>JAUMIR010000004.1:38665000-43665000 GCA_030847615.1 Gambelia wislizenii
AAAATAGCTTGAGATAACCATATTTTTGTATGGGAGAATTGTGAACTCAGTTGATATCTGTCAGTCAGAACAAATTCTGAGAAGGAAATGTAGGGAGGGAGAGAGGATCCAAAACAACTTGGGAAACAGAAGCCAGGATTCAACCACATACTTCTGCCAACTGGAGGAAGGGTTTTTTTCCCCCTCTTCTTCTCCCAACCCACTGCACTACCTGAAGATCTGCAGGAGGGTTTTCTGGCTATCTAACATCACCCAAGGAGACCTTCTGCTGTGCTTTTTGCAACCGGACTTGTTTATCTCGGATTGGCCTTTTTAGTCATCAGCGCGCTTGCAGAAAGCGCGGGATGAGTCCTTCCTGAATCTTCGTTTGCGAAGAAAAGCCAGAGAACAGATCATGAGATTGCATGAGGGAAGTCAGGAAAGTGCTCAACCATTAGTAGAAGTACACTATTGGACCTTCCCTGCTGAGTAGGATCTGGAACTTCAGCCTGCATTGCAGTATGATAATAGGTGACAGGAACTGTCCTTCTATCCAGAAACTCTCTGATGGGTGCTTTCAGGGCATTGAACTGGGTACTGCTGCTGTAGTGTGAGTCTACTCTTCATCTCCTTCTTGCAGTGGATCTGCCAGCACCTGTGCTCCATGCTCAGCGCTATGTGAGTGGCTATGGCCTTCAGACAGGAGAAATTAGCACCCTCATCTATAATACACACCCATACCGTGCTTTCCCTGTTTTGCTGCTGGAGACAGTGCCCTGGTATCTGAGGCTCTACATCCACACGCTGACCATTATCACAAAAGGAAAGGAAAACAAACCAAGTAAGATTTAGCCTCTCTCTGATATGTGCCTTCTCATGCCATGCTGTCCTAGGTGGGCAGAGCAGTATTTTGCTTTGTAGAAGCAAATGGTGCTCGTATGTGACTGTAGAGTTGGTTTAGTCATTGACTTTGTGATAGATCTCCATGAATATTTGGACCTTGAGGTCTGGACTGAGTGGAGTAGTTCTGTTTGTTACCAACCAAATATTTTGGAAGCCATAGTATATGAAGCTAGAAATGCATGAGCTTGCTCTTCCCCCAGCCTTTCTGTTGCATGTTAACTTTGGCTCTGAGACCCAGGGTATGCTTAAATCTGAGGTCCCTGTTTCTTACATAGGTGTGCATAGGATTTCAGGTGGGCAGTGCAATTCTGTAGGGACTTATTTGAAAGCCAGTGAGTTCAGTAAAGTTTACACCCAGGTGTGAATTGAGAAGTTGGGCAAGCTTGGTTAGAGCTAGCCAATCACAGATCATGGAATGCTGTGAAGGGGGCCCTATGAGGGAAAGGATATAAACTTGAGGTTGGTCTGTTAAAGAGTCAGATAGGAGTAGGATGAAAAAGGGTTAGTTAGGGCAGTCAGAGATAAAGATCTGAATAGGGTTTTCGGAGCTGGGAATGCGGAAAGAGTTCAAGGATTTCATGTTGAACTTGTTATGTAATATTTTTTCTTATTTTTCTAAAACTGTGTCTGACTGTTCACATTTAAGAACTGAAAGGGACAACTGGTCATGCTTTACCAATTGAACCTACTAAGCGACAGAGCCACTTGTCCAGTATAATAGTCACCTTGAGCCTGAATACCAGATTGAGGGAGGGATATTGGGGTAAAAGGGCAAGATGAGTGACAGGAGCCCAAGGGCTGGAACTGTGAGGCCAACCTGAAGAAGGGTTCCATCACACCACATAAATAGGCATAGGATTGTGACCTCCATTTGTTTTTCTAGTTATTGACTGTAATTGATCTGAATCCACAAGAGCTGGTATTCCAAACAAGAAAAACAGAGACTGTCAGAGAAATTTGCTGTGCTCAAAGTTTATTCTTCTTTCTCAAAGCCATCGTAGAGGTGCTGGGAGGTCAGTCGGTTCTGTGTAACAGCGTTCCTTGAACATCCAGGAAGCTTTTTATATATGTGTTTGACAAAGTGTTGTGTGATGATCACATGTCTTTGGTGCCAGGCTATATTCACTATCAGCCTGCTCAAGATCGACGGCGGCCCCATCTCCTGGAGATGCTGATCCAGCTGCCAGCAAATTCTGTCACAAAGATCACCATCCAGTTTGAGAGAGCCTTGTTGAAGTGGACAGAATACACTCCCGACCCCAACCATGGCTTTTATGTAAGGTAAAGCTGCAGCAGTCCTCAGCCAGACACTGTCTAGGTTTGCCTCCTTTGGGTCTGGTTGTGCCACCTTGAGACTCTGTTTCTTTTCTCAGAAGGTGCAAAGCTTATGTTCTGCTTCTTTCTCCCTCTTGATCTGTAGTTCATCTGTCCTGAGTTCCCTGGTGCCAAGTGTCATTGCAATGAAAGAGGAAGAGGAAGATCTAAGCCCACTCTTTGCTTCGCTGTGAGTGCGCTGAATGCCTGAAAATGGAGAAGGGACGGATGGCAAGACATAACTTGTATAGAATTGGCAGTGTTGACTCCTTGACTTCTGTTGAAGCTGCCTATATGGGTGGTTAGACTATCTAACTGTATTGCCTAGAATTGGTCTATACTGACCAGCAGTAGCTCTGCAGGGTCTGTTGGGTGTTTTCCCTCTCTCCCTACATGCATCTTTACGAAACTAGAGTGAGGCAGGCAGGTTGCATAATCGTGTTATCTCTGATCATTAATCTCAAATCACTGATTGCAGATATCACACAATTAGTTTTCTAGGGGTAAGGTGGCGATACCTCAATACTTGACAGGCTATGTATTCTGGATATTTCTTTATAAATATTTTTTTATTAATTTTTTTTTTAATTAAATACATTTCTGAGCTGGATTAGGCCTCTGAGCTGGAGGTCTCCCTCTCCTAGCCTAGGCATTACTTGCACTCATTGTGCTACTAATATTTCCACAGTACTAGTCAAACATCTTGTACTTTTTAACAGTGAATAAAACCCTGTCTCTTAGAATCATGTAATTATGAATTATGTAAGCTAAAATTTGGAGAAATCCAGTATTTCATGGGATTCTACGTAGCTGAAATTGCAGGAGACTGGCGTTGCTTGTTTGAAAAGCACTTGCATATAACTTTCCATATGCAAATTTAGTTTGTCAGATTTAATTGGAAGCTACTTTTCAAACAAATGGCATTCTGTTTCCCCCACATGATCTCCAGATGTGCCATTTGAAATGATACAACTGCTGGATCACACCACATCTGTATCTCACTCTAAAGCCTCAGCTGATATCATCCTTCTCTCTTTAACCTGCCAGGTTTCCTTCTTCTGATGGCTCAAGCTACTTTGTACGTCTTTACACGGAACCGCTGCTAGTAAACCTGCCAACACCAGACTTCAGCATGCCGTACAATGTCATCTGCCTGACTTGCACTGTGGTAGCTGTGTGCTATGGCTCCTTCTATAACTTGCTGACCAGAACCTTCCAAGTGGAAGAACCCAAAAGAGGAGGCCTAGCCAAGCGACTGGCAAACATCATCCGTAAAATTAGAGGTGTACCACCTCTTTGAGAGCAGCTGGGAATACCATTTCTTGAGGCTTTAGGAACTCTATAAGCCAGGACATGCAGGGGCAAATCTATGAGAGGGCTAAGCAAGATACTGTGCCCACTAGTTCCTTCACAGCTAAGAAGCTTCATAGCTGTTTTTTTCCCGGTTGATGGCAGGCATGCAGTGTCATCAATCTTTGGACTATATTTACAAAACAGCAAGGAGAAAAGGCTGTTCTATTGAGGGGTAACTTTTAATGATCTGTTGAAAGATACAGGAAATAAGCTTGACCTATGCCTGGACTTTAGTCATCTTGGGCTTACAGAACTGGAGCTCTTCACTTCTCTAGCCAGCCTGGGTTTGTTTCCCTGTGCAACCCCTGACACTGTGTTGCTTATACCCCTTTAGCCGCCACGTGAAAGATATTGCTAACTATTGAGCTTGTGGGGAGTAATGAAAAGGATTACAAAAATGGTGATGGTAGAAACTACAAAATAGGTGACTGCTAAAGAGAAAATAACATTTATGTCTGAGGGTGGCCTGCATAGGCATGTAATCTGACAGGTTGTCTTTTGCCATTTTTGTAGAGGAGAGTAATGGGGCACAGGGAGGCATCTGTGGTAGAGGAAATTAAAGCTCATATTGGGGTTGGTTTTGGAACCTGATATGGTCAGGCAGGGGAGTCTGAAATAAAAAAGAAACCATGTTGTGGGAGTCTGACTCAGGGTGGCAAAAGAGCAACCCTCCAGGTGTTGTTGGACTGCAGTTCTCATCAGCCCTAGCCAGCATAGCTAAAAGTAAGGGGTGATGGGAATTGCAATTCAGCAACTTCCAGAAGGCCACAATTCCCTGGTTAAGACTGTGACTACATCTGGGAGTGCAGGAATGAACATTACTTGTATGCTTGGTAAGGGAAGCCCTCCTGCCCCCCACTCAAATGTCTGTAAGAAATGGTTGAAGAATTCAAGAAATAAATGCTTTGTGGTGCCTATGTTTTTAGAAAATCTATGGTTTGTTCATTTATTCAGCTCTGTTATTTCAGAAATCACTTGGTAGCCACTGGCACTAGGTAATTCCATTTCAGTGATGGGAATTCCAAGTAAGTTAGTGGGCTGGCAAATAAGGTCTTGCCATTGCTCCTCTGCTAGTCCTTGAGGTTTTGAGCTGGCTGTAGAGAAAAGACCACCCTGCAGTGTTGTCCCTACTCTGTCAGCCTGCTAAAAAGAAAAGCAAACCACCAAGATGTTTTTCTTCTTCTGTGGCTCGCATGGAAACTCAGGGTACTAACTTCATAGCAAGCTAGTAAAATCAATTGCAGACCCATATCTTTTGTGGGCTTATTAACAAGGCTGGTTTCTTGTCTGTTATGTTCAGATTTGCAGTCCAGAATCCCTAATCAGGATCTAACATTACCAGTGAGTTACGATAGCATAAGTTGAATTTAGGCTATTGTAACCTATTTTTCAGTCATTATAGAGGCTGGAATTCTTTACCAACTGTGCAATGACCCAAAATCAATCATTTAAGGGTTGTAACTGCCCCCAACACAGCCATTGCATGTCAGAGAGCTGGAAGGTCAGTGGAGATGCATTGGCTATTTTCCTGTAGTCGCTCACACTGCAACAGGCATCCTAAGGGAAATCTGGCTGTGATTGGGATACACTTGCAGATGATGTCCTTGTAGCACATCCCACTACAGGAAAATAGCTGGACACAGCTCTGCTGAGCCTCTCACTCGCCAGTGATATGGAAATGGTTGGGCAGGGGGTGTTTTGCATAAAAGGTGGGTCTGAGGAGGTAGCACCAAGAGATGCAGCTATGGAAACATCATTATGGGTCAGATATCTTGTTACCCAAATGAGTGCGGGGTCCGTGGGAAGCCCACTTGTGACAATAAATTTAAGTTATTAATTCGGGGAATTATAGGTCAAATGGATGGCTGCAAGAGGTTGAGTAACTTCTGGGATCTTTACACCTATGTATACCGGTACTAACTGCAGAGACTCTGAGTTAAAGTGAAATAAAATGTTTTTTTAATTGGAAATTATTACAGAAGTATTCACACACGCATTAATGCTCACAAGAGGCACACTAGGCTAACAAAGAGTATTGAGGCAGAAAGGTTGGATAGAGAAATAGATTTGGGAGATGGGGTAATAAATACCAGTCCTGAAGAATAGGATTCCATGCAGCGAAGAGACTCAGACTTGGAGCTAAGGTTGGCACAGCGATCCAGCAGAGTGACGGTGTCCAACTGTGGCACACATGGCTATTGTTTGGGGGCTAACATTTATACTGTATTACATCTCCTGGAGGGGTGTTTGAATAATAATAGAATCACAGAGTTGGAAGAGACCACAAGGGCCATCTAGTCCCAACCCCCTGCCATGAAGGAATACACATTCAAACCTCCCCCAGCTTCCGTTTAAAAACCTCCAAAGAAGGAGACTCCACCACACTCCAAGGCAGAGCATTCCACTGCTGAACAACTCTTACTTCAGGAAGTTCTTCCTAATGTTTAGGTGGAATCTCTTTTCCTGTCGTTTGAGACCATTGTTCTGTGTCTAGTCTGGAGCAGCAGAAAACAAGCTGGCTCCATCTTCAATGTGACATCCTTTCAATTATTTAAGCATGGCTATCATGTCCCCTCTTCACCTTCTTTTCCCCAGGCTAAACATACCCAGCTCCCTAAGACGTTCCTCATAGGGCATGGTTTCCAGTCCTTTCACCATTTTGGTTGCCCTTCTCAGGACACACTCCAGCTTGTCAATATCCTTCTTGAATTGTGGTACCTAGAACTGGATACAGTATTCCAGGTGAGGTCTGACCAAAGCAGAATACAATGGCACTATTACCTCCCTTGATCTAGACACTATACTCTTTTTGATGCAGCCTAGAATCACATTGGGTTTTTTAGATGCTACATCACACTGCTGATTCGTTTTTAGTTTGTGGTCCAGTAAGGCTCCTAGATCCCTTTCATACGTTGAGCCAAGTGTCACCCATCCTATATCTGTGCATTTCATTTTTACTGCTCCAGTGTAGTATCCTACTGAAATTCATTTTGGTACTTTTGGCCCAGCATCATGCTCCGGAACTTGAATCTTATGGTTCTCTGGAGCAGAGTAAAGCTGATAAACCTGAAGTTTAAACTACCTCTACTCTAGGCAGCAATGAATTCCCAACTAGTGAAGTAATTCCACCCATCCATGCTGGCCACATGGCTTCCTGTTAAGGCTTCCTGGTAAGTCTGGGATCTTGCCTAGTAAGGATAGCTTTTACTAGCTTTTGGTGTGTTCTTTCTATCATTTGGTTCCCAATTGCCACTTGGTGCCTGCCTATGGCCAAGCTCTAGTGCACGCATCCTGTGACTGAAGACCAGGGGCCCATTCACACTACACAATTATAGAGCTATGATTCCACTTTAATTGCTGTGGTTCCATGCTGTAGAATCCTAGGATATGTTGTTTGCTAAGGGACTGGAGCACTCTGGCTGAGAATTCTAAATGTCTTTCCCTAAATTGTCAATCCCAGCATTTAATAAAAGTGATGGGCTTTAAATCTTCTCAGGCTCTGATTTGCCAATGAAGCATGAGCTCTAGATGTCTATTATGGACACAACAGGCCAGGAAAGACAAAGCGAGTCCTTAGAACAGATGTGTTTTCCATCGTTAAACAAAGGAAACCACGTTTCTGCTGATTGCTGTTAATGGTTGGGAGACTGGAATTGATGGGTTTATGACAACTATCGTATTGTAGGATAAGTGAGGTGCAAAGGGACATTTCCTGGGGATGAGGGTATGCAGGTCACTTGTTTGTTTATGATATGACTCATTGCCAAGGGCTCCCAAGAGGGGATTAACACATTCCACCTTGATGGCTCTGTTTACTGTGGGCTTTGCTTAATCCTATCTTGGGTTTGCCCGCTGGTAGTTTTCCACAACACCTTCCTTAGGTCCTGGTGACCTCCCTCTGACCTCACTTTTGGTCCACCCTGGTCTACTAGATCTCATGGCACATTTTAATATTGCCAATTATGAAATACTATAGGGAGGGGGTGTAAGCCATGGTAATAGTTTGTCTCCTTATGTAGGATCTCAGCCCAAATTAGATTATATTAGCACTGGACAAACAGAAGAAACTGATTTACAGATATTCTGTCTAGCTTAGGGTGGTGGACACCTACACTTATCCCCTGCCCTCTTCAGGCCACACATTATCAGGAGGCTTGTCATTAAGTTCCAGCTGACAGACTGTCTATCCATGGGCAGCTTTGTCTAGGGACTCAGCTTTGTGCCTCCTATCACTTCCCTGTGTAGGAGAAAGTAAAAAGTGGCTGGATCATTTTCCAATCTTTCCCTGCATGGAGAAAGAAAGGGGGAAGGTAACCCACCTGCAGCATGTACTTCCAGGATCTCAGGAACACTAGCTAAGAGGCACTCAGATCACTTCTTCTCCGGAAGGAATAGTGATCTAAAAGCAGCTAGTACTCCCAGAGATTTCTGAGAGTACTGGCTGAGATCAATGATTCTCCCTCCACAACAGCCAAAATTAACTAGAGGGATAATTGGTTGACTTGGGGATTCCCCCTCCCCTGTTTGTCTTCCCAAGGGAAAGGACAAGTGGGTGGAGTCTGGCTGGGGAGAGGCTTGCTCAGGCTTCATTAGGCCTGCAGATCTCATATTCCCCTTGTCTACACTGAATGGCTGTGCTCTTAAGAGCTTGTCAGAGTTTTCCTAGACCTGTCCAGAGATACCACATATTGGACTTGGGCCCTTTTGCATGAGCATGCATTGCACCACTGAACAATGACCCATCTCCATTGTTGCTGCAATACATGCTATTTCTCCATTGGGAAATGTATAACATTAATGTTAACATGCAATTTAAAGTCTACATTTTGCAGTGCAAATATATGCATGTGTACTTTGTAATAATACCACTGATTTAAATGAACTTGCCATGGGCAGTGTTTGGTAGCAGTCTTAGACTATGTACTGTACAGCTATCACTTCAGATTTCCTGGTTGTCTCTCGTTGGTAACGGAAATCCTGTGGTCTTCTGGGTGTCAGTTACACGGCAATTTTTGTTGCGGGGCGTACCGTGACTTCCTGATCTTGTATTCGTCCCGCGCTGTTTATAGACGATTTTTGTCACTCTTTAGGAAATCCCGGAAGATTCCGTGATTGATATTTACATGACAAAAGTTCTGTTTCTTTTTATTGGTCTCGCACTCTTATATCCCGTGCTTTTGCTGTTTACACATGTTTAGCATACTGGGATATATATATATATATATATGGCTGTCAATCAAGGATGCGATTACACGTGTTTTCACAACCTCAGTGACGTACTTCCTTTAGAGTTCCACGCCACGAGCGATGCTATTGGCTGGCTGGGGGGGGGGGAGAGAGATCAGGGGGCAGAGGCTTGCGAAAGCCCTTGTCTCTTTAAAATGTTAACCCTTTAAGCAGGGGCAGCTGTGGAGTGAGGTTTCAAGCCAGTGACACACAAGGCATTTTGAAAGACCCAGACGCTGGCAGCTTTTAATTTTTTACTGTGCCTTGAGGGAGGGGTGTGAATGAATGTGTGATCTTTCACTCAGATGCTGGCACAAAGCTGCAAGGAGGCAGGAACGATCAGGGTTAAACCCTGTGCTTTCCTTTTGAAATCAAGCCGAGTGCGGGGAGAGGGGGAGAGGCTTGCGATTGCCCTTGTCTCTTTAAAATGTTAACCCGTAAAGCAGAGGCAGCTGTGGAGTGAAGATTTCAATCCAGTGCTGGTGATCAACACACAAGGCATTTTGAAAGACCCAGAGGCTGGCAGACCCAGGGAGGTGATTAAGGGAGGTGGTGGGCGACCCTCTGCCCACCACGATCTCTTTGTAACAAGCAGTTGAGGAAGAGGTTAAAGCTGAAGGGTTTGCAGTGTAGAAATCCATTTAAAAAGGTGATTTAGTACACACGCACACACACACAAACCTTCGTGCAGCTGGAAGGGATGCCTTGATTTTCAGCTGGTGAGGCTGAATCTATTGAACGGGTGACTGACCCCTCCTTTTCTGGTCGCTGATCTCTAAGTCCGCCCCCAGTCACCATTTCCGGTCATCCCCTAGTACCGAGATAGCTTGTCCTGGGCTGTTTACATTTCCGGTTTTCCGACTCCTCCAGTGACTTTTTAAAAAACCGGCACAAACTGCAGGACTGGAAGTCCCGCAGGTTGAGGGATAAAAGATGGCCCCCCTTCCGAAAATCACGTGCCCAACCCGATGTACGCGTAAACAACCAGGGTTCGACACGAATTCATCCCAGAACATTTTCATTGTGTAAACGGCACCCAAGAATGACAGGGCATTGTTTATGATATGTCTGCATGGGAGCTCCTGGATGATGTAATATGTCAAGATGAGACATGTAAGACACTGCCCCAAGGCTAAAAAGTATACTTTTGCCTATTTTGTACATACTGACCTGGAGTGGTTATTGTACCATTGTCACTGAAAATTGCTTATGTTTGATGGAACAAGCAAATTGCCTGTCAGTATCTGATGTTTTGAACTGAAGCATTTTGAATTTCCCTTTTTAAAAAGCTTCCCTGCTGAATACTTTCTGTGTTCTATCAACATGGCCTTGTTTTCCAGATCTGCCAGCTTAATATCTGTAATGGGTTTACATTTCTTATCTGGTAGAGATAGCAGTACTTTATTCTGCCTTCTGATGCACAACAGCAACTAAATATGAATAAATGCATGCACACAACTTTCTATTTTAATGCATGCTCTCTTTTCAGCAAAACCCTTGAGGTAGCTACTTCTCCTTTTGTTTTTCTCCTAGTGCAGTGTAAGGTGGAAGACACTATAAAGGTTTGGGCTAATCTCCCTCCCCGTCCCCAGTATGATTGGTTTTCTTATGAAGGTTCCTAGTATAGAGGATGAAGGAATGGTATGTTCACACCACAAGGACAAAGGGAGTTTGCAGTGCTGTGAATGTGTGTATGCTTCCTATACTACAGCTTGACCTGACTCTACTGGGCAATAATGGATGACCTAATTCTACAGAATTGTTATTGAGATGCCTTTCCCCATGAGTAAAGAGTGCTATACCAGCCTGGCAACCTTCACACAGGGACAGGATTAGAATCCCAAATGACCTGAACAGATTAGAAAGCTGGGCCAAAACTAACAAAATGAATTTCAACAGGGAGAAATGTAGGATACTACACTTGGACAGTAAAAATGAAATGGACAGATATAGGATGGATGGCACCTGGCTTGATGGTAGTACATGCAAAAGGGATCTAGGAGACTTAGTTGTCCATAAGGTGAACATAAGCAGTGTGATGCACCAGCTAAAAAAGCCAGTGTGATTCTAGGCTGCATTAACAGGAGTATAGAGTCTAGCTCAAGGGAAGTAATAGTGCCACTCTATTTTGCTTTGGTCAGAACCTCACCTAGAATACTGTGTCCAGTTCTGAGCACCGCAATTCAAGAAGGATATTGAGAAGCTGGAATGTGTCCAGAGGAAGGTGACCAGGATGGTGGGAGGTCTGGAAGCCATGCCCTATGAGGAGCGGTTTAGGGAGTTGGGCATGCTTAGTCTGGAGAACAGAAGGTTGAGAGGTGACATGAGAGCCATGTTTAAATATTTGAAGGGATGAGGATGGAGTGATCTTGTTTTCTGCTGCTCCAGAGACTAGGACACAGAGCAATGGACTCAAACTACAGGAAAAGAGATTCCATGTAAACATAAGGAAGACCTTCCAGACAATAAGAGCTGTTAAGCAGTGGAATACACTGCTTTGCAGTGAAGTGGAGTCTTCTTCTTTGGAGGTTTTTAAACAGAGGCTGGATGGCCATCTGTCAGGAATGTTTTGATTGTGTATTCCTGCATGGCAGGGGGTTGGACTGGATGGTCCTTGTGGTCTCTTCCAATTCTATGATTCTATGACTTCAGCAGTGGCAGCAGCAGATCCTGCTGGGAATTAGCATTTGCTCAAGGATGGAGTGTGCAAACTCTAGGTTTGACTACAGTTCTTCAGACTTGTAAGGACCATGTTTTCCAGTCATCTCCTATCATAAAAGCTGTAACAAATAAAACATGAGTGCACTGGGCAAAGGATTTACCTGGAATCTTTACTTTTGGGTGTTCTTGTTTCCAGTTTGGAGGCAGCATTCAAAAATGTTTTCTTCAATACCTTCTCAGTGGTACAATCCATCCCACCTCATGAGTCCCAGTGGTTCCATTATTGTGATACCAAATTTGTATGGTGGGAGCAGAAGGACTCCAAACTTCATTGCTTACACTACTGTACACTGCTGTGGTGTTATTATTCCACTTTAACTGTTTTGGCTGCCTCCTATGGAATCCTGGGGTTTGCAGTTTTGAGAGGGGCATTTAGCATTGTTAGCCATAGAGCTCTTAGGCCTCACTAAACTACAAACCCCAGGATTCCACAGGAGGCAGCCAGAGCAGTTAAAGTGGAATAATAGCACTATAACAGTGTACAGTAGTCTGATACGTCAGGTGTGGCAAATTCCAGTACCTTCCCCATACCTGGATTTTTTGTCTTTACAGTTGTCCCTTCATATTTGCTGGGATTTGGTTCCAGGACCCCTGTGGATACCAAAATCCATGAATACTCAAGTCCCATTACAGTTGTCTCTCCGTATTCACGGATTTGGTATCCATGGATTTAAGTATTCACAGCTTGAAAATATTCTTAAAAAAATAAGAATCCAAAAAGCAAACCTTGATTTTGCCATCCTATATAAGGGACACCATTTTGCTATTGCATACCTTCTGCTGTGCTTTCTGCAACCGGACTTGTTTATCTCGGATTGGCCTTTTTAGTCATCAGCGCGCTTGCAGAAAGCGCAGGATGAGTCCTTCCTGAATCTTCCTTTGCGAAGAAAAGCCAGAGAGAGCATATAATGAGACTTGAGTATTCAAGGATTTGGGTATCCATGGGGGGTCCTGGAACCAAACCTCAGCAAATATGAAAAGACAACTGTATATGCAATGGCATAGCAAAATGGTGTCTCTTGTATTAGATGGCAAAATCAAGGTTTCCTTTATTTTTTAAAGAATAGTTTCAAGCTGTGAATACTTAAATCTGTTGATACCATATCTGTGGATATGGAGGGACAACTGTTCCTTTCCTCCCTGCCCATTCCCTCCCCTCGTTGCATATTCATGAAGGGAAGTAATGACCCTCCTCCAGTTGCTTTATCAGTCTCATCCTATGGATGGTTAAGGAATGGATTTTCCTTGGTTTTTTTCCAGGCTGTGAGGCCGTGTTCTAGAATAGTTTCTTTCTGACATTTCGCCTGCATCTGTGGCTGCCATCCTCAGAGAATGGTTGGGTAGGAGTTTGTGTGGAGTTTATGTGCTGTGAACCCCTGTAGGGGAGTATATGTAAATTTGTGTAATTGAATACATAGTTTCTGGGTATAGAAATGCAGGGACATGGGGATTTCCAGAAGATAATGGCCCATCAACCTCTCTCTCTTTCTGGCTTTTCTTTGCCAACAAAGATTCAGGAAGGACTCATCCTGCGCTTTCTGCAAGTGTGCTGATGACTAAAAAGGCCAATCCGAGATAAACAAGTCCAGTTGCAGAAAGCACAGCAGAAGGTCTCCTTGGGTGATGTTTATGGGTTGTGATTCTTTCTGCGTTGTTGTTTCTCTTCAAGACTTGTTCGGCATGAGTTCTCAAATAAGGCTGAAGCATTGTGGATAGTGCGTCTCCATGCCTCCCGATGTGAGGCCAGGGCGGACCATTGTTGGTGATCAATTTGGCTGAGCCTGAGATGTTGTTTCAGGGAGTCCTTGTATCGCTTTTTTGGAGCGCCCCTCCTACGCTGACCCGTGGCAAGTTCACCATAGAGTACTATTTTGGGGAGGCGATGGTCCTCCATACTAGAAATGAGCCCTGCCCAGCGCAGCTGTGTTCTCAATATCATGGCCTCAATGCTGGTGATCTCTGCTTGCTCAAGGACAGCAACATTCATCACATAGTCAGTCCAGTGTATATTTAGGATTGTGCGTAAACAGTGCTGATGAAGGGAGTTGTAAGTGCTGGCAATAGGTGACCCATGTTTCAGACCTGTAAAGGAGAATAGACAGCAACCAACCATTAGCCAAACAGACATTAATGAGCCTTGCATTTCTATACCCAGAAAGTAACCATACAATTACACAAATTTACATATACTCCCCAACAGGGATTCACAGCATATAAACTCCACATACACACCTACACAGCCATTCTCTGAGGATGCCAGCCACAGAAGCAGGCGAAAAGTCAGAAAGAAACCATTCCAGAACACGGCCTCACAGCCCGGAAAAAAACCAAGGAAAATCTATGGATGCCAGCGATGAAAGCCTTCGACTTCACGGTTCAGGAATGTACTGTCTGGGTGGAGTGCTGTCTATGGCAAACGCCTGCTCAAAACGCTACGCAACTTTCGAGCGCCGGCGTTCCTGGCGACCTTAAGATGGGTTGAATAAGGTGTGTATTAACAACGAGGGTGGGCCTGGCGTGTGGGAGAAGGAGCGGGTGTCGACTTCGCGTTGAGAGGAGGCAGTGATGTAGTCGGCCCGTAGCGGGGTCCTGATTTGGCAGTTTATAGGGTCCTTCGGAGCGCGAGAGACGTAGCCAGCCGGGGGAGGAGGGCAGGGAGAGCGGCCTAGAGAGAGGCGAGGCGAGGCGGCGCCATGGCGAGGAGCGCAGGTAGTAGGAACGCGAGGGGGGAGAGGGCTGCTGAGGGAAGGAGGGTCCCGAGGGGGGGCGGAGGCGGCGGCGGCGGCTCCCGCCCCCGCCCGAGCAGGTATCGAGATGGTGGCGCCAGGAGCTTCTCCGTTGCCCGTGTCAGCCCTGAGCGGGGGAAACGCCCGGGGTCCCCTTGAGCTCCTGGAGGAAGGAGAGCGCCGGCGGCTGCCTGGAAGGAAGCGGGGAGGGTGGCGGCTTTGGCCACGACGGGCAAGAGGGGAAGGAAGGGGAGGCAGCCTTCTTTTTATTTATTTATATTGATTTATTTATACCCCGCGCTTCAGCCACAAGGCTCTCATAGCGGCTTACAGATTGTTTTAAGCATTAGCCATTTACACAGCTGCATTGCATTAAGCAGCTTCCAATGTGTGTTAGCTAATTGCCCCCACAAGCTGGGTACTAGGAATTTTTTATTGGAATAAGGGTATTCTACTGAAAAATACACCCGACTGCAAAAGACCGTAACAATAACGCAAAAATATTAATAATAATTGTTTTCCTCTTTTCTTACTAATACAAAAATAAAACTATTTACCCTAACACGAATACATAATAATAATAATAATAATAATTGTTTTCCTCTTTTCTTACTAATACAAAAATAAACTATTTATCCTAACACTAATACATAATACTACTACTAATAATTGTTTTCCTCTTTTACTAATACAAAAATAAAACTATCCTAACACTAATACATAATAATAATAATAATATAACAATTGTTTTCCTCTTTTCTTACTAATGCAAAAATAAAACTATCTATCCTAACACTAATACATAATAATAATAATTGTTTTCCTCTTTTCTTACTAATACAAAAATAAAACTATCCTAACACTAATACATAATAATAATAATAATTATTTTTACATGTTTCCTCTTAATCTAAACACACTATAATCACTCTTTTTTCTTTTCCAATGAACATTATATTTACACATTACAATTATTCCTATTTGGAAAAGAAAGAAAAATAAAAGATTAATAAAAATAATAATACCAGTGGTCTGGGATTCTGGGAGCTGAAATCCAAAATACTAGGTGGACCAAAGACTGAGAACCGCTGATTTTCCTTGTTTTTTGTTTTCTTTTCTTTTCTTTCCCCCCCCCCCCTGGCTGTGAGGTCTCTTGTTGTTGTTACAGGAGGAGGAGGAGTACTGTAATTCAAAACTTCAGTTGATGAACTTTTCATAATAAGATAGATTCCAAACATCCTTAATTTGGGGAGGGGCAACATCAAGATGTACATAGATTTTCCTTGGATTTTTTTCCCCGAGCTGTGAGGCCGTGTTCTGGAAGAGTTTCTTTCTGACAAGAAGAGTTTATTTCTGACATTTCGCCTGCATCTGTGGCTGACAGCTTAAGAGAATTGTGGCGTAGGGGTGTGTGGGTTATATACTGTATTCTTGTTTTCTTTGTATTCTTGTTTTTAAACTGTGTGTATTTAATTGTAATTTTAGTTTTGGGTTGGGAAGGGACTCATTTTGAATTTTATTGTATTCTCATGTGTTTTTATTGTTGTAACCAGCCCGGATTCCTTGTGATTGGTGGGCTATAAATAAATAATTTATTATTATCATTATTATTATTATACTGTGAACCCCTGTTGGGGAGTATATGTAAATTTGTGTAATTGAATGGTTAGTTTCTGGGTATAGAAATGCAATTGTTGTGGACTGTACAGGCTATACCAATGGCTCTTAAACTTTTCATTACCAGGGACCCATTTTACATCTTTTGTTGCTGCGGACCCCCAAGACGTAACTCTAGATTTAAAACCATAATAATAATAATAATAATAATAATAATACAGTTGTCCCTTCATATTTGCTGGGGTTTGGTTCCAGGACCCCCTCGTGGATACCAAAATCCATGAATACTCCACTCCTGTTATATGCAATGCCATAGCAAAATGGTGTCCTTTATATAAGATGGTAAAAACATGGTTTGCTTTTTGGACTACTATTTTTTAAAGAATATTTTCAAGCTGCGAATACTTAAATCCATGGATACCAAATCCGTGGATCTGGAGGGACAACTGTAATAATAATACCTGATAATAATGATAATATTATCCAGGAACAGAGATTCCACCTCAACATTAGGAGGAACTTTTTGACAGAAAGAGCTGTTCGGCAGTGGAACACACTCCCTCGGAGCGTGGTGGGGTCTCCTTCCTTGGAGGTCTTTAAACAGAGGCTGGATTGCCATCTATCGGGGATGCTTTGATCAAGACTTCCTGCGTGGCAGGCGGTTGGACTGGATGGCCCTCATGGTCTCTTCCAACTCTACAATTCTATGATTCTATAATATGATTACACCATCCATTAACCCTTCCCTCCAAGGCACTGGGTGCGAGGAGGGAAGACTTTTCTACTGCTTCTTTCTGCAAGTTTGTGGCAGGAATGGACTGAATGGCAGTGCGCAGGCCAAGCCAGCCAGACTTTCCCTTGGCTCCTGTCACGTGGGCTGAGCAGCCTTCAAGACTCCGCGGACCCCCTGTGAGGATATCGCCCCTCCCAGGTGTCCATGAACCACAAAGAACCACTGGCTATGGGCAAGGGAAGGTACCCTCTTGCCTTGTTGAGGATGGTCATTCTGTGTGTCCTGTGCCCCCCCTGAGGATAGTATCTTAGTTATCTTTAAGTTAATCACAGGTGATGGTAACATGGGTGCAGCGATCACTGGTCAGGTCTTTTTGACCTCACCCCCTTTCATTTATAGAATCATAGAGTTGGAAGAGACCACAAAGGTCATCCAGTCCAACCCCCTGCCATGCAGGAATACCCAATCAAAGCATTCCTGACAAATGGCCATCCAGCCTCTGTTTAAAAACCTCCAAAAAAGGAGACTCTACCACACTCCCAAGCAGTGTATTCCACTGCTGAACAGCTTTTACTGTCAGGAAGTTCTTCCTAATGTTCAGGTGGAATCTCTTTTCCTTTAGATTGAGTCAATTTCTCTGTGTCCTTGTCTCTGGAGCAGCAGAAAACAAGTTTGCTCCATCCTCAGTATGACATCCCTTCTGGCCTGGGGGGCCCGCTTCAAGATGTGGGGGCAGTGACCTGCCCCATCACCTCCCTACTGCAGACATGATTGGCTTATGGAATTCCTCGCCAAGAATTTTTATTTTATTCCCATTGTTGCCTTTATTTGTATGGCAATTTTCTGTTCAAAGCAACTCCCCAAGCAGCTCACATAACAGTAAAATACAAACAGAATAATAATATAGCGAATATGTATAAACTTGAGAAGTGTATTGTATCCATTTAAAATATTTCATGAATAGTTAAGAGGCACAGGGTACTGGCTTAGATAGCAGTAACCTTGGCTATGAGTAGTTTTACTGTCGCTGTTCCTGTATGTGTGTCGTTCAGTAAGTATATAATAGGTTAGGAGTAGGGATAAATACTACATTTGAAGTCTATCTTAGGTTAAAAGTTAAAAAGTTAGGTTAAAAGGTTAAAGGTTTTTTAAAAAAACCTTGAAAACAAGGATGTTTTCTCTTAACTACAAAACTGGTACGTTATAATGCAGGTTTCTCTAGCTAGAGTAATGAGGGTTTTTAGTATCTAACTACTGTACTTTATCCAGGTATAGTTACTTTATTTTGGAAATATGACACAGAGAGAATGATGTATACTACCACATCTTCTTCCCTTGTTGATTTTTTTTAATTCACAAATTTACCTAAGAGTAAATTCAGAGTAATCTTCAATCGCAAAACATTTCTGTCATGTGATAATCAGAGGAAAATGCTAGGGATCACACAGATGTTTGGTCGCATGAACTGAGTTTTGAACTTGAATTTGGGAGAAGCCAACATCTTGCACTGGACCATGGATTTGTTTGATGAATTTATGTTGCGTTAAAGGATGAACAAAGAAAGGTTGTAGTGCGCTTAAATAGTTGTCCTTTAAATACTAACATTATACTAATTTACCTTAACTTTTCCTGTTTGCCTGTCTTTCTTTTTAAAGAGAGATTCTCTGTCCTTGATTATTCAATTCCTACTTACCAGCTTTAGCTCCTTCTAGTCTCTCTTTCAGCTTTCCTTGCCTCTTTTGCCCTCCATTGATTGACCTTCTTTGGCACAGAAGTTTATCTACCTGCATATCTCTGTTCCTTGGATACTAGTGTGAATGTAGGAAATTCTCCAGCATATATTTGCACTTTTTGCTTAACTATTCATGAACTTCTTGACAAAGCTAATTAAACTTTCAAAGAACATCTTAGTAGGATATTTTGTTTGCTGTTAATTAACTTGCGGAAATGTATTAAGTATGCTTCTTTTCAACTTGTAACATAGCCTGTAGAAATGGATGTATTTTAACCAAAGCAGCCTAATGAAAAGGGTGGCACGCAATGTATTGTTTCACCCACATTTCCAAGATCCTTGTTATTTACGGTAGTATATAACGTCAGTTCTCATATAAGATAGACAGTGACATGCTGGTGCTGATGTTTTCAACTGTCTCGTTTCCTTAAGGCAGTACAGTGTCTCTTAAGCAATACAGGATACCAAAATTACAAGGGGTGTGTGTAATTCAGTGGAACTGTATGTACTGTTGTAAGTTATTTATCTTCACTTCATTCATCCTTAACAATACTAAAGTACTTGTGCATTGCATTGCATTTCCTGCTGTATAAATGAGCAAAGTTTATTCTTTCAAATATAGGAATTCCAAGAAAAAAGGCAGCTTGTTTGTAGAACACTGAAGCCAGTTTAAGGGCAAAACCTCAAAGATTCAAAACATTTCCCCATTGTTTCGAAGGTTGAGCTTTGGGAATCATTCAGGATAACAGCAAAGCAGGTTAATATAGGTTTTAGTTAGAAAAGATTCAGTTTTACAGTAGAGCACTTTGTGCATTGTCAAAAGGAATGCAGAAAGTCAGCTTTGAGAATTAGTGAGCTATCGGTATTCTGTGCACAATGCTGTGGGAACATGTTATGGAAAATCCGTAAGCAGTGGTCATACTACCTTTATTGATTGGAAACTGCACCATTAATGTGAAATTACCCCTCCACATTCGCAAAATTAGCATTCGTGGTTTTGATTATTCGTGGTTTTGGGAGGGCCCCCCCAACCCTCCCAAAACCGCGACAAGGGGCCTCTGGAGGCTCCGTGAAGGCCCTGGGGGGAAGGGGAGAGGAGTGGGGAGGCATCCACGGGGCCTCCAGAGGGTTTCTGGAGGCCCCGTGAAGGCCTTGGAAGGGAGGTAGAGGTGGGGGAAAGCGACTATGGGGCCTCTGGAGGCCCCATGGTCGCTTGGGCGGGGGAGGGGGAGGGCAGTCATTATTCGCGAAATTTTCACATTTGCGGGGGTCTGGGGAACCTAACCCCCGTGAATGTGAAGGGATGACTGTAATAGTGTACTAAGTATTTTCCATCTTGTTCATATGTTTTCACAATTAAGGAGAGTGGAAGATCCTATTTAGGTGAATCCATTTCACATGTTATCTCCCAAACACTTAAAAACACTATAATATTTTTCTAGTTAGGAATATTGTAGTTGTTAACTGCTATCGAGTTAACTGTGATTTATGGCGACCCTATGAATGTCACCCTATCCAAGTCACCCTATCATCAACAGCATTGCTCTGGTCTTGCATGCTCAGGGCTGTGGCTTTCTTGAATTAGTCTATCCATCTGGAATGTGGTCTTCCTCTTGTCCTACTGCTTTCCTGGCGGAACGAGACTACGTGCGAAAGGGATCTAGGTGTCCTAGTGGACCACAAGTTGAGCATGAGTCAGCAGTGTGATGTGGCAGCTAAAAAGGCCAATGCGATTTTGGGCTGCATCAATAGAAGTATAGTGTCTAGATCAAGGGAAGTAGTAGTGCCACTCTATTCTGCCTTGGTCAGGCATCACTAGAATACTGTGTCCAGTTCTGGGCACCACAATTAAAAAAGGATATTGACAAATTGGAGCGTGTCCAGAGGAGGGCGACTAAAATGGTGAAAGGTCTGGAAAGCATGCCTTATGAGGAAAGACTTAGGGAGCTGGGTATGTTTCGCCTGGAAAAAAGATGGTTAAGGGGCGATATGATAGCCCTGTTTAAGTATTTGAAGGGGTGTCACATTGAGGATGGAGCAAGCTTGTTTTCTGCTGCTCCAGAGACTAGAACATGGAACAATGGATGCAAGCTCCAGGAACAGAGATTCCACCTCAACATTAGGAGGAACTTTTTGACAGTAAGAGCTGTTCGGCAGTGGAACACACTCCCTCGGAGCGTGGTGGGTTCTTCTTCCTTAGAGGTCTTTAAACAGAGGCTGGATGGCCATCTGTCAGGGATGCTTTGATTGTGTATTCCTGCATGGCAGGGGGTTGGACTGGATGGCCCTCATGGTCTCTTTCAACTCTACAATTTTGTGATTCTATGATTCTACTTTGCTAAGCATTATTAACTTTTCTAGTGAGTCATGTCTTCTCATGATATGGCCAAAGTATGACAGTCTCAGGTTTCATCATCTTGGCTTCTAGGGAGAGTTCAGGCTTGATTTACTCTAGGACTCTTTTTAGCAGTCTGCAGTAGCTGTAGAGCTCTTTTTCAGCACCACATTTCAAAGGAGTTGATTTTCTTCCTGTCAGCCTTCTTCACTGTGCAGCTTTCACAACCATACATAGAAATGGGAAATAAGATGGCATGGACATCCTAACTTTAGTATTCAGTGATAGATCTTTACACTTCAGGATCTTGTCTAGTTCCTTTGTAGCTGCCCTTCCAAGTCCTTTCAGTATTGGCAACATCACTGAGGTGCACAGAGAGGAGGCCCAGTAATTTTATACATAAAGGAATATCCCCCTGGTTTGATAAAGGCTGTGTTGAAGCCAGAACCCGCCTAAGGAATAAGTATAGCCAATATAGGAGAGACAATTGTCGGACATTGCCTCGGTCTTATTACATTGCTAGAAGGCATTATAAATCTCTCTTGGAATAGAAGAAGAGAGAAGCAATTCAAAGGCAATGGACATCTGATATATTTCTCCCTACAAAAAAATACTAAGTTGTTCTGGATCACAGTACAGGAATGATAGGGAATATTGGGGGTTCACCCTCTTGCAATACCCCTATAAACATATGGGAAGATTACGCCAACACCCTGTATAGAGCCAGTGGGGAGCAGAGCTCTATGTCCACTGAAGAGTTAAGCTAATTTTCCATGAACCTCTTGGATGCTCCCCAGTAACCCCCTGTGTCCCAAGACAAATTAAAGACACTAATCACTCAACTGAAATCTGGCAAAGCTCCAGGGCCTGATTTAATCCTGCCTGAGCTCCTGAAAACAAATGTAACATGGTGGGCACCTTTACTTGCTTCTCTTTTCACCCACATTAATCAGACAGCTAACTTGCCTATCAGCTGGTCACAAGCAATTATAATCCCCATCTATAAGAAAGGAGATAGGAACGATCCATCTAACTGTCGGCCTATACGTTTACTCTCTGTTGTGGGCAAACTGTATGACTGATTTCTTAATAATCGTCTTTCTAACTGGATAGAGACTGGGGATATTATGAGTGATGAACAAACTGGTTTTAGAAAGGGTAGGTCAACTTAATGACCATTGCTTGGTCTTGTATCATTTGGTGGAGGAATACTCTAAATTCCTTAGCAACAGTTTGTATTTTGCATTCATTGATCTAAAGTCAGATTTTGACTTAATCCTGAGAGAGAGATTATGGGCCAAACTCCTTACCTCCTCTATTGACAAGAGATTACTATGGCTAATCATGAATTTGTATAGAAACACTACTATACAAGTGAAATGTGGTACCCAAGGTAATTTCACAAATTCCATTCCTGTTGAAAAGGGTGTGCGCCAAGGCTGTATTTTGGCACCTACATTATTCAATTTATAACTCAATGCTCTCTCCACTTATTTCACTTCAGAGGCCTTCCATCCACCTAAATCAGACTCAACCAAAATTCCCCTGCTTTTGTAAGCAGATATGAAAGGTCCTCCTTTCATATAGTAAAATAGATTTGAAATGTATGCTTAGAGCTTTTTTCAGTTACTGTGAAGGAAACCGTCTATCAATTACAATAAAACCAAAATCATGGTTTTCTCTAAGAAACAAACCCTGTCCAGCTGTGTCATAAATGGGCATAAGTTAGAGCAAGTTAAACAATTTAAGTATTTGGAAATAATCTTTCAATTGATTGGTGGCTGGGTGTCCTAGCGGTTCACTGCCACACAGTCAGCGTCTAACAGTATTAAAGCATTAGTTCATTTCTGTAATGCTAAAGGAGGCCAATTTTTACCTGCTGCAATTAGAGTGTTCTAGGCTAAGGTGCTGCCACAATTGCTTTTTGGCATCCCAATATGAATTCTAGGTTTTTCCTCAGTGCTAGAATGGATCCTTTCAAGTTACAGTCCCTGGAATACAGCCAGCCCACCTTTAGCCTGGGAATGTTTCTCCTCTTGAGACTTCAAGGCTACGCCACCTGGGCACATCTCTTCCCCTCCTCCCCCTGCATACCATTTTCACACTGGAAGGGTTTATCTATTGTCTGTGGTTGTGGTAACTTTTACATGTTACTGGAATACATTGCCTTGCTCAATAAAGAAATCTCGTTGAGTTAATGTGAGTGTGTTTTTGGTGCATCACACATGGTTTGTTCCATAGTGCTCCTAGATGCTGATCTCATGTGGTTGGCATGTAATTATTATTATTATTATTATATGTTTCCAGGTGGTAAGTGAAGTTGGAATTAGTCTGTGATGGAGAAGATGAGGAGAATAAAGGGAGTCAAGTAATTAAGCAGAAATTAAAAAGTTGTCCTTTTTAGATTCTTGTGTTATGAAACAAATACCATTTTGACAGGTTGACCATCTACTATAAAATACTTTCTTCTTAGAGACATAATATAAGGTTATGGATAAATATCAGTTTATAGTTAATGTGTCTCAGCTATTGCGGCATAGACAAGTTCAGTGCGGATATCCAGAAGGTATTATAGTGACAGAGAGGATCTAGACTCTAAAGTCAGCTTGATTATGTCATTCCTAGGAGTTGTGATCTGTTCAGTGTACATCAGTCCTATTCTTATAATAGCACTTGCCCTGATTCTAACCTTTACCATTCTCTTAATGCACTTTGACTTTACCATTGACTTCAAAGCTTTATCAGCCTAAACTTGGATCTCTGCCATGCATTAGCATTGCCTGTATGAAAGGCTAACGAAAGCGTTGTGTTTTGTTTTTAAGTTGAAAGCTATCTCAGGAAATCTCTTTTCAAAAGTGTGATAAAATGAATCACATGTGGAATTCTCATATGAAGTCATCCTATATTGAGTTAGGCCATTTGTCCATCTAGTTCTGTAGTGTTTACTCTGGCTTGCTAAGAGTCTCCAGGGTATATCTTGCCCTTCTCAGCTGCCTAAGATCCTTTTAATAGGGAATATCTGCAGTTGAGTCTGGGACTTTGTCAATTCAAAACAGGAGCTGTTGTTTGTGTTTATGTGTAGGCAGGGTTTTCTTTCTTTATAAGCAATAATCTATGGGAGACAGTTGGAACTGTTTTGACAAGATGGCCAGAAGAAAGAACAGACTTGAAGTCTCAAATCAAAATGTTATCAGTTTAGGTAAAGAATGTAGCTTGTTAAAAAAACCACAACTTTTAACTCACCATCAACAAAATACACAACAGAGAGAATTTCAGTGCTATATAAAGTCAGTAATACAAGCAACTTCTATTCCCATTAGTGTTAATAAGTCTCCTGCCCCTGAGTCACTGGATTGCAACATGATCAACAACTGGCACAAGACAGTAATTACTTCAGGCTATCCTCTGGCAAAAATGGTCTCTCAAACAGCCCCCAGTGTGATGTTCCTGACATATTTGAGCTTGAAAATAGTGCAAAGAGCATGGCAAGTGGGATGGCTCCTAGAAAAAATGGTATCACAGCTGAAGTGCATGCATGTGCAAATGCCTTTTAGTGCATATCCATTATGGTTACCTCTGATGCAGGAGTAAAAAGAAAGCTCCAGAGAACATGGACAGTGCTAACATTAGCTGGGATTGAACATCTTTTACTGGTGGGTGCCTAAATGGGTTGCTCCAACCCCCAGAAGCAGGAGAAAAGGCTTTTACTTGATTCCCCCATCACTACTGCAGCCCTCCCATTAGTTCTTGTTGTGTAACTTCCAGTCATTTCAAACTTATCATGGGTGTGTTTTTTGGGGGGGCAACATTTGTTCAGAGGAGGTTTGCCTTTGCCTTCCTCTGAGGCTGAGAGGAAGGCTGGCTCCCTCCCATACTCCCTGAAAATCTTCTCTGTGTATCAGGTGTTGGTCAGTATTGTTTTCCCTTTGTGTTGTGCTGGTGGAATTCTATATCTGATTTCAGTATGGCCCCTGAATGGAGGAACCCTGTTTAGAATCCAGACCCTTAAAAGCAAAAGCAATTACAAAAAACATCAGCAACTATATCATAACCTCTCTTCTTAGCACCCTAGAGAAAGCACTTGCCAGAATATTTTTTTAAGGATGTTCTTACTAATTTTCTGATTGAGTGTTCCCTCAGGCGTAGCTTCAGAACAAGCAGAGTAACAGAGGATGAACTTCTTTCTGCACCAGCTACAAGAAAAATGCAGAGGCTAATCTGCTTCACTTCTGTTGAACTGAACTAGGCATTTGATGCAATCAGCAGAGTGGGACTCTGCAAGATCCTTAGATGTTCCCAAGTTAGTTAGCCTTATCTGATGTTTCCATGGCAATATGCATAATACTCTCCCGCTTGACACAGCCATGTATGATAGTTTTTCATTGGAAAGTAGAGTGAAACAGTACTGCATACCCTTGCTGTTCTTTCTTACCTCTCTTCTCAAGATCCTTGCTCTGCTGTCATGGTAGAGAAACATTTATTTACAAGCAGTTCATTGCTCTTCATTGACAGATGAAGCCAAGTATAAAACTATTGTTCTTTCCATACATGTCCCATGTTTTGTTATGGCTAGCCTTAACAAGATGATAGCTAAGGGGCATTATGATATTTCTCTTGGGACTGTTTGTATTGCTTCATTTCTTTTATAAGGACAATACTTTCAGAGGCTCTTATGGGAGGAATTCTGCAGCACTGAGTATAGATATGTGTCAGAGGAGATTCTCTCTG
The DNA here is from genome assembly GCA_030847615.1 of Gambelia wislizenii. Classification (NCBI taxonomy): domain Eukaryota; kingdom Metazoa; phylum Chordata; class Lepidosauria; order Squamata; family Crotaphytidae; genus Gambelia; species Gambelia wislizenii. Next base: position 38,690,368 of record JAUMIR010000004.1, read on the forward strand.
ATGGGAGTCTATTCTCAAGGGCCAAAATGTTGTCTCACCTTTGGTGCAAGTACTTGCAGTGCCGATTGGGTACAGTTGTTTCTTTTTTGGAAATTTGCCAGGACTGGCAGTCAATGGCTTGGGGACTGGCACTGGTCCAGGTACCAGCACTTTGAGTAGCACTGCTTTAGATAATTCTACTGTCATGTCATTTCAGTTCAGATACAATGTAAATGGAAGCTGTCAAGCACTGACACAGTACAGTATACCTTTTAAACCTTTTAAAAAGGTTTATGTTAAAATGACAATGCACTCAAATACAGGGAGGAAAATATATAGCAATAACTAGTATACTGTACTGCTAGACCTGTGATGTTGCAAATAATGTGCCTCCTGGCCATTTTGGGAGAAGGAGCAGTTGGGGCTTGGGATTCTACAGGTCAAGGGATTGAAGCCGCAGCTGAAAAAGTGAGGATGTTCAGTTGTGTATAAGAATTAAAGCTGTTGCTCGTTATGCATATGTTGGTTTGCAGTTTGTGATGGGTTGGATTATTAGCAAGTGTAGATTTTAAAATATTTGAGAATCAATTTTGCTAACTTATCCTTTTTCTCCCTTTCTCCTTTCATTAAGATTTAATCATACATTACCACATGGTTTTATGAAGCCTGCCGATCTGATTTCTGAAGAATTGAGTGTACAAAGGAGAAGTCTCACCCTGCTGCTTTGAGTTGCTGTCATCACTGTGATAACCTGATCACCTGACACCATGTACTGCCTCCAGTGGTTACTGCCTGTTCTCCTCATCCCAAAGCCCCTCAATCCAGCCTTGTGGTTCAGTCACTCAATGTTCATGGGCTTCTATCTACTGAGTTTCCTGTTGGAGCGGAAACCTTGCACAATCTGTGCCTTGGTCTTCTTGGCTGCTTTGTTCCTCATCTGCTACAGTTGCTGGGGGAACTGTTTCTTGTATCACTGCTCTGGCTCCCAGTTGCCTGACTCTGCTCATGATCCCAACATAGTTGGTACCTAAAACCTTCCTCTTGGTTGCAAACTCATGTTTGTTCCCCCCGCTCTTTTTTCTTTCTTTTAAAGGGACAGTTTTATGGGAAGGAGGGATTCTAAGGCGTGTGATTGGAGTACAAGCAACCTGTTTGTATGTCTGGATTAAAGTGTTTCATTCATGATCACCTGCACTTCCAAAATTTGCCTGTAAAATTTTACAAAAGCGGTTCATAGTGATAACTGACATTGCTGTCTGCCTGAGGGTAGCTTTTCTTCCCTGCCCCCAGTTCTACCTTCTGTATTGTCTGAGGTTGGTCCTCCCATTTCTGATTTGGTGGAGAAGACGTCTGTTGAGTACTGCCTGATGCCAGAGTAGATTTTGTCTGACTCCCTTCCTAGATCCGGATGTTACCATCAGCCTTCTGGAATATGTCATCTTGTTCTGTTGAGAAAGTTGGAAAGTTTTTTCTCCCTCTTGTATTTGATGAACAGCTAGTGTTTATTGCTCTGAACATGTGAGGGGGAACTTGCAAATGGCTAATAAGCTTGAAAGCTTTGTTGAGCCAGAAGCTGCTGATTCATCTGAGCAGCCTGGACAGGAATGTGTGTGCTGCCAGAAAGCTATCTATCTGCCTAGATCATAGCTCAAAAATTCCAGAGTCATCATGATGCTGATTTTAACAGCACAGGGGCTGAAGCTTGTCTCATCCCCTCCCCCTGCCAAACATTTACTGTTTACAAAGGTTTTAGGCTGGGAAGAAAGCATGCTCTGCTATAATGTTTTGGGGTCTTTTTTACCATTTTTTGCTTTTGAATTTTAAGCTCTAGGTCTTTCTACCTTGGAAAAGCAAAGGGGATTCAGGGATGGGGCACTGAATGTGCTAGGGTTGGGATGGGATGTGTGGGCTGCTTTTCAGTATTGAATTGGAGCTGACACTTGAGTAGCACATTGTTTATTTCTCCCCCCCCCCTTTTTTTTCTTTTCCTTTATTTGCTTTGAAGCCAAGAGTATTATTCTGTCATAACAAGCAAATGAGCCAGTGCTCACATATATGGGAGGAAGAAACCAAGACATGGTTGGGCTGCAGATACTTATTGTGAATTCTTGTAAAGCTGTTTTCTAGTGGTCCCAGGATCATAGCTTTATTTTTCTCCATGTTTGTTTTCTCCCAAGTTCAGCTTTTATTCTCTTGCACATCAACAGTTTCCAGATAATATATGTGCTTTCTTCCCTATGGAGTGAATCCTTGTGCGAAACATAAGCTAGCCCTTGGAGGATCGCAGACATCCACTTTTTTCCTGTAATTTTTCAAGATGATCTTCTTGTTTTGCCACTCATTTGGCTTCGCACAATCTTCCCTGGAGGAGCATTTCTGAAAACTTTTTTTTTCTCCAAGGGAAACCAATCGTGAAACCTCCATGGAGAATTTTTATTTTATTTTTATTTTATTTTTTTTTTGTTGTTGGTTTGTTCATTGCACAGCTGTTCAGCAGGTTTAATAAAGCTTTATAAACTTTGGTCTGTGGACTAGTGCCATTTGTGATGCAGTCACTCTTACTGGACTAAGACCTCTGGGTTGGTAATTTTTTAACTCCTTGTTTCCTTCTTTTCTTCTCCCAATATCTCCTTCTGTTCCCAGGATGATTTGCTTCCAGGCTGAAGCAAAGAACTGAACGTAATGTGACTAAATTAGGTGTTTTGATATGACAGTCCAGACACTGACCTGCTGACCCTTCTCTTTCCCCCCTGAATTTAAAAAGAACATTGATGCTTTGGGCAACACTGTGAAGCCTACAATGTTAACTAAGACTTCCTTTTTCATGAACCATGTGATACTAAAGAATTTACCTTCAGAAAAGTTGGGCAGGAGAAAGCAATGTTGGGGGGGGTAGAAATGTAGTAGTGTTCAGATAGTTTCCACCTTCCTGCCTCTTGGGATGGCCCTCTTACCAGCTGCCTTTTAAGAAAGTATCCCGGAGCGATGATTTGGCAAAAACAGAGAAGGTCATGGGGTGGGTCTAATGGGTTTTATTATTTATTAATTTTGCCATTTTCTTCTTATTTTAAGGACAACTTTAGTTGTGCACCAATGATTGCCTGAGGTAGAAGAAAATAAGTCCCTCAATAGAAGTATAGTGTCTAGATCAAGGGAAGTAATAGTGCCACTCTATTCTGCCTTGGTCAGACCTCACTTAGAATACTGTGTCCAGTTCTGGGCACCACAATTCAGAAAGGATATTGACAAATTGGAGCGTGTCCAGAGAAGGGCAACTAAAATGGTGAAAGGTCTGGAAACAATGCCTTATGAGGAGAGACTTAGGGAGCTGGGTATGTTTAGCCTGGAAAAAAGACGGTTTAGAGGCGATATGATAGCCCTGTTTAAGTATTTGAAGGGATGTCACGCTGAGGATGGAGCAGGCTTGTTTTCTGCTGCTCCAGAGACTGGAACACGGAGCAATGGGTGCAAGCTCCAGGAACAGAGATTCCACCTCAACATGAGGAGGAACTTTTTGACAGTAAGAGCTGTTCGGCAGTGGAACACACTCCCTCGGAGCGTGGTGGGGTCTCCTTCCTTGGAGGTCTTTAAACAGAGGCTGGATGGCCATCTGTCGGGGATGCTTTGATTGTGATTTCCTGTGTGGCAGGGGGGTTGGACTGGATGGACCTCGTGGTCTCTTCCAACTCTGCAATTCTATGATTCTATGATTCTATAATTCACCCTAATCCCCCCCTTTAAGATATGATGACCAATCTCTCTTTTTTTCCCCTCTGTCCTCTTCCCTCTTCTTCTTGAGCTCCTTCACTGGGAATTCTCATGCATAACTGCCAACCATCATAAAGGAAAGCAGGACTTTTGAAAACTACATTGTTGTGCCTAACTTACCAGGTGCAGCTTTTCCTTTCCTCTGTTTTTTGTTTGTTTGTTTGTTTGTTTTTGTTTTGTTTTTTGGGGGAGGATTTGCTGAAGGATGGAAGGCATGAAATGAAAAAATAAAACAGGAGACTAGAAATAGCAAATTTGGGAGAAATAATGGTACCAGGCTAGGTGATAGCAACACAATATGAAAGAAGGAAATGAAACCCCATTTGGGGACAAAGATGTGATGGGAGTAGAATATTTCAGGACAGGAATGGAGCTACCATCTGTACATGAATCCCAAAGTCTTCAAAGTGCTTTTTATCTTAAGTAGGATGGCACCACTAATATGCAATTAATTTTATATTGTTTGGATTGGGAGAGCATGTTAAGATTTTGTATGTCTAGGTAAGTTCTTGGATCTGTCTAGGATATCTGTGTTGATTTGTGAGTCCTCGTAGATGATTCTTTCATTTAGACTGAGCAGCCTGCTTCAGACTTAAGCTAAGAGCTCTTATGTACACTCAGTGCCTCACTAATGGTGAAAAGCATCTTCACCCTTGAAAATTGTGCCTTAGCAACAGTGGGAGTTCTACTTTTGACCACTTGCAAGAGATGGTTTTGTAAGGATTTTAAACACAGTCAGTGCAGTTTCAAATACCACTTTTAAGTATAACCAGATACATTCTGTGAAATCTTGGAGACCTGCAGAGGATGGGTTAGTGTTTAATTGTGCTCGTTCCCTGCTCAGACCAAGTTGGCTTCTGTTTTTCTCTTTTTCATAACTTTAAATATAAACAGTTGGCTTGTGCGCTAGCCACTGGCAAGATACACTGTGGATCCTTGTATGCTTTATCTGCTATAGGTTATTATCTGGATTGTAGTGGATGGCTATGTGTGGAATTAAGTACAGTTGGGAATGTGCTGTGTGAACTTTCTTGTCTTTGTAGAAAGCCACATATAGTTGGAGCTCAAAACATAACTTGGATGTTCAGCAATAGCAGGGCTGTGTGTGTGTTTGTGTAATGGTTATTTGTTAATAAAAATGCCAAGATCCAGGTTTCCATGAAATCCAGAATTCAGAATTTCAAAATTCAGAATTTGCAATTAATGTACCTTTTTTTCTATGACCCAGTGTGAAAGGCTTATTGGGAGAGAAGAACAAGTTAGTGTGCATGAAAATTATTTGGCAAGGAGTTGGGTGGAAGCTAAAGATGAAGAAGGAGATTGACAGTGGAAATAGTCAACATTGGAGGGGGAGCGGTAATTGCTCTGAAGAGAGGATGAGTAGAATATGGGATAATAAATATTTTCTCCCAACTGCTGGAAGACCTGCCTAGATACTGTTGTTGGAGTGCCGTCAGTATACTTCCTGATAATGAAAGCAAATTAATTAAATGGCCAGTTTTCTCCTCCTGATTCAAAAGATGGCTATAGCTATTATTTTAGGCACAAACATACCTAGTTCACAGTGCCCATTGTTTAAGAAAATGCACTTGGCACGCTTCCTTTATGAGGATGAAAAAAATGCACCTTTGTTTTATTCTAGCTTGTTAAATGCCCAGTGCTTTATCATGGGACTTCATTACTATCACTTTCTTTTATAAGTCCTGCTGTTAACTTGCATTAGACTGGCTGAGTAAAGCCTTTTGTTGTTGTTCATTCATGTTTTTAACATCTTTCCTGTGTCATGGAATAAGAGGCTAGATATCAACAAGACATTGGCTTCATGTAATTGTATGGTCATTCTTTGGGCAATTATTAGCTATTCATGTTTCACAGTTTTAGGTGTTCACATAAAATAGGGGAAGGGACATGGATACTTGATGCTGTTTAAAGCTGATGGGAGCTGCAGTCCAAAAACAACTGGAGGGCCACAGCTTTCCCAACCCTTTCTTAAAGCATTTCAGGTATCTACCTTAAAATATAGGTGTGTTAGTTTTGCTTAAGTGCGTTAAAATAAATGGTACAGATTGTGAAACTCTAAGTATGAATAAACCTATGTAGAGGATATGATGCATATCCATACAAATGCTGTACTCCCAAACAACAACAAAAAATGACCCTCTGTTCATTCGTTGTTGTTGTGTACCTTCAAGTTGTTTCCGACTTATGGTGACCCAAAGGTGAACCTATAACAGGATTTTCTTGGCAAGAGTTGTTCAGAGAAGATTTGCCATTGCCTTCCTCTGAGGTTGAGAGAATGTGACTTGCTCAAGGTCACCCAGTGGGTTTTCATGGCTGAGCAGTGATTTGAACACTGGTCTCCCAGAGTCCTAGTCCAGCATTTAAACCACAATACCATGGTGGCTCGTGCTCCATTCACACATGAAGTTTAAAAGGTTTCATAAAGTTAAAATATGAGGCATTTGGTGTGAAATGTCAGCGTCAATTACAAATGTTTAATACACAAAAATATAAGTCTGGTTAAAATTTGAAATTTCTCTATGGCTTGGACATTGAATGTGTAAAGTAGCCCATTTTTATTATTGTTTTCTCAAAGCATGCATATTATTTATATTGATGGTAATGTGTAAAACATATAATTAGAAGTTTTAAGATAGCATAATACAAAAATAATACAAGAAATCCTACCCATAAGCTGAAGCTTTAGCCATTTTATCTCAAAACATTGGAAGAAAACATTTTGCTGCCTTTTATTTCCTCCACACATTAGAGTAGATTGCTTGGAGGGCAGATTCTGATCCTTGTTTTAAATTTCAAAATATTAAATGTAAAGGCTACTCAGTTCCTCTTTATAACTCTAATATTCTCAATACCAAACAGTACTTTGAACTGAGTGTATAGTTTTGTTTCGCTTTGCATTCAGTTGCCTGGACTCAAAATTGGCCAGCTTCACTGCTATACCTGGAACATACAAGAAAATCTTTTGATATTTAATAATAGATTGACACAGACATTGAGGTAGTGAAAAGGTTTCTGGTTTCTCTGATTTTTAAGCAGCTTTCTAGATTACTGGTTTTCTTCATAATTTAACTGATGACTACAGTCAGACACAATGTCAGGCAGATGATTCTCTGACTCTTAAAAATCTACTTTATTATAATAGGAGCCATTCAAAGATAGTGATATAGATTGATAGAGATTTCTCCCCCAAAATGTATGATCTCCTGAATATCTTTAAAATCTTATCCTTTGTATTCGTATTTACGACTATTCACCACACATTTTCAGGTCTTTATTTTATAAGCTAGAACTGATTAGTTAGTAAGTACAGTATGACCCCTGTGTCTGTGGGACCCGTATCCGCGGATTCACTTACATGCATCCAAAAAAATACGGTCTCTTTAGGCATCTTCTAGATCCTCCAGGGCATGCTTCTACCAGAAGCTGACCAAAGAGTCATTGCTAGAAGACCTGGAAGATGCATGGAAGACCTAGAGAGGTGTTCTCTAGGCATCTTCTGGGTCCTCCAGTGCAACTTTCTGGTATGCTTGGGCCAGAAGTCATTCGTTTTAATAGGATTTGCTATTCACAGTTTCTGGTATCCATGGTAAGTCTGGGAATGTATCCCTGCAGATATGGAGGTCATACTGTACATTAATAAGAGGTTTTTGTAAAATATGTACATGTATACCACACTTAACAAAACAGGTATATTCCTGGGCATTATTGCAGAGAATTTGATACCAGAGAAAAAATAACGTGGAATGAATAGGAATAGTTTCCTACACCGAAAAAAGAAGAGCAGTTCAATAAATTTCAGCAAACATTTTATTCAAAATTGACAATATACACATGTGAAATGAGACAAAAAGTAGAGGTAAAGCTTTGGATAACTAAACAAAGACATTTTGAACCTTCTAGAGACCACTTGAAAGTTTAGTCCAAAGTGCATCCAGGGATTATTATTTTTTCTTTCACCACCCTCTACCTTAATTCTAAAGTGAACATAGCACACCAACAGGTTTTTTTTTAGCAAGTTTTGTTGAGAGCAGATTTGCCATTGGTCTCCTCTGAACTGACAGTGTAACTTGCTCAAGGTCAGCCAGTGGGTTTCCATGATTCAGACTCTGGTCTCCCAGAGTCCTAATTCAAAACTCCAACCACTACACCACTCTGGCTCTCTATGTGGAAGATGCTCCCATTATCACTAATCTGAGTTTCGGAATAATATACATTGCCAGTGTTGAACAGGAGCAGCATTGGGATTCTCTCTGTTGTGCCCAATCTGGTATTGGAGATAATTGGATTTTCCTTTCTTGTTCAAGTTGTATTTCCCTTGGCAATGGAAGTGAGGTGGTGAAAATCCTGCTGTTTTCTCCATTCTGAGATGAGATAACAGCAGCATTCTGCTGTCCCTTGCACTCTGCTTGACTTCTGTGGAGTAATCATACAGACTGGATCAAAATCCTCACCCCATCAAGCCTAATGGGAACATCCAGATTCAGAAGAAATGTGCTACAAAACAGCAGTTCGGTCTGGGTAAGGGAGGCAGTTGAACAGAGCTATTACTTTTATGCTTGTTTGTGGACTTTCAGAAGGCATTTGTTTAAAGAACTGTCACAAGGATAAAGCTTTGACTGGATGAACCTTTCATTTGGACCAGCAAGGTCTCTCTCTCTCTCTCTCTCTCTCTCTCTCTCTCTCTCTGGCTTTTCTTCGCAAACAAAGATTCAGGAAGAACTCATCCTGTGCTTTCTGCAAGCGTGCTGATGACTGAAAAGGCCAATCCGAGATGAACAAGTCTGGTTGCAGAAAGCACAGCAGAGGGTCTCCTTGGGTGATGTTTCCAGGTTGTGATTCTTTCTGCGTTGTCATTTCTCTTCAAGACTTGTTCGGCGTGAGTTCTTAAATAAAGCTGCAGCATTGTGGATAGTGCATCTCCATGCCTCCCGATGTGAGGCCAGGGCGGACCATTGTTGGTGATCAATTTGGCTGAGCCTGATATGTTGTTTCAGGAAGTCCTTGTATCGCTTTTTTGGAGCGCCCCTCTAACCCTGACCCATGGTGAGTTCACCGTAGAGTAGTATTTTTGGGAGGCGATGGTCCTCCATCCTAGAAATGTGCCCTGCCCAGCACAGCTGTGTTCTCAATATCATGACCTCAATGCTGGTGATCCCTGCTTGCTCAAGGACAGCAACATTCGTCACATAGTCCAGTGTATATTTAGGATTGTGCGTATACAGCGCTGATGAAAACGTTCGAGGAGTCATAAGTGTTGGTGATAGGTGACCCATGTTTTAGACCCGTAAAGGAGAATAGACAGTACAATGGCTCTATACAAACTGATTTTTGTGCTTTGCCTCAGATGTTTATTATTCCAGACTCTTTTGTAAAGTCTTCCAAATGTGCTAATCTGTGATCAATCTCTTTGTCAATCTTGGCATCTGAGGAGATGGTGTTTCCCAGGTAGGTGAACTGCTGAATGGACTTAAGCACAGATTTGCCAACAGCAATGTGGGGATGATAGTGTTCGTCCTGTGGTGCAGGCTGGTAAAGAACTTCCATTTTCTTCAGGTTAACTTCCAGCCCAAACAGCTCTGCAGCATAAGAACCAGCAAGGTAGTCCTTATGTATTTGTTCAGTGCTTGGGTTTTTTTGTTTTGTTTGTTTTGTTTTTTTGGCAATATCTTCTTTCTCACTAGAACCCTAAGGTCCACCAACAAGAACCTGATGCAAAAGACCTATGATTACAATTAAAGAAAGCCCAGGATATTATTATTATTATTATTATTATTATTATTATTATTATTACCACCAGAACTGAATAGGGGTCACAGTTCTTCCTGACAAAAGTCCTTTCTTGGTAACCTCCCTCCCCAGCTTTCTTAATTTCAGTTGTATAATTTGATGGCCAAGAGGGACATTTTGCTGTCAGCATTATTAAACAATTGTGGGTCAGAAATTCTTGCTGATCTACTTCAAATCACCTGCAGATCTGTCAGTAGATGTTGACCTGTCCCCTACCTGTCCCACTGATTTAGTGTCACTTTTTTTTTAACTATATGAAAGGTCTTCACAAGTAGGATGAACTATTAGCTTTCTCACAAATTTCATTCTTATCGTATTTTCTAAAATGTGTCTGAGGAGATCCAAGCTTTGATACAACAATGGGAAATTGCCTGTACAGTGTTAGCCTTTTCCTCTTCCTCTGGCTTTTAAAATCTGGCCTGTCAACTTTTATTTTGTTTTGAGAAACAAACCACTGGGGGGCACCAGTTTGCCTGCTGTGCAATTTACATTGACAAGCTAACATGCCCTTTGACTCTGGCTGTGGAGGGTTCCCATGAGAGAAATGACAGGCAGCCAAAAGCATATCATAGAATCATAGAATCATAGAATTGTAGAGTTGGAAGAGACCACGAGGGCCATCCAGTCCAACCCCCTGCCACGCAGGAAATCTTGATCAAAGCATCTCCGACAGATGTCTGTGAGTAAAATATGTTGCAGCTGCCTTCAATCGTACACGGAAATGACACAGACAATTCCGAGAGAGGGATGGCATTGTCTGAAATGGACCCCCTGCCGTGTGACAGTGCTGTACCTCTCCGGCAAGCTTGTTGCACAGTAAGCCTTGTCTGAAAACGTCCTAAGAGAAGCAAGAGTAGCAACAAGGAAATAACTTACTACATGTGTTGGTGTTCATTTCCTGAGGTACCTCAATGAAGCAAGTGAATAAAATTGTGCACTCATTTCAAGCTGTTTCAGAAGCTGAAGATCTGATACTTTCTTTTTCATGGCCGCTCACTGTTTTAAGGACTAGGTCACCTGTATATTTTGAGCTCTTCATTTCTCCAAATGGGAAGAAAGTTCCGAGATCAGAAAAGTAATAGATGGATAACAACTCTTGTAACACACCAAACAACCAAAGATTTAAATGTGTTTACTGTGACATTGTTGGGGTGGGGGGACGTACACAGGTCTTATCCCACGGCTCTAGTTGCTTTTCCTTAAACCATTCAGCTAAAACTCAAATGTTCCATATAGCCCACTAAAATCATCTGTAGCTACTGGTTACAATTCAAAGAATCATTTTTTTTTTAAATCCCAGGGGGCCTTGAGGTGTGCTTTTCTCAAGCATCAGGCTTCTGTGGCATGTGGCAAACTGCTTTTGAACTGCAGAAAGGTTAAAAGCAAATATGAAATGGCTCAAGGTGAAGTTCAGAATAATTCACTAAGCTAGCACATGCCTATTGTGAGCTTTAAAAACTCTTCTTGAGATTCTGACCTACTGATTGCTACTGATTTGTGCATCCTACATTTGGCCTGCAAGATCCACATCTTCCCAAGTTCCTATTACTCCTTAGTCTATCACTTGCGCATTCTGCCTCCCTAAGAAGACTACCTCTTCTTCATACCTTCTTACCTCTGAGCCATGATGCGGGGCATTCTAATTATATAGTCAGCCCTCGGCATTTACAGGTTTAACTTTTGCAGATTGGATTATTTGCTGCCACCTGTGCTGCTGCCCTTTGCCATTTTTAATAGGGACTGCAAGTCTCATGAGACTGAGACTGCGAACATGTGGTGAGGCTTGTAAGTCCTTATTAAAAATAGCATAGGGCAACAGTAGAGGCGGTTGCAAGCCCCACCAGCCACCTGCTTCAGACTTGCGAAGGAACTTCTCTGCCATGAAGGCATCTATGGTGGGTTGGATCCGGGGATCATACTTTTTGTGTGTGTGTTAAACATTGCTTGGGGGCCTAGCAATATTTGTGGTTTTTCTATTTTTGCTGGAGCCCTGCACCCCTAACCCCAATGAATGTGGAGAGCCAACTGTACTTGTCTCTTCATGGTTCAGCCATGAGGCTTCTGGTGGAGCCTCTGGTAAGGCAGACCCAAGAGGCTCCAGACCAGAACTTGGAAAAGTTACTGTTTTGGACTGCAGCTTTCAGAGTCCCCCAGCCAATTCAAGCCAGATCAAGCTGGCTGGGGGGCTCTTGAGAGAGAGGCTTTTTTATTGCTTAGGTCCTAGGATGTCTGGTGGCAATTAGAAAGACATCTGGTGGCAGAATACCACCAGCATTACAACAAAAAACAGCAAAAAGGAGAGAGAAAAGCTATCCCCTCTGTCTCAAAAGTCCTGCTTTTGCTCTAAGACTTGAAACAGCTTGTCTGTGAATCCTAGCAGGTCTTCACAGATTATAGAACCAGACCTTCAGCAACAGAACTGCCTTATACTGTTCTCTTCAAGATACATCTTAATCCTAACAGGTTATTGAAGCCCATATACTGCTTGCATGGACCCTTTCTCATTCAAATAAAAAGCTCGGTCCCTACTGGTATATCTTTGGTGTATGCTTGATTTGCAGTTGTTTCTTTTGTTTTCTTTCTAAGCAGAGGAATATAATATCTGTGAGGACAAATAAATCAGGCATCAAAAATGTCAGAGGTTATTGTACTTCTAAGAACTCAGCCTTTACAGCATTATAATATGGCTAATTCACTTTGTGTGGTGATGTCTCTTGCCCAACTTACGCATTCCACTGATTGGTATGTATGATGGCTTTGTGTGTTATGGCTTATTAGCTCATCAATGCATCAGCATTGTGTCTCATAAATTTGATAGTGGTAAAGTGAGATTGAATCCAAAGGGCAGAGTATGGAGGGAAGGCAGAAGTGAGGCACATTCAAATGGCTTTTGACTTGCAAGTCTGTAAATGGGTTAAATTGATGAGTCTTGAGTTTAATGCCAGACTTGCTATAGTGGGCTAATTTTTTTAAAAAAGACATAAACGCAAGTTTATCTGAATAGTATAGTCTATGGATTTAGCAGCTGAGTTATCTAAGCTAGGACTACGTGTATTTTATTGGGGAATTCAGAAATCATTATATTTCTGGGTTGTTTTTTTTTACAAAAGTTTCTAAGGCCTAATGCTCACTTAGGTGGTAAAGTGTTGTCTGGCCTGCACCATTGTATGTCAATGGTCATATCATATAATGCTCCTCTACATACGAATTTTCTACACCTGGAAACTAGATCTCAGAGAAATTGCGTGGCAGGGGGGTTGGACTGGATGGTCCTCGTGGTCTCTTCCAACTCTGCAATTCTATGATTCTATGTATGAAAGACTGGTTTTTGTATGAGGAAGCATTCATTTATTCAGTTGGACTATAGAGTCATACAACTCAGACACAATCTTATTTTTTCTGTGACAAAGCAAATAGGCCTAGCTCTAGTACATGTGCAAGCAAAAATGGAAAGTCCACCTCTTGTCTCTCTGGGATCTACTGATAAAAGTGTGCTGGCCCAAAGTGAGACAGAGTTCTGAGCATAACAGGACACTATAGCATTACTTCCCTCTCTCTGTTCTCTCAACATTCTGTTGGGTTTGGGCTGCCACTACCCACACTTGAGTGCAGTGATAATTTCCTCTTACTGTTTCTTACTGGCCCTTATGAGCCAGCTAGTGTCCTGTAATCTTGAATTCAGAAAAGTAGCTTTTATTTATTTCTACTTTTAGACTGCCCAGCAAAAAATACAAAATTGTGCAAGCTAAAATGTGAGATAAAACTAGCAGAAGGGTGTAACTACATTGTACTACACAATAAAAAAACCCCAGTAAAAAACCACTAGTAAAGGAAAAACAACATAGAGGCCAAATAGCTAAGATATAAAAAGGTGACAACGATGACAACAACAAAAGAAAGCAAAATAGGCACCTGGTGAGCCTCTTTGAGAAGGAGTACTGCTACTGAAAAGGCCCTGTTTCTTATAGCCAACAAATTTGCTTCATCTTACTTGAAAAGGGAATTTGTGGCAGGGAGGGGGCTCATGATAGCTGGCATAGGTAGATGGGTTAGTAATATAAGTAGGCAGATATGGAAGATGTTGCCTCCAGTAATCAGGCCGCAAACTGTTTTGGACTTTCAAGGTTACATCCAGTACTCTGAATTGCCCTCAATACAGACTGGCAGCCAAGGAAGGTGGTAAGGCACTGGTATAATGTGATCATTTAGACCAGTCCCCATTAACAGTCTAACTGCCTCTGCTTGGGACTAACTGAAATTTCCAGACTCATACTCAAAAGACTCAGTTATAATTCATACTCACTTATAACACATAGTAATCCAAATGGGAGGTTACTAGAGCCTTAATAACTTTTGCAAGGCTATCTCTGTCCAGGATGGAGTTGAAGTTGGCATATCAGTGTGATCTGAAAAAACTCTGAGCCATCAAAACTACTGTGCCTCTAGTGACAATTAGATCAAATAACACCCTCAAAACTACAAACCTGGTCCTTTAGTGGGAATATGGCATGCTCCAGATCAGACTGAACACAGCTGAACTAGACAGATGAAGTGCTCATAAGGAAGACAGAAGTTAGCCCTCATTCAGCCTATTATGATGCCCAGGCTAGAAAACAGTGCTGAGGTGCCATGGCATCAGTGACAGATGACAGAGGCCAGTCCTGTATTAGCTGAATGCTACAGAGTCCTACAATAGCCAGATCTTCTGCTTTGGCAGACAGTACATGGTTCTGTCTATTCAGCATAAGGCCAGGTAGCAGAGACCTCGCAGTTTTGGTGGTATGGAAACAAAGATGGTTGCCCCAAAATAGTTATGTCCATTTCCGCTTCCTGGAAACCTAGTGTCTTTTTTTGCTATACTTCCTGGGGTCCAAAAGCAAATATTGTTACAGGCCCACACTGAGAAGGACAGCGTAGAGTAGTGCTACTCACAATGGTAGTCTGTGGATGGTGTTGGTCTGCAGTGAGTTTCCAAGAAAGAAGCAGTTGTAGTTAATGGCACCAATATGAGGACAGTCCCTGGCACGTTGGGAACAAAAATCCTGCCAGTCCCCCACATCAGATAGCTTTAAAAGCATTGATGTAGAGGACAGGCTGAGCAGTAGTTTTCCTGTGTTGGTTTGAAACACCCTAATAAGTTGTGGATTGAGAGGTGGTCCTGGAAATTAATCTTTTCTGCTGTTTTGGTTCTGCAGACTAAAAGATTTCCTTCCTGGAGCATAAAAAAAATATTCCTTTCTGTGTAGAAGTCCACAATCCATGAAGGGTTTGGAAAGGATGCTGTGCTGGAAGTCAGGAGCTTATGTACCGCTAGCCTCATTGACACCAGTATCTTCTAGCCACATCATGCTAGAAACCATGGAACTTCCTTTACGAGTTCTTCCCACGTACCGTATATTCCGGCGTATAAGACGACTGGGCGTATAAGACCACTACCCCCCAATTTCCAGCCAAAAATCTAGGCTTAGGCATATATTCGCCAGATAAGACCACCACCACCCCCAATTTGGCTGGCTGGGGGAGCCTTGCCAGCTGATCCTCTTTGTTTCCCAACTCATGAGGATCTCCTCGTGAGTTGGGAAAGCGAACAGGATCAGCTGGCAGGGCAACATTCGCCCCTCTCTTCAACATTCCAGTCAAACTTGACTCGAAGGTGGAGGAAAGGGGCAAAAATGCCCACTTTGCCTCAGCAGCCCCCTTCCTGCCATCTTGGCTCTTCCGAAGGGGACCAATGCGGGGGAAGCGGGGGCAGCCGCGGCAAACCCCTAGATTCCCCCCTCTCCCCACCTTCAATGAAGGGGGGAGAAGGGGCGAACATGCCCCGTTTGGCTCCATAGGGAGGACGCGGAGCCGTGGAGCCAAACCCCGGGATTTGCCCCCTCTCCCCACCGTCAAGGGAGAGGGAGCGAATCTAGGGATTTAACTCCACATCCCCGATCCCTCCTTCTGGGCTCCCTCCTCCCGCGATTCCCCAACCCACAGGAGGCTGCCCTGGTGGGTTGGGGAATGCAGGATGGCCAGCTGGCTGGGGGGGGTGGAGGGAGGGGGCTTCGCAACCACCCCCTCTCCAAAGCGCGGCTTTGGGAAAGGGGGCTGGGTGGAGGGGGCTTCGCAGCCACCCCCCTCTCCAAAGTGCGGCTTTGGGGAAGAGGGGTGGCTGGGCGGAGGGTGAATGGGTGGATGGGTGGAGGGGGCTTCGCAGCCACCCCCCTCTCCAAAGCACGGCTTTGGGGAAGGGGGTGGCTGGGCGGAGGGTGGATGGGTGGCTGGGTGGAGGGGGCTTCGCAGCCACCCCCCCCACTTCAAAGCGAGGCTTTCGGGAAGGGGGGGTGACTGGGCGGAGGGTGGATGGGAGGAGGGGGCTTCCCAGCCACCCCCTCCCCAAAGCCGCGATTCTGTCGCTTTGGGGAGGGGGGGTGGATGGGCGGCGGGTGGGCGGTTGGCAGGGAGGAGGGGGCTTCCCAGCCACCCCCCTCCCCAAACGCGTGATTCCACGCCTTTGGGGAAGGGGGGTGGATGGGCAGAGGGTGGGCGGGTGGCAGGGAGGAGGGGGTGAATCCCGGAGTTTGGTTCCACGGCCCCGCGTCCTCCTCCTGGGCTTCCTTCGGAAGGGAGCCCAGAAGGAGGGATCGGGGTCGCGGAGCAAAAGGGGCATTTTCGCCCTTTTCCTCCACCTTCAAGGAAGATGGGGGGAAAGAGCGAATCTAGCAGTTTGCCTCGGCCGCTGCAGAAGCGATCGAGCAGCCACTGCGGCAAACCGCAACGTTCGCCCCCCTCCTCTGTCTTCCGTTGCTCCCCAAAGGGGGAGAAGGCAGAGGAGGCGGGCGAATGAACTTCAAAACACTTTGCTTCACCCCCCTGCCCCATCTCCTGTCTCTTCGCTCAGTTTGCAAAGAGGCAGGAGATAGGCAGGCAGGCGAAGCAAAGTATATCCGGCGTATAAGACGACTGTCAATTTTGGAGGGCATTTTTGAGTGCTCAAAAGTCGTCTTATACGCCGGAATATACGGTAACTGGTTTAGTATTGGTTCTTTCTGCTTTACTCTTCTCCCTGATATCACAGTTCACTTGGTACTTGCTAAGAGCATTCCTGTGCTCAACTTCTCACCAAGAAACTTATTCCCTTGCCATTTCTTTAACAGAGCTGTTCAACAGACCATTAATTTGGTAGTAGAGATCAACTACCAAACTGAGTTTCAAAAAATCCACTTTAAAACACTTCTGAAACTGTCCTCCTTTCTTTTAGATAAGGAAGATGGAATCGTTCTCTCTTACATTTGTGATAAGATGAATTCAGTGAAACTATTTAAAAATGAACAGCTGCAGTGAGCTGAATACTCTATGCATTTTCATTGGTATGTTTAAGTTAGCATTACTTCCTAATGAAAAGACCTGCCATTACAGAGTACGTGCAATCTCAGGCACAACCAGAGTGTGGCATTCACAGTCTAATAGAGAAATGTCAGCAGAATAATATCAACCTTAGAGTGATGTTTTGTATACCATCAAGTGCTTTTCAAGCAAGCTGATGCTATAGTGCTTCCTAATATTCCTGTTTTCAGAGGATATACTTTTAAAAATCATCTTTTGCTTCTTCCTCTTCTCCTTCATATGTATTTTCCTCTCTTTTGATCATGCAGCAGCCTGCACCTGAAATTATAGGGAAGGTCACCTCTCATTCCAAGATTCATAACTTATTCAGTACTTGAAAGGAAAAAGGGAGCCTTTTGTTCTTCAAGGCAATAGAACAGGTTAGAATGGTCAAGCTTATCCCCTCCCCCTTTTATGTGTTCTGCCTCTTCTTGGGAGGCAAGCCCATCTATCAACATGAGCTATTTCTTCTCTGTGAGTTGAAGGCAGGGTGATTTTTGTCTCCTGGATGGTTCAGCAAAGTTCTATTTCCAAAGCTGAATGGTTTAATGGCTCACCATTCGCCCATTGCTATGAAATATGGGTGGGTGGAGGAAGAGAGGTTTTAGGCAAGGTCTTTTCTTAAGCTTGGGCTTTAATTTAGGATGAAGCTGTTAATTTAGGTTTCCCTGTCAAGATTATGAGAATTTCAGCACAAAAAGCATAGGCTAACTGGCGTTCAGAGATAATATTAGTAGCGAGCGCAACAAAATGTAGGTTACATTTACCATTTCTTGAGAGGCACTGGCATTGGTAAACAGGAATAACCTAGCACAGTAGACCTCTCCCATTGTTGTTCTCTAGCAGCTCATAGGCAGAGGTAGGATGTTTCTGATCCTATAGGTAACATATAGCCATCAGGACTAGTAATCGTTGATTGCCTTAGCCTTTCTGAATGAATCAAAACCTCTTTTTAAAGGCATCTAAGTTAATGAATGTCACTTTATGAAGAATATCCTTCCCCATGAACACAAGCCATAACAGAGAGGGACCATTGATCTTCCAGATATTTTAAGCTATAAACTCCTCTCTATTGAGCATGGTCAATGGCAAGGCACTGTGGAGCTGTAGTCTAAACCCTCTGGATTACAAGTGACTCCTCACCCATGAACCATATGTTCTGCCCTCAGGTGTGTGTGTGAAATGTTCTTGCATAGTAGTCATAAGCTTCTGAATGGCCCCTCAGAAATAAACAATGCAGAATCACTTGTTAATGTGAACACAGGTGAAGCAAACAGAGCAAGGTGCCTGGGGACTTCTTTTGCTTTAGTGCTTGCAGGCCAGTTGGATTCATATTCTAGCTCTAGATTGTCAAGTAATCAAATACCAAAACAAACAGTGAGATTAATTCCTTTAGGAGCCAAGTTAGATAATCCCCCAAAGGCTCATCAGCCAGCTCAGTTCAAGATTAGCAACTATCCTGACCTATGACTGGTAAAGGATTACAATGCCATGGCACTGTGAATTGAAGTTGGCAGGAGTTGGGTGTGTGTGATGATGGGCTAGGAATACACAGCAAGGGACAACTTCTGGACATACTGGTTATCCATTAGAAATAAATTTCCTTCCTTTTAGCAAAGCATACAAGGATCTTTTCTACACCACTCAATCAATGCATTCTCCAGGGACTTGAATGTACTGTGTGCCCCATCTATCTTGATGTTGGGAGCAGTAAATCCATTCAAAATAAATGAGGCAAGGTATGACCTCCTTTGTAGTGGTTCATCCATTGATCGTAAGAATTTGGGGGAAGTGATGGCCTTACAGAGGGCATAAGGGAAGTGGGGAGTCAAGAATCAAGAGCCTTTCCAAATTAGAGAGGGTTTATTGTTA
The DNA here is from genome assembly GCA_030847615.1 of Gambelia wislizenii. Lineage (NCBI taxonomy): Eukaryota > Metazoa > Chordata > Lepidosauria > Squamata > Crotaphytidae > Gambelia > Gambelia wislizenii. Next base: position 38,709,166 of record JAUMIR010000004.1, read on the forward strand.
TCTAGTTCAGCACTAGGGCTGCTATCAAGAGCCATCAAAGAAATTATGTTAATAAGTTTATAATTAATTGAAATGTAAAATTAATTTAAAATGCCAGTAGCAGAGCAGTGCATGGAGAGGGCGATCATTGTTGAAAAACTCTTTTCAAAAGAAAAGAAAAAACACACACTGGATACCTGGATGAGCATTCTAGTACTGAATCCCTGGACTGAAAAAATGCATGCATGCAAAAATGCATATTTATTGCTGATTGTACCCAAGAGGCCTTAGCATACACTTCATCTCTATGGCATCTCCTTTAAGATACAGTTGAACTAAATGCTATGTCCTAGTTATCTTAGCATTGTGCTGTCTCGGTGCTTTTTACATTTCAGGGAAATAGTGGCTGGCAGGAATCCTCTTTTACCTTTTCCCGCAGTAGAAATGGATGTACCAATTAAGCAATCAGTCTATGTGTAAGAGACTTGCAGGGATGCTGTTGCTGTGGAGCGAGATTCCCTTTCATTTTATAAGCTGCTTTAAAGAGGGGGTATGTAGTACAAAGCATTAAACATTTAAAAGATGAGCATGGTTCCTTTACCAGCCTGCTAGATTAGAGGAGTAAGAGGCAAGAGCCAAGCAGGCCAAAGTCAGGAAATCAATGACTGCAAAATGAACAAGTATAGGGACTTGCAGGCCCCATGGCTTTTCAGAAGTGAGACTTTGCATGAATAATTATATATGAATTGAGCAACAGCATTGACTACAGTCCTATTACTGTACAAATGAAACAGAAGGAAACTTCTCAAGGCACATGCAATTCAATGGATTTGTGAAATTGACTAGAACAGAAATTCCTATGAGCATTTCAGTCAACTGCACTCCTAAGGTGGACCAGAAAATGTTCTGGAATGGTAGGATCCTCTTGGGAGTATACTATAGCTTTGAATAGTTTCCTGATCTGCATTAAGATGTGTGGCTGTGTGCCCATCCTGTTACACACGCCTGCCCACACAACTCTAAAAAACTAACAACAATACAGTTGCAGCAAGGCCAGAAACATTTCTGGGAAACAAATTTGGATCTTCTATGGTATAGATTGAAGCACCATGAATAAAATCCTGCAAAATGAGTATGGCAGTGGTAACTAGAGTACCATCTCCACACTTCTGAAGAGCCATCTACTGTGTATGATGTACTTAGACTGATCAAGAACATAATTTAAATTTAGAGTGCATCTATTTCAGGTGCTTGTAAGATAGTTGCAACTTAATATTATTCCTTATTTATTGAATACTTGTATAAGCCCTAGTTATTGTACAAAATCTGTCATTTATTAAATTGCAAGTCAAGCATACTCTGCAGTGATTGATTGCTTGAGCTTTTCTGATCCCATAGCTTAAAAAAAAACATAAAAATCCTCCTAGAGACACACCTCTGTGGCTGCCATCTACCTCCTTTTAACACGTAGGCTGATTGCCAGTCTAAAACATGAAAAATAGGAATTTCTGACTCAGTTCAGACATCATCCTCTGCCTTAGCTGCAGCTGTTACTTTACTAATGCTTGCTGGCACAAAGGGAATTTATTTATTTGCCACCTTTCTCCCAAAGTGGGACCCAGTGAAACCAGGTTCAGTTCTGGTCTTCTGGAGCAGCCCTGTTACATTGTGTGGGAAGGTGTTAGCATGCCCTACTACCCCTCCCTGTGAGATTCCATAACGACACATTAGATACTTTTTGGGGTCATGTTGGCTTAGGCAAACTAGAGGGCAGTCAGAGGTCATGATGACCTGAAATGTGTGTAGAAATATAATGGCGAGAAAGCCCAATTTAGGATTATGTGGACAGACCCCCCACAATGGGTTTATGCTAACAACCCAATCATTAAGGGGTATATGCCAATCTTTTCTCCCAGCCTTGGGCGTTTCAAGCAATAATTCAGTTGTCAACAAGTGACCTTTCTTCAGTCCATACCCTATGGAAATCTCTCCTCACCCCTTCCCCTTCTGTCCAACCTTATAAGGTTGGCACAAGACCATCAATGTTTTAGCACTCCTGAACTAAAGCAGTTAAGTTTCGGTTTCGTTTGTCTATCCCATGGGAAAGCCATCCAGGCTTTGTTATAAACAGCATACCCCTCCTAGGCACAGAATAAATATCACAGCCCCAACAATAGCAAGGTGTGCCACAGCGTACGGACCCAGCCACTCTCTTTCTTGGTGTGCCATGGATCGGAACCTCCTGTGCCATCCTCAAATGTCTGTCTTTAGTATCTTTGCTGTAAGGAACACTCTTCTCTTTGAGACTGGTAACTATCACCCTATCTTCTTGGATCTCTCTCTATCCAATCTTTCTGCCTTACTCTGCTGTAGCCCTGTATGTTTTGTAAGAACATATGTTCGTATATGTTAGTTTACTCTCTGTATTATTTCAATAAATTTTTTTGTTTTACTTTAACTGGAGCCTCCTCTACAGTTAGTACTGGTATACATAGGTGAAAAGATCCCCAAAGTTGCCCTCCTCTTGCAGGCCTCCTATCTTAGCTAACAATTTCCCCAAATATTAAAGGAGATTTTGGCATCATGGGTGGGGTTCTAACATACCTCCCACCTCTTAGGGTAACAAAGGGCCTGTTGTCTTATGTGGGAAGGCAAAAACAGTGGAAGATGCTGATGACCTATTTTAGGGGCATCTCAAAATGAAAAATGTGGCAACACTCAGGTCAGGCTGCAGAGTCCAAACTCATTGTACAGCTTTCCTTTGGCCATTCAGATGAAGAGCACCATGGAGAATGCTGGATTAGATACTTCTTTGGACTGATGCAGCAATGCCCTTTCTGCATTCTTAAAATGGATACTTCAGTAGGCATGCCTTTGTTGAATTTACTTCATTTATACAATTTGTAAAAGCTTTTCTCACTGTTTTTCCATTTAATCACTTCAGGATGCATACAGTTTAATTTGCTCTTTTATTGGTTGTGCTATTTTCTATTTATCCTAAAAAACAAACAGCCAGATCAAGCAAAACAACCATAATGGGTTTGATGTAGCCCATCACAATAAATGGGGTGCAACCCATGTACAGGTCTTCAGCCCTCCAGCTGAAGACTCATGGTGTAGGAAAGAGATTGCATTGCAGAGTTGTCATGGACAGGACACATGTGTGACAACAGAGATGATGTGCTCCACCCTCCAGTCCAAAACAATATCATTTGGGAAGCTGTCCGTATATGAGGCTGAATGTTTCCTGGCTTGTAGAATTCAAGGATAGGAGTACTCATCAAGTTTCAGCTTCTTTCATTGCACTTTTATGCTGTTTGAAACTGAAGACAGACTATCTGTTAAAGGTTTCAAGAGACAGCATTTGGCACAGTAGTCCTATGCTGTATCTGGGCACCAGTTGGCAGTAAACAAATAGAGAAGGAGGACTGTAGGGATACATAGTACAATTAGCCAAGAATCTTCCTATTTATAAAGGTGAAACAAATTCAGCTGGTAATAACTCAGTATCAAGGGAATCTCAGGTTTTGGTCTCTTGGGGGTTGTAGACAACCGTGCAAAGGAATGAGCTCTAAAAGCTGTCAGATAAAGCAAATCATATCCACAAGGTTTAGATTGTCTCTGCAGCCGCGAGGCTTTTGAAAATGTTAGGAGAAAAATTCAATCCAGCCACACAGCATCTGGTGTGGCAGTCATATTTGATGGGTGTAGAGAAAGACAGTAGCATACAAGATCAAAGACATCTGCTCTCTGCCAAGATAACACCCAGTATCCATTTTATTAAAACAGTGGCAAGGAAACGGCAAATTATCAAGAAAACTAGGGAAGTGGCTTCAGGTTGAGTGGCTGGATGGTAATAGCACACCAATTTCATTTTCCTCACACAGATTCTATTCGAACAGGTTTGCCTTTACTTTACTATCTTTAAAGAATGCAAAGGGGCTTTGTGATAGGGGAAAAATGAAGCAGAAGTAGAGTGAGCCTTTGGGTCTGACAGCAGATCAAATATACTGATGAGAACTAAAACCATTGGAAATCCTTCAAATGCTGGCAATGAGATGACCTTTTGCAGAGGAACAGTTAAGATTAGTAAGAAGGTTGTATGTATTTTCTCTATTCACAATTGCACCATGCAAATACAGCATTTGCTGCCTAGTGGAAAATTTCACTGTTAAAGCATAATGACTATGGAAATACATTTGAACACATAGTTACGTTTTAGAAAGCAAAATAGGTTACAGAGAACAGCTAGGGAGAGAAGCTTCAGTTTGTTCTCTTCCTATGTACATATGTACCTATCTTAACACTATTCACCAGATTTACAATACTGTCAACAAACTGTGCTGGCTAGAGAACCTTTGCAGTAAAAACCTACATTTGCAGTCTTTTCACTATGCACAGAAAACTGCACAACCTTCTGAGGGAAAAAAAAATCTGCTCACATTGTTTTCCACTATATAACTTAGGAAAAGTGCATAAAATGCTAACTTCAGCTGCACACTGTACCCCCTACACAAACAACATGGTGAAGGGTTTGACATCATCACTGCAGCCTTTGACAGTTTGAATGCTGCACAATCAAATGTTACAAGTAGGAAAAGAAACTTGAATTGACTAAAGCTGCAGCTAGATGTAGAGGATTTTTTGTGTGCAAGAGTGCCGTTTTCTACATTAAAAAAGCAGCCTTGCACAAAAATATCTTGCACAACAGGTAGCAATGAAAATCTTACACAATAAATGTTGTGCAAAATCCAGCAATTACTGTTTTGTTATGCAATACTGCTGTTTTCTGTGCAAGATTTTTGTTGTGCAGGATTGCTGATTATACGTAAAAAAACAAACAAAAAACAAAACAGAAATCTTGCATAAAACATTAATGGGCCTGTCTGGAAACAGTGGCTGGCATTCTGTATTGAAGTAACAGATTTATAAGCTAGAGTTACAGATCTGTAACTGCTCCATAGTCACTAATACTACATATTCACAATCTTGGCACTATTGCCACAATTGTAAATGCCCCCTCCCCAGCCTACCATAAACTGCCAGCACCCACAGGTTTGTCTATACTGGCTGCTTACTCCACAGCCAGTCCAGAGAATTATGCTCTGGCCTGGCCCCAAATCAACCACAATGTGCTGAATCCAGTACAATGGTGTATAGTTGTCCATATGGGCCAGCCAGGCCAACACCTCATCAGCCCTACTGGCCCATCTTGTTTCCAGTGCTGCTGCCACCTTGCCAGACAAGCCGCTCCTACAAGAACTTAGATGGTGGCATAGCTTCTGCTGAGGACAAAATGGGGATCAACAAAGAGGTGGTTGCTCTACCTCCTCCTAATTGATTGCATGGGTGCCCCGTTTCTGCCCAGCAGAGGCAACCACACTGGGCAGGCTTTCCACAGCTGCTGGCTAGTGAGGAGAGAGCACTGAGAGCACAGGGAAAGGGATGGATCTAGTTGGAGCCACTGCCTCCTCCTGAGCAGGAGCTCCATGGAAAGCCTGCCCAGCGCACTGCCGCCTCTGCAGAGGGCAGAACAGGGTGCCCGTGCAAGCTACGAGGAGGGGAGACAGTGCACCCTGCTTGTTGATCATATGTCTGGGCACCTGTGTTTGGCCTCAGTAGAGGTAGCGGTATGCCGGGCAGGCTTTTCATGGAGCTCCTAGTTGTGAGGAGGTGGTGGCAGCAGCTCTGAAGACAGGCCATCCCATTTCCCTGGGCTGCTCAGCACGGGGAAGGGGGATGGCACGGCTTTTAGCGTGTGGACAAATTGATCTGCTGAATTGGACCTGATCCTGCTGTCCACACTTCAATAGAACTCGAATCCACTCCGGTGTTTCCAGGAAACAGCGGTCTTTCCCCCAACTTTGCTTAGTGCAAGGCAAAGTTGTCTTAGGGCCAAAACATTCTGGATTCTCCCCAGAAGTAGCCATAAGAAGTCTATTAAATAACGAGACTGATATGATATACATATTACAATTCTAATGCTTGTCCCCTTCAATGTATCCCCATTCACACTCACACACCGATGCAGTCTTGTTTTCCACTGGTTGAACGTGTGGAGCAGATCAGTTTCTGTCAGCTGTTTCAACACATCTGCTGTTTTCTTCTTTACTGCATCAATTGATTCAAAACATTCCTTTAAGCATCAATTTCACTTTAGGGAAAAGAAAAAAGTTGCATGGTGCCAAAAACTGATTCACAGAAAGTGCTGTATGAGCAAGCACATTGTCTTGATGAAGAATGAAACCATTTCCCCATAGTTCTGGTCTCCCCCCACCCCAACTCTTTCTCTCAGCTGTGTCAAAACTTCCTTATAATAATGCCGGTTCACTGTTCTGCCTTCTAGAACTCATTCTGCCAAAATTACGCCCTTGATGTAAAACAAACAATGAGCATGGCTTTGAATGTGGACTTGCTTTGACACGATCTTTTCATTCTTGGTGATGATGGGGTTTTCCAGTGCATAGACTGTCATTTTGTCTCAGGATCATATTGAAAGATCCAGGTTTCATCAGAAGTAATGTTTTTTTTTAAAAAAAGGTTTGGGTCTGCCTCAAGTTGCTGCAGAATGTCAGTGCAAATTTCCTTGTGGCACTCTTTTTGCTCTGGTGTGAGAACCCTAGGGACCATCTTGGCACAAACTTTTCTCATGTTGAGATCCTCGTGTAAAATTTTCCACGCGGTGTCTTTGTCAATGTTCACAGCTTCAGCTATCATTTGGACATTGAGCTGGCGGTCCTCGCGAACAATCTGGCTGATTTTCCCCAAAATTTCTTCAGTTCTTGAAGTGGAAGGTCGTCCAGGGCGTTCATCGTCTTCCACATCCTCACATTATGTTTTCAGCAGCAGTCCCTTCAATATGCTAATTTCTGTATTGTTGAAGAGTTGGGCGGGAGAAGAAGCAGAGATGTGTCCAGCTCTTTTCCTACAGCTGGATATCCTGTTATAGGCATCTGCTGGAACCAATCTCTGCTCATCCCCCACTCTCTTGCAACTTAGAAATGGCTGTGGGGGTGAGGGGCTGTACTGCTGAAAATGTAGGTTTTGCAGGGTAACAGGGGGATATGTAGTTACATCTCCTGATGCCAGAACTTGGCCCACCTTTTCATTGCCCTACTGCAGCTTCTATTTCAAATTCTAGTGTGATGGAGGCACCACTGGATTTGTATGAACAGAAGGGTCTCAGCAAAGTTTAATGACCCAGGTCTTGGATAGAGTCAAGATTAAGTTGCCAAAGAAAGGTAAGTTCATTTGGAGAGCATTGCTGTTATATATATTACACACACATCACATCATAGCATAACCATAGCAATGTTAGTTGACAATTAGAGCGATTAGTTGACAATTAGCAAAACTGTTTGTGGTTTTTCACATATACCTAGTATATTATCCAATTTAATGATTTGTAACAATCCTCAGACTGTAGAAACAGTAAGTTGGGCAAATATATAGATGCTCCTGAATGTTAAAAGCTCAACATCACATGTGGACTGGGACATTGGATGGGGAATATACCCCCGTTTATGGTGTTCATGAGAGCCAGTGTGGTGTAGTGGTTTGAGTTCTGGTCTAAGACACTGGGAGACCAGGGCTTGAATCCCCAGCCAGCCATGGAAACCCACTCTCACACCCTCTCAGCCTCAGAGGAAAGCAGCAGCAAAACCACTCTGAACACTCTGAACACTCTGGCTGAATGAGACTACGTGCGAAAGGGATCTAGGAGTCCTAGTAGACCACAAGTTGAACATGAGCCAACAGTGTGATGCGGCAGCTAAAAAGGCCAATGCAATTTTGGGCTGTATCAATAGAAGTATAGTGTCTAGATCAAGGGAAGTAATAGTGCCACTCTATTCTGCCTTGGTCAGACCTCACTTAGAATACTGTGTCCAGTTCTGGGCACCACAATTCAGAAAGGATATTGACAAATTGGAGCGTGTCCAGAGAAGGGCAACTAAAATGGTGAAAGGTCTGGAAACGATGCCTTATGAGGAGAGACTTAGGGAGCTGGGTATGTTTAGCCTGGAAAAAAGACGGTTTAGAGGTGATATGATAGCCCTGTTTAAGTATTTGAAGGGATGTCATGCTGAGGATGGAGCAGGCTTGTTTTCTGCTGCTCCAGAGACTGGAACACGGAGCAATGGGTGCAAGCTCCAGGAACAGAGATTCCACCTCAACATGAGGAGGAACTTTTTGACAGTAAGAGCTGTTCGGCAGTGGAACACACTCCCTCGGAGCGTGGTGGGGTCTCCTTCCTTGGAGGTCTTTAAACAGAGGCTGGATGGCCATCTGTCGGGGATGCTTTGATTGTGATTTCCTGTGTGGCAGGGGGGTTGGACTGGATGGCCCTCGTGGTCTCTTCCAACTCTGCAATTCTATGATTCTATGAAATTCTGCCAAGAAATCCCTATGATATATATACCTAAGGGTAGTCATAAGTAAGAAAGGACTTGAAGGCACACAACAACAACATGGCATTAATGGATTTACATGGCATTTGTTAGGCATGTCATCCCATTTCTCCTGGAAATCTTTCCACACAGAGACACTGTGCATCTACTGACATTAAACAAAACTCTTTAAAAAGAGGGAGAGGCACATACTGAACAGAAGGAGGGCCTTCACCTTCACGCATTTAGGAACTGTCATTTTTCAAAACATTTTATTTTCCAAAAAGAAGAGTTAAGTATTCAGACACTAAAAAGGCAAGGGGAAAAGAGAAAGATCATCACATTCTCTGCATAGTTATCTGTAGGTTTTACAAAGTGTGTGTGTGTGTATGTGTGTGCGCGCACATGTGTATGCGTGTTTATAAAAAGAATGATAATAGCAGAAGACATCCATGTATGGATTTGTTTCAATGTCATTCAAACAATGCCAGAGTCTCATTGCAACAGATTCCTCCATTGTGGGCTTTACAAAAATGAAATGAATATACAGGACAATAAACACCAACACAGGAAGCGAGTTTAATGCTTCCTTTAGTTCATTAATTCCTTGCAAAGGTCAGTGATCCTAAGACTTGTGCATTTTACTGCACAAGCATCTTCCATCTGTAGCGAAGTTTTTACATCATGCATGGAAAAGGGTTGAGAAGTTCCAAATTTCAAAGAAAATTTTATCCATTTTTTTCTTTCAAAACTTTCCCGTTGACAGAGAAGAAAATTAAGACTTAAGTACACTGTTCATTTAAATTAGTATTCATCATCATTATTGCTATACCAAAATCAAGAGATTTAAAAAAATGTACATACTTGGAAAAAAGGAATCTTTATACATTAATATCTATACATATATATGTACAGAGACATACACACGCCCTGGTTTTCGCTTCCATGGTGAAGCTTTCCTCCCAACTTGGTATATGTTCCATTTTGTATTTGCCAAGAAGCTGTTCCTCCTTGGTAGCAGACATTAAAAATAAAGTTTATAAGTTATACAAGAGTCATTGGCACAAAACAGCAGTACCCTCTTCCCCTTCTTGCAAAAGGGGCTTCTCTCCATATTTAATTAAACAGCAATAATAACAAAAGTGGCATCTCCTTGGAAAGAAAAATCTCCCCGTTTAAAACAACTGTTCCAGCTTGTACAAAAACCCTGAACACATGTAACAGTGACATGAATATGCAAATGCAAGTCCTGCTCACAAAGAAAGAGTGCTTTTTAAAAATGCAGCAATATTACACGGTGAAGAAATGGCTCAGTCACAGATTTAAGAGTAGATTTTTAAGCCAGGTTCTTCTGATTGAACCTGCATCTGAACCAAACTCACAGAGACTGCAAGTGGGAACTCATGAGAAAATGCTTCTTGCTACCATCTTTTTCATGTAGAGGTAATTAGAGAGAAAGGTTTTGGCCTATCCATCTACGATTTCATTTTCTATGTGGAGAGTTTTTAGATTCCCCCCCCCCTTGAGGCGGGTTCACCTGGAGTCAAGATGTGGTATACCCCAGCCACATGTTTACCATCTGATGTAAAACTGGGTAGTGGGGAAAGCATTAACTGAACAGGGCTAGAAGGAGCAATTTAACCAATGGCTCAAGGAAGGAAGTCATTTGGGTCCCAACAGCAATTACAACTCTGGGAACAAGGGAATGTTCAGGGTGGAAAAGAGGAGAAATGAAACAAGGTTTTGGGGGTCGAGAAGGCACAGTCTCCTTCACTCCCAACTTAGCTCCTTTTCCATTCAATGTGGTATGTTGGTCAAAGGGCCCCCATATGATCTCCCTGCATTTCAATCGACACTAGACTTGGAATTCAGGACATCAGAGAAAAAGGAATGTTTTAAAAAGCAATTGTGTTTCATGGGCTTGGGAAGAAATAAACATATAAGACATATTACGAATGAGCAATGCAAAAGAGATTCAGAAAGGCAAGAAGGAATTGCACTAAAGGACTTTGGAGACATCCTCCCACAATGCACCACCAATACCATGTACATACTGGAGAAAGGAGGTTGGACCCTCTTCCCACTACAATGTAAGTAGAAATTCTGTTAGGAGCTCTATAAAAGGTAGGGATTTGGGCATGTAACAAAGCAATTGGTTGAAAGGGTGGTTTTGGGGCCCTCTAATTGTTCAACTTATGGTAACCCACTGGTAGATCTTAAAAATTATTTGTAGCAATACATTGAACATTTTGTAGTTCTGAGGTACACAAACAACTTTGACATAAGATCAAAGACTGGCTCAGTTGCCTTGAGATAGATTTTGAAATCTGGTTCATAGTATCAGAAAAAAACATGAATCCAGAGTATTCAAATGGGAACTCCACCATGTTCCACATCTCTCCTGACACACAGGCGTGTGAGTGGAAGGAAAGCACATGAAGATTTATCACTTCAGACCAGTTTTGGTTTCTTGCTGCATATTTTTCCGGTGGAAACAATTTCTTGCTAAGCCAGTGGTCTTTGAGGATGTAGCTGAAAGAGATTCTATGCTCTAAATACATAGTTTCAAGAATAACACGCGTCATCTTGCCTGCATGAGGCAGAGTTATCAGACCTCTATTTTGGATCTTTCTGAAAAAAAAAAAGTCCAAAACACCTCCCCACCCTAACACTGAGCTGATTGCAAGAAGTATTTATATCTGGTACATGTGAGATGACACCATACAAAATGGATAGGGCAACATGACACCTATTTGCCTAAAGCAACTAAGTTCAGGGAAAAAGCATGATAGTCCTGACTTAAGTTGGCCCTGAAGGCTAATCAGATAAATGAAAATGTTTCTGCCCTTAGAGGGGTTTTCCCCCCTTTTCTTTTGGCACATCAGAGAACATCCACATTATGGACACGAAAAATAACAACAACAAAGTTATAAGCGAAAGACAATGAACACCAGCTAAGTATAATTGCAACAAACATTCTCATGATTGTAAAAATCACATGCACAAGTCAACATTGAGTGCCACTGAGCACCAAGAACTCAAATGGCTAAAGGGCTATGTACAAAAGAGGGGTTATTTTACAGCTGGTGAGAAATTCTCCCAATAAAAAGAAACTGCACTATGGATGGATTTTTGGAACCACTCTGGCAGTAGCCAGTGAGACAAAAGGCAGATCCATTTACATATGGCTTGGCTTACTGTTTCTGCTTGGACTTATATTTTTGAATATAACTCTTGTAGCAGGCCACATCAGAAGAATTGCTGGACTGGCTTTCCTAATATTTTTCAATCTCTCTCTCTCTCTCTCTCTCTCTCTCTCTCTTTTTTTTTTTTTTTTTTTTTTTTTTTTTGCAGGGATAGCAAGATTCCCTTCCATAGCCTACTCCAAAACAATCTCACATGCTGTGTAAGAAGATGGGCTGTTTTTTGGATTGTAGGCTTGGGACCCCGGCTGTAATCAGAGACCTCATCCCAGAAAAAATACATTGATTGTTTTTTTTAAATGCTCTGTGGAGTGTAGTGGGATAAAGTTGCAAGTAACAAGACTTAATCATTTTAATATGACTTTCAGAAAACAACCAGATTTCTATGGGTTGGAAACATCCAGTAGAAGTGTTCCTTTTGGAAAATATTTATGTCTAGTTGCAGCAGATGGAACAATTGTGAGTAACGGGATTCAGATGCTGCTGTGCATATTTGATGCATAGCACAGTAGCACTTGGCTCAATACATGTGGGACACATGTATTTTGATAGAAGAAAAAAAGGAACATCATATTATAGGCATCAGAAATGTGGGGTGGTGGGGTTGTAAGATAGTTGTATAGTTGTAAGATAAGCTTGAGTAAAAGGAAGGTTAACAGAGTGCTCCACATATCTCCAGGAAGGGGAAAAAAACCCATCTTGCTTCAGACACTGCAGTGACCTTGTCTATTTAAAAACACTTCTTCACAAACACTTCAGAGAAGGAGCGTTTTCAGTCACTCTGAGGCATTTTCTCAGGCTAGGAATCTAGAATGCACTGTTCTATTTGTATAGAACTATTTGCCCTAGTTAAAGAAACAGCAAGACTCAAAAGCCTGAACTCCCCTGTCAGTTCCTGGAGTGCATTTCAGGTCTTTCCTAGCGTGCTGCATACAGTCACTCCATCTGCCTAGCCACCCTCAGGGTGAAGATTCCTTGGCTTACAGATGAATGTAACAGGCAGGCTCCAGCCAAGTCACCTGCATTTTTGCTCCCCTAGCTGAAATCTCACCAAGCAAAGTCACAACAAGACCAACAACTGACAGGAATAGTTGCTGGTGTCCAAGTCTCCATCCTGTCCAGTTTCTTGCCTATTTGGTTTGGGCATGTAACAAAGAAGCAGTGTCTTACAAACTAGACTAGAAACTTCCTCCCACCACATGCAAATATTGCCAAATATATGCTGCATATGCACAAACTCAAATGTAAGCTACAGTTTGGTGCAGTTAAAAAACAGCTTTTGACACACAGCAGAGAGAGATGAGCCTGGAAATCTCTTGCAAGTATTCCTGGAAAGAAATAAGGGATTGAAGAAGAGATGCACAGGGCCTAATCCAGCAGAAGCCTGAGCATTCATAAGGAAGGAATGTTATGACCAAGCTAAGTGTCACATATAGTTGTGTGGATCACTGCTCTTTCTAAAAAATCAAAATAGCTTCTCATGTTGTGAGTTTTAAGCAAATGAATAATATCATATCATGTGTATATCACACATGCATGTGCATGTGTACTTAATCCTTTTGCTTTCCAGAGGTTTCACCAACTCAGAACCACATCCACACCATCTTTTCCCCTATGAGTTTAAAAGCAGCTTGGGATAAGCACCTTTGAGTGAAAAACTGGCAACAAAAAGTTAAGCACTACCATATCCACTATTACTTTCCTAAAACTCACACCACTGAAGATAGCTTCTAATTTAAAAAATACAGAAAAGTATATGCAGCTATATGTAATATGTAAGTTAGTACTTCTTTCTGCTTTCCCACTGCTTTGGCCAACAAAGCTGTAAAACGGTGGAGAGGGGAAGCCAATGCAATGAGCTGTTTTCAGGTCACAACAAGACATCAAGCAAAAACATAGAGTTTGATTTCTTAAAGAGTCATTATGTGCAAGGAACCTGCATGTAAGAGATTTCTCTTGTGCGTACTTTCTAGAACAGGCAACTGAATCAACTTCTTGATCTAAAGTTCATTGCAACAAGCTCATCCCCAGGGTCATATACAGCTTTGAAAACAAGTTAAATGCTCTAGAGGAAAAAAATCTGAAGACCCCCCCCCCCGCCCCAAATTGGGAACTGCTAATTCTTCTTTTATTGGAACCTTTAACCTGCTCCACATATGTCATAAACTATAACAGGGGAAAGGGACTGCATTCCAGTTTCTATACAGAGATTAGGCCAAGGGTACATATTATATAGCTAAGACATTGGAACTGAAAAGTTTGTCCTGCAATAGTATTATTTCTGAAGCACTAAGGAGCTCCAGAATAAGTTAAGATTAAGATGTAGCAATGTGGAAAGAAAAGGAACTATATGCTTAATGAATTCTTAGAATGCCATGTGGAATGCTAGTCTTAACTAGGGAAAGAAATTGGCATTTAGGTGCAGGTAATATTTTATATGTAGGGAAAAGAAGGACTTACATTTCTGCTAGATGGTTCTTTTCTAGCAGGTCTAAGAAATCTAATGATAGGTTCTCATTATTGGACTGAAAGGCTAAACTGGAAGACAAGCCTGCAGTCCAATATCTAACATAGTCCTGAGAAATACATAAGTCATCACTGGCACTACAAGTATCATATGTCAAAACTAGCCCCTCCAGGAAGTTCTTGTAGTTCTTCATTCACTCCCCAGAGGCCAAAGACTAACCAAATCCAACACACTAAAATTCTAAGCAAGCCCACTATCTCAAGTTCAGCTTATTATATGGCTACAATTTGCAAATGCACTGCACACAAATGGAACAAAATTGCATGGACAGTGAGACAGCAACATCCTCAGTGCTGAATAAAAGAAAGAGGTTCACAGGTGTGTGGAAGCATGAAGTGCCCAAAATATTAGTGAGCTACTAATTTTTCTTGGAGTGAAGCACTTGGTCCACTTCCAGGCAGTGGGATATGATACAGGAGGGAAAGCAGACATTTGTGCTGATTTAATACATAAAGGAGAACAGAAGCCATCTAAATCCAAAAGGCAGAATTGTATAGCATCACCAATCAGAGAAGACACAAGTGCTTTGAAGTCATACAGACTGCAAAACATATCATTGCCGCATGAAGCAAGTCTGTCATGTTCCTTCTGACTGTACTCATGAGTGGTTTTGGGAAGGACAGACCTCCATAAACAGCATCCCTTGGTTTTCACTGGCCTCTTCTCTGCTTTGACACTGCTAATTCATGACCAATCAAGGCCTCCATTAATCCAGAACAGGCAAGGGCACCACATCTACTTTGTAAGGGGCCCCAAACTATTCTTGGAAAGTACACTGAATCACCAGAACGAGGAAGAAACCTTGCCAGGTGCTCTAGAGGTGTTTCTCAAAGTCTCTCCCTTGCGCACCTATGCAGTAGAAGCATGAGTCTTTGACAATAAATTCTGTTTTCAGATCTATAAGTTCTCGCCTGGCTGATACTGAGGTTCTGTTGATGTGAAATAATCTTCCAAGAAAGCTTGAAGGTACTCAAATGTTGGCCTTTCTTCGGGATCCTTCCTCCAACACTGGCACATCAGATCATGCAGAGATTCTGGGCATTCAGGAGGGCAGGGCATCCGGTAGCCTCGTTCCACTTGATCTAGTACTTCTCGGTTCACCATACCTATCAGTATAGAAAAAGCGATGGACCATTCAATTACACAAATTTACATACACTCTCATATAGGGGTTCACAGCAAATAAACTCCACATACACTCCTACCCAACCATTCTCTGAAGATGCCAGCCCCAGATGCAGGTGAAATGTCAGAAAGAAACTATTCCAGAACACGGCCTCACAGCCCGGAAAAAACCCAAGGAAAATCTATCGATGGACCATTGATACCAATAATAGCACTGGAACTACAGAAAGCCCCCACCTTTCAACAACACCAGTTGTTGTAACCATATCTGACTATACATTCTTTCAACACTTGCAAATTAAGGACAAGTTATTTATTTATTTATTTCATTCGATGAGGAATCCACTCTTTCAACAGTTCTGGCCTACAGAGGATTGCTTGGAACTGAGTGCACATGAGTGTTCTGCTTGCAAAACAAGTTGAGAGGGGGGGAAAGTCACCAAGCTGACTGAGAGACTTTGCAAGTAGCATGCGTAGACACAGGCACCCACGGGCACATGCAGGCAGTTCCAAATGAGCCACCCTAATTCCCTCACATTCTCTACACTGGTTCTGTTTTTTGACCAGTTCCGGTTTCTGACACTGTTGCAGTTCCTAACTTGTCAGAGAAGCAGGGGCTTCCTGTACTAGCATACACATGAAAAAAAAATATTCAAAATTCTTTTGGTTTCCAAACTTTATCATATCTTGAAAATGTAGTACATGGCTTTGCTCTTCATCATACTATTTTCCATCACAATACATAACGGCATTAATAATTCAAGATGGAATCCTTTTTGGTGCCATATGCTAGTATAAACTTCCCCTCTTGCCAGTGTATATACTTTTTTGATCATTGCAGAATGAGTTTTCCAGTGCCACTTCCTGCAATGAGCCCACTCCGCAGTGCAACTGCAGCTTGATATATACCAGGTAACACAGTCAATAAATGGCTATGAGGGATCCTGGGCACCATCCAGTTGCAGCTGTACTGCTGGGAAAAGAAAAATCTATTGTCTTCAGTGGAGGACCAGGAGGGCAATGGCTGCTCTTTTTTCCTGACCATACAACTGGAGCTGGATGGTGCCCAGAATCACTCTGCCTGCCATCTCTGATTGGATGTGGGCTTGTTCTTCAGTGATATCAAGTTATTTGGTGCAGCTGGTGTGGCAGAAGCACGACAGAAGCATGGTAGTGGAGAAGGAGTTTCCCCTAGCACTGAACAGCATCTTGGCCTTAATCTGCTGTTAACCAAGTATAGTAGGATTGCATTACATTGAGGCAGTTTAAGTAGCTCCCTTAATCTGGCATAAAGCCTTTTCCTCTTTTTGTTTTATTCATTTTTTATTCTCCAGGTATTTTTTCTACTACTAGCAAAAACAGAGCTAGCAGCATGTTAAAGATGAAGATGCTATCTTAGCCCAGTCCAACATGTTTGTAGTATATGGACATCCTGACTGCGTGGTGTGGTCCATTTGTGTTGCAGTTCCATCAGATTACTCATGTCATCAGAAACAACCATGTGATCCAAGCCATCCACGGGATTGGAGAAGCTATAATATTACTGACATTCGGTAGAAAAGGAACCACAAGGAGAAGAAAAGAGGTTATTCCAGAGGCTACTATGCTGCAACCAAAAAATATGAAATGGGCTTCAAAGAAAAGAGAAAGGCTGCAGTCCATTTTCCATGACATACCCACCAATTTTGCCTTCAAGTTTCAAGTCTGCACAGATACCCCACTAAACAATAATTAAAAAAAAATCCTTGTTTTTTTTCCCCAGGCTGTGAGGCCGTGTTCTGGAAGAGTTTATTTCTAACGTGAAGCCGAAGGCTTTCACGGCCGGCATCCATAGATTTTCCTTGGTTTTTTTTTTCTGGGCTGTGAGGCCGTCTTCTGGAATAGTTTCTTTCTGACGTTTCACCTGCATCTCTGCCTGGCATCTTCAGAGAATGGTTGGGTAGCAGTGTGTGTGGAGTTTATATACTGTGAACCCCTGTTGGGGAGTATATGTAAATTTGTGTATTTGAATGGTTAGTTTCTGGGTGTAGAAATGCAAGGAGGATTAGTGTCTGTTTGGCTAATGGTTGGTTGATGGGCCATTATCTGCTGGAAATCCCCCTGTCCCTGGGTGGAATTCATTTGTAAGTGCTGAGTTTTGATTCTAAGTGCATTCTGACATTGCAGACTGGGCCAGACACTGCAGACTGGGCCAGCCAGAAAAATCAGCAGTAGCAGAACATGTTATGAACCAACCAGGACACAAAATGTTATTTTAAAACACAGAAATTCTGGACCAGGCCAACAACTATCATGTCAGAATGCACAGAGAAGCTATTGACATCCACAAACACCTGGACAACTTCAACAGGAAAGAAGAAACCTTAAAAGTAAACAAAATCTGGCTGCCAGTTTTGGAAAAAAAACAACAATAGAATAAAAACTCAACACTTACAAAGGAATTCCTCCCAGGGACAGGGGATTTCCAACAGCAGTTAATGGCCCATCAACGAACCATTAACCAAACAGACACTAACGAGCCTTGCATTTCTATACCCAGAAACTAACCTTTCAATTACACAAATTTACATATACTCCCCAACAGGGGGTCACAGCATATATAAGTCCATATTCCCTCCTACCCAACCATTCTCTGAAGATGCTAGCCACAGATGCAGGTGAAACGTCAGAAGTAAACTCTTCCAGAACATGGCCTCAGAGCCCAGAAAAAAAACCAAGGCCGCAAAAGCCTTCAAGTTCACAATAAAAAAAATTATGAGCTTTCCCCTTCATGAGCTATCTCCAGATGATGACAAACACAGCTTCTGTTCCCCTTGAGCATCCACCACTGTGCATGCTTCAGAGTTCTGCCTTTTCCTCACTTTTACGATATCAGTGGAAGATAACATGACAGTTCTAGATCAAATTCAAGCCAAATGTTTGTGTCAAGCATGAGTCAAATAGGCATGGAGGATTAGGGAGAAGATTTTGTCAAATGTTTAACAAAATGCATGAAAATGGAAAGCATTTATCTGCTTTTTCTTTAAGTCTTGGATGATAATTATACCTCAGGATTATGTGTGTACCTCATACACACAAACACCCAACAGCTCTCCAAGGACTGAATTGTAAGGCTCCAGGGAAATGTGTAGTCTCTAAACTTCTGGCACAGCTTGGAGATGCTCTCAAGGCAGTCCTTGGAAGTAACATGTTAACAAGTCCGTAAATATGTTACCTCTAACATTTTTAACACTGCCTATAATGGATTGCTGTTTGGGACAATGAGAGCCTAACAGACATACACACTTTAAAGTAGTGCCTGGTAAAACGGTTAATTCTTTAAGTAATAAATAAAGTTTATTCGTTGCCTTTCCTTATAACATATAGGAGGTAAAATGTTTTGGAAGATGTTTTGAGGTGTTTCTTTCCCCTGGCCCCAAATTTTAGGCCATTTTCTTATCCTCTGTCTCATGATTAAGGAAGTTGTGCTGTCTTTCAGCTCAACCAATGATACTCAAGACAGTTCCCCAAACCAACTACATTACAATTCAGGCACAGCCTCTTTATAGTCTTCCCCAGCTCATGTGACTGCAGTCTGAGTCACAACATAGCTGTTCCCAGTCCGATGCAAGGGGACTTAACCTAAGCTTTAGCCTATCAAGCTATGATGCCAAGCTCAGAGACTCCAGGGCTCCTTTTTCCAAGGTTTGAAAACTTCCCTAACTGTGCCCTATGCCCCTGTAACTCAAGGACAGCTATTAAAAATACATAAAGATACATAAGTCTCAATATATATATATATATATATAAATCTCCTTCCATAAAGTACTTTATACTGTCCAAGACTTTTATGACATTTTTAAAAATAAAATTGTAAAAAGTGAACAAGAAAAACAAAGGTGATTTTCAACCATAATGAAACTAAAACAAACAAAAAAATTCAGCCAAGTTTTCCTTAAACTGCTAATATGGGATATCCTTCAATGTGAACATCACTAGAAGGAATGGCTTTCATCCAGGTAGGCTAAATGTTGTTCTGTGTCCACATCCAGACATCAGAGACACAATAGCCAGAAAGGGTGACAACAGGTTGCCAGCATAGGCATTGTAATAAGCATAGTAGCAACTGGGAAAACTTCTTTCCAGATCTGCCTTGAAGTTCATCCTTCTGCTGTATCAGCACTCAGAAGTAGAACAGAAGGCAAGACAAGGATACCTGTGAGTCCCCAGGGATTGTCTGAAACATGGAGGGATAAGTTGCAGCTGTCACTTAGGATACAGCTTGATAAGGCTCGCTAAGAGGCAGCAAAGCAAAAGAGGGACTGTGGCATAGGGTACCTTCTTGGTGTGCTTTTAAATTATAGAGGACCATTGGAAGTTTCTAAATACCAGGAGTGCTGCCAGGCAAGACCTTCATTGGACAAATGTACTGTCGCATTCACAGAATTATTAGACATCCATTAGATGTCTTCCATTTGTAACCCTCCCATGTTTTCCCAACACTTCTACCATCTTATTTCTAACCACGCAAAAAATCTTTTCAGGAGCAAAGGCAGAATAGCTACACAACATCTTTTGACTGATAACACCTAAAAGCCCTTCATATGGAAGCAGCTGAGGTCAAAGTTATCTAGCCACAGCTGCTCTCTATGATCTCAAGTGGGTCTCTGTGATCTCACATTTTCCCTTACCTGCTGTCTGTCTAACCATGGAGAAGTCAGAAAATGAATCTGGAGTCTTCTACATGCAAAGTATATGCTCTGTCACTGAGTTATGACTCCATCCTAAGTGAATGAGTTCCCTACACTTGGTTCTAGGGCCCTTAAAGAACAAGTAGCAAAACTGAGAACAAACTTACCTGGATATGGCACTCGGCCCTTTGTGGCCAATTCGGTCAGCAATATTCCAAAGGACCATACATCTGACTTGATGGTGAACCGACCATAGAGTGCAGCTTCTGGGGCAGTCCACTTAATAGGGAATTTAGCACCTGAGCAAGGTAAATAGGAAAATAAAAAACAAGTTCATGATTACCACTCTCATAGAATTGTAAGACTGTAAAGGATCCCAAGGGCCATTTGCTGCTACAGCAGCCCAGCAAAGCCATCTAAAATGCATTTCCAGTACGAAAATTCAAGGACAGGAAAATTGTGTACTGTGCCTGAGTGTTCCTGGTGGCAAGAACTGAATTAACAGAAAAAGCTTCCTCAACTATGCTATCATGTTCCTTAAGCAGGACACTACCGTTTTGTTGATGCAGCCTAGAATTGCACTGGCTCTCCCCCCACCCCCGCTATCAATTCATGTTACATTTGTGGTCTCACAAGACCCTCCTTTTCACATGTACCATTGTCATCTTATTTTTACATGCTCAAATATAATACCTTCCATTTATTCCTGCTGAAATTTGTTTTGTCAGTTTTGGAGCAGCTCTCTAATCTGTTAAGGTCACTCTGAATCCTGAATCCAGATTCTGTGTTCTGAAGTATTAATTACTCCCCGCAACCCAATTTGATGTCATCTGCAATTGTGATGAGCATGCCTTCTTACCTTTCCACAAAAGGTGGAGAAATTAGGGATGATGACTTGAGCCTGCAACTATTTCTGTATCTTTCACTAGCTATATCAAAAAGATCTGAACAGTGAGCCCTGTAGATCAGTAAAATCTCCTTTCTTGTTATCTCGCCAGTACCTTCTTGTATCTTTCTCTGCATTGTTCCCCAAATGCCATCCTCTCTAAGGTACTATCTAGTTGCTACTGAAAATTCTCTCCAAACAACACAGGAACCTGTGGTCCATACCTTGCCTTGCTGTGTACTCATTGTCCTCAATCAGCCGTGCCAGTCCAAAGTCAGCTACTTTGCACACCAGGTTCTCCCCCACAAGGATGTTGGCAGCTCGGAGATCTCTGTGAACATAGTTCATTCTCTCCACGTATGCCATGCCAGAAGCAATCTGGAACCATCCCAAACACAAAAAACATTCTGAATCTGCTTGAACTGTTGTTACATTCTGTCAGCAATATGCCTAACAAAGCTGAATCCATTGACCAAGGGTGGATTCTGGTAACCATTTCATATACTGGCTGATGTAGTGAAGCTGCTGGTTGATGGGGTTCATTTTAAAATGCTCATTCAGACAGTTTAAGGGAAAACAAGCTGCTTATAGATAAATGGCCCCACAGTTCACCAGAGAAGGTGACTCAAGGAAATGTGAATAGTTGAACTGAAGAAAGATAAAACAGATGAAAAATAAAATACCATTCACTCACTACCAGAAAGTGGCACTGTCCCAACACAATGTCACAGACATTGACTAGTATGCTGTGCTGGAAGAAGCTATAGGCAAAACAGAAAGGAAACTTGATAGATAGATCTTCCCATTTTTGGCCTATTTTTGTGGGGTTGTGATGGTGATGGAATTTATTACATTAATGTGGGACTCTTGCAAGGTAGGAGGGCAAAGCCACCATGTTTTGCGGCAATTTTGAGCCATCTGTGAGTAAAATTGCAATTTTTTTCTTTTAAAAAATTGGAGCATGGGGGGGGGCTTCAGTAGCCACAAAATGGGGTACCATGGGTTGCATTTTCCCCACCTCTATTAAAGCAACAGAGCACTGAAATACCCTCTAGAGCAGGGTTTCTCAACCAGGGTTCCCTGGAGCACCAGGGTTCCATGAGAGGTCACTAGGGGTTCCTAGAGATCATGACTGCGTGGGAAATGGTTTGGTTTCTTTTAGCTGTAGATAATAATAATTTGTAAGCAAGGGTTCCCTGAAACCTGAAAATTATTTCAAGGGTTCCTTCAAAATAAAAAGGTTGAGAAAGGCTGTTCCAGAGCAAAGATAAGAGCCCCCTATAGAAGTGCCAGAGAGTGTTTCCTGATGGGTAACTCTGGCGCTCCTGATGGGCTTTGCATCTCTGAAGTACAATAGCAATTGATTTTCTACATGTCTAGGGACATAGTGCTTTTTGTGAATATACATCCTCATGAAGTACAGATGGGAATCTACTTTGCCAAAAGAAGCTGGGTGGGGAAGTCATGCACCCTCCTCCCTATTCTGCATTATCTCACTGTGTGGGCTGAGTCTGGTGTTTTAGAAAACTTTCCAAACTTGACAAAGCTGCAAGGGATTTCCTCCTCCCTTCTTCAAGGCTTTCCTGCCTCTTGCTGAGCCAGGGATCTTGTTGCTTTTAGAGTTTTGCAGCTCTGCACAAGGTAGGAACTCTTGAGTGAAAGCTTTCTCCACTAACCAAGAATTGGCTCAAAAGAAGCTACTTTGTGGAACTTTGTGTGGCTGCAGGACCCTCACCCCCAAGGCAGTTCTGCTCAGTTTCTCCCCAAATACACACAGCACCAAGAGGAAAGGAGGTAAATGGAACTTGAAGGCTAAAGGAACCAGCAGCAACTGCTGCCATAGCTTTACCCTATGAAGCTTGGTTCATTCACTACTCACTCATGGGGTGGGGTAAAGTCTAATCAGGAAACTACTATTACAAGATGTGAAATCAGGAAGTGCATAACAAGCAATGCAGAAGCATGGTTCATTTCCAGCATCATCCCACTGTCTGATGGGACATTCCTACCACCAACTGACTTAATGCTACTGATGGAAATTGTGCTTCTCTTAAGTCCTCACAAAATATTGGATTTTTCTGATTTTTTTTAAAGAAACTGGGAACCAGCATAGGATTAATATACTCAGCACAAGAGTAAGCACAGGATAAGGGCTTCACATCGACAATGGCATCTGCTCACCCAGTAATAAGTAAATGAAAAATGGCCATTGCAGATTTAAGACCTCATCTGGAAGCACTCAGATGGTGAAATGATATCATTTTTTTAAAAAGTCTGTATGCCCTATAACTATAAGAGGGAGAACTTTATGTTTTAATACTTCAGCCAATAATCCTCTCCCCTTCTCTTTCCCCCTCTCTCTTTTAAACACACATAAAATTAGTATGTGACAGAAACAGGTTATGGTAGTCTACCATGCTGGTAGTCTCGGCATAGAGAGAGGTTTTTCACAGTGAAGCATTCAAAACAGGTATGACTGTTTCCCAAAGCATGCTACACTCACCTGAGCTGCCATGTCCACCAACTGCGGCAGCCTCAGATACTTGCCCATCTCACCCTTCAAGAAATCCAAGAGACTTCCTAAGATTGAACATATTTTCATCAGTAGTTAAGACCAACACTTCAGTCTATGCAGATGTTTCTCTCTCACCCCCTTTCACAGAACAGCAGCTGTTTTAAACTCAGAGAATGAAAAAAAAAAACTTTAATTGGAGTAACCATCTGTTTTGAAAAAAGTGAAAAGCATTTAAGCCTTATAAAACCATCCATTAGAGCCTCCTTCCATATCCTGAGTTGGAGCAATTCTCACCACTCCTTTTATAGTGGCATAGCAAGAGAATGTTGAACTGTGAGTTAGCCATGTGACAGAGTCATGTGGCCTCTTTAATACTTGCCAATTTCTTCACAAATCCATTCTGTCTACATTTATAGCACCCTACTTTTTCTAGTCTGTTCAGTGTTGCTCATTTAGTTTGAAAACAAGAGCATCCACAGAAAGTATACAACCACTCTGGTACCTATAGTACATTAAGCACCTTTGCACATATATTCTGTCACGATGTAAATAGGCTCCTCAGAAACCACAGCATACAACTGCACCAGCTTCTCATGGCGCAGTTTCTTCATGACCTGTGCTTCCTGCAGAAATGCCTCTGGAGACATTGTCCCAGGTTTCAGAGTCTTTATTGCCACCCTGGTGGTGCCATTCCAGGTCCCTGGAGTAGAAACAGAAATAGATGAGCAAGGCACACTTTTCACTGAGAAACATGGGCTGACAGGCACCATTTTATCACATACAGGTATCTCAGGATATGATAAGAGATTAGCTTAGTATCCTCCAGGTGTTTTTGGACTTTAACTCATGATCCTTCAACCATTGGTCATATTAGATGAGATTGATAGGGGTTGCAAGCAACCAGGTGGGGGGGCGGTGGCTAAAATACAATTTGTACAGAAGAATAGGCAAAGGACGAGTGGAGGATACAGTTGCTGACAAATGCAGACTACCAGGATTGCTCATGAATCTGAAGCATATTAATGCCCCTTCCAAAAACTGGTTGTCCCTTTATGAGAAGATCACCATTATATTTCAGTTAGCAAGAAAGGAATGTTTTCAGAGTTATTTAAAACTTTTGTAATCCTTCCATCAAAGAGTTAAGTGTGATGTCTGTGGAGTTCCAAAGCAACCCCTCATTCAGGTATTATCTATGTTCAAACTTCCTCTGTTTCCAAGATGAAACCATTAGGCATGTTTGACCCATTTTTTGGATTGTATTCTGTCTTCAAATTCATTCAGCCTGTTGTGTCTTTTAAGGGACATGAGGGTGTCTGGATGGATAGAGGTGCAAGTGAATAGCAGTCCTCCTCTTGGGCAACATCCAAGGATTAGTTCCAGAGTTAGTCAACCTTGGAGCAGACTGACTGAAATCAGCTGAATATATAGTAATCATGACTAAGTTCTATTGATTTCAAAGAGACTGTTCCAAGTATGATTAAATCTGGAACCAACCCACACTCTTTCGTAATTGTACTTCGGAATACTTGTGTTAACATCTATTTTGATCTGTGGCCAGTATGTATATAAAACTAACCAGACATTTTGCTTTAAGGTATCTGCATTGTGCTGGCCCAAGAGGAATCCCTAGTTCAAATGATATGGGGGAAATAATTATGCTTAATAGTTATGCTTAATATTACTGCTTGAAATTGCTAACTTGCTTGCTTCCTTCCTACCACTTACCCTGTCCTCCTGCCAACTGAAAAGCCTTTCACAAATGCAGTTCTACCTGTGGCTGTTATTCTGCCCTAAATGCAACATCTAACAAACTTTTGGTGCAAGCTGATAAGGCCTCTTTTGCATCTGATTCTGCCAGCCTTTTCCTTTGCAAAGTAAAGCATAAGGCCTGGCTACAGATTAATCAGATGGATACAAGGTGAACTTGATGGCCAGGAAACAGCTAAATAGATGCCTGTTTTGCAAGCAGTGTTAGTGGCTGCTTTCCCCAATCTCACCCTCCTTCTAAAATTCATTTTCCTTTTCAGAAATTTAATGGCTCGTTTATCTGCTAGGAATTCTTACCCATCCACACTTCTCCAAAACAGCCTTGCCCAAGCTTCACCTCCAATCTCAGTGATTCCCGGGGGATTTCCCAAGCATCCTTTGCAAGGCCTTGTGTCTGAGGCTTGCTGGTTGGGCAGACATTGGTGAGACGGTGGCACAAGCCATCTGCATGTTCTGGGAAAAGGAAATATGGAATAAGACACACCAAAAAAAGCTGCTTTAAGATCTATCTTGTCCTGTCTTTCTTAAATGCAGGTTGAATTCCTATTAGTATCTATTTCAATATAATTAATCTGGCACTAGTACAAATAATCAAAGAAGCAATTAAACAGGCACAAGTATCAGAACAACTTCTAAGGTGCATTTGACTGAGGTTTCAACATAGTTTTGTTGCATTAATATTCTGCCTAATTTGGGGGTGAGAATAACAGTAATTTCCAAAAAGCCTGGCCTATAAAACCAGATACGTGGAAAGTACTAGTAGTCAGTCAGTAAGAAGAAGGAAATACAGTACTCATTATAAGCATAAGGATGCATCAGATATCTTACCATACTTATAAGGATTTTAAAACATACAAATATGAAAGAAGAATTCCCACCAGAATTTCCAAGTCAATGAAAAAATCTCACTGCCCTTTCGTTGTTGCCTTCACTACTACTCTGCTAACTTGGGCAACTCTGGCCCTCCAAGTGTGACTGCACTGCAACTCCCGTCACCATTGACTATGCTGGCTGGGGCTGATAGGAGCTGCAGTCCAACATTAGCTGGAGAACCACAAATTGCCCACCCCTAAGCTAAGGGAACTGTACCGATAGAAAGAACTCTAGTCATTTGTAACACACCAATCTCTGACAGCTCTACTTGAATGGAATGACATACAAACAATATGACCAGAACTATCTATGCTCACAGGTTACCCAAGAATTGTCCAAGCTTCGATGGGCAGTAACAAGGACCATCCTTTCTGAATCTGCCTGAATACATGCAGCTAAGTAGGTTTTCTAGGTTAAAAAGGAGCATCAGTTTCCAGATCCTCTGATCTCAGACAATGTACTAGAAAGAATTTTAGAGAGATACCCCCTGAAACTATTGTTTCACTCCACCTCTTTTTTATAGGTGACCATTTTTTACTCTTTACTGGATTACCACCTCCTTCTTTTCCGCCCTAACAGACATCCCTGTACAAATGTCAAATGATTCCAAAAATGTACACTTCTTTTGTTATTTTCCTCTGAAGCATAAACTGCTGATAACGTCCACCTTATTCTGCCTTGTTATGCTATCTATGGTCTTGTAAATAAGTAGGTCAGAGGCTTTATGGCATTATAACAGTTAGGAAGTAAAAGCTGGAATCAATGAAATCAGCAGAAAAAACTGGAGACATGTCTCAAGGTACTCAGTGGAAGAATGATTTATTGACAAAAAGCCCAACATGTTTCAGCCTATATATCCTCTGAGAGGCCTTCTTCAGGGGCTATTTAAAAATCATAGAGATAATGGATAAAGGATAATACTTGGTGGATTGATCTGCCTGAATTTTGTGGATCAATCCATAGGGAGTCAATAAGAAATATGCTAGGCAGTGGTAGGAGAACAGTGGCCTCCTTTAGATTATCAAACTCTATTCTTAATCCTTTGCTTCCTTTAGGCTTAAGGGTGGAAAAGCAGACCCCCAAATGCAAAAAAAATGTATCTTTGTTTTTTGCTTCCCCAATCCTCCAGGGGGTTATGCCACATTTTTTTTGCTCCCTGGGCCATTTTAGGCTCAGGAGATGCCTCCCCCCCAATAGGAAGTGACACAGAATTCCTGTATGGTTGAACTAGACAGTCCTTGGAGTCCTTTCCAACTCTATGATTCTGTATGATTCAGAAGTTAACTTCCACATCATCTTCCATCATAAAAAAGGGGGCTCTGCAGGACCTAAAATGGCCTGGACAGGGCCAAAAAGCTGGTGAAATTACCTTCTGTGCAGTCTAAGGAACGTTGGGAGGCATGGGAGAAAGACAAAACTTTGCAAAAGTTTTTGCAGAGGGCGCAATGAGGATACAGCCCTACAAGGTCTAGTGGAGGGCCAATGAGTCCCCCTGACTCCTGCCCCTGCTGGCCTCCCCTCCTGTAAGATACTGTTCTAACTTCTTCAACTATTTACTTTTGCTGAAAGTACTTTGGAAAGGACCTCTGTATGCTGCAAATGATTCTACATTATTACAAGTTGTGCTGATGGCACACTTACTGGAGTAATATGCCACCAGCTGCTGAAGGCTGCTGAACTGCGTGCGAGAAGTGATATAGAAACCACCGTTGTCCAACTTGCGGATCTTGTAGTGCTTCACGTTGAGGCCTTTGGCATTGTCAAAATCTGAGACAGAGAGGCAGTAGGCACCTGTTGAGGAACAGCACACACACAGACATTAGAGATTCTGCCAGAGACACTTCAGGGCCAACCTTTGTTGGGACTGTCTCTCCACAAGATGGCAGGACTAGATGTGCATTATTAATTCCTTTGAAGGTTAAAATATTAACAGCACTATAAAGGTTGTGATGCCCAACAAACAGAATGGCCAGGTCTTATACAGACCTGGGCTGACCTACCTTGTAAGAGATGAGAACAAAATACAGGGAAACTAAACAACAACAACAACAAAACTATTGATTCATCATTTCCTTCTGGCACCTTAAAATAGGAAAAGATTTCCCAGCAAACCTCTCATACAGATTTCCAAGCAAGCCTTTCAGCCACAAGAATGTTTTGATGCCTCCCTCCCCCACACAGACATATTAGCTGGAGATGTTACAGTCAGCAGGATAGTGACTTCACAGCAGGATTAAGATGGGGGGAAATGCAGAACAGTTACCTTTGAAGAACAAAAAGAAGCCAGCAAGGCCAGGACTGTCTAATTATGGCTTCCAGCTGGATCAGCCTTCACTCTGATCCTGTCAAAGCTCACCAACTAATTTGTGTGGGGTTAACACAGAGCTCAGAGGCAGAAGACCTTTGCTGCAACACCTCAAGTGGGGAGGGGAGGAATAGATTCTGGCAGGAGATCTATAGGGAAATGTGGTTCCTCCTTCCCTGTTAATGTGATGCTCCAATTATAAGGGGGGAAAGTGCTGTTGTGTTAACTTGTCTGAAGTGCCAGCTTTTGGATATTATGTGCAAGCCTGGATTGATTGGCCAGACATTTCTAAAACAGAAACAGTTGAGTGTTTTAGAATGGCCTTTCAGAGTGGCTCACTTCCCTGCTTCTTGAGTGTTACCTTCAGCTGAAAGTCTGGCTGTCAACAATGCATTGACCACAATTGACAATTATGCTGCTATTTAGTGCTTGATAAGAATGACTGGGTAGCTTTCAAAGTTTCAAAGTCAGTAGTAAAAGACTCAATGTCATTTACACATCTTTTTAAACCTAGAGATGCTACAACTGGTGGGATAGTAACTACACAGCAGGATAGTAACTTTACAGCATGATTAAGATGGGCGGAAATGCAGAGAGTTATCTATAAAGAACAAAAAGAAGAAAAAGAAGCCAGACCTTGGGCAACTCACATTTTCTCAGCTTCAGAGGAAGGCAAAGGCAACCCCTCTCTGAACAAATCTTCCAAGAAAACCCTGTGATAGGTTTGCCTTAGGTTTGCCATAATCAGAAACAACTTGAAGGCACCCAACAACAAAGTAAAAGGCTTGTTAAAATTACTACTTAGCATCTGTGTAGAATGGTTTAAATGGCACAAGTATTATATTTCTTACCTTATTACTGATTTACTAATGTACATGATTGATCTATTTTGTAAGAGGTTGATTTTGTGAAGTCGAAGGCTTTCACGGCCGGCATCCATAAAATTCCCTTGGGTTTTTTCCAGGCTTTGAGGCTGTGTTCTGGAATAGTTTCTTTCAGATGTTTCGCCTGCATCTACGGCTGGCATCTTCAGAGAATGGTTGGGTAGGAGTGTCTGGGGTTTATATGCTGTGAACCCCTGTTTGTGAGTATATGTAAATTTGTGTAATTGAATGGTTAGTTTCTGGGTATAGAAATGCAAGGCTCGTTAGTGTCTGTTTGGCGAATGGTTGGCTGATGGGCCATTATCTGCTGGGGATACTCTTGTCCCTGGATGGAATTCCTTTGTAAGTGTTGAGTTTTAATTCTATTGTATTTTAAAACTGGCAGCCAGATTTTGTTTACTTTTAAGGTTTCTTCTTTCCTGTTGAAGTTGTCCAGGTGTTTGTGGATTTCAATAGCTTCTCTGTGCATTCTGACATGATAGTTGCTGGCCTGGCCCAGAATTTTGGAGGATGTAGAGAGAGCGGTGCTCCAGCAGCAGATCTAGCCAGTCTTGTGGGTTCTGTTCACTGATGAGGCACATCACACTTGTGGACAGCAGGGAAAGGAATTTACAAAAAATTTACACTTACAAAGGAATTCCACCCAGGGACAGGGGGATTCCCAGAAGATAATGGCCCATCAACCAACCATCAGCCAGACACTAAGGAGCCTTGCATTTCAATACCCAGAAACTAACCATTCAATTACACAAATTTACATATACTCCCCAACAGGGGTTCACAGCATATAAACCCCAGACACACTCCTACCCAACCATTCTCTGAAGATGCCAGCCACAGATGCAGGTGAAACATCAGAAAGAAACTATTCCAGAGCACGGCCTCACAGCCCGGAAAAAACCCAAGGAAAATCTAGGTTGATTTTATTTTACTGTCTTTACTACCTCAGGCAATTTTCATTGGAAATGTAGCTTACAGAAACTGGGCTCAGTACAGATCAACTTAGCCATGCCAACCAAGTAAGCCATTGAAATTAATGAGACAAGTGAGTCAAAACTAACTTAAGTTCTTTCAATGGAACTATGTAAGGCATGACTAATTTTATGTGGATCCAACCCACTGTAAACAGATGAGTAAATAAATATGCCATGAAATTACATGGTGCTTTAATGCTTCTATTAGTCATGGCGACAACTTAGAGCACTGAAGCTGGTCCCTAAAATCTGGATATCTTATTTGGGAGATTGCGCAGGCATTGTTCACCCACTCTCAAATCTATGTTCACATTTATTGGGATTAGAGAGCTGCTCAACTTTACTGGATTTTTTAAAATCAAAGAATTACATATGTCAAAAACTGAAAGACCTATATTTTGTGCCAGCCTATCCTCACGAAGGATGGAAAGAATATTAAAAAACATTTGATCAATAGTCAAAAAGGAGGTTTCCTGGGTGTCAGGAAACCCTGATGAGAGCAATTCCCCTCCCCAATGAGAATCTTTGAAGTTTGGGATTTTTCTGTGCAAGAAACCCCATGTTTTTTGGGTTTTTTGATGAAGAAAACTGAATTTCCTATGCAGAAATCTTATTTTCTGCACAGAAAACATTATTCCTGTACAAAAAAAAAGCATGTGGACTTCCCCTCCACAGAATTATCCTGAATAGTCTTCAAGGACTTCTTACACTGGGGAAAAAATGGCCAAAATTACTCCTTGCTTCCTTCTAGAATTGAAATTAACAAAGATTTACACCCCTACTCTCTGCATAAGTGGACTTATGGAATAAATACAGTTTTTCCAAGTGTTTCATCTTTAAGGCAAACAGTAGAAGCAACCTAATATGGAGGCTGCTGTAAAAATAATAAATCCAGCATTCCTTTTGACATGCTATCAGCTGACAGCGTACAAAGATTTAGCACACTGCAATGAGGAATATTTCAAGGAGGAATGCAGGAAGAAATCTTGAAGGGTATATGCTAGACAGACATTCTATCATAGCTCTAATGACCAAGCACTCCCACTCTCTCCTTTATCCCTCTCCCTAGTCTAATAAATATTTGGCCTATCGTAGGTATGATGGCTGCTCCATCCATGATTTTATGCCTATCTTGGATAAACCTATTATACAGACCAGGAACTGAGAAGTCAGAACAGAGAACATCTATTGCTAAATGCTGTGCTCACATGGGTTTTATTGCTGTGTATGTGTTTATATTAAATATACATTGAAGCTATCCTTTGTCTCTGCCAACAACTTCCTACAATGCCAATCACAGAGAAACTCCATTAAACAATTCCCATAAATGCAACAAACAACAGCCCCTGGCAGCAAAGAAAGGAGGAAACTGCAGAGTTCTCTGTTGCCATTGGTTACCCAGCTATTCCTAGCTCTGTGACCCAGTTTCGGCACTGTTCTCTTGCAAAGAGGACAGGCACAGGATCGGAATCTCTGTTTACATTTAAATCCCACCCAGCTCTCCACCAATCAGATCTGGAGGGGAGGGAGACAGAAGGAGTATAGCCTTGTTGACATGACTGACTGCAGATACCACACACAGGCAGAAAATGGGATAATATGGATATAACAGAAACATACCTCCTTGTCTTTTTATTTTTATTTATTTAGTTATTTATACCCCGCTCTTCAGCCACAAGGCTATCAGAGCGGCTTACAAATTGTTTTAAGCAATAGCTATTTACACATCTACACTGCATTAAACAGCTTCCAATGTGTGTTAGTTAATTGCCCCCACAAGCTGGGTACTCATTTTACCGACCTACGAAAGGATGGAAGGCTGAGTGAACCTTGGAGTCTTAAGATGTTTGTTCCTAAGGATTTTGAACTACAACACTGGGGGTCTACAGAGACAATACAAGCTCTCAGGCTCCTGGAAAAATGTCATAACTCACCCCCTGGATGACTCAGATGAATAGGAGGCAGAGTGCCAGGTAGCTTCACCTCCTGATAGTGGAACTCTCTCTGAATCTGAAGAGATGGGGCTGGGGACCTTGCTCCCCAACAGGGGTTAGCAGAGGCTGTAGACACTGAAGACGACATGCCTCCATCCTTCATTGAGTGAAGGAGGTAGAAACACCAAGCCCAGCACTGGTTAAGTCATAGACACTGACCTAATAGGCACTCATTAAGCACCTGTAGCTTTGAAGGAGCTGCCCATAAATATCCTGGCAGTTCTCTCTCAGACTTAGAGCTGACAACTCTTCTGCTTGGTTGACTGGCTGTACTCTTGCATTTTTGTTTTTTCATGACCTTGGACTGGCTACATTTTGGATTACTCTGTTAATTCCTTGATGGCTCGTGTACCTGGACTTCTGACCAGCTGCTATGATCTATAGACTGGCTATCAACCACCCTTATGCTTCCCCCTTTATCTTGCTCACATAATCTGTGACTGACCCAGACTGGACTGACTACTCAGCAGCTCCTACACACCATCCACCTGCTTCCTCAGGTACTTGCTGGCTCATGTTCAGGACAGAAAACGTCCAATGTAGGATTGTCCACAATTAAAAGTGAATTCACACATTGCTTGCATGCTTGTGGCTCTTTATCCTTCAACAGCTACAGAATGTGTGACTGATAGTGGTCTCCAAAAATTATTTCTTTTTTTACTTCCCTCAGTCATTCCAAGATAGGAGCACAACTGGGATACAAGCCTATTGCACTCTTCCCAAAGAGATTCACTTTAGCAGCCTGAACATGTGAACTTGTCCCAAGGAGCTTAAGAGAAGGACAAAATGTCCAACTAGAACAGCAGCTCCCAAATAGCATGTCAATAGAGACATTAGTGAATCATTTAATTAGAAGCTTCTGTGAGCTGAGTAACTGGCTCATGGAGCAAGGTTCCCACATATGTTTCTATGATGAATTGCTCTGGCTTTGCTTCCTTCTGATCAGAGGCCACTGACACAGGTATTTCTGCTCTGCCTTCTCTTGGAGTACAACTGGATCATGACCTTGGACTGGCTACATCACTCCCAAACACACAGCTGTAAGCAGAATTACCATTCTTCAGAGGTAGTTACTTGTTGCAGTCTACATGAGTCAAAAGGCACACCCAGAGCACTAATCTGATAAAGTATGAGATCCTATGCAGCCTGGCATTTGTTTTTGTTTTTTACTTACATCATTTAAAAGGGATGCATATACTTGTGGCTCTCCCAGTGCTGTTGGACCACAACTCCAATCATCCCTTACCATCGGCTATTTAGGCTAGGACTGATAAAACCTGCAGCTCAACAACAACTGTAAGGCTGTAAATTTTCCTCCTCTGCTGATAGAGTAAACCCTTTGTGGTTGTAAATGTGGTATACCTCTGAACGTAAGTGGTGTACCTACAATCTCGATCAGAAAAGAAACAAAGAAGATCATGCTTAAGCTATTAGAAATTTGGGCATCACTGTTGTAGGATCACAGAACATCTGTATTGTCCTAAGTGCAATGGAAGCAGGGTCTTCTCAGTGATACTGCCCAGATATACATATTTCTTCACCAACAACCATTACCTTTTGTTGTCTCACTCTCTCTTGCCAGGAAAGTTCCTCGAGGGTTTTCAGGATTGAGTAGTAGCCGTTCAGACTCTCGGCGGGTTATCTTGCCAAAATACCACCTGTAACAGTGGAATAGAGATGAGCATGGATAGATCCCAAATTTCCAAGTTTCCTCATCATTGCTAGCATCTTTTAAAAACAGAAGGATCAACACCTACTGTAACCACACAGCTTGCATGTACCAAGGCCTAAGCCCAAAGCTTTATAGACAAGAAAGAATAACAGATATTATTCAACTGCTGCAATCAACAAAAGGAAGATCAAGAAGCTGTACTATAAAGAACCCCCCCCCCCCAAAAATCAGATTTCCAATGGAAAATTTGAGGCTTTATTAGCTGTAAGTAGGTTGGAAACAGTAAATTTAAAATGTTCAGAAAAAGCCTGCAGTTCAGTTTCTGTATGATCTGAGAATGCAGCCAGGGAAAGCATGCAGTGTTCCTCTTCTCTTCTACACCCAAGTTCCTGCACTTGAACTTCCATATTATGATGAAAAGAGGTTCTTTCCATGTACAGAACTTTGTTTTCTGTAGAGGTCTAGTTGAACACACCACCTTCCACATTATTTCTAAGGTGGCAGAGCTGTCTGGTCACTGTTGGGATTAAAGTTCTGAGCCCTCATAATTTCAGTCTGAGCTTGAATTTACACAAAGTAGTAAATGCTAGGAGAACTGTATCACCAGCTATTAGCTAAACTGGAACTCCAAGCTCAAGCACAGTATACTGCTTGAATACCAAATACTGGGAAGTAAATAGGAGAAGATGCTGGCTTCATGTCCATTTGTGGACTTTCCAGAGACATAGTGCTAGCTTTTTCTGTAAACAGTGGTAGATTAAATGGACGTTTGGGTTGGCTCAACTGGGCTCTTTTGTGGTTACAATTAAAAAAAAATAATTTACATCATCTCTTATATTATGACAAGAGATGACAGTCGGAAATGCATGTGGATCATGCCAGGGGTTACTGGAAAGTCTGAGGTTTAGCTCCACAGATTATTGTAGATCCTTCCCTTGCTATTAATATATCTTATCTCAGGACTGAAGAAACAGGCCACAAAATAAGAAGGTTTTCATAATTTCCTGCCACCAATGACTAAATGAATTCTCAAAGGCTAAAGGGCATTCATGGTTTACCAGGCAAGGAAAACTTTAACCTGTTTCAGGAGCCCAGGGAACTGAACTTAGAAAGATTCCTTTTGGGGCTAACTCCCCGAATCCCAAGTTACCACTTGATACTACAAGCAATAAAGTGAAAGTATGTATGTGCAAGCCAGCCAAAAATCACCAAATTATAAGTTAGATAATCATTTGAATTTAAGTTGTGCCCAGGTGTTATGATCAAAGACTTAGCAAAAGCATTGCATAGCTGTGTTTTTTTTAACTGTCTAAAAAATTTCAATTACTCTTCAGCCTGGATGGAGTCTGAGGGTGCAACATAGTTACTGGGGATGTAGCCTTTCTGACCAGTTGTGAGAGAGTGAGCCAGCCACCAATCTCCTTCCCTGGAAAACACAAAAATAAAAAAATGCATCAGTGGAAGCATACAGGTCAAATTATCTTTCCAGCCCAGTGGTATTTCCAGCATTTTTCACTAATTCTAAACTAGTTCCTCCTGCCTCAGCTGGGAAGGCCAAACTCCATGTTTGAGTCTTACTCTGCATTAGCTTGTATGGACCAAAATTCTCCAATGCACTCAAAGAAGATCAATGAAGTTAGGTATCAGTCAGTAATGGATATGAGCTAGGATGATGAGATCATAAGCATGTGAAAAATGAATGTACTTCTCAGAAGACTTTGTTTCTTCCCCTGAAGCAAAGCTGTTATTGTTATTTAACTTTCCAGAATGTAGAAAATAAAGCAATTATTAGTAAACCTATAGGAAATAATACACCCAGAGACACAGTGATTAGTTTTTTATTACTAGTGAAACTTTGTAAGCACACCTCCATTAAAATCTGGTAGGACCTCTGGGCACCAGAATCCCCGAGATCTTACACAGTTCTTTGATGCAACAAGCTGATCTGTATCCCTTGGACTATGATGTGGATTGGATTCTAGGTATCTGTCAGAGGACTATGAAAACCAAATGTTGTGAAGCACTTGTTGGCAGGTTAAATGCCTTAAAATATGTTTGCAAATGTATTTTGAGACAATATATATATTTAAATATGAATTAACATACATATTTAAATTCTTGTTTTGTGATTTTTTTTTAAAAAAATCAGATTAATGAAAAGAGTATGATGAAATTACGGGTAAAGGAAAAACATGCAAAATTTGACATGGATTGGAAAAGAAAGCATCCCCATCCCCAGATTAAAGGCCACAAGTTGGCCATCCTGGCATAGACAAAAAGAGGAGATTGGCAATTAAATAAAAGAGTAACCTCCCAACAGTCACTATTCTGCAGACAGATTAAGGAGATGGATGCATGGTTTATGTAATAAATTCCAACAAAAGAAGGAAGGATTTTTCTTTGTAGTGAGTTCCTCAGCATATGGCTACGGGGTATGCTGGTAATGAGGGTAACTCAAGCAAATAAGGTGGTCCCCATAGCAACTGAACTGTGTCATTATCAGAGATTCCACAGCTGGCACCTTATTAGTTTGGTTAAGTGACACATAACACACAGTCCTTTTAAATAAGGAACTTCCTTACTTAAAAAGGTATGTCAAGTACCCATGGAAATACCTTTGGAGCCCTTTGAATCTGAACCAGATCTGGTTGCTGTATAGGAAGCATTGGAAGTCCAAGAAAGCAGAGGTGGGAATGGGGAGGAAACAGGCATACAAACAAACACAAAAAAGAAAGAATTGTGATAATAAAAAAGGAAATACATAGCCCCAAAGCAAAGTCTAAATACAAAATAGCATAAAGCAACAGTAAGAACTAAATATTAAAGCATATACATGCAGCCTGGGGGTAGGGTGGAGTGAGAAAATAAATGATGGAGAGATTATGTATCCACGAAAAGGACAAAAGCATGTTTCATCTGACAGTAGCAAGAAAAAAAAAAAGCCACTGAACCGAATAAGCTAAAGGATACCGAATGGGCAAGGGAATATATTTTACTAAAGCAGCTTCTCTTAGTGGTGAGAATTATACTGTCTTCTGAGTTGCACAGAATCTTCATTATGGAAGAGAAATTTCAAATAAATATTGAACAAAGCTTCATTTTAGGGGTTGCCTAAATAGTCAAAATAATCCTCATAGAATTTGCATGGAAGGTGATCTGTCTAAACAGACATGTGCATCAACCCCAAATCCACCATAAACTGTCAGAGAAGCCTTCATGGCTTTTCCCAGAGTTTTAAAAAATCTCCGTAGGGGATGCAAATGTCCGCTCGTTAAAACAGTTGCATTCGCATCGCTGTGCTGAGGCAGTGCAAGCTGATTGGATGGATAAGCATGGGGGCGGGGCTTGAAAATAGGGCAAGCACCTGCTGCTGCCATGTTGGATTTTCAGTTGTGAGAGATCAGTAAGGCAATAAAACGGCGATCTTTTCCTCTCTTTTCTCTTTTTTTGTCTTTTGTAAATATGAAGTATCGCTTCTGTGCACCATGGGAAATGTTTTATTGGTGGCAGTAGATTTAAAAGCGTGAGTAATTCACTTGCGGCCACCATCTTAGCTAGGGGGCAAGCAAAGATTATGGGGGCTCTATTAACCATTAAGATAGGTCACAGCACTTGTGAATTGCTACTACTCTAGAGCAATTTGTTTTCCCCCCTCATATAGATGAGCCTTTAGTGATTTCACATATGACCAATACTTAAAGAGATCAGGAGTGAGCTGCGAGGAAAAAAAACCTGAATAGCTTCACAGTGCATTTTGACTAGTAGCACTGCTGAATATCCTTCAACGTAGTATGTTAAATTTTGAACTGTCTGTTATGTTTTGAGGCAGCACTTGGAAAGATACTTTTAAGCAAAAAAATGATAATAGGACACTGAAGCCACCCATAACTAAGCAGTGGTGGGATGATACTCTGGGACCTATGGCACCATGTTAACACTGCTCAGTTGTGGATGGCTTCAGGGTGTTCTTCACTAGCCACCGTGGGTCACATTTTGGGAGAAAGGAGGGACATTAAATAAATAAGTACTATATATAAATAATCACTTTTCGGCAGTAACTTTTCAAGCACTTCTTTTAGGAAAGCAAGAGTAAGAAAGAACAACTTATCTTCTGGGTCCAGCTTATCTTTGGAACCGCCTCCTCCCATACAATCCTCCCCGCGCACTCCGGTCCTCTGGGAGGAATTTGCTTCAGCCACAAAAATCTAGGCTGTCTGCAACCTCCCAGAAGGCCTTTTCGGTAATCGCCCCCAAATTATGGAATGGCCTGCCGAACGAGATCTGTCAGATGACGAGCTTGAGTAGCTTTAAAAAAGCACTAAAGACGGATCTCTTTCGGCAGGCCTTTCCTGATTAGATCCCGGCCTCAGGAGCTGTGTCTCTTGGCTTCTTTTAGTCTTGCTGGCTGTTGATTTTTGTATTTGTTTATTTATGTGTTTTTAGTTTAGGTGGTTTTTAATTTGATACTAGTTTAATATCTTTATATGGGGGAGGGTGGGGTGGGTGGTGATTAGGGATTTTAGTCAGTATTGTTGTATTTTAATTGTTGTAAGCCTCCTCGATTGTTTTTAACAGAGGGGCGGGGTAAAAATAAATTCTATTATTATTATATTAACCCTCTCACAGGAATTCAATGCATCAAATATATCCAGGACTCAGCAAAAGTGGGCAAGAAATCTCTGGAGTTTCCAGGCAGGCTCCAGCTGTGTCCATGCAAGGTGTGGTACTGTAAATATAAGTAAAATATATCCAAGGGCAAAAGAGGTCAGAGGTGAGGAATGCAACCAGGACTCCCCCAGGCCTGCATTCTTCTTTTCTTTTGACATGACTAAGCTTAGAAGCACTCACAGAATGTCCAGGTGGCTTGGAATGCCTTTATCTTGCAGAAACACACAGAGAGCATTAAGAGGCAAAGGGTGGCAAATATTTAGACTCAAGAAATGCCTGGGAACAGCAGAGAATGATCATCTCAAGCCAAGCACTGATCTTATGTTTTCCAACAGTTTGGAAAGCTTTACTGGACTGCACTCGTGTAGTGTTAATACTGTATTCTAGAAAGGCAAAGTATCATCAAATCAAGAATCCAAATATTATGTAATTGACTTCCAAAAAAAAAAAAAGGGGCACAAAGACCTTTATACTGATGCTTTTTACATTGCTCGTTAAAAATGTAGACCTTATTATTGGTATTCTTTATATCCCAGTTAAAATATAATGTAATAGATTGGCATACTGATCATGACATGACTTCAGTTAATGAAACAAAATGAAACTAGTTCCACTCTTATGAACAGAAATACTTTGTTAGGGATGACAGGTGTGTGCCTAGAGAGACTAGCCTATTAAGAAGGTTTCTCATGTATCCTACTCCCACCCCCCATGCCACCTAAGGGATTTTTTGTAATTGGGGCAGGTATGAAGGAAAATGCCAGAGAACAGTGCATATGTTATTCATTTGAAAAAGGAGACTGCAAATGACATCCTACATATTAGAAAGGAGTGAAAATTCCCCTGCCTACTTTCCATGTATCTCAGTGTCTCTCATTTACTGTGACTGCAGGGGAAAAGAAAGCTGGAAAAAAAACCCAGAATTTTCTTCTAAGGCACTCTTGAGAGAGAGTTTAGCAGAAGATTATAAACTTCTCAGGACAACCTTTCATGAGAATGAGTAACTTAATAGAACCAAAAGGCAGAAAAGGCAAATCTCTCTGCTGTGATTGGCAAGAACTACGTTCAAAGTCCTGCTTGATCACAGTTTAACTTGGAGGAAATCACTCTCTTTTTTCTCTGAATCAACCTTGCAAGATTGGTGTGAGAATAAAATAGGATGCTTGCTTTATCTTCTGGAATACAAAAGTGATAAACTGGTTGACGTTTATAAGGATACATAACAAAACCTATCAGTACCCCCATCTTAGGCCAGGAGAAGCAACCCTGATTTAAAGGCATCTTTGCTTGCTTACTTCTTTCCAAGACAAGTTTAGGACACAAAGAAAGATTTTTTTAAAAACCCTAAAATATTGGGGGAAATCAGGCCAACTATGCCCTCAGAAGACATTCAGAAGACTAAGGGTGGACATGACACTATTTTCCAAATAGTTGGAAGGCTTTCACAAAAAAGAGGGCAAAGACTTAAGCCCAATCCAATACACACACCCAATTTCCCCACATTATTGCTCATGTGGAGGCTCTCCTCTTCAGAAATGTTGTGAGCACAGCGGACAGTGAAAGAAAGGGCAAGGCAGATGCACTTCCTTGGATTTTCCCTTTGTTGCTGTATCCTTGGCTAACAACTGAATAGGGTTTCATTGTTTGCTGCTTCAGAAGGCAGCACTAGATCTAATGGGTTTTAGTTACAGGAGGGTAGATTATCAACTGAACAATTGGAAAAGATAAAAGATTACAGCAGTTCAACCATGGAACCAATTACCTCCAGGGGTGATGCACTCTCATTCACTACAGGTCTTTGAAACAGAGGTTGGACAGCCTTCTTTAGGCAATGCTCTAGCTCTGACATTTTCTGCATTGAGCAGAAGTATATGGACTAGGTGAATTTCTAACTCTATGATTCTTCAGCATTTCTTCTGCTAGGAACTGAACTCCTAAACTGCCATTATATTAAGTTTCATGACAGCCAGAGTGGTGTAGTGGTTAAGTGTTAGACTAGGACTCAGGCAGTCCTATATGAATACCCACTCAGCCATGGAAACCCAATGGGTGACCTTTAGCAAGTCATACTCTCTTAGCCTAATAGGATGGCAATGGCAAACCTTCTCTGAAT
This sequence comes from Gambelia wislizenii, assembly GCA_030847615.1. Taxonomy (NCBI): domain Eukaryota; kingdom Metazoa; phylum Chordata; class Lepidosauria; order Squamata; family Crotaphytidae; genus Gambelia; species Gambelia wislizenii. Next base: position 38,749,708 of record JAUMIR010000004.1, read on the forward strand.
AAATCTTGCAAGAAAACCCTCTGATAAGGTTGCCATCAACTTCAAGGCACATAACAACAACAAATAGTAAGTTAGATGAAGTATACAGAATGTGCTTTAGATCCATTTATTCCTCACATTGCCCAGTTAAATACACACATTTTAAGCCTATGGCCATAAACATAGGGCCTAGTGGGATTATAGGTTATGAAGCCAGTAATTTCTGAACATATTTTGGGCTATGTGCTGCACACAAAATTTACTTAGAGGTCACCAGCAGGAAAATGAATGCATTTAATGCATGGAACAGTACCTAGATGTTAAGAGGACATTTAAAGTTGAAAACAATTAAAGAAATTATTCTGTTAAAAACACTAAGTTAAAACAATTTAAAACGTATTTGAAACATATGGTAGTAAAAAAGATACAAGGACAGCACATCCCATTAAAAGGCTCTTCTGCCACAATGAATTCAGAGTCAAAAGCAGGTGCTTCTGTATGTTCTTCCTCCAAGGGAGGTGACTGAGGAAGAGACAGCAGCAAAGGGAAAATCTTGAGTAATAGGAAAGTCCCAAGGTTCCAATGCATGTGACAGAAAAATACTGCTAGGAAGCATGTCAGGGAAACCCATGAGATGAATGAGATAGTAGGAAGGTTAATCCCACCATCTTCATCTTTTGACATATTCACCTACCCAGATCTGTTCCCAATTTGGGGATGTCTTAGAAGTGCAGCACATCCTCTACCTATCGGTGTTTTCCTACTATTTCAATGTGATGACAAGCTGCCCAAACAAATGATTACAGGCACAGACCTCTCCACTGGAATTAATGGGAAAGCTTACATGCATGTCTGACCACATATTTAGAGCAACTGTAATATCGCACTCACATTATATCTAGCCTCCTAGTTTGCTTTTGCTGTTTTATGTGACATGCTGTAGTAGAACATGTTGCATGGAAAACCTCAGTGTATTTAAGACAGGATGGTATTAACAGCCCGGAAAAACCCCAAGGAAAATCTTAATAAGATACCCATTGTCAGGACCAGGCAGCTAGGTCAAGACACTGCATGAGGCAATATCCTTTTCAAAGATGCAAGTGACAAATAGATTAGAACTTCTGAGTAAAAATGATAAAGAAACAAGCAATGCCTTTATGATTTGGCTTTTAATTTTAAAGAAGATGGGAAATAAAGCAAAGTATTAAGTCATCTTTTCAGTAGACATCAGGATGTTGGAACAACTTGCTCTAGGGGTGAAGGGAATTATAGGGAAAGTGTTAGTGAATTTCACTTTATAAAGAACCACTTAAATAACTCTTAATATTTTTCCAGATGCTGGCAGATATGATAAAAAAGGAGGGCACAGAGTGAAATCATTTAAAATGTCTTCTACCATGCTTACTAAGCTCATTGTCTTTGTCATGGAAAATGATAACTGAAATCAACCACTGGATAAGCAATGAGGTAGGAGGGATAATTGGTGGGGTGCAAGAATGTAGATTCATCAGGAAATGATAAGCATTATACGGAAAGGCAGGATAAGCTTTACAAACAAAGCTGACTCAGTTGAGAATCACAAACCACTCACCAGGTGTCCCAAACCACATGAACTAGAAGCATCTTAAAATATATGCACAAAATGAAAATCTCCCCCACATCACCTAGATGGCACTTGGAGGCAATAATAATAATTATTATTATTCCAAAAAAGTGTTTGGGTTTTTTTTTTTTACCCCAGGGGCTCTGGGGTCCACAAAAATGGCCCTTTGGGCTGCATTAAGCTCATGCATAGTTGGATAATAATTGGTAAAGATTCAGAAAAAACCATAGCCAGGATCTTATTTTGTCAAATTGCTGATGCAATGAACTGTATAGTGCAATCACTCTGATGCTGGAGATTATCAGATGTGCCAAATAAAGTGGAACAGGGACTCCAGAGTATTGGGAAAGGCTTTCCTTTTCACATGACGTTCTCCCTGTCCATTCTGCTCTCATTCTGCTCCAGTGCTGCCCGTTTTTTTTGTTTTTGTTTTTATTCATGGCTTAAGCCGTCAATAGATCCCTCATTCCATTTCTGTAACGGAATGGCGGGCATGTGAAAAGGTGCCCATTATGCTGGCAAGATGCCAGCGTTAGTGGGAGGTCTGGAGTGTCAAAACACTTCCGGATGCCTCCCTTATGACAGGCCCCTGTTGCTGCCGCCCAGATCACCCCTCCCTGCATCCCGATTGCCAGCCCATCACCCCCAATCGCCAGCCCTCCACCCACCGATCGCCAGCCCATCACCCCCCAATCGCCAGCCCATCACCCCCCCCGATCGCCAGCCCTCCACCACCCCCTGATTGCCAGCCTGTCCCTTTAAATCCTTGCTCTCATCTTCTCGCAAGAGCAGCAGCTGAGATTATAACAAGGAAGTGAACGGAGCTCTAGAGCTCCTTTCACTTCCTGGGCTTCCCGGCACAAGAATGATTCAGGTAAGGGTGAAAGTTTTCATTCTTGTGCCGGGAAAGAGGCGGGAAAGGGGCGGGAAAGGAGATTGTGGGATGGGGACGCTTTTTTTGTTCCCGTCTGATAATCTCACTGTTGCCATTCATACACCAAGACATCTATGACCTCATTGCATTGGCATAAGTCACATTTCTCCCAGTGGCCATCACTGCACAATGACAAGCAGTAATTAATCATATGTTACTAAGCCAGAAGGACTTTCCAACAGGATTTCAGTCTATGATACTTATTGATCAAGAGAGTCAGATTCCATTATTCAGGTAGAGACAGTGCATAAAATCTTCCAATTCCTAAATATAGAACTCAAGGCAGACAAAGACATAGCCACTAGGAAAGGAATATCCCTCCTCCAGGTTTGTCTAGTTGGAATTAGTAAAATGTAGTCCTGCAGAGCTATAGTGTTTAATGAGACAAATTTGGAAAGCCAATAAATCTTTCTTTTTTAAAATTTTATTTGAGGCCCACACAAATTAGACAAGGAGAATGAATCTGCAGTGACTGGGCACACAGAACTGGAAATTGTCAACTGCTGCTGGTGCCAAAATTTATTCCCGTTTTTCTAGATCTCTAAGATACTGCTCTGTACCATAGCCACAAATCTAGTGGCTATTAAAAATGTGCAACCGAACACAAGATCTGCAGTTACAGGGGGAAATGTGCAGTTTCACAGAATGTTTGTGCAACTCAAAAACACAAGTCATGCAAAAAAATCATGAGTTCCATTCAGGGGAAAGGTGGGCTATAAATCAAATATTTTTTTAAAAAATTGGATTACGTTAGTCAATTTACAAGCAGTCCAAGGTCCTTTACAACTCTGGACCCTGACTGAGCAAATCCAATTCATCTCTGCTTGTCAAAAATACTCCCCACATATTCCACTGCAGTTCTTCACAGAATGTGTGCCAATGTTTCCAAGAATAAAAGCAGTAATCCCAGAAAATAATACCAATAATGCCACTATATTAAGCCAAATTCTTTACTGTGACCTTGTTAGCACAAGCTACATGAAACCTTGGGGTCTGAAAGCATCATATAAATATGGTATGACCGGAAGTCTCTTGTGATGTCTTTCTGAATCTGGAATTTCACTCGCTTTGTCTTAATATTAATTACAAGGTATTATATGCCTCTTGTATGAAGCTTGAATGAAACACTATTCTTAATTAGTGCTGCCATATCCCTAGTTCTGAGGCTTTTCTCCCACCCTATGCAGGCTCCTAAATGTCAAATGTGATTCTATAATGGATGCACCCACACACAAATGACCAGCACAGTTGTGCTGTAGTGGCCTGTGCTAATTAGGATCACATGCCACTGACTACTTCCAAATTTTCCTTTAAAAAAGCCCTGAACCAGCCCCGTAAGTGGGACTGCACACAGATTAATAAGAAAAAGATACAATTTTCAGTTTTCATCTACATTTCAAAGGAAGCAGCCATCTCTATTAAACATGGTCTAAATGGCTTCTTCTCCTTTGCATATCCCTGACTCAGTCCTGTGGGTTTACTGTATAGTCATAATTATCAAATTCCACTGCTGGATCACCACAACCTGCCAAAAGGGTGTGTATTCCTCTCAAAAACATCCTTCCCTCACAACATGCTGGTAGGCAGAAGGCCAAGCACCTTGGCCATTTGAAAAACCACCATTCACTACTGCCAGAATATCTCTGTGAGAACCTATTTCTTACTCCTAACTCCAACAGAGAAGTAATATTGGATACTGTGGAATGCATAGCTTGAAACTCATTTTGCTCCTTCATGCTTCACTATAATGCCCTTAAATACAAACATCTCATCTCCTTTTTTGATATTCATTTTGTTCTCAATGTTATTTATCCACGAGAGAGCTGTGAAATTACAGATAGTCACAATATTTTATCAATTCAAGTGAAAAAAAGAACACATTTACTACTTCGTACCAAGACACTGTTGGCAAACATTCAGAGACCAGAGCTTTCAGTGGAATATGTATTTATTGTTTGTTCTGCTGTTTAAAAAGAACCAGGGAAAATGGTTTAGGTTAGGAATACTGGCTTTGTTGCAACATCTCAGTTTGGATGGCAGCAGCACTGACATTTCAGTAGCGAGTAGTTCAAGAAAGCAAATCTTTGTGAAGATGCTTGGACATCAAGGAACTGACAAAATATTCTGTTTGTTTGTTGCATTTATATGCCACATATAGTCCGGTGTGGGACCCAAGGCGGTTCACAAACGATAAAATATAATCAGTTAAAAGCATAACAAAAATTAAAACACACTTTACACTTTGGCAGTGCTGACACATGTGATAATTGTGAAATTGTGGTATTAAATTAGGAAAATTCAAGTGTCAAACACAGGGTGAGTCCTACAATTAGGAAAGGTAGGGCAGCTGTCTCAGGCAGGGGATGGTAGTTAGTGTTAGAAATGTGTTGGGCCCTAGATCATTCAAAATGGCCAAAGGTTTGATCATGAAAAGTCCCTCATAAATCACTAAGTTATTTTTTTTCTGTGTAAGAAAAATTGCCTTGGGCCAACCCAGCCCCCCTTTTAAAAAAGGTAGACTCTACTCCTTGTAGGAGTTGAGATATAGGGCAAAATAGTCAATCACAAGCACCCCCACTGCTTTTCAGAGGGTTTAACAAACAAGTGAACTCTCCCACTCTTCCCTAATTCTATCATCCTGGGTCAATAATGTGATTTTGGAGGAAGATCTAGCTTTTGAGGGAAAGTCTAGCTAAAACTCTGTTTTGCAGAGATCCTTGCAAAAATTACACTGAAGGTTTTCCTTTTTGGGGGGGGGGTCCAGGCTGTGAGGCCGTATTCTGGAATAGTTTCTTTCTAACGTTTTGCCAGCATCAGTGGCTGGCATCTTCAGAGAATGGTTGGGTAGGAGTGTGTCTGGGGTTTATATGCTGTGAACCCCTGTAGGGGAGTATATGTAAATTTGTGTAATTGAATGGTTAAATTTCTGGGTCTAGAAATGCAAGGCTCGTTAGTGTCTGTTTGGCTAATGGTTGGTTGATGGACCATTATCTGCTGGGAATTCCCATGTCCCTGGGTGGAATTCCTTTGTAAGTGGTGAGTTTTAATTCTATTATTTTTCAAAACTGGCAGCCAGATTTTGTTTACTTTTAAGGTTTCTTCTTTCCTGTTGAAGTTGTCCAGGTGTTTGTGGATGTCAATAGCTTCTCTGTGCATTCTGACATGATAGTTGTTGGCCTGGTCCAGAATTTCTGTGTTTTTAAATAACATTTTGTGTCCAGGTTGGTTTATAACATGTTCTGCTACTGCTGATTTTTCTGGTTGGCCCAGTCTGCAGTGTCTCTCATGTTACACTGAGGCACTGGATGAGTTAGAAAGAAAGGGAGGGGCAACAAATAAGGGGGAAAGATACTCATTATCACCATACAGTTATAGTACTTATCATGCCATGGAGTCTGTTGTCTTTGCTGACTTGCTTTTGTATGACTTGACACAGCGATATTGTACATTTCTACTATCAAGTTCCATTTTATGAGGGGGAGTTAGGGTTTCCCTATTGGCTGATGGAGGAGAAAAGAACCTCCTCATTGTGGCCTCTCCATCCCATCTTATCTACTCATCCTACCAGTGCCCCTGCTACAGTCTCCTCCCATATTGCTTTCTCTCCTTCCTCCTGCTCCTCACCTTGTAGCAGTGAGCACAGTGGCACAGTGCAAGAGCCAAGGAAGGAAAGTATTGCTGGTGCAAAAGGTAAGGCAAGGGAGGGGAAAGGAGAGGGAGAGTAAGAATAGCACCACTGTCTTCCTCTGCTAGTCTTTTAAACTGTCTTCTACCTACAGCAGCCTTACACAGCCACTGCTTTTTTTTAGAGGACAGGCTGGCAGGCAGCAGCGCATGAGGCAAGTGGGGAGTAAGAGAGGATGGGAGATGCAGTGGCAGGTGCAAAGGAGAGAAGCATATGTGTGCCAAAGTATTTCTGAAGTGTGCAGCCTAATGGTAGCTTGTCTGAAAAGAGAATTCTAAACTCTGAACACAGTCTCTGCCATGAAAGCTACACTGCACATGCTCAAAGACACTCTCTCTTTTTAATCCTACCTCACTCATTTCAGTCTGAAGTTTGCAGCACTGAAAAAAGATACTGCCATCCAGCTTTGTACTGAATGAAGGCCTCAAAACAGACAACTTAAAGCAGCAAAAGAAATACAGAACTTGATTTCCTTTGTAGAATTAATCTACCCATATTGAAGCTCATATGATTTTTTTTAGTAATAAAAGAATAGATTATTAGTATTGCAAAAGATTAATACTACAGGAGAAACCTCAACTATGAACATTTCCTTTACACTGTATGCTTTTAAAAGTGTCAGGAAAATTACTTAAAAAGCACTGCAGTAGAAAACAAGGAGACCTACCCTTTTTTTTTTTTTTTTTTGCAAGGCATATAGTACTCCAATTGGAACAATAAATTGGAAAATTGTTATTTGGCTTCCATGCATTAGAACTCCAACAGATATACCATACTTCTGGTATTCTTCTCTGCATGTGCATATGTGGAAAAGTATTTGTTCAGCCCAAACATGAGTGTGCAGTTGGGTCAGTGGAAAGAATATCAAAAGAAGGTGACAAAGCAGTTGCTAGTTGGGAAATGGACCACAAAGAGGCACACATCTTTCACCATCTTCATGGCAAAAAGTTGTAGACTAGGCTGTAAATATCCCACTGTACTTCATTTAAACAGCTAGCCAAGGATGTACAGGATTGTAGCATTAGATGATAAATAATGAATAGGAGAAAAAAGCATGAAATTACGCATCAATATAATTTTATATTCAAATTTATGCATTTAAATTAAGGGTGCTTTCACAATTAAAATACATTTATGAGACAAGCACACCCACCACTTCAAATTAAAAAAAAAGTGACTCTCAAGTACTACTGTTTGTGACTATAAATCAACTGGATCTAGGTTATTACACCTTTTCCAAAGCCCTGGGGGAGGGGGGCATCTTGCTCAAACCAAGAGAAAATGTTTATACAACTTCCTGAGGTTAACCTAGATAGAAGTGTCACTTAATCAGAACCTTGTTCATTTGGAATATCACTTCAAGCATATGCCATCTCCTTGGATGCAAAAGATAAGAATGCTCAAAGCCTGAGTAAAATCAATTGATATTGTAGATGTGTAAACAAGTACCGTAACAACTTCAAGTCTTAAGTATAACATTATTCTCCTTCCCAACCCCAAACTGCCCCTCTCTCATCCAACCCTTTCCCCACAAATTAGACACCAGAAATCAAGTTAGCTTTTACAGTTGTCCCTCCAATATTCACAGATTTGGCATTCAGGTTTTTAAGTATTCATGGCTTGAAAATATTCTTAAAAAAATAATAATCCAAAAAGCAAACCTTAATTTTGCCATCTTATATAAGAGATATCATTTTGCTATACCATTGCATATAATGGGACTTGAGTATTCACGGATTTGGGGGTCCTGGAACCAAACCCCAGTGAATGTGAAGGGACAACTGTACTGTATAGGCCAAAATCAATCAAATAGAAGATACACACCTGACATCCACCTTTCTCCTAAATGAAAGCATGAGGATCAGGATATAAGAGAGAGAAAGAGAAAGAGAGCTCAGATTAAAAGAAGTGCAGTTTTGAGATGCTACTGAAAATGGAAAGGATACATAAAAAAAGACCAACAGAGATATGACTGTGTTTTATAAATTACGTTCTTAGGAGCCCTGGGTATTCTTCAAAAAAGATTGTTGACTTCTTACAGAAAACATCTGTAAGGTTTGAAAACTAGCACGTTCCTTGTGTGCACAGATACTGCCACCTAGAATATGATGTCTCACAATCCTTTTGCATAGGCTTTTCTTGGTACAGAAAAGGAAAATGTTTGAGAAATATTATCGTACAATAAGAGATGGGAAACCTCTGGCCTGTGGAATGGCTCTACCTTCCCAGGTAAAAACATCCCACACCCCATTAGCATTGTTCCCCCCCTGGCTCAACTGTATTCCTCAAGTCTGCACTGCTCAGTTCATGGACTACATTCCTTCCTTCCCCTTTCCCAACTCAGAAAGGCATATGGGGAAGAAAAGCCACACCTGACTGAGGCATGTGGCCTCAAGAAATTGGGGACTATGGATGTGGTGGGGTAGGTGAAGCAGGCCTTGCCTGAAATGGCACTCCTACAGATAAATAGGTTTAATCAGAGCTTCACGCCCCCCAAACATATATCCTTTCCAGTCTTAAGGCCCAACATCTTTTGAAAATGCCCAAGTGGGGGGTTGTCTAAATGGTAACAAAAATCCTCAGGAAATTCGCAGGAAATATGAGCTGTTTTAATGGGAACCCACATTAATGCACCGTATTTGGAAGGAGGGGGCAAAAATCTACAGAAACAACATTGGGAAAGCCTTTGCAGTTTTTCCTGAAGTTTTAAAAAAGTTCTGTGGGGAATGCGTATTCCCGCTCGCTGGGACAAGTGATTCAATTTGAATCACTTTCCCATATGAGAGGAAGCACAAACTTGATTGGCCAGATGAGTGCAGGGGGTGGGGCTTGTTAACAGGGCAAGTGCCCGCTGCCACCATGTTGGATTTTTACCTTAGCGAGTGATGCTAAGGTGATAAAATGGGGATTTGTATTATCTTTTTTTTTGTGTGTGTGGTAAAGGTGAAATATCGCTTGTGCGCACCATGGAATTAAGTTTTTTTTTAAAGTTTGACAGCAGCAGATTTAAAAACACAAGTAATTCACTCATGGCCACCAACTTGGCCAGAGGGCATGTGAAGTTTATGGGGGCTGTAAAACCATTAAGACAAGTTGCAGCTGCAGATCATATACAGCAGCTTCTAAAATGGGGTGGGGGTAATAGTTAATTAACTCATAACCTTTCAGAAAGGTCTCATATTGTTGTGGGTGACTGTTAGCCAAGAGAAGAAGAAAGGACTGTAGCAAGCTACAGAGATGCTAGACAGCCTATAGGCAGACTCAGTGTTTAGATAGCAGAGCAATGAGTGGAAAACAATGAGTGCTGGAAGGAAACAGGGGGAGGGTGCAACATCTGTCATGAAGAGTCCACTTCCATCTGCTCAGTCATATGGCAATAATATCATTAATTGTTTACAATGTGCTTTTAATGTGCTAAGTGCTCTACAGTCTTTATCCTGTTTGCCTCCACAATTATCCTATGATGTAGAATAATACAGGTTTCCCAACATCTAAGACAGAAGCAGAGTGATTCCGCACTCTCTTTGTTAGACCACACTTACCTCCAAAAGGGTACTCTACTGTTCAGGACTAAAAGTTCTAGGGAGATTCCCCCTGCACTCGTGGGTAAAAATATCTCAATGGCATGGGTCATCCATTTGCTGAGTATTTTATGAGATGAAGCTGGATAGCTGAATAGTTACATTTTGCAGGATCTATGCAGTTGCGTAGATGTGCCATTCCAATAAGATTTATGCAGATGTGAGAAACACTCCAGAAACCATCCCACAGATGTTCCTCCTTCTCCATCCATGCAGCTACAGAGATGTTTCAGTCCAAAATGAGCACATCATATGAGATGTATAGAAAAATTAGGGGAAAGCTTTATGTTTGAAACCCCAGTGGCATCTTAGCTAAGAAACCTAGGTGAGTCAATGTTCTTATAGGTTCCATCCTACCAGGTATCCAAATTTTAACTTCCCCCTGCTACTATGTACTCAAGGAAAACAGAAATGGTTCAGGAATCCTTTTGCAGGTGTATAAAAACACTGACTGAAGCAGAAAGCTTGACCTTTTTTCTTGAGGCATTTGGCAAGTATCTTGATGGAGTAAACCTGGTTTATTCCTACTTGCTGGAAATGTACAGTGATGTTGATTAAGCTCGTCAAGACCTATATGTTATGTGCCCATAAGGCTACCATTTCATTTCTCTCCTGCCACCATCTCCTTGGCAATATTACTTTAAATAAGACAAATGATGTTGTCAGATAACACATTCTTCCCTTCTGACATCCCTCCCTCACACAGACAGCAGCCAGTGAGAATAAGCATAGGCAAGGAAAACATTATATGCAGTAATGTTAGACCACATGTCTTTTTTAACTAAATGTTATCAGGGAGGAAATGGAGTTGGATAACTGTGTAATTCCCTTTAACATGTAGTTTGGTCCTAATAATATAGAGGGTTGGAACATACTACCTCAAGACAAGACCCTATAATCTTTTATCTGTATAATGATGGTATGATAACCAGTTCATTTCTACACAGGGGAAAGGAGCTGAAGCCCCTTCGAAGGATAGAAAAGGAAATCAATATAATCTAATTTTGTATGGGCTGACACTTGAAGTTTATCATCCACTGGAGACTGGGGCAGTACAATACAGCTTGTATGCCAATATCCATCCCTGCCATCTAAACCCAGGTTTTGTAAAGGTCCAAACATATCATATCATCTATTTGGGTTTTGTTTTCTGCTAAGGAGCTAAAAACAATAGCAATAGCACTTCTCTTTATGTACCGCTTATCAGTGTCAAAACACTCCCTAAGCGGTTTACAATGTGTTAGCTAATTGCCCCCAACAAGCTGGGTGCTCATTTTACTGATCTACAGAAGGATAGAAGGTTGAGTCAACCTTGGAGCCCTGTAGGATCAAACTTACAACTTTGTAGCTGCAGTACTGGCATTTAACCACTGCGCCACCAGGGCTCTGTAAAAAACAAATGCAAGCCAAAGAAAAAGGAAAAGTATAAACATGTCTATGTTCCCTCTCAATATGGGCATAATTAGCTGAGGAATACAGTGAAAGAGCCAGCATGGTGTAGTGGTTTGAGTGTTGGGCCAGGACTCCAGAAAACCATGGTTCGAAACTGCCCTCAGCAATGGAAACCCACTGGGTGATTGTGGACAAGTCACACCCTCTCAACCTCAGAGGAAGGCAATGGCAAATCCCCTTGGAACAAATCTTTCCAAGAAAATCCCATGATGGAATTAAGTTAGGAGTATGATAAATTAGAAACAACTTGAAGGCACACAACAACAAACAGTGAAAGAACAGGTTTACTATGGAATTAAATAGGTCTCTTAGTTGAACACCTAAGTAAATTATACTTACGTGTTATTGAGGATTTGGAGACGTTCCCCTTTCTTAAAAGAAAGATCTGATTCTGTCCGTGATTCATAGTCATAGAGGGCAACAAATGTGGTGACTCCACCTGCACAAAGTCAAAGAATGGGCAAATGCCTTTCTGTGTAAAATTTATACACCATAAAATAAAATACACCATAAAGGCAGCATGTTCAGAAGAAATTAATATCCTGAAGTCCTTTGTGAACATTTTTATAGTGCTCACAATGAATATGTGTGGGAAGGGCAGAACTGAGCCAATGGGCTCCATCTTTTGACATATACACATAGATTGTATAGTTCTGAAAACTCCTTGCACGTAGAGCATAGTAAAATGAAATAGGTGTACATCAGGGAATGGAACCTTCAACCTTGCTCTATGCTCAATGTAAGTTTGCTGAGACTCTCTGGAAAGGGCTTGAGTGACCCTGCTCTCATAATTTTAGTACTTTCAGCTTGAAGATATGCACACCTTAAAGTTTAGATAGTAACTTCTATTCAATGACTACTGCACCCTCTTTTCTAGGTTTAGACAAATTAGATAGACAAGTTGTGGCCCCTCCAGATGTTGTTTGTTAGACTTAAACTCCCATTACCTCTAGCCAGCACAGTCAGCAGTGAGGACTGAGTCTAACTGCAGTCCAACAACACTCGAAGGGTCACAAGTTGCCTTCCCCTGTTTTGCATATAAAGGAAAAATACAGTGTAGACAAATGACAAAAGTCAAGATTAAAAGCTCTACCGATGATAGGATTCATACTGACCAGCTAGAGCCCCACAACGCTGAGGAGAGGTGACTGTGTCGGATGTATTTGAGCCTCCAAAGAGTTTTGGTTCTGGCGTTGTGCTTCCAAACAAACGACTGGGGGTCCTATGAGTATCTGGGACTGTGGTCTTGTTGGGTGTTTGAGAGGCAGAACAGCCACCATGGATATTTTCTGTGGATTCCAGACTGCGTCTCCGTTGACTGGGATCTTTGGGTTTGCTCTTACTGCTCCCCATGGCCCAAACTGCAGGAGAAGATGTCAGCAAAGGTTAAGCAACTGTCCAAAGAACAGTTCTTGGATTCTGGATAACATAAAAGGTTTTCTTACTTCAGTGTAAGGTTCACCAATCAGAAGTTGGACAAATGATAAGAAGTAAAGCATGGTTTAAGAACAATCTGCCCTGATATGAGAAGTACAGGGTTTTTTGTTTATTGCCCCTTTTGGTTATCTCTGAGACATGCAGTATTTTGAGAAATTAGCTATCTTGCACCATTGAAAGAAGAGTGGAATGGAAGTGTAAAAAATCTTAAGTAACTATCTGTGGACATGTTTATGGAAAGACAGCCATATTAGTAGCAGCAAAAAAAAAGCAGTATTCGGTAGCATCTTAAGATATTATTAAAGTTACTACTGCACAAACTTTCTGGTTTGTGCAGTAGTCACCTCAGCAGATACATAAGTACTATTATCTTATATTGTATTATGTACTTTTGGGTTCTGAATACAAGTAGGATAAGCCTCTTTGATTCTGCATTTTATGGTCTTTTGGCTGTCTATTTCCCTGTTAATGAGAAAGCAAGAGTGTATGTGCATATGGGAGTTGGACTAGATGGCCCTTGTGGTCTCTTCCAGTTCTATGATTCTATGATATTTATTATAATATACTAGTACACATACTTCAACCTTTCAAGTGAGGGCAACATTTGATCCACCTGACAAAAACCTCTGTTTCAATAAATTGTTCTTTAAGAGACTTGCTTTTAAATCATCCATTGGATGGATGTGTGGAAAGCAACTGGGTATCTATCTGAAGAGCAAATCAAAATAGACAGGGACAGCTGTATCATGAGAGGCCTTGCTTTCTAGAAGTGAAATTTGGGTGCCACATTTTCAGTTTTTAATAACTTATTTTAATTTAATTTTATAGGTGTGCACCGTTTAGATTTAATTTTTTTATTTATAGTAAAATGTCTGCCCCACTATATCAGCCTAGCTGCATGTTTTTGTGAGAGCTACCATTAAAATGTCAAAAGCACAGCCATTACCATCTTAGGGGGAACCATAAAACCAGCAAGTCTGTTCAGCAGCAGCCCACAAATACAATCTCAGCTTTTTGTCCAGGCACTAAGTGTAAGTTGGCAGCTTGAAGACTGTACCTTTTGTAAGTTCCTTTATTTAATGTTCCTGTCCTTGAGCAAGCAGGGATCACCAGCATTGAGGCCATGATATTGAGAACACAGCTGCGCTGGGCAGGGCACGTTTCTAGGATGGAGGACCATCGCCTCCCCAAAATAGGACTCTATGGTGAACTTGCCATGGGTCAGCGTAAGAGGGGCGCTCCAAAAAAAGCGATACAAGGACTCCCTGAAACAACATCTCAGGCTCTGCCAAACACCAACAATGATCACCAACAATGGTCCACTCTGGCCTCACATCGGGAGGCATGGAGACTCACTATCCACAATGCTGCAGCCTTATTTGAGAACTCATGCCGAACAAGTCTTGAAGAGAAACGACAATGCAGAAAGAATCACAACCCGGGAACATCACCCAAGGAGACCCTCTGCTGTGCTTTCTGCAACAGGATTTGTTTATCTTGGATTGGCCTTTTCAGTCATCAGCACGCTTGCAGAAAGTGTGGGATGAGTCTTTCCTGAATCTTCATTTGCGAAGAAAAGCCAGAGAGTATCTTTAAACTAGAATTGTATTGGACAGCCCTTCACCAAGAATTTGCCTTAAACATAAATAATTATCCTTTGCCAACCCTTCAAATAGAGGACTATCCCGATTAAAGTATGACATATGGATACATTTTAAAGGGGTCCAGTATGTTGTAATGGTTAGGAGTGTTAAACTAGGACTCACTCAGATCAAATCCCAACCCAGCCAGGATGCTCACAAGGTGACCTTGAATCAGTCATGATCTCTCAGTCTAACCATTATCTCACAAGGTTGTTGTGAAGATAAAATAGGAGAGTGAGGAAAGAGAAGCATGTGGACTATCTTGAGTCACTAGAACAAAGGTAAGACTTAAATATATTGTACAGTTGTCCCTCTGTATCCATGGATTTAAGTATTCACAGCTTGAAAATATTCTTTTAAAAAATAATAATCCAAAAAGCAAACCTTGATTTTGCCATCTTATATAAGGGACACTATTTTGCTATGCCATTGCATATAATGGGACTTGAGTATTCATGGATTTTTGTAACCACAGGGGGTCCTGGAACCAAACCCCAGCAAATATGAAGGAACAACTAACTGTACATAAATACCCACAGCAACAGTTTCCTTCAAAGACCTTCAAGGTGAGATTCTTTCTTTCCTTCTTTCTTTCCTTGGATCTGTATCCCGCCTTTCTCCCAGGATGGGATCATCTATTCCAAACTGCTTTTTAAGGACAGGCTTATACATGGACACAAATCAATCCAAGTTCCAAACTTGACTCTCTTATGAAGATGTACAGCACTAAGGCTTTTAAAAATTTCATATATTTTCTTAAAATTCCTGTTAGTTTATTTTAAAATGCACTCTGTGAATGGAAATTGTGGCAAGGAACAGGGAGAGAGAGATGAGACAACTACCATAGTGCACGTTGTAGTGTTAATTTTGGTTGCTGAACTCTTCCTATTCAAAGAATTCTGAGTTCAGTGTGTGTCAGACAGAGATCTATAAAAAACAATGAACCCAGCTAGACAAAGAAGATGGTTCTATCTAGAGGAGTTCAGGCGATGAGCAACAGAATGTGAGGCTCTGGTGCTCCACTGCTTATACACTAGCTGGGCTCACTGGGATTTTTCTTATTGAATGACACAAATACAAGTCAATCGCCCTACTGAGATAAGAGAGGGGATATTGTCACAGCAAGCTTCAGAAGGATTAGACAACTTCTCCCTGTATGAAGCCATCATCAAGAATTGGCAGTAGGTATTTTCATACTTAAAGAAGCTAACAGAATTGCTGGCTGGTATTACATGGCCATCACTGACCTTCTCTTATAAGGTCTAGGAGGAACTTTGTTTTGAGATGAACTGTTAGTTTCTGCTAGGTTTCCCTTAAGAAAAAAAAAATTAAAATGTTCCTTGAGCCTTTTTCTTTCACTCTCACCCAAACACTACACACACAAGCCTCAATACCATTTGATTAATCTTGGGGCAAGAAGGAACTGGTGTAACATAATCACTGAGAATATAATCCCCTCTCTCTGGCTTTTCTTCGCAAACGAAGATTCAGGAAGGACTCATTCTGCGTTTTCTGCAAGCGCGCTGATGACTAAAAAGACCAATCCGAGATAGACAAGTCCGGTTGCAGAAAGCACAGCAGAAGGTCTCCTTGGGTGATGTTTCCGGGTTGTGATTCTTTCTGCATTGTCGTTTCTCTTCAAGACTTGTTCGGCGTGAGTTCTCAAATAAGGCTGCAGCATTGTGGATAGTGAGTCTCCATGCCTCCCGATGTGAGGCCAGAGTGGACCATTGTTGGTGATCAATTTGGCAGAGCCTGAGATGTTGTTTCAGGGAGTCCTTGTATCGCTTTTTTTGGAGCGCCCCTCTTACACTGACCTGTGGCGAGTTCACAGTAGAGTACTGTTTTGTGGAGGCGATGGTCCTCCATCCTAGAAACATGCCCTGCCCAGCGCAGCTGTGTTCTCAATATCATGGCCTCAATGCTGGTGATCCCTGCTTGCCTAGTGCTGGTGATCCCTGCTTGTATCATGGCCTCAATGCTGGTGATCCGTGCTTGCTCAACGCTGGTGATCCCTGCTTGTATAATCCTATATATGCTTAAACTCCACTGATTCAGCAGGACTATTTCTGAATAAATTTGGATCCAATCAGGCAACAAGAATGGGTTCTGAGGGCTGTGAGTCCCTTAGTTCTACCTTATCTTAGCCGTCAACTCACTAAAATAGACCCTGGTATCCTTTGGCCTTTGGTCATCATGGCTGCAGTTTATACGAGTTGTAGCCAATAACAAGCCACATTAGATGGCTGAAGATCAGAGATTATGAGAGTTGTAGTCTAAAATATCTGAGTGACAGGTCACCTACCCTTGCATTTTCTCACTCTCTACTCCATACACTCACTCAACTTCAAGTTGAGCTGTAAACATGGGCTCTGCCCACTAACCCGTTCAACTCACTGCCACTGTCATTTGGGAAAATTCTTTGATATTTAAGGTAAATAGTGCAAGAACTAAGACTGCAAAGCACACTGGGCAAAATCGATCCCCTGCAGTCTTGCACATTGAAATATTCTCCACAAAATGAAGAGGCTGGAACAAAGCAGAGCTCCTTGGTGATAGAGCATGTGTTTTGAATGCAGCGAATCCCATGTTAAGTCCATGATGTTTCCAGCTTGAAAGGATGAGGTAGCAGATAACCGGAAGAGTATTCTTGAGATCCCTGAGAGTTGTTCCTAGTCAGAGCAGACAGTTCTCAGCTAGTTGGAAAATGTAGGCAGCTTCTTATTTACCTTGCATGGCCCCAGTTCCCTTACAACTGAACTTTGCAAAACCTGAGCTGCTAGGCACATCTAGTCCAAAGTATACTATGACTTATGTGTAGACTGCAATTTTTTGGATCAGTTTATTTAAAAAAAAAAACCCACTACTGCTGAGCCTTTAAGTATGGAAATGCAAAGCACCATAATAGTTCTTTTTCTTACAATTTAGACATAAGATCTGGAAGAATACAAATTGCAATACCTTGTCCTTAAGTCTTCTTGCTTTTCCTTTCAGGTAGACAGTGAAAAGGGGTTTCAAGGTCAAAAGAAGGACCTTACATCTCTTTCTTTTAGATTTTCAAAACTTATTGGTATGAACATATGGCCCATTTAGTCCCATAAACTTCATCTCTGATATATCAGCTGCTTTGGATAGAAATCTATAGCAGGTTCACGCTGTATGCCTGACTGAGCATTTTGTACACAGCCTTCCTCTCAGAGGGTTATTGCTGAGCCACAGTTGAGCATGCACTGCTCTGACATGGCCGAGTTTGGCCTTTTCCCTGTGCGTGTTTTTCAGGGCTTTTGGTGCAAAAAATAGAACATGTCTACTGCAATGGAAATGCTGTAGGGCACCATATCAGTACAGGCACAGACTTTACATTTCACTGCAAAACAAAACAAGGAGAGCAGTGATGCTGAGGCAAAAGGGGAGCCAAGGGACAAAGGAGGGAAATAGCTAGTGAGGAAAGAGACCAATAAGAAAAAAAATCTAAAGATGTGAAGTCGAAGGCTTTCACAGCCGGCATCTATAGATATTCCTTGTGTTTTTTTCGGGCTGTGAGGCTGTGTTCTGGAATAGTTTCTTTCTGACGTTTCACCTGCATCTGTGGCTGGCATCCTCAGAGAATGGTTGTGTAGGTGTGTGTATGGAGTTTATATGCTGTGAACCCCTGTTGGAGAGTATATGTAAATTTGTGTAATTGTATGGTTAGTTTCTGGGTATAGAAATGCAATGCTCGTTAGTGTCTGTTTGGATACTGGTTGGTTGACGGGCCATTATCTGCTGGGAATCCCCCTGTCCCTGGGTGGAATTCTTTTGTAAGTGTTGAGTTTTGATTCTATTGTATTTCAAAACTGGGAGCCAGATTTTGTTTACTTTTAAGGTTTCTTCTTTCCTGTTGAAGTTGTCCAGGTATTTGTGGATTTCAATAGCTTCTCTGTGCATTCTGACATGATAGCTGTTGGCCTGGTCTAGAATTTCTATGTTTTCAAATAGCATTTTGTGTCCAATCATATAATCCCCAACAGCAGTTCACAGCATATAAACTCCACACACATACCTACACAACCATTCTCTGAGGATGCCAGCCACAGATGCAGGCGAAACGTCAGAAAGAAACAATTCCAGAACACAGCCTCACAGCCCGAAAAGACCCAAGGAAAATCTAAAAATCTAAAGACTTGCAAACACAATCACTACCAAGAGCCTGGTAATTCATGGTTATTTGTTTTATTTATTTATTTATTTGATTTATATCCTGACTTTATCCTGGCACAGGACCCAAGGTGGTTCACATGAAATTAAAAACCAAGTACAGTACAGTAAAACCAATTTGATACAAACGTTTAAAAATCATTCAATAAACAGTTGTATTAAAAACACTAAATTATAGCAGTTTAAAACACATTAAGATATAGTTTAAAAAGCATAATACACCTAATTAAATAGATCCTTCTGCCACCAGTAACTTAAAAGCCAAAGACTGCCTCAGTAAAAAGGTCTTTGCCTGCTGGCAGAAAGAGAATAGACAGGAGGCCAACCAAGCCTCCCATGGGAAAAAAGCTGGCCATTTTAAGCCAGCTTTTAAAAAGGTTTCCTGTTGTTTTAAAAATCCTGGCTTGTTTGAGCATAGTTAATCATAATCTTGCATTCAAATTCTCCTCTTCCTGGCTTCCTTCTGCAAAGAGCAGAGTGAAAAGGAAGCAAAAGGATACACCTCACTTATTTGGCAGTTTAGTAAGCAGCGATTCTTGGCGTATTGTTATATGCAAATATGAACATGGTATGGAACCAATACCCTGTTCCTACTTGAATCCCTGACACAGGAGACATCTGGAAGCTTATTTTTCTCATAGATCATTGATTGGATATCCCAACATTTCTTACACTTCAAAGCAGCTACAGGGAGTTTGGAACTGATTTGAACACTGGTGCTTGCAGAGGGGGTGTTAACCCTCTTCTGACTAAAATGAAGCCAGTACCTTAGCCATGCTGGGTAGCAATGCCACTACAAGGGCTAACATTAAGTTCATGGGGACAATTTCACTTCAGAAAATGGCATGGGGTATAGAGAGGATTAAACCCACCTTTCCCACAACTCTAGTCAAACCTGGACTTACTTCCCACAGATGTTTTGGGTGCTTAAATTAGAAGTGGGAAGAAGCTATCTAAGGGTTCCTTCATCATGGTTGTTTTGGCTCCCTATAACCTAAGACTAAGTGCCAAGAAGATGGCTGAAGCCAAGACCAGTTCCCAAGTGCCATCTTGTCAGGCACTAGAAGAAAACAGCTTCATGTCGCCTGTTTTTGTAAATCCCGACAACATTTGTAAGTCCGCATCCTAGGATCCCAGGTGTTCCCTCACTAAGCAACCCCCCCGTTTTCCTGTATTCCTAGGAATTTCTCCCACTAGCAATAAACAAACATTCTGATACAGTTCATACTGTCACTGATTCTAGGACAGAAGTAGGTAATATCAAGAGTGGCTGCTCTTTTTAGAAGCTGTTCAAGCACTGAAGAAAGCCCAGTCAACAAATCTACATTCACTGAGGAGTTGCTATTCTTAGTTTACTGATCATGAGAACACATTCCAGTTTGGGAGATGAGGAGAGAGAAGCATAGGACTGAGTCATACCATATGAGAACAATGAGAAAACATCACTTGTGTTGTTTCCTGAAACCAATGAATTATCTAACAAACCTTTACTCTGGGACATTTTGCCAGCTGCTTCTCTTAAATAAGTGAGAAAGAGCAGTGTGTTATGTGACATTTCAGAAAATTGCTTGGGAACACTGAGGTCCTGCTGCTGAATAAAGAAGTAAACTTTGGCTATAGAAGAAACAGAATATTATATATATATAGTCCAGATATTGGACTGCAACTCCTATCTGCCCAAGTCAGCGCTGCCAATGCTGAGAGATGATGGAAACAGTACTCCAGCACCACCTGGAAGATCACAAGTTGCTCAAATCTGGTCTAGTAAAGGGATTTACAGAAATACAGTTCCCCTCCATCCCTGAAGATGTCACACATGCTAAACTTCTTCTTTGTATCATGAACCAGGAGGAAGGATATATATTTTGATGGGGGAAGGAGGTGGCAGGGGTCTGATTGCCTGGTGCTAGTAGGGAGAATCAACACCACCATGTCAAACTAGGGACAAACAAGTTTTTGTGAGTTCAAGAGATGGTCCCACAGATCAAAATACAAAAGATTGGCCAGAATCCTATTGGGGACTTACGAATGCATAAGCACCATAGTTACAGTGCTACAAAGTGACTCCCCTGCCGATTCGGAAGCAGCTAAATGACATGCCCACCCCCTCCTATGAGCTATCTCCAGTGTGACAGACAGAAGCCAGGGTCCCTATCACAATTCCTGCTCACATGAAGAGGGGGTGAAACCACCAGCCAGCTGCTTCCGGATCGATAGGGTAACAGATCCCCATCGATTACAGTGGCTGCTGCCCAGTAAGTGGAGACTTGGGGGCTTTCATGATCCTTATGTATTCCTTAAACAAGGGGCTACATAGGGGTTGCGAATACGCAATAGTCACGAGTGTGTAACTTTGGGTTACGCATTCATAACTGCCCAGCAGGATTCTGGCTACTGTCCAAAAGAATCAAAAGGATATACCGTAGCCCTCTTGTTGAAAAAGCATCACTGGCTACCAGTCCATTTCTGGACACAATGCAAATTGTTGGTGCCCCCACTCATCTCTCTTTTTGCTGGTAGACAAAGAGCTTTTCATTCAAACAGTTCTTCAGCTTTTAGCTGGTGGGACAGAAGTATGTTTTATAGATCTGTTATACTATTTTAAATGTGTTTTAACTGTTTTAAATTAAGGTTTTAACTAGTTTGGTTGTTTAATAGGTTTTTTATTTCTGTACATATATTATTTTAGCTATTTTGTTTTAAGTTATATTGTTAGTCACTTTAGGTCCTGTAATGTGAGGCATGTGGGATATAAATAAAATAAAATAAATAAAAGTAGTAACAACAGCTTTGTCTGGAAGAAGATAAACCAAGCAAGGAATGATATTATGCTACTCTGTTTTGACAAGAACTGGAAGTATGCATGTGTATATTGTTCCTTGTCAACTGAGGTCTTGAATCTTGAGGAATTCAGCCCCAGACATCCAGATTTTAAAAGACACAGACTGATCTAAGCCAGAAGTGGCAGTCCAGTTGCAATGGTTCATCAGAAAAACTAATGTTTGAAAGGGCAAAAGAGCTAGTGAATACGTACATCAAGTTGTGCTCCAACTTTTCCCAGGCCGGCACATTCTTGATGTTCTTGGCAAAAATCCCCATTATCCACAATTATCATGGCAGTGCTAGGTGTGGCTGATGGGAATTATAATCCAATTAATTTGGAAGGTGCCCAGTTTGGGAAGACTGGCTAGTCTAAATGGGCTATTCTACAAATTAAAGAGGGGTACGACTTTTCTAGATGTACTACAATGAACAGAGACCTCCGCATTGCAAAGCTTTTACCAGTTTGATAACATTTTCACTGTTATGAGTCCATCCTAAGGAATCTTGGGACCTTGTACTTTAGTGAGGCACACAGAATTCTCTGCTTGAGAGCTCTAGTGCATTCCCTCTAACTAAAATCCTCAATGTACTCTTGATTTAATCTTCTATCCTTCCTCTCTGGGGATCTTGCAAATGTACTTCAGGAGAGTGAACAAGAGCTCACTAAGTACCTGACTAAACTGCAAAACCCAGGATTCCTAAAAGTGGTATCAAACTGATATAATAATAATAATAATAATAATAATAATAATAATATTTATTTATTTATATCCCGCCCCTCTGCTAAAAATAATCGGGGAGGCTTCCAACAATTAAAACATTATAATAATGACTAAAAACACCACCCACCCCCACCCACCCCCATAAAAAGACATTAAACACTATAAAATTAAAACCTTCTAACTAAAACACATTAAAAACAAATATATACATAATTTTAAAAAGCCAGGAGACTAAGCTCCTGAGGCCGGGATCTAATCTGGAAAGGCCTGGCGAAAGAGATCCGTCTTTAGTGCTTTTTTAAAGCTACTCAAGCTTGTCAACTGACGGATCTCATTCGGCAGGCCATTCCATAAATTGGGGGCAATTACCGAAAAGGCCCTCTGGGAGGTTGCAGACAGATATAAATGTGCAGTACAGAAGCCCTTTTAGATACAAAGGAAGTCCCACTTTCATCCATGCTATCTGTTACATGGCTTTGGGTAAGTCACTCTCAGTTTCATAAATTGTGACCTATTGTCTGCAGCTGTGAGATGAAAGATAAATATGGATTGTAAAGCAGAAATGCAGTTGAACCTTCTTTCTTGGGGGTGGGGGAGCCAGGAGATGGCCAGGCTGCTTACCTGTAACTGTGGTTCTTCGAGTGGTCATCTGTGAACTCACACCTATGTTATCTGCGCCTGTGCAGTAGATCATCAGAACCTTCTAGAGCTATTATGCAAGGCTTTTTGATGCTAGCTCCACCCATCTTGTAGCTCTTCCCAGCAAGGTTCCCGCCTCTAGCTTCAGTTCCATGTTCGCCGGAAAAACAGCATACATAGACTGAACATGACAGGAAGACCCGTGGGGAGGATGGGTGTGAGTTCATAGATGACCACTCAAAGAACTACAGTTACATGTAAGCAACCTGTCCTCCTCCTTCGTGGTCTCTGTGACTGACATCTATGGAAGATTGACAAGCTACTCACTGTAGAAGGTGGGGGTGTACTGTCATTGAGCCTGGATCCAGCCTTAGCAAGTGAGCAAGGAGGAAAGCACTGTTCTGCCAAAAGAGCCCTCATCGTGGGACTGGGAGTCCAGTCTGTAGTTGGTCACAAAGGTTAAGGGCTGTGACCAAACCGCAGCCTTGCAGACGTCCAATAACAGGATACCAAAGGGGAAAGCTGTTGATGTTGCCATGGCTCTAGTGGTGTGACCTCACACTCTGCATGGAGGGGTTGTCTTGGCCATCTGGTAGGCCAGGTGTATGGTGGACACCACCCATTTAGAGAATTGCTGTGATGAGACAGGAAGGTCACGTTTATTCTATAAGTAACAGACAAAAAGCTTGGGTGACTTGCAGAACGGTGATGTCCTGTGGACATAAAAAGCTAGTGCCCTTCTGGCATCAAGTGAATGTAGAGCCCTTTCTGTATCCGATGATGGATTTGGCATAAAGGACAGTACAATGATGTCTTGGTTCAAGTGGAATGCTGAGCCAACCTTGGGCAGAAATGTAATATCTGGCCTCAAAACTGCTTGGTTGGAATGAAAACGGAAATATGGTAGGTCCGAGCAGAGGGCACAGAGCTCACTTGCTTTCCTGGCTGACGTGACTGCTATGAGAAACACAGTTTTCCAGGAAAGGAGCTAGCGGTCCGATGTGGCCACGGGCTCGAAGCGGGGGTGAGTGAGTTGTTTGAGTACAAGGTCCAGCTTCCAGTGAGGGATTGGTCCCTGAACAAGTGGGATTCCCTTAAGGAATCTTTTAACCGTGGGATTGGTTTAAAAAAGGAGGGGGGAGTCCAGGATGTGGGACGTACACGTATTCTCAGGTATACCATCACGACTGAGGAGGAATTGATGAAACTTGTCCTATCTGTATGCATAAGCTCACCTGGTGGATGGCTTATGTGCCGCTGTAAGAACTTGCCTCATTTCCTGGGATAAGTCATCAAGGGTTGAATCCTCCAAGCTGTGAGATGGAGGGTTTCGACATCTGGGTGTTGAATCTGGCCACCATGGATTGAAATGTGATCTGGATGGGCAGGGAGATGGAGGTATATCTGCTGAGAGAGTAGTAGGATAGGGGAGAACCACAGTTGCCTGGGCCACCATGGAGTTATCAGGATACAACGAGCCCAGTCGGTGGTGATCTTTGCAATCACCCTTGTAATGAGGGGGAAAGGCAGGAAGGCATAAAGGAGAGGGCCGTGCCAGCTGTGTAGAAAGGCATCTCCCCTGGAGCCGTGAGCCGTCAACCTCGAGCAGTACATGGTCTACCCGGGGCAGTCCCCACATGTGGGAGATCTGTCTGAACACCTTGGGACAGAGTCTCCACTCGTGGGAGGATGACGGGGCCCTGCTGAGGGTGTCTGCCAGGACATTCTCTTCTCCTACGAGGTATATCGTTGAGAGGGATACGTTGTGGTTGATGCACCAATTCCAGATGTGTAGGGTGAGATGGAGGAGGGTTGAAGATTTTGCACCTCTCTGCTTGTTGAGGTAGAACATAACTGTTGTATTTTCTGTTATGACCTGTACTGCTTTGTTGTTGATAAGAAGGACAAAGGCCCATAGTGTCTTTTCTAGTGCTAGGAGTTCCAGGGCATTGATATGTAACCGAGTTTTCTCTGTTTGATTTTCCTTTGATGAAGAGGCCTAGCCCACGTGCACCCTTGTGAGGTGAGGTTGTGAGGTGAGGTTGCAGTGGTTGAAAGCCCTCAACAGGTTGTCTGGATGTAGCCACCAGTCTAGAGACCTCTGTACCAGTCTCGAGATCGTGAGGAGGCGGTGTGGAGGATCGACCCAGGGGTCAAAATGGCGGAGGAACCAATGCTGGATGATTCACATTCGGAGTCTCACAAATTGTGTTATTGCTGTGGTAGCAGACATATGGCCGAGGAGTGTTTCAATGGACTTAGCCGTGCAGCATCTGGTGGTGTGACAATAGTTGGCCAAGGCCTTCAGTATATTACAGCGGTCTTGGGGAAGGAAGGCCCTGGTTGCCATTGAGCCTATAATTGCCCCGATTAATTTGATTGATGTAGTTAGGGTGAGGTTGGATTTGTCCAAATTTACCACTAAACCCAGGGTTGTGAGAAGAGACAGTGTAGCAGAGAGGTCCTGGATCAGTTGGGATCTTGAGCTGGAGACAACTAGCCAGTCTATGTATGGAAAAATTATTATTCTATATTGGCGGAGCCACGCCATCATGACTGCCATACGTTTTGTGAACACCCGTGGGGCCGTGGATAAGCCAAATGGAAGGACATGGAATTGGAACATGTCATGTCCTACTGAGGATGCTAGGAACCTTCTGTATGCATGGTGGACACTTATATGGAAGTACGTGTCTTGAAGATTGATGCTCGTGAACCAGTCTCCCTTTTTCAGCAGCAGCAGAATGTAGGGGATGGCCACCATATGAAAGCGTCTTGGGGTAATGAAGGAGCTGAGCTCCCTGAAGTCCAGGATGGGTTGGAGACCCCCATCCTTCTTTTCTATGATGAAATATTGGGAGAAAAATGTGGTGTCCGCCCTGAATGGTGAGATTGGTTCTATGGCCCCTTTTTGGAGGAGAGAACCGACCTCCTGTAACAAAGGGGTAGACTGGGGGATACAATGGAAAACACTGACAGGGGGTAGTGAGTCGAATTCAATTCTGTATCCAGATGAAACGATATGCAGTATCTGTCAGGAGCTTGGCTTGGGATTCTTAGACGAGGCCTCCTGGCTTGGGTTTCTTGGCCTAGGCCATGTCATAGAGGCCCACCAGCCATTTGGCCACTTTACCTTCCAACTACCCCAACACATACTGCACTTTAGCCTCCTCCATCTGGAAAGAGTCTTCCCATTCTCTCATAACAGTGGGTGAAGCCTCATTTTAGAACCTACACTTTCTTTCTGTGAACCAGTTCTGCCAATATTTCTGGGTCTGTTTGCTTCTTTACCCCTTCAATAAAACACTTTAGCTAGTGAGTGTTCTGAGTGAACTGAAGTTCTGACTGGATCCTTACAGAACCCATCAGATGGTGGTGATGTTGTACCAGGCATCGAAATGGTGACTGAGACTGCTGCCAAAAAAGGGGAAGTGGCCGGTAGGAGGGAGTGAAGCATAAAAACCAGGGCTTGGGCTGGTCTGCACCCTTATTCTTGAATTGGGGTGATATCTATTCTGTTGTGTTCTTCTAGGTGGATTAGCACCCAGGTCTCTTGAGTGATGAGATGGACTATAGGACCACCTTTGTTGAAAGGGTTTTTGTTTTTGTTTGCCATTGAGGTCTTTGCCTAGAAGAAGATGCTTGGGACAGCAGTCTGAATTTTCGAGCCATAAGACGCATTTTGTGAGTGGGTTCAAGGGTGCTGTCCATTTCTTTGTTGAAAAGTCCATCCTCATCAAAGGGGAGGTGTTCTATAGTGGTCCTGGTTTGGGATGAGAGGCCAGCAGAGCATAACCAGGTGTGCCTACGAAGGGAAACAGCACCAGCCATAGTTTTGGAGGCACAGTCTGCTACGTGACAGGAGGAATTTATTTGTTGTGCTGTGAGGGAGTGGGCTTCTGTTTGGATAGCACTTGCAAGGCATTTGTCCTCATTTGGGAGTTTGTTGAGGAGTGGGGTCATCCGCTCCCAAAGTTGTCATTGATAGGCTCCAGAGTAGGCCGTGTAGTTGGAAATGTGGAGGGAGAGTGTTGCTGAAGAGTAGAACTTCCTTCCCATGATGTCAAGTTTCCTACATTCTTTGTCCAAAGGCATGGAATGTTGACGGTGGGATGATCTGGATTGAGCTGTGTCCACTATGACTGAGTTAGGCCAAAGGTGGCGCAGGAGCCAATCTGCCTCAGAGGTGACCCTGTATAAGGAGTATATTTTCTTGACCAGGGAGGGGATCATAGAGGGGGCTGCCCAAGAGCATTGGGAGATCTTGAAAATCGAAGGAAGGATGGGAAGCACTGCAGGTGTTGGGACTTTGGTATTTATCCCGTCATAGACGGGGTCAACCAGTTCTGCTTTCTTTTGTGCAACTTGGAGGCTGAGGCAGTGGACCATTTGTAGGGTTTGTTCCGTGAAACGCATAATGTCATCTGTAGTGGAGGATGAATTTCATTCTCCTAGATGTTGCGGTGGGGAATCTGCAGGTCGTAGGTAGGATACATCCAATTCTGTGGCCGATTCATGTGACAATATGCCATGGAAGTGCCTGTCAATGGTGTCTTAGGACGAGGTAGTGGGAGAGAATTTGTTCTTGGTGGTACTGGAGATGGTACATCTGGGAGGTTCACAGGCAGAGGGTGGTAATGGTTTAACCGGCACAGTGGGTTGTCGAGGAGGAATGTGTGTAAGTGGAGGAGGCAGATGGTGGTGGAGATATTGGATGTTGTATACATGATGGAGATACAGAACCCTGAGGAGGTAATAATTTTTTTTAACTTTATTTATTTATTTATTTATACCCCGCTCTTCAGCCACAAGGCTATCAGAGCGGCTTACAAATTGTTTTTTAAGCAACAGCTATTTACACATCTAACTGCATTAAACAGCTTCCAATGTGTGTTAGCTAATTGCCCCCACAAGCTGGGTACTCATTTTACCGACCTACGAAAGGATGGAAGGCTGAGTGAACCTTGGAGCCCGCTGGAATCGAACTTGTAACTTGCAATGTGGTGACTTGCAGTACTGGCATTTAACCACTGCGCCACCAGGGCTCTTCTCTGTAGATCTCTGTAGGGCCTATGCGGTGAGCCATAGGATGAGAGGGATCTTGATGAGTGGCTCCTGTCAAGGGAATGTCGTCTGAGGTGTTCACAGTAGTCAATGGAGGTGTCCCAGCTTTGTGAGTCACGGCCTTGGGAATCCTGAACTCTGAAGTGCGTATGTTCCCGTGAATCCGGACATCTTGGTTCTAGGATTTGAGACACAGGACTCTGGGAATGACTTCTGGAAACACGGCCCTTTGGGAATCGTGCAAGGTTCGAGAGTGTCGTGCCAAATCCCTGGACTGGGAACGGTCTTTATCCACCTTGAGATTCATAATGGAGTTTGGGGCCTCAGAGAAGGTGTCTTGTTCCCGTATGGGGGAATGTTCGAGGCGGAGGTGGTCACGAACCAGAGCCTGTGCCGGATGTTTGTGGGTGCCAGGCTGTTGTTGGCCTGGAGGAATATCCTGTTCATCTATAACTTCTCCTTCAGATAAAGATTCCAAGCAGATCCTGATCATTTTTGAGCCTGTTGGGGAGTATTCTCTGTTCAGAAGTTGAGGTGGAGGAGCCTCAGTTACCTGTTCCTGAGGAGGCGGATAAGTAAAAGCCGAAGAGTCCCGGTGTTGGCGGGGCTTCTTCTTTTTCTTGTGGTGCTTTTTGGGAACTTTCAAAGGTTTGGGGTCCAATAGAGTCTCTGGTTTGATAGCCACCGTGAAATCCCTCCTCAAATGTTTGCAGCTCTGGTCCGTTGAATTCAACAGATTGTTGAGCAAGGAACACTTTGTAGCAATTTGAACTGACAAGCCCAAAATGGTATGGGGCAGAAATTTCAGAGGAACAGAGATGGTGGCTGCTGGAGGAACCAAGGGCTTCAAGGCCTATTCATATAGATTCATCTTAAGTCTTGACTCTCGGTTCTTTTGCATTTGTGGGGTAAATGCTTTGCAAACAGAGCAAGTTCCCACATTGTGGCCTTCTCCTAGGCACAGGAGGCAGCATGAATGACCATTGCGGGGTAGCATTTTGGCACCACAGGTCAAACATCTCTTAAAAGATGTGGCCGAAGGGGCAAGCATGGCAGCAGCCATGAGGAAGGTCTGTGCCGAAAGGAGGTGCATTACTGTGAAAGAAGAAATCAAGTCCATTATCCATTAGCGAAGTAAAAAAAACCACACCCAGTCTGTTGGTCGTAATAGGAAAGTGCAACTAGCTGAGAGAGAGGTTCCTTAGATGCTGCTAGCACAGCAGACGAAAAGGAACTGGAGCTAGAGGCAGGAACCTTGCTGGGTAGAGCTACAAGATGGGTGGAGCTACCACCAAAAAGGCTTGCATAATAACTCTAGAAGGTTCCATAGATCTACTGTGCAGGCACAGATAACCCATAGGTGTGAGTCACAGAGACCACGAAGATGAACTTTAACTCTACAGCTCCATGGCTCAGGGCTCATTCAAACATCCCCCTTACACAGAGAAAGAGAGATCACAAAAACTCTCTTAATGCTCCATGCAAAGGCCAGAATATTTGAAATCTGCTTATCAAGGGCATGAACCAGATGAGCTCCACACTAGCATCTCTGCTGCTCCCAAACATCCTCTGTTGAAATACGTACTGTACACTTTCTGCTCTACCTCTTGTTTTTTATACTGTTTTTAAATATATCCCAAAGTCTGCTTGATTAAAAAAAAACAGCTTTCAAAATCTATCATTAATTTGATTAATGTGCTTGCAACTGATTTCACACCTGGTTTGCCAGAGCTATGGATCAAACTTGAATGCTTGACAGGATTGGTGTTGTCCCCCGCCCCCACCCGCTCCTGCCCTGTCTTTATGCCAAGGTAAAGTGGAGTGCAATTGAAAGCAGCCAGCATTCTCCAAGGCTGGTTTCTGACTGATTAGACATGACATAATAAGAGAGACCTTTTTGCAATGAGATTAGTAATGAAGGCAAGTCCAAACTGGCAGAAGCTTGAAGGAAAAGAATTGTGAAGGGACAGAAGTGTTTTGAGGCTCTTGTTGGAATGGGTTTTAAGTTCTGTGCTCTGTGCCCTGAGAACTCTTAGAATTGGAGGAATACTAAAAGGGTCATCTGGCACAAGGGTGAAAAGAATTCAGCACTGCAGGACTGAGCTTTTTTAAAAAAATCTACCGGTAGTAACTCACTGTCTTAAAAAAGGAGCTCAATGCAAAATTCTAGCTTATGGAAGTAGATGTGTTTAATTTTAAAGAATAGGATATGCCTCTGACCAGATAGCTCTGACTAAGAATTTGTTTCCAGTATCAGAACTCTGAGTCCTCAGTAGTCTCACACAAAATTTTACTCCTGGTTGCCCTTTCCTTTATGATTTCAGCAACCTAATCTAGCTTTGCAGTTTGGGTATGAGGGATCACCAGAGAGTAAATTGTTTTAACAATCAGGAGTTCAGAATCCCTGCAGATCTCTGCAAATCATCTAAAGATCTACCATCAAATCCTTATCTAGTATACATTCCTCATATGACAAGGGCAGGAATCATGTAACCCTCCAGATGATGTTGGACTATAACTCCTAGAACTCCTCACTATGTTTGCTAGGGGGTTGGAGTCCAACAGCATCTGGAGAGCTGCATGAGTCTCACTGCAGTTCTCTAAAGATAGAGGACACATTACTCATAATCTGTTCACCAAGCAGAACATGGGTGTCATCTGAAAAGATGCCTGCAAGGGAAAAATTCAACACTGGATGAGCAAAGACACATTCTTCAAATGGAGGGGTAGACAATAATACACACATAAGTCCCCAGCTAATTTGCCCTGAATAGTCCTTGCCCTTAATATGGAGGAAAAACCAAGCTTTGAATGTGGGAGAAAGGGCTACCACTATATCTTAATGAAGCCTTGCTCACATTCTCTCTCTCTCTCTCTCTCTCTCTCTCTCTCACACACACACACACACACACACCTACCTGTCCTCTGACCTCTGCAAACAACTATTACGTCACTATGAAAAAAGAAACCCATGGGAAGATTTTTTTTTTAATATATCTCACAAATTTTCCTAATAGATACACAGCAAATATTTTGCACTCCCATCACACTTTCTAAGTAAGCCATTCAAGTATTTCTTGTAACTGTATCTGAATCTTCGTTTGCGAAGAAAAGCCCGAGAGAGAGAGAGAGAGAGAGAGAGAGAAAGAGATCAGTGGGGAAATTATTTCCATTGTAAATTGTTGCTAGCAAATTTGTAGACCTTTATTCTGGACCCAAAGTTATGTTTCAGACCTAAATGGCTCCATTCTAGACATCCTGCTTTATGTCTCCGGGAAGCACTATCTGCACCTGAAGATTTCATAATAATTAAACTATTGATGAGGCAGCAACACATGCAGAGACCTGGAACATTGTACCGAAAATAGTACAACCACACCTCATTAACTCATTACTTCACTAGCACAATGTCTTGGAAACATTAAGTCCTGTGATCTCAGGGTATGTCAACAATGGATTCCTGCACTGGCAGGGGATTGGCCCTTGGGGTCACATCCAATTCTATGGTTCTTTGATTCTATGAGCAATCAGTGCAGGTCTTTAGATGGCGCGGCTCTGTCTGCCCTCCCTTGTTTCTGTGTTCCAACTGTCCAATTTTTGAAGTTAATGTCTTTTTTTTAAAAAATCAGAAAAATGTCTGCTCCACCAATCCTTGGCTCTTCTCTTCCAGTTTCCATGAACAGTAAAGAACTAAAATGTTAGGTTATACTGAGTGGGGACTGCTCTGTGCTGATGGGCACTGTCAGAACAGCTCCTTGCTCTGAAGAATTAGGGCTCTCCTTCCACGAAACCAACTGAAGAGGAGAGGAGGGCTCCTGGTCTTAATGAAGTGAGGAGCTGCAAGCATGTTCATTATTGACTGGTTTTTCTGGAAAGAAGCAGTTAAGTCAGCCATTCATCTCCTGGACATTCAGGTGCATAAGTCATGTTCTTCGGCGTTCATGTGATTTGCACTGTTTGGGAAGTATGAATAGTCACCTTTATTGTAAAGGCAAACACAACTATCATTCAACAAATAAGAAATTTGTCCTCTTCACATCAGTGTCCTGTTGGAGGGTGTGGAGTGATGGACGTATGATGTAACATTCTCTTTTATTGAGAACTCAGCTATTTCTGAAGCTGGGCAGTTGTCTGATTTCCTCACTTACTGCAATGTGTTCATCAGGTTCTTGTTTTGTGAATCTCAGATAACAGGAAAAGTGATTCCACCTAAACGTTAGGAAGAACGACTGTGTGTTCCTGCATGGTAGGGGGTTGGACTGGATGGCCTTTGTGGTCTCTTCCAACTCTATGATTCCATGATTCCAGGTCTTCCATATTGTATTTTTAGCATATACCTGTGTTTATCCAAGCTATAAAATTACACGCACACACTCGTTAGCACTTCCAAAACACTAGTAATGTAGTGTTTAAGAACTTTACAACTGTTTTTATAAAGCCACCACTGCCGTCTTTAAAGGAAAGGCTCCCAATATTTGAGCATTTGAGATTGAGAGAGAGAGAGAGAGAGAGAGAGAATACTTACGTAGCTCTTTCAGGTGACAGTGTTTCTATAGGTGACAGGAGGGCAGTAGACCAATCCAGGGCAGCTCTTCTGGAATCTTAAAGAAGAAAAAAGCATACATGTCTGCTTAGATGCTGGACAACTGAAGTCTGACTATATAAATTACAGCACCTTCACTAACATTTCCAGTCCTCAAGGTGAGGGGAAGGAATCTTAGGGTGAGAGCACTGCCTTGAAAAGTGTGTGTATATAAATGTTCCTCTCCTGAGACATCAGAAGGAACTGCCTCTAGGTTTCAGGTTTTGTTCCTGGAATCTCAGGGCCTGGGAGAGTTCTGACCTGGCAATCCTACTTCAGACTTATGATGTAAAGAAAGTGGGGAAAGGTTAATCTTTCCCTTTGCTGTTTTCCCACCAACCCTCCCCTACTCTGTGTGTGTGTGTGTGTGTATGTGCCTTCAAGTTGCCTGTCATAGAACTCTTATTTTCCTCCAAAGTTACTACAGCAGGATTTTGGATGGAAAATAGCTGAGAGAAGAACATAAGGAGAGTCATATTAGTTTAGACCAAGGCCTACCTAATCCAACATTCTCTTCATACAGTACCCAATCAGTTGTCCATCAAAAGCCCGCCAGGAGGACAGAAATGTAACTAGCAGGAAATGTTAACATTGCCTGCCCACAGTCCTAATCTAGTGCACAGAAATACAAGTAGCATCAAGCCCCCAGCAGCTTTGTTTGTGTGTATGGGGTGGGGTCTATCTGTGGGTGGGTGTTATTAATAAGGAGGGGGGAAGGAAGGAAGGAAGCAGACACTGGGGAGCATCCAATGGAATCCACGAAAGAAACTGGAGACGTGTCTCAAGATGCTCAAAAATTGTTTTATTATCTAAAAAGACTGACATGTTTTCACTTGTCCAATAAATGGTTTGAGAGTCCCTAGTCCAGAAATTTCTGCCTGTTTCAAAAGAGCCCCGTAGAAACAGATCAAAATGCATTGGTCTTTTAAAATACAGTAGGCCCTTGATATCGGCTAGGGGGTTTGGTTCCAGGACCCCCTGTTGATACCAAAATCCGTGAATGCTCAAGTCCCATTATATACAATGGAATAGTAAAATGGTGTCCCTTATATAAAATGGAAAAATCAAGGGTTGCTTCTTGTCATTATATATATATATATATATACACACACACACACACACACACACACACACACACTGTATTTTCAAGCCATGGATGGTGGAATCCATGGATACAGAGGGCTGACTGTAATACAACAACCATCTTTTCAGCATTTTGAGACATGTTTTCACTTCTAAGACAGAAGCATACAATCCTAGACATGTTATTTAGACACAGTAATAATGTATCATATTGCAGGAATAGGGAATGGATGCCCCCAACATTGCTGTACTACAACTCCCATCAGCCCTAGCCAGCACAGCCAGTAGTGAAGAAAGATGGAAGTTGCAATTCAACAATATCTAGAGACTTATCTATTCCACACCACACAGCATTCACAATAACAAGTTTTATTTTGGTTCCAAATTTAATAGGTTGCCATTTACCTTGAGGGGCTGCTTTTAGAAGAGCCAGGGGAGGCAAGAACATGTTAGTCATGATTATCAAAAATATAAATATGCTATATAATAAAGGGCTGGAGAGCCACAATGGTGCAGTGGTTTGAGTGTTGGACTTCAACTCTGGAGACCAGGGATCGAATCCCTGTTTAGCCATGGAAAACTACTGAGTGAACTTGGGCAAGTTACATTCTCTCAGCCTCAGAGGAAGGCAAAGGCAAATCCTCTCTGAACAAATCTTGCCAAGAAAACCCTGTGATAGGTTTGCCTTAGGACTGTCATAAGTTGGAAACAACTTGAAGGTACACAACAATAAAGGGGTCACAGACAGAATAGTTCCATTCTACTGGGATAATGCAGCGCTGCACAAAAGCAGACCAATATGGAGGAAATGCCTTGGGATTCCATACTATGAAAAAAACCTGCTCTCAAGAAAACACACACATACTCACATACAGAAAACACAGTCTGGGAAGGTCAGGAAAGAATCCCCAATAGCTTCAATTCCTCTGCCTTCTGTTTAAAACTATGGTCTTACCTATTTATATCCAACTTCAAAGGAGAAGACCATTATAGCATAAAAAGAAGTATAAAACAATGATGTGAGCTCCTTGCACACTTTCCACCTTTGTAGATCATTGCAAAATGGGTGGAGGCAGCAGACTTGCCTTCCTGATCCATCATGCGTGAAGAAGGGACAATTCTTCGCTCCACTTCACCAAGTCAACAGGGCAAGGAAAAGAAGTGGTGGTTGCCGACAGCCCAAGGCTATGAACCAAGCGTATGCAGTGAAGCATTTGATGAGGAAATAACCCCATGTTTATCTAGAGCCCACAAGGGCATCCATCCAGACAGAAGACAAAGCTATTAAATATGGACTCTAGTTAGGGCAGTACTCTTCTTCTTCAAGTGCTCTTGATGCAGAT
The DNA here is from genome assembly GCA_030847615.1 of Gambelia wislizenii. Lineage (NCBI taxonomy): Eukaryota > Metazoa > Chordata > Lepidosauria > Squamata > Crotaphytidae > Gambelia > Gambelia wislizenii. Next base: position 38,784,475 of record JAUMIR010000004.1, read on the forward strand.
ACCAAGTTATACACTATTTATTTATTTGATTTATACCCTCTCGTTCCTGAGCTCAGGGTGGCTTACAACCTTGTATAGAAATACAGTTAAGACAACACATTACATATATGTAAAACCACATGTCTAAAGTAACTAATTACACATGTCCAAAATTACAAATATGTCAAATCTTAAATTATAACTATCTACTGACATACAGTATAATGACAGCAACCTTATACAGACCTAACCTGCTGAGAATCAAAGAAATTGCTTCTGTGCTTGAGAAGCCCTCAGACTCAGTGCCCTCCCATTAATCAGCCTGATAAGAAAGACAAGGAAAAGTCACTTATCTCCATGCCCTGCCTTTGGGTTTTCCCAAAGCATGTGGCTGACCACTGGTGGAAACAAGATGCTGGTGGACTGAATGGATCCTTTATTTGAGTCTTATGTTCTCTCTCTCTCTTTTTTAAAAGTATATACTAATATGCCTGTTGAATGATCATTTGAACATCACCAAAGAAAACAAGGTCAAAGAGGACAGTAATTTACATTGAATTTTGTATGTGATAATGTGTGTGTGTGTGTGTGTGTGTGTGTATGTGTGTGTGTGTGTATATATATATATATGGATATTTAGAAAATTTGTCCTAGTTTAAACAGAAATACAATTGTCCCTCCGTATCCATGGATTTGGTATCCACAGATATAAGTATTCACGGACTGAAAATATTCTTTAAAAAAGAATAATCCAAACAGCAAAGCTTGATTTTGCCATCTTATATAAGGGACATCATTTTGATATGCCATTGCATATAATGGGACTGGAGTATTCACAGATTTTGATATCCACGGGGGTCCTGGAACCAAACCCCAGCGAATATGAAGGGACAACTGTACAGTACATCTCGTTACTCTGGGGAAGAAAGTGACTGGGTGACATGGATACCTGCTCAGTTGGTCATCAGTGCTATTTGTTGATGGGCAACTTCAAGACCCTTGTTCTCTGCTTATATGGAGGTTAATCTTTTAAACTACATTTGGACTATGTATACAAATGAGGGATGTTCTCTGTAAAGTAGTACCCAGGACCACTACAAAAGATTGCAATGGGCTTTTAATGGTGTCTTGCTTTGTTTGTTTTTTACATCCTGTTTTTTAACAGATTTTTAAACATTTTTAATTGTATAGATTGTTTAATTGCTTTTTGAAACAGCTTTTATATATTTTAACTGATGTTTTTGTACGATTTTAATTTATTCTGTTTTTAATATTTTGTAAGCTTTCTCGAGTCCCAATGTTGGGGAAGAGGCAGGATATAAATGAATAAACAACACCTCAAGTGTTTTAGATGTACAGTAGTTACTGAATTGCATCTGTCTAAATAACTGTGTTTTGGTAAAAGCTGAAACATTGCTGTTTTTAATTCATGTTGCTGTGTTTTAAAACAGGAACCATACATTTGAAGTCCTTTTTGTCCTGCTGTGTTTAAGAAGTTTGCATTGTAAATAACATTAACCTGATTTCTAGAAAGTTAGCACTGACAATCATCTTAAGGAGCAGCATCAGCCACCTTAAGTTAAAACAGTCTCTTTATGCCAGAACTCCTCTCCCCTTTTATAAAGAAAAGATGAGAAGCTGGAGTAGGAAACCTGGCCTCCTCTCTTGAATTTCTAATTAGAAGCTTTACAAAAGAACTATTCATCGGAATTCTTCTTGCAAGCTCTGTTACCTGAGGTGGGACAGCAAATTCTTATCCCTCACTGCCTCAAGATGCATAGTACCCAAAAACCAAATATGTACCAGTAAGTGATTTGATGCCCTTTCACAACACCTAAAATGTGCTGCCTGAAGCAGCTGCCTCACCCTGACTAACAATAGGGCCTATCTTGCTGCTTTGTTATGAATATACTAGGTAGCCCTCTTCTCCCAGCTTCAACCCCTAGCTGCAAAATGGGGATAATACTGGCCTAATTTACAAGGTTATTGTAAGATTACAGCAAAGTACAGTAATGCTGGCCAGCCTCATCGGGTGAGGTGGCTGGCTGGCTGGCTGGCTGGGGAGATTCCCCAGTCCGCGATTCCCCACTCAGCCAGCCACCTCCCGGGATTCCCCAACCCGCGATGGGCCCATCGCAAGTTGGGGAAGTGCAAGTTTCGTCCCACCCAGCCTAAGATGACAACACCTGGCGTATAAGACAACCCCAGACTTTTAAGAAGATTTCTGGGGTTAAAAAGTCATCTTATACGCCAGAATATACAGTATCTGTCTAGATTAAGGAACTTTGCAAAGGACAGGGCCTGGAGGTCTATGAGGATAGACTGCAAGCCGTTTGCCTTCCTACAAACCCTTTACTATGAGGGCAAAAAAGAAGAAGCTAAATTCAGGACATTAATTTTTTTAAAAAAAACTACCCAATATTGATACGGAGGGCCTCAAAGCTAAATTCATTGAATCCCAACAACCACAGGCTTAGAACAGAACAAGCAAACTTGTACGGAAAGCTGGCTTCCCCCTTCTTGAGAACACACAAACATTAGCAGAGAGAAAAGACTTGCACAGCAACCTCTAACACTTCTAGCTGAGCCTTGCTAAGCAGCATGCTGTCTCAAGAACATCCTCCTTAGTTGAAGTTCCTTCCTGCAGTTATTTTCAGCACATAGACAGTAGGAACAACAAGGTATGACAGCAAGAAAGAGTATCATAATTGATTAAAAGCGGTGGTGGCGCAGTGGTTAAATGCCAGTACTGCAAGTCACCACGTTGCAAGTTCGATTCCAGAGGGTGCCAAGGTTCACTCAGCCTTCCATCCTTTCGTAGGTTGGTAAAATGAATACCCGGCTTGTGGGGGCAATTAGCTAACACACATTGGAAGCTGCTTCTTGCAGTGTAGATGTGTAAATTGCTATTGATTAAAACAATTTGTAAACCGCTCTGAAAGCCTTGTGGCTGAAGAGCAGGGTATAAATAACTATTTTTTTTAAAAAAAAAATCAACGGCTGTTTGTTATCTGGAGCCAACTCTAGATTGTAAAACGGTGTGCAACTATGGCCCCAATGTTTTGGGCCTACAGCTCCCTTCAGCCCTAGCCAGCATAGAGAATGGTGAGGGATTATGAAAGTTGCTGTCCCCAAACATCTAAACCAGTGTTTCTCAACCTGGAACCCTAGGGTTCCCCAAGAGGTTGCAAGGGGTTCCTCAAGAGATTGTGATTGTGGTGGCGGGCAGGGGGGGGGAACAATAGCAGTCTATAGAATAATGCTTATGCAGGGGTTCCCTGAGACCTGAAAATTATTTCAAGAGTTCCTTCAGGATAAAAGGGTTGAGAAAGGCTGATCTAAACGGTCATGTTCTAAGGACAGGGAGTAGTGTCTTATACAACATTTGTCAGTGCCTTTGTGTGCATATACACAGTGGCCATAGTACCATGTCTACCCAGAAATATAGATTAGGCAGTCAGAAATATATGGAGTTTACAGGAGTCTAAAGAAAACAAAACAGCAGCCATCTTTTAGTTTTACAGAGCAGGCAATGCCATGTCAGGAAGGCTTTGGAGGAAAGAGAAAGCAAGAAAAAAGTCTCTGTTAACAAGCTTATACCAGCCACAGAGAAATAATACTTGGGAAGGAAAAGTGCCTCCCCCACCCAGATCTTGAAGTGGGTATCTTAAGAAAAGGGACTGATATAATGAACTGTAGATGGCACCAGTTGTTTCCAAGACACATCAGAAGAAAAATAAGTGGTATGAATAAACCAACAGGTCTCTCTCTCTCTCTCTGGCTTCTCTTCACAAACGAAGATTCAGGAAGGACTCATACCGCGCTTTGTGCAAGCACGCAAAACCAACCGGTAGAGCTAGCAAAATTACCTATGCAGAGCTTGGTGCTATTTTGGACAATTCCATGCTACCTAAGAGATTCTGAGAGCTGTAATCTAAAACAAAACTTCTTAAACTGTGGGTTGCACCCTATATGGGGTCACGTAACTGAATGTGGGGGTTGCGAAAAATTTGGCTACAGTAAAAGGTTTATGGCTTATTATCAGTAAATGTTTGATTTGTATACCTATTTTATATACCTATATACCCAGGGTCATGTAAAAATTTCTCGGGAGAAAAGGGGTTGTGAGTGGGAAAAGTTTAAGAAGCTCTGGTCTAAAATAGCAATTTTTGTGAGCTCTGTTTCTAAGAAGAATTCACTGTATGGTAGAACCCTGTATCCACTGATTCAGTTATCCACAGTTTCAGTTTCAGCACAGCTACCATAAAGTCTTCAGAAAATGTATCCTCTCTAGCCATTTTCTAGGTCCTCCAAGGCAACTCTGTGGCATTTTAAACCGGAAGTCCCATTATTTTCAATGGTGTTTGCTATTATCCACGGATTTCGTTATCCACGGTGGGGCCCAGAACCAATCCCCTGTGCATACAGGGGTCCTACTGTATATCATAACATGCTAAAACCATCCATAACTGAGGAGGGTGAAATAATGCTCTGGAACACAGGGTATCATTGTACTACTGCTCAATTATGGACGGTTTCCACGTGCCATTATTCTTCTGAAAAAAACCTTTCCAACGTCTGTCTTCACATATCTCTGAGATAATGGTGGGGAAAATATTATTCTTAGCTTTAAAAAACACGTTGCAACCTGGTACATCAGTTATACATTACCATACAACAAAACAGTTGCTTTATTTCATTGTGCCAGTCTTTTTTCTGTCAGCAATCTCCCATTCCCACATTTTAAAGTATGCTTGATTAGGAAAATAAGCAGCATTTGACTGACAGCACTTCAAGTGAGAAAGAGTTATAATTTGTACTTGACTAATATTTCCATAGAAATAATTCTGCTGCATGAAGGCAGGCATTTGAATTAAGTGTATCTACTAAGGATTGCTGTACATACAAATGAGGCCTTCCCTGCCCCCATCTGTGACACTGCATTGACTTTTGAATAAAGGACATTTCTAGAACACAGAGGGCATGGGTTTTATACATAAATACATAATAAGGTTGCCAGATCTCAGGGCCTCTCCTCTCTTTTCCAGTTCTTAGGGCAAAACCACATTAGACAAAAAAAGGGGTGTGTGAGTATTTTTTCTTCATTTGTTAGACTTGGTATTGTTTTTTTATTTGAACAGTGTATTCTGTGAAGCTATGGTTGAGGCTTAATGTCTCAGGCTTAATGATATCACAAGGGCCTCAAGGGGATATGTGTAGGTCTCAAATTTTGGCCCTGAAATATCATGGCCTGGGATAATCCTGACCTCGTATACATACATATATATAGAGGGTGCTGTTGTACAACTTTGAGGGCATCTTTGCTCTGCTTTCATCTATAACTCTACAGTTGGCAAGATAGCTTGACTGTGATTATCTAGAAAGTGAAGGATTTTTTTTTTTTTTTTTTTGGATAACAGAACTATAACATTGTAAGAGAAGAGTTCAAATTTAGAAGTCACATTTTCTCACTACTGTTCTAATGACACAGGAGGAAGAAAGAATAGAAGGAGTAAGCAAAATTGAGATTTTATGAAAATGAGGAGGTTAAGTGTATATGTGTGCCTTCAAGTCATCTGTTGACTTATGGCAAACCCATGAATTTCATAGGGTTTTCTTAGGGCAGGAATACGAGAGGTAGCTTGCCATTGCCCTTCCTATGAATATAGCCTATAGCACCTGGTCTTCCCTGGTGGTCCCCCATCTGAGTACTAACCAAACCTGATCCTGCTTAGCTTCCTAGATCAGATGGGATCTGATGTCTTCAGGGTAAAGTTGAAAAATACCATGCTCTCTTTTACTGTCGTAAATTTTCTAGCAGAGAAGGGCATCAGTGTACAGTTAGAGTTTCAGACCAGGAGTGCGGAGGCTGAGGTTCTAATCCCTAGTCAACCATGACACACACTTGGACCAGTCACTATCTGTTATGGGGCTGTCATGAATATAAAAATGGGTGCAGAGGAGATGCCATCTTGAGCTCCTTGGAGGATAGGAAGGATATATACATGGTTTACATGCAAAAGATCCCATGTTCAATTCCTGACATCAATGAGTAGGGCAGGAAAAACTGCCAGTCAAAGTACCAAGCTAGAATCTAAAAGTTATCTTAGAGCGGAGTGGACCGAGAGCAGCCCTGGGATCGCATACAGATCCTGAGGCTGTTTCTGTGGCCCTTGACCTGCCCAGATTCCCCAAGTGACTCTTTTTCTTCCCCCCCCCCAAAAGCCTCTCCTAGAAAACTACAGGGGTGGGAATTAAACTTTTGACTAAGTTACAGTTGCTCCCTGCCCTGTTCAATGTAAAAAAAAAAAAAATACCCAATTTTTAGAAATGGAACATTTCTATATGTGACTTTTTTAAATTACACAACATACCGTATTTTTTCCAGAACATTTTTTTTAAATTACAGAAGGCATTTTTTGGCAGTTTGGGCAGCCCCCCAACAGTTCCACAGGAAGAAAATTGGCCTTAAACGTGCCACAGTTGCACACTTTGCTATATATCGAGCTCAAGTAATGGACTAAAATAAAATAAAATAAAACTAGAAACTGCTTTATAGCAAGTCAGTTCATTGGTGCATCTAGCCACTAGATGGACTAATGCTCTGGCTCAGCGTGAGGCAACTTCCTATGTTTCAGTGAATGATCCTTTTGTGATGTGGGGCCACAATGAATAACTGTATATACAGCCTAGGATAAGTAAAGTGGGAAATGAGGCCAGGGTGCCAGTTAGACAGTAGTCTTTGTCGCGGGGCATCCTGGGACTTCTTGATCCCGTATTCATCCCTCCCTGTTTACACGATTTTTGTCTCTGAACTGGATATCCTGGGAGATCCCGGGATCATTGTTTACATGGCATCCCATCCTGTGATATGTATCTTCTCCCACTATATAATACACCAGGGGAGTTTTTTTGTTGTTGTTGTTTACATGAGTTTATGGTCCTGGGATTATTTCTTTTTAGCTGTCAATCAAGGATGCAATTACTTGTTTTTTCCACAACCTCAGTGACCTACTTCTTTTAGAGTTCCGCGCCACAAGCGATGCTATTGGCTGGCTCAAATGTATGTTCAGGCTTCTGGTTGGGGATGAGGGGATGAATGAGTGTTGCATTGGGGATGAGGCAATGAGGGGATGAGGGGGAGGAATGAGTGATCCATGACCTAACGTGGGGAGGAAGGAGCGATCAGTGGCTAAACCCTGTGCTTTCCTTTTGAATTGAAAGAACACCATGTAAAGCAAGCTAAACTGGGGAGGAAGAAGCAATCAGTTGGTGCTGGGGAGTGTGAGAGATGTCAAAAGCAGAGCGGACTGGAGCCCCGGCACCCACGCGCACACACAAGCCCAAGCCAGTATGCTTTCAGCCAGGAAGCCAAGTGCAGGGGACCAGAGGCATGCAATTGTCCTCTCTCTTTAAAATGTTAACCCTTTAAGCAGAGGCAGCTGTGGAGTGAAGGTTTCAAGCCAGTGCAGGGGATCATATGGGGAGGACACACAAGGCATTTTGAAAGACCCAGACGCTGGCATTTTTTTACTGTGCCTTGGGGGGGGGTGAATGAATGTGTGATCATCCACTCAGACGCTGGCATTTTTTACTGTGCCTTGGGGGGGTGGATGAATGTGTGATCATCCGCTCAGACTCAGGAAGGGGATGCAGGCAGGGGATGAATGGGCGATCCTCTGGCCACAATCTCTTTATAATTTACTCTCTCTTTAAAATTTAAACCAGCATGCAGGGGAGGGACAGGTTAAAGCTGAAGGGTTTGCAATGAAATCCATTGAACAGGGTGATGTAGTGCAGACACACACACAAACACAGACCTACATGCAGCTGGAAGGGATGCCTTTGTTTTTAGCTAGTAAGGCTGAATCTATTGAATGGGTGACTGACTCCTCCTTTTCTGGTTGCTGATCTCTGAGCCCGCCCGCCCCTGTCACCATTTCCGGTCATCACCTAGTACCGAGATATCTTGTCCCAGGCTGTTTACATTTCTGATTTTCCAAATCCTCCTGTGATTTTTAAAAACCGCCACAAACCGCGGGACTGGAAGTCCCACAGTTTGTAGGATAAAATGTGCCCCCCCTTTCGAAAATCACGTGTCTGACCCGAAGTACATGTAAGCAACCAGGGTTTGACACAAATTCTTCCCAGTACATTTTCATTGTGTAAACGGCACCCAGATGTGTGCTCTCATGATTCTTCTATTTCTCTTGGGAAGTTTTTCTGTCCCATTCAAAATATATCCGTCCACATGACTGAAAATCAATATTGTCCGTCAAACTTATCTAAAGTCCGAGTTGCACCTAAGCCTTCCTCCGATGATCATCTTAATGTTGTGCTTCATGTAGCTTTATTGTCCTCTCACCATATTGATTCGACTGAAGCCTGGAGGACTTTCTCCTCCTTACTTCTCACTTGCCATAACTGATTCTGTTATATTCATGGCTCTGGGTTTTCTGCATTAAAAGAAAGCAGTCTACACTAATAGTCCCAGGTGTGTAACTATTTTCCTGGTCTTTAAACATACCATTCGGAACACGGGTGGGAATTGTGTGGGCTGATGGCTACATGTGACCCAGAGGGACTTTTATATAGTTTTAAATCTTCCAATCTCTATTTTTGGAACCTCACACCACAAAAAGGCTGAAAAACAGAAACCAGAAGTGACTGGGATATCACTTCCACTTTTAGGGAAATAGAATGCCCCACGTTGTTTCAGAAGGGACAAAAAGGAAGTATATTTCTCAGACCCTCCATGGCTGCCAATGCCAAGCATAGAAGTTTTTGTTTTTTTAATCCTTCAGAAATTCCTAGAATTGCACACCCAGTGCAACAGTCTGTGCCTTCACAGAATTAAGGTACATACGTAACACACATACACTTGCCTATATCTTCCATCTACCAGTCTGCCTGAGGTACCACTGGTGTTCATCCCTCCAGGTTTAGTGTCATGTTTTGGGGTGGGAAACATAACTCTCCCTCCCCTCTATATGACAGGTAGTAGAGCAAGATGCAGAAGAACTAAGGATTTGTTATAAATGCCCCAAGAGACATCTTTGAATTTTGAGATCTGGGCTGACAACCTTCCAGGAAGTGTTTCAGAAAACCCAGTAATGAGCCATTCTTCCCTCCCATGGTTGTAGTTAAGAGCTGGGGATGTTCTGTACTGTATAAGCTAAGACAAGCCATTTTCTCCCTTCCTCCAAAGATAAACAAGGCAGACCAGCAGAATTGGTTTCTCCTCCCCTACACCAAAGCAATTAAAAACAAGACAGCCAGCTGTAAAATTCAGCTTTGAGGGTTTCAAACAACATCTCCCTCTCCTCCTCTCCCCCCTCCTTGCAGTATCCCGGACTGATCCATAGTAAGTCTCTGAAAGCCCCAGTGCTTTTAATTCTCACAAACCAATGAGTAAATAAGAGCATTAACATAAAAGTCCTAAAAAGTAAAAGAAAATTATACAAGGAAGTTAGAGTCCCTCAAAAGGACTTTAAACCAAACCCTTGGGGCACCCTGCAACCTATGAGGTTTGTTCACATGCTGCCTATGTTACATGGTGGACAAGGCAGACTTGTGTCCCCTGGCCTAATTTTACAACTCCTCTGCAAGAGATCAGGTTAGTCCTCTGGCAGTCCTCTGTCTCTCTCCCTTGGCATCCCACTGGAGGGACAGCCCTCCCATGGGATACCTGCCTCAGGCAAGAAATCTGGAAAAACATAAATGGGCATCAAATTCATTGTGTGAACAGAATGGTGGACCAGATTGGCCTCTAGTCTTTCTCATGCTCCCATTATTGCATTTTCACTCTCAGGAGATAGAGGTACTTGTTGGATTTTCAGCCTCAGGTACAAAAAAAACAAAAAAAAAACACCTTGGTTGCCCTTGAGTACTATGCAGCATAAGGGTTTTTTGATTGATTGTTTTTTTTTTGAGGGGGGGGGGCAATTTCTTGCTATGCCTCAGACAGTAAAATATCTTGGGACAACCCTGATCCATTCAGAAGGGAAGAAGACAGCGAGAGGAAGTGAGGAAGAGGAAAATGGGGCTGGCACTGTTCATTTTTGTTCCAGCCCTGCTTACTGTATGCATCACCTGACATGTCATGTCTGAGCAAGTGTGGCCCTTAGGAGAACAAAAAAAGTTCCCTGCCTTTGTTCTGTGGCAAAGGGTGGTCAACTTGTCCTCCAGATGTGCCTGGACACCCATCAGCCCTATCCAGCTTAGCCAATGGTGAGGACTGATAGGAGTTATAGTCCCACAACATCTGGAAAGGTATAAGTTGGCCGGTTGTGTTTTCTGGGATCCCCTGTTCTTAAGGAAACGATAGTTAACACAAACCACCCCAGACAGAAGTAGTGCTCCTTTTGAAAGCAGAAGTATCTACAGATTTTTCCACAGCACATGTGGAAATTCACTGTAGAGTGAGCAACTTCTTGCTTCTCTGAGCTAGGACAAAGAACCCAAGGCAGTATGATATAACCCCCTCTAAAATAGCAATGACACTAATAGAGGAGATTATGACTGCTATGAATAGAATCTCCCTCCCATTTCTTTACAATCTCAAAGAAAAACTCAGGTCAGGGTGGGTGTTCTATCAGGACATACTCTGTTCTGGTTTTTGCAAAAGAGCAGATGAGGTGGTAAAACTGTGTCTGGCTGCACTACTTCAGACTGCAGGTAGAGACTCATATGATCAGATGCCCTACATACAAACATCCATCCCCTCCTCGAACATTAAAACAACCTGGATTGTCAGAGAGAAGGATAAACTAGAAGTCCTCTCTCCAAGATCACTTTTTCTGAATGTACATTCATTTTATATGGCAGAGCACCCACATGGGTGTCTACACCTTCAGTCTAAGGTGGTGCAGTCCCCAGACAGGGCTGTCTCTTGCTTTAGCTGTTTGCGATAACTGGGCTTCTGTTACTGTCACATGGTTGTGGAAATGTTTTGCCCAACACTGGCCATCAACCTTGCCCTTGTAAATTTAGTCATTACCACAAGATTTCTCCCCACTCTTCCTTAAGGACTAGTGCAGCCTTTCCTAGGATTGGATCCCCAAATTGTATCTGAAGCTCCCCAACCAATATGGGTGAGGGATAATAGGGCCCTCAGTTGAAAAAAAAATCTAGGGAAAACAAAGTTGGGAAAGTTAGCATGTAAAGAAAGAATTATTGCTGCCATTGCCCACTTACCTCCACAGCAATACATTTCCAAATTCTTGGCCAAAACAAACAAAAACAAAAAAAGCTAAACAAAGGCCATTGCAGTTCAGTTTTCCTTCCCTGTTTTCTGTGTAAATGTGGCTGCTTCTCCCTCCTCTTCCCTCTCACTACTGCAGGCAACAGCAGCTGCCAAAGAAAATGAGGAAGGAAAGCAGCCAAGGTAGTGATTTCTTTGTTTACTCTGGAAAGAACTGTCTGTAGTTCCTGTCAGAACTGGAGTCCACCTACAGGTACAACAGGATGGATCAAACACATATGAATGGTGTATGAAACAGCTTCTGCCTCTTTCAAACACACACACACACACACACACACACACGAAGTACAAGATCATTTGAAGGATTAATTAAACCAGTAATTCTCAAACTATAGGGTAGACCTACAATGCAGGTACAGGATACCAGAAAACAGGCCAAAATAACTAGAGAAAGGGAGAAGATTCAGTGGCAGGTGACAACTTTCTGTTCTTTCAACAGGGCAGTGCTAGTCAAAGTGATGGTCTGCAGGTTGATACTGGGGTATGAACTATAAGCTTCCAGTTCAGAATTTAAGTTTGCAAGAAATAATGCAAATACATTATTAATGTGGCACAAGAATGGCATTGGTCCCTTGCACGGTGGGGCGGGGTGGGGAATGCTGATCCACCACATCTGATACCTTGAGAGGCACTGCCATGGAAGACATGGCTTGCAGGTGACCTGCAGTTGTTCACAATGGATTTGTGGTGGTAACTGCTTCCCACTTTTGGCCCATTTGTTGCTTTGCTCAAACTCTATGAGTTTGTTGTTTTCAGGTTGGATCAAGAGATTTCCCTTTTCTAATTCCACCATCAAATTAGTGCTCCTGTGCACAGATCTGGGCACAGAGAAGCAAAATGAATTCATGTGAAGACTGCATAGTCCAGTGCTTAAACCTCAAGAAGAAACGTAGGAAGGCAACTGATGCCCACTGATTTTAGCCAGATTATGCTGTCTGTAGCCTTATGTTGCAAAAGTCAGACATAAGCCAAGAAAAAAAGTGGGGGAGGAAAATGAAAATAAAACAAAAAAAAGAAGAAGAAGAAAACATGAAAGTGTGTATACATACACTTCCCTAAAAAAATCTATGCATATGATGCCAGGCAGATGTCCATAAAAGTTCAGAAGCCTTCTAAAAATAGTAGCTGAGGGAAGCTAGTCCAAAAGTAGGGATGCTAGCTCTACTGACCCCGTCCTGCCATCACCCCATAAGTAACTTGAGCACTGACACAGCCCATTGTGGAACAGACAGTTGGGGGTTGTCTATACAAGGGAAAAAGAAACGGATTGCTCTGCAGTAATAGCAGTTTGCAGCAGTTGCTATTTGTTTTTATTTTTTATTTTTTTATTTTTATTTTATTTTTTTGCAGGCATAAGCTACGCATGCCTGCAGATCCAGATGGTGGCTGCAAGTGAATTACTCACATTTTTACTTACTGCAATTTGTTGCCGCCAAACTTTTTTTAAAACTATTTCCAAAGTGTAATAGAGTGATATTTTGCCTTTAAAAAAAGAAAAAAAATACACAGTTTTATCGCCTTAGTGCTCATTCATTAAGGCGAAAATCCAACATGGTGGCTCCGGACTCTTGCCTTGTTAGCAAGCCCTGTCCCCCGCACTCCTCCATTCATATGGGAAAGCAAATCAATTTGCATTGCTTGTCCCAATGAGCGAGGATGTGCATTCCCTCCCCCCCCCATTTTTAAAAAACTCTGGGGAAAGCTGCAAAGGAAAAGCCTCCCCCAAAGTAAAATAGACATTAGGAGGAGGCCAGGCTCAAAAGGTTTGGGAAAAACTGGGTTAAACTGAGAAAGAATATTTCCAGACAGAAGTTTATTTCATAACTGCGTGATTCTCCCAGCCCCTTCTCCCATATAGAAGCTGACTGAATTGAAGATCACTTTGACACTGATGTGGGGAGACTGTCTTCTGCTTACACCCTCAGGGCAGCCAGCTAGATTAAGGTCATGCAGGGCAGACAGTGTGTCATCTACAGTTCTGTCCTCCAGCATTTTGCTGTTGCTCCCTGCCTCAGAACATCTGCCACCTGTGATGACAGCCCCACTCTGCCCAGTGGTAGAGCCAACTCTAACAATAACCTTGCCTCAATTCATGGAATTTTATGCAGGGTCCAGACATTGTAATTTCCTACTTGGAACCCTCCTGGATTTTCTCTGCCAATTTTTCACTTTTTCCCTCCCCAAAGAAAATCCATCAGACTGAAAAGACAGAAAAGCCCCCTGACATATTTTTTTTTGGTAGCACTTTATTTATTTGTTTGTTTATTTATTTAAGTATTTATACCCCACTCTTCAGCCACAAAGGCTCTCAGAGCAGCTTACAAATTGTTTAAGCAATAGCAATTTAAACATCTACACTGCATTAAGCGGTTTCCAATGTGTGTTAGCTAATTGCCCCCACAAGCCAAGTACTCATTTTACCGACCAATGAAAGGATGGAATATGCTGTGTATGGCACTAGATAAGCATTAAATGATCGTATTTCCAATTTCTATGTATGGTTGTAAAAAGTAGACAATGAAGAAAGCTGACAAGAAAAGAATCGGTTCATTTGAAATGTGGGAATAGAGGAGAATTCTATGGATACCATGGACTGACAAAAAGATAAATAAATATGTCTGAGAGCAAATCAAGCCTTGATTCTTCCTAGAAAGCAAAATGACCAAACTGAGGTTATCATACTTTGGCCATATCATAAGATGACATGACTCATTAGAACAGCCAATAATGCTTGTTAAAGTAGGAGGCAGTAGGAAAAGAAGAATGCATTACAAGTGCATACACACAATCAAAGAAGCCACAGCCCTGACTTTACAGGACCAGAGCAGGGCTGTTGATGACAGGGTGTCTTGGAGGTTTCTCAGTCACAGGGTCACCATAAATCCATGCTGACCCGACTACAGTTAATAACAACAGTGTTCATCCCAGGACAGCATTCCTCTCACATTGAAACTATCACCTTGCCTGTAATAAGGCTGGAAAATTATCCTCTCAAAATTTAACCAGTTTTACCACAATTTCCTGCCCTGGCCTTCCCTTAGGATACAAATCAAAATTGCCAACAAAAGAGGCAGAAAGCCACCCTAGCAATGCAGACTACATTAATGGCTGCAGCCTAAGGATATCCAGCTGCACTGGAGCGTTCATTCAGTTCTGTCTGTGAGATACCCGTGATTGACTGCCCACTGCTGCTCCACCATAAAGGAGTACTTGTTGCATCCAAATATCCTGAGGCTAGAGTGATATCAATGCAGTTTTGACAGTTGTGTGCGACATAAATACAGAGAGTAAGGAGGAGGGAGTGAATAAGGAGGAGGGAGTGAAATAAAACTAGCTCTTTATATATTTTTCACAATGAGAGGCAGCAACAGAATGAATACAAAACACTTAAGTAGAGCCTGGAAGAATGATGTTTTCTGAACTAGAACCCAAGGAATCTCCCTGTCAACCTGACCAATGGTCATACTGGCTGTAGGATTCTTGGAGATTTAGAATCATAGAATCATAGAATTGTAGAGTTGGAAGAGACCACAAGGGCCATCCAGTCCAACCCCCTGCCACGCAGGAAATCACAGTCAAAGCATCCCCGACAGATGGCCATCTAGCCTCTGTTTAAAGACCTCCAAGGAAGGAGACCCCACCACACTCCGAGGGAGTGTGTTCCACTGCCCAACAGCTCTTACTGTCAAAAAGTTCCTCCTAATGTTGAGGTGGAATCTCTGTTCCTGGAGCTTGCATCCATTGCTCCGTGTTCTCGTCTCTGGAGCAGCAGAAAACAAGCCTGCTCCATCCTCAACATGACACCCCTTCAAATACTTAAACAAGGCTATCATATCGCCCCTTAACTGTCTTTTTTCCAGGCTAAACATACCCAGCTCCCTAAGTCTCTCCTCATAAGGCATGGTTTCCAGACCTTTCACCATTTTAGTCATCCTTCTCTGGACACGCTCCAATTTGTCAATATCCTTTTTGAATTGTGGTGTCCAAAACTGGACACAGTATTCTAGGTGAGGTCTGACCAAGGCAGAATAGAGTGGCACTATTACTTCCCTTGATCTAGACACTATACTTCTATTGATGCAGCCCAAAATCGCATTGGCCTTTTCAGCTGCCGCATCACACTGTTGACTTATGTTCATCTTGTGGTCTCCTAGGACTCCTAGATCCCTTTCACACATAGTCTCATTCAGCCAGGTCTCTCCCATCCTATATCTATGCATTTCATTTTTCCGCCCTAAGTGCAGTACCTTACATTTCTCCGTATTGAATTTCATTTTGTTAGCTTTGGCCCAGCTCTCCAGTCTATCCGTGTCATTTTTAATTTTGATCCTGTCCTCTAGGGTATTAGCTACTCCTCCTAATTTGGTGTCATCTGCAAATTTGGTAAGTATGCCCCTAATTCCCCCATGCAAGTCATTGATAAAGATGTTGAATAGCACTGGGCCCAGGACAGAACCCCGTGGCACCCCACTGGTCACCTCTTTCCAAGACGAAAAGGAGCCACTGCTGAGCACCCTTTGGGTTCAGCCGGTCAACCAATTACTAATCCATTTAACAGTTAACTTGTCTAGCAATCTTAAAAACCACACTGCACAGCCTTAAAAGCTGAGCCCTTGTCACTTCTGTACTGAGATGTGTCCTTATCCTAACCATGAGGTGTAGAAACATGAATGATTATTTGGAGGTTGTTAGAATTCTCACACATGGGCTGGTTCTGTGACAGAGGTTGCAGCTTACAAATCACTGGGCATCTTGAGTTTTAAAATCCAGCTTGGCTAAGAATGTAAAATTGTCTTGATTTACTATCCCGTTCCGTTGTCCCTCTCACCCTTTTTGGTATCCTGCTGTCCATATTTCTAATCCTTGCAGTTACTGGGTAGGATCTTCCATGCTAAGAAAAGCCCTCACACGATTGGCATGGCTTCTTCAAGCAATACAGGAAAAGCTGGTTCTTGGGTAGTGTACATGTGCTTTCAGGTTGCCTGCTGACTTGCAACCAAAACGATGGGAGCTCTGGAAGCCATGCCCTGTGGGGAGCAGCTTAGGGAGCTGGGTATGTTTAGCCTGAGGAAGAGAAGGTTAGGAGGGGACATGATTGCCATGTTTCAATACTTGAAAGGATGTCATACTGAGGATAGAACAAGCTTGTTTTCTGCTGCTCCAGAAACTAGGACACGGAGCAACGGGTTCAAACTCCAGGAAAAGAGATTCCACCTAAACATTAGGAAGAACGTCCTGACAGTAAGAGCTGTTTTGAAGTGGAATCTACTGCTGCCTGGGAGTATGGTGGGGTCTCCTTCTTTTGGGGTTTTTAAGCAGAGGGTGGATGGCCATCTGTTGGGAGTGCTTTGATTGTGTATTCCTGCATGGCAGAATGGGGTTGGACTAGATGGCCCTTGTGGTCTCTTCCAACTCTAGGATTCTATGATTCTATGGTCCTGGAGACTTAGATTAAGAAGGTATTCCTGTACTACCTCTTTGCTTATTCTGTGCTGGATTTCCCCTATTGTGTCCTCTGTTCTATTATCCTCAGGTTGCTCCCCCTTTTCCTTTTCTGAAAACACTGAGGGAAAAAAGGTGTTGAGTAATTCTGCCTTTTTTCTGTCCCCTGTTAGCATTTTGCCATCTTCCCCATGTAGTGGCCCTACCATTTCCTTCTTCCTCCTTTTGCTGCGGACATACCAAAAAAAAAAAAAAAACAAAAAAACAAAAAAAACCCAAACCCTTTTTATTGTTCTTAACCTCTCTAGCAAGCCTGAGCTCATTCTGACTTTACTCTTACATGTGTTCACTATCTGTTTGAATTCTTCTTTGGTGATTTCCCCCTTTTTCCATTTCCTATACCTGTTCCATTTAAAACGTAGCTCCGTTGAAAGTTCTTTAGTCATCCATCCTGGTTTCTTGAGACACCTCCCATTTTTCTTCCTCATTGGTACTGTTTGAAATTGTTGGATCCCTTGTTGGAACTCAGTTTGAAGCCCTCCTGATCAAATTCTTGAGACTGTAGGCAAAAATGTTTCTGCCAACTGTCGTGAGATGCACCCCATCTCTTGCCAGAAGTCCCCCCTCATGGAAGCGCAGCCCATGATACAAGAATCTAAATTGTTCTCAGCGACACCGTCTACGGAGCCAGTTGTTTACATCAGCTATTTTCCTCTCCCTTCCTGGACCATGCCCTTCAACTGGCAGAACAGACGAGATGACAACCTGTGCATCCATTTCTTTCAGCTTCCTCTGCAGAGACTCATAATCTCTTCTGATATGCGGAAAGCTGTGCCTTGCAGTATCATTGATTCCCACATGGACCAAAAGGAAGGGGTAATCATCTGTAGGCTTAACCAGTCTTGTCAGCCTCTCTGTCACTTCACGGATCTTTGCCCCAGGGAGACAACACACCTCCCGAGACATCTTTTCAGGCCCACAAACCACTGCTTCTGAACACCACAGCAAGGAGTCCCCCACCACCACCACATGCCTCCCCCGAGGCTTTGCAGCTGCTGTTTAATCCAAAAAAAGCTGTTTCCCAAGCTCTGAATGTTATTAGCCCAAAGTCTTTAAGGATGTAAAATCTAAAACAAGATTACCCATGTTGGAGAATGCCACTTTGGAACTTACTGTGAATTTGCATTCTGGGGTTGGTAGAGAGGAAGAATCCGAGAATCGTAACAGATGGGTATCTCCTCCACCACCCAGAGAAGAGGCAGGAAGAACTCCCTCACGTGATGGCTGGGACCGTTGGTACCTCCCTTCCTCCCAGCCCTCACATACTCAGTTCTTTGACTAGCTAAGCTCAGAGTAGAGGACAATTGCCCCTATGGGTGGTCATGTGGGTGGGCCAGATTCCTCCTCTCTACCAACGCCAGAATGCACATTCACGGTAAGTACCAACGTGGCATTCTTTGGGTTGACGAGAGGAGGAATCCGAGAATCGTAACAGATGGGACGTGCCCAAGCCTTCGTATATGGGAGGGATGACTGCTTGGAGGCCTATACCTGAATCACCTCCTGCAGTACCCTGCGCCTGAAGGTAGCTTCCGCGGCCCTGAACTTGTCTATCTTGTAATGCCGGATGAAAGTTGACGGTATAGACCAGGTAGCCACTCGGCAGACCTCCAAAACTGGGGCATTGGAGAAGACTCCTGAGATGGCTGCCGACCGGGTTGAATGTGCCCAAACGTTGGTAGGATGAGGTAGCTTGGCTGAATCATACACTGTCAGAATACAAGCTCTGATCCAGCTGGCGATGGTTTGTCTAGAGGCCTTCAATCCCACTGAAGCCAGGTTGAAGGAGATAAAAGAGGGAATCACAGTGTCTGAAGGAGCTGGTCTTCTTGGTGTAAATTTTCAGGGCTCTGCGCAAGTCATGTTTATGCCTCGCCTTTTCCCTGGGGTGGGACAGGTTGGGGCAGAAGGATGGTAAGACGAGATCCTGGGCAATATGGAATGATGAGATCACCTTACGGAGGAATGACGGATCAGTTCTGAGAATGATGTGGTCATCGCTGAATACACAGAGATGTTATCTTACAGAGAGGGCTGAGAACTCGGAGACTTTTCGTGCTGCAGTGATCACTACCTTCAAGGTCAAGAGCCTGAGGGGAACCTTTCTAAGAGGCTTGAAGGAAGCCTTAGTCAACTGTCTGAGTACCAACGGAAGGTTCCAAGATGGAAAACGATGCCTGACAGGGGGAGCCAGGGTTGAGGCTCTTCTAAGGAATCTCCTCACATGAGGGTGTGAGGCCATAGACTGGCCCCTTGCCATTGGAGTTATGGAGGACAAGGCCGCCTGTTTCTTCAAGGTGTTAAGTCTGAGTCCTAGATCCACGCGCTTTTGGAGGAAGGCTAGCACATGTTTAACTGAGATGTCTTCTGGGTCAACCTTGACAGATGTGCACCAATTGGAGAATGCTTTCCAAGTGGCCTCGTAAATCCTAGTGGCAGACTGCTGGCGGGAATACAGGATGGTAGAGATTACCACCTCTTTGTAGCTGCACATTCTGTGTGCCCAGTGCTCAGTCTCCACACAGCTAGGTTTAACCATGGAATGTCTGGATGTAGTAGGGGTCCCTGTGACAACAGGTCCAGTCTTTGAGGAAGCCGCCAGGGATGTTCCTGAGTTAATTCCATCAGGTCCAAAAACCAGGGTCTTCTTGGCCAATATGGGGTGATCAGAACCACATGAGCTCCTTACTCCCTCACATTTCTGAGAACCTTGGCTATCAGAAGAAAGGGAGGGAAGAGGTACAGAAGCCCCTGGGGCCACGGAAACTAGAGGGTGTCCATCCCCTCTGCCTGGGGATGATAGCACCGTGTGAAGAACATGTGAATCTTCATGTCGGTCGATGGGGGGAACATATCCGCCTCCATCTGACCAAGCCTGGTTACTAACTGGTCAAATACTTGCTGGTGTAGAGACTATTCCCCAGGGAGACCTTCGTGCCTGCTGAGGTAATCCACTTGGAGATTGGTCGATCCTTGAATGTGTTGAGCCAAGATGGAGGCTACCATCTCTTCTGCCCACTTGAACAGAAGATCTGCCTCCTTCTGCAAGGATTTTGATCTCGTGCCTCCCTGCTTGGAGATGTAAGAGCATGCCGTGGTGTTGTTGGTGAGCACCCTGACGTGCTTTCTTCTTAGAAGACCTTGGAAGTGAATGAGAGCTAGACAGGCCGCTCTCAATTCCACCCAGTTTATGCTGTGTGTTCTTTCGGCTGCCTCCCATTTTCCCTGAACCATGTTTCCCTGGCAGTGGGCTCCCCATCCCGACAGACTGGCATCGGATTTTCACTGTGATCTGATAGGAGATTGTCCATGGTGACCCATTGGATAGGATCCCGTCCTTCATCCACCAACAAAAGGAGGACCTGACATCCAGGGGCAAGCGAAGCAACATCAACTTCCTGAGAGATATCTGCGGTTGGTACAGATTCAGGAACGTCTGCAATGGTCAAGGAGTGAAATCTGGCCCAGGGTACCACCATAATGGCAGACACCATGAGCCCCAGGAGGCGAGAAAGTTCCATGAGGCGAACTCTGAGTTTGGAGAGGATAAGGAGAGCTTCCCTCTTGATCACCTGTTGCTGGTCCTTTGAAAGGATTATCATCCCTGTTCTGGAGTCGATCACTGTTCCCAGGTGCGTGATGGTCTGAGAAGGTTCCAGTGAGCTCTTCTTGAAATTGATCAGAAAGCCATGTTCCTGGAGAAAGCGGACTGTGATTTGTAGGTCTACCCTTGCCTTCTGCTTGGAAGGAGGTCTGAGGAGAATATTGTCCAGGTAAGGGTAAAGACGGATGCCCTTTTGTTGAAGGTGAGCTACCAGTGCTACCAGTACCTTCGTGAACACCCTCGGAGCGGAAGCGAGACACCAAAGGGTAGCACCCTGAACTGGTAATGGTGTTGAACTACTGCAAATCTGAGGAAACTTCTGCTGTCCTCCTCGATTAAAATATGGAGGTATGCTTCTGCCAAATCCAGGGAAACCAGGTAATCCCTGTGTTGCAATGCCTCCCTTATGGATGATAGAGCCTCCATGCAAAAGCGTTTGTATATGAGGCTCTAAGTATGCTTCAGGTCAAGGATCGAGCGGGTGGCGCCCCCCTTCTTTGGGACTGTAAAGAAGATGGAGTAGACGCCCAAGAGCCTCTGAGAGGGAGGCACCAGCTCTATCGCTCTGGATTGAAGGAGATGCTCTATTGCCAGTTGCTGGACCCTTCTCTTTGTGGAATCCTTTGAGAAGTTTGAGGGGACAAATCTGCCAGATGGCAGAGTGTCGAACTGTAGGCAGTAACCTCAAGAACTAGTGGACAGTACCCATTTGTCTGAGGTTGTTGTCTCCCATGCCTGCTGGAAAAAGTGGAGATGTCCACCTCCTGGCACTGTCTACGAGTCAGAACTGCTGTTGGCCCCCTCCTCAATGAGAGTGGGAGCCTCCTCTGCAACTCGATTGGGACTGAGTGGATCCAGTTTGTTTAGAGGAGAAGGGTTGTCTCAGCCATGACAGACAAAGGGACAAAAATCCCTCTGAATGGAAAATCCCCTTGGTGATCTGAAAGAAGACCTGGACTGAAAAAATCTCCTAGGACTCTTCCTATCCGATTTCCTGGTCAGGGAAGGCATAGCTTTCTTCTTATGCTCGGTTTCCACCAGGATGTCTTTTAAGGCTTCTTCCCCCAAAAGGCTTGAACCTCGAAAGGTAGTGGTGGAGAGGTTCGCCCTCGCGTGGGCATCTACATCCCAGTGGCAAAGCCAAGTGGATCTCCTGGCCACTGCAGCTAAGGCCATTGCCCTGGAAGTAAAAGTTGCCATGTCCATTGTGGCATCCGCAATGAATTGAAGAGCCACGTATACCTTCAATAGGTCTCTCTGCAGAGAGTGACGGTCCAAGGACCACATCCTTCGTATGTCTTCAATTCATAATAAGGATGCCCTTGCACAAAGAGAGGTGGCTGTCGAAGCTCTGAATGCGAGATCTGCTGCCTCGTCATTCTTCTTTAATGAGTTCTCTATTCTCTTTTCCTCAGGGTCCTTGAGGAAACCTTTGCCCTCCTTCGGTGCTATCGATCCCGAAACTAGAGATGCCACCAGAGAATCAACCCTAGTGTTCTCTCTGCCAGCTTGCTAGTCACTCTAGAGCCTTTCCTACCAGCTCTGAGAGCCCCAGAGCCCTCCATCAAATTTACTATGCTTACAGAAGCAGCTCTCCCCCACCCGCCACCTCTTCATTGAGAAATGTTAGAAGGTGGACCCATGTGCCACCCACCTGCCATCTTTAGTTCCTGCTGGTAGGCCACACATTTCACCATGCATCTGACTGTTGTAATAAATAGGTAAATAGGAATTTTAAAATAGTTCCTTTAATAGAAAATTTGGAAGAGCACACTAACAGCCACAAGGCAAGGGCCACAGCGCAAGTTGGACAAGAACTGTGGGAAAACAGATTCCAACCTCTCAGTTTAACCATACAGTGGCCATGGGCCCTACTAGACAGTCCTCTGAGGAGCTGCCAGAAGACAGTTCTCAGTTTTAAGGGATCCTCTATTTGCAGGGCTGTAAAAACAAAAGAATCCAGATCCCACCAACAGAAGAGCAGACACAGCTGGTATACCAACCACTTGATCACAGTCCTCCTCACTATTGTGAGCCTATGTTTATTTCTACTCTGTTTTAATAACTATATATACATTTAAATGTTTAAATTAGTTATTACACAATTATTTTTCCTCCTTTTTTGCTGATGTGCAAGTAGTTATCCTATTCAGCACTAAAGAACACTGGATGGCCTTGGACTAATCACACAACCTCCAAGTTTAACCTACCTCACTGGATTTTTGTGAAGATGAAATGAGCATAAGGAGAATGTAGTTCATCATTCTGAGCCCCTTCCTGGATGGATGGGCTTTTTTTTTTTTTTAATGTAACAGCCTGGAACATAATTTTATTAAAACTAACGTTTGGCCCTCCCTCCAAAGAAGGAGAGATGAAGAGGCAGTATCTGCTGGATTTTTAATCCCTCCCCACAGTGCCATCCTTTTTTTCCTTTTGTGCCATAAGCCTAAGGGCATGGACCTGTTCTATTGTTCTTTTACTTGTAAAGTGCTACATAAATGATGATGATGGTAACAATTATAAATAAATGAACAAACTTTTCTGTTCTAGCATACTATGAAAGGAAAATATAATGTAATTCCATAAAATGCTCGTGAATTTATCCATGGTAGTCTGACTTTTGCTTCAGAAGAGAGTACTTTCCTTATTCCTGATTATCAAACTGTCTTCAGGTGTTTTGATATACAATATTGTACAGAACATGGAAAAGGTGCTTATGAGGATGGCAATTCTCTGAATCTCCTGCCTTTGCAATGTGGGGGGATTGAGGGAATTGTGCATCTGAAACAGTAACTTTTCCAAGCTCTGTTACTGAAGCATTTCATTGGCAGCATTTTACTAGAAATTATCAGAAGCAGTTCTGGATTGGTTATGGTTTTGTATTTACTATATCTTGACCCAAGTAAAAAGACAAGACTTCAAAGATAACATGAAACACAACGAACACTTCCTGACAGTAAGGCCACAGCACTATCTAAAACACAATCTATTGTTCCTGAGATGGCAAAGAATGCTAAACAATAGCAGTTTAAACAGCACTTGGGCAATAATTACTTTTTTCTAACAAGATAAGCGCTTATAAATCATTATTTAAGATAAGAGCCCCTGTGTCAAATCTGTTAATGAACTCCAGTTGGGCACTTCCTTGATCTTACAGTCCTAAGCTTTTTTGTTTAAACAACGTTTAGATCAGAAACAGATTATTAAGGCAGTTGAAGAGATTCTACACATTAATATTGGGCATACCCATTTATTTAGTACATACTATTCGTTTGTAATAGAGACGCTGCCTTTTCAAAAAACTCAGGACATAGGGCACACTCCAGGTAAGCCTTCAAGTGACAGAATTGTCTCCATCACTAGAATGTGGGGAAGGAGGTCCTTCTAAAGTGTCCTCAAAATCTGCTTTAGAGGATGGGGGCAGCCTTGTGGAGCAGATGTGGGCAAGGGAACACCAGAGGCTGCAAAACAGAGAAGAAAATGTTCTATTTGGTCAATGTTGGCTTTTGCTGTTGTATTTTGTACTCTGAAAGATGTAATATTGTTTTCCAGATAATGCCTGTTGTAATTCCTCTGTAAAATGAGGCTGCAGGAGAGTCTAGGGGCATGCCTGGGATGATTACATGCCAAGGGGATACTAACATGTGAACACAAACACAGATCAAGAGAGAGATCTGATCTGCCACATGAAATCTCTTTACAGTTCCTGAAGTGATAATATGTTTGTAGCATTTTCAGACATCACACCCATCCCCAACAGATTAGAACTTGAAATGTAGCCTTGTTGTGGTATCCAGGACATGTAATGACAGCCCAGTGTTGGTTTGTCTGAAGTTACCTTGGTATAAAGCTAGAGACAGCTTGGGTCTGGCTGGCTGTCTTTGCCAGAGTTTGTATGCCCCATCAGCTACAATAGGGATGGGCAAAACCCAGCCCATCGGCTGCATGCATAGGTTCCAGCCATTTTTGCAGTGCCTGGGGCCCCTGAAAAGAACAACAACAACAACAACAAAAACCCAACCAACAACCCTTGTTTTCACACCACTAGAAAGCAATCACAGCCAATTGTATTTCTTAAAACCTCCCAGATGTGTGACTGCTCTACCTCACACCTTGTTTTAGTGTGTTTATTCTTTTTTCCCCAACCAAAAATGACTGTACTTCCTTTATCGACAGATGATATCAACCAGAAATGGAAACATTCACTCTTGGTTGATGGTACATTACTGAATTATGATACCGTGCAATAGCAGGAGGGGGCAGTACGATTCAGAGGTCTGAGAATGGCAAAATTTGATCACTGAGGGCTAGAAAGCTATGTCATGCATTTACACTGTCATACATTTACACATTTACACAGAGCCCATGTTTGCACATCCTGTTAAAACATGATTTGGGGTGATGTACATGAAGAGGAATGTGAAAATTCCAGACGTATATGGTCAGCAGGAGATTCAGAGCTTTCACTTTTTGTTTTCCCTTAACTGGTTTGTAGTTATCACCTCAAGCAACCGACTGTGACTAGCATTAACTATAGTTAACATAAAACAAGCCAGCTGTTTGCAATCATCATTATTGTGAGTCAGAACACCAAGTCTAAACAACAGACCAAACTGTGGTTAACTGTGGTTAATGAAAAGCTTCCATGAGTTTTTTCTTGGTTTCACATGACATAGCGAGTCTAAGGCTTGCAGCACCTAGTTCACACTCATGCCTGTGATGTTAAACAATAGTTTAGCATGATGGGCTAATACAGCCACCAAGTCTCACAATCAGCAAATGTGGAAGTTCGTAATTGTGGACAGACAACTGAGACCAATTTAGCAATATCCGAAGCAAACCAAGCAAGCCAACCTTGATATTCTATAAAATCAAGCCAAAGGAAACACCAGGATACAGCCTAGTTAGCAAATTTGAGAACATGAGAGCATTTGTTCTCCAAAAGAATATATGAACATATTCACTTACCTATCTGAACACTGTCAGTTCCATTATAAAAAAACTTAGTTACAAGTACCGTAGTTCTCAAGAGAGAGAGCATGCAATTGACTTTGGCCAAGAAAGGCTTGAGCAAACAAACACCATGAAGCTCATCTCAGCATAGATGTCAAACAAGAGTTCTGGTCTTGATCATATAGGCTGTATATGCCTTCCTACAGGATCAGAGAGGCAATCAAGTTGTCACCATCAGTGGTATTTTGGCTTCACAAGCAAGCAAGATAGGAATTACTTGGTAAGATAGGCAACATTCCACACATAAGCAATCTGTAAACATCCAGTGGATTGCCATCAGAAAACCCAGTGGAAGGGAGAGCCAAGACTTGGCTGGAAATGGTGGTAGGATGCTTATATTTATTGGTCAGGGCTAAAAAATGAGGAAAGCTTAGAAAAGTTACTTTTTTGGACTGCAACTCCTACAGCCTGCCCTTTCTCAGCCAGCATGGCCTGTAACTTTCCCAAAGTTTGAAAATAAGAGAAAAAGTAGAACGGCAACAGTTTTGACTCCACAATTCTCCTCAAAGACTGCTGTTGAATAATCTATACTTAGAATCAGCATCTGGCATAAATACAGATGTCAATATTTTATATTTGCTACTATTATAAACTTTTGCACCTCCGTCTTGCCCTCCCAAAGGCTTGAAAAATAGAATCATAGAGTTGGAAGAGACCACAAGAGCTATCTAGTCCAACCCCCTGCCATGCAGGAATACCCAACCACAGCATTCCTGACAGATGGCATCCAGCCTCTGTTTAAAAACCTCCAAAGAAGGAGACTCCACCATACTCCGAAGCAGTGTATTCCACTTCCAAACAGCTCTTACTGTCAGGAAGTTCTTCCTAATGTTTAGGTGGAATCTCTTTTCCTGTATTTTGAATCCATTGCTCTGGATTCTAGTCTCCGGAGCAGCAGAAAATGCCACATTGGTTACTTACCGTGAAGGTGCATTCTTGAGGGAACGGGGTGATGTGGGTCCTTTATACATCTGGGTTTCGTCAGTCACCGCCCAGGTGCAGCAGGAAGTTACATCAAGCCTCTTCATATTCAAATTTCTTTGTCTTCATCTCCTCCATCCTGGAGCCACGAGGCCAGTTCACTGACTAGCAAAGCCCTGTAAGGACTAAGGAAATCGATTAAGTCAAATAGCATTAAACAGAACTAGGTAATAAGGATACCGCCATGTAAGGAAAAACGCATGCAGTCACTGGGCGGGGAAAGGACCCGCATCACCCCGTTCCCTCAAGAATGCACCTTCACGGTAAGTAACCAATGTGGCATTCTCTGAGGGAGGGGTGATGCGGGTCCTTTACATCTGGGACGTGCCCAAGCTGACTAAATAGGGCGGGAGTGACTGCGGAATTGGCGGACTCAGTCTTTGAGCACCTCCTGGAGCACCCTCCGACCGAAGTTCGCCTCGGCGGAGCGGAACTTGTCCACCTTATAGTGTCTGATGAAGGTGGACGGTGTGCTCCAGGTCGCTGCCCTGCAGATTTCTACCAGGGAAGCGTTAGTAGAGAAAACCGTGGATGTGGCGGCTGACCTAGTTGAATGAGCCGTGACCCCAGATGGCCTGGGGATCCTAGCTGAGTCGTAAGCTTCGAAGATACAGGCCCTGATCCAGGAAGCAATGGTCTTCTGTGACGCCCTGGTCCCTATGGCTGACCGAGAGAAGGAGACAAACAGAGCATCGCAGTGTCTGATGGGAGCAGTGCGTCTGATATATATCTTCAAGGCCCTCCTGACATCTAGGTTATGCCAGAGCTTCTCCTTCGGGTGCGAAGGATTGGGACAGAAGGAGGGCAAAATCAAGGGCTGTGAGACATGGAACTCGGAGACGACCTTTGGTTTGAATGACGGATCTGGATGTAGGGTCACTATGTCCTTGCCAAAGGAACATAGGTGTTCCCTTACTGACAGGGAGGCCAACTCTGACACCCTCCGCGCTGAGGTGATGGCCACTAGGAACGCAACCTTGATGGTGAGAGTTCTAAGGGAAATTGTGCACAACGGTTCAAAAGGATGCTTCATGAGTTGCCGGAGGACTAGGGAGAGGTTCCACGACGGGAACCTGTGTCTCACCGGGGGTGAAACTATCGAGGCACCCCTCAGGAAACGTCTGATATGAGGATGCAATGAGAGGCGGTTCCCGTCCTGTGCTGTGAGGAAGGCCGACAAGGCGGCCACCTGTCTCTTCAGAGTATTTGGTCGCAGGCCCGCCTCGAGGCCTTTCTGTAGGAACGCCAAGATGTGCTTCACCGAAGCTCCTTCGGCGTCTAGGTGGTGAAGGGCACACCATCTCCTGAAAGCTCGCCATGTAGCTTCATAGATCCTCCTGGTGGACATGCGCCTAGAGGAAAGAAGGGTGTTGATAACTGAGTCCTCATATCCGTGCTCCCTTAGGGCTTGCCTTTCAGTCTCCATGCTGTTAATTGCAACCAGCTTGGATCTGGGTGGAGGATCGGTCCCTGACTTAGTAGGTCGGGTCTCTGTGGTAGACGCCAGTGGTTCTGAACACTCATGTCCATCAACTCGGAGAACCAGGGACGCCTGGGCCAGTGGGGTGCTATCAGGACCACTTGTGCCTTCTCCTGGCGAATCTTCCGGCAGACTTTCCCTATGAAGGGAAGTGGGGGAAATAGGTATAGGAGGCCGGACGGCCAAGGGGATCGCAGGGCGTCCGTGCCTTCGGCGTTGTGGTGATAGAACCTGGAAAAGAACCTGTCCAGCTTGGCGTTCGATCTTGTTGTGAACATGTCCACCTCCAGTTGGCCAAACTTGGCCTGGAGCTGGTGAAATACGTTGTCGTTCAGTTCCCATTCTCCGGGGAGAACTGAGTACCTGCTCAGGTAGTCCGCTTGCTGATTGCGTTCCCCCTGTAGGTACTGAGCCGTGAGAGACTGCACCGTCCTTTCGGCCCAGAGGAAGATGAGGTTCGCTTCCTGCTGTAGGGACCGGGATCTCGAACCTCCTTGTTTCGCTATGTACGACCGGGCTGTGGTGTTGTCCGTCATCACCATGACGTGTTGCCCTTTCAGGATTGGGGTGAAGTGTTGCAGGGCCAACCGAGCTGCGCGTAGTTCCAGCCAGTTGATGCTGTGTGTCTTTTCTTGTGGGCTCCAAACCCCCTGCGTCAGCTGTCCCTGACAATGCGCTCCCCAGCCCCGTAGGCTCGCGTCGGAGGTAACCAGGATCGCTTGGGGTAAGGTGAAGAGAGAACCCCTGCTGTTTGTTTTCGCCTGGGACCACCAGGCCAGAGAGTCCTTCACGTGCTGTGGGAGAAGCAGGAGCGGGGACTTCCTCAATGCAATCTCTTTTTGGTAGGGCATGAGGAAGTTCTGCAGGGGTCTGGAGTGGAATCGCGCCCACGGGATGACCCCGAAGGCCGAGATCATAAGGCCGAGGAGTCTGGCCAGTAGGGACAGTGGTACCCTCCTTAGGGAATGCACTGCACGAGCTTCCCGTAGGAGGACCTCCTGTCGCGCCTTGGACAGGGTGATCTTGGAGCGAAGAGTGTCTATCTCCACTCCCAGGTGGACGATGTTGCGGGCCGGAGACAGGTTGCTCTTTTTGAAGTTTACCAGGAAACCGTGAGCCTGCAGGTAGTGAATTGTCGTCTGCAGGTCTCTCCCTGCCTTGTCCGAGGAGGATGCAGGGAGCAGGATATCGTCTTGATATGGGTATAGGTGGATTCCCTGTGCCCTTAGATTGGCGATTAGGATGATCAGAACCTTGGTGAAGACCCTTGGCGCTGAGGCCAGACCAAAAGGGAGGGCCTTGAACTGGAAGTGTTGATCCCCGAAGGCGAAGCGGAGATATTGTCTGCTGTCCTCGTGAATCATGATGTGCATATATGCATCTGAGAGGTCGAGAGAGGCTAGGAAGTCCCCTGGTTGGAGCGCCTCCCTTATGGATGTAAGTGTCTCCATTCGGAACTTTCTGTATGTAATGTGTCTGTTGGTGTATTTTAGGTCCAAGATGGACCTTTGACTGCCGTCCTTCTTGGGCACTGTGAAGAAGAAGGAGTACACCCCTGAGAAACGTTGAGAGACTGGTACCTCCTCTACGGCGGCTATGTCCCTCAAGTGCTTTATGGCTACTTCGAGGTCTTTTGCCTTCTTTAAGCCTCTGGGAATTGGGGCTGGGATGAATCTGCCCCTTGGCCTTGAATCGAACTCGATTTTGTACCCGTGGGTGATCGTTGAGATGACCCACCTGTCCGTTGTCGAGTTCAACCAAGGCCCGAGGAACAGACTGAGACGGCCGCCCACTGGGGGTGACCCCGAGTCAGGCCTGTTGTCGTGAGCCGCCGCGCTGCGAGTTAGAGCCTCCCCTTCTGTTGCCGTTAGACTGTGATCCGGTATTCTGTCTGATGACATAGTTTGGTCTAACCCAGGGTGGGCGAAAGGAGTTGTAGTTTCACTGTTTCCCGAATCCCCTAAAGGGACGAAAAGGACGGGGGGACTGGAAGGGGCGCCGGCCACTCTTCTTGTCAGGCTTCTTGAGCGTAGAGGGCATAGCCAACTTCTTGTCCTTCGTCTCGACGAGGATGTCCTTCAGAGCTTCCTCCCCAAACAACTTGAGGCCCTTAAACGCGGACGAAGCTAATGCAGCTCTGGTTGGGGTGTCGACTTGCCAGTGTTTTAGCCACACAGACCTCCTGGCCAGGGTGAGGGCTCTGATCGCGCGGGCGGAAAAGATCATCGCGTCCTGCGCTGCATCTGCAATAAAGAAAAGAGTACGAAGGAACCTGAGCAGGTCACTTGGGTCGAGCTCCTGGAACTCCATGAGCTCCTGCAGCCAAACAATTGCCGCCCTAGAAAAAAGAGATATAGCCAAGGTGGATCTGACCCCGCAGGCTGCAGAATCGTGGGCCTTCTTGAGGGCTGCATCGGTTCTCTTCTCGTCTGGGTCCCGGAGGGAGCCTTCCCCCTCTTTGGGAGCCAGACAATGAGAAACAAGAGACGCGACCGGATTGTCGACCACCGGGGGCTTTAGTAGATCAAGGAAACGCTGGCTGGTGTTGTAGTATTTCTGTGCTACAGTGGTACCCCGCCTTCCCATAGACGGTTTGTCCCATTCGTTGGTTACCAGGGACCAAAAGGCCTCTGGGAAGGGAAGCTCCGGCTTCTTCGGGCGAGAGGTGCGCATAACTGCTGCCACCTTCTCGTTAGACGAGGATGTAGACGGAGACTGGTCCGTGTCCCCAGGCGTAATCTCTAGGGTTGTCATCATCTTGTTAAGGAGAGGGATGTACCACTCTCCTTGGAAGAGGCGGTCCGATTGATCTGGGTCCGCCTGCTCAGAATCAGTGATTTCGCCTTCCTCTTTGTCAGAGCCTAGCGCATCGTCGTGTGCCTTGGAGCCCCTGACGACATCCAAAAGTGCGTTCTCCTCATCCGAGGGTGGTAAGGACTCCTCGGAGGAGTGGGCGGAACGTGGCTCCTTCCTCTTCTTGGCCGGGGCGCTAACTTCTTGCGCGCCGGTCCTGACTTCGATGTGCTTAGTTTTAGCTTTCGCCTTGCCCGGGCCCTTAGACTGGCGTTGTTGCGCACTGCTGGTCCGGTCCTTGGGAGGAGCCCCCAAGGCTGCAGTGCTAGTGTTGTGCCCGTCAGGCAGGTCATCGTCCGAAAGCAAGGCCTTCGAGAGGAGATCTAAGGCCGCCTTGATGGCGCCTTTACGCCTCTTTCGTCCGCCCTGTTGCGAGGGTCCATTCTCCTTGACCTTGGGCGCCTGAGCAGCGACCCACTCAATATCTGATTCCTCCCCACTCGAGGGATCAAAGAACACTGGGATCCCGTGGTGGCTCGCACTATTGAGGACCATAGGGGCCTGAAAACCCTGGGCCTGGTAGGCCAGGGCCTGGTAGGCCGGGACCTGGAACCCTGCGGGTTGAATAGGATGAGGGTGGGGAGCAGGTAGGAAATAGGCCGGGGCCTGGCTACCTGTGCCCATGGCCTGGTTGACCAGCCCTTGTTGAGGGAAGGCCTGGAGTGCCACTGGCTGCTGGGCCTGGTTGGCTGGCACCTGCTGGGGCAGAACCTGTAGCAGGCAAGGCTGCTGGGCCTGATGGAGTGGGACTTGGACTTGCAGGGTGGCGGGCTGGGAGGGCAGGATGTTGGGAGCCGCAGACTGCGTTGTCTGGGGCTGAGGAGGGGGGGCTTGGGGGTTTACGGATTGTGTCCGCCCCTCAGCGCTTGAAACTTCTAGGGG
The DNA here is from genome assembly GCA_030847615.1 of Gambelia wislizenii. Lineage (NCBI taxonomy): Eukaryota > Metazoa > Chordata > Lepidosauria > Squamata > Crotaphytidae > Gambelia > Gambelia wislizenii. Next base: position 38,816,032 of record JAUMIR010000004.1, read on the forward strand.
GGTGCTCAACTGGACTGGAGTTGGGACCCCTTCCGCAGAGGCGCCTGTCTCAGCTGGGGGTTCGGCGCCACTCGGTGGATCCCCCCCCCCGCGGCAATGGTGACGGATGGGGAAGTTTCCATGGGGGACAGTGGGTCCCCGGTTCCCTCCTTTCCCTCCTGTGCCCCGCTTGGCCTCCATGGTGGTAAGAAGCGCGCCGTCCCCAAAAGGAGGGAGGGCACAATACGTGGGGGCAAGGGCGGCTCTTCCTCGCTCCCCCCAAGGGTCCCCGTTACCTTGGTGGGGGCTCCTACCCCCGTCCATGTCTGGCAGCAGGGTCCCGGAGCATGCCAAGCACTCCAGAGGGGCGGAGGAGAGATCGCGGCCCCGGTGGAGTCTTCGGAAGCCGGCTTCTTCTTCTGCTGCGCCGGTCTCTTCCGCGGCTTGAGAGCCGCCTGGCCCTCCGAGGCCTTCCCGGCCGTGATGGCCTGGTGGGCCCTCCGGGCCGCGTCCCTCTGGGGGACGCCTGGCAGGGAGCCGGCAGCGGCAGCAATGGCGACCGCGGCTCCCGATCCGGTGTTGGCCGTTGGTCCGGAGCGGCCATGGTCGGAGGCCGCATCCCCGACCGCTCCGGAGCCGATTCCCGCCGACGAGGGGTCTTCCTGGGCTTGCATGCTAGCCCACAGTAAAGAAAAGAGTGGAGAAAGGGAGAGGAGGAAGTCCCGGACGCTAAGAGGAAGAAGGGTGTTTTTTTTTAAAAGGCGGGAAATTAAAAAGGCGCAAAGAGGAGTCTCTAGCACTGATCAGTGTCTAGAGAGCAAGGCAAGAGGTTAGAAAGGAAAAGAATTAAAGGATTAAGGTAAAAGCAGATGTAAAGGACAGAGGAGATTTCTCAGCTACCTACTGGGCGAAGCAGGAAGTTAGAACTGGCCTCGTGGCTCCAGGATGGAGGAGATGAAGACAAAGAAATTTGAATATGAAGAGGCTTGATGTAACTTCCTGCTGCACCTGGGCGGTGACTGACGAAACCCAGATGTAAAGGACCCGCATCACCCCTCCCTCAGAGAATAAACTTGCTCCATCCTCAATACGGCATCCCTTCTAATATTTAAACACGACTATCATGTCACCTCTTAACCTTCTCTTCTTCAGACTAAACATACCCACCTCTCTAAGCCATTCCTCATAGGGCATGGCTTCTATTCCTTTCACCATTTTGGACATCCTCCTCAGGAAACTCTCCAGCTTGTCAACATCCTTCTTGAATTATGGTGCCCAGAACTGGACACAGTATTCCAGGTGCAGAATAGAGTGGTACAATCACTTCTCTCAATCTAGACACTATACTCCTATTGATACAGCCTAGAATTGCATTGGGTTTTTCCCCGTTTCCACATCACACTGTTGACTCATGTTCAGCTTATGGTCTACTAACATTCCTAGATCCCTTTCATGTGTACTGTTGTCAAGCCAGGTGTCACCCATCCTATATCTGTGTATTCCATTTTTACTACCCAAGAGTAGTACCTTACATTTCTCCCTGTTTAAATTCATTTTGTTAGTTTTGGCCTGTTTCTAATCTGTTAAGGTCATTTTGATTTTTGATCCTGTCCTCTGGGATATTAGCTACCCCTTCTAATTTGGTGTCATCTGCAGACTTGATAAGCATACCCTCTATTCCCTCATCCAAGTCATTGATAAAGATGTTGAAAAGCACTGGACCCAGGACAGAACCCTGTGGCACCCCACTAGTCACTTCTCTCCAGGATGAAGAGAAGCCACTGGTGAGCAACTTTTGGGTTCAATCAGTCAACCAATTACAAATCCACCTCTCAGTCACATTGTCTAGCCCACATTTTACTAGCTTTGTTGGAAAAATATCATGGGGGACCTTGTTAAAGGCCTTACTGAAATCAAGATATGCAACATCCACAGCATTCTCTTCATCTACCAAGTTCGTAACTCTATTAAAAAAGAGCTAAGATTAGTCTGACATGACTTGTTTTTGATACCCATGTTGACTTTTAGTGATTATGGCTCTACTTTCTAAATGCTTACAGACTGTTTGTTTAATGATCTGCTCTAGAATCTTTCCTGGTATTGATGTCAGGCTAACAATGTGATAATTATTTGGGTCCTCTTCTTTTCCCTTTTTGACGATGGGGGACAACATTTGCCCTCCTCCAATCTTCTGGGACTTCTGCTCTCCAGGAATTTTCAAATATTATTGGTTGAACTGGTTGTTTCATTTTACATATGCATATTGTTAGTTTTGGTTAAAATTTTTCTGAAATATGTTAACTGCTCTTTTGTGTGGTGAAGAAGCCTATCTCTGTTCTTTCCATGTTATTTCTGCCTCTGGTACCAAAATTTCTGTTTAAGAAGTAGTGCTGAGGAACACAACTGTTTTGCTACCTGAGATATGTCTGTATTAATTATGGAGGGGACTCAGGCAGCAACACTTTGAGGTGAGAATAGGTGTGTTACAAGTACAGGAGACTGTTGTAACCCCATCTGTGAAATGTACCTTTAGGTCCATGTTACTGATTGCGAGTGATGAATGTTGTTCCAAATTAATCCAAAATAACAGGAATCTTTGTGTGAATATATAGACTTGGTATGGTGTCTTCAGTGCACTGTTGACTGCCACAGTGACTATCTCTTCACTACCTACAGTTTTATAGTCACAAACTAGGCCTCCTAGGTCCTTTGCACAATGGATATGTTTGCACAACTGTTACAATTACAAGGATGAGCTGGAGCAAGTCTGGAGCTTGTATTCTCTCCCACTATCCTAACATGGCTACAAAGAGAACTGGAAGCTTTTCTATCCACTTTAGTTTGACTGCAGCTTGAGATCATAGTTTACGAAGTTTTATGTTTCAGTAAACTGTAGTAAAGATTAACCACAATGTAGGGTTTACTGTAAGTGTAGTTACAGTAATTTAATACAGAGACAAAATTACATAGCCAATAACATGTAAACACAGTGGCTCTTTTTGCAGGCATTAGGTTATGTTCATAACCATGTGTATTGTTTGGAAATGGAAGGATACAGGATTGCCCTGCTGTTCTGGTAATATACAGCCTAGATCGTTGACTGGGACTGGTGACACCTCTGTTCAAATCCGCAATCATCCATGAAATGAACAAGATGACCATGGACCAATCACTCTGTCTCAGCCAGGGTTGTTGTGAGAATCAAAGTGGGAAGGAAGATGTATACTGTCTTGGAGGAAACAGGACGATATAAAAGAACCAAACATGTGATGAGTGTAATCTGTTGTTCTTAAAACACACACACACAGAGAGAAAACAGGTGTTCTAGAGCATTGTTTGAGTCTTAAGTTCCTATGTGGTTGGGGATATTCATGTAAATATTTCCCAACTTTATTTTAAAAACTGAATCAGTGTTGCAGCTGCAGTTCCCATTTCCTTATTCTCTTGATACCTCAAACCCCCCTCTGCCCAAAGAATACAACGTGACACCATCATGTGCATACATTACAACACTATCGTGCACATACATTCAGGGGACTGCCAATGAGACTATCTACCATGTGTATCAAACTACTTTCCCCATCCTCCCTGTTTTCTAGATGTACAGTAGAAACATATGCTTTGAGTTTGGTGGATGGGGATGGCCTCCTAGGATTCTATTTTCTTTCTTTCTTTCTTTACATTTTTGGCCAATGAACAATTGCTAGAAATTTGTTTCACCATTATTCTGCTGAGAAATGTAGCCACGTGAAGAGCAGATTATAACATAAACATAATTTGCAGGCCAATCTTTCTTGGAGTATAACATTTCAAGAAGGAGGTCAGGATTTACATGCTGAATCTTTCCCTATGGTGGCAAGATACCCAAAATGCCTCCCTGAATATGGAATATTCATTCTCTCCCTGTTGTGCTGTCTTCAGCAAAAAATGAATACTTTTATGATTCGAGCTTTCTTGGTAATAGTTGTTACTTGAATGCAATCTTACCAGTGACTCAGTGCATTAATTCTGCATGCATTTGGTACTCATTCATCTTCCCAGTGATTCTTGTTTTTCCCAGCGCTGCTTGTAATATGCAGCATCATTTGAGAGACATTAGCTTGTGTACAGTTCTTGCAACTTTGCTTATAGAAACACTGTCAGTACCAAAACCTTGGACCGCTGCTTCTTTCTACAGCAGTGGGTTTCAGCCTTAGGTTCCCAGATGTTGGTCCACAGCTGTCATCATCCACAACTAGCATGGTCAATACTTTGGATTTAGACTGCTAAGAGTTGCAATGCAGCATCTAGACACCTGAAGTTGGGACCTGTTGAGGGAATACTTTTTAAATGCATGTTTTATCTTTCTCAAATACTCTCCTGAAGAGAGAACATAGTTCATGATTAAACATATGCTTTACATGTAGAAGGTTTCAGGTTCAGTCTTTTGGCATCTTCTGTTTTTTAAAACAGATCTAATAGATCTAAAATGAAAAGAAAGTCATCTGCCTGAGAATCATAGCTTGGTAATAAATAGTTCAATTTAACTAGCCCCTTCTTCTCTTCTAATTAAAAACACTCATTATTACTGTGGTACAATGAATAAGAGGCTTTTCCTTGTTATTCATTGCTGGACTTTTACTCAAGAGGAGAAGGATGTTTGGATACCACTGGGATTGTTAGAAACCGGAGATGGCAGAGATTGAACTTTGGATGTCTGGTCTTTGCATGCAAATCATGTCCTTTAGCATTGCTCATTGCTGACCGTATTCCTTGATTCTAAGTGAACAGAGAGGTAGAGAATGCAGTGATTCAGTAGTGCAGAAAAATGCTCTGCATATGCTTAGAGGTACAAAAATAAATCTTATTTAAAAATTCTCCACCCTTGATTCAGCAAACTGACCTTTGCAGCCACTACTTGCTGCAGTACAAATTGCAATTGATCAGTGTCCTATAGCTGGAATGAACATATGATTCCTTATTCATTTTCCCCATCCAAATTGTCTATGGTATATGAAAGGGAAATGGATAGCACATTTGTTGGTGAAGTGAAAAGAAGAGAGATGCAGATTAGTGACATAACTTAACGGGTTATTAGACTCCATGCTATAAGACAGCCAACCCCCATTTGGCAATCTTCTGTATTGCACTATAGATCCCACCATCCCAAGTTATTAGTCAGCCTATACCTTTTCTCATTTGATACTAGACTGGAGAAGGCAACTTAAAATTTTTATTTTTTTTATTTTAGTTTTATTTATTTATGTATTTATACCCCGCTCTTCAGCCACAAAGGCTATCAGAGCAGCTTACAATTTGCAATAGCAATTTACACATCTACACTGCATTAAGTAGTTTCCAATGTGTATTAGCTAATGACAAAGAACATTTTTAAAGGGGCTAGTTTAAAGAAATAATGCCACTATCAGATACCAACAGCAATAAAATACACCATTTTATATAAATCCCATGGATTCTTTAAAAAAACACAATTATCTGTTTAATTAACAACTAAATAACAATAACATTGCAAATTAAATTCCGCTCATCCCAGTATTAAAGACAACAAATTTATTTCCTCACTTCTAACTATCAGCTGTAATGAATTAATTCCGAGCTCTCCTGAGAACTTGAAAAGCCACCGTCAGTCAAAGTAAAAGAACAACACTGGGTTAGATTTTCTTTGGGTTTTTCCAGGCTGTGAGTCTATGTTCTGGAATACAGTAGTTTCTTTCTGACGCCTGCATCTGTGGCTGGCATCTTCAGAGAATGGTTGGGTAGGAGTGTGTGTGGTGTTTATATATTGTGAACCCCTGTTGGGGAGACACTAATCATCCTTGCATTTCTATTCCCAGAAACTAACCATTCAATTACACAAATTTATATATACTCCCCAATAGGGGTTCACAATATATAAACTCCACAAACACTCCTACCCAACCATTCTCTGAAGATGCCAGCCACAGATGCAGGCAAAATGTCAGAAAGAAACTATTCCAGAACACAGCCTCACAGCCTGGAAAAAACCCAAGGAAAATCTATGGATACCGGTCGTGAAAGCCTTCGCTAACACTGGGTTAGATAGACAAAATAGTCTAATCTGGTGTGTTACAGCAAGAGAGCTTGGAAACATTACATTTTGGACTAGAACAGCCAGGATTCTGGGAGCGGTATTCCAAAAACAAAACTTTTCCAAGTTCTGCTTGCTAGTACCTTATGTTCCTATGATGAATCTGTGGGGCCTTTAAAGAAAAGCTTCAAATAAATAGTTTCTACCCATTACAGGTATGCCTCAGTTCATGAAGTAGATGTGTTCCTGGGCTTTAATTCTTTAAGAGGAACTTTGGTACTAGAGGTAGAAATAACATGGTAACAATAGGGGTAGGTTCCTGCACCACAAAAGAGAAGAGCAATTCAACATGTTTCAGCAAACATTTTATTCAAAACTAACATTATGCTTGTGTGAAATGAAACAACCAGGTTAGGTAAGCTCTGCGCAAGTAAACAAAAACATTTTGAATTTTCTAGAGATCACTTGAATGCTTTGTCCAAATGCACCCCATAATGTTTTTGCTCCTTTCAACAGCCTCTGCTTTCCTTATGATTTCTATTTTGGTGGTGAAACTTATAGATCTATGCTTTTTCAACGTGCCATGATAATTTATGAGGGAGGCTAATCTGTTTTCCCTTTTCTGTTTTGCTCTTTACACACACTCAATAAGTGATTCTGGAGGCAGCTGTTTACCTTGCCTGTTGTATGTAAGCACACACAGCTACAGTAACATCACCTAAATCGCCATTTACTGCAGACACATTGCTGGAAACCAACACCAATTGCCTGTCTTTCTCTAGCCCTCCTTCACCATTCTCCCAGTGCCAATACTAGAAGAAAAAATCCAGCTAGAGAGAAACGAGAATAGGGGGGTAGGGTTGGGCCCCTGTAAAAAGGCTTTGTAAAAAGGAGCTTCTTTGTCAGAGGCTTTGTTAATTGAAGCGTGCCTGTACTTTTCTCCCCAGAAAGGAAGGTAAGGTTCTCCTCAGCTTTTATTCTTGCTCATGCAACTTCTGACTTCCTCTCTTTTCACATCTGCATGTACAAAAAAAAAAGTGAGGTATCTGTGTTACTGTGTTACTCAGAAAGGGGGAGGGTCTGCTGCCCCACACAGTGGGGGTGCTCCTGAGACTGAATGTGGAGCTGACAGCCGCTGTCAGTGGCAGGCTATTTATGTCTAATATAATTGCTTCTTCTCCACACCATAAGCTGTTGCTCTCTTTGTAGGAGGTCAGGAGTGGGTCTGTGGAGTGCTCAAGATAATTACCCAGAAGCAGCTTTCTGTGGTGGCAGTCTTTAATGAAGCTCTTTGGAAAAACTCAACTCCTCACCCTCCCTCCTACCCCCCCCCCTTGTGCATTTCAGCTGTTGATGACACCATGGAATCCAAGGAGGAAACATGTCTAGACAGAGCAGAGCTAGAAAGCAGGTGAGTTGAGTGTCTGAGATAAGGATCGGACTCTTTGATCACTCAAGATTATGTCACCAATATGGAGGTGGCTCACAGGCTAAAGTAAAGAATAGCAATCTTCAAGGGCAACTGGTGCCTCCAAATAATGGGATTGCTAGAAGCCTCACACAACCCACCAAGGTGTTCCATTTTTAGCCCCTCTAAACCAATATCTTTGGAAGCTCCTCCCACCAATAATGACATGTAAATAGAATCTCTATGTTCCGAGGTAGTACAGGTTGAGCATCACTTATCTGGAATTCCAAAATCCGAAATACTCTAAAATCAGAAATTGTTCACATGTGTGGCTAAGACAGTGACACCTTTGCTCTCTTGATGGTGCAATGTACACAAACTTTGTTTCATGCCCAAAATTATTAAATATATTTATAAAATTATAAGATGTATATGAAACATAAATGAATGTTGTGTTTAGACTTGGATCCCAACTTCAGATTTAAGTTAAAAACTTTTAATAAGATTAATGGCTCTTGAAGATACTAATACTGAGACCTTGGGTAGTATAACTGGTGCTATTCAGTAAAACTACACTTCCCTGAATGGTACATTGGCACTTTAACCATTCAGTCCCAGATATTTGCATAACAATTGTGAGGTTATCTTCTGGAACAGGGTGGTGGCTTGAAACCATACTGTAGTTGGCTTTTCAAAGACGCCCATATTCATTCATTTAGTGTTAAACTAACAGCTAAAATGTGTTTCTATTGTGTCCTGTTGCCTTTCTTTGCACTCTGAGCCTTTCATTAAAACAAGCCTCTTTTCTACCTGGAGCAAGACTCTTGGAGAACAAGTGTAGAAGGCTACCAGAGCCTCAAAACAATAATTTTGATCCCAAAGTCTTAAAAATGGATATTACGAAGGGGCAAAGAGAGGGGGCTAGTGAAAAATTACAATTGGCTTTTGTAAGTATTGCCAGGTTGCAGGGGGGGGGGAGGCCTACAGCCGCGTGTCATCAGAAATGGCTATGCGTGTCAGTGCTGACACACGTGTCATAGGTTCGCCATCACTGCTCTAGGCCAAGGATAAGCAATTGTGGCAGGCTAGGAGGCTGCCAGGAGTTAAGAGAAGTTGCTAGCCACCCAGAAGACCCATCATCACAACTGTTCCCATGAAAAAAAACATTTTGCCCCCAAGTGTCCCCAAATGTCCTCTAAGAAATATGGGGGTATGCTTTCTGTGTTTTTAGGTCTTCCTGGGCCCCTAGAGCACATTTGGAATCATTCTGAGGCAAAACAAATTATTTGGATTTTTTTTTAATTTTTTTGCAAAACTTTGTTTAAAGAGCCCCTGGGTGTTTGGAACCCCCGGGGGCTCCAAACATTATGAAAAAGCCTTCCACACCCTCTAGAGATCATTCTTCTTTGTTACAACCACATTCTAGACAAGTAAGTATGAGAGAAGGGTTCTTCTTGATGGTGGAGCCACAGCTGCTCTAGTGATCCCTCTTTGTTATCTCTTACACAGAAACTACACAGATTTGTGAGTGGGGATGTCAGGTTGTCAGTATGCTGTTCTATCCTGATTTTTACACCTCAAGATGGCTGCTTTTAGAATCTAAAATTTAGTGTATATATGTCTTGATTTTTTTGTCTTGCTCTGATATAATTTATAACAAGTATTGTGTGTCTTTTCTAGTGTAAGCTGCTATGAGCACTCTGCAGAAGAGCAGAAATGGGTATAATGTTGGTTTGTTGATAGCATTGCCAGGTTTTCAAAATAGTAACAAGGGACTGTTGAAACTCACAGTCAGGAAGTAACGATTAACAAGTTTGTATTCTGCCTACATACCAAGAAAAAGTATTGATTTCAGTTAACCTAGCCATATATTTCTCTGTAAAATTATCGTATTGTCCACGTTCGTAAATTACATAATGGAGACATTTCTTCCTTTTGTCCACACTCCAAAATACAGGGTTTTGACATTTCTTTTAGCCTATATAAAGGGGAAAGCTTTCCAATCCTCAAATAGGGGACATCCCTTTTAACAAGGGACACCTGACAGCCCTACAAGGGACAGGTTTTCTGGCCCTCAAATAAGGGACATCCATTATAATAAGGGGCACTGAACAACCCTAGTTGTTGTTGATGATAACAGTGCTATTCCTGATTAAAGTGCATATTACTGGTGTACAGTGTACAAAAGCCCACTCTGTCCATGCATTAATGTTTGTCTGTATCAATTTGTCTATATCAACACACAATCTGTTGCCCTCCAGATGTGGACACTACATTCCCCATCATCCCCACCTAGTAGGGCACATAGCCACCTTAACCATAGAAGAAGATGGACATGGTGAACAGGCTTCTTCTCTTCAGTAGGAAACCAAGGCCAAGAAAGCTGCATTGTTCATGGCATTCAGCTACAGGAGCTGCTTTGATTACTCACAGCAGGAATTCTTGGCTTTGAATGAGCGAGGGCCCCCAAATGTAGCTATAGAGAGGGTTTTCTTACCCTCCATTGGTTCAGAGTACATTTTACTGACAAAGCTTGACTTCATGCTAAAATGAAGAGGGAACTGAGGAATATAAAGGAAGCTTTTTAAATAGTTGAAATGGAGGCACCCTGTATCAAGGAGCATCTATCTGGCCAGCATTAAAGTTAGAAAAAAGCCAGTGTACTGGCAAGTGACTTAGTAGGGCTCATACAGAAAATGGCTTGGCATAGATCAGATACCCCTGTAATGTGCCAGAATCACCATTTTGTAGTCTGATTCTGTTGATCAGAGGGATTAATAGATAGGTTTGCTTATTTCATTCTCTCTCCACTGATCCCTGTTATTCTAGGATATCTATTAGCTATATTGATATTGCTTCTAGGATGGGGCACAGAAGGCTATTCAAAGTGTCAAGCTATTTAAATTGCAGAGGGATATTCAAGCTGTCAGGCCTGAGGAGGTGGCCCTGCTCCTCCCCCTTATAAGAGAAAGAGAGGGAGGGAGAGGAGAAGCAATTAAACTGATGAAGATCCAGTCTCTCTCCACAAGGGCCATCTAGTCCAACCCCCTGCCATGCAGGAATACCCCAATCAAAGCACTCCTGACAGATGGCCATCCAGCCTCTGTTTACCCCCCCCCTTCCTAATGTTTAGGTGGAGTCCATTGCTCTGTGTCCTAGTCTCTGGAGCAGCAGAAAACAAGCTCGCTCCTTCCTCAGTATGACATCCTTTCTAATATTTAAACATGGCTATTGTGTCACCTCATAACCTTCTCTTCTCCAGACTAAACATGCCCAGCTCCCTAAGCTGCTCCCCATAATGCCTGGCTTCCAGACCTCCCACCATGTTGGTTGCCCTCCTCTGGACATGTTCCAGCTTGTCAAATATCCTTCATTAGCAAGCATTAGTTCTGAGTAAGAGAAACCACACAACAGGCAGATGTCTTCAACTCTCATTTATTAAAATCTCCAGGAACATAGGACATCACCTACCTACTAAAAATATAAAGCTTACCTGAAATGTCCCAGGATTCTTTTTGCTCCTAAGAATATGATGTAGACCCCCTGAACTGTTCCTCCTAGCTTCTGCCCCAAACCCAAAGTGTTCCCTTTTACTCATCCCACAAGGCCTGCTAGCATTGACAACTTCTAAGAATTAGGAGTTGTTTAGACAATGAAAATATTCCTCATAGAATTCAAGGAAAATACCTTTTGTCCCGACACACTGTGAATGAGATTTGTGGTATTTGGAAGGAGTCGAGCCAAAAATTCCCATCTACTGTGCAGGAAAAGCCACTGCGGTTTTCCCCAAGGTTTTTTGAATAACGTGCAGGCTTGCACATTATTGCACATCTTGTGCCCAGCTTGTGGGGGGCAATTAGCTAACACACATTGGAAACTGTTTAATGCAGTGTAGATGTGTAAATAGCTATTGCTTAAAACAATTTGTAAGCCGCTCTGATAGCCTTGTGGCTGAAGAGCGGGGTATAAATAAATAAATAAATAAAAAATAAAAGAAATCCAATTCCAGAGGCTGTGACCAGAATTGTTTTGATTTCCCCCCAGATTTTGGAACACTGGTGTTTGCATATACATACTTAATGAGATATCTTGGAGTTGGGATCCAAGTCTTCTTCTTCTTTAGTTCTAGACTGAATTTATTGAATATAAGCTAAAGTCCAAGTGTTTTGGCTTACAAAATTCAGTATTTTTCCATTAACCCAACAGTTATACTATCACATATGCATTGGAAAGCAAAACTAATCTACTGAACTGAATTACCAAATATCAAAATGTCAATGGTAATGTGACTTGGGTCCAATAAAAGGCAGTATTTAGAACAGGCAATCCCTTGCAACTTCAAAGCCCCAGTTGCCACTTTCCTCCACCACCCCCACCCTCCCTAAAGTGGTGATCGGGGCTTCAAAGCCCTGATCGCCACTTTCCTCCACCCCCCACCCTCCCTAAAGTGGTGATTGGGGCTTCCAAAGCCCAGGTCACTACTTTCCTCCACCCCCCCACCTTCCCTAAAGAGGTGATTGGGGCTTCAAAGCCCCGGTCGCCACTTTCCTCCACCCCCCCGCCCTCCCTAAAGTGGTGATCGGGGCTTCAAAGCCCTGGTTGCCACTTTCCTCCACCCCCCACCCTCCCTAAAGTGGCGACTGGGGCTTCCAAAGCCTTGGTCTCCACTTTCCTCCACTCCCACCCTCCCTAAGGTGGCAATCGGGGCTTCGAAGCCCCATTCACCACTTTCCTCCACCATCACCCGGCCTCCCTAAAGTGGAGATCGGGGCTTTGAAGCCCTGGTCCCAATTCCTCCCCCCTCCCACCCTCCCCAAAACGGGAATTTGCAAATATGCGGAACCGTGAATGTGAAACCCGCGAGTGTGGAGGGACAACTGTAGTTGCAAATGTTTCATCCTCCCCTATTAGACACTCTGTGCCGGAGGTCTGTAGGACAAAACAACAGAAGTCCGGCACAGAGTGTCTAGTTCTGGGACTTCCGGTTAAGCTAGGATCTTTGCCCTCACTTCTGCCAGCAGAAATAATGTTTTTTCCTCAAAGTGACACACCACCCGAGTTATGCTCAGTTTTTTGGCGAAGTTTGACATACCAAGCTCAAAAGGTTGCCCATCACTGGCCTAGAGGAATACGGTACATACGAAGAGTGCATTGGAACAGCCAGAGTGGACAGCCAGACAGACAGACATGTGTGTGTGTGTGTACATATGTGTATGTATAGATAGATATAGATCGATCTCTCTCTCTCTCTCTCTCTCTCTCTGGCTTTTCTTCGCAAACGAAGATTCAGGAAGGACTCATCCCGCGTTTTCTGCAAGCGCGCTGATATAGATATACAGTAGTCCCTTCACATTCACGGGGGTTACGTTCCACGGACCCCCGCAAATGTGAAAAATCTGTGAATATTGTTTGCCCCACCCTCCCCCGCCATAGCGACCATGGGGCCTCCGGAGGCCCCATAGTCGCTTTCCCCCACCTCCCCACTCCCTTCCTAGGCCTTCCCGGGGCCTCCGGAGACCCTCCCAAGGCCCCGTGGGTGCCTCCCCAGCCCTCCCCCCTCCCGCCCAAGCCCTCAACGGGGCCTCCGGAGAGTCTCCGGAGGCCCCGCGGAGGCCTTCTCGGCCCACTCCCCTCGCCCCCAAGGCCTTCGCGGGGTCTCGCAAGGCCCCACGGAGGATGGATGAATGAGAAAGGGAGTATAAGAGAGAAATTATGTGGAATGAAAATTTCATGGTTTAATTGCATACAGTTAGAACAATGGATTAAAAATTGGAAAAAGAATAATAAAGAAATAAGGGAATTTACAAAATTTGAAAATTTGGTGAAAAAAGGTGAAAAGAGGGATGATAATGAAAGTATGAAAGGTATTACAAGTGAATTATATAAAATATTGATAAAAAATAAGGGAAAAAAGACAAAGGGGAATATTTAAGGAGAATAAGGGAGGAAGATTTGAAACAAAAAATTGGAGATCATGAATGGGTTAAGATATGGAAACAAAGACATCTAAAAAATATGTCGATACGGATAAAAGAAAATTATTATAAAATAATATGGAGATGGTATTTGACACCAGCAAGATTGCATAATATAGATAAGAATAACTCTAAATATTGTTGGAGAGGTTGTCAAGAAATAGGTACATATATGCATATGTGGTGGAATTGTAAATTTGTACAGCAGTTTTGGGAAATGTTTTTTATAGAAATAGAGAATATTCTAAATAGAAATATAGAAAGGAAGCTGAGCATAGCATTGATGTCAATTTATAATGAAAAGAATGGGAACCAAGCAGAAAAGGATTTAATAACAAATTTATTAACGGCAGCAAGATTAATTATAGCAAGACATTGGAAAATGCAAATAAATGTACAAGTGGAGGAGTGGTATAAAGAAGTGTAGAAGATGGCAATAAATGATAAGTTAACATGTAGACTGAAAGTAAGAAGAGGAACTTGGAAAGAAAGTGACTTTGATAAAATTTGGAATGTATTTGTTAAAAAAGTATTACAGACAAAAGATGGGAGGTTACCTCCACCAGAAGAAATGAGATTCTGGAAAGATTAGGTAAGGGATAATGGCTCCGGTGAAGGGGAGCACTGAGTTGGGGGGGGGTAGGGGAATTAATATTTTTGAATTTATTTTTTAAAAAAAGGCCCCACGGAGGCCTTCCTGGCCCTCCCCCCTCCCCCCAAAGGCCTTCACGGGGCCTCCTCGGTGCACCCCAAGGCCTTCGCGGGGCCTCACAAGGCCCCGTGGAGGCCTTCCCGGCCCTCCCCCCTCCCTCCCAAGGCCTTTGCGGGGCCTCGCAAGGCCCCGCGGAGGCCTTCCCGGTGCAACCCAAGGCCTTCGGGGGGCCTCACAAGGCCCCGCTGAGGCCTTCCCGGCCCTCCCCCCTCGCCCCCAAGGCCTTTCCAGGGCCTCACCAGGCCCCACGGAGGCCTTCCCGGCCTTTCCCCCTCACCCCAAAGGCCTTCCCGGGCCCTTGCGAGGCCCCGCGGAGGCCTCCTCGGTGCACCCCAAGGCCCCACGGAGGCCTTCGCGGTCCTCCCCCCTCACCCCCAAGGCCTTCACGGGGCCCTGCAGAGGCGTCCCCGGTCCTTCCCCCTCCCTCCCAAGGCCTTCAGGGGGCCTCCGGAGGGTCTCCGAAGGCCCCGTGGAGGCCTCCCCAGCCCTCCCCGCTCCGTCCCAGGGTTTTCACAGGGCCTCTGGAGGCCCCATGTTGCAGTTTTGGGGGGGCCAGGGGGCCCTCCCAAAACCGCGAATGCCGAGTTCGCGAATGTGGAGGGACAACTGTACAGATATAGATACACACATGCACACACAGTAGATATATAGATTATAGATATAGATATAGATTTAGATATTGTCTGTGGGCTCATTATTAAATCTTTGTTTCTTGCCTACCAGCCATTAGTCTAAGAATGCAGCTCAATTTTTTTATCAAGTCTTTTTTTTGTCTGATTAAGAGGCTTTAGAGCCTAAACTTAGGGTAGAACAATTTGACAATTCAGCACAAGAAATATGAACCCTACTTGAGTCAAACTGAGAATGAACTTATGTTTAAGAGGAAAGGGATCAGTCTCTTCCTGAAGATTTCTATTTAGCACTAACAATCTCCTAAAGTAAACTTCAATTTTCTGCTTCTGCTAAGAGGAAGCACACTGGTACAATGGAGAAAATGGGCCCACATATGTAGAGCTAAGTAAGCAGAACTTCAGTAAAGATAAGAAGATTGCTCCCTATTTACTAGGCTGCTCTAAGTGCATGTTTATTCCCTCCTATTACTCACTGACTCATAGGCTGGTGGAGACAGATTTACATTTTAGGCAATGATACAATGCTATAACCCCATTTGACTGCCGATTAGTGTCAAATGAGGAAAGAAACAAGGGCATGGCATCAGAAGTGATGGCTGGAAAGTCAGGCAGACCTGTGGATTATATTTTCTTTCTTTCTTTCTTTTTTAAAGCACAGCAGCTTGGGGAAGATAATTTTCAACTACATCTCCACGAAAGCACCAGCTAGTATGGCTGCTGGTCATGCTGGCTGGGGGATGCTGGCTTCTGTAGTCCAAAAATTAACTTCCCAAGCTCTGCTGTTGCATGTGATGTTGTAGAGACAAATAGTTAAGAGGCATTAACAAGCAGAAGCAGCAGCCACTATCCACACGTATTAGTTTTCTGCTGTGAGGGACTGGTAATTCTCTCCACCCCACCATGTGCCAGGGATTGGTAACATATTTGTACCCATGCGCTACAACTGCTTCTGTGTTTCCTAGAAACTCACAAGGGACTGGGAGCCAATGGCTCATGGACCAGCTCTGGTCTAGGACCACCATTCTGAAAAGCAGTGCTCTATTGGATGACACTCCCTATGTCACGAGTGGGCAATTTTGGGAGGTCTACAGAATGCATGTGTTCCCACACCAGACCCTAGAGGGCTTCACTTACCTCTCCATTTAAAAATATCTGCAAAGGCTTCCTTAATTACCATGATTTAGGCCTAAGTAGGGCCTTTTTTCAAAAACAGAACAGATCCATCCAGTTTTGGAAAAAGCCCCCTGTGTCTGAAACAGCCCAGGGAGGCTAAAAATTAATTTCCCCCCATGGTCCCAAAGCATGAGAGAGCTTTTGAATTTAAAAAGGTTTTGGAGGACTAGGGAGCAGTGGAGCTGCATGTTGCCTACCCCTGCTCTATTGTTGTGTGCCTTCAGATCATTTCTGACTTATGGTGAGCCTAAAGTGGCCGTTTCACGGGGTTTTCTTGGCAAGATTTGTTCAGAGGGAATTTTTTTTTTTTTTTTTTTTTTAGGGAATTTTTTTATTGGAGTAAGACCATTCTACTAAAAAATACACCCGACCGCAAAAGGCCACAACAATAATACAAAAACAATACTAATTATTTTCCTCTTTTCTTACTAATACAAAAGTAAATCTATCCTAACACTAATGTATTTTTCCTTTTAATCTAAACACACTATAATCACATTATATTTACACATTATAATTATACCTACTTAGAAATGAAAAAAACCAATAAAATATTAATTAAAAATAATAATACAAAATAATACAAAATTAATAAAATATTTATTTAAAATATCATTTTATGTTATTGCTGGGGTCGTCTCACTAAACCACGGCCAAAACTTTTTCCAACGATAGCTTGGCAATTTCTCTTTTTCACTCAGAGCTAAATTTTCAATTACATTCTTCACATAATAGGCAGTGCCTTTTACATCCTGCAGATTTTGACTTTTCACCTCCTTTTTTCTCTGGAAAACTAACCCTAACATCACATAAAGGTTTACCAGGCGCACCGTGGACCAGGGCACTTTCCAAAAACTCTCAGCCACAGAACCAGACTCCTTCCTCTTCCTCTTTTGGCCCACTGACTTTCTGGGTCCCCTGACACCCTCTGGAGGCTCAGTCCCTGAAAGCACTGTCTCCCAAGCCTGCTGTGCCAAATCGGGCCAATCCAGGACCCGGGCCACCTCCTCCCATGTTTCCCGGGCACTCGGGCAGTCCTGGACAAAATGTCTGATCGTCTCCTTTTGTGCCACGCCACTCAAAATCTCAGCCTTTTTACATTTCAGACGTGGACAGGTCTGCTCATCCTCTGCGGTCCATGGTCTCTTTCCCCTCAGATTAAGAACCTGATGGTAGAGCCTCCACCTCAAGTCCCACAACTTTTTGGGGACCCTTTTGTCCATGAAATACTCAATTGGGTTAGTCTGGTGATTTAGGTATTCTGATAAATCTAGTTTGGCCTGACGCTTTTGCAAAAACGGGTTAACATAAATCTCCTCCACTATTTTCCTGTACAAAGTCCTCTTGATGCTCTGACCTGGTCTGTCTTCCCCCTTCAACTCCTCAGCATGAATTTTATATTTCTTTATGTAAAAAACAAAGTCTTTCAAATAATCTGGTGCTTTCAATTTTTCAGGCAAAGAAAACCTAAAACTTAATGAGCCTTCCTCCCACCAAGTCTTTCCCCATCTAGTCCCTATCCAGCACTCACAAAACAAAACTAGCCAAGCCTGAGGTTGAATCTGACCCTTTTGTAACAGAGAAACTTTCCCAAAGTTTTGAGCAGAAAAGATGGCGATGAACTTAGGTCCCAGGGCTGGGAAGTCCAGGCCCCCTTGTTCTACCTGCCCATAAGCCACTGCCCTTGCCAGGGGGAACGTGGCCATTCCCCAAAGGAACTTGAAGAGAACCCGATCAGCTTCTTTAATCACTGAATCTGGAGGTGGGAAAACAGCCGCCAAGTTGGCTGCCACGGGAAGCAGGTAGGTATTTACAAAAGCGGCTCTCTGGTAAATGGTCAGCTTCCATCTCTGCCAGAGGGCCACCCTCTCTTTCACTTTTTCCAACCAGCGATACCAATTTTCTTTCCATCCCTCTGGAGCCAACGCAAAATTCAGCCCCAGGATCTTCACCCTATCCATCTTTGCCTCTTGCTCTGCTTGCCACCTTTCCTTTTCTCCAACTACGTCCTTTAGAGGAATAGCTGCCATCTTGTCCTCTGCAGCAAAAATCCTGATCAAAAAACTCTTTTCCATGTTAAGTCGAGCACCAGAAACTCGACCGTAGGCCTCAAAAGCATCTTTAATCTTTCTAACTTCCATCCTGTCCTTAACCAAGAAGGACACATCATCAGCATGGGCAACAAATTTAACAGATTCATATCGAACCAACCATGAACTGTCCAACGGACGCGGAATTTGGATCCCCGAGATGCTCTTGTCCAAACTAATCTTACACAGAATAGCATCCAACGCAATAACATACAAAAGAGGGCTTAGGGGACAACCTTGCCTCACCCCAGAATTTAACTTAATCCTCTTTCCTCTATGACCATTGACTTGCAAAACTACCTCTGCATCCCTATAAAACAATTTAACTAAAGCAATAAATCTCTCTGGCACCCCTTTCCACTTGAGAGTTTCCCATAGGAACGTATGATCTACATTGTCAAAAGCTTTCATCTGGTCGACCTGTAGGATTTGACCAGTCCAATCTCCCTCCTTGCTGAGTCGGAACACTTCCCGAAACAAACAAAGAGAGTCCACCATAGTCCTACCTGGCACAGCACTGGTCTGTGCTTCCATCACAATCTTATCAGCCACCTTAGCCAGCCGATTGTTCAGTATTTTTGCCAACATACGGTAGTCTACATTGGTCAGAGCTATGGGGCGCCAGTTTTTTGGGAGGGTAGGATCACCCTCCTTTGGGAAAAAAAATCAGGACCCCTTGATAAAATGTCTCAGGGAGCTCATTATTATCCCACAAAAAATTAAACAAAGTTGTTAAAGGGGGAACAATCCACTTCCTGTAAACTTTATAAAAATTCCAACTGAGGCCATCTGGGCCAGGGGCAGACTTACCCTTCCCTTGAACTATGACCTCATAAACTTCTTGTTCTTCTATAGGAGAGACCAACCTCTTCCTGTCCTCTGGACTCAGACCCTTATAGAGGGTGCCCATCTGGTCCTCTGAAAAAGCTTGAAAAAAACCCTTAATCTCTTCTATATCTATATTTTTCCTAGCATATAACTGCTTGTAATATCCTTCCATGATATCCAGCATCTCACTTGGTCTAAATACAATAGGGTCTGACTCGGAGGCTCTCAAGCCGTTTAATTCAATCGGAGCCCTTGGACTCCGGGCGCCTGCCCACTCATCCATGTCAACCACACCACCTCGAGTCCTGAAATTTTTACTCCTCTTTCTGTTTTGTCTTTGCTTTTGGCAAAATCTTGCTATCACTCCCTTCGCCCAGTTAAGCTCTTGTTCTGAAAAAGGAACACCTTGGTTCAATCGATAATGACACTTCAAAAAATGATAAATGGCCAAATGATACTCCTGAATCTGTTTCCCATTAATGTTGGTCTCGTAGGCCCGGCTAGTGGCCCGAACTGCGCGTTTCACACGTTCCCACCACCTGCACAAATCATCCTTGTACATGTCCGCAAGAGTTAGGCTGTGGGCTAGTGCTGAGGCGATGCGCTCTTTATATGCCACATCTTCCAAAAATTTAGGGCGCAACCTCCAGAGAGGTCTTCCTTTGGGGTAAACCTGACCTATACTGAACTCTACAGCCAAGAGCCCATGATCCGACCAAGGAGTGATCATAACAGTGCACTTTTCCACCTTCATTTCTTTCACTGTTCTCACACGGTCTATTCTGCTGGCTGAGGTTTTGTGATAATGAGTAAATCGAACTCCTTCCATTGGGGGAAAATCTGAACCAAAAGCCTTTCTGCAAAAAATAGGAAAAAATTCTAACTCATTCTCCACATCAAGAGCTGCATCCTTAAGACCTTGCCTCTCTAGAAAAGACTCCAACTCTCTTTCTTCTGCTGTCAGGGGTTTGGGCAGGGACAACTTTGTCCGCTCTTTCTGGTCTGCGTAAGCACTCCTGTCCATCATCCTTGCCCTGTTATTGAAATCTCCTACGATAATAAGATGCCGTCGAGTGTTACACTGATTTTTTAAATACCCCCAAAACTTTTTCCGTTCGGCATATTTTACAGGAGCATAAAGCCCACACAGCCTGAAAGCTTTCTTTTCTACTCTTCCATCTTTCTGCTTTTCCTCCATACTAAAATCCACCACCACCAACCTCCCCAAAACTACTTCTAACATGAAATCAATGGTCAGATTGTTCCTGGACCTAAACAGTACCCCTATTCCCCAACCGCCACACTCCCCATATGACCATACAGAAGGTCCTTGTGTCCACAATCTCTGACACCGGCTCCGCTGTTGTTCGTTACAGATATGAGTTTCCTGCAACAC
The DNA here is from genome assembly GCA_030847615.1 of Gambelia wislizenii. NCBI lineage: Eukaryota > Metazoa > Chordata > Lepidosauria > Squamata > Crotaphytidae > Gambelia > Gambelia wislizenii. The sequence continues at coordinate 38,836,274 of JAUMIR010000004.1, forward strand.
AATGATGTCATAACGCAGGCCGCCAAGGCAGGGCAAAATCTCATTGCACCTATCCTCAGTTCGCAAGCCACGAACATTCCATGTGGCAATTTTTAATGAACCCATTGTTTTATGTACCTAAAAATGTATTGAGGCCCCCGTTATAAATAACCAAAAACTAACAGAAGTATATTGGCCATGAAGATTGAAATAATTGTTTTTCTACTAAAAATCTAACTTAAAGTCTAACTTAACTGAAATCTAATTTTCAGTCCAACTTATTAAAACTCTCATTTTTAACACATTCTTTTTCAACACAGCTCTGGTGACTGTATCTCTTGTTCCTCTGAATGCATCACCTCTACCTCCTCAGGATTTTCCTGAGGTGTAGCCTTACAAGTGTTGGAGATGGAGGGAGGTGAGGATGGGGTGAAAGGGGGCTGGGATGAAAAGGAAGGGTCAGGAGCCAAGGGGCATGGGTCTGGAGGTTTAGGGAGTTCAGGGGACAAAGGGTATGATACCAAAAGCTGCTCTGGGATCAAGGAGTCTTGAGAGCTAACCTTTGGAATCAGAGAACAACCTTGTTCACTTGTATCCATCTCTTCCACTCCATCTCTCATTTCCTCCCCTGATTCTTTTTCAAACGCCTCCCCTTCTTTTTCCTTTTTCTCCAAGCTCTTCTGATGGTCCATTTCCATGACTGTAGACTCCTGGAGCAATTCCTGATCAGTTATTTCTCTTTCTGTACTTTCTCGTACACCCACAGCAGCCTGCTTCTCTTCCTTCTTCTCTGGAACTTGATCACCATCCCCAATAGCCTCTTTCTCTTCCCCTTTTATCAACAATTCAAACCTGTTTTTCTGAGCCACCTCACCTCCCTTCTGATACAACTCCCCCTTCTGTGGTGATTTCCTCCCCACTTTCCCTTTTTTCTTTTTGTCCACTGTACTCCATTCATCCTTCTCTGTCTGCTCCTTTCCTTCGGGCTTCCCTCCAATCTCTGTTGATCTTTGAGTTCCTTTTGGTTTGTTACCTTCTTCCTCCCTCTTTTCCCTTTCTCGATCAACTTTTTGAAACTGACCTCCTCTCTCCCGGGACTGAGTTCTCACTTCTTTCTCTCGAGCCTTCTCTCTGCCTGACTTAGCCACCTGGTTTGCTTTTTCCAGACGCTGTGCATCTTGACAATTATAAAAGGCCTTGGGACACCAAAAATAGGTATGCCCAAATTCTTCACAAAAATTGCACCGAATGCTTGCCTGACAGGCGACAGAGGGGTGACCTCTTGCTCCACAGCGGGAACATAAGGGTGTGTGACAAGTACGCCTCTGGTGCTCATAAGAGCCGCATTGAAAACAGGCGGCTGGCTGCCCGCTGTATCTGGTGATTCCTCGGTCAGCCCCTAGGAAAAAATACTTGGGGATTTTGCCTCTCCTGAACTGAGGGTCATCATTCTTGAAAGATACAATACAACAGTACTCTCCATTCCAGAAACCAGCGGTATCTCTTACCTTTTCAGGTCCTGAAAGGATGGTGGCATATTTTGAGACCCACTGAGCCACATCCTCTTTGGGTATTGTGGTTGTTCTAAAACTAATGGTAAGGACTTTGGTATCACTTCGGAACAAAGGGACTACCTCATAGGCTTTCAACAAATTAGGGTCCTGCTGTTTTGCTCGCTTGCAGTTGGCCCAAAAATTGCGATACGCTAGTTCTGAAGCTAAACAGACATCTGTCTCTTTTGACCCCAGTAACTGTATAACGGCCACCACATCTTCTGCCTCCTCCCCTCTGTAGCCTAACGCATCCCTGAGCACCTTTTCTGAGATGTATTGACTAGCCTCCCTTTCAGGATCCTCTCCTTTATACCTGAATCGGGCCACGTACCGCTGTCTGGGATCTCTTTCACTGGACAGGTTTTCAAAAATCCTATCGAGGTGAGCTTCCTCCTCCTCTTCTTCCCTCCTGGCCCTCCAATCCCTCTCTTCTCCCAAAAGCCATCGCCTTCCTGAGTTTCCCGAGTTTCCCTCCCTCGTCACCCCTGCGTAAGTCTGATTTTTATTTTGTCTTTCCTTTTCCAACGGATGTTTCAAAGGATGTCCATAGGAGGAGGTCACATCTTCATTCATCACCAGTCTCATTTGCTGATCCTCCTTCAAGTCCCTTATAAGTTTCTCCTGTCTGTCTTTCTGGTTGGTGGAGATCACTCCCATCCTCGGTGCGAATGCTCGCTGTTGCCTTAACAGATAAGAAGAACCAGAAAAAGCAGTATCTACTTCTGGAGGCAAATAATCCCCTCCTCCTGCCCCTCCCAATTCCTTGTCCCACAATTGCCTCTCCACCCTTTCATCAGCATCTATCCCCATGAAGTCACTCCACCTTGTTCTTTTCTTTACAGCATTTGGAGCCTCTTTTTCTAGATCAGAACCACTTATATCACTTAAGGTTTCTGGTCTTTCTTTCCCAACCACTCCATTTTCCATTCCCCCCTCCCCTTTTTTAGTTTGTTCTCCCCTTCTTTGGGCCTCACCAGTTGATGGGGGTGGCACCGTAGCGCTCACCCCCGACACAGCAGACAGAGCCGAACATCCTTCCAGATGGTCAGGGACATCTTTCCCGATCTTCTCTCTCCTTGCCCTGGGTGTGGTCTTCTTTGGACGCACCACTGGATCGGCCTCCTCTTCCACTGCCAAAGCCTTCCCAGGCAGTCGAGACTCCTCCTTCTGCTTCATAATCTTGAGCCTGTGCCGCAGGTCTGAGATAATAATAGAAAACCATTCCAAAACAGTTTCCTTGGATACTTTCTTTTTTGTATTCTCTATCTTCTCCACGATCATGGATTGCTGTCCATCTGGTAAGACTTCCCATGCTCTGCGGATCTTCTGGAACTTTTTAATCAACTGGAGTTCCCTTAACCAATCAGGAAACCCTCTGGTCGACGTTCTCGGTTTTTTCCTCAGGAGCAACCTGTGTATAGCTCTTAAGGCCAAAGCCTTTGCAAAAGCTTGTTGCTCTTCAGAGTCGGGTACCTTTAGACCAGACAGGATTTTCTCCAGCAGTCTCGAAGCTTTCTCTAGGCAGGCCCATATCTTGTCCTGACTAAATTTCCGCAAATCTGGGAGCCTCTTTTTAGGCAATGGTAAATTTATATGGTCTACAACAAAACCCCAAAGCCTTAACATATCATGTTGTTCAAACTGTTTTGGTAAAATAATATTAGCCACTTTCATAAAAGGAGTATGTAAAGTTTCAGTCCATATCCTATTAATTGTCCTCTCACGCGTCTCTCGCTGTTGTCTTCCGTATGTGGAATCCGAACACATGGAGTCTTCGTCACTCCTCTCGCCATCATCTATGCTCTGGAAATCACCGTCATTTTCTTCATTTGAGGAATCGGATGAGGAGCCTTCACTTTCTTCCACTTCTGCCTCTTCCTCGATCCCACAGTTCTCCTCTCCTCCATCTTCCTTCCTCCTTTTTGACGGTGCTTGGTCAGGATCGTTTCGTTCCTCCTTTCCGGGATGTTTATCCGGGCCCATAGTAGCGGCCTGCTCCTCTTTTCTTTTTCCATCTCTTTTCCTCATTGCTCTCTGTTCATGAGTTCTTTGCCATAAAAATTCTTGTTGTTCTTCCACGATTTTTGCTAGCTCATGCACAGCTTCGGCACTTTCTACTGTAAGTTTTACCTTTCTGACTAATTCATCATAATCAGCCTCACTTCTCTCTTGAGGGGGTGTGTTGAAGAACACCTTGCCTTGTTCCTCTAATTCTTGGAACAATTCAGAAAAGTATTCTATACTAATTAATAACCTGTTTTTTTCCACACATAAATTTGAATCTTGGCTCTCTTCATCAGATACATTTAGATCCAACTGTAAAAAGGGATATGCTTTTTCCAGCACTTCATCTGAAAAATTAAAGAATTCTTGTGCTTCCTCTTTTTTCATAATAAAGGATCCAGTATTTTTATCCAAAACAAAAACCCTAAGCAGAAATTCTTGTACATCTATTATTGGAGAATTGTCTTCATTTTCTTCAGGTGTTTCCTGTTCTTGGCTTTCCTGCACACTTTGTGAGGGGTTTATCTCTTCTTGACCTGTCTGGGCATTCTCCTTCATACCTCCTAACAGCCCTTGCCAACAGCCCAAAATCGCATTGTGACTTCTCTCTTGTCTGTGCTTGAAGCCAATATTTTCTATTTTTTTTGAAAAACATTTCTGTGCCAAACCTGCTTTTCCCATTAATTTTGTCTTCTCAGGGGCAAAAAATTCTTCTTCTAACCTGGCTGTATTCTTTAGGCCAAGTGATCTGATATCTTTAGTGCTTGGTGTGCCAGTCACAGGTGTCCCTTCTGTTTTTTTATTTTGTTTCTCAGGTTCTAAAAAAGCACTCTCAGCTGAATCTTTTTCCTGGCTTTCCCCCACAACAATAGCTTCTGTAGGTGAAACCTCCTCAGCCTCTCCTAGTTGACTTGCAAAGTGGGAAGGAAACTCTGAAGGAAACTCTGAAGGAAAACAGTCTTTCTTTTTGCTTTCATCATTGTTAAAATTCTCTACATAAATGGCCTTTCCTTTTTGTGAGATTAATGTGGTATTTGCCCCTTTTTCTATTTGCATTTTAAACTTCTCAGGTTGGGAAAAAACATTCCTCAAGTCCCCATTTGTTTTACTTTCCTCAGGTTCTGTTCTGGGGTGAAAAAGCCTTTCTGCAAAAATGCCCATGCTTGCAGCCTTCTCTGTTTGCAAATCAAGTGGAGCAGCCAAGCCTTTTTTCCTTTCTGAAACCTTCATCTTAAAGACACACATTTCTTCCAATAAATTGCTTTTAATCTGACTTTTCTCTGATTCCTCAGTCACAACAGCAGTACCCACTGCAGTCTTATCCACACAGGGGAAAACAGCCCCTGGGGCTGTTTTTCCTCCAAGCTCTCTAAACTTTCCATTAAACTTTCCATATTGCCTTTGTCTCCTCAACCTCCCAAGTCTTATTTTTTCCTTTTGCTGTTTACAAGTGGTACTCACAGTTAGCCAGGCCTCTCTTTCACTTTCTTTTTCACTCTGTTGGCTCGCAGCCATTTTCCATCCTTCAGCAGGTAATGCATGCTGATCAGGAAGCTGCTTTTCCTTCCTCAGTTCTCCCTCAAGAGTTGAATTTAGAGGGTCCCCCTTTCTTCCCCCCCAAGCCTGGGGGCTTCCCCTGCCTACCCCTAACATTGGGGTTGCAGCATACTCACATTTAAGTGATTTATTCAACGTTTTTGCAGGAGCTGTTTCCACATAGGTCTTTCCTCTTCAGCTGAGAGGTGGGAGGTGGGAGGTGGGAGGTGGGAGTGTGACTTGCCCAGGGTCACCCAGTGGGTTTCCATGGCCAAGAGATAATTCAAACCCTAGTTTCCAGAGTCCTAGTCCAACAGACAAACCACTACACCACAGTGGCTCTCAGCTCTGCTCTTCATGTCCAAGTCCAGTTTGAAGATAAAGAATTGGAAGAAGGGAGAGTAGAGACCTTGGAGTTGCCCACCAGCAGGAATTACCTGCATAACAGAATGAACAGGCACAAATCTGTGCCCTCTTTTTTGATGCCTAATCTCCTCATTTTTGGCAAAGCATAAATGGCCAGTCTAATGCACACCTCTTTTACTTGGCAACCTCAGGCTTGGTCTACACAGGCAAAAAACCCCATACTCACCCTATATCTACAGCACAGTTGTTACACGTTTTCGATGATTCACATTTTCACCATGGTTTCTGCAGAAAACTCTGGATCTGTAAGAGTTGATGTTTGATCCACATTTGAGGGAGAAACCCAGATTTCTGCCTGTGTGGCAGACAAGAATTGGTTTTGGAGCAAAGCTAGAGTGTGACTTCCAGTGGGCAGGTCTCCATTCTGGCACTTTCCCCCTCAATTGTGTGCCTATCTGGATAAGCGGAGATACGCTTATCCAGTAATACAGTACTCTGGAACCACATATATTTGTTTATTCACTTAATCACATGCACAAACAAACAGAAAAAACAATGGAGCAGCCCGGCCATGTGGCCAGAAATAGTATAACGTATAGGACATGTGATCAGCTTAGGACCACCCATTTACTTTGATGCAGATTACAGTGTGGTGGGATACTCCAATCTATAATCAGATAAGCCCAGTGTATGTGGTGTTTACAGGGTCACTACGAATCAAAGAAATCCACTGTGGCTACAAGGTAGGTCCCACCTATGTAGACAAGCCCCTCCTCTATTTTACTAATAGAAGAATTTGTTCCCATGAAAACTCTGCCTGGTGCCATTGTCATTATGTTTAATATTCCAAGTCCTTCTTCTTTGAAAGAACATTTAAGAGGAAGCAAGATTTCCAGCCAAAGATTGCTCTGGCAGTGTTTGTTTTTATATGTTGCTTTAATTATTATGGTTGGTATTCTATATTGTTTGTATTGGTTTCTAAGTTGCCTTTAGGTGAGTTCTTTTTCATGCAAAGACAAGGAAAATATACTTTTAAGTAACACGAATCCTTGTAGCACAATCTACAAATTCTATCACAATGGTACATGAGTTGAGAGGTCAAGAAAACAAGAACCAATATCCTCTTGGGCTTTTTCTATTTGTTCTTCTCTTAATAGCTACCACTGACCACATGAAAAATTTCTTTCCTAGCACATCGAGGCACTAAGGGGAATACAAGTAACTTTAAAGGAAGAAAATGCCACATTGGTTACTTACCGTGAAGGTGCATTCTTGAGGGATAGGGGTGATACGGCTCCTTCATCTGTGGGTTTAGTCAGTCACCGCCCAGGTGCAGCAGGAAATTACATCAAGCCTTTAGATATTCAAATTTCTTTGTCTTTGTCTCCTCCATCCTGGAGCCACGAGGCCAGTTCGTTGAACAGCAAAGCCCTGCAAAGGCTAAAGAAACCAATTAATAAACCACCCCAATACAGGAACTCTATGTGCAGTCACGGGGTGGGGGAAGGAGCCGTATCACCCCTATCCCTCAAGAATGCACCTTCACGGTAAGTAACCAATGTGGCATTCTCTGAGGGAGGGGTGATACGGCTCCTTCATCTGTGGGACGTGCCCAAGCTTAAATCGTTAGGGTGGGAGTGACTGCATTGTTAAAGGCATCAGTCCTTGAGAACCTCCTGGAGCACTCTCCGGCCGAAGGTAGCTTCGGCTGATCGAAACTTATCCACCTTATAGTGTCTGATGAAGGTGGATGGGGTGCTCCAGGTTGCTGCCCTGCAGATCTCTGCTAGGGATGCATTAGTAGAGAATACAGCGGAAGTGGCCGCCGACCTGGTAGAGTGCGCAGTAACCCCCGAGGGTCTGGGAATATTGGCAGAGTCGTAGGCTGTAAAGATGCATGTCTTGATCCAGGTGGCGATGGTTTTCTGCGAAACCCTGGACCCTAGGGATGCCTGGGAGAATGACACGAACAAAGCATCACAGCGCCTGATGGAGGCCGTTCGGTTTATGTAGATTTTGAGGGCCCTCCTGACATCTAGTTTGTGCCAAAGCTTCTCCCTTGGGTGTGAAGGGTTGGGACAGAAGGAGGGCAGGATCACAGGTTGCGATACGTGGAACTCAGAGATCACCTTAGGTCTGAAAGACGGGTCTGGGTGAAGAGTCACCACATCTTCACCGAAGGAGCAGAGGTGCTCCCTCACTGACAGGGATGCCAGTTCTGACACCCTTCGCGCCGAAGTAATGGCGACTAGGAAGGCAACTTTAATGGAGAGAGTTCTGAGCGGTATCTTTCGTAATGGCTCGAACGGAGGTTTCATCAGCTGTCTGAGAACTAAGGACAGGTTCCAAGAAGGGAACCTGTGGTGTACCGGAGGTGACACGATTAACGCGCCTCGCAGGAAACGCCTAATGTGCGGGTGTGAGGACAGTCGCGCCCCGTCTTGTGCTATGATGAAGGCCGAGAGCGCGGCCACCTGCCTTTTTAGTGTATTTGGGCGTAGGCCTGATTCGAGACCTGTCTGTAGGAAGGCGAGCACGTGCTTTACGGCGGCTTTCTCGCCGTCCAGGTGGCGGAATGCACACCATCTTTTGAAGGCCCTCCAAGTGGCTTCATATATCCTTCTGGTTGATGCGCGTCTCGATGAGAGTAGGGTAGCGATGACAGATTCGTCGTAACCATGGCTTCTTAGGGCCCGCCGCTCAATCTCCAGGCTGTCAGCTGGAGCCAGCTTGGGTCTGGATGGAGAATCGGCCCCTGGTGGAGAAGGTCTGTTCTCTGAGGTAGACGCCACGGATCTCGCGTGCTCATGTCCATCAGGTCGGAGAACCAGGGTCTTCGTGGCCAGTGGGGGGCCACCAACACCGCTTGTGCCCTCTCCTGGCGAATCTTCCGACACACCTTCCCTATGAGGGGAAGTGGAGGGAACAGGTACAGGAGGCCCGTCGGCCAAGGGGAGCGGAGGGAGTCTGTCCCTTCTGCACTGTGATGGTGGAATCTGGTGAAGAATCTGTTCAGCTTTGAGTTTGCCTGTGTCGCGAACATGTCCACGACCATTGGTCCGAACCTGAACTGGATTTGATGGAACACTTCGTTGTTCAGTTCCCATTCTCCCGGGTGGACTGAGTGTCTGCTCAGGAAGTCTGCTTGCCGGTTGAGATCCCCTTGGAGATACTGCGCTGTGAGCGACCACACCGTCTTTTCTGCCCAGAGAAAGATGAGGTCCGCTTCCTGTTGGAGGGATCTGGATCTTGATCCCCCTTGTTTCGCTATGTACGAGCGAGCAGTGGTGTTGTCTGTCATTACCGTGACATGTTGCCCCTCGAGAATCGGGGAGAAGTGTTGGAGTGCCAGGCGGGCTGCCCGCAGTTCGAGCCAGTTGATGCTGTGCGCTTTTTCCTGAGGGCTCCAGAGCCCTTGTGTCACTTGTCCCTGGCAGTGCGCTCCCCATCCTCGAAGGCTCGCATCTGAGGTGACTAAGATCGGCTGTGATATGGTGAACGGGGAGCCCTTGCTCGTTGAAGTCCCCTGCGTCCACCAGGACAGAGAGCCCCTCACTTGTTGGGGAAGGCACAGAAGCGGGGACTTCTTCATTGCGATCTCCTTTTGATAAGGCATTAGGAAGAGCTGCAGGGGCCTGGAGTGGAATCGGGCCCAGGGGACCACTCCGAAGGCCGAGATCATAAGCCCCAGAAGTCTGGCCAGCAAGGAGAGGGGAACCCTCCTCAGTGCGAGAACTTTTCGCGTCCCCCGTCGGAGGACCTGTTGTCGTTCCTGTGAGAGGGTGATCCTGGAGTGTAATGTGTCTAGCTCCACTCCCAGATGGACGATGGAGCGGGAGGGGACCAGAGTACTCTTCTTGAAGTTCACCAGGAAACCGTGAGACTGCAGGTAGCGGATCGTGATCTGGAGGTCCCTCTGCGCCTTCTCTAGGGAGGAGGCCCGAAGCAGAATATCGTCTAAGTAGGGATACAGGTGTATGCCCTGGGCCCTCAGGTTGGCGACCAGAATGACCAGGACCTTTGTGAACACCCTCGGTGCCGAGGCTAGGCCAAACGGTAAGGCCCTGAACTGGAAATGTTGGTCCCCAGAGGCAAAGCGGAGGTACTGCCTGCTGTTCTCGTGGATCATGATGTGCATGTATGCATCCGACAGGTCGAGTGAGGCTAAGAAGTCCCTGGGTTGTAGGGCCTCCCTGATCGATGAGAGTGTCTCCATTCGAAACCTCTTGTAGGTAACGCATTGGTTCGTATGTTTCAGGTCTAAGATGGACCTCAGGCTGCCGTCCTTCTTTGGTACCGTGAAGAAGAAGGAGTACACGCCTGAGAAGCGCTGAGAGGCTGGGACGTCTTCTATGGCGGCGATGTCCCGTAGATGATCTATGGCTTCTAGGAGGTCCCTTGCCTTGTTTGGGTCCTTGGGAACGGGGGCTGGGAGGAATCTGCCCCTTGGTCTCGTGTCGAACTCGATTTGGTACCCGTGGGAGATGGTCGATATCACCCACCTGTCGTTCGTCGAGTTCAACCAGGTCGCAAGGAACAGACTGAGTCGGCCGCCCACCGGGGGCGACCGTGAGTCAAGATTGTTGGCGAGGGGGGCCCCGTTGCTGTTGGGCGGTCCCTCTTCTGTTGTTATTGGGCTGAGGTCCAGCTGGTTGCCTGATGACGTAGTTCGGCTTGACCCAGGCTGGACGAAAGGAGTTGTAGTTCCGTTGTTTCCCGAATCCTCTGAATGGACGAAAGGATCGAAATGGCTGAAAGGGGCGTTTGCTGCTCTTCTTGTCTGGTTTCTTCAAAGTAGAGGGCATTGCCATCTTCTTGTCCTTAGTCTCTACAAGGATGCCCTTAAGGGCCTCTTCCCCGAAAAGCTTCTGACCTTTAAAGGGGGAGGACGCCAGTGCGGCTCTAGTAGGGGCATCCACTTGCCAGTACTTAAGCCATATTGATCTCCTGGCAAGTGTCAGGGACCCGATCGTGCGTGCCGAGAAAATCATGGCGTCCTGTGCGGCATCCGCTATAAAGGAGAATGTGCGTAAGAATCTCCTGAGGGACTTATGGAGTTCCTTTGGGTCAAGCTCCTGGATCTCCATGAGTTCCTGGAGCCAGACAATCGCCGCTCGGGAGAACAGTGATATGGCCAGAGTGGACTTGACTCCGCACGCCGAGGAGTCATGAGCCTTTTTGATAGCCGCGTCAGCTCTCTTCTCGTCTGGATCCCGGAGGGACCCGTCTCCCTCCTTCGGAGCGAGACAGTTGGATACAAGGGAGGCGACTGGATTGTCGACCACCGGAGGCTTCAGCAGGTCCAAAAAGCGCTGACTGGTGTTGTAGTATTTTTGGGCCACAGTGGTACCTCTCCTTCCCATAGACGGCTTATCCCATTCGGCGGTCACCAAGGACCAGAATGCTTCTGGGAAGGGTAGCTCGGGCTTCTTAGGACGAGAAGTACGCATCACTGCCGCCACCTTCTCGCTGGAGGACGAAGTCGAAGGGGTTTGGTCTGAGTCTGAAGACGAAATTTCCAGGGTTGACATCATCTTGGTTAGGAGCGGGACGTACCACTCCCCCTGGAATAGACGGTCCGTGTATTCTTGTTCCACCGTCTCGGAATCAGATATTTCACCCTCTTCCTTGTCGGAGTGTTCCCCTTCGACATGGGGTTCTGCGCCCCCTCCCATGCCCAGGGGGGGGCATTCCTCGTCTGAGCCTGCCTGGGATTCCTCTGAGGAGTGATTGGAAGGGGGGTCTTTTCTCTTCCTGGACAGTGTGCTCATGCCTGGAGCTGCGATCGTAGCGCCCCTGCCCGAAGATTTGGCCTTCGCCTTCCCCGGTCCTTTGGATTGGGGCGGTTGTGCGTTGTCCGCCCGATCCTTGGGTAGGGTCCCCAGGGCCGAGGCGCTGGTGCTCGGCTCCTCAGACGGTTCCTCGTCTGAGAGGAGTGCCTAAGAGAGCAGTTGTAGGGCCGCCTTGATGGCCCCTTTGCGTTTCGTGCGCTGGCCCTGCTTGGTAGGTGCATTCTAATTGGGTTGGCCTGCTGGTGCGGGAACCCATTCAATGTCAGACTCCTCCCCGCTGGACAGATGGAGGGGCACGTGAATGCCCTGGTTATCAGGGGCGTTATGGCCTGGGGGGGCCTGGTATGCCTGGAGTGCTGGAGTCTGGTAAACTGGGAATTGTAGCCCTGTGGTCTGTGCGGCCTGTGCCTGGTAGACCAGAGGGAGGTAGGCCGGGGCCTGGTTCCCGAAGCCTATGGCCTGTGGGAGTGAGGCCTGTAGAGGCAGTGGCTGGGTTTGAAAGGTCTGGAAAGCCATGGCCTGTTGTTGAATTGGGGCCTGTATGGGCATGGCCTGTGGTGGCACTTGTTGGGGCCCCAAGGCCAGAGGCACTGTGGCCGGGATGGATGTAGGCTGAAGTGGGGGGGTTGTGTGGCCTGGGCCTGCGGGGCCTGCGCCCCCGTGTCCGGTACCTGGGTTGTTTGGGAAGGCTGGGTCTGGCCTTGAACCCCAGAAGGATCTGCCAGCACCGGGGATTGGGGCCTGGGGGCCTGCGGGGTACCGGTGGCTGGTGGGTCCCGTTCCGGGGGTGGCTCGTCCCCCCTGGGTGCTCTGCTGGAGGCGTCCGGGGTTGGGGTGGCCTCCATGGGGGTGGATGGGTCCCCGCTCCCCCCCTTGTTGTTAGAGGCCCCATCCGATTTCCAGGGGGGGAGGATTCCCGAGGTCCCCAGAAGCAAGGAGGGGACAATGCGCGGGGGAAGGGCCAGTTCGTCCCCGCTCCCCCCGGGGGCCCCCTGTACCTTACCGGGGGCTCCTGCCCCCGTCCATGACTGGCAGCAGGGCCCTAGGATGTGCCAGGAGCTCCAAAGGGGCGGAGGGTCGATCGCTGCCCCGGAGGAGTCCTCGGAGGCCGCCTTCTTCTTGGCCTGGGGCGGCCTCTTCCGCGGCTTCAGGGGTGCGGAGCCTTCCTGGGCCCTACCAGCCGCTATGGCCTGGTGGGCTTTGCGGGCCGCGTCCCGTTGCGGGACCCCCTGGTGGGAGCCGGCGGCGGCTGCAATGGCGACCGCGGCTCCCGTGGCGGCATTTGCGGCGCTCTCGGAGTGGCCGCGGTCGAGGATCGCATCCCCGGCCACTCCAGAGTCTTCCCCCGCCGTCCGCTGTGTCTCCTGGGCCTGCATACTCAGGAGAGCCAGGAAGGTGGAAGAGGAAAAAAGGTGGGGGGGAAGGCACAGGGAGTAGGCTAGACTGAGCAGCCGCAAGAGAGAAAAGGCAGGTTTTTTTTTTTTTTAAAGGCGGGAGATTTGAAATGGAGAGGAAGCACAGAATGAGAAGAAATGGAGAAAAGGTAAAGAAAAATAGAGAAAAATGGGAAAAGGTAGCAAACAAAGAACAAAGTAGATGGAGGAGGTTTCTCTACTGCCGGCTGGGCGAAGCAGGAAATTAGAACTGGCCTCGTGGCTCCAGGATGGAGGAGACAAAGACAAAGAAATTTGAATATCTAAAGGCTTGATGTAATTTCCTGCTGCACCTGGGCGGTGACTGACTAAACCCACAGATGAAGGAGCCGTATCACCCCTCCCTCAGAGAATGTCCTCTCTTCTCTTCCAGTTCAAGTACACCATTCTTCCACAGTTTGGTGTCTTCTAAGTCTGTTGGACTACAGCTCCCACCAGCCCAGGCTGGGAATTATGAGTGCTGCAGATCAACGCATCTAAAAGGCACCAATTTGGAGAAGGCTGAGGTGGAAAAAAAATAACCTCCAAATATCCAGATATGTCATGATACTGCAGATATAAAAAGTGCACTTTGACTATACTCAGAAGATCACAAGAACAGTGCACCTGGCTTTCTAAGAAGAGAAATGAGAAGTGACTGAGCATAAGGAGGAGGAATTAAAAACAAGAACAGAAGTTTCTGAAACAAAAGAGAGATTCTCGATTATGCATAATGCAGCCATGCTGCCTTTATTTAAATCTGCCCTCTTTAAATTTATAAATTCCCATCACTTTTTTTTTTTTTAAATGAGTAAGCGGCCAGCATTCCTCATAATTTGCTATGCTGGCTATGACTGTTGGGAGTTACAGTTCAGTAACATCTAGAGAGCCTGAACAACTCTACTCCCAGAAAGCAGGTTCATGACCACCACCATCCCTCTACCTCCTCTTTTAAAAGACACTTTTTGAACGGAGACCAGAACCCTATTAGAAGGCCAAACTAAACCATTTGGGGACTTATTGAGACAACCAACCTGATTCAAGCCAGAGCTTCCAAATGCATAAGTTTTCTGCTCGAAGCTGTGCAACCTGCATTTTTGCATGATATAAATCCTACATATAAAATCTATGTATGTGCAGATTGTACCCAGGGAGGCTCTTTGGTATGTAAGAAACCGGATCCTTATGAGAGGGGTTTCTTCTCTTGTCAAAGGAGTGCTGCTATAATCACATTTCCCTTCCCCAGAGAGAGGGTCAGGAGTGACATCCTGCTGCAGACTGTATCCCTGCAGAGAGCCCAAGGCTCTCTGGAGCTTCCTAACCCTGCTGCTTGTTCTTCTTGCTGTTGCTGCTGCTTTATCTGCCATCTCCAGACACACAAGGACATGGGGAGATAGAACTGGAGATGGCCGAAGACATTTTGCTGGCTCTCATAATTAACTAGATGATGTCCTTCTCACCACCACCACCATGTACACACACACACATTTAACCTGGACTGGCTGAAGAATCTTACTTCAACATTGTTGGGTGACAGAACAGCATCCTCCACCTAGCAGCAAGTTAGCTGGAGGCATGTAGACACATTGTTTAGAGCAGGCTAGCTAAAGTCACACAAACATGTTATCTAAAGCAGAGAAGTGTGACTTCCAGAAGAAGCGATCAGCCATGAGACTGCTACCACTGACTTCTCCAGGTCATCCAGTATCTACCACCGGAGGTGACCCCCTCACTTTGTCTCATGGTATGGCTATCCTGGGAATTTCCCTACAATAGCATCCTCCACTTGCCTTGCCCTCTTTCTCTAAATAGTTATGTGGATTGGGCCTAGAGGAAAAGAGTATGTGACTTGAAAGGGGCAATGAGGAAGTGGGTTCACTCAGACAGGAGAACCTAGTGAGGGCACTGCCCAGGAGCCCACCAAACACAGGGGGGTGTGCTGTGCCCCACAGGAATGATCCCAAGCATTTTAAAGGAGCACTGTCCCAGGCAGGCAAAGTCCTAGATGGACAAAGTTACTTGGTCGACTGCATGGGAAAGCTATTTTTTGGATCACAGTTCCAGCTAGCTGTACTGGCTGTGAGAGTCTGAGAGCTGCAGTACATTTTTGTTTTGTTTTGTAGCAGGTTCCGATTTGGAACCAGGAAAGGCCATAGAAGATGTCCCTTAATCTAAGTCTGGAGGTAATAGCAAACCATGAATGCAGAAGAAACAGAGTTGGAAAGCAGTGGCTGAAGTGCAGTGGGTGCTGCACTATTAACCGGGCCATGGCTGAATGCCAGGCTCTAGTTATTTATTTATACCAGTCCTGGTCAACATGGAAGGATCATACTTCACAAGGCCAAGGATGAACACACCTGTTCTCATCTACACTTGAAAAAGGTTCAGATGCTGTTCAGCACACACAGTGCTGAGTAGTCCTGCAATCGACATCCTGGCTTCTGACCATGACATTCAACAACACCAAGTTAAAGTTTAGCCTTCCCCAACCTGGGGCCCTCTAAATGTTTTAGACTAGTTTCCATCACTTGAAAATTAACTGTGCTAATTGGAACTGTAGTCCAAAAACATCTGGAGGGCCCTAGGTCAGAAAAGAGCCAGCTAGATAGATGACTGGATAAACAGCAAGGCTAGTCCAAGATATTTTGTTGAGGCTAAGAACAAGATGTTACCCCTTCCATTCTATGTAACCAAACTGAGTGGTCTGGCAGTTGAATGGTGATGGATTGCAGTATGGGTGATGGATTGCAGTATGCTACTGCACCAAAGACACCAGGTACAAAGCTTGCTGCCTTGGGTCCCATACGAGAAGAAAGGTAGGACATCAAATAAATAAATAATAAAAAGCTCTCCCCTTCAATTTTGCCCCCCAGCATTTGCTTGCTGAGGCAACAACTACCTACATTTCGCCCAGTGGTAGAGCCCGCCTAAGTAAATCAGTAGGGAGAGAGGGAGGAAGGGGAAGAGAGATAAATAATTTGTTTAACTCAGTGAAGAAGATGTGGTGGTTTTTACTAGTTTAGATTATTTTAAAAGGTTAGACAAATTCATGGAAGATGAAGACTATCAAAAGCTACAAGTCATGTCGGTTAAATAAAACCTCCAGCTTTAGAGACAGTATGCCTGTACCAAATTCTGGAGATGAATGAGAGGGAAGGGGGAGATATCTTCATGCTGTGCTTATACCTTTCACAGAGGCATTTGGGAAAATAGGATGCTGAACAAGGATTGTTGGTCTAAGTCAGCAGGATGTTTGCAGGTCTGTAAGAGCTCCATTGTGTATTAATGATCAAGAATCAGTATATTAAGCTGCCAAAATTCGCAAGTATCATAATGTTTATGGCAAAAAATGGGAGGGAGGACACACAATTATAAATAAGGGGCAAAGAATATATAAAGATGCAAAAAGCAGACAAAATATAATACAAAGACTGAGCACATAGTCTATATATGCCTGGAGAAGAGAAATGCCTAATTGGTCATGTATTTTTGGTAAGCACTGCATAAGAACAAGGATGCCAACATTCTGCTAGCTTCAATGTGTGCTTGAGGACCAGCTGTTCATTTCATGACCATGTGGCAATAAGATTAGTGTGCAGTCAACACAAAAACACACCCAAACTCAATACCGATTGTCTTAATGATTTATCATGTCAATCCACAGTGCTCTGGCCAAATCCTTTTTGTATTTAGTATACATATATATTTTATTCATTTTGCTCCCTCAAAAGATGACACAAAAAGAATCTAAACTTCTAAGAAGAGTTCAGAGTTGAAAAGTAATATATTGCTAGTAAATCTATGTGCAATGTTATATTTTGAGCTCGTGACAATTTTGTTACTTTAAAAAATAAAATAATGCTAAAACTGGTGCGTTTTATTTATTTATATCTCTCTGTGTGTAAATTGTACTTGTTATTCTTAAAATATGGGGGAGATTTTTTTGTCTTAAAAAAAAATAATTAAACCTGAAAATAAGCTACTAGTGACAAGTAATGGAATTAACAATCACTCTTCCAACAAGTAATTTTTAAAAAGTAACATCCCAAGCTCTGGCAAAGCTGTCAGAGTTAAAATTGGCTCACCAAAGATTTAAATTTAACCAGTATATCAATGTATGTGCGGCCACACAGCAACACATGCAGACTTGCAAAAATGAACTCAGTCAGCTAGTAGCGGCTCTAGATAATGGACCGTTTAAATATGCATTTAAGAGAGTCCCAGGTGGACAGGCAATAGACGTTAAAATTGTTCAAGGAGCAAAGGAAACACAACACAAAGTTTGTGCTAATATTCTCCTCTTTACCACACAAATTCCTGCTGTAGGTTCCAGTTTCAGCAATAAGGTGCAATGGCAGCCCTCAGTCAAGATCAACAAGGCAAAAAGCATCTAACATTGGTATAACAGGGACAAAGAATGTTTACTGACCTTGCCTCTGATAGCTTTTTTTTTAATTTTAAAAAAAGGACAAAGGGCAAATGATTAACGCTTGTAGGTAAAATCCTATCGAACAAAAAGATTATGCAAAGACTATCTTTCCAACGGAGGAATAATAGGTTAGCCGGCTTTGGGTAGAAAAGAAGCCTTATTGGTTTAATCCTTAGAATGTCTGGCAGATTTCTCTCTCCAAACTGGTCCCCCCTCCCATTAAAAATAAAAAAAGAGACTAATCCATTTCAAAGCACCCCTTTTATAAAATGACTGGAAAACAGAACAAGGTATCTTAAGAAATGTCAGCTGGGGAGGTCAAGCACTTGCAGACAAGGGCACACCCACCTTTTGTTACTCCAAATGCAGAGAGAGGCATCAAAATGGCAACAACGCATACATGGTAGGCTTTCCTGAGGTGACAGCCAAAGATCAAGGCAGGTGGACAGACACCAAACACACCCCAGCAGAGAAATGAGCCTGCAGCCGTCACTTTCCCTTCACAGCTAAGAGATGAATGCATGAAAATCACCCCCCCCCCACACACACACATACAAGTCCTTTATCCTTAAGAACAGCCTTCTCCAAGTGAGAAAGAACAACAACAGGGCTGGGCTCATTCCTCCTCCATTAGATCTACATTGCTATGATTGTCTTTAATCTGCTTCTCTCTACACCCCCCCCACCCCATAACATACATAATCTTCTCATCTTTTCTTCACACCCCTATCCATCAGTGGCTATTAGGCACATCAGATGACAGAACTACAGGAGCTTCAGTGTTTCAGACACCCTCAGACAGAGAGCAGGATGTCTGGCCTGCAGCAATTGCTTAGCCACACAGGAAAATACAATGGCACACCTCCACCTGAACCCTACCACTGTATCACCAGTCAGGAATGTGTCAGAGCAGGAAAATAAAATCCTATTTTTCTTTTAAAACATTATCTATTTTTCTTTTAAAACATTATCTAACATTCAGGAAGTTAGAGTAGAGGTGGGGATCATGCAGCCCTCCAGCATTCCTCACCATTTGCTAGGCTGTTAGAACTGTGGGACTTGCAATCCAGCAACATCTGGAGGGGTACATGATTCCTTTCCCTGCAGCTGAGTCTTATTTAATTAATTTATACTATGCCTTTTCCCAGCATGGGACTCAAGACAACCATGAAAGGTTGGTTTGCATGGCTAGTGTTGGAGGCTGGCATTATTGGGCACTTACTGAAGCCCATACCCTACAAGGGACCACTATTGACCCCAAGAGCACCCCCAACCTTGCTCTTTCTTCTCCTCATTGTTGATGTCCCTTCATCAAACTTGTTCATGTTTTAGCGCAGTGACAAGAGGGACTAATTCCATGTCTAATTGTTTGGGCAGAGTAGGACCACAGGGATAGGGCAAGGGAACAGACAGTTGCAACGGTGGCAAGAAGGTGAGCCTACTCCAAGCAGCCCACTGAGGGCATTTTTCTGCCTGAGTTTCTCAGACCATATCACAACAAGAGTCTCCAGCCGCATTTACAGACACTCTTTTTCTTCTCTTTCCATTTTCTTTTCTCCTCCCTCCACTACTACTAGGTCTCACCTAGGACAAACACCTCCAACTCATAGATAAGATGATACGACAGGCATTTTACCTTGGGACCCCTACGATCTGGAGTGAATGCTGCTGTTTGGGGGGCAGGGTTGGATTTACACTAGCTTTCTGGGTGATGGCAAGAGGTCTCCTGCAAAAGACTTGCACTAGCCCTACATTCTTCCCCTCCTGACTTCACTAGCTAAATCTGGGGGAACATGAGCCAACAGTATACCTTCATTCAACATGTTTCCAGATGGTTGTCAGAAAGTTCATATGTATGTATGCCAAATTTTATATGTATGCAAGAAGCCAACTGACTAGAATGATACAATGCATACAACACTGGCCAGAGTGTGCCAAAAGCAATCTGTTGCCTAAAGCAAGAATAACATGGCATCTCACCCTAACCTCATGATCACATACGAAAGCAGTTGGCTGTTATTTGAACCTTATTCCAGCATTGTTCTCTCTCTCTCTGCACCTGAAGGTAGCAAGATAGTTTAGGTATCACAGGGCAGGTCAGAGCAAAAATATAGCTCTATCCATTCTGCACCCCTCAGTATTTGCTGCCTGAGGAAGCTGCCTCACTCTGATAATAGCAAGTGTGGCTCTACCTATGACCTACTTACTACCTTGAGAGTTGGCCACAGTAAATCAAAGTCAGGGCTCCCTTATCTTTATTATTTGTGTGAGAGAATGGAGTTCATTAAGTATCACCTCCTCTTCTACACAATTAAGGTATATAAGTCCTGACCTCTATCTCCTGTGCCTACCCTACACCTTACACAAGGCTACCTTCTTCTCAAACATCTCGTGTTACTAGGATGCTATTATGCTAAGCTGAACAGATCCAAATCTCTTGGGTCTCCAGGTTCATTCATTCAAATCAATCAACCACCAAAGGTTCTGTTCATAACAATAATGTGTAGATCAATATTCTTTACCCATACCTTGGAAACTGCTTTTTTGGATTACAGTTGCCAGAATGCCTTAGAGATATTGGCCGGGAGATTTAAGGAGTTGCAGTCCAAAGGAGTAGTTTTCCCAAACTCTGAGCAAGCACACCAAGTCAGATCAGTCTCTTTGCAAGTTGTTGGGGTGCATAGCCCACTGAGCAGTAAAGATGATGTTGCATGGATTTATAAGGAGAGGCTTTTACATCACAGAAAAAGGGTTAAAGATCAAGCCTGATCACATTCTTTCTCCTATTACAATTCTGTAAGCCTGTGGCAAGTAGATAGTCATTCTATAGTTCTCTACTTTGAGCTACTATGCAGGGGTGATATACAGGCTAAATCCTAGTCTGACATTCCTCAAGCTTGGGACCTTTTGGAGATTCCAGCTATCAACATGTTAGCTGTTTGAAGTTTAAGAGTGGTTCCTAGAAATCCTCTGTTAAAATGCCAACTGTTATAAAAGGCTGTTTTCCCAGTTACTGGAAGATCCCGCTCAATCACTTTCAGAGCCATGTAGAGCAATCTCTTGGATACATTAGGAGTTACGGTGGATCCCTCCAGAACTGGAAATCTTGCCAATCATAATTAATGTCTGCATAGACATATGCTCGAACTGATCAGTATCAAATCTGGTATCATCACAACTTCCTGGCCTGTTAGCATCTTCACAGTATCAAGAAAAAGGAGTCTGTCATCTGTTTTGTGGTTAACAGACTCACTGGGAAAGTTGGCAGTAACTGAACTGGCTCGTTGCCATTTCAAAGATAGTAATCTTGGCCTAGGCCAGTGGCTCTTAACCTTTTCCTTACCAGGGACCCCCTTTAAATATATTTTGTTGCTGCAGACCCCCAAGATGTAACTCAAGGTTTAAAACAACAACAGCAACAACAATAACAACACAGTTACGCTATCTATTAAACTTTCCATCTGAGGCACTGAAGTGGAAGGAAGGCCTTTTCCCCCTGCTTTTTTCTGCAAGTTTGTGCAATGCATAGGCCAAGCCAGCCTGCCAGCCAGCCAGACTTTGCCTTGGCTCCTGTCATGTGGCTGCTCCACTGCAGGGAGGAGGTGGGCCAAGCAGCCTTCAAGACTCTGCGGACCCCCTGTGAGGAAATCATTGCCCCCTGGGGTCCCCAGACCACAGGTTAAGAACCACTATCCTAGGCTATATTCAGGAACAAAATACCAGTTTTAGCGAAAGTTTTAAGGTGAAGGGCATTTTTCCTTAGGGAAGAACACCTCTGTTATTTACAGTAAGAACTGTGTGCTCTCTCTAACTTAAGACAACCTTGAAGAAGATACCTGGCACACCTGGTAACGGGTTATAAAGAGGGCACTGCCTTTTATTTTGTACATTTAGGTAAATTAACATGTTCAAACAGACTTTTTAAATTTTAAGCTAAACATGCTTTGCCTTGATTTTCAAAATCTACATGAATTTATTTTCAATACACCACTCTATCCTGCCTTGTTGTTCAATTTACCCCCTTTTAAAAGGAGTCCTTATCCTCAGAGTCTAGAAATCAAAGAGCTTTAGGCTAAAAAGTCACTTGGTAATTCACAGGCTCAGGCAAGTCATACTTGCTATTTCGTGGGATCCCACAACTGTAAAAAGAAAAGAAAGAAGAAGAAAAAAACAGAACTGGTAGTGGCACAAATTTTTCAGCAATACCAGGAGACTGGACAACAGCAGCAGTTTTCCCAGATTTTTTTTTAAAGCATGGGAATAGCATAGAAACCATCACTTAAGATTTTTCTTATTTTTATTTTATTCATTTATATCCCATCTTTCTCTCAAAAATAGGACTCAGGGTGGCTTACAACACATTTATAAACAGTGCAAATTAAAAACGATTACACCACAGAACACACAATTAAAAGCCCACCTCACTCAGTTTCTAACAGATTTTCTATACCCCAGATCTGGGGGGGGGGGCATGGAGATTCTATTTTTTTCTCTCCATTACATCTCTACCCACCAATCATAGAAAAAAATATGATATGGGATAACTCAGGATGTTCGCACATAGAGCAAATATTGTGTGAACTGGCAGTGACACATTTATTAATGTTTCTCAGGGTGGTACTCATCTGGCTCTCCAGATACTGTATTGTTGGATTGTAACTCTCAGCAGCCCTAACCAGCATAGCCAAGGGTGAGGAGTGCTGGGAGTTGCAGTCCAGCTGCATTTGCAAGGCTGCATGACTTCCATACCATATAACCCATCATGCTGACTGCCAATGCTAGTGAGGAGTGGCAAACACGTTTTCCTCCCCACAGACATCTTGCTCATGCATTTATCTGCCATGGACATGAAAGGAAGTTTCACAATCTTGCTCTTTGTCTCTCCCAAACCAAACACCTGTTCACAGATCCAAGAGGACTTTTTTATTTCTTATAAATCAGGAAGTTTAAGCAGGCCTGTTTTTACATTCAAACACTTCCTTTGAAAGAACCACAGGGAGAAATTGATCTAAATTACGCAGTTCTCAATCAATTCTCATGCTGTGTTCAGTCAAAACATGATACAAAGGAAGCTTATGTTTCCTCAGGCAATGTGTCCTCCAGAAATTTTGAACTTCAAGTTCCAGAAGACCCAGGGCCAAAACCACACAAGTAATCCAGTTTAAAACTGGATTATTTGCCATGGCTCCTTCCCATGGAATCCTGGGATTTGTAGTTTGGTGATGCACCAACACTCTTTGGCAGAGAAGGCTAAAGACCTTGTAAAACTACAAATGCAAGGATTCTATAGGAAGGAACCATGGCAAATAACCCAGTTTCAAACTGGATTTTTTGTGTAGTATGGATTTGGCCCCAATGTGTGAATATATGCATGTGCCTTCAATTTCATAGGTGTTTCTTAGGCAAGAAATACTCAAGAGGTAATTTTGCCAGTTCCTTCCTCTGAAATATAGCCTACAGCATCTGGTATTTGTTGGAAGTCTCCCATCCAAGTATTATCCAGGGCTGACTTTGCTTACCTTGCAAGAGCAGACAGGATCTGGTGCGTTTAGGGTATTTAGGCCTAGAAGAACCAGGTAGCCTAACAATAATGAACTAAATTCCTCCAAATCCTCTGGCGAATCAACATTTAAGAAGCATTGTCCTAAGGTGCAGGTGTATTATCTATCTCAGGGATGGGGTAGCTTGTGAGACATACTATATTGCTGTTTTACTAGATATCCACGATCCACCAAATGGGTTCATTTTCGGGCAGACATACAATTAAAAGTAATGAAGCATACAGGGTATTTCTGAGCACATGCCCTGCAAGCCTGTTTACTTTGCATATTATGAACACACTGGCTGATTGATAGCATCATGTCATATTATCTGTCCTCCTTTCTCTTTGTTTTGATCATGCTTGTTATGGGGACTTTCACTTCTGAGTGTACTGTGAAGCAAACAGCTGGGAACAACAAATGAATAAGTCCTCCAAATAGACCTTGGGAAAATGTGGGCTATAGCCCCAAGAATCCTCCAGGCACAGCCAATGAAAGTTGTAGACCAAACAGTAATTTTTCTATATTCTGTCCTAACAAACCAACCCCCAAAGGGGTACTGGGATATATTTCCCTAGCAGCTTTCTGCAACCGGACTTGTTTATCTCAGATTGGCCTTTTTAGTCTTCAGCGCGCTTGCAGAAAGCGTGGGATGAGTCCTTCCTGAATCTTCATTTGTGAAGAAAAGCCAGAGAGAGCATGCAACTAGTGGTGACAAGGCCTGCTTCAGAGATGGACAGATGGCTGCAGTACATGGAGGCCCAAAGCCAGTTGGGATGAGTCTTCCTTACATGACAGCTGCCCCACATGTGTTCATCTTTCTCACTTGCCACCCACAAACATCTATTAAAATAGAACAGCCTTGATCATCAACTTATTCTCACACATGCTGACTTCCTACTCACTGTACTTTAAAACTCAACCATCCGTTATATTAGCCTATAAGAATAACCCTTTAAAAATTCTAACAGTGATTTCCTATCTACAGAGGCTGGATTTCAACAGGGAGAAATGTAGGATACTACACTTGGGCAGTAAAAATGAAAAGCACAGATATAGGATGGGTGACACCTGGCATGATAGCAATACATGCGAAAAGGATCCAGGAGTCTTAGTAGACCACCAACTGAACATGAGTCAGTAGTGTGACACGGCAGCTAAAAAAGCCAATGAGATTCTAGGTTCCATCAATAGGAGTATAGCGTCTAGATCAATGGACGTAATAGTGCCACTCTATTCTGCTTTTGTCGAACCTCACCTGGAATACTGTGTCCAGCTCTGGGCACCACAATTCCAGAAGGATATGGACAAGCTGGAACGTGTCCAGAGGAGGACGTCCAAAATGGTAGGAGGTCTGGAAGCCATGTACTTTTAAAAAATATTTTTATTCATTTTCCTCGATTAAAAAAAGTACTGTACATAATTACAAACATAAATCTAGAGACAATACATTACAAAACAATACAACACATATATACAATTACACAATTACAGAGTTACTCAATTACACAATTACACAGTTACACAACTTCCTATTCTCTCCATTATTTCTATTATTTTTTTACTCTTATTTGTACCCAGTTAGTTTTCTATTTTTGCCTTTTCTCTGTTTTTGGCTTCCTCACAATGTATCTATTTATTTATTTATACCTTATCTCTCATTCTATCTTTATTTCTGCATAGGTTCCCCATTTATTTTTCCATAAGGGGTTCAAAATTTGCCATCCCGATATGTCTTTTGTTGTCTTCTTATCAAGCAATATACACGTCAATTTGTCCATTTCGAACATGTCATAAAGTTTTATTAGCCATTCCTCAATCGTGGGAATTTTCTGTTTTTTCCAGTTTCTTGCCAATGCTATTCTGGCTGCTATTAATATATATACAGTATTAAAATTCTCCAATATTTTCTCTGGATATATTTATTTACCTTGTCCAGCATTTTTAACAAATATATCTCAGGGCTACGTGGAAAACTTGTCTCTAGTGTTGTTATTATCTTATGTATCTTATCCCAGAATTTTTGAATTTCTTTACATTTCCACCATACATGATAATATGATCCCGTATCTTTTTGACATTTCCAACACTGGTCAGAGATGTTTTTTTATAGATCTTTGCCAATTTTTTAGGTGTTAGATGCCATCTTAACATTACTTTATATATGTTTTTTTTCACGTATGTACTACTTGTAAAGGATATGTTTTTATTGCACAATGTCTCCCACTGGTTTAAATCTATTGCATAGCCAAAGTTTTGCACCCACTTAACCATATAAGGTTTAATTGTTTCTTGTTCTAGGTTCAATCTTAACAGAATCTTATAAATTTTCGACAATATCTTCTTTTTATCTCCTTGTACTATTTAGTCTAGATCTGATTTTTCTGTTTCTATATCAATTAATTTTTGATCTATTTTAATTTTTTCTACCAGTTGTCAGTATAGGAACCAATGGCACTTTACCCCTGGAAGCCATATACTATGAGGAGTGGCTTAGGGAGCTGCGTATGTTTAGCCTGGGGAAGAGAAGGTTAAGAGGGGACATGATAGCCATGTTTTAATTTTTGAAGGGATGTCATACTGAGGATGGAGCAAGCTTGTTTTCTGCTTTTCCAGAGACTAGGACACGTGGCAATGAATTCAAAATGCAGGAAAAGAGATTCCATCTAAACATTAGGAAAAACTTCCTGGCCGTAAGAGCTGTTCGGCAGTGGAATGCACTGCCTCATAGTGTGGTGGAGTCTCCTCTGGAGGTTTTAAAGCAGAGGTGGGATGGCCATCTGTTGGGAATGCCACATTGGTTACTTACCGTGAAGGTGCATTCTTGAGGGAGTGGGGTGATGCGGGTCCTTTACATCTGGGTTTCGTCAGTCACCGCCCAGGTGTAGCAGGAAGTTACATTAAGCCTCTTCATATTCAAATTTCTTTGTCTTCATCTCCTCCATCCTGGAGCCACGAGGCCAGTTCACTGACTAGCAAAGCCCTGTAAGGACTAAAGAAATCGTTTAAGTCAAATAACATTAAGCAGCGCTAAATAATAAGGGTACCGCCATGTAAGGAAAAACGCACGCAGTCACTGGGCGGGGAAAGGACCCGCATCACCCCACTCCCTCAAGAATGCACCTTCACGGTAAGTAACCAATGTGGCATTCTCTGAGGGAGGGGTGATGCGGTTCCTTTACATCTGGGACGTGCCCAAGCTGACTTAATAGGGCGGGAGTGACTGCGGGATTGGCGGACTCAGTCTCTGAGCACCTCCTGGAGCACCCTCCGACCGAAGTTCGCCTCGGCGGAACGGAACTTATCCACCTTATAGTGTCTAATGAAGGTGGACGGTGTGCTCCAGGTTGCTGCCCTGCAGATTTCTACCAGGGAAGCGTTAGTGGAGAAGACCGCGGATGTCGCGGCTGACCTAGTCGAATGTGCCGTGACCCCTGAAGGTCTGGGAAGCCTAGCTGAGTCATAGGCCTCGAAGATACAAGCCCTGATCCAGGAAGCAATGGTCTTCTGCGAAGCTCTGGACCCTATGGCTGTCTGAGAGAAAGAGACGAATAGGGCGTCGCAACGTCTGATGGGGGCAGTACGTCTAATGTAGATCTTCAGGGCCCTCCTGACGTCCAAGTTATGCCAGAGCTTCTCCTTCGGGTGCGAAGGGTCAGGGCAAAAGGAGGGCAGAATCAAGGGCTGCGAGACATGGAACTCGGAGACTACCTTTGGTTTGAATGACGGGTCTGGGTGTAGGGTCACTACATCCTTGGTAAAGGAACACAGGTGTTCCCTAATTGACAGAGAGGCCAACTCCGACACTCTTCGCGCTGAGGTGATGGCCACTAGGAAGGCAACCTTGATGGTGAGAATTCTAAGGGAAACTGTGCGCAACGGTTCAAACGGGTGCTTCATGAGTTGCCTGAGGACTAGGGAGAGGTTCCACGACGGAAACCTGTGCCGCACCGGGGGTGAAACTATCGAGGCACCCCTGAGGAAACGCCTGATATGGGGGTGCGATGAGAGGCGGTTTCCGTCCTGTGCTGTGAGGAAGGCCGACAGAGCGGCCGCCTGTCTCTTCAGGGTATTTGGTCGTAAGCCCGCCTCGAGGCCTTTCTGTAAGAATGCCAGGATGTGTTTCACCGAAGCTTCTTCAGCGATCAATTGGC
The DNA here is from genome assembly GCA_030847615.1 of Gambelia wislizenii. Classification (NCBI taxonomy): domain Eukaryota; kingdom Metazoa; phylum Chordata; class Lepidosauria; order Squamata; family Crotaphytidae; genus Gambelia; species Gambelia wislizenii. Next base: position 38,863,039 of record JAUMIR010000004.1, read on the forward strand.
GAGGGGCACACCATCTCTTGAAGGCTCGCCATGTAGCTTCATAGATCCTCCTGGTGGACACGCGCCTAGAGGAAAGAAGGGTACTAATGACTGAATCGTCGTATCCATGTTCTCTTAGGGCTTGCCGCTCAATCTCCAGGCTGTCAGTTGTAACCAGCTTGGATCTGGGTGGAGGATCGGACCCTGATGAAGAAGGTCGGGTCTCTGAGGTAGACGCCACTGGCTCTGAACCCTCATGTCCATCAACTCGGAGAACCAGGGGCGCCTCGGCCAATGTGGCGCTATCAGGACCACTTGTGCCTTCTCCTGGCGAATCTTCCGACAGACTTTCCCTATGAGGGGAAGTGGGGGAAACAGGTATAGGAGACCGGCCGGCCAAGGGGATCGTAGGGCGTCCGTGCCTTCGGCGTTGTGGTGAAAGAACCTGGCGAAGAACCTGTCCAGCTTGGCGTTTGATCTTGTCGCGAACATGTCCACCTCCAGCTGGCCGAACCTGGCCTGGACCTGAGTGAACACGTCGTCGTTTAGCTCCCACTCTCCGGGTAGAACCGAGTATCTGCTCAGGTAGTCCGCTTGTTGATTGCATTCCCCCTGCAGGTACTGAGCCGCAAGGGACTGCACCGTCCGTTCGGCCCAGAGGAAGATGAGATCCGCTTCCTGTTGCAGGGACCGGGATCTCGAACCTCCTTGTTTCGCTATGTACGATCGGGCTGTAGTGTTGTCCGTCATCACCATGACGTGTTGACCCCTCAGGACTGGGGTGAAGTGTTGCAGGGCCAAGCGAGCCGCTCGTAGCTCCAACCAGTTGATGCTGTGCGTCTTTTCCTGTGGGCTCCAAATCCCTTGCGTCACTTGTCCCTGACAGTGTGCTCCCCAGCCCCGTAGGCTCGCATCGGAGGTGACCAGGATCGCCTGGGGTACTGTGAACGGAGAACCCTTGCTGACTGTCTTCATCTGAGACCACCAGGCCAGCGAATCCTTCACATGCTGTGGGAGGAGAAGGAGAGGGGACTTCCTCAATGCGATCTCCTTTTGGTAAGGCATCAGGAAGTTCTGCAGGGGTCTGGAGTGGAACCTTGCCCAAGGCACAACCCCAAAGGCTGATATCATAAGGCCGAGGAGTCTGGCTAGTAGGGACAGTGGTACCTTCCTTAGTAAACGAACGGTGCGAACTTCCCGTAGGAGGACCTCCTGTCGCTCCTTGGACAGGGTGATCTTGGAACGTTGTGTGTCTATTTCCACACCCAGGTGGACGATGGTGCGGGCAGGAGACAGGCTGCTCTTTTTGAAGTTCACCAGAAAACCATGGGCCTGCAGGTAGTGAATTGTGGTCTGCAGGTCTCTCCCTGCTTTGTTCAGAGAGGACACACGCAGTAAGATGTCGTCCAAATATGGGTACAGGTGGATTCCCTATGCCCTCAGGTTGGCGATTAGGGTGACCAGGACCTTGGTGAAGACCCTTGGTGCTGAGGCCAGACCAAATGGAAGGGCCCTGAACTGGAAGTGTTGATCCCCGAATGCAAAGCGGAGGTATTGTCTGCTGTCCTCGTGGATCATGATGTGCATATACGCATCGGAGAGATCGAGTGAGGCTAGAAAGTCTCCTGGTTGGAGCGCCTCCCTTATGGATGTAAGCGTCTCCATCCGGAACTTTCTGTATGTGATGTGTCTGTTGGTGTATTTTAGGTCCAGGATGGACCTCTGGCTGCCATCCTTCTTTGGTACTGTGAAGAAGAAGGAGTACACGCCTAAGAAGCGCTGAGAGGGTGGTACCTCTTCTATGGCTGCTATGTGTCTTAGGTGAGATATGGCTGTCGTCAGGTCTCTCGCCTTCTTTGGGTCTTTGGGCATTGGGGCTGGGAGAAATCTGCCCCTTGGCCTTGAGTCGAACTCGATTTTGTACCCGTGGGTGATTGTTGAGACGACCCACCTGTCCGTTGTCGAGTTCGACCAAAGCTGCAGGAACAGACTGAGGCGGCCGCCCACTGGGGGCGACCCCGAGTCAGGATTGTTGTCGCGAGCCTCCACGCTGGGCGTTGGAGCCTCCCCTTCTGCTGTTGTTGGGCTGCGGTCCAGTGTTCTGTCTGATGACGTAGTTTGGCTTAACCCATGGTGGGCGAAAGGAGTTGTAGTTTCGCTGCTTCCCGAATCCCCGAAAGGAACGAAAGGGACGAGAAGTCTGAAAGGGTCGTCTGCCGCTCTTCTTGTCTGGCTTCTTGAGTGTGGAGGGCATGGCCAACTTTTTGTCCTTTGTCTCGACTAGGATACCTTTTAGGGCCTCTTCCCCAAACAGTTTAAGGCCCTTAAAGGCCGCTGAGGCCAATGCTGCCCTGGTAGGAGTATCCACCTGCCAGTGCTTTAGCCAGACTGATCTCCTGGCCAGCGTGAGGGCCCCGATCGCACGGGCGGAAAAAATCATGGCGTCCTGTGCCGCGTCGGCTATGAAGAAGAAGGTACGCAGGAATCTAAGCAGAGACTTGTGCAGCACGTTTGGATCGAGCTCCTGGATCTCCATGAGCTCTTGCAGCCACACTATCGCCGCTCTGGAAAAAAGCGATATTGCCAGCGTGGATCTGACCCCGCATGCCGCGGAGTCGTGGGCCTTCTTGATGGCTGCGTCGGTTCTTTTTTCGTCTGGGTCCCGGAGAGAGCCCTCTCCTTCCTTAGGAGCCAGACAATTGGAGACGAGGGACGCGACAGGATTGTCGACCACTGGGGGCTTTAGGAGGTCCAGAAAGCGTTGAGTGGTGTTGTAATATTTCTGAGCCACAGTGGTGCCCCACCTTCCCATTGAGGGTTTTTCCCATTCGTCAGTTACCAGGGACCAGAAGGCCTCTGGGAAGGGAAGCTCCGGCTTCTTTGGGCGTGAGGTGCGCATCACTGCAGCGACCTTCTCGTTGGACGACGATGTCGATGGAGCTTGGTCTGTGTCTGTAGGAGTAATTTCTAGTGTTGCCATCACCCTAGTAAGGAGGGGAACATACCACTCTCCTTGGAAAAGGCGATCCGATTGGTCCTGGTCTGCAAACTCGGAATCAGAGATTTCTCCTTCTTCCTTGTCGGTTAGGATTACATCGTCGTGGGTCCCAGACGCCCTGACGACGTCGGTGAGGGCGCGCTCCTCATCCGAGGGAGGTAGGGACTCTGCAGAAGAGTGGGTGGAGGGAGGATCCTTCCTCTTCTTGGCCAGGACATCTGTGCCTCTTAATGGGTCCCTAGGGCCCTTGGACGCGGACTTAGCTTTTGCCTTGCCCGGTCCTGCTGGCTGCTGGGACTGCGCGTTGTTCGCCTGGTCCTTAGGGGGAACCCCCGAGGTTGAGGCGCTCGTGCCAGGCTCTTCTGACGAATCCTCGTCTGAGAGCAATGCCTTTGAGAGTAGCTGTAGGGCTGCCTTAATGGCGCCCTTACGCTTTCTACGACCCCCCCGCTGTGTGGGTCTAGCTCCCCTGGCCTTGGGTGGGTGAGCGGCCAACCCCTCGATGTCGGACTCTTCCCCGCTAGAGTGATCGTAAAACACTGGGATGCCATGGTGGTTTTGGCTGGTATGGCCCGTGGGTGCCTGGAGAGGCGGGGCCTGAAGGACTGGGGCCTGGTAGGGCTGTGCCTGAAAACCCACCGCCTGCATAGGCTGAGGCTGGACCACTGGTGGGAGGAAAACCTGATTTTGGTTACCCAACCCCAGGGTCTGGTTCACCGGCCCCTGTGGCGGCAGGGCCTGGTAAACCAACGGTTGCTGCGCCTGGATATGTACTGCCTGCTGAGGCATTGGTTGGAGCACCAAGGGCAGCTGGTGTTGCTGGGGTGGCACCTGGGCAGGCAAGGTCGGGAGGAGTGGAGGTTGGGAGGCCAGGGCCTGTGGGGGGGGTGCTTGAGGAGTTGGGGCCTGTAAGGCCTGCTCCTCCATGCCCAGGCTTTGTGGTGGTTGGCTCGGTTGGGGTAGGGCCTGGCTGCTTCCTGGAGTGGGGTCAGACAGCGAATGGGGTTCCCCATGCGGTGTGCCCCCCTCCCCCGAGGCAGCTGCGGCGGTTGCTTGGGGCCCGGTGGATGGTGAGGGCTCCGCATGGGAGCGCGAGTCCTCGCTCTCCCCTTCCCCCTCCTGCGCTCCGTTTGGCCTCCAGGGGGGTAGAATACGTGCCGTCCCCAAAAGCAGGGAGGGCACGATGCATGGGGGAAGGGGCAGTTCGTCCCCGCTCCCCCCAAGGGCCCCTTGTACCTTCCTAGGGGCTCCTGCCCCTGGCCAGTCCTGGCAGCAGGCACCTGGCGCGTGCCAAGCACTCCATAGGGCCGGAGGTTCCATCGCGGTCCCGCTGGAGGCATCGGAGGCCAGCTTCTTCCTGGGCTGTGCTGGCCTCTTCCGTGGCTTGGCTGCTGCTTGGCCATCGGAGGCTTTCCCAGTCACGATGGCCTGGTGTGCCTTCCGGGCCGCGTCCCTCTGAGGGACGCCCACATGGGAGCCGGCAGCGGCAGCAATGGCGACCGCGGCTCCCTCAGCAGCGCTCTCCGCGTCCTCGGAGTGGCCACGGTCGAGAATCGCATCCCCGGCCACTTCGGAGTCCTTCCCCGCCTGCTGGGGAATCTCCTGGGCCTGCATGGCCTCGGAGAAAAGAAAACAGTAAGGAGAGAGGTGGGAGGGGGGAAGAGAGAGAGGAGGAGCAGGCTGGAGCCGACTGAGCAGCCGCGCGGAGAGAGGAGAGGATTTTTTTTTTTTAAATAGGCGGGAAATTCAAAAGGAGAAAGGCAAGGGCTGAAAAGCAGCAATGCCTGGAGAAGGAAAAAGGTAGGTAAAGGAACAAGAAAGTAAAAAGAATAAAGGTGGAGATAGAAATTCCAGACGGAGGAGATTTCTCAGCTACCTACTGGGCGAAGCAGGAAGTTAGAACTGGCCTCGTGGCTCCAGGATGGAGGAGATGAAGACAAAGAAATTTGAATATGAAGAGGCTTAATGTAACTTCCTGCTACACCTGGGCGGTGACTGACGAAACCCAGATGTAAAGGAACCGCATCACCCCTCCCTCAGAGAATGCTTTGATTGTTTATTCCTGCATAGCAGGGGGTGGGATGGGTGGACTGGACAGCCCTTGTGGTCTCTTCCAACTCTATGATTCTAAATTCTATGCGTGCTCTTCTGGAAGGAAGCCTCACTGAACACAGCAGAGCTTGCTTCCAAGAAAACACACACTGGATTATTGATACAGCTCTAAAAAGTTGTCTTTGATAGAAAATAAAAACCATTGGTCCATTTAGCTCAGTACCACCTAGTACAGGGTAGGGAGTCTCAGGCCTTGCAACTAAATATGGCCCTCTGGAGTTCTCCACATGGTTATGCCCCTCCATGACCACTGTTTGATGGCTTCCCTGCTTCTGTACTGTTTCTACCAACTCCAGTATAAAAGGCTGAAATGCTTATTCTAAGGCCCAGGTAATGGCAGTAAGAGTTTTAAACTTCAATATACCAGTAGTTTTCAACCCATCCTTTTCCCTTTGGCCCCACCCCATCCCACCCTCTCATGAGAATTTACCTAGAACTGAATTCGGACTTTGAGCCTCCTACTAATAGTGTGCTGTCTGGGGTTTCAGAGAGGGGTCTTTCCTAACCCTACATGAAAATGCTAGAGATTGAACCTTGGACCTTCTGCATGTGTTTTACCAGTGAGCCATCACCCTGCTCATTAGATTAAGATTACCTGCTAGCTGTTATGGCATTTATTCCTTAGACACAGGAGCCTATTCCCAGAGCCTTAATCAAAAGGTAAGGCCTGCACTGATCAATATAATGTTGTCCCACAGGTCATTACTTCATATCTCAAGGGCCACCTACTCCCATAGAAACCTAGGGATGCTCATTATTTCACCTGCACAGGAGACCCTTCTGTGGATACCACACCTATTGAGGTGAGGCTGGTGGAGCTAAAGGACTCAGCTAGTTCATCCATGGATACTCCAAAATGCATCTTTGTCTTAATATGTCCCAGGATTCCTTCTTGGTTCTTCTGAAGTTGATTTTCCAATTTAGATTTTGCTGAACTGCCACATCGTTGGCAAGCAATAAATAACTGTTGGCATGGTGCTTAAAAAAGGAGAAATTACTGTACTGCCATTTAGACATGCTTGTGGAAATTCATTTGCCCATTGCCAAACAGTAGATAAAATAAGCAACCACTGCCATCTACAACATATGTATACCAGCTTATGAGTGTTATAAACACATGTTCATAGTAAACATGAACAGTATAGCATACCATAATCACACTATGATTTTGACACATATTTTTACATATACAAATAAATGTGCAATTCAACTTCCAAAGATCCCATTTCATTCCAGAAATCAGAGCCATTGCCAGAGTCAATTCAATACTAGATGTGTATACAAAATGTACACTAGCAATTCTGTAACCTGCATAAATTATGCAAATTAAAATTATGTCCCTGATAATATTCAATTTTTGCTGCTCATGGGGAGGGAAAATAACATCTTGCACTCGGGATCAACAGAAATGTAAAAAAGCTAGAAGGGCTAAAGACTGGTATTTCACCTGCTATTATCAACATACTCTCATACATATGGCTGCTACTATAAAGACTAGAAATTTGTGTTGTTTTTAATGTGAATTTTGAGATAGTCTCAAGATACTTGAAAGTTGTCATTCAGATTAAAAACCAAACTGGTATGAAGTTATAAGAGAAAGACAGCCACATCTAACCACAGTTCTGCTATGAAAAGGAAGATTGTTACCATAGGTCAGGACATCTTATCTCAATGTTTATAGATGTACCTCCGTATCCATCACATCCAACATTTTGTTTCCCAGAGCAGCCAAATAAATGCATATAGGAAGCCCACAACACACATATCAAGGCAACAGTTCTCTCCTGCTTCTGGTGTATGCACTCTGAAAAATATATTCCTGTGGTATTTTGAATACCCAAATTCAACATTAAGATGGTTAGAATTTCCTTCAATAGTATGGAGACTAGAGAAAGGCCATAACTCAGTGGTAGCTGACATGTGTTGCTTGCAAAAGATACCAGATTTGGTCCCTGCTATTGCCTTATAAGTCTGGGAAAGACTTCTGTCTGAAGCCGCGGATGGTCACTATAAATAAGGCTAGTCTAAATGGGCCAACAGTCTCTCCTGGGGCTCATCTACATGACCCCCCCCCAAAAAAGTAGCACCCCGGAGTAACAGCAAGTCGCAGCAGCTTGTCTTAAGGCTTGTCTTAATGGTCTTTTTATCCCCAGCAGCCCCCATAAGCTTCGCATACTAGATGACAGCTGGGGAGTGGTAAAGGAGGAAGGAAGAAGAGGAGGAGAGAGCTCACCTCCCTTCTCTGTTCCCTGAGAGGGCTGCTGCAGCAGAGGGAGTGAGTGGGAATGACAGCTGCCCTTCTCCCTTCCCCATCCCCAATTGCTGGGGCAGGGAGAACAGCAACTGCGGGCGCTTGCCCTATCAGCAAGCCCCACCCCTGCGCTTGTCCAGCCAATCAGGGTCATGCTTCCTGTGTTACAGGACAGCGATTCCTAGCAAATCACTGTCCTAACAAGGGGCAATGAGCACCCCCTCATTGTTTTTTTAAAAAGCCAGGAAAAGTTATGAAGGCTTTTCTCCTGAGGTTTTGGGCCTTTTTTGCTCCCCTCCTTCACAATACATCAACATGTCATAGGATTCCATTTAGACAGGTCATATTCCCAGCAATTTCTGTGAGGGTTATTTTGACCATTTAGACAACCCCTTAATATAAGACACATAAATAAAATAAATAAAAATAAGGTAGCTTTCTATATACCTTGCAGAGAAATGGCAACCTTCTGGTTTTATTTATATCACCACAAAGGCATTAGTCCCTTGCTGTTGAACTGGGAATGTAATAGCAGAAACCAGTGCCCCTCAATTTATTTTGGCTTGGATGACCATCATGAACTATTACATCAATACAAATCCACTGCTCCACCAATCTCATAACACCCAGCTTTAAGTTGTTGGAGGGGCTACATTCTTTGAATTTGAAAACTAATTTCACCATCTTTTACATGTGATAATTAGCCTCCATGTCAAACTTTCCCACTATATGTATCAACTAATGAAGCATTACTTATGTCTCAAAAAACAGTATCAACCACACACACAAAACCCAACTACTACTGCTAAACTGTCACATTAGGGATTCTATTTAATGTAAATTTCTAGCAAGAGCTGCATCGTCTTATAGAATTACCAACTGTGAATAAAATCTGTTCTTCTTGAAGTTCATTGTGAAAAATGTTGTAATCAGCAAAAGGTTTACAGATTTACTGTGGAAAAAAGGCAGAAGAACAAAATGCTTATCTATCTAAAAATCCAGCACACCTGACACAGCAGCCTAGTTTCCCCATTAGATAATAACATACCTGTCATTTTTCAAACCTCTTTGATGTACACAGGCAGGATCCCACTCCTTTAGCTACCTCCTTGATGTTTCTGTTTACCAGGAACTTCCCTCACCTTTTCTTCAGTTGTTAAAATGGGCCAATAACAACAGCAACACATATCTTTATTTGGTGTGTTGTAGATACAGTGTTGGATAGTCACATGGGATAGCCAATCCTCATTTAGCTACAAAGCTCACCACATTCACAGTCACTTAGTCTAGCCTACTTCACAGGGTTATTGGGAGGATAACATTTGAGGGAAGGGAGAAAACTATGAACTCCACTGTCCTGAGCTCTTTGAAAAAGAGCCACATCCAAAATTTAATTTAAAAATAATCATGGGCACTTGATACCAGCTGGGATTTGGTTCCAGGACCACCACCACCCTGTGGGTACCAGAATCCATGGATGCTCAAGTCCCATTATATACAATGGCACAGTAAAATGGTGTCCCTTATATAAAATGGCAAACAGCAGGCTTTGCTGTTTGGATGATCTATTTTTTGAACATTTTCAAGCCATGGATGACAGCATCTGTGGATACAGAATCTGTGGATACAGAGGGCTGACTGTAAATATAAAAATGCTTGGTATTATTTGTTAATATTACACAGTGACAAGGCTGTAGTGCTCAAAAAGTTTGAGTTTAAGTGCTGATGGCCTATAATTCTTGTTTATTTGCAACAAAATAGATTTAGGATTTACTGCTGCCCTCCACCAATTGAAAAGGGACCAGAGAAAGAAACCAGCTTTTTCTTTAAACAGCAGGAAATCCAGAGCCTCCAAAGCCCCAGCACCCCAAAAGATTCCAAGATTTATTTATTTTTTAATTAAGGCTTGATTGAGCAAATGAGAAGCTTCCTGCAAACATTCCTGATATTTTTAAAATGGCTAAAAGACAAAAGGGCTTCTTTGGGGCTTAATGAGATGACCTCTGGATAAAGAGAGAATTATCTCCGGTTGGCTATATTATGGGAGGGTGCCAAAGGCACAGATGCTCACTTCCACTTTAATGTGTCTGTGTCTCTCTCCCTGTGTTTCTCTCTCTCTCTCTCTCTCTCTCTCTCTCTCTCTCTCTCTCTCTGGGGGGCCTCCAGTCTCTTAGTCTAGTGCAGTGATGGCGAACCTATGACACGCGTGTCAGCACTGACACGCATAGCCATTTCTGATGACACGCGGCCGTAGGCCTCCTCCCCACCGCCTGCAACCTCACCACCCTCCCTAAAGTGGCAATTGGGGCTTTGAAGCCCTGGTCACCACTTTCCTCTATCCCCCCACCCTCCCTAAAGTGGCGATCAAGCCTTCTGAAGCCCCATCATCACTTTCCTCCTCTACCCCCACCCTCCCTAAAGTAGCAATCGGGGCTTTGAAGCCCCGGTCCCACTTTCCTCCCCTCTCCCCAAAGTGGGAATCCTGCACGCATACATGTTTTTTCCTCAAAGTGACACACCACTCGAGTTATGCTCAGTTTTTTGGCAAAGTTTGACACACCAAGCTCAAAAGGTTGCCCGTCACTGGTCTAGTGCCTTTGACTTGGAGCCTATGTGATGTGTCACTAATGGAACCAGCTGAGACTCCCAGAATTCCTTGACAGGCATCTTCTCAGGGTACTGTACTCCCTGCTGTGTGAGGCAGCTTCAGAAAGGGAAAAGCGCAACTCTTCAGCACACTATTTGTGAGCTGCCTGGGGGTAGGAGAGGAGGAGCAGAGGTGATTATAAACCAGGAAGAGGCAGGAGCACACATGAGAGATTGAGAGAAACAAGGAGAGTGTCTCTATATGACTTCAAGTACTACAGTACTGTACTTATTTTGAGGCATGGGAGAAGGGCATGATAGGAGCAGAGACAGGAAAGTTAATTTTGGGGCTATACTATCTCCCCCAATCCCCCAAATGAAATGCTGGCTGAGGGATTTTGGGAGTTATAGCCCAAAAAAGTAACATTCTCAGGCTCTGGAGAAGTATATACTTTAGCTGCCTCTTCTGGGACTTGGAATATTTGTTGTTTTGCCTCTTCATAACCATTCTCCGAATGTGGCCCTTGGGAAGGTTATTTATTAGGGAGTTCAGTTGTGTGTGTTCAAGTCATTTCTGACTTATGGAAACCCTAAGGGTAACCTATCAGAGGGTTTTCATGGCAAGATTTGTTCAGAGGGGGGTTGACTTTGCCTTCCACCAGGACTGTGAATGTCCAACATCACCCAATCGGTTTCCACAGCTAAGCAGGGATTTGAATCCTGGTCTCCCAGAGTCCTAGCCCAACACTCAAACCATTACACCATACCAGCTCTCTCAATTATAATACTTTTATTATAATCTCTTAATTATAATACCTTTATTATAATACCTTTATTTAATTTTAATTACATAGCTTGGCTACAGTTTATCTTGACCGAATTTATTGAAAAATGTGAAGACTATATTCCAGAGAAACCATCATAATCTACTTTTAGGACTTAGGGCAGGATCCAACATTGGACTTCCCTTGGCAGAACAGCAGCATCCAATTAAAGTGTTGCTGCTGCTGCTGCTGCTGCTGCTGTTGTTGTTGGGTGCCTTCAAGTCACTTCAGACTTATGGTAATCCTAAAGCAAACATATCACAGGGTTTTCTTAGCAAGATGAGTTCAGAGAGGGGTTCAGAGGGGGTTTGCCTTTGTTTTCCTCTATGGCTGAGAGAATATGACTTGCCCAAGGTCATCCAGTCTGTTTCCAAGGCGGAGTGAGGATCTGAACTTTGGTTTCCAGAGTCATAGTCCCACACTCAAACTACTACACCACACTAGCTCCAGTGTATATTTAGGATTGTGCATATATAGCGCTGATGAAAGCATTCGAGGAGTCGTAAGTGGTGGTGATAGGTGACCCATGTTTCAGACCCGTAAAGGAGAATAGACAATACAATAGCTCTATACACATTGATTTTTGTGCTTCGCCTCAGGTGTTTATTACTTCAGACTCTTTTGTAAAGTCTTCCAAATGCACTATATGCCTTTGCTAATCTGTGATCGATCTCTTTGTCAATCTTGGCATCTGAGGAGGTGATGCTTCCCAGGCAGGTGAACTACTGAACGGACTTAAGCACAGATTTGCCGACGGCAATATGGGGATGGTGGTGTTCATCCTGTGGTGCAGGCTGGTAAAGAACTTCCATTTTCTTCAGGTTGACTTCCAGCCCAAACAGTTCTGCAGCTGTTGTGAAGCAGGATGTTAGGCGCTGCAGAGCTGCTTCTGTGGGGGCAACAAGGGCAACATCATCAGCTCACGAACTAGATAGTTTAGAGAACAGCAGCTCACGAACTAGATAGTTTAGGGTCTTAGTGTGAGCCCTCAGACGCCTTAAGTTAAACAAGCTACCATCAGTATGGTAATGTATATAGATGCTGTCTTCTTCTTTGAGCTCTGCTGTAGCCCTTTGGAGCATCATACTGAAGAAGATTGTAAATAAAGTTGGAGCAAGAACACAGCCTTGCTTCACTCCATTAGTTATTAGAAAGGGCTCTGAAAGAGCATCGACGTATCTGACTTGACCGTGCTGCCCCTCGTGTATAGCAAGATAATCATTTTAAGGAATTGGGGGGACATCCTAGTCCTTCCAGGATCTGCCACAGACCTTTTCTACTCACAGTGTCGAAGGTTTTGGTGAGGTTGACAAATGTTACATAGAGACCCTTGTTCTGCTCACTACATTTCTCTTTGGGTGAATTGGGTTTATTGTGCCTGTATATATTTAACAATACAGGTGTGTGCTGATCAGCATGTAAAAAAGAATGTGTAAATTTTTGAAATGTAATAGCAATGAAGAGTGCCAGTGTGGTGCTGTGATTTGAATGCTGGACTAGGATTTTGGGAGACTTATTTAGCCATAGAAACCCACGACATCACCTTGGGCAAGCCATACTCTCTTAGAGAATGGCAATGACAAATCTCTGAGTGAATCTTTCAATAGGATTGCCAAAAGTCAGAGCTGACCTGAAGACACGTAACAACAACAAATAACAATGGAGGATACTGTTGTTGTGCTGGTTTAGTAAGGCTAGCGGGAAATATGAACAACCTATTGGTGAGATCAGATCCTGGTATCAACTCTGAACACATTGACTTAAACACATTCCAAAATCCACACTGTGATAATATATGTAGGCCAACCAAAAAAGAACAAAATATATATTTACTTAAATAAATGTATCTTAATTGGAAATCTCTTTAACCCAGTAATTGCTGGGCTTTGCTGTTCTTATCTATTAACAAGTCAACTTTGACTTATGGTGACCCTATGGATGAGAGACCTCCAAGTCACCCTATCATCAACAGCCCTGCTTGTGGAAATTCAGCTGCTAAGGAAAAGCATTGAACATCATGTCAAAAAATGTATTGTCGTTGAAGTGCATAATTTCAGGACAGTGCTCCCAAGCTCTAATATCATACAGAGCTTACATGACCAAATAGAGATTTGAACCCCTGGCTTTACAGATCCTAGTCCACTAGTCTATCCATTACAGTAGGGGTGAGCAAAGTGTGACCCTCCAGTGCTCTTAGACGGAAATTCCCATCAGCTTTCATCAGTATAGCCAATTGTAAGGAATGCAGGGAGCAGCAGTCCAACAAGCTATGCAAGGCAGCACTTTACCCACTTTTGCATTACTTCTGAGCAAATTATAGGAGTGCATCTTTCTGGCTTTTCTGAATGGCCAAATAATTTATTTAGCAATTGTTCTTCCGGAATTCATTGAAGAAAGACTATTTACTTAGGGATGGCCAAAAATCCAAAGGCACTAAACTGTCACTTGATTTAGTCAGCAGCCATTGATCTTGCTTACTTGTAATGGAATAATAGGGTGATATTCTCCCTTCCCCCAGCTCTTGCATCAAGTCTCCCTCCTGAAAAAGCAAAGGATTCTTCTTAGTTTTTGCACCACAAATTAAACACTCAGGAATGTTTAGTCTCAACAGTGATGGCTAAATAGTTCCGATCTGAAGTCACAGCTAGACCAATTTCCCCTCAGCCGCAGTAGAGCTAATTCAGACTGTGTTCTTCTCTAGGGTCACTACCAAGTATCTACTGTTAGCTCCTGGAGAAAGCTGTTAATAGGAAAACAATCAGATTACACATCATAATTTCCCAAATCAACATTTGAACTCTCTCCAGTAATGGCAATCTCAGTACTCTCATATATTTTGAACCTCTGTAAGGTTCATAATTTACTGTCTTACGAGGCGCTACCAGGGGAAAGATATTTTCTGTTTACACCTGGTACCATAATGTCATAATCTTGTATGGAAAATCCAGAATGGAGAGGTGCCAAAGCCAAATGATGGAATGTATGTTTTCGGTATATAGACAGACTCAGGTTCAAACCCTGACACCTCAAGCAGCTGGGCTCAGAATCACACTATTTTTCTGCCCATAATGTTGGATAGCCACTGCTGTCCACACAAGACATGATGCACCAACAGTGTCAACTCTGTATAGAACTACTGATATGCTTATATTTACTGAAAGTAAATAGGACTTCTCCTCTAATAGTTCAGTTAACACGAACCTGGCTGATTCGAAGCAGTTAATATGAATAAATCCAATGAGGTAAGAGTAGGGAGCTTCTGGTCCTTTAGACCAGCCTTTCTCAAACTTTTTACTATGGAGCACCCTTGAAATAATGTTCAGGTCACAGGGAACCCCTGCATAAAAATTATTATAGTTCCAGCTCAAAAAAAAAAAAAAATCCCAGTCATAATCTCTTGCAGAATCCTAGGGTTCCAGGGAACCCTGGTTGAGAAACCTTGCTGTAGGTGATTTGGTCACAATTAGCTATGCTAGCTAGGGGCTTACAGAAGCTGAAATTCAGAATATCTGGGTTAACAAAAGTTTCCAACCCAGATACAGGGCCATCACAGATACAGGGCAGGACTGGCAAAGGCAGAACTTTAGGCCACAAGGACTTCATACACCTTGCAAGTAAGAAAGAAAGAGGGATAATCACAGAATCATAGAGTTTGAAGAGACCACAAGGGTCATCTAGTCCAATCCCCAGCCATGCAGGAATACACAATCAAATCATTCCCAACAGATAGCCATCCAGCCTCTGTTTAAAAACCTCCAAAGAAGGAGACTCCATCACACTCCAAGGCAGTGTATTCCACTGCTTAACAGCTCTTACTGTCACAAAGTTCTTCCTAATGTTTAGGTGGAATCTCTTTTCCTGTAGTTTGAACCCATTGCTCCATGCCCTAGTCTCTGGAGCAGCAGAAAACAAGCTTGCCCCATCCTCAGTATGACATCCCTTCAAATATTTAAACATGGCTATCATGTCACCTCTCAATCTTCTCTTCTCTAGACTAAACATGCCCAGCTCCCTAAGCCGCTCCTGTATAAATATTATACATCTGCCAAATATTGTGCCAACCCAATAAATCCAGACAAAATAACCTTATGAAGCACAGAAATCTAAACCAATTTCACAAAATAAGGCCATCTCTCCTTCTCCCACCACTGTGACAAGATAATCTCCTCCTGATTGCAACTCCAAACAAACCCCTGTGTTTCATCTTTGTTCCTCTCTATAATATGCTGGAGCACCTCCTGCGGACTCAAGCAGCTTCAGCAGGGTGGAGCAATAAACACATTTATCAAGCTTCTTAAATGCTCAAATTATTTCACATGCATTATTTTGTGTTAAATCTTTAAAAGACTCTGAACGGTAGTTTGGTATTATTATCTTCTTTCTTCAGACAGCAAGATGAAGTTGAAAGTGGTTTGCTTACAATCAGTGCTCAAATTACAAGAGGAAAGATAAGAGGGCTCTTAATGAAACCTCATGATTTATCCCAGTTTTACCACCCCACTCTCTCTCCTGTGTGTGAGAGAGAGAGTGGGGTAATAGTTAAGGCCACTGTAAAAGAGGCCAACTGCACTCTGGCTTTCCTGAAATTTGAACACAAGGTGATCAACAATGCTGAAGTTAGGGACTAGTTTTCAATTCCTTATTCACACAAACATTTGGAAGTCAGTGAAGACTTTATAAAGAGCTAACCTTTCTATTCCATTGAATTGCAGAATTAGATTTGGCTTAGCTCAGGTGAGGATGGACAACAAGCCATCTTTGGGCAATATGTGAAGCCCCTGTCCATTTTTGTGACTCCCCAGCCCTTCCCCAATTTAGTAGCAAACTATACTGCTAAATTTCAATAGCAAGCTCCTAAAAGATATTTAAAACAAGCTAAAAAGTCCTGCTTGTTTTAAGGCTTTTCCTTGTGGCAGGTGATATAATCTGCCAAAAATTGCCCACCTCTGACCTATATAATACATCCTTAGCTGGGAGACTGTCCTATTCAACTTACATTAAAATTGTTGCCAATCAAAACTGCTGCTTTTGCACAACCCTGCAAAAAACATGATTACCCCAGTTAACAACTGCAAAAAAAAGAAAAAAAAGAAAGATATATAGGCCTCACATTAAGTTTTGGGATACCTCAAAACACTGCACACAAAAACAACAAATAAGACATTATCTGGGCTTGTCTAGATGAGAAAATATAATGCTGATTGCTGTACATTTAACGCACAATCGCAGCAGCTTGTGTTTGTCTCCATGGTCCTTTGGCAAAATTGCTGTCCGTGTTTGAGGTTCACATGCAGCCATGCCTGCGAATCAATATGGTGGCTGAGAATAAATTACTCATGTTATTATTCTCAACAAGTTGTCACCACTGCACAGTATTTTTTTTTTAAACTGAAAAGCAAAGGTGAGCAAGTGCAACCTTCTGCTTAAAAAAGCTGTTTGGTCACCTCAGCACAGCAAAAAGGCACATAATCAGCAACACGAAACTCCAAAATGGCGCTTTTGGCCACTTCATTGCCGGCAAGCCCACCACCCCCCATACATATCTGACCAATCAGCTTTCCACTTCCACCCTCACTGAGAATGCATGCAATTCAAATCCATTGTCCAAATGAGCAGTAATGCACATTTCCACTCTTTATTTTAAAAAACTTGGGGGGAACCGTGAATGCTTCTCCCCTGCAGTTTTTGGACCCCCTCCTTCTGAATAAGGCAAATCACAGTGGGATCTCATTGGGAAAGACATATTCTCCTCCCATTCTATGAGCAGTATTTTCACCATCTAAACCTCTGTGTTTGTGTGCATTACACAAGAGCTTTGAGGCAGATATGATTGTATACTGTCATGCAGAACAGCAGATCGTCCATGAACTACTAGTGCCATGGGATTGTTGGCTGCTGGTCCCTGGAGAGTTTCCAAGAAAGAAAGAAACATTGTAGCCAGTGGGCAAAATATGGTAGAAGTCCTTGGTGGGGTGAGGTGGGGGAATAATTTCCAGTCCCTGACATCAGATAGCTTGGAAAGCACTGTTGTAGGTGGTATTCTCCCAAAGATGTAGTTGTGTGGTTTAAGGAAGACAAAAGCTTTAGTCAGGGTGTACACCCAGTTCCTTATTCTTGCATACATTCTTTGCCATCTATAGTGTGGACACACACCTTTGACAATGTTTTGCGTCCCAGACATAGCACTGGGCCAGATGCAATTCTGTGCCATCCTACAGACATTCAAATATATGATTTGGGGTGGATGAAACATCAGTTCTTTAACTGTAATTAAGTGCCCAGTTCTTTCACTGTAATTTTCATCTTGGGTAAGAGTGTTGGTTTCAACTGAAAAGTACTACTGGGAATTTTGAGGAAGATAGCATTTTCCCACCAGTCATACAAGTATATAACTGTTTAGGAACAATATAGGCCAAAGCTGCTTTTGGGATGTATCACCCTTATTTAATTCTTTATTAATGTAACTGGGTAAGCTTTGTTTTGAAATAAGATGCTAAATATGGAAACTAGTAGCTTCAGCATAACAATGGACCTAGACATGACAATCCTGACTAAAGGTGAACTAGAGACCAGACTGCTTTCTCCCTCCCCGCATCCCCAGAAAGTTGTGTGTGTATGTGCCTTCAATTCATTTATCGACTTATGGCAACCCTGTGAATTTCATAGGGTTTCTGGGGGCAAGGAATACTCAGAGGCGATTTTGCCTTCCTCTAAAATATAGCCTACCGCACCTGGTATTCATTGGTGGTTTCCAATCCAAGTACTGACCAGGGCTGCCCCTGCATATCTTTGGAATCTGGTGAGTTTAGGCTATTTGAGAGTCTAGATCCAATTGTTAATGCCAGCTAGAGCAGACCCACTGAATCAAGTGCTGAATGGTGAAACAACATTTATGTAAATCCCATTGAATAATGAACCTACTTTAGTTGGGAGCAGCAATTAGATTTAGGCCACAGTGTACGACGCAAGGTGAAGGAGGACAAGGAACAGGGACCTGTGCATCACCCCTGTAAATAGCAACTATCCAAGGCTACCTGTGTTTTAGACAGACATAAGATTTGGACTCAGCACTTCCCAATTTATCATTTAGGGACCTTTCAAGCTATGCAATTTTGGCACTAAATAATTCCACTTTATAACTGCTATGGTTCTATCCTATGGAATTTTGGATTTGCAGTTCCGTGTGGGGTATTTAAAATTATCAGCTAAAGAACTGAGTGCTTCCCCAAGCTACAAGCCTCAGGATTCAGTCACAGCAGTCAAACCGGAATCAAAGCACTACAGAACAATTGTGTAGTGTGACATGGCCTCTAGTCTCTTTGCTGTTATTTTATACCAGTGAGAAGAGTGTTTGAATCAGGTCCCAGGGCCATACAAGAACCTTTTATCACAGTGTCCCTTGGCAAGGGTACAGCATTATACACACAAAACCTGGTGTTCAAGGAATACTTCCTCCCAAATGTCTCAGCTCCTTTTCAGGTACTACTTGCAACTCTACCTTACAATTCAATTGACTGTGGCACTTCAAACAGTCCTGGCAATAGCCATAGCTTCCAGGACTCAACTGGCTACCCAGAAAGCACACAGTGACTGATACATCAATCTGGAGGCCACTACAATCTGCCCACAAACCAGATAAGGGAATATAGAATAGAACTGCAAGCAGGAAAGCCTGTCATTCCTTCCTTTCACATTCTTCCTTCCAGCATCACACGAAGGCAGCCCAGATTGCACTAATTGAAGTTTCTATCCCTTTCGGCTTTGAAAACCTTATGGATACTCCCGTGCTATGCACTTACAAAAGAACTGAAATTTTTAAGCTGTAACAGTCTCATTTGGGATTCAGCAACCTTGGCATGGAGACAAACCACCAGATGGAATGTCAGCATCCTAATTACAAGCCAATAGCAAACATTTCAGTGCTTGTGAGCAGCAAGCTTAATTGTTTAGAAACAGCCAATACTAGTAGAAAGAGATTTGGGATGGAACTGCCAAGAGCAACAAGGGAAAGCATATGCTAGGCATGCACCCACCTTTTTTCTGGTGTACCTGTTTAGGAACAATGTATGATAGGATTTGGATTATATCACAGTGAAGCAGCACCATATCTGAACCTTCCTGAAGAAATCCATGCAAATGGTTTAATACCATTTGTTGAAGAAGCTGTATTTTTGACACTTGCTTTCAGAGCTTGGAAAATTTACTTTTCTGAAACACTATAAGAGCTGGGGAGTTCTAGGAGCCACAATCCAAAAGAATAATTTTTCCAAGCTCCTTTTGTGGCTAGCTCAAGCTGGTTAGAAGAGGAGTGTGGTAGGGACAACAAGGAGATTACTACAGCTAAGTGTTCCAAAGTCAGAAGGACAGAAATTTTAGATCTTTAAAATGCTATGAAATTAAGCTTTTCTCAGGATAGATTGTTCTGACAAAGTGTACCACTCTGTATTATGGAGTCCTCTGAACATTTTTGGTAGCAGTAAAATTATGGAAATCAGCCTGGAAACACAACTTTTGCATACTTGCATTAGAGAAGAGGTTCTCCAACTATGGTCCTTGAACCATTGCTGCTTCAAAAAAACTCCATTCATCTGATCAGCAGAAATTTTGTGGAATACAGGACTTTTTCGGACGTCTTAAATGTAATGGAAGCAGCCTCGCCACGTTGCAAGGCTGCTGCGCTGCAGGGCATCCCTTTCGCATGACGCCCGCCCGTCGGTACTGTTGCGGTACCACAGGGACATTTGAGTGTTATATTTCGGCGATTTTTACTCACGAAAGTTGATCATGAGTAAAAATCGCTGAAATATAACACTAAAATGTCCCAGCAGTACCGCAACAGTACTGGCAGGGACGGGCGTCATGCAAAAGGGACGCCCTGCAGCGCAGCAGCCTCGCAACGTGGCAAGGCTGTTTCCGTTACATTTAAGACGTCCGAAAAAGTCCACAGTAGTTGAAAACATCTGTATTTGACTTTGCACTTGTGATTGTGGCATTTTGTTTGTTGTTCTGAGCCTTCAAGTCATTTCTGACTTAGAACAACCCTAATGCCTACTATCACAGAGTTTTCTTGGCAACATTTGTTCAGAGGGGGGTTGCCATTGCCTTCCTCTGAGGCTGAGAGAGTGTGTGACTTGCCCAAGGTGGGTTTCCATGGCTGAGCAATTATTTAGACCCTGGTTTCCCAGGGTCCTAATCCAGCAGTCAAAACTACACCACCACTCTGGTTCTCTAGTGGCATTTTGTACAGGGCTGGATTTCTGATCAGGCTAAAGTGGATCTAGCCAAGGGTTCATGATTTTCACTAACACTATCTTGGTGTAACCTACAATTTCACCCCCTCCCCCATTTGCCACTTAAAGAGACTCTTCTGAATTTCCCAGTATGTCAGTGGTGATGAATACATGTTCTTAAAATAACAATTATAACTTGAGTCATAAAGTGTGACTGATTTGCAGGATTAAAAAGGTGGTGTTGAGGAAAATGGAGTTTGAGAACCAATGCCTTAGGAGACTGGAGAAGTGAGGGAATAAGAGTGATTACATTCTCTGAATGAAGAGACAATTGTTTCTCAAAACATTATAAAGCTACTCCTAGGAATTCTTTTGAGCTTAGAAATGGTATTTATGGACTATAGATCCCAGAGTTCCCCAGCCACTGGTCATGCTGTCTAGGGGATTCTGGGAGTTGCAGTCTAAATCCCTCCCAAACCTTAAAATATTTATCTCTTTTTCTTCAAATACTCTTTCAAATCAAGTTCTGCCTCTGTGAGTCAAGTCCTGGAATGGAAATTTTACAGGTGGGAAATCAAGCCACTTCTAAGATCAACCAGTGAAACTATTGTTCAGCTGTCAGTCTCATATCCAGTAAGCTTTTACAGAGACTCTGGCCGTGTACTATTTCTGACGCCTCCCCGTATCCAGTACATTTCACATTGGATCATAGTACACCATCAGTGCCAACAAACTATTTCAGAAAATGTTCCCGTCCCACAAAAATGTTTGCCAGCCAGCCTGTTTGTACCTATATGGACCGGTACTGGTCATTTGCTACAGAGTGACAGCCTTGGAAGAAGCAAATGCTGTACAGTTGTCCCTCCGTATCCACGGATTTAAGTATTCACAGCTTGAAAATATTCTTTAAAAAGTAATAATCCAAAAAGCAAATCTTGATTTTGCCATCTTATATAAGGGACACCATTTTGCTATGCCATTGCCTATAATGGGACTTGAGTATTCATGGATTTTGGTATCCATGGGGGGTCCTGGAACCAAACCCCAGCGGATACCAAGGGCTCACTGTACTAAGTGAAAGAATCCATCTCCTTCCAATTTATAATGATTTCTCAGTCTCCTTATTCAGAAAATTATTGTTCATTATTTATTAGTTACATTTACATGACACCTTTCCTTCAATGAGCTCAAAATGCATACATGGCTCCTCACCCCACATTTGATCTGTGCAGTTACCCTATGAGGCAATTAATGGTGAGACGGTTACCTAGAGAAGTTTTGTAATTATCCAGCACGTTTCATGGTTCCGTGGGGACTTGAACCTCTAATTTCTAGTCCATTATTTTAAACATACACTGCTCACAGCAGCTATTTACTATAGGTAAGCAGGCAAATAGCTATTTCAAAGTCTGCCCAATCAATAGTTATACATTTGGCGTGTCACACAGACTTCCCCCAACTCCATCTTTCAAAACAGTTTCTAGCCAGAGAAATACAAAGGCTCACCTCATCCTATTATAAGTCTTCATATTACTAAAGGGGAAATCCATGATAGGGAGGGTGTAATAAATATCCTGAGGAAGTAGGCGTCAAGAGACAGAATTAGATCTCAGAAGTTCCTGATTCCTTGTCTTATGCTTTGATCATACACTTCAAACCCCATTTGTTTTCACATCACACTTTGATCAGTTTACAGCTCCCCCCAAGCACACAGTCCATTTAGCAGTGGCTCATCAGTGCACCAGTGAGACTCTGAAGGACAAACAGTTTCTGAAGTAAATTAGGGATGCCAAAGAAAAAAAATGAAGTTTAGACTCTTTAGAGGATCCTATTGACCTGGGTAAAGCCAGCATGGTGTAGTGGTTTAAGCACTGGACTACGACTCTGGAGACTAGGCTTTAAATCCCTGCTCAGCCATGGAAACCCACTGGGTGACCTTGGGCAAGTCACACACTCACAGCCTCAGAGGAAGGCAAAGGCAAATCCCCTCTGAACAAATCTTGCCAAGAAAATCCCATGATAGGTTCACAAGAAGTTGGATTACAGTACTTGAAAACACACAACAACAACAATATTGTTGGGTGCATTGCTCCAGGATGCCTTAATGATATAAAATTCAAAACATTAATTGTGTTTAAAACTAAGATGGGTCTAGATAACAATATTCATCCTTTGAAACAAAGGAAATCAATGACAGTAATGCAATTCCTCATGTCCAGAGCAGGGCAATTTAAAAAAAAACACGGTCTGGAAGCCATGCCCTATGAGGAGTAGTTTAGGAAGCTGGGTACGTTTAGCCTAGAGAAGGTTAAGATGTGACATGATAGCCATGTTTAAATATTTGAAAGGATGTCATACTGAAGATGATCAAGCTTGTTTTTGCTGATCCAGAGACTAGGACCTGGAGCAATAGATTCAAACTACAGGAAAAGAGATTCCACCTAAACATTAGGAAGAACTTCCTGACAGTAAGAGCTGTTCGACAGTTGAATGCGCTGCCTGGGAGTGTGGTGGAGTCTCCTTCTTTGGAGGTTTTTAAACAGAGCTGGATGGCCATCTGTCGCAACTGCTTTGGGTTAGACAGGATGGCCCTTGTGGTTTCTTCCAACTCTATGGTCTTGTCTATATGGTCAAAATAATACAAACGGCATACAAACAGAAGGCGATCTGTTCATACAGACATTCGCACAAATACGTGTCATTAGGAAGGGGGGCAGCCAAATCTACTGCAAAGTCCATGTGTCATGTCCAGGGCTTTGTACGGATTTTTTAAAAAAGCTCCATACGACATGCGAATGTGCGATCATTCAAACACTCACACTCGCACAAATACGAACAGGCAACATAATCTGATTGGCTGGATGAGGATGGGGGCAGCACTAGCAAACAGGGAAAGTGCCTTTGACAGCCATGTTAGATTTTTCAGCTAAGCAAGGGTCTGGTAAGTTGATCAAACAGTGATCTTATAACTCTTTTTTTGGAAATACAAACTATCACTTGTGCGCACTATGGGAAACTTTTTTTTTAATTGGCGGTGGCAGATTTAAAGTCGCAAGTAAATCACTCACAGCTGCCATCTTGACTAGGGGTCATGCGGAGTTTAGGGGGGCTCTTTTGACCCTGAAGACAGGTTGCATTGTTGTGATTGGTTGCTTTTCGGACCTGTTTGTATCCCCCCCCCCTTGTATAGACAAGACCTAAAAGTCTGTAACTCTCTAGGGCAGCACCAGTAAAGTAGTGGAACCAGCATTTACAGGTTTGAAGTACCAAGAATTTTGATTAGTAGGGATAATGACATAATCTGCCATTTCCACTGCTATGCTTAGCTACAATCTATGTAACAGCCAAGGCAAAAGCCTCCGATTTTCCCACCAAAAATGTATTGCTGTGAGTTATCTTTGTTTTAATCCAAAGTGTACTGGGGTAGCTTGATCCCAGATGTCAGTTAAGACCCAAACGTTTTACAAAAGACCTGCTCCTGGCTGAGATGAAAGCTGTTAGCACTGGTTTGTCAATACAGATCAATACAGATACCTTAGTTTACAAACAACCCATTATGGTCCTTTCTTCTTATGGGAACTGTCATGTTGAGAGCCTACACTCAAAATATACCACTATACCAATGAGCAGCACAGTGCATGAAGTGAATGGATCTGGACTCTTACATGGTACCCAGCATGAGACAGCTAGCTCCCCCAAATAATGCATGTTAAAGTCCAACAGGTATAGGGATGGATCAAATTCACACAGGGACACAGCATCTAATATGGGGCGGGGGGTGAGGGGAAAATCTTGAACCAGTCCTAGGTGGGTGGCTTAGCCCTAAAAGGACAGAAAGAAACAAATGGTAGAGGTAGAGGTTAAAGAGGAGAGGGAAGTCAAGGCAACCCAGAATAACCAAGTTCTCTCTACTTAAATGTTGATTTCTGCAAATTAGCAGTGACTTCTGAGGCTAGTATGCAGTGCTGCGTGGACATCCTAACACATGTGTAGGCTTTCAGTTCTGCTCTTTAGCTTTGCAAGTTGCTTCAGAGGATTCCAGCCCTCCATTATTGTAAATAGGTGGTCCTTCTTTTAAAGGATTATTAAATAATCCAGAACCATCTTAGTCCTATTATCACTATCAGTCTTTATTCCAGAGCTTTATAGTGATATAGAACAGACCACCCAACACAATCCATAGAGTTGTTTAATATTCAAAGTTTCATTTGGCAAGTTTTAACCAGTCTAGTTTATTATTCTTTGTTTATAAACTCCCAAAATCTGCCACTGGACAATGTCTTTATTAGGAACAACTAACATGTCACAAAACAATGGCCAAGCACTTGAATTTTTAAAAAGTTGATCCTAATAACAACATTGCCTGACTGTGGATTTCATCCCTCCCCCCCACTTCATGGATCACAATTGAATGTGGTTATTTTGGTGTGTTCTTTTTTAACCCTTGCTTGTTCCCTTCCCCCCCATCAAAGCATGTCTTTTGAAAAGAGAGCTCCTAGTGCTATCCTTAACAGGCTTTCTGTGAACAGTAAAAAGCCAGAAGAGATTGGAAAACATGGGAAGTTCACAAATGGGAGACACCAGCAGCTTCCAAATTACTGTGATAGCATTGTCATTTATGCAAATTTATGGGAAATCCAGACATTATCATCTTCACTTTGTAGTTCTCCTGTGCATTTTTTTTCCATTTTTCAATTACCTTAGAAAATCTATTAAGGAAAAAAGATGGAATAGCTGTGCAATCCCTTGCAAATATATTCAGCAGCAGCATCCTTGTCAGGAAACATCCTAAACTGACTGGATCCCATGTAAAATTTCATGAAGGAAGCAACCAAATGGCACTATAAAAAGCAAACAGACACCTAAGGATCCTTTAAATAAAGTCATGAATTTGGATCTGTGGCTGTTGGTGGCTTATAATAGTACAACCCCAGATATGCCAGCATAAGTACAATACTTCTTTTAAGGCACTATACAAGTAGGTGTCCAGCAACTTGCTGTACAAAACCTTTGCACTGAGTGCAGCAGGGCAGCTGCTTGGCTCCTGGTGCAGCGCTGCCCTCCTCCAGTCTCTGACTGGCTGTAGGGATGCATCTGGGCATTGAATAGGTACCTTGTGCCCCAGGAATTAAGGCTTTCCTTTGTTGAATGTAGAAGGCTTCTCCTTCTTCCTCAGGTATGCAAAGGGCAGCCAGATGATGCCCAGATACACCTCCACGGCCACTCAAGGACAGAGCTGTACCCATGACCCATCTAGCTACCCTGGAGCACACATCATCCTTGATCGCTGGCATAAGTATGTTGGTAGAGATTTACTCTCTGCCACCAGCCCTATTAGATCTGGGCCCATTTTTCAACACTAGCTTAAAGCCAACAAAATTTTAGAACAAAGTCTCACCACTTTTTTCATTCTTGCAATTAGGCTATAGTTTTAGAATGGAAACTCCCTGACCATTAATAAGATTTGGAGGCAGACACTTCCTATTTAAGCTTCTTTTCCATTTAGAAGCCATCTCATGGAAAGTGAAGACCAGTTTATAAAACCAGCAACATAAAACTGTGTATCTTTTCTTGGATTGTACCACTTTAAGTTAGAGGTGAAGAGTCGAATGTTTGAGAGCAAAATCTCACTACATGTAGAAAAGGCTGTGTCTAAAATGCATCTTAACAGGACCATTCCCACTAAAGTGTTAGTTTTCTATATGCACATAGTTTTTGGAATAGGGGAGGACAAGGGTGCGGCCCTATTACAGTATTTGCTACAACAAAGCAACTCCCTTAGGGAGCAGATTTTGTATGTCACAAAAAGGCAGCAAGTTGTTATTTTATTATTGTACTTTTACTGCCAAGGAAGAAGAATGAGCTTTGTGGGATTTTGCTCCTCCATGTGCCAAAATAACTTGGCTGGTTTGAATATAATGCACCTTGACTTAGGTTGATACAGCAGAGGTTCTATTTGCTATTCTGCATCAGGCAGCAAGGTATCTTCAGTTGTTTCTGTCGGAAAAAAAACAAACTTACAACCCTCTCCTGAACCCAGATATGTTTTATTACTGGAGAAATATTCCCGCTCCTTCCTTCGAGCAAGCTGATCCAACTAGCTTTGGTTTATAACACTGAAATGGCTAGAATACACGCTGGATTCAAGCCACTGGGGATGGAAACAGTAAGAAACAATAGCAGTAGGAGGAAAAGGGTGGCTTTGGAAAGAACTTGTGTGGACTTTTAACAGTGACTCAAGTGACAAATCATCAGAAAGCTTCTCAGCCAGGCTGTGTGAAAGGCCAGAAGCATTGAGGAAGTGAGGTTGGCAGGGAATTTGTTCCAAGAGACAACAGCACAACTAGAAACTAAACTACTAAGTAGACCAGACAGGAAGCAATAGATCTTTAGATAGCCTTTAAAATTTCCTCAACTGATGCAAAAAAATAATAATTATGCAGGCATTGATAAAAGTGGAAAGAGAGAGTTCTGGAACCAACTGGCTCAAGAACTGGAGTAAACCCTATAAGAACTGCAGATTAATTAGACTGACAGACATAACTGGCATTACAATTAGAAATTGCTAGCCCCCTCTGAAGATTTGAACTGCACACATACAGGGCCACAGTACCGTAGATCTAGATCAACAGATCTAGAACAATATTCTAAGTGCTAATGTCCTATAGTATACTGGAAATTTCTGCAATTTTTTGCACTGATTTCTTCTATGCCTTCAAGATGCATTCTTGGTACAGCTGAAATTCATCCACTGAGGGACAGATGAGTAGGTATGGGTGTGAGTGACAGAAACAAAGATCTTTCCATTAATTAGGGTGATAGGATGAACAATCAGAATTAGGGCATGTGATCCACTGTTTTAAATGGCACTTCTAGGCAACTGCAGAGTCACTACTTCATGGAGGGGAATACCAGACTTCATCAGCGAGTGACTTTCCAATTATCAGTTAAATGCCATTGTTTCCAAATCAGAATATTTCATTGAATTTTCAATATATAATAAAGTCTCATGAGAACATAAAGACTAACACATTTATTGTAGTCAAAGGTCTCATGAGAACATAAAGACTAACACGTTTATTGTAATCAGTCTATAAAATGCCACAGGTCTCATTGTTTTTTTTTTCTGATTAAAACAGTAATTTCTCCTAAACATTAAACAAATAGTTTGCAGCGTATCACAGCATCCAGAATTGTTACTGAAAAGATATCTAGCATACGTACAT
This sequence comes from Gambelia wislizenii, assembly GCA_030847615.1. Taxonomy (NCBI): domain Eukaryota; kingdom Metazoa; phylum Chordata; class Lepidosauria; order Squamata; family Crotaphytidae; genus Gambelia; species Gambelia wislizenii. The sequence goes on from JAUMIR010000004.1 coordinate 38,890,245, forward strand.
TGAATGAAAACTGTTTTGAGTAGACCAAATTGCAGGGGAAACAGGATGTGCGATTGATTTACACTTCCTGCTCCTATGTTTCCTCATCATGTCTGCAGGAGAATGTTCACATTTCTTTTGGCAGTGGAACCCAAAAAAAACCCTTATCAGAGCTTTGAGAACTTACTGTTTTAGACCACAACTCCCAGAGTCTTCCAACCAACATGGTCAGAGGCTGTGGGATTCTGGGGCTTGTAACTTGTACAGGCTCTGTTCCTGATATGCAGACAATTTGTTTATCTCTGGGTAAATATGAGAGTGCCCATTTGGCTGTGATGGGGGAACATGTCCACTGCCAAATGCTGTTCATCAAACTGGCTTACAATTTACTTAACAGATTTTACAGGTCAAATATGGGTAGATAAGATCGCTTCTTGGCCTTTTGACTAGGATCAAGTATAAAATAGGCAGATAAGGTTCAGATTACCCAAGGACAGGCTACATACTGGTCACTGAATTCTTGAAAGTAGAAAATGTGAATCATTTTCCTTCTGGTAAGCCAGTTGTGTCTCATGTCAGATATCTATCGCCCTCACTTCCCTCACTGAAAAGAGGAAGAGTTGATCTCTATATCAGGGGTAGGGATTCTTTCGTCTGCCAGATGTTTCAGTCTACAACTCCTCTCAACCCCACCAAGCATAGCCAATGGTAAGGTACTATGCAAGTTGGACTCTGGAACATCTAGAGAGCCAAATGTTGTCTTGCTCTATGCAAATGTAGGGTGAACCAAATAGCACATTCAAATTATAGCAGTGGTTTAGGTTTAGATTAACTATCAAACCCAATTATTTTCCTTTAAATCGGTTGAACTACTGGAGGATTAGCCCTCTGAAGGTGTGGATTAACTGAAAAGGAAGCAATGTTAAGTGAATGCCACCACTGAAGTGTTTGTTCTAGATAAACTTTTCCAATTCAGCAATTCTACTCTCTCTGCCAGAGGCAATTCCAACTAGCAATCATGAAGCACTTCATTAAAGAGATGATACTTGCAATGAAATTAAGAACTGCCATTGTTAGTTTAGTATGATAGCGTCACTGTCTCTGGTGCTGATCCTAGCAAACTTTGATGACTAGCAGCGGTCAGAATAGGGATCTTTCCTAACAATTTAGTTATATTGATATTTTGTCTTCACTACAATAAAGTCAGGACAGCATATTGGCCTCTCTTTTTCCTTTCCCCACCTTGTCTTCACAACAAGCATGCAAGACAGCTCAGGGTGTTTTAAAAAAAGTCAGTTACTGAAGGTCACTCTGTGATTTTCACTGCACAGTGAGGACTAGAAACTAGATCTCCCAAGTCACAGTCCAGCATTCTTACCACCAGACAGTCACTATGTATTTGGAACTAGTACTTTGATTTAAAGTGCTGGACACCCACATGAATCTGTGATTGAGAATCATGACAGATTCCCAGCAATCACAGAAAATAAGACTATCAGCGGCTTAACTAGCCAGAAGGTCTGTGAATGCCAGATGCTGGGGAATCACAGCAGGAAATGTCTGCTATCTTCATGTCCTGCTTGTGGTTTTCTTGGTGGCCACTACAGACAAACAGGATGCTGGACTAGAGAGGTGTTTGGTCTGGTCTAAAAGGGTCCTGAAGGCCTAATGTTCTGGAGTCTTTAGAATGATTATACGATGTTAGATTCTTCTTTGCAAAGCAAAGTTCCTTAGACACACAGCTTAACAACATAGCCTTCTGTCAAGAGAATGACATTTCCTTTCACCCTTACCAGAGAGGAAAACATGAAACAGCTAGCTTAGTTTAAAGGCTTCAGGAACACTAACCACTCCCTGATATAGTTACAACTGGGAAAGATGCTTCATTGTGAGTCATTTTCAGTTGCCTTTCAAATATCCCAGAAAACCAGCAGAGTAACTGTTACTGCTGCAGAATCACTCATTTCATGAAAGCACAAATGGGGAGCATTTTCCTTAATATGTTGAAGGAATTCAGTCTCCATCATTCCTCACCACTAGCTATGTTGAGCAACATCATAAACAATACCTGGAGGGTCCCATCCCTATCATGATGGAATTTCTTTGGCCTATGTTTTTTACCATTAAAAAGTAACAAGTTCATATATGCATACTCATGGGCAACCAAATATGACTTCCATGTGCAGAACAGACCTTACAGGTCAGACATGATATTTTTGGCCAACTGTTCAACTGTGGCTCCTACATTTTGTGGGGCAGGTTTCCTAAGGTGTGGCATTCAAAGTTGATCCCCCACCCCCACCCTAGGAGAAGAAAACAGAATGTTCTCTTAGGATTTTGATTTTCTTGGCTATTCTTTCCAAAGTGCAAATGGTAGCACAGTTAAGCCTGTGTTCCCACTACTGGTATTTGGATTCTAACAAATGCCCAGCTTTGCCAAAACTCTGGAGACAACCCTACAATTCCCTCAAATATAACACATAGCAATGACACCAATTTACAACCTGATCTCTTGAGTCAGTCTGCAAAGTAATGGCATGATCAGACACAGTATAACTTTTACTCAGTTTTTGCTAACTTGCTCCTAGAATCATAGAATCATAGAATTGTAGAGTTGGAAGAGATCACGAGAGCCATCCAGTCCAACCCCCTGCCACGCAGGAAATCACGATCAAAGCTCCTACAGGAAATCTCGATCAAAGGAAATCACGATCAAAGCATCCCTGACAGATGGTCATCCAGCCTCTGTTTAAAGGAAGGAGACCCCACCATGCTCCGAGGGAGTGTGTTCCACTGCCAAACAGTTCTTACTGTCAAAAAGTTCCTCCTAATGTTGAGGTGGAATCTCTGTTCCTGGGGCTTGCATCCACTGTTCCATGTTCTAGTCTCTGGAGCTGCAGAAAACAAGCTTGCTCCATCCTCAATGTGACACCCCTTCAAATACTTAAAACAGGGCTATCATATCACCCCTTAACCATCTTTTTTTCCAGGCTAAACATACTCAGCTCCCTAAGCCTTTCCTCATAAGGCATGGTTTCCAGATCTTTCACCGTTTTAGTCGCCCTTTTCTGGACACGCTCCAATTTGTCAATATCCTTTTTGAATTGTGGTGCCCAAACTGGACACAGTATTCTAGGTGAGGCCTGACCAAGGCAGAATAGAGTGGTACTATGACTTCCCCTGATCTAGACACTATACTTCTATTGATGCAGCCCAAAATCACATTGGCCTTTTTAGGTGCCGCATCACACTGTTGACTCACGTTCAACTTGTGGTCTACTAGGACTCCTAGATCCCTTTCGCACGTAGTCTCATTCAGCCAGGTCTCCCCCTTCCAATATCTATGCATTTTGTTTTTTCACCCTAAGTGCAGTACCTTACATTTCTCTGTATTGAATTTCATTTTGTTAGCTTTGGCCCAGCTTTCCAGTCTATCCAGGTCCTACTACAGTCTTCCAAACCCTGTACCATCACAAAAGTTTCTTGACTTCAGGGATGGCTTTTCAGGACAGGGGCTCCATGTTGCAAGTATCCAAAGTGCTTCAGGGACATGGGGTTGCTTCCAGATTAAACTTAATTCATAGGGGTTCTTAACTTTTTTGTGCCATTGACCCCTTTAGCAGTCTTGTGAAACCTATGGATCCCTTCTCACAATAGTGATACATCCACAAACTTCACCCCCTTCCCTAGTCTAATAATGCAGTAGTGATGAGCTTAAACAGTATTTAAAGATATCTGCAACAAATGTAATGTGATAGGGAAATATCTGTAATTTCTATTGGTGACAAAGTCACAAGCACTGATAATAGTACTGTGGCTTGTGGCATACTTTCAGAAACAAAGGACCCCAGGTTAAGAACTCCTGCATTATCATATAAAGGCTTAGACTTGGTTCCTGTTTACTGTAAGCTAGTCTGGAAACATGGGTCTCAGATATATGGTGATGCCACTCAGAAGGATCTCTGGGTGCTTCAAGATGAGGTTCTTATTGGGAAATTACCTTGTTTTATGTAGATTTCAGATGATGATATCTTCCACTTGTGTCTCCCATTATCCACTTCCTCCCATCTTTTCTCCACTTCTCCCACACACACCAAATGTACTCAGGAGGACAAGATGGAACAACTACACTTTGCCTAGTTTGTCTGGGAGCACTTATAATCTCAGTAAATATTTACAGTGACCTTTCAAGGTACAGCCAGCATCATCTCTATATATTCCCACTAAGGCTCTTCAGAGAAGTGCAAAACTAGTTGGTATAATTTTGTGGCAAAGGTGAGACAGAGCTAGAAACTTCCTGATTCTTTGGTCACACTGTCAGCAGCAAGGAAAGCCAGTTTTCATTTAAGAGAGTAGTGCAGATCCTTGTACACAACACCAGACACTGACCTGAAGAAGACAAGCCCAATACTCATCACTACCACCACCACCAAAGGGATCAGGTACTCCTCCAAAATCCTCTCTTCTTGAGAGGGGTCAGTGACAGGATATATCTGTATAGAGAGCCGCTGTTGCTGGCGGAAACTGAACAAATCGGAACCGCAAATATCTTGAGAAGCTGCTTAAAGAGTTAACTAAGCTCCCACCTCAAATTCCTGTAATTTTTCAGAACTGCGCGCGCAAACACACACCGTTTGCCCTCCTCCCCAGTAAGGTCTTAAGCTGGGTTATTACTCAATCCCCGTGGTTTTCAGAGTGACACAGAAATTCTCTCTGTGCATATGGCAACGAAGTGGATTATAATATATTACAATACCTCCGCGGGCTTCCAAACACAAAGCCCCAGAAGTTAGGAGGCACTGAGAGGCCCAGTTGTTACTTAATTAAATCGCTATCCAATTTTCCACGAGATTAAATCCTTACCACCAGCATTTAAGGCGTGACCAGGTGTAGAGAGAAAGAGAGAAAGAAAGATGGGGTGCGGGAGGAAGGGGCGCACAGAGGAGTAGGCGTGGGTGATGCCACCACAACATAAACACATACATACACACTCTTCTCTAAAGTCACACTGAAAATGTTTTTGTTTTTTTAACAAGAGTAAAAAACCGGGGAGGGGGGAAGAGACTGGGAAAAGCCATCGAAATCCGGCGTATTATTAATATTTCATATTTTGGCCTAGATACCAGCGACTAGATTGCCCTCCCCGTTCCCCAGCCCCCTCCCTCCTGCCCTGGTTTCTTTTTCCCCAAGTGATTTGCTGCTACATGTAGAAAAAGGGAGGGCGAAAAAGCCCTGAATCCTCCCGCGAGCCCCGCATCAGGACCGGCGAGCCAGGCGCGGAATCATAACAAAAGAAAGTGGCTCCCAAGCGAGCCCTGCCTCTCCGACAGACATTTCTCACAACCCTCGCGGGAGGCTTCACCATTCGACACACAACACACACAGCCCAAACAACAACAACGGCAGAACTATAGCCTACCTTTCTTGCCCGCCTTTCTAAAATAAAGGGGGGGGGAGAAGCCCTTGCGATGAACCCAAAGGTTGCCAACTCGCAAAAATAGGTGTCGTTAAAATAAAATAAACAAGAGGGGGACGCCAGGAGCAGTAATCCTGGGTCGATCACCTTGGGCGCTGCTTCGAGCGAGGTCTCCCTTTCCCTCCTCCTCCTCTCCTTTCTCCAAGAAACAGGATATTAACAAAGCGCGCTTCGTCAGTGGCAGCCGGGGGTTAGTCAGTATCACACACAGACCAGGCAGGCAGAGAAACACCCGGAATCATCTCTCCACAAGCCTCTTCTTCCCCCCCTCCCCGCCCGCGCCCGCCTTCCCCGGTAACCCATAGCAGCCTCCTCCACCGGGCAGTCGCTTACCTTGGCCTTGCTTCCCGCCGGCGTTCAGGGCTTCTGGGGAGGAGAAAGGCACCAGCCAAGAGACGCCTGCTTGCCTTGCCTTGCCTGCCTTCCTCGCCGTTGCCCGCCTCTTCCCAAACGCAGGCACAGACCGCCCCGCTCGCAAGCCGGCGGCTCAGCTTAAAGAAAACCCTCGCCGCCAGCCAGAGGGGGGAGAGAGGCGGGAGCCCCCAAGGCGAGGCTTTGCTGCGGCCAATTCATTCAGGACCTGCTCCCGCCCCCGGCGTGGGGAGGAGAGGCGGGGAGGACGGCGAAGCAAGGCGCTCGCTTGGTTGGACGGGAGGGCCAGGGAGGCGAAGGCGGGGAGGCGGCCCTCTCTCTCTCTCCCCCTCCCGGCTGGGGGGTGCTTGTGGTTGTCCTGAGGGGTGCACTTCACCCCGGCGGCGGCGGTGTCTCCCGCCTAGCCAGCCTCTCTCTTCCCGGCACGACGAAGGCCAAGACAGAGAAAGAGAGGAGAGGCTGGGGATGGGTTGAGACTTGGAGGGCTTTCCAGAAGTGAGGTCAGCAGCCCAGGTCCACGCCCGCCAGCTGTGGCGGCTCCCAGGCACGAGCCCTCCAACAAGGCTTCTCCTTCCTCCTCCCCCTCGCTCCGGAACGAGGACCCCTCCGAAGAGAAGAGCATCCAGCCGGAGAGACCCCAGAGTCGGCGGGAAAGCGCTGCCCGTCGTCCCCGGGGTGGCCTCAGGCAGGCGCGCTCGCTCACTTGGCAGCGGCAGCAGCAGCCGCCCCGCCGTCCCGCCTCCCTTCCCACCGGGCTTATTTCATTTTGCCCAGGTTGTTTGCTCCCCTCTTCCTCTCGCTCTCTCTCCCTTGGCCAAAAAAGGAATATGGCAGCAGAGCCGGAAGCAGCTTTTAAAGAAAAAAAAGGGGGGAGGTGTGGAAAAGCCTCCTCCTCCTCCTCCTCACGTTTTTTGGAAAAGAGGAAGCCAGCCGCCCTCAGGGACCCGCCGGGCGACTCCTTCCTGCCCCGGCCAAGCTAAATGGAGGGGAAGAGAGTTGGGCTGAGGGTATGACGTCCTGGTGAGCCAAGCCGTGACGTCTGCAAGCAGCTCGCTGACGTCGATGTTTTGTCTGCTGGCTGGAGGGGGTGGGGAGCTCTGGGGACGGTGCTTTTAAAGGGAAGGGTGTTATCCTGGTCCTCGAGGTTTCCAGGGCGCGAAGAGAGAACGCACTTGTTCCCCATTTGCCTGGGAGGCGGTGGGTGGCTTCTTCTTTTTTGCCCCATCTCCCTCTTGATCATTTCATTTGAGGGGCATCCTTTCCGGAGAAGTAAGTCCCTAGGAAGAGGCAGCCCTGCAAACCCAGTTCCTTGTGCAAGTTTGCTCGGAAGAAAATCCCCCTGAAAACAATGGAATTGCTTTCCCCTCAGGTAAGCGTGCATGGGACTGCAGCTCTTACTCTCTAGCATGTTGACTTGAATGAGGATGACTGATACAGTACTTCCTCAGTGAGTTAACTGTGGTTTATCTCGGGGTACTGATACTTAAAGACAGAACTGCCTCCCTGCCGCTGGATCTTAGGTGTGATTACAGTTGTCCCTTCATATTCGCTGGGGTTTGGTTCCAGGACCCGCTGTGGATACCAAAATCCATGAATACTCAAGTCCCATGACATGCAATGGCAAAGCAAAATGGTGTCCCTTCTATAAGATGGCAAAATCAAGGTTTGTTTTTTGGATTATTATTCTTTAATGAATATTTTCAAGCCATGAATACATAAATCCATGAATACCAAATCCATGTATACGGAAGGACAACTGTACTTGGGAATGATCACCGGGGAATTAAATGGAGCTTCCTTGCAGCCATAGCTGTAGTGGATTTGGAACTGGATTTGTCCTTCGAGCCTGTGCAATGGATTTTTCTGGTGTAGCGCGGCATGCACAGACCTGGCCTCACCCTTTAAACCAAAGGTTCATCTGCTGTGGCCTTGCAAGCATGGACGTAGCAGCGAGGTCCTCGGGTCGTAGGTTTGATTAGAGTTTCCTTCTCTTAGATGGTTGACCTTACAGGGTTGGACGAGCACCATCTGCACAGGTTTGGGATTAGAGTTTTCCTTCCCCTAGGACGGTTGCCACAAGGCTAGAGAGCCCATCCTGCCCTTTGACGCTCTTTGTCAGACCCTTCGGTTTTGACCTGCCTGGCATGGGAGACCCTACCGGTGGCTTTATGCCACCGCCAGCATAGCTCAAAACATCATTAGGGTACGCAAGCCTCTCTCCCATGACAAGGGGGCGTCAATGGAGAATGTAGTAGTGGATGAAGGTCCTTAATGGATTTCAGATCCTCCCTAGACCTCCTTAATTCTAGCCAACTCAGCTGTGGCTTATAGCCTTCCCAGGTGCTGGTTCATATGTTAACAGTCATGGGAGGGAGCATAGTTCAATGAAAGAGTGCTGTGGAAAAAAAGATGCTATGGGGGTGGGGACAGCTTTCTATGTCCATGTCCCTAAAGAACTGCTGCAAGTCAAAGCAGGCAATAGCGGGTGAGGTGTATAGATACATCCTGCATCCCTATGTTTGTTATCTTCTTAACAGGAGTTTCAGCCAAAGGATGGAGGGGGAAAGAATTCCAAGTAAAGATTGCAACCTCAGTCTAAAACAGGAGATGTCATCTCGCCTGTTGACTTTTTCTTTACCTGCCACCAGTAGAAACTACAAAAGCATGGTAACCTTGGGCAAGGATCTAGGGTCTTAGTTGGCCACAAGCTAAACATGAGTCAATAGAGTGATACAGCAGCCAAAAAAGCCAGTGCAATTCTGGGCTGCATCAGCATTATAGTGTCCAAATCAAGGGAACTATGGTAATAGTGCCACTCTATTCTGCTTTATAGCACATTTGGAAGACTTTACAAGAGTATGGAGTAATAAACACCTGAGATGAAGCACAAAAATCAGTGTGTATAGAGCCATTGTACTGTCTATCCTCCTTTATGGGTCTGAAACATGGGTCACCTATCGCCAACACTTACGACTCCTTGGACGCTTTCATCAGCACTGTCTACGCACAATCCTAAATATACACTGGACTATGTGACGAATGTTGCTGTCCTTGAGCAAGCAGGGATCACCAGCATTGCAGCCATGATATTGAGAACACAGCTACGCTGGGCAGGGCATATTTCTAGGATGGAGGACCATTGCCTCCCAAAAATAGTACTCTACGGTGAACTCGCCATGGGTCAGCATAAGAGGGGCGCTCCAAAAAAGTGATACAAGGGCTCCCTGAAACAACATCTCAGGCCAAATTGATCACCAACAATGATCCGCCCTGGCCTCACATCGGGAGGCATGGAGACGCACTGTCCACAATGCTGCAGCCTTATTTGAGAGCTCACGCGGAACAAGTCTTGAAGAGAAACGACAACGCAGAAAGAATCACAACCTGGAAACATCACCCAAGGAGACCTTCTGCTGTGCTTTCTGCAACCGGACTTGTTTATCTCGGATTGGCCTTTTTAGTCATCAGCGTGCTTGCAGAAAGCGCGGGATGAGTCCTTCTCGAATCTTCGTTTGCGAAGAAAAGCCAGGGAGAGAGATTTTGCTTTGGTCAGACCTCACCTGGAATACTGTGTCACATTCAGGGCACTGCAATTCAAGAAGGATATCCAAGCTGGAATGTGTCCAGAGAAGACTGACCAAGAAGAGCGACTAAAGCCATTTTTATACCTGTATTAGTAGAAGCTATAAAGCGCGGGATGAGTCCTTCCTGAATCTTCGTTTGCGAAGAAAAGCCAGAGAGAGAGAGTAGAAGCTATAAAATCATGGTAACCTAGGTCTAGGGTCTTGGTTGACTACCAGCTAAACATGAGTCAACAGCGAGATGCAGCAGCCAAAAAAGCCAGTGCAGTTCTGGGCTATATCAACAGAAGTATAGTGTACAGATTGAGCAAAGTACCCTCAAGGTTAAAAACCTCTGGTTCTATGAACTAGAACCTGGGAATTAACCTATGAACCAGAACCTGGGAAGGCCAAGATGCATCTGAGTTGGCTAGAATTGGGGAGAGCCAGGGAGCAGGTGAAATCCATTAAGGACTACTCCTGCCACACTCACCTAGAGCTGTGGCTGCAAGGAAGCCCCATTAATGATTATTCCCAAGTAATCACACCTAAGATCCAGCTGCATGGTGGAAGCTCTGTCTTAAGTATCTGTATTTGGAGATAAACTACATTTCACTCTCTGGGAAGTAAGTCAGACTTCTGAGTTAGCACATTATAGGCTCAGGTACTGGAGCTGCAGTCCCATGCACACTTACCTGGGCGGAGGAAGGGAGTAACTCCTACAGCTGGGTTCAGGCTATTTGAAGGAAGGTATCTCCCGGTTTGAGCCCATTAGAGCTCTAAGGTTATCTGGAGAAGCCTTTCTCTCTCTTCCCTTCTCAGGCTTGTTTGGTGGGAACAAAACAGAGGCCCTTCTCAGTGGCTCCCAGACTTTGGAAATCCTTCCCTAGGGAGGCCAGGATGGCCCCATCTTTACTCCTTCCATCAACAAATTAAAATGTTTTTATGCTGTTAGGCTTTTAGAAACGGACTGGGGTGGGCTTTTAATGTGTGCAGTGCTGTTTTTATGGTCTGTATGTTGTCTTTTAATTCATTTTAATATTTTTAATGTTTAATGTCTTTAGCTTTATCAATTGTTGAATTGTTTTTAAAATAATTTTTATAGTTATAGTTTCACTGAAGCTTTTTTAGTTTTAATCTGTATTGTTTTTAACATGTTATTAGCTGCTTTGAGTATCATTATTGAGAGAAATGTGGGATATAAACTAATAACAGAATTAAAAATAGAAGAATAAGAAGATGATCATTATCACCAAGCATTATGAGGAATGACAACTTAGGAAGCTGGGCATGTTTAACATGGAGAAGAGAAGACTTGAGAGGTGACATCTTTAAATACCAAAGGAATGTCATGTAGAAGATGAAGCTTGTTTACTGCTGCTCCAGAGACTAGATTGTGAACTAATGGATTCAGAATACAAGAAAAGAGATTCCACCTAAACATTAGGAAGACTCTCTTTTTTTTTTTAACTGTAAGAGCTATTCAACAGTGGAATAGATTGGCCCTGGGGGTGGACTCACTGTCTTTGGAGGTCTTTAAACAGAGGTCAAAAGTGCTTTAGTTGTGTTTACCTGCCTGGCAAGGGGCTGGATTAGATGGCCCTTGTAGTTCTTTCCAACTGTGTGGTGCTAATTTTAAGCCAAATGTTCCTCTGTGTGCCCCCTGCCCAGTAGAGTGTGCTGTTGGAGATGGGGGGATGTCTGCAGGATGGTCAGGTGTCTCTTCCTCATCCACTATGTTCGAACATTTCTCCAGCCAGATTTTTTCAGCCAAAAAACAAAGGTGTTGTAATTCTCCCCACCCACCCCCAATGAATCATATGTAAAGAGTAGCTGATCACAATCCAGCTCAAGAGCCACTTTCCTACTATCCCAGTAGTGCTGAATCTAATCTAAAAATCCATTCTTGTTTATCAATAAGTCTGCTAAGTAAGTGTGGAGATGTAGTAGAGCCAAATTCTTGGACACTTGCTGTTTGGGGGGATTGACACTACTGGGCCTAAAATGGTCAGTTGGGGGGGGGGGAGGACAAAAATCCAGCAGATTTTCCTTACACTCTAAGGAACATTTGAAGAAGCAAAGTAAAAAATAAAAATCTGCCCCCCCCCACACACATTGGGGGAGACTGGGAGCTACAAAAGTAGCCCTAAGGCCACATACAGCCCATAGGCTGTGCTCTCCCCATGGACCATAGCAGACAGAGTACCGTATGTCTGCGGTTGGCATTATTAACTTGAAACTGGAATATTCATAGGTGCTGTAAGTATCATTAATACTTTTAATGTATTGTCATACATTTTAAATTAACATGCAAAATGTAAACATGTGAAGGTTATTTGCAAAACACAGAATACTGTATTAAATTGCACAGGCATTTAAATTTCATGTCTTTACATAGATAATGTGGCACCACGATTTCAGTGTTGTTACCCACAAAGTCAGTCTGTGTGTATGTTTATAGGTAGGCTGAACTCCTGCATCTGGAGACATATCACATACCTCTGTATCTGTGGTTACAACTGATGCTATGCCCCCAAAACTCACCTTGTAAGCAGGACAGCCTCTCTCCCTAGCCATTTCCATGTTGTTGGAGAGTGGGGGGGATGAATGGAGACACATCCGGCTAGTGTGGCTGGATGTGCTGTGACAGACATCTGCAGAGATCTCTGTGGATCCTTGCAAGATCTGCAAATTATGTCCTTTTGCAAAGATGCATTTTGGGAGGGGGATTTTGGTTATTGCATGGTTGGATAAAAATTCCAACCTATACAACACACATAAAAGTGAGTTACAAGTCTGACTTACATCATTGTAATGAACTTATACCTACATGCACATCCATTTCCACATACAGCTATATATACCCCTATCTACACACACGCATACAAATGATAATTTTTGTTAAGCATGAAGGTGCACACTTTAGTCCAATTCATGTCTACTTGGAACACATTTTTGTCAACTTCAGTGGTGACTTAATGCAGAATTCTGTGCATAGAATGCTTTTCCCTTGCAAGTCTGGGTTAGTCCATTCATTTGAATAAGGGTCTGGCAGATTACAGCCAGTGTTGTGGGGGGAGGGTTAACAATGGGGAAACTCTTTGCATGTGTGAGTGCTGTATGTGATGGATTTAATTTGTTAGTTTTTAGCAAGTAACTCAAAACCACATCTTGAGGCCAAAGCTGAATCAAAATCTAAATGAAGAAGCTGTTCCTGTGTGTTGAAGATTACAAGTGGAGTTATCAAGACAGTTCACTTTATAAAAATATAAACCTCACCACTTCCTCTCCCCTGCAAGGAAAGCTTGAATAAGCTGCTGTATTCCTATTTATTAATGCACAGCTTAAGGAGATTTGAGCCGTCTCCTTACCTGTATACTTCTTACCTATCTCAGTCACATTTTCTAGGTTCATATTGTACTGACAGGGTTTGGTCTAATCTAAAATATATGTGTGTGTATGTGTGTGTGTGTGTGTGTGTACATATATATATATATATATATATACACAGAGAGAGAGAGAGAAATAGATACATTTATTTAAAAATACTATAGTTAGGGTATTATATATTGAACTGTTGTGATTAGATTTCTTATTCTAGCAATTTAGTTGGCATGTTACCAGCATTTAAGCTGTTAAAATGAGATGATAGGTCTCAAAGCTGCCTGGATTTGGAAGCCACACCCCCTGACCCAAAAACCCTGAAACATACTTGGGTATAAACCCCACTGAACTCAATGGGACTTAATGCTCAGATAAATATGCATTGGCTTGGGCTTTACGTATTCAGGCTGGCAGAAAGAAACAAACACATATACATGCTCTAAATAATTGACCTTCTGGCTAATCAGTAGATGCTGGCAATTGGTATAGACTTATTTCAGAAGAGAAACCATCTTGGTCTTTTGCAGCAAAACAACAAAGTAACATGTGGATGCTAAAGACTTAAATACATATGTTTTGAATGAGGGAGTTGGAAGGGGCTGCAAGGGCCATCTAGTCCAACCCCTACCATCCATTGTTATACAAAATTTGAATTCATTGGCTTGTGTTCTAGTGTCTGGATTAGCAGAAAACAAGCTTGCTTCATCTTCCACATGACACCCCATCAGTTATCTAATGAGAGCTATCATATCACTTATTAATCTTCTCCAAGCTAAATATATCCAGCTTGGTTTCCAGACTTTTGAACACGCTGGTTGCTCTTCTCTGGTCATGTTCCAGCTGGTCAATATCATTCTTAAACTGGGCACAATATTCCCCGTGAGGTCTAACAGAATAGAGCAGAATAGAATGGCACTGCTACTTCCCTTGATCTGGACACTGTATTCGCATCAATGCAGCCTAGAATTGCATTGAATTTTTTGTCCACTGCATCACACTGTTGACTCACACTGTAGTTTAGTACTGTACATTTTTCTATATTTGATCTGTCTTTCTATGGATTATATATCCCTGTTCATGTACCAGGCTTAGCTATGGGGGCAAATTTGAGGGTAGCTGTCTGGAACTCTCCATTGGCTCTGGGACAGGGTGGGCTTTTTTTAAATTACAACACCTCTTGCAAGAGTCATGCTTCATACTAAAGGTGGCCTTCCAGGTGATGATGTATTGCAGTTCCCACTATTAGCTGTGACCCCCTCACTATTAGCTGTGATGGCTTGGGCTGATGGAAACCATAGTCCAACAACACTGGGAAGGCTGCAAGTTGCCCATTCCTGCTTTTTGACAGCACTAGAGGGAGGCTTAGAATGACCCAAGTATGAACATAGGATTTGGGCTAAAGGTCTCACTCATTTTGTGCCATATCTCCAACTTCCACCAGTGTTATAGTGGTTCTTTTACATGTTACCCATGCTATGCCACCTATACTATGGTTTAAGGGGCACAAGACAGGACATTGATCCCATGTAGTTCTGTCCTCCAACCTCTTGGGTCCTTTCACACTACATAATTATAGCACTTTGATTCCATTTAATAATCATGGCTCCATCCTATAGAATCCTGGGACTTGAAGTTTAGGGAGCAGTATTTAGAATTCTCAGCCAACATGGTGTAGTGGTTTGAGTGATGGGCCACAACCTTGGAGACCAGGGTTTGAATCCCCGCTTGGCCATGAAAACCCTCAGGGTGACCTTGGGCAAGTCACACACAGCCTCAGGAAACCCTGGTAGGGACACCATGAGAAATGATTTGAAGGCAAAACAACAACAACATTCGAATTCTCAGCCTGAGAGCTCTAGTGCCTCAACAAACTGTACAACCAAGGATATTATAGGTTGCAGCCATAGCAATTAAGAGTGGAATCAGTGCTATAACTATGCAGTATGAAAGGGCCTCTGGATACCATTCCTCCCCCAATTATCTGTCGCTTGAGGTGACTGCTTCACTAAAGATAGATCTTCCCTTGTAAGATCACGCTAATAAATGAGAAGGTGGTAAGATATGTGGTTTGTGGGGATTTCAAAATTAATTCATTTTTGCCAGCAACCAGTACAGGTTGGAAGAAAATGTGGGCATGACATCTTTTTAGGTGATTAGTAGGAGCACAATCCACTCTTTGGAAATCTCTGTAGTGACTCACCCCACCTCCAGTTCCATTTCTTAATATATCACTCAATTAACCATGGTTCTGATCATGTTATTGTACATGGGGTGGGGGGGGAAGGAAATGGAGTGTGCTGAGCTATTATTAGGGCCTCAGGATTCTTGACTGCTTTTTTATGAACCATAAAAACACTACCTACTAGAGGTAGGGTTGTGTGAGAGAAAGAGTGAGAGAAAGAGAAAAGAACTTGTTCAGAGATACTCTTATATTGTCTTTAAGAAACATGCTGTTTCAAGTGAGAGCCAGCCTTGAGTAACAGAAAACCAAACATGAATCTTCAGTGAATAACACTGCTTCCCCTCTTCCTCCCCATTACCTTTATTTAAGTGTTTTCCATGAATGGGCAGAATGCTGACATGGTAATGAGTCACTGGAAACAAAGGAATCACATGGAAGTCCAGTTCCTTTCTTATTAACACAACCCACCATATTAGCACCAGGAGTTGTTATACTGATTCATTGTTCACTTGAAAATTTCCTTGTATGTTTATTGTTAAGCAAGCCGGCCTTTCCCTGTGATACCAGTCTGTAGCCTGAGAGGATAGAACACAGAGTTTGCACATATGTAGATGGTCACAAATTCAATCCCTGGTACTTACAGTTAACAAAAACAGGTTGTCAGTGATGGAAAGCATCTCTACTTGAGATTCTGGAAGGCTACTGACAGTCCAGATAGACCAGTCTTCCCAGCCTTCATTCCCCCAATGGCCAGGTTAGCTGGGGATGACAGGAGTTGTAATCTAACATATCCTGATGGCACTTGATTGGGGAAGGCTGAAGATGACAATACTGAGCTAACTGGGCTGTTAGTACAAAGTAGTCTCCTGTATTCTCATCAATGTTGTAAGCCATACCTCAGTTAACAAAGCCTTTGCTAATGATGGTCCTCTTTACAGAGTTTTTTTTGTGTTTTTTTTTTTACATTTTTCCATCCCTCCCCTCTTCTTCTTCATCCTCTGTTTAACTGGAAATGTTTTAGCAACATTGGTATTGGAAGATGGTGTAGGAGAGCTGGAGAAACAAACTTTTGGTGTCAGGTTGCAGCGGCATGTCTGCAGTAAGCAACTACAGCCAAGTCTACTGGAGTGATGATGCCTGCCTACAACTGGCAAAGTAAACAGCAGCTGCCTCCAGAATCCCTTACTGAGCATGCACAAACAGCAAAACAGAGAAAAAAGGGGAGAGTACCTAAGCCTGCCACACCATCTTCTCCCCGCATCTTAAAAAACAAAACTTACATCTTTATGTTTGAGCACAAAAATGAAAATCATAGGAAAAGTAGAGGCTGGTGAAATTAAAAGTCATTCCTGGATGCATTTTGGAAGAAGCTTTCAAACAATTTGTAGAAGATTTAAAAGAATTTTTATTTACTTATGCATGGCTTACCTGACCTGCAGTTTCATTTCACATAGACAGACATATGGTTAGTTTTGAATAAAAAGTTTCCTGAAACGTTAAATTGTTCTTCATTTTTGAGGTGTAGGAGCCTAACCCTATTTTTTTCATGTTATTCTTGACGCTGATACCAAATTTTCTGTTAAAGTAATAGCCAGGAACACATCTTCTTCATTAACTGAGTTGTATGTGTGTTTGGTTAAATACTTATCTCAGTTTGGTTCCATGTTCAAATAGGATTGGTTTGTATTCTTTCCTTGCATTTCCTGGACCAGAATGAACAAGGCCCCATCCCCTACTTGTACATTTGAGTTTGAAAAGAATGTCATCACATCCTGTCTCACAGTATCAGCATTCTCAAATAAGGCACTTCAGATAGAAAAGTTCTTAATTAGCTAAATATCGCAGTAGCATTGATATTTCTATACCACTTATCAGTGCCAAAGCACTCCCTAAGCAGTTTACAATTTGTTAGCTAATTGCCCCCAACAAGGTGAATATTCATTTTACCAACCTGTGGAAGGATGGAAGGCTGAGTCAACCTTGGAGCTTGCTTGGATTGAACTCATAACATTGGACATTTTCAGACAGCGCTAAACGGAGCTTGACGCGGGATGAGCTCCCGGGAGAGGAACAGCGCTCTTGCACGGCGGGGGGTCGTTTTCAGACGCCGCCGTCCCTCTTCCGAGATCATCAGTGTCACTTCCGTTAAGCTTTGGAAGTGGCCGCGCCATATCTTAAGCACGGAAGTTGCCCATACTTAAAATATGGCACGGCCGCTTCCAAAGCTTAACGGAAATGACACTGATGATCTCAGAAGAGGGACGGTGGCGTCCGAAAACGACCACCCACCACGCAAGAGCGCTGTGCCTCTCCCGGGAGCTCATCCCGCGTTAAGCTCCGTTTAGTGCTGTCTGAAAATGTCCATTGTGGGTTGCAGTACTGGCATTTAATCACTGCGCCACCATGGCTCCCTATATCTGTCCTCAGTGAGATAGGATTGCCAAATGACCCCCAACAAACCAGTCTGACCTACTCATGCACTTTCAAAACTCTGATCTGTAGAAAATCAGAAAATTTTACAGTATGGAGATTTTTTTAAAAAAAAAGCCTTGAGCCTATGTTGGGAGAAAGGTAAGATATATACAATACACAAATTTTAAAAACTCTCTTACTGCTTTTGGTTTTCTTCTGATGCTTCTGCACTGTATTATCTGTCAAATATGCATCTGAAACAGCTTGAAAAGTAGCATGCAATAACTTCCTACATGTGAAAGGTCAGCAATCTTAAAATGTTAGTAAAAGTTAAAAGGCCAACACCAGCTAAAACAAGAAGATCTGCAGTGTACAGTATTTGCTAATCTCTAGCTTTTCTTCACAAACGAAGATTCAGGAAGGATTCATCCTGCGCTTTCTGCAAGTGCGCTGATGACTAAAAAGGCCAATCCGAGATAAACAAGTCCGGTTGCAGAAAGCACAGCAGAAGGTCTCCTTGGGTGATGTTTCTGGGTAGTGATTCTTTCTGCGTTGTCGTTTCTCTTCAAGACTTGTTCGGCGTGAGTTCTCAAATAAGGCTGCAGCATTGTGGATAGTGCGTCTCCATGCCTCCCGATGTGAGGCCAGGGCGGACCATTGTTGGTGATCAATTTGGCCGAGCCTGATATGTTGTTTCAAGGAGTCCTTGTATCATTTTTTTTTTGGAGCGCCCCTCTTACACTGACCCGTGGCGAGTTCACTGTAGAGTACTATTTTTGGGAGGCGATGATCATCCTAGAAACATGCCCTGCCCAGCACAGCTGTGTTCTCAATATCATGGCCTCAATGCCGGTGATCAAAGCCACTATTAGCTATGCTGGCTAAGGCTGATGCGAGTTGTGGTGTAACAATTACTTAAAGGGGAAAACTCAGCCTGTCCCAAGGTATCCATTGTGCAGGTTACAACAATGAGGGCTTTAGAAGTCAAAACTGGCTCTTCGTACTGAAGTCAATAGACAGCCAGTACCATAAAAGCGACTGCAGCAAGGGTGTTGTAAGTGCTTAACAGGTATGGCCCATGGAACACACATCTCAGTGAAATGTGCATTTGCTAATAAAAGTGGACATTTACATGTAGGAGTAGTTCTGAAGCTCCATTCAACAGATTTGAGGATGAGGCCTCAGTAGGCCCAAGTTTAGCAATACCCTCAGCTATAGTGTGTGGAACAGCAGGCTATGCTATGCTCTGCCTGAGGCTTAAATATACAATCCTAAACATGTCTAAGAACCAGTGTGGTGTAGTGGTTTGAGTGTTTGGCCATGACTCTGTAGACCAGGGTTTAAATTCCCACTCAGCCATGGAAGCCACCTTGGGGAAGTCACACACTCGCAGCCTCAGAGTAAGGCAAAGGCAAACCCCTTCTGAACACACCTTGCCAAGAAAACCCAATGATAGGTTCACCTTAGGGGCACCATAAATCATAAACAACTAGAGGGCATACAACAAACAATAAACATGTCTGCTTAGAATTAAGCCTCAATGAGTTCCGTGGGACCTATGCTTAAGTAAGTGTATCACGTCTGTCTATTAAATAACAAGTCTGTATTTTCTACCTTTCAAACAAATCAGGAAGAACTGATTGTGAACGCTTGAGTGGTGAACCTGCATAGAATCATAGAATTGTAGAGTTGGAAGAGACCACAATGACAAACATCAACACTCTCTGACCTTCAGTTAATTGTCAGTTGTCATTTAAAGCAGCTGTGTTGTCTGTTGTGTACCAGAAAAATGCTAAGTTTAAAAGTTGAGCAATGTGCCAATTTGAAATTTTAGTAGAATTGAATGAAACACCAACAGAATCTTTTCAAATGCTTACCAAGGCCTACAGGAAAGACTGCATGTCTTATGCACGTGTCTGAGTGGTGCAAAAGATTCAGAGAAGGACGTGAGAATGTGGAAGATGATGAATGCCCTGGATGACCTTCCACTTCAAGAACTGAAGAAATTGTGGGGAAAAGCCAGATTGTTCGAGGAGACTGCCGACTCAGTGTCCGAATGAGAGGTGAAGCCATGAACACTGACAAAGACACTGCGTGGAAAAATTTGCATGAGGATCTTAACATGAGAAAGGTTTGTGCGAAGATGGTTCCTAGGGTTCTCACACCAGAGCAAAAAGAGTGCTGCAAGGACATTTGGACTGACATTCTGCAGCAAACTGAGGTGAACCAAACCCTTTTTCAAAAAATCATCACTAGTGATGAATCCTAGATCTTCAATTATGATCCTGAGAGGAAACGACAGTTAATTCACTGGAAAACACTAACATCAAGAATGAAAAAAGCACATCAAAGCAAGTCCATATTCAAAGTGGTCATTGTTGTTGTTGTTTGACATCAAGGGCGTAATTTTGGCAGAATGGATTCCAGAAGGCAGAACAGTGAACCAGCATTATTATAAAGAACTTTTGACAAAGCTGAGAGAAACAGGCAGGGGGGGGGAGCCAGAACTGTGGAAAAATGGTTTTAGTCTTCATCAAGATAATGTGCCTGCTCATACAGCACTTTCTGTGAAGCAGTTTTTGGACAATAAATATCTTACTACACTTAAACATCCTCCACATTCGCCAGATTTGGCACCATGTGACTTTTTTCTTTTCCCTAAAGTGAAATCAGTGCTTAAAGGAACACATTTTGAGTCGACTGATACATTAAAGAAGAAAACGTCAGATGTGTTGAAACAGCTGACAGAAACTGATCTGCTCCATGCCTTTGACCAGTAGAAAACAAGACTGCATTGGTGTGTGAGTGTGAACAGGGAGTATATTGAAGAGGATAAGCATTAAAATTGTAATACATATAAATAAAGATGGATTATTATATCAATCTCGTCATTTAATAGACAGACCTCATATATGTAGGATTGCAATCCAAGAATAAAATAGGATTGTAAATCTTCTCAAATGTTGGTCTTTTTTGCACTAGACAACTGTAGTATTTTGATTCTCCTTTAACTGCCATGGCACCATCTTATGGAATCTTGGGATTTGTAGTTTTGAGGGGTGTTTATCAGCCAGAGAGCTCTAATGACTTGCCACACTACAAATCCCAGGATTGCATAGGATGGATCCATGGCAGTTAAAGTGAAATCAAAGTGCTCCAATTGTCAAAGAGACTGATATCCTCTATATATTTTATATTACAATACCCACAATTCCTGACCATTAGCCATGCTGGCTGGGGCTGATGATTGCTGGCATTCAAAACATCTAAAATATATTAAGTTGGAGAAAGCGAAGCTTTGGACTGATCCTGCAAAACAAACCTGAAATTCTTAAACATGGACTAGGAAAGAAAAAAGAGTTGAAAACCTGGGCATTTGTTATGTCAGAATATTTAAAGGTCACATGAGCCTAACATCATGAACCACAAAGCTATCCTGCCAGTTGCATGAGGTCAAGACTCCTCAGGTCCAATGGAATATGGCACATGGGGGCTTGCATCCAGTGGCCCAACCTGCAACCTCTACATCAAGGGTGGCCAACTTGTAATGTCCAGCTAAAAATGGACTGCAGCTCCCATGATCCCTTCCTATTGGTTAGGCTGGCTACAGCTGTTGAGAGTTGCAGTGCAACAACATCTGGAGGGCCTAACATTATGCAACCCTGGCCTATATAATCAAGAATACTCTTTACAGATAATTTACCCATTGCAGGCTCCTGGATTGTGTGTACAGGCACATGTGTGCATATGTTGTTAATCCATAAACAGTATCCTTGAATGTATGGCAGTTAAGGGTGGGGTCAACAGGCATCACTCCAATTACCTTCATCCATGCATTGATCTATTCCCAAATCTCCCTCTATTTAGAACTTTAATGCCTCAGGAAGATGGCGTAAGCTTTCCAGAGACAGGGATATATTTGTGGTTTGAATACTTTTAAACAAACAATCCCATATGCAAATTCTGATGCAATTTGGCTGTGTGCAGAGCTGTACCACATATATCCCATAATGTATACTCCGCAACATTTCACAGATGAAAATCAGAACATATGAGGCCAAACAACATCATAGTATGGTCAAGATGGCAAACAGCTACCGGTATTAATAAGGAAGAAAAGACAAGCAACAGTTTGGTTTTGTCTGAGCCTACTTCACCCCTTCCTCTCCCCCTGCTGAACTGAGTGCAAACTACTTTTGCACTTTGAACTCTATTCCCAGCAATTGAAGCAAGCTGAGAACAAAAGGGAAAAAGAAACTGGGACATTTTAAAAGGAGCTGAAAAATTGGGACGACAAAGGATTAATCAGGATTGTCCCTGCCAAATCTGGACAGTTGAGGGTATGATAATGTATAGACATACCTTAAATATGTAGAAGTAAGTAAAAGGGGAATTAGTTCTCAGAGGTTACAGTCACAAAACAGAGATAATGGTTGACAAATATTTGAACATACCCTTCTACTATACATCAAGAAACAGCAGAGTTAACTGAAAAGATGGCCCCTCAGGGCAAATGAAACTTGTCATAATTGGCTCCAGGAGGCATGAGTCAGCTCCCTGGATTGTACTTGCTGTTGCTGCAAACACATGGCTAAAGCAACTCCAGTTGAATGCAGTCTTTCTTTGCTCAAGGGGCTAAGTGAGAATGAGCCAGTTCCTGTGACTCTTCCTTAGTCAATCTCTCTGCAAGTTTGTGCTGCAAGAAACATGGGGAGTAACATGGAAGATGATTATCTTTATCCATGCAGATTTTTTTTTCTATAATAATACAATGCAATGGACAAACTAGTGTGGCATAGTGGTTAGATCAGGGGTTGATGAGCAGAGCCAATTTCCTACACTTGGAACCCACCCGGAACTGCACCAAGCCATCAAAACAGAGGGGGGAATTGGAAGAAGTTTTACTTTGCAGATGGCATACTGAAGCTAGGAGAAAGTGTCACACTAGATGCTACTGCAGTGTTAAATATATTTCCTGCATGTTGTACATATGCAATGTACTACAGATTACTGTACATTTTAAGTCTATTTAGTGAGCTCATGTCAAATTTAAATGGGAGACTTCATGGTTTACAAAGGAAAAAAATTATATTCAGGGGTAACTGTGCTAGCTGTATAGCAAAATATAACAAAATACAAAATCCACAAGCAATGATACCTTTATTGGGCCAACTCCAGAGCATAAAATGCATTATGCAAGCTTTGGAAGCTTCACTGGCTTCTTCATCAGGCAGAGATGTTAGAAATCATACAAGAGAAAAACTGTGACAATACTGGAGTCAAAAGCCTACATTCTGTCTGAGATCTCTCTCTCTCTCTGGCTTTTCTTCACAAACGAAGATTCACGCTTTCTGCAAGCGCGCCGATGACTAAAAAGGCTGATCCAAGATAAACAAGTCTGGTTGCAGAAAGCACAGCAGAAGGTCTCCTTGGGTGATGTTTCCGGGTTGTGATTCTTTTTGCATTGTCGTTTCTCTTCAAAACTTGTTCGGCGTGAGTTCTCAAATAAGGCTGCAGCATTGTGGATAGTGTATCTCCATGCCTCCCAATGTGAGGCCAGGGCAGACCATTGTTGGTGATCAATTTGGCCGAGCCTGAGATGTTGTTTCAGGGAGTCCTTGTATCACTTTTTTGGAGCGCCCCTCTTACGCTGACCCATGGCGAGTTCACCGTAGAGTACTATTTTTGGGAGGCGATGGTCCTCCATCCTAGAAACGTGCCCTGCCCAGCGTAGCTGTGTTCTCAATATCATGGCCTCAGTGCTGGTGATCCCTGCTTGCTCAAGGACAGCATCATTTGTCACATAGTCAGTCCAGTGTATATTTAGGATTGTGCGTATACAGCGCCAATGAAAGTGTTCGAGGAGTCGTAAGTGTTGGCGATAGGTGACCCATGTTTCAGACCCGTAAAGGAGAATAGACAGTACAATGGCTCTATACACACTGATTTTTGTGCTGTCTGAGATAGGGCCCGTCTAAACAGTGAAAATACCCCTCATGGCATTCACTGGGAATCTCACCAGTCTAAACAGGATCCAGCAGGATCCAATCCACACTATTGGGAAAGGAGGGGGGCCCAAAACAGCAAAAACAACACACTAAAAGCCTTCTCAGTTTTCCCCATACTTTTTTAAAAACTGCAAGGGGGTGTGCATACCTGTTCGTTTGGACCACTGAATGACAGGAAATCCAAAGGGAAGCACAAAGCTGATTGGCCAGGCGAGAGTGGGGGCAGGGCTTGCTAGCAGGGCAAGCACCTGCTGCCACCATGTTGGATTTTTGCCTTAGCGATCACTTGCTAAGGCGATAAAACAGAATCAAAATTTTATTTTTTGATTTTCTAGAAAATTTGAGAATCGCTCTATTGCACCAGGACACCTTGGATGACTTTAAAAACAAAACAAAAAAACAGCAGCGGTGAAGAACTACTGTAAGTAAATCACTCGCAGCCGCCATCCAGAATGTGAGGCTTATGGGGGCTTCCGAGGCCAGAAAAACCGTTTAGACATGATGCTGCTGCTGTGAGATGCCAATACTACTATTTCCCCTTCTAGTGTAGATACGCCCATAGTATTGAGCGATTTCAATTCAGGCAGAAGCCACTCCCTTTATTGGCCATGTGAGGACTAGGGACAAAGAGCAATAAAAGATAGGTGATAACATTTCAACTCCATTAGCAACAGAAAATAAATTTCTCTTGAGGTCCAGCTGTCCTTGTTCTGTGGGAAGCTAACTGCTCCTTTCTTAAGCAAAGAACACTGAATTTCTTGGTTTGCAAAGGGTTTCCAATTTGACCTAGCTTAGTAGGTGAGATCAATGGTGCAGCTATAGCCACATTCCAAGTGTTGCTGTTGGTGCTAGCTAGGGCAGAAGATGGGGGGGGGGGCGTTGAGCCTTATTAGCATCTTTCTGGCCTCAGGCACCATTTTCAAAGTTTCTACTCCCATGGGCTTCCATCAGTACACCATCTCCAGGTCTGCATACTTTTTTTGCCCTTGTTATGTGTCTAATGGGGGAAAGGTAAATTTTGAGATTAAGTGGTTACAATGAATTTCAACAGGGAGAAATGTAGGATACTACATTTGGACAGTAAAAATGAAATGGACAGATATAGGATGGGTGACACCTGGCTTGATGGCAGTACATGTGAAAGGGATCTAGGGGCTGGTTTACATGGAAGGTTTTATTGCGTTAAGTTGCGCTGTAGTGCTTTCACGCATCAGTGGTGGGTAGTTTATATGGTAATTGTTTACACAGCTATATTTTGTGGCGTTCCCACAGCCAAATGTGGTGGGGGCATGGCCAAGCATTGCAGAAGGAAAGGAATGCCATAGGAATGCCTGCCCTGGCCCCAACTCCGTGCTGAACAGCTTAGAAAGTTTTCTTCCTTGCTTGAAACAGCATTTTCTTCCAAATACTGGAAAGCCAGAGAGAGAGGGGGGGGGAGAGCAGTTCAGCTTGCTACAGCCCTTCGTGAAATCGTTTCTCTCCCTCCCCCATGCACAGGAAAAAAGTTGACAACTGAGGTTTTACATACTTTTGAAACAGCAGAGAAGGTGAGAAGGAATGCTCCCTGAATGAAAATTGTTGGGAATCCTTTTTGTTTGAAAACTGGCTTGCAAAATAGCAGACAGGATTTTTGCAAGTTTCCTCTAAATGCAACAGTCTTTCCTCCCTGCCTCCCCCTCTTTTAAGCCCACCCCTGCATCATCAACCAATCACAATGCAGCTCTGCTTTAACCCTTAGCGGAATGCTAGTTTACACTGCAAATAAAGCACTACATTGCAAATATACCGGCAAAAATAGCAACATGCCCTGCCACGCTATATTTGGGTGTTTTACCTTCCCCCCTTCTGAATGAGGCGATGCTGTGCTGCGATCCGTGGGAACTATGAGCTATCTTAGCGGTATATTTAGAGGAATATTTGCCCGTGTAAACCACCCCTAGGAGTCTTAGGGGACCACAAACTGAACATGAGTCAGCAGTGTGATGCAGCAGCTAAAAAAGCCAATGTGAGTCTAGGCTGCATCAATAGGAGTATAGTGTCTAGATCGAGGGGAGTAATAGTGCCACTGTATTCTGCTTCGGTCAGACCTCACCTGGAATACTGTATCCAGTTCTGGGCACCACAATTCAAGAAGGATATGGAGAAGCTGGAACATGTCCAGGGGTAGAAATAATAAAAGTAAAAAATGTTTTCAGACCCTACCCCCCCCCCAAGTATGTATAAAGATATAATGTATATATAATGTATGTATAAAATCTAGAAATTATTCAATTAAAAATAACTAATATTTGATTTTTAGTATGGAATGGACCAGGCACCATGGCCACATATTCTCTGGTAAGATGCACACTTTGATAGGTGTACAGCACTCACAGTGAAAGAATAGCCAGATTGGTTTTTGCAGGCTGATGGAGATATTCACTTCCTGTGGGTGTCATGATGATATAGTTGATATAGTCAATTTCATGGAGATCAATAGAATGTCATAGATAAAAAAGATGGATAAAATAAAACTATATGGACTGATGTACCATGTAGTTATTTGGAGTGGGCTCTGAGATCTTTCCCATGAGGTGATACACAGAGTGGCTTTTTTTAAAAAAAAAATCTGTTCTTAAACATCAAAATAGCTTTGTTTCTCTTGAACAGTGCCTTGTTCATTTAAAAGACAAGGTAATAGTTTTAAAAATTGGAAACCACTTCTATCAAGAAAAGAATTTTTTGTTAAAAAACCCCCACCACAAGTAGAAACCAGGATTCAAAATTTCATGTATGACAACTCAGCACATACGAGAGTCTCCTTTACTCTTGTTCTGGCTTTTTAACACAAACCTGGAAATGTCATAGTAAGACTTCACCCCAATAAACAAAACAGGAACTATGAAAATTCAGGTGTTGCTCCTTTGACACAGACTGCAGCATCCATGTTGGCCCAACTATAGGCCCAATTTGTGGTATGGTTTATTAAGAGCAGAGCTTAGAAGATTTACTTTTTCAACCACAAATCTCAGACCCCTCCCCCTCCCCAGCATGATCAGTGGCCATGCTGGCTGGGGGATTCTGGGAGTTGTAGTACAAAAAGTAACCTTTCCAAGTTCTGGTAACGACAGGAGACCAGCAAAGATCTAAAGGCAGGAGCTAATAGTAACACCTGCAGTGGTAAAAACAATTCCACATGGGTAAACAAAACAGGATAACATTTGTTTTTGAAGCTAATATCCCATTTCATTTTCAAAAGAACCCCCCTGGGCCATTTACAGCATTCATAAAAGCATCCAGATCAATATACTAGTATATATTAAAGCAAAAGCCATACGATGAAAAGCACATTGATTAAAAACACCACAAAAGCCTTGTCATATATAGCCACAGCACACATGCCTAATAAAATCCACAATACAGATCAAGAATCTCAATTGAACCCTCAAAATCTAATACAGATGAATGTTAATCTATTTCAATCACACTAACAGACTCATTTCACTCCTGGCAGTGGCTGAGTTACTGGGCAATAAGGGTACCGCTATATAAAACAAATGTAAATCTATGGTGGGCCAGCCAAGGGAGTGTGACCATAAGCTGCTTCTTTTCCTCAGAGTTACGGTATAAATTCTTTCCATTAAGAGAGATGCCTCACCTCAGATGTTTTCCAGATTAAGGGTTCTCAAGGTGAGGCATGTTAGGCTCTTGGTCACAAGGGCAGATTCTCAGAGCAGGAACCAGGATATATTTGTTCTTATCTGTTCATATGTGGTAGCATGAAGCAAAGGCAGATATCTCCAAATAAGCAACTTGTTTCAACAAGAGCTGGAGCTGCATTGAGGTCTTCCGAGCCTGGGTCTTAAGTTCATAATGCACAAAACATGCCAGTACTTGTGATGAATCTTGCTAGGCTAAACAGTAGAGCAGAAGCTATCACAGCCAGCATGAACAGCAGTTTAAAGGAGCAATCATTATTCACATGACCTGCTTTAGTGAGTTGAGGATGGACTTTGCTTCTGTGAATTTTCTAATCCCTGCCGTCCAATGGATGGGTAGGTTCTGTTGACAGAATGGCTAGTAAAGAAAGTCAATTATTAATATGACTGCAACTGATCAATAAATTTGTATTTGCATGGTGTATTAACTTGGGACTAGAGCCATACCAGGCCTTTCCAGAAGAATTACAGCATGTTTCGGATGCTAGTCTGATAAACTCTATACAGGTGGAAGAGACAAGGGCCATCTAGTCCAACTCCTTGCCCTGCAGGAACACATAATCAAAGCATTCCCAACAGATGGCCATCCAGCCTCTGTTTAAAAACCTCCAAAGAAGGAGACTCCACCACACTCCAAGGCAGTGCATTCCACTGCCAAACAGCTCTGTTAGGAAGTTCTTCCTAATTTTTAGATGGAATCTCTTTTCCTGTAGTTGATGATGCACAGAAAGTTAATTAGAAGTCACCCAGGGCCTTGTTCAAATCTCCAGTCAACATTGGTTGCCTACCGGTTGTCAAAATTACTAAGCCCATCTATGCAAGACACTTTAAAGAGGTTAAAAGTTCTATACAAATCAGAAGAGGGGTGGAGATGGCCTTCCAGAAACATACAGCTCCAGCCATCCAAACCCCTTATTCTTGAGTTGTGTGATAGCTTTCTATGATAATAATAATAATAAAATTTTATTTATATCCCGCCCCTCTGCAACGCAATCGGGCGGCTTACAATATAAAAACTCCATAATCACAATACCCTAGCCCACCCACCCCTTAAAATAATATTAAATTATGATGGATTAAAACAGACAATAATTAAAAATATATATAATTAGAAGAAAAAATTACAACATACAATCACTTTGAGAAGACAAGGAAGGACCACAAAACCATCAGGGGGCTGATAGGGAGAAAGAAGATGTTGAAGTCAAAGACTTTCATGGCTGGCATCCATAGATTTTCCTTGGATTTTTTCCAGGCTGTGAGGCTGTGTTCTGAAAGAGTTTATTCCTGACATTTTGCCTGCATCTGTGGATGGCATCTTCATAGAATGGTTGGGTAGGAGTGTCTGTGTGTGTGGATGGGGGGGTGGTGGTTTATATACTGTGAACCCCTGTTGGGGAGGATATGTACATTTGTGTATTTGAATGGCTTGTTTTTATTGCTGTTGCTTTGGGCTTCTGCTTCTTCAATGGGACATCCTTCTCTTTGCAGGACTAAAGTTCTAACTCAGCAGGTCCTGCTTCCATCCAGTTCAGCTGCTTTACCTGTCCTGAGTATGAAAGCAGGACTATTGCAACCGGGGCAGGGTTGCTGTCAAAGGAGACAACATGAAAGGGGGTTGCTTCTTTGGGGCAGCCACTTATGGAGTGCATGAGGGCAAGGGTCTGTCCCTTTGCTATTATTAAATGGAAGGGCTAAATAATCTTTTAATATCTGCCTGTTGGTGTGTGTGTGTGTGTGTGTGTGTGTGTGAGTGTGTGTGTGTGTATATATATATATATATATATATATATATATATATATATATATATAATAGAATCATAGAATTGCAGAGTTGGAAGAGACCACGAGGGCCATCCAGTCCAACCCCCTACCACGCAGGAAATCACGATCAAAGCATCCCCGACAGATGGCCATCCAGCCTCTGTTTAAAGACCTCCAAGGAAGGAGACCCCACCATGCTCCGAGGGAGTGTGTTCCACTGCCGAACAGCTCTTACTGTCAAAAAGTTCCTCCTCATGTTGAGGTGGAATCTCTGTTCCTGGAGCTTGCATCCATTGCTCTGTGTTCCAGTCTCTGGAGCAGCAGAAAACAAGCTTGCTCCATCCTCAACGTGACACCCCTTCAAACACTTAAACAGGGCTATCATATCGCCTCTTAACCGTCTTTTTTCCAGGCTAAACATACCCAGCTCCCTAAGTCTCTCCTCATAAGGCATGGTTTCCAGACCTTTCACCATTTTAGTCGCCCTTCTCTGGACATGCTCCAGTTTGTCAATATCCTTTTTGAATTGTGGTGCCCAGAACTGGACACAGTATTCTAGGTGAGGTCTGACCAAGGCAGAATAGAGCGGCACTATTACTTCCCTTGATCTGGACACTATACTTCTATTGATCCAGCCCAAAATTGCATTGGCCTTTTTAGCTGCCGCATCATATTTTAAGAATGAGAGTTTTGCTGCTCAGTAAAGGAAAGATAAGTTTTTAACAGAAGGAGGGAGGTGAAGGGAATCAGTGAACAGATATTAGAGAGGGAAGATGGAGATATGGAAGTGGGGAGACAGTTACATTATTGTGGAAGTGAGGAGCACAATAGAGTGCTGATTGCCCCCAAACTGTCTCC
The DNA here is from genome assembly GCA_030847615.1 of Gambelia wislizenii. NCBI lineage: Eukaryota > Metazoa > Chordata > Lepidosauria > Squamata > Crotaphytidae > Gambelia > Gambelia wislizenii. Next base: position 38,919,938 of record JAUMIR010000004.1, read on the forward strand.
TAGCACAAACAGTCTAGATAGCATTGGAGATAGTCCCCTGGGTTGAAAATGTTGCAGATTGGAAAAAACAAAACTGTTGATTTTGGATGAACTGTTGATGAGCATACTGACCTTGCTTGTATCACAAAGACGTGGCAGGTTGTGGTTGGGAGGGTTAAGCTTTCTCTGTTTTGCCGGCCTGTTTCTTTATGTTATAGCAGAGTAGACCCAGAGGTTGGAGCAGGGTAGGTGGAATGACAGTTGTCTACCATGATTCCATCCCCCTACCCCACAGCCTGCCATCTTTGAGTATGTCTATTTGAAAACAGAGATTTAATTGGTGTGCTACTCACTCCACTACTCAACAGCCTTCCTGAGCTAGAAGGTGGAAGTCTGAGAATTGGTGCTGGATTCCCTTTGGTTTGTGGTGCTGAAGGACATCAGCATCTTTACTGAGTCAGGAACGGGCCCGAAATTCACGGCCACCATAATAAACATGGGTTTATCCCAAGTAATATCTGGCTCCACTCATGTTGCTGGCCACTCTATGGGCCTTGTTTTCTGTGCTGTATGGGATGATGGTGATCTGGGAATGGAGGAGCTTTGTATTGCTCCATTGTCATGGACAGATCACTACATGGTCAGGTTTAGACTCCGTGGGACTGAGAACCTCTGCAGAGATGAGGGACTGATTAGGATGGTCCACCCCAGGAGGCTAATGGTTTCAGATGATTTCCTGAAAACTCTTGGGAATTTCCCTGGCACTTTAGCAGACAACTTTTTATTGAAGCCTTGGTTGACCTCTGAAATGAAGAAATGGCCGAGGGTGAACACAATTGCTTTTTAGTGTTCTCTCTTGCAAAGCGGGGTCAAATCCTGGTTTTCAAAGGAGTTGGCAGCAATGAAATGAGTGAGATAGAGACCAGAAGGATATTGGCAGAAGGCTTGGAGGAAGTCTGACTGAAGACAGAGGAGACTTTATTGAAGGGCAATTTTGTGGTAGTGAGGAAGGCAAATAAATTATTCTTTTCTGCCACCGCTGTCCCTGAAAGGAGCAATCCAGCAGAGCTGCTTTGAATGGTCAGTCTACTACATTCTGGCACAAAGAGAATGCACAGCACCCAACAGCACACTATGAAGAATTTCCAGAGCACTTTGCCAATAAAATTGCTGAGATCCACTCTGACTTCATTATTATAGTTGATAACAGTACCAGTGGATGTGTCTTTGGCCTCTGCTTATATAATAGTAATACTATTGTCCCTTCATATTCAGTTTTCACATTCGCGGTTTGCATATTTGCGGTTTGTAGCTGCTGCTCAACTAGCTCAACCTCCAAGACCCTGCCCTCCTCCCCTCTCCTTCTGTCCTGGCAACAAAACAACTCCAGCTTGCTTTCATACGTTTCACTAAAACATCACTGCCTGTTACTTTAAACCTTACTGTTTTAAATGGGCAGCATTGTTTTGGTGCAAGGTAAGGAAGCAAGCTGGACTTGTGTGCTGGCAGGTATTGGCAGTCCTGTTGGCAGGAGAGGAGTCTACAATACTGTAGTGTAGTATGCATGTTGGGGATGGGGCTTGATATATTTGCAGTTTTTTCCACTTTTGCGGTGGTGCTCTGTCCCTAACCCCAGTGAATATGAAGGAACAACTGATTCTTTTCTGTTCTGAAACCTGAGGATATGAAGATCATTGGAGAAGTGAGGGCCACCACAAGTGTGCTAGACTGTTGTTGTTGTTGTTGTTGTTGTTGTTGTTGTGTGCCTTTAAGTCATTTCTGACTTATGGTGACCCTAAGGCAAACCCATCACAGGGTTTTCTTAGCAAGATTTGTTCTGATGGGGTTTGCCTTTGCCTTCCTCTGAGGCTGACTTGCCCAAGATCACCCAATGGGTTTCCATGGCTGAGTGGGGACTTGAACCCTGGTCTCCCAGAGTCCTAGACCAACACTCAAGCCACTACCCATGCTAGACCCTTACTCTTCTTGAATCATTAGATGGAACTGAAGAGACTGCCTGAGTAGGTGAAAGTAGCCTCTCTGAGCCCTAAGATTCTCAAGGAAGGCCCTTCTGTGAGCCCCAGCACCTTCTCAGGCATGGCTAGTAAGGATGAGAGATTAGACCTTCTCAGTGGCTGCCCCCAGGCATTTAATGGCAAAGAAATGTGTTATTAACATACAATGCATGACAAAGATTGCAGCAACAGCAATGAATTACTAAGCAGCTCCCTATAATGAATTATACAATAAATCACTTTTTTAAATGACCATTTTAGGCTATGTGAAATACTGCTGGTCTAGTAATCATAAGCATTTAAAACAGTTTTAAAATGAATTAATCAATCCAATTAACCAACTAAATGCTGCAGACCCTTTCCAACCCAGGCATGTTGGTTTTTTTTTTTTAGTTCCTTCCTTCTTTCTTGCCATTTCCTTGTCTCACCTTCCTAGAACTCTATGTTCACTCAGGTTCACAATGCATTATGGGTGGAATGAATCACTTGAGGAGGAGTGTATTCCACATGCCAGTCACTCTACTGTTCCTGCTTTCCCAGACAGCCAGATTTGGCAAGAGGGCAAGGTAGAAGAAAGGCAGGCTATTTAGGTTGGCTGGTGGCCATTTGAATGCTGTTGTTAAGAGTCAGTTTTTGGGCACATGTTTGCCAGTTGGTAGGGCAAAAGGAAAAAGAGTGTTTATTTTCAGTGAGATTATAAATAAATAGAGCAGTCGTATCTTGGGGCTGATCAAATTGAGGGAGACCTTTCTGCTTGCTTGCCTGCTTTGGCCCAGTCCTAGCTGGACATAAAGCTTTGTGTGGGTGGCTATGAAGAATGCCCACTACATCACTCCCAGTTGACTGAACAAGCTCTACAGCTATAGAAACACTGGCATGATTACTGGAACAGTGGTAGTGACTTACTAAAAAGATCTTAGGCTGCAAGTTGTATTGTGAGCAGGTTGACTGAATATTCTGAAACCTCTGCACAATGCCCTGGGACTTTAGATCTGTGATAGTGGCTAAGTTCTTTCTGAATTCTCAGCAATGCCTGCAACAGTGGAGGAAATCATGGGGCCCTCCAGATATTGTTGGTCTTCAATTCCCTGTGTTCCTCACCATTGGCTATGTTGGCTGGGGCTGATGGAAGTTGCAATCCAGCAACAATAGGAAGGCTGCATGATTGGAGGGCTGCACCTGTTTTATAAGATACAGTCCCCAGAATTCTTTGAGTAAAGCTGCGATGGTTAAAGTATTGTAAAACCTTGAAGGGTACTGTATAGTACTTTCTTGCAGCACTCATATTTTTGGGGTGCATCCATACTTTAAGATGCACCAATATTGTGTAGACACAATCCTTCATTTTTTTTGTCAATTGCAAGAGCACTTTCCTTTGTGGGATTATGTGGAGAGGAATCCAGGACACACTCCAGTGTGGCTTTGCTTGCCTTCAGTAATGTCAACTCCTGAATGTAGAATCATAGAGTTGGAAGGGGTCATAAGGGCCATCTAGTCCAACCCTCTGCCATGCAGGAATATACAACTTATGCACTCCTGAGAGTTGGCCATCCAACCTCTGTTTAAAGAACTCCAAAGGAGAGTCCACCACCTCTGAGGCAGTCTATTCCACTGTCGAACAGTTCATGCAGTAAAGAAGTTCTTCCTCATATACAGGTGGAATCTCTTTTCTCGTCATCAAGAAAAAATCCCGGATTGCTGAGGATTCTCAAGGATGGAGAAATCAGAAGGAAAATTTGCACTAAAGCAACAGTAACCCTGGAAAACAACGGTTGGGAGTAGTATGTATGTATGTTGGGAGTGGGGGAGAACACTTTGTTCCCTGCAAAGGCGCACTGTTCACAGGTGAGCACTTGGTGTAGCTCTCCTTAAAAATACAATGTTCTTTTGCAATGTGTTATTGAATGAATCAAAGAGCTAGCCTTTGCATTGTACTGTGAGTCTTGCCTCTCCCCATGCAACCCCTTCTGTTTCCATAACCCAAACCCTTGGAGCTAAAGTCACACACTGGAGTTGCCTGCTAGTTTTCAGGCAGCCTTTGTGTAGGAAATCCTCCTGGCTTGGCAATGCAAAATTTAAAATATTTGTGTAAGCTGCTCAGAGCTTTTAGGGAATGGCATGAGAGATACACCAAATGGATTAATGAAGGAAATGGCACATAGTCCTAGTCTCTGAATATATTACAGCCATGTGCTGGTTGGATATTTCCAGCACTTGAAAAAGGACCTCTTTTGGACTACAACACCCCTTCCCCACAAATAAGCTAGTTGAGGGAACTGGGAATTGTAGACCCCAAAAGTAATTTGTCCAAACTGTCCTTATTTTGTGTACATGTTCAGCCTAAAAGCATCATGCCTTATCAGGAGCAGAACAACCTGCTGAGAAATAGCCCTAAACCATCCATTTTCAATGCTGGGGAAACTGGAGGTGGTGATGGAAAGAGACACCTCTCTGTTTCCAAACCTGCCCAAAGGCTTCAGCTTAATTTCTCTTTTGTGCACAACTCTCTGCTTGGGTGCATCTGAGGCAGATAAAAAAAATGTGAGCACAGCCGGACGAAAGTGAATGATGTCTGGATAAGATTAATATGGATTTTTAATGAACTGTGCCCACCAAGATTTTTTGGTCACAAGCTACTTATTACAGGGCCCCGGGGGATTTTGTGCAACCAGGACAAAAGTTGCATAAAAGCACATTGTTAACATAATCACTTTTACTCAAAGGGAGAACAACTGCAGCTGGCTCATAACCAAGCAAGGTGATTTGCAGGGATGTATTTCGAACGGAGCGGTGGTAGGAAAGAGACCCCCCCACAAAAATTATTTTCCTACTAATGCAACACATTGGTATTGTAGCTGCCTTTTGCTGAAACGGAGAAAAATTGAGTCCAGAAGTGGATTCACTACAGAAATCTGGGGCATTGTCCACTGGGAATTTCTTGAAGTAGGCCCACCAAAAATGTACAGGAAATAACATAAGAGCACAACTGTTCTCTCAAAAAGCATTTCAATTATTGCTCCCTCCTCTCAGAGCTGGAATAATCCCATGAGAAATAAAGTTAATTTAGTCTTGCTCTTATTTATTTCCTTTCTTGGCAAAAGTGGGGAGCATGGAATAAGGTATACAGGAAAGGTATGCTATTAACAAAGCAAATTAGGTCTCTTAAAGGCTTCCAGCAACCAGCTTTCCTAACCCAGTGTCCTCTGAATGCATTGGACTACAATGCCCATTGTCCCAATGTGCATGGTGGGGCTGATGGGAATTGTAGGCCAAGGTGCCAGATTGTGAAAGGTTGCAACATCTGCCAAAAAGTCTTCACAGGGCTGTGGAATTGCTTAGTGCTATACTGTCAGGATTGGATATCTTGGCTCCTGCTCATGCCATTTTTGCTTATTTTCCTGTGGCCTTGATGTATAATGGGCCTAGCAGTTTGTGTGGGGTGGGATGTATGTGTAACTGTTTGGATTTTGCTTGGGAAAGGAGAGATAATGATGCAGCTGCAATTAATGGTTTTCTAAAGCCTGGGAAGGTTTAAGGAATGCTTATGTCAGTGGATGACGGATGACCAGTGATCTTGCAGCCTGCCAGATCTTGGTGACTGTAAAATGCCTTTAGAGTGTATCCATTAGGCTTCCATTTGCAGCAACAACTTTGTATTGTACGCTTCCTGAATTTCTAGCAATAAAGTTTTCTGATGGATTCTGAAACCTGTGTTCTATGAGTTTGGGAAAGCTGATACCCGACATAAACAGACCATAAAGCAGCAGGCAAGGTTTGTATAAATGAGTGCTTCCCTATGGAATCATTTTTTGGATATTACATATTATGCTGACCCAGCATAACATACACCGTTATAGTAGATTTGAAAAGTTCACACAGTTCAGCTACAAGCTATTATTTTAGGAAAATAATATTGCATTGTTTTACATGTGGGTGGTAAAGGGCTGAGGGAGGGAGAGGAGGGAGGGGCCCTTGTGAGGCTGGGTGTGTAGATGCAGATTGAATGGCAAGAGTGGAGTGTGAGGTAGATAGGGAATTTGCATGTGGGTGGTGATTGGCTAAGAAAGTGAGGGGATTGGTTGGAGTGAGGGGAGGGGCCAGTCAGCACACTGGGAAAGGAAACATACCCAAGAGTTTTATATATATAGATTTGCCAGAGCCTGAAAACCTGGTAAGTAATACTACATAGAATCATGGAGTTGGAAGAGACCTCAAGGGCCATCCAGTCAAACCCCCTGCCATGCAGGAGTACTCAGTCAAATCATTCCCAACAGATGGCCATCCAGCCTCTGTTTAAAAATCTCCAAAGAAGGAGACTCTACCACACTACGAGGCAGTATATTCCACTTCCAAACAGCTCTTACTGTCAGGAAGTTCTTCCTAATGTTTAGGTGGAATCTATTTTCCTGTAATTTGAACCCATTGCTCCTAGTCTGTGGAACAGCAGAAAACAAGCTTCCTCCATCCTCAGTATGACATCCCTTCAAATATTTAAACATGGATATCATGTCCCCTCTCAACCTTTTCTTCTGCAGACCAAACATGCCCAGCTCCCTAAGCCACTCCTCATAAGGCATGGCTTCCAGACTACCCACCATCCTGGTCACCCTCCTCTGGACACACTTCAGCTTTTCCATATCCTTCCTGAATTGTAGTGCCCAGAACTGGGCACAGTATTCCAGGTGAGCAGAAGTCTGACCAAAGCAGAATACAGTGGCACTATTACTTCCCTTGATCTAGACACTATACACCTATTAATGCAGCCTAGAATTGCATTGGCGTTTTTAGTTGCTGCATCACACTGCTGACTCATAGAATCACAGAATTGTAGAGTTGGAAGAGACCACAAGGGTCATCCAGTCCAATCCCCTGCCACGCAGGAAATCACGATCAAAGCATCCCCAACAGATGGCCATCCAACCTCTGTTTAAAGACCTCCAAGGAAGGAGACCCCACCACGCTCTGAGGGAGTGTGTTCCACTGCCGAACAGCTCTTACTGTCAAAAAGTTCCTCCTAATGTTGAGGTGGAATCTCTGTTCCCGGATCTTGCATCAATTGCTCTGTGTTCTAGTCTCTGGAGCAGCAGAAAACAAGCTTGCTCCATCCTCAATGTGACACCCCTTCATATACTTAAACAGGGCTATCATATCGCCCCTCAACCATCTTTTTTCCAGGCTAAACATACCCAGCTCCCTAAGTCTTTTCTCATAAAGCATAGTTTCCAGACCTTTCACCATTTTAGTCGCCCTCCTCTGGATACGCTCCAATTTGTCAATATCCTTTTTGGAATTGTGGTGGCCAGAAATGGACACAGTATTCTAGGTGAGGTCTGACCAAGGCAGAATAGAGTGGCACTATTACTTCCCTTGATCTAGACATTATACTTCTATTGATGCAGCCCAAAATCGCATTGGCCTTTTTAGCTGCCACATCACTGTTGACTCATGTTCAACTTGTGGTCTACTAGGACTGCTAGATCCCTTTCGCACGTAGTCTCGTTCAGCCAGGTCTCCCCCATCCTCATGTTCAGCTTGTGGTCCACATGTAGGAGTGCCTCTGAGAACATGCAAAATGCCATTTCTTCTCAACTAACATCTGTCAGCCCTACAGAGATTTGCTTAGGAAGGGTTGCAGGTTCTGATACTCAGCATCTAGGCAGATGTGAACTGTAGAACATGAATGGTTGAACCTCTCTTTTTAGAGAAACGCTAAACAAAACGCCTGTCAGATCATGTCACTTGCTCTTTAAATTTTATTTAAAATTATTGACAAAACACCATTCCTAAAAAAACCCATCCTGTGATAATTTTGCTTGAGTATTATTTGGAAATTAATAACAGATCACAAATTTCAAAGAGACTGGGCATAAGCCAATCTACTGAGGTTATAAATCCTTCCCATTCAGAATTCTATCCCTTTCTGTGCTACAGCACAGGCACTGTGCTGGTCTGTACACACCTATCATGTACTGTGGAGACCATTCCGAATGACTGCGGAATGTTATAGTTTACACAGTAGCAGAATCTACAATTGGTTACGCCATTGCCCTGGGGCAATCTGAAACTACTTTATCATCTGGTAAGGCTAGGGTAGGAAATTTGTGGTGGTCTATATGTGTTGTACTACAACTTTCATCAAATCTAACGAGTACAGCCAATAGTGATGCAGAAGGGGAGGTACATGCAGTTCAACAATAGCTGGAGGACCACAGGATCTCCACCTTGCAGCAGAGATTAATCTGACTTCCTCTCATATTCTCATCTGAGAATACGAATGCCATGAATATGAATGGAATATCAGCATCAATTTCCTTTCCCTTTCCACTTCCCTCCCCCACTTTAGCTTGCTTTTCATAACATCTTGCTTGATAAAGGGCTTACACAAGGAAAAAAGCCATACTCCCCCCCTCCCAAAATCTGGTGCAATAAGGCCACTTGACATAAGGCCTTATCTGCACCAAACTTGAGGTATACCAGCTTAAACTCACGTTTAAAAACTCAGTTTTCTCCAGAGTTTGCAAGAAACTCTAGTGTTTCTTGTAGTGTGAAAAATGGATCCACCCTGGAATTGTGGGTGGGTGGGGAGGCAGATCGCTGCCTGGCAGGTGCCACCATTTACCTCACCAGTTCCAGGCCTGTAACAGTTCCAGAAAGGCTTTTCCCTCCTTGGGGCCACTGGAGCACAGTCGCTTACTCTGAAGTCAGAAACGAGGTGTCCAGCTCATATGGCTGGGCACCTGGTTTGCCTCAGAGCAAGCGACTACACGCCAGCAGTGCCGAGGAGTGGGAAACCTTTCTATAACCGTTCTGGGCTGGGAACTGGGGTCCTGACATTGCCTTTGCCTTCCTCTGAGGATGAGAGAATGTGATTTGCCCAAGGTCACTCAGTGGGTTACCATGGTTGAGTAAGGATTTGAACCCTGGTCTCCAGAGTCGTAGTCCAACACCCAAACCACTACACTACGCCGGCTTCCATAATTTTTAAAAAGTGTTTCATATTTTGCATCATTCTATATATTTTGAAATAATTGTTAAATTATGCCCACATTGAATCCCATCTTGGGAAGAAAGTGGGGTAGACATCTAATAAATAAATAAATAAATAAATAAACAAACAAACAAATGCTAAAGCCCATTTTATAATGTGTCATTTATATATTTTGATTGCTTGGTATTGTCAGTATTTGTAGAGGTTCTTGGCTAAGAGCAATCTCTCTCTCTCTGGCTTTTCTTTGCAAACGAAGATTCAGGAAAGACTCATCCCGCTCTTTCTGCAAGCACGCAGATGACTAAAAAGGCCAATCCGAGATAAACAAGTCTGGTTGCAGAAAGCACAGCAGAAGGTCTCCTTGGGTGATGTTTTCAGGTTGTGATTCTTTCTGTGTTGTCGTTTCTCTTCAAGACTTGTTCGGCATGAGTTCTCAAATAAGGCTGCAGCATTGTGGATAGTGTGTCTCCATGCCTCCCAATGTGAGGCCAGGGCGGACCATTGTTGGTGATCAATTTGGCCTAGCCTAAGATGTTGTTTCAGGGAGTCCTTGTATCGCTTTTTTGGAGCGCCCCTCTTACGCTGACCTGTGGCAAGTTCACCGTAGAGTACTATTTTTGGGAGGCGATGGTCCTCCATCCTAGAAATGTGCCCTGCCCAGCGCAGCTGTGTTCTCAATATCATGGCCATGGCTGATTGCATTCACTTAATGAACATGCACATATAAAGGGAAGAAAAGGGCTCTGTTGAGCCAGTCTATGGGAATGTTCTTTGTGCAAACTGGATTCCTTAATATATTATGCCAATTTCAAAAAACACAGATGGACACAGTGTGACCTTGGTGCTACAGTGCCTCCAAAAGCTGTTATTGCAGCCTTTGACCCCTCCAGATCTCCTGGATTACTTTACTGGATCTCCAAAAAGCAAAATGCCTCTTTTGAAAGCCTCCAAGAGACAAGCTCACCTTTTAAAAAAGGTTGTTGAGTCCCCCTGGACTGTTTAACATCAAAAATAAACATTTCTTAAAATTGGGACTTCCAGCCACTTCATTCTTTGGTTGTCCTCCCCCCATCCCCAATTTTTTAATAGTTCATGCAGCCCTGCAGGGTACCAGGGACAGAAAACTGCCCTCTGGACTTGCTGTTGTTGCCATCTTACTCTAAAGTATCACAAAAACTCTGAAGGACAGTGAAACTAGAAGTCAGTGAGGAAATCTGTCATTTCAGAAACAGAGAGAGTAACTAAGCTCCCGATCAGTTTTACACTATTTAGGCCACAAGAGAGCTCCTTGTTACCAGAAAGACAGAAGATCCAAAAATATGTTGCAGTTCTTCCAAGTCACGCAAGGAGAAATGGCTCTGGAGATACAAAGCGTGATATGACCTCATTTAGGAAAGAAGAATGGTGAAACCTGCCTCCAGGAAAAGCAACAATGAGGGTTATTCATCTGAAGCTGCTGGACAGGAATACTAAGCATACCAGAAGGCTATTGACCCATTACAGGTGACAATCCTCTATAATGTGCAGTAAAGAACTTTTGGCAACTTAACTTTGCCACACAGAAAAATGATTCATTTTATTTGGGCTGGATTCAGAACTTCATTTGTTACAAGTGGTCTTTACACTAAAGTATGAAAAGGTCCAAATACACAATAATAAATTTTAAGCAATACAACAGGCATGGGCAAGCTACAGAGGTCTTGGGGACAATTTTCAGGACCTAGGCCACAAGGCAGAAAATCTGTTTGGCTTTCTATAGCAAGGATGGGAATTCTGTGGCCTTCAATGTCCCCTTTACTGCCCTATTCTCCAATCCCCACCTATTCATAGCAAAATAAAGACCCCAGAAGCAGTCAGATGTCCACTTCTGATTTGGGGGGAAAGAACTGAAGGGGGTAGATACTTTTGATTTCTGGGTCCCACAAAAGTTCACGCAATTTCCACCCTTAGGTTACTGAATTCATAAGGGCCAATGCAAAACTAGAAGAAAACTAAGACAGCACTCCATTTCCATTTAAATGGGTTCCCTGACCTAAATCTAACTAGTGCAGATCCACTGAATCATAGAGTCAGAGAGCTGGAAGAGACAACAAGAGCCATCTAGTCCAATCCCCTGCTCTGCAGGAATACACTATCAAAGCATTCCCAATAGATGGCCATCCAGCCTCTGTTTAAAAATCTCCAAAGGAGACTCTACCACACTCCAAGGCAGCGTGTTCCACTGCCAAACAGCTCTTACCATCAGGAAGTTCTTCCTAATGTTTAGGCGGAATCTCTTTTCCTGTAGTTTTGAGTCCATTGTTCTGTGTCCTAGTCTCTGGAGAAGCAAAAAACAAGCTTGCTCCTTCCTCAGTATGACATCCCTACAAGTATTTAAGCATGGTTATCATGTCATCTCTTAACCTTCTCTTCTTCAGGCTAAAAACATACCCTGCTCCTCATAGGAAATGGCTTCCAGACGTTTAACTATTTTGGTCGCCCTCCTCTGTACACGTTCCAGTTTGTCAATTGCTGAGTAGTAAGTCAATAAATTGCTGAATAGTAAGTCAACAGTTACATTCTACACTTGATAAAAGCGTATAATTAAATACTAAAGTTAGAATCATCCAGGTTATAGAATTTCTGATCTGAAGCCAATTCAATGGCAAGTGACAAGTGAACACTTAGATAAATCTCACTGACTTGATGGGACTACTTTAGCTGGAACTAGCAATTTGATTTAGGACTCTGTACATTAGTGAGAAAATGAAAATGACTTCAACAAATATGAATGCAACATCTAATGTGTCTTGTCCCACGTCAAGTATCCCTTGGAATGAGCACATGTCCGTTTCACCCTGGATTTGCTTTTCTAGGCTTACCCAGAGTGAAACTGACAAGCATCTTACTTTTCTAAAGATGGTCTCATATGACATGGAACTTTAAGAACTTTGTGTAGTAGCATGCCTATGTAAATAAAATTAAGTTATTGCCTCTTTACATTTGTTTCTCTGTGACTGCAGCCATTCACAACAATGAGGGAATGTTCCAGGACCTCTTTGGGGTCCTTCAGAGGTCATAGAATCATAGAGTTGGAAGAGACCTCAAGGGCCAACCAGTCCAACCCCCCTGCCATGCAGGAATACACAATCAAACCATTCCTAACAGAGACCACTCTTCAGAGACCACTACATGGTTATAGGGAGTGGGGGACACAAAAGGAAGATGATTCCTGCAGAAAGGTAGGGTGGAGACATTTCCTATTTCTATCATGGCAGAAACTTGCAATACATTTTTCCCACTTCTGAAAACATTGTTTTCTTTTTCTCCCTGCAGCCAACTCCTCCTTCCTGTTTCTCAATGGCCATGTAGCCATTATAATTCAATACTTGAGTTCTTTATTAAAATGAGTGATGACGGCTATGTAACAGAATGAAATATCACATATTAGAGGAAGATCTAAAGCTGTCCTACCGTTGTCTCTACTGTGGGTTTTCACCAGGGTGTAAGAGCTTATTTTTCACTCAATATGAATCATGGCTGCTATGCATTCAGCCCACCTAATTTTTTTTTTTAAAGAGAGCACTGAAGTATATTTCAAAGCAGAGATGAGAGCAATGACTTATCTAATTAGGCACAAAGTACACAGGGAGACAGTTAAAACTGTCAGAGAATACTCAATAAAAGCTAAACTGAGACATAATTACACGAGTCCTTTTTAAGAAATAAAGAAAGCAAAAGACACGATAATCAGGCTATAGTATCATATATATTAGGCATATAAATGGCATACAAAATAAAATAGTTGTAGTACTTGATCCCTCTGTCTTATAAAAAAACCCATGTAAACGAATATGGTGGAGGCAAGCCTATGACCCAGTTTCCTTTCATTGGACTTTTGACTTCACATCTCATCAACAAAAAGGAGGTTGCCTTAGTACAAAAGTTCAGTAAACCCTACATATATTTACAACAGATCAGATGAGACAATAATCCCCAAGGCATTTTAGGAGGTACCTCCACTTGATCCAGAACAAGAATGAACGCAACAGTATTGTAAGCCTCTGAAGTTGCTTTTCACCAAATATTTTCAGGAAAGCTTGCTGCTTGCCATAACGTGGTCTTGAAAATATTTTACGAAGCTGTCTTATCGCTTCTTCTTGGTTTCTTTCTTGGGCTTTTTGCTTAACGACGCAGTAGCAGCTTTCGGTTTCTTTACCACTTCTGAACTTTTTGTCTCAAAGCTTTCAGTATCCTATTAAGAGTTTGTTTAAAGAAACAAGGTCAACAGTGATTTTGAGCATGTATTCACAGATATTCATATACTGCAAGCACCCATAAGCTTCTCTTTTGTCATCTGTTAGTACATGAGAATATTATAGGGGTGGGATTGAAAGTGGAACACTATTTTACATGGTTTTAAAAAAATTATTTAAAAGGGAAATGCAAAAAACTGATTATGCAGACTGATTCTATGCAGTTACTTTGAAGTGACTGAGCACTGAGGCTTAATTCCAAGGAAGTGTACAGCCTTATCACCATGTATAAAATGCTTACATTTTAGAATATACTGTAGCTCTTGTTTAGGAAGGAAAATAGAGTGAGGGAAAAGATAGGGCTTGATGTGAAAACAGGGAAGAGCTGCATAAGGGCTAGAAAGCAGGATGCAGGGAAAACATGAGGAGGGAAGGGTTATTTGGGTTGAGATGGAGGGAAGCAAAGATAGTGTAAAAATGCTTAGGAAAAACAGGGTGCTGATTGCAGGTCAATTTTGGTTAATATATCTTCAGTAAAGTGATTGGTATGTGCGTACAAAACATCAAAGTCTACAGGCAGGATTTATATTTAGCTAGTTGAATTTAGTTCCTATTTAAATAATGAGACACAATTGCGATGATAATTTCATCCAAATGGTTTTGATGGGGATTAAGATTAACCAGCTCTAGGTGGGTCGAACCCCAGTGCTTTATGCTATTTTGTCACTATGTGCACCAAAGTACATATGAAATGGGCCAGCCATGTTGAAATTTTCAAGCGGAATAGCTGTGTTAACCTATTGTAGCAAAAATGCATTAAGGGTTAACCAGCATATTACACCTCCATGTATACTGTTTCATGCAGTAAAGTTAATTTTGGGTCAATGAATTAGAGTTTAATTCATGAATGTTTATGCTGGGGTGAACAACATTCTGGGCCTGGAGGCCTGCACTAAATGGGGGGGCACCATCAAATTTGTTACCTAGTTGCCATAGTTGCTGCCAAATTTTGATGGCAACTGTGATGGTTTACTATGGTGAATACAGAGCTAGAAAAGAAAGGAACAAAGCAAGAGGAGAAAGAATATGAAGCAAAAAGAGAAAGCAGGAAAAGGTTTTACTGTGGGAAGGTACTTTTGTTATGAGGTCTGAGATGTGGTAGTGACTATGCCACCAATTTTTAGAGGTATACAATATATCTCTGTGTAATTTTTTTTTATTTAAGTGACTCTCTTGCATATCTGTATAAAAGCATTCCCCACCTCCTGATGTGGACAACAAATGGATGTGCTAGCTGGAGATGATGGCAGTTGTACTCCAACACATCTGAAAGAGCAAGTTTGGGGAAGACCGCAGAAAAGAACTCACAGCTACATGAGAAAGTAAAATATTTGGCATCATAAGTGGACACAGATGTCCACCTTTAGGCCTGCTTAATCCATAAGAGTTTCAATTCTCAGTTCAAGTAGTTCAAATTTTAAAACAAAAAACCCCCAACAACAACAAAAAACAAAATTTGGCTGCTCAGGCTATCAAAGCAAAATAAGCAAGAAATTAACATTTAAGAAACCTCACCCCAATCTACAAATCATGTCCTGTATCCATGGAACCAATATTCGCAGTTTCAGTTATCTGAGGGATAGAAAATAGGGGAAACATCCCATCGAGTTGCACTGGAAAATGCCTAGAGAGGCATCTGCTCTAGGAATCGCTAGGTCCTCCAACACAACTCTATGGTATATTTGTCTAGGAAGTCCTATATTTTAATAGGGGTTGCTTTTATCCCTGGTTTCACTTATACATGGTAGCCTAGGAACATATCCCTGCAGATACTGTACAAACCTGGGTTAAGATCAGGATACATTTTTCTTTCCCACCACACAACTGCTTTGCTATCATTTGTGAGCAATGGCAGCAGAAAACATTTCTTTCATTGGAACTGAAATCTCACCATTTTGTTGAAAAGAAAAAAAGAATCCCACACATGCATGGAAGCAGAGCCAGGCTCCTGGAAGAAGCCACATACGTGCACAGATTGTTTTTCATCATTAAACAAGCTTTGGTATAAATATTTTTTTAGGCTTTTGGAAAATCTCAAAATCAATGTGTGCCAACTGGAAAATGCCACAGAAAAAATTGCAAAGTGGTATGTGCAAATGTCAAGCCTCTGAGAAGAGTCTGTGGATAACACTGTACTGGGGAGAACAGCTGACAGTATCTTTATCATCAAGGAGCTTGGCTTGAATCTCTCACAAGTAAATGGGCTATTGCAATACATGCTGATGCGGCATTTGAAGAGAGGAGGAGGCTTGGCTTGCTTCCTAAAGGATGTGATTCACCCAAAGGAAAATGTCCAAAAGAGCTTCAGCTCTCTAGAAAAATGGAGCAAGAAGCATTACTTATTCAGGGACTCAAAGTTCACAGGTCCTGAAAGAAGATCACTGCTGCCTTCTAATGTTCAATCCAAAGCAAGGTTTCAAAGATAGATTCCCCTGCATGTAAATAGGATGCTTGGCATGAGAAACCTACTGAAGCAGGCAGCATCACTGCTCTGCCTCAGGAGCACCTCGAGGTTGATGTGGGTTGCTTTCTCTAGAATATACATTGCAATACAATTCTCAAGAAAGTGGCTTAATTCTTCCATTACCCAGCTACACTTGGGAAATAAAACTCATTTATTAAAACAATATAAAGGGCAGGCATACCTGTGAAATTTACTAGGAACATCTGTGAAATAGAATTAGCTTGATGTTATAGATTCTCAATTGTACCAGTTT
Source organism: Gambelia wislizenii (assembly GCA_030847615.1). Lineage (NCBI taxonomy): Eukaryota > Metazoa > Chordata > Lepidosauria > Squamata > Crotaphytidae > Gambelia > Gambelia wislizenii. The sequence continues at coordinate 38,935,932 of JAUMIR010000004.1, forward strand.
TTGGAATGGATTTGGAATACTCAGACTGCAACATCAATATTATATACATTTTTAGTGTGAAATGAGTTTAGTATTGTATGTCATACGGCTATGTAAGCTTCAAGTGGTTCATCTGGGTCGGTGTGAAACAGGATTGATAAGGACTATAAAAAGAGTACTTTCTGTAGAAGAACTTTGAACCTTCATCTTTCAGATGAAGACTGCTATGTTGCATTTTTTGAAGCTGCTTTTCTGTGTGGAATGCCCTAGGCCTAAAATGGAGGACAAATGTTTACTGAGGTATCAGTTAGTTATTGGAAAGTTGAACTTTGCTTTATGTCCAAAGATAAAAAACTTACATTCAAAAGAAAAGCAGATGTGAATGTTGCTGTTCCTAAGTTCCATAGCTAATTTGCTGACATATTACTCAAATTTTTAGAAAAAACATTACATTAATGAAATACCAGGTGTGAAGCAAAACTGATGAATCACACTGATACCATGAATAAGGTTGATCATCAACTGACTGGAAAAAAAGAGACATTAATCTCATTTTTAGGCAAACGTTACCAGTACTTAAATGCAGCTGCAGCTGCATCACTAAGCCCACAAAAATAGTCTGGACCAGTTAGGGTAAATTCCTATTCAAAGTCTGAATCTTTAATTTTCTCTTTTGTCTATTGGAAGAGTAGAGCAGAGAAAAGTCAGTTAGTCATTTCTCTATCAACTAAACATGACCACTACAGAGTATCATCAATACCAACTGTACACTACAAAATGATGAACAATCTTGGCCATAATTTATATCAAAGACTCAAAAAATAGACATTATTGTTATTATTGAGTTAAACTAGTCTATCACTGCTTACCATTTTGTTTGTCTTTGGAATAGGAAGGATTATGGCTAACACACAGATGAGCTGGAAAATGGCACCAAAGAAAAGACCATAGTGTAGGATATTTTCCAAGAACGTAGGCTCTGGAATTTCAGGGGGTGAGAAGTCCAGCTCAGCAGCCATGACAGAAGTCCCCAACTCTGCCTCCAACAAGTTCAGATTTCCTGTTTCTGCAATGAAATGAATCGATATTTCAACTGTATGATATCTTTTTCATAAAGTCATAATGGCCATTTAGAAACTTCAGCTGGCATAACATCCTGTTGCACAAGTTCTGACTGGTGTCAGCTAACTTGAACTCTACTTGGTTGGTATTTTAATTCTGTGAGTAATTCAAATGCTAAATATAACCTTCAAAGCCATAAATAGTTCCCTCCCCCACTACAAATTGGTCCATTCACAGAAGTTGACTAGTGAGGCCTTCCTCTTCCATGATGGCCAAAGTCTTATTCCAGTACATTTTTTTGTTTGCTCACAGCCTCAATCCATTGTTTGCTGGTCTCTACAGTCGGACCCCCGTATTCATGGAACCAATATCCGCAGGACACAAAACAGGGGATACATACCACCGAGTCACACTAGAGAATGCCTAAAGAGGTGTCCTCTCTGTAGGCATCTTCTAGATCCTCCAACACAACTCTATACTGTAGTATGTTTTTACCGGAAGTCCTTTATTTTAATAGTGTTCACTGTTATCCGCAGATATTCACAATATCCACAGTAAGTCTGGGAACCAACCCCCCATGGATAAGGGGGTCCAACTGTATTGCTTTTTAAGCTTTACTGAAATGGTTTTATGCTTGATTGTTTAGAGGGTTTTTAATTGGTATGAACTGCCTTAATTTATTTTCTAAGTGGAAAGGCAAGATAGAAAGTTCCTATTAATTTGAAGTCAAAGGCTTTCATGGCTGGCATCCATAGATTTTCTTTGGGTTTTTTCCAGGCTGTGAGACCGTGTTCTGGAATAGTTTCTTTCTGACATTTCGCCTGCATCTGTGGTTGGTATCTTCAGAGAATGGTTGGGTAGGAGTGTGTCTGAGGTTTATATGCTGTGAACCCCTGTTGAGGAGAATAAGAAAATTTATGTAATTGAATGGTTAGTTTCTAGGTATAGAAATGCACGGCTTGTTAGTGTCTGTTTGGCTGATGGTTGGCTGATGGGCCATTATCTGCTGGGAATCCTTATGTCCCTGCATTTCTATACCCAAAAACTAACCTTTCAATTACACAAATTTACATATACTCCCCAACAGTCAGGGAGTCACAGCATATACAAGTCCACATACACTCCTACCCAACCATTCTCTGAAGATGCCAGCCACAGATGCAGGTGAAACGTCAGAAAGAAACTATTCTAGAACACAGTCTCACAGCCCCCCAAAAACCCAAGGAAAATCTATTCCTATTAATTATTTGCGTTAATTAAGTATTAATTGAATTAATTAGCGAAGTACCTAGCAAATTTGAAAGTTCAAAAGTTAAGCATTAATTATACAGTGGGCTCTTGGTATCTGCTGGGGTTTGGTTCCAGCACCCCCCATGGATACCTAAATCCATAGATGCATACAATAGGAGTGAGCAAGTAAAATTGGGCATGGTCCCAACTGGAAAATAAATAAATAAATTTATATTTATATTTATTCACTTCAAGTAAATCCAGTAGTCCCAGATCTATCCAGTCCTTTAACTTGAAGGAATGGGGGAGGAAAAAACAAAGAAGAAAAGACCATAACTCAGTGCTTTGCATGCTGAATGTTCAAGCTTCAACCTCAGCCTTTGCCACTTAAAAAAGAGCAGACAGTACTAGCACTGGCTACATTGGGTAGCACTGATGGGAGTTCTAGTCCAACAACATCTAGAAAGCCACAAGTTGCCCATCACTGCAGTAGCAGATTACGGTATATGAAAGACTTGTGTCTTGGACTAAAAAGAGCTGCTACCAGTTAAAGAGTTAAAACAGTAATGTGCTAGATGGATCAATAGTCTGACCTGCTATACCGAAACATCCTTCACTACATTCTGGGTTCTTTTTGCTTGTTTTTGAAGTAAGATGGTGCCACTTCCAATTAGGCCAGGCTCATTTAGGCCCAATGAAAAGACAAAGGGGGAGAAGAGGCTGCAGAATCAGAACAAAGCCCATCTAGTCCAGTATTCTGTTTCAACAGTGGCCAACCAGATGTCTTGTGAAAATCCATAAAGAAAACAGGACAACATGCTACTACAAGTATTCCCCAACTAATGTATCACTGATTTTTAGGTCAACTGATGTTTATATGATTATTTGACCAGTTTAGTCTATGGGGAGAATTAGGATCTGCAATTTAACAGCAAGCAGGGGGAGGGCAAATTCCTTTATAAAAACCAGGCACTTCAAGAGTACCCACTTTTAGTCACTAGAGCTCACACAAGGAAGAAACTACAAGTTACAACTGAAATGGCTCCTCACCCACTCAAGTACTCAAGTATTTCCATTTCTATTTAAACTGCAGGTTTAAAATACAACCTTCCAAAATGCTTTCACTCATCCTACAAACACTTCATGGATTTTTTTTTTAAAAAATAACGCTTTGCACATCACTCTTTGTGAAGTAACCTGCTTCCTCCCACTTTCCTAATCCCGTTCCCCATTTCTAGAGGTTGTATTTTCATTTTTATGCTGAAACTGATAATAATGTTTCTGACCTACTTTCTTACTCTTACCCCTTTAGGAAAGAACTAGACTAATTGCTAGGTACTCTGCAAGCAAGGGGGAAAAACCCACCCTTATTTTTAAGTCCCTTAGGAAAAGAAGAAAGAAGGAAAGCGGAAAAGATGGGTGTGGGGAATAAGAAACAAAAAACAGAGCACATGCACCAACAATGTATGTACAAAAAATATAATGCTATAAAATGACAAAACTAGTAGTAACTCAAAAGTATGATAATGGTAATAAACAATTCCCAACAGTACAAAGTACTATAAGTAAATGGATGTAAGTCCTGAATTTCTATAGTTACTGCAGAATATGAATCCTCTGTCCTTCATAAAACTTTCAAAAAGCCCTCCAAAGTCCACAATCAGGTAAGACGGTTCTCAAACAAAGCAAAGATTGCAAGTCTGGAATTTTCTGGTCGTTTCGACTCTTCTTTTTTAACTTTTCTTCAGTCCTCAATGACTGCGGTGATTGATAAATACAAATAAACTTTAATGTTTAACATAAATTCACATTATATGACAATAATTATTTTAACCAGTTTAACAAATACACTTACCAATAAGGTTGTAAGTATACAGGTGACTTTTCATTAAGTATATATGCTTTGTTTGAGAACTGTCTTACCTGATTGTGGACTTCTTTAAGAACCTTGGGGGGGCACTTTTTGAAAGTTGTTATTATTTTATATAGAAAATTCAAGCAATACCTATACATAATTTTTACATTTACAATTGATATCTTGTTTAGTTCCACATTGTTCTTCCTGACTCTTCACTTCAAAGATTGAAGTGAACTGACTTCCTATTTGGAAGTCAAATTGACTTCCTATTTGTACACCCAGACCTTTAGCACATTTTACACTTCATATTAAATTGACTTTGTGAAAAAGACAACAGCCATATAAAAAACAACAACATAAGAAACAACAATATAAAGATTCACAGTAAAACTGCATGGACCTGTTTCCAATAGTACCCTACCATTGATCCGTATTCACAACCCACACTTTATATCTCTCAAGGTTTATGAAGGGCAGAGGATTTATATTCTGCAGCAATTATAGAAATTCAGGACTTACATCCATTTACTTATAGTTTACAGTTGGGAATTGTTCATTACCATTATCATACTTTCGAGTTACTACTAGTTTTGTCATTTTATTGCATTATATTGTTTGTGCATACATGGTTGGTTTCTCTCCTGTTTTTTGTTTCTGTATCTGGGAGGTGGGTACTGTTTTATAGCTTTTCCTTGGTTTTTTTTCTGGGCTGTGAGGCCGTGTTCTGGAAGAGTTTACTTCTGACATTTCGCCTGCATCTGTGGCTTGCATCTTCAGAGAATGGTTGGGTAGAAGTGTGTGTGGGGTTTATATACTGTGAACCCCTATTGGGGAGCATATGTAAATTTGTGTATTTGAATGGTTAGTTTCTGGGTGTAGAAATGCAAGGAGGATTGGTGTCTGGCTAATGGTTGGCTGATGGCTAATAATAATAATAATATATAAAAATAGTAATATAATATTGGTTTAATGTTTCTTTTTTTATTATTCATATTATAATATAATTATTATTATATAAACATTGTTATATAACAATTATATAATAAGAATAAGAAACCTCAAAGCAATGTTTAGCAAGCACTGGGTAAAAATGGCTTTTTTTGGACGTTTACCACCACGATGCATGCAGCGACTGGTCTCCTAAAATGAGAAAAAAAAAGAGCCACGTTTCCCCGTCAAAACAGAAGCAGACCTACACTACACACTCCCGCCCATTCCTGCACAGAGACGATTTTCAGGCGCCTGAAAAAGACAAGTACAGTTGTCCCTCCATATCCACGGATTTGGTATCCACGGTTTTAAATATTCACGGCTTGAAAAATATTCTTTAAAAAATAATAATCCAAAAAGCAAACCTTGATTTTGCCATCTTATATAAGGGGCACCATTTTGCTATGCCATTGCATATCACGGGACTTCAGTATTCACGGATTTTGGTATCCACGGGGGGGGGCGGGTCCTGGAACCAAACCCCAGTGAATATGAAAGGAAAACTGCATTACTCCCCCAACCCCATTCCCAACATTTCTCTTACCTCCACCCAAATACCAAGCCTCTTCCCGGAAGTACTTCTCCTTCTCCCGGAAGTGCTTCCTCATCGCCTCGCCTCGCCTAGCAACCACCAGTCGCAAGCCGTTGTCAAGGAGGCGCTATCGCCTCCCATTCATTACCAACTTTGCTGATTTCTGTGCTGTGGGACGTCTTCCACCTCCAGCCCTCTGAGGAAGTGCAGAGCGCTCCCCCCGGCACAGAAACGGCATCATTTGATCCTTTCCTTCGCCATTAAAAGACTGAGTCTGTAAATCGTTGGCGTATGGACCATCCCCGACGTGGTTGCCTTTGAAACCAATACTACTCTCTCCTATATGTGCAGAACTGCTTTGGCAATGAAGCTGATTTCTGCCATGCGTTTTGTTATTAAGCATAAAAAGCATAAACTTGGAACTTGTCACAAAACCAGTAGCTCATTAGGGGAAGCCTAATAGTTTCTTTAAAACGAAAAGCACAAACACACAATTTAAAGCAGGTAGACATTAGAGGCCACCTGGCTACTTCATCGGTTTTGAACCTTTTCTTTACCAGGGACCCCCTTTAAATATCTTTTGTTGCCAGACAACTCAAAATTTAAAACCATAATAATAAAAATAATTACAGTTGTCCCTCCGTATCCACGGATTTAAGTATTCACGGCTTGAAAATATTCTTAAAAAAATAATAATCCAAAAATCAAACCTTGATTTTGCCATCTTATATAAGGGGCACTATTTTGCTATGCCATTGCATATCATGGGACTTGAGTATTCACAGATTTTGGTATCCATGCGGGGTCCTGGAACCAAGCCCCAGTGAATATGAAGGGACAACTGTACAATTATACCTTCCATTAAACCTTCCCTCAGAGGCACTGGGGAGACAAGACTTTTCTTTTGTTTCTTGCTGCAACTTTGTGGCTGGAGCAGATTGAATGGCAATGCGCAGGTCAAGCCAGCCAGCCAGCCAGCCAGCCTTTGCCTTGGCTCCTGTCGTGACCACTCCACTGCAGGGAGGAGGTGGGCCAAGCAGCCTCTTCAAGCCTTTGCAGACCCCCTGTGCAGACATGGGGAACCCCTGGGTATCCCTGGAGCACAGGTTAAGAACCACTGGTATGGACAATCCCCAGTGTGGTTGGTTTTGAACCCAATGGAAGTCTCTCACATATGTATAGCTGTGTGCAGAACTGCTTTGGCAATTAGGCTGATTTCTGCAATGCATTTTATTATTACGAATAAAAAGCATAAAATTGTCCCCAGTTGTCCCAGTGTATCTGTCCTACTGCCACTTTATCCTTTGTTCTCAGCTTACCTCAGTTGTTGCAAACTGAGGAGATTATCAGATGCGGTTAATGTGGCACCAGAATAATGACAGTGGAACGCAAACGGACGCCAATATCATACTACATCGTCCTTTGCGTTCTGCTGTCGTTATTCTGGCATTTCTTTTTATTGACAGACCAGAGCCGTAAATGGATCGCCTGTCCCATTTTGGTGCCAGCATTGCAGGCGTCTGAAACCTCGTGCCATTTTTTACTCATGATTCCAGCGTCAATGGGAGGTCCTGCCAGAACACTTCCAGGTGGGATCACGAGAGCCAAATAGGCTACTCTCTTTTTTGCACCCTCCCTGGGTTACTTGTTATTTTTTTTAGCGCGTGTATGTGCTTTTCTGAACTTTTTGTGTGGGTTTTTCTTTTTCTTTTTGAATTTCCCACGCTCGCGTCTTCTCGCGAGAACGGGTGGGATTTCAGTCCAGGAAGTGAATGGAGCTCTGTGAGAACTCCTTTTATGCCTGGACTGCTTTTGGATGGAAGTTAAGGGAAGTCTGATGGGGAGGGTTATTGTGCTGGCACAGGAGGGGAATTGGAGATTGTGGGACAGGAACACTTTTTGCATTCCTGTCTGATAATCTCCCTAGTCTCAAAGTGCAAAACTAATCTGTACTCATTTAGCTCAGCAGGGGGAAGAGGACAGGAGAAAAAGAGTTTTAGCCTTCCCCATAGGCTCAGGCAAAAGCAAACTGCTGCATTCTTTCCTAGTTTGTGCGTTTGTTGTTGTGTGCCTTCAAGTTGTTTCCAACTTATGGTAACCCTAAGGTGAACCTATCGTGGGGTTTTCTTGGCAAAATTTGTGTGTACGTCCTAATTAGTAACTTGCCATCTTTACTGCACTGTGATGTTGCTTGGCCCACTTGTCCCGTTTTCATCTGTGAAATGTTGGTGGTTATGGGATTTCAACCTTTGGTCTTTTGGGTGTGTTGGACTTCAGCTCCCAGAATCCTTCCAGGTACAATGCCTGAAACTTCTAGGAGGTGAAGACCAAAATACCTCACAGGCAAATAACTGAGAACCATTACTTTAGTGCCTCACCAGACTACAAAGCCCAGGATTCCATAGGGTGTAGCCACAGCTGTTAATGTGGAATCTTTAATTGCCATGTGAAAGGGCCTATCCCTGAAATCTTAGGGCATGGGATGATACCATACCCTCTGACTATCCTGATTAATGACAATCCTGATTAATAAACTGTTTTCCCATTTTTTCTGCTGCTTTTACAATGTCCCAGTTTCTCTCTTCCTCTCCCACTTTCTTCATTTGCCCTTGGTTTACTTCAACTGCTACAAACTGAGTTCAAAGTGCAAAGTAGTTTGCACTTTATTGACTCAGCTGGGAGAAGAGGAGAAGAGAAGGTGGAATCTTGCTCTTTCCAGGCAAAAAGCAAATTGCTGCAGCCTCTTCTAGCATATGTGCTCTTTCCCATTAATAATATTTGCCATCTTGACCACACTCGCAGAAAGTGCTTCTATGAGTTAGCAGAAATGGCTGTTTTTATGTTTATCAAGTTTTAAACTAGTTTTGGTCACATATTTTAACAGCCTATACACATATATATATATCAGACAACATACAATCAAACATGCTATATCAGACAACATACAGTTTTTAATACCTGTTAAGACACATCGATTTCTGCAATACTCTCTACAAAGGGCTACCCTTATATCTAGTTCGGAAACTACAACTGGTGCAAAATATGGCAGCCAGAATAGTCACCGGGAAATCGAGAAGGGAGCATATTACTCCAATCTTGAAATCCCTTCACTGGCTGCCTATCAGTTTCCGAGCACAGTATAAGGTGTTGGTAATGACCTATAAAGCCCTACATGGCCTAGGTCCAACCTACCTAAGGAATCGCTTCTTCCCATATAATCTGCCCTGCACCCTTGGATCTTCTGGGAGGGGTTTATTGCAACCAATGAGATCTAGATTAACATCAACCTCCCAAAGATCTTTTTCTGTCGCTGCTCCCAGACTATGGAACGCCCTGCTGGAGGAGATCTGTCAAGCAACTAACTTGGAGAATTTCAAAAAACCCATCAAAACAGATCTCTTCCAGCAGGCCTTCCCTGAATAGAACAGACCATTTTAATGGATGCTTCTCCCTCTTTTTATGTTTTGATTCTATAGTATTAAAGTTTTAGGATAGTTATTTTATGTCACTGGTGAATCTGCCAGTTATTTTAAATATATGCACTATTATATGTAATTTTAAGGGGGTTAAATTGTTTTAAGTTATTACTATTGTTGTGGATTTGTTTTTATATCCAATTGTTATGACCCGCCTTGATTGCCTAATAGGCAAAAGGCGGGGTACAAAAATAAAGTTGTTGTTGTTGTTGTTGTTATTCTGTTGGCGCATGGAGGGCCACATCACCTCCCCAAAATAGTACTCTACGGTGAACTCGCCATGGGTCAGTGTAAGAGGGGTGCTCCAAAAAAGCTATACAAGGACTCCCTGAAGTAACATCTCAGGCTCGGCCAAATTGATCACCAACAGTGGTCCGCCCTGGCCTCACATAAGGAGGCATGGAGACGCACTATCCACAATACTGCAGCCTTATTTGAGAACTCACTCCGAACAAGTCTTGAAGAGAAACGACAACGCAGAAAGAATCACAACCGGAAATATCACTCAAGGAGACCTTCTGCTGTGTTTTCTACAACCGGACTTGTTTATCTCAGATTGGCCTTTTTAGTTATCAGCGTGCTTGCAGAAAGTGCGGGATGAGTCCTTCCTAAATCTTCGTTTGCGAAGAAAAGCCAGAGAGAGAGAAGCAATAGTTTTAGAGATAATTTATAATAGGAATAGAATTTCTCAGTCCAATCTTTTTCTCGCAAAGGAGAGAGTATCTCTCTTGGAAGTTTTCAAGAGTAGCCATTTATCTTTTAACTAGGTTTAAGGGCTTTCCTGCATTGTTTAATATGTTTAAAGTACTGTACTGAGTTCAAAACTTTATCTATTTCCAGTGTCCTTTGGGTCATTTCAGGTTGTTCCTGCCATTTTTTTTTTTAATTATTGCCAGTCCATGAGGCCTCCAGGAAACTCCAATGGCAGAAAATTAGCCCCTGGGCTAGCCAAAGCCAACCACCCCAATTTAGAAGATTTGGGGGAATAGTTGGATGGGGGATGGATTATCTTGCACCCCTTTTGCTGCCGCAGGAGGATTTCCTGGAGAGAATCTGGTAGAAACAGGATACAGAAGGGAAGAGACTGGTGGGAGTTTGGGTCTACAGCTGAGGTCATGACTTGTCACCACACAGCTACTTTGTGAACACTTTAAAGCCAGGGTGGGTAACTGTGGCTCTCCAGATTTTTTGGATTGGGCCTCCCATAAGCCTCTTGCCTTAACAGAATGTGTTCAAGGGCTGAATGAAATTGTAGACCAAATATTGAGAGGGACACAGTTTGCCACCTTTATTTGAAAAGAAGGTTACAACAGCAGCCCACAGAACTTACACTGTTTCTATACAGAGGGTTTTTGGCATTACCAAGTTATGTTGTGCATCTATTTTGTTTTTTTTCTCAACAGAGGATTATTTTTCTGATAAGAAAAAAAGTAGACACATGGTGGCAAATACAGAGGTTGTAAATATTGGACGATCTGTACAATTTTGGAAGTGAGGCTGGGCGATAGAATAATAAAAGCCCCCACTAGAAGCATCCTCAGTGTAAAGAGATGTTGCAACTGGAATGGCTGAAGAATGGTTCAATAGTGACATCTGGTGTTTAACAGCAGTGAACTTTCACTTCTTCAAAGGTATCATGTTTCAGGCAAGTTCTTTTTTTAAATCAGATGAAGTGGGCTTAAGCTCTGGAAAGCCTGTTCTACAATCAGTTTGTTAGGCCTAAATCCAATTGCTAGTCCCAACTGGAGTAGATGGATCTATTGCATCAAGTCCTCTCTCTCTGGCTTTTCTTCGCAAACGAAGATTCAGGAAGGACTCATCCCGCGCCTTCTGCAAGCGCGCTGATGACTAAAAAGGCCAATCCGAGACAAACAAGTCCGGTTGCAAAAAGTGCAGCAGAAGGTCTCCTTGGGTGATGTTTTTGGGTTGTGATTCTTTCTGCGTTGTCGTTTCTCTTCAAGACTTGTTCGTCGTGAGTTCTCAAATAAGGCTGCAGCATTGTGGATATTGCGTCTCCATGCCTCCCGATGTGAGGCCAGGGCGGACCACCGTTGGTGATCAATCTGGCCAAGCCTGAGATGTTGTTTCAGGGAGTCCTTGTATCGCTTTTTTGGAGCGCCCCTCCCACGCTGACCCGTGGCATCAAGTAAGAACTTGCATAAAAGTTAGCTTAACAACATTCCCATTGATTCAGTGGGTCTTCTGTGGCTGAGACTATCAATCTTTAAGACACTAAGAGTTTAAGAACACAATTCCCAGTCCACATCATGAAAAAGACTTGTGCTCAGCAACATCTATCAAAATCACAACGATTCTGTGAATGTACAAAATGTTACAATACTTAGCAAGACTGGTGTATGACAGCCTGGGTCAGTCTAACCCAGGTCGCACCCACTCTAGCCATTTTCTCTTCAACCGATATAATTAACACACCGAGTTATTATGATGGAAGAGGACCCAAGCAATATAACTGCTAAACTATTGAATTGTAGCATTTTCCATGTCATTTTCCATTCTTATTCTTTTTCTATTGAGCCCTGCTGATTTTTCTGACTCTAGATGGAACTGTAGCATCAGCTTGGCTGCTCTGTTAAGATTGCTGATGATGTGTGGGGTGATCCCACCTTTCTGCATTTTTCCCAGTAGATCTCAGCTCTGGAATGAAGTGGGAAAATGTGCACTCAAATATATTTTTTTGCCTGTAGAAATCAGCTTGTGACCAGAAACATTCCCAAACTCACAGTCAAAATACTGGGGTTTTATTAGGGGAGTATTTTAAAACAAAAGGCTTTACCTCTTTAATGCTGCACCACACTTTTGCCCAAAGAAAGACACGATAACTACATCTACTCCAACATTTCACAGCTGAAAATCAGAACACATATGGCCACTAGTGTTGTTTCAAAACAGCAATAAGGGAAACCGAAATTCATAATATGCAGGGTTGAGAATGAAGAAGCAGCTGTTCTGCTGAAATACCAGATGAAAGTGTTGATTTCAGTTAATGTAGCCATGTAAAATTATCATATGGTCCACATGCATAAATTACAGGATGCACACATTTCTGTCTTTATGAAGGGTCTACACCTCAAATATGGGATTTTTTGGCATCTTGTATTTTCTGCATAAAAGGAAAAGCTTTCCAACCCTCAAATTTGGGACATCCCTTATAATAAAGGACACCTGCCAGTCCTATAAGGGACAAGTTTCAAATAAGGGATATTTTTTATAATAAGGGATACGTGGTAACCCTAGTGGTCAAGCAACATCAAAGTATGTCAAGATGGCAAATGCTGAAAATAATAATTCAGTTATGGAGTCTTCCTTCACATGTTAGGAGTCAACATTTAAAACAATGAAAGGCCTGTACATCAAGAAGGAGTTCATCAAGTCTAGCCTATCCTCTCTCTTTTGAGCTCAACCAAAGCTCAATTTTATATAAGAATCAATTGGTGAAACCCTGTAAAATGCAAACTTGAGATGTTACGAATAGTCTTGCTGTATGAACATTTTTATGTAAAAGAGGCCTTAGGAGGCACAGGATTCCAACTCCTAGAGTAGTTTCTCACTATAGATCTCCAGTTGTAGGACCACTATTGGCCACTGCTTGGCTTCCATGTTAATGGGATGGTAGCTCTGCTCTGAATTTTAGCCCAGACTGCAAAGGAGTAACAGGATCAAAGATGCTGAATTTGTTTTAGGGATAGAGTTCAGCACCTTGTAAGTTTATACTAAAAATCAAGAGCAGATTCACTTCCACACTGACAAAAGAAGTCACCAGCCACCACTGAAGGCAAGGATCTGGAAGTGTACTTCTGTTCCTTCTGCTGCTTGCCCCAAAATCAGCAGCCCTTTCTCCCGTGCCCCCATGAACCCTACAACTCTCCTCTAGAGGGATGAAAAATCCTTTACAACAGGTTTTCCGTGGTTTTTTCCCCCAAGAATACCATTCTCTGAAGATACCAGCCACAGATACAGGCGAAATGTCGGAAATAAACTCTTCCAGAATACAGCCTCACAGGCTGGAAAAAAACCAACGGGAAACCTATGGATGCTGGCCATGAAAGCCTTCAACTTCACCTCTACAATAGGCTTGTGGGTGCTATAAAGAACTCCAAAGGAAAGAGAGGTGAATATAGTCCTGCTTTAGCTGTCAATGGATACGGAAGTATAACATTGAACCTTGGCCCTTGTCAGTATTGTGCCATCCACTCTAGCCTTGTCATAAGGATGGGCTTTTCCTGATTGTTATAGTGGGAATATACTGTAACACTACTTGAGATGTCATATGGAGCCACAGTTTGACTTCTATCTCCAGCTAATTGTAGAAGAGCATCTGATGAAGTAGACTCTGATCTATCAAAGTATGTGCCACAATAAACGTGTTACCCTTTATGGTGTCACAACACTGTTGTTTTCAAAAAGCAATGTGTCACAAGTGCTAAAAGGCCTTCTTATAGAAACAAGCCCAGTCTTCAATGTGAAGAAAAATGTTAATATAAAATTATATAGGTGCGTAACTATATATTGTTTCTGTCTTCTAAGATACAATGTATCCCAGTTCGGTATAATTTCATCATGGACATTTTTACAAACAATCAAATCTATGCTAAGTTGGTCATTCTTAAGGGCCAAGTTGGTCATTTCTTAAGAAACCATATTCAAGATCTTGATCTTGTAGATCTGGGCCAAAACTAACAAAATTAATTTAAACAGAGACAATGTGGACACAGCATAGGAACACTTTCACCACTCTGGTTGATGGTCAGAGGTGTGTGGAGTGATACCCTGTTGCCCTTCCTTGATTTCTTGGATGGTTTTGGTACCATTGACCATAATATCTTCTCCAGCAGCTCAGTGGCTTTTGTGTAGGAGGCACTTTATTACAGTGGTTCAAGTCCTATCTTCAGAGTTGTCATCAGAGACAACTTAATATATGAAATGGATCTAGAGATTTTAATATACCACCAATGAAGCACTAGTGGGACATGACAGCTAAAAAGACAAATGCAACTTTAGGGTGCATCAACAGAAATTAGTATCCAGATCAGGAGAAGTAATGGTACCACTCTAGTCTGTTTTGGTCAGATCTTAGCCAAAGTACTGTGTCTTCTGGGCAAAACTATTTACAAAGGATCTTGAGAAAGAGGAATGTGTCCAGGGGTTGACAAACCCATGAGGAGCAGTCCTACAGAAAAGTTTGAAGGAATTTTGTACATTTAATCTGAAGAAGGAGAAATGAAGAAGCAATAGAATCATAGAGTCAAAAGAGACCATAAGGGCCATCCAGTCCAACCCCCTGCCATGCAGGAATACACAATCAAATTACTCCAGGCAGACGGCAATCCAACCTCTGCTTAAACACCTCCAAAGGAGACTTCACCACACTCTGAGGCAACGTATTCCACTGTCAAACAGCTCTTACTGTCAGGAAGTTCTTCCTAATGTTTGGGTGGAATCTCTTTTCCTGTACTTTGAATCCATTGCCCTGGGTCCTAGTCTCTGGAACATCAATATAATTGGTGTCTTTAAATACTTGAAGGGCTGCCACATAATGCTGGAGGAAATTTCTGTTCCTCCACACAATAGGACCTAAACAAATGGGTCTTTCATTATAAGAAAGGTGATTTCAGCTATATATGAGGAACAACTTAAGTTGTAACATGTTTGATCATGGATGAGACAGTAGACTCTCTTTTCCTTCAGCAGAGGTTTACCTGTCAGGAATGCTGTAATGAAACAATTCCTGCATCAGCAGGTTAGAGTAGATGAGCTTTGAAGCATCTTCCAACTCTGTGATTCTATATCTCTAGATCAGTGATGGGCAACCTTTTGAGTTTGGTGTGTCAAACGTCGCCAAAAAACTGAGCATAACTTGGGTGGTGTGTCACTTTGAGGAAAAACATTATTTCACAATATTTATTGTTTAATCAACAATATTATTAATTGTTTATTAATAATTAATGAGTTGTCACAACTCATGTGCCAGCTGAGTAACCAAAATGTACAGTTGTCCTTTCACATTCGTGGGGGTTAGGTTCCGAAGACCCCTGCGAATGTGAAAAATCTGCGAATAATAACACCCCCCCCGGCCTCCTGAAAATAGCGACGGGGCCTTCAGAGGCTCCGTCGCTACTTTTCCCCCCACCTCCATTGGCCTCCTAAAAGTGGCGACGGGGCCTCTGGAGGCCCTGTCGCTACTTTCCCCTCACCTCCCCCAGCCTCCCTCTGACCCATGGGTTTATTTGGGGGGAGGATACCTCACCCACGAGTGAAGCAGGGAAAGATATAAAAGAGGTGGACTTACCTGCTGGAGGTAGAGGAAAGCTCAGGGGCACAGTAGCGAGTGTGGGAGAAAGGCGGAGTTGGAGACGAGGAGGTAGCCTGAGTTAGCCATGGAGCAGAGCATGTGTTGCTGGCTAGCCTAGGAGCGATTACGCGGGCAGCTCCTCAGCTCCCAGACCCTCGGCTTCTTCCCTTCACAGCACTTACTCCCCCTCCCCACAATGCCACACACACACACGCATTCTCCCCCCTCCCTTTTTTGGCAGCTCCCTTGTGCAGAGCTATTTAGGAGGGCTCTATTGGAGAAGCTGCGCGTGGTGCCCTGGGCTCAAACAAGAGGCCCACCTGCCTGTCGCCTTCCCTGGCCTTTCCAAGGCGGCTCCAAGGCTTCGGAGCCACCTCGGGAAGGCTGGGGAGAGGCTGGGCAGCCACCCTCCCGCTCACCCGCCGCCTTCCCCAGCCTCCCCGAGACGGCTCCAAGGCTTCGCAGCCACCTCAGGAAGGCCGGGGAGAGGTCAGGTGGCCACCCTCCCACTTGCCTGCCATCTTCCCCAGCCTTTCCAAGGTGGCTCCAAAGCTTCGAAGCATCGGAGCCACCTCAGGAAGGCCAGGGAGAGGCCGGGCAGCCACCCTCCCACTCGCCTGCCATCTTCCCTGGCCTTTCCGAGGCAGCTCTGAGGCTTTGGAGCCACCTCAGGGAGGCCGGGCGGCCACCCTTCCGCTTGCCCACTGCCTTCCCCGGCAGAGTCCCACCTGCCGGCCACCTTACCTGGCCTTTCCGAGGTGGCTCCAGAGAAGCACGGCAGGCCTCCAGGGTGGTGGTGGCCAGGTGGGGGGGAAGCTCCACCCCCACCTCCCTAAAGTGGTGATCGGGGCTTCGTAGCCCCGTCCACCACTTTCCTCCACCCTCCCACCCTCCCTAAAGTGGCTATCGGGGCTTCGTAGCCCAGCCTGCCACTTTGCTCCCCCCCTCCCTAAAGTGAGGCTTTGAAGCACAGATCGCCACTTTAGGGAGGGTGATGAGGTTGTGGGAAGGGGGGGGGAGGTGACCTACAGCCATGTGTCAGCATAAATGGCTACGCACATCAGTGCTGACACGCGTCTCATAGGTTCGCTTTCACTGCTCTAGATGCTTTATTTTCCTGAGATGTTTGCAAGTGCCAGTATAATGAGCTTCTTTGCTAGCCCCAAAAGGTAAAAGCAACAGAAGAAATAGGGAGCAATGCTGGTGACTGGGAAGAACACAATAAGCTACAAAGATAAACCACTTCACAAGGTAGGGAGGAGATGAGATAATTGATGGGCAGTCTTGCTCCTTGTTGCTTTTCATGTTAAAATGAATGTTTTAAAGAAATGAAAAGTTTATCCACCAAAACAAATTTCCCCGTTGTTCTACCTAGTGGTGGTGATGGTGGAGATGGTAATGATTGGCATGCCAACCATCCACTGCCAGCTACCTTCTTGCTTGCACCCACATTTGCAAATCAGGGGTTGCTAAACATGGTTTTTTGAATGGCTGGGAGGTAATTGATCCTCTGACGCTCACAAGCTTGCAGGTTCGATGAGGGAGTGAACGCATAAAAGGGGATGCAGCAATACAACGGCAAGAGACCAGCCACTCTGGTTAGAAAAAGCTGGAGTTCTCCCCATTTCCCAGGACACAACAGAAAAAGTAACAAGCAAGAAAGAAAGTAAAAAAAGATTTTGCTGACTTGAAAGGACATTGTTCCCAAAGGTAAGTGTAAATGGATGCATGGATTTTTATTTTTATTTTCCCACTAGATAGCTGCTTCATGGAAGCAAGCAGCTAATTTTCCCCATCTGCAAGAAACTTTTAGGTTAAGATTGCAATGTTTTATGCTCTTGGTTGGAAATTGGTCCTACTGAATTCAACAGGATGTATTTTTAAGGAAACATGCATAGGCTTGGACTGTAAATTACGGACTGAAATATTCATAATTGGACTCTTGACAGCATGTAGACAGCATATAATTGTAGGATAATATTTCAGCATACTTGCAAAAGCATACTGGGCATTTTCTAACTCAGATACCTAACACAGGCTTCAGTGTTCCTTGTTTTTTATTTTATTTTTTTTTTAAAAAAATCTGCTGTTGGCTTTTCATTTATATTTTTCATCTCCAGAAAGGGAGTGGACATGTAAACTACTGGGTTAGTTGTAAGTTTGGTTATAGAAAAAAAGAAAAGGATGTTGCAGAGGTGACTGGTTTGTTAGAGACAGAAACACAAGTGAGGGCGGAACAAACATTTAACTGGATTAACTTTTATCCAAATGTGTAAATGTCTACATAAGCTATGTAAAACTAAAAGAAACATGTAGTACCTATGATTTGGTTTGTTGTTTTGCTTTTGCGAAGCTACCCTTTTGGAATTTTTCATTGTATCCTTACAAAGCTATTTTGAGTATGAGATGCTATGTCATTGCATTTACTTGGAAGCAAGCTCCACTAATTTCAAGTAGATGGACTTCCTAGTTTAAATCTTAATTTGCAATCCTGTTCATACTTAACTGGGAGCAAGTCCTATTGAATTCAGTGTGACTTGATTTTGAATAGACATGTCTATGATTGTACAACACTATATCAAAACAAAACACAAGGCTAAAGGATTGTTCTTAATCTCATCCCTTTTGTGCTATTTTCCAGAACGATTGGGTAAAATCCCTGACATACTAAACAGTTTATCCTCTTGTCTATATCTGGCGGTCATCTCATCATTATCTCTGCAACTATAACAAAGTAGTGTTTCAACTGTTTTCTGAAGTGCTATCAGATAACAGGAATGATTTTTTCTTTTGGAATTAAAGACTTTTCTTTTGAAAGAGGATTTTCTTTTTTATTCCATTCTATTCACTATATCAATTTCCCTTCCCTTCTCCTATGTCATCCCAAAGCCTAAATAAAAACAACAGTCTACAGTTTCTTAAATCTGGTAATATCTTGCTGAGCCGTCAGCTAAACCCAGTGCTGAGGAAGGAACTACAAAATATTCTCTTTTTATATCTTTTGAAATATTAAAACCCCTGGATCAAAAAAAGAAAACTGAGATAAAAATAACTGTTATTACTGCTATTCTGAAAAAAAACATTCAGATACAAAACTGGTCCACAACCACCTTAACTGCACCACTGCAAAATAATTAAGTGCTCACAAGATGATCCACATGATTATAGTCCTTAAATAGGGAATAAGCATGGTTTTTTGTTGACCTTGGTTAAAGACAACTCCAAAAATCCCAGTTACTGGGAGTTGTTGTACCAAAATAATAACTTTCCTGGCTCTGGAATGTAGGTAAGTAATTGAGATGGAAAGAGAACATAATGTATGAAGAATTCAGCTGTAGAAACCTGAAAATCCAAGGGACACTCTTGACATTTAGAGAGTGGTTCTGTTATGTGAAGTCACATTCCTTAAGCCACTTAAAATACCGGGACTACTCAGTGGACCTGTTACACACTGCATGGGGCTGCAGATCACAACTGAAGTTTCACTTTGTGAAATGTACTCTTCTGTCCTTTAGTAGTTTTAAAACAGCAGACCGAGATCCTGCTTGAGAGTGAATCTGCCTTGCAGTTTCCCAGTAATATGGGAAACAAATTTTGTATGCATTTCTGTACTAATCGTTTTCTGCTATAACTGTATAGTGTGGATACACCTGTGCTCAATGACCACAGAATACAGACAAAATTGTGGAGATAAAAGTGGAATGAGGTAGCTGGAATCCCAAACAGCACTCCCTGTTTGCAACATTTTGTTTCCAGACTTGTGTTTACGTATTTCTGAAAGAAGTTTCATTTAGGAAGTCTTGCTTGGCAACAAGATTTGCTTGTAAATAGGATTTTGATTCTTTCCTTTCCCTTATTGATATACTAGTTTGGAAGATGGAAAGGATTCTATTGCTCAGCAACTGTCTGATGAATCACTGCAGTCAAACAACAATGTGTGCATGGGGCAGGAAGGTGGGGACTCACCTGTCTTAGCAGAACTGTGAAAAAATAGAATAAAACACTATTGTGGTAATGGCTTTTTCTCCAAGGCTGCAAGTGAGGCTGTCTTTGAATCTAATGAATCCCAATCTTCTCCCTTTCCTTTTACAGATTGCCACAGAAGAGTGAAGAATGCTGGATAGGGCTATTCTCCTTCTCTTTCTCTATTTTATAATGTGTTCCCTCTCATCTCCTCTCTATCCAGCCCTCCGGTGAGTGTAATTTTCATTTTTCGTCCTGCCTACTTAACAACAACAACAGCACCACAAAACAAAACCACAAAACATTGGATTGGATCAAAAAGTTTCCCTGATAGAGGCCAAACCAAGCAATATCCTTGGCATGTTTTTAGAAAAGGGGCTAATTTAAGTACAGTAGTGAAAGACATTTTTGCCATTTTTCTCAATTGTGTATCTTGCATTTAACATGCTTTGTTTCATGATTAGTTTTTGGAGGGTAAAACAGGCATAATTTGTAAGTCTGGTTGCCAAGGCACATAGCTTTGAGGAAATCCTATTGTGGGAAGGGGAAATTGGTTAATCAGAGAAAATACACATCCTCCTAACATCTAGTTTAGCTGTAGAACTCCTGCCAATTGGGAAAAGGAACAATAAGGTTGTCCCCATCCTTCATCCTTATGACGATGATGGCTGGAATTCTGGCTTTTCTTCGCAAAAGAAAATTCAGGAAGGACTCATCCCGCGCTTTCTGCAAGTGCGCTGATGATTAAAAAAGCCAATCCGAGATAAACAATCCGGTTGCAGAAAGCACAGCAGAGGGTCTCCTTGGGTGATGTTTCCGGGTTGTGATTCTTTCTGTGTTGTTTTCTCTTCAAGACTTGTTCGGCGTGAGTTCTCAAATAAGGCTGCAGCATTGTGGATAGTGCGTCTCCATGCCTCCCGATGTGAAGCCAGGGTGGACCATTGTTGGTGATCAATTTAGCTGAGCCTGAGATATTGTTTCAGGGAGTCCTTGTATCGCTTTTTTGGAGCGCCCCTCTTACACTGACCTGTGGCGAGTTCTATTTTTGATAGAGTACTCTATTTTATATAGAGTACTATTTTTGGGAGGCGATGGTCCTCCATCTTAGAAATGTGCCCTGCCCAGCGCAGCTGTGTTCTCAATATCATGGCCTCAATGCTGGTGATCCCTGCTTGCTCAAGGACAGCAACATTCGTCACATAGTCAGACCAGTGCTTAGGATTGTGCGTATACAGCGCTGATGAAAGTGTTCAAAGAATCGTAAGTGTTGGCGATAGGTGATCCGTGTTTCAGACCCATAAAGGAGAATAGACAGTACAATGGCTTTATACACACTGATTTTTGTGCTTCGCCTCAGGTGTTTATCACTCCAGACTCTTTTATAAAGTCTTCCAAATGCGTTATATGCCTTTGCTAATCTCACTAAGGAAGTTATGAATGTGTAACGTAGAGTTATCCATTCATGACTGGTTCATATTCACGATCCCTGCATGTTTGCTGCTTTAGAGGCTATGTAGGGACTGTGAGTTTCCCAAGCCCCACTTACCATGCAGCAGCCACTGCAATCAATGGGAGTTTATTCCCCTGTGAGTCAGGACGCAGCTGGCTGAATGACATTCCCACCCCCCTCATGTGAGCGGAGAACACTCACAGGAAAGGGTGGGAATGTCAGCCAGCTGCTTCCCAATTGACAGAACAGACTCCTGTCAGCTGCAATGGCTGCTGCCTGGTAAGTGGAGAAAATAAAATGAAATGTACCAATTTCCAGACAGTTACAACTATCACACTTAGGATTCAGCGATTGAAAAAAAGTTAAGTTTCTTGGACAACAGCTCTCGGAATCCCCCAGCCAGCAGTGCTCATATTGGCTGGGAGATCCTGAAAGTTGTAGTTCAAATATGGCGGAATTTTACCACTGCTCCTCAGAATATTCCTTCAGGGAGATTAACAGAGGATTTCCACTCACATTTAGGGTTTAATATCCATAGTGGATGGTGGGAAAAGACCCCCCCCCAAAAGGTCCTGGGATATTCTTGTGTCTTGATTGATTCTTGTATCTTGTGTCAAGACTGATGGATCTTGAACTTTGTAATTTTTACCTGGTTGAAAATTATTTTAAGGCTGCTTTACTGCACTGATTTTTAGCTTTTATTCTGTTGTTATTGTATTGAATATTTGATTTTGTGTGCATACAATCCTGAAATCTCTGTGTGTGTGTTTGGATGAAAGTGTGGCCAATACATTTAAGAAACAAAAAACATTTGAGAAAAGAAGGCATGTTCAATGTATAGTCACATTTTACAGAAGACATGTTTTAAGTATAGTCACATTTCAATTATCCTTGCAGAATTGTCTGGCAATGTCTATTCTCAATATGCCATGGACTCAAAAGCATATACTGTATAGGATTATTCTGAGGGTCTGCAGTATTGTTTTTGGCTTGCTATTTTAGGTACGGTCCACTACCAATTTCTGGCAAGGCAGTGAGCTTTGAGTTACAAGAAAGTGGCCCAGTGCAGAGTCACAATCTCTCGGTGGAAGAGCAGGAGGAGGAGAACTTCCTAACTAGCCCTACTGAGAAAAGGTGGGTATATTAGCTCTCCAAATCTGCTTGATAAGAGAATGCACTGATCACTCCTAGATCAGTTAGATCCATCTAGTCTAATATCCCGCTTCCCTCAGTGGCCATGTCAGATGCTGCTGGGAAGCCAAACAACAGGGTACAAAAATTATATGTTCTGTGCTGTTGAGTCTTTAAAAGGAACATTCTGTTAAGGCACAAGAGGGAGGGGCACCTCACCTTGAAATGTTAGGGTCCCACCTCTCCTGCTCAGACTACAGGCTGCTAGTATTCCCTACAAATGGTATTTTCTGGCATACTGTCTCTGATGAACCAGGATTGGCTCTACTAGCTACCTCCTCAGATGGTTGATTTGTGGTGTCATAAAAATGCAGAAAATGGTTAGTTTTTTGCTTCTGTGCCAGAATAATGTGGCTGGTAAGGGGTACTATGCATTTTGACCCGTGTGGCCTCAGGCAGCAAAATGTCTTTGGCGAGCCCTGCTGTGAAGATGGATATGTTCCATAGTCTTGCATCCTGTACTCGGAGAAGGGCAGGATATTAATTAATTAAATATATTCATACCTAACCAACCAGTAGACCCATCTTCCATGAATCTCCTTTTAAAGACTCCTATTGTTAAATGTATTATTTGTTAAAAGATATAAAGAGAAGGCTGCGTATCAGTTCAGGCACCTATCAACCTAGCCTCTCATACAAAGGTCTTAGATACAAAGACATATAACAAGTTGACAAAACTATTGGTGGTGATCACAGCTTGTGTCAGTGACTTCCATAGATTAATTATGTAATGTATAGGAAAGAAGCACTAATGGTGTTCTAGAAAAGCTTGCATGCATTATCAATATTTTAAAAATTAAAATACAGTATATAAATCATAAGCCTGAATCCAATCACTGCTAAGCTGAACACACCCTTTGAATCAATTGTTGAATGGCAAGTCAAAGTTTATGTAAATCCCATGTGTGTCTCTTCTCTTGTTGGGCAGCTGGATTTAGGCCATAGTTGTAAGACAGCCGCTGTGTACTTCAGTGTAGCTATGGTTCCATGTGCATGCTGGATGGGCCCAGAGACATTTCAGGTTTAAGAAAGAATGCCATATCTACTTCTACAGAAAGAAAACAAGGGCATTTCTTTGATGCTCCTGACTCAAGCTTGCTCAGTTTGACTGCTATTGGTCTTGAATATTTTAGCACTTCTATTTCTTGTGCCCACTTCCCCCAAAGGCATTCCCTTCACATACACTGCCAATACCTGTACTCGGAAGCATACACAGTGCTCCAACACAAGCAGGCTTTCCCAATCACTGTAATGGATGGCATGTTCATGAATAGATGTGAATTCTATTTTTTGCTTCATCAAAATGAAGGAAGAAGCTAACCTTCATATGGCTGTGTGTGATAGTGGTGTGCAAGGAGCCACCACCACATGATTACATGTTTGTGTTTCTTTAGAATGCAACGTCATGCAGACGCCATATTCACTGACAGTTACCGGAAAGTCCGGGGCAAGCTGTCAGCCCAGAAGTTATTGCAGGGCATTGTTGGGAAAAGACTTGGGTAAGTGGGGTATCCTTACTCATTCTTATTAGTATTTTGGTAGCTGTCTGTCAAGCATATAGATCCAGGGAGGGTATAGGCTCCTATAGTTACAATTTAGTACTTGAAGTTCAAATGTGAAAAATGTCTCTCCAGAGATGTTCTAAAAACAGTCTAGTCAGCAATAAGTGAGGCAGAGTTATTACGTTCAATAAGCCCAGCACATTTGAGACCATTCACAGTGGGCTGGGTTCAAAGAAAAACTCTCTTACAAGAATTCATCCACATATACCTGTAAAGATCTGGTGCTTCATTGGATAGCACAAGTATAAAACTGAAAAAATGTTCACATGACATTATCTTCTTAACAACATAAAATATTCAGACAAGCCAGTTTCTAAACGGGTTCATATTCTATCCTCTTGAAACGATAAGAACTTTCCAGTATGACCTAAAGATAGTAAACTGATTGGATAGTACCATTTCTCCATACATGATGAGACTACAATCTTATCCAGCCTGGTGTTTTCCAAATGTATTGGACGCTAAGATCCAATCCCTGTTAGTCCAGCCAGTATGGACACATTTCTGCAAATACCTCATGTCAGGGACATCAGGTGATCTAATTTTATCCAGACATGAGCTGTTTGAACATAGGCTACGAATTTTCAAAACCAATCTGCAAGTTCCATAACTGAGTTACAACTGAGTTTACTACAACCACACTGGCTCTTTTGCAGAGAAGGCAGCCTAGGGGATGAAGACCATGAATTGTTGACCAGGCGCCATTCTGACAGCATCCTTATGGACAGTCGCTACCACCAGCAGATGGTATTGAGAAATTTCTTGGGAGCCATGTTACAGAATAAAAGGTTAGTAAGCAGATTCGTTGGCTTACACGAAGGAATACAGTTTTGCAATGTTGTATTTTTAGGTATATCCCCAAGACTGAATGCAACCTGAAAATATAAAGCTAATGCTTACTTACGTTGCCTACTTATTTATGAATGCACATCTAAATAACTCTTCCAGCGCAACACCCCCACCCACTGAGCCCCCCCCCCCCAGTCCCACTGAGTGAAGGACATCTGTCCAGCTGGTGACTGGGGCACACAAAGATGTTTCCAGCCCCTCCCAACAGTAAGCAAGGTTGCAACAAGGAATTGCAATAGGGTCCTGATTGTTTCAGCCTCACTCACTGGTGGGAGGTGTCTGGAAACGTCATCCTTCTGCATCTTGATTATCAGCCTTTGCTTCATGCAGCTGCTCACTCCTAAGGTGAGTTTGGAGGGGCATTTACGATTGTGGCAATAGTGCCACAATTGTGACTATGTAGTGTTACAGAATAGAGCAGTTACAGATCTAGAACTCTAGGTTACAAATCTGTGGCCGCAATATAGAATGCCAGCCATAGCTGAAATATAGGCAATTAAGGATGAATTATTTAGTCCTCAATCTTTATTTTATTCATCTACTTAAGTGGATGATGGGAAATAATAAAGCAGTAATAAGATTAATTACTCTAATAAAAATATTTCAGAGAAAGGAAATGGCAAACTACCTCTGAGTATTCTTTGCGTAAGAATACTCCTATGAAATGTATGGGGTTGCCATAAGTCAACAGGCAACTTGAAGGCACCTACACACACAGACAAAAGGAAGTTGACTCTGAGTAGAAAAAGAACAAGCAGTACTAGGCTGTTATTATTTGTCATCAAGTCAACTTTGACTTATAGTGATCCTCTGAATGAGAGACTTCCAAGAGTTCCAGTCATCAGCTGCCCTGCTCAGGTCTTGCAAACTCCTGGCGAGTGCTTCCTTGATTGAATCCATCTACTTGTAGTGTGGTCTCCCTCTTTTCCTACTGCCTTCCACTTTACCAAGCATTATTCTCTTTTCCAGTGAGTCATGTTCTCTCACAATATGTCTGAAGTATGACAGCC
This sequence comes from Gambelia wislizenii, assembly GCA_030847615.1. NCBI lineage: Eukaryota > Metazoa > Chordata > Lepidosauria > Squamata > Crotaphytidae > Gambelia > Gambelia wislizenii. The sequence goes on from JAUMIR010000004.1 coordinate 38,961,394, forward strand.
TCAGTTTAGTCATCTAGGTACTAGGCTAGAAATGGGCAAATGGTACAAGGCTTCCTCAAAATAGAATCCAAGCCAATGAGTGTAACTCTTAGCCTGCCATCCTATGGCTTCAATAGCTGCTGTTGCATTAGGAGGAAAGTCTCTAACTTCCCTACAACTATTTAAAATAAAAATAAAAATCATGTTCTGAAGATTCTAGGGTTGGGCTTGTGGGAAATAAGATGAGGACGGCTCCAGATGGTAGCAGACAGACGGAAACAAATTGCTTGAGTATCTCTTTCCATGCCGATTGAGTGCCCCTTTTATTCCTATTCTCCAGATCATTATTTCATTCCCCTGTCTGTGTAATTAAGTGTTCCCAGAACACTCCCCTACCCCATACGAAACAGAAATATTTTGCCACATCAAGCTTTCCTGTTTTTTCTTGTTTATAGGTCTCAAGGTGTAACAATAACCATCTAGAGGACTTTGTCAGCATCCTGACCAAGCTCATGGAACTGTAGATTAACTTATTCCTCTCTCATTCCAGTCAATGGCAATCTCCAGCTGGGGAAAACAAACAGGAATGCCATCTTTATCACACACAGCTGCCAGAAAGGTGGGGGAAACATGCACATGTGGAGTGTATGTTCCCTACATTTACTTCAGGTAGATTAGACAGACTGGTGAATGTGTTGTCTGGGTTGTTTGAAAAATAAAAGGCCGTGATATACAGCAAATTTTATATATCCAATTCTTTTTTTTTGTTTTGTTTTGTTTCTCTACTGAGAGCTAATGTACAAAACATAAAGGTTTGTGATCAACTGGAAAAGGATGTTCTCAAGGGCTAAAACTACAACAAGCAGGAGCTTCACTGATGAATTGAGAGTTGACTTTGAGGGCTTACTGCAAAGAGTTTTACTGACTTCAGATTTCAGGGCTACAGATAGCTTTTGCCTGGTATAGCAAACTGGTGATAGAAAGTAAGGAAATGTTCATTAGCCAAAAGCAATTGAGTCAAAAGAGTAAGCAAAACAACGTGGCCTAAATCCCATTGTTACTCATCAGTAGAGCAGACCCATTATCTACATGTTGACTTACCACTCAAAATTTAATAGCTCTACTCTTTAATTTGGATTAACCAACAGGATTCCAGCCTATGCCTTTAAGATACAAGGAAAACTCACTGCATCATGCATAATGATGGGGAGGAAGATTTAGACAATAGGTATATGACCTGCAGGCTTCTAAGTCCTACAAGTACAAACCCCTTAGGATTAAAATGGTTGTGCACCTGTGGATGAGACAGAGATTAAGGAAGAACACAAGGTCTAGTAAAACAATAAGGGAAGCAGTAGACAAAGCATGTCTTCTTATGCTACTGTCTCTATTTCAAAGGCTATTGCTTTTTCCTAGAGACATCGCAGATGTATATAAAGAATCTGCCCAGATGCAAGTGGGCTTTCAATTCCTCAACGTGCATTATAATCTGCTTTTGACTTGCTTAAGTTTCTTCAACCACTAAAATCCCCCTGAACAGCTCATGAAATATTGTAAACATGAGTTGGAAAGTCCAACTGTATATGCTTGGCGAACCAGTATTTGTTGCAAAAACTGCTCCTTTTGTTTCATCCTCATTATTTTATAAGGACAACAGGGGGAAAAAAAGTCAAAACAACGTTTTTGGAGCCCATCAATTTCTACCATTTTGAGTGGTAGACAAGGTTTTTATGTCATAACACAAAGCATTTAAGACACTGAACAGAAACAATGAGGAAAACACTTCTTTCTTATAAAAAAAAAGAGACATCTTTCCAACATTACAGGCAATTTATCTTCCACATTTCAGTTTCTGGCCTTTAAACTCTTCTTTGGCTCCTTTCCTTTGTACCTCAAACTGGTCTTCCCTTAGTTCTTTCTTTCTTCTGACATTAGTGTGTTCTGCAAGGACAAAAATACCCTCAAAATTAAAATTCCAGATTCAACAAAACATATCTCCATGAATGTATTATCCCTTTACTGGCACAATGAAGAGATAACAACAAAGCTAATATTATGCCATACTGCATCTGATTTACAGACAGCCAGAACATGAACATTAAAAAAATTGCACATCAATGTTGCATATAGTGAAGACATGTATTTACAGCCCCATCCTACAAATCTTTACAGAACTGAAAGTCCTACTGTGCTTAATAGCGCTTACACCCAGCTATGTGTGTATAGCATTGTGGCCTAAACTTAGCAATTAAAAGCTTGTCTATGGATTTATTCAGATAAGCTGAATGGATTTAAAAAAAAAAGAGGTGGCAAAATTTAAAATATCTTCATATTCCCAAAGTGAGCTGAGGATTACAGTCCTATCCAGATATTAGCAATGTAGAAACAGTAAGCATATGTGGAGGGAGAGCATGCTAGCCTCCATCCCTCTTCAGAGATACTCCATATGACTTGGAACTTTGATTTTCCAGAGTTGCAAACTGGAGAGCCTCCAAAGACTAAGGTCCCGTCTACACGATTTAACTAATATGTATGGCGTGCGGAAGTTCGCGCTTCGGTACAAACGGCCGTTCGGATGCACACGAATGCAAAAGAGGCCCCCCCCCCGGTTTTCCACCCTGAAATACGCACACGTAGCATTCGGGAGGGAAAGCGGATCGCGAAGAGAAATCCATACGCTGACGGGTCTGTATGGTCTGTTCGCACACATACGAACAGGCAGGGTAATCTGATTGGCTGGCTGAGTAGAGGGGGCGGGGCTAGCACGGAGGGGAATTGGGAGCGACCGCCATGTTGGTTTCCCGGCTAGCGAGAGTCCGGTAAGTCCGTGAGTTTATATGTTTATTTATTTTTATTTTATATTGTAAATACGGAAAACTGACTGTCCGCAAACCAGGAACCTAATTTTTTTTTTTTAAAAAAAAAAGCAGCAGGAGATTTAAAACAGCCACTTGGCTTGCTTGCTCCAGCCAGCTTCGGGAAGAGGGAGTCATACGGAGTTTAGGGGGGTTAAAAATCGTATAGCTGGTTCGTATGCATACGAACGACAGGCTGTTCGTATTTTTTGCCCCCCATACGGATTTTTTTATCATCGTATAGCCGCACCCTAAGAAAGCTGTCCTCTTCAGAAAGCTACCCTCCATTTACAGAAGACAATGGAAATAGTGGAATTAGCACACTCCCTCTCCTTGTATGTTTACCCTATTTCACACTGCTAGCCCATGAAACCCAAAAAGGATAAAGTGTATAAGTAACACACACTTGTTACATTACAACTTTTCAAGCAAAAAAGCACACTCAAACATTTGCATTTCTTTGTGGTGTAAGGCAAAACCACACAGGAAGCAGTGCTTTCTCAGTTATTTTATCTTGTTAAGATATCTCTCACCTGATTGCTTTATGTCTTTCCTTTGACAAGAGAAGTTTATTTTTTAGTGTATCCACAGAATAACACAACACTTATCAAGCAACCAAGAGCTCAAAATGGTCTACAGGTCTGAAATGCTTGGGACTAGAGGTATTGTGGAATACAGTAGCACCCCTGTATCTGCTGATTCACCATCTGCTGATTCAGTTATCCACGGTTGGGAATGGGTTGCGGCTAGGGTGAACGGGGGAGGGAAAGGAGGAGGAGAGAACTTGCCTCCCTTCTCCCTTCCCCGGGATGGGTTCACTGGCACCTGGAAGGTTGTAAGATTCCCATCCCTCTCATAGCAGAATGTTCTTTATTGCTTTCATCATACTACAGTTGCCCCTCCACATTCGCGACTTTCACATTCGCGGTTTTGATCATTCGCGGAAAGCTGCCTGCACCCCCCCTGCTCAACACCCCACTCCTTTCCCAAGGCAGCGAGGGGCTTCTTAGGAAGCTCCTTGCTGCCTTGGGAAGGGGGGGGGTAAGACCCAGCTGGTGCGCTCGCGCTACACCCCACTCCCTTCCCAAGGCAGCCAGGGGCTTCTCAAGAAGCTCCTCGCTGCCTTGGGAAGGGACTGGGGTGGAAAACCGCTCGCTGGCAGGCTCATTTCTTATTTGCGGTTTTTTCACATTCGCGGGGGTTGTCTGCCCCTAACCCCCACGAATGTGAAGGGATGACTGTATTAGTAAGAAACAGGAAAACAATATTTAATTAGCTGATCAACCCACTAAAGTGAGTATGGTTGCTGGAGTACAACTTCCACCAGTTCTGGTCAGCACACCGTATAGTGAGGGATGATGAGAGCTGCTGTCTAGCAACATCTGGAGAGCCACATATTTCACATATCTGTACTAAAGCTTTAGGAGACAAAAAACTGAGGCTGTGAAGAGAGGCTACATCCATTTATTTTTGAGGCTAGTGTTGTTTAGTAAATGGAAAAGGAAAAAAACCCTTTCATTTTCCAAGTCAGAACTTAATTAGAAACAAGAAGGCACAGCAAATACATCCAATCTGCCTTGACAGATGTTCAAGCTACCCTCTTTTACTTTAACAATTAAAAAAAGTGTACCAGAGAAGGGTGCTGAACCTTCTCCCTTCCTTCTTCCTCTAGTACCTTACCTTCTACTCCATTGCTCCAGGTCCTTTGTCCTTTTCTCCCTTCCCAGCAAAATACTTGAAATGAATGGAAGTAAGCAACAGACCGAAGGGGGCCACATATGTGACTGTATATAGTGCCCTTCCCCAGAATGCTCATTTTAGTATTAAAGACTACCCCTGTGGTTTTGTATCTGGATAGAGCAAATTTGTGTGTGTGTTGGGGGAGAACATACATGGCACCATTATGTCTTGCTTGGCTCTGAGACTGTTGATTACATTGCAAGTTCACACACACTTCTTTCAGAGCCCAGGGCATGGTCTCAAGACACAGAATGTAGCAGCAATGTTGCTGAAGCTAAGTGTCCATGGAAAGCTGCCTGAGCCCATTAATGGAGGGGGTGGGGGGCAGATAATACTTCCAATGCTACTAATCATCAGGTTTGAGTAAGATGCAAATTTACTTAAATGGTTTTAAATTGGTTAACCCCTTTAGTAAGCATGGATGCACATGCAAGTATCCATTAATACATTACACAGGTTTGGAACATAGTGAGAGTAATCTGAATGATAACATCTACCTAGCTATATTTCAAAGAATGTGGCTCTTGTAGGTTCAAAGATGGGCATGGCAGTTTGTTAAGATTTTGTTTGGCACACAGAAAGGTGAACAATAAGTATGAAATGAAGCAGCCAGCATGCTTAGGAAAAGCAACATCCAAAGACCCTTACTTCTAGGAAGAGTTCGTCACTAGTACAACCCCCTTTTACCGCAGTGTTCTATATTTTGCCAACCTACTGCTCTGTTCTGCAGCGATCCTGCCAAAAGGAGAAAGGGATAAAAGGTTCAGACAGGAGAGTAAGCAGAGAGCAAAAGTGCTCCAGGAGCCGACAACACCTAGAAGAAAGAAACATGCAAGCAGCAAAACCAGGCCTTCCAGCAACTCCGAAATATGGGTGAGCATCAAGGAGTTTCATAACACCTTAGAAGACAATTTTGCCACCAGGCAGGTGGGATTGGAAGCCAATAGCTCAAGTGACACTAGCATGTTGGCAGTGTTAAGCTATATTATTCTAAACTGAGAAAGTAAATTGAAAATCTTGTCTTGTGAGACACGAACTACTTTATTATAACCTTGATGCACAGCAGTTGTTAGCAAGAATAATTTTGATTATCTGTTCACGTTACTAGAAGCCCTGGTAAAATAGAAATAGAAACTCAAGCCTGCTTTATGTCTTATTACCACCAACACTTGGAAGCCCACCTTTGCTTGGCAGCTACTTAATATATCTGGCTATACTGACTGGTCTCGATGGCATGTCTTGTCTCCATGCCATCCCTGTCAGTGTCTGATGGCTGACTGGAAGTCAAGCTACATGGTGAGGTGGAAGAGGAAGAATGTTCGCCATGCTGAACACCCTCCTGGGAGTTTTTAATTGATTCCACATCTGTAAGACTAGAAGATTCCTTTGTGCATTTCCTTTTTCTGGGTCTCCATGCTGCTAAATGTAGAGTACTTACAGAGGATAAGTATTTATTAAAGCTTCATTATTAAAGCTTTATTTCCACTGCCTTTGTAAAAACCAAAGCCTGCTCACATAGGGCCATTAGGAAACCAACGTTAGGGTAGAAATCCTTTGGCCTTCAATACGTTTTGGATTATAGCTCCCATAACCCCATGCAAGCTGGGACTTTGGGGAGCTGAAGTCCAAAGCTTCCAGACAACCCAAGATTCCTCAACCCTGCTCTAAGTAGACTAGAACAACCATCAGAAAGGCTTCTGTGGCTAAGGGTAGCATCTAACAGCTGCTGTTTGTATATCTTAGAATTTCTAAGCGTGGAAATGCTCTCATAAATCCCTTGATTAATGCTCCTACCAAAAGCACAAATTGGGGATGAATGCATATAGTTAATCTAACTGAAGGCAAAGAACAGGCCATGCAGATTCTTGGCACTCCCATAGCCCTCTTCACATCTTCTGACTCACAATAAACTGGGGTGGGCAAACTGAGATCTTTGGCCTGATCCCATATGGTCTTTGATGTATTTTCAAGAGCCCTAGAGAAAAGCATTCAGTTCAGGTCACTGCAAAAGGAATCTGTCCCTTCCCCAGCAGCTCTTTAGGTGGGCAAGTAGACAAAGAAGGGCAGCAAAAGAAGAGAGAAATGGACAGGCACACCTACTTTTGTCTCAGAGTGTACCAGCCACTTGCTTCAGCCCCACCCACCACCAGCATGCAGCTCCTGCCAGACTGCCCCTTGGGCTATGTGGCTCTTTACAGAAATGAGCTCCTCAGGTCTGTGACGAATACCGGTACCTCAAAGCGGCAGCTTGCTACAAACACATTTAGTGTGACATTTGTAAAGGGGTATGTCTTTATGTGTATGACACGATTGGGCAATGACTGCACAAGGATCCCAATCACATCCACCATTATTGCTCACACTTGTACAAGCGATATCATCATCATTTATCTATACACTGCCATCAATGTACATGCATCCTAGATGCCAAATTGAACATGTATCTATCAATAAATGGGACCAGTGGCTCAGCCTTCCATCTCTCCCAGTTTTAATATATGCATGGAGGAGTTCCGGAGAGGATGGGAAGCCATGTGTATGGATTCTGCCCAAGTGACAAATGTGCTCATGGAAGGGACTTCCAGGAACACTTGTATGAGTAAAGGATGATCACATGGGAAATAGTTTTAAGGGCTTAATTGAACTTCCACTGTAGAAGAAAATATATATCAGTCCAGGTGAACATCCAGTGGCATCAGAGATGCCTATGAAGTGCACCATACAACCTAAAAAATAAAAGCTGGCCATAAAAGCAAACAGCAATAGCCTTTCCCAACCTGGAAACCACCAAATGTGTTCAATTATAACTATGCTGCCTGGGGGACTCTGGGAGTTTTCCAACATATCTGGATGAAGTTGGACAAGGATGCCCTGTGGGATGTGCATGGAGCTTGTGAAGCCTGACTAGTCACTAACATCTGAAGGGTACATTCTTTACAGTTGGGTGAAAAGAGAGGCAAAAATTCAACAGATAAAATAATATTTTCCTGCTATCACTGAGAATGGGCTTTACCTATGCAGCCAGGGCAAAATCCCTTCTGGGGGAAAAAAAGAGTTGCAAGGGGGTTTTCACATAACAAACAAAGTTCTCTTTTCACTCCAACATTACCCCAGCTTTTCTCAAACAATTTAGAGCTCTCCAGATCTGCTAGGCTACTATACACAGCAGCTTCAGCCACCACAGGCATCATGGGAACTGCAGTCCAAAATATCCAGTGGGTACCAGGTTAGGGGATGGCTGGCCTTTCCTTGAAACATGCCACTCTTCCCAAAATAAGATTTTTTATGGTCAACATATTAAGGGTGAATCCACAATATTTCCTTGGAGGCCTAAAAAAGGGAAGGAGATGAAGATTCTATATATTGCAAGTGACGCTGGTCTTAGTTGCTGAGTTCTCAGCGTCAGAAATTTGGGGGCAGCATCATTGGAAGAGTTCTTGCTTCAGGGCCAGTGGGAGCTGCTTGGATTTTTCACAAGGTACCAGAGAAACACCATGATGGGAGCTGTATGGGAATTAAGATAACTATGTGTATACTTAGCTACTTTTTAAAAAGGAGGCCAAAGTTGTGGACTGCCAGGATGTGTGTGAGGATGCCAGGGCTGTGCTAAGTGTACTAGAAAAAGGACTCACTACAGAAGTCACTTTGTCACTTGGTCTCCCCAACACATGGAACCCCTCCATTAAAAGCCAGCAGTATCACAAACCAGCAAGAGTAGTGAGAATGCAAGGCCAAGATGCCCGCCACCAAGAGGAGAAACACCAAAGAATCTGGGAAGACTATTCTGCATTTGGCTTCTTCCTAATATCACACAGTTTAAATTTTCTCTGTTGCCCGCTGTTCACCTCCAAGAAGAAAGGCTCTATTGCAATATCCATTTTTGCCTTCTCACCTTTTCACAGCTTTATGTGCCAACATTCTGTTGCCTGCTAGGAAGGTGATGCTGCCAAGTATAGCCAGGTACTTCAGGGTCTGAAACATATTGAGCTGAGTCCAGTAGACATACATGAGTCCCAACATTGCTATTAAGAAAGACACCAAGGCAAAAGTGGTGAATGGGTTGGAAAAGATGGAGCATTAACAACAACATTCACAGCACAGGCAGTACAGAACAAATGCATACCAGTTCTCAAATCCCATCACTGTCCAGTCTGCATGGAATTAACAGTAAATCTATATTACCAAGACTACTCCAGACTCCTAAATTGTGATAATTTACCATAAATTGGGAAGAAGAGTGAATATGTGCTAGATACACAAGACTATATAGGAGAGGTTGAAATATTATCTTCCAATGGACACAGTATTTTGAAGTTTCTGAATCTTCTAAACTAGATCTCTAGAAAAAAGATAATTTCTTTCATCTCCACAGAGCACTGTTCACTATCCTGTGACTCTAATAAAAATGAGAAAGGTAGGCAGACTATGTTGTCAACTAGAAATGAGAACTAACAACTTTACTGAATCACTTTTACTGTATCAGTGGGAAGCTCCTTGTCATTCTCAAGAGTATACAGGCAATCTACATACCTTCATGGGCATGAAAAAACTGATCACCCTAGTCTGAACTTGCTTAACAGAACTTGCTCCAATTTTCAAGTTGAATCAGAACCACACTTAGTTTTCACTGAAATCAACAAAACGAGTCAGTCATGACTCACTTTAATCCTACTGAAATCAACGTGAAAGCATGACAAAGTGTAAATCTAACCCAATACATGCTCTGAACATCTATACCTAAAGAAATGTCATGCAAGATTCACGTAACGTTTAAACTGCCAATTAGCTGGCTAAAGTGTTCAATAAGTACTGATATGCTGCTTCTAAACAATAGTGGTACTGTGAAAGAAAATATTTATTTGCAGGATTTCAAAGACGTAGAGGATGTCTTCCAGGTCACTAAAGGTTTCTATGTTTCTGTGTCAGAGAATTTAGTACTATGAAGGTAAAGTAACAAAAGGAAATAACAGGAGATGCAATCTTTAGCCATATTTGCAGAGATACCTAGGCACTTTATGTAGTCTCTCCAAGTACATTAAATAAGAGATATGAGACAGGATCCCAGAAGCCTTCTCTTTTCAAAGTACTCTCTCTCTCTCTCAAACACACACACACAAACCCCAAAAGTTAAACAACCAAAAAGCAAATTCTGAACATTCAGTGCTATAAAATGTACCTAAATGGAAGCAAGAGAAGCCCAGTCTAATGATAGCTGTTTAACTGATGGGCGACATGTGTTTAGCAGCACAGGAATAATTCTACATGATAGAAATGGGGTAGGAGGAGGACAAAAGACTCTATTATACCCATTATAGTTAATAGGTTGTGAGCTCATTTGTCATCAGGCTCTGGCTTCAGAGCTTACGTGGTAAAAGACAAATGGGGAGGAATCTCTCTGGCACTTACCTGCGTGACCCAGATGGAATATAATGGTGCTGGGAGCAAAGCTAAAGTTGGAAATGTTGGCCCCAATCTTTATCCACTGAAAAATTACAAAACAAACATTAAACAAAAAGATCAATGGACAATGAAACCAAGATCACACTGACTCTGAAATAAAGCAGCTGCCTGCTAACTTAAGAAAGGCTTCTAATTATGCACACATGTATGTATCTCTGTGTATGCACACCTCCATGAGTAGATCACACACCATATCAAGTATACCAGATTTTACAATTAATTCCATTCAAACTGACTGTTTGCATAAGAGGCGTAATCCTGCACTGGAAAGTCTCATTGGCTGTCACTCAAAACTGGGGAAATTCACATAGAGATTTGGACATGAGGAGTGTTGATTAGATGTTTTATTGGGCACTGACAATGAAGCCATATAGCATAAAAATTGGCACGGCTCCTTGAAATTTTAGCCATAGTGCTGCACTGCACTGTTCCTGTGGTCTAGTCTTTTTATCTCCTCTCTGTTTCTAACCCCAAAGTATCCTGATATCAGAAGTGACTCAAAGGTATTTACTGGGTTTGGCTATGAGAAACTTACCACAATAAAGAGCAAAAGCAGTGGGGAGAGTATCATGGCTGTGAATGTGTTAGATACCACAGTGGGAGGCCTCTTCTCTGGTTCTCTGAACAGGTGCTATAGAAGAAGGATTTCCAGAAGAAATGGATCAGAAAGGTAACTCATTTCAGCAGGTAGACAGAAAACTCTGGGTGAGGAAAACCACGCTTCATTTTATCATCGCTCCAGACTATCCTATAGAATTCACAGTTTTATAGGTTCAGAGGCTGCTGTTCAACCTAACAGCTTCATCTTCTACAACAGTAACTTTTCTTTGTCTCATTCAGGCAGGAAATTACTAGAAACTAGTTGTACCCGGTGTAACATACACTGTCCCCCACCACGTGCTACACTGCCCACAGTACACACACCGTTCTCCCACGATGCCCTCCTTGCACTCTGTGCCGCTCTCCCCGTGCCCCATGCCACCCTCCCCGTGCCCCATGCCACTTTCCTCCACCCCCGCTGCACTCCACATGCCCTGAGCCACCCTCCCCGTGTCCCATCCTGCCCTCCTGGTGCCCGTGCCTCCTTTCACATGTCCCATGCCATCCTCCTCATGCCCCCGCTGCTCTCCACGTGCCCCAGGCCACCCTCCTTGGGTCCTGTACACACTGCATGCACACATACACACGCCCCACCTCCCCATGCTACTTACACCCCTTCTGCCGCCACCATGTTTAGAAAGGACTTAAACGTCCACATGTTCCTTCCCCCAGAGTGCTGGTCCAACCAAGCTTTGATTGGTTGTTCAGTTTCCTAAGTGGCCAATCAGCACACTGGAAATGGCAACATACCTAAGAGAGTTCTATATACAGATCTTTCTATACTACATCACCACCAATCTTGGAAGCAGTCCAGAAGGTAGTGGATGTAATGCAAGACATTTTAAGGTTCAAGACAATTTTTGATCTCCCTACAGAAGGGGTGGATGACTGACGTCATGAGGTCATAGAATCATAGAATTGTAGAGGTGGAAGAGACCACAAGGGCCATCCAGTCCAACCCCCTGCCATATAGGAATACACAATCAAATCATTCTCCAATCAAAGTGCCTGGTGGCGTTTTTATGTGTGGGGAAGAGGAAGAAGGGAAAAAAAAAAGTGGTGGGGTGGAAGCATTCTTAGCTGATGCCAACTGAGTTCTCACCCACAACTCTGGGGGCACTTGCAAATTCTAGCTCGAGAGTACAAATTTCATTGTTTTCTCTTTCACTATGTGGGGAGTCTGCATTACCTACATGTCAACAAAAGAAAGTATAATCTTTTACCAAAAAGGAGGTGCCTCAAGTAACTCGTAGATGGAACAATGTGAATATCTATGAATCCTGGGAGAAGCAGGGAGGGAAAGTACAGTAGGGCCCCCATATCCATGGGGGATTGGTTCCAGGCCCCACAGAGGATAGTGAAATCCGTGGATAATAGTGAACACTGCCGCCCAGGGAAGGGAGATGGGAGGCTAACTTGCCTCCTCCCTCCCTCCCCTGCCTGCCAGCTCCGTTGCGCAGGAAGCCTCCTACCACCTGCCCACCGGGCCAGAATCCCCCCACCCTGGAGAAGGGAAGGGGAGGTGAGCTCGCTTCCTTTCTCCCTTCCCTGCCTGCTAGCTTCGTGGCACAAGAACCCTCCTCTCCCACCTGCCTGCCACACCGGAATCCACCCCCCAGAGAAGGGGGGGAGGTGAACTTGCCTCCTCCCTCCCTCCCCTGCCCGTTAGTTCTACTGTGCCCAAACCCTCCCCCACCCGCTAGCTCTGTCGCATCAGAACCCACCCATCCCCATGGAGAATGGAGGGGGGAGGTGAGCTCACCTCCTCCCTCCCTCTCCCACCCACCCTGCCATCGCCATCCGCGGGTAACTGAATCCACAGATGGGGAAATCAGTGGATACAGGGGAGCTACTGTACAACATAATACAACGATGTTAAATTATTAGGAACCTCTAGTTGATAAACATATGTAGTTTTATTTTAACCTGTTATCTGTGATGCCAGAGAAATCTGAAAACAACTTCCACAAGAATTGTCAAAAGAAAAATAGAGAAAAGCAGCCAACATATCCCTGGACTGTACCTGTATCTCCGGTTTTGGAGTGAAAAGGCTTTTTGACTGGATTGTGGATGGAGCATCTTCTTCTGGGAATTTGATGACAACATCAGCCTGAAATGAATGTTATAGCTAAGTGAATCTCCTCTAGACAGTTTATTTACACTTGGTTAATATAGGATATTATATAATTATGTTGAGAATATACGGTATGTTGTTTTCCCAGGAACTTTCCTACACACTGCCAGTTGATATAAAAAATACAGACACCCACCCCAACACAAAAAATGAGAAGGATCATCTGTTAATGCAAACTTGTGAGAGTGGGAGCAATTCAAAAGACAAGACACTTGTCATTGATTTTTTTCCTTTTTCCAGCACTAGGAAGTCATTCTTTGCTGTGTCTGCACAAAGCTGTAACATTAGTTTTCAGCTTATGTTAAATACAGTGTCCTCAAAAGACTGAACTTGAGCACTGGTTCTTGGTAAGCATAATTTCATGATAACCTCTCAACTTGATAGTAGTTAACCCCTCACCTGCTCCATCATCTGCAAACGGGAACACTACATCACTATTTTAAAGTTTGCATTGATAGGGTACCCAAATGGTTTAGGCCATTTTTTGGTAAACCTGAGCATGAATGAATGGAATTACCCTTTAGTATATTTTTTTCTATGTTACATCTAAGCAAGTTATTTTTTTTTTAAAAAAAGAACAAGAAAGAGAGACAATTTTCTTGCACAAAGAAAGTAATTGAAAGGTTACAGTATGATTGTTTTAAATTCTCTCAAAAACTGTGAACAAAGAATCATGCTTCACCGGTGGAGGGGGGGGGAGAGAGAAAAGAGACGAACTTGACAATAAAGATCTCATGCTACACTGTGACACTATGTGGTGGAACATTTACCTCAAAAACAGTACATGCATCAGCAGAGCAAGAGTGGGAATCAGATGGCCCTCAAGAAGTTGACTGCAACTCCCAGCATTCCCCACCACTGGCTAGAGCTGCTGGGACCAGCAAGCAGGCCATGAGATTACCAACCTGGAGTAGAGAAAGACAACACCAGCCTTCCACTAACCTGCTGCTCCACCAGGTGCACTGAACTATGACTTCCATAAGCCATGATAGCTGTACTGTTAGAGAAATCATCATTCCTATGCCCTTCTCTCTTTGGTAGGAAAACCATATGTTAATTGGGTCAAGCAAGATTCTCTATGTTATGCCTGGCATAGTAATTTAGTAATTTAGCTCCCAATCTCTGTTGCTATCTCACTCTGTCAGTGCTACCCAAGGCAGGCAGTGTGCAACTGATGCAACATACCATGTTCCAGAGGATTGGATTTTCCAAAGTAGCATCACCAATGATCAAATAAAGAGTATAGGTCCCTGAGGCTGAATCAAATTCTGTTTTCCTCTCAGAAGTATCCAGCTCAAACTTGTAGATGTTTTTGCTATCAGGTTCTGCAACGAACACCACTTCCTGCCCAGTCTTCTGATTGTGAAGACGTACAAAGGTCTGCAGGAAGAGGCAATTACACTTATGTTAGCATCAAACGACATGACATGGCAAGGCTTCTACACTTATCTTAGCATCCAACAGCACAACACAGCAAGGCTTTTAATAGCACCCTTATTTCAGGTGGTTTAAAGGAGAAAGTGGCATGTGATTTGCTGCTCAAGGAGAAGAGAAAGGATGTTTCTTTTAGTGCACAGAGTGAATTAAAAGTCTCAACCTTTTTTTTAATTAATTTTTATTATGAAATTTTGCAAACAGACTGAAAACTACAATTATTTTAAAGAAAAAGCAGCTATAAGAAAAAAAGGTAAAGAAAAAAAAATAAAAAGAGAAAGCACGTGAAATATTGAAAGTAATATATAAGAATAGAAAAGTGACTTCTGACTTTCTTCTCAGTGGTTATAAGCATAAACAATATAATCTTATCTCACCTTATTAAGAATTACCCCTTGCACTTCTGATAAACCTCTAATTCACAAAACCCACTGTTATCAAGTCATTTTTTTGAAGCTTTCACATATTTGTAACTAATAAGAACATTGAAAACTATATCCCTCTGCAAGTAGTTTCTCATTTGATTTAATTCTGTATTCTACCAGATGACCACTCCAAAAGATCTTGATAAGTTAACCCATTTTTTTTTTTGCTGTTGTTTTCTTTCTGTAAAATGTTTCTTGGGTTGAGACCCATAAAGGCTTCTTTGGGCATAACCTGGTTTTTTACCTATTCCAAATTCTTAGTAAGGCATGTTTCACAAAATGATTATTTACTTTCACTTTATCGTACCATAGGTATCCATGCCATCCAAACCTCAGGTCATGCCCTTCTAATTCTAATAACCTTTTATTTCTCAGGGATGTGTGAAATTCACACCTCTGTGTAATTCCTCTTAACTGGGTTTCCCAAATGTAGATTCACAAATAACAGTGAATATTCTATCCATCACTACTTTATAGCATTACAGAGGTAAGGTGGGAAGGTAATAGGTGAGTGGGAATTAATGATTTGCACATTTAGTCTCTGACATGTCTATTGAAAAGGATTTCAAACAGCATGCTTGAGAAAACCAACATATGAAGCTGCCTTATATTGGTCCATTTGATCATTGACTCTGACTGATCCTGGATCTCTAAGGTCACAAGAAGAGTCTCTTTACCACTCTTTGTATACCAGAACCTTTAACTGGGGAGAGTGGAGATTACAGCGAGTACCTTCTGTATGTAAAACATGTCCATAACCAGTGAGCTATGGCCTTCTCCACTAAATATCTTTGTCTGACTAAAATACACAGCAACTTTCTTTTTATTCATGTTTTTCTTTAATTTCTTAATTTTTCTTGTCATGCTTTTAAGAGCTGGAATCAGCAAATCAGAGACAATAAATTGCCTTCCCTACCTCGAAACAATCTAGGGCAACTGACACATTTATCTTTAATACAGTTCCTACCATCCAATCTAGAATTAAGTATTCAGATTGGTTTTTAAAGCTTTACAGAGACTCTTTTTCAAAAGGCTTCCTTGGCAAGACACGTCCATTGACAAGTTAATGGTGTGAACCACCTAACCTGGTGAGGGATGAGTTCTGCTCCAGTGTTCACATCGACCAGCTGGAAGGACAAGGCAAAATTCTGATGGCTGTCAGCAGTGAAAGATCCTTTGGCTTTGGTTGGGTAAGTAACCCTGGGAGGAAATAAAGTAAACAGCTGCTTTGGGACAAAAGCACATTTTTACTAAAGGAATCAGTCTGGACATCAAGCTCACCCATTACCCATTTTGTGCCAGAGCTTGGAACTTCTGGGAGTTTTAGTCCAAGAAAGTAAATGTTTCAAATTCTTCAAGATGAGTGAGCCTGGAAGTCTCAACCCAAAGCATTTTCTATTCTGTGAAGGAGAGGAAAGCTACAGGAAAGCTATATTTGGGGCAATTTCCTTCTCTCCCTAAGCCAGCTGTAAAGAAGGCAGTATTGTTCCACCCAAGGGGTGGTGGACAAACAGCAGCAGGCCATCGGCTGCCAACTGCCTGCCTTTCACAAGAAAGGGGCCTTTTAGAAGTGCAACATTTCTGTGTGCATGCAAAGTTTAGGAGGGAGGACAGAGAGAAAGAAAAAGACCCAAGTACACCAGGAAAAGATCACCTTTCAGCTACTACATTGTTCTCTCTGTTCACCAAACAAACCACTAACTCAGAGCTCACCCAAGGAGCTGAAACAGAGTTCAGTTTGAGGAAGGGTTTATCAGTGCTCAGTCTTTGAACCAGTTGAGATGCATGTAAAGTAGGGGCAGGAAACCATTTTCAAGTGGTGGAAGTGAATCCCCTCCTGACAGCCTTTTGTGGGCCAGATGATATAAGGGTGATGCCCATGCCAATGCGCATGTTATCACACAGGCCTTAGCTGCAAACCCAACATCCTCCCTATTTCCAGCATAGGTAGGAGGGAGAAAAAGTTCTTTCTGATAGCACTTGCAAACAATGGCTGAACACTACAAAGCTTTGTGCACTGCTTTTTTTCCCAGATGGGAGGAAGAATGGTGGTGGAAATCCTTGCTGATATCTCTAATCATTGATTGAAATAAGCAGTGAGGAACCTTGTTGCCTAGCCTACAAGAGGGCAGGGCAACCAAGGGACTCTGTGGGCCAAATTGAAACCACTTGGTACACTTGGAAAAGAAGCAAAAACAAAGGATGTATGGGGGCAGAAGAAGCAGTGTCCCTTTAGTTGCCCTCACAATGTCCCTTCGCAAGGTTGAGTGGTTAAATTGCTACTGGCAATTTGATACTGGAATACCTGCTTTAATGTAATAAATATCTAACCATATGCATGTCTGCCATGGGCATGGGCAACACAGAACAAAGCTCATCAAGACATCTGAAGCATCAGCTGATATCTATTCTTCCTTCAGTAAAAAGCTGGCAAAGGATGTGGAGTCACATGGCTGTCATTTAGCATTGTGTAGGGCCTGCTGGTATCTTACCTGGTCGTTTTTGGTGCAATGCTCTGATCTTTATCCACAGTGAAGAGATCCACATTTGAAATGCCAACTTCTGTTGAGACTTTGACTTTCAGCTGCAAGCGACAAATAAATCAACAGGACATGGAGTCTACAGATCAGGTACTGAATGCTGACTTTGTTGTTTTTCCTCCTCTGGAAGGCATACATAGCCCCCACTTTTACCCACTATGTTTTTTTTATTCACATGAAAAAGCTATCAGATAGGTTAGGTTTAGAGATAGTGATTCATAACCAATGAAGTTATATAGTAATCTATTAAGTTCTATGAGAATCTCAGATTTGTGTTTCTCTAATCTACCTCTGAACTACTACACACCCCGGTTTTTTTTTTAAGATGAATTATTTTCCATTCAGATAATGTTATGCACAAAATGCTCTTTGGATACCATATGGTTGGCATAATCTGCCAATAATTTTCACTTTTCTTTATGCAATCGGAGGATCTAGAAGCATGTTTTCTTTCTTAAATGAAAAAGAGAACATATGTAAATACTAAAGAAAAAGATGTGCTGTCAGATACCTGTATTGTTACTCAGGGAGAATTAGGAAGAATTTAGCCAAGTTTTAATGGTTTCTACATGCTTCAATCTTCCACTTTAGTTTTGGGAAGTACGTATTTTCTGTATCAACACAAAAAACAGCATTTGAGTCTTTTTATATGACTACAAATGCATTTTTTTGCACAAATTAAAGCAATCAAATGTATTACTGTCAATAATATTTTAACAGCAGTCATTCATTCTGTATCACTTTACTAATAATTCAGTTTCCAAAAAACAAATTGGCATAACAGTTTTTCCTCTGCAAAAGCAGAGTATCAGCAGGCAAAAGCCATAGGATGTGTTGAGGGCAATTCAACATTTGTTGAAACAACAACAACAGCAACAAAAACCAAGACTCATACCAATAGGCAAAGATGATAAAAAATGTAAACATCTCACAGTGCAGACACAGGGAACAGCTCAGGTCATTAGATCTATACTTGAAACACTTAAGACTATGGTCCTGTCTATACAGTCAAAAAGATCATGCAAACGTACAGTGATCTGTTCAAATAGCTGTTTGAACAAATACAGTACATGTCATCCGGAAGCAGGGCAGTTTAAAATCCACTGCAAAGTCCGTGTGTGCTGTGTCCGGGGCTTCATACAGATTTTTTTAAAAGCGCCGTACGATATGTGAATGTGTGATCATTTGAACACTCACATTCGCATAAATACGAACAGGCAGTGCAATCTGATTGGCTGGATGAGGATGGGGGGGTGGGGCTAGCAAAAAAGGAAAGCAGCTGTGGCCACCATGTTGGATTTTTGGCTACACGAGGGTCCAGTAAGTAAATGAAACAGTGATTTTATATTCTTTTATACACTTTTAAAATTCTTTCTGACTTTGTAAATACCAAGTGTTGCTTGTGCGTACCCTGGGAAACTTAAAAAAAAAAATTGGCAGCAGCAGATTTAAAATTGCAAGTAAATTACTCGTGGCCGTCAGCTGGCTAGGGGGTCATGTGGAGTTTGGGGAGTGTCTTTTGGCTGTGTATGCAGTTCGCATCATTGTGAACGTCTGCCTTTCCGAATGGGTTTGTATTCCCCCCTCCCTCATATAGACAAGACCTATAATAAAGATGAAAACAATGTAAACCTTTTCCAGCTTCAAGTGTAACCAAAAAGGTCTCTTGATGAACCAACCAAATTCCTTATTTGGGAAAAGCTATGTGTGCACAGAATTCTCTTACACTTTTATTTCTTTTCTACACAACATCTGACTTCTTTCCTCTTGTGATTTAAGTTTTAACAGGGGATGGGGGAAGGAATCTTAAAGTAACATATGAATGAATGCATCCTCACTGGATGCCTCCTTGGCAGATTAATCCAAGGAGACAAGACAACACAGATTGAAATCAGAGGTCATGTGCAAGTGGCTACATATAGAAAATTAGAATACAGTTGCAGCTTTTGAACCTTTGAAATGGAAACATTCTCCTTTGTCATGTTGAGATTGGAACAGAACTCTCTCAGTATGGTCCTGTTCTGGCACAGCACTGGGATAAGGCATTTGGCAATGCTTATGGTCAGCTTGGTCTGTGCATGTGCTTCTATGGACATTTTCAGACACGGAAAAACAGCTTCTTGCCACGCAAGCAGCCTCCGGAACAGTATCGAGGCTGCTGCGTGGCAAGGGTCCATTTTGGATGACGCTGTTTCTCTCTCAGCGTCGTCCGTGACTGTTGCGGCCAGCACTGGAGGTGGCCGCGCTATTTTTTACTCACGAAAGTTGTCCGTGAGTAAAAAATAGCGTGGCCACCTCCAGTGCTGGCCGCAACAGTCATGGACGACGCCGAGAGAGAAACGGCGTCGTCCAAAATGGGACACTTGCCGCGCAGCAGCCTCGATACTGTTCCGGAGGCTGCTTGCGTGGCAAGAAGCTGTTTTTCCGTGTCTGAAAATGTCCTATGTGTGTGTGTGGGAAAAAAAAAACCTCTTTCTTTCTCATACACACATCAGGTAATGCAGTCTTTTTGCCCAGAGCACTACCTTTAACGTTAGATTTGTAATTTTCAAAAATTCTACCACATTAATTAGAATTAACACTAATGACAGCCTCTAAAAAGCAGCTTCCCTGACAGCTTGCCCAGGAACGATGTGGCTTATTATTAGGCTAGGTCCATACAAGGCCATCAGCATTAATGCACAGCCACTAGCACTACTTACATTTCCAGAGTGTTCAAGCAGCACCATCATTCCCTTTCTGACGCTCCAAGAGAAATTACTACTCCAATTACCACACTGATTTTTGATATATATGGCAAAGGTCAATGCTTGTAAACAAGTGCCTCCTTTTAGCTGTTCCAGAGTGAGCAGCAAGACTTAAATGCTAATTTTTCAATTAATTAGGCAATTGAAGGGCAAGACAGGTAATACACAGGGTAAACAATGCTTGAGTGAACACATCTTTCCCCCACTGCTCCCCGTGATTCTAGTTATCAGCACTGCTGTGATTCTGGCAATGACTTTAACAAGGTGAACTGGAGAAGAATGGCAAGCAAAAGTTAGTTAGGCTGGTCCTTGAGAAAAAGCACCAAGATCCATCATGGATAATACCTTTATTGGGACCAACTAAAAATGTCACAGAATGATCAAGGTACTGGTTGCATATCTGAGCACTACTGAAACTACTGTCTCAGATATTTTTAAAGAAAGTAATACATCTTAGCTTTATTATAACTGTTTGAAAGACCACAGGGAAACTGATTACCTGCCTCCGCCAAAGCAATTTAACATTTCCTGAAATGCAAGTGTCAAATGCTTAAAGATATATAACTAAAAGTTGGTTGTCAGTAAGCAGGAACTGCAATCACATACTGTATATTAAATGTTCTATTAATATATAAAGACACTAGCAGGCCCATAATGAATGGGAGCAACCAATATCAAAAGTGACTGGCCAAGTTGCCAGGATGATATCTAGAAAGAGAGCAGTAAGGAAAGGCCCATTGTCAAAGGCCAAGTTACAAGAAGAGAAACAAAAAGTAATTCTTTTTATTTACTATCTAAGGACAGAAGTATATTTGGCGTTTCCATTATCAATTAGTAAGTAGAAAATAATGTATAAGGAACAGATATCCAAAAATGTGATACCTAAGAAAAATGGGTACACTTAAGTTTACTTTGTAAATCTTGAACAAGGAATTTCATTTATGAAGAAGGAAAACCATTTATGACGTTGAAAGGTGAACTTCCAACATTGTAATGATTATACTTCACATTTATAGCCATTGCACCATTGTAATGACTGAAATATCTCACAAAGCCTAACATTGAAGCCAGGCAGCCCACCAACAGAAAGATTTATGAGATACTAGAAAGCAGGATGGTAAGTGATGACACACCGAATCATAGAATCTTAAGAGTTGGAAGGGATCACAAGGGCCATCTTGTCCTCTCCCAGGATGCAGGAATACACATCTAAAGCACCCCTGAAAGATGCCCACCCAACCTCTGTTTAAAGACCTCCAAAGGAGGAGAGTCCACCATCTTCTGAGGCAGTCTATTCCATTACTGAACGGGTCTTACAGTTAAAAAAAAAAAAAGGAGTTCTTTCTAATGTTTAGGTGGAATCTCTTTTCTTGTAATTTGAATCCACTGGTTCATGTTCTAATCTTTGGAGCAGCAGAAAACATCTCCATCTTCTACATGACATCCCTTCAGATATTTAAAGATGGCTGTGTCACCTCTCAGTCTTCTCTTCTCCAAGCTAAACAACACCCAGCTCCCTAAGTCATTCCTCATAAGGCTTGGTTTCCAGACCTTAGATCAACCTTCTATGGGCATCTTCCAGCTAGTCGACATCCTTCTTGAACTGTGGTGCCTTGAGTATGACACATTATTCCAGCTGAGGTCTGGCCAAGCACAATCGAGTGGCATTGCTACTTCTGTCAATCTAGATACTATACTCCTGTTGATGCAGCCCATAACTGCATTGGCTTTTTGAGCCCCTACATCACACTGTTGACTCATGGTTAGCCTGTAGTCTAGATAGTTTTTACATGTACTACTTTCAACTGAGTTGTCTTCTTTTTGTTAACTGCATCAAACTGACCTTGACCTATGGCGACCTCATGAATAAGAGACCTCCAAGTCGCTCTTTCATCAACAGCCCTTCCCAGGTCTTGCAAACTCAGGGCTGTAACTTCCTTGATTCAGTCAATCCACCTATAATATGGTTTTCCTCTTTTCCTACTGCCTTCTACCTTACCAAGCATTATTGTCTTTTCTAGTGGGTCAGGTCTTCTCATGATATGGCCAAAATACGATAGTCTCAGTTTAGTCATCTTGGCTTCTATGGAGAGTTCAGGCTTGATCTGCTCCAGGACCCATTTATTTGTCTCTTTGGCAATCCAGGGAATTCTGAAGAAGTCTACCACCACATTTCAAATGAGTTAATTCTCTTCCTATCAGCTTCCTTCCCTGTCCAGCTTTCAAAACCATACATAGAAATTGGAAATACAATGGCATGAACAATCTTAACTTTAGTATTCAATGATATATCTTTACATTTCAGGATCTTACCTCATTCCTTCAAAGCTGCCTTTGGAAGTCCCAGTCTTCGTCTGATTTCTTGACTGTAGTCTTCTTTTTGATTAATGACTGAGCCAAGGTATAGGAAATCTTTTGACTATCTCAGTGTCTTTGCTGTTGGCTTTAAAGTTATGTAAATCATCTGTGGTCATTATTTTTGTTTCCCTAATGGTCAACTATGTCTTTGCACTCTCTTCCTTGGCTTCCTTCAGTAGTTGTTCCAAGTCTTTGCTATTTTCTGCAAGTAGTATGATGTCATCTGCATATCTTAAACTATTTCTATTCTGTTTCTCCATATTCTGTCCTAACTGTGGCCTCTTGTTCTGAGTAGAGGTTATGCTTTAGGACACCGTTTCTCAACCGGGGTTCTACGGAACCCCAGGGTTCCCCCAGAGATGGCCAGGGGTTCTGTGAGAAAACAGTAATAAATCAATAAATCACAGAGAAGTGGTGAGCTGAAATGGCTTATCTCTTCCCTCCACAACAGAGAAAGCCAGGCGAGGAATGAGTGTGTGTGTTTGAATGTTTTCACACCAATGGAGCCTCAAAGGGTCCTCTTATGGGTGGGGGGGATGTTTACATGCCAAATACCTTGCTCTCCCTCCCAGCTTTTGATCTGCTTTAGATATGCTAATGAAGCTCCTGATGGCCTGGGAAAAGGAGGAGGCAAAGAATGTGTGTGTATGTGATTTGCTTCCTGAAAGCAGTCATGGACCCAGAACTGAGGCAAAAGACGACCTGGTTTGCCTAAAATGGATTTTTAAAGATACAAATACAAAATGAGTTTTTTTTAAAAATTAGAACAATGGAAAGAGAATTGCAATACTGTAGAGCTCTTAGCCAACTGGGGGAAACTGACCAAGTAATCCAAGTAACCCCCTGGTCAGTGAGCTACTCAGGTGCCAGCTGTGGATGGGAGAACTCTGATAAAAGTGACTTAGGGCTTATTCTTTTTAAACCAGATTTGGAGAGGGCAGAGCCATTACAGTAAAGGAGTCATTATAGATAGAAAAATGGTTTTTAAAACTATGTGTCTGATAACTGAATGTGGGGGTCACAAATAGATTGACTAACTTCCATACTATTGAAAAAATCCTTCCATTTACCTTGGCAGGAAGCTACGGCTTCCCTCTCAGCCTACAACTGGCTGCTTTAGTTCCTGCTTTTTGCAAGCTGTGTTAGCCCACAATTTTTGGGTCAGAGTCAGTAATGTAGCCATATTTAAATATTTGAAGGGATGTCATACTGAGGATGGAGCAAGCATGTTTTCTGCTGCTCCAGAGACTAGGACACAGAGCAATGGGTTCAAACTACAGGAAAAAGAGATTCCACCTAAACATTAGGAAGAATTTTCTGACAGTAAGAGATGTTTGGCAGTGGAATGCACTGCCTGGGAGTGTGGTGGAGTCTCCATTTTTGGAGGTTTTTAAACAGAGGCTGGATGGCCATCTGTCGGGAGTGCTTTGATTGTGTATTCGTGCATGGCAGGGGGTTCAACTAGATGGCCCTTGTGGTCTCTTCCAACTCTATGATTCTATGTTGCTGCCTGAACTCTCCCTAGAAGCCAAGATGATTAAACTGGGACTGTCTTACTTTGGAGAGATAAATTTATATTTATATTATACTTTATATTATATTTGTATTATATAAATTTCTGACCCTGCAAGTATCAAGTATGTATTGCTAGCATTGTGGAATATCATAAGCATCTTCCCCCCCACCCACTGTTTCTGTAATTTTTAAAAAAGGGAGCTGTAGATATAATTTTTACATAGGGGTTCCCTGAGATCTGAAAATTATTTCAAGGGTTCCTCCAGGGTAAAAAGGTTGAGAAAGGGTGCTTTAGGATAATTGAAATGTTGTGGTATGCACTTTTTAAAAAGAGGAAGCTATAGTTTTTGATGAGCTACACAATCAATGGCTTTGCTATAATCTATAAAGCACAGGTTGATTTTCTTCTGAAATTCTTTTGTGCACTCCATTATCCAACATATGTTTGCAATATGATCCTTAGTGCTGCTTCCTCTTCTGAACCTAGCTTAGGTATCTGGCATTTCTCGCTCCATATATGATAAAAGTCTTTGTTGTAGAATTTTGAGCATCACCTTGCTTGCATGAGAGGTTAATACAATGGTGCAGTGGTTACTGCAATCCCTGGTTTCCCCTTTCTTGGGGGTTTTAAAGTATGTTGAGTGTTACTGTTACTAATTTGTAAGGCATTCCTTTGTTTTCCATTATTTGTTGACAGATGTTAGAATTTGAGTGTCTCTGTTGCTTGAAACAGCTCTCTGTTGTCTGAAACAGCATATTGATATGCTATCTGTTCCTGATTTATTTCTTCCAAGTGCTTTTAGAGAAGCTTCCATTTCACTTTCTAAAATAGCATGTTCATCTTCAAATGTTTCTTCATTGAATGAATCTGTCATCCTTTCATCTCTTTTATATAGTTCTTCAGGGTATTGTTTCCATCAGCTTTTTATTTCTTCTTGATCATGCATTGTAGTCCCCTGCTGGTTGTAAAGCATCCCCACTCTTGGTATAAATTTCCCTTTGCTTTCTCACATTTTGTGGATGATGTCTCTTGTTCTACCATTTTTGTTGTTGTCTTCTATTTCTCTGCATTGTTTGTTATAGTACTCCTCTTTGTGCCTGCACACAAGTCATTGAACAGTTGCATTCAAGGTTCTGCTCCTATTTCTATCCCCTTTTACTTTTGCTTCTCATCCATCCTTAACTGCTTGAAGAGTTGCATCTGTCATTCAGTGAGGCTTTTCTTTCTTTTTGGCTCCAGATAGTGCCTTTTTGCATTTTCCCCTCATAATGTTTCTGGATTCAGTCCAGAGTTCTTCTGGCTCCCAGTCAATTAAGTTTAATAGTGCAGATCTATTATTTACATTATCTTCATATTCTACAGGGATGTTCTTTAGGTTGTAATTTGGAAGAATGATTTAGTGTTCTTCTTTATCTTTACTCTAATTCTGATATCAGCAGTTCATGGTCTGTGCCAATCTGTTCCTAGTCTTGTCTTTGCAGAGAGAATGGAGATTCTCCATCTTCTGCTTCCAATTATGTAGTCTATCTGATTTCTATACTGGCCATCAGGTGATTGATGTCTGTGTATACAGTTGCCTCTTTGGTTGCCTGAAAAAATGTATTTGCAATGAACTGTTGGCTTCACAAACATCAATCAATCACTCTCCTACATTTCTTGATCCCTGGCCAAAATCTCCTAGAATCTTTGGTTCTGCTCTGTTTCCTACTTATACATTCCAATCACCTATGATTAACATGTCTTGTTTTGGTGTGTGATCAATTTTCTCCTGGACTCCAGCATCAAATCTTTCAATTTCTTCCTCTTCTGCCTCTGTGATATCCCTTGACTGCTTTTGCTACATCTCTCCTCCCTATTAATACCACCCCACTTCTTCTAAGATTTTCATTTCCTTAGTAAAACACTGTAATTATCTGACTGAAAATGTCCCATTCCTGTCCACTTTAGCTCATTCACCCCAAGTATTGCAATGTTCATATATTCCACTTCTTGTTTTACAATGTCTACTTTACCAATTCATGTTTCTCACATTCCATGTTCCTATAATGTGTGTTGTGTAGTTTCAGACTTTCCTTTCACTTCTGAGCATATCAACAGGTGAACATCCTTTTGGCTGGAGTCTAGTCGCATCAGTAGCCACAGCATTACTTGTACTTGTCCCTTGCTCTTCCCCATTGAGTGCCTTCTAACCTGGGAGTCTCATCTTCTTGTTTCATTCTGAACTATCTCATCCCATGGTTTTCAAGGTAAAAGTCTTCAGGCTTAGTTTACCACTTCCTTCTTCTGAACAGTACTAACAAGCATTAGCTATGGTGCCACTGCTGTTGTTTCTGAGACATCCTCTCTGCTAGTGTCACCCCCCCCCCATTGCTGCTGCCCAGTAGTTGTTTGGCACATTTAGTCTAGCTTCTTAGCAAAAGCCTGTCTGACACAGGAAACCTTACCAGCAGCACTTCTACTGTCAGTATAGCCCCGCCCATGACGTGTCATCCGCAAATTAGATAAGCATGCCTTCTATTCCATCATCTAAGTCATTTATGAGTATGTTAAACACCATCGGGCCCTGAGGTCCAGGGACCACACAGCCCTGCTCTTAGTAACAATGCGACTACCAGTGGCACGGATCCTTGTATGGTATCCCAATTAAGGATTTTTCTCCCCAATGAGATTTGCCCTGCACTATGATGTCTTTTCTGTATAGGCCAAGATCTTTTGGGCTTTTAAATCCATGACAGATATTGTTTTTAAGTTGCTGTTGTGTTATTCTGCTAGTTATTATTGTTTAAAAGTGTATTTTGTAAATAATTCTGACACAGAAGGACAGGATATAAATGGATAAATACAAACATTTTTCATCTAACAGGAACAAGGACGGCTCCAGTGAATACCTATAGGCTCAAAATGTTTTCAAAACATATACCCACCTCAACTTTGTTTGCAATAAATCGACTGTCCCCATCAATGCTGATTGCAAAATCGTAATAGCCACTGGCAGGCTTGACATTCATGAAGTTTAGCTCAAAGATATCTCTGTTAATAAAAACAATAGATAAAACTGCAGGAACCTGAATGCCTAGGTGCTCAACAATTATTAAAGAATATCAGAAGCCAAAACTGACATCCTGTTGTTGTCTTCCCAAAGACAAAGGCAACAGAAAAAATAATACAGTACCATTTAGAGAGGAAGATTAAGCAACATGGATTCAAATATCATTGCCAAAAAGGGAGAGCCATTAACTATATATATATATATGTGTGTGTGTGTGTGTGAGAGAGAGAGAGAGAATATTACTAAAGCTGTATGCAAGATTTCTCTTATTTTCTTAGTCAACACATTCACCAAATGATAATTTGATCCTCAAACTCAATTGTTGCAATAGACAAAGTCAAATCCTAACTGTTAAAACAGAAATCTAAACGTATTTTGCTAGATCTGCAGAGTGATGCTGGTATGTGTATCTTCAATCTCCCCAGCCTTTCCAAATTCTAGATTCAGAATGAAGGCTCTACTTTATGCACCCCAAAATTTACATACAACAACAGCAACAACAACAACTTCTTCTTACCCAGACAGGGCAAAGGCAGATTGCTGGATGACAGTGGCTTTAGTAGCAACAGATTTTGCATGATCTAAGTTCACACTCGCCTGAGTCAGTGGCTGCGACATAACATTTGTTACCTGGAGCTAAGAAATAAGAAAGAATTGTAAGATGAAGGAATATTTCCCTCTGCAGCAGCAACCAAAAGCTATCAACCAGACAGCAAGCCCTAGGAAGAGAAAAGCTAGATGAAGATCCAAAGCCAGATGGAGAATACTTTATTCCCTTCCATTGATCTCAGTGTGCTTCTGTCAAGGAGTAACATCTGATCGGTTTCTCATTTTCTTTCATTAAAAGTGTTATTTCAGTTTAGACCATTACCCTATCAT
Source organism: Gambelia wislizenii (assembly GCA_030847615.1). Classification (NCBI taxonomy): domain Eukaryota; kingdom Metazoa; phylum Chordata; class Lepidosauria; order Squamata; family Crotaphytidae; genus Gambelia; species Gambelia wislizenii. The sequence continues at coordinate 38,989,110 of JAUMIR010000004.1, forward strand.
GTCGACCAGAGGGGGGCAGACTCTGGGCCTACTTTAATTTTTCACTAGAATCCCAAGATCCAACAAGATTCTGCCTTTTTGCAGAAGACAAATTTGGAACCAAGACATTTTGAGCCCAGGAATTTATTCTGAGTAACAGAACTTGTAATCTTTAGACACAAAAATCCATTTATGTTTATCCCAGTCTTTTTTCATTTCAGTAGCATAATTATGGGTAGGTACGTAAGTCATGATATTATTTGTATTTCTAAACTATTGCGAGTGAGAAATACTTACCAATCTATTGCAAATCATCCTGAAATCTAATGAGATCTGGATCTACCTTCCACCCAGCCAAAATGTAGACTCTAGGGTGGCGTGTGTTTTAAAATTGCCTCTCTTCCTTCGGTATTTTGTCTGTATCTAATTTTTCTTAAAAGGTAAGATGCACCTTTTAGGAACTTCAAATATGCAAATATATTTGTCAAATACTCTTTTCCAGAAGAGATCTATCCTCCAATACCATTCAGCTTGATCATTTCACTCTAATACCCATAAAACCAGATTTGGCAGTAACACTTTACAGGGAACACGTTACTTGCAGTTGCTTGCTTTTGGAGGTAAGAAAGATGTAATAAAGGCACATTTCAAAAGTAACAATGTCCAGTTAATTTCAAAGGTCATTTCCGAGGTGTTTTGACTGGATAGTTTCAAGTTTTATATCATTCTCCTACCAATTCTAAGTTTAAATAATTAACAGAAAGCAATGGGAAACAAGAAGCAACTCAAAAAGTAGTGCAATCATTTGAGAGACTTGTAATGAGAACAAGTTACTTTTTAAACACAGTAACTTTGAAAAAGTAACTGCAACCTCAGCACAAGCCTCCATCTCTTACTCCACTGAAAATTTAATTTTCCCACCTCCCTGACAAAACATCCGTATTACAAAAAATTTACTCATGAACATCCACCAGAGTAGCTAACATCTTTAAGAAGCTAACAGCAGCTATTGTTAAAAATCATGCAAGGGTGGGTTGAAGCTGGCCTCTGATATCATGGCCAAGCTTGATAATAGTTAGGCACTGCTAAGAGGAGCATCTTTCTTCCATCATCCAGGTTCTGTTGCCAACACAGTAAATATAATGTCAAGAGTGTGCCTGACACTAATACTTGATATGCTGAGGCTTTTGCTGGGCATGTTAGCTCTAACTGGCCTCTACAGCAGAAGCTGCCAACACCAGGTTGCAGAAGGTGGATGTAGATAGTCCCTGGTTTAAAATCCAGTTTCAGTGTTATCCTCTCTCTGCAGCTGTTTGAATAATCAGCCCCTTGGGATTAAGGATCACATGAATAGAGATGATCCCTGTGCAACAACTCACCTTGAGAATGGGCTGATGGTGAGAAACAGCAGCAGGCCCCTCAGGGACTGCAATGACTGGCAAATGGTAATTATTTTGGGAAAGGGAAGCTGCAGCGCAAGCCACGCTGAATGCTTCAGAAAGAATCTCAAAGTTCTTCTTGCTGAAAATTGCATTCACCAGCTGGATGATCTGATCCTAAAAGGAAAAAGAAAGCACAGAACCAAACCTTAAGAATGATGGGTGTGTTCACAACCCATCTTTTATCCATGGAGACAAACAGACAGGTCAGCCTCTGCACCAGAAGGAGGGAGGGCTGTACCACACAGCAGAACTTTGCACACCTTTGTAAAGTTTGGGCCTGTCATAGAATCATAGAATTGTAGAGTTGGAAGAGACCACAAGGGCCATCCAGTCCAACCCATGCCACACAGGAAATCACAATCAAAGCATCCCTGACAGATGGCCATCCAGCCTTTGTTTAAAGACCTCCAAGGAAGGAGACCCTATCATGCTCCGAGGGAGTGTGTTCCACTGCCGAACAGCTCTTACTGTCAAAAAGTTCCTCCTAATGTTGAGGTGGAATCTCTGGCACTTTGACCCTGCAAGCCCTGCCTCCACTGCAACACTGGGGGATGGGGAGATAAGGATAGAGATGGCAAAGAATTAGTGGAGTGCATTTAGTGTATTTTTAAACTGGAGCCAAGTAATTAATCTCAGAACCCTTGGGATCAACCCTCTTTGATCCAGAAGTGTCATTACCACTTTTTTTTTTAAAATACACAACGTCAAATGTCTGCAGCCAACCAGGAGTTCAGATACTGTCTTGCAATATTCAGTGGGTGTTTGAGAACCCCTCAAACCACTGCACAGTACTGGGTACATCAACAGTACAACAAAAATATTTTTTCTCCAAAAAAAAAAGAGGCATAGTCTCAATCAGTTTAAAATAATCACTCTTCTAATTTTTGCAGGAAAGTAAAGTGCATGTACAACTGTCTACATCTTTACAACATAATTTATAATTTCCAGTGAACAATTATCTTTAATTGTACCAATTCTGTAGTTTGTTTTTTCACCACAGCCTGGCAGTCTGTATGCCATCTCAAATTCACTTGAAAATAATGACACAATGACATAAAATGTGTTTTTGCATCAAGTTTATTTTTAAGAGCTCTTATATTCTCTTTAAAATCAATTATTATGTTCATAATAAGTGGAATTTGCAGATGGATATTTTTTCAAACTTTCTAGGCATCTGCTTTTAAAACACTGATTTTTTTCTATTTTAAAACAATGAATCTATTCATTCTATTTAAAACAATGATTCTATTTAAAACAATGATTTTTTCTATTTCACTTTTTTTGTATAGGAGCTATAAAAGGACTGCTACATGAAGGGGGGTGGCAGAAAATATACACTGCAGATACACATCAATCTCTTTCAAAAGGAAAGTGCAGATGAACCCTGAACGCCACTGTGATTCAAATTTTCAGTGATGCCCTACCTGGAGGAGGCCTCCTCGAATGAGGAAGAAGAAAGCCAAGATAATAGGCTCCAGCTGGAGCCAGAGGAAGATGGCAGCTCTGTTTTGGAACTATTCAGAAGTGGAAGCCAGATCATTCCATGTAGCTCTGAAGACCAAGAGCCAGACACTGAACCTTTGAGCACTGGAGACTAAAACACTAGGAGCAGGAAAAAAATTGGCTGGCCTTAACATGCTGAGGTAATTAGGCCAGTTGCTCTGATTTACAGGTAGCTGTAAATTAGTACGGCCAAGGCCATTCCTTTGTTGCAAACAACTGCTCCAAAATCTCCATGTGGCATTATTTGACATTCCTTGCTCTATATATTCCTGGAGAGAGTGGCTTGCTTCTCTGATTATTCTCTTTGGCTACCCCTTGACTGGCATTCGACTTCAGTTACTGTCATACTGCCTCTCATGCTTCAACCTTAGATTGCCTCAACCACATCATGTATGACTCTAGACTAGCTTGGCTTTTCCTATGGCCTCTCTTTTGGATTAGAGGTACATTCCTCTGGAGAACTGCTACTCTTAAACAGGACCCTTTTTGCTACTACTGCCAACATTGCTACTTTACTAGAACAGGATGACCGTGGCATTTTATTTTTATACAACTAAGAACAGGCTGTTCCTGTCTCAACTAACAGAGTGATTAAATAATGGCTGTCATTACAGGTTTAAGGATTACATCCAACCCTTCTAACAGTCCTGCTTCTGCTTTGGGCTTGCTATTTATTGCGGTATCAACCATTATAACAACAGCTCTTTTTACTTAATACTTGTCTTACCCAAAACCATTACAGTAATTCTGTGTCAAACAAATCAAAACCCAAATGGTACCCACCTCTTTCATTGCTGGCTCTGTCCCTACATGGTCAGAGAGTCTGTAAGTAGCAGCCACAAACAATGCAGTTGTTTCAAGTCCTTCCTCAAACTGTAGATACACCCCTCCTAGATCGTCCAGTCGAGCAACAAGATCCTGTAGCAAGGTTATAACAGAGAACTTTGCAGCAGCCTACCTGATGGCATGGATTCACGAAGAACCTGAAGTTACCATCAATCGGATGATAATCTTTAATTCAATGGCAGAAATGTTATTTATTTGAACAGCCTTGGACTGGCTAGAAGTATCATTAAATATTTAATCTGAGGTATTTTTGGACTTTCAGCTGCTTACACATATTCCCCCACAGCCATACCCACCATTGTGGTGTGTGCGTGTGCATGCACATGAAGAGAGAAATACAGAAGGAGAAAATGAATGTAGAGGTCGGGAAAACACAGTGTAGGCTGCAGGCATTCCCTCGAAGCCAATTTTAAGGCTCCGAGAGCACCTCCACCTCATACAGTTTTTAAAAAACAAAACTTAATTTGGTTTAATCACTCCCCACTCTGTGATGCCTGCCCCTATTTTTAGGCCCAGGTTTGTTTGTTTTTAAAGCAGGAAGTAAACTCAGCCCAAAATATCACAGGGTGGTGAAAACTGGAAAGACTTGCCCTGACTCTCTCTAGAGGATGTTCAGAGGTATTTTGGATTAAAATGTTAAAAGTTCAAAATTTAAAAAATAGAATTCCTTATTGGTCCTTCCTGGCTACTTGTCCAACTTGGAGATATCTATATAGATAGAGATGTAGAAATGACTAGCTATTGACTGTGGTATGCAGTGTTGGAATATATAGTTTGCAATCCAATAAGTGGAAATGTTTTGCTATTGAAGGGTTAACTGAGAAGCCAAACAGTATGTGTTGATGTAACTTCTAATGTTTTCCTATTGGGCTTCTAAGGAAAAGGGGAGTGTCTAAGTTTCCTCTTTGTCTTAGAAGTCTCTTCTTCGTCAGTCATGTTTTGGTAGTGAGAGGACCTCCCTTCTCAGGGAGACCTGCATATTCTTTTGTAATTATATAGTTTTTAGACATTTTAAAGTAGTTTTAGTGTACTCTGATGCTGTACTGAATTTCTGCCATGTGTAAGAGCTATGAAACTGAGTAATGAAGCTTTGTATTTTTAAGCTAACTCTTATGAGTCTTGAGTGCTTGATAAGGATAAGGGTGTTTGGTTATCTCTAAGCTGTGGTTTTTACATGTATGTTAAGATTATTACGCTAACACTGTTGCATGTGTGTGTTCTCTGCTAAATTGGCTATACTCCCCAGGAGTGGAGTGCAGTGAGGATTGTTTACCAGGGAATATTGGAACCCTGATTTTTAAACACTTCCAATATGCAGTTTAATGCAAATTATGTGATACAACTATTTTGACCCATTTGCACTTGCTTTTGTAACTGAGTTCTTTGTGCCACTTGTACAACAAATGGTAATATAGTTTGAGACGTTACATGGATGTATTAAATAACTGTCTTAGAAATTATGTTTGTTATATGGTCTTTGTGACCTCAGATCACCTAGAGCCAGTGTAGTGCAAGTGATTAGACTATAGAGCTTAGAACTGAAAGACCAGGATTCAAATTTTTGTTCGATCACAAAGTATGCGGTGTACATTTGAGTGAGATGTTGTCTCTGCCTGACTTCATAAGGTTTAGGGGAACATATAGGGAGAAATGAAAATGTGACTGAACTACTGATAGACATAATGAAGCTTTGACCTAGATTCCATCACCCACACAAGTTCAGTTCTCAGGAAAAGGGACATTTCTGTATTGCCCACCCCCCAGTTCTGTGCAATGCAATACTCTCCTCAGAGGGGTTATGTGCCTCCTTTTTAAACTTCAGAATGCAAACTCTTTCTTCCTTCAAATATTTGGAGCTGAGTAAATTGGGTCGATGGGCTCAATCAAGGAAGCCACAGCCCTGAGTCTGCAGGACCTTAGCAGGGCTATTGATGATAAGGTGACTTGGAGGTCTCTTGTTCATAAGTTGAAGTCAACTTGACAGCAGTTAACAACAATTTCTTGCTGCTTTTAGAACTTTGTTGGCATTTTAAATATATTGAAATGTTTAAAAAGGATGGTTTTTAATTAATTTTATATTTTGCCATTTGGGGCAATTCAAATTGAAGGCAAGATTATAAACAAGTAAGTAAATGACTCAAATACCTCTATCTCTTCCACAATGCCTCTTAAGTCTGCTTGTTGGGATAGGTATGATGCTGTCTGCAAAGCTTGGATTGTTCTGAAACAATAAAAACCAGAATGTGGGGAGGAGATACACACTCTCTCATACACATAAACACTCATACATAGACACTCACTCAACTATGTATCATATCTTCCTACCAGTTAAGAGCAGGCTGCTGATATCACCAGAGGTGGCAAAGTGCTTCATATAAAACAGAAGGCACTAATAATATTCACAGCAGAAGGGATGCACAAAACAGGATAAAAATCAAAGATTCATACTATCAGGTTAAAATAAGGTTGTCATTATTTTAATAAAATAAAATATCAACCCCAAAATGTTTAAATTCAATACTTCAAGACTGCTCACTGAAGCCAGATCTGTCCTAAGTCATAAATGCCACATTGGTTCACTTACAATGAATGTGCATTCTTGATGAGGAGCGAACAGGAATTCTGTGTTCTGGGTAACACCCATTACTGCCCAGCTGGAAGCAGGAAGTTGGCCATGGTCACATGGCCTAATTTCAAACTTCTTTGTTCTCCTCCTCGGCCATGCGGCCAGTTCACTGACTAGCAAAGCCCCGAAGACCTGTGATAAGACAAAAAATACTACTAGCTATCATCATATGCAAACAGTCACAGACACTGGGTGGGAGAATTCCTGTTCGCTCCTCGTTAAAAATGCACATTCACGGTAAGTGAACCAATGTGGCATTCTCTAGGAGGAGGAGCGAACAGGAATTCTGTATTCTGGGACGTGCCCAAGCTGGATGACTGAACGGGCGGGGTGTCTGCGAAAAAGGTACAGAGAATTAGGTCCTTAGGACCTCCTGGAGGACCCTTCTGCTGAAGATGGCCTCCGTAGATCTGAACTTGTCCACCTTGTAGTGACATATGAAGGTGGAAGGAGAGCTCCAAGTTGCAGCTTTACAAATCTCCACTAAGGGGGCATTGGTGGAGAAGACCGCTGTGGTAGCTGCCGACCTCGTGGAGTGGGCCATTACTGCAGATGGCCTTGGAATTCTTGTAACATCATATGCCATCAGGATACAGGCCTTGATCCAGGTGGCAACTGTCCTGCGAGATGCCTTCGATCCCATGAACGCTGGGTTGAATGAAACGAAGAGGGAGTTGCACCATCTGAAGGAACTGGTCTTCCTTATGTATATTCGGAGAGTCCTCCTGATATCCAGTTTGTGCCATTGCCTCTCCCGAGGGTGGCCTGGATTAGGGCAGAATGAAGGGAGGACCACCTCCTGTGTGACGTGGAACTCTGAAAGAACCCTGGGTCGAAATGAGGGATCTAGCTGTAGGGTGATGAAGTCCTCGGTGAATGTGCAGAGGTGTTCTCTTATCAAGAGGGCCTCTAGCTCTGAGACCCTTCTGGCTGACGTGATGGCCAACAAGAAAGCTACCTTTAAGGTGAAGGTTCACAAGGGGACCTTCCTTAGAGGCTGAAAGGGCGGGTGCATCAGTTGCCTGAGCACCAAGGGTAGATTCCATGAAGGGAACCTGTGTCTGACCAGGGGAGAGATCAAGGTTGCTCCTCGCAGAAAGTGTTTCACATGTGGGTAGTATGACAGGGCCCCCCCCTGCTTGAGAGAAAAGATCGAAGCCAAGGCAGCCGCCTGCCTCTTCAGAGTGTTTGGCCGGAGGCCCATTTCTAAATCTGCTTGCAAGAAGGCTAGGATATGCTTTAGAGATGAGGCGTCCCCTGCAATCAATTTGGACCGGGAAAAAGCCTGCCAGGTCGCCTCAAATATTCTGTTAGTGGTTTCTCTCCTTGAGGACAGGAATGTGTTCACTACTGACTCCTCGTAGCCGAAATATCTTAGGGCCCACCACTCAATCTCCAGGCGGTTAACTGCAGCCAGGCGATGTCCTGGTGGTAGACTGGCCCCTGATGCAGGAGTCCTTCCTTCAGGGGGAGTCTTCATGGTTCAGTTATTGACATGTCCACTATTTTGGAGAACCAAGGGCGTCGAGGCCAGAATGGCACCACTAGAAGGACCTGCGCCCACTCTTGACGTATCTTCTTGCACACCTTCCACAACAGAGGCAGGGGAGGGAAGGCATACAGAAGGCCCCTGGGCCACGGTATCCTTAGGGTGTCTGTCCCTTCCGCTTGTGGTGTTGGGAACCTGGAGAAGAAACGAGGAAGTTTCCTGTTTCTTTGTGATGCGAAGAGGTCCACTTCTAGAGGCCCGTAGTGGTCCTGGATGAGACAGAATGTCCCCTGGTCCAACTCCCATTCCATCGGGGAGACTGAGTGCCTGCTGAGGTAGTCCGCCTAGATGTTGTTGGACCCCTGTAGGTACTGAGCTGAAAGGGAGGTGAGGTGCTGTTCTGCCCACGTAAAGAGGAGAACCGCCTCCTAGTGCAGGGATCTGAATTTGGATCCCCCCTGCCTCGTGATGTACGAGCAGGCTGTGGTGTTGTCCGTCATTACCAAGACGTGAGAGCCTCTGAGGTCCCAAGCGAACCACTGAAGCGCTAGGCGCACTTCTCTGAGTTCTAACCAACTGATGCTGTGTGCCTGCTCTTCCTTGTTCCATAGACCTTGCACTGTTTTCATCTGAAAGTGAGCACCCCAGCCTCTGAGGCTCGTGTCGGTGGTCACCACCTGCTGGGGGGGGGCAATGTGATTGGGGAGTCTCTTGCTAGGTTGCATTCCCGGGACCACCACCTGAAAGATTCCTTCACCTGGGTGGGGATCTTCAGGAATATGTCCTTCTTCAAGGCTATTTGGTTCTGGAAGGGCATCAGTAGCACTTGTAATGGGCGCGAGTGGAATTGGGCCCATGGTACGATCTGGGTGACCGAGATCATGAGTCCCAGAAGCCTAGCCAGGGATATCAATAGGACCGACTTCAGGGAAGAAAGGCGGTGAATGTCCGTTCGTATCACTAGACGCCTCTTCTGGGACAAGGATTATCTCGAAACACTCCATGTCCAGAAGGGTGCCCAGATGGATTATGGACTGCGAGGGAATCAAGGAGCTCTTCTCAAAGTTCACCAGGAACCCGTGACGCTGGAGAGTCTGGATGGTTATCTGAAGGTTCCCGAGTGCCTACTCCAGCGATGAGGCCCTCAAGAGGATGCCATCAAGGTAAGGTTAAAGATGGATCCCCTTGGTGCACAGATGCGCCACCAGGACGATCAGGACCTTTGTGAAGACACAGGGAGCTGAGGCCAGCCCGAAGGGCAGGGCTCTAAACTGGAAGTGACTCTCCCCGAAGGCAAAGCATAGATAGCGCCTGCTGTCCTCGTGGATCTGAATGTGGAGATAGGCCTCCGACAAATCCAGAGAGGCCAGGAAGTCCCCTTCCTGCAGGGCCTCTTGGACTGAAGACAATGTTTCCATCCGGAAGTGCTTGTAGGCGAGACATGAGTTTGTGTACTTGAGGTCTAAGATTGATTGGGAATCTCCTCCCTTCTTGGGTACCGTAAAGAAGGAGTAGACCCCCGAGAATCTTTGACCATTTGCAACTTTTTCTATTGCTTTGATGTCCAGAAGATGTTGAATGGCTTCGCTTAACTCTGAGGCCTTCTGAGCGCCTGCCAGTACTGGGCCCAGAATGAACCTGTCCCGTGGTCTGGTGTTGAACTCCAGCTTGTATCCCTGCTGGATCATTTGAAGAACCCACTTGTCTGTCACGGAGTTGCTCCAGACCTCGTGGAACAGGCTCAGGTGGCCCCCCCACCAGCTGGGGGGGCGAGTCAGAATTGTTGCTTGGAGGTCCCCTTTTGGTTTTGGGAACCTCCTCTGCGGTTGGCGTTCGACTGGGATGCTGGTGCTTGCCTGATGACTTGATTAGTTCTGGCCCAGGCTGGGCGAAAGGGACGATAGTCCTTCTGCCTTCTGTACCCTCTGGAAGACCGAAAGGAATAGGACGACTGAAAGGATCTCTTCGCCCATGACTTATCTGAGCGGTGTGACAAAGAAGGCATGGCCTGCTTCTTTTCTTTGGTTTCCACCAGGTTGTCCTTTAACACCTCTTCCCCGAACAGCTTAGTGCCTTTGAAGGGAGCCGTAGAAAGGAATGCCCTTGAATATGTGCCCGCATTCCAGTGCTTTAGCCAGATGGAGCGGTGGGCCAGCGCGGCCACGCCTATGGACCTGGCTGCAAAGACAAGGGCGTCTAGGGGAGCGTCCGCTACCAACTGGAGGGTGGGAATCACCCTGTTGATGACTCTTTCTAATGTCCTGGCGTTTAGATTGGGTGCTTGCTGAATTTCAGTTAGCCAGAGAATTGCGGCAAATAAAGACGTGGTCGCTGTGGCCCTTACTCCTAGCGCTGATGCTTCGTGAACTTTCTTCAGTGCGCCGTCAGCTCTCTTATCCAGGTCCGTAAGAAGGACTTCCCTCTCTTTAGGAGCCAGAAAATTGGAGACCAGCGAGGCCACCGGCTTGTTGATGACAGGCACCTTCAGCTTCTCTAAAACCTGTTTGCTTGGCGCATAAAACTTCTGCGCCACTAAGGTTCCTTGCTTGCCAAGGGTAGGCTTGTCCCACTCCTCGGTCAGAATATGGTGGAAGGTGTCCGGGAAGGGGAGGTCTGTTTTCTGAACCGTTGGTGACCTGAGGACCGCTTCCACTTTTTCACTCCTCTTTTGTTTCTGAGGCTGTGTTGATTCAGTCTGGGACTCATCAGAGTCCAACTCTAAGGCTGTTATCATTCTGGTAAGTAATGTTTGGTACCCTTTGCCTTGGAACAGCCGGTCTGAGACGCTGGGCTGCAGCTGCTCTGAATCTGAGCATTCACCTTCCTCCCTCTTATCCTCTGGGGTTTGATCCTGAACCTCTTTGGTCTGTACCCTCTTCAGGATATTCAGAAGCTGAACATCCTCCTCCCCTTCGTCCTCGGACCCCTCTGAGGAGTGAACTGGGGAGGGTGCCTTCCGCTTCCTCCAATTCGCCCCTTCTGTGGGGTGGGCAGAGTTAGCAGGTGGCCTAGGAGGGAGGCCAGAGGGACCCGCCTGATCTTGGGCAGTCTGCCCCAATGGGCCCTGATGGAATACCGGGTTCGGCCTGGCCCCAGGGCTGGGCAGTGGGGGTGGTGTGGAAACAGATGCCTGGATCGCTGTGGAAACGCGGGAGGCCTGGACGGCCTGGCTTACCCTCCCCGCCTGGCTCCCCGATGCCAGCTTGGTACCCTGAAGCGAGGGAGGGGGCTCCGTTTGAACCACCACTGTGGCGGCGGTGGAGAGGGTGGTAGGAATTCCTCCCCCATGTTGGCCCGTCGGCAGGAAAAGCTGGAGGGGGGCAGTGCCACTCTGGCTGGCTCCTAATTCCTCCCCGGTAGCCTGGATCCCCTGGTCTGCGGGGGACAGGGCCAGTTGGCCTGATTGGACCCTTGGCTGATGTTGTCCTGATCTCCCCCCGTGCTACAGTGAGTTGGTGAAGGACGCTTGGGGATGGACCCCCCGGAAAGAGGGCGCAACTCCTCTGCGCGTGGCGGGGTCCGTAGGGCTGGAGTCCTGGCAGCTTCCCCCAGGAGAAGGGTGGAGGAAAGAAGGTGGAGGGCCATCCAAAGGATGTCCTCCGTCCCGGAATCAACTGTCCCGGGGGATAAAGTCTGTGTGAGGGCTACGGTCTTTGGCGCTCCCATTCCTCCCCCAGGGGACAAAATGGGTCTCGCCTCGCTGCTGTTTGAGGTCACTATGGAGCGGTCCGCGAGCCACTCCTCCAGCAAAGCAAAGTCCGCGGAGGAGGCTCTGGAAAGGAGAGGCGGGGGAAAGAGGGCCCTCTGACCCGGATCCCACGGAGAGAATGGCTGCCCCCCCCCCCGTCTCGGCACCCCGGTACTTGTTAGGGCGAATCGGCCCCCTGCCAGTCTTCCCCCTCCGCACTGGTTGTCTCTGTGGGCTGGGTGTGCTGATGCTCGGCCGCCAGCTGCCCATTGAGCTCCAGCTCGGGGCTGTGCCTCGCGGCAGTCAACGCACCTCATATGCTCTCAGAGCGGCTGAGGGTGGACTTTTCCTTTGCTTTGTGGGGCGGCGCACTCAGTGAGCGGCCTGCCTTTGAGGTGGAAACATTTGGTCGTGGCCGCCGGCTTGCTCTTGGCGGGCTTCTTCCCTTTCCCTCCACTGCCGCTGCTCTACCAGACCCTTTAGCCATGCTCAGAGGCAGAGGGAAACGGCGAGGAAAGGAGAAAGGAATTGAAGGAAAGAAAGAAGATAAGGAAGGCTGAGCTGAGCGAAAGCAGAAAGGAGAACTGGCTGCATGGCCAAGGAGGAGAACAAAGAAGTTTGAAATTAGGCCATGTGACCATGGTCAACTTCCTGCTTCCAGCTGGGCAATAGTGGGTGTTACCCAGAATACAGAATTCCTGTTCGCGCCTCCTCCTAGAGAACTAATATTTCCACATGCAGGAAAACCAGATCTGTAAGGCTCAGAGGGCCCTCACGTACTGTCAGCTAATAGTACCTCAAGCATTAATACATCTAGCACTTAAGTTCACTAACTGCATGTGGAACAAATCACGCAATTATGAACAGCAATGGTAAAATCTCTCCTGCTAGGTTACTACAGTTCATCCTAATGGTAAAACAGTGCAAGACAGAACTAAGTGATGGCAAAGCAGAGAGAATTCCAATAATATTGCCCAGGACCTGTCAAGTGCAGAAGTATCTTCTTGGGATAACTGAAGCTCCAAAAGACCTACTGGCTTGGTCTTTTTTAAAATAAGGTTTGAGATCACCAGGATGATGCAACTCATTAGAGGAAGGAATATCTCATGATATACAGCTGTAAGCACGGAGAAGACCGAAGTGTTTCCCAGCAGTATGACCATTTGCCAAGAGTGCCCAGTATTGTGGTAACAAAGCCAGAATCCTTACTTTGAGAATGCCCCATGTATCATCGTTATGCATGACTGGAAGGCTATATAACTGTGGAAATAAATTATTAGTCCTGGAATGATTTACTGTATTATGCTAAAGTACTATAGAAAGTTCTTGCTTTAACACCCATGAAAACCACTTTGTGGTTTTATTCAAATGGAAAGATTTCTAATAAATAAAGCTGGGAGGGTCTCCTCACTACACAAAAGTCCTGAAAAATCCAACCAAAGAGTTAAACTAACCTGCTAAATTATACTTCCAAACACACAGAATATCTTTACAATTCAGTAACAACCAAAAATATGTGGCTACATGCAAGTGCAAGAAGACTCCTCAGGCAACCATGTTAGGCTACCATCTGAACAAGCCCTACTGAACTCACTTCTGAGTAAACATGCAGAGGAATGCACTATTAGACTGTTTTTAAACAACACTTACGCTAAGACATTCTCTTCCTTGCTAAGCCGAGAAGTGAGGGCAGTCAGGGCTTCTTGGGAAGCAAGAGGCAGTCCAAAGCCACTCAAGGCTCCAACAGCATGGTAGATCTGGCTCACTGAAGAATCTTCACTCACAGCTGCGAGTAGCAGTTCTCTAGTCTCGTTTGAAATTGCAATCTGAGAAAGAAAATATTGAAGAAATATTACTTCTATTATTTTTCTAGTTTTACACTTTTCATGAGCCATGGTCAGAAATGCCACATTGGTTACTTACCGTGAATGTGCATTCTTGAGTTGAGCGAACAGGAATTCTGCATAGTGGGAAGGCCCAGACGAAGTAGGAAGTACGACCATGGTCATAGAATCATAGAATTGCCGAGTTGGAAGAGAGCACGAGGGCCATCCAGTCCAACACCTTGCCACGCAGGAAATCACAATCAAAGCATCCCCGACAGATGGCAATCCAGCCTCTGTTTAAAGACCTCCAAGGAAGGAGAACCCACCACGCTCCGAGGGAGTGTGTTCCACTGCCGAACAGCTCTTACTGTCAAAAAGTTCCTCCTAATGTTGAGGTGGAATCTCTGTTCCTGGAGCTTGCATCCATTGCTCCATGTTCCAGTCTCTGGAGCAGCAGAAAACAAGCCTGCTCCATCCTCAACGTGACACCCCTTCAAATACTTAAACAGGGCTATCATATTGCCTCTTAACCATCTTTTTTCCAGGCTAAACATACCCAGCTCCCTAAGTCTTTCCTCATAAGGCATGGTTTCCAGACCTTTCACCATTTTAGTCGCCCTTCTCTGGACACGCTCCAATTTGTCAATATCCTTTTTGAATTGTGGTGCCCAGAACTGGATGCAGTATTCTAGGTGAGGTCTCACCAAGGCACAATAGAGAGGCACTATTACTTCCCTTGATCTAGACACTATACTTCTATTGATGCAGCCCAAAATCGCATTAGCCTTTTTAGCTGCCGCATCACACTGTTGACTCATGTTCAACTTGTGGTCTACTAGGACTCCTAGATCCCTCTCACATGTAGTCTCATTCAGCCAGGTCTCCCCCATCCTATATCTATGCATTTCATTTTTTCGCCCTAAGTGCAGTACCTTACATTTCTCCGTATTGAATTTCATTTTGTTAGCTTTGGCCCAGCTCTCCACTCTATCCAGGTTGTTCTGAATTTTGATCCTGTCTTCTAGGGTATTAGCTACTCCTCCTAATTTCGTGTCATCTGCAAATTTGGTAAGTATGCCCCTAATTCCCTCATCCAAGTCATTGATAAAGATATTGAACAGCACTGGGCCCAGGACAGAACCCTGTGGCACCCCACTGGTCACATCTTTCCAAGATGAAGAGGAGCCACTGCTGAGCACCCTTTGGGTTTGGCCGGTCAACCAGTTACAAATCCATTGAACAGTTAACTTGTCCATTTTACAAGCTTGTTTGCAAGAATGTCATGAGGAACCTTGTCAAAGACCTTACTGAAATCAAGGTATGTGGTATCCACAGCGTTCCCTTCATCTACCAAGCTGGTAATTTTATCAAAAAAAGAGATCAGATTAGTCTGGCATGACTTGTTTCTCTGAAACCCATGTTGACTTTTTGTGATTATGGCATTGCCTTCTAAATGTTCACAGACTCTCTTGTTTAATGATCTGGTCTAGAATCTTCCCTGGTATTGATGTCAGACTAACTGGACGATAATTGTTGGGATCCTCTTCTTCCGTTTGCCCTCCTCCAGTCTGCTGGGACTTCTCCTGTTCTCCAAGAGTTCTCAATTTGCCAGCTCTTTTAATACTCTTGGATGTAGTTCATCTGGTCCTGGAGATTTAAATTCATTTAGATTAAGAAGATATTCCTCTACTCCCTCTTTGCTTATTTTGTGCTGGATTTCCCCTATTGTGTCCTCTGTTCCTTTATCCTCAGGCTGGTCACCCTTTTCCTTTTCTGAAAACACTGAGGCAAAGAAGGTGTTGAGTAATTCTGCCTTTTCTCTGTCCCCTGTTAGCATTTTTCCATCTTCTCTACATAGTGGCCCTATCATTTCCTTCTTCCTCCTTTTGCTGCGGACATACCCCCCCAAACCCCTTTTTATTGTTCTTAATCTCTCTAGAAAGCCTGAGCTCATTCTGCACTTTAGCTTTTCTGACTTTACTCCTACACGTGTTCGCTATCTGTTTGAATTCTTCTTTGGTGATATCCCCCTTTTCCCATTTCCTATACATGTTCCGTTTAAAACTCAGCTCCATTGAAATTTCTTTAGTCATCCATCCTGGACACATGGTCATGCAAAGTTTCTTTGTCTTTTCTCCTGACCATGAGGCCAGTTCACTGACTAGCAGAGCCTAGAAGGCCTGTGAATGAGAGAAGAATTTCGCCCTGCTGAAGAAAACAATAGTATCAGTAAATTGCAGACACAGGGAGGGGAGAATTCCTGTTCGCTCCACTCAAGAATGCACATTCACGGTAAGTAACCAATGTGGCATTCTCTGAGGGGAGGAGCAAACAGGAATTCTGCATAGTGGGACATGTCCAAGCTAACGAAAAGTTCGGGTGGGGTGTCTGCAGGGAGATGACATTCCTAGGCTTGGAGAACCTCCTGGAGGACCCTCCTCCCGAAGGTAGCCTCCGTGGACCTGAACTTGTCCACCTTATAGTGACGGATAAACATGGAGGGAGTGCTCCACGTTGTGGCCTTGCATATCTCCGCTATGGGAGCATTAGTGGAGAACACCGCGGTAGTGGCCGCCGACCTTGTGGAGTGAGCCATTACGGCTGCTGGTCTCGGAGTCTTGGCGGCGTCATACGCCATCAGGATGCACGCTTTGATCCATGTGGCATGGTCCTTCTTGATGCCTTCTGCCCCATAGAAGATGGGTTGCAAGAGACGAACAGTGAATCGCAACGCCTGAAGGAGCTGGATCTTTTGATGTAGATTCGAATGGCCCTCCTGACGTCCAGATTGTGCCATAAGCGCTCCCTGGGGTGAGTCGCTGACAGACAAAAGGAGGGCAGAACCAGTTCCTGAGAGATGTGAAACTGCGAAAGTACTTTCGTCTGGAAGGCTGGATCCAGCCTTAGTGTGATGAAGTCCTCGGTGAACGTACAGAGGTGCTCCCTGATGGAGAGGGCCTCCAGTTCGGACACCCTCCTAGCCAAAGTAATTGCCATCAAGAAGGCCACTTTTAGGGTAAGGACCCAGAGAGGGACCCTTCTCAGAGGCTAGAAGGGAGGGTGCATTAAGATGGGAACCTGTGCCTGACGGGGGGGGGGAGGAGATCAGAGTTGCCCCCTTAGGAATCTCTTGACATGAGGGTGAGAGGATAGATTTCGTCCCTTACCCAGGGAGAGAACCAAGGCTAAGGCGGCCGTCTGACTCTTGAGGGTATTAGGCCTAAATCCCATGTCCAAACCCTTCTGAAGAAAGGCCAGGACGTGGTTGAGGGATACTTGGTCCGCCGGGACTGACCGTGCGCGCCATCTGCTGAATGTTCGCCATGTTGCGTCGTAGATTCTATTAGTTGTCTGCCTCCTGGATGAAAGAAGGGTATTTATCACCAAGTCCTCGTAACCGAACTCTTTCAGGGCTTTCCTTTTAACTTCTAGGCAGTTAGTTGAAACCAGGAGACGTCAGGGTGTTCGATCGGACCTTGACGTAGACGGCCCCCCTTCGGGGGAAGGTGCCACAGCTCCTCTACCAGCACATCCATGATGTTGGAGAACCAGGGGCGACCTGGCCAGTGTGGGGCCATCAGGACCACCGGTGCCTGCTCCTGCCTGATTTTCCTGCAGACCCTGCCCAGGAGGGGGAGTGGGGAAAGAAGTACAGCTGGCCCTTGGGCCATGGTGTCCTCAGAGCGTTTTCCCCTTTGGTGCTCTAGTTGGGGAACCTGGTGAAGAACCTTGGCAGTTTTGTGTTGCCTGAATCTGCGAACAGATCCACCTCCAGTGGTCCGAACCTCTCCTGAATCTGGAGAAAAGTGTCCTGATCCAGTTCCCAGTCCGACTGGGATACCGTGTGTCTGCTGAGGAAGTCTGCTTGCAGGTTGGTCACTCCCCTGAAGGTACTGAGCTGAGATCGAGCGAATGTTCCGTTCTGCCCAGGTGAAAAGAAGGTCTGCCTCTTGTTGGAGAGACTGGGATCTGGACCCTCCTTGCCTCACGATGTATGAACGTGTCGTCGTGTTGTCCGTCATGACTAATATGTGGTCACCCCTGATCATGTGAGCGAAGCGGAGAAGAGCCATCCTAGCTGCCCTCAGCTCCAACCAGTTTATGCTGTGGGCTCTTTCTTCTTTGTTCCAGAGACCTTGAGCTATGCTGCCCTGGCAGTGGGCTCCCCATCCCCTTAGGCTTGCATCCGAAGTCACTACCACCTGAGGGGGTACTGCCAACTCGGCCCCTCTTGCCAGGTTGGTCCTCTGAGTCCACCACAGGAGGGAGTCCTTGAGCTGTTAAGGGACTCGCACCATTTCAGAGTGATCTGCTGTTGGAATGGGGCGAGAAAGGCCTGTAGTGGCCGAGAGTGGAACCTCGCCCATGGGACCACCTGGGTGACCAAAATCATCAGCCCCAATAGCCTGGCCAGGGAGGACAGAGGAGTGGATCTGAGAGATCTGACGCGCTGCACCCCCTCTCTCATGGACTGCTGTCTCTCTAGAGACAGAGAGATCCAGAAGTGAGCTGTGTCCAATTTTGTTCCGAGGTGGATCAGCTCCCGTGACGGATGTATTGAACTCTTCTTGAAGTTTATTAGGAAGCCGTGAGCCTGGAGGCAAGTGACTGTAACTTGGAGGTCCCTTTGCGCCTTCTCTTTGGAGGAGGCCCGCAGGAGAATGTCGTCCGGGTAGGGATACAGGTGCATCCCCTTGGTTCGAAGATGTGCCACCAGGACCACTAGGACTTTGGTGAAAACTCAAGGTGCGGATGCCAGCCCGAATGGGAGGGCCCTGAACTGAAAGTGTTGGTCCCCAAAGGTGAAGCGAAGGAAGTGTCTGCTTTCTTCGTGGATCTGAATGTGGAGATATGCTTCTGATAAGTTGAGAGAGGCCAGAAAGTTGTTCTTCTGGATGGCCTCCCGAATGGATGTGAGTGTTTCCATCCAGAAACACTTGTATAAGAGACAGGAATTTGTGTACTTGAGATCCAAGATTGCTCTGGAGTCTCCTCCCTTCTTGGGTACCATAAAAAAGGAGTAGACCCCGAGAACCTTTGACCAGGTGGTACTACTTCGATTGCCCGCATGTCCAGCAGGTGCTGGATGGCTGCTCGGATCTCCACCGCCTTCCTTGCGTTCGACGGGCTGGGGGCTGGGATGAACCTGTCCCTCGGTCTGGCCACGAACTCCAGCCGGTATCCATGCTGGATCATGTTCAGTACCCATTTGTCCATTGTGGAATTCAACCAAACATTGGGGAACAGGCTCAGGCGACCCCCCACTGCAGGGAGCGGGGAGTCAGAATTGTTTGTTGGAGGGTCCCTTGTGGTGAGAGGGACCACCTTTCTGGGATCCGGATGCTTGAGAAGAGGAAGACTGATGGATGATCTGGTTTGTTTTGGCCCAGGCTGGACGAAAGTATCAGGATTCTTTCTGCTTGGCGAAAGACCTCGAGGGACGAAAGGAGTGGGTCTGCTGAAAAGATCATCTAGAGAAGGACTTATCGGAGCAACGAGATAATGAGGGCATAGCCTGCTTTTTGTCCTTTGTCTCCACCAGGACGTCCTTGAGTGCCTCCTCTCCTAAGAGTTTGGTACCCTTAAACGGGGCAGTGCAGAGGTGAGCTCTGGAGTGAGAGTCTGCGTTCCAGTGCTTGAGCCATATGGATCTGCGTGTGAGGGCTGCTGCGCCTATCGACCTGGCTGCGAAGGAGAACCTGTCCATTGAGGCGTCTGCCACTAGTTGCAGTGCAGACTTTATGCAACTGAGGGCCCTGTCCAGGATCCTGGTGTCCAATCGCGCTGCTTGGATTAGTTCGTTGATCCATAGGATCGCTGCCGTGGCTGTTGCCCTGACTCCTAGGGCTGAGGCCTCATGAACCTTTTTTAGGGCTGTGTCAGCCCTTTTTTCATCTTTGACCTTAAGAAAGGCTTCCCCTTCCTTAGGGACCAGAAAATTTGAGACAAGGGAAGCAACTGGCTTGTCGACCACTGGGACCTTTAGTTTCTCTAGCACTTGGGGAGAGGGCGCATAATACTTCTGCACCATCAGCGTGCCCCTTTTACCCAGCGCCGGTTTATCCTACTCCTCTTGTAGGAGATGGTCGAGTGTCTGGAAAGGGTTAGGTGGGTCTTCTGAACCACGGGGGATCTGAGGACTGCCTCGAACTTCTTGCTCCTCTTTTTGGCGGGTGGATTAGAGGGGGATATTTGATCCCATTCTGGCTCTAGTTCGAGCACTGCAATTATCCTGTTAAGGAGAGGCATACTCCTTGCCACTGAATAGCCCGTCTGACATGTCAGGGGTGGGTCCTGATGGCTCTCCATCAGAGCATTCCCCTTCCTCCTTGTCGTTCTCCCCATTCGGGGTGCCCTCAATATCGGGGTGCACTCCCTTTAGGATGTTTAATAACTGAACGTCATCCACCCCCTCGTCCTCAGAGCCCTCCGAGGAGTGGGGAGGGGAGGTAGCCTTTCTTTTTCTTGGGTTGGACGGGGCCACTGGGGAAGGGGGGGATGACTCCCCCTGCCTGTACCCCTGATGGGCCTGCCTGCATAGAAACGTCCACCAGGTGGTGGGGTTGTACCCCCCCGGGGCCCACGTCGTGCTGGGGGTAGGGGTAGGCCCTGTGGGAATCTGCGGCTCCTTGTGGGGCTTGCCCGCTCCTGGCTGCTGGGCCCAGGTGGGATGGGCCTGGGCGCGGCTCCTCCATGTTGATAGCCGGAGCCAGGAGCTATGCAGAGGCTACCTGGGGCATCAACATCACCTGAGGTAGGGTAGGAGGGAAAGTGCCAGCCGCCAATATGGCTCTGGAGCGGGCGGGGCACGCGGCGGTGAGGGGTGCCCCTGGCCACGGAGCTACCACTTTGGCTAGTAGAAGGGCCGAGGAAAGGAGGCTGAGGGACACCCTCAGGATCTCTGTCCTTCCAGAAGCTGGGGTGGGAGGGGGGGAGGTTGGGGTGAAGAAGATACCAGCCTGCTATCTGGGGCCCTCGCGGCGCCAATACCAGGTCTCCCTGGTTGCACCGCCGTCATTGCCCGGTGAATCGCGGGCGGCTGGATGATCCCCGGCTGATCCACAGTAACGTCCCCTCCTTGTGCGGCTTGGGAAAAGGAAAACGGGGTCTGTGCGACCTGGACCGCCCCCAAGATGGCGCCTCCCAGAGGTGCGGTGTGGGTCGCCTCCAAAATGGCATCCCCCATAGTGGCCATGTGGGGCGCTCCTGGTAAGGCGCCTGGGCGCTTGAGCGTGGCTGAGTTGTGTCAGCTCCCTGCCCTTCTGGAGCACTATTTTCCCCATCCCATTCTGAGGGGGAGAGGTTGGCTATCCACTCGGCCGGGAGCTGAAACTCCTGGGGAGTGAGCCTGCTGGGGATGAGGGGAGGGAAAAGGGAGCCCTGGAGAGCCGGGAGCGACGCGATCCCCCCTTTCTGTACCCCCTGTACCTCCGGAGGCCAATTGCCTCCAATAACCCTGGCAGCCTGGTGAGTCCAATCCAACTCAGCTCCTTGAGGCTCCTCTTCCACCGCGCCTCGCTCGTGCTCGGCGTGGCTGAGGGCGGATTTGGCCGTGGCTTTTCCCCGGGGCGGGCTTAGCTTGCTTGATGAGCGGCTTGCCTGCTCGCCATCAGCCGCAGCGGGCATTCATTCCCCTGGCGTCGCCTGGGACACTGAAGCCGCTGCAGGCTCCTCTGTTTTTCCTTCCTATTCCGAAGACGGTTTCTTTCTGGTTCCCTTCGCTATTGTAGTTAGAGTGCGGGGAAGAAGGGGAGGAAAGCGAAGGGAAGATTTCCTTCTTCTTTTCTATTTTTTTTTTTAAGGGAAGGGAGACTGGGGAGGAAGGAAGAACAAAGTAAGAGAGGTAGGTAGAAAGATAGAACCGAGTAGTGAAGAGCGAAGAGAAATTCCAGCAGTGGGTTCACTGCGTCTGATCTGGGCGAAAGCAGGAAGTAGAACTGGCCTCATGGTCAGGAGAAAAGACAAAGAAACTTTGGATGACCATGTGACCATGGTCGTACTTCCTGCTTCGTCTGGGCAGTAGTAGGCGTTTCCTCTATGCAGAATTCCTGTTCGCTCCTCACCTCAGAAAATATACTTTTCACTTAAGAAAGGCCTACAAATGTATCCATCAAGTACAGAAACAGAAAGCTAGCTTACATCAGGTCACATGATTTCTACATTTAGCCATGGATTGTCCACTCAGTATTTAGCAGTGACTCTCCAGGATCTCAGGCACAGGTCATTCCTATCACTGGCTACCAGTGGAGACAGCAGAGAATGAACCCAGGATCTTCTGAAGGAACTACTATTGCCATCATGTTACTGTAGTCACAATGCATGATTACAATCTGGCAAACACACATAGGAACTCCATCTCTTAACATAAAAGGCACAAATTCTCCTTTACGAACAGTATATCTCCATCCTAAAGACCAAGCTAACAATGAAACTCAAGGGGGAGTAGGCAAAGATGCTAAATACAAGTGAACAGAAAAATGCCATTTTCTTTGGCATATATCCCTCCAATTCTTGGAATGCACTGATAAAGACATGTTAGATGTCCTTGTGGGGAAAGGAACTTTTACAGGTTAACTATAGAGGGGAAAAAAAGGGCTTAGCAAGCAGGAGCAGCAACAGGATGCACCACACAGTGCTCCTATTCAGCCATGCTCTCTTCTGGGATGCATCACTACCTTCCCTGAGCCCCCATGGTCAGCATTCCTCCTAGCCAGTCAGCATTCCATGGCCACTGAGCATATTTAGTCTTCACTGAAATATTTTTGGGAGGAGACCCTCCCACCAGCCAAGGATCTTCCTTCCTCAAGTTTTTCCCTCAACCTGTGGGTCCTCCTGATCCACAGTTTCAACCACTCATGGATCTTCACATCCCATACCTAAAATGCCAGTGACATGCACATGGCCTGTGTGCACATCACTGCCATTTAATAATATTGGGCATAGCCATCCATGCTCATTGCCATCCGGGGGCAGGGGTGTCCTGGACCCACCCACCCAGAGGGCTCACTTTAAAACAGAACATCTGTTTAACTTTTCACTGAAATCCTAACTTTATACCCAAATCCTCACACAATGTGTCACACATCTTAGATTAGGCTGGGAAAAGTGCAATTTAATAAAAATCTGGTACTGCTTATTTTAATCTCTGAATAAGTGCCTTCATGATATTAACTGTACATCCCACCAGCCAAAATAAAGTTCTACGTAATAGAATAGTTACTTCTGCAAGAATTCAACTCACCTCACATCCAGATAATGCTTGGCTAGCCTGTGCAGCATAGAAGAGGGAATCAATGCTATCTGTATCCATCTTAGATTGGATGAAGTTACAGGCAGCCTGCACACAAAAGATAAAACTATTAAAGAAATGAATCTTTCTGATTTTTACCTGACAAAGGTGTGCTAGCCCCACTGTTCAAAAGAGCCTGAATTCATTGTTTTAGAGTGGATGCTCTGGATCAACAAATTCAACTGACCATGGATCGTCACACACCATATTACTAAATGGTGGCGATGTGAGCATGGACACGTTGAAATGTGCATGTTCATGTCACCACCATCTAATAATATGGGGCGTGATCGTATGCAGTTTTTGGTATCCATGCTGGGTCCGGGAACAAAATCCCCACAGATCAAAAGGGGAGTGCATTCTATATGCCTGAGGAAAAAACTACAGATGGGTGGGATTTGGAACAACAGAAACAATTTGCTGTACTCCTAATCTCAAGAGTAGATTGCTAATATTATCTCTTCAAACCAATGACACTTTGTAAGCATGAAGAAAATTAGCTAAAAATTAACAACACAATCCTAGACTTATCCACACAGAAGCCAGTCCCACTGAATTTGATGGAGTTTACTCCCAGATACTTCATATAAAGTATAATCTACACTGATCAGAGAAAAAAACTTCTCCTCAGTCAATGCTGTCATCTCTTTACAGTACAAGCTGGAACTGAAGTAGGGAGGGTGCAATAGTAAATCTACAAAAACAGAACCACAGGGAATAAAATTTTACTCAAATATGTTGTTACGGAGGCATCTGCTGAACAGATCTATAGGAAACTAAAAATGGAGATTAGCATAAGTTAACAACTACAACATGAGTCAGTTGGCTAAATGTTCTATGCCTCTGTTTGAAGTACAGCCAGTGTGGTACAGAATACTGGATGTGGACCTTAGGACATCTAGGTTCAAGCCCCCACTGACCTGTTAAACCAACTGGGAGATCCTGGGCCAATCAAACACTCTCAATCAGCCTCAAGGGGCTATTATTAGGATAAAATGTTGCCTTGAGCTTACTGGAGGAGAGGCAGGATAAAAAGATAACAAACAAAGAATAAAATAAATAGCATGTTTTTCCACATGCGGAGGAAGGCAATGGCAAACCTCATTTGAAGAAACCCTGTCAAGAAAACCCTGTGATGCACTTACTTTAGGATTACCATAAGTCGGAAAAGACTTGAAGGCACACAACAACAACAACAACTGCTTCCACATGTGCATCAGTATAGCACTTATCCTGCGCACATTTACAGCAGGGATGAGGAAGGTACCTTCATGTTTTTGTGGTGTTTACTACAAGGCACAAAACAACTAGCACAAAATAAGAAAGAGGTGTATAATTAATTTACCTAACAGTCAATTTAGCTACTCTGATTTCATACTAGAGAATGGCAACCCTTAGTAAAACAAAACTGGTATCAAGTTACATTTTGGCTCCATCTTATGGAAGAATTCTATTACAACACTCAGTAATAATTACAAGTGATCTAAACTACTTCTATTTGAAATATCAACAAGGTATGGAGTGACTGAATTTTACAAGTATTTTGACATATGACAGGCAAAAGAAGAGCAGTGGGAAAGGGCCCTAGCTCACTGAAAAAGTACATACTTTGCATGCTGAAACTTCCAGCTTAAGCCCTGGCATCTCCAGACAAGACCAGTGAAAAACCCCAGAGAGCCACTGACAGCACAGGCAATATAGAGCTAGATGAACTAATAGTCTAACTAGGTATAGTAAAGGTGCAAATTATGTGGGCTTCTACATGTTGTTGAACTGCAACTCCCAACAGCCCCAGACAAACATAGCCAACAGTGAAGAATGCTAAGAGTTGCAGTTCAACAAAATGGGGTTGAGGGGCACACAATTCCCAACCCTGTGGTAGAGGATAGCTTTCCTTTCCTATAGCATTGTAATGATAGAAAAATAATACATAAGCTCTCAACACCCTTGAACATGTCTCTGCTTTGTGATGTTACCAAGAAGATGACATTTTTATTTTAGAAGTGAGTTTCAATTTATATAACCTCTGTTTATAGTATTTCAAATTTACAACATTTCTCCAGAAATAAATAACAAATGAGTCTCGTCCACAATGCATACCTCTCTCAGAGCAACTGTGAGCAAGCTGGGAGAGGCAAGAGAGTGAGGTGAACTGGAGGTTTGGGGTAAGAAAAGCTGACTGAACTGGGTTTCTTCTACCTGCCTAGGTTGGGGAAGTCAGGAAGGGGAGAAAGGAACTTGGCAGTGCCAGAAGGAAGGAGAAGAAGAAACTACAATCTTGGAAGTTCTGGTGTGGCTAGAAAGGTCTACCTGCTTAGGTGGAGGAGTTATGATAGGGAGATAGCAAGAGGGTAACAGTAACAATCCCAAAAGAGGTAACTCTATTGAAAATGCTGCAGTAACAATGAAGAATCCTGTGGCATCTTAAAGGCTGCTTATGATCAAGGGGTCAAGTGGGAAGACAGAAATCAGTGTACTGTATATTTTGTAAAAGGACTGTTTTTTTTTAGTGCAGCTGGTTACTATACAGGAGATATGCTGCCTCTGCACTTGTTGTGCCCTCTGCACTTGCTGCAGAAGACATAGCAAGAGATGTGCTGCCCCTCTCTCGTTTTCTTTACCTGAAAAGCCTGCTAGAGAAAGAAAGACAGAAGAACAGTTCTTATCAATTGTGCTCTGTCTATATGTTCCTCTGGAACTAATGGCAAGCCAGGTTACCCCCACCTAAATTCTCTTTGGGATCAGCAGTTGCTGCCTATCCTGGCTCCCCTAGAGAACACTTGCACATTTATCTGGCCTAGAAAGATGAGCTCTGATGTTTTATGTTTTAAACCTCTTTAAAATTGGTGGTAAGTTAAGTAAAACTGCTAACTTTGTGGCTGCTACAGCTCTGTCAGAGTGCATCCCCTTTGTCTCCAATGATTCTGTACGGAACCGGCTCCCCATATTTACATCACTCTTAAATTTACATCACAAATCTAGTAATGCAACTCTGATATAAATTGAGATTCACTTGCACTTTCCCTCCAAGCAGCTCAAAACTGTGCACATGATCCTTCTCCATCATTTTACTCTTACCCTCTCCCACCCCAGTCTATAATTTGAATGACCATGGCCAGAAGCACTGTGGTTCATCAGCTCTACAAGAATACAGGCCGCCTGCCCCCCTTTACATAGGATCAGTTCCCACGGTTTCACTTACCTGCAATCAGAGGAAAAGGGTCTCTCTAGGTATCTGGAGAACCATAGAGTCACACTGGAGATGGTCTCTTTAGGTATCAGGATGTCCTCAATGGTGACTCTATGGTTGACTTCTGGTGGAAGTTGACCAAAGTCATACCAGATGCGTAGAGGCATCCACTGGCTCAGTTCTATAGTACAGCTGGCCCTCTGTATCCACAGATTCTGCATCCATGGACTCCATCATCCACAGCTTGAAAATATCCCCCCTCCAAAAAAATCCAAAAAGCAAACCTTGATTTTGCCATTTATATAAGGGACACCATTGTATATAATGGGACTTGAGCATCCACAGATTTTAGTATCCAGGCGGGGGTCAAACCCCAGCCGATACAGCGCCCACTGCATAATATGCCACTTAGCTATTATATGTGGTTTCGTGTATCTGTGGTAACTCCAGGGTCGTATCCCCTGTATAAACATGGGTGGGTGGGGCGATCTGTACAGACAACAGAGGAAAAGTCTAGGATTGTTCAATAAGTGGAACTGCTCACCACCAAGCAAACTGTTACCTATCCAAGGCAAGCAGCAAATTCCTTGTTAGTGATATGCAGATACTTGTAGCTCTTTTAACCATCTGACAACTTTCTCAATTTACATTCTCACCTTTTCATCAGTTACTTTTCCTCCTAGTTTGTTCAGTCCCACAATGGAATAATAACTTCCTTCTAAATCTGTGAATGGACGGTCCAATGAAGCTCGTAATCTTTGAACATCATGTTTTGTGAGAAAGTGGCTAGGAGTCAGAGCCTGTATGCTTCCCACAAATATTAAGACTGAGATGAGAAATGTGAGATATCCTGGAAATTAAAATGGAGAAAATGTCTGTGAATGTCTCTGTGGAGAATATATTTAGCAGATTTACCTGATCATATAAAAAGAAGCTGTTAAGAAAACTGAATGGCTACCAACCACCACACACTACAGAGGGGGCTAGAATGGGGTCAATAAGTCATACATCTAAAAATACCAATTTCATACTCGTACCATGATATTGGCTTATTTCTAATATTCCTTTTTATCTTTGATGATCTCATGATTCCAACATTAATATACAGTAATGTATTTGCAAATACATTCACTAAATGCCAACTTTACTCTGATGACACTTTTGTGTATTTTCTTAGAAATCTTGGGCATGAATACAGCCTGCTTTTTTTGTTACAGAAAATTACCAGCATGGAAATACAGGATACTGCTATTCAGCTGTTTGTTTGTTTTTTTAAGTAGCTTCTGGCAATTGGTGCAACTAGACTGAACAATTTCTCAAAATTTTGAAGCCAAGGAGAAAAACCATTTTCTCCATTATTTTTCCAGACAAAAACCTGGAAACTTTTAGAAAAATTGAAAAAAAAATGCAATATTAGCATGCTCTACAGATTGTAAGTCACTTTGTTACTTTTGAAACATAAAAGGTGCTGTAAATTGTTTTGGCATAAAATTATCATGTCTTATGCACTGAAAGTACAAACTGAACTTGCTTTATAATGTTTTCTTCTTTTTACAAATGCTGTTACAAGGTCCAGAACAGTAAAGAACACCTGAATGTAAGGACCCTCTTTGATTCTGACACTTAATAATAATAATAGTAACAATAATAATATTTATTTATTACCCGCCTCTCCCTACGGATTGAGGCAGGGAACAGATTAACACATAAACATAACATTGGTTAAAAACACATCAGTTAAAAACGCATACCAATTTAAAAGAGAATCAAGCAACAATAAGAAACCATCAACATTAGAAAAAATAGTGTCTCCTTTAGTTCTTCATAGTGTCAAGTAGACATAAAGCACTCATTGTCATACTAAGAATTGGGGAAAGGAAACCAGGATCAGGAACTACAATGATCTGCTACTGTACAACAATGCTTCTCACATTATCTGAGGTGGAAGATTGAATCCCCCACCTCCAACTGGCCAGCAATCAGTACCACATTTGTGCCTATTGGCTACAACTGTTTCTTTCTTTCTTGGAACTCACAATGGTAGCTGATGGGTTGTGCACTGGCACAGGTCCACAGACCACCATTTTGAGTAGCACTACTGTACAGTCTTACACAAACATCTCCCTACTATAGGTATACCTCAGTTAACAAAGTAGATGTGCTTCCAGGCATTACAGTACTTCTTTAAAAGAATAATTGGTACCAGAGGTAGAATAACATGGAAAGAATTGGGATAGGTTCCTACATCACAAAAGTAGTACAACATGTTTCAGCAACTGTCTCCCCCCAAAACAAACTGCACATGTGAAATGAAACCACCAGGTCAGGTAAGCCATGTATAAGTAAACAAGAGCATCCTCTACTTTTCTTATGATTTCTATTTTGGCGGCCAGACTTATATAGCTATGCCTCTTAAAAATTATTGGGAGGCTTATCTAATCTCTCTTCTTTTCTCTTTTTTGCTGTTCAGTTAAAGATTCTGGAGGCAGCAGCTGTTTACCTTGCCTTTCATAAGCAGACACACATGGCTACAACAGAATCCTGTTTTTCCCTAGCTCAAGCTTTATTACATTGTTTACTGCAACCCACACCAAAAGTCTGTTTCTCCAGCTCTTCTTCACTGTTGATACTGCCAAAAAACCTCCAGCTAGAAAGAAAACAAGGAGAAAAAGGGGATGGGCAGGCATAAAAAACTTTGCAAAAAGATGTTTCTTTATCACGGCTTTGTTAACTGAGGTATGCCTGGTCACCATTTTAGAAATAATGGGGAGGGTGAGGGTAAATACATGAACAACTCAACTTCAGCAAATATTCTTTCAGTTTTCCCCCTAATTTTTCTAGAAAAAATAGGGCTTCAGATAAAACCCTTTTTTTCCCTGGGACTTGGTACCTCTAAGTGTGACAGTGGAGAGACAGGGAAACCAAGTGGTCTGATGGAAGGGTGGGATGATCTGTCCTTCCTTTGCCAGCCTGATTACCTGCCTGTACTGAATTCCTTCAGCTAAACTACCTGTGAATAAGCACTATTTATATACAGACATTTATAACTACATATACTGGTGTATAAATAAATGTAATAAAATATAATGTAACAATACTGTACAGTACACAAAATTAACTTGTTAACTGTCATCAAGTCAGTTTTGGTTTATGAACAGAATTCATAACTCCTTAGATGGTAGGTTGGATTATACAGAGAAGGCCTAAAAAATAAGTTAACAGGGAAGAGTACTCTACACACTGGACTAAGTGCTGAGGTTCAAAGATTCCAGGAACATGTGACACCACTAGGATGGCCTCTCCAGGTAACCTCAAAGACTAAATGAATCTAATGAACAGAGACACACATTACTTCTGACTAAATATGCATAGGTGTGGGCTGCATGTGTCTTGCTGCTTTCACTGTGGGCTTGTCTACATGTGGGGCAAAATCTCCAAATGGTGTTTTCCCTACATGCCCCTGCATT
This sequence comes from Gambelia wislizenii, assembly GCA_030847615.1. Classification (NCBI taxonomy): domain Eukaryota; kingdom Metazoa; phylum Chordata; class Lepidosauria; order Squamata; family Crotaphytidae; genus Gambelia; species Gambelia wislizenii. The sequence goes on from JAUMIR010000004.1 coordinate 39,018,455, forward strand.
TGCCCCAAAGCCCTGCACATTATTAACTGTCCCTGCAAAGTTTTGCCTGCTGCCCCCTCAACTATAATTTAAAGCTTAGAAGGCAGTTAGTTGCTGGCCAAAGGGAGAGACTCTCCCTTTGTCTCTGCTCTCGTGTGGTAGGAAGAGGTGCTTGAAGAAAGTGATGGAAGTAACTGAAGGAAGTGACAGGCAGAAACAGAGCTGCCGAGCCAGGGAAAAGGAGAAAACCTCTCCCTTCAGATGGGAACTGTCTCCTGAGTTTTAAAATGGTTGCGGTGTTGGCAGTAGATGAAAATGTGGGAAAAAACCCAAATTGTCAAAACTCTGCATCTAGGTAAAATATCCCAGAATGTCCCAAATCTGAGCCATATAATGTGTGGCTTGATCACCCCAGACACAGGGAAAAGGCCATGCATTCAGGGGAGTTAGGGGGTTTTAATAGTGTAGACAAGCCCTACAATTACTATCTTAACATGGAACATGTTTCATAATGCAAAATTATTTTTAAACTCTTGCTTTGATTGTGTATTCCTGCATGGCAGGAGGTTGGACTGAATGGCCCTTGTGGCCTCGTCTATACAGGGCAAAAAAACCCCTGGAGTACCTTGCAGTAATGGCATTTTGCAGCAGCAGCGACTTGCCTTAACAGTGTTTTTGCCCCCATAAGCTTTGCATGCAAGATGGTGGCTGTGAGTAATTTACTCGCATTTGTACTTTGCTGCTGCTGCACTTTAAAAAAAAATGTCCAAGGCACGCTACAGCAATTTTTCGATTTAACAGGAAAGCAAGTCGAAAGAAAACACCCCATTTTATTGCCTTAGCAATCACTCGCTAGGGCAAAAATCCAACATGGTGGCAGCGGACGCTTGCCCTGTTAGCAAGCCCTGCCACCTGTGCTTGCCTGGCGAATCAGCTTTGTGCTTCCCCTCTTTTGGGAAAGCAAATCATATTGAATCACTTGTCCCAACGAGCAGGAATGTACACACCCCTCGCTAATTTTTTAAAACTCCAGGGAAAGCCGTGAAGACTTTTCCTGCAGTGTTTTTGAGGTTTTGGGCTCCCCTCCTTCCAAATACAGTGGATTGATGCAAGATCCTATTTAGACAGGTAGGATTCTCAGAGAATTCCACGAGGATTATTTTCACCGTTTAGTCAACCCCTATGTTTCTATTATTCTTCCTATGCCTTCAAGTCATAGGCTCACCCCACCACCACCACCACAGAGAGCTCCTTTGTCTTCAGCAGCCGCATAGGAAGAAATTCAACAGGTTAAGCTTTTTTCTATCATCCCTCCTATGCTACACACGTTTCACCTCCTGAATTCACAAAGACAGTGGAACACTCCCAGGGCAAAAGACGGCGGCATGCAATCTTATTATATATGGTCCTATTTGAACGCTTCTACAGCTGTGGTTCTTAACCTGGGGTCCAGGGACCCCCAGGGGTCTGTGATGTCCTCACAGGGGTTCTGCAAAGGCTTGAAGGCTGCTTGGCTCACCTCCTACCCGCAGTGGAGTGAGCATAACACAGGAGGCAAGGTAAACACTGGCTGGCTGGCTTGGCCTGCGCATTGCCAGCTTGTGGGGGCAATTAGCTAACTAACACACATTGGAAACTGTTTAATGCAGTGTAGATGTGTAAATAGCTATTGCTTAAAAAAACAATTTGTAAGCTGCTCTGATAGCCTTGTGGCTGAAGAGCAGGGTATAAATAAAAAATAATAAAATAAAAAATCCACTCCAGCCACAAACTTGCAGGAAGAAACAGGAGAAAAGTCTTCCCTTCCCCTCCAGTACCTCTGAAGGAAGGCTTAATGGATGGTGTAATTGTATTATTATTATCATTATTGGTTTTAAATCCTGAGTTAAGTCTTGGGAATCCTTGACAACAAAAGATATTTAAAGGGGGCCCCTGGTAAAGAAAAGGTTTAGTCCCTGGCATCTCACAGACCTCAGGGAGCACAACTGCCTAGACAGAACATAAGAAGATAAGAACAGCTATGTTAGATCAGGAGATCTAGTCTAGCATCATGTTCCCCACACTGTCCAGTTGCCTCTGGGAAGCCCAACAGGAGGACATATGTGCTACCACACCCTGTCTTGTGCTCCACAACAACTAATTTATTTCATCCAAATTTGCACATGTGAATAGTTTTAATATGTTTTTGGTCTTTTAAATTATTCTTATTGTTTTAAACTGTTTAAATTGTTTTTATCATACACTGCCTTAAGGTCCTTGGATACAGGATAGGATATAAATATTTTAATGAATTTAATTTTAATAATAGTGTGTGGTAGTAAATCCCTTCAAGAGCACTAACTATACTCTGTCAAAGCAAATACTCATATAAATACAATTAATTCACTGTTTTGTTACATCTCTGATACCTAGTAAAAGTTCCCTCAATCTACATGTATTTTCCTTTATGCCATCCCATTTTAACTATATTCCTGCCATTTGGGACTTTCCAAAACATAATCAAGAATGAATTGTATGCTTGTGTGTGTCAATGTATAGTTCTTGAAACTGGTAGTCTAAGGAAGCTTCAAAAATAGTGTGTTGGATTTAGATGTAAACAAAAATAGTGTACAATAAATGCAAAACCCCATGATCACATCTGGAGAAAAAAATGGAATTACAGTTATCCTCATTCTGTACAAATGACTTGCAAGATTTGTGGCCCTTTTGCTAATGCGATATATGGAAACAAATGCCACAGAATTCAATGGAATTCGTTTTTTCTGAGTTACAATCTGGATGAGGGTTGCACCAATTGATCCCATATAGAAAAGCATTAGTACAGTTATCCCTTCATATTCGCTGGGGCTTGTTCCAGGATCCCCCTGTGGATACAAAAATCCGTGAATACTTAAGTCCCATGATATGCAATGGCATAGCAAAATGGTGCCCCTTTTATAAGATGGCAAAATCAAGGTTTGCTTTTTGGATTATTATTTTTTTAAAGAATATTTTCAAGCCGTGAAGACTTGAATCCGTGGGTACCAAATCCGCGGATACGGAGGGACAACTGTACTTGAATAAGAAATTAACACACTGTCTCTGAGACTAGAAATAATAAGACAGCCAGTGGTTGTCAAGAATAAAAAAAAACAATTTCCATACAATGGAAGGTTATAACTGGAGGGCCACCCTAGCCGCCCCTCCCTCGGCTTCTCCAAGAGGGACGGACTCCCAAACCCCTGCCTTGACCGAGAAAGAGCCCCTCGCCCACCCTCCCGTGAGCCGCAGGCGAAAGAAACAAGCCCTCTGGCACCCCTCAGCCCTGCCATCCCAACTCCCTCCTTACCCGGGGCCGCCATTTTCCCTCCTCGCCTCCACGCCAAGGGAAGAAGACTCGACTTCCGCCCGGAGCTCCGGAATGTACCATTCACCACGACGCAACGCCAGTCGTTATGAAAGGGCCAAGGGCGATACGTTCACTAGTTCTTTCCCCGCCTAGAAGTCGACATATCGACTTAAGGATGCGACCCTCAAGTAGCCACTACAGCTGGGATTTCTCTACCGTCCTCCCCTCCGGGGAGCACATATGGTACGTTCCAGCTCGCTTGCTTATACTCTCTCGCGAAGGAGGAGGTCGGGAAAGGATGTGTACGCTCCTGATTGGATGAGAACGGAATCACTCCTCTCGAAGGAGGCAGATTCAAAGAGGCAGAAATGCAGGTTGAAGGAAGGCTAGGAAACAGCAGCAGCTGGATTTTTTTGTAGTGGGGGGATTAGGAATTTTTTTATTGGAATAAGACCACTCTACTGAAAAATACACCAACTGCAAAAGGCCGTAACAATAATGCAAAAAAAAAAGTTTTCCTCTTTTTTTACTAATATAAAAATAAAACTATCTATCCTAACACAAATCCATTTTTCCTCTTAATCTAAACACACTACAATCACTCTTTTCCTTTTTCCAATGAACATTATATTTACACCTTTATACTAAAATTAGAAGTTACATATTACAATTATACATATTTGGAAAAGAAAAATAATAATAAAAGAGTAATAAAAAGAATAATACAAAATAATACAAAAATACAATAATAATAAAAAAATATTTATTTAAAGATATCCCTTAAGTTATTGCTGGGGTTGTCTCATTAAGCCACGACCAAAAAATTTCCAAGGATGGTTTGGCAATTTCTCTTTTTCACTCAAAGCTAAATTTTCAATTATGTTCTTAACATAATAAGCAGTCCCTTTTACATCCTGCAGATTTTGACTCCCCCCCCCCCTTTGTCTTTGGAAAAATAATCCCAACATCACATAGAGGGGCGTTCAGGAAGAACTGTGGAGTTAGGAAGGGACCCAAAGGGGCAGTCCTGAGAGGTGGCCATCCAGCCTGTCTTTAAAACCTCCAGTGAAGGAGAGTCCTAGGGTTACCAGATTGAAAACTGGAGAGGGCCCCTATACCTTCAATGCAGGGCTTTCCAAATTTTGGTCCTCCAGGTGTTTTGGATTTCAATTCCCAGAAGCCCCAGCCAGCTTGGCCAACAGTCAGGAATTCTAGTTGCTGAAGTCCAAAACATCTGGAGGACCAAAGTTTGGTAACCACTGCTTTAATGATTGTGTAAAAGAAGGAATTTCAGCAGGTATTGTTTGTTACCTCATTGTGTGATAAGCAACACTTGCTGAAATTCCCACTTCTACACAATTTTGAAAGGTACAGGAGTCCTCTCCGGTTTCCAATCTGACATCCCTGTCCACCACTGTCTGAGGTAGTCTAGTCCAAAGGTTCTTAAACTGTGGATTGTGACCCCATATGGGATTGCATAACTGAACATGGGGGTCGCAAAAAATGTATATGTATACCAAAGAATTTGTTTTAAAATAAATCTCTTTAAGATTTATTATCAGTACATGTTTGATTTGTTTACCTATTATATATACTTATATACCCTGGGTCGCATAAAAATTTCTCAAGCGAGAAGGGGTCGCGTGTGGAAAAAGTTTAAGAAACCCTGGTCTAGTCCACTGTCAAAACAGTTCTTACCATGAGGAAGTTCTTCCTAATGTTTAGTCTTTCTTGTACAGTTGTCCCTCCGTATCCACGGATTTGGTATTCACGGATTTAAGTATTCATGGCTTGAAAATATTCTTTAAAAAATAATCCAAAAAGCAAACCTTGATTTTCCCATCTTATATAAGGGACCCATTTTGCTATGCCATTGCATATAATGGGACTTGAGTATGGATTTTGATATCCACGGGGGGTCCTGGAACCAAGCCCCAGAAAATATGAAGGGACAACTGTAATTCGAACCCACTGGTTCAGGTCATATCCTCTGGAGCAGCAGCCAAAAGTTCACACTATCTTTCACCTAACAACTATTCAGAAATTTTGGAGGCTGCACTGATCTCTATGGGACCTTGAAGGACTGCATCCTGCTGCCATTTTTTGTGCCGTCAAATACCCATTAGGGGTTTTCCTTGGGTTTTTTTTTCCAAACTGTGAGGCCGTGTTCTGGAATAGTTTCTTTCTGATGTTTCACCTGCATCTGTGGCTGGCATCCTCAGAGTGAGGATGCCAGCTATAGATGCAGGCGAAACAGAAAGAAACTATTCCAGAACACAGCCTCACAGCCCGGAAAAAACCCAAGAAAATCTATGGATGCCGGCCATGAAAGCCTTCAATTTCATACTCATTAAGGGACTTGGGGGGCAATGTCACCATGTTTTTGGCCCACATTGAGCTGTTTTAAGCCCAGAAGAGGCCATTGTTCAATAGGAAAAAAATCTAGAATTTAAAATTTAAATTAAGCTTGGCCCACCTACATCCCATGCAATTATTAACCTTTCACCCAAGCCTAGACGCAGCACAGGGATGACAGTTATCAGGACTAGGAACAGAAGGAGCGAATGGTTAAACTTCTGGATAGTTTTGTGAGAGTATTGGGAGAGGGGTATTATTTGAAAGTACACCTCCAGTGGGATCTTTCCTCTCTCCTTCCCAATTCAGGAAGGCTGCAGTCTCCACCTGACCCAAGCAGGTAGAGACTGAAATCCTGTATCTGGTGGGTCCTGAGCTTTCACAGATCTTTTCTCACTTTTTGAGCAGGGACAAGGCTATCTTCCTTTTAGCCAGGCAGCAAAGGCTTTAGCATATCCTTCTAGATCTCTGGGACATGTTGCTCTGATTTCTTAACAGCCTTATCTTCACTACACAGTGATAGCAGTTTGATGCCATGTTCATGGTCATGGTTCCAAGCTATGGGTTTATAGTCTGGTGGAGTACTTAGAATTCTCTGCCAGAGAGCTGTAGTGTTGTAGTTTGGAGAGGCACTAGAGCTGTACCATAGTACACCAAATGACAAAGCCCAGAATTCTAAAGGATGGCGCCATGACAGTTAAGAGAACCTATAGTATCAAATTACTATAACTAGGTTTGCCAGATTTTCAAAATGGCAGCAAGAGACAGTCTGGTGGAAGTTGACCATAGAATCACGCTGGAGGACCCACAAATGCCTAGAGAATTGTTCTGTCAGGTAAAAAATAAAATAAACAGTGGACCTAGATTTATGGTGTTTCCATATTCTTGGGTGCCCTTTGCCCCTAATCGTCATGAAAGTCAAGAACCAACTGTCTTGTTTTAATTCAAATTGTGAACTGTCTTGGGTCCCATATTGGGAGAAATATGGGATATAAATTAAATAAATAAATAAACCCACTTCCCACTGTGTGTTCATCTCTTCCTCTTCCTCTGCTCTGGCCTAAGCCTCCTCCTTGCATTGTGGTTTCCAATACTGCCCTGTCTTGAGTCAGCTGCTCCCACTCCTCACTTTCTTGATCCTTGAGCCTTTGGACAGGCTGCCCACACCTTGATGACAGAAATTTGGAATGGAAGGATAATATGGGCTTTCTGATGTCCTTGTCAGTGTGCATATAGAACAAGCTTTCAAGTCTTCAGATACAGGACATCTCTTATAACAGGGGATGTCTGGAAACTCCAATTACAACTGAGTAGACTGCATGTGTCTTAGAATAAAATATTCACTCAGTGAAATAAAAAAGGAGATCTACAAAGCCATTCTGGTATCCAAGAACCAAGTAATATAAAAGAGACCCAGAAGAGCTAGTCAAATCGTTGTATCACCACTGATCCACAATTTATCCTAGCCACTGATATTTAACCCTCACAGGCCTTAGATCGTAGGCTTTTATTCTTGCTTACAGTGAGTCTTTTACCTAATAGAGCTGCGTGCCAGCAACAACAGGGCCACTTAAGACACAAACATAGGGACCAGACCCTGCAACAAACCAAGATGTCAATTTTGCTTTGATATTTACAAACTAATGTAATTACAGGACCTACAGTATGTTAGTAACAACAACACTGTTGAATGTGATAATATGTACTATCCTCTAACATCAATGACATTCTGCATTCTACATAAGAAAAACTGACCCATTTCTATACAAAATAATAAATGGACACAAATCTGACCTCAGAAGGAAAGAGCAGTGTTGAGGAAAGAGTGGAAGAACAAGGCTGCAGCGTGCAGCAAGTATCCAATCAAAAGCACAATCAGACAATGCCACAGTGATGCCCTGATTTGATTATTTTATTCTTTATAAATACAGATGCAAATAATTTTATAATCTTACTGTTTTTAAGTCTTTATTTTAGTCTTTATTTTTCTTTCACTCTTTTTTATTTATTGTGCTTTATAACCATTACACTTGTAACTGTATTTGTAAACATCATTTTTGTATCATGTATTTTTGACTTAAGTGTGAATTTTGCAAAGGCCTTAGGTCAGGGGTGGGAATCCTGTGGCCTTCCAGATGTTGCACTGCAAAGTCCCAGAAGCTATAGCCAACGTTGAGGGATGCTGAAATTGTAGTTCAAAAACATCTGGAGGGCTGCATGATTTCCACCTCAGCCTTAGGTCATATGCAAGAAAAGTTTGAACTGGGACCTTAACATGTAGGTCAAGTCGAGGGAAGTAATAGTGCCACTCTATTCTGCTTTGGTCAGACCTCACCTGGAATACTGTGTCCAGTTCTGGGCACCACAATTCAAGAATGATATTGACAAGCTGGAACATGTCCAGAGGAGGGTGACCAAAATGGTGGGAGGTCTGGAAGCTATGCCCTATGGGGAGCAGCTTAGGGAGCTGGGTATGTTTAGCCTGGGGAAAAGAAGGTTAATAATAATAAATAATAATAATAATAAAATTTATTTATATCCCGCCCCCCTGTGAGCAATTGGGGCCGCTTACAACAATAAAATAGTACACAGTATAAAACAACTCAAAATCCCTTCCCCCCCTTAAAACATTATTAAATTAATACAAATTAAAATCAGTATATAATACAATTTATTAAAAACCCTTCCGAGCGAGCAGCATCAGTTTGGAGGTCCAGAAGCAACCTCCAGAGGGGGTTCCTGAGGCCGGGGTTAGCTATTCCGGAAAAGCCTGCCTGAAGAGAACCGTCTTGACAGCCTTTTTAAAGCTGTCTAATGATGTCAATAGGCGGATCTCATCCGGCAGGCCGTTCCACAATTTGGGGGCAACAGCCGAGAAAGCCCTCTGGGAGGTGGTTGCCAGCCTAGGTCTTTGTGGCTGCAACAAATTCCTCCCAGAGGACCGGAGAGCGCGGGGAGGATTATAAGGGAGAAGGCGGTCCCTGAGATAGCTTGGGCCCAAGCCATTTAGGGCTTTAAAGGTGATAACCAACACCTTGTACTGGGCCCAGAAGCTGATAGGCAGCCAGTGGAGGGACCTCAGAACCAGAGTAATGTGGTCCCTCCTAGATGTTCCAGAACCTAGCCTGGCTGCCATATTTTGTACCAGCTGTAATTTCCGAACTAAGCATAAGGGTAGCCCCATGTAGAGTGCATTACAGAAATCAAGATGTGAGGTTACCAGCGCGTGCACAACGGTCTCAAGATCCCTTACTTCCAGAAAAGGGCGCAGCTGGCGTATCAGCCGAAGCTGATAACAAGCGCTCCTTACTGTCGCATGTACCTGATTTGTCATCAGAGTGACGAGTCAAGGAGCACCCCTAAACTGCGAACACAGTTAAGAGGTGGCATGATAGTCATGTTTAAATGTTTGAAAGGATGTCATATTAAGGATGGGGCAAGCTTGTTTTCTGCTACTCCAGAGACTAGGATATGGAGCAATGGGTTCAAACTACTGGAAAAGAGAGTTAATCTAAACATTAGGAAGAACTTCCTGACATTAAGAGCTATTTGACAGTGGAACACACTGCCTTGAAGTGTTGTGGAGTTTCCATCTTTGGAGGTTTTTAAATAGAGGCTGGATGGCCATCTGTTGGGAGTGATTTGATTGTGTATTCCTGAGTGGCAGGGGTTGGACTTGATGGTCCTTGTGGTCTCTTCCAACTCTATGGGGTCAGCTAGACAGCAGAATTAATTCTGAAAAATATTGGCTTACCTCCCTTTCAGTGCTGTCCCCAGTTGTGTCCCTGATGCATCTGCAAGATTGGTGGCATAGAAAAGTACGAGTTTGTAGTTCACACGGAGCATGCCCTCCCCCGATAAGCTGGTAGCTGCGACTGAATCTCCCTTGATTCCCCCCCTTTTTTTCAAACATTCATATAATTAACGAACAAAGAGCAAGATTAATGGGGGAAGGTCTCTTTCTCCCCATCTGGGGCTGACTCAACTGCACAGATAAAGGGGTGGCTTCAGAGGACACCCTCTCCCCAAATTCCTGCCTGCCGGTGAGAAACCAGCATGGGAAGAAACAGCTACGCCAAGGGGTCCAGATAATGTCTTTCTCCCCCCCTTCTCCCTTTCCTTCTGTGGCTTCTTTCTCCCCCTCCTCCTCTGCCCAAATCTGGGTGGGAACAGGTGTATTCCCACCCTTTCTTTTAGCTCCCCCAAAGAGGTCTGTCTTACTCAGTGCTTGCCGAGGAGGTAGGAGAGCGAGGACTCAGCAAAACTCTTGCTGCTTTGGGGAAGGCAGCGGCAACTCACTGGGTGCACGTGAGGGAGGGAGAAAACGAGTGACACGGGGTGGCTGGGCTGGAGAGCGTGGCAAAGCCACAGGTCTACTTCACACCTCATACATTTGCTTTGCTGGCTGAACGATCCTGTACATGATCGTTCAGCTGGCAGTAAGAACCACAATGGCAGTGTTGGGATTAAAAGCAGTTCCTTGCAAGCCTGCCCTCTCTGAGGTCCAACTGATCACATTTCAGCTCTGCTGTGTGCCCCTTTTGAGATCATTGATCAGATGACCAATTGCACATTTTTTCACACACTTTTAAAAAAAGATCAAGGTTCCGTTTACATGATGAATAAGTAGTGGGAAGAATTTGTGTCGAACCCTGGTAGTTTACACGAACATTGGGTCGGTTCCAAGATTTTAGGAAGGGGGACCACCTTTCATCCCACAACCCGCGGGACTTCCAGTCCCGCAGTTTGTGGCAGTTTTTAAAAAAGTCATGAGAGGATTCAGAAAATCGGACATTTAAACAGCCCGGGACAAGATATCTCAGTACTAGGTGATGACTGGAAATTGTGGTGGGCATGGACGGGCACTGGGCAGTAAGGGGGTGGCCTACCTGTCCCCCTTTTTTAAACATCCCAAATTTTAGGAGGGAATCCTCCATTGTTCTCCTGCCCATCACCTGTGTGGTCACCGAGATGGAAGCTGAAAGCGCTCCTTGCCCCAGGAAAGGTGGCTGCGGTATCTCCTGGTCTTACTCGGAGACCGGAGACCTTTTGGTGATATGGGGAGAGCAGAAGGTGCAGGAGCAGCTGAAGGGGTCCCATAGAAATATCAACCTCTTCAAAAAAAATTGCGGCAGACATGAGAAGCAAAGGGTATGATCAGACCGCAGAAGAGTGTAGGACGAAGATGAAACTGATGCGTAAGAATTATCGCCAGGTCAACGACCACAACTCCAAAAATGGAAACGATGTGGCCACAATGCCCTTCTATAAAGAGCTCCATGCAATCCACGGCAGCGATGCCAACTACCACCTGAAGTGCCTGGGTAGCACCACAGATATCGTCCATGTTCCGCGTGGGTCAGTGACTCCCCATCACGCTCCCCTGGCTGAAGAAGAAGTGGACATGCCCCCGCCATTCCAGGAAATCTTGCAGGGATACTCTGATGAACTCTTCTCAACTCCTCCAGGTAAGGAAAAATTTATTTCTTTTTAAAAAGACAGGCCACGGTTTGTGAAAATTTGAATAAATAAGCCTTCGGTTTTCAAGCTTAGAGCAATGGAAAGTGGCCGTCTCCCATTTTTTAAAGTCATACACTGCATAGTATGTTGTAATGGACCCACCAGAAATTTTTAAAAAAACCCTGTAATTCTGTATCATTTCAATTAAGTCATAAAGGAGTACCTTATCTGGTATGTGAAAACTCGAATTTTTAGTGTTCTGTTTCCCTACTTAAAAGCAGATCGAATTTTTAAAAAATTCATTTCTAAAGTGTTTTCACCCATGCATTTACCCATAGGTAATATGAGCCTACGAACTGTTTATGTGTTTAGCCTCCATGCTTCTTTGGTATGCAAATGATGGCAGTTAAAGCCAAATGGTGCTTTCCTGTGTTTGTGTTGGGCAGTCATAAAAGGGCACATGCCTCTCGGCATTTTAAGGATGGCGACTCCCCCCCATTAATTTCTTTCAACCCCCCCCTCCCACAGCACTGTGTTCTGTTTGGGAAGTAACCCAAATGGATTTTAACTTTGCTTGTGAGTGTTTTACTTAACAGATATATGTACTTTTCCATTTTTCAAGAGAAAACTGCAACCCAGGGATCTGATAAAACAGCAGTAACTTTAAACTTAACCGAGGTACCTGGGGTAAGCTTGGCACTCATGCAAGCTGAAGAAGTCACTGCTGATGTCGTGGAGGAAATATATAATAATAATAATAATAATAATAATATTTATTTATACCCTGCCCCTCTGCTAAAAACAATCGGGTGTCTTACAACAATTAAAACTCTACAATACCAACTAAAAGCACCACCCACCCCCACCCTCCCCATAAAAAGACATTAAACAATATAAAATTAAAATCATCTAGCTAAAATCATATTAAAAACAAATATACACAAGACTAAAAAAGGCCAGGAGACGCAGCTCTTGAGGCCGGGATCTGATCAGGAAAGGCCTGCCAAAAGAGCCATCTTTAGTGCTTTTTTGAAGCTACTTAAGGTCGTCATCTGACGGATCTCGTTCGGCAGGCCAGTCAATAAATTGGGGGCGATTACCAAAAAGGCCCTCTGGGAGGTTGCAGACAGCCTAGATTTTTGTGGCTGAAGCAAATTCCTCCCAGAGGACCGGAGTGTGTAAGGAGGATTGTATGGGAGGAGGCAGTTCTGAAGATAAGTTGGACCCAAGCCATTTAGGACTTTAAAGGTAATAACCAACACCTTATACTGGGCCTGGAAACTGATAGGCAGCTAGTGGAGAGATTTTAATACTGGAGTTATACGGTCCGTCCGAGATGTTCCCAAGACCACTCTGGCTGCCATATTTTGTAACAACTGAAGTTTCTGGACCAAGCACGTAGAGCGAAATCTAGAGAAGAGGTTACCAGCATGTGCACCACAGTCTCGAGGTCCTTTACTTCCAGGAAAGGGCGCAGCTGGCGTATCAGCTGAAGCTGATAACAAGCACTCCTGACCATCGCATTCACCTGACTCATCATCTGAAGTGATGAATCAAGGAGCACCCCCAGACTGCAAACACAGTCCTTAACGGAGAGCGTGACCCCGTCCAGGAATGGAGGTTGCATTTCAACTCCTGGTTTCGGGGCCGCTACCATAAGCACCTCCATTTTGTCCAGATTTAATCTCAATCTGTTTTTCCTCATTCAGCCCATTACTGCTTTAAGATAGTCATTAAGAGGAGAAATGCCATCGGAATTCAAGGCCGATGATCAGGACAAGGAGAAGTAGATCTGGGTGTCATCAGCGTACTGATAACACCCAGCCCATAACTCTGAATAATCTCAGCCCATAACTCTGAATAATCTCACCCTGCGGCTTCATATAAATGTTAATCAGCATCTGGGACAGGATGGCGCCCTGCAGAATGCCACAAGTAAGCTCCTTTCTGCTGGAGCAGCTGGAGCACCCTCTGGGACCTGCCTGAGAGGAAGGACCGGAACCACTGGAGCGCAGTGCCTCCGATTCCTAACCCACTCAGGCGATCCAGGAGGATGCTATGATCTATCATATCAAAAGCCGCTGAGAGGTCTAGAAGCACCAACAGGGTCACACTACCCCGTTGATGCTTAGATGCAAGTCATCAGTCAAGGCAACCATGGCAGTCTCAACTCCAAATCCTGTCCTAAAGCCAGTTTGAAATGGGTCTAGATAATCAGTTTCATCCAAGACCACTTGGAGTTGAAGAGCAACTGCCCTCTCGATCACTTTGTTCAAGAATGGTAACATAGAAACTGGCCTATAGTTGTTCATGTCCAGGGGGTCCAGGGAAGCTTTTTTCAGGAGCGGCCTAACCACTGCTTCCTTTAAACAGCATGGAACACACCTTTCCCTGAGGGATGCATTGATGATGTCTTTAAGGAACACCATCAAGGCACCCCCCCTGGATGGCCAGCCATGAAGAGCAAGGATCGAGAGGGCAGGTCGTCTTCCTCACTCTATCAAGTAGCTTGTCCACGTCCTCGGTGTGGGCTACAACTCCAGCTCGCAATGGTAAGGATGCTTGCATAATACGCACATTTTTAAATTCCCTCCCTTTTCCCCTTTAAAATATTGCATTTCAAATGATACTTTTTCCTGTCTTTCCTTTTTAGTGGCTGACCTGAGCAATCCCACCATGTTTAGGAGGAAGAAGCATTCAGCTGAGCCTACAAAACTGATTGGTCATTCTAGATCCACTGCAGAGCTGTTTGTTTCAAATATGAATAGAAGTACTGATAGGCAGGATCAAAGGGCAATTGGTTTGCAGGGATATCTGGAAAAATTCTATGAGCATGAAGCTGAAGAATCTCAGGGAATGCTCAAAGAAGTGAAAAGGCAAAATGATTTGTTTGCTAACATAGTGTCACACATTAAATCTTTGAATAATAACCAAAGGCGTGTAGTAGTAAGGAGAGTCTCAAAGCAAAAGGTTTCTGGGGAAGAAGATAAGGAAAACACACAGGAATCCCAACAGCATGTAACATCCACTAGTTCTGGTGCTGTTATGGTAGGTTTAAGTAGGCCAGCCAGAACCATTAAAAAGCGTGTGCAACTAACATTATAGGGGATTACACGTGTACACACATGGTTGAGGTATTATTTGGGAAATTAACTTTGCCATATACTGTGTGAGCAGGATGGATAGCTTACAAAGGTTAAAAAACACACAAACAAATTAAGCTGGGAATAGAATGTGCTGTAAGGATGCAGAAATTTGAATGGTTTAAAAAATAAAGGAAGGGCAGTATTGAAATAAAGATGAAATTTATTTAAATGGTTTCTTTTTCTTTCTATTTACATATTTACACAAGTCAACATTAAATAGGTTGATTATAATGTTATATACAAAAACATACATACATTAATATATATGTAACAATGACATAAAAATTCAAATACATAGCATAAATAAATGAAACACATAATTGAGAAATAAATACATACAATAGAAACAGATGGAACAATAAATAATGCAATAAATACAATATGAGAAAGACAATGTTACAAAATAAAATATGTACAATAAAAAAAATCCCCAACAGAAACTAATACAAATTAAATCCCCAGCCTCTTCTCTATGTCCCCAACCCTCCCCACCAACGCATCAATGGAGGCTTGTAACGTCCGCCCTGAAAGAAAAAATAAAAGAAAAATATGTTAACATTACAGTTCATGGCCAGTACTTATAACACCCCCCCTTCTATAAAAAATATTAAGCTATTAATTTACCAAGCTCCTTGATTCTGGCAATAATATTGAGCCTGGCTAGCTGGGCTGCTGCCTCCTGAGCCGCAGTTGCACCTTCTAAAACATTAATGTAGAAGGAGAACTTTAATAAATAAGTTTTCTTCTGATTATAACTCTGAGGACTTGGGTAAGGGCAATAAGGTAAAAAACTGAAATGCACTGTACCTGGCTGCAGTGCTGCTGTAGCCGGGCTGGGCTCATTACCTGCCTCATCGCTGGAGGAATCAGAGATGGGATGACTGCCGCCAGTCTCTGGATCCGGATCGCTATAAAACAGTAAAAAATACATTACACATCAGACACCCTGTGTGCGCAGCACACCCACATCCACACCCACACACCAAGATCCGTAAATACCAGTGGCATCACTTACCTCATGGCAGCCGATCTCTCCAGCTTGGCCGCCCTGCACAGAACCACAGGTCGTGCAGGATGGCATAAAAAGGTGGCGCCTTTGGGGGAGGGCTGCCATTACTGGCCTCCAATGCCATGAAGAACCTGACTTTCAGGTTCTTAAGCTTTGATCGGCATTGGAGACCAGTTCTCATGTAGCCCCTCGTCTGGAGGAACCGCACCGCTTCAATAAAGAAGTTGCAGTTCCTCCGGTTAGAGGACTGCATCAGCTGGTCCGGCGCACCTGCCTGCTGGGCCAGGGATTCCAATAGGAGGTTGGTCTCCCTGGTGCCCCAGTAGGCAATGCGCCGACCCAGACGGACACGTCCTCTCCCTCATTTGGCCATTGTAACGTCATGTGGCAGGATGCGGAAACTTGAGTTTATAAGTTTTCATGTTGACTGTTAGATTTTAAAACAAGCCTATGAAGTTTTGAGAAGGCTTGATTTTCAAACTTTTAAACTGCTTGTGTTAATCAATTGGTTAACTAGCGGAGGCACCTCAGTCTGTGTTTTTGCGGTGGCTGGAACCTTTTCTAAAAAAAAAAGGTCCCTGCAAAAAGACTGCCAATTCCAGCAACCGCCAAAAAAGAAACATTGTATCGGTTATTGGCCATTGTTATCACCTTGATTTGTATTTGAATTTGAATTTACTTGGGAGTGCACAGCAAGGAGTGTAAATTATAGGTTTGATAAAGTGTTTCTATTATGGACACGGGGCATGGAAGAAAGCATCCTTTTATTAGTGTGCTGGGAGAAAAATGGACACAGTCACTGCAGTATGTAAGTCAGAAATAAATGGAATTTATTGTACAAATATCCTTTCCCTAAGTGACAAAGAAATGCTTCATACAGTATAACAAGCAAGCTTATTGCCCTCCTGGGTGATGTAGCTGCTAGAAATATTCTTTTAAAGTGTTCCAGACAGCCTTCCCCCGAGTTCTCTGCAGCATTGTTATTAACCATAGGAGCTCCCAGCGTGTCCAGCACAAACCTCTGAACACGCTGGTTAGGATCATCAAGGATTTTACCTCTGGTTTCACATATAGTATGGTGAATCACACATGCACATATCACAGAACATACATTTTCCTCTGCCACTTCTATACAGTATCTTAATGCCCTCCAACACAATTTGAGATGACCGAAACACCTCTCCACCATCAACAGATCTTGTTATGGTACCTGTTGTACAGTCACTGCTTAATATTTGATATCCCTCTATAAGGCGTCAGTAGTCAATTCCTGATTGGGTATGCTCCATCAACCAGGGTGAGTGGAACAATTTGCTGACCCAGGATAGTTATGGTAGTATTTCCTGGCAAAAATATCCCAGCTTCCATAGTTTCGAAAAAACCAGAGTTCCTTAGCATCCTAGCATCGTGATTCTTGCTGCTCCAACCAATCTCCGCATCAACAAAAAAACCCCTGTCATCACAGGTACCTTGAAGAAGAACACTGTACCTATTCTTCCTGTTAATAAATTTGTCTCCTTGGCACATGGGGGGGGATAATGTTAACATGACACCCATCTAAGCATGCGATCACTTGTGAGTAACCAAGGGCAGCGAAGCCATCCATCACCTGTTGAAAATCAAAGAATAAATACATACCCGTTCACTTTGAGTACAGTCAAAGCCGAGTATTCGATCACACACATCACTAATTGCAGTGCATTTCAAATACAAGGTACACATACTTTTCACTGTTCACTTGCAGGCCACCTGTTACATCAAATATTTTAGAAAATGATAATTTCAAACTTATTTCTAAGCAGCATTCATTGCTGTACATATGCGACTACTCAGATTTTCACAATATAAGCGGCGTTTTTTTAAAAAAATTTCCTGTCTATAGTCTCCCAGGAAAACTGTCCACTTCAGAAGTAGCTTCTCCATCGCAAGTACGACCTCCACAAAGATCTTACACACTGTGGCTCTCCCAACACCAAACAGCTGGGAAACAGCCCTGTAGGAGCTTCAGTGGGCAAGAAGGAAAACGGCTATTGAGAACCTCTTCTCCACTGGAATGGCTTTCCTCATGTTGGTGTCCGCTTTGGCTATCTCCAGACAGAGAATATCCAGAAGTCGCATGGAAAGGGAAGCGCAGCATCCTGAAGTACAGTATCCAACATTTGTTGGACCAGATATTCATTACAATTTTCTCCCACCACTCCTTCATTGTTGGGTACAACCATCACTGCCGCAAACGGGGATATGGGCAAAGATACATCCATACCTCGGGGGACTCGATGGCTGCAAAGTGCATGCACTCAGGATGAATGTGAATTGAGGAAATCAATTCAGAATGAAAAAGGAGCAGGAAAATAAGCATAAATCTTCTGTGTCTGAGACAAAGCCATCTCTTCAAAGCGGCAAGAGATCTGCTCAAGTGGGCAGTGGAAGCCAAAACGGTGGTAGTGGTTGTCTCCATGCTCCCAGAAATGGCATACTGGGGAGTCAAAACATTTTAAAACCCAATGATGATGTCCTTCTTTGTCCAAAAATTAGCCAGTCGCTGCATCCATGGCAGGAAGCTGCACCAGAAACACATAGTAAGACATGTGAAAAAACTAGTAATTGCATCCTTGATTGACATAAAAAAAAATCTCAGTACTGTAAAGGTGTGTAAACAGCAAAAACACGGGATATAACGTTGTGGGATAAGAGAAGTAATACAGGACTTGCTGCCGTGTATCTCCCACGATCTCCCGGGATCTCCCAGAATTTTCGAAAGAGGGACAAAAATCATTTAAACAGCACAGGGCGAATACGGGGTCAAGAAGTCCCAGTACTCCCCGTGACATTAACAAGCGTCTAACTGACACTTGTGATAACCTGCAAAAGCAGTTATTGTGGACTATATGGTGTTTTCAACCCCCCTCCTTCTGAATAGCACATGAATGTGGGCCATTGTCCATGAGGAGCAATAGGAATCTTAGCAATTTTTTTGAGCATTTTTTTCATTGTTTGGATGAGCCCTATAATTCTATGAAATCAAGTGCAATTGTTATGTCTTTATGGTGTCATAAGATTTGTTGCTGTTCCAGCAGCAATAGACTAACATGGCTGTTAGAAATAGATAGCAATATGGTTGTTTACTATTTTATATTTCTTGGACTATGTGAGAAAGCTCTCACATAGTCTGAAACATGGGTCACCTATCACCATCACTTACGACTCCTCGAACGCTTTCATCAGTGCTATATACGCACAATCCTAAATATACACTGGACTGACTATGTGATGAATGTTGCTGTCCTTGAGCAAGCAGGGATCACCAGCATTGAGGCCATGATATTGAGAACACAGCTGCGCTGGGCAGGGCACATTTCTAGGATGGAGGACCATCGCCTCCCAAAAATAGTACTCTACGGTGAACTCGCCACGGGTCAGCATAAGAGGAGTGCTCCAAAAAAGCAATACAAGGACTCCCTGAAACAACATCTCAGGCTCAGCCAAATTGATCACCAACAATAGTCCATCCTGGCCTCACATCAGGACGCATGGAGATGCACTATCCACAATGCTGCAGCCTTATTTGAGAACTCACGCCGAACAAGTCTTGAAGAGAAACGACAACGTAGAAAGAATCACAACCCGGAAACATCACCCAAGGAGACCTTCTGCTGTGCTTTCTGCAACCGGAATGTTTATCTCGGGGATTGGCCTTTTTAGTCATCAGCGCACTTGCAGAAAGCGCGGGATGAGTCCTTCCTGAATCTTTGTTTGCGAAGAAAAGCCAGAGGGATTTTATATTTCTTGGACTATGTGAGGAAGCTCTATGTGTTGACCTGCAAGGCTTATCATTTATCATCAATTTGAGATTATTTCAGCACATGTGGGTATTTACAGGGTCTCAAATTCCTGCATGCCTTTGTTTTTGCTAGTAGTAAACACAGTTGTATAAAGGAAATTATTGGACAAAAAGCATTGGACTTGGCTTGTTTGTATATACCTTTCAACCTACTTGGAACTGGGAACTCAAACTGAAATTCTGGATTAAGAGTACAGTACTTGATTGCTTTAATTTATTCTGCTGTAACCTCTTGGCCTTAGTTTCACTCTACAATCCAGGACTTATTAAGGCTGGAACATCATGTTAGATCATCAGTATGCATTCTAGAAATCCTTGGGGTCCCTGCATTTGTCAGTCCGTTACTGGTTAGCCAAACGTTCAGCACTTGTAGTTGTATTCAATTACAATTTTTTGAACAGGTTCTTTTTTAAAACTGAAAGCAACACAGTAATATTGTTTGTGGTCAGCATCAGGAATTTAGATATGCTTGGACTAGAAAAATACCACACAGGTCGCTTGCCCTGGGGGTTCTTGTAACATCAACACACTGAAAATATTTGCAGGACACCTGTTATTAATGCCCTGTCACTAGAAAGATATTCAGAGATTACAAGCAAAATTCCCTGGTTCATTCATGAGGTAATATTTCTCAAGCCAGCACTATGGTCTCCCTTCCAAGACTTATTGAATTGAACATGGAAGGGAAGGGTTTCTTCCCCTCCTCCTTCAAAATATATAATGGAGTGTTATATGAATGCAATTAGTTTAAGAACTTGATTTAACAACTTTGTCTGAGCACAAAGCCAGGAAATAGGAGTGGCCTCTGACTGCATGAGTTCACTCACCTGAACAACAACACAAGCAACATACGATACGATGCAGGATCCCATTAAGACAGGTAGGATTCTCCTCGCATTCCGTGAGGAGTATTTTCACCGTTTCTCCCCTCTCCTTCAAGCAGCTGGCCAAGCAGCTACTAATGTCTCTTTCCTGCCTTGGAGGATAGAAAGGGATGCTAGCCTGGTTAGCTGCTTAGAGAGGGAGGTGGGGGGCATTCCCCCCTCCGATTGGCTGGCCAACCAGCTACTGACATTCCTTTGCACCCCCAGAGGCTGCTAGCCCCTTCACTTTCCTCCCCGCCCCACGTAAATCTGACATGGCTGCCATCTTTGATTTGCAGCCATGTGAACATTGCAGAGGGGAGCTTCGAATACACTTGGATTTTGCCAAATGCTGTGGAGACAAAGGAACGCTGCTGTGAATTGCTAATAATGTGCAGGTATGTGCATTATTTCCTCCCGTATAGACGGGGTCTGTAGGCCTGTGACTCCAACACTGTAACTTTTCTTTTTTTCTTTTTAAACGTATTTTGCCTGATGAAGTAGCCAGTAGAGCTTCAAAAGCTTGCATCATGTGTTTTGCAGTTTGGCTGCCCAATAATGTATTGCTTTTTTTGTGGATTCTGAATTTAACTTGATTATGTGTTCATTAAAAATGTATATATATACCAGGACAATCACCCAGTATTTTTCCTTTATGCTTTCCACAAGGGAATTGTGCAGAAAGCGTTATAATGGATGTCTTTGTGTTCTCAGATTTGCATATCTTGTAATTGTTTCGTGCTGGTATGGTGAAGGTGTGGTGTGAATGTTGCATGTAGTCCTCAGCCTAATTTCATAAGGCCCTCAGCATCACCCAACTCTCAGGACACTGGATAGTGTGGCCCCATGAAAAAGTGGGCAGGGCTCCTGTACCTGCACATTAGAGGGGAATTTCAGCCAGTGCAGCTTGTTATGCAACCCTCATCTGCTGAAATTCTTTCTTCCATTTTAAAGATACAGGAGTTTTGCCTTAATTTTCATTGGGCCAACCTAATGCTTAAGGCTGACTCTTGGGAGATTATCAGACGCGGCTAATGTGGTGCCATAATGAAACCAGAGGAACGCAAAAGGACAGCAATATGTCCTTTTGTGTTCCGCTGGCATCATTGTGGTGTTTCTTTTTACTGATAGGCTGAGCCATCAGTAGACCCCCTGTTGTTCAGGAAAGAGCCAGTTGCTGGCAAAAGTATCAACATACAGCTTAGAAGCTGATAAAGCAATGTCTGGGAAAGTGGCCAACTCTTAATAATAGCAAAGCAGTTGAAACAAAGTCCTGATAAGAGTCAACAAAAGCAAACAGGGAGATGCAAAGAATAGTCTAGTAAACAGTCCAAAAAGTCAGAGGCTTACAGAAGTCAGCATAGGTCCAGAAGCAAGTCAATATGTTGACAGGATCAGGCAACAGTGTAGTCAGAATCAGTCCAAGGTTTAAACAGGAATCAAGGCAGCAGGAACACAAAGTCAAAGATAACCAACATGAAGCTTTCACCAGGATGATCAGTTGATCTCTGATGAAGGCTCCATAGCTCCCCCAAGACATATATATAGCAAGCAGGGCTATCCCAGGTGCTCCTTAATGAGCTGGTGTTTCAGATAAAGCCTCATCGATCTCCTCTGGGCTTCCTTTTGGGATCTCTGTTGGCTGAATGACGGTATGGGTAAGTCTATTTCCTCTTCCTCCTCCTTATCTGAGCTGGCAGGGCTCACTGCTGGGACTGGTGCCAATCCAAATTGTTTTTTGAATTGTTTTTATTTTTGAATTTCCTGTGCCCATGTCTTCTCACGACAACGGGCGGGATTTCAGTCCAGAAAGTGAACAGAGCTCCGTTTGAGCTCTGTTCATTCTTGGGCTGCCTATCGATGGGAGACAAGGTAAATGCTGTGGGGAGGGTAATTGTGCCGGGACAGGGGTGGGATTGGAGATTGTGGGACAGGAACGCTTTTTGCATTCCTGTCTGATAATCTCTTTGCTCTCCAGGTTGACCCTCTGGGAATTGCTTCCTCTTCTGCTCTCTGAGGGGTGGTGATGGAACATACATATGTGTGTAAAAGACAGAGATTCAGGGTTTGGGGATACCCTTCCCCAGAAAGCAACCCACTTGAACACTTTTTGATCAAGTGGATTGCTTTCCATTGGTCCTGCTGTCTGGGTACGATGGCAGTTGTAGTCCAACACATCTGAACAACCCTGACTTAGAAAATGCTGCTTTAAACAAACATTCTGACTAAATATAAGATGAATTCCTGTGTTTCCTCTGGGTCTACTGATTTTTATCCCTTTCAAACGTTTCCTGCCAATTTTCCCTTGGCAAGGGCTTTTTCCCCTGGTTCTGAGCCCAGTTTGGGGTAAGGAGAGAGGAATCAATCAAAAGAACAACCTGGAAGAGACTTTCCAGGGGAGAATTAATGGGAAGGGTTAAGCAACAAGCCTGTTTTCCCCTCATAATGTCTAGAACCGTCCTCAAGATGATGATTCAGGAAGTGAATTTATTTTGCTGATAGACAATAAATCACACTGAATGCAGGGAGACCTGCTGAATAAACATAGTTCAGCCCATGTTATAAAGAAGTTTCTAATGTGATATGACATCCACTAAACTAAAGTTGGAGAAAGTACAGGGACCATGGGCTACATGCAGACTTGACCCCATTTCTTTGGCCCTGAAGCTCACTGACTTTTGGGTATTTATGTACTTACACCTTGGCACATCCCAATATTCAAAATGTGCAACATATGTATAACACAACCCTATGTATGTTTATTCTCCAGTAAATATGTCTGGGTTTAATGGGCTTCATCTGCAGTAAAAGCATTTTTAGGATTATAGCTTTCAAACAGATGATGATAAAAAATATAAGATATAAATTTACTAAGATATCCTAGCAATTAAAATTATGAGTACGAACTCTTCAAGTGCCTGACAAAATTGTTGCATAAGCAATGGAGGATGTAATTCTTCATTAGGCCTGCAGAGGGTACTAGCATCATATGTTTTTTGTTTCCCCCCCATTAATAAATATATGATATAGTTTAGAAGAACTGATACCAGGTTAATCTACAATAAATGTAGGCACATTATATGTCATACTCAAACTCAAAATACATGTGCGGAGTAATATTTGCATAATAAGTAGTCTAGTTACACCTATGGGTTTGAAATAAAAAAGCTTGATAATTAAATAGAGCGTGCCTTTCTTTTCAGTTTACTTACACGCCAAGTCATTTGATCAATACCCTGAGAGATCTCATTAGCCACTGGAAAGAAATGGACTTTTGGCCGCTTTGGGCTTTGTTTATTTGTTTGCTTTCATTTATTGGAATGTTTGGTAGTTCGTGTAAGGTCCCAGTGGCAAAGAACTGGCCCCTACACCTCATAATTGCCTGCCCCTGCTTTAGGGCCAAGGAAAAAGGAGAAAGAAGATGCCAGGGAAGGACTGTCTGTTCATTTTTCAGGCAGATCAGCTGTGCTTATTCTTTTTCTTTTTTCTTTTTTTTACTTATTATTTTATCACAAACATGAAAGGCTTGCACCATCTCTCATCCATATACTAAGCCAGCTAAGACCTTCTTTTGCACCATTAACAGCATCACATGCTAAAGAAAATCCAGAATCCACAAAAAAGTGATACCTTTATTGGCCAATCAACTGCAAAACACGTGATACAAGGTTTCAAATCTCTACTGGCTTCTTCATCAGGCAAAAGATGTTAAAAAATAAAGGGGTAGTCTAAGGAGATTTTCAGATGGGCAATTTAATCTGTGGGAGACACGGAACAGGGTCAGGAAAAAGTATTCTTTTCAGAAGATGTCAACCCTTTTCTGTATCTCCCCCGTCCTCATTCTGGAATTCCCCGTGATAGTTTCATCACAGGGAAAGATCATTTTTGGGCCACCCGTTCTGTTGTAGTAACAGTATCATGGGTGGTCTGAAATGTGTCCTGTTCCTCTCCCGCGATGACAGACACGGGGGAGGTCCATTCTGGACACTTCTGGGCAGGAACGGGACGCCCAGGTAAGTGGCACCCTTCCCCCCCAGGTTACTTTTATGTTTTTGTATGTGTTTTTGTGCTTGGTGTACTGTTTTGACGTTTGGGTTTTAAAAAAAAATTAAACCTCCCTTCCGCCTGTTCTCTTGCGAGAACGAGCGGGATTTCAGTTTCCAGTCGTAAAGGCAGCCTTACCACGGCTGCATTTATGGCCAGCCAGCTTGGGGAGAGGGAGGACGTTCCTGCTGCGGAATAAAGGTGTTTGAACATTTTCCCTTTATTCCATGGCAGGAATGGGATTGGGGCTTGCCGGGCAAGAACGGGGCATTTGGCCCCATTTGAAAAAGTCCTTTATAGCGAAAATACTCCTCACAGAATGCAAGGAGAATATGACCTGTCTTAATGGCTTCCTGCATTGTTTCACCATATCTGGAAGGAGGGGGGCCAAAAATGCCAAAAAACCCCAAAGGAAAAGCCTTTGCAGCTTTTCCCAGAGTTTTTTTTTTAAAACAGGTGTTGAAGTCACAGGCCTACATGTTGTCTTAGATGTTGCTTGTGTTGTTCAGTGTGGGATCTCATGCAGGCAGAGGCTACTCCTACTTCTTGGCCCTGTGGGGATGAGAGAAAGGACAGCAAAATTTAACTCTTTCTGCAGCAGCAAGGCAACCTCTTTTGGTATCCAGCATGTCTCTGACCCTTTGTGAAGCCAAGGATCTTTTGTTAGACAGAGAAAGAGATTTTACCTTTGTTGGAGGTAGAAACCTTGGAAAGTTTAGTCCCAATCCATATTTCCCTCTTATTTAGGATTCCCCTGTTGTGGCAAAATGAGGTATCTTTAAATCTAGGAAACACATGAAGGGGTAACTGTGTTGGCCATGTAGCAAACCAAAATCCAGAATCCACAAAAAAGCAATACCAACCAAACTGCAAAACATCACATGCTGTTGGACTGCTATCTGAATGCCAGAATAGGGTTGTTTTTTATTGTGTATTTTGGTTTGCTCCACTTGAACTTATGTGAAAAATTACTGGTGTTGGTATGAAGTCAGTTCATTGCCTAGTTTTAAACAGATTAATCTGTTCACTAGTTGAATTCAATACTGTATACTGTTTTTTAGAATCCTGAAGGAAGAAGATGATGCTTGCAGAAAAAGTACAAGAGCTGGCATTGTTCCTTTAGTGCAGGCTTCCCAATCTGTTGTCTCCAGATGTTCTGAACAACAAATCCTATCAGCCCAAGCCAGCATGTCCAATGTGGACTGTGGACTGTGGAAGCTATAGTCTAATCTGTAGGGTAACAACAACATTTATTTTTTACCCACGTCTCCCTATGGATCGAGGCAGGAAACAACACATTAACACATAGACATACCATTGGTTAAAAGCACATATCAATTAAAAACATATATCAATATAAAAGAACAAGTAAAACCAAGACATTCCCCACTAGCTTGGGGAAGGCTGTTCTGGTGCTCGCAGAGCTGCTGGCAGAACAACTAGCTGGGGCAACACTTAGTCTAATCAAGTTTTAATGAGCTATGAAACATCATGTGCAGTGGCCTGTAGAAAGCTTGTGGAACAATGGCCAGAATTCTTTTATGGACATACGCATGCATAAGTCACACTATGCATACAGGAAGAAAAGTCACTATTGTGCAACTGACATATTCTGCTGGCAGAAGCGGAGGTGTGCAGACAGCATGTTCTTCTTTGCCTTGTCTTTGCAAGTTGTGCATTATATGTTATGTGTTGTGGTTTTCCAGCCTATACTTTGCATTGTGGTTTTGTACCTTATGCTTTGCATTGTGGTTGTGCATTATGTATTGTTCATAGATGGCACATAGTCAATGACACATAGTCATTGACACATATTGCACAATATTGCTATTCCCCATAGGACTTGTGTAGAGCTCACACTGGGTGTTTCTACATGAGGATACAGTATTTACATTATCCTGAAGGGATGTTGGATTGCAACCAATGTGTATAATGGTTTGCAGAAAAAGAATCAAAGGATTGGATTTACTGTTTATGCAATCATGAAAACAATGGAAGGTGAAGTTTTGCACCAGTAGAATGACAACATTGGTTGCAATGTAATTGCTCTGAAACATGAAACCATTTGCAACTCAATAAAGTAAGGGGGCAGGTGTGGCAGCCCACATACTGGCCTTGTGGTTCCAATTTTTGGCCTTTGAAGCCCTCCCAAAGTCCTGAGATCCCATCATTTTTGTTAAAATGTTTTGGAGGTGATCCCCCCCAACCTTCAAATGTTTCAAAACCATTGCAAAATTTAGCAGTTTCCAACCTGAAGCCCACAAATACTTGAGCACCTCCCAGGAAAGGGTGGAAATTCCAATAAGAAAGGGTGGAAATTGGCTGAAAACAAAACTGAAAGTGACACAACATAATTTCCAGTCATATGTGCCAGTGCAGCCTGCTGGGGAGTGGCCAAAAACTGCCACCTGCTTCAGTTGCATTTCAGTGGATGGTTTGAACAAAGCTTATGCCTGTAGAATTATCTCTGTGAATGTGATTCAGTACCATGCTTTTGTTGGGTTTGTACTTGTATTGGGGGACCCTAGGACAGGAGGAGGATACCTTTGGCCCCCAGGTGTTTTGAACTACAGCTCCCATAATCTATGATCACTGCCCACGCTGTGGCACAAAGCATCTGGAAACCAAGGGGCCGTTTACACGATGAAAATGTCCTGGGAAGAATTCGTGTCGATCCCTGGCAGTTTACACGTACATCGGGTCGGGTACGTGATTTTCGGAAGGGGGGGCACCTTTTATCCCTCAACCTGTGGGACTTCCAGTCCTGCGGTTTGTGCCGGTTTTTAAAACAGTCACGGGAGGATTCGGAAAATTGGAAATGTAAACAGCGTGGGACAAAATGTCTCGGTACTGGGATGACCGGAAATGGTGACTGGGGGCGGGCTTAGAGATCAGCGACCAGAAAAGGAGGGGTCAGTCACCCGTTCAACTGATCCAGCCTCACCAGCCAAAAACAGAGGCATCCCTTCCAGCTGCACGAAGGTTGATGTGTGTGTGCGTGCGAGCTTGTACTCAATCACCTTTTAAAATGGATTTCTATACTGCAAACCCTTCAGCTTTACCTTTTCCTCAACTGCATGTTACAGAGAGATCGTCGTAGACCATTCATCCCCTGCCTTGGTCACCTCCCTGGCACATTAAAATATTCAAGCCTCTGAGCGAATTAGCACCCTTTAATTCCCCCTTTCTGTGTCTGTGTCTTTCAAAACGCCTGCCTATAGCCAGCTTGAAATATCTGCAGCCTGCTGTAGGGGTTAATATTTTAAAAAGGCAAGAGGAAACCCAAGCGGCTTGATTTCAAAAGGAAAGCACTCAGCTTGATTTCAAAGCACTCAGCTTGATTTCAAAAGGAAAGCCCTGTGTCTGAGCAAAAGATCTGTCTGGATCTTTCAAAATGCTTTCTGCCTCTTCTGAAAGGGTTAAAATGTTCAAGAAGCAAGGGGGAATAACAAACCTTTGCCCTCCTCTCTCCCCCCCCCCAGCCAGCCAATAGCATCGCTCGTGGCGCAGAACTCTAAAGGAAGTGCATCACCAAGGTTGTGAAAACACGAGTAATCGCATCTTTGATTGGCAGCAAAATAAATAAATAAATAAATAAATAAAATTTAAAACCTAAACAAAACCGGAACTATGGATGTGTAAATAGCAGTCACGGGACCACCCGGGATATCCAGATCAAAGACATAAATCATATAAACAGCGAGGGGCGGATTCATGATCACTATGTCACGGTAAGCACCGCGACAATTTCTGTCGTGTAACTGGCACCCAACTGTTTTCCATCCCTGCCCAGGCCTTTGTATGTGACATTTATGTATTGTATCTCTGTTTATACCAGACCTGGGCAATTTATGGTCTTCTAGATGGTGTTGACTGCCTTGGAAAGTATAGCCAGAGATGAGGGATGGGTCCTGTACCAGGACAAAGGTGTGATATTAGATATAGATAGATGGGAGCTGTAGTCCAGTAGCATCTGGAGAGCCACAAACTGCCCATTCCTTAAGGTTCTCCTGCTATTTTATAAACATTGAACTCATGGTTGTTAGCATCAAGGACACTTTTAAGCTGATTTTGTCATTTCTGGAAGCATCAAAGCCATTTTATTCCCCAGACTCTCTATATAAGACTTCTGCTTTGGGACAAACCCAAAAACTGATCCAATTCCCTTGCCTCTCCATCATTCCACCAAGATACATTCTTTAGTCCATGATGACTGAAACATTTTATTATTTGTATTGTTTACACAGGGCCAAAGCCAAAAAGCCACTGGTGTCGTGTCATTAAATACCCTGATTCTAGAATATTGATTTCTTTTTAAAGGGATAGCAATAGCATATTAAATAAGTGCCAGATGACTGTTTAAAATCTTACTTAGTACATATTAATAACTGTGCATGCTTGATCTGGATCCTATTACTGAGCTGCTAAAACACCATATAAAATAGCAGGAGAACCTTAAGCAGAGATGAAGTTTTCTCATTGGTCACTGATGATGTCATATTCCTATAAATAATATTCAGTAAACACCAGGGCTGGGAATTTTATTGGGTTCTTTTAAAAAGTGTTTTAATTCCACCTCATAATAGCACTATTTTCTCCATGCAGCAGGCATGAGGGAAATGCTGGTTGTTGTATTATTTGGGGGAGAGGAACAGCTAAAAGCCATTTTGCCTCCTGACTTTAAATCACTCTCTCTCTCTCTCTTCCTCCCCCCCCTCGCCCGCCCCTCAATCAACCAAGATAAAGGGTGGTCTAGCAGCCTGGAACTAAATTATATTAATATCCATTGCACCAGAGTGCTGGGACCAATGGGTACTCCTTTACATATGCTTTCCATACGTAAATCTAACTTTGTAGGAAATGCCTATGAAATCAGCTAACATGGGGCATGGACTAGTTCTTATTAGGCTATATAACCTAAGGTCACCATACATCCTCCTTTTCCCAGACATGTTCTCTTTTTCAGAGCTAAAAAGCTTATATAGAAGGGATGTTTAAAGTGAGAGTTGTTATAGTGATTGGTGGTTGAAGAAGTCAGTTGGTAAATGTGTCTTCTTTTTTTGCTTCTCAAAATATGGCAACTCCATATAACCATGATGTTAGAGGTTTGGGTATTTTTGATTACCATCATCAGGCAATTAATCAGTGACGTTGGGACTTTAATGAAAGAACATTTCTTGATGGTAGGAAATCTCTCTCCCTAGCTTTTGAAATGTAACATGGTTCTGGGAAGGAGTGGGCAAAGAAACACCAAAGGAAAACTTTAATCATTACCATGGCCCCTGAAATTCTCACTGCTTGGGGAAGTTGGGAATAGTTAACAAAACAATGAAGCTGGAAAAAAATTTCTAATGCATGTTAATAAGGTCACATTTTCTTACACATGTAGCATAATGAGATGGCAGTGTGGAATGTCTGAAAATGGATGATAATTTTTCAAAAATATTATCTAGTATAAAAATCCAGGGTCAGCCTAAGATATTTTGAAGCATAGAACAAGATGAACTGCCCCTTTCCATTCCATGCCAATTGGACTGGACAGTGGTGGCACTAGGGAGGTGCAGAGAGACTGAACTGCACCAGGTGATAGCATTAGAGGGCGGGGTGACACTGTCCTTAGTAATGCCACAGGGACTGGAAACTTAATCTTTCTTTAGCATCGACATTGGGACAGCGTGCATCACCACACATGATAGCAACAGCCTAGCTTAGGTGGTACAGGGCAGGCCATGAGACAACAACTCTCTCTTCCAACAGCTTGCTGACACTTACGGTACTAACTTTTGCTGCATGAAGCAACTGTTTCACTATGCCTAAAGATAAAATAGCCCTGTAAAAAGATCTTGCAAAATGGAAAACCACTACAATTCAGATTGTTTTAGCTGTTTTGTTTTAACATACAGTGTAAGCCACTTTGGGTTCCATATGGAAGAAAAGTGGGATATATATTAAAATAATAGTAGTAGTAATAGTAGTAGTAGTAAGAGGATGGAAAGTCATTTTTCAGCCATTTCCTTATTATACTAGTTTTCTATTTGCAGGGTTGTAAGTTGCCTTTAACTTTGAGAACTATTAAAAATTGATCGTTCCTCTTCTCTACTCTGTTGCAGCCTGAAATAATACAGTCTATACTATAGTGCTTGACTCTACTACATCACTCTGCTGCATTTGTAAATCCAACCTGGCATGTGAGAACATAACAAGCATATTCATATGGACTGAAATGTATGGATCAATACATAAAAGTATGCATTGGATAAATTTTCTATGAACTTGCTACCTTCCTTCCCTCTTTATGATGTCTTCCTATTTACAGTTGTCCCTTCGCATTCGCTGGGGTTTGGTTCCAGGACCCCTGGTGAATACCCAAATCCGTGAATACTCAAGTCCCATTATATGCAATGGCATAGCAAAATGGTGTCTCTTATATAAGATGGCAAAATCAAGGTTTGCTTTTTGGATTATTATTTTTGTAAGAATATTTTCAAGCCGTGAATACTTAAATCCGTGAATGTGGAGGGACAACTGTATTTATATTTAACATTTTCTCTGTTTCTGGTGTTCAGGCTGTGAGTGCCATTGCTTATATAGCACAAACAACACTGCACACATAAGCAAGAGGCAGATATCAGAATGGTCAGGGAAACCCCATCATTTGCAGAAGCACCAACACTGGAAGCAGAGAGCCCCAGGGAGCCCCATCCCTCCCCAAAACCAGCCCAGTGCAGGTTGAGCATGCTCAGTGACCACAGAATGCTAGCTGACTTTTGGAGGGGACAAAAAGGAAAACCAAGTAGGAGGGAAAATGGACTGGAATATCATAGAGAGGCTAACTGAAGAAAATACTGAACCCAAATACTCTCACATTGCAATATCTTATTTGTTTATTTAAAGTATTTATACCCCGCTCTTCATGCACAAAGGCTCTCAGAGTGGCTTACAAATTGTTAATTTAACAGTTCCTTGCCCTCAGGCTTACAATCTAATATATTTTGGCTCTTCCCACTTGTTTATTAAAATCTTTTTGTCTGCAAGGAACATTACGTTTATACTATGAGTAACAAAAGTAAAATATTGCAGAAAAGTACTACAACAGCTTCCACAAAAATCAGCTTATTTAATAAGGCAACAGCAAGTCACTGTAAGACGGCAGCAGCACCATAAAGCAAATGCTGTAAAACAGCTTAGCTCTCATCAGGAGAAATTCTCAAGTAATAGTGCAGTGATCTACAATCTTTGGGTACTCCAGATATTATGGCCTTGAACTCCCAGAAGCACTCCCCCAGCCTGACCAAAGGGTCAGGGATTCTGGGAACTGAAGTCCAGTAGTGTCTTTACCTGGCACTTAAAATAAGCCAGCAAGGACAGAGCCAGGCGATTGTTCTTAGGACATTTCATTCTGAAACTTGGGCAACAAACAAACAAAAAATCCCCCCAAATTCTCACACAAACCCACTCAACATGTTTTAGGCTGTAATGTTAAGAATCTGCACATGTGGGTTTTTCATACAGAAGGACACTGGTGTTCCTGATACCATGGTCTTAGGCCTTTAAGTACTAGAACCAGAACTTTGAAGGAAGTTCTGGAAGAAATTTGGGTGGTGCAAAAATACTGTACAGATGATATAAATACTGATGGTGGTGGTGGTGTGTATGTGCATGCACACCTTCCAGACTCCTGCTGACTGATGGCATCCCCATGAATTTTAAAAGGTTTTCTTAGTCAATGAACGCTCAAAGGAGGTTTTGCCACTTCTTTCCTCTGAACTAAATAGCCTACAGTGCCTGCTGTTCCTTAATGGATTTTCATACAAGTACTAACAAGTCCTTTTTACATAACTAGCTGGACCCGGCATACCATATGCCATTAAAAAACTCCCCCCAAAATGGCCAGGAGACCTCATGACAACCCTTTGAGGTAAGCTGGTGGGTTTAAGTCTGCCCCCCCCCACTGGTATTACCCTCCTGCCGCCAGTTCTGCCCCCTGCCACCAGTTCTACCCCCCTGCCACACGTTCTACCCTGCCACCATTTCTGCCCCCTTCCACTTGTTCTATCCTCCTGCTGCCATTTCTACCCCCCAGCCACTTGTTTTATGCCCCTGACACCATTTCTACCCCATGTTGCCATTTCTGCCCCATCACTCATTCTACTCCCCGCCACCATTTCTTCCCCCTGCCATTCGTTCTACCTCCTTGCCACCATTTCTGCCCCCCTGCCACTCGTTCTCCCCTCTGCTGCCATTTCTACCCCCTGCCACTCGTTCTACCCCCTGCCGCCATTTCTGACCCCTGCCACTCATTCTACCCCCCTGCTGCCATTTTTACCCCCCCCCCACTTGTTCTAACTCCTGCTGCCATTTCTACCCCTGCAACTTGTTCTACTCCCCTGCCACCATTTCTACTCCCTGCTACTATTTCTGCCTCCGCCACTCGTTCTACTCCCCTGCTGCCATTTCTATCCCCCGCAACTCGTTCTACTCCCCTGCCGCCATTTCTACCCCCGTCACTCGTTCAACCCCCCTGCTGCCATTTCTTCCCTCTGCCACTCATTCTACCCCCTGCCGCCATGTCTACCCTCCCGCCACTTGTTCTACCCCCCCACCCCCTGCACTCCAGCACACACCATATCCACTCCCATGTTACTCACTGTCCCTCTCCAGTGGCCATGTTTGGGATCTACATGGTCCTGCCCCCAGAGTGCTGACTGGCTGCCCAACAGACCTGTAATTCATTGGTCAGTTCCCTAAGCAGCCAATCAGCACACTGGAAATGGCAACGTACCCAAGAGAACTATATATATAGATGTTAAAAAAATAAGCTTATATTAATGTTGCTGCCCTTTCTTTAAGCAGAGCTGGCCCTGTCATTAGGCAGAATGAGGCAGCCACTTTAGGTATCTGAGTTTGTGTGTCACGAAAGGGCAAGTTGTTTAATTTGTAGTTCTTGCATTTTTACTGCAGCTTTGGAGGGAAGTGCTTGTGAGATTTATTGCCTCATGTGCCAAAAATAATTTGGCTGTTTTCGGGTACTGTGTACTAGAATTTAGATTAGGCAAGGCCATCTCCAACAACAAAATGTCTTAATAATAATAATAATAAAATTTATTTATACCCCGCCCCTCTGCTAAAAACAATCGGGGCGGCTTCCAACAATTAAAACATTATAATAATGACTAAAAACACCACCCACCCCCACCCTCCCACATAAAAAGACATTAAACACAATAAGATTAAAACCTACTAGCTAAAAAACACATTAAAAACAAATATATACATAATTTTTTAAAAGCCAGGAGACTGAGTTCCTGAGGCCGGGATCTAATCAGGAAAGGCCTGCCGAAAGAGATCCGTCTTTAGTGCTTTTTTAAAGCTACTCAAGCTCGTCAGCTGACGGATCTCATTCGGCAGGCCATTCCACAATTTGGGGGCGATTACTGAAAAGGCCCTCTGGGAGGTTGCAGACAGCCTAGATTTTTGTGGCTGAAGCAGATTCCTCCCAGAGGACCGGAGTGTGCGGGGAGGATTGTATGGGAGGAGGCGGTTCCGGAGATAAGTTGGACCCAAGCCATTTAGGGCTTTAAAGGTAATAACCAACACCTTATACTGGGCCCGGAAACTGATAGGCAGCCAGTGGAGAGATTTTAGTATTGGAGTTATATGATCTCTGCGAGATGTTCCTGAGACCACTCTGGCTGCCATATTTTGTACCAACTGAAGTTTCCGGACCAAGCACGAGGGTAGCCCCATGTAGAGCGCATTGCAGAAATCTAGACGAGAGGTTACCAGCGCGTGCACCACAGTCTCAAGGTCCCTTACTTCCAGGAAAGGGCACAGCTGGCGTATCAGCCGAAGCTGATAACAAGCGCTCCTGACCGTCGCATTCACTTGACTCATCATCTGAAGCGATGAATCAAGGAGCACCCCCAGACTGCGAACACAGTCCTTAACGGAGAGCGTGACCCCATCCAGGACTGGAGGTTGCAACTCAACTCCTGGTTTCGGGGCCGCTACCTTGAGCACCTCCGTTTTGTCTGGATTTAATCTCAATCTGTTTTTCCTCATCCAGCCCATTACAGCTTTAAGACAGTCATTAAGAGGCGAGATGCCATTGGGATTCGAGGCCGATGATCGGGACAAGGAGAAATAGATCTGGGTGTCATCAGCGTACTGATAACACCCAGCCCCATAACCCCGAATAATCTCACCCAGCGGCTTCATATAGATGTTAAACAGCATCGGGGACAGGATGGCGCCCTGTGGAACACCACAAGTAAGCTCCTTTCTGCTGGAGCAGCTGTCCCCAAGCCGCACCCTCTGGGACCTGCCCGAGAGGAAGGACCGGAACCACTGGAGCGCAGTGCCTCCGATTCCTAACCCTCTCAGGCGATCCAGGAGAATGCCATGATCTATCGTATCGAAAGCCGCTGAGAGGTCCAGAAGCACCAACAGAGACATATTACCCCTGTCGATGCTTAGATGCAGATCATCGGTCAAGGCAACCATGGCAGTCTCAACTCCAAATCCCGTCCTGAAGCCAGTTTGAAATTGGTCTAGATAATCAGTTTCATCCAAGACCACTTGGAGTTGAAGAGCAACTGCCCTCTCGATCACTTTGCTCAAGAATGGTAACATAGAAACCGGCCTATAGTTATTCATGTCCAGGGGGTCTAGGGAAGGTTTTTTCAGGAGCGGCCTAACCGCCGCTTCCTTTAAACAAGATGGAACACACCCTTCCCTGAGGGATGCATTGATGATGTCCTTAAGGAACACCATCAAGGCAGTCCCCCCCTGGATGGCCAGCCATGAAGGGCAAGGATCAAGAGGGCAGGTCGTCTTCCTCACTCTACCAAGTAGCTTGTCCACGTCCTCGGTACTCACAGATTGAAATTGATTCAGTAAACTTACATCAACGGAGTTGCTGGACACCTCGTCAATTGTTTCTGTCAAAATGCTGGCATCTAGGTCGGCTCTTATCCGAGAGATTTTATCTGCAAAGTAGTTGTTAAATGCATCACAGCAGGCCGTTGTTGGGTTAAGCAATGGGTTCTGTGCAGGTATAACCTGCGTCATCTCCCTTACCACCCTAAACAGCTCTGCTGGACGGGAGTCTGCAGACGCAATACGTGCAGAGGAGAAGGATCTCTGCGCTGCACGTATTGCCTCTCGATAGGACCGAAGAAAATTCCTATGTCGAGTCCTGTCGGATAAGAGTCGAGTTTTCCGCCAGTTGCGCTCTAGTCGTTGTCCAACCCGCTTCATTTTCCTAAGCTCTGAAGTATACCATGGCTTACGGTTAGAGGCGGGTTGGAAAGGACGCTTGGGAGCGATCGTGTCAATAGCCTTGGTAAGATCGGTGTTCCAAGTATTAACCAAAGCTTCGACAGGGTCACCGGCGTTACCAACCATTAAACCCTCCAAGGCTTTCTGGAATCCTATTGGTTCCATTAGCCTTTGGGGGCGGACCATTCTAATGGGTCCACCACCCCCGGTGGGGCGGGAAGAGACTCTTAGTTCAGTCTTGACCAGGAAATGATCCGTCCATGACAATGCGGCGGTTTTAATAACCGCCGCCCACGGATATCCCTGTTCCGTACTAAAGACCGCATCGAGAGTATGACCCGCACAATGTGTGGGCCCAATGACCAATTGGGATAGGCCCATGTTTGTCATGGTTTCCATGAACTCCCGAGCTGCACCAGTCAGATTTGTCAAGCTGGTCACGAGTGGAATGTTAAAGTCGCCCAGAACTAAAAGTCTGGGCGACTCCAACAGCAACTCTGAGACCAGCTGTGTCAGCTCAGTTAGGGAGTCTGCTAGACAACGGGGTGGTCGGTATACTAGCAGAATCCCCAAACTATCCCTGGTCCTTAGGCTAAGGTACATACACTCAAAGTGGACTGTGTTTCGGACAGGTATCCTGGTCAAGGTCAGATTGTTCTTATAAACCAGAGCCACTCCGCCCCCCCGCCCACTTCCCCTCACCCGCTCACTGACAGAATACCCGGCTGGGAGGGCCTGCGCCCATGTGACAGCGCTATCCTCTCCCAGCCAGGTTTCTGTGAAGCAAGCCAGGTCGGCATCCTCATCCAAGAGTAGATCGTAAATAATATGAGTTTTATTCTTAACCGACCTGGCATTGCAGAGGAGCAAAGTAAGGTTCTGTGGAATGGTTGGTACACTCTCCAATCCATTCCGGGAAACAGGGTGAACTGAAGGTGGGATAGCTGACAAACAGCGATACTGCCTTCTTTTGTAACATCTGTTCACTCTGTTCCGACCATACCTCCCTTTCCCCAGCACAACTCCAATTTTCGCCCCCACTCCATTCCCGGCCTCAGCTGACTCCAGTTGCTGGCTTTGAGTCCTTCTGGCTACTGGCTGGTGTTCCTGAGGGGGTGGGAGTGGCTTAAGACGCCAGCCACTCCTGGCCACGCCCCCTCCCGCTGCTGCCTCACTGCCAAGAAGTCCTCAGGGCCCCAGTACAGCCTCCTGGCCCGGTGGAATGGGGTAAAAGGCTGCTGCAGGCTGGAGAACCTCTGGCTTGCTGGCTGGTGTTCCTGAGGGAGTGGGAGTGGCTTAAGACGCCAGCCACTCCTGGCCACGCCCCCTCCCGCTGCTGCCTCGCTGCCAAGAAGTCCTCAGGGCCCCACTACAGCCTCCTGGCCCGGTGGAAGGGGGTAAAAGGCTGCTGCAGTCTTGAGTTGCACCTGTCTTTAAGATACCACAGGACTCTGTTGATTTTGCTGCAACAGACTAATATGCCCTTTGGCTTAACCTATCACTCCTCAGCTGGATGGGCATCTGTGCCTGAGGCCATTTTTCAACTCTTCACACCCCTGATGGACAATAAATACTGTTGCTCCAAAAAGGAAAGAAGAAGTGATGTGACATTGCTTCCAGTTTCACCATAAGCCAGTTCCCCCTACTTTCTTTTTCATTTGTTTGTGGATGTTTGGGATTCTTTGAGAGGTAGGGGAGCAAAACCACCTTGTTTTGAATGCATTTTGGTCATCTGGAGTTTAAAAAATCACCCAGATTTTTAAAAAATAAATTGGGGGTCTAGGGGGTGTCCTATGGGACTTCAGAGGGGGCTGGGGCCAGAGGCAGCTTGCAAGCTGTATTTTCCCCACCTCTGCTCTAATGGAACTCAGTATCTAAAACTCCAGTTCTATAGAAATTCATTTCTTGCTCTTTTCTCTTCCCTGCCAGGAGCTGCTGGATCTTTGTGCAGGCTATCTCCCTCTCCCCTACACTATTGTAGTCCAACACATGTGGAAGGCACAAAATTAAGGAAGACTGGATTGCTAGATAGATTATAGAGTGATTGAGAAAGGCACTCTTATGCAGATATTTTAATTTGTGGTAAACACTAACCATTCCGCTCCTTGGGTGGTCCCCTGGAGACATTTCCATTCTTGTCCCCACCTCTTTTATCCATTCTCTCCCCCCCCCATGTTGTTTCTCTAGATATTTCTGTTCTTCTGTATGTATATACCATAGTTATACCATCAATGGAATACCTAACCCTAACTGACAAACCGGCCTTTAAGCCAAACCTGAAGGATTCGTCGTCTGAGGGACATTTTCCATCTGTTTAGGCTTTATGACTCCCCTTCCCCACATGCTCTCTTTCTCTCTGTGTGTGGTGGGTCGCATCATGGCCTTCCTTGTTTGGTAAAAAGCTCTAGCAATGCCCTTTTTAGGATCAATATAGCTAGTTTCAGGAGGAATGTCAGTTTGCTTCCCCCTCCTCACTTGACACCCTTCCAAGCATTAATAGGGCTATGAAAAACAGAGAGCGCACACACTGCATCCATCCCCTGACATGGCGGCTGCAACAACAGCTAACAGCTTTCCACACAAGCTACTCTCTTTGAAATGGCTAAAGTATGTTCTCAGGCTGTTTGCAAATGGATTTTCAAGACCTCCCCCCACACCCAACACTGCTGCCTTTTCCAGGGTGCTGTCTCTGGTGAAATTCACAGTAACAGTTCTTCACCGGCATTTCTCGGTATATTTCAGTCTCCTAAGCAGCTGCCCGGAAAGAGTAGTGGGGAGGAGGAAAACACACACAAAATAGTTTTCCCTGTAGTGTAAGAGAGGTTATGAAAGACACCTTTTGTTCCAACAGGGCTAAAGTAGTTTGTTGTCAACCCTGCCTGCCTGAGTAGGGCAGTGTACCTTTTCTGCTGCCAACAGAAACTTCTCTACACCACTGGCCCAAATCTGCTTTCCTTATTATATTTGGAATGATGACTCACAGCTGGAATACTCTTTTTGGTGTGTGTTAAAAGGGTTGCATTTGCTGCATATGGAGGGGGGGGGAGGATGAGGATGATTTTCCCCTTCCAATGGAAAGGAGAAAACCAGGCCAGTGCCTATGGAAGGCTTTTCTTAGGAAATGTCCCCTTCCTTGCTCAGGACTAACCCTGCCATGTGGCAGCTACCTTGGGCAGCTGATTTTGGATGCCACTGAAAGGGCAGCAAATTCTTAGTGTTTTAACTGGTTATTTCTGTATTTTTGCTGCAAGGGAGAGGAGCTTTTGAGATTTTCTCCCAATATAATTTTGCAGCACTTTACAATGCACCTTGATTTTGTCAGGGGGCACCATTTGCTGTGGCTTTAGGCTTGCTAGATTAAAAACTGGAGATGGATCCTATACCTTTAAGGGTTGGATACAAGGGGGAACTTCTGCAGATGTTGCTTGTCACACAACCAGGTAACAAGCCATACCTGCTGAAATTCCTTCTTCTATACAACCATTGAAGGCACAGGATCCATTTCCAGTTTCCACTCTGGCATAGGATTTCCAGTTCAGAATTGTTCCATACCCTGGGTTAAGTACCAACTACAGTTG
This sequence comes from Gambelia wislizenii, assembly GCA_030847615.1. Taxonomy (NCBI): domain Eukaryota; kingdom Metazoa; phylum Chordata; class Lepidosauria; order Squamata; family Crotaphytidae; genus Gambelia; species Gambelia wislizenii. The sequence goes on from JAUMIR010000004.1 coordinate 39,057,338, forward strand.
CTCAGTTGTTGGGGAGACAGAATAAGGAACCTTTTGTCTAGCCTACTTGCTTCTAGCCAGAAAGTGGACGAAGAGCAGAATGGAGGGTACCCTGGCACCACAAGAACTGGGAAGGAAGTAGGCAGCTAACTAAGTAAATACATAGACCCCAGAGAGTCTTTGCAAGTTACAGCAACAAATCAATTAAGCCTGGGCTAAGCCCACCAAAACTGGAGAACTGGCACTCTTGTCTCTTGCCTGGAAAAAAATTGCCTGCCTTAAAAACTGAAGACTCAGGTCCAGGTCCTGAGATGTGGTAACCCTACTCTGGCAACCCTACTCAGGAGACAAAATATATTAGATTGACCCCAGTCTTGTTCTTCTGGTTGTATTGAAAAGCAATTACCTCAGAGCTAGTTCTTGGATGACATTTTGAATATGGACATGGAAGTCTAAGTACCTCAGGGTGGGTAGAAGATGGCAGACCGGGATCTACTGGTAGAACTCTGGACAATTTCCCATAGATCAGAAAGAATTTTGGATTACCGATTGTTTAATAATTACAACAAAAATATGACCTCCCTCCCCATTAGGGTAATGAAAACAAGAAAGTTTAGGTAACCCAGGAGATTATCAGACACAGCAAAAAACACAAGAGGAGCATGTGAGGACAACGTTACTGTCCTGCAATCTTTTGCACATTTAATCTGAAGAAAACATCACAGGATTGCAGCACAAAGAAAGTTATTAGAAGTGATCACAAATGCATTTGATATATCTGTCCTGGGTTCAGGGAACACCATGGATAGTGAAAAATACAGAGTATGGTATGGCAAGTACATGTCCAAAGCCTTCTCAAGGTGCGATGCAAACTTTATTGCTTGAAACAGTAAGAGATCTGCCTGCTAGCTCCTTAGGAAAGAGCACCATAATAGAGAAAAGGTAGGGTTCCCATATCTCAGGGAGAGCCTCAAGGCCTGGCTCCTTTCCTCTAGGCTAAGGGCAAGAGTGGAATCTCAGAGACAGCAAATGTCCGAGAAAGCAGCAGTTGCCGGCAATTAGTAAACAGTTAAAGAGTTGACCAAGATAAAGCCAAAAGACCAGGAAAGCGGCCAGCTCCCAGTGATAGCAAAGAAGAATACTACACGGCCTGTTGTTGCACTATGCTTCAGTAATAGTATTGGAAGTGAAACTATTCTGATCAGATGACGTCGCTCCCCTTCGTTTGCACTGAGTCCCAGAAGAGTTTTTTTAATTCACAGGGGCTTGGCATCAATAAAAGTAATTCTGACGTAAAACCGACATATTTTACTGTGCAGTAGTAACTTTCCGCAATTGCGACGAGATGATGTGAACACATATTTCAGGAGTGGGAGTGCCTGCTCCGCCCACAGTTCCCCAATCTGTTGTTCCTTCTGCTTCCCTGGCATTCAACTTCCGGTGGTCACTCCGGTTGTCCAGTGGTCAAGCTCACAGGCTAATAGCTTCATTCTCGAGTTATCCAGTAACTTTTTAACCCCAATTTGCGGAATTCCACGGCTGCTTAATTTACCAATACTTGCATTTAATGCATTTAATATAATGTTTCCTTACAAGCCTAATGCTGAAATTGTATCAAGTCACTTCCTTTTCTGTTCCTTCACCCCATGTAAGCCTTGCTGGTGAAATAGGTAGCATGTGAGTCTCATAATCAGGAGGTCGTGAGTTTGAGGCTCTCATAGGGCAAACTTTTCTTTCTTCATTTACCATTTTTAGCATTTTAGCATTTCCTTCCCCCTCCTCTTCTTCCTTGGCAGTGCAATTAAAATCCTCTTTTGCTCCCAAAGGGGTGAATGCAGGTGGGTAAATCGCTCTGATCTTTATAAGGCAAGGAAAAAAAACAGGAAAGCCATTAACGGTCGCTTGGATGCAATGTTTAATCAGTTAGAAAAGTGCCACCTTGAAAAAGAAAGTAGACTTTTAAAAGAAAACCTTAAAACAATGACTGTGATAAGTTAATCATTAGCATTTTAAAACTGTAAGCCCCAATATACTCAGTTGAGCTTGAACAGACAGGATTGCCTTGTTGGTCTATCATCATAATCATCACTATCTCCTCCTCCTTTTCCTCACCCAAATAGTTGGCATTTATTAGTAGAATTACTATGACTACTGTGGGGACGAGGTAGGGTTCTACAACCTAAATGTGAAAAAATAAAATGTGGCCAGTGGGGGAGCCTATTTAATGGGAGCAATGCTTTAAAACCAGTATTTAGAAATCTTTCCCTTTTTGCATGGAAAAGTTTCTTTGATTGGATTACAACTCCTTTGTATTGTTAAAACTGGAGTTTGTAAAATTGTCAAGAGCTAGGAACACTTGGGGTTGTTTCCAACAGATTGTCCACTAGGGAACAAAGCCAAGAGCATCAAACCTAATGCTTCTTTACAGACTAATTTTCAGACAAGATTTCCCAAAGCTAAGAGGAAATGACATATAAATCTGCTTCTTTAAAGCCAAGCACCTATTCATATGTGTGTAGAACAGCAAACATTCAGGGCAGTGCAGCAACACTGCTTTATGAGCAAAGTTGACACTAGCTTTGCAAGCAGACATGGCCAGGAAAATAGCTTAACACCTAATCAATAGACAGCAAGCCAGGAAGTGAAGTCCATTTATATGTTCCACACAACAGGCCAGGAAGTTCTCAAACCCACCATCCTGGCTCTACCATTGCTCCATTGGCTCTTAAAATTAGCCTTTGAGTTGGTATGAATCTACAATGCAGAAGGTCATTATCTTATTTAGAGCTGAAAGATCATTATCATATACAGGGCTGTCCTTTTTGGATGGCACCTCACAGAATTCCCAATGCCATGCTGGAGATGTAGCGAGATTCTGTGGGATGTAGCTAGAGAACAACGTTTCCAAGTTCTAATCTAGTTTGTATAACATGTAAGCACAGGGCATCTGTGGTAAAATCTCTTATTTTTCCCACTAATGAAAAGCCAACACATGTAGTTGTTATATGCTGAACAATAATTTGGGTATATATTTTGCAAAATTTCAGGCCCTTGAAACCTCAATATTAAGGAAATAAGGATATCTATGTGTCCAACAGCAACATATTAAGAATGCAGGCTTACCATCCAGTTCTGGGCATGAAGCTACCTAAGCCAAAACAAAAGGAATAAGAATAAAATAGTCAGGAGAGGGAAATAGTAAACAAGTGAATGGAGTATAATGAAATGGAAAAGGTGTAACACATGGATATAATAGTGTTAACCAATTGATGCAATCACCTGCAAGCAGGTTGATAGTTGATGTAATCTGATACAATCATCTGATGGCAGTCAGTCAGTGTACAAGCTATGCTCAATAAATATGAACTAGCTATACCCGGTGTAACATACACTGTTCCCCCTCTGCACTACACCCCCATGGTACACATGCAACTCCCCCATGCCTCCCTTCCTGTGCTCATGCCATCCTTCCCCCACTCGCAATGCCCTCCTGGCACCCCATAACCTCCTGTGCTGCCTTCCCCATACTCGCACTGCCCTCCCTGCACCCTGTGCCACCCTCCCCACACTCACACCACTTCTCTGCATATCATGCCATCATATGCTGCCCTCCCCGCCCTTGCACTGCCCTCCCTGCACCCCATGTTGTCCTCTGCTGCCCTCCCCACACTTGCACTGCCCTTCTCACACCCAGTGCCACCCTCCCTGCACTCGTACCATCCTCCCCGCACCCCATGCTGCCATGTGCCACCACCCGCACTCAAACCACCCTCTCTGCACCCCATGCTGCCCTGTGCCACTCTCCCTGCCCTCGCACCGCCCTCCCCGCACCCCATGCCACCCTGTGCTGCCTTCACACTGCCCTTCCCGCCCTCAATGCTGCCCTTCCCGCACTTGCATCGCCCTCCCCGCACCCCGTGCTCCCTCATGCCACCCTCCCTGCACTCACACCACCCTCCTGCATGCCATGCCACTCTGTGCTGCCTTCCCTGCACTTGCACTGCCCCCCGCACTTGCACTGCCCTCCCTGCACCCCATGCTGCCCTGCCCACCCTCACAGCACCCTTCCTGCACCCCGTGCCACTCTCCCTATACTTGCACTGCCCTTCCTCACACCGTGCCGCCCCATGACACCCTCCCTGCACTCGCACCGCCCTCCCCGCACCCGGTGCTTCCTTCCCTGTGCCACCCTCCCCACACTTGTGCCACCCTCCCCGCACTCCATACACACCACACACATACACCATGCCACATCCCCCCATGCTACTCACACCCCCTCTGCCTCCACCATGTTTAGAAAGGAGTGAAACTTCCACATGGTCCTGCCCCCAGTGTGCTGATTGGCTGCCCAACAGATTTTTGATTGGTTGGTCAGTTTCCTAAGCAGCCAATCAGCACACTGGAAACGCCAACATACTGGCGTTTCCAATCAGCACACTGGAAACGCCATTCATCCCTCCACATTCACGGGGGTCAGGGGTGCAAGAACCCCGTAAATGTGAAAAAACTGCAAATAAAATGCACCTCCCCCTGCCCACCCACAACCCCCCTGCCCTTCCAAAGTGGTGATGAGGCTTTTGAAGCTGCCACCCCGCTGTACCAAAGCTGCTCTCCACTCCAAACAGCCAAGCCCAGGGAGAGCGGGGAGAGCGGGTCTAAATCACCCCCTCCTTGCTCTCTTGGGGCTCGGCTCTGCATTTCAAATGGAGGCAAGCCTCAGGAAAGTGGGGAGGGGGTGCTTTAGACCCCATCTCCCCACAATCCCTGGGCTTGGCTGTTTGGAGTGGGGAGACAACCCCCAAGGGAGCAGGGAGATCAGGTCTAAATCACCCCCCTCCTTGCTCTCTCAGGGGTTGGCTCTGCATTTCAAATGGAGGCAAGCCCCAGGAAAGCGGGGAGGGGGTGCTTTAGACCCCATCTCCTCACTCTCCCTGGGCTTGGCTCTTTTTGGAGTGGGAGCCAACCCCAAGGGAGCAGGGAGATTGGGTCTAAATCGCCCCCCTCCTTGGTCTCTCGGGGCTTGGCTCTCTATTTCAAATGGAGGCAAGCCCCAGGAGAGCAGGGAGAGGGACGCCTTGGCTCCCCACTCCAAACAGAGTGAAGCCCCTGAGGTGGATGGAGTTCCCTCCCGGGGAGTGGGAGGAGAAGGAGGAGAAAGCGTGAATACTCAAAAGCGCGAACGTCAAAGCCACGAATGTGGAGGGACGACTGTGTGTGTGTGTATATGGTATATAGATAGATAGATTGCAAGTAGACTTTTGATGCTTAAGGCAAGAAGCTGCCTATTGCCAGAGTCTGCATATATTGGAAAGTACTGGAAGAGTAGGGCAATAAAGAAGCCTGGATCTATGGCTATCTTGGAGAATCAGCCCTCGTTTTAAGGTACAAACTGGAAATTCCTTCCCTCCAGTTGAGAAGGAAATGGCCTCATTGAGAGCAATCAGTGCTTACCTACATTGAATAGGACACCTTGCCAAACTGACTCAGCGGTACACCTCCCCCCGCCATTATATGGTATTGTGCCATTTCCATAGATATTGGGCAATCTTAAATAGGGCAGAGGTCTAATATTTGATTGGCATTGTTTTAGGGGTGCAGCTCCATTATGCAGTTCATTCAGACCCACAGTTTGGTGTTAATTCCCAATATGTTTCAGAATGGTGTCATCAAAAGGAGTTTTTAGTCCTTATTTAAAAAATAAACACTTAAGTGTGATAGCGATTGCTCTAGAAAACATCCATGCTGCAGGTAATTAAAGTATTTCAGTTGCAGAGCTTGGAAAAGTGACTTTTTGGGACTTCAGTTCCCAGAAATACTGGCAAAAATGCTGGCTGACAGATTCTGGGAGCTGTAGTCCAAAAAATCACTTTCTTAAGTTCTACTCTATCATGACTGACTCTCCCCCACCCTGAAATCTGTGTCTTTATAGCAGTTTTAGGGTTGAGAAATCTATCTATCATCTGCCAGTAGGCTACATGGCCAAATCATTACAATAATCATAGATAGTTTGCATTACAGCTATTACAGCTAAGCAACCTCACCTGGTATAGGTTATGATTTTTAGGGGGTGGGTGGACAGATAATTGGCCAAAACGCCAAAACCATTTTTTGTGTGTCTCTGCAATAAACAGTGGTGGGGATCCTACACCCTGGGGTTGTCTATACGGTGAAAATACTCCTCACAGAATTCGCCCAGAAATGTGCTGTCTTAATGGGATCCTTCATCGTCTCATTGTATTGTGAAGGAGGGGGGCCCAAAAGAGAAAAAATCTATGTGAGAAAGGTATTTGTGGCTTTTCCTGACTTTTTTAAAAAGCTCCAGTGATAAGCACACTTTCGCTCATTAAGACAAGCAATTCGACATGAATCATTTCCTCATACAAGACAAAGTGCAAACCTGATTGCCTGGATGAATGCAGCAGGTGGGGCTGGGTTGCAGAGCACGTCCTCGCTGCCACCATGTTGGATTTTTGCCTTAGTGAGTGATCGCTAAGGCTATAAAACAGGGATTTGTGCTATCTTTTCTCTGTCTTTTATTTTGAAAGGTGGTGTGACAGATGGCTAGTGAGGACGGTAGACCCCAGGGGCCAATCCTCTGTGAGGAGGTGGAAGAAGGAGGGGCTTCTGGAGGGAAAAAGGGGGAGTGAGAGAGTTTAAGGGAAGAGTTAAAATGAGGCTTTGAGTGATTCAAGACAGTTTAAGTTCCTTGTATGTTAGAGGCTTGGAGAGAGAGTGAATGTTTGTGCAAGCCCAATAACTTGGTTATATTATACAGTTACATGGTTTATTTGTTCAACAATAAACATTCTTCTGTTAATAAAAAATATTAACATTAACGGGGTGTGAGAAGGGCAGTCCAGTCTGGCATGCGTGATTCTCAGGCAAGGAGACACAGTCAGGAATACACAGCCACACTGGAGTGTTTGTGCTATACCACTGGGAGATGTAGTTCGGCTGTGACATGGAGGCCATGTGTCACAAAAGTGGTAGCAGGGTGGGAGGAGGAAATCCCCCCTGCTTCACAAAATGGTGGCAGTGGTGGGATAAGAAGGTTCCCGTGCCACTAGGAAGGTGCCTGGCTCCACAAAGTGGTGGAAGTGTCGGGATTCGAAAGATCCAGTGAAGGGTTGAGAATCCAGGGAAGGGATTCAAAAGATCCAGTTAGGGTTGAGAGAATCTAGGATTGAATCCTTGACAAATCTGGCAGAGGGGATCTAGAAAAGCCAGTATGGAAGGGTCTGGGAGAGATCTAGTGCTGGGGGAGAAAGATCCAGTGGCCAGGGAAGGATTTCAGTTAATATATAAGTTTTGTGTGTGTAGATAGCACAGGTGTGTGGTGAAAGGAAAAGCACAAGTAATTTCTGAAGTAATTGTCTTGCGGTAAAGTAAGGAATTCTTATGACTGGAAAAAGTACCCTGAGGTAACAAGATTTGGGTAACGTAACGGGATACTGGAGTGAGTGGTAAAAGCAAACCCTGAGGTAATTTTCCAAGGTAAATGTAAGAGTTGCTGAAAGTCAAGCCTCAGGACTTTTTCAGGCAAGGCTTACTGCGCAACAAACTTTGTGGGAGAGGTATGGTGCTGTTGCGCGGCAGGGGGTCCGTTTTGAACAACGCTGTCCCTCTCTCGGAATTGTCCGTGTCACTTCCGTGTATGATTGAAGGCAGCCACGCCATATTTTACTCATGGAAGTTGTCCGTGAGTAAAATATGGCGCGGCTGCCTTCAATCGTACATGGAAATGACACGGACGATTCCAAGAGAGGGACGTCGTCGTCCAAAACGGACCCCCTGCTGCACGACAGTGCCATACCTCTCCCGCTAGCTTCTTGCGTGGTAAGCCTTGTCTGAAAAAGTCCTCAGAATAAAGTGCTGACAGGAAAAATGCTGCCAGTTTAAACTAAGTACAGTATATTCCTGAGGTAAAAAGACCAGGTAAAGTAAGGGGATACTGGAATGTGTGGACACAGCAATCCCTGAGGTATCAGTCAAAGGTAATTGTAAGGGATTCGCTGAGAGAAAAGCCTCTAAGTAAAGTGACATTAAGCACAGACCCGGACATTAAAAAGAATTACTTGTATCCCTGAGGTAAAAAGACTTGGGTATAAAGTAAGGGATATAAGACAAAAGAAAAAAGTTACTCAAGCCTCTACAGCCATTTCAAAAGAAAAAGGGAAAGACAGCCAGCAAAACAAGGGCTGGGCTGCCTGACATTTGAAACAAAGGTGATTTCTGAGGTAACAGTCTCAGGGTAAAGTAAGAAATCATCTAGATCATTCAAATATTAGTGGATTATCCAGCAAAACAAGGGCTGGGCAGTTTGAAATTGGAAATACAAGTGATTTCTGAGGTAAAAGTTGTTGGGTAGCGTAAGAAATCACCTGTACCAGCAAAGTAATAGTGTTTCCTGAGGTAAAAGTCTGTAGGTATTGTAAGGAAACAACTTAAAAATGCCCCAAAAGATTAAACAAGCAGCTAAAGCTGATGTGGCTGAAGGGAAAGAGGAAATTGAGTAAGTTATGCCCAGAGCTGAAAGTGTAGAATCTATTACCTCTGTAAATGCAGATAATTTGGAGATGTTGAAATGGCTAGAATTGAGAAGGAAAAAAGAAGTAAGACAACAAGAGCTATAAAAGGAAGTTAGAGAAAGAGAAATAGAAAAAGCATTAAAACAACAAGAAACAGAAAAAGAATTGGCTAGAATTAGAGAAAGAGAAAAGGAGAGAGCAATAAAAATGTATAGGCTCAGAATAAGAGAAATGGAATTAGCAAACCAAGCAAACACAAATCATAGTAACAACAATAACAACACTAATGGACCTACTATAGATGTAAAAAGACTGCCTCAATATTATAAAGGGGATAACATTGATACCTTCTTTATTACTTTTGAAAGAGCATGTGTTGACATGAGAATTAAAGATGAGGAAAGAATGGCATATTTAAGATCACAAATATGTGGAGGGCTAGCTGAGATTTATGGTGAGATGATATTAGAGGAAGCGCAGGATTATGAACTTTATAAGGAAAGAGTTAAGCAAAGGTTTGGGTTAACGCCAGAACATCACAGACAACAGTTCCAGTCGATTAAAAAGAAGCCAGAGGAAACTTATATACAATTAGGTTGTCGCCTAGACAAAATGCTGGAAAATTGGCTGAAGGGCTGTAAAGCTGAAACCAAAGAGGATGTTGTGAATATAATGGTGTTAGAACAGTTGTACAGAATTCTTCCTGAGGAGTACAGATGGATAGTCCAGGATAAGGGGCCAGAAACTATAGCTGAAGCCACTCAAATGATGGATAATTTAGTCATGATAAGGAAAGAAAAGGAAAGAAAACCATGGAGTACAAATCCCAACCCCAATATTCTGACAGGACACCACCTACTAAAGAAACCTCTGCTTATAGCCCAGAACCCAGTAGAAGAGAAATTCCCAAATGGAGGGTTGAAAGAAGCCAAATTCACGAGAGAGAGTTTTTGGACATTATCAGATGGGGCCAAAATGCCCTGTTACTGCCCCGCCACCTCCTCTCCCATTCTTGCAACACAATGGAGGTAAATGTTCACAAACTTACCTCCATTCCACTGCAGGAACGGGCTCCCTTCCTCCTTTGCTGCCCGACTGTAAATGTAGCCATCGTAAGGCTGCCTTTATGACCGGCTGGCTGAAATCCCACTCGTTCTTGTGAGAGAACGAGCAGGAGGGAAATTCAAAAATATCCCCCCCAGCTGTCAAAGGAAGAAATAAAAGGCAAAAATAAATTAAAAATAAAACAAGCAACCCGGAGGGGTGGGGGGAAAGGCTGCCACTTACCTTGATGTTCTGGTTGTGGCAGGAGGTGATTGGCATGGAGCTCCTCCCCCATGCCTGTCATTTCGGAACAGGGATGGGGCTCTGTGAGATATGTGAATTCTGTTAGAGTCAGGTTATTTATGCTCTGTTTGGCAAATGCCTGTATTCCTGTGGTTTCTTGCAATAATTATATAAATGCTGTTATAAGCCAGAGGGCAATAGACCCTTGAGACTATGGTTAAAATCCTAAGATTCTACCCAGGCTAGCTGACTCTCGCTAAAAGTAAAATAATAGTTGACCCTTGTCACGAAGTCCCTCGCTGCCTTGGGAAGGGAATGGGGTGGAAAGCCACTCGCCCGCAGGCTCATTTCTTATTTGTGGTTTTTTCACATTCGCAGGCGTTTTCTGCCCCTAACCCCCGCAAATGTGAAGGGATGACTGTATTTTGTTAGGGAAGCTAGGCCTCCCTCAGATCAAAAAGACAGTGGCGTTGCCAAGGTAACTGAGCCACTTAGAGGCTTAAACCAGCAAGACACAGAGAAATGCTGTTTATTTCTCCACAGAGACATGTCTGTTGACAAGGAATATCACCAGCCTTTGATGGTGAAAAATGAAAGAATGTGGGGACTGTGGGATACTGGGTCCCAAGTTTGTGTTATCAAACCCCAATTGGTCTCAGGCCAAGATATAGTGCTTGAGGAGAGTGTAAAGATTAAAGGCCTAGGAAGACCAGCTTTCTATGCTTCTGTAGCCAAACTTCCCATTCAATATCAAGGCTGGGAGGGAGTGTGGAAAATGGCTGTGTGTGATGACATGTCAGCTGCAATTGTAATTGGAAATGACCTGGCACATGTCACAAAACAGGCCAGTGTGATTAACAGACACCATGAATATACACAGGAAATTAGCAGGCCCAGGACTTTTTCGGACGGGCTTTAGTAGCAGAAGCAGCCTTGTCCCCGTTGCGAAGCTGCTGCGCAGCAGGGGGCCCGTTTCGGATTATGCTCTCCCCTGCCGATCCTCTGCTGATACTGTTGCGTAACTGCTGGAACGCTGCAGCACCATATTTGGCCATTTTCTAATCACAATAAACTTTCGTGATTAGAAAATCGCCAAATATAACGCTGCAGCGTTCCAGCAGTTATGCAACAGTATCGGCAGGGGAGAGCATCATCTGAAACAGACGCCCTGCTGCGCAGCAGCCTCACAACAGGGAAGAGGCTGCTTCCGCTACAAAAGCCCGTCTGAAAAAGTTCCCAGTTGCAGAACCAATAAGAACAGAGCCTGATAGTAGAAAGAGCATTGAAAACCAGCCTGATGGTGACCCACAGGAGAACGAAATTAGAGAGTTGATGGCTATTTATAATTTTGGAAAAGAGGAGTGCCCTGGAGATGAGAAGGAGGAACAACTGTCAAGGACAACCCTGAAAGAAAACTCTGCATATGGCCCAGAACACAGTAATAGGGAGTTTAAATAATGGAGGGATGAAAGTAGCCCATTTCATGAAGAAAAAAGGGAATTTACCTCAGCTAAGTCCTCAAATAAAGAGGCCATGAAAAATAAAGAGTATGAACAGTGGGGAGGTGTCAGAGAAACCTTTCCTGAGAGGAATCATAGAATCATAGAATTGCAGAGTTGGAAGAGACCACGAGGGCCATCCAGTCCAACCCCCTGCCATGCAGGAAATCACGATCAAAGCATCCCCGACAGATGGCAATCCAGCCTCTGTTTAAAGACCTCCAAGGAAGGAGACCCCACCATGCTCCGAGGGAGTGCGTTCCACTGCCGAACAGCTCTTACTGTCAAAAAGTTCCTCCTCATGTTGAGGTGGAATCTCTGTTCCTGGAGCTTGCATCCATTGCTCCATGTTCCAATCTCTGGAGCAGCAGAAAACAAGCTTGCTCCATCCTCAACATGACACCCCTTCAAATACTTAAACAGGGCTATCATATCGCCTCTTAATTGTCTTTTTTCCAGGCCAAACATACCCAGCTCCCTAAGTCTTTTCTCATAAGGCATGGTTTCCAGACCTTTCACCATTTTAGTTGCCCTCCTCTGGACACGCTCCAATTTGTCAATATCCTTTTTGAATTGTGGTGTCCAGAACTGGGCACAGTATTCTAAGTGAGGTTTGACCAAGGCAGAATAGAGCGGCACTATTACTTCCCTTGATCTGGACACTATACTTCTATTGATGCAGCCCAAAATCGCATTGGCCTTTTTAGCTGCCACATCACACCGTTGGAAAAAAGGATTTGTTGAATATAGTCACCCTAACCATGTGGGCATGAGTAGGAAAACTTGGTTTAAATGTGGGAAACAGGGGCATTGTCAATCTGATTATACAAGCCAAAGGGACAGAAGTATAGATTTAAAAGTTAAAATAGCTCTATGGGGGAACACCAGTCCTCCTTTAGCCCAAGGTTCAGTTACAGGGCAGAGAGACAGTGACGTTACCATAGAGACCAAGACGCCTCAAAGAGGTCTAGGCAGAGAAGGCCAAGGAAAGCAAATAAGTTTAGAAGGAAAAATCTTTAAAGGTCTTCCAAATGGTGTGCCTGTATCTGATTCTGCAGGGATGGATGTAAAGCACAAAGACATTTCAGAAAATAATTTTAAATAGTACATGCAGAGCAGAAGAGGAAGAGTTGAAAGCAACTATACCAGCTATATGTTCTGTAAATGAGGAAGCCTTGGAAGCGGCCCAGAAAATAACTGTGGTACTCAAGGATTCAGAATCAGTGTTGGAATGTGCAACCGTGACAGAGGAAAACTTAAACCCAGGAGAGCAATGTAGTGCAGAGGCAAGGATTGCAGAATTAACTCCCAACCCTAAGCCTGCTATAAAAGAACAGGAGTTGAGCAAACTGATACAGAAGTCTGTAATAGATAAAGATTCAAAAAGGGGAACAGAGAATTTAAAACCAGTGAAAGAACCTCACTGTAAGGTAGAACAGCCTGGGAATAACCCTGTCAAATGTTCTGATGAATTTGGCATTTTTTAAATTTTTATTTATTTATTTATTTATTTATTTATACCCCGCTCTTCAGCCTCAAGGCTATCAGAGCGGCTTACAGATTGTTTTAAGCAATAGCTATTTACACATCTACACTGCATTAAACAGTTTCCAATGTGTGTTAGCATGCCCTGTAACTTAGCTAAAAAGACCTTGGTGTCGTTTACACGGGCAAATATTCCCCTAAATATACCGCTAAGATAGCTCATAGTTCCCATGGATCGCAGCACAGCATCGCCTCATTCAGAAGGGGGGAAGGTAAAACACCCAAATATAGCGTGGCAGGGGATGTCGCTATTTTTGCAGGAATATTTGCAATGTAGTGCTTTATTGGCAATGTAAACTAGCATTCCTCCACAGCTGCATTGTGATTGGTTGATGATGCAGGGGTGGGCTTAAAAGAGGGGCAGGGAGGAGGCAAAGACAGTAGCCATTAGAGAAGAAACTTGCAAAAATCCTGTCTACTATTTTGCGAGCCAGTTTGCCAAAAAAAAAAAAAAAAAAAAGGATTCCCAACAACTTCAAAAAAGGATTCCCAACAACTTTCAGGGAGCATTTCTTCTCATCCTCTCTGCTGTTTTGAAAGTATGAAGCTCGTTTGTCACTTTTTTCCTGTGCACGGGGGAGGGAGAGAAACCATTTCACAAAGGGCTGTAGCAAGCTGAACTGCTATTTTCCCCCTCTCTCTCTCTGCTTGGGGGAGGGAGGGAGGGGGAAATAGAGAGACAGAGAGAGAGCAGCTGGAAAAACTTGCGATCCACGGCATGGCAGCAAGGTCTTTTAGCAGAGAGATTACTCTCCCTCTGCTTTATGGAGTGAGTTCATTTACAGGCAGATTTACAGAGACACACAGAGCCACACCCCCACACTTATTCAAGTCTGAACTTTAAAGCGACATAATTAGAAAAAAAACCTGACTGGCACAGCTGCGGAAAATAATTAAACCCCAAGTTGCCGCAATAAATCTGCTGTGTAAACCGGCGTGGAAATAAAGTCCTTGATAAGAAATCAGCAATTACTACACCTGGGATGGGAGTTCGAGATACATACATGAGACATCAGCAAAACCCAGAAGATGAAATCCAGAGTATAAAGAACTGTCACTGAGACAAAGGCGAGGAAGAAAAGATTTTGGAGAATCCGGGGACTGTTGCTGACCAGCTGGATGCTTGAATTGACATGGAACACACTGTTGTGAGGCCAATTAAGGCAAAGGAACAAGCTTATGGTCAGCAGGACCAAGAGACAGCAGAGGAACCAGCGATGGAATGAAATGGACTAAATGCTATACACCATGTTATTAATTTTGGGTTCAATGGAAGTAATCTTGCTGGGATTCAAGTTGAGGAATCCCTTACAAGAGAACAAAAGGGGGAGGTAAATGAGTTAAAGGTGGATGGAACATGGGAAGGGGAATGCTAAGGCATGTCCCAAATGTGGAGAAGGTTAAAGAAAAACCAATTGCATTTAAAGTACAGTACAGAATTTTGTTGGAATGTTGATATATAAGTACGTGATTTAAAATAATTCAATAATTCAATGTTTTAATGAAATAAAATGAAATAATTGTATAATGTATACAGGAATGTTTGAGAGTACGTAAATATTGTTTAATCTATGGAATATGTAACCCCTTTTGCTATAATTATGGCCTGTAGAGGTCATAATTATAGCAAAATTTTCCAAAGGGGGGGGAGGTATATGATGGATGGCTAGTGAGCCAATGAGGATGGTGGACTCCAGGGTCCAAACCTCTTGTGAGGAGGTGCAAGGAGGAGGGGAGGGGCTTCTAGAGGGAAAAAGGAGTGAGAGAGTTTAAGGAAAGAGTTGAAATGAGGCTTTGAGTGATTCAAGACAGTTTAAGTTCCTTGTATGTTAGAGGCCTGGAGAGAGAGCAAATGTTTGTGCAGACCCAATAACTTGGTTATACAGTTACATGGTTTATTTGTTCAACAATAAACATTCTTCTGTTAATAAAAAAATCCAGCCTGGCGTATGTGATTCTCAGGCAAGGAGACACAGCCAGGAATACATAGCCACACTGGAATGCTTGTGCTATACCACTTGGAGACATAGTTTGGCTGTGACGTGGAGGCCATGCGCCACAAAAGTGGTAGCAGGGTGGGAGGAGGAAATCCCCCCTGCTTCACAAAGTGGTTGCAGTGGTGGGATAAGAAGGCCCCCGTGCCACTAGGAAGGTGCCTGGCTCCACAGGTGGAATAGCGCTTGTGCGCACCATAGATTTTTTTTTTAAATTGTTTGGTGGTGGCAGATTTAAAAATGCAAGTAATCCATGGCCACCATCTTAACTACAGACATGCAAAGTTTATGGGGGGTGTAAAACCATTAGAAGTGGTCCCTTCATGTACACAGGCCCCCTGTTTAAAAGCTCTTGTTCCTGGAAGCTTTTAGGAGAGGCAGTTCACACATTTTTGATAGAAAAATGGCAGTCCAGAGGAAACTGGGAGGGTAAAGGTCTGCAGAAGCTGCCTTGGGGCTACATGTGCTCATCCATGCTGTACCCATCATTTCTCTCACTTTTGGCATATGAAAGTTTAGTTAAGTTATCCAATAGCTCTTTGCAGCCATATTAAGGGGTAAATAATACCATCTAATGCCAGTCTCTTTATTACCTTTTTGAGCAAGGTGATTGAGAGAGTGGTTACTCTTCAACTCCAAGCTGTCTTGGAAGAAACCGATTATCTAGATCCATTTCAAACTGGCTTTAGGACAGGATTTGGAGTTGAGATGGCCATGGTTGTCTTAGCTGATGACTTTTGCCTGAACATCGACAGAGGTAATGTGGTCCTGATGGTGTTACTGCATCTCTCAGCCGTTTTTGATACAATATTATTCTTATTCTTCTTCTTCTTATTATTATTACATCAGCAGCCCTGTCCTCATCTCAGACTCAATGACATGTCTAACCATCAACACTTGTCTATTATACAGCTTTTTAATTACAGTTGTCCCCCCATATCCACGGATTTGGTATCTACGGATTTAAGTATTCATGGCTTGCAAATATTCTTAAAAAAAATAATAATCCAAAAAGCAAACCATTTTGCCATGTCATTGCATATAATGGGACTTGAGTATTCACGGATTTTGGTATCCACAGGGGGGTCCCGGAATCAAACCACAGCGAATATGAAGGGATAACTGTATACTTGTTTCTCAAATATGGGCATTTGGAGGGGCATGTCCTGAGGAAAGGTCTCAGATTCCCAAACACATTGTGATACCTTTTTCCCTCATAGGAAGCTGCCTGGTTCCAAATTAGGCCATTGATCTATTTAGCTCAGTACTGTTTCATATAAGAGTCGGTCCCAGACTTATGTGGAGAGATCAGGTAAAGCAACCGAGACATTCCGCATGCAGAGAGCATGTTCTTCCATTTTACACAGTTCTTTCTTCACTGATAATGTTTCCTGCCATACAAATTCTATTGTTGAACTAACTCAAGAAGAGTAGAAAAGGCTACCAACAATTATGAAAAATGTTAATCTTTAAAGTACCACAGGGTGGTCTGTTGTTTATTGGTTACCATTAAATCCAAACTTACCTCTAATAAACACCAACCTTTCAAAAACTCTATGAGGTAAAGTATGCAAAAGGATCTCGTAGCACTTTTGAGACTAAGTGAGAGAAAGAAGTTGTGGCATAAGCTTTCATAGACTTGGGCCAAATCCACACTACACAAATAATCCAGTTTGAAACTGTATTATTTGCCATAGCTCCTTGCTATGGAATCCTGGGATTTGTAGTGTAGTGAGGCACCAGCACTCTGGTAGAGAAGGCTGAAGACCTTGTAAATTCAATAGGATTCAATAGGAAGGAGCCATGGCAAATCCAGTTTCAAACTAGATTGTTTGTGCAGTGTGGATTTGGCCTTGCTCTACTTCTTCAGATACATGGAGTCCTATGTGATAAGTTAGGGTATAAGGTGTGTGTGCGTGCACACACATTTATACTTGTGTATATGTCTCTGTGTGTGAATGTGTGTGTGTGTGGAGTTTCATAGCTCAGTGGACAGTAGAACCTGGATCTCCAAGTCAGTCATTCTACCCACAGTTGCTCAGTGGCTTTCAAAGGGAAACGGTTTTTCCATCCACTGATATCCATCCATTTATTTTGCTTTCAGGCCATTTGGGAGGAAGACAAAGAGTAGAGCAATTTGACTCTTACACCATTTTTCTTGCAATAACCTTTGAGCAAATAGATACAATTCATATAAGAAGCACAAAGAGCAATAGTTTAGACCCACCCCCAATTTATATGAGGTTAATTTTATGATATTTCATCTGCATATTCATTGCTTGCCTTAGTTGCAGGAGTTAATCAGCTGCACTAATGTCTGCACCAGTTTGTTCAAAACCTATGTACCCTTCACTCATGCTGAGTTAGCTTTACATTTCTGGCCAAATGGTTGCTTTGAACGTGCAGTTTAAAAGGGGGACTGGTGTGCAACAGCAAGAATTCATCTGTTATACACCTTAAATCTGCAACCCCCTTCTTCAAAGGATTTCCCTCCTAATAACCATCACCCAGTTTATTGCACATCATCACCAGTTCTTTGATAACCTGGGTACATCTGCTGCACATCTGCATCATTGACTAATGAAATGTGGCAGGGATGAAAGTGGGAGATGTTATAGATTCATTATCCTATTACATGAAAACTGCACAATATAAAGGTGTGTGTGTGTTTGGGAGGAACTAGCTGCTTTGTGTGGCTAGAGTTGGCATGCACTTAAAGCTTTCAGAGATGAAAGGGGACCCTACAGAAAGATAGAACATCCTCAGCCAGGCTGGCTTTGTGAAGAGCTCCTGTTTTTATCTTTGTACCAAGTTGGAGGCAGTTTGGCAGCCTGCTTTGTGGAAGAACTAGGGGAGAGGGGAAGGGCAGGTTGGAAATACAAATAACTTTCTTTTCGAAAATGGAATGATTAAGGAGGCTTACAGTGTAGTCTCATCTGGTGGGATTTCAGATTGTCCATTTGCTTTCAGGGGAAACCTGTACAATGTCCAATGAGCTGAGTTTAGTGATTGTTTATTTTTCAGAAATAGTTCATAAAGGGGTTGCAAATTTATACCTGGGAGTAAGCTGCAAGAAATTCAGTGGGGCTTATTGCTGAAATAGAAGTGTACAGGATAGCACTGTTAAAACTGGCAAGTGCTCAATGATTTTAATCTTCTCAAGGTTCTTTAACCTACTCCAACTGCTTCCTTCCTTCCTTCCTTCCTTCCTTCCTTCCTGTGGATATCTATGTGGAAACACTGCTCTGGACAAGATGAAAAACTGGTTTTTGACTACTGTAAAAACTACACAATCAACATTTGCTACACCTTACTTCTACCAGAATCAAGAAGCACACATTACTTCTACGTTCAGTTCTTTAGAGGAAATCTTTGCCCCCATCTCCCAAAAAGAGGGGTGATGTAGATGAGAATTGATATGAGAATTGTATAGTTAGTTTTCTTATATCTTGTGTATTTTTTAAAGCAAAAGGCAGATCTATACAGTAACACCCCTGTATCCTCTGATTTGCCATCCACTGATTCAATTATCTGAGGTTGGTGGCAGCAGTGGGGGTGGATGGGGGAGGGAGGGGAGGAGGGGAGATCTTGCCTTCCTTCTTCCTTCTCCTGCCCCCTGGAATGGCTCCCGTGGTGGCAATGGTGACAGGGGGCATTCGCTTTTATCCGTGGATTTCATTATCCACAGGGGCCCCTGGAACCAATCCCTCTCAGGTAATGCCTTACTTCTATAACAGTGAAAACGCCCCTCCCTCCAAAATATCCAGAGAACCACAGGTTACCATTCCCTGCTATAACATGAGATTGATTTTGCCCTCTCCCTAAGTTTGTTAAAGCTGAAGCAAAATCTCATCCTCTTTATCTTTTATTTATTCCTTCTCTTTCATTTTCATATACGCCATAAAAGGATGCCGTACTTCCCTAAATAAATCCTTTGACTTATTTTCCAGTAAGTAAATAAGTTCTTCCATCTCCACCACTTCTATTAGTTTCTCTAGCCACTCTGTTTCTGAAGGATCGTTTCCTTTCTCCAATGTCTCGAGTACACTATTCTTGCTGCTGTTATCAAGTGCCATATCAGTCTTCCTAGCTTCTCATTTGGAATTGTATTACAATCATAAATGCCCAGTAAAAATAGTTCCGGGGACATCTGTATATTAATTTTAATAATCTTTTGTATTCTGGATCTAATCAGATAGCAGATTTTTTTTTGTTTTGTTTTTACACAGTCCCACCATAAATGAAAAAGGTGCCTCTTTTTTCTTGACACTTCCAACAGCCACTGGATTTATTGCCTGTAATTCTTGCTATTTTCGTTGGTGAAACGTACCATCTAAATATTACCTTCAAGGCATTCTCTTGTAGGCTATATGATATTGTATATTTAGCTGCTCTATTCCAGACTTTTCCCCATTCTTCTAGCCCAATATTGTGACCAATGTCTTCAGCCCATTTTATCATATATTCTTTAACTTTCTCGGTTTCCATATCATAACCTAACAACAATTGGTATATTCTAGAGAGAAGACCTCGGTTCCCTTTATTCAAAATTATCTCAAATTTAGATTAGAGACAAAAGGAGTTATAATAAAATTGTGAGGGTCTGTGGAAATTCTTTTGCGGGGAGTAGAAACAATTAATACTAAACTAAGACTTGACAGTAGAGGAAGCCAACCATGATGTTGTATTGTGTTGTTCAATGTTTAGGAGGAAAGTATTGGGCATAAAACGGGAAACGCCAATAATAAGGTAATGGAGTATTTTAAAGAAGGGTAGAAATCATGGATTTTAAAGAAGGATGGAAATCATGGATATAAAAAAAAAGGTTAAGAATAAGCTAACAAAATGAAATTCAATATGGAGAAATGTAAGGTACTGCACTTAGGGCGGAAAAATAAAATGCAGAGATATAGGCTGGGCGAGACATGGCTGAACGAGACTACATGCAAAAGGGATCTAGGAGTCCTAGTGGACCACAGTTGAACATGAGTCAACAGTGTGATGCGGCAGCTAAAAAGGCCAATGTGATTTTGGGCGGCATGCATTTTGTACAGGGGTGGGATATAAATATCATCATCATCATCATCAAGGGAAATAATAGTGCCACTCTATTCTGCCTTGGTCAGGCCTCACCTAGAATACTGTGTCCAGTTCTGGGCACCACAATTCCAAAAGGATATTGACAAATTGGAGCGTGTCCAGAGAAGGGCGACTAAAATGGTGAAAGGTCTGGAAACCATGCCTTATGAGGAAAGACTTAGGGAGCTGGGTATGGTTAGCCTGGAAAAAAGACGGTTAAGAGGCGATATGATAGCCCTGTTTAAATATTTGAAGGGGTGTCACGTTGAGGATGGAGCAAGCTTGTTTTCTGCTGCTCCAGAGACTGGAACACGGAACAATGGATGCAAGCTCCAGGAACGGAGATTCCACTTCAACATTAGGAGGAACTTTTGACAGTAAGAGCTGTTCGGCAGTGGAAAACACTCCCTCGGAGCGTAGTCGGGTCTCCTTCCTTAGAGGTCTTTAAACAGAGGCTGGATGGCCATCTGTCAGGGATGCTTTGATTGTGTATTCGTGCATGGCAGGGGGTTGGACTGGATGGCCCTCGTGGTCTCTTCCAACTCTACAATTCTATGTTAGTTAATTAAATTATGCTAATTAAATTAATGAATATTTCCAGATTAAGGCTTTCCCTATATATTAACTACTTTATATATTTATTATATATGTGACATTATACGATTTAAGTTATATGTCCTAGGTCTGGAGTTTTGTACTTTCTTTTTTGTATTGATATTGTTTATCTTAATTGTCCATCTGGGTTTTTTTTCTTTTTGTATATTCATCATTTCCTCAGATGCCAAGATTGACAAAGAGATGGATCACAGATTAGCAAAGGCATATAGTGCATTTGGAAGACTTTACAAAAGAGTCTGGAGTAATAAACACCTGAGGCAAAGCACAAAAATCAGTGTGTATAGAGCCATCGTACTGTCTATCCTCCTTTATGGATCTGAAACATGGGTCACCTATCGCCACCACCTACGACTCCTCTAGCGCTTTCATCAGCGCTGTCTACGCACAATCCTAAATATACACTGGACTGACTATGTGACGAATGTTGCTGTCCTTGAGCAAGCAGGGATCACCAGCATTGAGGCCATGATATTGAGAACGCAGCTGCGCTGGGCAGGGCACGTTTCTAGGATGGAGGACCATCACCTCCCAAAAATACTACTCTACGGTGAACTCGCCACTGGTCAGCGTAAGAGGGGCACTCCAAAAAAGCGATACAAAGACTCCCTGAAACAACATCTCAGGCTCGGCCAAATTGATCACCAACAGTGGTCCGCCCTGGCCTCACATCGGGAGACATGGAGACGCACTATCCACAATGCTGCAGCCTTATTTGAGAACTCACGACGAACAAGTCTTGAAGAGAAACGACAACGCAGAAAGAATCACAATGTGGAAACATCACCCAAAGAAACCTTCTGCTGTGCTTTCTGCAACCGGACTTGTCTATCTCGGATTGGCCTTTTTAGTCATCAGCGCGCTTGCAGAAAACGCAGGATGAGTCCTTCCTGAATCTTCGTTTGTGAAGAAAAAGTCAGAGAGAGGCTTGACAGTATACTGGTGTTCTTGCATTTCTATTCACATGCCGTATGTGAACATTCACAGTCACCCATAACCATTCTTGTGATATCGTTCCAGCACCTTGCCCTTTGTGAGATAAATGTGACATTTAATTTTTTTCCCTTCTACAATGGCTTCTTTGGAGTGTGTGTTTTGCCAACCCATAGTAACGTGCTTCTTTTGTGTCCCTCCTATATTGGTGACGTCCTGGCCCCACTACCCTGTCCCCAATTTTGGCCACATTTTCTGTCTGTCTTGGCTGAAGAGGACATATTTCTTCCAGGCCTCCATGTGGCATGATCAGTCATGTGGAAGTACAATAGCATTGGCACCTCATGGTTCTTCCCACAGTAATCCTTCACTTGCTCACTCTCTCCACCTGCCCTCTCTTTGCTTTTTTTTTTAAAAAAACAACCTTTCTGCTATTAGTTCCTGTTAGGCTACTCAAGCTCCTGTTGCTGGGATGGAAGATGCCGCACAGTCAGTGTGCCAAGGTGACCATGTTGGTGGGCATGCTCTCCAGGGAGCTAAAGAATGTAGCACCCTGGGATGCACTGTTAGTTTGGTTCTGGTTTTAATTCAGAACAGTACCATCTGGATTGTTTTAAATCCCCCTAAATATTCACGTTTCTTCCCTTTATAGATTCCCTTCACTGGCAACCAGTTCAAGCCAGGGCCCACTTCAAACTCTTGGTTCTTGTATTTAGGGTTTTGTGCTCTAATCTCCTCCAGTACCTGTCAACTTGGATACATGTTATGTACCATCTAGGAATTTAAGATCCACAGGCAAAGGCTTGTTGTCTGTTCCACCAACATGCACAGCTCTGTCAAGACTTGGCTCTGTATCTGTGGAGCAGTCTTCCTTTGGACCTCCAGCTGGAGGAGGATCTCACCTGCTTTCATAAGGGGTTGAAGACCGTCCTCTTTGATTTGCCAGATTAAACTGCTGAGTTGTGCCTGAGGTTCCTGAGATGGGTAGTGGATGGTCAGATATTGAGGATTTTATATATATTTATAGTGTTATGTTTTATTGCCTTTGTCTTTGATTGTATTTGTTTGATGTTCTGCCCTTTGGTGGAAAGGACATTATACATAAACATTATTATTGCAGTTGGTGGGGTAACCTTCTCTCTCCATGGGCCTGACTCTGATGTACCTCTCAGAATGTCATGCCTCAGGATGATACTGGCTCAACCTGGGCAAGGAGGGCCTGGAAGTCAGTGATATCCTATGTGGCAAGGTTTGCTCTTAGTCAGCCACAGGTCAGGGGGGCTTTCACTCCACCTGAACCCAGGTCCCTGTGTGCCAGGAACAGGTCATTCCTGCCATTCACCACACCATTTGATATGTTGTAATGGTATAGGAATGAAAAACTGGCATGGCCAAACATTACTTCCCTCACTTTTGTTATTTAAATTCTTTACCATTTGGCCTATTTGGCCATGCCAGTTTTTCACTCCTTTACCATTACAACGTATCAAATGGTGGGGTGAATGGCAGGAATTAAACTTACTAATGGATGAAAGCCATGCAAGGCTTGACTGTTCGTAAATACTTTGTATCTCTGTATTTCCTTTTGTTCCTCATTCTAAGAAACAACCTTGAGCTAGTAACTCTTTAGATACTCAATCTGGAATAAAGTTTACTGTTTTTAAAACCTGAAGCTGTTGTCAGTTGAGTCTGTAGAAGACAGCTGGTGACACTCAGAGGCTGACCTGCAAAGAGCCCTTGCCTCCACACCATTGGTGCTTATGGCATTCGGTCCTGGATACTCCTGGGTGCTACAAGTTATACGTTCCCCTGCCTTTTTAAAAAAATGTGGCACAGCTTTTTCTAGTATCTAGAGGGTGAGTTTCCTCTACAGTCTGTCATCTCCTCATACAGTCATTTCATCTCAAAATGCTCTCCGGCTTTTCTTCACAAACGAAGATTCAGGAAGTACTCATCTCGTGCTTTCTGCAAGCGCGCTGATGACTGAAAAGGCCAATCTGAGATAAACATGTCCGGTTGCAGAAAGCACAGCAGAAGGTCTCCTTAGGTGATGTTTCCGGGTTGTGATTCTTTCTGTGTTGTTGTTTCTCTTCAAGACTTGTTTGGTGTGAGCTCTCAAATGAGGCTGCAGCATTGTGGATAGTACATCTCCATGCCTCCCATTGTTGGTGATCAATTTGGCCAAGCCTGAGATGTTGTTTCAGGGAGTCCTTGTATCGCTTTTTGGAGCACCCCTCATACGCTGACCTGTGGCGAGTTCACCATAGAGTACTATTTTTGGGAGGCAATGGTCCTCCATCCTAGAAACGTGAGGGCCCAATAGATCATCTCTTGTCTGCTCTCTGCAGATACTCTGCACAATACATAATATATTATTTGTGTGTGGTCCCTTTCACACAGGCCTTATTTTCCGACTGCCAGAAAGAGTGTGGGGGACGTGAGAGATGTGTATATGTTAAAAACAGGCAGATTTGATTCTAAAAAGGGAAATTTGTCCAGCCCCAAACATCCTTTCACACCTCAGCAAGTGGCTTGGGCCTGCCAGAGGCTTGAAGAGGGGTTTGCACAAGCTCCTGTCTCTCTTTTCTGCCAACTCTTCTGACACAGAGATCCAATCCACCCTTCCCTCCCTACAAAGGAGCAAGAAAGAAAGACTGTGGAAGTGGATTGAGTGTGCACATGCATACACATACACAGTCTGCCACTGCAAAAAGGATTCGCCCTCCCCCAGAGACACAAAATGGAGAAATATTAGATAAAAATGGGTTGGCAAGGTCAGTGGGAGGGGAAGGGGTGGGCAACACCAATAGTGGCACATCCACAGGATCATCACATAGCATTATTCACACAGCGACTACTCCCACTTTGAGAGAACCATAACAACTGAAAGAGCATGTGAAAGATTAGAAGTCATATGTTGCAGGAACCAGGGGAACTTCTCTGATAAGTGATATGAATTGCTAAAATGGGTTAATATAAATCAATGCTGTACATGTTTTAAAAAGAGAAACAGGAGTATTTGTGATCAAGAGAAGTATTTATCTGTGTGTAGATTGCCCATAAAATTATGTTCAGCTGGTATCACAGTAAGGAGGATCTCACTATGAGTCTGGACAAAACTTTTAAACATTTTCCTTCACAGTTCAAATACCTGTTTGCAATTCTCTTTTGCCAACTCTCATTTTCTCTACTCTTTGGCCAAAAACAGGGTAGAATGCATTTCATCTGTACATCAACCTGGGGAGAAAACTACTCTGTCAGACGTAAGTTATCTGTGTTTAGTCAGAGTTTCCACATTTATTTTCACAAACTGTGTTTTATTTCAGCAATACTTTTAGTGCAGCTTAAGTCAGAAGAAGCTACCAAAAGTTTATACAGGATAAAAGTTGCCACTAGATATATTAGATTTCACTGTACAGCCATATACTGTACATGTAAGAACCATAGCCAGTGCAGGAACACACCTCTAAAGCATCTCCTACAGGAGATCATCCAACCTCTGTTTAAACACATCCAACAAAAGAGTGTGTATCACCTTCAGATATAGGACTTTATCAGACGACCCCTTTTAAAACATTCTTTTGCCGGCATAAAAAGCCTCATTTCTATGCCGGCAAAAGAACATTACCCCCTGCACTTACCTTCCTCTCCCAGCAAAGTCTCCCTGGCAATAAAGAGGAAGTGAACTGAGCCCTGCTACTTCCCTGAAGCTTTGCCCCAGAGGAAAAAAAAAAGAGGCACCAGTATCATGAAAATGGAACAAGGTTTGGTTTGATTTTAAAAGAATACTCCTCCTCTTTAACTAAAAAACTATTTGTAGGACCAGTCACCTCCATGTCACACATAAAAGCAAGCAGATAATTATTGAAAGGAAGTATTGAGTCAAACAACCCTGTGTGTGTGTATTAAAAAGAGCCCTTTGCTTATGTCTTGGATTAACTGATCCAAGCAAATTAACAATGTACAACTCACGTGTCTTTCAGGAGCTGTGTAGAAGAAGAGATCTGGAAGACATAGCTTGCCATTATACCAGAGTAAGGCATGCTGTACTATATGCAATTCAGTATTATTGCTGATAGTATTCTTCCACACAGCTATTAATGGCATAGAACTCCTGCTCCTGTCCAGTTCTATAGTGGTCCAAATGAAACCTGACATGGGGAAAAGTGGGTGCTATCTCCTGCCCCCATGCTCCATCACTGTCTGTGTTGTCAGGACAGGGAAATAATAATAATAACAATAATAATAATAATAATCGCCACCACTTATGACTCCTCGAACGCTTTCATCAGCACTGTCTATGCACAATCCTAAATATACACTGGACTGACTATGTGATGAATGTTGCTGTCCTTGAGCGAGCAGGGATCACCAGCATTGAGGCCATGATATTGAGAACACAGCTGCGCTGGGCAGGGCACGTTTCTAGGATGGAGGACCATCGCCTCCCCAAAATTGTACTCTACGGTGAACTCGCCACGGGTCAGCATAAGAGGGGCGCTCCAAAAAAGTGATACAAGGACTCCCTGAAACAACATCTCAGGCTCAGCCAAATTGATCACCAACAATGATCCGCCCTGGCCTCACTTCGGGAGGCATGGAGACGACTATCCACAATGCTGCAGCCTTATTTGAGAACTCAGGCCGAACAAGTCTTGAAGAGAAATGACAACGCAGAAAGAATCACAACCCGGAAACATCACCCAAGGAGACCTTCTGCTGTGCTTTCTGCAACTGGACTTGATAAATTTAAATCTTGCCATCTATTCAGGTCTGATTTAATATATTTCCATAATTTATCATAATTATTTTGAAATAATTGTTGGTTATTAATTGTTAAATTTACCCCTAAATATTTTACTTTTTAAAGAATCTCACATTTTGACATTTTAACTAAATCCTCCTTATTTTTTTATCTAGATTTTTTGTCAGGATTTTAGTTTTATCTTTATTTATCTTAAATCCTGCAAATCTTCCAAATTCCTCTATTTTTTGCATAATTGCTCCACTCCTTCTAATGGGTCTTTCAAAATAACTACCAAGTCATTGGCGAAGGCCTTTAACTTATATTCCTCTTTTTAAACTTTGAGTCCTTTAATCTCCTTATCTTTCCTAATTTCATTGTTCAAAATTTCTAATACTAATATAAACAATAATGGGGATAGTGGACATCCCTGTCTAGTACCTTTTTCCAGTTTAAGCTCCTCTGTTAATTTCCCATGTATAATTAGTTTTGCTTTTTGTTCCCAATATATCGCTTGAATCCAATTACAAAATTTATTACAAAATTCCATTTCTTCCAAAATTTTTAACATAAAAGACCAATTTAAATTATCAAATGCTGTCACAGCATCTAAAAAAACCAACACCCCCTTAATTTCATTATGAAAATGTAGATATTCCAAAACATTAACTATTGACCTTATATTATCTTTTATCTGTCTTCTTGACAGAAAACCGTTTTGGTCATTATGTATAAAAAATTGTAGTATCATTTTCAATCTATTAACCAATATTGTTATAAAAATTTTGTAATCCGCATTTAATAAAGAAATAGGTCTATAATTTTTTTATTTGAAGCTAATTGGGATTAAAACTATATTAGCTTCCTTCCAACTATTGGGGATTTGATTTTTTTTTCTAAAATATCTTTTATAACTCTTGTAAAAGGTCCAATTAATACCCCATAAATTTTTTTGTTATATTCTGCAGACAGACCTTCTGGCCCCAGAGCTTTCTTTGTTTTCATTTTTTCTACTGCATTTATAATTTCTTCTGCCATTATTTTCTTATTTAGTTCAATTCTTTGACTCTCAATAAGTTTAGAAATACAACATTTTTAAAATATAATTGTTCATTTTCATCAGAGAGATTTATTTTTTTCTGTATATTGATTTAAAGTAATTATGGAATTTTTTTTGAATTTGAGTTTCATCTGTTACCACCTGTTGTTATTTTCAATATCATATGTTTTGCTCTTTCTTTCTTTAGCCTATAGGTCAACCATCTGCCCAGTTTATTACCACATTCAAATTCTTTTTGTTTTATATAATCTAATTTTTAATTCATTTCTTCTGTCAAAATCATTGTTAACTGTTCCTGTAATATTTTAAGTTGAGATTAATTTTTTATTATTATTATTTGGGTTTTTTTTTTATTAATTCTTGTTCTTTTCGCTTTATGTCTTCCAACACTAAATTCCTTCTTTCTTGTTCTTTTCCTATTTATTATTACACTCCAGTTTTTAAACACTCCCCTCATTACTGCTTTTCCAGTATCCCAAACAACGCTATTTCCCACTTCGCTATTTAAATTCAATTCAAAATATTCTTTCAACTTTTTCTTACAATCTTCGACAACTTCATCTCTAAACAGTAATGATTCATTTATCCTCCAGTTGAGTATCTTTTGTTGACTTCTTAATACCATCGTAACTGGGTTATGATCTGATAATGGTTTGGGTAAAATATCTATCTTTTAAATCATATTTTGTTAAATTATTGCTAGCCCAAATATCATATCGATTCTAGAGAACAATTTGTGCCTATCAGAATAGAAAGTGTATCCTTTAGAGTTCCCTTCCTTAATTCTCTATATATCCACTAATTGAAATTCCTCTATTAAATTTTAAAAAATTGACTAGATTTCCTTGCTTCTTTTTATTCAGCTTCTTTTTTCTGGAATATCTATCAATACTGGGACCCACCACCCCATTAAAATTTCCTAGCAGACACCAACTATTATAGTTCATTTGATACCTACTATCAAAACCTTAACATCAACCAGTACCACCTCTACCATCACATATCTTCCATTTTTATTGATTAAGATTAAATTCAGTTTTAATTGTGGTTTTACATATAACACCAGTCCTCTTTTTTTCTCCCCCGATGAAACAAATTCCTCTCCTAAATTCTTTTGTTTCAACACATCTTTATGAATCTTCTTAATCTTCGTTTCCTGTAAGCATATAACGTCCGCATTAATTTTTCTAAGATGTTGGAATATCAGTTTTCTTTTTTTTCTTTGAGTTCAGCCCTTTCACATTCCATGTCAAAAATTTAATTCCTGACATTAAGTATATCAGAAAATACAATCTTTGTTTATTCAAAATTTTCTTGTCTTGCTTTCACAGTTCTAAGCTTTTAAATAGACTTATTTGTTTAAATCTTCACAGTCAATTGTCTCTAAAAGAAGATTTCTTATGTAGGTGCTCTTATTCTAACTCACTTAAGTCCAGCAAACTTGTTTCCGCTTTCTCTTTTTTGTTCTCTGTGCCTTCTTTGTCCTCCCTCTTCCCTTTTTCCTTTGAACTTTTATATTTTTGAAGGGATTCTGAATTCACTTTTTCTTCACTTTGACTTTGTTTCTCTTGACTCTTCTGTTGTAGTTCAAAGTCTCTTTTATTCTTTCTGATGAATTCCTGTGCTTTTTCAACTGTGTCGATCTTGAATCTTTCATTCTTATAAGTAAACAGAACCCCTTCCAGTTTATCCCAGCTAAAGGGGATTTTTTTTCTTCAGTGTTTCCACCAGAAAGTGGTAATCCTTTCACTTTCTTAATATCCTATTCGGGATTTCTTTCATCAGGATAAGTATTTTCCCCTCATGACTAATACCTTATTTGAAATGCACCTCTAGAATGTAATCCTTTACCACTTTCCTTATGCATTGTATAATAATATCTCTAGGCAGATTTCTTCTTGTAGCAAATACTAATTTTACTCTATAGACTCGATCCAGCTCTCTACTTATTTGATCTTCACTCCACTCTAAATTTTGAGCCAAAAGTTCTATTATCAGTCTTTTTGTATCCTCATTTGGTTGTTCTTTTAATCCTCTCAGTCTGATCCAAGATTCTTTTTCTCTTACTTCTGCTAGAGCTAATTGATCCTGCACTGTTTCTAATTCCATGTGTAGTTCTAAATTTTCTTTCTTTTTTTAATAATCAGGTGTCTTCTTTATTTTCCTTCATTTCATTTTTTGTTTGAGTCAATATTGTATGTAATGCATTAAATTTGGTAGTAATGTCACTTAACTGGATCGTCACATCTTTCCTAAAGTTGCGTATTTCATCCATAAACTTCATCATGTATTGAGGGGTGCCTTCTTCTGTTGATCCTCTCCATCCTTGTACATTAAAGGGGTCATTAATCTTCATTCTACTCCTTACACCCGCTTTCTTCTTTAAATGTAGCTTTAGTCACTATAAACTTTCCCTTCTTCTTCTTTTTAATTCTATCTTTTTCTTCTATCTTCTTTCCTCTTCTTCTTTTACCTCTCTTGAAGTACCTCACAGATTTTCTACTCCCCTTTCTCCTTTCTTCCTCAATTCCCTATTCCTCACTCCCTCTTTTCTTCTTCCTCCATTTCTAAATCCTTTCTCTACCTAATAACAATCTTTCTTCTTTCACCTTTGGTTTCTTTCTTTCCTATTACTCAAACCTTCCACTACTTGCCCTACCTTATTTAAATCTCTTCCTACTCCTCTTTCTCTTGGTTCTTTTTTCTCTCTTCTTGATTCTTCTACTACTACAACAAACTTTCACTTTCACTTATATAACTTCCAGCATCTATAAAATTTTATTTATTTATCCAAAAAAGGAGGAGAAAACAAGAAAGCAGAAGAAAAAAGTTACTGAAAAAAAGATAAACAAAATTTCTTTTTTCTCCTCTCTCATTTTTTTCTCTTTCTCCTTCTTAAAAAAAACCCAACAAAACAAACAAACAAACAAACAAAAACAAAAAAACCACAACCCAACCAAATATGTTCAAGTCCAAAACAAAAATATAAAACTAAAAATATATAATGTGGAAAAAGAAACGGGAAAAAAGAAAAAAAAATGTTCAAGTCCAAAACAAAGATATAAAAATATAAAAATAAAAATATATAATGTGAAAAAAAGAAACGGGAAAAGAAAGGAAAAAAAGGGGGGAAATTTAACAACAACAAAGAATGTTCCTCCACTCAGTAGAACTCTCCACACATAAAAAGTGAAATTTGTCTGCTCACTTGCTACATATAACCCATAAAGAGGGTGGAAAAAAGAAGGAGCAAAGAATAGCAAGTACCAAAAGCTCAAAAATAGTTTGCTGGACTATAAAACACTCAGTCAAACATTAATTATCACACCTTTGGAACAGGAAATCTTCTCTTGTCTTCACGGTCCTGGTTATCTTGGCACCCATCCAACCATGTGGTTGTTCAGATCTCAAATCTCAGTCTCCGCTTTTTCAAGGTCAGTTCTTTATGCACTCATTTGCAATTAATATGGCAGTATCTTATTGCACAGATGACAAGGTGAATACCTTTTAATAATGTTTAATTAGAAATTAAATTAATTACCTAAAGTATTAGAAAAAAAAGAGAGAGAAAAAGAAAAATAGAAAAAAATTCCAAGAATAAAAATGAACAATAGCAAGTGAACAATAACAAGTAACCAAACTCAGATAGAAAATAAAAAAAAAATAAAAAAATAAAGCCAAATTTCAAATAGAAAAATAGAAAACTGAAAAAAATAGAAAAATTAGATGGGGAAAAATATTAATAAGACAAAATAAAATAAATATTAACAAAATATTAATACGATAAAATAAGACAAAATAAAAAAGGGAAAAATATATAGTCTTAGTAATAATGCTAAAGATAAATAAATAAGATAAGAAATAAATAAATAAATAAAGCTAAAGATAAATAAATAAGGTAATAAATAAATAAATAAATAAATAAGAGCCCTCAAACCTAGGGGGGAAAAAACCCCAGCAAATGACACCAACTCTATTACCACTTGAGAGAAATGCTCAAAATAACCACAGGCAGGTTTCTAGCAATCCAAAAGCAGGTTACACGGTCCTTACTTTGATTCTTCTTTTCTTTTCCCCCGTGTTGTCTGGTGGCTTTTGGTGAGGTGTGGGCATGCCTTTCGCCCCACTTCTCTTATGGCAGCAGGGATCCACTACTGCCCATCACGTCCGCAATCTCTTCCCCCTTTCTTCTTTGCGGACCTCACAATCAGAAAGCAGCTTCTGTGGCACCCAATTCAGCTCCCCCTTGCTGAATTGGGGAAGCCTGTTTTTGTGTTTTTAAGCTGGCCTCCGCTGCTACAATGAAGAGATTGGGAGCTTGAGCTCCTTTCTGCTCATCCATTGCTCGCTCTGCTCAGACTGGAAGTCAGGATTATTGGCAGTTCCCAGGGGTCTTGCTAACAGAAGTTCTTTCCCCTGTTGCAACAATAGAGTGATGCTATCTTAGCAGTGCTGAAAGCTTCCTGAAGTCTTATGTAGGTTGACAAGGTCTGCACTGTAGTTGGCTCCACTTCTTACAGGAACCTTCTTCATTTTTTTTAAAAAAGAGGGATCTTGCCTGATTTTACAGTCTATTGTATAGCTGCTGACTTCTGTAAGTCTGCAGAAATTGGTGCGTTATGTGGGATTTGTCTTCTAGGGATGGTCAAGTCCTCTGGTGGGAAGTAGCTGTGGACGTGGAAGTAAAGAGAGAAAATGAGATGGTGGTGGTAGCACCCACTAATTTTCTTTTAATATATAGTTTGTGTCAGGGCTACATAGTAAGAAGTGTACCTCTTTGCCTTAGTTCATGTAGGATTGCATCAGTGGACATAATGAACAATGCTGTCTCTTTAAAGACTTAAGCAGTTTCAAAACATGGCTGCTGTTAAATACTCTTCTTTGACCATGATTTCAAAGGTCTTCAGGAGAGAGTCCAGAATAAATTTGTTTGCATGGAAAGAAAAGGAATGCCAGCTGGCCTTCAGGACTGTCCACTGAAAAATGGAAAATAGGGTAATTGCCCTTCTTTTGGCTGGCTCACTAACAACAAACAGAGAAAAAAGTCCAGTCTGACAGGGAGAAAGAATTGTGTGGCATGGACGAGCAACCAGCTGATATGTTTTCCTTCCTTTTGAATAGATCCCATGTCTTGTGCAAATGGTGCAGGAAATATACAATGTCAGACAGTAATGGTTTATACTTTCCATGACACCAGCAGCAATTCAGTACCATTGCTTATAGTACTATTACTAATTCTTCTCATAGTATCTTTTCAAACCCAGGCTCTTTATCCCCAATGTGCATTTAGGATCCATGTCTTTTAAAAAACCATCTATTGGTATGGTGGCAGTACTAATATTACAAGCTCCCTGCAACTGAAGTGTACAGGGGTGTACAGCCTTCATATACAGTTGTCCCTCCACATTTGTGGGGGTTAGAGGTACAAGAGGAGCTGCAAATGTGGAAAAAACACAAATAAAAATATGCTTCCCCACCGCCCGCCCACCTGCAACCCCCTGCCTGTCCTTCCAAAGTGGCTACGGGGCTTTTGAATCCTCATAGCCGCTTCTCAGCAATCCCCCCGCCCTCCCAAAGCTGCGATGGGGCTCAAAAAGCCCCATTGCTGCTTTGGGAAGGGCAAGGGGGGTGGCAGGCAGGCAGCGGGGAGGCTTTTCAGCCACCCCCCTGCCCTCCCAAAGTGGCGATGGGGCTCAAAAAGCCCCATTGCTGCTTGGGAAGGGACGGGGGTGGTGGTGGGTGAGGAGCGAAGGGGCTGGAAAAGCCCCTCTGCTGCATGGGAAGGAGGGGTTTGCTGGCTGAGCACCCCACTTCACTTGGCTTTTGCCCCTTTCATGAGAGGGGCAAAAGCAAATAAAGTGGGATGCTCTGGCAGCAAACTGGTGGCGGTTTGGTGAGTGAGTGCCTCACTTTAATTGGCTTTTGCCCCCTTCATGAGAGGGGCGAATGCTGAGTAAAGTGGGGTGCTCAGCCAGCAAACCAAAGGGGGATTGGTGAGTGAGTGCCTCGCTTCAATCGTCTTTCGTCCCTCTCACGGAAGGGGTGAAAGCTGAGTGAAGTGTGGCACTCACTCACCAATCCCCCTTCGGTTTGCTGGCTGAGTGCCCCAGTTCACTAGGCTTTTGCCCCTTTCGTGAGAGGGGCGAACGCTGAGTAGAGTGGGGTGCTCACTCAACTTTCATTGAGGTTGGCTCCACTCCTAAAACGCTTCCCTGTGTGTGGGGAGAAGCCAAGGTTCCGTGAAAAGGCGGAACCGCGAATGTCAAAACCGCGAATGTGGAGGGACAACTGGGCCACCCGTAGCCTCAGGCTGATCCAAATGCAATGCACTAACTTTCCCTGCAGCCCAGCTAACCACCTGTTAGTGGAAGGGAGAAGACTGTGTTCCATCTTGGCCATTACCATTGCTGGAATAGTTCAGACAAAATTGCAGAGAGGTAGGGGAAGCAAGCTAAAACCTCCAGTGGCTTTGCTTCCAACATAGTTATTTTCCTATTAATGGTAGCAGTGGGGGAAGAGTGAACCTTGTAGAGCTTGCTCTGGCATAGCATAGGCAAAAGTCTCTCCCAGTTCCAGTTATCCCACTTCTAAGATTTTGATTTCTTTCCTCATATGGGTGGCAACGAAACTGCAGCATTAGTGCAGATCTGTGGAGGGAGTGTGGAGGAGGAAGGTTTAAATCTCCATCCCAATGGACTAAAATGTGTGTACAGTGCTCTAAGATGCATGTAGGGAATTGTGTGTGCATGAGCCTGCATGGTATACTGGTTTGAGTGCTGGACTAGGAATCCAGCACTCAGACTAGGGTTCAAATCCCTACTCAGGCATGGGAACCCACTGGGTGACCTTGGGCAAGTCACACTCTTTCCACCTTAGAGGAAGGCAATGGCAAAGCTCTTTTGAATAAATCTTATCAAGAAAACCCTAGGATAGAGTTGCCATAAGTCAGAGCCAACTTAAAGGAACATATGCAGTCCCCAGGCCCCCAGTCAATACCAGAGATAGTTCATGGGCCACAAAAGTTGTGCACCCCTACAACAGTGTGTCCTGATCTGGGAGTTGTACACCAGTGGAGCAGACTGCTATCTTTCAGAGGACGCTGCCTAACATTCTTCATCCCAGGAGTTTGTGCAACAAAATCAAGGGTGACCAACTGTTGGGGGGGGGGACAATGGACCCACAAGAAACTTTAGAGGGCTGCACAGACCACCATACACCCCTGCAAAAATGGTTTTTTTTGGTCCCTCCTGGTGATTCTGTCTACTTCCTCTATAGGGAGTAGCACATCATAGGCCTTTGACTCTATCAACTCTTAAGGAGGTGCCAAGCCAAAAGATCACATAAAGTGGTTTATTTGTTCTAGTAACAATAAACTTAAGCTCCCTCCTCCAGCACTACCACCCAAGGTAGTGTCACCATAGGCCTTCAGAGTGGGACTCCCAGCACTCAGACCAAGTTTTAGGTTGTTTGGGGAACTACTGGTAGCTGCAGGGTAAGTTGGTGCAGCATCACACCTGAGTCTTTTCTTCCTCTCCCAAGGCAAGACCATACCACCATCCATCCGTGTGTGTGTGTACATGTGTGTGATGGGTTGTTCCTCCTACCCCTGCTTGGGCTTCCTTCCACAGCTATCCTCTTCCCCAGGATAAAACCAACACCCCCTTCCACAGGCTGGCTATTTCTCTTTCTAATACCTCTCTCTCCGTGGCTACAATGCTGCTTTTTATAGTTGGTTTGCCACTCCCCCTGGCCTGGTGAACTTCTAATGTCTCCCTGGTGCTTGTTAATTGCTCTTCAGCACAGTTGTCTGCCTTCTCTTGATTACTGGTCAGCCTTGCAGATGGGAGTTTCCTCAGTTTGGGAGAAATAAGCAGTGTCTCATTTTAAGAAGGATATACTGTAGACAAGTTGGAGCAAGTTCAGAGAAGGGCACTGAGGAAGATAAGAGGTATGGAGAACCAAACATATGAAGGAGCTGTGCATGTTCAGTTTGGTGAAGAGAAGACTGAAGGGTGACATATTGCAAGACAGTCCCTGATACTTTCTCACATGCCCCCAGTGAACTAATAGTCATTCATGAAGTGTAGCTGTCCAGTAAGAGAGCCTTTGGGGACCTTGAAGCAGCAAAGCAACTCTTGCTTTAGCCAAGGAAGAATCT
The DNA here is from genome assembly GCA_030847615.1 of Gambelia wislizenii. Lineage (NCBI taxonomy): Eukaryota > Metazoa > Chordata > Lepidosauria > Squamata > Crotaphytidae > Gambelia > Gambelia wislizenii. The sequence goes on from JAUMIR010000004.1 coordinate 39,092,759, forward strand.
GCAATAAATTATGTACTTCAGTGCTTTTACTTTCTCAGAAAAGCTGTTTATTGCATTTGTGCTTCCTGAGCCATTAGGATATAGAAGCTTCATAGCCACTGGATTCTAATCTAGTTCAAGTTTTCAAAATATATTTTGTGGCTGGTTTTCCTACTTGGTATATCCCTATGGTTTTCTAGCATATCTGTTTAGTATTTTGTTTAAAGCAGTCCTTGATAACCTCAGTTCAGGATGCTTCTGTTAATGTTAACCAATCTGCTGAGATGCTTCTCTTTTCTGACTTTAACAAATTAGCAACTCAGCAGTGGCATGGTTGTTACCATATGGAACATAACAGGCAGTGGGAGTCAGCTTTGACAACAGATTAACATGTTTATATAGCTGAATGTCATACTCCAAACTACTTTTCAGGATTTTATCAGTTTTCTCAAATCAGGCATGGAAAAGAATTTTGTAGGTGTCAGGATTCTCAGAGCATATAGCGAGGGCACCTTGCCTCAATAATTAGCATATTTGGGAGGCTTGTGATGCATTTTGTTTTTTTAATTATTATTATTTTTTATTTGTAGCATAGTTCAACATATTTACAATTATCATTACACAGACTTTCATTTTAACACTACATAATTTTTCATTATTTATTCCCCCAACATATCTCACATCCTTTCATCCCTTCTTCTTTCTATTCACTTCCCATCATCCTTCTATTTCTCATCTTCTTCTATCATTCCTCTCTTTCCATTCAAACTTCTCCCTTCCATACTCACTTTCTCTTCCTCTCTAACATCTCACTTACATTCTCCCTCCAAATCCTAAGCCCACCTCCTCCTTAACTTTTTGCCCCTCCTATTTGAGTTGTATACATATATTTCATTGATTTCTTTCCTTTTGTATCCATCCTAGAGCAATGGGTGCAAGCTCCAGGAACAGAGATTCCACCTCAACATTAGGAGGAACTTTTTGACAGTAAGAGCTGTTCGGCAGTGGAACGCACTCCCTCGGAGCGTGGTGGGGTCTCCTTCCTTGGAGGTCTTTAAACAGAGGCTGGATGGCCATCTGTCGGGGATGCTTTGATTGTGATTTCCTGCGTGGCAGGGGGGTTGGACTGGATGGCCCTCGTGGTCTCTTCCAACTCTGCAATTCTATGATTCTAAGTCTCTCTCTCTCTTTCTTTGTTCACTTTCATCTCAGATGTGTTTGATATTGTTTCCAAAGTTTCCCTATCTTGGTGTCTCTAAGTTTATGCTGGCGCTGCGGGAAAGATACAGGTACATTATATCATATGTGGTGGAGGTGCACTAAGATACAAAAATTTTGGGGGGAAATCCACAAAACAATACAAAAAATTTTTAAGACTGAATTTGCAATGGACCCCAAACTATACTTACTAAATGTAACAGCTAATCTTGAAGGGAAACTTAAGCATCAGTATGGAAGGATATTATTGTATTTAGTTACCGCAGCAAGACTATTATTAGCTTCAAATTGGAAGAAAAAAAGAAAACCCCACAACAGAGGACTGGCTGCAAAAAATCAATTAAATGAGAGAAAATGACAGATTAACACATATTTTAAACAAAAGAAAGATGTCGAAGATGGAAGAAGAATGGTATCCAATTCTCGAGTACTGGAGGAAGCAAGGAAAATCTACAGGATATAGGGAAACTTGGGACACTCGAACAAGAAGAAGAAACTAATAGGAGAAGAAAGTGATGCATTTTGGAGAAATATGCATAAAACCATGCATGCATTTTAATCTTGTGAATTGCTTAAAATGGATACTTTTTTTAAAAAAAAAACAACCCTGTGAACTGCTTAAAATGAAAAAAAGATGCACAAAAACACTTTAGTCAAAAGGAAAAATGCATACCACAATGACTATGGAGATTATGAGATGGGGACAAAAATAGTGTCCCCGTTTCGCTATCTCTTCTCCTGCCCCACTCCCGTTCCTGTAATGCTATAAAAATAAAAGTTTTCAGACCTACCTTTGCCACTTCTTTCCCTCCCCCTGACAGCCCAGGAATGAATGCAGCTCTCATGGAGCTGCATTCACTTCCTGGAATGGAAATCCCGGCTGTTCTTGTGAGAGTACGATCCCACAGGAAATTCAAAAAGAAAAAGAAACATCAAAAAGTAAAACCAAGCACAAAACCACACTTAAAAAAAATACAAGTAACCCAGGGAGGATACAAAAAAGTGTGTCACTTGCCTCCTCGTCCTGATCGCACCCGGAAGTGTTCGGCATGGACCTCCCAGTGACACTGGCATCGCGCCAGCATAACTGGGCACCTTTTCACTCACCTGTTGTTCCGTTACAGAAACGGAACGATGGATCAATTCACGGCTTAGCCCATGAATAAAAAGGAACGCTGGGGGAACAGAAGGGGCACGGGAAAATGACGACCTGTGAACAGCGTCATCTGAAAGGGAAGCCTTTTTGCAATCTCCTCCCTGTCATGCTATATTTAGATCGTCTGATAATCTCCTACATTGGGGAAAATGCATATGAAAAAACATATATGAATTTCCATGTGGTAAGAAAAGAAAATTCACAAAATTATATGAACAAAAAATAGAATGGGAATGCAGTTGGGATTTGGAGAAACAATGAAATTGAGACTGAAAGGTTTTTTGGGTTTTTTTTTTTTACATCTTAGAAGAGTTTTTAAAATATTTTTAGAAGAGAAGGGAAAGTCAGTTGTAAATTGGTATAAAGCTAAGTTAAACTGTGGGTGAGGCAAGCTTAGTAACAGAGGAAGCTGTCTTATCAAAATGTTAGATCTTTCAACCATGGAACTTACAGTGTCTACACAGAGGGGCTTATCGCACAAGGGAAGGAAAGTGGAAGGAAAGCCCAAGAGCAGCACATCTCGCCTTGTCTTATTGCATGATGTCAGTGTGCTACAGCTGTTCTGTTCTGATCCCATGGGAGAATATGGTAAAGGTGAGTCTTTTTGCTAATGGATTTTGCTAATGGGAGAAGAGCTGATGCATGTAGACATTCCCTCGTGTGATAAGGCTCTGAATTAGACATGCTGGCTGGATATCACAAGAGCTCTAGCTTAACACACCTGGAGGAAACCTGTATGGCGGAGGCACTCCAGCATTTCAGGCTAGAGTCTTTTCTAGCTCTGTCAAAAAATGCCATAGATTCAGCCTTTTTTTGCATATCAGATATGCGCTCAACCACTGCAGTCATTGAAGGATACACTACACTTGTAAGTTAAAAACTGTTTTTAATATACAGGTGCTGTTGGGTTTGTTCTTTGTTTTTTGTTTTTAAATACACTATTCAAACTTCAGCTTGAGTGGGCTGATAATTCTTGGGATCATACCAGACATGCAGGAGAAATTTAACCATTTTTCCCCATAATGGAATCCTGAGGCAAATATCTCATTTGGTACTGGTATTTGCATTGGGAGTAAATCTCCCACTGGTGTCTCCATCTGATAGTATTTGATTTTTTTTTAAACTGTTCACTATTAAACGCAAAAACATACAAGTATATCTTAGTTAGTGAAGCAGATTGGTTCCCAGGCATTATTTCTTTAACAGAAAATTTGGTACTAGAGGCAGAAATAACATGGAAAGAATAGGTTCCTGCAGCACAAAAATGATCAGCTCAACATGTTTCAGCAAACATTTTATTCAGAACTACCAATATGAAATGAAACAACTAGTTCAGGCAAACCTTGCATAAGTAAACAAAAACATTTTGAATCTTCTAGAAACAACCTGAAAGCTTTTCCCAAAATGCATCCAAGGATGTTTTTTCTTTTCACCAGTCTCTGTTTTTCTTAAGATTTCCATTTTGGTAGCCACATTTATTAATCTATGGGTTTTTTTTAAAAAAAAATCTATACTCAGGGTAGCTGGTTAGGCAAGCCTATCCACTTTCTCCTTTTTCTCTCTGTTTTGTTGTTCATGCATGTTCAGTAAGGGTTTCTGGAAGCAGCTGCAGTTTACCTTACCTGTAATAAACAGGCACACACAGCTACAGTAGGATCAGTTAGAATAGAATTCCATTCTTTTCCAGCTAAAGTTTTATAGCATTGTTTCCTAAAGATATGCTGCTGCAACCCGACAATGTAAGTCTATGTTGTCAGGGATTGTAAAATTCATGTGTGGAAATTTTACAGTAAAAGGAGCCATGGCCAGTAGGGAGGGTTATGAGCACAGCTGGTGTTTGCTGTTATTGAGTGCTCAGAGCTGGATGTGTAGGAGTTATTGCTGTACTGACAGTACAACTCATATCTCCATGGGAAAGGATTGTACAAACTATGAGCTTGGGAAAAGCTATGTAGTTATGATTGTAAAACCCATCATGGTATGTATAAATAGCAATGCAATCCTTTGTCCCACCCTCTTGACCTCTTCAGCTCTCTTCATGTATGCTTGTATGGATCCTCATGGATCACATCTGTATATACTCTGCTATGTTGTAGTAAATACTTGTAGTTTAGAGACACACTTTGTCTGAGTCCCTCATTGGCAGCCTTATGCAGGCCACATGTGTCTATAACTATAGTGCAGATTGGCCCTCTGCACATGTTCAGGAGGGACTTGCGCACATACCCTGACATATGTTTCTCTAACCCTCCTTCACCCCCCCTCCCATGCTGATGCTGCTAAAAACTTCCAGCTAGACAGAAGATGCGGAAGAAAAGTGGGGGCTTGGCAGGCATTAAGACTTTGTAACAAGGAAGTTCTTTGACTGTTCTGACTTTGCATGGCAGTCTTTCCTCTTAGGTTCAGTGAGACATTCAAAACAACCCTGTTCACATTTATCCAGATCTTAAATCCAATGTGTTCAGTGAGGCTTATTCCCAGGTAAGTATACATTCAGTTGCAAGCTTTGGCTTTAAGATTGTGCATTGGACTTTCCTCAAAGATGGTTCAGAAACTCCTACTGGTACATAACAGCTGTGGGTGCTCAGCCTTCAAACTACATCACACATATATTATTTATATTACCTAAGAGTGGCTGACATGTAGGCTATGGGCCTCATGTGGCACCAACCCATTTTTGTTGCCCCCAGTGGTCCCTGCCATGCCAAAGAAAGAAATAAAACAAGGAGAACTAAAGGAAGAGCAATGGTATAAAACCAGATGCACAACCTATTTTTGCTTTTTTTTTTTTTTGGTTGAGAGCTGTACTTTTTAAAAACCAGAAGAGAATTCTGGTCACTCCCAGTTTAATGTGCTAGGGCAAGATGTGCAGTCCACAGAAAGTCCCAGGAGCAGAGAACTATCCCACAGATCTGGAAAAGTTGCCCATTCCTAGGTTTCCCATTAGTTTACTGGCCCAATTCAAACTGCTGGTTTTAGCCTTGAAAACCCTAAATTACTTGGGACCATATTATCGGAAAGATTACCTACAGCTACATCACAGTGGTGGCACTGGGAGAGAGGTGTTGCAGAGAGGCTGAACCCCACCAGGTAACACCGTCAGAGGAAGACGTGACACCGGCCTTAGTAACACTACAGCTGCATGAGCTTGCCTAAGGAAGATCAGTATCAGAGATTTTGTTCTCTGGTCCACCAATGAGAGCTTTTAGGTTGGCAGTAAGTTTGCCAAGTCAGAACTATCCCAAGCCATGAGATTCCAGAGCCAAAACCATAAACGTAGAATCAAACCCTTGAGATGTCACAGGAGAAGGCGCTAGTGATGTTCCAAGGGGAAGCCCTTGATAATGTCATAAGGCATGATACATTAAGCATCAACTGCAGTTGCACAGAGTATACTGCTGTTTTTTTTTAAAATCTAACAAATGAAAAAGCAATACAGTACATCTATGCACTTCTCAAGGCAGTGCTCTCACTCAGAGATTCTTCTCCTTGCTGTGAAGAAGAGGGCCCAGGTCCTGAGTTCTACAAACTCTAATTGGCAGGTATTAGGACATGTCTTCCTTGGTGATGGCCCTGTACCTTTGGAACTCCACCCTTGATGAAATACATATAATTCTTGCTAGTTTTTTTAAACCCAGGCATAAAGCTTGGACACTCTTTGCCCAACTCCTATGCAGCCCTGTGGGAACTGAATATGCTCAATGCCACAAAATGCTGAATGCCATTGCAGTGGGGGAATGGAAAACTGAAGGGATGGGAAATAAAATGGAATAACTTTAAAGAAGGCATGGCTGATTCACCGCTACTGAGTAGCAGTACACCATGCTGGAAAATGTACAGATACACCCTTTTTTTCTTCTTGGATTTAGCTCATCTCAACTCGCCCTGCCTCTCCCACCCTGAATGGGGCACTTCTGGGAATCATTAGATAGAATGAAGTTCCATCCAGGTGCAGCAAAATGAATCTAAATGAGGAGCAAATCCTGACAAACATGAGGACATGAGAAGCCATGTCAGAAATGGAAAGGGTGACATCACCATGCCATTCTTGCCATGAGCTTTTTAATCTACACAGCAAGCCAGCAGCATTCCTCTCTATGGAGACAGCAATGACCTATTATCCCAGCATGAAGTGAGAGAACTCTGGGATGAGGCGCATGGGTCTAAGGTTTGGCTGCATGAGATCATTAAAATCCCAGGCACTTGTTCCGTGGGGGCTGCAGAAGGCCAATGGAATGTGGAATCTCTTTCCATCATAATATTAATGAAAGAAAGTAAGCTGGAATCAATTTTTCATTATTGATAAATTTAATCTCCCACGCCAGTTGTTGAATACCTGCCTAATTTCAGAGGATCCAAGCAGATGTCTTTCCATTTTCCCATCTCTCCAAGTATAGCATGAGCTCTATAGGCTCTTTCTGTGCATTTGACAAAAGGCCAAAGGTAGTGAGAATCTCAGTGAGTGATCAAAAATGGGAATTCATGGCATTTCACTGAAGATTCAGTAACCAACAGCTGTAGAGTTCCTCAAACCCCTCATAATTAAGCTTCATCAGACACAACACATTGCCACAGCTGCACTACACAAGCATGTTACAAGCCTAAAGTAACTACATGGCTGCTCATTCTGAATCTAAAGTAATCCTGTTTTCCTGCCATGATGTGCAGACTGGAAATGGAAAACAGCAAGTAATTAATCTACCAGAAATGTTACATGTCCAATGTCTGATATACTATTGGAACATTTGTGGAGTGTAAAGCTCTGTCATCCTACTTGTGTTTGTGGCCTGAGGGAACCTGAGGCCCCATGAATAACATTTCCCTGGATTCCATGGGGAGGGATGCTGGGAAGCAGCATTCAGACAGCTCCTGGGTGCAGTTCTGCCTCTGACCACTGATTGGTAACAAGGGTACTGGGCAGCAAAGGAAGAAGGACCAGTCTTGACCTCCAAACAAGGCTGCTCCTTCCCTGGCTGTTCAACAGCAACCACCAGTTGGCACCCAGGCACATCCCCCAGTTAATGAGTGGTGAGCAGGGCTCAAAGCTGCACCATCGCACAGCTGGGGAAAGGCATGCACAAGTAGGCTCTGGATACTTTCTTGAACAATACCTCCATAAATGTGCAGGGTTGTACCATTGTAAGTCACCAAGAAGATTTTAGCCAAAGTGTATAAGTTACTGTCATGCAACTTGCAGTATATTTCCACACACACCCCCAAATTAGTCCCACTGAATTTAGGAATTCACAGGATAATGGCCCTAAAATCCTAAGCTAAGAGTGGGGAATCATTGGCTTTCCAGGTATTTTGGCTTATAGCTCCCAGAAACTCTAGTCAGCATGGCCAGTTGGGAATCCCTTGAGGAATATGGGAAATATAGTCTAGAGAACTTTCAGACAGCTCAAGGCTACCCACCTCAGTCTTAAATAAATGACTAATCCTCTAGTCACAATGATACATGCATCTTGATCGTTTGTTTCATACATGCCACATCTAAAGCTCAAGTGGAATTTAGGTAATTGAAGGCCTTAGGCCAGATCTAAGAATATTATCCTATTCTACTATAGTGGCCCTTGGACTTTCTAATTCTGCCAGGCCCCCATATGTTCTGGCCCATGTCCTTTCTACATCCATGCCATAACAGCTGCCCTTTGTTGTTCACTGGAAGCTTTGGGATTCCAATAAGCTGCAGTTATTAGAAATGCCATCTCTTTGAACAAACATGCAGTAGACTAAACATTAGCAGGTAAAAATCCACCCACCCATGCATCTTCATGTGCATATACAGCATCGTTACAAGTCAGGCTATTGTCTTCAAGCCCCATCTAGCCTAGTTTTGTCTGCTCCAGATGTCCCCAACCCAGTACCCTTCAAATATCTTAGATTGCAGCTTCCAGCATTTCTGACCATTAGCCATGCTAGCTGGGGTCAATAAAAAGCTAAAATCCAAATCGTTTGGAAGGCACCATATTGGGGAAGGCTGATGTATTCCAACTGGTAGCTTGCTTTCCAAGGTATCAAGAAGAAGTATTTCTCAGTTCTACCATTTCATATCCTTTTATAAGTGAAGAGGCCAGGAACTGAACTTAGGTCCATCTGACAGTTAGCATCCTCAGCCAGTTTTCTGAGCACATGTACTCCAGTTAGGATCTACTATTACTGATATCAAGTCTGAATTGCTGCCACTGAATAGGCCCTTTGGGGCATTATCAGCCACTATGGAGATTATTAGATGACCTAAATATGGCGTTACATGAATGCCAGGAGATTGCTAATGACATTGTCCCTGTGTGATGCTCCCGTGCTGGTCCCGTTTCACCCTCGTTGCTTTTTATTCATGGCTTAAGCTGTGTATAGATCATCTGTTCTGTTCCTGTCACAGAATGACGGGCGAGTGAAAAGGTGCCCTGTTATGCTGGAGCAATGCCAGCATTAGTAGGAGGTCCATTCCAGAACACTTCCAGGTGCGATCGGGACATCCAGGTAAGTGACACCCTTTTTTGTACCCTCCCCGGGTTACTTGGTTTTTTTAACTGTATTTTTGTGCTTGCTGTCATTTTTTACCTCGTATTTTTCTTTTTAATTTTGAATTTCCTGCATGCTCATTCTCTTGTGAGAATGGCCTGGGATTTCAAACCAGGAAGTGAATGCAACTCCGGAGAGCTGCATTCACTCCTGGGCTGACAAGGGGGAGGGAGCGTTGCACGATTTAGGTAAGTGTAAAACTGTTCGTTATTGTGCCAGGACAGGGTCAGGAGGGAGTTGGGAGAGGAAATAGTGAGACGGGGATGCTATTTTTGTTCCCGTCTGAAAATCGTCTATGTCAAGGTTGTCCTCCATCCTAGTACTTGTTCTTTGCCAAAAACTTATGTTCTATAGGAATCCACCTTTTATCAATCTAATCAATCATCTCTCTCTGGCTTTTCTTCGCAAACGAAGATTCAGGAAGGACTCATCCCGCGCTTTCTGCAAGCGCGCTGATGACTAAAAAGGCCAATCCGAGATAAACAAGTCCGGTTGCAAAAAGCACAGCAGAAGGTCTCCTTGGGTGATGTTTTTGGGTTGTGATTCTTTCTGCGTTGTTGTTTCTCTTCAAGACTTGTTCGTCGTGAGTTCTCAAATAAGGCTGCAGCATTGTGGATAGTGCGTCTCCATGCCTCCCGATGTGAGGCCAGGGCGGACCACTGTTGGTGATCAATTTGGCCAAGCCTGAGATGTTGTTTCAGGGAGTCTTTGTATCGCTTTTTTGGAGCGCCCCTCTTACGCTGACCTGTGGCGAGTTCACCGTAGAGTAGTATTTTTGGGAGGCGATGGTCCTCCATCCTAGCAACGTGCCCTGCCCAGCGCAGCTGTGTTCTCAATATCATGGCCTCAATGCTGGTGATCTCTGCTTGCTCAAGGACAGCAACATTCGTCACATAGTCAGTCCAGTGTATATTTAGGATTGTGCGTAGACAGTGCTGATGAAAGCGCTCGAGGAGTCGTAGGTGGTGGCGATAGGTGACCCATGTTTCAGATCCATAAAGGAGGATAGACAGTACGATGGCTCTATACACACTGATTTTTGTGCTTTGCCTCAGGTGTTTATTGCTCCAGACTCTTTTGTGAAGTCTTCCAAATGCACTATATGCCTTTGCTAATCTGTGATCGATCTCTTTGTCAATCTTGGCATCTGAGGAGATGATGCTTCCCAGGTAGGTGAACTGCTGAACGGACTTGAGCACTGATTTGCTGACGGCAATGTGGGGATGGTGGTGTTCGTCCTGTGGTGCAGGCTGGTAAAGAACTTCTGTTTTCTTCAGGTTGACTTCTAGCCCAAACAGCTCTGCAGCTGTTGCAAAGCAGGACGTTAGGCGCTGCAGAGCTGCTTCTGTGTGGGCAACAAGGGCAGCATTATCGGCGAAGAGCAGCTCACGGACTAGATAGTTTAGAGTCTTAGTGTGAGCCCTCAGATGGCTTAAGTTAAACAAGCTACCATCAGTACGGTAGCGTATATAGATGCCGTCGTCTTCTTCAAGCTCTGCCATAGCCCTTCGGAGCATCGTGCTAAAGAAGATTGTAAATAAAGTTGGTGCAAGAACACAACCTTGCTTCACTCCATTAGTTATTAGAAAGGGCTCTGAAAGAGCATCGCCATATCTGACTTGACCATGCTGTCCCTCGTGTAGCAAGATAATCATTTTAAGGAATTTGGGGGGACATCCTAGTCTTTCCAGGATCTGCCACAGACCTTTTCTACTTACAGTGTCAAAGGCTTTGGTGAGGTCCACAAATGTTACATAGAGACCCTTGTTCTGCTCCCTACATTTTTCTTGCAGTTGCCTAAGGGCAAATACCATGTCTGTAGTACTCCTATTGGCTCTGAAGCCACATTGGCTTTCAGGGAGAAGTTCTTCTGCAATAGCAGGAACTAACCTGTTCAGGAGTATCCTTGCAAGGATTTTTCTATGATTGACATTGATTGGAAGATGCTCTCCAGTGTTTCAGGCAGGAGATTTCACAGTCCTACTCTGAAATGTTGGGGACTGAAAATGGGACTTTCTGCTCACAAACTGCATGCAAATAAAGCTATAATGTATTCATATCCCATAGAAAAATCAGCCTGCCTTACAATTGTGACAAAGCAGAGCTAGCACAACTGAACAAATGATTATAGATGAAATCACCCATGGTGGTGCCAGTTCTTACAAACCATGTGTCTGCATGAGTTGAGCCTTGCTTATGAGCAGAGCTGGGAAAGTTACTTTTAGAGTCCAAGAACTCATATTTCCATTGGTATAGTTACGTGGAGAAGGTGGTTCAGACAGTAAGGGGGGAAAACGAAAAAGGAAATGGCAGTAGCAAGGGGGGAAAGGAAAAGGTGGCAGCAGGTAGAACGAGAAGGCAACTGGCTCTGAGCCACTTGTTTCTTGGATGCCTGACTTTTATGGGTCTTTGGAGTTAGGGCACTTATAGTAGGGGAGACTTGGAAGATTGCCTATGCCAGAACAAAATGATTTTCCAAGGCACTCCTTCCATAGTGTCTTGGCATTGGGTCTCCTTGAAGCCAGATTTTCAATAAATAGGTGGATGGAAACTAGCCATCTCCTCCTCTCGTTGCCACATCTGCCTGCATGAGAATGGAGAGTGCTGAACAATTCACACAATGGACTGTGACATGAGCAGTTTGCTACTATAGGATCCTGGCCTTGGATTACAGTTTACAGATTACAGCCACCAGCCATCTGCAGTATTCTAAGAACTGAAGTCAAAAAGTAATGTTTTCTAAGCTCTAGACCCTGCCAGCAGCCTCTGCATGCTACTGAGGTTCTCACAGAGAGTCATGTAAATGTCGGCCACTCCAGGACAGTGACGTCACATATCTAGAATATCTCTCTTACTTTACAACTCCATTTTGTTAGTTCAAGCTATAACATCAAAGTAACCAGAATTAGCCTACTGGGAGATTTATATTCTGTGTTCTTGGAGGAAACCCCATAATTTGTTACAGCTCCATTTATTTGGTCATTACAAAAAATCCTTCTTCTGGGGATAGTTTCTTTGGAGATACAGGTCCTTCACTATCTGTGGTCAAGTAAAAGATTCACACTGTACTCATTTTTGGCCAAAGCATGAACATCTATCTATCTATCTATCTATCTATCTATCTATCTATAGTTCTCTTGGGTATGTTGCCGTTTCCAGTGTGCTGATTGGCTGCTTAGGGAACTGACCAACCAATCACAGGTCTGTTGGGCAGCCAATCAGCACACTGGGGGTGGGACCATGTAGATCTCAAACATGGTGGCTGGACCTGGAGAGTGAGTAACATGGGGGTGGATATGGTGTGTGCGTGTGTGTTCTGGAGTGCAGGGGGTGGGATGGGGCAGAACGAGTAGTGGGAGGGACAGAACGAGTGGTGGGAGGGCAGAATGATTGGTGGGAGGACAGAATGAGCGATGGGGGGTGGCAGGGGGCAGAACAAGCAGCGGGTGGGCGAGTTAAACCCATCAGCCTACCTCAAAGGGTTGTCACGAGGTCTCCTGGGCATTTGGGGGGGGGAGTTTTTTAATGGCGTATGGTACGCCAGGTCCAGGTAGTCTGTATAGAATGCAGAGACTGCTAGAGTGGAACAGTTGCTCTGCAGCAGCATTTCATATGTTTGTATGCCATGGATTTCACATGGGTGTATACACATCCACACATACTACGCACATACACCATCTGCTTCAGGATGTGGGGGCCATGGAGGTAACCACCACTGCCTTCTAGTATTTTCTTCCTGTGGTGATTGCCTCACTCTCCTAATGGCAGGGCTGGCTCTGCCTTTTGCCATATGTACCTTCCCCTCTCCTGTATTCCACATTATTTTGCGACAATCCCCCCCTGCCCCCCATTTGTTGCACCTACAACAGACTTTTCCTTGTATAAGGGCATATCCCTCAATCACTCTGATTACTGCCAGTAACCCAGATGAGAAACACAGACATTTTGTTACTTAGGACAAAGCTGCAAATGACATCTGTTATCCTAAGCCAGCCAAATTACTATGGCAAATGAGTCAGAAAACATCATGAGAACCTCTCCCTATCCCTGACAGTAAAAATACAATAATAACAGAGTAAAAAGCAAACAGTTTAGTGAGGCACTTAACATTCTCTGCTAAAGAGTCCTAGTCCCCTCACCTGAACTACAGCAATCACTCTTGTACAGCGCTTTTGCAGAGTTCCAAACATCTAAAAAAACTACAAATTCCAGAGGACAGAGACGAACTGTGCTATTAAGCTACTATACTAGGGCAGTGTAGATGTACTGCCACGAGGCCCTGTATCTCATCCCTACCTGATCTGCCTCTCATAGTGATGGGGTGAAGAGAAGAACCTTCCCTGAAGGTAATAAAACCTAGACAGTATAACATGGGATAATCAGATCAGGGGCTAGCAAGCATAGTCCTCCAGGTGTTAGACTGCAACACCCAGCATTCCTTACCACTGACTTCCTGCCAGGTCTGATGGAAGTTTAAGTCCAACGTCTGTGTATGTGTGTGTGTCGCTTACTTTGTTCACTTGTATTCTACATTCTTGAGATTATCAGTCGCAGCAAATGTGATGCAATAACGACGCCAGTGGAACTCAAAAGGATGCCAATATCAGACAATGTTCATTTGTGTTCCACTGGCATTACTTGGGCATATCTTTTTATTGACAGCCGAAGCTGTCAATAGATCCTCTGTTGCAATTTGGTGCCGGCATTGCCGGTGTGTGAAACCTCAGGCCATTTAACTCTCGGGAATGCAGCTTCAATGGATGGTCTGGTGCAAACGCTTCTGGGTGAAATTGGGACATCTAGATAAGTTTTGCTCTTTTTAATGACCCTCCCCAGGTTCCTTGGGACTTTTTAAACGTGTCTAGGTGCTTGGTGTAACTTTTTAGGCTTTATTGTTTTTTTTTATTTTTGAATTTCCCGCTTGATGAAGTTTTGCAAGATTTTGAATGAGGAAGTGAACAGAACTCCGTTCATTTCCTCTTTATTGCTGGTGCTGCCTTAGCCGGGAAAGGAAGGTAAGTGCGGTGGGGAGCGTTCTTTTGCTGGCATGAAAATGTTTTTTTTTTAATGCCAGCAAAAGAACGTTTAAAAGGGGTCATCTGATAATATCCTCTGTGACTATTCAATTTGGCCAGTTCTCGTTAGCCTACTTATTGATCTGTTTTTCCCTTTGAGATTTTAAAAAATATTTGTGCTTTTAAAAATATTTAATGAAGGATAAAAGAAATCAAGTGTTATACATGGTTGTGTGAGCCAGACATCAATTGTTGTGCATGGACATGTGAGCGAAATCAGATTAAATTATTGACATTTATGTCCAAATCCTGCTTTAGGCTGAGCATTATACTCCCCAATTTGGCTGATGCTTTGGGGCTATCACCAACTTTGCATATGGGAGAGTATCTGCTGTAGTGCTGCACACATTACTATGATCAAGTAGTTTACTAATAAATTTGATCTTAGGCTATGGAGCAGTGAGTGTACACTACTGTTTATTGTGATCTCTTACAAGATGTTCAAGTTTCGGCCCAGAAGACATAACCGCTGTTGTGCCAAAGGTTTGGCTCATTGGCTGAACATGTCCTAACCCCTCTCTTAGTAGGATTCTGTTGCCTGGAGGATCCCGAAGGAAGTGCAATGGATTATTGTTCCTTGGAAACAGCATCAAGTTTAGTACTGTGGCACCACAGGGGATGCAGACTTGCTAATGTGTGAACGTTTGTTTAAAAGTTCACCAAACTGAGAAAGGAGAGTTCATCAAAGTCACTCCCTTGGTGAGGTGCCTATGCCAATAAATCCAGCTCCTTGCTGTAAAAGCCTAAATCACATCAAATCATCTTTAAATGTTTATTGTTTCTGGTTGTGCTCCAGATTCACTACTTTCCCACTAAGACAGAAACCAGACTCCAGAACCATTCAGCTGAAAGCCTTGTTCACACTTAGCAACTGCTAACCAAAGAATAAAAAAGCAGCCACATACAATGGAATGGAGAAACAGATTATCATCAACAACCAAACATATTTCAGTTTCCTACCTAACACTGTGCCATACAAATGTGTCAGACTGTGATTTCCCCTCAGTCTCCATCCAGCATGGCCAAACAGAGACTGTTTCTAGTGGGAAGAAGGCACAATGAAAAACAAAACAAAAACCCAACCAGTTAACAGTAGTTTGTTGTAGTTCTTTTCATTGTTGGTTTTGTAAATACTGGGGCTGAAATGAAATATAGGAGATTATCAGACACACTAAATTTGGCGTTATGAGGACACCAGGAGATCGCTAAAGGGCTTACTTTTCAGATGTTGGCATCCTTGTCCCGTGCTGCTTTCGCGTTGCCCTTGTTTCTTCTTATTGATGGCTTAAGCCGTCAATAGATCCACTGTTCTGTTTCTGTAATGGAACAACGGGTGCGTGAAAAGGTGCTGTTATGCTGGTGCGATGCCAGCGTTAGTGGGAGGTCCGTGTGTCAAAAGATTTCTGGATGTCTCCCTTATGCCCCCTGTTCAACTTAACAAGTCTCCACTGCTGCTGGATCTCCCCCATCTCTGCCGGATAAGCCCCCATCCTCGCCAGATCATACTCGCCATCCTTGCCAGATCACCGCTCGATTGCTCCCCATCCTCGCTGGATTGCCACTGGATCACTGCCTGGATCACCCCCCATCACCGCCCAATTGCCCCCCATCCTCACCAGATCACCGCCAGGATCACCCCCCATTGCCACCCGATGGCTCCCCATCTCTACCCGCTCATCCCCCCATTGCCTCCTGGATTGCCCCCAGCCTAGAATACCTTTTAAAAATGCCTGGTTCTCCTCTTCTTATGAGAGCAGCTGGGATTACAAACCAGGGAGTGAAAGGAGCTCACACCTGGGCAGAATGGACGCGAGAAAAAGGTAGGTGTGAAACTTTTGGTTATTCTGCCGGGACGGGTGGAATGGGTGGGAAAAGAGATTGCAGGACAGGAACACTTTTTTGTTCCTGTCTGATAATCTCCATAGATTAACAGGAAATTCTAATGCTTGTAGAAGTTACTTTTGGAACTGTATCTACCAGAATCCCAAGATTCTATTGTTTTAAAATATTAACAAAAATACTATAATGCCCAATACTATTTCCTCTAAAGGGGTCTTGTCCTGTAAAGGCTACTCTGAGTGTCTCTCATCTGTTGAAGGAGAATAGGAATGTGAAACTATCTTGCTGTTTGTTGGAAGGGAGTGATGATACATGACTAACAACATGATCTCTTTTGTCTGGAGTTAGTCAGACTGATAACCCTCCAGTGGTGGTACTATTGTAAAAACTGCAGTAGGGCAAAATGAGATAGTGCTTCTTGGATCTAGAGAAAATGATTTGTTGAAATGGGAATTAAAGTTAGAGCCTCTCATACTTGGCACTCAGGGGATGACTCTTTGAAGTGATCATGTGCACCCATACACATGGGAAAGTTATGCTAGAATTGATTATGGAACATAACTTTCCCCAAGAATAAATTTATGGGCAGGGCACAACATGGTCTAGGACTCAACTAGCTCATATTTTGAAAAATCAAAGCTATTTTTGAAGTTTTACTATGTAAGAAACTAACCCATCAAGTACACAATCATAGTGCAAAGAGCTGTTACCTTAAGAGGTTGAGGGTTGTTGGAGTCTCACTCCACAATTTCAGTATCTGCTTTGAAATCCGGGGGAAATATTAGCTCAAAAGGAGGCCTGCAAGAGGAGGGTAACTTTGGGGATCTTTTCATCTATGTATACCAGTACTAACTGTAGAGAGCACTCCAGTTAAAGTAAAACAAAGCATTTTTATTGGAAATAACACAGGGGGTATGCTAACATACAAAACATAAACCTTAAGAACCATACAAGGTTCTAGGAAAGAAAGGCGGGGAGGTTGGTTAGAGAGAGGTCTGAAAAGACAGGATGATAGTTACCAGTCTTCAAGAGAAGAGTTCCATGCAGTGAAGGTAATACTACTACTACTACTACTACTACTACTACTAATATAATTTATTTATATTCCACCTTTTCCTTAGGTAATCAAGGCAGAGCACAACATAATTATAACAATAAAATATTATAACAATAAAAGCTCAAAGTTAAAAAAACAATCCCATATCCCATCCCTCCCCCCAATCATAAAAACAACAAAGAACAATAAAGTAGAAATTAAACAACAGAATATATTAAAATTACAAATACAAATTCAATAAAATTGCAGGTAGATTTTTTTAAAAAAAAAATCTGGAAGGCTAATCTGGAAAAGCCTGCTGGAAGAGAGCCATCTTAACGGCCTTTTTAAAGGCTTCTAGAGTGGTAATATGATGGATCTCATCCGGCAGGTCGTTCCATAGCCTGAGAGCGGCAGATGAAAAGGTCCTCTGGGTCACTGCAGCCAATCTGGTCTTTTTTGGCTGCAACACGTTCTTCCCAGAGGATCTAAGTGTGCAGGGTGGATTATATGGAGGAAGGCGCTCCCGCAAGTAGCCTGGACACAGGCCATATAGGGCTTTAAAGGATATAACCAACATCTTGTACCTTGCCCAGAAACTAATTGGCAGCCAATGAAGGGATTTTAAGACAGGTGTTATGTGGTTGACTTTAGATGTACCCACAACCAACCTGGCTGTCATGTTTTGTACCAACTGAAGTTTCCGAACTTGGACGAGGGTAGCCCCATGTAGAGTGCATTGCAGAAGTCAAGCCAAGAGGTTACTAGCATATGTACCACTATTTCTAGGTCACCCTGCTCCAGAAAAGGTTGCAGCTGATGTATCAGCCGAAGCTATACGTACTCAGGTACTCAGACTGGCATCGGAGGGTGGCACAAAGAATCCAGCAGTGTGTTGGTCTCCATCTGCGGCACACTTATTTATTTATTTATTTATTTATTTATTTATTTATTTATCTATACCCCGCTCTTCAGCCACAAAGGCTATCAGAGCAGCTTACAAATGGTTAATTTAACAGCTCCCTGCCCTCAGGTTTACAATCTAAATAGATGGAGCCTAGGGTCTAATATTTATATCTTATTTCATATCCTGAAGGGGTACTCTGGTTATGACAAATCCTGGATGGCTTTCCCTCTGGATAGACAGACCAAGACTCAACTGGTTGTTTTAGTTCCGTAAAGACAAAGCATTGATGGTTCTGCAGCAACCTCTTAATGTTTGGTCAGGTAGGGGGTATAGGAGAGATTTCTCTAGGGTATAGATTAAGGAATGGTCACTTAATTGCTTGATTGAATTATTGTTGGGAACACCCAAGGCTGGAAGAAAAGATTAGCACATAAACTTCTAATGACTGGGTTGTTAACATAACTCCATTATGGGGCTTCCTGCTCAATTCTAATATGGTTTTTCTTACCATTATAGCTCTAGACATGTCTCAGGTCATTGTGACCTCCAACCGACCTTTAGTCTGCCTATGCCAACCTGACCCCACAAAGTGTCCAATATTTCCAGTTATGAGATACCATGCAGAAGGGGTAGTAGGGCCTACTAACAGAGTGTCAGAAATAAGACTATTTTAAATTTGTTTCTGAGATGGTAGGAGGTTTGACCAGGCTCTGTGTTACAGTTGTGCTAAGACCATTTGGATCAGAGCTTGGAAAAGTTACTGTTTGGGACTATATTCAGGGGTAGTCATGTTAGTCATGTAGCAAAATATAACAAAATGCAAAATCCATGAAAGAGGGATACTTTTATTGGCCAACCAAAATGCAGAAAATACATCATGCAAGCTTTTGAAGCTTCACTGGCTTCTTCATCAGGAAAAAGGTGTTTAAAATCATACAGGAGAAGAAAAGTGACAATGGCAGAGCTATAGGCTAACATTTTGTATCAGAATTGTTTATTTATTTTTCCTTTGGAGCCCAGTTGTTTTCGAAGGATCTCAATACAGGCAAAGGCCCTTTCCCTTCTTGACCATGTGGGAACCATGGACAAAGGGCAATAAAAGACTTTATCAGACGTGGCAAAAATTGCACAACTACAATGTCATGGTAATATGAATGGGTCCCACTATTGCATGACATTGTCATCCTTGCAAGATCAATCTGTGCTCCAGCCGCGAATAAGGTGTTGCTTTTCATTGATGGGACAAACTGTCACTAGGTCTCAATATAACTTTTTTCACAGTATTGAAGAGCATGCAAAACCACGTCCTGCTGTAATCACGAGACTACAGTGTGAATGGGCAGTCCTCTTTCATCCCTCCCTGTTCCTGGTGAGAAAACTTCCAGGTGAGAACATGAAAACTATCCACAGAATGCCCGTTTTATAAAAGGTCCCATTTTGTTTGCATGCTTTTAGGTTTGTTTAAGTGTTTGTGTGTTCATTTACTTTGTAACTTGAAGGTTTTTGGAGGTTTTAAGCGTGCTTGCATCTTCTTGTAAATAAAGTTGGTGCAAGAACACAAACTTGCTTCACTCCATTGGTTATTAGAAAGGGCTCTGAAAGAGCATCGCCATATCTGACTTGACCGTGCTGGTCCTCGTGTAGCAAGGTAATCATTTTAAGGGATTTGGGGGGACATCCTAGTCTTTCCAGGACTTGCCACAGACCTTTTCTATTCAGTGTCGAAGGCTTTGGTGAGGTTGACAAATGTTACATAGAGACCCTTGTTCTGCTCCCTACATTTTTCTTGCAGTTGTCTAAGGGCAAATACCATATCTGTAGTACTCCTATTGGCGCTGAAGCCACATTGGCTTTCAGGGAGAAGTTCTTCTGCAATAGCAGGAAGTAATCTGTTCAGGAGTATCCTTACAAGGATTTTTCCAGCAATAGAGAGCAGTGTTATGCCTCAATAGTTTGGGCAATCGGAGTTTGCTCCTTTTTTCTTGTACAGGCTGATGATGACTGCATCTCGGAGATCTGATGGCAGTTCCCCTTTTTCCCAGCAATTCACAAGGAGTTTGTGGAATTTATCGTGGAGTACATGACCTCCGTGTTTCCAAACTTCAGTTGGGATTCCATCAATCCCAGCTGCCTTGCCGTTTTTCATCTGCTGTATGGCCTTAAGGGTCTCCTCCAAAGTGGGAGCTATGTCCAATTCATTTTTCATCAGTTTTTGTATCATATGTTGAATAGCTGAGCCTTGGACTACTCGGTTGGCACTGAAGAGACTTTGAAAATGTTCAGCCCATCGATTCAGGATGGAGGCTTCATCAGTAATTAATGTTTGACCGTCTGTACTGTATAAGGAGCTTTGGACCTGATAAGTAGGTCCAAACACTGCTTTAAGAGCTTCATAAAATCCTCTAAGATCACCCAGATCTGCACAGTGTTGTGTCTTTTCTGCTATATTGATCCACCACTTGTTCTGCATGTCTCAGAGTTTTTGTTGAAATTTACTACATGTGAGGCGGAAAGCTGCTTTTCTTACATGGCAGGTTGGCTGGTGAGGTATGCCTGGTGAGCAGTTCTCTTCTTTGCCAACACCTCCTGGATCTCTTGGTTGTTTTCATCAACCAGTCTTGATTTTTCTTGTGACATGTGATAATAAGTGTAATAATGCCACTATGTTTCTGCTTTCCTCAATAGTGGTATTACAGCGGTTTTAGCCACTAGTCTGATAAAGTCTGTAATAAAATTTCAACTTCATTAGCAACAGAAACATAACTTCCCTTGAGATCCAGGTTGCTCCTGTCCTTTGCAAAACTAACAGCCCCATTCTTAGGCAGACCATTGAATTTCTTAAGAGGTCCCTGTACTGTTGCATCTGGAAAAACTTTTAGGTATTGTACAGGTAAAACTTGCTTTTCCAACCTGCTTGTCCAAAGTTGGCTAAGGAACTCCCAGAGTGTCTTAGCCAACATGACCCATCCCTATTCTGACTGAAGGACTGTGGGAGTTGCAGTACAAAAAAGTTTTCTCAGCTCTGTCTCAGTTAGATACATTTCTTCACCCTGACTGTAATTACACTTGCAATATCTTCTCTAGAAAGCTTCTGTGTATGCTCCTCAACTCATACATTCTAGTCAAAACTAAGAACCACATCTGGTCTAACATCTATATACAGGTTGTCCCCTGTATCTGCGGAACCCATATTCATGGTTTCAGTTATCTGCAGCTGAAAAAATGGGGACACATACTATAGAATCATGCTGGAAAATGCTTAGAGAGGTGTCCTCTCTGAAGACTTTATCAGATGTGGGGAAATGTGGCACAAAACCTTGTCCCAAAATGCAGCAGAAGAATGCAATGAGAACACAAAGGGTGACATTATCAGACGCCTGCATCCTTAGCTGTAGCGTGGGCATGAATAAAGCATCCCTTTTTTATTGATGGGCTAAGCCATAAAAAAAGGGATGTCTTATTCACGCCTGCACTACACCACCAGAATGGCTGAAGGATGTCATCATCTGATAATGTTGCCCATTTGTGTTCTCGTCGCGTTTTTCTGACACGTTTTTTTCACGCGTCTGGTAAAATCCTAGGAATCGCTAGGTCCTCCAATGCAACTCTATGTTATGTTTGTACCAGAAGTCCTTTCTTTTAATAGGGTTCATGATTATCTGCAGTTCATTTTTAAATGGTAAGTCCAGGAATGTATTCCTCACAGAGAAGGGGGGAAACTCGTATTGCAAGATAACAGTCTATCCACTTCTGTGTTTGTTTTTCAATAGTAACCAGTGAGGTTTCCTAGAAATTTACAAACATTGCCCCCCACAAAAAAGTGATGGCCTTGCCCCATTGCTTGTTAATATGCTGTCTCTAAACATGGAGGCTCCATTTAGCAGTTCTGACTTGGAGCAATTGATAGACCTACTTCCCATCCACATTTGTATTTTCTGTACTTTTAGTTTCATATATCAAAATTCAGACTGAGAAGCACATGTGGTCTACCATCTCGTAAGCGTCATAAAAATGCTGACAACTTCAATGCAAACCAGGTTAGCATGCTTGCAAGAGAAGAGCTACAGGTGCTTCAGAGAAACATAAAAGAGAATTTCCCAGTGGGTTTCTGAGGAGAACTCACAATGAAAAAGGATCAGTCCCTTCCTTTCCTATAAGGTCTGCCCTGTTATAAATGAAACCATGTGTTATACAGATGCATGTGCACAAACACACACCTGAAGATACTGGATTAAGATGGAAGTTCAGACTTTCTTAACAAAGGCCAATATTGTTTTCTGGCTTCCATCAAACATGCTCAGATCTTCAGCCAATGAAATAATGGGAGGCAGAATTGGATTTTAAGATACTACCAGCTTATAGGAATGTTCAGTATGATACTTGGAAATAAACAGAACACAATTTTCTTCTGTATAAAGACTTTTGCAGCCTCTCAACCCTCTGGCTTTTCTTCACGAACAAAGATTCAGGAAGGACTCATCCCGCGCTTTCTGCAAGCGTGCTGATGACTAAAAAGGCCAATCTGAGATAAACAAGTCCAGTTGCAGAAAGCACAGCAGAAGGTCTCCTTGGGTGATGTTTCCAGGTTGTGATTCTTTCTGCGTTGTCGTTTCTCTTCAATACTTGTTCGGCGTGAGCTCTCAAATAAAGCTGCAGCATTGTGGATAGCGCATCTCCATGCCTCCCAATGTGAGGCCAGGATGGACCATTGTTGGTGATTAATTTGGCCGAGCCTGAGCTGTTGCTTCAGGGAGTCCTTGTATTGCTTTTTTTGGAGCATCCCTCTTATGCTGACCCATGGCGAGTTCACCATAGAGTACTATTTTTGGGAGGCGATGGTCCTCCATCCTAGAAACATGCCCTGCCCAGTGCAGCTGTGTTCTCAATATCATGGCCTCACAGTGCTGGTGATCCCTGCTTGCTCAAGGACAGCAACATTCATCACATAGTCAGTCCAGTGTATATTTAGGATTGTGCATAGACAGCGCTGATGAAAGCGTTTCAGGAGTTGTAAGTGGTAGTGATAGGTGACCCATGTTCTAGACCCATAAAGGAGAACAGACAGTACAATGGCTGCATACACACTGATTTTTGTGCTTCGCCTCAGGTGTTTATTACTCCAGACTCTTTTGTAAAGTCTTCGAAATGCGCTATATGCCTTTGCTAATCTGTGATCGATCTCTTTGTCAATCTTGGCATCTGAGGAGATGATGCTTCCCAGTTAGGTGAACTGCTGAACAGACCTGAGCACAGATTTGCCGACGGCAATGTGAGGATGGTGGTGTTCGTCCTGTGGTGCAGGCTGGTAAAGAACTTCTGTTTTCTTCAGGTTGACTTCCAGCCCAAACAGCTCTGCAGCTGTTGCGAAGCAGGATGTTAGGCACTGCAGAGCTGCTTCTGTGTAGGCAACAAGGGCAGCATCATCAGCGAAGAGCAGCTCATGAACTAGATAGTTTAGAGTCTTAGTGCGAGCCCTAAGACGGCTTAAGTTAAATAAGCTACCATCAGTACGGTAACGTACTTATGCCATCTTCTTCTTCGAGCTCTGCCATAGCCTTTTGGAGCATCAACCTGAAGAAGATTGTAAATAAAGTTGGTGCAAGAACACAACCTTGCTTCACTCCATTAGTTATTAGAAAGGGCTCTGAAAGAACATCGCCATATCTGACTTGACCACGCTGGCCCTCATGTAGCAAGGTAATCATTTTAAGGGATTCGGGGGGGATATCCTAGACTTTCCAGGATCTGCCACAGACCTTTTCTACTCATAGTGTCGAAGGCTTTGGTGAGGTCGACAAATGTTACATAGAGACCCTTGTTCTGCTCTCTGCATTTCTCTTGCAGTTGTCTAAGGGCAAATACCATATCTGTAGTACTCCTATTGGCTCTGAAACCACATTGGCTTTCAGGAAGAAGTTCTTCTGCAATAGCAGGAACTAATCTGTTCAGTAATATCCTCGCAAGGATTTTTCCATCAATAGAGAGTAGTGTTATGCCTCAATAGTTTGAGCAATCGGATTTTGCTCCTTTTTTCTTGTACAGGCTGATGATGACTGCATCTTGGAGATCTGATGGCAGTTCCCCTTTTTCTCAGCAATTCACAAGGAGTTCATGGAATTTATCATGGATTGCATGACCTCTGTGTTTCCAAAATTCATATGGGATTCCATCAATCCCAGCTGCCTTGCCGTTTTTTATCTGCTGTATGGCCTTAAGGGTCTCCTCCAAAGTGGGAGCTATGTCCAATTCATTTTTCATCAGTTTTTGTATCATATGTTGAATAGCTGAGCCTTGGACTACTCGGTTGGCACTGAAGAGACTTTGAAAATGTTCAGCCCATCGATTCAGGATGGAAGCTTTATCAGTAATTAATGTTTGACCATCTGTACTGTATAAGGAGCTTTGGACCTGATAAGTAGGTCCAAACACTGCTTTAAGAGCTTCATAAAATCCTCTAAGATCACCCAGATCTGCACAGTGTTGTGTCTTTTCTGCTATATTGATCCACCACTTGTTCTGCATGTCTCAGAGTTTTTGTTGAAATTTACTACATGTGAGGTGGAAAGCAGCTTTTCTTACATGGCAAGCTGGCTGGGTGAGGTATGCCTGGTGAGCAGTTCTCTTCTTTGCCAACACCTCCTGGATCTCTTGGTCGTTTTCATCAAACCAGTCTTGATTTTTCTTGTGGTAGAACCTGAGGGATTCTTCTACAGACTGGTGGATGCTGTTTTTGATATGTGGCCAAAGCACTGTAGGAGAAGGATCTGTAGGATGGTCTTCAAGTTTTGTTTGCAGGTTTGCCTGGAAGTTGTCTTAGCCCTTACATTATATTAAAAGCCCCTAACATTATAACATACGTTCATAAAATTAAAAATGGTTAAAATTATCATTAAAATATAACTAAATATCTTTATTCCCCACAATTTCTACCTTTGTAAATAAATTCAAAATGTGTTTAAATGCACACTTAATTTCTTTACCGACATGGGGCTACCATATTATGAATATAACGTTGATTATCTGGTAATGGTTCAGTTCTCATGTCTTGTCGTGCTGTATCTAAATACTGAGACAGATTGTGTAATAACCACTTTTTCTAGGTTTCACATATAATGGGTAAAATACCAGGTAATAAATTATATCTTTGGTTACACTTTCGCAGCAGAGTACTTATTTAGCTCTCTTCAGAATATTGGTTCATTGAAATCTAAGTTCCACAAGGGTTCTCCAGAACGAGAGGAAGATCAGTGATTGAAGGTAATGTATTGAGACATTATCTTCCCTAAGCTTATCCCCTCCTCAAAAATGATTGTTATGTGCCTTCAGTTTGTTTCCAACTTATGGTGACCCTAAGGTGAACCTATAATGGGGTTT
This sequence comes from Gambelia wislizenii, assembly GCA_030847615.1. NCBI lineage: Eukaryota > Metazoa > Chordata > Lepidosauria > Squamata > Crotaphytidae > Gambelia > Gambelia wislizenii. Next base: position 39,117,868 of record JAUMIR010000004.1, read on the forward strand.
TCTTTTGGCAAAAATTGATAGTATATGAAGCTATCTGTGTTTGAAGTGCACATGCCTGTAAATCAAGATGGTGGCCAAGTAAATTAGCATGTTATTTTTCTCCACAAATTGTCGCCACTGCACAGTATATATTTTTAAACTTTAAAACAAAAGTGCACAAGTGCTTAAAAAAGCTACCTAGTCACCACAGAGCAGCAAAAAAGTGCACGATAGGCAATGCGAAAATCCAAAATGGCCTTCCAGCCACTTCCTTGCTGGCAAGCCCATCCCCAGCACATGTCTGACCAATCAGCTGTCTACTTCTACTCCACTTTGAGAATGTGTAGCATTTGCCAATCCCAAACCTGAGGGATTTTCTCTTCAAATTGCCACCATTCGCTGAATTTACCCCTTTCATGTCTGTTGCAGCAAGAAGGCAGACAGGTTGTGTTAAAATATCAATAATAACCCTTTTCTCTATCCCAGAGAAGTTCAGATAGCTGACCGAGGAAGACGCGTGAGGCAAGCTTATAGAGAAAAGTAAATAGACTTTAATTTCAGTTTCAAAGGCTTAAGGTAAACATGGGGGGGGGAACATTCCCCCAGGCTTTCAGCTTAGGTTTACAGAAGTTATATATTCAGTCCAGAGTACTAAAATGAAATCATAACAACTAACGCAACTAGCTAGACGGTCCCTAAGCTAAGAATAAAAGGTAACTTACAATTTATGATGTCATGCAATCAGCGCCTGGCCCAATTGGGATGGATGGGGCCAGGCTCACCCTAGCTGGCCCCCAATTAATCTCTGGAGATGGAATTCAGAGTTCTTTTTGGATAGAAACCTCCTCCTTAGGTTTCTGGTATCCCTTTAAGGCCTTTTTTGATGTTATCAGGCCCCTGAGAGAGACTGGCTCCCCCAACCTCTGTTATCATAGTTTAGCATCTTGTTGGCTACGCCATGTGGCTACGCCATGTGGCTGGCTGGCCTAGAACAAAGGAAGGTCAGAACTTTTAAAGGCTTGTGGTCATCTCTGATTGGTTCTGCCTTTGCCAAATCAGATTGGCTGTCCAGTCAGGTGATGTCATGTCATGTTTAGGAAATGAGGTTCCCACCCCCTTAGCCATATCTGATGGTATGGAATCCAGGAAATGGAATTTTCCACTGGTGTAAACTACAGAGTTTGTAGATGGACTTTCCATGATGGCTGGGCAGGCCATTATGACACATCCCGAATCAATTGTTTAAACGAGTGGCAATGTGCATTTCCATGCATTATTTTAAAAAAAAAATGGGAAAAACTGCAAAGGCTATTCCTGTGCAGTTTTTTGAATCCCGCCCCCCCAGTCTGAATAAGGCAAATCACAGTGGTATCTCATTGGGACAAAAGGTATTCCCTGCAAATTCTATTAGGATTATTTTCACTGTATAGACAACCCATAGGTGCTTGTGGTGACAGCATTGAATATAGAGGGATGGTCTCTCCTGAGGACAGAATTTGCAGAAATCCTCAGAGGAACCTTGAGGCATCTAGATGGTCCCCACAGTTGGTGTAAGGAGAAAGTCCTTATAATGATAGCGGGGGTAGGAATCAGGGAAAGACTTACCCTTGACAATGGCAGTGAGCAGCATGGAAGTCTTCACATTTGGTGGGTTAAAGTATAGAAACCCCGCATTTGGCCTCAGTAGTGGGATTGTCTGTGAGGAAGCCACACAGCTGGTGGCACTGGTGGGATTGTCAGAACGAAAACCCCCACAGTTGGGTGCTTTAGCAGTGGGACTCCTGCAGCGACAAGGTTAGATCTAAAGGCCTTCGGGGTTCCTTCTCTCTACCAAAGGAAACTGAAACCAGGTAGAACTTCTCCTGGAACATCTAACCACTCTGGAACAGTATGTAACAATATAATATTATTTTCTGATTTAGTGAATTAAAAGATTGGCGATGGTAAATGGGTACATGTTTGAAATCTGACCAGATGTGTACAATGAGTGGTGAAAAGCTACAACTGCTTGTTGGGCTTGCATAAGCTCAAGTGAGAGTATCTACCACTCAGTTCATACATGCGTATTTGTTGATTGATTATTGTAACATCAAGTGATACTACACATGCTTGAAAGAGTCATCATAGATTAAAAAACTCTAGATGAAGCTTTTGCATCTTGTGTCACTGCTTCAAAGAAAATACTCTTCAATAAAGACATTCCAGCCATGCTCTGGAATTGACCCTTGACTTACATGAAGTCCTGGCAAGGATCCATTGAAGCAGCTCTGGAGTCTTCTGTCAAAAGTAATAGGAGAGTCCATATGTTGAACATTTCTCAACCAAATGGTCATTAAAAGACACAGGAGCATGTTTTAAGCCAGATGTTGGTCTGCCTCTTTGTAACATGCTGCTAAATGAAATCATTACTATTGAAAACCATCAGGCAGAGATGTAAACCAGAGCTTGGGATCGTATTTCTAAAAAGTAATTGTTGTTGTGTGCCTTTCTGACTTATGGCAACTGTAAGGCAAACCTATCACAGGGTGTTCTTGGCAAGATTTGTTCAGCACTCGTTGCCTGTGTCTTCCTCTGAGGCTGAGAGAATGTGACTTGCCTAAGGCCACCTAGTAGGTTTCCATGGCTGATCAGGAATTTGAACCCTGGCCTCCCAGTGTCCTAGTTCAATGCTCAAACCACTACACCACACTGGCTCTCACTATACCATGATGGCTCTTAAAAAACAATTAGCTACCATTAATGTTAAAGGGCCCCAAAGTGTTTTGTTACTATTTTCAAAATCATTTTTAACATTACTTTTTTACTTTCCTATTTCTCAAAAGCAGCTAAGATAGGTATTTTAAAATTTGAAGTCAAAGGCTTTCATGGCTGGCATCCATAGATTTTTCTTGGTTTTTTTCTGGGCTGCGAGGCCATTTCTGGAATAGTTTTTTTCGACGTTTCGCCTGCATCTGTGGCTGGCATCTTCAGAGAATGGTTGGGTAGGAGTGTATGTGGAGTTTATATGCTGTGAACCCCTGTTGGGGAGGATATGTAAATTTGTGTAATTGAATGGTTAGTTTCTGGGTATAGAAATGCAAGGCTCATTAGTGTCTGTTTGGCTAATGGTTGGTTGATGGGCCATTATCTGCTGGGAATCCCCTGTCCCTGGGTGGAACTCCTTTGTAAGTGTTGAGTTTTAATTCTATTGTATTTCAAAACTGGGAGCCAGACTTTGTTTATTTTTAAGGTTTCTTCTTTCCTGTTGAAGTTATCCAGGTGCTTGTGGATATCAATTGCTATCATAGCATTCTGACATGATAGTTGTTGGCCTGATCTAGAATTTCTGTGTTTTTAAATAACATTTTGTGTCCAGGTTGGTTTATAACATGTTCTGCTACTGCTGATTTTTCTGGCTGGCCCAGTCTGAGGTGTCTCTCATGTTCCTTGATTCATGTTTGCACACTGTGTTTAGTGGTCCTTATGTAAACTTGTCCACAGCTGCCTGGAAAAACCCTAAGGAAAATCTATTTTAAAATTACTTCCTAAAATACACACTTGAATGCTGCAAGCTGTTAGCCTGTGATATAAAATGCATTCTACTTGTCCCTTGTACACCACAACAGAGCATGAGCCAGCACTTGAAGTGTGTGATAGTTTCCTCCACCAGTTAGTGCATCCATATCTCTGTAAATATAAAAGTAATGGGAAGTTTCAATTGCACTACAAAAGGATTAAATTTATCCCTGATGAAGCTATACTCATAATGCACTTATATTCTGTTTACTAGGAAAAGATGCTAGTTGCAAGTAACTAATTATTTATAGTTTCTTTCAACATCCTAAAGTAATTTGTACAGCTACAATCCTGATCTACAAGATCCAGTACACCTTCTAGGTTTTCAGAATCATGATTCATCTGCTTGAAATGTATTGCAGCCTTAAGGTGATATAATGACAACTATATAATGTCTTCTCTAGTTTGTCATATGTACTGTACCTTTCTGATGTTACAGAACTATACATTTGGAAGGAGTCTTGTTCAGCCCCTGTTTGATGCAGGATGTTCACAGCTAGAGCATCTTCAGGAGATGGTTTCTCAACCTCTGCTTGAAGACCTCAATTGAAGGTCTTCAAGCCCCTGAAAGACCCCCTTTAGGTAATTGGTTCTATGATGAAGCATCTCTTACCATCAAGATGGTTCTCATAATGCAATAGGACCCCCATATCTGCAGGGGTTCGGTTCCTGGACTTACCGTGGATACCTGAAACCATGGATAACAGCAAACGCCATTGAAAATAATGGGACCTCTGGTTTAAAATACCATATAGTTGCCTTGGAGGATATAGGAAATGTCTAGAGAGGATACCTCTCTAGGCATTTTCTAGGAAGGTTCTATGGTATGTGTTCTGTTTTGTGTCCTGTGGATAACTGAAACCATGGATATTGGTTCCTTGGATACAGGGGTCCTATTGTACATGCTAATGACATAATAATAATAATAATAATAATAATAATATTTATTTATACCCCGCCCCTCTGTTAAAACAATCGGGGCGGCTTACAAAAATTAAAATACAATACAGATAAAATCCCCAAACACCCCCACCCCCACCCTCCCCCAGTTTATCCTCCTATACCTTAACATAGGTACAGTCCCTCATGATACTTGTGGCTTCCCTTCTGCCCACTCTGCAGGGTGCCTTCTTAGTGTCTGCATGCTCCCCTACAGTCTTTTAGTGTCTGAGGGTACAGGGGACACCTGGACAGTGCTTGGAAAGTGTGTTGGAGATCCATGAGAGTGAAAGCTTTTCTTCAATGGGTCCACAACCTGTTCTGCCACCCCTCCCTTGGCCACTACCAGTGATAAAAACTGCCTTACATGGGAATGGGTGCAGGCATAGTGTGAGGAGCTGCTGAACACCTTATTGCACAACTACGTTAAAAGCACCTGTACTGTTGCAACCCCAGGTTATGTATTTATATGCTACCCTCAGGATTTTGTCCAGCTAGTCTTGTCCCAAGGCAACAGTGATTGTCTGTGTACTATTTTATATGACATCATAACTTTTGGTGTGCGAGCTGCATGCTTTTTTTTTGTAAAACAGCAACCTTACTATAGCTAGCTATGCTTTTAGTGGAACAACATCCTAGTTGGATATATGCTCTTGAATGGTGGTACCTGTTTTGGAAAATGTTCAGAAAGTGCCAGTGGTCCAGGACACAGAGGGACTGTCTTTTGCTTATGCTAAAACAAACAAACAAACAAACAAAAAGCAATGTGAAGTCGAAGGCTTTCACGGCCAGCATCCACAGATTTTCCTTGGTTTTTTTCTGGGCTGTGAGGCCGTGTTCTGGAATTGTTTCTTTCTGATGTTTCGCCTGCATCTGTGGCTGGCATCTTCAGAGAATGAAGATGCCAGCCACAGATGCAGGCGAAACATCAGAAATAAACTATTCCAGAATACGGTCTCACAGCCCGGAAAAAAAAACAAGGAAAATCTATAAAACCCATGCACTTTATTGCAATTTAAACCTGGCATCTCCTTCATATTAATCTGATATTCCAGATACTATGGAGATTATCAAACACGCCTCTAAAAACGTTCCTGTCCCACTATATTTTACAGTGTAAGTGTCCCGGAATAATAACCCTTTTTATCACATGTTGCTGTAATAATGAGAAAGAGCAGCACCAGCATTATCGGAGCACAATTGCCAGCACTGTTTACTTCTGCATTTGCCAGGGTGTGCGATCTTGGCGGTTCTCGCAAGAAGATGCGAGCGCACTTAAAAGTCTAAAAACAGCTAAATTAAAAAACAAAACGAACACACAAGCATTGAAACAAGCCTGCAAAACAGAGAGGTTCATAAAAAGAGTGTCCCGTACCTAGTTTTTGCGTTCTCACCCAGAAGTGTTCTGGCAGGAACTGCCCATTAATGCTGTATTCACGAGAGCAGAACAGTACACAGTTTCAGACACTTGCAATTATGTGACGAAAATGTCATGGCAGATCGATGGACAGCTTTGGACTGTCAATAAAAAAGAACACCTATTAACAACTGCATAATGTCATAGCATGATATTGTGTGATATGGACACCCTTTCATGTTCTTTTGGCATTGTTTTCATGCCATATTTGCTGCATCTGATAATCTCCTACAGCACAGGGACTACCCCCTTCTACCTCAAATGTAGTATCAGGCAACATTTATTCACTGCTATTTGCCAAGCCACTTTCCCATAAGCATTAAGATGGACATCATGGAGTCAGTCTGTCAATCTAGCTGCACCTTTACCTTGCTTTTGACATGCAAGAATCAGAAAGCAGAGAAAGCTATATGCGTGATGGCTTTTGCTTCAGTTCAGCAGCTTTGAAGTTCCAGGTCAGAGCAATGGAAAATGAAGAAGCAAAACTGTAGAAACAAGACAGATTGGTTCTTGTATTTTCTTAACAAAACAAAACCAACGTGCTCACAGAGACACACACTTTAAGGTTTCCTTAGTTTAACAGCCTTTCACTGCATGTCTTCTCTCCTTCTGAGGAGACTGATGGCTTATACACCGAAGGTGAATCCAAAATCATTACCTCATTGTGCTGGATATCATACAAACATTTTGTCCTAAAGAGTTCACAGCCTGCAAGATGAGACAGGCAAGCTGTGGAAAACCAGCAGGCAGGGAGATGAGCAGCAGGCTAGCAGTAGCATAGAAGCCCATGCTGTAAATAAAATTTGAAACAGATGGATTCAGTGGCTTCAAAAATCTCAGATCTTCATGGTTTTGGATTACCAAGTGATGCAAGCCAACATTATCTCCCTTCAGAGCTTAGAAGAGGGTATTGTTGTTGTTTTTTAAAAATAATTGGACTATAAATCCCAGAGCCAGCTCACTTTCTTAAACTCACAGTTTTGAAAACTGAGTTCACAAACATGTTGCATTTTACTACTTTGAAATTGCATGGTTTTTTGTTTTGGTAAGACCAAACATCATGGGGAGCAGAACATCATGGGGAGCAGAGAAGCAGCAACTGGAGGGGTAATTAATTTCTCCCTCAAAACCCACTCCACTCCATCAGGTTCCAGATTCCCAAGGAAAATGCACACCTGGAGCCTGTGTGTAAGTAAACAGATGGTGAAGGGGGATTTACTCTGCATATAGTCTGCTCTGCCTCTGCTCCAGGTCCCCCTTCCCTGGCCCTGTCATTACCCAGAGTGATTCTAGCATTGTGAGGAACCCAAACCTTGCAAGTCTGGTCTTATCTGTACCTCCTGAACCAGTGTGCAGACTGGAACATTTATTTATATATTTATATTAGTTATTTATAACCCGCTCTTCAGCCACAAGGCTATCAGAGTGGCTTACAAATTGTTTTTTGAGCAATAGCAACTTACACATCTACACTGCATTAAGCAGTGTCCAATGTGTGTTAGCTAATTGCCCCCACAAGCTGGGTACTAATTTTACTGACCTATGAAAGGATGGAAGGCTGAATGAACCTTGGAGCCCTCTGGAATCAAACTTGCAACATGGTGACTTGCAGTACTGGCATTTAACCACTGCGCCACCAGTCAGGATTTCACACCTCTCCAAATACTGTGATCCTAACCATGCCTCTCTTCCATGTAAGCACACAAAAGAGGCCATAGTTTTACAAAAATCATGTTTTGGATAAAGTATGTTTAAAAATGTATCGTTTGTGAGGAAATATGTTTTATAGTGCTAACTGAGAAAATATTTTTTAAAAACATGTACTGTATTTAAATAACATTATTTAAGAGAGATGGGGAAAGGGGTCCATCCATTTTTTCCCCCGAGGAACCAGTCCCATCTTTTCCCTGAGCTGCTTTCATTCAAGCATGTCATCTCGTACAGTAAAACCATTATAATTTTAAGTGCTAGTGTCTGTTTTCTTCTTCCTTCCTCATCCCTTTCTACTTTTCTATAATGAGAGACTTCAACCACTCTGATATTTCTTGGAAGTCAAACACCGTCAAGAATGGAACAACAAATGCATCACTTGTCTTTCAGAGAATTTGATTGTTCAGCTAGTGGAGGAGGCAACAAGGGGATCAATTATTTTGGATCTTAATAACCAACAAGGATGAACCTGTCAATGGGGTGAAGTACTGGGATCCTTGGTTGGGAGTGACCATGTTCTCCTGGAATTCATTATATGGAGGAAAGGGATTGGCCAAACATAGTCAAACCAGCACTCTGGACTTCAAGAAATCTGATTTCTGTAAACTTAGAAAAATGTAGGGTGAGATCTCATTATCAGAAATGCCCAAAGGGAAATGACTTCGTGATGCATGGGAGTTTCTTAAAGGTGAGACATTGAAAGCACAAATACAAACAGTTCCAGTGAGGAAGAAAAGTGGGATGTGTCTAAAGGAACCAGGTAGATACAGCAGCACCCCATATCTGCTGATTCACCAACCGCGGATTTAATTATCCACAGTTGGCGATGGCAGGGGGGAGGAGGGAACTCCCTTCCCCTGTCCCTTCCCCTGGGAGGGTTCCTGTTGCTGTAGTGGCAATCATGGGGACAAAGGAGTAAGGAGAAGCAATCTCGCCCCCTGCCTTCCCCCTTTGCCCCCGCTATGGCCCCGCTGCGGTAGTGATTGCAGGGGCGAAGGGGGTGGCAAGATCGCGCCTCAGTCCCCTTCACCCCCATGATTGCCATGGCAGTGACAGGAGCCCTCACAGGGGAAGGGACGGAGTGATCTTGCCCCCCTTCCCCCTTCCCCCCCGCGATTGCTGCTGCAGCAGGGCCATGGTGGGAAGAAAGGGGGACGACAGGGGGAGGAGCAAACTCGCCTTCCCCCCGGGATGGCGTTCACTATTATCCATGGAATTCACCATCCGTGGGAGGCCCTGGAACCAATCCCCCATGGATACGGGGGTGCTACAGTATATAAAGAAGATGAGCTAAGATTTAAAAGAGACAAATACAAGAAATGGAAGAAAAGAGAAATCTGTGGTGAAGAAAAATAGCCAGTACTTTTAGGGAGAAGGTCAGAAAAGCTAAAGCTCAGAATGATCTCTGGCTTTCTAGAGAGGGTTGTTTTTTTCCGGGGAGGGGCTATATTCAGAACAAGAGGAAGAACAAGCAAACAGTGGGGCCACTGTGTGGACAAGATAGTGAAATAATAACGGGGACAGAGAGAAGGTTGAACTGTTCAATAACTTCTTTGCCTCACTCTGTTTCCCAAAGCAGAAGTGTTCTACATTGAAAATAGAATGAATAATGCAGTAAGGAGATTTCAGCCCAGAATAAGTTAAGAGGTAGTACAGGAATACCTAGCTGGTCTAAATGAAGTCAAGTCTCCTGGGCCTGATGAACAACATCCAAGGGCTCTTAAAAGAACTTGCAGATGGAATATCAGAGCTCCTGTCAATAATTTTTGAGAATTCTTGAAGAACAGGAGAGAGCCTAGCAAACTGAATTTGGGTGAATGGTGTCCCCATCTTCAAAAAGGGCACACACACACAAAAGGACAGGAGTAAATGCGGCTGCGGGACTCACCCTGCGGCATTGTTGCGGCCAGGGGAGCCCCGCCGGAGCACCTCCCGCGTGGCGGCATGGGCGCCGCCATCTTCTTCTCCCAGGCCCTCTCCTATCCAGCTCCGCTGGATAGGAGAGGGATCGAGCAACGGCCAATCAGGGAAGGGCTCTCCCTCCTTGATTGGCTGGCCGCCAGGCGCTTCAGCCAATGAGAGAGCCGGAGCGCTCGGGCTCTCTGATTGGCTGAGGGACAGGAGGCAACGCCTTGCGGTTTTCCCTCTGGTCCGCCGGCCGGGTATTTATTGCAGGCCCGCAGCCGGCAGCAGGCAGTTGGCTCTGAGGAGCCGAAGAGGGAAGAGCTCCCGAAGAAGCCCAGCGACGGAGCGGCAGCGGAGAGCGGCGGAGCGCGGGGAGCGCAGCAGAACGCGGCGGAGCGCGGCGGAGCAAAAAGAGCTGAAGCAGCCATTAGGCTGCGGGTGGCGGGCGAGGCGGCTCGTGGCCACCGGCCGGGGTGGGTCGGCAGGGGACCACCCGGGCCACTAACGAAGGCCCGTCTTCCAGGGCAAGGGAGCTGGGGGAGGCGAGGCTCCGTGGGGACCGGGGCAGACGAGGGCGTGGGGCGGCCCCCTAGCTCCCGGCCGGGCTCGGAGGCGGCAGCAGCCTCTGTGGGGAGGAACCCAGGGCGGAGCGGAAGGACCGGCGAGGCGGCTCCCGGTACTCGCTGCCGCGCAGCGGCGCAACTGGGCCAGTAGCAGGCCCTTGATAAGGAGGGCAGCAGGGTGGTCCGAGAGGCGGCTCCCGGCAACTGAAGCCTAAGGGGCGCCAAACCGCGGAAGGCTGGTTCGCCAGCAGACAGGAGTCTCTGGGGGCTCCTGGGGGGACAGGTGGCCTACAACCAGGTAGGCACCTGGGAGGGCAGGAAGGAGGCTCCCATTCGGGGGTCTCCAGGCTGTATTGCGGAGGCATTCAGCCCCTGCCAAAGGGCGGACAAGCCAGGAAATACGAGGCGGACAAGCCAGGAATAAGGGGCGGACAAGCCAGAGAGATATACTATTGAGCAGACAAGCCAGAGAGATATACGTTTTGAGCGGACAAGCCAGAGAGATATACGTTGAGCGGACAAGCCAGAGAGATATACGTTTTGAGCGGACAAGCCAGAGAGATATACTTTTGAGCGGACAAGCCAGAGAGAGAAACTGTTGAGCTGATAAAGAGCTGAAATCACTTGACACCACACACCACAAACATGCCAGCTAGGAAGAGGTCCCAGCCCAATGGGCCCATCACCAGGGCACAGACGGGCAGGACACCCAGATCTTGGGCAGAGCTGGCCCCTAAGGGGCGCAAGGCGGCAACGGCCAGCAACCCAAAGGGGCGCAGAACTGACCAACCAACATCCACCCAGAGTCTGCTGACCAGGAAGAGGGCTCCTAACCTCCAGGAGCTAACCCAGGCGGTAGCATTGCTGACGGAACAGGTGGGGGAGCTGAGGTCCGGCAGGAGGCAGGGGGCAGATGGACCGGACGCCGCGGGGCCCAGCAGTGGGGAGGCAGCCCAGGTCTCGCCACAGACAGGCGAACCACCCCAGGCAGCAAAAGCGGCCGGGCGGCAACGTAAGCGGCGCTCCCCCCCCAGGAGTGACACCAGCCCGTCCTCTTCTCCCACTTCCTCACCTGAGCGCGCAACAGAGGGGAAGAAGAAGAGTAGGAAGGCTAAGCGAGCAGAGAGGAAGAAGCGGCCCAAGCACAAAAGGCGGCGGGACTCAGACAGCGATGGATCATCAGGTGAGTCTTCTGATGAGGATTTTGACAGGGAGGGGTACTGGAAGGCGGCCGCCTCAATCCCAGGTTTGCCGGCCTGGGCCATCAGGGCCCGTAAGTCACATTCTTCTTCCTCTGAGTCAACCAGGGCCTGGCGGGATGGAGCGGCCTCTCCCAGCACCCCCAGCCTGTTCCAGGATAATGAAGATCCGCCCGGGATCCACCTAGACAAAAAGGTTAGGAATAATATCCTAAAAGGATATTATGTTGACATCTTCACCCTACTAAAGCCGGAAGGGGAGGAGGGCTGCACGCCCAAGAGGGACAAGGGTGGGGACAAGGCAAAGCCCGACCCAGTCGAGCGTACATTTTTTAATTGGTTGGCGGGGTATACTGTATTCATGGGAGTAGTTGGATCTGCCTACCCTGAGAGGGGATGGCACCTTGCCAACCATTTGAGTAATGTACTCAAGGCCAGGGCCCTTGCCGGGGAAGTGGCTGCCATTGAGTATGATGCAGCCTTCCGGAAGCGGGCATCTCGCAACGCCAGGGCGAGGTGGGATCTCATTAATGACAAGCTGTGGCTGGTCATTGTGGGGTCTCACATCAGAGGAAAGTCTGAAGCCAGCAAGCTGCCCAAAAGGAAGGACCACAGACGCTTGGTCTGCTGGGAATACAACGCCGGGAAATGCTCCCGCTCGCGTTGCAAGTTCGAGCACTACTGCGAGAACTGTTATGGAAGCCACCCCAAGACCAGTTGCCCCCGGGCGGGGCCTTCCACCCACCCCTTTCGTTCCGGACGCCCTGCTTCCGCTGGCGCCAAAAGGGAGGCTGGGTCCGGAAACGGTGCTGGGCAAGGCGGGAAAAGCTAAGACCCCGCAGGTTCCCCCCCGCATGGCTTTCACCCCCGTTAGACTGCAGGCCATGCAACCCTGGCTAGACACCTATCCAGACAGACAGGCCGCCCGCTACCTCGCTGAGGGGTTCTCAGTCGGTTTCAGAATTCCGGCGGTTGGACCCAGGCTGGCTACCACTTCAGGTAACCTCAAATCTGCGGCGGCCTTGCCGGAAGTGGTGGCCTCAAAAATTGCAAAGGAATGTGCCGCGGGTAGGGTGGCTGGCCCCTTCCCCTCCCCCCCCATGGCCAACCTCAGGGTATCCCCGTTGGGCGTTGTGCCTAAGAAGGCCCCTGGGGAATACAGGCTTATTCACCACCTGTCTTACCCCAGGGGATCCTCGGTCAATGATGCCATCCCACCCGAGCTCTGTTCTGTGCGATATGCAACCTTTGATCAGGCGGTACGGCTAGTAAGGGATTGTGGCCGAGGCGCCCTTATGGCAAAATGTGACATTCAGTCGGCTTTCCGGCTACTCCCGGTGCACCCTGACGACCACTGCCTGCTAGGTTTCTCTTTCCAGGGGCAATGGTATTATGACATGGCCCTCCCCATGGGCTGCTCCATCAGTTGCCATGCCTTCGAGGCATTCAGCACCTTCCTGGAATGGGTCTTGCGTTTTCGCACCGGGCTCTCCTCGGTGACGCACTACCTAGATGATTTTTTAATGATAGGGCCAGCGGGGGGGGAGGAGTGCGGTTTTCTGCTTAATGCCTTCCAGGAGCTGGCTAGCGAATTTGGGGTTCCTCTGGCTCCGGACAAGACGGTGGGTCCATCCAGCTCCATGATCTACTTGGGGATCGAGCTAGACTCAGTGGCGGAAGTCTCGTGACTCCCGGGGGACAAGCTGGAAGGCATCCGAAGCATGCTACATCACCTGCTGAGCAGGGAGAAGGCCACGCTCAAGGAAATCCAGTCCCTGCTGGGGCATCTCAACTTCGCTTGCAGGGTTATTTCACCGGGCAGGGCCTTTTGCAGTAGACTAGCGCGGGTCACGGCTGGTGCCAAGGCGCCCCACCATCACCTACGCATTACCAAGGCAGTGAGGGAGGATTTGGGGGTATGGCTACAATTCCTGGAGGGTTACAACGGGGTGTCCTTTTGGCAGAGGGAGGAGGAGCTCGGGTCGGGACTTCAGGTGCATTCTGATGCAGCTGGGGGATTGGGATTTGGGGTGTATTTCAGAGGGCACTGGTGTGCCCAACGTTGGCCTTCTGATTGGGGGAAGTCGGGAATCCTCCGGGATCTCACCTTCTTGGAATTTTTTCCTATTGTGGTGGCCGTTTGCCTTTGGCGGGAGGAATTCACAAACAAACGGGTTTGTTTCTGGTGCGATAACCAAGCAGTGGTCAGGATCATAAACAAACAGTCCTCAAAATCTGACAGGGTCATGCGACTCGTCAGGAAGTTTGTCCTTACCTGTCTTGCTAACAACATCTCCTTCTCAGCCAAGCATATCCCAGGAGTGGACAACGGAATAGCAGATGCGTTATCTCGATTCCAGGACGAGCGCTTCCGGGAGCTAGCACCAGGAGCAGACCACGGACCGATGACGTTTCCGGAGGAGCTCTGGCACCTTGGGAAGGAACGGTGATTCAGGGGGTACTCAACTCACTGGCACCTTCCACCCGGGCCAGTTACTCCAGGGCCATGCACCTTTTCTGCGGCTTCAGAAGAAGGTACAGCTATGTAAGCCCCTGGCCATCATCGGACCGAGAGGTCTTGCACTATATCGCGGATCTGAAGGATCGTGGGCTAGCTCCTAGGTCCATCTCGCTTCACCTGGCGGCCATCGCTTTCTTCTGCAAGCTGGCTGGGCAGGACAACCCCTGCGACTCTTTTCTGGTCCGGAGAGCGCTGGAAGGCTGGCGGCGTGGCGAGAATCGGGACCTGGATTCCAGGAGGCCCATCCAGTATGATCTGTTGTGTCATCTCCTGACAGCACTTCCCAGGGTGTGCAATTCCAGGTATGAAGCCCTGCTCTTTCGGGCAGCCTTCTCCACCGCTTTCTTTGCAGCCTTACGGATCGGGGAGCTGGTGTGCAGCTCCAAGAAGGACAGGTCCAACAGAGCCCTCCTGAGGGATGACGTGACTATCAGTGAGTCCGGCTTGAAGATACGGATCCGGCATTCCAAGACCGACCAACGAGGCAGAGGGACCCTTATCCAGCTATCTAAACTGGCTGTTGCAGGGCCCTGCCCGGTGGCACTCATGCGGCGTTACCTGCATCGTCGCCCCGACATCCCAGGAATACTCTTCGTCCACGAAGACACATCGGCGCTCACCAGGTTCCAATTCATCAGCATCCTTCGAGCAGCGCTGAGACGGCTAGGCTGCCCGGCAGAGGAATATGGCACCCACTCTTTTCGCATCGGAGCGGCCACCACAGCAGCAGGGGAGGGCCTTCAGCCTACCACCATCCAGCAAATTGGCAGGTGGCGCTCCAAGGCATTCACCTCTTACATTCGCCCCGGGCTGGTGCACGCCATTGCTACATCCTGAATTCCCCTAATCAGAAGGCTGGTCTAGTGAGAGGATGGTGGCTGCCGGGTTGGCGGAAGCCGACCTGGGCTCGGCTGTGGCGGTGAGCATGGAGGGCTGCTGGGTGGGGGGGGCTCAAAGGGGGGGTTCCGCCCCCGTCCTTTTACCAGCTCCAGGCTGGTCACCCTCCACACCCCCGTTTCTGCTAAGAGGGAGGGCTTCCCCCTCCCCCGCACGGGACGGCCTTACGGCCAGGTCACGTGTTTCCGGTCACGTGTTTCCGGTCACGTGTTTCCGGTCACGTGCTTCCGGTCACGTGCTTCCGGTCACGTGCTTCCGGTCACGTGCTTCCGGTCACGTGCTTCCGGTCAAGGTGTTGGCCAGGCAGCTATTGGCGGCAGCTGGCCGTGCCTGGCCAACCTCCCTTGATCTAGGTTCCGGATCTACCCCCCCCCCATGCTCATACGCCAACCGGGCAACTACCATCCACAAGCTGTGGCCTTTTTCTGCCACCTTATCTCACTTGTACCAATACACTTTGTGAATCTTATCTCTGTGTTGTGTGATTATTCTGGTGGGTGGGGAACGGAGGGACTACCGGCGGGAACTGTCTCTCTCTGGCCCGCAAATGCGGCTGCGGGACTCACCCTGCGGCATTGTTGCGGCCAGGGGAGCCCCGCCGGAGCACCTCCCGCGTGGCGGCATGGGCGCCGCCATCTTCTTCTCCCAGGCCCTCTCCTATCCAGCTCCGCTGGATAGGAGAGGGATCGAGCAACGGCCAATCAGGGAAGGGCTCTCCCTCCTTGATTGGCTGGCCGCCAGGCGCTTCAGCCAATGAGAGAGCCGGAGCGCTCGGGCTCTCTGATTGGCTGAGGGACAGGAGGCAACGCCTTGCGGTTTTCCCTCTGGTCCGCCGGCCGGGTATTTATTGCAGGCCCGCAGCCGGCAGCAGGCAGTTGGCTCTGAGGAGCCGAAGACCCGACCCTCCCACCCTAGCTAGAATCACTCTGTATTAGTTAGATCTTTTGCATGCTTGATGTTCTTTGTCACAGCTTGTACGGGCGGCGGTGAGCATGGAGGGCTGCTGGGTGGGGGGGGCTCAAAGGGGGGGTTCCGCCCCCGTCCTTTTACCAGCTCCAGGCTGGTCACCCTCCACACCCCCGTTTCTGCTAAGAGGGAGGGCTTCCCCCTCCCCCGCACGGGACAGCCTTACGGCCAGGTCACGTGTTTCCGGTCACATGTTTCCCGTCACGTGTTTCCGGTCACGTGCTTCCGGTCACGTGCTTCCGGTCACGTGCTTCCGGTCACGTGCTTCCGGTCAAGGTGTTGGCCAGGCAGCTATTGGCGGCAGCTGGCCGTGCCTGGCCAACCTCCCTTGATCTAGGTTCCGGATCTACCCCCCCCCCATGCTCATACGCCAACCGGGCAACTACCATCCACAAGCTGTGGCCTTTTTCTGCCACCTTATCTCACTTGTACCAATACACTTTGTGAATCTTATCTCTGTGTTGTGTGATTATTCTGGTGGGTGGGGAACGGAGGGACTACCGGCGGGAACTGTCTCTCTCTGGCCCGCAAATGCGGCTGCGGGACTCACCCTGCGGCATTGTTGCGGCCAGGGGAGCCCCGCCGGAGCACCTCCCGCGTGGCGGCATGGGCGCCGCCATCTTCTTCTCCCAGGCCCTCTCCTATCCAGCTCCGCTGGATAGGAGAGGGATCGAGCAACGGCCAATCAGGGAAGGGCTCTCCCTCCTTGATTGGCTGGCCGCCAGGCGCTTCAGCCAATGAGAGAGCCGGAGCGCTCGGGCTCTCTGATTGGCTGAGGGACAGGAGGCAACGCCTTGCGGTTTTCCCTCTGGTCCGCCGGCCGGGTATTTATTGCAGGCCCGCAGCCGGCAGCAGGCAGTTGGCTCTGAGGAGCCGAAGACCCGACCCTCCCACCCTAGCTAGAATCACTCTGTATTAGTTAGATCTTTTGCATGCTTGATGTTCTTTGTCACAGCTTGTACGGGCGGCGGTGAGCATGGAGGGCTGCTGGGTGGGGGGGGCTCAAAGGGGGGGTTCCGCCCCCGTCCTTTTACCAGCTCCAGGCTGGTCACCCTCCACACCCCCGTTTCTGCTAAGAGGGAGGGCTTCCCCCTCCCCCGCACAGGACGGCCTTACGGCCAGGTCACGTGTTTCCGGTCACGTGTTTCCGGTCACGTGTTTCCGGTCACGTGCTTCCGGTCACGTGCTTCCGGTCACGTGCTTCCGGTCACGTGCTTCCGGTCAAGGTGTTGGCCAGGCAGCTATTGGCGGCAGCTGGCCGTGCCTGGCCAACCTCCCTTGATCTAGGTTCCGGATCTACCCCCCCCCCATGCTCATACGCCAACCGGGCAACTACCATCCACAAGCTGTGGCCTTTTTCTGCCACCTTATCTCACTTGTACCAATACACTTTGTGAATCTTATCTCTGTGTTGTGTGATTATTCTGGTGGGTGGGGAACGGAGGGACTACCGGCGGGAACTGTCTCTCTCTGGCCCGCAACTACTGACCAGTCAGCTTGATGTCAATAGCAGGAAAGGTTATAGAACACATAATCAAACAGTCAGTTTGTGAGCACATAAAAAGTAACCAGCATGGGGATCTCAAAAACAAATTGGACTTTTTTCTTGTTAGAGTTACAAGCTTAGTAGAAATAATGTGGGCATAGGATCTTGATTTCAATAAGGCTTTTGACAAGTCTCTCATGATATTCTTGCAGATAAGCTAGCAAAATGTGAGTTAGACAGTGCTATTATTAAGTGAATTTGTAACTGGTTGATAGAACCAACCCAATGAGGGCTCACCAGTGGTCTCTCTTCATCATGAAGAGAAGTGACTAGTGGGGTGCCACAAGGTTCTGTTCTAGGACCAGTGTTCTTCACCATCTTTAGAAATTACTTGGATGTTGGAATAGAGGGCCTGTCAAATTTGCAGATGACACCAAATTAGGAGGGATAGCTAATACTCCAGAGGACAGGATGAAGATTCAAAATGACCTTAATAGATTCAATAACTGGGCCAAAACTAACAATAAATGTACAATGCTACATTTAGGCAGGAAAAATGAACTGCACAAATATAGGATGGGTGACACCTGACTTGAGAACAGTATGTATGAACAAGATCTAGAGGTCTTAGTAGACTAACAGCTAAACATGAACCAACAGTATGATATAGCCTTCAAAAATTACAGTGGAATTCTAGGCTGTATCAACAGGATTACAGTGTCCAGATTAAGGGAAGTAATAGTACCACTCTGTTCTGTTTTGGTCAGACCTCACATGGAATACTATGAGGTCTGTCTATTAATACTATAATACTATGTATACTATAATACTATATCCAGTTTTGGGCATCACAGTTGAAGGAAGATATCAACAATCTGGACAATGCTCAGAGAGGGGTGATCAAGATGGCAAAAGGTCTGGAAACCAAGCCTTCTGATGAAGACTTAGGACTTTAAAACGGTGTAATCCCACGAATGTGTATAGCAGAAACATCATGGCATTATAACATTTACATTCACACTTTGCTCTATCATGCAAAAGAACTGCCACAGGATCATTGCATGATGACCACAAGCACTTTAAGAATGGGAGTTTACTTCCACGATTCAGCACGGGTGAGATCTCGGCAGTTCTCGCGTGAAGTTGTGAGTGTGCTTAAAAGTCTAAAACAGCTAAATTAAGAAACAAAACAAGCACACAAGCACTGAAACAAACCTAAAACTTTGCCATCTGTCGGGGATGCTTTGATCGTGATTTCCTGCATGGAGGGGTTGGACTGGATGGCCCTCGTGGTCTCTTCCAACTCTACAATTCTATGATTCTATGATTCTATGAAAGGCAAGCCCTTTAGCGATCTTCTGGTGTTGTGATAATACCATATTTAAAGCATCTGATAATCTCTGTAGTTTTGCACACTTTCAATTCTGTGAAAACAGTGCTATTGTAGATCTATTGACGGGTTAACCCGTTAATTAAAAGCAATGGGTTTTTCACGGCTGGGGAATGGGATAACCACAACGTCATGAAGTAGTGGGGGCCATTTGCACTACCCTGATGTCATTATCCCACTATTTTGCCACATCTGATAAAGCCCTTAGGCAGTTGACTATGTTAAGCTTGGAGAGAAAAAGACAGAGGTGACAGGATAACCATCTCTAAATATCTGAAGGGATGTCATGAAGAAAATTAAGCAAGTTTGTTTTCTGCTACACCAGACACTAGAAAAAGAACCAAATGGATTCAAATTACAAGAAAAGTGATTCAAACTAAACACTAGAAGAATTTCATAACTACAAGAGCTGTTCAACAGTGGAATGGACTGCCTCCAAGGGTAGTGAACTCTCCTTCTTTGTTGGTCTTTAGACAGAGGCTGGATGAGCATCTTGCAGGAGTGCATTAGTTGTGCATTTCTGTGTGGTGGGGGGTTAGACTAGATGGCCCTTGCAGTCCTTTCTAGCTCTATGATTCAAGGGCAGGAACAATCTTGTTTATTACTGATCACACATAAGCACTCATTGGCTAAAGAGGGAGATGTTAAAAAAATCAACTAATGAACTAATATCTCACGAGTACCAGCATTGGGTAGTGGCTGGAGGCTGCACTAGGGAGGTCAGAGTTTAAATCCTTGCTTAGCCATGGAAGCCCACCGAGTGATCTTGGACAAGTCATACTGTCTCAGCCTAAGAAGGAGGCAATGACCAACCTCCTCTGAATAAATCTTGCCAAAAAACCAGGGATGGGGTCAGAGTCAACTTGAAGGCACATAATAATGACTGCTATCTCACCCCACCCCCACCTTATTCCTTATAAAGGTTAAGTCAGACTTTATCAGGTGAGCCCCTTTAAACATTCTTTTGCTGACATAAAAAATCAATTTTTTTGCCAGCAAAAGAACACCCTCATCACCACACTTACCTTCTCTCCTGGCAGAAGGCTTCCCTGGCAATGATGAGGAAGTGAACGAAGCCCGGTTCACTTCCTCCTTTGAAATCCCTCAAAACTTCATTGTGCAGGGAATGTAAAAATAACACACAAAAAGTTACACTAAGCACATAAACACACTTAAAAACTTCCAAGTAAACCAGAGAGGGTAATAAAAGTGTGTCATCTACCTGGATGTTGCAATCTCACCCGGAAGTGTTCTGGCCGCTCCGGCCATTCATGAGGTAAGTATGCAGGGGAAAAAAGACATGGGGTTACACACGCCAGCTATGCAGGCAAAAAAACAGCACAGCTGACCTATTGACCTCTTGGGCCATCAATAAAATAGATTGGCTTAAGGACAAGACATAAAAACAAAAGTGTGACGTTGTCTGGTATGCGCGCCCTTTCGTGTTTATGTGGCATTGTTATGATGCCGTATTTAGTGCATCTGATCTCTCTCTCTGGCTTTTCTTCGCAAACGAAGATTCATGAAGGACTCATCCTGCATTTTCTGCAAGCACGCTGATGACTAAAAAGGACAATCCGTGATAGACAAGTCCGGTTGCAGAAAACACAGCAGGAGGTTTCCTTGGGTGATTTTCCTGGTTGTGATTCTTTCTGCATTGTCATTTCTCTTCAAGACTTGTTTGGCGTGAGTTCTCAAATAAGGCTGCAGCATTGTGGATAGTGTCTCCATGCCTCCCGATATGAGGCCAGGGCGGACCATTGTTGGTGATCAATTTGGCCGAGCCAGAGATGTTGTTTCAGGGAGTCCTTATATCATTTTTTTGGAGCGCCCCTCTTATGCTGACCCATGGTGAGTTCACCGTAGAGTACTATTTTGGGGAGGCGATGGTCCTCCATCCTAGAAATGTGCCCTGCCCAGCGCAGCTGTGTTCTCAATATCATGGCCTCAATGCTGGTGATCCCTGCTTGCTCAAGGACAGCAACATTCGTCACATAGTCAGTCCAGTGTATATTTAGGATTGTGTGTAAACAGTGCTGATGGAAGCGTTCGAGGAGTCGTAAGTGTTGGTGATAGGTGACCCATGTTTCAGACCCATAAAGGAGAATAGACAGTACAATGGCTCTATACACACTGATGTTTGTGTTTCGCCTCAGGTGTTTATTACTCCATACTCTTTTGTAAAGTCTTCCAAATGCGCTATGTGCCTTTGCTAATCTATGATCGATCTCTTTGTCAATCTTGGCATCTGAGGAGATGATGCTTCCCAGGTAGGTGAACTGCTGAACGGACTTAAGCACAGAGTTGCCGATGGCAATGTGGGGATGGTGGTGTTCGTCCTGTGGTGCAGGCTGGTAAAGAAAGTGCATCTGATAAAGTCCTAAGAAAGGGAGGTACTGTGTGTGATCAACTGCCAACCACCAGATGGCACCACAGGCGACCTGATTTCGAACTATTTTATTAATTTAACAGGACATTACCAAGAGCTCTGGATCCTTTCTGTTTTACTCTTCATTGTTCTAAGGGTTATTTTAAGGCATTTGAAAATAGTTTCCTTTATTTACTATTGCTTTCCAATAGTCCCTTCTAAAAATAGCCTTGCTTGTGCATTTTTGTGCTCGCTCTCCTTTTATCACACAAGGAAAGAATTGAGTTTGCCAATAGATCTATTTTCAGGCATTGCTTCCCTGCCTCCAATATATGTGCAGTTGGTAGCAATTCAATAGATGAATCTTTCTCCTGCAATGCCTCTCTGTGTTAGTACAAGTTTATTTCTATCTCACCTGTCTGAGTTCTAAAGAACTCAGGGCAACATGTATGGTTTCATTCATCTTCATAACAATCCTGAAAGGAAGGATAGCATGAGTGATAGGGAGCATTGTGATGACCAGAATTTAAACCTGAGTCTTCAGTAAATCCCCCCCCCTCTCTGGCTTTTCTTCGCATACTAAGATTCAGGAAGGATTCATCCTGCGCTTTCTGCAAGCGCACTGATGACTAAAAAGGCCAATCCGAGATAAACAAGTCTGGTTGCAGAAAGCACAACAGAAGGTCTCCTTGGGTGATGTTTCCGGGTTGTGATTCTTTCTGCGTTGTCGTTTCTCTTCAAGACTTGTTCGGCGTGAGTTCTCAAATAAGGCAGCAGCAACACTCTACCATTACATACTCTTCAACATTACACAGATGAAAACCGAGGACTCATGTGGCCAAGCAACATTAGAGCATGACCAAGATGGCAAAAATTATTGATGAGAAAGAAAAAGCACACAAGGAGAGGCAGCAACAGTTTGCTTTTGCCTGAGCCTACTAGGAAGTACAAGATTCCACCCCTCCTCTCTCCCCTGCTGAGTTAATTTAGTGCAAGCTACTTGTGCACTTTGAACAGTCTGCAGTGATTGAAGTAAGTTAAGGTCGAAGGGGAAAAGTGGATGAGAGAGAGAAAGGGATGTTGCTTTTAAAAAGTGGGGTGACAGAGGATTAATCAGAACTGTCAAACTGGGACAGTTGGAAGGTATGCCACTGGGCCATTCCTACAAACCCTGGAGTTCCCCAAGCTGCCCAGTCAAAACCAGGCATAGATCATGGGCTGGGAGACTTATTGTAAAATTCCACATAGGTGTTCCCCTTACCTGGCAACACACCTTTTAAGCTGCTGACCAAAGATAACATTTACTGACTGGTGGAAAGCAATGACATCCAGGTTGGCTGTGTTTGGTGGTAGTGGGGGATGCAGGGGCTTAAAAGAGGAAGGCTTTTGGGCTGGGGAGAGTTTAATTGTTAGTAAAAAATTCCAACCTCTTCAGTGACCAAAAGAGGGAGTTAGTGCATCCAGACTGATTGAAAAGTCCCACATTTTGTTCTTTCTGATTTTATACTGGGTTAAAACAAACCAACCTAGGGAGCTGGTATAAAAAGTCTCTGATTATACTGGGAGCTGACAGAAAATATTCTGGGATAAACAAAATGTGTATGGAAGTCTAAAATAAAATTGGAAAGAACAGGAAGAAATATGGGACTTTTTAGTGTTTTTAATCAGTGTAGATGCACCCTTATACAGGCAGAAACTGGATTAATTCATTCACAAATGACTACCAGGATGTCAGCCATTGTTTTCTTAGGGATGGGGGAGTGGAGAATTGTGCTTCTGGAAGCCCCCAGGGGTTGTGTTTCTTAGCTAAAACAAAACATGCTTGTTTCAGCACCTCCCCTAAGCACTTTTCATCGAAGTGAAAGTGACTTTCTGTTCACTTCTGGTTTAGCTGGAAACCAGAACTTCAGCCCATGGGGGCCCAAGGACTTGGGAATGGGTTGGATGTAGTATCAAATTTTCTGTAGCCGACCATCCCATATCTAGCTGCTATACCATACAGTTTGCTAAATTCCTGGCCATGAGGCACACAGAAGCCCGTCAGCCACTTAAACAGTGGGATAACTCTTTATGGAGGGTTTATACAGTTATTTAGGGCCCTGGTTGCTTTTCACCAGTCCTATAAAGAGAATTGTGCTATTAAAAGCAAATACACCATTTGGCTCTAAACATGAGCCTCGTTCTGTGTGGTAAGGGACATAATAAACAAACAGGAATGTATCTTCAACAGCACTGGATCTGTTGTGTTTTGGATGTGGTGTGTGTAAACATAACCAAACAGAAAGACTAAGAATTTTCTCAGTAAATAAACTATCTGAGGAGCAGGCCCCTTAGAACTATTATTAAGCAGGTGCGGGTGTTCACCATTGGCAGGCTGGTCGCTATTCATTTTGCCCATTTGCAGGTACCGGTACCTGCAGAGAGAGGGCAAATTACTTTTCCTGTCCACTAACACTGAAACCTCCTTAAACATGAAGACTGTTACAAGCACAATGTGTACTTAGAAGTGCCCTCCATGTCCTCAGTGTAGGTTACTACCAAGTAAGTATATAGGATAGATTGCAGGCAGCCTTTGTTTTTCCTAGGAGGGCTCAATGACAACAGCCATCTTAACAAAACCCAGAATCCACAAAAAAGCGATACCTGTATTGGTCAAACAAAACACAAAACACATGATGCAAGCTTTTGAAGCTCTACTGGCTTCTTCACCAAGCAAAAGATGTTTAAAAATGAAAAAAGAAAAGTGATGACATTGGAGTCACAGGCCTATTTCTTAGTATTTGGTTATTTAGCACACTTCTGTTTGATAGCTTCTGAGGAGGCTCAGCTATATAGGAATCTTGATGGTCCAGTTTTGCTAGATCATTTTTTTGGTGGGGGTCAGACCATCTTGCCTAATCTTGGGAGTGGGGGTCCAGTTCCCTGCTCCCCTTTTCTGGGGTCCCTACTGAATAACAGAAATTCATGCTATTGGATGACGTTACTTGCAATGCCTTCCTTTTTGGTCAGCAGGCCATAAGCCAAGCCCAAAGTATGAAGAAATAGCCGTGTTATGAGATATACTGTACACAACACATTTAAATCCGCAGTGGAGAGCATGCCATCCAGCCACTTCTGCCTTTGAGGCAGTGGGGTTTCTTTGCAAAGGCAGAAGCGGGTGGCTGGCAGGACTTGCTGCTGCTTCCGCTGCTGCCCTATGCCATTTTTAATAGGAACTTATAAGCCTCACCTCGTGTTTCCAGTCTTACCTTATAAGAGAGCCTCTTGCATTCACAAGCCTCATGAGAGAGATTTGTGAGGCTTGCAGAGAGATTGTGAATGCGAGGTGAGGCTCATAAGTCCCTATTAAAAATGGTGTAGGGCAGCTGTGGAGGCGACAACAAACTCTGGGTGGCATTATTTGCTCCCCACAACCAGGGAGCCATCTAGCCACCCACTTTGGCCTTGCGAAGGAACCCCACTGCCTTGAAGACAGAAGTGGGTGTCTGGTGTGCTCCCTGGAGGTGGGGGAGCCCGAAGAATGCACACTACCTGGGGCTTGTCACTGCCTCTGCTGCTGCCATATGCCATTTTTAATAGCAACTTGGACTTGAGTATGCACGTTTTTTTGCATCTGTGCAGGGTCCTGGAACAAATGCCCCATGGATACCAAGGGCTCACTATAATGTACATTTGAATCCACAGTGGATTGAATCCTCAGATCATGAGCCTGCAGATACGGCAGGCCTACTGTACCTTGCACTAGGGGTCCCAAACCTTTTTGGACTGATGGACACATTTAGAATTTGGGGAACCCCTTGTAAATGGAGACCCTTTCACAAAATAGTTGCCATGATGGGTGCACAAAACACCCAAATCCCAGAAAGACAAACATTCCCAGAAAGACAATGTGCTCAAGAGGATCACAAGATAGAAGTTTGGTCTGAGTCCCAACATATCTTTGTGTTGGGACTCAGTCCCAATTCAAACGTCTTTGAATTTAGTTTTCTGCTCCAGCACACCACCTATATTATAGAAGGTCAAGCCAATTATTTTTCTAAATCACCTCTCAAGTTAGTGGCTGAGATCCTACATCACAGACATAGGACTTTATCAGACCATGCAAATACACTGTCATAAGGATCCCTAATGATCGTGAAAGAGTACGATGTCCTTTCGCGATCATGCATTGTTAAAAAGCTGTACTTTTTTTATTGACATCCCAAGCCGTCAGTTGATTTCCCCTAGTGCTTTTTTGCCAGCATTGCCGGCATTTGAATCTGTGCACCATTGTACTCACATGAATGCAGCGTCCATGGCTGGTCTGGCCAGAACACTTCCCGGTGAGATCGTGACATCCAGGTAGGTGATGAACTTTTTATGACCCTTCCCAGTTTACTTGGGACTTTTATAGTGTATTCATGTGCTTTTAAAAACTTTTACTTTGTTATTTTTGTTTTTATTTTTGAATTTCCTGCACTATGTATTCTTGCAAGAATCTGCGAGATTTCAATAGAGGAAGTGAACAGAGCTCTGTTCACCCCTATCCATTGCTGGGGAGGGCTTTCAACATGGATGCAAGGTAAGTGTGGCATCCAGGTAGGTGATGAACTCCAGGTAGGGGAGTTCTTTTGCCAGCGTAAACATGGCAGAAGTTGTGCCGGCAAAAGAATGGGTTTAGGGGGTGGTCTAATAAAGTCCATAGTTAGAAATGCATAACTTTGTTATTGTTTCCTGATCCAACTCCCCAAACATACCTTAACAACCAGCAGTGGAAGTCTGTTCACTGGTCACAGCAGGATGATGTTTCCAGCCCCTTCCTGCCAGCAATCTGCAACAGAGGTTCTGCTTCTGATTGTTGCATCACAGATTGCCGGTGAGAGGGGTCTGGAAATATCATCCTGTTGTGCCCCAGTCACCGGCAGACAGACTTGTTTGAGGTAGGTTTTAGAGGCAGGAATTGTAATCCTACCAATAGTGCCATGATAGTAGCCATGAATACTGAACAGTTATGAATGCATAAGTCTAACATTTGTAAATTGGATGCCCTCCAATTTGTTTAGCCAAATGTATTATTCAAAACAGAAGAAAACTCCAATCACACAAATACCACAACATATACCGCAAACTGCAAACACACACAAACCTCTCTAGATCACCCTGGCAAGTATTCAAGCACAAACATTTAACAGGTCACATTTAACTGCACAAACAGGTTACATTCAATCCCATTTAAGTAGGAAAATGATTGCATTTAACTGGTCAAATAGATTTTTTTTCTTCTTCAGCATAGCTAGTAGTGCAGTGTCTTCATATGTGAATGAAACCCTGGGAAAGAATAGTTCCTGAAGGGGCAATACCCTCTCCCCTGCTGCCCCATAGCTATACCCCAGCTGTTGAGGGAGGTACTGGCAAAGCAAGTAGAAGGGGAAATGGAATGGAGTGGCAGGAAGCCTGAACAGAAGCACTCCACAGTTTCAACATTTTGCTGGAAATCCCACTTGTAATATCTAATACAATTTAATCTTCTGTATACATTTTCAGAGATCTGGAGTGCAGCCATTTTGATGTTCATTTCTATAAGAGGCCATCATTTTATGAAAACTTGTTGCAAAGAGAAAGGTGAAGATTTTGACTTCACATGAAAGGTGAAGATTTTGATAGTTTAATAGAGACATGGGGTGACATGATTCCATACATGTACAGCCTTTCTCAAGTTTTTGGTAGGATTATAATCTTTTTTTCTATGCAAATGTTGGCAATAGTGCCTTCTGCTAAGATTCAGTTGAAGGCTTCTGCTAGTGGCTGAGCCAATAAATCTTGGCTTTTGTATAAAACTTGGCAGAGGATCTAACCCTGCCTGATGTTTTATTAATATTTAATCCGATTAATTATATCTCTGACCTCTTTGGTTGTGACTTCATAGTCAAGCTAGCTGGCATGTTCTTCTGCATAAGGATACATGATATTTTACTTTCAGTACATTTTTAAAATAAAAAAATTGCTAAAACTTGAAAATTTCTTCAGATTTGGGATGGAAATAATGAGATCAAAGGAAACTGAACATAAGAGAAACAGAAATTCACATATTCATCCATCTTGACCCAAGGCTAGGGTTGAATCCTAAATTTAGCCAAATTAGGGCTAATTTAGGGTTGCCATCTCTTTTTTAAAAACAAGCTTCTCATCTTTAAAATATATATGGGGTCATAGGTACAACATGGTTCTCTCTGTGTTGGAAATATCTGTAACTATTACATTTCTTGTAAACTTGTTTAACAAAATCAAATGAGAGAAAGTGAATTTCTTGGATTTACTCATCCCTCCTTCTGGAACAACCTTAGTCACATTGGTTTTAGTGAATATTATTTTCTTCAGTCAAGATAGCTTGTCCTGAGATACATAGTTTAATAAATATATTAATAATATTGCAATAGAATATACTAATATATTAGCAAGTATATTTACTATTGCTTTAGATCACAGATGGAAAATGTACACCCTCCAGAAGTTGTTAAACTGCAGCTCCTAACCCTAGCCAGAAGAAGGCTGGGAAATGCAGTTCAACATCTGAAAGGTTGTATAACGCCGTCCACCCACCCACCCCACATACTGAAGATGAAATGCACAACATTTCAAACCTCTGGTACAACCCATCATATAGATATTGTAATCATAATTTAGCCCTGAACTATCCCTATCATGAGCCTGAATGAGTTGGCTATCTCAGGTGCTAGACTGCAGGAAATCGCAAATTCACCACTCCCCTCTTCCACCACTACTGATGCTTTAGAGAGCTACTGCTGCTAAGTGTACATAGTCTGCTGGCTATTTATTTTATTTATTGTTTTTTAAATGTGATTTTAGATTAGTTGCTTTTAATTTATATTGTTTAATACCTTTTTATGGGGGAGGGTGGGGGTGGGTGGTGTTTTGGGATTTTTATCTGTATACGAGAGGTCAGGTAACTTTCGGAACCTTGTGCACCTGTGTATACCAGTACTAACTGCAGAGAACTCCAGTAAAAGTAAAATTAATGTTTTTTATTGGAAAATAACACAGAAAGCATTCACACATACAACACACACTCACAAGAACCACACCAGGCTAGTGAAGAGTTTAAAGTAGAAGGGTTGTATATAGAAATAGATTCTGGAGATAGAGTAATAATTACCAGTCCTGAAGAGTGGAGCAAAGTACTCAGACAGAAATCTGAGAGTGGCACTGAAGTACAATCTGGGGGGGGGGGAGATGCCAACAGAAAGAGTGGCCAGGTGTTGTCTGCAGGGGTACAGTGGCACATTTGCTATTGTTTGGGGACTAATATTTATACAGTACTGTATCTCATGTCCTGAAGGGTTATTTGAGCTTAGAACAAAGTGTAGAAGGGTTTCCCACCATTTAAACAAAGGAAACTGAAACTCTGCTGATTGCTATTAATGGTTGAGGGATAAGAATGGATGGGTTCATGACAACTTCTGTATTGTAGGACAGGGAGGGGCAATGAGGGATACTTCCTGGGTATAAGGGTTGTTTTGGTCACTTGTTTGTGATGTGTGACTCATTACCAAGGGTGCCGAAGAGGAAATTAGCAGACACCACCTTAATGGCATTGTTTACTAGGGGTTTTGCAAATCCTGTTTTGGGTGTGTCTGCTTGTATTTTTCCACAACTCCTTTCTAGGTCCTTGTGACCTCTGTTTGACCTCACCTTTTGGTCTACCCTGGTCTACTAGACCCCATGAATGAGATATTATACAGAGGGGGTATAGGGCATGGTAACAACATCATGAGACCAGTTCCTTTCAAAACATCTTGCTCTAAAGAATCCACACAGCCGAGCCACTATGAAAACCAACCATGCCACGGCACAGGTGATTTTCCTAGTTACCCCTTCTATAGCGCTTTGGCTCTGGGTACCCCTCATGGATAAACATTTAGAAACTGCCACCCCTTAGATGTAGAGCCTGGGCTTTTTTGGGGTGGTGGTGGCTGTCATCTCTTTTTCCTTTGTTTGTGTTTGGGAGCTGCTGTCTAAGTGGGGGCTGGAGAGGCTGCCATCTCCTCATCCCCCCTCTTTACCAGAATGTGGGATTTGCAGTTGCCTCTGAGAGGTATGGGATGGCAGCAAGTGGTGGCACAAAGAGGAGCTTAGGCCCTTTGAGAACAGTAAGCAGCATGTCTCCTTTTCTCCCCTGCCCCTGGTGAGTACAAATCTTGGGCAAGGAAGTGCTGCTAAGGCTTCAAATAATGCATCTGTGTTGATAGGGGGGGTGGCGCTTAGCTTGTGATGTGTGAGGGGGAGAAGAGAGAGGCCTCTTTAGGTGGATATGGAGTTAAAGTTAAAGGTTGGGAGAAAGTCTTAACTCACTGTGCAGTGTGGCAGCATTTCACACTCTAGGCAGACAGAATTTGGGCTACACCTAAAAGAGCCCTCACTTCAGTTCACTTGGCAGGTGAACATGGAGCAGAGTCTCTGACTAGACTATTATAAGGACTAGAAAAGTGTGTGAAAAAGAAGGTGATCATTTGGCTTACTTGAGAGGTTATCAGACAGGAATGAAAAAAGCATTTCTGTCCCACAATGTCCACTCCCACTCCTGTCCTGCCCCAGTCTAGCCACAATCACCCTCCCCACTGCACTTACCTTGTCTCATGTCAACAGGGCAGCCCAGGAATGAAGGGAGCTCTAATGGAGCTCCGTTCACTTCCTGGATTGAACTCACACGGATTCTTACAAGAAGTTGCAAGCATGGGAAATTAAAAAAGAAAAATAACTTTAAAAAGTGACAGCAAACACAAAAACACACTTTAAAACTAACAAGTAACCTGAGGAGTTAAAAAGTGTGTCACTTACCTGGATGTCCTGATCTCACCTGGAAGTGTTCTGGCAGGGACCACCCATTGACGCTGGGATCTTGCCAGCCTAATGGGACACCTTGTCGCACACTGTCAAGTCTGTGACAGAAACGGAATGGGAGAAATCTATTGATGGCTTCTCCTGTCAATAAAAAGCAATGCTAGCAGAAGGGGAGCAGAACGGATGCATAACGAGGGGGGACAATGTTGTCTGATAAAGGAGCCGTTTTGTGATCTCCTGGCGTTTGTGTAATGTCAGTTTTGACGCTTCTGATAATCTCCTTGGTCTCAAGTCATTTAGGGCTTTATGACAGAAACCATTTTGTCAACTATTTAGGGGTTATGATAGAAACATAATCTGTTACTAGGGTCTCCTCTTAAGAAAACCAATTTTTCCTGTAAACTGTCTCTGAGCTTCCCTTTACTTGGTGTGTTAGGCAAGCATGAAACAATATTGTTTAGTGATGTGACTCGCAAAACTCTCTCATTTCTTCATTACAAAAATGTATGTAATGCTTTTCTGCCACTGTTTCATCTAAGGTATTTTAACAGAATATAAAAAATATCATATAAAACAGGCAAACACCAATTTTTATTTCACATTACTATACACAATTACAAAATGAAAAATGAGCAACAAAAACAGCTGAGGTTAAAAACAGTACTGAGATGAGCAACCAGTCCCTTCAGGACTTTGTGTAAATTCAAAGAATGTTTCATTTGCTCATGCATTCACTAGGAGATTATCAGATGTGTTAAAAGTGGTGTTACACGAATGCCAGGAGATTGCAAAAGGGTTCCCTTTTCAGTCGATGTCATTCCCCCCTCGTTATGCTCCTGTTCTGCTGCCATTCCACTGGTGCTACTTTTTATTGATGGGATAAGCCGTCAATAGATTCCCCCATTCCATTTCTGTCACGGATGTTCTTGTGAGCGAAAAGGTGCCCCGTTATGCTGGTGAGAGCTCAGTGTCAATGGGAGGTCCCTGCCAGAACACTTCCAGGTGAGATTGGGATATCCAGGTAAGTGACATACTTTTTATGACCCTCCCTGGGTTACTTCGGCCTTTTAAAGTGTGTTTTTGTGCTTGCTGTAATTTTTTTCATGTTCTTTTATTTTTGAATTTCCCATACTCGCATCTTCTCACGAGAATCCGCAGGATTTCGATCCAGGAAGTGAAGGGATCTCTGTTAGAGCTCTGTTCACTCCTGGAATGATGGGAGAGGAGTGATGGGAGAGGAGGTAAGTGTGGTGGGGAGGTTGATTGTCGTGGGTCAGGGATGGGACAGGGGTAGGAGTGGGGATTGTAGGACAGGAACACTTTTTTCGTTCCTCTCTGATAATCTCCTAGAGCAGGAGGGTTCTATAGGATAATTATACCTCCTGGAGGCTTGCCGGAGGATGAGTGCCTTCTGAAAGAGGAAAAACACACTTGTATTTTTGTGCTACACTGTTGCACCACTGAAATTTGACAGTGGGCCTGGTGGGAGGGGGTGTCCAGAGGATACAAAAAAGGGGGAGGAAGGTAAGGGGCATATGCAATCCATCCTTGTAGATTGTGCAGCCCCTCCTCCCACTTGCTGAAAGGTTATCTAGCTTTTCCTTTTTACAGCTTGTCAGAAAATCTCTTTTCCCCCTCCCCAGGAATGCAGCGGTGTTCTGTCAACTTTTTATTTAGGCTGTGAGAAATTAAACTTTCTTTGGATGATGTCTGCTTTCCTTCTCTTGTAAGAAACCATACAGCAAATTATTTTTGTTTTGCATTTTTTTAAGAAGGAAAAAAAATCAGCATGGCTATAAGAGAACCAGCTAGCAATGTGTGAGGAATTCTCTCCATTGAAGGATTTTAAAAATAGATTTAGCCAATCCCACCATTCCCAGACTGAAGCAGATGCAATCTGCAGATTGAAATCTCTGTATTTCCAAATTTGTAATGTGTTCTAAGAAAGAAAAGAAAATGGGGGAACAACATGAACACATTTGAAAAATGTGCAAAAACCACAATGTACTTTTATAAATTCTCACCAACATGGCTTAAGTCAATGCAGGCAAGTGTCCATTAATGTGTAAATCTGAAAAATAAATGGAAAAATGTGTACAGTTTCTTCCTATCCACATAATTGCGCAGAACTGATATGGAAGAGACATGAAGGAAAGAAAAGGAAGACATCCATGGAGACAAATTTGACAGATCTGCCCATTCCTACAAACACCCATCCCATCTCTTTAGGAACCAATGCATTATAGTCCCATTGAAATTAAAAAGGGCCACACATAAATATTACAACAGGAACACTCAAATGTACTTGGACCATGGAAGTGCTCAAACCATGGAAGTGCTTTAGACCCATAGTCTTTTTTTTTTTTTTAGTATAGGGAATCCTCTCTTTTACTGAGTATTTGTGGGCATCTGTGTCCAGATTTCAGAGTTCAGGTTTTACAAAGAAATGAATCAATAAAAGACCCTAGCACTGACTATTGTTGTGAGAGACTTCCTGGCAAAGAGAGCCCAGTAATGCTGGCTTTGTGACCAACAGAAAGCCATCAGAACAAAGAAACCATCAGCAGCATTTCCCTCTCAAGCCATCCAGCTGGGCCAGGACCATCCCTCTGCCATCAGATAAACAGGAAATGGAGAGGGAATGCACTGCCTGATGTGTTGTCTTTGAGAATGCTTTACAACAAAGGCCAGATGAAATAAAAGAGATGAGGGGTAAACAAGCTAATTCAAGTATCTTCCTGGGGTCCTGTCAGCCAGCAATAACTACAGTCAACACTTCACGTATCATCCAGACAGCTGCCAGACTAGTCTGCCTTGTGGACGCTGTGTGTGTGTGTGTGGGGGGGTGCATGCTAGTAGCTTTCTGGATCTTGAGAAAAGCAGATTGGTGGTAGCCCAGCCAGATCTTTCTCACTTTGGAAAACAAGAATGCATTTCATTTAGTGGAGAAGAAGCAGGTCTTGTATATCCACTCTCACAATGCTATATATGTAACCTGTTCAACTTCCTTTCCCCCCTAAAGCAGTGGCAGCTCCCATGTAAGTAGGGTACTAAATCTGCTCCTAGGTTTGGTCTGAAAGTTAAGGAGCTCTTCTAAGATGCTGAATCTATTTTGGGTCACCACCTTCACCATCTCCTTGAAAGCTCAGACTAAAGCCACTGACATGGGAACCACCAGCCCTCACTGACCATGAGGTACTTTCCCAACATTACATTGTAATGTCTCTCTCTCTCTCTCTCTCTCTCTCTGGCTTTTCTTCGCAAACGAAGATTCAGGAAGGACTCATCCTGCGCTTTCTGCAAGTGTGCTGATGACTGAAAAGGCTAATCTGAGATAAACATGTCCACTTGCACAAAGAACAGCAGAAGGTCTCCTTGGGTGATGATTCCGGGTTGTGATTCTTTCTGCCTTGTCGTTTCTCTTCAAGACTTGTTCGGCGTGAGTTCTCAAATAAGGCTGCAGCATTGTGGATAGTGCATCTCCATGCCTCCTAATGTGAGGCCAGGGTGGACCATTGTTGGTGATCAATTTGGCAGAGCTGTTGTTTCAGGGAGTCCTTGTATCGCTTTCTTTGGAGCGCGCCTCTTATAATGGCAACTACAGGCATACCTCAGTTAACAAAACCTCTGATTAAAAAAAAAACTTTTTTACAAAGTATTTTTATGCCGACCCACCCTCCTTTTCTTTCTCATCCTCTGTCTTCGCTGGAGGGTTTTTTTGTTTTGTTTTGGGTTTTTTTGGCAGCATCAGTAAATGGTGGGGAGACTAGTGACATTTTAAAAAGCATAGAACTTCCTTTGAGAACTTTAAGTTTGGCTACCAACATGGAAATGATAAGTAAGTGTGAGCTGGTAAAATAAAAAGTCATCCCTGGGTACATTTTGGAAGAAACTGTTTATTTATTTGTTTATTTATGTAAGGCTTACCATGCCTGGTTGTTTCAACTCACATGGACATATTGTGAGTTTTGAAAAAAAAAGTTTGCTGAAACATTTTGAATTGCTCTTCTTTCCTGTGGCATAGGAACTTATTTGAGGGCCAGTGTGGTGTAGTGGTTTGAGCATTGGACTACAACTCAGGAGATCAGGGTTTAAATTCCCACTTGGACATGGAAAACCATTGGGTGACCTTGGGCAAATCACACTCTTTCAGCCTCAGAGGAAAGCAAAGGCAAACCCCCCTCTCAACAAATCTTGCCAAGAAAACTCCATGATAGAGTTGCCTTAGGGTTGCCATAAGACAGAAATGACTTGAGGGCACATGACAACAACAAGGAACCTATCTCTGTTTTCCCCATGCTATTTCTACCTCTGGTATCAAATTTTCTGTTAAAGAACTAGAATCATAGAATTGTAGAGCTGGAAGAGACCACGAGGGCCATCCAGTCCAATCCCCTGCCATGCAGGAATACACAATCAAAGCATCGCTGACAGATGGCCATTCAGCCTCTGTTTAAACACCTCCAAGGAAGAAGATCCCACCACGCTCCGAGGGAGTGTGTTCCACTGCCGAACAGCTCTTACTGTCAAAAAGTTCCTCCTCATGTTGAGGTGGAATCTCTGTTCCTAGAGCTTGCATCCAATGTTCCGTGTTCTAGTCTCTGGAGCAGCAGAAAACAAGCTTGCTCCATTCTCAATGTGACACCCCTTCAAATACGTAAACAGGGCTATCACATCGTCCCTTAACCGTCTTTTTTCCAGGCTAAACATACCCAGCTCCCTAAGTTTCTCCTCATAAGGCATGGTTTCCAGACCTTTCACCATTTTAGTCGCCCTTCTCTGGACACGCTCCAATTTGTCAATATCCTTTTTGGAATTGTGGTGCCCAGAACTAGACACAGTATTCTAGGTGAGGCCTGACCAAGGCAGAATAGAGCGGCACTATTAATTCCCTTGATCTAGACACTATACTTCTATTGATGCAGCCCAAAATCGCATTGGCCTTTTTAGCTACCGCATCACACTGTTGACTCATGTTCAACTTGTGGTCTACTAGGACTCCTAGATCCCTTTCGCACGTAGTCTCGTTCAGCCAGGTCTCCCCCATCCTGTATCTATGTATTTCGTTTTTCCACCCTAAGTGTAGTACCTTACATTTCTCCATATTGAGTTTCATTTTGTTAGCTTTGGCCCAGCTCTCCAGTCTATCCAGGTCATTTTGAATTTTGATCCTGTCCTCTAGGGTATTAGCTACTCCTCCTAATGTGGTGTCATCTGCAAATTTGATAAGTATGCCCCCCAATTCCATCATCCAAGTCATTGATAAAGATGTTGAATAGCACTTGGCCCAGGACAGAACCCTGTGGCACCCCACTGGTCACATCTTTCCAAGGCGAAGAGGAGCCACTGCAGAGCACCCTTTGGGTTCGGCCGGTCAACCAATTACAAATCCATTTAACAGTTGCCCAACTGTTATCCATTAACTGTTATCCATTAACTAGTGCCCAACACAACACATCTACTTTGTTAACTGAGGTATACCTGAACTATATAATGACTAAACAGAACAAATTAGTTTTAAAAAATAATTTCCCAATCTCTGGTTATATAAAGAAAGAATCCTCCATCCTGACAAATCAACAGCTGTTCCTGCAGTATAGATAAAATATTGGACCTTTGGATTCTAGTTCTACAGATGAAATTTCAGATACAATGATTTGGTGGCTTGAGGAGGGCTAGACACTAATTTTGTTTTAGCTGGAATACTGTCATTATTTTTGGTTTTAGGGTATGGTTTGAGGACACATGGAACTTTATCAGACCAGTCGAAACCAGTGTCCTAATGATCGTGAAAGGGCGCACTTACTAGATGATGTCACCCTTTCAAAATAATGTAAAGTCCAAACCCGTACTTTTTTTTATTGACAGCCCAAGCATCAATAGATCTTGCATAGTGATTTGTTGCCGGCATTGCTGGCGTTTGAATCTGTGTGCCATTGTACTCATGTGAATGCAGCATCAATGGACAAACACTTCTGAGTAAGATCGTGACAGCCAGGTTGGGTATGCTCCTTTTATGACCCCCCCCAATTTACTCGGAACTCTTTAAGTGTGTTTTTGTGCTTTCTTGAACTTTTTGTGTCTTTGTTTAGTTGTTGTTTTTTTAATTTCCTGTGCTAGCATCTTCTTGCAAGATTTGGTGAGATTACAACCCTGGAAGTAAACAGAGCTGTTTGTACTCCATTACTGCCGGGGAAGCCTTTTCACACTCGTTAAGGTAAATCTGGTAGGGGGTTCTTTTGCCGGCATAAAAACAATACAGTTTATGCCGGCAAAAGAATGTTAAGGGGGTGGTGGTATGATAAATCCATGATGTACCAAGATCTTGCTTAAGTTGAGCAGCTCTTTGTTGTGTCTTCAAGTCCTTTCCAACATATGGTGACCCTAAGGTGAACCTATCACTGGATTTTCTTGGCAAGATTTACTCAGAGAGGGGTTGCCCTTGCCTTCCTCTGAGGCTGAGAAAGTATGACTTTCCCAAGGTCATCCAGTACGGTTCTATGGCTGAGCAGGAGGTCTTAAGGCAATAGTATTTAGTCCTGTTTCCCATTGGTAGGGGCACAGTAGCCTAACACTTGATGTCAGTCTCTCATTGATTGTTGAGAATAATGTGAAAATTTAGGGTTGGGGCAAGGGAGAGTAAACTGGGAAGCTGGTCTGAAATGAAAAAAATTAAAATATAATCAGAGCATGCTATAATAAAATGTTATAAACACATCTATCACTGTATCAATGAAATAGTTTTTGGCTGCCCTGGAAGACTATGGAACACTGCAAAATAGGGGGAAAGACAATGTGGTGTGGGAAAGGATCTAACTTTTGGCTCAAAACAAAGAACTACAAAAAAGCTAATTGGAGGGAAAGAGATAAATTGGGATTATTATTAGATTTTCAGTAGTACTTTTTTGCCAGGATTCCTTAATTTTCCTCCCAGTACCTGCCTTTTGGAGTAACTCTAAGCTGCCATCACCACCTGTTTCTAAATGTAAAGTGTTCTTGCTTTATCTCCCAGTGGAGCAATTCAATAGGATAAAATATAAATATATCTCAAAGTTAGGAAAGAATTGTGCCAGGGCTTACAAAACTGTTCTACAACTGGGAGGAAGTTTCCAGAAACAGGCACATCCTTCCAGCAAGAAAGCCTTTTCTATCCCAGAGGTGATGTTCTGCAGATAGCAGGCCAGCAAGTAAAAGAATTATCTGCTGGTTCAGTTTAGCTGATGAGAGATTGATGTTCCCAAGTGAGAAACTTTGGGACCAAAGCAAGATGTGAGCCCATAAACAGAAATAAGTGGCTTACAATGTAGAAAAAGAGGAACAAGATGCTATGCATTAGGGAGGGGGAATGGGTGAGGTAAGATATATCCTGGCTGAATTTGCAGAGAATATGATGTGTCCCAATGTGATCCGAATGAGATTCACAGTATTCAGAAGGAGCGGGGGCTAAAAACTCCACAAACGGCAGAGTAAAAGGATTGGCAGTGTCTCCTGAAGTTTCCTGGAAAATGCACACAGATGCGCATTTCCGCATGTGTGACCATCCAAATTTGCATCATTGCGTATTTTTGCTTTATTGCCCTTTATCAGAGTCTGTGGCCACTCCATTTGAATAAATGCAAACGGATGTGAATAGGTGAAAAAAAAAACAGACACAAAATGGCATTGCTGCCAATGGGCAAATATGTGCACCCATTCACAGTATACCATGGTGTCTAGACAAGCCCTGGGACGGTGTCATTGATGTCAAGACTGACAACTGCACAATGCTACAGATGAATACAAGGAAGTATCAATAGTGGGAGAAAATCAAACTTAGCTGAGGCAGACACTCAATGGGTATTAATATATTTAAATTTAAACTTAAGCCATTTCTAAATGTATGGAGTGTTTGCCCCCCTGTATTTAATTTTACTGAATAAAGTTATTTAGGGTTGTGTTGTTATTATTATTTTATATAGTTTATTCTTATTTCATTAAATTTTTGTTATCTACTTTTGTATGATAGATTATATGCAGATGCAAGTACTTGTATATGTACATATGTGTATATGTGTGTGTGTGTGTGAGAGAGAGAAAGCGCATGTGCGTGCACGTATGTGTGGGTATATGGGTATATGTGTGTATGTATGTGTGAACACATATATGGATGTATATGTATGTATGTGTATATGTGTAAAGTTGTCCCTCCATATCCACGGATTTGGTATCCACAGATTTAAGTATTCACAGCTTGAAAATATTCTTAAAAAATAATAATCCAAAAAGCAAACCTTGATTTTGCCATGTTATATAAGGGACACCATTTTGCTATGCCATTGCATATAATCGACTTGAGTATTCACAGATTTTGGTATCCATGGGGGTCTTGGAACCAAACCCCAGCAAATATGAAGGGACAACTGAGTGTGTGTGTGTGTTTGTGTATATATATGTGTGTGTGTGTGAAATTTTACAGCACTAATGGATATGATGCCTTTTTAAGATTTTAGTAGGGTATTTCTGCTCGTTTGTCTTTATGATTTTATATAATGTTGGAACTTAATAACTTTGGTATGGTCTAGCAACTAATCAATAAATTATGTTGTTTGTCAGTGGGTATTAATCATATAATTATCTATTTTTATATTACTTCATTTCTGTTACTGTTCTGGGGCTGTCCCTCTTCTCCCAGTTTTTTCCAATTTTAGTTTGATGCTGAGCATATATATATATATATATATATATATTTGAAAAAACAAACCTACAGTCATGCATATTTGGAATAAGATGCCACATTTAAACCAGGTGGTCTGTGCCTAAGAGCACAGTATTAACACACTTTGGAATCAGACCTGCCAATGTTCTAATGTAATCACATGTAATTTTCACCCTTTTCCTGACACCTTCTGTG
This sequence comes from Gambelia wislizenii, assembly GCA_030847615.1. Classification (NCBI taxonomy): domain Eukaryota; kingdom Metazoa; phylum Chordata; class Lepidosauria; order Squamata; family Crotaphytidae; genus Gambelia; species Gambelia wislizenii. The sequence goes on from JAUMIR010000004.1 coordinate 39,156,491, forward strand.
CATTGCAGTGGAAGGGTTTAGCCCTAAAAGAGCTTTTAAAAAAATCTTAAATTAACAAACTTGGTAACTTAGTTTAAAAGCAACACCAGCTGTAGGGAACTGTGCATGAATAGGAGAGTTTGTTTCATCAGACTTACAGTGTTTGTTTGTTTGGTTAAACACAACTTGCTTTGATTAGGCTTCTTTTTGGCACACTGATCTAAGTAGATTTAGCTCAAGATCTATACAGAGAAATAGACAGTACCACCACAGAGGTACTATTAGGGTGAGAGAGGAGATTCCTAAGTAACATGGCTGTGGCCTTTATCACCATCACCAGCATTTCTAGGATAATATTTTAAAGAAAAAGACACCAGAAATCATATACATAAAATATTGATGTTGCTGTGTGATGCATATGTCTGTTGTTGTTGTTGCTGCAGAAGTTGATATTCTCTTCCACACTCTGCAATAATCACACCCCTCCCCCAGGACTCATGATTATGCTGCAATTGCCCCCTGAATGGCCATTCCATAGGTGGTGGAGAGTGCAGGGGAGCAGAGAAGCATCTGGCTATGGCCCATAGCCAGATGCATATTGATGACATCATCCACCCAAACCCCAATGGATCTTGGCAGATGATGCCACCAGTCTGTGTCTGACTATGGTATATAGCCAGAAGCTTCGCCAGTCCCAACCACACTCTCTGCCAGCCGGGGTATGGCTGCTCAGAGAAGGCTGTTGCAGCAAAACTAACTCGCCACGGGTCAGCGTAAGAGGAGCGCTCCAAAAAAGCGATACAAGGACTCCCTGAAACAACATCTCAGGCTTGGCCAAATTGATCACCAACAGTGGTCTGCCCTGGCCTCACATCGGGAAGCATGGAGACACAGTATCCACAATGCTGCAGCCTTATTTGAGAGCTCACACCAAACAAGTCTTGAAGAGAAACGACAACGCAGAAAGAATCACAACCCAAAAACATCACCCAAGGAGACCTTCTGCTGTGCTTTCTGCAACCGGACTTGTTTATCTCAGATTGGCCTTTGTAGTCATCAGCGCGCTTGCAGAAAGCGCAGGATAAGTCCTTCCTGAATCTTCGTTTGCGAAGAAAAGCCAGAGAGAAAGAGAGAATAAGTCCTGGGAGTGTTGGTGGGAAATGTACAGAAGTTTTAAATGCAGAACTCTTACACTATACTGGGTAATAGGGGATCTCAGCCTACATCATGTAGCCTATCTCCCAGCACCCATTTCCATCTCTGTGCAAAGAGAGATGTGGAATTTCCTGCTACTCTGCAGGAGAAAGCTCCCTTTACATATCTTTTGCCATACAATTGGGCAAACAAAAGGAGCTGACATGGTATCTCCAATCTCTGATCAGTGATATCATCATAGAGTCCAACCACATCCCAATCACACTCTCCATTGAGAGGATTTGGGAAGGGGCCTGTTCCAGACATTCCATGGGCTGGAATCAAGGTGTGTGAAGACCAGGTAAGACCCACAGGCTGAAGCTTCCCCTTTCTTACCGTAAAACACTATGAAAAATTCTATTAAAGTATTATTTCTGCAATTATTCTTTATTCTCTTGCAGTGTTCCTTCCAGATGCAAGGCACTTTCCTGCCTTGTCTAATTCTGAGCATGAATTCTCCTTCAGGTTTCAGTCCTTCTCTGCTCATTTTGCTCTTGATCCTTCCTGTTCCCTGGCCTTGACTTTTGTATGACCTTGGCCACAGCTTATGATCTTGCTTGCCTTGAGTAACCTGAAACTAGGCAGCCAATGGATCAAGACAAAAAAGCCACTGATGGACAGGAAAGCTATGAAACAGCCCACTGGCAGATGCTTTCAATTAGCTTAACAGGCAATACCCAATGAAACTTCAAATTAGCCACCATGAAAACAACAGTAGATTACTTGTTCTGTCAAACAGCTGAGCTAATAATAAAAAATGTGCAGTAAATGAATGATCCTCCAAAGCAAGCTGGGGTGGGGATGGGCGAGACACTCTATAAGACAATTAACCAAAGATCTGCAGAATGACCAGTTGTATCATTCAACTAATGAACCAAATCAGAATGAGGTGTTTTGTTTCATTTTAAAATATCAGACGGTCACAGCCACATGCCTGTTTTATAGCCTTTCAGTGGATTGCAGTCCTTGAGTATTAATTTCCAATGCATATTTTAGAGCTTTCTGGGCTTTACAAAACAATAAACAGAAGAACTGGAGCTTCTCCAGATGGGGCAAATGTGCTGGGGCTAATTTGTTGCTGTAGTTCTCCTTATCTGTTTATCTTATCTATCTATCTATCTATCTATCTCCAAATGATGTTTCTATAGTCCTGGGTTATTTTCTGGCAATTCCTAGCACAAACTACAACCTTTTATTCTCACCCTCAGGTGGTTTTTTTTTTTTAAATTCCACAACATATTAAAACAAAAAAGCATTGTTCTTTCTCTTTTTGTATTTATATTTTAAATGAGTTATAGTACTAGTAGTGAAATCGAACTTTTGCACTACAACACCATAATGCTAAGAATTTTTTTTAAGCCAGAGGGAGAAAAAAATTACCCCTCAAAACACAGGACTACCTCAGCAGACTTTTACAGGATTAAACATAACATTAAAAATATACACCTGTTACTTTAGCTGACTCATAACTTTGTAGTTTGGTTTAACACAGGTTTTCTTTGTAAGCCTAGGTCTTTAAGACTGATATTGCAAAATTACAAGAACATTATATTTCCCAACTGATCAAAAAATGTACAAAGTTATGAGAAATTGTGGTTAGAAGAAAGCTACTGCCACTGACATGTAATTTGAAGACACAGTATGTTTGCAAAACTGATTTTTTTTTTAATCATCAGAGACTTATCAAATGGAAAAGTACAGTTGACCATGAACTTTACTAGCCCCTAAACCACCTGGCTTCCTGTTAATTCTGTGGACCAATACAGACAAGATATTGGAGACTAGTAATCAGTTATCTTGCTTCTTTGAATTTCCCTTAAAAGCAGTCACATTCCCCCTCCAGATCTAGACCAGAACAATGGGACTAGGGGAGAGAAGTTTAACCTTTAACCTTTCATGTCTTTAACCAGATGGGTGCTCTTGTTTCTCATTCTCATATTCATTCATCTATATGAATGGTAGGTATGTTTCCTTTCCCAGTGTGCTGATTGGCCGCTTAGGAAACATATCCAACCAATCCCCTCCCTCCTCTCACTCCCTCAGCCAATCACCACCCACATGCAAATTCCCTCTCTACCTCACAATCCACTCCTGCCACTCAATCTGCATCTACACACCCAGCCTCACAAGGGCCCCTCCCTCCTCTCTCTCCCTCAGCCACTCACCACCCACATGTAAAACAATGCAATATTTTTTCCTAAAATAATAGTGTGTAGCAGAACCATGTGAAAAATTACATGTAAAACACTGAAACCCCACCCTCACCCACCTACAATAGCATGTAGCTGAACTGTGTGAACCTTGCAAATCTACTATAATGGCGTAGGTTACACTGGGTATAGCTAGTATATATATCTAATTTGTGTTTTTAATCTTCATTATATTTTAACTATTTATTTATTTCATTTGATTTTCTCATTGCTAGCTGTCTTTCCTACAATTCTTTGGGAGATATAGGCAATGCATAATTCTAATAAATATATAAAATCAATAATCACTCTTTTCTGATTTAATACACCCCCCTCTCTCATTCTCTCTCCCACACACACATACACAAGCTCAGATGTGAAAGGAAAGCCTGAAGCTTTCAACAAATATAATAAGAACATGGAATGTGAGAAACATGAATCAGGGAAGCTAAACATTGTAAAACAAGAAATGGAACAGATAAATATAATAATATCTGGTGTGAATGAACTAAAGTGGACAGGCACAAGACATTTTTAATTAGATACTTGGAGTGCCCACTTACTCTGGAAATGACAACCTAAGAAGAAAAGGGGTAGCACTAACAGCGAGGTTGTATCTAAAGCAGTCAGGGGATATAGTGCAAACTCAGGCTGAGTAATACAATAAGAATTTATGGAAAAACCTACCAATATGAACATAATTCAAGTTTATGTTCCAGCAGCAGAGGCAGAAGAAAAAGAAATGGAGAGATTCCACTCTGGCACCACAAAGCAATTGAACATATACCCAAACAGGACACGTTGATAATTAGAGGTGATTGGAATGCATAACTGGGAAACAGAGCAGAACCACATACAGGTATTGTCAGACAATTTTATCAGGATCTGAGAAATCAAAGAGAAATTTAAACCAAGAGTAGGGATGCTATCTGACCAACAGGGAAATACATTATATCAGTGGTTCTCAACCTGTGGGTCCCCAGATATTGTTGGACTACAGTTCCCAGGAGCCCTCTTAGGTCTCACCTTGACAGCTAGGTGGTCCTCCCAGTCATTAGTGAGGCTGTAGGACTGAACTCACAGCCTCACTAATAACCGTAAAGACCACCTGGCTGTCAAGGTGATACCTCAGAGGGCTCCTGGGAACTATAGTCCAACAACATCTGGGGATCCACAGGTTGAGAACCACTGCATTATATGATCACAAAACAAACAAACAAAAATAAAACAAAATAATGGAAGCAATACACTGAAGAACTATACAATATCCAGTATGGGTTTTAGTCTAAGCTTTAAAGGATCTATCCATGGTGCTGAACCTATTTTGGGGGATGCTTCAGCACCTTGGATTGTTTTTTTAAAGTCTTAGACTAAACCCCAGAATGGCTTCACCACATGGAAGCCAGCTATTGGTACCATCTCTTTTCATTATGACTTGAAAACCCAGATGTCCAAACTGGGTTCAGAAAAGGAAGAGTCACAAGAGCTCACATTGCAAATTGAGTTGGTTTTTCTGACCCCCTTGCCAGTTGGAAACACTTCTTTTCCCCACTGTGTCCTGATCGTTCTTTCTTGTTCAAAGTAGAGGGTATGCATAGGGATAATCAAATGTTGTGCCACTCTCATTTCTTTTAGAATTACAGTATACATAGTTTTTCATGGTCTATATAATCAAAGGCTTTGCTATAATCTATAAAACACAGGTTGATTTTCTTCTGAATTTTTTTGGTGTGCGCCGTTAGCCGACTGCCTCACTGACATGAAAGTCACCAGTTGCTAGTGGAGAAATAGCTGTGAAAAACTAATTCAAGCTTTTAGAAGATGAAGAGTTAATTTCCTTTCCCTAATGTGTCGAAGCAAAAAACACATATACAATTTTGTCAGGAAAAGCAGCCGGGTACTCAAGATTTTAGAGCAGCCTTTCTCAACCTTTTTTACCCTGGAGGAACCCTTGAAATAATTTTCAGTCTCAGGGAACCCCTACGTAAAAATTATACCTACAGCTCCCTTAAAAAAATTACAGAAACAGTGAAAAAAATCGATGCTTATTATAGTTCATATTGCTAGCAATGCATATTTGATACTTGAAAGTAACAGGCCTGAAACAGCATACTGGCAGAGAGGTATTTATAGTGTACATTGAAATACTGACCAAATATCCTATGAAAATGCCAAAAAAAGTAATCTATAATAAAAGTAAATTAAATGAAAAACAAATATATTTATTGTGAAACATTATTAAAACCTGAAAAATGTTGTATGAAAATACCCCAAAAAGACTAATACAAATATATTTGATGAAAAACAAATATATTTATTATGATAACATTCCCCTCTCTCTGGCTTTTCTTCGCAAACGAAGATTCAGGAAGGACTCATCCCGCGCTTTCTATAAGCGCGCTGATGACTAAAAAGGCCAATCTGAGATAAACAAGTCTGGTTGCAGAAAGCACAGCAGAAGGTCTCCTTGGGTGATGTTTCTGGGTTGTGATTCTTTCTGCGTTGCCGTTTCTCTTCAAGACTTGTTTGGCGTGAGCTCTCAAATAAGGCTGTAGCATTGTGGATAGTGCATCTCCATGCCTCCTGATGTAAGGCCAGGGCGGACCATTGTTGGTGATCAATTTGGCTGAGCCTGAGATGTTGTTTCAGGGAGTCCTTGTATCGCTTTTTTGGAGCGCTCCTCTTACGCTGACCCGTGGTGAGTTCACCGTAGAGTACTATTTTTGGGAGGCAATGGTCCTCCATCCTAGAAATGTGCCCTGCCCAGTGCAGCTGTGTTTTCAATATCATGGCCTCAATGCTGGCGATCCCTGCTTGCTCAAGGACAGCAATAACATTATTAATGTGAAAAACCCTCATTTTGCATTTGTACCTTTAAATCAGTTTTATGCAAACCAGCGTCTTCTTTTGTCCTCAGTTCTGGCAAATGATAAGGGTCCATGGCTGCTTGCAGGAAGCAAACTCAATCACACACACACTCATTCCTAGCCTCCTCCCTTTCAGCTGACATGAAGAGCTTCATTGGCACATCAAAAGCTGGGAGGGAGTACAAGGTATTTGGCACATAAACATCCTTTCCTTAACCCATAAGAGGCCCTTTTGCAGGCTTTGTTAGTGTGAAAACATTCACACACACACACTCATTCCTCCCCGGCTTTCTCTGTTGTGGAGGGGAGAGATAAGCCTTTTCAGCTCACCACTTCTCCATGATTTATTACTATTTTCTCACAAAACCCCTGGCAATCTCTGGGGGAACCCTGGGGTGCCGCAGAACCCCAGTTGAGAAACACTGTTTTAGAGTGTTTAGGCCACAATTAGACAGTTGGCATATGGAGACTGGATGCAGAACTGAAAGTCTGTTTCAATATAACAAAAGATAATTCAATTTAGTTTTAAAAAATGGCAGACAAACCTCCACTGAATAAATCTTTCCAAGAAAACCCTATGATGGGGTTGCCATAAGTTGGAATTGACTTAAAGACTCACAGTAACAACACAGTTATCCTAAGGTCATATGCTTTATGCTGGCATTCCCATACATGAAAGAAGGTTTTAGAGTTTCACTGCATTCTAGCCAAGGGGCGGTGGAGCACAAGGTAAACAGTAGTTACACCTTATAGCACAATATTGTATTGATAATTTGATCTTTTAAAGAAGACAGCCACTTTTTGGAACATTTGTTATACTGAAGACTTTCATCTGTTTTTCTTACTGAGCAACTGATTTATTTATTTCTCTTAAATATATATCTGAGAGAAAGAAAATATCTTCATCATAGTCTCTTATGGGAGAAAGATTGCCATTTCTCAAACAGCTTTATAAAACTAATGTGTCTTACACATTTCAACAGCTAGCAGATGCCATGGATCCTTCTGTAAGTGCTTCTTTGGTTAAGTAAATTGTCTCTGAAATCTTGCCCACTTTTCAAGTATGGATTGGTTAGATGCAGACCTTGGGCCAGTATTTACATAAAGATGTAGTTTGATTTTGGTTCTTGACAGGGTCATAGTCTGCTATGCTGAACTCAGCATTCATCCTTCTTAATATTCAGAGTTTGTGCATCTATTTTATTTTGTTTTCAGTCAGTACAGTTTCTCATGCCATCCTATCCATGCATTTGGTATTGAGTTTCAGGTTAACTCTCTGGTTCTCTCAATCTCAAAGTTAAACAGAGCTGAAACTGACAAGTTTCGCATCACAATGAGCCAAACCCATGGACGGCACATTATTCCAATGCAAAACTGTAAATCAGAGCAGGGTTAGCTTGAACCTAGGCCAAGATTTGACTGAAAGGTTCATGAACCTGAAAGAATCTTTTGATGAGGCTGATCTGAGAGCCTGAGTTGAAATGAAATCCAAAACCAATTGAGTTTTGTGGGTTTTATGTCATCTTAGATTTGGCTGCAAATATTTCATGTGGCTCTAGGGACTCAGCTTTTTCAGCAGAAACCCAGAATGATTCCTTGATGTCACTGGAACTGTTCAGGATTTATGATAGTGTGGTGGGAAATCTTCATTAGAATAGCAAAGGTTTTGTTTATATACTTTGGCTTCTGTCTTGTTAGATGCAAGAAATGATTATTCCCTCTGTCTCGTTCAGATTGCATAGCCTGTTTTTACATGACTTACAGCACGCAAAGCACACATTCTTGAGCTTAAAAGATCATGAAGGATGTGCTAAAAGATAAAACACACCAGCATTCTAATCTAGTCTCACCAATGAAGATTTTACTTTAATGGATTGAGTTTTTTTAAGTGGCCAAAGCCCACAGCTGAAAACATAACATGTTGGGCTTGGTCTGCAATTTCCAGATTTTGTGCTATTCAGACTCAATGAACAGAACAAAGTCAATAAATCTGTCTCACTAGGGGGCACTGTGGTTTCATCACATGTCATTTATAGTGGTGCTAGTGTGCGAATTTGATCCTACAGAGATCTGGAGCATCAGGGAAGAATGCTGAAAGTTTCTTTTATAAAGGTAATTCATTATGTAACCAGTTACAACACTCTCTCCATAGTAACTCATTATCCTTTCCAAACAAAATAAAATGATAGCTTGTTGCTTTGGATGGATAGTTTTTTTTTAATTATCTTTCACTTTCCTTTATAGATGATCTTAAAAAGTAAGAAATAACCTAAATTTTGAAAAACAACCTAAAATTTGAAGTCACCTAAAAAATTTTGGGGGATGCAAAATGCCCCAAGAAATTATTTTTAGCACACATAAAGTAACAGATAGGTATCACTTGTTTTATAAGGGAAAGTAACAGTGCTTCTAGTTGTTCTTTTTTGTTGGGTGCCAAGAGAGGCAATACTGTTATGTGTCATTACCCCCAAATGTACTGATACATGTTATAGGTGTCATCATTATTTGTTATGCATTACAGTTGGTGCTCCCAATCTGCAGGCTTCTACTGCCTGCAGATCATCATATCCCATACCTAAAATAGTGGCAATGTGCATGCAGACACACTGATGTGGACACATGCACATTGCCACCATTTAATAATGTGGGGTATAACCATCTGTGTTGTGAGAAGCCAGAGAGAGAGAGAGAGAGAGGTGTTTGCCATCCATGGCAGGTCCCAGAACTGAACCCTCGTTGATTTGGAGGGCCCACTGTATTTCCAAGCTCAGGTCTGTGATAAATCTGGCTTGCCTGCCACCACCAGCAACTCTGACTAAAAAAAGGAAAGGAACCAGCCTGACCAGCAAGGAAACCTCTTACAAAATAAGAAGGATCAAAATAGTCCTCCCTGCCTATTAGAAAAGCTTCATCATACTAACCTAATGAAACTGTTCTTGGGTTCGCTGCAATAGATGTGGAGTGTTCACTTATGCATCACCTGAAAGAACAAAAGCAAAAGAGAATATCCAACTGAGGATAAAAAGGCCAGAAGTGTGCATAAATTTGCACATGCTACTTTACATATATTTATAAATTTAGAAATAAATTTATATGTTTTTAAAAATAGCTATTATTATCTAAATAGAAACACAATAAATTTCACTGTATAGTAAGGAATTCAGTGACCTGGGACATTATCAGATGTGGCAAAACCTGACCAATAATGATATCACAGTAGCGCAAACGGGTACCACTATTGCACGTTGTCATCCTCTTCACATGGTTACTCTGTGCTCCAGCTGCAAAAAAGGCATTGTTTTCAATTGACGGGACAAGCCGTCAATAGATCTTCAATATCACCTTTTTTTTTTTGCGGCATTGAAGAGCGTGTGAAACCACATCCCACCATAATCATGAGATTACAGTGTGAATGGGCAGTCCTCTTTCCCCCGTCCCCTTTCCCAGCAAGAAAATTTCCAGGTGAGAACTGAAAATGAAGCACAGGACACACTTTTTATGAACTGTTCCATTTAGTTTGCACATTTTTATGTTTGCTTCAGTGCTTATGTGTTCATTTACTTAAGGTGTTCTTGTAGTGTTTTAAGATGTTTTGCTCATGTCTTCTCACGAGAACGTATGAAATCTCACTCATGCTAAATTGTGGGAGTAAACTCCCATTCTTAAAGTGCTAGTGGTGATCGTGCAATAATTATGTGGCAGTTTTTTTACGCGATTACAGTGACGTGTGAAAATAAGTGTTATAATGCCACTATGTTTCAGCTTTCCTCAATCATGGAATTACATCACTTTTTGATGTTCCTATGATAAAGTCCTTGGTCACCTGTGTATATGCTGATTCTATTGTCCAGGCACTAACTACTCGTCCTTCTTATGGTTCTTGATCATTTAACCATACTTGGACTGGATACCCTTTCAAACTGAGGATGGTGTTGAAGAGAGAGTTGTCTTTTGTAATCCAGGAACACATGACTACCCTCCTTAAATAGATCTCCTTTCTCACTTGAGAAGAGCCACATCTGACAGTGCAGAGTTTGGAGTCTGTAGCTGGGACAGTAACATTCAAACCTAAAAGCTTAGTCTACAAGTTATGCTCTGTAATGCATGAGGCAGCTTTTCTCCATAGGACTGAGGATGTGGAGGAAATATAATGGCTGCTGACACACTGCAGAAATAATGAAGTTTGACACTGCTTTAACTAGCATGGCTCCATTCTATTGAATTCTGGGATTTGTAGTTTTTTGTGGCACCTGAGCTCTCTGACAGAGAAGACTAAATATCTCACAAAACTACAAATCCCAGAATTCCATAGCATTGAGCCATGATAATTCTCTCTCTCTCTCTCTCTCTCTGGCTTTTCTTCGCAAACGAAGATTCAGGAAGGACTCATCCCGCGCCTTCTGCAAGCGCGCTGATGACTAAAAAGGCCAATCCGAGATAAACAAGTCCGGTTGCAAAAAGCACAGCAGAAGGTCTCCTTGGGTGATGTTTTTGGGTTGTGATTCTTTCTGCGTTGTCGTTTCTCTTCAAGACTTATTCGTCGTGAGTTCTCAAATAAGGCTGCAGCATTGTGGATAGTGCGTCTCCATGCCTCCCGATGTGAGGCCAGGGCGGACCACTGTTGGTGATCAATTTGGCCAAGCCTGAGATGTTGTTTCAGGGAGTCTTTGTATCGCTTTTTTGGAGCGCCCCTCTTACGCTGACCCGTGGCGAGTTCACCGTAGAGTAGTATTTTTGGGAGACGATGGTCCTCCATCCTAGAAACGTGCCAAAAATCAGTGTGTATAGAGCCATGATAATTAAACCAGTGTCAAACTGCATTATTTCTGCAGTGTGTCAGCAGCCTTAGTTTCATCCAGGGACAGACCATGACCTGAGTGGCTGTGTGGGGAGTGTATCACCCTGAACTGATGGGTTAGATCACCCCACCTGCTTGGACAACAACAGACAGACAGACACTTTATTTTGGCCATTGTCCAATAAATAAAATAAAATAAAATGTACACTCATAAAAATTAGTAAAAACTTGGGCAACAAGATGCCAGTTGTTTCAGCTTACTCCTGCAAAACAGCTTCAGTCAGAAAGCTAAGAGACTATCCACAATCTTGGTTCAATATACCAAACTCCACAAACACCACTGAGAAATTCCAATTCCTGGTGACTTGTTGCAAGAACTGCATGTCAGGCCAAAGCAGCTAATGCTTCTTCCAGAACCGTACAACTGGACAGGCCATGCTGAGTAGGGAATTCTGGGACCTGTAGCCAAAAAGTAACATTTCCATGCATTTTCATCCTGTGGTTAGAGATGTGAAGGCCCAGGGGGGAAAAAGCCGTAAAAAAGTCAGAAACATTAACATTTCCCTCCCCTCTTTTAAAAGCATTGTTTTTTAGGAAAAACATTGAGCAGTTAGGTTACGGATTTTTTTCTTTTAGAATAAAGAATGAAATGTTTACAACCACGTATTCACATATTTACTGACCCAACATCATTTCTGAAAACTATGTAAAAGGAAGACTTCTAAGTAAGACTATGCAAAGTATCAGATCTTAACCATTCCGGGTCTTTGTTTCCTTTTCTCAGTTCTTTTTATTGGAATGAGTGTGTTCTGCTTGACACTATGGACAACTGGTGGAGACAAAATAATGTTCTTGGTTTTACTAATGCTAATGGTTTCTTCTGTCCCCATCCCCATTGCTTTTCTCCTTCTCAAACTGGCAAGACCAAAGAGGTTCCAAAGATCGTAGAATCATAGAATTGTAGAGTTGGAAGAGACCACGAGGGCCATCCAGTCCAACCCCCTGCCACGCAGGAATCATGATCAAAGCATCCCTGACAGATGGCCATCCAGCCTCTGTTTAAAGACCTCCAAGGAAGGAGACCCCACCACACTCCGATGTTCAGGTGTTCCTAAATAAATAAATAAATACTTTTTTTAAAAAAAAAGTACATTCAATTTATAATTATATTTTAAATATGCCATACTTTTAGTATATCAGACATGACAATTTTATGCCAAACCAAATTATATATAATACATTTTATGTTCTTTAAGTAACAAAGTAATCATTTTTTTCAATTTTCAGAAAAAAATTGCACCATCCCTCACCCCCCAAAAGGGGGAAAAATACATTTCCTCTAATATGTCTTCAAACTTTCTGGAAATTTTACATCTCTAGCTGTGACTGCTCCCTATGACTCTCCTAATTATGCACATACATTTGCTCTGATTACAGTATGAATTCTCTATACTACATCCATTCAGTATATATGGGAAAGGATTACATTTCTTCTCCTTCAGATACCAAACATCTTTATTCATGTCAATGTTTGCTTGGTGCTTTATTTCTAAAGTCGGACTCCTGTATCCATGGGGATTCAGTTCCTGGATTTACTGAGGATACTGGGTACCATGGATAACAGCAAAATTAAAATAAAGGACTTCAGGCAAAAACATACTATAGAGTTGCCTTGGAGGACCTATAAGATGCCTAGAGGGAACACCTCTCTAGGCATTTCCCAGAGTGACTCTATAGTATATGTCTCTATTTTGTGCCCCGTGGATAACTGAAACTGTGGATATTGGTTCTGCAGATATGGGGGTCTGACTGTATATGTACTTTTTTAAAAAGTACAGGTTGAGGAGGAAAAGGCTTTGTGATCTCTGATTGGTGGACCCTTTTAACCATTTTCACAACTAGCCAATGGAGTAGAAGGAAGGCTTAGCCAATCAGCACCTACCAGAAGTGAAACAGCAGGAACCACTTGCTCTTAGGGTGGAATCAGTCCCTAAAAGAGATCTATAACTGGCTTGCATTTCAAGTTATGTCCATTTTTCTTGGGCCTTTAGATTCAAACTACATCCATGGTGGAAGTGTTAGTGTTTTAATGAAAGCCTCATGAAATCTGCCATTAAGTATAAAGTTGGTTCTACCGTAGAGATCTGAAGGAAGGGAAGCAGCATGCTCTATCTTCCCAAAAAATAAATAAATCTCAACACTGAAGGCTTTGATATTTCTGCGGCTACCAACAGATGATGGAGTCTTTGGCTTGCCCCTGGTTTTATGAATGTTATTGCAATCATGTTTGCAAAGCGCTTCATGTAGAGGACAGCCAGCCAAGGGAACTTTGGCTCAATACCAGCTCATTTGCAAGGGTGGTGTTTGGCTGGTTTTTGACCAACTGGCCTGTTTGTTTTAAATGCCCCAGCTATATTTATTATTTAAATACTCTGTTCATTGTGTTTTCTTTTAAATGTGGCAGAAGTATTCATTGTAGCTATTTTACAAAGTTAACTCAGAAAACAGAAGACTATAGTAATCCTGTTTATTCTGGAGAGCAGTTTTTGGCCATGAACCAGCCTGGCATCAAATTCAGCAGTGGCCTTCATGAGCAGCTGCTGAGGGACCAATACTACCTCTAGGGCCTTTTTTTGGAGTGGGGGGAATCAAAGTGGTACTAAGACTAGGTTGTTTTAGACCCTCTACTGCAGGATGGGAGTGGCTTTAGACAGCCTTGTAATGGCTGGAATCCTGTTAGTGATTTGTGCACATGTAAGCATGGTTTATGTGTGTGTGTGTCTCCTTGTGGTTGGAGCACAACATGTTATTCTGCAGCCCTGTCAAAAACCTCCTCCTCCTTGCAGTTGTCAAGTCCTGGGTCTGGCTGCCGCCACTGCTTACGATAGGGAGGAGAGGCAGTTCAGATGATGTAGCATACTCTCTAACTGTCCCAGTTTTCCAGGGAAAATCCTCATTACTCCTCTGTCATCCTACTTTTTCAGCTGTTTTTAAAACGTCCTAGTTTCTCTCTCTTCCTCCCATTTTCTCCATTTGTCTTCAGCTTACTTCAATTGCTGTAAACTGAGTTCAAAGTGGAGAAATAGTTTGTACTCAATTAACTCAGCAGTGGGGAGAGAGGGAGGAAGGGATGGGGCAGAATCTTGCCCTTCCTAGTAGGCTCTGGCAAAAGCAAACTGCTGCAGCCTCTCCTAGCTGTAGGTTCTTTCTCATTAATAATGGACTTTATCATATGATCCCCTTAAATGCTATTTTGCTGGCATAAAAATTTCATTTTTATACCGGCAAAAGACCCCCCCCCCCCCGCACTTACCTTTTCTCCTGGCAGTAGGCTTCCCTGGCAACGAAGAGGAAGTGAATGAAGCCCCATTCACTTCCTCATTAGAATCATAGAATCATAGAATTGCAGAGTTGGAAGAGACCATGAGGGCCATCCAGTCCAACCCCCTGCCACACAGGAAATCACGATCAAAGCATCCCCGACAGATGGCCATCCAGCCTCTGTTTAAAGACCTCCAAGGAAGGAGACCCCACCACGCTCCGATGGAGTGTGTTCCACTGCTGAACAGCTCTTATTGTCAAAAAGTTCCTCCTAATGTTGAGGTGAAATCTCTGTTCCTGGAACTTGCATCCATTGCTCTGTGTTCTAGTCTCTGGAGCAGCAGAAAACAAGCCTGCTCCATCCTCAACGTGACACCCCTTCAAATACTTAAACAGGGCTATCATATAGCCTCTTAACCATCTTTTTTCCAGGCTAAACATACCCAGCTCCCTAAGTCTCTCCTCATAAGGCCTGGTTTCCAGACCTTTCACCATTTTAGTCGCCCTCCTCTGGACACACTCCAGTTTGTCAATATCTTTTTTGAATTGTGGTGCCCAGAACTGGATACAGTATTCTAGGTGAGGTCTGACCAAGGCAGAATAGAGCGGCACTATTACTTCCCTTGATTGGACACTATACTTCTATTGATGCAGCCCAAAATCGCATTGGCCTTTTTAGCTGCCGCATCACACTGTTGGCTCATGTTCAACTTGTGGTCTACTAGGACTCCTAGATCCCTTTCGCATGTAGTCTCATTCAGCCAGGTCTCCCCCATCCTATATCTATGCATTTCATTTTTCCACCCTAAGTGCAGTACCTTACATTTCTCTGTATTGAATTTCATTTTGTTAGCTTTGGCCCAGCTCTCCAGTTTATCCAGGTCATTTTGAATTTTGATCCTGTCCTCCAGGGTATTAGCTACTCCTCCTACTTTGGTGTCATCTTCAAATTTGGTAAGTATGCCCCTCATTCCCTCATCCAAGTCATTGATAAAGATATTGAATAGCACTGGGCCCAGGACGGAACCCTGTGGCACCCCACTGGTCACATCTTTCCAAGATGAAGAGGAGCCACTGCTGAGCACCCTTTGGGTTCGGCCAGTCAACCAGTTACAAATCCATTGAACAGTTAACTTGTCTAACCCACATTTTACAAGCTTGTTTGCAAGAATGTCATGGGGAACCTTGTCAAAGGCCTTACTGAAATCAAGGTATGCGATATCCACAGTGTTCCCTTCATCTACCAAGCTGGTAATTTTATCAAAAAAAGAGATCAGATTAGTCTGGCATGACTTGTTTCTCTGAAACCCATGTTGACTTTTTGTGATTATGGCATTGCCTTCTAAATGTTCACAGACTCTCTGTTTAATGATCTGCTCTAGAATCTTCCCTGGTATTGATGTCAGACTAACTGGACGATAATTGTTGGGCTCTTCTTCTTTTCCCCTTTTTTGAAGATGGGGACAACGTTTGTCCTCCTCCAGTCTGCTGGGTCTTCTCCTGTTCTCCAGGAGTTCTCAAAGATTATTGCCAATGGCTCTGAGATTATATTTGCCAGCTCTTTTAATACTCTTGGATGTAGTTCATCTGGTCCTGGAGATTTAAATTCATTTAGATTAAGAAGGTATTCCTGTACTACCTCTTTGCTTATTTTGTGCTGGGTTTCCCCTATTGTGTCCTCTGTTCTATTCTCCTCAGGTTGGTCACCCTTTTCCTTTTCTGAAAACATTGAGGCAAAGAAGGTGTTGAGTAATTCTGCCTTTTCTCTGTCCCCTGTTAGCATTTTGCCATCTTCTCCACGTAGTGGCCCTACCATTTCCTTCTTCCTCCTTTTGCTGCAGACATACCCCAAAACCCCCTTTTTATTGTTCTTAACCTCTCTAGCAAGCCTGAGCTCATTCTGCACTTTAGCTTTTCTGACTTTACTCCTACATGTGTTCGCTATCTATTTGAATTCTTCTTTGGTGATTTCCCCCTTTTTCCATTACTTATACATGTTCCGTTTAAAACTTAGCTCCATTGAAAGTTCTTTAGTCATCCATCCTGGTTTCTTGAGACACCTCCCATTTTTCTTCCTCAATGGTAGTGTTTGAAATTGTGCCTTCAGTATCTCCCTTTTGAGAAAGTCCCATCCATCTTGAGGTCTCTTCTCTTTTAGTATTCCTGACCATGGGATCACCCCCAGTATTTCCCTGAGTTTATTGAAATCAGCTCACCTAAAGTCGAGAATGTGTGTCTGACTATGCCTGGCGTCTCCTTTCTATTGAATAATAAACTCCAGGAGAACATGATCACTCTCACCTAAGGATCCCACCACTTGCACCCCATTAACCAGGTCATCCCTGTTGGTTAGGATCAGATCTAAAAATAGCTGACCCCCTTGTTGCCTCCTCCACCTTTTGGACCATGAAATTGTCTTCCAGGCAAGTAAGGAATTTGCTAGACCTTGAAGTTTTGGTTGAGTTAGATTTCCAGCAAATATCAGGATAGTTGAAGTCACCCATCACTACTACATCTCTCCTTTCTGTGTGTGTGTGTTCATCTGTTCTAGAAAGGCATCGTCCAATTCCTCTGTCTGACTTGGGGGTCTGTAGTAGAGTCCCACAATAACATCCCTGTTGTTTCCCTCCCCTTTAATTTTTATCCAGATGCTCTCCACCTGGCTTCCAGTATTGATGTCATGGATCTCTTCACTCGTGTAAATATCCTTGATATATAATGCTGTTCCTCCTCCTTTCCTGTTCGGCCTGTTTCTCTTAAAAAGGTTATACCCCTCTATTCCTACATTCCAATCATGAGACTCATCCCACCAGGTTTCAGTAATGCCTATTATATCATATTTGTTTTGTAGTGCTAGGAGTTCAAGTTCACCTTGCTTATTTCCCATGCTCTGTGCATTAGTGTAGAGACATCTAAGACCATGTGTTCCTTTTACTTGCTGCCTGTGCAAGATTTTTTACCTCCCACTGTTGGGTCCTTGCGCTGTTTGCCTTGTTCCCTCTATGACAGCTTGACTATTTTCTCCAGCTCTTTTGCCTTCCAGAATACTGTCTCCCTCCCCTATATGACTCAGTTTAAAGCCCTCCTGATCAAATTCTTGAGACTGTAGGCAAAAACGTTTCTGCCAACTGGTGTGAGATGCACCCCATCTCTTGCCAGAAGTCCTCCCTCATGGAAGCACAGCCCATGATCCAAAAATCCAAATCGTTCTCGGCGACACCATCTACGGAGCCAGTTGTTTATGTTGGCTATTTCCCTCTCCCTTCCTGGACCATGCCCTTCAACTGGCAGAAGAGACGAGATGACAACCTGAACATCCATTTCTTTCAGCTTCCTCCCCAGAGCCTCATAATCTCTTCTGATCTTCGGAAAGCTATGCCTTGCAGTATCATTGGTTCCCACATGGACCAAAAGGAAGGGGTAATGATCCGTGGGCTTGACGAGTCTTGTTAGCCTCTCCATCACATCACGGATCTTTGGCCCAGGGAGACAACACACCTCCCGAGACATCGTGTCAGGCCCACAAACCACTGCTTCTGTACCCCACAGCAAGGAGTCCCCCACCACCTCCACATGCCTCCCCCGAGGCTTTGCAGCTGCTCCTTGTGGTGGTACTCTCAGGGTCACCTGCTCTGCCCCTGAAGTCTGTCCATGCTGTTCTTCCTCATTGTCCTTGATAAGGGAAAGGGCTTCGAATCGATTCTGTAGCTGCAAGCTGCTCGAAGAATCCTTGGATTTTCATGTTCTGTGTGTGACATTCTTCCAGCTGTCTACCTCCTGTGTCTGTGGAGTGATCCTCTCCTTGCCAGCCAGTTCCTCTGTGCGGTCCCCATCCAAGACTGTTCGTTCTGTTCTGTCCAGGAAAACTAATTGCTCCCGAATATGTTGAAGTTTAGCTACCCTTGTCTCCAGCTGCTGGACTTTCTCCTCCAAGAGGGCTACCAACTTGCACTTGGTGCATGTGAAGTTCCCCACCACGTCTGTAGACAAGAAGACAAACATCCCACAAGTGTTGCAGGTGACAGCAGCAGTCCCCTCAGTGTCCATGGTGAGAACTTTTAGGTAATCTAAGAACTCTTGGTTAATGCTGAAAACTCTATGGTGTACTTTTAAGTATGCTGTATTTTTGCTTGGCCAATCCGCCAAGCAATCCCGTGAGACTTCCCGTGAGACTTCATCGCATGGGAAATTCAAACATAAATAAAAAAAAAACATTAAAAGAGAGAAAAAAAGTGACCAAAAGCACATACACACACTTAGAAAAGTGTGCCACTTACCCAATTGTCACAATCTCACCTGGAAGTGTTTGTGCTGGACTGGCCATTGATACTGCATTCACGTGAGTTAAATGGCCCAAGATTTCACACACTGGCAATGCTGGCACCAAATTGGGATGGGTGATCTATTCATGGCTCGGCCTGTCAATAAAAAGAAACACCAGAATAACAATAGTGGAATGCAAAATGACATTGTTGTGTGATGTTGCATTTTGCATTCTGATGTTGTTATTCTCATGCCACATTAGCCGCGTCTGATAATCTCCAACGTTTGCCATCTTGACCACACTCTGATGTTGCTTGGCCACATGTGCTCCAGTTTTCACCTATGTTCAAGCTGTGAAAGGGGAGGATTCTGTTGTAGCCAATTGCACTGTAGCTGTGTGTGCCTGCCTCCAGAATCCCTATTGAGAGTGTAAAGAACAGCAAAACAGAAGGAAAAGGGGAGAGCAGTAAGCAGCATGTCAAAAAAGTATAGATCTATAGATTTTGGCTGCCAAAATAGAAATCATAAGAAGCATAAAGGCTGATGAAAGAAAAAGTCATCCCTATATGCATTTTGGAAGAAGCCTTCAGGTAGTTTGAAGAAGGTTTGAAATGTTTTCGTTGACTTGTACAAGGCTTATTTGAACTGGTTGTTTCATTTCACCCAACCAACCATCCAACCATTCACTGATACCACCTCCCCCACTTCTCCCCAAGACTCAATGTGGCATATTTGTACAAAAGTGAGAGTTGGCAGGCTAAACAATTTTTACAACAAAAGATGCACACGGGGTTGAGGTCTCTCCTGTCCCAGACCTTCCCTCCCATAGCTTTGTTTCAAGCACATTCCTTCCAGCCTGGCTCCAATACCACAGCTGGGAAGAAAGTGTCTGAAACCATGGGGTACAGCACAGTAAGGAAAGGGAAAGTGTGGGTCTATCTCTCCACACTCATGTACAGCTGCTCTTGCTAATATGAGACCCCATGTTCTCTTCCATACTTAGGGGTTGTCTAAACGGTCACAATAATCCTCATGGATTCACTGGGAATACGATCTGTCTTAATGGGAACTCACATCTATGTGTTCTTTTTGGAAGGGGGGGCAGCAAAAAACTCCAAAAACTATGCCCAGTGAGCCTTCACAGTTTTTCCCAGAGTTTTTAAAAAAACTCCAAATGAAATGTACATTCCCTGCTCATTGGGACAAGTGATTCGATTTGAATCGCTTTCCCATAGGAGACGAAGACAAAGCTGAATGGCTGGATGAGCATGGAGGGAGGGGCTTGATAACAGGGCAAGCACCCCCTGCCGCCACATTGGATTTTCACATTAGCAAGCGATTGCTAAGATGATAAAACAGTGATTTGTGTTATCTTTCTCTCTTTCTTTTTTGTAAACATGAAATATCGTGTGTGTACACCATGGAAAACATTTTTTTTTAATGGTGGCAGATTTAAAAATGCAAGTAATTCACGCATGGCTGCCATCTTGGCTAGAGGGCATGCAAAGTTTATGGAAGCTGTAAAACAGTTAAGACAAGTCACAGCTGCTGCAAATTGCTATTACTGTGGAGCAATCCATTTTTTTCCCCCAGGCTTGTATAGACAAGACCTTAATACAAGATGAAGGCAGGAGAAACATGGATAAGCACACATGGTTCCTTGTCAAGTTTGTTTGTCTTGTTGCATAGCTAAATATGGGAACATTGTAACTCAGCTGAGTTGGCCTTCAGGAAGGGATCAGTAATGGCTGGAATCCTGTTGGGGACTTACATCTTTGTAAGTGGAATTACACTTGCAGGAATTAGAATTGGGCCATTCTGTAATGTCCGTATCCAGTAAAGGGCTACTGTTACATTATTATGTACAGAAGCTGGCAAAGGGGCCAATGCACATTGGGACTGATGCACATTGCTCCTGTTGTGCATCTGTCTGGTTGTGTATCGGGACATTGACTAAGGAGTGCTGATGTGCATTGGGACACTCTTGCCAATGTCCCATTATGGATCTTCACAATTCACTAAAAGGGCTTCTTTGTTTCTCTGATACATAGCTAAGTATAAAGTTATGTAATGTAGACCATGGGCTTATCTACACTAGGCAGGATATGCTGGTTCCCTGCCAGCATATCCTGATTGTGGAGGTAGCCCGTTCCCCTGCCCCCATTACCTTCAGAAGATGGGCCCGAGTCCAAACAGGATGCTGGGCCATTGCTGAAGCTGCTACCACCATTTTTTCACTAATGAGGAAGCCAGGCAAGGTTCCTACAACATGTGATTGCAGCCCTCCTGCATGTGACCAGCCTTGGTCACATGCTGCAAGACCCCTGCCTGACTTCTGGAAGAGCCAGGGAGCTGGGAGTAGCAGGGAGGAGCAGCGTGATGGATGGGCTCCTTCAGACATGAGGGGCCTAATCCGTTGGAAACAGAGTATAGTGAGTATTATATTGTGGCAAAAGGCCTTATCCTGACTTGCCCTTGTTCCAGCCCCGTATCTACCCCGGGGGTCATTTGGACTGCCAGGGGAAGATCAGGGTAAACGCCCAGCATCATTTATACTGCAGGGCTCTGGAGTGGGGGCAAGCTGGGGTTTTTGGCCAATGTAGACATGGCCCGCCGTGATTCCTGCCCATATGCCTCAGACTTGAACATATGGTCCAAGTTGTAGAGGGCTGTGCAGAGATCCCTGAGTTTGGAGAAGTTACTTTTTTGAGCACACCTCCCAGAATCCCTTAGCCAACATGACCACTGATCATGCTGTCTAGGGGATTCTGGGAGGTGTAGTCAAAATAAATTTTCCAAACTCTAGCTTAGATACTGTCATCAAGGTAGTAGGAGTAGGATCATATTGCCATATGTGGTGGTCCTATAAAAAAGCAAAAAAGTGGAGGCCAATTCATGAGATGATACAAAGGATCATTAAGGCAAAAATGAGCCTTTAACTTGAATTTCTATTACTGGGTTTGATAAACGAGCAAGTAAAAAGACAACAAGAAAAGATATTACAGTATATGTTAATAGCAGTGAGGATAGTATATGCCCAAAGACGGAAGATTAGGGAGAGAACCTCAGTAGAGGACTGGGTGTTGGAAATGTTTGATCTAGTTGAGATGGACAAATTAACCATGTTAATGAGAGAGTAATCAGTAGGTCATTTTTCAAAAGTTTGGGAGATTTTTCCTACAATTTTTGCAGGAGAGAGATTGAGAGATGATATTTTCAGGTCTGGAAAACTAATTATTTATTCTGTAAGTAAAACATTGAATTTGGACATATCTTTATAGTTGTTAAGTGGAAGATGAATTTAATTTTTGATAGATGCCAATGAGGGGAAAGCTAGAAATCAAAAATGTTTTGATTGCAAGGTTAGTGTAACTACAGTATATGTTATACGTCAGTGGTTCTTAACCTTTTCCTTACCAGGGATGCCCCTTTAAATATCTTTTGTTGCCGCAGATCCCAAGATTTAACTCAAGATTTAAAACAACAACAATACCTAACAACAAAAACAACACCATCCATGAAACCTTCCCTCACTAGAGGGGGAGGGAAGACTTTTCTTCTGCTTCTTCCTGCAAGTTTGTGGCTGGAGTGGACTGAATGGCAATGTGCAGGCCAAGCCAGCCAGCCTTTGCCTTGGCTCCTGACATGTGGACTGAGTAGTCTTCAAGCCTTCACAGACCTCCTGTGAGGACATAATTGACCCCTGGGGGTTCCTGGACCCCAGGTTAAGAACCACTGTTATAGGTGATGTCATATGAGGTGTAAGAACCCCCCCCCCACTGTTTATTTGCTTATAGTATTGCAAGTTAGTCTAGTTTTACATTTGTTATGTTTTATCTTTAGGGTATGTAAGAAAAATTATAATAAAAATAATTTGACAAAAAAAGTAGTAGGAGCAGAAACCCCGTAAAAGGAAATGAGTCTGGTTATACGATCACAGGTCATGCTACCTAGGAGAGAGGAACATATAACCAGATGCTTGCATGACTTATGCTACTTTAGCCAAATACCTCTGGCTAAAGTCAAACACAGAGGGGATGCAGATAATTTAAAACAACAAAATAGGAAATAACCAGAAAACTCAGGGAGGACAGATGTCTGTATGTACTGCTTGGCCTCAACCTCAGTAAAAGAATTATGACTTACTGTATTTAGATGTGAGGCTTTTGTGGAGGGGCAGAAGTACCATTCATATAGCATTTACCTACTGCAATGTTTATTTCTTTCTCTGAAACATCTGGTGCTGTTTGCTAACCAATGACGCATGGGCCAAATCCAAGGCAGCAGCTCCCATGTTATTTCTGTGTGAGTTGTTGTCCTTTTCTACCATTGAGATGAAATATATTCTTGAAGCTGATAGAGCATTTCATGCTGTGCACCAATCAAAGAAATATGCTGAGACTGCCTCCAGCATTAGTTTGAAATGAAATAAAAGGTGTTTGTTTTAAGAAATCAAGGATGATCTCTGTGATGGGATGGATTTTACAGGTCCTCTGATGACAAAAATACATATTCAACAGCAATCTTGTTTGTGGGTATTGACTTGTGTCCTATTATTCAACTTCCTCTGACAACATGTTCAACTTGCAGCCTGTACGATGAAGTATTTTGGCCAACTGGCAGGTTAATGTTTTCCAGAAAGTAGATGATTTTTCCAGAAAGGGATTCCCCTGTTAGGATACACCTGCAAACATATTCTCTGAATAAGAAAATGTCTTGATGGATTATAGCAAGATCTATCTCTAGCCCAGATTTTTTTTTAATTACTGCTAGCTGGATGTTTCCACATGGACACAAGAATAACATAAGAATAATGGTTATCCCCTTTTATCTATCTTAAAGTATCTGGTATACTTGGGCTATGCTTTGGGATAGCCTTGAGGATAGAGGTAAACACAGAGTGGCTACCAATGCATTATTTTTAAAAAGGGATAAAATTGGACACAGATTTGCACAAAATTTTGGCCCAATAGATGCACATTTAGAAATAATTACACTAATTTGTGTGGAAATACTATCCACTTCACCATAGGGAGAAATAGCATGAACAAATAATACATGTGCCTGCTCAGCCTGCTGTCCAGGTACTAACTGTTGATGGATAACTTTAAGGTTCCTGCTCTCTATTTTTATAGTTATTTATCTTTAAATTGGGTTTGGATTGGAATCCTTGAAAAAAAGATAGCTTCAGACAAAGGACTGTCCTCTGATAGCCCTTCAAATTGTGCTGTCCTCCTTAAAGCAGGACATATGGCTACCCCAGATACAAGTGGGACTAAAATAGTGCAGTGTGGAGTGGTTTCATACAAGGTTGTAGCAAGCGATCCAGCTTTGTAGGGAGGACACTCCATAGTGGGGTGCCACTACAGAAAAGGCCTTCTTCTTGGTGCGGGAACAACGTACTTCACTAAGTGATGGTACTTGGAGAAAGACCTCATCTGATGATCTTAAGCCAAAGGCAGGATACTATGGCAGCAGGAAGTCCTTCAGATATTTGGGTCTCAAACTGTTTAAGTACTTTCAATCTTAGGTCAGCACCTTGAACTGAACTTGGAAAGAAATAGGATGCTAGTATAATTCTTTGAAGAATGTGTATAATATAGCTTTGTATCCCCACAATGATAGTTCTGGGCCATAGATTTTAGTGCCTGAACAACTCGATTTACTGGAACTCCACCACATTATGTAGAACTGCTCAAGGTGCTGTCAATATATGGCAGACACCCAAACACACACACACACAATCTTTATCATACATGTTAACATTGGCCCTATGAACATCTTTGATTCAAGCATGAGACATTGGGATTGGAGAAGACTGGGATCAGTGGTTGGGTACTGGAGAGAGAATACAACATTTTTAACTAGTTTAGACACTAAACATTCCTAACTCCCCTCCACTTCATTTTCAAGTCCTAATTACCTCAGGGCCGCAGGGACTGGGTTGGCACTGTTGGATACAGGGGTCAGGTTGAGTGCTGAGGGCCAGCAGAATTCCAAATACATCCTTGATGTGTTTTGACAGATCTTAAGGACACCTGCTACTTTCAGAGACTTTTCTCTTTCACCAACATGCTGCAGAACAAGTGTATGTGTTGACAGGGAATGGGGGGAGATATCACTTGAGAGTGTTGAGGTGGGATAAATGGGTGTACGAGGGAAATTTCCAGAAACTTTGTCAGAAAGATTTTTCTTGGCTTTTCTCCTCCATAAGGAGAAATTAACAACTTAACAACAACAAAAACCCTATTAAGTCTTGCCCTGCTTAATGTCCAGCCTTCCCTTGTGGTTCTCATTGAGGCTATTATCCTTTTTATTCCTTTCTAAGGCAATTCAATTCTGATTAATAGTGTTCACTTGTGAATGCCACATGTGTCCAAATCATGTATTAATGACAGCCAAGGATCACGGTGGCACTTGAGGAAAAAAAAATAATTAAAAAACCCTTCTGGTGTTAAGAATGAAATAAATTAAAAGACTGGCACTTGGGCTATCCATTAATGGTATTCCAAAATGGGTCTGCTAAGGTGAGCCATGTCACTCAGAACATAAGAACAGCTCTGCTGTATCAGAAAAAAACTTTATCTATTCCAGCATTCTGTTCACACAATGGTCTATCAGTTGCCTACTGGAAGCTCACAGAGCTTGAACAGTTACTTTAAAAAAGTAATCAGCTATAGATAAAGGCTGATATTCAGTATTGCAATTATGGATTCCTAACCTAGAATTCCAAATTGGTAACTAATCTGTATTCAGTAAGACTAGTCTTACTGAAAACCAATGTACATGTGTATCCCAGTCTTCCTTAAGAGCCAACCACAGGATCAGGTGAAGTAGGTTCATTCAGTTTCCAACTGGGTCACAAAGAAGGTGATATTTCCACCCCACTCCTGCCATCAAGCAAACCTGTCACAATCAGAAGCAGGAGCCCTGTTACAAGTACTTGTTACAGACTTGCTTGCTGGTGGGAGAGGGTTGGAAACCTCACCCTCTTTGTACCTTGTTCAAGAGCTGAACAGACCTCCACCCAAACCAGCAGCTGGCTCTTAAGGTGGACTGGGGGGTTGGACTGGGAGAAATTACTTAGTTATGCAGATATAACTGAGCCCTTGTCTAGATGAGGCTATCTACCTCATCTTGGCCCCATCTTGGAGCCCTGCAGTCCTAACGACCCAGGACTTTCATCCTGTTTTGTCCCTGGGCAGTCCTGACGGCACCTGGGGCAAAGACGAGGCTACGATGGAGTAAAGCCTGTTACAGCGTTGTATTATAACACTCATGAAAAGCTGTGGGGGGGGGACAGATTGGGCCCTGCAGGACCGCAGGAGCCCATACCTGCACGCTGGCCTGTTGCTGCCGCTATCCTCCATGCCACTCTCTCCAAAGCCAGGAAGGAGTCACACAGCAAGCGACCAAGGCTAGTCACATGCAGGAGGGCTTCCTGGCTTCAGAGAACGCAACGTGGGTGGCGGCAGCTGCAGGGATGGGCAGGCATGGCAGTCTGGACTCCATCCCCTTTCATTCAGGTAACGGGGGAGCAACAGGCCATACCCGTGGCCAGAATATGCCCGAAGGCAGGGTGTGTGTTCAGGCTGATGTAGATGAGGCCTAAGCAGCCAATCTAAGATTCCAAAGCAATAGTTCCAAACTAGTCATACCCAAATAGTTACCATTATAATTACAATTTTTAAATCCCTTTCTTTTCTAGTTTCTCAGTAACTAAAGTAGTTATTTTTTATTTACTTCCCCCCCCCATCTGAATGTTGCAGTCTTCTGCACTGTGGTAAAAAAACCAACAACAACTCTCTTCCTGTTCACCTCATTGTTACTACAACAAACATAACAGAGCACAGGCAGAAGCACAGTATGGGTTTATCTATACAAGCCCCCCCCCCCAAATGGAGTGTCCTGCAGTAATGGCATTTTGCAGCAGCTGCAACTTGTCCTTATGAGTTCCCCCTGCAAAGTTTTGCATGCCTGTAGTGACCGCGATTGAATTACTTGTCTTTCTGCCACCACCAAACTTTTTTCAACCCCCCCCCCCACAACTGTCTGCACTATGCGCTAGAGCGATATTTTGGATTTGCAACAAAAGGGTAAAGAAACAACACCCAATTTTCTCACCTTAATGCTCACACGCTATGGTGAAAAATCAAGGGAGCCCTGTTGGTGGTGTGGTTAAATGCCAGTACTGCAAGTCACTACATTGCAAGTTCAGTTCCAGAGGACTCCAGGGTTCACTCAGCCTTCCATACTTTCATAGGCTGGTAAATTGAGTACCCGGCTTCTGGGGGCAATTAGCTAATATACATTGGAAGCTGCTTAATGCAGTGTAGATGTGTAAATTGCTATTGCTTAAAAACAATTTGTGAGCTGCTATGATAGCCTTGTGGCTGAAGAGCAGGGTAGAAATAAATAAATAAATAAATAAACAAACAAACATGGAGATGCCGGGCACTTGCCCTGTTAGCAAGCCTCACCCCCACCCTTGTCCAGACAATCAGCTTTGCAGTTCCTCTCCCATGGGAAAGCGATCCAAAGTAAATTGCTTGTCCCAATGAGAAGGAATGCATATTCCCCTCGCTGTTTTTTTTTTTTTTTTTTTTTAAAGGGAAAAACCGCAAAGGCTTTTCTGGCAGAGTTTTTGACATTTTTGACCCCCCTCCTTCCAAATATGGCAATACAATGTGGGATCCAATTAAGACAGGTGGGATTCTCCTCACATTTCATGAGGAGTATTTTCATCGTTTAGATAGCCCCTATGATCCAGCACTGGAAACACTATATTTAGTGAGGTCATATATCTGTAACTAAAAAAGTAATGAAAGTTATAGTTACACAAAAATGAGTGAAATTATCCCTTGTTTTGTTACAGTTACAATGTAGAATAGTTATATCTTTCTTATTTTAAAAAGGAATTGATTGGAAGTGACTTGCTATTTGTAACATGGCCCATCAACCAAGCATCAGCCAAACAGACACTAACGAGCCTTGCATTTCTATACCCAGAAACTAATCATTCAATTACACAAATTTATATATACTCCCCAACAGGGTTCACAGCACATAAACCCCACACACACTCCTACTCAACCATTCTCTGAGGATGTCAGCCACAGAGGCAGGCGAAACGTCAGAAAGAAACTATTCAAGAACACGGCCTCACCACCCAGGAAAAAAAACCCCAAGGAAAATCTACCTTTATGTCTTTTAAGCATTATGTTTTCTGGCTTCCATTGGTGATCCATTTGCTCTGACAGCAGTAAGATGGCCAGCCATGGAAGACACTGCAAGTGTAACACCTCTGACACATGTCCCACGCTTCCAGAAGGTGACCTGAAGCCATACAATTGTAAACTCACACTATTCATACATATGAATGCAGAAGTGTTGGAACAGAGGAGATTTTCAGACCTGCCAAAATGCTGGTTTGCCGCGCGAGCAGCCTCCCGAAACTGCTGCGTGGCAAGGGTCTACTTTGGACGACGCTGTGCCTCTCGCGAAACCGTCCGTGTCACTTCCGTGAAGCTTGGGACGGCTCAGCGCCATATTTCAATCACGGAGGTTGCCCGTGATTGAAATATGGCGCTGAGCCGTCCCAAGCTTCACGGAAGTGACACGGACGGTTTCGCGAGAGGCACAGCGTCGTCCGAAGTAGACCCTTGCCGCGCAGCAGTTTCGGGAGGCTGCTCGCGTGGCAAACCTGCATTTTGGCAGGTCTGAAAATCTCCAGAATCAGTTCATCCACTAACCTATGCCGCAGAAGGGCCAGTTTACAGTGTAATACCATGCGCATCTATACAAAAATAAGTTGTATTATTTATTAGTTAGTTAAATTTATATTTTGCTTTTTCTTCAGTGAGTGCAAAGTAGTGTATGTACCTCCTCTCCCTCACTTTATCCTCACAAAAGCTCTGCAAGGTAGGAAAGGCTGAGAGAATATGGACTTTATCAGACAAGCCCCTTTAAATGTTCTTTTGCTGGCATAAAAAAACCCATTAATATGCTAGCAAAAGAATGCCCCCACCACCACCACACTTACCTTCTCTCCTAGCAGAAGGCTTCCCCGGCAATGAAGAGGAAGTGAATGAAGTCCCGTTCACTTTCTCCTTTGAAATGTCGCGAGACTTCATCGCGCAGGAAATTTAAAAATAAAACATAAAAAGTTTCATCAAGCATATACACACACTTAAAAACTTCCAAGTAACCTGGGGAGGGTCATAAAAAGTGTGTCACCTACCTGGATGTCTCAATCTCACCTGGAAGTGTTCTGGTCGATCCGGCTATTCATGAAGTAAGTACGTGAAAGAAAGATGCAAGGTACATACACCAGCTATGCTGTCAAAAAACCCCAGCACAGCTGATCTATTGACAGCTTGGGCCATCAATAACATGGATCAGTTTATGAACAAAACATAAATACGAAAGGGCAACATTGTCTGGTATGTGTGCCCTTTCACGTTTATGAGGCATTGTTATGACACTGTATTTAGTGCATCTGATAAAGTCCTACGAGTGGCCCAAGGTCATCTGGTAAAATTCATGTCTCACTGGGGATCTCCCAATTCCTAATCCTACACTCTAACCACCACACAACCACACTAGTTCTCTTGAGTTTAAGAGGACCTACCCCCAAGTAAGTATGAATAAAATTGCCCCTTTTATTTTCTATCCATTGGCTAGTGGTTGTAGGCTTAACAAACCCCCATTCTATTAGTGGGGTCAGAATGCACATTCCAGACAGAGTTGCAGTTGATTCAGCTCTTCAGGTGATGGATGTGTGTAGGTTTGGACTGCCCCTGAAATATTATTGTCATGATTTGGATTTAGCTGACAGCCTAAAGTAATAGACAACCCCCTAAGGGCTCAGAAACGTGCCTTGGTCTATGAGCTATCATTTCCTTCTGTATTATGTTTATACTACAGAACTGTACGATGTAATATATGTGGGGGAGCAGCTGGCAAAGGAAAAAGAAGGGGGATGGAAGCCCTCAAGACCTGTATTGCTGTCATTCATTTGTATCCTATTGAACTTTTGAGAAAGTGTTGCTTTTGATGTAAGAAGGAAAGATTTTGAAATAGCTTTCAATATTTTAATCTATGGGCCAGAACTTGTAGATTTCATTGCTTACAGTATTAGCCAAAGACTTATTTCATTTCTTTCTTAGCTCTTTTGTAAAATGGATTGGTATATCCTATGTGAAATTGCAATATCTGCCTTCTTCCAGTGCCCAGCATTATACATGCTCACATGATACTTTCCCCCATCATGCAATGTTCCTTACTTTGTCTCTAATGCTTCTCAAATCTTTCCTCAGCCAGCATGTTAAGTGTAATTATAGGTAGGATGACATTACTGCTGATGCAAACAGTGCTCTTTGAACTGAAAAAAATTGTTCAGGAATATGTTTCCCTTGAACTATAGTAGCATTAGATGTTCTCCCTCAAAATCAACATCTTTAACACAACAGTCCTTGCAAGATACTTTCAAGTCAAGTCTAAAGCTGAGTCTCAAGCCTGGGAACCAACTTTAATAGAAAAAAAAGAGGAGGTGGGGGGGTGGAGTTTCAATAACTAGAAAATCAAGAAGACTTGCAAAAAGGTAAACAAAAAATTATCAGCAAATGTGTTAGGCAATGGGCTTGAGGCAGGAGTTGAGGTCTGCTCGGCAGCCTGTGCTGCACATCGGAGGAGCCTTCTAAAGCTTTTGAAAAGCTTTAGAAGGATTCTTCTGCCTCAAGCCTGTTGCCTAACCATTTGCTGTCACTGCTTCCATTACCTGACCGGTAGGAAAAAAGCAGTGAGATCCTGGAAGCGTTGTTCAAAGGAGGAAACCCATTTTCTGCTCCGTAACATTTCTGGATGAGTGCATTATACTACTGAACCAAGGCCAGCGAGTCAGTTGCTAAAATATACAAGTCACAAGTCAGTGCATCATTTATTGTTGAGTCGAGTCCAAGTCGAGTCATTGAAGCAACTTGAGTCCAACTTGAGTGTGAGTCAATTGACTTGAGTTCCGTATGAGATCCATCAGATAACAAGCCTGAGTGGCTTTAAAAAAGCACTAAAGACGGATCTCTTTCAGCAGGCCTTTCCTAATTAGATCCCGGCCTCAGGGGATCCTGGCCTCTTCTAGCCTGCTGGCCATTTATTATATTGTATTGTATTTATAGTTTTAAATGTGATTTTAGATTAGTTGTTTTAATTTATATTTGTTTAATGTTTTTTTATGGGGGTGGGTGGGAGTGGGGGTGTTTAGGGATTTTATTTGTATTGTATTTTAAATTTTGTAAGCCGCCCCGATTGTTTTAACAGAGGGGCGGGGTATAAATAAATATTATTATTATTATTATTATTATTATTATTATTGAGTTTACAACACTGACCAGCAGCACTCAGGTTGACATTTTTTATCAAGCAAGGCTCAACCAGAACTTTTAAATGTTACTTTCTGATAACAACTGTCATGACTTCTGGCTGGCGAATACAATACTCAAAGCTACAGTCAAAAAGATTAACTTTTCTAATTATTTTAAGACATTTCTCCATTGTTATGTTTGCAATTTGAGGTGCTTGCTTTTAAAGCACTCTGAAATTATGTGCTTTATTTCTCATATCTTCTATTTGGTCTGGATTAGAAGTGTTGATGTGCCGAACACTGAGGGCCTCATCAGACATGGCATTTGTGGTGTGTTTATCTAAAAGGTAGTGGAAATGCAGCAAGCACATTGGTAAATGCACCATATCACACAAGTACAAAGAGCCAAAATTGGCTACAACTTCTTTTCAGATGAATTCAGCTAGTAGCAAACACTACTATGCTGCCTCGTAATGTATAAAACAGCTGTTGCAAGTGGAAATTTTTGTACCTGGGCTGATGAGTTGGTTTGGAACTGGCTTGGTTAAACGGTGAAAAAAAACCGTGAAGAATTCGCCAAAATTCCTAATTGTTTACATGCATTGCGGCACAAAGTCGCCTCTTTCAGAAGGAGGGGGGCTCAAAAACCCATTAGTAACGCAATAAAGGATTTTGGGACTTTTCCCAACTTTTTTGAAAAGTAGCGCTTTTTCAATAGTCTGAACAAACATCACACTACGTGCTGTGTGAATTACCAGCAATCTTTTGGATAAATTCACAGCAGAGCTTTGCCATGATTGGTTGAACTCATCAGGGAGGGGGTTGGACAAGGAGGGGATGGAGGAAAGATGTTTCCAGCCACGAAAGACTGTGTGCTAGCCTCCCATCGTGTGTGTGTCTTTCTCTCCCTCCCGCCTTGCTACTTTCAGTCTCAGTGTGTGTGAATGATCTAATCTCCCCTCCTGCGATCAACTCAGCCCTTCTCCCTGTCTTGTGCTTAGCCACGAAAAAGACGTTTTTCCTTCTTTCCCTCCCTCCATGCTATCATGTGCCCAGCTGCTACGATCTGAAGAATTAAGCAAGCCTTTTCCAGTCTCTCTTGTGTGGTGTGTGAATGTTCCTCTCAGTCATTCCTGTGGTAATCAGAGGATGTGCTTGGGAGGCCACGCCCCTGTCTCAGTCTGCTGTATAAATATCAAAGCGAAACACAGCTGAAAACAAAAGCGATAGATCAATTAAGCCATATGTCATCTGAACGATGCACTACAGCTGCGAAACAGCGATAAAGTGCAAATTACCGCAATAAAAACTGTCGTTTAACTGAAGCCTGATTGTCTTGCAGTCTCTACTATAAGATGTGTGGGAATGAGATGTGCACACATTCATCAGCAATCATGGATCTGCCATGTGCCCATCAACTGTCTGTAAAAAGCATTGTTTGTTTTTGGACACAAAGTAGGGATATTTCATTCCAAGCAAGACAAAGTAGAGTTACTCCATTTCTGTTTGGTAGCTTTATCCCTACATTTGTAACCATCTTAGGTGGAAGATGCTGGAAGACAGCAGGGGCAGCTCCCCAGCTGTTCCTCATGAATTCCTTGTCCCTTTCCCTTTATTGGAGGACAGAGCTATGTGGGCCACACCATCTATGTGGAACTGCTAAACTGGCCTGCTGCCCTCAAGCATGGTGAAGGAAATTTTCATGTTACAATTCCGGAGGGAAGGCTCAACTCTATCAGCTTCTGTACATGGAACAAAATGGTGTTTGAAGACCTTTTTTGTTCCCAGTTTTATTCCAAATTACAGCTTTCTTTCAGATCCATGATCACTGCATGAACTCACCCCCTTGGTCCAATATGCTAGTCAAATCCCAGGTTCCCTATAACATAACACTCATGTGGTCATTGCTTCTCAGCCTAGCCTACTTTTTACAGGGTTATTATTAGGATAAAAATGGGAGTAGAGAAAAATAATGTACAATACTTTTAGCTCCAGGAGATAAATGGAATGAAATCAGTTCAGAAAATTATCATTGGGGAAAAACGATTGTCATACAGAAATACATGAATCCCAATGGCCTATTAGAATGTCTCAGGCTACAATCCTGTACATAATTACTTATGACCAGGCTTGTCTACACTGCTGGGGAGCCCTGCACCTACCTTGTAGCTGTGGTGGAGTTCTTTGATCTGCAGCAGCCCCGTAAACACCACAAACACTGGGGCTTTCCAATTGCATCAGAGTAAAAGGGTGGCCCTACACTGATCACATGTCCTATACGTCATATATTTCGGGCCATACAGCAGGGGCTGCTCCATCCCCCCCCCCCGTTTGCTTGTGCATGCAAATAAATGAACATATGTGGTCCCAGAGTATTGTATTACTGGATAAGCAGAGATATGCTTATTTTATCCAAATATGCACACAATCAAAAAATAATTAAAATAAAATAAAATAAAAGCACCAGAATGGAGTCCCGTCCACTAGAAGTCCCTCCACAGTTTTGCCCCAAAGCCAATTGTCAGCTGCCACATGGCCAAAAATCCAGGTTTCCCCCTCAAATGCAGAACAAACCATGAATTTTAAAGATTTGGGTTTTCCTGCAGAAATGTGCAAATGTGCAAATTTCACCTGCAGAAAGGTGAAAATGTGCACTGTCAAAAACATTGTGTGTCAACTGTGTAATGGATATGGGGTGAGTACAGGTTTTATTGCCTATGTAGAGATGCTCTAAGTCCTATTGAACTCACAGGGAGCTTACATAGATACAGTACACAGTTGTGACTGGGGTTTGGTTCCAGAACCCTCCGTGGATACCAAAATCCGTGAATACTCAAGTCCCATTACATGCAATGGCATAGCAAAATGGTGTCTCTTATATAAGATGGCAAAATCAAGGTTTGCTTTTTGGATTATTATTTTTTTAAATATATTTTTTATTGGTTACAGCTGGTATACTCTCATACATATATTGCAAAGTATCATCACACTTTTATCTATTTACATTACCCCTTATTACAAAACACATTGCATAATTGCCCTTTTTATAACATACTGTAACTCTATTTCATTATCTAAAATAAGTTAACACAAAGTATATTCGTATCATATTTCTATACATTCGTATCATATTTCTATACATATCTCCTGTCTTCCTTCCTATTCACCTCTGCAGAGATTCATTTTCTCTTCCTCTTTTTCTGTTTTCTGTTTCTTTCTTTCCTTAAGTGTTCCTTCTATGCTTATCCAGCCATGCATCTTTTTTATTTTACCCGTACATGTCTAACTGTTCTTGTATATCTTTAAGTTTATTCTCCTTCTTTAAATTTATTCTCCTTCTTTATATGGCCCTTCTTCTCTTATAAAGGTCAATAATTCTTTACGGTCTTATATTTTGCCCAAAATTTCTCCATCGGCTCCCATTCTTTTGCAATTTTGCTTATTGATCTGGCCCTTCTTAGTGTTGTTAATCTATCAGCTTCCCACATATCATACATTTTTACAATCCATTCTTCCTCGGTTGGACTTTCTTTCTTTTTCCATTTTTGAGCATATAAAATCCTTGCCGTGGTAACCATATATAATAATATTCTCCATCTATTTTTAATCTCTGACTTCTTTACATCGTCTACCATGTTTAGAAGATATAACTCCGGGGTAAGTGGATAATCTATCTTAAGGATCTCTTTGATTATACCATGAATTTTTCTCCAAAACCTCTTAGCTATGTGGCAATTCCACCACATATGTATTAGAGTTCCTACCGCCTCCCCGCACTTCCAGCATTTTATTGACCCTGTATTATACATTTTGTTTAGTTTGACTGGAGTTAGATACCATCTATGGAATATTTTGATGAAATTCTCCTTCAAATTTTGTGACAGAGTGAATCTTTGAGTATTTATCCAGGCCTTTTCCCACTTTTCTATTTCAATTATTTTGCCTATTTCTTGAGCCCATTTTATCATATTCTCTTTCACCAACTCTGTTTCTAGATCCCTCTCCGTTAAAATTTTGTAATATTTTGTTATATGACTCTTGGAATTGCCATACATAACTTTATCAATATCATTTTTTTCCAATTGAAACCCTTCCAGCTTTAGATCCATTTTATATCTCTCATAAATTTGGTGATATGAAAAACAAGTTGAGTTCGATTCCTTCTTTCTCTAATTGCTCCCTAGATTTTATTTTTATTAAATTCTGATTTTCTTCCAGTAAATCTTGATATTTTGGCCACCCCTGTTCTTCTCTTTTAGATCTTTTAAAGAATGCCTCTTGCGTTGAAATCCATTGTGGTATCTTTCTGTAAAATAGCTTTTTGATTGGTAACCAAGTTTTTAGTAGTGCTTTTCTGATAAAATGATGGTCAAATTCTTTATTATCTTTTTTCTTGCCGTACCATATATAGGCGTGCCATCCGTAAATTAACTTGTGGCCTTCTAGCATTAGCATTTTGTCATTTTCCAATTTTATCCACTCTTCCAGCCACGTTAATGAACATGCATTGTAATATCTCATTAAATCCGGCATCGCACATCCTCCTCTGTTCTTGTCATCTGTTAATAGTTTCAATTTGATTCTATGTCTTTTCCCTTCCCATATGTATTTTGTCAGTTCTGTATTCCATTTTTTGAAGCATTTCATATTTGTTATTATTGGTAGATTTTGAAACAGGTACATAAATTTTGGTAATGCTACCATTTTTATTGATGATATCCTTCCTAGGAAGGATAGTTGTAGTTTTTAAAGAATATTTTCAAGCTGTGAATACTTAAATCTGTGGATATGGAAGGACAACTGTATATATGATTGTAATGTTAATGTAAATTAAAACATTGCTGTGCTGGAAAAAAGCAACTCTCAAAGTAAATAGACAGTAAAATTTCTGCCATTGTTTAATGTCTGGAAGTCGCCGTTTCTTTTCTGTGGCACTATGCAGCCCTGACACACAGAATTAGTACATCAAATGAAAGGGGGTGGAGAGAAGAAAACTAGTAAAACTAAGCTAAATATAAAGTTTATGTAAATCTAAAAAACAAACAAAGGCCAGAATTGAAAGGAGGATGAAAAATATTTTTCCTACCAGGAATGCTTGGAAATGTGGGGGATATAAAATCAGAGAGAGAGAGAGAGAGAGAGAGAGAGAGAGAGGAAGTCCAAGAGTCTACCTTCTCTTTTCCTCTCCAGAGCACAGGCTGCATCCCAGTGAGTGCAAAATACCTTGTACGTTATGAACTTAAGAGTTTCTAACAATTGAAGTGGTTGGGAAAGGAAGGAGGAAATTTTTAAAGCTGCCAAGAAAGTGCAAAGACAGAGAATTAGGTATGGCTTCCCCAGCTGAACCAGGACACTTGCATAGTATATGCTTGCTTTTAAATGGAATGTTTTTTTTAAAAAAATATTTAATATATATTCTACCTTTCTCCTGAATGGGACCCAAGGTGGCTCAAATATGAGTTTAAAACAAGATATAGGAATTAAAAATTACCAGTAAAAAAAGTAAATAAAAAAGCTTTTAATTCTAATAGACAGATTAATGCCACTTCAAGCAAAGTTTTTGTATGTTTTTATCTACATGTGTGTTTACTTGCATTTCAGTTTATCTTGTAAGCCTCATTGAATCCCAGCTTTGGGGAAAAGACAAAGTAGAAATAAAGGAATACAATGCTACACAATTTTGTCCTTCTCCTGCCTACGGCCCAATAGCTTGAAAAGAAGATTTTTTTAAAAAAAGTCTTAAATACAGAACTGCTAATTTGTCCCTAATGTGAAATAAGAACAGCATGCTAGTATCAAATAATAAACAAGAGTTCCTAGACTATAAACCCTCCAAGAATGTATAAAGTGGGCCAGAAAGTGATAACAAAATAAATCTGGCCTCCTGTTCCAAGGACCATTATCAAAAGCTTCTCATAAATTTCTTTTCATCCTTTTGCTTGGCTTGCAGCAGGCAGCATTCACACAGATTATATGTAAATTCCTAGATATTCTAGGGACAATTCTAGCTGGTTGGCAACTGTGGTAGTGGAGGCCCATTGTTTCTTCTCACAGACGTGGCAGTCACTTCGTACGCATCAGTCTCAGCTCCTGGCAAGCACTGCTCAGACTGCTTTTATGTTTCCTGCTTCTTCACATAGACAGCTCCAAGCTGAGCAAATACCAGACTACAATGACATGTGACCCAAGGCACAACTCAGCCTTACTCTCCAGCCAGGAGAGGTCAGGAGCTGTGCCCAGACCATGGTATTTCTGAGCCCCCCGAGGCACTGTAAATTTTTCTGACATGAACAGGTCATCTGTAGCCTATAGCTATAGCAAAGAGGTGGGTGGAGAGTGTGTGTGTGTGGGGGGAAATCAGAGGGCAATGGTATTTTAACTGGGTACTAGCAGTAGCATGAGGGCTGAGGAGAATTAAGATGCTCTTTAATATAGTAGGTCTAGTAGCACAAATATGTAGAACTATTAAAATCAAATGTGCAAAAAGCCCTGATCCCCATTTAGACCAATAGGGCTGGGGGCACAGGAGGAAGGACGAGGGAGACAGATGTGGCACTGTGCTTGAATGTTGCATGACCCACTGCTACCAGCTAGTAAGCATTTCTGGTTGACCTATGATGACAGAGACCAGAGATGGACCTTAATGGGGAAGTCCTCTTTCTAGTCCATCTTTTTAGTTTTAAGTGGGTCCTGCATGCTGCCTTGACCATTCTAATCAAATGTGATTCCATACACCCACCTATCTACCTTACTTATTTTTGTAGGTTGATGTCTGGCCAGGAGTGACTTTCTTCAGCCTCAGTGCATCAGTGGTGCCCCAGGTACTTCAGTTGGCAGCAGGACGTGGAGTAAGGATCTCAATATGCTATAGTAGGTTCATATGTGTGAAGGCAGCCCTTCTGCTATCTTTGTCCCAAGGATCAGGTATGTATTATCTCATTCTGCCTCCATTTTGAAACTTCCAAGTTCATTGAAGCCATTTAAAGCTGAAGAACTTAGCCTTGACTATTTTCTCACTATACAAGCCTGTCCAAGTTTCAAACTCCTTGAAAGAGGGCTTTCTCTCAGTCCCATGCTGTCACAAGCACATTTGGAGACAACATGTGAGAAGGCCTTCTCAGTGGCTGCTCACTGGATATGGAAATTCTTCCTACAAGAGACTAGGGGCTTCTCTACATGGGCTAAATACACCATTTTGCCCCATGTCAGTGCCCTGCAGTCCATGGTGAGGACCACCCAGGCAGTCCTCATCACCCCCAGGGCAGATATGGGGCTGAGATGGTGGGGTGGGAAAGGCATGGTAGGGCCCAATATACTGTTTTACAAGAATACCTGGTTTACTCCATTATAGATGCCAAACAACAGATCAGACCCCATGTGTCTGCAGGAGCCCATCCATGCAGGCTGGCCCTCGCTGATGCTGCAGTCTCCCTGGCTCTCCCAGAAGGCAGGAAGGGGTCTTGCAGTGTTACGTTGCCTTACATCCCCACCCTCTCATAATTCATAATTTGGCTTATTGGATGCTTTGCGTGGTTTCAGGTAGATCAGGGCAACCCAAATATAGGGGCTAGTAAAAGTAACTCAAACCTCTGAAGATGTTTTGGAAATTCCCCCAAACCAAACACACCCAGAATGTGATTAAGTGAATCTCCCTTAGACAGTTGTTAGAGTAGATTGTGCTAATATTAACTGGATGCACCTGGCAGTGAGTCATACTCCCAAACAATCAAGTGACTGGAACACCAATTATCCTGTAAAGGTCTTCCTTCACACCTTTTCCTATCCATAATAAACAGAAGGCCATAAACCCACCAATCTTAATGTTCCAACCATTAGCAGCAATCAACAAAGCTGGAGTTTTCTTTGTCTTTACAGTGGGAAACTCACCCAAGCATTGTTCTACACTCAAAACACCCCTTAAGGGTATGATATTGGGTGTAAATATTACCCCAAATCATAGCCAAGTGTGCACAGTTCCTCACACAACATCACTCTGTCAGTCTGCTGTGTGACCCTCAGCTCCAAGTCTGAGTCCCTCTCCACTTCATGAATCTCTGCTCACCAGACAGGTAATTATAGCCCATTCCCCCAATCTATTCATCTATTGAAATACTTCCTCCTAATTCTTCATTAGCCTTGTGTGATCACTTGTGTGCATGAGTGCATGTGTGAATGCTTCTATGAGTATTTTCCAATAAAAAACATTTTAATTTCATTCGGACATTGGAGATTTTCAGACAACACTGTTATAGTGTTACTATTCCACTTTATTTGCTATGGCTGCCTCCTCTGGAATCCTGGGATTTGTAGTTTAGGGAGGGGCATTTACAACTCTCAGCCAGAGAGCTCTTAGGCCTCACTAAACTACAAACCCCAGAATTCCACAGGAGGAAGCCAGAGCAGTTAAAGTGGAATAGTAACACTATAACAGGGTAGTCTGAAAATCTCCTTGGAGTCTTGTCAGTGAGTGCTGGTATACATAGGTGCACAAGATCTCTCAGTTACCCAACCTCTTGCAGCCATATTAAAATCCCCCAATTTAATATCATATTTTCTGGGGCATGAGTCGGTCCCACGGACCCCCAGTAATTTGGGTAACAGCAGCATGTGACCAATGCTGGTCTATGCAGGGGGGCTCGGTCACATGTTGCAGGCCCCCTTCCTGCCTTCAGAGTCAGTGAAGAAATTGGTGGTGGCTGCAGTGACAGTGATGGGGCTGGTGTGCTCATTAGGACTTCCTCCCATTCTGTACAGGAAATGGGGGAGGAATGGGCCAGATCAAGTTGATGACCCCAAGGTTGTCCCCCTTTCTGCTGTCTTTTTATTTTGACAGGCCTTTAGCTGTGTTTCTACAGAAGGATCTTTTAATGACGTTTGGGTGTGTTCTGTATTTTTATCTTCATTATTACATTTTAATTTTTTAAAAAAATATTTAAAATTGTCTTTTAAATAGTATTGCTTATTTAATTGTTTTTTTTAAAAAAAGTTTGTATTTTAAATTGTTTTATCCATATTTTGTTTTAACCTTTACTGTAAGCCACCTTGGGTCTTATATTGGGAGAAAGGCAGGATATTAAATAAATAAACTTTAGTTTATGAAATGGCAAATCTGTTGTATGTGGGGAAATAATCATTGTAATGTAAAAGCAATCTTGTGTACCTCATTCATAATCTTAGATAAGTCTAGGGTTTTTTCCCTGCATGCATTTTGTTCTCCCAAAATTCCCTTCTCTTACTTCACTGGGCACTTCTAGCCAACTAGAAGTGCTGGGTGATTCACACATGACCTAATTTGAATTTTATTGCTTTTGTGTAAGCTTCCCTTCTGAATTTGACTCTCCGAGAATGGATGCATCTTACGTTTTCCTGTAACCATGCCATGATGCATCGGAACCCAGCCCACGGCTGTAGGCTGGTGAGTCTTTCCTACCCTATTCTTAGTCAGTTAAGGACCTTTTCTTAAATTTGTGTTAGTATGTAGATTGAGATTGATAAGCCTTCAGTAAACTTTGTTTTGCATTTTAAACTGACTCCTTTATTTTGTAATGAGTCTAATTTAACTGGGGGATCCCAGATCTCTGAATACACTTTCAAATGATAATTGAGCTTAAGTCTGCTTGCTAACTGCACTCTGCATAAAGCGTGAAGTCAAAGGTGACTGAATGTTTTTAACTCCTTTTTAAAGGAAATAATTCTTGTTGTTTTTAAAGGACTAGATCCTGGAATTTTTTAATACAATTTTATTTTTAGACTCATTACCTTCCAACAAAATCACATGATGGGGTATTCAGAGAAGGCAAATCACATGATGGGGTATTCAGAGAAGGAGGGGGAAAGTAGATTCTATAGTTTTCAATTGTGAGCATTTAAATTATGTTCCACTAAACAGAACTCATTAAATTTTATCACTGAAAAATTTATAAAAGGAAAATATGTGATGGAAAGGGATTTGGAACAGACAAGGAAGAAGGTAATGACATGCAAAAAGCTCCTGACAAAAATAGTTGTGCATCATAATGGCATAGTTGTCCAGCATCTTTGTTGTGATTCTATCCTTTATTTTGTGTTTATATTTTGTGTTTATATTCATTAGTTTTGTCATTTTGTTTTTAAAAGCAGGGCTGTCTCCTGCTTTTACAGCCCTCCCAGCCAAGAAAAAAGTACCTCAAAGTCCCAGTTTTTGCTCCTGTACAACTTATTTTATTTTGGAGATCTACAAGACAGTTTCCCCACTCCAA
This sequence comes from Gambelia wislizenii, assembly GCA_030847615.1. NCBI lineage: Eukaryota > Metazoa > Chordata > Lepidosauria > Squamata > Crotaphytidae > Gambelia > Gambelia wislizenii. The sequence continues at coordinate 39,197,698 of JAUMIR010000004.1, forward strand.
AGTATTCCCAAGGAACTCCCAGCATCACCAAGGACTTTTGATTCCCACCCCCCAGGTCAGTTTAAATTAACCCACTATTTCCAAAAATGAAATGTACCTCCCATGGTTGTCTGTCTGTATTATACCAGAGTTACCTAAGATGGCTGCTGTTAAGAAACATAGTGACTATTTCCAGGATAGTCTCTGGTTTTGTTTGTCCTTTCTGAGCGTTGTGGGTTTTTTTTTTTGTGGGGGGTGGTCTACATGACATTTTCCCCATCCTGAGGTATTTCCAGGGTGTTACCCAAATTACATGGAGTCCATGGGGAGCCACTAGTGTCCAAATTAAAATTGGGAATATTAGTTAGCTCAAATTGGCATGCAAGATGTCAGGCAACTGCGGGGATCTTTTAACCTGTGTATACCAGTAAAAACTTGGACAGACTCATAGCCACAGAATTAAAATTATAATGGTTTTTATTGAACAATAATCTTAATAGTATTCATACTAACACTCAGGCTTCAAGGAATCACACAAGGCTATTTAAGAAAGTAGGATGTATTTGGATAGAGGGATAGAGTGAGGGGATTGTGGGTTATACTATACCGATCTGAAGAGGAGAGATTCATGTAGAAGCTGCAACCCTGGTGATACAGACTGACAGAGTGATGGGAGGAAAGGGATCTGAGTACCTGGTTATACAGACTGTTGTGGAGAAGAGAGGAAGAGGATCTGTGCACAGTTTGTTGGCATTTGGGGGTCATATTTATATTCTATATTTACCCAGAAGTGGTGAGTTTTAGAGTGGAATACAATGTCTATCAGAGGTTCTTACAATTAAACAATGGATTCTCCAGATGTGTTAACAGCTGTTAATGCAAGGTACATTTAGGACTGAATGGTCACAGGCAACCTTCCATTGTTGGATGGGAAAAAAACCATTTTGCAGGTAGTGGCTTATGATTGGCTTAGTGAATGATTCCTTTCAGAAGCTCCCAGGGAGAATTAGTGGTGTTGTGGTTTGAGTATTGGACTACAAAAGCAGATTTTTAATCCTCACTCAGCTACATAAGTGACCTTAGGTGACCTTAGGTGAGTCACACTTTCAGCCTTAGAGGAAGGCAATGGCAAACCTCCTCTGAATAAAACTTGCCAAGAAAACCCTAGGATAGTGTCAGATACAAATTTGGCTTGAAAGCACATAGCAACAAAGCTTGCTGAAATTTATTTTAGCAGTTTTACACTGGCAGAATGGAAAGGCATGATCTATAGTTTACTTCATTTTGTACCTCAGCCTAGGCAACCTAGGCCAAAGCCCTCTGGATTTCTGGGTCCAGAAAAGTATGCCCCCCATATGTAGGACCTGTGAGGACAAGAGCACAGATCTCCCAAGTCATAGTCCAAAACTCTGTTATATCACATTGGCTCCCTCTCGTCTTCTTCATTAAAAAAAAAAATGCCTTGCACAGTGGAACATATAGTTCTGCCACTATTATTAAAGGGATGCTATGCTCAAATTAATGAAGGACTTTTTCAGGAAAAAGAAATCAAATCCACATGGTGATGGATAATTGAAGTTGAGTGTAAGTCCCATTTCATTTGACAGGGCTTACTTCTGAACAGACCTGTGTCTGTTCAGGGCAGGATCACACTATCAGCTTTGCTGGCTGAGCTATTAAAGTCTCATTTCCTGTGCCCTGAACAAAATTGCACATAGGATATGCATGGCACATTACAAGTGTGTTGGTATGCGCTTTTTTTGGCCTAATATTCTTTTCCTGGGGCATACACTTCTTTCATAAATAACTGTTCCTTCATTCCTTATTATTCCTCTTACCTGGGCCTTTGAAAAAAATCTTTGCCTCACCTCTGAAATGGTAGCACAGAGTTTCTGTATAAAATCCTCAGAGTAATAAGCTCACTTCCTCCACCAAAATAATGCTCAGTTTTAAGATTCTTGGTATGGGGAAATGTGTAAAAATCCTGCAGGATGAGTGAGAGATGAAACCTTTTTACATGTGTGCAACAAAAAAGGCTTTCCTTTCTATGGGCACACTTTTCACTCTATACCATCATTCCCTCAGTTCACAGCAGTCTGATTTATCCTGTGCATGGCACATAGGTTGGGCTCTAATTTGTATATGGATGCTTCAGGTGTTGGAGAAGAGCAACACTGTCAGCTAAGAGCTGCTATGTGAAAATAAATGTTCATTTTCATTTCAGAGGATAAGGCAATTCCCTCCTTTACCCTTACCTTCAGTTGATATTACAGAGACCCATTGGATTTCATAAACATGGGAATTTAAAATGTACCTTCATGTTCCTGAAGCCATGTAATCTGTGATGTTGTAGCCACTTATGTATTGCCAAAAAGAGGAAATGTATCAATACTCCCTCAAAACAAACAAACCAAAAAACAAGACAAAGGAGGACACAGCTTTGTATCAAAGTTACACTTGCTGGTTTATACCAATAGATGCAAACTGAGAAGGAAACATTGTAACTGAATAGAAATAGATTCACCATCATGGGGAAGACTATGGACTTTATCAGACCAGGCAAATATGGCATCGTAATGAAGCCTAATTAGCCCCAAAGGGCATACATATCATATGATGTCCTTTCATGATCTTGTAATGTCCAAAAGCCATTCCTTTTTATTGTCAGGCTAAGCTGTCAATAGATCTCCCCTGGTGCTTTTTTGCCAGCATTGCTGGCATTTGAAACCTCTTGCCATTGTGCTCACGTGAATGCAACGTCAATGAGAGAACACTTCCAGGTGAGATTGTGACAGCCAGGTAGGGGACGCTCCTTTTATGAACCTCCTCAGTGTACTTTTAACTTTTTAAGTGTGTTTCTGTGCTTGTGTGTACTTTTTGAGTGTTTCCTTTGGTTAATTTTTCAGATTTACCACACTTGTGTCTTCTCACAAGAATTGGCAAGATTTCAAACCAGGAAGTGAACGGAGCTCCATGCACTCCCCATCAATGCTGGGAATGCCTATTCATGGAGAAACAAAGGCAGGTCTGGTAGGGGTTTTTCTTTTGCTGGCATAAAAATTATATAACATATGGTGGCATAAGAACAATCGTAGAGGCTTATCTGATAAAGGACTTTTTCAGACAGGGGACACCCCCCCCCATGGAGGTTGGGAGAAGAACGGGGCTGTTTCACTTACAGAGCCCCATTTCAGACAGCCCCGTTCTCCTCCATCCTCCTCTCAACCTCCTCCTGACCTTCCCCCGTGCTGCAGGTGCCTCTTTTTATTGATGGAGGTCCTCCATCAATAAAAAGCAACACCAGCAGCATGGGGGAAGGTCAGAAGGAGGTCAGGAGGAGGACGGAGGAGGATAGGGCTGTCTGAAACAGGGCTCTGTACGTGAAACAGCCCTGTTCTTCTCCCAACCTCCTCGGGGGTTTCCCCCCATCTGGAAACGTCCAAAGTCCTTAGACTATTGTGGCTCATGTGCCTGCTTACTCTACTGTCACTAAAAGCTGATGGACAACTTAAGATCCTCTGGTCTCCCAGACGTTCTCCTGGAAGTGAGGAAGCTGGCTCGCAACATGTGACCAAGGCTCCCCTGCATGTGACCAGCCTTGGGAGATTTTCAGATGCCTCTTTCAGCCTCTTGCCACGCAAGCAGCCTCCAGAGCAGTAACGAGGCTGCTGCGCGGCAAGGGGTCCATTTTGGATGATGCCATTTCTCTCTCGGCATCATCCGTGACTGTAGCGGCTAGCATTGGAGGCGGCTGCACTGTTTTTTACTCACGGACAACTTCCATGAATGAAAAACAGCGCGGCCACCTCCAATGCTAGCCGCAACAGTCACGGACAATGCCGAGAGAGAAACGACGTCATCCAAAATGGACCCCTTGCTGTGCAGCAGCCTCATTACTGCTCCAGAGGCTGCTTGAGCGGCAAGAGGCTGTCTGAAAATCTCCTTGGTCACATGCTGTGGGACCCCTTCCTGCTTTGGAAGAGCAAGGCATACTGGCAGATGCTGTGACTGGCCAGCCTGTTGGGATGCGCCCCTGTGGACACGCAAAGCCCTATCTGGTCTTTCCCAGCTGGGGTGGATTAAATCAGGTATTATTTTACAATGCAGTAAAGGGACCTTCCCTCTCCCCCCTGTCTGAGCCACAGGGGTGGTGAGGAGTGTCGGGGGGCAGAATGGGACAAAAGCCCTGCATCATCTGGACTGCAGGGTTCTAGGATGGGGGCAAGATGGAGCATATTGCCCATGTAGACAAGCCCATGGTGTTTCTTGTCTTTCAACCAGATTTTGACAGGACAGCCCTTCAAAAGAGGTCATGTTGAAACAGAGGATTGTTCTCTTTACAGATTGGTCATTCTAAATGGTGACGGGAATGGCGAGGTTCAGCGCCTTCATTTATGTATGTCAGGCTGTCCAGGAGTGGAACTCTTGAACAACTGCTTTGAAACAATTGCTTTTTCTCTGGTACATTAGATTGGGCCTCTGGGTGGCCAGGCTGATTGCTGTGGTTTCTATTACAATGCCCACTCTCTGATTCTCCTGGCTGCAGCTGACTCTTTAAGAATTCCTGGCACATGTCAACCCACTTAAGTAGCACTCTGAAACACATCATGCCTATAAGCAAAAATGATTGCCAAAAGACACCTTCTGTCATGTGCTTCCCTATCTCCAAGCAGTAGATTAGTGGTGTTCCTAATTTCTTTGCAACAGGACATCTGGTTTGGTCTAGCAAGTATGTTGCATACAATTTAGTTATAACACTTTGACAAATGCAGCAAACATACTGTAAAATCAGTGGTGGTATATTTCTGGCCAGTAGATCTCATGGGGACTTTTAGATTACAGCCTAATTGTCTGTTTCGCTAAAGCCATTTCATGAAAAAAGCATCTGTTTGGCACTTTTGGCTATTATCCTGTTTTAGAATAGAGCACTGTTATCATGGTGTTCTCCAGAATAAGTGGCACAAAGTAAGTATTAATAGGACAATATTGCTTAAAAATGGCATACTAGGAAGACTCAGTTGAATTTCCTGTTAATGGGATGGGGGGGGGAATTAAAATTACATATCAATCAACTTAGTTTCAAGAGACTTTTTTATTCTTATTCAGATTGTGGAAAAATTACTTTTTGGGACTAAAACCCCAGGAATACCCTAGCCATTATAGGCAGTATTCTTATTTTCTTCAAAATCTTGTAAGCCATTTGGAACATTTGTAGTATCTGCAGTGCTTTAAAATCAAAGACACCATTAGTATTTATATATGAGTAAGATCAGCCTCACAGAGCCTTGGAATCTGGATTTGGGGGCTTTTTGACACATTTTTGATTCATGTAATCTGCAGGCATTGGAAAGAAAATACAGGCAAAGCCCAAGGGTTTTATATAGGATTTTATTTAAAGATGGGATTATGCTACAGTTTTCCCAAGTGAGGAAAGGAAAAGGGAAGGAAGTTGCTTTAAGAAGGATTGTGAGAGTCCTTTTTAATCCTTCATGTCCAGAAAGATGCTTTGAAGCTCCTGTAGACAAAATTCACTTAGTTTATCTAGTTGTCAGGATCAGATATTTTCAAGTAATTTGTGAGACCCCTTTTAGGGTTTAATTGATTGGACTGCATTGCTCAGGAAAAGCATTTTTGTGTGAGGGCCAGACATGACATAACGTGGGAGATCTACTACTAGATCTCCTTCCATAGTTCCCTTTGCTTAAGACAGCTGTACGGAAGCTCCATTTGTATTGATGTCATGCTGTTGGAGGAGGGAGGGTTAATCTCCTCCCTCCTTCCCCATGCCTGACCCTACCTCGCCAAAGCTGGTACTAGCCAAGGAGAAGGGAAGATATAAGCATTCCAATTGCATCTATTTTATTTTCTCCCAGATGCTGATAGCAACTTTTTGGAACAGAGAAATTAAATCAGGGATACAGTGCAGGGGTGGGGGTAACCACCCTTTATTAGCACTGCAGCCCTGACTCACTGCGTCCCCCCCCCATCACTGTTTTTAAACAAAGAGAAAGACATAGGCCAAGATCCTACTGTGTGCATAGCAGTTCTGCATCCTCCTACCGCCCAGCAGCTGTCAAGCCTCAGGAGGGCTGCTGCTGCTATAGCTTAGTGCTAGGGAAGGGATGGAGCAGGGAGGGGGAGGCAAGTCAGATTATACAGAAGCAACTGATCTCAGCTCAGTGATGTGGGGGGAGAAATAAGGGTGCACGCTCAAATGGAGTGCACCTGCATTTTCCTCCCCCAGCAGCTCAGAGCAGCTGAATCTCCGTGGTCTGAATTGGCTCCTGCTTCCATCTGGTAAGAAGCAGCAGCCCCTACTGGTGCTTGACAGTTGCCAGGCATGGGAGATTTTTGGATAGAGCACAAGAGTAAAAGAATAACCCTCTGAACTCTATCAAAAAAGGGACCTATGCAAACATAAGCTGTTCATATGCACATGCGACGAACAGGATGCCAGCTATCGAGAGGTTGCCGACAGACACTCCCCCCCTGATTATATGTCATTTGGCTCAATTTTTATTAAATTCCTTTCTTTTCTTGGGTGAAAGAGGAAGGGCTAGACTTTTCTAAAATGAAATATTGTGTATATTTATACACTTTTTCCTCTTGGAAATACTTGGTGGATGCGGTTTGCTTCTTGAGCAGGGCCTATTGATCCACAGGGAATTAGGAATAGATTGTTCAGCCTGATCAGCAGTAGGAATCATGTAGTCTTTCAGTGGCTGCTGAATTGCAACTTCAAGCATTTTTCATTATTGACTATGCTGGCTAGATCTGCTGGATTTGGCATTTCAGCAACATCTGGGGAGCTGCATTATTCCCACCCTGAGCTAGATCAAGTTATATAGGAAAGAGCTGCCTTTTTGTCTTGTATGGCATGTGTCTTGGCTCTTACAGTTGTCAGTTCAAGATAATGTCAACTCCAGAAGGAAATATGGTGCGAAAGATATTTCTGGATGGTGTGTGTTTGATTCCTGGAAGTGTACCAGTATTCATCATGTTAATACTTTTGTCCCAGATGTAATCATCTCTGAAATAAGGGCCATTGATTTTGATCAGGTTGTGCACAAACTCCAACTGTCCAAGGGCCAAATTTCTAAACTCAGAACCCAGCATGGGCCATACCTACCCCAATTGTTTTCAGAGTGGACAAGAAAAAAATGGAAAAGTCCAGAAGTCTATTTCTAGTTTTCCTTAAAAAAAAATTGCAGGGAGAGAATACAACTTGGGAAATGCACTTTGTTTGGAAGGAGAATCACCACATAGGGACCAGAAAAGTCGTCTTGTACCACATGTGGCCCTCGTGTGGGGCAGCAGGATTCCCATCTCTGATTTAGATGGAAATGACCACCTCCTCTGGCTGAAAACCAGTACTACTGTACAGACTTACCATGGATCAGATATAATATGCAGGTCACCCTTCCCCCCCCCCATCTGTGGAATCAATATCCACAGTTTCAGTAATCAATGGCTCAAAAAATATGTATCCTTGATTGAAGATATCAAATCATGTGGATTGAACATGAAATTAAGATGGAGGTGGGCAGCAACTGAATGAAACCAAAATGGACACATTAACCCATTTCTGTTTTCTCCACCAAGCCTCCTATTTTTCCGAAACTGTAAAACGGAGGTCTGTTCTGTTGTTGTTGTAGTTTTGTTGTAGTTACTGCAGTGTAGAATGGAGATGAGCTGTCTTTAGTCTTGTGTAAGTTCCCCCCTTCTTTTTAATATCAGCATCCTGGCTATTTTTAATTTTTCAAAGCAAGAGTATATCCTCAGTATCTCTTTTTAGTTAAGACACAACTACTTTGTGTTAAGTGACTCTGATGATGCATTACTCTTGCTTTAGTACATTTGAACTGCTCTATTGGATCAGATCTAGTCCTACTAACTTCAGTATTTTTTGTAACTTGTAGGCAGTAGATGGGCTGTCCTGCAAAAAAATAAAAACAAAAAACCCTTCCACCCCTATGGGAGGCAAGCACGTCCACTCTAAGCCTTGGTGGAAAATACATAGAGGGGGGAAATGCAATGGTGTAATTTGTAAAAGAACTTTGAAAATGATCTATGTCACTATTTTCCACTATGTTTTGGATGTGTAATTGGAATTGTGACAACTATGGAAATAAGAGTGATTATGTAATGTCCTACAAAGTAAATACATACATAAATGACATAGTCAAAAATGACAAAAAAATATTCTACATGTAATACTTTCCAAACCTCAGGGACTTATTAAATATGAATTTTTTTCCCAAAAAGAAATACAAGAATGAAAAAAGGGGAGGGAGGGAGAAGGTTTTCTAGCCATAGTTGAGAAGGCAATGAAAGGTCTCCCCCCACCCCACCTTTTAAGTACAGTCTTTCCTAACCTCTGCTTTTATTCTTTCATTAAATGGGTTTACAACTTCCCAGATAGAAGGCTGAGGTAATAGAAAATTGACTATAGAAATCCTGTTATGATGAAAAAGTGCTGTTGATTCAAAAGTGTACGAAACAGTGGGTCTTTTAAAAAATATATTAAACAGAAATAAGTATGTTCGTTTTGAGGAATGTTGGGCCATTGTCTCATAAGAGGAAATTGCTTACTGGAGGGAAGAAAATATAGTTAGGTAATGATGCAAAGGCAAGGGAAGAAGTGTAATTTATAGGCTGTGAGGAAAGGGATTTGGATAAGGGGTCTCCTTCATTTAATGGCCCATCCATTAAATTATGAGGGATGCTTTGGAGACCATTAACCAGCCATTCCCTATGACAGAGGTTATTAAAGTGTGGTCTCTGGACCATCATTGGTCCATGCTTCCCCTTCAGGTAGTCCACAGAAAGGCTGTGTACCAGTTGACATAGTGTGTATTTGGTTCTGCCCTTGATTCATTTGATCTGATCACAGAGGAGATTATCAGAGGAGTGCCTAAAAACATTATTATGGCACTATATTTTACAGTGTTCATGTTTTGGCACAATGACACACATTTTTGCATGCTGCCGTGATAAGAATACAAAATTGCCCCAAGAGTCCACCAATATGAGCTTCATGCCACTTACTTCTGCATTTCTCCGTGAATGAGATTTCGGCGCATCTTGCGAGAAGACATGAGCGCACTAAAAAGCCCACAAACACCAAAATTAAAAAAGAAAACATTCAGAAAACCACAGATACACATTTAAAAACTTGCAAGCAAGGCAGGGAGGTTCATAAAAAGAGCATACGGTACCTAGTTTTTCCATTCACACCCAGAGTGTTCTGGTGGGACCGCTCATTGACACTGGAATCACGCCAGCAAAACAGGGCACCTTTTCGCACACACAAAAATCCAGAACACAAACGCTATGGGAGATCAATTTTTGACTTCTCCATGACAATAAAAAAGAACTCATAACAGCAGCAGAATGCTTGCATACTGCTGGGGCACAACGTCTGACAAGGAAGCCCTTTTGCGATCTTGTGGCATCATTATAACACCATTTTTGAAGCGTCTGAATAATCTCCAGAGATAAAGGCAGTTGGGCATTGCTAGAACAGGATAGCAAAACTGAGGCTTACATTTCCTCATGTTTGGTAGTGTGATGCTGACGTGATCTATTAACATTTGCCTAAAAATATACCCGTTAAAGGGGGCTTGTGACATAATGCCAGCCAAGCTGCCCTCACTGGCTGCCTGACATTGCCACCCTACTCCAGATCCCTCTTTATTAATCCCTTATCTGGACAGGGCCTGAGTCTCCAGGTGGCCCTTTCTCTGTGGATAGTTTTACTTACTAGTATGTATTCACTTGGTTAGTGTGTCTTTTCCCTTTTATTAAGAGGGAAATAAGACAAGATGAGTCAGTGGAAGAGTTAACAAACAAACTTACAGTACCACCCCCATGTCCGCTGATTCGCCACCTGCTGATTCAATATCCATGGTTGCCAACAGCGGGGGGGGGGCAGTGGACAGGGGAGGGAGGGAAGGAGGAGAGTTCTTGCCTCCCTTCTCCCCTCAGCCCCTGGGATGGCTCCCAGTGATGGCAATGGTGAAGGGGGTGTTTGCTATTATCTGCGGGGAGCCCTGGAACTAATCCCCCATGGATACAGGGGTCCTACTGTATTTGGTTTATTATGGAGTTATATAGTTTATTATCAGACATGGCAAAAATGTGTCAGAAGATCGCTAGAAGAACAGGAAGGGGTGACCTTACCAGACTACGTCATCCCCCAGCATTCCGGGGGCTTGTCCTCATCAATAAGAATCATTGCTTCCCTCCTCAGTAAGGTCTCATTTCACCACTAAGATAAGCTATTCTGCTGTTGTTTTAAGAAAAGATAGATAGATAGATATGCACACACAAACACACACACACATATATAAACAGGTCATTTGGTAGGATTCCACAAGATGACCCCCCCTTCCTCCCCTCTGAGCAAAAAGGTCTGCAATTTTACAGTGATGAGATAAAGTACTCCCCTTGGGTCATGGATGACCAGTGACCCTACCTACTCTGCCAACATAAAAAAGAGGGAAGCTGGAGAAGGTATCAGAGGCTTTAAAGATGGATCTTTTGGAGTCTGAGCACAACCTAGTGAGGCCATCCATGACACGGAAACAGTCAGGATATGCAGGGCCAATGTTATGGTACCTTTGTTTCCTGGTTAGGAGGAAAGCCAAATGTTTGTGTTTAGGAAAGAACCATGCTATTAGTAATGTACTTGTGGTTCTTCTTTCATGTTCCCATAATTATGCTGTATCACCAGTCCGGTGGTGGTGGGGGAATCCCACAGTGATATTGCATGAACATGCCTTGATAGCTAATGTCAGGATTCAAGGTGTTGAGTGACCTGAGATATGACAGATGGAGATTCAGCTTCACCATCCCAACCTGGCCAACTGAGGCAATTGCATGGACACTCATCACACCTGCCACCTTAAACCAATAGGTTAGAGTAAATTAGGTAGGCCTTTGGGACATCAGGCTATCAGTAGTGGCTCCTGGTCTCATTGTGCTCCTAGACATATAGGGCAAAAAGGAGCCTATGAGTCCTGAGACTATAAAATGGTTTGCTTTACTGCTGCATAAGCACAGTTAATCTCAAGACATCTGAGACAGGAGAATGGACTTCTAGACAAAGGCTATAACTTGTAGGCAGTACGTTTCATTTTATATATTTCTGAAATGTAAGAACTTCTAGTTTTGAAATATACTGATAGTGTATTTTGCTGTGGAAGAGGGAGTGGGCACAATAAGACCAATAAAAGTGGGTCTTGGGGATCAGTGTCGGGCCCCTCAGTAGTCTCTGGGCCCTGCCTAAAGATGCAGTAGGGATGGAAAGAATATTAAAAACTATTTGGAAAATGATCAAGATACTTTTTTTGAGTGCTGAGTAACCATGATGAGAAGAATTCTGGACTGATGAGAATCTTTGCAGTTTGGGACTTATTTTGTACAAAATTCATATGTGCTTGTTTTGTTCAGAGGCAGCATTTTCTGTGTATAAAATTATATATATATATATATATATATATGCATACAGTAATATTATTTTCTGTGCAAAACAACCACTTGAGAATGTTGTGCCAAATAAGTCCCAAATTGTGAACAGGCTTAAAAACTGTGTGGGTTTCAAAGACTTTCTCACAGCAGGAGGAAAAAAAATTGCTAAAATTACTTGTTGCCTCCTTTGAAAAGAAAATTTGTAAAGAATTACGTCCCTAAGATGCAGTCATGCTGTGTTTTAGATCAGTCATGCTGTGTGGACATTTTAGTATAATAACGTGAGTTATGACAATGGTAATTAGACCAGGGACATTTTCACACTACATAGTTAAAGCACTAGGATTTCACATTAACTGTCATGGCTGCATCCTGCGGAATTCTGGTATTTGTAGCTTGGTGGGGCCTTAGAGATCTCTGGCTGAAAATTCTAAAAAACCTTCCCTAAACTGCAAATCCCAGGATTCCATATGATGGAACCATGTCAGGTAACGTGGAATCATAGTGATATACTTTTGCAGTGGGAAAGGGCTCTAGTGCTGCAGAAATGCACTCATCTCTGGGGGTCAATTTCCTACCAGGACCAATCTGAATTGGACCCTTCCAGATAGGTAGATGAGAATATGTTGACTTTGATTGCTGCTAATAAGAGTACAGTGGAATTCCCCTCTACCTTCTTTGGTCTCCCAACTCAGAGGAGGAGGATGAGTTTCTCCTATACTCTCAATTTGACAGATTTGGCCAATCTATGGGCAATTTCAGGCCCAAGGGCCAGAAGTTACCTTGTACCGGGTTAGAATGTTAGACTAGGATGCAAAAATCCACCAGATTCAAAACTCTGTTAATGAGTTATGCTCAGCTGAGTGACCTTAAGCCAATCACTACTTCTCAAATTTATCTACTGCACAGGGATGTTATGAGGATAAAAATGGGGAGGTCAAGGAAAATCTATGGATGCCGGCCGTGAAAGCCTTCAACTTCACTTTGTTGTTGTTTGCCTTCAAGTCATTTTTTACTTATGGAGACCTTAAGGCGAACCTATTACAGGGTTTCTGAGGCTGAGAGTGTGTGACTTCTCCAAGGGCACCCAGGCTTTGTCTAGATGGGCTATATACCCTGTTTTACCCCCGTCTTGGAACCCTGCAGTCCAGATGATGCAGGGCATTTTCCCCATTTTGCTCCTGGGCAGTTCTCACAACCACCAGAGCAAAGATGGGAGCAAGACAGAGGGAGATACAGGATAAGGCCTGTTAGAATCTTTTAAAAAATAAAATTTGCTTCAGACAGCAAAAAACGGATCAGGCCTCACATGACTGCCAGAGCCCATTACTGCCCACAGACAGCTACCACCTGCCTTGCTCTTCCATTGCCAGGAAGGAGTCCTGTAGCACGGTCACATGCCCGTGTGCTGTGGGCTGGTTTCCTGGCTTCAGAGAGAGCAATGTTGGTGGCAGCAGCGGCAGCTGCAGAGACCAGCCTGCATGGTGGTCTGGACTCCATCCTCTTCCATGCAAGTAATGGGGGAGCAATGGGCCAGATCCATGAGCAGAATACACCAGCGGGGAGCTGGCGTATTCTGACCCATGTAGATGAGCCCCCAGTGGGTTTTCATGGCTGAGTGGGGATTTGAACCCTGGTCTCCAGAGTCATAGTCTAACACTCAAACCACTACATCATGCTGGCTCCAGGGAGAAGGTACACTGCTTTAAATTCCCTGGAGAGACAGAATTGTACTAGGCAACAGAATGCATAAAGCTGTGGGCCATGCCAAGGCACTACTTTCAGTATGCATGATGACATAGCATCTTGTGCTTTTGCAAACCTATTCATAATATAGGAGTGCTGGGTTATAAAACAGGTAGCAAGTAACCTGCTTGATGTCAGCATGGAGCAATACACTGTATATGTGTTAACACAGGAGTGTGAATCATGTACCCCTCCAAATTTTGTTGGACTGCAGCTTCCAGCATTCTTCACATTTGGCTATGCTGCCTGGGATTGCTGGGAGTTGCAGACCAACAGCATATGACAGTGACAAGATTCCTATCCCTGGTGTAATGGGTAGAAGATGAGGTATAGATGACACACATTTGTTTCAACAAATACTCCATTATGAGCTCTCTTTCCCATTGACCAATGCTTTTCATAGAAATCCCCGGCATAGTTAAGTTTTGGCTGGGCCTCTGGGCCAGTTGGAAAAGTCTTGCAAGCATCTGGGGAGAAAAAACAGCAAAAGTGCTCTTCATTCTTGTCTTGCTCTATGAAACCTTGTATTTATATTTTGATTTTTAAATATTTATTTAAAATTTGAGGACCTCACTGGAGAGGAAACAGCAGATGGCCTCCCAGCCATATTTCAGAAGAGGGGGCTCAGATATGTGGAGCCGGCTCTCTCAACTGCATCCATCTATACATAGAGAGGGCTCTCCCCTTCTGTTTGGACCATTTATTCCACATCTGCTGTGCAACTCGGCCTTTAGTAGTGGTGGTTATGATACTGCCAGTGATGGAAAGCAGCTGCCAATAGAATCTGGGTCTGACATGCAGTTATTATGATTCCCCTTTTTGCAATAATATATGAGAATTCCCAACGCTTGGAAGCAATGTATCAGAAGCAACATAATGATGGGCTACAAGTTACTAAACTTTTGGTAGTTAGTCTAAGGACTTTATCAGACTAGCCTCTAAAAACGTTCTTTTGCTGGCATAATTAAAGCCATTTTTATGCCAGCAAAAGAACACCTCCCACCTCCCACACCTCCCACCAGACTTACCTTTGTCTCCTGGCAAAGGTTTCCCTGGCAATGAAGAGGAAGTGAACAGAGCTCCCTTCACTTCCTCGTTCAAAAACCTGCGGATTCTTGCGAGAATTCATCAAAATTCAAAAATGAAACAAAAATAAAAAACTATAAAAAAGCAAATACACACATTCAAAAACTTCCAAGTAACCCGGGGAGGGTCATAAAAAGTGTGTCACTTACCTGGATGTCGCGATCTCACCTAGAAGTGTTTGCGCCAGACTGGCCATTCACTGCATTCACGTGATTTAAATGGCGTGAGGTTTCATACACCGGCAATGCTGGCACTAAAGCGCCACCAGGGTTCAATTGATGGCTTGAGCCATCAATAAAAAGGTACAAGTTTTGTCCAGGACATAAACGTGAAATGATGATGTTGTCTGATATGCGCTCCCTTTCGTGTTTATGTGGTGTCGTTATGACACTGTATTTAGTGCATCTGATAAAGTCTTAAGAAAGTCAAATTTCAAGAATAATATAATGAGTCAGAATGAAGTTACTGCATTCATTATTGTAAGAAATACCATTTTCAGATCACCTTTCAAAGCTACATTTTAGGGCATTTTAAGCCATTTTAAGAAGCATTTTTGAAAGGGATTTTTCAAACTCTATGCTATTCTCTTAACAAATCTATTTTTTTAAAAAAGAAATGAAAAATAACTAGTCAAAGAATGAGTTCCTCTTCACTTTATAATGAATAACAAAAATTTATTTTTGAAACATAAGGTCAGATCCAATTGCTTGTCCTAGCTATAGCAGATCTCTTTCTTAAACTTGTCATATTCTATATTTTTCCAGGTTGGAAGAAGGGTGCCCATCTCTTTCCTGTGGTTCTGGATGGAGTTAGGGGAGAATCCAAAACAACTTTGAGCAGCAGCATGTTCTCCTTTGAGGAGCATCACTTAAAATTAGGCATAATGTTATATTTTTAGGGCAATTGTATCTCCTCCATTCCTGTAGAATTAGACTGCTCCTTTATGTGTCCTGGAGCAAACTTCTTTCTCACCCCCACTCATTGTCAACATCTTTTGTTGTTGGGGTGTGTGTGCTTCTTCTTTTATGAAATTTGGGGCTGTTTACCAGCATATCCTGCAGAGACTTTGGAAAGGGGGTGGTGATCTCCCTTTCTTCCAGTGTATTTGGAGAGAGTTGCATCATCTTTCCAGCAAGAAGTGTCCTTATTGATTGAATGGGAGGGAAGTACAAGCAAACTATTTTAAAAAATCCACAATTTATTTAAAATTTTAAAAATAATTTAAAAATTTAATTATAACAATCTGTACTTACATTTAGTATTGATGGTATACTGCCAGTAATATGCATAATATATGCACTCTAATTATTACAAAATATACATTTATTGCAGTTATGTATTTTTTGAAAATTTTATTTATTCCTCATAAAAATTAAATTATAGTCTTTTAGTTGTGAGTGGACCCCCTTTGTCTCCTGGCAACCAATATTTTAGACCCAGTCTGTCGCTGATGCCGCTGAATGCACTCTAGGGGGTGTGGAGGGCATTTCCACCACATTGTGAGACTTCTTTGTCTCCCAGGGGCCAAAAATAAGTTTCGCAAAATTGTTTCCCCCCCAAAAAAATATTATCCAGCCATGCTCCAAAATGTCCGCTAGGGCTGCTGGATGCATTTCCACCATATTCTGTGCACCCCCAGGCCATTTTAAGCCCAGGAGTGATCTTTTTTGAAATCCAAAACATGGTGAAAATGTCCCCCATAACTCCTTGAGGCAAATAGGGGTGAGTATTTTATATATTTATTAGGGGCACTCCAAGGTCTCTATGGGGCTAATGCAGCCCCCTAGCCTTTCACAGTTGCCTACCTTTGCTTTAGATAGTCATGTGTATTTTTTCTGAGCATGCAACCCCCAGAAGGGCAACAAGACATGTCAGGGTGTGGCTAATGGCCTCTTCCACACTTTCTCCTCCCATTATTCTAATTGGATGCAAGGGTAAACTTCTGAATGGGGTTCTGTGGTAAAGTTGCTTTAAGGACTGGCTATTTGGGTGCAGTTGGATGGCTGTTTGCTGGGCAACAGGCTCAGCACCTGTTAAAGAGTAAAACCCCAGCCCAGTGGTGTGAGATGGGAGAGGCCTCCTGGTGAGAGGGGGAGTTTTTCTTCTTCCATGAGATTCCAGTTAGAAAGTGACAGACTGAGGGCCCATCTACATGAGGGTGGGGGAAAATCCAAGGTACCTCATAGTATTGGCATCTCACAGCAGCAGCGACATGTCTAAAAGGGTTTTCTGGCCTCAGAAGCCCCCATATGCCTCACATCCCTGATGGTGGCCGTGAGTGATTTACTCGTGTTAGTTCTTCACCACCGCAGTTTGTTTTTTAAAAAAGTCATTCCAAGGTGCACTGGTACAATAGATTTTCCAATTTCATAGGACAGCAAAACAGAAAATATTCATCCTGTTTTATCACTTTAGTGAGCGATTGCTAAGGTGAAAATCCAACATGGTTGCAGTGAGCGCTTGCCCTACTAGCAAGTCCTGGTGCCCTCTCACCCAACCAATCAGCTTTGTGCTTCCCTTTGAATTTTTTGTTGTTTCATAGTCCAAACGAGCAGGAGTGCACACACACCTCACAGTTTTTGAAAAAGTACTGGAAAATCTGCGAAGGCTTTTACCCTGTTGTTTTTGCCATTTTGGGCCCCCCTCCTTCTCAATAGTGTGGTTTGGCACTGGATCCCATTTAGACAGGTACCAAATTCCCAGCGAATTCCATGAGGGATATTTTCACCATTTAGACAGTCCCTGAGTAGAGAGAGTTCAGATCACTAAGAAGGCGTCCCAGAGAGTTTGCGTATTAAGGAAGGAAGCTGGATAAAGAGTTGCTATAGTATGTCATCTGATGGTTTTTTCTCTAACAGTACTGAATTTGAAATGAGCTTGTATAGGATATCTTATTTCTGTTGGTTCTTAAATAAATGTTAATGTTAATTTATAGCTGCTGAATCTGACTGAAGTGATTTTAGTCACTAAACAGAAGAAAGAACATGGTACCAAAAATACATAAACTAGTTTTGAAGGAACACTTGTGACCCAAGCCCTTATTCACATAAAAACCTACCAGCCAGCCAGCCAGCCAGCAAGCCAGGAAGGGCCTGAGGCTGTGGCCTCAATCCAACCGGGGTTTCAACTCCTACTGCAGCTGCTTAGTTATCACCTTCTAACTATGCTCTGTTTATGAACGCTGGGACTGTTAAAACAACTACCCAGATGGAAGGCAGTGAGGGAGAGCTAACAAAGGTCTTATTGGGAGCAGCAATTCAGGTTGTGCAGGGCAAAGGAAGGTATGGCGATAACAGAATGGAATATTGTTACAAAAGAAGGCGGGCTCGATGTCTGAAAGTGATCCCGCCATCAGTCCATTCTGTTACCCAAAGTAGGCTGGGGAGCTTATGAACCATGCCACAGAAACTTACCTTGCTTCTCTGCAATGCCAGGTCGATAAAGAAGAAAACCCATATCATCCATGATTTATTCCTGGATGAAAAGGCTGACCTGGCTTGCTTCATGGAAACCTGGCTGGGAGAGGACAGTGCCATCACCTGGAATAAGGTCTCCCTGCTGGGTACTCCGTTAATGAGCAGGAAAGGGAAAGTGGGTGGGTGGGGGCAGAGTGGCCCTAGTCCATAGAGATAATCTCACCCTGACCAGGATACCTGTCAGGAAAATAGACCACTTCAAGTGTGTGTATCTAAGTCTGAAAACCAGGGATAGTATAGGGAGTCTGTTGGTATACTGTCCACCTTGTTGTCTAACAGACTCCCTATCCGAGTTGACGCAACTGGTCTCGGAGCTGCTGTTGGAGTCACCCAGACTTTTAGTTCTGGGTGACTTCAACATCCCATTCAAGAACAGTTTAACAGGTGCGGATCGGCAGTTCATGGATTCCATGACAGACATGGGCCTATCCCAACTGGTTTCTGGGCCAACAACGAGAGTGGATCACACTCTCGATGTGGTCTTCAGTACGGAGCAGGTATATCTGTGGGCGGA
The DNA here is from genome assembly GCA_030847615.1 of Gambelia wislizenii. Taxonomy (NCBI): domain Eukaryota; kingdom Metazoa; phylum Chordata; class Lepidosauria; order Squamata; family Crotaphytidae; genus Gambelia; species Gambelia wislizenii. Next base: position 39,215,971 of record JAUMIR010000004.1, read on the forward strand.
GGTAGTGAGTACCACCACACTGTCATGGACGGATCATTTCCTGGTTACGGTCGGACTTAGAGCCAATGTCCACCCCCCTGGGGGTGGAGGACCTATTAGAATGGTCTGCCCTCGGAGGCTAATGGAGCCAATAGGTCTTCAGCAAGCCTTGGAGGGTTCCTTGGTTGGTAATGCCGGTGATTCTGTCAAAGCTCTGGTTGATATTTGGAACAACGATCTCACCAGGCCATCGACACGATCGCTCCTAAGCGTCCTTTCCAACCTGTTCCAAATAAACAACCATGGTTCAGAGAGGAACTTAGGAAGATGAAACGGGCTGGACAATGACTAGAGTGCACCTGGCAGAAAATCTGACTCTTATCTGACAAGACTCGTCATAGGAATTTTCTTTATTCCTATCGAGAGGCAATATGTGCAGCGCAGAGATCTTTCTGCTCTGCACGTATTGCGTCTGCAGAGTCCCATCCAGCAGAGCTGTTTAGGGTGGTAAGGGAGCTCACACAGGCCCCACCTGTACAGAACCCTCTACTTAACCCAACAGCAGTCTGCTGTGATATATTTAATAACTACTTTGCAAATAAAATCTCTCAGATAAGAGCTGACTTGGACGCTGGGTTTATAGCAGAGTCAACTGGTGAGGTGTCCAGTAAACCCGTTTCTGAGATTAGACTGGATCCGTTTGAGCCAATGAGTACCGATGATGTGGATAAGATCCTTGGAAAAGTGAGGAAGACGACGTGCCCTCTCGACCCTTGCCCATCATGGCTGGTCATCCAGGGGAGTGATGCACTGATGGCCTTTCTTAAGGAGACCATCAATGCATCCCTTAGGAGTTATGCCATCTTGTTTAAAGGAAGCAGTTGTGAGACCGCTCCTAAAGAAACCTTCCCTGGACCCCCTGGACTTCAAAAATTATAGACCGGTTTCCCATCTGCCATTTTTGAGCAAGGTGATCGAGCGGGCTGTTGCTTCTCAACTCCAAGTAATCTTGGATGAAACTGATTTTCTTGATCCATTTCAAACCAGCTTCAGATCAGGATTTGGGGTGGATGACCTTCGCCAAAACATTGACAGGGGAAGTGTGACCCAGTTGGTGCTTTTGGATCTCCCAGCGGCTTTCGATACAATAGATCACAGCATCCTCTTGGAATGCCTGGGAGAGTTGAGGATTGGAGGCGCTGTACGTCAGTGGTTCCATTCCTTCCTCTCAGGTAGATTCCAGTGGATGATGCTCAGGGACAGTTGCTCATCAAAAATAGAGCTTAATTGTGGAGTCTCTCAGGGCGCCATCCTGTCCCCGGTGCTTTTTAATAACTATATGAAACCACTGGGAGAAATCATCCGGAGACATGGGGTGGGGTATTATCAGTACACTGATGACACCCAAATATATTTCTCCATGTCTTTGTCATCAGCCATGACAACAGATGGTATTTCTCCCCTCAGTCAATGTCTTGTAGAGGTAATGGACTGGATGAGGAAAAATCGACTCAAACTGAATCCAGAGAAAACGGAGATGCTTACAGTGGGGGGCCCTAAACCTAATATTGGGTTGCAACTGCCAGTCCTTGGCGGGGTCATGCTCTCTGCTAAGGAATGTGTTCGCAGTTTGGGGATGCTCCTAGACTCGTCGCTTCACATGACTGCTCAGGTGAACGCAACAGTCAAGAGCGCCTGTTATCAGCTTCGGCAGATATGCCAACTGTGCCCTTATCTCAAGACAAAGGACCTAGAAACTGTAGTGCATGCACTGGTAACCTCACAACTCAATTTCTGCAATGCTCTCTACATGGGGCTACCCTTATACCTAGTTCAGAAACTACAACTGGTGCAAAATATGGCAGCCAGGTTAGTCACCGGGAAATCGAGAAGGGAGCATATCACTCCAATCTTGAAATCCCTTCACTGGCTGCCTATCAGTTTCTGAGCACAGTATAAGGTGTTGGTAATGACCTATGCAGCCCTACATGGTCTAGGTCCAACCTATATAAGGGATCACCTCCTCCCATATATCCTGCCCCACACCCTTAGATCTTCTGGGAGGGGTTTATTGCAACCAATGAGATATAGATGAACAACAACCTCCCAGAGATCTTTTTCTATCGCTGCTCCCAGACTATGGTATGCCCTGCCAGAGGAGATCTGTCAAGCAACCAGCTTGGAGAATTTCAAAAAAACCATCAAAACAGATCTCTTCAGCAGGATTCCTTGAATAGAACAGACTATTTTTAATGGATGCTTCTCCCTCTTTTTATGTTTTTATGTTTATGTTTTTATGCCTTTATGTTTTGATATTCAGTTTTAAAGTCTTAGGGTAGTTATTTTATGTCACTGGTGAATTTGCCAGTTATTTTAAATATATGTACTATTATATGTAATTTTAAGGGGGGGTAAATTGTTTTAAGTTATTATTGTTGTTATGGATCTGTTTGTTTTATATCCAATTGTTGTGAGCGGCCTTGATTGCCTAATAGGCAAAAGGCAGGGTACAAAAATAAAGTTATTATTATTATTATTATTATTATTATTATTATTATTATATTAGATGGTGAAAGGATGGAAATAGGGCAAAGTGAGGTTGGAAGTGTGGACTCAACCTAGGTGTAAAAGAGGATCCACCAGAGACTCCTACTGAGCTTTCAAATGCTGCTTCTGCACTGCAGAAATAATCCAGTTTGATACCACTTTAACTGCCATGGCTGAAGGCTATGGAATTCTGGGATTTGTAGTTTTGTGAGAGAGTTAACCTTTTCTAACAGAGAATTCTGGTGCCACAATAAACTACAAATCCCAGGAGGCATAGCATTGAACCATACAGTTAAAGTAGTGTCAAACTGTATTATTTCTGCAGTGCAGATGCAGTCCATGTGATAAACCCCCAAGTTTGCTATTAGAGGGAAGTGTTCCACGTTGGAGTAGTGGTGGAGAACCTTTGGCAGTCTGGGTGTTGTTGCTTTCCAGCTCCCTCAGTCTCAATCACCATGGACAGAGGTCAAGGATGATGTGAGTTGTAGTTCAACAACATTTGGAGGGCTACAGCTTTTCCATCTCTGCTTCCAAGCCTCATTATTCTGATTATTCCACAGCTTATGCCACAATTTACTGTCTCTGAAGCTTCCAGGAAAATGTTTTCATGTAGTTCTATTGCAGTCTACAGAATTTGATTATGCATGATGTCCATGCAGCCATAGTCTATGTCATAAGAAACATATAGTTTTGATTAATGGTTAAGACAGCTTTACTTGAACAGCATATTGGACTTTAGCAATTCTATGATACTGGACTTAATTTAACAACATTCAAGATAAATGTGTGGCTAATATAATGTGAGAACTGGCACCTCTTCAGTTGTTTGGTGGAAACTGTTCCCTGGCAAAGAAGATAGACTATCTGATCTCTTTCATCAGAATATGTGCAGGAGTGTCCTAGTTCATCTGTTACTGGGGCACAAGGCTATTACCCAGAAAGATTAGGGTTTCCCAGCACTCCTCATACATATGTACAAGTGGCCATCTAAACCTGCTGCATTTCCCACGTCTCCAAAATTTTGAAAGTCACAAAGCCAATATGCTAAAGAGATGCAACAAGATCAGAACCACTTCTATTAGAAACAACAATTTTGGGGACTTCTGAGCTGTGCCATGTGCTATTGGAGGCTGAGAGACATTTTGCTGAAGCAGGGCTCTGATCTTCTTGAACCACCAAGACTGTCTTCCTTGTTGATGACTTTGAGAAATCCACTGGAGTGTGTTAAAAGACTAATGGGGAAATTAAAATAATTTGGGGAACTAGCAGGGTTTAAAATCAGCAAGCAAAATACAGTGATGTTGACTAAAAATATGAAGACGGCAGATCAAACAGAAGTGATGGGAAAAATTGATTTCAAAACTGAGAAGAAGGTGAAATATTTAGGTGGGCTCTTCTACACAAGCCAGGATACATTGGCTCCTTGCCAGCTTATCCTGGCTGCAGAGCTGGGCTGTTCATCCCCTGTTACCTGTACAGAATGGGCCAGAGTCCAAACATGGAACCAATATCTGTGGTTTCAGTTATCCGAGGGACACAAAATAGGGGACACATTCCATAGGGTTGCACTGGACAATTCCTAGAGAGTTGGCTGCTCTAGGAATTGCTAGGTCCTCCAATGCAACTCTGTGGTATGTTTGTACATGAAGTCCTTTATTTTAAAAGGGTTTGCTATTATCTGTGGTTTCACTTATACACGGTAAGTCCAGGAACCTATTCCGCATGGATACCAGTGGAGGGACAGGTGTGACCTGTACTATTGAAACTACTGATAGGTAAATGGACCCATTGCAGTTTGCAATTTTGTACTGGAATTACAGGTCCAGTTATATGAGGTTCAGCCAAAACCTTTCCAGTTTTATGGTTTTTCAAATCATCTCTAATTTGTTTTATTTTTGCATGTGATTCTTGGAAACATGGCATACATGTTTTTCTCCAGTTTGGCATTGTTTCTTGTTATATTCCCCGAGTCTCTGCAATTTGATGTACTTTAATTTTTCTCTCTGTAGGTCTATCAGCAATGTCAGGCCTTACTGTCACCATACCTTGAGTGGTTGGAAATCTTCTGAAAAACAACATTCCCTTGTTAGATTGCACCTTCAAAGGAGATTTTGCATATAAATATGCCCCCAAATCTCCACTCAGCGTCTGGACTTCACTTTCCTCCTGTTTCTACACCAGTCCATTCTCCCATTTCCCTCCCCCCTTTTCCTATCCTTTCTGTCCCTGCTCCTTCCTCCACTTCTAAGGTCCCCCTTTCCCCTCACTTCTCCGACCACTCTATATAACTTCCCTTCACAATGCTTGCTCACAAGGAATTCCTCTCTGCAGGATTGGTACAGTATTGCCTCAAATAGCCTAATTCTAACCCCTCTCTCAGATTCTTCATACTTTTCTTTGATAGTTCTTGTGAGTGTGCTGAGTGGATGTGTGTTGTGTGAATCCAGTTTCAGTTCATTTCTAATAAAGTTTTCAAAGGCTATTTTTGGTTCTTCTGGCTCTTTTTTCAGTGAGTGCTGGTATACACAGGGTTAATAGATCCTGCCCAGTTACACAACCTCTTGCTTGACAATTTGAGCTACTTTAAAATTCCCCACAGTAAGTTCATTGACTTACGATAGTGGTTCGCATAACACTCCCATTGTTTACACTAGCACTGGACATTGCTATGGAACCAGAAGTGGGGCAATGCCTACAGAAGTGGTACAATTCCAGCAATTGGTGGAAATGGCCATAATGCTCATTACAGCAAACAGCACCTCATCATGTTAAAAGATGGCAGTTTGCTTGCATAGCCATGCCAACCAGATACAACTCACCTAGTGCCATCCCTGCAACTAATTAAAACCTGTAGATGTGCTTGACGTTTGTCAGCAATGCAAGCCTTCGTCCGTGGTACAACTGTTTCTGAGATGTGGAGTGTATCTACAATACATTGTTAAAGCAGTTTGAGACCACTTTAACTGCATGACTTCATTTTCAGGAATCTTGGGATCTGGAGTTTGCTGTGGTGCTTATAATCCTGTGTCAGAGAACTCTAGTGAAATAATTCAGAGGAGTGAACTAGAACTCTCTAACAGAGAATTCTATGTACTTTACCAAACTAGAAATTTCAGGATTCAGTAGCATGGAAACATGGCAGTTAAAGGTGGTATCAGACTGCCAGAACATTTTGGAGTACAGTGTAGACTAAGGCCCCATCTATACAAGGGGGGGGAATGGAGTACCTCACAATAATGACATTTCGCAGCAGCAATGACTTGTCTTAACATTGTTTCCCCCCCCCATAAACTTTGCATGCTATATGGCGACCATGAGTGATTTACTCACGTTTGTACTTTGCCGCTGCTCCACTTTTTTTAAAAAAAAGATGTCCAAGGTACATTAGGGTGATAGAGTGATTTTTCAATTAAACAGAAAACCCCCACACCCATTTTATCATCTTAGCGATTGCTCGATAAAGCAAAAATCCAACATGGCAGCAATGGGTGCTTGTCCTGATAGCAAGCTCCACCCCCTCGCTTGCCTAGCCAATCAGCTTTGTGCTTCCTCTTCTATGGGAAAATGATTCAAAGAGAATCACTTGTTCCAATGAGCAGGAATGCGCACTCCCTTGCTGGTTTTAAAAAACTATGGGAAAAACTGTGAAGGCTTTTTCCGCGTTGTTTTTGCTGTTTTGGGCCCCCTTCCTTCCAAATACAGTGGATTGATGCGGGATCCCATTTAGACAGGTCATATTCCCAGCAAATTCCATGAGGTTTATTTTTACCATTTAGAGAACCCCCTAAGAAAGAAAAAAGGAAGGATGAAGAGAGGAATCTAGAAGCACCTTTAAGACTAACTGGTTTGTTTCAGCATGAGTTTTTCATGGATTTCTCTTTGAAAACTGGATAGCGTAGATCATACACTTGGACATTGAGCAATGTGATTTATGCAGAGCTTGCTTGAAAGGAGTCAGAGTTCTAGTTGTCAAGGATCCAGGCAAACACTTGAACACCCATTAGAACTGGAAGAGGATGGAAGGGGAAAAAAAGAAAAGGAGGAGGAGGCGGAGAGACAGAATCTGAGTGCATTCCTTTTGCTTTCCCCCCTGCCTCCAGTCGCTCCTCCTCTGTTCTAAGACATTGTTATAAGGTATTTAGAGTACTCAGTCAAATGCTGATGGATTTAGCATGCCTCTCTGTAGAATGCTCCCTTTCTTATTTTTCAAAATCCTAGGTTCTCATGGAAGGATTAAAGCCTTGCTGAAACGCATTTTGTGGAAGTGGGAGCAGGGAATTCAGGCTGGAGTGAAATAACAAGAATCCAAAAGAAGTTGTTTTTTTTTTTAAGAGAAGAATGGAAAGTAAGGGCCCTTTCAGATGAAACTTTTATAGTACTGTACTAGTAGTTAGGAGGCACTCTGCAACTATTTCCTCTTTTCTCTGTAATGGATTTTCCAAGGTGTCAGTAGTTGTAAAACATGGGAGGATTACAGAAATGGAGGAGGGCATTTCAGAAACTCCCTGTAAAACTCACTTAATGCACTGGCAATGGTGTAATGGACAATGCCATTAAAAAAAAAAAGCCTTGTTTAAAACTGCCTTAAGACATAGAGTTCTGTTTTTTCTTAAAATGTTCTTTACAAGTTCTTTAGCCTCCATTGCCTCACATCCTACAGTGGAAGAGTTCTAGATATTCCATATAGTGTTGAACAATGATTGTGTGGGAACACAGACATCAGACCATGCCTTTTCCTTCTATTACTGCAATTTGTCTTTACTTCCCTGTGCATTTTGCCCTGTGAATCAGATAGCAGTCACTCTCAGGGGTCTTCTGTGGTATTTTCATGGCTCTACCTTTTTTTGCCATCAGTGAAAAATGGATGGCCAAAAAAAGGCAATCTGATTAGAATACCACAGGAATGTCTGTGAATGACAAAATATTAATATTGTTGCTGCTCTTTTATTCTTACTGCATGTCCATTTTACATGATTTCCCTCTCTGTTAATCCCCATAGCAATCCTGTAAGGTAGGTTTGTTGGCCCATAATCACATGGTTAATTCCATGACCAAGCTGAGATTTGAACCTGGGTGTCCTTGTTCCAAGTGTAGCACTTTAAACATTACTCCATAATGGTTCTCTCTCAGATGAGTTGTAGCTAAAAAAATGCTATGACTTTTGAAACATAGTGGGAGAAAAAATGCGACAACTAATTAGCTGAATTTGCATAATTACAATGCAAATTAGAGTAATTTGCATAATTAGAGCAAATAACACAATATGCAAATTAGACACTCAGGTTTGCAGAAGCATTCATTGAGAGGTATTGCCTTAATACGCCATGTGTGCCTATGGAAGTGATATGGAGAATTCTCCTATTGAATTCATGCACTGGTAAATCCTGCCTCTGAAGTCACCTGTCCTCATGAGCTTCCTTCTTGCCCTAGGTAATTGTGGGATTGTTTTTTACTATATCACTCTGTTTCTGACCTTTAAAGGAGTCTCCTTCATAGAGGAACTTGATTTCCCCTTGTTTAGTAACTGGTTATTACTGCTGCCCACTTTTAGGATGAATGCTTACACATCACTAAAACAGAGGCAATGCATCACCAATAGACAGGACAAAAGAGGATGCAAACTTGCATAAAATTGGCACATTGTGCTATGCTATATTTATAGGTTGGGTGCCATCTGTGTTTTCGCTCCTCCCCAATTGCTACACTCCTGGTGCACAGCATGATCAAGGCTGTCCACGTGCATTATATCACATGTGGTTTGTTCCTCAGGTACCTATAGGCCACTTCTTTTTCATTACCAATAACAACAACGTGGAAATAGTGATTGAGAGCTGGGTCAACAGGGAAAGAAAGCTCCTTTTCCTTCCTCCCGTCTGTGTACTTCATGAAACTGTGAACCTCTTCTTAATGTATGTCTGTGCAAGGCAGAGAGCATTTTTAGACCAAGCTAAAATTATTTCAGAGAATATGAGGTCTGCATGATGTCTCCACATGCTGTCTCTGGGAAGAATAAAAAAAGTTTTTTTTTTAGATTTTTGAAATAATATAAAGCCACACAAGGCCCCTTCTCTAGAAGCAAAGTGAGCATGCATTCCATTCACACTGGGACAAACTCAGGTTCAGCGTTAAGCTGGGCATACCAAATTATTTCCCCTCGCTGCAATGAGAAAGAGCTGAGTTTATGCTTTGCTCACTGTGCTATGGCCATCCCTACTATTTTTGGTGCATAAGATGAACTGAGAGCAAACCTCTTAAATAGGGCTCGCTCTTAAAAAAAAAAAAAAAAAGGCTGGAATTCACAATTGCAGTTACAAATGCGTAACCTAGAGTTACACATTTGTAACTGGTTTGTATCCATGATCTCTTGTTGTTCTTGTTGTTGTTGTGTGCCTTCAAGTTGGGTTTGGGTTTCCATAATGAGTGGGGATTTGAACCTGGGGCTTGTCTATATGTGGGAATAAAATGTGGATTGGTGTGCAGTAATGCCAAATCACAGCAGCTTTCATTTTTCTCCACAATGTTTTTTCAAGATTGTTGGTGTGCGAAGCTATCCATGTTGCTGTTTGAACAGGCATACCAGCGAATCAAGATGGCGGGCATGAGTTAATTACTCATGGTTTTATTATCCCCAAGTTGCCACTGCCAAAACAGTATTTTTTTTAAAAAAAAAAAAACTAAATCCAAGGCGAGGAAGAGTGATCTTCTGCTTAAACCAAAAAAAGGAAAAAAAGAAAGGCTGTTTCATTGTCCCAGCACATGATTACTGTGGCAAAAATCCAACATGGCGGCTCCAGGCGCTGCCTTGTTAGCAAGCTCCACACCTGCACACATCTGACCAATCAGCTATCCACTTTGGGAGTGCGTAGTGATGAGATTTGGTTGTCCTAACGGGTGAGAGTGCACATTTACCCCTCAGTTTAAAAACAACAACAAAACTACAGAAAAGAAACAAAATCCTTTCTGGTGTAGTTTTTGCAGTTTTTGGCCCCCCTCCTTCTGAATACCATGATTCAACATGGGATCTCATTAAGACAGATGGAAATTTGGACAAATTTCATGAGGAGTTTTTTTTTTCACCATCTAGACGGGCCCCTGGACTCCAGAGTTGTAATCCAATGCTCCCACCACTACACCACACTGGCTCATTCACAATTCCTACATATTCAATAATATAGGGAATACATAGGAATCATAAAAGTCCACCAATCCTGTCTTACTGGGCATCAGCCCCTGCAAGGGGGTCTGTTCTCCTGTTGATCAGGATGCAACAGACTGATGTTTTCACCCTCCTCTTTACAGTGGTCTCCAGTGCATGGATGAATTGCAAGAGTGTCACACTGTCTGATTGTCACACTGGAGATCACACATGAGAGGGGCGTCTTTTGGATCCCAATTGACAGGAGAACAGCCCCCCTCCCCCCATTGGTTTCAGTGGCTGATGCCCAGTAAGGCAGGATTGGGGTTGGGCCAGGAGATGCTACTTAGTTAAGTACACTAAGCAGCTGATCTAGAATTTCGACCATTGTCTTTAAAGTCAAGTTTTTCTTCAGTTTCCATCTCAAAGTCGATTCTGACTCACATCTGCCTTGGCATGTTTGTTTCTTCCACACAATTTTTTGTTTATATCATTGCACATGTTTTACTTCCAGAATGCACATATTAATCAGGCTCCCAAATGTATGCATTTGTCTGCCATTGATTTAAAGTATGGTTGTGTACATTTTCCATATATTCATTTTAATGCACATTTTTCAACTGTAAACATTTTTAAAAGCAATTTTCAGGTGCATCAATCGCATCCACAGTGGGAAAAGTAGAGGTGGCAGACCACAGATTGTGTTCAGATCCCTGTTCACCTGGGAGGTGTGTATTTAGAGTTGCCATATCTCTAGTTAGGCTGGGTTTTACCCAGATTCTAGGCATGCCACCTGGTGCTTGTTTAGACCATTGTATGGCCAGATACCAAGCTTTCATAAATAAATAAATAAATGGACATCTCTAGCGATTGTAAGAGCTAAGATATGGTGAGGGGGGATGTGGCACATTTCTGTGAAATTATTTTGCAAGAAACAAGTCCACCTCTTAAGTATTTGAAGGGGTGCCATGTTGAGGATGGAGCAGACTTGTTTTCTGCTGCTCCAGAAACTGGAACATGGAACAATGGATGCAAGCTCCAGGAACAGAGATTCCACCTCAACATTAGGAGGAACTTTTTGACAGTAAGAGCTGTTTGGCAGTGGAACACACTCCCTCAGAGCGTGGTGGGGTCTCCTTCCTTGGAGGTCTTTAAACAGAGGCTGGATTGCCATCTGTCGGGGATGCTTTGATCAAGATTTCCTGTGTGGCAGGGGGTTGGACTGGATGGTCCTCATGGTCTCTTCCAACTCTGCAATTCTATGATTCTATGTCTTTCATGCATGTGGGAAGGGAGAATAAGCCCTGCAGGTGGTTGAGGGATGCACATGGAGGGCATGAGATAAGGCTAGGGAGGGAGTAGGAGAGAGGGGAAAGTGTGTGGTGGAGCTCAAGGAGAAAGAGAGGGGTGAACTGCAAGGGCATGAGGTGAGATAAAGGAGCTAGTGGGAAGGAAGACAGAGGTGGCAGAGAGCAAGAAGTGAGGGCACATTGTGAGAGTACAAGGTGAGATTAGAGAGTGAGTAAGGGGGAAGGGAGAGTGTGGGGAAGGGAAAGAAAGAAAAGAAAGATGAGTGGTGCAGTGAAAGTGTAGAAAGAGCAAGGGCAGGGCTCCTTGCAAAGCGCAAGGTGAAGCAAGGGAATGAGAAGGAAAGGAGGGAGAGCGGAGGGTGTGAGTGGTGGAGTACAAGAAACAAGAAAGGTACCTGTAAAGTAGTTTTGCTGAGAGCCAAGGGGGCCCCAAATGCATGGGGTAAAGTTCAGGACCAAGCAGAATCTGAGCTTGGATCTCCCTGTTATAAGTCCAGCATTTTAAAATAGTACCACTTCTCTCAGATCAGTTGTAACTGTTTAAAAAATGGCATAAATGTTGAAACACAGGGGCTTACCACATGAAGAAAGGGAAATGGAAGGGAAGCTCGAGAGTAGCACGCCCCACCTTGCCTTATTTTTTTGATGTTGGCATGTTTCAGCTGTTCTCTGGTCCTGTGGTAGACAGTGGTAAAGGAGGGTCTTTTTGCTAACAGATTTTTCCAGTTAACAAAAAGACTTGCACTTACCACCTTCTCCCACAGGACCAGAACAGGAGAACAGCTGAAACATGCCAATGGTGTGCAATAAGGCAAGGTGGCCAGTGCTATTATTGGGTTGCACTGCTGCTTCCCTCCCTGGTAAGGGTAAGCCCCCTTGTGGAAGAAAATAAGCCAACAATTAATGAATGGAATTTGCGTAATTAGAATGCAAATTAGAGTAATTAGCACCATTAGGATAATTTGCACAATATACAAATTAGATGCTCAGATTTGGACAGGGAGAGATTAGGGACTTGACCTTTCTTTTCCTGAAGAGAAACGACAACGCAGAAAGAATCACAACCTGGAAACATCACCCAAGGAGACCTTCTGCTGTGCTTTCTGCAACCGGACTTGTTTATCTCGGATTGGCCTTTTTAGTCATCAGTGTGCTTGCAGAAAGCACGGGATGAGTCCTTCCTGAATCTTCGTTTGCGAAGAAAAGCCAGAGAGAGCGCGAGAGAGCGAGAGAGAGACCTTCCCCTGTCTGCCACCTGTCTCAAAAGTTTATGGCAGATTACACCTAGTTCAGCCAAGGTTACTCAAATGACTGTCCTGTGTTGTACAAAAGGAGCTAACCCAGGCTGACCAGTCCCCTTTTTCTGGCGTCTGCCATGTATACACACACACACACACACACACACACACATACACACATTCTCTCACTCTCTTTTTCTCACTTCATGGAGGAGGTCATGCTGAAGCAGATATGCCCACTATCCTTACCCTTCTAGAACAGTTCAGCAAAGATCAGGATGTTCTAATGGATTTCTTTAATACATTTTCCTCCTGTTGATGATCCTAAAACCCATTTTCTGCCTCTACTTGGTTCTTGCAAACTCATCCTCCTAAGGTGGACACTTCTGTCATTGCTGGATCCAATAAGACTCTCTCTGCATCTAACCCTTCAAACAGAAGGGTGAGACCTTTCCGGCTCCAGGGCCACAGTCCTTCATGGCTAAACTTTGGAGGATGCATGCCAGCTATTTTCTCATTCACAAATATGCATTTTCAGTCACATCCACATGCAGACATAAGACTCACACCCATTCATAAAAGAGCAAAATTTCCCAGAGAGCAGGAGATAGAAGAAGCAGTCCTCTTTACCATCCAGCCTTACAGGAAATGAAAAATACCCCAATGGACTCAGGGTGGGGGAATCTGCTTCCTTTTTCTGGTAACTGATCATAAGAGCAGAGTTCTTTCTGGAATTTGCAACAACTAGCAGCCTGACTGGGTCAACAGGTGGCTGAAACATCCTTTGCATGGAGCAAGGATAAAAAGAGGAAATAGATATGCTCTGATCTTGGATTAGTATTTGGTTTACTTTCCTGGCTTAGATATTAGCTGTGCACATGTTCATGGTGCACACCTGAAAAGCAAGGGGAGAATTTGAGGAGAAGTGCTTGATCATTAAAAAAAGCAAAAAGCAAATCCTCCCCCACCTCACCATCATCCTTCCTCTTTCCTTCATTAAATATCTTGTGGCTCTGTTATCCATATGGGATAGAAATACTGTAATAATATTAGATGCCTGTGCAGATACAGAGGTGTGGTAGTCAATGACTAAAAAACCCAGAGAGAGATTGCAGATACTGAAGAAGGAAGAAACCAACACATGTGGTATTTTGTTGGTTTCTTCCCTCTTTAGTATCTTCAGTCTGTGTTTTTCCAATCAATGCCCATCACAATGTCCACCATATATATGAAATAAAATATTGCCTTTTTTTGGTGATGATCTACTGCTGCCACAAGCCCAGCTGATTTTGTGGATCATGGATGCATTACTGTGGTAGGCCAGTGCCTGAACTCATATGTTCCCAGGCAATTCAATAAGGGGACATGAACATGAATAAGAAGCAGCACTCCTAAATATCTATATGGAAAAATAGCTTTGCAAGACCCAAGCATAGCTTTTTCATGTCAATTGCCAACCTGGCATGCTTTACGGAGACCTGGCTGGGAGAGGCCAGTGCTGTGACTTGGGTGCAGGCACTCCCAGCCAGGTACTCACTTAGTGAGCAGGTAAGGAAAAGTGGGCAGGGGGGCAGAGTGGCTCTGGTTCATAAAAGCAATCTAACCTTAACTAGGAAGCCTATCCAGAACACAGTCCACATTGAGTGTATGTACCTAAGCCTGAGGACCACGGTATAGTAACAGGGGATCCTGTTAGTATACCGGCCACTCCATTGTCTAACAGACTCTTTAACTGAGCTGACACAGCTGGTCTCAGAGTTGCTGCTGGAGTCACCCAGACTTTTAGTTTTGGGCGACTTCAACATCCCACTTGAGACCAGCTTGCTAAATCTAACTGGTGCAGCTCGGGAGTTCATGGAATCCATGACAAACATGGGCCTATCCCAATTGGTTGTCAGGCCTACTCACTGTGCAGGCCATACCCTCGATGTGGCCTTTAGTACAGAACAGGAATATCCGTGGGCGGAGGTTATTAAAACCTCTGCATTGTCATGGACAGATCATTTCCTGGTCAAGATGGAGCTAAGAGCCACTGTATGCCCCACCGGGGGTGGCAGACCCATTAGAATGGTCCGCCCTCGAAGGCTAATGGAACCAATTGGATTCCAGAAAGCCTTGGAAGGTTTAATGGTTGGTAACGTCGGTGATTCTGCCGAAGCTTTGGTTAATATTTGGAATGCCGACCTTACAAAGGCTATCGACATAATTGCTCCCAAACGTCCTTTCCAGCCTGCTCCTAACCGTAAGCCCTGGTATTCAGAGGAGCTTAGGAAGATGAAGCAGGCTGGACAACGACTAGAGTGCACCTGGCGGAAGACTCGACTCTTATCCGACAAGACTCGTCATAGGAATTTCCTTGATTGCTATGAAGAGGTGATATGTACAGTGCAGAAGTCTTTCTCCTCTGCATGTATTGCGTCTGCAGAGTCCCATCCAGCAGAACTGTTTAGGGTGGTAAGGGAGCTCACACAGGCTCCACCTGTACAGAACCCTCTACTTAACCCGACAACGGCCTGCTGTGATACATTCAACAGCCATTTTGCAAATAAAATCTCTCGGATAAGAGCTAACTTAGATGCCAGTGTTATGACAGAATCTATAGACGAGGTGTCCAGCAACTCCGTTGATGAAATTTTATTGGATCAGCTTCAATCTGTGAGTACCGATGACGTGGACAAGCTCCTTGGTAGAGTGAGGAAGACGACCTGTCCTCTCAATCCTTGTCCATCATAGCTGGCTACCCAAGGGGGAGACACATTGAGAGTATTCCTTAGGGACATTATCAATGTGTCTTTCAGGGAGGGGTCCGTTCCATCTTGTCTGAAGGAAGCGGCAGTTAAGCCGCTCCTGAAAAAGCCTTCCCTGGACCCCTTGGACAGGAATAACTATAGGCCAGTCTCCTTGCTCCCTTTTTTAAGCAAGGTGATCGAGAGGGCGGTCGCTTCCCAACTCCAAGCTGTCTTGGATGAAACTGATTATCTAGATCCATTTCAAACTGGCTTTAGGACAGGATACAGAGTTGAGACTGCCATGGTTGCTCTAGCTGACGACCTTCGCTTGGGGATCGCCAGGGGTAGTGTGACCCTGTTGGTGCTTTTGGAACTCTCAGCAGCCTTCAATACAATAGACCATTCCATCCTCTTGGATCGCCTGAGGGGGTTAGGAATTGGAGGCACTGCCTTGCAGTGGTTCCCTTCCTTCCTCTTGGGTAGATCCCAGAGGGTGAGGCTCAGGAACAGTTGCTCTACTAGAATAGAGCTTAATTGTGGCATCCCTCAGGGCGCCATCCTGTCCCCGATGCTATTTAACATCTATAGGAAGCTGCTGGGAGAGATCATTCGGAGGCATGGAGTGCAGTGTCATTAGTATGCTGATGATAGATATATTTCTCCATGTCTCAGTCATCAGCTTCGACTTCAGTTGGCATCTCTCCTCTCAATGATTGTCTTAGGGCAGTAATGGACTGGATGAGAAAAAACAAATTGAAACTGAATCCAGACAAAACGGAGGTACTAACAGTTACGGGCCCAAAACCAGGGGGTCGTTTACACGGCAAAATAAATCCTCAAAGAATGCGACAAGAAGCCTGATAGTTCCCACGCATCTCGAAGCAACAGTGCCCTTTTCAGAAGGAGGGGGTGGAAAAAACCCATAAATTGCGCAGTATCAGCTTTTGCTAGTTTTCCAAATTTTTTTGATTAAGTTCGCGAAAATGCGCATACTTTATCGTGGGAACTAACGATCGTGTAAACTGGCACCTGCCTTTTCGAATTACTGTGAGCAGAGCTGAATCCTGATTGGTTGGAGTGACCATTCTGCTTTATCCGAAAAGACTGAGGGGTTGGAGAGAAGAAATTCACCCTCCTTCTGCTTGCAGCCCACTTTGGAAAACGGAGCCCTTCCTGTCTATCTTTTGGGGGGTGGGTGGGTGGGAAGATGCTTCGCTGCTTCGCTGGTGTGTGTGTGTGTGTGTGTGCTGGAAAACAGTCGATCGCATGTTCGTTCTTTTGTGTGTTTGTCCTTCTATTCACTTGCCTTTATTCAAGGCTTCGGAGGGAGGGAAACCAAATGAGGCAAGCCCTAGTTCTGTGGTATGTGTTTGTGTGTGCATGCATGAAGGGAATCTGCTCCACCATGCTTTTGCTTGTTCGTGCTTTCATTGACTCCTTTCTTTACAGAAGCCTTTCAGGGCTGGGAAAGACGGGGGGGGGGGTTGGCAGATTGCTCTTTCGATTGCTTGTTTGTTTGTCCTTTTTCTTTCCTCTCATTATTTATGGTCTCCATAACCCCCTCCTTGCTCCCTCCCCGCCTCCTGCCTGGCTTTAATCATCTGGAGGCGATTCCCCCCCAACCTTTGCCTGTGTGAATTAAGCAAAACAGAAAGTATCTGGATCTGTCTTCATCATTCAAAAATGCCAGGCATCGTGTGATTTATGCACTCCTGATGCGAAAGGACGGTAATCCAGAATCTGGCGAACTTTTTCCTGTCGTGGAACCGGCCCCCAGGTGTCGGAATACAACTTCCAATCCTGGATGGAATCACACTGTCCTCCAAGGACTGTGTCCGTAGTCTGGGGGTGCTCCTGGACCCATCACTCCAGATGTCTAATCAGGTAAATGCAATGGTCAGGAGTGCCTGTTATCAACTTTGGCTGATACGCCAGCTGCGTCCTTTCCTAGAAATCAGGGACCTCGAAACTGTGGTACATGCACTGGTAACCTCTCGTCTCAACTTCTGTAATGCACTCTACATGGGGCTACCCTTGTGCTTGACTTGGAAACTTCAACTAGTTCAGAACATGGCAGCCAGGTTGATTTCTGGCATTTCCAGAAGAGAGCATATAACCTGTGTTAAAGCTCTCCACTGGCTGCCTATTAGTTTCCGGGCACAGTACAAGGTGTTGGTTATGACCTTTAAAGCCCTACATGGCTTGGGTCCAACTTATCTCTGGGACCGCTTCCTTCCGTATGACCCTCCCTGTGCACTTCAGTCCTCTGGGAGGAATCTGTTACAGCCTATGAAAACAAGGCTGTCGGTGACCTCCGAGAGGGCCTTCTCTGTTGCCACTCCCAGATTATGGAATGGCCTGCCAGACGAGATCCGTCTTATTACCACCTTAGACAGCTTTAAAAAAGCTGTCAAGACGGATCTTTTCTGGCAGGCCTTTCCTGAATAGCTATCCCGGCCCGAAGATTCGGCTGCCTTTTCCCTTAAGCGGCCGCTGGACTGTTACTTTTTTAAAAAAAAAATTATTGTACGTTTTTAATCTGTTTAATTTAATATTGTTTTAAGGGGTGGGTTGGTTAGGGTATTAATGTACTTATGGGATTTTTTATGATGTAAGCCACCCCGATTGCGTTGCAGACGGGCGGGATAGAAATAAATTATTATTATTATTATTATTATTATTATTATTATTTGGGAGTGATCTGCATGTGCAATGTGCGGAGCTTGGAAAAGCTTTTGGATTACAAGTCTCAGAATCCCCAAAGGAATTATGGGGTCAATAATGTAGAGGATTCTGGGGTTGTGGTCTACAACAAGCAACTTTTCCCAAGCTCTAGCAGTGCAGTGTGTATGTGCAAAAATGGGCAAGCTCAATTTGCAAAGTGGCTAGACGACAGGTATCACAGAATGAATGAACTTTTGTTGACTCTAGTTGGGATTGGAATTGGCAGACAAAGCTTCTCATTGTCTAGACTGGAAAAGATCCAGGAGCTCTGAGCTCAGCCTGAAATTCAGAATCTCTGTTGCTCCAGACAGCATTCGGGGTTCAATAGGGCCAAGATGTTTCCCCAGCCATTCACTCATGATGCTCTAAGCCCTGCCATTGCTTTCATTCAAATCATGCCTAGCAGCAATGGCAGGAATAGTAAACAAGAGGTTTTTCTTTCTCCTTGGTCCCTGGGAAGCTTAAATGGCAGTTGTCAGAAAGCACCCTAGCGGTGCTATTTTAGTAATCTGTAAGGACAGTATGGCTTGAATCCTATTGATCAGTTCCAACTAAGATAGACCTGTTGAATCAATTATAAAATGCTGAATCAACCTGTAGATAACTCCCATTTATTCAGAGGGTCTCCTCTAGTTAGGACTAATGACAATATTCCGGTCTAGGTCTCTTGGAATGTATGTTCTTGGGCTTGTTGAATCTGGAAAACAGTCATAAGCATGTTTATTAGCATCTTAGATGCAAGGAACACTGGGGCATGTAGTTCCAGGATACCTGATCTCCCCCACTGCAATCTTCCTCAACTCCCCCACCCCAATGAGTTAGACTATGTGTCTAGGACCAGGATGCCATTTGCTCTGCTGAACTCTCATGTTTTCAAAAAAGTGACATGCTGCTCTGGCAGGAAGAGGGGGTTAAGTTTCAGAGCTGAACCACACTGCTTAGGATACAGCACTCAGTGGGGACTGTATCTGAGCTGGTGTGCTTAAGCAAGCAAGGCAAATATGATGACTTTGGAACCCTCACCAATAACTTGATCAAAGCTACAGAGTACATTGCTGTTCTTGCTGCTGGTATACCTTTGTGCCATTGCACAAGACTCATACAAGCCTTACTGAAAAGAACTGAATTTGTTCAGGCTGAAACTAGATATTATAGCTAAATCCAATCATTAGTCCCAATTACAGATGACCCACTGAATCAATGGAGCTTATGTAAGTGTTGACTTGTCAAATCCCCATTTATACAACAAGGTCGTATAGTTGGATTTAAGAAAGAGTGGGTGGCAATATGTTGCAGTGTGATAGAATGCTTCTGCATGCCATTTCAGGACCTTTTCACATGACAGAATACCACTATGGTTCCACTTCTATCATCATGGCAACATCCTATGATATCCTGGGATTTGCAGTCTGGTGAAGCATTAAATCTCCAGACATAATAGTCTAGACCGGTGATGGCGAACCTATGACACGCGTGTCAGCACTGACACACGTAGCCATTTGTGCTGACACACGGCCGTAAGGCCTTCCGCCCCCACCCACAACCTCACCCCCACTAAAGTGGCAATCCAGGCTTCAAAGCCTCACTTTAGGGAGGGGGGAAGGAAAGTTGCAGGCATGGCTACGAAGCCCCGATCGCCACTTTAGGGAGGGTGGAGGAAAGTGGCAGGCAGGGCTACAAAGCCCCAATAGCCATTTTAGGGAGGAATGGAGCCTTCCCCCACCTGGCCACTACCACCCCTGAGACCTGCCGTGGTTCCCCGGAGCTGCCTCAGAAAGGCCGCGTAATGTGGCCGGCGGGCGAGCCTGGCCTCTCCCCAGCCTTCCCGAGGTGGCTCTGAGGCTTCAAAGCCTTGGAACCTCCTCAGAAAGGCCAGGGAAGATGGTGGGCAAGCGGGAGGGTAGCCACTCGGCCTCTCCCTGGCCTTCCTGAGGGGGCTCCGTGGCTTTGAAGTCATGGAGCCGCCTCGGGGAAGGCAGCGGGCGAGCGGGAGGGTGGCCGCCCAGCTTTCCCGAGGGGGCTCTGTGACTTTGAAGCCTCGGAGCTGCCTCAGAAAGGCCGGGGAAGGCAGTGGGTAGGTGGGCCTCTTGTTTGAACCCAGGGCACCACGCGCAGCTTCTCCAAGGGAGCCCTCCTAAATAGCTCTGCACAGGGGAGCTGCCAAAAGAGGGAGGGAGGAGAATGCTCGTGTGTGTGCCATGGCATTGTGGGAAGGGGGAGTAAGTGCTGTGAAAGGAAGAAGCCGAGGGTCCGGGAGCCAAGGAGCTGCCCGCGTAATCGCTTCTAGGCTAGCCGGCAACACATGCTCTGCTCCATGACTAACTCAGGCTGCCTCCTCGTCGCCAACTTCACCTTACTCCCACACTTCCTACTGTGCCCACCAGCCTTCCTCTACCTCCAGCAGGTAAGTCCACCTCTTTTATATCTTTCCCTGCTGCACTCGTGGGTGAGATATGCCCTGCAAAATAAACCATGAGTCAGGGGGAGGCCGGGGGAAAGTAGCGACACGGCCTCCAAAGGCCCCGTTGCCACTTTCGGGAGGTTGGGGGGGGCTGTTTCTTATTTGCGGATTTTTCACATTTGCGGGGGTCTTTGAAACCTAACCCCCACGAATGTGAAGGGACGACTGTACATTTTGATTACTCAGTTGTCACATGAGTTATGATGACTCATTATTAATAAACAATTAATAATATTGTTGATTAAACAATAAATATAGCAAAATAATGTTTTTTCCTCAAAGTGACACACCACCCAAGTTATGCTCAGTTTTTTGGCGACGTTTGACACACCAAGCTCAAAAGGTTGCCCATCACTGGTCTAGACCTCTGGACATAGTCAATATTTTATGGTCTGTTTTGGTGTTCGTCCCTAGGGATTATTCTCTATAAATACTTTCCATACTTCTGTAACCCTTGGTGGTTTCACAAGCATGAAGACATTCCCATTTTGTGTCTGGTGAGTCCCATTTTGGTTATGAAACAAATAGCTCTCATGCCCAAATGTGGAATCCCTCCCACATGCCCTCCACCAAAGCAGCAGGTTTGTACTTCTTTCTTCTTTGGTCCTGCCAGCATTAAGCTCATGGAGACATTTGATTTAAGACAGAAAACCAGAGTTAGGGAACAGGAATAATCAAAGAATTTCCAGAACTCTGGGCAGGTCCCAGGGAGCCCAGTATTTGTTTGGATAACTGGTGGTTGGTGTTAACTGAGATCTTATAGATTCCTTCAGCTTGACTGCTACTTCCAGGTCCTGTTCCTTTGCTTAAGAAGAAGAAAACTTAAAGGAACAGTCCTTTGGCTCAGAAGCTGGCACTTAATTGCGAAATGTATGGCTTGGCAAGTGCTGCTGGATGGTGACTCTGCACAGCCCTAGCCAGCATGACCAATGTTGAGGAATGCTGAGAGTTTCAGCTTAACAACATGGGGTGAGTCAAAGAATTCCCATGTCTAGGAAGGAGTACAGAACCCTTGGGATGAGGATACTGGCCCTTGAATGGTATGTAGCTCAGAGGTCTCTGGTTTGGGAGTCCATGGTTGTGAAGAAATCAGACCTTGCCATATTTATCAATTTACTTCACTCAGATGAAACTAAGGTAATGTGCTCTATGTGCATTGGAGATGATTTAGAAGCTTCAGCTGGTACTGAATGCATCTGTCCCATTGGTCTGGGGGCCAGGCTAACAGAGCACATAACACTAATTTTGTACTGTATGCTGCAATAGTTGACAACATCCTTTTGAGCCCAAATGTAAGTGCCTTTAAAGCCACACATGGCTTGGGAAAGGACTAATTACATCCATACAAGCCTTTACAGCCATTAAGATTGGTTGCTGAGGCCCTGGTCTCAGCAAGATCACCAGATTGGTGATTGGAAGAAACAGGGCTTTGTCAGTGGTGACACTTTCACTGTTTTAGATTACTGTATATGCTTCTGGATTTTTTTAAAATACTGATTTTGTATTTTCTGTGCCATGTTTATAGGATTTCAGTCTAAAGATAGTGGGTGAACCACCTTGAGAAGACGATACATGACCATAATGAAAAATGAATACATGTTTTTCATTGCTATTTACTGGGAGCAGTAAACTCCACTGCTCATCATGCCACACATTTTAGTTGACTAGACATTACTGGAGAGAACACAAGGCTACTATTTTCCATGGTGGCCACACAATTTTTGTTGTATAATCTGGTTCCAGATCAGTAGTGTTTAATGGACTGCACCTATTCTCAGCATGATCCGTGACTTGTGTAAATATTATTGCTCTTGACTAAAATAGCCTTATATCAAAAAATAACTTAAAGGATAAGAAAGCCTCCCAAGAAATCAAAACTTGTGGTACTCCAGGGATTTCTAATCACAAAAACAAATACAGATCACGGTTGTTTTAGTTTGACATTTTAATCTGGATGTAATCCATCCAATCTTTAGTTTCATAGACTGATCCACAACACTGTTAAGCCAAAGTATTTGGATTTAAGCCCAATTTGTCCCATTGACTCACTTCTGAAATGTAGTTTCATTAAAAATAAACCAAACCCCAATCCATTGACCTCTGAAACATTCTTATATGCTTTGTCTCCTCCACCCAACCACTGCCCTAAAAAACCTTTCCAGATTCTATAATTTTTGGCATTCAACCCACAGTTGAGGTTCTCCCCCCAGCCCCCACCTCCATCTCTGCTTGCAGCATCAGGTGGGAGGTATTGGCATCACTTCTCCTTGTATTTCTGAAGCATTATCACTCATAATCCAAACCATGTAAACTGTTCCCATATTCTGTGGCAATGGGCACTTTCTGCATATGTACACTGTTAACACACTGGCTTGTTATGCATTTCCATTTGTCCCTGTGCATGTAGTTACATATAAGTTATTTTCTATGTCCTGCTGAGAGCAGGTACCGTGGAGGGCTGACCAGATACCCTAGGAAAATTGTTTAAATCATGCCTCTTCTTGATATCACAGACCTGGAAAAGTTGCAAAAAAGGGTGAGTAAAATGATAGAATGGTTGGAGCGAACTTATTTTCTGCTTCTCCAGGCACTACAACATGAACCAATGGATTCAAATTACAAGAAAACAGATTCTACCTGAACGTTATGAAGAACTTCTTGATTTTAAGAGTTGTTCAACACTGAGATAGACAGCCTCAGACAGTGGTGGACTTTCCTTAATTGAAGGTCTTTAACCAGAGGTGGGATGGGCATCTTTAAGGAGTGAAGTAATTGTGTATTCCTGCATGGGAGGGGGTTGGACTAGATGGCCCTAGCAGCATTTCTATCTCTAAGAGATTGTCTAAATGGTGAAAATACCCCTCACGGAATTCACTGGGAATCTGAACTGTCTAAATGGGATCCCACATCAATCCACAGTATTTGGAAGGAAGGGGGCCCAGAAGGACAAAAACAACATTGGAAAAGCCTTTGTGGGTTTCCCCATAGTTTTTAAAAAACAACAAGGGGGGTACACATTCCTGCTTGTTAGGACAAGCGATTATCTTTGAATCACTTTCCCATACAAGAGGATGAGGAAAGCTGATTGGCCAGGTGAACACAGGGGGCAGGGCTTGCTAACAGGGAAAGCACCCGCTGCCGCCATATTGAATTTCTGCCTTAACGAACCATCACTAAAGAAATCAAATGGGGTGTGGTTTTGTTTTTGTTTTTTTGTTTGGGTTTTTTTGGGGGGCTGTCCTTTTAATTCAAAAAATCGCTCTATTGCTCCAGTGCACCTTAGACAACTTAGGAGGTGGTGAAGTGCTAACGTGACTAAATCACTCATGGCTGCCGTCTGGCATGCAAAACTTCTGGGTGCTTCTGGGGCCAAAAACAGCATCAAGACAAGTTGCTACTGCTTCGAAATGCCATTACTGCAAGTTACTCCATTCCCCCCCTCATATAGATGAGCTCCAAGTTTCTATTATTCTGTGCTTCCAAGTAACTCCCTAATGAGGAAGGTTATAGCATTTGAGTTTTTAAAGCTTAGGAAGAAAGTGGAGTAAAGGGAGACCTGATAGAGGTGTATAAAATGAAGACACTATTGAGAAAATAGTGATGGAGAAGATTTTCTTCCTCTCATAATATTGGGACTCAGGTTTACCCAATGCAGCTGAAGGGTGGGAAATTCAGGAGAGACTATGGATTTAAATCCTGATATCTCATTCTTCTGAGGCAGAAAGAAAGAATTAATATTAAATTTCCCTCCTTAGTGAGACAGCAAAAGGTTTTTGCTCATTTTCACAGAAATGTTCACATCTGACAACTGTATTTTTTTGTAAATTGTGCAGACAATTAAAGCAGAAATTACAATTGCTGCCTTATTGCATGGACTTTTAAAAGTTATAAACACAGGATAGGTTGTTTGTATCTTTTTGATCAATATTCCTGTCCTATTGCACTTGCTCTCTCCTCCCCTCCCCTCCCTCCCCCTTCTCTGCCATTCATTTGTGTGTTTTGCTTAACAAAAAAGAAAGATAATAGTTTTATAAGGATGCTTAATCAAATTGCCAGGAAATTGCCAAGGGAGGAAAAAAAGCACTTGACATTTCATTCTTGCACAGGAGTTTAAAAACAACCTGCCACACTCATACCCCTTGCTGCCATTGCTGATTTTTTGACAGGGTGCTTTAATGTATCAAGACACCTTTTCTCTTTGAGGCTGTGTAGCAACTATTCTTTGCATTGCTGCATTAGACAAAAGGAAATACAGTAGCACCCCCATATCTCTGGGGGATTAATTCCGGGCCCTCCTGCAGATACTGAAATCTGCAAATAGCGAACACCACCCACCACCACCACCCTGCCGCCACCACAGGAACCCTCCTGGGGGAAGGGAGGAGGGAGGCGAGCTCTCCTCCTCCTCTCCCTTCCCCTGCTGCTAGTGCTATTGGGGGTGGGCGGCAAAATGGAGAAATCAGGAGAGGTAGAGGGCTTTCACCCAGGCTGAGCCATACCACTGCTGCTGTTGCCGGGCGATGGGTAAAGGAGAGGAGCCCCCCCCTGCATGCACCACCACCCGAGCCCTCCCAGAGGAAGGGGAGGTAAGATCCTCCACTCCCTGCCTTACCCCTGCCATTGCCAACCACAGAGAATTGAATCAGTGGTTGGCAAATCAGTGGATACAGGGGTGCTACTGTAGATCTTCTTCATGGTCTCTGTGAATCACACAGTTGGGTTATTCCTGCGCCTGCACAGAGCATCGGAACCTTCTGGAATCACTAGGCAGAATGTGCTTTGATACATTTTTGGCAGTAACTCCACGCACCCTAACCCTCCTGTCTAATTCCCCTCAGTTCCTTTCTTTCCACCGCGTTAGCAGCTTGAAGGAACCTTCGTTCACTAGTTTTTCTCTTTCACTTTCGACTTGACTGGATTTTTGACTTGGCTTGTATTTTTGACTACGATTTTCTCTCACTCCTCTGGATTTGGCATTCTCTCTCTGATTTTGGTGCTGACTCAGACTGTCTATCTCGACTCTTCATGTTTTCTCCCTTGGATTTGGTGACTCTGTGAGTAAAATGTCTGGAAGGGGGGCCTTCAAGAGATGTGTGATCTGTCAGGCTAAACTCCTGAGTGTGGATGGCCATTCCCGCTGCCTAATTTGTCTTGGAGAGACCCATAACGTCGACTCCTGTATGCACTGTAGGGCCTTTACCCCTCAGGCACATAAGCACAGGATGTCCCATTTGAAGTCCTTCTTGTATGAGAAGGCCTTAATTCTGGCCTCTACCTCGACTCCAGCCTCTACTTCAGCGCCCACACCGCCCAAATGCGGCTGTTCACCTTCTCTGAAGACCAGGACCCAGAAATGCCATCGGTCTTGTAGGCCTTCCCAACCTCATTCGGTTGCCTCAGACCCAGAGGCGGTGCGTGCTTTGCACAAACATGTCTTGTTGGATGCAGCTCGGGATTGAGCTCACTCGATGCCTTCGACGTCAACACGGGACCAGGAACCCTCCACCTCGAAGGCCGTCCTGAGGGACCAGGGACCTTCTGAATCTCCCAGTCAAGCTGGCACTTCTGGAGAGGCCGTACAGTCCTTAAAAGACTGTAAAGAAAGAAAAAGGACAAACATTCCTGTTGGCATGATGATGGCTCTAAATCGAAGAGCAGGCCAAAAGAGGTCTCAAAAAAGTCGAAGTTGGCGGGTACTCCGTCTACAGTCTCCATTGGTAAAGCTGTGAGACCCATCAATACTGTTGAGTCGCAACCCACTGTTGAAGCCGAGGCCACACCAGCCCGACCATCTCCAGTGACTACTGTGGAGGCTAGTGTGCCGCTACGGGCTCAGTGGAGATCATGGCAGTGGACATGCCTTGGGGTGCTGACACGGACGGGTCACCAGAACATAAGGGCCAATCGCCATCCCTTGTCATCTCAAGAGCCCAACTTCTTGAACGTTCTGTCTCAGACGTCGAAGTCGAGGTCATCAAACCCGAGGTCGTTACTTGAATCCAACCGTTCGCACCCGGCATCCATGAAGATGAACCTGCCTACATGGCATACGACCTAGCACACTCTGTTTATCGAGCTGGATTCATGTCACCCACTGGCTCTCAGATTCTGACTTCTCGAGGAGATGACTTCAGGGAAATGTATGCCGCCCAGACTATGCACCATTCACCGCAAAGGTTCCATCTAGAGGAGCCACGAGGCATTCTGAGAAAAGATGCAGAAATCCAAGTATCTCCACATCCTGAACAGCGTCCTATGCCTCCGACTCCACCAACACCACCTTCACGTACCACCTGTCTGCTTCAGGGTGATCGGAGTCCATCACCCACTGCTTCTTCCTCATCTTCATCGGGTTCATGGGATCCATACATGCCCTTTATGCCATCCCTACGACCCGACCTGGTTGAGGATGATTCTGCGTCACCAACAGATGACATCCGTGCTTTTTTGGAGCAGATGGTCTGCATGTCCCACGCTTTGGACCTCAAGGTAGTGGAGAAAGAGTCAGAACCAGTGGACCCCATCTTTTATTGGATTCAATCAAAGGCTCCTCCTCTTCCGGTCCTGCCATCCCTTCTGAAGCTCATTTAGGGTTCATGGGAGAACCAGTCCTCAATCCAGTCTACTTCAAAGAAAATTGATAGGCTGTATTGCGTTGGAGGTGAGCACATCGAGTTGCTGCAAACTCACCCTCGACTGAATTCTGTGGTGGTTGAAGCTTCCCAGAATAGGAAACAACGCTGTCCTCAATCAATGCCTCCCAACCCAGAAGGTTGAAAGCTTGATATAATGGGGAAAAAGATTTATTCTGCGGCAGGCCTGAGTTTTCATGTGGCAATTACTCGGCCTGCATGGGGGCATACCAGCAGGTACTTTGGGACATGATTGCTGATTGCACCACTAAAATGATTGCAGGATCCATCACCCTGCGTCGACATGTGTGGCTCCGTTCATCGGGCCTCACCCCCCAGACCTCGGCTACTATCGAGGATCTGCCTTTTGATGAATTGGGATTCTTCAACGGCTCCACAGATGAAAAACTGGAGTTCACCCAGAAGATGAGGACCACCACCAGAAAATATGGTATAGCCACCTCTTCAACTTCCCAGTATCGTTCCAGATACCGCTCCAACTGGCAGACCACTACATCAGGCCAGCACTTTAGACTAGGGTTCTCTGGCCAATCTTATAGACGTTCCCACTACCTACCTTCTCCTTCGCCAGTTTCATCGGTGATGAGCCAAGGGTCAGCTTCGAGATACTGACCACTTGCAAGGCAATGGTCTAAAGATCAAGCCAGGAGAAAATTCTGAATTTCCACCTCACTCTGTTTCTCTCTTCCCTTTCGACCCCACTGTTTGGAGACTAACTGTCGAACTTCCAAGAAGCCTGGTCTTTAATAACATCAAACTGCTGGGTACTTCAAATAATCCAGAATGGCTATTGGATCAAATTCGGCTCACTACCTCCGACCGGTCAGTTCGATCAACACTGCCGTACCTTTCCCTCCTCGAGGAAGTACAGACACTGCTGCAGAAGGGAGCCATCGAACCTGTGGACTCCAAGCTTCATCACCTCTGCTTCTTCTCGAGGTACTTCCTGGTGACAAAGAAAGATGGCGGTCTCCATTCCATTCTCGACCTTCGTGGGGTGAACAGGTACATAGAACCAAGGAAATTCAGGATGGTCACCTTGGCCTCCATCCTTCCACTCCTACAGCAGTACAACTGGTTCACGTCGATAGACCTCAAAGATGCCTATTTCCACATCGGGATCCATCCATCCCACAGATGGTTCCTGGCATTCCAGATTGGGACCGACGTATTCCAATTGTGGGTCCTGCTGTTTGGACTTTCAACCGCTCCAAGAGTCTTCATGAAGTGCATGGTGGTGGTAGCGGCCTTTCTATGCCAGCGTGGAGTGGTGGTCTTCCCTTACATCAATGACTGGCTGATTGTGGCGAATTCTCATCGTCAGCTCAAACTCGATATTGACCTCACCTTAGATGTATTAGACGGCCTGGGACTTGTCAACATGGAGACATCACAGCTCCAACCGGTGCAATGTATCCAGTTCATCGGAGCCCAGCTGGATTTAGTGTACGGCTGCAGCTTACCTGCCATGAGACCGATTCAACACCCTTCGTTTGCTAATACATGCCTGCTGTCAATCCCAGAGGCTTCCCATTCATGCAGTCCAGGTACTTCTGGGTCACATGGCAGCTACTACCTATGAGACCCGCCTCGCCAGACTCCGGTTCTGTCAGCTCCAACACTGGTTTCTACAGATGTTCGACCCTCTGCATGACTCTCCAAACAAACTGCTCACGATGCCACAGGCAGTTCAACGGTCGCTGGGATGGTGGTTGTTACCGGATAATGTCTTGTCAGGTATGCCATTCAACCCCCCTCAACTGGACGTCTCTCTAACAACAGACGCCTCGATGGTGGGATGGGGAGCCCATCTCGGATCCTACGAAACCCAGGGCACTTGGGATGCCAACGAACGGACTCACCATATCAACGTTCTAGAGCTTCTCAGCATCCAGAAGGCACTACGGGCCTTCGAGGCCCTGGTGACGGACAAGACCGTCCTGGTGGTAATGGACAACACACTGGTGATGTACTACCTGAACAAGCAAGGAGGAACAAGATCCCCTCAACTTCTTCAACTCACACTGGATATCTGGGATTGGTGCATGTGTAGGAACATTTACCTCCAATCCATCCATTTGCCAGGGGAGGAGAACATGCTTGCAGACGGACTCAGCCGTTCCAACCTCTCCACCTATGAATGGATATTACACAGGTCAGTAACGTCAGACCTGTTCCAAAATTGGGGAACTCCTCAGGTCAACCTCCTTGCGTCTCCAGAAAACAGTCAGTGCCACCAGTTCTG
Source organism: Gambelia wislizenii (assembly GCA_030847615.1). Lineage (NCBI taxonomy): Eukaryota > Metazoa > Chordata > Lepidosauria > Squamata > Crotaphytidae > Gambelia > Gambelia wislizenii. The sequence goes on from JAUMIR010000004.1 coordinate 39,244,992, forward strand.
CTCCAGACGGCACGCCCCGGGCTCGAGGGGGGACGCATTCCTCTTTCATTGGACGGGACCCCTTCTCTACCTCTTCCCTCCATTTCCAGTTTTGATGAGGGTAATTGCCAAACTGCGTTGGGACCGAACGGATGCCATCCTCATCACTCTGTGGTGGCCCCGTCAGCCTTGGTTTGCAACCCTCCTGCATCTAGCCAGGCACCAGTTCATCCGACTTCTGATTCGGCCCAATCTTCTCACTATTCAAGACGGGAAGGTCAGACACCCGGACGCGGAGGCTCTACGACTAACAGCTTGGAGACTGCGACCTTGAATCCATCCTCTGTTCAGGGGACTATTCGACCCTCTGTTCCTCAGGTTTGTCCTCGGGTTTGTCCTCAGTTTCAACAGGCCAGATCCCTCCATTTCTCCCTCCGGACATCCAGGCTGTCATCGACGCTGCCCGATGACTGGCTACCCGTAAATTGTATCACTACAAGTGGAAAAGGTTTGAGGCCTTCCTAGCTGATCAGGGGCTGGCTACGGCACAGTACACCATCCTGACGGTATTGGAATTTCTTCTGCCACAGGACTTTCACTTTTGTCGATCTGGTGCTACTTGGCAGCCGTGTATGTCGAATTCCAGGCTAAAAGTCACCAGTCTCCCTTTATGGATGCAACAGTGAAGAGATTCTTAAGGGGCTATGCCAACCTTCACCCTCCAGTACTAGAGCATACTCCGACGTGGAGCCTTGAACTGGTCCTCTCTCAACTGGTTCAATGTCCCTTTGAAGCCATGTCATCTACTGATTTGAGATTCCTGACTTGGAAAACTGCTTTCCTTATTGCTATTACCTCAGTGCGTCGGGCTGGAGAACTTTGTACCTTGCGCTTGGACCCGCCGTACACTGCCTTCCACAAACATAAGGTGGTGCTCTGTCCCGACATCTCCTTCCTTCCAAAGGTGGTGGCGAGTTTCCACCTGAATCAGTCTATCACTCTTCCTGCTCTGATGCAGGATCCCAAGGACAATTTCGAGCGTACCCTCCACTCCATGGACGTCAGGAGGGCACTCGCCTTTTACATCCAGAGAACTGCTCCCTTCAGGAAGTCATCTAAACTGTTTGTATCCTATGCTGATTCAAGAGTTGGAGAACCTATTTCACCACAACGTTTGTCAAAGTGGGTGACGTTGACCATAGCTCTCTGCTACGAACTGGCGAAGAAGCTGCTGCCGCCACAGATTCAAGGACACTTGACGAGGGCTGTCTCAACCTCAACAGCTTTCCTCTCTGGGGTGCCTCTAAAGGACGTTTGCAGAGCAGCAACTTGGTCATCACCTTTGACTTTCATTTCCCATTACAGCCTTGACACTCGTTCCAGGAACAAGGCTACCTTTGGGAAAGCTGTACTGTTGTCTTCTATTCAATGAGTGAGTGTTAATGTGTTGTCAAGTCACTTTATTGATACGCTGATTATACATGTTTGATCTGTTTTTCTCATGCTTATGAATGTGCTGTCAAAAAGTCTGATTACTGATTTGACTGTGCAGCTTGGTCGTGGTGTCAGCATGTATAGGACATACCCTCCTCCTTGCCAGTCTACCCAGCTGTGTGATTCACAGAGACCACGAAGAAGATGGACAGGTTGCTTACCTGTAACCATAGATCTTTGAGTTGTCTTCTGTGAATTCACACAGACCTGCCCATCCTCCCCTCTATGTCCTACTACATCACATAAACATGCTTAATGTTCCTGATGCTGCTGGTTGCGGCGTCATTCAAGGAACTGAGGGGAATTAGGCGGGAGTGCCTTAAAAGGGACCGTTAGGGTGGGCAGAGTTACCGCCAAAAATGTATCAAAGCACATTCTGCCTAGCAATTCCAGAAGGTTCTGATGCTCTGCGCAGGCACAGGAATAACCCAACTGTGTGAATTCACAGAAGACCACTTGAAGATTTATAGCTACAGGTAAGCAGCCTGTCCTTCTTCACACACTGCTAGGAATTAACTGTGACAAGATACGATATTCACTAAAAGACAATTATTCCATAATTAGGGGGGAATTATTCTATAAGGGGGATGTGGGAATCAATGGCTACTGCTAGCTATATATTGCCCCCAGTATCAGACATCATGCCATCTACTAGAATAGATGAGCATGAAGCTAATATTTATATCATGTACTGTTTGTGGGTTTCCCAGAGACATCTGGTTGGACACCCTGCAAATCAAATTCTGCCCTAAATAGGCCTTTGGTTTGGTAGTATAGCTCTTCATATGTTCTTCTGTTTGTCTTGATTTCGAGATTTCATTACCCTTTTGTAACCTGCCCTGACAGGCCCCCATAGTTTTCATAATCCCTCAATTGGCTGTACTTCATATATTGGCTATAATTGGCACTCCATGTGGTTAAAGATAGACCAAGGACCCCCAAAACAAGGAGCCAAGATTTGCTCAGAAAACCTAAAGAAGTAGCCTGCTACAATTCCTAAAAGACACACCCAGGTGAAATTTATGTGGAAGTCCTCTGGAACTGAGTTAGGGAGAAATGTGTTAATTCTTCCTGGGAAGCTCTGAAAGTGAGTCATTTGATAATCCCATTAAAGTGGTTGAGCACTCTTTGCTTGCAAAGCTGGTTTTTCCTTACACCCTGTCATACAACAATAGAGGTTTGCCTGAGGCCACTCAGTTTAATGGTCCAGCCATTAGCGATCATTAACACATCTGGAGAATCCATTGGGAAACTCTGATAGGTATTGTATTCCACTCAAAATCAGAGGGGAAATTGACTATAACTATCACTCTAAAACATAGCCAAAGTGTGCACAGCTCTTCCTTCCTTCTGACTCCATGCCAGTCTGTGTCCCCACTCTTCTGGACTCCCTGCTGCTGGTTTTCTGTGTGATCCTCAGAATCTCTGCTCTTTGGGCCAGTATCCCCATATTCTATTCCTCTAGCCCAATACTTCCCACTTTCTTTGATATCCTTGTGTGACTGCTTGAAGCCTGGGTGTATGCATGTGTGTATTCCCTTATTAGTTTTCAATAAAAAAAACATTTTTATTTCATCCCCTGGCTTGGAGTCTCTTCAGTTGTTACCTGTATACATACTGTAGGTCAAAAGATCCCACAGTTACCCAGCCTCTCGCTGCCATCTTAATTAAAATTCCCCATAGTAGAATTTGGACACTAGTGGGATCCTCATGGGCCCCCATGTAATTCGGGTAACACTTTCTCATCTGTTTTTACTAGGCTAGTATTTGTGAAAGCCTGGTGGAGATTCTTTCAATATGTTCATTGTCAAAAATGTAATGCAATCCCATATCCATTTACATAAGAGTAAATCAGTAGATATGTATTGATAGATATGTATTGGACTGCACAGTTGCTCTTCATTATCCTGTTGGTTCCTAGTTTCTGCATATTTCATAAGGTCCTGCTCTCTTCTGTACCCTATTGGGCTGCTACTATTCATCCACCTAGACTGGACAAAGAACTTTAATCAGGAATGCTTATTTTGTGAACTGGATGTTCCAACTGCAGACACGCTGGAAGCCAAACTAAAAGAAGAGATATGACTGGAAGGGGGTCTTTACAGAGGTAAGGGATACCCAAGCTATGCATTCATATCCTGCTTTGTGGGGAAGGGGTTGAACAAACCAAAACAATAAGAACCCAGGGCTATGCATATGCAGTGCCCTGTTCAAAGAAATGTTACCAATATACATCAGTGCATATGTGTGAGCTATATGTTAGATGGGCCAGAATTAGACTGAAGATCAAGCAAGCCAGGTAGCATTGATGTCAATTTATAATGGAGAGAATGGGAACCAAGCAGAAAAGGATTTAATAACAAATTTATTAACGGCAGCAAGAGTAATTATAGCAAGACATTGGAAAATGCAAATAAATGTACAAGTGGAGGAGTGGTATAGAAAAGTTTGGAAAATGGCAATAAATGATAAGTTAACAAGTAAAATTAAAGTAAGAAGAGGAAGTTGGAAAGAAAGTGATTTTGATAACATTTGGAAAGTATTTGTTAAAAAAGTATTACAGACAAAAGATGGGAGGTTACCTCCACAAGAAGAAATGAGATTCTGGAAAGTGTAGGTAAAGGATAATGGCTCCAGTGAAGGGGAGCACTGAGGTTGGGGGGGGACTTAATATTCTTGAAAAGAATCATAGTAAAGAATCTATGTTAACTTTTGAAATTAAAAAAAAGCAAGCCAGGTACCACCTGCTTCCTGCCAGCTAGAAATCTAAAGGGAGGGAGAGAAGTAAGGAGGTATGTTTAGAATACATGGATCAGAGTGTGTACATTTCCAGTGTCCAGATTCACCTTCCTCCACCAAAGCTTATTTAATTTGAAGGGGATGTGTGGTCATGGGGGGTGGGGGAGGAAATTGACCTCAGAAGACGATAAATTACACCCAACTCCTCTCACTACATTTTAAAATTGGACTGTGACCCTAAATTAGATATGCATCACAGAGCAGATCCTATCCATACACACTATATAACATACTTTTGGATATGCATCTAATTTTGGATGGAGACATTGGTTTGTGCAAGTATAATTTGACTGAAAGCTAGCATGGTGTAGTGGTTTGAGTGTTGGACTATGATTTTGGAGACCATGGTTCAAATCCCTGCTTGGCCATGGAAACCCACTGGGTGACCTTGGGCAAGTCGCACTCTCTCAGAATCCAAAGGACACTTGGGGCTCATTTACATGGCAGGTTTTATTACGATAAATTGCGCTTTAGCGCTTTCCCGCATCAGTGGTGGGTAGTTTACACGGTGTATGTTTACACAGCTATATTTTGTGGCTCTTTGATTTTTTCCACTTTGAGATTCACACAGCCAAATGTGGTGGGGGCATGGCCAAGCATTGGAGAGGAGACAAAGGAATGCCATAGGAATGTCTGCCCTGGCCCCAACTCTGTGTGTTTAACAGGTGATGGACAAAGAATGTCACCCTTTGCCTCTCCCCCCCGCCCAGCTCCCTGCCCACAAATCAAACTCCAAACGGAAGATTTTTTCTTGCTTAACAGCATTTTCTTGACAAATAAACAGACTGCCAAAAAGAGAAAGGTTTCTCTCTCTCTATCTCTCCCTTCCTCCCCCAATCACAGTGCAGCTCTGCTGCAACCCTTAGTGAAATGGTTTCTTTCTCTCTCTCTCCCTCTCCCAAGCAGAGGGTCACAGCTGATGAGACGGAGCTTTACAGACTTGCAAAAAGCAGAGAGGAGGAGAAGGAATGCTTTTATGTGGGGAACAGATGTTCCCTGACTGAAAATTGTTGGGAATCCTTTTTGTTTGCAAACTGGCTTGCAAAAAGCAGAGAGGATTTTTCATAAGTTTCCTAATCGCTACTGAATCTCCCTCCTTCCCTGCCCCTCTTTTAAGCCCACCCCTTCATCATAGCAACCAATCACAGTGCAGCTCTGCTTCAGCCCTTAGTGGAATCGTTGTTTACACTACCAATAATGCGCTACTTTGCAAATATACCAGCAAAAATAGCGACATCCTTTGCCATGCTATATTTGGGTGTTTTACCTTCCCCCCTTCTGAATGAGACGATGCTGTGGTGTGATCCGTGGGAACAATGAGCTATCTTTGCGGTATATTTAGAGGAATATTTGCCTGTGTAAACGAACCCAAAGTCAAACCCCCTCTGAACAAATCTTGCCAAGAAAACCCTGTGATAGGTTCGCTTTAGGGTCACCGTAAGTTGGAAATGACTTGAAGGCACACAACAACAATTGTATAATTTAATTCAGTGCAATTCAGGTATATTTGTCCAATTCTCCCCTCAAGTCTTTTGAATGGTGAAACAGCATTCAAAGTTGTGTTCAGGGTAGTGCACATGAGATCATTCCATTTTATGAGTCCCATCTTGGGAGAAAGGTGGGATATAAATCCAATAAATGAATGAATAAATAAATATCCTCACAACATTAGGCTGGAAGAGAGTGGCCGGCCCAAGACCTCCTTAGGTGGTGGTGGTTGCTGCTGTTGTTACTGTTATGATTGTCCTCTTCTTCCTCTGGATCAGCAGAAATCTAAACTCCACATTTTCAAGGTCCAAGCACTGTACTCTGTTTGCTATACCACACTGCCTCAAAACATAATCTCATTACTAGGTACTATGTCTTATCACAAATCTTCCATTCTCTTAAATCTATTATCAGCTTTCCCTGTTCTGAATTTTCGTCCCCCTTCTTCTTCCAGAGGGAAGACTGGAACTGAATACATTGCTTCAGTCCTGTGGAATTAAAAGCCTCACGGAAGAGAGAAATGATTCTTTGTGAGCATTGGGTATAGCACTTGATCACTGAGTACCTTGTAAAATTGGCTGTTCCCTCCTGTCACTCAAATAGCTCCTGAGATCCCATTAGAATTCCTTATGGAGACTATGGGGAGACTATGGGAAAAAAGGAAACTCCTGCAGACTGCAGACATGCTTTCCATTGTTCACGCAGGCAATGGAATGCCCCAGAAATGTCTCCCATGGACCTCTGAGATGGAGTTAATTATAAGGTAACGGTCACTCACCAGCTATGGCAATTCAGTGTGCTGTGACTTTTATGTTTGTAAAGACGGAGACGGGAAGGGGGTAAGAAGGATCAAACTGAAGCAAGTGAGAATGAAAGGCTAAGTGAATCTGATTGAAGCCCTTGTTTTTCTCCTTGCTCCTTCTATTTATTCCTTGCCTTTCTGGGTACAATAAATACAAAATTGATGGTGACATTAGGTCATTTTCCCAAATGTGAAAATAAAGCAAAATTGTGAATGTGAGACACAATGTTGAGATAGAGAATTCTTTCCAGAATGAAGCAAAGAAAGTCAATTAAAAGGTAGGGGGAGCTGTGCTCATGGTAGAGGGTCTCCCACCTTCCCCTTTTAAAATACTGGTCTTGCCTGGCATATACCAGTGAATGGCACATTTTGTTTTCTCAATCATCCATTAAAATAGACACTAAAATTTTTGAAGCCCCTTTGCTTGCAGGCCTGGAAACAGATGGATGACATCTTGCTGGACCATAAGGTCCAACTGAAAACAAGCCATGGTTTAATGCCAGGCAGTGAACAATACTTTCAAAAACAAAATAAAATCCAAAATCCATAAATGAGCTACCAAATGTTGACCAATAAAAGTATTGTTCCTTTGTAGATTTTGTATTTTGGGTTATTTTGCTGTATGGTCAACATCACTACCCCTGACTATGATTCCTGGCTTTTAAAACCACTTTGTCTTATCCTTCCTTATTTTTTCTGCTTTCTCCCATATCCCAGATTCCCTCTGCTACCTGTCAGGGATTAGCTGAGATGTGAGCAGAATTTGGAGATTCAACTGTGAGGAGATGGTTTCCTACAGAAAGACGAAAACATTCTGCTTTTTGTAGCCTTGGAGTTTGGTCCTTCAAGTGTAGAAGAGAGGTGTGCATATATATCTGTCTGATCATGGTATCTGAGGTATCTGTCTGATCATGGAAGCTAAACAGGGTCAGCCCTGGCTAGTACTTGGATGAGAGACTGTTAACAAATACCAGGTGTTATGGGCTACATTTCAGAGGAAGGAAATGTCAAAACCACCTCTGAGTGGTATTCATTGCCTAAGAAAATATTATGAAATTCATGGGGTCGCCATAAGTCCACAGGCAACCTGAAAGTGCATACACACACATTTATTTGGAGGGCTTCTGGATTTCTTCTTTATCTCACACTATAGAGATCAGGCCTAGCTGTTGACTTATGGTGACCCCATGAACTTCATAGGGTTTTCTTAGGCAAGGAATATTCAGAGGTGTTTTGCCTGTTCCTTCCTCTGAAATAGATCCTCCAGCACCTGGTATCCATTGGCAGTCTCCCATCCAAGTACTAACCAGGGTTAAACCTGTGTAGCTTCTAAGATCCGACAGGATCTGGTGCCTTGAGGGTATTTTGGCCATACAGCTCCCAAGATCTCCCAGCTAACATGGCTAGTATGGGAGATCCTTGGGTTTGTAGTCCAAAAAAACAACTCCTTGTCTTCTTGCTGATGATTTTGCATATCTGCCACTCTCATATCTTTGGTATTCATTCAGTTTTCCAAGACAGATGGTGGGTGGGCCATGAAATTTGGCAGAATATCCCTTCTTCTCCTTATTGCAATTCCCTCTATTTTAAAAAACATTTCCTGGGGGTGGGGGTGGTCATATCACTGCTTCTGCAACAGGTCTCCTTGGACAGCCTTTTCCTCTCTTTTAAGCCATCATACTGAATTTAAGATGTAGAGATATGAAGGCTCGGAAGAAAAGTGGAAGAAAAAACTCTCTTGCCCCAGGCCTTGCCCAGCAAACACATTGGAAACAAAATATTTTCCCCAAATTTCTCTAGTTTCCTCCTCCTCCTCCTGTCTAATCACAACCCCTGTACATTTGTTTGGGATCGTGGAACACCAGGCTCCAGTGTGTGCTATGCTGTTGTGTCCTGGATGTGAGTTTTATTTATCTTCTTCTCCCAATGCACATAAAAGAACCTGAGCCCAGACAAGATGAACTTGGAATCCTTGAGCCCTGATTCATTTGCTCCACCTGCCCTGACTTTGAAAGCCTCCCTGAGGGTCTTGTAGGCAATATATCTTCATCTCAATCTTCTTTCCATCTGTCCATCACTTTAACATTTCCCTCTATGACAGCAGCCATGGAGGAATACTATAAATATAGGTACATACAAACACAATACCAGAGATAAAAGGTCAAAGGAAAGAAGGAATATTGAATTTTTTAAAAGAGCTGCAGGGATTCATAAGGAATTTGGGCTCACATGAGACCATTGCCACATTCTTAGGAAAGAACATATTGATTACCTCCTCTTCCCCTCCCCCCACATACTGTAGTGGTAAGAGAGTCCAGATGTCAATGGTTATGTAATACAGTTTGTTTAAATATGGCCAACTTCCAGATGTTGAGGCTGGAAACAAGGATTCTATTTGTCTCTCAAGGGACCAGTTGAAAACAGCCGGACTAATAAAGCCATTGTCTGCACTTAAGAAAGAGGAGCAACCGGGTTTATGATGTGCAGGATTGCTCCTGGCTTTGATATATATTACTCTACAATAAAACATTACTCATCATGGTCAGGAATTTCAAGGCCTCTGTTTGGTTTTTAGAAGGGATCATCACAATGGGACATGGAACTAATGCTGTAGTATGTGTGTGTGAGAAAGAGGAAAAGCGAATGAATAAATGAATTGAATTAATAGAGGGCTGCCCTGAAGTATACTCCAAAGCAAAGGTATTTCTTTAGAATACGTTCCACGTGAAAAAAAAAGGTTGTTTGTTGTACTATATACATAATGTGTACATTAGGGAAAGTTGCCTACAAATACATGCCTATTAGAATAGTCTTCATACAAAAATGCGTGACTGAGAAATGTTATGTACAAAAATGTATATTTAGTGTAAACTGTGTATAAAATATTAATTAGTTAATTCATTTCCTCTCAACCCAACCAAGGCCACTGAGATGATGTACAGCAAAAACAACAAACAAACAAACAAACCAAAAAATCCCACCGCAACAAAAACTGATAAACCAAGTAAAAACACTCTTTTTAAAATTGACCCAAACAGTATTTAATAACAGGGGCTGCAATTCTACATCTTAGGACTTTATCAGGCATGGCAAATATGGCATCATAACGACACCTAACGAATGCGAAAGGGCACCAATACCAGATGACGTCATGCTTTCACAATTATGTGTTGAAAATAAGGTGTTCTTTTTTTATTGACAAGCCAAGCCGTCAATAGATCGGACATGGCGATTTTTTGCCATGATTGCAAGCATCTGAAACCGCACCCCATTCTGTTGGCTTGATTCCAGTGTCAATGGGCAGCCCCCACCAGAACACTTCCGGGTGGGAACGCAAAAACTAGCTACGGGACTCTCTTTTTATGAACATCCCTGTGTTGCAGGCAAATTTTTGAGTGTGTTTCAGTGCTTGTGTGTATATTTTGTTTTTTAATTTAGCTGTTTTTAGACTTTTAAGCTTGCTTATGTCCTCATGCGAGAACCACCGAGATCACACTTGGCAGCGAACGCAGAAGTACGGGGCTGTCTTTTAACACTATTACAGCAATATTTGCTGGCAGAAAAATGGTGTAAAATATGGTGGCAAAAGAAGATTTTTATAGGTTTGTCTGATAAAGTCCTTAGTCTGCGTTGTGCAACTTTATGAATCCTTAGCTATGTTGCAGAGGCACAGCAAAAAAAAACTTTAGTGTTTGCCAAGATGCATGTCAGACCACCAGAAAGAGTGCTCCAATGCACATCAGGTATTTCTGATACACATTGGGCTCTTCTGATGCACACTGAACACTTCTGAGGCACGTCGGACACTCCTGTTGTGCTCTAGCACTTCTTAACTGGTTTCTGGGTATTGTCTAGATGATGAAAAAACTCCTAACGGAGCTCCATTCACTTCCTGGATCGAAATTCTGTGGATTCTTGCGAGAAGACATGAGCAGGGAAAATTCAAAAATAAAAATAAAAAGCACACACAAAAAAGACAGCAAGCACAAAACACACTTTAAAAGGTAGAAGCAACCTGGGGAGGGTCATAAAAATTGTGTCACTTACCTGGATGTCCCAATCTCACCTGGAAGTGTTCTGGCAGGGACCTCCCATTGATGCTGGGATCTTGCCAGCATAATGGGGCACCTTTTTGCTCGCAGGAACATCCGTGACAGAAATGGAATGTGGGATCTATTGACAGCTTCTCCCATCAATGAAAAGCAGCACCGGTGGAACGGGTGCATAACAAGTGGGGAACGACATCATCTGAAAAGGGAGCCCTTTTGTGATCTCCTGGCATTCATGTAACACCATTTTTAACATGTCTGATAATCTCCAGAGTATTGTATTTATTGATTTTTCTCAGGGTTTCCTAAACTCAGTAAATAAATTCTAGGGCTTCCCTACTTTAAAAAGTAGTTTTGCGTGTTCTTCCTAATTAATAACTTTTGCTCTCCTATTGCCTGGCCATACCCTTTTGATCATGTGCTGATGTTTCTTGACCACATGTGCCCTGGTCTTCATCTAAAAAATGTTGGAGGGTATGAGATTAGCATGCTGGAATGAAACACAGTTACTAAAGGCATTCCTAGTGTGAACTCTGAATTTCTAGGTAGTTAGTGTGCTGGCCTGAATGCTCCAGCCTTTAAAATGGAAACACTTGTGGTTCACACCAAATACTATCAATTGCTGTGAATGGTGCCAAAAATTAGCACAACTCCAGATGAACATATGGAAAGACGAGGAGAACAGAAGACAGAATGGAGTTCAGTTTGGCACATCTGAGACCAAAGGTAAGGAACTCAACCTCTTTCTTTGTGACATCAAAACTAATTCTTGTGGCTGAAACAGCTGCAAATGGTTGGGAGGAGAAAATGACCAGGAGAGCCCAAAGGACTGCATTTTTGGCTAAATCTGCACATCACCAATTGCCTCTTGCAAAGGGAAATGGACTCTACCTCTGCACAGGAAACAGCTGGAGACAATCCTGGCCAGTAATAGACCATTTGGCATGTAGATGTTCCATCAGTGTGAAACGACAAGCATAATTACCAGAGAGCACAGGGAAAGGTTAAAGGGAGAATAATAATGTAGAACTTGGCAGCCTTACTACATGAGACTAACCCTGTTTCTAACCCTGTAGAATCAGTGTGGTGTAGCAATTTTTTAAAAAATCACATTAAGACCAGGGAGATCCAGGTTCACATGCTCTCTCAGCTGTAAAGCTGAGTCAGGCAACCTGTAACCGATGTTATAGAATTGTTATTAGGTAAAATTCAGAGCCACAACCATATGTACTGGCTTGGGCAACTTGGAGAAAGGGTGGGATATAAATGTTATTCAAGATATTTAGGGATTCACAAACACCTACAACTTTGCTTCACCTGTGATGTTACAAGTAGAGTTATCAGAATGAAAACTGGAGATGGCTCCTATACTTTTAATGGTTGTGCAGAAGAAGGAATTTCAGTAAGTGTTGCTTGTTACCTGGTTGCATGACAAGCAACACCTGCTGAAATTCCCTGTTCTACACAACAGTTAAAGATACAGGAGCCATCTCCAGTTTTCACTTTGGCAATCCTAGTTATAAGACACAGAGAAAAGATGTTGTGAAGGAACTAGAATGTTTTTTAAAAGGCAGTAATAGGAAGGCCAGCTCAATCATCTCTACCAAGGTTGGGCAACTGTGAGAGTGGGACAACTTTCACCCCATCCTGGAGAACCACACCTTGTGCATGCAGGTACACAATCTTATGGGCTATATTCATACAGCCCATTTGGGGCTGACATACAGTCAAAGGAACATGTATGGAGGGAGGACAAACTGCTACATTTGCACGTGGTTTCAGGCATTTTGGCATGGTTTTAGGGTAAATCATCTGAAAAGGGTGCCAATTAAAAATATTTTGGGGGATCCAGGGGCTTCAGGGAACTGGATAACTAGCAAAAAGACTTGCCTATACCACTGTCTCCCATGGGATTGGAACAGGAGATAAGCTGAAGCATGCCAATGTCATGCAATAAGGCAAGGCAGGCCATGTTACTCTCAGACTTTACTTCTGCTTCCCTTCCCTCATGTGATAAGCCCCAAGGGAGAATAAGGCATCCCTTCAGGTATCTGAGCACCAGGCTATTTATGGCTACAATGGTAATAACCAGCAACTTGAACTGGTCTTGACATTGAATAAATAAGTCAAGCCTTGATGTTGCATCATCAATCAAATGTTTATATATGGCAACTATGAGGCTTACCACACACTGAAGTGGCAAGGCAGCCGGAAAGTTCCGCTTTCTGTGCTGCCTTTACCGCATGATGTCGTCATTCTTCCAGTGTTCTGCTGGGACCAAGGTACTGTGGGAGACCAAGGTACAACCGTGTCTTTTTGCAAACTGATTTTTCTGGTTAGCAAAAAAAATGTGGCTTTTTCTCACTCTCCCATGGTACCAGTACAGAAGAATGATGATATTGTGCAGTAAGACAGCATGGAAAGTGGAACCTTCCAGCTGCCTTGCCGCTTTACTTCAGCATGTGGTAAGCCTCTAGCTCTTTATCAGTGCATGGAAAAACTGGAATGCAGGGAGAGGTGGGGAGTGTTATTATTTGTCTTAATGTTTGATCAGTACATTAAAGGGCAGTGATGTCTTCTTCCTCTACATTTTCTTCTGTTTCCTCTTCCATCTTGTTTTCCTTCTTCTTTTCCTTTTTCTGCTTTTTCTCCTCCTTCTCTTTCCTTTTCTACCTGAGGTTGAACATCATCATGGCATCACCACTACAAACACCTAAATGCATTACCTGTTAACAACCTACCTCTGGCCTACACATATTACAGAAACCCATAGGAGTCTAAAGCTACAAGAGGGGAGGAAATATAAGTGACTGTCCACAATACAAACTGGCTGCAGCATATGTGTGAAATAATAATTACAAAGCCACACTTGGGACAAATAGGAAAATGCAAGAGGAAGTAAAGCATAGTTTGGCTTCTGTTTTTAAAGCCCACGTAAGCAAATGTGTGGAAAAACTATAGAATGAGTGGAAATGTATGGCTTTAACAGAGCACATCCTTAAACAGCTTGGCTAATTAGATTTAATATAACTTCTGGCACACAGAAAACTCATTCCATTTCTTGTTTCTTATTTATGTGAGTTCTTTGTTAGCCTTTCTGTATTAACTCCTTCAGAGCCCAACGAACTGTACAGGGTTCTTAGAGGAGGCTTAAGGGAAGGAATGACATACTGTTACAATATTCTTCTTTCACTTACTACAAGTCTTAGTACATGCAGAGCCCTGGATATGTTTCAAGGAGGGGCATGATATATACAGCCAAATATCACAATGGCCACATTTTACCAATCCTCCCATGTGTTCTGGAAGAAATGATATATGAGCCAAAAGTACAGACTCTGCTGGTCTCCATTCCGTGGTCACAAGGAACTGGAGTGTTTTCTGGAATATCAACAAAGGAACTGTGCCTAGACAGAAATGTCCTTAATGACAAACCACCAGAATATTAATTCCAGCTGATTTGAATGCATGAAGAACAACCATAAACAAAGAGACAACAATTACTGGATTACCCTAGACTGCTTTGCAGCTATTTTTCCACCAGTTAAGCATGGGACACATGAAAGTATTCTAGCAGCATTATCCTATAAGATACTTGAATGAGGTACTTTCACATCCTAGTACTAATATGAAAGGAAAACATATTTTCTTCTGCTGATTGTGGGTCTCAGCCCAAGCACATATGCAACACAGTTGTGGGCTACATGAGCATACTGCCTTCTGTGGACTTTATCAGACAAGCCCCTTAAAAGCATTCTTTTGCTGGCATAAAAAAACCCCCTGACATTTATGCCAGCAAAAGAATACCCCCCCCCCACTGCACTTACCACTGCACCAAACGAGATCCGTCAGATGACGAGCTTGAGTAGCTTTTAAAAAGTACTAAAGACGGATCTCTTTCGGCAGGCCTTTCCTAATTAGATCCCGGCCTCAGGGTCTCCTGGCCTCTTTTAGTCTGCTGGGTATTTATTGTATTTATTGTTTTTAAATGTGATTTTAGATCAGTTGCTTTTAAATTTATATTTGTTTAATATCTTTTTACGGGGGTAGGTGGTGTTTAGGGATTTTTATCTGTATTGTATTTTAATTTTTGTTAGCCGCCCCGATTGTTTTAACAGGGGGGTGGGGTATAAATAAATTATTATTATTATTATCTCTAGTCCTGGCAAAGGCTACCCTGGCAATGAAAGAAAAAGTGAATAGAGCTCCGTTCACCTCCTCCTTTGAAATCCCACAGATTATCGCTTGAAATTAAAAAACAAAACAAAACAGAAATAAAACAGAAAAACTTTCAAAAATTACATACACAGACTTTAAAGGTCCCAGGTAACCCAGGGAGAGTCATAAAAAGTGTGTCATTTACCTGGATGTCGTGATCTCACCCGGAAGTGTTTACGCCGGACCAGCATTGATGCTGCATTGACCATGAGTATAATGGTGCGAGGTTTCACCTGCTGGCAGTGCCGGCACAAAAGTGCCACAGGGATCTATTGATGGCTTCAGACATCAATAAAAAACTATGGGTTTTTGCGGGGACATAACCGCAAAAGGGCGACATTGTCTGATATGCACACCCTTTTGCGGTTATGTGGTATCATTATGATACAGTATTTTATGTGTCTGATAAAGTCCTTAGTCTTAGCTATGGTGTTAAAGTAGGGAAAAGTTGTTGGGGAGGAAGCAATCTGTTACTTTTCTTCTTTTGTAATTAATCAACCTTTGACAACGGGACAAATAGGGTGATGTATACCCTCTCACTTGCTATGACGCTCTAACAGTAATTTAAAAAGCACACCCTGTGTCAGTATGTTTGTCTCTGCCATTGCTCCAAGATGAACATATAATAATAATTATTATTATTATATGTCCAAGTTGAACATGAGCCAACAGTGTGATGCGGCAGCTAAAAAGGCCAATGGCGATTTTGGGCTGTATCAATAGAAGTATAGTGTCTAGATCAAGGGAAGTAATAGTGCCACTCTATTCTGCCTTGGTCAGACCTCACTTAGAATACTGTGTCCAGTTCTGGGCACCACAATTCAAAAAGGATATTGACAAATTGGAGCGTGTCCAGAAAAGGGCAACTAAAATGGTGAAAGGTCTGGAAACGATGCCTTATGAAGAGAGACTTAGGGAGCTGGATATGTTTAGCCTGGAAAAAAGACGGTTAAGAGGCGATAATGATAGCCCTGTTTAAGTATTTGAAGGGATGTCATGCTGAGGATGGAGCAGGCTTGTTTTCTGCTGCTCCAGAGACTGGAACACGGAGCAATGGGTGCAAGCTCCAGGAACAGAGATTCCACCTCAACATGAGGAGGAACTTTTTGACAGTAAGAGCTGTTCGGCAGTGGAACGCACTCCCTCGGAGTGTGGTGGGGTCTCCTTCCTTGGAGGTCTTTAAACAGAGGCTGGATTGCCATCTGTTGGGGATGCTTTGATCAAGATTTCCTGCGTGGCAGGGGGGTTGGACTGGATGGCCCTCGTGGTCTCTTCCAACTCTGCAATTCTATGATTCTATGATAATCAAACCTGTGCTTTTGAAACTTGGAATAGATACTAAGGGAACCTAAAGATATGCAGATAGGGGTTGTTTTTAAAATGGATTAGTTAAAAGTTAATTAAAATCTGGCTGTAGCCTGCAGTGTCATTTTTAGTCACTGTGGCAGATGTTACTTACATCCCCTAGTCTCAAAGCTGCAGAAAATCACTAGAGAAACATTTCTCAAGAGGATCTATAGGATCTGCAGTGCTGCTTCCTTCTGCAGCGCCCCTGAATTCTTCAAACAGAAAAGAGTGGGGGGAAGAAGAGTACTAACTAGTACATAGAGGGGTAGTGGGTAGAGGCTTCTAACATCCATGCCACTTTGAGCTCTGTATTCAGGCATTAAGCCTTGGTAATTTCATTGTAACATTTAATATCTGTCACATTTGTGGTATCCTTTTTTTTTTTTAAAAAAAATGAGTTTATCAATATTTTGTAAAATGCTTTCCCCAACCCCTGTGCAAGCGAGATGTGTCTTGACAGGTTGCTGTTAACTGTGATTTACTTTGGGTGTAGTTTGCTTTGAAAATGCAGCAGATATGTGGATGAGTAAAAAATGTAATAGTTAGCCTCTTCTGATAAGTTATTGGCAAGGTAGATATATTGCATGGTGTGTTATTTGTCATAGTTAGTTGCCATAGCATGTTGGCTGCAAGTAACTACTAACGCTTTTCTATATGGGATCAATTGGTGCAATCCTTACCCAGGTTGTAACTCAGAATAAATGAATTCCATTGAATTCTGTGGCATTTGTTTCCATATATCACATTAGGAAAGGGCCACAAATATTGCAAGTCATTTGTACAGAAAGCAGACAGAAATCTGGCAAAATACTTAAAATGGGTTGGATATTCATATGGAGAATATGAATAAGTGACCTTTAAACATTCAACAGTGATCAGTTTTCTGCAGGGGAAGTGATTGTACCAGGTTCTTTATGAAAATCATAAATTATTGGCTTTCAGATGAGGTGGAGACAAAATATTTAAGGGATATGAGACAGAATACTGGGTGTAGATAGAATACTTCCATTACACAGTCCCTCAAGTCAAAACTCCAGAATGAAACAATCTATATGATTTTCAGAAAACTGGGAATTCCATTCCAGAGCCAGTTTTATGGTGCTGTCTCATTTCTAGTGCAATTCTCTATTCCATACACTGGGAAAGGTGTGGGAGTAGGAAACAGGAGATCTGTGAAGTGATTATTGCAGGAAGCATTTTTTTTAGTACCTTGATCATTCCTCAGCATCTCAGACAAATTCATTCTAAGGGATTTGGATCTACAGAATTCACAACTACCTTCTGTAAGCTAACAGCAACATTGTCAGTGATCTGCAAGTGCAGATGACTAAATTGAAACCCTTGATCTTTGCTTTTCATTATGGAATCAAAGATTAGAATAAGTGTGGCATTCCTTGAGAGAAATGGAGCTACATCTCCCAAGGTCTCCAATTCTTGTGCATTCTTCCACACCTTACCAAGGGGATAATGATGCTGGTAAATCTGCTACAGCTTTTAGTCCAAATTTTAAAGATACAACCCAACATACTGCATATTTTTTTGCGGAGGGGGGATAGGGTTTTTGCATCTTGGTTAACTCCTTTAAAGTTCAGACTAAAACCCAGAGCAAATTCACTGATCCAACAACACTGGAGACACCAGCATGACTATAAAAACAATGGAGGAAAGGGAAAGAAAAGAATCCCCTCCTCTCTCTCTATGAGATTCTTCTGCTGCTTCTGTAACTTCTTAAATATAAGGCATGGGAAGACTGATATGGGGACAAGACTGGTGAAAAATGTCGCTGAGGATGGAAGAAGGAAGAAAAGCCTTGTGGGTTATGGAGGGACACTATCATTATTCTTCTGACTGCCCTCCAACATTTATCAGAAAGAATCTCAGACATCCAGCATCTAGGTAAAATACCCTGGAATGCCTCAAATCTGGGCCGTGTGACTTGTGGCTGGATTGCTCCAGATTTGGGGAAAAGGCCATGCCACATGTGACCTGATCGCTGCAGATTTGGGGGAATTTGCAGAGCGATTGGAGGTTTTTGATAGTGTAGAGAAGCCCTGTGTGGGACAGGGCTTTCTCTACAGTAGTACAGTACCTCAATCGTAGAACTACCTCCCAAGGGAAGTAAGTTGGTTTCTGTTCCTTTTTGAGCTTCCAGTGGGCTGCCAAGACTGTACTGTTTTATATGGCCTTTGGTCCTTAAAAACCAGGATTGACCTTTGGTCCTGTTTTAATTGTGTGCCTGTTTTAAACCTTTTTTAAAAAAAGTTTTTTGTTTTTGTTTTTTTTAAAAAAGAGTGTTCTCTTTCTACATTGTCTTGGGAGGGCATAACAAGTTGAATGGTGAAAAGCAAATGCTTTAAGTAACAAATAAATAATCAATAAATAATCCCTAAACACTTAGTTGCTAAGAGATGGAAACTGCAAGTAACAGCCTGCAAGTGTTTGAGTGGATATAAAACACAGAATGGGGCAGTGTGTGCTTATTTAATTTGACAACTATGGTCAGACCTTCCAAACCCTTAAAAGAAAAAAGAAGAAGAATCACAAGTAGGACAGACATTTCAAGTCAGGATGAGAGTTATAAATGTTTAGAGATGACAGCAAACCTCAACGGCTTAGAGGAAGTGAGTGCTTGCTTGTTTCATTTGCTTCTGAAATGAAAGTAGAATTCAAAGAGAAGGCAAAGGAATGAGGAGAATGGCTCTGTTTATAGGCTACATTGGCTATGTGTTCCCTACACTGGCAGAAAAACACAGCTCTACACAGGCAGCAAAAGTTAGACATTGGTAAAGCAATTTGTTGCTTCTGTGTTGGCAGGATGAAACCAGATGAAGAATTTTTGTACAGGCAGATGCATCACTAGCATAGGGAATAAATTGAAAGGGGGTGTAGCACAGGAGGGAATGGTCTAAGAAACATCCTGGGTTTGCCTTAGGTTGATAATGTTACATAAAGTAATGGCTCCTATATCAGTAGGGGCTGCCAATCTGCTCCAGGTTTTAGTCTGAACTTTCAAGAAACTATCCAAGATATTGAACAAACAGCTCCTTCTCCCTCAAACAGCTCCTTTAAAGTTCAGACTAAAACTCAAAGAGCAACCATCTCCCACTCTCCCCAACATGGGAGCCACCAGCAGATGATGGTTACATTTGCATTGAAGAAAATAATGATGCAAATTAAATCATAGTTAATTTGAAGTCAAGCACAGTTTTTGAAACTATGGACATTTTCAGACATGTCTTACTGCTCTACAAGCTTGTGGGAGAGCTTTGGTGCTGCCACATGGCAGGGACTCCATTTTGGACAACACCGTCCCTCTAGAGAAATCGTCTGTGTCACTTCCGTGTAGGATTGGAGGTGGACGTACCATATTTCACCAGATTTTATTCATGGACAACTTCCGTGAATAAAATCTGGTGCGGCCGCCTCCAATCCTACACAGAAGTGACATGGACGATTTCGCTAGAGGGATGGCGTCATCCAAAATGGAGTTCCTGCCATGTGGCAGCGCCGAAGCTCTCCCACAAGCTTGTAGCATGGTAAGACGTGCCTGAAAATGTCCTATCTCTCTGCCCCCTCATTAGGTCAGGATTCTAATTCATGCTGCAGCCAATGATAGCCTACTTTCTGAAGTATGTGAGATACAACAATGGAATCCAGAGTTCATATGTCAAAATATGCAACAGGGAGACACAGCAATCTGCTCTTATGTCCATCATTAGCTCATGGTCCAATAAGGTGAGTTTGCCTCATCTTTCCAATGTGGGATAAGGCACACTGTCCCTTAGACCACAGGACTCTGGTACTTATCCCTATATGTTGGAGCACATAAGTGAGGACTTAGGACTTTATCACACCACCCCCAAAAAGCCCATTCTTTTGCCGGCACAACTTTTCTTGTTTTTATGCCAGCAAAAGAACTCCCCATGCTGCACTTACCTTGCCTCCTGTCCAAAGGCTTCCTGGCAATGAAGGAGGAAGTGAACAGTGCTCCAGTCACTTCCACATTCAAAATTCCACAGATTCTCATGAGATGATGCTTGTGTGGGAAATTAAAAAACAAAAACAACACACAAAAAGCTTTAAAAGCATATACACACACTTAAAAATGTAACGTTAAGGGATTGAATTCAAACCATAAGAGAAAACAAATTTTCCATTACTTAGAAAAATTAAAAAATGACATAGTGTGTCTACAAGAGACTCATATTAGAGACTCAGCCAGTAAATACCTAAAAAACAAAAACAAATTAGGACAAAACTTTATTGCATCAAATCAAAAAAAGAAGAAAGGGGCTGTTCTATATATAAGTAAAAAAAATTGGTGCAAGAGAACTTATTAAAGACTCAGAAGGCTCATATATAGGAGATGAAACAAAAATGAATAATAAACAAGTGCTTATAATAGGAATATATACTCCAATAGAAAATAAAGAAGCTTTTTTTAGAACACTGATATCAGAAATTGAAAGAGTTAAAGTTGATAACTTATTGTTATTAGGAGACTGTAACGGAGTAATAGATCCCATAAAAGATAGAATGTCAACTAAGATCATTAGAAAGAATCAAGGTAGACTCCCTAAAGCCTTTTTTGAATTGATGAAAGATCAAAACCTAATAGACGTATGGAGATGGAAGTATCAAAAGGCAAAAGCTTATTATACCTTCTATTCAGATGCTCATCATACATACTCAAGAATAGACATGTTTTTGATAACAAAAAACCTAACAACAATAGTAAAAAGTATGGATAGTCTACCTAAGTGGATCTCAGATCATAATCCAATTCAATTAAAAATACTGGAGGAAAAAAAAATAACTGGAGACTAAATGACAGACTACTGAACGATGAGGAAATATTAAAGAAGGCTAAAGAGACACTGAAATTATACTTTTTAGAAAATACTACAGAAGATATGAGCATGAAAACAATATGGGAAGCAAGTAAACCAGTTATGAGGGGCTTCTTCATAAAACAAATGATAGAAGGAAAAAGAAAAGAAAAAGAAAGAGATCAGAAATTATTAACAGAGATAGCATTAAGAGAGGACAAATTGAAAAACTCACCAGATGATGAAAATTTAAAAGAAGAAATTAAGTTACTAATGAAACAGACACAGGACTTTTTCAGACATGAACTTACCATGCAAGAAGACTCGTAACAGGCGTGACGCTGCTGCGTGGCATGGGGCCTGTTTCGTACGACGCCGTCCCCCTGCCGAAATCAGCTGTGTCAGTTCCGCGAGAAACTTGGGGCAGCCGCACCATATTTGGCCATTTTTTATTCACTGGCAACTTCCGTGAGTAAAAAATGGCCAAATATGGCGCAGCTGCCTCCAGTCTCTCGCAGAACTGACACCACTGATTTTGGCAGGGGGACGGCATCATACGAAACAGGCCCCCTGCCGCGCAGCAGCATTGTGCCTGTTACGAGCCTTCTTGCGCAGTAAGTTCACATCTGAAAAAGCCCACAAACTCAGATCATCAAGGAAATAGAAACAAAAATGAGAATGACAAGACAAAAAATACTTTGAAATAGCTAACAAAGCTGGGAAGTGGCTAACACAAAAACTTAAGCATTTGAAAGAGAAGAAAATAATTACGGAGATAAAATCCAAAGGGAAAACAGTAACAGATATCAATTTGATTTTTAAAAAGTTTCCATGAGTTTTATACTAAATTGTATGATGATCCATCCTTTAAAAATATAGATAAAAAGAAAATAGAACAATACCTGGAAAATCAGAAGATCATTAAACTAACATCAGAACAATAAGAAAGTTTAAATGGTAGCATAACTATGTCCAAGGTGGTTGAAGCCATTAGAAAATTAAAAACAGGAAAGGTTCCGGGACCAGACGGATTTACAGCATCATATTATAAGAAAATGGAAGGTGAATTGGCTATTCCTCTATACAGGATGTTAAACAGAATAAAAGATGATGGGATCCCAGAAACCTGGAAAGAAGCACATATATCTCTGATTCTGAAGGAAGGTAAAGACCTAAAATACCCTAAGAATTACAGACCCATTTCACTTCTGAATTGCGATTATAAAATATTCATATCAATATTAACCCAAAGATTGAAAAAGATTCTCTCTCAGATAATACAGGAAGATCAAAATGGTTTCCTGACAAATAGACATAAAAAAAACACATTAGAACTATAATAGAGCTCCTTGAATATTATGAAGCTCACAGTGAGAAAGGTTTAGTCATGTTTTTCATAGACGCCGAAAAGGTTTTTGATAAGGTCAACTGGAGCGTCATGAAAATCGTGATGTCTAGAATGGATATGGGAGAGAAATTTATAAAATGTATAGACTGGATATATGAAGATCAACATGTACAATTGCTGATGAATGGGGAAAAAACAGATAAAAGAAATATTAAAAATGGAACAAGGCAAGGATGCCCGCTTTCCCCCCTTCTCTTCATTATAGTGATTGAAGTACTAATCAATAACATCAGGAATAACGAGAGAATTAGAGGTACAAAGATTAAAGGTCATGAATTAAAGATAAAAGCTTATGCGGATGACTTAGCAATCTTTTTGTAAGACCCCATTAAGCAATTAGAAGAGTTAGGGAGGGCTTTAGAGGAATTCACACAGGTAGCAGGATTCGAGATAAATAAAGATAAAACGATGGTTCTTACAAAGAACGTTTCGAGTCTACAAGAAGAACAGATTTCAAACAAAACGGGGTTTAAGATTGAGAAAAAAATAAAATATCTAGGTATATGGATCACAAAGAGAAACATGGATCTATTTGACAATAACAACAGCAAATTATGGAAAGAAATTAAAACTGGCTTAATGAAGTGGGATAAACTTAATCTGTCATTTCTTGGGAAGATAGAAACAGTCAAAATGAATATCTTGCCTAGATTTATGTTCTTGTTCCAGAACCTACCTATCATCTATAACAATAATTGCTTTAAAATCTGGCAGTCGGAAATATCAAAATACTTATGGGCAGAAAAGAAACAAAGAATAAAGTGGAAGCTACTTCTAGACAAGAAAGATAGAGGAAGATGTGCCTTACCTGATTTAAGAACATATTTTCAAGCGTGCGTGCTATCCTGGATAGAAGAATGGATTTTTCTTACAGACAGTAGATTATTAGCTTTGGAAGGATTTGCTCTTTGTTTTGGGTGGCATGCATACATACATATGGTATGGCAAAAGAAAAGAAAACAAAGGTTTCGATAACCATATAGTAAGAAGAGCTTTTATCAAAGTATGGACCAATATAAAGAAAAATTATTACAAAGAGATACCTCTATGGATATTGACAGAGGAAGCCTTCTTTGGGAGAACTAAATCAAAAGTTGAGAACTGGATAAAATATCAAGATCTAATAAGAAAGGAACCACAAGAAAATGTACAAATACATACTAGAGAACAATTAGAAGAAAAAAGTTGCACTGGTTCTTACATAAGCAGTTATACAAAAGATACAAAATGGATTATAAAATAGAAAAATTTGACTGGGGGAAGAATGAGCTTTCGAATTCGTGATGTTGTTATAGCACCGTATTTAGTGTGTCTGATAAAGTCCTGAGTGAGGTGTGTTTAGTGAAAGAACACTTTGCACTAACGTAAGGCTCAAAATAAATTAAGATGGGCATATTGTTATTGTCTCAGAAGCTATGTTAGTGCAGGAGAATACAACACTTCACCTTTTCAGAGCAGTTAGTACACTGCTTGTACCCTAGTAATAGCATTATATAGTACAATACTAATACATAATTAACAACCACAGGGTCTTGTAACACCTTAAACACTGCCTACCAAATTTATTATGGCACAAGTTTTTGTGGACTGAATCTGATGCATGTACTGCAGGACACACCTGATTGTGCTGAGCCAGGCAGTGGTGATCTACCCTAGGCAGGGTGACTTCCATGCCTGTGGAGTGGTGAATCTACACTGGGTTTTAGTCCGACTGTAAAGGAACTATGCAAGGTGCTGAACCCTATCTCCAAAATAGGTTTGGTATTTCCGATACTTCCTTCAAAGTTTAAACTGAAACCTAGAGCAGATTCACCACCTCATTGGTAAGGAAGTCACCAGTTGCCCCAGTGTGTGTATGTGTTTTAAACAAATTATTAAAACAAAGTCAATGTGTACCTGGGCATTACTTTTTAACAGATTATGTGGTACCAGTGCCAGAAATAACATGGGAAGAATAGTGATAGGATCCTGCACCACAAAAAAAAAAATCAGTTCAATATGTTTCAGCAAACTTTTTATTCAAAACTAATACTATGCACACGTGGAACAAAACAAAGAGGTCAGAGAAGCCTTGCAGGCTTCTTCCAAAATGCATCCAGGGATGTCTTTTTCTTTCACCAGCATCCACTTTTCTTATGATTTCCATTTCAGGGGATTATCAGATGCATTAAAAGTGGTGTTACACGAATGCCAGAAGATCGCAAAAGGGCTCCCTTTTCAGATGATGCCATTCCCCCCTCGTTATGCACTCGTTCTGCTGCTGTTCCATCAGGGCTGGTTTTTATTGATGGGCTAAGCTGTCAATAGATCCCCTGTTCTTTTTCTGTCATGGATGTTCCTGTGGGTGAAAAGGTGCCCTGTTATGCTGGTGAGATCCCAGCGTCAATGGGAGGTCCCTGCCAGAACATTTCCGGGTGAGATCAGGACATCCAGGTAACCGACACACTTTTCATAAACCATTCCTGGGTTACTTCTACCTTTTAAAATATGTTTTTGTGCTTTCTGTCATTTTTTTTCATGTTCTTTTTATTTTTCAATTTCCTGCACTTGTGTCTTCTCGCAAGAATCCATGGGATTTCGATCCAGGAAGTGAAGGGAGCTCCTTTAGAGCTCCGTTCACTCCTGGGCTGCCGGAACGATGGTAGAGGAGGCAAGTGCGGTGGGGAAGGTGATTGTGGTATGACAGGGGCGTGACAGGGGTGGGAGTGAAGATTCTGGGACAGGAATGCCTTTTTTGTTCCTGTCTGAAAATCTCCTCAGTGGCCAGACATCTGTGCCTTTTAAAAATATGCTCGGGACAGTTGGGGAGGCAGGCTTCTTTTCTCTTCTCCTCACTTCTCTGCTCTTCTCTGTTTTGCTATTCATACATGCCAAGTAAGGGATTTTGGGGGCAGCTGCTCTTTATCTTCCTTGTTGTAGGCAGCACACACAGCTACAGTGGGATTGGCTAGAGTAGAATCCTGTTCTTTCCTATCTCAAGCTTTATTGGATAGTTTACTGCATCCCTCCTTCGCCATCCTCCCAACACTGATGCTGCTAAGAATTTCACAGTTAGACAGAAGTTGAGGAGGAAGTAGAGCTGGGTGGGTGTAAAAACCCTTTGAAAAAAAGACTTCTTTGTCAGAGGCTTTGTTAATTGAAGTATGCCTATATTGCCATTGCCAACATCACATTTGTCTCCAGTTATATTGTGTAGTGATCATTTTCAGATATGTAGCCATATCTCATACAATATGATATAATATATGTTGACTTGTGCACCAAATGAAATAAAGTTTCTGTTCCTGCATGGTGTAAGTCAAAAGATTTCACACCATTTGAGGACTACAAAACATAGCCATCATTTTGAAATATCAGGGCATATGATATTCCACATGCATGCATGTGTGCAGCCATTTGAGCATGGAACAATGCACAGTGACTGGTAACCATACTCATTTTTTCAGATTTATACCATTTGTGGACTTATGCACAGTAATCACTTTGTAGTATTGGAGCACTTGATACTGCACATGTGGGCACTTAAATACCCAGTTGAAATGATATTTCTATTTGAGCATGCTATGATCGATCACAGATTAGCAAAGGCATATACTGTAGTGCATTTGGAAGACTTCACAAAAGAGTCTGGAGCAATAAACACCTGAGGCAAAGCACAAAAATCAGTGTGTATAGAGCCATCGTACTGTCTATCCTCCTTTATGGATCTGAAACATGGGTCACCTATCGCCACCACCTACGACTCCTCGAGCGCTTTCAACAGCGCTGTCTACGCACAATCCTAAATATACACTGGACTGACTATGTGACGAATGTTGCTGTCCTTGAGCAAGCAGGGATCACCAGCATTGAGGCCATGATATTGAGAACACAGCTGCGCTGGGCAGGGCACGTTTCTAGGATGGAGGACCATCGCCTCCCAAAAATACTACTCTACGGTGAACTCACCACGGGTCAGCGTAAGAGGGGCGCTCCAAAAAAGCGATACAAAGACTCCCTGAAACAACATCTCAGGCTTGGCCAAATTGATCACCAACAGTGGTCCGCCCTGGCCTCACATCGGGAGGCATGGAGACGCACTATCCACAATGCTGCAGCCTTATTTGAGAACTCACGACGAACAAGTCTTGAAGAGAAACGACAACGCAGAAAGAATCACAACCCAAAAACATCACCCAAGGAGACCTTCTGCTGTGCTTTTTGCAACCGGACTTGTTTATCTCGGATTGGCCTTTTTAGTCATCAGCGTGCTTGCAGAAAGCGCGGGATGAGTCCTTCCTGAATCTTCGTTTGCGAAGAAAAGCCAGAGAATAGCCAGTGACACCCCACCACAAAGTCCTACTTTGTTACCCCATTGTGGCATAAAGGTGACCCTGGGTACTCAAAGTCTGTGCCAGAAAAAAGTGAACTCTGGAAATTATCAGACGTGTTAAAAGTGGCATTACACGAATGCCAGGAGATTGCAAAAGGGCTCCCTTTTCAGACGACATTGTTCCCCCCTCGTTATGCACCCTTTCTGCTGCAGTTCCATTGGCACTGCTTTATACTGACGGGATAAGCCGTCAATAGATCCCCATTCCATTTCTGTCATGGATGTTCCTGCAAGCAAAAAGATGCCCCATTATGCTGGCGATATCCCAGCGTCATTGGGAAGTCCCTGCCAGAACACATCTGGGTGAGATCAGAGCATCCAGGTAAATGGCACACTTTTTATTACCCTCCCCAGGTTACTTCTACCTTTTAAAGTGTGTTTTTGTTCTTGCTGTAATTTTTTCATTTTCATTTTATTTTTATTTTTAAATTTCCTGCACTCACATCTTCTTGTAAGAAGAATCCATGGGATTTCGATCCAGGAAGTGAATGGAGCTCCATTAGAGTGAGTTCCATTCACTCCTGGGCTGCCAGAATGATGGGAGAGGAGGTAAGTGCAGTGGGGAGGGTGATTGTGGCATGACAGGGATGGGACAGGGGCAGGGCTGGAGATTCTGGGACAGTAATGCTTTTTTCATTCCTGTCTGAAAATCTCCTCTGACAGGTTCTGCCAAGTAGGTAAGGCCTTGTGTGTGACCTCTATGGAAGATTCTCTGCCTGCTATCCAAGGACAAGCCTAACTAATTTAAAAGAGGCTTGTCTCCAGAAAGCTGACTACCAGGTGACAAATTGCCCACAGCTGCTATGAATGTAATGGTGTGAAATAGTTGTGATCTGCATCAGCAAGAGGAATGATGCACACTGATGAAATTATACAGTGACTTACAAAGTAAATGAGGGTGGAGTTATGATCACAGGTCATAATGCAACTGAAAATGTCAGGATAGCTTTGAACAATAATATATTTGCAGTTATAGAAGAGTTTTAAAATGATAATAAAGATGATGTGCACATGTTTATTTTAGCTTTATATAACACCCACAAGTTCACAGAAATCAAGTAGAAACAAGTGCATATGTTGTTGAAACGAGAGATCCATTTTTCATACGACAAGCACCTGAGCTTGAGATTTGTTTCAGCAATTCAGACTTCATTACTAGAGCATTGTCCCTCATAAGAACACAGCAATGTGTACAGAAGGTTGATTGTTTGACACTTAAGGTACTTAAAATCCTTCTGAGAAGCCTCAAGGGAACAGTAAACAGCAACTCTGTGAAATTTAAGGGAATATTATCCAGAATTTATGCAGTCCATCATCTAGCTAAATCAATCACAAGCTTTTTGGGGAAAGAAGGAATGCTATTGCAAGCAATGCAGATCCATGACATGAATTTCCCACTTAATTGTCCTTTTTATATGTTGTATAAGGGCAGCCTTATTTGAGAACTCACGCCGAACAAGTCTTGAAGAGAAACGACAACACAGAAAGAATCACAACCCAAAAACATCACCCAAGGAGACCTTCTGCTATGCTTTCTGCAACTGGACTTGTTTATCTCGGATTGGCCTTTTTAGTCATCAGCGCGCTTGCAGAAAGCGTGGGATGAGTCCTTCCTGAATCTTCGTTTGCGAAGAAAAGCCAGAGAGATAAGGGCAGCCTGCATTACTGGAATTCTCTAAACAGGGTTGTTTTTTTGCAAACAGCTTCTTTCTGGCCATATCACTACAAGTGCTTTTTGGTTGTGCAGCAGTATGACAAAACTCTTGATGGCAGGCATAGCTTTTTCTGGAATGTTGCATGGGGAACATGCCAGCCTTAGCAGTGCATCAAACAACTGTGGCATAGTATTCTGTGTGAACCAAACTTGAATTGCCATGGCCAGCAAATGATAAAGCAGTATTGGAGAAGGACAACTTCCTGGGGTTTAGGAAGTTGCATTGGAGCTCTCAAAAGTCACAGAAGAGTACATTGCTGCTTAATTTGTTGCCGTACTTGTCAGGTTTGTGCTGCTGGGAGATTTGAACACATGGACTTAGGACTTTTTCGGACAAAGAAAAAACAATGCTAGCAGCCTCACCATGTTGCGAGGCTGCAGCGCTGCAGGGCGTCCGTTTCGCATGCCGCCCGTCCCTAGCGGTACTGTTGCAGTACCGCTGGGACATTTGAGCGTTATATTTAGCAGATTTTTACTCACGATCAACATGAGTAAAAATCTGCAGCTTACAGTCTGTGCTCCAGGTGTTAAGGTAACCATTTATGCATTGAACACTTGTCCAAGTGGAGGACAATCCTCTATAAAGTAGGATATATAGCCACCCAGAGGATTGCCCAACTTAGCAGGAACTTCATTCTCAGATCTGAGTTTATTTCTATGTAGAAAAATTCAGACCCTTTAGCTATCAGATACCTTTGAGACAAGGGAGTAGGGACTGAAATTTGAAAGAACAAAGTTTATCAGTGGAAATATCCTATGTTGTCTCCAATTCTACGTCGGTTTGAAAGCAGCTCTAAAATTTAGAATGAGTTTTGAAGAGATGGTTAAACAGAGGAAGCACAACTAAATGCCTTCTGTAATAAGAGGCAACATCATGACAACACTTGGGCAACTGGCCACACACAAGAGAAACATTTGAGGAATTCTCTCTGAGACATTCTTCATATTGCATCAAGGATTAGAAAAAGATGTGTCTTATGCCATCTCAGTCGTGTCATCTTTGAAGTAAGTCAGGTTATTTAGAGAGCACCATACCACAGAGAGCAAAAAAGAGAGACAGGTTTTTGTAGGTCACCTTGACACCAATATATACACGATAGTATATATGATAGTTATCAAACTCTCAGCCATATTATTTCTTCCTAGAAAGGTGGTGTTGCCTTAGCTATTGCGGAACTTTTGGCAGCTTTGATCATGTTTGAAATGCTCTAAATTTGGGCTGGGGAATTGCCAGGGAATGCAATTATAATCCTTGGGTATAGGCCAGCTTTCCAGTTATTAAACTATTATGCTCATGAAATAGCTGTTGCAATCTATTCAGTATGTTGTTAATTCTTTTCTTCTCAGAAATGTGGCTCCTTCAGGTTTAGAGACTGAACCAATTAAGGCTGCAAATCCTATGTATGCTTCCTTGGGAGTAAGCTGCAATGAACTCAATAGGATTGATACATACAGTTTGTATGCACAGTTGCTGTGCAGATAAAAGCAATGTCTGATTGCATCTGTAAGTATGATGTAACACCATTGGGATGCCATCAGCTTTGGTGGCATTATCTTCAATGGTATAAATAAATGGATGGATGGGCGCATGATAGGGCTTGCTCTTACAAACACAGCTCTTACAAACACAGAGAAAAGCAGCAGCTATGTTTGCTCAATATAGGCCCACTGAGAGGCATCTGGCACAGCTGGGGATGAACTAACCTAGGAGTAGCCAAACAGCAAAAATGCACAGCAAAATGGGCACAAAAACAAAGGCTTCAGCTAGCAGCCATTTCACAGCTCTGACCCACTTTCACACACAAATAGACTTACAGGCAGCGAGGTTCATCCAAAGATATCTGGAGCCCTTTATCTTCGGTTGCAGGATAAACAAAGACAGTATAGACACAGCAAACCTCATTAATAAACTCAACAGCAATATATCCAACATCCACCAACACTCCTTTATCTCCACAGCACCAATCCACGCACAATGCATCTTGTGGTTCAGCTACATAGGAGTGTTTGATAGTCAGCCTTCTGCCTAGCCACAGCTGTGTTCAAACCCATTTCAGCTGTGCTAGTCTGTGGTCTATTGCGCCAACATTTTTCCTTTTGAACTTAAAGCACTATTACCCTGACAGACTACTGCATTCTTGTGCCCACTTTCTTAACACTAAACCCACATAGATGCAATGGTCAGGAGTGCCTATTATCAGCTTTCCCTGATATGCCAGCTGCACCCCTTCCTAGAATTGGAGGACCTAAAGATGGTAGTGTACATCTGGTAAACTCAAGATTGGACTTCTGCAATGTGCTGTACATTGGGCTACCTCTGTATCAAGTTCAGAAACTCCAGTTAGTTCAAAATACAGCAGCCAGATTGGTTATAAGTACATCCTTGAGTGAGCATATTACATCAATATTAACATCACTCCACTGGCTGCCAATTAGTTTCCTGGCAGAGTACAAAGTTTTGGTTATTACCCATAAAGCCCTACTTGGTTTGGGTCCAGGTTACCTTTAGGATCGCCTTCTCCTGTACAATCCACCCTGTACACTCAGGTCCTCTGGGGGACATTTACTTCAACCAGCCAGGACTAGACTGGCAACTGTCACCAAGAGGACCTTTTCGTCATCTGCCTCCAGACTGTGGAATGGCCTGCCGGAAGAGATTTGACAGCTAAATACGCTGTCAGAATTTAAAACAGCACTAAAGACCTATCTCTTCTATCAAGCCTACTCAGTTGATTTTAATCTATAAATTTTAAATTGGTATTTTATGTTTATGAATGATTTTAATGTTTGTTTTAATCCTATGTGTTTTTATCTGTATGTTCAAATAATTTTTTTGGTCCTATATTGTATTTTAATTCATGTTGTCCCCTGCCTTGAGCCTTGGGGGTAAGAAATAAATATTACTACTACTGCTGCTGGGAAGGACATATTGAGTAAGCATGCGCAGAACTGGGCTGCACATGTTGAACACAGATAAGAATTCATTCTAAAGATATTTTGTATAATGAGAACAAATTTGGGGTAATAACCACAGCCTCTTGGCAAGCTGTGTTAATCAAATATAGTTTTAGCTTCCAGAAAAACAAATGAATTTGGCCATCTTGGTTGAACCACTAGTTATAGAACCATAAGGCTGACAGAAACACAAAGACTCTATAGATCAGTTCCTTGTCCTAGAAAAGAATATTCTTACATTGGCCTGCACTCATTGTACATATTAGCTCTTCACAGATTAAACGACTACATCCAGAATATGTATACACCTATTTAACACCCTGTGTCTGTGCTTATTTTATATAGTTTTTGGAAAATAACAGGCATGAGCTGCTTGGGGGAAGAGTAGGTAAGAATGGATTTCCCTGGGTGCAAACTGTTTACAATTACAGTATGTTGCCTTTACCACATAATTTTTCCAAATCATATTTTCTTATCTTCCATATTTTAATTTCTACAGTTTCAGGATATGCACATGGGGAGCCCATTTTTGTGTGTGATATCTTATGTGATATACTGTCCCCAGATTGTGTGCAGTCAGTAACTGAGGACATTTTCAGATGTGATTTTTGGCAGAAAATATCCCAAAACAGCTCCATTGCTGCCGCACGGCAGGGGAGTGGTTTCGGATGATGCCGTCCCTCTGCCGAAACCCTCCATGTCACTTCCTTGACAGAATGGAGGAAACCGCGTCATATTTCATTCACGAATGTCACCCGTGAGTGAAATATGATGCGGTTTCCTTCATTCTGTCACGGAAGTGACATGGAGAGTTTCGGCAGAGGGATGGCGTCATCCGAAACTGCTCCCCTGCCACGCAGTAGCAACGGAACTGTTTTGGGATATTTTCTGCCGAAAATTGCATCTGAAAATGTCCTCTGTCCTATTTGAAGTTATATGTTGTTACTTATGGCTTTTTAGCATGACAAATTATTTACTAAGTTATCCCTGTTCCACTACACTGTCCATTAGGTACTTGCTGGGGTCACTGCCACCAACATCTCACAATTCCTGCTTTTACTACCTCTGTGCCCATAGGTAAATATTATGAGTCTATAAATAAAAATATATTTTATCTGATTGTGTGTAGTCTAGGGCATTTCAACATGGCCATTTCAGCATGGCATAGTTCTGCTTGCATATCAATTGATAATAACCCTAACCCTAACCTAATAACCCTAACCCTTACCTTAACCATACCCCTTAACGAAATGGTTTTGCAAGACAATCTCAACCAAGCAAAAATGGTTTTGTTGCATTTTCTTGACAAAATTATCAATTAGCAATTGATACGTAAGTAGAACCATGCAATGCTGAAATGGCTTCCCTGAACCGTCCATGCTGAACTGGCTGTGCTGAATCATCCCATTCCAACTTGTTCACCAGCAATATAGATCTATGTGCCTCCTCATGCCTGTTCTGATTCTGCACATACTGTTCACCATGTAGTATGCTTACCAGTTACGCTGGTGATATTAATGAAACCTTGAATTGTTTTGCTGTTGTTTTATTGCTTGAGTTTATTGTGCATTATATTTTTTAACACTACACTACTGTATGACACTATGAGATTCCTGAAACAGAATTGTATTATGTTTTTTTAAAATTTGATTATATATTATGATTTTTCACATTGTGCTATCATGAATCACTATGTTTGTTTTTTTTTGTAAAGAAAAAGAAGTACAGTCATCCCTTGGAATTCGTGGGTTTGGAATTCGCAGTTTTGTGTATTAGCAGAAAGCCGCTGAGGCTTTGCTCAGCCTTCGTTCCTGGGGGGGGGGAGCCGAAGGCCGAGCAAACCCTCAGTGGCCTTGCAGGGAAAGCACGGCCTTCCTCTGTCTTCGTTCCTTTTGGCAGGGGGGAGCCTGGGCTGAGGAAAGCCGAAAGGTTTTCATCGGCCCTGGCTCCCCCCTGCCAAACAGAATAAAGTGGGAGGAAAGCAGGGGCAGGGGGATGTGGACGGGTGGCGGAGAGGCTTCGTAGGCTGCCCCACTGCTTTGTAAGGGGCGAGGGGATCGGGTGGGCGGCAGCGAGGCTTTCCAGGCCCCACTGCCACTTTTCTAGGCAAGCTCGTTGGGAGGGGGGGGCAGAAAGTTAGTCACATTTTTTTTCAATTTCACGGGGATGCTCTTTCTGGAATCTTTGTGAATTTGAAGGGAGGACAGTATACAAATGCCTTAAATGTCTTAATTAAACAAATATGCTCCTATCTTGTACACCCCACTCTCAAAGGTCACCAGTGTATAAAATCAAATAATGTATGTGTATACATGCACCTGACTTTAAAAAAAAAAATCCTAGAGTCATTCTACTCTATCCCAATTTAAGAATATGCCAGTTATTCAAAGAGGGAGTAGTTCATGTTCATTATCAAACAAGACATAAGGGCCAAAAACATGCTATAACACAGGCACCAAGGAATAACTAATTCAGAAATGCATTGAGGATTTTGAGAACATTGCACCAGGGTAGAGCAAAGACCATTCTTTGTCTTCAACATGCTCAGCTAGCTTGTTTCTTAGAGCACTGAAAACTCCCAATTTCCAAATAGTTTTATTTATTTCTTTTTGCATCCAAGGAGATTCTTCTATATTTGCCATGACCACTAGAAAAAATCTCTGTGCCAGTTCTCATGACTGTCTGAAGAGATACTGGATAGCATGTTTTGTGACAGGCATCTTACAAATATCGTCAGTGAAAGTGTATCAGCATACATCCAACAAACACTGTGCAGGTCCTGGAGATAACATAATAGAATCAGGCATTTTTTATTTTTTTTTAAAAAGGTCATGCTGCTGTGTAGTGAAATAGTTCTATTAATTACACAATGATTTCCTTATGGAGCTTGGTAATATAATACACAGAAGGATCTTCAAGCCAACAGATTCTCTAGGCTTAGGCAAGACAATACAATTCAAATTCCTAGATTTGGTAACTTTTTCAAGTAAAGTTTTTTCTTCCAGGCTTTCCTATGGATTGGCTTAGCCAGGACACAGCAGAAAATAATGAAGCAATTATGACTTAATCAAATACAACTGGTATACCTCTATAAGTCACTGAATATAACCAAAGCCATTTGTGTCACCACGTTGCACAGCTGGCCCATTACATTTCTTGGATTAGGTTTCTCCAGCAATGTTTTCTTCTTCTTTTTAAAGGTGTACCATTTATATACCCATTTTTCCTTTATTTCAGAGCTGGGCAGAGTACTGCCCCTGAAGCCCCAAAGTGCCGCCCCTGAAGCCCTCCAAAGCTCCCACACCTCCAATTTTTTTGTACCAATTTCCAGGTGATTTTTCACCCCCAGACTCACCAAATCAACCCCAAACCAGTTGCAAATGCAATGGTGAACTTTTCCCAACCTCCAGAGTCCCCCCCCCGAACCCTGAAAATTATTTACAAAACTAGCCAAAATGGCAGCTGGGAGTGATGTGATGTCAATTCCTGCACATTGGGACATGACTACAGCCTGCCAGGGGTTGTAGGGGAGGACTCCCACCTTCTCTGTAGTTGCTCACCACTGCATTATAGGAAATGGTGAATTCTGCTTGTCATACCTGGCTCAAGGGATAGCCATCACTATAGGGTTGCAAATCCACTTGGATACAAATGCCACTTCTCCAGCAGCTGTTGTGAAGTGAACTGCAGCTCTACAAGAGCTGAACTAGCCTCCTGTACCACCAGAGTCACTGTTCAACTCAGAGCAGTTTCAGGAAATGAAGCTGTTAAATCCATAATGGATTCATCATTGCCATGATGGCAAACCTACCGGCCACCCCTGCCTGTCTCTGTGAATAACAGTGTAGAGCCTGAATCAACAGTGATATCCCGGATTGTAGGGAATTGTAGGGCTTGTAGGGCTTTCTTCACAGCCTTTATGTATGTGCTGAAGTATCCTTTGGTAACAGGAGATTTATTTTTGCTGAAGGAATCTCTGGGGGAAGGGGGCATGACAGGGAAGTACAGATATGTCCAGAACACCTAACAAAAATCAAAAGCATATAATAACGGCATTCAACAGCTACACTGGTAAATTCAAGGAAACAGAAGTGTAGTTTATATGTAGTTTCAGCCTAAGACTAGACTTCTAGGATTTTATCAGACGGGGCTGAAATGGTGGAATTACAATGCAATAGTATTGCATGATGTTGTCATCCTCCCATGATCCGTGTGTGCTCCACCCATGAATTAGGCATAATTTTTGATTGACAGACAAAACCATCAATACCCCTCAATATCACTCTTTTTGCAGTATCAACGAGTGTGAAATAATCACGTCCTGCTGTAATAGAACAATTACAGCCTGAATGAGTGGTCATCTTTTCTCCCTCCTCTTTCCAAATGAGAACACATAATTAAACTTCTGGAAGGGAATGTGAAGAGAACCTACAGGGTGCTCTCTTAACCAATTGTTGCCTTTTCTTGCTACCTTTTTATGTTTGTTTAAGTGTTTATTTGTGAATTTCTTTGGTTATGTATTTGTTTTTTAGTGTTTTAGAGCAGCGCCTCATGTCTTCTTGTGAGAACAGCCCAAATCTCACCCATGCAAAATTGTGGAAGGAAGAGGAAATTTTTCTTAAAGGTGCATGTGCTGGCCAGCAGGAGGTGTTCTCTCTCTCTGGCTTTTCTTCGCAAACAAAGATTCAGGAAAGATTCATCCCACGCTTACTGCAAGCACGCTGATGACTAAAAAGGCCAATCTGAGATAAACAAGTCCAGTTGCTCAGCAGAAGGTCTGCTTGGGTGATGTTTCCGGGTTGTGATTCTTTCTGCGTTGTTGTTTCTCTTCAAGACTTGTTCGGCATGAGTTCTCAAATAAGGCTGCAGCATTGTGGATAGTGAGTCTCCATGCCTCCTGATGTGAGGCCAGAGTGGACCATTGTTGGTGATCAATTTGGCCGAGCCTGAGATGTTGTTTCAGGGAGTTCTTGTATCACTTTTTTGGAGTGCCCCTCTTACACTGACCCGTGGCGAGTTCACCGTAGAGTACTATTTTTGGGAGGTGATGGTCCTCCATCCTAGAAATGTGCCCTGCCCAGCGCAGCTGTGTTATCAATATCATGGCCTCAGTGCTGGTGATCCCTGCTTGCTCAAGGACAGCAACATTCGTCACATAGTCAGTTCAGTGTATATTTAGGATTGTGGGTAAACAGCACTGATGAACGCATTCGAGGAGTCGTAAGTGGTGGCGGTAGGTGACCCATGTTAATACTCTGTCAATAGAAGGCAATGTGAAGACAAGTGTTACTATAGTGCAAGCGTCAATCTCATTCTTAGGAGATTTTCAGACTACGCTGTTATAGTGTTACTATTACACTTTAACTGCTCTGGCTTCCTCCTCTGGAATTCTGGGGTTTGTAGTTTAGTGAGGCCTAAGATCTCTCTGGCTGAGAGTTATAAATGCCCGTCCCTAAACTGCAAATCCCAGGATTCAAGAGGAGGCAGCCATAGCAAATAAAGTGGAATAGTAACACTATAACAGTGTTGTCTGAAAATCTCCTTAAACTGCTAGTGGTGGTCATGCAATAATTCTGTGGTGGTAGTATCACACGTTTACGGTGTGTAATCATGTCACTATGTTTTGGCTTTCCTCAATTGCAGAATTACAGCCTTTTTAGACGCTAGTCTGATAAGTCCTTATACTACGGATTGAAAGAATATTCAAAATATTCAAAATATGGTCAAAATATTGGTTTCTTGCATGTTGGGAAACCTTGATGAAGAGAATTGTAGATGGGCAAGAATCTTCACAGATTGGAATGTATTCTAGCCCAAAATGCACATGGTTTTTCTGTGCAGAAAACAGGTTCCTGTGTAGAACCAACATTTTTCCCCCCAGAAAAAAATTACATTTCTGCTCAGCAAACAAGTTTCCCATGCAAAAAACAGTATTTCTGTACAAACAAACAAACAAACAAACAAACAAATATTTCAGCACAAAACCACTGTTTTTCATGTAGGAAACTGGTTTTCTGCACAGAGAATGCTGTTTTCTGAGCTAAAAAAATAAATCTGCATTTCTTTTCCTCCTCCTCCTCCTCCTCCTCCTCCTTCTTTTTGCACAGAAAAGCCCTGAACATTGAATAGTCTTTGAAAAAAACAATGTCGTATTTGATTATTTTCTTGCTAAGAGGAGAAAAATTATTTGCTCTTGCATGTGAGATTGAAATTTATGAAGGTTTACATTGCTATTAATACACACGATTAAGTCAACCATGCTGAATTCAGTAAGACTATTTTCTGAGCAACATGCCAATGATTTTGCTGTAAATCATAGGACTGAGGAGAGCTCACTAATGGTCCATTTACACACGCAAACTGTCACCAGGTATTCGTAAGTAATACAAATTTGTAAGTAATATAAGTAAGAGGTGAACCTGCATAGCTTAGCAAGCCCTAAGTTGGCTGGTTCCCCAAGGGGAGATTCTGAGCCCTTACTAAAAGTGGAGTTGTCATGAGTACTAAGAATGTGTGAAGAAGCCCCCTTTCTCTAATATAGGAACTGCACATCTAATAAAGATCCTCTTGAATATTTGAATGTGTTTATACTATGTTAGGTACTTTCTCCCAGCCAAAATCTTCTTAAAGTTCTAGTACATGAGCCACATCAATGGCAATAGCACATCATGAGGCACATTAAAACTCTCAAGTAACACAGTTTGTGGATTAACAAGAGGGGGGAGGAATGTATGCCTTCTTTATACTGAATCTGTTCTGTTCCAAACTATAGAGCTCTTAAATTGAGCTCTTTAATGACAAGCAAATGCAGCCTGGCAGTGAGACACCCCCTCCCCAGATAATGAAGAAACCTATATATCTGCTGTTCCCTTTCTGTATACCTTTCTTTACTTCACCTAACTTCTAAAGCTGTTCCTTCCATCTCTCTAATAGAAAGTATATCATTATCTAATGGTTCCTAATGGAATGGTGTTGAGAGCTCCTTTCACCACAGAGATACCCATATGGCTTTTCAGTTTCAATGAGAATCTTTTCATGCCAATTTTTGTTTCTTTTCTTCACCCAAAATCACTTCATTCGTCCAGGGCTCAGAAGAGTCCACACAGAGTTGTAAACAACAAAGGAAAATAGGGAAGGCAGCCTGTTCTCTATTGGCCATTCTAGTGGTTTAGCCATGACTACCCATCATGTCTTGGGGAAAGATCTCCTCCTTGAATGTGCTTGAGGGGAGCTGAGACATCACAATTTATGTCTTTGGACTTTATCAGGCCACCCTCCAGAACGTTCTTTTGCTGGCATATTTTGAAATGGTTTTATGCTGGCAAAAGAAACCCCTTTACCAGGCCTACCTCCAGCAGCATCAAAAAGGCAGCCCCAGCAGTAACGGAGCACGAACGGAGCTCCGTTTACTGCCGAGTTCCAAATCTCTGTGATTCTTGTGAGAAGACGCAAGTGTGGTAAATTCAAAAATTAAAGCAAGACTTAGGACTTTTTCAGATGCCCTAAAACCCATCAGGCGAGTGCGGGAGAAGTATGCGGCTATCCCACAGCAGGGGGTCAGTTTCGGACGATGCCAACCCCTTCCCGTCGTCATCCGTATTACTTCCATGTTCGATCTATTGCAAAGGTGCCAATTTATACTCACGAAAAACTTCTGTGAGTAAAAAATGGCGCCTTTGCAATAGAATGAACACGGAAATAACATGGATGATGACGGGAGGGGGACGGCGTCATCCAAAACTGACCCCCTGCCACGGGATAGCCACGTACCTCTCCTGCCCTCCCCTGATGGGTTTTGGGGCATCTGAAAAAGTCCAAAGACATAAAACGTAGACACCAGCACAGAAATACACTTTAAGAGTCCCAAGTACACAGGGGAGGTTCATAAAAAGAGTGTCCCCTTCCTGGCTGTCACAATCTCACCCGGAAGTGTTCTGACAAATAATGCTGTATTCACATGAGCACATTGGCGAGCAGTTTCAAATGCTGGCAATGTCAGCAAAAAAAGTGCTACATTAGATCTATTGATGGCTTGGCCATCAATAGATCTACTAACAAAATCATCAAAGCTAACAAATTGAAATTCAATACGGAGAAATGTAAAGTACTGCACTTAGGGCGGAAAAATGAAATGCATAAATATAGGATGGGAGAGACCTGGCTGAATGAGACTACATGCGAAAGGGATCTAGGAGTCCTAGTAGACCACAAGTTGAACATGAGTCAACAGTGTGATGCGGCAGCTAAAAAGGCCAATGTGATTTTGGGCTGCATCAATAGAAGTATAGTATCTAGATCAAGGGAAGTAATAGTGCTGCTCTATTCTGCCTTGGTCAGACCTCACCTAGAATACTGTGTCCAGTTCTGGGCACCACAATTCAAAAAGGATATTGACAAATTGGAGCATGTCCAGAGAAGGGCAACTAAAATGGTGAAAGGTCTGGAAACCATGCCTTATGAGGAGAGACTTAGGGAGCTGGGTATGTTTAGCCTGGAAAAAAGACAGTTAAGAGGCGATATGATAGCCCTGTTTAAGTATTTGAAGGGGTGTCATGCTGAGGATGGAGCAAGCTTGTTTTCTGCTGCTCCAGAGACTGGAACATGGAGCAATGGATGCAAGCTCCAGGAACAGACATTCCACCTCAACATGAGGAGGAACTTTTTGACAGTAAGAGCTGTTCGGCAGTGGAACGCACTCCCTCGGAGCGTGGTGGGGTCTCCTTCCTTGGAGGTCTTTAAACAGAGGTTGGATGGCCATCTGTTGGGGATGCTTTGATCAAGATTTCCTGCGTGGCAGGGGGTTGGACTGGATGGCCCTCGTGGTCTCTTCCAACTTTACAATTCTATGATTCTATGATTCTAGAACAGCTTTTTAACAAGACAAGATCATGAAAGGAGAATGTTACATGGCATGCATGCCCTTTTGCGTTCATTAGGTGTTGTTATGACATCATATTTGCTGTATCTGATAAAGTCCTTTGTAACTGCGATTGTCAATTACAACCTATTTTAATTTGTTTTTTAGGTTTTTATCTCTTTATTGTTTTAAATCATCTTGGGAGCAGTGATGGGCTGAGAGGAGATACAGAAATAGTTTAAATAGATAATAAACCAATACTAAGTTGTATTACATGATGCTGTTTCTACAGGCAGTATCTGTCAGGGATGGCATCCTAACTTTGGGGAAAAGTCACCCTCAAAAGATGGTGAGTTAGGTAAGAAAGGCCCTGAGAAACGATACAGCACTTCTCCCCTTGTCATGAAACACCTTGCTTGCCTGCTATTAACCAAAGTGAAACACCAATTCAAAAATTTAACTCAACATTTAGTGCAGGCTTTCATTTAATATTAAACTCGCAAGACAAATGATGAACCAAACAAACATGGAAGTTATTGGGACTTTATCAAACACATGAAATATAGTGTCATAATGATGCCACAGAAATGCAAAAGTGCATGCATATCAGATGACATCGTCCTTTCACGTTTATGTACTGTCCATAAGCCATTCTATTTTATTGAGGCCCAAGCTGTCAATAGACTGGCTATGGTGATTTTTTTCCGGCATTGCCGGCGTTTGAAACCTCGCGGCTCCCCCCCACCAACACGTTATTACAGTGTGAATGGCCGGACTGTCCAGAACACTTGCAGGTGAGATCGCAACATCCAGGTAGGTGATGCTCTTTTTATGACTCTCCTCAGTTTACTTGTAAGTTTTTGAGTGTGTTTGTGTGCTTCTTGTAACCTTTTGAGTGTTGCTTTTGTTTTTAATTTCACATGCTAGGCATTCTTGTGAGAATCTGCGAGATTTCAGATGAGGAACTGAATGGAGCTCGATTCACTCCCCATTCATTGCTGGGGCTGCCTTTTGCCAGGATTACAGGTAAGTGTGGTATGGGGAGTCCTTTTGCCAGCATAAAAATGGCACAAATTATGCCAGCAAAAGAACCTTTTGGGAAGATGGTATGATAAAGTCCCAAAGCTATGTGGAAGTGAACTGGACAGAGAAATGATTCACTGCAGATCTTGCTGGACTCACAGCAGATGTCCTCTTGGCACCCTCAGCAGCAAGAACAGCCTTGTAGCTAGAGTCAGCCAGGATCCCAACCCTCCCCACTCTGCCAGGGCTTTGGTGCCTGTCTACTGCACTGACTGGTTTACTGTATGCTCCTCACGCTGTGCATGTGGCACATACTCCATTCAGTATCAGGGTCCAGCATCACCAGGCACTTGACAAAAGCGAGGCTACTACTACTGACTGCTCATCAGCACCAGGTTAGACTTGTGGCAGTTACATGCTGGTGGCTCTCTGGACCTGTGAGAATGGGCCTTCACACCATCCTGAGAAAGAAAGCTTGCTGGGCTCTTGGAATTCCACCCCTCTCCACCCATTTTTTTGTAAGAAATGGTCTACTGTAACTTGGAGGAATTCTCAGAGGATAGAGCCAGGATGGCAGGCCCCCAACCAGCAGGGTCTGCAGCTGAGAAAGAGAGCTTGGGACCATCCTCTTGAAGCACTGAGTACTGAGGTAGCCATGGCAGTCAAAGTGGGATTATAATGTTATAATTGTATGGTGCCCAAGGTGAACTACAAGGCTCTGAACATGCCTCAGCAATAATCTGTCCTTGAAAGTGTGGAAGTGTGTGAGAGAATCTCCCACACATAGCTACCGTATCTATAATTGTGTTCTGCTTCAGCAACTAGTACAGTAGGACTCCCATATCTGTGGGAGATTGGTTCTGGGCCCCACTGCAGATAACAAATCCATGGATAATAGCGAATGCCAGACTTCCCTTGCCGCCAGCACTGGAACCTCCCCTCTCCAGAGAAAGGAGAAAGGAGGCGAGCTCTCCTCCTTCCTCCCTTCCCCATCCACCCCCCTGCCAGCTCCACGGTGCCACCAGAAATCCTGCAGAGAAGGGAGGCAGTAGGAGAGCTCTCCTCATCCCCTACCTCCTCTGTCCACCACCCCCAACCAGCTCCACTGTGCCACTGGAAACCCCATGGAGAAGGGAGGCAAGTTCTCTTTCTCCTGTCCACTCTCCCACCATGGATAACTGAATCAGCAGATGGCAAATCAGTGGATATGGGGGTACTACTGTACTCAGAACATCACTTTTGGCCATCTTGATCTCCCAGAAACCTGACTTGCCACCATTTTTTCTTCTTCTGGAGGTTCCTTGCTGATGCACAAGGAGTCTTGATGATCGATGATGATATTGATGATACTGATATTTATTTCTTACCTGCCTATCACCATGGATTGAGGCAGGGAACAACAGATTAACATAGAACACTGAATGTCAGTTAAAATACATATAAAAATACATAAAAAAGAGATTTCAGTGCCCATATCTCCACATTCTTAGCCTTTTCATTATATTTCCCCTGTAGTCCTATGATTAATGTACTCACAGGTTGCATTCATTTAAGAAATTTTTCATTTCCAAAATTCATTCAGGCTTGTCATCTGTAACTGGGTAACTGTTGAAGGCTAGGGAGCCGGATTGGCCCCCACAAAATAGCTGCAACCCCCCACTGCTAATCCAATCAAAAATTTACTTCCCGTTTACTTCTTGCTTTTTGTTTTTAAAAAAGGCCTAAAATGGCTCAAAGAAGCCCTAAAACATGTCAAAAATATCCCCAAGCCCCTTAGAGAGTATTTGGGAATGTGTGTGTGTGTGTATCAGAGATTGTTTTCTTTTTTAAAAAAAGTGTTTTTAATCCCTAGGGGCCCTGAGGGCCACAAAAAAATGAAACCCAGGGGTTACATGTGCCCTGACCTAAACTATGGACTTTATCAGACACATCAAATACAGCATCATAACAACGCCACATAAATGCTAAAGGGTTATGTCTTGTCCAAAAGCCATTCTTTTTTATTGGTGGGCCAACCCGTCAATAGATCATCTGTGGTGCTTTTTTGCCAGCATTGCCGGCGTTTGAAACCTTGTCCCTTTTTTTGGATATTACAGTGTCAATGGCCAGTCCGGCCAGAACACTTCCAGGTGAGATTGTGACATCCAGGTAGGTAACACTCTTTTTATGAACCTCCTCTGTTTACTTGGGACTTTTACAGTATGTTTCTGTGCTTTTGTTAACTTTTTGTGTGTTATTTTTGCTTTTATTTTTTTCCCGCACTAGCATCTTCTTGCAAGAATCTGTGCAATTTCATTCCAGGAAGTGACTGGAGCTCCGTTCACTCTTCCATCATTGCCGGGACTGCCTTTGGACAGAATGGAAGGTAAGTGTGGTAAAGGAGGTTCTTTTGCTGGCATAAAAACATCACAAATTATGCCAGCAATAGAACAGAAAAGGAGGGTTGTCTGATAAAGTCCTATGTCAAGTTTAAGAGGCTCACAATGTTCCCCTCTCCCCAGAGTGCATTTTTATATAGAAACAGGAATTTAGTATTTTTTTTTTAATTTTATTTAGAAACCTCTCAATCTGAGGCCCAAACTGTACGTTTATCCATAAATTCAGCACAGAGGAAAGGGCAGAGATGTAAGGTGCAGTCATGCTAAATTCCACCAACATTTTAGAAACCTTGGCTGAAGCAGAGACAAGAGCAAGTCTACCAAGACCTGTTCCAGGATATTCCTGGTTCCTTTGCCTTTCCTAGTTGCCTGCAGTATAACCAGAGCTCCATAATGGCAGAACCACTGTATTACACTGATTTGGGAATGAGAAAGTATTGCTTGCCAAGGCAATTAAAGTTCACGAAACACTCTTCAGACTCTCTTTAAACTCCGAGGCTGCTAGTTTCCAAATCCTAAAGTTATTTTATTTTGATCCCCCTCACCACTGTTTCCCCCCTTGCTCTTGCATTTCAGAAGGGCTCAAATGCTTCAGGTTTGGCTGGATTCGCTTGGCTGACAAAAGTTAACAAGGAGCCAGTGACTGATTCTTTTTTTCTTCTCCCCTCCCTTTCTCCCCTTCTCTCTCATGCATGTATGTGTGTGTAATATTCATCTACATATGTGGAAGCTAACCAACATATAAACATTCTTTACTGTTTGCACTGAAGCCCAGTTCACTTTTAATTGTTATGTGCCCAAGAGTGCAGACATAGCAAACAGAAAAATGGAAAATGGGGAAAGAGGAATAGGAGGAATAGTTTGACAGAATTAAAAAAGTACTGGGGGAGGGAAGGCTTTACTTAGTGCCTGAGCCCCACCAGCCACCGAAATTGGAGAAGTCAAGCAACAACAACAACAACAAACTTTATTGAAGAAGCCCAAAGTAGTATGAAAGCTACAATATTTTTATATGTCA
The DNA here is from genome assembly GCA_030847615.1 of Gambelia wislizenii. Taxonomy (NCBI): domain Eukaryota; kingdom Metazoa; phylum Chordata; class Lepidosauria; order Squamata; family Crotaphytidae; genus Gambelia; species Gambelia wislizenii. Next base: position 39,289,722 of record JAUMIR010000004.1, read on the forward strand.
ATGGCCATTTACCATAGAATTGAATAAACTGGTGTTCAGGATAGAAACATAGCTTGGGAAAGGGAAATGACCATTCAACATTGAAATAACAAGGATTCCACTGCAAATCTCATTAGAGGGACTTAAATTTATATTTTGGAATTAAGGAGAAAAGGCGATTCTTGGAAGTATTTCTTTGTCAGCAAATTAAAATGATGGTTTCTGCAAAGTTAATGAGACCCATCTGGATCTTGCCTGCAGTCAGGAGTGTTAAATCAGAAACTATTCCATCAATAGCCAGCTTGGCCCCATATGAAACATTTACAGTGAATTGATGGCCAATACTGTGGATGTGGAAGCCAATTTCCTCGACTTCTTTTCCAGAGCTTCCAGAATACCTTCGTCATTTGTGCCTTAAAAGGGACAGTCTAGTTTCTTTTCCAAGAATGACATGGTACAAGGCAAGAGGCTCTATTTTTCAGAAATTCAGTTTCATCAAGAGAATAAGGACTGGGCTGGACTTTATTGCAAAAGGCTCATTTTTCTTTTTCATTCATCAGTTAATGTTCACAGAACATCCTAAAGGTGAACTGTTGAAGAACCATGACTTATTGATAGTATCAGGCAAATAGTTGAACACATTTTCCATAAAGACCTAGGCAATGGAGTAATCACTGAGTCAGGTTTGCCTCTCTTGGTTTAGGGCCTTGGTCAGCATAAGTGGGGCACTCCAAAAAAGTGATACAAGGATTCCCTGAAACAACATCTCAGGCTCGGCCAAATTGATCACCAACAATGGTCCACCCTGGCCTCACATCGGGAGGCATGGAGACGCATTATCCACAATGCTGCAGCTTTATTTGAGAACTCACGCCCAACAAGTCTTGGAGAGAAATGACAACACAGAAAGAATCACAACCTGGAAGCATCACCCAAGGAGACCTTCTGCTGTGCTTTCTGCAGCCGGACTTGTTTATCTCAGATTGGCCTTTTTAGTCCTCAGCACACTTGCAGAAAGCGCGGGATGAGTCCTTCCTGAATCTTTGTTTGCGAAGAAAAGCCAGAGAGAGACTATGATTCCACTTTAACTGCCCTGGTTCCATCCTATGGGATTCTGAGATTTGCCATTTAGGGAGGGGTATTTAGAATCCTCAGGCCTACAAACGCCAAGTTTCCATAGGATGCAGCCAGAGCAGCTAAAGTGAAAACATATTTCTATAATAGTGTAGTGTGAAAGGACCCATTAGAAAGCAGCATTTTCCAGTTTCTCCTTGCCTAACCATGACTGTGACATATTTCATACATTCCTACCGCAGCAGGAAGTCTTGTCTAGTGAGCTGGAGCAGGAGTTTCCTTTTGGACTACAACTCCCAGAATCCCCCAGACCATGATCATCTTCTTTAAAAGATCAAGGTATCAATATGATATGTACTACAGAGATTATCAGACATGTCAAAAATGGTGTTATAACAATACCATGAGATCGCAAAAGGGTTTCCTTATCATTATGCAAGCATTCTGCTGCTGTTATGAGGGTTTTTTTTTATTATTATTATTGACAGGGAGAAGTTGAGAATTGTTTGTGTTCCAGATTTCAGTGTATGTGACAAGTCACCCCATTCTGCTGGCACGATTCCAGCATCAATGGGCGGTCCTGCCAGAACACTTCCAGGTGCGAATGGGAAAACTATGTACTGTACACTCTTTTTACGAACCTCCATGTCTTGCTTGCAAGTTTCTGAATGTGTATCTGTGCTTTTATGAACAACTTCCTTTTTAATTTTGGTGTTTGGGGGCTTTTTAGCATGCTTGTGTCCTTTTGCAAGACATGCCAAAATCACACATTCACAGAGAAATGAGAAAGTAAGCAGTGTGAGCGCTCATATTGCTGGATTCTTGGGTCAACTCTGGATCGTTATCACAGCAGCATATGAAAATGTGTGCCATTGTGCTGGAACGCGAACACTGTAAAAATATAGTGCCATAATAACGTTTTTAGGCACTCCTCTGATAATCTCCTACATGTTGTAATTACAACTTGACCTTGTGCTCCACTGTTCTGTTGCTGAAATGTAATGAAACCCAATCTAAAACCTTCTTTCATGTATGGGAATGCCAGCATAACACAAGGCACTGTGGAACATTGTCCTGTTGTTATAGATCTTCAAGTTGCCTCTGACTAATGGAGACCCTGTCACAGGTTTTCTTGGTGAGGTTTATTCAGAGAGGGTTTGCCATTGCTGAGAGGCCGAGTGTGATTTCCCTAAGGTCAATCAGTGGATTTCCATGGCTGAGCAGGGATTTGAGCCCTGCTGTCCCAGATTCCTAGTCCAACCTCAGACCAGTACACCATGCTGGCTCTAATGTAAGTATAGAAAATCTGAAGGTGTTAGTTTTAGGGAGAATAGATTTTTCAAAGATTTATTGAAAGTGACAACAGTTTGATATATCAGTTTACTTGCATTACAATCCAACAACAGCAACCACATAAAAAATTCTGAGCCCATATATTTTAATAAAACTTAAGTGTGGTTACAGTAGGCCCCTTGTATCCACTGGAGATTGGTTCGGGGGGCGTGGATACTGAAAACCGTGGATAATAGCGGACACCATTGAAAATAATGGGACTTTCTGTTTAAAATACCATAGAGTTGCCTTGGAGGACCTAGAAAATGGCTAGAGAGGACACATTTTCTAGGAAGACTCTATAGTAGGTGTTCTGTTTTGTGTCCCGTAGATAATTGAATCAGTGGATAATGAATCATTAGATACAGGGGCCCTACTGTACTTTCTGTCAGCCAGTGCTTATTGCTTAATCCCACTTTTAATTACTATGGAATGAGCCCTGGTGGTGCAGTGATTAAATGGCAGTACTGCAAGTCACCACCTTGTAAGTTGCAAGTTCGATTCCAGCGGGCTGCAAGGTTCACTCAGCCTTCCATCCTTTCGTAGGTCGGTAAAATGAGTACTCAGCTTGTGGGGGCAATTAGCTAACACCCATTGGAAGCTGTTTAATGCAGTTAGATGTGTAAATAGCTATTGCTTAAAAACAATTTGTAAGCCGCTCTGATAGCCTTGCGGCTGAAAAGCGGGGTATAACTAACTAACTAAATAAATAAAAAAAAAATTAACATCTTTCTCTTTGTCATTTGTAACCAAAGCTTCAGTCTGTGGTATTGCTTCCTACACTGTTCCTACACCACTATGGGTAAAGTGTGCCCCTCCAGATGTTGGACTGTAACTTCCATGAGTCCTAAACAGCATGGCCAACAATAAGGAATGCTGGAATTATGGTCCAAGAGCATCTAGAGAGCCACCACTTTCCCATTCCTGCCCCAAATCACTGAGCAAATTCAGACTTCATTGTTAAAATGCATCTCTCAACATTCTATGCTTTAGTTGACATCCGGAGGCCTAACATCTATAAGATGATGTGGTATGGATTTGTTCACTGGGCACAATTTAGCAAAAGTGGGGCATGTCATTGATGGAATCAATGGAATCAATTTTCAAGTATTAGACTTACTTAACTTTTGGAGAACTGGACCCCTTGTATTTGTAAACAGAAGAATGTTACTATGTTGAGTAATGTCCTGACTTCTCCACTCCAAGTCAAATGGCATGCCTTAGTGGATGTCACACGTTGCCACATGTGAATTCCCAGTTTTCTAAGAACCAATCTTATTGGATGAGGATCTGTTTGACTAAAAAGAAGAAATTGCAATTTCTTTATCATTTGCCAGTCTGATAAAGTGAGCCAAACCCTCCTCTGCTATTTCTCTTCTATTCCAAAGACATTCTGGTCTGACATTCAGATCAGTGAGGATGAGGAAGAGAGGGAGGAGAAAGGCAGGGCGGGATTCTTAAAGTTGGTTTGTTATACAGCTTCCACATGAACAAAGCTGTCCAGATAATTGAATCTGGTCATGGTGGTACATGCCTTCATTATGTCCCATTTGGACTACTGTAATGCACTTTACAAAGGGCTGCCAAGGAAGAGTGTTTGGAAATTTCAGCTGGTTCAAAGAGCTGCAGCCAGCGTGCTAACTGGGGCAAGGACCATATTACTCCCCTGTTAAAACAGCTCCACTGCCTCCCATTTTGCTTTTGGGAACAATTCAAAGGCCGTTATGACCAATAAAGTCCTATACGGCTCAGGTCTAGGCTCTCTTTGGTTTTTTTTCTGGGCTGTGAGGCCATGCTCTTGAAGAGTTTACTTCTGATGTTTCGCCTGCATCTGTGGCTGGCATCTTCAGAGAATGGTTGGGTAGGAGTGTGTGTGTGTGTTGGTTATATACTGTGAACCCCTGTTGTGGGGGGGGGGAATGTAAATTTGTGTATTTGAATGGTTCATTTCTGGGTGTAGAAATGCAAGGAGGATTAGTGTCTGTTTGACTAATGGTTGGTTGATGGGCCATTATCTGCTGGAAATCCCCCTGTCTTGGCGGGGGGGGGGAGTTCTCAAGTTTTTAAAAAACTGCAGGGGAAATATGCACTCCCACGCATTAGGACAACCAAAATCGCAGCACATTCCTGAAGAGGATAGCTGACTGGTCAGAGGTGCGTGGGGGTGGAGCTTGCTGCCTGGAACTGTCATGTTGGATTGTTGCCATAGTGATTGTGTGCTGAGGTGACAAAAAAGCCTTTCTCCCCACCCCACCCCTTTTTTTCATTATTTAAGTGTAAGATTGCTGTTCCACACTTATTTAAGTGGAAGATTGCTCTTCTGCACCTTGGATTTAGTTGTTGTTTTTTTTAAAAAAATACTGTTTGGCAGGGGCAAGTTGGGGAGTATAGAACTATGAGTAATTCACTTGTACTCGCCATCTTGATTCGCTGGCATGCCTCAGTGTGAACAGCAAACATGGATAGCTTCGCACACCAGCAACTATACAAAAAGATAATTGAGACAGATAAACGCTGCTGTGAATCCATATTTTATTCCCTCATCTAGACCAGCCCTTTGAATCCCAATTCTGGAAGGAGAAAGAGGGATACAAATAAATATAATAATATAATACTAATAAAAGCACTACTTCAAGGGCCTCCAAAATAGTATTGGTGGTGGTGGTGGTAGCAGCAGGAGCAGCAGCAGCTGTAATAATTTATAGTTTATCAGGCATATACTCTGATGTAGCTTTACTGCATATGCTCCAACATCTCACAGTTGAAAACCAGGACATGTATGTCCAAGCAACATCATAATGTGGTCAAGATGGCAAATGTTATTAATGAGGAAGAACACACAAGCTAGGAGAGGCTGCAGCAGTTTGCTTTTGCCCGAGTCTACTGGGAATGGTAAGATCCCACTCTTAATCTCCTTTTCCCATCAATGACTTCATTAAGTGCAAGCTACTTTTGTATTTTGAGCTCAGTTTGCAGCAGTTGAAATAAGCTAAGGAGGAGAGTGAAACTGGTACATTTTAAGAGCAGCTGAAAAAGTGGGGTGACAAAGGAGTATTTGGGACTGTCTCAGCCAAACTGGAAGACTTGGAAGGTATGTTTCTAGCTGTTTAAAACTGAGTCAGGGAACCTGGGTTGTGGAAATGTGTAACTATTGAGCTACAACTCCTATCACCCCTGGCAATTAGCCATGCTTTATGGGACTGATGGGATTTGGCAGGGTCCAACAACATTTGGTTCCCCACTCCTATTTTAAAGGAAGAGGTGAAGTAGAAGAGTCCACTTCTCATTCAGCTGCAAAATTATTTGTGCTTTTCTTTCCTTTTCTGTTTGTTGCCTTCCCTCCTATTTTCTGGTTGCTAGAATGAGTCAGCCCATTCATCTATCTAGCTCTGCATTACCAGTTCTGACTGGCAGCAACTCATCAGGATGCCATGGAGAGATCTTTCCCATTACTTGGCCCCTGATCTTCTTAAGTGGAGACACCAGAAATAGGATCTCCTGACATCCAAAGTGCATATTCTACCATTGTAGAGGTTAATAATGTGCGTCACACCTTGATCTTTGGTATTTGATAGCTTCAATATTGTGATGACTTGCACGTTTGAAACAGCGTATATGCTAGCTCACATCACCTCAGATCCAAACTTCATGCTTCAAGTGCAGTGAGTTTACATGTTGAGCTGTTGAGTCAAGTGGTACACCATGTTAAAATAATTTTCTATAACTTGAGCATAACATAAATAGATTGAGCTCTGCCCACACTTTCCTAGAACTCCAATTTTGAAAATGCTGTGAAAATATGAACGAAACCCATGGAAGAGAACTGGAACACAGCTTGGCCAAAGCACTTATGTCTCTCGTCTGAAGCCATTCAACAAATTAGCAATAGAGCCAGTCACAGGATCATGAAACTTTTGGTCCAGACCCACTAGATTTTGCTGCCTTATTTGTGGCTAACAATGGAGAAGCCCCCAGGGCTTTGCTTTTACATTGGCCTGCCTGTTTTTCTTAGTCCACCCCCCCAATATTTTTCCAATGAAACATCCAGCATGGAAAGTTCTTTTTAAATAATTTCCCCCTTTGTTTTTGGACAAAAGCTTGGAGAGGTATAAAATGCAGAAGTCAGCATCTCCCTTCTAGTTTTTCTTGGAGGAAATGAATTTTAACAAAACTTTTATTGACTCCCTCATGGAACCAGCAACAGACAAGGAATAGTGAGTGATATGGGGTACAGCCTGAAAGAAGGGAGGTACAGTATTTAGATGCCAAATCATCTTTGAAATCACTTAGAAGGATACATAAAATTATATGATCAAAATTGTCTTCATCAAAACTGTGACTAGGGATATTATCAGACACATGAAAAATGGTGTTACAGCAATGCCAAGAGATCGCAAAAGAGCTCCCTTATCAGACGACAACGTCCCCCCTCGTTATGCACCCATTCTGCTGCCATTCCATCAGCACTGCTTTTTATTGACAAGAGAAGCCATCAATAGATCCTCCCATTCTGTTTGTGTTCCGGATTTGCCTGTGTGCATCAAGGTGCCCTGTTATGCTGGCGAGAACCCAGCATCAATGGGAGGTCCCTGCCAAAACGTACAGGGACATCCAGGTAAGTGACGCACTTTTTATGACCCTCCCTGGATTGCCTGAATATTTTAAAGTGTGTTTTTGTGCTTGCTGTCACTTTTTTTTATGTTATTTTTATTTTTATTTTTGAATTTCCCGTGCTTTCATCTTCTTGCAAGAATCCACAGGGTTTCGATCCAGGAAGTGAACGGAGCTCCATTAGAGCTGCTTTCACTCCTGGGCTGCCCTGCTGACATGAGACAAGGTAAGTGTGGTGGGGAGGGTGATTGTGCTAGAACTGGGATGGGGCAGGGGTGGGAGTGGAGATTGTGGGACAGGAACACTTTTTTCGTTCCTGTCTGATTATCTCCTAGGAATGACATACAATACTAATGTTCTTGAAATGAAAGCAAGACAATCGGCCACAATTTGAAGAAGTATTTGGTTTTTAGGAAGGGATGTAGCCTGGAATGTTCCCTGCTGGATCATGCTAAAGATCTACAAGTGGGGAATTTCTAGCATTCTAAATATTGACTATACCCTCATTATTTTTGTCCTTTTGACATGCTGGTTGGGGCTGGTGCAATTGGATGGGTGGTAACTGGAGTCCAACAACATCTGGAAGGCCACACAGGTTTCCTATGACTCTTTCCCAGCAGTGGCATATCAGATGCCACTGGAAAACTCACAAACCAAGACAACACAAATCAATCCCCATGGTTAATTATGTGGCCTGTGTAATGTATTCAAATTTAACCAAAGTTATTTTTTTTTAATCCAGTAAATATTTTTCATTGGAAACTTTCACTTTACACAGTAGATAAAGATGTTTCTGTTGCCATAATTACTCTTACAATTTCACAGCTTCTCTTCTCTTCCTTTCCCTTTTCATCTGGGGGAATTTCCACACTTAATTCAAAAATTAGAGCACAGCTCGTTTGTGTCAGCTTTCACTTCTTTCATTAGCACATCTTCCAAAACTTAGAAAGCATTCTTTCTTTTGCTCTTTTTACTACACTCCCAGAATCCCCTGCTGGGCATACTGGCTGAGGTGTTCTGGTATTGTAATTCAAGAAAACAAAAACAACTTTTCCAAGCTCTGGTCCTTTTCCGCCTCTGTTTTATGGTCTGCATGCCCATAGTGGTAAGGCACAAACCTCAGTCACCACCCACACCCATATATATATATATATATATATATATATATATATATATATGGAGATTATCCATATATATATATGGAGATTATCAGACGGGAACAAAAAAAGTATTCCTTTCCCACAATCTCCACTCCAGTCCCTGTCCTCTCCCAGTCCTGCCACAATCACCCTCCCCACCACACTTACCTCCTCTCCCATCGACAAGGCACCCCATGAGTGAAAGGAGTTCTAATGGAGGTCTGTTCACTTCCTGGATCGAAATCCCACGGATTTTCGCTAGAAGACATGAGTGCAGGAAATTCAAAAATAAAAATAAAAATAACATTAAAAAGTGACAGTAAGCAGAAAAACACACTTTAAAATGTCCAAGTAACCCGGAGAGGGTCATAAAAAGTGTGTCACTTACCTGGATGTCCCGACCTCACTTAGAAGTGTTCTGGCAAGGACCTCCCATTGACACTGGGATCTCGTCAGCATAACAGGGCACCCTGACGCACACAGGCAAATCCGGAATGCAAACAGAATGGGGGATCTATTGACAGCTTTTTGCATCAATAAAAAGCAGCACCAGAAAAATGGCAGCACAACGGGTGCATAATGAGGGCGGGAATGACGTCATCTGACAAAGGAGCCTTTTTGCAATCTCCTGACATTGCTGTAACGCTACTTTGTGTCTGATAATCTCCTATATCAGGATCACTGTTGTTTTTAGATAGGTACAACTCAAAAGAATCTTGATACAATCATAGATACAATCACATATTTGTATCACGTATGTACACTGGTAACATTGACACACGGACAAGCAGAAGTTGTCCATGCACAGTGTTCTTTATAAACAGAAAAATGGAGAATGTCTTATTCATTGATTTGGAAACAAAATCAACTAATTCAGAATTTGGGGAATGAGGATGGAGCAACCTTGTTTTCTGCTGCTCCAGAGATTAAGAACCTTACTGCAGTCCAAGGAAAAGTGGCAAAGCAGCAGGAATGTTCTGTCTTTCCTGATGTCTTCCCACATGATGTCGACGTCCTTCTGGCATCCTTTTGTTCCAGTCCTGTGGGGGACTGAGCTAAAACTGTGCCTTTTTGCAAACAGGTTTTTCTGGTTAGCAAAAAGGCATGGTTTTACCTCGGTCCCTTAGGGGACTGAAATGAAAAAAAACAACACCATGCAGGAAGGCAGCAGGAAAGATAGCTCCTGCTGCTTTGCCACTTTTCCTCTAAGTGTGGTAAGGCTCTAGGACACAGAGCAATGGATTCAAATTACAGGAAAAGAGTTTCCACCTAAACATTAGGAAGAACTTCCTGATTGTAAGAGCTGTTCAGCAGTGGAACACGCTGCCTCAGAGTGTGGTTGAGTCTCCTTCTTTGGAGGTTTTTAAACAGAAACTGGATGGCCATTTGTCAGACGTGCTTTGATTGTGTGTTCCTGCATGGCAAGAGGTTGGACTGGATGGCCCTTGTGGTCCCTTCCAACCCTGGACTTTATCAGACATGAGGAAATACAGCACAAAACCACGACCCAAATTGCGTCATAAGGTTGGGACAAGAACACAAAGGGTGACATTATCAGATGCCCTCATCCTTAGCCATTCCTGGGGTTGAGGCATCACTTTTTTATTGATGGGCTAAGCCATCAATAAAAATGACGCCATATTCACACCCACGCTACGCACCCGGAACGGCTGAACTATGACGTCATCTGATAATTTTGCCTGTTTATGTTCTCTTCATGTCCTTATGATGCATTTTTCACACATCTGATAAAGTCCTCTATGATTCTATGAAGACTCTTGGAACCAATATTCCTTCCTTCCTTCTTTGTAGAACATTTACAAATATATGAAGTCCCCTTCTCTTCCAACTCTTAGACTCAAGAGTTCCTCTGGTCCCCTCATGGCAGGCCACCCAGCACACAAGAACCCCCACCCAACCAATGCATGCCTCACCTAATTCTGTTTGATTTGGTCCTATGTTGAGCAGGAATGTTAATGAGCCTGCCAGAAGAAAGAAATCTCTGGGAACACTAGGTAGGGGGAAAGCTGTAAAAAAATAAATAAATCCCAAGCATAATTATTTTTATTTTCATATTCTTCCTGCTGGTCTTGTCCAAAGAACTCACATTACAGGTCAGCACCTTGTAGAGCAACACCAGGAAGTCATTGGGGTCCTTTGGTTCAGGGTGGCCAATTGACATGCCTGTCTGTCGGGGGCTCTAGTAAGCCTGTTATGTAGTATGAAGGGATATGACAGAAAGGAGCTAAGTGCTTACATAGGCAAATTAGACTTGACAAATGCTAAAGAATTCCTGCTTTGTGGGAATTTTTCCAGCCTTTTTGGCATTCTAACTTTAATGCATGATGAAAGACCCAGCAATAACAATCATTGGCTTTATTGGTTGTTCCACTGTTTCCCAGCTCCCATCTATTCCAACATTATACATACTCAACAGTAGCACAAAGATTGGTAAAAATAAGGTACATGCTTGTCTAAGACTCTTTAATGAACTGGAAAGCCCCCAACAATCACAGCAATGTTGGTTTGTTGCCACCCATACAAAAAGTCATATATGCACTATTAGAGGAAAGGCGTCTCTCTGAAGGCCAAGGTAACCAATTTGTGGCTGCAGCTGGTTTCCATATCATGAAGAAGCTAGTGACCCCCTTCTGTTTGGTCTTGATGCATTTACAGGGTAAATGAATGGTTCCTTTTGTCTGGATGTGCAAACAGCTGGCTCATGTTACTGAAGATCATTTATAAGAATGCAACATCAGTGCATGTGGCCTTATCAATCAATGGGGAACCCAAATCTATAAAAAAATAAAAACAGCACTGTGAAAAATTGGTTGGGAACAAAAGCAAGTCTTCATGAAGCTGACACTGGGGAAGAGTCTAATCTGGGTAGATTGTCTCTTTTTGTTTTAAATGCCCAGGCCCAGGCCTGGTTCTGTTATTAGACAGAGGGGTCATCTACACGAGCCAGGATATGCCAGCAGGCTGGCATATCCTGGCCATGGATCAGGCCTCTTGTTTCCCTGTTACTGTGACGCACAGGTGCACGAGCCAAAATTACATCACTGTTCAGCCTGGCCACCTCAGCACTTTCACTACCACCACGATTGTGACACGAGGTTTTCCCTCCCACTGCTGCCACTAACCTAATAAACTGGGGAGACCACAGTTCCACAGCTAGATGGATAGTACTTGTACCTGGGTGTGGGTGTTTATAGGGTCTGAGTGCTAATTAAATATCAGTAAAGAAAAATAACTCATGAATAGACTGAATATAATAAACAAACATAAAGAGTGATTTATTGTTGAACAAAATAACATAACTGCTTTGAACTTTATTTTCAATTAGCCTCTATTCTTCTTATCTATTATCTATTATCTTATCTATTCTTATTCTATTCTCCTTGCACATTCATTCTTTCCAGCTTCACTCAAAGCCATAGGACTTTTTTGGACCGCTATTTGTAGTGCAAGCAGGCTCATCCATGTTGCGAGGCTGCTGAGCAGCAGGGGGGCCATTTCAGATTACACTGTCCCCCTGTCGATACTGTTCCGGAAGAGCTGGGAGGCTGCAGCGCTATATTTGGCAATTTTCTAATCACGGTCAGCTTCCGTGATTAGAAAATCACCAAATATGGGGCTGCAGCCTCCCAGCTCTTCCGGAACAGTATCAACAGGGGGAAAACATAATCTGAAATGGGCCCCCTGCCGCGCAGCAGCCTCGCAACAGGGAAGAGCCTGCTTGCACTACAAATAGTGCTCCGAAAAAGTCCATACACTCTATTCAGCCTCTCCTTAATGCATCACATCTTTCATTCTTCCTCTTAACTGTCCACCCTCTTCTCAACTGTCATTCTCCCTTAACTGTCATTATCTCAGCTTCATTCAGACTTAAAGCATCCAGAACCTCTTCCCTTTCTGCTTCCTCCCAGAGGATTGGCTCCTGAAACATCCTTCTCCCATTTGTTCATATAGCTGTTTGTCACAGTTACCACCTCCAAATGAGAGGAAGTCCTGATGAGCATGCCAGCCTATCGCTGCAGTTGCCACTGCCACCTCACTGTCTGGGAAGGCAGGAAGCCAGCCCGCAACATGTGATCAAGGCCCCTGCATGTGACCAGCCTTGGTCACATACTGTGGGACACCTTTCTACCTTCAGAGACAACGAGGCAGACTAGCAGCTACAGCGAGGACCTGCCTGCCAGGAGAGATTCCTGTGGTCTCGTGAGGTGTGATCCGTTTCCTCCTGGCAGGAACAGAGTAAAACAAGAACGGTGTATTGGGCCCTATCCCACTTCCCCCAGTCTAAACCCCATATCTTCCCAGGAGTGGTGAGGGCTGCCCGAAGGCAGAATGGGGCAAATGCCCTTCATCGTCAGGACTGCAGGGCTCTGAGACAGGGATGAGATGGGTGGGGCATATTGCCCATCTAGACAAGCCCAGAGTGAGATGGCCATTTCATGTTACAGATGTGGAGAGAGGCATGGGGCATCAGTGGGGAGAGTGGTGGGTGCCATGGAGTCTCCAGCACTGCCTAAGGTGTAGAGATATCTTCAGGGTACCTTTCATATGACATAGTTATAGTGCCGTGATTCCACATTAATTGCCATGTTTCCATTCTGGAATTCTAGGATTTGCAGAATGGAAACATGGCAATTAATGTGGAATCACAGCACTATAACTATAACAGTCAGAGAGCTCTGATGCCTCGCCAAACTAAAGACCCTAGGATTCCACAGGATGGAACCATAGCAGTTAAAGTGGAATCATAGTGCAATAATTGTGTTGTGCAAAAGGGTCCTAGATGTGTTTAAGTGAGATTTCATCAGCAGTGTTGAAGCAAGAGTCAACCATCACTCTAGTTATATTGTATACGTGGACTGGCTGTCACTTTAGCCTTCTTAACAGGCTGCACAATTTAACTTTGGTCAGATCTGCCCAGGCCTATGCAGTCTTCTAAGATGTTCTTCCAGTTCAGTATTAAAGAGAGGCCAAAGCAACCAAAGAACTTGCACCCCAGAGTTCAGCAGGGCTATGTCTTAAGGAATCCCTACATTGTGAACACAAGTATTGGCCACAACTGATTAAACTATTTCACTGAGATTTACAGGGAAGTATGCATAGCGGTGCAAGCTTATCCACCAATACGAATGTTCTGGGTGAGTCCCAGATAAAATATTAAGGAAATAAGGAATGTAGTTCTGCATGTGTAAATCTGAAAATGACAGAATACTCCAGGTCTTATCCATGCAGAAGTTCCCATGTAGAAGTGGTTGGACATGTTTGTCCATTGTACAGTGCCTGCATTGCACACCCTCCAGTATTTCACAGATAGGGACACATGTGGCCAAGTAACATCCAAGGACTTTATCAGAAGCATCATATACAGCATCATAACAACATATAATCGCAAAAGGGTGCACATATCAGACGATGCCTCCCTTTTGCAGTTATGTCCCTGCCAAAACCTATACTTTTTAATTGACGACTTAAGCCATCAATTGATCCCCCAGGCTGGTTTTTTGCTGGCATAGCCGGCATGTGAAACCTCATGTCTTTTTTTGCCCTGTACTTCCCCTGTCAGTGGCCGGTCCAACGCGAACACTTCCGGGTGAGATCATGACATCCAAGTAAGTGATGCACTTTTTATCACCCTCCCTGGGTTACTTATACATTTTAAAGTGTGTTTTCGTGGGTTTTTTTGAAACGTTTAAAGTGTTATTTTTTGTTTTGTTCTTAAATTTCCCACACGATGACGTCTTGCAATATTTCGTAGGATTTCAAAGGAGGAAGTGAACGGAGCTCTGATCACTTCCTCTTACATTGCCGGAGCTGTCTTTGCTGGAATTAGAGGTAAGTGTGGGGGAGTGGGGGAGTGTTCTTTTGCTGGCATAAAAATGGATTTTTTTTTTAATGCCAGCAAAATAACGCTTTAAGGAGCTCATCTGATAAAGTCCCAAATGTGGTCAAGATGGCAAAAGCTATTACTGAAGAAGAACACACAAGCTAGGAGATGATGCAGCAGTTTGCTTTTGCTTGAATCTACTGGGATGGACAAAAGTCCACCCCTTCCTCCCCTCTCCCCCCTGCAAAGCTAATTGAGGGCAAACTACTTTTGCACTCAGTTTGCAGCAAGTGAAATAAGCTGAGGACAAAGGAAGAAGGTAGGAGAAGGAAAGAGAAACTGGGGAATTTTTAAAACAACTGAAAAAAATAGGTTGACAGAGGGTTAATCAGGACTGTCCCTGCCAAATCAGGATGGCTGGAGGGTATGGCATTCAGTTCAAGGTCACAGAAGCAGGGTTGTGCATGTGGTGCTATTGACCAGGTGGACACACATTCCATGGCACATCTCATGCAACATTGCTATTCAACACAAGGGTTGCATTAACACAATCAACATGTAACACATGAGAAGATTTTTGCTTTGCTACCCTGATGTAGGATCAATATTTATGACATTCATACAGCCAATTGGAGGATCACCCATGATTTTTCAGAAAAGGTGGGTGGCTTTTTAGAGTAGGCAAGAATGAAATCCTGAGAATCACCGCATTTGGTCAATAAAGAAGTAAGAAAAACTATGTAAGTAAGATTGAAGCTGCTGCGAAGATGAGATGTGCTTTCAGATTATTTATAATCTAGTTTTTTGGAAAAATCAGGCCACTTACATCTTTCCTGTGTTTTTCTATCATTGTGTCACTAAAGCTTTTATCTAACTATTAAGGATGTTCTTAATACAATTCTGATAAATGATCTTGCATCATGAAGTACACCATAAATCTATTTGGAAATTAAAAGCAATGTTTTTTCTGTGTACTTCTAAAAACTGTGGTAGTGGATTTTTAAGTTATATGAAATGTATAAAATGGCCAGACTAACAATAGCATTAGATGAGAAATTATCAGGAAAACTCCTGGAGAACAGGAGAAGTCCCAGCAGACTGGAGGAGGGCAAACGTTGTTCCCATCTTCAAAAAGGGGGAAAAAAGAGGATCCCAACAACTATCGTCCAGTTAGTCTGACATCAATACCAGGGAAGATTCTAGAACAGATCATTAAACAGAGAATCTGTGAACATTTAGAAGGCAATGCCATAATCACAAAAAGTCAGCATGGGTTTCAGAGAAACAAGTCATGCCAGACTAATCTGATCTCTTTTTTTGATAAAGTTACCAGCTTGGTAGATGAAGGGAATGCTGTGGACATTGCATACCTTGATTTCAGTAAGGCCTTTGACAAGGTTCCCCATGACATTCTTGCAAACAAGCTTGTAGAATGTGGGCTAGACAAGTTAACTGTTCAATGGATTTGTAATTGGTTGACCGGCCGAACCCAAAGGGTGCTCAGCAGTGGCTCCTCTTCGTCTTGGAAAGATGTGACCAGTGGGGTGCCACAGGGTTCTGTCCTGGGCCCAGTGCTATTCAACATCTTTATCAATGACTTAGATGAGGGAATTAGGGGCATACTCATCAAATTTGCAGATGACACCAAATTGGGAGGAGTAGCTAATACCCTAGAGGACAGGATCAAAATTCAGAATGACCTGGATAGACTGGAGAGCTGGGCCAAAGCTAACAAAATGAAATTCAATACGGAGAAATGTAAAGTACTGCATTTAGGGCGGAAAAATGAAATGCATAAATATAGGATGGGAGAGACCTGGCTGAATGAGACTACGTGCGAAAGGGATCTAGGAGTCCTAGTAGACCACAAGTTGAACATGAGTCAACAGTGTGATGCGGCAGCTAAAAAGGCCAATGCAATTTTGGGCTGCATCAATAGAAGTATAGTGTCTAGATCAAGGGAAGTAATAGTGCCACTCTATTCTGCCTTGGTCAGACCTCACTTAGAATACTGTGTCCAGTTCTGGGCACCACAATTCAGAAAGGATATTGACAAATTGGAGCGTGTCCAGAGAAGGGCAACTAAAATGGTGAAAGGTCTGGAAACAATGCCTTATGAGGAGAGACTTAGGGAGCTGGATATGTTTAGCCTGGAAAAAAGACGGTTTAGAGGTGATATGATAGCCCTGTTTAAGTATTTGAAGGGATGTCACGCTGAGGATGGAGCAGGCTTGTTTTCTGCTGCTCCAGAGACTGGAACACGGAGCAATGGGTGCAAGCTCCAGGAACAGAGATTCCACCTCAACATGAGGAGGAACTTTTTGACAGTAAGAGCTGTTCGGCAGTGGAACACACTCCCTCGGAGCGTGGTGGGGTCTCCTTCCTTGGAGGTCTTTAAACAGAGGCTGGATGGCCATCTGTCGGGGATGCTTTGATTGTGATTTCCTGCATGGCAGGGGGGTTGGACTGGATGGCCCTCGTGGTCTCTTCCAACTCTGCAATTCTATGATTCTATGATTCTATGATTCTATATAAAGAGGATTAGAGAAGTGTACTACCCCCATGGAAAGATAAAAGGGAAGAACTCGTTGTAATTAGTATAGAAACTTGAGTCTGTAAACTAAAATACAGATAAACCGATTATCTTTATGTTAAATATATTTATTATATTTGAGGGGAAAGGGAACGCTTGTAATAGGAATGGCAGATAAACATTGGGATAAGACATGTAAGAAGGGGATGATATTTATCGATTATGCAACACATTTAAGCAAAGGGAAGGAAGTTTAGCTGTGTATATGTAGGTAGGTCTTTATTTTGTATCTGTTGTTTGTTTTTAATAGAATATTGTTGTCTATGTTTGAAATTGTTTTAACAAGATATGAAATTCTTTGTAATAAAAAGAAATGAAGAATCTGCCAATAAAAAAGCCTAAAAAAAATGGTAGTGCAGGTAAGTTCTTGTAAAAAGAGGATAAGACATCTACAAACTGTTTTTTCCTGAGTGTTTCTCCTTTAATGTCTGCTCCTTGCAGATTTTGTGAATCCAGTCCCAAATCTGTTTATGGATCCAACCTATAGATCCAATTTCCATGCTTCAATGTTGGCTCAGCGTACAGAGTAAAAGCGTTCCCATTCCGGGTATCCATTGGTTCTCTGCCCAGTAATATAAAGCAGCAGCTGGTAACCAGCTGTCCCATAACAATGCTGTTCCATAAGCCTGAATCATAAATGATCCAGCCTCCATTTCAGTTTGCCTATATCCTAAGAGCTCTTAGCAACCAACATGATACAGATGCTGACATCATGTATGTTTTTGTTCCTTCCAGTCATCTTCTTTGCTCCTTTCCCTAGTCTATTATTCCATCTTATTTTCTTCCACTTTCAAGAGGACGCCCAGTCGGTCTTACCTTTTCTCATTTCTACGTGTATAGAGAGAGGTAGAAACAAAAGCAAAATAACAGGTTGAAAGGACAAATAAAGAAAGAGTTCAAGCATATGCAATATTTTCACTGACATTCATAGAGTGCAGTCTGTTTCATCAGATCCCTTGATCAATTTGTCAGACAGACCAAATCCACACTACACAAATCATCCAGTTTCAAACTCCTTCCTATGGAATCCTGGTATTTGTAGTTTTACAAGTTCTTTAGCCTTCTCTGCCAAAGAGTGCTGATGCTTCACCAAACTAGAAATTCCAGGATTACATAAGAAGGAGCCATGGCAAACAATCCAGGAGATTATCAGACACAGCAAATATGGTGCAATAACAATGACAGGATACCATGAAAGGGCTCCTGTATCTCATGATGTCATCCTCCCCGCATTCTGCTGCTGTGAAAAAAGCATTCTTTTTTATTAGCAGGCCAAGCCATCAATTGATATCATATAGTGATTTTTTTCGCAGTATTTCTTGTCTGTGAAATTGTGTCCTGTTCTGCTGGCATGATTACAGCGTCAATGGGCGGTCCCGGCCAGAACACTCCCTGGTGAGAACATGAAAACTAGGTATGGAACGCTCTTTTTATGAACCTCCCCATTTTTCTGGCAAGTTTCTAAGTGTGTTTCAGTGCTTGTGTATTCATTTTGTTTGTTAATTTAGGTGTTTTTTGACTTTTAAATGTGCTCACGTTTTCTCGTGAGAATGGCTGAAGTCTCACCCATATGAAAACACAGAAGTAAACAGTGCTAGCAGTCATGTTGCAATAATTCAGGAGCAGCTCTTTCTCATGATTACAGCAACATGTGAGAAGTGTTATTATGCCAGGATACTTACGCTTTAAAATATAGTGGGACAAAAACGTTTTAGATGCTCGTCTGATAATCTCTGCAGTTTCAAATTGGATTATTTGTTTGGGCTGGAAGTCAACCTGAAGAAAACGGATGTTCTCCACCAGCCTGCACCACAGGGCGAACACCACCATCCCCATATTGCAGTAGGCAAATCTGTGCTTAAGTCCATTCAGCAGCTCACCTACCTGGGAAGCATCATCTCCTCAGATGCCAAGATTGACAAAAGAGTCTGGAGTAACAAACACCTAAGGCGAAGCACAAAAATCAGTGTGTATAGAGCCATTGTACTGTCTATTCTCCTTTACGGGTCTGAAACATGGGTCACCTATCGCCAACACTTATGACTCCTTGAACGTTTTCATCAGCGCTGTATACGTACAATCCTAAATATACACTGGACTATGTGACGAAAGTTGCTGTCATTGAGCAAGCAGGGATCACCAGCATTGAGGCCATGATATTGAGAACACAGCTGCGCTGGGCAGGGCACATTTCTAGGATGGAGGGCCATCTCCTCCCAAAAATAGTACTCTACAGTGAACTCGCAATGGGTCAGCGTAAGAGGGGTGCTCCAAAAGAGCGATACAAGGATTCCCTGAAACAACATCTCAGGCTCGGCCAAATTGATCACCAACAATGGTTCACCCTGGCTTCACATCGGGAGGCATGGAGATGCACTATCCACAATGCTGCAGCCTTATTTGAGAACTCATGCCAAACAAGTCTTGAAGAGAAATGACAACACAGAAAGGATCACAACCCGGAAACAACACCCAAGGACAGCCTCTGCTGTGCTTTCTGCAACCGGACTTGTTTATTTCAGATTGGCCTTTTCAGTCATCAGCACGCTTGCAGAAAGCGCGGGATGAGTCCTTCCTGAATCTTGATTTGCAAAGAAAAGCCAGAGAGAGAGAGAGAGAGAGAGAGAGAGAGAAATTGAGATTTGTGTAGTGTGGACCTGGCCTTAGTCTACCATTTCTTCGGATGTTGGCTATAAGCAAAATGACTTTATGTGGAGCTAGGGGACCATTCTTTATATTCACTCTATCCAGGGATTTAGGACTTTATCAGACAAGCCTCTCTGAGGGTTCTTTTGCTGAGACAAGCCTCTCCGAGGGTTCTTTTGCTGGCATATTTTAAAGTGTTTTTCTGCCAGCAAAAGAACCCTTCCTACCAGACCTACCTTGATCAGTTTTCAAAGGCAGCCTCTCAGCATGAATGGAGAATGAATGGAGCTCCATTAACTTCCACATTTGTGATCTCGCCAATTCTTGTGAGAAAACATGAATGCGATAAATTTTAAAAATACAAAAAAACAAAGACACAAAACATTCACACAAGCACAAAAATACAGTTTGCAACCTAAAAGTGAACTGGGGAGGTTCATAAAAAGAGCATCCCCTACCTGGCTATCACAGTCTCACTCCAAAGTGTTCTGTCATTGACGCCATATTCACATGAGCACAATGGCACGAGGTTTCAAATGCCAGCAATATTGGCAACAAAGTGCCACAGGAGATCTATTAACAGCTTGGCCCATCAATAAAAAAAGAACAGCTCATTTATATTATGTGATCGTGAAAGGACGACATCATCTGATATGTGCTTAAAGCCCTTAGTAGATACATAACCTGAAGGCAATTGTTAGTGCCAACTAGATTATACCCACTGAATCAATTGGATACACATAAGTGCTGATTTACCAAGCTCTCATTAATGCAGTGGTTTAGTCTACTGGGACAGGCAAAGTGCAGACTTCCAGATATTGTTGGACTGCAAGTTCTAGTAGGCCTAGCTGCCATAGCTAATGATGAAGAATGCTGGGAATTGCAGAGTAGCAACAGCTGGAGGGCTACATTCTGCCCTTTTCTGATTTAGGGCTTGTCTACACTGGCCAGAATAGTCTGCCTTATGTAGTAGCCCCAGAGCTAGCCTGGATTCCCCCCTCCACTATGATGAAATAGGCAGAAGTCTGCACACACATGCTCACCGGTATTGGCGGGCATCACTGCCACTATTGGGCATAGCACCCTCTGACGCCAGGAAGGAGGCCCTCAGCCTGTGATCAAGGCTGGTCACATGCTGGGGGCCTTGAATCATATGCTGAGGGCCTCCTTCCTGGCTTCAGAGCAACACCAGTAGTGACAGTGCGGAGCCATCCTGTGAGACAGCCTGGCATATAGGTACAAATTCCTGTGTTCTCATGCTGGACCCATCCAGGTTTTCCTACATGACACAAGTTTTCCTGGGGGCTATTTTGAAACTTTTTAAAAGGGTTTACCCTGGCTTCCCCCTGGCTTCCCCTTGAACCTGTCCAGAGGTGAATCAGGGCAAGAGCCCTGCATCGTTTGGACTTCAGGATTCCAACACGGGAGGAAAACCAGGGTAAATTGCCTATCTAGACAAGCCCTCTGTCCATATAATGAACTTTTAAAAAATCTGTATGGAAAGCCAAGACTGATGCACTGGCCCATGCTTTGTTTGCATATGCTTGATTGGCAAGGTTGTATTTGTCCACTTTTTATAAAGAAATGATAAGGAATGCAGGATAAATGGAAAGTTAATTAGTACTAGTTTTGCTTAAGCAGTATGAGCTTTGACTTGCAGTGAGATTAGGAGTTGCCTGGGAAAACAAAACAATAAACTGCTTTTGTGCCTCTGAGAAGCTTTAGTTAGGATGGAAGGGAAGACAACAAGAGCCTCTGCTACTATGCACACATTAACTCCTGTTACAGATACCATTACTATAGGAGCCAGTTAAAAAGGTGCCTGTTGAGTTTCTATGATTTAAAAGGTGGATACACTTGAAAATGCAATAAGTTATAATATTTAAAACAACAACAACAACAGATTGACATATTAAAATAGTAACCAAATTAAAAATAATTTAAAAATTCACCTAGGGGACAAAATTAAAGTATACCAATCCTCCCACCACGCCACTGAAAATTACTTAGGACTTTATCACACAAGCTTTTTAAAGCAGAATTAAAGTTCAATAATAGCTCCTTTGGCGATACTTATCATATGGCATTGCCTCCAAATCATTGCTGCTGTGCCTCCAAAGCATGGTTAGGGCGTCCCTTGCCATTGACGGGGAACACCCATCAATAAGCTCCCAAGCATGCTGCTGTGCCATGAGTTCTCAGGTGTAATAATTTCTCCAGTTGCAGTCCTGAGGTTGGGCAGTCATGTGGTCTCAGTCTCCACCTCTCCCCCTCGCTATCCCTGAACAGGCTGTTCCTCTCCCCCCCCCCAGCCCTACTTTCTTTCCTTTTCTTTTTTCTGTGTTTCACTAAATTGCATAGCCATAATTGCTAAACTATATTACAGCTAAAATAAAATAAAATAAAATAAAATAAAATAAAATAAAAATGAAAGGCATGCTGGGTAGGGCAACAGAGCAGGGAGGTGAGGTTAAGGTCTGGAAGAGAGCCAAGGCACCATTGATGGCTGAAGCAGCTCCAGTCACACTGTTGAAGGGACATGTGATACTGAGGGCTCCCAAACTGGTATTTATCCATTTAACTTTTGCTAATGCGATTGGAGTGAGAATGGGGCTCATGTGATAATCTCCTACAACTCTGGAGATTTGGCCATGGAAACCCATTGGGTGATTTTGGGCAAGTCATACTCTTTCACCCTCAGGGAAAGGGAAAGGCAAAAACCCCTCTGAACAAATCTTGCCAAGAAAACACTGTCATAGGTCTGCTCATGTAATAATGTCCTTAGTTATACAGCCAGTCAGTTGGCAAAGTCCTGCTTGAATAAAAAGGCATGCCAGCAAAAGGACAAATAAGCCTAAATCCTATTGTTAGTCCTGACCAAAATAGACTCACTTCATCAATTGAATATACCTACTGTATGGACTGTATCAGATGAGGAAAAAAAAGGTGCCGAAAATAAGTGATAATGACATCACGGGTCATCATTATCAGATGACATCTTCTTCTGTGGCCAGTCTGTTAATTAGCTGGTAATAGGGTGCCACTTTCAATTGATGGCTTAAGCCGTCAATAGATCGGCAGTGCTGGCTTTTTGCACCATTGAACTCACATGAATGCAGCATGAATGGCTGGTCTGGCACAAACACTTTGGGTTGAGATCATGACATCCAGGTAAGTGACACACTTTTCATGATCCTCCCTGTTCCTGTTACTCCCTGTTCCTGTTAAATTTCCAAGTAACATGATCCTGTTACTTGGAAATTTTTAAGTGTGTGTATGTGCTTTTTAAAAACTTTTTGTGTGGTTTTTTTTTTTGGTTTTTTTTTATTTTGAATTTCTCATGCGATGAAGTCTCACAAGACTCTGTGGGATTTTGAATGAGGAAGTGAACAGAGCTCTGTTCACTTCCTCTTCATTGCCGGAGAAGCCTTTGCCAGGAGACAAAGGTAAGTGTGGTGGAAGGTGTTCTTTTGCTGGCATGAAAATGGATTTAATTACAGTTGTCCCTCCATATCCATGGATTTGATATCCACAGATTTAAGTATTCACGGCTTGAAAATATTCTTTAAAAAATAATAGTCCAAAAAGCAAACCTTGATTTTGCCATCTTTTATAAGGGACACCATTTTGCTTTGCCATTGCATATAATGGGACTTGAGTATTCACAGATTTTAGTATCTACGGGGGTGGGGTGGGGGTCCTGCAACCAAACCCCAGCAAATATGAAGGGACAACTGTATGCCAGCAAAAGAACGTTTTTATAGGCTAGTCTGATAAAGTCCTTGGACAGTATGCTCTTGGGTAATCAAAAAGATAGCTTGTGAGCCTTTTCATGTTACAGTCAAGTGGCTACATATGCATCATAAAATAAATGGGAAAGCATAAAACCCATCCTTATGCTGTGAAGGTGAACAATAATTTGCATAATTTAGTAACCCCCCTGTCTATGCAGGAGTTGACAGTTAAAGCATTATTGGTCATCCAACCTCTGTTTAAGAACCTTCCAGCAATAGAGGGCCCACTACCTTATGAGGTAGTCTATTCCAGTATTGAACAGTTTTTACTAACAGGAAATTCTTTCTAATATTTAGTTGGAATATAACTGCTATAAATAGAAATAGCAAATATCTTAGTATAGTGGTGAAGACCAGAAAAGCTCCCTGACAAAGGAAGCTGCGTGCCTGCCTGCCTGCCTAGGCTGCTGTCCAGGGGCCAGTTCTCCTTACATGGATATAATGCTATGATTCTACTTAAACTGCTATGGTTCAGTCTATTGAATCCTGGGGTGCAGAGTTGAGGGAAAGGAATTTAGAATTCTCATCCAGGAAGCACTAGTACCCCAGCAACTACAATCCTAGGATTCCACAGGATGTTGCCATGACAGTTAAAGTGGAATATAGCATTAACTGTGTAGTGCGGCTGGGACTTGGACTGGGCAAATGTTCAGAGAGCGTGGTCTGCCCCTCAAATAGAAGATTGCCTTTTGACTGTCCTTCAGACAGAGAGCTCTAAAAAGTAGGGCACATGGCCAACATACTTCATGCATACAAAAATCATAACTTTTACAGTGGCTGCTTTTATATGCAAATCATCATCAATCAGCATCAGCATCATCAATCATCACCATCAATATTTAATGTTTTGAAATGGGATTAATAAGCTTGTTTCCTAACATCCCAAAGCAGCACATAGAAAGCTGGAGCATGAATAATTTTCAAATGCAGGTGACAATACCTTGATATGAATAAATAGCACAATGCTGGAGTCAGGGCCCCATGTACTGAAAGTTGTCCTGAATGATTCTGGAGCACTCCATTTGATATTTCGTAACGAGTGCAGAAGTCATCACTACTGCAGAGATGCAGGAGCCAGGCATGTGGAGAGTGCTCTGTATGGCTTCCCATCCAGCACAGAAAGCCAGACATCTCAACACAGGCCTGTTTCAATTAATCATTATCATCATCATATGATTTCCTTAGAATAAGCATTATGGCACCCCTAGATTCTTACTGCCCTCTTGTCAGTCCCGCTGTGTTAGTAAAGGCGCAAGTACAAAGCACACCAAGGAAGGTGTCAGGTATATCTGAACAACCCTGAATTTTCTTGACTGGCAACATGCCAGGGTGGCCTTGAGGTTTTGGCCACTCTGGCATATTTTTATTTCACCTTTTAACAGGTTCCCAGAATGATTTACAAAAAAATTAAAAGTATAATTTTAAAAAATTTAAGCACCACTGCCATTAAAAGCAACCAACAGGATAAAAGCCAATTCCAAACAACATAGAAGCAATGTATAGAGGATTTTAAAGCCTGGATGGTGGGGATGGGTTTGCCTGGTGCCAAAATAACATCAGGGTAGGTGTCAGGCTAACCTCCTTGGGGAAAATATTTCACAGTCACGATGCCACATTGAGTAGTAGATCCTTTGCCTTATAGCAGGAGTGGGAATCATAAATCATGTGGCCCTCTAGATGTTCTTAGATTGCAATTTCTAGCAGCCCTAGCTGACATATCCCAAGCTGAAAAGAATGCTGGAAGATGCAGTTTGTTTTTGAAGGTCTTCATTATTCATACTCCTGTCCTATAGCTAGTCCTGGCTGGTGGGGTCACCTGAAGAGGCCTCTATTGAAAATCATAGTGGATGGACAACACACATATAAATAACCTGTCCTTCAGGTATCCCCGTCTCAAACTGTGAAGGACCTTAAAGGTAAAAACAACAACAAGAAACAAGTGGTTAGAATGCACACACAGCTTGACCAAGGGTCAAGGAAACAGGAACACCAAGAAGTGCTATAAAGTAGCACCAAGCAGGAAAGCTGAAAGCAACAAAGCTGCCTGGGTGTGGCTGTGAGATTTATAGGCAGCACATAGGTGTCTAATTAAGTCAGCGTCTTGTACTTAATAGCCTCTGGGATCAGTGTTTCTCTCTTCAGCATTCCATAAAGGAGGGGGTGCTTTCCATGTCTTCTGCATCTGCCAGGTCTTGCTGAGGAGCCAGGCATCCCAGTGTCTCAGCCTCCAGCTCCCCAGACTCAAAGAGACCTGTGTTATCAAGAGCTACAGATTCCTGGTCAACTGCTGCCCCCTCGTCCTCCTTGTCTGAATCATCCCAGAGGGTGAGTTATAACATCCTGGTGAAGTTGTGATACCTTAAACATCAACTACAATTACACAGAGTGTGCCATTGAACATAAAGTCTAATAACTGAGAAAAATATTTATTCATATGCCTTCCCAGACAGTGCTCTCACTCTGAGATTCCTCTCCTTTGCTGCAAGGAATGGAGAAGAGGGTCCATGTCCTGACATCTGGCAACCCTAATTTGTAAGGCTAACATGCGAGCTGCACCCATTCCTGAGAAGATGAGGCTTGTCCAAGGTACCACATGCTTACATGACATTCGGGGGGGGGGTTATGGCAATGCACTCTAGATGGAGCTATCAGGAGCAAAATTTATTTTGCTCCTGAATGTGGCAGCAAGGAAGGATGTTATTAGATGGGATCATATACTTATTCTGTAGCAGTTGAACTGCCAGTTTTGTTTCTGGGTACAATTCAAAGTATTGGAGATTACCTTTAAAGTCGTAAATATATTGGGTCCAGGATACCCGAGGAATCATCTCCTCTCATACTAGTCTTTCCATGTTATAGGATACATAGGAAAGCGCCTCCTCTGTGTTTTGTTTAGAGCCCTGCGATACAATTTGCCAAGATGAGAGAGATATCTTTTTTGACAATGACAACTAGACAGTGCAATAACTTAGCTTGTGAAAAATGTCTGTGTCTTACCATCTGGTTAAAATAGGTCTAGTCTATTCCCAGGAAGCATTTTCTTTCCAAGCAGGTGAATTTTTATTTGGTGGGTAGCTGGAGTTTTGCACTGTCTTCAAAGGCAACCCGAATCACAATGCATTACAATAGTCTACTCTGGAAGTGATCATTTATGAGGTGAAGCTGTTTATTTAAGCAGTGTTGTAAATGGCAGACCATTCTAAGGTGGTAGAAGGCGCATCTCTGTGCATCCAGGTACAAAAATGGACCAGTGAGACATGTTCAGATTCTAACTGGCAAGATGTGAATACAAGTAACTGAGCAAAATGTGACAACCAGCAACAGGGTTCCTATCTTGTCTGGACTGAGCTTCAGTGATTAGCAATCATCCAGCCCATCACTACACACAAGCACTGCTTTAGAACTGTCACTGCATTTCCTGAACAGGACGAAAGGAGAAATAGGATGGGGTGTTGCTGTATGATGATGATACCTTACACTAAACCTCTGGTGGGTTTACTCTGCATTTTTCATTGTAGATTAGGGTGGGCAGCTGTGAGAGACAAGGGGGATTCATTAGCTCCCCAGGAGACCTTCGACAGCTGCACTTCCTATTGCACCACCACCACCACCAAAAAGGTTTTTTTAATGTTACCAATCCCCCCCCTGCCCTTGGGAAGCATTTTTGCCATGCTTTTGCTCCCTCTCGGGCCATTCAGACCCAAGAAGAACCTCTTGTAAAACAGATTTACTTCCGGTTTACTTCCAGTTTTTCAGGGATTCCCAAAATATGGCACATGTCCCCAAGCTCCCCTTGGGGGCATTTTGGGACAGTTTTTTTTGTATCACTGCGACGCCTTGGGGGCTGGTCTAGATGGGCAATATACCCCCATCTTTCCCCCATCTCAGAGCCCTGCAGTCCATACAATGCAGGGCATTTGCCCCATTCTCTCCCTGGGCAGTCCTCACCCCTCACAGGGCAGATACGAGGCTGAGAAGGTGGGGGAGGCAGGGTAGGGTCCAATACAATGTTTTAGAATAATACCTGTTTAAATCCATTTCCACCAGGAGGAAATGGATCAGGCCCCATGAGACTGCAGGGGCCCATCCTGGCAGGTCTGCCCTCACTGAAGCTGCTGGTCTACCTTGCTCTTCTGAGAGGCAGGAGAGAGTCCCATAGCATGTGATAAAGGCTGGTCACATGTTGCAGGCTTTCTGCCTTCCAAGACAATGAGGGAAATGGAGGCAGCAGCTGCAGCGATGGGCTGGTGTGCCCGTCAGGACTTCCTCCCATTCTGTGGAGGGATAGGGGGGACAATGGGCCTGATCCGTGGCCAGGATATGCTAGTGGGGAGACGGTGTATACTGGCTGGTGTAGATGAGCTCTTAGTTGCACAGATGTAACTAAGTTGCCAATGCAGAATATTGGCAAATGTGTATGTGTAGCAAGAAGGAAGCATGGAAGGCCAAAATTGTGCTTAGGTGTTTTGGTGATGAAGTCTGCAGTAATGTAACAACATAATTCTGTATAAGTTCATTCAGAAGTAAGCTTCACTGAGGGCTACTCCAGATGGGCCAATCTGGAATACAGTTGCCCCTCCACATTCGCGAACTCAGCATTCGCGGTTTTAATTATTCGCGGTTTTGGGAGGGCCCCCCCAGGCCCCCCCAAAACCGCGAAAAGGGGCCTCCGGAGGCCCCTTGAAAGCTGTGGGAAGGAGCCGGGAGGGCCGGCTAGGCGTTCACGGGGCTTTTGGAGACCCCCCAGAGGCCCCGTGAAGGCCTGGGGAGGGTGGGGGGAGGGTGGGGGGAGGCCTTCACGGAGCCTTGGAAGGCTCCGTGAAGGGCTGGGGAGGGTGGGGGGAGGCCGTGGAGGCCTTCACGGGGCCTTGAAAGGCTCCGTGAAGGCCCCGGGGAGGGTGGGGGGAGGCCTTCACGGAGCCTTGGAAGGCTCCGTGAAGGGCTGGGGAGGGTGGGGGGAGGCCGCGGAGGCCTTCATGGAGCCTTGAAAGACTCCGTGAAGGCCCCGGGGAGGGAGGGTGGAGGGTGGGGGGAGGCCTTCACGGAGCCTTCCAAGGCTCCGTGAAGGGCTGGGGAGGGTGGGGGGAGGCCGCGGAGGCCTTCACGGAGCCTTGAAAGGCTCCGTGAAGGCCCCGGGGAGGGTGGGGGGAGGCCTTCACGGAGCCTTGGAAGGCTCCGTGAAGGGCTGGGGAGGGTGGGGGGAGGCCGCGGAGGCCTTCACGGAGCCTTCCAAGGCTCCGTGAAGGCCCCAGGGAGGGAGGGGGGAGGATGGGGGGAGGCCTTCACGGAGCCTTGGAAGGCTCCGTGAAGGGCTGGGGAGGGTGGGGGGAGGCCGCGGAGGCCTTCACGGAGCCTTGAAAGACTCCGTGAAGGCCCCGGGGAGGGAGGGTGGGGGGAGGCCTTCACGGAGCCTTGGAAGGCTCCGTGAAGGGCTGGGGAGGGTGGGGGGAGGCCGTGGAGGCCTTCACGGGGCCTTGAAAGGCTCCGTGAAGGCCACGGGGAGGGAGGGGGGAGGGTGGGGGGAGGCCTTCACGGAGCCTTCCAAGGCTCCGTGAAGGGCTGGGGAGGGTGGGGGGAGGCCGCGGAGGCCTTCACGGAGCCTTGAAAGGCTCCGTGAAGGCCCCGGGGAGGGTGGGGGGAGGCCTTCACGGAGCCTTGGAAGGCTCCGTGAAGGGCTGGGGAGGGTGGGGGGAGGCCGCGGAGGCCTTCACGGAGCCTTGAAAGACTCCGTGAAGGCCCCGGGGAGGGAGGGGGAGGGTGGGGGGAGGCCTTCACGGAGCCTTGGAAGGCTCCGTGAAGGGCTGGGGAGGGTGGGGGGAGGCCGCGGAGGCCTTCACGGAGCCTTGAAAGGCTCCGTGAAGGCCCCAGGGAGGGAGGGGGGAGGGTGGGGGGAGGCCTTCACGGAGCCTTGGAAGGCTCCATGAAGGCCTGGGGAGGGTGGGGGGAGGCCGCGGAGGCCTTCACGGAGCCTTGAAAGACTCCGTGAAGGCCCCGGGGAGGGAGGGTGGAGGGTGGGGGGAGGCCGTGGAGGCCTTCACGGGGCCTTGAAAGGCTCCGTGAAGGCCCCGGGGAGGGAGGGGGGAGGGTGGGGGGAGGCCTTCACGGAGCCTTCCAAGGCTCCGTGAAGGGCTGGGGAGGGTGGGGGGAGGCCGCGGAGGCCTTCACGGAGCCTTGAAAGGCTCCGTGAAGGCCCCGGGGAGGGTGGGGGGAGGCCTTCACGGAGCCTTGGAAGGCTCCGTGAAGGGCTGGGGAGGGTGGGGGGAGGCCGCGGAGGCCTTCACGGAGCCTTGAAAGACTCCGTGAAGGCCCCGGGGAGGGAGGGGGAGGGTGGGGGGAGGCCTTCACGGAGCCTTGGAAGGCTCCGTGAAGGGCTGGGGAGGGTGGGGGGAGGCCCCAGGGAGGGAGGGGGGAGGGTGGGGGGAGGCCTTCACGGAGCCTTGGAAGGCTCCGTGAAGGGCTGGGGAGGGTGGGGGGAGGCCGCGGAGGCCTTCACGGAGCCTTGAAAGGCTCCGTGAAGGCCCCAGGGAGGGAGGGGGGAGGATGGGGGGAGGCCTTCACGGAGCCTTGGAAGGCTCCGTGAAGGGCTGGGGAGGGTGGGGGGAGGCCGCGGAGGCCTTCACGGAGCCTTGAAAGACTCCGTGAAGGCCCCGGGGAGGGAGGGTGGAGGGTGGGGGGAGGCCTTCACGGAGCCTTGGAAGGCTCTGTTAAGGGCTGGGGAGGGTGGGGGGAGGCCGTGGAGGCCTTCACGGGGCCTTGAAAGACTCCGTGAAGGCCCCGGGGAGGGAGGGGGGAGGGTGGGGGGAGGCCGCGGAGGCCTTCACGGAGCCTTCGAAGGCTCCGTGAAGGCCCCGGGGAGGGCAATCCATATTCGCGGTTTTTTTACATTCGCGGGGGTCCGTGGAACGTAACCCCCGCGAATGTCAAGGGACAACTGTATTCTGTTTAGACTACAATCCTAGTATACACACTGACTGTCCTAAAAGTTACGTCCTGATGACACCAGTGGAACTTACTTTCAAGCAGGCAAGCAT
The DNA here is from genome assembly GCA_030847615.1 of Gambelia wislizenii. Classification (NCBI taxonomy): domain Eukaryota; kingdom Metazoa; phylum Chordata; class Lepidosauria; order Squamata; family Crotaphytidae; genus Gambelia; species Gambelia wislizenii. The sequence continues at coordinate 39,319,763 of JAUMIR010000004.1, forward strand.
ATGTTTTCACTATTAAATTTCAGGAGGAACTTTCTGACAGTAAGAGCTGTTTGGCAGTGAAACACACTCCTTGGAGGTCTTTAAATAGAGGCTGGATGGCCATCTGTCAGGGATGCTTTGATCGTGATTTCCTACGTGGTTGGACTGGATAGCCCTTGTGGTCTCTTCCAACTGTACAATTCTATGATTCTATGAAATTTGTTCACAGCCCAATCCTATGCGTATTTATGCAGAACTAAGGCTGCATCTGCACTGCAAAAACAATGTAGTTTGACACCATTTTAACTGTCATGGCTCAAGGCTATGAAATTCTGGGATTTGCAATTTTGTGAAATATTTAGCCTTTTCTGTCACAGAGCTCTGGTGGCATAACAAACTACAAACCACAAGATTCCATAGCTTTGAGCCATGGTAGTTAAAGCAGTGGACTATCAGACTAGCATCTAAAAACACTGTAATTCCATGAATGAAGATAGTGGGAACATCATGGCATTATTACACTTATTATCAAACATAGCTGTAATCACACAAAAGAAACACCACAGAATTATTGCACGATGATCACTAGTGCTTTGAGAATGGGAGTTTACTTCCACGATTTGGCATGGGCGAGATTTAGCAGTTTTCGCAAGAAGACATAAGCATGCTTAAAATGCCCCCCAAAATTATTAACAAAGTAAATGAACACACAAGCACTGAAACAAACATAAAAATGTGCAAACTGAAGGTTCATAAAAAGAGTGTTCCTGTGCTTCGTTTTTGCATTCTCATCTGGAAGTTTGCTTGCTGAGGACCTCTCATTCATGCTGTAATCTCATAATTACAACAGGACATGATTTCACACACCATCAATACCATGAAAAAAGCAATATGGGCAATCTATTCATGGCTTATCCTGTCAATTAAAAGCCATGCCTTATTCGTGGCTGGGGCACAGGGTAACCACAAGATGACGACGATGTCATGCAATGGCTGCAGCCATTCACACTACCATTACGTCATATTCCATGATTTTTGCCATGCCTGATAAAGTCCAGTGTCAAACTGGATTATTTCTGCAGTGCAGATGAAGCCAAAGTCCCTTTGTGTCGAGTGGGGTTATACCCTAGTGAATGTGGTTAATGCTGCAACCTTAAATGTGATTCCTTCTCTCCTTGGAACCTTGGGAACCTCGGTCACATGAAAGAAACTCTTTAATTTTTTTTTAAAATTATCAGCACCTGTATCAAACTCACTTTCCTTAGAGTTTTTGGGGAGAAATAATGATTGTAAATCTGTTCTAAAACATACAGTGTCCATAGACAAGTTTCTGTGTTCCTAGAAAAGTAACTAAAGAAAGATGAAGTACACAAATATAATTGTCTTTCTTTCTGCAGTTTTGCAGAGCAGAGGGAACATCCGAATCTTGATTTCTTAAATGCAGGAAATCACTGCATATTATTTTTATACCTAGACCCAAACTTGTACCAAGTTTAAATTCATATACCTGTGAAATGTCTGTGAAATCTCCAGCAACAAAGTACAAGTATACTTTTTCATGCAATTTCTTCCATTGTTTTAACTTGTGGAGAGTTAAGTGGGGTGTGATTAAAAGAAAAGAAAATGATTTCCTCCCCTTTCCTTCTTACTGATGCAACCCCACAGAGACCAGAGGGGTTTGGCGCAACTGAGAACAGAAGTCTAGTCCAAAAACATCCACTGGTGCTTGATCTTTCTTGAACATGATTAATCCTTGGAAAAAACTAACTGACATAGGCATCAATAACTACAGTAACTTGTTATGGCTGCCTCATTCCAGGAGGATTACATGCCTGAGCACTCCTTAAAACATCTAATAGATGTCATTTTGTTTTTATTTTCAGTGTTCATGTGAGTGAAGGGCTAATTGAGGTGTCTAGAATCATGGTGTGAGCAGGCAGGCATGGTACAAAGCTTCCCACAGGAAACCTCGCCGACATACTTCAGACTTGACCTGAAATACCCTCCTGCTGCTCAAGACCTGGGCCATCCTGCAGGTCTCCTCCAGCAATTTATTATTATACTAGAATCTCCCCCGTCCACATTATCGGGCTTAAGTCAAGAGCTCCCAAACTCTTTTTGTGATAAACAGAGCTGCCAACTTTGTTTTGGTTTGCTCTTTTCTTGCAGGTGTAGCATTGAGGAAAGCTTCACAAGCTAATTCTCTTGTTCAGCCAGCCTTCTGTTTCTCATTTCAGTTAGCATTGTCCAAATACTGTCAAGGATATTTTCATGTTTAGAAGGAGTATTGTTACTACTGTGCCTTCGAGTAGTTTCCGACTTGTGGTGACCCTAAGGTGAACCTATCACAGGGTTTTCTTGGCAAGATTTTTTTAAAGGGGTGTGTGTGTTCCATTGTCTTCCTTGGAGGCTGAGAGAGTGTGACTTGCCCAAGGTTACCCAGTGGGTTTCCATGGCTGAGTGGTGATTAGAACCCTGGCCACCAGAGTGGTAGTCTAACATTCAAACCACTACACCATGCTGGCTCTCTAGAAGGAGTAAAATCATGTTCAAATGAAGCAAAACAAAAAACACTGGAACCTGAAATCCAGAGGAAGCACAACCAGGGATGTAGCTCTGTGTGTGTGGTGTGTGTGTGTGAGACTACATTTCCCTCAAATAAGAATTTTGTCCCCATGAAATTTTAGCATCACAGTATCGCAGTAATGTAAAATTTAAGTCAAGTACTTAGAAATACAATTTAATCACCCAAAGGAAAAGAGCAAGCAAAGTTATGAAGGGAATGTGATCACAACAAATATACGAGTTTGAGATGTGAACAGTTTTCACTGTCTCACTCACACATTTGGAGAGAAATTTTTATTGTGGGGACAGTTCCTTTATTTTGCGCTCCTTCCCTAGCTACACTTTTTAGCAGTACCGAGCACCCAACACTACGTTTTATTCCAAGATACTTGGTTATCTCTGCAAGCCTTCTAACTCATAAAGGCTTAAGCTTTGCATGAATGTGTAATGCAAAATTGTTATTGAATGCTCACATAACATTCAGAGAGCAATCACAGCAGTCCATTCCTTATTATTTCCCTTATTTCCCTGTCCCAAAACAAAGAAACTTAACTTGGTTCAAGAGAGGTAGCAATTCCTGGCCTTGGCAAAAGCAATGTTGCCCCCTGGGAAACTAAAGTTGATGCCATGTACCAGATCTCCTTCTCCCTGGCAGAAGTTATATGTAGAAGAACGATGTGCAGAGGATTGGTTTGCCACTAGGGATTCTGGAACTGTTAACTCCAGTTCTTAGTAGAGAAGAAAGCTCTCCTATGGCCTGGGCCTGCCCACTGCCATCTTTCCCACTAGGGCCTGGGGGATAAAAGCAAATCCAGTCAAGTAGGGGCATTCATGAATGTTCAAATCATTCCCTAAAGTTCTGGGCCATTTATTCTGTGAACTTCTGTGGTATTATGGCATACGCTCAGTGCAGCACCAGACTGTAGATGTTAACAGGTGTCCTTGGCTCACATTCTCTCAGTCAACAGATATCATGTCTGTTCCAAGCATAAACTCATCAATCAAAATTTTGTTTACAGGCAGACACATACCCTCCAGCATTTCACAGATGAAAACTGGGACACATGTAGCCAAGCAACATCACAGTGTCAAGATGGCAAAAGTCAGTAATGAGAACACACACACACACACACTAGAAGAGGCTGCAGCAGTTTGCTTATGCCTGATCCTGCTGGGAAGGGCAAGATTCCACCATCCTCTACTCCCTCTGCTGAGTAGAGTATTAATTATGAACTTAGTTTGCAGCCACTGAAGTAAGCTAAGGACAAAAAGGTAACATGGGAGAAAGAGAGAGAAACTGGAACATTTTCAAATCATCTGTAAAAGTGGGGCAACAGAGGATTGATCAGTAGCCTCCCTGCCAAAATTGGGATAGTTGGAAGGTATGCAGGCATAGCACAATTTTAATTACCCCTTATTAGCTTGGATACACCCAAGCTCCCTCAATACAGTTGGTTTTATCAGATATTGGGAGCTGAGCAGGATTAGGCCTGCTAAGTATTTGGATGGGAGACCACCAGAGAATACCAGGGATCTGCAGGCAGGGCTAGGAAAGAATCCTACCTGAAATTCTGGAAAGTTCCTACTGCTCTCTTATATGTTCTTGTCTGATCAGAATGAGGATTTTTAATTTCCCTCCCCCTACTAGGCACTTCAATGTAGTGGCTATTTTTAATTTCTACTTAGTAGTAGCAGCAGCAGCAACAACAACAACAATACTAACAAGAAGAAACCAGTCCGTATACTACTATGTAAATTCAGCTCAGTGGTGTTCTTTTGTGTGTCTGGGCCTCCAAGTCATCTGTCGACTTATGGCAACCTCATGAATTTTATAGGTTTTTTTTTTAAGGCAAGGAATACTCAGAGGTGATTTAGAACACATAAAAATACAATTCTGTCAAGTTTTCCATTAAAGATGGTGAAGAGGTTTAGCTTTCTCGGGGCACTGACCCTTGCTGACCTTGCATGTAGTTTCCAAAAATGCCCTCCAAATACAAATGAAAGAAACACGCTTTGACGGTTAATGCATCTCCTGGAGCTAAGTGTGAAAGCTGAGTTCTGAGATCACAGAGAAGCAGCTGTTTCTAGGCAAAATACCACAAAGGTTGGAATCCAGGCGTTTCACTTCTTAGCTTCTCATTCCACCTTTCTTCACAACATACCTAATACCCACCGTGCAGCAGGCAATTTTAAAACTCTGACTTAATGGTCTTACACCCAACTTCCTCTTTAACAACTAATGTGTATTACTTCACGTCTCTTAAAATGTGGTTAGGCAGCCCTGCTGCAGCAGAAGGCTTTTCTGCTCATTCTGCTGTTTGGAAACTTGGATTTCTGTCCCCAAAGTCATGCTATGAATGTACCAGTTACAAATAAGCTGGCCACTTATTTGTCCCAAAGAAATCCACATATGGCCCTCTAGTTACAGGTTCCCCACCATCCCAAATTACAGGCATTCCCTATTATTCTTGCAAGCTTAGGAAAAGGAAAAAGGGAGCATAGATAAGCATGTGTAAATTGCACAGGATGCCAAAATATTGACTTGGTAGCATGCATTATATGAAAAGCCCTTGCTTTGCCGTGCTTTACAGGGAACAATACTCTTTCTGATCAATTTTGACATGGATCTAATAGTTTGTAATACTCCAAAGCATCTCTCAGGCTCTGTTCATGTAATCTATTTTAATGTACTTTTAATCTATTTTAATAACCCAAGCCTGAACCAACATATTCCTTCCAGTAATTCTGTTATCATTGCCACTGGTGCCATGCTTCTGTAGGCTACATTTGCCTACAGGCTACTACCATGGATATTTCTAGGCACACACAGCTATATTACTAGTGCTTGGAAACAGATATCATCACCGTCACCACCACAATCATTTCAATGTATTCAATGCCCTTTTAAAAAGACTCAAGGTGTCTGACAATAATGAAATTTAAAAAACAAAAACAAAAATAAAAGCAATATCTATAATGTAAAACCATATCTCCAGCCACCCCCAGAAATAACAATATCTTGATCAGCCCCAGAGGCCATTTCCATTAAGGGTCATAACCAGAAGGCTAGAGATTATACATTCCCAGATCTTTCCATTCTTTCCCTGCTCCCCCTCCAAAAGGATTTAAAAACAAGAACCAACATTTGCTTACCTGCACATGTGGAAAGTAGGAGAAATTTCACCCTCTTTCTTTCCCAGAATGCCTCTCTGACCAGGCCCCATTTGAGTTGAGTCCATTTGGAAAGAAGGATAAGAGAACAGTTGTGACTTAGCTATAGGATATTCTAATAGTCCCAGAGTCCATATCCATGGGGAAGGAGCAATCCCACCTCATCTGGAGATGTACTCTAAGACTACTATCTTAGATCAAGACATTTTTTCTACCTGAGATGGACAAGATGGTGTTTCCCTGCTTTCAAGGCACAGAAGCAAATTGGACTGACAGTGGAATCTTACTTCAGCTAGGGTTCTCACTTAAACATCATCAGGAAACATTTTTTTCTGCACAGAAAATAACATCTCCACATAGAAATTTTATTTTCTGTGCAGAAAAAGTTGTTTCCTGCACAGAAAAGGCAGAAAGAGGAGCAGCACTGAGGGTGCAGTGGTTAAATGACTGTACTGAAACCACATGGTTGTAAGTTCAATCCTACATTGCTCCAAGTTTGACTCTGCTTTCCATCCTTCTGTATGTAGGTCAGTAAAATGAGTACCGAGCTTGTTGGGGGAAATTATCTAACACACTGTAAACCACTTAGGGAGTGCTTTGCACTAATAAGTGGTATAGAAATATAAATGCTAATGCTATTGCTATTGCAAAACAACCAGGTCCAAATTTTGCACAGAAAAGGTCCTAAACTGCAAAGCTTCTGGTCAGTCCAGGCTTCTTTACATCAGGCTTTTTCAATACTTCAATCATTTCCCAAAGATTTTCATATACTCTTTCCATCCCTATTGAAGAGTTCAGGATAGACCATGTAACATTCACTTCTCTAAGAGGAATGGCCAAGGCACTCAAGAAGAGTGGGAGTTGGGGTGGGATATCTTCTACTGCCGACCCCACCATCTGCCACCTGAGGCTGCTGCCTAGCTCTGCTTACCAGAAGGACTGACCCAGACTATTTTTTTTTTTACAATATTAACTAGTAAAGTTAAAATGTGTGTGTATGTGCCTCCAAGTCTCCTGTTGACTTATGGCAGCCCCATGGGTTTCATAGGGTTTTCTTAGGCAAGGAATATTCAGAGGTGGTTTTGCCAGTTCCTTCCTCTGAAATATAGCCTACAGTACTGGTATCAAGTTTGCAGATGATATCAGATTAGGAGGGAGGAGTAGCTAATACCCCAGGGGACAGGATCAGAATTCAAAATGACCTTAACAGATTAGAAAGATGGACCAAAACTAACAAAATGAATTTCAACAGGGAGAAATGTAGGATACTACACTTGGGCAGTAAAAATAAAATGCACAGATATAGAATGGGTGACACCTGGCTTGATGGTAGTACATGTGAAAGGGATCTAGGAGTCTTAGTGGACCACAAACTGAACCTGAGTCAGCAATGTGATGTGGCAGCTAAAAATGTGAATGTGATTCTAGGCTGCATTAATAGGAGTATAGTGTCTAGATCAAGGGAAGTAATAGTGCCACTCTATTCTGTATTTGGTCAGACTTCTTCTGGAATACTGTGTTCATCTGGAATACCCAGTTTCTGGGCACCACAATTCAAGAAGGATATTGACGAGCTAGAGCATGTTCAGAGGAGGGCGACCAAAATGTTGAAAAGTCTGGAAGCCGTGCCCTGTGAGGAATGGCTTAGGGACTTGGCTATGTTTAGTCTGGATAAGAGATGGTTAAGAGGTGACATGACAGCCATGTTTAAATATTTGAAGGGCTGTCATACTGAGGATGGGCCAAGCTTGGATTCTTTTGCTGGCACACATAAAATATGGTGGTAAAAGAAAATTTTTAGAGGCTTGTCTGATAAAGTTCTAAGCATCTCTAATTTTAGACATTACTACAGTAAACGAAGAGTATTATAATTTAGCGTGCACAACTGCAAAAGAAAAATAGTATCAAATTACTATAATATTATGCAATACTGTAATATTTATCATCTAGTCAATTAAAATCAAGACTTGCTGTTAAATGAAAACCATGTTGAATCTAGTCAATAGTATTTTATACCATACTTTTTTAAAAATTGAAGACATAAACGGTTGCCTCCAGATATGAGTAATATGCTGTATATTCCAGTGTATAAGACGACTGGGCATATAAGATGACCCCCCAAATTTTCCAGTTAAAATATAGAGTTTGGGATATACTTGCCATATAAGACTACCCCTCTTCCAACACACACAACACACAAATAAAAATTTTTAAAAATCAGATTTTATTTCGATATGGTAATTTTAATTCAGATGCTTATGACATGCAGGTACTTAGCAGGAAAACTGTCACTTATAAACATAAGGCTGTTTGTCATCAAACATGTAAACATAAAACATTGCAAGTGGATTAAACTTTTCCTAATTCACTCTAAAGCTGAAAGGAAGGATAAGACAATAAACCCATGGGAGCTGCCATGCTGTTTGTTTTCTAAGCTGTCAACCAAACTGGAACTGATGATAGGAGGAAGATAACAAACAATAAAGAGAGAGCAAGTGCCGGGCAAGAGGGAAGCTGCCTAAGGAGAGCTTCCGCTAAGTGAGCTTCCCTCTTGAACTGGCTTTAGACCCTTGAGTGTTTCGGGCAAAGACGGATTCAAGCGGGGCACTGGCGGTTTCCTCAGCGAGTGCCCACTTGAATCGGCCTTTCCCCCAAACACTCAAGGGTTGAAAGCTGGTTCATCGCGAGTTGGGAAAGCGCAGAGGTTTGGCTGGCAATGCTCTCCCCAGCCAGCCAGCCAGCCAGCTAGCCAAACCTCCGTGTTTCCCCTGCTTGGCCAGGTTTGGCTGGCTGGCTAGCTGGCTGGCCAGCCAAACATCTGTGCTTTCCCAACTTGCAAGGAGCCCATCATGAGTTGGGAAAGCACAGAGGTTTGGCTGGCAAGGCTTTCCCCAGCCAGCCAGCCAAACCTCCGCCTTTCCCGAACCTTGCTAGCAGCCCCATCTCAGGTTTGGGAAGGCGGAGGGGTGGCTGGCTGGGGGAGAGGAAGCTTGCTAGCCACCTCCCATTCTTCCTGAGTCCGAGATGGGGCTGGCAACCCCATCATGGGTCTGTATACCTGGCGTATAAGATGACCCCTGACTTTTGAGGAGATTTTCAAGGGTTAAAAAGTAATACGGTAAGGCACTTTTGTGTACTTGAACTATGTATGCTCCAAGAGCTAGTTCAAGCATGTAGCTTCTCAGACATTGCCATCCAAGGGTCACTTCTGAGAAAAAGCTGGCATATAAATAAAATAAATCCAGTAACAGGATTGTACCACCAATATATTCCCATGGGCAGTTGATCGTTTAAAAGCACTGTTATGTAAAAGTAGCAAACCATATCCAAAATTAGTACTTCAGAGGCAATGTTTGGAAACTGGATCTCTCTTTTGGGTGTTAAATTTGGCACCAAAGTGAAGTTTTCAAATGAATTCATTGGCATCTCCCTACATGGATGTGTTACAGTCCTATGAGGGGACTGTACCACATCCAGTGGCGTAGCCCCCACAACCTGAAGCTGGCCCCCAGGCCAAGATCTTTGGCAGACCCCCTATCTACTGCTAAAATAAAGGGCAGTGCAATGCTCTACAGGATTTAGGATGAAAATTAAAATAAGTCAGTTTAAATGATGACACCAAAGTAATAGTTATATTCATTTAAAAAAACTAAATGGATTTACATAATAAAAACTTACAACAATATCATACTGGGGGGGCCTCCTAATCCCAGGCAGCCAGGCTAGTGGCCTGTCAGCCCCCCCCCCCCCTTGTGGGGCCATGTCTAGTGGAGAGGAGTGGAACCACCTATATTTGGAGTTCACTGCAAGATATGCAGCAAAGTGGCCTAATGCAAAAAAGAACAGGACTCCTTTCCCTTTAACAGCTGTGCAGAAAAGGGAATTTCAGCAGGTGTAGCTTGTTTGGTTTGCAGAAAGGGAGGGGCAAAAAGAAGGAGGCCAGCTGAGAACCTGACAACTCAGTTGTAGTGACTGTATTCAGAACTTTACATAGCAGCAGTAGCTGCAGTTTCTTCACCACAGTAAGTGGAATGTGATGCCTGCTGACCTGGGGCTTGTCTAAACAGTGAAAATACTTCTCATAAAATTCAAGGAGCATACGTTTTGTCCAAATGGGATCCCGCAGTGATTTGCTGTATTTGGAAGGAGAGGCCCCAAAAATCTCTCTCTGGCTTTTCTTCGCAAACGAAGATTCAGGAAGGACTCATCCCACGCTTTCTGCAAGCGCACTGATGACTGAAAAGGCCAATCCAAGATAAACAAGTCCGGTTGCAGAAAGCACAGCAGAAGGTCTCCTTGGGTGATGTTTCTGGGTTGTGATTCTTTCTACATTGTTGTTTCTCTTCAAGACTTGTTCATCGTGAATTCTCAAATAAGGCTGCAGCATTGTGGATAGTGTATCTCCATGCCTCCCAATGTGATCACCATTGTTGGTGATCAATTTGGCTGAGCCTGAGATGTTGTTTCAGGGAGTCCTTGTATCGCTTTTTTGGAGCACCCCTCTTATGCTGGCCCGTGGCGAGTTTACCATAGAGTACTATTTTTGGGAGGCAATGGCCCTCCATCCTAGAAATGTGCCCTGAACGCAGCTGTGTTCTCAATATCATGGCCGCAATGCTGGTGATACCTGCTCATTCAAAGACAGCAACATTCACCACATACTCAGTCCAGTGTATATTTAGGATTGTAGGTATACAGCGCTGATGAAAGCATACGAGGAGTTGTAAGTGTTGGAGATAGGTAACCCATGTTTCAGACCTGTAAAGGAGAATAGACAGTACAATGGCTCTATACACACTAATTTTTGTACTTTGCCTCAGGCGTTTGTTACTCCAGACTTTTTTGTAAAGTCTTCCAAATGCACTATATGCCTTTGCTAATCTGTGATTGATCTCTTTGTCAATCTTGGCATCTGAGGAGATGATGCTTTCCAGGCAATGTGGGGATAGTGGTGTTCGTCCTGTGGTGCAGGCTGGTAGAGAACTTCCATTTTCTTCAGGTTGACTTCCAGCCCAAACAGCTCTGCAGCTGTTGCAAAGCAGGATGTTAGATGCTGCAGAGCTGCTTCTGTGTGGGCAACAAGGGCAGCATCATCAGCGAAGAGCAGCTCACGGACTAGACAGTTTAGAGTCTTAGCGTGAGCCCTCAGACGGCTTAAGTTAAACAAGCTACCATCAATACGGTAACGTATATAGATGCCGTCTTCTTCTTCGAGCTCTACCATAGCCCTTTGGACATTAAGCTGAAGAAGATAATGTGAGGGAAATGTGCATTCCTGCTCATTGGGACCAGTTTGAATCGCAGTGCATTCCCGGATAAGAGAGGAAGTGGAAAGCTGATTGGTTGGACATGTAGGTGGGTGAGTGGGTGAAACTTACTGGCAAGGAAGTGGCTGAAACCACCATGCTGGATTTTTGTAGTAGTGGTTGTATGCTTTTTGCAGCACTGAGGTGACAAAAACATTTTTTTAAAGCTTATTAAGTGGAAGGTTGAACTTCTGCACCTTAGATTTACTGTTTAAAAAAACCTGTTTGGTGGCAGCAACTTGTGGAGAATAAAAATGTGAGTAATTCACTCGTGGCCACCATCTTGATATGCAGGCATGTGAACATCAAACACAGATAGATTTGCATACCAGTGATCTTGCCAAAAAAACATGGAGACAAATGAACGCTGCTGCAAATTGGCATTACTGCACACCAATCCACATTATTTTGCCTCGTCTAGACAAGCCCGTGACCTCAAATTTCTGCCCCCTCCATTCGGTCTGTGGTTTTAAAAGTCACTGATTCCCTTTCTGCCCATTTTTGTTGATGTTGTAATTATTTCTATTTTGGTGGCCAAACTTATAGATATATGCTTTCTTCAACATGCAGGGGGTAGCTGGCAAGGAAGGCTTATCTCCTCTCTTCTTTCTGTTTTGCTCTTCACATATGCTCAATAAAAGATTCTGGAGGCAGGTGCTGTTTATCTTACCTGTTGTAGGCAGGCACATACGGCTACAATAAGATGGCCGTTGCAAAATCCCATTCTTTTCCAGGTCTAACTTTATTAACTGTTTATTGCATTCTACCAAGAGTCTGTATTTCTGCAGCCCTATTTCACCATCCTCTCAATGCAATGCTGCAAAGGATGAGGTGGAAAAGGGGGTAGGGAGGTGTATGGAAAAAAGCATTTGTAAAGAGCCTTCCCTGTCAGAGACTTTGTTAACGGAAGTATACCTGCATCTCTAACAGAGGTCATGCAGAAAATTGAACGAGCTCATTTTCTACTTCAGAGACTAGAGGCTCATCCGCATGAGCCAGGATATGCCAGCTCTGCACTGCCATATCCTGGCTGCAGGTCAGGCCTATCCCCCCCCCCCCATTACCTTGATGAAACAGGCCAGAGTCCAGACAAGAATACCAGGTGGTCACTGCAGCAGACACCACAACCATTTTCTTTGCCCTCCTGAAGCTGGCCACAACATGTGATCAAAGGCCCCTGCATGTGGCCAGCCTTGGTCACATGCTGCAGGACCCCTTCCTGGACACAGAAGGGTAAGGGCTAGAGTAGATAGGATGGACTGCTGGGATGGGCTCCTGCAGACACACAAGGCTAGCTCTGTTTTTTCTGGTAGCAGCAGAGTAACACTAAACCAGGTCCTACCACAACTTTCCCCTGTCTGGGCCCCATTTTTGCCCTGAGGGGTTGTAAGGACTGCCTTGGGGCAGATGAGGGCAAATGCGCTGTGTCACATGGACTACAGGGCTGTCAGACAGTGGCAAGCCTGGATAAACTGCCCATGTAGATAAGGCCATAGACACAAACCAGTGAATTACAAGAGAAGATATTCCACCTAAACATTAGGAAGAACGTACTGACTAAATGAACTGTTTGAGAATGGAACAGGCTGCCTTGGAGGGTGGTGAACTCTCTTTCATTGGAGTTTTTTTAAAGAGAGGTTGGGTGGCCATCTCTCAAGAGTGCTTTAATTGTGTATTCCTGCACAGGGAGTGGGTTGGACTTGATGGCTCTGATGGCAGTACCTTCCAACTCTATGATTCTATGAATCATATGATATTTTTATGATTCATCTTTTGGTGATTCATCTGGTCTTTTGACAATGATGTCAACTCAGTGGCCAGTACAGACTACACTGATGGAAAAGGTAACATGAATTACTACAGTAATATAAAATACGAACTAAAAATAAAAGTTTTAAACAATTGATTCCCCTTTATTCAATACACAAATCAGCATACAGAAGAAGGGGAGTCATCAAAATGCAAATATCTTTCTGTATTTATATTCTATGAAAGTTGTGTTAATTATTATAGTTGTCCTTTGTTCATGACTATTTTGGTCAATTTTCCTGGCTACTTACAGACTCTCCATGTTATAAATTATGTCATTCTCTGAATGTCTGCCAGTTGACAGGAATAGAACATTAAGGGAGAAGGGCTACAAAGGGGTGGAGGGAAAACCTTTTCTAGTGAACTTGAACTCTGTTCTTTCCATGCTCGCAAAGCAGCTCAAGCTCATAAAATGAATATGTGAGGCCGGGACCCTATGGAGCAGTTACAGACATGTAAGCTAGATTTATGCAATTGTAACTACTGTATTTGGTATTCATGTTTGTAAACATGGTCCTATTGTCATGATCACAAGACCCACTCCCCTAACCTACCTTAACAGCCAGCAGCTGCACTAAGTGAGAGCCATCAAGGAACAATAGGTTGTTTCCAGCCCCCTCCCACAAGTGATCTGTAGTGTGACAATCAGACCTAGAATTGCTGCCACGACTCTTTATTCCACCACAGATTGCTAGCAGAAGGGGGCCTCAATCATCAGCAGAACAGACCTCCTTCATTCAAGGTGGCTGCTGTCTGTTAAGTTGGGTTTGGGAAGTTGTGTCAGGGGAATGGTACATGCTTAAGTATTTGTAACTACATCTGTAATGTAGGATTTCAGCCTGTGTTTTTATTGATGAATTTACTTGGATCTTTCATTATGATGAAGAATTTTAATAATTGTTCAGTCATTTTACATTCTGTTGCATGAATGGTTATTGCTCGATTTTCATTTTTAATAATAATAATAATAATAATAATACAATGAAAAATTTATTGAAGCCTTGAAAAATAAACCACTACATGGTCAGTAAATTAAAAATTGAGAATGGGACCATCTGGAAATGGCTAAAGGGTGAGACAATGAAAGAGGAAACTGAAATACTAATTTGCAGCTCAAGAACAGGAGCTTCAGACAAATAGCATCAAGGCAAATATTAAGAAAATAACTACAGAGAGTAAATATTGTGTAGGTAAAGAAAAAGATGAAACTGTTGACTACCTTATTTGTTTGTGCAGCAATACCACACAGGTGGAATATATGAAATGTCATGATAAAGTGGCTGCAGTGATACATGGAGCCTATGTAAAAATATGATTTACCATCTGCCAAGAATAAGCCTGGGAAACTTGTCAAAAATAGTGAAAAAAATCTATGTGAATTTAAGATTCAGACTGATAAACAGTGGGAACATAATTTGCCAAACATAACTGTGGCTTAAAAAAAGAGAGTTTGGATCACAGATGTGGAGATCCCAGGGACAGCAGAATTAAAGACAAAATAGGGAAAAGATGATGAAATATTGAAACCTACAAACTGAGATTCAGTTCCTCTGGGAAAAGAAAATCCCAGAGTGAAAACCCTGGGAGTGATTCTAAACGGACTGACAAAACATCTGAATGATATCACCATAGATAGATAACACTAAAACAATTTTAAAAAGTGATGCTACTTAGAACATGCCACATTATCAGACAATAACTCACTGACTCCTGGTGCTTGTCTAGATGATGGAAATACTCCTCATAGAATTCGAGGAGAATGCCTTTTGTCCCAATAGAATCCTGCAGTGATTCTCCTTGCTTGGAAGGAGGGGGCAAAAAACTCAATTTACCGCGCAGGAAAAGCCTTTGTGGCTTTTCCTGAATTTTTAAAAATAATGTGAGGAAATGCACATTAGCACTCATTAGAACAACAGATTTGATTTGATGTGCATTCTCAGAGAGGGTGAAACTGGAGACCGGAGTGGTCGGACATGTACAGGAGGCGGGCTTTCCAGCAACACAGCACCCAGAAGCACTCCATTGGATTTTCGCATTAGTGATTGTGCACTTTTTTCCTCCGCTGAGATGCCCAAATATTTTTTTTTTAAACAGAACGTCACACTTGCACATTTTTGCTTTAATGTGAAAAAAAATACTGAGCAACTGAGGAGGCGGTGTATAACACTAATTTATGGATGCCATCTTGATTTGTGGGCGTGTGAATTTCAAATACGGATAGCTTCTCAGCCTATTGTTTTTGCTGAAAAACCACAGAGACAAACGGACACTGCTGCGAATTTGCAATAATGTGCAGGAATGAGAAATAAATCCTCTTGTCTAGACTAGCCCCTAGATTCTTGGATAAATTCTGAATAATTGATGTTATTGTGGAATTTACCCAGAGTCTGGAAACACTACTTTTCTACACTAATTTCTGGGGATTCCAGAATCCCGCCCCCCCAATTCAACATCACCACTGGCCATTCTTTTTGAGGGAATTCTGGAAATTCTAGCCGTAAAAATAACTTTTCCAACCTGTCTGTAAGACTTTATAATGAATGAAGCACACAGGTTGCCTAATGAACAAAGAAAACTGAGAACATTGACCTCTGTTGTTCTTGGGTTTTTGTTTTTGTTTTTGTTTTTTTGGTGTCATGATATTACTGATGATGGAAGATGGTTTAGACAATGGCACATGAGCAAAATGAACCAGAATCATGGGCAAACCAATCCTATTAGAATACTGTGTCCAGTTCTGGGCACCACAATTCAAAAAGGATATTGACAAATTGGAGCGTGTCCAGAGAAGGGCAACTAAAATGGTGAAAGGTCTGGAAACAATGCCTTATGAGGAGAGACTTAGGGAGCTGGGTATGTTTAGCCTGGAAAAAAGACGGTTTAGAGGCGATATGATAGCCCTGTTTAAGTATTTGAAGGGATGTCACGCTGAGGATGGAGCAGGATTGTTTTCTGCTGCTCCAGAGACTGGAACACGGAGCAATGGGTGCAAGCTCCAGGAACAGAGATTCCACCTCAACATGAGGAGGAACTTTTTGACAGTCAGAGCTGTTCGGCAGTGGAACACACTCCCTCGGAGCGTGGTGGGGTCTCCTTCCTTGGAGGTCTTTAAACAGAGGCTGGATGGCCATCTGTCGGGGATGCTTTGATTGTGATTTCCTGCGTGGCAGGGGGTTGGACTGGATGGCCCTCGTGGTCTCTTCCAACTCTGCAATTCTATGATTCTATGATTCAAAAGAAATAATTCCCACTTTGTTCCTTGGAATGTGTTGCTTAATGGATTTGATAAAAATTCATGGCTAGCCACAGAGTGACTGTCACTGTCGAAGGGCTGAAAAAGTATTCTTGACCTAAACAAGTGTGGACAGGATTGCACTTAAAAGAATCTGTCTCTCTCTGGCTTTTCTTCAGAAATGAAGATTCAGGAAGGACTCATCCCACGCTTTCTGCTAGCACGCTGATGACTGAAAAGGCCAATCCGAGATAAACATGTCCAATTGCAGAAAGCACAGCAGAAGAGTGATGATTCCGAGTTGTGATTCTTTCTGCATTGTCATTTCTCTTCAAGACTTGTTTGGCACGAGCTCTCAAATAAGGCTGCAGCATTGTGGATAGTGCATCTCCAAGCCTCCTGATGTGGAGCATTGTTGGTGATCAGTTTTGCTGAGCCTGAGATGTTGTTTCAGGGAGTCCTTGTATCGCTTTTTTGGAGCTGACCTGTGGCGAGTTCACCGTAGAGTACAATTTTTGGGAGGCGATGGCCCCCCATCCTAGAAACGTGCCCTGCCCAGCGCAGCTGTGTTCTCAATATCATGGCCTCAATGCTGGTGATCCCTGCTTGTTCAAGGACAACAACATTCATCACATAGTCAGTCCAGTGTATATTTAGGATTGTGCATATACAGCGCTGATGAAAGCATTTGAGGAGTCGTAAGTGTTGGCAATAGATGACCCATGTTTCAGACCCGTAAAGGAGAATAGACAGTACAATGGTTCTATACACACTGATTTTTGTGCTTTGCCTCAGGTCTTTGTTACTCCAGACTTTTTTGTAAAGTCTTCCAAATGTGCTATATGCCTTTGCTAATCTGTGATCGATCTCTTTGTCAATCTTGGCATCTGAGGAGATGATGCTTCCCAGGTAGGTGAACTGCTGAACGGACTTAAGCACAGATTTGCCGACGGCAATGTGGGGATGGTGGTGTTCGTCCTGTGGTGCAGGCTGGTAGAGAACTTCCATTTTCTTCAGGTTGACTTCCAGCCCAAACAGCTCTGCAGCTGTTGTGAAGCAGGATGTTACATGCTGCACAGTTGCTTCTGTGTGGGCAACAAGGGCAGCATCATCAGCGAAGAGCAGCTCACGGACTAGATAGTTTAGAGTCTTAATAAGAGCCCAAGGACAGCTTAAGTTAAACAAGCTACCATCAGTATGGTAACATATATAGATGCCGTCTTCTTCTTTGAGCTCTGCCGTAGCCCTTTGGACATTAAGCTGAAGAAGCTTGTAAATAAAGTTGGAGCAAGAATACAACCTTGCTTCACTCCATTAGTTATTAGAAAGGGCTCTGAAAGAGCATCGCCATATCTGACTTGACCGTGCTGGGCCTCATGTAGCAAGATAATCATTTTAAGGAATTTGGGGGGACATCCTAGTCTTTCCAGGATCTGCCACAGACCTTTTCTACTCACAGTGCAGAAAGCTTTGGTGAGGTCGACAAATGTTACGTAGAGTCCCTTGTTCTGCTCTCTACATTTCTTTTGCAGTTGTCTAAGGGCAAATACCATGTCTGCAGTATTCCTATTGGCTCTGAAGCTTTGGCTTTCAGGAGGAAGTTCTTCTGCAATAGCAGGACCTAATCTGTTCAGGAGTATCCTTGCAATGATTTTTCAAGCAATAGAGAGCAGTGTTATACCTCGATAGTTTGAGCAGATTTTGCTCCTTTTTTCTTGTACAGGGTGATGATGACTGCATCTCGGAGATCTGATGGCAGTTCCCCTTTTCCCCAGCAATTCACAAGGAGTTTGTGGAATTTATCATGAAGTATGTGACCTCCGTGTTTCCAAATTTCAGGTGGGATTCCATTAATCCCAGTTGCCTTGCCGTTTTTCATCTGTTGTATGGCCTTAAGGGTCTCTTCCAAAGTGGGAGCGATGTCCAATTCATTTTTTATCAGTTTTTGTATCATATGTCGGATAGTTGAGCCTTGGACTACTCGGTTGGCACTGAAGAGACTTTGAAAATGTTCAGCCCATTGATTCAGGATGCAGGCTTTATCAGTAATTAGTGTTTGACCATCTGTATTGTATAAGGAGCTTTGGACCTGATAAGTAGATCCAAACACTGCTTTAAGAGCTTCGTAAAGTCCTTTAAGATCACCCAGATCTGCACAGCGTTGTGTCTTTTCTGCTATATTGATCCACCACTTGTTCTGTATGTCTTGGAGTTTTTGTTGACATTTACTACATGTGAGACGGAAAGCTGCTTTTCTTACATGGCAAGTTGGCTGGGTGAGGTATGCCTGGTGAGCAGTTCTCTTCTTTGCCAACAGCTCCTGGATCTCTTAGTTGTTTTTATCAAACCAGTCTTGATTTTTCTTATGGGAGAACCCAAGGGATTCTTCTGCAGACTGGAGGATACAGTTTTTGATATGTTGCCAAAGCACTGTAGGAGAAGGATCTGTATGATGATCTTCACGTTTTGTTCGCAGATTTGCCTGGAAGTTATCTCTCATGGTAGCTTGTTGAAGATTGTTGACTTGGAGTCTCCTCTTTAAGATACTACGCCTCTTAGGTTTGAGCTTAAGATGAAGATTTAGTTTACATCTTACAAGGCGATGATCTGTTTGGTATTCTGCACTGGGCATTATTCAAGTATGATGGACTTCGCGAATGTTTCTCTGGTGGACTAAAATATAGTCAATGAGGTGCCAGTGTTTGGATCGGGGATGCATTCATGTTGTCTTCAAGCTATCTTTCTGCTGAAAGATAGTGTTTGAAATAGTCAGCTGTTGTTCTGCACAGAACTCTAGCAGAACTTAATAGTGCAGTAAGAAATACACAATGTATGTAGTACAAAACGTATGTTTGAATGTACACATTACATTAAAGTAGACATTACTAGAAATATGGAACTGGTGTCCCTCACTTTTTCATTTAACTTCTAGATTGGGGTGGGTAACTTGTGTCTGCCCAGATGTTATTGGACTGCAATCAGCCCCAGCCAGCATAATCAATGGTGAGGAAGATGGGAATTTCAGTCCAACATCATCTGAAGGGATACAAGTGGAGGTGGCTCATGGACTGAGCAGTGTGGCACCTAATCCTCATTTTTTTAGAAGTGTGTACCTTCCCTGCTCCGGTCATGAGCTACCTATGGCTACAGGTTGCCTACCCCTGACCTAGATAAAGACAATGAATTGGATACAAATGAACTCCCATCAGCCTCAGTTACTAGGACAGGTGGAGTTGTCATCAAGCATAACAGAAGGTTGCTGGGATTGAGGAAGATCCCCTTAAAGAGAATCCACTTCTTAGTAGTTGTTGGGAGGGCATCACTGGATGGACTCTTTCCAGTTAGCTGACCTGTCTTGTTAAATAATAGATAAAGTTAGAGTGAAATAACTGAAGAGATAAAGCTCAAACTATGCCGAATAGGACAATTGCTTTTTGACCCTCAGTTATTACATAGCCCTGGAATAACTACAGCTTTCCCTATTAATCTGGAATCTCTTTGCTGCTGCTGCTGCTGCTTATACTCAGCCTCATATTTCAAATTCCTCCTGGTGTATCTGGTTTTCATTTAAGCATATTGCAGGATTCTCTTTTTTTAAAAAAATAGGAAAATATAATAATAACAGGAATGGATTTTAAAGCTAATAAATGGAACATGCAGGTCCAGTTCTTCAGACTCATCCAGTGTGCTTTAGTTAAGTCTGTTCACTTGTTTATATTGGCTAGACAAACATAAAGTATCATTGGATATGGTAATCATTCTTGCACAATATGTATATAATATACACACACACTGTCAGGAACTGCAGAGATTCCATGAGTTATGAAGTCTTCCTTGCTCAAGGAATAAACATGGTGGGCAGTCATCCTGGAAGCAATCAAAATGCCTCCAGCTCAGTGACTTTTTTTAAAAAGCATATTCAGTGGAGCAGAAAGTCAATCCAGAACCTTTAGGATTAGGTCATGATAAAAACTTGCAGATAGATAGTTTATCCCACTATGAAGCTATAGAGAGAGAGTTCAGCAGGTGAATAATGGGATAGAGAAATATTATGCTTGGCATCTTAGACTGAATGACTAAAGAGTTCATCACATGAGGCTGGTAGTTTGCAATTACAGCAGGATATTAGCATATTTGGCCAGTACTTATCACACAACATTGTGTCTATCCTGTTGCTGCTTTCATTGGTTTCAGTAGCACACCTTTTTATTGATAGGGAAAACCTGTCAATAGCTCCCAGTATTGCTGCTATTCCATCAGTCCCCCAGTGCAATAGGTCCCTTTCACTGCAGTAACGCTATGACAACAGCCATGTGGCATGAGGGGGCATGATTCTCCTTCTCTCCCCCTCTCTCCTCCCTCCCCCTCGCTATTCCCAAGCAGTCCAAGGTTGTTTTTACTCTATGCCTTTGGGGCTTTTTATTTTTTCCTGTGACTGCATAATCATGGTGAAACAATAAAATAATTTAAAATAAAAGCAGGGGAGGAGGTTGTTCCCTGTATGTTGTTTGTAAGTTTTGACTTTATGTATTTTTATATATGGACTTTATCAGACATAGCAAAAATTGCACAATTATGATGCCACGATAGCAGGAATGGGTCCTGCTATCACATGATGCCATAGTCCTCCTGTGCTTACTGTGTGCTCCAGCCATGAATAAGGTATTGCTTTCCATTAATGGGACAAGTCATCAATAGCTTTCAATATCTCTATTTTTGTGGTATTGAAGAACACGTGAAAACACATCCTGCTGTAATCAGGTCCTCTTTCTCCCCTCCCTGTTCCGAACAAGAAAATGTCCATGTGAGAACATGAAAACTATCCACGGGATTCTCTTTGTGTGAACTGTCCCATTTTGTTTGCACATTTTTAGGTGTGTTTAAGTGTTTGTGTGTTGGTTTACTATGTTAATAAAGGGTTTTTTGGTGTTTTTAAGTGTGCCCATGTCTTCTCATGAGAACTGCCGAAATCATGCCCATGCTAAATCACAGAAGTAAACTCCCATTCTTAAAGTGCTAATGATCATCATGTGATAATTCCATGCCGGTTCTTTCATGCGATTACAGCAACATGTGATAATAGATGTAATAATGCCACTATGTTTCTGCTTTCCTCATTTGCGGAATTACAGTCTTATTTGCTAGTCTGATAAAGCCCTATATTAAAAGCATTTTTTTAAAAAGAACTGGGAAGGAGAGCAATGGATGCTAACTGAGGCTTGTGGGAAGAAAGGCAGGCTATAAATATAACAAATATTTATGTAACAAATAGTGAATTGCTTCAGCTAGTCTTACAAGTGGCTCACTACCTCACAGAGTTGTTGTAACAATGTAAGTGGAGAGGAAGAAAGTGAAAGATGCCAGTTGGGGATTATGGGGAGAAAGGCAGGCTGTAAATGCAACAAAGAAGTACTTCCAACTGGCATTGCAAGTGCTGGTCAAATTGGGAGTCAACCAATGATTGGGAGTCAACCAATGCTCCAAGGGAGGCTGAAGGCAGTCAGATTCCCTCCTCCTGCCTCTTCCCCACATAGAGGAGGGTCAGGAGGAGTGGAGCTGGATACTCTCAGTTATACTGCAAAGACCAGCTAATCTAGGGGGCAGTGGCATGCAGGAGATTCCTCTGGTTTGAGTGATAACCAGAGATCACTTATGGATTCCTCTCTACATGGTGCAGGGCTTGAGGAGAGGAGGGTACAAGGAGACTTTGGGAGCCTGGATTCTAACCCTGAACAGTTGTATTAGACCACACCAGGCATCTCCTGGAGGCTGGAGAGCCACAACCCCACAGCAAAATTCAAAATTTATTTTGCTCCTAAATGCTTTGTAGAGGGTGCTGGGGACATTTGTGTTGTCTTGGGGGGCCGTGGGCCATTTTAAACCCAGGGGAAGCCTTCTAGGGGAGGCCTTTTTACAACAGGAAATTGAACCAGATGCCACTTCCTGGTTTGGGTTTTTTTAAAAAATAAAAATCCCCCTGGGCCTAAAAGGGGCTTGCAGTGGCAAAAATGTGGCTTTGGGGTGAATTTTAGGCAAAAAATTGCCCAATGCATTTTACCCTTTGGGAGCCACAAAAGAGCCTGGGGGACTGAATGCAGCCTGTGGACTATACTTTACCAATTCTTGGATTAGACTGACAGACATGTGGTCCACTTCCCGTCTAGCTTATACATAGGACCTTATCAGACTAGTGTCTAAAAATGCTGTAATTCCACAAATGAAGATAGCAGGAACATCGTGTCATTATAACACTTATTATCGCACATAGCTGTAATCACGTGAAAGAAATGCCATGGGATTATCGTACAATAACCACTAATGCTTCAAGAACAGGAGTTCACTTCTGCGATTTGGCATGGGCAAGATTCCAGCAGTTCTCACAAGAAGATGCGAGCGTGCTTAAAACTCCCCCAAAAAACCTTACTTAACAAAGTAAATGAATACACAAGCACTAAAACAAACCTAAAGACATGCAAACTAAAGGGGACAGTTCATAAAAATAGTGTCCTGTGCATCATTTTCACCTTCTCACCTGGAGGTTTTCTCACTCAGGACCATCCATTCACATTGTAATCTTATGATTACAATGGGATGTGGATTCGCATGCAGTCAATAGATTGATGATCTATTGATGGCTTGTCCCGTGAATGAGAAAGAATGCCTTTTTTGTGGCTGGAGTATGGAGTAATAACGTGAAGACGATGGCATTGTGTGGTAGAGGAAACCATTCATGCTATCCTGATGTCATAATCCCATGACTTTTGCCATATCTGATAATGTCCATAGTCTCCAATATTTCACAGGTTTAAACTGAGATGTGTGGCCAAGAAGTACCAGAGTGTGGTCATGATGGGAAAAGTTTTTGAGAACCCACAAGATAGGAAAGGCTGCAGCAGTTTGCTTTTGCCTGAGCCTACAGGGAAGGGTGGGATTCTGCCAAACTTTCCTCTTCCCCCACTGAGATTATCAGACACTTTAAAAAAAAACAAGGCACTTGCAAGAACAACATCACTGTACCACCAAAGGGTCCATATATCACAAGATACCATCCTCCTCTCGTTCTTCTTCCATTCTCCCTGCATTCTGACATGACAAAAAAGGTGCCGCTTTTCATTAGTGGAAACTTCTGCTAATAAAAAACGGTGCCTTTTTTTGTGACTCAAGAATGGAGGGAGAATGGAGGAAGCAGAGAGGGTGACGACATGTGCAGTATCAGGACTTTTTGTCGGTACAGTGATGTCATTCTCATGAGCTCCTTGGTTTTTTTTTAAGCGTCTGATAATCTCTGGGGTTTTTTTTAAAGCATCTGAGTTAATTGAGTGCAAACTACTTTTACACTTTGAACTCAGGCTGCAGCAACTGAAGTAAGCTGAGGATGAAGGGGGGACATGGCATGAGGAGAGAGAAACTGGGACATTTTAAAAGCAGCTGAAAAAAAATGTGAAAGCAGAGAATTAATCAGGACTATCCCTGACAAGTCAGGCCTGTTGGAGTGTATGCTTATACCTTCCAGGTTGCAAACCTGACTATTGTAATTGTCTCATTTTCCAACCTGATTTTTTGTATTCCTAAGACATGGAGGCATAATAGGTTATTCTGACTTTATACCACTGTGGCTGGAACAAAAACCAAAGGGACAAGAACAGAGTATGGGCTTTGAAAGGCAGGAACTATGGAAGCAAAAAAGGACTGTGTTTAAGCAGATAATATATTTCATGTTCTCAGACTCCATGTCTGTGACTAAATCCCATCTCACTAATGGGTGGGGTGGGGAGAGACTGACATCTTAAACTCTCTACCATCCCACCCACCCACCAGAATACTTCAATCTTGGAAAAGCCTTTAGTCCATCAAGCACTCACAAGGGGAGAAAGAGGGCCAGCTATCTAATTTCTCAGCTCTAAAATATTTTACATCCTTCAGAGTTTAAAGGAGAAACATGTGTGTGTGTGTGTGCGCGCGCACACAGAGATAAAGAAAGTTCCAAATTACAAATCTTCTGCAAGGCCCTTGAATAAGAGGACATTTTATGAGTAAGTATCAAAATTGTATGTAAAACTGCAGCCAAGAAACGGGAAATTAGACTGGATTTATACACTGGCAGTGAGAAGCCTTCATCATTTATTGATCACCAAGCCATAGAGAAGAACTCTTTTGTTTTATATCTTCCCCGGCAAATTGTCCCCTCCCTTTTCTCTGTTCTGATTTTTTTTTACACCCAATGGAAAAGGCAAGCTGTTCAGCCATTAAAAGTTTGTTGGGTCAGGCCAGTAAGAATGCTGAGATTTCTTGGAAGTGTATCAGTGATTCTTTACTGAGATCCATAACAGTGTACAAGCTTCCCTGAAGTACAGTATGTTTATTTCTTCCTGTAGTATCTGGTCACAGGAGAGATTACTGAGCTCAGTTTGGGTAAGTACATGCTTCCATAGCTGCCTGGGTCTTTAGAACAGAGATAAGCAATATGTGTGCCCTGGGACACATATATGCCACATCTGTTTTTGTAGTTTCTGCCACTATTGTTTGCTGTTGCTGCTGCCACTCTGCCATGCCATTCTACAGAACTCTTTGGCACACAAAGTCACTCTGCACCATAAAGAGCTGCCACATATGGTGCCAAGTTCCAGAGATAAGAACCTTGCCAGCAATAGCAGGGAGCCCTGGTGGTGAAGTGGTTAAATGCCCGTGCTGCAGCAGCAACATTGTGAGTTCAATCCCAAAGGCTCCATGTTTCATTCTGCCTTCCATCCTTTCCTGGGTTGGTAACAATTTGTGGGGGCAATTAGCTAACACAATTTGTGGGGGTAATTAGCTAACAGACATTGTAAACTGCTTAGAGAATGCCTAGTGCACTATAAAGCGATGTAGATGTGTAAGTGCTATTTCTAAAACAATTTGTAATCTGGTTTGAAAGTGTTTATGGCTGAAGAGTGGGGTATAAATACTCTAATAAATAAAACTAAAAAATAGCAGAATTTTGGAATGAGTGGCACAATCTCTGGGGGTCTGGAAAGGTGTTCAGTGTATCATACCACAAATATGCCCACCCAGGTTTTAAAGAAGGAGTGGGAGTTATGTGGCCTTCAAGGTGATGTTGGACTGCAACACCCAACATCCTATATCATTGTCTATTCTGACTAGAGCCAGTGATAACTGCCATTTAATAGCATCTGGTAGGACATGATTCCTATTATTACTTTAGACAGAGCAAATGGTTAATAAGCTTTCTTTTCTAGTTGCTGCTTCTTCATGCTCTCCAGTTGTCCCAATTTAGCATGGACAGTCCTTATTAATCCTCTTTCATTCCACTTTTTCCGTTCTTTTAAAAGGACCCAGTTTCTCTCTCCTCCTCTCACTTTTCCTCTTTATCATTGGCTTACTTCCATTGGTACAAACTGAGTTCAAAGTCAAAAGTCGTTTGCATTCAGTTAACTCAGTGGGGAGTGGGGAGGAGAGGACAAGCAAAATCTTGCCCTTCCCTGAAGGTTCAGGCAAAAGCAAACTGCAGTGGCTTCTCCTAGCTTGTCTATTTTTCCTCATTAATAACTTTTGCCATCTTGCCCACACTCTTGCCCACATGTATCCCGATTCTCATCTGTGAAATATTGATGGGTATGCAGGAACAGAAACACAGACATGTAGTGTCCACCGGAAGGAGATCCATGTGCACATGAGTGGGGTTTGGAAGGGTTTATATACTCAATAACTTCCTTCAGGGGATGGGATTTAGAGTGAAAGACAATGCTTCTCCAAGTTGCTCAGGGATAAGATAATGGACACTCTAGATATGCTAATGATTCTTAGGACTTTAAGAGCCCCTTAAAGCGTTCTTTTGCTGGCATAAAAAAAACCCACAAAATTTATGCCAGCAAAAGCATGCCCCCCACCACACTTACCATCTCTCCCGGCCAAGGCTTCCCCAGCAATGAAGGAGGAAGTGAACAAAGCCCCACTCACTTCCTCATCTGAAATCCCATGAAACTACATCACACGGGAAATTCAAATATAGAACAAAAAATAAAACACAAAAGTTACACAAGAACAAAAACACACTTTAAAAACTTCCAAGTAAATGAGGGAAAGATTTTAAAATGTGTCACCTACCTGGATGTCACAATCTCACCCAGAAGTGTTTTGGCCAGTCTGGCCATTCACGAGGTAAGTACATGAAAAAAATGGCACGTGCTTATACACGCTGGCTTTGCTGGCAAAAAAAAATGGCACAGCCATTCTATTGACGGCTTGGACCATCAATAAAATAGATCAGCTTAAGGACAAGACATAAATGCAAAAGGGCATTGTCGTCTGATATGCATGCCCTTTAGCGTTTATGTGGCATCATTAAGTCCTTAATGTGCTGATACTTTGTGACTGAATCGAGGAAGCAACCTTCTTTGTTTGGGGGAAGGTAAAAGGTATGAGGGATCTGTTCAGAGATGAGTATCCCAGTTTAGGCTGATAGGATTAGCCAGGTGTTCAGGCACATAGTTGCCTTGCAAATTATCATTTCTTTGGAATTTGGGTTGGGCCTTCCTTAAGTACATACCTGACTGAGTTGGAATGCTAGTCTTTAGGATTCCTGGTTTTTGGAATTTTCCAGCTTTAATGGCTACACTGTGTGGAAGGCCACAGTTGACCTAATTATTAGATACTGACACTTCTTATAGATATGGGGCAGGGGGTGTCAGGGTAGGTAACAGAGGGAATTTCAGCAGCTGATGCTTGTTACACAACCAGGTAACAAATAACAGCTGAAATTCTCACTTCTGCACAGCTCTTAAAGATACATGAATCCTCTCCAGTTTTCACTCTTGCAACCCAAATCCTGACAGAAATACCAATAGGGAAATTATAAAACAGGAGCAAAGCACCTAGGCCAAGAACCTACATCAAGCCCCAGCCATGTCTTCTTTTTTGATGGAGTGTAAGGAGCTATCCTCCAGCCCTTGGTGCCCCATCCAAATCCCCTTCCCCCACCCATTACAGCTGTCAAACCCCAGGAAAGACTGCTGCTGTTTACCAGTAGAGAGAGAATAAAGCAGGGAGGCAATTCAGACATTGACAAACTGGGTCAGCTTGGATTAGAGGGAAACGTGAGTTGAACTCATAGGACTTTTTCAAATGGGGGGGGGACCCGAGGAGGTCGGGAGAAGAATGGGGCTGTTGCGCTTACAGCGCCCCATTTCAGACGATGCTGTCCTCTTCCCGGCCTTCCCCCTGCTTCTGCTGTGCTACAGGCTTGAGAAACACACCACTTTTATTGATGGCAAAACCCTGTTACTAAAAAGCGGCACCTACCACATGGAGGAAGCATGGGGAAGGTCAGGAGGAGGACAGTGCCATCTGAAACGAGGCACTGTAAGCGTGACAGCCCTGCTCTTCTCCCGACCTCCTCGGGTTTTTTCCCCTCCGTTTGAAAAAGTCCACAGACAGAGTGCACTGTGCTATTACTTCCTCTTCTACCTACACTGGTTGAATTGCTTCCCTATTCTATCTCTTTTCACTGGCAAGCAGAAGTAGTGGCCCTTTCCAGAGCTTGTTACCTGTAGGACAGTCTGAACATTGCACAAATAGCTACCAAACAGCACATTGGGCTCCATTCAGAAAGAGGCATACATATGCATAAGCTCCACTTAGACACATGTATGTAGCTAACAGGATTCTGGTCAGTGTAATCACAAAGAGATAAGAAAGACTGGCAAAACCCCTAGTTGGCAAATCACATAATGCCAAGTAAGCAGAGGCACCTACCATGCTAGTCATAAAACCAAGGTCCTACTGGCTAGGGTTCAAAGGAACATCTGGATGATAGATATTGAACTTTGTACAAGGCTGAACATCCTGCCTTGAGTAACACAAGAGAACGTAATAATTTCAGAGACTGTCAACAAGTGAGGGACTCACAGCTTTTGACATCTTGAAGGGGACAGACTTTTGTAATAACAAAATCCTACAAAAAGACTTGTAAAGAGAGATAAATTCAGTTTACAACCAGAAAGCTCCATACACTCTGAGCTATTACAGCTGGTAAGACAGGGTATGGTTTTTGTTAACTGCCATCAAGTCAACCTTGACTTATTGCAACTCTATAAATGACAGACCTCCAAGTCACCCTGTCACAAATAGCCCTGCTCAGGGCTGCAGCTTCCTTGATTGAGTCTATTCTTCTGGAATGCAGTCTTCCTTTTTTCCTACTGTCTTCTGTCTTACCAAGCATTTTTGTCTTTCTACTGAGTCACGTCTTCTCATGATATGGCCAAAGTACAACAATCTCAGTGTAGTCATCTTGGCTTCTAGGGAGAGTTCAGGCTTGATTTGCTCTAGGACCCATTGATTTATCTTTTTAGCAGTCCATGGTATCCATAGAACTCTAGTTTACTCAACCATACATAGAAATTGGAAATATAATGGCATGGGCAATCCTAACTTTAGTATTCAATGATAAATCTTTATACTTCAGGATCTTATCTCTTTCCTTCATAGCTGCCCTTCCAAGTCTTGTCTACACTGGAGGAAACCCCGAACCCACCTTGTAGGCAACACAGATAGTTTTTGATCTGCAGCAGGCCCATAAACACACACTCACTGGGGCTTCTCCAGAGTATCCCGCCACACAGTAATCCTAGGCAAACTCAACAGTGATGTAAAAGGGTAGTCCAGTGCTGATCATGTGTCTTATATGGTGCATTAGTTCTGTCTACATGGCCAGGGCTACTCCGGATATTTCCACCACCACCCCTTGTTCATTCATGCATGTGAATATATGTTCTCCTATGGTACTGTATTACTGGATAAGCAGAGATACAGTTATACAGATATGTGCACAATCAATTTTTTTTAAATGCCAGAACAGAGTCCCATCCACTGGAAGCCCCACCCCCAGCTTCACACCCAATCCAATCCATGGCCACCACACAACCAATAACCTAGGTTTTCCCCTGGAATGTAGAGCAAACTGCAAATATCTTAGACCTGCATTTTCATGCAGAAACCCTGATGAAGACGCAAATTGTCACAATGTCATGTGACAACTGTGACCCAACTATGAGGTGAGTGCAGGTTTTTTGCTTGTGTCTTCTTCTGTTTTCTTGACTGCAGCCTCCATTCTGACAAATGACTGAGCCAAGTTATGAAAAATCTTGAACTATTTTAGTGTCTTCATCACCTGCTTTAAAGTTATGTAAATCATCTGTGGTCATTATTTTTTTTAATATTCAACTGTAATCCTTCCTTTGAACTTCCATGATCTATACAATCAAAGGCTTTGCTATAATCTATAAAGAACAGGTTGATTTTATTTTGAAATTCCTTGGTGTGCTCCATTGTCCAACCTATGTTTGCAATATGAACCTTAGTGCTTCTCTTCCTTTCCTGAACCCAGGCTGGATATCTGGCATGTGGGCAGGCCATTGTTTTGTTTTCCATATTTGTTGACAGATTTTAGTTAGAACTAGGATAGATTTTGCATTTCTTCCTGACTATGACCCTGGATTCAGTCCAGAGTTCTTCTGGCTCCTGGTCAGTTAGGTTTAATAGTGCAAATCTATTTTTCACATTATCTTTAAATGCTAATGGGATGTTCTTCAGGCTGTATTTTGGCACAATAGTTAGTTTACTGCTTTTTCGCTTTACTCTAATTTGTTATTAGTAGTTCATAGTCTGTGCCACAATCTGCTCCTGGTCTTGTTTTTGCAGAGAAAATGGTGCTTCTCCAGTCTCTCTATCTTCTGCTTCCAATTATGTAGTCTATTTGATATCTATATTGGCCATCAGATCATGCTTCTTGGGTTGCTTGAAGAAGGATGAACAAACTGTTGGCCTTGTAGAATGCAGTCACTTGGTCTCCTGCTTCATTTCTTGATCCTAATCAAATTTTCTTACAATCTTTGATTCTCCTCTGTTTCCTATTTTTGCATTCCAATCATCCAAGACAGTCACTGTCTTGGAAGGAAGGAATCCAGCCCACAACATGTGACCAAGGCCCCCTGCATGTGGCCAGCCTTGGTCACATGCTGCAGGACTCCTTTGTGTTTCATAGAGAGCCAGGGAGACTGGCAGCAGCAGTGAATTCTGGCCTCCTAGGATGGGCTCCTGCAGACATGTGGGACCCGATCCATTCCTTCCCAGCAGGAACAGATGAAAAGAGGTATTTTTTAAAATGTAGTAAATGGCCCTACCCCATCTTCCTCCTGTCTTAGCCCTGTCTTTGCCTCGCGGTGGTGAGGACTGCCTGAGGACAGAACAGGGCAAAAGCCCTGCATCTCCAAGACTGCAGGGCTCTATTAAGATGGGGGCAAGACAGGGTATATTGCTTGTATAGACAAGCCCATGGTGGATGGGAAAATATTGTGTTCTGTGGCTTGTAGTATTTTTTTAATGGAATTTAAAAGGTAATTTAGCTACTTTAGAGAAATGAGGAAGTCAAAAATTATTTCTCAAAAATTGTAACGACAGTGGTAACTAGTACTTTGAAGGAGGGCTCTGAACTATAATGGTAATATAATTACTTTTTAAAGTGAATTTCCAAGCAAATTTGTCTCTTACTGAGCTGTATCAAGGATATTCTATACAGCCAATGTAGATAGATGGGATGTCCTTTGAATGACCCCCATTTCCTTTATCAGTATTTATGGTTGTTTACACCAGCAAAAGGCAACTAAGCCTAACTTGCATTTTCAATGAAAGCTGAAAGTCTTATAAATTTTTAACAAGTTTTTGTTTCAGTTTTCGTAAGACCCTCCAACTGCAGAACTTTTTACAAAAGTTGTGCTTTTATATATCTGAATATACACACCCATTTCAATAATACTGTAGTAATAATATATACTTGTAATTTCCGAATTCTTTTTGAGAGTTATTGTTTGAAATGTTTAAGGAGAAGAACATTCTCCATCAGGCAAGAGAACAGCAATATCCTTGCAGATTAAATGAAACTCATGAAAAAGTTATTAAAATATCTGTATATTTGGAAAGTTTATATTTTGAAAATATTTTTTCTACAGCCTACTCCCAGCCACATCTATCCAGCTGTTAAGTTCAACTGATTTCAGTGGGACACTCTAGGCCTCACTTCTTTCACTCTCAGGTAGACATGCACAGAAATGGAGCCATATTAAAATTGAAACAACCTGCTATAGAGTTCTGTGAAAATTCATTGCAGATTCACTAGACTGAATGATCCCTGTGGGGGTATATGCAGCAGCCCTATATGTAGTCTAGGGACTTCATCAGACTAGCATCTGAAAATACTATAATTCCGCAAATAAAGATAGCGGGAACATCGTGGCATTATAACACTATAATACAGCATTATTATAACATTATAATTATGACATCATAATACAGCACATAGCTGTAATCACACAAAAGAAACCCCACAGAATTATTGCATGATAACCACTTGTGCATCAAGAATGGGAGCTTACTTCCATGATTTGGCATGGGCGAGAGTTCGGCTGTTCTCATGAGAAGATGCGAGTGCACTTAAAACTCCCCAAATTAACAAAGTTAATGAACACACAAGCACTGAAACAAACCTAAAAACATGCAAACTAGATGGGACAGTTCATAAAAAGAGAGCCCTGTGCTTTGTTTTTGCATTCTCACCCAGAAGTTTTCTCGCTGAGGACCACCCATTCAGGCTGTAATCTTGCAATTACAATGGGACATGTTTTTGCACACCCTCAATACCTCCAAAAAAGCAATATTGACGATCTATTGATGGCTTGTCCCATCAATTAAAAGGAACACCTTATTTGCAGCTGGGGCACGGGGTAACCAAAAGATGACAATGACATCATGTGATGGCCGCAGCCATTCATACTGCCATGATGTCGTAATCCCACAATTTTTGCCATGTCTGATAAAGTCCTAGGTCTCTGCCATTCTCTGATTTTCAAGCTACTGATAGACGGCTGGTCTATTGAGGTTATTACCATAGTTCTGCTCTCCATTCTTAAATTGATATTTTAGGTGATACAGTGTCATGTACTGGCTTCTTAAGACTCAGTAACCAACAGTTTAAGAGTTAAACAGTAAAGTTTATTGGTACAGTAATCTAAAGAGCGATCCCTACAATATCATTCCCCAGAAGGAAACTTATTAACAAAGCATTAGGTTAAAAAGTATTTACAATCTACAAATCTGGTAGGCTATAGTGTCATTGGCTATCCATCCTCCCCACTCCCCATAATAAGTGTTAGAATGCCACAATGTTCTCACTATCATCATTTGCGGAATTACAGCATTTTTACACACCAATCTGATAATGTCCCTATGTCCCATCACCATCAGAGACATGCTTGGTAAGGATAGAGGAGAGAGCCTTCTCAGTGGTTTCTCTCATCCTGTGGAATTGCCTCCCATGGGAATCTAGGTTGGCCCCTTCTCTGCTCTCTTTCTGCCAGCAAGTGAAGACCTTTCTGTTTACCCAGACTTTTGAGTATTAATAAGCTGAGGCTGAAGCCCTTTTAAACTTTGGGATGTGTTGTATTTGCATTTGTAATTTTATCATCATCATCATCATCATCATCATCACATTGTAATGGCCTTTTAAAAGCTGTTTTAAATTAATGTTTTAATATGTTTGTTTAATTTATTAGTAGTAGTAGTAGCAGTAGTAGTAGTATTAATATAGCACCAACTATGTACATGGTGCTTTACAGTAAAACAAGCAAAAAACAAAAACAAAACCCACACCCCAAACAAAAACTGATGCCAAAGGAATAAAATCTAAAAACTATCATAAACACACACAGAAGGAAGGAATAATAAACATAAAACTATAAAATACAATTGCAAACAAATTATCCAAATAACTGTCAAAAAGGGGGTGAAATAGTATGAAACAGCAAGAAAATATAAAAATAAAACAAACCAATCAATATCTGCAATCAAACAGAAAACACACACTTATATATACAGTGTGTGTGTGTATCTATCTTTCTATCTAATATATAACAAACTGAACATTGTGTGTAATCAAAATATACAGATTTATAAAACAATATGAAACTAAAATTCCAAAAGCTCTGGAAAACAGAAAAGTCTTAATTTAAGGTTTAAAAACACTGAGAGAAGGAGCAGTCTGCAAATGTTTAGGGAGGGAATTCCAAGAATATGGGACAGCAAATGAGAAAGGATGAAGCTGAACCTGGGAAGAAGAAACCCATGGTTGGGTGAGTAGCCTAGAATTACTGGAATGCAGGTTTTGAGCAGGCCAGTAAAAAGAAATGAGGGCTGAAAGACAGCGGGGAGCTAGGCTGTATAGAGCTTTGAATGTTAAAACAAGAAGCTTATACTGAATTCTAGAAGGAATGAGTAACCAATGAAGATATATCAAAAGATATTTAAACTTTTGTACTATCCATAGTTTTGACTGTATTTTGTTTTAAGTCAAATTGTTGGCCACATTGGGCGAGAGGGAGGCTAATAAATGAATGAAATATACAGTGGGCCCTCTGTATCCACAGATTTGACATCCATGGATTCCACTATCCACAGCTTCAAAATATTCCAACCAACCAATCAATCAATCAATATTCCAAGAAGTAAAACCTTGATTTTTTCATTTTATGTATGGGACACAATTTTACTATGCTTTTGTAGATAATGGGATTTGAGCATCCATGGATTTTAGTATCCATGGGGGTCCTGGAACCAAACCACAGTGGATAACAAGGGCCCACTATACCATAATTCTGACTGGGCTACCCTGCCTGGACCCCTTGCCCCAAGTCAACTGCACAGGTACAGCATAACGGACTGTGTGGCTGTCACATGCACTATACCTAGATGCTTTGGGAAGGCTCACCACTCACCTAGGCACTCTTCTTTCCACCACCTTTGCCTGTCATGAGCAATTGCTCTACACAGCATACACGCAGAGAAACACATCCTTTTCCTGCCGACTCTGTCACTCACAGTTCATACCAACCCAGCCTGTCCAAGTGCACACCCTGTGCCACTGTTTGGAGTAGCCTGCCCAACCAGTCACTCATTTTATCTCTCTCTTTTTCTTTATAGCAAGGGTAGCAGTCTCATTTGGGCAAATTGGGGGGAAGGCAGAAAACTCTGACTAACTTTTTAAAAACAAATGTAAAATTCCAGCCGATGTGTGTGTCCTAGTGCAGCTCATGTTTTTAATGTGTAACACCATTCCATCTCATTATTACAAATAGTACCTGGTTACAAACATTATGTAATGCTTCCAAATGCTGATCGTTGCTTGCATAAGAGCTCTGTCTACTTTTGCATCTAACCACTTTGATGATGATGCAGAAAACACAGGGTGAATTGTGACACTGGAAACACATGGTGAATGGCCAAAACCTACAGATTTCAGAAGAGTGGTTGGTAATACTTAATGATGTTTCCACTGTATTTAAGTTTGCTTCGGCTGAAGGTGTCAGTGAAGCTTTTTAAGTTTCACTCCAAGTTCAGAACCATTACCTTTTTGGACTACAGCTCCCCAGTGGTAATTTCAGAAACTGAAATCCAAAAATGTCTCTCTTCCAAGCTCTGCTTCATTTACTAGCAAGATTTCCCTACCCTGCCTTTAAGGCTGATTTGTTCTTCCCTTCTAAAAAGAAGGTGTTAGCCTCACTCATATGTTCTAACTTAAAGCTGTCTTGAAAACAAGTGCCCCCAACCTCAAATCCACCTCTCACAGCGGAACACGCTTGGGTTGTCCCTCTTATTGAGATGTATGGTTTTCATTTTGCAGCAAATAACCAGGGAATGGCATGTGTCCTCCGCTGTGGTCTTTACATGTTGAGATGACTCTGTTTTCCATTTTAATAATGGCAAGAGCCTCTCTGTTATAGCTTCTTCCACGCTTGCAAAATGGGGGGGGGAGCAATCCACCAGAATTAAACAAGGGTCAGGAACTGCCTCCCCAGTCTTGCCTCTGGAGGCCCCTCACAGGAGTAGCAGTGCCTATAAGCCAGTCCATCTGGAGAAGAAGAATGCCAGGGCTCTTTGAAGGAGTAGGCGGATATAACAGCAATTTATACAGTTGTGTTTCCAGGGTGTTTTTTTTTTTTTAATAGCCATCAAATAATGCCACACCAAAAAGAGAGGGGAGATAGGAAAAAAGCAATACCGAGCCCAAAGCATTTTAATCCCCCCTCCTTCTTTCCCAGAGGATTCTGGGAATTCTTTCTACCCTCCCACTTGCAATGCTGACAACTTTCTAGATGAAAAGAAGGAGCAGAGCTCTAGCTGGGAACAGTTGGTACATTTTTTAAAATGGGCTTAACTGAGGCAGCAGAACTGTAGAACCATCTATTTCTCCCCACCACCATCAAAAATCACAGTTCTTTATAGAGGCATGTGTGGGGATGGGTTTCTGTCCTCTAGGAACCTAGAGATTAGAAATTAGGGCTAGCATTCTGTATTGCAGTTGCAAATTCATAACCTAGAGTTACAGATCGGTAACTGTTCTGTCTTCACTAACTCAAAATAGTCACAATCCTGGCACTATTGTCAGTATTGTAAATGCCCTCCCAAACTTACTTTACCAGACAGCAGCCTCAGGATGTTTCCCAGGATGTTTCCACCCAACAAGCGAGACTGTGGACATTTTCAGACATGGTTTTATCGTACCTAGCGCGGGAAGAGCTCCCGGGAGAGGGACGGGGCTCTTGCGTGGGAGGGGGTCGTTTTCAGACGCCGCCATCCCTCTCCCGAAAGCATCTGTTTCAGTTCTGTGAAGCTTCGGAAGCCGCAGCACCATATTTTAATCACGGGCAACTTCTGTGATTAAAATATGGCTCTGCGGCTTCCGAAGCTTCACGGAACTGAAACAGATGCTTTCGGGAGAGGGACGGCGGCATCCGAAAATGACCCCCTGCCATGCAAGAGCCCCGTCCCTCTCCCGGGAGCTCTTCCCGTGCTAGGTATGATAAAACCGTGTCTGGAAATGTCCCAAGACAATTAGAAGCAGGACCTCTATTGTAATTTCTTGTCTCAGCATCACTTGTTGGCAGGAGGGAAGTGGAGATGTCATCCTCTTGTACTCCAATTGTCAGCTGAACAGACCTCCATCTCTCAGTGTTGTTACCCAAATCGCTAGTGATATGGAAATCCCACATGAGATCAAGTTATTAATATTTGGGGGAAATTAGCAGCAACTCGACTTGGCAATGTGATAGGGGACAACAAGGGGATCTAGAACCTATGTAAATAAATAAATAAACAGATATGTATACCAGTACTAGCCTGGACGGAACACACACAGATGTGAAATTAATGATGGTTTGATTAACAGTTCAAAAAATAACACCAGTCACACACACATGTAAGAAGAATTCACACAAGACTAACAAAAGAAAGTGGTATATATTCAGATAGGGGGAATAGAAGGAGGATGTTGTGGGTGATATGACCTGCCCTGTAGACCGAAGTCTGAGAACAGACTGGCAGCATGGATGGAATAGGTAGGAATGGCTACACAGAGGGGCACATTGTCCCCAGGAAAGAGGTCTGTGCACGCTTTTATACCCCAAAATGTGCCTTGAGGGGATTGGATTTTGAGTGGGTGAACAATGTGTTTCAGGTGTATTTCCTGACTGAACAATGGATCTCCAGATCTGTTAATGTGTTGCATATTTGTTTTGAATAGCAGTTGCTACCTCCTTGATTGACAGGTCTGGGGATCAGGAAAGATGTTGATTACAGACACAGGATGCTCCAACACAAATGATGAGCTTATTATCTGTTGCCAGATGTGCTCAGGAAACATTTCCTTAAGTTTGGCATGATATTTGTGTTGCCTTAAGTTTTGGAATTTTCCATGGCCTCTCCTTAAAGCAATGCATGACTTGGCTTTTTCCAGCTAGAATGTCTTTTGGGGATCTTTCAGGGCTCTCAGATCTACTGGAGCTTTCATGGAAGCCCACATTAAGGCCAAATTATTGAATACCACCAATTATTAGGATGCATGGGGGCTGTGGATATCAGGTTTGGTTTCAGTGTGACTGCTGTCTGGTAAAGTAGGTTTGGGGGAGGGGGGTAAATAGACAATATAGAACATAGGCCTAAATTTCTACAGTGGGTGTGACACTGGGAGATGCGTAATGAGAAAGTTACAACTACTAACAACACCAAAATTTAACCTGTGTATAGCACTTGAAAATGCACTACTAATAGATTGACATTTACTCTCCAATCATGATCTTTAATGCAGTACCATAATATGACAGTACTAAGCAGAGATGTGGTCTAAGTGCCCTGAAGGCATCAGATCCCATCCAAGATCCCATCTTGGAAGCTAAGCAGGTTCAGGCCTGGCTTGTACTTGGATGGGAAACCACCAAGGAATAGCAGGTGCTGTAGGCTATATTTCAGAGGAAAGAACTGGGAAAACCACCCCTGAGTATCCCTTACATTAAAAAAAAAACCTTACACAATTCATAAGAAATTCAAAATTCACAATGCCCTGATTTGCTACCCCCCATTGCCAAGTCAATATTATTATTCCCTGTGTTGGAGATCATTCATGAAACCTTTACTCTGCCACTTCATTGACAGGTGAGTCTGAGAGTCAGACTACAAGGTGCACAGGCTGGAATCCCATTGGTGGTTTATGATAGAGTTTGCACTTTTCCCAGGACTGCCCAGTGATGGTGGGAGAAGGCAGACAAAATCTGTCTGCTCTGAACAATGTTATTTCTCCAATTATTTCTTTCTTTCATGGCCATTGCACTCATGGCATTTTTCTACCTGCTGCCACCATCTATTGCTGTCAAAGGACATCAAAAGGATTCCAGCTTTTTCCTGCTCTAGCCTAAGAAAACTCTATGAAATTTATGGGATGGCCTTAAGTCAACAGGTGACTTGAGGACACATACACACATAGAGTGAGCATATGTACCCCATAGTTGGATTAGAAGTAGAAGAGGTGGCAACTTTAATTCAGCAGTGGGGGGTTCAGCGCAGAGATTCAAACCCAGACTTTAAAAGCTAAACAGTCAAAAATCCTGGACCTAGATAGACATGTTTGTCTGTTTGGTGCCTCTCACATCCAGATTTTTTTTTTTAATCAAGGCCTTTTGGTCCCAAATATGCCTAAACATACAATAGGATAGCAAGTTCTTATCAAAAAAATGAAAAACAAAAAAATTGTCCACCTTTATTTTTTTTAATTTTTTTTACCAGAACTGAGATAGAAATGTCAAAAAACGAAAAACTACCATCAACCAGGAAAAGTTCCAGTGTGTGTGCGTGTGTGCGCATGTGTGCTTTCAAGTCATCTGTCCACTTATGGCAACCTCATGAATTTCACAGAGTTCTTTTTAGACAAGGAATACTCAGAAGTGGTTTTGTCAGTTCCTACCAGTGAAATACAGCACCTGATAGCACTTGGTATTCGTTGGCAGTCTGTCATCCAAGTATATGTCAGGGATATTTACACCAGTGAAGTGATCCATGACATCAATACTGGAAGCCAGGTGGAGAGCATCTGGATAAAAATTAAAGGGGAGGGAAACAACAGGGATGTTATTGTGGGACTCTACTACAGACCCCCAAATCAGACGGAGGAATTGGATGTTGCCTTTCTAGAACAGATGAACATACATGCAGAAAGGAGAGATGTAGTAGTGATGGGTGACTTCAACTATCCTGATATTTGCTGGCAATCTAACTCAGCCAAAACTACAAGGTCTAGCAAATTCCTTACATGCCTGGAAGACAATTTCATGGTCCAAAAGGTGGAAGAGGCAACAAGGGGGTCAGCTATTTTAGATCTGATCCTAACCAACAGAGACGACCTTGTTAATGGGGTGCAAGTGGTGGGATCCTTAGGTGAGAGTGATCATGTTCTCCTGGAGTTTGTTATACAATGGAAAGGAGAAGCCAGGCATAGTCAGACACGCATTCTTGACTTTAGGAGAGCTGATTTCAATAAACTCAGGGAAATACTGGGGATGATCCCATGGTCAAGAATACTAAAAGAGAAGGGACCTCAAGACGGTTTTGACTTTCTCAAAAGGGAGATACTGAAGGCACAATTTCAAACAGTACCATTGAGGAAGAAAAATGGGAGGTGTCTCAAGAAACCAGGATGGATGACTAAAGAACTTTCAATGGAGCTAAGTTTTAAACGGAACATGTATAGGAAATGGAAAAGGGAGGAAATCACCAAAGAAGAATTCAAACAGATAGCGAACACGTGTAGGAGTAAAGTCAGAAAAGCTAAAGTGCAGAATGAGCTCAGGCTTGCTAGGGAGGTTAAGAACAATAAAAAGGGTTTTTTTGGGTATGTCCGCAGCAAAAGGAGGAAGAAGGAAATGATAGGGCCACTACGTGGAGAAGATGGCAAAATGCTAACAGGGGACAGAGAAAAGGCAGAATTGCTCAACACCTTCTTTGCCTCAGTGTTTTCAGAAAAGGAAAAGGAGGACCAACCTGAGGAAAATGGAACAGAGGACACAATAGGGGAAATCCAGCTGAAAATAAGTAAAGAGGTGGTACAGGAATACCTTCTTAATCTAAATGAATTTAAATCTCCAGGACCAGATGAACTACATCCAAGAGTATTAAAAGAGCTGGCAAATATAATCTCAGAGCCATTGGCAATAATATTTGAGAACTCCTGGAGAACAGGAGAAGTCCCAGCAGACTGGAGGAGGGCAAACGTTGTTCCCATCTTCAAAAAGGGGAAAAAAGAGGATCCCAACAACTATCGTCCAGTTAGTCTGACATCAATACCAGGGAAGATTCTAGAACAGATCATTAAACAGAGAGTCTGTGAACATTGAGAAGGCAATGCCATAATCACAAAAAGTCAGCATGGGTTTCAGAGAAACAAGTCATGCCAGACTAATCTGATCTCTTTTTTTGATAAAGTTACCAGCTTGGTAGATGAAGGGAATGCTGTGGACATTGCATACCTTGATTTCAGTAAGGCCTTTGACAAGGTTCCCCATGACATTCTTGCAAACAAGCTTGTAGAATGTGGGCTAGACAAGTTAACTGTTCAATGGATTTGTAATTGGTTGACCGGCCGAACCCAAAGGGTGCTCAGCAGTGGCTCCTCTTCGTCTTGGAAAGATGTGACCAGTGGGGTGCCACAGGGTTCTGTCCTGGGCCCAGTGCTATTCAACATCTTTATCAATGACTTAGATGAGGGAATTAGGGGCATACTTATCAAATTTGCAGATGACACCAAATTGGGAGGAGTAGCTAATACCCTAGAGGACAGGATCAAAATTCAGAATGACCTGGATAGACTGGAGAGCTGGGCCAAAGCTAACAAAATGAAATTCAATACGGAGAAATGTAAAGTACTGCATTTAGGGCGGAAAAATGAAATGCATAAATATAGGATGGGAGAGACCTGGCTGAATGAGACTAT
This sequence comes from Gambelia wislizenii, assembly GCA_030847615.1. NCBI lineage: Eukaryota > Metazoa > Chordata > Lepidosauria > Squamata > Crotaphytidae > Gambelia > Gambelia wislizenii. The sequence goes on from JAUMIR010000004.1 coordinate 39,360,183, forward strand.
GTGCGAAAGGGATCTAGGAGTCCTAGTAGACCACAACTTGAACATGAGCCAACAGTGTGATGCGGCAGCTAAAAAGGCCAATGCAATTTTGGGCTGTATCAATAGAAGTATAGTGTCTAGATCAAGGGAAGTAATAGTGCCACTCTATTCTGCCTTGGTCAGACCTCACTTAGAATACTGTGTCCAGTTCTGGGCACCACAATTCAGAAAGGATATTGACAAATTGGAGCGTGTCCAGAGAAGGGCAACTAAAATGGTGAAAGGTCTGGAAACAATGCCTTATGAGGAGAGACTTAGGGAGCTGGGTATGTTTAGCCTGGAAAAAAGACGGTTTAGAGGCGATATGATAGCCCTGTTTAAGTATTTGAAGGGATGTCACGCTGAGGATGGAGCAGCCTTGTTTTCTGCTGCTCCAGAGACTGGAACACGGAGCAATGGGTGCAAGCTCCAGGAACAGAGATTCCACCTCAACATGAGGAGGAACTTTTTGACAGTCAGAGCTGTTCGGCAGTGGAACACACTCCCTCGGAGCGTGGTGGGGTCTCCTTCCTTGGAGGTCTTTAAACAGAGGCTGGATGGCCATCTGTCGGGGATGCTTTGATTGTGATTTCCTGCGTGGCAGGGGGTTGGACTGGATGGCCCTCGTGGTCTCTTCCAACTCTGCAATTCTATGATTCTATGATTCTATGATTCTACTAACCAGGGCTGACCCTATTTTAACTTCCAAGATTAGACAGTTTCTGGTGCCTTTAGGGCAGCGTTTCTCAACTGGGGTTCTGTGGAACCCCAGGGTTCCCCCATAAATCGCCAGGGGTTCTGCGAGAAAATAGTAATAAATTAATAAATCATGGAGAAGTGGTGAGCTATCTCTCCCCTCCACAACAGAGAAAGCCAGGGAGGAATGAGTGTGTGTGTGAATGTTTTCACACCAACTGAGCCAAAGGGGCCTCTTATGGGTCAAGGGTGGGGGAAAGGATGTTTATGTGCCAAACACCTTGCTCTCCCTCCCAGCTTTTGATTTGCCTTAGATATGCTAATGAAGCTCCCTCATGCCGGGGAGGGACAGACTCTTATTGTTTGCCAGAATTGAGGACAAAAGAAGACACTGGTTTGCATAAAACTGATTGAAAGGTACAAATGCAAAATGAGTTTTTTTTAAAATCAGAACAACAGAAAGAGAATTGCGATACTGTACAGCTCTTAGCCAATTGGGGGAAACTGACCAAGTAATCCAAGTAACCCCCTGGTTAGTCAGGTACTCAGGTTCCAGCTGTGAATGGGAGAACTCTGATCAAAGTGACTTAGGGCTTATTCTTTTTAAACCAGATTTGGAGAAGGCAGAGCCATTACAATAAAGGAGTCATTATGGAGAAAAGGTTCTTAAACTGTGGGTCTGGTAACTGAATGTGGGAGTCAGAGAGTCAGTCTTTGGGAGTCAATCTTTGGGTCAGAGTCAGTGAGGATGGAGCAAGCTTGTTTTCTGCTGCTCCAGAGACTAGGGACATTTTCAGACAGCGCTAAATGGAGCTTATCGCGGGATGAGCTCCCGGGAGAGGAACAGCACTCTTGCATGGTGGGGGGGGGGGTCATTTTCGGATGCCGCCGTCCCTCTTCCGAGATCATCAATGTCACTTCCGTTAAGCTTTGGAAGCGGCTGCCCGTGCTTAAAATATGGTGCGGCCGCTTCCAAAGCTTAACAGAAGTGACACTGATGATCTTGGAAGAGGGATGACAGCATCCGAAAACACCCCCCCCCCGCCGCGCAAGAGCTCCGTTCCTCTCCCGGGAGCTCATCCCGCGATAAGCTCCATTTAGCATTGTCTGAAAATGTCCTAGGACACGGAGCAACAAATTCAAGCTACAGGAAAAGAGATTCCACCTAAACATTAGGAGAAACTTCCTGATAGTAAGAGCTGTTCAGAAGTGGAATACATTGCCTCGTAGTGTGGTGGAGTCTCTTTCTTTTGAGGTTTTTAAACAGAGGCTGAATGGCCATCTGTCAGGAATGATTTGGTTGTGTATTCCTGCATGGCAGGAGGTTGGACTGGATGGCTCTTGTGGTCTTTTCCAACTCTATGATTCTATGATTCTATGTTGCTGCCTCCAGCAGCAGATCATGGCAACCTGAAGACTCCCTAGAAGCCAAGATGATTAAATTGAGACTTGTCTTACTTTTGAGAGAGATATTTATATTTAGATATGATATGATATGATATGATATGATATGATATGATAAAAAATTCTGACCCTGTAAGTATCAAGTATGCATTGCTAGCAATGTGGAATAATTTAATTTAAAATTTAAAAAAGGGGGGGAGCTGTAAGTACATTTTTACATAGGCGCTTCCTGAGACGTGGAAATTATTTCATGGGCTCCTCCAGGGTAAAAGGGTTGAGAAAGATTGCTTTAGGGTATTTAAAGTCCCAGACCAAGGAGAAAATCTCTTTCCTGTTGAGGAGAAATAATGAACACTCTGATCCCTCTAAGGAGATTTTCAGACGTGATTTTCAGCAGGATATATTGCAAAACAGCTCCGTTGCTGCTGCGTGGCAGGGGAGCTGTTTCGGACAATGCCGTCCCTCTGCCGAAAACCTCCATGTCACTTCCATGACAGAATGGAGGAAACCGCGTCGTATTTCACTCACAGGCAACAATCGTAAATGAAATACGACGCAGTTTCCTCCATTCTGTCACGGAAGTGACACAGAGGGTTTCGGCAGAGGGACGTCGTCATCCGAAACAGCTTCCCTGCCGCGCGGCAGCAACAGAGCTGTTTTGCAATATATCCTGCCGAAAATCGCGTCTGAAAATCTCCTAAATATACCACTCTTAATCATTCAGGAGCCACTTTCAAATAAGAGGAAATATGTTTATACAAGGCTTCAGTCAAGGAGTGCTGAATTACTTATGTAGCCTGTGGCAAAAGCATGACATACATGACAGGCTGTGAACAGTGCCTCTGCCCTTTCATAAATTAACCAACCAAAGCATCATGATGGGGAGGGTGGAATATATTGCCATTTTTTTCAATCAAATGGAAGTATGGTGGGGAGACTTTTTCCTGAACTGTTGTAGTAGTATCCTGTCTTCATATTGCTGATTTTAAAAACAAACAAACAAAAAATCTATGAAATTTCAGTACAATTCGGGTTCTGATGTTGTAATCCTGTACTCACTTACTTGAGAATAAACCTCACTGACTGTAATGTTCCTCAGGGTAGACGCACATGGAATTGTGCTATAAATCAGAGGCTCTTAACCTTTTCTTTACCAAGGACCCCCTTTAAGTATCTTTTGTTGCCCTGAACCCCCAAGACTTAAGATTTAAAACAACAACAACAACACAATCACACCATCCATTAAACCTTCCCTCAGAGGCACTGGAGTGGGAGGGAAGACTTTTTTCCTGCTTCTTCCAGCAAGTTTGTGGCTGCCTTCTGTCATGTGGCAGCTCTACTGCAGGCAGGAGGTGGGCTGAGCAGCCTTCAAGCCTCTGTGGACCCCCTGTGAGGACATTGCGACCTCCTGGGGGTCCCCAGACCATAGGTTATGAACCACTGATATAAATCATCATTCCAAAATGCTTGGGTTGTTCAGTAACGTGCATTTGAAAATACAAGAAATTTTTAAAAGTTCTCCCTCTCTGCATTTTGTTGCCTCTTGCCTGACAGAGACCTTGAGGTTTTGAATGCTTGCACAGATCTTTGTGTCCTTTTGGTTGCTGTAATAAAGGTATTGCTACAGTATGGGTTTTGGAGTTATCATATGGCCAAGACAGCTAGCTCTCCCACCCTTTTTTTAAATCCAACAATATAAATAAATATACTGTGTGTTACAAGCCTCCTGCTCAAAATATACGAGAGCCTCAGAAGAAAACCCACTGGGTACGCCACTGTTATCTGCTTTGTGGAGTGGGCATTCCTGGGTGATTTGTTCTGTAGTGAGACAAGAAAATGCAGTTGATGACTAAGTCTGTGCATCTATTCCAGAAGGCCAATTAGCTAGAAAGCCGCACGTGTAGCTATTGGCTCTGTTATACAATAGCATGATGCAGCCTGTGTCAAAAAGCTATTTATACTCTCTGACTCAGTAACAGAGTCTGAGGCTTGCTCTGATGTGCTGCCAGGGACCTTTAAAGTAGCCCATCCAAACAGACAGAGGAGGGCCTTGATGATCCTGTTTATCTAACCCTCACACATCCAAAGCCCTTTTGCCCTCTAACAGTCATATTCTCCAAGGCATTCTGAGAAATTTGATCTGGAGAACCAGCTGGACAGATTTCTCTGAACTTGTTGTCTCTGAGTTTCCTTACTGGGGTTGAGCTCTGATGCCTCCATAAAATGGAATGTTAGATCCCTGGGAAGTAACTTTTTAAGACTCCATTTCCCAGAATCTCCTTGCTAGCATAGGAGTTCAAGTCCAAACAAGTAACTTCCACAGGTTCTAGGAATGACACAATGGAGTGGATGCAAACATAGTTTTAACAAGGGAGTCTTGCAACAAAATGTCATAACGTGGAGTGTATTTGTTAGGTGCCATCAAGTTGGCTTCAATGAATGAGAGAACCTATTATTAACAGCCTTGCTCAAGTCTTGCAAACTCTTTATGCTTTTTTTTCTTCCACTGCTCCCTTTAAAAACAAAAAGTATAAATAAGATTCTTTCTTCCCTTTTACACTAAAAAGATTAACATATTGACACATGCACAATTCCTTTATAAAGTAAGGTAGAGGTTAAATAAGAATAGAGGGAAATAAGCCAATCTGCCAAAATCTACACAGTCTTATTTGGTGGGATATTAACGTGACTTAGGGAAAGGTTTCAAATATTTATATAAGATTAATCCTTTTATTTTTTAGCTCGTTGCTCAACCTGTGGGAAGTTCAATATTTATGTTGTTGATGATGTGTTTATTGTGTTTTGTTTATTTGTAATCATTTTAATTTATTCTAACATGTTTATTTGCTTAATATGTTTTGCATATATGTCTTATTTGTTGTGTGTTATGTTATATTTTTGTCTGTTTCTTGTCATGAATTTATGTGAATAAATAAACATATAAAAAAGTTTTGCAAACTCAGGGCTGTGGCTTCCTTTACTGAATCAACCCACCTGTAATGTGGTCTTCCTCTTTTCCTATTGCCTTCCACTTTAGTGAGTATTATTGTGTTTTCCATGGAGTGAAGTTATCTCATAATATGTCCAGCTCCCAGAATTTCTGGCTGCTGGTCAAGCTGGCTGGAGCTTTTAGGAATTAAAGTCCAAAATACCTGGAGGACCACAGTTTGGGAACTACAGTTGTGGATGATAACCTAAACTTTAGGATACCCTTTTCCATTCTGAAATCTCTAGATGTGTGTGCTTCCTAGTATTTTCAGGCAAAAATGTATCAGGGGCTTTGTAATGCACTGGGGGGGGGGTTGAAGGAAAGCAACCTTAAAATGGCAAATAAAACACTTTTGAAGGAGCCAATAATAAAATGTACCCCTAGAAGTGAATACTGACCATCACCATGCTGTTTTCTGTTCATCCAATGGCCAATTCCAAAACCCAAATATTTCAAGTAATGAATTAACTAATAGCAACCTAGTAAACAAAACAAATTCAATTACTGATGCTGATGACATTGAATTAACCTGCTAGTTTCTAACAGCTAATATTTGTTACCTACCCAGATAGCTCCCATTTTTGGAATATCACATAATTGTTAATATTTAATAATTTGGCTTAAGGTGGTCTTTCACATGGTTAGCAGGTATACCAGGGACCCCCAAATACCAAGGTTGGAGTCACGTATAACCAGGGGAGGGGCCTTTTGGAAATTCCCCAAACAAATACTCAGGTCAGACTTAACACCTGGAGATGAGTCATTCACTAATCACTCAATAATAGCAGAATCCTCGACACTTGTAAAATGGTCCTTCCTCTCCTTGTCTGCTCCTATTCAATTCTAAATACATCGACTATTAATGATTATTAACTTTTCTAGAGCACCCTTTGTCTAGTCCTGGGAACCTCTGAGAAACATTGTATTCCATTCAAAATCCCATCCCTTCAGGGGAATTATCACATATATATCACCCTAAAACCCTATAAAACTGCCTGCAGTTCCACTTCCTACACCCATGCTGCCGGTTTGCTGTGAGACCCTTAGAACGCATTTCTGAGAACCTTCTGTGCACAGTTCCACTTCCTCCCAACTTTGTCAGACTTTGTAGCCATTCTGTCTTCTGGACCTCCTCACTGCTGGTTTATTTCATGATCTCAGCTCTACAGGATCAGTATAGTATAACCCACAATCCCCTTGCTCTATTCCTTTATCCCAATACTTCCTAATTTCTTCCTTAGCCTTGTGAGAGTGCATTTGCATGAATGCTATTTACATTAATTTCCAATAAAGATAATTTAATTGTACATTCTGGTTTAGAATCTCCTTCATTACTACTGGTATACACAGGTCAAAAGATCCTGCCATTACCCAGCCTCTCACTGCCATTTTTGAGCTAATTAAATATTCCCCATATTAATATTAGAATATTAGAGGGTCCCAATGGACCCCACACAATTTGGGTAACACATTACAGTGGGCCCTTGGTATCTGCTGGGGTTTGGTCCCAGGACCCTCCATGGATACCAAAATCTATAGATGCTCAAGTCCCATTATTGACAGTGGTGTAATAAAATGGTGTTCCTTATATAAAATGGCAAAAATCAGGTTTGATTTTTCAAAACAAATGTGTGAGGGGAAATATTTTCATGCAGAACTGTGGATATGGAGGGCCGATTGTAATTTGTAATTGTTACACCTAATAGTCCAAACTCTGTTAACTACCCTAGTCCTTCTCCTTCAAGAGACATGGTGATCATGTGGTTATGGATGTCTGACGCTATATCACTTCTTCAGAGCTGGTTCCTAGAAACTTGCCCCCCACCCCAAGAAAGGACATTTATGCCATCATCAGCTAAGCCTTCCCTTCCTTTGCTACACTGGTCTTAACTCAAGTTCCTTAATAGAATTATTAACCCATTTGCCTGACCTTCAAAGGGGACTGTGTAACTGCCTTCAGTGTAACAAGAGGGTATAGAGAAGTACACAAGGGTGGGAGGACCAAGAATAAACAGTGTTCCTTTCACAAAGAAGTTTATTGTATCAGACAGGAAATCAAGACAGAGAAAAAGAATCTTATGAGCCAAAGGAAAATGGGATGTGGATATAAATTCTGTAAATATTTTCTTTAAGTCACCGTGTGTAATCCCAGGAAATAGATACAGTTTCACAGTGAGGAAAGGGAGACCCATTTTCCAGCTTGCCTGAGGTTTCTGCTTGACTGTTAAATATTGGGGGCTTTGAAAGACTCTTCGGACACTCATTTTGTGTGAAAGGAAACAACAAGCAAAAAACATGGTGTCAGGAATATCTTTATTTGTATATGGGAATAGTTAACTAACATGCCATCCAATATTTTGTTGTGTGCCTTCAAGTCATTTCTGACTTATGGTGACCCTAAGGCAACCCTATCATGGGGTTTTCTTGGCAAGACTGGTTCAGAGGGGGTTTGTCCTTGCCTCCCTCTGAGCCTGAGAGAGTGTGATTTGCCCAAGGTCACCCAGTGGGTTTCCATGGCCAAGCAGGGATTTGAACCCTGGTCTCCTAGTATCCTAGTCCAAAATTCAAGCCACTTCACCACTCTGGCTCCAAGATTACATAGGTAAAAACAGAGACATTCTCATGTATAGACTCACTATATGCACATGAAGTATTCAAGAACAAGTCGTGTGAGACAAATAGAAACAGAGTAGCAGAGGCCTTGTATGTGTGATTCAGCCTGTGTAATATTCTCTGAGGCTGGAATTACAGTCGCCCCTTCACACTCGTGTGCTTCACATTCACAGTTTTGTGTACTTGGGGTTTGCAGCTACTGCTGGAATACGTCAACTGTACTGTTATTGTAAGACCTTGTCCTCCTTCTCCTCACCCTCCTCCTCTGGAAAAGCCACAATCTTCACACCATCATAATTCTGCAAGATTTGCAAAGTCCCTCTGCCTCCCTCCACTCTGGTAGGAAGACTGGCTCCACCCCTATAATCACCCCATCCCCGTCCTCTCCCTTCTCTTCCTCCACTCCAGCCAACAACATTGTCTGTTTCTCCCTTTCCTGCATTTGAACAACAATGAACTTTTAAAGGTGGTGTAGCAATGTTTAGCTCCAGATTCATACCGGTTTCATACCGGTACACAATTCATACTGGTTTGGATTCCAGGTGAGCAGGAGACATGGGGTGTTGTTTCTGGCTGGGCAGAGGGAGGGGGAGGCAAGGGTGGGAAAATTTTGTGTGCCCAAGAACTGTTGCCACTGCTGCAGTGGAGATTGTGCTTTTCACTTAGGTTTGGGTGGAGATGGGTGGAATAAAATTTTTAAGGTGGCACAGATCAGTTTGGGTGCCAGGACAGCACAAGGCATGGTGTGGTTTTGTTGCAAGGATAGGAGATAGAGAGAGGGACTTTGCGAATCAGCTGAGGCATCATGCAAAGGCAGGAAAGGGAGGTTCTGACAGTGCTGTTGGCAGGAGAGGAGAATTCAGCATGTTTGGGATGGGGCTTAATTTATTTGAGGGTTTTTCCTCCACTTCACAGTGCTGCTCTGCCCCTAACCCCCATGAATGTGAAGGGACAACTGCATCTGACCCTATAAACATCCACTTTTGTCATCTTTTTTGGAGATGCTTTTCTTTTTCTTTTCCCCAATTCTAATCCATGCAATGAACTCAAGTGCCCCACACTCCAAGAGTTAGGCTTGCAAATCTTATGCATGCTTTTTTGTGAGTAAGCTTTAGTGACCTTAATGGAGAGAGCTTCTGCAATCAAAGTAGATAATAGGGCAAATTGCACCTCTCGGAATTAATCCTCTTTCCCTCCAAAAATGGGATTTCCTCAGTCATACATGACTCAGCAATTAGTCTTGCACATTAAGCCTGTTTACTTTCCAATGTCCAGTCAGAAAAGCAATGTACTGTACACTGAAAGATACATCAATGAGGAAAATAATGCACTGTGACAAAGATGTCTTTCACCACTTGGGAAGCACCACTGCAAAAAAACAACAACAATGACCATAAATATATCATCTAGTTTGACCTTTGATAAACATGCTTAAGTGCCAGCATGGTGTAATGGTTTGAGTGTTGGACTACGACTCTGGAGATTAGGGATCAAATCCCTGCTCAGCCATGGGAACCCACTGGTGACCTTGGGCAAGTCATATTCTCTCAGCCTCAGAAGGCAAAGGCAAACCCCCATCTGAACAAATATTGCCAAGAAAACTCTGCAATAGGGTCTCCTCAAGGTCGCCATAAATTGGAAATGACTTGAAGATACACAACAAACAAAAACATGCTTAGGATTATGCTATTTGATATTTTCCAGTGAGTTCATATCCCCCCCCCACACACACACACACAAAATCAAGTAGGAAAAGTGAGAACAATGATTCACAGGTCAGGCTAAAGAAAGGCTGCTTTGGTTAAATAGGGAGTGTCCTCGTGTCTTTTCTACGACTCTTTCATTCATATACTGTATATCCAGAAAACTCTATAAGTCTTTGTATATAGTCACACAGCTCATACACTGAATGCCACAAGGACTTGACAGGACAACATTTCCACTTACAATTACCACTTTACAAAAATTCATGTCATATCCTATTCTCCAGACTTACTTCCAGGCCCATATTATGTTGACTTCCGTTTTCATTTTTTCAGAATATGTGTGAAACAAAGGATCAGACTACATGAGAACATATATCCTCCTCAAAACACACACACACACATACACACACATGTATCCTCACTAGGATTTTTTGCTGCTTAAAATGGATTGGCAAATCCTCATTCACCAATCAATATGTATAGTACCCAAAATTACATGTGCTTTTTTAGCACCTGAGGCAACCCCCCCCCAAACCATATACCTATTATGCTCTCTCACAGTAGAAAAAAATACATTAAATAGCTAAAAATTTGACACCCCAAATGCTTGAGATGGCTCATTTAGTCTTCTTAATGTTACCCTGACCCAGCTGCCTAACCTGACCTCCCTACTCCTGTACCACATATTACCTCAGTTTGTAGTTCCAGACACATTTCATACTGTGGCACACTTTACTGTTGTTAGGGGGATAATATTTATACCCTATTTCATATCCTGAAGGGTTACTCTGGTTATGAGAAAGCCTGGATGGATTTCCCACGAGATAGACAAAGGAAACCAAAAATCAACTGATTGCTCTAATTGCTAGGAGGTAGAAATTGATTAGTTTGTGACAACCTCTCAAGGTTGGACAGGAGGAGTATACGAAAGATTTCTGTAGGAATCGATTAAGGAATGTTCACTTAATTGCTTGACTGAATCATTGCTGAAACACCCAGGCTGTTACAGCAGATGTATTCCTTCCTAGAGCTGGAGGATCTGATGAAAGTAGTGTACACACTGGTAAGCTAAAGGCTGAATTTCTGAAATGCACTGTACATTGGGCTACCTTTGTACCAAGTTTGGAAATGTTTCCAGGCAAGGTACTCTGTTGGTTATTACCTATTACCTATTATTAGTATTATTATTATTATTATTACTACTACTACTACATGGTTTGGGTCCAAGCTGCCTCCTACAGGATGCCCCATCCCTTATTATCCTCCCTGTACACTAAGGTCTTCTGGCAAACATTTATTCTAGTCAGCCAGGAGTAGGTTGGAAACTGTCACCCAGAAGACATTTTATTCAGCCACCTCTGGACTGTGGAATGACCTGCCAGATGAGATTTGATAGCTGACTATGCTGTCTGAATTTAAAACAGCATTAAAGTCCAGTCTCTTCCAGCAGGCTTATCCAGATGACTTTTAAATTATAAATTTTCAATTGTGAATTTTAAATTATGGGCTGATTGTTTTAATATGTATTGGTCTTGTATGTTCTTATAAACTGATGTTATGTGTTTTTAAGTAATGTTATGTGTTGTATTTTAATGTGTTGTTCTCTGTCTCAAGAGGTGGGTAAGAAATAACGACGACTACTATTGCTACTACCAGTAGCAAAATTAAGTAGCTAGCAATGTGTTGCCCTTTCATGACACCCAAAGTTTGCTGCCAAAATGAAAGATATGTCAACAAAGTCTGTTGCCTGCAGTAGATATCTCACCCTACTTAATGATAGGACTGGCTTTGCCACCTACTTTATGAGTGAATGATGTGCTCATCACATCTGTTTTCATCTAGATCAAGGGATGGGTAACTTCTTTCTATCTGAAGGTTAATTTCAGAGAAGTCATGCAGAGAACCAAAACATAAAGGGAAGGATCATATTTTAGCTTAAAGCTTTTACTGATAGTAATTAAGCCTTAGAAGAAGCATATCAACATTTGCGAGGGTGGGGTTGTTACTAAAATCTGGCAACTACCAAATGCTGGTACCATGCGGGGAGAGGGGGCACGAAGAGAACACAGAGGACCAAATTCAGCCCCAGGGCTGGGGTTTTTCACCTATAGGTAAATGGAAGGAACATTTAAAAAATACAATAAAGTCTTCCCAGTTTTGTTTAGGAAAATGTATTTGAGGAATGTGGTGGGAGACACCTGTTTCTTCTCCTCTGAGCCTTAGGTCCTGTCTAAACAGTGAAAAATATCCTCATAGAAATGGCATGGAAGGCCATCTGTCTAAATGGACATTCACATCCATGTGTCTCATTTGGAAGGGGGCAGGAATTCCACCATAAAGCTCCAAAGGGAAGCCTTCTGAGCTTTTCCCAGAGTTTTTAAAAAGCTTCATAGGCAATGTGAATGTCTAATCATTAAAACAGTTGCATTTGCATTGCTGTGCTGAGGCAGTGCAAGCTGACTGGCTGATGAGCATGGGGGCAGAGCTTGCTAATGGGGCAAGCGCCTGCAGCCGCCATTTTCTTCCACTGATGACCAGGTACGGGAGGAGGGCTGTCTTGTCCTCTTCTTCCTTCCCTGATCCCACCCCCGTGCCGCCATTACCATTGCCAGGACCAGGAAGGGAGAAGAGGATGAGATAGCCCTCCTCCCTTACCCAGTCCCGCCCCCATGTCACTGCTGCACTGGCCAGGTAAGGGAGGAAGGCTCTTCCCCCTCCCCCAGTAAGGCAATAAAATGGGGGGGGTGTCCTTTTCTTTCACTCACAGCCACCATCTTGTGGCTAGAAGGCATTCAAAGTTTAGGGGGGCTGTAAAACCATTAAGACAAGTTGCAACTGCTGTGATTTGTCTTTACTGCAGGGCACTTCTGGTTTTTGGGTTCGTATAGACAAGCCCTTAGAATGACATCATAATTAAAAACAAACAAATGAATGTCTAAAACATCCAGGATACTGGTAACATCAGATTGCAAACCAGATGTTACCAAGAGAGCCTCAGAGCTGCTTGTTTCAAAACACTGGCAAGAAGGGCAGGCACAACCTTGTCTCTTATCCCAGAGTTTCTCTAGAGCTGGGTGGGCTCAGTTGCATTAGACTACAATGTTTCTTGAGGCCTGCTGTTCCATCCAACAGAAGCCATGAGGCAGAACTGTGGTGGAGTATGTGGTACACCACATGATTAAGACCAGACTGTTCTTGCTAGATCCCAACCCTGAATAAAAGGGTTTCAGTCCTTCATTTCAGGTTACAAACTTCAATGTCTGCCAGGTTCACCAGATGGCTTTCATTAGAGAGACCCAAAGTGGTGCCAGTCTCAGGTCTTTTTTTTTTTTTAATCCCATGAGAGTAGGGGACTCTATGAGGCAATGTAGCAAATCGTGTTAGAGACAGAAATCATTATGAAGGCTGGGCACCAGCTGAGGGCTTGCTGCTCTCATTCATGGCTGATCTGGCTGAACATCTCACCTTCATAAAATAAGGAATGAATGTGAGGCGGATTTATTTTTACACTATAGATAGTCTTCAGACTATGACAAATGCAAAATTTAGGATTGGTGTTGGAATGCCCTCTTACATCATGAGTTTGCCTACAATTACAATATGGCGGGATACTCCGGAGAAGCCCCACTGAGTGTGGCGCTACAGATCAAAAACATCAGGGCTGCTACAAGCAAGTTCAGGGTTTTCCACCAGTCTTAGCATTATCTTCTCTACAGACAAAGGTACCAGCATGAGCACCCTGAAAACATGTAACAAATATATCCATTTTATTATATTCCATTGCCTGGAAATTGAAAGAGGATATAGTCTGCTAGATACTTAGATGCTTAGAACTTTTGGACTGTTGACTTAAGGCTGAAGTGACCAGCCCAGAAGAGATGGGCATTTACATGGCTCTGTGACCTATATTATGAAGGACGGTTGTTTACTTGAAGGACTGTCCAGTTCAAGTCCAATACAATGATAAGGAACCATAGAAAAGGAGATCTGGGCACCTGGTGTTGTGCATCAAGAGTTAATACCTGAGCAGGCACACAGTTTGCCTAATCAAAGTTTTTCCCACTACAGAAAAGTGTGTTGTATTTCTGTTTAAATTATAGTAACTATTTCTAAATTTGTATTCATACATATATATCAGTATATGCAAGCTTTATACAAATCTGTGCCTTCTTTTGGCAATGCTTTTCCTCTTTCTGGGGCCAGGAGCAAGTGGCTCCATTATGTAAGTAGTTCTGAAGTAATCTGATTCTGAAAAGCAAAAAAAAAAAAAGATGCAAGGAAACATAAGGGTGCTTAAATCAGGCTGTGTGCCTTCTTCACAGATTCCACATGGGCAAAATAGATAAAGCAAAATATCAAATGATACCAATTTGTGTACAATTGCATATGGTAATTTGCAATGTTAATTTATATGTACAGATGCGATATGACAAAACAATTTCTAGAATTTAAAAAGAATCAGAATACAACTCATTCATGTAGAGGAAGACTGTCACCAAGTAATTTGGGTAACTTCCAGGTCTCTGATCTCCCTCTTTGGCCTAAATCCAATTATTAATAACAATTAGAGTAAACCCATTGAATCACTGGGAACATCATAAGTCAATGTCAGAGGTTCTATTGCTTCATTGTCTCCTCTAACTGGGACTCTCAATTAGATTTAGGCCTTTACTTAAACAAGACTTGGACTGGACAGCCTTTCAAATAGAAGGCACATTAAAAAAAAAAAAAAAAGAGGACTGTTCTCTGACAGCTTTTCAAACAGAGAGTTGTCCTCTGCAATATGAGATATATGGACACCCTAATTTTTCACAAAGACAGACAAAAACATTTCATAGCACACCAACAGCATAATCCGCCAAAGCCCTGTGACAAGACTAGGATGAACATGAATTTTGTTTCTTTTAAAAACAAAACAAGGATTTATAAAAAAATCACAATTTTCCTCATTTTCAGGATAAAAAGACTTTTGAGACTAAAACAAAAATTTTGGAGAAAGTGAAAGTGATGGATTCAGCCATCCAGGTGCAGTCCTTTTGAGCATTTAGATCTTAGAAGTCTGGGTTTTTTCACTACATGTTAGGCTAAGTCAGTGCTGAATGAAGGTAGCCACCTCTTTTTTTTCTGCGAGGCTCCTCATTTTTACCTGCCTATATAGCAGCCAGATACAAAATTATCTCCATAGTAAAAAAAAAAAAAAAAATATGTGCCTATTAAATTTGGCTAGTCAAATAATGGATAATTTGTTTTAGTTTGTTTTGATAACTTTATCAAAAATTCACAAAATGCATATTTGGAAAAGAAACAACTGGAACTTCAAAAAAAAAATCTGAACGTAGCTAAAAGCCAAAGGAACAAATTTTCCCATCCTAAGACAGAATCCTGTGTTTTTTCCTTTTGTTCTTTACTCTGTTCTGCCTCCGTAGGTAGCCCTTTAAATTCATACCTTCACTTTGCTCATTGGTTTCCCCACACTTGTCCTCTTGGGTTACCATAGAAATAATTGTCTCACTGGAACAAGAGTTCATAGAAACACTTATACAGAGCAGGGATGCACAATGAGTTGTGTTCTGGGAAGTTCACAACACAATTGGAGACAGGAAGATGGAATGGATGGACTATTGGTCTGTTCCGGTCTGACAATCTCTCTGCTCATTCAGAAGCTGAGAAAAGGATTAAGAAACATGCCCAATTACAATTTTCTTTCTGTCTGACGCACATTGTTGTCTTTTGGCAGCAAGTTAAACAACTGTGTCTAGAATCCTCTGATTCCTGCTTCAATCACTTTTTTTTCTGGCAACAACACAGTGGCTGGAATGATGTTTCTTTATGCCAGTTTTCTTCTCCAGAGTACAAGTATGCAGTTCCATGTCTTTATTACACCCCTTATAATTTATTTGAGGAACTTGGAGGCTTTTGGTTAGAGTTTGTGCACTCTGCCTATTGTATACAAGAAAAAAAAAAGACTAGTGCCCTAACTTCCAACCTTGCATGAGAACAACTCAAGTCTCTTAGATATCATTAGTATTATGAACTCACAGGGTACCTGACTGCTTAGATGACTCTGTGATGGTGACAGAGGCAGAGCAGGGAGCCTGATCAAGAATTCTGTAGTGATAAATTCTGAAGCATGGCCTCTCATCATGACAATTTTCATAGCCAAGAAGAGTCCAAAAATGCAGACATTTTGGTTGATCCTTCTGTATTAGGGATAGAAAGAACATTTGACAATATTGCCAAAAAAAGGTTTAAAAAAGCAGACTTCTTCAGTGTCAGGAAACCCTGACAAATAGAAGGAGATTTTCAGAGTTTGGGATTTATTCAACGTGAAAAATGTATGTGAGAAAATGCTGTTTTCTGCACAAGAAACTTGTTTCCTGCACAGAAATGTTATTTTATGTGCAAAAAAATGCTGTCTTCTCTGCAAGACACATGTTTTCATCACAGAAATGTTATTTTCTGTGCATAAAATCCTGTTTTCTGCACAGAAATGTTTCTATGCAAAAATAAAAACAACAAATCAAAACCCACATGCATTTTTGTATGCAGAATAAGTTTCAAATTGTGAATAGTTTTCACAAACTGTGCACCTTTTTTATTATTTTCTTGCAGGGAGGAGAAAAATAGTAAAATCCTTCATCCTTGCCCATGAGAATGAAATTTATGAACACATACATGAAGATGTATTGCACTGTCTCACATTTCTCAAAACCATTTATTTATTATTAATTGACAAAAATTACATACCAATGTCACTATTGAATAATGACCATAATGTTTACAATGATTTTGGCTAAAAGACTTGAAAATAATCCTTCAGGATTTTATTAATGGGGATCAATGTGGGTTTTTACCTAAAAGACTATGAGACATCAGAAATATGTTAGCTATTTTGAAATAGTTAGAATGAGAAACAAGCTGCATTGATTTTTTTAAAAAGATGCAGATAAGGCCTTTGCAATTTGAACTGCTAACAAAACACTGTTGAAAGCTAACAAAACACTATAAGATTCAAAAAGGAACAAGACAAGGGTATCCACTGTCTCCACTTTTGTTTATTTTGGTTGTTGAGGTTTTGAACAGAGATATTAGACAAACAGAGAGAATTTTGGGCATAAGGATTGAAAAAGAAATGTACAAGTAAAGGGCATTCACTGATGACTTGGTAATAGTTTTGGAAAATATTCTGGAGGGCATAGAAGTGTACATGGGAAAATTAAAAGAATTTGGTGTTGGCTGGTTTTAGGATTGCTAATCAAAAGACAAATATGTTGACCAAAAATATGAAAATGGAAGATCAAACAAAATTGATGGATAAATCTGGCTTTAAAATTGAGAAGGTTAAATACTTGGGTATTACTATGACAAACATGAATTGTTCGCTGTTTCAAAACAATTATGTTAAGACATCGAATAAAATCAGAAAGATATGTTAAGATGGGAAATATCAAACTTGTCATTGCTGGGTAGAATTTCTGTGATAAAAATGAATGTCTTGCCTAGGGTGTTTTTTAAAAAAAAAAATTCAGGCAATACTGATTTTGACAACTGGTGTACCATTTAAGCAATGGCAAAAAGATTTGTCTTTGGCAAGGGAAAAAAACAAGAGTCAAATATAAGTTATTGCAAGATGCAAAAGAAAGAGGAGGATTGAGTTTACTTGACGTAAAATTGTACTTTTAAGCATGTTGTTTGGTTAAGTTAAAAGATTACTAAATTTGAAAGGACATGACTTCAAATACAGGTGGCATGGATATTTATGGTATGATAAAGAATAAAGTCAAAGTAAATGTAGATTTCAATCATCACTATGATCCTGTCTAAATGGTGAAAAGAATCATCATAAAAATTGCATGGAAGGCTATCTGTCTAAACAAACATTCACATCCATGCATCTCATTTGGAAGGGGGGCAGGCAAATCCATCATAAGGCTCTGAAGGGAAGCCTTTGGAGCTTTTCCCAGAGTTTTTAAAAAGCTCCATAAGTTATGTGAATGTCGGCTGGATAAGCATGGGCAAGCATGGACAAGCTGGATGAGCATGGACAATCACCTGAAGCTGCTGTTTTTTCCCTCCGGGGACCTGGTAAGGGAGGAGGGCTGTCTTATCTCTTCTTTCTTCCCCGGTTCTCTCCCCCCCCCCCCGTGTCATTGTTGCTGCTGCCAGGACCAGAAAGGAAGAAGAGGACGAAACAGCCCTCCTCCTATACCTGGTTCCCCCCCCCCTCAGTGCTGCTGTCAGCATCGTCCCCGGGGACTAGGTAAGAGAGGAAGGCTTTCCCCCACCAGTGATTGCCAAGGCAATAAAATGGGGGGGGCTAGAAGGCATTCAAAATTTCTTGTGGCTAGAAGGCATTCAAAGTTGATGGGGGCTGTGAAACCATTCAGACAAGTTGCAGCTGCTGCAACTTGTCTTTGCTGCAGGGCACTTCATGTTTGGGCATGTATAGATGAGCCCTATGTGAGACGTGCCTTATTACACCTATATGGAATAGGTGTAAACTCTCATTGTTCCTCAAAATATCATTATGGGTTTCACCACAAGAAGCTCATTATAGAAGTAACAGGCAAAGAAAAATGGTTAACATACCATGATCTGGAGAATTATCCAGTAAAACATAGAATCAAATTGAGCGAGCAGCTGGTTGCAGAGGGATATATTTTTCAATGGCTTTCCTATGTAAAATTATTTGAAAGATTTAAAATGGACAAGGGTAAAATGTTTTGGATTCAAATACATAGTTTGATGCAGACTTTGCTCATTTTTGTTGTTTTCCAGAATTCAGAATTCCTTAAAGAATAAAGGGAGAGAAGCAGCAATACAAGTCATCTCCATGCAAAATTTATATCTTCAAATACTCTGGGTGCAGACCAGAGTATTTTGCCCCAGAGATGCCCAGATCCAACCCCTTACAGCCACAGTTACTGTTAATAAAGCAGTCATCATATGGACATTCCCCAGCCCAAATGCAAATTGGCACTGCTTTGTTGTTCCCTACAATGGCGGGTCCTCCACTGCCACCACTGTCCTCACCAAGCATACACACACATCCATCTGAACCCCACTGGTGATGATGTTGCTGGCTGTGACGGTCCCCAGAAGGCATCCAGCCATACGATCAAGGAAGGGGATTAGATTGCTGGTGATTACACCCCCCCCAATCACATGGCTGGATGCCTCCTGCAGACGTCACAGCCAGTGATGTCATCACCAGCAGGATTCTGCTGGGTGTGTGTGTTTGGTCAAGATGGCAGTGGCAGTGAAGCACCAGAGAGGAAGACTTACTAGGCTCAGCTAGGGAGCAGATGGCAGGCAGCACTGGCCCTTTAAGGATGGTGCCACTTGCCACCCACCCAAATCCAGCCCTA
This sequence comes from Gambelia wislizenii, assembly GCA_030847615.1. NCBI lineage: Eukaryota > Metazoa > Chordata > Lepidosauria > Squamata > Crotaphytidae > Gambelia > Gambelia wislizenii. The sequence goes on from JAUMIR010000004.1 coordinate 39,378,977, forward strand.
TCCAGCTGTCCACATGCAGGAACAACCAGCAAAACACCATATTTTCCAGAGAACTGTGGTGTAAAGGGGAGCTTATTTTAATTTGGATCACCAGTCTTTTTTATGAGAATGATTTATGAGAAGAATGATTCTATCCCAAATGTAGGCTTTACATGCTTCCCATTGAATAACATATGAATGTGCAGGGCCTTCATTCATTTTAAATGATTCCATCAGATCTGCTGACATTTGAGCCCTAACTGTTCATCACTGAGAAGTGAAACATTAAACCATCCTTCACTACTGCCACCATCTTTCTGTCTCTCTTGGAAGCCAAGCAGGAGTCCCATAGCATTTGACCAAGGCTGGTCACATGTGTGTGTGCGGGGCTTCAGTCACATGTCTTGTGGTCTCTTCCAACTCTATGATTCTGATTCTATGTTGCACGCCCCCTTCCTGCCTTTAGAGTCAGCACAGAAAATGGCAGCTGCAGGTATAGGCCGGCATTCGTGTTTGGACCCCAGCCTGTTTAATGGAGGTAACAGGGGAAGAATGGCCAACTCGACAGCCAGGACATGCCAGCATATCCTGACTCAAGTAGATGAGCCCTAAGTCAAATGACCAGATGGCTTCACTGCCCTATTCCACTTAGAGAAGCCAGCTGGACTGACAGTTGAATCTTGCTGAAACACTGGTAATGAAATGTGTCAACTACCATATCTGAGGCACTGGATAGATTGTGCAATATGTACAATTTAGGGGGCCCAGGTTAGATTGTACAATATGTACAATTGTACAATTGTACAGTATTGTACAGTATGTACTACCATACCTGAGGCACTGGCTACTTTAGGGGCCCCAGGATAGATTGTGCAATATGTACAGTTCTATCCTGAAATGGTGAGAAAAAACTGAGGAGTTCAAAAAGAAAAGCCAGGAAGTCAGCCCTGTTGCTTCCGTGCCCCCTCCTCCAGATTTTACCAACTGAGTCGGTTGCCTCAGTCTGCCTCATGGTAGGGCCAGTTCTTGTTCATGCTTCTTTCCATGGCAATGATTTGAAATGGTAAGAGATTATTGTCATAAAATGGCCCAATTTTCCTTTTAAGTTCAATGTTACTGATATGTGAGTTATTGCTTTTCACACTGCAACATACATGAGCAGAGGGCTTTTTGACTTAGTAAGCATTGAGAATAACAGCAACAACAAATGACACACATCTTGGCATCTTCACCACAGTCCCATCAAAATAGCTTTTAAACTGTTCAAAACGTCAACAACAAAAAAAGCCACCCAGTGTCAGTAAAGACTTGATCTCTGCTGGAAACATTTTTGAAGGCATAATGCAAATATGGAATAATTAAACTATATCCAAAATTATCTGTTGGTTCATTTTACCCAGAAAGAAGGATTTTTTTTCTTAAAAAAAAAAAAGCTTGGACTCATGGCTATGTGTGGGGAGCCAATGACATACATTTTAATTTTAATTTTTTAAAAGGCAATCTAACATTTTTTTGCCAAATGAAACAGTATTTCTATCAACCAACATTTTTCACTACATTTTAAAGAACCTATTTTGTTTCATGCAATAAATCCTGCAGAAGTCTCATTTTATAGCCTGCTGCACAAAATAGCAAACAGGATGATCTGAATTCACTTTTTTTAAAAAAATGAAATACATACAAATCCACACAAACATCTTTTACATATATAAAAAAATATGAGAAATATAAACAAACCAACAAAACAATACATTCCTAACATACAATCTAAGTCTACAAGGGTACACTAAGTCATAAGTTAGTGTGACTTCCCTTCCCATAGCAGAGGGTCACTGCCACAGCCAGGATATGCCAGTGGGGAGCCAGAATATTCTGGCTAGTTTAGATACGCCTTAAATCTCTCAGGGTTGCTTGAGGTTGTTTTCTTCTACTGATATCACTTCTGCATAGGATTCTTTTTAAACTTAGTAGTAACAAATTTTAGAATTTTACATAATTTAGTTGCCTCTAAACAGTTTAGTGGGTGACAGCAGAATGAGTCATATTTCAAAAGTACCATAACAATTAGGAATGAAGTCATTCAACTCGTGTACTCAGTGTACTGCCTTTCTAGTTGCTTTTTAAAGTTACCTTTGAAGGGCATTTCAGGACATTTTAAGAGGCAAACTGAAAAACATTTCCCAAGCTTTATGGCTTTCTCTTATCAATTCTATAAAAAAAACTTCCAATTTGGTCATAGATGCTCCACTGTGGTCACAGATGCTCCACTGTCTTCAGGGGGCTGTTGAACCCAAAGTCTTTGGGTTTGAATGTGTATTGTCAAGCAATAAATCATGAAGAAGCCACGTACCCTCTCTGGATTTTCTTCACAAACGAAAATTCAGGAAGGATTCATCCTGCGCTTTCTGCAAGCGCGCTCATGACTGAAAAGGCCAATCCGAGATAAACAAGTCCAGTTGCAGAAAGCACAGCAGCAGGTTTCCTTGGGTGATGTTTCCGGGTTGCGATATTTTCTGCGTTGTCATTTCTCTTCAAGACTTGTTCGGCGTGAGTTCTCAAATAAAGCTTCAACATTGTGGATAGTGTGTCTCCATGCCTCCTGATGTGAGGCCAGGGCAGACCATTGTTGGTGATCAATTTGGCCAAGCCTGAGATGTTGTTTCAGGGAATCCTTATATCACTTTTTTGGAACGCCCCTCTTACGCTGACCCATGGCGAGTTCACCGTAGAGTACTACTCTTGGGAGGTGATGGTCCTCCATCCTAGAAATGTGCCCTGCCCAGCGCAGCTATGTTCTCAATATCATGGCCTCAATGCTGGTGATCCCTGCTTGCTCAAGGACAGCAGCATTCATCACATAGTCAGTCCAGTGTATATTTACGATTGTATGTATACAGCGCTGATGAAAACGTTCGAGGAGTCGTAGGTGGTGCCAATAGGTGACCCATGTTTCACACCCGTAAAGGAGAATAGACAATACAATGGCTCTATACACACTGATTTTTGTGCTTCGCCTCAGGTGTTTGTTACTCCAGACTCTTTTGTAAAGTCTTCCAAATGCACTATATGCCTTTGCTAATCTGTGATCGATCTCTTTGTCAATCTTGGCATCTGAGGAGATGAGGAGCTGTTGCAAAGCAGGATGTTAGGCACTGCAGAGCTGCTTCTGTGTGGGCAACAAGGGCAGCATCATCAGCTAACAGCAGCTCACGGACTAGATAGTTTAGAGTCTTAGTGCGAGCCCTCAGACAGCTTAAAGTAAACAAGCTACCATCAATACGGTAACGTATATAGATGCCGTATTCTTCTTTGAGCTCTGCTGTAGCCCTTTGGAGCATCATGCTGAAGAAGACTGTAAATAAAGTTGGAGCAAGAACACAACCTTGCTTCACTCCATTAGTTATTAGAAAGGGCTCTGAAAGAGCATTGCCATATCTGACTTGACCGTGCTGGCCCTCGTGTAGCAAGATAATCATTTTAAGGAATTTGGGGAGACATCCTAGTCTTTCCAGGATCTGCCACAGACCTTTTCTGCTCACAGTGTCGAAGGCTTTGGTGAGGTCGACAAATGTTACATAGAGTCCCTTGTTTTGCTCTCTACATTTCTCTTGCAGTTGTCTAAGGGCAAATACCATATCTGTAGTACTCCTATTGGCTCTGAAGCCACATTGGCTTTTAGGAAGAAGTTCTTCTGCAATAGCAGGAACTAATCTGTTCAGGTTTATCCTTGCAAGGATTTTTCCAGCAATAGAGAGCAGTGTTATGCCTTGATAGTTTGAGCAATCGGATTTTGCTCCTTTTTTCTTGTTCAGGGTGATGATGACTGCATCTTGGAGATCTGATGGCAGATCCCCTTTTTCCCAGCAATTCACAAGGAGTTCGTGGAATTTAACATGGAGTACATGACCTCCGTGTTTCCAAACTTCAGGTGGGATTCCATCAATCCCAGCTGCCTTGCCGTTTTTCATCTGCTGTATGGCCTTAAGGGTCTCTTCCAAAGTGGGAGCTATGTCCAGTTCAGTTTTCATCGGTTTTTGTATCATATGTTGGATAGCTGAGCCTTGGACTACTCAGTTGGCACTGAAGAGACTTTGAAAATGTTCAGCCCATTGATTCAGGATAGAGGCTTTACCAGTAATTAGTGTTTGACCATCTGTACTGTATAAGGAGCTTTGAACCTGATAAGTAGGTCCAAACACTGCTTTAAGAGCTTCGTAAAATCCTCTAAGATCACCCAGATCTGCACAGCATTGCGTCTTTTCTGCTATATAGATCCACCACTTGTTCTGCATGTCTCGGAGTTTTTGTTGAAGTTTACTACACGTGAGACAAAAAGCTGCTTTTCTTACATGGCAAGTTGGTTGGGTGAGGTATGCCTGGTGAGCAGTTCTCTTCTTTGCCAACAGCTCCTGGATCTCTTGGTTGTTGTCATCAAACCAGTCTTGATTTTTCTTATGGGAGAAACCGAGGGATTCTTCTGCAGACTGGAGGATACTGTTTTTGATATGTTGCCAAAGCACTGTAGGAAAAGGATCTGTAGGGTGGTCTTCAAGTTGTTTTTTGCAGATTTGCCTGGAAGTTGTCTCTCATGGTAGCTTGTTGAAGATTGTTGACTTGGAGCCTCCTCTTTAAGATGCCACCCCTCTTAGGTTTGAGCTTAAGATGAAGATTTAATTTACATCTTATGAGGCGATGATCTGTTTGGCATTCTGCACTGGGCATCACTCAAGTATGATGGAGTCGAGTAAGAAGCCACATACACACATGTATGAATCAGATATAAGTAGTTGCTCTATGCACTAGAAGTCTCTTGTCCTTGAGAACCAAACTCAAGAAGAATGGATTCACATGACTGGTGGTTGTTCTGTATCACCACATTGAGCATCCAGATGGATCCCATTCCTATTAATGGTTCAATGCATATTTTGATTGCAGGCCAACATGAGTTTAGCAGATGTGATTTATTGAGGCTTGCTGAACTTGTAGTGACCTGAGATTGGAACATGTATTAAACCATTTATAAGGCCAAGAGACATGTGGAGTTCCATCATGAGAAATGATTGTAAAATTTCACCTGACTATGAAAAAAAAAGTCATAGGAATCAACCCTCTAATGATCTCTGGTTGGGATATTGTGTGAATATGAAACTAGTCTTGTGTCCTCTTAAAGACTAACAGTTTCACATAAGCTTTCATGGACTTCAGAGCCCACAATATCAGATCCATGGAGGTCTACCTTAGCTAGATTATTGTACATGTGCTTTGATGAATGTGGGGGATATACTTATTGAGGTCAGATGGAACTGAAATGCAAAAAGTAAAAACATTAGTAGTAATTATTAACTAATAGTAGTTAGGTTAAAACACAACTTCCTTTCAATAAAAAAAAACCCTACCTCAAGCCCCTGCATTATTATTACTATTACTAGTGCTATTATAGACAAATTTTAACATTAACCTATTACATAATGTGTGATTTAAAAGATTTATTTAAGGCATAGAGGATACTGGTGAACCTTGTATGAACATAGTTATACTGTGTTTGTGTCTATAGTATTAGAACTGTGATTGTTCATTTGGAGCAATACACTGTCAACAAGATCAATTCATTTATCCACTCTTAGTTCCAGCTGACCTATGGAGTTTCATAGCTGTAAGCCACCTCTAATGCTCATCTAATCCATCCAGCTTCATAAGAATTGAGACCTGCTCCTGCACAGCAAAGCATGACCATGGGTAGGAGATGACTTTGCTTGCCTCTAGGACAGAGACCAGAGTGTGGAAAACAGTTGGCACATTGGCCCACTGTGCCAGGCCCAGACAGGGAGAGGCAGAGCCTGAGTACTCTGCCTCAATCTTTTCACTCTTTGTTGTTGCTTGGTGCATCTACCCACCCTTGAGCCAGTGCAGGCAATTGTTGGTCCCCTTTGGGACCAGGTAGGAATTCCCCAGGCTTTTTAAAACCTACCCTGCACTGTTCCAGTATGAATAAAAGGACAATTGGCACCAGATGTGGCACTATAAATAGGCAGTCACTGTCAGGTAGACAGGGAGGGGATTGAAGAGGCAGTGATGGTGGGCACCCCTAGGTTCCTATATGGTGAAGAAGACGCCTATTGAATTGCTCTTGCGGTTCATGGGGCCTATGAGAAAGAAAACTATTCTTGAGGCTAGACTGTGACAAATTTTACTTTTGTGTCATGGAATGTAGGGTGAAGTTCCTTAGGAAAACTCCCTTCTTGGCTTGCTGGGTGCCCAGCCAAAATGGCAGCTGACATTCACAGCTAGAGATGGCTGGGGTGGAGAAGGTCAGATTGGGACCCCACACTTCAACCAGAACCCACCTAAAACTCCTCCCCTCTGCAGATCATAAAGTTAAGTAGTTTAAAAGTTAATAAAGTGGTCCTTTAGTACTCAACATGGGAGATTATCAGATGTGGCCAAAACCACATCAAAATATCTCTCGAAGAACAGGAAGGGGCAAGATTATCAGTTGACAGAGATTATCTGATGTAGGAGAACATGCCAAAAAATCACATTCCCAACCATGTCAGAAGAACGGGAGGAAAACAGAAAGGTGACTTTACCAGATGTCCTTCTGCTGTTCCAGAAGCATAGCACTGTTGCGGACAAGGCTTTCCTTTTCTATTGACAGGGACAAGCCATTAATAGAAAGGGATGCTTTACTCACAGCTGCGCTATGCCCCCAGGACACTGGAGGATGACGTTGTCTAATAATCTTATCCCTTCCTGTTCTTCTAGCGATCTTTTGACGTGGCTTTTGCTGCATCTGATAATCTCTGATGTCATCCTCCAGTATCCTGGGGTGAACTGCAGCCATGAGTAAAGCGTCCCTTTCTATTAGCGGGTTGTCCCCATCAATAGAAAAAGGAAGCCTCATCCGCAGCAGCATTATTCCCCCAGAACGGCAGAAGAACAAGGAGTCTGGTAAGGTCACCCTTTCTGTTCTCCTCCTGTTCTTCTGATGCAGTTGGGAATGTGATTTGGGAGGGCGTTCCCTTGTGTCTGATAATCTTCTTGGTCATTTGGTCCTGTTATTTCTCACTTATTAAGAAGAAGGATTAAAAAGTCTCCAAATATCCTTCTAATAGGTCCCCCATCTGAAACTAGAGTTCTAAAAACTGTGTATGGCCTCTGCTATCAACTTTGACAATAGATTTCTATAAATAAACATTTTAACTTTATAAATGACAATTATAATTTATGCAGAACTAAATAAAAATAAGCTTTTAGTAAATGTAATCGGGATGTGTTTTTGTAAATCACACTCAAGTATTTCCTTTTGTAGTGGAATCCTGTTCATTCTGTGTTTGTATTAGCTGAGGAATTGGGCCATGCATCTTTGTCTGAAAAATCCTTGAAGAATGCTTGTATATTTCTCTATTTGCTCATGAACAGCAAGCATGCTTTTTGTGTGTAGTAAATGCTTGCTGCTTTATAGATATATGTCCTGAATTAAAAAAAAAAAAAAAAAGGTTTGATAGAGTGGAAGCAGTAGGAAAAGAGGGAGAATCCACAATACAAGTATTGTAGATTGATTCATTCAAGGAAGCCACAGCCCTCAGTTTGCAAGACCTGAGTGGGTCAGCTGGTGACTAGCAATCTTGGAGATCTCACAGGGCTTGTCTACATGGGCCATATAAAATAAACTCACCACATGTTCACAGTGAGTTGCCCAGACAATATACAATGAATCCAGGTCTTTTCATCACCTCAGGGCTTTAATCCAGACCAAAAAGAATTAGGATTTACTCCAGCTTTGAACAGAAAATCTGGATATCCATGTCCATGTGTGGACTGCGCTCCATAGCAACGTTGGTGTGGAGCTCGGGGGGGGGGGAGGAATTTCAGTGGATGGGTGGAAGAGGTTGGAGGCAGGCTCTCCAGGTCAACTGGTCTCCTTCCCTGTTTCAATTTCACTTTTTAGCAGTTCCTTTTTTCTTTTCTTTTTTGCATATGTGGCAGTTGTTCCGAGAAGCACAGACAAGCAGAACCATATTGTTATTAGCTATGCTTACCTCTGCTTAATAGGATGTATGAAGCCCCTTGATGCAAACATATGTATATTCGCATGCATGGGGAGAGGGGGGGAAATGGAGCTGCCATGGCTCTGTGGCGGCACATACTGCAAATTATCGGACCAGAGTGAGTTCGGAAGGGAGAACTATGTGGACAGTGCTTCTGAACTCACCTCAATGAGTGTGGTGATTGTGTAGACAAGCCTGTGGTCACTGCAGACCAGGATACCCCAAATGTAAGCTGTATTTTCCTGTAGTGTAGATAAGCCCTCAATCATAGGGTCACCATAAGTCAAAGTAGACTTGACAGCAAATAACAACAAAAAATAAAAAAAATACTCATAGTTTACCTAGTATATACAATCAAACAGAGGTACTCTCTCATTGTAGTAAAACTCAGTGTACATGTGTGCACAGAAAGATAAACCAAATTCAGGGGAATCCTGATATGCCACAACATGCTAGTGTCTTTGCTCCCAATTGGCCTCTCTTGCTGATACAGGTAGCTAAGGAAGGGGATCTTGTAGCACCTTTGAAACTAACTGAGAGAAAGAAGTTATACTGTAAGCTTTTATAAACTTGGTCTACTTCCTCAGTTTATGAAAGCTTGTGCTACAACTTATTTCTCTCAATTAGTCTCAAAGGTGCTACCAGATCCCCTTGCTTGCTGATATTCCAGACTAACATGGCTATGTCTTTAAATTGTACAAGTAGCTAAACAAACCAAAAATATTTTGTTTAGCACGCCAGCCGAATCAGAGCCCTTCAGAAGCCAGAATCATAAAAAAGGTTTACCAGCCATGAGCCCAATTCAGACAACATACAAAGCAAACATTGATTGATTGATTGATTGATTGATTGCTTAGTCACTTGAATTAGTAGGAGAAGTCAAGCAGGAACAGAAATTCCCTGGGTTCCTAGCTTATTCTTCCATGAGAATGTGGGGCAGAGGAACTCACTAGAACTGATTGGCATTGTGTTAAGAACAGATTCTAAGAAGTATTCCTTCAACAAATACTGTATATAAATAAGTTGTCTTTAATGTAAGTATATAGACATTTATTTCAGGAGGAAAAAGTAATTTGGTAGTTTTGGGTTTCCTTGTGAGATCAGTTTTGCAACAGGACAAAGTATAAAATTGACAAAGTCCATACAACTCTTGTAATGTGTTTTATAAATAAAAAGTGCACAAACAAAATCACATGTGCCTTTGAAAATGTGCATTGGTAAAAATCCATATTAAATTGTGCACAAACACACTTTAGGCAGTGAAGAAAGGATCTAAAAGTGTGCACATTCTGGAGAAAAAACAGGCAAAACATCCACAGATTGTCATATGGGAAAGGGAGGGAGTCTTGCAACCTGATAATGGAACAAGGACAGGAAAAGAATGGTAGTGGGAGCCCCAGAAACACAAGAAACATGAGACTGACAGATTGTCACACTCCTAGATTCATTTATACCCTGTTGCTTAAAGTTAGCAATCTCAGGAGGGTTCTAGTATTCACTACTACAAGATGTGGTGTCACTGTCCATGGTAACTTGTATTTTTGGCCACATCTCGTGGCATGAAAATAAATTCATAGAGGAGAGATCTATCCCTCTTTATTTGCTGTGGAAAACGAAATTAAACCTCTATGTGCAGCAATTATATATCTGTGTATCAGATGGAGGGGGCATAAAATAGTGGAGATCATTTGACTTCTAGGGATGTAATGAACACTCTCTGTCACACTACACTATTATAGTGCTGTGATTCCAGTGTAATTGCCATGGTTGCATCCTATGGAATCCTAGGGTTTGACATTTGACATTAGATCTGTTTGGTTGAGAATTCTAAATACCCGTTTCCTAAACTTCAAGTCCCAGAATTCTATTGGACAGAACCATGGTAGTTAAAGTGGAATCATAGTGCTATATTTGTATAGTGTGAAAGGGCCCCTGGTGGTTTTCCTTAGAAGGGATAGCCCAAGCTTTTCCATCACCTGAGCAAACAACCTCTCCCACTAGTGGATGACACCACTTTGGTGTCCTGCCTGATAAGGAAATGGAGAATGAGACGGGTACAGCAGCACCCATGTTCCCCCACTTGTGAAAAAGAACACTGCATGAACTGTACCTGTGCCACCATCTGCTTAAACTGTGATGCCTGGAAGAAGAACAATGTGGTGGTGGCCTTGCCTGTGCTCCCACCACCCACACAGGAAGAAGAGGTGAGGTGGGGCACCCAACCAACTGAAGGGGAAGAGGAGAGAGCTAAGAAAGATGCAGCTAACATCCCTGCCACCAAAGAGAGTAAGCCAAGCAGTGGCAGCTTTTCAGAAACAGCGCCCCTGCTGGGCAGTCAATTTGCTGCTCCAGTCACCTACTGTCTAGGGAGATTTTCACACACCGAAAATATCACTGCCAGAAACCGGGACAGAAATATTTCTGTCCCGGAAGCAGCGCCGCGGTTCGCACGCTCACCTCCCTCTCCCGTTGTTCCGTCGTCCTCGCTTTGGGTTTTTTCCTCCCTCTTCCGGAATATTTTACTAACGGGAGTTTGCCGTTAATAAAATATTCCGGAAGAGAGAGGAAAAAACCCAAAGCGAGGACGACGGAACAACGGGAGAGGGAGGTGAGCGTGCGAACCGCGGCGCTGCTTCCGGGACAGAAATATTTCTGTCCCGGTTTCTGGCAGCGATATTTTCGGCATGTGAAAATCTCCTAAGGCATTGGCTTGAAGCATTTAGTTGGTCAGTGTTGGATGGAATGCTGGACTGCATAGCTCTTGGTTCTGATCCATCAAAAATCCTCTTATGTTCTTAAGTTTCTCTGGCAGAGATTTTTTGCGGTTGAGTATTATATTCAGGACAGAGAGTTGGGATGAGTTGAGTCAAGCAGTTCCAAGCCAGAACAGTGATACAAAAAACATGTCTCCCAGAAGCTGAAGCATATGAGGATCAATGCTGCCAGGAAATTATTTTTTGTTTGTTTGGGTTTTAGGGGGTATGGAGAGCATCTTAACTTGGAGAGCATGTTTGTGGGGGCTGTGTTTTGAAGCAGATTTGGAAATAACTGGACAGAGAAGGAAGACAGCTTCCTGATCTGCAAGCTGATAATGTGAGGAGTTGAATGCAACTGAAGTTAGCTTGTCTGATCGCTCATTGCAGTTCTGGCCTGTTGGACTGTTGAATGGTTTGTGTCTCAGCCCTGAGGTGGAAAAGTATGCTACACAGAAAGAACAGTGAGTTGCCATCATGTAAACATTTTAACATCTGCATGACCAGCAAAAATCCAACAAGTGAAACTTTCCCAGATGCAAGGATAAAATGGGTAAAATGAACAAAACAGGTAAAATCTTTTGAAACAGAGAAAATCTTGTGTATCTGACAAAGGCAGAAGAGCCCTGTTAGACTGGTGAGTACTATAATCTAAATCAGCGATGGCCAACTTGTATATTCTCAGAGGGCCTCACTATTCATACAGGAGTCAGGTATTGTTTTGCTGCACACCCAACCTGTTTGTGAACAGACAAGTTCCATGAACTTGGTGCCATCTAGCCGTAAGGTTTTTAAATTAATGGAGTGCATGTGATCAACAGTCAGGTGACACATCAATAAGTACCTTGACTTTTCTTGTATATGTTACATTAAAATGCACAAGAGACATGTAACACAGAACTACAGAATATCTCTGATGATTACAAAGTTAAAGCATTTTTCTTTTCCTTAAGAGCAATAACAAATATTTACAATACTTGCAAGAAGAAAATTTGATAAGATAATGGAGAGGGAGGGGCTCTCCAAACCTACCACCCCACCTCTATATCACATTCAATATTGCATTTTATATTACCAGGCAATAAGTGACCTGCTCATATTCATTAGACTCTAAGATTAGAATTAAAAAAAAAAAACTGTAGACACATATTTTCTTGTCCTTGATGAGAAAGAATGCCTTTACCACATTAACAATGGGAGGGGGGAAATAAAAAAAAATTGAAAAACATATTGTTTTGAGTGTCAAGAAACCACAGCTTTAAAGAATCCAGACTGTTTCTATATACATAACTACATTCTAGGTCTGTTTCTTAGCCACAGAACAGCTCTGTTTAGATCTTCACCATACACAGAATAAACACATGGAGAAGGTGAGAACAGGTCAGTGCTGTTGCCACTCCTAACACCCACTGGGTGTGTGCTTGGTCCCATCCATTCAATTTATGCACATTTACCACAGTGCCTATAAAAGTACAAGTGCACCATACATCTGTACATGATCCTTTTGAGGGTCCTTTCACACTAGACAATTAGAATACTGTTGTGTGCCTTCAAGTCATTTCTGACTTATGGTGATCCTAAAGTGAACCTATCACAGAGTTTTCTGAGGCTGAGAGTATGTGACTTGTCGAAGGTCACCCAGTGGATTTTCATGGATGAGCAGGGATATGAACCCTGGTCTCCAGAGTCATACTCCAACATTCAAACCACTATGCCATGCTGGCTTCCAATTAAAATGCTATTATGCCACTTTTACTGCCATGGATCCATCATATGAATTCTGGGACTTACAATTTAGGGAGGGATATTTAGAATTCTCAGCCAGAGCATTCTAGCATTTCATCAAACTGCAGGTTCCAGAATTCCAAAGGATTCAGCCATAGCAGTTAAATTGGAATCTTAGTACTATAGTTGTGTAGTGTGAAAGAGCACAAAGACTTTGGAGATTTTCAGACGGCTAAAATCAGCCTCTTGCCGTGCAAGCAGCCTCCGGAGCAATACCGAGGCTGCTGCGCAGCAAGGGTCCAACTTCCGTGAGTGAAAAACAGTGCAGCTGCCTCCAATGCTAGCCGCAACGCTCACAGACGATGCCGAGAGAGAAACGGCGGTGTCCAAAATGGACCCTTGCCACGCAGCAGCCTCGTTACTGCTCCGGAGGCTGCTTGCGCGGCAAGAGTCTGATTTTAGCCATCTGAAAATCTCCTTTGAGCTGAATGTATGAATGCATGTATGTCAAAGGAACATTCACAAGGATAACCACAAAGCCTAGAAAAGTTACTTTGGGATTCTGTGGAGTTTTAACCTGAATTGTTTCAATGCCCGGAGCATCTGTGTGTTCTTACAACCTTAGATAAATGGATCTTCCTTTGTGCATGAATGCTGAAAGAGCAAAAAGTATAATTTGTGTGTTTGAGATGTGCAAGTCCCCAAAATAACATTCAGCAGAGAACTCCCAACATTGTGTTCTTTCTGGCACAAGGCCATGGTGGCCTTTCATTCTAGTGTCTGTGCATATCCCAGAAAGAGCATTTCCTAAGTGTTGTAGTTAACGTTTCCTGTGCAGCCCAAAGGACCAATGAGTTTGGGCAGCAGAGGGTGAGGGGACATGAGGTACAGATCAGAAGTGATGTGGCTTGGCACTTGGCAAGGTTTTCTGGGACAGTTTGTACAGTGCCTTCTCTTTGTACAATAGTTCTGTCTAGCCATTGCAGTCCATCTCCCATTTTTCATGAGCAAGCAATTCAACCGAAAAGTAAACAGGAAAAATGTGACATCTCACATCTTATAAATATCTAGCATGTCATTTATAATGTTGGGTTCTCTAGTGTTAGGAATACTGCACCAAGCATTATATGAATGCTTTTTTTTTCCCCGGAAAACACACACACATGTCCTTGATACTGAAAAAAATGTGTAGATGGAGAAGAATGCACAATTATTTTACATTATATGGGACATCCTGTACCTTATAAAGTACTGGGGGTCTATCAAAATGGTGAGTGCATTTATGCCAAAAAGAGTGCAGGGGGTGTCTATATAATGTCTTTTAATGCAGGATAATGCCATCTGTTCCCATACCAACTATATTTATTCTTCCTATATGAAAAGATATGGTGTTCCACAGATTCATAGAGTTAAAAGGGGCTCTAAGGGTTATCTAGACCAGCTTTCTGTTGATGCTGGAAATATTATGAGAAAGTAGACTTTTTGTACATTTCTGTAAAATGTGTAGTATTGTGAAATGTGGTAGCAGTTGCTTTGTAGTAAAAGGAAGATCACTGAATGGGTTCTTTTCAGTCTTTCCAGTTGCATTTATTCTATGTGCATGTGCATGCTAGTTTTTTGCAGACTGATGTTTTATGAAAAATGCTTTTTGTGCAAATTGCAGAAACTGCAACAGCAAACCATGTAGTGTCTCAGATTTGCACTTGAGGTGAGATCTCTCAAAGGGGTTGGAGACTTCTTGAATGCTGTCTAACCATGGCAAGATAGCCAGTCTTGATTACAGTCTCAGCAACAGTGATATTCTTTTCACCTCCTTAGTCTGAATCTAAGGGATTTATCAGAGGTGGCAAAAATCGCAAGATTACAACATTACGATAGCATGAATGGTTTCCGCTATTGCATGATGTTGTCATGTTCATGTGGTCAATCTGTGCTTCAGTCGCAAATAGGGTATTGCTTTTAACGGATGGGACAAGGCATCAATAGCCCTCAATATCGCTCTTTTTGTGGTATTGAAGAGTGTGTGAAAACCCATCCCGCTGTAATTGCAAGATTACAGCATGAATGTGCAGTTCGCTTTACCCACTCACCCCTGTTCTGAGAGAGAAAACTTCCAGGTGATAATATGAAAATTATCCACAGGATGCTCTTTTTATTAACTGTCCCAGTTTGTTTATTCATTTTCAGGTTTGTTTAAGTGTTTGTATGGTCATTTACTTTGCAAATTAAGGGGGGGTTGTGTGTTTTTAAACGTGCTCACATCTTGTCGTGAGAACCACCGAAATCTCATCCATGCTAAATCACAGAAGTCCTGTTCTTAAAGTGTTAGTGGTGGTCATGCAATAATTCTGGGCAGTTCTTTCACACGATTACAGTGCAATAATAAATTGTAATCTTGCCACTATGTTTCTGCTTTCCTCATTTGCAGACTTACAGGATTTTTAGATGCTAGTCTGATAAAGTCCTAAATCATACAGTGCATTATGGATTGTAGTCAGCACTTTTGAGTTATGCCTGGAAACCAAGTGATAAAGTACAGAAAAACAGGAGCCATATGCTACCAGTTAGCACTGTAGCCATGGCCCTTTGGCCCAAATGAAATATTTGAAAGCTTTCCACAGAGTGGCGTGCCATAATCTGGGGTGGGGTGGGGGAGAGAAAGTGTGGCCCATAGGCCACACAGATCCCCCAGGGCTGTTTATATGGTATCTACTACCTGCCAGGATCCAATAATATTTTATGCTCCTTAATGCCCTCAAGGGAACTTGAGGGCAAATTTGCCATGTTTTTGGTGAGGGCCTAGGCCATTTTAGACCCTAACAGGAAATGAACCAGAGGCTGACTCACAAACCACGTCCTATTATAGAAAGATCCTCTCCTGGGCCTAAAATGGCCCACGGAGCCCCCAAAGCATAGCCAAAATGCCCTCCATGCTTCCTAGAGGGTGTTTGGGGTCCAAAACTAGAATTTTGCATGGAGTGCAGCCCATCAAGGTCTCCAAAACAGCCCCCCTAAACTAATAAATTGCCCACCCCTGCCATAATCCATATGAAAAGTTACTAAAGTATTTGTTACCATGGCTAGATCAGACATCTCCAGGATCAGAAACAACTGGAACTCACTTTAACTGTGCAAACATACTCCCGAAACTTTTGCACGTGGGCTCAGCACTGAATGCAAGAGTAACACAGGCTATAAATCACAGGAATGAAGAAGAAAAACAGCCACCCAAAGGGAAGGTATTTTTACCATACATCTAAGGAGTCAGAGACAGAATAGGGAAACTGATGAGGAAACATATAGACCAACCAAAAAAAAATCCAAGAAATGCTACACTCAGCAAAGGACAAAAGAGACCCTCTCACAGCTGCAGAGCTTACCGCATACCATGCAGCTGTGGACACGTTTACATAGGGACCACTAAACGCAGTGTGTGCAAACATGAATCAAGGTACATGAGAGACACCTCAGACTGGGCCAGCCAGAAAAATCAGCAGTAGCAGAACATGTTATAAACCAACCTGAACACAAAATGTTATTTGAAAACACAGAAATTCTAGACCAGGCCAACAGCTATCATGTCAGAATTCACAGAGAAGCTATTGAAATCCACAAACACCTGGACAACTTCAACAGGAAAGAAGAAACCTTAAAAGTAAACAAAATCTGGCTCCCAGTTTTGAAATACAATAGAATCAAAACTCAACACTTACAAATGAATTCCACCCAGGGACAGGGGGATTCCCAGCAGATAATGGCCCATCAACCAACCATTAGCCAAACAGACACTAACGAACCTTGTATTTCTATAACCAGAAACTAACCATTCCATTACACAAATTTACATATCCTCCCCAACAGGGGTTCACAGCATATAAACTCCACACACACACACCTACACAGCCATTCTCTGAGGATGCCAGCCACAGATGCAGGCGAAACGTCAGAAAGAAACTATTCCAGAACACGGCCTCCCAGCCTGGAAAAAAACCAAGGAAAATCTATAAATCTGAATTTCCAGGGTGAATGTAACACCATCCATCAGAGGTTGAATCTTCCTTTTGACTAACCAAGAGCACTTCTGTTTTCATAGCATTATAGAATCACAGAGTTGGAAGGGAGTGCTAGGGTCATCTAGTCCAGTCCCCTGCCATGCAGGAATAAAGAACTAAGGCACTCCCAAAAGAGGTCCATGCAATTCTGCTTTAAAATCACCAAAGAAGGAGAGTCCACCAGCCTCCAAGGCAGTCTATTCCAGTCTTGAACAAATCTTACAGTCCAGAAATTCTTTGTAATATGTAGAGGTCTATGTATTTTCTTGTAATTTGAATCCATTAGTTCATGTTCTAGTCTCTGGAGCAGCAGAAAACAAGCTGGTTCTATTTTCTGTCTTTTGTCTGGATGAAAAATCTTCAATTTTTCTCTCCCCCCCCATCTCCCGCCACCACTGGCAGTGTGTTACTGAATTCAGACATTGGTTTACAACTGAAACAGATTGCTTGGGTTTAGATGGAAAAGAGGAGGGTGTCATCAGCTCACTGGTAGAGCCAATCCCTATCTAAAAATATTCACATCAGACAGTCCCCAATGAGAATCATAAAAGAAGGGAACTAGTTTGGGGAAATGGGCACCCCAGAGAGTTCCAAACAAATACTGTATCTTTCCTTCAAGAGGGGAAAAAATTCAAGGCTTGAGCATTATTTTAAATGACAGCTGACTTGGTATTTGAAGTCATGTCTTAATTGCTGGACATCCTTTGCTGCGATATATTCTGGTGACATAAATGAGCCTTCTCTAACACCCCCTCCTGATCAGCAGCCTGGAATTGGGAGAGAGTTGCTGAAACAGTAAAGATATTGTTTGATCTGCAGCCTGAACAGCCTCGGCTTCCTCAGTTGCAAAATTACCTAGAGGATAACTAAACAAACCAGCGACAAGCACTTCTTTAAAGCAGGCATTTCTCTTGCCTGCCATTTGTGTTCATACTGTTTTTCTTTCTCCCCCCTCCTCCTGTGCCCCTTCTTAGTCTTTCAGCCTTTTATGGTGTCCTCAAGAAGAAAAGGGAGAAATCTTGAAAAGTTGTTGGGAATGCTAAGAAATAACTGCCTCCCACACATGTGTTAATTTGTACTCATGCACACACACACACACCCAAACATACAAACTTGTATGTAAGTATTATTTTTATGCTTCAGCTTCCCAAAATGCTTTGAAACTATTAAGCCTTTTTCATATCTTTACGAAATGCATGGGGAGTGGATTTGGATTAGTCTAAATACACCATAGAATCATAGAATTATAGAATTGGAAGAGACCACGAGGGCCATCCAGTCCAACCCCCTGCCATGCAGGAATACACAATCAAATCATCCCTGACAGCTGGCCATCCAGCCTGTTTTAAAACCTCCAAAGAAGGAGACTCCACCACACTCCCAGGCAGCACATTCCACTGCCGAACAGCTCATACTGTCAGGTAATTCTTCCTAATGTTTAGGTGGACATGGCTATCATGTCACCTCTTAACCTTCTCTTCTCCAGGCTAAATTAATGCTCAGAAAAGTTACTTTTTGGAACACAACTCCCAGCAGTCTTGCTGGCTCAAGGATTCTAGGAGCTGTAATCAAAAAAGAAAGAAAGAAAGAAAGAAAGAAAGAAAGAAAGAAAGAAAGAAAGAAAGAAAGAAATAAATTACAAGTGATGGCACTCCCACACTACATTAGGGATGGGAAAATATTGAAAAATATTTTTTAAAGGATTGAAATGTTCTTGGGTGTTGAGAAATCCTGACAAGAAGAATCCCGGACTGATGAGAATGGGATTTATTCTATGCAAAATTTGCATATGGCTGATTCGTGCAGAAAGCAGCATATTAAAAACAGCAGAAAACAGCATATTAAAACAACATACAGCTGTTTTGTGGAGAAAACAGCATAAAATATTATTTTCTGCACAGAAAATATTGTTATCTATTTTCTGTGGGGAAAAACCCCAAACACATGAGAATATTGCACCAAGTAAGGACTTTATCAGACCCACCCCCTAAAACCCGTTCTTTTGCTGTCATAACTTTTCTGTTTTTATGCCAGCAAAAGAACTCCCCATGCCACGCTTACCTTCCCTCCCGTCCAAAGCCTTCCCTGGCAATGGAAGTTCAAAATCCTGCGTATTCTCATGAGAATACATAGCGCAGGAAATTCAAAAATAAAAACAAAAAGAACACAGAAAAAGTTTTTAAAAGCACGGGAACACACTTTAAAAGTCCCAAGTAAACTGGGGAGAGTCATAAAAAGTGAGTCATCTACCTGGAGGTCATGATCTCACCTGGAAGTGTTCTGGCCAGACCGGCCATTGACATTATATTTGCATTAATTAAATGGCACAAGATTTCATATGCTGGCAATACGAGCACAAAAGCTCTACATGGGATCTATTGACAGCTTAAGCCATCAATAAAATAGGATGAGTTTTGGCCAGGACATAAATGTGAAAAGGTGACATCATCTGATATGCACGCCCTTTCACGTTTATGTGATGTCATTATGATGCCATATTTGGTGTGTCTGATAACATCCTAAGTCTCAGACTGTGAATAGACTTCGAAAACTATACAGTCATTGAAGATTTTCTTGCAGCAAGAGGTTTTTGGTTTTTTTTGTTTTTTGCTAAAATTGGTCAAAATTCCTTTGAGAACAAAATTATGAAGAATCATGTCCCTGTGAAGCCATGTAGTCAGTGGTGAAACAGAGTCCATATGCATACCAACAAAGGCTTCTGTGCACACTTGGAAACTGTGTAAAAGGCAGGCTGTGCAAAGCAACTCACACTCTCCACAGGGCCAGTAAGAAGAAGTTCCAGGTTTGGAAAGGTCATTTCTCTCCAAAGCAGTGGGGAATCTATCCAAGTTTGCCATCTGCCAAAGATGGGTAGCCCACTCTCCCACTCCAGTTGAGGACTTTATCAGACTAGCCTCTAAAAACAGCATAATTTAAAACAGAGTTTTCCTGTCAATAAAAAGTGGTGCCTGCAGCACGGGGGGGGGGGGAGGTTGGGAGGAGGATGGGAGGAGGATGGAGGAGGACGGGGCTGTCTGAAATGGGGTTTTGTAAGCGCAACAGCCCCATTCTTCTCCCAACCTCCTTGGGGTTTCCTCCCCCCATCTGAAAAAGTCCTACCTCTGTAGCTGAAGCATGAACTTGGATTATGATTATATTGATGGGTTTTCCCATTGATATGGTTTGGTTAGACTTTGTATTATATCCTTTGACTGCTTTTGCTACATCTCTCCTCACTATTAATGCCATCCCATTTCTTCTTAGATTTTCAATTTTATACTGGGTTAAAATAAACAAACCTGAGGAGCTGGTATAAAAAAATATCTGATCATACCAGCAGCTGACAGAAAATATTCTAGGATAAACAAAATGTGTATGGATCTCTAAAATAAAATAGGAAAGAACAGGAACAAAAACTGGGACTTTCTGGTCTTTTTATCAATCTGGATGCACCTTCAGTCTGTACATTTTATAGGTTTTGTGAACATTGAGCATGCAAGCAGCCAATGGTACAGAATATGTTGCAGTTGTCAGGTGCACAATCAATATGCAACTGAACTTCAGTTTTGTGCTAGAAGATGCTATCTAAAGATATTGCTACTACTGAGCACAGCTGGTTGTTCCCTGTCCAACCATTTCCCCTCTCTATGGCCATGATTTGTACAATTCAATGATATTTATGGCCAATGTGAGGCAGATCCTAAATTTGGCAGATTCCTCTCACCAGGAAATTCCTTGAGAATTGGGATCTTCTCCAAAGCTCAACCTAAGTTATTGTGCTCAGGGAAATATCAAGCTCACATTTTCATTCTTTTTCTTTTTCTTTTTAGTCTACTGGTGTGTCAATTGCACCACAGAGAACATGTGTTTCTAGGCAGGACTAGAATGAGAGATGCAAAGAGAAAGGCCAAAAGCAGATAGGTTAAGGGTGGAACATAGCTTGGGGAATGAAGGACACATTAGAAGTTTAATTTCACAAGAAAGAAGAGTAAAGCTGTTTTGCACACAGAATATTTTTGGAGCCAGGTGTTTTGAAGAGGAGCTGTGGGTGGGGGGAGGCAGAACTTGATTCCTTCTCTGCTTCAAAAGCAGCAACATTTCTTCAACTTAGTCTTTCTAGGATCATCATCTACCTTTTGTATTAATGAATTAAATCTCATACTAACATCCTCCTCACTATCGTTTCTGCTTTCATACCAAATAGTCTTTACCAATTTCCTTTCTATGGGCTTATCTGCACAGGCCAAATACCCCCAACTTGCCCCAGTCTCTTAAATTATTGATTCTCTTATTAAAATAAATTATTATTATTATTATTATTATTATTATTTCTTAACTGCCTCTCCTCAAGTCTTGAGGCAGATATGTGTCCTTCCAGAAGCTGTGGACTCCCATCTGCCCCAATGAGCAAAGTCAATGGTCAAGGTGATGGAAGTTGTAGTCCAAAGCATCTGGACAGTCACAGGCTAGAACACCCTTGTTGTAACTCTTCATTGAGAAGAAAAAATCATGTGCCTCCTGATCTTAATGCATATTACTCAGTGCTAAAATCCACCTGAGTACATAGAGCTTTATTCTAAGAAAGTGTGTGTGGGATTGCAGCCTTTTTTCCCTTGTGTTTTGTTGTGTGGATAGGGCTGGAAAATAAACTGTTTGAGTTAATATTTAAAATATATATATATTGATGTATTTTTTTGCACTTCCCAAAACTGGCAATAGGACAAAAATGTGCACTATACACTTTAGTCAATTTAAAAATGCATTTGTAAACAGATGGATGGCTGGGTATGTTTTTTTTTTTCTATTTTATTATTTTGATCTGTTTTCAATAATTTTGATAAAATGTTGTTACATCAATTTTGATTTTATATTATCCTTCTGGCATCCAGATTAAATCTGAAAACTGCTTGTTGGTCACTTTTTAAAATTATTATTAATATTGTACAGCAGCTTGTATCCTCTTTGGATCCAACAAACTGCTCTCAAGTCATCTATTATGAATACCAACTGCCAGTACCTTACGTTTGCAATGTTTCTAAAAGACAAGTTAATATGCCATCTGATCATTGAACAACTTAAAAGTTTATATCC
This sequence comes from Gambelia wislizenii, assembly GCA_030847615.1. NCBI lineage: Eukaryota > Metazoa > Chordata > Lepidosauria > Squamata > Crotaphytidae > Gambelia > Gambelia wislizenii. The sequence continues at coordinate 39,400,625 of JAUMIR010000004.1, forward strand.
CCAAAGGCTTTGAGATTAATACTCCACTCAGAAAGCCAGAAGATATCTATCACACTCCCACCAACCTGATCCATAAACAATCCTTAACAAAGAGCAGTCCTTTTTAAGTCATCGGATATAGGGCATCAAGCAGGGGTACTTTTGCCATGTGCCAGAGACTGGCACCGTATTTGAAACAATTGACTACAACAGTTTTGTTCTTTCCTGGAAACTCTCCAGGGACCAGCAGCCAATGGTGCAGGGACTGGCACTGGTCCAAGGACCACCACTTTGAGTAGCACCGATTTAGAGGACAATGCCACTCTTGCTTCCAGCCCCAGCCACTGAATTCCATTCTTCGACCCTGGGAATTCTGCTGGATGCTATTTTATCTCTCCCGTTCCAACAGATATCACTGCGGAAGAAGGAAGCCAAAAGGTTTTTTTTAAATAAATAAATAAAACACCTGTTTTCAATAATTTTATTAAACTTCATTAAATTTTATTGACTCAACATCAGTTTTATACTTTCATTCTGGGATCCAGGTTCTATCAGAAAATAGTGCTGTTAGTTGCTTGTTTCAGCTATTGCACACACATGCATATACACATATTACAAAACAATGTGTACCAAAATGCACACATTCCTGTGCCAGGAAGGAAGACATCTCACAACCTAATATGGAATTGAGAAAAGAGGAAAATGCTGGTGGGATTTTAAGGGATGCAACAAAATTGAAACCAACAAATTTGCACATTGAACACCATTCTCAGGCAAGTGATACCTCATTAGGTTTTCTGTGGGTTTTTTTCCAGGCTGTGAGGCAGTGTTCTGGAAGAGCTTATTCGTGATGTTTCATCCGCATCTGTGGCTGGCATCTTCAGAGAATGAAACATCAGGAATAAACTCTTCCAGAACACGGCCTCACAGCCGCCATGAAAGCCTTTGACTTCACATTGATACCTCATTCTGTGATGCTCATGTAATAGTCTGAGCAAATAGGTTTAGACACTTTTAAAACCGTCTTTTGTGCAAGATTGTTCCTTATTTACCTCTCAAGAACTTTCATATGATGAAGACAGAGGCCATAGCTCTATAATACAGCATATTCCTTGCTTTCACTAGGTCCTCACGGATGGGATCAATTTGCAGTCAACAACATTTTTGGAAAGTGATTTTGGAAAAGACCTCTGTGGCAACAGCGATGGATTCATCAAGTTGGAGCTTTGTTGTTTTATCTGCTTGGCAAACCCCTCAAACACACAAATACTAGTCAGACATTATATATTCTTCCATTTTGCCACAGATTTGGTCAGCTTTTGGTGAGAGCTGGGTGAGATCCCAGGGGAGGCTGCAGGATTTCTCTCATTTAAACCTACCCCCAGTGCTATGAAAACCAATAGATGATTATTTCAGCCTTACTGTTGAAGCTTCATTTCCTGTTCCTGTTGACACAATCTGTAAACAGACACCTTTGGCATCAGAGAAATGAAATGATGTGTTTGAACGGCAAGGCGCTGAGATGGTATTCAGCTATTTAAATAGTGTGGAAATGAGTGAATGATTTCTGTAGCATATGACATCATATTTTCCTGCTGGAAGGCAGCCACTTCTTGATTCTAACATCTTACAGGAAAACTTTGGCTGGTGACACAGAACAGAGAGTGGGTTTGTATGCATTTGGCGGGAGAGGGAAACATTCCTCATATTGCACCTGGATGGTGTTTGCTTTAACCAGGTAATTGTGGGGACGGGAACAGTTCTTTTATGGTTTGTATCCTTAACACTCCAATTCAATTTCCTGAACCTATCAGAGCTCTGTTTCATAATTACCTGAAGAAGTGGTACCAAAGACCCATGCCCATGCATGAATGCACACACACACAGAGCACAAACACACATGCACATTATTCACAACCCACTTGTAAACGTTCATATCATAATCCAGATTAAAATTCACTGGAATTCTGAGGCTGGTCTCAAACAGACTGCTGTATCTGCATCCTTTTGAGGGACCTTTCTCAACATGAGCCTGTTCAAACAACCAAATTGGCAGTATCTGAAAGTAGGCTGAAGAATGTGTGCATAGTTGTAATGCACAAGGAATACGTACATGTGCTAAGTAGCACACTTAGGTCTTAAGGATCTGGCTTATTTTCATATTACAAGTACAATGCCTTTTAAAAGCATTCATTCCCCTTTGACTTTTCCATTTTTTGTTGTGCTACAACCTGAAACTGAAATGGATTTAATTGCCATCGTTACCAAAAGATACTGAAGAGAGTGAAGATGCCAAAGATTTTTACTGTGAGATAAAAGTTAAATAGTCAAAAACAAACTGGCACTTTTTGGTTGCATAAATACAGTAGTTATCCCCCCCCCCTTGTCAATACTTGATAGAGGCACCGTTGGGATCAATTACAGTTGCAACTAATCTTGAGTAAGTCTCTATTAGCTTTGTGCATCTGGAACTCACAATTTTTGCCCATTCTTCTTGGACAAATCATTCCAGATAGGTCAGGTTAGAATGGAACATTGGCAAATAACCACTTGCCACAGATTCACAATCAGATTGAGGTCTGGGTCTGACTGGACCATTCTATGACATTCTGGTTCTTCTTTTTTAAACTGCTGCGGTGTTACTTTAGCTGTGCATTTAGGGTCACTGTCATGATGGAAGATGAACCTCTGCTCCTGTCCCAGGTACCTTGCAAAGGGAAGCAGTTTTCCTCCAAAATTGCCCTGCTTTTGGCTCTACCAATCTCACCTTCAGTCCTAACCAAATTTCCTGGTTTCTGATGAGAGAAAGCAACTCTGTACCATGATGAAGCCGCCACCATGCTTCACCATGGGGAGGACGATGAACACTGTTGGCTTTGTGCCACACATAGTATTTTGAGGCAACACCCAAATGTTCTATTTGGGTCTCATCAGACCAAATAATATTTTCCCACAGGTTTGCTGTGTCTCCCACATACTTTTTGCAAACTCCAGATGGGCTTTGATATGGGTTTGTTTCAACAATGTGTTTCTTCTTACTTTTCTTCCATAAAGCCTAGTGTTGCAGAGGTGCAGGTCATAGTTGTCCATTGGATAGTTTCTTCCATCTCAGCTGCAGATCTCTCTAGCTCCTTCAGAGTTATCCTGGACTTTGTTGCTGTGTCTTATTCATGTCCTTCTTATGACTGGCCTTCTCTAGGCATAGTTGTGGTTGAGACATATTTTTTTTCCATTTCGTGAGAATTGATTTAATGGTGCTTTGGGAGATGTTCATAGTTTGAGAGTTTTTTTTAAAAAAAATAGCTCCTTGGTCAGTGCTTCTGTAGAACTTTAGTGCAGACTTGATTTGATAGCTCCTGGCTTTTGTTAATAGCTCCTGATGCTCCTTGTTTAGATATGCCCTCCAACAAACTTTGGGGCCTTCCAGAACAGGTGTATTTAATCCAAGATTGTGTGGCACTAGAATCTTACCCAGGTGGAATCAGTCCTAATACTTATGTAAATCCTGGAGGTTGTGGGTTGCACTAAAGTTTATTTAAGTGTGTCATAGGAAAGGGGGTGAATACTAATACAACCAACGGGTTCTAATTTGTTTTTGTTTTCTTAACTTTTATTCCACAATAAAAATGTTTGGCTCCTTCAAAGTGCTGAATGTTTTTCATACATCAAGTGGTAATGATGGCAATTAAATCCATTTTTAATTCTAAATTGTAAAACAAGAACATGTAGAAAAGTCAGGGAGTGAATAGTTCTGCAAGGCACTACACAGTATGTTTGTGCAATAGCGATGGAGAAACTGTGATCCTCCAGAGTATGTTAGGCTCAAATTTCCATCATCATTGGTCACTGCCATTGCTTGTTAGACATATTGGGAACTGGAGTCTAATCACAACTGGACAGTTACAGGTTCCCCATCATTGCTATGCAGAAACTTCAGTCTTTCTTATCAGAAGTATATTTGCCCATTCATATTTGTGTAGCAGCAACTGGTAGGCTCAAGGGGAGAATAAAAGTATCATTCAGAAACAGTATATCTCTTCCAGCAGTGAAATACAGAACAAAAAGCAAAATAAAACAACTTAATCAGTGTTCTACCAAAAAAAAAAAAAACCCATAAAGTTAACGTTCACAATATATGAATAATCAAAGTTCAATAAACCAAAATAAAGCTTTTGAAAAGTAGTTCCCATTATGCAAAAGCCAAAGATCATTTACAACTGAGGCTGTAAAGCTGCAATACACATTGCTTTGCATCTCTGGAAAAACTCTGCAACTCAATTCAATGGGTAGCTGGATACTTGATCTACTGTATTTCAATTTATCATCCTTGCAAGCCTTATTACAACGTAGCCCTTCTCGTTTGAGTATTTTGTCAATAGTGCGATGTCTGTGCTAGCATCTTTTAATTTTGGAGGTTTAAAAGATACATAACTTTTCTTCTGCTGAAATGTTTGGGTATCCTGGCTGTAACAGTGTGAAGATTTAAATATAATCAAAACATCAAAAAAGCTTGAAAAGTGGGATTTTGTTGTCATTGTTAAAATAGTGTTTTGAACAGGAAAACTATTCTAGAGTTAATGCAGAGAACAAAAGAAGTGGTAGATTTGGCAGAGGTGGGAAGAGCACACTTTGAGAAATGTCTTCTTTTCATCTCATGTACACTGTAAAAATGTGCAGTTGGAACTTGAAGTCATCATTGGCCCCAGTTCTTTTCCTAAATGTGTATTTCTGTACTGGAGGGAAAAGTCATGTGTGTTCTTGAAAAATCTCACTGAAATTTAGAGGAAAAGTCCCAAGAGGATCAGAAAAAGCAATTCCCTCTCCCCATTTTTTTCCCAGCTAGGCAGGAAGACCCTCAGAGGGCAGAGTTTAGAAGGACTGTGGTCCTTTCACAGGTCACATTGGGATGGCTCATCAGTAGGATTTGCTCCATACCCTCCATCATTTCACAGATGAAAACTAGGGGCCAAGCAACAGCAGAGCGGTCAAAATGGCAAAAGCTAAGAATGGCGAAGAACAGACAAGCTAGGAGAGGCTGCAGCAGTTCCATTTTGCAAGAGGCTACAATTCTTTCTCCTCCTCCTCTCCCCCCACCCCATTCATTAATTGAGTGCAAACTACTTTTGCACTTTAAACTGAGTTTGCAGCAATTGAAGCAAGTTGATGACAAAAGGGGAAAGTTGGAAGAGGAGAGAGAAACTGGGATCTTTTAAAAGCATCTGAAAAAGTAGGATGACAGAATATTAATCAGGGCTGTATCAGCCAAATCAGGATTTTGGCAGGTATATTTCTCTGTGGTGCAGCCATTATGCACCTGAGCCAGGAAAGGATGGCATTGCTTTAATCAGTGCTTGCAATGAGTGGACACCAGTATTTTATGGGACTTTATCAGACTACCACCACCCCATTATTGTTCTTCTGCCAGCATATTTTAAAATGTTTAAAATGGGAGTTGTAGCTCTTCACCTCTGGCTCAAACTCACCACCTTGTTATGCAGCAGAGCCAACCAGCTTAGATCAGTGGTTAATGCTTTTCTCCAAAGCAGCAGAGTTTCAGAGAATAGGCTGAAGATCCTGACAAACTCTCCAAGCCTTCTCACTCTTCTCCAGGTGTCTCCAAAATGTCTCCAGGATTCACTCAGGCAACTCAGTAGTTTTATATAAAACCTACTTTATTCTTCTATATAAATATACTATATGGCCAACAAATCACAATCTCTACACACTACTCCACAATATCTCCAAACTACACCACCTCTACTCCACCACAAAAATACATTGGCAAACATTGCAATTTTATAGCCATTGTTTATCACCACCCACTAATTAGTTTCCACCCAGTGGGTGTGTACTTCCATTCAGATTGGTCCACATAGTTCCATCCATGCTTAAGACCAACCCATGTATTTCAACATTTCACCTTGTACACTTAATGATTCTCAGGTGTTTCCAATCTGCATTCAGTACCTCTGCCCTTGGCTCTCAGGCCTTCTAGATTACATTAGCAGTTTCACCTGTGTAGCCCCATAATTGCTCTTGCTTAGTCATTGTGACTTTCACATACATATTTTATTTCTTTCACTGTATGTCCCATGTTGCATTTTCCTTAACAATCCCCTCCGAAATAAAATATTGTATGTGTCTTACAATGTCATTCCAACCATTTGTGTCAGCCTTTCATGTTTTTCTGCTGTCAATGCTTTTGTGAACAAATCTGCTATGTTGTGTTGTGTTTCTATATATCTCAATTCTATTTCACCCTTCTGAACCATGTCTCGCACATTTTGATATCTTACACCAACATATTTTGTTCTGTTCTTCAAACTTTCAGTTTCAGCCATCACTATGCATGACTGTGAATCTTCCAGAATTTCCACTGGTATCTTGTAACTTTCATTTAGATCATTTAGCAATTGCTTAATCCACTGTACCTCATTTACTATCTCATTCAAATCAGCGAATTCTGCTTCCGCTGTGCTTATCGCTACATTAGTTTGTTTTCTGCTTCTCCATACTATTGGACTTTCACTATATTTAATTATCATTCCTGTAACTGACTTCTTGTCTCCTAATTCTGATGCAAATGAACTGTCTACATAACAATCTAGATCTGAACTACTGCTTCTTATAATCAATTTCCTATCTAAGGTTCCTTTCAAATATCTCAACAAATGTTTTACCGCTGTCCAGTCTTCAATTTTTGGATCATTAACCCTTCTAGACAATACATTTACAGCATAAGAAATGTCTGGTCTGGTGTGGCAAGATATGAATTGTAAAGATCCTATTATACTTCTGAAGAAAGTCTTGTCCTCAAACGCTCTAGTTGTTTCCTCAGACACAAAACCAGTTGTCATTGGAGCTCTTACTATTTTTGCATTCTGTAATCCACACTTTTCAATCAGTCTTTCAATTTTATTTCTCTGACTTAATAAACAATGTCCTTCTTCTGTCCATTCAACGCAAATACCTAAATAAGACTTCAATACACCTAAGTCCTTCAAAACAAACTTCTTAGACAATTCTCTTTTTACTGACTCAATTTCCTGTTTTGACTTTGCTGCTACACACAAATCATCTACATAAATCACTAATACTATGTCTCCTTTTGTATAAACACAAGCATCTGCAATGCTCCTCTTGTAACCTAGCTTAACTAGCTCATCATTGATGCACAGATTCCACGCTCTGGCACTTTGTTTTAAACCATACAACGCTTTCTTTAATTTATATACTCTCTGACTACCATTTTCTTCGAAACCTTGTGGCTGCTCCATAAAAATTTCTTCATTCAAAACCGCATTCAAGTAAGCTGTCTCAAAATCAAAATGTTCTACAACTAAATTCCTTTTTACTGCTACTGCTAGAACCATTCTCAGACTTTCTGGCTTTGCAGTTGGAGAATATGTCTTATCATAGTTCTCATACTGCTGTTGTGCAAAACCCTTAGCCACTAACCTAGCTTTATATTTGATACTTCCATCTGGCATTTCTTTCCTTTTGTATACCCATTTACAACCAATTACTTTCTTGTCTTTGGGTCTGTCAACAATTTCAAAAACATCTTTATTTACCAGGCAACCAAACTCATTATCCATTGCATCAAACCATCTTTCCTGTTCTTCGCTAGAATAACTTTCCAACTCTTCAAAACTTTCAGGCTCTTCTACTGCTAAACAAGCTCTTGCCTTTGTCACAACAAACCTATCTGGAGGCTTTCTAACTCTGTGACTACGCCTGGGAATAAAATCTGCTGTTCTGTCTCTTTCATCCTCACTTTCTCTACTGGGAGTTGTAGTTCTATGACTAAATCTCTTGTCTTCAGTCATTCGAGTAGTAGTAGGCCTAGATGCTATCTCATCATCAGAAGAACTACCACTGCTGCTAGGTGATGCTTCCTGCTTAACTGAAACCCCTCCGTTTCCTGAGGTTGGTTCAGTTTGTGCTTCTGGCTCATTTGAACTCCCTAATCTCAAAAACACTTCTTTATTGGCATGCAGTTTGTCCCAACCAGCATGTCTCTCGAAATTTGCAGACCTAGAATACTGCACTTGTTTTCCATCCAAATGAAACTTGTAGCTATTTCCAGAATACCCCAAAAACCTAAGCCTTTTGCTTTTGGGTTCTCCTTTCTTCCTGAAACAAGCAGGTGTGTAAACATGAGCAAATTGTCCAAAAACCCTTAAGTACTTGTAATTTGGCATTCTCCCATACAATACCCTGTAGGGAATGTCTTCAATTTCTGAATGATACAATCTGTTACTGATATGTATTGCAGTCAAAGTTGCTTCTGCCCAAAAACTATCTTTTACCCCTGCATCTGCCATCATACAAGCAGTAATTCTTTTTATATCTTGTATTTTCTTCTCTGCTAACCCATCCTCACTAGGACAAGCAGGGTTTGTAGTTTCATGCCTTATTCCCACCTTTTGAAACCAGTTAAACAATTGATTATTTAAAAATTCTCCTCCTCTATCAGTAATGATGGTGCCTACTCTGCTATCAAATTGTCTTTCCACCATTCTTACCCATGCTTTTAAACTTTGCCCAGCGTCAGATTTGTTTTTCATTATTCTCACAAATGCAAACCTTGTATACCTATCAACAATTACTAGGAAATACTTGCTTCCCCCTAAGGACAAGCAATTAGCTTGGGCGACATCTGCATGTACATACTGAAATGGTCTTTGAGCAATTCTTTTTGTTTTCTTAGCTACTGGAAAAGCTCTGACCTTTACCTGTTGACATACCGTACAATCTAAGTGGTTTTTGCATTCAGTAACTTTTAAATCTGGACACATACTGATTAAATTCTTTAAACATTTGAAGCTCGCATGGCCGAATTTTCTGTGAAGCTCGTGTATGCAGTCTTTGTGGATTGGAATATTTTCTATGTTATTAGCTTCTTCAACCCTGTAGCTATCAATATTGTCCTCCAAATAATAAAGTTTGTCCTTTTTCAAACCTATGCCACGCAATTCCCCATTCAGTTTTATCTTACACATGTTCTTTTCAAATATGACTGTGTAGTCTCTTTCTGTTAATCTGCTTACTGATAACAAATTATTTTCTAACTCCTTTACATGTAAGACATCATTAAAATTCTCTTTTAGCCCTGGAATGTACACAGTACCCATTTGATTTACAGTGCTTAGCTCTTTCCCGTCAGCCAAAACTACAGCATTTACATTCGCTGATTTTCTATTACTTATTAAATTTATGTCATTACACATCAAAGATGTGGCTCCTGAATCAACTAGCCATTTAGAATTTGCATTTTGTTTTTCCTTAATCATGGTTGCAAACACCTTTTTATTACCACTGTCCCTCAAAAATGGAGGTCTGGACTGTTTTTGATACTGCCGCGGCTGCCATCTGCTCTCTGCTTGCTTGCGTCTCTCAGCTGTAAAATGTTTACAATGTCTCTGCAGATGACCAATCTTCTTACAATAAAAGCACCTCCGTTGCTCCCTTGTAGAGGCTGCTTCCTCCTGCATTCGCCAGTCAGGAGTTGTCTGTTGTTTTGGCACAGTCTTTAAACTTGCTGAGTCACCCTGCTCAGACATTCTTCTCTGGTTCTCTTCCAATATTCTGGCCACAATTAAGTCTCTATTAAGCTCAGCTTCTGGCAAGTTCTGCAAGCTGTTCGTTATGTTGTCCCACGAAGAGTCTAGCGATTCTACTAAAATGTAACATTGCTGCTCTTTGCTAATTTGCACTCCCCTCAGTTCAGCTTGCACAAACAAATCTTGCATTATTTTTAAATGTTCTATCACACACTGCCCTTTAGCCATCTTTTGCCTGTATATTCTTTTAGACCATAGCATTTTTGCAAAAGCAGTTGAAGGAGTGTGTAATCTCTGCAAGGTATCCCACACATCCTTGGCAGACGTTTTATCTCTGACGTCATTAATTACGTCTTCTTCAAGCATGAGATAAAGACAGGCTTTTGCTTTACTATCTCTCTCTTGAGTGGCTTCATCAGCATCAGCTGCCAGCCCTGTTTCAACTGTTGGCCACAGACCTTCCTTTACTAGTAGAGATTGGGCATAAATCTTCCAGGTAGAGTAGTTGTTTCTATTTAATTTACTAAACTTTAGAATTTCCATCTTGATTTGTGCAGTGACTCAATTTGACACAGTCCTTCTGAGTATGCACAGCCGACCCGTCTGGGCTCAAGCAAAACACAAAATGATTTAGTCACGAGGCTTATCAGTGCAGCACAAACAGCTTGCTCTGATCTATCGTCCACAAAGCTTTCTTCCACTCTCTGGAACTTTCAGCTTCTGTGGATGCTGGGTGCTCTAGTAACTGGGCCCATAACCCTTGTCAGGGATGATGGGAGTTGTAGCTCTTCACCTCTGGCTCAAACTCACCACCTTGTTATGCAGCAGAGCCAACCAGCTTAGATCAGTGGTTAATGCTTTTCTCCAAAGCAGCAGAGTTTCAGAGAATAGGCTGAAGATCCTGACAAACTCTCCAAGCCTTCTCACTCTTCTCCAGGTGTCTCCAAAATGTCTCCAGGATTCACTCAGGCAACTCAGTAGTTTTATATAAAACCTACTTTATTCTTCTATATAAATATACTATATGGCCAACAAATCACAATCTCTACACACTACTCCACAATATCTCCAAACTACACCACCTCTACTCCACCACAAAAATACATTGGCAAACATTGCAATTTTATAGCCATTGTTTATCACCACCCACTAATTAGTTTCCACCCAGTGGGTGTGTACTTCCATTCAGATTGGTCCACATAGTTCCATCCATGCTTAAGACCAACCCATGTATTTCAACATTTCACCTTGTACACTTAATGATTCTCAGGTGTTTCCAATCTGCATTCAGTACCTCTGCCCTTGGCTCTCAGGCCTTCTAGATTACATTAGCAGTTTCACCTGTGTAGCCCCATAATTGCTCTTGCTTAGTCATTGTGACTTTCACATACATATTTTATTTCTTTCACTGTATGTCCCATGTTGCATTTTCCTTAACATTTTATACCAGCAAAAGAACCCCACACCAGATCTTACCTTCCATAGAGTTAAAGAGGTGGCTCAGGCACTAATAGAGAGTGAACAGAGCTCCGTTCACTTCCATGATCATGATCTCCATGAATCTCATGAGAAGACGTGAGCATGGGAAATTTAAAACTAAAACTAAAATAAAGACATAAAAAGTTAACACAAGCACAGACACACACTTAAAAAGTCCCACGGGCAGGAGGGGGGCATTAATAAAAAGAGTGTCCCCTACCTGGCTGTCCTGATCTCACCCAGAAGTGTTCTGTCATTCATGCTGCATTCACAGGAGCACAAGGCATGAGGTTTCAAACTTAGGCAATGCTGGCAGCCAAGCACCACGGGAGATCAATTGACGGCTTGGCCCATCAATAAAAAAGTATGCCTTATTGGCAAGATATGATCACAAAAGGACAACATCATCTGGTATGCGCGCCCTTTCGCGAGCATTAGGCATCCTTATGATGTCATATTTGCGGCATGTGATAAAGTCCATGGTTTCTGTCCCTCAAACTCTGGTACCATTTCCAGGACATCTAGGGAATATGGAAGGAAAGCAGGGAGTCACAGGACTGAGGGAGTGTTGTACTGTGACTCTGGAGACCAGGGTTTAAATCCTGCTCAGTCAAGGAAACCCACTGAGACCTTGGGCAACTCACACACTCTCAGCCTCAGAAGAAGGCAAAAGCGAAACCCCTCTGAACAAATCTTGCCAAGAAAACCCCATGATAGGTTCACCTAAGGGTTGCCATCAGTTGGAAATGACTTGAAGGCACACACCAGAAACAATAAGGCTGTGCATGCAGAGTTCTAATGTGTGGTGCTTAAAACCATAACAAAGGAACTAGCCCCTAGAAAGCTTAGGAGTACTGGAAGCTGCCTTCTGACAAATTAGGCTAGCTCGGTATTGTCTGTGCTGCCTGGAGGTGGGTTTCCAGGGTTTCAGACAAGAATCTTCACAACCTGATCTGGAAAAGCAAAGGACTGAACCTGGGGACTCTTGCACGCATAGCATGTGCTTTATCTCTGAGCTGAAGCTTCTCTATTCCTCTTCAGTCCAAACAACTGAGACTGAATGTACAACATGTGCTCATGAAGCCAGACAGAACACTGGCCCTTAGCAAAACCATAGACAAGACACAGACAAGGGTCTGTTTCTTTGTGCTTTGTCTCACTCTCTGCAGGGACAGAAGAATCCCATTGGGTTGGCACTGAAAACATCTACTAGAAGATAGCAGGAGTTTGCCAGCACTGTTCAAATAAAAAAGAGTTTTGTGGGCTCTGTAGAAGCTTTGTGGTTTCATGCTGTTTTCAGGACTTGCAAGACTTGTACATTATGTAATTTTGCCCTCTCCAAGAATGCTTCATGGAAGCATCATAAACACTGGCAGTCCCCCATATCCTTGCCATGTGCAGTTAAGCCAGAAAGTTCTGAACCAGAATGTGTGGGGGTGAAACCAGAATGTTGCCATTTCCAACCCCCAACCCCCGCAGCCAGAGGACTTAGCACTTTACTTCCTTCATGCTAGGTCTACAACTTCTTTTCATTATCAACCACATGCTTCATCCATCCTTCCCCTACAGCAGTTGTATTCCTATAGAGCCAAATACATATTAAGACTTTTTGATAAGAGGGATTAGGCATTCCCACCAACTTTGTGGTTCTCATGTTTCAAGTGCAAACTGAAGACTTCTGCATTTTTCCTGTCCACTTACCAGTTGCCTCCAGTATAAAAATCAATCTTATTGTATGAAGTCGAAGGCTTTCGCGGCTGGCATCCATAGGTTTTCTGTGGGTTTTTTCCAGGCTGTGAGGCCGTGTTCTAGAAGAATTTACTTCTGATGTTTTGCCTGGCTCTGTGGCTGGCATCTTCAGAGAAATTCTCTGAAACGTCAGAAGTAAACTCTTCTAGAACACAGTCTCACAGCCCAGGAAAAAAACCACAGAAAACCAATCTTATTGTACTTTCTTCAGAAGCCTTGCTTTTATCAGTTTCATCATTGCTTTATAATGCTTTCCTGCATCATCATCATCATCATCATCATCATCTGTGTCCAGAACTGTGTCCAGTTCTGGGCACCACAATTCAAGAAGGATATGGAGAAGCTAGAACATGTCCAGAGGAGGGCGGCCAAAATGATTAAAGGTCTGGAAGCCATGCCCTATGAGGACAGCTTAGGGAGCTGGGTATGTTTAGCCTGGAGAAGAGAAGATTGAGAGGTAACATGAGATCCTTTTTTAAATATTTGAAGGGATGTCATACTGAGGATGGAGCAAGCTTGTTTTCTGTTGATCCAGAGACTAGGACATGAAGCAATGGGTTCAAACTACAAGAAAAGAGATTCCACCTAAACATTAGGAAGAACTTCCTGACAGTAAGAGCTGTTCGGAAGTGGAATATGCTGCCTTGTAGTGTGGTGGAGTCTTTTTCTTTTGAGGTTTTTAAACAGAGGCTGGATGGCTGTCTGTCGGGAATGATTTGATTGTGTATTCCTGCATGTCAGGGGGTTGGACTGGATGGCCCTTGTGATCTCTTCCAACTCTATGATTCTATGATCATCATCAACATCAACCTGCCCATTTGCATGGTACTTTGCAAAGACTGGAAAAGTAGGATCCTGCTAATGCTGGAGTGGTAAATTTTGAAGTGCCAGCAGTCATTGATAGTCCCCATAGTATAGCCAAACCCCAAAGGAGAATTCAAAAGTGCAAGCACTTTGTGCTGATCCATATTGACAAATAGATTCAAGCAGTTTTTATGTCTGTCTGGAGAAGGGCTTTTGGAATGCTATTGGCTCTTAATTGCTCATTCAAAGCCAAGCTACCCTACCCCAAATCATTTTCCATCTATCTCTAGTAACTGTCAAACACTGTGAAGACTTATTTCAGCAGGAATGTGGAAGCTTGGGGTTGGGCTTGTCATCATTCCTGCTTACTTGTCACCTTGACCCTCTGACTCATGGCTCCACTAAAACACTGGTTCCTGCTGCAAAATCTACAAGATGGCCCAAAGGAAAGTGAGAAATGGAAATAGACATCTCTCTGGCTTTTCTTCACAAATGAAGATTCCGGAAGGACTCATCCCGCACTTTCTGCAAGCGCACTGATGACTAAAAAGGCCAATCCAAGATAAACAAGTCCGGTTGCAGAGTGTCAATGGAGAGGAGATAGACATAAAAAGCTGGAAAATAATATGCAATAGTTTCAGTGACATACTTAGGCTATAGCCTTCTTCTTCGACAACACCAATGTTGTGATAATTCATCATTGTTGGCATGTCCTCCTTCAGTGGTGATAATGTCCAAGCCCCTCAGGATTATGATACTACTGAAATTCTAGTACTTCTGATGCTGCCTTTTAGGGCACTTTGTATTGACAAAATCCTATGAGTTTACAAGAAACTATAAATGAACCTGACTAGTTTTGCAAACACATGAGTTTTATGTATGTTCCACTTACCTGAGCAGGGAGGCATACAAAGTTAATGCGGCAGAGCTTTGCTTCCTATGAACAAGAGAGCAGTGGAGGTTTATGCTGTCTATCAAATATATTTCATATACAAATATACAAGCAGAATATTTTGGAAGAAATAGAATTTCACTCAGAGCTTAGAAAAGGTCCAGTTTTTTCAACCACAATCCCAGAATCCCCCTTGGGTAAAAGATATATTTGAGGTGGCATGGGAATGTACTTGACTGACAATGTGTTCTCCATGGTGCAAAATAAACCTTGGCAGTTGCAATATAGAGAGAGCCAGCATGGTGCAGTGGTTTGATTGCTGGACTAGGATTCCCACACATGAGAGTTTGAATCCCTGCTTAGCCACTGACCTTGGGCAAGTCATACTCTCTCAGCATTAGAAGAAGGTAATGGCAACCCCCCCTATGAACTATGGATGGAAATTCTAGATTTTTTCACTTCATGACAGATGTTGAAGGGAAAGCAGCAGTATTTCTTCCTGTAGTGTCAAAACAGTCAGGATTTTTTTTTCCACATAAAGGACAGAAAACTCACCATGCCATTCAAAAACTGTGCATTTTCAAGAAACTGCTCTACTCAGAATTGTGAAACTCAGATTCCCTGATTCCTTCCCATTTCTGATAATTCACTTTATCCCCAACAAGTTTGCTCCTCTCTTGCTACCTACCTCCTCCTCTGCCACTGGCAGGGATGAAGGGAATTGGAGGAGAAAAAAGTTGCACTTTTCACAGTTAAGGTACAGAACTTTGGGCTTAGCATTCAAGGAATGTGATCTCCTACATTCTCTCCTTCTTTCTCCCCTTTTCAGTGTTGAACTATTCAAATGCTTATAAAAACGGCACCATTTTAGTTAGCATAAGTGAGCAACTTTGCCATGGAGATTTGCACTGTATTCCAACTGTGCAGCTTTTAAGGCTGAGCAGAGTTGACAAAGTTGCTCTGTTTTGCTGTACCAAAAAAAAAAAAAAAAGAGGAGGGGAACCCCTGCAAGTTGCAGGAACTTTTCAAGCACTGTTCTTCCCGTCAATATTTCCCAAGTGGTTGGGAATACCAAATTTTAACCACATTCGGGAAATTTTTGAATACCCAATCCATCCCTACTGAACAGATCTTGTCAGGAAAACCCCATGATAAATTTGCCTGAGGTTTGCCATAAGTTGGAAATGATTTGAAGGCACCCAATAACAAAGTTGCAGTAAATAAAATAAGAGGTGGTGCACTAGATCACGCCCTGGTGTCCACAAAGGCCCTCTTACACTACACAATTATAACACTGTGATTCCACTTTAGCTGCCATGGCTGCATCCTATGGAACCGATGTTTGTAGTCTGGTGAGGTACTTGAACTCTCAGGCTGAGAATTCCAAATGCCCCTCTTTAAACAGCAAATACGAGGATTCCATAGGATGTAGCCATGGCAGTTAGAGTGAAATCATATAGCTATATTTGTGTGGTGTGAAAGGGACTGTATCTATATTCGGAGCCAGTTCCAAGATGCCATACAATGAACCCCTAGTGGGGTTATCTGAGTTTTCCAAAATGCAGTGCCCTGGAATTTCTGACATTCCATGGCGTTGTGGCTAAAAGAATCATGATGGGTGCCATGTTTTGGGGGGGGGGGGTTATCTGCAATGCCACAGGATGTCAGAACTTACTTCTTATTGTGTCTCAGGCAAACTTTTATGGTCTCCATAACAGAGGGTGTGAAGGGCCCAGAGGCCAGACCCAACAGCAATGTGGAGACCAGAGGGCATCCTTAGACCTTGGCATCTGCTGGAGAATTCAGGCCTGGTAACACTGAGCATTTTATGTGGCTGTGCTCTACAGAAAAGATGTAGCCGTTATCCACTCAGCTTCTACAGACCCTGAGGAAGACAGAATTACAATTTCAACATCTCACGGGGATTAAATATTAACAAAATATTTCCCATATTACAGAGACAGTGATTTACTACAGACAATAGTCAAAACCCAGAAATTGTCCCTGGTTAAAGGACAGTGTATGACAAACAATTTAAATCTAAACCTGAAAAGACACATGAAGCAGCCCTTAGTTTTCTTGTTTCCCTGTTCACTGGCTGCCAACTGTCCTATTCTACAGCAAATTTTGTTTGCACGCAATGCCATTTTTCATACAGTACATCTATAAGAGATGTTGCATCCAGGATTCGAGCATCCTTGGCTGATGGGAACAGCAGAAGGAGGAGTAGAAGCAGAGAGCTGGTACCCCAGTCCAGCCACTGAACCACCTCTAATGCCTTTAACTGGTTAAAATGTGCTCCTCTACAATATACCATGTACAAACCTTTCTAACAGCAAGGGATTACTTGCTCACTGGCAATCTCAGATTTTTTCTTATGTTACTCCCATCTCATTCATAGAATTCATAGAATCATAGAGTTGGAAGCGACCACAAGGGCCATATAGTCCAACCCCCTGCCATGCAGGAATAACCAACCAAAGCACTCCTGACAGATGGCCATCCAGCCTCTGTTTAAAAACCTCCAAAGAAGGAGACTCTGCCACACTCCAAGGCAGTGCATTCCACTGCCGAACAGCTCTTAACAGTCAGGAAGTTCTGCCTAATGTTTAGGTGGAATCTCTTTTCCTGTAGCTTGAGTTCATTGCTCCGTGTCTTAGTCTCTGGAAACAAGCTTGCTCCATCCTCAGTATCATATCCCTTCAAATATTTAAACATGGCTATCATGTCACCTCTCAACCTTCCCTTCTCCAGGCTAAACAAACCCAGCTCCCTCAGCCAGTCCTCATAGGGCACGGCCTCCAGACCTCCCACCATTTTGGTCGCCCTCCTCTGGACACGTTCCAGTTCTCATTCACTCACCCTCCCTCCCTCCCTCCCTCCCTCCCTCCCTCCCTCCTCTCTCTCTCTCTCTCTCTCTCTCTCTCACACACACACACACACACACACACACACACACATATCCGTTCCACTTCTGAAATGCATGCCTTCCAGTCTCCTCATTTCCAATATGTGGCTGGGTTGCTTTTGTTCTCCTTTCTCTCCCTCCCTCCTCCCCAGTGCATCCACTTAAACAATTGTGCTGCCGCTTGCTGCTGCCCCAGCAATTTTTGAATGACCATGAGAACCGCGAATAGATTTTAATGTGGATTTGGAAAGGCTCCATCCCTGCTAGGGCGTGCAGCTAATCTTGACAAATGATCACAGGACAAGAGTTTGCCAAGCCAGAGATAAGGCTGTGTGACCACTTTCAGCAGGCACATTTTTCCCACGAAGAAAAAGGGAGGTCAGTAGCTCTTGTTCCTGAGGACCTAGCTTTAATCTCCCTCTCCTGAGATTCCTCAGTAGGCTCCCATGGCATCCACACAAGATTGGGATTGAGGGGTTACAAATGATACTAGAGAAATGTCCTTTTGAGGAGGGATGGACACTCTTTGTATCCAGCTGCATTACCCCTATGGACAGCTGTGTGTTTACATTCCTGAAAACCAAGGCTAAGCATCTATCTGTGCAGGGATGGGTCATCAATCCTTCTGCCCTCACTTACTGCTCAAGTCCTGTCATTGCCTGGAACTTCTGGATGGTCGCCCCAAATCTTCAAGCCAGAGAGAGGCATGTTGGCTTGAGAGTGGTTTCCTAACTCCCTGCCACCCACACAAGCATACCCATACACATAGAGAAACAAGGCAGTTGTGAGGAACATAAAACATGTGCTGTCTGTGTCGTCCAGCTCTCAGTACTCTGGGCATCAGCTTTGTGAATATTAACTTGTGTTGTGTTAACTGCCTGCCCTTCTAAGTGCCCCAGCTGTCCTGTGAGCTGCTTGTATCTCATTATCTTTGCCAGCTGCTTTCTTGAGAACATGGAGACAACAAAGGCCTATCAGGAGAGGGCAGATTGATATAGATTACAGGGAATCCCACCCCCATCTTGCTTGTTTTTTTTTTTTGTTTTGTTTTTTTAAAAAAGCCATCTTCTCTGAAAGACTTCCAGTGCTACAGTTTCTGGGGAAAGCAGATCTCATTAAGGGAAGATAAATGGCTTGGGGCCTAAGAAGGGGCTGTCTAAAGGATTGCCTGTCTCATCGGGGAGCTATCTGGATCCTGAGGTTTTCAAGAGGGCTTTCTTCCACAGTCTGGGAAGAACTCCACAGACATTTAGGCATGCAGAATAGGGCTTTCTCCTGTGTTGTTCCCACACTATGGAAGGCAGCCCCAACAGACTTGCATTCAGTTTCCATTCTTGTTTCATTTAGATAGGGTGTGATGAAGACACAGCTCTTCAAACTGGCCTTTAAAAATGTTATTGATGTTTACTGATTATTGTGATGATTTTAATGGCTTTGGTTATTATTATTCTTTTAATGGTTTGACTGCTTCACTTGCTATTAATCTGAGTGGTGGCTAGCCCACTTGAGCACTGTTTCATGTACCAAAAATAAATAATAAATAATCTCTCTATATAAAACTCTTGGGTATGTTGCCTTTCCCAGTATGCTGATTGGTTGCTCAGGAAACACACCCAACCAATCACCACCCACATGCAAATTCCCTCTCCACCTCACAATCCACTCATGCCTCTCAATCTGCATCTACACCCCCAGCCTCACAAGGAGCCCTCCTTTCTCTCATTCCCTCAGCAACTCACCAGTCATGGGATGCAACGGAACCCAGGCAGTCAACTGGCGGCAGCAAGCAGCAGCAGGGCAACAGAGCAAGTCACCCTCAGCAATTTCAGGGAAAGTGTGGAACACTGAGAAGGGGGAGGAGGAATTTTAAAATCCACTGGCCTACCTTACAGGTTTGTCATGAGGTCTACCAGGCATTTGGGGGGAGATTTTTTTGATAGTGTATGTTTTGCTGGGTACAGCTAGTTCTCAGGGGTTGATGGCATAGGATTGCCAGATTTTCCTCAGAGGAATAGAGGGCAATCCTCCCAGTCACCTGGCCATCTCAAGACTTGCTGGAACACATGAGACAGGTCTATATAAGTCTCTCATGAGACTTGATTTATGTATACCTGCCACTAACCTTGCAGGAGTCAGTCTGTTCTGAGTTTAGCTGACACATACTCTTCTTACACATAATGGATAAAAGAGATTTGGGGTGTCCTATACCGCCTCCATATAGGACAGGATTTTCAACCTGACAATGTGGAACATTCCATACAAAACAGGACACCTAGAAACCCTGTGATGGAAGATTTTCTATCCTGAGTACGCAAGGGAAAGGCAGAGCAAAGCTGTGTTCCCTGACACTCATTGATTGTGGGGATGTTCCCTTGTGCTATCTGGCTGCACTCGCATATGTGGGGGAGAAGAAGCAGCCATGACATCCCAGACAAAGGCAAAGGCTGCTTTCCTTGAGTGTACAGGGGCAGCAGATGGTACCTGGGCACATCCCCATGGCATTAGGATGGAGCTGAACCCAGTTTCTGGCTGCCGTTGCACATGCAGGCCAAGGGGATACCTCTTTGTATAATGCCCAAGTACTTAAGTTGAGATAACCAGGGGTTATCCCAGCATTAAGTTCCCAACAGGATTTGGGGCATAATAAACTCTTCTGTGTTTATGAAGACACTGTGAATGTAAGAATTTGCCACATTCTGGAATAACAGCTTCAATAGGAGCTTCACTTCTGGGGTAAATAGCAGTTTGTGAGGAGGAATGCAATCTTGACCATAGAGCAGGAGGAATGCTCCAGCACACCACAGTCCTGCCCACATGGTTTTTAAAATGTGATGTGTCTAACTGGACATTCATACATTTCCATACTGTCTTGGGAAGAATTTTCTAATTCAAGTTTCCTCATCCTAGGAAATGGATTGTCCTGAAAAATCCATTGGCTGAATCAAATTTTGCATAGTATTATGTGTGCTGTAATAGCTGGCTACTTTTTCCATTGATCAATGTTACCCAATCCCTGAACGTTACTGTACTTTCAGGATTCTGAAATTACTAGGTATGCTTCAGGTTAAGATGGAAATACTTATGTTCAAAATTAACTCACTGACAGATTGTGGGTGGGGAGGTCCTGTTTAGTCTGCATTTTTAGGTGAGCCAAGCCAAGCCACACATCTTGGACTAACATGCAGATGAGAATGCAGTTGGGTTGTGCACTTCTCCAAATTTCAAAGTGCATTCTTAACTCAAAACCTATGTACCAAAATGTGTATGTTAGAGAATGCTGCATGCAAAAACGTATGTGTTAGGAAAAGATGCATGTATTATGTGTATGACGGGGAATGTTGTACACAAGAATAAATGTCAACTGGTGCATGAAAAAATTAGGCAAACATGGAACTATGTTGAATTCGGATGGAATGGACATTGACTAAAAATATGCCACATAGCATATGGATAGTATATAATCTGCTTCATATACCCCTGCTGGCAAATAAGAACATGGTAGGAATTAGAATGGAATTCACCTATTCTACCACTGATGCAAGGCAAAACAATTAATTGCATCAACATCCTGATTTTCAGCATACTCCTGCAAGGAAATCTTTTACCCATGTGGTAACTGGGGGTCAAAGCTTGCTGACTTGTTGACCCATGAAAAGAGGCAATTATTCAGGTGATTACTTTGTACAGGTGCTAATTAAAAAAGCAGGCACGGGAGAGGAGGTCACTGTTTAGTGTCAGCCACTTGTGAAATTAGCCTCTAGGTGGCTTATGCTGTGCCTTTTTTCAGAGAAAAGTAACAGCTTGTTGTTAAAACTCTGCACTTTTATCACCAGCTGTAGCTCATCGCCAATCTATAGCTGAACAAGAATCTTCTGCATTTAGATGACACCTAAACCCACAGATTTTAATGGCCTCAGGCATATCCAATTATCGGTAGGAAAAGACTGTCCATTCACATATTCCCATAGGGACTATATTGGAAGCTGCATTATACGTACTAGATCAGATAGTCCACCTCACCTAGTAGTTAGGGATGCTAGAGAAGTTCTTGACTCAAAAGGATTTTAAATTGCATTTTCAAGTGTGTGGTTTGAGAGGAAATCCTTTAGATTATTTGAAGAGAAAATGATGTAAGAGACAAGTATTTTGAGAGAGAAAATGTGGAGATACATATTCAAATGAACAATATGGACTTTTTATTTTTTAAAAACCTTGCAGATTAATGTGGAAATGGGATTGATTTAAAAGCAAACACATATGAAAGTGAGAAAGATCAGAAGCTCAGTGATGTATTCGTCACTCATGTTCATTTTGATTTCCAAATGGCTCTTTGGAACATAATAATGAACACAAATCATGGCTTTTGCCACTCACCTATGATCCCTTTCATGCTTTGCTTATTGCAAATTGTAAGTTCTGGCCCTCCTTTTCTACCTTAGGTTTCTGATATTTTCTCCCATCAAACTTCATATTCTCACTGCAACCAAAATCTAGGATGTATGTGTACAGTCAGCCCTCTTTATCCATGGATTTGGCATCCACAGATTTAGCCATGGACTTTATCAGATGAGCCCCTTTAAATGTTCTTTTGTCGGCATAGGAAAAACCAATTTCTATGCCAGCAAAAGAATGTCCCCCACTGCACTTACCTTCTCTCTCCGTCAATGTTCACTTTCTCTTCCGAAATCTCGCAGATTCTCATGAGAGTTCATGTGGGAAATTCAAAAATAAAACACTTTAAGTTACATTAAGCATCTAAACACACTTAAAAGCTTCCAAGTAACATGGGGAGGTGGCCATTAAAAGTTCATCACTTACCTGGATGTCTTGATCTCACCCAGAAGTGTTGCACCCCATCTGGCCATTTACTCTGCAGCAATGAGATTTAAAGGGCCGGAGGTTTCACACACTGATAATGCCAGCAAAAAGCCAGCACTGCCAATCTATTGATAGCTTAAGCCATCAATTGAAAGTGGCACCCTGTTACCGGCTAATTGACAGACTGGCCATGGGAGAAGAACAACGTCATCTGATAATGGACTTTTTCGGATGCTGAAAAATAACGCAAGCAGCCTCGTCAGCTTGCGAGGCTGCTGCGCTGCAAAGCATCAGTTTCGGATGACGTTCGCCCCTGCTGGTACTGTTGCGGTACCTCAGGGAGAGTTGAGCATCATATTTCCTTGATTTTTTACTCACGATCAACTTTTGTGAGTAAAAATCAAGGAAATATGACACTCAACTCTCCCCGCGGTACCGCAACAGCAGGGGCGAGAGTCATCCGAAACTGACGCTTTGCAGTGCAGCAGCCTCGCAAGCTGACGAGGCTGCTTGCGTTACTTTTTAAATGTCCAAAAAAGTCCAATGACAACCCATAATGTCATTACCATGTATTTTTGGTGCCCTTTTTTCCTCGTCTGATAAAGTCCCATCCACGACTTGAAAATATATATTTTTTAAAGAAGTTCCAAGGAGCAAACCTTCATTTTTCCATTTTATATTAGGGACACCATTTTACTATGCCATTGTATATATTGGGACATGCGTACCCACAGAGTTACACAAGTAGTCTAGACAGGCCCATTCATCTACCTATTATGTACTTTGATTTTACAGGGTTTTCAAATATGAAGTTTCCCCATCCCTAATTGTAGGTGCTGGGGACTAAACCGGACACCTTCAGCATTCAAAGCACTTTGGCTCTAACCTACAGCCTTTCCCACCCAACATCAGTCCTACTCTGGTCTACTGTACATTATGAAAGAGTAAAAGTATCATTAGAAACAGATTTAAAGAATACATTGTAAATTTTGGTCCTTTTTGATGAAGCTATGTGAATAAAAAGGAATGGGTTTCTCTTATGCAATCTGGGCAGGACTACACAGCTGGGGTAAGAATGTGGGGCAATACTGGGTGGCATTCTCCCCTCTCCAGGTAATTCTTTCTGAAAACACGTATTCTACAAGAGATGCTAAGAATGTTTTTTTAGGAATGTGTTATTTGTTAAGTATGTTACTGAAAGAGCAAGAGCAAGAGGGGACCTGCTTCAAATCAGTTGGAATATGCATTCCAACTGATTTTAGGATGTATAGGTGTGGGTATGTGATGGTCTGAATTGTATAAGTACATATGTTGTACATTTTTGAGTGGATGGTTCTCTTTTTAACAGGAGTCTTTTCCAACTCCATAATAATAAAGGCAAGCTGAACGCTCTGTCCATGGCAACAAAGTGGAGCTCAAAATAATAACTAGATGGCTGGCATCCTGTTGAGCAGTTACGAATATGTACGCTAGATTTATATATTTTAACTGTTCTGTATTCATGTTTATGATTGTAGCACTATTGACATGATCACAAATGTCCCTCTCCAATGTACCTTAATAGCCAGCAGCTACACTGAGTGGTGAAGGTCTGTTCTGCTGGTGATCAGGGTGCAGCAAGATGACATTTCCAGCCCCCTTTGGTGATCTGTGATCACAAGCAGGACTACTATCACAATTCCTTGTTGTACCACAAATTGTTGGTGAGGGGGACTGGAAATGTCATCCTGCTCTGCCCCAATCACCATCTGAAAAGACCTTCATCACTCAGTGTGGCTGCTAGCTACTAAAGTAGATTTGGGGAGCGGGGTCAGGAGATGATATGTAATTCAGTATTTGTAACCACATATGTGATGTAGGATCTGAGCCATTGTCTGAAACATGCTACCTTTAACTATAACCTCATTGGCTCCACTTTGGGCATCATTGGCTTATTTTTAAAGTTGATTGGCTCACTTTTGCGGTTCAAATATCTGATGTCTATTTCCTTTATTGGCTCACATTGAGGGTTCATTGGCTTACTTTTGGGCTTCAGGTTTCTGATTATTATTTCCTGTGGTTCTATCTATGGTAAAACCATGTTAGGCATTAAGTCTAAGGTGGTTTTGCCAGAGACAGACCCACAGGAAGCAGGCGTCAGAAATTTGAATTCCAAGTGAAAGCAATCAAGTAGTAAAACAACAGTGGATACAAAGCAACAAAATCAGAGGATACAAAATGACATCAGCCTTGCAGCAAATAATTGTAAGACCAAAATGCAAGAACCACTTAATAAAATTCAAATAAACCAAAGGAAGACTATTGAAATACAGCTCCTTATATGCAAAGGATAATAATCGCTCAGCACTGAATCTATAATACAGCTCTGAAAAACCACAGAAGTTCATTTCATAGTCCTGGTGAATCTCAACAGCTCAACTTGACGGGTAGCCAATCACTTGATCTGTTTCAGTCCATTTTTAATGAATGCTTTACTCCAAAGCAAAGCCTCAGAAATGTGTATAACTCTTATTCTTCAAATGGTGATGTAAATGCTGCAGGGTTTTTTTAAAATTATTATTATTATGATACCCTCAATGGAGTACTTCTTTTTTATTTTACTTTACCAGTAAAATATTTTCCCAGTTTAGTTTCTGCTTGCATGTAAATGTAACATTTTCCCCAACCCTAATCTCCTTTCATCGACACTGATGGCTTCTGCACGTGATATTAAATTCCTTCATAAGAGACTTCCATGAAGGAGGATTTAGCTTGAAACAGAGATCTCATGATGTTTTACACACAGGTTCTCAATGTATGTAGTTCATTAGTTGGCTGATCAGTTATTTAAAAGATTTGTATCTATACTGCCTTCCCACCAAATGGCACTGAAAGTGGCTTAAGAAAATCCTTTAAAATTCAGTCACCAAAGAAAACTGAAAACAGATTAGAAGGGACAGTTATACAAAAATAATAGATAAAACAAACCAGCAATTTACTAATTTGGCATTCAGGAAACCATCTGCAGATGAAAACTGGGCAGAAGAGCATCATGAAACCAACCAAGCAAAAAAAGCCAAACACAAGAATAAATAATTAAAATAAATCAATCATAAGAATCAAAAGATCAAATTAATGGGGGGAAAGGCCTTGCACCTCAAAGTTAGTAATAAGAAAAGATGGAGCGATGTTGTTGTCATTGTTAGTCATTTGTATCCTGCCTTTCTTGCAATAATGTGACTCAAGACAGCTAACATATTTTAAAATAATACAGATTAAAATAATACAAAAGTGTCAATAAAAGTATAAATTTAAAAATTATTTTAAAAACAATTAAACTATTGATAAAGTTAAAAACATTAAACATTTAAACATTTAATGTTCAGGGTGAACTACAGGAATGGCTACCCAGTGACAATTCTGGTTAAGGAATTCTGGGAGTTGTAATCCAAAAAAAGGAACATTTCCAAAACCTGTGGCTGCCTGTCTAATCTCTATAGGTGAGAGCATCTAGAGGTAAGCCTCCAAAGATAATATTTGCTGCCAGGCTGGTCACGATGGAAGCAGACTGTCCTTTATGTGGTTGACCAGGGATTCTTGGGGCATATGCATTAGTGACAAGCACAGTGAATGCCCATGTAAGTGTGTAGGACATATAGCTGTTTATATGTGGGTTTTGTTCTGATTTCTATGAGGAAGTCTATGGCTTTTTGAAACTAGAAATGCTTGTCAGTGGTCACCCTCAGTGTTTCAGTCCAGTGGAGTGATCGTGTGCTTGTATTTTTGTGTTGCTTCTCTTCCTTCTTTCCTTCCTTCCTTTTGTGACAGTCCTTTTGTGACAGTCATTCACTAGTATTCCTCCTTCTCATCCTACCTGCCTAATGCTGCAACTGAACAGTATTGACAGTCCTGTCATAGTCTTAGATCTTTTGCCCTTGCTTTTCAAAAATACTCACCTTTCTAGAGATATGGAGTGACCTCTGCTGGACAAATGTTGTCCAGCTATGATTTGTTCCCTAAGTCTGACAGCATGTTTTAAAAATCCCCTGGTCAGCCCCAGAATATCCATAGAATATTTCATGAAGATGACAGTCAGATACTAAAGAATTTATCAAGAAATCTCTCCGTTTATGAGGAGCAAACTTGAGTATCTTCTAAATACCTATTATCAACTTTAGATGCAGACTTAGAGCAGCTAAATAATATCCTAAATGCACAATCTTGTATTTACCAGGAATTTTCTTCTGAGTTAACATGCATAGCTCTAATTGTACAACATACATAATAGTCAATTAAAATCAGTAAAAAAAAGGATTGTGGATTCAAACATAGTGATAACTAAAGCAGGCCCAATGAAATTAATGGGGCAAATTGCATAATCCTAACTGGCAAAGATTTCCTAAAGTCAGCTGAGCTGAGACTAGGCCAGTTGACACTGTGCTCAATCCATGTTAGAGACGCTGGACATTACTTTGGACAACACTCACCCTGGAGCTTTGTGTGTTCCTGGGCTGGAAGAGGTTTATATCTGATATAATTTGCACCTACCTCATCCCACACCACTTGTGCCCTTCCCTTTCCCCCTCTTCTGCTGGTAGATCTTAGCTAGTAGAGCTGTTCTGCCAGCAGATCACCCTGTTGTCAGATCTCTGAGATCAGTTGGTAAAAGAGGGATTCTGGCTACAGAAGGGCATTTCTGTTGGAGGGATTTGTGTCTAATCCTGACCCCTGTAGCTAACATACCTTTGAGTTAAGTTGCACTGAAAGTTAGTTATTACTAATGCAAGTCCCATTGATTTCAATATGTCCCCTTTAAGTGTGAGTAAAGGCAGATGCAACTCATTTATTCTTTAAATATGTACGTGGCTAGTTGGGCAGGCAATACATAAAGAAGAGCAGTTGACAACTCCCTTTGAGCTTGTAAGAGCAAATATCATTCACTAACCATTCCCATGCTAGGACTGATATCTGAAAGGGATGTTTTTCTTCTACAAAAATGCTACAGTTCACAGTACATTATCATGATGAATTGTTATTTATTTACATATTTAATCATCCCATGGTCTAATTCAAACTCTTGGGAAGGGACCAAACACACTTGAGTTTTGCCCACCATAACATTGTGAAGTCAGTCTATGTGATAACACTTCTCTTCCCTGTACCTGGAAAACTGTGTGTAGGGTGGTCTTACAAGTTCTATCTACAAATGTCACTTCCCCTCATAAATTGTTCTGGTTTGGAATGCACATTCCAAGGGACACTAGTTGACCTCCTATTTTGATTGCTTTGGAACCATGAAGAGGTTCCATGAAGAGAACAAATTTTGTTCACCATGAAGAGAACAAATTTTGGTGGATGTCCCTGACAAGTTACATTAAAATCTCACCACAGCACGAGTACAAAAATTGAAGGATGGAAGCAAAGAAATGCTTGTGTGAACAAATTTTACAATGTTAATGGAAAGAAATCAATATGTGAGAAAAGTTACTAGCTGCATATATTTTCTTGATTCTGATGTTAAGAGCCAGAAATCATCCTACAATGAAGAGGAAATTATCTGTAAGACATGATTGCATGGGTAAATTTCCCATGCTCAAACAGACTTAAACAGCTCAAAGTAGCCCAGCTTGTCCTGAGACCACCCACAGAATATTTCATGAATATGGCAACCTGGCACTAAAAGCAATATAAAATTTTCCCCAGATTTTTGTCATGTGAATGTACTTGTCCTCCTAAATCCTACAATTAGCTTTCAACGTTATCTACAAACTAAATAACAAAGAAGAAAAGATACACCGTATGGCTCAGCTTCTGCCTTGCGAAGAAAATATATCCAAAATATAGAGTTTTAGATATAAAAAGCTGTCTTATACAAAGTCAGTGACTATCTAGAGTTTGAGATAAGAAAAGCTAGGGATTGTAACTGGGTCCTTTTGCATGAAAAACATGTACTTTTGTACTGAGCTGCAGTTCTTATGTTGTACAAATGCACAGTAGAATTGGAAGTTCAGTGATACCATATTTGTTTGGGCTCTGGTTTAAAATATCACTTTAAGAAGGAGAATTTGGTTGCATTACTGTCTCTTGGCCCCAGAATCTCATCTATAAAATAAGGCTGAAAGTAGCCTATATCCTTTGGTAATGGGGTGATGCTTCTATTTTGAAGCCCTAAACTGCATACAAATAGAACTGTATTTATTAAAGCAATTTGATATAGAAAATCTGCGTACGAGATAGCCTTTTCTGTGTAAAAAATATTTCCTCATAAAAATATTATTTTATGCAGAATAAGTCCCCAACTACAGCATTTTCTATGCAGGAAGCAGCATTTTCTGTGCAGAAAATAATAGTTCTACACAGTTTCTTCAGCTTCCTGTGCAGAAAAGTGTGTTTTCTGTACAAAACAACCACATGCAATTTTTGGGTAGACTAAGTCACAAAACTGTAAAGATTCTTATCAATCCAGGATTCTTTTTATCAGGCTTCTCAACATCCAAGAAACACATTTTTAAAACCATTTTTGGACTATTTTCAAATATTCTTCCCCATCCCTATGCAGATGTAGACCACTAGACTATCAAGCATAAGAAACTGTTATTGTTGAAAGGATGATGGGGTCGTAACTCCACAGTAATGCAGAAAGGGACCTGGTCATTTGATCACCATGAAGAGAACAGCATTCCCAGCTGAGTAATCCTAATGTCAGGAAGATCCAGGGGGCTTTGGGAACACCATAGAAGCCAAGAGGCTGGAAAAAGCTACTTAGGAGAGCCAAGGAAAATCTTTCTCTGCTTTAGGATACCCCCCTAAAAATGAACCCAAGAAAAGAGAAGAGCCTGGATTCTTTTAACCTACTGCCTAAGGGAAATCTTGTGGCTCAGTGGCACAGCATATCAAAACATACAAAAAGCTAGTAGTTCATTTCTTGGCATCTCCAGCTAAAATGATTAGGCAACATGGAATATGAATGATGCCTGCCTAAACCATGGGAAAATTACTTGGGGGGGGGACTACAAAAAAAAAAGCAATCTTTTTGTAGGGTGTATGATAGCTGTGTAAACTCCTAGTTACAACATGCTACAAACATATAAGTACTGTATCAATATGATCCCTTCCGCTTCAAGCCATAATGATTGGAATGGGCATTTCTAGTAGTGCCAATACACATTACTTTTCATATGTGGTGAGGGGTGAGATTCTGACACATGAATCAATTTCTGTAAACTGTTTGTAGAGTTCACATAGATCCACTGAAAAATCTGCTTGTATGGGAGTATCTGGGGATAGAGAACTAGGGTCCAGGAGGGACTGAATATCACTCATGGCTTTTGGGGGAGTTTCTAGCAACCAGAGGCTGGATAATGGGTCTTTTGAGATGATCCAGAAAACCAATACTTAGGGCCTATACTTTTCATGACAGAGTAGAAGACACACACACATCCTGCCCCGCTATCCAGGGTACAGAGCATGCAAATGGGAAGGAGACACAAAATATTTTACTGCCAAATGCATTCCTTTGTTGGATGCCAATCTGCATACCTCCATGCTTGGCACACAGAGATCTTTCACAAGCATCGATGATAAGAAGGAACATGGAATATCAAGGAGGATGGTGCCTGACGATAAATTTGACAAGGTGGTAATATATATATGAACTGTTGCTGCCCGTTTATGTCACAATAGTATTAAGTACATGTAACTTTTGTGATGGATGATGACTTCAGACTTTGAGACAATTCACGTAGTTTTGTTTGATTTTGATCTTTGCATGGCAATGCCTATTATACCATCTACAATGTGTCAGTGACTTCTGGCATATTGACAGAAGTGTGTAGATCTTCCACCGTGTATCCAGAATCACACAAAGTATCACTAT
Organism: Gambelia wislizenii; assembly: GCA_030847615.1. Taxonomy (NCBI): domain Eukaryota; kingdom Metazoa; phylum Chordata; class Lepidosauria; order Squamata; family Crotaphytidae; genus Gambelia; species Gambelia wislizenii. Next base: position 39,430,675 of record JAUMIR010000004.1, read on the forward strand.
GCTATTAACATACCCATGTCTCTAGAAAGTGGAAGCGAGCCATTTTAAAAAGTAATGGACTTTTGATTGTCAATGATGACCAGCCAGTTCTCAGATTTTACGAATGCAGAAAGCACATAAACCAAGTCAATCTCCTGTGATGTCACTTAAAAAAAGTTCTAGCCCAAAATAAAGTGTGAACTCAATGTGCAAATCACTCAGTAAGCTTGTGTCGTCATCATCATCATCATCATCATTATCATCATTTCAATAGCCCTTTTATAAAATCCCTTATTTTTTATTTTTTTAAATTATTTTTAAAAGTTACATATCTACATACACTTATTCATATAAATGTGAGAAAATGTAAGATTACATTACATCATGTAACCATGTTTTTGACAATAAAACCCACACATTTTATGTTTCTCCTTACATTCTTTTAGATACCTTACTTCCTAATTAGTTTATTTTACCTTCATTAATACCATGAATTAAACTCTTTTCCTTGTCTCAATATCCAACATTTAAAGTTAAATTTGGTTGTAGTTACTCTGTCAATCTCAATACAACCAATTTTCTATTTTGGTGTGACAAAATAAACTAGAATTTATACTAATAGGAGGTTTATCTTTTATCTTTCAGTATTCTTAAAACTGATTCCCAGTCTTCTTCTATCTTATCTATCAACTTATTCTTTAGTCTAGCTGTAAGCCTATCAGATTCTAAAGCTTCATAAAGATTTCCCAACCATTCTTCTATGGTTGGAATCTTTTCCTCTTTCCAATATTTTGCATATAGTATTCTTGTGGTGGTAACCATATATAACAAGATCTTTTTCGTTCCATTTCCACCCCTCTTCCTATCCTGTCAACCATATTCAACAAATAAATTTCTAGGTTTAGATCATAGTTAATTCCCAAAATATCTCTTATCTTTATATGCACTCTCTTCCAGTATACTCCTGCAAGTTGACATCTCCACCATAAATCCCTTATTTTTGCTTGTCTGTGCAACCTTGTTGTAAGGTTGATTGTTGCTGTTGTTATTCCTGTTATCAAAAGGGGGACTGTTTGAGACTCATCAAAGTCTGCAGGTAAGAGAACAGGAGCAACAGATAACTCAAAGAGCAGAACATGTGCTTCACATGTAAGTTCTAACTCCAGAATCTCCACTTAGAAGAATCTCTCCTGAAACCCTGGAGAGATGCTGCCACTTGGAGGAGCAAGTAGTATGGGACTGCTGAATTGACTTAATGTAAATTCCCGGAATCCCGGAATAACTTCCCGGTTCAAGTGGACTGATTGCTACCCACCCCCTCGCTGTCGTTGCTTTTATTTATTTATTTATTATTGTATTTTATCTTTGTTTTAACTCTCTATTTGTTTAATTTAGTTTTAAGGGGTGGGAGGGTAGGGTGGGGAAGGACTGTTTTAACTTGATGTTGTTTTAATCTTGCTGTAAGCTGCCCCGGTTGCCGAGCCGAGGGGCGGGTTAAAAATAAAAATTTATTATTATTATTATTATGTGAGGCAACTTCATTCATATATTATGAACCTGGAGAGGGACAATCCAGGCACTTCATCCAAGCATCCAGAACGATGTAGGGGAGTTAAAAGGGGGTGCGGTTTAGGGAACCAGGTCAGCATGCAAACAATTGTGAATTTTTCAAAAAGTTGTAGAGAGACTTAATCTGCATCAGGTGCTGGCAACTGTGGTAGGTCTGGAACTCAGTTTTATGACCTGGGACCCTGCAGTGTCCACGTGGACTATTGAAATATAAATAATAAAACCCCAAAGTGGCTGGAATTCCACTTCTGAATTTCCAAAATGGGGTTGTTTGTTTTTTTTTAATGTTGAACAGTACAGCCTTGATCCCTATTTCAAAAGTAAATTGTTGCATTTGGAGGTTTCCAGGAGCAGCAATTCAGCTTCTTTCTTTGGCCAGAAAGGGGTCAGTGTGAGGATTGTGGGGGTGCTGAGGGCCACAAAAACATCCTGAGGGGTCACATGTGGTCCCAAGGGTGCACTTACGCAACACTGATCTACACAGACTGTATCCTACAGACTGACTGGCAAGTATGCTTCCTAGAGTACTTAACATTTAAATAAGGAGCTACTAGGGTAGCAACTTGCCTGGGTATTCCACCTTCTGTCTTGGAAGCCGTTTTCCATCAATGTACAAATACAGGGATTGGTTGTGTCCAGTTGTTCTCAAGGGGCATGCTAAAAATGCCCACTGTTCTTACATGCCAAGCTTGTGACTGGGCACATGGTAACAGGTCCCAAGGGGAAGCCATTGTATCCTTAGCCTGCCTCAACACATGGCTGGAGGGTTCAAGGTTACTGTTTAGGGATTAAATGCCACAGGCTCAGTCAGTGTTCTGCCACTTTGGAGCTCTAAGGTATCCTACCAAGCAGCCATTTAACACGAGTGACTTTGTAGCTACAAGCACATGTTGGCTGAGCCAAGATACCATGCTGCTACAGCAGACTAATAAGAGACCTGGCCACAAAGAGCATCCCATTGCCTTGGGTGAGTGCTTTTTTAAAAGTGCAGAAAACTGATGTGTGCAAAGATATATATTTTTTAAGCATGCTCTGCTTTTTATTTATTTATTTATTTAGGTATTTACACCCCACCCTGCAGCCGGGAAGCCTCTCAGAGAGGCTTAGAAATTGTTACGCCATAGCACTTCCCACATCTACACCGCCTGTAGCGGTTTCCAATGTGTGTTAGTGAATTGCCCCCCACAAGCTGGGTAGGTACTCATGTACATCTTTCATCTGACATCTGTTGACATCTTTCCCCCACTGTGGACTGCAATGCCCATGATTCCTTTTTGTCTGGGAGCCCCTGGGGAAGAAGGGCTGCACATGGATGCCATGTGGTTTGTGAGGATCAGATGTGCTGAAGCAGGACACTCCAGAGGCCCGAGAAGGACACAGTCCCCAGCCAGCCAACATTCCTCGAAGTGGGTATTCTCCAAGTGGGCACACCGGGTCCAATCTTTCTTCCCCCACTCTCTGCTCTCCTCTTTCCCTTCCTCTGCCTCTCTCATCCCTGTGCCATTGTTTGCTCCTCCTTTCTTCCTCGCTCTCTTTTTCATAAAAAGCATCCCCTTGCGGGGGTCTGTCCCTGAGTGGCGGTGGGGGGGCGCCTTTCCAAGGCCAGCCGGTGGAGGAGGAGGAGAGGGAGAGGGATGGGGGGGGATCTTATGCTAATCCCGAGCCGGGCCCGCCTCCCTCTCCCTCTCTCGCCTGCCGCTCTGGGGGAGCCCGGACGGACTGTCGCCCCGCGAGCGGCCCGGAGGAGAGCTACAAAAGAGAGGCTTGTCTCCGGCCGGCCCCGGCGAGCTCTCCGGCCAGCCAGCGCCGATCGCGGGATCCTCGACCCCTTCCTTCTTCCTGGGGACTTTGGCAAAGAAGGATCCCCCCAGCCCAGCCCCGTTTGGAAAGCCCTGCCGAGCCTCCACCAGCACCCGTGGAAAGAAACCTCCCTCCCTCCTTCCGCCTCTCCCTGTGGGGGCCCCGATCCAGCCTCCCTTGGGGGCGGCGTCCCCCGTGCCCGTCTCCCGTGGGCGATCATGAGTGGGCGCCAGGGCTTGGCCGGGACGGGGCGCTCCTCCGCCTCCTCCTCCTCCTCCGCCGCCGCCGCCTCCTGCCCGGGCGCCTGGCGGGCTGGGCTCCTCTGCCTGGCCGGGGCGCTGCTGGCTCGCCTGGCCGATGCCAAAGGGACCTACTACCGGCCCCCGGGGCCCCTCGCCTACGGCAACCACCGCTACAACCTCTACACCTCGGGATCGAGTCCGCAGCTCACGCCGGGGAAGCCCCTGGGCAAGCACAAGTAAGCGCTCCCGTCCCGTCGCGCGTGGGGGCCTCGCTCCCTTGGCTTCGGTGGCCCCCAAAGAGAGAGCGGGGGGGATCCACTCGGGGGTCTTCCAGCCTCTGGCCTCTCCGAATCAGCTTCCCTCTCGCGCCCACTTCCACGCCTAGGTAGTCAGTTTCACGCCAGGGCGTGGGGGGGTGTTATCTTATTAATTGATTATTATTATTATTATTATTATTATTAATTGAATAGACCGGGAGGTGGGAAAACGCGGCTGAACCGCAGAGGGGTTTTGCAACTCCCAAGGAAGCCCCTTTGCAAAAAAGAGGGCAACCCATGCTCTGGAGACGCGTGCATGCATGCCCCTCTCTCTCGCTCTCTTTCCCCTCCTCTCCCACCCCCTTCCTCCCATTTCTCCATTCCATGGAAACAGATCTGCAGAATTCATATGGATTTTCACATTCCGGAATGCTCAAGGAAATGAGGGTGGGATTGGACGGGAAGGAACGACGGGGCTTGTTCGTTGGAAAGCTTCGGGGTCTTTTCCTTTCGGCGCCTTCCTTTTCTGCTCAGCAATATCCCGCATCGATCCCTTGCCAGCCCGGGAAAGAAAGGATGGAGGGCTGATGATGGAGGGTGGAGAGAGAGAGAGAACGTCCCTCCCTACCCCCCCACTCCCACTCCAAGTTTCCACGCGCGCACCAAATGCGCAAAGGAACATATTTTCCCCCCACCAAAAAAAAAAAAAAGTCTGTTGAAAACTATGGGCTGAAGCGCAGGTTGGGCGGGAGAGGAGAGAACCGTTGCTGGAATGGCAGCTTCCCCAGTCCCTTTATTTTCTCCTGGTGGCTGGCGAGGGATTTTCTCTCTCGAAGAACTCCTCCATCCCAGTTCATCTCTTGGCGGGCGGGCTGGGAGCCAGAGCCTTGGAGGAGGGAGCGCCCCGGTCGCCCACCACTCGCCTCCATGGCGGTGGGACTTCACAACAACCCCGTGAGGTAGGAGAGGAGAGAAAGGGACTGGCTAAAAGTCACCCAGTTAAGTTTTGCTTTGCAGTGGGGACTAGGACTTGCATTTCCTGGTCCAGCTCTCTAACTAGCACACCACATTGCTATGCTTCTGTTTTGTATAGATACATTTTGTACAGACATAATAATGCAGTTAGACATTGTTTTAACTGCCATGGCTCCATCCTATGACATCCTGGGATTTGTAGTTTGTTGTGGCACCAGAGCTCTCTGACAGCGAAGGCTACGGACTTTATCAGACACGTGTCATAAGGACACGACAACAATAGAAAAGAGCGAAATGATCAGATGTCGTTCTGTTGTTCTGGGGGCATAGCACAGGCATGAATAAGGCATCACTTTTTATCAACAGCTTTGCCCACCAATAAAAAAAAATGCCTCGTCCGCCCTAGGGCTACATCCCGGGAACAACGAGGACACCTGATAATTGCACTTTGTGTTATTGTCACATCCTAAATGACGTAGTTTTGTAGCGGTAAATACCTCATCTGATAAAGTCCGAAATATCTCACAAAAGTACCAATTCCAGAATTCCATAGCATTGAGCCATGGCAGTTAAAGCAGTGTCCAACTGCATTATGGCTATACAAAATAGCTATACAAAACAGAAGCATAGCAATGTGGTGTACTAGTTAGAGCGCTGGATCCGGAGCTGCAAGTTCTAGTCAAGTTTGACATTGCTTTAACTGCCATGTCTCAGTGCTATGGAATTCTGGGATTTGTACTTTTGTGAGATATTTAGCCCTCTCTGTCAGAAAGCTCTGGTGCCACAACAAACTACAAATCCCAGGATTTCATAGGATGGTGCCATGATAATTAAAGCGGTGTCAAACTGCATTATTTCCACAGTGTGGCAACAGCCTAAATCAGGCCATTCATAGGAGAGAATTTACTTTCCTTCTGCACCTCCTCTTTAGTAATTAGACTCACAGTTATCCTAAACAGAGCCTCAAATAGGTATGTTTGGGGATGGCTCCCAGAATCCTCCAGCCAGCATGGCCAGTGGTCATACTAAAACTCCCAGAACCCCTCAGCTACCCTGGCCAGTGGCCATGCAAACTGAGAGATTCTGAAATTTGCCATCTCCAAAAAAGAATTTTTCCAGGCTTTGCTCCTGAGTGTGACTGCACAGAATCTGGTGATACCTTAGAGATATGATTTGAAAGCAAGTACTTTATAGCTTCAACTTCTGTCACCCCCAGTCAGCTGATCCAGTGCTTGTGCTGACTGAGGATGATGGGAGTTCTGGTCTGCACACATCAGCAGGGTCCCCAGGTCGGAGGAGGCTGTTGTAAGTGTTGGCAGATATAAAAGTGTATATGTGAGATCTTAGAATCAATGGTTTCCAAACGTAGGCTCCAGATGTTGTTGTACCACAACTCCCAGAAGCCCTGATTACTGCCAATACTCCCAAGACTTGTAGTCAAGCAATTCTGGAACCCCAAATTTGAAAACTGCTATCTAAATGAGCAGCTACTTCTGTCCAGATTACAATATATTATAAATTTCTGTAGCACTTTCAGGTTTCAAAATCAGGTGCCTTTCCAATTTCTGGACTCCAGTATCTGTAGCCCCAGCCAATACAGCCAATGGTCAGAGTGCTGGGAATTATATTCCAACAATACCTTAAGGGAACAGGTTCACACTGATGCACATTGGACCTGGGAGGTGGAAGGCTTGGGGGGACAGGGGAGCAAAGGGATTATTCATGGCGAAGCCAAGTACATCTAGTTTGTTATCCAGCCTCTTCTCTTGTAACAACGCTTCTACTTGTTGGAAGGAATGTTGGCATGGGCCCAAACTGTTGTTGTTATGTGCTTTCAAGTTGACCCTGACTTATGGCAACCCTATCATGGTGTTTTCTTGACAAGATTTCTTCAAAGGTTTGCCATTGTCATCTTTGTCCAAGGTCACCCATTGGATTTCTGTGGCTGGGTAGGGATTTGAACCCTGGTCTCTCAGAGGTCTAGTCCAGCACTCAGATCACTTATACCATGTTGGCTCATCAAAACAGTAGGATTGCCTTACTAGACAGTTGTCAGGATGGCGGCATGCCACTTCTGGTGTCTGGCATCTGTGTAATCTTCTTTTAAAAAAAATAGATTGTATGTCTTTGTCAGGGATGTCAGTTTTATTGCTTTATTTTCGTACAGTGATATGTACATTGATGTCACTAGATGATGGTGGTGGTGTTGGTGATTCTCAATTTCACAGTCAACCAGATGTTACTGTGATCCAGATCCAAGAATCTAGGAAGCAGTAAGGTATCCTCAGATACTGTAATGTGGCATGTAACAATTCTCGTTGTTGTGCTTTGCTCGGGAGCATGAGTTGATGAATACACATACATTCATGTTCTGCTGGCAGCCTTTGCACAGGCAACCAATTGGCCAATGTCTGAAGAGAATGTTGGACTAGAGAAGCCTATCTATTGTCTAATCCAACATGGACACTTCTTAGGGATCCTGTGTTCTCAGCTGTAGAGATTCCCTTATACCTACTCCACCCACTTACCTGGGAGTAAGCCCCATTGAACTCAGTAAAACTTACTTCTGAGTAGGCATGTCTAGGATTGCACTGTTAATTTATGAACTGCTACAGAACCTTTATTGTGATCCTCTCAACAACCCATGAGGGTCAGGCCACTATTATTCCCATGTACAGATGGGGAACAATGAGCATCGTTTCAGATTTCAACAGGATTGCTACCAATGATTTCACAAAGGTGTGTGTGTGTATGTGTGTGTGTGTGTGTGTGTGTGTGTGTAGGGGAGGGCATGACTGAGATGCTCCACAAAGTTTAAAGTCCTGTTGGCAAACATATTCCAGATTAAATTGCAAACAGCAGTTTATTTCAGGACTGTTTGCTGTCACTGCTTTTTATACCACCAAATGGGTTGGATCCCAATTTAGATGAGTACAACTAGGCAGGGTGAAGGAGAGTTCTCTATCTTTTCTTCCTTACAGCAGACCCTCTAGGTTCTCGAAATGCTTCAAGAGGTTGTGGGGAAGATCCTACTGAAGGGGGTAGCTTGGTGGTGTGGGGCTGAAGGGAGGAGAAAACCTTCTCCTGTCAGGGATGATGGGAGTTGTAGCTCTTCACCTCTGGCTCAAACTCACCACCTTGTTATGCAGCAGAGCCAACCAGCTTAGATCAGTGGTTAATGCTTTTCTCCAAAGCAGCAGAGTTTCAGAGAATAGGCTGAAGATCCTGACAAACTCTCCAAGCCTTCTCACTCTTCTCCAGGATTCACTCAGGCAACACAGTAGTTTTATATAAAACCTACTTTATTCTTTTATATAAATATACTATATGGTCAACAAATCACAGTCTCTACAGACTATTCCACAATATCTCCAAACTACTCCCCCTCTACTCAACCACAACAATACATTGGCAAACATTGCAATTTTATAGCCATTGTTTATCACCACCCACTAGCTAGTTTCCACCCAGTGGGTGTGTACTTCCATTCTGATTGGTCCACATAGTTCCATCCATGCTTAAGACCAACCCATGTATTTCAACATTTCACCTTGTACACTTAATGATTCTCAGGTGTTTCCAATCTGCATTCAGTACCTCTGTCCTTGGCTCTCAGGCCTTCTAGATTACATTAGCAGTTTCACCTGTGTAGCTTCATAATTGCTCTTGCTTAGTCATTGTGACTTTCACATACATATTTTATTTCTTTCACTGTATGTCCCATGTTGCATTTTCCTTAACAATCCCCTCCGAAATAAAATATTGTATGTGTCTTACAATGTCATTCCAACCATTTGTGTCAGCCTTTCATGTTTTTCTGCTGTCAATGCTTTTGTGAACAAATCTGCTATGTTGTGTTGTGTTTCTATATATCTCAATTCTATTTCACCCTTCTGAACCATGTCTCGCACATTTTGATATCTTACACCAACATATTTTGTTCTGTTCTTCAAACTTTCAGTTTCAGCCATCGCTATGCATGACTGTGAATCTTCCAGAATTTCCACTGGTATCTTGTAACTTTCCTTTAAATCATTTAACAATTGCTTAATCCACTGTACCTCATTTACTATCTCATTCAAAGCAGCGAATTCTGCTTCTGTTGTGCTTAACGCTACATTAGTTTCTTTTCTACTTCTCCAAACTATTGGACTTTCACTATATTTAATTATCATTCCTGTAACTGACTTCTTGTCTCCTAATTCTGATGCAAATGAACTGTCTACATAACAATCTAGATCTGAACTACTGCTTCTTATAATCAATTTCCTATCTAAGGTTCCTTTCAAATATCTCAACAAATGTTTTACCGCTGTCCAGTCTTCAATTTTTGGATCATTAACCCTTCTAGACAATACATTTACAGCATAAGAAATGTCTGGTCTGGTATGGCAAGATATGAATTGTAAAGATCCTATTATACTTCTGAAGAAAGTCTTGTCCTCAAACGCTCTAGTTGTTTTCTCAGACACAAAACCAGTTGTCATTGGAGCTCTTACTATTTTTGCATTCTGTAATCCACACTTTTCAATCAATCTTTCAATTTTATTTCTCTGACTTAATAAACAATGTCGTTCTTCTGTCCATTCAACACAAATACCTAAATAAGACTTCAATACACCTAAGTCCTTCAAAACAAACTTCTCAGACAATTCTCTTTTTACTGACTCAATTTCCTGTTTTGACTTTGCTGCTACGCACAAATCATCTACATAAATCACTAATACTATGTCTCCTTTTGTATAAACACAAGCATCTGCAATGCTCCTCTTGTAACCTAGCTTAACTAGCTCATCATTGATGCACAGATTCCACGCTCTGGCACTTTGTTTTAAACCATACAACGCTTTCTTTAATTTATATACTCTCTGACTACCATTTTCTTCGAAACCTTGTGGCTGTTCCATAAATATTTCTTCATCCAGAACTGCATTCAAGTAAGCTGTCTCAAAATCAAAATGTTCTACAACTAAATTCCTTTTTACTGCTACAGCTAAAACCATTCTCAGACTTTCTGGCTTTGCAGTTGGAGAATATGTCTTATCATAGTTCTCATACTGCTGTTGTGCAAAACCCTTAGCCACTAACCTAGCTTTATATTTGATACTTCCATCTGGCATTTCTTTCCTTTTGTATACCCATTTACAACCAATTACTTTCTTGTCTTTGGGTCTGTCAACAATTTCAAAAACATCTTTATTTACCAGGCAACCAAACTCATTATCCATTGCATCAAACCATCTTTCCCGTTCTTCACTAGAATAACTTTCCAATTCTTCAAAACTTTCAGGCTCTTCTACTGCTAAACAAGCTCTTGCCTTTGTCACAACAAACCTATCTGGAGGCTTTCTAACTCTATGACTATGCCTGGGAATAAAATCTGCTGTTCTGTCTCTTTCATCCTCACTTTCTCTACTGGGAGTTGTAGTTCTATGACTAAATCTCTTGTCTTCAGTCATTCGAGTAGTAGTAGGCCTAGATGCTATCTCCTCATCGGAAGAACTACCACTGCTGCTAGGTGATGCTTCCTGCTTAACTGAAGCCCCTCCGTTTCCTGAGGTTGGTTCAGTTTGTGCTTCTGGCTCATTTGAACTCCCTAATCTCAAAAACACTTCTTTATTGGCATGCAGTTTGTCCCAACCAGCATGTCTTTTGAAATTTGCAGACCTAGAATACTGCACTTGTTTTCCTCCCAAATGAAACTTGTAGCTATTTCCAGAATACCCCAAAAACCTAAGCCTTTTGCTTTTGGGTTCTCCTTTCCTCCTAAAACAAGCAGGTGTATAAACATGAGCAAATTGTCCAAAAACCCTTAAGTACTTGTAATTTGGCATTCTCCCATACAATACCCTGTAGGGAATGTCTTCAATTTCTGAATGATACAATCTGTTACTGATATGTATTGCAGTCAAAGTTGCTTCTGCCCAAAAACTATCTTTCACCCCTGCATCTGCCATCATACAAGCAGTAATTCTTTTTATATCTTGTATTTTCTTCTCTGCTAACCCATCCTCACTAGGACAAGCAGGGTTTGTAGTTTCATGCCTTATTCCCACCTTTTGAAACCAGTTAAACAATTGATTATTTAAAAATTCTCCTCCTCTATCAGTTATGATGGTGCCTACTCTGCTATCAAATTGTCTTTCCACCATTCTTACCCATGCTTTTAAACTTTGCCCAGCGTCAGATTTGTTTTTCATTATTCTCACAAATGCAAACCTTGTATACCTATCAACAATTACTAGGAAATATTTGCTTCCCCCTAAGGACAAGCAATTAGCTTGGGCAACATCTGCATGTACATACTGAAATGGTCTTTGAGCAATTCTTTTTGTTTTCTTAGCTACTGGAAAAGCTCTGACCTTTACCTGTTGACATACCGTACAATCTAAGTGGTTTTTGCATTCAGTAACTTTTAAATCTGGACACATACTGATTAAATTCTTTAAACATTTGAAGCTCGCATGGCCAAATTTTCTGTGAAGCTCGTGTATGCAGTCTTTGTGGATTGGAATATTTTCTATGTTATTAGCTTCTTCAACCCTGTAGCTATCAATATTGTCCTCCAAATAATAAAGTTTGTCCCTTTTCAAACCTATGCCACGCAATTCCCCATTCAGTTTTATCTTACACATGTTCTTTTCAAAGATGACTGTGTAGTCTCTTTCTGTTAATCTGCTTACTGATAACAAATTATTTTCTAACTCCTTTACATGTAAGACATCATTAAAATTCTCTTTTAGCCCTGGAATGTACACAGTACCCATTTGATTTACAGTACTTAGCTCTTTCCCATCAGCCAAAACTACAGCATTTACATTAGCTGATTTTCTATTACTTATTAAATTGATATCATTACACATTGAAGATGAGGCTCCTGAATCAACTAGCCATTTAGAATTTGCATTTTGTTTTTCCTTAATCATGGTTGCAACCCCCTTTTTATTACCACTGTCCCTCAAAAATGGGGGTCTGGACTGTTTTTGATACTGCCATCTGCTCTCTGCTTGCTTGCGTCTCTCAGCTGCAAAATGTTTACAATGTCTCTGCAGATGACCAATCTTCTTACAATAAAAGCACCTCCGTTGCTCCCTTGTAGAAGCTGCTTCCTCCTGCATTCGCCAGTCAGGAGTTGTTCGTTGTTTTGGCACAGTCTTTAAACTTGCTGAGTCACCCTGCTCAGACATTCTTCTCTGGTTCTCTTCCAGTATTCTGGCCACAATTAAGTCTCTATTAAGCTCAGCTTCTGGCAAGTTCTGTAAGCTGTTCGTTATGTTGTCCCACGAAGAGTCTAGCGATTCTACTAAAATGTAGCATTGCTGCTCTTTGCTAATCTGCACTCCCCTCAGTTCAGCTTGCACAAACAAATCTTGCATTATTTTTAAATGTTCTATCACACACTGCCCTTTAGCCATCTTTTGCCTGTATATTCTTTTAGACCATAGCATTTTTGCAAAAGCAGTTGAAGGAGTGTGTAATCTCTGCAAGGTATCCCACACATCCTTGGCAGACGTTTTATCTCTGACGTCATTAATTAAGTCTTCCTCAAGCATGAGATAAAGACAGGCTTTTGCTTTACTATCTCTCTCTTTAGTGGCTTCATTAGCATCAGCTGCCAGCCCTGTTTCAACCATTGACCACAGACCTTCCTTTACTAGTAGAGATTGGGCATAAATCTTCCAGGTAGAGTAGTTGTTTCTATTTAATTTACTAAACTTTAGAAATTCCATCTTGATTTGTGCAGTGACTCAATTTGACACAGTCCTTCTGAGTATGCACAGCTGACCCGTCTGGGCTTAAGCAAAACACAAAATGATTTACTCACGAGGCTTATCAGTGCAGCACAAACAACTTGCTCTGATCTGTCGTCCACAAAGCTTTCTTCCACTCTCTGGAACTTTCAGCTTCTGTGGATGCTGGGTGCTCTAGTAACTGGGCCCATAACCCTTGTCAGGGATGATGGGAGTTGTAGCTCTTCACCTCTGGCTCAAACTCACCACCTTGTTATGCAGCAGAGCCAACCAGCTTAGATCAGTGGTTAATGCTTTTCTCCAAAGCAGCAGAGTTTCAGAGAATAGGCTGAAGATCCTGACAAACTCTCCAAGCCTTCTCACTCTTCTCCAGGATTCACTCAGGCAACACAGTAGTTTTATATAAAACCTACTTTATTCTTTTATATAAATATACTATATGGTCAACAAATCACAATCTCTACAGACTATTCCACAATATCTCCAAACTACTCCCCCTCTACTCAACCACAACAATACATTGGCAAACATTGCAATTTTATAGCCATTGTTTATCACCACCCACTAGCTAGTTTCCACCCAGTGGGTGTGTACTTCCATTCTGATTGGTCCACATAGTTCCATCCATGCTTAAGACCAACCCATGTATTTCAACATTTCACCTTGTACACTTAATGATTCTCAGGTGTTTCCAATCTGCATTCAGTACCTCTGTCCTTGGCTCTCAGGCCTTCTAGATTACATTAGCAGTTTCACCTGTGTAGCTTCATAATTGCTCTTGCTTAGTCATTGTGACTTTCACATACATATTTTATTTCTTTCACTGTATGTCCCATGTTGCATTTTCCTTAACATCTCCCCCCATTCAAAAAAATAGATAGGGGCCTTTTCTGTGAGTAGAAGGTGTCCCTCCCTCTGGTTTGGGGGAAACTCCCCTTCTCACAGCTCAGACCAGGCCCTACCATTAGGCAAAATGAGGCAACTGCCTCAGGTAGCCAATTTACCTGATTCTAGATTGCCAAGGATGAGAACAGGTGTCATGCCCTCCAACATTTCACAAATGAAAACTGGGACGTGTTGAGCCAAGCAACATCAGAGGGTGGTCAAGATGGCCAAAGGTATTAATGAGGAAGTCATCTGTCGGGGATGCTTTGATCGTGATTTCCTGCATGGCAGGGGGTTGGACTGGATGGCCCTTGTGGTCTCTTCCAACTCTGCAAGGACACACAAGCTAAGAGAGGTTGCAGCAGTTTGCTTTTGTCTGAATCTACAGGAAAGAGTGGTGTTCTACCCCCTCTCTCCTCTTCCCCTGCTGGGTTAATTGAGGGCAAACTAGTTTTGCACTTTGAACTCAGTCTGCAGCAACTGAAGTAAGGTAAGGAAAAAGTGGGAAAGTGGTAGGAGCAAGACACCGGGACATTTTAAAAGCAGCTGAAAAACTGGGATGACAGAGGATTAATTGGGACTGGCCCTGCCAAATTGGGACAGTTGGAGGGTATGAGGTGTTTGTGGGATTTGTCATGCCAGAATAACTTTGTTGGCTTTAGGTACTGTGCACCTTGATTGGGATGATTATGCGGTTGGGGGGGGTACCATTTGCTGCCACTTCTCAGGAGCAAAATGATTTCAGTCGACTTGAACAACACAATGTGTTAGGTCGACACCATGGCTTGTTCCATTCAACAGCATCCTATAATCCCTTTGTAGCTTGGAGGGTCAGGCCAGTGGGGCTAAAACAGCCAGCAAGGCATAGTAGTTAGAATGTTGGACTAAGATTAGAAAGATCCTATTCATCCATGAAGGCACGATCCTCAGGACTTTATCATCAAAGGCTAAAATAACACAATTACAATGCCACAGTAGCACAAATGGGTTCCTGCTATCACACGACATTGTTATCATCTCATGCACACTGTGTGCTCCAGCAGTCAATAGGCATCACTTTTAATTTGCGGGTTAAGCCATGAATTGCTCTCGGTATTGCTGTTTTCACGCTATTGAAGGCTGTGCAAAATCACATCCAGATGAAATCGCGAGATTACAGCATGAATAGGTGGTCCTCTTTCCACCCTCCCTTTTCTGAATGAGAAAACTTCCAGGTGAGAACATGCAAAGGATGCTGCTTTAATGAATTGTTGGCTGTTCTTATGATATTTTTATGTTTGCTTGAGTGTTTAAATGCACATTTCTTTCATTATTTACATGTTTTTGGCATTTTTAAGCAAAGTTGCATCTTCTCATGAGAACCACCAAAATTGTGCCCATACTAAATCATGCAAGTAAGTGAGCATTTTCCTTAAAGGAGCCAGTACAAAGTGTTAATACTGTGTTATTAGAAGGTAATGCAAAGACATGAGTTACTCTGACAAGACCTTTAATCCCTCAATTATGGCGACATGCGAAAATTACTGTGGTAATGCCACTATGTTTCCATTTTCCTTACTCGCCGAATTACAACCTTTTTAGATGCTCGCCTGATAAAGTCCTCAGTCTGGGGAAAAAGTGGGATATGAATAAGTAAAATAATTGGGTGACTTTGGGTTAGTGACTATGTCTTAGATGAACCTTCCACACAGGACTCTTGTGAGGATAAATGTGAGGATAGCTACCTTGCACTCCTTGGATGGGATACAGATGCAAAAAATAGCCAAAATTATTATGAGAAGGAAGGGATGAGGGGCTACTTCCATTAACCTTGTTGTCCATGCCTGAATCTGGATCCCACACATTCCCTTCAGCAGCATTATCTGTGTAGAGCAAGCAGTTCCTCTTTCTCACGTACATTAAAAAGAAAAACTAGAAAAAGCAAAGGGCTTTGTGTGCATGTTTGGGCTGCATTAACTAGCACATTGGCTGTTTAATTGTTTATAACAATTGTCTCTCAGTGTGTAGCATAAAGGACCTGTACAGAAATGCTGGCATTCCTGAGGCATAATCGCACATGGCCTATGACAGAGTCTGGATGGAGTGGGGGGCAACCACCCCCTGGGACTGAGGCGAAGAGATAGGGACTGGCCTAAAGGGGTTCACAATAAACCCACTGAAGGATAAAGAAGTGTGAATGGGTTAGAGCAAGTGGATGGTAGAGAGGATTTGCCCTCCCCTCCTTCTCCCATAATAATACTAGAACTTTTGGGCTCTCAGCAGGTGGTAAATTCAGGACAGACAAAAGAAAGTATGTCACACATACTGTGCACACACAATGCACAACTGTGCAATGCACAGTTAATGCACAGACTTTGTGGTCATGAGATGGGTGGTGGGTTAGGTGGCTTTAAAGGGGGATTATTGCCCAATTCGTGACAGCTTAGTCTATTAATAGATACCAGTGTTCAGAGGCAATATGTAAATCAGGGTAGGCAACTGCAGCAGGTCCAGGGGCCACTTTTATGCCCTGGGATCCTCAGTGGAATGCATTGAGTACCAAAAAACAAAAAGAAAACCAGGATTCAGAGGTCAGTTTCTGATTCAGAAATGGGTATACAGTACAGGGAGGCTTTGCAACCTGTTTAAAAGGTAAAGTGTTGCACCTGGATGCTTCCAGGAGCAGCCATTGACCCTCTCTTTTTTTCAGCCAGAAAAATGCCAATCTGTGGATTATGGAGGTGTTGAGGGCCACAAAATTATGGGGGGAGGGGAGCAACATGAGATCTCAGGACCACAGTGTGCCTACATCTGCTATAAAGAAATGCCAGTTGCTAGGAGACAATAAGAACTAGCGTGGTGTGGTGGTTTGAGTGTTGGACTACAACTCTGGAGACCAGGGTTGAAACCCCCACTCAGCCATGGAAACCCACTGGGTGACCTTGGGCAACTCACACTCCCTCAGCCTCAGAGGAACTCAAAGGCAACCCCCCTCTGAACAAATCTTGCCAAAAAAAATCCTATGATAGGTTCTCCTTAGGAGCACCATGAGTCGGAGATGACTTGAAGGCACACAACAACAACAACAACAGGAGGAGGAGGAGGAGGAAAACAGCAGTTATAGCAGCGTTGGCAGGAAGGGAATCTTCATGTTCTGCTTGTGACATTTCCCCGAAGCACCTGATGAACCACTGTGGGAAATAGGACACTTGTCCTTCAGTCTGGTCCACCAAAGGCATGTGTCTACTTTTGAAGAGTAGAGAGTCTTTCCTAAATTTTCTGGATTAGATCACAATAGGAGTCACTGAAAGCACACTGTGCAGTTATTGCCAGAACTTGGAAAAGTTACATGTTTAGACCACAACTCCCAGAATCCTTCACCAGCATGCTTGCTGGCCAATAGTAACTGTGGAAGCTGTAGGGCAAAAAGGTAACTTTTCCAAGTTCTGGTCTTACATTTGGAATGAGTAAAGATGAGAAATGCCTGAACCTTTCAGATAACCTGGACATCCATTTTCAGAAGACCTCTAAAGCATGAGCACTGGGGAGAGATTCTGGAAGTTGTAGCCCAAGAACATCTCTGTGTGTGTGAGAGAGTATGTTCCTTCAAGTCACCTGCTGACTTATGGCAACCCCATGAATTTCACAGGATTTTCTTAGGCAAAGAATACTCAGAGTAGTTCTGCCAGCTCCTTCCTCTGAAATAGAGCCTACAGCACCTGGTATTTGTTGGCAATCTTCCAGCCAAATGATAACTAGGGCTGACCCTGCTTAGCTTCCAAGATCAGACAGGATCTGGTGCCTTACATCTGGAGAATCACAAATTGAGAACCACTAGTCTGCATGGTCAACACAGTAGCAATATCAACAAAGGAGATTTTCAGACGGGGACCCTCCTGACCCCATCCTGGTACAGTAATGAAGAGTTTCAGACTCACCTTTAATTGTGCGCCTTCCCTCCCCCTCAGCAGCCACAGAATGAATGTAGCTCGCACGGAGCTGCGTTCACTTCCTGGTTGAAATCCCAGGCCATTACCGTAAGAGGACGAGTGCACGGGAAATTCAAAAATAAAAAGTAAAATACACTGAGCTGACCGCAAGCACAAAAACACATTTAAAAAACCCCCAAGTAACCCGGGGAGGGTACAAAAAAGGGTGTCACTTACCTGGATGTCCTGATCACACCTGGAAGTGTTCTGGAGCAGACCTCCCACTGCGGCTGGTATCGCGCTATAGAAACAGGGTCCCTTTTCACTCGCTTGTTGTTCCATAACAGGAACGGAACAGGCGATCTATTCACAGCTTAAGCCATGAATAAAAAGCAATGGGGGAGAAATGGGACCAGTACAGGAGCATAACAGGACGGGGATGGCGTTGTTTGAAACCCTTTGCCGATCTCTTGGCGTTCATGTAACACCATATTAAGGGCATCTGATAATCTCCAAAGAGTCAATAGGTTGCAGTATTTGCAGAGAGGAACACAAGGTCATGTGAAGGCCATGTGCGAAATCTGATTTACACAAGTCAAGTGGAAATTATGACTAATTTGAGTCAGAAGGGTCAGATGGAAGGGCTCCTGCGTGCTATAGCATGAGTTTGAGGTGAGGCAGACATTTAAACATATACAGTGGGCCCTTGCTATCTGCTGGGATTTGATTCCAGGAACCCCCGTGGATACCAAAATCCATGAACACTCAAGCCCCATTATATACAATGGCACAGTAAAATGGTATCCTTTATATTAAAAAAGCAAAATCAAGGTTTGCTTTTTGAATTTTTTTTCCTTTGGAATATTTGCAAGGCATGGATGGTTCAATACATGGATGCAGAATCCATGGATATGGAGGGCTGACTGCAAAAAGTGGTGAATATCGACTTACTTCTTTTGTCTATAGTAGTATTGAATAGTTTTTCTCCTTGACGTTAGGAAGCAAAATAAGTTATACATGCAAATTGGCTCGCTTTGCATTAAGTTACACCACTCAGAAGTTACACTTCCTGCTTAGCCAAGCGGGATTCAGACAGACTTGATACACAGACAACTTCAGGCCCTGGCTCAAGGCACAGTGAGGGCCATTAGTATGGAAACATTTCCATTGTAAAA
Organism: Gambelia wislizenii; assembly: GCA_030847615.1. Taxonomy (NCBI): domain Eukaryota; kingdom Metazoa; phylum Chordata; class Lepidosauria; order Squamata; family Crotaphytidae; genus Gambelia; species Gambelia wislizenii. The sequence continues at coordinate 39,449,216 of JAUMIR010000004.1, forward strand.
TATGGTTCACTCATTGTTGAGCAGAGCTTGGAAATGGAAATGTTAATTTTTTAGATTACATTTTTTTGCCTATGTTTTCGAATACACATGTCAGCTGAGGGATTCTAGGAGCTGTAGCCTCAAAAACTTAAATTTCCAAGCTCTGATCTCACATATGTTCACTCATAAGTATGTTGTATCTTGTTTCTGAATAAATCTGCTCATTAACAAAAGAAAATGGATATTTTTTTTCAACAAAGCACACATTTTAGATGTATTTTACTCTAAAATCTTCATTTTTGTTACACCTTGCATCCATATACATTTATGTATGTATTTATCATAAAATAAGCCTTTCGATATCCATTTTATCTAAAATATGCCTTTTCTTTTGCTTTTGAGATGAGAACTCTATTGAAAAACATGGAGAAGAGCAAAAGGAAATGGTCAGATCAATTTTTCCTCAGATCATTTTTTTGGTTAAAAATTCAGCATTGGTCGTGTGGACTGGAAGATTCTAGGGGTTGCAGACCGATATGTATATACATGAATATATTGTTGTTGTGTGTCTTCAAGTCATTTCAATTTATGGTAACCATAAGGCAAGCCCACCATAGGGTTTTCTTGGCAAGATTTCTTTAGAAGAGGTTTTCTGAGGCTGAGAGAATGTGACTTGCCCAAGGTCCCTCAGTCCATGGCTTGGCCTGGTCTCCAAAGTCATTGACCAACACTCAAATCACTACACCATGCTGGCTCTCTACATGTATACATACACACATGTAGTTATGTACACACATACATTTGTTTATACATACATGTACACATACATTAATTTTTCCAAGCTCTGCCAGCAACCATATGCTTGAACATCTAACCTCTCATCTGAGTTTCCTTTTTGTTTCAGGCAGCTAATGGGCCTACAAATAGTAGTGTAGGCTTTTTATACTACCCCACAACCTTACCCTACTTGACACTGTCCAGGAAGGGTGAACTAGAAATCCCACCATCCCCAGATGTTCCCGGCATTGCCTCATTTATAGACGCAGTGTTGACATCTCAGGCCACTACCATGATTAAGAGTCAGTTAGACTCAGACATTAATATTATTGTAAAATGGTGTTTTATTGCACTATATGCGGTTGTGAATAGCCTATAAAATCTGGTCATAAATAAATGCAGAATGCAGTCAGTTGCCATTAAGTATGAAAGAAATAGGCATGCATTTTTAAAATAGGAGGATGTTGTTTTCCTCCTCCCCCTCCTCCTCCTCCTCCTTTGAAGGACCATATCTCCTTGTATGACCCCAGTAGAGATCCCTCTGTCCCACCACCTTCTCAAACTTTTTTGGTGGGAACAAGGGAGAGGGCCTTCTCAGTGACTGCTCCCAGACTTTGGAACTCCCTCCCCAGAGAGGCCAGGATGGCCCCATCCTTGCTCCCCTTCTGGCAGCAGGTTAAAACTGTTTTGTGCCCCCAGGTTTTCACAAATGGACAAGGGTTGGGCTTCTAAGGCTGTGTGGTGCTGTTTTAAAGATTTTTAAGGGTTTTTATAGAGGGTGTTTTTTTGTAATGCATTTTAGTATTTTTAATGTTTAATGTTTTAACATATACATTGTTTGTTTGTTTTTTAAATTTTATATTTATACTGTTATTTTTACTTTTGCATTGTTTTAAACTTGCATTGTTTTAAATATGCTGTTAGCTGCTTTGAGTCCCATTATCAGAAGAAAGGTGGGATATAAATGGATAAAATAGTGAATAATTCTTATTCTTATTCTTATGCTTCTCCCGCCTCCTGCTCCTCTTCTTCCAATAGTTCCTCTGATAAAACCCAAGCAAGCCCAAACCCACTTTTCTCTCTAATCTGTATTATACAATGGCTTGCAGCACTAAACATCATTGGTTTTCTAAAGTTCGTCCTATCCTTTAGCGCATAAAAAATAATGTAAATCCATTCAGAGCAGGGTGGTCACTTAGGTAGTGCTCCAAATGAAAGGCGTGGAGCCTTGTAAACCTGCCTGAAACTTGACGAGACCTGCTGCTGGTCCAGACCCGTACAGATGCACCATCCCTAAACTGGACTCCACTGTCCATCATCTCCAGCTAGCTTGGTCAGTGACACAGGCGGATGCAGATAAGACCAGGCTAGATGATCTAACCAAGGTACAAAGCAAATGCCAATGTTCTTATGTTCCATGCTCTCTCACACACACACTCTCTCTCTGGCTTTTCATCACAAATGAAGATTCAGGAAGGACTCATCCCACACTTTCTGCAAGCACGCTGATGACTAAAAAGGCCAATCCGAGATAAACAAGTCCAGTTGCACACATCCTATATAAGTGAACCCGAATCATGCAGATGTGCAGCAGAGACCAGGATTAGACAAGGTGGACTTGGTCAGATCCTATTTGCATGATGAAGGGAATATTTGTTGCAACATTTCTGTTGCAGCTTTGACTTTTTCTGTTGCCCTCTTATCTTCAAGTAATGTCCTTCCTTTCCAACTGTAGCAGACTCCAGGCTATTGAATGCAAAACCAGTGTGTGTGCACGGGGGGAATCTACCTGGCATTTAATCTGAATTTTAAGCTATTCGGGGTGCTCAACCCTATCCCCTAAATCAGTTCAGCACCTTGGCCAGTTCCTTTACAGCTCACACTAAAAAGTGGAGCAGGCCTCTCCATTGGCAGCTGTGACTCATTCCACTCCTAGTGAGCCTTTTATTGTATTTTTCCAATTGTATCCTAATTTAAAACTGCCTAGGGGCTTGTCTAAATGGTGAAAATATTCCTCATAGAATTTGAGGAGAATACCTTTTGTGCAAACAGGATCCCACAGTGATTCGCTGTATTCAGAAGGAGGGGGACCAAAAACGCCATATACTGCGTGGGAAAGGTCTTCATTGTTTTCCTGATATTTTTTTTAAAACAATGCAAGGGAAATGCACATTGGAACAACCAATTCAGATCACAGCACATTCCCGGATAAGAGCAGAAGTAGAAAGCTGATTGGTTGGACATGTGCAGGGGGTGGAGCTTGTTGGTAACAAAGTAGTCAGAATTGCTGTGTTGGTTTTTTGCAGTAGTGATTGTGTGCTTTTTGCAGCTCTGAGGTGACAAAACAGATTTTTAAAGCTTATATAAGCAGAATATTGCACTTTAGCACCTTAGATTTACTGTTAAAAAAAAGATGCTGTTGGGCGATTGCAACTTGTGGAGAATAAAAATGTAAATAATTTACTCATGGCCACCATCTTGATTTGCAGGCATGCCTCCATGTGAACATCAAACATGGATAGCTTTGCATACCAGCAATCTTGCCAAAAAAACGTGGAGACAAATGAATGGTGCTGAGAATTGGCATTACTGTGCACCAATCCACATTATATTGCCTAGTCTAGACAAGCCCTAAGTCTGTCTTAGAGCCAGCATGATGTAGTGTTTAAGTGTCCGATTAAGACTCTAGGAGACCAGAGTTCAGCCATGGAAACTCACTAGATGACCTTTATTGATTTATTTACTGAGCTAGTTCTTCATTTTTGATCTTAGAGTGTACAGTGTTCTGCTTGGTGGATTCAGCTACTGGATCAGACCTACTGGGCCACATTAAAGCTCCATCTAGTCTGGTAATAACTGAGTGGTTTTTAAAAAAAAAACAGGTTTTTCCACTGTTAGCCAACTTTTCCACCCAAAATTTCCAAAGAAATCCACTTAAGGTTTTCAGCACTCTTTAATATTAAAAGAGATGTTCAAGACTTTTGATGTGCTTTGCTCTGTTCTCCAGGTTCACACACACACACACACACACTTTAAAAAAAAAACAGAGTTTCATTTATATCCAATTGCAAGCACATGGCATTTCATGGCAAATGATTACAGCAGTTTTTCCAAGTTTCCTAACTAGAACTGCAGTGAATTTCAGAATAGATTTTTTTAAAACATTTGTCAGATCTTCCAACTCAGATTTTTACATTACACATCCTTAGATTCCAGGTGTGCTGAAGAGCTGGTGTGATGAATACTGTGTTAATACAGTAGTTCTTTTTAAATTAGGGGATCTCAAACTGGAGCCCTGTTGCCCCTTTCTATAGAGCTGGCACTGGAGGCTTCCTTTATGTAAGTGAAGCAATGAATTCACTATGGGTTTTAGTTTGCAAGTTAAAGACATAACTCAAGGTGCTGAGCCCTATTCCCAAAATAGGTTCATCAGCTGGGTGACTCCTTTAAAGTTCAGACTAAAACCCAGAGTGGACTCACTTCTATCCCATTGCAGAAGAAGCCCCCAGCTTTCCACTGACTGTTGTTGCCTTATAGCAGGCCTGCACAACATACAGCCCACAGGCCACATGCACCTTGCCAAAGGATTTCATGTGGCCCATGAAGAGAGGCTACAAATAGGCACATTTTGATCTTCTCCCCCCACAACTAATCACTCTTCTCCACCCTTCCCCCTGGTTCATGAGGTGAGGGCCAGTGGGGGAGACCTTTCCACCTCTTCTGGTGTCACCAGTTAGGTTCTGATTGGTTGACGGTGGCCACCAATCTTACTATTGAAACAAACAACCCCAAAACAACAATTTTAAAAAAAGAAAGCAGTGCCAGCGCAAACTTGGAGCCTCTCACCTGGATGCACCTGCTTGTGCCCCACACTGGTGGGTGAGAAAGTGCTGCCAGGTCAAAACATTTATTTAGTTATTTATACCCCGCTCTTCAGCCACAAGGCTATCAGAGCGGCTTACAAATTGTTTTAAGCAATAGCTATTTACACATCTAACTACATTAAACAGTTTCCACTGTGTGTTAGCTAATTGCCCCCCACAAGCTGGGTACTCAATTTACTGACCTACGAAAGGATGGAAGGCTGAGTGAACCTTGGAGCCCACTGGAATTGAACTTGCAACGTGGTGGCTTGCAGTACTGGCATTTAACCACTGCGCCACCAGGGCATTGGAGGTGCTGACTTCGGGTCTTCATACTGTTTGCTCTACATATGAGTCTACTGGGGAAAAACCTCTTCCCTCGAGGCAGTAGGAAGCTGCTTGCCCAACTCCTCTTCCCTCCTGCAGTGGCCTGATCAATTTGTCACCTGATGGCTGGTCCCAGGGAAAAAGCATGGGTTTCCTCTGCACACCCCTCCACCCACCACCATGCACGCTTTGCTTCCCTCCTGCAGCAGCCTGATCAATTTGTCACCTGACAGAAGTTAAAGGGACCCAAGGAAAAGGCGCAGGTTTCCTCTGCATGCCCTTCCACCTGTCATTGTGTGTGCTCTGCTTCCCTCCTGCAGCAACCTGATTAATTTGTGGCACGTGGGCAGTCTTGAGGTAGTCTAGTGCTGGGGAGCTTTCTTTCAGAAAGATTTACCTGGAGGGTGGGGGAAAGAAATCCGTCTGCTTTCCCTTACTTTCTATCTGGGGGCAGGGGGCAAGTTGCTTTGCTGCTGGAGGCTGTGGCATCAAGGTTGGGAATCAAAGGCCTGGGAAGAAGGAAGTGTCTGTGGTGAATGATTCTCTGGGCATGTCCTGAGTGCTGAGGCTATTATCGCAGGCTGTTATGTGGCATGGGTCTCATTTGTTTGACTTTTTGCTGTCATTTGCTATTGATTATATTTCTGGCTTGTGCTGCTCCCGCTCTGGTTTCAAGTATAGCTTTGAAACAGAGTAAGATGTTCCCGTGGTGGCTTGTATACACAGACTCTTGTGTTGCCACTTTACGGAGTTGCTAAGTGACCAGGGGGGGGGGGAATCATAGAATTATAGAATTGTAGAGTTGGAAGAGACCGGGACTCCCTTCATAAGCTCTCAGTCATTGTACGTAACAAATGTTGGACTACCCTCATGTTTGCCTTTAAGACCCTCCATGGGCTGGCTGGCACATGAGATACAGCTTTTCCTGGTACGGAGCAGGGAAAAATTCTATCTTGCTGCTCTTCTGTACATACAGCCAGCCAGCATTATAGACACCGTTGCAGAGCCTATTGGAAAGCAGGCAACCATGCCTCTAAGGAAGCATTAACACCACTATCGTATTCTTACCTTTACTTGGAAAGTGAGCTGTTAAAAACCTATGTGCAGCCCTTAGAAGTTTAGACTATTTTAATTTTGGCCCCTACCTACTGCCAAGTTGTGCAGGCTTGCTTTATAGCAACAGTACAACCATATCAAGTTCGTCCTTCTATTCTTTTAGTTCTGAAACAAAAACCGGCATCCTTTGGTGAATTATGATGGTATAAAGCAGACTTATGCCATTGCAGTTCACCTTGTTGCTCTGTTGCAGAGGTCAGAGAGTTCTCTACCAACTGCACAATGACAAAATCCCCCCCCCTCCAAAAAAAACCCATCTTTTATCAATGGCAGCCTCATGAGCCCAACCACTTCCTGGTTGGTGGAGGGGAGGCAGTTCCTTATCTAGATGCAGAATAATGTCTTCATCTGCAAGGACCTCTGGCGGAACCCCAGAGTTCCCTGAAAATGCCTGTTGCTGTGTGTCCAGCTATAGGAAAAAGACTTCTCTCCCTACCCCGATTTACCACCAATCAGGAAATGGTTGAGTTTGGTAGGGGCTGTCATAGAGAAATGTCATTGGGTTGGGGCAGTGCTGGACAGGAAACTATTGTAGCTGTATCTCCCGATGCATTATTTCAGCTAACATCGCCATCTCTTCCCATCTGAAAAACTTCAAGGATCTATTGTGCTTATATCCCTTTGCCCCCAATCCTCCTTTGCTGTGTTGTTTTCTCTGGCCCATCATATCCCATATGTTTTCCATTTGCCTCCAAACACCCTGGTCTGCTAGACTGTTTCAGTCTCTATCTGTTCTAGCAATATTTAGTACTGTAGCATTCCTTGGAGTCCATCATTCCACACTTTGGTTGCTGAGAGCAACCATGGTGTAGCAGATAGAGTTTGGACTAGAACTGGGGAGTCTCGTGCTCAAATCTCAACTCAGCTATGAAGTCCATAGCATGACCTTGGGCTAGTCATTATCTTTCAGCCTAACCAATTTCCAGAATTGTTGTGAGGATAAAAAAATGGAAGGAAGACCATGTAGGATGCTATGTTGCCATAGAAGAAATGCCATAAAGGAATGTGTAGAATCATAAAGGGCTCATTGTTAATCTTAGCCATACACTTCTCTGGCTAAGGGAGACCAATAATAACCCAAATCTCCCCATATGCAAGCCAGAGAGCATAGAATCATCGAATCATAGAATTGTAGAGTTGGAAGAGACCACGAGGGCCATCCAGTCCAACTCCCTGCCACACAGGAAATCTTGATCAAAGCATCCCCGACAACCATCTAGCCATAAATTGCGGCCATATTTTATTGCCAAAACATGTATTCACTAACCTGTATCTAACCTATGTTTTCTGAAGATGTAACCAAAAATATAATCTTTGTATCCAACAGCAAGTGTCGAGTTTTCATTCAAAGGGGGCGGAGGGGTGGTACGGTCTGGGACTGCAAGGAGACTCCACCACGCTCCGAGGGAGTGTGTTCCACTGCCGAACAGATCTTACTGTCAAAAAATTCCTCCTTATGTTGAGGTGGAATCTCTGTTCCTGGAGCTTGCATCCATTGCTCCGTGTTCCAGTCTCTGGAGCAGCAGAAAACAAGCCCGCTCCATCCTCAGCGTGACACCCCTTCAAATACTTAAACAGGGCTATCATATTGCCTCTTAACCATCTTTTTTCCAGGCTAAACATACCCAGCTCCCTAAGTCTCTCCTCATAAGGCATCGTTTCCAGACCTTTCACCATTTTAGCTGCCCTTCTCTGGACATGCTCCAATTTGTCAATATCCTTTTTGAATTGTGGTGCCCAGAACTGGACACAGTATTCTAGGTGAGGCCTGACCAAGGCAGAATAGAGCGGCACTATTACTTCCCTTGACCTAGATACTATACTTCTATTGATACAGCCCAAAATCGCATTGGCCTTTTTAGCTGCCACATCACACTGTTGACTCATGTTCAACTTGTAGTCTACTAGGACTCCTAGATCCCTTTTGCAGTAAGGTGCTCATAGAGGAATGAACTTCCTGTTCAGTGCATTACCAGATTACCAGATATATGGGTGGCACACCTGATGAATGGAAAAGGAAAGGTCCATATCATCCTCCTAGATTTGGCTCCAGCAGAATGTGGAACAGAACTTCCAGAATCCTCCAGCCAGTATGGCCACTGGCCATGCTGGCTGGGAAATTCTGGGAGTTATAGTCCAAAAATGTAACTTGCCGAAGCTCTAATCTCTACCTCCACCCCAGGTTTGCCAAGTGGCTTCCAATAACTTGGCCTAGCCATAAATATTTCCAGGTGTGCGGTGGGGTCTCTGCTTCATTTGCCAAGGATCAGTATCGGGACCTTTGCATTTTAATTTGTTCACATTCAAACAACCACAAAAAATTGAGAGCATGTTGGGGCATGGCACCTGTGGGAGTGGGGGTGCAACACTCCTGGTCTAAGGGAATGTTCTAGTTTTTTTCAACCGACTGCAGATATTGGACAATTATGACAAGAGCCAAGATGCTGGATCAGCTAATTAGTATATTTAACTAAGTAGGGTTTCCTGGCCTGACCCCACCCCCATTCCTAACTTACTGGGCATCAGCCACTGGGAGCAATGGGGATCTGTTATCCTGTCAATTAGGGCACAGCAGGTGGCATTTTCACCTCCTGCCCATGAGTGTTCTCTGATGCAACATTCAGAAACAGGATCCTTGTCTCAATTCCTCCTCACACAGAGATCCCTTGTGGGAAAGTGGAAACATCAGTCTGCTGAACTCCAATTGACAGGATAACCCCCCCCCCATCTGTCACAGTAGAGGATGCTTGATAAGTCAGGATTGTGGGGCTTTCTACATATTCCCTACACTACTGAATATGTAGGGATAGTGAATATGAATCAGTTATGAATGCATAACTCTTGGTTACACATTAGTAACTGTGATCATAAATTCCAGCCAAAGTCTGGCCTAGTGTTTTTGGAAGGAGCTAGGGCACCAGATCTGGCCACCAGATGTTTGACCAAATCTTGTTTTGTTTCCAATTCAGGAGCTACTGTGCGTATGTGGTACAGAGGAATGTGACATGCACCCTTCAGGATGGAGTAGAGAGCTATGTGAAAGCTGAATATCACAAGTGCAGCTGGGGGCCCAAGTGTCCTGGAAAAGTCCTGTAAGTAAATACTGGGATGGAGCTGTACCATGGTGAGAACTGTAGAAGGCTCTTACGGGTTGTCTAAACAGCAAAAATACTCCTCACAGAATGCAAGGAGGATACGAGCTGTCTTAATGGCATCCCACATTGTTTCACTGTATTGGGAAGGAGGGAGGCCAAAAATGCCAAAAACTCAGAAGGAAAAGCCTTTGCGGCTTTTCCCTGAGTTTTTAAAAAACAGCAGGGGAATGCACACCTCTGATTATTGGGACAAACGACACAAATTGATTTGCTTTCCCATATGAGTGGAAGCGCCAAGCTGATTGGCCGGTCAAGCATGGGGGCAGGGCTTGGTAACAAGGCAAGCGCCCAGAGCCGCCATGTTGAATTTTCACCTTAGCAAATGAGCACTGAGGTGATAAAACAGAATGGTATTTTTTGTGTATGGTTTTTTTGCAAAGACAAAATATCACTCTATTGCACTTTGCAAATAGTTGTTTTTTTTTAAAGTTCGGCAGTGGCAAACTGCAGTAAGTAAAAATGCAAGTAAATCACTCACAGCCGCCATCTGGATCCGCAGGCATGCGATGCTTATGCCTGCAAAAAAAAAAAAAACCCCAACAACATTAAGATGAATTGCGGCTGCTACGAATTGCCATTACTGCGGAGCAACCCGCTTCTTTTTCCCTCATACAGACAAGCCCTTAGAATCCCTTGAGTTGGCTGAAAGAAGCAGGAGTGCCTAGAGGAGCATTGGGAAGGCACAGCCCTTGGGCGGGCAGCAGACAACCCCCAGGAGTTTTAGATGCCCCATTGTTTTTTTGATATATTTTTTTCAAAAATATTTTTATTCAACAAATGTTCTCCAGGGGTGGGGGATGCAATTTTGGCACATTTCCTTCCCTCCGGCTTTATTTCACCAGAGTAGTGGGGGATCCCAGAAGTAAAAAAGCCAACAGGATAAGACCCAGAACTAAAAAGATCTGAGAAGATAGCCTTCCAAGGTCCCTGGGGGGCACAGTGACCCCATGACAGTTACTCACCCTGATATACAGTGACTCTTGTGCATCGATCATCCTGATAAGTCATAGCCAACATCCTGTTAGCCTGATAACCTCTTTCTCTTGTTTCATTTTCCTATTGAAATTTATTCTTCCGGGGTTTTTTCTGCCTTGCCTTTCTTTATATCATGGTCTGCCATCACAGTGGCCCTTGGTAGATAAACCTGCTACAGACTTTACAACAAGGAAAGAAGCTCTGCAGGAGGTTCCACTGCCAATTATGCCCATACTAGGGGTCTGCTATTCAAATGCAATTATTTCACTTAAAAAAAACTAGAAGAGAAAAACTAGAAATTTTGAAAAACACTGGAAATGCTATTCTCACACTAAAGCAAGGCCCTGCAACTTGCTTTAGAGGCAGAGTGCCATCACTCCCCTACTGTAGGTTTCCAAGAGTAGCAATTCTTTCTTCAGTCAGTTTTTGAGGGAAAACTCAGGGATCCCAAATGGACCCCAAAGCCCTGCTCTTGATGCATATGAAAACATCTAGAAATTATCTGATAGAATGATAGACAAACTGACAGACAAGCAGATGGATCAATGCACCACTTCAATTTTTCAGACTTTTGGGAGAGGGTGATGTTGCTTTTGGGCTTTCATGATAAGTAATGATGTAATTCTTTACTAATTTCATTCTTGAAGGAAACAATGAGTAATCTTAGCAATTTTATTCCCACAGCCAGAAAGTCCTTTAAAATGGCACCATTTTCTAACATTATTCAAAATTCTGTACAAAATTAGCACATGGCATTTTTCTGTAGAAAGCAGTACATATTTTTGCACAGGAGACAGCATTTTCTTTGCATAACTATAATTTTCTGTGCAAAGAAGTGCTCTTTCCTGCACAGAAACTGCTGTAGTTGGGTACTTATTCTGCTCAAAATTTGCACGTGGGTTTTTTTGCACAGAAATGCATGGCTTTTGCACCAAAAAACCATGCAAATTTTGCACAGAAGTGCAAGGATTCTCTTCATTTGAGCATTCTCTTTGTCACCTTTTCCCAACATACTTTCCATCTGTAATGATGAGGGGCTGCCCATCAACATTTACCAGTATGCCATACATCAGATGGGGTGAAACCTCAGGGAGTGAAGTCCCAGCTTCAAGTGATACAGAATCTTCTTACATCACTTCGGGATCTCTGACTGAGCAGCTGAATTGTCCAGGTTAACAGAATGAAAAGAAGTTAGGCATGTTGTCCATTTGAAAAAATCCAAAATCCAAATTAGGGCAATATCTATATTAGGCCAACTGCAAGGTTACCCCCACAAAAGTAAAAAATATGTAAGCTTTTGAAATGTCCACATCTCTTCATCAGTCAACATGATACAAAAGGGGGTGCTGGAAGCCTTATGATGGAAATCCACTGAACAGACAGATGACATTTGTTGCTCATGGTATGTGCAGCTTAATTTAGTACAATCCAGGCAACAGCTTCCCATGCTCCTCTTAGGAGCTTTGCTTCCCTGTATCATACTTCTAAGAGACATGAGCCCTCTTATATATCACCAGTTTAGAAATTGGAAGGGCTCTTGCTGCTGCCTCCTTCCAACAAAGAGCCATACTAGCCAGCAGTCCAAAAGCAGTTCAACATGACTATGTATTTCTTGGAAGAGGACCCAAATATAGCATAAACCTTTCACATTTTATGGGCTGGGTCCAAGAGCCATGTGTGGAAAGACAGTAGCCATCAGTAACACAAGAGAGTTTCTGCAGTGCTGTCATCAGTGGTGGGTTCCCCGATTCTGCTGGTAAAAGAGGGTGCATGGGCAGAAAAATATCTTCAGCTTTGCTTTTCTTAAGCACCAGATTCAACCCTTAACTGAATAGATGTCATATGTATGCAGAAAAGAACCTTCCATTCCAGCCAGGGCTTGGTGGAGAATTACTTTTGTCGACTCCCAGAATCACCCAGCCAGCATGAGAGAGGGTTTTGTTTTGCTTTGTTTTGTTTTTTTGTTATCCAATAATAACTTCTTTAAGTTCTGGGTCCAACCCTATATTTCAGGGACTGTTGTTGTTTCCCTTCAAGTCATTTCTGATATATGGCAACCCTAAGGCAAACCTATCTTGGAGTTTTCTTGGCAAGATTTGTTGAGAGGGATTTTGCTTTAGTGCTACTGATTTCAGTGGGTATTAAAACAGATACCTTCCTCTGAGAGAGGATAACTTGCCCAGGCACCCAGTGGGTTTCCATAGCTGAGCAAGGCTTTGAACCTTGGCCTCCCAGAGACCTAGTCCAACACTCAGATCACTGCACCATGCTAGTTCTCACAGGTGATACAAAGACATATACAATGGTAGCCCTGTCCCTGTCACTTTACAACAATAGAAAGGATAGGCCTCAGCTTCAAGGGACTTACAGTCTAAAAACAGGAAGAAACAAGATAACAGAAAGGGAGAGAAATAAGGCAGGGAAAATGGGGAGGCTATCTAGTTTGTTCAGCTATAAGTACTTTGGGCTTTGTTAAAATAGAGAAGCCTTCTCAACCTGGCATCCAACAGACATGTTGGGTGGTAACTTTAATAATCCCTAATCAGCACGGACAGTACTGATGCTAGCTGGTGATGAGAGTTGTAGTCCAAGACGTCTGATTGTACCAAAGGCTTTATGGAAAGCTTGTACGTTTAAAAACCATTTCATTTAGGAAAACCTATGCAGACACTCTCATAGTGTTTTCTTGGTAAGGTTTGTTCAGAGGATGATTGCCTTCCTCTGGGGCTGAGAGAGTGCTAATTGCCCATGGTCAAGCAATAGGTTCCCTTGGCTGGACAGGGATTTGATTTCTGGTCTCCCAGTACCCTAGTCCAATATTTAAACCACTACACCATGCTGGATCTCTGCTGCTAATTCCTCTGCCTTTTGAAAATTAAGATGTATTTTCATGTGCTTTTCTTAAAATGGAAATACTTTTATGGACACTTTTGAAATTAATCATTTGCAAAAATTTGTTTGACCAATGATTAAAGCATATTTGAGTACATTTCCTTCAAAGTACTCATTCTCCCATGTGCGTTATTTAAATGTGCATATCTTTCCAAAGACAAATTGTGCTTGGATCTATGGTGCTATTATGCTAAGGGGTAATCCCCCATTAGAAAGTGAAGCTGATGAATTTCTCATGCAACCCTACTCTCATGCAGTCTGTGCCAGATCTTCTCAGTCACTGAGATTAACAGGCTCCAATGCAAATTGGAGCACACAATACATAGGCAAACTGGGGCTGAGGCTAGGAGTAGGATTAGAAAATCCTTTGCTATTTGATATTTTGAAATTTAAATATTGACTTCAGAATTCAGCACTAGTATGCAAATATAGGTGAAATAAATTGATTTTCATTTGCTGGGAGGTCTTTTGCTTGGATGGGAATTGTTCAAAGAGTAAGGCATGGCTTCTTGTCAGTTAACACCATTTTCCTTCTCCTTGCATATCATTCCTGTTTTGGTTTTCTAAGGAAAAGTATTAGCCTCTTTGGCTGGATGTTGTTTCTCATAGGCAGTTCTGAAACCCAACTCATCTTATTTATCTTTTATTCTAACAATGAGAAAGTATGTATGTATGTATGTATTTCACATCATTTATAAGATGTCCATCTGCTCACTGGATACTTGAGCCAATATGTAAAATTCAGATGAAGCAGATAGTTTTGAACTGTTTGGAACATAACAGCATGAGAACTCTACCAAAAGCAGGCTTTAATCTTACTGATTTCACTGGGTTTTAAAATAGATGCTTTTAACACAAGTCAATGAGACTTAAAAATAATTTACTTTGACTGGACAATAGCTGTCTCATACACTTCCCCAAGTAAAACACAATCAGGCTGAACATGTCTTCTCCCAAACTGTCCCAAGTGATATTATATTTGCTGGTACAGTTGGCCCTCCATATCCACAGGTTCTGCATCTACAGATTCAACCAACCACAACTCACAAATATTCAGTGGGGGGAGAGATTCCAAAACGCAAACCTTGCTGTTCACCATTTTACATAAAGGATATCATTTTACTACACCATTGTATATGATGGGACTTGAATATCCAGGGATTTTGGTATCCATGGGTGATCCTAGAACCAAACCCCAGCAGATACAGAGGGCCCACTATATTCAGTACAGTCAGCCTTCTGTATCCACACATTTGGTATCCAAGGATTCTACCATCCATGGCTTGAAAATATTCCAATAAATAAATTCCAAGACGTAAACCTTGATTTTTGCCATCTTATATAAGGGACACCATTTTACTATGCCAGTTTATATACTGGGACTTGAACATCCACAGATTTTGGTATCCACGGGGGGTCCTGGAACCAAACCACAAGGGATACCAAGGGCCCACTATATTACAATTATCAATACATAACCTAGAGTTGGAGATGTGTAACTGCTCTGTATTGAATAAGGAGATTGTCAGATGGGGGAAATAACCCCCACGGAGGTCGGGAGAGAAACGGGGCTGTTCCACTTCCAGCGCTGCATTTCACACACACACATCCTTCTCCCGACCTCCATTTGTTCTCCCTCCATCCTGCTTTCATTTTCCTTCCACTATTTTTTACTAACGGAAGTTTCTGTTAGTAAAAAATAGCAGAAAATAGCCAAAGGAAAATGAAAGCAGGACATAGGGATAACAAATGGAGATCGGGAGGAGGACGGGAGTGTGTGAAATGCAGCACTAGAAGCGGAACAGCCCCGATTCTCTCCCAACCTCCGTGGGGGTTATTTCCCCCATCTGAAAATCTCCTAAGACTACATGGTCTTACTGGAGACCTACATAAATGCCACCCTAGTCCACCTTAAGCAGCAGCAGCTGGATCAGCTGAAGGAGCTCTATTCACCTGTTGATTGGGGTCCAAGGAAGAGGTTGTTTCCACTCTCTTCCTGCCAATGAGTGAGCCTGTGACAATCAGAAGAGGACCCCTGTTTCAAGTCCTTGTTGCAGCCTAACTGGCTGACAGAAGAGGGGTGGAAACATCTTCCTTGCACCCCAACAGCTGCTGTTTCTTAAGGTGAGCTGGGCAGTCAGGCCAGGAGACATTACTTCGTTACTTCTCCATAACTAAGTAGCTGATCACCAACGGTGGTCCGCCCTGGTCTCACATCGGGAGGCATGGAGACGCACTATCCACAATGCTGCAGCCTTATTTGAGAACTCACGCTGAACAAGTCTTGAAGAGAAACGACAACGCAGAAAAAATCACAACCCAAAAACATCACCCAAGGAGACCTTCTGCTGTGCTTTCTGCAACCAGACTTGTCTATCTCGGATTGGCCTTTTTAGTCCTCAGCGCGCTTGCAGAAAGCGCGGGATGAGTCCTTCCTGAATCTTCGTTTGCGAAGAAAAACCAGAGAAATGTCTATAGAATTAAAACCATCTAAAACATTAATTTAAAAGCACAGGCTAAGAACAGTACAGGACTACAACAGAAGACCCAGGAGATTATCAGACTCATCCAAAAGCACAAGAGGAGTATGCAAGGATGACATTACTGTCCCGCAAATGGGTCCCAGTTTCAGACATCATCATCATCCTCATGTGCTGACTCAGTGCTGCAGCTGTGAGTAAGGCATCACTTTTCATTGATGGGCAGGCCCCATCAATGAAAAGCAACACCTTACTTGCAGCTGCAGCACAGAGTCTATACACAAGGATGATGATGTCACTTGAAACCGGGACCCGTTTGTGGGATAGTAACGTCATCCTTGCGTGCTCCTCTTGTGTTTTTTGCCACATCTGATCTTCTCCCCATTATATAAAACAATTAGTTTCCAAATGTCTGCTGGAATAAAAAGGCCTTCAGCTGATGGCAAAAGGACAAGAAGGGGGGAGCCAGCCTAGCCTCCTTCGAAAGGGAGTTGCAGAGTCTAGGAACAGCCATGGGAAAGGCCCTCTCCTGCGTTCCCACCAAACAGGCTCATAATTTTGATGAGATTGAGAGAATAAGGGGGGAAATGGCTTCTAATTCCAGCCCCTACATTTTGAGAGTATGGCCCAGCTTTGGATATTTGTAATATTATCAGTAGTCCTGCTCATGAAATGTGTCATTCGAACAGATTGTTAGGCAGCCTGTTCTTAAGCATGTTTGCTTAGATGTTCCATCAGCTTCCAAGGGCTTTATTCACGAGAGCACAGCCTTCAATATGAGAAAAGCCCCACTGGTTTTGATGGAATTGACATCTGAGTAAACATGCATAGGATCAGATGCCATATGTGCCTCGCAATGTAGCCTTTGGCTGTGGACCAAGCTGTACTGAAATTAATGGGATTTATTTCTGAATAAGTATAGTAATTTAACTTTTTTAAAAAAAGAACTCAAAATTTGCATCTGAAATATACAACAGTCATTCCATCTGCAGTCTAGGAAAATGACTGGTTAATAGGAATGACAGCTTAATGGTGCTATCTTAAGCACATAATATGCAACAATGCGCTTGTTAGGACAATGCTTGATCTCATTTCTGACTGGTTCTCGTTGCGTCATTTTGGGGTCTCTGGCCAAGTGACTTCTGGGCCTGCTCAGTCTGCTTAGTCAAGATGCTAAATGCTGATGGTCAAGTACAAGGCTGTTTTCCCTCCTTTTAGTTTTTTATCCATCCATCCATGACTTTATTTATACTGTATGCTGCCTTTTGTGCAGATTGGGGATCAAGGTGGCTTGCACTGGAAATGAAAAAACATGCAGTTAAAAACATACAAAAATTGAGATTAAAACAGTATTAAACTAACAACAGAATTAAATCCATTTAAAATATTATTTAAAACAAAGACTAAAAACACCACCACAAAAAGCCCATCTTTTGTTAACAATCAATTCCCAAAGGCTTGCTTGAATAGAAAGGTCTTCATCTGCCTCTGTAAAGACAGAAAAGAATGAACCATCCTAACCTTCCTACAGAGGGTGTTCCAAAGTTTAGGAGTAGCCACAGAGAAGGCCCTCTCCCACATTCCCACCAAACGTGCCTCTGAAGGAGGTCAGATAGTGAGAAGTGCCTCCCTTGAAGATCTTAGCGTTTGAGTGGACTCCTATGGTAAGATACATTTCTTTAGCTTGACTAGACCTAAGCCTTATTGGGGTTTATATGTCATAACCAGCACTTTGAATTGTGCCTGTAAATAGATTGGTGGTATTTATTTTTAATTGGCCTTGGACTGGAGAGTTCTTCAAAGAAAGGACATTTTTGCATAGAGAAATGTCTTCAGATAGCCCTTCAGTGAGAGAACAGAGCTTTGTAAAGTAAGGACACAAGGCCACCTTAGGTATGGACATGCCCTTTAAAAATTAATGCAAGCTCTCGGGTAGGATGGCTGTGGTGATCCTGTTTGCAAGTTCTGTCCAGCTCAGGACAGTAGCTTGTCTACTATCATCTCAATTAACTATCCAGTTATTGAAGAAAGAAATAGCAGTCTTGCCTCCCCAGCTTTTCATAACATGTGTGAGGGATGAAGGAGAGGGGGAAGGATGCTTTTTGAACAAAGCCAGTCTTGCCAGATGAACTTTTCTGCATGGCTTGGAAAACTGAGAAATAGATGTAGCTTTTTCCAGCCACTGGGGCCACTAGTAACTGTTTATCCAGCTGCAATAAATACTTCCTGTTGCTGACATGTAGAGTGGAGTTTTTTGCACTTTGAAAGCACTCCCTTCCTCCAAAAAAAGAAGCAGCCTGTCATTTTCAACAGCAGTAACACTTCAGTGCAAAATGGCACAGCAGAAGTGCCCTGATGCCAATGAGTTTCCCACTTTAATCCACAAGAATTTTTTTAAAAAAATCCTGCTCTTTTTACAACCCTAAACTTCAGCCAAGAGAAAGAGAGAGGTGGACAGAGGCCCAAATGTCTGCAGAGAGCTGAGGTGAGGAGAGTTCTTGTGCCAGTGTTGTTGTTGATGGTGTCTCAGCTGGGCAAGCTTTCTCCAGACTTGGCACTATTCTCAAGCAGGTTTATGTGCACCACGCTTGTTTTCATTTTAAAACCGCCACAGCAGTTTGGAGGTTTCTGCAGGCAAAAGCCTGCATCCTCCATTCCCACTCATACCAATCCAAAGAAAGTAAAGACAAGCAGAAGTTTATGGCAGGTTTTGGTACAGCACACAGCTCTGAGGCAATGGTGCAAAATGGAGGCTGCCAGAACCAGAGCCTGTTCCAGTGGCTTGCTGGAAAAATAACAACAACAAAAAACACATCCAGTACAAAGCTGAAAATGGTTGCTCAGCAGAGATACAGAAACCCTGTTACTTTTAGCATGACTGAACTAACTCAGCAGAGGAGACACTTTAGGCAAAGTCTGATGGGTGAAACAAGAGCCTAGAAGTTATGTTTGGGGACTACAAATCCAAGAATTGCCCAAGTGGCATGAGCACCAGCTGTGGGATTCAGGGGCTGAGATCCTGCACCAAGCAGGTGTAGCATAACGGTTTGCTCTTAAAGTTCTCTATTTTCCCTTTGTCCGAGCAGTTGGAAGTGGCTGCTGCTGCCGCTTACCAATAGAACTTCATGAGCATTATGCTACAGTGAGGAGGGTAATTCAGGCAAAGAAGCAGCAGGTGGTTTCAGCTCATGGGGGGGGGGAGAGAAATGAGGATGCACTCATATATGGTGTACACCCTTCTTTTCCTTCCCCCAGACCAGTTGTATCTTCATCATCTGAATTGCCTCTTCCCTCCTCACCAGTAATCAATAGTGCCCCTCCCAGAACTCACTAGCTGCTGAGCAAGAAATTTCAGAAAGGGAGCAAAGGGATAGAGAACAGCCCTCTGTGCCCTGTCCAAAAAGAGACATACATGTGTGTAAAGGATGCTTAAGAGTTCACATGTGACTCACAAGATGTCCAGGGAGTTTTAGTCCAAAATCAAAAACACCTTTTCCATAATCTTATCTTAGGGCAGCATGTCCCCCCTAGACATGGCTATGCTGGTTGAGGATTATGGGAGTTGCAGTCTACCCACTTGGGAGAAGCTGCTTTAAATTCTACAATTCTCATTGTAAAAATTGAGACATAGAGGGTCAAGCCAAGCCACAATGCCTTTGGGGATGCAGCAAAGCATCTTAGTAGTTAATTCTGCCATGAAGCAGCTACACTTAATTACTGGAAAAGAAGGAAATGCTGTGAATCCAATCAGGACTATGTCCAGCCTAATCCACAACATTTTCTAGAGGATTATGGTTAGCCTTGTTGATATGTTAAAAATGAACTTAATAGTATGAAATATGTCGATGTGATGACAAAGGAGCGTGGTATAATGTGCCTCTGCACTGAAAATTGGCTCTAGGCATCTTGTCTACCAGCCACACAGTTGCCTTATCTCGCGACCATATGCATAATAATAATAATAATAATAAAATTTATTTATACCCTGCCCCTCTGTTAAAACAATCGGGGCGGCTTACAAAATTTAAAATACAACACAAATAAAATCCCTAAACACCCCCACTCCCACCCTCCCCCATAAAAAAACATTAAACAAATATAAATTTAAAACAACTAATCTAAAATCACATTTAAAATAATAAATACAATAAAATATAATAAATGGCCAGCAGCCTAGAAGAGGCCAGGATCCCCTGAGACCAGGATCTAATTAGGAAATGTCTGCCGAAAGAGATCCGTCTTTAGTGCTTTTTTAAAGCCACTCAGGCTAGTTATCTGACGGATCTCATTCGGCAGGTCATTCCACAATTTGGGGGCGATTACCGAAAAGGCCCTCTGGGATACTGCTTAGCTTATATGTGCATACCACACCAGAACCTATTATATAACTGAGCTCAACAACCACTTTTTATTGTGAGAATTATTAAATATTTAACTGACAAGCATAAGTAAATCCATGTATCAGTGTTAAGATACCTGTATGTGCATTTCCAAGAACTTATTTATTTATCTGCATATTTATTTATCATTTAAAATCCTCTAAGATCACCCAGATCTGCACAGCGTTGTGTCTTTTCTGCTATATTGATCCACCACTTGTTCTGCATGTCTTGGAGTTTTTGTTGAAGTTTACTACATGTGAGATGGAAAGCTGCTTTACTTACATGGCAAGTTGGCTGGGTGAGTTATGCCTGGTGAGCAGTTCTGAAACATGGGTCACCTATCGCCACCACTTATGACTCCTCAAACGCTTTCATCAGCACTGTATACGCACAATCCTAAATATACACTGGACTGACTATGTTACGAATGTTGCTGGCCTTGAGCAAGCAGGGATCACCAGCATTGAGGCCATGATATTGAGAACACAGCTGCGCTGGGCAGGGCATGTTTCTAAGATGGAGGACCATCGCCTCCCAAAAATAGTACTCTACGGTGAACTCGCCACGGGTCAGCGTAAGAGGGGTGCTCCAAAAAAGCGATACAAGGACTCCCTGAAACAACATCTCAGGCTTGGCCAAATTGATCACCAACAATGATCCGCCTTGGCCTCACATCGGGAGGCATGGAGACGCACTATCCACAATGCTGCAGCCTTATTTGAGAACTCACGCCGAACAAGTCTTGAAGAGAAATGACAATGCAGAAAGAATCACAACGCGGAAACATCACCCAAGGAGACCTTCTGCTGTGCTTTCTGCAACCGGACTTGTTTATTTCAGATTGGCCGTTTTAGTCATCAGCGCGCTTGCAGAAAGCGCGGGATGAGTCCTTCCTGAATCTTCATTTGCGAAGAAAAGCCAGAGAGAGGGAGAGAGTATTTATCATTATTTTTAATATTTGCATCCCACCTTTCATCTGACAAGCTCAAAGTAGCCTACACGGCTCTCCTCTTCTCTGCTTTATCCTCACAACAATCTTATAATTTGGGAAAAGTTACTGGTTGGCCAGTGATTTTTATGGATCACTGGGGCTAGCAACTGGAGCTCCCAGTCCAAAACTGCAAGCTCTACACAACATACATCATGAATCATAAATGAAGTCATCTTAAACATATGCATTAACCAGGAGATTTCACTGAACGCTGGTTTCCAAACAAATATGCATAGAGTTACTGTTGTGTTAGCACAATGCTTTATGGCTTACCATTCAAGGGCTGGCAGCTCCATGTGTGAATTCCCATTTCAGGGAAACATAGTGCTCTCCAAAGTCACATCAAATCATACCAAAGCTCTTGTCTGTGGGGTTTAAGTGGTGGTGACTATCTCTAAGCCATAGTTGGGAAACTTCCTTTTTGGACTATAGCTCCCAGGGTCCCCCTGCCAGAATCCCCAAAAGTAACTTACTTACACTCTAGCTCATCACTTGCAATTGCAGGGCTAGAATCACAGAATCATAGAATTGTAGAGTTGGAAGAGACCACAATGGCTATCCAGTCCAACCCCCTGCCACTCAGGAATCACAATCAAAGCATCCCTGACAGATGGCCATCCGGCCTCTGTTTAAAGACCTCCAAGGGAGGAGACCCCACCACGCTCCGAGGGAGTGCGTTCCACTGCCTAACAGCTCTTACTGTCAAAAAGTTCCTCCTAATATTAAGGTGGAATCTGTATTCCTGGAACTTGCATCCATTGCTCCATGTTCTAGTCTCTGGAGCAGCAGAAAACAAGCTTGCTCCATCCTCAATGTGACACCCCTTCAAATACTTAAACAGGGCTATCATATCGCCTCTTAACCGTCTTTTTTTCCAGGCTAAACATACCCAGCTCCTTGAGTCTCTCCTCATAAGGCGTGGTTTCCAGACCTTTCACCATTTTAGTTGCCCTCCTCTGGACACACTCCAATTTGTCAATATCCTTTTTGAATTGTGGTGCCCAGAATTGGACACAGCATTCTAAGTGAGGCCTGACCAAGGCAGAATAGAGTGGCACTATTACTTCCCTTGATCTAGACACTATACTTCTATTGATGCAGCCCAAAATCGCATTGGCCTTTTTAGCTGCTGCATCACACTGTTGACTCATGTTCAACGTGTGGTCTACTAAGGCTCTTAGATCCCTTTTGCCTGTAGTCTCATTCAGCCAGGTCTCCCCCATCCTGTATCTATGCATTTCGTTTTTCTGCCCTAAGTGCAGTACCTTACATTTCTCCATATTGAATTTCATTTTGTTAGCTTTGACCCAGCTCTCCAGTCTATCCAGGTCATTTTGAATTTTGATCCTGTCCTCTAGGATATTAGCTACTCCTCCTAATTTGGTGTCATCTGCAAATTTGATAAGTATGCCCCTAATTCCATCATCCAAGTCGTTGATAAAGATGTTGAATAGCACTGGGCCCAGGCTAGACATGAACGTGTTCACCCTGATCTTTGTTTCACAATTATGAAACACCAGTGAATTTTGGTTGATTTTTTTTTTAAGAGCTTGATACAGCAGACATTGACTCAGCCAAACCAGCTGCTGGAAGTAATGCAGAGTTTTGGATCACTTGACCTTTAGAACTGTGTTTAAAAGGTGATCTCAGGCTCAGAAGTGGGCAGCCTAGACTTGAGATATGTTCTTATTAGAACTCTGAGGTCCACTAATCAGAGGTGATATAAAATTGAAGGGAAGTGGAGAAATGGAAGCTAGTGGCTTCCACAACAATGGGGCAGTGAATCTGCTCTGGGTTTTAGCCCAAATTTTGAATGAGTTATCCAGGATTCTGGATCTACTTTGTAGATGGTTCAGCACCTTGGATAGTTCCTTTAAAATTCTGACTAAAACTTCATCAGTCATCCCACTGACATGCAACCACCAAATTTCACTGTGGTGGAGTCCAGTACTACACCCATGAGTCATACATTGTATATTCAAAGATTATGAATGTTCAAGGTACTGTAAGTCAAAGATTCTAATACAATTTGGCCAGTAGAGTTGCACAAAGATTTAGGACTTTATCAGACCACCCCCTAAACCCCTTCTTTTGCTGGCATAATTTGTGCTGTTTTTATGCCAGCAAAAGAACTCCCCATACCACACTTACCTTGCATCCACGTGAAAAGTCTTCCCCGGCAATGCATGAGGAGTGAACGGAGCTCCGTTCACTTCCACTATTGAAATCTCATGGATTCTAGTGAGAATACATAGCATGGGAAATTCAAAAATAAAAACAAAAATAACAAAGTAAAGTAAATAAAAACAAAAATAACACAAAGCACATAAACACATTATAAATGTCCCAAGTAAACAGGAGAGAGTCATAAAAAGTGCGTCACCTACCTGGATGCTGTGCTCTTACCCAGAAGTGTTCTGGCTAGACCGGCCATTGACACTGTAATGACAAGAGGACATTAGTGAGTAAAAATTGCCACAGCTGATCTATTGTTGGGTTGGCCCATCAATAAAATAGATCAGCTAATGGCTAGTACACAAACACAAAAAGGCGATATCGTTTGATATGCACGCCCTTTTGCATTTAAGTGGCGTCATTATGATGTTGTTTTTTGTGTGTCTGACAAAGTCCTTAGTCAAATGAAACACAATTGAGATTTATATTTTTCAGACAAGAGACTTTGAGGCTGACAGTGATTATCATAAGGCTAGACATGGCAGCTATTTTTTAAAAAAACAATACGTTTAGCTTTATTTGCTATTGTTCAACAACTGGAGATTATCACACAGAAGTCTACAAAATCCAGTGTCCTAGCTTTAGTGTTTACAATGCATCTGAAAGCCCAAAATGATTCTGGAACATCAATATCACTAGTCATTTTGGGGTGAGGCACCCCTTCCACTTGGTCCATGAGACACCACTGGATTTCCAAAAGGTGGGCATGTTAGTTTGTTGCAGAAAAAAGACTCTGTGGCAGTTGAAGAATGACAAACTTATTATACAACCAGTGTTTGTGAAATATTGCCCATTACATTTGAGATGCAAACACAGTTTTCTTTCAGTTGGAGATAACACTTTCACTTTAAGCCACTTTGTCCAGTCTGTGACATATATACCATGGATGCTAAACTACTCCTGTTGTACTTCTTTAGGGTGCAAAAAGATGAACCTTGCCATATTGTGTTATAGTTTTCAATATTGGCACAGGAGTTCAGACAAGGCATGCTGTCACATGCCCTCTTTGTGGACAGTTGCTGCCCTCTAGTGCTGAAGACAATGTCTTAAAAATGAATAGAAAATGTTGGTTTAGGCTGGAGAGACATAGGATCCCTTTCCACAAAAAGATATAGGTCAAAAGTAAGAATTATACATTTCTCCAGATTTTGTGGGACTGCAACGCCCAGCAGCCCTAGCAAGAACAATTGATGGTGAGGAATGCTGGGGCTTGTGCTCTACCAGATGTAGATGGTTTGAAGGATTGCTATTCATTATATGTGTGATCTCATCTAAGTTTTGCCTCTGGTCAAAAAGTTTTACACTGCTCTGAAGGAAAGCTTAGAAGTAACTAGCTACAAATAATGAGTGGCTACTAATTAAGTCCTTTTTAAACTGAGCCATAGTCTTATTTATCTTTTATTTTATGGCATGTTTATCCCATCTGTTCACTAAAAAGATAACTAACAAATGTCAATATTTTACATTGGCTACTTAATTATGTGTGTGTAACTAAGTCTGCTGGCCTGAACTCCTCCCCTGCCCACCTTAAGAGCCAGTTGCCAGATCAGGTGAAGGAGGTCTGTTCAGCTGGCATTGGAGTGTAAGGCAGGGGATGCTTCCTCCCTGCTCCCAACAGCAAGTGAGGCTGAGACAAGGACTTGTGATAGTAGTCCTGCTTCTGATTGCTATAGCCTCATTCATTGATGGGAGCAAGTTGAAACATCCTCCTCCTTGTTACCAAATTAGAAGCTAAATGACCTCCTTTGCCTGATCTGGCCTCTGGCTTGTCAGGTGGACTGGGATGGTATTTACATAGTCTTACAGGAAGACTATACTGTACAGTCTTGCTAAATACAGAGCCATTACGGATCCATAATTCTAGGTTACACATTTGTAATTGCAATACTGAATGCCAGTTCTTATACAATAATTGAAAGAGAGTACAGTAGGACCCCCATATCCACTGATTTATTATCCACTGATTCAATTATCCACAGGACACAAAACAGCACACCTACCATAGAGTCTTCCTGGAAATTGTGTCCTCTCTAGCCATCTTCTAGGTCCTCCAAGGCAACTCTATGGTATTTTAAACCAGAATTCCCATTATTTTTAATGGCATTCACTATCATCCGCGGATTTCGGTATCCACGGTTTGGGCTGGAACCAATCCCCCATGGATACAGGAGTCCTAATGTAAATAAAACAATTGAAATCACCACATAACTAAATTGTATTAGATTGTTGCAGAATGACATTTAAGGTTTTATTGGTTTTTTTTCAATACAGCAAAAGACAAGTTGATTGTCATTCCCAACCCACATGCACCACCAGACATTGCTCTCTCCCACCTTACGCATAAGAAATAACTTCACTTCATTTGAAGTTGAACTGTAACTTCTTTAGTTACTTAATAGTTACAGGGCATGGGGTCTCAATACTTAAGTATGGGCTTGTCTGTAAGAGGCAATAAAATGTGGATTGGTGTGCACTAAGGAGATTTTCAGACAGCGTTTAACAGTGCCTACCGTGGGATGAGGTCCCGGGAGAGGAATGGCGCTCTTACATGGCAGGGGGTCATTTTCGGACGCCGCCGTCCCTCTTCCTAGATCCTTCATTGCACATCCGTGAAGCTTTGGAAGCGGCCACGCCATATTTTAAGCAGGGAAGTTGCCCATGCTTAAAATATGGCACGGCCACTTCCAAAGCTTTATGGATGTACAACAAAGGATCCCAGAAGAGGGACGGGGGCATCCGAAAATGACCCCCTGCCACGCAAGAGCGCTGTTCCTCTCCCGGGACCTCATCCCGTGGTAGGCACTGTTAAACGCTGTCTGAAAATCTCCTAACACCAATTCAGCAGCTTTTATTTTTCTCCATGGGTTTTTTTCAAGATCACAGTCATTCGAAGCCATATGCATTTGATGTTCAAATGGGCATGCCTGCAAATCAAGATGGTGGGTGTGAGTAAATTACTTGAGTTTTTATTTTCACTAATTGCTGCCACAGAACAGTGTTTTAAAAAACAAAAGAACAAATCCAAGGTGCGGAAGTGTGGTCTTCCACTTAAATAAACAGGAGCAAGAAAAAGGCTGTTTTGTCACTTCAGCCCACAATCACTATGGTGAAAATCCAACATGTCAGATTCTGGGCGCTGACTTGCCAGCAAGCTCCACCCGTGTGCACATCCAACCAATCAGCTTTCCACTTCTCTGTTCTTATCAGGAAAGCACAGCAAAGCAAATCAGTTGTCCCAACAAGCAGGAATTGACATTTCCTTCAGAGTATTTTTAAAACTTTGCGGAAAGCTACAAAGGCTTTTCCCACAAAGTATTTGAAGTTTGTACTCCCCCTCCTACTGAATACGGCAAAATGATGTGGGATCCCATTGGGACAAAAGGTATTCTCCTCAAATTCTATGAGGAGTATTTTCACCATCTAGACAACCCCGATGTTTTGTACCACAGGCAAAGCTTGTAGCACTCAGATTTTTTTTAAAAGGGAACTTAAAAATAACTGTTTTCAGGTATTTTTAAATAAAGGTATACTTCAGTTAACAAAGTAGATGTGTTGCTGGGTATCATTTCTTTAATAGAAAATTTGGTACCAGAGGTAGAAATAACTGTCAGGAGATGATAGAACACTCAATCCCCAGCAGAAGCCAAAAAACTATCTCAGCAGACTCAGTACCAACCCGTTCCCAAGAATACTCATACAGAGTGTTTGATGTCCAAATAAGCAGGAAGCACTTTTATTTTCAAAGTCAAGCAGTTGCAATATGTACAAATATTTACAATTGAAGGAGAAACTGCTTCACCAGGCCTCAGCATTCACAGGAAGAGAAGGAAGTGAGCTCTATGGAAAAATAGATATAGGTTCCTGTTCCACAAAAAAAAAAAAAAAAATAGAACAGCATGTTTCAACAAACTTTGTATTCAGGGAACTAACAACTTGCTCATGAAAATCAAACAGCCAGGTCAGGTAAGCTTTGCATAAATAAGCAAAAACATTTTAAACCTTCTAGATACCACTTGAAAGCTTCTACCAAAATGCATCCAGCAATGATTTTTTTTCCTTTCGTCAGCCTCCATTTTTCTCATTTTGGTGGTGCAGTGTATAGAGAGCTATGCTTTTTCAAATATCCTGGAGGTAGCAAGTTAATCTGCTTTCCTCTTTTCTCTCTCTGTTTTGCTATTCACACATGCTGTGTAAGGGGTTCTGGGAGTAGCTTTTTACTTTGCCTGTTTTAGAAAGGCACATATGGTTGCAGGAGGATCAGCTAGAGTAGAGTCCCATTCTTTCCTAGCTCAAGTTTTTGCATTATTTACTGCAGACATACTTCTTCAACCTAACACTAAATGTTTATGCTCTCCAGCCCTCCTTCACCATCCTCCCAATACTGATGCTGCTAAAAACCCTTCCATTTAGTCAGAGAACAAGGGGAACTGGGCAGATGTAGAAAGACTTTGTAAAAAGAGGCTTCTTTGTCAGAGGCTTTGTTAACAGCGGTATGTCTGTAATGAGAAAGTAGAGTCACTTTCTTAAAACTGTAACTGTAACTCATCTCCTCTCAGAAATCTAATTATAGTTGTTCCTTCGTATCCACGGATTTAAGTATTCATGGCTTGAAAATATTCTTTAAAAAATAATAATACAACAAGCAAAGCTTGATTTTGCCATCTTATATAAGGGACACAATTTTGCTATGCCATTGCATATAATGGGAATTGAGTATTCATGGATTTTGGTATCCACGGGTGGTCCTGGAACCAAACCCCAGCAAATTTGAAGGGACAACTGTACTTTCTAAAAGTAACTTTCCCAGCAATGTCCTGAAGTCTTTAAGAAAATCTTTGACTACAGATAACCATGAGAGCCAGCATGGTATAGTGATTTCAATGTTGAACTAGGGCTTCAGTAGACCAGGGTTTGAATCCCCACTCGGTTCATGAAAACCCACTGGGTGATCTTGTGCAACTCACAGGTCCCATCTATACGAGGGGGGGATATGATCTCCTCCAAAAAAGCAGCCAGTTGCAGCACTGTGACCTGTCTTCATGGTCAAAAGAGCCCCACTAAACTTCGCATGCCCCCTAGCCAAGATGGCAACCACGAGTGATTTACTCTTGCTTTTAAATCTGCTACCATCAAAACAGTTTACCATGGTGCACACATGCAATATTTCATATTTACAAAAAGAAAAAAAAAGAGAAAGTAAAAGATCACCATTTCATCGACTTACCAGACACTTGCTTAGCTGAAAATCCAACATGGCTGTGCTTTCCTTGTTTGCTAGCCCCACCCCCATTCTCATCCAGCCAATCAGATTATGCTGACTGGTTGTAGCAACGTAGATGCAACTGTCTTAGTGACTGCACATTCACATGCCCTGCAGACTTTTTAAAAACTCCAAGAAAAACTCTGAAGGCTTCCCCAAAGGAGTCTAAGGTGTATTTGGCTGCCCCCACTTCTGAATAAGACGTATTTATGCAAATGTCAATTTGGACAGATCACCCTCCATGTGATTACCATTTGGGTTATTTTCACTGTTTGGATGGGACCATACTCTCTCAGCATCAGAGGAAGGCAAAGGCAAGCCCCCCTCTGGACCAATCTTGCCAAGACAACTCCGTCACAGGTTCACCTTAGGGTCACCATACATTGGAAACGACTTGAAGGCACACAGCAACAAAATACAGTACACACAAAGCCAAGCTTACACATATACAACCCAGCAGGCCTGAACATGCTTTCCCTTGGCTCTTGCCAAGAAAACCCCATGATAGGGTTACCTTAGGGACACCACAAGTTAGAAGTGACTTGAAGGCGCACAACAACAACAAAAGGTAACCATGGGACAAAAATGCTTCCATGTGGATGTTGCATCAATAAAGTAAAATTCAAACTTTTGTGGCACTTTCAAGGCTGGTAAAAGTATTGTCTAGTAGGGGTGAAGAAGACTGAGGAGGAAAACCACTTGTTTAAAGGTATCCTTGCCTCTCTTTACCCTTGCTCTTATGGCAGCATCTATACTCATGGGCAACTAAGGAGACAGAAAATGGCTTGTTCATGGTTTGGCTGTGAAGCTGTTACACCAAAACCAGCAGAACCTCTCTCATAGCCAGCAGACCAAAGCTGGTTTGTCAAGCTCATATCTGATTGGTCTGTCACCATTACAAAGGCTTAAGATCATCACCTTTTTTCCTTCCATATCAGGAAACACATAATCAAGACATTTTAATTTACTGTATTTCAAAGTTATATATTTCATATTAATATATTTATTTCATTTAATACAGAGAAATGTAAGGTACTGCACTTAGGGCGGAAAAATGAAATGCATAGATACAGGATGGGAGAGACCTGGCTGAACGAGACTACGTGCGAAAGGGATCTAGGAGTCCTAGTAGACCACAAGTTGAACATGAGTCAACAGTGTGATGCGGCAGCTAAAAAGGCCAATGCGATTTTGGGCTGCATCAATAGAAGGGGTATAGTGTCTAGATCAAGGGAAGTGATAGTGCTGCTCTATTCTGCCTTGGTCAGACCTCACCTAGAATACTGTGTCCAGTTCTGGGCACCACAATTCAAAAAGGATATTGACAAATTGGAGCAAGTCCAGAGAAGGGCAACTAAAATGGTGAAAGGTCTGGAAACCATGCCTTATGAGGAGAGACTTAGGGAGCTGGGTATGTTTAGCGTGGAAAAAAAAGACGGTTAAGAGGCGATATGATAGCCCTGTTTAAGTATTTGAAGGGGTGTCACGTTGAGGATGGAGCAGGCTTGTTTTCTGCTGCTCCAGAGACTGGAACACGGAGCAATGGATGCAAGCTCCAGGAACAGAGATTCCACCTCAACATTAGGAGGAACTTTTTGACAGTAAGAGCTGTGCGGCAGTGGAACACACTCCCTCAGAGTGTGATGGGGTCTCCTTCCTTGGAGGTCTTTAAACAGAGGCTGGATTGCCATCTGTCGGGGATGCTTTGATTGTGATTCCTGCGTGACGGGGGTTGGACTGGATGGCCCTCATGGTCTCTCCCAACTCTACAATTCTATGATTATATGATTCTATGTATCGATCATAAATAAATATAGATGGGCTTTGCCTATATGGGTGTAGGAAACAGACTTTTGTGTTAAAATGTTTTTTTAATGAGTGGGTACTGTTCTTTCTCTATTGTATTTGTAAACTGTGTTTTAAATTCTGTATGCTTTTATTCATTTCATGTTTAATTGTACATGTTCTACTTAATCGCAACTGCTTTGAGTCTCATTCATGGAAGAAAGGCAAATTACGAATCAAATGAATTAATTAGTTTTAATATTTCTATACCATGTTTAAGGTAAAGCATCCCAGAGGCAGTCCAAAAATGGGGAAATAAGCATATTTAAAAATATATACGGTATACAAAAATATATTGAAAAAACTTTTAAAACAACTAGATAAATAAGATGATGGATTGATTGAACGACTACAGAGAGAGAGAAAACCTACATTCAGGTAAAATAGCCTAGAGCAGTGGCTCTTCACCTTTTCTTTACCAGGGACCCCCTTTAATATCTTTTGCTGCCACAGACCCCAAGACTTAATGCAAGACTTAAAACCCTAGCAACAGCAACAACAACAACAACACAACTGCACCATCCATTAACCCTTCCCTCAGAGGCACTGAAGAAGGGGGGAGATTTTTCTCCTGCTTCCTCCTGCAGATTTGTGGCTGGAGTGGATTGAACAGCAACACGAAGGCCAAGACAGCCAGACTTTGAATGGCTCCTGTCACGTGCGCTGAGCAGCCTTCAGGTCTTCACAGACCCCCTGTGAAGACAACACAGTCCTCTGGGGGTCTGCGGACCACAGGTTAAGAACCACTGGCCTAGAGCAACCTGGTTCTTAAGGCCCATTTAAAAACAGGCAAGGAGGGAGACATGCTGAGTTAGACCATTCCATCAGGAGGGGATCAACACTAACAGTCCTTGTAGGCATGAAAGCCTTTTGGCTGAGCTTAGGGTTCCAGACAGTTTTATGTGAGTGTAGGCAGTCCTTCAGTCATGCTGGATGTGGGGATTCTGGGACTTGTAGTCCAAAAAAGTCCTTTTCCAACCTTTGGCTACCATCCAGGGATCTTAGAATTATAAGAGTTGGAAGCTACCACAAGGGCCATACAGTCCAACCCCCTGCCATGCAGGAATACACAATCAAATCTTTCCCAATAGATGACCATCCAGCCTCTGTTTAAAAACCTCCAAAGAAGGAGAGACTCCACCACACTCTGAAGTAGTGTATTCCACTTCTGAGCAGCTCTTACTGTCAGGAAGTTCTTCCTAATGTTTAGGTGGAATCTCTTTTCCTGTAATTTGAACCCACTGCTCCGTGTCCTAGTCTCTAGAGCAGCAGAAAACAAGCATGCCCCATCTTCAGTATGACATCCCTTCAAATATTTAAACATGGCTATCATGTCACCTCTCAACCTTCTCTTCTCCAGGCTAAACATGCCCAGCTCTCTAAGCCACTTCTCATAGGTCATGACTTCCAGACCTGCCACCATCCTGGTCACCCTCCTCTGGACATGTTCCAGTTTCTCAA
The DNA here is from genome assembly GCA_030847615.1 of Gambelia wislizenii. Lineage (NCBI taxonomy): Eukaryota > Metazoa > Chordata > Lepidosauria > Squamata > Crotaphytidae > Gambelia > Gambelia wislizenii. Next base: position 39,480,954 of record JAUMIR010000004.1, read on the forward strand.
TATTCTTCCTGAATTGTGGTGCCAAGAACTGGACACAGTATTTCAGGTGAGGTCTGACCAAAGCAGAATAGAGTGGTGCTATTACTGTACTTCCCTTGGTCTAGACACTATAGTCCTATTAATGCAGCCTAGAATCACATTGGCTCTTTTAGCTGCTACATCGCACTACTAACTCATGTTCATTTTGTGGTCCACTGAGACTCCTAGATTCCTTTTGCATGTACTGCCATCAAGCCAGGTGTCACCCATCCTATATCTGTGCATTTCATTTTTATTGCCTAAATGTAGTATCCTACATTTCTCCCTGTTGGAATTACTTTTGTTAGTTTTGGCCCAGCTTTCTAATCTGTTCAGATAATTAAAATGCAGGTAATTTTAGATTCTGATCCTGTCCTCTGAGGTATTAATTTCCTAATTTGGTGTCATCTGCAAACTTGATAAGCATACCCTCTATTCCCTCATCCAAGTCATTGATAAAGATGTTGAATAGCACTGGGCCCAGGACAGAACCCTGTGGCACCCCACTGGTCACTTCTCTCCAGGATGAAGAGGAGCCATTGGTGACTACCCTTTGGGTTCAATCAGTCAACCAATTACAAATCCACCTAACAGTTGCATTGTCTAGCCCACAGGTTACAAACTTTCTTGCAAGAATATAATGGGATATTTTTAGGGAATTTTTTATTGGAGTAAGACCATTCTACTAAAAAATACACCCGACCGCAAAAGGCCACAACAATAATACAAAAACAATACTAATTATTTTCCTCTTTTCTTACTAATACAAAAGTAAATCTATCCTAACACTAATGTATTTTTCCCTTTAATCTAAACACACTATTTTTCTCTCTGGCTTTTCTTTGCAAACGAAGATTCAGGAAGGACTCATCCCGCACTTTCTGCAAGCACGCTGATGACTAAAAAGGCCAATCTGAGATAAACAAGTCCGGTTGCAAAAAGCACAGCAGAAGGTCTCCTTGGGTGATGTTTTTGGGTTGTGATTCTTTCTGCGTTGTCGTTTCTCTTCAAGACTTGTTCGTCGTGAGTTCTCAAATAAGGCTGCAGCATTGTGGATAGTGCGTCTCCATGCCTCCCGATGTGACGCCAGGGCGGACCACTGTTGGTGATCAATTTGGCCAAGCCTGAGATGTTGTTTCAGGGAGTCTTTGTATCGCTTTTTTGGAGCGCCCCTCTTACGCTGACCCGTGGTGAGTTCACCGTAGAGGAGTATTTTTGGGAGGCGATGGTCCTCCATCCTAGAAACGTGCCCTGCCCAGCGCAGCTGTGTTCTCAATATCATGGCCTCAATGCTGGTGATCCCTGCTTGCTCAAGGACAGCAACATTCGTCACATAGTCAGTCCAGTGTATATTTAGGATTGTGCGTAGACAGCGCTGATGAAAGCGCTCGAGGAGTCGTAGGTGGTGGCGATAGGTGACCCATGTTTCAGATCCATAAAGGAGGATAGACAGTACACACTATAATCACATTATATTTACACATTATAATTATACCTACTTAGAAATGAAAAAAACCAATAAAATATTAATTAAAAATAATAATACAAAATAATACAAAATTAATAAAATATTTATTTAAAATATCATTTTATGTTATTGCTGGGGTCGTCTCACTAAACCACGGCCAAAACTTTTTCCAACGATAGCTTGGCAATTTCTCTTTTTCACTCAGAGCTAAATTTTCAATTACATTCTTCACATAATAGGCAGTGTCTTTTACATCCTGCAGATTTTGACTTTTCACCTCCTTTTGTCTCTGGAAAACTAACCCTAACATCACATAGAGGTTTACCAAGCGCACCGTGGACCAGGGCACTTTCCAAAACCTCTCAGCCATGGCGGAACCAGGGTCCTTCCTCTTCCTCTTTTGGCCCACTGACTTTCTGGGTCCCCTGACACCCTCTGGAGGTTCAGTCCCCGAAAGCACAGCATTCCCTTCATCTTGGTGTTAATCTTGGTGTTAGAGCCATTTGGGCTCACAAGATCAGCTCCTAATCTTACTATACCTTCTTTCCTGTTTACAACCAGGTATCGTACATTCTTCAGACCCAGGTACAAGATTGGCTACAAGACCGTGACTGAGATAGCATGGAGGTGCTGTCCAGGCCTCATGGGGGAAGGATGCCATGACAGTCCCACTGACCAGCCAGGGCTTCTGCCGCAGCACCCTAGTCCCAAATTGCCTCCCACTCAGAAGATGTTCCCAGCTCCACGAGTTCCTCCTCCTCATCCCAAAATCCATGCAGACCCATTTCCAGGACCAAAGAAGAACCACTACAGTGAGTGGCAAAGCATTTATATATGATCATCATTTGGTTCAGTTCAAAGAAGCCATGACCTTTTCAATGATATTGTCATCCAGCTATGGTGGGTTGCCTTTTTCAGTATTAGCAAGAAGCACAAAAAGAGCACCTAGCACTTCTTACCAGTAATGAAGATTCCTGAAAGAGAGGACTGGGGTTGAATTAGATTAGATTAGTCCAAATCAAACCTGAACCAGTCCAAATTGCTTTGAGTCAATTTGGGGAGCCAGACAGTAAAGGAAAACTAGACAGCATGTCTCCAAAATGTTGCAAAAATAGCAGCTGCTGCCACACTGCAAAAATAATGCAGTTTAACACTGCTTTAACTGCCATGGCTCAATGCTATGGAATTCTGGGATTTGTAGTTTGGTGAGATATTTAGCCTTCTCTGTCAGAAAGTGCTGGTTCCACAACAAACTCCAAATCCCAGGATTCCATAGGATGGAGCCATGATAGTTAAAGCAGTGTCAAACTGCATTAATTCTGCAGTGTGGCAGCAGAGAAGGAAAATGCCAGGATGCTGAAGAGGTGGAAGAGATCTGAACTTTGCTCATTAGCAACACTAGCTTCCAGTCTGGGGTGAAAGCTTCAGCAATACTCTCCAATTATGGTGCTTGAAGGGAGGGAAGATAAAGAGTATTCTTTAAGGCCAAATCCACACTACACAAAAAATCCATCTTGAAATTGGATTATTTCCCATGGCTCCTTCCTATTGAATACTGGGATTTGTAGTTTAACAAGGTCTTTAGCCTATTCTGCCAAAGAGTGCTAGTGCCTCACCAAGCTACAAATCTCAGGATTCCATAAGAATGGGCCATGACAAATAATCCTGTTTCAAACTGGTTTATTTGTGTAGTGTATATGCACCCTTGGTGTTCTGCTGGTTCTCTGTTAGGTGAAGGAACATATTAGATAGAATCTTCTTGGAGCTTGGTGGTCATTTTGTGCTTAGTGTAGCATATATTTGTCCTTCCATCATCCTAGAAACTTTCAATCCTCCTTTCCTAATCCTTTTTCCAATGTAGTTTCATCCTTGTTTGCTCTTTATGTGTTGTTTATTTGTGCGAATCTCTGTGTTGTTTACTAATACTAATAGTTGCTCTTTTATTAGGCAGATCCACATGCTTATGCATTTACACACACATACACTCCATTTTTGGTCTTTGCTTTTTAAGGTTAGGTTTCAGTCTGATTTCTACATATGGCATTTCGTGTTTAAGTTTCTCCTTTAACATTTTGTGTCTATCTCTGTCTATTTTCATTTTGGAAAATACTGGTTTAATTTAAAGTGACTTGGGAAGTAGAGATGAAAAGTCTTTGGTAATACCAGGAGTTCCCAGGAAATACTTGGGGATGAAGAAAACATGTGGATCCCCAAAATAGAATCACTTTATACAGGAGTAAAAAACTAAAATAAAAAACCTGGAACTGCCGGTGTGCAGTTTGTTAGGGTTAATCCTCATCCCGAAGGGACTATTTTCAAATGTCATGAACTTTTATGAAACAATGGGCTTGTCTATACGTTCAAAAAAATACGATCAGCATATGAATGGAACGTGATCCATTCATACGGTTATGTGCACAAATACATGTCATTCAGAAGTGGGGCAGCAAAATCCACCACAAAGTCCATGTGCATCGCATCTGGGGCTTCATACAGATTTTTTTAAAAGCTCTGTACGACATATGAATGTGCAGTCATTTGGATGATTGCATTTGCACAGATAAAAACAGTCAGCACAGTCTGATTGGCTGGATGACAATGGGGGCAGGGCTAAGCAAAGAGGGAGAGCGCCTATGGCCTCCATGGTTTTTGTTTTTTTTGGGGGGGGGGGTTTTATTTAGTTATTTATACCCCGCTCTTTAGCCACAAGGCTATCAGAGCGGCTTACAAATTGTTTTTAAGCAATAGCTATTTACACATCTACACTGCATTAAACAGTTTCCAATGTGTTCGGCTCAGTGAAGGTCCGATAAGTAGATCAAACAGCAATCTTATACTCTTTTTTTTTTTCAAATATGAAGTGTTGCTTTTGCGCACCATTGGAAACTGTTTTTTTTTTTTAAAGAATTGGCGGCGGCAGATTTAAAATCGTGAGTAAATCACTTGCAGCTGCCATTTTGGCTAGGGGTCATGCAGAGTTTAGGGAGGCTGTTTTGAGCACGAAGACAAGTTGCATCGTTGTGAATGCCTGCATTTTTGAGCATGTTTGTATTTCCCCCCCTCATATAGACAAGACCAGTATTAATGCTGTGGCTGTTTTAAAGGCACACTTTTAAGGTGGTTTGCCCAAAACTCAAAACTTCCTTGACCTATTTGTTTGTGATTTGGTAGGGTAAACCCCCTTTGTGTAGCAGCTATAAGGTCTCCAGATTTAATGTGCATTCAATATGTGAAATGCAAATGTGTTATAATCATTTTTGTTTCCTAATGTAAATCAATGAACAAAATGAAAAGTTGGGCTTCTAGGTCTGAATCAGGTTGGAAGAAGTCCAGATTGATCCAGACTGAATCAGGACTAAAACACTGATTCAGGGTTTGTCTGCACCTGTGAAAACCGTTGTACTCACCCCAAATCCAATGCTGGTAGTCCAGATGATATACAAGGGACAACCTGGAGTTTTGGGGGCCTAACCCTACTTTGCCCCACACTAAGGAAAGTCAGGGGTAATCCGCTGTTTCCTGGAACCCCTGCAGTGGCTTCTTGTTCTGTTGGCATGTGGTCAGCCAGATTGGGTCCAATTTGGTGGATTCAGTTGTCCGCCCACCAAAAGTAGCACCATCCTGCTTCCCTGCTCCAAGCAGAGCAGGAAAAGGGGATGGCCTGCCTTTGGAGCCGCCACCACTGGCTCCTCACCAGCAGGAGCTCCATCAAAGCCTGCCTGGTGTGCCGCTGCTTCTGCTGAGGCCAGAAACAGGCACCCAGACATGTGATCAACAAGGAAGAGGGTCACTCTACCCCCTCCTCATTGATCACATAGATGCTCCATTTTGCCCTCAGCAGAAGCAGTGGCAGGCCAGGCAAGCTTTCCATTGAGCTCTTGCTTGCAAGGAGGCAGCGACTCCGATGAGATCCATCCCTTTTCCTGTGCTCCCACTACCATGCCCCACACATCCTGAAGCAGGCCCCTAGGCCAGGATCTTTGCAAGGGTGCCTACCTACTGCTAAGGTTAAGGGCAGTGAGATGCTCTACAGATTTTAGGATAAAAATTAAGTCAGTTTAAATGATGACACCAAAGTAATATTTATATTTATTTTTAAAAACTAAATTTACATAATAAAAACTTACAATAATATCTCACCAGGGGGCTCTCCTAATCCCAGGCCCCCAGGCTAGAGCCCTGTCATCCCCCCCCCCGTAGGGGTCATGCCCACCATCGCCACCTTGCCAGCCAAGGAGCCGTGGAAAGCCTACCCAGTGTGGTTGCTTCAGCTGATAGAAACAGGGTGCTTGTATGATCAACAAGGAGGGGGAAGAGCAACCACCTAATTGCTGATCACATGTCTGGGTGCCTCATTCTGAATTATGATTTCTGTTTATTTTTCTCTGCTCATAGGTCGAAAAATGCCTAGTTTGTTTGGTGACAGACTGGACCGACTAGAGGAGGAAGTCAGGCGTCTTTCACAGTCCTATGACAGCCTGCATGGCATGGTGAGCAGCCTGGGAGACCACTTGCGGCTCACCATTCAGGAAGACACCAGTAAGATGATTGGATCCCTGATGAACAGCCCTAGTGTACCTGATTCAACCATGGGATTTGGAGTCATTCCTGATGGGATTGTGGATGCAGCAGACAAAGCTGACCTCTCTCCTTATCCACCTGTAGGTGAGATCTTAAGCAAAGTGACTGAGGTGAGTGATGCATTGAAAACCAAGACTGACCTGCTGGAAGAAGTGCATGGCATGGTCCTGGACCATGATGGACAAATCAAACACCTGCTGGAGTCAGCCCGGCCTTCACCCCTTACTTCAATTGATATGCTAGAAGAATATGTGGACAGCAGGCTTAACAACCTACGGGTGGAACTTCTGGATGGCTTTGAGAAGAAACTACTGAACATCCAGAGTACATGTGATTTCCGGATCAAGGAAGTGCAACTGCAATGTGAGGAAGAGAAAGCTGCCAACCTCCGTCTTCAGCAGACATTGGATGGCAAAGAGCTAGAGATAAAAAAGGAGATCTCTCAGCTGGAAACTCAGATCCAAGGACTAACAGTTGTGGAAAGCTGCTGTAGCAATTTGAACTACCTCACCAAACGGATGGATATCTTAGAGAAGGGCCTGCACAGCATCTCTGAATCTCAGAAGAACCTACACTCCAGGATGGACAATGACCTGTCCACTATAACCTTGGGGAGCCTCTTTGAAGGACGCTTTGAGGACCTTGAAGCCAGACTGAATATCACTGAAAGTGAAACAGGAAGTTGTTGTTCCACTGTAGAGGACAGCATGAGAGGTCTCCTGGGCTCAGAGCTGGATGGCACAAGGATCTTATTTGAGGACAAAATGAGAATCTTGGAGGAGCGATTCATCAACATGGTAGGAGATGTGAATAATGTCAGTTCCACAGTGGGAATAGATGGAGCTGTATTGCCTCTCTTGGAGGGTGAGCTTGCTACCATAAAAAGGGAAGCAGATGAGAAAATGGAAGTAATACAGAGCCGGCTAACCACCTTAGAGAGTACATGCTTGCTGGGATGCACATCCACTTCTAAAGATGTAGAGATCTTTCGTACAGAGATTGAAGATTGCCAAAGTAAGAACCAGGATTTACAGCTCAGGATGGACAGTAATTCTGACCTGCTGCGGAAACTCAACGCTACCATCCTGGAGATTCAGAGGCGGATTGAGGAGGAAGCAGCGGGTTCCTTGCAAGGTGAGATCACCCTCCTGAAAATCAACCTGAACACCATGAGTAAGTCTCTAACTGGGCTGAAAGATTCCGTTTCCCAGTACTCTGACACAGTGCTGCATGTCAATTCATCTTTGGATGAACGAGAGCGCAAGATAGAAGATGAGGTGCACTCCATCCGAGACAAGATCAGCGACCAAGGCTCCCAACTTCTGTTCAGTAACAAGCGAGTCTTTAACCTAAAAGGAGACCTTGAAAGGCTCAAGTCCAGAATCAGCCATGACTTGAGCAACTGCAGGAGTGTGGCTCTCAACCTACAGAAGGAAGTGCTTCAGTTTGATGACCGAGTGGCCCAGGTGGAGGACATGTGTGGCAGACTGGGCACTGTGACTGGAAGCCTGGACCACATCAAAAGTGAGCTTGAGAATAATGCAGGAAGTATCTGGAGCTACATGGACCATATGAATGAAACTTTAATTACCCACTCTCAGGAATTAACTGTACTCAAGGACAATTTGTTGGATTGCCAGGCTAAAGTCACAGAATTAGCTGAAGATGTCAGTCTCATAGAAAGCAAGCTGCAAGGCAACCAGCACTAGCTATAGCAAACCCAAAGTGCCAATAACTTATACTGTGGAGACTCCAATTGATGATACTAGGATTTTGTTTGAGTTTTCTTTTTTGGAAGGGCAGGGGAAGGTTACTAAATGTTAAAAGCTGCTATAATCCCTTCTCTCATTTCTTTTCTATAAGTGACATTTTTCACTACAGCTTAAGCTGTACATTTGCCATTACTGTAATCTCTCTGGACATTTAGCAGCTGTACTTATGTAGCAAAGTGCCTTCCCAGAGATGGGGTCATATTTGGGTTACATTTCCAATATATGGTTCAGTTCAGGAAGAAACTGGAGACAGACATGTCTAATGGATTCTTTGCTTTGGGAATAATTAAAAATCTGCTATTTAAGAGCTAAGACAGAAGAAGAAAAAATCAAATTCCTGCCAAATATATCCAAATATGGAAGTAAAGGTCTGATCCATGGAGCATATAAAGCAATATTGTCACCTAGGAGCAAACTCTGATTTCAACTAGGACATATTTTCCCTTACATTTTGTACAAGTATACAAAATTGAGACTAGAATTCTTCATGGCAGCATTGACTAGTACAAAGATAATAGGACATTTATGCAGGAGTCAACAGGTATTGTATGGCTGTATCCAAAAAGAGAACATGGCACAGCTCACAATAATCTTTCTCATTGCACTCCTTGTTACAAAGTTCAGGCCAAATTTCAACCACCTGGCATTCTCAAGCATTGTGTGTAGTCTGCTGTTTGCATGAATGAAGTGAGAGGGGTAATTCTGGATCCAAGGACTTCTTGGATAGCTGCAACCCTAGGGACTGGACAAAGAGGGTGCATGCACTTCTAATTCCACTATTGTTTCCTGCCTTTGTAGGAAAAAAGAAGGAAGGCAATTTCCAGGTCTTTTTTTTTTTTTTAATTGAACCCAACGTTTCAAAATGGGATTGCTCTTAGGGTCACTCTTGAACAACTAATGACAATCCTATTTATTTGGAATGTATTTAGTTTGATTTATGCCCTTCCCTGCATTAGAATGATTCACAAGACTGCTAACAAGCAACAGGCCAGATCTTGGAAGTGTTCCTTTCAGGGGGAAGACAATAACTCCCAGCATCACCCAGCCATACTGGCCACCAAGGGATTCTGGGAGTCGTAGTAAAAAGAACTTTCCCAGACACTGCAATAGGTTGTAACAGAGAGGTGTGGTGGGTTTCAGCATTGGACTACAACTCTGGAGACCAGGGCTCAAATCCCCACTCAGCCATGGAAACCCACTGAGTTAGACAAGTCACACTTTCTTAGCCTCAGAGGATGGCAAAGGGAAACCCCCTCTGAACAATCTTGTGAAGAAAACTCTGTGATAGGTTTGCCGTAGGGTCACCATAAGTCAGAAATGACTTGAAGGCATGCAGCAACAAAATACAATACACACAAAGCCAAGCGTACACATATACAATCCAGCAAGCCTGAACATGCTTTCCCTTGGCTCTGCAGTACAAAGGCAACTGGCCATCAGAGCACTGGGTTCTCTTGAAAGGCAGGAGAGGGATGAAACAGCTCCCTGCAACTATATCGCTTCTGGCCAATCAGTTCCCTTGCCATGATGCTCTTCTTTGCGAGACTTTGTGAGGCAAAGAGCCTTCCACTGCCCTTAGATCTCTGAGCCAATGGTAGAAGCTTGAGTAGACTGGGAGAATTTCATTGACTATGCATTTTGATACACACTTAACAAATTTCCACCTCTTTAATCAATATACAAACCAGAATATAGATTTGTTGTTGTGTGCCTTCAAGTTATCTCTGACTTATGGTGACCCTATCACAGAGTTTTCTTGGCAAGATTTCTTCAGAGGGGCCTTCCAGTGCTATTTTCTGAGGTTGAGAGAGTGTGATTTACCCTCTCAGTATTCACGCTGCTCAAACTGTCAGTTGCCCTTATACTGCAGTATTCACTCTGCTCAGTATTCATGTTGTTCAGATTACCTGAGTAAACAAAAAAAACATAAGTGTTAAGGGAATGTGCACATAAAATATGTGTATTATTGGGGAACGTACAAAAAAAAAGCCAGATTGTGTTTTGTCATTTTTTTAAAAAAAATGTATGTTAGTGTTAGTTGTTACTTTGTAAAAGTAACACAATACTCATTACTTTATGAGTGACAGATTAGTAATGCATTACTAAGGCTAAATAAACTTAAAAAAACCAAAAAAACAGAAAAATGGCTCCCGGTGACTCCAAATCTATATTTTGCAACTGCCAAATTATACTTTTAAAATGAACATCACACATTATTATGTTACTTCACAAAAATTGTATTATTATTTCTCCTCTTTATTCCTAAAAATAACATATTACAAGTAACATTGTTAGTTGCATTGTGTTACTTTGAAGTTGTGTAGAGGGAGGGTGAAGTATAATATAAGGGGAAATTACATGCAAAAAGTCCTTATAGGTGTGTACAAAAATGTATGCACTAAGAGAAATGCTTATGAAGTTTGGTGCAAACTTAATCAGAAATAAGATAGAATTAACTAATGATTGAAACTGGAACTGGAAAAATGTGAAACCAAGAAATCAGAATTGACAGATTCATCTCTGCATGCAAACTATTGTATGAATAGAGATGGGGCCATTTCATGCTACACAATTATACAGTAGGATCCCTGTATCCACTGATTCATTATCCACTGATTCAATAACCCACGGTTTCAGTTTCAGCACAGCTACTATAGAGTCTTCCTAGAAAATGTGTCCTCTCTAGCCATTTTCTAGGTCCTCCAAGGCAACTCTATGGTATTTTAAACCGGAAGTCCCATTATTTTCAATGGTGTTCGCTATGATTCGTGGATTTCATTATCCACAGTGGGGCTCGGAACCAATCTCCCACGGATATGGGGGTCCTACTGTAAGGTTATATTCCACTTTAACTGCCCCAGCTGCATCCTTGAAATAGACTGCCTTGGAAGGTGATGGACTCACATTCTTTGAAGGTCTTTAAACGGGTTGGATAGGCATCTTTGAGGGGTGCTGTGTGTTCCTGTATGACAGGAGGGGGGTGTTAAACCAAATAGCCCTTGATGCCCCTCCTCTATCTAAGAGTCTATGAATCCTGTAGTTTGGTGTGGCACAAGATCTCTCTGGTTGAGAAATCTAAAAATCCCTCCCTAAAGAGCAAATTCCAGAATTCTATAGGATGGAACCATGTCAGCTAAATGGTTCCACTATGATTCCAGTGGAATCCGAGTGCTATATTTGTATAGTGTGAAAGGGCCCTAGGACGAACATTGATTGTTCAAGAGTGACCTGGAGCAGGGGCAGCTGGTGGCTTCCATGTCAGGGGGCCAATAAATCCATTCTAGGTTTTTGTGTGACATTTAAAGGAGCTATCCGAAGTGCTGCATCTATTGGTATCCTATTGGATACTTCCTTAAAGTCTGGAGTAAAACTAGGCTGAGTGGATTCACTGTCCCACTGATGTGGAAGCCGCCAGTTGCCATTGGCCTAAAGTGGGGGGGAAAGTCAAATCAAAACACCTTGGGTTCAATAGAAGTGTTCTCATGTGCCTGAGATGTCTCCTTCCTTCTTTTTTCCTGTGACAGCTGCCTTCCTTGCTTCTCACTTCTTCTCTTTTTCTCCTGACAATTACATCCCCCCATGTGAAAGCAATATTACGTTCTTGGATGTGGCAGCTGTTAGTCCAGAATGTAGAGAAACGCTCCAGTTATATAGTGAACCACAACATGTAAATGACTTATCATGTAATAACTAAGAGCCATGACTTCAAACAAAGTGAATTGGCCTCCATTTGGCAGCCATAAGCAATAAATTAGCCTTAGCAGGGTTTAGTAGAAGCTACCAATAGGGGAATGTAAAAAAATTTCATCAGTTTCTTTTTTTGGTAAGAATTTTTCAAAATTCACATTTTTTCCACCATAAATATGATGGAAAGAACTCAAAATTATTAAAAGGGGGGGAGGAAAAGTACTGAAGATGAGAGAAAATAAAATAGAGATTGTACAGTCTGGGCAGATGGGATAGTGATTCCACTCTAGGTTTTTAGTCTGAACTTTAAAGCAGCTATCCAAGGTGCTGAACCTATTTTGAGGATAGGGTTCAGCATTTTTGATAGATCCTGTAAAGTTCAGGCCAAAACCCAGAACAGATTCACTGCCCCACCAACATGGGAACCACCAGCTGCCATTGGTGCACAGATGGCTGAGAATTTTATTGGGTTTGTTTTTTGCTAGCAAGTATCAAAACCTGCACATTGCTTCATAAAGAGAATGGGAAAGAATGTGAAATGTAAATAATCCATATGTGAAAGAAAGCAATCCAGATTCATCCACACCTAGCTACCTGCAAGTTTGTACTCTGGCTTGACCACTGGATCTTCACGGGTCTTAAGATTCAATTTCCACATAAAACAGCCGAAGCAATTTCTTGCTAACATATAAGTCCATGGAGATTACCAATGCAGAGCTCAGGAAAAGGTTAATTTATCAATGACAACTCGCATGCTCACTGGGGGAATTCAGGGGCTGGCATCCTGTTGGTGATATACATGAGCAGAACTGGAGCTTACTTCCATGTATGTATGAGTATTTGACCTTGCAGAAAGAGGTATCCAGTGCCATCTTCCACAAGACCCTCAGCCCCTTGAGCAACAACAACTGGGGGGTTGACACATGCAGATCCATCAGCCATGGCCATGGCCATGGATTGCCTGCATGGATGTACCCATGCTCATTCCAGCATGCTTAAGAGCATCTTGGACAAACCTGGTTATACACTCCCACGAAGGGAGACAATGCTGTGTCTGACAGCCCCTCAATTGTTGTAGCTCACCAGCAAAAGCAGTGACCAGAGGAAGCAGCCTCCACTTTTTCCACTAACCCCTACCAGTATAGTGAAGGAGCTTACACTATGTAGGGTTCACCAGATTGAAAACTGGAAATGGCTTTCTGTACCTCTGAATGTTGTGTAGAAGAGGGGATTTCAGCAGTGGTGCTTGTTACTCAACTAGGTACCAAGCAACACTTGCTGAAATTCCTCCTTCCACACAACCATTAAAAATACGATCTTCAGTTTTCATTTTGGCAGGCTGATGTAGGATCTCAGCTTACCAGACATAGTTTACCATGCCCAAAAGAAACTTTCTCAAGGTTCTAGAGAACTGCATGAATACAATAAGCAATGTCCAGAAATGGGCCAAATATCATATGAAGCTCAGACTAGGTCAAGCACAGATACAACCAGCAAGAGCATCAGAGATCTGATTTAGGAGACTGTTTCCATCCTTGTTCCTCCATGTTATAGGCCACAGCATCACTTTTTTCAGCCGGAAATCAGCCAAAAAATCAACCTGGAAGTGTCTGGAATTTGCACTTCTAATATATTCATCTGATTTTCAGTCTGCTTTAGGAGTTTTGGGAGGCAAGAATATTGGGGTATATAAAAAAAGACTACCAATCTTTTATCTACCCCTCCCATTTTATACAAGGGGGTCTATGGGCTTGATTGGGGGGGAGCTGGTGGTGGTTTACTGCATGCAAAAGAGGAGTTGAAACCTACATGTAGCCCAGAGGACAATTTTCCCACTCCTGGTTTACCTAGTCACACAAAACACTGTATTTAACAACCACCATCAGATTGAATGCTGCAGGTGTGTCAATGTGCAGCTCATTCCACACTTCCATTTCTCCATGCAATATGAAAATGGGCAGCAACTCCTCATATGGTGAATCAAGTCATGATATGAACTATCCCAGAGCACAGATAAAATTTGGGATCAGTTCACACAGATACCAACTAGAAAACTTGTATGTACAATAGGGGTCTGGACCTTGATCCTCACTCCTGTCCTTACATATCATACCCTCCTACTGTCTTGATTTGGCAGGAATAGTCCTGATTAATCCTGTCATCCCTTATTTTTTCCCAGCTGCTTTTAAAATGTGCACGTTCTCCTCCTCCCTTCACTTCTCCCTTTGTCCTCAGCTTCCTCCAATCATTGAAAACTGAGTTCAAAGTGCTAAATAGTTTGCATACAATTACTGGTAACTCAGAAGAGGGGAGAGGAGAGGAGAGGGCAGAATGTAGGCTCAGGCAAAAGCAAACTTTAGCAGCCTTTCCTAGCTTGTATGTTCTTCCTCATTAATACCTTTTGCTATCTTGACCACACTTTGATGTTGCTTGGCCACACAGGTTCTGGTTCTCAACTGTGAAATTTTGGAGGATATAATATATAGCACAATATATGATGCAGAGCATAGGCTTATTCCATGGCAAAAGTATACACTCAGTTGTGGTAATTTTTTCACGCCTTTTGCAAGAGATATTGATGGCAAGAGTACAGTATTCTATAACAAGATGATGATTCTACCAGTTTACCATGCAAGGCACTTATGAGGATGACTAAGGTAAATGCACATAAACTGTTCTAGATACTTGAAGCCAGCTTCATAAATGCTAACAGTGTTATTACTGAAGTAGCAAAGTGTCCACCATTGTGTAAGACAGAGTGTAGGTGTATGTATTAAATGAAATTCCTGTGTTTGGAAGAAACTGGGGCTGCACACTTCTTCAGATGCTGTGCACAGAAGCCCTGTAGGATTCATTCATCATCAGCCCAATGTGTTAGACCATAACTTCCAGAAGTCCCCAGCCAACAACTGTACTGTAGGATCGCTGCCCATGAAAGGTAAGGACACCTAGTAGAGTAGACACATGCAACGTTGCAATTAAATGCAAAGGAGAAATCTGTTTCATGTTTTTATAAGAATTTAATGCACACTTCTTGAGATGACACATAAACTTGAATGCAATTATCCTTCACTTTCCATCATAGTAATGCACCCAACCAAACAAAAAATGTACATACTACAGGAATTTGTGCACAAAAAAAGCATATATCAAGAAAAATTGCCTGCCAAAAAAAGAGTGTAAATTAAGGGATATACCTATGTATGTACAAGTTTTCACCTGTTTGAAAATGAACATGAAAATGCATATTGCATGTGTGGACTTTAAAAAAAAATTAATACTTGTAACCATCACAGTGAAAGAGAGACATTTGTCCATCCCTATGGTAATTGCAATGCTGTCATCAAAGTAGAATGCTTAGCTTTGCTCCTTAAAAATGAATGACAGAGAGTAAAGCAGGGCATTCAGGAACCCCAGTAGAACTAGACAGAGCTTAACCTGCTCCTGAGGACTACAGCCATCAAGAATCAAGCCTGCATCTATTTGCATAGACCCCTTCTTGGCTATCTTTCTTAATCACTCGAGCAAAGGGGAAATCGAGTAGCTCAGCAGATGTTGTTGGGCTGTAATTCCCATCATTTCTAGCCAACAGAGCCAATGATGATGAATACTGGGAACTGCAGCCCAACAACAACATTTGGAGGACTGTAATTCACCCA
Source organism: Gambelia wislizenii (assembly GCA_030847615.1). Classification (NCBI taxonomy): domain Eukaryota; kingdom Metazoa; phylum Chordata; class Lepidosauria; order Squamata; family Crotaphytidae; genus Gambelia; species Gambelia wislizenii. The sequence goes on from JAUMIR010000004.1 coordinate 39,496,139, forward strand.
CCACTTAAGGATGCACAACTCAAGCTACTCTCTGAGAGCTGAAGCTCTATATCCATTACAGAACCATTTTGCGGGATCTGCTTCTATCCCCCTCCCCTTTGTACTCACAGGCTTTACATTACACGCCATCGGCATACTTCTATCCACTTCTCTCCCCCCAAACATGCAACTGGCCTGTTAGATGCAGGAACACATCCTTAGAGGCACAATTAGTGGCTAAGAGAGTACCCAGCTCAGACAGCATCTCGCTGCATATCTACAGCCAGAAGCAAAGAGAAGACACCATCCCCCTGAATCCCCAAATACATTGGGGAGGTTCATTGTATTAAAACATTGTATTAAAACATGCAAATGTAATAGGAGTCTACACCTAGTACATATGCCAGCAACAGGATTGCAGCCATAGCATACTCGCTTCTCTCTCTATGTCGCTATAGGTGTCTCTGCAAAGCATACCATGTCTTACTTCCCCATTTACTCCCTTCAGGTCTCCGTTTAGATCTCCATTTCCTCTCTCTCCCACTCTATTGTTTTCCACTCAGCTTGGTGACAACAGCACAAGGTTTTTATTCATCCAACAATTCACACACTAAAGAGTCTTGCTGGCAGGCCACTAAGCCCCTCTGGGGGAAAGGGCAGGAAGCACTGATAAAGACATTCTCATCACCCACTTCTGAGTGCCTTTATTTATTACTACTAACAGATCAGAAAGGGCTGGAGAAGAAGAGGCACTTGAAATTCCCCGAGGAGGCAATATTGAAAAGCTCTCAGTTAGCCCTCATAGGCCTTATGTTATGTAGACTTGTACTAGAGGAGGGTTGTGGATCTCTAGATGTTGTTGCATTACAACTCCCATCATCCATGACAATGATATAGACCATGATAGCTGGTGTCAATGAGTCTAAAGTTGGGTGAACTACACACACCACACACCAACCAGCTTTCAACAAAAATGTAAGTATTCATAGATCCTCCAAATGCAACCCATGCCCTTTGGTAACAGTGGTACTATTAAAGCGGGACTGAGGGACAGAAGTCGTGAGCCCCATTCAGCAAGAATAAACAGGGTCTCCAAATACAACAGAAATGGTTTGCTACCTTTAAAGTAAGGACATTTTCAGATGGCCCTTACCGCGCAAGCAGCCTCTGTGGCCGTAACAAGGCTGCTGTGTGGCAGGGGGTCCTTTTCAGACGCCGCCGTCCCTCTTCCGTGACCATTCGTGGCACGTACATGAAGCTTTGGAAGCGGCCGCGTCATATTTCAATCACAGAAGTTGCCCGTGATTGAAATATGACGTGGCCGCTTCCAAAGCTTCACGTACGTGCTACGAATGGTCACGGAAGAGGGACGGCAGCATCCAAAAAGGACCCCCTGCCGTGTAGCAGCTTCGTTACTGCTCTGGAGGCTGCTTGCACAGTAAGGGCCATCTGAAAATGTCCTGTAAGCATGTAAAGACGGGTTGGGGAGAAGCAAATTAAGGCCATTAAACCTGGCACCTACAATTACCACTGCACCACTGTTCCATAGCTCCCCATCTCAGCCTGGCAGTTAGCTCCTAAACACCTCCAGTTGGAAGCAAGTCCCATTGATTTCAATTCAGTTTACAAGTATGGTGTGGGAGTGCTTTGCTGGCTCACAGCAAGACTCCATCTAATCAAGCATTCTTTCTCCAGCTAGCCATTATCAATGGCAAGCTCACAGGCAGCACATGATTTCATAGCCATGCACCATTTGCCACTGTTATCCAAAGATGCCATGCTTCTAATCATGAAAGTGCTGTTTAGCTTGTGATGGGTAAAAACCAATGGATCAGCCTGTTTTCCAAAAACGTGCCTCCCTTCCCCCTTTTTAAAAGCTCCAGCAACCTCTAGACCTCCAAGTAGTAGGGCAGTGACTACTTCCAGCAACTTATAATTGTCATTACCAGTTGCTTATAATTCTGTCACTAAAACAAGGTTTGCAGTGAATACATGCCTTGCTTCAGAGGGAGAACCACAGTCCATGAAAGCTTCCTGGAGTATGAGTCTCCTCCAAAACAAGATTCATGTCCACCACACATCTTGTATTAGCATGGAAATGTAGTTTGATTTTGGGCTAAACCACTGAAATTTGGCAGCCAATGCCTTCAGGGTCCACAAGCAGAGATGGAGCTACACATGGCCCATGGGCTGCACATTGACCATCCTTGCTATAGGTATATGGGACAGTACATATGAGAATTCCATTGAAATGCAGCACAATGTTCACCAATGGCATTAGTTTGAAACTGGGAGGTTGAGAAGTTGGATGGGCATTTTTCAGGAGTGCTTTAGTTGTTTATTCCTGCATGTCAAGTGTTGGACTAGATGGCCCTTGTGATCCCTTCCAGCTCTTTTAAGTTTCAATTATTCTATGAAGTGGGGTGATAAAGATCAACTGAACCACATAAATATTTAAAGTATTCCTTTAAAAAGCAATCTCCTTTAGAATTATGTGACAATAATTGGAAACTGTGATACTGTATGGCCAATTTTCTGTAGAACAGAACCAGAACTCCCTGAAGATTTGGAAATAATAGACATGTGTTCATCATAGAGTTAGAAGGGGTCCAGGGGGTCATCAGGTCCAACCCCCTGCTCGGTGCAGGATCTCCAGCTAGAGCATCTCCAGAAGGTAGCTTTCCAGCCTCTTTCTGAAGATGTGCAGAGAAGGAGACCCCATCCCCTCTCTAGGCAATTGGTTCCATTGCTGAACTGTTCTCGCTATCAAGAAGTTCCTTCTAGTGTTCAATCAAAATCTACTTTCCTGTCCTGTATCTTTAAAATGTTAGACCTATACTTACCCTCTGAGATAGCAAAGCTAACATTTGCATATATTTCCTAACCAGGAACTTAGCTTGACCATTTTCAAAAGTTATCTGATTTTGGATAATAACTACATTTAAATGTTACGTCACTTTGTTGTTTTTAAGAAACAGGATGTTGTGTCACTTTTGAAGAATGAAGCCAAGTTCATTTGCCAATTCTGATGGGCTTTTGCCAATGCTAGTAAAATATCCTATTCGGCCAAGGGTGTATTTTAAAAAAAAGATATTGTACATTTGTTCATGTTGTTAAAATTGAAAGACTATACAGGGGAGGACGGGAGAGTTTTGCCAAACTTTCCAGGATTGCATTATTGTATCTTCTTTTAAACATAAAAAAAACTCCACAAACCCACCACCAGAACATAAGGCTTAAGTTACTGAAAAAGAGGAAAATGACTAATTTTACAGACAGTACGTTGTAGAACAAAGGCTTAGTGAAGAGTTCCACTTGGCAAGTAAAAGCTGGAGAGGTAGGAGGTGGAGAGGTAAAGGAGACAGTATGTTGATAAATGGATAGCTTATCTTTTTGGACTGTGTTGCAAAAAAAAAAAATGCCTTAGACTGGACAGTTATGCATTGCCTCTTCACAAGGAGGAAATGTGGCACCAAAAGAAGACAAAAGTACATCAGTTTATATAAAATTAGCATGTGTTAATACATAAATATACATGCAAATTTGAAATTAATTGCTATGGTTTAAATACAAATACAAGGGTTAGGTTTGGGCATACAAGGTATCATGTAGGGTCACTCCCTGCCATCTCCCCCCTCCAATTTTAATGTCCTAATTACCCCTACCAGGCATGGAGGCAATTTTACCACATTTCTGGTCCTCTCTTAGCCATTTTAGGTACAGGGAGGCCTTCTTTCCAAAAGGAAGTGATCTAGAAGTCAACTCCTAGATCACTTCCTGTGGAAAAATAAGCCTCTCCAGGGTGTAGAATATGTGCTAGCTGCTGGTGGTCAATTCCCAGGTCCTGCTTTGCCCTTCTTAGGATTCTTTGACTTAGAGCCTATATCAGACTGCTGCAGCATACAGATCTGACAGTGTACTTGCACTGGGCCTCTGCTTCTGCCCACATCACAACAGAACATTTCAGCACCAAAGCACACACCCCATAGACCAGTGTTTCTCAACCAGGGTTGAGAATCCTAGGGTTCCCCAAGAGGTTGCTAGGGGTTCTTCAAGAGATTGTGATTGTTGCGGGGGGGGGGGGAGTAATAGCAGTATATAGAAAAGTGTTTATGCAGGGGTTCCCTGAGCCCTGAACATTATTTCAAGGGTTCCTCCAGAATAAAAAGGTTGAGAAAGGCTGCCATAGATGATTAGGATCTCCTCCTGGATCTCCAAAAAGCTTAATCACCCAGCTAGACACTGCCAGGTGCCATCATTCAGTCACTAATTTTCTGCAGGCAGATATTCCCACAAAGGCAACAAGGATGTTAAGAGGTATGGAGAATGAAACATCTGAGGAAAAGTTGGAGGAGCTGTGCATGTTCAACTTGGTGAAGAGAAGACTGAGAGGTGACTTGATCATACTTTTTAATTACCTCAAGGGCTGTCACAGGGAGGAAGGGGCAGGCCTGGTCTCTGCTGTCCCCCCCCCATGAGGGTATGACCAGGTTTGAAGGTACAGGAGAGTAGATTTCATAAAATATTGAAGAATAGAAGAAACTCCTTGACAGTAATAGAAGTTCCGCAATTAAACCAATTGCCTAGAGGGGTGGTGGGGTCTCCTTCTCAACATCTTCAAAAAGAGGCTGGACAGCTACCTGCTAGGGATGCTTTAGCTGGAGATCCTACATTGGCCAGGGAGCCGGATGTGATGGCCCCTGAGGCCCCTTCTAATTCTATGATTCTATTGTGCTAAATTCAGGTAATGAACACCTTCTTCCACAAGGATCAAAAATATGAATATGCTGGCAAAGCAGGAGGTTGTCATCATGTGTCACTAACAGGATCTGGCAAACCCTCCAACTGTCTCAATTTGACAAGGATGGTCCCAGTTAATCCCATGCCACTTTTTCAACAGCTAAAAAAAATGTCTCATTTTCTCTCCCCTCCTCTCACTTTCCACCTTTTGCTCAACTGACTTCAGTTGCTGCAAGATGAGTTCAAAGTATGAAGATATTTCACTCAACAGAGCGAGAGGAGAGGTGGAACCTCCTAGCTTCTGTGTTCTCATTAATAACTTTAGCCACCTTGACCACACTCTGATGTCGGTTAGCCACATGTCCCAGTTTTCATCTGTGAAATGTTGGAGAGTATCAATTCTGCCCTTTAATTTTAAATTGGACTGGACAGCCCTTCAACTAGAAAGCCCTCTTTTGTATGGTAGGACCTGTGGCTATCCTGCTTTCATATAAACACTGAAAATTAATATCCCCCCCCCCACGAAACCTGCATGACTCTAGCACTGCAGCTTCTCTTCACTTTGGAATCCCCTCTAGAACTCTGGTCCATTGGAGCTGACAACCCAGATTAGCTGAACACTTGAGCATTTCTTTTCTGCCACACATCATAGTTGTTTAGGTCTTGTACTGTCTCCTCCTGTTAGGGCTTAGCAAAACTATGGGTTCATACCACTGCCCAAGAGCTGAAAATGAATATAACACAAGGAATAAAGGCCAAATTAATTATGAGAAAGATCAGTCTAGGGCCAGCTCTACCATTAGGCAGAGTGTCTCAGGTGGCAGCTATGGGTAAGTGATGGGAAATTATGGCAAAATGTTAGAAGACAGTTTTTGTACCATGCAGTCTAGTGCCCTCAAGTTTGGTGCTGAATGCTGTCCCACATTGGCATCTGCCATTCCAGTGGAGTGCTGAATCCATTCTCTGTTTTACTGTAAAATTTGAAGGCATTTACCAAAGTGCTGAACCCTATGCATTGTCCTTTAAAGTTCAGAATAATGTTCAGCTGTCCAATTGTCTATGTTGAAATGTAATGGCAGACCAGTTAGCTTCTGTATAAACAATGGAAAACTGTCTTTTGTCTCAGGTAGCAAAATATGTGGTGGTCCTGGAGATCATCTTCCATCCTCTTTTTCTTTGGTTAACAGCAGAAGGGATCCAAGAGGGAGAAGCTATTTGGTTTGAGGCTGTAAGTGGATGTGAAGGGACAGTGTTTATCTTTTCACACCATCCCATGTGCTTCTTCCCTCATAGCCACCCTCTTGATTTGTAGGCATGCCCATTTGCACAGCAAATGCAGATAGCTTTGCATGCCTGCAATCTACCTAAAAAAACATTAAGACAAATTGCAGCTGCTACAAGTTGCCTTTGCTGCGGAACAATCCGCTTATTTTGTCTCATATAGACAAGCCCTAAAATAGGGATTAACATTAGTCAGAGTCAACTTGACAGCACACAGCAACAACAGTGCTACACTCTATAAACTCTGCAAAGAAAATTATTCCAACTGCCCCCTCCTTAGTCTTCTTCAAAGTGTAGTGTTAGTGGCTCTTCTAGTTTTTGTTTGTTATTATAAGATTCTGAAAGAGATGCATAAAACGATGTGTAGTAGGCAGTTCTGTCTTTAGGATGAAGGCAAGACCTGTAAACCCAGTGGATTTATTCCAACTATGCTAGGATTCTATGACCAAGGGCTCAGATGCTTCTTGAAGTCAGGGTAAGGAGGGACTACTTAGTATGAATTAAGCATCTGGGTTTTTAAGTCTGAGAGAGGGGAAACTAGCATATTCTTTTCATGTGACACCAGCATTGAATTCAGACTCCACTGCAGGGAATAAGGAGGCCCGTTAACAGGCTGCATCTCCTGCCACTTCTATGGAAAGCTTTTTGAACTCGTGACATCTCCTTTAGGAAAAAGAGGGAAACAAACAATTGATGTAGTGTTCACAACCAGCGCTGGTTCTTGCCGGCCTTTTCTGCAGGCTAACAGCTCCTGCTTTTTGTCAGCAAGACAGGTTGAGTCTATAGGAGGAAAACATGTAGGAAAGCTGGCACAGCAATGTGGGAAGTAAGGTCTAAGCCAGGGTGGGAATCAGGCTGTCCTGTGGCTGTTGCTCTCATAACCAATGGTGAAGAATCAGCCCTGGCAGTTATAGTCAATGGTGAGGAATGCTGAGAGTTGCAATGCAACATCTGGAGAGTCATGTGATTCCTATCTACATCCAGGTAGTAGAATCATAATGTTGGAAGGGAACCCAGGAGGCTTCTAGACAAATTCCTTTCCAATGCAGGAATCCACAGCTAAAGCAATTGTTAGTCTTACCTAGATGAGATCCAACGACTCAACAGGAATTTGGTAAGTCAACATAAGTTCCACTGATTCAGTGGGGTAACACTAGGTGAGACCAACAGTTAAATTTAGGCCTAGGCATCTGTCTCTCTTAAATTTATAACCAAGGATACATTCCTGGGCTTACTGTGTAAATGCAAAACCACAGATAATAGCAAACTCTATTGAAATGAACAACATCTAGCCCAAGCATACCATAGAGTCACAGTGGAGGATCTAGAGATTCCTAGAGAGAGCACTTCTCTAGACATTTTCTAGGTCCTCCACCACAATTCTATGGTCAACTTCTGGTGAAAGCATAACATAGATTCGTGCTGGAGAACCTAGAAAATGCCTAGAGAGAACATATTTTTTTCAGATGCGAATAAGTGTAATTGCTGGTACTGGTCCTTCAAATACGGTGGTTGTACTGAATAGCCAACATCATGAATGCTGAAGCTCAGGTAGCAATAATAATTTCTTTGTAGCTGCCAAGGTGTAATTCATTGTAACACATGTGGTAGTACAGTAGGACCCCCGTATCTGCTGGTGATTGGTTCTGGGGTGGGCTGTGGATACCAAAAACTGTGGATAATAGTGAACACCATTGAAAATAATGGGACTTCCAGTTTAAAATACCACAGAGTTGCCTTGGAGGACCTAGAAAATGGCTAGAGAGGACACATTTTCTAGGAAGACTCTGGTAGGTGTGCTGTTTTATGTCCCGCAGATAACTGAATCGATAATAAATCAGTGGATACAGGGGCCCTACTGTACTTTATTTTTAACTTGAAGTGAGCTACCTTGGGCAGGATATAAATTAAATAAATACATGCAAATAAAAGCCTTCTTGGGTGTTGGCATGTGTTTCAATCTCACCATCTCATAGGTTAAAAGCAAAATGTTTTAGAAAACCCACAGTTTTCTCTTTGTGCTAGTTATGCCAGCAGTTTCGTGACTGAATAGTTCATAAAAATCAAAATCCTAATATTTCTTTGATTGAAACCAAGGTGAATTCAGGCAACCAGTTTATTTCCCAAAGAGCAACGTTCACTGCAGCCAAGTGCTCCATCAAGTATCGTTTCACCATGCATTGTCTCTCCATTTATGGAACAACTGTGGCCTCACTCGTTTAAGTTGATATAGAATCACAGAATTTGAGAGTGTGATCAAATCTTGAAGGCCATCTATTGCAAACTCCTGCTCGATGAAGAAAACAACTAAAGCATCTGTGATCAATAGCTATCCTGCAGCCAGAAGAGGAGAGCTCAGAGTCCACCACATCCAAGACATTGTCCCATTGCTCTTACATTTCTTCTGTTTTGCCAAAATTTGTTTCCTTCCAGATTCCACCCACAGACACTAGTTCTTTCCCTTGGAGCATAAACCAAGTCTGCTCCATCTTCTACACAAGACCCCATTAGACATTTGAAGGTAGTAACCTTATTTCCCTCTCAAATTTCTCTCTCCCGGCTAAATATACAGTACTCACCTTTTTCAACAACTCCTTATCAGACATTATATCCAGACCACTCACCATCCTGGCTTGTAAGATAAAATACGGACTTGTTACTTAGACAGTCATAGTGCTAGCAGCCTGCCTTTTAAGTGTCTTCATTTTTCCTGTCTTTGGCTTTTCTTTGCAAATGAAGATTCAGGAAGGATTGGAACTGGATTTGTCCTTCGAGCCTGTGCAATGGATTTTTCTGGTGGAGCGCAGCATGCACAGAACTGGCCTCACCCTTTAAACCAAATGTTCATCTGCTGTGGCCTTGCAAGCATGGACGTGGCAGCGAGGTCCTCAGGTCATAGGTTTGATTAGAGTTTCCTTCTCTTAGATGGTTGACCTTACAGGGTTGGACGAGCACCATCTGCCTGGGGTTTGGGATTAGAGTTTTCCTTCCCCTAGGATGGTTGCCATAAGGCTAGAGAGCCCATCCTGCCCTTTGATGCTCTTTGTCAGACCCTTCGGTTTTGACCTGTCTGGCATGGGAGACCCTACCAGTGGCTATTATGCTACCGCCAGCATAGCTCAAAATATCATTAGGGTATGCAAGCCTCTCTCCCACGACAAGGGGGCGTCAATATAAAAATGCAGTCCTGTCACAATGAGTTCAATTGATTGGCCACAGAAATGACCAATCAGTCCAAGCATATATTTTTGGTGATGATAAATCCCTGAATCCCAGAGTCAGCATGGCCATAATGTTGGGTGGGGGATTCTAGGAGTTCTAGTCCCCAAAAGTAATTTTTCTGGTTTCTGCCACTGAGTTATGGTCTCTATCTCTTAGTTTATTGAAGACACAGCTTCAATGGAAACCACAAGAGATGCCCAAAAGTTTGAGATACTCCAAAATTTTATTTCCATACCTACGTAATCTTTCTAGTTTCAGTTTGTATGCATTATAGAATGGCAGATGCATTACAATATAAATAGCTTCCAGAACACATGCCACACAATTACTTGAGTGCACTAAAGGCCCATCTGGGTTCAACAAAAGGATGGAAGTATATGTGAGGTAGAACAAGAATTAGTATTTTGGTTTAAATTCAAGTCTCCTGTCTTCAGTTAATTTACAATGATGTTGCTAATGCCCGCTGTGGGTAGGAATTAGCAAAGCAACTCCAGAGTAACCTATAATGCTTTGCTGCCACTTCTTTACTTGCTGTCATGTATTTCTCTTTCTCCTTTTCCATCTCAATGCTAATCAGCAGAATAAAAAGTTACGTGCATTCCTCAATGGAAAATGCATTGTCATAAATCTCTGGTGTCTTCTCATATAAAACATGGCCAACTCCAACAGAACTTACAGTGACTCAAAAGATCAGGCTACCAAACAATTGTCTAATAAAAATTATAGCTCCATAAAGCAGTGTATTATGAGGGGGCATCTCATTAGACTTTTTCAAACAAGCATTGCACCTCTCACTAGCAGCACATGAGACAGGTTGTCACATGTTGCTCTATTCAAGACAAAGATTAGAGTACAGGATTCAGAAGACATTTTGCAAATCCAGAAGCATCAGTGGCATGCCAAAAAGACAGTTTATGACTAGGGATATCTCCCTGGAAACCCTGTTACTGGAACTACTATAGATTAGTCAGGACACAGGCAAGAGTTTAAAGAGAGTTGAAAGTATTATGAGAAAAACATCATTTCTTCTGATGTGCCCATCATCTCTCCTCAAACAAAATTTGCTTGTTCACTATGAAACCTGTGAACTGAGATGATAGTGGTGGGATAATATGTTCTCCATGAGCAATCCTGCCACTGCCGTATCACCTTAACTCTTTGAGGAAAGGCAAAACACCAACACACAATCTGTCTCCAGCTGTAGGGAGCAGAGATAGACTCAGACACACAGTCAACATACATACATGCAAATTATTGAAGCCCTCATCATTCAAGCACATGCTGATAATGGCATTAGTGAACAACAGCCATTATCCTGATAATAGTCATCTGACAGAGCCAGAAAGGAATTACTGTATAAATTAATAACCAACTGGTACTCTGAAAGGTCCACTAACAGAATTCTGCCCTCTTGTTTTCCTTCCAAAGCCTGTTGTTTTGCTGACATCTGCCATTTAAGTAATCTGGCCCCAAAGGTGGAGGGAACAGTGACCAGAAGTCATTAAAAAGGGGAACGGCTCCCAAGAGCCATTTTTAATATTCAGCCAAGCTTCTCATCAACTTTAAGAATAGAGGACACAATTCAACTTGTTCAGGGACCTCATAAATGCACTCATCCTACAAGAGGAAGATGCATTTAGTCATATGGCATAAACAAGTGTTGTCAAATGGATTAAGAGACTTCCTTTCTCATATGCTCCCTTGAAAATGAAGGGGAATTATAGCTCTCAATAGTCCCTTTTCAGACAGCCTCTCTAAATGCCTAAATCATAGGGAAAACATTGCAAGGTGCATTTGCTCCTGTCTATCCAACTAGAGGGCCAGTTTTTAAAGGTCCATTGGGAAGGATGTTGGTTCTGCATCTTCAGGCAAAATCTTCAAAGTCAACAGGAGGCAATGGAGCTCTCCAATAAGAGAACTGGCTGAACTCGGGGCAAGCCAAAGAAATGCTCACATCCTCACCAATAGGTGGGAAAAGGAGCTCTACCACCTCACCCAACCGATCATACCTAGAAGAAATAGAGATGAAAGATTAAAAATAGCAAGCATCTTTTCTTTCACCCTCAAGGATTGTCCTACTATATAAGCCTTTGAGGCCTAACTGGCTGTATACAAATCCGCACACATGCATGGTTCTAAATAATTTTTCAAACTACTGTAACCAGTTTTAATCAAACTTCTTTCAACCAGTTTTAATCGGTCTTTTTTTAAACTGGTTAAATTGTTTAATATATTTTTAGCCTTTCAAAAACATATTATGTTTACAAGGTTTTGAGTTGGTCATGTTGATTTTACATTACACTATTCTGGGATATTTAGATAGAGGGTGGGACATTACTATTTAAATAAATAAAATTGGCAGATGGAGGCAACCATCTCAGGCATCAGATGCTGGAAGGGGGCAGTAATAGTTTTTCAACCATTCTACCTGAGACACATGGCTTTTCCCCCGTTGAAGGACACTGATATGTGTGCATCATACAGCCTGTCCTACAGGTTAAAAACCAGCCTGCTGCCTTGAGAGGAAGTGGAACACTGCCAATACTGAAGCAAGATTCCACTTCCAGGCCAATTTGTTTCTTTACATGGAATGGATGGAGGAGTCTCATTTTATCCGTTACCTTAGGCTGCAAAATTTCTTCAGCTGGTCCTATATACTCTCATCCACTGCCCTGGAGTATGATTCACCCTTGAATTTTACTAAGGCAACCAGTGCCTCCATCCACCCTACATACAAGAGAGGTCAATACACTTGTAGTTGTGCATCAGCACTAACACAAGATTTGGAAGCTTCATCCCCTCAGGGAAATCTCATCCTTATAACTCCCATTACTTTTGGAAAATGTCACCATGTGCTTTAGTAATACTGTATTGCAAGCTTCAACAGTTACCCTACATAGATTTCCTGCATGGCAGGGGGTTGGACTGGATGGCCCTTGTGGTCTCTTCCAACTCTACACTTCTATGATTCTATAATATGATTGTCTAATGCTGTTGGAGGAAAGAAACTTCTGATATGGGGCTCTATTGTATGGTAAGTGTCCGTAGGTACTACTAGAGAGAGAACTATTTTTGTTATTGCAGAGTTTAGGTTACTTTGGCAAAGAATTTTGATTCTGGATGTTTAGAAAGTGCTAGGTATGCAGTGTAGTAAGTAAAGAGTTTGACACACTATAAAGGAGATGCTCTGAGCACATTTAGATGCTTACGTGGACTTGTGGATTTTTATGAGTTCTTGTGTCAGTTCCCCCTTGGGGTTCACAGTGAAAATACGGGATTCTGGGATCTCCACTTCCTTGTAGGCATAGACATCCTGCTCCAGAGAAAACCAAACAAGACAAATGTCAAAGCAAATGCAGGCACTCCCCAAGAGGAAGACTTAGTCTCACCACCAATCCACTAAACATCCCCACACTCACAGTTGGTCTGTTCCCAAAGGCAGCATGGAAGGGCTTCCTGTTGGAGCCAAACAGATTCCGGATATCCATTAAGCAGGCAATTTTGAACACTTCTGGCTTCTTCTCAATCACCTCCCTAAAATGTGTTGAGATAGGCATGTCACAATGATGGTGGTCTCTCCCACCCCACCCCTTCCCTGGCTAAATATATAAAGACTTTAAATGGCTAATTATAATGAGGTACTTAATATCCAGTTCAACATCCCATTATTCTCCCTACATTTGGTCACACTGGTATGTGACCAGAACATAAAAGACAAGGCTGGTGTCAGGATGGCTTGGTAACTGCATTTAGTTTTAATTTCCATTGGTCTTGTATAAATGTATCCATTAATTAACTCCCAGATAACAGAATGACTATGAATTACTATGCAAATGCATCAAATGCTGCATTTAAAGATATTTGCAAATGAAAGTCAATTTTGGGTATTTATGGAATCTCTCTCTGGCTTTTCTTCGCAAACGAAGATTCAGGAAGGACTCATCCCGCGCTTTCTGCAAGCGCGCTGATGACTAAAAAGGCCAATCTGAGATAAACAAGTCCGGTTGCAAAAAGCACAGCAGAAGGTCTCCTTGGGTGATGTTTTTGGGTTGTGATTCTTTCTGCGTTGTCGTTTCTCTTCAAGACTTGTTCGTCGTGAGTTCTCAAATAAGGCAGCAGCATTGTGGATAGTGCGTCTCCATGCCTCCCGATGTGAGGCCAGGGCGGACCACTGTTGGTGATCAATTTGGCCAAGCCTGAGATGTTGTTTCAGGGAGTCTTTGTATCGCTTTTTTGGAGCGCCCCTCTTACGCTGACCCGTGGCGAGTTCACCGTAGAGTAGTATTTTTGGGAGGCGATGGTCCTCCATCCTAGAAACATGCCCTGCCCGGCGCAGCTGTGTTCTCAATATCATGGCCTCAATGCTGGTGATCCCTGCTTGCTCAAGGACGCTAGCAATATTTGTTAGTCAACTTAAGACAACTTTGGCGGATCTGAGGGTTGATTTTGCACCCTCCAGGAACCCACTGAGGGCTGACTCTTATGCCTGAGTGATGACCAGCTGAGATTAAAGTACCTGAAGTCATGGAGCATAAGGAGTGAGAGTCCCTATGGCTTCTGATATAAAAATTGGACACTGACACACTTTTATATCTGAGTGGGACAAAATGTGATTAAACAAATGTAGCTATTGCTATTCCGTGTAGTTTAACCACTTCCTCCACCCCTAGCTTTATGGTCAGAATTTTGGGGGAAATGTTCAGACTTTTCTGAGGAAAACATCAGGAAAATTTATTGATTCAATAACCTCAAAAGCTAACACACATTGGACACTGCTTAATGCAGTGTAGATGTGTAAATTGCTATTGCTTAAAAAACAATTTATAAGCCGCTCTGATAGCCTTGTGGCTGAAGAGCGGGGTATAAATATAAATAAATAATAAATAAATAAATAAATCCCAACAACATATCACTGAAATTCAGCAGGGAGATCTTAAAGTGGCACTTTTTCCTTGTTTCAGTAGTAGTTTGTGGCTCCCATGTCAGTGGAGCACTGAATCCACTCCAGATTATAGTCCAGACTGTAAAGGGGTTATCCAAAGTGCTGATCCACTTGCCCCAAATAGGTTCAGGACCTTGGATAGTGCCTTTAAAGCTATCCCAAATCCGGTGTGGATTCACTGCCCTTCTGACATGGGAGCCACAGACCACTACCTTGTTTTATATGAGATGTATTTATTACTGCAAGGCCTCCATGCCTGCGATTTAAACTACAGCAGTCAAATTTTGGTGGCACAGCACTAAATTGTGGGGACTCCACAAGCCACAAAATAAGCCATATGCATCCCATGCGGTGTATGTTGCTCACCACTGATTCTATACAGTATATTTTAACAGCTTGCAATCAAAATTCTATTTAAAATTAAAGCTTTCATACTTTTCAAATCCTCCCATTTTTGCAAGCTGACAGCTCTCATATTTCACATGTATGAAATGCAGGTGAAAATAGACTCTAGCCCATAATACATCCCAAATAAGCATCCCTGTGCTAAAATTAACTCCCTATCTCTCTATATAATACAGAAGATGATGGAAACATAGCTTCCAATCCTATGGTTAGTCTGACTATAGAGTAGACCCACTAAATCAATGGAATTTACCAGACTATAGAGTAGACCCATTGAATCAATAGAATTTACCTATCTGTTGACTCACCACTTTACAATTGTGTTAGTGGGTACACTCTATGTGGGACTAACCAACAGGATTCACTACACTATGGTTGCATAGATCAACCCAGAGCCATGTTGCAAGATTGGATGTAAAAGGTTACCTGTGAAAGGCTGACAAGAGGCTGCTTGGTGCCAGCAGGACGGGTCCTTTGGGGAGCATCCAGCCCTGGTCATTGACACATTCAAGATATCCTTTGGTGATGTGGGCCATGCCAATGGCCCTGGCTGAACAGTAGAGAAACTTGTATCCATTCCTAGAATGGAGGAGACAGCACTAAATAAAAGTTTTTTTGTTTGTTTGTTAAACTCACCCACTCACTGCATTCCTGTCTCCACCTCCAACTTCAATAGTATCACTACATATGCTCATATAACCTTACAATTAGGGCCATGACGAATGGTCATCATTTGGAGGAGGGTAAAGAAAGTAGGGACTAACTAATGCTGAATTGCTTCCCAAGGACTCCTTTATTTCCAAGAGCATTGCCTTTTCATAGCCACTGCTCCCTTGTTCTCTTCCTTCAATGCTCTGTTCTCCCTTGCTTGGAACTATTATCTCCATCACTACATGATCCCAGCCAATCAGAGATCATATGGTGAATGTAAGTAAGTCAGAATATAATACAGCCACTGTAGTTTGACTATGGACCAATGTCACACTCACTGCAAGCAAATGAAGCGAAGTGACACTGAAAGCAAATATTTCTTGCATTGTCTATTTTCAGATGTGGGAATTTGTGCAGCCCTCCAGATATTACTGGACTGCAATTGCCAGCATTCTTCACCATTGGGTATGCTGGCTTAGAATTAGTATGAGTTACAGTCCAACAAATTTGGTGAGTTGCATGATTCCCACCCTGGATATAGATGGAGGTCAGCAGGAGTAGCACTCTACTGAAGGTATTTCTTTCCATTGTTGAAATGGAATAATTTTTAATGCTGATGACTTACCCATGGCCTCATCTTCCATCCTGCACTGTCTCATGGTAACCCCTCTAAGTATCCTATATCATTGCTGGTTTCTCTTGCAGATTTCCAGTTATTCCCATTCAACACTATTGGGGGGGGGGAGGAATAACGTCCCAACTGGTAGCAAACTTTAGTACTTTGAACAGGGTACTTCCCATTATCTAGGGCTGATGGAAATTGCACCCCAGCAATGTTTGGAGGACCACAAGTTGACAATTCCTGCTATCTATTCAAGCCAATGTAAAATCCCAACAGAAGCAACATTTTAAAACAATAATCTGTACAATATTTCTCATCAAGAAGGGAAGTGTAGAAGAAAGCTGTGGCAGGGGGACAGGAATGTCGAAGGTACTTAGGCATCACTGAAGAAGCCAGGAGCTGGGAAAGTGGCCCAGTGTAAACTATTAGTTAAATTTAGACAAATTGTTTTGCTGTAAGGGAACAAATCAAAAACCTATTTTGTTAGCAGGAATAAAAAAGGAGGAAACAGCAATAGTTTGCTTTTCACCAAGTTTGGTGAAGTTTTGTTTGTTTGTTTTTAATACAAGTGCCAGAACCCTCAGCAAGCATGGTCAGTGGCATTCTGGAAGTTTTAGTTCAAAAAAGTGAAATTGCTAAGTTCTGCTTAGCAATTCAAACATACACCCTCCCCAGTTACATAATGCCCTTTCCCTGGAGGCCTGATGGACACAGACACTGCCTTCATTTCAGTGCCAAAATAAATCTTGGCTCTTTATTAAAGCTTTTGGGGACCAGGGATCATGTTTTAGTGCACATGGTTTTACCTTGTTTTAAGTTGTTTTTAACTTTTAAAACTTATTTTAAATTGTTGCATTGACCTAGATTGTTTAAATGTTTAATGCTATATGTGCCCCAACCAGAATCTTTTTATACAGGATGGGATATAAATAATATCTTAAATAATAGATATCTAGATAATGATAGATAGATAGATAGATAGATAGATAGATAGATAGATAGACAGATCTTGATATACAGGACTCAGCTGTTTTAGCACACATCTCAGTAAGAAGGTATACACTGCCCTCCAGTGATCACTGTAGTGATTCACTGGGATTGACTAGCACACTGGCTCTTAACCTTTTCTTTACCAGGGACCCCCAAGACTTAACTCAAGATTTAAAACCACAGGTTAAGAACCACTCGACTAGCTAGCATGTCCTGTTCTCACCTAAGGGACTGTAGCAATCTCATTACCACTGCAAAACCCTTCAACATGCCCAGTACCTACAGATTGATTTTGTGGAATAACTTAGCAATGCCTTGGTGGGTCCAGTCTTTCCCCAGATGTGGCAAGATGTGACCTAGAGCATCAGATCTGGTAAGAAGGGAGAAGAGGATTAGAAACTCACATACATAGATAGGAGTCACTTGACAGTGCAACTTTTGCAATGCAGCTCAAGCTGGATGTTCTATCACACAGTGAACAACTGCTGGCTATTACCGTATATGTTCGCAGGAGGACCTGCACTAAAATGTTCCAGTGTCTTATCCCTTTCTAACAGGAATGTTTCTGTTCAAGGTTCCAACTAGACAACTAAGCCTTCTTCTAGGATCTTATAAGCTGTGTAGGGGGCGCAGGCAGGCCAGTTCACTCTCTCCCCACCTGCTGCCACTCTGGAGACTGCTGGAGACCATTGGTTATAAAGAGCCTTCATTGGCCATGCAATTTATGTGTGCTTTGCTTCTTAAACTTTTGAAAATTTTCAGCATTCCCAAGGGCATGCAGTACCACCCCTCTTGTTTCTCAGTGGCTCTGTCTTGGTTCCAGTTCTACTGGCACAGAGGTACTGAGTTCAGTGTTATAGGAGGAGTGATGTCAAAGGGAGTTACCTGGTAATGGTCCCATCAATGTCAGAGATCACAACCTTGTCATACCAGTTCCATAGGTAGATGGTGGCTTCACAACGGCATGTGCCCTGGTACTGAGTGGTGATGCTGAATACTACTTCATTAGGTCCATCTCTTAGGTTCAGACTTTTCTACATCAAAGACAGATTTTTAAAATCATCATCATAATCAACAACAACACATTCAACATCTGACTAATTGTGGATTACTCAATAGTGGTCACACATTCAGATCCTGCATTTATTCAGAAATAAGTTCCCCCAAAATCAGTGGCAAAGAAGCAAAGAAGTTTATTCGTTCATATCTACATTTATATCCTGATAAGCTCAAGGAGACACCCATGGCTGACCTCCTGTTTCCACTCCTATCTTCTTTCTCCTCTTCTCTTGAATCTAACAACAACTCTGTGGGGTAGCTCAAGCTGAGAGAATAATTTTCCCAGGGTCACCCAGTGAGTTTCATAGCTGAAAGGGGGGGGGGAACAGAACCTGGGATTTCCCACATCCTGTTCCAACACCCTACCTTGCTATACTACACTAGCTCTCAGTGTGAATACCAATTGTTTAACACATTCTTCCATCATTCTCTGCACTCCTGATGATCAGGCATATGAATAGCAATCCCATTCATCTACCTAGATTCCAATTCTATCACTAATGTGACTCAGTAACCTACTGGGACTTACTAAGGAGTTTGGGTTTAACTTGCACTTTTCCAGCCTCTGATTCTGCAAAGATTTTGCCTCCCCCTCCTGTGGGAGATGAGCATCTTATATGCACAAACACTGAGCAAAGGGATGTGAAAAAAGTGTGGAAAAGAGGAGATCTTTAAAAGAAAGCTTTTATTCTAAGCAAAAGAGCATCTTGTACATGAAGGCACTTTCCTTCAGGCATTACTTACAAGTAGTTATAAAGTTACAAAAGCAGCTTAAGTCACATTCAGCCAAGGTTAAAAAGAAACATAAGTTCTAAAGTGACTAGCTGAACATTCCTACTCTATTCATGACACAGATGGTGTTCTGGGTCGTTGCATGTTCATGGAAATTTGGGAGTCTGGACTTCTTTCTCCAGCCTACAACCAAGCTCTCATGTCTTGTTTTATAAGCATCTTGAAGCTTCTCTCCAAATTGGTCATCCTCATTGGGCAATTGTCTCTCATGATCTCTGTTGTTTCTACGTGATGCTGACCCTCAATCTCTCTCTGGCTTTTCTTCGCAAACGAAGATTCAGGAAGGACTCATCCTGCACTTTCTGCAAGCACGATGATAACTAAAAAGGCCAATCTGAGATAAACGAGTCGGGTTGCAGAAACCACAGCAGAAGGTCTCCTTGGGTGGTGTTTCTGGGTTGTGATTCTTTCTGCGTTGTCATTTCTCTTCAAGACTTGTTGGACGTGAGTTCTCAAATAAGGCTGCAGCATTGTGGATAGTGCGTCTCCATGCCTCCCGAAGTGAGGCCAGGGCGGACCATTGTTGGTAATCAATTTGGTCAAGCCTGAGATGTTGCTTCAGGGAGTCCTTGTATCACTTTTTTGGAGTGCCCCTCTTATGCTGACCCATGGTGAGTTCACCGTAGAGTACTATTTTTGGGAGGCGATGGTCCTCAATCCTAGAAATGTGCCCTTCCCAGCGCAGCTGTGTTCTCAATATCATGGCCTCAATGCTGGTGATCCCTGCTTGCTCAAGGACAGCAACATTCGTCACATAGTCAGTCCAGTGTATATTTAGGATTATGCATATACAACGCTGATGAAAGCGTTCAAGGAGTCATAAGTGGTGGCGATAGGTGATCCATGTTTCAGACCCATAAAGGAGAATAGACAGTACAATGGCTCTATACACACTGATTTTTGTGCTTTGCCTCAGGTGTTTACTACTCCAGACTCTTTTGTAAAGTCTTCCAAATGCACTATATGCCTTTGCTAAACTGTGATTGATCTCTTTGTCAATCTTGGCATCAGAGGAGATGATGCTTCCCAGGTAGGTGAACTGCTGAACGGACTTGAGCACAGATTTGCCTATGGCAATGTGGGGATGTGGTGTTCATCCTGTGGTGCAGGCTGGTAGAGAACTTCCATTTTCTTCAGGTTGACTTCCAGCCCAAACAGCTCTGCAGCTGTTGCGAAGCAGGATGTTAGGTGCTGCAGAGCTGCTTCTGTGTGGGCAACAAGGGCAGCATCATCAGCAAAGAGCAGCTCACAAACTAGATAGTTTAGAGTCTTAGTGCGAGCCCTGAGGTGGCTTAAGTTCTTCGAGCTCTGCCGTAGCCCTTTGGAGCATCATGCTGAAGAAGATTGTAAATAAAGTTGGAGTAAGAACACAACCTTGCTTCACTCCATTAGTTATTAGAAAGGGCTCTGAAAGAGCATCACCATATCTGACTTGACCGTGCTGGCCCTCGTGTAGCAAGATAATTATTTAAAGGAATTTGGAGGGGGGGGATATCCTAGTCTTTCCAGGATCTGCCACAGACCTTTTCTACTCACAGTGTCAAAAGCTTTGGTGAGGTCGACAAATGTTACATAGAGACCCTTGTTCTGCTCTCTACATTTCTCTTGCAGTTGTCTAAGGGCAAATATCATATCTGTAGTACTCCTACTGGCTCTGAAGCCACATTGGCTTTCATAGAACCCATCATAGAATCATAGAGTTGGAAGAGACCACAAGGGCCATCCAGTCCAACCCCCTGCCACGCAGGAATACACAATCAAAGCACTCCCGACAGATGGCCATCCAGCATCTGTTTTAAAACCTCCAAAGAAGGAGACTCCTCCACACTCCAAGGCAGCATATTCCAGTGCCACAGCTCTTACCGGCAGGAAGTTCTTCCTCATGTTTAAACGGAATCTCTTTTCCTATACAGTTGTCCCTTCACATTTTCTGGGTTTTGGTTCCAGGATCCCCTGTGAATACCCAAATCCGTGAATACTCAAGTCCCATTATATGCAATGGCATAGCAAAATGGTGTCCCTTATCTCTCTGGCTTTTCTTTGCAAACGAAGATTCAGGAAGGACTCATCCCGCACTTTCCGCAAGCGCGCTGATGATTAAAGAGGCTGATCCGAGATAAACAAGTCTGGTTGCAGAAAGCACAGCAGGTCTCCTTGGGTGATGTTTTTGGGTTGTGATTCTTTCTGCGTTGTCGTTTCTCTTCAAGACTTGTTCGGCGTGAGTTCTCAAATAAGGCTGCAGCACTGTGTATATATATGCCCCAACTATGCAAGCAGGAAGAAGTTCTTCTGCAATAGCAGGAACTAATCTGTTCAGGAGTATCCTTGCAAGGATTTTTCCAGCAATAGAGAGCAGTGTTATGCCTCAATAGTTTGAGCAAGCGGATTTTGCTCCTTTTTTCTTGTACGGAGTGATGATGACTGCATCTTTGAGATCTGATGGCAGTTCCCCTTTTTCCCAGTAATTCACAAGGAGGTCATGGAATTTACCGTGGAGTACATGACCTCCGTGTTTCCAAACTTCAGGTGGGATTCCATCAATCCCAGCTGCCTTGCTGTTTTTCATCTGCTGTATGGCCTTAAGGGTCTCTTCCAAAGTGGGAGCTATGTCCAATTCATTTTTCATCGGTTTTTGTATCATATATTGGATAGCTGAGTCTTGGACTAATCGGTTGGCACTAAAGAGTCTTTGAAAATGTTCAGCCCATCGATTCAGGATGGAGGCTTTATAAGTAATTAATGTTTGATTAATTAACTTTAATCAATGTAGGTCCAAACACTGCTTTAAGAGCTTCATAAAATCCTCCAAGATCACCCACATCTGCACAGTGTTATGTCTTTTCTGCTATATTGATCCACCACTTGTTCTGCATGTCTCGGAGTTTTTGTTGAAGTTTACTACATGTGAGACGGAAGGCTGCTTTTCTTACATGGCTTTTCTTACATGATGCTCTTTGTCAGACCCTTCGGTTTTGACCTGTCTGGCATGGGAGACCCTACCAGCGGCTATTATGCCACCACCAGCATAGCTCAACACATCATTGGGGTATGCAAGCCTCTCTTCCACGACAAGGGGGCATCAATGGATAGGGACCCTCAATAAATGTAACCTAAAACCATCACACCATTAACCCTTTGTTTACCTGAAGGAGAGATCAAACCCCTCAGCTGCGTTGCCCAGCTAAATGGGAGAGCCCATTATCACATCCTCCATGCCATTTGGAAAAGTAAAGCAATTCTACTCCTTGATTCAAAAACGTGCTGCTGGGGTACAAGTTAGGTGAAGATAAGGCTTTTAAATATTGATTTCCTTCAGCTAAAATATCACTTTCTCCAAATTGACACCAAATTCTTTCTCACAGACACCAGTGGAGTATGGAAGTGTATAACTTTGATTGGGTCATTTTATGCTTCTGGTAATTGTTTTTCTGTATGTTGGGGTTGAACTAGATGAGCACTTGATTGTACCTTCCAGCTTCATGATTCTAACAGAGACTGAACAAAAGGATAATGTTCACTCTTTATAATAAATTTCTGTATCCACTTCTGGGAAATAAATCATTTATTTTTTCTTACACACATGAAAAAGATTTTCAAAGGTTTTTCTCCTTTCTGCACAAAATTGTGAGAGTTTGTGATTTCACATGTTAAGATTTTAATTAGAATTTGACTAAGTTGCTTGCTGCTTGTTGTGTGTCTTCAAGTTGCTTCCAACTTATGGCAACCCTAAGGCAGAGCCATCTTGGGGTTTTCTCAGCAAGATTTTCTCAGTAAGAGGTTTGCCACTGCCTTCCTCTGAGACTGAGAAAATGTAACTTGCCCAGGATCACCCAGTGGGCTTCCATGACTAAGCAGGGATTTGAACCCTGGTTTCCAGAGTTGTAATCCAACACTCAAACTACTATATCACATTGGCTCTCCTAATTGTTTGCTAAATCATTTTCCCCAGAACACTTTAACTGCTATGGCTGCCTCCTGTGGAATTCTTGGGTTTGTAGTTTAGTGAGGCCTAAGAGCTCTCTGGCTGAGAATGCCAAATGTCCCTTTCTAAACTTCAAATCCCAGGATTCCAGAGGAGGCAGCCAGAACAGTTAAAGTGAAATATTAGTGCTATCAACAGTGTAGTCTGATAATCTCCTGCAACTCACTAACAAGCTGTTTGGGCTATAATTGCAGAAGATCATCGAAGCAGGGTGGAAAGGATATTTGGAGGCCACCTGTGCCTCTGTACTGAAAGTTATATGACTTGCTACAGTTGGCCCTCAACTTCCATGGGGATTAGGGGTGCAGGATCCCCACAAAGGTGGAAAAACTGTGAGTATAGGATGTTGGGTTTTTACCAAACACCTCTCACTGACATTTCCAGGTCCTCCAGCATGATTCTATGGTCATCTTCCAGCTTGCACTGGAGGACCTAGAAATGCCTAGAGACAACATGTTTTTTCAGTCACATATAGGGCAGTATTGGAGGCGGAGGTGGCAAATACAATAATCTGTGAGTAATCAAATCCACAAATGCTTAACCCGTAAATGTGGAGGAATGACTATAATTACATTTATTGTACATACTGCTAAAACAACAAAGACAAGTAGGAAAAATTCCTCAAACCCACATACGATTTGATCTGAAGAGAGTCTTAAGGATTTCTTGTAGGTTGGAAGAAATTTTTGTGTAATAGCATCGGGTACAGTTGTGTCCCCTTGGCCTGAGGATATAGACTCATTGTCACTGGATGAAGCATCTTCTCCTCTGCAGTACACAGGAGCAGAATGAGAAATCAGAGAAAAAAGGGCAGTGGCCAAATTTCTTTTTTTTTAATATTTAATTTTAATTTTATTAAATAAACATGACATACAACATACAACATACAGCACATGATGAAACAAAAATATCTACAAAACAAAAACCATGAGAAAGAAAAAAGAACAAAAAAGAAAAAAAGACATTGTTGACTATCCTAAACACGCGGTTATGCACTCACACACACACACACACACACACCCATAACACATAGTTAAACTTTATCATTAAACATTATAATCACACAAAATCTACACATATCTTTTTACATAAATTATTAAAAGACTTCCCGCTTGTTCTTGTTTGAGTCTACTACACATTTCTAAATTTTCCTCCTATCCAAATTATTATAACCTTAATATTGCAGTTTTTTAACTTTTAAAACTAAATTCCTACATTATCTTCCTTCTTTAATAGGTTTTTTTCCACTGTAAATTAACATTTGTTCCTAAAACAAATAGTAATTTCTTAAATGATAACATTATCTTATAACCATTCTTCTTTGATTGTAAATTCCATTCAGTATTACTCCTTTACACACAATGTGACAGTGAAAAAAATTTTTTTTACTATATTTGCATACTATCTGACTAACTGTAAAAACCCAGAGTAGTTATGTTTCCTTCTTTTTGTTTACAATACTTTATAAATGGTTCCCATATTTTTATGTATTCTTCCGTTGTTTTCTTGTTCATCCAGTTTGTCAATTTATCCAGTTTAGCTAGTTCACTTACTTTTTCTAACTATTCTGATTTTGACAGCCCTTCTTCACACCTCCAATTTTTTGTTAAAACCAATCTTGCTGCTGTGATCAAATAAAGTATCAGAGATTTATGTTCCTTCTCTTTTAGATTTTCAGAGTTAATCATATTTAATAGGTGTAATTTGGGTCTTAAACTCAAATTGATTCCAATAATTTTCTCTATTTCTTTGTTTATTTTTACCCAAAATCTTCGTATTATATTACAATCCCACCACATATGGTAGATGTAGAGCCTGGGCAGTCTTTACATCTCCAACAGTGTGGAGAAATGCCTTTCTTCATTTTCACTAGTTTAGGGGGAGTTATATACCACCTGTACATTAATTTGTAAAAAATTTCCTTCAGGTTGTAACAACAGGTAAATTTCAAATCCTTTTTCCAAACTGCCTCCAGTTGTTCTAATTGAATATTTTGCCCTATGTCCCTGGCCCATTTTACCATACAATTCTTAACTTGTTCATCTTCCATATACCATTTCAATAACATTTTATATAATCTACTGATTAAATTTTTATTATCTGATTTCAATAACTTTTCAAATTCTGAGGGCTCATCTTCATATTGTCTCTCTTTTAAATCATCTTTTATTCTAGATCAGATCTGATAATAACTTAACCATTGTATATCCATTCCTTCTGTCACTAAATCACGCCAATCTTTGATTTCCCAATTATTTCCTTTTTTCTTCATAATTTACCTATAGGTTATCCAATTATAGTCCCTTAATTCATTTTTGCAAAATGCTTCCTGAGGGGATAGCCATCCCAGGATCTTTGGACATATTCTAGCTTTATATTTTTCCCAAATTCTAATCAATGATCTTCGTATTATATGATTTTTAAAAATCTTTAACAATTTTTATCTTATTATATCCTAAATATCCATGCCAGCCTAATTTTAAATCAAATCCCTCTAATTCTAAGTCTCTTTTATTCTCCAATAATGCCCATTGCTTTAACCAAGAAAGACATGTTGCTTCAAAATAGATCCTCAGATCTGGTAAACCCAGTCCACCTCTTTCTTTATCGTCCGTTAAAAGTTTCCATTTAATTCTGGGTTTTCTGCCCGCCCATAGAAATGTGTTTAATTCAAGCAGTGGCCAAATTTCAAAATGTTAGACAAGTCACATTCATTACTTGGGCAGGGGGACGGAAGGACATAGAACCCAGGAATTTGGAAGCAGTCAGAAATGGGAAACATGGGTACCTCCAGATGTTGGATTGGTAAGGATGATGAGGGATTATGGAAACTGCAGTGCACACCATCTGGAGGGGGGAGGTTTACACATTCCCCAACCCTAGACTGGAGCTATTACCAGGAAGCATAGCTATGCCCAGACATAATAATACATTGTTCCTCCAAGCAATCTTAACTCTGAAAAGCCAAGATGAAATATCCAGCATCACCTGTGATCTAGCAAGACTAGCAGTGTTCTTGAAGAAGGGAAGAGAAACAAATAAAACACAACTATTCCATAAGACTTTTGTCAGGCCAGTTTCCATATCAAGGAATGGAAAATTCTACCCACCACCCCCACATTGAAACAACGCCAGAGGGATCTTCAGGGGCTGTGAAGGCTGGATCAGCTACCAGAAATAAAAATGTTTCTCTGCCATCCCCATGTACTGCCTCAGTGTATTGGAGAAGGGTCTTCATATGCACACATGCAGAATTCAGATACGCAATGCAGAAACCTTGACTAAGCTTCCAAAGTTACTTCTAAAATGTAATTCATTTCCATGCCATATAAAGTTTCAAAACCCATTCATGGTTATTAGTAGTTGTAACTTGTTTTCTTACTGAATTGCTCTGACAACCCTTCTTTTCTGATTTTGGAAACTAAGCATTGTCAGGCCTGGTTGGTACATGGATGGGAATCTGCCAATGTTCCCCAGCTAAAGCTAGGGGAAAGCCCTTCCTGAAAGCTTAGAAAACTGCTGCCAGCCAGAGTTGACAATATCGGACTAGATGGACCAATAGTCTGATTCAATATAAGACAGCTTCTTGTCTACTTTCTTATTTACTTTTCATTACTATTGAATGAGGGCTTAGAATTGATAAGCATAAAGCATAATTGTTAAGCATAAACAGCATAAAACTAGAGGGGAAATAATTTACAATGCTTCAAAATGCCCTTAGAAAGGAACTTTTAAAAATAACTAAAGAACACTACTTGTTCTCTTTATAACTTTGTGTCCTAATTAACACCCTCCAGTAACTCACTAACAGGTAGCCATGTTATTTATTCAGTGGGCCCTTGGTATCCGCTGAGGTTTGTTTCCATGACCCCACCTGGATGCTCAAGTCCCATTATATACAATAGTATACATTGACATAGTAAAAATGGTATCCCGTTATATAAAATGGCAAAATTAAGGTTTGCTTTTTTGAATTTATTTTATTTTATTGGATATTTTCAAGCCGTGGGTAGTGGAATCCATGGATGCAGAATCTGTGGATATGGAGGGTCAACTGTATGTTTTTTGCAAGATCTGCTCCTCATAATAGATGAATTCTACACACATACATCAGGCTTGAGGGTGAGTACGCTAGGGAAATAAGTTGAGCCCCTGGACTCAACGTGTTGCCAGTCGACAAATACAGGGACTGTGGCGTTTGAACATATGTTTCCTTAAGAGGTGTCTTTACTCCTCAAATGCAACCTTTTAAGTGCCTATCTTTTATCTATCTTTTAACCAAAGGCAGAATGTTTTACTCAAGTAGGAATCTTTCCATTTCTTGTGGTTACCAGAGGCTGAAAAACCTTGGCCCAGAATTCATCCCCTCTCTGGATATAATTCAGATACTGAAAGCTCCCTTCCTTTGATGCTTGTGTCATCATCCACAAAGCAAGCAGCTCCAGTAACAGCCATCAATATCACACAGATTGCATGACTTTGTGGCCAATGAGCAAGATTTTTTAGCTCCATCAGATTCCAAGGTTGATGAAAACATATTTGGGGTAGCTGTGTTGGCTGTGCAGCAAAATACAACAGAACCTCAAATCCACAAAATAATGATACTTTTATTGGGCCAACTAAATAACTTTGAGGTTTCTACATCCAACAAAGGTAAAACCCTCTGACTCGGACCACAATTGGCAAGTTTTACCTTTAATGCTCCTAAAAGTTTTTCCAGATGTAGCAATACAGAGACTTCTTGAGAAATTCAATGTTCTCTGCTAAAGAAAGGGTCAGTCAACCTCACACAGGACAGAGTTAGCCTGGATCTCAATGGAAGTTACTTTGCTACTGCTAATGGATTTGAAGTTTTATTGCCTGATGTTTATTGCCCTTTCCCCCTGATCCCCACACAGACAAGAAGGGCAGTGGCTTCTGCCTGAATTGATATCCCTCTGGACCATTGCAACTGACAACAGAAATAACATCTGAGACAAAATGTATGCCTGTGGCTCTAACATTGTCACTTTTCTTCTCTTGTATAATTTTTAACATCTGTGCCTGATAAAGAAGCCCATGAAACTTCAAAAGCTTGCATGATGCATTTTGTGCTTTTTAGTTGGCCCAATTAAAGATATCACTGTGAATTTTGTATTTTGTAGTACAAGGCTGCTGAGGTTTCAACAGTACCGTATTCATTTAGAAAACAACCACTTTTGTCCTTAAATACCCTGAACTCCACTTCATATCAATATATGATGACACCTTACCTCTGAAGAGAAGAATCTCCTTGATCTTTGTCTACTGTACTAGGTTTCTGTGCACTGGATTCATGCTAGGAACACAACAGATTGCCAACGTTTAAGCTTCATTAAAATGCCAATTCAAGTACTAAACCTAAAACCATGCTATAAGTGACATCCTTCTTGTTACTGTGTAAATTCAAGTCATTTCTGACTTATGGCAAGCCTGAGCTGAACCTATCATGGGATTTTCTTGGCAAGATTTGTTCAGAAGGTGCCTGTTTTTGCCTTCCTCTGAGGCTGAGAATGTGTGACTTGCCCAATGGATTTCCATGGCTGAGTGGAGATTCAGACCCTGGTCTCCAGAGTCATAAATCACTGTTCAAACCACTACATCACACTGGCTCTCGACATCCTAGTACAGCCACACATTTCAGAGGGAAGTTTATTTCTGTTTAGCTGGTGACATTCTGTCTACATATATACACAGAATGTTTCTGGTTAGGTCATATAGGCAACTGGCCTAGAAGAGCTGCCTATTGCCCTGAGGAAGGTGCCCAATAGGGTTTGAAGAAAAACAGGCAGGAAACTGATGTAAGAAAAGACTAATCAGAGAGGTAACTCTAAGAAGCTGTGGAGATACACAACAACCAACTTGAACACAAATGCCAGCTTGTGACACTGCAGTTTACACCTGTTGCTTTCCTTTTACCCAGCTCTTAAGCAAAATGAAGGAACTCCATGATTAGGGGAGGTTATTTTCTTCTTGGGGGAAGAAAACCACCAGCTATGAATTCTCTTTGGTTAAAGCATGATGCAAGCATGAAAGTATGGTCCAGCATGTGAGGGAGTGACACAAGATTGTCAAGATATGCAGTGATTCAAACCACAGACTAAGGATGTTTTCAAATGGGGTAAAAAAAAAAACTGAGGAGGTTGGGAGAAGAATGGGGCTGTGGTGCTTACAGAGCCCCATTTTAGACAATGCAGTCCTCCTCCGTCCTCCTCCCAACCTTCACCCATCCTTCCTCTGTGCTGCCCGTGTGAGAAACGTGCCGCACGAGGGAAGCACGGGGGAAGGACAGGAGGAGGACTGTCCTAAATTAAGAAGCTTTGACATTAGGGAGAGAGACGTATGTAGGCAAGGTTTGGGGCGACACTGTTCAACAACCTAGGAAGTTTTTTTAAAGAATACTGGGAGAGTTTTCCTATCTGCTATAAGCAAACAAGAAACATTGGGGGCTAGAAGAGCTGAAGGAGAATTCCAGCTTATGTTGTCTGAAGATGTTTAAATTGTGACAACTAATTGGCTACATAATAGGGAATCAAGGCCATTGTGTAGGTATGCTAGAGTTTCAGATACAGTAGATAGGTATTTTATTTTCTAGCTTCTACAAGGACATCAGGGGTGGGAATTATAAGGCCTTCCAGAAGTAGTCTCAGCAATCCTAGTCAGCATAGCTAATATTGAGGAATCCTGGGAGTTACTGTCCAACAGCATCTGGACAGCTGCATAATTTCCACCACTGCTTTATCCAAAGCTTTGCAGTAATTAAAAGTCAGGGTGGGCTGTGTGGTATAGTGGAGGAGAGGAAGGCATGCTAGTGAGATCAGTGAAGAGCTAGGGTGGCTAAATGGAGTCATGCACTATAAATCAAGAGACTTGAGGAAATAATGACCAGTAGGTTTAAGTTAGTCCCTATAGATCTACTGAATCACTGGAGCTTACGTAAGTTTACCAAGTTCCCATTGCTTCAACGGATCTAACATAGTGGGGATTAACACCTGGATTTAGGACAAGGAGTAGATGCAAGAAACTGTATTTTAAAGCAAAACTACATTCAGGGGCCTATAGTAGGAGAAATGGCAGGAAAAAAGGAAGCAGGCAGGCAAAGGAGTAAGCTGGGGGAGATGCCTAGAGAGGTTTATTCTAAAGACTGGGCCCTGACAGAGAACAGTGAAGATGTGTGGGGGCTTCTACTATCCTTGCATTGAGCAGGCAACCTGGAAATCATTGACCAGGCAACCTGGAAAGAACAAAGGTCAGAAAAGATCCAGTTTAGGCAGACAGTTGGGGACCATGTTGAATTTCTGAACCAACTTGTTACTTCTTTGACTACAGGCTTTTACACTGAGGGTATTACTTCAGGCAAAAAGAAATCCACACCTCAGGTAACCTGGAGCAGAATGCCTTCACACAGAGAACATATAGTCTTAAAATTAAGTTGAATTGGTTATTGTCACTTGACCTTCACATTGATTTAGAAGTATGTAAGGAAGCAAGAATCCCGGCGGGGGCTGCCTTCTCTTCTTTACCATGAGTACATACAGTTCAAATCCTTTCTGGTGTTAGACAGGGATGCCCATTATCCCCACTATTGTTTATATTGGTAGTTGAAATTTTGAATAATGAAATAAGAAAAGATAAAGAGATTACAGGTCTTAAGATTAAAAAAAAGGATTATAAATTACCAGCATTCGCTGATGATCTAGTTATTATTTTACAAGATCTGTTAAAATGGATGGAACATTTATTAACAAGAAAGAGGAATTTGGTTCTTTTGTGGGTTTTAAGATGAACAAAGAAAAGACTAAAGTATTGACAAAAAATTTGGACATTAAGATTTAGTAAAATTTTCAAATTTTGAAATTGTCAAAAAAATTAGATATCTAGGCATAAATATAATGACCAATAACCAACATCTATTCCAAAATAATTATGAAAAACTATGGAAGGAAATTAAAATTGATCTAAATAGATGGAAGAATCTAAATTTATCACTGATGGGCAGGATCTCTACGATTAAAATGAGTGTTCTACCAAACTGATGTTCCTTTACCAGACAATCCCGATTACTATCACAAATAAAACATTCAAGATTTGGCAAGGAGAATTAATAAAAATTTTACATCAGGAAGAAAGCCAAGAATCAAACAGAAACTTTTATCAGATGTTAAAGAAAGAGGCAGATTAGGGCTAGCGGATATAAAACTATATTTCAGAGCGGTATGCTTATCATGGATAAAGCAATGGATTCTTTTGGAAAATAAAAGAGAGTTAGAGTTACAAGGGCATGACCTCAAATTTGGTTGGCATAGTTATTTAGGATACGATAAAGTCAAGAGAAATAAAGATTTTAAAAACCACGTAATAAGAAAATCATGTAATAAGAAATTAATTAGGGTATGGGATAAAAAACATGTAATAAGAAATTAATTGGGGTATGGGATAAATATAAAAATAGATTTTGTTCCAAAATCCCCAGTTGGCTCTCCCCCCAGGAGGCATTTTGTAGAAATGAACTGAGAGACAGAAATGAACTGAGAGACTATAATTGGTTAACATATAAGGAATTTAATGGAGAAAAAAGGTGGAATATGGAAAAATAAAGAATGGCAGGATTTTAAAAGGGAGAGAATGCAATTACATCAGTTATCCTATTATCAAATAAGGGCCAGAGTCAAAGAAGATTTAAGAGTAAAACAATACGATGAAGAAACCTCTGAATTTGAGAAACTGGTAAGATCTGACAATGGCCATCTAATAAGTTGTTTATATAAATTATTAGTAAGGCTGAACACAGAGGAAGAACAGATAAAGCATTGATGGTTAGTTGGGCTAAAGACATAGAAGATAATATCTATTTAGAGCAATGGGAAGATATTTGGGGAAAAGGTTTAAAATTCGCCTGTTATAATCTGAAAGAAAACTTTTATAAAATGATGTACAGGTGGTATATAACTCCAAGCAAATTATCTAAAATGAGGAAGGAAAATTCAGGTTATTGTTGGAAACGTAAGGAACAGGTAGACTCATTTTATCACGAGTGGTGGGAATGTGGAAGAATAAGGAAATATTGGGTTAAAATAAATAAAGAAATAGAAAAGATTGTGGTTTTGAGTTGGGATTGAGACTGGAATTTATTCTGGCATATAAAACAACTGGGCGTATAAAACGACCCCCCAATTTTTAAGTCAAAATATAGAGTTTAGGGTATACTCACCATATAAGACAACCCCCCCA
This sequence comes from Gambelia wislizenii, assembly GCA_030847615.1. Lineage (NCBI taxonomy): Eukaryota > Metazoa > Chordata > Lepidosauria > Squamata > Crotaphytidae > Gambelia > Gambelia wislizenii. The sequence goes on from JAUMIR010000004.1 coordinate 39,528,053, forward strand.
TCACCTGCCCTCCCCGAAGCCATGATCAGGTTCCCCATCACGACTTCGGGGAGTGTGGGTGGTAGCTGGAAGCTTCCCCCAATCCAGCCAGCCAGCCACCCTTCCTGAAGGACAGGATCAAAATTCAAAATGACTTGGATAGACATGAGAGCCGGGCCAAAGCTAACAAAATGAAATTCAATATGGAGAAATGCAAGGTACTGCACTTAAGGCAGAAAAACGAAATGCATAGATACAGGATGGGGGAGACCTAGCTGAATGAGACTACAGGCGAAAGGGATCTAAGAGCCTTAGTAGACCACAAGTTGAACATGAGTCAACAGTGTGATGCAGCAGCTAAAAAGGCCAATGAGATTTTGGGCTGCATCAATAGAAGTATAGTGTCTAGATCAAGGGAAGAAAAAGTGATGGAATTGGCACAATTAGACAAATTAACAAATTTGGTAAGGAGGAAACCAAGGGAGAATTATTTAAAAGTATGGGAGCCGTTTGTAGAATACACAAAGCAAAAAGAATGGGATATTAGTATAGTTGGTTTTGATAGGTAGATGAAAACAGTTTTTTTTTTATTTTGTTTAGTGGTATTCTCTGTTAGTGTCTTAAGGTCCTAAATTTAATAAGTGTTGTATAATATGAAGTATGATTATTTGGAAAACTTGAAGAATTGTATAAGGAGCTAGATATGATATGATTTATTGGTAGAAATCTCAACAAAGAATATGGAATACAGTATATATATATAAAATGAAAGAGATACGAATTAATGGGAATTATATGTAGACAGAATTAAATTTGTGTAAATATATGTTAAGAGGAGGTGAATTGGGAAGACCATCATAGAGCAAGAAGAGAGCAAGCAGGAAGTCATTTTAAAACTTTTTATGTAGTGTAGAAATTGTTCTTATTTTGTTTAATGTGTGTGTGTGCATGTATGTTTCTTTTTGTTTTTTGGTCTTGTGTATTTGTGTTTTCTTTTGCTAATAAGTGCTGTTCAATAAAATTTATTAAAAAATCATAATCAAATCCTTTCTAGTGTTGCCTCAATTGCATAGAATGTAGCATATCTCCTTTCCACATCACTGAAGTAGTACCAGATTTCAAAGATTATAAGTGGAGAACCAGCAACATAGCTGCTTCCCACATCATTGGCCAGGATTCAGTGCCATTCTGGCACAGAAATATGTACCTTGCATTAGTTGCTCCTCCCATATAACCTTGGGCTTTTGATAGCATCATACAAACTGAAGGCAATAGCTCCCATGCCAGAGAGGCAAATATTAAAATATATTCCCAGATAAAGTATTCTATTGTCCACTTTCTCATCCATGCTGACCATTCAAGTTAAAGCCCAGCTCAGCTGCAACAACATTTTGGTATGGGCTTATAAAGATCATGATTTCATAGAGAGTGTGCATGTACCTCCTCATTAGAAAGTTCTCTTCGCCGCCAAGAAAACCACCACCTGCCACCCTTCTTGGGCATCTTCTCCTTCATTAGTCTGTCAATTGTACTCTGAAAACATGGAGAAAACAAAGACTCAATTAAGCTCCATCCCAAAGTAGCTCACCTACTTTTGGAATACTTGCATACACATAATCTTAGAGATGGTACCCAATTCTAAACACAAAATCCATGTATGTTTCATATACACCTCATACACAGAGACTGAAGGTAATTATATACACAATATTTTTAATAATTGTGTGCATGAAACAATGTTTGTGTACATTGAACCATCAGAAAGCAAAGGTATCATTATGTCAGCCTCTCATGTGAACAGCTTTGGATTTTGGAATTCCAGGTAAGGGAGACTCAAGCTGTATATCATTGGGGCATATATCTCAAAAGCTGTTTCTGGATTACTTTTGCACTAGAAAAGAGCTAACATAAGGTAGGATTGATTTAATAGTAAAACCAGGAAGAATGACCTGAATAAATGTTACTGTTTGATCCCACTAACAGAAGAGCAAGGCAAGAAAGCATTCCTTTCACACTGACAAATTATTTTTTTTTTAAATTAAAAATGTTTAGACTACAGTCTTATACCCCACTTACCCAAGAATATGCCCTATTGAACTGAATGGGACTTTTCAATAGACATGCACATGATTGCAGCATAAAGGCGGTAGTAAGACAGTCAACAGGAATTTGACTATATACTGAGAAGTTGTACCACAATATTCTCAAAACTAAACATTTAGCTACAAATCAATGTCATGGGTCAATAAATTGTTTGCCAACGTATCAGAGAGAGAAAAATAATGAAATGAAGGGAATGAGCAGCAGTGGAGATAAAAACCATTTCTTAATTGTTTCCAATTACATATATGGATTTAAACTTAATATCTTTCCATCTCTCTCGTTATTTGAGCACAAAATGCTGCAGATTACTTGAAATGGGGTCACCTGGCTCAGCGTATCTAGAAACGAAGCTAGTGTATCCAGCAATAAAGACCGGCAGATTCAGTAACACCCTATGGAAACTGATACCTATATTATGCAATTTTTAAAAATCATATAATTAGTTGTTCTGTCATCTTTGTCATAGTACATGGTCTGCTAACAGGTAGCCACTTATCTTCTTTTGTGGTACTGTCCTATGCAAATCTCTTAATTTCTAACATCAGTTTGACAAAGCTTAAATGGAACCTGGTATCTCACAACTCATTCGATAATATATCATCATTGGCATGATTTTGTCAAGTCCTTACACTAGTGTGTTCTACAGCAGATCTGAATTGCTTAATTATAGACGCTACAATATAAAGACTAGATTAAAATGGCAGGGCAGCCAGAAGGTTCTGCTTTCCATGCTGCCTTACCACATGACATCATTGTTCTTCCAGTGTTCTGAGATTCTGGTCCCATGGGAGACACAGGTAAAACCACATCTTTTTGCTAACAGTTTTTTTCTGGTAAGCAAAAAGATGCAGTTTTACCTCAGTCTCCCACAGGACTTGAACAGAAGAGCAACAGCGTCATGCAGTAAGGCAGCATGGAAGGTGGAATCTTCCTGCTGCACTGCCACTTTACTTCAACATGCAGTAAGCAGGGCCGGTTTAAGGCACCAGCGACATCAGCATCCGCAGAGGGCCCCATCATTGTGGGAGCCCCCGTAGTAACCCTCCTCCTGCAAAAACATTATTAGTAATAATCTGAAAATCATATACTGTGAATAGCTTAGCTTGAGTTATGTTACATTGACCTGAGATAAACATATGGGGCCTACAAAATAAAGCATTGCAGAGGCCCCCAAAATTCCTTTAACTGGTCCTGGCAGTAAGCCTGTTGGAGTGGGTTGTGCAATCATGCTAGAATGTCACTTCCAGTTCTAGAACCAGGCACTTCTTTGCCAACCTGTTATTGTCAATATTTGTGACAATATCAAACTCATTTTAAGTTTGATAGGTACATTACACCAGAGAACAACAGACATAAAGATTTCTGCTAGTTACACCGAAAAAAAATAGTTTGATAGTCTATAGATGTGGAAGCATCCAATGATGTTAGTAGTACTAAAGATCTGGATAGAAGTGTAAAATGCTAACTTTTGGACTGCATGAGCTTTCAGAGAGAGATTGCCAGCTTGTTCACTGGGATTAAAGTTGTAGTATTCCATGCAGATGTTTATGCCAGAATCTTCAAATCTAGGAGTTCAAATAGGACATTACAGTACATAGAATTGGAATCTCAAGATTGTTTGAACTTACCTTGGGAAGACGCTTTTGGAAAGCTTGTAGGGAGAGAAGCATAGGTGCAGCAACTGCCCAGTTGTAATATCTGCAAGCACATATATAACTTTGTATATTTTACATATGGCTACATATGCTGGGTAGCACGGCACTAGGCACAGAAGGACCATTAAAGCCACAGACTGGAAGGACATAGTATACTGAATATATTATTAACTGGGGACACATCTGTACCCAACTGCCCCATTTTGTTAAGATTCTTCCACAAACTGAAGGCTGAAATTTCATACACACATCAAAGACTCAGTTTTCCTGAATACAGGGAGAGGGGTGCAAAAATTGCTATTTGGATCCACCTGTCCCTTAGAAAGTGCAACATGAAGATGTCTACTCCATAATAGCAGTCCAGCAAACATTAAGCCAAGCTAAGCCAAGCCACACCATATTTTACTATTGTCAGTGTTGCTGAGTTTAACACAGAGGGAAGTAATGTAGACTTGCTTTTCATATGCTTTTGCCATCTTTGATATTGAGGGTATTCTTGCAGTCACACCAGAACACAGACACGCCAGAAAAAAGGAGAATGACAAAAAGAGGAGACTCTTCCCACATAAATCTTTTGTGGGGGCAAAGGAAGACCTATTTTAAGGAATCAATAAATGTTTTCTGCTTATGTTGTCTGCCCAAGTTTTAAGATTCTCAGGGGAGGGCATTCTCTCATTTCCACTACCATCACAGGCATGTTTGGGGATGTGGGAGACAGCCTTCTCAGTGGCTGCTCCCAAAGTGTTGAATTCCCTCCCATGGGAGGCTCAACTGGCCCCCTCCCTGCTCTCTTTCCATCAAAAGGCCAGCATATTTTTATTTTGAAAGGCCTTTGGCTCCTAACTGGTTGTGGTAGAAAGCTCTTTACTAGGTGTGTTTAAAACTGTTTTAAATTAGTGTTTTAAAAGGAATGAGGGTTTTTTAAAGATGTAATTTTTAAGATATAGTTTGGTTTATTCTTTGTTGTAATCCACCTTGGGTCCTTTACTAGGATTTAAACTGAATGAATAAATAAACAAACGAATGAATGAATGCACTCTGAAGGTACTAATGTTTATATATAAATACATTTACAGAAAGCTGGTATAGGGAATACAATGCATCAGAGCAGCAGGTGACTTTTCTACTCACTTCTTGTGGATCTGTATCACCAAGTTTGGGTCCTCAAGAATTGCTGGGTTCTCTGCAAACTCTTGATAAGAAACTATGTGCTTCATAAACCTCTCTGCTAGAAATGGAAGTGAAGTAAAAAAAAAAAAAACATACCAGTTTGCTAGGTACCTTCACCAGCCTTATGTGAAACCATTGGTTTCTGTTACCCAGAGGACCACAACACGTAAGGTGCTACTTCATTTTACCACAGTAGTCATACACACACAGTCTCATCATAGCTGTTTCACACATAATAAACAGATCTACACTTCACACATTTATTGATGGTATGCTAGTTTGTCATGTTCCCCCCAAAGAATCCAAGGGAACTATACTTTGACCAAGGTGTCATAAACGCTACCAGACAAGTCTAATTGTGCTCACAAAAACAGTTTTCTTAGGTGGCAGCCTTAGCCAACATAGCCAATAATGAGGAATGCTGGTGACTGAAATCCAATAACATCTGGAGCACTGCATGGTTCAATCCTGACCTAGGACATGGCTAGATGAGACAGCAAAAGGACCATGTTCAAATTTCTTGTGGTTTGTTTTTTAAAATGATGTAATCAAAAGGCAATGTGGGTTGGGATTGTAACTCTGAGAGAAGAGTTAAACTCTTTTATATACACACAAACCCGCCTATGTCTTTCAGACTGAATCATATAACGCGAGGCAAACTATACAGATACCTGGACAGTATGTTTTGTTTCATGGAATACAATGTTTTGGAATGAAAAATGGCACAGTAGAAATATTAACCTTCCTTCCCTCAGTGCCATGGCCTCAGTCTGTGGCAGGGCTTCCTATACTGCATTTACCATGTAGAAATTGTTGTAATTCCAATCATGGATCTCTTGCCATATCATCTAGTTCATCCCTCTACTTCTAAGGCTATCTGATATGGGGGACTTGCAATCATTGTTTTCCAATGTGCCAGGGACCAGCACTGTATTTGTGCCCAATGGGTATACTTGTCTCTCTCTTTCTTGGAAACTTGTCAGAGACTTGCAGCCAATGGCAAAAGGATTGACACCAATATAGGGACCACACTTTGAGTAGCACTGATCTAGTTGCACCCTAAGCATTTTGTTGCATCTATTTCTCCCACCAGGACAAGTAGACATCATTTTACTCAAGTTCAATCCACTAGCATTGTAGAAGGCCAGTACATGCACATGCATTCTCTCACACACAGCCCTTTGATGGAACAATCAGAGTCCCAAATGCATACTTTCTTTCTCTTCTTTGGACATACCATGAGACAATTCCCCATCATCCCCAAGACCTCCACAGACAGACAGAAGGATGTGGGATGTTTGTTTGCATGCTGTGGGTTCCAACAGATTGTCTGAACTGCAGTCAGCAGTAGCATCACCCAGCCCAGGGGCATGAGAGAAGCTGCCAGGATCAGTTTGCGCTTGACCACTCAGCTCAGCATCACTGACAACAGAAGAGGAAAAAGAACAAAGCATTGATGCCAGACCAGCCATCAAGTTACCATTATGTCTTAAGTGATTAGGGAAAGGGTGTGAGAGAGGAGCTTTTTTTTTATTCTAGGAAGAGCAATAAGAAGATATGCTTTTTTTCTAGGAAGCTAGCCCCCATTTCTCAGTGGCTTTGGTAAAAGCAGTAGTGGTAAGGCTCACTTATTTTACCATATTATAGTTATGCACACATTTCTAAAGAGCCATCAAGGCACACCCTTTATTCTAAGATGTCCCTTCCAGCCCTCTCTGCTACTAAGGTGCCTGCTATAATTCAGCAGCAACAGTAACAGTAACAGCAGGAGGATGCCAGAACCCCACAGAGACCTGCTAGTCTCAAGAACAGAGGGGCTCTTTCATAAAGGAAGACGAAGTCTGGGAGTTTATGCCATCACTGATTTTCAGCAACAGATTTCTGCTGATGGTAGCACCACAGATTTGGATGTGCAACCGGACCAAATGTGTAACATTGGCTGCATACTGCCCACACCTGCTTTATATATACACACCTTTATTGACATGGGTGCTGCAGCTTCTGAAACTGTGCCCATCTGGTTAATATTAATTTGAATGTGATTGTGTTAGTACTATGGTCAATGTGCTGGTTTGCATGCAGCAACAAATCATATGTATTTGTAGTGTTAAATATGTCTGCCCCAGACATATTTAAGACCTTCCTTGGAGGTCTTTAAACAGAGGCTGGACAGCCATCTGTCAGGGATGCTTTGATCGTGATTTCCTGTATGGCAGGGGGTTGGACTGGATGGCCCTTGTGGTCTCTTCCAGCTCTACAATTCTATGATTCTATGAGGTGCATGTACCCCTATCCTCTGTTGTGGCCATGAAGAGAACATAAGCATTTCTACTTTCAACTAACTGCAGTTTATCACTATGTCCAAATTGGGATGAAAAGTGCCTTGTCCTGAGCCCCACATTTTAAGAACAATGAAAACAGGAATGTTTGCAGAAGTGATCAAGCACAAAAGCAACCAGCCTTTACAAAAGCAACCAAGATGGAGATGGTGCCTGGAAACCAAATCCTGCAAAGACCTGTTGGAGGAGCTTAGAAGGTTTACCTTGGAGAGGAAAAGATTAAAAGTTGGTCTCAGGGATGTAGCTATGGGGGAACAAAATGAAGGTACTGCTTCCCAGTAAGCATTCTGACAGGACACACACTGTATGAAATTTTCCTTCAATCTCCAAATTTCTAGCATTCCAGAAAGTGAGACATTGAAAATTGCCAAGAACTCTTATATTTGCTGTGTCCACATTCTCTTGGCAACTTTGCCTGCCCCTTTTCTTTGGATGCCTAAATTCTGTTTCTAAATGTTTAATTAACATTTTAAGTTATGGTAAGGTTAGAAATTTGGGGACTGAAGTAAGATATTATTGGCGGGGGGCAGAATTCTAATATTTTGAGGGGGGGGGAGTAGTGTCCTCTTTTCATCTCCCCCACCCCTGCCATAACTACATTCCTGGCTGGAGTGAGTGAGATATGATAGCTCTTGGAAAAAAAGAGGGAACAGACTTGTTTGCTGTTGCTTCAGAGGGCAAGACTATAACCAATGGCTAGAAACTGCCATGGAAGAGGATTATGGATCACACGTGACTTCATACAGTCCCTTAGATACCTAGACCTCCTGCCCCTAGAGGGGCAGCAAAATAACTCAGAATTCATCCATCCATATTCCTGTGATAAATACACCTGAACATTTCACCCCCAAAGTAAATGAGCCATAAATGGAAAACAGTTTACTTCCAGTTTGGCCTCAGGCTTTGGGGGCATTTTTAGGGGTGCAGCCTGGCAGGAGGAGCAAAAAGTGGTTCCCTGCACCCTCTATAGTTGCCCCTCTCTTTTTTAGATGCATCCTGCATTGCAGATCCTGCATTAAGGAAAAGAATGGAAAGGATGACCTCCAAGCACTCTTCTAGCTCTTACATTCCATTATTCCAGTTAAAATATTGCTTTCCCTTAACAAACCAGGGTTATTAACCATACCTTTTGGGAAAATAAAATGCTAATTGCTCTGCATCCAGATTTGAGAGGTCCTCTAAGTAAATATCAGTAGGTCCTAGGTGAGGGCTTCTCTTCACAGAACCTCAAAGAAATCCAAAAAGAATTATGATTAACAGCCCCCTTTAATAAGAAAGTATTGTACCCCAGCCATTTTTATGATATTACTTATTTCATTCTCCCTTATCACTTATTTCAGTCTCTGGAGAAGAAACTGGGTTCAGACTGAACTCTAGTCTTTGCTGCTTGAGGTTGTAAACTAGGAATGCAAATCTTAAATGATTTTTTTTTCTTGCTTTCAAGAATTTCAAAAGTTTATCTCTGCTGGGCAATATTACAACAATTTTTGCACATTTTTTCGGAGTGTGGGGTGTTTCTTGCAAAAAGAAATCATTTACACAAAAAATATTTTTGCAGAAAAAACAATATTTGCATAAGAACAATGTGAAATATACTGTTTTCTGTTGCAGTTTTTTCCCATTAAAAGTTCTAACATAAAAAGAAAGAAAGAAAATGTTCTGTGATCATTCTCTTAACAGGATGTCTCGATGTATGAAAGTACATGCTTTCACTGAGGATGTGATAATATCCAAATATTGTTTACATCCATGGTCAAACACACTACTCCCCTACTCATTCATAGCAATGTTAAAATCCTGGATTTTCCCATAGTGTTCTATAGATTATTCCTTACAGCTTCCTAGAACAGTGGATGGGCCGATTAGATGAACAGCGGAGGGAAGGAGAGAACTGCATGTTATGAAATTAAAAACACAAGACTTTCTCTCCTATATTTTCATATCCTCTAACATTTCGCAGTTAAAGAACTGGAACACACAAGGCCAAACATAATCATTGTGTGGTGAAGATGGCAAAAGTTATTAATGAGGAAGAACAGATAAGCTAAGGTACATCCAGACTGACTTAAAAATCCAGATTTTGTTCCTGTTCTTTCTGATATTAGACTGGGTTAAAATAAACAAACCTGGGGAGCTGGTATTAAAAGTCTCTGATTGTACCAGGAGCTGAGAGAAAATGTTCTGGAATAAGCAAGACATGTATAGCTAGATCTCCATAATAAAACCAGAAAGAAAAGGAACAAAATCTGGGACATTCTGGTGTTTTAAATCAATCTTATGTGCCCTAAGAGAGGCTCTAGAAGTTTGCATTTGCTTGGGCCTACCGGATTCTTCCCCCTCCTCTCCTCCTCCCCCTTCTGAGTTAACTGAGTGCAAACTACATTTGCACTTTGAACTCGTTTTGCAGCATTTTAAATAAGCTGAAGACACTGGGTCATTTTAAAAGGAGCTGGAAAAGTAGGATGACAGAGAATTAATAGGGACTGTCCATGCCAGTTCAGGACAGTTGAAGGGTATGTGCTTTTCTTCAAACTTTAACCAATATTGGAGGGAGGTGGGGACCCTTTTTCAGCCAAGGATCTAAATTCCAATTTGGGAAGCATCTGGGGGCCTGCACTCCAGCAGTGAGTAGGCTGAACATATGGAGCAAAGCCAAAATAAAGTGGGTAGGCCCAGATGTACTTCTTATCAATAGGACCTATTCAGTACTAGGGATGGGTGAAAATATTCCCAGATATTCCCACATAAGATGAAAAAGGGTTTTCCCAAATATCTGGAATTCCCAGTGAGAATACTTTTGATTTGAGAGCTCCTGCTGCAGAGATTTCTGAAGTTTTTGATTCTAAATAGACCAGACCACAGGCAGTGTACTAATGTAATGACTTCATTTAATGTTACATTGTGTATAGTCATATTACATATCTATGTGTTGTCTTTTTATGTGTGACCTTAAAGAAGGCCATGAGAATATACTGTATATGGGCTGAAACACATTGGGCTTTGATACCAATAAAACATCCATCGAGTACTTAGAGAAATGTTCTAGCCTGACTGACTGGACCTCTGAATAGGACCACTCCTGTTAGAATATTGGAGCTCATTGTAAAATTTTACTGTTGGTTCCCACTTGTGTATTACATTTTATCAATTTTAGTCCCTCTTACTTCGTCTCTCTTGTTTCAGTTCTGGACTCCTGCAGGGCTCTTTGTTTTCCAAACCAGTTTGCCCAGAAGATGGCATTTCCAAATTCTGATCCCGAGTCTGTTCAATGGTTTCCTTGATAGCCTTGGTTCCTTCATTGTCTGCAGGTATTTTTATATCTTGTACATCTTCTGGAAAGCTGGGAGTTGTCTCTAGATCACTGCAAATAACTTGAATGGAAGGACAGGGCTCTTCTCTACTGGGAAGGCTATCTCCAGTAGAAAAAACAGGGATTGGCCTAATAATAGGAGTGACTGGAGAACACAATGCATCATCAGATTCTACCATGCCCATGTCACTTTCCAAGCCTGTAGTGATGGCCTGAAAGTGAGTTTTCTCACCCAAGGGAATGGTGTTGGTAGTGGTACTTGGGCTGATGTCTGCTGTTGTGGAGATGCTCATGCCAGGTTTTGTTCCATCTGCTCGATCTGATCTGCTTACCTTAAAGAACAGAAACAGTTTTGAGCTGTTAAAAGCAATAACAAAGAGCAGGCATATAAGAGGAAATGTATTTGAGCTCTTTTTGATGGTTAGAACAAGAATATGACAGCAGACCAAAAGGTGCGTCCATTTTGCATAACACAAAAAATGGCAACACTCACCAGAGCTTCCCTCTAATTATACTCACCTCAGGCAATCTTCCCCATGACCACTGCATATGAGATTCCGAGACACGTGGTAGTTCAGAATTTCTGAGCTCCAATTCAGAGTCGCTTTTTGGAGCTGATGAGCAGTTTGGAGAAAGGCTAAGAAAGGGAGATAAAACAAAATTCTTTTACTACTGGGAGTGGAGAAGACCGCAGACTCAGGCTCTTGGACACCAATGCATGATGGTCAACTGAATCAAGAAACCATAACGAATGGCAATTATAATGAGACAGAAGCAGGAAAACACTCCCATCCCTGTAGACCAGGGGTGGATCCTCCAGATAGTGTAGGATTGTAACTCTCAGCATTCTGCACCATTGGCTATGCTGGTTGGGGCTACTGTGAGTTGAACTTCAACTGTACCTTGAAAGCAACACAATTCCCTCCCCAGTTCTAGAGCATGAATATAGAAGCATGCAGGCTTCCAGATGTGACCCCAAAAAAATCCTCAGGGAAAGTTACCCCCTTCCCAAAGCCACTTCTTTTCCTGCTTCCCAATGCTCTTCTCCTCTCTGAAGTTGCATGGCCTTTTCTGTACTTCCTAAACTAGTCTGCTGCTTTCAGGTGTAATGGAGGATCTTATTCCATTGTCAGTACTGAAGCAAGTCCGATTGGCATCAACATGTGATATGGGATGGGGTGCCATTTTGTTCTTTGCCTTGAGCATCGGAATGGCTTGGCTTAGCCCCGCAGAACTGGAGGTTGGAGGCAAGACCACCAGACATGATTGCTACTCCTGCTCCATGCCTTAATTCACACTAATTTGTTGACTTTAAAGGGCTGGGGTGGTTTGCCTTTGGTATCATTTACTACTATCATTGACCTCTGCAGAGGAGCCAGCTCTCCATCAGAATAGGGGTAGGCTTCTTGAGGTTGTGAAGTCCCAGCTTCTTCACTTTGAACATCCGCAAATGAGTAATAAGTTGTATTGCTGTTAAGAAAGTTTAAAGGAAAAAAATTAGGCCCAATGGCATCATTCATAAGGCAGAGGTCTTTATTCAAAAGTAGCATTGACAAATAGAGTAATGTGCCTATTTGAATAGATGATGTTATGCGGATAGAAAGATCTGGAACGGTTCTAGATATCATGGTTACCTTCTGACACTGGAATGCTTTATGGGCAGCCTTTCCCAGACTAGGGTCCCTGGGTGTTTTAACACAATCCTTATCTCCAGGCAGCTTTCCCAATTATAGAGTTTATGGGTCTTGCAGTTCAACAGCAGGGACCCCAGATTTGGAAAGACTGCTACAGGTTAACTCTTAGATCAAGCCTCTAATTAACCACTTTATTTCAAATGATCACTGCAGAATAAACAGGTCAGAAAGTTACCAAAAATGTTTGTAGGCCATGCTGGGAGATAGTTGTAGCATGAAAGCATGGCTCCACAATTTAGGCTGCAACCCTATGTGTACTTTTTAGAGTGAAATTCATAGAACACAGTAGGCCTTACTTTTGAGTAAAGATGCATATGAGTGCATGGTTCATCTGTTAGAATAATGCTCATCTAAAAAGAGACACACAACCAATTAAGAAGGATTTAAAGAAGTAATTAATTTAAAGTACAAGAAGTATGGCAGTGTACATGGCAAGAAATGTCTAAGGACTTTTTCGGACAAAGAAAAATAACGCAAGCAGCCTCTCCAGCTTGCGAGGCTGCTGTGCTGCAAAGTGCCCCTTTCGTATGACGCTCGCCCCTGCTGGTACTGTTGCGGTACCGCAGGGAGAGCTGAGCGTCATATTTCGTTGATTTTTTACTCACGAAAGTTGATCGTGAGTAAAATCAACGAAATATGACGCTCAGCTCTCCCTGCGGTACCGCAACAGTACCGGCAGGGGCGAGCGTCATACAAAAGGGGCGCTTTGCAGCGCAGCAGCCTCGCAAGCTGGAGAGGCTGCTTGCGTTATTTTTCTTCGTCCGAAAAAGTCCTAAGTCTAAGATGTTTCCTCATTTGCATGCAGGAGGGGATGCAACTCTTCTAAGTTGGTTACCTGCTGCAAAATGTACACATATCACATAAAAGTAGGGGGGGGCATTTTTGTCATGCTTACTGCAGTTTTTAGCAGAAACAGTACTTTATAGAAGAATACTGCATACCAGCAGGACCAGTTTTCATCAACTCACCAGAACTTTTGCACCCCTGCTATTTGATTAATCTATTACAGGAGTGGGCAAAATGTGGCCTTGGGGCCAAAAATACCCATTTTTGTCTTCTGCACACTTTGGGTTTTTAATTTTATTTTTCAGTAGTCCATGTGGCTTCCGGAGGTTTGCAGGGCAAAAAAATGACCCCTTGGATCTGCCACAGCCTTTCACCCCAATCTACACAAAACTTTCAGGCACTAGCTGCTGCTTTGTCATATGAAAAATCACAGGACAACTGTCCATGAAATAACACCCTCCAGATATGTTGGATTCAACTTCCCATCATCCCCATACAGTATAATTATGGTCACTGGGGAGGTGGAGGTTATAATCCAACACATCTGAAAGGCACTAAGTTGGGGAAAGGTAACATAGGAAGGACTTGCTCAACCATGGAAACCCAGTGGGAGACTTTGGGCGAGTCATTCTGTCAGCCTCAGAAACCCCCATGATAAGTTTGCCTTAGGGTTGTCATAAGTCAGAAACAACTTGAAGCCACACAATAGCAACACAGCTTGCCACTGAAACTCAACAGGAAAAGGAACTAAAGGCATATGGACAGTGGGACAGTCAATATAATATTAATTTTGTTCTTTTTATCCAGTATCAACAGTCAACTTCATATTAATTCATGTCCATTTAAGTACACTTAATAAGGTTTACATATAAATGTATATTTCATCATACTGAGTTGCTTTTAATTAACTTCAGCTAATTTTTAATCTTGATCTTTTAATCTATTTTACATATATGTGGCAAATTTTTAACTGAAAAAAGGTAAATAACAAAACGATGTGGCTCTTGAGCCAACTTGAAAAATGGCCACAGTTCCATGGAAATTACCCACACATGCAGTCAAGAATTTCAAAACAATCTTTCTGGTCTTGTTAATCTTGTGTCAGTCCCTAACAAACAACACTGTCTATGAATGTTGGTACCTGTAGTCATTTCATGCATTCCAACAGCTCAAGTTTAGGTTATAGCCAACTCACTTGGAAGTCAACAATTTTCGCTTCTCCTCTAGGGATCGCTCATTTTCAGTCCCCTCTTCTTCTGATGTTGAGTCTGTTGATGACTCCTTTTTTTTCAGCTTCTTCTTCCGCCACCTTTTCTTGCGCAGGGCTGTGTCTGAGCCCAAGCTTTCAGGGTTGCCATGCAAATTTGAACATCTGGCTGAAGGATCTGAGCTTTTCTCAGAAAGGATGGGAGACGTGCACAAAGAAGTGGGAATGGTCTCCTGAAATATGAGGGTGGAGATGGGGAAGAGGAGCTGAGTTAGGATAGGAGCTGTGATAAGCTGGCCCTTCTCTTCTATCAGTAAGGGAAGGCTCCCAGCCTATTTGTACAATCTGAAAACACACACTCAAGGATTCCTCTAGTCTAGAAATTCCTTTCTGAGGTAAAACCACCACCACTCGCTGAGTTAACCCTTTCCTTTGTCTAGTGCAGCAAGAAGCCAGACAGGTTGTGTTAAAATATCAGCAATGACCTTTTTTTCTATCCCAGAGAAGTTCAGATAGCTGACCGAGAAAGGTAGGTGACCATGGAGATTAGAAAACAGAAAAAGCTTTATTTTAGTTCCAAAGGCTTAAGGCTAGCATGGAGGAAAAACACGCCTCCAGGATTTCAGCTTAGATTTACAGAAGATATACATTCAGTCAGAGTACTAAAATGAAATCATAAAAGCTAACCCATACTAGCTAGAATTGTTCCCTAAGCTAAGATAATAGTAACTTACAATTTATGATGTTCATGCAATCAGTCCATTTCCCAATTGGGATGGCTAGCCAGGCTCTCATAGCCAGCCTGGTTTAGTCTCTGGAGATGGAATTCAGAGTCCTTTTGGATGGAAGTCTCCCCTTAGACTTCGAATATCATTTAGGGCCCCTTTGATGTTATCAGGCCCAGGAGAGAGGTTGGCTTCCCCCCAACCTCTGTTATCACAGTCTAACATCTCTCTACAAAGGTATATGTCTCTCCATCTGGCCCAAGCCAGATGGCTCCTGCATGAGGCCCAAGGATGGGTCTCAAGCTTGTGCTAAGCCATGTGGCTCTCTCTCCATGTGCTCTCCAGCATGTGGGCTCTCTGTCTCTCTCTGAGAACAAAGGAATTCAGAAAATTTAAAAGTCTTTAGGTCAGATCTCTGATTGGTTCTGCATTGCCAAACCTGATTGGCTCTCCAGGCAGGTGATGTGATGTCATGTTTAGGAAATGAGGTTCCCACCCCCTTACCCATACCTGAGGGTATGGAACCCAAGGGATGGAATTTTTCACCACTGTGAACTGTAGAGTTTGTAGATGAACTCCCCATGATGGGCTATGCAGGCCATCATGACAGGAGTGTGTGAATGTGTACACACACATGAACATCTGACTCACATCTGACTTCAACTTACGGGTCAGCTTATGGATACCCCATGAATTTCATAGTGTTTTCATTGGCAAGCAATACACAGTGGTGGTTTGCCATTGCCTTCCTCTGACCCTGCATAGCTTCTAAGATCAGACAGGATCTGGTGCATTCAGGGTATTTACGAGAGCTATAGGACAAGATTAAAACTATAAATCAGACAAGTCAAAAACAAACAGAGCATCAAGGGAAGCCAGATTCCATGAATCCAGTGAAAACTGTATATCCAGGACTCCAGAGCAGAGGAGAAGTTTCTTCTAGCCTTTGCCATCATGAAGAGAAATAAGACATGCTGGGAAGTTGCATACCTTGCCTCCCACGGAAAACTTCACAGCAAGGAAAAAACTGCAAAGCAGATGGGAAGCCTGCTCAGCCTGCTCAGCCTGCATCCATTGTCTAATGAACTAAAGGCTGGCGGTCCATGTGTATTAATGAAATCTATTGTTTTAGATATACTAAAATATAAAACTAAAGGCAAGCTAAGGGTGCATCTACACTGTAGAAATAATGCAGTTTGACACCACTTCATTCTGTGGAATCCTGTGATTTGTAGTTTTACAAGTTCTTTAGCCTTCTCTGCCAGAGTGCTGATGCCACACAAAACTACAAATCCCAGGATTCTGCAGGATGGAGCCATGGCAGTTAAAGTGGTATCAAACTGCATTATTTATACAATGTAGATGCACCCTAAGTAAGATTGTGCAAGTTGCATTTTCGATTACTGCAGTAGCTGTTCTCTTCCGATCATACAACAACAACAAAAAGCATTTAAGTTTCAAAACAAAGAAAGTTCTGAACAACTGCTCAAATGTGATCACTTCTTGTTGAAAACACAAGGACAGTGCCTGGCAAAAACTTTAAAAACCTGGAGAGAAGTTCAAGTTGGATTTCAGGGGTCAGGGAACACGCCTTCAGAGATGAAATGAAGCAAAAAGGAAGTATGTAAAATAAGCAGATATATGCAGGTGCTCTCAGTTGTGTGACTCCAGAAAACTGGGGCCTTCTTAGTGAGAATTTTGCATGGTCATACAGTTGTGATTCTCAGTAAGAAAATGAAAACTGTGAAGTTAGAAGAAAAGGTCAAGCACCAGACACAACGTATCTGCAGTGTAACAACAGGTAGGTTAAGTGGTAGCTGAGAGCAGTTCAACAAACTGGAGGGTTGTTCTTGGACATTTCAGAGCCAGCAGCAGCTGGTGGCTTCCATATCTGTGGGGGTTCAGTTCCCGGACTTACTGTGGATACTCCAAACCGCGGATAACAGCAAACACCATTGAAAATAACGGGACTTCCAGTTTAAAATACCATAAAGTTGCCTTGGAGGACCTAGAAAATGTCTAGAGAGGATGCTCTCTGAGCATTTTCTAGGAAGACTCTATGGTATGTGTTCTGTTTTGTGTCCCGCGGAGAACTGAAACTGCAGATATTGGTTCCGCAGATATAGGGGTCCTACTGTATGGTGATGAATCTGTTCTGGCTTTTAGTCTGAACTTTAAAAGAGCGGTCTAAAGTGCAGAACTCTGCCCCCAAATAGGTTTAGCACCTTGGATAGCTTTAGATTTCAGACTAACTTAAAGAAGATTCATCCTCCCTCCCTTACTGCCACCACACTGATATGGAAGCCACCAGCTGCTGGTGGTTCTGAAATGTCCAAGAACAATCCTCCAGTATCACTGACTGTCATGGAGCAGGAAAGGAGTAAGCAAGGGGTCAAGTAGTGAGATGTAATGAGATGCAGAGCAGCAGAACTTTACCAACAACAAGAAGAGCACAATACCATACCCTTCCCTGCCCTAATAGCTTCAGTCTACCCTATTAGAGAACATTGTCAGAAAAAGTAGCCAGCAGACCATCCACTCTAGCTATTTGATATCACTTTAACAGCCATGGCTCCATTCTATTGAATTCTGGGATTTGTACTTTAATGATGTACTTAGAATTAATTTAGTGCATAACTTTATCTGAAGGACCGTATCTCTCTTTACGAACCCACTAGAGCTCTTAGACCGTATGGAGAAGCCTTTCTCTCTATCTCACCACCATCTCAGGCTCATTTGGTGGGAACAAAGGAGAGGGCCTTCTTGGTGGCTGCTCCCAGGCTGTGGAACTCCCTCCCCAGAGAGGCCAGGATGGCCCCATCTCTCCTCTCTTTCTGTAAACAGGTAAAAACATTTCTGTGTCAGCTGGCATTTGCATTCTGACTTTTAAATGCTGTGTGATTCGTATTTTAAAGTGTTATATATTTCAATATTTTAATGTTTGCGGTTTTAACTGTGTAAATTGTTTATTTTAAAACTTGATATTTATACTTTTAATAATTAGTATTGTTTTTTACTTGGATTTAAAGTCATTGTTAGCCACCTTGATTCCCTGTTTGGGAGAAAGGTGGAATACAAATAAAATAAATAATAATAATAATAATTCTGAATTACTTTGATAGAGTTCTCTGCTACTGAATTCTAAGTACCTTAAGAAGCTACAAATCCAAGGATTCCATAGGATGAAGCCTGGGTGGGTAAAGTGGTATCAAGGTGATATAATCATGTAGTGTAGATACACTACCAGTTAGTTATTTTTTCATTATTTGTATTCAGCTCACCTTTTGTTCCTCTGATTCTTGGACAAAAAAGGCTTCTCCATTGTCACCCAGCTTCATATGCAGATTAACTGGCTCCCCATTGATTTCTATGTCAACCTAGAGAACAGATGAAAGACAAAAGTACATTTTGTTTTTAAAGCTGAGGAAGCCTAGATGAGATCATGGTAAAGTTAACAAAAGGGTCATTCTAAATATTTTCTGCCATGGAATCAAGGGATGCTTAAGGAATATGATCTTTACAAATACTGGTCAACAACAAACCTGAGGCTCTTTCACACTAGGAAATTATAGCACTTTAACTGCCATGGTTCCATCCTATGGCATTTGCAAGTTAAGGATTTGTAGTTTAGGGAGAAGTATTTAGAATTCTCAGCTCATCGAGAGCCACTGCCTGCTCCGGTGAGGTGGCTAGGAATTTATACCTGACCACCAGACTAGAGTGAAGCATGCAGGCTTCTTCCCCCTCCCAGCCAATCAAATTTAAACCTGGGAATTGCATCTGATTGGCTGGGAGGTGAGTCCCCCCATCCAATCAGAGTGAAGCAAGCTTCATCCTGATTGGCTACTGCTCTGCCTTCCCCCAGCCACCTGAGAAGCTAGCCATGAAGAAGACGGAGCAAGCATGGCAGCGGCCATGTGGACCTGGCCCAACACGAAGGGAGGGGAGATGTGTAGGGTCCCCACCGGGACTGCAATCTGATGGTCTGGTAAGTCCAGCAGTCCTGTTCTCAGCCAGAGAGCTCTAGGGTTTCACCAAACTACCAATCCCAAAATTCCATGGGCTGTTTAAATGGCAATTTAAATGGAATCATAGTGCTATAATTTTGTGGCGTGAAAGGGTCCCATTTGTGCATTTCACAGAATAATGTGAAGATCAGAACTTAGCTATCCACCAACGATCCCATTTGCCAAGCATTCTAATGTAATGATAGGCAATTTGCAGCCGGGGGGGGGGAGCATAACACCAAAATCTGAAGGTATAGTGGTAAAAGCCTCCTCACTTGCATTTTAAAATAAGGTGTCTGGAGACCACCCACCTTGTTTTAAAACTGAATTATGTTCTATAAAAGCTTCTGGGTAGTGTGAGGTTTGTTGCTGCTGCTGCTTTGTAAAAATGTGTTGTTTTTGCTGCTGCCCAGTTGCCAAAAATTGTCTACAAATTCAGTAGTGTCTACAAAAAAAAATGGCAGGGCTATATGTGGCCCTTTTGGCCTTGTGGTGTTCTCCCTGTTCTAATACAACACTCAGCTGAAACAAAAGTAATAAAAGTAAATTTTAGCAAATCCAATTGCTATCTCCAGTCAGTGCCAGCCCACTGAATCAATTGCTGAACAGTATGTGAATCCCATTGATTTTATGGGTTTACTCTAGTTGGCACTGGCATTTTGATTTAAACCTTAAAATGCAGGTTTCAAGAGAAAATGCACCAAGAAGCATGTAATTTAATATATAAAATTAAAATATTTTGTGGATTTCTTTAAAATATAAATGGTAGATTAATTAATACAAAAACTAGTCAGAATGATTTTTTAGGTGAACACATCTACTAGAATTCATTCATTCGTTCATTTAATTTATACCCTGTCTTTCTCTTTAAAAGGTTGACAGGCAACAATCCTCTACATGATGGCATCAAGGGTTCTGTAGTCCAGGTCCAGTTTAAAGATTGTAGTCTTCTTTATGTTTCTCAAATCTTGAAGTTGCCTATCAACTGCTAGTTGATGGACAGCAGTCTGAACAGGTACACAGGTTCTTTATTTACATTCCTCTCCATAAGTGTGAGATGTATTCTTTTTTTCAATTAAATTATTGCTAAATTATTCTCTCTATACCAGTTAGCACATGTAATTGCACATTGGAGTAGCACATTGCAGTGATACAAACAGAATTCTAAAATAAAGTGTTTCGCATCCCAAACTGGCAACTGCTTCTGAAGCCAAGAAAACGCTTGATTCCTGCTGCCACAAAAGATTGCCTTGACACATTATGAAGTCTCTTCAGAGGGTTATCCCATCATTTTGTTCTATACACACACACACACACACACACACACTCATTCATTCTGAGTATTTATATCCTGCCCTTCAGCCAAAAAGGCTCTTGGTGGCTTTTCTTGTTGTTGTGTGCCTTCAACTCATTTCTGAGGGCTTGCCTATATGAGGCAATAAAATGTGGACTGATGCAATTCGCAGCAGCTTTCTTTTGTCTTGATGATTTATTTATTTTTTTTGGCAAGGTTGCAGGCATGCAAAGCTATCCACATTCCTTGTTCAAACAGGCATGCCTGCGAATCCTGGTGAGTGTGAGTGAATTACTCGCAGTTTTATTGTCTCCAGTTGCCACTGCCGAACAGTACTTTAAAAAAAAAAGCATATCCAAGGTGCAGTAGTGTGATAGTCCTCTTAAATAAATATAAAAGTGGGGGAAGGCTGTTTTCTTACCTGAGTGCACAATTGCTACAGCAAAAGTCCAACATGGCGGTTTGGGGCATTTGCCTTGTTAGCAAGCTCTGCCCCCTGTGCATGTCCGACCAATCAGCCTTCAACTTTCGCTTTTATTGGGAATGCACACCAAAGTGAATTGGTTGTCCCAACAAATGAGAATGCACATTCCCCGTGGAGCAGTTTAAAAACTTCAGTGAAAGCCACAAAGGCTTTTCCTGCAGAGTTTTTGGCATTTTGGCCCCCCTCCTTCCAAATACGGAGGATTTGTCTCATTATGACAAATCGTATTCTCCTCAAATTCTATGAGGAGTATTTTCACCATACAGACAACCCCTGACTAAGGTGAACCTATCACAGCTAAGAGAGTGTGACTTGCCCAAGGTCACTGGGTGGGATTCCATGAGTGACCAGGGATTCAAACTTTTGTCTCCAGAGTCAGTCTAACACGCAAACCACTACAACACACTGGTTCTCCCCAAGCTGGCTTAACAAATTGTTAATTTCACCATTTTCCCTGCCCTCAGGTTTATAACCCAATTAAGACATGACACAAAAGGAAAAGGGGATTAAGTGCAGCAGATGCTACCTCTTCTTATCTCCCTCCAAGGCCAGAACAGTAGCGGGTGGGATGGAGAGAAGGCCCTTCCTCGGTTGCTGGGCCTAGGCATGATGGAGGCAGCTAACAGACTGCAAAAGTAATGCAGTTTGACACTGCATTAACTACCATGGCTCAATGCTATGAAATTCTAGGATTTGCACTTTAGTGAGATATTTAGCCTTCTCTGCCAGAGAGCTCTGGTGCCATAGGATGGAGTCATGATAGTTAAAGTGGTGTCAAACTACATTATTTCTGCAGTCTGCCAGCAGATAGAACTGTGCCTGCCTCTTCTTTTCTCCCTCCAAGGCCAGAACAGCGGCAGTTGGAATGGAGAGGGGGCCTTTCTTCAGCTTCTGGGGACTAGGCCCTCAGCCATAGGACAGCTCACACCCTCAAGTCACATTTCCTGACATAAATATTACTCCTCTCTTAAGCTTCTTCTTCATTAATGAGGGTTGCAGCTTTCGAGATATCAGGAAGAAGACAGAAAGGTTAACATATTGTACCTCTTTAAGATATAAATGTCATAAATGTCTTAAAGACATTTTGTACCTCTTTAAGACATAAATGTCAGGAATAATATGAGATGAGATTATCCAACAAGTAAACACATATCACCATAGAACAGTTACACCTTTGTGCAGGGAAGCTCACCTGGCTGAGCTGTGCAGTACTGTACGTTCAACCTTTTAAAAATGGAACTTGGCAGTATGCAGATGACACAGGCTACTTGTCTGATGTTGTGTGGATAGTATGAAATTGGCAATTGTATTTGAGCTCATGAAAACATAATCTTAGCCCCACCAAATTATATAGGAATGGCTTGTATGTTTGTGGGTTTTTTATTATATAAACACATTGGCTTCTATCTCAAAGGAAATGTGTGTACAGGTATTAAATTTGCAGAGTGTGGAAACAACTAGTTTTCCATAATGCATTGTTATTAATGTTGATGAAAGTATTGACTGGTAACATTAATGATTATTGGGAGATTAAAGCCATATACTGTATGTTGCTTTGGTCATGTGGAGTTGGGAGATTGTTGCCTCTTACCCTCTCCTTCTGATAGACTATTAAAAATTATCTGTTGTTCCCCAAAAGACAACAAATTGGAAGTTGTTTCATTTTTTAAAAAAATGTCACCATCATTACTCTGGAGCTCCAAGGCAGGACATTAAAATAACATGCGTTACCTTAACGTGTTACAAGCTCTGCTAATTTGCAGTAAAAGAATCATTGAATTTTTGACTGGTAGAAGATGGGAACAAGTGGAAGAAGGAAACAATCCACTCTGTAATTGCTTCTTCATATTTAGCAAGCATATTTCAGAAACTGCTAAAGAAGACTGAACCAATTCTCAATCTATAATGTTACTAAGTCTATCATGTGACCAAGATCTGGATAGCAGTTGACCACTTTATGCCATTTTATACAGCCTTAACTATGTGAGTCACTAAATTTTTGGAATAGTCACAAATGATGTCACAACCCCTCCTCCTCCCTGTTTATTATGTGCCTTCAAGTCAACTCTGACTTATGGCAACCCTATCATAGAACTTTTTTAGGAAAATTTATTCAGAGGAGGTTCACCATTGCCTTCCTCTGAGGCTGAGAGTATGAGACTTGCCATAGCCATTCAGTGGGGTTCCATGGCCAAGTGGCTATTTGAACCCCAGTCTCCCAGTCTTAGCCCAACTCTCAAACCATTACAACCATATCTTGCCATAATTTTAAAAAAATAGTCTGAATGATGAACATACTGTATACTCCATCACTCACATCTTGCCACATTAAGGCTGTGGTCCTTATCAAAGTCTTTTAAAAGTACTAATCTCAGTAATTTGGGATACCCATATATACATTATTCCTATCTAGGTATAAGTGAAAAGCTTAGTTCAGTCTTTCATAAGAATTTAGCAAAACATGCAAATTTCTTCACATTTG
Organism: Gambelia wislizenii; assembly: GCA_030847615.1. Classification (NCBI taxonomy): domain Eukaryota; kingdom Metazoa; phylum Chordata; class Lepidosauria; order Squamata; family Crotaphytidae; genus Gambelia; species Gambelia wislizenii. The sequence goes on from JAUMIR010000004.1 coordinate 39,551,288, forward strand.
AGATGGAAAAGATCTGAAATTTAAACATTTAAATCTAGAAGACAGCAAAACAAAGACATTCCTTCATCCATGACCATGGTTTTTTGGACTTCACTCCAGATGCTTTGGTTTGAATCCCTGGATATTCAACCATGTTTGTGGCACTGAACTATAGAGTTGATGTTTCTTTTTTTCTGGGACGGTCCATAACACCTAATTGTCAGGAAGGTATAACAACATTGTCCTCTCTATGCTGGGAACATCTATAACTACTGAATGCAACCAGTGCAAAGTGGAGAGGGGGGAATTTAACCAAAAATGTTGTGAATATCCTCATACCAGGATGAAAAGAAGTTTGAAAGGTTGGAACACAAGACAAAATGAAACAAGCAGATTTCCCTACCCTTAGTCCTATGGCCAAACATCTGGAATCACTTACCACTTTCTCACTGGAATGCAGAACACGCAGCTTCCCAAAGCGCACATGGAAAGGTGAGCAGTTGAAGGAACCATCTGGCTGCCTCACCACAATGACATCAATGCAACCCGTGAGGGTAGCTGGGTTCAGGCCCTTGTATAGTTCCTTCACAGTGCCGAACACAGTTTCGGCAATCTGGCCCACATAGTTCATTGTTTGAGACTATAAGCACAAAGAGAAAGGAAAAATACTCAGATTGAATAAACTTTTGAAAAAAACACATTGTGTAACGGCTAAACTATAACTCGGAGCATCTCTAGTCAGTAGATGGTGCTGCAACATATACATCAAGAGGCATGGTTGGCTGGAATTAGGAGACAGGCCCTGGAAAGCTTGCTTTGTTCCTTTTTATGTGCCTAATCAGTCTGCTGGCCAGATTCTAACTAAAGACAGCTAACTTCCAGGCTGCTGTTCTTATGCTTCTTTATTTTATTTTTATTTTATTTTAAAAATAACAGGGGTGGGAATCATGTGGCTCCCAGATTGCTGTGGCACTTCAACTCACAGCATTCTTCACCACTGGCTATGAAGCCTAGGGCTGATGGGAACTGCAGTCCAGCAACATTTGGATGGCTGCATAATTCTTACCCATTTTAACTGGACAGCTCTTCAACTGGCAAATAAATCCTCTGGCAGCTCTTCAGCCAGAAAACTATAAAGTAGGACATGTGGCTTTGCAAGAGCTACAGTGAAGTATTACATATTTCTTGCAATCAGATTTAATCTCCCTTCACTATGCCTTATGTTTTGCAAGGATATCACATAATGGGATGGTTACTGTGGTGAATGCTAACCAAAAGACTCATGATGGGTTAAGCCAGAAAATCAGTTCATTTTCTAAGAAGAAAACAATAGATCTGAAGAAGCATATTTTAAAGTTTGGATGACACATGCATGCATTGTAACAGATATTTTAGAAAGTGTTCCCTGTTAGGGCAAAGAAGACGACAATCTCTCTCAAGGTGGTGCTTACTACCTGCAGTCTTTTGAAGAAAAGCATGTTTCAAAGGGGTGGGGTGGGGGGATCCTCTGCTAACAGATCAATCAGGGACACAATTTCAGTCGAACCATTTTGCATAATAATGTTGCCAACAAATTCAAGCTAATTTAGTGTTGTAACCCTGTGCATCAGCTGAGTTTATACATTAAACATTCATGAGTGGGTCTTTTCAGTGGTGGCACCCTCATTGCCTGGCACCTACTAGAGAACAGCAGACAGTGAATTAGAACAGCTGGAAAAATAAAAGGGTCTTTAATTTTCCAGGTGTTCTAATCTCAACATTAATGTGTTTCACTGGTTTTTAAATCTTGTATAGCTGGTATTCTCTAGCTACATGTTTATATTCTGATGCTGTTTCAGTTTATTTTAGCTACATTTTTTATTACTATTGAGAAACACCTGGAGGATTTTTTAAGCTAATGGGAGGTATCCAAACAACGCAAATAAAAGAGAGTATCAAAGATAGGAACAAACTGTACCTTTGATAGAACAAGCATTTTCTCTTAGTGACCAGTGTTACAGGCATTTTTTAAAAGCAGAGAGATAAGTGTTATTGCATGTAAAGAAATATAACTCATGCAAGTTCGCCCTTACATTAACAGTGGAAGAGGCTTTGACTCTTATAATTAAGTCACCAGACACTTCAATAAATATTCAGTGTTTTCTCAGTAACACTGCAGTGATGTCCCTTGGTTGCCAGTACGCTATGTATCTTTGCAAATGAAGTAACAGATCACTCTGCTTACACTGAATAAATTGACTTAAACTTATTTGACATAGAACAGACAATGGGCCATAATAGCAGAAGGGTTAGGCATTATTAGGATGGCCACCTATGTAACACCAAGAAAGATGACAAAAATTTGGATAGTCTTCCTTTTCTATAAACTGTAGACTGCATGCAGCCCCCAGTCTTTGGGGAGGGGGGATTCCTTGCTACTCATCTGCTGCCAATGAAGGAAGATAAAATACCCAATCTTCTTCTCTACCTTTCCAGAAGAGAAGAGGACACACTGCTTGTAAACCAGTAATGCTCTGTGGGGCTGGAGGACACTTTGGCACTTTCCTCTACTTTAGAGTTGGTACTGATTTTTGGCATCAGGAAAATAAATCAGTAGTTGCTGCTGTTACATACCCTGATAACCCACATCTTGGCTATATTTAATAATTTGGCTACAGTGGCCATCCACATGGTTACAAGTAAACAAGGATCACCTAATACCAAAATGGGATTCATGCAAGACCTAGGGACGGGCCTTGGAAACTCCCCAAAACAGATACTCAAGTAAGAAACTCAACACATGGAGGTAAGTCAATCGCTAATCCACTCAGTGATAGCAAGAGACCTTACTGCTTGTGAAATGGGATCTTCTCCCCTATACCCTTCCAACAAAAGACCTTGCCTGTTTTCCTATTCAATTCCAAAAGTATCGGCCATTAATTATCATTAACTCTTCCAGAATATCCTTTGTTTTAGCCTGGGAACCTCTGAGAATAATTGCATTTCCCTCGAACAACTATCTCTTCAGGGGAAGCATTTCATATGACTATCACCCTAAAACACCTCCCAAGTATGCACCAATCCCCTGCTTTCTGACTTCACATCAGTTCGTATCACCAGTCTATTGTCCAGACCTCCTCGCTGTCGGTTTACTTTGCAACCTCTGCTCTGCAGGATCGGTACAGTATAACCCACAACTCCCTTACTCTATTCCTCTATCCAAATCCTTCCTGCTTTGTTAGCCTTGTGTGAGTGCTTGAAGCCTGAGTGTGTGCGTGAATGCTGTTGATATTAAATGTTGATCATTTAATTGTACCTTTTGGCTTAGAATCTCCTCCTTAGTACTGCTATACATAGGTTAAAAGGTCCCGCTGTTGCCTGTCCTCTCACTGCCATAATTGAGCTAATTAAATATTCCCCATTTTAATATTTGGACATCAGAGGGTCCCCACAGACCCCACACAATTCGGATAACACTGCGCAGTTTTGGTGCTTGCAGTGCAGCCCTCAGCAGGTTTTTAGCAGGTCCAGGCAGCCACTAGTCTCACAAGTTACCTATCCCTGTGTACAGTTTTAAATACATCTTCCCAATATGCTGGAGGAGCTGCACCAAGCTTGCTGTCCAGGTATTAGCTGTTGATGAGCAACTTCAGGAGTACTGTTGTTCCTCTAGTTCTTTAAGTTTGTATTGGGCAGCCCTTCAAATACAGGACCCTCTTCTCTAAAACTACTGTAATCATTATTGCCATCTGAGTAACTGTCTAAGAAAATCCTATGAAATTTATGGGGTCGCTATAAATCAACAGATTACTTGAAGACACATACACACAATAGCTAGAACAAGGCTGATAAGAATCTGTGGCCCTCCAAATGCTGTTGGACTCCACTTCCCATCTATACCAGTCAACTAGGCAAGTAGTAAAGAATGATAGGAGTAGTAGTTCAATAGTTTCTAAAGGGCCACAGGCTGCTCATCTGAGATTAGAAAGATGAGAATTGGTATGATCATGCTCCTGCATACAATGGTGTAATGGAGCAAGAACTCACTGGGTTGAAGTCCCAGGCCTTTTTAATGAGCAGAGTTTATGAAATAATCTGCTCCCCCTCCCAGAGCTAGACAAAGATGAATATACATGTAGCTCTAGTCATTTATTGCGCTGGTAAGAGCAGCTACATGTTGTAAATTCCTGCAATATAAGGGTGGCATTAGTGAAGGGAGGTGGGGCATAAATGTAACTGGCATAGAGAAAGCTTCTTGAAAACAGAACTAAAGAAAGGTTACTTCATCTGCTCCTGGTTAAGAAGTAGATAAACCGCCACTCCCACTTACTAAAGAATTCAACATACAATTAAGAAAGCCATGCCATGCTGAAACAGGGCATTATGTAGGAAGACAAAACAGTGGCCAAAATGATTAACAGATGACTGTCTAATCACATTTCAAAAACATCAGTTAGCCCTCAATATATGGATATATATTTTATTCTATATTTCTTTTCTATAACCTGGTGGCATGAATATTTTACAGGAAGTGACAAGAGTCAAATTAAGGGTGGTGCTATCTATAGTCTAACACAACACTCCCATTCATTCAAACCCTGCTATCTCAGTTGCCTAGTTAAACAAACACATAGAGAAAGATTTTGCCAAAAATCCATGGTGACAAATGAACACTGTTGGGAATTTGAGTTAATGTGCAGCAATCAGTATTATGCCTTCTCATTTAGACAAGTCCCAAGTCATGACACTAGCATACCACTTCTTCCTTTGCTTTAAATGGCATGCTGGCCCAAGGTCTCTTAGCCTCCAGCTCTCTCCCCAAGTCCTGCCCTCTCACTTCTGACTTTTTGGTACGCCAATGTAGTACAAGTAAAACACACATGCCAACACCTTAGAACTGAGCCAGTGAGCCCTGGTGCAGCAGGCAATGGGTGAAGATCAGCACCTAGCTTTTAAAGCCACTTGGTACATAGAAATTTTCTCCTCCTCCAGCCCTGTTTGCCCTGAGATGTGTCTGCCTGTCTGAAAACCTATAGAAACATAGCAATCACATAACACTTTGGCCACTGCCCCAAGACCTATCAACCCTAACAACTTACCCAAAGTCAAATTTCAGTAAGTGAATAGGCCCAGTCTTTTGTCTGAAAGTTGCAATCACCATAGCAGAATTTAATTAAGGGGCCAAAGCAATCAATTAATCAACATAGCCTCCATTCTGAAAGAATGTGTCATATGCCAATACTCTTCCAACCTGAATGGACACTGGTGTTATGTGGTAAAAGCTGGACTTTGATAGTTGTATAAAGAAGATTCTGTCATTCACAAAGTTAGTCAATCTTTTGAAGTAAGGCAAACCTTTCTATTGCCATCTGTAATGGAACATGACACTTGCACAGCTACAGTATTCATAGCCCTCGAAAAGGCAGTGGTCATACCTGCTGAAAGAACAAAGCTACAAAATACAGCTATTACTGTCCAGGAAAATTGCCACCACTTTACAATGTGGCAAAGTCACCTTTTTTGGATTACAACGCCCTAAATCCCATGCTGGCCATGCTACCTTGGGGATTCGTGACACTGTGATCCCAAAAGGTAACCTTTTAAACCTCTGCATCTATGCTATCTCAAAAAAACAAAAAAGGATGCTTGAACACCCCACAAAAACAATTAGACATCTGTTGTATGTGAATGCACAAAAGACTCTTAGGAATTTATCAGACTACAAGCTTTAAAACCTTTTTTTGCCAGCATAGAAAAACCCATTTCTATGCCGGCAAAAGAACATTCCCCCACCCCCGCACTTACCCAGCAAAGACCGCACTTTCCCGTCAAAAGCTCCCTGGCAATAAAGAGGAAGTGTGATTTCCTTGCACAGGAAATTCAAAAATAACAAGAAAACTACATTTAAAGTTGCACAAACCGCGCACGCACACACACACACACACACACATTTTAAAGGTCCCAAGTAACCCAGGGAAGGTTTTTTTAAAAAAAGATAGTCACTTACCTGGATGTCCCAATCTGACCTGGAAATGTTCGCACCAGAGAGGGCTTTGTTGGGATAAGTACGAGATTTAAAGGGACAGAGGCATTGCATGTCGGCAATGCCAGCAAAAAAGCAGCAGGGGGATCTATTGATGGTTTAAGCTGTCAGTTAAAAACAATGGGGTTTGGTCTGTTTTTAACCACAAAAGGGTGACGTCATCTGATCTGCGCACCCTTTCACAGTTATGTGGCATCATGATGAAGCCGTATTTTCCGTGTCTGATAAAGTCCTTATTCTTACGGAAATGGCCACAGCCAAATGTAGGAGTCCATACATACATACATACACAGACACACCAGAGAAAGCTGCTTCTTACCCAGCAGGACCAAGGCAATTTGACCTTGCCTCCCTTCCTAGAACGAAACCCACCTCTGCTGAGCAGTTTGAGAGAGCTGATCTTGCTCCCCAGCATCTCACAGTTCCCTCTGGATTCTACAGGGAGCCAAACATCTCCGAAGGGACATGGTTCCTTTTTCCTAAGCAGAGAGGAGAGCTCCATATGTTTGGGTTTTCTATGCTATGAATGTCAATGATAATGCAGTTTCTAGAGGGCTGAAGGGAGGCCCTTGCTGGCGCTAGAAGCTTCATTGCCCCTGTCAGCTCCATGCTGTATGGAGCTGAGAGAAGGTCATGAGACTGTCCCCTTGCCACAGTAACCTGCTGAGCTGAGCATTCTTCAGTGCTGTTTAATTTGCAGCTGGGATGGCAAGTTCACAACCCACAGTTGCACAGTTGTTAGAGCTCTCGTCTCTGTTGTCCGTTTTTGTATTTAATGAAGGTGTTTAGGTAGCATTAGAATACATTTAAAAATATTGTTCTTGGGTATGTTCATACATGCAAGTGTTGCTACATTGTTATGGATAGATGTTCTGGGTCATAAGCAATTGCAGGATAGGCAAAAGTGACCAGGACAAAGCTTTCATATGAAGCTGATAGACTCCTAGACTGTGTACCCATTTTTTAAAAAGGGCAAGTATAATTATGTGTTTGTGAGAGAGACCCATATTTGCCATAAACATATTTTAGGTTAGGGATGAGGAATCTCTGGAGTCAGGCCATATATCGCACAAGCATCTCTCCATCCAACCAGCAAGCTTCTTTTGTAGTGATCACAGATAAGAGACTATTTAACACAGCAAGAAAGAGCAATGCAAACCTGTTTAGGGAAGCATGGACAATTGCCAAAGAGATGGGGGGAAGGAAAGGTCAAACATTTCTGCCTCCTTGCCAAAATCTGTTTTGTGTCTGAGATTTTTCCCAAATAATGTTATGAGGGTCACTCAAGATGTAGTTTGATTCCATAAAAGATTTTTGTACTTGATCTGAATGTGCTGACATCAACTGGTGAAGCTTTACGCTGCATGAAGAGGGGCCCCAACATCTACTAACATTCACATATCAAGATAGTGTAAGACATAATATTCTGGTTGGGTAGGGGCAGTCCCAGTTAATCCTTTGTTGTCTCACTTTTCAGCTGCTTTTAAATTGTCCAGGTTTCTGTCTCTTACTCTCACTTTCCCTCTTTGTCCTCAGTTTATTTCAGTTGTTGCAACTTGAGTTCAAAGTGCAAATGTAGTTGGCACTCAACTAACTCAGCAGCAGGGAAAGAGGAAGGGGAGGAATCTTGCCTTTCCCTATACATTCAGCCCCAAAACCAACTGCTGCTGCCCCTCCTAGCTTGTGTGTTCTTCCTCATTAATAACTTTTCTTCTGATGTTGCCTGGCCACTTGTGTCCTGGTTCTCATCTGTGAAATGTCAGAAGGTATAATATAGACTTGAAGAAGGAACATCAACAATTTAAGATATGCAGATGACACCACATGACTGCCAGAAAATAGCAGACTTAGAATGATTACTGGAAAAAGTCAGGGAAGAAAATACAAAGGTAGGTTTACAGCTGGACATTAAGAAAACAAAAATAATGACCACTAAAGATTTACATAACTTTAAACTAAATTATGAAGACACTGATATACTGTAGTTCAAGATTTCCATACTTTGTCTCAGTCATTAACCAGATTGGAGACTGCAGTCAAGAAATCAGAAGAGGACTAAGACTTGGAAGGGCAACTATGAAGGAACTAGATAAGATCTTGAAGTGTAAAGATATATCATTGAATACTAAAATTATGATTGTCCATCGTATTTCCAATTTCTATGTATGGTTGTGAAAGCTGGACAGTGAAGAAAGCTGATAGGAAGAAAATCAACTCATTTGAAATGTGGTGCTGGGGAAGAGTTCTAAGGACACTGTGGACTGCTAAAAAGACAAATCAATGTGTCCTAGAGCAAATCAAGCCTGAACTCTCCCTAGAAGCCAACTAAACTGAGACTGTTGTACTCTGGCCATGAGAAGGCATAACTCAAATGCTTGGTAAGACAGAAAGCAGTAGGAAAACTGAGTCCAGATGGATAGACTCAGTCTCAGTCAAGGAAGCCACTGCTCTGAGTCTGTAAGACCTTAGCAGGGCTGTTGATGATAGGGTGACTTGGAAGTCTCTCATTCATGGGGTCACTCTAAGTTAAAGTTGACTTGACAGCAGTTAACAACAACAAAAACAAATATAGTACAACAGCCAGCTAAAAAGTTGGCAATCCTAGCTCAAGTTGGGGGTTAAATGGTGAGTAGGCCCCAGGTCTGGAAAAGGTAGAAGACTGTCAAGTTATAGCAGAGATGGAGGAACATGTGACCTCCATCATTGGAGCAAAGTCCTTATCACCCTTGTTAGCATAGTCAATGATGAAGAATCCTGGTAGCTGCAGTACATCAACATTTACAGCAAAGTGGGACTCATGCTACTCTCTGGATATTGCTGAAATAGGACTCTCAGCATTCCTCACCCTTGGCAATGCTGGATAGGACTGATGGGAGCTCCTGGAGATGATCAGACAGGAATAAAAAAAAGTGTTCCTGTCCCATAATCTCCACTCCTGCTCCTGACCTGGCACAACCACCCTCCCTACTGCACTTACCTTCTCTAATGTCATTCGGGCAGCCTAGGAGTGAACAGAGCTCTAACAGAGCTCCCTTCACTTCCTGGATCAAAATCCCACAGATTCTTGCAAGAAGACACAAGAATGGGAAATGCAAAACTAAAAATTAAAAGATCAGAAAAAGTGACAGCAAGCACAAAAATGCACTTTATGTTAAAGTAACCTGGGGTGGGCCATTAAAAGTGTGTCACTTAGCTGGATGTCCTGATCTCACCTGGAAGTGTTCTGGCAGGGACCTCCCATTGACACTGGGATCTTGCCAGCGAAACGGGGCACCTTGTCGCATACAGGCACATCTGTGACAGGAATGGAACGTGGGATATATTGATGGCCTCTCCTGTCAATAAAAAGCAGTGCTGGTGGAACGGCAGCAGAAGGGTGCATAACAATTATCTCCGTAGTCCAGCTTCCTTTGGGAAACATATGATTCCCCACCCCTGGCTATAGAATTTAACACCAAAAGCTGAAAATAGTGAAACATCAGCCAAATAGATACATACGGAGGGCAACGCCCTAAAATATGATGCTGCTTCATGTGGAGAGAAAGGAAGGAAGAAGCTTTTCCTTCTGTTACAAAACAGGAGGAAGTAGGAGGCAGAATAGCAGGTCCCCACACTCACTATCTTTGTTGAGAAAGCCACCTCAACATACTTTATGTATGACTTGACAAATAGACAGCTGGTGAAGCTATAATGAACTTATCAGTGACTAAAGTTCCCTATCAAGCCATAGATCAAAAAAAGAAGTGAAGAGTTTGAAAAAAGAAATGAAGAAAAACTTCTAGTGAGCTAGAGCTGTGAGGTCACTATATCCCATTAATAAATTACCAGTTTCAGAGTCACAGAGCTTTGTGAAAGCAAGGACTTTAGAATCTCTCCTAGACTTCAGCACTCAGCTGTGTACAAGTCAAAAGCAAGTCAATTTTTTAACTGGTAGGACAGCAGATGACATATGCATTCAAAGGAAAGTTGAAGAAATCATTCCCATTAACCTGTTCTTTTGGGAACTCTTTCGGGAACTTAAAGGCTGAACAATGACACAAGCAAGGCATGGGTGGCTCAGTTCATATTCAGCTGAGCATACAGTTTTGGAAATATCATTCTGGTCTCAACACCAACAAAATCCCTACCATAAAAGAGACCACCAATACAAATTCCTGAAGGGTGTTGCTGCCAGCTCCAGATCAACAACAAATTATTCACTGCTTTGCCAGGGCTGCATGACAAAAATTCAATAGATAACCCTCTGTCTACATGATTGCATCTCTGTTCTTGGAGGTGGGGGTGGGGACTTGTTCCAGTGTATCTGACTATTTCAGTAATTAAAGGCACAGATGCCCTGCCAGAAAACAAAGCAGGAACTCTAAACATTTTGATCTCAAGCTCTTTTCACTTTTGGCCAGAAAGAGACTGCACACCTTTCTTCTCACTAGAGTATGACATACCTTGTAGAGAATCTTCCAGATCAAGTAAAATGTGTAAACCTTATGTAATAACTTTGAATGTTGGACTAGGACACTGGAAGACCAGGGTACAAATCTCCTCTCAGACATGGAAAACCACTGCGTGAGCTTGGGCAAAACACACACTCTCAGCCTCAGAGGAAGACAAAGACAACCCCCCTCTGAACAAATTCTGCCAAGAAAATCCCGTCATAGGTTCACCTTAGGGTCGCCATAAGTTTGAAATGACTTGAAGGTATAGAACAACCATGTTACAGAGAGGACAGGTAAGAAATGGAGAAGGTCTATTAGATCAGGGAAAGCCACCAGGTGCCCACCAGAAGTGGTTGGACTACAACTCCCATAATCCCTGACCTTTTGCTGGCCAGACGCAAAAGGAGCTGAAACAGAAAATATGAGGAAAGCTCCAGATTGCCTACCCCTGGTTTAACTGATTTTTTTCCATTCTCACCTGTCCTTTCTATAGGCTATAAATTATTAAATAAGGTTTCTACCCTGGCTTGGTGTAATAATTCACTAAAATTGCTCACAGATAATTTCTGGTAACTTCCTATGGGGCCTTACCAATGAACATAGATAAATGGCAGCAGTATGGGAAGTAGAGGCCTGCCTTGTGCCAACACCTCCCTCAGGAAAAATACATTGAAGGTGATCTTTGCAGTTTCTGATCCATCAAGCCACAATCCACGAAGGGGAGGTAAATAAACGATTTTACTGCCTGCCCAGGACTGCAAAAACAGGTTAGCTGTCAGGTAGTTGGCAGACCACAATATACAGTACATTTTTTCTGTGAGTCAAAATACATAGGCCTATGTCCAGAGCCTTGAATAATTACTTTTTGGACTATAGTCCTCAGAATCCCCAGTGGCCATGCTTGTATAAATACTGGGAGCTGTAGTCTCAAGAGGTAATTTGCATACCTTCCAGCTGTTCTGTTTTGGCACAGTCCCAATTAAGCCTCTACTGTCCCACTCTTTCAGGTGTTTTTAAAATGCCCTAGTTTCTAACAGTTGGGAGACTGCCAATGAATCACAGGTGCTGTAGGCTACATTTCAGAGGAAGAACTGTCAAAACTGCCTCTGAGTTTTTCTTGCCTTAAAAAAACCTAAGAAAATTCATAGGGTTACCCATAAGTCAACAGGTGACTTGAAGGTGCACATGTATACCTACACAGTTTCTTTCTCCTTTCTACATTTCTCCTTTGCCCTCAATTTACTTCAATTGCTGCAAAATGAGTTGAAGTACAAAAGTACTATAAACTCAACTAGCAGGGGAGGAGAAGAAAGGTTGATATTTGCCTTTCCCAGTAGGCTCAGCCCAAAGCAAACTGCTGCAGCCTCTCCTAGCTTGTATATTTCTCCACATTAATAACTTTGCCCATCTTAACCACACTCTGACGTTGCTTGGCCATATGTATCCCAGTTTTCATCTGTGAGATATTGGAGAGCAATTCATTTTTTTGAAGCTCTCCCTATATCAATTTATTCATATGGCAATTTATAGTCTGTAACAACAGTGAGAGGTGCACCTTAACATAATGATATCAACTGAAAATGGTCTATAAAGTTGGGTTGTTCTGTGACATAAGAGAAGCAACCTTTTCAAGGTGTTTTTGAAGGGAGGCAATATATCTGCGTAGCTGAAGCTGGCATTAATATTGCACAGGGAAACATGAGAAGCTGCAGTGAGACAAGACAGGAAGGTTGCGTGCCAGAAAAGTGTTTGGGCTCAGAGACAGGTAACTCAACAAGGTTTAGACAGCACGCAACAATTCACATCTTCCCACAGACCTATACAGGAGAGAAACAGAGTGACTAACTAAGGAGAAAGGTCTAGGTACAGCAGAAAATTCAAATTCAGACAAAAAAATCAAAAGCTGGAAGGAAATGAAGAGTGTTCTATGGAAGCATATGTACATTATGGGAGAGCTAGACAAACTGATGTTCCCCCCTCCCCATGTTGATTGTAACAACTCCTGACAATCGCAGACAATATGGCCAATGATCAGGCACTTCCTCACTCACTTTAAAAGTAGGGTAGACTAAGGAATGCTGGCTGGCCTAATATTTGAGGCAGAAGATGGACAAAAATGTTTTTACTATAGCTCCCAGAATCTCCCAGCCAGCATGACCTTTGGGGAATAATGGGAGCCATAGTCCGGAAAGTAATGCTTCCAAGCTCTGCTTTGAAGCCCCGTTGTGAGACATTGGATTAGGCACTTTCTCTCAGTCTAACTTACCTCACAGGCTAGTTGTGTAGTAACAAAATGAAAGGAAGATGTGTATGGCACTCTTGAGGGTTTTTTGTAATGCATATACACAAATAAGCTGTTTCCATTTGACCATAATTAGTAAACAATCATATAGCTTTCTACCTTTCATAACAAAATTAAATGATACAGCTCTTTAGTCTCACTGACATTAAGATCACCCCAAATTTTCTCTTAAAAGCATTTAAAGCCCAATAGGATGGCACCAGCAGATCCATATTATATATAGGAGAAAGGTGCCCCAAACTAAACTATTTCCCCTTATAATATACGGGATAGCACAGTGAAATATTTTCTACACACACAAATCTAGCTCCTCAGTCTACACACTGCACTAAAAAGTTTCCAAGTAAATCACTAAAACAGACCAAATTCTCTGCCACTAACAATCCTTAATGAGTACATATGAACACACAGGTCACACCCCAACCCCCCCAAAAATGTTTTTCCTCTACTTGCCATTTAGCTAAAATTACCTGGAATGTTTTAAAACTCACTTTAGCAGTTCCTGGACTTTGAAGCAGATACTGTGTTAAGATCCAACAAGCTACTACCTACAGATACATCTTTCCTCAACTCCACCCACCTACCTGAAGCTTCCTGTTTTCTTCATACCTGAGTGAGAGGGAGGAGTCTGTACAACAAGCATCACCAGGTTGCTGCAGTTTGAGCCTATGAGAACATCAGGAATTTAGGCTGCCTGATGTTAAACAATTGATAGCAGGCAGCATGCCTGAGACACAGCTTTTGGACACTTCAGCTGAACCTGTGTTCCTATACTTGTCAGATCTAACAAATGTCACTACTTTGTAATGCAAGAGGCTCTCTGCTATTTTTTGATAATTCATTTTTGAGTAACAGATTTTGCAATGCAGCTTTAAGGAACTAGATTTTTGGAAGAAGCAACAAAATGAGTTGCTTGAGATTTTGCACGGTGACACAGAATGGTCTGCCTTCCTGAATAGGGTGACAAAGATAGTTTCTAGTGGTTGGTGGAAGACTAATTTCTATGAATAGTGCAATCCTATGCTTGTCCACTCAACAGTAGATGCCAAAGAGTTTGGGGAAACTTAAACTTAAACCCAGATAAGAGACTATACCAGGGGTTGGAATTGTGCATCCTTCCAGATACTGTTGGATTGCAAGTTCCACCATCTCTAGCCAATATGGTGAGGAATACTGGGAGATGCAGCCAATGTTATCTGAAGCACAACATGATTCCTACTTCTGGTACTACTTGTGATATAAGTAAGACTTAAATCCCTTGGTGTCATATTCCATCAGGTACTTTTCATGGAAAGTACATTTCATGGAAAGTATAAGGATCTGAATACTAATAAAATGGGAATGCTGGATATGTGGGTTACAGTTGTTACCCCTTTAATTTTCTCAACATGGTTACTCCTTGAAATACAGTGAAGGAAGGTTGTTTGCTCATTTAGTATCACTGAGAAAAGCATCCACATGTTTAATTTTTGTACATCAAGCAGCTGTTAAAGGCACAGTCACAAGGATAGTGTTTTTAAAAAGAGGATAACATTACAGATACCATTCCTTCTGCTTTGATGTTACTGTGGTCTGTTTTCACATCCTTCTACTCAGCCAACAAACATGATTCTATTGATGCTCCCCCCTATCTAGGGATGCTCATCCTATTCTGTTCTGTGCCATTCCTGCTTTTCTATAATGTATTAATGTTTTGTTGCACATTATGTCTACAAGCCACCCATTTAAAAGTTACTCAGAGGCACTGTCAAATCTTCATGAATGAAACCCAGCCAAAAGAAGACATGTTCAGTCCATGAACTCATTTTCTGTACATGGATCCTTGGGCTCGTCTACACTAGGCAGGATACACCGGCTCTCCACCATTTTCTCCGCTGACACAGAAGCTAGCAAGGGGGCCTACAACCTGTGACTGCAGGCCCCCTGCCTGTGACCAGCCTTGGTCACATACTGCAGGATCCCTGCCTGGCTTCCAAGAGAGTAGCAGCAGTGAGGGACAGCATTCTGGGACAGATTCCTGTGGACGTGCAGGGCCTGATCAAGTGGAAATAGATTAAACTGATTTTTAAAAAATACTCAGTAAAGGGCCCTATTGCAGCTTGCCCCCTTACCAGGCCCCTATCTGCCCTTGTTGTGAGGACTCCCTGGAGGCAGATTGGGGTAAATGTCTTGTGTTATCTAGACTGCAGGGCTCTGGAACAGGGGCAAGCCGGGGTATTTGACTGGTATAGACAAGCCCCTTCAATAGTAAAAAAAAAAAATGGCACAATCTGTGCACAAATGGGGAAATATCAGTCTGTTAGAGAAACTGTAAAGTTTATAGGCATGCTGTCCAGAACCCTGGGCAGAGGTCTTTTCAGGCAGGCCCTTCTAGGACCATCATTGCTCTTCCAGTGTAAGCTAAAAGTGGAATTGCCATTGACTGGTCACACTGCAGAGAATGTGGTTATTTTGTTTGTTTTCTTTTTCCCATTTTCTATTTTCCATGTCTATTTTCCTTTTTCCAGCTCCACATACTTGCCACACACCTCTTTTGAAGCAAGTGCTCCCTTGTACATTTTTAACACTATGATGTGTATATATGTGAGGGATTAATTATTTTAAAGAGTTTTACAGACAAGAGAAGTGGATTACAGCTTTGCTACTGAGAAAATACAATAATAAGGTTCTAAATCCAGATGTGTATGTTTTATAATCTATCTAGGAAGCTAGTTTATCTGCCTAGTTGTCATTGTTTTTTCTCAAGACAATTTTAAACTTGCCTCCTAGTTGTTCTGGTCAGTTTTATAACCAGACTGTAAAACTGAAAAATACTGTTAACATCCTCAATTAATAACCCTACAAGAACCGCAGCACCACAGAAAAGGGTCTTGGAGCCAACTCACTGAATCAAAACTTAAGCCAAGTCCTGAATGTATTATAAATTCAAAGTAATGATGCCACTCTGAGTGCTACTAAATCTGAATCCAACCCATTGTTTTCAAAAGCTGTTTCCACAAAGGGCATGGGGAGGAAGCTGTTGAAACTGACATGAGCTGTGTCAGTTTCCTCTCTTGCCAATTGACAAAATGTGTGTCAATTTTACCTCCCAAGTTTCTTTGTAAAAGAAGAAGCTCTTGAAGTGCCTCTGATTCCATGTCACAAACACTGGATAGTACTAAAAGGCTTGCATCCTGACAACCAATTCTGAAACATTTACTCAGAAGTAAGCAGGATCCCACCTTGCCTTAGAACTTCAAGGGACTTTAGTTGTTGTTGTTGTTGTTGTTGTTGTCTGAAGGGGGAATACTTACTTTGCAGGACATGAAATGGATCTACAACCAGAAATGATGGCAAGCAATGGAGAAAGGAGGGACATCCCTGGCAAGTTGTTCACCTTCCCCCAGAAATAACACATTCCTGTCCTGCCTCGCTGGTACATTTTTGTATTCACATATGCTGAAAAAATGTTCTGCTGTTCTTTCCTTATTAGAAATTTGAGGGGGAGGGGGTTAGAATAACACAAGTTGGTCATGAATAGATCGTGACATCATCTGGAGCCTCTGTAAAAGTCCATGTCTTGTACAGACAGGATATTTACAAAATAGAAGCCTCCTCTGGAAGTATCTCAGAATTCCTTCTTCACATTGGAATGTTTTCTTGTTATTTGTTGGTGTGCCCAAGTTTTTTCCATTTTATGATGCCTGAGGTGAAGCTATTTTTTCCTTGGCTAGATTTTTTTCTGAGGGGGTTTGCTCTGACAAGAGCCAAATGGTAATTTTTTTACGATGATGAAGAATTCCATTTACCACAAGATGGCGATAGCCTATTTCTACTTTGTTGTATGCCTTTATAAGGAGATTTTCACACTACACTGTTACAGTGTTACTATTCCACTTTAACTGCTCTGGCTTCCTCCTGTGGAATTCTGGGGTTTGTAGTTTAGTGAGGCCTAAGAGCTCTCTGGCTGAGAGTTGTAAATGCCCCTCCTTAAACTGCAAATCCCAGGATTCCACAGGAGGCAGCCATAGCAAATAAAGTGGAATAGTAACACTATAACAGTGTAGTGTGAAAATCTCCTGTCATTTCTGACTTATGGAGACCCTCTCATGAGGTTTTCTTGGCAAGGTTCAGAGGGAGTTTGACTTTGCCTTCCTCTGATACTGAAAGAATGT
The DNA here is from genome assembly GCA_030847615.1 of Gambelia wislizenii. Lineage (NCBI taxonomy): Eukaryota > Metazoa > Chordata > Lepidosauria > Squamata > Crotaphytidae > Gambelia > Gambelia wislizenii. Next base: position 39,568,178 of record JAUMIR010000004.1, read on the forward strand.
GACTTGCCCAAGGTCACCAGGTGGGTTTCCATGGCTGAGTGGGGATTTGAACCCTGGTCTCCAAAGTCATAGTTCAATGCTCTACACCACACTGGCTCTCACACTCTCCACTTAATTACTTTTTGTTACTTTTTTTTTTTTAAAGAGGAATATGAGGGTGTGTAGCCACAACAAGGGTACGTACCCCTTTTCCATCCATTGCATGCATGTAAATAAATGGATGTAAATGTTACGATACTGGTGTTATGCAACTATAACTATGTGAAAATAGGTTTTTTTAAAACAGTGTACAGATCATATAAAAATGACTACTAAGGAGATTTTCAGATGGGGACAAAAATAGCATCCCCATCTCACTATCGCCTCTCCCACTACGCTCCCGACCCCGTCCCAGTTTCAGACCTACCTTTAATCGTGCACCTTCCCTCCCCCTCGGCAGCCATGGAGTGAATGCAGCTCGCACAGTATTGCATTCACTTCCTGGTTGAAATCCCAGGCCGGTCTCATGAGAAGATGATTGCACAGGAAATTCAAAAAGAAAACGAAAAAGAAAGGTTAAAAAATAACAGCAAGTACAAAAACACACTTTAAAAATACCAAGTAACCCTGGGAAGGTACAAAAAAGGGTATCACTTACCTCGATGTCCTGATCACACCCAGAAGTGTTCTGGCAGACCTCCCACTGTGGCTGGCATTGTGCTATGGAAACAGGGCACCTTTTCACTTGCCCATCATTCCATTACAGAAATGTAATGGGTGATCTATTCACGGCTTAAGCTGTGAATAAAAAGGAGCACCACAGGAACGGGAGCAGCACAGTAGCATAATGTGACAGGGACAACGTCGTCTGATATTCAAGCCCTCTCACGATCTCCTGGTGTCCTCGTAATGCCATATTTAGGGCATCTGATAATCATCCGTGATTAAAAAATGGCACGGTTGCTGTAGATGGGACCCAGAACTGTCACAGATGATGCTGCGAGAGGGAGAGTGGCATCCAAAAAGGACCCCCTGCCACGGGATAGCTGCGCACCTCTCCCAGACTCTTCTTGCGTGGTAAGATGTGTCTGAAAATGTCCTATAAATCAGGAATCATGCAGTCTATGAGTTGTACGTGGCCAAGGGAGGTCCAGTACAGCCTATGAAACCTCCCACCACCAAACTTCACAATATATAAGAGTGAGTTCTCAGGCTTCAACCCTTTCCATGAGAATAGAAAGTGCTGTTAATTATATAGGAGTTTCTCCCCACACATTTTCATGATATGAAATATTGGCATACACACATTTTTGGGTAGGGCTGCATTTTGAATTTTGCTCCAGAGTAGCATGTTTGACAAGCAATTGCCAAATATATATGTACTCACCTCACTAAATATTTTGTATTTTTCACTGCCTTGGGCCCTCTGTTCCTTTGGACACTGTTGCTTCTCCACTCAGATCTTCTTCCTCTTTTTTACTCATATAGCTGTTTAACCTAATTTGCTGTGATGACCCACATGCTTGTTGTTTGTTTTAGAGGATCTCTGAAGTCACGACATTTAACATAAAGTTGTTGCATCACTATGAAAGTCACATGGGTTGTTAGTCAACACAGTTAAAAGACAGGATGGGCCAGTGACAGTAAAGCCAAAGGAGAAGGAAGGGTAAATGGCAAACAAGGGCTGAGAACGTTAATAGTACTAGAATGGGCTTTTTAAACACTTATAAAAATGAGCACAAAACAATTTGGTTCAGTTCTAACTCCAATATAAACACATAACCTCCTGCCAGGTTATGTCAATAGCACTGGGAGCAGAATTTGGAGTACAGTCCAACTTTCACGGATTTGACTTCCACGGTTTTGATTATTCGCAAGTTTGTAGCTGCCTCTTCTGTCGGTTTCCAAGCCTTCCCCACTCCCTCCTAGGACAACAACACTTCTCCTACAGTGTCATCCTCCTTCTCCTCATCCTCTTCCTCCGCTCTGTTAGCATACCCTACTCCTCCTCCCATAAAATATCATAACTGCACATAATGGACACTCTTCAGGGTCACACTGCCTGGGGAAGTTTGGGATCAAGCTGACCAGAGGACAGTCGGGGTCACAACGACCTGAGATGTGTCCAGGATCATGAAAACCCAGATAGGATTGTGTGGAAACCCAAGTCATTAATGGGTCTATGCTAATCCTTTCAAACATGCAATCAGTGACCATCCCACAACCCATACCCTACAGAAATCTTTCCTTTAGACCCTTCCTGTCCAAACATTAAGAGGTTGTCACAAATCCTATCAATGTTTTGTCACTCCAGAGCTAAGGCAATCAGCCCATTCTGGACCCTTTTGTCTGTTCCATGAGAAAGCCATTCAGGCTTTGTCATAACTAGCACACCCCTCCAGGGTACAAAATAGGGTATAAATATCTTAGCTCTGACCTTAGCCAGGTGTTTCACAGACAGGCCCCACCATTCTCTTTCTCTGTGTACCATAGACCAGATTCTGTGCCACCCTCTGTCTGAGTCCCTCCGCTGCACAGACCTCTTTCTGCGAGACTGGTAACTATCACCCTTCCACCCATACCCCTGACTTCTCTCTATCCAACCCTTCCTGCCTTACAATACAATAGCCTTGTATGGTTCTTAAGAGCGTACTTGTATGTTAGCATATCTCCTCTTTTAATTCAAATAAAAATACTTTGTTTAACTTTAACTGGAGTGCTCTTTACAGTTAGTCCTGGTACTCATAGGTGAAAAGATCCCCAAAGTTACCCTCCTCTCACAGGCCTCCTTCTATAAGTCCCTCAAATTTCAAGGAGATGATGACATTGTGGGTACCCCACCTCTTAGGGTAACATCTCTGTCTCCTTTCCTGCCTGTTAGCACCATGATGCCTCCACCTTGCTTGGAGACTACCATCCCTCCCCCATCCAGGAGAGAAAAGAGGCTGCCAAGGGGAAGACCTTGGCCAAGGAATGGCACGGAGGGGGAGCAAGAAGGAAGGGCCCTCAGCATGGAAGGGGGGCCCACCGGCGAACCCCCTGTCCAGCAGAGGTGGCCTAGGAGCAAGGAAGAGATTTTTGCAGCACCAGAGTCTGTAGTGTGCATGTTGGGGGTGGGGTAGCTTAAAGTATTCACCATTTCCCACTTTTGCAGGGATACTGCACCCCTAGCCCAAACAAAAGATGAGGGCCGACTGTACTACCTTCCTCCGTGCAAGATCTTAGAAGCTATGGAGTTTCCCACTACAGACCCCAGAATCTCCCAGCTAGCATGGCCAGTGGATTCTGTGAGCTGCAATCCCCCCAAAGTAATTGTTTTTTTTTATTATTTTATTTCTGCTTGGCACAACATCTAAGAAAGAATATTAGCAGGGAAGATCATGGAACAACTACTAATTAGACTGGGGGCTTTCCAAACTACACAGTTACAGTGCTATATTCCACCTTAATTGCCACAGCAACTTCTTATGGAATCCTGGGGTCTGTAGTTTGGTTAGGCACTAAAGCTTTCTGGCTTCTAAACTGTAAATCCCAGGATTCCATAGGATGTTGCTATGGCAGTTGAAGTGAAATCATAGTGCAATAATTGTTTAGTGTGAAAGGTCTCCAAAGGCTGGAAAACCTGTGGCTTTCCAGATATTGAAGAACTACTACTCCCATCACTCCTCACCACTCTGGGTGGCTGGGTGTGGCAGCTAGGAACTGGAGATACTTTAGCCTTACCTTCAACAGATATTTATAGAATCATAGAATTAGAGAGCTGGAAGGGGGCCCGTAGGTCACTGAGTCTAAACAACAACACCCCCTCTCAGTGCAGGAAATCCAGCTATACCATCACCATCTTTATAACAGCAGAAGGAATAAGAGATCTGGATCTATTGTCTAATACCAGAGTGGCAACAGCAGGAACAAAATGATCCCCTCATCCTAAATTATATTGCTGAAATGGAAAATAATGGGTGTTACCAAGAATAGATTTTTTTGTGGAAAGGACTGTGAACCCCATTTATTTTAGTGACAGTTGTTCTGTGCCTTCACATTGTTTCAGACTTATAGTCACCTTAAGGTGAACCTATCAAGGCGTTTTCTTGGCAAGATTTGTTCAGAAGGGGTTTGCCTTTCCCTTCCTCTGAGGCTATGACTTGCTGAAGGTCACCCAGTAGTTTACCATGGCTGAGCGAGGATTTGAACTCTGATCTTCAAAGTCATAGTCCAACACTCCAACCACTACTACAAGCTGGCTCACTTTCACTTCTGGAACTCAAAATAAATCATTGGTGTTCTTCCAGTTACAATGGGGGATAGCTATAGAGGGCAAGATTAAATCATTCTCCCCACAAGAATTCTCCCTCCCCTGCCCCATTTATTTTCTTTCTTTCCCAAAATTTGTAGCATTACAGTGACTTAAAACTTCAGTTCAGCATTTAGAAATGGAGTTTAGGCATCCAAAGAAAAGGGGCAGGCAAAATTATCAAAGGGATGAAATCACTAGAAATTTAGAAATTGAAGGAAAATGTCATTGCGGAGGGAACAGAATTCTTATTTGGAGGGGACACCTCTTATTTTGCTCCCTCCTTCATAGCTGGACTACAACTCCTCAAATTCTCCAGCCACATGGTGATGATGCTAGCTGAGTGGTTATAGTCTCTTCTAAGCTCTGGCGTTCTTTATTTCTCTCTTTGGACTTTACCAGACCAGGCAAATATGGCATCATAAGGATGCCTAATGATCATGGAAGGGCACACATACCCAATGATGTTGTCCTTCTGTGATCATATACTGTAAATGAGGCAAACTTTTTATTGATGGCCCAAGCCTTCAATAGATCTCCTGTTCCATTTTTCTGCCACCATTCTGCCACAAACACGAGGTGTTTGAATCCTCGTGCCATTGTGCTCATGTGAATGCATCATCAATGGGCAAACACTTCTGGGTGAGATCACGACAGCCAGGTAGTGGATGCTCTTTTTATGACCCACATGTACTTGGGACTTTTAAAGTGTGTTTTCTACGCTTTTCTGGATGTTTTATGTGTTTATTTTGTTTTTATTTTTGAATTTCCCATGCTAGAGTCTTCTTGCAAGAATCTGTGAGATTTCAGCCCCAGAAATAAATGGAATTCCATTTGTGCTCCATTACTGCTGGGGAAGTCTCATTGATGCTGGAAAAGGTGGGGGGGGGGTCTTTTGCCAGCAAAATAATGTTAAGCGGGAGTGGTGAGTGATAAAGTCCTTTGTCTTTTGCTAGAACATAGAGCATAAAGTCTGATATCTGCACAAGCATAGTCTGATATCAACAAGAAAGGGGATTGTTGTTGTTATTGTTGTGTGCCTTCAAGCTTTTCTAACTTCTAGCAACCCTATCACAGGGTTCTCTTGGCAAGATTTGTTGGGGGGGGTGCCTTTGCCTTCCTCTGAGGCTGAGAGAATGTGATTTGCCCAAGGACACCCAGTGAGTTTGTATGGATGAGCAGGGATTCAAACCCAGGTCTCCAGAGTGGTCCAACGTTCAAACCAATACAACACGCTGGTTCAAGAAAGGTGGTAGATATTGCCAAAGCTTATTTAACAGCCTGTGGCAGTCAGCCCAAAAAACCTGCTTTGGCAGACATACAATCCTGCTTTGGCAGACACACAACAGGCAAAAAGACTAGGGGAGTGTCACATTAGCTATGGGATTAAACACAATTGAGAGCCAGCATTATGTAGTGATTAGAGTATTGGATTAGGACTCTGGGGGACCAGGGTTCAAATCCCTTCTTGGTCATGGAAACCCACTTGGTGACCATGAGCAAGACACAAACTCTCTGCCTCAGAGGAAAGCAATGGCTGATTGCCTCGGAACAAACCTTGCCAGGAAAATCCCAAGATAGGTTTGCTTTGGGGTTGCCCTAAGTCAGAAATGACTAAAAGGCACACAGCAAACAGCAAATGAAACTTATTAGGCCACAAGGTATACAGAAAACCCACACAGAGAGACAGATACCTGCACAAGAACTCCAATCATCACCCAGGACAAAAAAAGATGAACAATAAAAACATTGGTAGACCATGCAAAAAGGATCTGTGAACCCCACTACCTGGAGGATGAACTGAAGCACCTAAACTGGGCCCTATAGGCTAATGGTTACTCCAGATCAGACATCACAAGAGCAGCCAGACCCAGAAAAAATAACAGGAATGAAGAAAAACAGCCACCCAAAGGGATGGTATTTTTACCATACATCAAAGGAGTCACAGACAGAATAGGGAAACTGATGAGGAAACACAACCTCCAAACAATCTACACACCAACCAAGAAAATCCAATAAATGCTACACTCAGCGAAGGACAAAAGAGACCCTCTCATAGCCTCAGGAGTTTACCACATACCATGAAGCTGTGGACAAGTTTACATAGGGACCATCAAACGCAGTGTGCAAACACAAATCAAGGAAGATGAGAGACACTGCAGACTGGGCCAGCCAGAAAAATCAGCAGTAGCAGAACACGTTATAAACCAACCTGGACACAAAATGTTATTTAAAAACACCAACATTCTGGACCAAGCCAACAACTATCATGTCAGAATGCACATAAAAGCTATTGAAATCCACAAACACCTAGACAATTTCAACAGGAAAGAAGAAACCCTAAAAGTAAACAAAATCTGGCTGCCAGTCCTGAAAAACACTAAAATCAAAACTCATCAGTTGCAAATGAACTCCACCCAGGGACAGGAGGATTTCCAGCAGACAATGGACCATTAGCCAACCATTAGCCAAACAGACACTTATCCTCCTCGCATATCTCTACCCAGAAACTAGCCATTCAAATACACAAATTTACATATCATCTCCAACAGGAGTTCACAGTATATAAACCCCACACATACTCCTACCCAACCATTCTCTGAAGAGGCCAGCCACAGACACAGGTGAAACATCAGAAATAAACTCTTCCAGAACATGGCCTCACAGCCTGAAAAAAACCAAGGAGAATCCATATTCCTACGGTTGCTACTTTTTCAATGCTGTCATAAAAGGAAGCACATCTGCCTCCACCCCCTAGGAACTGCCTATGTGACACCCTCTCTCTCTCTTTCTCTTTCTCCCTCCACACTTCTCAGTTTTACTTTACCCCTCCAGGACAGAGGGAATCCCCACTGAGAGGAGGAGGGATTTCCCAGCCTCATGCTCTTTTCCCAGGGGGAATGATAAAAAGCCATTTAAGATCTGTAGAGAAACCGGGAGGGAGAGGCAGAGGCACATTAGGAAGAAGCTTGTCAAAGGGTGCTGTTTTCTATCTCTCTTTCTCAGCTGGCTCTTGAAAGGGATGCTGATTTTCTTTAGCAGATCAACAAAAGAGGCTTTTTTCAAAGAGGTGAGTCAGCAAATAGTGACACAAGGGCAAAGCACCAGACAGAAACACCGAGTCATTTTTCCCTAAGAATGTACATGTCATGCAGTGAAACATAACCTTAGCTAAATTGGGTGGAATTTTGTTTTCTTCTTCCAGGGGTGACTAATTTTAAAATGCCAAAATCACTGATCACACACACACTTAAACTCAACAGCACTTACTTCTAAGGAAATATCTATAGCACTGCTTTGTAACTTAGATTACCTGAAATCAATGGGAGTTCTCCCTGAGCAAGGGTAATTTCAAAGATCATTTTTCATGCTTCAATATTCTAATGCAGTAGTTCTTAACCTGTGGTTGGTGGATCCCCAGGAGGCTGTGATGTCCTCATAGGGGGTCCACGAAGGCTTGAAGGTTGCTCAGCTCACACCCGCACATACACCCATACACACACACCTGCAGTGGAGTGACCATGTGACAGGAACCAAGGCAAAGGCTGACTAGCCGGCTTGGCCTGTGCATTACTGATCGCTCCAGCCACAAATTTGCAGGAAGAAGAAGGAGAAAAGGCTTTGCTCCCACTCCAGTGACTCTGAGGGAAGGTTTAATGGATTGTGTAATTGTATTATTATTATTGTCATCAGATATTGTTGTTATTGTTGAAAATATTGATTTAAGTCTTGGGGGTCTGTGGCAACAAAATATATTTAAAGGGGGTCCTGGTAAAGAAAAGGTTAAGATCCACTTTTCTAATGGTTAAATTAATAAATTAAAAACATTTACTTGGCTAAAAAGGAGTGGCAGTGAATCAGGCAGCATTTTTAAATTACTATTTTTAATGTAAGTTGTTATAACATTTGTAGATTACAAGTGTACATGTGTATCTTATTTTATTTATTTATTCCATTAATATGCTGCCTTTCTCCAGAAATAAGACCCAAGGTTGCTCACAAAAAGAATCAGTTAAAACCTAACAATAAAATTTAAACACAATTTAAAAATCCTCACATTAAAACCATAGGCTGGAATCCTATTGGGGACTTGTGTCTTCGTAAGTGGACTTGCGTCTGTAGGAATTAAAAGTGTGCAGTTGTGTAATGTCCATATCCAGTAGAGGGCTGCTGTTATGTTACTAACATAGAAGAGCCAGCAAAGGGCCCAGTGAATATTGGTGATGGACACACAACAGGACAAAGGCACAATGGGACCGAAGAGCATTGTTCCCAATGTGTATCACGTCGGTCCTGATGCTCAGAAAAGGGGTTTCTTAGCACCTCTGCTATGTGGCTAGGTATACATAAAGTTATGTTACATAACAGGTTATATAGAATTTTGGCAGTAGCTTATAAAACAGTAGAAAATAATTCAAAAGCATACAGAAGTTAAAGAATAAAACATACACCCCATAAGAAGGCTCCCTGCAAGCAATTACTCATTAAAAGCCTGCTTGGTTATTGCCAGCCAGTGAAAGGAGAACAGGGAGAGGGCCAGCTAGCTTCTGGTGGAAAAGAATTCTACATGATAAGAGCAGCCACTGAAAAGACGCTCTCCAGTGTCCTCACCAAACAAGCCTGTGGTGGTGGTGGTGGGACCAAGAAAAAGCTCCCCCCTATAGATCTGAAGATTCTGGCAGGTACATAAAGGGAGATCAGATAGTCTGGACATGTGCACCTTCTAAAAACAAAGCATTCTTCTTGATGCAAGTTGTTTTTCCTACATGCAAATTTGTGCAAATTTAATTGATAATCAATTAATTGCCGTAAAATAGTTAACATTAATCAGTCTGCAGTCCTCCCTTAAAATTTCACATATCTCAAAATCTACTTCCAAGGCTTACATTCAGAAGGAGCTAATGAGCCATGTCATCAGTAGCAGTATCTAAAGCAGCCTTTGACAAAGTTGAATCCCCAGAGGTCATTGGACTACAGCTCCCATCATCCCTGCACCACATGGGCAATGGGCAGTCCAATAGCATCTGGAGCTCCAAGGCTGGGAGAGACTGGAAAGAAAGCCCCACAATATCTGCGGTGTGAAAATATTTGAAGAGGGCTTTTTGAGGTTTCTAGCACTGAGTGCAAAACTGTAGCCAAGGCAAGACCCTTCTCAATGTGCTCTGCATTTAAATCACTGGGAATCCTACCTGTCTAAATGGGATCCCACATCAATTCACAGTATTGGGAAGGGGGAGGGGCACCCAAAACAGCAAAAACAACACTGGAAAAGCCTCTGAAGTTTTTTCTGTAGTTAAAAAAAAACAGTGAGGAGTGTGCATTCCTGCTTGTTGGGACAAGTGATTCGCTTTGAATCACTTTCCCATACAAGTGGATGCACAAAGCTGATTGGCCAAGTGAGCATGAGGGTGGGGCTTGCTAACAGGGCAAGCGCCCACTGCTGCCATGTTGAATTTTCGCCTAGCGAGCAATCACTAAGGTGATAAAACAGGGCGTTTGTTTTTTTGCTGTAACTCTTTTTACCTTTAATAACTCTTTTTACCCCTGGTGGCCTTGAGCTATTCAAAGAGTCATAGAGCTGGAAGAAACTATAAGGGCCATCCAGTCCAACCACCTGCTTTGCAGGAATACACACTCAAAGCACACTCTGGGGCAGCACATGGCATTGTCAAGCAGCTCTTTCCATCAGTAAGTTCTTCCTAATATTTAGGTGGAATGACACCCTCCCCCAGAGCTGCATGCAAAGTTTCAGTGGGGGACGTGCTTTAATGACTACAGGGGATGAGCAAGCTGATTGGCTACAGCATGCCACGCTGTGGGTGGGAGGAGGTAGGGGCGGAGCCTACCTTATTTAGGTTCTTGCCGCCCTGGCCACCACCTCGTTCACAGCGATGACGGTTGGAATCGAACAGCTCTGAGGCTCTGCTGTGGACCCTCAAAGTGTATATTTATCATAAGGCCGAGCTATGTGCTTTGCCTGGACTGTGTGGTTGTTGACTGATTTGGTGTTGATCTGAGTGAACAGCCCAGCTTTGAATGGGCAAGCGAGTGTGTGAGCAAGTGTGTGATTGGGATCCCAGGACATGGGGTGCCCCCCGGGCACCGTCTACTGGAAGACGAGGCACCCGGATGGAATTCCTCAAGCCGCATTGACTTCTATTGAGTGTTCCATCCTAGTGCAGCCTCAAGGACAGCCCATCTCCCTGCACCCCAACTGTATGGTGGGCAGGTGCAGTTTGATAAGCCCGTCCTTCAATCTGCAAAAGGGGTGCCATAGGTGAACGCCAAAGTACCCCATCTTCCCCACTCCCTGCCAGGTGACCACTTATTTATGGCCTCACCCAGAGCCAATCATCCAAGCCCAAAGTGACAGTATGGGGTAGGCAAGACACCCCCCGGAAAAGGGGGTAAAAAATTCCTACCTGGCCCACGAAGTGACCAGAACAACTCATACTGTGACTGGGTCGTTCCTGTAGTTTGAGTCCATTACTCTGTGTCCTGGTCTATGGAGCAGCAGAAAACAAACTTGCTATTGTTGGATCTAACTCTAGAGGCCCAGCTCTTTTCAATGACAGAGCTCATGTTTTGCAATGCAGAAGGTAAGTGGTAACGTCTACATCTGTGAGATAGTGAATCTGCTCTGAATTTTAGTCTGAACTTTAAAGGACCTATCCAAGGTGTTGAACATATTTGGAAGATATCAACCAGTAACCTTGGGAAGTTCTGACTAAAACCCAGAGTGGATTCACCACACCACTGACATGGAAGCCACTAGCTGCCCCTTTAGAAGACCCCAGGTGCAAATCATTGGCATTTCTAGCTAAAAGAACCAGGCAGATTATGGGAAGGATTTGGAAAGGTGTTGTCAGTCAGAGTAGGCAATATTGGGTAACATGGACAAATAGCCTGACCAGCTTCCTATCTGCCTTCAGCCCAGCAGTGGAGAAGCTGTGGCCTTTGCAGTGTTGCTAGACGCCAATCCCCATCAGCCCCATACAGCGTGGCCAAGGCTAACAAGTGTTGGGTGTTGTAGTCCAACACCTAGAGGACCACACATATTCCTCACCTTTGTTCTAAACCTATTTCAGATACAACAACCACATAGTATACTAGCAGATGTTACCTAGCACTGATATAATGTAATTATACAAATACACTCATGCTACATTGTTACTGGGGAGATAAAAACAGAGCCAAAAATGGTTCTCCATTAGTTTGCCCTAGCAGCTGAAAGGATATCAGAATTCAAAGGAAAATTTCCACAACCGTTTACTGGACTTTAATAGTGTTAAAAGACAGTAGTAGGCTGTTTGTCAGTAGTAGGGTGTCACTTTAGGTGTGTCAGCACATGCCACTGGGTTTTTTTCCTTATTTTTTATTGGAAGCATTTCCGTTAACAACATAATATCATTTTCCACATAAAAACTAATACAAACATCACATGCATCTATACAACTCTGTTTACAGTTACATTATCATACCAACACTTACGACTCCTCGAACGTTTTCTTCAGTGCTGTATATGCACAATCCTAAATATACACTGGACTGACTATGTGACGAACATTGCTGTCCTTGAGCAGGCAGGGATCACCAGCATTGAGGTCATGATATTGAGAGCACAGCTGCACTGGGCAGGGCACGTTTCTAAGATGGAGGACCATTGGCTCCCAAAAATAGTACTCTACGCTGAACTCGCCATGGGTCAGCGTAAGTGGGGCGCTCCAAAAAAGTGATACAAGGACTCCCTGAAACAACATCTCAGGCTCAGCCAAATGGATCAGCCAATGGTCCACCCTGGCCTCACATCGGGAGGCATGGAGACGCACTATCCACAATGCTGCAGCCTTATTTGAGAACTCACACCGAACAAGTCTTGAAGAGAAACAACAACGCAGAAAGAATCACAACCCGGAAACATTACCCAAGGAGACCTTCTGCTGTGCTTTCTGCAACCAGACTTGTTTATCTCAGATTGGCCTTTGTAGTCATCAACGCACTTGCAGAAAGCATGGGATGAGTCCTTCCTGAATCTTCATTTGCGAAGAATGCCAGATTGATTGATCATACCTTTACATTTAACATTTAACATAAAACCTCTCAAATCACCACACATCGACTTCCTACTTTCCGTTTTCCCATATATGTTAGTACATTCCTCTATTCCCGCATTTCTACTATTCCTTCATCTGTTTAACCTAAATTTTCTTTTCTATATTCTGTTGTCTAGTTAGATAAATTCTCCTCCTTCATTATTAATTTTATCCTCCTCTAGGCTTTCCTTTAAATTGATTATGTCCTTCCAACCTTCTAGGTCTTCCCATGTTCTTTTATCATCTATCATTATGGACAGCCTTTCCATTTCATAAAAATCTTTCATCTTCCTTATCCAATGATTAACTGAAGGTAGTTGTTCTCCTTTCCATTTCTGGGCAAATATCAGCCTTGCCGCGGTTACCGCATATAATATTACTCTGCGATATTTATTTTGTATATTTAAATGTAACATATGGAGCATATTTAAAAGATACAGTTCCGGATTTAATGGAATATCTATTTTTATCATCTTAACTATTAAATTGTGTATTCTCATCCAAAACCTTTTTTTCTTCTCACATGGCCACCATATATGCATGTAAGTGCCCTTAGCTTCCCCACATTTCCAACATGTATTGGGCATGTTCTTATAAATCTTTGCCATTCTTTCTGGGGTGAGGTGCCACATGTTTATCATTTTATAGAAATTTTCTTTCAGTACATAGCTTCTTGTAAATCGAATATTAACATTCCAAGCCCTTTCCCAATCTTCTATCCTGTTTTCATGGCCTACTTGTTGGGCCCATTTAATCATATAGCTCTTGGCCATTTCTGTTTCCAAATTAATTTTCAATATCAGACTATATATTTTTGAAATCAATTTGTTCTTTTTTCCAAATAATATTTTATCAAACTACTTTTATCTACTTTCCCTAATTCAATGCCTTCTATCTGGAATCAAACTTAAATTTTTCATATAATTGCTGATATAAAAACCAGTGGCATGGAACTCCTTCATCTTTCAGTTCTTCCTGTGTTTTCATTTCATATCCATCCCCTTGCTTCTTAAGGATTGCCTTATATGTTAGCCAGTTGCCCTTATATGGATTTTCCTTTCTATAAAAGGCCTCATGATTAGAGGTCCATACAGGTAGTCTTAAATATAACTTCTTTTTGTATAACAACCAAACTCTCAATAGGGTTCATCTTATATAATGATGACTAAATACTTTATGTACCATAGCTTTATTGTGCCATATGTAGGCATGCCACCCAAATCTGAGATTAAACCCTTCTAGTTGTAATAGCTTATCGTCTTCAAGTTTCATCCACTCCATAATCCACATCAAAGCACATGCATGGTAATATACAGTTGCCCCTCCACATTCGCGAACTTAGCATTCGCGGTTTTGAATATTCGCGGGTTTTGGGAGGGCCCTCCACCCTCCCAAAAGCAGCAACACGGGGCCTCTGGAGGCCCCGTTAAGGCCTGGAGAGAGAGTGGGGAGGGCCGGGGAGGCAATCATGGGGCCTCCGGAGATGCTCCAGAGGCCCCATGAAGGCCTGGGAAGGGAGTGGGGAGGGCCAGGGAGGCAATCATGGGGCCTCCAGAGATGCTCTGGAGGCCCCATGAAGGCCTTGGGTGGGAGGGGGGAGGGCTGGGGAGGCCTCCATGGGGCCCCCGGAGACACTCCGGAGGCCCCATGAAGGCCTGGGGAGGGCCAGGGAGGCGATCATGGGGCCTCCAGAGAAGGCCTGGGGAGGGAGGGGGAAGGCCAAGAAGGCAATCATGGGGCCTCCAGAGAAGGCCTGGGGAGGGAGGGGGGAGGGTCAGGGAGGCAGTCATGGGGTCTCCGGAGATGCTCCGGAGGCCCCATGAAGGCCTGGGGAGGGAGGGGGAGGCCGGGGAGGCGATCATGGGGCCTCCAGAGAAGGCCTGGGTTGTGAGGGGCCCCTATGAAGGCCTGGGGAGGGAGTGGGGAGGGCCGGGGAGGCGATCATGGGGCCTCCGGAGACGCTCCGGAGCCCCCATGCAGGCCTGGGAAGGGAGTGGGGAGGGCCGGGGAGGCAATCATGGGGCCTCCAGAGATGCTCTGGAGGTGCCATGAAGGCCTTGGGTGGGAGGGGGGAGGGCCAGGGAGGCGATCATGGGGCCTCCAGAGATGCTCCGGAGGCCCCATGAAGGCCTGGGGAGGGAGGTGGGAGGTGGGGGAAAGCGACTATGGGGCCTCCAGAGGCCCTGTGGTCACTTTGGCGGGGGAGGGGGAGGGCAGTTGTTATTTGCAGATTTTGCGCATTCGCGGGGGTCTGGGGAACCTAACCCCCGCGAATGTGAAGGGATGACTGTAATCTCAGATCTGGGAGCCCTATTCCACCCCTTTCTTTTGCATCCCATAGTGTCTTCTTCTTGTGTAATTTTGGGCTTTTCCCCTGCCCATATACATTCTGCTAAGTCCTTGTTCCAAGATCTAAATGGTATATTCATCGTTAAAATCGGAATATTCTGAAATAGATACATCATCTTGGGGAGTCCCCCCATTTTTATCACAGAGACACGTCCTAGAAGTGAAAGGTTTAAGTTTTTCCATCTGTCTAAATCCTTTTTTATGCCTTTCCAAATTTTCTCATAATTATTATCATAGAGTTCTGAGTTTCTGTTCATAATTGTTATCCCTAGGTACCTTGCTTTTTTTACTAGTGTAAGATTCGATTTTTTAATCAATTTTTGTTCTTCTGTCTTGTTTAAATTTTTAGTTATTGAGGTTTCCACAACCATTTACTAGACTTTAATAGTGTTAAAATACAGTAGTAGGCTGTTTGTCAGTAGCAGGCTGTCACTTTAGGAGTGCCAGCACATGCCACTGTTAATGTACCACAGTCTAAAGCAGATCTTCAGGATCAGGCAGTTAAACTTCACTGTCTGCTTGAAATCAATAGAAGCTTTTCCAGTGACTCAGGCACAGAGTAAAGGCTATAGCAGGGTGTGCACAAAAACAGGTCATGCTGGGAACTCATCCTCAAATGTAAATAGCAGGGATGTGGGAAGCATATTGGTGTATAGCCTTATTTATAACATCTCACATATGTGAAGCATGTTTACATTCTTTTGGACTGAATTCTGAAGAAGGATAAGACCAAAGATTAGAGGGCTGATAAAGTGTACCTTTTAAGAAATGGTGAATGCATAAATGGTTTGTAAACAGCTGTGTTATTTTGCTGGAACTCTTAATTTCTTTCAAAGTGTTCTCAAGATAAGGATTGTCTGTTTTTATCTCCTGGCACTGTACGAGGTTTTGTAACCTCCAAAGGAGGAGACTCCACCACACTCCACAGTCACACAGCTCTTACCATCAAGAAGTTCTTCCTAATGTTTAGGTGGAATCTCTTTTCCTGTAATTTTGAGTCCATTGCTCTATGTCCTTGTCTTTGAAGGAGCGGAAAACAAGCTTGCTCCATCCTCAGAATGACATCCCTTCAGATATTTAAACATGGCTATCATGTCCCCTCTTAACCTTCTCTTCCCCTGGCTAAACATACTCAACTCCCTAAGCCGCTCCTCATAGGGTACGGCTTCCAGATCTTTCACCATGTTGGTTGCCCTCCTCTGGACATGTTCCAGCTTGTCAATATCTTTCTTGAATTGTGGTGTGCAAAACTGGATACAGTATTCCAGGGGAGGTCTGACTAAAACAGAATAGTTTGATACTATTATATCCCTGGATCTAAACACTACACTCCTATTGATGCAGCCTAGAATCGCATTGAGTTTTTTAGCTGCTGGATCACACTGTTCACTCATGTCCAGCTTGTGGTCTACTAAGACTCCTACATCCCTTTCACATGTATTGTTGTCAACCCATCCTATATCTGTGCATTTTGTTTTTTCTGCCTAAAGGTATATTTCTCCCTGTATTATATTTCTCCCTGTTGAAATTCATTTTGTTAATTTTGGCCCAGCTCTCTAATGATGCTTAGGCTCCAATCCTATATACCAAGAGTGTTCCTCCATATGTAATTATACTGCAACTCCCAAAATTCCTCACTATTGGCTATGCTGGCTAGGGCTGCTAGACCTTGGAACCCAACAACATCTGGAGGGCTGCATGATTCTCAGCCCTGCTATACACACTTACTAGTGAATAAATTTCACTGAAATAAATGTGATTCATTTCTATGTACAGCTACATAGTTCTATACGCCTGAGTCATAATTTGTTGGAAAGACAATCATGTTTAGTAAAGTTGAAGGCAGCAGGAAAGGAGGAAGCACACATTATAGATGGATTGACTGGATAAAGGAAACCATGGCTCTGAATGTGCAAAAGCTGAGCAGGACTGTTAATAACTGAGAGTCTTGGAGGTCTCTCACTCAGAGGATTACCATAAGTTGAAGCCAGCAAATAAAAAGGTAAGTATATGATTGTACTTTTAAGAAAGATGTGGAAATCTGTTCTCTAGGACATCTGACAATTCTATAAGACAACAAAATGCTAGCTAAAACAAAAACAAACAAACAAACAAAAAACAACCAGACCCCATCTGTTTATAGAACACTTCTGAAAAAGTACTGTTTCAGACAATAACATTATTGTTTTCAGTCAGCTGCATTAATTGTAAACAATGTGGATATCATCTTCAAAAGGTATATTTTACTAGGCTTCTAACTATCAGCTTATTTTACTTCTGGCCAAAAGAACATTTTATTTTGCTAATGTTAACAAAGAACATTGGCCTAAATTCAATTGCTAGTCTCAAATGCTGAATGGGAGGTGAATACATTTCCAAATCCCATTAATTCAATTGCTCTACTTAGTTGAGACAAGCACCTAGATTCAGGCTACTGTATGCCCCTCATCTCCTCTCAAGACTTCCACCCCTATCCCCTTATTTATTTACACATATTTTAAAACTACTTACATTTGAGACACTCGAAGGGGTGTGCAACATTTATAAAACATACAGTCGGCCCTCTGTATCCATGAATTCCACCATCCACAGCTTGAAAATATTCAAAAATTAAATAAATCCAAAAAGCAAATAAATAAAATGGCAAAAACATGATTTTGCCATTTTATATAAGGGACACCATTTTACTATGCCATTGTATATAGTGGGACTTCAGCATCCATAGATTTTGGTATCCATAGGGGATCCTGGAACCCAAGCCCAGCGGATACCAAGGGTCTACTGTATAATATACACAATGTTAAGATATACATTGTTAAGTAATAATTAGGTCAGCCATGAAATTGGTGTTAGGTTGGTGGGTGACACAGGGAGAGCTTGCAAAACTAGGTAAGTTTTTGACCCATGTCTAAAAAATATAAATTGTTGGTGCATGTAAAGTACCAGAGAAAAGAGTATTTCATATAGTGTGAATCATGATGCTAAACCCTTGTGACTCTGCTGTTCCTGCTGAGGGAGCGGACAAGAGTTGATCAACTGAGGTTTAGTCTGCAGGGAGAGAGATAAACATATAGTTCTGCTCTTCCCTTTTAATGCTGCCTTTGTTCTTCGGTGTCTTGCTTACCTTTGAAAATACATTCCAATGTGTATTAAAATGCATGTTTTTGAAGTTTTTATTTAAATAATATTTTGACCACCCCAGGGTGACTTTTGTTGGCCTTCTCATGATCATAATTAGTATCTTTTGACAGTTATATTAAACAGTCAGGTTGCTCACTTTTCAGGGTTATATTGGAAGTCAAGTAGAGGGGGTTGAATGTAGTAGAACCATTGGGGTGTAGTAGGTTGCATCTTGGATGAGGCCCCTGGGAGACAAGGGTTCGAATCCCTGCTCAGCCATGGAAATACATGGAGTGACCTTGGGCAAATCACACTCTCACAGCTCAGAGGAAAGCAATGGCAAACCCCCTCTGAACAAATCTTGCCAAGAAAACCCCAGGGTGACCAAAAATTAGAAGTCACTTGAAAACATGCAACAAAAAGTAGTACAGATATCACTTTCTAAAACTGGGCCTTCCTTTCTAAAGCTTTTGGCCTTCCAGATGTTTTGAACTTCAACACCCAGAAGTCCCAGCTACTATGGGCAATGGGAATTGTAATCACAAGCACCCAGAAAGCCAAAGGTTCTCCATGCCTGAATTAGTTGAGATCCATCCCACTATTTAATTTTGTGATCCTACTGAAAACATCTAAAGAAAAGATGTGGAAGAGAAGGAAAGATAATGTAGAATAACCACACACACATACTTCAAAATAAAGTAAACCACTTTCACTTCATTTGCTCCCCCTACCCTGCAATAATTCTTCTGTGGGCAGGGGGAGCTGAACTTCTGGCCTATAGGCCAGCCCCAATGGCCCTGTCCTCCCTATATAATTTTGTGAATTATTAGTTATCTTGTTCATTTGGGGGGGGCACAAATGGAGGGCATATACCTCCATTTGATACTTCTGTACTGTTGAATGAATTTTTTTCATATGTGCGTGCATAAAATAATTGGTGAAAAGGAGGATCTTAAAATCCCAAATGAAAATAATAAACTCCCTAGAGACTAAAAACAAAAATAAACGAAAACCCATAGCTAAGTCAGGTAAGTTGAGTGAGTATGTGAGTTAAGTCTGTGGAGAGTGCAGTTTGAGAGTGATGAGGCTGAATGGTAGAGAGAGTGGAAATGGAAAGCTGTGTGACAAATAGACAATAGATGGCTCTATTGTCTATTTGGTTATACAGTATATATTATTAAGAGATCAAAGTATTCATATATGTACTTATCTCTGGCTTTTCTTCGCAAACGAAGATTCAGGAAGGACTCATCCCGCGCTTTCTGCAAGCGCGTTGATGACTAAAAAGGCCAATCCGAGATAAACAAGTCCGGTTGCAAAAAGCACAGCAGAAGGTCTCTTTGGGTGATGTTTTGGGGTTGTGATTCTTTCTGCGTTGTCGTTTCTCTTTAAGACTTGTTCGTCGTGAGTTCTCAAATAAGGCTGCAGCATTGTGGATAGTGCGTCTCCATGCCTCCCGATGTGAGGCCAGGGCGGACCACTGTTGGTGATCAATTTGGCCAAGCCTGAGATGTTGTTTCAGGGAGTCTTTGTATCGCTTTTTTGGAGCGCCCCTCTTACGCTGACCCATGGCGAGTTCACCGATAGTCTGTCACCACAGAGTGATAAGTGACACTCAGAAAAGTAACAAAGTTATATGCACATAGTATTGCACCGTTGATATTATAATCTCAAAGTCAATAAACCAAATAGTTTCCTTTGTTTCTAAGTCCAGAGTCCAGACTCATTGTGCTTTATTCCACACACTGAAAGGTTTTAGCCAAGCTAAACAACAGAGACTACACTGACATGCATAATCTATCCACACAGATTCAGATCCCAGCCTAGAGAAGGGACTCTAAAGGAGGAATCTGAGGGAAAGTGGGTAGTGGCAGGCAGCCAGGCTGAGTAATTACTGTAGGTACATCTGGCTGGCGATTTTGTCATATTATCACACTACACTGTTAATAGCGCTATTGTTCCACTTTAACTGCTATAGCTGCCTCCTGTGGAATTCTGGGATTTGCAGTTTAGGGAGGGGCATTTAGCATTCTCAGCCAGAGAGCTCTTAGGCCTCACTAAACTACAAACCCCAGAATTCCATAGGAGGCAGCCAGGGCAATTAAAGTGAAATAATAGCACTATAGCAGCGTAGTGCGATTTGCCCTTCTTGACAACACGACTCCGCTCCCAGAGCGCATGCGTACAACCCAGTCCCGACGCTGGTTACGTCACCCCTCCTCTTTGGGGCCCGGCTCCCTCCTCCCCCCTCCTCAGATCTTTGTCACTCCAGTCTTGTGTAGGCCGGCGCTCATCTTTGTCTGTTTGCTGCGCCCGCCCGCGCCGCCTTTTCCTGCCCTCCCCCCACTACTTCTTCCACTTCCCAGCACTACGGAGTCCACCCCTTGCTTTACGTTAATTCTGTGGCGTCGTCGACGGCTCGGCAGCCCCCTCCCTCCCTCCCTCCGCGGCCCCGCCTCCAGGCAGCCACTGAGGAGGCACCGTCGCCGCGGCCTCGGCAGCAGCAGCAGCAGCCGGAGAGTAGGAGACACTTCCCTCTCGGACCGACGGGGAAGCCACGGCCGGAGGAGGAGAAGGAGGTGAGTCCTTTGCTACTCGTAGAGCTTCGGGCGCCACCCGCTGCCCCCTCTTCCCAAACCCCAAACCCTCCAAGAGACCCCCCTGTTGTGGCGTCTTTCACCTCCTCCTCTGTGACACTCACCCGGCCGGGAGAGGGTCCCACAAACCCTGACCAGCATTCAGTCTCACTCATACACCCCCAACACACCCACCCACTTTCTGGCTCGGTGTCTCTGACTCTTCCCCCCAGTTCTCATGCCCCCTTGTTTCTCAGCCCTTGCCCCCCACCCACAGCTCTCTCCCTTTCCCCCCTTTTCAGGGGACCCCACTCCGACACACCTTGACAATTCCCTCTCATTTCACATCTGCCTCGGTGCCCCCCTCCCCAATTCTCACACACTCCCTAGTTTCTCAGCAAACCCCCCCCCCGTCTGCCATAGGTTTCCCTTTAGTAAGACTTTCCCAATCCATATGGGTCTTATTTTTTTAGTAAAAAAAACCTCCTATCTATCTCTCTGGAGTTGTTCCTCTTCAGTGACTCTCACCCGGGCCCCTACAAACCCAGACCAGAATTCAGTCTCACTCACACACACACACACACCCCATTTTTGGCTTGATGCCTCTCTTTCTTTTTCACACACCCCAATTCTCACACCCCTGTTTTCTCAGCACAGCCTCATCCATAGCTTTCCCTTCAATAAGACTCTTTCTCAATCCATATGGGTCTTTTTCTGTTCCTTATCTCCCTCCCCTCCCTGGGTTTGTGTGACCCTCTTTCCCACTCCAATTAGTTCTGCCCTTTCCCTTGACCCTCTTCTTCTCCTCATTACCACCTGCTAGGCTGTCATTCCTTTTCCCACCCCCTTCCAGGCACTCCCATCCTGCTATATTCCTGGTTATGTCCCCCACTCTGGCATCCATCTCCCTTTGTTTTACCACCACCACCACCACACACAAGTACCACCAGAATCCCTTTCTTCACCCTGCCTCTCTGTGTGTGTTTGTGCCTTCAAGTCGCCTGTTGACTTATGGCAACTCCTTAATCCTTAATTCCTCTGTGCCACCCCCGTCCCAGGATTGTGTCACCCTGTCTATTGTACACTCTGTGCTCTTTGAAACTATCTTTTCACTCATGCTCTTCCGCTTTCCTCACCCACCTCCCAATCCCAGGTGTACTCTTGTCATCTGCCCCCTGTGGGCATTCAGCCTCTTTCTTGGGAGTTTTCTCAACTTCTGTCCAGCCCTCTTATTTCTTTCCATCTCCGTCACACACTAGTGTGAATTTCCCACTCTACTGGAGAGATATCTCTAACTCACTTATTTAGAGATCACTTTGATTCTGATAGCCTGTCCCTTGTCTTAAAAAGGACTGTCAAAAATAAAAGATTAATATCCACTACCTTTGCTCAACTTTTGGAGGCTTCTGACTTTTATGCCTCTTTTGTTAACTTTTTACTACCGTACTGTTATTCCTCTTCCTGTCTTCCTCACTTCCAGGATTACATTTCTTTTTTATATCCCCCACTGTAGTCTTCACTTTTAATTTCATTCTTGGTGGAGAGCTCTCTGTTTCTCTTTCTCTCTCTCTTTTGGTTACCTATCTGCATTTGAGGTGAGCGAGTAATGATGTCTTTCTTTCCATAGAGTTGTTATAAGGATTACTACCAAATTCAGGGGCACATGAAGCACTGAAACATTTGAAAAAGTTATACAAATGTTTATTTATACATACGAATAAAAGTTTGTTTAACATTCTAGTTTTCTTGGGGGAAACAAAATAGTAAATCATGTTATATATAATACATCCAAAATTGAAAATTTATCAGGTTATTACTTTTATAATAATCTCTTCATTGCTCCCACCTCACCCCACTTTTTAGGTTCTGTGACTGATGTCCTGTTTCTTTGTTTTTACCAGCCATTGACCTTTAGGAAGACTTTGTAGTTCTAGTAAGATTTCTTCTTCTGTTAAAGTAGTAATTCTTCTGTGGAAGAAGAAAGCAGAACTTTGAGAGCAGTTTAATCTGTGAGGATACAATCCTTATAATGAGGGAGTGAGTGTTAGTAGCTGTGGGAGAATCATCCTGTGGTACCTTAATGACAAACACATTTAGTGTGATCTTATGTTTGGTAGACTAGTGTCCATTTAATGACATGCATGAATTAAACTACATTAAAATGTTATTTATTCTTTAGCTGACAGGTGGTATGTGTATGTGTGCGTCCACACAGTTGCAGAGGAAAATGTAAACAGTGTAAATATAATGTAAATGTAAATAATAGCCATGAAATGCAAAATGTAAAATCAGTGTATACTGTAGTCTCTATGTATAGTGACCCACACTAGACATAGGGGGATAATATGTCATGTGTCTGATAAAGTGGACCTAATCCATGAAAGCTTATGCTGTAATAAATCTGTTAGTCTTAAGATGTCACAAGACTCTCGGTATTTATACGGAAAGGTGAGGCTGTGGCCATATCTTGAGGTTTTTAAAAACTGTTTCTCTGGAAACCTTAATAGAAAAGACATTGTGGTAAAATGTACAGACACATGGAACAGGAATGTCCTGGGATACTTTACAGATCAGTGTTATTGACAGGCTTATACAGTATTTACTAGGAGATCTATATTTTGTGCAGAGAATACCTGTATTATGCACTTACAATGCATAAGTATGTAAATCATCTTGCATCACGTTACTTTCAGGTTTCAGGGTTTCATATTCATGTGGTTGCTTCTCCCACCCTGCCTCCCCACATTATAAAATCTCTCCTAAACATTTCTTTTTGATCAGAAAGACTAGAAACTTGCATTTTAAACATGGAAGCTGAGCTTCCCCAGAATGCCATATACAGTATTTTTTGGCTGCCTGGCAGTGATGGGCATAGTTCATAAACTGCAAATAATTGGGAGTACTTCATAAATTTATGAAATGTAAACAGTGTTCATTGCTTTTTAGCACTTTACCCTCACAAAGCTATATACAAGAGGAAAGGTGAGAAACAAAGAAGGGCATTGCCACATTGGCAAATAACAATGAGAAGGTACACTCAGGTATGTGTGCTAATTATAGTCTTATATTAAAGGTAGCCTTAAAAAGGAAGGTCTTGAAGCCTCACCTGAATACAACAAATAAGGCAGAGGTCAATAGGAAGGGAGTTCCCAATTCTGGAACCACCAGTTCTGGAGATCCCCAGTTCTGAAGGCACCTATCTCTTGTGTATGCCAGACCGATTTTAAAGATAGGCCCTTGAGAAGAATTTTTGAGGCAGATCCTGACGTACAGGCACAATTGTACGGGTGAAAGTAGTCTTCCAGATTATCTGATCCTAAGCCATTTAAAAGACCAGCATTTTACTGGAATATGTGTCACAGTAGCATAGGATTGCATCATTCCACAGTCTATATTTGTATATCCACTTACCTGCAGAATATCTTTTGAATGAACCCTGTATTTTTCCTATAGGCAGCTGGTAACTCGGTCCTTTTTGTGTGGTGCTGTTAGCGTCTGTCAGCTTTGTGACAGCTATTAAAATACGTATCAGCATTTTGTCTTGGATCTTTCTCCTTAAAAGTAAAAGTAAATATTAATTGCTTTGTTTAATGCTGATGCTTAAAAATCTGAAAAACTGAATTGTTTTCTTCCAATTGTTTATAACTGTTCAGTTGGTAAGAGTTGCCTACAAATATTCATTCCACAATACTTTTTGGCCCTGTTGCTTAGAAATTTCACTAGTGGGCAGCTGGTTTAGAATATGACTTACATTTCTCTTTCTGAGGACACTATGATTTTAGCACCAATAAGGGTTTGTTTTTTTCCCAGTGGAATTTTCTACTGAGAGAGTCCAATTCCATGCTGAAGGTTAGGGTTCCACTCCTAGCACAGCTCTTGGAGCTTTGTAAGCCATATCATGCACTACATAGAATGGTGAGTCACTTTTTCTCTCATGGTGTTTTTTTAAATCATAAAGAGCTGCAAGAGGCTGCCATCTTAAGTGTAAGAACCTACAGGGTTATGTCTTGATTCTTTTCCCTGAAAATCTGCTTTTTTTTTCTTCATGGAAGAAAAGTTATAGGAACATGTGTGTGGTTCCTGCAGTGATAAGGCAGTCGAGAGAAATATTGAATATGATAAGTGGTTGGCAAGAGCAGGATAAACTTTGCCACCTGTTTTTTTTTTTCCTACTGCCAATTGTGGCTGCTTTCTATTAAAAAAAAAATAAAAATTATCAGAGGAAAGCTGTGCACAGCACATCTTTCGCATATAAAGAGAAGTTTGACTGTATCTGTCTGAATTCCTCATTTGCATGATAGGAATCATAGCTACTTACCTCGTAGGTTAGTTTTGGCAATAAACAGTAGTACTGATACTTTATTTTTAATTTTATATTTAATGTAATTTTTGTATGTTTTTAATGTTCATTTTGTTTTGCAAGGCATTTGGCTGAACTTGGTAAATATGATTTATTTTGGCCATTCTCTATATCATTATAAAAATATGTTAGGCTAAACCCCACATAATTAAGAGCCAGCAGTAGCAGTGGCCATACTAGATGGGGATGATCAGAGCACTAATTTAGGCCCTGAATTTTAGAGTATTGTATTGGAAAAAGCTGTTCCTTATGGTTAAAATGATGGCAGATAAGGAAACAAGGCACATAAACAGTGACATCTGGTTCATAGATTGGAAAAGTTATTTTCTGGGGCTACAATATCTAGAATCACGTAACCACCATGGATGCTGGCTCCCAAAAAGTAACTTTTGCAAACTCTGGTCCTAGCCAGTAGTTTCTCTTCAATGGAATTACGTGTTGTTTGCTACCTGTTGTATGGGCAAATATAAAATATAGTAAAGAATGATGGTAATGATAGATTACTGAAGGAACAGCTGATTTGAAAAGCACTTGAATTTGGAGCAAGTGGCAGGTGAAACATATAGTTCTTTTCACTCTATATTAAAATCTTAAGTTTTGCTTCTCTTAATAGTGTGAACTAGAGCTAATATGTCAGAGATGGGGGAATGTTCTAATCATGCCTCTGCAAGATTTGACTTGATCTTAACTGGATTCAGGCAAGATCTTACTGGATTCAGTGATTTCCTATTTGCAGAAAGCTGACTATGTTCCAGATCTTGAGAACTGGAAATGTTTGGTGGGGATGCCAATCCCAGATGGGAAGAGCATGTGTTGGACTGTTGCGTCACTTTCACTTGGATGGTTAACATTTCTGGGAAATGACCTGGGACTATAATGTTTTTCAAAATTCTTCTGCAGTAAGGAGTCCTTTGTGAAACTGAATGCTTATGTTCTCCCCAAACATATCCCTCTCTCCCTCCATCTTTTCTCTTTATTTCTTTTCTCCCAAAACTGTTTCTGCTCACAGATGTTGAGAGCAAACATAGTGTAACTATTTATTCTTTCAGACATCTGTAATTTTAATTTAGGTTCAGTTTACTCTGTGTTCTTTCCATGTGAGCACTTGTGTTACGTTAGTCCCAAACTGTGGATCATTGTGTCCTAAGGAACTTTGATGGCTAGTTCTCCATGGACATGGAAGCCAAACTTTGTTAATGTGCTGGAACTTTGTATGATGAAAGAATTTGATTGATACACGCACACCCTGTATTTTAAAAGCGCAGAGTGGGGAGGAAGAGCAACAAATTCAACTGGAGCAGACAATCAGCAAGAGGAGGAGGGGAATGATATTGTGGAAGAGAAACTTTCTTAATTATAGTTACATTGATTAGTTTGACTGGATTTTGCAGTCTTGCTTTACAAAGCTAGTTTTGTAAATGATAATTGGTCAAAAATTTTCTTCTTTGTATGTAGTATCACTGTTCTAATAGTGCAGTCTTCAGTGTGACTGTGCAGGAGTAAAACTGGCTATGGCTGGCGAAGCTTACTTTCAGTCAAGGGAGCATACACTGCAGCTGGAAATGGATGAAGTACTATAGGAAACATTTGGGATCTATTAGCATACATGGGATGCTGAGAAGCAATTTGTTTGTCAGCAATTTGTGTCAGAGTAAATGTTCAGGTGTACACAGGGTCAGATTATTGATCCATCTAGCCTAACATTTGGCTCTCTAGTCCTGAGAACATTTAACTGGATGCAAGGAACTGAACTGGGACATTCTGTGTGCAGTACATAGCAGCCTACAAAGATGCTTCATAACAGGTCAGATTTTATCAAGTACTACCCACTGAATGGGAGTAGTGTTCCACAGTCTGAGACAGGTTCCTCCCCACAACTAGCTATATCCAGCATAACATACA
The DNA here is from genome assembly GCA_030847615.1 of Gambelia wislizenii. Lineage (NCBI taxonomy): Eukaryota > Metazoa > Chordata > Lepidosauria > Squamata > Crotaphytidae > Gambelia > Gambelia wislizenii. The sequence continues at coordinate 39,594,848 of JAUMIR010000004.1, forward strand.
CCATTATCTACATATATAAAATGCTTTGGTATGTTTCCATTCCCACTCTGCTCCTTGGCCACTTGGGAAACATGTCAAGAGTATGATTATTTGATGCAATATATAACCTTTCAAAGCAATTATAATGGTTAATTTCATGCTGAAAGCCCTTCCACTGCTGCCATGCAACTGCACATACATACACACCACGTGTACACACACACACACTCTTCACACATCAGGATGCGAGAGCTACTCTGCCACCATCATGCAATCGCACAGACACCTCATCCTACACACACACCATGCTACAATACTCCCATACTACACACACACCATACTACACACATACCATGCTACACCGCCTCATGCCACACACATATAACCCTCACACTACACACACACACCATATGTGCCAGGATGTGAGAGCCCCTCCACCACCATGTTTAAAAAGGACTTGAAGCTTTCCACATGTTTCCACCCCAAGAGCAAGGACAACACAGAAGGACCAAGGGCAAGGAGCAGCTACAGAAAGCACAAAAGACCACATTGTGGTGGCCAAGACTGAGGGCTGAATGCTGTTCTTAAATAGCAGTTCCCCTGGCTGCTTCAGGTTTACTGCATGATTGCAGCCAGCTGCATCTGATAGCTTGGCCCTGGTTCTTCCAAGACTCCCAGAGCCAGGGCCTGAGTCTGCAAAGAGGCTGTGCTGGCTGCTGCAGCCAGGGGCCTAGTCCTGCGAGGAGAAGTAGATCCTGATACCTAAGCAGCCAATCAGCATACTGCAAATGGCAACATACCCAAGAGAATTTTATATATATAGATACCTACTATCCAGTCATTCTGTCTGGAGATTCTATAACTGGACCTATAGCCCTCTATGTACAAAACAGGTGATCTATCATAGAATTATGGCACAGTGTCTGTATTTATCTGTGAGCTGTGGATCCATCCCATTGCTAGCATGTGTATGGACCTAGGCAGGACAGCCGGTGAGCTTGAGATCTGATTAGTTGCTTAGTCTAAGGGAATACGACAAACTTGATTACTACATGATATTGGCTCTGGCCGAACTGCTCTGATGGTTCATACTGCCAGTTATTTTCTCCTCCAACCAGTGGGTTTGATGAAACAGGAAATATAAATCCCTAACCTAATTTCATCCTCCTTTAAGAAGTTATTCTTAAGCTTTCCATGTAAGGGTAGTAACAAAATACGTCACCTACACCAGTGATGGGAATCAGGCAACTCTCAATATGTTGTTAGGCTGCAACTCCTAGCAGCCCTAGCCAGCATAGCCAGTGCAGCCTTACAACATTTTGTGGGATTTGTGATTCCCATCCTTACATTATGCTTTATATGCTCAAGTTTCTGGGTTTAAGTCCTGGCATTTCTAAAGGTCTGGGTAACACTTGTTGTGAAAGTCTGTTGCTTGAGACCCTGGAGAGCTGCTGCCAGTGAGAGTCAGTGTTAGGGTAAGTGCATAAAATCTGTTCCACTGTGGCAGTATCCTGTGTTTAATTGGTATGATTAAAAAACAGGAAACAGCATGAAGGACCAAATTATCAGTTCTCACACTGAAAAGATGGGAGCAGTGTGGTCTCTTGGGAACCTGTTTTGAGACCGGAGCTTTTAAATGGGTGATTAGTGAGTTGACCAAGTTTATTGGAGAGGTCGGGGATGAGACTGTGTTCTGAAATTGACATTGAAACAAAATTGGGTTCTGAAGGGTTCCAAAAGGATCTCTCTGACCTGGGCAAATGGGCATTAAAACAGCCAGTGATATTGAGTGTAAGTAAAGTGTACATATTGGGGCAAAATATTCCAACTTTACATACAGGATCTGAGTGGGTAGCAACTGACCAAAAAGGGGTATCTTGAGGTTGTAGTAGATAGGTTGAAGAAAATGACCCAGTAAGGCATGATTGCTGTTAGAGACCAATTCCATGTTGCACATAATTAGAAAAGAAATAAAAAAAAACTGCCAGTATTGTATTGTTGTTACACTAATTCATGATGAATCCACATCTGAAATACTGTCACCTGGTCACCTCACCAGGAAAAGGAGATTGTCGAGCCAGAAAAGATAATAGAATCACAGAGTTGGAAGAGACCACAAGGGCCATCCAGTCCTGCCACCTGCCATGCAGGAATACGCAATCAAATCATTCCCAATATATGGCCATCCAGCCTCTGCTTAAAAACCTCCAAAGAAGGAGATGCAGAAAAGGGCATCCAATATTATCAAATGACTGGGGCAACTTCCTTTGAGTAAGGTTATATACCTTGGCAATGTTTAGCTTAAAAAAAATATGAGTAAGGAGAGACATGGTAGCCATATGTAAAATGATTCATGATGTGGGAAAGTTGATGCGGAGAAGCTTTTCTTCCTCCTTCATAATAGAAGACTATTAGAATTTCCAGCTGTTTAGCTTCTAATTTAATGAGAGTGGCTCTCCAGGGTCTCAGGCACTACTGAAGATAAAGTGGTGCAATAGAAAACGTGGTGGGACAGATGAAAGGAAGCACTTCATCACAGAGCACACAGTTAAACTGTGGGATTCATTTCCACAAGATGTAGTGATTGCTGCCAAAGTCAAAGTCATGGAAGTTTGGGCCATCAATGGATACAAGACAGCAGGGCCGGTTTAAGGAATTTTGGGGGGCCCTGCAATGCTTTATTTTGGGGGCCCCATATGTTTATTTCAGGTCAATGTAACCTAACCTATTCACAGTACAGGATGTTCAGATTACAGTAGGACCCCCGTATCCACAGATTCATTATCCATGGGACACAAAACAGCATCTTCCTAGAAAATGTGTCCTCCCTAGCCATTTTCTAGGCCCTCCAAGGCAACTCTATGGTATTTTAAACCAGAAGTCCCATTATTTTCAGTGGTGTTCACTATTATCCACAGTTTTCAGAATCCATGCCCGCACAGAACCAGTCCCCAGTGGATAAGGGGGGGACCTACTGTATTACATAATTTGCCACCAATAATTTAGTTTAAAAACTATATTATAGGCACTAACAAAATATTTTTTGTTAATTAGCAATTAACGTAATGGTGTAGATTTCCTTACAAAAAAGAAAGTAGACTACAAGCTAAACATGAGTTAGCAGTGTGATACAGCAGCAAAAAATGCCAATGTGATTCTAGGCTGCATTAATAGGAGTATAGTGTCTAGATCAAGGGAAGTAATAGTTCTGGGCACCACAATTCAGGAAGGGTATTGAGAACCTGGAATGTGTCCAGAGGAAGGCAACCAAAATGGTGGGAGGTCTGGAAGCCATTATGCCCTATGAGGAGCAACTTAGGGAACTGGGTATGTTTAGTCTGGAGAAGAGAAGGTTGAGAGGTGACATGAGAGCCATGTTTAAATATTTGAAGGGATGTCATACTGAGGATGGAGCAAGCTTGTTCTCTGCTGCTCCATAGACTAGGACATGGAGCAAAGGGTTCAAACTCCAGGAAAAGAGATTCCATCTAAACATTAGGAAGAAGTTCCTGATGGTAAGAGCTGTTTCTATAGTGGGATACGCTGCCTGGGAGTGTGGTGGAGTCTCTTTCGGAGGTTTTTAAGAGAGGCTGGATGGCCATCTGTCATGAGGGATTTGATTGTGTGTTCCTGCAGGGCAGAAGCCAATTGGATGGGATGGCTGTTGGGGTCTCTTCCAGCCCTATGATTCTAGGCTGCATTCAGAGCCTGGGAAAGTTACTTTTGGATTACACCTCTCAGAATCCCCCTGCCAGCACCCTTCTCAAGGTCTGGTTGCATTGTTCCTTTTCCAGCATTCTCTAGCCCAGTGGTCTTTAAACAGAGGCTGGATGGCCATCTGTCAGGGATGCTTTGATCGTGATTTCCTGCATGTCAGAATAGGGTTGGACTGGATGGCCCTTGTGGTCTCTTCCAACTCTATAATTCTATGATTCTATGATATCCTCACAGGGGGTCCACAAAGTTTTGAAGACTGTTTGGCCCACCTCCTCCCTGTAGTGGAACAGTAATGTGACATGAACCAAGGCAAAGGCTGGCTGGCTCGGCCTGCACATTGCCATTCAATCCATTCCAGCCACAAACATGCAGAAAGAAGCAAGAGTGCCTCTGAGGGAAAAGGTTAATGAATGGTGTAATTGTATTGTTTTTGTTGTTAGCTATTATTATTAGGGCTTTAAATCTTGAGTTAAGTCCTGGGGCAACAAAAGATATTTAAAGGGGCTCCCTGGTAAAGAAAAAGTTAAGAACCACTGCTTAGCCCAATGGCTCTCACATAGCACTAATGGGATACTGGTGTTTTAGTGACAACAATAAAACCATTTTTCCTAGTAATATTAGTCCAAATTTTTATTTATATTCTTTATATTCTTCTGTTAAAAGAACCAGAGTGTTGTAGAAGCTTCAGCATTGCCCTATGACTGTGGAGACCAGGGTTTGAATCCTTACTCAGCCATGAATACCCACTGGCTGACCTTGGGCAAGTCACACTCTCTCAGCCTCAAATGAAGTCAAAGGCAGACCCCCTTTGAACAAACCTTGCCTAGAAAACCCCATGATAAGCTTGCCTTAGTCAGAAATGACTTCAAGGCACATGGGCAAACACACACAGTTTCCTTTTGCAGGTTGAACTCAGTTGTCAGCAAGGGGAGGAAGCTGAAGAAGACCAAGGGGTAAAGGGAGGGAGGAAGGGGAGAGAAGGACAAGCTAAGGGCAGCTGGAAGGACGGGCTGGAGGGAATCTGTGTGGAAGTTAGGAAAGGGAAGAAAGAAGGAAGGAAGGAAGAGAGGGAGGGAGGGAGGGGGGGAGAGGGGGGAAAGGAAGGAAAGAAAGAAAGAAAGAAAGAAGCCTTTTCTGAAGATAGAGCAGGGGAGAACAAGAGATGACCCCCTCCCCCACTTCTCTCTCTCACTCACACGCACACACACCTCTCTCCGACTTGCCTTTGACCGTGATCCTAGGAGGAGGAGGGAGGGAGCAAGAAACTCCCTCCAGGATCAGCCACCCAAAGAAAGCTCCATTTTTCTCTTTCGCTTTCGCTTTGGCTTTCTAGTTTGAGAGACATTGTTGTTGTTTTTTTAAAGCAGGCAGGGGTTTTTTCCAGGAAGAGGGTTAGGTCCAGATGGGGCCCCCTGCTGGTGTGCCTCCCCCCCCCCAGATGCTGATTTGGCAGAATGGTTAAGCCAGCCCTGCAAGACAGGATAGCCATTTATCATTCCTGGTATCAGAGGCATATGTTTCTGTATAGCAATTGCTGTGGAAAGTGAGATAGAGGATGCAGTTGCATTCATATCCTGCTTGTAGAATTTCTATAGGCATGGTTGGCCACTGTGTTCACAAAATATTTGACCAGATAGGCCTCAGGTCTGAGCCAAGATCACTCTTTTTATACTCCATTTGTTTTGGGAAGGATTCTGTGGCTCAGCGGTTTGTAAACAGAAGGTGTCAACATCAGTCCCTGTAAAACTCCACACAGAGCTGGGGACAAGTTGACTGAAATTCTGGAGAGCTGCTGGTGGTTAGAGGAAACAGTATTGAGCTAGACAGACCTATGGGGTCACTCAGTATAAGATAACTTCTATGTTCTTGCAGATCTCCTTGGTCAAGCTATGCAGCTGTGAACAATGTACTGTATATTGGTGTGGATATTTTTAATAGCATACTTGCTGTCCAAAACAAATTGGCTGTTGATAATATATTGGGGGGGAGGCATTGGTGCTAACAGTTTTTTAGAACTCCACTTCTAGATTTTTTTTCAAGTGAAAGCTTATCTAATCCCCACAGTTCCTGTACGAGACGAAATTATTTTTCATGTCTACATGTAGAATGGCAGCCTTTTAAAGTCACTCCTTAGAGGGAGGGAGCCCTGGTGGTGCAGTGGTTAAATGCCGGTACTGCAGCCTCAACGTTGTGAGTTTGATCCTTCCATCCTTCTGTAGGTCGGGAAAATGAGTACCCAGCTTGTTGGGGACAATTAGCTAACGCGTTGTAAACCGCTTAGGGAGTGCTTTGCACTGATAAGTGGTATAGAAATATAAATGCTATTGCTATTGCTAGTGGTTTGAGTGTTGAACTAGGACTCTGCAGACCAGGATTCGAATCCCTGATCAGCCATGGAAACCCACTGGGTGACTTTAGGTAGGTCACATTTGCTTAGACTCAGAGGGAGGCAAAAGCAAACCACTTCTGAACAAATCTTGCCAAGAAAACCCTGTGATAGGTTCACCTTATGGTTGAACACACCACAGATAACCTTTGACTGTAAGAGTACAGTTGTCCCTTCACATTTGCTGGAATTTGGTTCCAGGACCCCCCCCCCGGTGGATACCAAAATCCGTGAATACTCAAGTCCCATTATATGCAATGGCATAGCAAAATAGTGTCCCTTATATAAGATGACAAAATCAAGGTTTGCTTTTTGGATTATTATTTTTTAAAGAATATTTTCAAGCCATGAATACTTAAAACCGTGAATGCCAAATCCGTGAATGTGGAGGGACAATTGTAGTTTATATATCACTGGTCCCCAGTGGCCTCTGGCACTGACAAACTTCTTATGGTTGAGAAGATTTAAATCTTCCCTTGTTGAGTCTCACTTGATTAAATTGTCATTGCATGATAGAGATTTTTGTTGCAGGATTATTTATTTGTTGTTAAGCTATATTATAAATCACACTTCATTGACTATAACATGATATACTGTACTTAACACTCTCACAAGGATAGGACACCTTCTGAATATTGAACCTGGAGAAACAGCCTAGACTGATTTTGAATTAATATGTATGTATATATATATATATATATACACATACAAAAAGCAAAATGCACTATATAACCTTAGTTATAAACAATTTAATGCACATAAACTTACAAACTAAGAGGCATAAACATTACTCAGCTAGCAAACAAACAAATACTAATTGGTACTTTAAAAAGGTTTATTTGGCACCACAGGGAGGGAGGGAGGCCTCACAAAATATGGAATGATAAGTCATAGTTTGTTGCGCCAGCATTCTTCAGGCCATGTGTTGCTGACTCATGAGTAAATTTATGGGGCCAGTAGATGTGGTGGCGTTTCTCCTCATGCTATGCTAGAGTCCTCATACATATCCCTGTGCAGTTAAATGGAATACTTGAAAGAAAGAGGGACCTGAAACTGGGTTCTTTTACCAGATTGGCATGACTCTTCCAGATTGTTCTAAGAAATAGCTTCTTGGGTTTGACTCAGTTTTGCTGGTTGTTGTCACCTCCATATTCACTGAGTCCATTCTTTTGAGGAGTTGTTGGTAGCAGTTCCTTAAATCTGCATTAGAGCTCTTCAGTATATTTAAAACTGAGAGATTATTTGCTGGTTTGAAGGCCAAAATTTCTTTTCTGAATTTCCCCCCTTAAAGTTACAGAATCATAGTACAAAGATGCAGTTTAATTGGTGTACTATAGCACAGTTATTACAACAATGACAACAACAGGAAGGAGAAGAACCTATTGTTTCAATATGTCTCACAATGAAAAAGAAGCCACTTATGGGTGGGAATAAGATGCTGCTGATGCCAGGAAGTCCCAGAAAATAGTCTGGGACAAGAGAAATGTTGTTTGGATATGTTTTTAAACAAACAAACAAGCACTCCAGCAAGAAATAGTGCATCCCCCCAACACATTTGCCCTGTCTTAAGGAGCCCATGTTCTCTCATATCCTGGTAACTTATGCTGGTTTGTATTCCTCCTTTTCCCTTTTCATTATGATTTAGCCAATTCATTCTTACTGCTTTATAATGTCTGCCTTAACCTTCCACATGTGCAATAGATGCTGTGCCCATTGTTTTCTGACTGCATGGTGTGTGTACCATGGATCACATGGTGCTTGGATTGCAGGGTGCATTCCTTTGTTCCACCATATCTTGCTTTCTTCTTTAAATTGCTTCCATTTTAAAATTAATATATTCATTTTCACACAGTCCAGAATGACTGCTGATAGATCACTAAATCATGTAATCCAGCCTCATATACTTCAGCTTTCTCCACACTAGTGCCTAGATGTTTCAAACTACAATGCCCATCACCCCAGCCAATCGGTTTACATTGGAGTTGTAATCTGATATATCTAAAAGGCACCAGGTTAAGGAATACTTATTATCAAACGTGTCAGCTAAAATGAGATAGATCTAAATTCAGATCCTAATCTAGCCACAAAGGTTACTGGTTAATCTTGGGCACTTCTCTCTTTTCTCAGCCTAATATATCTTGTAGGGTTTTGTGAGGCTGAAGGATCTTATAAACTACCCTTAGATCCTCAGGGGATAGGCAGAAAAATGTAAATAATAAATATTGAACTACGGGTGTGCAAAAATGTGGACCACTCTGTAAAAGATTATACAGTACTATGTACCCTAATTCTGCAAAGAATCTGCCCACCTGTTTTGTGACACATAAAGACAGTGAAAGATGACAAGTAGGATAACACTGCTAGGAGCTGCTAGTCAACATGGCTATATACTATCTCCAGGACTGAAGACCGTAAGGGCTCAGCTACATGGGCAGAATTAAATACAGGAGAATTCTTGTTACCTCCATTTTGGTCCTGTCCCATGTTGTGCCCATGATGAATCCGAATAATTGCTGCCTGTCAAAATACCTGAGTTTGTAGTTCACATGGCCTGTCAGCTGTGTGCGGTGGGGGGGCACATGAGCCCTTCAGCAGCGGCCCTTCAGATCCCATCCCTTCGTTTCTCCAGTGGCAGTGGCTTTCCGGGGAGGGTGGGACAGGCTGTGTGTGCTGGGTCTGCCTTGCTTGCCCCTTGCCCGTCCTGTGCCGTGGGGAATGGGCTGCTGTAGCCTAGGGCACTTCCTCACAGAGGAAGTATCCTCGGCTGTGGAAGCCACCGGGACACCGTGAAGAATGGGCTGCTGTGGCCTAGGGCGCTTCCTCTGAGACAGTCATGGAGGAAGTGTCCTCAGTCACAGCAGCCCATTCCACCTGGCACAGGACGTGCGAGGGCTGAGTGGGGAAGACCTGGCATGCACAGCCCTTCCTGCCCTCCCCAGAAAGCTGCCGCTGCTGGGGAAACAAAGGGATGGGAGCTGACGGCCAGTCACGGAGGCCGAGCCCTTGGCTCCAGCAGCCGCCTAGGACTGGGGCACCGGGCATTGGTCTGACCTTCTTGTTCTTTTGTTCCTAGGAAACAAACCAAAATAAAAACCGCCCCAGAAAGCCCACATTCAGTCTCTTGTTTATTACTAACAGCAAATAAAGTCCCTTACAGTTTTTGTATCATTCATTTTCCCCAGTAATGTTGTAATTTAGATCCTTAATGTTTTCATTATACTTATTCAGGAACTAAGGCTACGAAATAGTGACTTATCAAAAGTGGAAGTGGGATTTTAAACTTTCTCTCACAGGTCCACTTCTATCATTCTGTCTTCCATCTCACCTGTTAGGAGGAGAACTTGATAGAATCCATTAATGCTATGAATATGTGTACAGAACTGTATTTTGTATTCTACAGAACTTAGGTATGTTGTAAAGCTGGTTCACTATCCTACTGACATGTAAGCCACCAGATGTCACTGTATATTCCTCAAAGCAGCCCACAGGACTTAATCCTCATCCACTGGTGAGCAGAGAGCAGCCTTCCGGGTGGTGAGGGGCTGTAACTCCCAGTATCCCTCACTGTTGGCTACGCTGGCTGGGGCTGGTGGGAGTTGCTAGAAGCACATCTGGACGACATCATATCACCCATTCATACCCTAGCCTTGTGTGAACATTCTGCCTTCTGTACTATCATTTTGCATAGAGATTCTCTAGACCAGTTTTGTGGCATATGAAGAATTTTTGAGAAGAAAAAGCAGTTGCATAAACTAGTGTTGACTGTCAAAGGGGCAGTCGCCCCCCCCCAAATATTTCTATCCTGGTGCATTCTTCCACAGTGAGAATTGGTTGCTTTGGGTGTTATGTCATCTGAGAGATCAGTGCTTTCAATAACTTAATATTTCTGGGTAAATCCATTTTTTGGCCAATTTTAAACTGATTCTAGATTTAGCGGTAGGTTACATTTATTGGATGTAGAAGTACAGTTGTCCCTTCACATTCGCGGGGGTTAGGTTCCGCAGACCCCCGCAAATGTGAAAATTCTGCGAATAATGACAGCCCTCCACCCGCCCTCCCCAAGCAACCCCGAGGCCTCCGGAGGCCTCGCAGTCGCTTTTCCCTGCCGCCCCCACCCTCCCCAAGCAACCCTGAGGCCTCCGGAGGCCTCGCGGTCGCTTCTCCCTGCCGCCCCCCGCCCTCCCCAAGCGACCCCCGAGGCCTCCGGAGGCCTCGCGGTCGCTTCTGCCTGCCGCCCCCCGCCCTCCCCAAGCGACCCCCGAGGCCTCCGGAGGCCTCGCTGTCGCGTCTCCCTGCCGCCCCCCGCCCTCCCCAAGCGACCCCCGAGGCCTCCGGAGGCCTCGCGGTCGCTTCTGCCTGCCGCCCCCCGCCCTCCCCAAGCGACCCCCGAGGCCTCCGGAGGCCTCGCGGTCGCTTTTCCCTGCCGCCCCCCGCCCTCCCCAAGCGACCCCCGAGGCCTCTGGAGGCCTCGCTGTCGCGTCTCCCTGCCGCCCCCCGCCCTCCCCAAGCGACCCCCGAGGCCTCCGGAGGCCTCGCGGTCGCTTCTGCCTGCCGCCCCCCGCCCTCCCCAAGCGACCCCCGAGGCCTCCGGAGGCCTCGCGGTCGCTTTTCCCTGCCGCCCCCCGCCCTCCCCAAGCGACCCCCGAGGCCTCCGGAGGCCTCGCGGTCGCTTCTGCCTGCCGCCCCCCGCCCTCCCCAAGCGACCCCCGAGGCCTCCGGAGGCCTCGCTGTCGCGTCTCCCTGCCGCCCCCCGCCCTCCCCAAGCGACCCCGAGGCCTCCGGAGGCCTCGCGGTCGCTTCTGCCTGCCGCCCCCCGCCCTCCCCAAGCGACCCCCGAGGCCTCCGGAGGCCTCGCGGTCGCTTCTGCCTGCCGCCCCCCGCCCTCCCCAAGCGACCCCCGAGGCCTCCGGAGGCCTCGCGGTCGCTTCTGCCTGCCGCCCCCGCCCTCCCCAAGCGACCCCCGAGGCCTCCGGAGGCCTCGCGGTCGCTTTTCCCTGCCGCCCCCCGCCCTCCCCAAGCGACCCCCGAGGCCTCCGGAGGCCTCGCGGTCGCTTCTGCCTGCCGCCCCCCGCCCTCCCCAAGCGACCCCCGAGGCCTCCGGAGGCCTCGCGGTCGCTTTTCCCTGCCGCCCCCCGCCCTCCCCAAGCGACCCCCGAGGCCTCCGGAGGCCTCGCGGTCGCTTCTCCCTGCCGCCCCCGCCCTCCCCAAGCGACCCCGAGGCCTCCGGAGGCCTCGCGGTCGCTTCTCCCTGCCACCCCCCGCCCTCCCCAAGCGACCCCGAGGCCTCCGGAGGCCCCGTTGTCGCTCCCCTCACCACTTTCCCTGGACTCCCCGCCTCCCTGGCCCTCCCCACTCCCTCCTCAGGCCTTCATGGGGCCTCCGGAGCGCCTCCGGGGGCCCCATGAAGGCCTCCCCAGCCCTCCCCACCCCCTTCCCAGGGTTTTCACGGGGCCTCCGGAGGCCCCTGTCGCGGTTTTGGGGGGGCCCGCGGGGGCTCTCCCAAAACCGCGAATAATCAAAACCGCGAATGTTAAGTTCGCGAAAGTGGAGGGACAACTGTATATCACATTTATTAATTTATGCAGACTGGGATTATTATAATCATAGTTGTTCAGGAAAAGACAATCATAGTGGGAGTAAAACAGCTGGCAGAAAGTGAACCAGAAACTTTACAAAATAGTGAGAGTTTGGGAGAATTTAGGCCACCTGTATCCCGTCAGAAGATGTTGCATTCCAGGTTGCATCAGTCCCAGACTGTCTGACTAATGGTGAACAATAATTTGAGTAGTAATTTTCCATCATCTGGAGGGCCACACCCCTGTTTTAGGAAAATTGATCCTCCAACCAGTTTCTATAATTTTGAATCTCTCCTCTCCAGCAAAAGGACTAGTATCTAAAGCAGTGCTCTTGTCATCTAAAAAATTATAGTCTGGTGAAATCTTAGGGTTCAAGCTCAATTATTTTTTAATTGAAGGAAGTAAAGTGGAAAAGTTTACTTAGAAGCATTTCTTATACTCAGTATGCGTGTACTGGGGTGGGGAACATGTGTTCTCTATTTATTTTGGAGTGCAACTTCCTTCAGTCCTACCCAGCACAGACAGATCATGAGAAATGATCAGAATTGCATTCCAACAAGTTTCATTTTGAAGGTTTAGCCATTCTCCATCCCTGCTATAATGTCTTTTTTAATGTGCACAGAATTCTTGGAGAGGTGGGAGTCACCACAGTGTATACTAGATCTTTGTCTTTCCTGGCTAATTAAACAGGCCAGAGGAGCACTGGCTAAGTAGGTAAGGGAAGTGATTAATGCCTCTTTACAACAAAGAAGGGTCCCTGAAGGAGGCTGTTGTAGGACCTTTTCTGGAAAAAAACTTCATTGGATCCTACTATTTCTCTCTCTGGCTTTTCTTCGCAAACAAAGATTCAGGAAGGACTCATTTCTGCAAACGCGCTGATGACTAAAAAGGCCAATCCAAGATAAACAAGTCCGGTTGCAGAAAGCACAGCAGAAGGTCTCCTTGGGTGATGATTCTGGGTTGTGATTCTTTCTGCGTTGTCGTTTCTCTTCAAGACTTGTTCGTCTTGAGTTCTCAAATAAGGCTGCAGCATTGTGGATAGTGCGTCTCCGTGCCTCCCGATGTCAGGCCAGGGCGGACCATTGTTGGTGATCAATTTGGCCAAGCCTGAGATGTTGTTTCATAGAGACCTTGTATCACTTTTTTGGAGCACCCCTCTTACGCTGACTCGTGGCGAGTACACCATAGAGTAGTATCTTTGGGAGGCTATGGTCCTCCATCTTAGAAATGTGCCCTGCCCAGGGCAGCTGTGTTCTCAATATCATGGCCTCAATGCTGGTGATCCCTGCTTGCTCAAGGACAGCAACATTCGTCACATAGTCAGTCCAGTGTATATTTAGGATTGTGCATATACAGCACTGATGAAAGCGTTCGAGGAGTCGTAAGTGTTGGAGATAGGTGACCCATGTTTCAGACCCATAAAGGAGAATAGACCGTAGAACGGCTCTATACACACTAATTTTTGTGCTTCGCCTCAGGTGTTTATTACTCCAGACTCTTTTGTGAAGTCTTCCAAATGTGCTATATGCCTTTGCTAATCTGTGATCGAACTCTTTGTCAGTCTTGGCATCTGAGGAGATGATGCTTCCCAGGTAGGTGAATTGCTGAACGGACTTAAGCACAGATTTGCCAATGGCAATGTGGGAATGGTGGTGTTCGTCCTGTGGTGCAGGCTGGTAAAGAACTTCAATTTTCTTTAGGTTGACTTCCAGCCCAAACAGCTCTGCAGCTGTTCCGAAGCAGGATATTAGCCGCTGCAGAGCTGCTTCTGTGTGGGCAACAAGGGCATCAGCATCAGCAAAGAGCAGCTCACAAAGTCTTAGTGTGAGCCCTTAGACGGCTTAAGTTAAACAAGCTACCATCAGTATGATAACGTATATAGATGCCGTCTTCTTCTTCAAGCTCTGCCGTAGCCCTTTGGAGCATCATGCTAAAGAAGATAGTAAATAAAGTTGGAGCAAGAACACAACCTTGCTTCACTCTATTTGTTATTAGAAAGAGCTCTGAAAGAGCATCGCCATATCTGACCTGACCGCGCTGGCCCTTGTGTAGCAAGATAATCATTTTAAGGAATTTGGGGGGACATCCTAGTCTTTCCAGGATCTGCCACAGACCTTTTCTACTCACAGTGTCAAAGGCTTTGGTGAAGTCGACAAATGTTACATAGAGACCCTTGTTCTGCTCTCTACATTTCTCTTGCAGTTGTCTAAGGGCAAATACCATATCTGTAGTACTCCTATTGGCTCTGAAGCCACATTGGCTTTCAGGAAGAAGTTCTTCTGCAATAGCAGGAACTAATCCGTTCAGGAGTATCCTTGCAAGGATTTTTCCATCAATAGAGAGCAGTGTTATGCCTCGATAGTTTGAGCAATCGGATTTTGCTCCTTTTTTCTTGTACGGAGTGATGATGACTGCATCTCGGAGATCTGATGGCAGTTCCCCCTTTTCTCAGCAATTCACAAGGAGTTCGTGGAATTTATCATGGACTGCATAACCTCCGTGTTTCCAAATTTCAGGTGGGATTCCATCAATCCTAGCTGCCTTGCTGTTTTTCATCTGCTGTATGGCCTTAAGGCTCTCTTCCAAAGTGGGAGCTATGTCCAATTCATTTTTCATCAGTTTTTGTATCATATGTTGGATAGCTGAGCCTTGGGCTACTCGGTTGGCACTAAAGAGACTTTGAAAATGTTCAGCCCATCGATTCAGGATGGAGGCTTTATCAGTAATTAATGTTTGACCATCTGTACTATATAAGGAGCTTTGGACCTGATAAGTAGGTCCAAACACTGTTTTAAGAGCTTCATAAAATCCTCTATGATCACCCAGATCTGCACAGCGTTGTGTCTTTTCTGCTATATTGATCCACCACTTGTTCTGCATGTCTCGGAGTTTTTGTTGAAGTTTACTACACGTGAGACGGAAAGCTGCTTTTCTTACATGGCAAGTTGGCTGGGCAAGGTATGCCAGTTCTCTTCTTTGCCAACAGCTCCTGGATCTCTTGGTTGTTTTCATCAAACTAGTCTTGATTTTTCTTGTGGGAGAACCCGAGGGATTCTTCCGCAGACTGGAGGATACTGTTTCTGATATGTTGCCAAAGCACTGTAGGAGAAGGATCTGTAGGATGGTCTTCAAGTTTTGTTTGCAGATTTGCCTGGAAGTTGTCTCTCATGGTAGCTTGTTGAAGATTGTTGACTTGGAGTCTCCTCTTTAAGATGCCACGCCTCTTAGGTTTGAACTTAAGATGAAGATTTAATTTACATCTTACAAGGCGATGATCTGTTTGGCATTCTGCACTGGGCATCACTCGAGTATGACGGACATCGCGAATGTTTCTCTGGTGGACTAGAACATAGTCAATGAGGTACCAATGTTTGGATTGGGGATGCATCCAGGTTGTCTTCAAGCTATCTTTCTGCTGAAAGATAGTGTTGTAATAGTCAGCTGTTGTTCTGCACAGAACTCTAGCAGGATGCGTCCGTTATCATTGCAATTTCTGCTACCATGCTTGCCTAAGACACCTTTCCAGGCTTTGGAGTTCTTTCCCACTCTGGCATTGAAGTCACCAAGGATAATAATTTTATCTTCTACAGGGACTTTTTGTATGAGGTGGCGTAGGTCTTTGTAGAATTTGTCTTTCTCTACAGGATCGGTTTGCATAATTGGGGCATATATACTAAAGAGAACAACATGTGAGAGGTGTAAGGAAATAATGTGATCAGAGTGTCCTGTTGGCAAGGTTTCGAGTTTGGAGGCCATGGAGTTTTTAATCATAAAGCCTACTCCTGAAAGATGTTTTTCGTTTTTGGGTTTGCCAGACCAATAAAGTGTGTAGCCAGCGCTGTGTTCTTTAAGGATGCCTTTCTCAAGGAGACGAACTTCCCTAAGAGCAGCGATGTCAATATTAAGTCGTGATAGTTCATGGGCTATTAGAGCAGAGCGATGCTCAGGCCATCCACTATCTGCAGAGTCTCTCATGGTTCTGATGTTCCAGCATGCAAGTGTCAGTTTATTTACACCTTTGGAGGCTGGTGTGTGCCTTTGTTTCTTTGCCTTGGTTTGACCACATCAGAAGTTGCTTGTTGGCCATGGCTAGCCAACCAGGTAGATGGGGATGAGCTTTCATTAGGACACCTTTTCTAGGCCCCTCTCCATATGGAGCAAGCAGTGCTCTCCTTAAAAAAGGTTGCTGCCGAACAAGACTGTCATCTCCTGGGGCAGCCTCGAGCGACCAAAGTCCTGAACTGCCTGCATGCAGGGTTGGGTCTGCGGCTTCCAGTGCATCTTTACACCTGCCATTTCGTCCCTCACGTATCGCTACAGGGCTTTTTCGGAATTGGATTTGTCCTTCGAGCCTGTGCAATGGATTTTTCTGGTGGAGCGCAGCGTGCACAGAACTGGCCTCACCCTTTAAACCAAAGGTTCATCTGCTGTGGCCTTGCAAGCATGGACGGTAGCAGCGAGGTCCTTGGGTCGTAGGTTTGATTAGAGCTTCTTTCTCTTAGATGGTTGACCTTACAGGGTTGGACGAGCACCATCTGCCTGGGTTTGGGATTAGAGTTTTCCTTCTCCTAGGATGGTTGCCATAAGGCTAGAGAGCCCATCCTGCCTTTTGACGCTCTTTGTCAGACCCTTCGGTTTTGACCTGTCTGGCATGGGAGACGCCCCCTTGTCGTGGGAGAGAGGCTTGCGTACCCTAATGGTGTTTTGAGCTATGCTGGCAGTGGCATAATAGCCACCGGTAGGATCCTACTATACTAGATAACTATAAGCTAGTCTCCAATCTTCCATTTTTGGGCAAGATATTAGAGTATGTGCTGGCTTCTCAACTCCAGAGGTTCCTGGATGAGGCAGATTATCTAGGTCCATTTCAGTTTCAGACCTGGTTATGGGATGGAGACAGTTTTGGTCTCCTTGTTGAATGACCTGTGCAGGGAACTGGAGTGTGTCCTTGTTGGTTCTGTTGGACCTCTCAGTGGCTTTTGATACTATCAACCATGATATCCTTCTGAGTCACCTCTGGGCTGTGGCTTGGAGGTACAATTCTGCAGTGGCTCTGTTCTTTCATGGAATGGCATTCTCAGAGGGTGGTGCTAAGAAATTCCTATTTGACGCCTTGGACATTGGCCTGCGGATTCCATCAGGGTTCAGTCTTGTCCCCTATGCTATTTAACGTCTACATGAAACTGCTGGGAAAAGTTGTCCAGAGTTTTGGAGTCAGGTGTCACTAGTATGCTGATAATTCCCAGCTCTGTTACTTCTTTCCACCAATTCCAATTCCAAGGAAGCTATTCCTGTGCTAAACCAGTGTCTGGCTGCTGTAATAGACTGGATGAGGGCAAACAAACTGAAGCTTAATCCTGACAAGACAGAAGTACTGCTGGTCAGTTGTAAGATCTAGGAATAGGGATTCAGCCTGTGTTAGATAAGGTTACACTCCTTCTGAAAACACAGTTTTGCAGTTTGGGGATACTCCTGGATTCATAGAATCATAGATTCATATACGTAGTTGGAAGAGACCATAAGGGTCATCTAGTCCAACCTCCTGTAATGCAGGAATACGCAATCAAACCATTCCTGACAGATGGTCATCCAGCCTCTGTTTAAAAACCTCCAAAGAAAGAGACTCCAACACACTCCAAGGCAGCGCGTCACACTGCTGAACAGCTCTTATTATCAGGAAGTTCCTCCTAATGCTTAGGTAGAATCTCTTTTCCTGCAGTTTGCTCCGTGTCCTAGTTTCTGGAGCAGCAGAAAACAAGCTTGCTCCATCCTCAGTATGACATCCCTTCAAATATTTAAACATGGGTAACATGTCAGCTCTTAACCTTCTCTTCCCTAGGCTAAACATACCCAGCTCCCTAAGCTGCTCCTCATGGGCATAGCTTCCAGACCTCTCACCATCCTGGTTGCTCTCCTCTGGACTCGTTCCAGCTTCTTAATATCCTTCTTGAATTGTGGTGCCCAGAATGGGACACAGTGCTCCAGATGAGGTCTGACTGATGCAGAATAGAGTGGCACTATTACTTCCCTTGATCTAGATACTGTACTCCTGTTATTGCAGCCTAGAATTGCATTGGCTTTTTTAGCTGCTGCATCACACTGCTGACTCATGTTCAGCTTGTGGTCCACTAAGACTCCTAGATCCCTTTCACATGTACTGTCATCAAGCCGTGTGTCCCCCATCCTATATCTGTGCTTTTCATTTTTACTCCCCAAGTGTAGTATCCTACATTTCTCCATGTTGAAATTCATTTTGTTAGTTTTGGCCCAACTTTCTAATCTGTTAAGGTCATTTTGGATTCTGATCCTGTCCTCTGGGGTATTAGCTATCCCTCCTAATGTGGTGTCATCTGCAAATTTGATAATCCTGCCCTCTATTGCCTTGAGGTCCAGGTCTCAGCAGTGATCAGGAGTGCTTTTGCACTGTTAAAGCTATTACGTCAACTTTGTTCATTCCTTGAGAAATCAAATTTGGCCACGGAGGTACTTGCCTTGGTTACATCCCCTTACCACATTACCAGAGAGAGAGCGTGCTTGCAGAAAGCGTGGGATGAGTCCTTCCTGAATCTTTGTTTGTGAAGAAAAGCCAGAGAGAGAGAAACATCCCATTTGGATTACTGTAATGTTCTCTTTGGGGCTGCCTTTGAAAAGTGCTCGGAAACTTAATTTGGCCCAAAGAGCTGCAGCCAGGTTGTTAACTGCAAGTGGATACACAGAGCACACAACTCCCTTGTTGCAACAGCTCCATTGGCTGCCAGCTCATTTCTGGGCATGATTCAAAGTGCTAGTTTTGACTTATAAAGCCCTATGGATCCAGGTTATTTGAAGAACCATATCTCCTTTATGAGCCATTAGAGCTCTAAGATTAGCGCCCTTCTCTCTGTTGAGGCTTGTTTAGTGGGAACAAGAGAGAAGGCCTTCTTGGTGGCTGCTCCCAGACTTTGGAACACCCTCCTTAGAGAGGCCAGGATGGCCCCATCTCTGCTGTCTTTTTGTCAGCAGGTAAAATGTTTTTGTGCCGTCAGGCATTTACAAACTGACAAGGGTTTTTAAATACTGAGGGATTTGGATTTTAAGGTTTGCACATAGTTTTTAATATATTTTAATATTTTTAGGGTTTAGTTTTTTATCTGTATGAATTGCTTAATTGTTTTTTAAATTTTACATTTATACTTCTAATGCTTTTGTATTGTTTTTAAGTTGCATTGTTTTAAATTCATTGTTAACTGCCCCGAGTCCCTATATTGGGAGGAAGGTGGCATATAAATAAATTAATTAAATAAGAATTCTTTACAACCAAGATGTTTAGTATCTTTTTCTGAGTTTTGGATCACATGTATCTCTGTTCAGAGATGGTTAGCAAAATAGGCATTGTTTGAGGGCTACTTTGCAATGAGCAGTTCCTCACTGGTAATGCATGCGCTCTGTAGGCAGAAGGTCCCAGGTTCTGTCTCTAGATAACAGCTGAGAAAGGGGAAGACACCTGTCTAAAATTGTAGCAAGATCCTACACCAGTCTGTATAGATAATACTTGCCTTGGGATAATTTCCTGTGTTTCTAAACCAATCTTTCTCAGTCTTTGGTCATCCAGATGTTTTGGAGTTCATTTTTTTCAAAATTCAGAACAGCCATGGTCAGTGATTAGTGTTTCTGCAAGTTAAAAGTCCAAAACATCTGGAGCACCAAAGATTGAGAAGAACTGTTTTTAATGGTTAATACTCTTTTCAGTCCAGTGGCTGTTTAGAAGAATCATCCTTTGGAGTCCAGTTAAGAAAGCTTATGTTAATTTGAATAGTTCATTGAACAATAAGGTTCCTTTTGCCTCATTCAGCCCTTGTTTTCTGAAGATGTAATCATGTTTTGACATCATCCTAGTTAGTTGGAGGTTTTGACTTTTCAATGCAGTACTAACAGATGTTGTTAATCATAAGAACAGGGACTCTGGCTCAAGTTTAATTTCGTTTTGATCAGTTAAATTAACCACATTTTTCTAGGTATGAAGAAAGTATATCTTTGATGTGAATTTAATCGTTCTGCCTGCTATTTTGATCTGTAGTGTAAACCACACTTTCAGTATTAACAGTAATATTCAGTACTAGTTCCTAGGCATGTTTTTTAAAAGCTATGATGATGTCTGAAGTTTGTCTTCCAAGTTCAGAGATGTGTGTGCTCAGTGTTCGGATTGAAGAAAATCCTTAAGAAAATCAATTCACCTTGGAAAAACATAGAGACTTCATGGAGTGGTTTATTTCGTTCCGAAATAAAGTCAATAATGACTCAGATGTTCTAGCAGTGTGCTGCAGTCTTGGTGTGTGAATACTAAGCCATCTGGCTCTTAATAAGATTCAGAACTAAGATATTAACTATTTCCAATTTGTCAATTCTCCTCTGGGTACAGTTGTCACCAGTAAGGTTGCTTTTCTCCCCATTGCTTTTGAATTTTGCATGCATTCTGGGGTGGGTTTTGTATTTTTTATATTGTAAATATACAAGATGAGAGTAGCAAGAATTCAGCTGGAGACTGGAATGATGTGGCAAATTTAGCTGTACAAAAATTATTGCTTAAATATATGTTAAATATATGATATGGGATTGTTGCAGCCCATATAAAAGGTTTTCAGTGTTTTAAATGTACCACTTGTGAGGACTGTCACATTCATTAATTTCATTCACATGATAAGAAAGTAAAATATAGGAAGAAACTGGTGTGTTCCTCTGCCTCCAGCAACTAGGGTGAGAAATACAGTATAAGCCAGATTTTACTTTGGCTAGCTACAGCATATTTCTTTACAAGAGTATACAGTTGTCCCTTCATATTCACTGGAGTTTGGTTCCAGGACCCCCATGGATACCAAAATCCGTGAATACTCAAGTCCAATTATATGCAGTGGCATAGCAAAATGGTGTCCCTTATATAAGATGGCAAAATCAAGGTTTGCTTTTTGGATGATTACAGTATTTTTAAAAAAATATTGTCAAACTGTGAATACTTAAATCTGTGGATACCAAATCCGTGGATACGGAGGGACAACTGTACTACGGTATTCAAAGTATTCTTTTGTATCCATTCCCCATTTATTTTGTATCCATTCACTAAGTTTATTATGGATCACTATTCTTTTTTTCTGATTAAATAAATCTGTGGCTATGGTTGGCACAAATAATTTCACTAAACTCTGATATAAAACCCAGACACTTCCCAACTGTGAATATCTGTACTCACTTATATCAGGGTTTTGCTATTTGCTGAGGACCATAAAGCTAAACCAAATTCTTCCTGAGAAAATTGCATTTGATAATCAAATCATCTTCTTACCAATGTGGCCCTATTTACCTGCAATCCTTAGATTCCTAGATCAAATAAAATATTCCTTAGTCCATAGCCAGAAAATATTGTATATAGTGTTCTTTTATATAGGGAGTCAAACAAGCTGATCTCTAGCCCAGCAGCTGTAGTCTGAAAAAGTAACTTTTCCGAGCTCTGATAAGGATCTAGCAGCTTGTAGCAAGTAGTCAAGAGCTGTAGGTCATTGAGTCCTTACATGGCAGAAAGCACATGGTGTGTGTATGTGTGTGTGTGCGCGCACACACACACATGTGCATGCCTTCAAGTCGCCTGTTGACTTATACCAACCCCATGAATTCCATAGGGTTTTCTTAGGCAAGGAGTACTCAGAGGTGGTGTTTCCAGTTCCTTCCTCTGAAATGTATCCTACAGCACCTGGTATTTGTGGGCAGTCTCCTGTCCAAGTACTAACCAGGGCTGACCCTGCTTAGCTTCCAAGATCAGACAGGAGCTGATAGCTTAGGGTATAATTAGAAGGAATGTATTTGTGCTTTACCAAGTAGCTCTTTTTTCTTTTTCTCAAAAAATGAATATTTATATACAGTATTCTGTTGCATCTGACATGGGAGTAGGGTCATGCATGCATAGATCTTTCGCAGACTCGTTTACTTGATGGGAAATCACCCTAGAGATAAATTGTAAGGGGAGAAGCTTAATGGGAGGCAACATTTTTTGGGAAAGATGACCGATCCATCACATACATATTTATGCAAATATGTAATATATTATCTTCCTTTCAACAGAAATGTCATGGAAAGTAAACATACACTTACTTTATGTCAGCCAGTCTAAGTTGTTATTAGTACAGATTCTCACAATGGTTATTGGTATAATAATGGCATTTTGTGGTCATTTTTATAGTGATAAAAATTGCCAAGTCCCTGTCTGATTACACTATTGGGTGCAAATGTTCTGGAAGAATCCCCTAATGGGGACAGGGTTGTGGAATTAAATGTCTGGTGTTTTAAAATAAAGCCATAGAGAAAAACATGTTCTTCCTCATATCCTCCCTCAACCCTTTTCGGAAAACAAATCTGTGAAAAGGTCAGCCATGAATTTCTCAACAAAACTTACATTATTAAGATAAAATATTTTTAAAAGCTTTCTTCTCACATTTACCCCAAATATTCAGTTTTTCCATTTGTGAGTTGTTATAATCAAATGGAAAATTGCCCCAAATTTCTTGATTCCTGCCCCTCACCCCTGCAGAAGGGAAGAAAAAGCCACTGTGGTGCCAGGGAAGATACGTAGTTAGTTTTAAGTCTGAAGCTTAACGATCAAATGCAGGTCAGGTTTTTGGCTACACTTGGAGGAATAAAAGTTAAGGGAAAGGCAAGGCGATTGAGTTTCCAATGAAAAGAACAAAGCATATGTAAATTCTGAGACAAAAGGAATCTGGAGCACTTGGTTGCTGTATATCTCTCCATAATAGTTGTGTTGGTTTGCTTTTAAGCTAAGAAGAAAGGTGCTCTTTAGCCTAGACACTCAAAAGGTAGAAATATACATTTCCGTTGTATGTCTGTCTTTATGAACCATGTTTATTGAGAATATAAGTGTAGGGCAGTTGAAGGGGAAAATAAACCAGCTAGAGAGAAGTGACTTAGCTTGCCTATACCACCTGATTCTTCTTGCAAATGCACTTTGATTATATTTGTGCAATTTTCCTTCTTTAAAAACCTATAGGGGCAAAATGGACTAAAAAGAACCTCAGGGGCTGGGTATTCAAGTAAATGATTTTTGGTTTTGAAAATAAAAAGTTTTCAAAGATCAAGGAATCAGTCCAAAATATAATTGACCATTGGGATACATTTGTACTCATGTACAACTTGTGCAAAGTCATGGGATTTTAAAAAATACATCTTTACAGCATGGCATTTTAATTTGCTGATTATGCCATTAACAAACAGAAGAGAAAAAAAATTAAAATGAACAAAATGTTTCAGGTTCTGCCTTCTTCAGTTGCTAAATGTGAAACTGAGCTGCGTCCAAGGTGGCAATTTAAAACAGTGTATTTTCAACATTATTTAGTGGATAATGGTATGATCCTCTAAGCTGAGGCCATGTGATGTTAGGGTCTTAAGCCTATAGATCTCAAAAGTCTCCCTTTTGTCCAAAATGTCTGAGGGAGAAAGTACCTCAGTACAGTGGGCCCTCAGTATCCATGGGGATTTGGTTTCAGGATCCCTCACCGATACCAAAAAACACAGATGCTGAAGTACCTTGTTTATAAAACGGTGTAGGGCAGCTCTGGAAGCAGTGGCAAGCCCCAGCCACCAGGTGAGTATTCTCTGGGAGCCCCCCAGCCACCTGCTTCTGCCTTCGAGCAGCTTCTGAAGGGACATGGCAAACAAATGTTCACAAACAATTGAACAGGAGCACCGCTGCCACCAATCACAGGGTGGGGAGCAGCTTCTGCAGGGACATAGTGATTGACAGTGGTGACAGCACTCCTGCTTGTCTGTTCATGCACCACCACCAATCACCATGTCCCTGCAGAAGCTGCTCAAATGTGGAAGCAAGTGGCTAGGGGGCTCCCAAGAGGTGGGGAAGCCCGAAGAGTACCTGCCTGGCGGCTGGGGCTTGCCACTGCCTCTGCCGGTGCCCTGGGACTGCTGCTCAGCCAGAGTGTGGAGGTGAGCTGGAGAGTCATGAGGCGAGGGTGATTGGGGTTCCTTTCTTCTCCCTCTTGAAAATGTGCTTGGATAAATCCGCACATCCGGAGCCCACAGCTATGGCGGGCCCACTGTACCAAAAAAGGACAAAATAGAAAGACTATGATGTTCGGAGCTAAAATGCTTGGCCACTAGTTGCTCTAGCTTCCTAGTCCTAGTCCTAGACTTAGGGTTCCTGAAGTGTATACATAGGTCTGCGGTAGTTTTGTCCCATATTGCTTAAGGTATTTACGGGTGCAGGTACAAGAGAGAATTTTTGGATCTATGGACTTAAGACTCTTAACACGACATACCTTCAACTTAGAGGGTGATGCCATCATCCACTAAAAATGCTGGAAACAGCATTTTTTAAACTGCTGCCTTGTATACAGCTCAGTTTCATCTTTAGCAACTGAAGAAGGTAGAAGCTGAATTATTTTCCTTATGTTTTTCATTTCTGTTCATTAATTGCTTCCATCTCTATATTTATTAGTGATTAACGGCATTGCCCTGGGATCCAGGTCATACTTGGGAGAAGTGCTGTGCTGTTGGTTTGCCTTCTAATCTCTCTCTCTCTCTTTGGTTTTTTTTTTTTTAAATCCTTCTAGTTGATCTGTGAGCATAGCATCATCTTTACCTTTTCACATAGAACTGTCAAATTCGGCTCAGCTATTTTATCAGGAGAAAAGAAAATTGAAGATGGAGCTATTTAATCTTCTGGATAAAAATGCCTGACTGAAAAAACATCTAATAAAATTTCACAATATAATTAGTTATTCAATAGGCCATGAATAATTCATCAGTTATCCATTAATTCAGGTGATGCTTACAGAATCAGGCTTAGCACAAGGCTTGGGTCCAGACTGTCTGAAAGATCATGTGGCTTTTTTAGATGATGAAAAAAATCCTCAAGGAATGCAGGCAGAATACCTTTTGTCCAGAAGAGCTCCTGCTGGGATTCACCGTATTCGGAAGGAGGGGGGGCTGAAAACTCCAAGTAGTTTGCAATTACTGCTTTTGCTGTTTCTCACGTCTTTTTCAAAAAATACATTAAAATGCACATAACAGCCCGTTTGAACAACCAATTCAAATTGGGGCACTTCCAGGAAGTCAAATTGTGATTGGTCAGACATGCGTGGGGGCAGGCTTGCCAGCGGTGAAGTGGCTGGAGCTGCCATTGTTGTTATTTGCAGACATGATCAAGTGCTATTTTAAAGAAACAGAGCAAAAAAAAGTTTTTTAAGCAGATCACTTTTCTGCATCTCTCATTTAACAAGGCAAAAAAGGGGGGAATGGAGGGAGCTTTTGGGGAATAATAAGGCAGATAATTCACTCACGACCACCATCTTTTCTCATGGGCTTGCTCTGTGTGAACTTCAAACTCTGATAGCTTTCTATGCCAGTGATCTTGTGACTGAATCGTGGGGACAAAAACAAAACAAAACAAAACAAAAACAAAAACAAATGAACAGTGCTGCGATAGTGAGGTAATGCACTATTTTTCACAATTAATTCTGCCATCTGACTGAGCCCCAAATCTCCCAATATGAGTCTGCCTGAGTTTTATCCTTCTCGAGGTAGATCCTTCTTTCAGTCCCACCACCATCACAGGCAAATGTGGTGAAGATGTGGGAGAAAGCCTTCTTGGTGGCTGCTCCCAGGCTGTGAAAATTCCTCTCACAGGAAGCTAGGTTGGTCCCCTCTCTGCGTTCCTTCTCCTGATAGATTAAGACCTTTCTGTTTACCCAGACTTTGAGTGTTAACTGTTGCAGCAGGTCTTTTAATTAGGATGTGTCGCATTTGTGTTTTCATCATTATATTTTAACAGTTTTTTAAAAAACTGTTTTGAATTAATGTTTTAATATGATCATTTAATTGGTTTTTAACTTTTGTCCTGTCTGGTTTTCTAGCTCAAATTGTGAACTACCTTGGGTCCCATAAAAGAAGGAAGGGCGGGGGGATATAAATTAACAAAATAAATAAAATAAAAGTAGATTAGTTACAGTCAATCTACAATGCATTTTATACTGATAGTTTTGTACATGCAGAAAATAGACAACCGTTAGTCCTAACACCCCTTGAATCAGTGGTGATTTGATTTAATCAACTTTCCATTAATACAGTAGGTCTAGTGTATGAGCTATTGGGTTTGGATAGTTATAGATGATGGTGCTTATAAGCATGATGATGATGTTCTTGTAAGATGATCAGTTGCTAATAATAGAAACAAGCAAAGTTAACTGTTCCATCTTCCCAGTCTACATTAGCCTAGGTGCCCTTTGGGTTGCATTTGAGGGCTATGTCCTGTATCTGTGGGAACTTTTTAAATCTTGCTATTCTGTTCAACTTAGCTCACTATGTGGAGGACTTTTAATCTCAGTGTTGGTTTCAATTTTGTGTTTCTAATTATTACGGTATTTTAAACTGTCCTGAGTGGGTCCCCCCTTATATAGTCTATAAGCGTGTTATTAATAAATAGAGAGCACCTGAAAAATGATAGTCTGGGTGAAGAAGAAAATGGAAATCTCTCTTCCCTCATTTTTAAACTCTCTTCCACTTCACTTCACTTGAGAGGGTGTCAAATGGCTTGTTAGCAAGAACAAAAGCTGCTTGGGCTTCAAATATGTACCTTCCTCACACATCTTAAGGGCTTGACTGTCTATTTCATGTGTAGAAGTTACAATTAGTACTTACAGTTAGAAAAAAACAGGATTATACTAAAGTAGGCATAAACATTAATGCTGCATAAGAAAGTTTGCTATAATTTTAGTGGGTATAGAGTTGTCCCTCCGTATCCATGGATTTGGTATCCACGGATTTAAGTATTCACGGCTTGAAAATACTTTTAAAAAATAATAATCCAAAAAGCAAACCTTGATTTTGCCATCTTATGTAAGGGACACCATTTTGCTATGCCATTGCATATATTGCGACTTGAGTATTCACGGATTTTGGTATCCGTGCGGGTCCTGGAAGCAAACCCCAGCAAATATGAAGGGACAATTGTAGTTTGTTTTGTGTGCAGCTATGCACCAGTTTAAAAGTGACTCAAATGCATCTTCTTTTATGTGTTGGAGAAACACCATCCCTTTAATCTGCATCTGTGATAAATTGTTGGAAAAATGCCTTCTCCAGTTTTGTGAGACAAAAAGTCTTATATCTGCTAACCTCTGAAGTTTTATAATTATTTCCTAGGACATGGCCAATTAATTTGCTTTCTACCTGAGTTGTTAGCCCCTGGAACAGTATTACCTACCTATATCTCTTTCTTTTCTGATGTAAATTGGTGCTGGCCAGGGTAGTGCTGTACTAATGCATGAGGTTTGATGGTCATGGATAGCAATGAATAATTCCATTATGCCTCCATGCATTTTGGAATTATTTCTTGGTCCAAGAAATAATGGATCACAAGGAAATTTGAGTTGATGTTGACTTGAAATGTGGCATTATATACAGCTTCTATACAGCTTTTTAAAAAACACTACTTTATGATGGGAGTGTAACATCATAACTCTATTGACAGTACTGCAAACATTTCTTGCCACACAGTTTTCAGGTAAAGGTACATGGCCAGGCATTGTGTGTCCACCTTACAATGTAGTGCGTCTGTTTCAAAGATACTTAGTAAACTGTGCAAAGTTGATCCAGGATTGTCATGGGTTTTTCCTAAAATAGGTATATAGTCAGACTTCCATATCCACAGGTTCTGCATCCACGGATTCAACCAAGCAACCATGGCTTGAAAATATTGAGGAGCGTGTCCAAAAAGGAAACCTTGCTCTTCATCATTTTATATAAGGGACCCCATTTTACTGCGCCATTGTATATAATATGATTTGAGCATCCACAGATTTTGGTATCCATGGGGGGTGGGGTCCTGGAACTAAACTCCAGCGGGTATTGAGGGTCCACTATATTGTTTTATTATCTGTATATATTTTGTAATGCAGATAATTACTTTTTTTAAAAAAAAAAACATGGCAAGCATCATCTTTTAAAAAAGTCATTCTCCTCCCCTTCTTTCCCCCCTCTCACATAAAAAAGGAGGAGACATGTACCTCAAATGATTCCTGTTAAGCGACTTACCTGCATAAAAGAGGCAGGCAGGGGTCTCTGGTAAAGGAGAGGTATATGAACATTTAAAAAGCAGGAGAGGGGAGAGTTACTGAAATGGAAAAGGCAGCATGTCCAGGGAATTTGGGTGGGTAGATGGATTTAAACCCCAGGGTTGAAACTTTAGAAGACATTGTTCAGAGGAATGAAATGCAGAGGAGGTCTGAGAGATGAGTTGTGGGGCAATGGGGAAGCTAAAAATGGGCAGTGAAAGAGCTCGGGAATCACGTGTTGATTTGAAATAAGCCACCAGATCTTTAACTAGAGGTCTTTAGTCTTCTGTAATTGCCCCTGTTGCATAACAAGAATTAACAATAAGCAGCCTAGTGGAATTTTATGGCATAGTATATACTGTAGCCAAACTTTAATGCAGGCTTTTCAAAATAAAACCCATTCACTCAGCACTTTTCATGGCTTACTCTCATTACACATAACATTTTTTTCCTGACATATTCTTGGTACTGGTGTAGGTCAAGGTCTTGGCTTGTTCATTGCTGGGTTCTTTCCAAAGTATGTTGAAATCTTAATCACTTAAAAGTGCAGCAATATATCCTTTTGTAGTTGATTTTTGCAAACATTAAAACCTGTGAGTGTTAGATACAAGTTTAAAGTAGTTCCTTCCACCCTCTTATGGAGCTAGACTTAGGCTTTTAGCACATGCAGAAATAAGGATCTGTATGGCTTCAGAATAGCTAGGCTGTGGGAACACAGCTGTAGTCTAGGAACTTTGCTTACCCTTTGTATCGCTTGCTGTGACATCACAAACTACATTCTGCTGTAATAGTCACCAAATGATACTGGAATCTTTCATATGGAGGTTTTGAATGTCATTTCCAAGTCTGAGAGAGGGTGAGTGACCACAGGAATAATGGTATAAATGTACTTTCTGTAGAAGTGCAGTGCAGGCAAAGCATGGGGTGCGGGGATTAGGAGGGGAGTTAAGACTGGCAATGAAACAGCCTGAGTGATTATGTAAACTGTTGAATCACATTTCTAAAGAATGGTAGGTCTGGTAAGATCTGTTTTCTTCAGTGTACTACAGTTATTTTTAAAATGGCCATTTTGTGTTCGTTGTATAGTATTGAACAGATATGAGCAGCCATTAAATGCAGGCTAGCTGCTCAGATACTTACTACATGACATTGGTAACAGAATGGCAAGGTAACTGTAGCCTTTAACCATTTACTCAAGGCCAGCATTGCTATAGCTTCATTTGCTGGATTTCCCAACAATTCTGCAGGAGTGAGTTTTAATGAGGGAAGAGTACTGGGAGTGTTTAAGAAAGAAAGGCTTTCTGTTGCCCTTTCTGTCTTTACACAGGTTACAAGCTTAATGCATATCATGACTTTCTAACTATGCAGTAATCATTTTAAGCTGTTTACCATGTTACTCGGTTGTCAGAATCCATCCACCTACGGTACTTTTCAGTGGCTCAAAAGTTTCCCTAGAGTTTTTACTGAACACTGGTTTAATGACTTCTGTGTGCAACCCCCTCTTGACCATTGCCACCTTCCAGTTTAGAAAGAGTTTTCTGAAACTGATCTTTTTGATGGATTGTGGCAGCACCATAACATCAGTTTTGATGTAACAATAAAACTATTAACAATTAATAATAATCACTTCCATAAGATTAAGTATGCCATTCAAAAATTAATTTGGGCACTATCAAACATCACTGGGAATTTACCAATTCTAAAGGAAGGATTACATGTTACAACTGCTGGGTTACAATATTATTAGTGTTATACCAGTGTTTCCTGCAAGGGTGGATATAATATATGCATGTGCACAAACACACACCACCTGAAGCATCGATGTTGACATACAGAACTGTTCAGGGTTCCTAATGGCACAAGTAATGAGACCGTATATTATATATCTGCTCTGCAAAACAGGAGTGTAACTTTACTTTTTTTCAGAGCAATTGTGATATGTATTGCTGCCAGGAGAGCTGATGGATATATAATGCAGATTTGTTTCCTAACTAGCTCTGTGCTTTGGGGACAGAGTGTAGAATTTGAGTACATTCAATGCCCAGTCTAGACCAGACAGAGGTGATTCAGTTTATGCTGGTTTCCTGTTGTTCTGTGTGCACAGTTTGCCTGACCTGGTTTCTTAGGGTTAGTGGAGAAGTCTTCCCTAAGGAAAGACACCTACTTTCATGAGTCACTTCCCATACTCTGCTTCTTACAGTGTGTACTGCACTATATGGCATGTCACCAGTAGCATGGGAAGCCATTGCCTGGACATGGGCAGATGTTTACAAACAACCTTGCACCCCTCACCTATTAGGCAGAGCTAATGGCAGCTCTCAGTTGCATACCTTTAAATGATTACTGTCTTCTCTTTATTGAAAGATGTTTGCAAAAAATTTGTTGTTGAAGGCTGATCTTAACACTACTTTCAAGGCACAGTGCCATTGGCCTCCTTCACAAGAATCAATCAATAAATTTGTCAGATTATATGACTGGCTTCAGTTCCAAGCTGTCCATGTAAGAGATGAGCTTGCCCTGTGCGCACCCTGTGGGATATGTATACTCTTTCTTCTCCCACATGCTTTGTGCCATATGGGAATGTTACAACTGATGGACAGTTAGTACTATCCAGAGGAAGATGTTGAATGAGGAAGTTTCTGCACAGTATGACATACAATTCTGGCTGTTCCAGAAAATATTTTAAGACTCAGAATGTATGAGGGAAAAGAAAAAGGTGTGCCAGTGGCTCAAAAACTAGGCTAGTCAGTGGTTAAGAAACTGAGAGCACATTTATAGAGTTCTGGATCAGATATAACTACTGATATAGTTTACCAGCATGCCACTAAGCAGGGGATTAACTAAGAAAAACCTGGCTTTGTTTGGCACATAGGCATGGTTTCACTTTTGTTTGTGTATTTTTCCAGAATTTTTTGTCCACAGATCCAGAAGTATCTATGACAACACTTTTGTTTCTAAAGAACATTTAATATTTGTAAGTTACACACTACAGAAAGGATAGACAATGTTTTTCCTTTCCTCATTGCACTGCATACAGTAAGCTCAAGTCAGAATTCTAGGCTTTAGACCATTATTTATTATAATAATACTAAACATAGTGTGGATTCTTGTGACCAAACAGTCTCCACATTTTAACTGATCACACATTTGGAAGTGTATCTGGGGAATGTCTATTTTGTTTGGGAACGGAACAGCCTACAATGTTTCTAGAGAATGTATCTTGTTTGTTGACTTAAATCTACAGTTGATCAAATCCTGGTCACATACGGTAGCTATTTTGTCTGGAATATTCAGAGAGGCAGCCTAGGATCTGCCCCTCATTAGCTACTCAAATAGTGTGAACCATGGTTGCATGTTCTGTGTGATTTATTTCTGTTGTTGCAGATAATTAATAACTTATACTCATTTCACTATTTTGCTTGTACAGCTGTGGTCACTGTTGATACATATGCAGAAATGTCATAGTAAGTTATAAAAATAGTGGAGTCAATTAGATCCACATGTACCATTTGTGTAGGTCACTTTCATTATGGGGTTACTATGGATGCTTATTTCTGATTTATTTATTGATTGATTTACTGTAAATGGAAGGGTCTCAGTAAAGCATGATTGTTTCACCTACAAATTTTGTCATGCTTAATATGTTTCACCAGATATTTATATAGCTTTCTTGGGGTACATTTGACTGCCCACAACTATATTGATATAGTCAATTCTTCTATGTGAGTAGTAAAAATAGCCATAGCTAAATAACCATTAAAATAATCATTGATAGCAAGCACTGCTGAGAGTATTGGGATTACTTATATGGCAAATCTCATCTGAATACATCCTGCCAAGAAAACCCTATGATAGTGTCGCCATAAGTCAGAGTCAACTTGAAGGAACATAACTGTGGAAGAAGAATTAGGGAAGACGAGTTAAGATTTTTTTAAAAACATATGGGATGGGTAGATATATTTATTTATATCTTTATTAAAATGCAGTATAACCCCCGTATCCATGGGACCTGCATCTGCAGATTCACTTACCTGCATCAAAAAAAGTATGATCTCTCTAGGCATCTTCTAGGTACTCCAGTGCAATGCTGTGGTATGCATGGGCTGGAATTAATTCATTTTCCTGTTTCTGATATCCACAGTAAGTCTGGTAATGTATTCTCCATGGATACAGGGGGCATACTGTATTTCAATATTGCCCTCTGTCATGAGATTTCAGGGTGACATACAATTAAAACAATATAGACAAGTTTTTAAAATTCCAGATAAAAGCAACTAACTAATTTAAATGGGTTAAAACATATTCAACAGATCAGCCAAACACCAGAAAAGACTAAAAAAGTTAAAACCCTGTATATGTATGCTTAATAAGATTTGACCCCTCCCCCCAAAAAAACAGTTTTAATAACAAGCCATATTGTAATTTGGCACCTAAAAGAAAGCAGCATTTGCACCAATCAGGCTTCAGAGAAGTTTGCTGTCTTGGAGCAGAGACGTACATGACTTGTAGCTGGTCACTTTTATCTCTCATATTCATGACAGTGATTGCTACCATATATTACAGTATATTTATTTATTAGCACATCTCTCTCTCTGGCTTTTCTTCGCAAACGAAGATTCAGGAAGGACTCATCCTGCGCTTTCTGCAAGCGCGCTGATGACTAAAAAGGCCAATCCAAGATAAACAAGTCCGGTTGCAGAAAGCACAGCAGAAGGTCTCCTTGGGTGATGTTTTTGGGTTGTGATTCTTTCTGCGTTGTTGTTTCTCTTCAAGACTTGTTCGGTGTGAGTTCTCAAATAAGGCTGCAGCATTGTGGATAGTGCGTCTCCATGCCTCCCGATGTGAGGCCAGGACGGACCACTGTTGGTGATCAATTTGGCCGAGCCTGAGATGTTGTTTCAGGGAGTCTTTGTATCGCTTTTTTGGAGCGCCCCTCTTACGCTGACCCGTGGCGAGTTCACCATAGAGTAGTATTTTTGGGAGGCAATGGTCCTCCATCCTAGAAATGTGCCCTGCCCAGGGCAGCTGTGTTCTCAATATCATGGCCTCAGTGCTGGTGATCCCTGCTTGCTCAAGGACAGCAACATTCGTCACATAGTCAGTCCAGTGTATATTTAGGATTGTGCGTATACAGTGCTGATGAAAGCGTTCGAGGAGTCGTAGGTGGTGGCGATAGGTGACCCATGTTTCAGATCCATAAAGGAGAATAGACAGTACAATGGCTCTATACACACTGATTTTTGTGCTTCGCCTCAGGTGTTTATTGCTCCAAACTCTTTTGTGAAGTCTTCCAAATGCACTATATGCCTTTCTTTGCTAATCTGTGATTGATCTCTTTGTCAATCTTGGCATCAGAGGAGATGATGCTTCCCAGGTAGGTGAACTGCTGAACGGACTTAAGCACAGATTTGCCAAAGGCAATGTGGGGATGGTGGTGTTTGTCCTGTGGTGCAGGCTGGTAAAGAACTTCTTTTTTCTTCAGGTTGACTTCCAGCCCAAACAGCTCTGCAGCTGTTGCAAAGCAGGATGTTAGGCCCTGCAGAGCTGCTTCTGTGTGGGCAATGAGGGCAGCATCATCGGCGAAGAGCAGCTCACGGACTAGATAGTGTAGAGTCTTAGTGTGAGTCCTCTGCTGGCTTAAGTTAAACAAGCTACCATCAGTACGGTAACGTATACAGATGCCGTCGTCTTCTTCAAGCTTTGCCATAGCCCTTTGGAGCATCATGCTAAAGAAGATTGTAAATAAAGTTGGTGCAAGAACACAACCTTGCTTCACTCCATTAGTTATTAGAAAGGGCTCTGAAAGAGCATCGCCATATCTGACATACACACACTACATTATAGACATCTTCTATGAATGGTGTCTTATGCCTCGTAAACTAAAAACAGTGTACCACGTATTTTATGAATTGTGATAGAAATGTGTTTACACCAGGGTTGAGGGGCTTTTTCATAGTCTTATTGGTGTTGAAAGACCAACAGATGGAAATCTGGGACTCTATCTCGAAATGTAATTCTGTTATTACTAGAATAATCCTAATAATCACGACACCATGAGTAGGAAAGGTCTGTGGCAGATCCTGGAAAGACTAGGATGTCCCCCCAAATTCCTTAAAATGATTATTTTGCTACACGAGGGCTAGCGTGGTCAAGTCAGATATGGCGATGCTCTTTCAGAGCCCTTTCTAATAACTAATGGAGTGAAGCAAGGTTGTGTTCTTGCACCAAGTTTATTTACAATCTTCTTCAGCATGATGCTCCAAGGGCTACGGCAGAGCTCGAAGAAGACGACGGCATCTATATACGTTACCGTACTGATGGTAGCTTGTTTAACTTAAGCCGTCTGAGGGCTCGCACTAAGACTCTAAACTATCTAGTCTGTCAGCTACTCTTCGTTTATGATGCTGCCCTTGTTGCCCACACAGAAGCAGCTCTGCAGCACCTAACATCCTGCTTCACAACAGCTGTAGAGCTGTTTGGGCTGGAAGTCAACCTGAAGAAAATGGAAGTTCTATACCAGCCTGCACCACAGGACGAACACCACCATCCCCACATTGCTGTCGGCAACTCTGTGCTTAAGTCCGTTCAGCAGTTCACCTACCTGGGAAGCATCATCTCCTCATATGCCAAGATTGACAAAGAGATCGATCACAGATTAGCAAAGGCACATAGCGCATTTGGAAGACTTTACAAAAGAGTCTGGAGTAATAAACACCTGAGGCAAAGCACAAAAATCAGTGTGCATAGAGCCATTGTACTGTCTGTTCTCCTTTATGGGTCTGAAACATGGGTCACCTATCACCACCACGTACGACGCCTTAAACACTTCCATCAGCGCTGTTTACGCACAATCCTAAATATACACTGGACTGACTATGTGACGAATGTTGCTGTCCTTGAGCAAGCAGGGATCACCAGCATTGAGGCCATGATATTGAGAACACAGCTGTGCTGGACAGGGCATGCTTCTAGGGAGGAGGACCATCGCCTCCCCAAAATAGTATTCTACGGTGAACTCGCCATGGATCAGCGTAAGAGGGGCGCTCCAAAAAAGCGATACAAGGACTCCCTGAAACAACACCTCAGGCTTGGCCAAATTGATCACCAACAATGGTCTGCCCTAGCCTCACATAGGGAGGCATGGAGACACACTATCCACAATGCTGCAGCCTTATTTGAGAACTCACACCGAACAAGTCTTGAAGAGAAATGACAACGCAGAAAATATCACAACCCGGAAACATCACCCAAGGAAACCTGCTGCTGTGCTTTCTGCAACCGGACTTGTCTATCTCGGATTGGCCTTTTTAGTCATCAGCGCGCTTGCAGAAAGCGTGGGATGAGTCCTTCCTGAATCTTCGTTTGTGAAGAGAAGCCAGAGAGAGAGAGAATAATCCTAATATTTAAATAGTACTTTTCTGAATGTTCAGAGCATTTCACGAATGTTATGTTTATAGTTCTTACAATTTTGTAGAGTAATTCAGTATTATTTTTCCTAGACTGAATCTTGCACTTTTCATTGTCTTCTTTCCTAATGATATGGCTAATCCTTAAAAGAGAGTGGCATGCCAAGGCAACTTAATAACTGAGGTGAGATTTGTACGGAAAACCTCCAAGCTGAGATTCCTACCTTACAATATTAGCCCACCTTCCATATTATTTTGTTAACAAGGTTATTTGCAAGGGAATTTTATAGGAAAGTGAGCACAAGAAGAAATACTAGTGAAATGTAAATGTGTCATGGTTAATTAAATGACTAATACTTTGTAATCCTTCCCAAATATCAGATGTATTATTTTAAGTGGTCTTTAGCCCTCATTTGAATAAACAAAAGAGTTGATTGTAAATCTGATTGTTATCTTGTTCTTTTCATTATTTTATTTTTGTGTGATGAGGGATGTATGGAACCTTCTCTGTTGTTTCTGTGGATATTTTTGTTTCACCAAAAGTTAGGTATTTTGTATAAGCTTGCTCTTACTTCTTACTGTTCCCTTCCAAATACAGGTCTACCAGTGTTAGGCCGTACCTTAAAAACAACACCACCCTGTATTGTTGCACTCCTTTCCTTATCCTGCTAGGTTTGCTTATTTTACAGTGAATTTTTCTTCCTCACATTCAATATATTGACAGTATTGCTCCATACACAGAATATAGTTAATTATTGTTTACTTTGAGTGTCAAAAAGCTCTTTGACAAAGGCTTCTCAGCAAACTTGGGAATCTGGGGATAAAAGGAGTAGTCTTTAACTGATTATGGATTCTTAACTGGTTAAAGAACAGAAAGCAGGAATAAATGGACAATTCTTGCAGTGCAGGGATGTAAACATTGGGGTCTTCAAAGGATCTATATCGGGATCGCACCTTTCAAGCCGCATGTAAATGAGCTGGAGCTGGGAGTGAACAGTAGGGTGGCTAAATTTGACAATGACAACAAATAATTCAGAATGGTGACAAACGCAGCAAAATTCAAAGAACTGTCAAGGGACTTCTCTAAACTGGGTAAATGGGCAAGAAAATACCAAATATGATAAAATATAAGAAAGTGTAAAGTGATGCACATTATAGCAGTCTCACCCCCAGTACACACTTTATCCAGAGTGGAGTGACTAACTAGGAAAGATCTGGAGGTCATGCTAGATAATTCAATCAAAATGTTTGCCAGTTTGTGGTAGTTGTGGAAAAGGCAGATTCCATCAATGGAATTACTAGGAATGGGGTCAGAAATACAGTCGGCCCTCCACTTTTGTGGATTTGGCATTTGCAGATTTGATTAAGCTCTCCGAGCTGCCTCTATGCCAGCAGACCCTGAAGGAAAGAACTCCCCCCTACTCTCTCTTTGGAGGGGCTTTCCACCGTGGCAGGGAAAGCAGAGGGTGATGTGGCTTCTTTCAGGCTCTTTGGGCATGGACTAAGCTCTTGGCGTTTATTCCATGCCTGGAGACGCTGGAGGACAGCATATGCCCCTTACTATTTCTTTAGCAATGCTTTCAGGGCTTTTCACCATAGGGGGGAAAGCAGAGGATGGCGGGGCTTCTACAGTTGGGAGAAAGGGGAACTAAAAGAGTGGGGGTGGGATGGTCCTTCATCAAAAAGTCTTAAGAATAAGATGGAGGGATCCCGCTTGCAAACTGGAAAACCCTAGTGAGTGGCTGGAGGTTAGCAGGAGAGGAAATATTGGGATAAAGAGGAAGTGAAGGAGGGGGTGGGATGGTCTTTCATCAAAAAGCCTTAAGAATAAGACGGAGGGATGCCGCTTGCAAATTGGAAACCCTAGTGAGTGGCTGGAGGTTTTAGCAGGAGAGGAAATATTTGGGAGAAAGAGGAACTGAAAGAGGGGGGTAGGATGGTCTTTCAGCTGGGAAAGTTTTAAGAATAAGATGGAGGGATCCCAGTTGCAAGCTGGAAACCCAAGTGAGTGGCTGTAGATTTTAGCAGGAAAGGAAACATTTGGAAGAAAGAGGAACTGAAGGAGGGGGTGCCTTTGTGGCTTTTCCTGAAGTTTTTTTTTTTTTTAAATGCAGGGGAAATGTGCACTCCCACTTGTTAGGACAACAATTACATTGCTGCGCATTCCCGGGTAAGAGCAGAAATGGATAGCTGATTGGTTGGACATGCGTGGGGGGGGGGGCTTGTTGGCAACAAAGTGTCCAGAACTGCTATTTTGGATTTTCACGGTAGCAGTTGTGTACTTTTTTGCAGCACTGAGGTGACAAAACAGCTTTTAAAAGCTTTTTTAGATGGAAGGTTGCACTTGTGCACCTTAGATTTACTGTTAAAAAAAAAAAACTGTTCAGAGGCAGCAACTTGTGCAGAAAAAAAACGTGAGTAATTCACTCCCGGACACCATCTTGATTTGCAGGCATGTCTCTGTATGAATATCAAACACAGATGGCTTTGCATACCAGCAATCTTGCCAAAAAACCATGGAGACAAAAGAGTGGTGCTGCGAATTTGCGATAATGCACTTAAGTCTTCATTATATCTCCTTGTTTAGACAAGCCCTGAATCTTAAAAGAAATGACATTGGCTGAAATCCTACATCACAGACATAGTTATAAAAGTGTAACTGCACGTTGTCCCCTGACTGTACCTTAACAGCCAGCAGCTACTATGCGCAATAGAGGTCTGTTCTGCTGGCAATAAGGGTGAAGCACGATGTTTCCAGCCCCCTTCCATCAGCAATCTGCAGTGCATGGAGGAGTTGTGACAGGGGTCCTTCTTCTGCTCTTCCCAATGCAGATTGCTGGTGGGAGGGGCCTAGAAACATCATATTGCTGTGTCTGTCACCAGTGGAACAGACTCCATTGCTCAATGTGGCTGCTAGTTGTTAATGTGGCAATAATGCCATGACTGTAAACATGAACACCAACCAGTTATGAATGTGTAAGTCTAGCCCGCACATTCATAACTGCTCAACAGAATGCCATCCATTACCTTTAAAGTTTGCTTTCTGTGTTGTGCTTTCCATTGTTGGGGAGAATTTTACATCTGATTGTACACCTATTTTTAAGTTTAGCCTCAAGCTGTTAAAGGAAGAAACTTGTTCAATTATTCATCATTTCTGACCAGTGCCTTTTTGAAAATGGAGAGGAAGCATACAGCAGAAAATAAACCTACTGTATTTCTTACATAGACCAATGGATTATAATTGTATTGGCTTAATAGTTGTCTGCTAGCTTTTCTAAAAAAAATTCCTGACTAGTTGACCCGGTTATTTGGGATTTTAGCAATAAATAACATGGCTTTCTACTCTTTTGTATTTAAGTCATTAATTAATGCCTATTCATTTTACTTTTTAATTTTTTCAGAATGCTCTCAAATGAATATATAAAACACTTGTCAGACTGCCACTGACAACCGGAGCTTTCTTTCACAACTGTGACTAACAATCCACAGTTAGTCACAGTTGTGAAAGAAAGCTCCGGTTGTCAGTGGCAGTCTGTCTGATTACAAAGAAGTGGGGATACACAAGAGAGGTTTGCTGTTGCCATCATGCTCTGTTTGTAAAGCTCCAGAGATATTTGGCTAGCTACCTTTGAAGGCAGAATACTAGGCTATGGTATATTATAATCTAACCAGCTGAGACAGTTACTGAATTCTTATTTTTAAGCAGACTTGTATTTAAAAACTTGTATCTATAGCTGACAAGGAGTTCCATAGAATGAGTGAGTGGGGTGGCGGAGAAAGGATGCAGGTTGTCCAAACAAGGAGCTAAAGTGGGGTTGGATGAGGCTGTTACTATTTGGTATCTGAGGAAGTGCTATTTCCCCCCTTTTTCAGAATGGGAGAGTGAAGCATTTCATAATTATCTGTAATCTGTTCCTCCCGCTGCCCCCTCAATCTCATTCTCTCTGCGTTATCCGATGGGTATCTGATGGATAGTTTTCAAATGAGAAAAGATGGGCTATGGATGCCTTTCCTACTTGTTTTCCTCTTGGGCCCATCAAGTTGCTGGGAGAATGCCTTTTCTGTAGTGGCCCCATATTTCTGGAAACATGCATTACCAGATGGAAGTCTGTCTAGCTCCATCACTGCAGGCTTTCAGGAAATGCCTTAAGATGTACAGTATTTATTTTGTATTAGTGAAAGTTCCCAATTTTGCATACACTGGAATAAGCCTAGGTTTGATTCACAAAAGTCTTCAAGCAGAGTTGTGCAGATGTCAGAGTTGGCTGTATTATTCCCACACCAAGTGAAGCTGTAGCTCCTGGGATCCTTAGCCTAGTCCATAGCCAAGTTGAACCTCTACATCATCATGTGGGGAGGGGCTGTCCTACAGCAGGGCAGAAGGAGCAGCCTTATAACTCTCTCCTGTTGACTGCCTCCTCCTGGCATCAGAATGTATTGACTACAAAACTATATGATAGGTGGGGAAGCTTGCCTCTTCATGACTGAAGTTGGTATTGCAGGTTTAAAGCCCAGTAAAACTGATGTTGAAAAGACCTTATTTTAATCCCCACCATGTCTGGAGCAGTGCTGTGTTATAATGCAGCGTGATTCACTGATGGATTTTGCCATCACTTTACAATGCTGCAGCATCAGCCATGTAAGGGGCAAAGACTGCACTCCATAACAAGATGACTGGAGGATCCAGCAGGGACGTGGCTGCCTCTTGTGCACTGACTGATGCTAGTGGTTTGGCTGTTCACTTGGGAAGCTACTCTTCCGTGTCTGTTTTGGAAGCTGACCATTAGCCATGGAAGAGAGGGAGGAAAATCCTGGGAGAGAAGTGAATGTAAGGCCTAGAAGGAAGAGGTGTAGAAAAAGGAAGTGTAAGAAAGAAAAGGCAGGTGCATAATTGGATCCACTTCATGTTTGATGTGACCATTTTCTCTCTTTCTTAGTCTTTTGTACTTCTTGGGTTTTTTCTCCTCTTAGTCTCCCCCCCCCCACTTTCCTGAAGTGATATGCCCCAGAATATCCTGTGGGTGAATCTTACTTGGGGAAGCAGTGTAAGTAGTAACCTCAGGATTGGCAATTTCTGATGCTTCATTTCCATTTTAAATAAAAAGCTAGTGCTTGCTTTTGAATTTGTAGCCATACATTTCTCTTGTGGTCTCTTCAGGCTTCTAGGGCTGAATCTGAAATGCAGCTGTCAGATGAAGAATGATCCTATGATGCTTAAAAAGAAAGAGGAGGAGATGGGAATTGAAACACCAAGGAAATGTTGAGTGTTCTCAGGTATGCATTAGTCCTGGCACTGAGAGTTTTTATTTTACTCTTGGCTCCCATGCATAATATCCTCATGTTTTGTGCTATATATACAAAACTATTTCATATTGTAATATGTCAACAATTACAAATAATATAATATATCTTTTTAAACATTGGCTGTATTTCAGAATATAATTATAAGATAATATAATTATAATCAATAATTGGAGAATTTCCCATATTTCGCCTTCTTCTTTTTGAAACAGTATCTTCTTTAACAGGTTGAAAAGTTTGGCTACTTTTAGATTTACTGGAGGAGTTTCCATTAGATTGGAAATGTGTCCTACTTTACAAAGGACAATTCCTTAAGAGAGCAGCCTGAGAAGGTGTCATCTGTCTGAAGGCTTTCTAGTTTATCCCCAGTTTAAAGATAAAGACCCCCATCCAAAAGACTAAAACTTAGCACCTTAACTGAAAATGCTCACATCACTACAACTGTCACTTGGTTACAGTCATCCCCATTGTGGTGTGAAGATTTATTTCTGTTAAAATTACAGTTATACCATATGCAATATTTTTTTAAGATTTATCCTATTTTATTCTCATATATTATTCTTCTCTTTCTTTGATGATAAATGACCATATTAGTTTTCATGAAGGCAGTTTGAAAAGCCTTTCTCAGTTGGTGGCACCAGAGTTTGAAACTACCTTCCCAGTAAAGTGATTGCCTCCCAAAGATTTTGATTTTCTTTCAGAAGGGTGTGTCTGTGTGTAGAAGTTCTTAACAAACAGAACAGAATATGAAATTAGCAAAATGTTTCAGTTTCTGCCTTCTTCAGTTACTGAAGATGAAAGAAACATTTTATTAATTTTATATTTTTTAGGTATATCTGTTAATCACTCCTTTCTCTGTGTGTTTGATTAAACTGCATCCTTCTGGGGCCCAGGACAAACGGGAGAAGTACTGTTGGTTTCCTTTTTAACCATCTATAACGCTGTGTGGTGTCATGGTTTGAGCATTGGATTATGACTCTGGGGACCACTGTTCAAATTCCTGCTCAGCCATAGAAACCCACTGGGTGACCCTTAGGCAAGTCACATTCTATCAGTTGCAGAGGAAGACAAAAGCAACCTCCCTCTAAACAAATCTTGCCAAGAAATCCCTGTGATAGGGTTGTCTTAGGGTCTCCGTAAGTATGAAATGACTTGAAGCCACACAACAACAAATCCAGGTTATTTGAAGGACCATATTCTCCCTTACGAACCAGCCCATGCTTTGAGATCTGCTGTCCCACCACCTGCCTCCGGGTTCTGGAACTTCCTTCCCAGAGCAGTTAGATTGGCACACTCCCTACTTCTCTTTAACAGACCAGTAAATACTTTTCTTTTCCCACAGGCATTTGATGAGTGACTATGTAAGTCTTAGACGATACGCTGGATATTGCTAATTGTTGTGCTGGTATGTGTGTGCACGTGTGGTTTTAATGGTGTATGTTATAATCTGGTTTTAATATATTTTTTTTACTGTTTAATCTTGTTTTAACTTTTTGTATCTTGTGGATTTTTAACAATTTTTTAAGCTGTTTTGAGTCCCAATCTAGAAAAAAAGCAGAATAGAAATGATAATGTTGTTATTGTTGTTGTTGTTCAGCCCCAGAAAGAAGCCAGTATGCATGACTGGAAGAAAATCCCTTGCTTATCTTTAGCAACTAGCAATTGCTGTTAAGGTTCACAGGTGGTACTTTCTTGTTCTGTATTGATTGCTATTGTGAAAAAAGGGGGTCTATCATTTGTCTCTTCCCTTGCCATTTCCTTTGTAGTCTATGACACGCAGTGGAACTTATACCCGTTGCTTGACTTGACCTCTGTGGACCTTTTGTATCTTGGCACTAGAAATGCACTGGGTCTTTGGCAGAAGGCTGTTAGAAATGGAAGGGGAGTCTTTTGTTTTAAAACACTGCCAGCTCCTGCCTCAACATGGAACAGTTTGTTCTGGTAAAAGAAT
This sequence comes from Gambelia wislizenii, assembly GCA_030847615.1. Lineage (NCBI taxonomy): Eukaryota > Metazoa > Chordata > Lepidosauria > Squamata > Crotaphytidae > Gambelia > Gambelia wislizenii. The sequence continues at coordinate 39,637,267 of JAUMIR010000004.1, forward strand.
GAGGCAGTTCAGTAAGCAAAACACTGAGCTTGTAGACTAGCATATATGTGTGTGTGTGTGTGTGTTACTGTATTCCACATATCAAAGCTATCTTGAGACATGGCTCTGGAGAAGATGGGGCAAGGGAAAAAAAATCTATGGGCATAACCCAACAGTGGTGTTCTACAGGGAGTAGTGAGCCTAGTGCATCACCAAAACCAAATTGGGAGGTATGGAAAAACCCAGAACCAGTTTTGGACAATACTGAGAACAGAATTGGGGAGGGGAGGAAAGTTCCTCAATGGTGCATGTGGAAACATTGGACTTAGCTCTGCTCAGTTATCCTGTTCTCCATCTCGGTATTTTGCAGATTGCATTCACAACTTTTCAAGTCAAGATTTTTGAGACCTTTTGGCTCAGAATTCTTTCATACAGTGTAGACATGGCATGGAATTCTTGAATGCTCAGAAATGATGTTGTATGGTTAATTTTCATTTAAAATGTGAACCATTTCCATGGATGTGTTGGGTATCAGGATTTGATAGTGAATATATCTTCATCGTCTCTTGGCATGGAGAGTCCAAATCAGAAGTTTAAAAGATACCTTGTTACCTGAATGGGGGGGGGGTCTGTGGGGAACCCACCCGTGATGCCAAATCTCAGTTAATAATTGGGGAAGTTATTAGTGCAAATGGATGGCTGTGAGAGGTCGGGTAACTTTTGGGATCTTTTCACCTATGTATACCAGTACTCACTGCACAGAACTTCAATAAAAGTAAAATAAATGGTTTTTATTGGAAAATAACATGGAAGGTACTCACACATGCAAAACATGCTCACAAGAACCACACAAGGCAAACAAAGAGTTAAAGGCAGAAAGATTGGGTAGAGGAATAGAATTGGGAGATAGGGTGATAATTAGCAGTCCGAAGAGAGAAAGAAGCGAAGAACTCAGACCGAAAACTGAGGGAGTCACTGGATTCCAGTACGCCAACAGAGTATGCAGGTATAGTCATAGAATCATAGAACTGGAAGAGACCACAAGGGCCATCTAGTCCAACCTCCTGCCATGCAGGAATACATTATCAAAGCATTCACAGTGGCACATCTTGCTGTTGTTTTATACTGTATTTTGTGTCCTGAAGGGGTATTTGGGCTTAGAACAAAGCTTGGATAGGTTTCCCACCTTTAAACAAAGGAAACCACAACTCTGCTGATTGCTGTTAATGGCTGAGAGATTGCAATTGATTGGTTTATGACAACCTCCATATTGTAGGATAGGAAACGTGCAAGGGGGTATTTTCCGGGGATAATGGTTGTTTTGGTCACTTGTTTGTTTGTGATATGACTCATCACTGAGGGAACCCAAGAAGAGATTAGCACATACCTCTAATGGCGTTGTTTACTAGGGATTTCACTTAATCCTATCTTGGGTGTGTCTGCTGGTAGTTTTCCATGACACCTTCTTCAGGTCCTGGTGACCTCCATCTGACCTCACTTTTGTTCCACCTTGGTCTACTAGACCCTGTGAATTGTCTTGATATTACTGAATTGTGAAATATTATAGGGAGGGCGTATAAGGCATGGTAACAGATTCTCAAAAGTTTGTTGTAGCTGAAATCACCTATCAATTTTTTAAGATTCTTTTTAAAAAATATTTATTTGTCAAAATTTGCAAACATACACAAACAAACATCAAAATTCTATATAAGTCACCCTCAATTCAACATTTTTAGTCATATATATTGACATATGGTTTTTTAAAAAAAGATTGGTTTATGAGTGTGGCTCTTTTGTTTTTTCTTTCCTTGTTTCACTATAATGAATGAAGTTATCTCTATATCCATCTATTTCAAAGCCAAAAGGAAACTTAAAAAAAAAAAGAAAAGTAAATATAATTAGTTTGTGACAAATGTAGGTTAATAACCTCCCACTCCAAATACTGAGGAAGACTTTATTATGATTTCCTTCCTATAACATGAACAATCATTAGCTCTGGATATGTAGCAGAGCTACCATGAGTTGCTCTGCAGATGTACTTGAAATGTAATCTTGAATCTCTTGTCTATGCAGAGCCAGCAGGGCAGCAGTCAGGATGGCACTGGGCTTTTCACCTCAAGTTTAATAATTTTCCTCCCACAGGGGAACAATATTCTTTCCCATTTCAGCTTGGTTTGAGTCTGAATAGTGCAGAGGTTGTGGCTATTGTATTTACATCTCCCCATCCCAGTGGCATACCACCAACATGCCTCTCTCCTTCCCCCGTGGAAGGCACAATGGAGGTTTTCAGGGTGTTGGGAGGGTAGATCTGTGATGGGGTCTCCCCACCTGAGAGCAGACCATTATCTCCAACCTCAGAGGGGGAAATCTGCTATGTCTTCTGAGAAATCCTTCCAAGATCATAGGATTGCCCTCCCTAGTCACTAATGTAACAGGTTTTCTCTGGTTGTTAGATCCTCTTCAGACGATGAGGAATGGTCGGGCACCTGCCCCCCCCTTTTTTTTTTAAAGAAGAGTAATGAATGTTGGTTCTGAAATCTTATTAGGCAGGAATGGGAAAGTGAATCAATTTGTGTTGCTTGTCCCAACAAGCAGGAAATGCACACCTCCCTGCTGTTTTTTAAAAACTCCAGGGAAAGCCATGAAGGCTTTTCCTGTGGAGTACATGGCGTATTTAGCCCCCTTCCTCCCAAATACGTCAGTACGATGTGGGATGCCATTAAGACTTGTATTAGGGGGTTGGACTGGATGGCCCTCGAGGTCTCTTCCAACTCTACAATTCTATGATTCTATGATTCTATGACTTGTTCCAGTTGGGACACAAGGCCAATATGGCCACAAGTTAAATTTTATGAGTGACCTATTTTTATATTTCTAATCATACTTTCCTTACTATAACCCAAAGTGTCTGATGTATGAAATTCAAAAACCTTTATGAAATCACACACCTAATGAGGCAACAGGATCCTTCTCTCAATGCAGCTAGTGCCACTTGGCCCTGTGGAGAAGAGAGGAAGGGGGCAGTTCAGCTGAAACAATATTTTGGGTCATTTATAGCTGTATTCTTTTTATTATTTTTCCCCATCAAGATTAAGATCAGTGAGCATGCTGGCTGAGGGGAATTCTGAAAACTAGTTGAAAAACATAATGTTTCGAAGCTTGGTAAAGACGTAGTTATTGCTCCAGCCAAATGGAAAGTAACCATGAAATCTAGCAGGAATTTTGCTACTCTGGGATTTCATTCTAAAGAAGGATAATTTCACTTTAGAATTCATTTTGAAACAAAAGGTCTGCAAGAATAAATAAAGGTGAGCTGCCCCTGGATATTTGTGCTGTGTGGCCCATCATAGCTAGGCTTTAAAGTAAGGGAGAAAATGTATCTCTGGACAGTTCCATGAAATCGATCCAAACAAAAATGACTCTGTTCTGCTCAGGTTTGGAAAATGAATGCGATTATTCACTCCGCTGGTCCTGTGTGCCCATAAACTATCCAAGCCAGGCGACATCTACAAAGCACAATTGAATGATGAGCATAAGAGAGTCATTGTTAATACTGCTGCAGACTGGTGCTGACTTACAGGTTGAAATGGCAACGGCTCCAGAGTTTGTATAATACTAAATAAGATGTAAACACGTATTTTTCTCTACTCTCCTCTTGATCTCCTTTTAGTGCTTTATTTGTATGTTTCAGTGGGTGGGCCCTCAGATTTTAATATGAGTTACATAGCACTTTAAATGCTTGAATCCATTTCCAGCTATTTCCATATTCCATATCCTTGATTCTTAAAAGCAGATCTGCCAAAATAAAGCAGTTGCTTGAGATAAGCTGACTTTAGGTGTCATAGAAGGACAACAAATAGTTACTTGATTTGCTATTATTGCTATTTTTGTATTTTTATTTTTTATTTCTTGTATTTTTATAACTAGGTGCTTGTAGGACAGGTGTTTGTAGAATCCAGACTATGAAAGGTTACTGGTCTGGATTACAGCTCCAAAATTTTAGGAGCTGTTGTCCAGAAATAGTAATTTTTTCTAAGCTCTGAGATATTCTGCTTTAGCTGACAAAGTAATTTGACTAGATTTGTTTACTGTATATTGGGGTGAGCACTTGTGGCCTTGTAGATGTTGCTGGTGTCAAATTTCTGGGGAGCAGCTACACGGGATAATTTGTAGCAAAAAATATCGCCTTACCTCCCTTTCGCTGCAGTGCCCATTTATGCCCATGGCTCATTAGCAGTCTTGGAATGGAATATTTTGCAGTTTACATCCACAGGGGGGAAAAGCTAGCTGTGAGTAAGTTGAGTCTGGAAAATCTCTCTCCATTCACCCCCCTTTTTTCCTTAAAAGTGATAGATCTGGAAGAGCTGTTTTCCACTTAAAAGAAACTTATTACTTTTGCTCTGCCGCTTTGCTGGCTGAACGATTGTGCTGGCAAAAACAATGGCAATGGCGGCTCCGGCATTGCAAGCCCGCCCCCTCCGAGGTCCAACCAATCAGCTTTCAACTCTGCTGTGTCCCCTTTTGAATTGGTTGTACAGATGACCTATTATGCGCATTTTCGCACACTTTTTTTAAAAGATCACAAGAAACAGCGAAAGCTGTTATCACGGTCTATGTGGAGTTTTCAGCCCCCATCCTTCTTGATATGGTGAATCCTAGCAGGAAAGCATGTAAACTAAAGGTATTCTGCCCACATTCTTGCTGGAGTTTTTTGGTCTTGTAGATGCCCCCCTGGAGTTGCAGTCAAATAACACCTGGAGAGCTACACTTGCTCATCCTTTCTGTATGTCTTCACTTGTGGAGGAGGAATCTACCATGTACCAGTCTGCCTTAGCCAGCAAAATATCTTGGTCCAGCTTAAAATTACAGTGGGCCCTCAGTATCTGCTGGCGTTTGGTTCCAGGACACCCCCCCCCCCGGATACTGAAATCTGTGGGTGCTAAAGTCCCATTATATACAATGGCATAGTAAAATGGTGTCCCTTATATAAAATGGCCCAATCAAGATTTGCTTTTTGGATTTTTGAAAAAAAATATTTTCAAGCCGTGGAAGATAAATCCATGGGTGCAGAATCTTTGGATATGGAGAGTGGACTGTAATCCTACTACACAATGTAGGGTCTTGCAGATGTGTTAGACTCCAACCCCATCATCCCCAGTCTGCATGGGAAGAGGATGAGAGTGGTAGTCCAACATATAGGGAAGGCACCAGGTTGGAGAAAGTTTCGGTAAGGCATGGATGGAAAAAGCACAGCTCGCAGCACATATGTGGCCCTGCAGAGTTGTTTTTGTGCTGCCCAGGGCCCCCAAATGCCCCCAAGGGCCAGTGAAGGCTATCTTGCCACATTTCTGACTCACCCAAGTCATTTTTAGGAGATAACCTTTTACAGAGGGTGACTTCTGGATCACTTTCTGTTAGAAAGAAAAGACCTCTCCTGGGTCTAAAATGGCCCAGAGTGAGCCAGAAATAAGGTGAACCCAGGCTTCTTTTAAATGACCTGTGGTTCTTTTAAATGACTTGTTGTGGCAGCACAATTGATAGTCATGACTTATAATAGAAATAATTGTTCTTCAGTTGTCTTCTCTCCCTCAGAGGGTCAAGCTGAGCTTGAATTGAGTGTAATTTGATCTAGGCCTGGATGTCCTTTTCCTTTGTTTTCAGTGAACTATAGATCCAGCAAAGTACTGTACAATTCTCTTAGCTCAACAGAATCTAAAACACTAAAGAAACCTCAGTGTTTTGTTTAGTTTTTAAAGAAGGCTTTTTGAGTTTTGGTACAATGAAAACAGATTGATTGTCAACCCCAGTCCACACATAGCTGCCAACTATGGGTGAAAATAAACATTTGTAAACAGTTGTCTCTCATATTATAGATGCTTTCCAAGGACTGCCAGTGAACATCTATAGTGCCCACCACCCATGAACCTTTATAGATTTTTGTCAACAAAAGTCAGGTGGAAATTTTGCTTTTGAAGCCTTACCTGTTGCATTCTGCAGAATATACTGTAATGTTTATTTGTTAACATGCTGCCCTCTGATACAAATCTAATGTGGTGGAATGATTTTCAATTATGTGTCCCTTGTTGATGATCTTTGAAAGTTTTCTGTTTCAAATCTAATTAATTGTTAAAGTTCCTTTAACAATGGGATGGTCCATCATATACTTATAAGATATAAGATGGGTTCCTTTCATACTAGTACATAGTATAACCCTGATGCCACTTTAACTGTAATGGCTGTGTAGTTTTATTAGGTTCTTAGAATTCTTTGCCAGAGAGCTCTAGTGCCTCACCAAAGTACAAATCCCAGGATTGTATAGGATGGAGCTGTGGCGGTGGTATCAATGTTCTAGAAATATGTAGTGTGAAAGAGACTTTAGTTAGTAAGCATGACCAGGCATTCTGCTTGAAGAGTTTGCTTATACCATGTGTATCAAGAACTGCTGTCTGGTGCCAGAAGGGATTGCTTTGTTGTTTCAGGGTGGGGTGGGGGGAATAGAATAGATCTTTAAACAAAGTATAAGACTGGACTCTTGTTATTTTTAAAAAGTTAGGTAGTCTACACTGTACCTTACATTGTTGACACTAAATAATTCTATTGGATATGTCATTTGATTTGGTAATTTTGTTTCTCTGTTCATTTTGTTGTTTTTTAATTTCTGGGTTTTTCAAATCAGAGCCGTTGACTCTCTGCTAAGGGGAAGAAAAAACGATGAGTAAGAAAACACCTCTGTGTTTGCATATGCAAGTGTTTATTTATACAATGTAGGCCTTAATATACCTTTCCGCCGAACAATTAAGGCCTTGGTCCTTCACCACTTGATAACTGAGGCAACATGTTCATTCTGTAGCCAAGATGATAAAAAAAGAAGAAGAAGTTGGCTAGTGGAATAACCACACAAGGGCTTTGACGAGTATTGATTGTCAGTGCAAAGCAGATGTTAACAAGCTGCTTGCAGGAAGTAGAATTTGAAGCTGTTTGGATGTGAGTGTGTAAGGCATGAGACACAAGAGTATTCTTGTATATGGATGTAGTGTTTTTGTCTCCTTTTGAGTGCCTAGCTTTGATCTTCTATGGGAGAGGTCTAAGAAGCATCTTTAAGTAGCGCAGAATCACTGCTTGAGAGTAATGAATAAGAGCTTCAGTACTTATTTAAATGATCTTTGCCTAACCTTTATTAAGTTTTTATAGTTACTTATAATGAGAGTCAGTTTGGTCCATTAGTGGCTTTTGACAAATCAGATCTTAAACCTTAGATCTTATAGCTCATTGGTGCTGTTGATGCAGATTGACATAATGTAATGTTGCATTAAAATGTTGTATGATGCAAGATAAACGTTAGTACCCTTTGGATAAAAGATATATAGTTATGATTGATGTCTGTGGGTTTGGAGTAAATGCTTACAAAATGGCACTCAAAAGCATAAGGATGGGGATGATCTGAAGGCTGTGATCCATATGTTTCTCCAGATATGTTCTTATCCATTAGAGCAACAATTTTCATAATTTGAAACTCCTAGACAACAAGCTCATCACATGGTAAATCTGTTTCTGTATCACTCATTACGCAGATGGGGAAAACCAAAAGACTGAACGTTTCCTTCATACCAGAGTCCTAAACACACAGGCCACATACAAACAAAATACTGTGTGTGAAGGGGAAGAGTTGTAGCCTAGCTTGTTTCCTAATTTGTTAGATTTCTATGAGACATTTCTCTGTTTTGTAGATGAACTTTCAGCCATGTGAACCTAGTGTGAAGTGGTACACTCTACGTATGCTCTTTGTTTCTGAAGAGTTTCTTTGTTTCTAAGAACTCTGCACTAAGAAAATCCTTATTGATCAATGCAGATTGTCCAATATCCACCATTGTTATTTTTCCATGCAGTGTGCAGTTGCAAATTATTGCTGCGCATGTTTACGTGTGGAAATGGTAACAATCTGATTTTATATCCCCCCTTCTCTTGGCATCTCTTAACCTATCTAGTTTACCTTCCAGGTAAATTGTGAGTGTCTCCTGAAACACGCCTCCATGTCTTTTAGAAACTCAAAGGTTTGAGAGCAGAAAAATCAATATGGAACTCTCTTTTTGCTATGGTGGGTTTAAGGAAAAGTGACTAGGACTGCTATAGCTGTTTATCCAGTAATTAAGGATGTAATCTAAAGATGTACTTACGAGCCAAGTCTTCATGAACACCATGGCCTGAATTCTCTTGTTAGTTCTAACTGGAATAGACTGACTGAATCAATGTAGGTTAAATAAGTTCAATAAGTCTGCTGTACTTGGGACAAACAATAGGGTTCAGACCCAGGCATTTCGACTTCCAGACCTTATCTGAAACATGGAGGAAAGATTAAAGAAACTCCTTTTGGGATTTGCCAGATTGAGAATATTCCACTTCTCCAGGCAGCAGCCTTAGTTCAACTGCTTTCATCATGTTTGAATGGATTAGCATTCATCATCCAGAGTTGGAAGCTGGACCTGATGGCAACTCGGAAGAAAAGGGCATTTCTACGATGGCATCCTGGCATTGGAACTCCCTCTCTAGCCTAGTCCCATTGCTACCCTAAGAGGTGGAGGGTGCTTTGAGACCCACCCATCATACCAGAAATCTAGATGGGAGAATTATTAGCTCAGACAGTATGCCTGCAAGTGGAGGGTAACTGCGCGGACCTTTTTACCTATGAATACCAGTACTAACTGCAGAAAACTCCAGTTAAACTGAAATAAAATATTTTTATTGGAAATTTCACAAATTGCATTCACACGCACAACACACATTCCTAAGAACCACGCAGAGCTATCAAGGAGTAAGGTATACATAATAATAGAATCATAGAATCATAGAATTGCAGAGTTGGAAGAGACCACGAGGGCCATCCAGTCCAACCCCCCTGCCACGCAGGAAATCTTGATCAAAGCATCCCTAACAGATGGCCATCCAGCCTCTGTTTAAAGACCTCCAAGGAAGGAGACCCCACCACGCTCCGAGGGAGTGTGTTCCACTGCCGAACAGCTCTTACTGTCAGAAAGTTCCTCCTCATGTTGAGGTGGAATCTCTGTTCCTGGAGGTCTAAGTGAGGTCTGACCAAGGCAGAATAGAGTGGCACTATTACTTCTCTTGATCTAGACACTATACTTCTATTGATACAGCCCAAAATCGCATTGGCCTTTTTAGCTGCTGCATCACACTGTTGGCTCATGTTCAACTTGTGGTCTACTAGGACTCCTAGATCCCTTTCACACATAGTCTCATTCAGCCAGGTCTCTCCCATCCTATATTTATGCATTTCATTTTTCCGCCCTAAATGCAGTACTTTACATTTCTCCGTATTGAATTTCATTTTGTTAGCTTTGGCCCAGCTCTCCAGTCTATCCAGGTCATTCTGAATTTTGATCCTGTCCTCTAGGGTATTAGCTACTCCTCCCAATTTGGTGTCATCTGCAAATTTGATAAGTATGCCCCTAATTCCCTCATCCAAGTCATTGATAAAGTTCAATGTAGGCAGCAATAATAATAATAAAATTTATTTATACCCCGCCCCTCTGTTAAAACAATTGGAGATTGGATAGAAGGAGAGATTCAGGAAAATTGGGTGATAGTTACCAGTCTTGAAGAGCAAAGTACTCAGACCAAAGTCTGAAGGTGGCACGGGAGGTTTTAATCCAGAGGCACTCTGAGAAAGAGAGTGAGTTTGTCCAGAGTGGCACTCATCTCTGTTGTTGGGGGACTATTTATACCCTGCTTCATATCCTGAAGGGGGTGCTTTGGCTAGGACAAAGTCTGGATGGGTTTTGCACTGGCTAAACAAAGGAAACTAGAACCCACAGGAGATAGAAATAGATGGTTCACAGCAACCTCACACTGCAGAACAGTAGGGGGCTTCAAGGTGAGATTTCCTTAAAATTGTGACTGGAAAGGTCACTCAATTGTCTGGTTGGATGACCCATTGCTGAGGTGCCCCAAGACGGAATCAGCACATACCTCCTTAATGGCCCTGTTTACTGGGGACTTCCACACAATCCCAACACGGGCTTGCTTGCCAAAATATTTCTAAGACACCTTCCCAGGTCCTTCTGACCTCTACCTGACCTCCTCCTGGATTACCCTGGTAAGCCTGGCTACTTTGAAATTGTCCAATATTTCCAGTTATGAGATATCATAGGGAGGGGGTAGAAGGGCATGCCAACACCATATAGGCAACATACTTAGACCCTTGTGATTCAGTGGTTTTAGTCTGTGCTGCTGGTTTTTAAAAAATCTTTTATCACTGTTTTAGTTTGTGAATTGTTTTGGTTTGTATGTTTGTTTTTAATTTGATGATAAGATGTCTTGTGAATTTTCATAACAGGGTGTAAATATCTAGCCCTGGCTACATTATGATTAATTAGTAGGCAGCAAATGCCAACTGGAAAATGTGTATTCCTCCCATCCTTAATTGGGTGTTATTTGCAAGTTGTACTTCATCATAGTTGTTACATGTTTTAAGGTGAAGATGAATTACTCATCCAAGGCATCTGCCCTATTTCGTGGGTGTCTTCCAGTAAAAGTAATTATAACTTCAATATAGGTGAGGTGGCTTCCTTGTTTCCCCAGGACAATGGTGACTCATACCCATGTAGCCTAACTCTAGCAAGACCTGCCAATGGTACAATCTGTGAATGGGAGCCAGCCAGCCAGCCCTCATATTGAGGACTGCACTGAATTTGCCCTTACTGATATTATTTGTAAATGTATATTTGTTAGTCCTACACAAAACTTAATGTGAGGCTGCCATACCTGCTTGCTTGCAAGGGCTGGATATGGATGCTAATAGTACTATACATCCACAGCACCTAGACTTGTTGAACACAAATAAAGCATCTACCGTGTAGATTCTAGATTTGGAGCCTTGATTGGTCCATCTTAGAACATTTGTCCTGTAACCATTCTTCAGCTTTCTTCAAAACGAAGGCAAATAGGTAACGAGAACTAGTTTGTGTAAATTATTCTGTGTTTGATGGACTTAAGAATTTACACTTTCTTATGGCTTAACTTTAGCAGTAGTCACTTAGTTATGGCTCAGCAGCTTTACTTGCTAAGCAAGGTTTGAGAGAAGGTCACACTTTTAATCTTCTAATTGAGGATGTTCGTGTTGACCTGACCAGTTATTTTGCATTACCTCATTAATTCCATGAAAACAAACCACTTAACATCTAGTCCAGCAGAAAAGTACTAGATCACTCTTATACAGCAGCACATAGAATACAAGGTATAAGATAGTCATGAACTGTGAGTGCCAGATGTGTATGTGTCTATGTACACAGTGAGAGAGGAGGAGACAGAGGTTGGTCTAAAATCAAATAAATACTGATCTGTGCAGTCTAGGGCCTGTTCACAAATTATATAGTCACAAGATCACTTCTACAAGCCATGCTCATATCTAAAAATATGTTACTAATATGGAAGACTTTCAGGATGCTATCTCTGATCTATTTGTTCCTATTGACACTGACAGCACAATGTGCCTCTTGGAAACGTCCCCAAATGCTCCCTGTGTAGTAACATCCAAATCTATCCTACAGAACAGTTTAAAACAATTTTTCTTCTTCCAACGAGGAAAATGTGTATTACTCCACACCTTTTTCAAGGCATCGAACGTGGCACCCTTCCAAATTCCTGCATAATTTCTGTTGTGTAGCACTCCTATCTGAATTTGTTATTTCTCCACTTGAATGCATTGGTGAACCTATTCATATAGGTGAGTAGAAGCATCTGTGTCCTTTAGCAGGTATTGCCAGCTTTGAAAAAGTATGGTGAAGTTAGTTTCCAAAGCTATTGAGATATTTGGTTCAGGGGCAGAAATATGTACTTCTGCTGCTTTACCCTTGTAACAGCTTATAAATTAGTTTATATGTAGGTATGCACCCTCACACACAGGAAGAAGTCTAAAGTGGGAGTTAGCATTTGAATAATGCATGCTTACTGCTTTGTCTGGGGAAAAAAAAGAAAGCTTTATAATGTTTTATAAATATGTGATTCTGTGGACATCACTTCCCTCCACAATTTTTATTGAGCTTAGATAGCCAGCCATTTCTTGTATGATTTCCAACCCTAATATCATTTGGCACATAAAGTATGGAGAAGGCAATATTTGTTGGTTGCTCATGTGGGCCCAGGTTTGGAGAAGTCCAGAAGCTATGTAAGTCTCTCTTCTTGTTTCTGACCTCCCCCAAAGCCAGTTAGTAGGTAAAAGATGAGACTCCTAACATTCCCATCTTTATGTGCCAAGTGGGTCAGGATAGAAGAATGAGGTCATTTTCTATCTTTAAACTAGGTTTTTGAGAAAAAGAGAAACACACCTCTTTCTGCCTTCCTTCAAAGTCTGGAGCAAAGGGAGAGACTTGAATTCCATTAGTAAATTCCATTCTCATTTCCAACATAAAACAAGAGTTCTGTCCATCTCCAAGTTTTTTAGAATACATAGAGGATGCAGGATGTCCCACTTGAACAGTTTGTGTGTGCGCGCACGCATGCTTAAGCCCTCCTAAAGTACCACTAAAACAAAACAAAAAATACCAAATACAGTAGCTAACAATATGTCAACCTAACAGTTGAATCAACACAAAATGGCTATTGTGTTTTCTAAATGAGAAGATCCATCATTTAGGGAATTGTTTAGATGTACAGTTGTCCCTTCATATTTGCTGGGGTTTGGTTCCAGGACCCCTCGTGGATACCAAAATCCATGAATACTGAAGTCCCATTATATGCAATGGTATAGCAAAATGGTGTCCCTTATATAAGATGGCAAAATCAAGGCTTGCTTTTTGGATTATTATTTTTTAAAGAATATTTTCAAGCCGTGAATACTTAAATCTGTGGGTACCAAATCTGTGGATACGGAGGGACAACTGTATCTTGATGTACTGGGGATGCAGGACAGGTGGAAAGGTGACAGCTGTTAGACCTCAATTAGTTTATAGTGAAATCTTCAAATTATGGCTTGCATCCTGTTAGTGCAGTGGCTCTTAACCTTTTTTTTACCAGAGACCCCGTTTAAATATACTTTGTTGTCGTGGACCCACAAGACTTAACTCAATATTTTAAACAACAACAATAATAAAAGTATCAATATCAATATATAAAATTCTCTTGGGTATGTTGCTGTTCCCAGTGTGCTGATTGGCTGCTTAGGAAACTGACCAACCAATCAAAGCTCAGTTGGGCAGCCAATCAGCACACTGGGGGCGGGACCACGTAGATCTCAAACATGGAGGCTGGAGAGTGAGTAACATGGGGGTGGATGTGGTTTGTGTGTGTTCTGGAGTGCAGGGGGTGGGGTGGGATGGGATGGGAGGGGCAGAACGAGTGGTGGGAGGGGCAGAACAAGTTGGGTGTAGAACAAGCGGTAGGGAGTGACAAGGGGCAGAACGAGTGGTGGGGGGACGGCAGGGGGCAGAACAAGCAGGAGGTGGGCGAGTTAAACCCACCAGCATACCTCAAAGGGTTGTTATGAGGTCTCCTGGGCATTTGGGGGGGGAGTTTTTTAATGGTGTATGGTATGCTGGGTCCAGGTAGTAATAATAATAAGTGAACCATCCATTAAACCTTTCCTAAGATGCACTGGAGGGGGAGGGAAGACTTTTCTTCTGCTTCTTCCTGCAATCCGCTGGAGTGGATTGAGTGGCAATGGGCAGGCCAAGCCAGCCAGCCTTTGCCTTGGCTCCTGTCAGGTGGCCACTCCACTGCAGGGAGGAGGTGGGCCGAGCAGCCTTCAAGCCTTCGCTGACCTGCTATGAGGACATCACAGTCCCCTGGGGGTCCTGGGCCACAGGTTAAGACCCACTGTTAGTGAATTACAATAGTTTATGTCAGACTTTTGTCACCACAACTCACTTTTTTGGTTGTTGCAGAGGTTAGAATTTTGTTTTAAAACCCCAACATTCCTGCCAAAACAACCTTGTAAATCATGCAGCTCCCTCCACCCAACACAGCTGTTTCAGTGTTGTCAGAGAGAAGTGGGGAGGAGTCCAGCTATTTTCCTGTTGCTGGATATGCTGCAAGAAAGTCATTTGCAGAAACTTCCTGAGGATCACCCTCCTCTAAAGTCTCTGTGGATGCCTGTTGCTGCATGTCCAGCTACAGAAAAATAGCTGGACATGTCCCCATTAACCTGCCTGCTCTCCAACAACATGAAAATGATTGTGGGGAGAATCATGCTACTTACAGTGTGAGTTGGGGAGGTAACATTGGGAGATGTAGCTGTGCAGATGTTGCTACATAATCCACATACATCTTCCAATGCAGGATCTCAGCTTACTTTTTATAAAAAGTGGGTTCATTTTTGAAACACTACAGAACCGTGTGACTCTTTAGAATGTAGGATATGTAAGTCCCTATAATATGAAATGGCTCAGGTGGGAAAGGGGAAGTTTTATATACCTGTATTCTTATCCTTTATAGGGTCAGTTATGCCCCCAAATTATTGAAGTGTCCAAAACTTGTGTCCCAAAATGGCTCACATGGGGAAAAGGAGTTAAGGTACTAGTAGAGTACAGTACATGTGTTGCATGCAGAATGTCCTATGTTCATTTGCTGGAATCTTCAGTAGAAACATTCCCAGTGATGGGGTAGAGAGACTTTCTGCTTGAGTCCTTAGAGAACTGTTCACAGGTAAAGCACACAATGCTGTCCTGTGTGGTAAAGTAATAGAATAGAATTGAATGCAATAAATGGACAAGTGGCCTGACTCAGTGAATGGCAGCTTCATGGATTCATGCTCAAAGAAACCAGGCCTACAATTATCCTAGGCTATGTATTGAGAGACAAGTGCTGTTACTCTCAGGCTTGGTTCCCTTGCAACTATGCAACCACGCAAGCATGGTAATCAAAAACATCCTGTTAAGATTGGTCTGTTCAGAGTACACAACTCAAGTTGCAGATGTAAGTCTGTGCCAGGCTTCTGTGTATGCTTATGTAACTGTTCTGGGGGGAAATAAATGTACAAATAGTCCCTTCGATTACATTTTGTCTCGTGTGTTGTCACTGTGCTTAAATTCAAGTTAACTTTATGTGAGAAGGTCAAGCAAATATTAACATTTTCTGGGAATAAGGTCAGACCATTACAAAATTGTGTTTCTTTTTTTAGTGATTTAACCATTTCAAAATTGAGCTTTCCCTGCAGTTGCTACTTCTGTAAACATAGTCATGATTAGTTTTAATGGTTGTGATCAAGCTAATGGGCTTAAGAAATGTTCAGTCAAGCCATAACTCTGATTTAGCAAATACGTGGTTAAGTCTTTAATGTTCTTTGAACTTGTTTGTTCAGTTCACATTTTTAAATGCCTAGCCATGTGCAAGGTGCTTTTCAAGCACCTTGCTGAGTGGAGGGGAGTGTCACCGAAATGGGGAAGACTTTTAACTGAACCTCATTTATCTTCAGTTAAAAGAATCTCTAGGAGGCAGGACAAAATGATAATCTTTGAAATCTTGAGCCTTCATCAATCAGAATAGGACCATTTTCTGCAATCTGGTGCCTTGCACATGTGTTGGGCTGTAAGCCATCCTCAACACATTAATGGTCAGGGAAAATCAGACTTCTAGTCCAGAAACATCTGGAAGTTCACAGCCTCTCTATCCAGTATAGAATTTCATTTAATTTTTTTGTGCTTGCTTAGCAACACCACAAGAATATCAGCAGAACAAATGCCTCCCCCTTTAACATGTGTATGTGCTCTGTGTTGTCTAGAAAACTTAATGTGTGTCTTATCTCTGACTCACCAGTTTCTTCAGTAGTGAGTTTCATGGCTCAGTGGTGACTAGAACTCCAGGTTCTAGTCCCCACTGAACCATGCAACATATTTGGTGACTAATAAATGAATCTCCTAGGTTAGAGTTGAACTACACAACTCAGATTCTCACAGTGAAGGCTACCCTCACTTGTAAGTTATAACTGAGCACTAAAGGGCATGTGACTATGCTTCTGTAAATGTATCACATAATATTTGGCTAATATGCTGTCATTTTGTTTCCTCAGATTCAATGGCACACTTAAATGATTGTCCCTGCTCTTGACACACATTTTTCTGGGCATCATGGATTTGGTGGAATTTATCCTGGAGAGTATTCTTACAAAGTAAGACTTGGCTCAGCCCAGATCATCTTACGTGGTCACGATAATGGCTAGCAAAAGGAAATCGACAACACCTTGTATGATACCATCAAAAACATTGGCACTGCAGGAATCACAATCAGAACCTGTTGAAGCTGGTCATGAAGGAACCCAACAGTCGGTTACTATTGCCAGTCTGCCCACTAGTGACCCTGTTGTTAATAGTAATCACAGTAGTGGGACGTTGTCTAATGGACATAATGGTATTGTAGAGGGTGATACTTACAGATGTATGTATTGCAATTTTGGTTCTCAGGATGTCAACCAGTTTCTTGGTCACCTTGATTCTGAGCACATAGACTTTAGTAAAGGCCCTTCCTTTGTGTGTGTGCAGTGCAGCTTCCTGGTGAAGAGCCAACAAGAGCTTTCTTCCCACAATGCAGAGCACCATGCTGGAGAAACCAGCTTAATCTGGAATGTTGTAAAGCAAGGCAATCACACAATTGTGGAGCAAACCATTGGAGTTGGCACCATCAGCAGCAGCAATCAAGAGTCTCTAGGGGATCTTCCTGAGGATGGTCAAGACAGTCAAGCTGAAATTATCATTACCAAAACACCCATTATGAAGATAATGAAAACAAAACCAGAAGTTAAAAAGATCCACATGCTGAAAGAGAATATTTCTAGTAAACCAGCCAAGGATCTGGAGACAAAAATTGGTGAACAGCCATCCAGCAATGGATCTGTGCCTCTCAACCAGTCGACAACAGGTCCAGTCAAATCGACACATGCTGTCAATGGTTCAGTAATGGGAAATATGCCTGTTTTGCAAGCAGGCATCACACAACTTGCGCAACTGCAGCAGCAATCATCAGTTCATCAGCAGCTCCCCACATCAAAATCTCTCCCCAAAGTAATGATTCCCCTGAGTAGTATCCCAACATACAATGCAGCCATGGATTCTAACAGTTTTCTGAAAAACTCTTTCCATAAATTTCCTTATCCTACTAAAGCTGAGCTTTGTTATTTGACTGTTGTGACTAAGTATCCAGAAGAACAATTGAAGATTTGGTTTACAGCTCAGAGACTGAAACAGGGCATCAGTTGGTCACCTGAAGAAATAGAAGATGCACGGAAGAAAATGTTTAACACTGTGATTCAATCTGTGCCCCAGTCCACCATTACCATGCTGAATACACCTCTAGTTGCAAGTCCTAGTAGTGTTCAGCATCTCATTCAAGCCAGTTTGCCTGGTCATTCAGTTGGAAAATCTGAAGGAGCAAGTAATGTGCTCGTCACCCAACCAGTAATAACAAATGGACTTCAAGGAACAACCTCATCTCTTGCAATAGCAGCAACATCCATTCCAAAGACACAGACAGCTAAGCTACCAGCTACTGTGTCAGTTTCTAGTACTGCATCAGCTGTGAAAGTAGTTAGTGCTGTTCGGTCACAGCTCACTGCTTGCCCAAACATATCTTCACAGGCATTCTTAGATCCTACAATATATAAAAATAAGAAGTCTTATGAACAGCTATCTGCACTAAAAGACAGTTTCTGTAGAAATCAGTTTCCTGGTCATGCTGAAGTTGAGAGACTGACAAAAATCACGGGCCTTTGTACGAGGGATGTTCGGAAATGGTTTAGCGATAAGAGATACCATTGTAGAAACATGAGAGGCAACAAGGTTATGCATGCTGGAGAAAATACAATAATAATAGATTCAGTGCCTGAAATTACCTTCACATCTTCTCCCAAAACAACAGAGCTAATGTCCACGTCAGCAGCAACACCGGCTGTTCATCCCCCAACCCGTCGACAGTCCTGGCATCAAACTCCTGATTTCTCCACTACAAAGTATAAGGAAAGGGCTCCTGAACAGCTCAGAGCTTTAGAGAGCAGCTTTGCACAAAATCCCTTTCCTCTTGAAGAGGAAGTAGACCGTTTGAGGAGCGAGACCAAAATGACAAGGAGAGAAATTGACAGCTGGTTCTCTGAGCGAAGGAAAAGACAGGTGATCAAAGAAACTGAGCAGGGAGTAGTTGGTGATGGTGAAGATGACTCTGTGGAAGAGGAAGACTCATCAGATGACTTGAAGGCTTCAGGTGAAAATGGCTCCTTGGATGCAACCAGCAGCTCTCAAGTGTCACGTGAACGCAAAGTGAGCCCTATAAAAATTAACCTTAAGAACTTCAAGGTGACCGAGTCAAATGGCAAAAGTGAGCTGCCAGGTTTGAATACAGATGTGCAAAGAGAGAGCTCCCCTAGCAAGCTACCTGTGCCCCTGAAACCCAAGCTAAGCTTTAAAAAGACTGCTCAGCAGAGGCATTTGCTTAAACAGCTCTTTGTGCAGACCCAGAGGCCTACTAATGAACAATATGACCAAATATGTTCCCAGACAGGTCTTCCCAGGGCTGAAGTGATTCGCTGGTTTGGGGATAGCCGCTATGGTTTAAAAAATGGAAATTTGAGGTGGTATGAGAACTACAAGCATGGTATCTTCCCAAAAGGCCTAGCAACCTCTAGTGAAACTAGCAGGGAGATCCTTCAGGATTATTTCCAAAAGAACAAGGTGCTTTATGAAGATGATCTCCCTGGTCTGTGTGAGAGAACTCAGATGACCAGTGCTCAGGTCAAGCTATGGTTTGCTGAAAGGCCTGATGAAGAAAACAGGGCAATTTCAGACACAGGCAGTGAAGATCAGTCCTCAAGCATTGGTGAGCCAGCCAGTGGTCAAAAAGGAACATTTGATGCCTTTTCTGAAGTTTCTGAGAACAGTGAATCCTGGGAGCCTGGAGGTCAGGAAGGCAGCTCAGAGGTTGTTGATACAGATAGTCATCCATCAGCAGTTCATTTTGGTAAGCAATTTAATACCTTCTACAACTGGCTCAGCTAACTTTCCTGAATGGAGTGAATTTGGTTCTTTTTGGGGTGAGGGGAGAGGAATCACCAACCCCAAATCAGGCAGAGGAGCCTTCTGCAAAACAGAGCTGTGTTGCTAGTGGAAGGTATATCCTGAATTCAACTGCTTCATTATGTTTTTCCTTTTCATAGTCCATTGAAGTTAATTCTTATATAGACTGTTTTGGGTTTACTGGAATGACATTGGGGTCCGTCCGTCCGTCCGTCCCCCCCCCCCCGATATTATATAATGACTTAGCATTATTGTGTTATAATTAACAAGAATTTTTTTTTGAGGGAGGGGATACAAAAACACAGTTAAACCCATACGTTCTATTCAAAGGCTGTTTGATCTTAAATACATTGTTTACAAGCCAGTACCAGCATTTTAGAGAGCCTCATAAAAAAGAGAACGATAAAAAAAAATGTTCAGCTGGAGGAAAGAAGAAGTAAGGAGAAATCCAGGATAAAAATGAATAAATATGAGCAGATGCTGTTATGTATGTCTAGGTTTCATCTTGAGTGTAAGTAAATACTAAGGGGACTGAACTGAAAACTCCATGGAAATAGTGAGTGTTTAGGAGAAATTTGAAGGAAATGAGATAAATGCCCTGACATAGGAGCTTGGGAGGAAAGTTCCAGGCATAATGAGCAAAACCAGGAGTAAAGATCTAAGACCAGGGCTATAAAATGAAAGAATGTCCAAAAGTTAGCTCAAACACCAATAACAACAGTAACATCTTAACAAACTTGTCTGTTGTCAGGCAGGGATCTTAAAACGCAGTTCTTCATAAGCTCTCCCCCCCCCCTCCATCTAAGAGCAGCTAAGGTCATGGTGACTTTATTTGTTGAATTGTCTCTTAGCCTTTCTGCTGGCTAATTCTTCCAGGACTGTAAAACATATTGTGATGCACATGTGTGTTGCTTTCAGAAACAGAATGAACCAGCACTGCCTCCCTTGAAGGATCTGTTGTTAACTTGGTGAAGACTCTGCAGCTGTGGGGCTTGGCCTGCACCTCCACTGAAAGTCATGAGAAAACACTGCCATATTATGCCAAGGACATCTTTTCCTAAAGCACATTGGGGAGTTGTGGTTGAGAGGAAGAGATCCATCAAGATCAAACTAGCAAGAATGATTTGTTAGCAGTCTGCTGACTAACTTAGCACAGGGAGCAAGAGTGTGGCCCAGTGTAGGCAACATTTCTTCTGATCTTTAGACTGTGACTCTCCATTTTATTTCCCATTGGAAAATTTATTTGAAGCTTTGTATTCATATGGAATCAGCTTGTTCATTTTGCCAGATGGCCTGCTGATAGGATCATGAATGTGGGGCATTGTTTTAAAATATTTTTGTTTCATAGAAATGGACTATCATTGACACAATACAATTTGAAATCTTTCCATTTTCATTCTCTGAAGGCTCAGCTGCTATGTCTACCTCCTTGCATTTGAATCTAGGTTGCAGTATGTACCCATTTACCTAGGAGTATGTCCTATTGAATGCTATAGGACTTACTCCTGAGTAGACACAGTGTTGGAATGTACATGGAAGACTGGGATAGGGATGGCCATGGGATAGAGTGTCGGAGATAGGTCTGATGAGCAATATTCCCATTTTCTTGCACAAAACCAGGAAAAGAATATGAGCAGCTGTTCTTTATTGGACAATGACTTGGTGTGCACTGCTGGTAGGGTAGAAATATGGGAAGAAAATCCCAAAGATGACATATGTTATCAATTTTTTTTATTAGATTATGTTACTGTGAAACCTTCCTAGTTCAAAAATGCCTATTAATCTCCAGGGCTAGAAAGTGACATGGGTGGTGGTGTGGTGGTGGTTAAATTATAATTTAGTATTTTTCTTCATTGTTTAAAACAAACAATTTTTGTTTTTTATTTTTATTGGAGATAAAATAGAAAATTTAATCTCTCAAACTGTGGTTGGAAAGGCATTTAGCTGACAAAAAACACACTTAACATCTCCCTCCCACAATATATAGACTGGTATTATGTGAGATACATTGCTTTACTTGATAGGGTACAGTATTGGTGATGCCCCGTTCCCCAGTCTTTCCTGCCATGTGCCCGCGAAAGTCAAGGTGTGCAAAGTTGCAAAACATTATTTCTCCTACCTACCTGACTCTTCACTTTCTATAAGACTTTTATTGGAGTTTTATAAAACAAAAGGTTTTTAAAAACAGCATGGTTACTTGAATCCATATCATAGCAAATGGGAAATGTTTAATTAAATGGGTCAGTTGTTGCCACAAAGTGACTGTTTAACTGATTGACCATCAGGAATCTTGCTCTTAGAACTTCCTGCAGGATCTTTTCCAAAGATGGAGCCAAATGCCAACCCTCTTATTATGCTTGTACTGGCAGTGATTGTCCTGTTTCTTATTCATAGAGGTTGTTTTGTGTAATCTTGATGAAAAACTGAAAGACCTGCTCAATTCCATCTAAATTAGCTCTAGAGCATTCTGGAGGTTCTTCTCAAGGCCCGTAGTTTCAGGACTGTGTGTGTTACATAAGTCCGCATACATGAGTGTCATGCCCATTAGCCATTTACAACTTGTGGATTTTTCCTCAAAGGACCTTTGGGCTTTGCTTCTGCTGTTTGCACATGAGTGGAAAAGAATCCTGGCTGGTGTGCACAGCTTTTGAACTTGGCCGTAAGATTAAGAGAGATACTCTAGCAAAAATATTTGCATCCACACTGAAGGAGCCTGTAACCGGATAATCACCTTCACTGCCCTTTTGGGAATATTTGCCCTGCAAAGTCTCTCTTCAGATTACTGCTACAAACAGAACTCCATGTAGGCCAGAACCAGGCTTGCTTATGGTCTGAGCTTGGGAGAGTTACCTTTTTGAACTATTTTTCCAGAATCACCCAACCAGTGACAGTACTCACTATGGGATTTTTTTCTGGGAGGTGCAGTGCAAATAAAGTAACTTTTCCCCCAAGCTCTGCTTATGGTGTACTATAAGGCTTTGACCCAGTGACTGTTCATGTGAGCAGTTTTGGCCCATAGGCTATTGCTTCATTTTATAGTCATGCCTTCAGAGAACAAATGCAGATAAGTAATGTGGAGTACAGTCTTCCCAGGAATGTGTGGAGCTACTTCCATTGGAATGAATGAAATGCAAGAACTCTTATACAAAAAGAGCAGCTTCTGTCATGCCAGTGGAACTGATATAGGAGCAGTTCTTCTTAAGCTGTACCTTATGTCTTTACATACATGCAAGTTTGCTTTAAATATACACATCTACAATATAATATTAGCAGATATTTTATGCTTAGCACCTACATTATGCATTCATGGATTAGCTTCTAATTGGAAGCCTTGTCTCTCTGAAGAAAATACGTTCCTTATTTCTTCACTCAAGAAGACTGTCAGCAAATTTGAAGTACAGTAGGACCCCTGTATCCACTGGGAATTGGTTCTGGGGGGCCCATAGATACTGAAAACTGTGGATAATAGTGAACACCATTAAAAATAATGGGACTTCTGGTTTAAAATGCCATAGAGTTGCCATGAAGGACCTAGAAAATGGCTAGAAAGGACACATTTTCTAGGAAGACTCTATGATAGGTGTGCTGTTTTGTGTCCCGTGGATAATTGAATCAGTGGATAATGAATCAGTGGATACAGGGGTCCTACTGTAGCTATCTTGAGGCTTAGCCTATGATAGCAATGTCAGTTAATTACTAAGCTGTAATCCTCAACATCCTTACTCAGAAAGTAAGGGCCACTTAAGGTTCAGTTCTTGCCATTTTCAAAGGGTTGGTTTGTTGGAGAAAAATAACAGCCATGTTCCATTCCAGGTATCTCAGGAAGTAGGTTGTAGCTCCATGAAAGCTCATACTGTTATAAATCTGTTAGTCTTAAAGTTGTCACACAACCTGTTAAAGTAACATGTAATCATGTTTGAGATCAGTGCGGTACAGCTTAGGAGGAGATTTAACATTTAAATTGCATACATGGATTCCAAGCCATGAGTTGGCAGAGCAGTTTAATCCTATCTCAACTGAGAAGGGAAAGAACACAGACGAAATTGTTAGAGCCCAAATTTGTGGCATGGAGATGTATAGCTTCAAGAGACAATTAGCTCATGATAAAATAGGTATTTAATAGCCTTAACTTTGTTTAGACTAGGTATGTGGCAGAAACAGACATGTAGTCTTCAGCAACCAAACACCACACCAGTTCTGCTTCTAAAAAAAGTGGACACCAAGAATGTGATTGATCCATTTGGCAGTGTGTTCAGATAATATGGGTCAATCGGATGCCCTGGTTCTATTGGATGCTACTGCATCCATTTTGAGCCAACAACTTTGGGCTGTATGAATTTCAATGGGGATACACCTGCATGTGGGCAGCTTTCCCCCATTCCAAGAATTCTCTCTTCATTTCTGTAGAAGGAGGCATCTCTTTGTGTGCAAAAGTGAAGGTAACAGTTATCCATTGAGCTGATCAGGAATTTAATTATCTGGAAGCTTTACAACAATTATTGAATTAGATGTATTTGAGGACTGCTCTTCTACCAGCTCACAGGTTTGCACTAGTGCGTGTGCACTGTTTCGTTTCCTGCACCCAATTTAAGTGTGTGTGTGAGTTTAATTAGGCTTGTAATGTGTCATCATCAGCAAGAGTAAATGCATCTTCTTTCTTCCTCTGCCTAGTAAATTGCATAGCTTCTGAAGCAAAACTTCAGGGCAAATACGTAATTGCAGGAAATATACTGATCATTGGTCAATGTGGTGGTTTCACCGCATTTCTTGCCACAACAAGCATTACCACAATTTCCCACAGGTCTTCTAATAAGAAGATCAAGCTTTAAATTGGGGAGCAGTCTTGCTCAGTGGCAGAGAATACATATTTGGCATGTGGAGGGTTCAGTGTTTTCATCTCATGTTAAGATATAAAGTTTTTTTCCCCTATAGAGCTGCTACCAGTCACTATAACACAGAAAATACTAAGCTAGTGGTCAGACTCAGTATAAAAGCCACTTCCCAGTTTTAAGTAGCTTAATAATTCTAGTCAGTCATTGTCTGGAGGATCACTTCTGCATCCCTGTCCCTTTAAGGTTAATAGTGTCAGAGTCTCAACACTTGGTGCTAAAGCAAATCGACCACAAGTCACTTTACATTGATTTCCACTCTTAAATCTGGAAAGTTAAATACTTTTAGGAATCAGAGGTAAAACTTCTTGTAAGGGTATTGGAACACTTTGATTTGAAATACAACTGCTTGACTAGTTTTAGGCTCTGTAACATAGTAAGTGGTTAGATACAAAGCACTTAAGGGCTGGGTTTATGGTGCATCAATGGTATTTTATTTATAGGCTAATTGTTTTAAAAAATATCTTGAAATTTTTACCTGATTCTTCAAACTGCATTCTGTGCCTCTCCCCACATTTCAGGATAGGAGGGAAGGTACTGGAGTAAAAATTGTAAGCTTGCCTTATATTTTTATGATTAGATTTCTGTAATTATAAGTTTGCATTACATTTGTGAGGAGAGCCAGCATGGTGTAGTGGTTTGAGCATTGGGCTAGGAAGCTAGACCAGGGTTTAAATCCCCACTTGGCCAAAGAAACCCACTGGGTGACCTTGGGGAAAGTCACACTCCCGCAACTTAAGTAGAAGGCAATCTTCCTTTGAATAAATCTTACGAAGAAAATCCTATGATAGCTCCGCTGTACAGTCAGTCAGAAAGGACTTGAAGGCACACAATTTCCTGCATGGCAGGGGGTTGGACTGGATGGCCCTCGTGGTCTCTTCCAACTCTGCAATTCTATGAACAATTACATTTGCACTCATCTTCCTCTAAGGAATTAGGGCCGTTAGGCTTCATATCAGATTTGGCACTTCTGTGACTGCTGAGCTGGGTTTTGAATCTGTCTCCCCAATCCAACTTCAGTATGCTATCCACTACACCAGCTTCCCCAATAGGGTGTCTTCCAGAGGTTTTGCCCTACAATTCCCATAGTACTAAACCATTTATTGTGCTGGCTTGGGCTTATGGGAGTTTTAGGCTAACACATCTTGAGGGCACCATGTTGGTGAAAACTGCAGATGCACCATGCTAGTTCTGATTCACAGCAGAGTACCAGCACTCTATTGAATATACATTTATGTGAAATACATTGACTAAATTATGTACTAGTGTAGATGAAGGCTAGTTGGACTAGTACTGCTAGTTCATCTCTCTCTCTCTCTCTGTGTGTGTGTGTGTGTGTAAACAAGGCTTACTTACTGGCCTGCAGAGCATTTCTCATGCTGTGTGATCAGGTAGCATTCAGTGGATACTTTGGCTTCGCAGTGACACTCCTTATGGCTGTCTGGTCAGATACATTTTAATGTGATGGCACAGCTTTATAGAAGTGTCATCAAGGGCTGTTTCTGAATCTGGAGTGGTTGGTGCCAGGCAGATCATACACATGCAGAGCTTGAGATACCATGTGTCAACATTTGAAACCTTCATCACCACCTCCCAAAGTGCTTCCCCTTTTCTATCTAAATAGGCTCACAGCAAATGAAGTGTGGGGAGATGGGGAATTCATTTGCAGAATGCAAAATGTTTTTTAGATCAAAAGTGGGGATTTTGGAGTGTGTTCAGCTGCAAGCACACAGTGTCTTCATGTGGTATTTATTAGTCATATTTGAAATCTTACTTTCATCTGTTCCTATTTCCTAGTGAAACTTGTTTTGTTTCGTTTGTTTTTAAAAAATTGAGAGCCAGTTAAACACCCTTCAGAATGGAAACCGCACATTGTAAATTTTTTAATAATAAGGCTGGTGTGCCCAGAACTTATTGACTGAATCAACATGGTTAGGAAAAGAATCTCTTCATTCCCTTTGCACAGGGTCCAACCCTCAGAAGCTGCTGAGAGTCTCCATTGAACTGATGAGGTCAGGTGGGCCACAAACTATAACACAGTGGACAGCTCCTTTGCATATGAAAGGTCCTAGGTTAAATCACTACCCACTCCATTAAAAGGCCCAAGTTAGCAGGTGGTGTTCAAAACAAAACCCTGGATAGATAGCCGAACAACATCACAGTTGGGCAGATAGTTGACCTGTTAGAAAACACTCTTTTTCTGTGTAATTCAAATGCAAATCTGATCCCTGCATCCATATATGAAAACACATCAGCTTTGTTAACTAGCACTGTGGGGCTCACCCTTTGACAGAGACCCCAATGCACAAGCCTCTCAAGAACTGGATTAAACAATGTATAGATTCTTGTGTGTTTCAGAAATGTAAATTTTTGAAGTAGCATATGTAGGCCTGAATTCTGTTGCTAGTACTAGCAACAGTAGACCCACTGGATGGATGGTGTTTACTCATGTATTGCTAGTACTAGCTACAGTAGACACACTTATGTATTTATATATTGCTTCACCATTCAACAACCGATTGACTGGGTCTACTCTAGTTGGGATTCCAGCCACAGTATGGGAACCACCATGGTTGCAGAGCCTCTCCCAACAATGCATACCATCATGGGTTTCCCCTTTAATAGGTTAGGAGGGTTGCAGTGGGCAAGCACAGGGGCCACACTGCATACCTATGGCTTCTGTATTTGTGCAAACACTGAAGGTGCAGCCCTGCTTTGTTTGACTTTTAAGTCCTAGCACCCCTAACCAGCATAGGCAATTATGGGTAACGCAGGTAGCTGCAATCCAACAACATCTAAAGGGCTGTTTTATTGTTACCCTTCCTTATAAGGACTGTTGGCTGTTAAGTTCAAGAGCCTCTCCTTGACATCCTCTCACTGGTGGCATTCTTAGTAATGGCAGAGAGGTCTTCTTAGCCTGCTCATGCTGGTGAACAGGAAGGACATGTTCTTCTGAAACAAACAGTTGTAAGGCTTTGGAAATTCCTCAAACTTGCAATCTGTGACAGAGCAATTTGTTGTACTTACTAAGTTAAACTCAAAAACTTTATGAGGACCTATAGACTTTATTTTTGAACCACCAGGTTTTCTCACAGAAGGATCCTGAGAGATGACTTGCGTATCTGGAATAAATGAGGAGTTAAGATAAATTACAAATGCTTTCAGATTATATTTCTGATACTATCTTCAGGATAATTATGGATATACTAAGTTTTTCTGCTTTTCCTTCACCTGGCATAAAATTGTCTTGCAAAACAAATTGCTCAGCTCTTTTGATTTTCCCAAGCTGATGGTAAGCTGTTGTAAATAGCATCTTTCAGTGTACCATAGACTGTTGATTTAGCCACAGGTTCATTGTAGTATAACTGCAAATGGGCCTTTTTTTAATGAAGGTAGCAGCAGGCAAGTACACCAAGCCTGACAGGTAGCATTCTGCTTTTGTACCTTTTTCTTAATAGGCTAAATTACAAACTATGGGGAAAAAATCAGATTCTTTTTGTACTTTCGGTAAAACTTAAAAGAGGAAAATGCTGAAGCTGTCAGTGTGGGTAAATGCCAGTTACTTCCTTCAGCTGGAGAGAACTGGTACCTGCTTGGTATGATGGCACTTGCTTTTTTCCCAGCAGTGATGCCACTTCTGAGAAGTGAACTGCAAGTTTCCCTTCATTTTGTATATGTGGCTATGATGATGGGAAGAGCTTGCTTGTACAGTTTGGTGAAATGAGACCTTTTTGGTTTGTTCCTAAATAAACAATGATAAAAACACACACCAAAACATGGTTAATTTCTGAGTCTTTGGTGGGGTGGGGGAAGGAGTGTGGTAGTAGGACAGAAAATAATGGAATTGCAATATCTGAAAGAGAGATGACTTCCACAAAATTGACATTGTGTTTTGCCTGCATCTGCAGAGTGCATTATGGATATTGCTCACAGAAGTCAGGAATCCAGATTCTGATTATAAAATGTAGAAGTAATCATTTCCTACAGACAGATCTGGAGTGCTGGTGGAATAGTTCTGGATGTGTGAGCAGGCAGGGATTTTTGACTTAAACAGCACAAACAAAACAATTCACTCTCTACTCCCTGTTATACTAAATGACAAAAGCTTAGGATAAGCAGGAATTGGATTTTTTAAAGGAGTGAATGTTTGTATGTGGAACGACTAGATGTTGCATTCACTTCTAGTACTTGAATTCCTGGGCTCAGAATTCTTGGCTGAGATCCTAAATCAACAACTTAGCGATGAGTGCATAACTATCATTTCCTGGGCAGAACCCCTCCCTGTAAGCCTACCTAAATAGTCAGCAGCTGCACCAAGCCATGGAGATCTGTTCTGCTGGTGATCAGTGCTGCAGGATGATGTTTCCAGCCCCCTCCTGCCAGTGATCTGTGATGGGACAAGGAGTCATGACGGTGATCTTGCTTCTGATTATCACACCCTCGCTTCCTAGTGGGAGGGGACTAGAAACATCATTCTGCTGCTCCCCAATCACTAGCAGAAGAGACCTCTGTCGCTTGGAGCAGCTCCCTGGAGTTTAAGGTACACTTCAGGGGGTATATATGATTCTGGCAATAGTGCCATAATTGTGAATATAGAGTAGAACTGAATACAGAGCAGTTATGGAACGGTAACTCTAGGTTATGAATCCGTAACTGCAATACAGGATGCCAGCCCTTACTTCAAAGTGTATGTCTTCCAGCATGTTCCAGTTGGTGGCTCTTGAGGCTCTAGTAAAGAGAAATAAGTTTACTGAAGTCTTCTCACTATTCTTCTAGGCAATTACAGTATTCTCAAAACTTCAGCCAAGTTTGCAGATTTGAGCTGGCTGCATATGAAATTGATGGCTGCAGAGGGGGAAAACCCTAACAGCCCGAGCAATATCAGAAACTACAGAAAATAGTTGGTTTCCTGAAGTGTGTGAAGGCATCTGGAATGGCCGTGGCTACCTGTACAAAACATAAAAGTTAAACAGTATAGACTCACAACAAAACACTTTGTGCTGCTCCCCTGCTTAGCAAGAAACCTTGTGCACATAATTTTAAATTCAAATTTGGCAACAAGCAATCTAGACCCCCCTCCCCATGAATCTCAACCAGTTTTATGTTGTATTTAAATTCAGAGAAATAAATGCAGTATGATCAGCACTATGACAGAGTGTAAATGGAACACATTTTGTGAATCTCAACAGCTGCCTTAACTTCACTGGCCCCAGGGGAAACTAAAGTGGCATCAGGTTAAATTAACTTTGTATTGCAAGCCATTTCTCAACCTAACCCAAAAACAGCAAGTGTGGGTTTTTTTCCTTTTTCTTTTAAAAACAATTTGGCTTCATTCCACACCTACAATGATACAATTATTCTGCCCACTTACCTCCCCAGCATAAAGAGGTTAGTAATAACCCTGGTACATTGTAGTGAGGCACACAGCTCCAATTTTTAAATATGCTCACTGAGAAGTGATGTGGTCAAAATTTAGAACAGAGGTGGGGAACTGCAGCCATCCAATTTTTTTCTTGCCTGCAACTCCTGTGACTCAGTTCTAGGCACCATAGCCAATGGTGTATTATGTCAGCTGGAGTCCAAAAACATCTAGAGATCCACTGCTGCCCATTCCTGATCTACAGCAAATTCAAACTTGATTTTCTGACAGGAAGAGTTGCCACATGTAAAATGATTCTTCATCCCAATAAACATACATGGTTTGACACTAAGGCTTTTCCCCACCCCCCACCCCTGTCTCTTCTACAACTCCAAACAAAACACAGGGCAGGACCTCCCAAAAAATGAGGACTTTTATTGTGCAGTCTGTTGCATCCCAGCCAACTGAACACAATCCATCCAGCTGTTGGAGTTAG
Organism: Gambelia wislizenii; assembly: GCA_030847615.1. Classification (NCBI taxonomy): domain Eukaryota; kingdom Metazoa; phylum Chordata; class Lepidosauria; order Squamata; family Crotaphytidae; genus Gambelia; species Gambelia wislizenii. Next base: position 39,666,997 of record JAUMIR010000004.1, read on the forward strand.
GCTAAGACTAAGCTCCACTTAAGAGTCAAACAATATATAGTAAATACTGTCACATATATTGAAGCTTGCCTTTGGAGACTGGGGCAAATTTTCTTCTCCTTTCTGGCAACCTAAATAAAAGTATTCAATCCTGTTGGTGGGATGGAGTCACTTTTCTAGCAGGCAAAGGACAGGAACACACAACTTCTACTCTCACTGTGGCAACAACACATGGTTATGACTGTTGGTTGCCTGCCCACAGCAGGGTGATGACAGCTTTCTACCAGTGCCCCAACCCCATGAACACTGGCAAGAAACCTCCAAAAAAGCAACAAGGTCTGACCACATGTAGAAGTCATCTTCCACAAAATAAGAGGTGCATGAGTGAGATCTCAGAGCAAACAAAATGCCTTCTGCAGTTTTTACAGCTTGAAATTATGGCCAGTGCTACAAAGGTTCTCTCTCGAGGACTACTGGCCTTAAAAGCTGCTCCTGTCCTGCACATACCCCTAGAATTATTGTCCCCCCATCCCCGTGCTGAAATTCAACACAAGGGGGTACCACAGCAAAAAAACATTTCAGTGGCAAGAGCTCTACCTCATGCAGAGCTGGCTTTGGCTCAGGATCATCCTCTCCCAGTCCCATCCATTTAATATTTCAGTCATCATTTCTGTACAGTGGAGTGAAGAATTTGCATAATTTTGCCAAGAAAGTGTTTTGCTCAAAGGAAGGAGGTGGCTTGACAGTTTTTTGCACCCAAACCACAGTGAACAAGGCAGGCTCCATCCAAGAATATAAGAGCAAGGAACTCCACAACTCTACTTAATACTGATATTTTGTTTGTGAAGACAGGTGTGGGGGCCTTGCATAGCTTGAGATGGCCACAGAGACCAGGCCTGGTAAGTTCTCCCAAGCTTGTGCTCTAATACCAAAAGAACCATCTGCTCTCTTTCAGTGCAGAAATTGTGATTAAGGGGTTTAATAATAATAACAATAATATAATAATTAAAAAAAATCAGGTCCTCTTAGCTGACTGAAGGAAAGCTGCTTTGGAAGGCAGCTCTGAGGTATTATCCTCGGGAACTACAGTCATGGGGAAGAAGGGAGTTAATGATAGGCATTTGTGTCTAATCTCAGATACTGACAAGACATACACACATTCAACACACTTTTTCTGGTTTAGTGTGGAGAGTCTCTTTTTTTCTTTTTTCTTTTTTTGAATTTCTCTTACAGGTCATGATCAAGACAATAAAACCACTGTTTTGTAGTTTGGTTCTTTAAAAAATTTCTCTGCTTGAACAGCCTTCAGAAGAGAAACTGGAAAAGCTGCCTGAAAGTAGGCCAAAGCAGTGACGTTTCCATAGAAACCAGTTCACAGCAATCCGTGAGAATCACAAGCACTGGAGGGTGCTTTACAGCAGGCAATGTTGGGCTAGAGGCGGTTATCTCCATTCACCCGAGTCTTTCGCAGTACCCTGCAGGGAATTAAAAAAAAGGGTTGGAAAGAAATGGTCCCACAGAGCGTAAAAATGCAAGTTACAGTTGGGACTGTGGTTAGGAAATTTGTTCCACAACTACATTATCACAAATCTATGCTGATCTTCTCTTCAAGCAATGTAATAAGCACCACTTCCAAACCCTTCCCTCTAACCTGGGAACTCAAGGTTTGCTCCATTTGATCCTTGGCAAGTTTGTTGGCTAAATAAGCCTGAGAGACAAGGATTTCCCTTTGGCCATTCACTGACAAAGGCAAATCATGGAAAAGGCAAATCATGGAAAAGGCACATAATGGAAAATGCCTCTAGCCTTCATGAAAAGCCAAGGTTTGAATCCTAGTTTTTCTGACCCAAATTCAACACTCTATCCACTATATTAAGCAGATTAATTTTATGGGATGCCAAAGTGCAATCAGTTTGCAAATTGCACTTCCTCGAAGATCTTGTTCATGAAACTGATGTGCCCTGTTTGTGATGTACACAGGAATAACCTTGTGTTATGTTTGTACATGTGCTTTTTAGGTTGTTGTGCAAGAAGGTATTTAGGTATCTCCTTGCACAATGACTCCCCTTCTGTACAACGAATCTCCTCCATGCTAGTGTGCTCCCACAGACAATCAGTGGATAGAGGAAAGCAGGGGGCACCAAGGCAGCATCCATTTGTGGTTCTGCAGCTAGAAGACGACGTCTTAGATCTCCAGGCAGTATGAATGAGTATATTGGAAATATATTGGATGACATCTTCTCTCTTCGCTTGGCTCCAAAAATGTAGCTGGACACCCCTACCCTCCCCTGGCCACTAATTGGCTGGGGTGGGGGGAAGTGTATGCTCTGGTTGGAAATGATTGGTTGTGCTAAACGGGAAATGGGGTGGAAGTAAGCTGCTGGGGCATTATGTTCAACCAGGATGATGTAGGATCTCAGCCTATAACACCTGCTGTCACACACAAGCTTTCACAACAAGATCGCTTTTTCATCTGTGACCTTCAATGGGAAGATAGAACGCTATAAGATTAACAATATGGCAAGGGATTGTTTTCCCTCTGTAAGACTTGATTAATTCTTTTTGATGCCGTTGCGTTCTTTGTGAGGCCATCTCACTATAACCATTTTGTTACCCTCATGGACAAAGGAGGCAAAGCTCTGGAGGCACTGCACCATAAGAAGCTGCAGTGGGTGATGGGAACACGATGCTCCACACAAAGCCCACAACTGAGTGAAGTCCTGTGTTTCCATCATTCACTAACTGGTGCACTGTTAAAGGTGAAGAGAACTGCAGGGTTTAAAAGCAGTAGAGAATCCTGAAAGGATTTAGGAGAAGTTTTTTTTACTCCTGCCTTCTGGATTGTACATATCCCTAAACAGTGAACTATTTTGCTGCAATGTGTTTTCCTTATTCTATGAACTCAGAGCAGATTACAGCAGTTTTACTAAGCATTAACATTATTTCTCCAAGAGGCTCACAAAGGAAGGAGACAACCTTATTTCTCATTCTGACAGGATTAGCCAGCTGTTGGTGGAGGAAGGGGGTTGGAGGAGGAAGGTTCTCTGTTATCAGAGAGAAGGTTGTTGCTCTGGTAAAATCAACCTTCACTCCAAGATAGAAAGGGAAATTGTATTCTGGCTGTCTGGATTACTGCTTATTGGACTTTCCAAAGGCAACACGATAGAAGTTCTGGTGCCATTTTTCTGCCTGTATGCATGTCACAGTTACAAGTTTTCACTTGGTAAAAATATATTACGATCACTTCTGCTGCACAGTATGTTTAGCTCCTCAAGACATCATCTGGGCCTATAATAGTGACTTCCAAAAGGTACGGCTTGGAAAACAAGATGATCTAATTATCTCCTTATTTGTAGAATATTTATTTATGACCCAAAGTACTTAGATCACCAAAATCTTAAGAGATTATTTACCTTCTGTCTCGATTGTCAAAGTGGTCTGCTAACTGCTCCTGTGACAATCGAAAATCTTCAAATGGCTGCTGATATCGGGTTTCAAAGGAGCCTTCTCTGCCTCGACCAGCCATGAGCTGACCTGGAGAATCCATGGACCTCTCTCGGAAAGCTGAAGCCCCAAAGGGGCTAATTTCACCATTCTCCTGCTTCAGGATTAAAAAGAGCAGAAATTTATTTATTTTTTCCAAGCCAATGATATATCCTGCCAATAGCCAGAGTGGAGCAGCTGCCTCAGGCAGCACAGTTTACGTTTTACAATAAGTCAGAAAATTTAATTTTTGCTATTATCTTTTTACTGACGAGAAGTCCTTGCAGGATGTCATGTCTTACATACCAAAATAACACACACAGTGCAAATGTAAGGGAAGGAAAGTCTACAGATGCACCAACTTCTCCAAATGTGCACTAGGATGCTAAAATGGCCAGCCCAGAAAGCAGCTGGACTAAAAAGGCCAGTTCAGCCAGAAATCTTGGGCAGCTTCAGTTTCCTTCCAGTTACGTAGAACAGTATACCTTTAAGGATGTTGGAGGAATTCAATTTTTGCGAAACAAATCAAAGTTTGTTTATAACTTCCATGTTTAAATTTGCATTTTTCATGCAGATTTTAGAAGAAATAATTCACATGTGGATGCAGAAAGGGTTGGAATGAAAGTACGGGTCAACATACAGAGAGAAATGACATGGACTAGTTAGTTTTAATGACTTAAGTCTTAAGGAGGAGGAAAACTAATTAATTGTAATTGTTCCATTAAAAAATGTCAAGAAAGCACCAAGGTTTATGTCTTCACCCAGATAGGAAAGTAGGTTTTTATGTCACTGTTCTGGTGACTGAGTTTGCAGAAATGTTTGTAGAGCATGTGACAAACATGGGTGCTTGAGCAATACACACTGAACCAGAAGAACATTAAAAGGCATACTCATCTATATGGCTTCCCATATCTAAGGAGCTGAGTAGGCTACTATTTTAAATATCAATGCATAGGAATGCTAACTGGTATGCTATAAATGCAACTCATCTGCCTGCACATTATGCTTGCTAACAATAAAGAGAAACTATTTCACTGTGTAGCTATAAAATTAGCCAGACAATCCCAGAACGAAAAGGGCTCAAAAGATACCCACAGTCCATCGAGCTTAACCTCCTCTTATTGAGGAGTGCTCACCTTGTTCATATTATCCTCCAGTAAATTAATTTGTATCAAAGCGTAAAGCACAGAGTCTGTCCAACCCTATTATCCACATGCCACTATCAAACAGCATCAAGTGGAAAGATACAAATTTCCCAAAGAGAGCCTCATAGCATAAAAGTGCATCTTTCATTTAACTCCTGTAATCTCAACTTTCAATCGTCAATTTCAAACTGATTCACACAATTTTGCTAGGATCATGGCAGACTGTTCCCCATTCAACCCAGATTACTTCTGGTCTTGGAATCATGACAAGAAAGTTGTCGGTCTTTTTGTAGCACTCGGCACAAGTCATGTTGAGATGTAAGAGTATCACACTTACTTTGCCAGGGACTATATCTATTTTAACCAGCAAGGAAGCTAGTTCCAGATCCTCACTGTAATTGTTCTTCAAAGGCACAGCACGGTATCCTAAAAGAAAACAAAAAGAGTCCATCACCAAAGTTGTCAGAGCAAATGAAAAAATATGTTAATCAGAGGAAATGACCTAAACCAGTGGAGTCAAAGAGATTCCAACTAAATATTAGGAAGAAATTCCTGACAGTAAGAGCTGTTCAATAGTGGAAAGAACAACACCAGAAGGTGGGAAACTCCTTTGGTGGTTTTTTTTTTTAAACAGAGCGTGGATGCTCATCTTTCAGGAATTGCTTTAGCAGTTCATTACTAAACTGGTACAGGGCTATACTAGATTACTCCTATGGTCCCTCTGAAGTCTACAAGTCTATGAATTCTTTAAAGATTAAAAAGGCAGGGTTTTGTGGCTCAGTTACATATAAAATATAGACAAGGTATGATGTCCTTACTTGACCTAGTGTTCTGGCAATGTGTTTTTGTTTCTTACCAAACTGGAAACACTTGTTGCTGTGTAATGTTCAAGGAAGAAGGAAGAGGAGGAAGACTGGATTTCATGGCATTCTGGTAAAAGACATCAGGCAATACACTCTATGGAGAGCCAGCACTGATGGCCAGTTTAAGAGGAAAGAGTATACTGAAGTGTGTATCAGGCCTGCTTGGATTTCTAAGCCATTAGTAAATACAGCCATTGCTTTTTAGGCATTAATTCACAACCTCAATATTTACCAATGTAGTCTTTTTCACTCAATTAAAGGCTGAGTTTATTGTGCTTTTACTAGACAGGTGTGTGTTAGTGAACACTTTGGAGTTCGTTGCATTTAACCTCTACGTTGGAACTTGTGACTCCTTGTATATTCTTATAAGCACAAGCAAACACCATCCTTTATTTGGAGCTTGAGTAAAGTGCATCCAACACCCATATGTAGCCCCCCACCCCACCCCCAAGGCTGATTTTGAGAGCTCCAAGGGATCCTCAATTTCTTTTTTGAATTTATAAAAAATACTTTTAAAAAATAATGTCAGGAGCCTGTCTGAACTAGGCCTCACTTAACCTAAGTTCAGCCAGGGTCTTCATGCAGTAGGTATCAGGGCACTGTTTATGTTGGGAGGGGGTCTGGAATGTGAGTACCTTAGAGCTCCCAGGCCTGGAGAGCTCACAACTTATCTCCAAGGTCACACATCTGCTGAGGGCTTGGGAACAAAAGAGAGGGGGATGCTGGTGAGGGAGGTTGAGTCAAGCCTCTGATTTTAAACCCTACACTTACTTTCTGTGAACCAGTTCTGCCAATAATTCTGGATCTGTTCACTGCTTTACCTCTGCAATAAAACACTTTGATTAGTGAATGTTGTCTGAGCGAGTTCTGGCTGGATCCTTACAAACAGTAAAGTTGCTCCCACATCTTTTAGGGCAGAGGTAGGCAACGTGTGGCCCGCGGGTCATTTTTTCTTTTTTCTTTTCAAAAATGTTGGGTAAATTTTTTTCTTTTCTTGTTGCAAAATGACCTCTAGCGGATGTGGAGGGCATTTCCGCCATGTTTAGGGGCTTTCCCCTGGGTTCATTTTTTTAAAAAAAAAAACACCATTTTTTGCCTCAAAATGGACCAAAATGCCCTCCATGGGCCAGGAAGGCCCCCAAACATGGTGAGAATGTCCCTATGTCCCATAAAAGGCATTTCAGGGAGATTTATTTATTTATTTATTTGCAGGAGCACGTGTGGTGAGGGTGTAGCTCTCCAACAACCTCGGGGGGGGGGCTAATGTGACCCCTTAGCCTTCCAGAGTTGCCCACTCCTATTCTAGGGGGTGTGGGTGGCAATTTCACCATATTTTGCTCTATCGTCTTCAGGCTGTTTAGGTCCAAAAGAAGTCTTCTTAAAACCAGGAAGTAAATAGGTAGTTCAAGGCATTTTTACTTAACAAAACAATAAAACTTTAAAACTGTGGTGTGATATATCCCACAGGGGGGCAAATCAGCATCCAACCCTTGACAGTTGTTCAACCCTGCTTTACCCACACCTTGCACAGTTTTGTTTCCCAAAGGACTGGGAGTATGTCCCATACATACCTGTCTTTAGGCCTTTAACCAGGAATGTAGCCTGAGCTAAAAAGTTCTGGTCACTGAACATATCCTCTTCATATACCACAAAGCGTAGGAAGGCAAATTCTGGATTGTGAATATGGAACTGAAACGGTTTCTGGGGCCAGGCAGGATTCAGGCCATTGTCCACTGTATTAAACATGAATTATTATTTAGTATGCATTTTTAATATAAGACAGAACAATTGATAATTTAAACAGTAGGAAGTTTAAGTCAAAAACTTAATGGTGCCTCAAGACTCTTTTGTTTGCCAATTACAGAACTATGCTTTGGAATCTGATTTCCAGAGCAGCCTTTTCAAATGTGCCAAGTTTGTCATAATTCTCCTCTTTCATTCAGTGCTAAAAACAGACTACTACAGTTCCAGTGTTAAAGGTGGAGAACTCAACTCTTAGTATGGATGGGATAAGAATATGAAGCCGAGGGGCTTGATTATGCAAGAGCTCTCTCATGAACTACAGCAAGGAGTACACAAGACAGGTGAACTACACACTGAGCAGGTGTGGTGCTTAGATTCTGCTCATACTTCAAAGCCCAGGTAAATCCCTTAAAACTGAACCTATATTCTGCAAAGCCATGAAAAGACCTCCATTGGTTTTCGTATCAGCATTGATGATTTGAATAGTTGCTCATGGAAGAACAGCTGCTGGAAGAGGAGAGGAAGTGATCTCTGCAGGGACCCTCCCAAACACAAGGCTGTCCTTGTGGGAAGTGGCTCACCTTCTTCTCCCATGAGGAACCATTTCCCCACAAGCAGTCCTCCAAATCACAGCCTATGCAAATGTCTGCTTTGGTTTGCAGTATATGATTTTGAAGGATTGCTCCTTTGGAGAACTGCTAAGGGGAACCAGACCATCCCCTGTCCCAAATATCTCTTCACCAGGTGGGCTTCTCCACTCCACAGATGCAGTTTTCCCAGGAACACCCCATCAATTTGATACATTTGTTGGGAGGAGGTGAGCATTCATTGTGATTAACTGTAGAAAACATCTTGCTTTTGCAAATAACCAGTGGATATGCACTGAAAAGAAACAGATCACTATTGAACCAAACATAGAAATTTTGGGCACCTAGCCCATAGCTCTACTGCCTACCAGAGACAGATTGTAAGAGCTGTTGCATCACTGCAGTATTCACTCACCCATCTTCTTTGTGTCTGTGTGTATTGGTGGGGTGGGAGGATGATAAGGGTCTTACTACTCACTACATGCATACTGCACTAGCTAGCGTTTGTACACACTTATGGCACTAACGTTATGGTGTCTCCCATTACCTGATCAGCAGAGTAGTACACATCATAAATGGGCATACTGAAGGGTTCAAAATTTCAGAAGCTGTCCAAAATTTGTCAGCACTTAAAACTACCTCCCCCCCCCAAAAGGCGAAAGCTTTTTCCTCAGGTTCTGAAATTCTTACTCACCCAGGTTCAGCCAGTTCAACACATGACTGAGCAGGAATTCAAAATCAGACTTTCAAGTCTGTAACCCACAAAACCATATCCACTGGACTAATACTAGCTCTCATACATAACCAAGCGGTATTTGGCACATTTGCTGCTCTTGCAGTTAAGAATGGTAAAATCTGTCTGCTTTGCTTTATCCCAGATTCAGAGTTTTTAAACCTCAATTTTTTCCCCATCCCGAGTACATGTTGTTATTTGTCATCAAGTCAGCTTTGCTTTATGGTAACCTTATCAATGGTAGATTTCTGCTATTTTATACAACAGAATGTAAAACTGAAAAGGAGGAGACTAGAAAAGACTCAATTGATTGTAGATTAAATAAGGAGGAAGGAATATGAACTGAAGAGAAATCCATCAAAATGATGAATCAAATACAAATTCTGCAGAGACAACTTTCTAGTATTCTGGTCACAGAGCTTGAAAAAAAAGATGAGGTACATGAAACAAAAACATCTGGAATTCACAAATAAGCAAGGCAGATGGTTGGCTTATAAACTGAGAAAAATAGAGAAATAAGCTAATATTGAAGATACAGGATGGGAAAGAGTTAACCATGGACCATGAGAAAATTTTAAAAAGCTTTTCATAAGTGTTACTTTTCCTATATAAAAAGCCACAAACCTCAACCAGCAAAATTGGGGAATACTTAGTGTGAAGACACACCCAACTAAAGGTGGTGGCAGGTTTGGGTGTGCAACGCCAGTATCCTGGTGAGACCAAACTCTTTTACCCAAAAAGGCTCTAATGCTGAATATAAAGTTCAAAAAAGGAGGAAGTTTATTTTAAAGAACAAAAGTAAAGGGCTTTCTCCTCCCCAGCTCTAAAAGCTTGAAATAAAAGGTACTTTACAGTTTGAGTTTCAGTAATCTTCAGGGTGTCATCTCTCTGGGTTTGATCTTGGTTTGATCTCCTCACTCAATGGAGCTGGTGCAGGGTCTTTCAGCTCCTGATTCCTTTGACTTATTGGCTGTTGGTAACTAATTTGGCTAAATGGTGTAAGAAATGCCCTTCCCGACTGTCTGGGCCTGTTTGCCACCAATAACACAGCTCCCTGCAAGCTCACAGCAAAGACTGACTAAAAAACTTCTAGCTTAAACAGAGCTTGCTGGGAAGGAACAAACCAAGCCTGGAAAAATGCAGGGGAATTCTTCAGCTCCTCCCACAACTCTAATACAATGAAACATTCCTATGCTCAGACATACTAAGGCCTGAACTAAAACGAAGGGAAATGAAGGGGAGATTCAAACAGTCTTGTCTGGACATCACACTTAGACAAACAAAATTTGCTATTGATCACAGATTCTCAGAGATTAACTGTCTCATTGTTGTGGCTGAGATTTTTGAAGCAATGAAAAAGATTAAGGTTGGGAAAGTTCCTGGGCCGGATGGCCTTTTGGCTATATAAGTGTTTTGAAGAGGAGCTTTATTTGCTATTGCAACAGACCATGAATTTAGACAGGGAAGATTCTAGATACATTGCAAAATGCAAATATAATTTTAATACCAAAAGAAGGCCAAGACTTGACATTGACTAAGAATTACAGACCTATTTCTCTGCTGAATAATGATTAAAAGATCTTTACTATGGTCTGAGTGGACAGATTGAAGATGATTTTATGAAAATTTATAAACAGCGACCAGTGTGGTTTCTTTACCAGAGACGACTGTGTTTTATAGCCCTGTTTAGGATCTCCAAAACCAGAATAAACATTAGAGGAGATAATGGACACCCTTTTCCATGTGCCTTTTTGTATAGCACATAACATAGTCTTGTCAATTCCCCATTGACCAACATTTATGTCTTTTGAGTATTGCAGATTGCCTTAATTCAAGGGATAAAGTTATTCCCAAAACTCATCTTTTCCAAAATCCCAAACAGAAAATTCCAATTCAATTATGAAAAGCATTTTCAGCATCCACAAATATCAAGGCTACTTGTTTTTCAGTATGCTTTTCCAAACATTCTAAAATATTAAATGCAGGCTAATTCTTGTAACGTTGTGCAAGCACTGGATTACCATAACCTTTCCTGATTTACTCAGTCTCAAAAAGGTGCTATTAACTCTTTAGAAACTTGACCCCAAACCACCCACCCCTGGCTTAAAAGAAAACCAGTTAGGAGATCATTTTGCCTCATGTCTGTAGAACCATGAGGCAAAAAAGTGGATTTTTTTCCCTGGAACTTCATGGAGTTCCAAACCTATTTAAATCTTTCTACTGTCATGGCTCTTGCCTTCTCCCACAGTTCAGAGACACTGGTTTCAAATCCCCTTGCAAAGAGATCAAAATAACCTCAATGCCTAGTTATCTGGGGAACAGCGCTTCTTAAACAGTAAGGGGGCAGATGACAAACCCTCCAAGTTTACACTTTCCCTCTGAGTTTACTCTGAGTTAAAGTGTGGAGGGAAAAGAAGAAGAAAACTTCTAAAAGTGGCAAGAAACGTAAGCATGTAGAAAAGTACAAGGTACTGAATCTTAGGTATATTCATTCACTAGGTGGTTATTGCCAAACACAGTTCTTTAAAACTTGATTTGTACTAAGAATATCTTTTTGTTTAGTGCATTTCTGGCTCTGCAACACCCCTGCAGTTTTCTAGACTCCATCTAATCTTATCTGCAGTAGCTAATTCATGTCTTGAAGAAGGTCACATGGCACATGAAGACAAAGAGTTTGGAAGAAGCAGGAAGCTACCCTGGCAGAACACAATCAGCTGGAACAACCAAGTTTATTCAGCTTCAGGCAAAAGTATTCTTTCCTTACTGAACCTTTCCATGACAGCAAAAAAGCCACTGTTTGGGCAGAAGGGTTTAATCAATGAGGACTGGAAAATGAGTCAATGAAGATTACTACAACCAGAGCTGGGAAAAGTGTGTGCGTGTGTGTGTGTGTGTACTACAAATTTTAAAATCTCCCAAACAGCACGAACAAGTGCCATGTTGGCTGAGGGATTCTGGGAATTATACTGAAAATGCAACTTTCCCCCAACCCACCAATCCTAGATATAAATGTAATAGTCATGGTATACTAATATGGAGAGCCTACACGACAGGCTGTTTACAATCTGAATGCAGGTAAGAAACAGGTTTCCACAACAGGATATGGGGCAAATGTATGTAAATCAATTGGGCATACATCCTGATTGAACGAGGAAAATGTACAAGACATAGAAAAGACAGTGCTTAAGATGATTAACTTTAAAAATCCAACCACTTTTCTTCTATATGCATATTCTACTTTGTATTGAGATTGTCTATAAACAATCTCAATATAACCTCAAAGTCTGCATTAAATTTAATCAACTGTTTGGCACAACAAAAGATACCATCTCACTAACTTTATATCTCAGTACTCTACACATGTTTGAGCAAGTCACAATTCTTAACAGGCTTATCTCTGCAGCTGCCTGTGGCTTCCACATATAATATCAAAACAGAAAGTAGTCCCTCTTTTTACCTAGAATTGCTTGTAGTTGTTCTGTGAATAGGAAACACTCCTTTCCACTTTCAGAAATTCCACTGTACATTTGAGACTAACAAGGCCCCTGTACAGTGGCACTGGAAGTGGGTGGGGATGCCACCAAAATGCTTAGGTAATACTCTAGAAGGTTCCAAAAGGGTTTTTTCCGGGCTGTGAAGCCGTGTTCTGGAATAGTTTCTTTCTGACGTTTCGCCTGCATCAGTGGCTGGCATCTTCAGAGAATGGTTGGGTAGGAGCGTATGTGGAGTTTATATGATGTGAACCTCTGTTGGGGAGTATATGTAAATTTGTGTAATTGAATGGTTAGTTTCTGGGTATAGAAATGCAAGGCTCGTTAATGTCTGTTTGGCTAATGGTTGATGGGCCATTAAGTGCTGGAATTCCCTGGGAGGAATTCCTTTTAAGTGTTGAGTTTTTATTCCATTGTTTTTCAAAACTGGCAGCCAGGTTTTGTTTCATTTTAAGGTTTCTTCTTTCCTGTTGAAGTTGTACAGGTGTTTTTGGATATGGACACAAAATGCTATTTAAAAACACCGAAATTCTGGACCAGGCCAACAACTATCATGTCAGAATGCACAGAGAAGCTATTGAAATCCACAAACACCTGGACAACTTCAACAGGAAAGAAGAAACCTTAAAAGTAAACAAAATCTGGCTGCCAGTTTTGAAATACAACAGAATCAAAGCTCAACACTTACAAAAGAATTCTACCCAGGGACAGGGGGATTCCCAGCTGATAATGGCCCATCAACCAACCATTAGCCAAACAGACATTAATGAGCCTTGAATTTCTATATCCAGAAACTAACCATTCAATTACACAAATTTACATATACTCCCCAACAGGGGTTCACAGCATATAAACTCCACACACACACCTACCCAACCATTCTCTGAGGATGCCAGCCACAGATGCAGGCGAAACATAAGAAAGAAACTATTCCAGAACACGGCCTCACAGCCCAGAAAAAACCCAAGGAAAATCTATGGATGCCGGCCGTGAAAGCCTTCAACTTCACCTTCCAAAAGATGCACTGTGCAGGCTAAGGATAATCCATTTGTGTGAGTCACAGAGACCATAAAGAAGAACTTGTCTTCACACACCGATCTGAAGACCTGACCTGAGAAAAGCAGCACAGATGCCAGGATGAAGTGGACAAAGATCAACAACTACCCATCAGTCTGGTGATAACAAAAAAGTTAGTTTATAAAATGTGTGTGTGCATGTGTTTCCATCCAAATTCTGGATAATAGGACAAGGTACTTACCCACCATCTCGGTCTTCTGCTTTGCATTATCATACTCTGCTCCAGTAACCTCAACTTCTACAAATGGACAAACTATTCCCCTTCCATTTTTAGGAAGATGCCGAGCCCCAAGGACCTACAAAGGGCAGGCAGAAGAGACAAAATTGCACCATTCTATATACCGTTTCCCCCAGAACACCCTGCTAAATGGATATGCAAAGCCAGTTGATCCCCCTTTATCTACTGCCAAAAGATATCCCTACCTAGGTCTCATTTCTATTTTAAATTCATGAATTGTGGGGTAACTTGTAGGCTGTAGGTAGGTTCCAAGAGAAGCACAACAAAAGATTCTGTCTTTTGCTTCCTTGTTTTGCAGCTCACTACAGCCAAAGTCACACCTGTGGTTTAAAACTCAGCATAGCCAAGTACAGCACAAAATTCAAAACATGCAATTCTAACTGAAGGAAGCAACCTATGTGTGGCAGAAGAGTATATTTTGCCAAATCTCTTCCTCGGTGAATTGTTTCCTCACAACAATTCCAGTTGAGTGTCTTATCTTGTTTATCTTCCTGTGTTGGGTTCCATATTGGGATAAAAGTGGAATATTAATTAACCATTTAATCAATCAAATCAACAAATTAAAATATTTCAAATAGACTCTGGCTAGTATCTGCTGGTTTGCTTCCATAACTAGAAGGTTACTCAACAAACTGATCCAAAATAGTCCCATTCTTATTTCAGGGAAGACAACATCATCACCACTCAACATGCTGTAATTTGTGTGAGAACACAACTTTAGCTCACTTGGCACTATAGTACTCTATAATCTCCATATAAAAATGTATATGATTGTTTTATATGTTTTATGAATCTGTCTAAATTCAGTGCAGTCTACATTGACTGACAGCAGCTCCCAAGGTCTAAGATAGAAAGTTTTTCCTAGCCATACAATCTAGAGGAATAAGTCTGGGGTGTTTTGCATACTTTATGAAGAAACTGTCTTCTTACTCCTTTGCTTCATAAGGCTTTATTTCGCATTAGAATGGTTCTAGCAAGAGCTCATCCAGACATAGCAAAAATCAGCCCACAAGTGATACACCTGGGTGAACCAGCAATGAATGTCTCTGGGCCATATTACAGACACAGGTGTCTGTTCTTGATGAATCCGTAACAGATCTAGATAGTTAGCCCTTATTTACAAGGCGGAAATTACTTTTGATTATTGCACAACTGACATCATGTTCACATGGGATTGCTCTTTTAGGCTGTTGCAGTATCCAAAATTACACTTAGGCAGCAATCATATATCCACCCACCTGGGAATGAGTCCTACTGAACACTGTGAGACTTCTCCATAGATGTGTGCAGGATTATGATTTTATATGTATATGTTATTAAAACATTGTTTTCAAATAAGTGTCACTTCAAGCCAGTATATATAATGCAATATGCATACAGTATGACCCCTCCATATCTGCAGGACCAGTACCTATGGATTCACTTACCCAGGTCCAAAAAAATATGGTCTCTCTGGGCATTTTTTAGGTCCTCCAGTGCAATACTATGGTATGCTTCCTCTGGAAGTTGACCACAGAGTTGCACTGCAGGACCTAGAGATTTCTGGAGAGGCGTTCTCTCTAGGAATCTGCAGGTCCTCCAGTACCACTCTATGGTATGCTTGGGCTAGAAGTTGTTTATTTTAATAGGTTTTGCTATTTCCAGTATTCACGGTAATTCTGGGGGTGTACCCCCCCCCAGTGAATATGGGGGCCGTACTGTATATCAAATGCACACAAGTAAAATACCCTTGAAACCTACTTGTAGAAAACAGCCAGCACAATCAATGGTGCAGGATAATAGAAAAATGAAGTCCAACAAGATCTGAGACTCCTTTTGTGGAGGTTTTTAAACAGAGGCTGGATGGCCATCTGTTGGGCATGCTTTACGTGTGGATCTCCTGCAATGGCAGGGCTAGATACCCTTGGGATCCATCTCAACTCCACAATTCTGCCCCTGCTATATCACTAAATTATCATTTACCCAAACTGGAACAAAATGAGGCCAGAAATGTAGTAGTTTCCTATATCACTTTTGGGCAAAGAGAAATCTGTAAGCATTCACACCATAAAGTGAAACAGGGTTGTTTGTAGACAAAGATGTACTACATACATATTGTCTTTTCATGGTGTAATGTGGCAATTTTTTGAAGCTTCTGGCTTGGGGAAGTGACAGAAATATTCAAACACAACCAAGCCAAGACAAGGTTGTATTGAAACAGGCACTCAGATAAGCACAAACCTCAATGGAAATGGAAAGTGGCTCCACCCCCCGCAGAGTGTTCTTGTCAAAAGGATCAAAGATGTCATCCCGCATGTTGGCCGGCTGCAACATGAAGCCACATCGGCCTCCAGACATGAACAGAGCCTGATTCATCTGCATTGGCTTGTCTGCAAAAATAGAGACATTTTAGTGTAGAACAGTTCCAGCTGATTATTACTAGTACAATTAAGAACTACAGCACTTATCCTTCAAATAAGCCCTTACCACAATTCAGAACTTTCTTTGAACTGGTCCTTACCAGCTGGCCAGGTCACAAAACACGCAACACAATTTTTTTGTGAACCTACTGAGCAAGTGACAGTCTCTCAGCTTCAGAGGAAGGCAAAGGCAAATCAACTCTGAAAAAATCTTGCCAAGAAACCTCTGTGATAGGTTCACCTTTGGGTCAGAAACAACTTGAAGAAAACAACAGCAGCAAAGTATGTTTTAGCACCAAGGTATAATTTTTCAGCATGCCAAGCTATTTAATCTGACCGCTAGTATCACTAGCCTAGTAAGTTAGTTAACATAGTAAGTTAGTTATCACTGAAAGTTGCTACCAGTGAAAATTCTCAGCTTCAGAAATTTCTGCAGTAAGATTTCAGATTGGTATGTATAGGCTGCAAACTGGTGCATATAGTGTACAAAGATAAAAATGAATTATCCTATCTTAGACTGTGTAAATTATATAATATAATTTTGTGTTTTCCTTTTACATTTATTATTTTCATGCTTTTATGAGGCCCCTGAAGGCCATAAAGGCCATAAAAATATACAGAGATCGAAATGCATTGTGCTTTTTCTACATTTAAGCAGCCATCTAATGAACACTTTGAGATGAGATGTGTCTCCAGTTTTTCCTGTGGATTCTACTGGGTGCTCTCTGGTTTTTTTCTCTTTAGTACCAATGAGAATGCCCATGACAGGCATATGTGTATGTGTGTGGGGGAAACCAATCCAAAAACATTAAGACATTTGGGCACATAGATGATGGAGCCATTTCTTGGTATTTTCATTTTCACATGCTTCAGGGCATAAATATCGACCCTGGGTAAGATTGTCCACTATGCACAATCACAGTAAATGAACAGGGGCAAGGTCTCTTTTACACTCAAAGGTTTACATGTCAAACTCTTTCTTTCGTGAGGGGATGCTCCGCCAAAGCAGATACAACTCTCTTACTGAAATGCAGTTTTTTTTTTAAAAAAAACCAAAACTGTTCACTTCTACCAATCAATAAAAACAATACGACCTGTAGCATTTAAAGAGGGAATAAAATATGACCCCCTCCCCAATCATAAGTAAGGATAAAAAGAGAGCTGTTGTTGGTTAACAATGCAGGCAGCAGAACACCACACCACAGAAAAGCAATAACTGCTTCCTGCAGTGCACACACGCTCCAAGCCACAGTCACAACAGAGATTTCCTATCATATTACTGGGTTGTTGTTGTTGTTGTTGTTGTTGTGTGCCTTCAAGTTGTTTCCAACTTACGGCAACCCTAAGAACTTATCGTTCTTGGCAAGACTTGTTCAGAGGGGAGTTGCCTTTGCCTTCCTCTGAGGCTGAGAGAGTGTGACTTGCCCAAGATCACCCAGAGGGTTTCCATGTCTGAGTGGGGATTCAAATCCTGGTCTCCCAGAATCCTAGTCCATCACTCAAACCACTGTACCATGCTGGCTCTCTCATATTACTGGGACACCTTGTGAAAGATGGGTCTCACCTGGCGTCTGGAAGTTGAGTGCCACCAACTGGCTGCCACAGATCCACATAGGCAGAGGGTCATAGTTGGAGGAATCAAGACGCTGACCTTTTGGATAGATGCGGGAAAGCTGTAACCGATTGTACTGCAGAAACTTCTTGCCTTTGATCTTGTTGACATACTTCTCTGCCTTGGTTTCAGGGAAGGAGGACATGTCTCTGTAACAAGCCCTGTCTGTACCAATCTCTGTGGGAGAAATGAGACAGACAATGATATAAGGGAACAGTGCGGAAAAGACAACTTATTGGTTCTGAAGAGAATAATAGTTTCAGTAATGTGTTACAAGTCAGGTAACTGTAGAAATCCAAAGACAATTCTAACATCTGTTTTGAAGTCAACATGAATTTCTGTTTTCAGTGAATTTGTACATACTGGTTAGTCCTATTTAGACATTCACTTGAACACAGATTACTGAAATTCCATAAGGGGCAGAAGCGTGCAAACAAGCCTCAGTCCTAAACTCTCAGCCTCTGTGGGCTTCTCTGCAGATCTCTGTAACGAATTGGGAAGGCCCGAAGAGGAGTTCCTGCATATCAGATTGCTGGGATTAGTACTCCTGCCTACACATTTTTATTTATTTATTTATTTTTATTTTTATTTTGGCATATCTTGTGTTCAGGAGAATGCTTAAACAGAGTACAGGGCTTCATGGTTTTGTTTTTATGGTTTTAAAGGACTTGGTGACTTACAATCTCATCTTGTTTGAACCATTCAATATAGCAATCCAGCCAAAGCAAACCTATTTGTTCTTTCAGTGCCCAAATAAGTTACAAGGTTTCACTGGCTAGCCCTCTCTCCTGCCATATCCCTCTCTTTCAATGTGTGTAAGATCCATGTATGGTCATGCATCAAGTATGACAGTCTTCATGACAATGCAACATTTTCACATCCTAAACAACTACATAAGGTGATTTTTAATAAATCGATGTTTAAAAAACAGGACGGAATCCACCCTCACTGTTTGATGGGTTTATTTTATGTTATTTTATTTTAAAAATGTTGATTGGTTAAACTGGAGTCATATATAAATGCAATACCTGTGTGTGTGTGTGTGTGGTGCCCTCAAGTTGTGTCAACTTATGGTGACCCCATGAATTTCATAGGGTCTTCTTAGGCAAGGAATACGGACAGTCAGTTTTGCCAGTTCCTCTGAAATACAGCCTACAGCAAAACTTCTTAAACTGTGGATCGTGATCTCATATGGGGTTGCTTAACTGAATGTTGGGGTAACAAAAAAATTGGCATATATATAAAACTTATTTCATATACCTATATACCTGGAGTCGTGTAAAAATTTCTCGGGCAAAAAGGGGTCGAAAGTGGGAAAAGTTTAAGAAGCCCTGACCTAGAGGCAGACCAAATTTAAATTTATTTTTGTAGTGACTGAAAATTAGACTTTGAACCAACTTTTTTAAAAAAAGCAAACTATACACTTCACTTCACTTTTGTATTTTTGCTCTTTGGTTATCAAATGATGTTAACAAATATCTGAGTGAGAGCTTTAGCAATCAGCCCTGACATTTTGACTGGTGTAGTACTCCAAGCCTTCTGGTTCAACTAGCCTGGCTGAACTATTTATTTATTTATTTATTTATTTATACCCCACTCTTCAGCCACAAGACTATCAGAGCGGCTTACAAATTGTTTTAAGCAATAGCTATTTACACATCTACACTGCATTAAGCAGTTTCCAATGTGTGTTAGCTATTGCCAGGTCTTGGATAATCAACTGTAGCCACGCAATAGGTCATTGTACAGAGTTAATAATATGCCTGATGAAATCTGCACTTACTCTCTTCATCAAAGGGGACTGGACGGCAGTAAATGACTAGCTCAGAAAGCTCCAGGGCTATCTTCTTCCTCCTCTCCATCATCTTCCCTTCAGAAAGCTGCCAAAGGGAGGGGGAAACCAGCAACACTCATGATAATACTTATTTATGTATTAGCTATATTTATATCTTGCCTGCCTTCCACAAACTTGTGGCATAGGTCACACAGAAACAAATTGAAAAGCCCAAGGTCTTCCAGTCAGATTCATGGCTCAGATGGGACTAGAACTTGGATCTCCCACATCCTAGTATAACAAAATTAAGCCATACGCCACAGTACAGCCACAAACATGATTGTAGAACCAATATTCAGGGACCAGAAACAAGTAACAGCAGGACAACAGGACTTTGTGATGGCTTGGAAAGCCCACAGAATTTTTGTTGTTGTCAGTTTGTTTCAGTAAACAGTCTAGGAATGCTGGCTTCTGCTTTTCTGCTTTGAAGTAGCAGAAGGGAGGTGGAATTTGTGTGGTGTGTGTGTGTGGGGGGGAGAAATCGCAGACAGAGGAATGCTTAATCCACCTTTCCACTCCCTCCTCTGAAGCTATTTATATTCCAGCAGAGGTTCCCAGCTGTGTCTGTGCCATGCCAAACGAGAAAGATTGCTTGAAGGAAGGGAGTTTAGGAAAGCAGCAGCAGCTGGAAATGTTTCATCTACACAATGAATCCACAGGTGCCAATTTTCATTTACTAATTGTACTTAACCTATTTTGCAGCAGAGACACAACAGTCTGAATTTCCAGCTCTGTGTCTACTACTGAACATGTAAGAAGGACTTAGAAGCTGACTCCTCTCAGCCCTTTAATTCAGAGCTAGTGAGAATAGTGAAGAAGTGTGCGTGTTATGTGTGCACATGCTTTCTATGTTGAATGCTAAATATCTGGCACCTCTGCCAAATGGTATCTGAATTTTGAGATTTTATGTTATCAAAATAGCAGATATGTTGTTCCAAGTGGTGTTTTTCTCTGCAGTTTTGCCAGCTGACGAGGTGGGATAGCTACCTTCTTTTCTGGTGTTAAAAAAATGAAAATAAATTATTTCCCTACCTTGGGTAACCCCCTCCCTGTTTGCCACATGCATAACACACACAAACTTTAAAAATACAGAAAAGGTATGTACTGGGATTTGCTTCTGCCTTTCCCAATCCATTTTCTACAGGATCATCTGTGGTACAGAATTTTGCAAAATCTGTTGCCAACACTTGAAAAAGCCAATGGTTATTGGAAAGTTGGAACAACAGTGAAACAAAACTGCAAAGTTCAGATATACTCACAATTTGGGGATGTTTTCTACAATGAGTTACCTTTAAAACTCCCAGAACATTTTTTTCCTCAGTCATTAAAATGTATATAACACTAAAGCCCTTGACAGAGCCAGCAACCATGAACAGGAATAGGAAGTAGAATGAGTGCAATCCTACGTTTCTGTTCCACTATTGTATCCCAACAGTGAGTCTATCTGCACTATGCCATTACAGCTGTTTGATACTATTTTAACTCTCATGGCTCCATCCTTTGGAATCCTGGGATCTGTAATCAGGTAAGGTACGTATTCTTTGCTAGAGTTTTCTGCTGCACATGCACCTGAACTAGAGTTTCCTAGGAGAGAATTCTAAATACCTAAATTCCAAGATCGGAACCATGGGAGTTTGAGTGGCATCAAAACTGCTGTAATGGGTGGAGCACACATATACCCTCAGTCTAACTCTATGCAACCAGCTTATCCTTTCAAGGCCAAATCTTAGGGGAAAGGAATGTTTAAACCTTTCACACAGTGGTTAGAGAACAACTGTCATAGGTTCCTCATAGGTTCCTCAACTTTTGATGATTTACAGTATTTAAGGAGAAAAGCATATCTTACTCTAGCATCAGCAGTTTGGGCTGCCTCACGGATCTTCTTAACCCAATCCAACAATTCTTCATGTGAATTAGCAGCTACATCCAGGGACAACCGTGGTCCAGAAGCCATACTAATAGAGAATACAAACAGGCGGTTGTTCTTGCCCTCAGGACGGATAGCTGTGAAGAAAATAAGCAAGTGAATAAATATGAGGTTATAGGGACTGTAAGCCACTATCTCTCTCCAGATTCTCTCAGACGTTAACCTGACCAGGATTAGTAATGTTTGTGCCAAACCTTATCAAGATTAGTAATGTTTGTGCCAAACTGAGACTAAAGTTTCAACTAAAGTGTCAATAACACACACCTAACAAAGCCAAACAGTAAAAGGTTGACAGAAATAAAGCAGAAATAACAGATTCAGAAAAATGGTAAGAGATATAAATTAAGTCCTGGTTCCTTGCTGTGCACAACAGAGTAGAGTTGAATACCCCTCAGTGCTTTATAAAAGTCAGCTAATATTGGCCACAGACCTGGGGGCTCCTTTCATTCCCTTCTCCAATTTAGACTGCTGTATTTATATCTTACATTTTTCTTTATTATGCTGATTTTGTCTATCTAGATCTATGTTTCTCTGGCATTTGCTGTCCATTTCCTTCCTTCCACTCTTCTTTCTCTTCATATGAGATGGTTATGAATAATGTCTTCCATCAGATCAAACAACTGTTCGTGTAGCTCGGTACTGCCTGTTCAGATAGGTGGTGCCTGTCTAGGGTCTTAGGGAGTATCCTGTATCATCTGTTACTTTATTCATTATACCTCACCTTCCCTCAGTAAGCCTGAGACAACGGACACTGTCTGTCAAAGAGTGGAGGGGACAGATTTGTTCTCTGTTGCACCAGAGTGTAAGACCAGGTCTAATGGTTTTAAGTTACAGGAGGATAGATTTCAAGTCAACTGGCCTAAATATCCTAAAGGCACCAGATCCTGTCTGATCTTGGAAGCTAAGCAGGGTCAGCCCCAGTTAGTCCTTGGATGGGAGACTGTCAATGAATAGCAGGTGCTGTAGGCTATACTTCAGAGGAAGGAACTGGCAAAACCACCTCTGAGTATTCCTTGCCTAAGAAAACCTTATGAGATTAATAGGGTTTCCATAAGTTGACAGATGACTCAAAGGCACATATATACACATGGCAAGGTATGTGCTGCCCTTGAGTTAAAGTTGCAGCACTTCTGGACTTACCCATTTCAGTTGAAGAATGACTATCAACACAGTGCACTACACTAACATCCCCAGACAGTAACACAGCAATTGCAGAAAAACAGCTCCACGGAGATACATTGATTTTTTGACAAGAACTGATAGTCAAAAAGAATCAGCTCAACATCAGCTTTGCTGAAAGAGTATCTTGTCATTTTATACCAGATAATCTTACACCCTTCTTCAGAACTACCTCAGATGTTATTTTCTAGTGTGAACTATCCACTCTTCAGCACCGCTATAATAATGTTATGGGTGAATTATTAGTTCATGGATCTTGCCTGCCACTCAGATTCACATAACATCAAAATTCTATTTTTACACATGGATTTGACTGCCAGCAAAGCTAATAGGCCAGTGTTGTGTTTTCAATGGCTGTGTAACAGAGCAGAATATGGTATTCTTGTATCTTTAATTCTTCCCAAATGATAACACCCACAATGCAAGTGGAAGACACAGCATGCATCATCTAACTGGACCAAATGTGGCCCTTCAGAAAAGAGAGGTTGCAGGGAAGGAGCAGAATGTCATGGCAAATACGGCTTAAAATCAAAATTGCTCATCTCTTCCTGGTTTTCTACCTACTTACCAATCTGACAGGCTGGTACTTCCAGGACCCCACCAAGCATGTCTCCCAGGGGACTGTTTTCATCTAGCTGTTGCTGCAAGCAAATTCACGGCATATTAGAGTATTTCTTTACATTGTATAATCCATTCAAGAGAATAGCTGAATGGACAGTAACACAATGTGAATTCTGAATTAAAATTGCTTAACATTACACACATACTAAAATGTCTACCATGCTTTAGCCACTGCTCCACTGCCTTCTTGTTTGCCAGTCCCTAATTTTTAGGTCCTCAGCTATTCAATGTAATTTGTAGGTAGGAAAGTAGTAACATTCACAGTCCTTAAACAAACAGTGGATGTGAATATTTTGTTTTACTATTTACAATGTATTTATTGATTGATTGATTGATTTATGATGCTTTATTACTTAATATAATAAAACTGTTCAGAGATTGTATTATATTAAGCAGTATATAAGTAGCTTCAATAAATTAAAGGGGCTTGTCTACACAAGGGAAAAAGAAGCAGATTGTCCCTTGATAATGGCAATTCACAACAGCTGCAATCTGTCTCAGTGGGCTCTTTTGCAGGCATAAGCTTTGCATGCCTGCAGATCCAGATGGTGGGCGTAAGTGAACTACTCACATTTTTACTTACCGCAATTTGCTGCCACCTAACATTTTTTTTAAAAAAGAAAACACAACTATTTCCAAAGTGCTATAGAGTGATATTTTGCCTTCATGAAAGAAACCCAAAACCATGTTTTATTGCCTTAGTGCTTACTCGCACTAAGGCACGTTTCTAGGGCACGTTTCTAGGATGGAGGACCATCGCCTCCCAAAAATAGTACTCTATGGTGAACTCGCCACGGGTCAGCGTAAGAGGGGCGCTCCAAAAAAGCGATACAAAGACTCCCTGAAACAACATCTCAGGCTCGGCCAAATTGATCACCAACAGTGGTCCGCCCTGGCCTCACATCGGGAGGCATGGAGACGCACTATCCACAATGCTGCAGCCTTATTTGAGAACTCACGACGAACAAGTCTTGAAGAGAAATGACAACGCAGAAAGAATCACAACCCAAAAACATCACCCAAGGAGACCTTCTGCTGTGCTTTTTACAACTGGACTTGTCTATCTCGGATTGGCCTTTTTAGTCATCAGCGCGCTTGCAGAAAGCGCGGGATGAGTCCTTCCTGAATCTTCGTTTGCGAAGAAAAGCCAGAGAGATAGAGGAGAGAGAGAGAGGCTTGCTCGCTAAGGCAAAAATCCAACATGGTGGCTCAGGGCACTTGCCTTGTTAGCATAATCCCATGCTTATCTGGCCAATCAGGTTTGCACTTCCACTCGTATGGAAAAGCGAATCAATTTGCATCGCTTATCCCAATGAGCGGGGATGCACATTTCCCCCGCTGTTTTTTAAAAACTCCATGAAAAGCCACAAAGGCTTTTCCTTCAGAATTTTTGGTGGTTTTGGCTCTCCTCCTTCCAAATATGGTGAAACAATGTGGGATGCCATTAAGACAGCTCGTATTCTCCTCGCATTATGTGAGGAGTATTTTTGCCATTTAGAAAACCCAAAGATAGAATCTGTGTAACAGTTAGATAAACCAAGTCTTGATGAAAAATAGAATTAGAAAAACTAAGTTTCATTTAGAACAGGGATATCTTTTTCCAGCCCAAGACAGAATTACAATTTGGGAATGTTCTTGGATCCAAATGTAAAGCTTATCAATACAGATATTTTCCGAACAAGCATGCAAAGTACTGATCACTTTTGTCCACATCTTCTCAGTGGTCAACCCCAGTGCAACAATTTCCAAGTCTGCAAACCCCAGCTCAGTTCCATGAAGTGCTTCTGTTTCACCCAAAACCTTCTAGGTCTGCAAACCAGAGCTTGTTGCCATAAAAAAAAACACCTTCTGGGCTTTAAATAGTCTCTGATCTCCACTGACTAAGAAAAGGGCGAAAGAAGATTGCATCTCTCTTTGTGAGTTCATCCTGCAATCTTGGCATGCAGGCACAAACCGTACATCAACACCTCCTTGGAGGGTCACGAAACATATATATTTAAACATGTGTTATCTTTATGATTATCAAATTCAAGTCATTTCTGTTAAGTTTTCTTATAGCAAATGACCATGACAGAGATTACAATATTAAAAGAGCCAATACAATAAAATTAATTGTTAATATAACAAGATTCAAACTGAGAGCTTCCTCCAGAATCTGAAAGCAAAATCTTCCTTAAAAGAGAGTGGGACCTTTGAGGCTCTTTCTTCCCATACTTTCCAAAATGAATGCTCACCTCTCTCTCTGGCTCCAGGCCAGTTGGGCTAGCTATTTCTTCTACGTAGTTAGATGGAAACCAGAGCTGTTTCTTACCCCCATAGTCTCCTCTCCACCTGGCAGAGACAAACAAGCACACATGCAAAGCTGTACATATGATGAATGAAAACACAATCAATATGATGATTACCAAGAAAACAGAAATTCTATAATTGGAATTTAAACAGGTGGCACTAAACAGATCATACAAAATGCACCTGAGGACTCATCAACAGTGGAGCATGGAGGAAGGTAAATTGCTATCCTGCCTTTTCTTATCCAAAGGAACTGAGAAAAAACATTTTTAAAAACTCCTGGTCTGTCATTTATACTTTGGTAAAAGATAGTGTCTCTTGGCTAAAATGGTCCTGATGGGCTGAACTTAATATTCAACAGCAAATCTTGAGCCTGGAAACATGCATCATTCCCAAAGAGCTGCAAAGCAGTAAGAAAGGAAAGAGTGAGAGGTGATAAAAGTTATTATTTGTATTACAACTTCCAGAATCTGAGTTTCTTCCAGATGAAATTCAAAAAAATAAGTTTTCCAACATCTGGAAGGGTGTAGTTTGGAGGGAAGAAACATAGGGAGTTGTAAGGGGAAAGCATAGAGAGGAGGGGGGAATCATTCAAATTCTCCTTCCTTAATTCATTTTCAGTGATTTGGCAACAAATGAAGTTCCCAGACTTGAGTCTGCCACTGAACATACAAGTGCAATCAAAAATGAGGCATGGGTTCAATTTAACTTCCTGTGTATTTAAATCACAGACAGAAGCAAATATCTTTCAAACCTAATATCAGGATTGACAAAAGGTGTTGTTGTTTTTTTAAAATGCAACAAGTTATTTTATTGTTTGGTTAATTTACAGATATCAAAACAGCTGAAAGAAAAGGAAAGAGATCAGCAAGAGTAATGATAAAAACTGCTAAGTGATGGGGTTTATAGAACTGGGGAAATTATAAAATTATTTCAGGTTACTTGAAGATGTGATCTGTAGCAGATCTTTTTTTAAAAAAAGAAAAAAGAATGTAGCATCTCAAGAACTGAGAATGCTTACCAGCCTCCCTCTTGTTTTTCCACATTCTGGATCACAGCATTTTTGGTGAAGGTGAGCTCATCCTCTCGTTGAGCCTTGTAGTCAAATAAGGCTTTGACAGCACACTTAAAAAAAAAAAAACAACCCACAGAGAGAGAGAAGAATGAAGCTGTGTGATCACTGCAAAAACTAGGATGGGTATAACTGGCAAGATGAGATTAAGGATTACGCAAAACTTCACTCATTTATTTGATTTATATTTGGTTTCTGGCCATAACTGGGACTCAATGCAGCTTACAAAAATTAAGACTGATACAGATGAAAATAGATACAGGTAAAAAATACAAATTGATATTGTTTAAATATACTTCCACTATCCATAGAATTAAGAACATTTTTAAAGTAATTAAAAAGGGAAGAAATAAAACAGTACAGCACACTATTAAGAGTCCTTTCTTTATAAACAGTCATTTCAAAGCATGTCAGAATAATAATACAGTTGTCCCTTCATATTCGCTAGGGTTTGGTTCCAGGACCCCCCGTGGATACCAAAATCCGTGAATACTTAAGTCCCATTATATGCAATGGCATAGCAAAATGGTGTCCATTATATAAGATGGCAAAATCAAGGTTTGCTTTTTGGATTATTATTTTTTAAAGAATATTTTCAAGCCGTGAATACTTAAATCTGTGAATACCAAATCCGTGGACACAGAGGGACAACTGTAATGATAAAAAAGTCTTGGGGACAGTCACTGGGGAGGACCTCTCCCATGTTCCCTCAGATGTGCCTGTGAGGTTGATAGGTTTGAGGGTCCTCTGAAGATCTTAATGCCCAGGCAGGCTCAAATGGGAGGTTATGGTCTTTCAAACTATGGTTGGATACAGTACTTTCTACCTTGAAGTATCTGTGACCAGTAACATCCCAGTGAAAAAACCTGATAAAACGACAGAACTAACTAATGCCTGGTAAGGAATTTGCCTCCCTTGAGTCTCCCTTTGCTGAAATGCATTTCGCCTTCTCCAATTGCCTGAGCAAGTCAGAAGTCTGTGTATGCAGGTAGGTTCACTTGCAGTGCCCCTAGTGTATAATGCCATGTATGCACACTTTGCTTAATAGTATTTGCAGGCAGGGTAAATCAGGCCTCAATGTGCTAATCAACTTTAAGGCCTTTCCTAAACAAAACAAAACAAAGCCAGAAGAGGAAACCCCCAAGAAGATATGTCAGAACCTAGGATGGCAAATCTGCTTTTCTACCAAGGGTCAAGATCAGTCTTGCCATTATTATTTCATAAAAAAGAGGCTTCCTTCCATCACCACCCCCAATCCCAGAATACCACCATCCTCAATCACACAAGAAACTAAGGGCCAAACTGCAAGTTATGACAGATTCATGAATTTGCCTCCCATCTCATTAAAACTTCCACACGTATCTGCCACTGGGAAGTCTGGCATAGGGACCTGTTCACACTACATAATTGTAGCCCTATCTCTGGCGTCACTAAGGTTGGTGCACCCCTCCCCACAACAGTGTCACCTGGTGTGGTTCGGTCTCTCCGCACCCCCTTAGTTCCACCACTGAGCCCTATGATTCTAGTTTTAACTGCCATAGTTCCACCCTATAGAATCCTGAGATTTGGAGTTTGGGGAAGGGTATCTAGAATTTGCAGCAAGAGGCTCTGATACCTCACCATGATACAAATTCCACGATACCATGGGATGCAGCTATAATTGTGCTTTATCAAGAGCACCAGGTTGGGACTAGAATGCTGGAGGACAGAGTTTAGATTTTGCTTACATGTGCAGTTTCCCTGAGGAAAGCCACACTTCTCAAAGCTGTGGTCTGTCCTGACAGTCAGAACATACAGGCATACAGGCTGTGCCTCTATATTGCTGTGCTTATATGTTCTTTGAAAAGGGCCTCATAAGATTCACACTCCTGGCTTGCAAATTTGCCACTTGGTCTCAGCCTATCTAGTCACTGTAGGAATATAACAAGTAGGAAAGTACCTTGAAGGTTGGCATAGGGTTGGCCTCCACATAAAATCCTGGATTCCGTCCTTCATAGAGAGCACCATAATCTGGTTCCTGGTGAATGAAGCAGAAAATATAGATCTATTTGTATAGACTTCTCTTGTTAGTTGCTTGGGAAAAGACCCCAGGACATCAGAAGCGGCTAATGTCAATTAGGAAGTCACACTATTGCCTGAAAAGCTGCCAAGCTCAAAAAAAGGATATGCAGAAAATGTAAATCCAGGCCTGTCTCCCTGCAGAGAGTGAAGCATGAGCACTGGATAGTTTGTGTTAGAGCAAAACCATAGGAAGTTTCTCTAACTGTGTAGTATCAGAGACCAGACAGCTATGGAAATAGTTTTCATCCAGCTATGCATGAACGTATGTTAAAGCAGGAGTTGGAAACACGAGGCTCATGAGGTTCATATGCCCCCCCCCTACCTGCAGCCTTTTCACTTTACTATTTATTGTAATTTGAAATTGTTTAAATAGTTTTATCTGTTTGCTGTCCTACAATCTTACAAGGAAAGGGAAAGAGACAACAGATAGGCAAGCAGGCAGGCAGATCTAAATAAATAAATAAATAAATAACTCGCCTACTCCTGTGCTAGAGAAAGAAGAGGTGTCCCACCTCCAGCAAAGGAAGAAGGCACTAAACTCCATCCAATCCATGTCTTACGCAACACTCACCGCTGTCCCAATCTTCTCTAATGTTTCTTCATTAATGGGATACCTCAGCTTCATCTTGCGGTATAGTGGATGCTTCTCATAGTAGCTAATTAAATCCACCAAGCTGTCAAATTCTGAGTTACCCAACATGACTGTTTGTCCATCCTGTTGTACACGGCAGTGTTTGATCTTCCCTTCTGCCCTGGAGTCAAAACACCAGCAGAGAAGGTTATGGGGCGGGGGACACACTTTCCAGACCATCATTTGATAAAAGATTAAGAGTGTTTGGGGATGGTGGCAAAGGAATTTATGTCCTCTTCCTCTGCAATAAAGTTGGTGGACTCTTAAGCCCGTATCTAGTGCATAGGGGAGATGACCCACTCACCGAAAAGAGATTGCATAGGAGTTTGGTTCACTCCTCTTGCGCACCAGGAAGGCTCCATCCCGAGGCACCCTCATCAGCATGCGCTCTGCCAAAGTCCGGGTAAGATTAGCATGATACCATCTGGGGATATAAAAATAAAATAAAATACTGTGATGTTAGTGAATGCCAAGACAGCAATAGCTGACATGTGTTTGGAACCCAGGATTAAATTTGCTTCATGCAACAAAAGGAAGGGAAGCACTTGATTGTAGTTTCTGCTGAAGCAGAAGTGTGTGGCCAAGGGCATACATGTGGCTGCCCAGGTCCATTTTGTGGCCCCTACCCAGGGTCAATTATTTGCCAAAAGTAGGGGGAGTGGGGGGAGTGGATGGAGGCATGGGAGGCCTTCTTGCCACATTTTTGTCCTATTGGGCCGTATTAGGCCCAGGAGAGGCCTTTTTTAAAACCAGAAGTTAACAACTTTCTAAGGTTAAAAAAGGCCTTGCCTGGGCCTAAATGCATGGCAAAATGTCCCCTAGGCCCCCTGGGGCCAAAACCTGTATTATTCTTGGGTGGGGGAGTGAGGGGGGTGCCGCTCTCCTCCTGGGAGGCTAATCTGGCTCCCTAGCCTTCCACCGCTGCTCACCCTTGCTTTAAAGCTATGATTTAATCCCATGATTTATAAAATGTGGTGAGTAACTCCTGGACAGGGCTGAAGGGAGAGCTATATGCAAAGTTGTCACTCAAGGTGCTACATCTAAGCTATAATTCTCCAAACTGATCTCAGGGCAAGTGCTTCTTAGAAAACAATTCTCTTGAAATTCCCATACAACAGCAGCTCAAAAACATGGCTGTAGACTCTTCTTCCCTATCAGCTTACTCCTTGCTCTCGTGAGCGTTGGTCTGTGGCACAGGCTCAGTCAGTCTCATCTCAAATTCATTGCACCTGAGTGGCACCTGCTGGTAATGGGTGATAAGGTCATAAAGGCTGTTGAACACCAGGTTATCGGTAAGGAAGAATTTGGGGCTCCCAGCATCCTGTCGTGAATGGATCCGGCAGTGCTGCACTTTCCCATTGCGCCTGCAGGCAAGAATAAA
Source organism: Gambelia wislizenii (assembly GCA_030847615.1). Taxonomy (NCBI): domain Eukaryota; kingdom Metazoa; phylum Chordata; class Lepidosauria; order Squamata; family Crotaphytidae; genus Gambelia; species Gambelia wislizenii. Next base: position 39,697,342 of record JAUMIR010000004.1, read on the forward strand.
TGGAAGAAGAATGATTTACCGTCCAAACCTATATCTGTTTACTCAGAAAACAACCCCACTATATCCAATAGAGATTACTTTCTAATAAATGTGTTCAGTATTGCAGCCTATATCTGCTTTTCCTCAAACTTCTTATTTATTGTACATTACGTTTACCAGACAGTAACAGTCACAATTGCTGACAGAGGGATATGTGATGAGTGCTGGGCTTTTTATGCAGTAACACAGTTGGCTAGGATAGTTTATATCTCTCCAGGCTGGGAAACACATGAGGGTATCAGGGAAACCTCTGCATAGCTGAGTAAAAATGGCCGATGGCAAGCAAGAAAGGAGAACACAAGCAACAGTCTACTGATGAGGATGCTACAAACGAGGTAAATGCACCAAACACATCTACTCAGCTTCAGTTAAAGTTGAGGACAGGTAAAATGTACAGCTGAAATTTTAAAATCCTGACTTAATTTTTGCAGGGAGAAGAAAGGATGTGTGTCTATTTACTGTGCACATTCTGGTTCAGTATAATCAGATTTCAGCTGCCCAGCATTAAAATATCTGGAAAATATCTTGGCAAATACTGCTAAAGGCTTATATACCCAAGATGGTATGTGGAGTTTCAGTGATCAATCTACAGAACTCTTTCATACTTCTAGTGACCAGGTCTAAACTGCAGTGTGCAAAATATGTGAGAAGCTTCAAGTTTCAGTGATCAATCTACAGAACTCTTTCATACTTCTAGTGACCAGGTCTAAACTGCAGTGTGCAAAATATGTGAGAAGCTTCAAGTTCCTTCTCCTTGTAATGAAGCTCAGTGAAAAGCCTTGAGCAAGTTATTTATTTGCCTATAAGTGGGGTGAGGATTCCACTGAATCACTGGGGTTTGGCAAGTCATGTTACATGTTCTGATTGTTGTTATTGCTTATTTGATTTGTCTATAATGAAGATAATAAAAAATACAAAAAAAGGCAAGTCAACACTCAATATAAGCTAAATTACTTCAACGGGTCTACTCTAGCTTGAAATAACAATTGGATTTAGGCCCTTTTATATTTATTAGGTGTTTATTAACCTACACCTCTAGCTAATAAAGTTATCATTTACCACACATATGGGGCCAAATAATATATAAACACTGTAAAAACTGCTAAAATAATGCAAAAATAGAAGATCAGTGAATATGGACACACACACCCTCTCAGTTTGCTATTACTCATTCTTTCCCCATTCCTACATTCATTGGAGAGAGTCAGTGTGGTGTGGTTTGACTGCTGGACTATGACTCTGGAGACCAGGGTTTGAATCACTGCTTGGCCATAGAAACCCACTGGATATGTTAATCCAGCTGCATATATCTCTATGGAATTCAAAGCTGTAACCATTAATTCCTTTCCTCAACACTGAGTTTATGGTTGAGAAAAAGAAGATCTGTTATAAAAATTGTAATTTTTATTCACGGAAGGTAAATGATAATTCTTATAATATCCAACATCAGAAAGGAGCAACATATATGTAGAATTATCATCATCATAATCAAATTATATATTTTTATTGTTCTTGTATTTTTGTTATTGTTAAACTGCTTTTTTATGTATATTTTTTTATGTCTATGAATAAAAATAATGGGGGGGGGGAAGAAACCCACTGGGTGACCTTGAGCAAGTCACCCTCTCTCAGCCTCAGAGGAAGGCAAAGGCAAACACCCCATGAACAAATCTTCCCAAGAAAACCCTGTGATAGCTTCACCTTAAGGTTGCCATAAGTTGGAAATGACCTGAAGACACACAACAACAACAACAACAACACATTCACTGGAATAATACATATAGGACAATTATTTCCCTAACATGTACTAAGCATGCTGGGCTTCCAATGTGCAGAATTAGTAATAGTGTAAGTGTCCCATCCAGTCGAATTCCTGCATTCAGTTATGGATCAAATTACAGAGCTGGCTGAGGAACCAATACACTGTATAAGGAGTTCTTACCAGAAGGAAAGAGTGTAGTCACCCACAAAAGTCTCACTCTCTCGCACCAAGAAAGAACCATCAGGTGCTCCTGTCTCTATGCAGTACTCTGTTAACAGCCTCTCAGCTATGTGGCGTCCATCACGTCCTGCTCCCAGCTTGCCATGGAACCACTTCTCAGTGGAGTGCAATTCAGTGCTGTTGTTAACCTAGCACAGAAACAAGATTTTTTTAAAAAAATAAATACATTTAGTTAGGCCTGCCAGCTTAGTTTCTGGTGAACAGGACTGACTCTCCATGAAAGGATAGCATCAATGATATTGTCTTGGATAGCCAACTTCCTGCTCCCAGTTTTTTTAAAGAATAAAAATAAATAAATCTCAGACTCCAGGCATTCAGGTCCAGAATTCAAGACAGCAGGAGAATATTTAAAGTGACAGTTGAAAAAAATCTACCTCAACATGCTATTACATCACAGCATAAATAGATGCATAAATTTATGAAAAGCTAAATGGCTGGAACCTATGACTCCTGCTTTGCCAGTAATGTCAGTTTTTTAGAAAACAGTGAGTTTACATCCCTGTGCAAAAGTATATGGTATTGCCATGTGTTTTTAAACCAGAACTAGTCTATTATAATTTTACATTGTAAGGAAGTCTAGCTACAGTCTGAATCTCTTAAGAGATTCCAACTGGATAAGACTAGAATTTCCTTCGTAGACAGCAACAGAAGTTTCCTTATTGATATCAGAAAGTTACATACAGAGTTCCTGGAGGTTCCCTCCAGATTTCCTCTCACAATGACTGAGAAGACTGAAGATGGTCAGCACTTCATATTAATAGATGGTAACTTCTTTTATATACCTCCTTTTGCTCTTCTTCCTCCTCATTTCCCAAATCATTGGTTGTCTCCTCAGAGTAATAAATTTTACTGCTGGTCAGGACAAAGTAATGGGGATTCCAGTCCTGCAGAAAGACATACTGCACATTTATCCTAGAACAATGCTCTTAAGATCAAACCATTTTCAAGACTTGTCTATACCAATTACAAAGGATTCTTTGGGGGAGGGGCTTACATTAAGGTTGTCATGAACCAGTTGCTGAGCCAGCAGTATAAAAAATGGGAATGAAAGTTAGACATGAACACGTGCATGTTGGTGCTAAGGCTAGGAATTTCTTCGCAGCTTTCCGATAAAAATCTTGTTAGCATGAAATTGGGCAACCAGAAAATTTTTCAGCTCCTATCCTAAGTCAAGTATCACTGGTGAAGCAAAGGGCATTCAAGGCACTGAGATACCCTGTTTACATGCCATAGAGCCCTGAAGAACATTATTTATCATCAAACCCAGGGCAAGATATTTATACGTCTCCTCTGTCTTCAAATAACTCCCACCTTTGCTAGCTCTTGGCCTTAGGACAGCCTTCTAGAATCTTTACTTCCGACAAATCGGTCTTTGCATGTCCACACATACCTGTGCCATAGCTTGGTAGTTATTTCTTAAACTATAGCTCCCAGAAGCATTTGGGAACTATAGTTAAAAAAAAAAAAACCCTTTTATCAAACTATGGTGTGTGTGTTTATCTGTATCCATATGCATCCAATGAAAATTGATGAACCACTACCCAAGTTTTTCAAAATGTTGGAAATGCTTCCATTTCTAAAATGGGAATACCATCTCTTATTAGGACATTACACAGTGAGAGCTATTCAGCAGCGGAATGCACTGCCTTGGAGTATGGTGGAGTCTCCTTCTTTGGAGGTTTTTAAACAGAGGCTGGATGGCCATCTGTCGGGAATGCTTTGACTGGGTATTCCTGCATGCCAGGGGATTGGACTAGATGGCCCTTGTAGTCTCTTCCAGCGCTAAGATTTTGTTCTGACACACAAAATACTTTTTCTGTAGTCTCTACAATGGGAAGACCTTGTGTTCATTTAATGCAGAATTAATTTTATCTAGGTGGATACCATCTTCTGTCTACATACATACTTTTCCCCAAAGCCATTGCCATGCCAGTTCCTGTCATTAGGTTCACTTAGTACACTATGGTTATACTATACTATTTCGTAAATGGCACAGAACATTTAGTTCAAGGATGGAAAAAGTGTAACTCATGGGGCATGCGGGCAATTTCATCATATTTTGGAGTCTGTTTTAGGCCCACATGAAGTTCTTTTTGAAACAGGAACTGAACCAGAAATTGACTTTTGGGTCACTTCCTGTTTAAAGACCTCCCCCAAGCCTAAAACAGCCAATGGCAAAATTACCTGATTCCCCTAGGGAACATTGGAGTTGCATTTTGAACGACAACAAAAAATACTTTTTGAAAAAAGAATCCATAGGTGAGGGTGCTGCCAGGATGTGTGTGGTTCCCAATGTCACCCACCGCTGGTTTAGACAGAGAGGTGGCTTTCCTGTCTCCGCCTCTATTCATGCATACTAGCAGAAAGTAATATTATGGCCAAGTCTGGGATGCCAAGTGCAGCAAATAAGATGGAAGGAGAAGTAAAAACTCAGGGAGTTTTGTGGGTATCCACTGGATGACAAGGCAAAGATGAATTTATATCAACCCTGCTCAGCATGCTCGTACAGACCAAATTATAATAAAGAAGCAGTGCAAAGAAACCCACATGATTGATTGGGTCTTCCAGGTAGAGAATTCCATTCTTTATTGAATTGCTGATATCATTCTCTGAATACACAGCTGATGATGGCACTTCTTCGTAAGCGCTGCCTTCAGCCAGTTTCTTGTGCTGCAAATGAGAGGTGTGTAAGTCAGTTTTCCTGATAAAGAACCCAGGCTAGTGAGAAATATCTCTAAGGTCTTTCTAATATTGTACCTCTTAACATCTGATCTCCTATAATTCCCTACCATTGGTCATAACAGCTGAGGCTTCTGGAAGTTAAGCCAAAACACTGGGAGAACCAGAGGTTCCCAACCTCTGCTTTAAGGATCCACAAAGAGGCCAATGGTAGCACTGCATATTGTATTTCCAGAGACACAACAGTTTGATGCACTTTAAAATATTACCCAGAATATTTCCTTGTTAAATCCTGGCTACAGAAAATTTGCAGGTGAATTTGGAAGGACTTGCTGGATGAAGAGTCTGTAGGAATTTTGAAGGCATAAAATTACCAAAATTTATCAAAATTGAGGAATGAGGGAGGATGCTGCTGCTAATTTCTATTTGTTGCATAATGTAGAGAGCATATTCAAGGGTAGTCTAAACAACAGCACTACAGCGATCTCCCTAACAATGTTTAAAGTTTTACTAATTGCCTATGAAATGAGAGGGCTATGAGATTTCTTCAGTGGGTTTCCTATGAGCAGCCACAAAAGGGACTTGCCTTTATGAGAATCTTCCTCTTTAGCTGATTTGGAGATGGTAGTCCATCAGCAGATATATCTACTGGTTTGGTTAGAAGCATGTCTCCAAAGACCTTCTTAAAGTTTTGAGCCATATTTCTCTGCTGAGCAATGCTGCAGTGATCTTCAATGGACAGGATAACAGGATAGCTGAGAAGCAAACAAAATCAGCATATGGTTGCCATAAGGGAAGAATAAGAAGTACTGGACTTTGCTGCTTGTAGGAACTTGCTTGCTGGTTGAAGTTCTCCGATACTTCTTGTCCAGCTCTACCTCCAACTTACCCTAACAGAGAACCACTCCCACACTCCTGCCAGTCCTATTCAGCTGGCACTCTGACTTCTGAAATTCCAACAGCCCTGCAGACCCCTTTGAATCTCATGTATGCAACTATAAGAGTCAAAAGCTTAGTTTTGAAACAAAATATGGGATTCTCAGGGTACTAAGGCTCTCAAAATTCATGTCAGTATGGTGGTTCAGGAGACACCCATCTCCTGGTATGGTTGAGGCGCTGCATGTGGTGCAACTCCATGTGAGTACAGAAAAATCATAGACTGCAACAATGAGTGCAGAAACCAGGGGCTTGTCTAGATGAACAATATACCCCATCTTGCCCCCATCTCAGAGCCCTGCAGTCCATACAATGCAGGGCATTTGCCTCTTCCTCCCCAGACAGTCCTTACCACCCCCAGGGCAGATACAGTGCTGAGACAGGGAGGCAGGGTAGGGCCTGATATGTTTTAGAATAATACCTGTTTTTCTCAGTTTCCACCAGGAGGAAATGGATTGGGCCCCATATGTCCACAGGAACCCATCCCGTCAGGGCAGCCCTTGCTCCCATCACCATCTCCCTGGCTCTCCCAGAAGGCAGGAAGGAGTCCCGCAGCATGTGACCAAGGCTGGTCACATGTAAGGGGACTTGGTCACATGTTGTAGGCCACCTTCCTGCCTTTTAAGATAGCGTGGAAAATGGTGGTGGCAAGGGCGGGCCAGCATGCCTGTCAGGACCTCCTCCCGTTCTGTGAAGGGAGCGGGAAAACAATAGGCCTGATCCTTGGCCAGGATAGCCGCTGGCTTGTGTAGGTGAGTCCCAGGTTTCTGAGAATCTGAGCTTCATTGCTTAAAAGAACATAACAATTTTCTAGTCCTCATGGCTATGAAAGAAGTGCTTGAAAGAATGCTCCAATGTCTGCTGAAATTTCTGAAGCCACACTGCATGCCAACGTTGCACTAGCTGGAAAGAATATGTCAGTGTTCTCTGCATAGCTCCTACCTCCCTATAATGAGAAAGGCATACATTATATCATAGTAACAATGAAGTAGTAGTAGTGCTACAAAGTTAAGATGAATGATGTAGATCTGCTAAATTTGTATGATTTATTCAAGTTAAAGAAATCATGCTTGCTTGTTTTTAATGTTTTTTTTAGTGCAGGGTACAAAATAATCCTGTAAACAAATTATGATCTAAATGCCCATTGGAACATGAATTATCTGTATTTTATTTAATTAATTTATTAAAATATGTATAGCCTGAAGATCTTGTGTGGCTTACAATAAAATCAATTTAAAACAACAAATAATAACAATAATTCTAAAAGACTAAAAATATATTACATTATTTATCAGTTAAAAACAGGACATTTAAAATGAGTTAAACAATTTTAAATTTTGTTGTATCCCAAAGTTTAAGACTTCTTAGAGGAAGGAAGATGGGGTATACTGAGTATTACTATGCTATTGCAACATTACAGACAGAAACATTCAGCTAGTGGTACATAAAATCCAGTTCTGAAATCTAAACAAGCATTTATGGCCAGGCACATGTAACAGGTCCTTAGAATTCAAGCATCTAAGGGAGGGGAAGATATTTCTGAAGAAAAGCATGTTGTGGTACTTGTTTCACTTACTCAGAGGTTACAAAAGCATGTTCCTTGATGGTGGACAGGACATCAGAAAATTTTATTTTGGTTGTTAATGTGTGCCCATGATAAATGACTGGCATCCCATCTGGTCCATCCCAGCAATCAACTAAAAAAAGAAGTTAATTTTTTAAAACATTCTAAACTAAACTCACCAATACAAATAAAGGGCATTAAAATTAAGCATGAAAAGCTTAATTTAAAAGCTCAGAAGGTCCCCAGTAAACAAGGAATCTAGAGGCAATCACAAGAAATTGACTGACTTGGAACTATTTCTTGGTATTTTCATTTCCACATACTTCAGGACATAAAGACCTACTCTGGGTAGAACTCTTACGTGCCTTGTCCTCTAAGCATAATCACAGTAAATGAACAGGCTTTTCTACACTCAAAAGTTTATGTGCCAAACTCTTTCTTTTGTGAGAGGATCCTCTTACAAAGCAGATGCAACTCTTACTGAAACACACAGTTCTTTCCTTTTTAAAAAACTGTTCACTTCTACAAACCAGTAAAAACAATACTACCTGTAGCATTCAAAGAGAGAATAAAATATGACTCCCTCTCAATCATAATCAACGATAAAAAGAGAGCTGTTGTTGGTTAACAATGCAGGCAGCAGAACACCACACCACGGAAAAGCAGTAACTGCTTCCTGCAGTGCACACATGCTCTAAGCCACAGTCTCTGCAGAGATTTCCTGTCATGCTGCTGTTGTGTGCCTTCAAGTCGTTTCTGACTTATGGTGACCCTAAGAACCTATATGTCTTGGCAAGATTTGTTCAGAGGTTTGCCTTTGCCTTCCTCTGAGGCTGACAGAGTGTGACTTGCCCAAGGTCACCCAGTGGGTTTCAATGGCCCAGCAGGAATTCTAACCCTGGTCTCTTAGAGTCCCAGTCCATCACTCAACCCACTGTACCATGCTGGCTCTTGGGAAAGACTAGTTAGTATTTTAAGAATAGCTGTGTAAACATCTAGGCAAAGCATTTTCAAACTGAAATGAAGCCGTAGCCACTGAATCTGGAGCCTTCTGTATGTGAAACGTATGCCATAAAACTAAGATGTGAGTCCTTTCTAAAGTGAAATTACTTCCAAATCAGGTAAGACTGACCGTTTCTCAATTTGGGGGTAAGGTTGAAGGAAGAAGCCTGCACTTACGCTCAATACAGCGGCAACCCATGCGCAAGCAACGAGCATAAGCTTCCAATGAGGACTCGCTTGAGAACTGATCTCCAGTCAAGTACCTATCATGAAGAGGAGGAGGAAAATTACTCAAACATACACCATACATGAGCAACAGAGAGGCTGCAATGAGTGTGCATATAATCATGTGATATATACTAATCTGTGGCTCCAATGCCACGGAGAATTGCTGGAAATCCTTTATGGCCACTTTACAACTCAGTGTACGCTGGAACAAAGTTATGTTTATGCTATTACAGGGAGGGAGCCAAGAAGACTGACTTAGTGTGCATCGCTGGGAGAATGTGCAGCTGCCTTGGATTCCAACTGGGAGAAAGGTAAAGTATAAATTCAGCAACCACAATAACAGCAACATTTGTAATAATGATGATGATAACAGAAGAAGAAATAGAACAGTAGCAAAGAGTATTTCAAAAGGTGCACCAATACAAGAGGTCTATGGAAAGCATACTAATTAGAGAATATCATTGGCAGCTTACACATTATCTATATACAGTCGGCCCTCCATATTTGTGGGGGATTGGTTCCAGGACAACCACCACTCCGCAGATACCAAAAAACACAGATGCTCATGTCCATTAAATAAACGGACCTTATATAAAGCTTGAGTGCCACCCAATCCATTCCACTCCATCACCACCTCGCACACACCCCAAATGCAACTGCTGTGGGGAAAGCCTCAGCCTTCCTTCCCCACCTCACAGCCACAACCAGTTTCCTCTCTTCCTGTCTCTCACCCCACTCCGCCTCAGGGGCTTCTTCACCCTCAGTAGAGGAGCACCACAGAACAGCTCTGTCACAGTCCTCTTGTGAGGCCACTGAGCACATCAGGGGAGAGATGAGACATCCTGCATTGCTCTTTTAAAATATCTTTTTGAATACTGTATTTTTTTACATATTTTTTTAAAATTTTTATTATTATTTTTGATACATGGTTGGTTGAACCCAGAGTCTGTGGATACAGAGGGCCCACTGTACCCCATCCCCTTTCAGGTCACCATTCAGGGACACATGCTCAGGACACACTGAGATCACTGGGTTTGCTGTGAATTAGGACAAACCAAAATATGTTGCAGCTGCAGTGGGAAGGAAAAGATCTAGTACTTGGGTCAGGATACTTGAAGGCGCAGAAGCCTAACTTCTCACTCCATTGTGGCTCCAATCCAGATCATCTCTCCAAAAGCTGCTATATGATGTTTCATCCTAAGCAGCTACTGGCACCGAGAGGTTGCCACATGATCTGGACAGAGGCAATGGCATGGCAGCAGGGTTAAATCTCTCCTCTCACAGCACAATCCCAATCCAACCTTTTCCAGTTAAAACAATATAGTTGAAATAGACCACTAGGGTCAACCCATTTGATGGCTCCTATTATAAAAAAATATTTTAAAACGGCCATAATTATGTATATTTTTGCATCTTCCATAGCTGTTCAGTCCTGAGTTGCTGGTTCATATGTTGACCTGCCTGTGCTAATGGACAACAGCTGTGAATGACAAAAGGAGCCCCAACTTAACATTCAAGCCATGCTCTCAGAAACAGAATACAAATGAGGGTGCCCAGAAGTGTTAGCAAAAATGTTCATTTGCACTTACGTATTATGTGAAGAGGAAATCCAGTAATGGGAGAGGGGATTATTCATGTCCTCTGGATGTACAACATCAAGCTCTGAGTTCCAGATGCTGTTCTCTTTGGAAAATAGGAAGGTAAGAAACTGTCCAAGGAGAAGAAAAAAGGAAGAGAGAACCACCCAAAGTATTAACATAATGAGGGTTCAAATATTTAAGTCTATTAGTTTTCTTATAATGAAAATATTCACATGCCACTTCAGAGTGCGTATCTGGTCTACAACTTCCAGATTCCCTCAGGCCTAAGGGATTTGGGGACCTGTGATCCAAAAAGTAACATTCTCTAACTCTCACTTGTTCATCCCACAGGGATCCACAAGGCAGGAACATAAAACAAAAATAAAAATACATAATGAAACAATAGTAAAACAATCATAAAAAGAAATATGCCACCTCCAGAATGTTTGAGCTCCAATCCTACACAAACTTTCTAGGAAGTAACCTGGCAATGAACACAGGAATTCGTTCTGAGTAAATATGCACAGAATCTCACTGTTTCTCAAATATTGCCCTTGCTGGTCTGATTACTTTGTTTCTTGCTGCTTTACTGATTATTCTGACAGATACCAGTGGTGCTATTTTTGTCTTAGAATCATAGAGTTGGAAGAGAGCACAAGAGCCATCCAGTCCAACCCCCAGCCATGTAGGAATACACAATTAAAGCACTCCTTACAAATGGCCAGCCAGCCTCTCTTTAAAAACCTCCAAAGAAGGTTGGGTGATTCTGGGAATTGCAACACAAAAAACCAAAAATACAAATAGTGTGAAAGATGTAGTTTTAGAGAGCAGCGGAGTATGCAAGTCTCCTTGAGCAGAAATACATGGTGCCCCCTGTGTTCGTACAACCAACATCCACATTTTCAATTATCTGCAGCTGAAGAAATAGGGACACATACCATAGTGTTGTGCTGAAAAATGCTTACGAGAGTTGCCCTATCTAGGAATTGCTAGGTGCTCCAATGCAACTCTATGGTATGTTTGTATCAGAAGTCCTTTATTTTAATATGGTCTGTGGTTCCCAGTATCCACACTAAGTCCGGGAACCAAACCCTCACATATAAAGGGGGCAACCTGTACAACTCCCAGATGTGTGCACACACACCATGGCCACTGACTGTCATGGCTGGGAAATTCTAAGAATTTAGTCCAAAAAGAATTAACCTTCCCAAGCTCTTGCACCTGCTGTACATCTGAGCAGTCCCTTTAAACACCTTAGAATATTTCGGTCTTTTGAATGCCAACACCAGAACTTTGAACTGGGTCTTGAAACCATCTTGTAGCCAACAAAGCTGATTAAAAGTTGTATTTTCCACATATATTCCAAATATACATATACTGAACTATGTATGTGCTCCACTTTGGAAAACCCTAATTACCCTCAATCACAAGTCCATGGTGTAGACAACTGCCCACAAAATTGAACTTAATTAGGTTTAATACCAGAAAAAGGAACCAATAACAAGCCTTAGCATTCTTGCAAAGGAAATCAAAGCTGCATCTCATCTGGGGGAAATATTGTTTTGTGTGTGTGTGCTTTTAAATCTTAAAACAGAAATATGAGCTTTCTTTTACACAGTGAACAGATTTTCTCTTTTCATTCTGACAGTAAAATGGCTGGCAAAAGCAGAGCGAAACACAAACCCACTTACCTCCCCTCGCTGCCCTGCTGTATCACTCAATATGGCAGGGAAGAGGGACATGTGGCTTTCAAGATGTTGTTGGATTGCAACTCCCATCCTCCCCTGCCATTGGCCATGATGATTAGGGCTGATGGGAGTTACAGTCCAACAACATCAGAAGGGTCATATGTTCTAGAATCCAATGTGGGCCAAGCAGTACAGTTGCTTCCTGATCTGCTATTCTGCAGACTGGTACATATGTCCAGTAACCTGGGGAAATACAGGATACCAGGACTAACGGTTGCCAGAGTGAAAACTGCAGAGAGCTCTTATACCTTTAATGTTTATGTAGAAGAGAAAATGTTGCCAGGTGTAGCTTGTTATCTAACTGTATGACAAGAATACCTGCTGAAATTCCCTCTTCTACACAACCATTAAAGGTACAGGAATCTTCTTCAGTTTTCACTCTGGCAACCCTACTCACAACTAAGACACCAGCAATCCCCCAGAAGCAGCTGAGACATGGCAAAAGGAGGGAGAGTTTAATGGTCCCACATGGCCTGCAGTCAGCCTATCAGAGCACAGGAAATTCTAAAGCATCCCAGGCCAGCTGTCTCCACAATACTCTTTTCACACTTTCAGCTATGATCAGTAGGGCCTAGGGAGTCTTTACCTCATCCAGGGAAAAATAAGGCTCTTCAATTTCCCTCAATGGGTCCTTCAAGAAGTTGAACATAAAATCCTGAACCAAGGAGAGGTTAGTAGCCCAAAGTTCCTGCAAACACAAGGAAGGAGAAAGTCAGCCAAACATTCAGAAGCCAGATCCTTCTAGGAATTCTAAGCATTAAGTTAATTAAACTTTTTTACAATCATTATTTCAGCAAGCCTTACCACATCCCTGCAAGATAGCTCAGCATTTTTATCGTCACTTTTCAAAGAAACAACTAAGAATGGAAATACGGTATTGCACTAGGATTGAAATGTCCTCATTCAAATCCCTTCTTAGCCATAAAGTCTAGCCATCTACATGTGGCAAGGTAGCTAGGAAGCTAAAATGGGAAAACCTGAAATATGCCGCTGCTTCAAGTATGTATGCAATACTAACATGATAAAAATGTATAAACAGTGAATTGTCTAAATCCACCTAAAGGGTTTCTGGCCAAACTGAGATTTAAACCAGACACCTTCCAGCTGATAGTTTTTTAATTATTATGCTACAGAAAATTTTGCAAAACACTTCCAAGAGGTCCCTACACACAAGCAAGTATGGCTTTTCAAAAAGGCTGCAATCTAGATGAAGTCAAGTTGGGGGAGAGCAGTAAAAATTATAATGGAAATTACAACCAATATATCATAATGCAAAGAAATAGTGCTCCAGTCCTATAGCACAGGAGAGTTACTTCTTTAGACTAGACCAGAACAGTCCCAAAAAGTAACTTTGCAAGATCTAACAATTCACCAAGCCAAATGTACTTTTCATAGCGTATAAATATCTCCATGCATTCTGAAGAAGTAAGACTAAATCTACGAACACTCATGCTACAGCTGCTTTCTCTCAGTCTCAAAGGTGCTACAAGATCCTTTTGCATACTGATATTCCAGACTAACACAGCTATGTCTTTGAATTCAAGTGCATAATTATGTGTGTCACCAGTTATGAAATGAGACATGAAATTTCACTCTCCCTAAGAATGTTGTTTGAAGAGTTGATGAACATCATCAGCTATTCAAATTAATGTACTCACAGAAAAAACAATATATCTATTTATTAAACTATTTCCAAGCTGTCCTATGTCAATGGATCTCAGGGTAGGATGCAATCAATTTTAAAAAATAACACAAAATCATAAAGCAACAACCCACAATCTAGTATAAAATCAGCAACAATAACTAAGAACCAAGCTATGGTCAGTAAGATCCAAAAGGTACAGTAAAGAGCTGCATATCTTAACATAGTGCTGAGAAAAGGCCAGGGGCTGCATCTCTTGGCCTTCTGTGGGGAGGAGCCAGAGCTTGGGAGTTTTAGGGGTTTTTTGGATTACAACTTCTACAATCCCCTGCATTGCATGAACACTGGCCATGATGCACTTGCCTGGGAATTCTGGGCATTATAGTCCACTTGGGACTTCAAAGGCTGGGATCAGTTTATTAAATACAAAAAGTAAAACCACGTTTTATTTTGACAGAGGTTGACAGAAATTGCCACAATACAATTAATCATGCAAGGAAAAAAGAGAAAAAGAAAGGGAAAGTAGATCATACCCACTGTGGGAATATCCTAAAAGCTCAGGAAAAGTCATTAATATAAAGAGCTGATCCTGTTCTTCCTGATGATTTTATCAGGAAAAGAAACTCATAAAATACATACCTCTTCTAGGCTGTGAAGAGTTTTTAAAGGTCAATTTTAAGGCTATCGTGAACGTACTATGAAAAGGGCAAAACCTGAAATATAACCAACTAAACAGGGACTTCAATATATTACAGGTCACCCACCCCCATATCCACAGGTAGGTCAGTAAAATTTGTAGGTCGGTAAAATGAGGACCCGACTTATGGGGGCAATTAGCTAACACACACTGGAAACTGCTTAATGCAGTGTAGATGTGTAAATTGCTATTGCTTAAAAAAAAAAAACAATTTGTAAGCCGCTCTGATAGCCTTGTGGCTGAAGAGCAAACTATAAATAAATAAATAAATAAATAAATAAATAAATAAAAGGTTATACATTCCTGGACTTACCATTTATAAGTGAAACTGGGGGTAATAGCAAATTGCCATAGAATATCACAGAATCATGCTGGAGGACCTAGAAAATGCTTAGAGAGGACACATTTCTAGGCATCTGGAGGTCCTCCAGTGTATATACATATACATGTATGCCTTCCACCATTTCACAGATCCCTATTTCTCTCTCTAGTCTCATTAGTTTGCTACTTGTGTTGTGTATGAAATGTGAGGCTGGAGAGAGGCTGAGGATCTGAGAGACGAATGAGCAAGAGCACTGCAGCTGCCTCCTCGAAGGCCTAAGCTAGTAGCTGGCAGCAAAAAGTTTCGGGTTTTGGAGGATTTCAGATTTCTAGATTAGGGATGCTCAACCTGTACCCTCTTTGCCACCAACACTACTTGCTTATCAAGTGGCAATGTTGGTTCCAGAAGAAGCCCTAAGTTTCACACTTGTTCTGACAAAGCTGCACTCATCATCAACAACCACTGCTACTGTATGGACTAGAAGTAGAATAAATGAATGGAATTCTGTAATAAATAGCAAGACCAATGACATGAGTATTTTTATTTTTAGCTGTAAACTCTTCTGAAAGAAAGGCAGTGGAAATAGCCCATTAATAAAATAATAATACTATTACATGGCAATTAAATGGGACTTATAATTGTTTCCTTGGATGTCAATGCAACAGACCTGTGAAGTAAGACACTGTTATTTCTATTTTTCTGATTGGTCCCAAGTCTGAATCATTTCTAAGAATTAATGCAAGAAAACCTGGTTTTAGAGTAACCAGAATCCTCAACTGCCCGAGAGAACACCCACAACATTAGAGTTGTATCTAAATAGTGTACTCATCATCAAACTGTTCCCCTTTCCTTCTCTGCCCTCATTTGGATCACATGAACTCACCACTTGATATTCCAGCAAAAATGTCCGGAATTCGGTCAGAGATACTCTGCTGTGTTCAGATCTCTCTCCATTGCTGCTGGAGGAAGCACAAAAACATGTTGTTCAGAAAGACCCCACACTACAGAACCAGCCAATCACTGAAGACAGAGTCAGAATTCAGATGCACGGTTGAGAGTAACTAAGGCATTCTTCTTCTGAATCAAAAGCCATGCTGGTTGGGCATGATGAGAGATGCAGTCTAGGCACAACTTGAGGATGTGGAAGGCTGAAAGAGAGATCCAGCCAGCCATGTGACAGTCTTACCCCTTCTGCCTACTCCTCTCTTCCCATAGGGAAATTCTGAGATAAAGACTCAGATAAGGGTGTCACAGGATTTCTAGCAATGACAGAGAGGCCATCCTGCCTTTGAGCACCCTGTTACGAAATGTACCACTGAATAGGAAAACATAATAACAGACCCCAATTAGAAATGTCACTGAGTTTTGCACCAGTAACTTCATTAGTTCTACAACATCCCCAAGTTCTAGAGTGACAGCCACAAATGAGCTATAAAACAGTTATAAACAAATCTTGCTTATGTGAGCTTTGCAATACCAGATAATTTATACCCCCATCTGGGAACCAAGGATGGGAAAAGGAAGCTCTTGTCCTGGAATCTATTTTGAGCACCCTTAGTTTTGAAATTCTATTACCAAACATCTCAACCCAATACTTTAATAATGTCACTATTAAAGAAATTTTGAAACCTGCTTAACAGGGTTCTCTTGCAAGAATAACAAGCCAAATGCCAATATTGGATAATGTTGAATAATTTTAATTCCCAGCACTCAACTCTTCCTACCAAGAACAAAAGACACAATTTACCTTTCTAAGAATGGAACAGCCATCTGCATAAGAAGAAAGAAATACATAAACTAGTTATCTTGCTTGCTATCCTCAAGATGACATACTTCACATCAATCAACACATACCAGTAATAGTCCCATGGCCCTCAGTCTCTTAAGACTGTGCCTGCAGTTTCCTTTTTTTGGGGGGGGGGGTCAACTCTGATTTATAGAGACCATATTCTAGTGGTTTCTTGGTAAGATTTATTCAGAAAAGGTTTGTTATTGCCTTCCTCTAAGAGAGAGTGTGACTTATCCAAGGTCACCCAGTATGTTTCCACTACTGATCTAGGATTAAAACCCTGGTTTCCTAGAGTCCTAATCCAACACTCAAACCACTATACCACACTAGCTCACACATTACTATGGCCTAAATCTAACTGTAGCCCAACTATAATAGACCCAATAAACAATTACTGAACATGAGTCAACACTCACATAAATCTCAATGATTCACTGGGTCTAATTTAGTTGGTACAAACAAGCATTTGGATTTAGTCCTGTGGCTTTGATTGTAAGTTTGTCTAAAATATCTCTTTACTACAACTGTCATATGCATTCATAAATAAAGTGACACATCCAGCTGAGGGATGGGGGAAATGCTCGCATGCTTTTTTATACATTTATACATTCCCTACAGCAGACCCTGACAGAAAGGTTACTCACAGAACCACTAAAATCCATTTTCATGTTACCATTCGAAGAACCCATCTGAGTTCTGAGCTGGATGGATCACAATTTTTTCTGAACAGGGGCAACAGAAGGTGGACGGTGGAGGGAATCACATATGCAGAAACCACTTTTGAGCACAGTTTGTGAGACAGGAATTCAAGCGCATTGTACATACACAACTGCCTCCTTGCTTGATCAAAGCAAAAGTTTATTATTTAGGTTTTATTGAATTCATATATCAGAAACAGCATATAGAGATAAAGCATAAACAAAAGCAAAAAGAAAGCATTGGGAAAGGCAGCAAAAGTAAATATTGCTGTCTCGATCAGGGTTTCTCAACCAGAGTTCCCTGGAACCCTAGGGTTCCAGAAGAGGTTGCTAGGGGTTCCGCAAGATATTGAGATTGAAAAAAATAAACTTTTTTTTAAAGCTGTATTGTAGTTACAGTAATTTTTAGGCAGGGGTTCCCTGAGATCTGAAAATTGTTTCAAGGGTTCCACCAGGATAAAAAGGTTGAGAAAGGCTGATCTAGATTATACACATCATCAAGTATTAAAATAAGTAATAGCTCACTCCTTTCTGCGCATTGTACATGAGGCTCTGGTACAACTGGGCAAACTGTCCATATGTGATATCCCCATTCCTTTGCTCCACATCCTAAAAATAGAGATGGGGGAAAATCTTATTAAAAAATAATGCTTGCCCCCCCCATACATGTATGAGAGATCAATTATTCAATTTGTGGGAAATATAGCTTAAGAACGTCGGGCTATCTTCAGTATTGTGTGTTCTCTTTTCGTTTAATACTGCCATCCTTGTGATTCAGTCATGGTAGAATCATGAATCTTAAATTTACTAAGCAACTGGATGCAGTTAGAATCTCTCAACCCTTCACTCAATGGCAGAGCACAAATGTCACGTGCTGAAGGGTCCAGGTCCAATTACTGGCAGTTAAAAGGATCCAGTGATGCAAAATATCTCTGAGCAGACAATATTGGACTAAATGGACAAATAATTTGACAGGATAACAGACAGCTTCATATGTTTCTAGATTCAGTCTTTCAAGATCAAAGCATAACTAGCCTGAATTAAATGATCCTGAGTAAACACTTGCTTGCCCATATAAGAAATGTTTTCTTAGTGCAGTTCACGGCAATGATTGCCAAGTGGCTGCATGCATGTTTAGAGGAGACAATAAGAACAAGCACTTACAGTTAGCCTTTCACGTAAAAACCTCATGTTAGGGACACGGTAGTTGACTTGCGATAGCATGTTTTTCAGATCCTTTGCAGAAATCCTGGATTATCAAATGTAGAATAAAAAGAGAATAAATTCTTGGAGGATAATTATTTGTTTGGCATATTTATGAAATGCCTACTAACTAAAGTTGTTACACCTGCTTACAATATATTTAAAACACAAACAAATAAGTTAAGGATTATTAAAGAGGAGCAAAAGTGTATACTGGTCCCATCCTCAGATGTTCCAAATGCCATTCTACTGCTGACTTTTTAGGCACAGACATCACAGCCAAGAAATGCTTGCTAGAGCAGCCATGTGCTCACAGGTTGGCCCTGCTCTTGTGGAAGAAACAAGTGACACCAGGGAGGTAGGCGAGCGGACAAACACATTTGCAAGTCCTCTTTCCTTTCTTCAGATGTTCTAAATGCTTGCTATACTTTGTTACAACTGAGCTGGGTTTCCCAAAACATTGTGAGCTCTCCCTTTAAAGTACTGTTTATATTCTTTCTAGGTCAGAGATACATAGAAAACCCTGTCAGAATAATATTCCTTTAAGTGCAGAGAGAAGAGGTTGGAGCAACAGACCACTCTGATAGCGCAGCTGAAATGGGTGTGTGCACAGCTATGGCTAGACAGAAGGTGACTAGCCAAACACTCCTATAAAGATTCACCCTGTGTGAGTTACTGTTATGGGTTGGTGTTGGTTGGTTTGTGTTTGTTTTGTACTGGAACTGAAGATAAAGTCTCCAGATATTGGAAGAACCTTGCTGCTTGTAAGTTTTCTTATTGTGGGTGAAAGCGGGTCATAGCAGTGATAAAACATGCTCGTTGAAACCTTTGTTTTTCAAGTCCTATTCTACTGCATAGTTTATCTGCTGTTTGGCTGCTCCTGGGTCTAGTTTGTCCCCAGGCTGAGCCAGCCACCACGCAGTGAGCATATACTGAGTGGACAAACCCACCAGAAGACAATTCAGTGAAAGGAAAAATACAAGTATAGGCCAAAAAACCACCAGTTGCTCTTTGAGAAGCAGAAAAAATAGTTACCCTGAAGTATTTCCAAAATTACAATGCTTAAAGAGCTTATTAAAGGTGGCACTTCCATAGATTACTGATTGGAATAGGACACTACAGGTACACTAAGAATATCTCTTAATCCAAAATTATCCACATGGGTGGCTGAGATAGTGACACCTTTGCATTCTGATGGTTCGATGTACACAAACTTTGTTTCATGCACAAAAGTATTAAAAATGTTGTGTATAAAATTACCTTCAGGCTATATGAAACATAAATGAATTTTGTTTTTAGACTTGGGTCCCATCTCTAATATATCTCATTATGTATATGCAAGTATTCTAAAATAAAATAAAAAATCCAAAATATGGAACACTTCTGGTCCCAAGCATTTCAGATAACGGATACTCATTCTCCATTGTATTCCTGTGGGTCCTTCCCCCATAACTGACTGAAATGATAAGAGGGTCATCCCCAAAAACAGCTTCAGATAAATACATTTGTTTGCATTCCTAACTATTCTTGGAAACTTTTAATAACTGTCTAGAAAACTCTTCCTCTGCAAAAAGTATTGGACAACAGAGAGAGAGAGAGAGAAAGCAAAATAGCACTCTGTAATAAGATGTTTCCTGAACTGTATGAGAAACTTTTTCAAAAGAATGGGATATGCAATTTTTGCAAAATCATTTTGGGGTTGACTACACGATGAAAAAAATCCTCTGAGCAGAATGCCCTTGGTCCTCATGGACGCTGGCCCACATTTGCCATATTCAGAAAGAGGGGGGCTGAAAAATCCGAAAAACTCCAAAAAGATCGCGATAACAGCTTTCGCTGTTTTTAGCAATCTTTTTTTAAAAGTCTACAAAATAGTGCATAATTGGTTGTGTGAGCAACCGAATTGAAAAGGCGCACACAGCAAATAGTAGGGCTGAAACCTGATTGGTCAGACCTTGGGGGTGAGTTTTTTCTTTTTTTTTCCGGCCAGCATGGTCGATAAAGTGGTAGAGCAAAAGAACAGAGGCACTTTTAGTGGAAAACTGTTCTTCCGCAACAGGTTACTTTGTTAAAAAGGGGGGGGGGGGTTGGAACTCAATTCACTTGCGGCCACCTTTTTTTTTGGGGGGGGGGGACTCTTATGAACAGCCAAATCGCTATTTTTCCTTTTCTGCAAAGTGTTGGATGAGTCGTGGGGACAAATGGAGTCTGCAGCGATAGGGAGGTAAGTCGCTATTTTTCACGACAAATTACCCTGTCTAGCTGACCCCTTTGTTTGCTTTTAAGAAAATTTCCCTGCAATACTTGTCTGGAGCAATTTAGATTTACCTAATCTATTTCAAACCTGTGGTTTCTGAACTGTGTTGCAGAAAACTCTGGGGTTCAATGAAAGCTTTTCAGAGGTTTCCCAATGAGAAGATAATTAACAGAGAACAAAATTCCCTGAAAGGCAGAATATTCTCCAGGACTGATCAGCCCTGAAACATTCAGCCACAGAATCACAAGGATGTGTTTTAAGTTGCACCATCTGTTCATAAAAGAAAATGGAAAGTCCATACACGACTATCCAGCCCTTATATGCACTATGTACCCCATAGATTTTGGCAATTTTGTGGCAGACATACAACATTTCCTCCATCAATGAGTTGAGATAGAAAGGGACCCTGAAGATCAAAAGATGGAATCATGGGATATCATCGTGCTGAATTTCATTCTATGCTAACTGTTTCAGTCTCATTCTATTTGAAGAACACAAGCATTTGTAAGATGACTGTTCAAAACTGAACTGCATAGTAGGTTGCCAACGATGCAGAAGATGTTACTGAAGGGGTGACAAAGCCATCCCACGCCCATTTTTAATTTTTAAAATTGTTTTTATTCACATTGCACACTGAGACCTCTAAAAAGCACAGAGGCAATTTTTGCCACATTCCTTCCTGCTCCCTGGTTTATTTTAGGCTGATGGGCTAAAATTCAAAACCAGAAAGTCCTGATTCTTTCCAGCTTGGGGGAAAAAACGGGGTTTAAAACAGCTGAAGTGGTGCTGAAACACAAGGCAAAATCACCATCCACATCTATAAAAGCAAAGATCTTCGGGGGGGGGGAGAAAAATTTGGAGGAAACCTTCCCCCCCTTTTTTCCAGAGCCCCACATCCATGGAAAAAATGGACAAAAATTGACTTTTCTTTTAGAATGATGAATAAAATATTTAGTATATATAAATGTCCATATATACTCCCCCGCCCCAAAATTATTTTAGAAACTGTGGTTGGCATTCTGTTCAGTATTTATGATGTCATAAGCTAGACTCATGACCTCAAAAATTTTGCTGTTAACATTTATGATTGTGGCACAGTTCCCATGACCACAAAGCCCCCTACCCCATACCAACTCAAAAGCCAGGCTGCTGTAGCAACCAAAGGATTAAGGGGTGCTGGTAAGAGGGGAGCTGAAGAATGACACATCTAGCCCCCTCTTGACAGCAAGCTGAGGTGTGATAAACAGCAGTTATGACAGAACCTCACAGAACACCTGAAGGGCTGTAAAGTTGTTCAGCCTTGGTCTAAATACCATGATTATTACACATGCCCTCATAAACTACCATCACTGCACATTGCTAAACATACACACACAGAAAACATTTCTGTCTGAACATTATCCTGTCACTTCTAACCTCTCTGTTTGATAAAATGGGATTGATTAGGATGAATTACTGCTCAGTAGCTGCAGGACCATCTGAATGTGATGTGATTGGCTATGTGGCAGAATTCTGAACTGCAAAAAGTGCCAATGGCCTTAGATAATTCTTATCTTATTGGTTTATTGGCTTAGATCATTCAAGCAATATTTGATACCCCTTTCCCATAAAGCCCTTGTAATGCAG
Organism: Gambelia wislizenii; assembly: GCA_030847615.1. NCBI lineage: Eukaryota > Metazoa > Chordata > Lepidosauria > Squamata > Crotaphytidae > Gambelia > Gambelia wislizenii. The sequence goes on from JAUMIR010000004.1 coordinate 39,719,354, forward strand.
TTGTAAGACTGATTAGGTGACTATGCTCCTATCTGTCAATAATGTTCCAAAAGGTGCTAATAGGCAATTACACATATTTATTGAGCAGCTTTTGTGGATGCAGGCATACTGATTGGATTAAATCTAATAAAAATGAACTGAAGTTGATTGGACCATTTTAGAGATGTAAAATTTCTGGAGACTTTGAAGCCATGAAAAAATCGGAGCGGGGAGTCCCTCTAATTTTTTTAAGGAAGAAACCGATTTTGGTGTGTGGTGTGAGAAAACTATATATTTCACCTTTTATTGAAAGTTACTTCTTTACTTTAGGAACATAACATTCATTATACATAACTTTGCATTAAATTATCATGTTTGATATATTAAAGGAACAGTTTATTCAAACTATAATTACAAATCAAACTTTTAAAAAAACTTTATGCTACAAGTACTTATAAGTTCCTAAGCTACATGGAAGATCTGAACTATAAGGACCCTCTTTGATTTTACCAGTTTTAGAAGCAAGCACAAAACCCCATTATGAACAAAAGAAAACATCAATATCAGTAAAACAGAGGAAATTGTTTGGTCTCCACTAGTTCTCCTGTTGGGGTGTAGAAAGACGCACTGTGTCCACCACGACCACCTGCAGAGTTGTTCCACGTCGACAGGACGCCAAGGAGAAGGTTTCTGGAGAGACTTCTGCAAAAGACTTCAGGCTGAGAAGGAAAAATTCCTTCACCCCAGCACACTCCCTTGAGCTCTGGCTTGCCAAATAAAGACAGCAACAAGGCCAGCCTTCACTCAACTTGAGGGCTTTAAGCTTTATTTGCAGTATATTTACAATAAATATACAGAGTATAGGACAATCTCTCTTAATCCAACAAACTGCTTCGCCAACCACCATCCACAACAAATCCACACTGGAGATAATTCCCATCTCCTTTTTATAGGCAGTTAAACAATGCCTGTTACATCAGGCATCTCAGGTGTGCATACTCTCAAGTGCTAACTCACACACACACCTGCCACTGGAGCTTAACTACTTTCATTATTAAGCTTACAGCTCCATCTTGTGGTCACATCCATGTCATTTCCTGACATCTCCATAGTTTCAAGTAGACATAATGCACTCATTTCAATAAAAAAGATCCGAGAAAAGGACACCAAGACCAGGAATTATAATGATCTAATATTGTACCTAGCCTTATATAAAAGTCTTCCTCTTAGTTTTTAGAAATAGTTTTTGGGAGGGAAGTCAATTACCTTGTCTTAAACATTTCATTTCAAAATGCAGTAGCACCCCTGTATCCGCGGATTCAATTATCCGTGGTTGGAGATGGCGCAGGGAAGGGAGGGGGATCTCACCTCCCCTGTCTCTTCCTCTGGGAGGGCTCCTGTTGCCGTGGCGGCGATCACGGGAGCAAAGGGGGAAGGGAGGGGGAGGAGCAATCTCACCTCCTCCCCTTCTCCCCCACCATCGCTGCCATGGCAGGCCATGCCAGGAAGGGGGCAGAGGAGTGATCTCACTCCCCTCCCCCATGATCGCTGCTGCAGCAGGGCCATGGCAGGGGCAAAGGGAGGGGGAGGAGTGAATTCACCTCCCCCCTTTCCCCTGGGATGGTGTTCACTATTATCCACGGAATTCACCATCTCCAGGGGGAACCAATCCTCCCCCAGATACGGGAGTGCTACTGCATATTCCATAATCTATTTTTCCAGGGATGGGGGTAGGCTTCAGAAAAAATAGGGGGAAGAATTTTTCCTGTCGTCCCCCCCCCCCGGCCTTCACATCTCTTCACAATTATCAAAAGATAATAGGTTCTCCCATATTAATGGGGTTTAAAACTCCTTGCTCAGGCAGGTTCACTGTTTGGGAATTTTTTATTAGGAATTTTTTATTGGAATAAGACCATTCTACTGAAAAATACACCCAACCACAAAAGGCTGTAACAATAACGCAATAATAATAATTGTTTTCCTTTTTTCTTACTAATACAAAAACAAAACTATCTATCCTAACACTAATATATTTTTCCTCTTAATCTAAACACACTATAATCACATTATATTTACACATTATAATTATATGCCACTGGGTAACAATTACTGTCTTTTACCCTGTCTGAATCTCTAACTTGGCACAGACCAGTCAAATCAGCTGAGCATTTCCAAACTTCTACAGCAACCATCTGCTAAGTAACTATGGCTCACATTTGTCCAGAGATCCTTTCTTATGTAGAACAAGTCTGCTGTTGAGTGGAGTAACCCATGCCTGATGATTCACTATGATTTGTCTGTCAAATGGTGACTGAAGAAACCCAAGCACATCACTTTCATATGATGATTTACTGGCAAAGGAATCATGTGCTTCTGGCATCCTAGAAACTATGGTCTCCTCTCCCCAGGAAGAGAGACTGTAGAATTCCCATCACAGCAGAACAGGAAAGTGCAAGACTTAATCCAGTTTAAAAAAAAATCGTCTGCAGCTGAACTCCCGAGAGATGCACATTGCAGACAGAGACAACCTTGCAGCCTGAGGATTAGCTCCAGCCATTAGGTCAGGAAACAGAACCCAGTAACTACCCATTTTATTACTTCCAGATCTCAGTGGGTGAGAAAAGTGCCTGCATTCTAAAAGAATGGAACAGAAAAACATCCCCTGCCCCACATCTCTCTCTCTCTCTCAATCTCCTTCTCCAGTGTCCATCACATAACAGCTACAAATACAACAAAGCTCATGTGCAAGGCTCACGATTTAGGGCATGAAACAGAAACACAAAAGGCCCTTTCGCACTATGCAATTATAACACTATGATTCTACTTTAACTGCCTGTGCAGTTAAAGATTCCTGTGGAATCTTGGGATCTGCAATTCAAGGAGAGGTATTTACAATTCTCAGCCAGTTCCTCAACAAACTATAAATCCCAACATTCCATAGGATGTTACCATAGCACTGATAGTGGAATCGTAGCACTATAATTGTGTAGTGTGAAAGAGCCCCAAAGTGTTGCCCATGTGTCCAATGGCTGTGTAAAGCTACTGTGTGAAGATGCTGCAGAAAAGGCTGCATTGCTATAATTTCTACACAAGAGGGAGTCCTATTATCACCTTACATAGTCCATTGACAATTTTGGGAAAGTGCCATGACTTGCATCTTTCTGGATCCTATTACATTCTATCCCACTCTCATAACTGTATAACTATGCTTTATGCCTGAGGCCTTAATACCACTTGGTACTACTGACTCTGGAGACCAGGATTTGAATCCCCATTCAGCCATGGAAACCTACTGAGTGACCTTGGACAAGTTATACTCTCAGAGGAAGGCAATGGCAACCCCTCCCTGAAGAAATCTTGCCAACAAAACCACGTGATAGCTTTGCCTTAGGGTCATCATAAGTTGGAAACAACCTGAAGGCACACCACAAAATGAAAGATGGCACAATTGGGGAATGTAACAGTATGGTGAAATGGGGCTGAGAGAGGGATATGTGGAAGCACGTCCAGCCTCTTCCACATCTAGTGACTCAGTTGCATAGATCCACTCAACCCACATTTACAATGTGACATTTTGGCCACTGAACCTAACACACAGTGGCTGAAATCCTGTATGGCTCAGTGTAATGTAGTAGTTCTATTTGTGGACCTAAACTAGGCTCAGCCACATACCACTGCCCAGATTTACTATAGAGCCTCTAAAGCAACCCCAGCATGGCCATTCTGTTCCTTGGGGGGAGTGGGCAAGATTGGAAAAATGCCTGGCTATGTCTCTGTAGCCAGATACAAAATTATTACAACAGTGTTGAGATCCTAGAGTCCTTCAAAGGTCTCAGTGCTACAGTAATCATTTTGTGTCTGGCTACAGGGCCACAGCCGCACAGCCGCATGTTTCCCTACTCCTGCTTGCTTCCCATGAGGCACAGAATGGCCATGCAGGAAGGCGCTTCAGAGGCTGTACAGTAGGACCCCCGTATCCACAGGGGTTCAGTTCTCAGACTTACAGTGAATACCGGAAACTGTGGATAACAGTGAAAACCATTGACAATAATGAGACATTCAGTTTAAAATACCATAGAGTTGCCTTGGAGGACCTAGAAAATGTCTCAAGCAGATGCCTCTCTAGGCATTTTTCTAGGAAGACTCTATGGTATGTGTTCTGTTTTGTGTTCTGTGGATAACTGAAACAATGGATATTGGTTCTGCAAATACAAGGATCCTACTGTACTTTAAGTTTGGGGGGGGTATTTGGGCTCTGTGAAAGGAAGGAATACCAACCATTGGAACACCCCCCAAAAAGGACATACAGAGGTGTAAGGGAAATGTACAAATGCATACACCAGACATAGTCTGTTTCATGGCTTTGGGCATGGGTGCAGGTATGGTGTGGTGAGTGTGTTGGAGGACCCAATAATAATAATTTGGTTGAAGATGAGGATACATACCACCAGCTCAAGCACACCAGCTTTCAGTCACTTTCTTCAGTGTGAGGAACAGCTTACAAACTATGATGATTCTTTAATAACAAAACCTATTCTATTTGAAATGCATTGCCTCTAGAGGTTGCTTAAAGAAATTAGTATTTCATACTGCAAGTAAGTATTAAGTAACCCATTGTCATTCATGCATGAAAGACTACCAAAGCCCCAAGACTGCTGCTATTCTTCCTCTATCCCCAATTTATTCCTTTGCTGGGAGCAAAGCTAATTTAGCTGTCTCTTTGTGAAAAATGTTCTCATAATATGACCTCTCCAGAAAAAGACCCTCAGGTGAAGATGTCACGGCCCAGGGAGAATCATGTGGGAAGATCTTTCAGGTACCAAGGTCATGGCAGGCCAGCCCTGCAAGTTAAAATGTCCACAGACTAGTTCTCACAGCCTCAGTTAATGACTAACCTTGCAGCTTGGTATAAAATTGTTTCTAGCACTCCAAACCTATATTGGTGGACAAATACACAACTGCCTGAACTGTATTGCATTAGAAATGGGGAGAATGGGAGATAATTCTACATTACCAAGATAGAAACATTAGAATGAGGTTGTTTTCAAAAAAGAGCATACATACCTTGGCAATTGCCAGTAGGGGGTAAAGGGGGCATTTACAATGCTAGATTTTTTAAAAAAAATATTTAAATTATTATTATTGCAACTTCCTGCTAAAGATGACACATATGGGTTCTTTTCTTGTATTTACTGAGCACAGGTATGCAAGATAGGACAGACCGTGACTATGTGATTAGCCAAAGGAAAACCAGTGAGTGCATCTAGATGTTACAATCCTAAGCCAGAATCATAAGGCATGGAGAGCCAATCAGGAGCCTGTGAATGCAATGCATCAACTGTTTTAGAACTCTAAGTCATTGTTTTTGAGTGGCATGCTGATAAATTCTATTCAATGGCTCCTTCTTGGCTCCTCTGGGACTTGTCAGTCTGGCATGTTGAGGAGACATAAGCCATACTTTTTGACTTGGCATGTCTCACCAGATGAAAGATCTGACATTGGTTAGGCCACTGCCACCTGCAGTAGGTACAAATGGGCAGCATGCATGATGAACATGTTGCTCATAACTGAAAAGCCTGGACCCCTGATTGTCATCACACATGAACTGGGCCACTGAGTTTCAGGGGCAGATCTCTAAAATTGTAGGACATCTGTTTTAAGCGACACCTGATTTCTGAATACAGATTTCACAGATCTGAACAAACAGCAAGTTATATACACACAAAGAAAATAACTGCTATTCAGATTTCAGGAGGCCTTACTCTGGTAATTTAACAATCTATGCCTCTAATACAGAAAATGTCAAAACAAAAAGCTGCCTATCTCTTTCCCTTGCAACTCTTATTAAAAAACTCCTGTCATTTGTATTGTTGCTTCTTCCCCTCTTAGACTTGGGGGCAGTGGAAAAAGGAGAGCTGGATAGTATTGTAAATAAATAAATGCACACATAGAAACAAGAATGAATAACAAAGGCTCATTTAGAACCTCAGGCTGGCTTATTATATCCATTGAGAGCGCTTGGCGTTTCTCTACTTTGCAAGCATTACCATTGTGTTCCAAGTCCTCTAAGCAGAATATTCAGAAAACAGGTGGCAATCATCTCCTGAAGTCATGACACAACCTCATCAATATGTAAATTATGCAACAAATGCACCCCTCCTTCATTTGACAGATGTTGTTCATACTTTACATCCACACTGCACGGATGTTGTAGGCAGCCTCATCCCAGCTTCCAGTCAAATAACAATCAAACCAAGGTCTCTTGCCCGGACAGGAAATAGGAAGAGTAATTACACAAGGGAGAAAGGACATAAGTAAGCAGCGAAGTAGCCAGATAGCATTTGGCACTAGAAACACATTTCAAAGGAAATGGTAATTTTGTTTATATGCTGGGGAGAGGGAGAGGCAAAGTGTTTCAGCTCTAGTACCAAACACAACAGGTACCAGGTTTAATACACAATAGGGTTCCTAGGCCTTGAACCGTTGTGCAAAATAACTTTGGTGTACCATCTCACAACGTATCAGTGCAGCATTCAGAAATTCTGCACTGTGACTTTGTATGGTTCTATGGCAAGGGAGGATGCTAAAGAGTAAAACCAAAGAGAACACTTAAAGCTGTTACTGAAATAAGACAGCAAATGTGATGGCAGCAAATTAGCCAATGGTGTGGCTCCCTTGGGTTCCACTAGGTCCAATGCCGTCCCCTGGAACCAAGAAGATGTCTATACCACCTTCTTCTGCTTAATAGGTTTTTGTTGTTATTTGCCATCAAGTTGACTTCAACTTATGGTGATGCTATGAATGGCAGACTTCCAAGATCTCTGGTCATCAATCAGGCCTTGCAAACTCAGGGCCATGGCATCCTTGATTGAGTCTATCTACACCTGTAATGTGGTCTTCCTCTTTTCCTACTGCCTTCTACCCTTACCAGTCTTTTCCAATGAGTCACATCATCTCATAATATGTCCAAAGTACAACAGGCTTTAGTCACTCTGGCTTCTAGAAAAACTTCAAATTTGATGTGCTCTAAGATCCATTGATTTGACTTTTTAACAGGCCACAGTACTGACAGAACTCTTTTCTACTACCATATCTTACAGATCTTTAAACTGTACAATAACTTGCAAAATATTTTTACCACTGGGCAAACCTGAGGGAATATACATATTCTCGTTCAAACTGTCCTCAATTTTCAAAGGAAAAAAAAAGAAATCACACCTCCAGCTTTGACTGGACATCTCTGATGTCTTTGATAGTTTACTTCAGTAGACAAACTCTGATGGCTTCATTAGACTTACACACACACGAAAAAGGTGGTGGTGGGAAGATATCTGCTGCCTAATTAATCAGGGATTAATTAACCTTTTTAGTCAATTAGACTAAAAATTCAATTAGTTTTGAATAAGTTGATCTAACTAAAAATATTGCATCTTTAGTTGCTTTAAAATTAATTTCTAGTACTTAATTCCCATTCAAAATAAAGTATTGGAAAGAGCTTTCTTCTTTCCAGTACTCAATGAAGCATCTCCACTCAATGAAGCATCTCCATTTTTCCAGTGCAACAGATCTGCCAGTGCTCCAGTTATCCAATACTTCTAGAAATTCAAAGGCAGCATTTCAGTAAGTAAAATGGACCACTGTTTCCAAAGATTTCAGTTATTCAAATCAATGTGATCATATTGTAACCAAAAGAAAGTTGCACTCTATTTACCTGTCTTCCCTGTTGCGATCAATTGAGTAAAATTGTTTTCGAAGCCACCTAAAAGCAAACAGATTGTGAAATTTAAGTCTCTCCAATTGCTCTGTTAAACTTTCGTAAATCTACAAAAAAAAAAAATTAAGACACAGGTTTATCTGCAGCATATTAATTGAGCATAATTGGTTAAAAGAAAGTCAACATGTCCCCCATCTCCCCACACACATTTTGGATTCTATAGCATTGTACAAGTTTTGACTCTAATACAATCAATAAGTAAGTTAATTATAACTTTGCTCAAACCCTCAATACTTCCCCCACACAGTTAAAGCCAAGCTATGAAGGCCAAGCAACAAGAAGCTAAATGTTAGGATAAATCCCTTTTGGAGTACTGCTCTCAGAATTCTGGAAGCTGTACTCTTAAAAAAAAGTAAATCTCTATGCTTTGAGAAGAATGTTCCACATCGGCAAGCCACTCACAAAAATACCTTTTCTACAGGTTATAGAGGCTGAAGACACATATATTTATTTACCTCAAGCAAGTCTGCTTGATCAGTGCTGGATATTATGCTGGGACATAAAATAAGAGGGTATGTTTGAAATATGTTGGTTCCAGGAGGCCTAAGTAGCAACTGGTTTCTTGACTCCTCTCCAAAAATGTGACGACTTATATAAATCAATGCAATAATATTATCAAATATCAATTTTAAAAAAGGAAGATGAAGGAAAAATACATTAAGGCTGCAATTCTACACATGCTTACCTGAGAGTAGATCCCACTGAATTCATTGGGACTTACATCTGAGTAGACATGCGTAGTATTGCACTGAAAGAGGAGCCAAAAGTAAATACTCTCTAAAAGACTAGAATTATAAACACTGTCTTCATGTTTTGCTTTACCTCATTCTTCCCCCTCCTTCATCTGTGCCATAAGGTGGCTTTTGCAATCAATCTGTCAATCCATTCTTGAATCTTTCACACTCAGAAGCATAAAAATCTTGAAAATTATGTAACTATGCATAAAACTGATTTTCTTGTGAACAGATCCTGTGGATTTTCTTTTAGCATGTTTTGCATATATATAAAAAGATTATGTTGGCAAAAAAGGAGATGAAATGAAACCTTCACTATGCCCACCTATCTGATTTTGATACCCTGCCCTCAATTTTTGTTTTTTTGTTTTACCTTTCAATCTGCAATGGGGTAGCAGCTTTTAGGGTATCCGCCACAAGCCAGTTCAACCCTTTGATCCACATGTTGACTTCATCTTCGGATGTGGCTGTGAAAATAAAGGAGAAACTGAACTTGTAACGATATGAGCACAGGCACTGACCCCTATTTCCAAGGAGGAAGTCCCTATACACAGGGTCTCAAGCAGGAGGAAACTAATTCTACCAAACATGAGGCTTTTATGTTATAAAGGAGCACTACAAAATCAGCCATTAAGGGAAAATAATTCTGATATTTTAGCACTCGTGAGTGAGACACAGTTTTTTTCTAAATATTTAAAGAGATTTTCTTTTCTTCTTCTATGACAGACTTGTGGAGCTTGGAGAACAGTTATAGAACCTGCCAACCTACATGTCAAGCTCTGCAGAGCTGTCAAGAACTATTTGTCTAGTTACCCATGGCAAGAGAGAAACATCTCCAGGCAGTTGGAAGAAAGTTATACACGCCCACCATCCACCTTTTGGGCCATAGGAATACATTAAAAAAATATTTAACATAATTGTGTGGCAGCAATCAGACCAGTATATATTTTGGTGGGCTAATAATTATTTACAAAGTTTTCTATGGAGCAGGGAAGGGAACTGTGTGTCATGCCCCCACTGGAAGAGTGCTTTTCAGAGAAGGACCATAAGGATCCTGTGAGCAGTTCTCTGCAGGAATTTTGAGAACCTAGGGTCTGAGAGGAACCTGGTCTCTCAAGAAAGATGGCTGTGGACCCACTCCCTGCAAGTTTGGCAATAAAGACAAAGGCAAAGCCACCTCCAAGACCCTGAAAATGCTGGCATCTCAAAAAATAAAGAGAGAACCCCACCTTGCAGGCTCAATGTTTTCAGTCTGAATTCCATGCCATAAAGGATGACAAAACAATGAGACTGATCTGGACGGAAAGAAGGATCCTCCTGATAGCGGTCAAAATCTCGGGAGTTCCTTCCCAGACGAATCTCTTGGATTTCACGAATGTCAACTATAAAAGAAAGAAAAGGGATCAACTGGAATGTCAAAAAATGTATACACAACTAGGGTGCATTGTGAAGATAAAATGCTCAGTGACAAAGCTTTTGATATCCCAGAATGATAACTACTCTTATTAGCTAATGATATAGCTATTCACATTTTAACTATAACATTTTTAGGTAAGGCCTGCTCCTGTAATGTAAAGAAAGTATTCCATAGTTGTAGCTGTGTTAATCTCTTGCAGGAAAATAAACAGAATCTTTGATCATTTTAAACACATTTATTATTGCATAAACTTTTGTGGCCCAGAGTCCATTTTTATCAGATGCATGAAGTTTCATGTTCAGTAGATATTGTATATTCTGGTGTATAAGATGACTTTTTAACCTTCTCAAAATCTTTTATAAAGTAGGGGGTTGTCTTATATGCCGGAATAGGGCTCCCCCATCATGGTTTTGGAAGGACAGGTGGTGGCTGGCTGGATGGGGGGAGGCTTGCCAGCACCCACCTTCCCGAAGCCGCGATGGGGAGCCCTATAAGATGACACCCCGCCCAGCCAGCCACCCCTCCGTACACCCCCCCCCCGAAGCCATGATCGGGACCCCGATCGTGGCTTCAGGAAGGGCGGGTGGCTGGTGGCTGGAGGGGGGAGGCTGGAGGGGGGAGTTTGGGATATACTCGTTGTATGAGAGAAGGAGGGGTAGTCTTATACGGCACATATATCCGAAACTCTATATTTTAAATTAAAAATGGGGGGGGGGTTATTTTATATACCCAGTCATCTTATATGCCAGAATATTCTCTCTCTCTCTCTGGCTTTTCTTCGCAAACGAAGATTCAGGAAGGACTCATCCCGCGCTTTCTGCAAGCGCGCTGATGACTAAAAAGGCCAATCCGAGATAAACAAGTCCGGTTGCAAAAAGCACAGCAGAAGGTCTCCTTGGGTGATGTTTTTGGGTTGTGATTCTTTCTGCGTTGTCGTTTCTCTTCAAGACTTGTTCGTCGTGAGTTCTCAAATAAGGCTGCAGCATTGTGGATAGTGCGTCTCCATGCCTCCCGATGTGAGGCCAGGGCGGACCACTGTTGGTGATCAATTTGGCCATGCCTGAGATGTTGTTTCAGGGAGTCTTTGTATCGCTTTTTTGGAGCGCCCTATATGCCAGAATATACGGTACATGGAAATGCTAGGAGTGGGGGAGAAACTGTAAACAATAAGGCCATTTGGAAATGAAATGAACTGCACAAAGTACAAACAGTGATACTTTATTGATTCACAAAATTAATGGCCATTGTTTTGTGGTCATTCACAACACAGCTGGGAGTTCACAGACATCCTTCCAGTGGTGAGCAGACTAACACATATAGTAGTGTTTTTAAAAAAGAAAAAGAAAGAAAGGGAAGAAGTATCAAGACTTATGGGTATACGGTAAAAAGCCCTTTATCTGTAGTATCATCATTCTAAACTTATATGAATTTAGGACAAGGATTAGGAAGTGGTATGGGGTAGATCTCCATATCACCAACTCCCCCTGATAAACCAGATGACCTCCAGAGGGCATGGTCCTCGACCACCAAACTACCCTAAGTGGACAAAGAAAAATGAGGAACTAAACAGGGCTCATTCAATGTGTGCTTTGAGAAATATTCCATATGATCAAAGACTCCTTTTTTATTATTATTTTCCAAGTTCCTAAACTAACTTCTGGCATTTCAGATTAGGTTTTAATACTAAGTTCTCATCCATCCTCGATCTATTTCCTCTTTAAAAGCTGGAGGTATTCAAAGAATTCTCAGGACAATTTTGTCATTGAAACAGATTCTAGGAGAGTAATCAACAAATAAAATTTTCTCACATATGCAGAATGGACCTTGGCTCTGATGCACCAAAATACGTACATAGCAAGGAAGAACTGTAGTTATGAAAGGAAGGACATAACTCAAAATAAAATGCTAGCCAAAAGAACAACCAATAGTGTCAGGATAACTGCATCTTTAAATAATTTTTTTATTTAAATTTGTAGCCTAAGTTTGGGTCCCACTTGGAGCAGGGGTCCTATCTTTCTGGGCCCATACTGGTTAAACAAACCATGTCTACACTCAAATAACTCCAAGTTGGTCACTGGGTCTCCCTGGAACCACCAGAGGTCACTATGATGTATCCCAAGAACAATAGCAATAACTCGCACACATAGATAAAAGGGAAATGCATAGATACTTAAAAAAAAATACACACATGCATATTGCACATGTGTGAACAGGCAAAGTAGAGAAACAGCCTTTTCAAAGGAGTATAAAAATACACTCAGGACTTAGTTACATTGTTCCTCTGGTGAACAGACACAAGTTATACACTTTCACCTAACAATCCATGTAGTGAGTTTTTAATTTACTACCAGGACTAAGTAAATAGTCACACACATAGACAAACACACAATCCTAAACAAGAAATATATTATTGAAGTAATCCTTTACTGTTCTGTATTTATCCAAACTGCCTTTAGAAGGCTGCTAATTTTGGAACTGGGTATCAAGAGGTACATGCTTTTTTGCCACAAACTACTTGAGAGGAGACAAGGAAAATAATTGCCAGGAACGGCCCTGTCTTATGCCAAGCAGTGTTTAAAGGAAACTGAAGAATTAGGAGAAACAGTCTTTGGTGAAAAAGAAGGTGTTGAGTACTGAAGCTCACAGTGCAAAATGACAAGAGAGAGGATTTGTGATATCTTCTCATTGCTAATGGAAGGTGACAGAATTTTCTTAAACAAACAAACAGGTCCACATACTTCCTGGAAAATCATTCTAAAACCCCCTTGGTGGAATCAATTAATGGCTTTTGTGACTCATGGTTTTCCAGACACAAAACATTTCCAAGCAGCAGAGAGTAAAATCCTTTGCAGAGATGGGCTGTAATGTAGCCCAGACCTTACTATAACATACATCTTTTGTGCTTTTTCACCCTAGGTGATATAAGCATATTTCAGCTGGCAGGTTTTTGTGTTTGCTTGCTTTATCTATAAATCTGCCTCTGGAAACAGAAGGAGTTTTGGAAAAAATGCTACCCAAAGTAGCAGAAAGGTATACTATCCCTTGAGCTAACCACATAATCAAAGAAAAAGAATCAGCAAAGAAAAGGTACTCCTACAATTTATCCAGTTGTAACCCCTTAAAAAAAACACATTGTCATGGATCAAACATATGTCCGTTGATTATGACTTATCTGTTGATTATATGCTCTGACTTTCAGTAAGACCACCGTGCCAACCCATCACCTCCAGTGCCAGACAGAATGGTATGGTACCATAGGGCTCATAAAGAGGACCATATGCAAGAAACAAAACAAGAATGGAAAACATCTTTTAAAACTTGGGAGGAAGGAGAACAGAAACAGATCTGCACTTCAAGGCCTTATTAATTTGAACTGGGAGCACTCTCATGTTTATTTGTCACATGGGGATTACAGATGGGCCTGAGCTCTTAATGTCCAGAAGCAGTGTACCTGTTCGGGCACTAGGGTACATTTAGGATAACACTCCCATTCTGCTTTCAGACATTCAGACAAACAAGAGTAAAGCCCCCCACCACCACACATTCATTCCTTTATTCATTATTCCAGCCTTGGGGACTCAATATACCATAGCTCGCCCTCCCAAAACTAGGTTGGTGGTGCTGAGCCCCCCTGAAATGAATAGATAAAATTGGACCACCAAGACACTCATATAGTTGCACCCCTTTGGGAATTATCAATCAAAAGTGTACTAAATTACTATCATTTTGCTATTACTTCCATGGTACTTGGATTGTTACCATCTTTATTTTGATAATTATAAAGTTTGTTTTACTGCAATGCATTTTTTTCATTTTATTGTAAAAACATACCTGCAAATAATCACAATTAATAACAAGCTGCCTGCCACCACCACCCCACACACCTTATTACAGTTCTGAGGTCCTGCAATATAAGTGAACCCCTCTGACCATTATAGAAAGCTACCATTTCAAATCCCAGGAGTCTTGCTCCCCCTACCCACAGTTTAGATGGAAATGGCAAAGGAAATATAAAATAATTTCCTAGATTCTTTTGGGAAACACTTAGGTGTATGCTTGCATAACTATCCTAAAGCTCTCATGGGGAGCTACACAGGTTGTAGCAAGGTCACAGAGGCCAATGACCTCTTGATTTTCATCTGAATGCAAGTCACTGTGTGGACTTGTTAGGCCACCCCATGTCCTGTCTAGTCCTCTGTGAGATTTCTAGTAAATTGCCGGGGGCTCCATATGGGACTGATGAAGTTACACTGTGCTGAGGAACTGGAGGTTGCAAACCAGTAGAAACAGTGCCACAAAAAAACAAAACAAAACAAAAAAACATGCAGCATGTGATTCCCATTTTCATCCAACAGCTAAACAAACCTGAAATTCTGCCACCTGGCTGCTGAGAGGCAGGTGATGTGGGTCAGATTCAGCTTCCCCTTTGTTCTACCTTCTCTACTTCTTGCCAAATAACTGACTGGAAGAATTATGCATCTTTCAGGCCTATACGCATGCAGCCTCAGCAGCCCCACAAGCACTCTGATGGATCAGACCCTTTATGTACCCTCCAGCTACACACTAAACTGTAATTTTAAAAATGGAAACAAAGAATGAGTTCCAGTCATTCTAGGAAGGACTCCACATAAAATAACTTGCTTATTACTCATGCACTTTTAGAAAAACCAGTTTAATTAGAATCAGAAGAAGAAACACATCTTCCAACTCTAAACTTTTTGGGGGGTAGGGTGGTATGTGATGTGAATGGAACTGCTTGGACACCAGAAACCAGCATATAAACAAAATAAATAAGTAATACATTAAAATATGGAATCATCACATTATTTTTTTCACCATTTCCTAAGAGAAGCCACCCCAGTACTTCTTTATTAATATCCCAATTTATGTCCAAAATTGAAAAGCAGTGGTCTTCCTACACCTTGCTTTTTGGGTCTCCTTTTCCTGTCAATTCCTGCACATCTGTATAGGCAATTAAAATGCATTTCACCAGTGAAGCACAGTGGTTTCAACACAGACACCAGGGTGACACAGAACTATCATCAACCCTATACTTCCTTATTGTATCACCATGAATGAGGAAGAGATCTAGAAATCTTGCAAAACTCGGGTGATCTTTTGATGGGCCCATTAAGGGCATTACATTTACACAGATACCAGAATTGTTCTTATGACCAACATGGTTCTTTTGCTTTTTACAGAAAAATGAGTGAAAACAGGTAATTGCCTTAAAGAAAAATGTGAGATAAAGAGGGTAGGAGGGGAGAGGACCATATGTAAGCTAACCAAACATCATAACCTGTTGTCTGTGTACAGTTCAAAGTTCTTGACACAAAAAGATAAGTCTTATCCTTTCTTACCTTCCTGTACCCAGTTTCCAAGATTATCTTTCTGTGCATGCAGAAAGATCAAGCACAGCAGTTTGGGGTTAGTAGAAACCACTTCCCTGCACCTTGCATCAGCAGAAGACTTAAATGCACAGCACTCTGTTTTGCTGCCACAGTTGCGGTTCAACCTTCCTTTCCTGCCCCATCACTATGTAGCAGAAATGGAGCTGCTGGGTATTTAACAAAGAGCAAGAATAGTTCTACTTTAATTACATGATCAGATCAATTACTTTTCCTTTTATTTGCTGGGAGCCTTTACCACTGAGCTCTAAGTATCTGAGAAGTGTAGGATTACTTATTTCCAGGATTGTTCACTTCTCTCCCACACACATCCAGATTCTTAGGGCTGTCAGAATGCAACCAAGGTGTTAAGTAACTAACTTTAATACAGAGCGACAGATTTAATATACAGCAAGAGATTAGACAGACACATCTACTTCTAGGCATTTCCCCAATGCACAAGCTCCTTTTAGTACAGCAAATGAGGAATCATAGAATCATAGAATTGCAGAGTTGGAAGAGACCACGAGGGCCATCCAGTCCAACCCCCCCTGCCACGCAGGAAATCACAATCAAAGCATCCCCGACAGATGGCCATCCAGCCTCTGTTTAAAGACCTCCAAGGAAGGAGACCCCACCACGCTCTGAGGGAGTGTGTTCCACTGCCGAACAGCTCTTACTGTCAAAAAGTTCCTCCTAATGTTGAGGTGGAATCTCTGTTCCTGGAGCTTGCACCCATTGCTCCGTGTTCCAGTCTCTGGAGCAGCAGAAAACAAGCCTGCTCCATCCTCAGCGTGACATCCCTTAGGGATGACTACTCCACACTGCAAGTAGCTCATTACAATGAGGATGGGAATCAATAAGCACAGAAGGAATCACAACTATCTAGTCTCTCATTCAAAACTGAACTCAACCTCTTGGTTGCAAACTAGCAGCACTACCATTAAACATGCAATCAAAGAAACTTCAAATAATTCTCAAAATAAGAGGCAATTGCTTGCTTGTTCTATCCCTCTTTTATACAGCTACTAAAAGATGTAGGAGCCATGTCTGCTATGGAATCTGGGCCACCCTACACTGCTTATCCTAAAAGACTGCCACCATTAATGTTTTTAAGTGAAGGGATGAATAACCCCAACAGCACAGAAACACCTCTTCCTATTCTTTGTGAAGTACCCATCAACTGTCATGATGCACATCCCCAAATGTATTCGATCTGAACAGGCCATCACACCCTCTAGTGAACACAATTCACTATTTTTTTTTAATTTCCCTGTGTGTTTGTGCATGTTTATTTTATAACTTTCTGGTTTGAAAAAAAAGCCTCCCATGAGGCCTAAAGAAACAAAGGACAACCCACAATTGGTCCAAAGAGCCAATCACATCCTATGGAAGGGCATAATTGACTGTTGGGGACAAACCACCGTAATTTATTTATTTTTTCCTTCAAGATATCAGGCCATCAGAGGGAGCCTGCAGAAGCCCTCTGCACCCCATGGGACACATTTTGTCCATCTCTGCCATATAGTGCCTTGAGCCTCTGGTTGGGAGAAAATCAATCAATCAATCATTGTTATTTTTGTGTACCTTCTCAAGTTGATTCTGATTTATGGCAACTTTATCATAGGATTTGCTTGTCAAAATTTGTTCAGAGAAGGTTGCTATCACCTTCCTCTTAGACCAGGAGATGTGACTTGCACAAGGCCACTCAGTGGCTTTTCATGGCTGAGCAGAGATTTGAACCCTGGTCTCCCAGGGGCCGTTTACATGATGAAAATGTCCTGGGAAGAATTCGTGTCGATCCCTGGCAGTTTACACGTACATCGGGTCGGGTACGTGATTTTCGGAAGGGGGGGCCACCTTTTATCACTCAACCTGCGGGACTTCCAGTCCCGCGGTTTGTGCCGGTTTTTAAAAAAGTCACTGGGGGATTCGGAAAATCGGAAATATAAACAGCGTGGGACAAAATGTCCCAGTACTGGGATGACCGGAAATGGTGACTGGGGGCTGGCTTAGAGATCAGCGACCAGAAAAGGAGGGGTCAGTCACCCGTTCAAATGATCCAGCCTCACCAGCCGAAAACAAAGGCATCCCTTCCAGCTGCACGAAGGTTGATGTGTGTGTGTGGGCGCGCGTGTACTCAATCACCTTTTTAAATGGATTTCTACACTGCAAACCCTTCAGCTTTACCTTTTCCTCAACTGCCTGGTATTCCAGCCTCTGACGAATGAACACCCTTTAATTCCCCCTCTGTGCCTGTGCCTTTAAAATTGTCTGCCTGTAGCTGGTTTGCTGTAATGGTTAACATTTTAAAGGGGAGACTCAACCCCCCCACCTCACTCGGCTTGATCTCCCTGCCTCTGAGCGAAAGATCTCAGTCTGGTCTTTCAAAGAAATTGCAAGCCTCTACTGTGCTTTCAAAAGGAAAAAAAAGCCTCTACTCTTGCTTTCAAAAGGAAAGGAGATGGTTTAATTGTTCCTCCGTCTGAGTTCTTTGAGAAGTGCCTTCTGCCTATGTTTCAAGGGTTAACTTTTTTTAAAGAAGCGAGGGGAATACCAAACCTCTTCCCCCCTGTCTCCCCCCCCCCAGCCAGCCAATAGCAGCGCTCCTGGCACGGAACTTTGAAGGAAGTGCGTCACCGAGGTTGTGAAAACACGAGTAATCGCATACTTGATTGACAGCCAAAAAAACAACTACAACCTAAAAAAAAAACGGAACTTTGGACGTGTAAATATCAGTCACGGGACCACCTGGGATATCCAGATCAGTGACATAAATCGTATAAACAGCGAGGGTTGGATTCGTGATCAGAAAATCGCGGTAAGCACCGTGACAATTTCTGTCGTGTAACTGGCACCCCAGAGTCCTAGGGCTCTTCAATACAAAGGGGGGGGGGATACAAACATGTCCAAAAAAGCAGGCATTCACAATGATACAACTTGTCTTCATGGTCAAGAGAGCCCCCCCTAAACTCCGCATGACCCCTAGCCAAGATAGCAACTGCAAGTGATTTACTCACAATTTTAAATCTGCCACACATTCACACATCGCACATTCGCATGTCGTACAGAGCTTTTTCAAAAAATCCAGACAAAGCCCTGGACACTATGTACATAGACTTTGCAGTGGATTTGGCTGCCCCCCTTCCTAATGACACATATTTATGTGAATGTCCATATGAACAGATCTCCTTCCGTTCTCATCCTGTTAGGATTATTTTGACCACATAGACAAGCCCCTAGTCCAACACTATACCATTTGGGCTCTCTCACAATATCATTACAATACAGCAGTGTCTGCTAAATTAAAATGTCACAGACAGCGAAACACAAGGATTGTAATTTAAAAACAAAACAAGACAATATCTTCAAATGTCCAGATTCTGTTCACATAATTTATGCAGATTATCACAATTCACCTGTTCAAGTAATCTTGGGATATACTATCACATTCAACAGTTTGGAATTCTTTGTTCTGTTTTTACAGTTGGGGAGGAGATGTGAAGCTCAAGACAAAATAGAGGATAAAAAATATATTTATATCCTGCTCTATATCCTCGGATATAGGGTAGGGTAGAAATAATTTAATAAATTAATAAAGTATTGGCATCATCGTCATCGTCATCGTCATCACCATCTTTATTTATAGCCCGCTTTTCTCCCAAGGCTGAGACCCAAAGCGGCTCACCATTTTAAAAACACACATTTAAACCTACAAAAAGTACACATTAAAACAGATTAAACCAATTACATCATTAAACAACATCAACATATTTAAAAGAATAAAAAATACTTTAAAAATATTTAAAACATTTTTAAAAGATAAAAAGCTTTTTAAAACACTCCAATGAAACCATACAGTACCCCCCCAGCCTGTTCTTTAAAAAGCCTGCCTGAATAAAAAAAAGTTTTGGCCTGTCACCAGGAGGACAACAGGGAGGGGGCCAATCTGGCCTCCCTAGGGAAGGAATTCCAGAGTCTAGGGGCCACTGAAAAGGCCTTGTCTCATGTCCACACCAACCATGCTGGCTCATAGAGGGAGATACGGTCTGCCAGATAGCCTGGACCTGAGCCATATAGGGCTTTATAGGTCATAACCAGCACTTTAAATTGTGCCCAGAAATAGACTGGCAGCCAGTGGAGGTGTTTCAACAAGGGCGTGGTATGATCTCTATAATCCGCTGCAGTTAACAGTCTGTCTTCAGCTATTTGGGCCAACTGAAGTTTCCGAACACTCTTCAAAGGCAGCCCCATGTAGAGCATGTTACAGTAGTCCAAGCGGAATTTAACTAAGGCATGTATCACTGTGGCCAAGTCCAGCATGTCAAGGAATGGGCACAGTTGGCACACAAGCTTTAAGTGTGCAAAAGCACTCCTGGCCAACACAGAGACCTGGGCCTCCAGGTTCAAGACTGAGTCCAGGAGTACCCCCAAACTGCGAACCTGTGTCTTCAGGGGAATTGCAACCCCATCTAACACAGGCTGAATCCCTATTCCCTGATCTGCTTTCCAACTGACCAAGAGCACCTCTGTCTTGTCTGGATTAAGTTTCAGTTTGTTTGCCCTCATCCAGTCCATTACTGATGACAGACACTGGTTTAGGACCAGGACAGCCTCCTTGGAATAGGGTGGAAAGGAGTAGTAGAGTGGTCTAACAGGTGAGCATACATTTTGATGGTAGAGGTGGGTGCAAAGAAAGTTATCACGGTGGGAAATTGAAACCTGCTTTGAACTGAAAATTATATTTTCTGTAATAGAAGGAAAACTACCCACATACCCCCTCCTATTTTAGAAACCTGCATTTTAGGAAGAGGTAAGATGAGGGAAGAAAACTAGGATTGTCAGGATTGGTATCACCAGACACTTGCCTTTGTCACCCAAATCACCCAACTTCTTCTGGCATCTCAACAAAGTATATAGGGACAAAATTCCTCACTAAAACTAATTTCAATGTAATTAGAGGCATATGGGGTGGGGCAAAGTATGCCAATTTTGTATTGTCAATTTCACTTACTCCTTGCAGTGGTGATACTGCTGGGAATCCTGGGGCCCTTTCACATTACACAATTATAGAGCTATGATTCCATGGTTCCATCTTATGGGATTCTGGGATTTGCAGTTTAGGGAGTATTTAGAATTCTCAGCCAGAGAGTGCCAGTGCCTCACCAAACTACAATCCCAGGATTACCCACAATGTTGTCATGCCAGTTAAAGTGGAATCATCATGCTACAATTGTGTAGTGCTACATTTTCTCGCTTCCTAGCAGGCTGCACAGTGATGGCAGGAAGCACTTTTCTTACTTTCAATAACTTCTTGACAATGCCAATCAAAAGGATTCCCAGGAGGGCCATTGCTGGTGGTGGTAAATTCACTGTCAACTTTATTCCCTTTCACACCATCTCACCCAAATCACCAAACTACCATTCTCAACTCCACAGCAAGCGGAAAAAGGTAGTGAAGCTGGGGGAAGCATCTCAATTTAGCTTTAGAATCTGACTTCCACAGCATATGTGTGTATGTGTGTGTGTGTGCGCGCACGCGCGCGCCTTCAAGTTGCCTGCCAACTTATGGCGACGCCATAATTTCATAGGGTTTTCTTAGGCAAGGAATACTCAGAGGTGATTATGCCAGTTCCTTCCTCTGGATTTCCACTGGAGGCAGGGGGAAGCAAGAGAAATCTCAAGACTTTGATGAAGTTCTTCAGCAAAGAACTTCAATCCTGCACATGACATGGAAAGAGCATCTACACACAGTATTAAGCACTGCTATTTTTCCTCCAGCTCTTCTAAAGTTGACTAATGTACATAACCTTTTGTTCATAAGAACACAGACTTAATTGCACCTTCAACTCACTTTTGTTCCTCCTCCCAAGTTGCTGTGCACTTTTGACATGAAAACAAAGATTATGATAAAGCATATGTAAAATTTTCCAACAATTTCCCCTCTTCAGTTTGCACAAGTTGCAAATAAACACAAAATGCTTCAGTCAACACCAGCCACCCTTCTGAAGGTAAACAGGAAGCTGATCCATGGTGCAATTCCTCTTTTAGTCTCCAAGCTTTATGGTACTCCCACTCATCCTGAGTACAGCAATGCTCTTGTTCCAGCACCAGTGATTACTTTAACCAGGGCCGGAGGTTATTGATCCCACGCACTAGGGTTTGGTTACATAAACATTCACTCTCCCTTGTCAATGCAATCATAGTTGGTGGAATAAGGCTTGAGCAGCTCCAACAAGATGGCTGGCATGAGAAAAAACAGAGTAGCCTGGGGGTGATAATTTCTTCCTGTGGCCTGGGGATAAGTTTGGAAATGGGCCTCAAAGGGCGAGAGATGAAATGTCATAATATGAGAACATTACAGAGGCCTAAAAATGTAGAACACGAAAAAGACAAACAGTGAAAGTTGGGGGATCACACTACAATACTTTACAGACATTATAAGGGGATGGATTTTTCTCAAGTGAGTTTAGAACTAGGGTTGCCAGAGTGAAAACTGGAGAGAGCCCCTATAGTTTTAATGGTTATGTAGAAGAGGGAATGATGAGCAACATTAAGGGTACAGGGACTATCTCCAGTTTTTATTCTGGCAACCCTACTTGGAACCTAGATTGTCTTATACAAATCACAACCCACTTCAAGCAACCAAACAGTGAAAGGATTAACTTCCCCACCTTCTGACATTTCTGTTCTAATAATTTCTTCAGTTGCTGCCAGTAAGAGCAGCCATTAAATGTGTGTGCTCCTGTGAGGCAAGAGGCTGTATTGATGGTAGCAGAGTTGCTAGTACCATCTTGCATGTCAGACAGGCTTTTGCTGAGGAGTCAGAATAAATGTGCCAAACAGTTACTGGGCAGCAGCGGGGGCGGAGAGGTGACACTGGCAGAGGATCTTTCAGGGACAATGGCAGTAGTACCATAGCTAACACTTGCTAGTACTGTGCAAAAGGATAAACCCCTTTTGAATAATTTTTACAATGAAAATTCTATGCTGAGACAATTCAAAATGAAACAAGAGATAGTGGCAGAAGATGAGACTCCCAAGTCAGAAGGCACTCAATGAGCTACTAGGGTACAGCAGAGGACAATTACAAGTAGCTTTGTGGCAAATGACACAACTCTCAAGTCAAAAGGATGCTGAGTTGTTGATGTGCTCAGAAGTGAAAGGAAGTCCGAAGCTGCACAACACATATTATAGGAACACAGAATGTGAGACGCCTGAATCAGGAAAAGCTAGACATAGTAAAACAAGAAATGGAAAGTGTAAACATTGCAATACTTGGGGTGAGCAAGCTAAAGGGACAGGATGAGAACATTTTGGGTCAGATAATTATAGTGGACCCTCTGGATCTGTGGGGATTTGGTTCCGGGACCCCCTTCAGATGACAACAAATGCAGATGATTGCATCTCATATTATTAAATGGCAGCAATATGCATGTGGATGCTTCAGTGCATCTGCATTCATGCCGCTGCCATTTTAAGTATAGAACGTGATGATCTATGGTTGCTCAAAATCTGAGCAATCTATGGTTGCTCAGATCCGGAGCCTGCAGATCAGGAGAGCCCACTGTACAAACTGTTTTACTCAGGAAATGAAAATCTAAGAAGAAATGGAGATGACATTAATAGTGAGGAGAGATGCAGCATGAACAGGTCAAAGTCTGATCAATTCATACCAATAAGAATTCATGGAAAACCCATCAATATTACCATAATTCAAGTTTATGCTCGAACTACAGAGGCAGAAGAAATTGAAAGATTCTGTGTTGGAGTCCAAGAGAAAACTGATCACACACAAAAACAGGACTTCTTGTTAATCATAGGCAAGTGGAATGCAAAAGTAGGAAACAGGGTAGAATCAAAGATTATAGGAAAATTTGGCCTAGGATCAAGATATGAAGCAGGAGCGAGACTGATAGAAGTTTGTGAAGCCAACAGTTTGTTCATCACAAACACATTCTTCAAGCAACCAAAGAGGCATGGACATGTAAGCATGGACATCATCTGACGGCCAATACAGAAATCAAATACTGGAAATGACATAATACTGTAGACTGCATAACTAGAAATAGAAGATGAAGAAGCTCTATTCTCTCTGCAAAAACAAGACCAGGAAAAGATTGACGAACAGACCATTCCAGGCCCAGTGCAAAGTGTTGGTTATCACCTTTAAAGCCCTAAATGGGTTGGGTCCAACCTATCTTGGGGACCTCCTCCTTCCATATAATCCTCCCCGTGCACTCAGGAAGGAATTTGGAAGGAATTTGTTACAACCTTTAAAAACTAGGCTTTCTTCGACCTCCCGAAGACCTTTTCAGCTATTGCTCCCAGATTTTGGAACGGCCTGCTGGAAGAGATCTGTCATATCACCAACCTAAATAGCTTTTAAAAAGCTCTTAAGACAGATCTCTTCCAGCAGGCCGTTCCTGAATAGATACCCAGCCATTAAAAATAAGAAAAGAAAATCTAGTTTGTTCCAACCTCACTATGGCCACTGTCCATTGTTTATTTTTAATTTTTGTATTTTGTTTTAAAGTATGTTTTAATTCCTGATTTATTTAATTGCATTTTAAGGGGTGGTTGAGATTGAGGGTCCAGGATGTATTTTTTAATTGTTGTAAGCTGCCCCGATTGCATTTCATAGAGGGGTGGGATATAAATAAATTTTATTAATATTATATTATTACCATGAAGTTCTGATATCAAAAATTTGGGTAAAGCTAAAGAAAAGCATTAAACCAACTATTGTGCCAAAATGCAACCTGAAAGAACATTCCAGAAGAATTTAAAGATTATGTAAAAAAGTCAAATTGACCAGCAGTCAGAAAAACTCTGGACTGAAGCCAGGGACACTGTCAAGGAGGAGTGCAAAAGGACAAAGAGAGAGAGAGAGAGAGAGAGAGAGAGAGAGAGAAACCTCAATGGTTGACAGATTAAACTCTTCAAGCAATTATGGACAGACAAGAAGCAAAAGTAAAAGGGGACAGAAATAAGCTCAGAACCCTGAAAGCAACTATTCAGTGACTTATGCTCAGGGATAAAGAGAATTACTACAATAATCAATGCAGAGAAATAGGAGATGACAACAAAAAAGGAATAACAAAAGACCTCTTCCACAAGATTCAAGAAATCAAAGGGAAATTTAAACCAAAAGTGGGGATGCACTATTATCAGCAGAGGAACACATTACATGACCAAGTAGAAATAAAAAAGACAATGGAAACAATACACAGAAGAACTGTATAAAAGAGATTAAAGGGTGACAGATCAATTCAAGTAAGAACCATATGGGACTTGTTTCCAGGAAGCTCCCCACTGCACCTCCGCTCCTTGGATACCAAAATCCATGGATGCTCAAGTCCCATTATATACAATGGCATAGTAAAATGGTGCCCCTTATATAAAATGGCAAAAGTAAGGCTTGCTTCTTGGAATTTATATTTTTGTCAGTATTTTCAAGCTGTGGATGGCCAAATCCATGGATACCAAGGGCCGACTGTACTAGCAGAAAATAGTAAAGACTTCGAATGATTACTGAAGAAAGTCAAGGAAGAAAATGCAAAGGCAGGTTTACATTTGAACATTAAGAAAACAAAAATAATGACCACAGATAATTTTCCAGTTTCAATGTATGGTTATGGAAGTTGGACAGTGAAGAAAGCTGATTGGAAGAAAATAAACTCATTTGAAATGTAGTGTTGGAGAAGAGTTCTACAGATACTGTGGATTACTAAAAAGACAAATCAATGGGTCCTAGAGCAAATTAAGCCTGAACTCTCCCCAGAAGCCAAGATGACTAAACTGAAATTGTCATACTTTGGACATCTCATGAGAAGATAAAGAATCATAGAGTTGGAAGAGACCACAAGGGCCATCCAGTCCAACCCCCTGCCATGCAGGAATAAACAATCTTTTATTGTTTTTATTGATGATGAAAGTTTGGAACATTAGAGAATGGGAAAGAAAATGAACAGATAGAAATGAATTTTTTCAGCATATGGTTTCCATTTATTGATAATTCATCAGAATTTACTCTTCCATCAAAATCACGTCAATGTGTGGAATGATGACATAAAGAATACCTGTATAGTACAGACATGTAATCCATGTTGAATTACTTTAACAGACTGTTCGACTTAACCTTTGCAGCTTAACAAGTACATTTGTTAAGAATGCATGCACTATTACTGTTCCCCCCCACCAAAAAAAAAAAGAAAAGAAAAAAGAAAAGAAAAGAAAGAAAAAGGTTTTTAAAATGGTAACATTCAAAGTGCCAACATTTCTAAACTTTCAACAAAACTATTTCTTTTGACACCAGCCCTTTTCAGGTATTTGCATGAATCTCCCTCTGGCTTTTCTTCGCAAATGAAGATTCAGGAAGGACTCATCCCGCGCTTTCTGCAAGCGCGCTGATGACTAAAAAGGCCAATCCGAGATAAACAAGTCCGGTTGCAGAAAGCACAGCAGAAGGTCTCCTTGGGTTATGTTTTTGGGTTGTGATTCTTTCTGTGTTGTCGTTTCTCTTCAAGACCTGATCGGCATGCATTCTCAAATAAGGCTGCAGCATTGTGGATAGTGCGTCTCCATGCCTCCCGATGTGAGGCCAGGGCGGACCACTGTTGGTGATCAATTTTGGCCGAGCCTGAGATGTTGTTTCAGAGAGTCCTTGTATCGCTTTTTTGGAGCGCCCCTCTTACGCTGACCCGTGGCGAGTTCACCGTAGAGTAGTATTTTTGGGAGGCGATGGTCCTCCATCCTAGAAAAGTGCCCTGCCCAGCGCAGCTGCGTTCTCAATATCATGGCCTCAATGCTGGTGATCCCTGCTTGCTCAAGGACAGCAACATTTGTCACATAGTCAGACCAGTGTATATTTCGGATTGTGCGTAGACAGCGCTGATAAAAGCGTTCAAGGAGTCGTAGGTGGTGGCGATAGGTGACCCATGATTCAGGTCCATAAAGGAAGATAGACAGTACGATGGCTCTATACACACTGATTTTTGTGCTTTGCCTCAGGTGTTTATTGCTCCAGACTCTTTTGTGAAGTCTTCCAAATGCACTATATGCCTTTGCTAATCTGTGATCGATCTCTTTGTCAATCTTGGCATCTGAGGAGATGATGCTTCCCAGGTAGGTGAACTGCTGAACGGACTTGAGCACAGATTTGCCGACGGCAATGTGGGGATGGTGGTGTTCGTCCTGTGGTGCAGGCTGGTAAAGAACTTCTGTTTTCTTCAGGTTGACTTCCAGCCCAAACAGCTCTGCAGCTGTTGCAAAGCAGGATGTTAGGCCCTGCAGAGCTGCTTCTGTGTGGGCAACAAGGGCAGCATCATCACCGATGAGCAGCTCACGGACTAGATAGTTGAGAGTCTTAGTGTGAGCCCTCAGACGGCTTAAGTTAAACAAGCTACCATCGGTACGGTAACGTATATAGATGCCGTCGTCTTCTTCAAGCTCTGCCATAGCCCTTTGGAGCATCGTGCTAAAGAAGATTGTAAATAAAGTTGGTACAAGAACACAACCTTGCTTCACTCCATTAGTTATTAGAAAGGGCTCTGAAAGAGCATCGCCATATCTGACTTGACCACGCTGGCCCTCATGTAGCAAGATAATCATTTTAAGGAATTTGGGGGGACATCCTAGTCTTTCCAGGATCTGCCACAGACCTTTTCTACTCACAGTGTCGAAGGCTTTGGTGAGGTCGACAAATGTTATTTGCATGAATACACAAGGGCTAAAAGAAGAGCTTAGAAATAATGTGCCACAAGGAATGCTAGCTATAACACATGACTTTCGGCTGTCATGAGGGCATAATGTTCCTTGTGCAAATGAGTAGGACTGAATAATGAACAGAAATGTCAGGATCACATTTTCATTTCTCTTCTCTTAGTTATATATCTTGTGTTGTTGGCCTCATGTTGCACAAAAACAAGTCAACCCCCATATCTGTGGGGGATACCTTCCAAGATCCCCTCATGGATACCTGAAACCATGGATAACAGGGAACCCTATTATTTTCAATGAGACGAATGCTGGGAGTTGACCACAGAATTGCATTGGAGGACCTAGAAATACCTAGTGAGAACATTTTTTTTTCAGATGCAGATACCGGTAAGTGGAACCGTGGATACCAGATCTGTGGACACAAGGGGTCAACCTGTAACCAGCATTGCATATATATATATATAATCACTAACCTTAGTATTTCATGAACCTGAAGAAGCGGGCTCAAACCCACAAAATCCTAGGGACCAATTAATTTGCTAGTCTTAAAGGGCCATAAAATTCTTTTCAATGTTTGCTGTAATGGGTTATCACAGCTTCTGGGCTCAATCATGACAGAATCACAGCCTTATGACAAAGGTCATCTTCCCTCCATCTGACTTCCCTTATTTAGCTAGTTGGCCTGTGCATGTTCCATTTTGCTTCCTTATTTCAAATACTGTTTACACAGGAAACCAGTGGCTGGAGTTGATACAATACTATTTAAAGATTCAACAGCATCCTTAAATAGAATTGCCTTGACTTTAGCTTACTGGATTCAGAAAACCATTAACAAATATCACTCCCTTAGGGAACCTACTGAAGTCCTTCATCATGTGTTAGTGACTCAATCTAGCCTCAGCAATGAGAATTACCACAGAACCACAAACCCCACCTATCTGTCAGCCCAATACTCCTCAGGCCAGCGGAGAGAGCCACAAGCGAATAATAGAGACTACTGAGTACTGTTGTTCTTGTGTACCTTCAAGTCGTTTCCGACTTGTGGCAACCCTAATTCAAAGGTATCACGAGGTTTTCTTGGCAAGATTTATTCAGAGGGGGGATTTAGTAAAAAGGTTGTTTGGTTTTTTACTTTTCAGTTTTTCTTCATCAAAAATACAGGTGGTATCTGGACTCTATCAGACTACACAGAGACTCTGGCTGCAATGCTTTATTTTGTGTAATGAGGTACTTTTATTTATAGTCCCCTATCAACCTAAAAGTGGGTGAATAATGAAGAAAAGATGCATGCTGTGCAAGAATACCAACATTTCTTGCAGTATGTTTGGGCACAGAACATGTGTAGAGATTGGATGGCCTCAGAGGTTTGTGTGTGAAAGAATGTTTTTTTCCCAAGCTTCCACATTATTATCTCCATAAAAAACAGGATTCATCTGAAATGTGGTGCTGTATAAGAGTTCTATGGATGCCATAGAGTGCTACAAAAACGAATGAATGGTTCTTAGAGCAAATCAAGCTAGAATGCTAAGTAAAAGTGAAGACAATTAACTATGGCTGTTGCACTTTGGACATATTATGAGACAATGTGACTCATTGGAAAAGACAATAATGCTTGGTAAAATGTAAGGTGATAGTAAAAGAAGGGAAACTATACTACAAGTTGGATTGATCAAGGAAATGACAGCCCTGAATTTGCAAGACCTGAGCAAGGCAGCTGATGACTGGGGGTTTTGAGGTCTCACAGGATCACCATAAGTTGACTTGATGGCAAATAACCAGTTATTACACTCAAGCACTACTCGTGTTCAGGCTAAACACATATATGTAAAAGGAAGTAGTGGGAATCTGTGGAAAATGCAAGCTGGACTTGCCCCCCCCCTCGACACACACTGCCTGTTGTTGTTGTCGTCATCGTCGTTATTTTAGACCCTTTTTTCAAAGTTTGGGACTCAAAGCAGCTTACAATTCAAATGATTACAATAAATTCCCCACCATCATCACCTTCATGAACTTAATACAAAGGTCTGAAGAGAGCCTCTAAGCACATTTACTAATGTCCACTTGGAACACCCTTTATATTCAGGAACTCTGATAATGCAGCATTCCCAGTTGTGGGGATGCATTTAAATATATTCTACCTAGAATTACAATATACACTCACGTTTAAGTCAAGAAATTTTAGTCAAATCATTGACCTCAAAAACCTGGGTCAACTTATTCACAGGTCAATTTTAGTACTGCACCTTAACCCTTATCAAAAACGGAATTACCCCCTTTTCTGTTTAGAGTGGCAAAAGGGAAGAGAAAGAAAAGAAAAGAAATGTTATTTGGATGCCCTTTGACATGGGGGAGCAGCTGCCACTCAGGGTGTCGGAGGGGCTTCCTCATGAGTAAAGCCCGGGTGCAGGATCAAGACCACACTGCACGCCACACCTCCCACCAAGGTGGAGGGAAGGAAAGCAAAGCTCCAGGCTGGGCTGGCGTGGAAGAGCAAGGAGGCGAGGCAGGGCTGAGGGAAGGATCGGACTCAACTTTACTTGGGAGCTAGAACCACCAGATGTGCTCCCTGTCGACATGTAGCAGCTCAACCACCTGGGTGGGTGCCCAGGTGCTACTGTTGCCAATGCCACAATTCAGTCCATTCTGGGACAGCCTGAAAGAAGCACTGACCTCCTCTAGTCTCTCTGTTGGAGCATCACCTTTTTGAATGCCTGGGTGGGAAAATGGTGGCGGTGGCGGCTCTTTGGCGTTTCCCCTCAAAGGAGCACTGAGGTGAGGGAAACAGTGGTAATGTGGCAGCATTGGCACCTGGCTCCCAGGTGAAGTTGACCAGACCCATGATGGCTCCCCAGACCAGCCCAATCCTTACCTAATCCTGTAAGCAAGGGTAGGTCTACCCCCCAAAGGCTATGAGAGGAAAATATCATTGATCAATATTGATAAATGATTATACATTGGAATAAATTTGGGCTAGGAATACTAGAAGACAATGAAGCTGTATTGTAGAGCATAGCTGTAGATAGTGCATCTCGGGGTATATATATTTATTAACTAGGTCTATATGCTGCTTTTCCTTCAAGGAGATCAAGACAGGAGACATGGAAGGAAGCTAGAAGCACACAGATGTGAAGTGGTCAATATGTTTCCAGTAGAAGATGGTATTTATATGTGTAACACATAGTGGCACAGTACTGTTCAAAATGTGACCCTACCATGAAACAAAAGAGAATACAACTTCCTGTATGTAATTTAACAATACGTTTTTCCTCTAAAAGCATATATAGACTCTGCTACTTTCACATATATTGCATGATCTACAGGAAGCCCCCACTTATCTGACAGGTTAGGGACAGGAGGACTGTCAGAAAGTGGAATCGGTTCAACTAACCAAGCATACTTCCAGTAAATGTGTATAAGATTACAGACTTAGAATATTTTGCTTTTTCTGGCTAGAGCATTTAGGATTTTGATGCACAGTAATCTTGCAGATCCTGCTTTTTAAAAAACTGCACTTTGCTCATTGAATTTAATCCTCACCACCAATTGTATAAATTCTCCAACAAAGAACTTGCCACTTTTTTGTAACTAACAGCCAGATAAGAAATACCCAAAAATTGGAAAGCAGTTACCTCATTGTCTTTAAACTGTCAGAAAAACTACCACACAAGATTCTACAACAAGACACATACAAAGGCTCAGACTCATTTGAAGCAACTTGATAAACTTTCATTTGTTATAAAACTATGAATCAAATAACCTTATACAAACCATGAATCAAATAATCTTTGTCACATCACATGGATATATCCAGGGATAATCTGGATAATGACAAACTCAAACACTCTCTTACAGAAAGACAGAACTCCCATGTCATGAGTTTGTAATGGTGTAATATTAAAGTCTGTAATCCTAACCTGTTTTTATGTTGTATTTATAACATCAATTAAAAAAAATAAAACAGTTGGCAAATAAACTGAATATATACTTTGCTTATTTCTGAAAAAAACATTTCCACTGAAAGCATGGGATGTGTGTATATATGTGCTTTCAAGTCACCTGTTGACATGGCAACCCCATAAATGTCATGGGGTTTTCTTTAGGTAAGGAATACTCAGAGGTGGCTTTGACAGCGCCCTCCTCTGAAATACAGCATTACAGCACCTGGTATTCATTGGCGGTATTCCATCCAAGTACTAACCAGAGCTAACCCTGCTTAGCTGCCAAAATCTGACAGTATCTGGTGCCTTTAGAGTCTACTGGAAGAAAATTTTCTGAAACGATGTCTCATACCATCACCACATCTCATCCGCGTCTCATCCTAGCTTGTGCTGCTTTGGGAGTTACATTACTTTATTCTCTGAGCAGCTGAGCAAGATATATGGTCTCATAATGCTCCCTGTTTCTTCCATTAAATTTTAAAGCCATGTCAATAAACTTGAGTTGCTGCCTGATAATTACACTTGTTACCCTTTTTCTCAAGATGTCAGCTTTGAACTGGAACCATTTACACCAGTTAAGAAAGCCTTATATGCAGTGGTTTTAGATTCTTAAACAAGGAAGCAAAGTAAACCATACCACTCAGTATGATCAATTTAATTTTGTACCTTTTAATTTTGCAAGATGTAGAAAATAAGATGTTCACTCCATTTCCACAAAGTCTATCAACATCTTACATTCAGCTGCTTATACATGTATTTAATATAGTAAAAAAACATGTAACACTACTTTGAAAGAAAGGCATGAGCAATATAACACTCAACTCTTCAGAATGACTGTGCAAACAAAGGACCTGTTCAGATTTAAGATAGAGGAGGCTAAAATAATTTGATTAACTTCTGAGTTCTTCTCTCAAGACATTTTTTTATGTGAGGCAGAGTCCTCACCTCAGTTGTGCATCTCTGCAATAAGCACACATAACTAACTGGCCAATGCTAAAGTCATAGTTGTTGTTGTTGTGTGCCTTCAATGGGGTTTTCTTGGCAAGATTTATTCAGAGGGGGTTGCCATTGCCTTCCTGTGAGGCTAAGAGAGTGTGACTTGCCCAAGGTCACCCAGCAGGTTTCCAAGGCCAAGCAATGAGATTCAAACCTTGGTCTCCAAAGTCCTAGTCCAATGTTCAGGTTGTCTATATGGCAAAAATATTCCTCACAGAATTTGAGAATACAATTTGTCTTAATGAGATCCCGTATCAATCCATCATATTGAGAAGGAGGGGGGGGGGAAGCACCAAAAACTACGCAGGTAAAAGCCTTTATAGCTTTTCCCAAAGTTATTTAAAAAGCTCCACAAGGAATGCCATTCCTGCTCGTTGAGACAACTGATTCACTTTGATGAGCATTCCTGATAAAAGCAGAAGTAGAAAACTGATTGGTTGGACATGCACAGGGGGCAGAGCTTGCTGGCAAGGCAAGTGCCCTGAACCACCATGTTGGATTTTTGCTGTAGTGATTGTGCGCTGATGCAACAAAACAGTCCCCCTCCTTTCCCCTCTATTTATTTAAGCAGAATATCATACCTCTGCATCTTGGATATAATTTTTTTAAAAACAAAATACTGTTTGGTGGTGGCAACTGGTAACAATAAAAACGTGAGTAATAAAACTGGTGACAATAAAAACACTTGCTCCTGCCATGTCGATTTGCAGGCTTGCCCATTTGAACAACGAACATGGATAGCTTCGCATCCTGCAGTCTTGTCCCAAAAAATCACTTAGACAAATGAAAGCTGCTGCAAACTAGCATTAGTGCACATCGATCTGCATTTTATAGCCTCGTATAGACAAGCCCATTCAAACCACTCGGCAACATCTCCATAGAATATAAACTGTTCTGCAACTGGAGAATGGCAAGCTTTACAAGCCACACAAAGTAATTTTCCTTGGCTTTGCAGACATCGTACTCAGAGCTTGGAAAGTTACTTTAAGAAGTAAGTACAGGTTAAGCATCCCTTATTCAAAATGCCATTATCCGGAATATTCCAAGATCCAAAGCTGTCCACATGGGTGGCTAAGACAGTGATACCTTTGCTTTCTGATCATTGAATGTACACAAACTTTATTTCATGCACAAAATTATTTACAATACTGTATATAAAATTACCTTCAGGCTATGTGTATATGGTATATATGAAACATAAATGAATTTCATGTTTGGGCTTCAGTCCCATCTCCAAGATATCTCTTTATATACCGTATATGCAAGTATCCCAAAATTTAAAAAAAAGCAAAATATAGAACGTTTCTGATCCCAAGCAGTTCAGATAAGGGATACTCAACCTGTAGTTGCAATTATAGTTCCAGCCTGTCCCCAAAGTAATTAATTACCTTTATGATTATATTTTAGAAAGTAACTCTTTACATAGAGCCAGCGTGGTATAGTGGTTTGAGCACTGGCCTACCACTCTGGAGACCAGGGTTCAAATCCCTGCTCAGCCATGGAAACCCATTGGGTGAACCTGGGAAGTCACACTCTCTCAGCCTTAGAGAAAGGCAAAGGCAAACCCCCTCTGAACAAAACTTGCCAAGAAACCCCTGTAATAGGTTAGCCTTAGGGTTGCCGTAAGTCAGAAACAACCTAAAGGCAAACAGCAAAATTATTTACATCCCTATTTCTCAAAAGTCCCTAAAATAGCTTTCTTTTTTATTTATTTTAAAAACCTCAGTCACGCTGGCTTGTGCAGCAAAACACACTCTCATCTCTTTTTGCCGTCTCAACATCCACAACAAAGCACATGTCAGCAAGATAAGGCATAGCATGAGCTAGCTTCCAGAATATGAACCATGCGATATTCCCTCTCTGTCATTTAGTGAGGCCACATCCCCATTAACTATAAAGGTAACTAAAAATTTACAAGAAACATATTCAAGAGTAGCCATGTTGGCCATGCAACAAAATACAACCAAATCCAAAATCCACAAAAGAGCAATGCCTTTATTTGTCAACCAAAACGCAGAAAATACATTATGTAAGTTTTCACAGCTTCATTGGCTTCTTCATCAGGAAAAGATGTTAAAAATCATACAAGAAACAAAAAGTGACAATGTTAGAGTGACAGGCCTACATTTTTTTTTATGTTAGATGTTATTTCTGTTGTCCATTAAGATGGTCTAGAGGGGCATCAATGCAGGCTAGAGGTCACTCCCCTTCTTGGCCATGTAGGGATCAGAGACAAAGGGGCAATAAAAGACAGGTAATGTATAGTCGCCCAATCTGTAACGTGGTTATCCCTTCATTATTCCAGAGAAAGGGAACAAATACAACTATCCAGGTACTTGTAACTATAGTAGCACCCCCATATCCGCTGATTCACCAACCACTGATTCAATTATCTGCAGTTGGCAACAGCGGAGGGTGGTGGTTGATGGGGGAGGAAGGGGAGGAGGCTTCCAGATGGCTCCAGTGGGTACAATGGCGATGTGGGGGAGGGCGAAGGGAGGGGAGGTCTCACTTACCTTCTCCCTTTGCCCTCCAGGAGGGCTCTGGTGGTTGCAATGGTGATGGGGGGGCAAGGGGAGGGAGAGGGGAGGTCTCGCCTCCCTTCTCCCCATGGGATGGCTTCTGTGGCAGCAATGGCAACCCCGGGGGGGGCGGAGGAAGGGGAGGAGAGGTCTCGCTTCCCTTCTCCCTTCTCCCCTGGCCTGGCTCCAGTGGCTGCAATGGCGATGGGGGATGGGCGAAGGGAGGGGAGGTCTCACCTCGCTTCTCCCTCCGGATGGCTTCTGTGACGGCAATGGCAACAGGAGGGGTTGCTATTATCCACGAAATTCATTATCCACGGGGGGAGGGGGCTGGAACCAATCCCCCGCTGATACAGTGGTGCTACTGTAGTTACTTTGAAGCTCTGCTCATACTCTGGGCCTTCTGCTCTTCCTCAACCTCAAATGCATGAAGAAAAGAGAGAGCATGGAAAGATGCAAACAAGTTGCGTGTCCGCCTCACAGACAACCCCATGCCAATTAATGCACATATCATTCTTTGGGACAGACATTGATGCTAACTAGGTCTCAAAACGGCGCCACAGAGAAAAAAGCTCGATCGATAATGAGCAACTGACAAAGCTCTTCAAGTTCAGCATCCAGGAGCTAGAGTGTATGTTGGGGCAGGGGGAGAAGGAAGGCAATAATTAAATAAAGGATCAAACATCTTTTTAAAAAGAGGTCTGCTGTTTGCTCTTCTGTATATTTGGACATAACTAAAAGGACATAAATAAAAGGCTGGATATACCACAGGAATGAAGAATAGACTCTCTCACTGGCAAATAATTAAAGTGGAGCACAGTATTCTAGAGAAAACACATAAGCAATGGGAAAAGACAGCTGTATCTAACATACACTATTACTGGTAAATGGAAAAGCCACACAACTACATCTAGAAGGCTAGAAAAATCACAAGCACCTCCCATCTCAATCTATCACAATCTAGTCATCTATTTTAAAAAAAGAAATTAAGAATATACAGTAATTCTAACAATCACTTCTTTTGTGTCCATATGGTCCAAGCAGAACAGCTGCCAAGCAGCCAACAAGACTGCATTTTAGTAGAGCAACATGCACTTTAAAAGGCTCTCCTTCAATGAAAAAAATATCCTTCCTCTTAAGTGCATTTTCTCCCAAAGGTGTGATTAGTTTCAAATGCCAAAAACATTATATTTGGTCATTCTAAACTATAAAAGCAAAGCCATATTTGAAAGATATTAGAAAATCAGATGCAGATTGATGCAGATTGCATTACTCCATTATCAGTAAGATGTCAATATGTCTACATAAAAAGGTTGATAATTCCATCCATACTTGGTAAGGGTTTAATGGGTAAAATAAATGTCATACTTGAAAACAAACAAAAGAGAGGTTCCAGAAGCATATTAGTTTTAATGCAAGAAAGATCCCACCACAAGTACATTAAATGAATTTTGAAACTAGCTAGGACAGACTGTAGGAAAATATTTAATAAGCATAATACTGATTTTTTAAAACATGATTTGTTTAATCAGACCAGAACAATTTATAGGCTAGAATAGGAAAAATGCAGGCAGGTGCTGATTATAGAATCTGGAAATGTCCAAAGATCAGAATTAAACGGGTAAACTGTACAGTTTTCAATCAAATAACTGGTTATACACATTCTACTGATGCTATGAAAAATGATGTGGAAAAGGATAGCATTCAAATTACTATTAACCTAATGACCACTGCTAAAATGTTCATTGAATCTGTTTGGTAGGGGGAGTGTTTCCTTTCCTTTGTTAGACTGATTCTTTTTTCACAGTATGGGATATTGTAATAACGATGATTATATAACATTTAAAGGGGAAAAAACAGATTCAGGTTGTGTATCCCTTATCCAGAATTCCAAAATTTGAAGTACTCCAAAATCCAAAGCTTTTTAAGCTACAACACAAGTAGCATAGTATGTACCTGTACTATATTTGTGAAGCTGGAGAGAAACATGGTTGGCGAAAGATGCGGCTGGAAAGAGACACGAGGATCTGTGCAATGATGGAAATCCATGACTCTCGCCATTTCACAGATCCTCCAAACAGATTGTGGTAAGTACCCAGGAATCTGTGTCAATATTCTGCCAGGTGGAATAATGGCAGAAAAGCTTCAGAACCCAAGTCCAAGATGGAAATGGTAGACGAGTGTTGGGCTGTGGTGACATCCTGCATAGGAAGTCAAAACCGAGTCCTGGACGAGCCAAAGGACTTCTTAGAGGAAGGGGAAAGAGCAATAGTTTGAAGAGGATATTTGTGAAGATGGTATAGAAGGTTGAGATGTAGACTTCAACCTAAAGGAAGAGGACAACACCGCCTCCTGGAAGGACAGAACGGTCACTGATGCTGCCGTGACTGCTGACCAAACCCATTTTCTTAGCTGTCACCCATCCTTTGTCAGATGTTCTATGGACTCATATGTTTTCAAGTTGAACAGCACATCTCCATCAAAGGTTAAGTTATCTAATCTATGCCAGGTATCCTCTGCAAGACCTGCTGAGCACAGCCAGGAATAACGTCATAATGTAACTGCACCAGACATAAATTTGGCCGCACAGTCAGCCGAGTGACCAACTGAATCTGTTGAGCTGCCAATGCAGAAGGTCCCTGATGGAATTGGGAGCACTGTGTTCTTTTGTTCATCAGGTAAGTAGGGGATGAAAGCCAGACTCTTTTCCCATAAAAACTTCTGATAAGCAGACATACAGACCTGCATATTTGCCACTTTGATGGCTAAGGTAGCCAAAGAATAAATTTTTCTACCAAAAATGTTGAAATCCCTGCTTGGCCACAGAAACCCACTGGGTGACCTTGGGCAAGTCACACTCTTAGCCTCAGACAAAGTTAGTGGAAAACTCCTCTGAAAAAATCTTGTGAATAAAACCCAGTGATAGGTTTGCCTTTTTTCTAGGAGCCTTTTTTCCTGGAAAATTGTGCTTCAGCCCAACACCATGACTTGCTGATTTATTAGTGTTGTAACAACTAGTGCTTGAGTTATCTTTTTGCCTCCACTCTCCAAAACCTTTCTCCTTATGTGTCATGTCTTTTAGATTGGGAGCTGAAGCAAGAACTGTTTTATTAGTGATCTTTCCAAATCTTTCCTTTTCTGCATAGAAGAACTGTGAGCACTTTTCACTTCTAATGGATTTGTTTAAAACAAATTCCTGGGCTTAGAAATATACATTCCTTTTGCATTCAGCATTTGGTTGCTAGATCGCAGGTTCCACCAATAAAAGCAAAATAGTATGCTAAAGTTGTACCAGCATGGTATGGTGGCCTGAGCGTTGGGCTTTGTCTCTGGAGACCAAGGGTTAGAATCCCCACTGAGCCATGGAAACCCACTGGGTGACGTGGGGCAAGTCACACTCTCTCAGCCTCTGATGAAAGCAAAGGCAAACCCCCTCTGAACCAATCTTGCCAAAAAAATGTGATAGGGATTGCCCTAAACCAGAAACAACTTGAAGGTAGACACATGATGTCTGCTGACCCCTAGCTAAGATAATTTACAGGGGAGGAGCAATAGATAAATTCAGGGATGGGGTGGGATCAGTCTATCAATGGCTACTAGTCCTGATGTGTATATGGAGCCGAGCCAGTATGTTCAGAGACCATATTCTATGCCCTGTTTCCTGATAGGATAGGAAGGGGAAGGAAAAAACGAGAAGATAGCTGTCCTAATGCCTTCCTTCAAGGCTTCCCAGGGACAACTGGTTGACCTCTGTAGGAAACAGGATTCCAGACTAGATGAACTTTTGCTCTGACCTACCATTATTCTCTTATTGTTTCTCCTTTGGTAGTATATGAAATCAATATAAAGGAAATACTGAAAGAAAATGGAAGCTTTTTAATTTCAAAGTGAGAAGAAAGAGAGAGACAAAGGCTAGAACCTGTTCCATATGCTGAAGCCTTAAGGGAATCATCCTGGGTATCAGCCCAGGCAGGAGAATGAATGCTTGCTAACCAGAAAATCATAAGCACATAGGCATAAGCAACAGAACAAAAATAAAAGCAAAAGTCAATGAGGAATGTTTTGCTACTCTGATTTTGTTCCCTTTGCTTGGACTGGTCAGGCTTCAAGGGGAAAGAGTTAAACAGTTATACTATAATATTCTTGTGTAAACCAAATGCAAGCTGCACCTCTTTTCTTTCAAAATGTGAAAACAAACAGAGATCTAAATCCCAAGTTTCAAATACTTTAGCTATGTCTCTCTGCTCCTTCCTGTAATAGGTTCCAGCCTTCTTGCTGGACTGTCTAACAAATGGAAGATGAAAGGTTCAAACTAAGTACACGCACAATGAAACCTTTAGATCTGTTGCGATGCTCTGGCAAGAAGGAACAGGAATAAATCCCAGAGCTTAACTGGCATCAATCCAGCATGGCCAAATCCATTTTTATTATTAAACTGTTAGATCTTTACTGGCTCAAAAATAACATTTTCAAAAAACCACCAACACTGGAAACAAAAGCATCTAACTGTCAAGTCATAATTAAACTCATATGTTCTCAGCACTTGGGCAGTTAGTGTGAGGTACTGTACATCCATTTTGCACAAACAGGACAGAAGTGAAAACGTGCATGCTATCTCCTGGCCAGGGACAAATAATAGAAACCACAGGTGAGTGTTTCCTCAGTGGTTTTGCCCTTCCTTTGCCTTACCATGACCTCAGAATCTCCTCAGCTTTCTCTGCCTGCCACCTTTTGAAGCCAATAGCTGATCTGTTTTAATGTCACAACTGGTTTTACCAGACAGAGGTGTTCTTCATGACCTGACCTGTCTGGCTAACACTGTATTAGATGCAATTGAGGTAGCAAAATATTAAGAACCTATTTGAATATCAAGAGATGTGAAGGTCTTGAAAAATCTGGGGCAGGGAAGGAGGGATCTTACTTTTCCAATTTTTCCCCAAAGGCATTTTTTGAGAGGCAACGAGGAATTTAGAACGATAAATGTATGTTTAAATGTTTTAACGTTTTAAGACAAGGCTTTCACAGATTTTACTGCCTGTGAATTATTTCTAAAAATAATGCAAGAGGAAGATTTTATGTAAGACTATGTACAATATCAGATTATTACAATTCCTGGTATTGGTTTCTTTTTCTCATTTCTTTTTATGGTTGCATTATGTCTGATTTACACTATGAAGATGGTTTATTCTGTTTTTTATGGGGGGGTTTCCTTACTCCTCACAAACCAGCAAAACCAAGGGGTTCAGGTCTTGATTACAGTTCAGGACCTTGTAGCTCCATTTAATGATTGACGCATGGAATAACGAGACAAGACACAGAAGACTGGGTTGAAATACAAGCCACTTTATTGTAATCTTACCTATTTATTTGTTTATTTCTTAGGGTATGCCAACCAATAGGGGGAGACCCAATGCGGGGTTAGCTGGAGCAGACGGTCACAGGTGACCTATCCCCCAGCTTCCCTGGGTGACTCACCTAAGCCCCAAAGGGGATCCTGGTACCAGGGATTCCCTTCAGGCGCCATCTGCTGGGAGGCCCGGCCCCAGGTAGCAAATCCTCAAGCCGTGTAATAATAATAATAATATAA
Source organism: Gambelia wislizenii (assembly GCA_030847615.1). Taxonomy (NCBI): domain Eukaryota; kingdom Metazoa; phylum Chordata; class Lepidosauria; order Squamata; family Crotaphytidae; genus Gambelia; species Gambelia wislizenii. Next base: position 39,759,409 of record JAUMIR010000004.1, read on the forward strand.
TAATACTTAGTTATTTATTACCCGCCTCTCTCCTCAGAATCGGGGCGGGGTACAACATTACAAAGTATACAATACAATGCATCACAATACATCACTATGCAGTACAATTCAATACAGTACATTCAATGCAATACTATTTGATACAGTTTATAGACAGTACAGACAATACAGACAACTGTACAATGCAAGTGCCAGTAGATGGCACTGTTGGCATGCAAACAATGCTGCAAGAGTGACACTGCAGAACGCATTGTACACTAAATAACGACTGCTGCTTCTGGAAACTGAATTAACAGCTTCCACAGCATGTCGCTCCAGCTCTTTATTATGCTGGTACTCATTTTACCGACTTACGGAAGGCTGAGTTGACCTGGGGGGCCCTGGAATTGAACTTATGAACTCAAGATCTACATGAGTTTTTGGCTGCAGTTTTGGCTGCATTAGCTTACTGCGCCACCAGGGCCCTTCTGTGGAGGATCGTAGCTTCTGTGGAGGATCGTAACCTGATGCTGGCCCCAAGGATAGCCTACCTTGCTGCACCCCATCCGTTAAGATGCCGGTACAGTTCAGTAAGGTCCATCCTTCCACTCAATTTGAGGTTGCCATAGGTGAACGCCATATCCTTGTCTCCCCACTCCATGCAAGTGACCGCCTATTTAAAGAACCACACCCTGAGCCAATTTTCCAAGTCCCAAGCGACAGTATGGGCCCGGGAAGGCGAGGGGGAGGGGGGAGAGCGGGCGCGGGCAAGGCAGGAGGCAGCAGCCACGCGGAGCTGAAGCGGCCACAGGAGGCCTGGGAAGGCAGGGAGCAAGGCCGCAGAAGGCCTGGGAGAGCGATCGAGCCCAGGCGAGGCCACAGGCCTCGGAGGAGAGCGATCGCGGGGGGGGGGGGGACAAGCGGCCACGTGGAGCCTGACAAGAGAGGCCGCAGGCCTAGGAGACCTGGGAGGAGAGCGATTGCGGAGAATCCTGACAGAGAATCCAAGCAAGGAATCAAATACAAAGGGCACTTCTTAAGAAGGAGTGTGTGTGGGGGGGAACAAATCAACCAATCAAATCAAATCAATTAAATCAAATCAATTAAAGTTTAGTCAATTTCATTCAAAGAATATTAAATTCAATTTAATTAGATTCAAATCACACACAAACACACATGCATTCACACTACTGGGCTGCCCAATCGCACAACCATGCAAGCACAGCACAGCCCAGCTAACTTAGCTCTCCCTCGTGGCTCGAAAAAGTTCCAGATGATTAATGTTCTCCCCTCTTTGATCAGGTGGAAAGAGGAGGAAGCCAGCGGCGGCAAGGGGTAAAATAGGCCCTGCCAAAAGCCCGCCCCTGCCTCCTCCTGGCCAGGGCGTGTCTATGCCCTGGCCAACTCCTGCGCTCGTCTCCCTGCCCATCATTAAAACACCTCCCCTGGATCAACCATTCTTTAAGATCCGGGGGGGTGTCTGTTATAACAAAAAATAAAATTGTAATACAGTTGCCCCTTCATATTTGCTGGGGTTTGGTTCCAGGACCACCCCCACCCCCCGTAGATACCAAAATCCATGAATACTCAAGTCCCATTATATGCAATGGCATAGCAAAATGGTGTCCCTTATGTAAGATGGCAAAATCAAGGTTTGCTTTTTTGATTACTTGTACTATTTTTTAAAGAAAATTTTGAGCCATGAATACTTAAATCCGTGAATACCAAATCCGTGGATACGGAGGGACAGCTGTATATGGCAAATATATTATGCACCAGGTTTTAATCTTGTTAATTGCCTTGTTGTGTCCTTGATTCAGGTTGTGGGGGGGGGCAGTTTATTGAGCAAGCAAGCAAACAAACAAAATAATGCCCCATGCTGACAGGGCAAGATTTGCCAATTTCTGTCCCAGATCCACTTACTTTAAAAAAATCCAGATAGGACACTGTACAAAAGCAAAAGTTATAGGGCTGTTCCAGCAGCCACATAGGGAATTAACTTTGGCACCAGTGCCAAAGGTTAAAAGGACACCATTGAGTCCAGACTCAAGAAAACAAGCCATCTGCTTTCAATATAATACTCTGACATCATATCTTATATACTAGTATTTCAGTCAAGCATGAGATTTTGGCTGTTCTTAATTTCTCTTGTATCTTCTCCCCAATAATGTTCAGTCACAGACGCAGCAATATCATGTGTATTTGTGCTTTCAAGTTCTTCTACTGCCTTGAATTCCATGCTGCTAGAAAGGTGGAATATAAATTAAGTAAAATACCTCCACACTAAGTGACTAAAAGACAATTACCACCTTCCTGTTCATTTTTTAGAATTATTATTGTGTGTGTTTGCCTTCAAGTCACTTGTTGACTTATGGCAACCCCATGAATTTCATAGGGTTTTCTTAGGCAAGCAGTACTCAGAGGTGGTTTTGCTAGTTCCTTCCTCTGAATATATAGTCTACAACACCTGGATTTGTTGGCAGTCTCCCATCCAAGTACTAACTAGGACTGATCCTGCTTAGCTTTCAAAATCAGACAAGAGCTAGTACCTTCGGAGTATTTAGGTAGGATCATTATTACTTTAAGAAAGCACAATTGCAAGAAGAAGTTATGGGATTTAAGCAGCTTAATTACCAAACTGCACAGGTGTACTGGAAGAAGCAAGAGAAAGCAAAGCAGCTTGCCCCTGAATCAACAGTCAAAGAGGAGTTTATCAGAACCAGAGCAAAGACACTGTAGAGAGCTCTTCTGTTTAAGGTCTTGTCTATACGAGGGGGAGAAAATAGGAAAAAATAGAAACACGTCCAAAAAGGCAGGCATTCACAACAATGCAATCTGCCCATATGCCAAAAGAGCCACCCTAAACTCCACATGACCCCCTAGCCAGCTGGTGGCCGTGAGTGACATACTCGCATTTAAATCTGCCGCCATCAATTTTTTAAAAACAGTTTTTCAGGGTGTGGACAAACAACACTTCATATTCACAAATAAATAAAATTTAATTTAAAAAGTATAAAATTGCTGTTTGATCGACTTTCCGGATCCTTGCTTAGCCGAAAATCCAACTTGGTGGCCGTTTCCCCTTTGCTAGCCCCCTGTGCTCATCGAGCCAATCAGACTGCATTTCCTGTTTGCATCTGTGCGAACATGAGTGTTCAAACGGTCACACATTTGGAAGTCATATGGAGCTTTTCAGAAAATCCGTACGAAGCCCCTGACATGACTCACACGGACTTTGCAGTGGATTTGGCTGCTCCCCCCCCTTCCAAATGACACGTATTTGTGCAAATGGACATATGAACAGATAGCCAATCTTTCACATCTTGTTTGTTTCATTTTGACCATGTAGACAGGACCTATGTATCCGACCAGTGAACAGGGAAACTGCAAAACATATAAACAGACAGAATGCAAAACTACAGGCACACCATCGGTCTTGAGATTCCACAAAGTCAGAATTCCTTTTGTCCTAAGCCCATATTCTGTAAAAGAAAAACACACACGGGTGTGCATACACAGGGACAATGGCAAAGCCTTTTGACTTTCAATCACCACCTGGCATCCCTCCCATATGTTAACTGCAAATACTTCAAAAACTGTTTACAGTTATTTCTTATTTTATTATCATATATATATATATATATATATATATATTGCCTGTTTTCCAGATCTGAGACTCAAGGAGGCTCACAAGATGATTCAAAACAGCTACAGTAGCAGCAAGGGAAGGCAGAGAAATTTGCCGTCATCACTGCTGGGGCATAAAGTTCTGAGAAGCCAATTTCAGCAGTGCCTGGCTCGCAGGTTGGACCTTGAAGGTAGTGTTCTAGAAAGGCTGGCTTGGAAAATCACCTGTACCATGGGACAAACAATTATCCAAGATAACTTTATTTATTGAATGAATGAATGATATTGTATTATGGTAATAGACCAGTATATTTATTTATTGAAATATTCCACCTTTCTCCTGGATTCTGGAGTGTTCAGCATTTCTTTGCAGCAGTGATGATGATGACTTTCTGTCTTTCCTTGCCATGATTACATCCACATCTTTTTTTCCTCCTGTCAATGTGTTACTACCAGTACCATGACACTCCAGAGTGCATCAACAGGATCTCAAATTTTGTGTACTGTATTTGTGTAAATAACACATGGTGGTTTCTCAGACTGTGTATATATTTGGCCTGAGGACCAAGCCAATTCCATAAATACAGAGCAGTGTGGGTGACATGTTGCTGTGTATCCCCCCCCCTTTTAATCCCCCTACACATTTTCATTTGAAAATGCAGAGGGGGAGGTCAATATAAAAGAATTCCTCTCTCAGAAGACTCCATAAAGCCTGGTTCTTTAAAACAAAGGTGTCTGTTTCCTGTCTAAAATGAAAATTCTCCCCTAAACCCCACCAGAACCAAGCTTTTTAATTTTTTGTCATAAATTGTTGGCAGCAGAGCTCGCAGCTCTTAGCAGGTTCTGAACCTGCCATGACATGGACCTGACTAAGCTGCCCACCATTTATATAAGAGTAACCACTAGGAATGAGTCTATCTTCTTGATGCAAAATGTAAGAAAGAATTCTTCCATTGATACAGTAGATTATCTTGAGGGTTTTTAAAAAAAAATTAGGAAAAGGGTATCTTAAAAGTATGATGAAAATATTTGTCATCTTAAATGACATAGAAGCCAGATATATACAACTAATTTTAACATGGGAAAAGGGCTAATTCTGCCAAGTAAAAATAAGACAAGATTTTTTTTCTGAATGGATCCAATTAATGGTACTAGTTAACTTAACAATACAGTATTTGAGAAAGCAATTTTAAACTGCCATTTCCAGGCATGATAACATTCTCATCAAAGGCGGATGTGTGTGTGAAATGACACAAAACATCACTTTATGGTACCTTTTTCTCTTCAAATATTAATTTACAAACTGACCACAATTCCCCCCGAAAGGACCTTTTTTAAAGACAGAAACTGGTAAAGTTTTAGCCATTGGCCTGAGAGTAGTCTATATACATTTTCAAATTTAAGATGACACCACAAGAAAGACATGAAAAATAATGCTAGATTTTTTTATTCATTTCAACCCCAAAATCCTATTTTCTTGCCCACCTTTCAGCCTGAGATCCTTGATTCTTAAAAAACCACCCTACAAATCATTTTGCCATCATCCAAATTGCATGTGTGCCCAGTGCAAAGTGTGGTATCGAAAAGTGATTGATATAATTCTGATATAGATCTGAAACTCACATATAAAAGGGTGGGGGAGTAGAGGGGTGCTACTTGATGCCCACTGGGGTGTCTACAATGTAACCCCTAAATTAAATCCAAGAAAGCTAGGAAATGAACACATTGTCTTCTTTCACAGCTCGTCTGCCATCTCTGTCCTTCGTCTCTAGTCATTCCTCAGATGGTTTGAAAATACATAGTTAGCAGGATGGAGACAGGGAAAAGCCAAGAGAATCAATTAAATTACTGACATATCTTCTAGCAGGTGTCATTAGAGAACAGAGCTATTCTTACCGGAACTGCATTAGCATCTAAAAAAGAGGGAGGATACATACGCAGATGACACTTAATACTAACCAGTATCCTAACCTTGCCTTAGACTTCAGAGTGTCATCTTTAAATATACATAATAGCACTTTAAAGTACATTTCCAAGTACAGATTTCATTTGACCTGTAACTGATTACTGAACATCTGCTAAGAGAGGGTTTCATCTGGTCTCACAATCAGGAAGGTTTCTGCTTTCCTATGCAGTTTCCATGCCATTTGGGGAAAAGTAATTTGAGATCACTCATCTGGCAGTCAGAATCTGCAGCTGCCTACAGCAGCGTTTTATGGATGAGATGATTTGGTCACCAGGACTCATAACTTACTTTAACATTTGCTTTATTTTAACTTTTGCAAAAGCTTTCTTTTTTTCTGTACAGACTCAGATGGAGGCTTGCATGATTCACTGGTTTTCCAACACTCTGAGTTTTTAAATTCCCTAGGTTGATACACACGAGTAACAAATAGGATTCTTGATTGCAAAGCATTTTTATTCTTGCTGTTGTGTGGCTTCAAGTCATCTCTGCCTTATGGGGACCCTAAGACAAACCTATCATGAGGTTTTCTTAGCAAGGGTTATTCAGAAGGGTTTCCCTTTGCCTTCCTCTAAGTCTGAGAGTGTGTGACTTGCCCAAGGTCATCTAGCTACATTTTTATTCCAGCCACTCAACCATCCTTAGGTTTGGTCAATGTAACACACCAATCAAAGATTCACAGCCAGCAGCAGTTAGCAACATGGGGGTGCTGGCAGCAGTATACTCACAGAGAACTACAGTACTTATTATTTTATTTATAAACAACACAAATTAAAAACTATACAAAAATGTCAACAAACATATTACCATAAAAGTTATTTAAAAAACAAATAATTTATGAACTTAAAAACATTAAAATTCATTCAAAGACTATTTACACACCGCAGAGCACACAATTAAAAGCTCATTCCAGTCAGTTTCTAACAGATTTTCTATACCCCAGATTCTGGGGGTAATGGAGATTCTGCTTTTTTCCTTTTCCTTTATCTCTCTAAGGATAACCCAAGTTGTTTGCACATAGAGCAAATATTGGGTGAACTGGCGGTGACATATTTATTAATGTTTCTCAGGGTGGTACTCATGTGGGTCTCCAGATACTGTATTGTTGGATTATAACTCTCAGCAGCCCTAGCCAACATAGCGAAAGGTGAGGAATGCTGGGACCTGCAGTCCAGCCAAATTTGCAAGGCTGCATGTCCATACCATACATCATGCTGACTGCCAATGCTGGTGAAGAGTGGCAAACACTTTCCTCCCACAAAGATATTTTGCATCCATGTGTTTATCTGCCATGGACATGAAAGCAAGCTTCAGAGTCTTGCTCCTTGTATCTCCCAAACCAAACACCTGTTCACAGATCCAAGAGGACTTTTTATTTTTTTTAAATCAGAAAAATTAAGCAGGTCTGTTTTCACATTCACACACTTCCTTTGGAAGGATAACAGGGAGAAATTGGTCTAAAATATACAATTCTTAATCAACTATCATGCTGTTTCCAGTTAAAAACTGATAAAAAAGAAGCTACTATTTCCTCAGACAGCAAGACCTCTACAAGTTTTGAACTTCAACTTCCAGAAGATCCAGTGTGTGAGTGCATATATGTGCCTTCAATTTCATAGGCTTTTCTTGGACAAGGAATATGCAAGAGGTAGCTCTGTCAGTTCCTTCATCTGAAACATAGCACGTGGTATTTATTGGTGGTCTCCCATCCAAGTACTAACCAGAGCTGACTTTGCTTAACTTGCAAGATCAGACAGCATCTGGTGCCTTTAGGGTATTTAGAAGAACCAGACAGCCTAACAGTAATGAACTAAACCTCCAAAACCTGAATGTTTATGAAGCACTGTCCTAAGGCACTTTTTTAAAAAAAATCTAACTCAAGGCCCATCTACACGGTAAAAAAAATACGAACACTGTTAGGAAGATCGCTCTTCTGTACACATGGCCGTTCGGATTCATACGTGTCATTCAGAACGGGGGCTAGCGAATCCCCTGTAAACTACATGGATTCGGTGTTCGGAAGGAGTAGCGGATCTCGGCATAAAATCCGTACAGCCGTTCGAATGGCTGGTGGTCTGTATGTCCCGTTCGCACACATATGAACAGGCAGTGTCATCTGATTGGCGGGCTGAGTAGAGGGGGCGGAGCTAGCAAGGAGGGGAATTGGGAGCACCCACCATGTTGGATTCCCAGCTAAGCGAGACTCCGCTAAGTCCGTGAATTTTATATATATTTATTTTTATTTTACTTTGTAAATAGGGAAAATTGAACGTCCGCAAAGCAGGCACCTTTTAAAAAAAAAATTAAAAAGCGGCGGGAGATTTAAAACCGCCGCTTGGATAGCTCACTCCAGCCAGCTGGGGAAGGGGTTCATATGGAGTTTAGGGGGGTAAAAAATCATGTAGGCGGATTGTATGCATACAAATGACTGCCTATTTGTATTTTTTACCCCCCAAACGGATTTTTTTTTAATCATATAGACGGGCCCTCAGAGATGGGCCAGTTTATGAGATATACTACATTGCTGTTTTACTACATCTTCACAATCCACCAACTGGGTTTTAAGGATATTACATTGTGGAGCAGACACTCAATTAAAATTAAAGAAGTGTACAGGGTATTTCTGAGCATGTGCTTTGCCCAGGAAGTGGTTTTCAGTCCCAGTGGTGAGCTTCCAGTCCCAGCTTTTTCATATAAAAATCAACTTCTGGTTCACAGCTTGAAACATGGTTTTTAAAACCCAACATGTTGGTACTAGCTATTAACTTTTAAAATTGCTTCTTTTTTTAACATTCTGGCATTAATGTCTGCTGCAATTTTAATGGTATATGCTTTTAAAATTATTTTTAAAATAATTAACACTAATTTTAAAACATAAAAAGAAAAAAGGCAAGAATCATTAAAAATTATCCCTTTTGAAACTTCTTTTGGATGTTAACAGGTAAACATTACTCGTTCCTTCCATACATATTAACATTAATGTTAAAACTTATTTTTAATAAAGCCCTAGTATGCTCTTAATACCCCAAAACTAATGTGCTATGGAAGTAACATTTTTTCTTCTAATTTCTTCCTTCTAAACTCTTATCCTGTGCTTGCATGCACGCACACACAAAGTCTTCTTTGTTTTGGCAGCCTGAGATAGAGACATGATCTGAGTTTTTGCCATTGTGAAAAAAGTCAAGAAACCCTTGCTGAGCTACCACAAACCACCCAGAAGCCTATACATATTAGACAGAACTATCTCACAAACCACCCAGAAGCCTATACATATTAGACAGAACTATCTCTTCTTTGTGCTGATCTAGGCAAGTTGATGGGTGTGCCATGGTGACTGAGAGGAGGAGCAAGATGTAAATCTACCATTTACATGGTCGATTAAACTAGCCTAGATTTTTCTCCTCCAAAGCAGGTCAATCTCCATTCAGCCATGATACATAATGTGTGAGGTTGGGCCAGTCACCACATTTCAGCATAACTTGGTCCCACCACCCCACAGACAAGTTTGTTCTTGTATGAAAGGGCCTTCTTGATGGCTGCTCCCACACTGCATAACTCCTTAGAAGGCTGGGCTCCATCTCTACAGAACCTCCATTGGCAGACAATGACTGTTTTATTCCAACAGGCTTTCTGGCTCCTGGGAAAGGGTCGTTTAACGGGGAAATGCTATACTTGCTCCCTGTATATGCTTTCCAATTGGTTTTGATCCAGCTGTTGTTTTAATATGATGACCTGTTTAATTCTGCTTTAATGTTATACCTTAGTGAAGTCGTTCTTAACCTTTTCTTTACCAGGGTCCGCCTTTTTATATTTTTTGTTGCAGTGGGCCCCCAAGACTTAACTCAAGATTTAAAATCCTAACAACAGCAACAACAACAATACTTGGTGATAATAATTCAGTTACACCATCCATTAACCTTTCCCTCAGAGGCACTGGAGGGGAGGGAAGACTTTTCTACTGCTTCTTCCTGCAAATTTGTGGTTTGAGTGGACTGAACAGCAATGCAAAGGGCCAGCCAGCCTTTGTCTTGGCTCCTGTCATGTGGGCTGAGCAGCCTTCAAGCCTTCACGGACCCCTTGTGAGGACGTTGTGGCCCCCTGGGGTCCACGGACCACACATTAAGAACTACTGCCTTAGTGTCTTTTCATCTTTTTCTATTATTCTTAATCTTGCTATGAGATGTCTTGAATCCCAGTTTTGGAGGAGAGTGAGTATATTAAGCACAAACATACATATCTGCCTCACAAGTTTTGTTATGAAGATAAAGTTGATGTGTATAGGGCATGTATGCCACCCTCAGCTATTCAGAGGAATGGTAGGATTAAAATATAATAATAAATAACATGCAATATCACCATTATTTCTCACAATAAAAGACAGCATCCCTGCCAGTCTGCAATTACATTCTGTGTGAATGTTCCAGTCTGAGCCACCATTCTTGAGAAGTTCCAAGAAGGTGCATCTAGCCACCCTTTTCATTTTTCATAATGCTCCTGAGCTAGTGCAGCTCTGAGACACTGAGAGAAATTAAAAGGACGGCAAGACCCAGGCACTAAGCACTGCTTGGAACATGGCTACCACTGCCAGGGAAAGCCACAAGAACTCACTGACAAAGGAGCAGGTCAACTGCTGAAACCTGAGTCTAGCCCTGATGTCAGGGTGCACTTGTCACTCGATTCATTTATCTGAGAGATTATCATCTTACCTTTCAAGACATACCACCATCACAACACAATTTACAAGATTACAAGAATAAAATAATGTAATGCTTACATGTACACAAAAGTAACATTTTTCTTGTTGCTGTTAAGTGTCAAACATCACAAGTGACTAGCCAGGCACTTCTCTCAATCCCATAACCTTGAGAAGCATGTCTGCTGGAAAAATGGGAGAAGGCCTTGTCTGTGGCTGCTTCTATATCCGGGAACTCCCTCCTTAGGAAGGATATGTGTTTTCTGTTTTTAATGGCGTACTGTTTTTAATCTATGTATTTAAATTAATGTTTTATATGGTTTTAACTCTATATACAGTTTAATATTATCTTAACTTTTTCTTTGTTTTTTGCTATATGTGGTTATACTTGTATTTCTTTTTCCCCTGTAAGCCACCCTGAGTCCCATTGTTGAGGAAAAGGTCGGATATAAATAAAGTGTGACTGATGAATTGATTGATAGTGATACAAGTCTGACATAGATACTAGGTCATCCCTAGAACTTGGTGATCCACTCTGGCCCAATATTCTACAAACTTTGAAATTTCCTTTCAATCCACTCCAAGATCAACAAGCAAAAACTTTCTCTCTCTCTCTCTCTCTCTCTCTCTCTGGCTTTTCCTTCTGCAAGCGCGCTGATGACCAACAAAGGATGAGGATAAATTGGTGATTGATTGAATACCAACCTGAGCCTTTAATTTTACCGTATATTCCGACTGGGCATGTAAGACGACCCCACAATTTTTAAGTCAAAATATAGAGTTTAGGGTATACTCGCCGTATAAGATAACCTTCCCATCACCCGCCCTCCCCAAAGCTATGATTGGGCTCCCCATCGCAGCTTGGGGGGGGGCGGGTGGTGGCTGGAAAGCTTCCCCCCCTCCAGCCAGCCACCCTTCCTGAAGCATCCCCAAAGCTGGCTGACAAATCACGGGGGATAGCTGCCTGGCTGGGGAGACGCTCAGCCCCTCCCACCCAGCAAGACTTCCCTCCCCGCCGTGCATCCTCCCTGTGTGTGGGGGATCTTCTCTGTGACTCAGAGTCACAAAGAAGATCCCCTCCCAGCCAGCGAGGCTCTCCCCCCCCCATGCAGCCTCGCTGGCTGGGAGGGGATCTTCTCCGTGACTCAAATGGAGAAGACCCCCTCCCAGCCAGCGAGACTCGCCCCCCCATGCAGAGTCATGGAGAAGACCCCCTCCTGCCCAGCGAGTCTCTCCCCCCGCCCGTGCAGCTGCGCTGGGTGGGGGGGGGATAAGGTGGCTTGCAAGCTCCCCCCTCAGCCAGCCACCTCCATCGTTCCGAGTATTCGGCGTGTAAGACGGCCCATGACTTTTCAGCTGATTTTACAGGCTGAAAAGGTTGTCTTACATGCCGGAAATATATGGTACATATTGAGCTCCATGCTCCATTTTTCTCTTGTGGAAAAAATGGGGAGCTGGTGTTTGCTTGGGACTCTGGCCTGCTCCAACTGTTTTTTATCCTATTTCACCAGGGCTGCAATTCCCCAGAACAAGAAAGGATGCAAACTTACACAGAAAACTAATGAAATGCTTCCATCTCCAGAAAAGCAAAAATGCTCATGAAGTAAGCTGTTGCTATTTCATTAAAAGTCACCTTTGGTATCTTAAGGCAATGTGTTAAACCAATAGTTTCAAAGTCACTTAATAGAAATTTGTTCTACCAGTTTTCTGCCAAGTTGTATAAAAATAATAATAGTGGTAGGTGAGAATTCAAGGTGCAAAATAACCAGATAAAGTTCCAAAGCTAATGGAGGGGGCTGGGAGGTGGGAGAAAATGTTTGCTTTATTAACATTCAGCATATGGATTTTCAGTCACAGAGCTGTAATTATTACAGTTTTAATTATTATGGTTTATGTCACTCACCACCCTGGGATGATTAATAAAGGCAGACAGAAGGGCAAAGGCAAGTGTTAATTCATTTTTACAGTTTCTGCTGCCTTAGGAATATAGGTAAGTGCATGAAGCCATAGAGAGGCACACAGAACTCTAGAAGGGCAATAGTGTGGTTGGGGATTATTGATAAATGAAAATAATACACTGAAAAGCAAGAGGAAAAATGCACATACGTATTCAAAACCCTTACTTAGGTCTATAAAATCAGTATTTGCTTATATATTACCATGTTAGTTATGGATAGGAATGGAATTTGTTAAAAACTATTCTCAAAACCTTAGGCTAAATTAAATTGTTGGTACCAACTAGAATGGGACCTATGAAGTTAACTTCTATTTAAACCCCGTTGATTCATTGGGTTTACTCTAGTTGGAATTAACAAATGGATGGATTTTGAACTCTTAGGGGGAAATGGAATAAAACCATAATGATCAACTGAACACTTCTTAATATCTTGATACCTGAACTGGAGGTTGCAGGACCAGCCTTTCAGGAAGTGATTGAAAAATTCAGGAACAAGCAGATAGTCAATTCAGCATTACGAACAGATCAATCAGCCTCATCTAAAATGTCATTTTAGCCTCACATGACTACCATATATACTTGTGTATAAGTTGACTTCATGTATAAGTCGAAGGCAGGTGTTGGGCCCAAAATTATGGATTTTGATATGACTTGTGGATATGTTGAAAGTAAAACTTTGGCACAGGGCTCCTCAGATCCATTTTGCAGAGAGGCGAAAGTGCCAATACTACCTCCGGGGGGCGGGGGGCAGCCACCCCTGGCCACTGCCGTGACCATATTCCCATGCAGGTATTCAAAAAGACCTTTTGCTACTCTACTCAGAAGAGGGTGTATCGTTCCTTTTTTTACAAAACTAGAAGTTAAGGTACAGTATTACCTCTTATCAAAAAAGGAACCATCCCCTCTCTGAGTACCTATAACACAAAGAAATTTTTACCTCAGACAGAAGATGTTGTGGGATCTAAACTGTGGATTAGCCAGGGAGTTCTTAATTTACCTACTTGGCTTTGTTTGTCAGCTGGGAGTTGAAAGAACAAACTGCTGATAAGGGTAAGAGGAAAGGGGAGAAACTGTGACTGAATTTTAAGAATCGATGATTGACTTCCTAGCACAACTGTAATGCTTGCCATTACGGTTCTACAGCAGCCACACTTACCATGCTTATGGTGTACCTGTACTCAACACCGCTCTTGCTGTTTAATCTCTGTTCCTTTATCTATGTTTCTGAAGTGTACGCCATTGTTATTATGAACTGTTCGATCACTGGTTTCAAAAGCAGGATTTTTGGCCAGCTATTTGTTAGATCACAGAGCATCTTTAGCTGTGGTCACAAAGACCTGGTTATCAATGGACGATTCTGTTCCTTCAACTACCCTTAAAGCACATGGCTTTTCTTGTGTGTGCTCTCCCCAATGGTAAACTGGGGAGACGGGACTGAAATAATTTATAAGACATCATGGCCCACTAAGTCTCTTGCTCTGAATGGTGATACTTCATTAACATCTTTTGAAGTGAAAACGCTGTATTACATCATCTCCCAGTGGCATTGGCTGGGTTTATAGACCCCCTGAAGCGAATGTGGTTCCTGGAAGAATTTGCAGTGTTTATCTACATTTGTGTCTTTAAGCCCTGTTCATATTATTTGTGGGAACTTCAATATCCATAAAGATACTACTTCATTTTCTCAGAATTTTTTCTCCCTTATGGAAGTTTTAAATACGGAAACTCCACCCACTCATGCAGCTGGAGGAACTTTGGATATGGTCCTGTTTAGAAACCTAGATATTGAGTTGGATGAGGTTATAGATGCAGGGATGTCAGATCATATCTTGTCCTGTAAAGTTAAGATACCACCTCTACCTCCCCCCACCATACAAATGAAGCATTGTTTGGATTTATCTAGAATCTTTCTAGATTCCTTTTTTCAAGCCCTCAGTCAGTTACCCAGTGACGTTTTAGGTCCAACCACAGAGTTGTGGAGGAATGAATGGAGGAATGGGATACAAGGGAGTGAGATGGAGCTGGAAGACACTCTAGTGGACCAGAGCTGTGTGGAGGATGAATTAAATCCGTGAGTTCCGACTAATCAATTTAATACTGCAACAAAATCTGTTTTAGACATTGTGGCACTATCAAGAATTTGCTTAGTCGTACAGCGCCAAACAAGACCTTGGCTGCATGCAGAGGTGTGTATGGAATGAACTATTGTCTATCAGCTGGAAATGGCCTTGGCTCATATAGTGAATGATATTCTAGTGTTAAAGGCTTAGTGTCGAACACATGTGTTGATTCTGCTGGATCTTTCTGTAGCCTTTGACACTTTGGATCATCAGATCGTATTATCACAGTTGGTATCACTGGGAATAAAGGAGAACACTCTGTCCTGATTTAAATATTTTTTATCCTTCCTTCTCTGTTTCATTTAACGGAGCTATGTCAAAAGCTTTCCCTGTAACTGTAGGGGTGCCACAAGGATCAGTTTGGGGTTCTCTCCTTTTTTTCATTATATACACTCCCTCTTGGATGTATTATTTCTGAATTGGGTTTTCAGCATTACATTTATGCAGATAACATATTTTCCAAAGATTTAAATGAATTGATGCTTCTATGTGCAAGTCCATGATGGGCTGTGTGTCAACTGTTTCCTTGTTGATTACCACCCATCATCTTAAGCCAAATATGGATAAAATAGACATCTTGGTGTTTCAGCCTGACTGTCCAACCAGCCCCTCTTTCATGCCCTCCACTGTTTTTACAGGGTTGCACAGTGGCTCCTATCTCGGTTGCCAGGAACTTTGGAGTCCTGCTGGATGACTGTTTGGCCCTGCAGCCCTCTATTGGGGCAACTGCAAAGGTTGGTTTTGGGGTTTTTTTTTTTAACATCCACAGGATCTGTAGGTTTTTGATCATTGAGATTGCCCGGCTGTTTGTCCATGCATTGGTTATGTCACACCTGGATTACTGTAATAGCCTACTGGCAAGCTTGCCTTCTTGCTCTCTTCTTCCTCTGGATTTAATTCAAAATAGTGCCATCCAGGTTCTTTTAAATCTCCCTAAATATTCACATGTCTCCTCTCCTTGTAGGTAGATCCCTTCACTGGCTACCAGTTCAGGCCAGGGCCCACTTCAAACTTTTGGTTCTGGTATTTAAGCCTCTGCACTCTAATCTCCTCCAGTACCTGCAGTATGTACCATCTAAGAATTTAAGATCCACAGGCAAAGGATCTTTGTCTGTTCCACCAATGGGCACAGTTCAAGGCTCAAAGCCTTTCAAGACCTGGCTCCACATCTATAGAGTAGTCTTTTTTGGCACTCTGGTTGTAGGAGGATCTTAACCATTTTCTTAAAGGGTTGAAGGCCCTCCCCTTTGATTCACTGTATTAAGCTGCTGATTTGTGCCTAAGGTTGCTGAGATGAGCAGTGACTGGTGGGATGTTGGGGGTTTCATTTCATTTTACTTAATGTATATTTACAGTGTTATGTTTTATTGTCCTTGTTTTTCACTATAAACAGTATGTTGACATTCCGCCCTTTGGTGAAAAGGGTGTTATAAATAAACGTTGTTGTTGAGTAGAGTGGTGAAAGGTGAGAGCTTAATCCATCCTTGGAGAACCTAAAAGAAGCACTTACACAGACACACTCCTACTCCCTCCACTGCAGCACTGCTTCTGGCCTTTTTGAATGCCTGGGCAAGAAAATGGTGAAAGCAGTGACTCTTTGGCACTTCCTCTCAAAGGAGTGCCAAGAGAGTAGAGGGAATCAGGGTGGACACTCACCTTTCACCATTCTACACTCATCCCTCCACATCTGCAGGTTGAACATTCCAAGATATGGGCCCAGCCACCTATGGGTTCCTTCACTTGCTCTCTCATTCAGATGGGATAGGAGGAAGGGAGGGACAGTGTGCAGGTTTCCAGGGCAGACAGAGGAAACGGGATAGGGGAGGGGAGGAAGAGAGACCTAGGATGGGGAGGCAAGAGTAGAGGAAGTTGGTGCTTTTTGTAGGTTCCCCCCGGGATGGACTAAGGCGAGAGCTTAATCCATCTAGGGAGAACCTACCGTAAAAAAAGAACCAACCCCCTGTACTCTCCCCATCATGGCAGGGAAGCGCCAAAGGGCTGCCATTTTTTCAAGTAGGCATTACAAAAGGCCAGATGCCGTGCCATGGTGGATAGAGGTACAGCACTGACTCATGTATAAGTTGACCCAGGTATTCTGGGTTGGTTTTTGGCATACATTTTTAGACTTTTCACATCGTGAAATTTTAATTTATCTTTATACCTCATTTTTACAGATTTACATTCGATATGTCTCAGACTTTGAAAATTTTTGTGTCCTTCAGTTTGATTCAGCCTGAATGTTGATAATTTTCTTTTAAAATGCATATGAAAATTTGTATTTCATTTTTAACACACTTTTAAAATCACAGAAATTAATACAATAATATAATTTGCAGATCACTTTTACAGCAAAAGATGTCAACCCAAATCAGTGGGTTATTGGCAATAGGGTAATGTGAACTTACCTAATTTTGAACTTGTGAATAAATATGCAAACTGAAACTGAGTTATCACTTGAGATGCACATTTTTCTAACTTTTGCAATGGTGCTTTCTAGTCAAAGAACACATATAAAAATGAACATATTAAAGGAAAGGGGGCACAAAAATATGCACAATAGTGAAAATAACATTAAAAATGCATTATAATAGGGATTGTGCTTGCAAAAATTATATATTAAGCAAAATTATGTAACAAGACGCATGAATTTTTAAAATTGTGTTCAAAAACAAAATACAAATTTTCAAATGGATTTTTTTTAAAAAAGTATCAACATTCAGGCTGAACCAAACTTAAGGACACAAAAATTCTCAAAGTCTGAGACATATTGAACTCTCTCTCTCTCTCTCTCTCTCTCTTTTTCTTTCTCTCTGGCTTTTTATTGAATGTAAATCTGTAAAAATGAGGTATAAAGAGAAATTAAAATCAACAGATTCATTCATCTCACACAAGATATTTATAATATCTATATCCTCAAATGTGCTATGAAAGTCAGCTACTTTTTACATTTGATCAATATGATGCCACATTTTTCTCTGCAATTACATATTAGAAATAATACAAGTAAATTGTAATGGCTTGTAGACTTCTAAATGGTTCACAAATTATAATGCCTTGGCCAAATGCAACCTGTGGATTGCATGTTGCTTACTTCCTGCATTAGGCCATTAAAAAATGATATCATCCGGGAACGGATAACCGAGTTACTTACATATGGGTGGAAAAGCAAATGGAATTAATGCATAAAGTCTGGAAGGAAGAATGGCTGCAAAATGACTGGAATGAGTCCTTAATCTCATCTATTTTTAAAAACATGACAGAGAGTGATAATTACAATATGCAATTCTATCATGGATCTCACTGTAAAAGGATCGGACTGAATGCAAAATGATTGCAAAATTATTGACATGAATCCCAGAAATTAATCAGTGTCTGGTATTATACACCAGTGGCCTCTTGCATGTGAAATAAAGTAACAAGGTTTGCAAAGGGTGCCTAATTTTTGAGGATAGTAGCATCCTAAGCATACAATAAAAAACTCCAGAAGAATCCCTCCAATTGGTATATAAATCCTTGACTACTTCATCTTCATATGCAAAAATGAAGACTTACAGCTGTTTTCTCCCTAGTACAGTTGGTCCTCAGAATCCATGGATTTGGCATCCACAGAGTCCACCATCCGTAGTTTTGAAATATTTTTTTTAAAAATACTGTAAATCCCAAGAAGCAAACCTTGATTTTGCCATTTTATATAAGAGACACTATTTTACTATGCCACTGTATATAATGGGACTTGAACATCCACAGATTTTGGTATCCACGGGGGGTCCTGGAACCAAACCACAGCGGATACCAAGGGCCCACTGTATTCTCCTATATTCAAATGTCCCAAATATTAGAGGATGGGTCTCCTTTATCCAGAATTCCAAAATATTCCAAAATTGTCCACATGAGTGGCTGAGAGAGTGCCACCTTTGCTTTCTGATGGTTCGATGTACATAAACTTTGTTTCGTGCACAAAATTATTTAAAAATATTGAATATAAAATTACTTTCAGATATGTGTATAAGGTGTATATGAAACATAAATGAATTTTGTGTCTAGACTTGAGTCCCATTTCCAAGATACCTTCTTATGTATACGCAAAATCTGAAATATTCCAAAATCCAAAATACCTCTGGTCCCAAGCATTTCACATAAAGGAACAGAAGAAAAACCCCACATTTTTTGTACAGACAACAGTGTTTTCTGCTCAAGAAATCCATTTTCTGTGTATAAAAGTTTTTCCCACACACAAAATAATTCTTCCACAATGCTTTGGGAAATTCAAATACCAAGGAAAAAACTACACAAAATGTTCCCTTCCCTTCCCTTTTGTATTTTTTTTAAATGTGATTTTAGTTTAGGTGGTTTTTAATTTTATACTAGTTTAATATCTTTTTATGGGGGAGGGTGGGGTGGGTGGGGCTTAGGGATTTTAGTCAGCATTGTTGTATTTTAATTGTTGTAATTGTTTGCCACTGCCTCCCATGGATTTCTGCCTGAGGCAATTGCCTTAGTCTTCATAATGGTAGGACCAGGCCTACCAATACTTTCAGAATGAACAAAACAAAGCACTATTTTTGACACAACATATAGTTAACCTACAGAAATAAATTCTGTATTTTATGACAAATTGCCAACAGCTTGGGATATTTTTGAAGTGGCTACTTGCTTTGATAGGTATAAAACTCTATGTTCATACAATATACCTCTAATTTCTGGGATAGGGGACTATAATCGTCAGAGTCTGCTTGTGGACTTGCAAAAGCCCTATGGTTTGCTATTGAATAGTGGGTTCTTAACTGGATAAAAATTTGGCCTGAACCAACAATGCTCCCCTTATGGTCACCCATATTTTCTGCTTTAGACCCAATAAAATAACTACAGACAGACCTTGGAAACATTATTTCTTTGGGCAGCATTTCCCAGAATCCCCCAGCCAACATGGTGGTTACAGATAATTGTATGCATAAAGGAAATTTCATGTGATGAAGAAGAAATGGGGTCACACTGCTAAGCCTGCTCCTGGTACACTGGGCTGTCAAGCACCCCAACATCTGTAGGCTGAGTGTGGACATCATACAGGAGCCTCTAAGTCCATAAGCTTCCATGAGACTGGGAACATTGAGCAATATTGTTCTAGACTGCATTAAACCTGTGTACATAGGTTGCTTCTCTTACAACACCCACACTCAAAATGTGGACACTTAACACTGGGGCAGAGGAAGTGAGCAATTGGAGAGGAGCCTGTCACTACTTTCCCTTTATCTTACAGAGACCAATTTCAGATGTTGTAGGCTACTATCACTGCTCTTCTAAAATAAAATAAGAATAGTGTCATGGGAAGAGAGGTTAAGTAATTGAAGGTTATAAAGAAGAAGCAAATAAGTAATTGGGTATATCCAGAGATTAGTTCTCTGATGTACTATATAATGAATCCTTGTAATTAATTCTTCCATCTACCCACTTCCAAATGGAGACTCTAATGGATGGGCTACTCAAGCTACCAAGTGTAGATACTACCACAATAAAAGAAATGGAACTAAGTAACTGGTTCCTTTCAAAAGGAAATCCATATGCTGAGTATGGATGCCAAAACACAAAAAGTGTTAAGAACATAGATTTTAATAGTCTAGAACTCAACTGCTCAAGGTTCTAGATCTCTAGTAGCACTCTTCCCAGAAGGATCAGGAATCACAGGGTTTGATATCCCTCTACAATGGGAGACATCAGCACCTGCAATTCCTGAGTCTTTTTGAAAGATTACCACCAATGATCTGGAACTGTGAACAGTTGAGTTCTAGATTACATCAAACCTATGTGTTTAGGCATCTGGAAAACACACCCTTTAAAGGTTTATAATCAGAAGATGGAGTAGACTTGTTCCAGAGGACCTGAATTGATGGACAGCAAAAGGAGTAAAGTGGATGTCAGCTAAGCATAAGGAGAAGCTTCCTAATTGTAAGAGCTGTTTGACAGTAGAGCAGTTTTTCTTGGGGAAATGGTAAGTTCCTTTGGGCAAGGGATCTGACTCTGGATCACCATTGGACAGAAGGTAAATCACAATCTACTGGCAGATCTCTGGTCGACACTGTATAGGGCAGGACTGAAGGTATCCAACAACAATTATGTACGACTGCAATGTAAACATGCCTGGCACTGTCAAGCAAGGCTGACTACTTCTGATATTAGCCTGCTGTGGAAAAATATATATTCCTATTATGACAGACGTGATTCTGCTTTCTGACTGTTTCCATAGTGATGAAGGGCCCAACAGTGTAGGGAATGACTTTAAAGTAACCTGCAATTAAGCAGGATGCACTGCTACTATAGAGGTGGATTCTGGAGCCAATTCCACAACAAAATGGTGATTGATTTTTTGAAGGGAAGAGCCACTTAATGTCTCTCTGTCCTCATGCATTCTTTCATTCAGTTAAGTGCTAGCTTTGTATGGAGTAGCATCACAAAATATAACCCAGCCCAACACACAAAAAGCCCTGTAATATTTGTTAATAGTTAATGTATAGCCATCCTACAGTCAAACAATAGGCAACAGGCAGTCAAAGAACATTAATGCTTTTACTGTATGCGATAATATATTTAATAAAGCACACTCAGCAGGCCTCTGCTCTTATCTATAACAGGAGCAAGGGCTACATGTGGTAGGGCACCGAAACAGATGCAGTTCCATCATCTCGTAAAAAGTACACTCTACAACCTTGTTGCATCCCCAGTGTATCAATGAAGGCTCTGGAGTCAGTAGGAATTAGAAGTAATTTTGATTATGGCATCCCAACACTTTTTTTTAGAAGTTAGAAAACTTACTTTTTTGGGTTACAATTCCCACAATCCCCTAGCAGCACAGCTAGTGTATTATAAAATAGATATGTGCCCTTCACAATTGACACAGTACCCGTACTTTGGAATTCAGGACTCAGCAACCCCATGAATGGAGTATCTGAGAAAAGCAGTTGCAAATCTCACCTGATGGACAAATCCTGTCTGTTTCTCTTTCTTCAAATGCCTCATTAGCCAAAATCCTAATTTCAATTTGTCTCAAACACTGAGGATTTTTAACTGCATGAAAATTCAGACACATGTTTACATGCATTTCTCCTAATACCTGCACTTCTATACAATTTTGTCTGATATATTTTTGATAAGCAATTTTCCTTAAATAATTCTCTTTAAAATGGTATTTTTCTTAATATATGCATCTTTGGATGCATTTTGTATCCTTAATTATGCATTGCTATACACAATTTTTGAATGGAGAACTCCACTGAAATATTCAGAGAAGTGCAAATTCTAAAGGAAAGCACCATTCCTATTCATTTATTGCCTCAAAAATGTCAAATTAGACAATTATGGATTAAAATGAGAAATTAATGTATTTCTCCCCTACTCTTACAGAATGGTCAGCAAGACAAGATGGAAGGGCTTGCTTGCTTGCTTAATGTGAAAAGTTTTATAAAGACAATTAGTCTCGCAATATTGCTAGAACAACTGGATGGTTTGTAAATTTATTTATTTAGTGATACTGTCATCACTAAATGGCAATTTGTATATTATGAATGATCAGCATCACAGATTAAACCACAACAGGGATGAGGGAAGAACATCTATCTTATCACTTTAACCCAGCCTTTCTCAACCTTTTTATCCTGGAGGAACCCTTGAAATAATTTTCAGGTCTCAGGGAACCCCTGCATAAACATTATTCTATATACTGCTGTTGCTTTCCCCCCCACAATCACAATCTCTTGAAGAACCCTAGGGTTCCAGGGAACCCTGGTTGAGAAACACTGCTTTAACCACTGTGTTTTCCAACAGAATGAATTATCAACTTAGTCTCAGATCTACAGTTCCCAGCTTTTCCCTGAAAGGAATGTCCTTTATTCTAGAATAGGTTCCAAATGTATAGTCCCTGTCTCCAGATATACCCTATATTCGATAAGCCAACACTTATTTACAAGAAAAATAAATAGTTACATGCTTAAAAGTGACCTGTGACACACGGCTCAGTACAACCAGGTAAGCGGACAACATTGGTTAACATTCACCTTCAGGCTACCATACACTCCTTCTCAACCTTTCTTAAACATTGTGGCTAAAATTAACAGGTCACACAAACCCGAACAGAAACATTCCAATCCTTTCTGGATTTCTGAGGTGTAATTTTATTACAGTACGTGGCCACTCGAAATGTGTGTACAGCCTTTAAAAAAAAAAAAAAACTTTAAAGGAAGCATATTTTCTCTGTTATAAAGGGAAATGGTTTAGAACAAGTTTGCAATCAACATTCAGCTATGAGATTTGCTACTATATTTCAAAAAGCACAGTTGAGGAGTCTGGGGGTCAAATGTCCCCTACCTCTCTCCAGAAGAACACCCCCTAATGCCAATCTTGGTTCTACAGATTTTGGAACAGCACTTTCTCACAAACCTTGGAAACTCACTCCACAGCCTATGTTCAGCTTAAAACTCTGCGAAAGAGAAATAGGATCCCATCAATCACAGCCCACAGGGCTGCAGGGAAGGAATATTAGGTACTCTCCCTGCTCTCAGTGGAGCACTGATATCCACAAAGAACTCTGTGACATTGAAGAAGTGATGCACAGGATGCCTCCCAGACTATAAATCTACTTCTCAGGAAAATGCTCTTTAAACTGCTCCATTGTCTCTCAAATTAATGCATATGAAGCTTTGACAGAGATATTAAATTAGTACATTTAAAGGCCCATCTCACAGGGTTTACAAGAGGATTACAAGAGGCTAATCAATCTGCCATCCAGCTGTGAAAACATCTGCTTGCAAGATTGATGAATTGGTTACTAATAGTTTGTTGGAGAGATTAGCATTCATACTTTGGAAATTCCAGAGCAGCAGCCATGTTAGTTTGATGCAGCAAAAGCAAGCTTCTTAAAGACCAAAAGAATTATTAGCTGTCCTTTATAAGGGGAAGGGATGGTGGAGAAACATAAGCAGTGGGACCAAATGGATATAAAATGTATATACAGTAAGCTGTGTCTATTCTGTAGAAAGGCCCAAAGTACAGTATACATTTTACATTTCTGGTTTTGAGGGTTTGCTGTTAACACCCTCAACCCCATTTTTGGACATGGGTATGTGCATGATTAAAAATATACACCAACAGACAGAGGCACATAATTTTGGCCTACTAACAATGAATGCTTCATGCATCTGACATAGTGAGCTCTACCCCATCACAAGGTATCAATTAGTCTTGAAGATACCATGAGACTGTTTACTTTGCAGATTGATATCTAGTGCAAGGAAATTTTAAAAAGCAAAAGGGGTGTTGCTATCTCAGTGGCTCATTTCCCTGTATTTATCTAGCCTGGGATTCTAATATCTCTGCCTTCTGCAGCTTCATATATAATAATCTCACTGCTGGGATAAAGGCACAAATGGACTAAAGGGTTTCCTGTGCTGTTTGTTTTTATATTCCAGTGCAGATTCAGATCTATGTCTCAAAATGTGAAGTTCACAGAACAGTTATGTTTTATACTCCATAGAGTGTTTGTGTGTGTGTGTGTGTGTGTGTGTGCGTGCCTTCAAGTCACCTGTCAACTTATGGCAAGCCCATGAACTTCATAGGGTTTTCTTAGGCAAGGAATACTCAAGAGGTGGTTTGCCAGTTCCTTTCTCTGAAATATAGCCTACAGCAATCTACACTCTTTATGTACATAATAGAGAGAAAAATCAGTCTTGACCATCAGACAGTTCCTCATATTCCAGTTTTCCCTCTTGCCCTTTGAAGATTTCAACACTGCAAGAATTAAAAAGATCTGTTTTTCAGAAGGTTTCAATGTCACAAAATTTTGTTCTGAACCTATTCTATTTGAAAGCAGCTGAGTTTTGTGCTCCATAATCTCAGGTTTGAATATGGCCCTATATGTTTTTATGTGTGGGGAGGGGTTAAAATTGCAGGACTTTTAAGGGTAAGCAAATTGGGAAAATATGCCTTTTAAAGAGTGTAGATTTTAGAAATTTATTCAAAGGATTTGCAAGTTGCAAGTTCCAACTCATAATTCCTATAGGAAAACAGTTAACTGGTTTCTTGCAGTGCCTAACATTTGCTTCCAAGTGACTAGATAGAGAAGGTATTGAAAAGCACTTTTTTTGCTTTTTGTGGATGTGTGGTAAATAAGTAACTATAGGTGTTACTTATTTTCCTTATCCACGGATTCTCCATCTATAGATTCAACCAAAACGCAGCTCAAAAATATTTGGGGGGGAGGATTTCAAAAAGCAAACCTTTCTGTTCAACATTTTATATAAAGGACACAATCTTACTAAGCCATCATACAGAATGGGACTTGGAACATGCACAGATTTTGGTATCCACGGGGGTCCTGGAACCAAACCACAGTGGATACTGGGGGCCCAGTGTAATTGTACACTCCCATGCCTCTAAATTCCTCTATGTCAAAGTATCTTACTCTCAAGGAAGTGCAGCTGGAACCATTAAGTCCTACGAAATGTTTGAGAAGACTGATTAGTATGAACTTTGTTAATCCAGTAGCTATTATGAATTTATATTCAAGGCTAAATTTCTCCATTTCCAGACGTTTAGGACTGCACTAATAACATTTTTCACTAGAAAAAAAAAGAGTGACAGCATGGTGTTGTGGTTTGATCATTAGGCTATACAACAACTCTGGAGACCAGGGCTCAAATCCCTATTCACCCACGAAAACCCACTGAGCGACTTTGGGCAAGTCACACTCTCTAGAGGAAAGCAAAAGCAAACCCCCTCTCAGCAAATCTTGCCAAGAAAATCCTGTGATAGGGTCACCATAAGTTAAAAAAGGATTTGGAGGACCGTAACAACAAAAAATAGTTATACAGTAATACACATTTTTTTAAAAAAATCAAACAAACCTAAAAGTTATTCCTGAATTGGCAAGTGGCCAAATCCAAACCAAACCCAGTCTCTGCACAATTGTTTTGAGTTAAAGGTATATTGGAATTGGAATGTGTTTCTTACAGGCATGTCAAACACTTACGTTAAATACAAAGAAGACAATCTTAAGGACAATACAGAACTCATAATCAAGTTGAGCATTTAGACAGCATTTTGTCCAACTTAAAAAGGTACAATACCTTATTTTTCCATCAGCAATCATTGATCTCATTTATGATTAGGGCTTGGCTTGTTTATTAATGTCCAGGGCAGCATACACCGCTGCTTTGATATCTTTTTATCATCAAAAGAAATGCCCTGTTAATTAGACTGAAGTCCACTGTCTAGCCCCACTTCCTACAGTGGTGAACTGGATACTTCTGGGAAGCCCTTAAGCAGGCCATTAGACACCAACTAATAGCTCCCCACTACTATTGATTCCAGAAATTGGTCTTTAGAGGTCTACCCAAGGTTCAGTTTAACCATTATAGATTACCATCACAGATAGATCTCTCCTCTATGACTCTGTCTTTGATGTTGTGTGCCTTCAAGTCATATGTGACTTCTGGTGACCCTAAGGAGAATCTGTAACAAGGTTTTCTTGGCAGAAATTTGAGTTTTGCCCTTGCCTTTTCTGAAGCTGAGGGAGTATGACTTGCCTACTCCTCTTCAAAAGACAGCTAAGCCTGGGAACATCCCTCCATGTCTTGCAGCAGCAACTTCCATACAATCATGTATCATGTGAAGGAAAGTATTTCCACATCCTCTTGCAACCATACTGCAAAGTTAGGCTAGGCTGAAAAATAATGAGTGGCCCAAGTTCAACCAGTTAGCTTTGGGCCCAAAAAGAAATTTGAACCCAAGGTTAAATCAAATATTTTTAATACTCCAGTGTCACCATTAGGGAGTGATTCTCTGTATTCCAATAGTTCTACAGAAAAGAAGATACGCAATAACCACTGGCAGGTCATCTATGGTGAGCAGGACCATCTCCCCAAGTGACCAGGGTGGAATTCTCTTCCCACCCCAACTTTTTATGCCACTGACCTGCCCCAAATGTTTAAGCTAGGCAAGCAATTTACTAGAGGAGCAATCTAATAAAACATGTGAGGTCAATATCTGCATTTCCATTTTTTAAAATCATAGGAATGTATTTATTAATTCCTGAAGATCATCAGTGGCATTTGCTACTTTAACAGAGTTCATTCAAATAATCGGAGCTGTGCTGGCAGGAGTCCTTTGCGTGTTTACTTGGAAGCAAGCCCAACTATGTCCAATGAAGCTGAGTCCCTTGCTACAGCCTCAGTGCCCAAGAGTTTAGAAGTTTACACACACAACGATCAAAACGCACGGGTGTGAGTACTCATCTCTCTGTGTGTGTGTGTGTATTTTAAGCCAAGCCACTTACTTGCGCCTTCGATTTTCTCCGACCCCCGGCTCCAAATGATCTGTCGGGTTTCCAACTTCACCTGGAACGTTTTCCTTTCAGGCCTTTGGGATTTCTTGGAGTAAAACAAAG
Source organism: Gambelia wislizenii (assembly GCA_030847615.1). Taxonomy (NCBI): domain Eukaryota; kingdom Metazoa; phylum Chordata; class Lepidosauria; order Squamata; family Crotaphytidae; genus Gambelia; species Gambelia wislizenii. Next base: position 39,786,178 of record JAUMIR010000004.1, read on the forward strand.
TCATCACAGTGCCCACTTCCAGACTCCGGTAAAGATGGACCACTTCGGCTTCACTTTGGGTGGAGGGTCCGTTGGTAAAAACAGACGCCATGGTGGCTGCCCCCCCCCCAAAAAAAGATCTCCCTTTTCCTCCAGCAAACGCTGGGCGAATGGAGGAGGAAGACCAGGAGTGGAGGAGGACTTCACCAAACAAAAGAAGAAGAATTCAGCTTCTTTTACACCCAAGCTGGGAGGGGAAAGAGAAAAAGGAGGAAAAGAGGGGGGGGGGACAACAGAGGATCAGAAAACCTGGGGAATGTGTGTGTGAAAAAATTTAACTCCCCATCAACTCGAGCTGGACTCCGTTGAGGAGTCAGTGGCAAGGATTTTTTTTAAGAGTCGCAAGGAAGAATAGTGCCCCCCCAAAGAGCCTTGAGATTTAGGGGGTGCCGAGGGGGCTGGGGAGGGGGCTCAGCCCCGATCGCTCGACACTTCCTCGGGAAGCCTCAACTTTCCCGTCCAAAAAGGCAGCCCAAAACCGCCTCTGCGCCCTGGGCGATCATGCACCATTTTCTTTCCTTTCTTCTCGGTGCGTTTTCCCTCTCCTCCTTCTCCTCCTCTTCTTCCCGAAGCGAAACCAACCAGCAAACGAAGGGAGGAGGGAAAGAGGGAGGATGGGAAGAGGGGAAGGGGGGGGGAGAAGAGAAAAATAATAATTTCCAGCCGATCTTCCCGGCTTAAGGAAGGAAGGCTCTCCTGGGGCTGGAAGGCTCCAGCAAAGAGGGCGTTTGCAAAAGAGAAAAGCAAAAACCACCCCCCTTCTTTGGCTGCCTATTAGATCGCCTCCCCTTTGCCTGCCCTCCTCTTCCTCCGCCAGCCCCCTTTTTTCCGCCCTCTTTTCTCCTCGGGAGGCAGATCTCTTCCGATCGATCGGAGACAAGCCGATAAAGATCGATCTCCCCGGGGCTGGAGAATGTGTACTAGCTGGAAGGGAAGCGAGGCTGGCGGGGAGAGAAGGGCACCACCATCCACTGCAAAAGCCCTCGCCAGGAATCCGAGTGGCTTGCATTGGCGTGGAAAGGCTGCTCTTGCTCTTGCACTTGGGGAGAGAAAACGCGTGCATAAACTCAGGGGTGGGTGTTGTGTGTGTGAAAAGAAGAATTCTCCCCCTGCTTTCTTCTCTCGCTTCCTCCCTCCCTTCTTTTTGCATTTGCAACACCCTCCGGGAAGAGGCGGTGCCTCCTCGCTTTGGAGTCGGGGGAATCCATACTACACAAATCATCCAGGTTGAAACTGGATTATTTGCATGGCTCCTTCCTATGGACTCCTGGGATCGGTAGTTTTACAAGGTCTTCTTTGCCCAAGAGGGCTGGTGCCTCACCAAACTACAAATCCCAGGATTCCATAGGAAAGAGCCATGTAAACAATCCAGTTTCCAGCTGGATTACTTCTGTAGTTTGGATGCCCCTGAGGAGGTTGAAACTGGATTATTTGCATGGCTCCTTCCTATGGACTCCTGGGATCTGTACTTTTACAAGGTCTTTAGCCTTCTCTGCCCAAGAGTGCTGGTGCCTCACCAAACTACAAATCACAGGATTCCATAGGAAGGAGCCATGCAAACAATCCAGTTTCAACCTGGATTATTTCTCTAGTGTGGATGCCCCCTGAGGAGGTTGAAAGTGGATTATTTGCATGGCTCCTTCCTATGGAATCTTGGGGCTTATAGTTTGGTGAAGCACCAGCACTCTTGGGCAGAGAAGGCTAAAGACCTTGTAAAAAATACCGATCCCAGGAGTCCATGGGAAGGAGCCATGCAAATAATCCAGTTTCAAGAGTCTCCCTGGCTGAGATCCTCGAGCGCAGCAGGAGTCGCCATGGAAGAAGCATCTGCAAGGCCCAGGGTGAACCACACCGGAGAGAACCTGCCTCATCCATACTGCACAAAGAATCCGCTTTGAAACGGGGGTTATTTGTCAAGGTTCCTTCACACTGAATCCTGGCATTTGTAGTTTTATAAGGTCGTTAGCCTTCTCGGTGGCCTAAAGAAAGCTCATCCCCATCTACCTGGTTGGCTAGCCGCGGCCAACGGGAATCTTCTGATGCGGTCAAACCAAGGCAAAGAAACAAAGGCACACACCGGCCTCCAAAGGTGTAAATAAACTGACACTTGCATGCTGGAACATCAGAACCATGCAAGACTCTGAAGATAGTGGACGGCCTGAGCGTCGTTCTGCCCTAATAGCCCTTGAACTATCACGGCTTAATATTGACATCGCTGCTCTTAGTGAAGTTCGCTTCCATGAGGAAGGCAGCCTTAAAGAACATGGCGCCGGCTACACACTTTACTGGTCTGGCAAACCCAAAACCGAAAAACATCTTTCAGGAGTAGGCTTTATGATTAAAAACTCCATTGCCTCCAAACTCGAAACCTTGCCAACAGGACACTCTGATCGCATTATTTCCTTACGCCTCCCACATGTTGTTCTCTTTAGTATATATGCCCCAACTATGCAAGCCGACCCTGTAGAGAAAGACAAATTCTACACAGACCTACGCCAACTCATACAAAAAGTCCCTGTAGAAGATAAAATTATTATCCTTGGTGACTTCAATGCCAGAGTAGGAAAGAACTCTGAAGCCTGGAAAGATGTCTTAGGCAAGCATAGTGTTGGAAATTGCAATGATAACGGACGCCTCCTGCTAGAGTTCTGTGCAGAACAACAGCTGACTATTACAAACACAATCTTTCAGCAGAAAGATAGCTTGAAGACAACCTGGATGCATCCCCGATCCAAACATTGGCACCTCATTGACTACGTTCTAGTCCGTCAGAGAGACATTCATGATGTCCGTCATACACGAGTGATGCCCAGTGCAGAATGCCAAACAGATCATCGCCTTGTCAGATGTAAACTAAATCTGCATCTTAAGTTCAAACCTAAGAGGGGTGGCATCTTAAAGAAGAGACTCCAAGTCAACAATCTTCAACAAGCTACCATGAGAGACAACTTCCAGGCAAATCTGCAAACAAAACTTGAAGACCATCCTACAGATCCTTCTCCTACAGTGCTTTGGCAACATATCAAAAACAGTATCCTCCAGTCTGCAGAAGAATCCCTCGGGTTCTCCCACAAGAAAAATCAAGACTGGTTTGATGAAAACAACCAAGAGATCCAGGAGCTGTTAGCAAAGAAGAGAACTGCTCACCAGGCATACCTTGCCCAGCCAACCTGCCATGTAAGAAAAGCAGCTTTCCGCCTCACATGTAGTAAACTACAACAAAAACTCCGAGACATGAAGAACAAGTGGTGGATCAATATAGCAGAAAAGACACAACGCTGTGCAGATCTGGGTGATCATAGAGGATTTTATGAAGCTCTTAAAGCAGTGTTTGGACCTACTTATCAGGTCCAAAGCTCCTTATACAGTACAGATGGTCAAACATTAATTACTGATAAATCCTCCATCCTGAATCAATGGGCTGAACATTTTCAAAGTCTCTTTAGCACCAGCCGAGTAGTTCAAGGCTCAGCTATCCAACATATGATACAAAAACCGATGAAAAATGAATTGGGCATAGCTCCCACTTTGGAAGAGACCCTTAAGGCCATACAGCAGATGAAAAACGGCAAGGCAGCTGGGATTGATGGAATCCCACCTGAAGTTTGGAAACACGGAGGTCATGCACTCCACGAAAAATTCCACGAATTCCTTGTGAATTGCTAGGAAAAAGGGGAACTGCCATCAGACCTCCGAGATGCAGTCATCATCACCCTGTACAAGAAAAAAGGAGCAAAATCCGATTGCTCAAACTATCGAGGCATAACACTGCTCTCTATTGCTGGAAAAATCCTTGCAAGGATACTCCTGAACAGGTTAGTTCCTGCTATTGCAGAAGAACTTCTCCCTGAAAGCCAATGTGGCTTCAGAGCCAATAGGAGCACTACAGACATGGTATTTGCCCTTAGGCAACTGCAAGAAAAATGTAGGGAGCAGAACAAGGGTCTCTATGTAACATTTGTCGACCTCACCAAAGCCTTTGACACTGTAAGTAGAAAAGGTCTGTGGCAGATCCTGGAAAGACTAGGATGTCCCCCCAAATTCCTTAAAATGATTATCTTGCTACACGAGGGACAGCGTGGTCAAGTCAGATATGGCGACGCTCTTTCAGAGCCCTTTCTAATAACTAATGGAGTGAAGCAAGGTTGTGTTCTTGCACCAACTGTATTTACAATCTTCTTTAGCACGATGCTCCAAAGGGCTATGGCAGAGCTTGAAGAAGACGACGGCATCTATATACGCTACCGTACTGATGGTAGCTTGTTTAACTTAAGCCGTCTGAGGGCTCACACTAAGACTCTAAACTATCTAGTCCGTGAGCTGCTCTTCGCCGATGATGCTGCCCTTGTTGCCCACACAGAAGCAGCTCTGCAGCGCCTAACATCCTGCTTTGCAACAGCTGCAGAGCTGTTTGGGCTAGAGGTCAACCTGAAGAAAACAGAAGTTCTTTACCAGCCTGCACCACAGGACGAACACCACCATCCCCACATTGCCGTCGGCAAATCAGTGCTCAAGTCCGTTCAGCAGTTCACCTACCTGGGAAGCATCATCTCCTCAGATGCCAAGATTGACAAAGAGATCGATCACAGATTAGCAAAGGCATATAGTGCATTTGGAAGACTTCACAAAAGAGTCTGGAGCAATAAACACCTGAGGCAAAGCACAAAAATCAGTGTGTATAGAGCCATCGTACTGTCTATCCTCCTTTATGGATCTGAAACATGGGTCACCTATCGCCACCACCTACGACTCCTCGAGCGCTTTCATCAGCGTTGTCTACGCACAATCCTAAATATACACTGGACTGACTATGTGACGAATGTTGCTGTCCTTGAGCAAGCAGGGATCACCAGCATTGAGGCCATGATATTGAGAACACAGCTGCGCTGGGCAGGGCACGTTTCTAGGATGGAGGACCATTGCCTCCCAAAAACACTACTCTACGGTGAACTCACCATGGGTCAGCGTAAGAGGGGCGCTCCAAAAAAGCGATACAAAGACTCCCTGAAACAACATCTCAGGCTCCGCCAAATTGATCACCAACAGTGGTCCGCCCTGGCCTCACATCAGGAAGCATGGAGACGCACTATCCACAATGCTGCAGCCTTATTTGAGAACTCACGACGAACAAGTCTTGAAGAGAAACGACAACGCAGAAAGAATCACAACCCAAAAACATCACCCAAGGAGACCTTCTGCTGTGCTTTTTGCAACCGGACTTGTTTATCTCGGATTGGCCTTTTTAGTCATCAGCGCGCTTGCAGAAAGCGCGGGATGAGTCCTTCCTGAATCTTCGTTTGCGAAGAAAAGCCGGAGAGAGAGAGCCTTCTCGGCCAGAGAGGGTAGATGCCTTCCCAAACTACAAATCCCAGGAGTCCATAGGAAGGAGCCATGGCAAATAATCCAGTTTCAAACTGGATTACTTGTGTAGTGTGTGAATGCACCCTTGCTGCCTGTGCCCCCACCCCTGCTTTCTAAGCATCTTGCTTAAGATGCCTTTGGGAAGTAAGGAAGGTGTGTAGGAGAGATAGAGAGAGAGAGATCACAAAGGCGCTGGGGTTTTATTGGTTGGTTTGTCTTAGCAAGAGGGAGATAGAAAGATAAGGAAGGCCAGGCTGTTTGGACTAGTTTCCACCCACCCGTAGGCAACCTCTGTTCAGCCTTGACTTAAAACAGAGGGGAGAGAGTGCAACATAGAGTTGGAAGATACCACAAGGGCCATCCAATCCAACCCCCTGCCATGCACGAATACGCAATCCAATAATTCCCAACAGATGGTCACCCAGCCTCTGTTTAAAAACCGCCAAAGAAGGAGGCTCCACCACACTACAAGGCAGTGTATTCCACTGCCGAACAGCTTACTGTCAGGAAGTTCTTCCTAATAATAATAATAATAATAATAATAGATTTTCCTTGGGTTTTTTTCCGGGCTTTCAGGCCATGTTCTGGAATGGTTTCTTTCTGCCGTTTCGCCTGCATCTGTGGCTGGCATCCTCAGAGAATGGTTGGGTAGGAGTGTGTGTGGAGTTTAAGCTATTGAAATCCACAAACACCTGTACAACTTCAACAGGAAAGAAGAAACCCTAAAAGTAAACAAAATCTGGCTTCCAGTTTTGAAAAACAATACAGTTGTCCCTTCACATTCACTGGGGTTTGGTTCCAGGACCTCCTGTGAATACCCAATCCGTGAATACTCAAGTCGCATTATATGCAATGGCATAGCAAAATGGTGTCCCTTATTAAGATGGCAAAATCAAGGTTTGCTTTTTGGATTATTATTTTTTAAATAATATTTTCAAGCCAAGAATACTTAAAACCATGAATGCCAAATCTGTGAATGTGGAGGGACAACTGTGGAATCAAAACTCAACACTTACAAAGGAATTCCATGGAGGGACAGGGATTTCCAGCCGATAATGGCCCATCAACCAACCATTAGCCAAACAGACACTAATCAGCCTTGCATTTCTATACCCAGAAACTAACAATTCAACTTCACAAATTTACATATACTCCCCAAATTTACATATACTCCCCAACAGGGGTTCACAATATATAAACTACACACACTCCTATCCAACCATTCTCTGAAGATGCCAGCCACAGATACAGGCGAAACGTCAGAAAGAAACCATTCCAGAACACGGCCTCACAGCCCGGAAAAAAACCAAGGAAGTTCTTCCTAATGTTTATAATGTAATATAATAATTTCTCTTTGAAATAAATCTTCACCCTCCAGAATTGGGGAAGGGAGGCAATTCGTCCTTTCACACGACACATTTATAACGCTATCATTCCACTTTGTCATGACTGCCTCCTAAGAGAATCATGTGCTTTGGAGTTTGTGAGGTGCTAGAGCTCTCCGGCTGGAAATTCAGAGAATACCCCTCCCTAAAGTGCAAGTCCCGGGATTCCCTAGGATGTTGACAAGATAATTAAAGCAGAATCATAGAGCTGTGAGTGTGTAGTGTGAAAGGGCTCCATGCGGATTCTACAGGACACAAATAATCCAGTTTGAAACTGGATTATTTGCATGGCTCCTTCCTATGGAATCCTTGAGCTTGTCTACATGAAGGGGGGGGGAAACGGACTGCTTTACAATAATAGCAAGTCACAGCCACTGTGACCTGTCTTTATGGTTTTATAGCCCCCATAAACTTTGCATGCCTGTAGCTGAGATGGCGGTGGATTACTCACATTTTTAAATCTGCCACTGCTGAACTTTTTTTTTTTTAACTATTTTTATGGTGGGCACAAGTGATATTCCACCTTTCCAAGAAAGAGAAAAAAAGATAGCACAAACCTTCACTTTATTGCCTTAGCAATCACTCGCTAAAGTGAAACATCCAACATGGTGGCAGCAGGTGCTTACGCTGTAACCCAGCCCCGCCCCCTCTGCTCATCCAACCAATCAGGTTTGTACTTTGTCTTGTATGTGGAAGCGATTCATGTCAAATCACTTGCCTTAGTGAGCAAAAATGCACATATCACTGGAGGTTTTTTTTTTTTAATCAAGAAAAGCTGCAAATACTTTTCTCACGTACTTTCCCCTTCTTTTGCCCCCCCCCCTTCTTTACAATGCAGGATCCCATTAAGACAGCTCATTTTCTGAGCGAATTCTGTGAGGAGTATTTTCACCGTGTGGACAACCCCCTTGGATTTGTAGTTTTATAAGGTATTTAGCCTTTTCTGACAAAGAGTGCTGGTGCCTCACCAAACTACAAATCCCAGGGTTCCCCCCATGTCTTGTATCAGGCTTTTGTGTTCCATTTACTGGTGGTGTAGTTTCTGCAAACATTTAACCATGCAGGAAAAAAGGAAGCAGGAGGTGTTGGGATGGGAGGGAAGGAGAGAGAGGAAAAGTGTTGATCTAATGAAGACTGCTTGCCAGTTTAGATGCTCATTTATTTATTTATTTATTTATTCTTAAAATGTTTATATCCAACCCTATATCATGGGATCTGGGAACAGCATACAGGTAAAGTCTATTTAAAAAGTTTTAAACAATGCAGAATTTAAATCATTTTTTAAAAATTTAAACCAAATTGAAATTTAAAACAATAAGAAATTAACAGACTAAAAAGTTTTGAACAATTTAAGAAGCAAAACTGCTGAAACGTTTGAAACCACATAAAACCATGGCAGTGCACAAAGGTCAATTAATTGAAAGCCCTCTTTAATTTTTTTTAATTAAAGTATTTATAGCTAGCCCGGCCTATACCATATGATGTCAAAGCAATATACGGATAAAGCCTATTTAAAGAAAAACAAATCAGATTTTTTTTTAAAATAATGCAAATCCAAGACAATTAAAAATTAGGCTAAAACCATATTGAACAATTTAACAAAGTAAAGCAGCTGAAAGGTTTGAAGCTGTTTAAAACCATGACTGTGTGTAATCACTATGAGCTATTGGTTTGGCCTGGTGGGTAGGGAAACCCTAAAAAAGGGGCTGTACTTGCTGGTTGAGTTCAGAAGGAGAGGGAAAGTCAGAAATGAGCTACAGTTGCCTGGACTAAGTAGGCCTTTTTCATTTTGAATAAGGTAGTGGTATTTTCAGCTGCGCATTTAGGAGGGAACAAAAGGGTAAATTCTTGCAGTGTAATTTCTATATTGCATTTGCTTCTATGTTGTATTTTTTTATTTAGGGCTTTAAGATTTTCATCCAAATGTTGGAATATGACTGAGCAGCACAAACTGAAGAATCCTGCACTGGTACTTTATTGGATGCCTGGAACTTTGGGGGCAGTAAATATGTGTCAAATGTAACATTGTACAGTATTGTTGTTAAAATATATATATATTGGGACTTAAATTATGATTATGTTTGCTCTATTCGATTATACTTGTCCCCACAGAACCCAGAAAAAGGTATACAGTACATGCACATACGTAGTAGGGGGGAAATCACTTTAGGCGTGAAAGGATGTAAAGCAAAGCCATGTTCTCTCTTGGTGCTGTAATAAAGCCAACTGGTGTTCCACAGAACAGAGGGCTCCAGTATTAGACTAGAAGGGAAAAGAAAGGGATATTTCTGCATGACCTGTAAAGCTGTCATAAGGCAAAGTGAGGATGCAAGTTCAAGCAAATGATTTTGGGTGATACCACAGACGTTTCACTTTGCAGGTATAAAAGGAATACCTATGGACATCCAAAGATTTTAAAAACAGATTTATGGCAGGGGGTGTGCAAAGTGCCACCATGGGGTCACATGTAAGGTCCCAAAGCTGTTTTTGAGGCTCTCAGCTCTAGAGCCCACCCTTTTCCTATCCAAAATCAGGAGGCTGAGGAGAATTGCCATTACTGGAAGTCTTCAAAAGACCATTAATGCTGCAAGCTTCTTCAGCACTGTTTGAGGCTAAAAAGCAGGGTATAAATACTCTAAATAAATAAATAAGTACCAACATGATGTAGTGGTTTGAGTATTAGCACCTCTGGAGACAAGGTATTGAATCCCTGCTTGGCCATGGAAACCCATTGGGTGACCTTGGGCAAGTCACATTCTCTCAGCCTTAGAGGAAGGTGAAGGCAACCCCCCCTCTGAAAAAATCCTGCCTAGAAAACCCACGATATGTTTGTAGGATATGTTGTTATTTATGTTGAGCAGATTGCAGCAGAACCCCAGTGCAACATGAGCTTCTGGTGCAAAACAGGACATAAAACATGCAGGATGCTCTAGTAAAGTTATAAAGCAGAACTTACATTTATTATGGCAGATAATGCATCTTAGATAGGAAAGCTTGATAGATACAAGATAGTTATCTGACTTTGGATAAAAGAGTCTCTAAGGCTGACTCTCATGCATGCATGATAGTTACTAGCTTCTTGCTTCTGAGACAAAGGGTTGTAAAACACTAAAACTTCTTGCAGCAAAGAAGAGGACGGGACCTTTGCATGCAAGCAGGAAGCAAACAAACACATATCAGGGACACACACAGAGAGAGATAAACAAGTGTTGATGCTTCTTCACTTCCAGCAAGTTCACCTTAGGGTTGCCATAAGTCGGAAACAACTTGAAGGCACACAACAGCAACAAATTTTAAACAAATTATTTCTCAATGTGAAAACTCGGCAGGCCACTCTGCTTCGGGATCTGCCTAGCTGTGTATTTTTTATACAGGTTGTTCAAGTATCTAAACCAAGGCTATGCAAACTTCAGGCTTCTGTGCTCTACTTTGTGTTTTACTAAAACCCTAATATCCACTAACAAGAGCCTAGAACAGAAGCCTTATGTTTAGAATTGAAGACACTCTTGAGCTGACAAATTCTTTGGAATATTAATGCTGAACACACTATCTACATAAAAATCTCTTCCAGGTTACCCAAAGTAAGTTTTCTTTATTTCAGCAGTATAATTTAGGGCACTTGGGGTAGAGGATCATTTTGTTACTGCACTTGTTAAACAATTCAGAGAATGAAACCCTTACTAATCAACTGCAAAGCAACCAGATATCTACAAAATAGATCCAGGTCTATTTTCTTGCCCATCCTCAATTCAAGTCCCTGTAACACCAGTGGAGTACTATTGGTTTCTAAATATTCCCTCAAAAATATAACTCTGTGCACCACTGCTTTCAAAGGTACAGGTTGAGTCTCCCTTATCTGAAATGCTTGGGTATTTTGGATTTTGGAATGTTTCAGATTTTGGAATACTTGCATATATGTAATGAGGTATCTTGGAGATGGGACCCATCTCTAAACATCAATTTCATTTATGTTCATATACACCTTATACACATAGCCTGAAGGTAATGTTATACACAGTATTTTAAATAATTTTGTACATGAAACAAAGTTTGTGTACATTGAACCATCAGAAAGCAAAGGTGTTGCTATCTCAGCCTCCGATGTGGACTATTTTGGATTTTGGAATATTTTGGATTTTGGAATTCCAGATAAGGGAGACTCAACCTGTATAAAAACATGAATGATATACTGTATAAAACAAACCATATCATATTCGTTTTAATTTGTTATCTCACTTGTTTTGGGGGAAAGGCAGGAAATTACAATAACAGTTGTGAAAACTGAATTTGAGAAAAAAGACTAATCCCTTCTTATGAAGTGAACCCTTAATAACACAAAGGCAATGCCAGGGCTTGACGATAATAAAACCACATAGTGTTCTTTCTACAAATCATTCAACCACATTGTCAGAGCTTTGAATTTTGGCTTTTTGGACAAAAACTGCCAGAATCCCCCAGCCAGTATGGACCCTGGCAATGCTGACAGGGGGGCTCTCGGAAATTTAGCACAAAAGTAACTTCCAAGTTCTACCACTCATTCCCATACCATACTACCACTAAGCAGTTAATCATGTATGTGTCACTGAAACAATTTCATATTCTTTTCCTTTACCCCTTTTCCCTCTCCTTCCCTTTGTTATTTCTCTGTGTCCAGTATTAGACAGTAAGCTTCTTGGAGCACAGATCTTGTACTGTGTGAAATACTATGCATGTAGTCGGCCATATATGTGGGGCAGCTACTAGTTGAAGCTTTCCTTACTTTAACATGGGTATGGAAGCTCAGGCAGATCACTCCAAAGCTACACACCTCAAGTTCAGAAACAGACTGAAAGATAATGCTGTATATTTATTTTATTTATATCCCACCTTCTTCCTTGTATAGGTTACAAGTATCTTGTGCATCATTATTGTACTTGGACTGAGAAAGCAGAACCCATGTGTTTATGGGTGTCCTCATTCTAAAGATCAGATCTTGCTGTGCTAAACTTGTAAAACATATTGAAAATCCTTTTCCTGCAGCTGAAATTGCTTACCTGCCACAGGCATGCACATTTTGGTGAGACCAGCTGTCAAAGATAAGATCAAGCAACACAGGAAATGGTACTGCAGAAGACACTCAACTGAAAGGATATCTCAAGAGTGATCATCATGAAGAACATTGTGAATTTTCTACAAAAGGTTTGTCATGAGAGAAGCCAACTCCACAAGTGGAATATATCCTGCTAATCCAGGCATGATGGGAAATTGCAAAGTCAACCTTGTGCTGACAGATCTGGATGATTTAATACTAATGCCAGATACACCCACACCCCAGCATTGCATGCTAAATCATCCATCATGGCATTCATTGATCTAGTGCTCTGGCAGTAGCATTGGAATGGAGGAAACAACATGTGCATGCAACCATACATGCATGTATGTTTGGGGCCAACTTGTAAACACCACTACTGATGATATCTGTGCAGGGCCAGAGCTGGTTTAAGGAATTGGGGGCGCTGCAACACTTTATTTTGGGGGGCCCATATGTTTATCTCAGGTCAACGTAACCTAGCTTAACCTAACCTATTCACAGTACAGGATATTCAGATTATTACTAATAATGTTTTTGCAGGCGGAGGGTTACAACGGAGGGGGGGTACAATGACAGGGGGCCCTGCGGCTGCAGGTGCTGCAGGGCCCTTAAACCAGCCCTGTGCAGGACAGATACTATGAATAAAATTGCACTTCTAGCAGTGGAGTACAGTAATACAATATGTCCAAAACGTGTGCATTGCTCACAAATTAGTAACATTAACTTTGTGCATGTGAACAATTAATATATATTGGATATAGTATGTACTGTAGTGATTATACTGATTACTGTAAACTGATTGTACAGTGATGTAGCCATATACTTCATATATCTGACTTTTATATTGCTTGCAATAGCTTATGGCTATGAGCAATAAACATTTGGTATTGTTATACCTTGCAGGCATCATCATCTGTGCCCTCATGTTTTTTGTTTTGGATGTTGTATATGCTATGCCTGGTGTGATGCTTTTTAAAAAGTACCTGTTTTGTACAAGTGTTCATCATTCTTTTGTTCCAGAACTGGGTGTAGTTCCAGACCTCCCCAAGAGTTCTTTTGGTACTTAGTCACGGGTCAGCGTAAGAGGGGCGCTCCAAAGAAGTGATACAAGGATTCCCTGAAACAACATCTCAGGCTTGGCCAAATTGATCACCAGCAATGGTCCGCTCTGGCCTCACATTGGGAGGCATGGAGACGCACTATCCATAATGCTGCAGCCTTATTTGAGAGCTCACTCCAAACAAGTCTTGAAGAGAAACGAAAATGCAGAAAGAATCACAACCCAGAAACATCACCTAAGGAGACCTTCTGCTGTGCTTTCTGCAACCGGACTTGTTTATTTCGGATTGGTCTTTTCGGTCATTAGCGCGCTTGCAGAAAGCGCGGTATGAGTCCTTCCTGAATCTTCATTTGCAAAGAAAAGCCAGAGAGAGACTGACACACATTAGTGCTGTAGTAGTTTTGTTGGTGGTAAATGATGCAGCAGAGGAACATTCTAGTCCTTTCATTAATGGAATCCTGCATCCCCTCATCGCCAATAGTTCAATTGGGCCTCCAAACAACTAATTTTACACATGCGCACACACATGCATGCACACACAGCCATGAGACTGATGGAAGATGGGCTCCTGTGAAGACACACCCAACTAAAGGTGGTGGCAGGTTTGGGTGTGCAACGCCAGTACCCTGGTGAGATCAAACTCCTTTACCCAAAAAGGCTCTGATGCTGAATATCCAGTTCAAAAAAGGGGGAAGTTTATTTTAAAGAACAAAAGAAAAGGGCTTTCTCCTCCCCAGCTCTAAAAGGCTTGAAATGAAAGGTACTTTACCGTTGGAGTTTCAGCGGTCTTCAGGGTGACATCTCTCTGGGTTTGATCTCCTCACTCAATGAAGCTGGTGCAGGGTCTTTCAGCTTCTGATTCCTTTGATATTGGCAACTAATTTGGCTGGTGGTGTTGGTAACTAATTTGGCTGATGGTGTAAGAAATGCCCTTCTCGGCTGTCTGGGCCTGTTTGCCACCAGAACTGCTCTCTGCAAGCTCACAGCAAAAACTGCCCAAAGGAACAATAGGCTTCTAGGTGAACAGAGCTTGCTGGGAAGGAACAAACCAAAACCTAGAAAAATGCAGGGGAATTCTTAGCTCCTCCCACAAGTCTAATACAATGGAGTATTCCTATACTCAGACATGCTAAGGCCTTGAAAAGAAAACAAAGGAAAATGCAGGGGAGATTAAAACATCACAGGCTCCCAAGCATTATATAGTGCAGAAGAAAACAAGATCGGGTAGCAACAGAAGAAAATTCATTCCACCGGTCTGTTCCTAGCATTCATATCTTTTCCTAGCCCCAAAGTGTCAAGCTAATGCCCCCAAAATAAAAAACCAAATAAGGTTACTAATACAAATTCACTCTTTTTCTATCCTAGACACCTGTTACATGGTCTCTAAAACCTATCTCCCTGCTGGCAAAGGCCCAACTCACTACAAGCATTCAGTGTCTTAAAATATAGTACTCTCTTTTAAGTCTAGTTGCTAGAAACTAGTCACTAGTTTCTCTTCATCTCATTGGGGTGGCCTTGTGGAAATGCATAACTTCATTAAAGGATTATAATTCTCTAGTCTCTACAGGTGCACAATATACAGTATAATAAATATATAGGCAGCCTAAAAGCTGAGGGTGGTGGTGTTGATCCTTCTTATTTCCTGTGTGATTCATCATGACACATGAGCAATGATATTTAACCAAAGTGGTTTCATGGCTTCAGGTAGCAACTGAGCACTCAGCCTAGCAACTCTTATTCACATGAAGGGCAACATAACAAAGCAAACTACAATATTATTTGAACATTTAAGGGCCTCTTATGTTATACAGCAGAAGCTCCAGGTCTGTTACCATACGCACAGCCCATACTCAGTGACAAGAGTTGCAGCCAATCCTAGCTCAAGAAGAAAGATCCTCCTGTTCCTGTTCCTCTTTTTTTTTTTTTTTTTTTGCACAAACCCTTTATTTTTGTAATGCATTCACCGGACGAGTGTCAGGTGTAAAATTTATTTATTAGAGCCCAACTTTCCTCCAACAAGAGCAAGGAGATGTACCTGCTTCTCTTTACCTACTCCTATTTCACCCTAACAACCTTGTAAGGTAGGTTGGTTGAGAGATTCATTCCAATGTCAGTGGTGATTTGAGCTTCTCATTAGTCTGACACTTGAATCATAACATTGTACACCTCTCTATCTTTTCAGCCTTATCAGGGGCGCTTTCACACTATACATAGTATTATGATTGCAATTTAAGTGCCTGCCTGCATCCCATGGAATCCTAGGATTGCAATTTAGGGAGAGGTACAGTAGCCCATTGGTTTCCGCAGGGGACTGGTTCTAGGATCCTCCGTGGATACCAACAAACACGAATGCTAAGTTCATATTAAAAATGGCATAGGGCAGCAGAGAAGGCAGTTGCAAGCTCTGGCTGCCAGGCGTGCCACAAGGCTCCCCTGCCTCCGGGGGAGCCACCAGCTGTCCACCTCCACATTTGAACAGCTTTCACGGGGACATGGTGATTGGCAGCAGTGGTCCCTGTTGCTTGCTCATGAATGAGCAGAAGTGCTGCCACCTATTGCAGGGTGGTGAGCAGCTTCCACAAGGACATCGGAGACAGCAGCATTCCTGCCCACCCACAAACAAATGAGCTGGAACACCACCGCCAATTGCCATGAGCCTGTATTTTTTAACTTTTATTTTGAATCTACAGTTGGTTAAATCCACAGATACAGAAACCATGGATACCGCAGGTCCTCTGTATTTAGAATTCCCAGTCAGAGCTCTAGAGCACCACCAAACTACAAAACCCAGGATTCCACAGGATGCTGCCATGACAGATAAGACAGAATCATAGTACTGTAACTCTGTGGTGTGGCCACAGATTACTTTTCTTGGTAAGAAAAAAGATCAGGGAACTGATGGGAAAACAAGCAATAGCTACAAGTGGAACATGACCCCTCCCTTTCCAACAAATTTCATGAATGAAGCATGGAAATGGGCTTATGACAACCTCACACTGTAGGACAGGAGAGGGTTCCAAGGGATATTTCCTGGAGAATTGGGTTCTACCTCATAGAATCATAGAGTTGGAAGAGACCACAAGGGCCATCCAGTCCAACCCCCTGCCATGCAGGAATACACAATGAAAGCACCTCTGACAGATGGTCATTCAACCTCTGTTTTAAAAACCTCCAAAGAAGGAGACTCCACCACACTCTGAGGCAGTGCATTCCACTGCCGAAAAGCTGTTACGGTCAGGAAGTTCTTCCTAATGTTTAGACGGAATCTCTTTTCCTGTAGTTTGAGTCCATTGCTCCATGTCCTTGTCTCTGGAGCTGCAGAAAACAAGCTTGCTCCATCCTCAGTATGACATCCCTTCAAATATTTAAACATGGCTGTCATATCACCTCTTAACCTGATCTCTTGCTTTCTTTAGTCTGGACCTTTTAAGAAAACCCAGGCGTTCTGCCTGGACAGAAATTTTAGCTCTGAAAAAGAAAACACACCCTGGAAAAGAGGGCATATGGTAATCCTAATATCAATCTTACTGGCTGGCTTGGGCTTTGTCTCAAAACGTACAGTTCAATTTGTGAAGTGTTCAGATTCCTTCAATAATTGTATAGAAAAGGAATTATTTTACTCCTGTTCTATCTTTTATATGACTGTTTCAAACATGACAGGGCTGCTGAAACTAGCAAGTCTGGCTGTGGGAACTCAGGACTGGCAGGGCGAGGATACTGGCAGCTGAAATGGTACACAGAGAGATGTGGAGAGCTCCCTTGGCTGTTAAATACAAGGCGTTGTTAGCCCAGAACTGTTTTTTTTAATGGCTGAAGTCAGCTCTGAAACACTATTAATGAACACAGGGCTGGCCCAAGATAGTTTGCTACATGAAGCTAAAGGACCAGATGGTGGTCCTCTCTCCATTCTGTGTACAGAGCCAACCAGACTGACTGGCTCTTTCTTCAACACTGGTGATGGGACAGGATCCTCTGTTGTGTCTGAGAGCAGCAGACTTTCTTGAAGGAGTCCTAGGCCAAGCTGTGTGGCACACATAGTTCTGTCCTCCAACACCTCCCCATCACTCCCTGCCATGTGAGGCTGAAGAAGACCTTTTTAAACATAGAATCATAGAATTGGAAGAGACCACAAGGGCCATTTAGACCAACCTCCTGCCATGTAGGAAAACAGAATTAAAGCATTCCTGACAGATGGCCATCCAGCCTTAATTTTAAAACCTCCAAAGGAGACTCCACCACTCTCTGAGGCAGTATGTTCCACTGTTGAACAGCTCTTACTGTCAGGAATTTCTTTCTAATGCTTAGGAGATATCGCTTTTCCTGTAGTTTTGAGTCCATTGCGCTGTGTCCTAGTTTCTGGAGGAGCAGAAAACAAGCTTGTTCCATCTCAGTATGACATCCCTTCAAATATTTAAACATGGCTATCATCCCAACTCTGCAATTCTATGATTCTATGATTCTATGTCACCTCTTAACCTTCTCTTCTCCAGGGTAAATGTGTACAAAATTCCCTTCTCCCCCCATTGTGTAACCACTGTGTGTGTAAGGATTTTAGAGTCCCAGTAATTTCCCCTTTTA
The DNA here is from genome assembly GCA_030847615.1 of Gambelia wislizenii. Taxonomy (NCBI): domain Eukaryota; kingdom Metazoa; phylum Chordata; class Lepidosauria; order Squamata; family Crotaphytidae; genus Gambelia; species Gambelia wislizenii. The sequence continues at coordinate 39,803,672 of JAUMIR010000004.1, forward strand.
ATTTACAAGTTAATGCTTCATTTACTGTGATACACACAAAATATACTGTTTTCAAACTTACAAAAATATAGTAGTATTTCTCTTGAGCTTGGTGTGTGCGTGCATGCATACATATATGCATACATGAGTGAGAGAGAAGGCACAAGAACAGACTCAAAATTAGTAGTTAGATGAGATTCATGTTAGGCATGAGGATATGATCGTACAAATATGGTATCAGAAATTGTCCCTGTGTTGTCTCTAGATGAGCACTGGGTGTACACATGACAGGAAATGGGTTACCACAGCATTTTTATCAGCACCAGCATATACACAGTACCCGTGGTTATTGGAACTAGGGGGCTGGCAGAAAGCTTTTAAAACCCTGATTCCAGACAAACCTCCCATGTCAAGTGTAAATGAGAAAGTGTAATCACTTGTGAGTGTGGCACAATGTTTTGGGTCGTCATGGCATTGTAAGGCACAAAGATTACAATTCAAGGAGAGGCAAAATCCCACAGATGATAAAAGGCCCCCACTGTCATTCACCTTTGAAGCCAGTAGTTGAGCTAAAAAATCCCACAACACCTGAAATCTGCTGTATTAATAGCATGCATGTATGTAATGTTTTGATTAAAACAAAATGGCGGCGGGGGGGGGAACCAAACTGAAATGTAATGTTCTAGAAATTGAATGTCAGTATTGTTGCATTTTAATTGTTGTAAGCCCCACGATTGTTTTTAACAGAGGGGCGAGGTAAAAATTATTATTATTATTATTATTACTATTATTATTATTTCTGTTGCTTTTTTGTTAATCTGACAGAGAGATGGAAATCATGCACACTTTGAAAGTTGCAATGCAGCACACAGCATTCCTCACCATTGGTTCTATCTAATGGAACTGGTAAAAATGTCGACCATATGGCTGTCTGCCATAAGGGTTCTACGCTGCCTAGGACTTCACACAAGGTTATAGGGACACAAAGGTGTTCAAGTACTTGATGCTTCACATTTCCAAAACACCCCCTTCCTGAAGAGAAACAGCCTCGAAACATATTCAGTCAACCTTGGCCAACAGTTACTTTTCTCCCTTCATATTATATATGTGAGTATGCATGTCCCTTCAAGTCACTTGTCAATTTATGACAATCCCATGTATTTCATAGGGTATTCTTAGGCAAGGAACTCAGAGGCAGTTTTGACAGTGCATAAATAGGTGCACACAAATACCCTCTTAAGATTCCCTATTCTATTTGTGGATAGAGAAAGGAAGGCAATTTTACTGTATTTCTCCATGGAGAGGAGAAATTCTCCAGTGGTTTCTCAGAGATGAAGTGCACTATTACCAAAGGATCTAGCAGTGCTTCTTTCTTTTCCTAAAGGTCTCTTGTTCTGCCATTGCAAGTTACAATACTGTAGCAGAAAACTGAGTGAAGAGTATTTGTTACTCAGGGGCTGGAAATCCTACCACTACCATCAGCAGTAACCTTTGCTCCCCTGTCTTGTGAGATGGTGCTTTGCCTTGCAAATCAGGTGTCCTTCCTAACTCGGGATTTGTAGTTCTTGATATGATAGATCACTGGTTCTTAACCTGTGGTCCAGGGACCACCAGGTGTCCACAATGTCCTCACAGGGGTTCCACAAAGGCTTGAAGGCTGCTTGGCCCACCTCCTCCCTGCAGTGGAGTGGCCATGTGACAGGAGCCAAGGCAAAGGCTGGCTGGCTGGCTGGACCTGCGCATTGCCATTCATTCTGCTCCAGCCACAAACCTGCAGGAAGAAGCAGGACAGAACTCTTCCCTCCCCCCCCCAGTGCCTCTGAGGGAAGGTTTAATGGATGGTGTAATTGTATTTTTTATAATGAGGATGATAATAATAATAATAATGGTTTTAAATCTTGAGTTAAGTCTTGAAGGTCCACGGCAACAAAAGATATTTAAAGGGGGTCCCTGGTAAAGAAAAGGTTAAGAGCCACTGAGATAGACTATCTCAAATAGAAAACAAATCTCTGGAGGCTTATCTACAGGAGAGGGAAAAATCCAAAGTACCTCGTAGTATTGGCATCTCACAGCAGCAGTGACATGTCTAAATGTAGTTTCTGGCCTTGCAAGCCTCCATAAGCCTGGCATTCCCGATGGTGGCTGCAAGTGATTTACTTGCATTTGTTCTTCACTGCTGTCATTTAAAAAAAAAAAAAAAGTCATCCCAAGGTGCATTGGTGAGATAGAACGATTTCCCAATTTTATAGGAAAGCAAAACAGAAAATATTCATCCTGTTTTATTACCTTAGTGAGCAATCGCTAAGGCGAAAATCCAACATGGTGGCAGCGGGCACTTGCCCGGCTAGCAAGCCCCACCCCCACTCTCACCCATCCGATCAGGTTTGTGCTTCCCTTCAAATTTTCTGTCATTCAATAGTCCAAATGAGCAGGAATACGCACCCCCTCACAGTTTTTTTTAAAAAGTACGGGGAAATCTGCAAAGGCTTTTACCGCGTTGTTTTTGCTGTTTTGGGCCCCCCTCCTTCCAAATAGTGTGGATTGGTGCTGGATCCCAGTTAGACAGATAGGATTCCCAGCAAATTCCAAGAGGGGTATTTTCACCATTTAGATGGGCCCTGAGTCTCACATGGTCCCTACTTTTTACTTCAAAAGCCTGCAGTACTTTCTCTGTACTAGAGAAGATCTGAGCAACAGATACAGATATCACAAGATCTGAGCAAAAGATACAGATATCTATAATATTACTATAACTATCTGAAGATGTGATCTACAGTTTATCCTCCAAATTTTCTTCATAGGAATGGCAGTTGCAGCCTGGGCCAGGCCTCTCTAGACCTCCAGGCCTAGGGAAAATGTACTGTTACTCCTCCCTCCATAAGAGCCCTTATGGGGAAGGCGAAAAAAGGCAGCTAAAATCCTGCAGATTAATCTTCCATTTCTATGCAGGGCAGGGGTGGAGAGAGAAAAAGTTATGAGAAAGTTTGAGTTCATCACTGGTTGATACTCTTCAGGGAGCAGCACTTTCCCCATGGTCTTCCAAATGTTGAGTGATTGCAGATACATCTTGGCTCTGTTGAAGAAGCTTGGAATACTTTCCTTCCTGCAAGCACTGTAGGAGGGAGAACAGTGTTGCCTCCTGTTTTGGGGAAAAGGAAGAACTAGTGCTGTGTGAAAAACAATCTCCCAGTTTCTCAAATGTTTCCTTCCTGCATCAATGTTTCTGCCTCGTTCTCAGGGCCTTTATATTGCAAGGTGTCTTAAGGATTTGCACTGAACATTTTCATCATTCTCTGCAGCCTCCCTGGCTGTCGACATTTCCTGACTTCAAAAGACTCCATGGACTGAGATACCTTATGTCTTCTCAGGGCCTTCAACTGAATTACAGAAAGCTAAGAAGGCTGCAGGTGAGATTGTTGCATCATGAAAGAAAGGACCTTTTTGTATATTCCTTGGCCACCTCAAAAATATGGTCAGCACAATAACCAGGCCACTGTAACTCATACCCTGCAACTTCTCACAGATGAAAGCTTGGACAAGTTGGCCAATCATCATGGGAGTGTGGCCAAGATGGCAAGAATTAATGAGGAAGAACACGCAAGCTAGGGGAGGCTGCAGCCGTTGTTTTTGCCTGAGCCTACTGGGAAGGACAACATTCAGCCTCTCCTCTTCTCTCCTCCCTGCTGATTTGAGAGCAAGTGACTTTTGCATTTTAAACTCCGTTTGCAGCAACTGGAGTTGAGGACAGAGAGGGAAACTGGGACATTTTAAAAGGAGCTGGAAAAACAAGATGACAGAAGATTAATGCAGACTGTCCCTGCCAAATAAGGACTGTTGGAGGGTATACCACTTGTAAGAATTTATTTAATATTTTATCCTCCTTAAAAAATATAATTTGAGTGAAAATATAAGCAGCATATAAGCAGATCACCTTGCTATTCCAAAAAACTCTTACACTGTCCAGTCAAATTGCTTTCTTGCTGTTGTGTTTCTGGCATTTTATTTTCAATATGGTAGAGGCCATAAATTACATCTTAACAAGAGGAATTTGGGAATGTCTATCTAGTACAGAGATTCTCAAACTTGCTTGGGGTCTTGGCAACCATTCAAACGGCTTTTTTAGTTCTACCGCTTGAAACATAGATTTTAACAACCCTTTTCAGATGACTCTGTTAACAACCGTACAGGTCAACCCCCGTATCCACGGATTTAGTATCCAGTCTCACTTATCTACACCTGAAAGAAATGTTCTCTTTCTAGGCATTTCTAGGTCCTCCAATGCGATTCTATGGTCAACTTCTGGTGTTTGTCGCATGGAAAATATTTATCCATGGTTTCAGGTATCCACGGTGTGTGTGTGTCTTGGATTGTATCCCCCACGAATATGGGGGTCAACCCATATTTGTAATGCAAACCACTGGCCCTAGGCCAAGGTGCTAAAATGGGTTTTTTAAACTGGTAAACATTTGGGGAAGAGTTAATAGATTGCACCAGCATTAAATATACTATAAATCACAGGCCATAGCCTATTTGACTCATTCTGTCATGCTCAAAAAGATTTAAATCTTCATCATCAGAAAAAACTCCTCCTTAACCAGAGGGTGAAAGCTGGTCCTGTCTGTGGACCACCTAAATGGAGTTCACAGACCATAGTCTGAGATCTCTGGTCTATTACATGCCCCTGGTCCTAACCATAGCATACAGGAATTAGTGCAAATGATGCTTTCTCTTTATACAACCATCCTGGGAGAATGCTAGGGACATGCAGTACCATGCCACTGACTAGGGCTGAGCAGAAGGTAGATTGTTAGATGGTACGTAGCAGCTGGATAAAGTTTTCTGGCTCCAAATTATTTAAAAACAGTTGAAAAAGGTTCTTCCACCTCAAATTAGGCTACTGAAATGAAGAGCTTGGACAAAAACAGAGACTGGATATATGACTGAAAAAACTCCTTCTAGCAAGGAGTAAGAGCTATTTGGCAGTGGAATATGCTGCCTCGGAATGGGGTGGAATATCCTTCTTTGGTGGTTTTAAACAGAGGCTGGATGGTCATCTGTCGAGAGTGCTTTGTGTATTCCTGGTTTGGACTGGATGGCCCTTGTAGTCTCTTAAAACTCTATGATTCATCTGTTCATATGCATTCTTTAATTTAAAGTATGTTTGACCGATAAGGCACTACATTTCACGTGGATCTCTTTGGTGGATCCTGGACTTCCTGTGGTTGGAAGGGATGTGATTTTTACACCTGAAGCATGTCTGCCCCTCTTATTGGCTATGTTTTGTTAATTTGGGATAGTCACCATATCCATTCATACACTTATTTTTCCATTACTGAATATGCATTTTGTATTAAAACACTACATCAACATGCATCTATGTCTCATCAGCACTGGAAACAGCAGTGATGCTGAGTGAGGGACCAAGTTTACGCCTCACTTTATCGGTTGTCTCCTCAAAACCTAGTCAAATCCAACCACACATTGGTATTGGAACTGCTGGTGGCGCTGACCAAGGGACTGAGTACTTGTGCATTGCCTTGTTGGTGCCTTCAGGCATCCTCCTGATTCAGAGTTGTAGAGTCTTTCCCCACTTTGTTCAAGTCACACGCGTGTAGTGGGAGTTGGCCAGGCCTCCGACGTTGTCAGAGAGGCCATCAGTGCTCACAGTATATGCCGTGCCCATTCCTGAGACGGAATTGGCACTCCGCATGCCATCCAAGTATGGAGAGGGGGGAAATGGGAAAGATCATAACAAAAGGAGATTGAAAGGGAAGCTGCTCAGTTCTGAAGATTCTGAAGTGAATTACAGTTGTCCCTTTCGTTGGGGTTTGGTTCCAGGACTCCCCATAGATACCAAAATCAACGAATACTCAAGTCCCATTATATGCAATAGCATAGCAAAATGGTGTCCCTTATATAAGATGGCAAAATCAAGGTTTGCTTTTTGGATTATTAAAACTAAATCCGTGAACACCAAATCCGTGGATACGGAGGGACAAGTGTACATGACAGATGCGTAGCTCTTGGCGCTATTTATACTGGTGCCCAAAGAGGGCAGGGTTACCACCAAAAGCTACTCAGCTCTGGAACACTCTGAGTTGGATCTGCACAGGCGCAAGACCCAATTGTGTGAGGCAGAGACCACAAAGAATATTTCTAGAGGTGAAAGAACAGACAGAAGCCAGACATGTGTAGAAAAACAGGTAGCTTATGGAGCCATTTTTGTCTCCCCAAATATGTACAGCCTCATGGAGATCTGAAATATTAAAGGAATATTAAATATTAAAGGAATTATAGTCCATTTTGTATTGAACAGGCAGCATGCTTGTTTCTCTTAATTTCAACTATAGTTCTGCATTTCTCAAAAGGAACATAGATATGTGGCACTTGAAAGCCAAGGATAACAAGATGTCTTAATCCCTTTGTTACTAAGGCAACTGGTAAAACATGACAACCACTGACCTGATCTCTGGTGCACTGTGCCTAGCACCACTGTGCCTAGCTGGAAGTACTGTGGCTTCAGGATCAAAGCATCCAAGAAGTCACTAAGCTTTCTTTTTATCTTCTATACCTGTTAATTCTAGGCTTGTGTCAGACTGGGCAATTTAACTCTGACTTTGGGCAACATATAGTCTCCCTCCCTTTCTTATATCTCCACTCCTGCAGAGACAGGTTAACTTTAAATGTGGGAAACAGTGAATTCCAAGTCTAAAATGAGATTTGGATACAGATACTGGGTCAAGTCAAACAGTTCACTGCAATCCAATTTTCAACTTGTGTGTGTGTGTATATATATATATATATATATATAACACACACACACACACACACACAAAATATGGCAAATTATGCTGCCTGGAAATATATATATATATATATATATATATATATATATTCAGGCAGCATAATTTGCCAGATTGTAGCCAAAAGGGATTCCAAAGTGAAAGAAATAATTTGAATGTCAGGTTTCATACTTTTGTATAAGAATGCAGACATAACCCTTTTGATGGCTTTTAGTTTGTGGTCAGACCTGGACAGGGAAACATGTATGTGAATGCAGAATTGAAGCTCTTGCTAAAGTCCATTTATTCAAGCACAATAACCATCCTCAAAAACAGCAAATGTTGAAAAGAAATACGGTTGGCCCACCAGATTTGCAGGTTTAACTTTTGTGGATGCGATTACTCAGATTCATTGCTGCCACCTCTGCTGCTGTCCTACGTCATTTTTAATAAGGACTGCGAGCCTCGTGAGACTGAGAAAGACTGTGAATGTGCAGCAAGGCTTTTAAGTCCTTAATAAAAATGGTGTAGGGCAGCAGTGCAGGTGGTGGTAAGCTCCGCCAGCCACCTGCTTCTGCCTTGTGAAGGAATCCCACCAGCTTGAGAGCATCCACTGTGGGCCGATTCTGCAGATTGTACATTTTGTTTGTTAAATGTTTTTTTTTGGGGGGGGGCTTTAGAGATATTTGTATTTTTCCCACTTTTGCAGGGGTCCTGTGTCTCCAACCTCAGTGAATGTGGAGGGTCAACTGTATTCCAGATTCAGGTTTTTTTTTTTTTTTGAGGGGGTGCTACCACATACGAAGTGGGTGAGAATCTTTTTTCTGGCACTGCAATGGGATCAGAAAACATCTCCAGTAATTGGAAAATGATTAGATTTATCTAAAATCCACTTTATCACTCTGATCCTACAAAACTGAGCAGATTATGGGATCCATTTATACACTGCAAAGATGCCGTGGGGTGGCATGGAGACTTGATGGTTTGTCAGAACTGAAGCTAAACAAGGTGCTGCTATTTCTGGATGTATTTTGTAAGCCTACTGCTATTTTTAATTTGGCAGTATTGTTCCTATCCAAGTATTGCATCATTGAGAAGCTTTGCAGCTTTGGATTTCCTACTTGCCTTAAACACAGACAAAAGGAGGAGAGAACCCCTGGTGGGAAACACTCTCCCCTGGGAGGAGAGGCTTGTTCTGGAGTTTCCTGTCAATAACTTTAGGCATAGAGGAATAATGAAGCACTTCTGATTAAGAGGGGCTGAAGTTGGAAAGGGGGTAGGTGGGTGGGTATGTAGATAGGAAGTGTTTTGAACAGGCTGCATTCCTATTTTGGAAAGAGAAATATAGCTATTTACAAGCAATTTAATATTCCCAGCTATCTTCTATCTTCATCACCACTACAGTCGGCCCTCCATATCCATGGATTCTGCATCCATGGGTTCCACCATCCATGGCTTGAAAATACCCCCCCCCAAAAAAAATCCAAAAAGCAAACCTTGATTTTACCATTTTATATAAGGGACACAATTTCACTATGCTATTGTATATAATGTGACTTGAGCATCCATGGATTTTGATATCCACATCCCAGCAGATACTAAGGGCACACTGTACTAAAATTAAAAGTGAGAAAACAAAAAGGGGAAGTTCTTGTACATTTTAAATAATTAATGTTGTAGAGACAGAGACAGCATGGTATAGCGGTTTCAAATCCCCACTCAGTCATGAAAACGCATTGGGTGACCTTGGGCAAGTCACATATTCTCAGCCTCAGAAAACCCTGTGATACATTTGCCTTATGGTCGCCATAAGTTGGAAACAACTTGAAGACACACAACTGTAGAGACATACAGCGTGATATAATAGTTTGAGCATTGGATGAGACTACTGGAAGATCAGGGTTTGAATCCCCACTCAGTCCTGGCAACCTACTGGATGGCCTTGGACAAATCAGACTCCTATAAAGAAAACCCTATGGTAGGGTCCCTGTAAGCTTGAAGACACATAACACCATTGTAGAAGAAAGACACAGCTATGGAGTATGCTCTGCTAGATACTTCTAAAAGAATAATCAGAAGCAAATTGGTGCAGATCACTCCCCAACCAAAGGTTGAAACACCAAACCCTGGCTGAAGCTCTCTAAATTCCATATGTACGACTGCAAAGAGACCAGAAATAATTATGACTAGTGCTCTCTTATAATAAGCCAGTGTGGTATGGTTTGAGCACTGGACTATGATTTCCAAGCCCCTGAATAAGTATCAATTCACTTAGTTTTCTGCTGCTGCTGCTTGCAATAGCAGAGCAAGAGCCCTTTAGGAAAAGAAAGAAAGCAATACTAGATCTTTTGGTAATGTATCTCTCCTCCGAGAAACCATTGGAGAATTTATTCTCTCCTTGGAGAATTCCCTTTCTCTGCAGGATACAGAATTTTAAAAGGGTATTTTTGTGCCAGAATGTTGTAGTGGTTTGAGTGTGTTGGACTATGACTCTTGAGACCAGGGTTCAAATCCCCACTTGGCCATGGAAACCCTCAGGGTAACCTTGGGCAAGTCACACTCTCTCAGCCTCCACGGAAGGCAAAGGCAAATCCTATCAGAACAAATCTTGCCAAGAAAACTCTGTAACAGGGTTTCCATAAGTCAGATATGACTTGAAGACACACAACAACGAAGTGCTGTTTTAAATTTGTAGGTTAAAAGCAAAAGACACCACTGAGTACACTGAACGTGCTCATCAATCTGAATAACCACAACCCAAACAGAAGCATACCATAAAATATTCTGGCTACAATCTAATATGGTTATGCAAATCTAGCTCATTGGTTTTCAATGGGTTTGGGCTTTGTAAAATCCAGTAAGTTTTATTTTAATCTTGTTTGACCAAAAGTGCTGTGTGCATGATGTCACTGCAGAGCAAAGAACAAATGGAATGCATGGCACTTGGGGTGCAACTCAAGCTACCTGTGTATCTTATGTTTCATTTAAAGAATAGCAACTTGGGAGTTCTTCAGTTTTCAGAGATATGATAGGTAGCGTGTGAGCAATGCCTATCAAATTATTTGATGTTGGAGGGCATAATAAGTTTTTCAGTGTTGAACAAATAGGGCTTTACAGTGCCTCCCTCCATAGCTTCTCCCCCTTCTTATGAGCAGCAGAAGCAAAATGATTTCTGTGAAATGAGATAAATTATTCAAATTTACTTAAGTTAGACAGTATAGCATTTGGGGTACAGAATTTGGATTGTCAAGATGCAGTTTTCTTTTTTCTTAAGCACATAGCTGATTAGTATCTTTCTAACTATTGGATAGTGTAGCAAATTTTTAAAATAACAGTAATTGAGGGAATCTAAGTGTCAATTCAGAAATTCGGGCTTAATTTAACCCCTTTCTTAGTCAATATTCCTCACCACCAAGTGTGGTTCCACATGCGATGTTGTGAGCAAAAAATAGGGACGCTGTCTTCGGGTGCATAGGAACACTTCCTTTCCCTACCCCACACTACTGTTTAAAAAGAAGCCACTTGCAAGTTATGTGAGTCTACTGAGTCTTGAAGGCAAAGGCCAGCCACCAGAAGATTTTTCCTCCACTGTGGAAAGAAGGGACAATGGAGCTTGCTCAGCGCTCCAACCCTATGTTTGTTTACCCCCACAACTATTAATACATTCTGCATGCTATGCAAAATAGTATCTTAGCAAAGCATATTTGTTACTGGCTCAAATTTAATCTTGCCTATAAACTCACATGGTAGTTTTAAGCAAGCTGCTATATTAGCGTCTCATCTGCAATACATGATCATGAATTTAATGAATTAAGTGCACAGTACATCTGAAATTGACTAGATAACCATTACGTGTGTTGAAATCCGGGGGGGGGGGGAGATATTCAAGGGTAGCCATGTTAACCATGCAGGAAAATACAACAAAATCCAAAATCCCAAGCAGTGATCAGAAAATACATTGTGTAAGCTTTCAAAGCTTCACCAGCTTCTTCATCAGGCAAAGATGCACCCCTGTCCCACTGTACTGCATCTAAACCATTTCAATCAGGTTCTTCCTTTCTACACTTCTCTTCTCATTTATTTTACTTTGAAGAACCAGCTGTGACAACTTTTCATTTCTCCTTATAGGATGGAAATATTCCAGTTTTTTGCATTTTGTAAGTTCTTCATGTTTATACATTTGCATTAATTCTTCTTGGTTGGACATTTTCCTGGGCCAGAAAATTCTTACATACCTCCAATAAATGCACATTTCAACTGATATTCTAAAAATAAAATAAAATAGTATGTTCATTATTATTATTAAAGGTATCAAAGTAGTACAGAGTTGCAGTCGTCAAGGGGTGTACATCTTCCATCCAGGAGAGTAGTATTTTCAAGCTGCATAAATGGGACTGGGAAAGGCTGAGAAAGGAACACATGATACACATGAGTCTCGTAACTTACCTTCCCCAGATTTAGTGAAACATCAACTCTAGTTTCTGGAATGAATGTATAAATTTAAGATGAATAAAGTTGAAACAAGAGTAAATAACACTCTGAATAGGAAGGAGTGTCTATAAAGCCTGATTCATCTGAAATAAGAGACAGTGCCAACAGCAGCAGCAGTTATTTCCCCTAACAAACCAATGTGAATGCTATTTAGAATTGTACATATCAAATTAGAAGTTACCCAAGATTGGACAGCTATGTATGTATTACTCAACAGATGGCCAGTCCTTTCATTCAACCAATGTTTCGAAGGATTCTATTCCTTTCTTCAGAAACAGCAATTCTATTGAATGTGGTTTTTGAGGTTGGATGTCCCAAGTTTAGAAGAAAAGTGAAAATATAGTCTTTGTTTTGTAATTTGGAGGGCAAGACCTCTGGAGTTAGATTACATCTTCTTGCAAATCTCTGGGATTAAATTACATTTTCATTTACTCATGAGGTAGTTTAAGGCAAACCACTGTAATAGCTCCTCAATCCAAGTAAATACAGTCAAGTTGTGAACCTTTGGTGAGTTTTTGTAAATTACGAAATAAATGGATTGATTTTCAGAATCAGTGCAGGATGCACGTCTTAAAGAATAATACACCATTTACATCCATTTACATTGTTCTCACTTTTTTGTCTGTAAAGAAAAAGGGACAATTCCACAGCTCTACCTAGGGATAGGAGCCTACAGAGAAACCAGCCTTGGGGATTTTAAGATTTATGAATGATGAAATATATAAGGGAAACAAACAAACAAAAGAAACATGGTCTTTAAACAGAGGCTGGATGGTCATCTGTCAGTGATGCTTTGATCGTGATTTCCTGCGTGGCAGGGGGTTGGACTGGATGGCCCTCGTGGTCTCTTCCAACTCTACAATTCTATGATTCTATGGTAAGAGAACTAGCAATCTGTAATTTTGCTCCTGGTGTTGAAAAATCATGTGGGAATTCAACTGAGCTTCCTCTACGGATGGACCAATTTGTTAGTTGTGGCTTTTGTCAATTTCTCATTGCGTTCAGTGCATTCTGTTCTATTTCTACATTGATCTGCAATTTTTTAAAAGGCCAGCTTGAAAATTTGTACACATTTTTGTCTGCAATTGTCCTTGGGTAATTCACTTTGTAATCACTCCCCCCACTTAATATGATGCATTTAAGTATGCCTTTTTATTTGGAAAACCACATTTTTGCATTTGGAGTAGTGTAAGTACAAAAGATAACCATGCTTCATTTCATGTACTAGTATGGGAAGTATGAATTGGGTGGGTTTGCATTAAAATGTAAAATGAACTAATTTCTCCTCCAGGACTGGCCAGTTCCTTAGACAATTCATCTCGGAGCACTTCAGTTGGCAGCTATTCATTGCCAGCTATTTGGCCTTTTGGGTACAAGAACACACAGATGCTGGCATTGCGTTAAGTTGTAGGAATTTATTTTAAATAACCTACAGTTGATTAAAAGGGAATTCATGATAAAAATAGAAGATAATTGTTGAGGAAAGACTACGGGAAACTTGTCTTTGCACCACACTAAGCTAACAATGCCTCTAGAACTAATGGATTATAGCAAAAAAAGGTTCACATTAAAATTCTGCTTTATTTTTTTTTAATTTTTTGTACACAATTACAAAAGAAAAAAAAATAAAAGCCCTAAAATCTTGATTATTTTTCCTTTTTTTTTTTTTTTGGACCAAAGCTCACTTCCCTCAAAATTTTATTGACCTGTGAAAGTTCTTTTTACACAATAAAATCATTCAAGTAAAAGAGGGGAGGGAGGGAGATTTTTTTAAAAATGGGGGGAGGGGAGGAAACGCCCAGAAGAAAACGCAAAACCAAACCCACAACTGTGGATATTTCTGATATATATAATCTATGTATCTATATATATATCTATATATATATATATATTAAGTACTCAGAACAAAGTATGATGGGAAAACAATTTGTTACCAATTTATTTGTACTCATAATCCATTACCCCACCCCAGCCGTTTCCTTCCTACTTTCTGCAAATCTACATGATCTTTTTAAGATCAAGAAGAAAAAAAAGTTTAAATATTTTAAAATAATTAAAAGCAGTAAAAATTCACATTAACAAAAAAATGCACTCAAGTCAGGAAGGCTCTTCCCATCATGCTTTGCTATGAAGAGATGTTGTGTTTTTACTTTAAGTTTTCAATACCATGATGGCAGCAAGTAAAAATGAAAACAACTGTCTGTTTCCACAATTACCAGTTTGGCCAGGGCTAGTGTGCTGAGGGCATCAGTTGTGTTAAATTAATGGAGTGGGGTGGGATGGAGAATTAATGAGTCCATTTTCTATTAAAATATAGAAGTTATTGCAAAAACCCTAACTGTAAAAACACACCAATATCTCATTGGATTCTGTATACCATAGCTAATGGTTTCCAAGCTCTTCAGTGTAATGGTGAATTTGCCTGGAAGAAGGTCAATAAATTCCCCCATCCACTTGTCCTCCCTCCAGAGATAAAATACATACCATACAGCTAGAATTTGGGTCTTTGACAAGATTTAAATAAGTTGTCCATAGGACAACTGGCTCAGCTCCTCTACAGTATTTCCAGGCATATCTTTTCTGAAAGATGTTGGGTATTTTATTGGACACTTGCTTTCCCCTCCCAATGCCCGCCCCCCTCAATATAAAGGACAAGTAAGGCTCACAGTTTATCAATCTCCCTACAACCAGGCTACTTTCCTCTTCGCTTTAACCAAATACAGCCCATTAAAATCAGGTTAAAACTCATAGTCTTCATCTGCCATGTCAATTGCCCAGGCAAACTTCTCCCGTTGGGTTTTGTTATAGATCTTCTCGATGGGTATTCCAAATTTCTTACACCTGGATGTGGGGCGGGGGGCGGGGGAGGGAGGGAAGGAGAGGAAAGAGAACCAGTTAGCAGCAATACTCAAGGGTACTCACCTATGCCATACACATGTAGCATTGAATTAGATACACAGGGGCTTCACCACCACTCATGTTGTGCCTTCCAATCCCATCCCTTTATGTCCATGCACTGCTACTGCCAGCAGTTTTCATTTACCAAATTTCCACCACGAAACTCCCCAAATAGTGGGCACAATCTTATTACCCCATGTAGACCATACATAGATATCTGCACCAGTTTTTGGATTCAGAATTAGGTGGAATCAAGAGATGCACAATGCACCTAGCATTAAGAAATGAAATTGGAATGCACATTTTAACATAAGAACACACAAGGGCCCACTTACCACCAGCAGCCAAGCTAATACAAAAACATATCCCACATCCCAGCAGGACCAGAGCCTGTTTCCTTGCAAAGATTGAAGCAAGGGGAATTGATGGGGACTGTAATTTCTTCTCCTTCTTTTCCCAGACAAGAGCTTACCAGGCAACAGAAATTCTAGGATCCAGGTAATTTAGTTTAGAGGTCCCCAAGGCAATTTGCTTATTTTCCTCTCGGTCTGTAGCCTGAACCTCCAACTTCATCAGCTGCTCCTCAACTCTTTGTACAGCTTTCTTCTTACTTTCAACAATCCTGAAAAAAAAAAACATATTAAGTAGACCTCTAAGCATATAGGATATAAGCCTATAGGAAATTCTGTTAACTGCCACTAATGTTGAACTGTCCAATATTGCAACAAAGTCTATTTATAGCATCTATTTTCTTCAGCCTCATAACTACAGCATATTGTAGGTTAATAATGTGCCCCTTATAACACAGAGGTGGACAGATATAACAACTTGCCCAGTCTGGAAAGACTTAAGCTGAGCAAGAAACTGAACCAAGGCATTCACAATGCCACTCCACCCTATGAACCACTGTGTTTATGTTCTCAAGGCTTTCACAGGATGCTTAAACTGCAGAGACCAGACCAGATGAAACTTGACCTCTTGAAATGCCCCCAAGTGTCTCTTGCACCGTTTTATACTGGAAACTGCACATTCAAGGACAGGTCCAAATGTAAGACAACTGTATAACCAAGGATAGCCAACTGCTACAGGAAGATTTTGGCCTACCAACTGATTCCATCTTGCCCTAACTACCGTATATTCCGGCGTATAAGACGACCCGGCGTATAAGACGACCCCCCCAATTTTAAAGGGGAAATGCAGAGTTTGCGATATATTCGCCCTATAAGACGACCCCCTCTTCCAACGCATAGCCCCCGCATGCCCCTCCTGCGCTCTCTTCCAGGAGGGAGTGCAGGAGGAGGATGCGGAGGCTGTGCGCCCAAAAGGGGCACGTTCGCCCCTTCTCCCCACCTTCCAGGAAGGTGGGGAGAAGGGGCGAATCGCGGTTTGGCCGCGCAGCCTCTCCATGCCCCTCCTGTGCTCCCTCCTGGAAGGGAGCACAGGAGGGGGATCGGGAGGCTGCCCGGCCAAACCGGGCACGTTCGCCCCTTCTCCCCACCTTCCAGGAAGGTGGGGAGAAGGGACGAATCGCAGTTTGGCCGCGCAGCCTCTCCATGCCCCTCCTGCGCTCCCTTCCAGGAGCGAGCGCAGGAGGGGGATCCGGAGGCTGCCCGGCCAAACCGGGCACGTTCGCCCCTTCTCCCCACCTTCCAGGAAGGTGGGGAGAAGGGGCGAATCGCGGTTTGGCCGCGCAGCCTCTCCATGCCCCTCCTGCCCTCCCTTCCAGGAGTGAGCGCAGGAGGGGGATCCGGAGGCTGCCCGGCCAAACCGGGCACGTTCGCCCCTTCTCCCCACCTTCCAGGAAGGTGGGGAGAAGGGGCGAATCGCGGTTTGGCCGCGCAGCCTCTCCATGCCCCTCCTGCGCTCCCTCCTGGAAGGGAGCGCAGGAGGGGGATCGGGAGGCTGCCCGGCCAAACCGGGCACGTTCGCCCCTTCTCCCCACCTTCCAGGAAGGTGGGGAGAAGGGGCGAATCGCGGTTTGGCCGCGCAGCCTCTCCATGCCCCTCCTGCCCTCCCTTCCAGGAGTGAGCGCAGGAGGGGGATCCGGAGGCTGCCCGGCCAAACCGGGCACGTTCGCCCCTTCTCCCCACCTTCCAGGAAGGTGGGGAGAAGGGGCGAATCGCGGTTTGGCCGCGCAGCCTCTCCATGCCCCTCCTGCGCTCCCTCCTGGAAGGGAGCGCAGGAGGGGGATCGGGAGGCTGCCCGGCCAAACCGGGCACGTTCGCCCCTTCTCCCCACCTTCCAGGAAGGTGGGGAGAAGGGGCGAATCACGGTTTGGCCGCGCAGCCTCTCCATGCCCCTCCTGCGCTCCCTTCCAGGAGCGAGCGCAGGAGGGGGATCGGGAGGCTGCCCGGCCAAACCGGGCAAGTTCGCCCCTTCTCCCCACCTTCCAGGAAGGTGGGGAGAAGGGGCGAATCGCGGTTTGGCCGCACAGCCTCTCCATGCCCCTCCTGCGCTCCCTTCCAGGAGCGAGCGCAGGAGGGGGATCGGGAGGCTGCCCGGCCAAACCGGGCAAGTTCGCCCCTTCTCCCCACCTTCCAGGAAGGTGGGGAGAAGGGGCGAATCGCGGTTTGGCCGCACAGCCTCTCCATGCCCCTCCTGCGCTCCCTTCCAGGAGCGAGCGCAGGAGGGGGATCGGGAGGCTGCCCGGCCAAACCGGGCACGTTCGCCCCTTCTCCCCACCTTCCAGGAAGGTGGGGAGAAGGGGCGAATCGCGGTTTGGCCGCACAGCCTCTCCATGCCCCTCCTGCGCTCCCTTCCAGGAGCGAGCGCAGGAGGGGGATCGGGAGGCTGCCCGGCCAAACCGGGCACGTTCGCCCCTTCTCCCCACCTTCCAGGAAGGTGGGGAGAAGGGGCGAATCACGGTTTGGCCGCGCAGCCTCTCCATGCCCCTCCTGCGCTCCCTTCCAGGAGCGAGCGCAGGAGGGGGATCGGGAGGCTGCCCGGCCAAACCGGGCACGTTCGCCCCTTCTCCCCACCTTCCAGGAAGGTGGGGAGAAGGGGCGAATCGCGGTTTGGCCGCACAGCCTCTCCATGCCCCTCCTGCGCTCCCTTCCAGGAGCGAGCGCAGGAGGGGGATCGGGAGGCTGCCCGGCCAAACCGGGCACGTTCGCCCCTTCTCCCCACCTTCCAGGAAGGTGGGGAGAAGGGGCGAATCGCGGTTTGGCCGCACAGCCTCTCCATGCCCCTCCTGCGCTCCCTTCCAGGAGCGAGCGCAGGAGGGGGATCCGGAGGCTGCCCGGCCAAACCGGGCAAGTTCGCCCCTTCTCCCCACCTTCCAGGAAGGTGGGGAGAAGGGGCGAATCGCGGTTTGGCCGCACAGCCTCTCCATGCCCCTCCTGCGCTCCCTTCCAGGAGCGAGCGCAGGAGGGGGATCGGGAGGCTGCCCGGCCAAACCGGGCACGTTCGCCCCTTCTCCCCACCTTCCAGGAAGGTGGGGAGAAGGGGCGAATCGCGGTTTGGCCGCGCAGCCTCTCCATGCCCCTCCTGCGCTCCCTTCCAGGAGCGAGCGCAGGAGGGGGATCCGGAGGCTGCCCGGCCAAACCGGGCAAGTTCGCCCCTTCTCCCCACCTTCCAGGAAGGTGGGGAGAAGGGGCGAATCGCGGTTTGGCCGCGCAGCCTCTCCATGCCCCTGAGGGGGATCGGGAGGCTGCCCAGCCAAACCGGGCACATTCGCCCCTTCTCCCCACCTTCCAGGAAGGTGGGGAGAAGGGGCGAATCGCGGTTTGGCCGCGCAGCCTCTCCATGCCCCTCCTGCGCTCCCTTCCAGGAGGGAGCGCAGGAGGGGGATCCGCAAACTGTGCGGCCAAACGGGGCACATTCGCCCCTTCTCCCCACCTTCCTGGAAGGTGGGGAGAGGGGGCGAATCGCGGGTTTGCCTCCGCCGCTGCAGAAGCGCTCGAGCAGCGGCTGCGGCAAACCGCAATGTTCGCCCCCCTCCTCTTTCTTCCGTTGCTCCCCAAAGGGGGAGAAGGCAGAGGAGGGGGGCGAATGATCTTCAAAACACTTTGCTTCACCCCCCCTGCCCCATCTCCTGCCTCTTCGCTCCGTTTGCGAAGAGGCAGGAGATAGGCAGGTGGGTGAAGCAAAGTGTATCCGGCGTATAGGACGACTGTCAATTTTGGAGGGCACTTTTGAGTGCTCAAAAGTCGTCTTATACGCCGGAATATACGGTAGTTCTGCAGTGATACTTTATAAACTGCTGTTATGCTGGTTGCTACTACTAATTGGAACTGATTTGGAAGGAGAACCAGGGTGATGAAATTTGACCTCTTGAAATGCCCCCAAGTGTCTCTTGCACCATTTTATACTGGAAACTGCACATTCAAGGACAGGTCAAAATGTAAGACAACTGTATAACCAAGGATAGCCAACTGCTACAGGAAGATTTTGGCCTACCAACTGATTCCATCTTGCCCCAACTAATTCTGCAGTGATACTTTATAAACTGCTGTTATGCTGGCTGCTACTACTAGTTGGAACTGATTTGGAAGGAGAACAATCGAGGGGCAAGTCTCAGTACCATCATGAGGCTCACTCTGTTCAGTACTAAAAAACCTGACATGCTGCTCTTTCTGAAACAGTGTGCAGTTTGAGGAGCAAAATTTAGGGTTCAATGGAATCTTCATGGGTAGGTTTCCCATATGATTTATGGTTATGTTCAGAAGAGGCAATTTCAGCAGTGCAGCTTGCATAACAATGAGCTCTGTACTTCTGCACTTGGCCACCCTAGCAATATATAGAATGCTGTGTCATCAGGGTTTAAAACTATGCAGGGAATTTACCTGTGCATACTTGGCTTCCCACTTCAAAATGTCCCACTCTAGAAAGCAGTAAGCTGGCAGACACAAGTGACAGGGCCATGACTCACGAGGGGATAGCAAACACAGCCCCATTCTCCTCATGTTTAATCACATGGGGTGAATGCCCATGTATCTATGTATAATTCTCACAGTTATAAAAGGACAGGTTGCTTACCTGTATCCATAGATCTTCGAGTGGTCTTCTGTGAATTCACACAGCTGGGTTCTTCCTGCGCCTCTGCAGAGCATTCAGAACCTTCTGGAATCGCTAGGAAGAATGTGCATTGATACATTTTTGGCGGTAACTCCGCCCACCCTAACGGTCCCTTAAAAGGCGCTCCCGCCTAATTCCCCTCAGTTCCTTGAATGACACCGCAACCAGCAGCATTAGGAACATTATGCATATATATATATATATAGATATATAGATATATATATTACAGTAGGACATAGAGGGGAGGATGGGTGGGTCTGTGTGAATTCACAGAAGACCACTTGAAGATCTATGGTTACAGGTAAGCAACATGTCCATCTTCTTCGTGGTCTCTGTGAATCACACAGCTGGGCAGACTAGCAAGCTTCATCCCCGGAGGAGGGTATGTCCTATACATACTGACACTAGTCAAACAGCAATTGGATTTATTGACAGCACATGGGTCACCTATCGCCACCACTTACGACTCCTCGAACGCTTTCATCAGCGCTGTATATGCACAATCCTAAATATACACTGGACTGACTATGTGACGAATGTTGCTGTCCTTAAGCAAGCAGGGATCACCAGCATTGAGGCCTTGATATTGAGAACACAGCTGTGCTGGGCAGGGCATGTTTCTAGGATGGAGGACCATTGCCTCCCCAAAACAGTACTCTACGGTGAACTCGCCACAGGTCAGCGTAAGAGGGGTGCTCCAAAAAAGCGATACAACATCTCAGGCTCAGCCAAATTGATCACCAACAATGGTCCGCCCTGGCCTCACATTGGGAGGCATGGAGACGCACTATACACAATGCTGCAGCCTTATTTGAAACTCACACCGAACAAGTCTTGAAGAGAAACAACAACGCAGAAAGAATCACAACCTGGAAATCACCCAAGGAGACCTTCTGCTGTGCTTTCTGCAACTGGACATGTTTATTTCGGATTGGCCTTTTTAGTCATCAGCGCGCTTGCAGAAAGCACGGGATGAGTCCTTCCTGAATCTTCGTTTGCGAAGAAAAGCCAAAGAGAGAGAGAGAGAGAGTAAGTATTGACAGCACATTCTTAAGTATGAGTAAACTGATCAACTATATATACTTAGCATATCAAGGATATCAATCAAGTAACTTGGCAACAAATTTACACTCACTCATTGAATAGAAGACAAAAGCACAGCTTTTCCAAAGGCAGCCTCGTTCCTAGAACGAGTGTCAAGTCTATAACGAGAGATGAAAGTCAAAGGTGATGACCAAATTGCCGCTCTGCAATTGTCCTCTAGAGGCACCCCAGAGAGGAAAGCTGTCGAGGTGGAGACAGCCCTCGTCGAGTGCCCTCGAATCCGTGGTGGCAATGGCTTCTTAGCCAGTTCATAGCAAAGAGATATAGTCAATGTCACCCACTTTGACAGGCGTTGTGCAGAAATTGGTTCTCCAAGTCTCGAGTCGGCACAGGAGACAAACAGTCCAGGTGACTTCCTGAACGGAGCAGTTCTCTGGATGTAAAAGGTGAGCACCCTCCTGACATCCATGGAATGGAGGGTGCGCTCGAATTCGTCCTTTGGATCCTGCATCAGAGCAGGGAGGGTGATAGGTTGATTCAGGTGGAAGCTAGACACCACCTTCGGGAGGAAGGAGATGTCAGGACGCAGCACCACTTTGTGCTTGTGGAAAGTAGTGTACGGTGGGTCTGAGCGTAAGGCACACATTTCTCCTGCTCGATGCACTGAAGTAATAGCAATAAGGAAAGTAGTTTTCCAAGACAGGGGTCTCAAGTCAGTAGATGCCATGGGTTCGAAGGGACGTCGAGCCAGTTGGGAAAGGACCAGTT
The DNA here is from genome assembly GCA_030847615.1 of Gambelia wislizenii. Classification (NCBI taxonomy): domain Eukaryota; kingdom Metazoa; phylum Chordata; class Lepidosauria; order Squamata; family Crotaphytidae; genus Gambelia; species Gambelia wislizenii. The sequence goes on from JAUMIR010000004.1 coordinate 39,824,650, forward strand.
CGAGGCTCCAAGTTGGGGTAGGCTCGAGCACCAGAGGATGCAGGTTGATGTAGCCACTTAAAAACTTCTTGACCATCAGTTCTGTGAAAGGGGAAGGTCGGCCTCTAGCCTGGAACTCAGAGATGGCTGCTAAGTAGCACCGGAGCGACAAAACTGAAAGTCTCTTTGCAGACAGGTGAAGGAGGAATTCCAGGACTGTCGGGATGGAGCATGGTTCCGTGGACAGTCCCTGGTCAGCCAGGAAGGCTTCACACTTCTTCCACTTGTAGTGATACGACCTACGTGTTGCAGGTCGTCGGGCAGCGTCGATGACAACCTGTACGTCTGGAGGAAGGGATGGAGAGATTTGGCCCTTCGGAACCGTGAATGAATTCAAGTGCGTAATCTCCATGCTGTCAGCCGCAGAGCCTCTAAATCTGGGTGTCTGACCATCCCGTTCTGAATGGTGAGAAGGTCGGGACGGTTCAGAAGGTGGATGAACCAATGCCTGGCCAGATGTAGGAGGGTTGCAAACCAAGGTTGACGGGGCCACCACAGAGTGATGAGGATGGCATCCACTGGATCCCGACGTAGTTTGGCGATCACTCTTGTCAACAGTGGGAATGGAGAAAAGAGGTAGAGAAGAGGTCCCGTCCGGCGGAAGAGGAAAGCGTCGCCTCTCGAGCCCGGAGCGCGACCCTTAGAACAGAACTGGTAACACTGCCTTTTCTCTGGTGACACAAAGAGGTCTACCTGAGAGTTCCCCACTGCCGAAACAGGTCTGCTGCCACCAACCTGTGCAACATCCACTCATGGATGGAGATGCTGGAACGGCTGAGTCTGTCTGCAAGAATGTTCTCCTCCCCCGGTAAGTGGATATATTGGAGGTGAATGTTCCTGAGTACGCACCAATCCCAGATGTCCAATGTGAGCTGAAAAAGCTGGGGGGATCTTGTTCCTCTTTGCTTGTTCAAATAGTATATAATCGAATGGTTGTCTGTTACCACCTGAACAGTCTTGCCATCACCAACGTCTCAAAAGACCCGTAGTGCTTTCTGGACACCGAGGAGCTCTAAGACGTTGATATGGGATGTCTCTTTGTTGGCATCCCAAGTCCCATGAATCTCGTAGGATTCGAGATGGGCTCTCCAGCCAAGCATGGAGGCGTCCATCGTCAGAGAGGTGTCTGGTTGAGGTGGGTCGAAGGGCATCCCCAACAAGACATTTTCCGGGACTAACCACCATTCCAGCGAATGTTGGATTGCATGTGGCATCGTGAAGAGTTTCTTTGGGGAATCATGCAGAGGGTTGAACACCTGCAGAAACCAATGCTGAAGCGGGCGGAACCGGAGTCTGGCGAGACGGGTCACGTAGGTAGCAGCTACCATGTGGCCGAGAAGCACTTGGAACTGCATGGGCTGTGAGTCTTCGGGACCGGCAGCAGGCGTGGATCAAAGAACGAAGGGTGTCGAATCAGTCCCAAGGGAAGTAGGCTGCTGCAGTCAAGGAATCCAGCAGAGCCCCAATGAATTGGATAGACTAGGACGGTCGCAGTTGTGACTTCTCCATGTTGACAACAAGTCACAGGCTGTCTAACACATCTAGGGTGAGACCAATGTCCAGTTCGAGCTGACGTCGAGAGTTTGCTACATTCAGCCAGTTGTTGATGTAGGGGAAGACCACTACTCCGCGCTGACGCAGAAAGGCCGCTACAACCGCCCTGCACTTCGTGAAAACTCTCGGAGCAGTCGAGAGTCGAAATGGCAGGAGCCAGAATTGGAATACCTCGGTCCCAATCTGAAACGCCAGGAACCGTCTGTGGGAAGGATGAATACCGATGTGAAAGTAGGCGTCTTGAAGTCTATGGATGCAAACCAGTCTCCCCGTTGAAGGAGCGGGGTGATAGAAGCCAGGGTAACCATCCTGAACTTCTTTGGTGCAATATACCAGTTCACTCCGCGAAGGTCGAGAATGGGATGGAGGCCGCTGTCTTTCTTTGTGACTAGGAAGTACCTGCAAAAGAAACAGAGGTGATGAAGTTTGGAGTCCACGGGTTCGATGGCCCCCTTCTGCAGCAACGTCTGCACTTCCTCGAGGAGGGCGGTGTTGGTCGAACCCGACCTGTCGGAGGCAGTGAGTTGAATTCGATCCAAGAAGCTGAGCTCTTGAAACAACAAGGGCCAGTGAATGGCCTCTACATTGAGGTGACACATCTGTATCAGCGCCTGAGGGTACTTCAACCGTGACAATCTCCATTGAAGCGGTAGGAGTTGGGGCACGGGATGGAGGCTTGTCTTCACAAGCCCTTGCGGGGGAAGGTCGAGCAGTAGTGTCCCTGGGATCCCCGGCAGGCGGAGGTTCTGCTCTCTCAACAGACACGGTGGCAATAAGTCGGGATCACCGATTCAACAGACATCGGTTTCGACCTTTTGGGATCATCCTTCAGCTTGCTCTTAGACTTAGAGCTATCCTCATGTCGAGAGTAATGCTTCTCCTTCTCCTTCTTCTTTAAGGATTTTGAAGAGTCCAAAGAAGCACGGTCCTGACAGGTGGTCTCAGAAGGTGTTTGGTCCCGAGGAACAGCCTTCAACGTCTCAACATGGGTTGGAAGGACCAGCATGTTTGTGCAAACCCTGCACTGCCTATGGGTCTGAAGCAACCGAATGGCGTCAGGACTGACTACGGGACTGATGGTGTTTTTGAGCCTTTGACTTTGGAGATGGCGAGCGGCTCTGTTTAGGTGATGCAGGCACCAGAGCAGAGGCCGGATTTGAAGCAGTTGATGGAATCAGAGCCTTTTCGTATAAGAACGATTTCAGGCAGGACATCCTGAGCTTATGGGCTTGAGGTCTAAATGCCCTACAGTGCACACAAGAGTCCACGTTGTGGAACTCGCCCAAAGAAATAAGGCAGCGAGAATGGCCATCAGAAGTCGAGAGTTTAGCCTAGCAGATGGCACATCTTTTAAAGGCCGCTCTTGAAGCCATTGTACTCACAAGGTCGCCAAATTCAAGGAGCAAATCATAAGAGTAGAGAGAAAGAGTCCAAGTCAACACCAAAAAATCACGGAGAGAATGCCAAATCCAGAGGAGTGAGAGAAATCATAGTCAAAAAATGCAAGCCAAGTAAAAAATCCAGTCAAATCGAAAGTGAGGAAAAATACTAGCAAACGAAGGTTCCTTCAAGCTGCTAATGCGGCAGAAAGAAAGGAACTGAGGGGAATTAGGTGGGAGAGCCTTTTAAAGGACCGTTAGGGTGGGCGGAGTTACTGCCAAAAATGTATCAATGCACATTCTGCCTAGCGATTCCAGAAGGTTCTGAATGCTCTGTGCAGGCATAACCCAGCTGCGTGATTCACAGAGACCAACCACAAAGAAGATATTAAAATTCTACAATGCTCAACATTAGAAATGTAAAGGGCGGGAGGGGCTCTTCTTATGGCATTCTAACTTTCCAGAGGCCTCTCGATGGTACAGGAATAATCCCAATAAATGTGACTGCATAAAAGCATGACGGAGAACTTAAAAAAGGGAAGAACAATTCAAATTTAAAGGAAGTTAACAGTGCATCTACAATTGAAAGGTCAGAGCATAGTTTCATATAGTAGAAGAAAGGTATCAGAGGAACTACAATATGAACAGCCAAATGTTGTTACTAGGAGGGATTTATAAGGTTAATAAATAAAACAAAAACATTCAAGTTAGCCAGTTATCCAGTTCATGATACATTTAACAGGGTGCACACCCTTTTAATCCTTCCTTGAATTTTCCTTGTAACTGACTAAGAAGCTTTCTCATGGTGCAAATGTAAGGAGAGGCCTAAAAAAAACAGACTGCTTATGCAATACCTGTCTATTCAGAAGTAAGCACTACTGCATTCAGTGGGGCTTACTCCCAGGTAAGAGGTATTTGTGTCACATTTTGAATCACAGACTTTGGAAAGAGACTTCAAAGGAAACCAAATATTCAAGAGAAAGTGATTTAAAAAGATGTTTCATTTTCATGTAATGTTTATATTGTATGCCACATTGAAATCCTTGGCTATCCATGTGTCACAGCAGATAGACTTACTTTTTAGACTTCTCATCCCTCCGAATCTTGGCATCAGCTTTGGCGCTTTTCAGTTCCCTCTTGGCGTCAGCCAACTGTTCCTTCTTGGCATCAATCTAGGTAAGACACAACGTGGGCAGGAGTAAAGCTGACAAGCTGCAAATAGGTGATAATATTCCCCCCTCCCCACCAAAAACCAGCCTCCTGGGTACCAAGACAGAATCTTTGTCCAAAAGCAAACACTGCACTTTGTGTCTATGAAATGCTTTTCTAACTGGGAAGGGGAAGGCTAGCGTTTCTCCTTTCCCAAAACTACCCCCCCCCTATATAATGATGAATATATGATCCTGTTCACTTTGGGATGTATTCCTGTTCTCTGATAGCATGCTATCCTTGACATGCTATCCTCAAGCCAGTTTGTCTCTTGGTCCCCTAGTCCAGTTTCACACTACAAAATTACAGTGCTATATTCAACTGTTATGGCTGCATCCTATGGAATTGTGAAGTTTTTAGATTGAGACAGTAGAACTGAGAATTCTAAATGCCCCTCCCTAAACTGCAAACCCCAGGATTCCACAGGATGCAGCCATGATAGTTAAAGTAGAATCATAGTGCTATAACTGCAGTGCGAAAAAGGTGTCTGCTCTTAAGGAATTAAGACTGGAAAAGTAAAAGTTAGGTCATCTGTGGCTGGCTAAGCAGGGGTTTGTAATGGAGAGTTCACACTCCTGTTCACCTAAATTATGACTGACAGGCTCTTTAGGTCCTCTGAAAATAATGGTCCAAATGAGTTGGGGGAGGGAAAGAAAAGGTAGCCAAGTCATTATCATTTTGTCAACGCTGTCAGTCCTACCAGCTGAAGCCAGGTTAGGTATTATGAAAGCCAGAGGAAAAAACCAACAACACCCCAGTGATTAATAAAACTGAATGGCTTATTGACAAGAGGGTTATTTCAGATTCAGGCTGTAAACAGACCTAACCAAATTGACCTCAGGGGTTTGGCCAGAAATAACCTGAAAAGGAAAAGGGCGAGTTAGAGGAGTGAGAAACAAACGTGCTGAATTTATAAAGCCTTTCAATTCTGTGGAAAAGGAAGGTTTGTCTGTAAGAGGGTTAAATCCTCAATATCATCATGCAGCAATGAGCATGGGATAGATATCAGTTCTGAATCTATATGAAGCCGTAACTATAGCCATTAAGGAAAACTACACTGAAATCTGCAGAAGAGTGAGGTCTGATCTACACTGCAATGTAAATCTGTTCTTGGATTTTACCACTTAAGACTTCTGGAGGGGGTAAGATTGCTTGTTTGAATGTTCTGCCATGGGAAAATATAGCACCAACAAGCACATCAGGAAAACATCTAGGCAAGAGCCTTTCCTACTGCTGTTTCATGTTCAACATACAGGGAGCCTCTTTCATTTGGCAAAGAGATTCAATCATACCACACCTGTAATCTCAGCATACAGCCCCACATATATTTTCGCCATATGATCTACATAAAATCTACGAGTCTCACCTGGGGTCAACTTGTCAAGATTTAGTCACACACCACAAATTTTTTTTAGGGGGAGGGAAAGCACTTATATTCCTCAGGTCCCAAGGGAAAAAAAATCAGAAAAAGCTCCTAAGTAAAACATCATGACTTAGACTCTTGTGGTACTGTTAAACTACATTATTATTCTCCTTTAGGGTGTCTACATAATGAAAACGAGCCAGAGAATCAGAACAGAGTTCTCCCACAAATGGAAAGTTTTCTTCAACTCATTTCTGTTGCAGCTCCTTACATGGCCCAAAATGCTTTGTGACATTTTTTAACTTTCTTGAACACCATGGAATGTGTTGTGGGGGATGTGGTTGGAGGGAAAAATTGTGAAAACAGCAGACTGCCCTTGTATGAGTGAATCACTGGTACTTCCCGTAATGACCATATAACACCAGTCCTGAAGTCCCTTCACTGGCTGCCAATTAGTTTCCAGGCAAGATACAAGGTGTTGGTTATTACCTTTAAAGCCCTACATAGCTTGGGACCAGAATACTTAAAGGATCACCTTCTTCCATATTGTTTGTCCTACACACTAAGGTCCTCGGGGAAGAATCTACTTCAGCCAAAAAAATCTAGGTGAACATTGGTGAGCCAGAGGGCCTTCTCCACTGCTGCTCCAAAACTGTGGAATGACCTGCTGGAGGAGATCCGTCACATCTCTACTCTTACAGCCTTTAAAAAGGCTCTTAAGACGAATCTCTTCCAGCAAGCCTTCCCAACTTAACTCCTCTCCCCGCACAAGGTGATCTGTGTTGCTCTGTCCACCAATTAGCTCCCTTTTTAAACGTTTGTATTTTTGTTTTTAAACTGTGTTTATTTACCATATATTGCGGGGTATAAGACCACTGGGCATATAAGACGACCCCCCAATTTTCAAGCAAAAATCTAGAGTTTGGCATATATTTACTGTATAAGACCACCCCCTAATTTGGCTGGTTGTCTGGGGGAGCCTTGCCAGCTGATCCTCTTTGTTTCCCAACTCACAAGGATCTCAGCCAGCCGCTACATTCGCCCCTCTCTTCCACCTTCCAGTCAAACTTGACTCGAAGGTAGATGAAAGGGGCGAAAATACCCGGTTTGCCTCGTCCGCCCACCCCTCCATTTTCATTCTCTTTGAAAGGGAATGAAGACAGGGGGAAGCGGGGGCAGCCACTGCAAACCGCAAGATTCGCCCCTTTCTTCCACCTTCCAGGAAGGTGGAAGAAAGGGGCAAACATACCTGGTTTGCCTCAGCCGCTGTAAGGGTGCCTCCAGGCGGGGGCCTTCGCGGCTTCGGGGAGGGTGGAAGGATGGCTAGAGGGGGGGCTTTCAAGCCACCCACCCCCTCCCCGAGGCCACAACCGGGAGCCTGATCGCGGCTTCGGAGAGGGTGGAAGGGTGGCTAGAGGGGGGGCTTTCAAGCCACCCACCCCCTCCCCGAGGCCACGACCAGGAGCCCGATCGCGGCTTCGGAGAGGGTGGAAGGGTGGCTAGAGGGGGGGCTTTCAAGCCACCCACCCCCTCCCCGAGGCCACGACCGGGAGCCCAATCGCGGCTTCGGGAAGGGTGGAAGGGTGGCTAGAGGGGGGGCTTTCCACCCACCAACCCCCTCCCCGAGGCCGCGACCGGGAGCCCAATCGCGGCTTCGGGGAGGGTGGAAGGGTGGCTAGAGGGGGAGGCTTTCAAGCCACCCACCCCCTCCCAGAGGCCATGACCGGGAGCCCGATCGTGGCTTCGGGGAGGGTGGAAGGGTGGCTGGGGAGGCTTTCCACCCACCCACCCCCTCCTCGAGGCTGCGACCGGGAGCCCAATCCCAGCTTCGGGGAGGGTGGAAGGGTGGCAAGAAGATGGGGGCTTTCCACCCACCCACCCCCTCCCCAAGGCCGCAACTGGGAGCCCGATCCCGCCTTTGGGGAGGGTGGAAGGGTGGTTCTGAGATATGAAGACGGAGGGAATGGGCGGCCTCTATTGCAAACCGCAGGATTCGCCCCTTTCTTCCACCTTCCAGGAAGATTGAAGAAAGGGGCGAACGTTATCGGTTTGCCTCGGCTGCTGCTCAATTTCCTGTGTGTTTGTTCCCTTTGGGGAATTAACACATAGGAGAGTGAGGGTGGCCGCGGCAAACCGCAATGTTCGCCCCCCTCCTCTGTCTTCGGTTGCTCCCCAAAGGGGGAGAAAGCAGAGGAGGGGGCGAATGAACTGGTGAACACTTTGCCTCACCCCCCCCTGCCCAATCTCCTGCCTCTTCGCTCTGTTTGTGAAGGGAGCGAAGAGGCAGGAGATCAGATGACGGGTGAAGCAATATGCCGGCGTATAAGACGACCCCCGATTTTGGAGGCTATTTTTCAGGGCTCAAAGGTAGTCTTATACGCCGGAATATACGGTATTGTAATTTTAGTTTTGGGTTGGGGAGGGTTGGGAAGGGACTAATTTTGAATTTGTGTTCCATGTGTTTTTATTGTTGTAACCCGCTCAGATTCCTTGTGATTGGGCGGGCTATAAATAAATAATTTATTAATATTATTATTATTATTATTATTATTATTAAACTGTACACAGCTCTCTGGATATTTCCCAGTGTCCTGAGTACAAAGTGGGATGGAAAACTGAAACATCAGTGAGCATTTCTTTGGGAAAGTTTTATTCTGCTCCCAAAATTACTTCATAGATATTTATTCCTGCCACAGAGTTAACCTGTCAGCTGTTCAACTTAGAAATGGGAGAGGCAGATTTTAAGTAGCTTGGTATGAATATGAAAGATACCTAGAACAATTTTCTGTTAACACCACCAAATGGTGTCTTTTCAAAAATCAGATAAGCAAGTTTCACTAATGAAGCACTCTTAGGGGGAGCCTGATGCAAGTTAGATTAAAACAGAGATAACAGAAAGGGAGAAAGAAAGGGGATGGGGAAAGAAATGTGGCAGCACCTTTAAGATTAACTACTTTTTATTTTTGCATGAGCTTTTGTGGACCCACTTCTTTGGATGTAGTACTTAGTGATATAAAAGCCTCAGGTATAAAGCATATAGTCTCAGTGTGGCTTCTGACCACAGGTTTTCACCATTACCTTGCTCTGCAAATTCATCATGGATTTTTCAAAGGTCTTTGGAGGTGCCCTCTGGTGGTTGCAGAGAATAGCAACAGCTCTATTGGCACGGTTGTAAGACAGAATCTTTGCCGGGATGTTATCATCCGCTGCAAGAATTAAAAATGAAGAAATGAAATTTGCAACTTTGGTAATGCAAAGTCTAGCTATTATGGATTATTCTACTATTTGATAAGGCAGGAAGAGGTTAGCAGCTTGGCTCTCAGTCAGCTGTAGCCAAAAGGAAATGACACACAGTTAGCCCTCCACATTTGCAGGAGTTAGGGGTGCAGGGCCCCTGTGAAAGTGGAAAAATTGTGAATCTGTAGCCCCCACCTCACATGCATGTTACAGAGTACAATTCCCAGCTGCTGCTGCAAAAATCTCCTTTAGTGTCATCATCCTTCTTGAGGACAAGGAAAAGAATGACAAGACTGAAGGGGATTTTTGCAGCAGCTGCAGCACTCACCTTTCCGCCATCTGGGTGGCAGGGAAGAGGCAGATGGGGGAAGGCTTTGAAACTGGCAAAGACAATGGAGGTCCGGCAGAGGCAGCCTTGGAGAGAGATGGAGGCATCATGGTGCCAAAGCAGCAAAGGGAGTAAAGGGCTAGCAGACCGGCCCTGTGAGGTCTCCCAGATCTTGGGCCAGATTTAGCTCCAGCGGCAGCAGCAGCTCCTCCTTCTCTTCATCCTGTAGACGGGCTGGACCTGGGCTGCCCCAACCACTTCCTTTGCCTGCTGCTTGCAAAGCCTTGGAGGTTTTGGTAGTAGAGAGTCCCATGAAGCAAGTGGGGGGCAGAAGGAAGAGGAAGGAGGGAAGCCCAGTGGCCCTCTAGAGCAGCTCCCACCACCACTGCCCATCATTACAGTACTATCACCACCACCACCACCACCAGTACCCACCAAGGCTGCAGGAAATGAGAGAAAAAGGCTAGCATCTATAACATGAACTACCTGTCATGGAAGAGGCGGTGTTAAATGCAGTGTAGCTGCTGCTTAAACTAGGTAAACAGCAGCTACTAATCCATGAATAATCTAACCCATGGCATTAAACCCACAAAAGTTGAGGGCCGACTGCAGTGTAATAATTAAGAGATTGAGGTACAAGTCAACAAGTTCTCAGTAGGAATCATGAACTTATTAGGAAGGCCAGGCACTCTCTTTCAGCTTCAGCTCCACTTATGCAATACGGGAATACTAACACTAGCCCAAGTTACAGTGGTTTTATAAAGATTGTAACATATAGTGATACTATTATCAGGACAAGTCTGCCCTCTATTTTACTCTGTGAGGTCTTTACAAAAAGAATTAAGCCACAGAATTTCTCTTATCTTGTTAAAATTCTAAAACTTCATTCTCATATGTCATCATTATCATTTTTGAAGTGCCCTGGATTTCACCACCTCTCTCTGTTGAAAAAAAAAAAGCTTTTGAAAAACAGAACTTCATTCTGGAACCTCACTGCTATTAGTTAAGTCATTTTTCCAGGACATCTTCTCTTTTTCAGAGCTAAAATTTCTGTCTGGACACATTTTTAAACTGTCCAGGGATTTTTAAGATGTCAGCTGCTGCTTTGCCTTCTGTTTGCTGAGAGTTGTCATAACCATCAGTGGTTTGAAGTTGTCATTCAGTAAATATATCCTCTTTTTTGCTTTTCAAAATATGATAACCCTAATTATTGGAGAACTAAGTTTCAATTTTTTTTTAAAGGGGCTGCCTCTACGCAAAAAGGAAGGGAATGTAGAGTATACTAATGTATATTCCTGGCCAGGCTCTGAGGATTGTATATATGCCAATCACAATGAAAAAAAAAAAAAGAAAGAAAAAGAAAAGAACAGAGGATGAGATGTGTTGGTCCAAAAGCACTTACGGGTTGTGAGCTCCTTCAGTTGCTGCTGTAGCGTGATGGAGGCATTGTATGTTCGAAATACCTTGGCTGTAAGCCCTTCCATAAGGTCTTGAAGATGCTTATTTAAAATGCTGGTCTATGTAGGAGAACAAAAACAAAAAGGAGAGAGGTTATTCATTTATTCTAGCAGTACATTATCAGAATTTCTCAATCTAAGCATTTAAATTCTTCCTAGTGACCCAAGGAGACCTTCTGCTGTGCTTTCTGCAACTGGACTTGTTTATCTCGGATTGGCCTTTTTAGTCATCAGCGCACTTGCAGAAAGCATGGGATGAGTCCTTCCTGAATCTTCATTTGCAAAGAAAAGCCAGAGAGAGAGAGAGTGTGTCACAATGTGGGGAGGTGAAAATTTCTGAGAACTTCTACCTATTATCTTAGGATAAGTGTTATGAATTTAAGAAGTTATGCAGCCTACCCCTGGAGCTTTGCAAAAGGAGATACCAGATGGGGTAAAGTACTTAGATTTAAACAGGAAAAACTGTGGACAGGGGGAGGAGTGATAGCACAGAAGGAGAAGACATTATTACATTCTCATACAAAGGAAGATAAACTACAACTATGGAGATTTTATACAACAAACTTAAATCAGAATGGGTAATCATGTGTGTGGGGGCACTTTTTTGCCTGTGTCAGACTACACTGCCATGGTTTTGAGTGAAAATCAGCCAAAAATTCAACCAGAAATAACAAAATTCACTTCCAATTATATTACTTGGATTTTCAGCTGGTTTTCATCTTGTTTGGCTTGAAGGGAGGAAGGTTTCAAAAAGTTTAAGAATGGAAAGGTCATGTTAAGTTTTGGGGCATTTAAAGATGATTTTTCACCTGGAAAAATGGGGTGGGGGAGTAGTCAACAGCCCTCTGTGACAAATTTGCCCACCATTTTGCAGAGAAAGTTGCTCGGATTCAATCTGACTTATATGCCAGAGAGGATACAGTTCCAGTGGATTGTGGATGTAAACTTGGCACCTGTTCATCCAGTGTTAATGGATACTTTTCAGTTTGTGCAACCTGAGGATGTGGACAGGATCCTTGGAGAGGTGAGAGCCACCCCATGTGTACTAGACCCTTGCCCCCCCTGGCTTATTGAACAGGCCAAAGGAGGACTGAGTGAGTGGGGTAAGGGAAGTGATTAATGCCTCCTTAAAACAAAGCAGGGCCTCCAACATGCCTGAAGGAGGCTGTGGTAAGACCTTTTGAAAAAAGCTACCATAGACCCCACTTCGTTAGATAATTATAGGGCAGTCTCCAATCTTCCATTTTTGGGCAAGGTGCTGGAGCTTGTGGTGGCCTTTCAACTACAGGTGTTCTTGGATGAGGTGGATTATCTAGGTTTCAGACCTGGTTATGGGACAGAGACACCTTTGGTCACCTTGGTGGATGACCTATGCAGGGAACTGAACAGGGGGAGTGTGTCCCTGTTGGTGCAACTGGACCTGTTGGTGGCCTTCAATACCATCGACCATGGAATCCTTCTGAATCGCCTCTCTGGAATGGGGCTTGAGGTACTGTTCTACAGTGGTTCCACTCTTTCCTGGAGGGTGGCCTCAAAAGGGTGGTGTTTGACTCCTTGGCCATTGGCCTGTGGAGTCCCTCCGGGTTCAGTCTTATCCTCTATGCTATTCAACATCTATATGAAACTGCTGGGAGAGGTTGTCCAGAGTTTTGGGGTCAGGTGTCACCAGTATGCTGATGATACCCACCTAATTCCAAGAAAGCTGTTCCTGTGCTAAACCAGTGTCTGAAAGCTGTAATGGACTGGATGAGGGCAAATAAACTGAAGTGTAACCCAGACAAGACAGAGGTGCTCCTGGTCAGTCAAAAGACAGACCTGGGAATAGGGATTCAGCCTGTTTAGATGGGACTACATTCCCCCTGAAAACACAGGTTCACAGTTTCGGGGTACACCTGGATTCAGCTCTGAGTCTGGAGCCCCAGGTTTCAGCAGTGACCAGGAGTATTTTTGTACAGCTAAAGCTAGTGCGCCAACTGCACCAGTTCCTGGGAAAGTCAGATCTGGCCATGGTGGTACACGCCTTGATTACATCCTGTTTGGATTACTGTAATGCAGTCCTTTGAAAAGTGCTCAGAAACGTCCGTTGGTCCAAAGAGCTGCAGCCAGGTTGTTAACTAAGGCTGGCTACAGGGAGCATACAACTACTCTGTTGCAAACAGCTCCATTGGCTGCCAGATCGTTTCCAGGCACAGTTCAAAGTGCTGGTTTTGACCTATAAAGCCCTATATGGCATGGGTCCAGGTTATTTGAAGGACCACATCTCCCGATATGAGCCCAGTAGAGCTTTAAGATCATCTGGAGAGGCCCTTCTCTCGGTCCCACCACCTTCTCAGGCATGTTTAGTGGGAACAAGGGAAAGGGCTTTCTTGGTGGCTGCTCCCAGACTATGGAACTCCCTCCCCAGAGAGGCGAGGATGGCACCATCTTTGCTCTCCTTCCGGTGGCAAGTTAAGATGTTTTTATGTCACCAGGTTTTTGTGAACCAACAAGGGCTGGGCTAGTGATGCTGTGTGGTGTGGTTTTAAAAAATTTAAAGGGTCTTTTAAAAGGTCTTTTAATTTTTACTATAATGTTTTTAACTTGTAAATTGTTTTAATTTCTTTTTAAATTTTATATTTATAACGTGATTTTAACTTTGTACTGTTTTTAGTCTCATTGGTGGGAGAAAGGCGGGATAGAAATGAAAATAAAATAAAATAAAAATAATATATAATAATAGCAGTAGTAGCTGCTCAGAAAAGTGCTTGGGGCCCACATTGAGCCCACACTTTCTCCACGCCTGACCAAAATATTCCTTCACGTGACACAGAAACATCAATTAAATGCCTAAAGGGAAAGCCCATCCTATACAGGCCCTCTTCGGGGATTTATTTAAGGCAGGAGTGGGGCACCTTCTTTTTCTATTGATGGCCAAATTCCCAAATTTTGTTAAGGGAGCTGTATGCTGGCACTTGGTAGAGCCAGAACCAAAAGTGGATGAGGTCACGCCTTCCCCCCTTTCTGCCACCTCCCTTTATGCTCTTTCCTTCTCTATCTAGTGGCTGGACGGGAAAAAGAGATTGCTTATGAAGAGTCAAATCAAGTCAGGCTAAGGACAACAGGTTAGAGGATAATGAAAGCTAAGTCTATCATACCTAAATTTTGCTTTCAATCTATATGCGATCACTGAAATGTTTTCTTCAGATATACAACGATCAGGTTGGAATCTGTGTGTACTTCTCCAAAAGTATGCTTATTATGTCCACAACAAATTCTTGAAAGCAACAGTGCTTTGTCAGAGTGTACAAAAGCAACAGAACTTTTTTTTAAGATCAGGGTCAGTAGCTGCATGGGGGAGGGGGCTAATTGTATTTCCCTGAGATTTTGTACACTGTATAGAGTGTATTGCTCATTCATTTCTGGTTTTCAACACTTATAGACTGCCCTACAACAAAAACGCCCTCAGAGAAACATACTGAGGAAAAAAACAAAAAGGTGAAAAAGACCAACAAAAATATGAAGTCAATACATTAAAAAGCAGCACTGAAATACACTAAGGCATAAAAACAGGCTCAAAAACAAGTAACTCATATGTTCTTCCAACCCCATCCTGAAATGTCTGCATGACAAAAAAGGGCAGCAGTCTAGTTTCGGTTTAATATAGAACTTCTCTGTGGCAAGCAATGTACGAAAAATTGGCCCTTCCTGAGTCAGAATAAATGGTAGGCATTGTTTTCACAGAGAATTTTTAGGAAAGGTTCCCCAAGAATGTGGTGGTAGAGAAAGTTCCCAAAGATGAGGGAAGGCACTTACATTGAGCCTGTCGAATAGATCATCTTCAGGCTGTTTGTTCTCCATGAACAACTGAAGATTCTTAAAAACCTACAAAGTTTGGGAGAGAAACAAACATGAAACAAGGAAACTGGGCAATATATTGGCTTGACAGTGCTATAAAGTACTCCTGAATAAATCACATCAACCTGGATGAAGACATTGCTTAACAGCTGCTATATTCTACTGGCCTATATGAAGTGTATTTGAGGATCTTGCCAATAAGGGATAGAAGTGCACTGGTCACTGATGAATATTTCCCCAACCCCCACCAATTTGCAATACAGAGGCAAATCAAAGCATTGTTCTGTAGCACCTTTCCTAAGACAATAAACTTTTCAGCCCATAAGGGCAAAACAACAAGGAATCAGGGTATGATGAAGAGGCATGACAGTTATAAAACAACTTTGCATATAGCAGAGAGAAAACTGAAAATAGTCACTGATAACATATTTTACATGAAGGCTACATGGGACCTCCATATTCAGTGGCAGTATGCTAGGTACAAAGAGAGCTTTTCCACTCCTGACTGCCTGTGGGATCTGCAGTCATGTGGCTAGTCAGGCTTGGAACCCGCACAGTATAATAGACAGATCTTTGGTTTTCTCAAGCATAGCAGTTCTTTTATGTTCACATTAACTCACTCAAATCAGGGTTGAAGAGCTACCAGCTAATAAAGACAGTTTAAAGAACAAAACAAGTCTAGTGGAAGACTTATTGAATTCCATTCCATCTCCCATTTTTCTTTAAAACATTAAAAAAAAACCTTACCCTTTTCTCAACAGGGACTTTGTTATAGTATCGTATGGAGTCTTTCCCAAGGAAGTCAAATTCTACCACGTATTCCTGGCCATCCATTTCTGGATGCAAGTTAATATGTTCCACACGGAGGGAACAGCAGCCCACTGTGTCAGCTGTCTCCCCTTCCTCTTTTTCATTACCCGCTCTTAGAGCAAGCTACAAATACAGAACAGTGAGAGAGAGCAGAAAGATGTCAGAAACAAAAATCCACACAAACAGAAACATTTTAAACTATACTGGGCAGCCAGAGAGAAGTTACTTCAGGGTCTTTTGAACTACAGTGCTATCTACTTAAAAATTCCAAATTTTAAGGAATTTTTAAAATTCCAAATTTTAAGGCATTTAAAAAATTCCTTAATGTTGATAATGTTGAAGGCATTATCAAACTCAACTGAAGGATTTACACTAAAATTTGTTGTGCATGAATTCCATGTTCTCAGATTCTGTAGGTGATTTCGATTCGTCTGTGCAGCTGCCCTGATGAACTAACAGTGTAAACTAGGACTTTGCTAGCATTGTAACTCTGCTCATTTCTCATCTCTTGACTTCAAAACAGTTCATGTACAAAGTTTTGTCCTCTGTTGGTGCCATTTCTTGCAGCACTGCAGAAAACAAATGTTGCATACTGGTGTTCTGGGGAAAGTGAGCAGAGCTTTACCTGCACAAACTCAGCTCAAGAATATTTACAAAATTGGTCCATTTGCAATAGGAAACTACCCATTAGCAGAACCACCTCTGAAAAACCCTCAAACCATTCATTTGCAACTCTACTTCCCAGGCTTTCTTCAACCACCTGTCCAGCATGTTTTACAAGTGCATGTGGTTCAAGGCAGGCTTTTCAGCAGAGTCTGGCTTTTTAACTCAAAAATAGAATAAAATGGAATAATGAGAGATCCTCACTTTGTCAATGAAATATAGGGCAACAGCCCTCTGCCGCACTCTCATCTCTTTGGACTTCCAGTCTTCTCGATACTGATTTCGAATCCTATCTACACATTTCTTTAATCTTCGAGCAGTTTCATACTTCTGCCAGTCTTTCTCACCCTGGAGAGGAAATCAAAACAAGCAACACAATTTATTTATTTATATTTATTTATTTAATTTTATGCCACCTTTCTCCCAGAATGGGACCCGAAGCAGCTCATAACATATAAAAATGAATCAAAATAAGATAATTAAATGTTAAAAACAATTAAAATGTAACAATTTAAAATTATATTTAAAACATATGCAAGTTAAAAGAATTAAAAACAATAAAAACACACCCCAATAAAAGCATCTGTGCCCATAGCTACAAATTAAAAGCTTGCTGAAATAAAAACATTTTTGCCTGCTGGAGAAAGGAAAGCAGGGAAGGGGCCAGCCTAGCCTCCAGAGGGTGGGAGCAGCCACCCAGAAGGTTCTCTTTCATGTCCTCATCAAGCAAGCCTGGGATGATGGTGGGACCGAGAGAAAGCCTTCCCCTGATGATCTTAAAATTCTGGCAGGTTCATATCGGGAGATACAGTCTTTCAAGCAGTTTGGACCCAAGCCTTACAGGGCTTTATAGGTCATGACCAACACTCTGAAATGTGTTGGGAAACGAACCGGTAGCCAGTCAAGTTGTTTTAACAAGGGAGTTATATGATCCCTATAGCTGGCCCTGGTCAGCATTCTGGCCGCAGCATTCTGGACCCGCTGAAGTTTCCGAATAGTTTCCAAAGGCAGACCCATGTAGAGTCCATTACAATAGTCCAAACAGGATGTAATCAAAGCATGTGTCACTGTGGCCAGATCTGACATCTCAAGGAACCGGCGCAGCTGACATACTAGTTTTAACTGTGCAAATGCACTCCTGGCCACTGCTGAGACCTGGGCATCCAGGCTCAGAGTTGAGTCCAGGAGAACATCCAAGCTGTGAGCCTGAGATTTCAGGAGGAGTGTAACCCCATCCAACACAGGCTGAGCTCCTATTCTCTGATCTCCCTTTCGACTGACCGGGAGCACCTCTGTCTTGTCTGAATTAAGTTTCAATTTGTTTGCCCTCATCCAGTCCATTACTGACAACAGAAATTGGTTCAGTACCAAGACAGCTTCCTTGGAATCAGATGGAAAAGAGAGATAGAGTTGGGTGTCATCAGCATACTGGTGATATTGCACCTCAAATGTCCAGATGGCCTCTCACAGTGGTTTCATGTAGATGTTGAACAGCATGGGGGACAAAACCAAGCCCTGAGGAACCCCACAGGCCAATGGCAAGGGCACCAGACAGAAGTCACCCAGCACCACCTTCTAAGTTTGCCCCTCCAAGAAGGACCAGAACCACTGCATAATAGTATTCCCTAGTCCCATCCCAGAGAGGTGGCTCAGAAAGATACCATGGTTGATGGTATCGAAAGCCACTGAGAGGTCCAGAAGAACCAATAGCGACACACTCCCCCTTGTCCAGTTCCCTGCATAGGTCATCCACCAAGGTGACCAAAGCTGTCTCCATCCCATAACGAGGCCTGAATCCAGATTGAAATGGATCTAGATAATCCATTTCATCCAGAAACCTCTGGAGCTGGGAGGCCATCACCAGCTCCAGGTCCTTGATGGCTTGTCCCAGAGGAGGAGGGCTCCTGCTTAGAGCCAAATACCATTTAGAGTAAGGTTTACCTTACAAATATCATTTAGGGGCCACAATTTCTGCTGTCATCTCCACCTCAAAATAATAAATTTTGGCCATTTTGCCCTCTCACCATTTCAAACCAAAACGTTATTGGATTTCTTGCTTTGTCACTTCCTGTATAGGCTGAATAAAGGACAGGCCCAGAAAAGACACAATACCTGCAAAATATGGCAAAAAAGCCAGCAGCACACTCTCCCTTCACCAAGGTTTTTGGGGCAAACAAGCCTTTATCCCAATTTTGGGTATGTGGAACCACAAAAATGGGTGTTGGGGTGTCACATGCAGCTCATGAGCACACTTTGCCCACCCCGATTTAGGAAAAAAAAAAATCCAAACTTCCGTTATTGCAATTGGGAAGTATCATCTGACTTTTTATTCCTTCAATTTAGAACTTCACAACTGGATAAAAAGGGTGTTTCTGAGTTACTGAGTTAGTGGCAGAGTAACAAAAATATAAACCAGTGCTTCCCAGGCTTACTGATCTGATAAGACTGGCATCCCCCACCCCACCCCAATGTGCCAAGGACTTGTATCATATCTTCACTCATTGGATACATCTGCTCCTTTCTTCCCTGGAAACTTGTTGCAGACCAACAACCAATGGCTTGAGATTGGCACCAGTCCATGGACCATTACTTTGTGTAGGATTGATATAAACAATATTTTTGATTAACAGTAACAGTGTACTCTTTGGATCTTCCATTAGACATCATATCCTTGCGACATACAACAATACTAACCTAAGGCTTTCACACAGATCCTCACCTTAATTCTAGAGCTTGGGTTCAACATGATGTATTTAATAGATCCTTGGATGTTTTCAGTCCACGACACCAACCAAGTCACCTTGTTGTCATGCCGGACTTCTTTCCATTTATGTCCAGGAGGAGGAGGAGGGATTTTAGAATCCCTGTGCATGAGAGCATAGAAAATATTTTGAAGTATTAAAAACAAAAGGAAGACGCATGAAGTACCAGCACAATAGAATCAGCTGATTATTATTATTATCTTTTATTTCTATAATGCCATCAACATACATGGTGCTTTACAAGAAAAAGAACAACAAAACAGTTCATTTATTTAGTCCAATTTAGAGAATGCAATCTGGTATACTAAAGTAATAGCCTACAATATGAACTGCCTAAATTTGCCAGGTATTTCTAGGTCTCAGACTTGATAAACAGGGTAATCTTTGTTTAGATTCTTGTAAATTACTGGTTAGAATATTGTAATTGTTAAGTCTGAAAGCAAACCAGTCCCAATTACTCTGTACAATATTTACAAACAATACTCTTTTAATTAATTAGCATAGTTGTTTGCTAAACCTTCAAAGTTACTATTAGCTGAAGATATTTTACTTGCCTACATTTTACCCACAGGAATAAAAAGAAGGCATGTGAACACTGTTGAGTTTATAAATGCAGCAAGCTGGAAGAGGCATGGATCATGCCCAGACTCCTTTGTTAGATCACTTGGTTTTTGTGCTGGCCACAGAGAGTATGAAATCCCTTCAGCTAGGTTTAAGCAGATTGCTGAAATGGTTTAATTTGTACTGTAGGAATCAGTTCCTTTCTATTAACTGCCAAAAAACAAAAATTATGATATTTGGCAAATCTAAACAAACTTTTAATTGGTCACTTGATGGAAAGATATTTGAGCAAATACCTTCCTTTAAGTACCCTGGGTGGTCCACACAAGTTCAATCAAGTACTGTGTTAGCGAACCATAAATGGACTATTATTGTTCTATCACACAAAAGCAGGGGAAAGCGGATTCTACCCATTTTAGAACTGCATAGGATTACAGTTATCCCAGAACTATATAGGGCTCTTTTGGGGCCATGGCTAATCTAGACTCATAAGAAAAAGCTCAAAATATTTATTTATTTATTATGTAGGGTTCTGGTAATTCCTGTATCTATCAAATTAGAATTAGTTTGTGCAAAACTGGTGTAATGCCTATCAAAACTGAAGCCCTTAGATTAGCTCTGCTTTTTTGGCTAAAAATTATTTCTAAGCATGTTTCAGAACTTATTTTGTAAGTATTGGAGGACATGGGTCCAAACCCAAGGAAACAAAAAATGCAGCTTGTTACCATGAATTTGAGATTTTCTACCCCTTTCCTTTTAGCTCAAAGATAAGATAGCTAAACTAATCTTGCTGCAGAGGCTCAAGGATATAGAGATGCAATCTCAGATAGCTGGGAAATCTTATACCTTTTATGCCTCCTTCATTCCTCCATATTTGTCACTTCCAAGGTACCTGGCAGATTTGCCAAATATCAAGATGAGAATAGCGTTTACTTCAGCAAGATTAAATGTTCTCCCTTTGGCAGACTGGACTGGTCAACAAAGGGGAACACCTAAGCAGGATAGAGTAAGCAGTAGCAATTCTCTGTCTGTTGAAGATATTACTCATGTGTTTTCAATTGTTCCAGCTATTATGACCTTAGAAACAATATATCCACCTACTGTTAAAATCAATGAAGGGAAGGTCATATTCTGTGAAAGTTTGTTTTCTAATGTTGATAGATATGTAACTTTCAAAACATCTACATTTCTTGTCAATGCCTTGCAGCTGCGTAATTGAAGGCTTAAAGGCTACATAGAAAATTACCTAAAATGTCATAGTCCACAGGAAGAGCTTGAATGTTTTAATTCAATAACACTGAAATGAATTATTTCTGGAGTTTTAACTGTATATAATGGCAAATTGCTAAAGTAAAATAAACTTCTGTTCTGAAATCCCTTCTGCCATGATAAGCATGGAAGCCAAGTAGAGGAAGGGGAAAATCCATACCTATCCAGAAAGCACTACGTTTATGTGCTGGCCAGCGAGCAAAGGATCCCACTCCACTTTGGGAATCATAGAAGCTGAGTGAAAATGGAGAGGAGGCAGGAAGTGTCACAGCCCAGCGAAGCCCACTGAATTTCTGTATGGGTGTGCAAGAGGCAACACTCCTTCGTGTGTATATAGTACACAAATGGACTGAGCTGGAAAAGAAGGCATGGATCATGTGCTGCCTCCTTTGCCGGTCACAGAAATGGATCCAACACTGTTGTGCCAGCCTGACTGAGGACAAAAGAGATCAAACCCTTTCTCCATGTGCAGTACAAAAGTTGATCAGGCTGGCAAAGCAGAGACATTATCTTCACTTTGCTAGGTCAATTTATTTCCACACTGGATGTGGAGGAAAGGACTTCATATCTTCCAAGACCAGCCTAAAAGCTAAAATTGCCATCCTTCCTTCATTAGGTTGCTCACTACTTACCCATTTGGAATTCTACGCTCTCACTGATGTGAGACTCCTGACTGCTAAAATCTCATCTGCCTACATAGCTCCAATCTTTCATTGCTCTATTTCTGTTACCATCCAGCCCTACCTTTCTTCAAAAGAGAGAATATTTTATTCCATAGTGGGATCTAGCTATCAATAACATAAAGCGTTCTGCAACTGAGTATGTGGCAACTGCTGTACTGACTTACAATACAAATCCCCAAGTCCTGATTTTTTTCAGAAGATCCAGCATAGCAAGTGAGTTGGGCAGGAAGAAGACCACATTATATCACTGTCCCAGAGATCCCAGTTTGGGTGAAGGTATACTCTATATCATAGACCTCATTTTAAATTTCTCTGACATCAATCAGCACAGAAAGTGGATGAAGAATTACGGTTAAATTTGTAAAGCTAATGAAATCTCAGCCTGGAGAGGAGACTACCTGGATACCTCATGGAAGCTGCTCTGAGCTCCCCAAAAGTAAAGAACTCAAGAATGATCACCACAATCTACTATTGACAAATTTAAAAGCTATTCCTAATATTTGCATTTTGCCAATTTACAATGTTTAAAACATCCCTGACAAACTCTTGTCAGGAAACTCTATAAACTTCAGTAAGAAGCTGGGGAAAAAAAGTTTACCAGCAGAGGCCATGGACAGAAAATGACTGACTGTACTTGACAGGTTATCCAGGATGAGTAGCTTGAACACAGCTGCCATGTATTATGACAAGAACTCTCTCCTAGCTAGATAAAACAATCCACAAAAGGGCGGCAGTCAGTTTAAATTTTACTGTCCATTGTCTTGGTCCCCACATGGCCAAAAAAGGGGGAGTGGCCTCTGCCTGCATTGAAATCCCTCCATAGCAACTGAATGACAGCAGAGACAACATCTGATACAAGATGTAGGCCTGTGACTCAAACACCACCACCTTTTTCTTCTTCTTTTTCTTGTATGATTTTTTAATATCTTTTGCCAGATGAAGAACCCAGTGGAGCTTTGAAAGCTTGCACAATGTGTTTTGTGCATCTCAGTTGGTCAATAAAGGTATCGTTCTTTTGTGGATTGTTTTATCTTGTTGTATGCTGTATGGCCAACATGGCTACCTTTGAATATACTTTGAATATACTCTCCTAGTGTGCAAAATATTCCATGCTCACTTGCTACAGTTGATGATGATGTCTTCTGGCATTATCCGTCTCTTTAGCATGCCCATTTTGGGATGGTTACCACGCCCTCTGAAGAGACCTGGAGGCTCAATCTTAAAATTGGCAATTCTTTCCTTGTGGTTATCCATAATACAAAAACCATATTCTTTTAATAACTGCTCATTTTCTTCTTTAATTTTCTAGAAGAAGACACACAAAAGGAAAATTTTCAATGTACTCAAAAACCACTAAATAAATTATTCAGACTGAAAATTACAACTAATTCATTAGCTCCATTCAAGTTGTGCTTAGAGACCTCTGCTGAAAGAGGGATTTGACATGTATGGCAAAGCATAATGCAAGAAAGTAGTTTAGTATTTTTTCTTCTTCCTTGGTCTGCTGTTGTGAGGAGGGATTAATGCACATGTGTGCAGATCCCTCCTCCAGCCATCCAGAGAATAGGCAAGTGCAGTGCAAGAAAGTACAAGTGATCCCCACAGCCTCATATAGCCTTGACCTGCATGTTGCAGAAAGGCCTCAATATGGTTGTTTATGCCTTCTTTGATCATCACACATAACTCATGCTACAACTGAGAAGAAACAGGGAGAAGGAAGATCCCATATGAATATATGAAAGGAACAAGCCCATTCCTTATTCTTACACATTACAGGAAACTGTTTTAATCTGGCATCATAGGGCTTTTAAAAGCAAGAGTGGAAGGACATTTGTCCTCCATTACAAACACCCAGTTTCCTCACAAGATGGAGAAATTCAAAGGACACTACTTAAAGACATCAAACAGAGACTAAATTCTGCTGCTTGTGAAATTTGTTGTAACTAATGGGAAGCGTTTCCCCAACATTAATGAGTCTTTTGCAAAGATCCACAGAAGAGTAGTGGAATGTATGTTGAATATTCCCTGTGATACCATGAAAAGGTACAAAATTCAAAGCAAAATAAAACCCCACTGAAGAGGTGAATCAGGCCAAAACACCTTCATCCCATAGAAACACAAATGAGGGACATTTGATTCTTCACATGGTTTTTGGACTTCAACTCTCAGAAGTCCCACTAAACATGGCTAATGTTAATGGATTATGGGTACTGTAGTCCAAAACAAATGGAAGGCCAATGACCTCCAAACCCTGTCTGAAGGTTTAGATCCATGGTTCCCAAACTTGGGTCCTCAGATATTGTTGAACTACAACTCCCAGAAACCCTAGTCAGCATGACCAATGACCAGCTTCTGGGAATCAATGCCTTTGAAAGAAGCTTGTATTTGCTAAAGCAAGACGTTTAAGTCACTCTGCTTAATGAAATGGAGGTAAATATGACTGTATGAACCATGGGGTTGAGAATATGTGGTACAATTAGGAAGTATTCCAGTCATAACATTTGTTTTCAGCTTCTAACCCTTTTAAAGGTAAATTCTAAATTTAGATACCTGTTTTTCCTCCTTGGTCATCTGTTTTCTGGCTTCTGACTGAGCTTTGAAATACTGACTCATATGGCTAAAGTCACACTTGCTGAGGCTGGTGATGGTACTTTTTTCTTCCGGAGTCATTTCCTACAAGAAGGAAATTAGATCTTTAAAGCACATACCGTAGATATTTGACAATGTTTTAAACTTTAGCTAAATATATTAGTAGGTGTAAGAATATGTCATGTAACAAATAAATGATTTGCTTTATATGTTAAAGACAAGAGAAAGAAATATATATTATCATGCTTAGATAAGGTTCATTTACTAAGGGGTCTTCTAAGAAAATGTTATATAACCTTTCAGTTGGTAGGTTGGAACCAAATTGTCCTTAGTTTTTGTTAGTCTTCTGCTAGTCTTGTTTGTTTAGGATAGCTTTAGGTGGGTAAGGCAAGGGGAGAGATTAGGATTTGTTTGTGTGTCTTGTATTATGTTATTCCTTGTATGTTGTTTTTATGCTGGAAATTAAGTTTTAATAAAACCATTCTTTAAAAAAGGAAAGAAAGGGAAATAGCATTTGGATCCCACTAGCACAAAAAGAGTCAAGTTTCAAGAAGGACCAAACCTAGAAGAGACTAGACGGAGAAGTGGAATGTCATTGATACATCTTTGATCGTTATCTCCATCCAATTAGAAGGTATGTTTCACTGCTTTACTGCATCACTCAAAAATGTAACCTCACCTACATTCTGGACCAAGGAGGTACAAACTCTGAAATCAGAGTCCTGCATACTATACCAATTATATTGCTACTGTTAAAGGGTATTTGCAAGATGCCTTAAAATCCTGCGTTTGGATACAGAATGGAAAGAGGGCTTGGAGGGAAAAGCCAGATTGCTGTGCACGATAAAAGCCAAAAGACTGGATCCTGGAAAACCTTCACTTGTGTGTGTATATGCCTTCAAGTCATCTGTTGACTTATGGCAAC
This sequence comes from Gambelia wislizenii, assembly GCA_030847615.1. Classification (NCBI taxonomy): domain Eukaryota; kingdom Metazoa; phylum Chordata; class Lepidosauria; order Squamata; family Crotaphytidae; genus Gambelia; species Gambelia wislizenii. The sequence goes on from JAUMIR010000004.1 coordinate 39,849,312, forward strand.
ACTATGAATTTCATATAGCTCTTCCATAATTATCTCCATAGGTATTGTCCACAATGGACTACGTTCCCCCATATCTGCTTTTTTAAGTCAAAGCTCTCATGATGCCAGCTGTCATGCACAATAATCCTTCAGATATTGCTTACTATATAGGCATCCTATCTCCTAGGAATTTAGAGTGATATACATGGGGTTATCTCATTTTAACCTAATAACACTGTTAGGTAAGTTAGGGTAAGAAACAATGTCCATGAAAGAGCTCAGAAAAATGTAACAGTTCTTTCTCCACCCATTATAGCTTCAGAACAAATTCAAATGGTAGGCAATGATGAGAGCTCTTGATTGTCCAGAGTCATAGCTACTGTGATTCTGAACCTAAGACTTCTGGGTCATAGTCTAACCATTGCACACTGTTCTAATAATATTCTTCCACACTGCATAAGACTAGAGTATTCAGCCGGCTTGCAAGTCCCTCGTCTACCTGGGCAGCCTTAGCCTGTGCCAACCAAGTTAATGTACTTTGTCACTCAGCATGCTGATATCAGTGAGAAAACTGTTCTTGGTACATAGAGTCTAAGTAGAGCATGGTTCTGATAGAAAGGTACTTCACAGTTCTAGGATGGTCTGCTGTCCTTCTCAGAGAGATACATTACAGACTAGTTCCAGAGCCAAGCTAAACCAATCCAGTTTAATCAATACATTGGTCATTACTGCCATCATCTGTAAATCATGCAAAATTGCTGACATGGCTAGCAGCTCTCACCATATTTCTTGATTCAGGGATATGAAGAACAATGGGTGACAGACAATATGTCTCCAAAGGTCTCTTTGAAGTTGATTGCTTAAATCTTGGCACAAAACCTTCACTATTTTTTGCTTTCCTGCAAAGGCTGTACATGCTAGGATTTCTTTAACAATTAAAACATCTGCTTAACAGACAATATTAATCACTAAGTGAGAGGGACAAAAATTACTATGATAGGAATATAATTATGCAACCCGAATTCCTAAAACTACAAAAAGCGAACAATGTAACTACACACTAACTGCACATAGAAGCAAATTTCACTTTGCCCCACTAACTCAAGTGCTGCAAAGGGATTCTCTACTCACATAAACAAGGGATAGTTAATTTAATATCACCATTGTTCTCAAACTCAAAACTGCAAAAAAATTCGAAACAACCCCTGCTTATACCTGTCTTGCCCAGGCTTCCTATTCTTTCTTCCTCCCGCCTCCCTTGTACCCTCAAGAAAGTGAGACCTCTGCCTACCTGCCTTCTAATCTTCTTTGCCTATCCCTTCCCACCATAAAGCAATCCTTTTTCATCAGCCAATTTCATGCTTGTATTCACTCTCTGTTGGAACAAACCTTATCCCTTCCATGATGCCAACCATACCTTTCGCCAGTCTTTGAAGAAGTTTTTCCTGAAGATGTCCTTTGTAGTGTATTCATGATCAAGCATTTTTGCAAAGAATGTTGCCACTTCTTCTGCTTTGGGACTGAGCTTCATGACTTTACCTACAAAAGACAACACACTCTGTGAGGGAAAATACTGTGTTTGCTCACAACTTTTGCAGAAGTGAGCATTTCAGTGTCGGGGAATCTGTTGTCTTTTTTTTTTTTTTTTTTTTTGGTAGCGGAAAAAACATTTTCATTCCATGAGAGAAGATTCCACCTTGACAGTGACTTAAAGATCAGTATGGTAAAGTGACTTTCTAATTTTAGCCTTGATAGTGTTACCGCCTGTGCACTAACCACAGACAAATTGTTGATGAGCATAACAACAGTTTAGAAGTATGATTATAAATTACAACATGCACTTTGAGAAAATACCCTTTTTTATATGAAAATCAGTAAGAACAAGGACGAAAGCATTGACATAGGCTGGGACTGCTCTCATTCCAGAAGAAATCAGACTGAACATGTCCATTTTCATACTGTCTTCCTCTTTATTTCTTTTTTGTTCTTGAGTCTCATGCAAGAGTCCTTCATATTGGGCTGATTTTCTGCCACCTGGAAGTTTTATAGTATTTCTAACTCACTGACTCAAAAAGTTGTTGTTAAAAGCCTGCCCTGCATGATATTTCAATGATTCGTGACCGTCTTGTTTCCCCTTGACTGAAGAAGTGTAATAGAAGCTCAGCATGAAATAACTAGGTGTGGAAGTGCAGCTTTCCTCACAGCTCAAGGGGAAAGAAGTTACTGCATCAATGTGTTCCAAACTCAGCACCTCCCTTTCCTATCTCATACGCCCAACATAAGCCTAAACCTTGCTAACGTCACACCAGTCTTGAGAAAAGGTGTTTATCAGCATTCCATATCAGTACCAAATAGGGACAAAGATTGTAGTTGCCAGTAGTCCCAAGACCTGGCATCATTTTTTTTGAAATCCATTCTATTCACTACCCTGTAGTGGTAAAGCTAAGTCAGACATAAAAATGAAAATATCACATTTTCTTGATCTATGGTCTGGGAAGGAACTTACCAGACATGGGAAGACATGAAACAAACAAATCTTTTCCTCTCCTTTTAAAAATACATAGAGGAAATAAACTTAGGAACAGCTAAGGAGAAGTAGAGAATCTGTATATTTGAGGGATTACAATTGTGTGTGTGTGTGTGTGTGTGTGTGTGTGTGTAGAATGCAAATTGCATTGCTGATCTTAAAATGTCTATATCTATACAAATACAGATAGGGAAAGGAAGATAAATTGAGGAAGAAGAATGAGAATGTGGCCTGAAAAAAAAGTGGGGAGGGGGGAGAGGAGAGCATGGAAAGCAACCTGTCTGTATTAGGAATCCAGCATGAATGCAATGACAAGAGGCAGAGCTGAGAAGCCCCTCTTGGCATGGTAGGGCATGGAAGCAGCGCTCCCACCCTATTACCCCTCTTTTGTCAAACTGGAAAAAGGAAGGCAGCCCTCCCTCCTTCCCCACCTTTAGCTCGAGTGGCATTCAATGGCAATATGTGTGTGTGTGGTGTGTGTGTTGAAGAATGTGGCATGACTGCCATTTTGGGCACTTGAGATGGAGCAGAGGTGGCCATTTTAAATAAGGGCTTACTGCATAAGCCTCACCTTGTGTTTGTAGTGGCCATTTTTAATAAGGGCTTAATGTGTAAGTTTCACCTTGCGAGGCTTGCAGAGAGACTACCAAGACTCGTAAGACTTGTACAGTAAGACCCTATTAAAAATGCCAGCTGCCTCTCCGCTCCATCTCAAGTGCTCAAAATGATGGGGAGCATAGAGCTCATCCAGCCGGTGTCATCTGCTTCTAGCACTGACCTGTGGATAAGTCGGACCCAGGTTTTTTGTGTTGATTTCTGGTCAATTTTCCCCCAACTTATACACAAGTATATACAGTAGCTACCATTAGGTTAAAAGCAGCCTATACTGATCGAGCTCTGTCACTTTTTACATTTTGTTGTTGTGTGCCTTCAAGTGGTTTCTGACTTATGACAACCCTAAGGCAAACCTATCATAGGGTTTTCTTGACAAGATTTTTTCAAAGGGTTTTTGCCTTTGCCTTGCTCTGCGGCTGAGAGATTGTGATATTCCCAGAGACACCCAGTGGTTTCTACATTTTAGAGGAACTTATAAGATGGTTTCTAGTGGCAAGATTGTAGCATTAAGGCTAATATTCTCCTGAGCCAAACAAACAGCTGTATTTGTTTCCCAGTAAGAGTAATATTAAATGCAGGTATTCTTATGGGCCAGAACCAGGAAATTCTGTGCAAAAAGAAAGAACTCTGAATTCACCTTTGGCTACTAGGCAAGGGCAGTAGGCTATTAAGTGGCTAGAAAATAGCTTCAGTCTCTTACTGAAAGGCCACAATATAGCTCTAATAATAAAGTATCACAAGCAGCCCACAATGAGACTTGTTTTTGTCCAAATAGGAAAATGCACACAGATTTAGGAATAAAATTCCTGCTCACTTGTCAGCTGTCTCTCTCTTATTTATGTATAATTCATATAGTTAAAAAAAGAACCAGTGCGGTGTAGCAGCTTGAGTGTTGGACTAGGACTCTGGGAGACAACGGTTGAAATCCCAGCTTAGCCATGGAAAACCACTGAATGAGCTTGGGCAAATCACACTCTCTCAATCTCTGAGGAAGGCAATGGCAAACTGAAAAAATCTTGCCAAGAACCTGTGATTAATTCGCCACAGGGCTGCCTTAAGTCAGAAATTACTTGAAGGCACAGAACAACAAAGTTAGAAACAGCATTGTTTCTGAATGAGTTCCATTGATGGTGTATCTTTACAAACAGAATAGAATCTGAGCCATTGAGATACTATTTTCTTAAATCCAATTTGATCTTACATTTAATAAGATTAGACACCAATATGAATCTCTCTCTTTGGTACCATGTATCTACTTTTAAATTCTTTATTAAAATGTCAGTATGTCAAGAGCATTCAACATGAATCAGTCTTTCTGCATGTAAGAAACAGAACACAGCCAACCGCTTCTGCAACAGTAACAATCCCCAGGATACAGAGCTCACACTGGAGGAGGAAAGAATATCTAGACCTTAATAGGGATTCTTTTTTCACAAGCTTTGAAGGCAGAACAGGAAGCTAGATACACAAGCACACAGCAGTGTCCTATGTTCACCAACTACAGTATGATTGCCTGTATTAAGAGGGACCACTGTGCAGCTGCTATACCCTGGAAATGCAACTACCTCTAGAGAAATATAAACAATTCACCACCTTCCCCCTCCCATCATGGATACAGGATGAGGATGATGATGATGACGACGACCCCTAGAAATGCTCTTCCACATGGCTGGCTTGTTCATCTCTCTTGGGCAGGAGTAACTAGCACCAACTTATCTGTACTGACAAATGACCAGGTGGGACGGCTAGAGGGGCTTCTGCTGATATGCCAGTAGTAGGTATGAACATGTAGAATAGCTAGGCATTAGGAAGGAGATACTGAGATCTGGATGGAGGTTTCACGCTTTATTCTTGATCCTCCTTTTCAAGCATCCAGAGCCTGCTATGAATTGGGCCTCCTCCCCATATTACTAGAAAAGTAAGTATCTTGTGCAGGTAGAATCCCATAAAGGATCAATTTTTAACAGCTTGCTTACCATCATAATAGAATTTGACATTTTCAGGCAAAGGTTCATATGGTGGTGCAAACACAGGACCTTTATGTTCCAAGAACTTCCACTTGATGCCTTCAGGATAGCGCTCTTCCTCCCACCTTTAAACAGAAGAGAGAGAAAATTTAAGGAAGTGTCCATCCAGCCACTGTCATACAAAACCAAGACTTGCGAAGTGGTACTACCTTTTGAATGTTAAAATATATCTCAGTCCAAATGCCTTTTGTTTTATATATACACAAGTGTCAGCCAGTTAATATTATGGGGACAATTACTCCTGCTACATAGTAAGCTACGGAAGCAACCCAGTGTGTGCACTTACTAAAACAAGACTTTTGACAGCTTTGCTTACCAAAGCAAAACATATTAACAATTTCATCAGTGTCGCTGCTATGTAAAATTAGTTTTGGCTTTATGCCAGTGTTATTGTTTCTTATTTTTTATACACTCCATTTAGGCTTACTTAAAGCAGTTAATATGGTTTACATAATAAAGCAATCCCAAAGTAACTTGCAGTTAATCACTGGCATCTCACAGAAGAAAATGGAAAACGGGGAAATGAGGATAAGGATGATACAGTTTGATGTACGCAAAAGAGAAAGCCAAACACATTCTGTCTTATGATTAACAAGTCATATTAAAAGGGGGCCTAAGATTCCATGAAGTATGATTTAACACAGAATTACACTTTTCTGCATTAATATAATAACTCACAAAAGCTCCGATTGTCAAATATTTATAAGTTTCTCACTCATGTCATTTCAGAAAAAAACTGAAATGGGTAGATTTTCCTACACCTTCAATAAAACTTGTCCTTAATGTGTGGCCAAGGAGTCATGTCTATATCGTTTCACTTTCACCCCAAAACTGTTTTGCATGTTTTTCTGATTTATATGCCAAGAGTGAAACAGAGGTTTGCTTCATATATTGAAACAAAAGCAGCTACTTGGTAAAACCAGGGACATGATACTTTTTAAAACTGTGTCTCTCCCAGAAAACTGTTTATCCCTGTAATACATTAAGTCAAATCACCGTGAATATCTTTACCTACTGCTGGAATCACCAGCACAGTCCAGATGTTGCTTGGATGGGGATATATGGAAGAGCCTGCCTTAGGCTGGAGAGTTTGACTAAATGGGCTTGAGAGCTCTCCTGTCCTAGAATTCTATGCAGAGGCAAGGTTTTGAACACCACTCTATACATTACTATATAATGACAAACTATTATAAAAATACATGTAATAGAAAGCTATATTCAGTCACAGCTGCCTGGTAGCTGTACATATTGAATATACACAATGATGGAGGAGGATATTTCTAATATATAGTATGTATGATCTAGCCTATGCAAACCACCATCATCATTAGGGGTTAGGCATTTTAAAATTGGTATTATGTGTCTATTCTGTTGCTCAATTTCAATCTTTTGTGTTCAGTGCCCTGCACCATAGGGAGAGGCAGGTAAGAAATAAATATTATTATTACATTATGTCCCTAGCTGATTTCAAAGGAGATTCTACATGCCTATTTAATTCTTGCTGAAACCAACGGGACATGGAAATGTTTAATTTGACTCAAATGTGTTCATTATGTTTTGACATGTAAAATGTGTGTAGCAGCTTACTGGTGAAGGCAGAGGCTGCTGTAACTAGGGAAGGGAAAGCCCAGCCTTAAAAGATGATCCAAGAAGAAGCATTCTGCAATAGTATCAGCAGCAAATCTGTCTAGGAAACATCAGTCTAAACAACTACAGTGATGAACATACCTCTGAACATACAAGTGTTATCACCCAATCAGCATGGCTTTCAGTGAACTGGCAAAGCTAACTGGACCTTCACTGCCAAAGCCAGGAAAATGAGACAGAGAGCAAGATAAGCACTGACTGAGCATTCTAGTAAAGACTAGCCGATACAGGATAATGGCTATGACAAACAGATTATGCTAGAAAATGACACAAATCTAGGAAAGGTGGCCAAAGAGGCATTAAGCTCAGATCACTTCTCAATTAGGCACAAAGGCATTTCAAAATGAACAATTTCAAAGAAGCAAGAACTACAACAGAAGACAGCTACAAAACTGGTCAGGAAGCGTGCCTCTTGAAAGCAATAAAATCCTGATGGGAAACAGGATAAATGGGCTGTTTGAAATAATGCTGCATCAATAAATCCACCTTTGCTACCAAGTGTGCTTTTGAGATGAAGTCACTGTCAGTCACCACTCCCTGACATTCTACCTATAGGGGACAAGGATTTTCTTTAAATTCAAATTTAAATTTATTATGTATATTTTGAGCATGAAAACAGACCCAGAAAAAAAGAAGGTTTTCAGTGTTCTGAACCCTATAATGGATGACATGTTTTAGAGGGAAACAACAAACAAGAGGATACAGAGTGATGCAAGAATCTGAAATGAATACCAACAATTCTTCCTGAAGACCACATTCTACTGAAAGAGTTCAAAATCCCTCAATGGAATCTATTCCTAGATTGTTATAACCTAAAGTATGTTTAAATATCTGCTGCAATGTTATTGCTTGATCAGCATTAGTTGATACAAATGCTGATCAAGCAATACTTGATCATTATTTTCTAAGGAATGTATCTCCAAACAATGAGAAGTGATTAGCTGAAGGAAAAAGACTAACAAATAAAAAACCAAAATCATTCAAATGCGCTGTTCCGTAAAATAAGGAAGATTAAAATGCAACATTACAATCCTGTTGTTACTGTTGCATATTTTGAAAGAGAGATTCTTGACTTGGGAGACAGGGTCCACAGAAGGGCTTCAGGTCTGTGAACTGGGTGCAAAAATTACTTTTCTTCAATCTTCCTCCTTTAACTTTGATGCCCCCACCATCACAGTGCATTTTAGTGCAATTTTTTTGTTTTTTTCAAGTTTTTTTCCATTCCAGATTAATTGGTGAAGAACATCTAATTTACAATGTAACAAAATAAAGTGATTGCAATTGCTTTTGTGTACATGCTAGTATTTTTCTGGAGAGGAGGTCCATAGCTTACATTGCATGGGTGAGGAGCTCCATAACCCCCCAAAAGGTTAAGAACCACTGATACAAAAAGCTATAAACAGGTCGCTTAGCTGTAAGCATTGTTTTTTAAGTGGTAATCTGTGAATTCACACAAATTTCTCATCTGTGCCTGCACAGTACATCTCTCAGAACCTTTTAGAGCTATGCAATATGTGTTTTTGGTGTTAGCCCCTCCCACCTCCCTTGTGCCTGACTAGCACAGTTCCTGCCTAAACCCTCAGTTCCCTGGACATAAAAGCAGCAGCCAAAGGAGCTAAGGAAGGCAGGACAGGACAAGGGGAAGATTAGTGGGGTTGTGTGACTTCACAGAACTACAGTTATAGATAAACAACAACAACTTCTTCTTCTTGGTCTCTGTGACTCACACAAATCGGAGACTAGCAAGCTACTAACCACAGGAGGAGGGAATGTCATGCAATATAGGAGAAGAGCACTGTATTCCCTCTCCCCCCACCAAAAAAAAACAACAACACCATTATTGGTAATAATCTGAATATCCTATACTGTGAATAGGTTAGGTTGTTACATTGACTTGAGATAGACATATGCCCCCCCAAAAAATATAAAGCATTGCAGGGGCCCCCAAAATTCCTTAAACCGGCCCTGCACTCCAGATCAGATGTAGGATTCTACAGGAATGTGAGAAGGAAAACGTCTTGGTTCAGAGGGAAGGCCAAAACTACTTTCAGGACAAAGGAAATATCCGGTCTAAGGACCAGCTTGTCTTTATGGAAGCAAAGTAAACTTGATCTACTCATAAGGCAGAGCTCACCTGCCCTCCTGGCCAAGATGACTGCTACCAAGAAGGCAGTTTTCCAGTTTTCCAGCCTCAGATCACAAGAAGCCATGGGCTCAAATGGTTTCCTCAAAAATTGGAAGAGGCCTAGCTCTAAGCTCCACTGAACAGTAGGTTCAGTCACAGGAGGGTGTAGATTTCTATATCCTTTCAGGAACCTCTTGACGGAAGGGTCCAGAAAGCATGATGGTTTGCTGAGACATTGGAAGAGCCAAGAAACTGCTGACAAGTAACATTTAACAGATGAAAGGCACAGGCCCATGTCCAACAATGAAACTTATAAAGCCCAGAACATGAGTTCAGGGCTTTATTTCATGCTTCAGCTGGACAGACACCTTCAGATTGAAGAAATTCAAGGAATCTGGTCCACTTGTAAGAGTAGGAATGCTAAGTGGATGGCCTATATGCTATCTCAATTATAACATCTGACAGAATCTGACAGATGTTACAGGAAGAGCCTTCAGGCAGTGAGCTTGAGAGTCTGCAGGTTAGGATACCTCAACTTGTCCTCATGGATGGTGTGGAGAACCAGATGGAATGGCAACTTTAAGAACTCCCCTCTGGAAAGGTGAATCAGAGAGACATACTACAGTTGTCTGGACCACCATGGAATGACCAGAATACACCTAGCTTTGCCCTGATGAATCTCGGCAATCACCCTGCCGATGAGAGGACATGAGCTTTAAAAAGGCTGTCAAGACGGATCTCTTCGGGCAGGCTTTTCCGGAATAGCTAATCCCAGCCTCAGGAACCCCCTTTGGAAGTTGATTCTGGAGCACCTAACTGTTGCTGCTCACTAGGAAGGGTTTTTAATAACAATTGTATTATATGTTGATGTTAATTTGTATTGATTTAATAATGTTTTAAGGGGGGGGGAAGGGATTTTGAGTTGTTTTATATTATGTATTATTTTATTGTTGTAAGCCGCCCCGATTGTTTGCAGAGGGGCAGGATATAAATAATAATAATAATAATAATAATAATGGCAGAAAAGCATACATGATGCCCCCCCCCCGAGGAACAGGGATGCAAAGCCTAGCAAGCCCTTGCCTGTGTGGGCTCTGGGGCAGAAGATCTTGCGTTGCTTCTTCAGGAATGACACAAACAGATCTACGGCTAGCACACCTCACTTCATGAAGATTTTGTGGAGAGTGCACAACCACTCATGACAGGACACCAGTGTTTGATTCAGGGTGTCTGCCAGAACATTCTTGTCTCCTAGTAGATGGATCACGGAGACCAGGATCCCTCAAGGAATGCACTAGTTCCAGAACTGGGAGGCTGACTAAGGTGTCTGATACCTCCTTCTCTCTTCAGGCAGAAGACCTCCGTGGTATTGTCAGAGACCACCTGAACTGCCTGTTCAAAAGCCTGGAAAGCCTTTATGAGCATCTCAAGAGGGTTGGTGTGGAGATTGCTCTCCTTAGGAAACCAGTGTCCCCTGACAGTCAACCATTCCAAGCGTGCAATGCAGCCCTCGAGAAAAACTGGATCAGATGTTGAAGGAGTCATCTGTTTCACCACCAAATCCAGTGCCTTTGCCATGCTAAACATTTGGTGGACAAACAACTGAACATCATCTGTTGGTGAGACCAGACTACATTCACCCACTAGGACAGGTGAAGAAACCCTGGCAGGGAAATGCAAAAATGTCGGTGATGAATCTGAGTCTTCCTCAGAACTTGACAATGTCAGGGATGATGGGAGTTGTAGCTCTTCACCTCTGGCTCAAACTCACCACCTTGTTATGCAGCAGAGCTGACCAGCTTAGATCAGTGGTTAATGCTTTCCTCCAAAGCAGCAGAGTTTCAGAGAATAGGCTGAAGATCCTGACAAACTCTCCAAGCCTTCTCACTCTTCTCCAGGTGTCTCCAAAACGTCTCTAGGATTCACTCAGGCAACTCAGTAGTTTAATATAAAACCTACTTTATTCTTCTATGTAAATATACTATAATATACTATAAGGTCAACAAATCACAATCTCTACACACTACTCCACAATAATTCCAAACTACTCCACCTCTACTCAACAACAATACATTGGCAAACATTGCAATTTTATAGCCATTGTTTATCACCACCCATTAGTTAGTTTCCACCCAGTGGGTGTGTACTTCCATTCTGATTGGTCCACTTAGTTCCACCCATGCTTAAGACCAACCCATGTATTTCAACATTTCACCTTGTACACTTAATGATTCTCAGGTGTTTCCATTCTGCATTCAGTACCTCTGTCCTTGGCTCTCAGGACTTCTAGATTACATTAGCAGTTTCACCTGTGTAGCTTCATAATTGCTCTTGCTTAGTCATTGTGACTTTCACATACATATTTTATTTCTTTCACTGTATGTCCCATGTTGCATTTTCCTTAACAATCCCCTCCGAAATAAAATATTGTATGTGTCTTACAATGTCATTCCAACCATTTGTGTCAGCCTTTCATGTTTTTCTACTGTCAATGCTTTTGTGAACAAATCTGCTATGTTGTGTTGTGTTTCTATATATCTCAATTCTATTTCACCCTTCTGAACCATGTCTCGCACATTTTGATATCTTACACCAACATATTTTGTTCTGTTCTTCAAACTTTCAGTTTCAGCCATCACTATGCATGGACTGTGAATCTTCCAGAATTTCCACTGGTATCTTGTAACTTTCATTTAAATCATTTAGCAATTGCTTAATCCACTGTACCTCATTTACTATCTCATTCAAAGCAGCGAATTCTGCTTCCGTTGTGCTTAACGCTACATTAGTTTGTTTTCTACTTCTCCAAACTATTGGACTTTCACTATATTTAATTATCATTCCTGTAACTGACTTCTTGTCTCCTAATTCTGATGCAAATGAACTGTCTACATAACAATCTAGATCTGAACTACTGCTTCTTATAATCAATTTCCTATCTAAGGTTCCTTTCAAATATCTCAATAAATGTTTTACCGCTGTCCAGTCTTCAGTTTTTGGATCATTAACCCTTCTAGACAATACATTTACAGCATAAGAAATGTCTAGTCTGGTGTGGCAAGATATGAATTGTAAAGATCCTATTATACTTCTGAAGAGAATCTTGTCCTCAAACGCTCTAGTTGTTTCCTCAGACACAAAACCAGTTGTCATTGGAGCTCTTACTATTTTTGCATTCTGTAATCCACACTTTTCAATCAATCTTTCAATTTTATTTCTCTGACTTAATAAACAATGTCCTTCTTCTGTCCATTCAACGCAAATACCTAAATAAGACTTCAATACACCTAAGTCCTTCAAAACAAACTTCTCAGACAATTCTCTTTTTACTGACTCAATTTCCTGTTTTGACTTTGCTGCTACGCACAAATCATCTACATAAATCACTAATACTATGTCTCCTTTTGTATAAACACAAGCATCTGCAATGCTCCTCTTGTAACCTAGCTTAACTAGCTCATCATTGATGCACAGATTCCACGCTCTGGCACTTTGTTTTAAACCATACAACGCTTTCTTTAATTTATATACTCTCTGACTACCATTTTCTTTGAAACCTTGTGGCTGTTTCATAAATATTTCTTCATCCAAAACTGCATTCAAGTAAGCTGTCTCAAAATCAAAATGTTCTATAACTAAATTCCTTTTTACTGCTACAGCTACAACCATTCTCAGACTTTCTGACTTTGCAGTTGGAGAATATGTCTTATCATAGTTCTCATACTGCTGTTGTGCAAAACCCTTAGCCACTAACCTAGCTTTATATTTGATACTTCCATCTGGCATTTCTTTCCTTTTGTATACCCATTTACAACCAATTACTTTCTTGTCTTTGGGTCTGTCAACAATTTCAAAAACATCTTTATTTACGAGGCAACCAAACTCCTTATCCATTGCATCAAACCATCTTTCCTGTTCTTCACTAGAATAGCTTTCCAATTCTTCAAAACTTTCAGGCTCTTCTACTGCTAAACAAGCTCTTGCCTTTGTCACAACAAACCTATCTGGAGGCTTTCTAACTCTATGACTACGCCTGGGAATAAAATCTGCTGTTCTGTCTCTTTCATCCTCACTTTCTCTACTAGGAGTTGTAGTTCTATGACTAAATCTCTTGTCTTCAGTCATTCGAGTAGTAGTAGGCCTAGATGCTATCTCATCATCGGAAGAACTACCACCGCTGCTAGGTGATGCTTCCTGCTTAACTGAAACCCCTCCGTTTCCTGAGGTTGGTTCAGTTTGTGCTTCTGGCTCATTTGAACTCCCTAATCTCAAAAACACTTCTTTATTGGCATGCAGTTTGTCCCAACCAGCATGTCTCTCGAAATTTGCAGACCTAGAATACTGCACTTGTTTTCCATCCAAATGAAACTTGTAGCTATTTCCAGAATACCCCCAAAACCTAAGCCTTTTGCTTTGGGGTTCTCCTTTCCTCCTGAAACAAGCAGGTGTGTAAACATGAACAAATTGTCCAAAAACCCTTAATTACTTGTAATTTGGCATTCTCCCATACAATACCCTGTAGGGAATGTCTTCAATTTCTGAATGATACAATCTGTTACTGATATGTATTGCAGTCAAAGTTGCTTCTGCCCAAAAACTATCTTTCACCCCTGCATCTGCCATCATACAAGCAGTAATTCTTTTTATATCTTGTATTTTCTTCTCTGCTAACCCATCCTCACTAGGACAAGCAGGGTTTGTAGTTTCATGCCTTATTCCCACCTTTTGAAACCAGTTAAACAATTGATTATTTAAAAATTCTCCTCCTCTATCAGTAATGATGGTGCCTACTCTGCTATCAAATTGTCTTTCCACCATTCTTACCCATGCTTTTAAACTTTGCCCAGCGTCAGATTTGTTTTTCATTATTCTCACAAATGCAAACCTTGTATACCTATCAACAATTACTAGGAAATACTTGCTTCCCCCTAAGGACAAGCAATTAGCTTGGGCGACATCTGCATGTACATACTGAAATGGTCTTTGAGCAATTCTTTTTGTTTTCTTAGCTACTGGAAAAGCTCTGACCTTTACCTGTTGACATACCATACAATCTAAGTGGTTTTTGCATTCAGTAACTTTTAAATCTGGACACATACTGATTAAATTCTTTAAACATTTGAAGCTCGCATGGCCGAATTTTCTGTGAAGCTCGTGTATACAGTCTTTGTGGATTGGAATATTTTCTATGTTATTAGCTTCTTCAACCGTGTAGCTATCAATATTGTCCTCCAAATAATAAAGTTTGTCCTTTTTCAAACCTATGCCACCAATTCCCCATTCAGTTTTATCTTACACATGCTCTTTTCAAAGATAACTGTGTAGTCTCTTTCTGTTAATCTGCTTACTGATAACAAATTATTTTCTAACTCCTTTACATGTAAGACATCATTAAAATTCTCTTTTAGCCCTGGAATGTACACAGTACCCATTTGATTTACAGTACTTAGCTCTTTCTCGTCAGCCAAAACTTCAGCATTTACATTAGCTGATTTTCTATTACTTATTAAATTTATATCATTACACATCGAAGATGAGGCTCCTGAATCAACTAGCCATTTAGAATTTGCATTTTGTTTTTCCTTAATCATGGTTGCAAACCCCTTTTTATTACCACTGTCCCTCAAAAATGGAGGTCTGGACTGTTTTTGATACTGCCGCGGCTGCCATCTGCTCTCTGCTTGCTTGCGTCTCTCAGCTGCAAAATGTTTACAATGTCTCTGCAGATGACCAATCTTCTTACAATAAAAGCACATCCGTTGCTCCCTTGTAGAGGCTGCTTCCTCCTGCGTTCGCCAGTCAGGAGTTGTTTGTTGTTTTGGCACAGTCTTTAAGCTTGCTGAGTCACCCTGCTCAGACATTCTTCTCTGGTTCTCTTCCAGTATTCTGGCCACAATTAAGTCTCTATTAAGCTCAGCTTCTGGCAAGTTCTGCAAGCTGTTCGTTATGTTGTCCCATGAAGAGTCTAGCGATTCTACTAAAATGTAGCATTGCTGCTCTTTGCTAATTTGCACTCCCCTCAGTTCAGCTTGCACAAACAAATCTTGCATTATTTTTAAATGTTCTATCACACACTGCCCTTTAGCCATCTTTTGCCTGTATATTCTTTTAGACCATAGCATTTTTGCAAAAGCAGTTGAAGGAGTGTGTAATCTCTGCAAGGTATCCCACACATCCTTGGCGGACGTTTTATCTCTGACGTCATTTAATTAAGTCTTCTTCAAGCATGAGATAAAGACAGGCTTTTGCTTTACTATCTCTCTCTTAAGTGGCTTCATCAGCATCAGCTGCCAGCCCTGTTTCAACTGTTGACCACAGACCTTCCTTTACTAGTAGAGATTGGGCATAAATCTTCCAGGTAGAGTAGTTGTTTCTATTCAATTTACTAAACTTTAGAATTTCCATCTTAATTTGTGCAGTGACTCAATTTGACACAGTCCTTCTGAGTATGCACAGCTGACCCGTCTGGGCTTAAGCAAAACACAAAATGATTTACTTCCGAGGCTTATCAGTGCAGCACAAACAGCTTGCCCTGATCTATCGTCCACAAAGCTTTCTTCCACTCTCTGGAACTTTCAGCTTCTGTGGATGCTGGGTGCTCTAGTAACTGGGCCCATAACCCTTGTCAGGGATGATGGGAGTTGTAGCTCTTCACCTCTGGCTCAAACTCACCACCTTGTTATGCAGCAGAGCTGACCAGCTTAGATCAGTGGTTAATGCTTTCCTCCAAAGCAGCAGAGTTTCAGAGAATAGGCTGAAGATCCTGACAAACTCTCCAAGCCTTCTCACTCTTCTCCAGGTGTCTCCAAAACGTCTCCAGTATTCACTCAGGCAACTCAGTAGTTTTATATAAAACCTACTTTATTCTTCTATGTAAATATACTATAATATACTATAAGGTCAACAAATCACAATCTCTACACACTACTCCACAATAATTCCAAACTACTCCACCTCTACTCAACAACAATACATTGGCAAACATTGCAATTTTATAGCCATTGTTTATCACCACCCACTAGTTAGTTTCCACCCAGTGGGTGTGTACTTCCATTCTGATTGGTCCACTTAGTTCCACCCATGCTTAAGACCAACCCATGTATTTCAACATTTCACCTTGTACACTTAATGATTCTCAGGTGTTTCCATTCTGCATTCAGTACCTCTGTCCTTGGCTCTCAGGACTTCTAGATTACATTAGCAGTTTCACCTGTGTAGCTTCATAATTGCTCTTGCTTAGTCATTGTGACTTTCACATACATATTTTATTTCTTTCACTGTATGTCCCATGTTGCATTTTCCTTAACAGACAAGCCCAAGTCCTGCTGAAGAATGGTGCATCATGGACAAGATGGAGAGCATGGCGGCAATGGGCGACAACTCAGTTCAGAGGTTAGTACAGGTTGAGCCCTCAAATCCGATGATCCAAACCAAACATGCACGGAAGGATCAGGGCAGGTTGGTCTCAAGAGATTGTGGATGTGTTTGAGCAGATGTCTCACATTACAATGGAGACCAAGCCCAAACATGGCCCCTTGCAGATGGTATTGAAGCTGGTACTGAGCCCCTACAGTAGTGTCAATGATCAGGTTTGTCACTCTCTGCATGGAAGTGATGACATCCATAGTACCCGTGATAACAGTAATCCAAAGACAGTGAACTATCTCAGAGGTAGCAGAGAGACTCAATGCAGTACCTGGAACATCAGGATCTGGATCATCCGTAATGATGGTGGGTATGGCAGTGGTGAGAACATCGAGGGTTATAGTCCTAAGGGTTATGAAATCTCAAACACCAGGAAGTCATACTTGCTGAGATGGATTGCAATCTAGAAAGCATGTCTATTATGATGGTCTGAATGCCTGTGTGGAGAGCTTGGTACAGAAGAAAGAGGTCGGTCTGGAGGAGAAGGTTGAATCTGTGCACTCTGAGTCAGAGGAGCGGAACAGGCAGGCAATCTAGGCAACGAATACAATATTTTGCCTTCTGATACTGTGCTGATGACTACCAGTGGAGTATGTTCTTGAACTGTGGCAATAGTATCAACTTTGTGTCATCTCCGATACAAAGAGTGCCTAGAGTCTATTGATATAGGCACAGAAGACCCTCTCTCTAAAGGGGGTGCAGCAGAAACTTGCTCTAATAGATGTCTGGAGGCCAACTAAGATCGTCAAACAGGCAGCCCACGGGACGGTTGTCAGTCCTTATCAGTGTCCTTTGTCCTCTTTTCTTTTTATGGTGCCTATGTGAAGGCTGCTGTGGATCTATGGACAACCCTGACTCGGTACCGAGAGATCAGGCTTGAGATGGGCCAGCATCAATATCAAGAGAATGATTTGGAATGGAGGGCCTTTGATCTTGAATGGATGGTGAGAAACAGTCCAGTCCATGGACTCTTGGCTTGTGGAGACCTCAGCCAAGGATCTTTTTGAGCTACTTTTACTAATGAAGTCCACAGGCCTCCAGCAAGGGAGGACACCCCAGCAGAGACGATATGAAATGGTCTGTTTTCCACAGCCTTGTCAGCAGCTCTCAAGGCGTCCTCACAAAGGAGAGCCTTAATTCTTGAAGAGTAAAGTACTGGCAGTGAATGCACATTTTGAAGTTGAGCCCTTCACCCAGTGAAGAATCTTGGAGTGTCCATCCTTCTCTGGTATTTTTCCACCACAAGAGATGAACTTTTTGAAAGAGGCTGAGGAGGCCATAAACCCTCAGACGGCTTAAGTTAAACCATCAGTACGGTAACGTATGTAGATGCCGTTTTCTTCAAGCTCTGCCGTAGCCCTTTGGAGCACCATGCTGAAGAAGATTGTAAATAAAGTTGGTGCAAGAACACAACCTTGCTTCACTCCATTAGTTATTAGAAAGGGCTCTGAAAGAGGATTGCCATATCTGACTTGACCGCGCTGGCCCTCGTGTAGCAAGATAATCATTTTAAGGAATTTGGGGGGACATCCTAATCTTACCAGGTTCTGCCACAGACCTTTTCTACTCACAGTGTCAAAGGATTTGGTGAGGTCGACAAATGTTACACAGAGACCCTTGTTCTGCCCTCTACATTTCTCTTGCAGTTGTCTAAGGACAAATACCATATCTATAATACTCCTATTGGCTCTGAAGCCACATTGGCTTTCAGGAGGAAGTTCTTCTGCAATAGCAGGAACTAATCTGTTTAGGAGTATCCTTGCAAGGATTTTTCCAGCAACAGAGAGCAGTGTTATGCCTCGATAGTTTGAGCAATTGGATTTTGCTCCCTTTTTCTTGTACAGGGTGATGATGACAGAATCTCGGAGATCTGATGGCACTTCCCCCTTTTCCCAGCAATTCACAAGGAGTTCGTGGAATTTATCGTGGAGTGCATAACCTCCGTGTTTCCAGACTTCAGGTGGGATTCCATCAATCCCAGCTGCCTTGCCGTTTTTCATCTGCTGTAAGGCCTTAAGGGTCTCTTCCAAAGTGGGAGCTATGTCCAATTCATTTTTCATCGGTTTTTGTATCATATGTTGAATAGCTGAGCCTTGGACTACTCGGTTGGCACTAAAGAGACTTTGAAAATGTTCAGCCCATCGATTCAGGATGGAGGCTTTATCAGTAATTAATGTTTGACCATCTGTACTGTATAAGGAGCTTTGGACCTGATAGGTAGGTCCAAAAACTGCTTTAAGAGCTTCATAAAATCCTCTAAGATCACCCAGATCTGCACAGTGTTGTGTCTTTTCTGCTATATTGATCCACCACTTGTTCTGCATGTTTCGGAGTTTTTGTTGAAGTTTACTACATGTGAGACAGAAAGCTGCTTTTCTTACATGGCAAGTTGGCTGGGCGAGGTATGCCTGGTGAGCAGTTCTCTTCTTTGCCAACAGCTCCTGGATCTCTTGGTTGTTTTCATCAAACCAGTCTTGATTTTTCTTGTGGGAGAACCCGAGGGACTCTTCTGCAGACTGGAGGATACTGTTTTTGATATGTTGCCAAAGCACTGTAGGAGAAGGATCTGTAGGATGGTCTTCAAGTTTTGTTTGCAGATTTGCCTGGAAGTTGTCTCTCATGGTAGCTTGTTGAAGATTGTTGACTTGGAGTCTCCTCTATAAGATGCCACCCCTCTTAGGTTTGAACTTAAGATGAAGATTTAGTTTACATCTTATGAGGTGATGATCCGTTTGGCATTCTGCACTGGGCATCACTTGAGTATGACGGACATCACAAATGTTTCTCTGGCGGACTAGAACATAGTCAATGAGGTGCCAATGTTTGGATTGCTCCATATGAAGCAAGCAGTGCTCTCCTTAAAAAAGGCTGCTTGATCGTTCAGGATGCTGCCAAACAAGACTGTCATCCCCCGGGTCAGCCTCATGCGACCAAAGTCCTCAACTGCTTGCATGAAGGGTTGGGTCTGCGGCTTCCAGTGCATCTTTACACCTGCCGTTTCGTCCCTCGCCTATCACTACAGGGCTTTTTTGGAACTGGATTTGTCCTTCAAGTCTGTGCAATGATTTTTCTGGTGGAGCGCAGCATGCACAGAACTGGCCTCACCCTTTAAACCAAAGGTTCATCTGCTGTGGCCTTGCAAGCATGGACGGTAACAGCGAGGTCCTCGGGTCATAGGTTTGATTAGAGTTTCCTTCTCTTAGATGGTTGACCTTACAGGGTTGGACGAGCACCATCTGCCTGGGTTTGGGATTAGAGTTTTCCTTCTCCTAGGATGGTTGCCATAAGGCTCAAGAGCTCATCCTGCCCTTTGATCTTTCGGTTTTGACCTGTCTGTAAGGTAGGCATGTTACAATATTGTCAGTTTCAGACACCTGCGATATAAATCTTTTTTTTTTTTTTTAGTGGACACAGAACAGCTGCGATAAAAATTAATCCAGCAGATCTAATTTATTTGCCATTAGGGTACCTTTTTGTCCCATGTCAGTTTATGGCTGAAAGCATGATGCAGAGAAGCTGGCATGAGCTCTCAGGTGAGAAACAACCCATCCCTCTAGACAAATGTGGCAGGGCGGCAAATTCATGCACACTTGATCAAGTCCAGTGGAACAGTTGAAAATAATTCAGGAATGCCCAGGACTGAAAGATGCAAACAGTACTAGAAACCTTGGAACTGTTTGTTGCAAAAAGCATTCTATACTACATAATCTGTGAAGTGTCTTTATTCAGGAAACAGAACTTGAAAAATCCTATCAAAGTCAAAGTGCAGAAGTCCCTTGATGTCACTAAGCTGAAGGTACACACTGTCCTACCCCTCCTGGTGGAAGTATATTCAGGAGAACATGAAGCCTTGGAGAAACAATGGTATCCAGTCACGGGGTGCTGCTACTTTAAAGTAGTGATGAGCCTTAAAAGATTCTGGAAGTATATGCCAAGCAAATCAAGAAAATATGGCAGGAAAGTGTGGTGGTATTGTAGTACTGAACATCAAGTCCTCTAAAGGGAGACATTTACCTGGGCACGCCCAGTTACAGCTTGAGGACAATACCTGTCTAGTCCCACATTAGACAAAATGCAGTGGGAGACAATTTCGTCACCATTTTAGGTTGATGGTGGGCTTGCTAATCAATCACCTAATGTACATTGGCACCATTCAACAGAATAAGCTATGCCACCCTACAAACTATTACTTTTGCAGTAGGACCACAGTTATGAAAACAGCAGATGGTGCACCCATATGGGGGAAATTCCCTTGCAAGACCTACTCCACAGCATTCAAATGATATGCTCTGGTTGCCTGCAGAGGGGCTGACACTGAGAACACTACATCATTGGGGGACATTTCCCTCAGCAGGGACTATTGTGACAGAAGACCTAATGCTAAGTCTTCCTGTAGATAAATAAAAAACAGCTATATTCCCTTCAGGGCTTATGCCTGTTTCTCAACTCTGGGGTTTAAAAATAAAATTTCATTAAAAAAAATAAAATGGAAATAACAGTGGTAGTATTTTTAGGACACAGCAATTAGGTTGGTTCCAGTTTTTGCAGAAAAGGTCATCTGTCAGCAACTCAAAACAATTGTTCCACCTCATCTGAACATGGGCTTTCTGTCTCCTGTGAGCATGGGCATTTTTATCCCCTAAAATACAATGGAATTTTCCATGAGATCAGAAAATATCCCAGCAGTCACTCAAGTTTTTTCATCCATGTGGATAAGACAAATTAGTGCTTAGCTGAAAATGGAGCAGGTGAAGGAATCAAAACAGGGCATTTCCTCACACTGCCATGAACACCCAAATTGGAAGGAGATTAGTCCATTTGCCTCAGAAACAAATCTTTCTTCCTCCATCCTAAGAAACTGTTAATTGGCTACAAACAGGAATAAAAGGTGAATGAAGGGAGATGTGTTGTGCAGTTTTTTGTTTGTTTTCTCATGAACATGTCCGTGCCCCCCCCCCGTTCACGAAAACTTTTGCAGAGAAAATTAAACCTTATGAAATTTAGATTCCCTGATTAATCAATGAGGCAGCAAATTAATTTTTTTTTGGTAATATTAGTTTGATATGTTGATACAATACATTTTTTTAAAAAACCCAGATCATATAAACTTCCCCTCTAATAATGAGGCAAACAGAAGTTATGACTCCATTATCTTCACAAACTTTTTGGAGAACACAAACATATCCTTGCATTTCCTTGACTGAGCTATTTAATTTGATTATTTGGTTTAATTTCAATTCCCACTGAGAAGCTTCTCCAGAAGGTCAGCGGACTCTCAAAAAGAGAAGGTCTCAGGAGGCCTAGGACACTGTTGGCGAACCTATGACACGCGTGTCAGCACTGACACGCGTAGCCATTTCTGATGACACGCGGCTGCTGAGGCAGCCACATGCCGAGAAGGATGCTTCATCCTCGGCTCCTGCACAGCAGGATGCTGCTCCTGAGGATGAAACGTTTGCAACAAGAGTCTTGGAGTTAGAGCCTAACTCTAAGGAGATTTTCAGACACAAAAAAGTCATCCTGAGGGATTGGGAGAGGTACGCAGCTGTTAGTTTTTGGTTTATTAAATACAATGATATATAACAATTATACATTTATGTTATTTAAACTATAAATATCATGAAATGTTTTTTTCCTGAAAGTGACACACCGCCTGAGTTATGCTCAGTTTTTTTGAGAAGTTTGACACACCAAGCTCAAAAGGTTGCCCATCACTAGCCTAGGAGAAGGAAATGGCATCACACACACACACACACACACTACTACCACCAGCTAGTTCCTATATGGGACCTCAGTCCATTTCATGAATAAAATGCACCCTTTCATTTTTGGAAGGGTATTGCTGGATCCAATCCTCTATCAGAAGTATTTCAGATGTAAGAAGAAAATACCCCATCATCAGCTGAAAAAATGAAGTTTGGATGTTACCATTTCCATTTCTGTTCCTCTTCTTTCTTTGATTTTTTCTTCTTCAGATCTCCTTCAGGCAGCTTCTTATCTTTGCTTTTTATTTTCTTGGGCTTGGTGTCCTGTAAAAAAGAAGATACATAGTGATTATACAAGATGCCTTTACATTTAAAATCAAGCTATGCAAGAGCCATCTAAAATGTGCTTCACACAAAATGGATCCTCAGTTTGAATCAATTTCTTGAATCCTCAGTTTCTTATCCATGAAAGGGATGGATAGGGATACTGTCATAGTCAATCAGCATGTAGAGACTATCATGGTGTGAAATCATTTCCTTTTCAAGCTGGACAGAATAGAGAATAAATACGATCATCTTTATAGACTAAGGAAGTTGTGGCTCAATATGAATCAATATGAGTCTAGGTGAAATCTGAGCCTTTACCTAATTCTTCTAGATACACTTTTAACCATTCAAATGTATGGTGGAAGAAATGTGTCATATAAATGCATATGGTCTTAATTATGCAAAGGCACATATATAAGAAACAGGGAGAAAACTACAAGCAGTTGCGTGTAGAGCAATGTGACAAGAACGAGGCTGCAATCTCCACCACTCAGATGTCAAGGGCAGAGGGCAAACTTCAACATGTGGCAACCACAGTGGTTGATATGGACAAAGCAACCCAAGCGCCAGTATGGTTTCCAATCAACATTATATAAATGGGTCCAGCTAATATCAGACTCTGGTTTCTAATCAGAAAAAAAGAACACCCAAAGCAACTTCAGCAGGTCTGGGGGCCAATTTCTCTCCCTCAGATAATGCCAGGCACTGCAGTCCTGTTGCTGAAACAGGCAGCATAGCAGCAACTGGGAGTAGAGGGAAAACCACTTGTCAGCGTTCACTTGTTTTGCTATACAACAAGATGCACAAGGACCCCCCTCCTCCAGTTTTATTAGAGGACAGCTATATTTTCCAGAGAGGTCTGGAAAAATGATTCTCTTCTAAAACAAGGTAGAGAGTTCTTGGATCATGTGTTGCGAGAAAGGAGGGATAAAATAAATAATTAAATACACAAGGGGCACTCCCCTCTGTGGGAATCATTTTAAAATCACCACTGCAATCACCACAGCAGGGTGTATGTATGTGAAATAAGTTTGTATGTTGTTCACACCTGCCCTAAAAAAAATGAAATATTAATTAGCCCTATCTGCTATCATATTCCTTTACAACCCGACAGCTTCATAAAATATAAATTCAACACCTCTTCTTCTTCTTGTTTCCGCTTCTTTGATTTTTTGATATCTTCAATTTTGATCTTCTTAGGTTTGTAATCAAGACTGAAACAAATAAAAAAATAGTAAATAAGCATAAAATTTCTGGTTTATGGATAAGACATGTACCACTCTATACCTACATGTATCTATAGCTATCTCTGTGATACTGCTTGAAAATATGCTGTGCCTCTAGTCTAAACACACAACCTAAAACGCTTAGATACATGATTCTTTGCTGTATGAACTTCCCAAAGTTCATGGTAACAATAATTCCATGTTCACTGAAGAGCATGATGAATGAAAATAATAAGTCAATGATGTAGATTATTATTATGTTGTGTAACGTTTGCTTAATGGGCACCTGGAATAGTGGTTTGAGTGTTGGTCTAGGAGACCAGGGATCAATTCCCTGCTTAGCCAATGAATCCCACGGGGTGCTCTCGGATAAGCCACACTCTTTCTACAGACAGATATGAACCTGCAATTATCCCTACTTTTCACCATGAGTAAGCTGTATTAATTACTCACTCATCATCTTCTCGGGGTCTCTTCAGAGGCTTGTAGTCTTCTTTGTAGTAGCCATCATCATTCATTTCTTCCTTAATAAGTGGTGGACTAAAGGGGAAGAAAATGAGGGTTATTTATTTAAAAACATAAATATTTATGCTTCACTCTAATACCTGACAACTTCCCCATCACTTCAACACTTTCAGCTAGGAGCTCTCTTTATCTTTGACATCAGCAAGATCCACAAGATCAGAAGAGGATGAGTTATGAGACATCCATGGAGTTTCTGTTAACTTGGAAACCTTGTGTTCATCTTCATGCAGAAATTCTGTGAATTCCAACCCTCACATGATACCTTCTACACTAGTAGGATTCCATTCTGCCTGCTGACCAAGACTGGGAAATTCTAATTTAAATGACAGACAAGATATAAGAGTAAAATTACACAATGATGTATTTGGCTATGAGTCATAAACAGAAGTTGATATACTTTTCTAGTAATATCTCAAAATACTTATTTTTTTCAGTTAAAGCAATAATTCAAGTTTTGAACTGTTTAACAAGACACTTTCCTTAAATAAATGGTGGGCACTGTGAAATAATTGTAATATTTGGATAATCCATTCCGTTTTGACAAACTGGGCCTTAGCAAAATAGGAAAAACTCACCATCACTTTATTTAAGAAAATTTGTATCTCATCTTCCTGTGAATAGTACAGCAAAGAAAGTAGCTCACAGCAAAAATAAAATAAAATACTCATTATATAAGAAACAAGACTACTGTATGTATAAAGGAGAGGAGAGGAGTATAGTGCGCCCTCCATGTTCATGGGTTCAATATCGTAGATTTGAGCATCCATGAAGTGTCACTGCATACTTAAAATGGCCACTCCCACTGATTAATATGGGACTCTACCATCTGCGGTTTTTGCTATCTGTGGAGGTTTTTGGAAGCAAACCCCCATGGATACAGAGGGTCCACAGTAGAAGTGGTATGAGTCTCTGGCTGTTTACAAGACATAAAAGATAAGAGCAAAAGTGAGCTTGGTTTGTTATATTTAAAATTACTTTGGTATTAATGAAGAATCTATAAGGACAACGGGTGGGATCCAGCTTTATGCTCATACAACTAGGATGGCAAATGCAGGCTGCCTCTCTTTATCATAGCATCCCCTCCAGCCCCCCTCCTGCCCCATACAACAAAGAGCCTGGACTCAGCTGTATTGAAGGAATGGGGGGGAAATCCATTGTAACTCAGAGAACCTTTCCAGCTACATAGGCAGATCTAGATTCAATCCTATTTAATTTGCTCTGCCCAAAATGAGGAATGAAATATAATTTTACAGTATATGTTAAACAAGTGATCTTCTCTAGACTTTAATTGCACAAAATCTCCTGCTAAGCTGAATCAGAATGTCAATATAGAAAGATACTAAAAGTAGCTGGGATTTCCAAGTGAGGCGATGGCAGACTGACATCCCTTCACAGAGCTCTGTGCAAGGGGAAGCTGCAGCAGTGATGATCATCAGTGCAAAAGCAAGTTCTGGCTGGCGAAACTCTCCTCAGAGAAGGGAGAGCATAGAGACCATCCACATGGGTCCAAGAACCTCGCTAAGCTCGCAGAGATTGTAGAAGTCAAATGCGAACGAGATGAGGGAGGGAGATCATGGGAATTCCACAAAGCTCATAGTACTGTATGTGAGATTCTAAAGGACAATCACCCTATAACCTCACTTTATTAATTATTAAGAATGTCTGTAACCCTTTGAATTTAAATCAAGAAATCTTCAATTTGGTGGTCATACTAATACCTCAAAGGGTTTCCTGCTTTCCTAATTAGCAGGAGAGACGTTGAGGACCATTTCTATGATTTTTAGACTGGATTTTGAAAGCAGAAAACTTAACAAGATTATGACTTAAATTTTTTTTCAAACAGATGAAGGGTATAGCAACATTAAAAGTTGGAAAGTAATCTTTCACATTTTTTAAAATAGAAGAATGACAATGATTCAACCCCCCAAAAATGTATGCAACCCAGAGATTTGGCAGGAGATATGGGAGGAATTTAAACTGAGGAAAAATGACTGGAGGCGCTTCAGCTTAGCAATGGATGACATAATGGAAGCCAGAGGATTGATGAAGCAACAGGTATTGAATGGAGGATGAGGGTCGAGGAAGACTGAATCGTTTTAAACTCACTGTTAACGTCCTTGAGTCCTAATATTGGGAGAAAGAATCATAGAATCCTAGAGTTGGAAGAGACCACAAGGGCCATCCAGTCCAAACCCCTGCCACGCAGGAAATCACGATCAAAGCATCCCTGACAGATGGCCATCCAGCCTCTGTTTAAAGACCTCTAAGGAAGGAGACCCCATTACGCTCCGAGGGAGTGTGTTCCACTGCCGAACAGCCCTTACTGTCAAAAAGTTCCTCCTAATGTTCAGGTGGAATCTCTGTTCCTGGAGCTTGCATCCATTGCTCCCATGTCCTAGTCTCTGGAGTAGCAGAAAGCAAGCTTGCTCCATCCTCAATGTGACACCCCTTCAAATACTTAAACAAGGCTATTATATCACCCCTTAACCATCTTTTTTCCAGGCTAAACATACCCAGCTCCCTAAGTCTTTCCTCATAAGGCATCCAGACCTTTCACCTTCTCTGGACACACACCAATTTGTCAATATCGTTTTTGAATTGTGGTGCCCAGAACTGGACACAGTATTCTAGGTGAGGTCTGACCAAGGCTGAATAGAGTGCCACTATTACTTCCCTTGATCTGGACACTATACTTCTGTTGATGCAGCCCAAAATTGCATTGGCCTTGTTACCTGCTGCATCACACTGTTGATTCATGTTCAACTTGTGGTCTACTAGGATTCCTAGATCCCTTTCGCACGTAGTCTCGTTCAGCCAGGTCTCCCCCATCCTGTATCTATGTATTTAATTTTTCTGCCGTAAGTGCAGTACCTTACATTTCTCCATATTGAAGTTCATTTTGTTAGCTTTGGCCCAGCTCTCCAGTCTATCCAGGTCATTTTGAATTTTGATCCTGTCCTCTAGGGTATTAGCTACTCCTCCTAATTTGGTGTCATCTGCAAATTTGATAAGTATGTCCCTAATTCCCTCATCCAAGTCATTGATAAAGATGCTGAATAGCACTGGGCCTAGGACAGAACCCTGTGGCACCCCACTGGTCACATCTTTCCAAGACGAAAAGGAGCCACTGTTGAGCATCCTTTGGGTTCGGCCGGTCAACCAATTACAAATCCATTGAACAGTTAACTTGTCTAGCCCACATTTTACAAGCTTGTTTGCAAGAATGTCATGGGGAACCTTGTCAAAGGCCTTACAGAAATCAAGGTATGCGATGTCCACAGCGTTCCCTTCATCTACCAAGCTGGTAACTTTATCAAAAAAAGAGATCAGATTAGTCTGGCATGACTTGTTTCTCTGAAACCCATGTTGACTTTTTGTGATTATGGCATTGTCTTCTAAGTGTTCACAGACTCTGTTTAATGATCTGCTATAGAATCTTCCCTGGTGGGCTATAAACAAACAAAATAAAAATAATACTGGAGTGTAAAGAAAAAAAACTATGAATGGTAATTTGCAGCCAGACCAAGATAATTTTGGAGGTTTAGAAGTGATCCTGGAGGAACCAGGGGAGAGTATCAGACATATTAGAAATAATGGAGACGAGAGGAATAACATCAGATACATTGGAAACATTGGAAAGGAGAAGAATATTTGGAAAGTTTGCCTAAAAGACAGTTGAGATGTTGGTAGGAGCAACGCTGAAATTTACAGTAAAGCCATTGGAGAGGACAATGACACTTGGTGGGAGTTCCTGAAAGACAATGCTATTTGTATTTCAGCTAGACCTCTGGAAGGAGAGAAAGATGAGGACATAGTTAATTATGAAGGTGTTTTATGGAAGGATGTTTCTTCACAAGATCTTATTGAATTTTATGATTGATGTTTAATTTGTGCAATTGCAAAGGTTTGGCAAAGCAACAAAGGTTACATTTTAAAAGAGGAATAGGTAAAGAAATAATGATTGGGTTTATTGGATTTAAGATACCATTTTGTTGCCTGATTCTTGATGTTGATTTAGTGAAATGAAAGTTGTTATAAAATAAGGCTTTTGGGGTATTTAAAATTTTGTTAATGATATTAAGGTTGATTTACAAGTTAGATAACTAGAAGAGATATTAAAATGAGAGAAGGGTGTTTGGGGAAATAGCCAAGGAAAATAATTGAAAAAAGACTACAATGAGGTTGGGATATGTCTTAAAGATGACAGATTAAGTAAAGTGTAATTGTCTTTTTGTGGGTGGTTGGGAAACAGCTAAAAAAGAGTTAAAGGCAAGGGAGAAATAGTTGGGAAAGAGTTGGGAAGACTTTTTTTAATATAAAGATGAAAGGATTTAATATTCATATGATAGACTGTTATTGAAACAGAATTAATGAGATGGGGTAATTTGTTTAGTTTAATTTAGGGGAAGATTAAAAATAGAAGTTTATAAAGATTACTTATCCTTTATTGGCTTTCTGTAGAAAACATGTATATATTTTCATAAGCTTTGATTTTGATTACAGTGGGCCCTTGGTATCCACTGGGGTTTAGTTCCAGTAACCGCCGTGTATACCAAAATCCGTGGATGCTCAAGTCCCATTATATACAAGTAAGTAAAACAGTGTCCCTTATACAAAGCAGCAAAATCAAGGTTTGCTTTTTTGGATTTCTTTTTTTTTATTGAGGGGGGTATTTTCAAGCCGCAAATGGTAGGATCTGTGGATGCAGAATCCCTGCATACAGAGGACCAACTGTATTACCAGGTAAATGTTATAGAAAGGAGGAAGAGGCTTTATTGTGCTATGTTAGAGAGGTATACAATGATTTGTATGTTTTAATAGCCACTGAAGATCAAAGTCACTTTTATCTTTTCTGTGTTTTCTTTCCTTGTTTGCTTGTTTTTCTTACCTTTCTTGTTTTCCTTTTCTTTTTCTTTCCCCCCTATTATGTACAGTAGGCCCTTGATATCAGCTGGGGTTTGGTTCCAGGACCCCCGCCCCCATGGATACCAAATTCTGTGGATGTTCAAGTCTCATTATATATAATGCCATAGTAAAATGGTGCCCTTTATATAAAGCGGCAAAATCAAGGTTTGCTTTTTGGAATTTTTTTTTGAGGGGGCGGGGATATTTTCAAGCTGTGGACAGTAGAATCCATTGATACAGAATCCATAAAAACGGAAGGCCAACCGTATTGTTATTGTTTTATTTTATTCATCTTAGAACATTGTAAATATGGGTTGCCCCATGAAACCAATATCTGTGGTTTCAGTTATCCATGGCTGAAAAAAAAATAAGGACACATACCATATAGTCATGCTGGAAAATGCCTAGAGATGTATCCTCTCTAGAAATCGCTAGGTCTCCTAACAAAACTGTATGGTATGTTGAACTGGAAGTCCTTTCTTTTAATAAGGTTTGCTATTATCTGCTGTTTCTGGTATCCACAGTAAGTCTGAGAACCAAACCCCCACGGATACAGGAGGTAACCTGTAAAAAAAATGTTTTTAACAAACAAACAAAGCTACTAAAAGGCCTGGCAGACATACTGATATATAAATTAATGCAGACTAGGGACTACACTGTATGACATACATATCTCAGTTAAGAAGCTTGAGATCAATTATTTAAATGCTATGGCTGCTTTGCTTAATACTGTCAATTACAAATGAACTCAATGTTTCCAATTACACTCACACAGGAAGTCAGCATTTTGTTGAACATCAGTCGTAGGAAGACATATTCTAGAATCTAGACCTGAGTGATTATGTTGATGAGGCAGAATAGGACGTAGTTATCTCTATCACAGTGGGAATGCCTCTGCAGTGATGGCATGTACACCTCCAGAGTTACTGATAAATAAATGCTGTTACAAGCACCATGTTGATGGAAATCAAACTGAATAAGAATGTACTGAATGATAACAACATTTAAAAGCACTGGATATCACAGTTCTCTCTTAAGATTCAAGGAAGCTATCTTTTGAAGTTATGCTCCAAATCCAGGAGACCATTGAAATTAGATTGCCTATGGGCAGCAATGTCTAGAGTTCGTTTCACCAGCATTTATGACAAGCATTGCTACAACTAACCATTTAATGAGTAGGCTTTGTGTTCTTAGAACTGCAGTTCCGAGAGAGACCAAGAGGATTCTTAATTTTATTCAACCAAAAATCTGCAAGACACTTTCATGTTTGAATACAATTTTAAATGCCACTGCAGGTGGCCTGCATATTAGGATATGATGAAGAAAGATGAATAATAAGAGTCTTCTCGTCAAATCAACTCTCCTTTACTCTTTTCCACACTGAAGAGAAAGTTGCCCTTTCAAATAGTACTACACAAGGATACATACTATTGCTACATTGGAGGAACACCTTCTAGAGTGATGTAGGTGTTTAAACCAGTGTTGTTTTTAAAAGACCTCCCCCTTAACACACACATCCCATTTGTATAACTGTGCATGCTCTCTAAACACATGCACTGTCTCCATTTTTTATTTCAGTGTTTCTTCAGGCATGCTAACTTACTTATTACAGGGAAGAGGATCCTAAAATTCCCAGGTCCTCCCTGAGAGAAATCCAATTTCTCATCTGAACAGTAAGAAAATAAAACTAAAAATCAAACGGATACATCTAGTACATAGAAAAGCTTGCCCTTGCATACCTGGAGAAGCCATTTTCCTTTTCCTTCTTTATTTTCACTTCACCAGAAGACAATTTACTCTGAAAGACAGATGTGAGAACTGGTCAGTACGCTATAAAAAACACTGTCAGATCTTCCCTGTGCATCCAAATGTAAATGACAAAGGACCTTGCACCAGGAGCAAATTCACTTCCAGCTATTACTTTAGAAATTCTTTTCAGCATGTCTCAATGTACCAAGCCAATCCTAAACATGTGCACCATCCAGTTCCTTCCCTATCTTAATCTTGAAAAGTTTCCCTCTTGGCTGGCTCAAACTTCAGACTTGGCTACCAATTTCTTAACGTGTATACTCCAGGCTTCTGTTTGTACTATTAAACTGTGTAAGTAGGCACTTTGTTCAGATAGCAATACATGGGGTAGGCAAATAACTAAGTTACTGTCCATCCACCCTTCTTCTGTCAGACTGGCTAAGATGTGTACTTGCACCAGTTGCAATTTATACAATGTCTTGCATCAAGCTGCCCAAGAATTACTTACAAGGAGCAGAATCTGTTGGTTACTACTATGAAGTTTAACATGACATTTATTGCTTTAGGTTTATGACAGCTATTCAAGCAGATGCATAGTGATGTTATCGAAAATGCTTAATGTCATGGCTCTTTTCCTCATGGCCATACATTTCTACAGAAACTGGACATTTGATTTGACAAATAAATTACAGTGTAAAATTTCAAAACTTGTAGCTGCTCTTGTGTCTTTATCCACAGTAAAATAGTACAGTCCAAAGCAATAACATCCTTGCCACCATCCTGTACCTTTTCTTCCTTTCGCTTCTCCTTGTCTCTATCTTTGTGTTTGTCTTTGTGTTTGTCGTGTTTTTCTGAACTGCCATCTTTGTGTTTGGTTTTCTCCTTCTCTTTGTGTTTCTTCTCCGAGGAATCTTTGTGCTCACTGTAAGATACAACAGTTGTTTTCAGGGAAGAGACAGCTGGAATACGACTGGTACCAACAGCCCCTAGCAAAGTCACTGCAGTGACCATATTAAGATATATAAAACAGGGGAAAAAAAGAGCTGCCACAAACTTTTTCTTTGAGAGGAAGGAACATAGTGTTGAAGTCAAACTGCCTTAGGGACAATTAAGGATTTCAACAAAATTGACAAATACTGTACTTCTTTGAAAGAAATGTCAATAACGTGTGTGCACTGTTCAGCACATTTTTAGCTCAATAATAATTTCTTCATAAGGTATGCTTAGGACAGCAGCCATGAACTGGCAACCTCTGGGGTTCGCTCTCACCACTCTCACTAAGGCCAGTGTAAGCTTACAGACAACCAACTAGTTATAACACCAAGTGCCATCTTCATGACTCATAGTTGCTCTAAATAATATTTTCTTTAAAGACATACACATTTAAATACCTGTTTGTTCATCCAAAGAAGTCATTAGGAAGTCCAGAAATTGAGTTTCAAAGTCTCTCCACGTCTAATTTCTTGCCCTCACTGCACTTTCTCCAATGGTCCTCACAGCCCAAGGATGGGCAATTTCTATGGTTTTGGGGCCAAGTATCTTCCCTCCAAGAACCCACATAACACATTATGAAGCAGCACACAAAGAACTCTGGCACTGGATTTTGAGAAGTCAACTGTAGCTTGCTGACATTAAAAACTACTAGATTTCCTCACTTCATTATCTTGACCTCCTTTCCCCTCCCTGACACTGCACATTAAAATACTGTACTTTGAATTCCCCTCTTTTCTTGCTGCCAGCAAGTGCCATCTAGTCATTAAGGTTTCATTCCAAACTACCACCAAGTTTTTTAACATGACTTACTGCATTGTGCACCTGGAGGATTTTCAATCTCTTCTGTGTCAAATAGGAAATGCAGGCGTGCCCCACTTTTTGATGACTCGCTTTTCGACAACCTGCTCTTTCGACTATTCTAAATTATACCCAGAACCCATATATTTGACATGTGGTCTGCTCTTTAGACCACACATTGAATTAATAGGTTCTGGCTATACAGTAATTTTAGAAGGTTAAAAGAGCACAGTTGTGGTCTCTCCCGGGCAGGCTTTGCCTTTTCTGTGTTATTCCCCCCCCCACACACACACACCAAGGAAACAGCCTGAGAGTACAGCCAGAAGCTCTACCTCTCCACCATAATCAGTAGGGAGATACCTGTACACTTTGGTTAGGGGGTGGGGAAGATTCAAGAATATGAACTCAAAGTGCTTACTTCTGCCTCAACATCCTGAAAGGGTCATGCTCTTTTTAAGAGGTAAAATGCCACCTCCAAAATAGTAGCATAAAAAAAAAGGTATGTGCATGTATGTGTGTGTACCCCAAAAACGATTCCAGACTTGATTCTTCTGCACACAATGCCAAGGAGGCTCTTGAAGACTGAATGTGCCTGAGTCGGGGACATACCTACCTACACATACATACAGATAGACACACATATACATATACATATAATTACAGCCCTCCTCTTCCTCTCACTTCCAATCAGTGCCTTGTGATGAGCAAACAATAAAGTGGTGCTTTGCAGCCTGGGTCGGGGCAAAAGGGGGTGGGGTTGTTCCCATCCTTCCCTGGAGTGGTGTTGTGTGGCCAAGGGAAGGCAGAGAGTCAGCCAGTGATGCCTAGCATGTGGCCCACAAGAAGATGGTTGGGGGCCAGGCAACCATGGGAGACAAAGGTGGATGTTGGGAAAGGGGGCGGCCACAGCTGAGGTTCCTTCCTTACAGGAGCCAAAGACTTGAGGTGGCAGGAAGGCCCCACACACTGCCCTGTTTTCGTCTACCTGCCGGGGTGCTACCTCTCCCCTCCCCCATGGAAACAGTTCTGCAAACAGAAGCCTGCTACTGAGGCTGGGAGGTAATGAGGAAAGGAAAAGATGGATTCAGAGAGCGGGGAAATATATTTATTTAGGACCTAGCTTTGTGCTAGGGGAGGGAGGAGGGTGATAATGGGGGAAAACACCACTGCTGTGATGCACCTCTCAGTGTTCTCGGCCGCTGCCATTTTCTGGTCACCCCTTAGGCCCGGACACAGCCTCAGGCAATCCCCTTTGCAGCAGCACAGAAGCTGAGCTCTGGCATCTCTTGCTTCTTTGACAGGTTAGGTACCAGAGCACTGTACAGTAATACTCATATTGACACGTAATGGTTCTGCATTTTGACAATTTCTGATTTTTGGCAGTGCTTTGGTTCCTAACCCGTCAAATAAGTGGGAGACACTGTAAGGACTTCAAGACATCATCAATAACACAACCCCAAGTTTTACTCTTAGAACATCCTTTTGAGTTAGATTAGACTACAAGATAGTAACTTACATAAAGTAATATGAAATTTACAACTTTGTGGAGATTTGAATCTGAACCTGCTCAAGCCTAGACCAATACCTTTAACACACTACCTTTAAATACAGGCTGAGTAACCCTTATCCAAAATGCTTGGGCCCAAAAGAACTTGGGATTTTTGAATATTTGCATATACATGAGATACCTTGGAGATGGGACCCAAGTCTGAACATGAAATTTCTTTATGTTTCATATACACTTTACACACATAGTCTGAAGGTAATTTTATGCAGTGTATTAAATATTTTTTTAATTTCTTATTTAAATATTTTGCATTTCCAGGTGAGGGATACTCAACCTGTATACAACAGTACTGTATACAAAAGCTATATGCTGTACTTAAAGCTTTCTTAAAAATCAGATTTAGGGTTTATTTATTATTTATTCATGCTTGGTCAAGGGGTGCTTGCTTACTCAATTTTTTTAAAAGCCTGTTATTATCATCAAAACCTATTCACATCATTGCCATTCCTCAAGAAGACAACAGGAAACACCAAAAATTAAAAATTCTGTGGTGATGTTCGAACTTATTATTAAACTTGCACATTTCAGAAATATTCTGAAGCTGTAATAAGACACAAATTTGAAGTTCGTTTTAAAATATACAAATAGTGTTTGCTTAAATGATAGGCAGTTTGCACAAATAAGCGCTCCTCCCCATAAAGTGCATTATAACTTCATTGTAAAAGAAGACTATTTTAGGGGGGAAAGGATTTAATACCCAACAAGTTTATCAAATGTGTGGATAAAGAACTGAGTGTCCTCCAATAACATTCCAGATTTACAGCTGTTCCAGAGTATGAACAATCTGAGCTCTACACAAAATTCAAGTCACCAAAGACTCTCAGAGCCATCTTTGTATCTCTCTCTTCCACATAAATGAAGTGGATTCAACCAAAATGTAGATCCTCATTTGTACCTTCTGCTTCCCAATTCAAATAGTTTTGTTATATGTCTACAGGTATGTGATAATCATTTTAAAAATTAACAGTCAGTCCTGATAAGTTTAAAAGGGCTATGGTTATAAGACAGAGTGCATCTCTGCACTTGGAAGGTCTCGGGTTCAGTCCCTGATACTGCCATGTACAACTGGAAAGACTCATCCCTGAAATCTTAAAAAGCTGCTGACAGTCTGTGTTGCCAAAACTGGGTTAAATGTCTCAATGGTCTGACTCAGTATAAGGCAGCTTCCCAGGTTTCTAAAAGATGACTGACATACAGAGATTGGATTTACACTCAGAAGCACACTTACCATTTTTCAATACTGATGATTTTTAATCTAATGTTATAATTACTTGCCTCCCAGTTAATAATTGTGATTGCACTCATAATATATTCAGAGAAAGAAACCTCTCACCCTTTGCTCTTATAAAACCACAACCACTCTGTGTGAGGTACATGTTTCATAAGAGACAAAACAGGATAACATGCTGGGAGATTTAATTGTTTTAATGCACCATTCCCCCAAGTGCATTAAAGCAAGGGGGAAACACTTTGGTCTGCAGGCTGGATTTGGTCACCAGATTTCCATCCTGGCCTAAGGCCCCTTTCCGATCCCTTAGAAAATGAGAGGGAATCCAGCTTTGTCTGAAGTTACCTCCTTAGGGTTACTGAAGCAGCAGGTCCCCCCTGAAGGTTGGTGGTCAGCTCCTGTATTTCCAGATAGAGAAGGGAAGAGTGAGCAAAGCCAAGTGAGTCAGGAACCCTCACCACATGTCATTAAAAGTGCCTTAAAGCAGAGGTTTCTGAAAGAGATGTCATTTTGATACTGCAACAAAGGGGAAGATGAAGTTGTTTGAGGTAGGAGTAGGGACATGTTATGTATAAATGATGTATGCACATCATGGTGTTGGCAGCTGAGGGGAAAAGGCCCACAGTTGGCATGGAGCCTCTGATAGCCTTCTGTAGATGTTCAGGCCAAAAGGTTCCTTATCCCTGCATTAAAGGAAGACCCCCATATTTGCAGGGGATGTGTTCCAAGACACCCTGTGGATACATGAAACTGTGGATAATAGGGAACCTTATTACTTTCAATGAGAAGGATGCCAGAAGCTGACCACAGAATCACATTGGAGGATCTAAAAATGCCTAGAGAAAACACATATTTTCAGATGTGGATAACTGAAACTGTGGATATCGAATCCATGGATACGGGGGGGGGGACCTGTACATATCCTTACTGAAAGTATGGGTGGGCTTATGTTCCATAGGTCAAGCTTTTGTGTCAAACCCGACTTTTATACTTCCAGTTACAATATTCTTAGGGTTGGAAGATAGCCTGAGGCAGGCAGAATATTAATATTTAGAAATGCTTTTGCAAAGTCAACAGTTGTTTATAGACATAGATTTAACAATCCATAGATACCATATTGTACTATTTCACTGATAACACTCACTAAACTAGTCTTCATTTATCCCAGTCTGTGCCAACCAGGGTCCTTTCAAAACAATTTTGCCTAGAACTCCCATTTAACCTTGATCACTGACTATAATTGAGGAGGAGGTGATAGGAGGTGTGATCTACAGTATCTGAAAGGAACTAGTTTAAGAAATACTGAAATGGCGCTAGAAAGAGAAGGACAACATTACCCAAAGTTTAGGCAAGCCTATACTCACTTTCCTAGGAGTAAGTCTCACTTCATTCAACAGAACTTACTTCTGAGCAGGCAATTATATATTTGCACTGCTGGAAGCTTCCAGATTTTGCCTCTTTTAAGGCCCTTATTTTAAGAATGCATATGTATATGAAACTTGGGACAGTGATAACTGTTTAAGCACATGAACACACATGTCCTCTACTGGGGCACATCCTTAGACCTGTTGTTAAATTTACGTTATCTACCGTAACTGGTAAAAAATGGTTTGTACTTCATCATAAGAACATGTCTGTCATAAAACTTAAAGCTGCATTATTTTGATATGTAGCAAACATCGATCATAACTGGCTAAAAGCATTCTTTTTCTTAAGAGAGCCAGCATGGTACAGTGGTTTGAGCTTTGGACTATGACTCTGGAAAAACAGGGTTTGAATCTCTGCTTAGCCACAGAAACCCACTGGGTGACCCTGAGCATGTCACACACTCTTAGTCTCAGAGTAAGGCAAAGGCAAATCTCTGAACAAGTCTTGCCAAGAAAACTTCATGATAATTACACCTTAGGGTTGCCACAGGTTGTAAACTACTTGAAAGAGACACAACAAAAATTTCTTTTATAACTCACCTTTGTTTAAACAAAGAGGATGTGAGGGTTTTGGATGTGGGGACAAGAATTTTAAATGCAAGCAATGTTGAAAAGGTAAGTTATAAAAATCTTGTATCAGGAACGATTTTGCCTGCCTTTTGCTTGTCACAGAGGAAGCAAAAGTTGCATCTGATAAGAAGAGAGTTATGTAATTGTATGGTTTATATTTACAAGAATGGTAACATAATAAAAAATACTTTTTAAAAAAGAAAAGTCATGCCAAAACAAAAACCAGTTAATCTTAAAAAATGACTGATGTCAGGTTAAGGCTGGATTCTGGGTTGTACCTGAAAGGATAAGTACTGCTACAATGTACACTGGCACATGCAGACACCTGTATGGTCAATGCTTCAGTTTCAAAAATGAAACAATAGTTTGTTGTCTTTTGATCACATCACATATGGGCTTTCCATATTTTTCTGGTACAAAACCCCATTCTGATTTTACACATCACTTCCCTCATTCTCCTCAAGGCTATGGACACAATTGACATGAATGTCTATTACTTATATCACCTCAATCTTTGTTTATCTATGCCAGTCACAAAACACATGTACCCTTCAGCTGTTAAGATTGACAACTGAAAGGCAGACACACAAAGAACTTCTTTGGTGACAAAGGCCTAAAGTACACAGAATAACATGTCACCACAAACCTCTACACAGAAATATTTTTGAAAGACTTGATTTACAAGGCAGCAGAAAAGATGGAAAGCATTGTGATAGTTGTAATTCTCCTCTGAAAAATGAGTTATGTAAACATAGGAGACACAAGATACACGCAACCTTTTGGCACACATTACATTAACAGAGTTTGCCTATATTTTCCTTCTATCTGATCTATCAGGACATTCAAACCAAAAGTCTGTGTGATTTGTTTTACAGTGGTGTTTCATGTGGCTTGTTTTGGAGCAAGCAAACAGTGGATTACAGAAAAAGGAGGCAAACCCTGTTCCTTAACAACAGATGCAAAATTGTTCTTCGATTTTTCCTCTTGCATTCTTCATGACTTTATGATGTCATGCTTTTTCATGCCCCTGCCGTGAGTACACTGTGAAATTAGATGCCAAAGAAAACTCCAGCATCAAATTAGATGCATTGCAGGGTAGCAAGCTGTCCAGTCCACTGCCTGCACAAATTTATTACACAAGATGCTTTTTGAACACTACAGACAAGCATTACTAGGAAAATTTCAGCTTGGAAGGGACAGATTAATTGTCTGTTCCTAGAAGAGTCCTGTAGAGCATGGATGGAGGAACAAGGCCTGATAAAGTTGCAAATTAACCTCCTTCTCCTGGCCCAATGTCTTGTGAAGAGATTTGAGAAGGCTGATTAATTTGCTCTTTCTAGGTGAGACTTCCAGAGAGAAGGGCACAGGCTGAAAGGTGGCCACGGGTATTCAGAAGAAGACAGTACTGACTGACCTTTCACACTTTTTCATGCTTCCCTTACCTTCTTTCTCCATATTTCTTTGACACGTCCTGCTGTTACTCTCTCTTGCAAGACACATATGCCCATTCAATTTACTCCTCTCTTGCTTGTTTGATCCTTCCTATTTGCCCTCACTTGCTCAGGTGTATGCAGACAGAGGAACTACCCAGGCAAGTGACATTTTTCTTGGTTCAAAGGACACAGCTGAATTGCTGCTGAGTTGCACGTGGCTCCTGAACTACAGTTTGGCCAAACCTGAACTAGACAAACATTTGTTACAGCTAACAAGAGATGCAGAATTGGGAGTAACATAGCATTCAACCGACTGACATACTTTTTTAAAAAAAATAATTAAATTAAAGCCTACTTGTTATGAACAAGTCAACCAGCACACTTGTGAGACTTTCCACAGTATGAAGAAAATACACCTAGCATGTATTGCACATTTGATAGATATGAAGCTGAGCTTTGGGTAGAGTGGTCATACAGCTGTTGCCATGATCAGCCCATTTTCCTCATACTTTGTGACGGACATCCCTTTTGTGTGATCCTATTAATGTTCTAGAATTCTCTGGAAGGAAGAACCAGGGTTAAGAAAGCTTGCCAGGACTACAAAATATAATTTAATAGCTTTGCGTTGAGAGGAAGCTGTTGCAGCCATTGCTTAATCTTCCTCCTGGCCAACAGCCAGAGACTTCGTTTCTGGAAAACAAGAAAAGTTGGCTTGCTTATTCTAGGACCAATCACACTGCCAATTAGAGAAACACTACTATCCCCAGAGTTAAGTGATCCTATATTATTTATTGCCAATGGCCTGGAAGATACGCTACGTGAGCAGCAGCTGCATTTTCTTGTTCAGGTTGAGGACAAAAATTAAGAATGGTTAGCCAATCCTCAAAAAACCTCGCATTCCATTGCATCTTGTCAGAAAAATATTTTCTCCTTTCCACAAAATTCCCCAAGGAAAGAATTCAAATGGCATTCCACCCAGATGTTAACTAGGAAGAATGTGTACAACAGCTAAAAGCTTGCAACCAAGGGGCATGTTGCATTACCTCACCCCCAGCATATACAGTGTAGATATATACCTAACAAACCAAGCTAAGAGATTAATGTGCCTGTTTTGTGCAATAACCTAATGCAGTTCTTGCACAATGTGGTTATTTGCCATTTGGGCTTCTCCATTAACTATAAGCTCTAGCCAGCAAAAACAAGTAGTCTAACAACTTTGGGAGCCTTCTACATATCTTCAACACAGGCCACCTGATGTATAGCAGCAGGTAGCTAGAGGGAGAAGGATCTACTGAAGTGGTGATGCCGTTACTTAGCAATACCCTGTGAGTTTGACACCAACACCAGGCAGTTATTTTAAAATTTATTTTTCCAGCCAATTAAATCTGACTTTTTTCTTTCTCACTTGCTGTTGTGCAGCTTTGAACTTGTCTTATTTCTGTTCACTCCTTTATATTGTTTTCTTGTGTTACTCCTGTACTTTCACTTCCTCTGTACATTGTTCTGAATACAGTAATAGTGTGTTCTGACACAATACAACTTCTATGCTAAGGTGTCTTCCAGCTAACTGTGTAGGCTGCTGTTTTGGGGCAAGGTGATCACAAACAAAAATGATACACACCCAACTGCAGGCATTCTGGGTAAATTTTCCTGATGCATTGCAGGCAGGCCTCAAAGAAACCTTTGGGACAGAGGAGCTTTGGTAGTCCTGTGGAATAGCTTTATTTAAAAGACAAAGAAGGTGAATCTGAGGGAAAGAAAAACTAGACTTCTTAGAAGCTGTAAATATTTTTTTAAAAAAACCTTCAGGATTTAGCACCTAGATCCTGCTAAATTACAGCAAGAATTTAAGAAGACCTTATGGAGCATTGCCACTCAAAAGCATGAACCCTTATAAATCAAGAATGAGACCATAAGCAAGGTATTTTTCTGATAATAGGCTTCTTTGTGTTAGTTTTCTCTACAGGGATACTTTCACAGGAAAACTTTCCTTCAGCTAGCTTTCTAGCTTTCAATATGAATGAAATCTAGGTAACTTAATGGAAAAGTAGTACAGGGAACTAAACATTTTGATTTCCTGCGTGTGGAGCAGAATCTCTGTGAAGAAGAAAGAGGGAGAAATGTAAGATACTACACTTGGGAAGTAAAAATGAAATGCACAGATATAGGATGGGAGACACCTGGCCTGATGGCAACACATGCAAAAGGGATCTAGGAGTCTTAGTGGACCACAAGCTGAACATGAGTCATCAGTGTGATGCAGCAGCTAAAAAAGCCAATGCAATTCTAGGCTGCATTAATAGGAGTATGGTGTCTAGATCAAGGGAAGTAATAGTGCCGCTCTATTCTGCTTTGGTCAGACCTCACCTGGAATACTGTGTCCAGTTCTGGGCACCACAATTCAGGAAGGATACTGAGAAGCTGGAACGTGTCCAGAGGAGGGTGACCAGGATGTTGGAGGCTTAGGGAGCTGGGCATGTTTAGTCTGGAGAAGAGAAGGTTGAGAGGTGACATGATAGCCATGTATAAATATTTGAAGGGATGTCATATTGAAGAGGAAGGAAGCTTGTTTTCTGCTGCTCCAGACAGTAGGACATAGAGCAATGGACTTAAATTACAGAAAAAGTGATTCCACCTAAACATTAGGAAGAACTCTCCGATGGTAAGAGCTGTGTGACAGTGGAATGCATTGCTTCAGTGTGTGGTGTAGTCTCCTTCTTTGGGGGTTTTTAAACAGAGGCTGGATGGCCATCTCTCAGGAATTATTTGATTGTGTATTCCTGCATGGCAGGGAGTTGGACTGGATGGCCCTTGTGGTCTCTTCCAACTCTATGATTCTATGATTACAAATTGTCTATGGCAAGGTTTCTCAACCAGGGTTCCCTGGAACCCTAGGGTTCCATGAGAAGTTGCTAGGGGTTCCTAGAGATCATGACTAGGAAAAAAATAACTTTTTTAAAGCTGTAGATATAATAATTTCCAAGCAGCGGTTTCCTGAGACCTGAAAATTATTTCAAGTGTTCCTCCAAGGTAAAAAGGTTGAGAAAGGCTGGTCTATGGAACAATCACCTCCTAGGGCTGGAAAAGGAAAGTTGGTCTTACCTGTGATACGTTCTTTTCCAGTGGAGAGACAAAGAGCATCCAACTTGCTTGGCCTGGAATAAAGAAAATTTGCAGGGCAGTCTCCTGGTATCTTCATCAACTTTCATCAGACATTATGGACTGGACAAGCTGCAGTTTGCTGGAGCAGTATTTTTTGGTGTATGAGTTCTGTAGCATCCATCACTCCCTGATGGATTAAGCCAGTGCCTCGGGTGGGTCTGGATGCTCTTTTGTCTCTCCACTGGAAAAGAACGTATCACAGGTAAGACCAACGCTCCTTTTCCCAGTGCGGAGGAATGCAGAGCATCCAACTTGCTTGGGACGTATAAAAGCAATGACCCTGCGGGTGGGCATGGTGGTGGCTTAATCCATCAGGGAGTGACGGCATGCTACAGAACTCTTCCACCAAAAAATGCTGCTCCAGCAAACTGCAACTTGTCCAGTTCATAATGTCTGATGAAAGTTGATGAAGATGCCAGGAGACTGCCCCGCAAATGTTCTTTATTCCAGGCCAAGCAAGTTGGATGCTCTGCAGTCTTCCCCACTGGGAAAAGGCCTAACATCTTTTTTCAGGATTATAATCATGGACAGATATAACTGTCACTGAAAATACATGACTGCCTTTCTATAATGTTTCTATGTCTGTCCATTTGTTCATGTTGCCATCTAGTTGTAGTTAGCCATGACATTTTGACAGAATTTTACTAAACATGCTTTTTATGTCACTTTATTTACTAGTTTACTGTATTTGCATCCTGCCTCTCCTCTCTAAAGAGCTTGAAACAGTGTACATGATGCTAGTAAGAACTGGGTGAATGAGTTTAAAGTGAGAGACAGAGCAAGGCCTAATATACATTCAGTGACCTTCACAGCTGAGTGGGGATTTGTACTTGGCTCACACTTATCAAAACCAAACAAGCCTTCCACAACACTACATGCTAGTGTCCAATGTATTCTTATGACCTGGTTTTTAATTCTTCAATGTTTGTCCATTTGGATGCTTATATATTCTATTCTGGTGGGGTTAATCTCTGATGTGTTTTCAGCTACTGACTGTGTTTGGGAAAGAGGGGGAAACTGATTATGAAGATTTACTGTATTCAAAGAGAAAGGAACAATCTCAAGACAATTCAGAACGTATGATGAAAAAGCAAGAATTCTGATTCATAGAAAGGGTGTAATACAATATATAGCTGAGACTTTGGTTGGCTCCTTTTCTGAAGCTCTTGGATACTTGCTACACTGGCTGAACTTGCCAAAACAGGGGGTGTACTTCTGCTTGATTTAGCATTTGAGTGCCAAAGGTTCCTTCTCCTGACAGTTGTTTGTGCAAAAGCAAGTGACATCCGGAAGAAGGATATTTTTATCATAATGAAGTAGTCTTCACTCATCTGATAGCCTATAGAAAATGCATGAAGATGGAAGACAACAGGTTGGGGAAGGCTGCCACAACATGTCTTCAAGTGAGATTCTCCATACTTCTGCTCAAGAAGTTGCATCATTTTCACAAAAGCTTTTTGAATTGATTCAGGGAAGTCAACTATTTTTTAACATGTATTCTGAAAGATCTATTCTTACTTTATGAACAGATTGATGCAATTGCTTCAGAGGAAGTGTTTGCTTCAAGTAGGCTTTAGTGTACTCTTCAGGAGGTTACAGAACAAATTTGCTACATGAGACAGCAGTACTGGAGTTAACATGCATCTTCTTGGAAAGATTACTTCAAAAGGGAAGCGAGTCTGAGTATGACACAGCAGGACTGCATTCCTCCTCAGTATCATCTTGGCACGTTCCAGCCATGTTCAGATTTCTCTTTGCTCAACACAAAACTTTAATAAAAAGAAAATGCTGTATATAGACAGGCTAGCCTGACACACTTATTTTTTACCTGTAGATGTGCTTCTAATATAGGTATGGTGTGATGGTACATTTTTATTAATACACCTGCTATTCTGATCTATTTTTTGAAAACCCACACTTTTTAACACACTGATGTCCAGAAACCAAAACGTGCTTCTTTGCACTTTTAATCAGTTTTTTACCAAAGGAATAAAATGAATCCAATATCAACCTTTGGGGTATGACAGCCTCTAAAAAATTGACATTTATGTTTGTGATCTCAATTAAACTATTGACTAAAATTCTTCTTTCTGCAAGCATCCCTCCCTCCCTCCCAATGTCACTGGAACAAATGAACTTCAATATATTACATTCACTTTCTTCATATACTCCCTAAGAAGCCACTTTCAATAAATTTGAATTGTTCACCAGCATATTTCCCAAAGTTGTTTTTGCACAGTGTATGAACACATTCTGGTTATATACTGCCTCATCTGACCCATATAATGCTTCACACACCTACGTTACATATTCCCTGAATAAAATTGGACTGCACTCATTACAGACCACATGCCTGAGAGAGAGGTAAGAAAAGCTTGAGAACCCGTTTACTAGAAATCATAAAACATAAATGGCACAGACTATTCATCAGCTCAGACAGTTATCACAGGTATTTAAGATAGATAAGGAACTTTCAAAAGGTGATTGGTACATAAATACATTCATTC
The DNA here is from genome assembly GCA_030847615.1 of Gambelia wislizenii. Classification (NCBI taxonomy): domain Eukaryota; kingdom Metazoa; phylum Chordata; class Lepidosauria; order Squamata; family Crotaphytidae; genus Gambelia; species Gambelia wislizenii. The sequence goes on from JAUMIR010000004.1 coordinate 39,893,779, forward strand.
AAAATACATCTAGCATCTTAGATCCTGTTAAATGTGAAGCAGAGTTATCAACTCAAATTACTATGAAACAATGTAAATTCAAATAAACAGTTCCTGATTTGGTCAGAAGTGTAACTAAATGTAAGACACTGAAGTCTGAGCAGATTGAAGTAAAAATGTTCAGGTCCCATAATGCTCTCAGTTGTGGCAGTATCATCTCCTTATCCACCAGATTTTTACTAATAATCTCCCCACCTCCAAATATATGAAGCATTATTTGGAAGGTGAACATTGGTTTATAAGTGCTTTTCCTAAATAATATCACAAACAAAAACAAAACAATGGAATAAACTGAAAGGCAACCAGATTTTGCATAATGTCACTGAAGGAAATCTTTTCTGAGGGTGGAAAAAAATCCCAAGGATTTAGGAAAATATGTAAGTGTGAGACAGGGGGAAAAAAGCCCCAAAGTGTGGTTATCAACATGCTATACAACTCAGAAGGAAAACTATTGCCCAGATTTAAGCAACTAATGAAGTATGCAACAGCTTAGCCAAGACATCCACAATCTCTGCCTCTGAGGTCTAGGCATGTTGTAAGCTTTGGAACTGTGTCCACTCAGAAATATATCCCATCACCACAAATGATTAAAAAAAAAATAGAATGAATAATATGCTGGGATAAATACACAGTATACTGCCTTAGGCAACAAACAAAAATTATCATGATGTTAAATCTGTCCAAAGATTAGCTTTGCTTAACTGTATAGTACATTACAACTTACTTGATTAAATAGGCAAGAAAAACAATTATATGCTCATACATACTAAAGAATGGTATCTTTACAATTTGATTAACAGGTTTTAACTAGAGTACCATTCAACTACGAACATTCAGTTCAATTCCAGAGGGCTCCAAGGTTCACTCAGCCTTCCATCCTTTCGTAGGTCGGTAAAATGAGTACCTGGCTTGTGAGGGCAATTAGCTAACACACATCGGAAACTGCTTAATGCAGTGTAGATGTGTAATTGCTATTGCTTAAAAGAAATTGTAAGCCACTCTGATAGCCTTTGCAGCTGAAGAGTGGGGTATATAAATACAACTAGATCTAAATTTCTTTAGAAAAAAACAAGCATGAATGAGTGAAGCAAGCACTATTGTTTTAAAATTTCAAGTAACATTTTATGTCTTGACAAGATTGAACACAAATTCTAATTAGAATGGACACCACTTCATATAGAAACATTGAAAGTAGAGAAATCTCCTCCTAGCACTACCAGGGCAATGCCAGGCTCTGTTGAAAAACTGTCAAGAGCAGTTATAAGTGGCTACCATTTTTTGTGCCTACCATTTTTTTGTGCCTGAGTTTCCTAGGATACCTCAAGATAAAGGGTACATAAATATATTAATCAGAGTGAGCTCGGCTCTAGAACGTTCTCACTTTCCATGACAGTTTGGTCAGTTGATATTCTCGTAACACACTAGAGAGCCCATGATCTGACCAATGACAACCTGGCCAATCTCTGCAAAAAAGCCTTGGGTCAAAAAGTCAAATTTAAACCTGAACTGTGTACTTCAGGTACTTTTTGCAATTCCATTCTCTCGCTTCCTCACCCAACCCATTCAAACTGCTTCAATGTGACTAGTAACAGGTTCCACTATTTACCATTAGACAAGGCTAAGGAAGTACCCTTGCTGGCTGCATGGATCTCAAGACTACTGCTATTACTGTGGTCTGTTTGCAAGCTTCCCAGAACCATCTGTTTGGCTGCTGTGGAAAACAGGATTGATCCAACAGAAGGCTTGTGATTTCCAACACACTTAGGGCAAATTTCAGTATTAGTCCTACTTAGAATAGATCCCTTCAGATGATGGGACCTGTTATCTACAACTAATGACTTATGTATTATTAACAATGGATCCTTGTAGGAATCTATAGGGTATGAGCAGAACTTGCCTGAAAACAAGGCTGTGGCAACAGCATAGTAGGCCTAGGCTCACTCTTTATGATGCCCCAAAGTAAATGCGAGTGGAAGTCAGCTTGTTTCCACTGGTGGTCACATTCTCTAAACCTATTTGTTTTTGAATGCCTGGATAACAAAACTACCAGGTCTCACCTGTTACTGTGCTTGGATTTTTCTCTGTCTTTTTCTTTGTCCTTCTTGTGCTCCTTGTGTCGATGTTCTCGATCTCTGTGTTTGTCTTTATGTTTGTGAGAATCTGCAGACGGGAGGAGAGAAAAGAATTAGGTAATAAAGTTTGAGAAATTATGGCAATTTCCTACAAGTGGGTTTGTACTGGATGCTACATATACAGCAAAGGGATGGGAATAATATGGACCTCCAGATGTTGTCGTAAAAACAAAGCCCATGGTGAGAAAGTTAAAAGGTAGTCCAACAAATTTTGAAGGGCCCCATAATATCTACCCTTGAAGGACATTTCACTGCAGCAGTGTTTACATTTAAGATTAGCCTTCAGTAGGCAAACACACCCACCTACTAGAACAAGAATCTCTTCAGAAAATCTCTAAACTCCCTTGCAGGCTGAATAAATTTGTCAGAGAGTGGTTTTGACCATCTGTTAGATGGTTTGGTGTTTGCAGATATAGTACTGTACATAGTTTTCTATGTAGTGTCTACTTCTCTCTTAGAAAGAGCACAAATTTGTTCTTATTCTTTTGCCTTGTTTTTGTTGTTGTTGTTGTTTTGTTGTTTTGTATGATATGCTTTCCCTAGAGACAGACAGGTTAACAAGTCTGTGGTACAGAGAGCTCAAAGTACAAAAAAAGGTTTAAAGTTTTTAAAATGTATTGGTTTATATATCAATCTATAGCAAAACAGTTAGCAAAGCATCAGCATAGTATTCTAGATATCTTTTTCACAGACAGACCACTCTGCCCCCAACTGTATATACAAACAAACGGTAAATGAATTCTAATGTCTGATCCCCTTCCACATGGTGTTTCAAGTAATGACTCTCTCACACACAACAGTGCAAGAAAAACTGAACCGAACCGTCATTGCTGGTTCTTGTTGTTGTTCTTAGGGGGGTGGGGCTGGGAATTCTTTCCCGAGGCTCCCTGCTGACTTCTACAGTGGTATCTGTTCTCACCCCACCGTGATCTAGATGGTCTAAAGTCCCTCGATCCCTATGAGGATCCCTGTTGTCCTCCTGAGCCGCGCAAAGGGCGATATCTTCTCATGAACTTCCTCTCTTCCCTTCTGCGGGCTGACGCTAGGGTTTTCTTCTTTTTGTCCTTATCCTCCACAAGGACAGGCCTCCAGGGATTCTCCGAATAACTTCACCCCAAAAAAGTGGAGACCACTAGGTTCTGTTTGGATTTGAAATCCGCGTTCCGACGATTTCAACCACACCTGTCTTCTGGCAGCCACAGCCACGCTCTGTGCCCTGGCACAGAACTGTATTGTGTCCAGGGTGCTGTCGGCCAGGAAGGAGGACACCTTCGTTAGTTTGTTGAGATCCTGTTAATCCTGGTTTGCAATTTAGGCACATCTGATAAGGCATCCCTTGACCACTGGATTGCAGCCCTCGCCATCATGGTAGCGGTGGTTGAGGCCCTAATGGCTAGTGAGATGGCCTCGTGGGCCCTCTTAAGAGCCACATCCATGCGTCTGTCCTGGGGGACCTTACGTGTATCTTCCCCATCTTTACAAAAAATAGCGGAAGACACCAACGCCAGAACGGGTGCGTCAATAAGTGGCACCTGTAGTTTATCCATAACCTTCTTGGGAAGAGAACACAGTTTCTTAGTTAGACTGGATTGTGGTCTGGACACCGCTGGGGTCCACCATTTGTCACAAATCAAGTGCATCAAGGTAGCTGGAACCAGCATTTCTAATCTGCTGGTTGGGCATCAGGAAAAAATTCACCAGATATTTCAGGTAACTCTGGATCCACCTGGGCCTGTTGTGCAGTTGGTAGCTTCAGACCCAAAGTCCTGACTGCCTTCTTAATGAGGACTGAGAAATCCTCTGCGACAAAGTGACGCGTGAGGTAGCAGGGGTTACAGCCTCCTCCTCCTCCGACAACTCCCCTTCCTCTCGGTCAGAGAGTTCCGTATGCTCAGAGATGTCCTCTGTTGAGGAGTACAGAGAAATAATATTCTCCTCCATTTCCTGCTCATCAACCCATGCCTATGACCTATGTTATTTGTGCGGGGGGGGGGGCTCAGACTCTGCATCTGATACCCACTGGCCATCCTCCCCATCGCTGATGGGCCTGGCCTTCTGTAATTGAGGGATGGGATGCCTTGTGCCACTTGAAGCCGATCTTGAGGCCTCATCGTGGTCCTTTCCTCCCCCTGTGGTGATCACCCGGCCCAGAGGACGCTTGGACTTCCCTTTGTCTGCCCCATTGCCCTTGCCACCCCTCTGGGTGCACCTGGTTCCAGGAACCGGCTGGGGGTTATTATTAGCTGACGGGGGAAGGGGGTTGGTCTGGGCACTGATACCTAGTTGGGAAAAGGTGAATGCAGGGGGTCCACGAGGTTGCCTTCCCCCAGCCCACACCGGATTATAGCTCTGCTGCTCGTCCGGCCGCATTAGCGCCTACGTGAGCCATTGCGCGGCCTCCCTCGCCAGCACGTCCCTCAGCCAGCCCGGCATGGTGAGCGCGGCTTCCTCACCTCCGGCGCTCCCCTTCCCGTGTTAACCCCACTCACAGGAGCCGCCTCCTGCGGCTCAGGGGAATCATCTCCGTCGCTGCTGGAAAGGTCGGGGTCGCTAGAGCCCGCCGCCGCAGACATCTCCCTGTTGCCGGGAGCGCTCTGATCCTCCTCCTCTCCCTGGAGGGTATGTGCGGCTGGCTCATCCCCCAGTCTGTTTTTGCGCTCGTCCGAGCGGAACGGGTCACAGCTGGCGGCTGCCGAGGTAGGGGTCTTCTCCACCTTGGTTGGCCTCTTCCTACCACCGCTGCTCAATGATGGAGCCCCCTTCCTTCTGCCGCTGGATGCGGCTGCCGCTCGGGGCCCGTTCCTCCCTCCGGAGGGCTCCAGGGCAGCGCTGAAGCTGCTGCCGACTTGGCCTCTTCTGGCCCTCTCCCTGCCGATAATGGCAGCAATGATGGAATCCACCTTCTCCGAGGCAGATTGACTGCTTCCTCCTTCCACCTGGCCTGTGGACCCCATTATTCAATTTAAGGGAAAAGTTATGTTTTTTTAAAGGGGGGCAGTACCAAACCAAGATGGCTCCGGCCACGTGAAGGGAAGGAGAGAAGACAAAGAAAAAGTGTCCTACCAGGAGTGTAGGCAGGAAACAGACTGGCCAGTCGGGGGGTCGTCCCTCTCAGATGACCTCACCGGTGGGCAATGCCAAAGGTCTCCTATTTCCTGCCTACTAGGAGCAAGTGGGGAGGGACAACCCAAGCATGACGGATGCTCTGGAGCCCTCCCCACTGGGAAATGTTTATGCATGTCTATTATTGTCACCCTACCCCAAACCCCACCTTTAAAAAAAACTTGTGCAAGAACACCTTAGCCTACATCAGGAAAAAAGCATATTTTTAAATTATTGAAAAGAAGAATGAGGGCTGATATTAAGACCAATTTGTTGTTGTTAACTGCCCATCATAGGAACATGAGTTTCAATGAGCCACAGGCTACAGCTAGGAACACTTTAGATTCCCAAGTTACGGGGAACACCAGCAACTTAGCTTAGTCCAAAGGCTTAAATACCCTTAAGGCACCAAATCTTGTCTGATATAGGAAGCAAAGCAGAGTCAGCTTGGTTAATACTTTCAATGGGAGACCTCCAACAAATATCAGGTGCTATAGGCTATATTTTAGAGGAATGAACTGGCAACATCACCTTATAAAATCTTATAAAATTATTGGAGTCACCATAAGTCAACACATGACTTGAAAGTACATGGGGGGGGGGTGTACACACACATACACCTTAGTGTAGCCTAGGAAACAGCTTCAGACATTGGTTTCAAGTCTTGGTTATGATGATCCTTGGACAGCAATAAATACAATACGAGGTCTGTGCTAATAAAAGCCTTAAATCTGACAGAGAAGGTGGGTATTTGCATATGAGAAAGGAGTAAGCTATCCCAACAACTGTTCCATCATCCTTTCTGCTTGGCTAGGCATGTCCATGGCAAGAAACACACTGAGTCTACATGGAGTCTACAAGGGTAGCAATAAGGCAAAGACTGTTCATCAGGATTGACCAGTCATCTTCAATAAAGCAGGAACATATTCTTAACAATAATTAATTTGTGGGTGCATGTGAAAGGGAAGCAAGCTTAACTCTTATAGGAAAGAGAACATACTGATTCACATACTGCATAATGAATTTATTGAATTTGCTACAAGATGGGGCAATGAACTGGATACCCTTAAAACTCAGATTAGGAAAAGTCATGGAGGTCTTCAGCAAAAGAGGGAGGTCCACTAACTTGGCTGTGGACTTTCCAAAGGCATCTGGTTACTCTGTATTTTTAATATGTTTTTATTCTTCTTGTAAAATACCAAGGACAGGCTGATTTAAATAAGGATGTTTTAATCAGGAAAAAAATATTTATGCATGTCTATTAATGCTGCCACACCCCAAACCCAAAAGTACTTAAATGTAATACTTGTAACAAAGATTGCCAACTTCTGTACTGCAAGGACCATGCTTTTACCTGCATTGTGCCTAGGGATGGAAGTATATTTTGTGAATGAGCTGTCTACATTACAGAGTTCATGTGTTGTGCAGTTTCAATTAAGCTAGAGCACTTGTGCTCTACAAATACACACAAATATATACACATACATGTTACATACAAAATCTGGAAGATGTAAAACACTGAAGTTATTTCATTTCTAAAGAAAAAAATTATCAGTTTCAAGTCTCCTCCTCCTCCTCCTCAGAAATTATTGACATTTTACTATTCCAAATTAGATTTAGTATGATTACCAGCAGCTAGAAGGTGAGTGGCTGGATTCTGTTTTAATACAACCAACCATTCATCCCTCCTTTTATAGCGGGGAGGGGGGGGTAACAGGTTCAGGAGCAAATCTCCCCTGACCCTCTCTCCAAAAACGTCATTTCCCACATTTCCCCCCTCAAACTAAAAGTGACAAGAAATTCAACTTTTAGGGAAAAGTTTGAAAAGTACTTCTGGGGTGTGTGGGGGGGAACAGCTCCCCCAGGCTGCACTAAAGCAAAGCTTTGCCCCTTTAGACTAGAAGACAAGAGAACTGCTGCTGCTCCTGGAGGCTTCCAGGCTTACTACTTTTAGCTAAGAAGAAGCATCAGCCAGGGATCTGGAGCCTCAAACTACACTGTGTTTGCATGCACGGCTCCTGCCACACTGCAGAAATTTAACACTGCTTTAACTGCCATGGCTCAATGCTATGGAATTCTGGGATTTGTAGTTTTGTGAGATATTTGGCTTTCTCTGTCAGAGAGCTCTGATGCAACAACAAACTACAAATTCCAGGATTCCATACAATGGACCCATGATAGTTAAAGCGATGTTAAACTGCATTATTTCTGCAGTGTGTCAGCAGCCTAAGGGATGTCCACATATTCTGTACTATCAAACAACTGACATAAACACACGAGAGAAGATGGACTGAAAGTGCCCCTTATAGAATCATACCACTTCCAATTCCTATTCTCAGCAAATCCTGCTGTCCTTAGAAGGTCAATGTCTCCTTCTCCTTTCCTGCATGGTAGTGGGAAATGGTAAGCCACTTTGAAAATATTTAGCTAAAATCTCCATAATGACTGTACAGAGGAGGAAATAAAAAGGTAGAGAGACTGTATGGGGAAACTATATCAGCACCTGCATTGTATGTTGTCAATGGGCATTTGAGGGAACATTTTTGCAGTGCCAAGCAAAAAATCCGGATCCCAAGCCTTCCTTTTTTCTAGTCCTCTCCTGTAATAGCTTTACTGGTCAAGTGCCTGGTGAGTTATCAGAAACACTTGTAAAATGTTTTGACAGCTTTCTGGCACCTGTTATTTGGTCAGTACAAAGTATTAGAACTACTATGAAGGGGAACAATTTATGCTGATTTAGAAAGAAAAACACAATTTCATTATTGAGATTAGGGAATAGTCTTTGGACTTTGATCTCTGGAATCTCACTAGAACTTGAAGTGTTAAAAACAATGGATTTTAAGGGTTGAATTAATTAGGGGAATGAAGGTGAAACTATGTGGGCCAGAAGGGACAGTTTAATTTGTAGGCAGTATCTTTAATCCTAGACCAAAAGCTTGTGTTTCATTTTATTGTAGAAAATCTGTTCTTTCAGAATTACATACTGTGCTGTTCTATAGCAGTCTACTGCCAAAGCTCCTTCTTCAGAATGTCACAGGTGTGCATCTTGCTTTAAGTGTTAGACTACCATATATACCCACATATAAGTCGACCTCATGTATAAGCTGAGGGCGCCTTTTGGACCAAAATTATGGATTTTGCTATGATCCATGGATAGGTCGAGGGTAAAATGCAGGGGCATGTAACAAATCTTTCCTCCTCCTTTTAAAAATGCATAGAGTTAGGAAGAGATAAAGAGAAGAAGAGAATCTCTTTGAGGGGTTACAATGGGGCGGTTAAATTGCATTGCTGAGCTTAAAATGTCTAAATCTATACAAATACAGATAAGGAAAGGAATATAAATGAGGGGAAAGAATGAGAATGCAGCCTGAAAAAAGGGGGGAGCAAGGAAAGCAACCTGCCTCTATTAGGGACACAGCACAAAGGCAGTGACAAGAGGCAGAGGTAAGAAGCCCCACATGGCGTGGAAGCAACATCCCCACCCCATTACCTCCCCTTGTCCAAACTGGAGAAAGAAAAGCAGCCCTTCCTCCTTCCCCATCTTCTTTAGTCCAAACAATGTTCACAGCAGCAATGTGGGGGAACCCGAAGAATGCAGCATGACCTTGAGGTGGAGCACTTGAGGTAGAGCAGAGCGGTCATTTTTAACAAGGGCTTACTGTATATGTCTCACCTCATGAGGCTTGCAGAGAGAGTGTCAAGCCTTGTGGGGCTTATGCTGTAAGCCCCTATATAAAATGATTGCTACTGCTGTGCTCTACCACAAGTGCCCAAAATGGCAGGAAGCACAGAGCTCATCCAGCCATCATAGTCATCATCTGTTTCCAGTATTGACCTGTGGATAAGCTGACCCAGGTTTTTGGGGTTGATATAGAGTAGATGCTGTTTGAGATGAAGAGTCAAGAGAGAGTTAATACAGATAAGAGGACACACTCCTTATTGGCCTTAGATGGACTTGAAACAAAGGTAGTAAATGAAATGCATGCATTTGTGTAGCAGGAGGAGCAATCATGAGAAGCTGTATAGCCCAGTTACACACAAGATCTGGATCCAACACCCCAGTTATTCCTGTTCAGTAAATTCTGAACCATCATGGAAAAATCAGGGGAGAATACAAAACTGCAGGACTCCTTATCAGCAAACAATGCCAATTAGAGGGTAAAAATGCAATGTAACATGCACTTTGAATTCTGATTTAAGAGCTTCAAAGGTTAGGTACTAAGAAGTACACCAAGTTAAACAAATACATAGATATACAGTTAGATCCAGAAATAATTGGACACTGACACAAGTTGTTATTTCGGCTGTTTACCAAAATTAAACCCTTTCTCCAATTTGTATGTGAATACCCTCAAATTAAAGATGAGAGACTGCACTTTAAGCCTATATTCATTATATAATTGTAACTTGACTTTATTTTGGTAAACAGCCAAAATAACAACTCGTGTCAGTGTCCAATTATTCTGGAACTAACTGTATGCAGCAGCAGCTCAAAACATGTATCAGGAGCAAGTCTGGGGGAAATGAGAGGAATAGTCAGGAGAACAGAATTAAACGTCTTTCTATGAAGGTAGGTATAACATATCAGAAATACATCCTAAGCCTAAGAATAGTTTGAATGAAGCAAGAGGCTCTCCAGAAAACTGTATAATGTTGTTCACTTCAGGAAGTTTTCAAGAGGATACTGTGGAAAATCTGCCAGGTGCAGTATAAGTTTACAAAAGAATCCTAGAAAAATGGCTGGGCCAATTACAACTTTTTAGCGCTATCGTTCTGCCTTCCAACAAACACACATTTCTTCTTCAGATATTTAAATGGATGCCTATGATTATGTGGGGCTGTAAGTTAACAGGTAGGCAGCCTACAAATTAACACTGGTAATTATTAGCTTTGTCCTCTCCAATGCAGAAACCCTAGATTCCACAACTGTCCATGTTCCAAGCCCTGCTGTCGATGCAAGGAAAATGTCCCAAGAAATGCTAGCAAGAGAGTACTTGAAATAAATATACAGATAAATGTAAATAATAAAAGTAAATCATATTACTTCTCTAGATATTATCTCGAAGTTCATATACAGGGCAGAGTCAACAACTACCACCAAATAATCATCCTGTCCAAAAAAGAATAGCTTAAGGAACTATGTTGAGTTGTATGAACAGCTTGCATGCTGCCATGCCCCATCTGTCACAAAAGAGCAGATACTGGCAATTGGAATATTCATGGAGAATGTTGTATGTTGAATATGTCCCCCATCATGTTGTTCAAACAGAATATAAATGTTTTATGCAAGCATTTATTTGAAGTAATAAATGGACTTCCTCACAAGGTTAAGACAATTGCAAATAAAGACTAGAAAGCACTTACATACCATTCTGCAAATTAAGCAAGCAGCATTAATAAAAACAATGATAATGATAATAACAAACATGTTAATAATTCCTTCTCCAAGTAAGTAAAAGTAACAAGATCACTTTAATCAGGACTATCTATTAAATGTAATTTAAACAAAAATTAACAGTTAAGTATGTTCTCTGAAGTTCTGTAGCTTAGGATGCACAAAATATGGCTGCAGTGATGCTATCAATCCTCAACAGGGACACAACAGGAAAACTAGAAACAGACAGAGCTCTTGGCAGTGACATTTAGAATGTTTTGTTCCTCAAGAATAACCCCTTAAAAGAGTTAAGATGTATGGATAGGGAGAAGAATAGTATCCAAGCCTATATCTATATATTTAAAAGTAAAACTCGTTGCTCTCCCTGAAAAGACTTAACTGGATGCAAGCACCCAGACTGCTTTTTATTTTGCTTTTTGGAATAGCTGCAGGAGTCTCTTGGCCAGTGTCTCCTAGGTAGTGATGGAAAGTAAGTAAATGAGGAGAGAAAAAACCTTGTTTGTACAACAAAAGTGAAGTTTTAGAGGTGGAAGAAACAGCAGGATGTAAGCACATCCAGTAAACTGCATGGAAATTAATGGGAAGTTTGGTGTGAGGGAGATCCCCCTGCTATCATGCCAATAGGTCCAGTATTGGTATTTCCCAATACCTTGTATGATTCTAACTGATTTTCCATTTTCCTGCTTGATAACATAAAAGGAGTCACAAGTAGCTCACAGCCAGCTTCTTATGCTAATACAACTTCTGCAATTTGTTCAGGAATGTTTTGCTAGAGAAAGGGTGGGCAATGTGTAGTCTTCTAAAGGTTGTCAGACTACAAATACTATAACTGCTAGCCATCATAGCCAAAGGTGAGGGATGTTGAGAGTCACAATCTAACAGCATCAGGAGGGCTACACTTTGTGGGCTGCTGAACTAGAGGCTAGACATTTTGTTAAAGAAGCTAGAAGCCACAACCTAGTATTGTAATAGGACACAGAACCTCTGTTGTTATCTGCTTTCCCTGAATTGTTGTTCTAGTATACATCAACAACACATTGTTTAATATAACACACATACAATTCAGAAAAACATTCCTGTCAGAATTGCAAGAAAATCTACACAGTTCATTTATCATACATTTTCTACATGCAGTGATAAAATAGAAAGGCAAGATGATTTTACACCCACTACAGTGTATCTCACCATGTTCTCCAACCATTTTGGAGTGGTATAAATGGAATTACCCAATTTTTTTTTCCTTCAAAAACCAGCCTATAATGTAAAGTTGAGAAATTAGGACAAATCCAAGATTACCAAGTGAAGCTTCTTCATAGAAATCATAGAATCATAGAGTTGGAAGAGACCACAAGGGCCATCCAGCCCAACCCCCTGCCATGCAGGAATACACAAATCAAAGCAGATGGCCATCCAGCTTCGGTTTAAAACCCCCCCAAAAGAAGGTGATTCCATCACAATAAGAGACACCACGTTCTACTGCCGAACAGCTCTTACTGCCAGGAAGTATTTCCTAATATTCAGGTGGAATCTTTTTTCTTGTAGTCTGAATCCATTGCTCCATGTCTTAGTCTCTGGAGCAGCAGAAAACAAGCTTGCTCCATCCTCAATATGACATCCCTTCAAATATTTAAACATGGCTATCTTAACCTTCTCTTCTACAGGTTAAACATACCCAGCTCCCTAAGTCACTCCTCATAGGGCATGGTTTCCAGACCTTTCACCATTTTGGTTGCACTCCTCTGGACACGCTTCAGCTTATCAACATCTGTCTTGAATTGTGGTGCCCAGAACTGGACACAGTATTCAAAGTGAGGTCTGACCAAAGCAGAATACAGTGGCACTACTACTTCCCTCAATCTATATACTATACTCCTACTGATGTAGCCTAGAACCGCATTGGTTTCTGACAGCTGCATCACACTGCTGACTCATGTGTCGTACTCTACATTTCTCCCTGTTGAAATTAATTTTGTTAGTTTTGGCCCAGCTTTCTAACCTGTTAAGGTCATTTTGTATTCTGTATCTGTAATTCTGAATTCAGTATTAGCTATCCCTCCCTAATTTGATGTTATCTGCAAATTTGACAAGCATGCCCTCTATTCCATCATCCAAGTCACTGATAAAGATGTTGACTAGCACTGGGCCCAGGACAGAACCCAGTGGCACCCCGCTAGTCATTTCTCTCCAGGATGAAAAGGAGCCCTTTGGGTTTGGCTGGTCAAGCAATTACAGATCCACCTAACAGTTACATTGTCTAACCCACATTTTACTAGCTTGTTTGCAAGAATATCATGGGAGGCTGAAATCAAAATATGCTAGATTCATAGCATTCCCTTCATCTCCCAAAGTTGTGCCTCTATTCCAAAAAAAAAAAAAAAAAAAAGAGAGAGAGAGAGAGAGAGAGAGAGAAGAGTTTGACAGGACTTGTTTTTGAGAAACCCATATTGACTTTTAGTGATCACAGCATTCCTTTGTAAGTGCTTACTGACTGCCTGTTTAACAATCTGCTCTAGAATCTTCTTGATTAAGAAGGTATTAACTCAGGTCTTCTTAGTGAAGTCTAGAAGGGGAAAGTCTCACACTAACCACTATACCACAATGCTCTACATATACAATATATTAAAATAAAATTTGATCAAGTTGTTCATAGACCCAAGCAAGGATTTCTGCATGCTTCCAACATTTCTGCCAGGGAATTCCTCATTTTAAATTCCCACATTTTCCCCCACCTCTGAACTTCACTTTTGGTGCACAAACAAGTTCTCTCCATCACTATCTATGAGAAACTGACCAAGAGAATACTGCTATTCCGAAAAACAAAATAAAAAGCAGTCTGGGCCAAGACTGGGAAATTGTTTACTTATCATCCTGAACTCTTTGGAAGAAAGATGTGGTAGTAATGAGATGATCCCATTTGATCCTCAAAACCACTTTGCAGAATAGGTTTCAGTAAGATATTGTAAGTTGCTCAAAACCAGTCACTGAGCTTACTGGGGATGATAAACCCCCATGTCCTCTAATCCTTCTGCCCTCAACATCATTTGACTATTCAGATTATGCAGGCTTACTCTTGATCTTTGGAGTTCACCCTCTGGGGATTGCTTTTAATGTGTATGCCCACACATACTAGCCTAGCACAAGATGGGGTAGAGAAGCCGACACTGAAAAACCTACGCAATCCAGCAGTTTCTGCCCACTATCAACTGTACTCCCACAACTGGCTTTTCCTTTGGCTCAATAGATCTTCAGAGGAATATGGTTCCCTACTCCTCCCCTGGCCTAAATACCCTAAAGGCACCAGAGATCCCATCTGATCTTGGAAACTAAGCAGAGTCAGTTCTTGTTAGTACTTGGACAGAAGATCGCCAACAAATATCCAAATATTAGCTGCTGTAGGCTGTATTTCAGAGGAAGGAACTGGCAAAACCCACCTCTGAGTATTCTTTGCTTAAGAAAGCCTTATGAAATTCATGGGGTTGCCATGACAGGCAACTCGAAGGCACATACACACACCCCTCCCCTAATTTCTGTCCATTACTACCTGTTACACCATACTCAATCTTCAATAGGAATAACCTGTAAAAAATATTTCCATTACTCATGGGATAAAACAGAAAGGCTCCTAGCATAATTTTACTGACTATAAGAAGCGGGCAGAGGTATTTTGCCAACTGTAACCCAAAAAGCCACTGTTATCAAAGAAGGCAAATGTTTTTACTCCCTGGTGCTACAGCACAAATTGCTTTCATTAAGTCTTGTTTCTGCTGCAGGATCATGCTGCTAGACACACAGGACACAAGAGAGTTCTCCTGGCAAATTCACTTTCCCTATAGAAGCCTCATTCTGGGCTTCTCCTTCCCCAACAAAAATTGCAACAACAGTAATACAGTATTGCAATACCCACTGCATACCATGTAACAGTTTTAATGGGACACAATTCTCAATATCGTGAATATTCACTAACTGCTTTCAAGAGGCGGGGAGAGTGTATGTTAGAACTGGCTTTATATAACAACACACACTTATAGTGCTTTGAGGATGCAAAGCATGAGCTATATAAACACTATATTCTCTTCTTAAACATCTTTGTTACCTCAGCAAAAAAAGGCTGATTTAAACAATTAAAGGAGATAACAATTTAAGTAAGTGGTGTAAAACAAGTTTCCCTTTAAATTATTTTCCCCTTAAAAGATTATTTAAATCTGACCAATTAATCATGCTAATAGTATATATTTAATAGAATTGGAAGCAGTCCTATGAGCCATCAGGTCCAACTCTCTGCTCAATGTTGGATCTCTAGCTAGAGCATCCCCAGCAAGTAGCTGTCCAGCCTCTTTTTGAAGACATCCAGAGAAAAAGATCTCACCATGTCTCTAGGCAATTGGTTCCATTGCTGAACTACTCTCACTGTCAACAAGTTCCTTCTAATGTTCAACCAACATCTATCTTCCTGCAGCTTAAAAGCATTAGACTAGGCCTACACTCTGAGGCAGTGTCATGATGGAGTGGCCAGCTCCATCATGGGGAGTTTTTCTGCAAAACCTAGTTACAGCATCTGGAAAATTCCACTCCCTGCTTCCATAGCAACAGGTATGGTAGAGGGTGGGAACCTAATTTCCTAAACATGACATCATATCACCTGACTGGAGAGCCAATCAGATCTGAAAATGCAGAACCAATCAACGTTGACTAATGGAGTTTTGAGTTTCTGAACTCCTTTGTTTGAAGACACATGGCTGGAGGCCAGCAAGGAGGCCACATGGCTTGAGAACATCAAAGAGCCACAAGGGATATCAGAAGTCTGGGGAGAGACTTCTAAATGACTCTGAATTCCATCACCAGAGATTTAGCTAGGCCGGCTTATGATCAGCCTGAGCCTAACCTATCCCAATTGGGACATAGACTAAGACTATGGACCTTCCTAATTGTAAGTTACTAATTTCTTAGCGTAAGGCATGTGATTAGCTAAAAATGTGTTAGTTTTATGATTTATTTTTAATCCTATGACTGAATGTATTCTCTGTGACTTTGTTAAGTTGAGAACCTGGACAGACTAGATTTCCCTCCATGCTGTTTCATTGCTTGAACTGAAAAATAAAGCTTTTTCTGTTTTTTCCTATCAACCATGCATGTGCCGAGCTTGGTTCATCGCTATCTGAATTCCCATGGGATAAAGAAGGGGAGCTGGTGATACAATTGCCCCCCCCCCATTTGCGGATTTCACTCTTGCAGTTTTGATTATTCGCCGTTTGCTCAGCAAGAAACCCATTTAAATTAGCTTCTCTAGAGGAGCAGATTTAAACTTGCTTGCTGAGCAAACCAGGCCCTAAACTCCCCGCTCTCCTGGGGCTTGGCTCCATTTGGGGTGGAAAGCCAAGCCTCGGGAGAGAGGGGAGTTGGTGGGAAAGGTGCTTTTTAGCCCTCCCGTCCTTCCCAAAGCCGCGATTGAGCTTTCCAAGCCTTGTTGCGGCTTTGGGGAGGGGTGGCTGAAAAGCCTCTCTGCCACGTTCCTTCCACCCCTCCCGACATTCCCAAAGCAGCTATGGGGCTCTCAATCCCTAGAGCCCCCTCGTGAAGGCCGGGGAGAGGCCGGCAAGCCTCCCTCCCTCCTGCCACCATCCCCGGCCTTCCCGAGGCATCTCTGGGCTTCAAAGACCCGGAACACCCTCGTGAAGGCTGAGAAGAGGCCGGCAAGCCTCCCGCCTGCCCACCACCGTCCGCGGCCTTCCTAAGGCGGCTCCGGGGCTTCAAACCCCCAGAGCCCCCTCGTGAAGGCCGGGGAGAGGCCGGCAAGCCTCCTGCCCGCCCGCATCCCTGGCCTTCCCAAGGCGGCTCTGGGACTTCAAAGCCCCGGAGCTGCCTCGAGAAGGCCAGGGGGAGGCCTGTCAACCTCCCAGTGGCCACCACAACCTTCCCAAAGTGGGTATGGGTTTGAGAGCCCCATAGCCATTTCAGGAAGCGCAGTAGATGGCAGGGGGTGTGGCGGCCAGGTGGAGGCCCTTTTTATTTGCATTTTTTCACATTCGTGCAGGTCTCGAGGCCCTAACCCCCGCGAATGTGGCGGGATGACTGTACTTTAACATAACCCGCACAGCATCTCGGGGAAACCGTATGCTCTCCTTCTTGGCTCTGGCTTGTGCCCCCCTTCTTGCCTTCTTGGAGTCCCCTGGGTTCCCCTTGTCCTCAGGTTCCTTCGACCCCCCCCCCATGTCCTCATCAGAGAGGTCTTCCCCTGTGACCTCCATTAGGCTTTCATCCTCTTCCTCCTCGCTGGAGGAAGCTAAGCCTGAGCCCTTCTCCAGGCGCCTGGTCACCGAAGCCGCTGCGGCCAAAGCGGCTGCCAGGTTGTGATTGGGGAAACCCTCCTGAATGACCTCACACAATTCCTCCCCCGACGGGGCCCCCCTTACCCTGTCCATGGGCTTCTTACTGGACTCTGGCGCCTTCAGCGCCTGTGCAGGGGTTACAGGGGGGCTGGGAAGACACCTCAGCACCCGCAGCTCCCTTTTCAGCTAGCTGTTTGCCCCTTGCCATTAGCTTCGATTGCGGCTGTGGCTGTTTTGCCTTGGGCACGCTCCCGGAGCGGCCACTGGCGATGGCCTTTTCCACTTCTCTCGCTGCCCTCCTCTGGGTCACCGGAGCGATGTGCTGGCCAGAGGAGGCTGAGGCGGAGTCCATCGTGGAGGTTCCTCTTAAGCCGCCATTTTGGGAGCTAGAGGTTTCCGTCTGCTGCTGCTCTGTCACGCTTTGCTCTGCACTTGTGGCTTGCCCTTTGTTTCCTCCCATGGCTGACAAACGGAGAAAAACAAGGATGCGGAAAAGGGTGAGCAGAGTAAGGAGAGGAGGGCAGAGATGAGAGGCAGCCGATGGGGGGGGGAATGGAGAGAAGAGCAGGACGAGCGAGGTTTCTTTTAATTTTTTTTTTAAGGTGGAGGGGAAGGAGCGAGAGGGGGAAGTTAATTAAGGAAAATAACCAACAAAATAGAATAAGAATGAATAGAAAAGGACAGAGTCCGGAGGAGATGGAATCCTGTCCTTGCTGGGCTAAGCAGGAAGTAGAAGTGGCCTCGTGGGAAGGAGGAGGAGAGGACAAAAGATTGAATTTCCAAGGGCTCAGAACTACTTCCTGCTTCAAGTTCGGCGGTCCTAATTTCCCAATCATGATGGCTTGTTCCTGCCACCTCACCCCACAGTAAAAAGAGGCAACGCAGCAGGAACATTCCGTCTTCCGTGCTGCCTTACCGCATTACATTACCATTCTTCCAGCATTCTTTTATTCCAGTTCCATGGGAGACTGAGGTAAAACAGCATATTTTTGCTAACGGGTTTTCCTGGTTAGCAAAAAGACTCAGTTTTACCTCGGTCCCCCATGGGACTGGAACGAAAGAATGACAATGTCATGTGGTAAGGCAGCTCGGAAGACGGAACATTCCTGCTCCCCTGCCGCTTTTCTCTGGAGTGCAGTAAGCCCCTAAGAGGATTAAAGCTTGACATATGGAATAATGTTTAGAATGTACACATCAGCTTTCACCCAAAAATCTCAATCTACCAAGACAGATTGAAACCAGTTGTGTGGGGTGGGGGTAAGTTATATTATCAAATAAGGAATGTGGGAGCAAGTCCTGAAGGCATATACCAAATCACATTCAGAAATGTTCAGAGTTACTGCATCACACAGGGGAAAAGGAAACATTAAATGGTTCTACACACATAATGCTTTTATACCCCCTCCAAACTATTATAATCAGAAACAGAAAGCATTTCTACTACATAAAAGCCAAGCTAGTGCAAGCTATCATACATGTAACAGATTTTCCTCTCTAGTAGAGCCATTCCACACATGGAAAAGTAAAGCCAGGTGTACAGTTAACAGGGAGCTGCAATTGTAATTCTGTAGAACATACCTTTGAGGGACAGCTTTATTGCATGTTTAGCTACTAAAATATGATGTATAAAATTGTCCTTCTCTTTTCCATCACTAGCCTTTGTTCAACAAACAAGCAGAATCAAAATCTTTTTTTTCCCTGCAGCAGTAAGAGAGCCAAGCAAATATACTGGAAGAAACATCCTTCATCTTAAGCAAATGGAAGCACGGTCATACCTTGATGCTGCTTTAAAGTCTAACTTTCTCCATATGACATCTCCATATCTTGATCAATCACAAGGACATGAATTCAATGGTTGCACACAGAAGGACTCAGGTTTAATCCATGGTATTTCTAGTTAAAAGGATCTCAGCACACCAAGCATATGAAAGATCCATCCTCAAGACCCTGGAGAGCCAGAGTGGGTGGCAGCAGACTCGATGACAAGTACTCTATGAGTTAAATTTCTGGTGAGGTCACCAACAAGAAGCTTTACCTCCTCATCTTGTTTCTCATAACCAAATTGACAGTTTTTTTACACAAGCATGACTTCAGAAGAGGGTTGAGAGTTGAACACATTGATTTTCATTTTATAATACGAACCTCTTGCAAGCAGGTTAACCTGGCAGTGTGGCTCCACACTCTATTAACCTCTCATATGGTTTACTATAAAGCACTGCACTGTGGGCTGTCTTCAGGACAGGACAGCTTAGAAATTTCAACAAATGCAAAATAATGGCTGCAGGAGTTTTAGTGGAGACCAGGCACTATTATCATATTAATGGCCTTCTCACTTTCACTGACTTCCAATTTGTGTCCAGGTCCAATTCAAAATGCTGGGTTTGACCTATAAAAGTCTACATGGCTTGGGACCTCAGCATCTGAGAGAGACAGTCTCCCGTATGTATCTACCTGTGCATAAGCTTATTTATGGAAGGATTTATTTGAATATCAACTTGCATTCTAGAGAGTGGCTGTCATAGAGAGAGGGGTTTCCCACTACCACAGGAACATAAACATTACAGAAGCTTACCTGGGGCCCAGATAGTTGTTTTTTTGGTGTCAAGTTGGGATTTTTTATTTTAATTTTTTTTTCTCCCAGGGATTTTAAACATTTTAAATGTTTAAATTATTTCAGTCTTGGAGTTTAGTTTTAGCCCCTTGTATTTTGAATCACGTTGTACTGTGTTGGCATGTGTTTATTGAAATTGTATGCTGTGCTGGACCTTAATATGACTTCTTCCAACTCTGCAATTCTATGATTCTAGTGATTTCATCTTGTGATTTAGTGTGACTTGTTGTGATTTCTATAGTTATCATTATGTTTTTAACAGCTATACAAAGCCTAGAAGATCTAGTTTGAGGTATTCAATAAATAATAAATAAAATTAAGACCCCTCTGCAGGATTTCAAATAGCCAGAGTTTAAGTGCTTTGCACAGTCCCTACTTGTATAATTTTAACAAGCCACAAAATATCCCTTTGCTTGTGGTAGAATCACACCAATGATCCTTGTTACTCAGCATAGCCTAGGATCTCCAATGGTTCTCAACACAGCTGTGCAGCTGATGAATTTCAGATTTTGTGTGTATGATTAGATGTGAGAGTTAGCATGGAATAGTGGTATAGAACTCCGGGAGACCAGGGTCTGAATCCCCACTCAACCATGGAAACCTACTGGGTGACCTTGGACAAGTCACACTCTTTTGACCTCACAGGGAGGCAATAGCAAGCCTCCTCTGAACAGCTCTTGCCAAAAACAAAAACAAACAAACAACAACAACAACAAAAACTCAAAGGCACCTAGACAAAAATCTTGGGGGAAAATGATTTTATTTTTACACTAAGTGTCTGCCACACTCTCTAGAGGCATACCTTGTGAGCAACATTTAAGTGTGAAATGATGTGAAGCCACAAAACAAATGTACACAGATGGCAAGTGGTAAAGTACCTGGCTCTCCCACAAAATATCCTGTTGTACACTTGAAGTACCAAACTAAAACATGAAGGGGATACATTTATTGCTAAGGAGTTTTCAACTCATCAAAATAAAATAAAATACAGTGGCCTATATCCACTTGCTAGTCTCAGCTAAACAAGTGATACTCAAAGTGGTGGCCCATGGTGCAACTATTGGTCCCTGGAAAGTTTTGAGGAGAGCTAGGAACAGCTGTAGCCAATGGGTGAAAATATGGTACCATTGCCTGATATACTGGGGCAGGGGGGAATGCCATTCTCCAACATTAGACAGCTTAAGAACCACTGAGCTAGCGTGAACAAATGCTGGAAGTCAGTCTCACCAGTCTACTATACTTGGGACCAGCAACTGGATTTGAGTTAATACACCTGGGTGTTGTTGTGTGTGGGTTTTTTTTTTTTTAGCAAAAGCTTAGTTTAGGTGTCTTTTTGAATACTCAAGGAATACTTCTCACTGATGGAAAGAATAGCCATCTTTTTCTAAAAGCAAAACATTCCTCATTACAGGGATACAGCAAGATGAAAGCCAACTTTTCCAGAAATGAACCCTAAACATGTGGTTACAGTGATTAAAATTAGCCCAGATCAATCAGATAACCAACCTTATGTAGAAAAAAGCTCGTCTGAAAGTAAACATATTCTTTAAAAATTTAAACCGTGCCTCATCTTTCTTCAAGATACTAGAGCATAAACAATCAAAGACCATTAAAAAATAATTCAGAGTAACTCATCATCAAACCATGGAAAAGCAGCAGATACAATAAAACTGAAAGATTCCACCAACTGAAATATCTTGGCAAACAAAATAGCTTGAAGTTCTGCCAAAATGGTTGGCATGCTGGTTCTGTTTGCATGCCTATGGGGAGAGTATCCCATAGTCTTTCTTCCTTGTTGGCGTACAGCATACAGTCTTACAGAAGAGCCTTACCTGATCATCTTGAGTCACCAGAAAGTTGATCTAATGCAGGGGTGAGCAAACTGTGTCCCAAGTGGCAGAGGTAGCTCCACAAGGCCATCTTTAAAACCCAAAGGGGTTGTGACACTTTGACAAAAAAGTCTTGGCCAAAAATGATTTTATTTTTTACACTAAATGTGCCCTCCACAACCTCTAGAGGAGTGGTGGGGACATTCTGGATTTCAAGAAAAATATACCCAAACTGGCAGCAAGGAATGATGATAAGGGATATGGTCCTCTGAGATCTGGCGGAGGGCGGCATACAAGATCTGTCTATTAAATCATGAGACTGATAAATAACCCATCTTTATTTATATGCATTGCAATTCTAATGCTTATCCCCTTCAATATACTCCCTGTTTACACTCACACATTGATACAGTCTTGTTTTCCACTGGTCGAAGGTGTGGAGCAGATCTGTTTCTGTCAGCTATGTCAACACAAAGTTAAAACAATTTAATATTGTTTTAAGGGGTGGGTGGGTTAGGGTACTGATGTAATTATGGAGTTTTTATGCTGTAAGCCGCCCTGATTGTGTTGCAGAAGGATGGGATAGAAATAAATATTATTATTATTATTATTATTATTATTATTACCACCACATCTGCAGTTTTCTTCTTTACTATATCAACTGACTCAAAATGTGTTCCTTTAAGCATCAATTTCACTTTAGGGAAAAGAAAAAAAGTCTCATGGTGCCAAATCTGGTGAATATGGAGGCTGTTCAAGTGTAGTAATGCATTTATTGGCCAAAAACTGCTTCACAGAAAGTGTTGTGCGAGCAAGCACATTGTCTTGATGAAGAATGAAACCATTTCCCCACAGTTCTGGCCTTTTTTTCTGACACTCTCTCTCAGCTTTGCCAAAACTTCCTTACAATAATGTTGGTTCACTGTTCTACCTTCTGGAACCCATTCTGCCAAAATTATACCCTTGATGTTAAAAAAAACACACACCAATGATCATGGTGTTTAATGTGTACTTGCTTTGATGTGCTTCTCTCATTCTTGGTGAAGATAGTGTTTTCCAGTGCATTGTTTTGTCTCAGGATCATACTGGATGATCCAGGTTTCATCACAAGTAATGATTTTTTTTGAAAAAAGGTTTGGGTCCACCTCAAAGTTGCTGCAGAATGTCAGCACAAATTTCCTTGCAGCACTCTGTTCTGGTGTGAAAACACTAGGGGCCATCTTGCCAAAACTTTTCTCATGTTGAGATCCTCATGCAAAATATTTTACACAGGGTCTTTCTTTGTCAATGTTCATGGCTTCAGCTATCATTCTAACGCAGAGTCAGCAGTCTCCTCGAACAATCGGGCTGATTTTTTTCCACCATTTCTTCAATTCTTGACGTGGAAGGTTGTCCAGAGTGCTCATTGTCTTCCACACTCTCATGTCCTTCTAAGAATCTTTTGTGCCACTCAAACACATGTGCACAAGACACGCAATCTTCCACATAGGGCTCATAAGCATTTGAAAAAATCCGTTGGTGTTTTGTTCAATTTTACTAAAAATTTCAAATTGACACATTGCTCGACTAAACTTAGCATCTTTCCGGCACACAACGGACAACATAGCGGCTTTAAAGGAAGACTGACAATTAACTGAACTGCCGAGAGTGTTGATGTTTGTTTGTCATGCAGGTTCAGACATGCTCAAGGTCGCCACTCAAGCATTCACAATCAGTTCTCCCTGATTTGTCTGAAAGGTAGAGAAAGGACAGGTTGCTTACCTGTAACCATAGATCTTCGAGTGGTCTTCTGTGAATTCACACAGTTGGGTTTATTCCTGCGCCTGCGCAGTGCCGACGGAACCTTCTAGCATCGCTAGGCAGAATGTGCATTGATACATTTTTGGCGGTAACTCCGCCTACCATAACGGTCCCTTAAAAGGCTCTCCCACCTAAATCCCCTCAGTTCCTTGAATGACGCCGCAATTAGCAGCATCAGGAACATTAAGCAATCGTGCAGTAGTAGGACATAGAGGGGAGGAAGGGCGGGTCTGTGTGAATTCACAGAAGACCACTCGAAGATCTATGGTTACAGGTAAGCAACCTGTCCATCTTCTTCGTGGTCTCTGTGAATCACACAGTTGGGTAGATTAGCAAGCTTCCCCACTGGAGGAGGGTATGTCCTGTATGTCAGTAGACGAGGACCCCTCACATAGGCCTTGAAAGGGATTCCCCACAAGTTTTTTTTTTTGCACATTCCACAAGACTGACTCATTCTCACCAAAATTCTAACAGCAATGGATATGTTCAACATGAATACAATCATTACACTCACTTATTGAATGGAAGACAAAAGCACAGCCCTCCCAAAGGCAGCCTCGTTCCTAGAACGAGAGTCCAGTCTGTAGTGTAAGATAAATATCAATGGTGAGGACCAAGTTGCAGCACGGCAGACATCCTCTAGGGGCACCCCTGAGAGGAACGCAGTCGAAGCAGAGACAGCTCTCGTAGAATGCCCACGAATCCGTGGAGGCAGCGGCTTCTTGGCCAGTTCGTAGCAGAGCGCGATGGTCGATGTCACCCACTTCGAGAGACGCTGCGGCGAGATCGGAGCACCCCGCTTAGAGTCAGAGTAAGAGACAAAAAGTTGGGGCGATTGTCGGAACGGAGCAGTCCGTTGTATGTAGAAAGCAAGCGCCCTCCGCACATCCATCGAGTGGAGGGTACGCTCGAATTCGTCCTTCGGAATCTGCATTAAAGCCGGCAGAATGATGGGCTGGTTAAGATGAAAACTGGAGACTACTTTAGGAAGAAAGGAAATGTCCGGTCTCAGAACCACCTTATGTTTATGGAAGCAGAGATATGGATGATCCGATCGAAGGGCGCAAAGTTCTCCAGCCCGACGAGCGGAGGTGATGGCTACCAGGAAGGCCGTCTTCCAGGTTAGTAGGCGAAGGTCGGTCGAAGCCATAGGTTCGAAGGGGCGTCTTACCAGCTGAGAAAGGACGAGTTCAAGGCTCCACGATGGCACGGGATCAAGTACGGGAGGATGGAGGTTCATGTATCCCTTCAGGAACCTTTTCACTGTCGGATCCTGGAAAGGAGACGGTCGGTTCCTAGCCTGAAACTCAACGGAGATAGCCGCCAGATAGACCCGAAGAGACGAAATCGAAAGTCCGGCTTTCGAGAGGTCTAAGAGGAATTGGAGGACCGTCGACACCGAGAAGGATCCAACAGTTACTCCTTTGTCTGCTAGGAACCGCTGGAATCGATTCAACTTGTAGAGGTAGGCCTTCCGAGTGGAAGGTTTCCTCGCCGCATCAATAACTGTCTGAACCTCAGGAGGAAGTAGGGACGGAGGAGTAGACTGAGGAAGGACGGCGGTCACGGGCGGATTCTCCATGCCGTCAGGTGAAGAGAGTCGAGGTCTGGATGTCTCACCCTGCCCTGGTGGATGGTCAATAGGTCCGGCCGCCTTGGGAGGTGGAGGTAGTGCCTGTCGGAGAGTAGAAGCAGTGGAGCAAACCACGGTTGTCGAGGCCACCAAGGCGTGATGAGGATCGCATCCGCTCGGTCCCGGCGAAGCTTGGCGATTACCCTTGTCAGAAGCGGGATCGGGGGGAAGAGATACAGGAGCGGGCCATTCCATCGGTACAGGAACGCGTCTCCCCTCGAATCCTTGTGGCGCACTCTGGAGCAGAACTGGTTGCACTGTGTGTTCTGGGCAGTCGCGAACACATCTATCAGAGGGGTCCCCCAACGAAGGAAAAGGTCGGACACTACGTGTCGATGAAGCATCCACTCGTGGACGTTGGAACTGGAACGGCTCAGTCCGTCTGCAAGAGTGTTCTCGTCCCCTGGAAGATGGATGGACTGCAGGAAGACGTTCCTTTCCACACACCAATCCCAAATTTGTAGTGTGAGTTGAAGGAGCTGAGAGGACCTGGTGCCCCCTTGCTTGTTCAAGTAATACATCACGGACGTGTTGTCTGTGAGAAGAACCGTTCTGTTCCTCACCATGACCTTGAAGGAGCGAAGAGCTTTCTGGACCGCCAGAAGTTCGAGTACATTGATGTGTAGCAGTTTCTCGTTGTCGGACCAGACACTCTGAATCGTGTGGGATCCGAGGTGGGCACCCCATCCCTGTAGCGAGGCATCCGTCGCGATAGAGACGCTCGGCTGAGGGGGCTCGAATGGGAGGCCCGAGAGGACGTTGGTCGGGTCCAACCACCAGTTCAGGGAGCGTTGGACGTAGCGAGGCATGGTTAGAAACATGTCTGGTGGGTCGTTGAGGTGATCGAATGCATTGAGGAACCATTGCTGAAGGGAACGAAACCGACGCCTGGCCAGAGTGATGACAGATGTGGTGGCTGCCATGTGGCCTAGGAGGACTTGGACGTCGCGCGCTCAGATCCGACGAGATCGACGACAAGCATGAATCAGGAATCGTAGGGTGTTGAAATGGTACCCTGGCAGATAGGCCGCCGTGGAAATTGAATCCAAGCGGGCACCTATAAACTGGATCATTTGTGACGGGGTTAACTGAGATTTTTCCATGTTGACAACAAGTCCCAGGGTGTATAACACATTCAGGGTGAAGTCTATGTGTTTGACCAGTTGGGGCCTCGAGTTCGCCACTAAAAGCCAATCGTCGATGTACGGGAAGACAACGACTCCGTGCTGACGAAGAAAGGCCACCACTGGTGCCATGCATTTGGTGAAGACCCTCGGTGCCGTGGAGAGTCCGAAGGGCAGGACGCGGAATTGGTAGGTATCGGTCCCAATCTGGAACGCCAAGAACCTCCTGTGTGCAGGGTGAATACCTATGTGAAAGTAGGCATCTTTGAGATCGATGGATGCAAACCAATCCCCGTGCTGGAGGAGAGGGAGGATGAGGGCAAGAGTGGTCATCCGAAATTTCTTCGGGGTGATGTACCAATTCACTCCCCTGAGGTCGAGGATGGGACGGAGGCCTCCATCCTTCTTCGGTACCAGGAAGTACCTGGAGAAGAAGCAGTGGTGAAGTTGCTCGGGAGACACGGGTTCGATGGCTCCTTTCTGGAGAAGGGTTTGTATCTCCTTGATCAGGGGAGGGGAGGGGGGCGTTGAGTATGTCCGGCCTGTCGGAGGCAGTTCGTCGAACTTGATCCAGTAGCCCTGTCGTACTATTTGCAGTAGACTAAAATATATATCCATAACTATAGATGTTATGGAGGACCAGGCTTCCTGGAACAGTGACAGGCAGCTTCCGAACAGGGGGTTCTGAAAGAAAATGCAAACATCAAAATAAGGCTTCGCAATTAAAACCTTTTTCTGCCCTGGTCCTGGGGCCTGTGTTTGGACGACACTCGGTACCGGGACGTGGAACCCTGACTCCTCACCGAGGAAGCAAAGGAGGCCGGTTGTTGAAACCGAGAGCGCCTGGAGGTCTGAGGGGTGCTATCTCTCCAGTATGGCTGGCTAAGGGAGTAGGTGCTCCATCCCGAGCGGTGTCTAGGGCGATATGCAGAAGATGAGGCCGATGGCATACCATATTTTCTGGCCGTAGTCCTCATCTAATGCGTAAATTCAAGTTTTTCGTCTGTCGACGCATTGAAAAGGCCTGTGGCATATCTTCAATGGTGGCAGCCGCCTGGGGCAAGAGACCCGACGATCGGAGCCAAGCGTGACGCCTCAAGGCAATGGAGCCCGCCACCGTCTTTGCTGCGCAGTCAGCGACATGTCTTGCAGAGTTCATCTGCTGGCCAGCTAGAAGCTGGGCTTCAGATTGAATAGCCTCCGCTAGTCGTTTTCTTTCATCAGGCAGGTCCTGGATGAGGGGCAGCATCCTCTCCCACAACACCTGCTGATAAGCCCCCATGCAGGCCGCGTAGTTGGCAATACGAAAACTCAGCCCAGCGGCAGAGTACAGCTTTTTTCCAATGATATCCAGCTTCCTGCCCTCGGTGTCAGGAGGGGTGGACTGGGGACGACGCTGCCTCCGAGGCTGGGCTGCCTCTACGACGACCGAGTTGGGCTTAGGGTGTTCTCTGAGCCAATCGATACCGTCTCCGGAGACGCGATAGAGCCTGTCGATCCGCTTCAAGGTCGAAGGGATAGAGGACAGGTTTTCCCACGAGTTCTGCGTCAACTTTGAGAGGGACGGCAGGACCGGGATACTGGCAGTTGGAGGTGCCTTTGATTTGATCCTTTGATAAATCGGATCCACGGGCTCTGTCTCCTTCTCCGCGACCTTCAGCTCAAGGGCGTGAGACATCCTGATGACTTGTTCCGCAAAGGAACGGACGTCGTCGGTAGGAGACGAGGAGTCCTCATCCAGAAGATCGGGTTGGGGGGACGGTACATATGGCTGATATTCTTCAGAAGAGAAGAAACCGAAGAGTCGGACGTCGGAGGCGGAGAGCGGCGTGGGTCCTGAAGCGATGTTGTGCGAGGTGGCGGAGATGGAGGTAGCGGAGGCAAGGGCCGAAAGGGGGACACTTGGCAGCTAGTGTCTTTCAGCAAAGGTCTTGTTGGTTCTTTCCCAAAAATGGTACCTTTATCTCCCCCATGGAAGGATAGGCGAGGTGGGGATGAAGCCACAGAATGCAAGACAGCAGCCTCTGATGTGAGATGAAACACTCAGTCCCCTGCAGAGATCGAGGTCTGAGGTAAGGGTATCGGAGTAGCAAAAGCTGACATCGCCATTTCATAGGCGCTGTAGGCATGCTCATCTCGAGCCCTGGAGGTTGAAGGCCTGGGTTCGTCCAAATGGTGCGGCTCGTCAGGATCCCCCCGACTGGTGGAGGAGTCCCGGAGCAGCTCCGACCTGGAGACGCAGAGGGTTGGAGAAAGCCCGTGGGCATGCACGACTCCGGCAGATTCATCAGCCGAGCCAACCTCTACTTCAACGACCTCGAGAGAGGGAGTCGGAGTCGGCGATCTAGGACGGGGTTCGGTCCCCACGTCTCGATCCCGAGGGGGCGTCTGACGCTGCGAGGGAGGTTGGGTCTCGGAGGCAGACGCAGTTGCGGCTGTAGACGGCAAAGATTCTCGGGCCCGAGAGCACTCCTTCTCATGTTCCTCACGCAGAGGTCGCTTGGTCTTCTTTTTCTTAGGGATCTTAGACTTAAGAGCGGTTCGAAGGCTCTCGGGTGCGGTCTCCATCCCGAGATCCCGCACGGTCCCGAGGACAGTCCCCAGCGCTCCCAGCGCCTGAATCCGAGGAGGCTTGAATGCTAGAGGATGAATGCAAGGCATGTTTATGGGAGTGAAGAACAGCCTCCGGGTCCGAAGCAACAGATCGTCTCCGAGATGGGCTTCGGGAGCGTCGGCGCTTGGCAGGTGGTGACTGGGGGGACTTTGGAGCGGGGGATCTTCCCCGTGGTGGAACCCCAGTAAATACAGCCGGCGTCGAAGAAGTCGACGGGATGAGGGCCTTCTCATATACAAAGGCCTTTAGCCTTAAGGATCGGTGTTTCCTGGCCTGAGGCGTGAAGGCCTTACAATGCACACACGCATCCACGTTGTGCGTTTCTCCCAGGCAGATGAGGCACCGAGAGTGGCCATTGGAGCTGGGGAGCTTAGCCTGGCACACAACACAGCACTTAAAGCCGGTTTTCGTAGCCATATTAGGGATAAGAATAGGCGTCGTCAAGAGTAAGCGGTCAAACCTGAAATCAGAGTCCGTAACCAAATCCGAGAGAGAGTCAGAGCCGTTGCCAGGGAATCCAAGTCAAGCCACAAATCACCGATAGCAAAAAAACACAATGCGAAGAGAGAAATCCAAAAGCCAGTCCGAGTCAGTATGAGAAAACGAAAGTAAGCAATGCGAAGGTTCCTTTCAAGCTGCTAGCGCGGCAGAAAAAAAGGAACTGAGGGGATTTAGGCGGGAGAGCCTTTTAAGGGACCGTTATGGTAGGCGGAGTTACCACCAAAAATGTATCAATGCACATTCTGCCTAGCGATGCTAGAAGGTTCCGTAGGCACTGCGCAGGCACAGGAATAAACCCAACTGTGTGATTCACAGAGACCACGAAGAAGATCAGTGTTGTTATTTAACAGACAGACCTCGTACATGCCCTCAATCCCTGCCAGCTGACTACCCCATTATATGGAAAGGTGCTCTCACAGATGCTTCCATATGACACACAGATGCACTGCTTGAAACCAATTAAAACATGTGGTCCTACTTATGGGTAAGAATGCTATATACAGAAGAAATAAATGACTGAATCATAAATTCACTTATAGTATGTTCATTCTGAAGTCCCATTGTTTTCTGAAGCAAAAAATGAACTCCCTTCAGCAAAAGGGACCGCAGAAGACATGCAAATTCTACTTGAAGTATTTTTTTTTATCCAGGAATAACTCAGCATACTGAGAAGTTATCACTTGCTGCTGTAGCCACTGGGTGGCAAATATTCATCTTTGCATTTAACTCATCCTTGGACAAATAGACTGACAAAGACTCAAGCTACTGTTTGTTAAAGGAGCTCTAGTGATCTAGTGCAGAATATGCATTTA
This sequence comes from Gambelia wislizenii, assembly GCA_030847615.1. Lineage (NCBI taxonomy): Eukaryota > Metazoa > Chordata > Lepidosauria > Squamata > Crotaphytidae > Gambelia > Gambelia wislizenii. The sequence continues at coordinate 39,923,697 of JAUMIR010000004.1, forward strand.
TCCAACACATACAAGCTCCTACTTTCTCCCATACATATTCCAATCTTCATCATTCAAAACCCAATCTTGCCAAATGCTACTCCTGACTATGACTTGGGTTCTGCTATGTGCAGACACAGAGAGAGGAGAAGAGGAAGAAAGGGAGGGAGGGAGTGTGTGAGAGAGAAAAAGGAATGCATGCACCCATTTTAATCTTGCTAGCAATGTATAAATTCTCTTTATCATTTGTCCCCTAGCTCTTAAATTCTACTGAAACAAAGATGAGTAGAGCAAGTGTTTGCCTTCAGCAACTGTTTGCAGAAAGGCAGATCACACCATTTACTAAAAGCAATTTCAACAAGCTACTTAATTGTTTCAAAGACATTAGAAAGTGAAACCTTAATGGGCTTCTTAGTACTTATTTCCAGCACCAAGTTCAAGAAGCAAGGCAAGTGCAGGAAGAAAAATGCTCTGACATTAAACAAAGCCATAATAATTGAGCTTTCTAAATAAGGCTAAGGTGTTAGATTCTGCTTAGTTCAACAGAAACCTTTACTGAACACAAACCAGTGTGTGTGTGTGTGTGTGTGTGTGTGTTGGGGGGGGGTCTCTCTTTTGTTAAAAAGCAGTGTTCTTTTCTAGGGGAGAATAGAAAAGGAGTTTTCCCTACTTGGTGAAAACATGTACATAAACCAAGAGAAGGTGACTGGATTTTTTTTTTAGTCTACTGATGTTAAGGGAGACACCAGTATGCCACGTGAAAGAGAGGAGAATAAATTATTAGGAAAAAGGGGTAGGATGTTGTAAAAACTCATGTACAGATCTCATTGATTTTAATTGGACCTTGTGGAGTGAGACGAGACATGGAGACCTGGGGGGAAATAATAGAAAAAAGTGTGGGAAACAGGTCTTTTCCAGTTCATTTTTTAATCTGAATCCCCTTTTCTAGAAAATATTTAAGAAGTGGATTATGGAATATTTTCTTTAAGAATTATGAACAAAGTATTTAAGACAAGGTTTTCCTAGATTTATTCCCCCCTCATTATTTCTAAAAATTATGGAGGAAGAAGTGTTTTATGCAAGACAAGGTACAGTATCTCATATCATTGCAATTACTGGTCTTGGTTTCCTTTTCTCAGTTCTTTATATGGGAATAAATGCTCTTTGTCTACTTATGGAGGACTAGAAGACACACACAAAAATGATTTGTTTTTCTAATGCTGATAGTTTTTTCTGTTTTAATTTTTTTTTTCGGGGGGTGCTGTCTGCACCATTGTACACTGGCAAAAGCAAAGAGGTTCCTTGTGATTCAAGTGTCCCTTACAGTTGTATCCAGTGTCTCCATTTGAAACAATAACAATTTAAAAAGTGAATTCAAACATGATACCTGTATGCACAACCAAGTTATACAGAATGCATTTTATGTTCCTAAAGTAACAAAGAGGTTTTCAATATGTAAAGGGTGCTAATACTGCATGTTTGATTTTTCTTAAATTTCTATTTTCCGTCAAAAAACATAGGGGGGCTCCCCCAAGACATCAATATTTCCAAAGATTTTATGTCTCTTAAGTGTGATGCTAGCACTGGAGCAATGAGATGCAACACATCAAATGCAGCCCCTATTCAGGTATAAATACCACAGTAAGATTTAATGTGTGAGAGCCAGTGTGGTGTAGTGGTTTGAGTGTTGGACAAGGACTCTAGGAGACTAGGGTTTGAATCTCCACAGAGCCATAGAAACCCACCAGGTGACCATAGGCAAGTCACATTCTCTCAGCTTCAGAGAAATCTGAGCTCTTAGCAAATCCCCTCTGAACCGATCTTGCCAAGAAAACCCCGTGATAGTGGTCACCATAAGTCAGAAACCAACTTAAAGGCACCCAACAACAAAGATTTAATGTGACACTGACAGGCCTAGGCTCTTCCAAGGCTCACATGCCTCATGTGCAACCACAATTTAAAATTAGCTTATTTTACCTTAGTCATAATTAATGTTATCCCCATTACCTATTCAGGTGAAACAAAGCATGATTCACTAAAAGTGGAAGCAAAAGTATCTGAGCTTTTCCTCTTAGCCACATAAAATGAGAGAGCAAAGCACATAAAATCAAACACGCAAGTGTGATCAGCTTGTTTTCTCAGTTACACGTTCAAAGTCATGTTATAATTACAAAAAGGTGTAAAGTCGAAGGCTTTCACAGCTGGCATCCATAGAATTTCCTTGGGTTTTTTTCCGGGCTGTGAGGCCGTGTTCTGGAAGAGTTTATTTCTGACGTTTCGCCTGCATCTGTGGCTGACATCTTCAGATAATGGTTGGGTAGGAGTGTGTGTGGTGGTGGTGGTGGTGGTGGTTATATACTGTGAATCCCTGTTGGAGAGGATATGTAAATTTGTGTATTTGAATGGCTAGTTTCTGGTTGCCATTCCTGGAAAAACACTAAAATCAAAACTCAACACATGCAAATAAACTCCACCGAGAGACAGGAGGATTTCCAGCAGACAATGGATCATTAGCCAACCATTAGCCAAACAGACATTAATCCTCCTTGCATATCTCCACTCAGAAACTAGCCATTCAAATACAGTTGTCCTTCCACATTCACGGGGATTAGGGCTGGAAGACCACTGCGAATGTGAAAAAAAACACAAATAAAAAATAGGTCACGCCACACCCTCCCGGAACCTCCCCCCACCCTCCCAGAAGCACCAACGGGGGCTTCTGAGGCCCCCATCGCTGCTCCTCTCCACCCCCCCCACCCATCGTCCCCAAAAGCGCCATGGGGCTTCTAAAGCCCGGTTGCCACTTTTGGGAGGGTGGGCTCCCAAAAACAACGAATAATCAAAACCGCGAATGTTAAAGCTGCGAATGTGGAGGGGCAACTGTACACAAATTTACATATCCTCTCCAACAGGGGTTCACAGTATATAAACCCCACATACATTCCTATCCACCTATTCTCTGAAGATGCCAGCCACAGATACACGCAAAAAGTCAGAAATATTTTTCCAGAACATGGCCTCACAGCCCAAAAAACCCCCCAAGGAAAATCTACAATAAGGTGTCCCATTATTCCCCCCAACCATGAATACAATCCCCACTGCACTTAACAGTGCATGCCACTGATGGGTCTTTTTATCTTTTATCACTAAAGAGAGCATGCTTTTTCAGAAGCAAAAATGTATTTTCACTGTGTGATCATCTATGATCCCCTCCCAGCACTCTTCCAATTCAGGCTTCAACTGTGGCTGCCTCAAACTACCTCCAGCATTTTCCTCAAATAGATGAGGAACAATTCCTTGGTAATGAAACTGGACAGATATTTCACTTAAATTCCCCCAAGTGTCAACTTTCCAGAGTGAAATAAAAATTAGTGCCTATTTTTTAAAGAAGCTCACCCCCCTAAGTTTTTCTATGAGTCTTTTAACAAAAATGTAGCTCCAGATTGGAAGAAGCTAAATCCCTAAAGCAACCTAACCTGAGATTCAATAGGCAGCCACTGTACAATGAGGGAGAAGTAATTCTGCGGTGTCTTTGCTCAGGTGGGGTGTTACCTCATGAAGCAGTTAATCATGTACTTTTCTTTTTTTTAAAACACACTGTCTGATGAATTAGTCAGTAGAGCTTCAAAAGCTTGCATCATATGTTTTGCATTTGTTTGGCTAGTAAAATCACTTTTTTGTGGATTTTCTTTTGCTGCATAGCCAACACAGCTACCCTTGAATGTGTTTCCTAGATTTGAAGAAACCTCATTTTGCTGCAACAAGGGGAATCCTAAACAGGAGAGAAATACGGATTAACTCTCTGGGGTTTCTGCCTCTAACAAAGGTAAAATTTCTCTTTCAGACTATAAGTGTCTAGTTTTATCTATAAAACACCTAAAAGTTGTTTCCAGATACAGCAGTACAGAGACTTCTTGAAAAATCCAACAATCTCTGCCTAAACAAAGGAGTTCTCATGCTGCTTGCCAGAGAAGTTCCTCACTGCTGCAATTTAAATTTTACTGTCTTTTGTCTCAATTTCACATGGCCAGGAAGTAGGAGTGGCTTCTGCCTGATATCCGTCACCTCAACAACAACAGCAGCAACATCTGAGACAACATATAGGCCTGTGACACTTTGCACCTTCTTGCAGGTAACACAGCTTGGCACTATAGTTGTCCCTTCACATTTGCGTTTAACATTTGTGGTTTTGCATATTCACAGTTTGTAGCTGCTGCTCAACTTTTAAGGAGCAAAGAATAAACGATGGAGAGAGTGAGAAATAGGGTCGGAGGTGAGGAGGGGGGGTTGGAGGAAAAAAGAGGTTCAAATGGCAGCAGCAATCCAGAAGAGTTGGGATACCTGCCTCGCTGGGCTAAGCAGGAAGTAGAACTGGCCTCGTAGGAGAGAAGGACTGGAGAACAAAGAGCTGAAATCTCCCAAGAGGCTTTGTTCTACTTCCTGCTCGAGCTGGGCGGTCCTAGGTTCCCAATGCTTACGGATTGTTCCTGCCATCTAGACCTACAGAAAGAACAATTATGAAACGTAGCTTTTTTCATTTGCACCTTCTTGCAGGTAACACAGCTTGGCACTATAGTTGTCCCTTCACATTTGCGTTTAACATTTGCAGTTTTGCATATTCACGGTTTGTAGCTGCTGCTCAACTAGCCAACTTCAAGAACCCACCCTGCTCCTCTTTCTCCCCTCTCCTCCTGTCCTGGCAACAAAACACTCCAGCTTGCTTTCTTACCTTGCACCAAAACAGCACTGCCCATTTAAAACAGTAAGGTCACTCCTTTCCCAAACCGAAGATAAAAGTTGCAACCGTAGCAACACCTGCCCCCTGGATACACAAATCACACCCCTCACCCACACTCTGCCTCCCTGCCATCTCAAAGCAAGCTGGAGTTGTGTTGGTGGCAGGGCAGAGGGAGGGAGAGATGGTGGAGAGGCAAGTGCCTGTGAGGGGCATGGTTTGTGTGCCCAGGGATGGGTGCTGTTACCACAGTGGCAGGTAATCCTGTTGGCAGGAGAGGAGTCTACAATACTGTAGTGTAGTATGCATGCTGGGGGAGGCGCTTAACTTAATTTGTTTTTTTTTACTTTTGCGGTCATGCTCAGCCCCTAACCGCCGCAAATGTGAAGGGACAACTGTACTCAGTCCTATGGATTTCATGTTGCTACCATTATGACTATTTTGCTACGATTGTGATCATTCAAAAAATAACTCACTCCAGCATAACAGTAAAAGGCAACAGGATAAAAGAGCTTTCAGAAAATATACATGAATATTCTCATTGCATAGTGAGGATTGCCTATATCAGGAGGAAAGAAAAACGCAACTGATCTCCAGATCATTTTTCTGGTGCTCACAAAAGATGAGCACCAGAAATGCTCATGTATGCTGGCATACCTTTCACTATATAGTCATCAACCTAAAAAGGATTATTTGATAACCATCATTTGTAGATACAGGAAATGATGCAAAAACAGGTGTAGCTCACCAAAAATAAAAGAAATAAGTTAAAATAGTTGATCTAAGGATATTCTTGTTTACAAGAAAGAGATCCAACTAGTATAACAAATTGGATTTATTTCTTCTCTAACTCTGAATTCCAAATACATTGAGCACCACACTTTCACCTTTCCATTCTGTCAGTGGGAGAGAGGACCAACAGAAAAGAGGTAACCAAGGAGAGTATTTCTCTGCCTTCACCCTGGGGTGGGCTAGTAATTCCCAAGACAAATTGTAGCACTCTGCTACTTACTTATGTCTCAAATAAGTTGCTCTTCTTGATCCTACAATGCTAGATAAAAGTAAAGTGGATGGCCCACTGGGCCACTCTGCATATATTCATATTCTCTCTGTCTCTGTCTCCCTCTCTCTCTCTCTATATATATATATATGCGTGTGTGTGTCTTCAAGACACCTGTTGACTTATGGTGATCCCATGCTTAGGGGTGCAAAAAAGCGAAAAGCCTCAGGGCCAATGTGCTCCTAATGGAATGAGTTTTAATGTCCACTGGAACAGGCTTATCAAATAAATTATAAGCAAGGCCTGTGCATTCTGTAACCCACTGGCTGGTGGTAAATTTGAGATATCTGATAGACCTGACTGCCACCAGCCTGTAAATAATAAATAGGAAATGGGCTCTGGCACTTTCCTTTTGTCCAGAGGGCTGAGTGGTCATCCTCTGGCAGTGGGTTGTCCACTCAGACAGATTTTGTTCTTTTACCATGAAGCAGTCAACTGTGGCAGCTACATAACAATGTCTTATATAGGAGGTTATCCAAGTGAAGATAGATATGTATGCACTGAAAACTCTTTTGTCTAACCATGGATGCTAGGAGCTTGAGTAACATGCTGGGAGCCAATAGAAGGCTGAAAAACAGTACCCTCAGTTGAGATAGAAGGGATATGTAGGTGATGCAACATAAGTTCCTGCATCATTTATTTATTATTTATTAAAATATTTTTATCCTGCCCTTTAACCATGAGATCTCAGGGCAGCAAACATAAAAAACAATATAAACGACTCACACAATTACAAATAAAAACCAACAAACGGCTACAAAAGTTAAAACCATGTACATGCTTAAAAGTAAAGTAGGCATGAAAAGCTTTAATAAACGGCCATGTTTTAACCTCATGCTGAAAAGAAATGAATGTTGGCACCAGTTAGGCCACCAAGGGGAAAGTATTCCCCAAGTGGGGCACAACAGCTCAGAAGGCCCTCTGCTATGTCCTCCCTTCATTACACTCCAAGTAGCAACGTCCCAAACCACTGAGGGCTTTGAATGTAATCATCAACAACATGACTTTAGATGGTGTGTGAATTGGCAGTCAGTGCAGTTCCTTTTTTAAGACTGGTATTATGTGTTGTCTTTATGGCACTCTAGTCAGCAATCTTGCTCCTGCACATGACACTAGCTGTAGCTTCCAAGTCATATTCAAAGGCAGCCCTTCATACAACACATTGCAGCAGTCTAAAAGGGAAGGGAAGTTATTTTTAATTATTATTTTTAATATTATAAGATATAAAAGCTGTTTATAGTTACATACATTAATTGAACAGTATCCCCATTTTCTCTACCTTTCTCAAAGGCAAGTCTAAGAGTAGCCTTAAAAATAGGCAACAACTATGTTCATGTAAACCAAACAGACATGCTTGTAAAATATAAATGCCTCATTTCTTCTGAAAAAAGGAAGATATGCAATACAACCCTGTGCACAAGCTCAGAATGCACACGTTTCGAGTTGAATGTGTACCAGTACATTTATAATAGGGAAGTTACAAGTGCACAGGCTACTATGGCTGAACTACCCTTATCCAGGAAATGCTACATCAGTTACATCTTTGAACATTCATACCTTCTAGAGCTTCTTTAAGAACTTAGGAAAGAGTACCACTGTGTCATCAATGCAGGGGAGAAACTCTTCATCACTCTCTTCATCTGCATCCTGAATAGTTTAGTGACTGGATGTAGCACATATAACTTAAAATGACTGAGGTATTTATCAAGGATGGCAGAAAAAAAGCTACCGTACTGCTTGAAAAACTTCTCCCTCTGAAAATGTGCTCTGTTTCTCTGCTGCAGGCACGTAATGATTCTCATGTAGATCAGAAGCCACTCCAGTAGAAGTGCCATGGGGAAGAACAGTGGAGTATGTAGCAAAAAACAAGTGGGAGGTACTTTCATCCCACGACAACATTGCCCTCACAGTTGAACACTGAGAATGTAAGGTCAAGGTCCAGCAAGGGTTGGTAGGGTAGGGTTAGAATTAAACTCAGGTCAGGCCCCAGAGCAGGATGTCTTAACTTGTGATACTTCTTGAGCTTATATTCTACCTGATGACTTAACAGGAGGAGAAATGGAAATAATATCTCAAACTTCTTTTGTGGTGGTCCCTGTGCTTCCTGCACCATTTAGGGGACAGTAACAGACGGTGTGGTTTGAGCACTGGGCTATGACTCTGGACATCAGGGTTCAAATCCTTGCTTGGCCATGGAAACCTTCTGGATGACGTTGGGCAAGTCACACACACTCTCAGCCTCAGAGGAAGGCAACGGCAAACACTCTCTGAACAAAGGTTGCCAAGAAATGACTTGAAAGCACACAACAACAAGGAGTGTGCTAAGGAGGCCTAGGAAGTCATCCTGGGGGAGGCTTTATTCAAGCTGAAATTATCTAGAAATTATGTCACCAGTGTCAGGCACCTGTGTTCCTGGGGGTCAGTAACTAAATCCAGAGGATACTAAGATCACCAGGGCATCCTGAACTGCTCCCCTGTACACAGAGGCACCCTCTTCCTCATTGGCATACATTAATTGAAAAAAGAGAGAGTGGATCCCTGCTATGAACTAAACCAAAACGGAAGAGATTTATCTCAATTTTTAAAAAGTGTTCCTAGTAGGAAGCACTGCAGAACGATCCAGCCATTGTGAGAAAAGACAGAATGAGGCTTTATTGCTCAGTTGGGAGTGCAGAGATGAACTAACTTAAAGCCATGTTGAATGAACAATCCTAGATAAGACAGCTGTACAAAAATGAAAAGAAAGTGTTCGGGGGGGAGCTACAGGAATGATGGGGTGGGGAAACCCCAAGAATCAGAGATGTCAGCTGGTCAATGCTAGATCCCTCAAACAAGCAGGTGATTGTCAGGCCCTGGAAGAGTCCATGAGACACTGTGGTAGCAGGAAAGGCAATGATGGTTGCTAGCAGAAACTACCATATCCTATAACCAGCATTTCCAGTTAAATTTACAGACCTCTGCCTAGCAAGATAAGAAAGTATTCTCTCATCATTTGTCAAATATGTCTGTTATAACAGATCACAAAAACACATGAAAATGTCTATATCTTTCATGTTTAAAACCTCCCACAATTTCTAAACTGGAAAACATTCCCGTCTTTCTTGCAAAGGAACATTTGGAGGCATGTTATAACAAGTGCATGCCCATCCCAGTTTTCTCACTATACCCATCTGTCTTTTTTACTGAATCAGTCACATATACTTCAAAATATGTTCTACCAGGACACTAAGTGTATTGCTAAACTGTTAAGCAGCATTCAGATTAGGGACAAGTACCTAAATACAAAACCAAGGTTAGTAAGCAATACTCTGGTCATTTCATATACGTGATTATTCTAATGCAAAGCACCACGGCAATAAATAAATGAAATAGTAGAACTCAAAGCAAGAGCCTATAGTTCAATGTATTTAAAACTCAATTGCCTTGAAGCTAAATGTTCTAAGAGCATCTGCTATTGTTACTTGAAACAACCATCAACCAGATATATAGGTTAGTGTGTTCCTGAAACATTTCAAATACCTTGAAATGGGGGTGGGGAGGGGGATGACATTCCTGCCCTCCCTAATTAACATTCCTGAGCAACAGATTCAGCATGTCTTAGTTATGCATTATAAGGTCAGAACTGGCTACCAACCATTATTTTATTTATTACAATTTGCTTATGTATTAGCTAATATCCCTCCTCTACAAGAACCAAACAGCAGCACATATTGTTCCTCCCAACACAATCAATCTTACTCCTGTATGGTAGGGCTGGGTCAAAGAGACAGATCCCAAGCCACCTCACTGAGATTCATAGCTGCTTGGAGATTTGATCCTATCTCACCTAAATTCCAAAATCCATTCCATTATGTGGGCTCTAAAGTACTGTTCTAGGCTGCTGTCCTGCTCATAGCTAGTCTGGTTAAATCACATTCACTTCAATGGGATTTAAGCAGTCTACTGTAAAGGACTACAGCCCCAGCAAAACTGCAGGTTTTCATAGTTCCTCCTGTTATCTCTCTCAATTCTACATGCAAGCTGAAAAAAATCAGTCTTGGAGAAAATACAGAAGTAGAAAGTGAATACAATTCTTTTATAACCATTCAATTCTGATTTTTTTTTAAATACAATCAAGTGCAAATACCAACCTTACAGGCTGTAGATGTGGAAAATTTTGAAGTGGAAAATTTTTCAGACCCTAGAAACTGATTTATATGTTTCTATGTTTTTGGTTCTACTTTATTCCTGCTTAGAAAGAAACAGAATGCATGTTTATTCAGATTAATGTATTAGATTCCTATGACTAATCACTTGCACAAAATAATTGCACAAAATCCTCTCCAGTGACGCCCCCTTGTCGTGGGAGAGAGGCTTGCGTACCCTAATGACGTTTTGAGCTATGCTGGCGGTGGCATAATAGCCACCGGTAGGGTCTCCCATGCCAGACAGGTCAAAACCGAAGGGTCTGACAAAGAGCGTCAAAGGGCAGGATGGGCTCTCTAGCCTTGTGGCAACCGTCCTAGGAGAAGGAAAACTCTAATCCCAAACCCGGGCAGATGGTGCTCGTCCAACCCTGTAAGGTCAACCATCTAAGAGAAGGAAACTCTAATCAAACCTACGGCCCGAGGACCTCGCTGCCACGTCCATGCTTGCAAGGCCACGGCAGACGAATCTCTGGTTTAAAGGGTGAGGCCAGTTCTGTGCACGCTGCGCTCCACCAGAAAAATCCATTGCACAGGCTCGAAGGACAAATCCATTTCCAAAAAAGCCCTGTAGCGACTGGCGAGGGACGAAACCGGCAGGTGTAAAGATGCACTGGAAGCCGCAGCCCCAACCCTGCATGCAGGCGGTTCAGGACATTGGTCGCTCAAGCCTGACCCGGGAGATGACAGTCTTGTTCGGCAGCATTCTGAACGACCAAGCAGCCTTTTTTAAGGAGAGCACTGCTTGCTCCATATGGAGAGGGGCCTAGAAAAGGTGGCCTAAAGAAAGCTCATCCCCAACTACCTGGTTGGCTAGCCGCGGCCAACGGGAATCTTCTGATGCGGTCAAACCAAGGCAAAGAAACAAAGGCACACACCGGCCTCCAAAGGTGTAAATAAACTGACACTTGCATGCTGGAACATCAGAACCATGCAAGACTCTAAAGATAGTGGACGGCCTGAGCGTCGTTCTGCCCTAATAGCCCTTGAACTATCACGGCTTAATATTGACATCGCTGCTCTTAGTGAAGTTCGCTTCCATGAGGAAGGCAGCCTTAAAGAACATGGCGCCGGCTACACACTTTACTGGTCTGGCAAACCCAAAACCGAAAAACATCTTTCAGGAGTAGGCTTCATGATTAAAAACTCCATTGCCTCTAAACTCGAAACCTTGCCAACAGGACACTCTGATCGCATTATTTCCTTACGCCTCCCACATGTTGTTCTCTTTAGTGTATATGCCCCAACTATGCAAGCCGACCCTGTAGAGAAAGACAAATTCTACACAGACCTACGCCAACTCATACAAAAAGTCCCTGTAGAAGATAAAATTATTATACTTGGTGACTTCAATGCCAGAGTAGGAAAGAATTCCGAAGCCTGGAAAGGTGTCTTAGGCAAGCATGGTGCTGGAAATTGCAATGATAACGGACGCCTCCTGCTAGAGTTCTGTGCAGAACAACAGCTGACTATTACAAACACAATCTTTCAGCAGAAAGATAGCTTGAAGACAACCTGGATGCATCCCCGATCCAAACATTGGCACCTCATTGACTACGTTCTAGTCCGTCAGAGAGACATTCGTGATGTCCGTCATACCCGAGTGATGCCCAGTGCAGAATGCCAAACAGATCATCGCCTCGTCAGATGTAAACTAAATCTTCATCTTAAGTTCAAACCTAAGAGGGGTGGCATCTTAAAGAAGAGGCTCCAAGTCAACAATCTTCAACAAGCTACCATGAGAGACAACTTCCAGGCAAACCTACAAACGAAACTTGAAGACCATCCTACAGATCCTTCTCCTACAGTGCTTTGGCAACATATCAAAAACAGTATCCTCCAGTCTGCAGAAGAATCCCTCGGGTTCTCCCACAAGAAAAATCAAGACTGGTTTGATGAAAACAACCAAGAGATCCAGGAGCTGTTGGCAAGGAAGAGAGCTGCTCACCAGGCATACCTCGCCCAGCCAACCTGTCATGTAAGAAAAGCAGCTTTCCGCCTCACATGTAGCAAACTACAACAAAAACTCCGAGACATGCAGAACAAGTGGTGGATCAATTTAGCAGAAAAGACACAACGCTGTGCAGATCTGGGTGATCATAGAGGATTTTATGAAGCTCTTAAAGCAGTGTTTGGACCTACTTATCAGGTCCAAAGCTCCTTATACAGTACAGATGGTCAAACATTAATTACTGATAAAGCCTCCATCCTAAATCGTTGGGCTGAACATTTTCAAAGTCTCTTTAGCGCCAACCGAGTAGTCCAAGCCTCAGCTATCCAATATATGATACAAAAACCAATGAAAAATGAATTGGACATAGCTCCCACTTTGGAAGAGACCCTTATGGCCATACAGCAGATGAAAAACGGCAAGGCAGCTGGGATTGATGGAATCCCACCTGAAGTTTGGAAACACGGAGGTCATGCACTCCACGAAAAATTCCACGAATTCCTTGTGAATTGCTGGGAAAAAGGGGAACTGCCATCAGACCTCCGAGATTCTGTCATCATCACCCTGTACAAGAAAAAAGGAGCAAAATCCGACTGCTCAAACTATCGAGGCATAACACTGCTCTCTATTGCTGGAAAAATCCTTGCAAGGATACTCCTGAACAGATTAGTTCCTGCTATTGCAGAAGAACTTCTCCCTGAAAGCCAATGTGGCTTCAGAGCCAATAGGAGTACTACAGACATGGTATTTGCCCTTAGGCAACTGCAAGAAAAATGTAGGGAGCAGAACAAGGGTCTCTATGTAACATTTGTCGACCTCACCAAAGCCTTTGACACTGTAAGTAGAAAAGGTCTGTGGCAGATCCTGGAAAAACTAGGATGTCCCCCCAAATTCCTTAAAATGATTATCTTGCTACACGAGGGCCAGCGTGGTCAAGTCAGATATGGCGATGCTCTTTCAGAGGCCTTTCTAATAACTAATGGAGTGAAGCAAGGTTGTGTTCTTGCACCAACTTTATTTACAATCTTCTTTAGCACGATGCTCCAAAGGGCTATGGCAGAGCTTGAAGAAGACGACGGCATCTATATACGCTACCGTACTGATGGTAGCTTGTTTAACTTAAGCCGTCTGAGGGCTCACACTAAGACTCTAAACTATCTAGTCCGTGAGCTGCTCTTCGCCGATGATGCTGCCCTTGTTGCCCACACAGAAGCAGCTCTGCAGCGCCTAACGTCCTGCTTTGCAACAGCTGCAGAGCTGTTTGGGCTAGAAGTCAACCTGAAGAAAACAGAAGTTCTTTACCAGCCTGCACCACAGGACGAACACCACCACCCCCACATTGCCGTCGGCAAATCAGTGCTCAAGTCCGTTCAGCAGTTCACCTACCTGGGAAGCATCATCTCCTCAGATGCCAAGATTGACAAAGAGATCGATCACAGATTAGCAAAGGCATATAGTGCATTTGGAAGACTTCACAAAAGAGTCTGGAGCAATAAACACCTGAGGCAAAGCACAAAAATCAGTGTGTATAGAGCCATCGTACTGTCTATCCTCCTTTATGGATCTGAAACATGGGTTACCTATCGCCACCACCTACGACTCCTCGAGCGCTTTCATCAGCGCTGTCTACGCACAATCCTAAATATACACTGGACTGACTATGTGACGAATGTTGCTGTCCTTGAACAAGCAGGGATCACCAGCATTGAGGCCATGATATTGAGAACACAGCTGCGCTGGGCAGGGCACGTTTCTAGGATGGAGGACCATCGCCTCCCAAAAATACTACTCTACGGTGAACTCGCCACGGGTCAGCGTAAGAGGGGCGCTCCAAAAAAAGCGATACAAAGACTCCCTGAAACAACATCTCAGGCTTGGCCAAATTGATCACCAACAGTGGTCCGCCCTGGCCTCACATCGGGAGGCATGGAGACGCAATATCCACAATGCTGCAGCCTTATTTGAGAACTCACGACGAACAAGTCTTGAAGAGAAACGACAACGCAGAAAGAATCACAACCCAAAAACATCACCCAAGGAGACCTTCTGCTGCGCTTTTTGCAACCGGACTTGTTTATCTCGGATTGGCCTTTTTAGTCATCAGCGCGCTTGCAGAAGGCGCGGGATGAGTCCTTCCTGAATCTTCGTTTGCGAAGAAAAGCCAGAGAGAGAGAGAGAGAGAGAGAGAGAGAGAGAGAGAGAGAGATTTAGGAAAAAATTCAATAGTGATGGTTTTCACCGACCAAACTACATACAGCAAACATGCAATGGGATTTTCTATACTTCTTTACTATCATATTCTACTTGTAATACAAATGGTAGATATACCCATCATTTTCTTTAGCTGTCACGTTACAAAAATAAACAAATTCCCACAATTATGTATACCAAGAAAAATATTCCTAGAATTAAGAATTGAGCAGTTAATTTGTATTAACTGCTCAAATGGATCCCAATGTTAACACAAGTTTGTATATCACTTCTGAACAGTGTTTCCATAGAACAAGGAACTGCAACCTCAGAGGAAACAAAACAGCTGTTTCAACAAGCTTTGGCCCTTGTTCAAATACTGAAACATAAGCTCTGACCAGGAATGCAGATCCATTAATGAAGAGCCCAATTTAAGCCATGCCAATTACTTGCAAGGGTCAGAGAGAGAAGTGAGCTTAAGGGCACATACTGAATTAGATAAAAGAAATACTGTTTGCTAGCAAAGAGAGATATAAAAGAAACAGCAGCTTCTCACAATATTTTTTTTAATCAGCAAGTATTCCAACAGACCACTTTTATGCCTACAGTATGGACACACAAAGAATGTACACACCTGCTCAATTCTAAGACATATAACCAAACATCTGAATGGTGTAGCTCATACCAGCCTTCAGGACACACCCTCACAGCATCAGTTAATATTTGGCTAAGAGGGGCAAATCTTAAATCATGGTAGTGGTGGGGCAACAAGTGTAGCACACCACAAGCATGACCTGAGATTTACCCCACTGAGCTCCTTATATCTAGCAACCATACTTTTGCCAAACAGAGATGCTGGGTCAATGCTGGAAAGCAGCACTGGGGCAGGGCCAGCAGTTTCCCCCAGCCCCCTGCTGAATACATGCAGTCTAATTTTTGAAACAGCTTTTTGTACCTCCTACACGGGGGCAGGCAGAGAAATGATACAGGCAGGGTCAATTTACAGGAGCTGATGGCACAGATCATCTATGCCACTTGTTTGGAGCAAAACTTTAAAAATTAAAAATGTCATGACAATGGATTCACAGTAAACTGCTGATAAACTGATTTTTCTCACCCATTATTTCAATTTTTTCTTCTAATGACAAGACTACGAATTGCTACTATGGAAATCTTAATGTGCAGTAAGATACAGCACATTAAGAATCAGAGGCTGGAGAATGCAAAGCTGTTATCCAATGAAGTCAAAGCATCCTACTGATTTCAAATAAACTAGATATCAGCACAAAAGGGGCATATTTGGATTGTAAAGTATTTTTTAAAAAGCAGATATAAAGAAACTACAGTACAGTATATCAACAAACAGTCCTATGGTGTCTTGTATTTGCTATTTAGTCTTCAATGGAGCTTATTCATTCTTCAGCAATTAAAATGATCTAAAACTCACTGGTAGGACCCGCTACTGGGGTAATCATCTCCATACAAATATGGTTAAAAAAAGAATGCCAGCTGAGGTTAACACTGAATCGTACATTGGAAAACTTACAATGGACAAAAATGTTCTTCAGTGAACACCACTGAAGTACACAGGCAGGTTTCTGAAGGGGAAATCAGGTGTGATCTAGCAAGACATATGATACACTTAAGTGAGAATCTTTCAGTGAGGCTACAAGTACACTCATTTTTCCTTGAGGCAGGAACTGGTCTATATTTAGTGATGCGGTCACTCAAATCTGCACAACACAGCAAATCTGACAACTAATTTTTAACAGCTTTGTACCTTTAACAAGTATACAGCACCATGGCGACAGAAACATGTAACCACTTCAATAAGTCACTATGAACTACTACTATTTTAGGAGTTTATTTAAAGGAGAGAAAAGATGTTCAAGGACACAAATTACAAAAATGAACTGATCTGACTCCTGAAAGCAGAGTTAATATATACTTAGGAAAGTGAGGCAGGACCCTTACAACAGATTGAGACTTGAAACCTTTCCATTCCATAATACTTCACAGGCTGACAGGGTAGCAGCTTTGTTTCGTTAAGAACTCCCTACAGTGACCGATTATATAAAGGAAAATTTATATAATTACATTTAGATGAATCAATTTGTTTTCCTTCAACAGGGGCTATGTACCTATATCTGAGCTTGTGCTTCCTCCTGCTGCCACATACACATACTCATCATCTGAACACACAACTACGGACAGATTTGTTTTCTCCAAACATAGTTCTTTCAGTAAATGCAAAAAATTATTGCTGAGCCAAACAATTTAAATGTGTCTCCTGTAAAAAGATTACAAATCTCAATTTTAAAAAGTCCAAAAGTATATAGGCAATCAAGTGCAGACAAATCTTTCAAAAAATGGAAATTTTATCCAACTAGACAAGATTAGTTCATCCTTTGTCAAGTTCATTAATTTTCCAAGAAAGGCTATCAAGACTCATGAAAACAAACGCAACAGAAGTAGTGTAAACCAAGGAGTCTTGACACATTTCCTTGGCCACTACATTGATTTTGGGTGTGTGGATCACATTTCTTTTTAGCTGCACAGAAGAACAGAACACAGATATACTTAAAGACTCCATGATCCAGGCTCTGAGGCAAAATTACTTCCAATATTTAATATTAAAGGCTTACTATTCATGGGATGAAGGTGGGAAATGCTTAGCTATCCCACAACTACAACCTGAGAGTTTACAGAAGTAGGTGGCTGCTGAAGAATGCAGAATAACACAACCTTTATCTGAGGTATATTATGAGAAGACAAAGTATTTTCACTGCATGATAAAGCTCTCAGAAGTTTCAGATAGTCTGCTCATTGACTTTTTGCTGTTCCTCTCTTGTGTTCTCTCCTATACCTTATCTCTGTTCTTTCATTTCCATCAACAGGAATTGTTCGAAACTTAACACTGACATTTAATCAAAGCCACAAACTTTAGCTTAAATTGTTTCTCTGATGTATTAAGTCACGAAAAAATTCTCCTCATCCCATAGATTCAAGAAAGGCATATTTTAAATTTTAAAACAGAAATATTCTGTTAAACATTTTACTGGCCAAGCTTCTTTCTCATATTTTGTACTTGCACCATTTTAGGTAAAACAGTGTGTGTTAGTCTTGTACAAGAGCAAAGAGTTAAAGCTACTGTTAGGGGATCTCTGCATGTGCATGTGCATGTGCATGTGCATGTGCATGCACGCATACACACACATCCAGTTACTGCTTAAGATAAACCAAAAATTGTGAAGTATAATGAATGTGTTAATTATATATATATATATATATATATATATATATATATATAAATTATGTGAGGGCAGTGTAGTGGTTTGAGTGTTGGACTAGGACACAGGAAGACCAGGGTTCGAATCCCCACTCAGACATGGAAACCTACTGGGTGACCTACTAGAAGTCTTCAAATCACACTTTCTCTGCCTCAGAGGAAGGCAACAGAATGTTACATTGGGTACTTACCGTGAAGGTACTTTCTGTAGGGTGGATGGCAGGAACAATCCCTTAACATTGGGAACCTAGGACCACCCAACAGGAAGCAGGAAGTTGAGCTGTAGCCTTGTGAAATTCAAGTCCTTTGTTCTCCACTCCTCTTTCACAAGGCCAGTTCTCTGACTAGCAAAGCCCTGTAAACAAGAAAACCCACATGTTAATAGTAAACCATATTTGGGTCCGTGACCCGGGGGTGTGAGCGTCCTCTGCAGTCACAGGGTGGGGCGGATTGTTCCTGCCATCCACCCTACAGAAAGTACCTTCATGGTGAGTACCCAATGTAACATTCTGTAGGGTGAGATGGCCGGAACAATCCCTTAACATTGGGACATACCCAAGCTCGTGAAGCCCTAGGGTGGGAGTGACTGCATGCTCCTGGCAATTATGAGTGTACCACCTCCTGAAGCACCCTTCTTCCAAAGGTGGCTTCTGCTGACCTGAACTTGTCCACCTTGTAGTGCCTGATAAAGGTGGAAGGGGTACTCCAGGTTGCCACTCTACATATTTTGGATATGGGGGCATTTGTCGAAAACACGTCTGTGGTGGCCACCGAGCGCATTCAGTGCGCTACTACCCCCGTAGGTCATGGGGTGTTCCCTGTGTCATATGCCATGAAAATGCATGCCTTGATCCATGTCGCTAGTGTCTGTCTTGACACCCGGGATCCTAAAGATGTTGGGCTGAAAGAGACAAACAAGGAGTCGCAGCGCCTAACGGCAGCTGTACACTTAATGTAGATCCTTAATGCCCTCCTGACATCCAGTTTGTGCCACAACTTCTCCATGAGTTGCGCTGAATTGGGGTAGAAGGACAGTAGTACTAGTTGTTGTGCTATGCGGAACTGTGAGAGCACCTTGGGCTGGAATGAGGGGTCCGGTTGGAGACGTATTGAGTCTTTGTTGAATGAGCATAGGTGTTCCCTCACCGAGGGGGTCGTGAGCTCTGACACCCTCCTAGCTGATGTGATTGCTACCAGGAAGGCCACTTTGAGTGTTAGAACTCAGCGAGACTTTCCTTAAGGGCTCGAAGGGGTATCGAGTGAGTTGGCGTAGGACCAAGGGTGGGTTCCACGAAGGGAATCTGTGATGCACTGGCGGTGAAATCAATGTTGCCCCTCTCAGGAACCTTTTCATGTGTGGGTGGGTCGAGATCTGACCCCCTTGTGGGCATTGGATGAAGGCTGCCAAGGCAGCAGCTTATCTCTTTAAGGTATTTGGGCGAAGGCCGCTCTCAAGTCCTCTCTGGAAGAACGCCAAGACTTGGCAGGTTGTGGCCTTGGTCGGATTCACCTCTTCCAAGGCGCACCATTGCGAGAACACCTTTCACATGGCCTGGTAAATCCTCTTTGCAGGAGGCCAGGAGTGTAGATATCACTTTGTCTTCGTACCTGCACTCCCTCAGAGCTCACCGCTCAGTCTCCATGCCATCAGCTGTAGCCAAGTCACATTGGGGTGCTCAACTGGGCCCTGATGTAAGAGATCCGGCTGTGGCTGGAGCCTCATGGGAGGACTGATCGACATCTGTTAAATCCAAAAACCATGGTCGCCGTAGCTAGTGAGGGGCGATGAAGACTACCTGTGCCTCTTCCTGTTGAATTTTCCTTCATACCTTCCCTATCAAGGGGAGGGGGGAAAGAGGTAGAGTAGCCCTCTTGGTCACGGGGAGCGCAGGGCGTCGACCTCTTCCACTCTTTGGTGGGGAAACCGGGAGAAGAATCACATCAGCTTGGCATTCTGAGGAGATGCGAAAAGATCCACTGACATCTCCCCGAACCTGTTTTGGATATGGCAAAAGATTTCCTGGTTTAACTCCCATTCTCCTGGTAGAACTATGTGATGACTTAGGAAATCAGTTTGCGTGTTGGCCTCCCCCTGTAGATGTTGTGCCGACAGTGAGCACACTGTCACCTCAGCCCAGAGGAGCAGCGTCTCTGCCTCTGCATGTAGAGATCTCGACTTGGAGCCTTCTTGTCTCGCTATGTAAGAGCAGATCGTGGTGTGGTCCGTCAGGAGCAGAACGTGCTGGTCCTCCAACATGTGCGAGAAATGTTCCAGGGCCAGACGTGCCACCCTTAGCTCCAGCCAGTTTATGCTGTGACGTTGTTCCTCCCTCGACCATGTTCCCTGGGCCACCTGACCTAGACAGTGGGCTCCCCATCCTCTGAGGCTCACATCTGACGTTACCATGACTCGGTGACTGATGGTCAGGGGAGACCCCCCCAGCAAAGTTCCTCGGTCGTGTCCACCACTGTAGGGACTCCTTCGGCGGGGGGAGGGATGTCTAGTATGAGAGTTTCCTTCCGCGCAATTTGTTCCTGGTATGGTAGGAGCAGTGCCTGCAAGGGTCTGGAGTGAAATCTGGCCCACGGCACCACCTGGAATGCCGAGATCATCAAGCCGAACAAGCGTGCTAGCATTGCGATTGGAGCTCTTGGTTTTCTGATTATTTCCTTAGCCTAACTGCCTGCTGCCTTTTTGGTCTGTGGACCCCTGTGATCCCCCTCGATCCTTTGTTAGCACCAGAGGTACTAGGTAGGGAGTCATCGGGGTCCTCATCCTCTGAAAGGAGGGCATTTGAGCGCATCTGGAGAGCCAGCCTGATGGAATCTTTATTGGACGTGCTGGTCTTCCCCCCTCTCTTCGTCTCTGGAGCCCCCTGAGTTTCCCTGACCTTGGGGCTCCTCCATCTCCCCCCTTTCTTCATCTGAGGATTCCTCCCCCTGAATTTCCATTGGGTCCCCATTGTCCTCCCCTTCGCTGGAGGGTACAGGTGTCTCCATGAGGCGCCTTAGTACTGAGCTGCAGCCGCCATCGCGGCAGCCAGGTTGTGTTTAGGAAGGCTTTCCTGGATGATCTGGCGCAGCTCCTCCCCCTTGAGGACCCATCTTACCCTCCAGGGCTCTTCTGCACGCCTCTCTGTGGCCTCCGCCGCCAGTAAGGGAGGTCCAAGGTGGCAGGGAGGACACCTCAGCCCCTCTGGATGCCTGTGCCTCTTGCGTCTCACCCGCAGCCGCTTCCCTGGAGCATGGCTGGGCCTGCTTCACCTTGGGCATGCTCATGGAGCTGCTGCCTGTGAGGGCCTTCTCAGCCTCCTTGGCTGCCTTCCTCTGGGCCACTGGGATGATCAGGTGGCCAGAGGAGAAGGAGTAAGTTCAATGCTGGAGGTTCCTCTGGAGCTGCCATTCTGGGGGCTGGAGGGCTCTTCTGCCGCTTTCTGCTGCTGCTGCCTCACAGTGCTATGTTTGCCGCCCGCCATGGTTTCTTTGTTCCCTCCCATGCCTGCTCGCTGAAGCAGGATGGCGGGGAGAGTAAGAATGAGTGGAGGGGGATGCAGAAATAAGCTGCAGGTGGCCGCGAGGTGGCGGGGAGAAAGGAGACAAGGGGGGGAAGCGGAGAGATCAGAGGCAGACGCGTATGGGGGGTAAGAAGGGGGGAAAGGAGTTAAAAGGCCTTTTTTTGCT
Source organism: Gambelia wislizenii (assembly GCA_030847615.1). Lineage (NCBI taxonomy): Eukaryota > Metazoa > Chordata > Lepidosauria > Squamata > Crotaphytidae > Gambelia > Gambelia wislizenii. The sequence continues at coordinate 39,944,766 of JAUMIR010000004.1, forward strand.
GGGGTACAAGAGGAATAGGGAAAGGAGAAAGACTGTGGGGGGTGAGAAGGAGATTAGAAGAGTAGAATAAGAAGGTTAGAGTAAAGTCTGGAGAAGTTTAAAAACCTGTCTTTGCTGGGCGAAGCAGGAAGTTGAACTGGCCTCGTGGAAGAGGAGGTGTGGAGAACAAAGGACTTGAATTCCACAAGGCTACAGCTCAACTTCCTGCTTCCTCCTGGGCGGTCCTAGGTTCCCAATGTTAAGGGATTCTTCCTGCCATCTCACCCTACAGAGAAAGTCACACTTTCTCTGCTTCAGAGGAAGGCAACAGAAACCCCATCCTAAACCACTTCTGCCAAGAAAACCTTGTGATACGGTCGTCTTAGAACCACCATAAGTTAGAAATGACTTGAAGGCACACAACAATATTTTACAAATGCATTTTGTAAGCTAAGACAGGTTGCAGCTCTGGCTGACTACAAATCTAATAGGAAAGCCAGATTTGCTGTGATATCATCTATGAAACTGACCTTACCCCACAAGTGAGCAAAGTGCAGCCCAAAGGCAGTATGAGGTTCTGAAACTCTTTTTGTGGCTTTGGACCACGTTATATCTGCCTGGTCCGAGGGTGACTTGCCTTTCTTGGAAGTCTTCAACAGTGGTAATTCACCCTTTCAATAGACTGCAAGGCTCCCACCCTGACTGTTTGATTTAAAAAAAACACACCTCAATTTTTCAAAACTAAAAGTGAAAAGTCATTTCAGGTGCTTTGTGTGTGCATCATTTCTGGCAGTTTGTAGCCACTTGAAGGTTCTGGGGCAAAAAGTTAGCCCCAGACCCAACACAATTACCACATCAGTCTTAACTTAGCAAATTATAGTTCCTTTCATGCATCTGATTTCTATGGTTTTTCCTTCCTATCGCTTTCCTTAAATCATCTTGAGCACAGCAACATGCATCACAATTTAAATAGGTGCTTCTTGAAGACCAGGTCTGTACATCCAATAATGTTTTAAGCATATAAACAAAATGGCGAGACAAAACAAGGAACCAGAATTGGTCAATTTCCCAGCATGATAAGCATGTACTTCAATCATTATTATTTCAGTGCGCAAACAAAAATTATTCTGTAGTGTATCTAACAAAATCTTTTTAAGATCTGAGTAATAACATTTGTGTCAAATATTTTATCTACCCAATGAACTATTAAAAGATATTAATTTTATCCTTAAAAATTATTTCTCCATCACAATGGCTTATTACTCACATGATACAACTGCTGCCACTCCAGAACGAGGCAGCATCATTTTAACAAAAACATAAACTCTCTACGAAAGTGTAATTCAGATGCAGCAGACATTATGTTCTGTTTGGAAGTCTGGGGCAGTTGTCTAATCTAGTCACACTTAAAATTTGCCAGTGGGCAGAAGGGGATACAAACCAAATCAGGGTGCTTTAACCACTATGCCATGGCAGATGCAATACAGCTTAAAAGAAATCTTTTTATAGTACTGTTTTTTTAGGCTGCATCATAACAATGCTCCAATACTACAAAATACAAAAGGCAGCTCTTACCTACATATACTTTCAAGACTTTTGGTAATAGAGGGAACCTATCTAGTCCCTCTATTCATTAAGGAATTATTAGATAGAATTATACCAACCTAACCACTCCCACACACCTAACAAAAAATATTAAGGATATCAGGAAAAACTTAAGTGTCACAGATTTGACAGAATCTAATTTCAAACAGTGTATTAGTCCTATGTTGTTCTCTGAAAAAGGTAATGAAAGAAGAAATAATACTACTTGCACTCCCACCAAAAATAGAATTCTTTGCATATTTTCCAGAGTGGGTTCTACTTCTAAGTAAAGGCAGAAAGGACTGGAAATTTGATATACATAATTGATTTTGCTAACTAATTTGTAATTACTGTTGCCTATGTATTGTCACCTTTTAACAACCCCTGAGGAAGGCCATAACAATATTTCCAAGCTGAAACGCACTGGGCCATTTTCAAGAATCAAATAATCTTTTTTCAACATTTTGAGACTGTGTCTCATTTACACTGCATCTACTTCCAAGTAACATTGTACAGGACTGTGTTATATTATTGTAATGGGAAAGCCACTTTCTGACACTTACTCATTAGGTCAAAACACAGATATGCTGCTCTTCTTGGAAACTCAAGCACAACTAAAGTACCATGCAATGAATACAAAATTAATACTCTCTTACAGGTACACATTACACTTCTAAAAGAAACGGAGAGGGGGAAAAGATGTCCTGTATAAAATGTATAAAGCTAGGTAAACTTTTAAGTTCATTTTTCATGACAAAAGTTGGATGACACCCTCTAAGGCAAGAGTTTTAGAGTCCGTTAATCACTCATTTCGGGAAATCAGCTTCAGTCCAAAGCTATAAAAACAATAAGATAAGACTTAGAATCATAGAATCATAAAATTGCAGAGTTGGAAGAGACCACGAGGGCCATCCAGTCCAACCCCCTGCCACGCAGGAAATCACGATCAAAGCATCCCTGACAGATGGCCATCCAGCCTCTGTTTGAATACCTCCAAGGAAGGAGACCCCACTACACTCCGAGGGAGTGTGTTCCACTGCCGAACAGCTCTTACTGTCAAAAAGTTCCTCCTCATGTTGAGGTGGAATCTCTGTTCCTGGAGCTTGCATCCATTGCTCCGTGTTCCAGTCTATGGAGCAGCAGAAAACAAGTCTGCACCATCCGCAACGTGACACCCCTTCAAATACTTAAACAGGGCTATCATATCACCTCTTAACCGTCTTTTTTTCCAGGCTAAACATACCCAACTCCCTAAGTCTCTCCTCATAAGGCATGGTTTCCAGACCTTTCACCATTTTAGTCGCCCTTCTCTGGACACGCTCCAATTTGTCCATATCCTTTTTGAATTGTGGTGCCCAGAACTGGACACAGTATTCCAGGTGAGGTCTGACCAAGGCAGAATAGAGCGGCACTATTACTTCCCTTGATCTAGACACTATACTTCTATTGATGCAGCCCAAAATCGCATTGGTCTTTTTAGCTGCTGCATCACACTGTTGACTCATGTTCAACTTGTGGTCTACTAGGACTCCTAGATCCCTTTCGCACGTAGTCTCATTCAGCCAGGTGTCCCCCATCCTATATCTATGCATTTCATTTGTTCGCCCTAAGTGCAGTACCTTACATTTCTCTGTATTGAATTTCATTTTGTTAGCTTTGGCCCAGCTCTCTAGTCTATCCAGGTCATTTTGAATTTTGATCCTGTCCTCTAGGGTATTAGCTACTCCTCCTAATTTGGTGTCATCTGCAAATTTGGTAAGTATGCCCCTAATTCCCTCATCCAAGTCATTGATAAAGATGTTGAATAGCACTGGGCCCAGGACAGATCCCTGTGGCACCCCCCTGGTAACATCTCTCCAAGATGAAGAGGAGCCATTGCTGAGCACCCTTTAGGTAAAATGTTCCTTCCAGACCAATCCTCTTCTTAAGATACACTTATGCTATCACTAAAACAACAAGCAGGAGAGAGATTTGATGCAAATAACAGGTAAATTTATCAAGTCTTACTTGCAAAATTATCTCCCAATGAAATCAACAGAAAAATTACCATGACTTATAGATCAAATACTTATTGTAATTTCCACACTTTGTGCTGGCAGTACAAGTTAAGACAATGAACAGAACCCAGCTAACCCAACAAATGCCCAAATATACTAATGTACTCTTTGGCCTTATGCAAATACCGGTACTTGGAATTTGTATGTGGCTTTGTATGAGGTGAAGACAGTTGTCATAACTCAGGAGTCACACTGTACATTCGGATTTAACAGAAAGGATAATCTTACTTGTGGAATAAGTGGAACTTGGGCCACTCAGATAAGTTCAGTTAGTTCCTTATTAACCCATTATAATTTCTTTATCAGGTGAACAAATGAAGTCAAGTACTCCTTATCTGTTCTGATTACAAAGAATATGGAGGAAGGAAGCATATTGGCTAGCCATTTGAATCTTCCATCAATAGTCTTTACATCTCCCTCTAGTAGTCACTAGTGGGAATAAGGCTTGCAAGTGAAGCCATCTTAACCAATGCCATACTTGCTTTAATTTATTAGGCTGTTTCTACAACCTTCCCCCCCCCCTACACACACACACCTATGTTGCTTTGTTCGCATTTTTCAGTGGGCTGCTTCACACTGATCCCCACTAATCATCAACATTGGTGAGGCTGCTACAATCATATCAGAATCTGTAACCATTCTGACAAGGGAGGTCCTTCCTATAGGCTTCTATAGGCCCATATGGTGATGAAACAGAAGAGAGCCTTCTCAGTGGCTACTCCCACCCTCTGGAATTCCCTTCCACAGGTGGCTAGGCTGGCACACTCTCTTCTCTCCTTTCACCAGCAGGAGAATATCAAACATCAACATATCAAAAAAATTGTTCAAACAGGCTTTTAACGAGTAACTGCCTACAGAGAGCCTTCTTATAGAGTATGTGTGCTCTATTTTGAAGTTTGATATGTTTTTGAATGTCTGTGCATGCATGCGTGTGTGCATATGTTAAAAAAACCTAACAGTTTTAATGTGATTATTTTTAATGCTGTTTTAATTTTTATTCTCAGTATATATATTTCAGATGAAGGAACTGGCAAAAGCAGCTCTGAGTATCCCTTGCCTATGAAAATTATGAAATTCATGGGGTCACTGTAAATTTTGGAATTTGCTTCCCATATCAGAAGAAAAGCAGCATTTAAATGGAATAAATAAACAAATCAATCCATTCAGGTATAGCCCAGACAACCAAGCTGATGCCATGCTGTGCTAATGGTTTCACTGCCTGCTAGAGTAAAATGGCAAGACTCTTGCCTTGATGCAACCCTGGTATCACAATTATATATCATCAGCCAGGGCAGAATGAGAGTTAAGCATTCCTATCTGTTACAGGGAAAAGAGGTTGCTTGGCACCTCTAGACATTTCCTTCATGGAGACCACCTTTGTGAAGCTTCACACGCTTTTACAATGCGGTCCCCCTCAAAAACAGGAACCCAGGGGATGGTCCTAACAAGAGCACAGGCTGCTCACAAAACATGCAGCATTTTAGCCCAGGATTAATTTTAGCCCATTAAAAATACATGTGAATTTACCTAGGCAGTTCAACTTGAAAAGTAGGAGGATTACACCCTCTTAGCTCTTGGAACAGTTGGTTTACTTCAACATTATCCTGCAAGATTTATCTCTCTCAGAGTACCTCTATTGAACACACAGAAAAATGTTATTTCTTCTCTTTAAAGAGAAACAGAAAATGTAACAAAGAGCTGCTGACATGATTTCACAAAATAATTTGGTCCTTTTGAGGAAGAAGTGAGAAAAATACTTGAAATGTACAAGAAATATACAAGAACTAGCTTGACCCGGTGTACCATACACCGCTAAAAACTCCCCCCACAAATGCCTAGTAGACCTCACAACAACCCTATAAGGTAAGCTGGTAGATTTTTAAATTCCTCCTCCCCCTTCTCAGCATTCTACACTTTTCCCAGAATTGCTGAGAGTGACTTGCTCTGTTGCCCATTGCAACTGCCACGTTTGACTGCCTGGGTCCCGTTGCAGGTGGCCTCTGCCACTACTACCACTGCCAGTTGACTGTGTGGGTCCCAATCTGGGCCACAGACTGAGTGGAAGGAGTGGAATGTGAGGGGGAGAGATAATTTGCATGTGGGCGGTGATTGGTTGGGTGTGTTTCCTAAACAGCCAATCAGCACTCTGGGAAAGGAAACATAGCCAAGAGAATTATATATATATAGAAGATGGTATAGTGATTTGAGCCCTGGTCTATAACTCTGGAGAACAGGGTTTGAATCCCTGTTCAGCCATTGAAACCTTCTGAGTGACCTTGGGCAAGTCACATTCTCTCACCCTCAGAGGAAGGCAAAGGCACCCCCCCCGACCAAATCTTGTGAAGAAAACCCTATGATAGTTTCATCTTAAGAGTCTCCATAGGTCAGAAATGACTTGAAGGCACACAACAACATATATATAAGAACCTATACGTGAAAACACTGCAAGATACAATACTTTTTCCGAAATAAGCCCTACAGATGTAATTAAGTATTGCTGTGATTTTGTGAAATGTGAACAGCTCTATTTGGGTTTTAAATGGAATAACTGACCATTCTGTACCAACAAACATTATAATGGCAGTTTGCACTTTGAGGCAATGGGCAACTTGGACTACAGTTTTCATCATCCCTTAGCCCTGATGATGCAGGCTAGGGCTGACAGACATTAGCTCTACACAAGGAGACTGTGTGTGTATTTATATTAGGTGAATTGTTGTAACCCTGAACTAACATACAACACACAAAAGCAATACAGGCCTAGAGTTGGGCACCTATAATCCTACTGCCCCATGCACAATGATTACATTCATTTTGCCCCTGTATGGCTAAAATTTCTTTCTTGCCAATGGAGGATAAAAGAGAATTTGATCATTTTGCAGTTCACCTGATGCACAACAGACATAGCATAGACCAGAAAGAGAATTATTCCCTTCCTCTCAGAAGACACAGTACATTTCACCTTAAAAATTGATCCAACATTTGCTTGGACAAAGTTAATATGACAAATCAACAACAGTTACTCAGTCCTTGGAAACAAACAATATTCCTGTTGCCCAAATGAAAAATGTATCGAGCAGCATGGGGAACATATTTCTGAGCCATACTTGAGTGTAACCAGTTCACTAAAAAATTCCATTGTTTGCTGAGCAGGGCACAGAATCTCTTCTATACTGTTACACAGTAATATCTACCACTGTGGTAATAACTTTGTAAGCAAGTACATATGATCAATAATATTGGTCTTCCTTTTCCCTGTCCTTTTAAGAAAAGAGAGGGAAGACATATGTAATTTCAAAGCCAACACTTGAGCTGCGTAAGCTCTTCGTTTACATTCTTCTGAATGGACTTGTTAAGTGCTAGTGTTATAAAATGGTGCATTTTGAATCTAGTGACACAGTTCGAGCTGCTGCTGAAGCAGTGAAACTAGATTCTCTTTGGAAATGGAACACAGGCATTTACTCCAGAAAATGAAAGAAAATTTATGGACAGAGTATTAGAGAACTGTGACAAGCTAATGAGACAAGTATATACAATTTGAAATCTGACTGAGGAAGCTGTATTAAAGCTACCAAACAACAGTAAACTTCTTCTATCTTTTAAGCATTAGTCACCCTACTAACTCAAATTACTGCCAAATGCACAGCCAGAGTTCAACAATGAATGGGAGAAAACCTTCAATATTTTTATCCACGTAGCTTATCCACAATTTAAATGTGAAGAACTGAGGCAAAGAACTTAAGCAGCTTGTCAAGGATCACATGATCATTCAGCTGCAAAGCCAGATAAAAAAGAACCAAGAAGACCACGCCTGAAGAGGGGAGATCAAAATTGCAACCCTCATTATCATGGACCATTACTGGTTTAACACACCTGGAATCCACAGATCCTGTTAAAAGGAATGGCTTAGTTGGTTGACTAGGGAAATGACAAAGTCATGTTTCTCAAAATAATTTGCTTCCTGGAAATATCAGACATAGACATTTACTACTGTGACAGTAAGCCTTGGAATTTAACTAAGATGATCCACACAGTCTTTTAGTATTTAACCCACCTTCACTATTTAGTTACTATTTACAAGTTAACTCAACCAGCTTAAAACCAGCTTAAAACAGCAACCCACAGGCTGCTGTTCACTGTTTACATTTAAAAAGTCATTCTTCCATTGATCAGCCCCTTTCACACTCTAAACAATGCAGGCTACACTGTAACTGTCTTATAAACATTCACGTGGCCATAAGAACTTCCTGATTTCTATAGGTCTTCACATACTTTTTTAAAAAGTAACTGTTAAGAGCTAAGTGCCAGACCAAAGGCCTACCTCGCCCAGCATTCTGTTCCAACAATGGCCAAACAGATGTTTATGGAAAGCCCACAAGCAGGATGTGAGCACAATGGCAGCCTCCTACTTCTGTTCCCTAGCAACTGCTATCAAGAGGCATACCTGAACTAATATACAGCCATCATGACTACCACCCACTGATAGCATTCTTCAGGAACTTGTCCTATCCCACTCAAGCTACCCATCTTAGAAACCATCAATCCTACATACTTACTTGGAACAAATCCAGCTGGGCTTGATGAGACTTACCTCCAAGTAAGTAAATCCCGTTTGGACTACTGTAACACACTCTATGTGGGGCTGCCTTTGGAAACTGTTCAGAAACTTCAACAGGTCCAGAATGCTGACCGGGGCCAGTTATAGGGACCATATAACTCCCTCGTTAAAACCACTCTGCTGGCTGCTGGTTCATTTCTGGGCAAAATTCAAAGTGCTGGTTCAAAGCCCTATACAGCTTAGGTCCAAACTATATGAAAGACCATATCTCCCAATACAAACCTGCCAGAAATTTATGGTCATCAGGGGAAGGCATTCTCTAGGTTCTGCCTATCAGAATCTGGCTTGGTGAGGACACGAGAGCATCACTTTCTGGGAGCCCCTCCCTGCTTTCCTTTCACTGGCAGGTAAAGGCATTTTTATTCATGCACACTTTTAACATATAAGCAGGGGAACTTTTATGGGGATGTTTTATGGGGATGTCTTTTAAAAGTATATGTCTGTTTTTAAAATGTTTTTATATTGTTTTATCTGGTTTTATTATTTTTATTACTGTTTTTGGAAGCTGCCATGTGCCTCATTCTGAGAGAAAGGAGGCATACAAATGCAATAAAAAATAAAATGTACTTCAAACTAAACTGTAAGTGTGCTTCAGTGAGAGGTTTTCCACAAATATGAAGTTCCAAAAAGCCAGGAGTTTCAAAATTATTTGCTCAAGCCCAGAGAACATTTTTCAATGGTGATCCTCAATTGTTGTCTTTTGTTCTCTTATCACCAATCAACTGAAAGGAAAACTCAGGGTAATTTTTTTCTGGGCAATCTTATGCAAATCTGCCAGTGAATTTTGCTCTGACTTTTAAGCCAAGAAAAAGCAAAAATGTATCATACATTTTACAAAAAACAAACAAAAACCCTTAGCATTAGGCATCAGGATTATGGCATCTTAACACTGAACACTGCCAAATCCTATGTTTATAAAACAACTATATTTCACAAACACTGCAAAAAATGTTAAGATATACATACGCCATTAATAGTTTGGAGTGGAAGAATTACCTCTGTGAAACAGGTTTGATGTCTTCAGTAAAGATACAACATTGTATCTGCCAGACATATAATTCATACTGAAAGAATCCTATCCAGGGAAGGGCATGCATGACACATATATTTCCTCAATAATCCAGGGATCATTTGTTTTCACATGCATAGCATGTGAAAGGTTCACTATTTGAACAATATTATGCAAGCCCCATCTTTCAAATGATCAAGTCTTGAGAGAAAGAACAACTTCTGGGACTAAACTCTCTCCAGAAGTTGGTTAAGAACAAAGCAAAAAAACCTTTTTCAAAAAGTGCAAAAGTAGCAAAAAGCTTTTAGAGAATATAAAGGCTAAATGTATAATACTAGATATAAACTAACAAGATTGCTAGATATACTTACAGTTTAAATGCATAATTATTTTCTAACACCTTAAAACAGATTGAAATTATTTGTAAAATCATGTGATTATTACACAAGTCTCTTTAGCTGAGGATTGCTGCACTGGCAGGGGTTGCTAGATGATTCTTGAGATACTTTCCAACTCAGCAATTATGTGATTCTTTGAACACTATCATGTCAGTATACAATTCCAGTAATCTATGTCTGAGTCCTCCCCCCAATATAAAAACTAGGATATCAATGGCAAGAAATTATGAAGGTTAATTTTCCTGATGCATTGAACTACAAGGAAACCCCCAGCCAACATGTCTGGAAGGCACTACGTTGGGGAAGGATGATGTGAAGTATCCTTAAACCTGGGATGAAGTAACCTTAAACCTGGTGGTTTTGATGCAGGGAGAACATACTAACGTGCAGTTCATTACCAGCATCCTGAAATGGTGCAGTGACAGGAAGTCTTGCCAATGTACATCACCAAAACATTTGAACTGGGTTTTAGAAATAACCTACTCAAGTGGTATGCGCAGATGACACATTTTGCAAACCACTATAAAAAAACTTCTAAGCAAAATTATTAGACAGGACTCAAGAGAGCACGGAAAGAATAAAAAATATAAAAATTAAATAAATTAAGTATTAAAAGGGATATCCAGAGCACTTATATGTTACTGAAATACCTAGGCAAATATCCAATAGGCCAATGTAGTGGGTCACAGAAAGCTAAATTTATTATGGACAACATCTTTAACATGATTTTATTAGCTAAAACATGCAAAAGCATACATTTCAAACAGGCAACAAAAGTGCAATAAACCAGTAGTGTTCATGGAGCATTTCTCATCAGCTTATGAATTTGTAAGTATTCTTTCCTTAGCTTCTGAAATCAGAAACTGTCCACACAAGCAAGCACAGCTGTATTACCACAAAAAAGATATTCTTTAGTAATGCAGATAGGTACAGTAAGACCCCTTATTCCAGGGGATATGTTCCAACACCCTCTGTGGATGCCAGAAACCACAGATAGTACTGAACGTTGCATTCTTAGACCATAGTCAACTTGAAAACAATGCTTCTAGTGGCTGGGAGGAGTCCTTCCCACACCTGCTGTCCCGCGGAGGGTTAGGACATTTGGTCGACTTCTGGCCCAAGCATACCACAGAATTACACTGGAGGACTGAGAGATGCCACAAGCAGTTCCAGTAGTAGCGACCACAGGCAACTGAAACCATGGGAAAGCGGACCCATAGATAAAGGAGTGGGAGCTACTATATTGTCATTACATAATATCTAACAGACAGTGGCTGTTTTTCATCAGTGGCTTTAAATATTGCCCGTTGCTTGCTACTTCTGTGTTTAAACAGCTTCTGTGTTTCTAGAACCAAGGGATTCATTTTATTTCATTTAGAATCAAGGGATTAATTTCCTGGGAGCAAAATGGCAAACTCCCTAAAAACAGTATACTGTAGGTATATATTGTTCTAAGTAATAATAATATAATTTAAAACATCTATTCAGGATAAATTATCCTCCTAAGGCAGTTTTACAATAGTCATTAATACAATATAGGACTACACACACACACACACAATAGAAGCCACATGTAAATAAATAAGATAAAACGAACAGTTCACTTTTCACTACTTTATCCAGAATAAAAATTTATTTATGACACCAAATTCACCATATAATGGCTGAGAAGGAAAAGACTCTGCAATACAGTATATGGTATACAGTATTCTCACATAAGAGCAAGTTCAGACTTAGTAGCAAGGTGACAAAGAACACGACCAGTGGCACTGCAATTCCTTAAACAATATCAAAGAGCCTGTGGTTACATGAACATTTACACTGACATGAAAGATAAAGGATGGCTGGGCCTTGTGTTGCCACCCCCATACAATGTTAACGCACTCGTATTTGTGCTAAAAATATCCAATAAAACATCTAGAAAAATGTTTTCATATCCCAAGTACAAGATACTATTTTTCACTAAAGTACCAGACTTGTGCTGAGCTGGAAGAACCAGTACTAACATTCATTGCCTGGGTATCAAGACTCCAGAGCTAGGCCTGTTCAATACAAATTTTTTATGTGACAAACTAGAAGAGTCAACATTCACTGAAATGCATCAGAATTAAAACCCATCTTAAGCACACACTTAGTACTCAGTTGTCCCCTGGAGCACAAAAAACAGACATTTATGGTATATTCCATGCAGTGGATGATCTCCTTAATAGAGTGTAAAAAAACACCTATATATCTACATTTAAGCTGTTCTTTAAACTTCAGCAAAGGATTGGGGAAGTTCTATACATTGCTTTTTTAAAAAAAAAAATTACTAAAAGATTTAAATTGGAATCACCCAGCAGAATTATTTTGAACAGAAATATTACAGCGGAGAGAGAGAAAGAATATCTGTATTACATTCTATATATCCTTCTGTATCATAGATAACTGTGTATTCATACTTAAGCAGAAGGAATTCATACAGTATAGAACCTCCAACACACATCATACAGAACATAAGAATGCTTTACAAAAGCAAGAGAATAAGAAGGCACCCAAGAGGTGAAAACTAAGTTGAAATGCAGTTTTTAAAAGGTGGAGGAAGCAATCTTGAAATTTGACAGATGTGTTATTTTAACTGTTCTTGCCTCTCCTCCAGACCTTATTTTCTCCATTTAAAGGAAAGGGAAACATCCCCATTATCGTAAACAGAGGCAAAAACACTGGTAGCAGAATGGTATTCCCCTCCAACACACTTTTTAATTAAAATTACATAAACAAGATATTCATCTTGTATTGCTTTCATAAATGAACCACACACAACTACCAAACTTTAGCAAAGTGATGCTGGATACTATCCTGGAACTGCCCACAATGTTACCTTTCTTTTTTTTTTTTTTTTAAATGCAACAATAAAAGCCCCACCCAGCTAGCTAAAGTTTCTGCATCTAGGTCTCAAATATGCTGTGTATTCAAAGGGATGAAGCATCTCTTCAAGAGCAACATGTTGCAACCACCTTTCAAGATAGGTGGAAGAGGACTAACTGAAAGAAACAGAATTGGGGGGGAGGAAAAAAGACGACAAGGTAGGAATAAAGAGATAGGCTACTAAATCAAGTTTTTTAAAAAATAAACAACAACGAACACAAAACCCAAAGGATTTCCCTCCACTTCAGAGAGGATTATTTAGAACACGATGGTGGTTATTTCGCATGTTTTCACTGCAGGAGGCTCCTTGTGGGCAGCTCGAGGGAGGAGGAGAAGGAGAAAGAGACACACACAGGGAAGAGAGAGAAAAAGAAAATGGCGCAGAGACTAAGTCCCGACCGTCGACAAGACGACTTTCCAGGGGGGAATAGGAGCCCAAAAGAGGCTCAAAAACACCCAGAGAGACCAGATTTGGGGTCTCCACAATCCTCACTCCCGAGATATGGGGTCGCATGGGCCGCAGGGCGTAAGATTTCCGAGTATCAGGAAGCTCGATGGGAACAATGGGGCCGGTGAGCGAAGAGACGGGACTTAGTCTCTGGGACGCCATGTCTGTCCTTTTACCATCCTCAGCAATACAAGAGAAGGAAGGCAGAGAGGGGGAAATGGAGAGGAGGGAGCAGAACAACATCCCAGCCCCTTCCCCACAAGAGAAGGTGAAGGACAAGACACTCACCGTTTGCTCGGAAATCTGGATCAATCTGGGGGGGGGGGGTGAAGAGACAAAAGGGGGCAATTAGATTTCTTTTCAAACCCCCAAGATCTAAGAAGAATTACTTCACACGCCAAAAAAAATGTATTTTAAAAAACACAGTCAAGGTGAGGGGAGAAATCAAGAGGATGGCCCTTAGCACTCTTATACATATACATATATATATATAGTATGTGTGTGTGTGAAATCTGCAAATATATATGTATCAGAGGCGGGACAAATTCAAAAATGTATGTCTGTGTATGTGTATATATATATATATATATATATATGTACGTGTGTGTATATCTATCTATCTATCTACACACACATATTTATATATACACAGACATACATTTCTGAATTTGCCCCGTCTCTGATACATATATATTTGCAGATTTTTATATGTATTTCCCTACCCCCCCCCACCTATGTATGGCCCTCCTGGTTTCCTCGCCTCCTTCCTCGTGTCTGGTTCTGTTCTCAGAAGCTTCCCCTCAAACCCATTTTTATGTATTTTATCTGTCCTTTAAAAGGTGCTTGAAACACCACCACCCCCCAAAAAAATCTCCCCCCCTTTTTTCTGGATGGAAGAATAAGCAAGATGTTGAGATTAAGGAAAGGGGGACCGGTTATTTTTTATATATATAGCTTCCTACAAGGCGCTGACTCCACAGGCATAATAGGCCACTTGAAGGGGAGTCCTCGAAAAAAAGACGGGAGCAAGCAGAAAGGGCCTGGTGGGATAAAGAGGGGTGGTCCTGGAGGGACCCCCCCAAAAAAACTATTACTACTACAACTACAAGGCCCCATTATATTATATATTTCTGGGAAGGAAGACAATGGGTCTCTCCCTCGCTTTCAAGGAAACCCTCAAGACCCCCCCCCCACCAAAAAACACCTCTTTAGAAAAAATGGGGAAAGACCCCCTGCCCCCTTTTCTTTCATATGACTGTATCTGTTTCTGAGGAAACTCAGGCAGAAGCTTATTTTCAGATGGGGTGCTAAATCATAGGAGAACCCCCCCCCCCAAATAACACCCCAATTTCTCTTTCCCCCCCCCCTTGACTTGTAGGCCACGGTGTCAGTTGACTTCCCTCCCCTCAAGTACCCCAAGTGTGGGAGGCCTCTTACCTGGGAGTCATTGTGCAGCTGATCCCCACTCATGCCTATAAAGCTGCGTGTAGGGCGGGGACGTGTGGGGGGGGGAGGAAAAGCCTCGTGAGACGCCTGCGGAGGAGTCGGAAAGCCTCGAGGCCGAAGGGAGGACGCGGACCCCTCAATACAGAGCAGCCAGTTGTGTAACAGACTAAGTCCTCATTTCCCTTCACTGCGCAGGCGCAGCGACTTTTAAACCTAGGGGCGGGGCTGAGCGAAGAGGGAAGAGGAGGGACGACACCTTGGGAGAAGCGGACGCCCTCTTTTGCATAGCCCAACCTACCCGCCTCCTTTCCTTCAATCACGAGCAACGGCGGCTTCTATTTGCATCCGTGCCACGCCTACCTGGCATAGGATGGCCACGCCTTCCCTGCCGGTCTATACTTGTGCCTCTTCAGCCACGCCTCTTCCTTCTCGGCCATTTAGGAAAACGCCGGTTGCTCCCCCCCAGCCCCTCATCCTTTCCTTTCTCCCGTCTTCAAAACGCCGGGTTTTATTTACATATCCGGTCACGCCCCCTTCGCGGCCTCCAATAAGCTGCAAGAGGTGGGGTCGTATGCAAATACAGGGAGGCGGGTTTTTTTTGCTGCTATACGCTGGAGGTAGGTATCCGCAAGACGTTGTGCAAGAGACAGTATGGGTGCAGTACGCATGCGCTTACTCCCCCCCAACTGTTTCTCTCCCCCTCCGCCCATTGGGGCTCTTTATAGAACGTTAGCCCAACATTCTGAAGACTTACCAACAGGTACGCGAAGTCCTGGAGCCACGTGCTCTCGGAGCCACTGGTCACGCGCCTCAATGCTGGCTGTACTTGCAATCCCTGGTTAAGCCATCAAAGCTCTTCTGTGACTTTAAAAACGCTGTTGGATTTTTAACTGCGGTTTGTTTGCTTCTAATGTCAGCTTCTATTTTTATTTCTTCTGACCCAACCTGGGATGAGAGTGTGTGCTGGTTCTCTTTGCATGAAAGTTCAATGTAATTATGTGGCATCATGGAAAATCAAATCTAGACAATTGAAATAACAGAAGTAATATAGGAACGGGAGGGGGAGGGGGAGGGGGAGGGGCAGGAAAATCAAAGTGATTTTTAAAATTATTGTTACTATTGTTATCATCATCATCATCATCATCTATTTCTATCCTGTTTGTTTTTCCCAATTTGGGACTCAGAGTGGTGTGGGACTCTGCTTGCCAATAGTCAGTTATCACTAAAAATAGTTATACAGTTTGAAGTCGAAGGCTTTCACAGCCGGCATCCATAAATTTTCCTTGGTTTTTTTCCAGGCTGTGAGGCTGTGTTCTGGAAGAGTTTACTTCTGACGTTTCGCCTGTGAAACGTCAGAAGTAAACTCTTCCAGAACATGGCCTCACAGCCCAGAAAAAAACCAAGGAAAATCTATAATTATACAGTTGTTCCTTCATATTCGCTGGGATTTGGTTCCAGGACTCCCCATGGATACCAAAATCCGTGAATACTCAAGCCCCATTATATGTCTCTCTCTCTGGCTTTTCTTCGCGAACGAAGATTCAGGAAGGACTTATCCCGCGTTTTCTGGAATGGCTTGGCAAAATAGTGTCCCTTATATAAAATGGCAAAAGCAAGATTTGCTTTTTGGATTATAATTTTTTAAGAATATTTTCAAACTGTGAATAGTTAAATCTGTGTACACCAAATCCGTGGATATGGAGGGACAACTGTAGTTACTGTTCTTGTTACATTCCACCAAAAGTGGCTAGGGTAGAAGGCATTTGCTCTAAACTTCTCAGCAAGTAGAGGTGTATCCAGGAAAGCTGACATTGGGACGTATATGTTACTTTAGAGCAGGCCTGTACAACCTGTGGTCCTCCAGATGTTTTGGCCTCCAACTCCCAGAATTCCTGATCCAATGACCACCTGGTTCAGGCTTCTAGGAGCTGGAGGCCAGAACACCTGGAGGGTCACATGTTGTGCAGGCCTGCTTTAAAGTTTTGCAATCTGATAGTCTGATGTTTTAAAAACTGCTGAGGTAAGTGTGATCCAATGTGTGTGTATTTGTATCCATTTATGTTAAATGTAACTTATTTTTAGGTAAGCCCTACACAGAATTGTAGGTTCAATGTATATTTTGCCTATATTGTAACAAAACATTTCACCATTTTACTTTGTGTCTGCAGTACTCTATCTAAGTTGGACCATGTTCGGAGGAAGAATGCACACGATGTTCACAAAACCAAGTCCTGTGAAGAATGCTTGAAAAAGCTTAGTATTTTAACTTTGAAAATGAGAAACGTGAGGGCAAAGATGATAACAAAACATTGGAAAGTTTCTCCTAATGTAAGAGACCCTTAAACAGTGAAACCAATTACCTCTGGAGGTGGCGATAAACCAGGTTAGGGAATGCACAACCTTCCAGATGTTGCTAGACTGCATTTCTCACCAGTCTTAACTAACATAGCCATTGCTGAGGGATGACAGAAGTTGTAGTCGAAATTTAAAGGACAACACATTCCCCATCATTCTGGTAGGTGGTTCTTTGATAACAATATTTAAGTAGATGCAGGATGGCCATCTGTCAGGGAAGCTGTATTTGCATCTTGAGCTGCGCCTAAATCAAAGGAACTTACATAAGTGTTATTAATCAGCACGTGAGTCAATGGGCCATTGTAGCTGGAACTAGCAACAGGATTTAGGCCTATGTTTCTGCTACTAAAGGCTCGTGTAATACTGGTGATGATGTTATTTTTATGTAGCACATTTTACGTGCTTAGATACACAAAATATTTACAATAGTGGAGTAAGGTAACCCTTCTTTTCCTGATAGCACAGATAAAGGTTGGACACAGTGGCTTTCTTAGAATGCTCATCAGCAAGGTTTTTGGTAATCTTAAGAGGTACAACAATAATCTATAGCTCATGCACTTTACTGCTACTCTATGCAAGTTTGGGTGGGTACTGCCATTTGAAGACTGTATCTTCCCCTATGAGCTTGCCTGGGCTCTAAAATCTTTGGGTGAGATTCTTCTCTTGATCCTACCACCAGGCATATTTGTTGGAAAAGCAGGAGCCAACCTTCTCTGGAACTCCCTCCCTGTGGAGACTAGGAGAGCCCCTCCTTGTCCTTTCATGGGAAAGTGAAGACTTTCCCATCCTAATAGGTGTTTGGGCACTAATTGTTTTACATGTAATGGCGTTCTGTTTTAGTGGGCAGTACTATTTTTGTTTTACACTTTTAATGTTTTAAGTGGTTTTAATTTTACAAACAGTTTAATACTACTTTAATCTTGAGCTATTTACAGTATCTGTCTGTCTAGGTATGATAGCAGCTACATGTGGTTTTATTTGTATTTCTTTTTATCTGTAAGCTACCTTGAGTCCCAATCTTGGGGAAAAGTGGAGGGTATAGAAAAAGATTGTTAATTTGAACCAAGAGATGAGTCACTATACAAGCGTTAATGTTTATCTGTGACAAACTGTCATGCCAGTGGCAAGCTCAAACCATCCTTTTAGTTTTAGAAACGTTTTAAGGTTAAAAATCATACGTTTTTAAATATATCCAGTACAGCAGGATGGCTGAATTATTCTGGTTGTCCCAGTAGCTTTAAGAGGGCGCTGATTGACAGCAGAGGCAGAGAATCATAGAAGGTTTTTTCTGTCCATGTCCTAGAAACTGGAAAATGGTAATTGGTGCAGGCCTCCTTTTTCATTGTCTTGCAGCCATGAAGAGGGATGTGACTGTAGCTTTGCACAGTTTGCTACTCTTGGACAGACTGCAGTTCACTTTGCCTTAAAGATTGATGCATATAGGAGAGAGAGAGAGATTGACACACACAGAGAGAGCACATGTTTCCTAGACTGTACTTTCCTTTTCCTGACCTAGTGGCAGCTCTTAGGATTGTTAATGTCACTTCTTTTCCCTTCTTTTTCATACTCAAGCTTTCTTCCAGAGGAAGAAGGCATCTTTTGGAGAGGCAGGAGAAAGTGTGCAAGCATGGCTTTTTGCATCTCTGCCTTTATTAGACTGAACTCCTGTCTTCTTTCCTATCACAATGTATTTCCTAGAATAAAGGCTAGCTTTTTAATTTTACTTCAAGAACATCAACATAAAGTACTTTATTAGGATAACAGATCAAACATAAGCCAAATGGTTGCAAGGCAACAGGAAACTGGGAAAAAGGAAAAACTACAAAGGTTCCCATGTATATACATGGGTGGCAATACAGCAACCAGTACCAAATCAAGACTAATAGCATTCATTGGAGTTGAGGCATACTATAATAGGGTTTGCTCAGTTTATTGCTGGTAGAACATGCTAAATTACAAAACTGGGCTCATTTTACTAAGAGGAGTCTGTGTAATTTCTTTCCAGGGTACAACGTGCTTTTCCAGGCATCATGACACTTCAGGCATCTGAATCCCTTTACCAACTGCAGTATATGTGCACACTCTCCTAACAGTTCCTTCACAGGATGTACCGCCATCCTCCATCATTATGAACTAAGTAGAACTCTCATTTTGCCTTATAGTTGTTAGGGGTGCAGGGTAAGAAAGCGATCAGGAAAGAAGCAATTTAAGAGAAGTTGTAGGAGATTTTCACACTACACTGTTATAGTGTTACTATTCTACTTTATTTGCTGTGGCTGCCTCCTGTGGAATCCTGGTGTTTGCAGTTTAGGGAGGGGCATTTACAACTCTCAGCCAGAAAGCTCTTAGGCCTCACAAAACTACAAACCCCAGAATTCCACAGGAGGAAGCCAGAGCAGTTAAAGTGGAATAGTAACACTATAACAATGTAGTGTGAAAATCTCCATAGTTGCATTCTTCTGGAAAAGGGAATTGAAAATGTGAGTGGATTCTCTGGGATTTGACTTAGCGACACTAACAGGATCCACAAGAAGTGTGCTTATACCAGGATGGTTCTTTCTGGCTCTCAAAATGTTGTTGGACTTCAACTCCTGATTTACAAGTTCTTGCCAATATAGCCGGTGGTGAGGCATGATGGATGTTGTAATTCTACAGCATTAGTAGGGGCACAAGATCTTCTTCCCTGACTCAGAATAAGTGGTATAACAGAAATACAACAGCTGTTGCAAAACTGTGTACGTATCTACTCAGGAGTAAGTCCTGTGTAGTTCAGTGGGGTGTATTCCTGGTTAACTAGTTGCAAAGTTCATGTCAGATTAAAAGCAGGCAATGCACAGAAATAAGCTTTACTGATATCAAGTGAATATATTGCCATGTGTTCATGCCTAAGATCACTGGTTCATGAAAAGCCTGCTTAGCAATATCATCAGAATTCATTCACTTGCCCTTTGATGCTTTCAGACAGTAAACACTTTGGGTTATAGACTTACTCTTCTGTTTGTATAAAGCTCTGGGCATCGTTACAGCCTTATATAAATAATAGTAATAGCTATACTGTAAACAGCTTGCTTCTTATTGTGTTATTTTCAGAACACTTTTTCCAAAAT
This sequence comes from Gambelia wislizenii, assembly GCA_030847615.1. Taxonomy (NCBI): domain Eukaryota; kingdom Metazoa; phylum Chordata; class Lepidosauria; order Squamata; family Crotaphytidae; genus Gambelia; species Gambelia wislizenii. Next base: position 39,964,674 of record JAUMIR010000004.1, read on the forward strand.
GTGACACATAATCCAGGCTGGGGTTTTTTCTACTCCATTTCCCTGATTTTATGCCAGAACAGTTCCCCTTAAGCCAGTAGTGTAGCATTTAGTGCAAAAGCAATGCAACCTAGCAGAACATAAGCATCTCCAATTTCTGGTAATTCAGTTTTTAAATTCTGCATTTACAGTGGAGGCTCATCATTACAATAAAGTGATTGTTCATTGACAGGCTGAGCATGCTTCAAAATGGTCATAATCACTCTCTATGCACTAGTGCTAGTGTGGAATGAATGACTATAGGAATCCTGCAGTGACCCATATTCTGAAGTTCTGCATTGCTGACCGATATGCAGTATTCCTTTGTCTCCTTACATTTATAAAAGGACACAATTTTGTCTGTGTGTGTATGTGAGAAAGAGAGTGTGTGTGTGTTTGTGTAGCCGTGGCCTAAATTCAGTTCCTAGTACTAGCTAGAGTAAGTGCTTTGAATTAATGGGATTTGTATAAATGTTGACTTACATTTAGCATATTGATTCAATGAGTTTACTCTGCATTGGACTACTGACTGGATTTAGACCCTAAACCACAACAAACAATGGCAAGAGAATGCCACAAAGTGCTCTGATTGCCAGCACTGGGGCTTCTGCTTTGCCATGGCCTTGTTATGTGCACAGCGATGCCAGTTTGGTGTAGCTGTCAGAGCAGTAGTAGAAAACCTTTCATCATTCAGATGTTTTGGACTCTCCCAGCCAGCATAGCCAATAGTATATTATGGCAATTCTATTCCAAAATTCCTGGGGCAGAACCAAAGGTTCCCCACTCCAGCTTAGAGTCTTAGACTGGGAAGATCAAGGTTCAATTCCCAACTGAGCCATGAATCTCTCTGGATGACCTTGAGCCAGTCATTCTCTCTCAGTTTACCTCATGGGGTAAAGAAGAGAGAAGCAGAACCATTTATGCTGAGAACCTCTAGTGTAACTGAAGAAGTGGGCTGTAGTCCAGAAAAACTCATGCTAAAATAACTGTAAATTGGTTCGTTGTAAAAGTGTCTCAAGACAACTTCTCCCTTTCTGTTTTGTACAGAAACAAATTGCTATCTCTTTGAAATGTAGTCTAGAAAGTAAGTTTCCAAAGCTTTGGTTTTAAAACAGATAATGTTAGTTTAATTGTCATTACTGATCAGTGTAATTATGAGCATGAACTGGGACGTAACTCTTATGTTCCCATCCAGAATCACAACTGCCATGCCACTGATTACTAGTTATGAGGGAACAACAGCAAAGAAGGGTATTTTATGTTCATGCCCTGCTTGGAGGCTTTCCCAAGACATCTGGCAGTTGGCCACCACTTTGGTCTCTTCCATCAGGATTCTTCTTAATGTTCTCTTGATTCTCCCCTCCCCACTGCACAACCAATAGGAGTGGGATGAATATCAGATAAATGTATTAGTTATTGGGGACAGGTTGTCTGAAGGACTAATCCTCCTATATGAACCTAACTAGAATCTTGGAAACCTCAGCGGGGGCCCTGTTAATGTTGTACCATCCTGGGAGGCCAGGGGTGTATTAGTTTTTAAAAATACAGGTAATAATAAATAATTAAAATACACAGCCATTTGGTATTACTTTAACTGCCAAAGCTCCATGCTATGGGCTCCTTGGATTTGTAGCTTGGTGAGGTACCACACTTAGAATTCTCTGCTAGACAGCTCCAGAACATTCCTCTGAATGCTAGTCACACTTACATAAACTTTTGTAACTGTGCACTGTGGATACTCTCCAGGTTGGTGAGTACACCCGACAAGGTTTTCTCTGTAGTGGCACCTTTGCTGTGGAACTCTCCCAAACAGTCAGGCTGGCACCATTCCTTTTAAACATCCAGTGGACAGCTAAGACTGCATTGTTTTCTATGGGCTTTGTTTTTTTAAATCATAGATGGCCTTTGGGACTGTTTTTGTTGTTGTTATCCTCCAGTCTGACTCATGATGACCCTCTCATGGTTATAGATTTTCCTTGGGTTCTTTCCAGGCTGTGAGGCTGTGTTCTGGAAGAGTTTATTTCTGACGTTTCACCTGCAGGTGAAATAAACTCTTCCAGAACACAGCCTCACAGCCTGGAAAGAACCCAAGGAAAATCTATGGATGCTGGCCGTGAAAGCCTTTGCCCTCTCATGGTTGTTTTTTGAGGGGTACAGTTTATTCGTAGGAGGTTTGCCATTGCCTTATTCTAAGGCTGAGAGTGTGTGACTTACCTGAGGCCACACAGTGAAGTTATATGACTGAGTCGTGCTCTGATCTCCAACATTCAAATTGTTGCATCACATTCTTGTAGCTTGCTATTGTTAACTGCCATCAAGTTGACTTTGACTTATGGCAGCCCTATGAGTGACAGACTTTCAAGTCACCCTGTCATCAGTAGCCCTGCTCACATCTTGCAAACTCAGGAGCGTGGTTTCCTTGATTGAGTCAAGTGGGGTGCCACAGGATTCTCTCCTGGGCCCAGTGATATTTGACATCTTTATCAGTGACTTGGATGAGGGAATAGAGGGTATGGTTATCAAGTTTGCAGATGACACCAAATTAGGAGGGGTACCTAATACCCCAGAGGACAAGATCAGAATCCAAAATGACCTCAACAGATTAGAAAGCTGGGCCAATATTAACAAAATGAATTTCAACAGGAAGAGAAAAGTAGGATACTACACTTGGGCACTAAAAATGAAATGCACAGATATAGGATGGGTGACACATGGTTTGAGTGCAGTACATGCGAAAAGGATCTAGGAATCTTAGTGGACCACAAGCTGAACATGAGTCAGCAGTGTAATGCAGCAGCTTAAAAAGGCAATGCAATTCTAGGCTGTATTAATAGGAGTATAGTGTCTAGATCAAGGGAAGTAATGGTGCCACTCTATTCTGCTTTGGTCAGACCTCACCTGGAACACTGGGTCCAGTTCTGGGCATCACAATTCCAGAAGGATGTGGACAAGCTGGAACGTGTCCAGAGGAGGGTGACCAAAATGGTTAAAGGTCTGGAAGCCATGCCCTATGAGGAGCGGCTTAGGAAGCTGGGTATGTTTAGTCTGGAGAAGAGAAGGTTGAGAGGTGACATGATAACCATGTTTAAATATTTGAAGGGATGTCATACTGAGGATGGGGCAAGCATGTTTTCTCCTGCTCCAGAGACTAGGACATGGAGCAATGGGTTCAAACTACAGGAAAAGAGATTCCACCTAAACATTAGGAAGAACTTCCTGACAGTAAGAGCTGTTTGGAAGTGGAATACACTGCCTTGTAGTGTGGTGGAGTCTCCTTCTTTGGAGGTTTTTAAACAGAAGCTGGATGACTCTCTGTCAGGAATGATTTGATTGTGTATTCCTGCATGGCAGGGGGTTGGAATGGATGGCCCTTGTGGTCTCTTCCAACTCTTTATTCTATGATTCTATGAGTCTTGGTGTTCAGTGATATATTTTTACACTTGAGGATCATGTCTAGTTCCTTCAAAGTTTCTTTGAAGTCCTATCCTTCTGCTGATTGCTTGACTGCAGTATCCATTTTGATTAGTGACTGAGCCAAGGTATGGGAAATCTTTAACTATCTCAATGTCTTCATCATCTGCTTTAAAGTTATGTAAATCATCTGTGGTCATTTTTGTTTTCTTCATGTTCAGCTTCCTTTGCACTTTCTTCCTTGACTTTCCTCAACAGTTGTTCCAAATCTTGCTATTTTCTGCTAGTAGGGTGATGTCATCTGCATATCTTAGTGGTCAGTTACATGGGAGAATAAAGTGTGGAAAATATCACCTTACTTCCCTTTCGTACTAGTGGCCATTTGTTCCCACGATTTTCTTTGAAATGGGTTGTAGCGAAGAAGTAGCGACTTTGCAGTTCACATCAGCCATGCCACTCCCAAGGCCTCTAGGGCCAGAGTCCATCGTGCAGCATGGGGGTGTGTGCAAAGCCCCAATGACGGCAACAATGCCGCTGTTGTTTTGGGGACATTTGCTGTCCATGGTGCAGGGGAGTGTGAAGGCCCAATGACAGCAACAACAGCTACTCCACAGCCACATCACTCCCGAGACCTTTAGGGCCAGAATCCATGGCACATAAGGGGGTGTGGCCAGAGGACCAACGACAATAACAGCCCTGCGCCGTGCCCGAGGCTGTCGTTGGGCCTCGGCTGCACCCCTCTGTGTTGCAGACACTGACACTAGAGGCCTCGGGAGTGGCGCAGTGGTTCACACAGCCATGCCACTCCCGAGGCCTCTAGGGCCAGAGTCCGCAGGGTGCGGGTGGTGGTGGTGCAGCCAAGGCCAAATGACAGCAGTGGCTTTGCACCATGCCCGAGGTTGTTGTTGGGCCTCAACTGCGCCCCCTTCTGTGCCACTGACTTTGGCCCTAGAGGCCTCGGGAGCAGCACAGGGGGCACAGCTGAGGTCCAATGACATCAACAGCCCTGAGCTGTGTCTGAGGCTGTCATTGGGCCTCGCCCCCCCCCTGCACTGCTTCTGAGGCCTCTAAGAGCCAGAGTCAGTGGTGCAGTGGGGGAGGGCAGGCCAAAGGCCCAAAGACCCCACAGTGAGGCAGCCATGCCTCTTCCCTCCCACAGGTAGCGTGGCAAACTTCTTGCCTTTGTGAATTGATTGTATATAACTGCTTGTGAATTTGTTGTATAGACGTGCTGTTGTGCACATTTCCCCAAATATATCGCTTCTTTTCGAAAAAGATTGGGAAAAATTACAATAGTAGTTATTGTGCATTTCAAGGGTGTTTTTGCCCCCCTTCTTCTGAATAGTGTGACTTTGGCCCGAAATGCGTGAGGACCATTAGGAATCTGGGTGAATTCTTTGAGGATTTTTTTTTTTTTTTTGCCACATAAACTACCCCTAAAATTCTTGATGTTCTGGTTGTTTACCTGTTGCATAGATCTAATGGTGGTTGAAGGGTTATCCTTTTAGGATGAAATAGGGAGGCAGAATGAGAAGCTTACATACAGAAGCAATGGGTTTGGGTATCCATTTCGAACTGCACTGCCACAGTGCCTGGGGCTTGTGAGGCCGCAAGTGAGATCTATGATAAAATGTTGCCATATGGACTGTTTCTGTTCAGGAAGGCAGCCATTTGCTGTACCCTTTTCCAGAGCATTCCATTGCAACCCCTCCCCTCCCCTCCCCTTCCTGGTTTTCCCTCAGCCCCAACTCACAGTCTTTTTTGATCAATGAATATGCTATATTTTTAATTGTTTTGTGGGGGGGGGGAGGTATCAATGTATAGATATATAAATAGTCTGCAAATATACAGTACATTTACCATATATGGATGGTGTCGTTTTGGCTACGTAAGAGTGAAGACTGGGGGATTGTGTTAATTGTTAATACACATGATCTGGAGAAGGAACCATTCAGGTGGCTATAAAATTTATGATGTCCACAGGCTCAGATACAGCAACACCCTTCCCTCTGTAACTCCACAGTGCAATATGGCGTGCAAAGCCATTTGCTCATCATGCAGAGCCATCTGTCAGCACTTCAAATATTCCTCCCAACTGTGAATATTTATTTCTTATTTTGCTCTATTTATTTAAAGCATTTCTATGCTGCCCTTCAGTTTAAAAATTCACAATGGCTGTAAAAGAGTATAAGATCAAAGCATGTAAGTAAGTGCAACAAATCAATAACACAGAGCAATGCAAACAACAATAAAACAAAACAGCAGCAAACAAAACAAGGAGCCCAGTTGGTTGAAAGCCAACAAGAGACAGCAGATTCTAGGTTATCATGTTTGAAGCTCTGGCCAACATGAGCCTCAGTTCCAGACAAGGAAGATGTTCCTTCCAGGAGTACCAGTGGGTAAGTTGGAAGTGGGAAGTTTGGAGAGGCTGGCAGGGAGTGTGGGTTTGCATGTGAAAGGAAAAGAAGGAGAGGAAGGGGGAATAGGGTGGTGTAAGACAGGTGAGAGACAGAGTAAGGCTGCTGACACACTACAGAAATAATGCAGTTTGACACTGTTTTAACTGCCATGGTGTAACCTGCCTTGACAGGCCCTCCACCTTTTTCATAACTCATTAATTGGCTAAATTTCATATATTGGCTTATAATTGGCACTCCACTTGGTTGGCAGCAGATCAGGGACAAGGAATCAAGGTATGCTTAGAAAACCTAAGAGAGTAGCCTGCTAAAATTCCTAAAGGACACACCCAGGTGAAAATTATGTAAAATCCCCTGGAACTGATAAGTTAGGGAGATAATGTGCTAATTCTTCCTGGGCTGCTCCGGAAGTGAGTAATTCACTAATCCCATCAAGATGGCTGAGTGCTCTTTGCTTGCAAAACTGGTTCTTCCTCTTCTCCCAAAAAACAATAGAGGTTCACCTAAGACCACTCAAGTTCAGTGTTTAGACCATTACTGATCATTAACACATTTGGAGAATCCATTGTCTAACCTTGGGAACCTCCAGCAGATATTGTATTCCATTCGAACTCACCCTTCAGGGGAAATATCAAATATAAATATGACCCCAGAACACAGTCAAAGTGGGTGCAAGTCCCCTTCCTTCCTTGTCCACATCAGTCTGTTTTACCACTGTTCCCTCCCAGACTCAATGCTGCTGGTTTCCAGCGCAATCTGCTCTTCGGATCAATACAGTATTACCCACTGTTCGTTCACTGCCATTAGGCCTGGGACCTTTTCATACTATACAATGATAGAACTATGGTCCACCTGAACTCCTAACAGGTATATCCTATGGAACAGCTATATCCTATGGGCTTTGTAGTTTAGTGAAGCACTCAGAATTCTAAGCACTTCTTGCTAAACTGCAGATCCCAGGATTGTTACGGTAGTTACAGTGTAATCATAATACTATAATTGTGTGGTGTGAAAGAGCCTTACCAGACTTTGCCCAGAATTTTCATTGGTGTAAGAACCCAACAGGATCTCAGCCTTGAATTCCCTTTTTTTTTTTTTTTGTTCAAGCAGTTTTTTAAGTGTGTGATTTCTTGCAGCCGTCTTATGGGTGTGTGCTTTAATTTTTAACGGTTTCTCATGATTTTATACTGTTATAACCTATGGTTTTAATGTGATGATTTCTAATTGTTTTTAAATTTTTATTCTGAGTTTTTAACTGATTCTTTTTGTAAACCACCTTGGATTCCACTCCGGGAGAAAGGTGGCATACAAATGCAATAAATATATTTATTAATTGGATCATAGTAGAGGGCTTTTCTAGAGAGCATCCAAATATTGTGATATTTCAGATAAACAGATTAACCAGTTACAAATAGCAGGAAGATGATAATGTTAGGGTGTGATTATGGCCATGGCTGTGCCATTTACATATCAGACCATGTCTCCACATGTTAGTCTACCCAGGCCACAGGCGAGGCCCTTCTTTTCAGTCCCACGATCCTAAATACCCTTAAGGCACCAGATCCTGTCTGATCTTAGAAGCAGAGCAGGGTCAGCCCTGGTTAGTACTTGTATGAGAGACCTTCAGCAAATACCATTAGGCTATATTTCAGAGGAAGGGACTGGCCAAACCACCTGTTGAGTAGTCCTTGTCTAAGAAAACCCTATAAAATTCATGAGGTCACCATTAGTCAACAGGAGACATGAAGGCATGTATACACACCCCTTCACAGGCACAACTGGTGGAGATATGAGATAGAGCGTTCTCCTCCTCCTTGGCTCACCCTCGGCTCAGTGGCTGCCTTTCCTTGCAGTCCTTCTGTCAGCTGACAAAGACTTTTTTTTTTATTCCAACAGGTTTTGGGAACTTTTAAGAGGGCAATATACTATATTTACTGTATTTACTGTATTGTTTTTACTGTACTTACTGCCTCTTAAAAAAAACCTTGGCTGATTATCATTTTTAACTGTACTTTTAAAATTGATTTTAATTGTTGATAGTTTAGTTCCATTTTAATGTTTATCTTTTGTATGTTTTAACTGTATTTGTAAGTTGCCTCCAGTTCCACTTTTGAGGAAAAGGTAGGGTGGTGGTAACAACAACAACACAGTTGTCCCTCTGTATCCATGGATTTGGTATCCATGGATTTAAGTATTAATGGCTTGAAAATATTTTTAAAAAAATAGTAATCCCAAAAGCAAACCTTGATTTTGCCATCTTATATAAGGGACACCATTTTGCTATGCCATTGCATACAATGGGACTTGAGTATTCACGGATTTTGGTATCCACGGGGGGTCCTGGAACCAAACCCCAGCAAATATGAAGGGATAACTGTAATAATGATGCCAAGATTGCCAATTAATGCCAATATTAATATTCTGTTACTTCAAAAGAGGAAGCTCATATGCCATGCTGCTATCATTTTACCGTCTTATGTGGACATATAAGACTGCAGAAGAATGGCATGAGAGGATAACCAAGCCAGACATTTAGCTTTATGGGGGAAGGAGTGAGGAAATGGAATTATAAATCCTGTAGTTTTGCCAATGTAATTACATGGGAAGCAGAAATTATGACAGCAGCCGTGGCAGCTGCAGCAGTGATGGTGTGTGTAGGGTAGAAGCAGTGGCAGCGGCAATGAGAAGAAAAAGCAGCCAGGGGAAGTGGCAGCCACCTCCAAGCCATCTGCTTCATGAACACCTCCTTTCAGGTGGCCTTGGAGGCCAAGCACTGTGGGAGGAATGGCTTGGAAAATTGCTGCTCTCCTGCTTGCATGACTATAGTGTCATATGACTCATGAGATAGTCTGTAACAGTTAATGTCTTCAATGTCTTCCCAATAAGATGTTATGATGTTAGCGCTTCCAGAGCAAAAACTATGATTCTGGTTTTAAGCAGCCTTAAAACACTAGCACTTATTTAGATGGGAGAAAACAGTTTACTATGAAATAATTTCAAAATTCCATTCTATATCAACTTCAATTTAGTGCCAAATATTCTAGCTATTACATTTTTACTAGTAACAAATAAGGTGGATTTTTTTTTGCCAAAGTTTTTGATGGTTCCATAGTTAATAGCATTAGAGCAATCTTTAATTGCTGAGCGGATTTATAATCCTGTGTAATTACAAGTTGCATAAAGGTTGATACTGGCCTGACTTGTTGTGAAGTTAACACCTCTTCTTGGGGGATGAGTCAGAAAGCAGAAATGGCATAAATCATGGTGGGGGTGAAAACTTCAGACTTTGATTTGTCCTCATTAAGTATTATTGTTGCATGTTATATGATATGCACTGTACCATGAACCAGTCTCACGTAGCAATTTCATTTTATAACAAATTGGATAGCATGTATGAAATACAGTATTTGCTCAGTAAACGCAGTGTAGTACAATGGATAGAGTGTCGGATTTTGAATCAGTTGTTGCCCAGTTAGGAGGAAGCTCACTGGGTGATATTGTGCCACTGATTCCCTGCCAGCCTAACCTACATTATTTAAATCAATACACTGTTGTAAGAATAAAAGGGGAGCAGAGAGGACTGTATATTCTGCCTTGAGTCCCTTGGAGGAAAGGTGGGATATAAAGCATAAATAAATGTATAACAGAAATGCTCAAAGGAACTTCTTCTACTATTTTCTCCTAGAAAGGCATTTTTCAAAGTGAGATCAAGAAATTACAAGGGCAGTATACCTAACAGTATTTTTTTTAAAAAAATACAGGATCAACAAGTAATTAGAAATAATTAAAGACTGACAGCCAAATATTTGCTAAATAGCCAGAATCAACAAGCAGAATTAAGCTCTTCTTCCCCTTTCTCCAGACTGCATCCACACCTTCAGATTTTCCTAACATCCTGTTCACTCCCATTTTACCAACAGAACATTCCCTTCTGTCCATAAATGCTCAGTATAATGGTTCTCCTTTTCTTCCTTCCTTTGCTTTCTTTGAATTCCATGTCCCTTTCACTCATCTTTATCTCTGGTTCCTGGTTCTTTGCCTATAGTACTGTTTCCTGCTCTGCTCAGCTTCTTTAACTCAGCCTGATTCTTAAACTTCCAAGCCTATCGTCCTGTCTCTTCCTGTTCAGGGTGGTATCTTTCCCCTGTTACACTGATGGTTTATGTTTCGTTTGTATCCTAGCAGCTTTCCTTGTCAAAGACCTGCTGCTGACCATATAGCCTTGAGCAATTAGACTGTTGGTGAAGATTCCATTTCTTCACAGCATATCCCATAACTGAGGAGGCTGCCATTAGTAGTTTGCGTCTCTCTCAACCAACTGCCAGGCAAAATGTGAAAACCCAAATCTTCCAGGAACTCCTTAGAAAAAAAGTAGAAGACAGAATGAGGTAACTGCAAACAGTATGACTTATTTATGCCCCCCATATCAATGGGACTGGTATCCATGGTTTTACTTACCCACATCTGAAAAAATATGTATTCTCTAGGCATTTTCTAGGTCCTCCAGCCAGGGACATAGACTTCTCAATTTCCGGGGAGGGGGGCATGGGGCTAAACCTGGGCAAGGGGGCTATGCTTATTAGTTTACATTTATGTATGGACAATAGGACCCCCTTATCCACTGGGGATTGGTTCTGGGGGCGGGGATACCGAAAACTGTGGATAATAGTGAACACAATTGAAAATAATGGGACTTGCAGTTTAAAATACCATAGAGTTGTCTTGGAGGACCTAGAAAATGGTTAGAGAGAACACATTTTCTAGGAAGACTCTATGGTAAGTATGCTGTTTTGTGTCCCGTGGATAATTGAATCAGTGAATAATGAATCAGTGGATACGAAGGTCCTGCTATATAGATTTCTGTTTCTAGAAACCATCCTTTATCAAGAGATCCTAGAGGGTTCAAATCCACATTAAAATAACAAGTACGGTACTCAACAAAAATATTACATTTTAACTATAATATTATGATAGTTTTTACACTACCCGACCATCCAAAGGCCCATGCAATATACCATCCAAGCTGAAGCCCAAGATAAAAACCAACAAACTCTATTCATGGATTTAAATAAATTTATAATATCTAACCAGAGGGAGCACTGAAGAGTAGAGAACTAAACAAAGCACAAAGCAGAAGAAATACAATCATTATATGCACTTCTGGGATTATTCTGCACTGAATGAATTTCTTCTGATTGGTACTGCCTGGATGAACTCATTAGCTATAATGTTCAGATCAATCTCCAAACTAATCTATGTCCATGTAGAACAGCCATGTGATTGAGCCTGGCTTTCCCCATGCTTGGCTGCAGAAAGTTCTTTATTCTGTTGTTAGGCCCTGCATGCCTAGCAAAAGATTGGTTCAGGCTGCATTTGACATGCTAGACCCTGTTTTCCTTTGGCAGAATGGGTCAAGGAGAGGTTTCTCCCCACAGGTGGAGGCAGCAGGAGGGAATGAGAAGTCATCCTCTAGCCAAGGAGATAAGGATGCTCTGAGACACCCTGGCACAATAATTGGCATGAGAAAATCTCCCCTTGTTAATTGGCTTGAGAAAGTTTCCTTTCTAGTCACTATGTTTGCAAAGCTTCAATGAGAGAAACACATATAAGGTGAGGACCAAAGACAGGGCTTCGCCTTGCAGCAATGTGCAACTCTGCGGAGCCAGTTTGTATCTTTCTGCTTTCAATGTCTGTTTGATTGATGAGAATATGCCTGTTTGCTTTTCTATCTGTGGTCATTAATAAAATAGCCTTCTTTTCGAGCCCAGAACTGGTGTGTGGTCCTTCCACTTGTTTCATATCCCGAAACAGCAGGCTCCCCCCACCCAAGCCTGGGAGGTACTGCCAGTGCAACATCTATGAAGGCACGAGAATGACCTTTCTGATAAACATGATGAAACCGGTATTGTAAGAGTGATTTTGATCAGCTTTGTCAATTCTGGTAGTAGGTGCCGCAGATATTTGCCTTTGAGTGTGGTGAGGCTCACACTCAGAAAATCAACCACATCCTGAAGAGCTGAAACTTTCGTTTCCCTCTCCCTTGCAATATCCAATATCCCTTGCATTTTCCTCTCCCTTGCAATATCACAATGAAGCTATAATCTAGAAGAACCCAAGTCAGTTGCCTGTAATATATGTGCTGTCAATCTCTCCAATGACAAACTTTTCAGTTTTGCTCATATGTTTGCACACATCTGAGGAAAAGGGATTGTGTAAACTGATGCTGACATTATCAATCATATCATAAAATATTATCTTGTAGAATTCCTCAGGAGAAACAGACTGGTGAGGCTCACACTCAGGATCAACGTGTCATGGAGGCTTTCTGTGCCTAGGGAGGGTAGGGCTTCCTAAATCTAAGTCTTTTGCTATCATTGTGGTCTTGTCCAGAACTTTTCATAATTGTTCCTCAGCTGCTTTATACTCTCCTTGGCAGACATGAAAAGAAGTTCTGGTTGCTGGAACTGTAGGTTACTTATATGAAGTATCGTATTTAGTGTGTCCAAATGGTCAAACACAAGAATCAAGAGCTACAGCATGAAGAAAGAAGCAAACCTCTGCAAGCTTTGCACATATCTATCTGCTTTTGCCTCAGCATCTCCCCTTTTCTTAGATGCCATATCCTCAAAGAAATCAATGAGCTGTCTGTAATTAAGAGCAACTGACTGTAAGGAAGCTGCTCTAACAATCTGCCTTGTGGGGCAAAATTGTTTCAGATGTATGTTCTCTCTCCCTTGAAATTTTAAACCGGACAAGACATTTGGGTGAACGTCTGCCAAAAGTAATAAGGTCAGCTACTTCACTCAAAAAGTTTCTACACATGGTAACATTTCCTGATACATCCTCCACCATTAAATTCACAGCATGGGCCACATATTGCACATAGAGTCCTCTTAGTTCTTTTTCCTTCACAAGAGTTTGTAGCCCACTAATGCGTCCAGCTACATTTGATGCTCCATCGTAGCATTGGCCATGATACCTATCAAGAGGAAGATTAAAGCGACAGACTGTGTCTTTCAAAATAGCAAAAAGGCTTTTAGAAGTTATATTATCAGTGTCATAGAAACCAAAAAAGAATTCCTCCACAGACATTTCCTTTAGCATTTCCAGTGCTAAAGGAAAATGCGACCTGCTCTGTTGTGGTGCTATCTGTAGTCTCATCAACAACTCTCTCTCTCTCTCTCTCTCTCTCTGGCTTTTCTTTGCAAACAAAGATTGAGGAAGAACTCATCCTGTGCTTTCTGCAAGCGCGCTGATGACTAAAAAGGTCTCATCCACAACTATAGTGTAGTAAACAGCTGCTTCAGATTCAATCCATGATCTTAAGAAACTCATTCACAATTGCGAGTGAAATCCATTTGTAATTTGAACGATCCAGCCATGATCTTAGCTTGGAAACGTCATTAGCATGAAGCAGCAAGAGTTGACTAAGGTTTGAGCTTTTCTCAATGTGGCCATGAACTTCAAGGCCTTGACAGGCAAGATATTTTACAGAGGATAAGATTTTCAGCAGTGCCTTTCTAGTTTCTTGCATTTGCTTCTGCTTTCCTTCTGAGCAAGTGACTTGAATATTTACACCACCTTCAACAGCAGCTATAACTTGAACAGCTGCACAGTGAAAATTTGAGTGTTGATGGCTGTGGAATATTTCTAGAGTTGTCTTCCAGTTTGAGAAGCCTTTTTTTTAACAAAAGCTTCATATGCATCCCTGTCTCTTGAGGTTTTGGAAAAAGGAGCACTCATTTCACTTGCTCTGTAGCAGATGTTGTAATATGATTTGCCCATTTAAAAAGAGAGCCAATCAAAGGTTCTCTTCCAAGTGTCCTTGTATTGGTGTCCTGCTGGGTTTCTTTTCACACCAGGAACACTAATATCTAAGGGCATGTCTTCGGAAGGTAATGCTTCCTCAGCCTGGTCCTGGAACTTATCTTCTGTATTAAGTCCAGAGGAGCTGCCAGTGGAACTTTCACCAGTGCCAACCACAGCACATATTTTCTTGTTTTTCACAAGAAATCTCTCCATAGTAGTGATTGTGGCAAGTAATTTAACCAAGGAGACAGGATTCTGCAGGATAGGAAACATGTTGAACCAGCTGGTTCAAAGAGCTGCAACCAGATTCTTGACTAGGGCTGGTTACAGGGAACATACAACTCCCCTGTTAAAACAGCTCCACTGGCTTCCAGTCTGTTTCCAGGCACAATTCAAAGTGTAGGTTATGACCTATAGAGCCCTATATGGCTCAGGTCCAGGTTATTTGAAAGAGTATTCGCCCTAATGAGCCTGCCCATGCTTCGAGATCTTCCGGTGAAGCCCTTCTTTTAGTCCCACCATTTTCATAGGCATGCCTGGTAGGAACATGGGAGAGGGCCTTCTCGGTGGCTGCTCCAGTGAGCTGGAATGCTCTTCCTGGGGAGCTAGATGTGCTTTTGGAAACAGGCAAAAACTAATCTGTTCCAGCAGGCCTTTGGTGAATAATCTGAGCCTACATCTATGTTTTTAAGGACTTGTAAAATTGTAATCCTCTCCATTGACGCCCCCTTGTCGTGGGAGTGAGGCTTGCGTACCCTAATGATGTTTTGAGCTATGCTGGCGGTGGCACAATAGCCACTGGTGGGGTCTCCCATGCCAGACAGGTCAAAACTGAAGGGTCTGACAAAGAGCGTCAAAAGGCAGGATGGGCTCTCTAGCCTTGTGGCAACCGTCCTAGGAGAAGGAAAGCTCTAATCCCAAACCTGGGCAGATGGTGCTCGTCCAACCCTGTAATGTCAACCATCTAAGAGAAGGAAACTCTAATCAAACCTATGGCCCGAAGACCTCGCTGCTACCGTCCATGCTTGTAAGGCCAGCAGACGAACCTTTGGTTTAAAGGGTGAGGCCAATTCTGTGCACACTGCGCTCCACTAGAAAAATCCATTGCACAGGCTCGAAGGACAAATCCAGTTCCAAAAAAGCCCTGTAGCGATAGGTGAGAGACGAAACGGCAGGTGTAAAGATGCACCGGAAGCCGCAGTCCCAACCCTGCATGCAGGCGGTTCAGGACATTGGTCGCTCGAGGCTGACCTGGGAGATGACAGTCTTGTTTGGCAGCATCCTGAATGACCAAGCAGCCTTTTTTAAGGAGAGCACTGCTTGCTCCAAATGGAGAGGGGCCTAGAAAAGGTGGCCTAACGAAAGCTCATCCCCAACTACCTGGTTGGCTAGCCGCGGCCAACGGGAATCTTCTGATGCGGTCAAACCAAGGCAAAGAAACAAAGGCACACACCGGCCTCCAAAGGTGTAAATAAACTGACACTTGCATGCTGGAACATCAGAACCATGCAAGACTCTGAAGATAGTGGATGGCCTGAGCATCATTCTGCCCTAATAGCCCATGAACTATCACGGCTTAATATTGACATCGCTGCTCTTAGTGAAGTTCGCTTCCATGAGGAAGGCAGCCTTAAAGACCATGGCACCGGCTACACACTTTACTGGTCTGGCAAACCCAAAACTGAAAAACATCTTTCAGGAGTACGCTTTATGATTAAAAACTCCATTGCCCCCAAACTCGAAACCTTGCCAACAGGACACTCTGATCGTATTATTTCCTTACGCCTCCCACATGTTGTTCTCTTTAGTATATATGCCCCAACTATGCAAGCCGACCCTGTAGAGAAAGACAAATTCTACACAGACCTATGCCAACTCATACAAAAAGTCCCTGTAGAAGATAAAATTATTATCCTTGGTGACTTCAGTGCCAGAGTAGGAAAGAACTCCGAAGCCTGGAAAGGTGTCTTAGGCAAGCATGGTGTTGGAAATTGCAATGATAGCAGACGCCTCCTGCTAGAGTTCTGTGCAGAACAACAGCTGACTATTACAAACACAATCTTTCAGCAGAAAGATAGCTTGAAGACAACCTAGATGCATCCACAGTCCAAACATTGGCACCTCATTGACTACGTTCTAGTCCGTCAGAGAGACATTCGTGATGTCCGTCATACCCGAGTGATGCCCAGTGCAGAATGCCAAACAGATCATTGCCTTGTCAGATGTAAACTAAATCTGCATCTTAAGTTCAAACCTAAGAGGGGTGGCATCTTAAAGAAGAGACTCCAAGTCAACAATCTTCAACAAGCTACCATGAGAGACAACTTCCGGGCAAATCTACAAATGAAACTTGAAGACCATCCTACAGATCCTTCTCCTACAGTGCTTTGGCAACATATCAAAAACAGTATCCTCCAGTCTGCAGAAGAATCTCTCGGGTTCTCCCACAAGAAAAATCAAGACTGGTTTGATGAAAACAACCAAGAGATCCAGGAGCTGTTGGCAAAGAAGAGAACTGCTCACCAGGCATACCTTGCCCAGCCAACCTGCCATGTAAGAAAAGCAGCTTTCCGCCTCACATGTAGTAAACTACAACAAAAACTCCGAGACATGAAGAACAAGTGGTGGATCAATATAGCAGAAAAGACACAACTCTGTGCAGATCTGGGTGATCATAGAGGATTTTGTGAAGCTCTTAAAGCAGTGTTTGGACCTACTTATCAGGTCCAAAGCTCCTTATACAGTACAGATGGTCAAACATTAATTACTGATAAAGCCTGCATCCTGAATCGATGGGCTGAACATTTTCAAAGTCTCTTTAGCGCCAACCGAGTAGTTCAAGGCTCAGCTATCCAACATATGATACAAAAACCGATGAAAAATGAATTGGACATAGCTCCCACTTTGGAAGAGACCCTTAAGGCCATACAGCAGATGAAAAACGGCAAGGTAGCTGGGATTGATGGAATCCCACCTGAAGTTTGGAAACGCGGAGGTCATGCACTCCACGAAAAATTCCACAAATTCCTTGTGAATTGCTGGGAAAAAGGGGAACTGCCATCAGACCTCTGAGATGCAGTCATCATCACCCTGTACAAGAAAAAAGGAGCAAAATCCGACTGCTCAAACTATCGAGGCATAACACTGCTCTCTATTGCTGGAAAAATCCTTGCAAGGATACTCCTGAACAGATTAGTTCCTGCTATTGCAGAAGAACTTCTCCCTGAAAGCCAATGTGGCTTCAGAGTCAATAGGAGTACTACAGACATGGTATTTGCCCTTAGACAACTGCAAGAAAAATGTAGGGAGCAGAACAAGGATCTCTATGTAACATTTGTCGATCTCACCAAAGCCTTCGACACTGTAAGTAGAAAAGGTCTGTGGCAGATCCTGGAAAGACTAGGATGTCCCCCCAAATTCCTTAAAATGATTATCTTGCTACACGAGGGCCAGCGTGGTCAAGTCAGATATGGCGATGCTCTTTCAGAGGCCTTTCTAATAACTAATGGAGTGAAGCAAGGTTGTGTTCTTGCACCAACTTTATTTACAATCTTCTTTAGCATGATGCTCCAAAGGGCTATGGCAGAGCTTGAAGAAGACGGCATCTATATATGTTACCGTACTGATGGTAGCTTGTTTAACTTAAGCCGTCTGAGGGCTCACACTAAGACTGTAAAGTATCTAGTCCGTGAGCTGCTCTTCGCTGATGCTGCTGCCCTTGTTGCCCACAGAGAAGCAGCTCTGCAGCGCCTAACATCCTGCTTTGCAACAGCTGCAGAGCTATTTGGGCTGGAAGTCAACCTGAAGAAAACAGAAGTTCTTTACCAGCCTGCACCACAGGACGAACACCACCATCCCCACATTGCCATCGGCAAATCTGTGCTCAAGTCCGTTCAGCAGTTCACCTACCTGGGAAGCATCATCTCCTCAGATGCCAAAATTGACAAAGAGATCGATCACAGATTAGCAAAGGCATATAGTGCATTTGGAAGACTTCACAAAAGAGTCTGGAGCAATAAACACCTGAGGCAAAGCACAAAAATCAGTGTGTATAGAGCCATTGTACTGTCTATCCTCCTTTATGGATCTGAAACATGGGTCACCTATCGCCACCACCTACGACTCCTCGAGCGCTTTCATCAGCGCTGTCTACGCACAATCCTAAATATACATTGGACTGACTATGTGACGAATGTTGCTGTCCTTGAGCAAGCAGGGATCACCAGTATTGAGGCCATGATATTGAGAACACAGCTGCGCTGGGCAGGGCACGTGTCTAGGATGGAGTACCATCGCCTCCCAAAAATACTACTCAGCGTAAGAGGGGCGCTCCAAAAAAGTGATACAAAGACTCCCTGAAACAACATCTCAGGCTCGGCCAAATTGATCACCAACAGTGGTCCACCCTGGCCTCACATCGGGAGGCATCGAGACGCACTATCCACAATGCTGCAGCCTTATTTGAGAACTCACGCCAAACAAGTCTTGAAGAGAAACGACAATGCAGAAAGAATCACAACCCAAAAACATCACCCAAGGAGACCTTCTGCTGTGCTTTTTGCAACCGGACTTGTTTATCTCGGATTGGCCTTTTTAGTCATCAGCGCGCTTGCAGAAAGCGCGGGATGTGTCCTTCCTGAATCTTCATTTGCGAAGTAAAGCCAGAGAGAGAGAGAAAATTGTAATGTATTTTAAATGTTTAGTGTTTTAGTATTGTAATATATTTATCTTATTTTTAATAAAATGTCTCTTTTCCTAGGTTTTAAGTATATGTTTTGAATTTTGTAAGGCCATCCTGAGACCCCGTATTAGGCAAAAGGCAGGATACTACTACTACTACTACTACTACTAATAGTAATTCCTTTTGTGTATGAAAACCTACTTCTCCCCCACACACACACTCAAATGGGTAGTTACCTACACACACACACACACACACACACACACACATGGCTAAATATACAATGGAGATGGGATGGAAATGTTTATTTCCTTAAAGTATGGCCCAAGGGGAACAGAATCCCCCCTCCATTTTTTTGCAAAAATACTGGAATTACTACCACCCCAGCTGCCCAGCCAAGCCATGATTCACTCTCCCACTTCTTTACTTACCCAGAGTGATGGTGTTTCAGGGTACCAGAGAAAAATTCTTCACTCTAATTTTTCTACTAGCACTAGCAAGAAAGAATTGCTGCTTCTGCTGCAGGGCAATTCTTCTGGAGCCCAGGCTTCAGTGATGGGTGGAGTTCAACAACAGCTCTGTTTTTCCTACCCTCCAGGCAATTCTCTCCCTCCATCTATGGTTTCTTCATAAAGATTTCCCCCAGAAAATCTTTGGCCCCTCCCACTCTTATCTATACATAAACAAGCAAACAAACCTTTCCTCTTCAGTTGCCCAGCAGATCTCTTTTTGCAAGACAAAAGTCACTCTCCTTTTGTGTCAGGTTCAGCCTTCCCCAGATTCATTCCCTTCTACCCCCAGGTCTTGTAGGACAAAAGGTTGCCCATTTAGGAATTACAGAGGGGGGGAGGTATCCTTAATCTCTTTTACTCAGAGAGTTATAAGGGGTCCCTGGAGGTAATTTAGATCACCCCCCCAAACACGAAGAGCTGGTTGCCTGGAGGGGGCTTTGCCAACCCTGGGAAATCACGAGGTGGGTTGAGAACCCCCCTCCCTGTTTACTCCCTTGCCTTCAGTGCAATTCTATGGTATGCTTCTGCTCGAATTTGCACTGGGGGTCATTTGTTCAATAGGGTTTGCTATTATCCATGGTTTCATACATCCACGTTAAGTCTGGGAATGTGTCCACAGATACGCAGGTTGGGGGGAGTGGTGACCTGTACATTTTTTTAAAAATGCAAATTTGTAGGTGAGTGGATGGAATTTTTTAAGAATATGATCAAATAAACATGAAGTTTAACCCTTTCCTTCCAAGGGAATTTCTGAGGACCATTATTCTCCAAAAGGCAGAACTTGTGTTGGAGAACAGTAATTTATTTGTATTGGAGCATGGCTTCCTCCCAAAGCACATGCCAGCTGCAGAGGAGAGATCTTTTGAGGAGGGACTTTCGAGGAGCTGCAGAGGATGAACATCTCTCCATGCTTACAATAGCGGTTATTTCTCAGTCCCCAACCCCACCCCTGTGCAGGCAATTTTCACTGAAAAGCACCTAACTCTGCAAATTAGATATGAGGATGCATTTAGTGTAATGCCTAACTTGAACCTAGTTCAGCCCATTAAATCAAACCATTCATGTGTACCTTTTTTTTAATTCAAAGGTATTAATGTATATATAAAGTCTTCTTTTTTAAAAAAAAAATAGTAACATTTGGGAACAAATATTCCCCTGCAAAGGGGGAAGGATATATATTCTAATATGTATTGGGACTTGATTTATTTGATTACAATAAGCTGTTTTAAGTTTTCCTTTGTATTAGGGTTTAGTGACATCACCCACTAGCAAGTTTCCAACTAGAACAGCAGTAGAGAGATAAATCAAACAGGGAGCATCTAATTTAAGAAGTACTGTACAGTACATCTTGTTGCAACATTTAGAACTCTTGTTGGCATAAAGGTAACTCTGTTTCCTGTGCCAGTCCTACCAGACCATGTGGTCTGGCAATGATCAGTGGCTGGGAAGAGGTAGAGTTCCCTCTTGTCTACAGTGTGGATTGCAGATGACTCACACTATAATCCAGAGTGGCAGTCACCCACGTATGGTTGTATATGGCAGTTTTCTGAGGAAAAAGAAGGGCTACGTTTGCTGGAGGGTTTAAAACTTCCTGAGGATGACACATGCAATTTTATAAAGAAAGAAAAGAAACACTATGCAAAGTAGATATCAGGTTCACCTCCATACCCCCATCAACTGAACAAAAAGAAAACGGGTATAAACTTTCAGTCTCCTGGCCAAAGCAACAGATATGTGAGGCTATAGCAACTGTCAGCATATCTTTAGAGAGGTTAGAACTGTAAGAAACATTGCTTTTTTTTTGTCATCAAAGGCACCACCTGAATTGCTGAGAGCCTCTGAAAAAACATCTGCCAATTTCACTTCTCTTTTTTCCCCCTTTTCCTTTCTTGTTCTTTTTTTTTTACTTGACATGCTCTGTTAGGACAAAGTCCTTTGACTACAGAAAAACCTATTGGCTTTAAATCAGGAATTGGTTTAAAGCCAATTTTAAACCGGAGTTTAAAATGGAGTGACAATGAGGCTCAATCATGCATGCAAACCACATCTTCTGGGAATGCCTATACCAGGTGTGCATGTGCTGGCTGGAGTTATTTAATGTAAACTGGAAAATACTTTTAACATGCTCAAAGATACTCCTCTCTCTTATTATGTCATGTGGCCACATGTTCCAAAGCAGAGTCTTGGTATCAGTTCATATTCGAACCTTGATACTAGGCGTTCAAAATAATTATTTGAAAGTTAGCATTGCCATAGCTTTCAGTTCTGCCCTGCCTCCCAGAAATGGTAAGGTACAGAAGAATCAGGGGAATATAGTGCCACGGTAGCAGAGCGGAGCTCTTGTGTAGTACCTTAGATCAGTGGTTCTTAACCTGGGTCCAGGGACCCCCCCCCCAGTGGGCTGTGATGTCCTCACAGGGGGTCTGTGAAAGCTTGAAGGCTGCTCATCTCACCTTCTCTACACAGTGGAGCAGCCACGTGACAGGAGCCAAGGCAAAGGCTGGATGGCTGGCTTGGCCTGCACATTGCCATTTGATCTGCTCCATCCAGAAACTTGCAGGAAGAAGCAGGAGAAAAGTATTCCCTCCCCCTTCAGTGCCTCTAAGGGAAGGTTTAATAGATGGTGTCATTATTATTATGAGGTATTATTGTTATCAATATTGGGGTTTTAAATCTTGAGTTAAATCTTGGGGGTCCACAGCAACAAAAGATACTTAAAGGGGGTCCCAGGTAAGGAAAAGGTTAAAAGCCACTGCCTTAGATAGTTCATGTAAAATCTGGAACAAAACACAGAGCAGATGTACTGCATCCCTAACATGGATGTCTTGGGCCATCCCAATGTGGATAGTTGCCATATTCCCTTCCAAGTCAAGAGGGCTTGGATAGTTTTGATTGGCAGTCCTAGGAGGAACCAGTGAAGCAAAATCTTGATTCATGGGACATTTGCTTCCTTAGGATCTTTACACATAGAAAGTTTAGGTGACAGAATGTAGAACCCTCAATAGAGCCTTTGGCTTCACTCAGTTATCCAATCAATCCCTGTTAAAAGTGTTTAGGCTTAAACTGCTTATAATTCCCAACCCAAGTGGCTGGCTACTGCTGCCTCTATTTCCCCAGACACCAAATGTGACAAGGGTCACTTGAATTTTTGAATGATGTCCTCCAGCCACTGTGTCTGATGTTTAAGGACAAAACTGTTCATCTGTGGTGTTTTACTGCTATAAAATCCACCAACCTGAGCCATTTCTAGTCATTTGTCAGGAAGTACGGACATCCCAGCTGTGTGCTTTGATTTTTGATGAGCCAATTTATTCTAATAAAGATGCAAACGGCTCTCCTGACAAGTTATCAACAGAGCAGCATGTGACAACATCTAGCAAATACAATGGAAAGGGTCTCACTATCTTCGGAGGGCAGTGGATCAGAATCATGGCATGTAACAGACCTCTTGCCGTGAAGCATAGAAGATTCACTGATGCTTGCTGAATTTCAAATTCTCAAGAGCATGGAGTATTTAACCAGGCTGTAAAGAGGAGGTGAAGTGACTGTATAAACCTTAGGTGAACAAACGGTGGCTCTCCAGACATTGTTAGAATACAACTCCCATCATTCACTACCCATGTTGGTGGGAATTAGAGTCCAATAAAATATGGAGGGCCATAGGCTTTGAATAGTATCAACACTCAGAACTAATGAAAATGCAATTATATCAGTTAATATCAGATCAGTTGTATTTATTTAAGCCGCTGGCAGCAGATTAAAATATGTACAGAATCAATTAATAAAACCAGACAACGATTAAACCTAGCTGTTTTTGATAACAGCATGTTACACAGCTAAAAGAACCCATTATAATATATCCTTGAAACAAGCACCATGCTTAACTGATTGAGCTTGTAATTGGATAGTTCATGAAAATAAGCATCCAAATTGCGATTGACTCTCTCTCTCTCTCTCTCTCTCTGGCTTTTCTTCGCAAACGAAAATTCAGGAAGGACTCATCCCGCGCTTTCTGCAAGCGTGCTGATGACTAAAATGGCCAGGTGCGATTGACTACTGGTAAGTTAAAAACATTTTAAAGATTGCCAGAATACATTCTTGCTATATAAAAGCTATTGTAAAAAGTGCATGCCAATAGTTTTAAATATGGAAAAATAAAGCTATAAGATGTAACAGTATGTACATGGCCAGAAACATTAAAAACACTTGGAAGTATAAATATAGGATATTTGTGACCATAAATTAATCATACATGTAAACATACAGTTCAGATGACCAGGGCAAATTCAGTAATTACAGGCATACTTTTCTTTAAGGTGCCTCACTTTAGAGCACTTTGCTAATGTGACACTTTTTAATTCTACAGAACAGCACCATTTTGTTACTTGTGCTCAATCTGTTTACAGCATTTGTGCACTTCATGTCTCAGTGTTGAATTCTGGCAATTTTTAATTTATTATTTTACTTTTGCATCATATTTTTTTTGGCCTAGCACTATTGCACACTTAATAAATGATTGTGTAAATATGTTCCTAGGCTTTTATGTGCACTGGCAAGTGGGGGAAAAAAGGTTGTGATTTGTTTAAAGGTGATATTCACTTTATGGTGGTAGTCTGGAACCTAACCCATGGTATTAGCAAGGTGTTGGCAGGCCTCACATTGGGAGGCATGGAGACGCACTATCCACAATGCTGCAGCGTTATTTAAGAACTCACGCCAAACAAGTCTTGAAGAGAAACAACAACACAGAAAGAATCACAACCTGGAAACATCACCCAAGGAGACCTTCTGCTGTGCTTTCTGCAACTGGACTTGTTTATCTCGGATTGGCCTTTTCAGTCATCAGCGTGCTTGCAGAAACCGTGGGATGAGTCCTTCCTGAATCTTTGTTTGCAAAGAAAAGCCAGAGGGAGCATGCCCTACTACCCCCTCCCTATAATATCTCATAATCGGAAGTATTGGACACTTTGAAGGGGTCAGGTAAACCAGGGTGATGCAAAAGAGGGATCAGGTTGAGGTCACAAGGATCTGGGAAGGTGTTTATAGAAATATTCTAGTGACCAAGCCCAAACTAGGATTGACCAGACACCCCAAGTAAACAAAGCCTAGATCAAGGGAAGTAATAGTGCCACTCTATTCTACCTTAGTCAGACCTCACTTAGAATACTGTGTCCAGTTCTGGGCACCACAATTCAAAAAGGATATTGACAAATTGGAGCGTGTCCAGAGAAGGGCAACTAAAATGGTGAAAGGTCTGGAAACGATGCCTTATGAGGAGAGACTTAGGGAGCTGGGTATGTTTAGCCTGGAAAAAAGACGGTTAAGAGGCGATATGATAGCCCTGTTTAAGTATTTGAAGGGATGTCACGCTGAGGATGGAGCAGACTTGTTTTCTGCTGCTCCAGAGACTGGAACATGGAGCAATGGGTGCAAGCTCCAGGAACAGAGATTCCACCTCAACATTAAGAGGAACTTTTTGACAGTAAGAACTGTTTGGCAGTGGAACACACTCCCTCGGAGCGTGGTGGGGTCTCCTTCCTTGGAGGTCTTTAAACAGAGGCTGGATTGCCATCTGTCAGGGATGCTTTGATCAAGATTTCCTGCGTGGCAGGGGGGTTGGACTGGATGGCTCTCATGGTCTCTTCCAACTCTGCAATTCTATGATTCTATGAAAGCCATTAAAGAGGTATGTGCTAATCCCTTCCTGGGTAACTCAGCAACGAGTCACCCAACCTAAACAATCAAGTGACATTTCCAACCCCAATCTAAGGAAATATCCTCTCAGAACCTGCTCCTGTCCTGCAGTTTGAGGTTGTCATAAACCCATCAATTCCTATGTCCCAGCCATTAACAGCAATCAGCTAAGTTTCAGTTTCCTTTGCTTGCTTGGTGGGAATCCCATCTAAGCCTTATCCTAGCCAAAGTACCCCCTTCAGGATCCAAAGCAGGGTATATATATTAGTCCTTCAACAATAGAAAGTTATGCCGCTGTGGACGAGACCAGCCACTCTCTTTCTCAGCGCACCCCCCCCCCGATCTGAACTTCCAGTGCCACCCTCAAACTTCTGAGTACTTTGAAACCTTGCTCTTCAGGGCTGGTAACTATCGCTCTGTTTCCCGAATCTATTCCTCTATCCAGCCTTTCTGCCTTACTTTTCAATAGCCTTGTGTGGTTCTCAAAATGTTTTTATTGGAAACAGCACAAAAAACATTCACACATGCAACACACGTTCTTGAGAACCACACAAGGCTATCGAAAAGTAAGGCAGACTGGAATTCTTCAACCTGGAATTCTCTGCAGTTAAAACTGGTATACATAGATGAAAAGGTCCCTGCAGTTACTCTCCTCTCACAGGTACACTGTTTGAGCTACTAATTCTCCTATCTAGTTTTTTGATATCATGGGTGGGTCTTAATGCACCCCCACCTCTTAGGGTAATGAAGGTTTGCCTGAAATCCATTCTAGTCAAAATAAGATGTTGTGATAGTTATAGTTCCATTGTGGGTTCTGAGGACACATCCCATTACCAGATTGGGATCTTTTTTTTTTTAAGGATTCATAATGGATTGGCCCAGGATTCATAAGTGAAGTTGCCATTGTTATTTTGTATTTTATATTTACAATGCAATTATTTATATAAAGTGTGTGTGTGTATACATATACTTATATCAAGAAGAAAACTCCTTTTCTTTCTTTTTACGTGGTGAGCTTTTATAGGAAGTTTTCTGAATGGAGTTAATTAACTTTCTTTACTTAATTTATTTACTTAACAAAGGCTAAAAAACAAGCCAAGCTAAAAACCCGGTAATAAAAAAGTGAAAGCACAGTTAAACAATCATCACATTAAAAGATTCCATTAAATTTAAAAAGTATAAAATCATTTTGAAAACAGAAGTTAAAAAATACAGCACACAACCCATAAAAGCTTCCTTGCAATGGAAGTTTCCATTGTCCCTCAAAGTAATTAATTAGTAAAGCGTGGGGAGCTATGGATTGAAAAAGAGCACCTGTGAGTTTGTTGAGGGGTATAATTTTCCACTGCGAGCAATGCCTCTAGTTGATTTGAGTGCCTTGAAAAATTTCCATATCTTGATGGAAAAGGACTGGGGGTTCCTGAACCAAAGCGTGGCATGCTGAGATAGCTGGAGCATACAGCTACAGGGAGGTGACCAACAGCCTAATGTGTGCTAGATGCAGGCAAGATACCATGGTGGCAGTCAAGCTGTGGTTCATTAGGCCAAGACTTATCTGAGCCAATCCAGCAGGGAAGTGCTTGATCTTTTGCTGATGCTTGTTCTGTACAGGAAAAAAAATGCTGTGGTACTATTGCTGGTGTCCTCATCATTACTATTACTGTACATGGTCTGGAAGTCATGCCCTATGAGGAGCAACTTAGGGAGCCAGGTTATGTTTAGCCTGGAGAAGATATGGTTGAGAGGTAACATGACAGCCATGTTTAAATATTTGAAGGGATGTAATACTGAGGATGGGGCAAGCTTGTTTTCTGCTGCTCCGGAGACTAGGACATGGAGCAATGGATTTAAACTACAGAAAAAGTGATTCCACCTAAACATTAGGAAGAACTTCCTGATGGTAAGAGCTGTGTGACAGTGGAATGCAGTGCCTCGGAGTGTGGTATAGTCTCCCTGTTTGGAGGTTTTTAAACAGAAGCTGGATGGCCATCTGTGAGGAGTGCTTTGATTGTGTATTCCTGCAGGGCGGACGGGGGGGGGGGTTGGACTGGATGGCTCTTGTCGTTTCTTCCATATCTATGATTCTGATTTCCATCCCACCTTTCTATCAATAAGGCACCCAGCACGGCTGAAAATATAAAGCCAAAACTACCCCCCAAAGTGACAAATAATTGAATACATCACACAATTAGGAAAAGCTTACCTGCCTTGTTTGATCTCTCAAGGGTAATAAACATGCAAAGGCATTTGCTGAAGGTTGGTACACTTCTATTATCTTTGTCAGGAACGCAAATAACAGAATACAAAACATCCAGACAATTACAGATGGGACTTATCTGATGAGTGTTGGGGGTATACTCATTTTCCTAAAGCTACTTTTGTGGAAGAATGAAGAAAATGAAGTTCTCTGGGGGTGTTAGCAACTCCTTATTATGCCAGAGGTTGTACCATTTAGAGACTTGCATAAGGTGGTAAGGAGGCACAGTACAACACCCCCACCAACTGGAATAGCTTCCAGAACAAATGGGAAACTATCCGTCATGTTACCTCCCTGACACTTTCACTTGCTCCCCATGTGTCTACATAAACATATTGGAAGACCTTTACATTCCACAGACATTAAATAACATTTTACCTTAATCTACAACAGGGATGGAAATTGTGCAGGGCTGCAGATTTTGTTGGATTACATATCCCAGCAGCCCTAGCCAGTGATGTGGAATGTTGGGAGTTGTTGTTTAACATCTGGAAGACTGCACAATTGTTCACCTTTGATCTACAGGTATTATTGACATATGGGGACAATTTTAGGGAATAATTCTTTGGGTACAGTATCTCTGTTTCTGTCACCAACGTTTTGTGGTTTGGTCTTGCTCTTCAATTGTTGAGTTTCTGATGAGCATGATGATATAATTTATTAGTTATACAAATATGTGTTTTTCCTCCATTGAACTCAATGTATTGGAAATATCAACTAGGGGGATTTGAGGCCACTTAGGGTGATTTTTTTCTATAAATCCTTCATGGTTTTATATGACCTATAAATCCTTATATGGCTCGGGCCCAGGCTATTTGAAGGACCGTATCATAGAATCACAGAGTTGGAAAAGACCACAAGGACCATCCAAGTCCAACCCCCGCCATGCAGAAATACACAATCAAATCATTCCCGACAGATAGCCTGTTTAAAAACCTCCGAAGGAGACTCCACCACACTCCGAGGCAGTGTATTCCACTTCCGAACAGCTCTTATTGTCAGGAAGTTCTTCCTAATGTTTAGGTGGAATCTTTTTTCCTGTGGTTTGAACACAGTGCTCCATGTCCTAGTCTCTGGAGCAGCAGAAAACAAGCTTTCCCCATCCTCAGTATAACATCCCTTCAAATATTTAAACATGGGTAACATGTCCCCTCTCAACCATCTCTTCTCCAATCTAAACATGCCCAGCTCCCTAAGCCGCTTCTCATAGGGCATGGCTTCCAGACCTCCCACCATCCTGGTTGCTCTCCTCTGGGCACATTCCAGCTTCTCAATATCCTTCTTGAAGGATATTCCTGAAGGAAGGTGCCCAGAACTGGACACAGTATTCCAGGTGAGGTCTGACCAAAGCAGAATAGAGTGGCACCATTATTTCGCTTGATCTAGACACCATACTCCTATGAATGCAGCCTAGAATTGCATTGGCTTTTTTAGCTGCTGCATCACACTGCTGACTCATGTTAAGCTTGTGGTCCACTACGACTATTAGATCCCTTTCACATGTACTGCCATCAAGCCAGGTGTCACCCATCCTATATCTATGCTTTTCATTTTTACTGCCCAAGTGCAGTATCCTACATCTCTCCCTGTTGAAATTCATTTTGTTAGTTTTGGCCCTGCTTACTAGTCTGGATTCTAATTTTGGATTCTGATCCTGTCCTCTAGGGTATTAGCTATCCCTCCTAATTTGGTGTCATCTGCAAACTTGATAAGCATACCCTCTATTCCCTCATTCAAGTCATTCCCATATGAGCCTGCATAAGCTCTAAGATCTGCAGGGAAGGCACTACTCTCTATCTCACTGCCTTCATAGGTAAAGCTGGTGTGAACATGGGAGAAGGCCTTCTCTGTAGCTGCTCCCACACTTTGGAACTCCCTCCCTAGGGAAATTAGGATGGCTGCTTCTTTGTTTTCCTTTCAGCAACAGGATAAGACCTTTTTTCCAGCAAGCTTTTGGAAACTGATTTTAACAAACATGACTTTTATAGTGTTGTACTGTCAGCATAAGAGGGACGCTCCAGAAAAGCGATACAAGGACTCCCTGAAACAACACCTCAGGCTCGGCCAAATTGATCACCAACAATGGTCCGCCCTGGCCTCACATCGGGAGGCAGGGAGATGCACTATCCACAATGCTGCAGCCTTATTTGAGAACTCACGACGAACAAGTCTTGAAGAGAAACGACAACGCAGAAAGAATCACAACCCAAAAACATCACCCAAGGAGACCCTCTGCTGTGCTTTCTGCAACCGGACTTGTTTATCTCGGATTGGCCTTTTTAGTCATCAGAAAGTGCTTGCAGAAAGTGCAGGATGAGTCCTTCCTGAATCTTCATTTGTGAAGAAAAGCCAGAGAGAGAGAGAGAGAGAGAGAGTTAGTTTACCTTAAAGTAAGATTTTAATTGGTTTTAATTCTGTTGCTATTTAATATTGTTTTAATATTTTTTTTTATATTTTAACAATATGTGTTTTATTATAGTCTATCTTTTGTAAGTCACCTTTAGTCCCAGCCTCGGAGAAAGGTGGAATATAAATAAAGGGATGGCTGGATGGGATTTTTCTATTTTGGGTATTTTTTGTAAAACAATAATACTTAAAAAGTGACAACTGTTTTAAGTGACATCTTGGTAGTATTAAAATAATAAGGCGTGATCTGATACTTTAAGAAACATATTTCACAACATTTCACAGAGGAAAATTGGGACACATGTGACCAAGTAACATTAGTGTGTGCTCAAAATGGCGAAAGTTATTCATGAGGAGGAAAAGATAAATGAGGAGAGGTTGCAGAAGTTTGCTTTTGCATGAGGAAGGGGAAAATTCCACTCCCTCTCTCTGATGAGTTAATCTAGTGCAAACTACTTTTGCATATCAAACACAGTCTGCATCAATTGAAGTAAACTGAGGACAAACGGGAAAAAGTGGTAGAAGAAAGAGTGAAACCAGGACATTTTAAAAGCATCTGAGAAAGTGGGACATCAGAAAATTATCAGGACTGTCCCAGCCAAACTGGGACAGTTGGGGGTATGAAAAAAAAATGCTTCCAATTTTGCTGCTGTTCCCCATTTTTTATCCTCACAACAGTGGCTGTGAAGTAGATGACATTGAGAGAAGCCAAATAATCATCAACTTCATCAACATCATCAGTAATTATAAACCATAAATATTAAATGCATATTAATTAAATAATAAAATGATTTACAGAAATGTGACAAGCTGACAGCAGGTAATAGGCAGCTAACATACCATTTTCTCAAAGTCTTTTGGAATAAAAGTGTACAGTATTTAGTCTCTGACAGAGAATCAGCACACAAAAATTCAAAGAGACTCCCAAAGAATGAGAGTTCTATAGCTGAAAGCATAGTGACCACACCCACCTAAGAGGGCCAGGAGAAAACCAAATAGGGCCTTCAGTAATGATCATATGGAAAAGATGGTTCTTCACCTATCTTGGGATGAGAAGCTTTCAGGTTTTAAAAATCAGGACAAGCCCTTTAAATTAGTCCTAGGAAGGTATGTTGACAATCATGCCCTAAGCTTCTGAAATACAGAACAGAGTATGGACCTTTCATGTTGTTAATTTTGTAATTGTTTTAAATTGACTTTCCCTCAAGGAACTCAAGCCAGCATAGAGCCTCCATTTTAATCCTCACAACAACCCATGTGAGGCAGGTCAGTTGAGAGACAGTGACTGGACCAAGTCACTCCATGAGCTCCATTGTCAAGTAGAGATTTGAATGCTTATTTGATCAAGGTGGCAGCCATATGGTTTTAGCACACACCTCCAAGTAAAACAATGACATGGGATGCCTGGCCTGCAATGGGGTGGTAGTAAATCAGGAAGTGCAAGAGCTATTTATGCCAGTCCGCTAACCATGTCTCCAAACAATAAGAGAAATAGACAGCCGTGTTTATCCATATCGACAAACAAGTTCTAACTATTTTCATCTCTATCAAGAGCAGGTCTTTTGAACAAATAATGGTTCTTGATTGCCTGTTCAGGACCAGGTGACCTCAAAATATTATGCATAATAGCAGGGATAGTTCAACAATATATTTTTGCTAACTGAACTGGTTCCCTTCACCTATCACCAGTTACTGTGAGATTCCAGCTAAGCTCAGAGGGCACAGTGAAGGTCAGATAATGTCATCTTCTGTGGTACTCAGAATGTCCTGGCACTCCAACTCTACAAGGCTTGGTTCCTTCAGCACCTCCCCAGAAAGATTAGGGAAAGACATCTGCCTGAGAATATGGAGGCAGGGATAACCTGGAGCAGTGGCTTGATTCAGTATATATATTTGTATATTGCAAACTATCAGTCCCTTACATCATCATTTAAGGGTGGAGAGCTGCTGCCAGGTCAGCTAGTCAAGGCTAGGCAATACTGGGAAGGGGTGAGGCCAAATCTAACTGAATGGAAGGCAGCACAACACCCTCATATGCCTGGTCTGTACAGAGCTTGGAAAAGTTACAGTTTCGGTTAAAATATAATACAATGTTTTTTTTAAAAAAACATTTAAACAAACAATCATATATGAAGCATTAATTTCAAACCATTTTTAAAAGGCCGTTAAAATATAGTAATAAAATATCTTCACAGTGCTTGAAAATGTTACTTTTTTTAAACTATAACTTCCAGACATCTGGCTGTATGGGCTGTGTGGAAGTCTGTGGGGGAGGGGATTGTCATCTGAAAAAGTAACATTTATTAAAATAAGAATTAAAATTAATTATTTATTTTATTTATATCCTGCCTTTCCCGCCAATGTGGGACCCAAGGCATCTCACAGAATCAGTTAAAAATAAAATATGGTTCAAAAAAGCACACACACAGTTCAGTGGTTCCAAAAACAATTGAACAATCATATATGACAATTTAAAACATATTTAAAACAATTTTTAAAAGACAGTTAAAATATAATATAGTAAGACCCCCGTGTCCACTGATTCATTATCCTCTGATTCAGTTATCCACAGTTTCAGTTTCAGCACAGCTACCATAAAGTCTGCCTAGAAAACGTGTCCTCTCTAGCCATTTTCCAGGTCCTCCAAGGCAACTCTATGGTATTTTAAACCAGAAATCCTATTATTTTCAATGGCATTCGCTATTATCCACCCATTTCATTATTCATGGTGGGGCCTGGGACCAATCCCCTGCAGATATGGGGGACTTACTGTAATTATAATGATGATAATAATAAAAAAAAATACAACATGCCACAATTGAAAGATCTTCTGTGATAGATAGTTAACACTCAAAAGCCTGAGTAAAGAGAAATGGTCCCAACCCTTTCCAATTTAGCTTGCTGTGCAGGAATTTACACAGTATGGGAGCAGCCATTGAGAAGGGTCTCACCAAATTTGCTCTGTGATGATGGTGAGACTGAGAGAAATCCCTCGCCGAAGGGTCTTAAAACATGGGCATATTTATACTGAGAAATACAGTCTTTAAGATAGTCTGGACCCAAGTCGTTTTCCAAGTCTCTGGCTGGTAAAGAGTGCCAATCAGAAGAAGATAGTGGCTAAATACTTATGAGCTGCCGGCCCTCTCAAATTTCTTTCCTAAAGGCATACCTGTTTTTTTTGTTTTGTTTTTTTGTTTTTTAAATTGTACTGGTGACAAGCATTGCTTCCTTGATTTAATTCCCAGTCTGGCAATTTGTAAGTGAGGAAGGCCTAGACTTGTTACTAAAATGGAGGTGACTGCAGTGAGTGATTTGTTAAGTGGAAGCACCCATTCTTGAATACATATGTGAGGAGCAGCCAGAAGCCATGCTTCTGATCCATATACTTTACGGCCCATACATTCCCCCCACTCCACCTTGAAAGGTGCATGTACTCCCCTGCCCCCTTTCCATATTATGATTAAATTGCCTCAGTCGTCACAAGTCCCAGTCAAACCACACTCTGTTTCTGGGCAATGTGGAGTTACCATTCCCCTTCCCCTCTCTTTGACCATGGGTTGAATTGCTCAGCTCCCAGACCTCTCTCCACCAGTCCATTGTTGCTTTTATTAGGTCAACGGCACACCCCACCCCCCCTCCTTCATCATTCAGCTAATTCAATGCACAACGCCACCACCCCCTACCTCTTTCATGCATCTGTGTCTCTTCAGAGTGAGCTGGCCTGGGTAGCAGCAAAATGACCCTAACCTTTGTGTGTAGGCAGCAAAGGGGAGGGGTGGTATGTGAGACAGAAGGCTTCAGAGCACAGTCTGCTTTGGGTATGAATGTACAGTGGCAGGTTATTAATATTCATTAGGATAGAGAACTAGCTGGTGGAAGACAACTGGGATAAATCAGCACATTTACCTCAAAGGCTGGCTGGGACATTTTGCTGGAAACCCTCAGCTAGGTTAAGATAATAGTAATCCCCCCCCCCGTGAAAATCAGGAATAGGGTCTGTGATGTTAAGCAGCCTCACCAGAGCAAGACAAATAACTAAATCCACTCCACTGTGCAGCAAGACATGGAGTCTGAATAAATTGTGTGGCCTCCCACACAGCCTCTTTCTATGAATGTTGCCTAGGTTTGACAGAAACACTGTCATACTGACCTAGGCTTCTTTGGGAGCATCTTTCTACCTGGCTGTGCCAAAAAAATCAACAACCTCTTAATGGATTTATTATTTATGTAATTATTTCTGAGTCATCTTTCAGCCCCCCAGGTCCCAAGGTCAGAGTTTAAAAAAATTATTTTTTTAGAAAATATCTTTATTAGTATCTAACAGAATAATAAAAAGAGTTTAAACATTTTAAAACACTTTAAAACATCCTGCATAGTTGAGAGGAAATAATTTTTTTAACACTGCCTCTTACCCGCTGCAGAACAGCAGGCTTCACTCTGATCCTATTTAAATTTTTAAAAGATGAGATGCTAATTTGAATTCTGAAGCTTTTGCAAAAGCAACCTGTCATTTGGCATGTATTCAAATGCAGCAAGAGAGTCAAGCCTCTGTTTTACAGCTCTGCAGTACAAACATCAATCCATGTGGCTAATTTGACTGATATGAAAGTCCCTGGATCTGATCCATAGCTATCTGTCAGTCTGGATGCATTTTGCTTCGTGCCACTAAATAGAGATTTTCCTTCCTCATTTTCATGCAGTTCACTTCTAGGAATTGTCCCATTATATTTGGTGGGATTTATTCTCAAGCAAGTATGCAAAGAATTGCAACTCCTATCTGAATTTGTTTGCTTTTGTTTGCTAAATGATTTTTCACCTATGTTTCAGAATAAGACGAAGTCTAATGTTTTGAATAATTCAATGTTGTTGTTTTTTTTTAAAAAAAACTGAAGCTGAAGGTTGCAAATTACCTTATGAACTTTTAAGGGATGGGTGAAATTTAAGATACGTTAGTGATAGGTGGAAAAGTTGCCTGTCAGTTTAGAGCTGAGATAGCATAGTTTGTTGTTGTTGTGTGCCTTCAAGTCATTTCAGGCTAACAATGACCCTAAGGTGAATCTATCATGGGGGTTTTCTTGGCAAGTTTTGTTCAGAGGCAGGTTTGCCTTTGCCTTCAGATGAAGGGAATGCTGTGGATATAACATATCTTGATTCCAGTAAGGCCTTCAACAAAGCCCCCCAAGATATTCTTGCAATCAAGCAAGTAAAGTGTGGGCTACTTTTAGGTGCTATTCAACAGCTTTATCAATTGACTTGGACAGTGGAATAGAGGGCATGCTTATTTGCAGATGATACCAAATTAGAGGAGAGGTTGCGAATAGGATCAGAGAACAGGATCAGAATTCAAAATGGTCTTAACAGACTGGAGAACTGGGCCAAAACTAACAAAATTAATTTCAACAGGGAAAAATGTAAGGTATTACATTTAGGCAGAAAAAATGGAATGCATAGATACAGAATGAGTGACATCTGACTTAACAACAGTACATGTGAAAGAGATCTAGGTGTCTTAGTAGATCACAAGCTGAACATGAGTCATAATAATATAATAATAATATTTTTTTATTTTTAACCCACCCCTCTGCATGGCAACCGGGGCGGCGTACAACAAGATTAAA
The DNA here is from genome assembly GCA_030847615.1 of Gambelia wislizenii. Lineage (NCBI taxonomy): Eukaryota > Metazoa > Chordata > Lepidosauria > Squamata > Crotaphytidae > Gambelia > Gambelia wislizenii. Next base: position 39,999,497 of record JAUMIR010000004.1, read on the forward strand.
ACAGCAGTTAAAACAATCCTTACCCTCCCACCCCTTAAAACTAAATTAAACTAATAGAGAATTAAAACAAAGATAAAATACAATACAATATACAATAAATAAATAAATAAATAAAGGCAATAGCGGCAGGGGGGCGGGTAAGCAATCAGCTCCACAGCAGTGTGCCACGGCAGCTAAAAACAACAACAATGCAATTCTAGGCTGCATCAATAGGAGTATAGTGTCTAGACCAAGGGAAGTAATAGTACCACTCTGTTCTGCTTTGGTCATACCTTACCTGGAATACTGTGTCCAGTTCTGGGCACTGCAATTCAAGAAGGATATTGACTAGCTGGAACATGTCCAGAGGAGGACAACCAAAATGGTAAAAGGTCTCGAAACCATTCCCTATGAGGAGTGGCGTAGGGAGCTGGGTATGTTTAGCCTGGGGAAGAGAAGGTTAATAGGTGACACGATAGCAATGTTTAAATACTTAAAATGATGTCAGATTGAAGAGGGAGCAAGCTTGTTTTCTGCTGCTCTAGAGACTAGGAAGATTATCAGACACATTAAAAGTGGCGTTACACAAATGCCAGGAGATCAATAAAGAGCTCCCTTTTCAGATGATATCGTTCCCCCCTCATAATGCACCCGTCCTGCTGCTGTTCCACCAGTGCTGCTTTTTATTGAAAGGAGAAGACGTCAATACATCCCCCGTTCCGTTTCTGTCATGGATTTGACAGCGACGGAAAAGGTTCTTCGTTTCGCTGGCAAGATCCCAGCATCAATAGGAGGTCCCTGCCAGAACATTTCCTGGTGAGATCGGGACATCAAGGTAAGAAACGCACTTTTAAAAAACTTCCATGGTTTACTTGGAAGTTTTAAAGTGTGTTTTTGTGTTTCCTGTCTGTTTTTGTCTTGTATTTTGCTTTTTATTTTTGAATTTCCCTCACTCTCGTCTTCTCGTGAGCACGGGCGGGATTTCACTCTTGGGCTGCCATGAAGAGGCTACAAAGGTAAGTCTGAAAAGTTTTACTATTGTGGCGTCACAAGGACGGGAGATTGGCGGGAGAGGAGATTGTGGGACAGGAGCGCTTTTTTCATTCCTGTCTGATAATCTCCTAGGACATGGCGCAATGGACTCAAACTACAGGAAAAGAGATTCGACTTAAACATCAGGAAGAATTTCCTGATGGTAAGAGCTGTTCAACAATGGAATACACTGCCTCAGAGTGTGATGGAGTCTTCTTCTTTGGGGTTTTTAAAACAGAGGCTGGATGACCATCTGTTGGAATTGCTTTGATAGTGTATTCCTGCATGGCAGGGGTTGGGCTGGATGGCCTTCGTGGACTCTTCCAACTCTATGATTCTGTTCTTCTGAGGCTGGGAGAATGTGACTTGTCCAAGGTCACCCAGTGGGTTTCTATGGACAAACGGGGATTTGAACTCTGGTCTCCAGAGTCATTGTCCAACACTTAAACCACTAGAACCAAGCTACCTGTTGTGCAAGAAATCTGTGATGAAACTTCCACTTTTTTTCAAAACTGGAATTTGATTGATTGGTTTTTAATTTCTTTTTTACCAATTTCTTTGAGGCAGAATGAGGAAGCAGGTTATACATGTCCTCTATACCCATTTTAAAATAAAAAATCTCCCAATTAAAAAGAATTGTACTGAACCTCCCCCAGTTGCTATATAAATACAGTATTTTCTTTCCTTTGTAGGACAGATGGCAGACTGGAAGATTTTGATTTGCAAAACAGGAAGAAAGTCTTTTAGCAGCATCAGCACTGAGAAGATGGTGAACAAGGGTTGGAGAAACACAGGCCCCGTCTATACAAGGCAAAAAACAAAAAATGGATTGCTCCAGAGTAATAGCAAATCTCAGCAGCTGCAATTTGTCTTAATGGTGTTTTGCCCCCCAAAAGCTTTGCATGTCTGCTGGTCAAGATGGTGCTTGTGAGTAATTTATTTGCATTATTACTTAATTTTCTGCCGCTGGTCTTTAAAAAAACCCACAAAACTATTTTCCTTGTGTGCTTGAGCAATATTTTCCCTGTAGGAAAAAAAAGAAAAAAACCCCACCCTGTTTTATCACCTTAGTGTTTGCTTGCTAAGACAAAAATCCAATATGGTGGTGCTGGGTGATTGTCCTGTTAGCAAGTCCCACCCACCATGCTTGCCCAGGTGATCAGCTTTGTGCTTCCTCTCCTATGGGAAAGTGATTCATTTTGAATTGCTTGTTCCAAGGAGCAGGAATGTTCATTCTCATTGCTATTTTTTAAAAAACTCCAGGAAAAGTTGCAAAGCCTTTTCCTTCGGAGTTTTTGATGTTTTTAGCCCCTTCCTTCTGAATACGGCATAATGATGCTTGATCCCATCAAGAAAGATAGGATTCTCCTCTCATTCTGTGAGAAGTATTTTCACCGTTTAGACAACCCCACAGACTTTTGGTGCTGGGTTGCAGCAGCATGTCTGGAGTAAACAGCACAGTATAGATTGAGGTGGGGAAAAGGGGGATTTCTTCTGTAGCCAATCCTACTATAGTGGGTGTGCTCGCCTACAACAGGCAAAAACTGCAGCTACACCCAGAATCCCTCACTGAGCATGCATGAACAGCAAAACAGAGATAAAAGGGAAACACAGATAAGCTTCCTCACCAGCTACCTCCAGCATGTGAGGTTAAAAAAGCATAGCCTTACACAGCAGAAATAGAGCAGTTCGATACCACTTTATCCACCATAGTTCTGTCCTATACAATCCTGGTATTTGTAGTTTTGTGAGATATTTAGCCTTTTCTATTAGAGAACTCTGGTGCCTCACTAAATTACAAATACCATGGTTCCATAGGATAAAACTATGGCGGATAAATTGCAGTATTTCTGCAGTGTAGACAGTCCCGTAGCCACCAAAGTGGAAACTGGAAAACTGGAGGCTAATGAAATGGGGGGAGGGGATCATCCCTGGATGCATTTTGGAAGAAGCTTTCCAATGGTCTTGAGAAGATTCAAAATGTTTTTATTTACTTATACAAGGCTTACCAGACCTGCTTGTTTCATTTCACATGTCTATGTTGTTAGTTTTGAATAAAAAGCTCGATGAAACATGCTGAACTGCTTTTTCATGGCATAGGAACCTTTCCCTATTCATTCTATGTTATTTCTGCCTCTGGTACCAAATTTTCTGTTACAGAGGTAATGCCCAGGAAGCCATCTACTTTGTTTACTAAAGTATACATGCATTAGAAAAGGTTTAAACTCAAATAAGGAGGGATATTGTGCAGCGTTAATTATATAAACTGCTCTGGGAGGATCAGGTGCTTTTCTTTTTGTCCACAACACAAGACAAGTACCCTTTTCTTTTCTTCTTTTTATCCTCAAATGTGTCCATGTTTTTAAAAATGTCTTGCTGCAGCAGGAGAAGCGTTTCCTGAATTGGAGATACAGCACAGGGAAAGCTATACAGTTGTCCCTTCATATTCACCGGGGTTTGGTTCCAGGACCCCCATGGATACCAAAATCCATGAATACTCAAGTCCCATTATATGCAATGGCATAGCAAAATGCTGTCTCTTATATAAGATGGCAAAATCAAGGTTTGCTTTTTGGATTATTATTTTTTTTAAAAGAATATTTTCAAGCCGTGAATACTTAAATCTGTGGATACAAAATCCGTGGATACGGAGGGACAACAGTACTTGCTGAATTGCACAGTGTGTATGGCAAGGGTTAGCTCTGGGGACTTTTTTTTTTATAGCAGGGGTGGAGTTTTAATCTGCCATGTAAACTGGAATAATAGCACTATAACTGTGTAGTATGATAAAGTCCCTTGTCCAGCAAGTGAATGAGGCGATAGATAGCAAGGCTTCCAGGGGCCATTTTACACTGCACAGTTATGGTGCTATGATTCCACTTTAACTGCTATTGCTGCATGATATGTAATCCTGCTAAATATCCCTCCCAAAATTGCAAACCCCAGATTTCATAGGAGGTTGCCATGACAGTCAGGGTGGAATCATCTATAATTGCCGTGGCAACCTTCTATGGAATCTGGGATTAGGAATTTAGGGAGGGATATTTAGCAGTTTGGGACAGAATAGCATAAACAAACAAACAAAAAAAGATAATGGAAATAAGCAAGCATAAGCCAAAACATTTCTTTCCTTTTCTTTAATGGGGATTTCTATTTTAGTTCAATAGAGGCCCAGCTAGCATTTTAGTTGGCAACACTTCCATACATAACAGTTCCTTGTTATAATTAAAAATGAAAGTTTCCATTTCAGCTTGCTGAAATTCAGTGTTTTTTAAAAAATTGAATTTACGCAGTCCTAAGTAGAACTGCTTAGTTCAGTGAATTATTCCCAGGCAGCCTAGTGACTGCAGTCATAATGTCTGGCATTGCAATCATAATGCATTTGATTGCAATCATACTGATTCTGAATGGGTGTGCATATGGGCACTGTCATGATGAACTCCTGCAGTTCAACATTTACCACTGCACCCTGGTAGAGGCATAAAAAAATGAATAAAATTACCAATAAATGGACATTGATTTCTGTTCAGCCAATGACATAAATGCTCTACAACTGTGTTACTTTCACCACGTTCCCTTCTGTATTGTAATTCTTACTTTCTTAAGAATCAGTCAAAGCATTGTGCTGTGTTTTCAGTGGGAGGCTTGGCGACTCAAAACTGTATGCTGAAGCCAGATATCCAGTGAGTTCTGTATTGACACATCTCCACAGATTGTCACCAGCTGACAGATGGCTTCAGAGGCAAATGACAAGAATCAAGCCTCACCGTTCCTCTTGTTTGTGCTCAGCTTGATTGTTCATAATACAACTCTCTATCAAAGATGACTATAAAACGCTCAGCCTCCCCCTCCTCCTGCAAACAGTACCTGGATGATGATAATGATGATTGTGATGTCAATAATAATTAGTCAGAACTGATTTGACCCATAAAGGGGGGGAAAACAGGGTTTTTTTTTAAAGCAACACACTTGGATGCTTTTATTAACTCCAATGAAAATACCATAACATGCTGAACAAGATTGGGGTTCTCTGGGCTTCATCATCAAGCTAGATGAGCAAATTCACCCCTCCAGATATTGCTACCCTGCAGACTACAGCTCCTAATATTTTTCAGTTAGTGGGGGCTGATGGAAGTTGCAGCCCACAACATATGATGAGCTGCACTTTGTCCAACCTGGGCAAGATCAGGCCTTCCCCAGTGCTGGCTGAGGATGATGGGAGTTGTAGACCAACTTAGCTGGAAAGAACCAGGATACAGAAGGCTTGTGTAAAAAGTCAGTTGCCTGTAGGATTCAGTTACATGCCTAACAAAGATACCTCCTCCCACTTCTCAAATTACCAGGCAATCAAGTGCTGATTGTAGAGCCTGAAGGACTACAACTCCCAGGATCCCCAACCATCATGGCCACAAGAAAGTAACTTTCCCAAGCTCTGGTTAATTGTGAGTTATTAACAGGCTAGAGACTGCTAATCGTGGTGTTCGGTTTGCTAATTGGCAAGGAATAAATTGATCTAGTGAGTGATCTAGCTTTAGCCAGTAGCTTGAGGTACAGAAACCATCTATTACATTGACAGCATCACCTGTTAATTCTTGCACATCAAACCGTTGCTGAAGGCATAGTGACAGAGAATGCTCAAAATCTTGACTGTTTGGAGTTAAAAGTGAGCAGTAAGAGAGTCATGTCTATGAATGACCCTTATTCCAGAGGAGGAAATCCATCAAACAGAGTGAATGAACAAGAAGATAGGAAATGGGATTCAGCCTGTGTAAATATAAAGAGATGAGCACTTGAGCAAAAATCTGCACTTATATACATTGATGGAATCTGAACTGACTGCAACTTTCTGGGAAAGAGATGTGCTACATTCAATAGCAGCAGTGACAAATACAAATTATATGTTAACAATGACTATGAAAAGGGTTTGAAAAGAATTCTACTGCTGTTATAGTGTATGCATAGAAACTGGAGTACTACATACAGTTCTGGTTGCAATTATATCAAGAAATATATCACATTACCAGAGAAGATAGAAAAAATGGGAACCATAATGATCTGGAGCAGGGATGTGCCACTTTCCCTGCAAGGAAAAGCTAAAATATGGTTATGTTTTGTGTGTATGTGTGTGTGTGAGAGAGAGATGACTAAGAGAAAACATTACAAAAGGCTGCTAAATTGTGAATGGACCTTTCTGGACATTCTGGAAAGTGGCCAGACATATTTTTTCTTCTTCCTCTCATTTTGTGTGTATATGCCTTCAAGTTGCCTGTCAACTTATGGTTACCCCATTAATTTCATAGGGTTTTTGGGCAAGGAATATTCAGAGGCTATTTTGCCAATTCCTTTTTCTGAAATCTAGCCTACTCTGCTTATAATTCAGTGAAACTAATTCATATCAGATTCAGAAGAGTAGAGAAAAGGTGTAGCCAGATTGTGTCCTTCAAAAACATTGAATCCTTTGGAAGATGACATTGTAAATGCTCTAGTCTAGTGGTGCCCAATCTTTGGCCCTTCAAGTGTTTTGGACTACAGCTCCCAGAATTCCTGACCATTGGAAGCAACTGGCTCAGGCTTCTGGGAGCTGGAGTCCAAAACACCCGGAGGGCCAAAGACTGGACACCACTGCTCTAGTCTAAAGTATTTGCTTGAGCATATTCCTAGAAAGTACTTTGATTATACTTCGTTTGCTTAGGAAAAATGTACTCTGCACAAGGAAATAAGGCCACTGCCAAGGCTATCATAGAATATGACAACAAAAAGGCTGTCATTTGTGGGGGGTGGGGAGGAGGGATTTGTCTGGCAAGGTAGCATACAAATATTTTAAATCAATAAAATCTACATCAGTTTTCTATTGAATCAAATTTCTGTTGACATAAAGATGTCTATTAGTTACTTGGAGAACAAGAGACATCTAGTGGGCAAATATGTCAACTGCAGTGAATTTTTTTTTTAAAAAATCCAGGCATCAGAAAGGTTGTGCATGCTTCTCATTCTGTGAGTTGCTGTTAGTTGCAGTTCTCAGGGGCTGGCCACTCTTCTGTGACTCTCATGGTGTGGGATGGGTATCTCAGGACAAGAGTGCTACCTTGAAAAGTGTGAATGTATCTATTTTTCTCACTTGATAGACTCGGTAATTTTTTAATTTAAACAGCAAATGTGGTTGATGCTGATAGTATAATATTTAGTGACATCAGGAAGGCCTTCCCTCTGGGACATCACAAGGGGAGCTCATCCCTAGTTCTCAGGGTTTCCAGACTATGTGACGAATGTTGCTGTCCTTGAACAAGCAGGGATCACCAGCATTGAGGCCATGACATTGAGAACACAGCTGCGCTGGGCAGGGCACGTTTCTAGGATGGAGGACCATCGCCTCCCAAAAATACTACTCTACGGTGAACTCGCCACGGGTCAGCGTGGGAGGGGCGCTCCAAAAAAGCGATACAAGGACTCCCTGAAACAACATCTCAGGCTTGGCCAGATTGATCACCAACGGTGGTCCGCCCTGGCCTCACATCGGGAGGCATGGAGACGCACTATCCACAATGCTGCAGCCTTATTTGAGAACTCACGACGAACAAGTCTTGAAGAGAAACGACAACGCAGAAAGAATCACAACCCAAAAACATCACCCAAGGAGACCTTCTGCTGCACTTTTTGCAACCGGACTTGTTTGTCTCGGATTGGCCTTTTTAGTCATCAGCGCGCTTGCAGAAGGCGCGGGATGAGTCCTTCCTGAATCTTCGTTTGCGAAGAAAAGCCAGAGAGAGAGAGAGAAGAGGGAATTTCAGCAGGTGTTGCTTATCATGCAACTAGGTAACCAGAAACACTTGCTGAAATTCCTTCTTCTCTACAGGTGTTAAAGCTACAGGAACCATCTCCAGTTTTCACTCTGGCAACCCTATTCCAAGACCTGACATTTCAGCTTTGGGCATTGAAATGTCAAGTCCTGGCATAATCCTGACCTGGTGACTTTAGTTGCTGTTCGCGATACATTTTTAACAGAACTGGAGGGCTGTAGAGTCAGCTCGTGGAATCTGCAGGGGTTTGGTTTCCGGACTTACTGCAGATATTAGAAATAGAAAACCCTATTAAAATAAAGGATTTCCAGTACAAAAATATGCAATAGAGTTGCATTGGAAGACCTAGAAAATGCCTAGAGAGGACACCTCTCTAGGCATTTTCTAGCATGACTCTGTATGTGTACTTATTTTTTTCCAGCCATGGATAACTGAAACCATGAATATTGGTTATGCAGATACAGGGGTCCAACAGTAATTGCAAGTCATTCCTATATATTCCTGCTTATATTTCAGGTTGCTGAAAGAGAGCTGAGGTGGGTTTGTGTCCTGCCTGCTTTCATCTGCTCTGTTCCTTTTTGCAGTGAAAAGATTAGGGTCTTCTGCAACTTTGAAATGATCCCAGAAGATACTGTTCCAGGGAGGAGATCAGTCCTGCTCCTTTATCCTCCACAGAAAACATCCTCTTTGCATTGCCATCACACTGCTAGCAACCTCAGAGGTGGGGTGACAACTGTGGAATGAGATATTGCTACTGTCTTTTCCACACAAAGCACCCATTTGGCATATGAACAAATAATCTGACCTAGAATGTTTACACATGATATATCCAACATATAATAACCTCAGCTTAGGTTGAATCTACACAGTAAATAATGTGTCCTGATGTTACCTGCCCTGTCACCCCCTGCCCCATATCTGTAATAATAAATTGCCAGTGTTTAATAATCAGGTCAAATGTGGCCTTCCCTGTAGTTGACCATTAAACCTGGGAAATTCCACTACCAGGAATCCCAAAGATAAACATTGTTCGGTCAGATATACACTTAAGGAGAGGCTGCCCAAATTTCAAAGAGATGTTAATTTGCAAAGCAACTAGTGTCTGAAAACCTGGCTAATCCTATCAACCTAAGCTGAGATATTCAAACCTGTAAACAACCCTCATGCCTCTACCCCTCCCCAAACAAAGAAAGTTGCTTCCTTTATTCAATTTCAAAGTGTCCACACATTAAGAACCATTAACATACCCCAAGTGTCTATTGTCTCACCCTGAGCGACTCCAAGAAGCATCGTCTTTCACTCTAAATCTCATCCCATGAAGGCAAATATCGACTATAAAAACCTCATCAAAACAACACCAAACTGTCTTCAGCTCTTCCTCCTACACCTATGCTGCCAGTTTGCTGACTGGCCATCAGAGCTCACTCTGAGACCCTGTTTCTGCAGGAACGTCTGCTCTACAGGACAGGTGTTGTATCTCCCACAAACAACTCCCTTCTCTACTCCTCTATCCCAATATTTCCTACTTTATTTGCTAGCCTTGCATGAATGCTTGAAGCCTGAGTGTGTGCGTGAACATTGTCACAATTGTTTTCTCAAATAAAGAGTAATTATTGTACTATTTAGCTTAACGTTTCCTCCTGATTACTAGTTAGACATAGGTCAAATGACCCCTCTATCTGTTCCCCCTCTCACAAAGCCAAGCTGAGTATATTAATTCCCCAAATTAGTATTGATATTTGGAGGGTCCTCAAGATCTCCGAGCATTTAGGGTAACACTGACCACGATCCTAGTCCCATTGGAACACATGACGTCGCTCTCCTTCAGATGAGAACACATTTCTTTTTGATGCCTGAGGGTTTAAAGCTTTAAGGTGCTTTAAAAAAACCCTCCAGTTTATCCAGCTGTTTTGGTGAAGAACCAGTGGTTTTTTTTTTTAATGTATAGTTTGACCCTTGAATTGGGATCACAGTGGAATCAGGGCTGAGGGGCTGTGTGAGTGGGGCCGGATTAATAATCAGGTTAAATGTGGCCTTCCCTGTAGTTGACCATTAAACCTGGGAAATTCCACTACCAGGAATCCCAAAGATAAACATTGTTCGGTCAGATATACACTTAAGGAGAGGCTGCCCAAATTCCAAAGAGATGTTAATTTGCAAAGCAACTAGTGTCTGAAAACCTGGCTAGGTCACCTGATCATTCCTACCATGGAAGGTAGGTCACCTGATCATTCCTAGGTTACCTGATCATTCCTACCATGGAAGGGTAGCTCCCTTATTTGTGCTGGCATCCAGAAAAGGTGGATTGGTGTTTGCATGAGCACATTCACAGGTCAGCATTTTACCTTCCTCTTCTGTACCAGCTTCACTTTATAGACGTGCAGGTGGGCAATCAGAAGAAGTGGAAAACAAAGGCTATTTGATTATTCAAATATGCATATGTGTAGTGGGAGTCCAACCCCCCCCCCCGAAACCTGCCATTCTGTGACCAGACATAAACCAATATGGTGAACACATGCACACAGTAGAAACACCTTCTTACACCAATGTGGTTATGTAATGGGAGATCCATATGACTTTCCAAACTGATTTCAGGTGTGTGTGGCAGGGCAGGGATATTATGCAGTTAAGCTAGGATACAGCCCTTGTGTAGATTCAGTCTTTAGTCATTTAGTGAGACTTCAGGCTTGATTTGCTCTAGAATGTACAGTATTTGTCTTTTTGGCAGTTCATGGTAATCTGTAGAATCATAGAATTGTAGAGTTGGAAGAGACCACAAGGGCCATCCAGTCCAACCCCCTGCCATGCCAATCACGATCGTAGAACTCTGTTTCAGCATCACATTTCAAACAAATGGATTTCCCCCCTCCTGTCAGCTTTCTTCTTTGTCCAGTTTTCACATCTGTACATAGAAATCAGAATTCCCATGGGAGAGATTATTCTGACTTTGGTGTTCAGTGATATGTCTTCACACTTGAGGATCTTGTCTAGTTCCCCCATAGTCATCCTCCCAAGTGTTAGTCTTCTTCTGATTTCTTGACTATAGTCTTCGTAGGTACAGTAGGACCCCTGTATCCACTGATTCATTATCCACTGATTCAATTATCCACAGGACACAAAACAGCACACCTTTAAACCAGAAGTCCCATTATTTTCAATGGTGTTTGCTATTATCCATGGTTTTCAATCTCCACGGCCTCCCCAGAACCAATCCTCAGCAGATACAGGGGTCCTACTGTATTTTAAAAATAATTTAAGAAGAAAAATTTTAAATAAACACTTAATGTACTTAAAAAAAATTCAATATTTTTTTAAAAATGTAAAAAGACACTTAAACATAAAAGAACCCCCCCCCAACCCCTCTAATGATCCCCAATGCTGGGGTGGCAAATAGCAACATTACGAGTTGTTACATCAGTTTGCAAAGGAAACATATTTATGACCTTGTTACCTCCAAGCCACAAGTAATAAGTTACATTTAACACGTTTCCTTATAATGCATTACTTCCAATTTTAATGTCTTCTGTACTGAGATTTAAGGAACACTTCTGGCCTGATTATTGTTGATGCTGATTTGCTTGAAAGAGCAGCAGTTCTTCCCCACATTTTTCCATCCCAGATTCTTGCTGCAGAGCTGGGTTAGGCAGTTACTTTAATTTTCTGTGCTGGAAGAGAGGTTTGTTGTCTTGACTGCAGAGAAGGGGACAGACAGGTCAGCAGCCACCAGTGAGCCTTTAAGGCTTCAACCTCCATCTGTCATTCAAATCTCCTCCCACTCTTTACTGCTTAGACATTACAGTGGAAATCAGTGCTTGGTTGCCATATGCCTTAAAAAGCAGGGGGGAGGAGGGAGAGAAGATAGATCTGAATCTACTAGATGATCTCTGGGTGATCTGCAGTAGATTGGCAAAGATTTCTGACTCCTAATTATTTATTTAATGATAGCAGCAACAAAATGATTCTTCCACCATTGCAAGAAGTGTGGGGTAACTGCAAATTAATTTTCGTGATGCATTTAGTTCATTTTTATAACTCAAAATTAATAAAATTAGGCTCAGAAATCTTTAATTTTATACATATAATTTTTGCACCAGGTTCCAGCTAATAGATCTTGGTGTCATCGTCGTCGTCATCATCATCATCATTTAAAAAAAGCCAAAACAGATTGCACAATTCAGAGTTCTGAGCATGCTGCTTTGGGATGCAAACATTTTGGCACTTGTTTGTTTGTATATTGTATTCCTGATGTTTATATGACTGTCCCAATTTGGCAGCAACAATCCTAATTAATCCTCTGTCATTCCACTTTTTAAGCTGGTTTTAAAATTTTCCAGCTTCTCTCGCTTCCTCCCACCCTCCCTCTTTGTCCTTAGCTTGCTTCAATTGCTGCAAGATAGATTTCAAATTGCAAAAAATAGTTTGCACTCAATTAACTCAGCAGGGGAAGAGGATAAAGGGGGATGGAATCTTGCCCTTCCCAGTATGTTCATGCAAGAGCAAACTTTCGCAGCCTCTCCTAGCTTGTGTCTTCTTTGTCATTAACAACTTTTGCCATCACACTCTGATGTTGCTTGGCTACATGTGTCCCAGTTTTCATGTGTGAAACAGAGAGCATGACAAGCACTTACCACACAGTGCCATTCCATCCCATTTATAACCTGCTCTTTTCTTCTGTGGGGCTGAAAGTAGCATACAAGTTTCATCCCTCTGCCTTTGCACAACAATTGGACTATAGAGGTGGACTATGATGAGAGATCAAGATTGGACTAAAGGTCACCAGGGGCTTGTCTATACAAGGGAAAAATGTGGATTGATGCACACTAATGCCAATTCAAAGCAGCTTTGATTTGTCTTAATGGCTTAAGATCCATTAAGATCGTTTTGCAAGATCAGTGGCATGCAAAGCTATCTGCTTTCACTGTTCCATCGGGCATGCCTGCAAATCAAGATGGCAAGCACGAGTGAATTACTCACATTTTTATTCTCACCAGTTGCTGCTGCTGAACAGTATTTTTTAAAAAGCATATCTAAGTTGCAAAAGTGCAATAGTCCACCTAAATAAATTTAAAAAAAAGAAAGAAAGGCTGTTTCATCACCTCAGAGCATGATCGCTAAGGAAAAAATCCAACACGCCAGTTTCAGGCGCTTGCCTTGTTAGCAAGCTCCACCCCCTGCACATGTCCCTTTCTAGTTCTGCTCTCATTGGGAATATGAATGAATGTGAATCTGTTGTTACAATGAGCAGGAATGCACATTCCCTTTGGAGCTTTTTAAAAACTTTGGGAAAAGCCACGAAGGCTTTTCCTGCAGAGTTTTAGGTGGATTTAGCGTCCCTCCTTCTGAATATAGCAGGTGGATGCAAGATGGCATTTAGACAAATCATATTCTCCTTGAATTCTATGAGGGGTATTTTCACTGTTCAGACAACCCCTGTGTCTGCTTTGTGGCAAAGCCAACAAAAGCATTTTGTGGCATTCTAAAGGCAAACTTGTTTTATTTCAAAGACATAGCTATTCTGGAATATTAGTAAACAAGGGGATCTTGTAACACCTTTGAGACTAACTGAGAGAGAGAGAAAATTGTAGCATATGCTTTCATAGACTTAGTCTACTTCCTCAGATAGTCTTAATCTACTTCCTCTCCAGCATCTGAGGAAGTAGACTAAGTCTATGGAAGCTTATGCTACATTCCTCTCTCTCTCAGTCTCAAAGGTGCTACAAGATCCCCTTGCTTACTGGTTTTATTTCAGATAAACATTTTGGGGGGATAAGCCTCAGATTTAGAGACTATCAGTGAGTAGTGGTTTCGCTAACAAGTAGTTTATTTGTTTTGAGTGCTACTCTATGGAAGCTATTAGAGACCTGCAAGAGGAGGGCTTTTATCTACATGCAGATGAAGTGGAAATTTGGCTTTCATAGAAACCAGATTATAGGCACTAAAGGGCTGCTTAGCGCTCACGTTGGTCTTACTTATTTTTAAAAAATATCATATTCTACATCACTACATTGTATTCAACTTTGGTGAATCATATTTTGTTATGTCGTGCTTGTTTCTTGATTAGAGTCATTTTCATAAGTGGGTTGTTTAGTGTTTGTATCTTTATTATCTCAATTTCTGCAAAGATTCTGGGTATGTTTAGTTTGGAGAAGAGAAGACTGAAAAGTGACATGATAGCTGACTTTAAATAGCTGGTGTCATGTAGAAGAAGGGAAAAGTTGTTTTCTGCACAATTGGTATAGACTACCAATTGTACCAATTGTTTTCTGCACAATTGGTATAGACTAGAAGATATACCAATGGATTCAAATTACAAGAAAAGAGATTACAGCTAAATATTAGGAAAAATGTTTTTACTGTAGGAGCTGCTCAACAGTGGAATGCACTGCCTCAGAGAGTGGTGGACTCTCTATCTTTGGAGATCTTTAAACAGAGGTTGGATGGGCATCTTTCAGGAGTACTTTAGTTGTGTCTTCCTGTATGTCGGGATTGGATTAGATGACTCTTGAGGTCCCTTGCAACTCTAAGATTCTATCACTTTGTGCTTTAATTATTGTACATGTTTATATTAGGACACAAGTTTCCATAAGTTCTGAATCCCAATCCTTTGAGACAGCTATATAGATATTGACTGCAATGTAAGTTTTGGTTTGTTGCTCAATTGCAAAAATGTTGCTCAAAGTCTGTTTTTTTTAAAAAAAATGGCAGAAAATGCTTTTTTTAAAATTGCAAAATCATTTAAAATGAATACATTTTAAACACACACACACACACACACAAATTTGTGAACATTTAAAAAGGGATACAAAAATGAATTTAAAAATGCACATGGAAGTACGCATGCATTTTCATGTGTACTTAACCCCCCCCCCCCGCATAATACAGTGTGGAATTTGAATGGAATTGTCTTAATATTAGGGAGAAGAGAACTTGAGTGGCACTAAGCTTGCCAGAGTTGCCAATGTCAATTATTACTTTCTTTTTCTACCCACAGTATCTCTTGACCATGCTCACAACATGGTCTGGTGAAGACACTCATCTCACAGACCAATAGTTGCAGGCCAAAGTCATTTTTATAGAACGATGTCCATTAAGATCATCAGCATTTTTGTTACACTGGGAAAAATCTACCCCACTGATTCTTTGGTAAGCATCTACTGTAGAACAATGCCTCCCTTAAATCTGTCAGCCGCTGAAAATCTTTCAGATTAAACTCCTTCCGGGCAACACTGCCTACACCCACTTCATCATTGCAATGTTCCCTGACAACACTATCATTCTCCTTAAGTGTATATTATAGATGCTATATAAAAATAAAATGTGTCTTTACTGATGATACAAAATTCTAGTCTTAAAATGTAATTGATGACAATCCTGTAAATCGTGAACAGCCAGCATTGCTTTTTTTTGCTAACTCATGAGAAAAATCCATGGTCCAGAAATCTTACAGATGAGGTTATTAGCTATGATTGTTCTCCTGAAAAACTGTGTGACATTTTTTCCCCTTTTCTTAACTTGCTTGTAGAAGTCATTGCTTTATTAATTATTTTCCCAGTCATCTGTATTGTCATATCCAGCTGGCTCTTTGTGATCTGAAAGAATAAAATGTTTTATTTCTTACCCCACATCTGTGCCACCCCCTTTTTTCATTGATCTTAAAGTGTGCTACATCAGTGGCTTTTCAGACTTGAAACTTCAGGGAGCCCTTCTGGAACTGAATGGTCTTCTGTGGAATTCTGGTATATAGGTCAAGGAGTCTTCTATGTTGAAGAACACATTGAAGAGTATTTCAAATTAGGGTACACACTCAGTTTGGAAAAGTTACCTGTAGGGATTTTGTTGTTAATTGTTGTCAAGTTGACTTTGACATGGCGACCCCATGAATGAGAGACTTCCCAGTCACCCTATCATCAACTGCCCTGTTCTGGTCTTTCAGACTTAGGACTTCCTTGATTGAAAAAACAGTAAACCCTCCAACGGTCCTGATTTGGCAGGGAGAGTCCTTATTACTCCTCTGTCATCCTGCTTTTTCAGTGGCTATTTAAAATGTCCCAGTTTCTCCTCCTCCTCTTCTACGTTCCCCTTTGTCCCCAGCTTACCTCAGTTACTGCAAACTAAGTTCAAAATGCACCCAGTGGGTTTTGGGGCTGAGTTGTTTGTTGTTAACTGCTGTTAAGTTGATTTCAACATATGGCAACCCCATGAATAAGAAACCTTCAAGTCACCCTGTCATCAACAGCCTGGCTCAGGTCTTGCAGACTCAGAGCTGTGGCTTCCTTGATTCAGTCTATCCATCTGGAATGCAGTCTTCCTCTTTTCTTACTGCTTTCTACCTTACCAAGCATTAATGTCTTTTCCAGTGAGTCATGTCTTCTCATGTACAACAGTCATGAGAAGGCCAAAGTACAACAGTCTCAGTTTAGTTGTCTTGGTTTCTAGGAAGAGTTCAGGCTTGTTTTGCTCCAGGACCCATTTATTTGTCTTTTTAGTGGTCCACTACAAACCAATAATCCCCACTGGCTATGCTGTCTGGGGGATTCTGAGAGTTGTGAAGTCCAAAAAAGTAAATTTTCCATGCTTTGTTCATTTTACACAGGATATGGTACGTAGGCTCTAAGAATCCTTCTAGCAATGGGGACCATGGCTTAGATCCTCCATCAGTGTTGCCTAAGTAAATCTCCGTATGTGGAGTTCCATTTTGACTGTACTACACAACCCCTGCACTCAGTGCCCAACTGAATTCATAACCAAATGCTTGTGCAGGTCTAGTATACTAATTACACTGAAAAGAATTTCAGTATTTCAACACAAGTGAGCTAAACAGAAGCAATATTATATCCAGTAGGTCCTGCTGACAAAGAAGGATTACTGGACTGTATGGCAATATGCCAAGCACATGGGAAAATGCACAGTAATCTTTATTTATTCTTAAATATATAGGAAAATGCCTCTGCACAAAGTAGTATCATTTGCAACAATGTTATCTACTGGCAGGGTCTTTTTTCTGTGGGTAACAGGGCCTAAATACCCTAAACACACAAGATCCCATGGAAGCTAAGCAGGATCAGCCCTCATTGGTACTTGGTTGGGAGACTGGTAATGAATACCAGGTGCTGTAGGCTATATTTCAGAGGAAGGAACTGGCAAAACTACCTCTAAGTATTCCTTGTCTAAGAAAATCCTGTGAAATGCATGGGGTTGCCATAAATCGACAGGCAACTTGAAGGCACATACATACACACAATGAGAGTACAGTGGTTTAAAGAGGAAGTGGAGGGGAGATGGTTTGAACACCACCTTGTGACAAAGTAATGAATTAGCCAATCACATACAACCAATTAGCACTTCTTTGTTTTGATCCAGACACTGAGATGAATTCAGTAGCTTTTTACACTACAGAGTTTTAGTGCTATGATTCCACTTTAGCTGCCATAACAACATCCTATGGAATCCTGGAATGTACAGTTTAGGGATAAGGTTGCCATAAGTTGGAAATGACTTAAAATCGTACGAGAATAACAAATGTACAGTAGAATTCTCTCAGATAACTTCAGTGCCTCCCCCTCCCCACAAATATTTTCAGGACTTTGCATAGCTCCTTAAAATCTGGAACTAAAATCCAGAGCAGATTCACTGATGACTGACATTGAAGTTACCACTGGCATATATACATCTGTTTGGGCATTGCTGGAACCAAATATTCCTTGGGCCAATTGTATGTTCCAACACTTTTTTATGTTCTTAAATACAGCTCAGATTGTTTCTATATGATGTCCTCCCCATCCATGCCAGACAGCTGTTTTGAGGCTGAGGGTCAAAGAGGCTACACACACACTCTCATACTCACACACCCAAATGTCTTCTTTGGTAAGGAGGCAATGAGTTACATATCATCACTATTTTCATGGATGGCTGCTTTCAGTCAGCAGGGGATGAGGCTATTCATTCATGGGAATCAAAAGGTTGATGGATATGGCAATGGTCACATCACTCCCTTGTGCAGTTCTTGTTATCAACAGGCATTCTTTATGCATAATTACCAATCTGATGGTGTGGGCATATAGTTAGAAACCCTGAAGAAGAAAAATATTAGAAAAGTCCAGCAGATGGCACTGTTGTACTTCAAAACAACAACAAGGAAAGTTGTCAGGCTCTTCAACCATGGCTTGTTCTCAGTGTGGTGACAGAAAGTTTCAAGTTCCTTTTGGCTCTGTGCTTTAGGCAGCCCAGATAGCAAAAGTGTGAGGATTTCTCAGGAAAAAAAAAATCTAATTAAGAAATAAAAACCAAGAATGAGGCTTTGACATTTTCCTTACATTCTCTTAGCAATTTCTTTGTTTAGAGTGCAAGTTCATCTTTAAACTGCTTAGACTCATTTCTTATGAACATATTCTTGAGTTGACCAGGCCTCCCACAACATTAAGAGCAAGGACAAATACCACTTGTTCTCATGTTAAAACAGTGTCTTACAACATTCTGTGCCCCTCCAAGGCTAAACTGGACATGGGGTAGGTTTAGGTAAAAAAAAGAGAGATAAAAATGGCATGTTTAGTTCCCCATTCATCATATCTGTTATAATGCACTAACATCAGGATATGGGTAATTCACAATATCCTGTAATCTTGATACATTTTGTAGATGGTAGTCTGGTGCAACAAAAGTAATGAAGCATCTTGTGTCATCATCATAAAGACTAACATATTTTATTTAGCATACATTTTCATAAATTTTAGCCCACTTCATTAATTGCAACACATTTCCCATGGGAAAGGGTACATGAGGACTGAACCAGGCAGGATATATGTGAAACTGCTGGTTATTTTAAGGGCTGAAGAGGCTCATATTGAAATGGTGGTTGTCACTGAGACAGGAACTTGTGTTCTCAGACCAATTCACACTTGCATTTGTTCATGTGGTTATTTTCTTTTTTTTAACCTTTATCTATTCTATCTGTGTATAACTTCATCCAAAAATGGATTTCAAGGCAGTATGTACATAGGAATTTAGAAAATGGTCCAATAGTAAAACATTGACCAAGTAACCATAAAGTAAAAAGCGAGAAGCATAAAACTATATAGCTAGTTGAAAATGAAATACTCTAAAACAGGAGTGAACTGTGTCAAGTCTGGGGGGCCCTTTAATGCTCTGGGACCCTCTGGGGGCTGCCTTAACTAGTGCAAAAATAAAACCCTTGGAGTGGATGGAAGTTCATTTGTGGTTCTCAAAAATGGGTACTTTTTAAATGGAATCACAGAATCATAGAGTTGGAAGAGACCACAAAGGCCATCCAGTCCAACCTCCTGCCATACAGGAATACACAATCAAATAATTCCCAAGAGATGGCCATCCAGCCTCTGTTTAAAAATCTCCAAAGAAAGAGACTCCACAACACTCCGAGGCGGTGCATTCCACTGCTGAACAACTCTTACAGTCAGGAAGTTCTTCCTAATGTTTAGGTGGAATCTCTTTTCCTGTATGAAGTCGAAGGCTTTCACGGCTGGCATCCATAGATTTTCCTTGGTTTTTTTTCCAGGCTGTGAGGCCGTGTTCTGGAACAGTTTACTTCTAGAAGAGTTTACTTCTAGAAGTAAACTCTTCCAGAACATGGCCTCACAGCTCAGAAAACCCCCAAGGAAAATCTTTTCCTGTAGTTTGAACCCATTGCTCAGTGTCCCTTGAAACCTATTTTAAAATGACATTGTTACACCTGTACTTCCAGAAGCAGCACTTAAACCCTCCTTTTTGGTCAGGTAAAGGTTTCTCTGGGGATTCTGGAAGTGCTGAAACATCTTTTGGAGGGCCATATGTGGCCCCAAGGCCTCACCCTGCTCTAAAATGTTTGTGGAAATGAAAGGCCTTTAACATAGCACTGAAAGGACTGTCATGCTGATGCTTTGGGAAAGTAGTGATTACTGGTGGCTTCTATGTCAATGGGGTGCTGAGTCCATGCTGGGCTTTACTCCAAACTTTAAAGGAGCTCCTCAAGGTGCTGAACCTTTCCCCCAAAACAGATTCAGCATGTTGGATAGGGCTTTTATCCAAAATGCTGAACCTATTTTGAGGATAGGATTCAGCACTTTGGAGAGGATTCACTGCCCCACTGGCATGGAGCCACCACCAGCTGCTGCTTGGGAGGGCATGTCAAAGTCATCATTCTCTGCATCCTATGCATAAGTGTGTAGAGCATGCAGAAAAGAAAAGATCTTCTCTGATTACCTAAAAAAGAATTAAGTATGCCACCTCATCTGATTGTCTTGATGTATTACCTGTACACTGGACAAAAGGCCACTGTCAGAACACAATATGGAGAAATGGAATGGTTTCCCATTGGCAAACAAGGCTGCCTTTTATCTCTTTAGTTTATATGCAAAACATGTCATGTGGAAAGCAGGACTAGACTCAGAAGAAAGAGACATGATATTTGGACGAAGGAACACCAACAATTTAAGATATGCAGATGACATTATATTACAGTACTTGCAAAAAATAGCAGAGACTTGGAATGACTACTGAAGAAAGTTAGGAAGAAAGGGCAAAATCAGGGTTACAGCTGAATAGCAGGAAGACAAAAATAATGACCACAAATGATCTAAATACCTTTAAAATGGGTAACAAAGAAATGGAAATAATTAAAGATGGTTAAAGATGGCCAAAGGTGGATTTATACAATTAAGAAAGCCCCCGCCCTGAGTTTGCAAGACCCGAGCAGGGCAGTTGATGACTGGAACTCTTGGAGGTCTCTCTTGACAGCAAACAGCAGCAACAACAACATCTTGAATTGGCCTTAATAGTCAATAGGCAATGTTGTAACCTACCCTGATGGCCCCCCACCTTTTTCATAACACAGCCAACTGATGAGTTTTCCTATATTGGCTTATAATTGGCACTCCATGTGGTTAAAGGTAGCCCAGGGACCTCCCAAACAAGGAGCCAAGGTTTTCTCAGAAAACTTAAGGCTACTGCCTTAGTTACTTAGTTACTGCCAGCTCAAATTCTTCAAAGACACAGCCAGGTGAGAATTACATGGAAACCCCTGGAACTGATAAGTTAGAGAAATAATGGGCTAATTTTTCCTGGGCATCTCTGGAAGTGAGTCATTCACTAATCCCATCAAGGTGGCTGAGCACTCTTTGCTTGCAATGCTGGTTCTTCATCTCCCTTCTCCCTAAAACAATAGAGGTTTGCCTGAGACCACTCAAGTTCAATGTTTGAACCATTAGTGATAGTTAATACACCTGGGGAATACATTATCTAACCTTGGGAAACTCTGGCAGACGTATCCCATTCAAACTCACCCTTCAGGGAAATATCAAATATAAATATGACCTGAAAACACAGTCAAAATGTGAACAGCTTCTGTCATCTTGCCACTCTGTCAGTCTGTGTCACCTGGTGCACAGATCCCCTTCCTTCCATCTCCATGTCAGCCTGTATCACCACTCTTTCCTCCCGGACTCCACACTGCCGGTTTCCTGCATGATCTGCTCTTCAGATTGGTACAGTATTACCTACCATCCTTTCAATCTATTCCACTATCCAAATACTTCCTACTTTCTTTGTTAGTCTTGTGTGACTGCTTGAAGCCTCATATGTGTGTTCCCTTGATTATTTTGTCAATAAAAAGCATTTTTAGTTCATCCCTGGCTGTGAGTCTCTCCAATGAGTACTGGTATACACAGATCAAAAGGTCCCACTGTTACCTTGCCTCTCACTATCTTGAGTTAATTAAAATTCCCCATATTAAAATTTGGACACTAGTGGGATCCCCATGGACCCCACACTATTCAGGTAACAATGTAGTTCCTTCAGAAATGATATAACCTAGCTCACACTGGCTAGACAAACCAGCTGCACTTCTAGCAGCCAGATTCTGTGTCCTTGTTGAAGATCCCAGGCTACTTTCTAGGGCAACCCACAATCATGCATTACAGTAATCAATCCAGCCTGGAGGTTACCAAAGGGTAGACCACTGCAGCCAAGTGAGATCAAGAATCCCCCAACCAGCATGGCTACAAGCCATACTGGCTGGAAGATTTGGGAACCCTGGTCCAAAAAGGTAATTTTTTTTTCAAGCTCTGAAGCATCAACTGACCTCTTCCCAAAAGAAAGTGAACTCAATAAATAGTGCATTCCCTGGAACTTGTTAACACTCTCCTCGCTTTTCTGAGTAGCAAAAATACATTAACTACATTGCCTTCTAATAAGATCAGCTGTCTCGCCCCAGCAAGATTCTTTTAAATGCATCTTGGGCATTGATTCATCTCAAATAGAGTACCTAAGAGCTTACTTCCAATTGGCAGGGTTTTATTTTCACTTCTTTCCATATTTTATCTTCATGATATATGCCAGGGTGGAAATGCTTTTGAGCTCTTGCAGGACAATTGAGTTTACCACAGGCAATTTAGGGCAAGAATTTTCAACACCTTATTAGGAAATCAGACTAAATTATATTCTTTTCTTTAACTCCCCCCCCCCCCAAAAACATTTTTCTGTCTTTCTGGAAAACAACAAAAATCCCAACCAGCAAATGTGCGTAAAATTTAATAATACAAGGTATGTCGAATTGTAAACATTTTGATTCGAGATTCCAGCTTCAGTCCCATTTTGTGCCAAAATATTTTATGGTTGGATTTGTTTTACCTTATCTTATTATATTCTACATATATTTGTTGGTTATAGTTTCCCCCCAGAAGATTGGAAATACATGCATTGCATTGTCAATGAATTAATTTATTAGGAATTTTCTAAACTTCAAAAATGATTGTTCCTTCATGGTGAAAAGAAGAGAGCAAATGGTTAAATACTGCTATTATATTTCTTATTCCTCTAGTTAAAACAATGGTGCCCACTTCTCAAACATTTCTTCATCCTTCTGCCACTCTGTACCCTTCAGATGTGTTCCACTATGGCTCATATAATCCTTAGACATTGGTGCCATCTGGGGATTGTGTGAATTGTAGCTCAACACATCTTGAGGGTGCCAGATTGGATAAGGTTGCACCTGTTGATTGATATGTTCTCTGGTTCTAATAATAGTTCTAGAAATTAGTAACCTATGGGCCTCATGTTTTGGAACTCCATCATTATTGACCAATGGCCATGCTGCCTGGGACTGCTGGGGTCTGGAATCCAACAACTTCTGGAGGTCTACATGCTTTCTGTCCCTTCACTAGACAGATGTTCCAAATCTAGACACAGTGGACACATGCAAAGAGAATGGGATTGCAGTATCAGGAGGTGGTAGATGCCCTCCATACCTTTATCACAGGGATCATGACAGTGCAGATACCATACAGTCCCTGGACCTGACTTTTGCAGCCCCCAAAGCCCCCGCCAGTCCCCCCAAACCTCAAAATATCCCCCAATTAAAAAAACACACACCAGTGTTCCCAAATATCTGACCCCCCCCAACCAACCTCTGACCTGCAGCCACTTCTAAATAGGTCTGTTTCAATCACCATACCTCTCAAAATAGTGACAGGAAGTAGTGTGACATCAGTTCCAGTCCCCATTTTGAGAGGAACTATAAATTAAAAGCAGAGGTATTCTTGCATGCTTGTGTGTGGTCTGTGGAGGGGGGTCCACAGGGGAGAAATTGGTCCCAGCCCAGCCCAGTGCAGTTGCAGTTGCAGTGCAGTGGGGTCACTTTATCATACATACACATGTACATATAGACCAGTGATGGGCAACCTTTTGAGCTTGGTGTGTCAAACGTCACCAAAAAGTGAGCATAACTCGTGTGGTGTGCCACTTTGAGGAAAAAACATTATTTTGCAATATTTATTGTTTAATCAACAATATTATTAATTGTTTATTAATAATTAATGAGTTGTCACAACTCATGTGACAACTGAGAAATCAAAATGTACAGTCGTCCCTTCACATTCGTGGGAGTTAGGTTCTGAAGACCCCCACAAATGTGAAAAATCTGCAAATAATAACAGCCCCCCCCCCAGCCTCCCGAAAGTGGCGACGGGGCCTCCAGAGGCCCGTCGCTACTTTCCCCCCACCTCCCCCGGCCTCCCTTTGACCCATGGGTTTATTTTTTGGGGGGGATACCTCACCCACGAGTGAAGCAGGGAAAGATTTAAAAGAGGTGGACTTACCTGCTGGAGGTAGAGGAAGGCTGGGGGCCACATTAGCGAGTGTGAGAGCAAGGCGGAGTTGGAGACGAGGAGGCAGCCTGAGTTAGCCATGGAGCAGAGCATGTGTTGCCGGCTAGCCTAGGAGCGATTATGCAGGCAGCTCCTTGGCTCCCAGACCCTTGGCTTCTTCCCTTCACAGCACTTACTCCCCCTCCCCACAATGCCATGTGCGCACACACACACATGCACAGGCACACCTGCATTCTCCCCCTCCATCTTTTGGCAGCTCCTCTGTGCGGAGCTATTTAGGAGGGCTCCATTGGAGAAGGTGCGCATGGTGCCCTGGGCTCAAACAAGAGGCCCACCTGCCTGCCGCCTTCCCCGGCCTTTCCAAGGTGGCTCCAAGGCTTTGAAGCCTTGGAGCCACCTCAGGAAGGCCGGGGAGAGGCCGGGCAGAGTCTCTCCCTCCCATCTGCCACATTCCCCAGCTCGCTGAGCCCCCTCTGGAAGCCCCCTCTGGAAGACCGGGTGGTCACCCTCCCGCTCGCCCGCCGCTTTCTCCGGCCTCCCTAAGGTGGCTCCGTGGCTTCAAAGCCATGGAGCCCCCTTGAGAAGGTTGGGGAGAGGCCGGGCGGCCACCCTCCCACTCGCCCACCATCTTCCCTGGCCTTTCCGAGGTGGCTCCGAGGCTTTGGAGCCACCTCGGGAAGGCTGGGGAGAGGCCAGGCAGCCACTGTTCTGCTCACCCGCCACCTTCCCCGGCAGAGTCCCGCCCACCAACCTCCTTACACCGCCTTTCCAAGGCAACTCAGGGGAAGCATGGCAGGCCTCAGGAGTGGTGGTGGCCAGGTGGGGGGGAGGCTCCACCCCCACCTCCCTAATGTGGCGATCGGAGCTTTGTAGCCCCGCCTGCCACTTTCCTCCACCCCTCCCTAAAGTGAGGCTTTGACGCCTGGATCTCCACTTTAGGGAGGGTGATGAGATTGTGGGCGGGGGTGGGTGGTGGTGGAGGTGTACGGCCGAGTGTCAGCACAATTGGCTACGCGTGTCAGTGCTGACATGCGTGTTGTAGGTTCGCCATAACCGATATAGGCTATAATTTCTTCATTCTGAGACCCTGCATTTCCCAGGTGTACAGGATCTCTCCGCCCCACCACGTTTAGGCTTCACAAACTAGATATAATTAAAGCATAGATACTTGGGGAGTTGAACAGGGTTTCCTTTTGTGATTCTACTTGCCCTTCAGGTATTCATTGTATGTGCATATAGAATGCCTGCACAAGGCTCTAGTAGATAAGTGTCACAGTTTCATCCACCTGCCTGCTTCAATTCCAAGAGAAAACTTTGGAACTTTGAAATGAAATACATCTACAAACTGACAAGGGCTGGGCTTCTAAGGCTGTGTGGTGCTGTTTTAAGATTTTATAGAGGTTTTAAAAAATGCATGTTAGTCTTTGGCTTTTCTTCGCAAACGAAGAACTTACAAATTGTTTTTAAGTTTTATAAATGAATAAATGAAAATCATCACCACCACCACCACCACCACCACTATCATGGAACACTTAGCTGAATATTCTTTCTTGGATAAAGTTGTGCTACCATATCTCAGAGCCTGGCCTCTGTTCTGCCAATTCTTAAGGTGAGGGAGAGGAATCTCAGGGAGAAAACACTGCCTTAAAATATAGATGCCAGATGTACATATATTTCCCTCATTTGTTGGACTTGGTTGCTGGAATCCTTTATAACCATTTATGTAATATAATTTACAAATAGTTAGATAAGTAACAGAGATGCTAAGAAATCCTGTTTGTGGATTGTGAAGATGTACATTGGGACTGATGCATATCAGTGTATGATGCGCACCAGTATGTGATGCATACCAGTGCAGAATGCATATTGGGCACTTTGCCAGCTCTGCTACATTGTGATGTATCATCATCATCATCATCATCTTTATTTCTATCCTGGTTTTCCCTCAATTTGGGACTCAAAGCCCTTTATTGTATTCATGATATGAAACTGACCAATTCTAATTCTTGCATATGTAAATCCATTTACAAAAAATTAATTCCCTTATAGGATTCCAGCCAGTTTTTTTAAAAGGCACATTCTGTGCAACTGTGGTTGATGTTTAATGTACCATGCTTAATGGCATCACCGGAGGCTGCCCCTTGTAACATCATCCTTGTAATATCACTTCCTGTGACATCACAAGGGGTCATCCCTAGCTCTCAGGTTTTGGCCCTGAAATCATAGTGCCTGGAATAATCCTAATATGGCAGCCCTAGACTTAAATTGCCTAAACAGGGTAGGAGATCATAGAATCATAGAGTTGGAAGAGACCTCAAGGGCCATCCAGCCCAACCCCCTGCCATGCAGGAATACACAATCAAATCATTCCTGACAGATGGCCATCCAGACTCTGTTTCAAAACCTCCAAAGAAGGAGACTCCACCACACTACAAGGCAGTGCATTCCACTTCCGAACAGCTCTTACTGTCAGGAAGTTCTTCCTAATGTTTAGGTGGAATCTCTTTTCCTGCAGTTTGAGTCCATTTCTCTGTGTCCTAGTCTCTGCAGCAGCAGAAAACAAGCTTGCTCCATCCTCAGTATGAAGGGACATCCCTTCAAATATTTAAACATGGCTATCATGTCCCCTCTCACCTTCTCTTCTCCAGACTAAACATGACCAGCGGCTTTCATAGGGCATGGCTTCCAGACCACCCACCATCCTGGTCACCCTTCTGTGGACATGTTCCAGCTTCTCAATATCCTTCCTGAATTGTGGTGCCCAGAACTGGACATAGTACTCCAGGTGAGGTCTGACCAAAGCAGAATAGAGTGGCACTATTACTTCCCTTGATCTAGACACCATACTCATATTAATGCAGCCTAGAATTGCATTGGCTTTTTTAGCTGCTGCATCACACTGCTGACTCATGTTCAGCTTGTGGTCCACTAAGACTCCTAGATCCTTTTTGGATATACTGCCCTCAAGCCAGGTGTCACCCATCCTATATCTGTGCATTTCATTTAATATCTTCACTACAATAGGGTAATGATATCAGTTCAATGGTGATACAACCAGCATAGGAAACATATGCTTTGTTCCTTATTCATGAAACATATACCGATCAAGATAGAATGGTTTAATATAAAATTAAACAGCACTCCTAGACACCGGACTATGCTATACAATTTTAAAGCAACCATGCTTTATAATACTACACAGTTAAAAACTGTAACAGTCTGGAATAAAATTAATGCAGCTATTGAGAGGATCACAGGCTTATGAATATGTTGAGATCCATTAATATTCTTGTTAACTTATTCAAGGGATATACCAGCTAACTATCATGAATTAATTTTATACATGGTTACTGCTGCAAGGATATGCTACATGAAAAATTAGAGAATATTGGCCATCCAGTCGTTAGCTGAATAAGAGAACAAATGATAAGATTATGCTATTATGTCAAAATTGACAAGTTACATTAGAATGTGAAAAAGAAG
The DNA here is from genome assembly GCA_030847615.1 of Gambelia wislizenii. Lineage (NCBI taxonomy): Eukaryota > Metazoa > Chordata > Lepidosauria > Squamata > Crotaphytidae > Gambelia > Gambelia wislizenii. Next base: position 40,026,900 of record JAUMIR010000004.1, read on the forward strand.
GCAGGGATATAATAATTATTATCTGAATTGGACTTCCTTGTTGTTAATTCTGTTATAGAAATCTCAGTTCTACAAATATAAGACAAAAAATAGCATTAATTTAAAATTGTATCTTATACAATTTGTATAATTCACTTTTTTATATTGAAATAACCAATCAGAACGCAAGCCAACCAGCCAGCCAACCTATCTAGATGCCAGAACTATCTACCCAGCTCTCTCTTATATAGATTGATAGTTGGATATATATCATTTCAATTTTGTTCAGTGTTACAGCCAGCTTTGATTATACTCTTATATACATAAAAAACAGACATTCAGTACTTCCATTGTTTTGCATTAGACCTTGAATATTGTAGAGGATTTGTATTTACAGTCACAGATTGATCTAAGCATCATGGGAAAGTAAACACTAGGGATGTGAGAGGAGTTCATTTCATTGGATCTGCCTGGCAAGTATGCACCATCCAGAGATAAATGTAGACTGGATGTACTATTGTATGGAGATCTACACATTTCAAGATTTTGAAGAAATGTATCTGATAAAATATGCACTTCTGAATAATGTCCCAGGAAAAATAGTACATTTCAAAAATGCATACATACACTCTTGTCAATGGATGACTGCAAACAATATGTACAGTCTTAAAAATGCACCCAAAAATATGCATTAAATCTCCCAAACAACCACTTTTCCTGGAAGTAACATACCACATAAAATATAAGATAATAACTGCATTGTATTTTTAAATTGTAAGCCACCTTGAGTCCCAATTTTGGGAGAAAGGCAGGATACAACTAAATATTGTCATCGTCACCATCACCATCACCATCATTAAAAAGCCACTAAAATGCATAATTGAAAACCCCAAAAGAAATTATATTTGTACAAGAAAAATTCCATCTACATAATAAAGTACAGCTTACACAGTGAAAGCCCAGAATATGTTTGTTTAAAATGCCAGTCATTCAAAAGGACTGGGTGAAGAAGAAGATATTCACTAGGTGCTGTAAAGACAATAAAGATGCTGCTGCACCAGCCCTTCTGGTCAGTTTTTTTTTAAAATAACATCTACAGTGCCACCACCAAGAATGCTCTTGCCCTACCAGGAATCTGGTTAACCTCATTTTGTGAGCGCATATTGAGCAGGGCATTTAAAGATCTCACTGTGGGGGTAGATATATATGAAATAAGGTGATCTTTCAGGTAATCTGATTCAGGTGACATGGTAACTTGGTTAAGTGCCATAAAAAACACTATTATTGTTTACACAGATAGCTCCACAGCTGCTGTGCAAAATCTTCCCACAGTCCACTTTTGCAAATTTGGCTTTCTTGCCTTCCACTAGCGGTGTTAAATAGCTGAACGTGCTTTACCCTGAGAGACTGCATGCAAAAAATCAATAAGAAGTTGCAATTGTGCCATCCCTCTTGGCCCACTGCCCTCACTAAGCCTTGAATCAAGCTGGCACCAAGGTTTTCATCTCCTATCTTGTAGCCAGTTATCTATTGCTCCATAATTATGCCATTGCAAATAATGTACCAATTAAAGTGTGCAAACCATACCAGTCAATCCATTCATGCCCATCTTCTCATCACATTTAGGGGCATGTTTTTTTTTTTTTTTAAATCTTGTGAATCAGATTCCAAGTTTCTTTCCCCCTTTGGTAGTTTTTAGCTGGAAGCATTTCTAAAAAAGTGCAATATGTTATTGGCTTCCATGATGTGCACACTACAAAATTCTAAATGAATTTCATGGTGGGATTTCAGAATTAATACTGTAATAACCCACCATGTCACAATAACTAATTCCTGTGGGTGTCTTATGGAAACACATTTCAGCAAAAGTAATTGACCCCCTACATCAGTGCACTTCAAACAAGGATCTTTAGGTACTCAAAGAGCACTTGTGCATTAAGAGTCATTTTTCTCTCCCCAGCAAATACAAAGTGGTGCTTAAGTTACCCTAAGGACATGGAGTGAATAGGAACCGACATGGGAGTAAGGGAAGGATTCTTTAGATACAGGAATGGAAGATTCTGCCTATTTTAATTTCCTTTTATTTCCCACTGTCTATTTGCTTGTTTATTATCTATATTTATTTTTAAAGTTATATTTCTGTACTTCACAATATGCAAAACTCTCTGGATGGTTTTCAAAATATATCTTTTTGCTGAACTCATATTATTGATTGATTTTTATTAAAAGAGACCCTATGCTTTTCTGCCAACTGATATAGAAAAATAACCAACACATGTAACATTTGTAAAAATCATGAACATCCATCACTAGTGGTGCAAACATGCTCAGAAATAAGTCCCACTGAATTCAGTGTGGCTTATTACCAACTGTGTGTGTGTATATAATGGTGTATATATGTTTATAATAATTTCACTATATCATTGTATATAATGGGACTTGAGCATCCACAAATTTTGGTATCCACAGGGGTAGTGGTGGCCCTGGAACCAAACCCCAGCGGATACCAAGGGCCCACTGTATAATCACATGCTGGCTGGGGAATTACAGGTATTACTCCTTGAAGATCTCGGAGATTTTCAGACCGGGTTAATATAGCGAGATGATATTAAATCAATTTCGTGAGATAACGCCCGTTTCGGACGACGCACAACAGAATCTGACCCTGTCTGGTTTCTATCCCGCGTAACTCCGTAATATTTCAAACACGGGGAAAAATCGTTAATGAAACCTTTTTCCGTTGCTGTTACGAGAAGAAAGTTTGTCCGAAAGTATATTTGTTTCTGTTTCGCGATACTGTAACATTCTCTCTGCCCTTAGTTTCCAGCCCTTATGACGTAACGTTGTAGCTGTTTGTGGGCGGGGAGTTCATTTCAAATTGAGGCGCGTGAGTTGTTAACAGCTTAGCTTTCTGCGTCTCTCCATCTGTAGGAAATTTTGCAAAAGATTAGCCATAACACTCAATATAAATTGCAAGACAGCTGTTCCACTGAAGGCTGTCAGTAAAGGTGCCATAGCGACAGATTAATGTTTTTCCGCCAACCAATCACAGAAAGAAGAAGTCGCCATGCAACAGCAGCAGCTCCTCCCAATTTGAATAGTAAGCGAACATAGTATCGCGAGAAAACGGAAAAGGAGAAAACTTCCAGGACAAAAGATGGAGAACAGCATTCAACATGAAACTTGTACGCATGCCCGCGTCTCGGAATTGCGTTTCTACGGCGGAATATTCATTTCGCCGAAAGGGAGGAACGTGATAACGAAACTATACTGACATGGAATGTAGCGTCGCAGTAACGCGACGGCTTGAAGTACGAAACGAAAGTTTCGGGACTGTAACGAGAAAACGAGGCGTCAGAAAATAGGTATGACTATCGTGCTTCTGCAACGCGATTTCTACTTCTATTACTGCAATGCTACAAAGTGCTGGTCTGAAAATCTCCCTCCTGAGGATAGTTTTCCATAATTTTAGAAAACATGGAACTCATTTTTCTCTATGAAAGCCCATGCTAGGCAATGACATGTTCCTCTCATAAGCCATGGCCTATGCTTGCTTACAGAAAACTGTTGGAAAATCTAACATTCTTCCTGCACCCCCTCCACTTGCTGGCTATTACAGCAAGCAAGTCTCAGGGAAGTTTTAGGAACCTCCTGCATGTTAAAACAGTTCCTCCCTCTTCTCCTCACCCTATCCTTAGTGGGCTTGCCTTGCATCTGAGACACAGCCAAGCTGTATGATCATTGTATCATCATGTGACCCAGGTCTACTGACCTTGCGGTTTCAAAAATTTATTACTCTTTGTACCACTATCTGAAGAAAAAGGACGCATCCCTCCATGATCCCATAGGGATGGCTACCTTACCTATTTCCCCCCAGGTCTCACTGGATGGTGAGTCACGACTTCTGTCCTAACCTAAATCCTTAGTCAGAATTTAGCCTCCCATGCATATGTAGATTGAAAAGCCATTAGTAAATGCTTACATATTGAGCAAGCAGGGATAACCGGCACTGAGGCCATGATATTGAGAACACAGCTGCGCTGGGCAGGGCACATTTCTAGGATGGAGGACCATCGCCTCCCAAAAATAGTACTCTACGGTGAACTCACCACGGGTCAGCGTAAGAGGGGTGCTCCAAAAAAGTGATACAAGGACTTCCTGAAACAACATCTCAGGCTCAGCCAAATTGATCACTAACAATGGTCCGTCCTGGCCTCACATGGGGAGGCATGGAGACGCACTATCCACAATGCTGCAGCCTTATTTGAGAACTCACGCCGAACAAGTCTTGAAGAGAAATGACAATGCAGAAAGAATCACAACCCGGAAACATCACCCAAGGAGACCTTCTGCTGTGCTTTCTGCAACCGGTCTTGTTTATCTTGGATTGGCCTTTTTAGTCATCAGCGCGTTTGCAGAAAGCGCGGGATGAGTCCTTCCTGAATCTTCGTTTGCAAAGAAAAGCCAGAGAGAGAGAGAGAGAGAGAGAGAGAGAGAGAGATTCTTTCAAGAATCTGTTTGTTTTTCTTTTGTTCTTAAGCAGCTTGAGGTCTGAGTACTTTACTGATCGAGAGTCCCGCTTTCTAGTCTCTGCCACTCTGCTATACTAGAAGTTAATTCCTGACTGTTTTAATTTTACAGAAGTCTTTTCCAAAGGGCTTGCACCCTGGGATCTTTAATGAATTTTTAGTTTTTAAGCCTCATAACCCCCACAAGAACCCCATCTCAAGTTTCAAGCAGCTACTCATTAATAATGGGCCACAAAACAATGATGCAAACCGAGAGACTAGAACCTACAACAACCCTGATGTCCTCATATCAATTCTGTCAACACCAGTATAGGGCTTAGCAATGTCATTCATTCTCTTGTTCATCATCTGATGTGGTAGGTACTGTCTTCTGTCATCCTAGCAATTCTGTTTCAGGCAAACAGGCCATTTTCTTCACAAAAGAAGACATGGAGACACAAACAGAACATCAGAAATGGCAATATTCAAAAACCAGTGGATAAATACTACAAACTGCGTCCACTCCACACTGACCTATAAAAGGGGAATCCAGACCATTTGGCAGCTCATTGTGGATAATTTGCCCAACACTGCTGACAAAATCACTTGCATTTGCTTTCCCTTGAAAGCTATAGTGAACACAGATGCAGAAAATATAATCTTGGCCCTTCTTTGTTTAGTGAAAACACACACACACACATATATTCAGTGCGCACACACAGTCTGAGAATGTACATTGGATTCTTGGAGAAGTGTGAGCCATCACGTGCATGTTAAACCTTTTCTGGCTTATTAAAAAGGCTGGGAGTGGGGGATTGGCTGAGTGGACAAAGGTAGTGGTCAGTACTTTACTTAGACAAGTCAGGATTCCAACATACATAAAGAAGGCAGTTCCATTATTGATGGCCATTATTGAAAAAGCCCACCCTGGATCCCATTGTACTGGACAACTAGTGGCCAGTTTCCAACAGCCCATTGTTAGGCAAGATAATGGACCTTGTAGTAATCTCCCAGCTGCAGGGATTCCTAATATCATCATCATCATCATCATCATCATCTTACCTTTCTCCCAGTTTGGGACTCAAAACAGGTTACAATAGATTAAAAGCCACATAGTTAAAAGAACAAAAGTTAAAAAGTGACTAAACTTAAAAAAAAAATTAAAAGCAGTTTAATGGTCTCTAGAAGAATCAACATGTTTTAGTTTACTTATGCAAGGCTTACCTGACCTGATTGTTTCATTTTACATGTGCATCTTGTTAGTTTTGAGTAAAAAGTTTGCTGAAACATGTTGAAGTGCTCTTTTTTGGGGTTGGTGATGGTGTAGGAACCTATCCCTGTTTTTTCCATGTTATTTCTTCCTCTGGCATCAAAGTTTCTGTTAAAGAAATGAAGCCCAGGAACACATCTACTTCATTAAATGAGGTATATCTGGATGTCTGGAGCCCAGGTTATCTTAAAGATAGTATTTTCCCATATGAATCTCCCCAGGTTTTGAGATCTTCATTTTCCTTCCTTCAGCTGGAATTGGGATGAGCTGAAGACCTTAATATTTGTTTGCTTTCCTTCCTTCCCCTACCATGGTCATTAAATGGCCATAGCAGCACCTCACAGGGTTTGGCAGCTGCAGGAGTTGGGGATAGTTTTGGATGATGTATGAGAGGCTTTCACACTGTCCAGAACATGTACATAACCCTGACGTACACATGCATATGTTCCCAACAGGATTTCAACCATTGTTTTGAAATGAAAATCCAATTTGATGCCCAGATCATACCAAAAGAGGGAGGTAGAGAAGACATGGAAAAAAATGATCATAGCAATTTTGGCACATTCAACTTCTTCTTAATGCACAATGCTCATCATTTTGGTTGCTTGCTTTTAGACTGTTTTGAATATTTTGCCAAGATACTGAGGCTGTGGTAATCACAGTGATGATTAATAATTAGCACTGATAGCAGAAAAATAGTCTACAATATATTATTTTTTTAAAGGGCATGGAAACTAATTGCAGCTCATTAGGGGAACCCTTGAAATTTTTATGTGAATGCTAACGTTAAGAAAGCATAATGCAATCAACAGGAAAGGAACAAGTGGATAGGGTACCCCTTGCCTCAGGCAATAGGTGTCACAAATCAGGCTACCAAAAAAACACTGAGCGCCTGAGCTGGTGCTGGAGTGATTTATTGCCTATGAAGCAGAAGCTGGATACAAGCATTACTACTTAATAATATCCCCTTGATCTGATCTTGTGGCTAGGAAGATTGAAACACACTCTTCCCCAGTTCCTCACATTCTCTGTTACATAGTTGCCTGGCATGATTACTTTCTCCACTAATTTCCAATGGGGCATCTGGGTTATTCTGTTACGACGGCAACAGCAGCAACAATAACAACCCAGGAAAGAGTGTTGTGGCATCTTAAAGACAACATGATCGATTACTAGCAGAAGTACTCACTTCTAATCCAGGTATTGGAAACCCCTTAGACAACTTACCTGCAATGCTGTTTTCCGCTGCTCTCTCTCTCTTCTCTTCCTGTCTTCTTCACTCTTTTTATTTGCTTGCTCCACTCTTTTTCTTTGTTTTCCTTTTCTCCACTTTGGTGTTCATTCAGCCTTTCCTGTTGTTCATTCTACTCTCCTCACTTTTCCCCTTTGGAGAAAAGGATATCTTAGGCCTGACTGCAGCTTGTGCTTGGAGAAGGTTGGGAAAGTTTGCCACCTAATGACTGAACATAGTGCTGTAGGCTACAGACAAATTTAAGCTGGGAGACCCAATTAATTACCAGTCTCCACATTTCACAACCAATAATAGGGTCAGAAATATCTTGTTTCCCTCACCTTATACATTCAGCTCCTTGTACTAGAGCAAAGAAGGAATAGTGTTTGTATCTGACGTTCTCAATGGAAAAGGCATGTCACATTTTTAACTTTTATGATAGTGTCAGATGGCTTGGGCAGTCTTCCACAGCATGGCATCTTTGAGACATGTTGGACTATCAACCCCATCACCCACAGCCAGTGGTTTATGGGTAATAGATGTCATAGTCCAACTCATTGGGAGAGCACCCAATGAAGGCTGGTTTGAAAGGAGGGAAGACAGGGATGTACCTCTTGGGGGTGTGTGGTACAATGAAGTCACTGCCACCCTGTTAGTATGCCCTATTACCCTTTCCCCACAAGATCACATAATTGGAAATATTGGACACTTTTTGGGGTCAGGTTGGCTGGGGCAAGCCAAAGGTCAGTTGAAGGTAATAATGACCAGGGATGTGTCTTAGAAATATTATGTCAAGAAAGCCCAGATTAGGATTGTGCAGATGCCCCTTAGTAAACATAGTCATTAAAGAGGTATTGTCCGGGAAAGTAGCCAACCAAATGGCTGATAAGAATGATACACACAAAATGCAAAGCCTTGTAGCAACACGAAAATAATTCTGAAGCACAGTACTAGTCCAATGTCCAGTAGCAAAACCAGGGGGCAAGCCAAAGATCCAGGAGTCCAGAGAGCAAGTCAGCAAGTTCAGTCCAGGGTCAAGAGTTCCAGAAAGCAGGTCAGTAAGTCCAGTCCAAGGTCAAGAGTTCCAGATCAATCTGAGGTCTAGGAGGCAAGGTTTCCTCAGCCTGGCTGGCCATGACAGGTATGTGCTAATCCCCTTTTCCAGTCCTGGGTGCTTCAGCAATTATTCATTCAATCAAACAATTAAGTTACCTTTCCCCAATCTATTCCTATGGAAGTCCTTCCTTTACCCCCTCCTGTCCAACCTTGCGAGGTTGTCATAAACCCATAACTTTCTATATCCCAGCCATTAATGCAATCAGTTGAGTTTTGGTTTCCTTTGTCTATCCTGTGGGAAAGCCATCCAGGCTTTGTCATAACCAAAGTACCCCTTCAGGATATGAGTTAGGGTATAAATATTAATCCTCAAACAATAGTAAAGTGTGCCACAGTGGACAAACATGGCCACTCTCTTTCTTGCCACATCCTTGATTGGAATATCCCATGCCACTCTCAGACACTTGTCTGAGTATCCTCACTGCACAGAACTCTTCTCTTCAAGACTGGTAACTATCACCTTACATTCCCAGACCTCTGTCCCTCTATCCAATCTTTCTGTCTTATGCTGCTATTACCTTGTATGGTCCTTAGGCACATGTGTTGTGTGTGTGAGTTTACTTTGTGTTATTTCCAATAAAAATATTTTATTTCCCTTTAACTATAGTGCTCACTACAGTTAGTACCGGTATGCATATGTGAAAATATCCACAAAGTTACCCGCATCTTGAAGGCTTCTGTTTGAGCTAATAATTTCCCCAGATAATAATATAGATTTTGGCATCATGGGTGGGGCTCTAAAGCACCCCTACCTCTTAGGGTAACAACACCCAAATAAGAATTCTCCCCCTCAAATGAAATTTTCCTTCAGTCCCCATATTTCTATCATTCTGGTAACTACTACTATTACTAATAAAATTTATTTATACCCCGCCCCTCTGCTAAAAACAATTAGGGCAGCTTCCAACAATTAAAAAGCTACAATGCCAACTAAAAGCACCACCCCCCCACCCACCCCCATAAAAAGACATTAAACAGTATAAAATTAAAACCACCTGACTAAAATCACATTAAAAAAACAAATATAAACAAGACTTAAAAAAAAAAAGGCCAGGAGACGCAGCTCCTGAGGTGGGGATCTAATCAGGAAAGGCCTGCCAAAAGAGATCTGTCTTTAGTGCTTCTAAAAAGCTACTTAAGCTCATCATCTGACGGCTCTCATTCGGCAGGCCATTCCATAAATTGGGGGCGATTACCAAAAAGTCCCTCTGGGAGGCTGCAGACAGCCTTGATTTTTGTGGCTGAAGCAAATTCCTCCCAAAGGACCAGAGTGCGCAGGGAGGATTGTATGGGAGGAGTCGGTTCCAAAGATAAGTTGGACCCAAGCCATTTAGGGCTTTAAAGGTAATAACCAACACCTTATACTGGCCCAATAGGCAGCCAGTGGAAACTGATAGGCAGCCAGTGGAGAAATTTTAATACTGGAGTTATATGGTCTCTCCGAGATGTTCCTGAGATCATTCTGGCTGCCATATTTTGTATCAACTGAAGTTTCCAGACCAAGCACAAGGGTAGCCCCATGTAGAGCGCATTGCAGAAATCTAGACGAGAGGTTAACAGCACGTGCACCACCGTCTTGAGGTCCCTTACTTCCAGGAAAGGGCGTAGTTGGCAAATCAGCCGAAGCTGATAACAAGCACTCCTGACCGTCGCATTCACCTGACTCGTCATCTGAAGCGATGAATCAAGGAGCACCCCCAGACTGCGAACACAGTCCTTAATGGAGAATGTGACCCCGTCCAGGACTGGAGGTTGCAACCCAACTCCTGGTTTCGGGTCCGCTACCATGAGCACCTCCATTTGTCCAGATTTAATCTCAATCTGTTTTTCCCCATCCAGCCCATTACTGCTTTAAGACAGTCATTAAGAGGAGAGACAGCATCAGAACTTGAGGCTGATGATCAGGACAAGGAGAAATAGATCTGGGTGTAATCAGCGTACTGATAACACCCAGCCCCATAACTCCATATAATCTCACCCAGAGGCTTCATATAGATGTTAAACAGCATCGGGGACAGGATGGCGCCCTGCGGAACGCCACAAGTAAGCTTCTTTCTGCTGGAGCAGCTGTCCCCGAGCAGCACCCTCTGGGACCTGCCTGAGAGGAAGGACCAGAACCACTGGAGCACAATGCCTCTAATTCCTAACCCACTCAGGCAATCCAGGAGGATGCTATGATCTATCGTATCGAAAGCCACTGAGAGGTCTAGAAGCACCAACAGTGACACATTACCCCTGTCGATGCTTAGATGCAGGTCATCGGTCAAGGCAACCATGGCAGTCTCAACTCCAAATCCCGTCCTGAAGCCAGTTTGAAATGGGTCTAGATAATCAGTTTCATCCAAGACCACTTGGAGCTGAAGAGCAACTACCCTCTCGATCACTTTGCTCAAGAATGGTAACATAGAAACTGGCCTATAGTTGTTCATGTCCAGGGGGTCCAGGGAAGTTTTTTTCAGGAGCGGCCTAACCGCTGCTTCCTTTAAACAGGATGGTACACACCCTTCCCTGAGGGATGCATTGATGATGTCCTTAAGGAACACCATCAAGCCGCCCCCCCCCCGGATGGCCAGCCATGAAGGGCAAGGATCAAGAGGGCAGGTCATCTTCCTCACTCTACCAAGTAGCTTGTCCACATCCTCGATACTCACGGATTGAAATTGATCCAGTAAACTTACATCAATGGAGTTGCTGGACACCTCATCAATTGTTTCTGTCAAAATACTGGCATCTAAGTCAGCTCTTATCCAAGAGATTTTATCTGAAAAGTAGTTGTTAAATGCGTCACAGCAGGCCGTTGTTGGGTTAAGCAATGGGTTCTGTGCTGGTATAACGTGCGTCATCTCCCTTACCACCCTAAACAGCTCTGCTGGATGGGACTCAGCAGACGCAATACGTGCAGAGGAGAAGGATCTCTGCGCTGCACATATTGCCTCTCGATAGGACCAAAGAAAGTTCCTATGATGAGTCCTGTCGGATAAGAGTCAAGTTTTCTGCCAGATGTGCTCTGGTCTTTGTCCAACCCGCTTCATTTTCCTATGCTCTGATGTATACTATGGCTTACGGTTAGGAGCGGGTTGGAAAGGACGCTTGGGAGCAATCGTGTTGATAGCCTTGGTAAGGTGGGTGTTCCAGGTATTAACCAAAGCTTTGACAGGGTCACCGGCATTACCAACCATTAAACCCTCCAAGGCTTTCTGGAATCCTATTGGTTCCATTAGCCTCCGGGGGTGGACCATTCTAATAGGTCCACCCCCCCCCCGGTGGGGTGGGAAGAGACTCTTAGTTCAGTCTTGACCAGGAAATGATCCGTCCATGACAATGCAGTGGTTTTAATAACCTCTGCCCACGGATATTCCTGTTCCATACTGAAGACCGCATCGAGGGTATGAGCTGCACAATGTGTGTGTCCGACGACCAATTGGGATAGGTCCATGTTTGTCATGGTTTCCATGAACTCCCAAGTTGCATCAGTCAGATTTGTCAAGCTGGTCTTGAGTGGAATGTTGAAGTCGTCCAAAACTAAAAGTCTGAGCGACTCCAACAGCAACTCTGAGACCAGCTGTGTCAGCTTGGTTAGGGAGTCTGCTAGACAACAGGGTGTTCAGTATATTAGCAGAATCCCCAAACTATCCCTGGTCCTCAGGCTAAGGTACATACATTCGAAGTGGACTGTTTCGGACAGGTATCCTGGTCAAAGTCAGATTATTATTGTAAACCAGGGCCACTCCTCCCCCCAGCTCACTTCCCCTCATCTGCTCACTGACAGAATACCCGGCTGGGAGGGCCTGCGTCCACGTGACAGTGCTATCCTCTCCCAGCCAGGTTTCTGTGAACCAAGCCAGGTCGGCATCCTCATCCAAAAGAAGTTCGTAAATAATGTGAGTTTTTTTCTTAATCGACCTGGCATTGCAGAGGAGCAAAGTAAGGTTCTGTGGAATGGTTGGTATGCTCTCCAATCCATTCCGGGAAACAGGGTGAACTGAAGGTGGGATAGCTAATGAACAGCGATCCCACCTTCTTTTGTAACATCTGTTCACTCTGTTCCGACCATACCTCCCTTTCCCCAGCACAACTCCAATTTCTGCCCCCAGTCCATTCCCGGTCTCAGCTGACTCCAATTGCAGGCTTGGGTCTTCCTGGCTTGCAGGCTGATGTTCCTGAGGGGTGTGGGAGTGACTTAGAATGCCAGCCACTCCTAACCACGCCCCTCTTGCTGCTGCCCTGCTCCTGGAGGTCATCAGGCCCCTCTGCAGCCTTCTTAAAATTCCAGTGGAGCATTTAGAAATATACTTTAGGCATCCAGAGAAAAGGGACAGGCATAGTTGATGAGGGAATGCAAACACAACGAATGTAAGAGTTCTATGTATGAACAATTTTCATTGTCTCACTCTCTAAGATGCAAAAGAAAATTTCAGAATTCTTATTTGGGAAGGACAATGCCCTCATTTTGCTACTCCCCCCTGCCAATGGCAGCAGCTACATAGCTGAGGCAGGATGGCTTTCTTTCTTTTTTCCTGTCATCACACATACAGATCATCCTGTATAAAGTGCTCATCCCTGCAACTCTGCTACTTCAGCAAATGTGGCATTGAGGTGTGTGTTTGCCCAGATAATGTCTAGATCCAACTTTAGAAGACACCTTTTGAGTATATGAATATGCAGAGTTTTTCAGAGATACCTTTCTCTCCTTGAGAATGACACAATTAGGCATAGTTATTTAACGGAGTCACATCAAAATGCCTTTGAGAGAAGGTGACTGACCACATCTCTTTATGCCCACTAGGGATCATCCACATGTGCGTTCAGGTGAACTTACTGCATGACAAACTTTATAAAGATACTTTGATGGATGAAGCTGAAGCTAAGGAGAGATTTAGGGTCTCATAAGTTCCTGGGGGCTCCCCCCCCACCACATCAGAATGATTCAAGGTATATCTTTTGGGGATAATTTTGCAACTAGCATTCATCATGTTTGCTGAGCAGAAATTACACTCCCCATTCAATTCCCTGTGCAGGTCATCCACCAAGGTGACCAAAGCTGTCTCTGTCCCATAACTGGGCTTGAAACCAGATTGAAATGGACCTGTATAATCTGTTTTATCCAGGAACCCCTGGAGCTGGGAGTTTACCACACACTCCAACACCTTGCCCAAGAATGTTGTTAGACAATGGCAGATAATTATGGACTGAGTCAGAGAAATAATAACCACACAAGTGCAAATGGGGTGAAATAAAATAATCTTTATTTATTTCCCTGCCTATTTATTCCCATTAAATCTTCAGCAGGGGGAGCAACCTAGTGTGGGAGCAGCTGGAGCGGATTGTCCCTCTTGGACCTATGCCTCCAGCTTCCCCTGGCAAACACCGAGCCCTTTTGAGTAACCCCAAGGGCTGGAGTTGCTTTCAAGCCAGCTCGTGTTTGGAAGGTCAGCCTGAAAGCCACTCACCCAATGCGTACGTATTAAGGTGAGGGGGTTATCTTTCAGGTTAACCCCAAGGTAGGTCTCCTTCTGGTCTCCCAGGTCGTACGGCCTAAGGAGACCTTACTGGAGACCATCCCTTCACCAAAGTCGGTGCCATAAGTGCCCACCGTAATCTACGCCTCCCCCTTCCTGCCTTCATTGAAGTTAATTTACCCTATTTGGACACCACCCTGGTCAATTTTCCCATATTGCCGCTTTCGTAGTGTGGAGTAGGCAACCCCCCCCCCAAGAAAAAGGGGGGATTCCTACCTGGCCCCGAAACAACCATTATCACACTATTCCAGCAGCGGGAGGGTGAGTTGCAAAGTTGCAAAGAGGCTGAGGTGAGGGGCGGAGGGCCTTTTAACTTCTTTGCCCCCGCCCTTCATCTCGCGTTGCCGTCACTTGCCAGTGACCCAAATATCTGGGTCTCTCCCTCCTCCCAGCCCATAAATGAGCTTCCCCGGCAGGAGGCTGTGCTGGCCTGCAGGGGGAGAAGCTTTATCCATTACAGAGGGATTGAGGGATGACTTTTTCAACTAAGGTCTCACAGCTGCCTCCTTTTGGCACATAGGATCTCTGCCATATTGTAACAGAGGAATTAACTACTCCTTTAACCCACTCAGCCAGTCCCCCTATCACCTGTTTAATGAGCCAGGGAGGGCAAGGGTCTAGTACACACCTGGTGACTCTCACCTCTCAAAGGATCCTGTCCTTATCCTCAGGCTGCACAAACTGAAAACTATCCAACAACATTGGACAATCAGGAGCCAAGTTTACATCCACTGGAACTGTATCAACTACAGCATCCAAATCAAAGCAGATCTGTGCAATTTTATCTGCAAAGTGCTGTGCAATTCTTCACAGCAGGATGTTGAGTGGTCTGCATTTTCTATTCAAGGACCAGTGTGTAACAGACCTCTAACCACTCAAAACACCTCCACAGCATGGTTCCTTGCAGATGCAATGGTGGTTTCCTGATTCAGGCTTTTTGGCACATTCACAGAGTGTTGCTAAGAGGAGAAGAGCAATTAGTGCAGAGTTCTAGATAACAAGCAGCTAGAGAAGAGCAATAAATGAACAAAAGCCTCTGGAAGTTCTCTTGCCAGGGAGACATGCAGGAGACGAGTCAAGTTGGTCCACGGTTCTGTGAGCCAAGCTACGTAGTCAGCCAGTCCGAGAGGCCAAGAATGAAGCAAGATAGCCAGTCCAAAGTCAGAGTCACAGGGATATAGAGCTAGAACAAATTATCTGTCCGTGACACTGGGACTGTAGAAAGTCCCTCCACACCAAGATCACCATCAACCCATCCAGCACAGAAAACAAGATCAAGACTGTGCCCGGCAGCGTGAGTATGGCTGGGTACCACTTGGGACAGACTCATGATTGTTGTGGAGACCATAAAGTCCTGAGCCATTCCTAACAGGCCTGTCTCAGCATGGATGCTGAAATCCCTCCAATACTACTAGACCAGGAGATTCCAACACCAACCCTGAGACTACTCTAGCTAGCTCAGAGAACGAGATGCTTGAGCAGTGGAGTGGGTGGTACACCAACAGAATCCCTATTCTGTTCCATCTACCCACCTTTAGGTATACACACCAAAACCCGCAGAGTGTGGGAGAGGGCACATACTCAGGGAGATGATATCATGATGGAGAATTGTATATTAAGTGTGTCCCAAATGACTACTGATGGTTATAAAGTGATATTTGAGGGGGAACACTGTACAGTAACAGAAAGACATAACATGAATAATGTCTGTGCAAAAGGGATAAAGAAACATGAGTTGTATTACATGTTGCCTAAAGGGAAGGTAGCAAATGTGAACCCTGCAGACAATGTGCCCCTACATGATAAGTGTGTTCATTACTACACAGGCTAATGGGCCATGCTAGTTACACAGGGTTAAAGGAGCTAGCAAAAGTGTGCCCTGGTTTAAGCATGAAACACTGTCCAAGGTCCTTAGAATGTGCAGTGTGCAGGAAAGTTAAGGTGAAGACTTTCCCTATTGCCAACAAGACCCAATGTGTCTCCAACAGACCCTTTGAAGTTGTCCACGCTGATTTAGCAGGCCCCTACAAGACCACTGAAGGGGGTAACTGCTATTTATTTGTGATAGTGGACAGACACACTAGGTATACCTACATATACTTACTGAAGGAGAAAAATCAGGCTGCAGACAGGTTCCGTGAGGGGGTGAATGTGGTGGAATGTGAACTTTCTTCTCATAAGGTTTCCAGTCTAGTGATGGATAGGGGAAGGGAATTATTATCCAACAGTCTGCAGACCTGGATGTGTAGGAGGGGCATTAGACACAAGACCACAAACCCAGCATCTCCAGGGGAGGATGGGTTTGCAGAAAGGAAAATTGGGATGTTGAAGTGCATGATGGAAGATGCACAAGCCCCAGCTGGGCTGTGGGGGGAGACAGTGAAGACTGCTGCTTACCATTTAAATAGATTGACCAGACCCCACATTGTCTATTGTATGGTAGAGCACCAAACCTCAAGCACCTGAGGGTTTTTGGACAATATGCAAATGTACTGATTCACCTGAGCCTAAGGAAGCCTGGGCAGCCTAAAACCAGGAGGCTGTGTTTCCTAGGCTATGAGGGTAATAAATATGTGTTTTCTCTCCGTCCTAGAAAGGTTATGTTCTCCAGGAGTGCAAATTTTGAAATGCACTCAAGGTGGGACAGATTGCATTGCAATCAGGAGGTGTTTGTTCCCTTGAGGAGGGATATGCCAACAACTCTCCAAAGTCCCACAAATGGAGGGGTGGTGATGCCTGATGATGAAGGGGAGGCACAAGAAGAAAAGCCTGACACTTCCCATGCCACTCCAAGGAGATTTTCAGACGATCCTTGCCGTGCAAGGATCATCCAGGACAGTTTTGTCACAGCAGCGTGGCAGGGGGTTGATTTCAGACAACGCCGTCGCTGCTGCGAGATTGTCATTCCCTCTCGCACTAAGGCTTGGAGCTTGCTGCGCTATATTTGCCAAGATTTTATTCATGGACAACCTCCGTGAATAAAATCTTGGCGAATATAGCGCAGCAGGCTCCAAGCCTTAGCACGAGAGGGAATGACGATCTCGCAGCAGCGACGGCGTCATCCAAAATCGACCCCCTGCCACGCTGCTGCGACGAAACTGTTCCAGGCTCATCTGAAAACCTCCCAACACACACAGCACCACAAACAAGCAGTGAGGCTGACACAGGGAGAGATAGCAGCTGCAGTGCAAGTGAGGATGAGTCAGGCAGAACTAGGGTGCTCATCCCCAGAAGGTCAACAAGGGTCAGAAAGGCTCCTGACAGATTTGTTGTTCAGGAAGCCAGGCTATGCATTGTCATGGCAGAGGAGCCTGCAAGTTTTCAAAATCTCTTAAAACTTCCCCAGGAAGAGCAGGAGAAGTGGAACTCAGCCATGGACTCTGAGTTCGAGTCACTAGTTGAGAGGAAAGTGTTCCAGGTAGTTGAGAGGCCCAAAGACCAAAAGGTTGTTGGTTGCAGGTGGGTGTACAAGCTTAAGGGCATGTCTGATGGGACACAAAAGTTTAAAGGCTTTTTGCAGGAGCACTACACCAATTTTGACAAAACCTTTTCGCCCACAGCAAAGCCAGAAAATCTTAGGTTAGTGTTAGCTGTAGCAGCCAAGAAGAAGATGGTTGTGCAACACTTTGACTTTGAAACAGCATTTGAATGCTGATCTTGAAGAGACAGTGTTCATGGAACAGGCCCTAGGGTATGATGGTGCAGGTGAGAGCAAGGTGTACTTGTTACACAAAGTGCTCTACGGCTTGAAACAAAGTGCACATTACTGGAACAAGTGCATACAAGTTTTGGTTTCATTAGGTTACACAAGGAGTACTGCAGACATCTGTGTGTACACCAAGGGGGCAGGTGATAGTGCTGTCATGATAGTTATGTATGTGGACAACTTTTGTGTGGTGGCAAAGAGTGCCGCTGATGTCAAGAAAGTGCAGGTGGAGTTAGAAAACTAGTTCAAGTTGAAGGACTTAGACAGCCTGAGATGTTATTTAGGCATAGAGGTAGAAAGAACTGGTCTTGGAGAATTTTTCCTAAGCCAGAAGAAGAAGATTGACAGTCTTGGGGCCTAGTGTGGGCTTAGTGAGGCTAAGGTGGTCAGGACACCAATGGCCACTGATTTTGTGAACTTGGAGGCAGAACAGGAATTTGAAAGGCCTGATCTATACCACTCAGTGGTAGGCAGTCTGTTGTTTATTACAAACAACACAAGGCCTGACATCAGTTTTGCAGCTGGGGTGCTCAGCAGAAGAGTCTCCAAGCCAAGGAGGACAGATTGGGAAGTCCTGAAGAGGGTAATTAGAATTCTCAAGGGAACCAGGGACATGCGTTTGAAGCTGACAGGAAGTCAGGTGACCCTGGAGTGCTATGTGGCAGCATTTTTGCTGCTGAGACTTAGACAGGAAGTCAGTGACCAGGTTGGTGGTCAGGTATGCAGAGAGCCCCATAGTGTGGAGATCAAGAAAGCAGAACTGTGTGGCCATTAGTACCACTGAAGCTGAATTTGCAGCCTTGTCTGAGATGGCAAGTGAGGTACAATGGGTAAGGCAGATGCTTGCAGACCTTGGGGAGCTGTGCCAAATGCCTGTTGAGGTGCACGAGGATTCACAAGCCTGCATAGCTATGGCAGAAGCAGAAAATCTGAAATGCAGGACAAAGTATGCAGGTACACTTCCAAAATGTGAGGCAGTTAATACAAGAAGGTGTCTTGTATTTGAAGTATAGTCGTCCCTTCACATTCATGGGGGTTAGGTTCCCCAGACCCCCGCGAATGTGAAAAATCCGCGAATAATGATTGCCCTCCCCTTCCCCGCCAAAGCAACCATGGGGCCTCTGGAGGCCCCATAGTCGCTTTCTCCGGACTCCCCAGTCCCTTTCTAGGCCTTCATGGGGTCCCAGGAGACCCTCCCAAGGCCCCGTGGATGCCTCCCCGGCCCTCCCCCTCCCTCCCAGGGCCTTCCTGGGGCCTCCGGAGGGTCTCCGAAGGCCCCGTGGAGGCCTCCCCGGCTCTCCCCCTCCCTCCCCTGGCCTTCACGGGGCCTCTGGAGGCTCCATGAAGGCCTCCCCAGCCCTCCCCCTCCCACCCAGGGCCTTCATTGGGCCTCCGGAGGGTATCCGAAGGCCCCAGCCCCATGGAGGCCTCCCCCCTCCCTCCCAGGGCCTTCATGGGGCCTCTGGAGGGTCTCCGAAGGCCCCGTGGAGGCCTCCCCTGCTCTCCCCCTCCTTCCCCAGGCCTTCACGGGGCCTCTGGAGGGTCTCCGAAGGCCCCGTGGAGGCCTCCCCGCTCCCTTCCAGGGCCTTCATGGGGCCAATGGAGGGTCTTCAAAGGCCCCGTGGAGGCCTCCCCGGCTCTCCCCCCTCCCTCCCCTGTCCTTCACTGGGCCTCCGGAGGCCCCGTGTCACGGTTTTGGGGGGGCGGGGGGGCCCTTCCAAAACCACGAATATCCAAATCCATGAATGCTGAGTTCGCGAATGTGGAGGGGCAACTGTACTGTCCATCTGAGGACAATGTTGCAGACCTGCTCACAAAAGCCCTTCCAGCAGGAAGCCATAAGGAGTTGGCAAAGAGGTTGGGCCTTGTCACTAGTGTGTAAAGTGAAAGGTGTCAAAAGAGAAGGTCAACTGATAGACGACTGATGTCCAACAATGTATGTTAATGATGTTATGTTGTGATGATAATATGTGTCCTGAGCAGTAGTTTGATGTCAAACACTCTGTGTGTGAGTATTCTTGGGAATGGGTTGCTACTGAGTCTACTGAGACTGGTTTTTTTTTTTGGCTTCTGTTGGGGATTGCATGTCCTATCATCCCCTGACAATTTTTTCAGATGTGCATAAGTGGAACCGTGGATACCTAATGTGTGGATATGATTCAAATAACTAATGGAGTGAAGCAAGGTTGTGTTCTTGCACCAACTTTATTTACAATCTTCTTCAGCATGATGCTCCAAAGGGCTATGGCAGAGCTTGAAGAAGACGATGGCATCTATATACGTTACCATACTGATGGTAGCTTGTTTAACTTAAGCCGTCTGAGGGCTCACACTAAGACTCTAAACTATCTAGTCCGTGTGCTGCTCTTCACTGATGATGCTGCCCTTGTTGCCCACACAGAAGCAGCTCTGCAGCGCCTAATGTCCTGCTTTGCAACAGCTGCAGAGCTATTTGGGCTGGAAGTCAACCTGAAGAAAACAGAAGTTCTTTACCAGCCTGCACCACAGGACGAACACCACCATCCCCACATTGCCGTCGACAACTCTGTGCTCAAGTCCGTTCATTAGTTCACCTACCTGGTGAACTACCATCATCTCCTCAGATGCCAAGATTGACAGAGATCGATCACAGATTAGCAAAGGCATATAGCGCATTTGGAAGACTTCACAAAAGAGTCTGGAGTAATAAACACCTGAGGCAAAGCACAAAAATCAGTGTGTATAGAGCCATTGTACTGTCTATCCTCCTTTATGGATCTGAAACATGGGTCACCTGTCGCCACCACCTATGACTCCTCGAACGCTTTCATCAGCGCTGTACACGCACAATCCTAAATATACACCGGACTGACTATGTGACGAATGTTGCTGTCCTTGAGCAAGCAGGGATCACCAGCATTGAGGCCATGATATTGAGAACACAGCTGCGCTGGGCAGGGCACGTTTCTAGTAGGATGGAGGACCATCGCCTCCCAAAAATAGTACTCTATGGTGAACTCGCCACGGGTCAGCGTAAGAGGGGCACTCCAAAAAAGTGATACAAAGACTCCGTGAAACAACATCTCAGGCTCGGCCAAATTGATCACCAACAGTGGTCTGCCCTGGCCTCACATCGGGAGGCATGGAGACACACTATCCACAATGCTGCAGCCTTATTTGAGAACTCACGCCAAACAAGTCTTGAAGAGAAACGACAACGCAGAAAGAATCACAACCCAAAAACATCACCGAAGGAGACCTTCTGCTGTGCTCTCTGTAACCGGACTTGTTTATCTCGGATTGGCCTTTTTAGTCATCAGCGGGCTTGCGGAAAGTGCGGGATGAGTCCTTCCTGAATCTTCGTTTGCGAAGAAAAGCCAGAGGATATGAGGGTCAACCTGTCATTTTAATTTAAATTAAGGTTACTTTTGCATTATATTTATTTGAAACCAATTTAAATTGACCTAAAGATCAACCCTATGAAATTCATGAGGTTGCCATAGGTTGACAGGTAACAAGGCACGCGCACACAGACACAAAGATCCTAGTAATCATTTCTGAAAGCCCCCCCCCTTTCAGAAGAACTAAAAATATTTCGCTGTCCTGCTTTTACTAAGTTGTTGATGATTTTGGCAATATTTTAGGAGCATGTCAGATATATTTGATGTAATAGTTGAGGAAAAACTGGGCTGCTAATATAAAGTGTATCACCCTGTTGAAATCAGTATCAGTGGAGTTCTTTTACACACTATAACATAAATTGTGAGAAGTGCATTTGTACATATGTGTGTGTGTGTGTGTGTGTGAGACAAGCAAAGCCATCTGGTTACTTTAATCAAAGCACTTTATTATGGGCAGGTCCTCTGACTTAGTGTGAAACAGACTGTTTGTGTTGTGTTCCTTCAAGTTGTTTCCAATGTATGGCAACGCTAAGGCAAACCATCACAGGGGTTTCTGGGGCTGAGAGTGTGTGATTTGCCCAAGGTAACTGAGTGGGTTTTCATAGCTGGGTGGGGATTTGAACCCTGGTCACCAGAGTCATAGTCCAACACTCAAGCCACTATGCCATGCTGTAATGGAGTTTTTTCACATCATACCATAAATTGTGAGAAGTGCATTTGTGCATATGCATGTGTGTGTGTGAATTCCTGACAAACAAAGCCATCTGGTTACCTTAATCAAAGCACCATATTATGGGCAGGTCCTCTGTCTAAGTATGAAACAGACTGTACTGCAGTGTTATTTATGACTTGAACCACTAGTACATCACTCTATTATCCATACTTATAGAAAAAGACCCACTGTAAGTATAATTAGTTAATAAATCACCATGAGTGATAAACAGAATGATGGATGCAGGTTTCAGCTGATCACTTTTTTATTAAGGAGAGATAAATCAGCATCATATTGTTGCTGTAAACCTCTCAGATTGGTCAAAAATCCAGCGTGCCAAAATGCAGCATTGGAGGGTGATTAACGTGTCAATTGCACAGCAACAAATTGTTCCCGATAATTGATATCAATCAATCCTTTTAATTTTGCCTCAGGCTAATGGGCGCCATACGTCATGCCTCTATCCCTTCATCTGCAGCCAGAAGATTTTGTCTCAGTCTTCCAAGGTCCCATCAGAAAGTGCTCTTTTCACATAGTCCAAATTGGTCTTTTGCTTGATTGCTACGAAGGCTGTGTAGCTAACAGAGGTGAGAAGATGATGGATTCTCTGGTGAAGTTCATTGTAGAATTTTGTGGTGCATCTTTGTTCACTCACCCATTGCCATTCATTTTGTGGCACAGTTACACAGGCATATCTCATTTAAAAAAGCTGCTGACAAGGAAACTCTTTTTTACAAAGTCTTTTTATGCCCACCCAGCTCACCTTTCCCCCTTGTCCTCTGTCTAGCTGGGCTTTTTTCAGCAGCATCGCCATGCAAAGGATGGTGAAGGAGGGCTAGAGCAACACAGATGTCTGGTGCCAGGTTGCAGGACCGTGTCTGCAGTAAACAGTGCAATGAAGCTTGATCTTGGAAACTGGGATTCTGCTCTAGCTGATTGTACCATAGCTGTGTGTGCTTGCCTGCCACAGGCAAGGCAAACAGAAGCTGCCTCCGCAATCCTTTACTGGAGTATGCTCGTACAGTAAAACAAAAAGAAAAGGGGATAAATGATCAGTCTGCCTCACCAACTATTCTAGCTTGTTAAAAAAGCACAACTCTATCAATTTGGTAACCAAAATGGAAATAATGGAGGCTGGTGATAGAAAAAGTCATTCCTGGATGCTTTTTGGAACAAGTCTTCAAGTGGTCTCTACAAGATTTACTTGACCTGCTTGTTTCATTTCACATGTGCATATTGTTGAGGTTCAATAAAAATCTGCTGAAATGTGTTGGAACTGTTCTCCTTTTTTGTGATGTAGGAACTTATCCCTATTTTTCCATGTTATTTCTGCCTCTGGTACCAAATTATCTGTTAAAGAAATAGAGCCCAGGAACATATCTACTTTGTTATCTGAGGCATACCTGTAGTGACTTCCAAATTTGCATGGGTCAAAATGAGACTAGATTATATTGGTCTTATTACTCTACATCTATATAACTATTTTTAATTTAAAATGTTTCTATCCTGCTTTTCTGCCTCCACATAGAGCCCCCCCTCTCTATCCATTCACATAATGTAATTCTCTTGGCTATGTCACCGTTCCCAGTGTGCTGACTGGCCACTTAGGTAACATATCCAACCAATCATAGTACTCTATTGGTTGGCCAATCACGACACTGGGAGCAGAAACATGTGGCTTCCTCCTCCTCAGAGGTGGGGCAGACAGCCTCAGATGACAGACTCACCTGCACTGCCTCCTCCTCCTCCTTTGCCAGCGCTGCCTGGTTGCCTAGGTGCAGCCAGGAGTTGCCAGCCACCCATCCTCCGGCCCTCAGGGTGGCTGCTCTTCTGTCGGGAAGCCAACTCAATAGCTGATAAGGAGCCCGGCTCAGCAACAACCCAGTTGAAAAGCACAGTACCTGGTGTTGTCAGTAGCAGTCCTACAGGGTCAGAAGTACACACACAGAGAGAGTGCAGAACGAAGAGGCAGTCCAAGGTCAAAAGGGTTCCGGCAGGTGGGTCAACGAAGGCAGTCCAAGGTCAAGATATCCAAAGTCTCAAAATAGCAAGGTTCCAGGAGAGTCACAGGCAGAGGCTTCCTCCAGGTAACACAGACTGCTTGAAACAAGGAACTCAGCCTCCCCCAGCTGCTTATGTTGGCCCCGCTCCCACTCCCAGCTGCGGGGTGATTGATGAGCTTCTGTCTCTTAATCTCTGGGAACGACAAAGCCACGCCTTCTCTGCTCTCCTTTGGCTAAAGGTAGGTACCTGCTCTTCTACCTCTTGCTCTTGCTCTACTATGTCTCCCAGGCTTGGACCCTGAGCTGGGGGAAGGCTAGGCTGCTGAGCCCTGGGTTTTCAGGGCTAGACTCAGACTCAGCCAGCTCTTCTGCCACTGGCTCAGCCTCCTCGCCTTCTGAGTCCTCAGAGTCCTGACTGACCATGACATCTTCCTCCTCCTCTTCTTCCTCCTCCTCTTCCTCTGGCCTTGCCTCACCTACCTACCTTGCCTCCCTGGTTGCCTGAGCCTGTGCACCCTCTCAAAAAACCTCCCATCTCTCCAAAGCCAGAGAGAGGGAAGGTGAGAGGGGACATGTGCCAGCAGGAGTGTGCACCTGCAGAAGGGAGGGGAAGGAAGGGGAGGGCATGTGGCTGCGCTTCTGCACAGAGGATTTTTTTTGGGGGGGCTTTGGCAAAGGAGGCCGCGGCACACACAAGGAGAGCAAGTGAGTGAGTGTGCCCCTCTTGTGCATCCTCCAGAGCCTTCTCTTGGGTGCCTGGTTTGACTCTCCTCCCCTCCAAATACAGGAGAAAAAAAAAAGAAAAAATACAAGAGGAGGAGGTGGAGGAGGTGGGGTTCACACATTACATCTTTCCAACACACAAAGGTTCAAGGATCACACAACAACAACAACATGCACACACTCCATATCCTTTCCTTGCTTGGGAAGCTCCTATAATGGCATATGTTATGCTGGGTGCAGCTAGTACTGCTAAAATAATAATAAAAAAATACCCTACAAAATAAAAAATACTCCATCAAGATACCAGCATAGAGTGATATGTATGTATCTAGGCCCTTTTCATAACATTGCTGGCCAGAATTTGGCTAGTTGGTATGATGCTCTTTCCTTCATTTTTTTGTAGGTGGGAGGTCACCAAAGGGACAAAGATACTTTAGAGGAAACACAATAAGACAATTCATTGAGTTCTGAGAATAAGGAGCTATCTTGGCAAGGAGAAGCAGATGTTTTCTTTGCACATTAAGCAGGCCAAGGGGTTTGGGAAAAACAATGGGGTGGGATTGCATACCCTCCAACTGTCCCAATTTGGCAGGGATGGTCCCAATTGATCCTCTGTCACCTCACTTTTTCAGCTGCTTTTAAAATGTCCCAGTTTCCCTCTCCTCTTCCTACTTTCATCCTTTGTTGTCAGCTTAGTTCCATTGGCGTAAACTGAGTTCAAAGTGTTAAAAGTAGTTTGCAGTCAATTCACTCAGCAGCGGGGGAGGAGAGCCTTCCCTATAGGCTCAGCAAAAAGCAAACTGCTGCAGTCTCTCCTAGCTTGTTGTGTACAGTGGGCCCTTTGGATCAGTGGGGGTTTGGTTCTGGGACCCCATGTGATACCAAAAAATGCAGATGATCACATAAATGGTGATGATGTGAACGTGAATGTTTTCAGTGTGTCTGTGTTCACATTGCCGCCATCTTGTAATATGGGATGTGACAATCCACAGTTGGTAGAATTCGCAGATCCAGAGTCTGTGGATCTAGAGGGCCCACTGTACTTTCCTATTGATAACTTTTGCTATCTTAACCACATACCACACATATCCTGGTTTTCATCTGCAAAATGTCGGAGGGTATGGGACTGGTTTTTGGGTCAGTTGAAGCTTTTTCTCCATTGGCTAGTGTAGGTTTGCAGGGACAACAATAGCATTGGGGAGAGGAGTGTTTACCTCATGGCTCCTCCATGGTATCCAATAGTTAACAGCACAAAGAGTTTCAAAAGTCAAGGAACACTTATACTTGTTTGCTGAATAAGGCCCACCAGACTAAAAGAATAGGAAAAGGGCAGAACAGGAAGAGGAAGCTTTAGTGGGAAGATTAGAAAGATGAGTTTACAAGTATAGTTTGGTGTTAATTGTTGAAACCACTTTAAGAATTTCTTGTTGAAAAGGATTACATATATATTAGAAAGGAAGCAAAAAATATTGTTTGAAGGGATGGACCTACTTGGTCAGACAAAACACATATGCGCGTACGTATGTGCGCGCATGCACAGACTTAATCCAAATCATATCCTTACATTCCTAGAGATTGTCCCATTGCTCCAGCATCATGCATTGTATACACACATCTAAGTGTGTTTATAATATGGAAACAATAGATCCAAATGTGAAACAAGCAAATATAAGCCAGAAATAACAACACACATCAGAAACATAATAACTTTCTGTACAAAGGTAACATTATTACCTTAAGAGGTGGGGGGGTACATTAGAGTCCCACCCATGGTGCCAAAATCTCATTTAATATTTGGGGGTATTTTAGCTCAGATAGGAGGCTGGCAAGAGGAGGGTAACTTCAGGGATCTTTCCACCTCGTAAGTATACCAGTACTAAGTGTAGAGGAGGCTCCAGTTAAAGTAAAATGAAGTATTTTATTGGAATAATACAGAAATACATAGACAAGATATGTTCTGATGGAGCATACAAGGCTATAGCTGAGAAAGGCAAAAAGGTTGAATAGAGAGAGAGGTCTGGGAACATAGGGTAATAGTTACCAATCTTGAGGAGAAGAGAGTTCCATGCAGAGAAGATACTCAGACCTGTTAGACAAAAGAAACTGAAATGCAACTGATTGCTTTAATTGTGGAGAGATAGAACATTGATTGGCTTGCGACAACCTCATAAGGTTGGACAGGTGTGAGGAGAGATTTCCGTAGGGTATGGGTTGAGAAAAGGTCACTTGTTTGCATGATTCAATTATTGCCTGAAACACCCAGGCCTGGGAGAAAGGATTAGCATATCCTCCTTAATGACTGGGTTGTTAGCATAAACCCATTACAAGGGCTTTCTCCATAATCCTAACTTGGGTTTTCCCACCATTATATTTCTAGACATGTCTCAGGTCATTGTGACCTTTGGCTGCCTAACCTTACAGCCAATGTGTCCCTGAAAAGTGTCCAATATGTCCAGTTATGGAATCTCATGGGGAGGGGTAGTGGGGCATGCTAACAAAATTTGAGAGTATCATGAACTCATTTTCCATTGATTTATGTTCAATGCAGATGCAACTAGTAAACTACCATTTTTCTTTCATCTAAACCACACACTATTCTACCACTCATTCACTGCAGTGGCACCACTGTACTGTTCTGTGTTACACCCACTGCAATGCCTCTCCAAGAATCAGGTATAGGAACTTGCTGACATAGCGTCCTTTGCTATTATACTTGCCATAATATAGGGACGATGAATATTGTCCCATAAGTGCCTCTTAAGTTAATGTAAAACTACATCTCGCAACAGAGTGTATTCAACAAACTGTCATTTTCCTCATCAATTTTGAAGTGCATTTTTGCTTCCTGAAATGATTGGCTTGCACGTCCTCTGGAGAAATAATCACAGCCCGTGGCCTACTCTGAAAGCTGCAGCTGTAAATCATTCTCAAGGGTTTGTGACCATTCGCATTTCCCCCCATCCCTATCTGTCACTCTAGTTTATAGGGAGACAGGACACTATTTAAAGACCAGGCATCTGTGTAACAACCAAGCAGGTGCCAGTGTATATGTGCATACATTTAATCTCTGTCAGAAACCATGATGGCAAAAATCAAACTAAGAGCAGAGCTTCAGTAAGTTCTTTTTTTGGATTACAGTCTCCAGAAACCCCTAGTCAGCATGGCCAGTTGGCATGAAACTCTTCCTACCTCATTTGTCAACTCAACACATGGATTGGTGGGAGGTCACCATAGGGACACAAATAATCCAGAGGAAATATAATAAGAAAATCCATTGAGTTTTGAGAAATGGAAGCTACCTTAGTGAGGAGAAGCTGGGTGAACCCTGAGAGTTGAAGTCCCCCCAAAATAAAAAATAAAATAAAATAATTGGAGATCTCGTCTTCTCCAGAGAGGTAATTCTGTGGCTTATTGTTCCTTGTATAGCCTGATGGGCCAAAGGGGCCCTAAGCACTAAGAAAGATCAGTTTAGCCATCAGGAGGCATAGGGCCTCTTCAGCCATGGCTCTGGCCTTACACATTTAGAACTCTTTTCCATATGAATTTTGCTTGGCCTGATTTTTATAGGGTTGCTATACCACCCAGTTGGCCAAGTTTTACCCAGTTTCAAGACATGCCACCCAGTTCCTGTTTGGATTGTCATCTGGCTGGGATTCCAAGATGTTGTTGTTGTTGTTGTTGTTGTTGTTATCCAAGTCTCTATCTTTGTAGGAGCCAAAACACAGGACAAATTATATAGGCACTTTTCTGTCAAATTGTTTTTCAAGAAACAAATCTGCCTCTGCTTTTCAAGCAAGATGGAAGGGAGAGTGAGCAATCCATGTGAAAGAGTGCAAGAAGCAAGGGAAGGGTGCATTTTGAGGGCATTCGGTAAGGTGAGGGAAATGAGAGTGAGCGGTGAGAACAGCAGTGCGAGAATAAAAGTAGGGGTGCATTGCAAGGGTGCAAGGTGAGAAAAGGAAGGAATTGGAGGGAAAGGAGAATACAGTAAGGGAAGGGATAGGAGAGAAGGAAAAGTGAGAGATGCAATGGCAGAATGGAAGGGGCAAGGCGGTGGGGGGATGCCTTGCAAGGGTGCAAGGTGAAGCAAAGGGAGGAGAAAGTAAAATTTTCTGTGATTTTTTTCCAGGCTGTGAGGCCGTGTTCTGGAAGAGTGACATTTCACCTGCATCTGTGGCTGGCATCTTCAGAGAAGATTTTTCTCTTTGATTTCTCTGAAGATGCCAGCCACAGATGCAGGCGAAATGTCACTCTTCCAGAACACGGCCTTACAGCCCCCCCCCCAAAAAAACATGGAAAACCTATGGATGCCAGCTGTGAAAGCCTCAACTTCACACAGAAAGTAAGTTATTTGCACAATTAGCATAGTTTGCAAAATATGTATATTACATGCCCAGATTTGAGAAAGTAGAAAAGGGCAACCTTACCCTTTGGGTAGTTTTAAAATGGACCCTTGAACAGACCTTTTACTCCATCAGGCTTTCTCTTACTTTTTATTGCTCGTCCTCTGTGTTTTATTCAAGATTGTAAAATGTGATTTTAATGCTTTAAACTCCTGTTCTTATTTTGCAAGGCACCTTGGCTCTAAAAGATGTGGGCTTTTTTAAAAAAAATAGCAAAACAGGCAAAGGTCGATTGTTTGGGTACTCATATGCTTAATAATGGACTTCAGCAGAAATATGTTTTCATAGCCTTGTACAGCAAGAGATGCGTTCTGAAATTCCCTCCCGTAAAGGCACAAATGCCCTGTCCTCCTTTGTATAGAATCACCTGATCCATTTTACCATGATATGATTACCTGGTCAAGACAAACTGCTTGGGAGCCCCTTGAAAGGAAAAGACTTTTCTCTTTCCCCTCTTTTTTCTTCTCCCCAAGCCATTTCTCTGCAAAGATGCCTTTTGGGAACCTTCAATAACACCAGCTCCCTTCTGGTTTCAACTTACCCCTGAACGAATGACCCTGCTAGTGGTGCAGTTTTTTTCTCTCCCTCCCTGCCCTCCCCTGTTCTTAACTTTGATTTGATCAGCCAAATCTGAAATGATGTGTGAAAGTAATGATATTTTGTAATTAAATCTCTGGTGATGGTGCCTCTAATTTGTGGTACATGCATTGTTCATAAGGAAGAAGGCATCAATTCATTTTCTGACTGGCTACTCCTGGGACTCATAATTAGGCCAAGCTCGTCTTTTGCTGTCTTGCATATTAAGGAGCTGCTGAGATGCAAAGAGAATTTGGGCAGCTTTTAAACACACGCACGCACACACACACACACAATCTAATAATGTTAGCTCAGTTAGAACCACCAAGGGATTTTAAACTCATGCTTTTGCACACACATACTGTACACAGAGATGAGGCACAATCTACTGGGAACTGCTCTTGAATAAACTTCACTTAAATACACAGGAGTGGCAATGGAGCCTAGCTATGTGTTCATTCAACTCATATACACTTCAGTTTCTAGTGATTTGCACCTGTGTTAATTCATGTACTTAATGTTCCGCAGACTTATTTGGCTTGCAAAGTCAGCCCCCCACTTTTCTTTAAACTGATTTTTCTTTTCTTTTTCTTTTTAAAAATTATTCCTTATATCTGAAAAGCTTTGGTAGCTGAGATCTGATCTATCAGATCCCTCTCAGTTTTAAAGATGCACCTCCAAATATAATCCTTTCAGTTATTTTATTCTCCATTGTACTCTCTCTTCTTCCCCCCTAATTACAGTTACTTAGCCACCTTTTTTTCCTCACTTACAATTTTTCTTTTTGTTTTTGTCCCTTTACATGTGGAGTTTGTAGTCAAGATCGCATGCAATTTCAGCCTTTTGCCCAGTGCTTACTATTTTAAGTCTTGAACAGAAGTCTTATATTCAGTTAGGCTATTGGTCTAGCTAGTTTAGTATTCTCTGCATTGATTGGCTACAGTTCTCCGTGGTTTTAGATATAAGTCTCTCCTAACTTTATCTGCAGATGCCAGAAACCAAGTTTTTGTGTTAAAGCATGTGTGCTACTATTACGCTATGGCTATGAGGAGGAAGAACAGCAGCAGCAGCTACAACAATGGAGTGAATAAATAGCAACAAAAATAAATAGCAGTATAACCTGAGGTAGTTGTCATGATATGTAACAATAACCCACACAATATAAAAGTCAGTGTCAAGGTACCACTAAATTCACTGATTTGGAGGAAGAAGACAAATCTAGTATAGCTCAGTCAGATATTCAATCAACTTCAGTGGTTGCTAGCTTGTAATTGAGCAAATGACAAATGATAGCCAGTTTTGAATATTTGAAGAGTTGTTATCCTGAGGATGGAGCAAGCTTGTTTTCTGCTGCTCCAGAGACTATGGGGATTATTAGATATAGGGATTATCAGACTATGGAGATTATCAGTTGGTTGTGTTGCTGGAAGAGCAGGTCCAGCAACTTGATGCTTGATTAGCCACTATACAGCATATTAGGGAGCAGGAGGTTGTCTTAGAGCAGAGCAGAAGGTCCTGGTTCAGGAACATGCAGGGGATGTCTCTCTGGAGGAGGTTAGTTCTGATACACAGGAAGTTGATGTTTGGAAGAACATAACTTGTAGAAGTAGAAGGGGCCATTCTACGAGTTTGGCACTACAGAAATTATTTGAAACTCTCTCCCTTGTCAATGATGACAAGGAACAGGAAGGAGAGCAGCAGAGCCAGGCCTCAGAGAATGTGCATGAGACCTTGGATGGTTCAGCACACAGATTGGCCTCTGCCAATCCTCAGAGGAGGAGTGTGGTGGTGGTAGGAGACTCTCTGCTGGGGGGTACAGAATCAGTAGTTTGTGGGCCTGATAAGATGTCTTGAGAGGTGTGCTGTCTCCCAGGTGCAAAAATCTGGGATGTAATGGAGAGGCTGATGAGACTCATGAAGCCCACTGACCATTATCCCTTCCTTTTGGTCCATGTGGGAACCAATGATACTGCAAGGCATAGCCTTCAAAATACCAAAAGGGATTTTGAGGCTCTGGGTAGGAAGCTGAAGGACTTGGATGCACAGGTAGTAATTTAATCTGTCCTTCCAGTGGAAGGGCATGGCCCAGGAAGGGAAAGAAAGATAGTGGAGGTGAACAACTGGCTGTGCAGATGGTGTCGCCAGGAATGATTTGGCTTCCTGGACCATGGTGTATGGTTTCATGGAGATGGACTACTGGCAAGGGATGAGTTGTACCTCACAGAAGTTGGCAGGAATGTTTTTGCTAAGACTCTGAAAGATCTGATCAGGAGGGCTTTAAACTGAATTGTGTGGGAGAGGGAGACAGTATTCATGAGGACAGGAGCCCATCAAGTGCTGGAGGTAATAGCCCAAATGTTATATAGACAACAAGGCAAATAGTATAAAAACCCAAGAGTGGGAGGAATGAAACATTTAAAAGACAGATAGGGGGAATGGCCCATGGTCTTAGATGTCTCTATACTAATGCACAGTGCATGGGAAATAAACAGGATGAACTTGACCTCTTAGTACAGCAAAGCAAATATGATTTAATAGGAATCACTGAAACCTGGTGGGATGAGTCTCATGATTGGAATGTAGTAATAGAGAGGTATAACCTATTTCAGAGATATAGACCAAACAGGAAGGGTGGTGGAGTAGCATTATACATTACAGATGTTATGGTAAGCTGGCCTCTCTCTTCAAGCAGGAAGAGAAGGCTTCCAACTTATTTGTACAATCTGAAAACACACTCTCAAGGGTTCCTCTAGTCTAGAAATCCCTTTCTAAGGTAAGGCCACCACCACTCTCTGAGTTAACCCTTTTCTTTTTGTCTAGCACAGCAAGAAGCCAGACAGGTTGTGTTAAAAAGCAATAATAATCCTTTTCTTTATCCCAGAGAAGTTCTGATAGCTGACCAAGAAGACACGTGATTCATGGAGGTTAGGAAATAACAGAAAAGCTTGATTTTAGTTCCATAGGCTTAAGGCAACTTGGGAGAACATGCCCGCAGGATTGTAGCTTAGATTTACAGATACATTCAGTCAGAGTACTCAAAGTAAATCATAACAACTAACACAACTAGGTAGATGGTCCCTACGCTAAGAATACAAAGTAACTTACAATTCTGGTGTCATACAATCAGCTCCTGTCCCAATTGGGATGAATGGGGGGTCAGGGCTCACCTTAGCCACCCCCATTCAGTCTCTGGAGATGGAATTCAGAGTCCGTTTTGGTTAGAAGCTTCCTCCTGGTCTTCAGATATCATTTTGGGGCTTTTTTGATGTTATCAAAGCCCATGAGAGCAAGATTGGCTTCCCCCAACCTCTGCTATCACACTTTGCATCTTATTGGCTACTCCACGTGGTTCCAACATGTGGCATAGAACAAAGGAAGGTCAGAAATTTTAATTCTTTTGTGGTCATCTCTGATTGGTTCTACATTGCCAACTTCTGATTGGCTCTCCAGTCAGGTGATGTGATGTTTAGTAAATGAGGTTCCCACCCTCTTACCATAATTGTGAACTGTAGGTTTTTAAGATGAACTCCCCATGATGGCTGGGCAGGCCATCATGACAGATGTGTACACCTGTGAACAGATCCATGACTTAAATCCTGGGAGGCAGGTTGAGAGCATCTGGGTAAAAATCAAGGGGGAGAGAAACAGCAGGGGTGTCATTGTGGGGGTTTAATATAGACCTCTAAGCCAAACTCCTTGGTAGAGTGAGAAAGACGACCTGTCCCCTCGATCCCTGTCCATCTTGGCTGGCCACCCAAGGGGGAGACGCATCGAGAGTACTCCTTAGGGATATTATCAATGCGTCCTTCAGGGAGGGGTCCGTTCCACCCTGTCTGAAGGAAGCGGCGGTTAAGCCGCTCCTGAAAAAGCCTTCCCTGGACCCCTTGGACAGGAACAACTATAGACCAGTCTCCTTGCTGCCTTTTCTAAGCAAGGTGATTGAGAGGGCGGTCGCTTCCCAACTCCAAGCTGTCTTGGATGAAACCGATTATCTAGATCCATTTCAAACTGGCTTTAGGACGGGATATGGAGTGGAGACTGCCATGGTTGCTCTGGCTGATGACCTCCGCTTGGGTATCGACAGGGGTAGTGTGACCCTGTTGGTGCTCTTGGACCTCTCAGCGGCCTTTGACACAAAAGATCATTCCATCCTCTTGGATCGCCTGAGGGGGTTAGGAATTGGAGGCACTGCTTTGCAGTGGTTCCGTTCCTTCCTCTCGGGCAGATCCCAGAGGGTGAGGCTCGGGGACAGCTGCTCTACCAGAATAGAGCTTAACTGTGGCGTTCCTCAGGGTGCCATCCTGTCCCCGATGCTATTTAACATCTATATGAAGCCGCTGGGAGAGATCATTCGGAGGCATGGAGTGTGTTGTCATCAGTATGCTGATGACACCCAGATATACTTCTCCATGTCTCGATCATCAGCTTCGACTTCAGATGGCATCTCTCCTCTCAATGATTGTCTTAAAGCAGTAATGGACTGGATGAGGAAAAACAAATTGAGACTGAATCCAGACAAAACGGAGGTACTAACAGTTACAGGCCCGAAACCAGATCTGGGAATACAACTTCCAGTCCTGGATGGAACTACACTCTCCTCCCAAGACTGTGTTCGCAGTCTGGGGGTGCTCCTGGACCCGACGCTCCAGATGTCTAATCAGGTAAATGCGACGGTCAGGAGTGCCTGTTATCAACTTCGGCTGATACGCCAGCTGCGCCCTTGCCTGGAAATTAGGGACCTCGAAACTGTGGTACATGCACTGCTAACCTCCCGTCTGGATTTCTGTAATGCGCTCTACATGGGGCTACCCTTGTGCTTAACTCGGAAACTTCAACTAGTTCAGAACATGGCAGCCAGGTTGATTTCTGGTGTTTCCAGAAGAGAGCATATAACACCTGTGCTAAAAGCTCTCCACTGGCTGCCTATTCGTTTCCGGGCACAGTACAAGGTGTTGGTTATAACCTTTAAAGCCCTGCATGGCTTGGGTCCAACTTATCTCCGGGACCGCCTCCTTCCGTACGACCCTCCCCGCGCACTTCGGTCCTCTGGGAGGAATCTGTTACAGCCTATGAAAACAAGGCTGTCGGTGACCTCCCAGAGGGCCTTCTCCGCTGCTGCTCCCAGATTATGGAATGGCCTGCCGGACGAGATCCGTCTTATTAACACCTTAGACGGCTTTAAAAAAGCTGTCAAGGCGGATCTTTTCCGGCAGGCCTTTCCTGAATAACTATCCCGGCCCAAGACTCGGCTGTCCTCCCTGAGCTGTAATCATTTATTATTATTATTATTATTATTATTATTTTTTAAAAAAACCTATTGTATGTTTTAATATTTTTCTAATTTATATATTTTTAGTTTACTGTATGTTTTTAATCTTTTATAGTTTAATATTGTTTTAAGGGGGGGTGGGCTAGGGTACTGGGACTATGGAGTTTTTATATTGTAAGCCGCCCCGATTGCGTTGCAGAGGGGCGGGATAGAAATAAAATTTTATTATTATTATTATTATTATAAACTGAGGACTTGGATGATGCCTTCCTAGAAGAGATGACCACACATTCAGACATGAGAGATGTAGTAATAATGGATGATTTTATCTATCCTGATATTTGTTGGAAGTCCAACTCTGCCAAAACTTTAAGGTCCAACAAATTCTTCACTTGCCTTGCAGACAATTTTATTGTCCAGAAGGTGGAAGAGGCAACCAGGGGGTCAGCTGTTTTAGATATGATCCTAACCAACAGAGGTGATCTGGTTAATGGTGTGGAAGTGGTGGGATCCTTAGTTGGGAGTGATCATGTTCTCCTGGAGTTTGTTATACTGAGGAAAGGGGAAGCCAAGCATAGTCAGACATGCCTTCTAGACTTTAAGAAAGCTGACTTCAGAAAACTTAGGGAATTACAAGGGGTGATCCCATGGTCAGGAATACTAAAAGAGAAGGGAGTACATGATGGATGGGAGTTTCTGAAAAGTGAGATATTAAAGGCGCAACTTCAAACAGTTCCAATGAAGAGGAAAAATGGCAGGTGTCTAAAGAAACCAGTATGGATGTCTAAAGAACTTTCAACTGAGCTAAGACATAAAAGGATCATGTACAAGAAATGGAAAAAGGGAGAAATCACCAAAGAAGAATTCAAACAAATAGCCAGCTTGTGTAGGGGGGAAATCAGAAATGCAAAAGTACAGATGGAGCTCAGGCTTGCTAGAGAGGTTAAAAAAAAATAAAAAGGGCTTTTTTTGGATATGTCTGTAGCAAAAGAAAGAACAAGGAAGTGGTAGGACCACTGCAGGAGAAGGTGGGGAAATGCTAACCGGAGACAGAGAAATGGCAGAGCTACTTCTTTGCCTCAGTCTTCTCCCAAAAGGAGAAGAGTGCTAAATGTGGAGAAAATGGAGCAGATGATGCAGTAGGGGAAATGCAGCATAGAATAGGTAAAGAGGTAGTTCAGGAATACCTGGCCAGTATAAATGAGTTCAGGTCTCCAGGTCCAGATGAACTTCATCCAAGGGTACTAAAAGAACTGGCAGAAGTAATCTCAGAACCACTAGCAATAATCTTTAAGATATCCTGGAGAACAGGAGAGGTCCCTGCAGACTGGAAGAGAGCAAATGTTGTCCCCATCTTTAAAAAGGGGGAAAAAGAAGACCCAAATAATTATTGCCCAGTCAGCCTGATACCAATACTAGGAAAGATTCTAGAGCAGATCATTAAAGAGACAGTCTGTAAGTACTTAGAAAGGAATGCTGTGATCACCAAAGGTCAACATGGGTTTTTGAAAAACAAGTCATGCCAGACTAATCTTATCTCTTTTTTTTATAGAGTTACCTACTTGGTAGATGAAGGGAATGCTGTGGATGTAGTGTATCTTGATTTCAGTAAGGCCTTTGACAAAGTCCCCCATGATATTCTTGCAAAAAAGGTTAGTAGCATGTGGGCTAGACAATGCAACTGTTAGGTGGATTTGTAATTGGTTGACTGACTGAACCCAAAGGGTAGTCACCAGTGGCTCCTCTTCATCCTGACGAGAAGTGACCAGTGGGGTGACACAGGCTTTTGTCCTGGGCCCAATGCTATTCAACATCTTTATCAATGACTTGGATGAGGAAATAGAGGGCATGTTTATCAAGTTTGCAGATGACATCAAATTAGGAGAGGTAGCTAATACCTAAGAGGACAAGATCAGAATTCAAAATGACCTTAACAGATTAGAAAGCTGGGCCAAAACTAACAAAATAAATTTCAACAGGGAGAAATGTAGGATACTACACTTGGGTAGTAAAAATGAAAAGCACAGATATAGGCTGGGTGACACCTGGCTTGATGGCAGTACACGCAAAAGGGATCTAGGAGTCTTAGTGGATCACAAACTGAACATGAGTCAGCAATGTGACACGGCAGCTAAAAAAGCCAGTGTGGTTCTAGGCTGCTTCAATAGAAGTATAGCATCTAGACCAAGGGAAGTAATAGTGCCACCCTATTCTGCTTTAGTCAGACCTCACTTGGAATACTGTTTCCAGTTCAGGGTGCCACAATTCCAGAAGGATATGGACAAGCTGGAATGTGTCCAGAGGAGGGTGACCAAAATGGTGGGAGGACTGGAAACCATGCCCTATGAGGAACGGTTTAGGGAGCTGGGCATGTTTAGTCTGGATAAGAGAAGGTTGAGAGGGGACATGATAGCCATATTTAAATATTTGAAGAGATGTCATACTGAGGATGGAGCAAGCTTGTTTTCTGCTGCTCCAGAGACAAGGGCATGGAGCAACGAACTCAAACTACAGGAAAAGAGATTCCATCTAAACATTAGAAAGAACTTCCTGACAGTAAGAACTGTTTGGCAGTGGAATGCACTGCCTCAGAGTGTAGTGGTGTCTCCTTCTTTGGAAGTTTTTAAACAGAAGCTGGATGGCCATCTATTGGGAATGCTCTGATTGGGTATTCCTGAATGGCAGGGGTTTGGACTGATGGCCCTTGTGGTCTCTTCCAACTCTTTGATTCTGTGATTCTATGATCAGATGTGCTCCAGAGACTATGGAGATTATCAGTGTTCTCTGAGAAGATGCCAGCCACAGATGCAGGCGAAATGTCAGGAATGAACTCTTCCAGAACATGGCCTCACAGCCTGGAAAGAGCCCACGGAAAACTCTTGTGTACTGTGCTAAATGTAATCAATGCCACATATTAAAAGCTGAGCTTATCATGTAGTGCATGGATGAAGATTCTGGGTCCTAAGGAGGATTAAAGGTTTCATCAGGCAAGAGGACTCACTGCGGGGACAGCCCAAAACATTTTGCTGCTGCTGCAACAAACAAGATGACACTGCACCCTGCCCCTGAGTCTATGTATGAAAGAGTTGACTGGCAGTTGAATCATATTTCAACAGGGGTGATGGGACAGTGTCCTCAATGCAGCTGAAAGCAACAGCACATGTCACATACATGTGCAACCCTCAGATTTTTCTGCCTGTGGTGGCTTCTTCACACTGCCCAATGGCAGGGCCAGCTGTCACTCAGTGACTTACGCCTGAATTCACTACAATCAGTTTCCCATCCCCAGAATATATAGACATGATACCCACCACTAACATTTGCTCATTGCTTAATATGATTTGATTCTCACTATTGGATTTTCTATTTCAGACAGTGGTGAGTTGAGTGAACATCACAGGTGACTCAAAAGAGGAATCACCTAGTCACTTGTAAAATTGGGGTTTGTACAGACATTCATCAGAATCCTATATCACCATCTGCACTATGTAAATGTATGTATATTTAATTACTTAGCAGAGAAGCTAAGAAACCCTTTTAGTGAATTGTGACAATGTACATTGGGACTGATGTAATTAGTGAGCATCAGGACTGATGTGATGCACATCCCATTGTGCATTTTTCCAATTCTGAACTGGTCCCATTGCACAATGGTCACTTTGCCAGCTTTGCAAAGACATAATGCAACAGCAGCCCTTTGCTGGATATGGATGTTATAAAACCTCCCAGTTCTAAATCCTGCAGACTTAAGTCCACTTATGAAGACATAACTCCCTGACAGGATTCCAGCTAGGGTTAGCTGACTCAGTTGGACTTCTGGATATTACCTTTAATTCTGGGGTTTGTGGTTTGGTCAGGCACTAGAGCTCTCTGGCTGAGAATTCTAAACACCCCTCCCTAAACTACAAATCCCAGAAGCTGGATGTGGCCATGGCAGTTAAAGTAGAATCATGTTACTATGATAAAATAGAGGGAAGGAGCCTAGGAAAGAGCTGCAGAGTGCTGGAAGCTGGGAACTGTTCTGAAAAATGGAAGTTTCTTCTTTGTGCGCTCTCTCTGCCCCCTTTAGTGCATCTGTATTTGCAGAAAGAGAGTGCTTTAGTGCTGAAGTTACCACTGGTGTTAGAGTAACAGTTGCTTGAGCAGCTTGAATGAAAGAGACCCCCCCCTTTTTGATGTGCTATCTTGAGGTATGTAATATCTGTATATGCCACATGGAGCCAATGCTGTCTTGTAACGTACCACAATATAAAAAAGCAGGAAGTTACATGTCATCACCCACATGTGTTGATTGAACTAAACAGCATAACATGAATACATATTAAGATTATTCTGTCTATACTTTATTTCAGTTTCCTCTAACCTCATTCTTTACAATCTACCCCATCCAGATACAGTACAGTATTGGGGAAATTACCTTTTTGGATAACAACTCTCATAATACTTTAGTCAGCATGGCCAGTGGCCATACTGGCTGTGGAATTCTGGAAGTTGTAGTCCAAAAAATAACTTTCCTAAGATCTTCCCCCAACCATGTGTATGTATATATTTGTTACTACAGATTATGATAATGCATTTGGTACAATGAGGTGTCCATTTGATTTGTTAATCTTTAAGGTCCTGCAAGATCCTTTGTTGTTACAGCATCACACTGGTGCACTTATACTGCAGATTGTCTCTGGTATAGCTTTCTGGGATTTCCAGATTTGAGTCTGGAGTTTTGTTTGCATTGATGCTTGAGGACCCTATTTGTTTTTAAATGTGTCCCAACATATCCATTAGGATCAAATGTTGGAGGCAAACTAGCAAATCCACACACGAAGCTTCACATTCCCCATCCCATCTCAGACTGCCCTGCATGCTTTGCCCCTTTTATTGCTAGACACTCCTTGGCAACTTCCTAATGGGCTCAGCAATGGGCATAATTTCTAACTGAGCAAGGTATCAACATTTAAAAACAGTTTAATTATTCCAAGAATGCTTAGCTATTAGCAGAGACAAGAGAGCTTAAGGCGATTTTTCAGCATTAATTTTCCATTTGAAATGAATTCCTTTTGGTTACACTTTTTAAATGTTTCTTTTAATTAGACGCAATTACTTCAGAAGAATCGCTTTTATTTCTATGCCTGAAATCTCAATGATAAAGCTGTTAACTGGCCAGGCTGAATGCTGTGTATGCCTCATTTAGCTGGTACACTAAAGTATATTGAACTAGGAAATTATACAGTGAATCAGCTATTAATTCATTTTATGATCCTTTCACTCCAACATCTTGAATGAGCTCTTCAGGGGAAAATTTAGTCACAATACATATAATTGTCCAACTATATATGTGCCACTCATTTATGACCATAAGGTTACCAGCACTCTGGGTCTAATCGGAGTGTAACTGTGCAAGCAGAGTTGACTCCTGACTCTGGAGAATATTAAGAGGATCATTAATGTTCTTTTGACCAGAGAGAACTGGACCACGTATCATGTGCTTAGCAATGGAAATGAGTCAGAGAAGTTGCATACAAGTATTGAAGCTAGGCTTAATTTGAGCCAAGGGTTCACCAGAATAGATTGCAGTGTCAGCTCTGTCTGCTATAACTGCTCATGTATTTATTTATTTATTTGTTGAATTGTTCTAAGACCTGGAGAAGTCTAAGAGAAGGAGAAGGCTTCACTGGATAGAATTTATTTCCTTCATCTCTGAGTCAGGACCGTTAGACCGAAGTTCATAGTTTCCAGCAATAAATGGCATTGACAGAGGTTGCAGTGAGAAGATGTTCTGTATGTTAAAGGCGGGGTCACAGTGACAAGAGGTCATCAGTTTCATGCAGAAATCTTGCTTTTAAGATATTCTAGATAAAAGGATCAGTAGCAGATGGGGAAAAGAGGTTTTTGCTTGAGACAATGGAGTGAAAGGCCCAGTCAGAACAGATAATATCATACCCTGCAACAATTCACAGATGAAAATGTATGGGGTCAAGCAACATCAGAGAGTGGTCAAGATGGCAAAAGTTATTAATAAGGAAGAACATACAAGCTAGGAGAGGCTGCAGCAGTTTGCTTCTGCCTGAGACTACTCGGAAGGGAAAGACTCCACCCCCTTGTCTCCTTTCCCCCCTCAAATTAATTGAGTGCAAGCAACTTTTGTATCATATATTGTTTTAACTGCACTTTCTTTTAATTAAGCTGCTTTGGGATCCACATTGGGGGAAAGTTGGGATATGAATAAAATAAATTAAAACAAATAAATAAATTACACATAAGGACAAGATAAGCAACATTACTTTTTGGGGTAATAAAGTTATGCTGATCTTACTTTCTCAAAATAATGTAACAAGTGATAATGTTGTTACTGTCTCTGTGTAACAAGGAACATCTGGTCTTAATCCAATCGTTAGTTCCAACTAGAGTAGACCCATTAATCAACAGCATTTACATAAATGTTGATTGTCCAGGTTCACATTGACTCAAGGGGCCTATACTTTCAGGGGCTAACAACTGGTCCTGGGTGTTTGTTACTCCACCCCACCCCCCGCAAATGCCTCCAAATACTACTTTCCCAGAAGTCCTATTTTAAAATTTTAGGCCGTGTTCTTATTTTTAAGCACTTCTCTCAACTAAAAGCAGTGGATAACACAGCAAGGAATGCAGTGAGTGGGTTGGTTTACTTCTAAAAGACATTAGAGTAATCTTTTTGAGGATATTAAGTTAGATACTTCATGTATAGTTTCTTAATTGGTATCACTGCCATATTATAATTTCTCATTGTTCATTTCAGGTTACTTCTATTGCTGTGTTCTTATATATCTTGTGTTTACACGGTGTTTGTTTTTTGCTGGTTGTTTCAGAGGTTGGTTCCAGGGTATTCATACTATCCTTTCATAGGCCCAAATGCTCCAAACCATTAAAATTATATCCCCCAAGTAGCAATTCTAAAATAAGTAGTGTTACTTGTCTAAAAATTCTAATTTTAATGAGATTAAGGACTTTTTCGGACGACAGTTTACAACGCTAGCAGCCTCGTCCCCGTTGCGAGGCTGCAGCGCTGCAGAGCGTCCCTTTCGGATGACGCTCAGCCCTGCTGTCCCTCTTGCGGTACTGTTGCATAACCGCGGGGACGCAGCAGCGTTATATTTGGCATTTTTCTACTCATGATCAACTTTCGTGAGTAGAAAAATGCCAAATATAACGCTGCTGCGTCCCCGCGGTTATGGAACAGTACCGCAAGAGAGACAGCAGGGCAGAGCGTCATCCGAAAGGGACGCTCTGCAGCGCTGCAGCCTCTCAACGGGGACGAGGCTGCTAGCGTTGTAAACTGTTGTCCGAAAAAGTCCTAAGACAGAAATCAAATTAACATTTCTCCATTTAAAACTTATCTCATAGGGTTGTTGGAAGGATAAAGTGGGTTGGGAATGGGGGAGAGCTCCATATTTTCTACCCTAATCACCTTGGATAAAAGGATAAAGGTGAACCCCAATATTCCACATTGGCTACATAGTTATGAATGCATGACTAAGTCATGCTTCCCAGTTTGACCCCCCCAAGCCCACCTTAAGAGCCAGCAGCCACATCAGCCAGAGATCTCTTCAGCTGCTGATTGAGGTGCAAAGAAGATGCTGTTTTGAGTCCTCTCCCATCAGTAATAGATGTTGTGATGAGGAATTGCTACAGGGGTTCTGCTTTTGGTTTTCACACCCTTACTTGCTGGAAGAAACTCCTTGTGCCTGGCTTGGCAGCTGAACAGACATCCTTTGCACAGTGTGGCTACTGACTGTTAAAGGTGGGTGGGTGGGTGGGGGACACATTTACAACCATGGCAATAGTGCCACAATCCTTACAGTGTAGTCTTATTGAATATGGAGCAGTGATGGAGCTATAGCTCTAGATTACGAATCTGTAACTGTAATACAGAATGCAAGACGAAATCCATAAATATAATTACCATACATCATATGCTGGCACAGACTGGTACTTCGTATGGGCTTCAACTTGTTTTTGTGACCTCCGTAGAGAGTTTCAATCTGCTTGTGTTTATCAGTCACATATGGAGAGGGGAAAAAACCCACTTAGCACCTATATTTTTCCTGTTAAAATGTTTGTGGTGAAAGATGATAGATGGCAGCTTCCCAGATTTCCTTGTTTTATTTTATTTATTCAACAGACTTAACGTTATTAAAATCAAAGCTAGTAGAAGTTCAGAAGGAGTAAATTAAAAAAAGAAAGAGATTTCAGTGAATGAAAACCAAAGCATGACATCTGAACAGAAAATGAGGAGATGTAACATCATAGAGTGAGTTCAAAAACATAGCTGTGTTAGTCCAGAATATCAGTAAGCAAGGGGATCTTGTAGCACCTTTGAGATTGAGAGAAAGATGTTGTAGCGTATGTCCATGGATCTGAGGAAGTAGAGTAAGGACATTTTCAGACGTGATTTTCGGCAGCAAATATCCCAAAACAGCTCCGTTGCTGCCGCACAGCAGGGGAACGTTTTCGGATGACGTTGTCCCTCTGCCGAAACCCTCTGTGTCACTTCCATGACAGAATGGAGGAAGCCATGGCATATTTCACTCACGGGCAACATTCGTGAATGAAATATGCCGCGGCTTCCTCCATTCTGTCACGGAAGTGACACGGAGGGTTTCGGCAGAGGGACGGCATCATCTGAAACCGCTTCCCTGCCATGCGGCAGCAACGGAGCTCTTTTGGGATATTTGCTGCCGAAAATCGCGTTAAGTCTACACAAGCTTGTGCTACAACTTCTTCCTCTCAGTTAGTCTCAAAGATGGCAGGATTGGCACCGACTTCACATCGAATCCAAATATATGCTACGGCTGAGATCATGTACGAAACAGGCAGAGCATAACACTCCACACATGCAGTTCAATGTACCCTCCCATGCATGTCTTTTTTGGGATGTGGTATAAGGGGCTATCCCCTTAGCAGGATTCTAGCCTAGGAGACCTTAGCCTTCAGTCCTATATACCCATACCTGTGAGTAAGGACTTTATCACGATATCGTGCAATTACGATGGGATGTAATACGAATGGGTTCCTGTTACTGCATGTCATCACCTCCCATGCTCCGCCCATGCTTCACCTGTTCATCAGGCACCACTTTTAATTGATGGGCAAAAGCCTTCAAAAGCCCTCAGTATCACTCTTTTCACAGTATTGACAAATGTGCTGTAATCACGGCTTGCTGTAATCACATGATTACAGTGTGAATGGGTGGTCCTCTTCTCCCCCTCCCCTTTCCCGATGAGAACACATAATTAAATTTCTGGGGGAGAACATGAAGAGGACATACAAGATGCTCATTTAATCAACTGTCGCCTTCTCTTGGTACCCTTTTACGTTTAAGTATGTATATGTGAAATTGTTTAGTTATTTATTTGTTTTTAGTGTTTTAGAGTGAAGTCTCATCTTCTCATGAAAACAGTCAAAATCTCACCTA
The DNA here is from genome assembly GCA_030847615.1 of Gambelia wislizenii. Taxonomy (NCBI): domain Eukaryota; kingdom Metazoa; phylum Chordata; class Lepidosauria; order Squamata; family Crotaphytidae; genus Gambelia; species Gambelia wislizenii. Next base: position 40,070,743 of record JAUMIR010000004.1, read on the forward strand.
TGCAAAATCGTGGAAGTAGGAGAAAATTTTTCTTAAAGGCACATGTGCCTGACAATAGGAGATGTTAATACTCTGTCATTAGAAGGCAATTCAAAGACAGGCATCTTGAGGGCACATGCACACAGATAGCTGGGACTTTCAGATTCCAACCATTCTTCCCCCTGGTTTTTATATTATGCTTTTATTGTGCATTGTTTGGGAGGCTCTGGTGGGCAGAAAAGCAATTAAAAAATACTACAGTCAGCCCTCCACTTTCAATAGGTAGGAGCACAGGAGCCCCATGACAGTGGAAAAATCATGCATTTAAATAAAAATTGCAAACATTATTATTTTTACCTGAGACAACACTTATCTAGCAGCCTCTAGGTCCTTCAGCATGACTTTGTGGTCTGCTTCTGGTGGAAGGGGACCATTGAATCACATGGGGGGGGGGCTACAAATGCCTAGAGAGGATATATTGATTAAATCAGTGAATCATCAAATCCCTGAATGCTTAATCCACAAATGTGCAGGGAGGCCTGTATAATAAGATTCATAAATACAGAATTATTTGTAATGAAGTCACCTGAAGAATGCTTCCTAAGTGGATTGAAGAAGCCTGAATTCTAGTCTTTGCCAAGACTATGATACTACCACTCTTTTTAGCTCAGTGTGCAGTTTAATATTTCCATGGTTTACAGTACTATGTACAGTGATGTTGCGGAGGGGAAGCAATCATAATGAAGTGTTTCTGCAACTGCATATAATAATTGGTAATTATTAACTAATTACGTGTGGGATGATGTATGGAGAACAGAAAATGTTCATTAGCACGTTCAATGGAGTTTGCATATATCTTTTAAAAAAATGACAAACAAGTTGTTTCATAGACATAGTTGTTGCAAGAGAACTTAGGCTATAATGAGCCACATACTATCCCTCTGTCTTACCAAAAAGCTCCTGCAGTCACCCCACAAAAAAGGACATCTGCACAAGTAAGGGAAAGTTACATGTGTGAATGTTCCTAATGGAATGATGACCTACCTGTATGTTTGTGTGCACTGGAGTAAAAAAAGGTGAGGTAGTACACCATACCATAGGATGCGAGAGTAGTTTCTCTTGGTCTAATTGCCAGAAAGGAAGACAAAGCTCACTGAGAATTGTATACTGAGAATGGGAGTGGAAGAAACAAAAGTTACACAAAGGAACTTTTTCAAGCAAGCTCAGCTTAAGCTATTGCAAGGTCTTGAATATGACACGGGATATATTCTCCATATTGTAATTTATTAGCTGCTTTCCCTGCTCTCAAAGCATCATATAAAGAAATACAACAATAAAATGGTTGGGAAAAGGGAAAAACAAATGAATAAGGGTCAAATCAGATGAGATTTTCAGCTCCTCATTCAGAAGTGGTGCTCCCTGAAGAGAGGAAGGACACCTGATTGTCTCAGCCTAAGCACCTCCATATTTTGCAAATTAACTTACTTTGTTCAGCAGTTGGTCATTAGAAGATAAACACCAGTTCCCTTTTCAAGTCTGATTGGTCAGACTAGGGACTTTAACAGAACACCCCCTAAAGACGTTCTTTTGCTGACATAAAAAAAAATCAATTCTTATGCTGGTAAAAGAACGTACCCCATCACACTTACCTTCCTCTCCTGGTTGGGGCTTCCATGGCACTGAAGGAGGAAGTGAACAAAGCCCCATTCACTTCCTCCTTTGAAATCTCACATGATGAAATGGGAAATTCAAAAGTAAAACAAAAATAAACAACAAAAAGTTACACCAAGCACCTAAAATACACTTTAAAACCTACAAGTGAATCAGGGAAAATTTTAAAAGTTTATCACCTACCTGGATGTTGTTATCTCACCTGGAAGTGTTCTGGCTGGTCTGGCCATTGTCGGGGTAAGCCCAAGAAAAAAAAAGAACTTGGGATGTTCCATACGCCAGCAATGCCAGAACAAAAGCACCATGGGGGATCTATTGATGGCTTAAGCCATCAATAAAATGTTACAGGTTTTGGGCAGAATATAACCGTGAAAGGGCGATGTCATCTGATCTGTGCGTGGGTATATGGCATTGTTATGATGCTGTACTTGACTCATCTGATAAAGTCCTAGGACACGGATCTGATAAAGTCCTAGGACAGCAATGGATTCAAACTACAGGAAAAGAGATTCCACCTAAACGTTAGGAAGAACTTAATTGACAGTAAGAGGTGTTCAACATTGGAATATGCTGCCCCAGAGTGTGGTGGTTTCCTTCTTTGGAGCTTTTTAAACAGAGTCTGGATAGCCAACTGCCAGGAGTGCTGTGATTGTGTATTCCCACATGGCAGAGGGTTGGACTGGATGGCCTCATGGTCTCTTCCAACTCTATGATTTTATGAAACTCTGAAGGAAGGAGGGAAAATGTGCTTATTGCCTTCTAATTATAAGCTCAGCATCTTCTATGGCAGTGGTTCTCAACCTGTGGGTCCCTAGATGTTGTTGAGCTACAGTTCCCAGGAGCCCTCTGGGGTCTCACCTTGACAGCCAAGTGGTCCTCCCAGTCATTAGTGAGCCTGTAGGATTGAACTCACAGCCTCACTAATGACTGTGAAGACCACCTGCCTGTCAAGGTGAGACCTCAGAGAGCTCCTGGGAACTGTAGTCCAACAACATCAGGGGACCCACAGATTGAGAGCCACTGTTCTATAGTTTGGTCCCCTAGCTGAGCTGAGCAGGAGCCAAACAGAAAGTCAGGCATGACAATACTGGAAGAGTAACACTGTATAAGAACTACAAGCATCAGGGAGAGGTTCTGCTATGGGGCAGGTAGCGCAAAGCCCTGTTTCCAGCTATGAATTTCTTACTTTCTGTAAACTTTGTACTCAGAACAAGGGCTGAGAAGAGAGCGAAAGCTTACATGGGGGACAATACGCTCCCTGATTTCAATGTCATGCAATCCCCTTCATTCATTCCCCTTCAGGGCATCCTACAAAATGGAGTGTGTGCTTATACAAAACCGAGAATAAAACACCTGCTCTTCAGAAGGAGAAGGTGAATGTCCTTTGGAAACAAGCAGGCCTATGTTCTTTTCTTCCTGTTCATACTAGGTAGATCTGTCTGTGCAGTCTTGAAAAATATGATTCAGTAAAGTTATTGAGTGCTGGGCCTTCCCATTTGTCTTCAAATGGCCCTTAAGCCCTCCTTTTTTTTCTATTGAGTTCCATCTCATTGACTTCCTATAAAGACTAATATAGAGTCACAAGCACAGAGGCATGCTTAGAATGAGATACGTGCAACCTTCAAAAGAGGGCACCAAGATCAAAGTTGGAGTCGTTTGGACAATGGGAAACAGGAAGCTGCTGTGAGAAATCACTTGGTGAAAGTGAAATGGCAGATACAGGCACAGTCAGCCATTTTGCACATGAAATGAAGCTTTTTCTTCAGTCACTTGCACTCTTGATATACCCTCCAACTGTTCCAATTTGGCAGGAACAGTCCCAATTAATCGTCTGACACCCACTTTCCCCAGCTGATTTTAAAATGTTCCAGTTTCTCTGTCTTTTCTCTTTTGTTCTCAGTTTACCTCATTTGCTGCAAACAGAGTTCAAAGTACAAAACTAGTTTGCAATCAGTTAACACAGTGTATGGAGAGAGAGGAGAGGGCGGACCCACTGCAGCCTCTCCTAGTTTGTGTTTTCTTCCTCACTAATCATGTTGGTGGTCTTGTCTACATTCCAATGTTCTGATGACTACATTCTTATCCCAGTTGTAATCTGTGAAATTTTAAAGGGTATGAAAATGCTTCAGTCCTTTCTTTGCCTCCAAGCATCAGATTCCCAGCTAAGAAATGCATTATAATTGGCCAGCCTATTTTCCCATCTAGCTCTACTCTGACTGACAGAAGCTGTTCAGATGTTGTTCTCATCACATGCTTTTAACCAGAGATGCCAGGGATTGTAACTAGACCTTTTGAAAACAGTCTGAAAATGGCTCCAACAGTCTTTTTCCTATGTGGATCCACCCCATGTAGAAAGAAGAGTACTGTATATATTCAGAATGGAAAACCTATGGCTCTCCAAGGGTTGGTGGACTATAACTCCTATCATCCATGCTTGCTGTGGATGATGAATCCAAGAAGATTTGCATGTCCGTGGGTAGTCCGCCACCTGTGTATAGCAACTAGTCATACTGTTAGTATGCCCTATGAACCCCTCCCCATGGTATTTCATAACTGGAAATATTGGACACCTTTCAAGGTCAGGTTGGCTGGGGCAAACCAGAGGTCAGTTGGAGGTCATAATGATGTATCTAGAAATATATTGGTAAGAAAGCCCAAGTTAGGATTATGCAGACAGGCCCTTAATAAACACAGTCATTAAGGAGGTATGTGGTCATCCTTTCTTCCAGCCCTGGGTATTTAAGCAATGATTCAATCAATTAGGTGACCATTCCTTAATCTATTCCTATGGAAATCTCTCCTATACTCCCTCCTGTCCAACCTTGCGAGGTTGTCACAAACCCATCAATTTCTATCTCCCAGCAGTTAAAGCAATCAGTTAAGTTTTGGTTTCCTTTGTCTATCCTATGGCAAAGTCATCCAGGCTTTGTCATAACCAGAGTACCCCTTCAGGATATGAAATAGGGTATAAATATTATCTTCATAACAATAGTAAACTGTGCCACAGTGGACGAAACCAGCCACTCTTTTTCTTGTTGAGTCCCGCATTGGAACCTCCTGTGCCACTCTCAGACGCATGTCTGAGTATCTTCGCTGTGCAGAACTCTTCTCTTCAAGATTGATAACTATCACCCTATATTCCCAAGTCTTTCCCTCTATCTAATCTTTCTGCCTTACTCTGCTATAGCCTCCTATGGTTCTTAAGAACATGCGTTGTGCATGTTACTGCACTTTGTGTTATTCAAATAAGATACTTTATTTCACTTTAACTGGAGTGCTCACTGCAGTTAGTACTGATATACATAGGTGAAAAGATCCCTGAAGTTACCCAGCTCTCACAAGCTTCCTTTTGAGTTAATAATTTCCCCGGATAATAATACTAGAGATTTTGGCATCATGGGTGGGCCTCTAAAGCACCTCCACCTCTTATGATAACAAGATTGGTAGCCTATGGTAGCTCTCTCATTCCTTTCCCCCACTGGCCTCGTGCTGGACACAGTGCAATGCTTTTGGGCATTTCTGGTAAGTGATGGCCATTCCATGCATCATCTGCATGTATCCATAGGCATGGTACTCCCTTTTCTTTGTGCAACCCACTTTTACTGGAATAGCCTACCCACTAAAATCCTGGGGAAAAGCATGACTCCAGATACAGACCATATCCTTCCACTGTACTGATTTGGTAGGGACAGTGCTGAATAATCCTCTGTCCTCACGCTTTTCCAGCTGCTTTTAACATGTCACGGTTTCTCTCTGCTCCTTCCACTTTCCTCCCTTACTTTCATCTCCCTGCAAACTGTGTTCAAAGTACAAACACAGTTTGTACTCAATTAACTCAGCAGGGGGAAGAGGAGAGAAAGGGTAGAATCTTGTCCTTCCCAGTAGGCTTAGGGAAAATAAATCTGCTGCAGCTTTGCCTAGCTTATGTGTTATTCCTTATTAATAACTTTTGCCATCCTGACCACACTCTGATTTTGCTTGGCCACAGATGTCCTGGTGTTCACCTGTGAAACGTTGGAAGGTATGACATACAGAAACATGAAGTGTTGGAGGGTATGACATAAGGAAACATGGAGATGGCATGGGGCTTATCAGAAGTCTGCACTCACAGATACCTACCCAGGGTAATGGAAGCAGAATTATGCATAGATTATGATAATAATCATGTTTATGCCATCATCTCTGTACATACTATAACCCCTGGCAATGACCAGCCACTTTAGTGTTCCTGTTTTAAAGACTGATACATAAAAGCAATCATGTTTCACTCTTATTACAGTATTTCAGCCTGAATCACCTTTAGGAAACTCTTAAGATATTATCAATCACAGAGGAAACATTTTCTGGCCTTCTCACTCAGTCTTCAAATAAAAATAAATCAAGCAGAACAGAGCAGAAAGAAATTGCTGCTGCAGTACAATGGGCAGAGTGTAGCCATAACACATCACCAAGAAAGAACAAAATCTGTCATCAAAAAGAGGCCAAAAAGGAAGTAGATTTGCATCAGATCTTCACAAACTGATTTATATGAGTAGCTGCAAATTTAGAAATACTTAAATTGAAATAGCCACAAAATAACTTCATCAGGCATGCATGGATTCACTCTATCTTTTTGTACTAGAGTACCCTTTATTCCTCAGCCAGTACAAGAATCCTGGCTGGTGGATTCTGAAAACTGTAGTCCAAAAAGTAACTTTTCCAAGCTCTGATGCATTGTATGTGGACAAACACACACCCTATATATATGTATTTATTTGTCTATTCTGCTGTCAGTGTGTGTGAAGCATGTGGGAGATAATAATTACAATTTTAAAAGTCTACTTCTTCATTAATTGATTAATGCAATAAAGGAAAGATACATTAGCATCTGTTTATATGGCTAATTAACTGCACTCATTAACTCATAGTAGCTTTCACAAATGTAGTGCTACAACACCACAAATGTCAACTGTAGTAGCTCCCACACAGTTACTGTATATGTCATGAAACTGTAAAGTTTTATGCAAGTTGCATTAATGCATGCCTCATGTATCCTTATGATAACATGACATTCATTGTCAAAAAAGTGAAATTACTGTAAGTTAAATGTATTTGGTTCTGCTTTTTTTTTTTGCAGTATAAACTCCGTTATTAATATAACACTTTTTTTGGGCAATGATTTAACATCCCAGATATTTTTATACTTTATTTCTTCCTAAGTATGGTTCAGTTTCAGTGTGCCAGGAAAGCTGTCCACTTTCTCTTTTTCGTTTTCTAAAAGATGACAGATGCACTTTTTACCATATGTTATTTCCCATACATGTATGTATATGTATGTATCTGTCTGTCTGTCTAAATGTCCTGTTAGAGGCCAGCTTATGCCTGCATAAATAGTTAATTCTGGTAATTGCAAAGGTTGGAATTTTCTACCAACCCTGTGCAATGACCAACACCCCCCCCACACAATTCACCTTTCCCCTTTCCCCTGAATACCCACTTTTTAGACAGTGGAGAGTGGGGGAGCAGCAGAGAGGCATGCTCCAATATTCCTACAGCTGGTTGCATGGCACTGAAGTCATCTTCCAGGACCTCTGAAGAACTCTTGAGAGGTCATAGGGGATGTCTTGTTGCTGTGTGTCTGGCTAAAGGAACAAAGCTAGATGCCTCTCTGCTGCTACTCTGCTCTCCATGGCTTAGTAAGTTGGTGTTTGGGGGATAGATCTGCATCAGCTAGAAAGTGGGTTTGGAGGTTGTGTGTGTGAAAGGAAAGACACGTTGATGTTCTGCCTGTACAGAACTATACAATATGTCTCCCAGTATAGGATCTTGGCTATCTATCTATCTATCTATCTATCTATCTATCACTTGGATCCTACATTGGCAGACATAGCTTTGATGGCAGAGCACCATCATCATAGGTACTTCTGCTGACGTTACCCTTCAAAAATCTGCCTCTCAAGCTAGGCAGAGCTCCAACTGAAGGGTTCCCAGAGTACTGCAGATTGGGCCACTAGGAAGCGATGACTGTAGTGCCCTCTTGTTTGAGGAGTGCATTGAGACAGGCAACTGAAAACACCCCTCAGGGTCCTGCCACAACTGCTTCTCTGAATATGTCCCACAACTGGGAGAGCATTGCAGCCACAATTTCCCAGAGCCCTGATCTGCAGCACTTCAGCAACCCTTTGTTTGGGGGGGTGCTGCCTTTCTCAAGGCATAGGTTTTTGGGCTCATAATCAGTCATTAATGACCATAAACCTAAACCCCAAAGGTTACAAGGTTGCACAGCCATCTTACAATCTTATGAACACTGAACAGGATGCCAGCCATAATCTTTCTATGGATTTTATCAGACATACGAAATAGGGTGTCATAACGATGCCACATAAATGCAAAAGGGTGCACATATCAGACAATGTCACCCTTTTGTGTTTACATACTGGCCATCAGCTGATCTATTTTATTGACAGCCCAAGATATCAATAGATTGGCTGTGGTGATTTTTTTGCCAGCATTGCCGGCATATGAAACCTCATGTCTTCTGCCCTCCACGTACTTACCTTGTGAATGGCCGGACTGGCCAGAACACGTCTGGGTGAGATCATGACATCCAGGTAGGTGACACTCTTTTTATGACCCTCCCCGGTTTACTTGGAACTTTTAAAGTGTGTTTATGTGCTTAGTGTAACTTTTTTGTGTTATTATTGTTTTTTTAATTTCCAAGACTAGGTATTCTCACAAGAATCCACACGATTTCAGATGAGGAAGTGAATGGAACTCTATTCACTTCTCATTCATTGCCAGGGTTGCCTTTTGCCAGGATTACAGATAAATGAAGTATGGGGCATTCTTTTACCAACGTAAAAACACCACAAAATATGCTGGCACAAAGAACGCTTGGAGTTGGTGGTCTGATAAAATCCTGTATCTCAGCATTTTTGGAAATCCTCACCAAACTGCTCCATGACTTATATTGGAGTGAGGTTTCTTGATGATAACTCAGACGCTAACAAATACATATCCCAAAAACAAATTTATTTGAAGTCCAGAATGAAACTTGTAAAATGTAGGGGTTTCTGTTTTTGCTTTAATCCAGAATTCACTTAAGGGTAGCAGTTTTTAAATGTGTTTGTGTGCTTTTAAAAACTTTTTGAGTGTTATTTTTTAAAAAATTCCCATGCTATGTATTGTTGTGAGAATCTGTGAGATTTCAGACAAGGAAGTGAACAGAGCTCCGTTCACTCCTCATTCATTGCCTGGGCTGCCTTTTGCTGGGATTACAGGTAAGTGTGGTATGGGGAGTTTTTTTACTGGCATAAAGACAGCACAAATTATGCTGACAAAATAATGTTTTGGGAGGGTGGCATGACAAAGTCCCTTATTGTCTCATTTCACATGTGCACCTTGTTAGTTTTGGATAAAATCACCACAGAAGCATGTTGAACTGCTCTTTTTTTTGGTGGTGTAGGAACCTATCCATATTCTTCCCATATTATTTCTGTCTCTGCTACCCAATTTTTTGTTAAAGAAGTAATATTCAGAAACACACCTGCTTTGTTAACTCAGCTGTTAGCAGTAGTTGAATAACGAAGAAAAATGTTCTATATTGTTGTTGATCAAGGCTCTGTGTTTGTGTTTTCTGTCTAAGCTGCACCTGAAAATATTTAACTATTAAAAAGTAGTATATATTCAGTTGTTGGGAATTTGATAATTTTTTATTATGTTTTTCAACTATTAGTTCAAGAATGATATATGACCACAGGGACTGTGCTCTTTGATTTAATATTGGATTTGTAATTGGGATCTAATGATACTTATATTGGATGTCTTTTTAAAACAAGTCCTCATAATTAACAAAAGTCAGAATCAGTGAAATCTTTTACCCTCCAAACTGGGTAAACCCCACTGAATTCAGTGGAACGTAGATATGTCTAAGCTTACACTGCAAGCTAGCACTTTAAGGAGAAAAATTCTAGCCCAGCCTGGTCCATGCTGTGTACTGTTTTTGCCTGCAAAGAATTATTTTATAAGATAGAATTTTTTTAAAAAAAGTCATTTCTCTTCCTGCTGCCTGAAATGGTACAATATAAACAAATTGTATATACCCCAACATAGAGATGTATTTACCTGTAACAACCTGCAAGGAGATAAAAACGGGTCCATCTGAAGGGCTACCTAGCCCAAACCCAGTTTAAAGGTAAGAAAGGGAGAATCCAAGGACCTTGAAATTGCCCCTCAACATTTACAGTATCCTAGCTGACACATAGGTCACAGGGTTACAGTCTTTTCAGTATGGTAGTATATGCTTTATTTCTGCTTAAAACAGTAATTATTTCTAAATGTGCTTCAAAGAATATAAGAAGAGCTGTGCCTAATCAGACTGTCACTCTAGAACCATATTCTGTAACCACAGGGCCAACCAGTTGCCTTGCTCTGTCATCATCATCATCAATCATCCCACTGTATATCATGAAATCTTAGGGTGGTATGCAAGTAAAATCAATATAAGCAGATTAATAAAATTTAAAACAACAAAATTGTTTACATAGACTAAAAAAAACCACAAAACAAATTGACAAGTTAAAAATCAGGTTAAGAAGGTTCAAACGATGTAATACCATTGCTGCCTGAAGTCAGCACTGGTGCTAATTGGGCCTCCAGGGGGAGTGCCACAATGTGGGTGCCACAGTTAAGGAGGCCCTCTCCCATGTATTGATATCACTGGTGGGACACTGAGAAGGACCACTCCAGAAGACCTTAATCTTTGGATAAGCATATGCAGGGAAAGAGGCTTCCTCAAATTGAGGTCCATAGCTGTTTGGGACCTTAAATGTTATCACAAGCACCTTGAATTCAGACTGGAAGCATATACCAAGGCAGGGCAATTCTTTTAAGACCGGCATTATATAATGTCTATATGGTATTCCAGCCAGCAGTTGAGCTAGTAGTGTATTTTGCATTACCTAGAATCATAGAACTGTAGAGTTGGAAGAGACCACAAGGGCCATCCATTCCAACCTCCTGCCATGCAGGAAATCATGATCAAAGCATCCCTGACAGATGACCATCCAGCCTCTGTTTAAAGACCTCCAAGGAAGGAGACCCCACCACGCTCCAAGGGAGTGTGCTCCACTGCCAAACAGCACTTACTGTCAGAAAGTTCCTCCTAATGTTGAGGTGGAATCTCTGTTCCTGGAGCTTGCATCCATTGCAGCTTCTGAGTCACCTTCAGGGGTATCCATACAGTGTTCCTCTCAAAAAAATAAATAAAAAAATAAAAAAGCACTCTCCCTCTGATACTGGAGGTGATATTTAGCTGTTCTGCCTGGTAACTACTGATGATCCTAATTTCCATTAATTTATCTAATTCCCTTTAAAGCCCTCCAAGTTGTCAGCTATAATTACATTTTTAGCAGTGATTTTCAGAGTTTTAACTGTGCACCGTGTTTGCAATCAGGTATCTTTGATCGGATGGGCAGGTGGGAAGGAATCAATGGGTCTAGCTTTTGTGATAAATTCAGGCTGCATTGTTACCTGAATAGCATGGGCTCTGGGAGGAATTCACTTGTGTCTTGATACTAATATGGGGAACTTTAATTAGCTCAATATAGCAGCGAGAGGCCAGGACCTTTTGACCTATGTATACCAATACTAACTGATGAGACTCCCAAACAGGAAATAAAATAAAATGGTTTTCATTGAAAAATAAGCTCGGAAGCATTCACACCAACACTCAGGCCTCAAGCAACCACACAAGGCTATTGAAGAAAGTAGGAAGTATTGGAATAGAGGGGGAGCATTTGGGATGATGGGCTATACTATACCTGTCCAAAGAGCAGAGATTCATGTAGCAGAAGATACTCAGATGGAGCTCTGAGGGTCACACTGTAGACGGACAGAGTGATGGGATGCAAGAAGCTGTGAACACTTTGACTGTATTTTGGGTGATATTTATACCCAATATTTATCCTTAAGGGGTGTTATGAGTGGAATACAATGTTAGATGGAGTTTCCCACAGTTTGAAATGGAAGCTCCGGCTGTGTTAACTATCACTAATGCAGAATTTGGAAAGACCTTTCCATTAGGTTTTGAGCAAACCTTCACTCAGTCCTTATTTCTGGGGAAGTTTGGGTCTACTGCTAACCTCATGAAGCATCAATAAACAAGCCAATTTATGAAATATAGCCAATTGATGAATTATTGGAAGGGTATGGGTGTCAGGGCAGGTAACAACATGAGCAACATAGATGGGAGGAAAGCAGGATATGATAAAATATTAGGGATTGGATGTGCATGCACTGGGTATCCATGTTCCTTAGATGTAGCACTGTAGCGAAGCTAGGGCTTATAAGGTTGGGTACTTAGGCCAACATCTGCCTCAGTTATCCCTGTTGCCCCAAGGTATGAGTTTTCCAAGCAACAATATATAGCTGTGAACCATCTCTGTTGTATGCATAGTGTTTGGGGATTGCTTTTCTGAATGGGCCATTAAGATCCATTAGCTTTTTGCAAAATACCTCCTGATAGAAATGTAAACTTTTAGAACTGGTTTGTTGGGTATATAGGAAACTGTCTTTATACTGAGTGACTCCCTTGGCCATCTAGCTTAGTATTGTGAACACTGATTGGCAGCTAAGGCTCATGAGGATTTCAGGCAGGATTCTCATCTAGCCCTACCTGGAGATTCATGGTATTTCATGTTGTCTCTCAACCAAGTCCTAATCAGACCCAAGCTTGTTATGAAATCAAAGGAGATACTGTAACAGAATCATAGAGTTGGAAGAGACCATGAGGGCCATCCAGTCCAACCTCCTGCCATGCTGGAATAGACAATCAAAACACTCCTAACAGACGGCCATCCAGCCTCTGTTTAAAAACCTCCAAAGAAGGAGACTCCACCATTCTCTGAGGCAGTGTATTCCCCTGTTGAACAGCTCTTACTGTCAGGAGGTTCTTCCTAATGGTGGAATCTCTTTTCCTGTAGTTTGAACTCATTGCTCCATGTCCTAGTCTTTGGAGCAGCAGAAAACAAGCTTGCTTCCTCTTCAAATATTTAAACATGGCCATCATGTCAACTTTTAACCTTCTTTTCTCCAGGCTAAACATACCCAGCTCCCTAAGCTGCTCCTCATAGGGCATGGCTTCCAGACCTTTCACCATTTTGGTCACCCTTCTCTGGACATGTTCCAGCTTGTCAATATCATTCTTGAATTGTGGTGTCCAGAACTGGACACAGTATTCCAGGTGACCAAAGAAGAATAGAGTGGTACTACTACCTCCCTCAGTCTAGACACTATATTCCTATTGATGCAGCCTAGAATCACATTGGCTTTTATAGCTGCCAAATCACACTGTTGACTCATGTTCAGCTTGTGGTCTACTAAGACCCCTAGATCCCTTTCACATTTACATATCATTTGTTTTTTTTTTAAATAATTTTATTAATTTTTTTAAAATTAAAAAAAAAACAGACATACAATTACTACATAAAACTAACAAACATATATAACAGTGATTCCCTCCACCGAGGGACTTCCCTTTATATTCATCCCTCTTTCCAAAATTTCATTGTTTCTATCTCAGGTTTGCTTCCTCTCCCTTTTATTAATACAAATTCTAAAAATTTACTCCATTTTTCACAAAAAACATTCTTATTTAACCCTCCTTTTTTTTCCTTAACCATATTTGTTAATTTCTCATTTATTGCTATATTCCATACCTCGTCATACCATTCTTCTATTTTGTATTCACCTTGTATTTTCCATTTCTTTGCTATTATTAACCTTGCTGCTGTCAGCAAATTTGTTAACAAATCCTTAACAATTTGAGATTCTTGTATTTTTTCACAATATGATAATAATGCTATTTCAGGGCTTAATGGTATATTTATCTCCAGTATTTCACTTATTTCCTTCATTACTATTTCCCAAAATTTCTGTACATATTTGCAATTCCACCACATATGCATATACGTTCCCAATTCTTGGCATCCCCTCCAACACTGTGCTGAATGCTTTTTATCTATTTGATTCAATCTTACTGGAGTTAAATACCATCTCCATATAATCTTATAGTAATTTTCTTTTATTCTTACTGATAATGTTTTCAAATGTTGCGTATTCCATATTTTTCCCCACTTAGATTTGTCTATTACAATTGCTACATCTGTTTCCCAAACATCTTTTAAATGGTCTTGTACTTCTTCATTATCCATTAACATTCTATATATTTTGCTTGTAATACCCTTTATAACTTTTTCTCTTGAATAGCTTTTGTAATTAATTCCTCAAATTTTGTACTTTTCCTACAACTATCCTCCTTTAAACAACATATCATTTGTTTCCACAGTGGTGCAGTGATTGTTCAGGGTGGCACATTGGCTAATTGATTTTGATCAACACAGCTATCTGCACCTTTGGATGTTCCTTAGAGGCTGGGTGTGAAGATTGTTATGTTAAGTATCTGAACTTCAAAATGTGCTACTATACATAGCTTACATACTCTGTAAAGGTGCATCCCATCCCTTGCCTGACCCTAAGAAATCCTGTGAGCTTCTTCTGCCACTATTCTTATTATAAGTTTGGAGTTGTCCATTTAGAAACTGTTTTCAGAAACTGAATTCTATGCACAGTCTCAAATATCAGCCATTTGCAGACAGTTCTGAAGAGCTTTTAATTACGAAACCTCCCTGCCCCCACCCTATAGCTTTCTTTTTCCAAGTGCTTTGTTTCTCTTGGCATGGAGCTTTTGAACTTAATGGCAAACCAGATATGAACTCTGAATGGAACTGATGTCATTACCTGTGATTTTCACACCATCTTAAGCTCCCACGCTATCCTCAGCTGTGCATGATTGAAAATGAAATAAAGAAAAATAGACGATAAACACATCTGATGATGCAGGTGCCACCATCTGCTTCATCTCCAGCTGCTGTGACTGCTGACGTGTTCCCAGTCTCTTCCATATTTCATCTCAGTGTCTAAAATCAAGCAAGAATATCAGCTTAAGAATACTATCAGCACACCAGTTGTGACTGCAACAGTTGGGTCCTTGGTGACTGACCCCTGAATACAGAATTTCTAGTCTTGGAGGAAGTCTTTGCAGGCCATCTAGTCCAAACTGTGCCTGATGAAGGAGATCCAGAGCTGGAACATAGCCAGGAGATGGTTGTTCAGCAGGGCCCCCAATACAAATTCTCTCCCCCGGCAAGGAATTCTCCTTCACTCCCCAAATTTTCAGCATTGCAGTAATTTAGAACTTCAGTTGAATATTAAGAAGTACAGTTTAGACATTTAAAAAAGGGATAGGCAACATTACCAAGGGAATGTGAACACAGCCATTGTGAGTTCTAGGTATGAACGATTTTCAGTGTCTCACTCTCTTCAGTGATAGAAATGTGGGGACTGATCCTTCGATCCAACCTCTGCTTGAATACCTCCAGCAAGAGCATACCACCCTTCTAGACAAATGGCTCCATTGTCAAATGGCTCTTTCTGATAATCCAAAATATAGAGGTAGATTTGAAGCATGCTATAGACATGTGACCTGCAGCTAAACTCTATCCTAAACCTTTTGTAAATGTCAGATCTCTGAATTGCAGCCAGCCTTGTATTTTCAGAGATGGGGGTCCCACCATTAATTCTCCAAAACTACGCATTGCTAGCTATAATCTGATTAATTGCATTTGTCAAGGCTACAATATCTGGCCAAACGTTTGGATCCTATCCTCCCCTCCTCTCTGTCGGCACATACTTAGGGATTTTTATTTGGTCCTAATAAATGTTCATTTGGATTTTTGTTGTTGTTGTTGCTGTTGTTTGCATGAGCCAGTACAACTACCTTTTGCTTTCTCATAATGTTTAACTGAAATTTATTCTCCTTTAATTTAAGCCCATTAGAATTTGTCCTGTTCTTTGGAGCAGCAACAGAAAACAATTCTTTGCAGTTTTGGAGGTGACCGGTCTGTTGTGTAGTGTAAAGTATTATCACATTCACTCTTCAGTCTTCTCAAAGTCAGTTCCTCCCACTGTTCCTCATAGGAGTTCTTTTTTCCACACAATGGGCCATCTTTATTGCCGTCCCATGAACATTTTACAGTTCATGTGAACTACAGCATTTTCCCTGATTATGAATGGTCTTCCCCTTAGATAGTTATGTAAATCTGAGCCTGATTTGGAAGATTTTGCTGTGAAGGTTTTTTTTAAATTGAATTAAAAATTGGATTTATAAGCTATTTATACAGGGATCTTCAGGAACGGTCTCTAAGAGTGGCATATGGCTCAAATCTCTGGCTTTTCTGCGCAATTGAAGATTCAGGAAGGACTCATCCCGTGCTTTCTGCAAGTGTGCTGATGACTAAAAAGGCCAATCCGAGATAAACATGTCCGGTTGCAGAAAGCACAGCAGAAGGTCTCTTTGGGTGATGATTCCGGGTTGTGATTCTGCATTGTCTTTTCTCTTCAAGACTTGTTCAGCATGAGTTCTCAAATAAGGCTGCAGCATTGTGGATAGTGCATCTCCATGCCTCCCGATGTGAGGCCAGGGCGGATCATTGTTGTTGATCAATTTGGCCAAGCCTGAGATGTTGTTTCAGGGAGTCCTTGTATCGCTTTTTTGGAGCGCCCCTCTTTTGCTGACCCGTGGCGAGTTCACCGTAGAGTACTATTTTGGGGAGCGATGGTCCTCCATCCTAGAAACATGCTCAGCCCAGTGCAGCTGTGTTCTCAATATCATGGCCTCAATGCTGGTGATCCCTGCTTGCTCAAGGACAGCAACATTCGTCACATAGTCAGTCCAGTGTATATTTAGGCACAAATACACAATGGGAATAACAACAAAAAGATGATGATGAAAAATAATCCCACCTGTAAATGAAAAATGGAAGTTTTGTTTTTAGTTTGGGAAAATAGTTTTAGTTTAGTTTTAGTTTTTAGTTTAGTTTTGGCTGATTTGGAGGCCAGTGTGGGCTTGCTTGCGGGGGGTGGGGATGGAGGCTAAGATTTGCCCCATATTCTCTGCAGGCACCCACTCCTGATTCAGAGTTATTATAAACATGGCACATCACTATGATCAGAATGTTGTTCAGATAATAACACTGCAGTATTCTCAGCTAGAGTCAGAATCATAGAGTTGGAAGGGGGCTCATGGCCCATCTATTCCAACTAGAATATCCAACTAAAGCATCTCCAACATGTAGCTGTCCAGCCTCTTTCTGAAGACATCCAGAGGAGGGAACCCTACCACCCCTCTAGGCAATTGATTCTCCTGCTGAACGGCTCTTGCCATCAAGAAGTTCCTTCTAATGTTCAATCGAAATCTCCTCTCCTGTATCTTTGAACCATTAGACCTGGTCCTACCCTCTGAGGCAGTGGAGTACAGGCCTGCTGCCTCCTTTCTGTGACAGCCCTTGAGGTATTCAAAGAATGCAATCATGTTACCCCTCAGTTTTCTCTTCATCAAGCTGAACATGCCCAGCTATCTCAATTTTTTGAGATCAATTTTTCCCCCATCAATGAAAAGTGGCACCTAATTAACTGGTGGAGCACACAATGACCACAGGAGGATGATGATATCGTGCAATCATGGGAACCCATTTGTGGTCCTACCACGTTGTAATTGTGCTATTACAGCCCCATTTGATAAAGTACTTAGTCCTCTCTGTCAGAAGATCTGGTGCAACAACAAACTACAAACCCCAGGATTCCATAGGATGGAGCTATGGTAGTTAAAGTGGTGTCAAACTGCATTATTTCTGCAGTGTGGTAGCAGCCTTGATCTTCTGTTTGTTCCTCTGCCTAAACAACCAGTTTCTCTTCTACACTTCATTGACTGTTCATGCCATGTTCTGACCTTTTCATTGCATTTTTATTTACATTTTTGCTTCCTTCTGAAGACTCTGGGGCTGACATGATTCCGAATCAAGATAGCTTTGCAATTCATGCTCTTTTGGACTCCTTACCCAACTTCTCGACACAGCATTCATCTAGAGAGGTGTACTCCAAACTGAACTAAAACAATTAAATTCTGTACCCAGACAAATAAATTATTTGCCCAGAAAACAGAATCCCATGATCATTATACATTATGCAAACTGAGCAAATATGCATAATTTTCTCTTTATTTTGCATAATTTATCTATGCAGTTTCTATTATTTTGCATAATTTATTATGGTTTGCTATTCATGAGAGAGCATCAAGAATGATGCAGGGTACTGAAGTCAAAGGGCCAGTGTGGCGTAGTGGTCTGACTGTTGAACTATGACTATATTGTGGATTGTGTATTCCTGCATGGCAGGGGGTTGGACAGGATGGCCCTCGTGGTCTCTTCCAACTCTACAATTCTATGATTCTATGATTCTATGACTCTGGAGATCAATGAAAACCCACTGGGTGACCATGGGCAAGTCACACACTCTCAGCCTCAGAAAACCCCATCATAGGTTCACCTTAGGATTGCCATAAGTCAGAACCAACTTGAAGGCACACAACAACAATAACTGAAGTCATAGTTGAGTTGGTTGCTCATCTTCCTCTCTATGTGTGGGCTTTGAGAACCTAGTGGGTATAATGGACAACATTGCTCCAGAGAAAGGCAGCTTCCCTCTTTTCTCAATTGCTATGGCTAGTGGCATACAAGGAACTGTTTAGGACCTGGGGCTTTAGAGAGGGTGAACTTTATGGGAGTTGGTTTTGGGACCTTCCCAGGGCCATATTGGAGCCTTCTCTCAGCTGGATTAGCCCCATGGCCTAGAATCAAGATTTTCCTCTTCCCTGGCCTACATATATCCATAGACCCAACTATGTTCTGTCTCTAACTATTTCAACATAGCTTTGTAGTTTTTAGCAGGTATTGCTTATAAAAACATGGAGCCATATCTTCACAGCCATAACGACTAGAAATTTCTTTTTTCTTTTTTGGCTTTAAAATGACACAGAAATTCTTGGAAGCTGAGTTGTACCCAATGCCACTTCCTACACTTTTCCTGCACTCACTGAGGAATTTATAGTCCATACACAGCCTTGCAGTCTTCTTATCTACCTTGGATGTTGACCTATGCCATCCTAGAATAAAGTTTAAGAATTAGAGGAAGCTTCCTTTTGTGCATTGAGAATGCCAAATGCAGGGATAAACTTAACCTTGAGACAGAAATAATATACTGGCATCCCTGCTGGTCAAAGGTGGCTTCAAAGGGATTTTGCAAGGTATATCTCGCTGTTCCTTCCTTGATTCTACTCTGGAGATTCTACTCTGGTAATAGACAATCCAAGAGACATTTTCAAAAATGAGGTTTACCCATATTTGATAAAAGAAACACAAATCAAGAGATTTTTGTTCAGTGGGAGTAATCCATCTTTCTTATCCTCTCTAGCACATTCATACAGAAAATAGGCATATAGAGGTAAATACAGTACACTCTGAAAGTAACACAGAGAGCTTGAAAAAGTTATTTTTGGACTATGATTTCCAAAAGTAAAGCATCTAAGCTCTGGTAGTGCACCACTAGAATCAAACTCTTCATCTGCTATACTTCCATATAAAACAGCTAGTTGAAAAAACTCTTAATTCTCTGTGAGAAATAACTCCTGTTTGGCTTACTACTTTAATGGTTCTTTATGATATCACTTAACCTATGTTATTTATTTCTTAAAAGAGTAACAGGTTACATTGCTTGTCTTAAATATATAACTTCCTAGTTACTTATAATTACTTAAACTTAAAATACAGTCAGACCCCTGGTCTGTATCCATGGGGGTTCAGTTCTCAGACTTACTGTGGATACTGAAAACTGCAGAAAACAGCAAACCCTATTAAAATAAAGGACTTCAGGTACAAACATACCATGGAGTTGCATTGGAGAATCTAGAAAATGCCTAGAGAGGATGTCTCTCTAGTCATTTTCCAGTGCAACTCTATGGTACGTGTCCCTATTTTTTCAGCTGTGGATAACTGAAACCATGGATACTGGATACAAGGATCTGACTTGTATAAAACATTTCCTCAAATCCTCGAAAACAACAGCCCATTAAAAATTTAGGAGTAATAAGGAAATGACAACTGATATGGTAAAAAATTAAACATATCACCATTAGTATATAACTAGTTAAAAGTAAGAACATTGGTGATGTCATTACCATAAAACATAATATGTTACACCTAACATGCTACTTAAGCTCTATCCTAGAGCTACTTTTACTACTACTAAAAGTAGCTACTAGAACTACATTTGCTATTACTTTGGCTACTACTTCAGTATTCCTCAGAGTATTGCTTCCTGCAGGAAAATGACAAGGCAATAATTTACATGGGGAAAATGGGAGGAAATGTGCTTCCAGATGAAGTATATATTGGACAATCTGCCTCCTTCAAGGAAGTTTAGGGAAGGGCAAAATAGCACATACCCTTCAACATTTCATAGTTGAAAACCAGGACACACATGGCCAAGCAACATCAGTGCGGTCAAGAGAAAAAAGTTATTAATGAGGAAGAACACACAAGCAAGGAGAGGCTGCAGCAGTTCGCTTTTGCCTGACCCTACTGGGAAGGGTGAGATTCCACCTTCTTCTCTTCTTTGCTCCCCTTCCAGTTAATTGAGTGCAAACTGCTGAACTCAGCTTGCAGCAATTGAAGCAAGGTGAAGACAAAGGGAGAACGTGAGAGTAGGAGAACCAAATTGGGACATTTTAAGAGCAGCTGAAAAAGTGGGACAACAGAAAATGAATTAGGACTGGCTCTGTCAATTGGGGAAGTTGGAGGGTATGATATCAACTTCCTCCATGTTTTCTCACTGCTGCTTCCTTCTTTCCTCTTATCACAGAAAATTCTATTCAGTAGAGAAGATGGAATCGCTATACAATATCTTTGGATTAGTAGTATTAGATGCCATCCATCTGGTAGCACCCCAAAGCTTCCAGGTATATAAATAAAAAGGAGTGGTTTAGGTACGGTGTGTAGTTATTGGGGGGATGATCATTGCTTTTTCCAAATAAGAATTTTGACCCTCTAAATGAAATTTTCCTCCAGTTCCCAAATTTCTAGCATTGCAGAGAGTGAGGGATTGAAAATCGTGCATATCTAGGACTGATATATTCTGTGTTCATGTTCTCTTACATTTGCTGTGTTTGCATTCCTTTGGCAACTTTGCCTGCCACTTTCCTCTCGATGAATAAACTGCATTTCTAAATGCTCATCTGAAATTTTAACTTATTACAATGCTATAAAGTGGGTGGTGGAAAAAAAGGGAGGTGGGGCTATGTCTCCTTTTTGTCTCACCCTAACTATACCCTTGGTTTAGGTCCATTACATAGCAGAATAAATTTTTCTTCAGGGTTATTATGATGATAAATCATTGTCCCAAAACTGCAATATACATGCATGTCCAAAAAAACAGTAAATCTTCACACATTTTTATCACTATATAATACCAAAACAAGGAAAAGACAAATTGTCTATCATTAAAGAATACACATTAAAATATAAACACATAAACTGGGAATAGAGCTTTGTATTATTTCTCCCTGTATTGACCTGAAGAAGGATCTTCTCTCCAAACATGTCATTGACAATACTGAACTATCTAGATGGACAAATGGGCCTGTTTTGATATAAGGTATCTTTCCTTGTTTTTATAATGCCAAACAAAAAGGTTAGTGTGTAATAATCATTCTTGCCAGCCAGCACATATATGATTTTTTCCATGTTAAAAATGTGTCAATTTTCTATAGGCAATAAGCAAAGAATTACTCAGTGTCAGCCTGCAATCTGAGCTGTGTGTGTGTGTTCCTTACCCTGCAGTGATGAGATGAGCCTTTCCCTCTTGCTTGAACCATGAGCAGCTGGTGGTATAATGGCACATAGAATATTTTTAGATTCGTAAACAGAAAGTGGCACAATAACATATACCACAAATAAAATACACCCCATTTGGTGACTTCAGCAATGCTGGAAGAATTATGCAACAAACTGACAATTTCAGCAATTCTGGAAAAATGAAACAAAACTGAGAGACAGGCCTCTGTTATTTCAAGATGTACATATCTGCTTGCCCGCCCACCTGTGGCCTGAATCCATTTGACATTTATACACATAGACTAACTCTTCCTCACATACAATGAGTCTGTCCCACTCTAGTCATTTGTATTGCCTAGCATTCTTTCATGTACTGGCTTCTCCAGACTCAGTGACCAGGAGTTTCAGATTTAAAAACAGAAAACTTTATTGTTACAGTAATCCAAAGAGCTAACCCTACAAGTTAATTGCTCAGAATGAAACCTAACTAACAAGCAGTAAACTAAAGGCATTCTACAATCTACAAAATCTAGTAGGCTATACAGTCATTGGCTATCCGTCATCCCCACTCTTAGTTCCCACTGTATCCTGGCTCAGCCCACTTTTCCCAGAGCTAAGTCCAAGTGCTGGCCTCATCAGACAGTTACAGTCATAGAGAACATACTCCCTTTCTACGGTTAGACTACTTTTTTGTTAACAAGCACAGAGGAATGCAAATCCAATTACACACAAAGTGATACAACAGAACTGAATTTGGCAGGAATTGGTCTGGGACCAATCCTGACACATTCTCATCTTTCTTAGCTCAGCTACTGGAAAGTGGGGGTACCTTGATGTATTGCCCAAAGAAAGGATCTGCCAAATTAATCATTGTGGGATTATTATTTAATATTTCATAAAGTTATAAAAACTTTGGCATTTCCTTGCCAGTTGTTTGTAATGTTTTTGACCACCCTGTTGTCTAGGGACATTATCAGGCCACCCCCCTCAACCCCTTCTTTTGCTGGCATAACATTGTTGTTTTTATGCTGGCAAAAGAACTCCCCATGCCACACTTGCCTCCTATCCAAAGTAAAGGCTTCCCCAGCAATGAACGAGGAGTGAACGGAGCTCTGTTCACTTCCTCTATGGAAATCCTGCAGATTCTCACGAGAATATATAGCATGGGAAATAATAATAATAAAAAAACTAAAATAACAAAGTTTTAAAAAGCACGTAAACACACTATAAAAGTCCCAAGTAACCCAGGGAGGGTCATAAAAAGTGCATCACCTACCTGGATATTGCAATCTCACCAAAAGTGTTCTCGCTAGATCAGCCATTGATGCTGCATTCATATGAATACAATGGCACATGGATTCAAACACCAGCAATGCCGGCACAAAATCGTCACAGCCAATCTATTGACAGCTTGTCCCATCAATAAAATAGAACAGCTTTTGAATAAGATATAAATGCAAAAGGACGGCATCATCTGGTATGCGTGCCCTTTTGCATTTATGTGACATTGTTATGATGCCATCTTTGGATGGTCTGATAAAGTCCTAGAACATTCCAGTGGTTTTATTCTCAAGCATTTGATTCAAGCCCAAAATTTCAGAAGTAATGGCTGCCATTTTCTGCAGAGATAATTTGCCATGAGAACCAAACTCTGAATCTGGAGAGAGAAATTGAGAATGCATACACACGCTTTCATATTTGAGCAGTCGGGAAAGAGCAACAGCTGCACAAATTAAAACTCTGACTGAAGCTCTTTATGAAAGTTGATTTGTACTAGCACACACTAGTGATGGAACTAAAATAACAATATTCTAAGGACAACCCTATGACCCTTTCTTTACCTCTTCCTCGTAATGTGTACGGATGCTCAAGGCATGATGTGATATCATTACTCTGTGTTGGTAAAAATCCCATTAAAAAAGTTTTCATCTCTTTCTTGTTTTAGGTACTGCCATTTCCAGTCCTGTGATCTTATAACTTAACTCAGCTTTCCAGCTCTCTATGGATTTTCTGATTTCTAAAAACTAACGTTAATCAGAAGGCCAGGTTTGCCAAGCAAGGAAGCTCCCTGTCTTCATCTAGAACTGAAAAATAGAGTTCCTTGCTGGGATACTGCCAGCCTCATCAAGCTACCTGCAGTAGGATGGAAACAATAGTATGTACAGGCCTATTCATCACACGGGGCTGAATGACATTTTGAAGGCGCAGAAGGCCCTATTTTGGCTTGCCCATCCTTCTCAGCCTCTTCTATCCTTCCCTACCTCCTCTTGACTCTGTGGTTAACAATTAACTCAGAGTTAATAGGTACGGTTTGCTGACTGCTGTGGTAGGAAGTCCCCATGTTGCCATGTTCAGGAAGCTGTCCACAGTTGAAGCTAACAAAGCTTGTCTGTTCTGTCAGTGAGGTGCCAGCCTGCCACCTGCCTGGATTGCCTGATGCAGAACCATTCAAAGTTTTCCTTCAACAGCAACTCTTTCCAAGTCTATGTGTTGCTGTAATACTTGCTGACATAGAAGGTTGTGAGTGGGTGGGACTCCTTTGATGTTTGTAGGGTTTTTGAAGCTTTTGATGTCATTGATGCAGTCACTGCCCTCATTGTTGGCAGTAGCAGAGAGGAATCTTATATCTAAACCTCACCCTGATTGCTTATTTATTAGAGCTGAATCCAGTCCAGTGGGACCTTGGGCCATTTTACAGTAGCTTTGAACCAGTGTTATAATCCTACCAAAA
Organism: Gambelia wislizenii; assembly: GCA_030847615.1. Taxonomy (NCBI): domain Eukaryota; kingdom Metazoa; phylum Chordata; class Lepidosauria; order Squamata; family Crotaphytidae; genus Gambelia; species Gambelia wislizenii. Next base: position 40,094,887 of record JAUMIR010000004.1, read on the forward strand.
TCTTGTTGTACATGAGAGTCTAAAAGAGCAGTTTTATGGGTTGCAGTATACAGGCTTTTTGTATAACTCTTGTATGGTAAGAAGTGGAACTGTTTACTATAGGTCAGAAGGTTGGATTATATTTTGTTCCCATCCTATGAGTGTTAATTGCTTTTACACTGGAATCTGTTACCCATTTATCTAAGAATCAGGATCACAGAATTCAGTGGGACTCTCTTCTGAGACATATAAGAGATATCAGTAGAACAGACTTGTACCAATTGTGACTTACCAAACTGAATGCAGCCCACCAACCTGAGGGATGTAAAACCATTTGATTCTCTTTATACTGAAAGAATAGCTGCCTTAATTTTATTTAATTTTGGCTAATGCTGCAAAAGTGCATTCAGGGATGTGAAATGTTTGTGTAAAAATTCTACTTTCTTTCAAGATTTTTGCAAATTGTTTGTTCACCCTCTCCTTGGATGCCAAATATTTGCTTCATTTTTACCTCATCACATGGCCCCAGCCAATCAGAGATCAGATTGTTGTTGCTGTGTGCCTTCAAGTCATTTCTGACTTATGGCAACCCCAAAGTGACCCTATCAAGGGTTTTTCATGGCAAGATTGGTTCAAAGGTAGTCTGCCAATGCCTTCTTCTAAGGTTAGGACAGTGTGCCTTCTCAGGGTCACCTAGTGGATTCCCATGGCTGAGGGGGGTTGAATCTTGGTTTCCCAAAGTTGTAGTCCAGCATTCAAACGACTACACCACATTGGCTATCCAGAGATCTGATAGTCAACATATGTGATGATGTGATTTGACTATGTGATGACTTCACTGAGGGCAAATGAAAGTCATCCCAATGTCCGAACACTAAACATCCCACTGAAAGCAAATGCAACAAATATGAAAATGGATGACACTCATGTTCCCTTCAGATGCAAATGTTATCCATCAGCACCCCTTGACATTCAGTGGGATGTGCATTCAAGAGGTAGATCATAATGTTAATCTCTGTCCCCACTCTGCCTCAACTAGTCAACGACACAGCACTAGATTAGAGTGATAAAGCATAGGCCTGGTTGCTGAGACCATGTGATGCATTGCCTCTTATTAGCATCTGCCTCTTTCTGTACAGTTTTTTTTAACCTCTTTCCACACAGGTACATAAAATTGCTCCAGATAAAATGGTTTGTGCAAAAATAAGGCTCTTCCCCACACTGGCTCAGTATTACTTTTTTCTGTAGAAAGCTGTGATATTTTCTAAACTTGAACAATTTCTTCAAGGGAAGCACCAAAGTTACTTGCAATCTTCCTGGAACCTGTGTCCCTTGATTCCAGATCTAGTGCCTAGTTCTGGGAGGTAAATGTAGTCTGGGAAAGCTCAGAGGTGTTTTCTTCTTTCCAAACTTTTTGGATTAAAAATCCCAGAATTGCCCAGCCAGCATTCCCAATGGTCAGTTAAAAATTAATAATGACTGGAATTCAGTAAGGGACTTATGTCTTCATAAGTGGACTTACATCTGCAGAAATAGAATTGAGCAGTTTTGCAACATCCATATTTAACCAGGGACTGCTGTGATGTTATTTTATAGGGGAGCCAGTGAAGTGACCGATGTGCAATGGGACCAGTGCACAAGGGGACTGATGCACATTGGGATTGATGTTCAAATGGGACCAATCTGTTTTGGGACATCGGCTAGGGAGTGCTGATGTATTTCACACCTTCACAGTTCACTAATAGGATGTCCTATGCAAGTGTCCCAGGAATCAGGTGGTTAGAATATAAGAGCTGTTGGGTAGTTAATTCAGTCCAGGTCAGTAGCAGGGTATCCAACAGAATGAAGGGAAAAGTCAGACGGTTGTCATCAACCAGTCCAAGAGACATTCAGCAAGTCAGTAGTCCTTATAAACAAAGCCAACAAGAAGTAAAACAGAGTAATAAATTGTAGCCGGTCCAGGGTCAGAAAAACACAAAGACTACTGCTAGTCATCAAGAAGGAGGGTTGAAAGCAATAAAGCTGCCAGGGAGTGGCTGAGAGATTTATGGGCAGCTGTTTCAAAACACCAGGTGCCTAATCAGGTCAGTGTCTCTTACTTAACAACTGCTGGGAACAATGCAACCTTTCTTTGCTCAATGAATGATGGCAATGGGTCTTCAGCATTTGCAACCTCCTGCTGTGGAGTAGTACTTCCCTCTGCCACAACCCACAGCTCCTCTAACACAGATAGAGACCACCAGCTTCCAGAGCTGCAAATTCCTGGCAATCTGCCTCTTCCTCTTCAACTGAATCTTCTGACTCTGGAGGATGAGTTATGACATGGGTTTCTTAGCTCCTCTGCTAAATAGAGTTATGTAATGTAGAGTGCAATAGAAATTTCTGGCCAGTATTTACAGTATTTGCTTCTCTCTTCATATGTCCTGGATTTGGCAAAATGGATTTGATCCCTGCAGAGAGCTGAATCAAATTAGACCTTACTCACTACTCCCTTGCAACTAAACTTGTACTATAATTTCCTTAGAAGCCAATGCATTTCTACTTATACATAGTTTATCCCTTGTCAGTCAGGGAGAGCACACAGTTAAAATAATTTGTTTTACTGATTCCCTCTCCCCGCCCAGCCCACTCTCATATAGCTCTGACCCTAACACCACCCCATTACACTGTCATTGCCAGATGGTATGAATCCTAAAGTTCCTGACATGACAGCTATATAACTTTTACAGTGCATAATTTTAGGAGATGCAGTGAGATGATGAAAGCCTGGAGGTAGAGCTGGATGTGACACCATGATCTCTCTAGCTGCACATTTCTCACTTCATTTCTTAAATATCAGGCTAATGACTTGCTGGATCTGCCAAAAAATATCTTCCATAAAATCACAAACATCTTGTTATTCCAGTTACATTGAGCAATAAAACTTATCAGCAGAGTTCTGGGTTAAAGTTCTCCCTCGACAGATAGGATGATGATGATCAGACTACGGTACTCCCAGTTTCTACAGGGCCATTTAAAATTTTTAGTTCAACAGTTTCCCCCCTAACTCTCAAAAGTAGATCACCTCATATAGTTTCACAGGTCTGCTTCACAGCTCCTGAGATGAAAGCAACTTACACTGTGTGCTATAGAATTTACTTTAATCTCAGCTGTTGCCAACCATGCTGGTGAAAACACATATGAAGAAAGAAAAGCTGGGTGATTCCATCCTCAGCCCAATTGCCTTCCCCATTCATAGAGAGGGAAATTGCTTGTGGACCAGAGGCTATTCTCCCCTCTTATATGGAATGATATGCAGGATAGGACAGTTAGAACCATGTATATAATTATCTTCCAAAGTGAGAGTGGAGCAGCTGAGCAGAACCACGGGCCCTTTCACACTACACAGGGCTTGTCTAAATGGTGAAAATACTCCTATACAATTCAAGAAGAATACCCTTTATCCCAATGCGATCCTGCATCATTTCTCCATATTTGGAAGGAGGGGGCCAAAAACGCCATATACTCCGTGGGTAAAGCCTTTGCGGCTTTCCCCAAAGTTTAAAAATCTGCCATGGAAATGTGCATTCCTGCTCGTTGGGACAAGCAATATGCTTTGCTGAGCTTTCCCGATAAGACTGGAAGTAAAAAGCTGATTAGTCAGATGTGCATGGGGTGTGGAGCTTGCCAGCAAAGCAACACCTGGAACTGCCACGTTGGATTTTCACCATAGAGATTGTGCACTCAGGTGACGAAACAGCCTTTTCCTCCCCTGTTTATTTAAGAAGTTCACACTTCTGCACCTTGGATTTGCTTTTAAAAAAAATACTGTTCAGCAGTGGCAAATGGTGAGAATAAAAACATGAGTAATTCACTTATACCCACCATCTTGATTTGCAGGCATGCCTGTTTGAACATCAAATGTGGATAGCTTCGCATACCTGCAATCTTGGAAAAAAAAAGTGGAGACAAATAAAAGCTGCTATGAATTGGTGTTACTGCACACCAGCCCACAGCTATAGCATTATGATTCCACTTTAATTGCCATGGTTCCATCCTATGGAATCCTGGGATTTACAGTTGAGGGAAGGGTATTTAGAATTCTTAGCAAGAGAGCTCCAGTGCTTCATCAGTCTACAAACCCTAGGATTCCCTAGGATGAAGCTAATGCAGTTAAAGTGGAATCATAGGGATTAAACTGTGTAGTGTAAAAGGGACCCAGAGGTAGAGCCAGAATTCAGAATAGGATGTCCTGGTGACCTTTACAGAACTCAGCTCTTGTATTAGCAGAATGAGACTGTAAAAGAGACAGCACTGTCCTTAGCGGACCCATCACATTTGAAATTATTGCTATATACTTAGAGCAACATTGGAAAATAATTGTTCCTAGAAAGTGATAAACTGGAATTTGCTAACAAATTTGATAATTTTTCCTAGTGCTTAAGCTTTGATGTATTGTAGTTGGATCAGATGTCCCAAAGCAAATTGCTTCCCATCTAGTGGCACAGTCCTCAGTATGCATTCCTTCTCCTGTGATCTTTAGGGCCATAAGTAGGTTTATAGCATTAATACCTGTAATGTAAAACCAGTATTATAAGTTATGCTAAAGATATATGTACTGCAAGTGGACTGACTGAGTCCTTCCCCTTGCCAAGTGAGTGTGTTCACTTTATGTTGTGCCAACTCATTCATCAAGAAGGCTGCAAGCTGAACCATCATAGAGCCACCTATTCATATATATGCTCCTTTATTCATTTAGATGGTCCTCCAAACACTGAGAGCACTTTGAAACTTTTTTTTTTTTTTTGCATCATTGGTCTAGAAATTTGTGACAGAGCAGTGATTAGTGATGTCCTGGATGCTTGAAAATAGGCTTTTACCGCAAACAAGGAAACCCCCCAAAACTGATTTTCTCCTAAGCCCACCTCCAGTTGGAAAATGGTATGTCTGCATCAAACCAGTTTCATCATTTTAACATGATCATGTCTATTTTTGCTTAAAGGTAGAATGTGAAGTAAGTTTTCTCAACCGTTGTAATAACTGATTTGACAAATCATGTTTTGTATCTTTTGCACACTTTCCAACATGCCAATTTGAAAGCATCTCTTTTTACTTTGGGCCTGTCATATATTCTGATGATGTAAAAAATAGGAAAAATAAAGCAAGTGTCAGAATGATGTTGCCTCTGCTACTTATTTTTGCCATTCTACTTTATTTGCATGCAAGGGTAGAAATATGGACACTACCTTCTCAATCTGCTTAAGGAAGAGGATTGTTTGTGTATATGTGTCTTCAAGTTTCCTGTTGATTTATGGTGACCCCATCAATTTTATGGGGTTTTCTTAGGTAAGGGATACTCAGAGGTGGTTTTGCCAGTTACTTCCTCTGAAATATAGCCTACAGCACCTGTAATTTGTTTTCAAGTGTAGCCTCTGGCATGTCTTAGAATTCTTACTTGATTGATCTCAAATTTCATGCCCTTGTCTCTTATTTTGATGGAGGAACAGAAACCACTAAGCCAGCATTTTAGCATCCCCATCTGACCATTATCAAAGCAACCAGCTCCATCACTTCTCCTTTCAGTTTTTCATTCTTGTTTCTCAATAGCACAAGGAACTCCTCCTGGACTCCTCCCAGCCCCCTCCCATTCTCCTCCCACAGTTGCATTTTATGCTTGTTGTTCTTTAAACACACTCCCAGGGTGTCCTCATCCTGTCTGTTCAATTATTAACTGGTGGGCACTGAATTCATTTTGCTGACAGACAGACCTTGAGGTTTTCTAGGAAAGCAATAGAATTGGAAGGCAATGAAGATGTTTTGTGCCTGGTTCCTCCTACATCTAGTCTTAAGAGAGAGGCACCTTAATGTTGAGGTAAAGGTCTGTCTGTCAGACTATCAGAAGAATATTGGGGTAGGATGATAGCTCAGGAGAACATGGTATCTGGAACCATATATACAACTTCTGGGGATGGTAAATGTTGGTCCTACAAATTATCATTGTTGTTACTCAATGAGGTTGATTTAAGAGTAATTTCCAAAGACATAAAACAATGTACAATTCTTCTTCACATAGCACTTAAATAACTTATGGAGTTTGATATACATGTAAGGAATTCAGATCACATTTAGGGTGGCCATGGAAGTCTCCTTCTTTGGAGGTTTTTAAACAGAGGCTGGATGGCCATCTGTTGGGAATGATTTGATTGTGTATTCCTATATGGGAGGGGGTTGGACTGGATGGCCCTTGTGGTCTCTTCCAACTCTATGAATTTATGGTTGTATTATTCTATGATTATCCAGTACATAGAAGCATAGAACCACAGAGTTGGAAGAGACCACAAGGGCCATCCAGTCCAACCCCTGCCATTCAGGAATACACAGTCAATGGACTCCCAAGAGATGGCAATCCAGCCTCTATTTTAAAACTTTCTTAGAAAGAGACTACACTACATTCAAAGGCAGCCTATTCACTGTTGAACAACTTTTACCATCAGGAAGTTCTTCCTAATGTTTAGGAGGAAACTCTTTTCCTGTAGTTTGAATCCATTGCTCCATGTCCTAGTCTCTGGAGCAGCATAAAACAGGCTTGCTCCCTTTTCAATATGGCATCTTTTCAAGTATTTAAACATGGCTATCATGTCACCTCTTAACCTTTCTTCTCAAGAATAAACACAACCAGCTCCCTAAGTAGCACCACATAGGGCATGGCAACTTCCGTGATTAAAATATGGCTCTGCGGCTTCCGAAGCTTCACGGAACTGAAACAGATGCTTTCGGGAGAGGGACGGCGGAGTCCAGAAACGACCCCCTGTCATGCAAGAGCCCCGTCCCTCTCCCGGGAGCTCTTCCTGCGCTAGGTACGATAAAACCGTGTCTGAAAATGTCCCAAGTTCCTAGCTTTTCCAGTTAAAGGATTGCTGGAAGCAGGAATTAGAAAGATACATTGAAGAGCAGGGTGGCCCTGAGTCCCACTTTACAGAGGACAGTCCTGTAGGTCAGTGCCACTCAAAATGGTGGTCCACACACCATTGGCTGCTGGTCCTTGGCATGATTCCAGTAAAGGAAGAAACAATTGTAGCCAATGGCCACAAATAGGATATCCTTCCCAGCCACCCTAAAACAATAACTATCACTCCCCCACATCAGATAATTTGAGAAACACTGCTGTAGTTCAAGGTGTCCTCTGTTTAGAGGGCTGTCCAGTGCAGCTCCACTTGAAAGATCAGGAACCAGAGCATGAAAGTAACAAGTTAATGAAACATAGTTACCTGGAACTAGTTACTTTTTGGAGTAACTAGCATGTAAAGAAGCTGCATTTCAAAAGCAATGCAATGATGAAGCATGGAGTTACTTCATTGGTGCAATAGTAACAGTTTCTAATTACCTTAATAAGTTATAGTTTTTTCAAAAGTTATTTTTACAGGGAATTTTGACAGAACCTTTTCAGGTTTTATGCCATTCTATTATCATTCATAAATCTGCCCCCTCCAAAAATGTAATGAAAAGAAATGGAAGAGCAACATATGGTGCAGTGAGTTACTTTTCCAGCACTGTAATGAGTAACAGCAATAGGTGGCTTTTCAACCATAGTAACAGGAATTACTGTTGAAAAGCAAATTTTTAAACTCTGTAAAAAGCCTTATGAAGGGAAGAGCCTGTCGATCAGTGGAAGGTATGCAGTTCAACTGACCACACAGCCTTCCCCGCTATATACTGCATTTATATTTAAATTATAATTCCTGTACATCTATAGCTATAGCTAGCTATTACCAGACATAACTGTTACAAAAATCTGTGTCCTTTTTTTTGTATACTTGGCCTTTCGTATTCACGGGTTCTGCATCCACAGATTCAACCAACCAAGGCTCGAAAATATTTGGAAAAAATAATTCTGAAAAGCAAACCTTACTGTTTGCCATTTTATATAACGGATGCCATTTTACAATGCCATTGTATATAATGGGACTTGAACATTCTTGGAACCAAACCCTAGTGGATACCAAGGGCCCACTGTACTCTTTTTTTTTTTTTTACAGGAGGGGGGAGTGATGCGTTTTCTGTGTGTGTGTGTATGTTTGAGAGAGAGAGAGAGAGAGAGAGAGAGAGAGAGAGAGAGATGTGCAAAAGATTTCTCTATTGGAGACCCCCTGCTAATCGAACAGATATTACTGGAGTAGATGGACCAGTGGTCTGACAGGGGAGATTATCAGACAGGAACGAAAAAAGTGTTCCTGTCCCACAATCTCCTCTCCTGCCCCTGTCCTGGAATAAGAACTAAATTTTTCAGACCTACCTTTCCCAGCCTCAGGAAGGCAGCCCAGGAATGAATGGCACTCTAACAGAGCTCCTTTCACTTCTTTGAATGAAATCCCGCCCGTTCTTGTGAGAAGACGAGAGGGTGGGAAATTCAAAAAGAAAAAGAAAAAGAAGCTGAAAATAGTGACAGCAAGCATCTAAACACACTTTAAAATTAACAAGTAATCTGGGGAGAGTCATAAAAAGTGTGTCACTTACCTCGCTGTCCCAATCTCACCAGGAAGTGTTCTGCAGGGACCTCCCATTGACGCTGGGATTTCGCCAGCAAAACAGGGCACCTTTTCACTTGCAGGAACCTCCAAGACAGAAACAGAATGGGGGATATATTGATGGCTTCTCCCATCAATAAAAAGCAGTGCCAGCAGAATGGCAGCTGAATGGGAGCATTACAAGAGGGGAACAGCATCATGTGAAAAGGAAGCTCTTTAATGATCTCCTGGCGTCATGATAACACCGTTTTTAGAGCATCTGATAATCTCAGTGTAGAGTTCCATATTAATATCTATACTCCTGAAATATTCCAGGCCACCCTGGCTTAGAAAAAGGTAGTTAACTCAGCAGACATTTGGAATTTCAAAGATAACGGGTGAAGAAAACAAAGCCATCATCACATGCGTATAGTCACAGTCACAGCAATAAACACACTATGGGGTTTCTTTTTAATGCTCAGTTCAGTCAGAGCTACAGGGTTGAGGCCCTCTAAAATGAGGCCAACGACAACTTCAAAACATGTTTCAGCATTGGTGCGTACCTTTTATCCTTTAAATATCCAAATGGCCGCTTTTGCAGGCCTGTAGCCTTGGCTCCAGCTTCACTGATTTGCCTCTCTTTCATCCCAGCTGCAGCTCTTCAGGATTTATCTCTATGGTTAACTTCCCCTTTCATAATATTAGCACAGTTGAAGCACTTGCTTTTCCTGTTGCAGGCAGTGATTATATAGCAAATTAACCACAAGCTGTTCAGTCCAAGTCCAGCAGTTGGAAAGATGCTCTTCTGAGTAATGGCTTGTGTAGTTGATGCTTTCATCTGTAATTTGCATGTGTAATAAATGCAGAAATTAAAAAAGGGGGAAAAACCATATTTGTGAATGGATCTATATATTCAAGAAAGGCTTGAACAGGAAAGATAGCCAGGCAATGAGAGTGAACATAAGGGCTTCAGAAGTCAAACAAGCTGCCTGCAGCTAACATGTTAGTTTCTAAAATTGTATGAAAGTGCTCAGCTCGATTATACAAGGGTGTCCCCATATCCTTGAGTTTCCCCTATTATTGATGAGATTCTGAAGGGGATGTCTACTCAGATATACTTGAACACAAGTAGAAGCATCCATTCAATCAGGAATGCTGATTAAAAAAGAGTTCACAGTCAAATGGTCCCATTTTGTTTCCAAGCATAACGGAAAATTTTGGTTATGATCTATAAAACCCTATATGACTAGGGTTTAGGGTATTTGAAGGGCCTATATGTATCAGTGCAAGCTCATTCTCTTTATCAGCTACCTGCCCATACCCTCCAAGAATTCACAAGTGAAAACTGGGGCACGTGTGGCCGCAGAACAGCAGAGTGTGGTCAAGATGGCAAAAGTTATTAAAGAGGAAGAACATACAAGCTAGGAGAGATTGTAGCAATTTGCTTTTGCCTGAGTCTACTGGGAAGGGCAAGATTCCTTCCCCTCCTCTACCTCCACTGAGTTAATTGATGCAGACTGCTTTTGCAGTTTGGACTCAATTTGCAGTAACTGAAGTAAGCTGAAGACAAAGGAGAGAAGTGGGAAGAGGACAGAAACGGGGATATTTTAAAGCAGGGAAGATATAGGGACCATGAAAGTCTCCGAAACTCCACTTACTGGTAAGCAGCCATTGGTATAAACGGAGGTCCAGTCCTCTGTCAATCGGGAAATGGCTGACTGATGTTCCCACCCCACCTTTTGTGATCCCCGGCATGAGAGGGATTTGCAACAGGGGTCCATTTTCTGCCTGTGTGCTAGAGATCATTCATGTGAGGGGGTGGGAATTTCAGGCAGCTGCTTTTCAACATGGAGACAGGTCCCCATCAATCCCAGTGGCTGCTTACTGGTAAGTCAGGCTGGGGAGTGTCTGGCCAGAATCCACTACATAGCACTGTACTTATGGGACTATCTTGTATGTAATGGCCATATGGAATTCCACCTGATGATGATGATGATGATAGTTCTCCCTACAACATGATGGGAAGGTTGGGGACTGAGTTGGTGGGAAAGGTGATGTCTCTGCACCCACATTCCTTCCCCAAATACATAGAAGTGAGAAAATATATTTCAATGTAACATGGACAATAAGACTGGGACATTTTCTTGGGATGTATACAACTACACGATTATAGCAGTTTGATATCATTTTTAGAGCCACAATCTCTTTCACAATTATTGCAGTCTGATGCCACTTTAACTGCTATGGTTCCATCCTGTTGTTACCTACCCTGATAGCCCCCATCTTGAAATATATACTAATTGGCTATATTTAATAATTTTGCTCAGCGTGGCCATCCAAATGGTTGCAGGTAAACCAGGAACCCCCAAATACCAAGGTGGGATTCATGGAAGACCAAGGGATGGACCTTTGGAAACTCCCCAAAAACCAAATATTCAGGTCAGAGAGTTAACACCTGGAAGTGAGCCATTCACTAATCTATTCAATGATAGCAGAGATCTTAAACTTGTAAAACAGGTCCTTCCTCTCCTGCTCCCCTCTAACAAAAGACTTTACTTGTTCCTATTCAATTCTAAAAGCATCGACCATTAATAGTTAACTCTTCCAGAGCACCCTTTGTTTAGTCATGGAAACCTCTGAGAAACATTGTATTCCACTGAAACTTCCATCCCTTCAGGGGAATTGTTCCATATAAACATCAACTAAAATGTCTACAATTCATAGTTCCTCTTCCTACATCCATGCTGCCAGTTTGCTGTGAGACCTCAGAATACATTTCTGAGAATCGTCTGCTGCATGAATCTCTGCTCCTCTGAGAGGTATCATATCACCCAAGAACCCCCTTACTCTATTCCCCTATCCAAATACTTCCCACTATCTTAAATAGCCTTATGTGAGTGTCTGAAGCCTGAGTGTTTGTGTGAATGCTGTTGATATTAATTTCCAATAAAGATAATTTAATTGTACCTTTTGGCTTAGAATCTCCTCCATTATTAACGGTACATAGGTTAAAAGGTCCTGCCATTGCCCGGCCTCTCACATGCCAAGTTGAGTTAGCTAAACTCCCCAATTTAATATTAGGACATCAGAGGGTCCCTACAGACCCCACACAATTTGGGTAATGAGGTGGAATCCAGAGAGCTCTAATCCCTCACCAAACTACAGATCCCAGGATTCCATAGTATGCAACTATGGCAGTAAATGTGGCACCAAAGTGCTATAACTCTATAGTGTGACAGAAATCAATGGCTCTATCCTGTGGAATCTTGGAATTTGCTGTTTCATGAAGTACTTAGAATTTTCTGCTGCAGAGCTCTAATGTTATAGTTCAGGGGAGTGCCCTTGACACTTTAAAGTTCCTCAACAAACTACAAATCCCAGGATTCTATAGAATGTAGCTGTGTTAGTTAAAGTGGTATCAAAATACCATACTGTACTCTTAAATATTTAAGAAACCAACAATAATTGCCAATCAGCTGCATTTACATTCCTAAAACTTTGTAGAAGCCCTTGTCTTCTAAGACATCATCTAACAGTGCAATACACTTAACATGGCCTCCAGTATTTCAAATGACACTAGGGACCTCAGAACAGCAGTCCTTGAACAAAAAACAAAGGAAGATTGGAAAGCGAAACAACAGAATTGAAATATATGCACAAACTCCAGTTCCTTGACAATGGTTTGAACAAAGACAATGTTTTCCTGGCACACAACACTTATTATAACACTAGTTAACACCCCAGCCTTGTGAGGCCTCTCTTGGCCAGTTTATCATATCTCTTTTCTGGTTCCCAACCAGTGTCATACTACATTCCAATAACTCCCTCCACCATTCATGTGGTTATCTACTCATCTTGACTTAAGGCAACATCTTTCCCTCTGCCTTTGCCTCCCAAAGACCATAGTTAAAACTGAACTTGTCACCTCATCACCATACACACAGGTTTTACATTTCTGTTGCTATTCACATATGCAACCTGCTCATTCATAGCTATAAAGGTGTATTCCTAGGCACTTCACTCCATGCATCTGATAGAGTAGACTTAAATCTATGGAAGCTTATGCTACCAACTTCTTTATCTCAGTTAGTCTCAATGGTGAACAAGATCCCTTTGCATACTGATCCAGACTAACACAGCCATGTCTTTGAATTCTACTAGTGACATGTTTGTGAAACATATTTTTCCATAGCAAATATCACTCTCTGAGCCCTATCCAGTTTGCTGTTGTTTAGGTTCTATTTGTGATGTATGAATGTTTTTTTTCTTCCTCTAGGACAGCTTTTCCCAACCTGGAATCTACATAGTGCTGGACAACAACTTTCATGACCCACAATCAGCATGGATGATGGCTGAATATGCTAAAAACTGTAGCCCAGCATCATTTGGGGGACCAAGATTGAAAATGGTTGGGGTATATTACAATAATTTAGTCTGTAATTGCATATCACATACTTTTAAAGGCCAAGGATGTGTTTCTCCTTTTTGCTGAAGTTGCATTAGAAAAACACTGTGTTCAATAATAGGCAAAATGAAAGGCAGCGTATTGCATGACACCAAGACAATAGTTATGAGAACCTTTCTCTACTTTCTGTATTTCATCAGGAAGCACCCTGCAATTCATAAGCCTGTCATTGATACAGCTAAAAAAATCTAAATCTAAAATTTCAGTTTTATGCCAAAAAGTCATAAAGTGCTGCTGTTATTCACATACATACCAAAAGTCATGAAACCCGCCAGTAGAGTGAATCAAGTTTTAATCTGAATTTTAAAAGAAACAATCCAAGATGTTATGAGCACTAGTATGGTGTAGTGGTTTGAGTATTGGATCAGGACTCCAGGAGACCAGGGTTTGAATCCCTGATTGGTCATGGAAACCCCCTGGGTGACTTTGGGCAAGTCACATTCTCTCAGCCTCAAAAGGACACAATGGCAATCCTGATCTGAGCAAATCTTGCCAAAAAAACCTGTAATGGGATCAAGATGGAAATGACTTGAAAGCATACAAGAACAACAAATTCACAGTGTGGGACCCTATCCTTCAAAGAGGTTTGGTACCTTGGATAGCTGCTTTAAAGGTCAACTAAAATCTGGGGTGGATACATTGCCTCACTGACATGGGACTCACCAGATGCCCTTGCATCTAGCCCCATAAGTACAGGCCAAGATATTTTTGTCAGCCAAAAATAGTCAGTAATCCCAGGTAGGGATGTGCCCATTTATAAAGTCCACATCTAGGACGTCTTCCTTTTCTTACCTTCCTGATCAGTCCACATCCATCTTTGTTTTTTGTTCTCTTTTGAGTGCATGAGCTCTGTCCTTCTTTTGCCTATTTTTTAAAAACTTAGGCATTGTTTACACTTTAAAGTGAACACTGTAAGCTTGGAACAACTATGGAGAAGGACAAATCTAAGGAGTTGCAATAAGTGCATTTAAGAAAGCATCCTCTTAAACTCAAAGGATGGGGATATGGATTTACCAGGGACAGAGACCAGAACAGAAAGACTGTTCCTGTGAGATAAGAACCATTGGGGGATATGACCACCACTTCTAGACTGACACCTCTCTCATTCTGTGGCATGTATATACAGGCATAGCTCAGTTAACAAAATGCTTTTGTTTACTTATGCAAGACTTACCTGACTTGGTTGTTTCATTTCACATGTGCATGATGTTAGATTTGAATAAAAAGTTTGCTGAAACATGTTGAATTACACTTCTTTTTTTGTGGTGCAGGGCCCTATCCCTATTCTTTCCATGTTATTTATACCTATGATACCAACATTTCTGTTAAAGAAGTAAAAAGCCCAGGAACACATCTATTACATCAACTGAGGTATACTTGCATCATGCCTGAAGTGGATTCAAATGTCATCTTACAAAAGGTGTTACTTCAAACAGATCTACACAAGTAGATCAGCAATGTGAGTAAGACTGAAATGTTTTTCTCCAGTTCTGCTTGAGAATACTGCAGGTGAGTATACACACATGCACACACTCTCTGTGTTAAAACATGCACACACACACACACACACACACACAGAGAGAGAGAGAGAGAGAGAGAGAGAGAGAGAGAGAGACAGGAGGTGGGCAAAAAAGATTGAATCTTCCTGAAGACTAGTGAGATTCTATAAACATAATCAAAATGTAATAGAAACTTTTTGGAAATGCTGTTAGAAGGAGAAAGCATCAATCTTCATGGAACTCCACTCAACAGGCTTTCTTCAGCTAATCAATCATGGTCAAGACATGGGCTGTCCCATCTGTCTGTGCAAGGCACCAGGAGGAGATTGCTAAGTCCCTGGGCTGAAGCTACCATCTCAATACAAGGTAATTCATCATGCAGGAAGGGGGAGGAGGAGAAGGAGGAGGAGAAAAAAAATAATAATGTAACACTAATAAAGTAGCCCCCCCCCCTCTGCTGCACAATTTCCAATGAATTTTTAGTAAATGAGCTCAAGCTGTAGGGAAGGAAGGAGGGGGGACAGGATGTTGGCAAGAGAATATGGTTATAAGATGCACACAGCTAAACAGGGACAATAGCTGTCATCTGCATACAAGTTCTCACAGCAAAGATTGAACTCGCCACTTCATCAGTTCATGTTCAGGCAAGGAACAAATATATACTAAAGAGATAATGTTTCTCGGCCATCATCCCTTGATAGCCAAGAAGCAGGAAATGTAAGGGTGTTTTCTGCTTCCAAATTTGCATGGTGAGCACTGTATAGAAAATACTGGATGGCATCTTGTTCAGTAGTTACAATATCATAAGCTGGACTTATGCTCTCATAACTGCTGTCTGTTCTCGATGCCATGGAACTGGGAGAGCGCTGCAGACATCATTGCCCAGTGTGCCAGTCTGCAGTGCCTTGGAAACCTTTGGTTGAGGGACTGCTAAGCTGAAACAGGAGGATTTCAGTAGGAGTATAGCATCTAGATCAAGGGAAGTATAGTGTCACTCTATTTTGCTTTGGTCAGACCTCACCTGGAATACTATGTCCAATTCTGGGCACTGCAATTCAAGAAGGATATTGAAAAGCTGGAACATGACCAGAGGAGGATGACCAAAATGGTAAAAAGTCTGGAAGCCATGCCCTATGAGGAGCAGCTTAGGGAGCTGGGCATGTTTAGCCTGGAGAAGAGAAGGTTAAGAGGTGCCATGATAGCCATGCTTAAATATTTGAAGGGGTTTCATACTGAGGAGGGAGCAATCTTGTTTACTGCTTTTCCAGATACTAGAACATGGTTGGTGAGGACTCGGGAGAGAGCCTTTTCCGTGGCTGCTCACAGACTGTGAAACTCCCTTCCATGGGAGGTCTGGATGGCCTCCTCCCTGCTCTTTTTTCGTTGGCAGTTGAAGATGTTTTTATTTAGGCAAGCATTTGAGAAGTGAATTTTAATTGGTGTGCTGCTTTTAATGTTTTAATGTTGTATTTGTATTGATTTTATGTTTTTAATTCTTAATTCTGTGGAAATTAATGTAATGCTTTTTTAATTTTTATAAATTGTGATATTTTCGCTGTATTTTTTAATTGTTGTAAGCCACCTTGAGTTCCATCTTGAGAGAAAGGCGGGGTATAAATCTAATAAATAAAATAATAAAAATACTGCAACAGATTTTTATTGTGTAGGACATGGTTCTACAGTTCTGGTGAGCATTCAGGATTTTAAGGGGTTGGCTGAAGGTGATTGGGTTTCATTGAATGTTTGTCTGAGGTCAATCGATCACATGCATATATTCTAAATATACAGGTAAATCAAGATAAAATAGGCTGGATTTTACATCCTAATGCCGTAGTTCTTAACCTTTTCTTTACCAAGAACCCCCTTTAAATATCTTTTGTTGCCATGGATCCCCAAGAGTTAACTCAAGATTTAAAACAACAATAATGCCAGAAAATAATAGTAATACATTTACACCACCCATTAAACCTTCCTTCAGAGGCACTGGAGGAGGAGTGAAGACTTTGCTCCTGCTTCTTCCTGAAAGTTTGTGGCTGGAGTGGATTGAATGGCAATGCACAGGCCAAGCTAGCCAGCAAGTCAGCCTTTGCCTTGGCTCCTGTCACGTGGCCACTTCACTGTGGGGAGGAGGTGGGCAGAGCAGCCTTCAAGTCTTCATGGACCCCATGTGAGGCCATTGCAGACCTGTGGGAGTCTGCGGACCAGAGGTTAAGAACAACTGTCCTAACGTACTTGTGGCGTGGTCAGCATTCAACAGTCCTTTATGTGGTGGGAGATATTGGGAGGTCTGAGCCAAAGTTTCCCCACCCCTTGGGTTGTTCTATTTTTGTGTCAGAGACTGCATCTGCACTGCAGAAATAATCCAGTTTGTCACTGCTTTAACTGCCATGGCTCAATGCTATGGAATTCTGGGATCTGTAGTTCTGTGAGATATTTAGCCTTCTCTGTTTGAGAGTTCTGTTGCCACAACAAACTACACATCCCAGGATTCCATAGCATTGCGCCATTGCAGTTAAAGCGGTGTCAAACTGTATTATTTCTGCAGTGCAGATGCAGCCAGAGTCTGTGAATTTGTGAATAGGTACAGTGTGGCATTGCAAAGAATAGGCTTTCTGCCACGGTGGTTACTTTCACATTGCCCCCAAAGAGGAAATTTATCACTGTGCAAGAGAATAAACATTTGAACATGCTAATCAGCCTCTCCCTCTCTCTTTCTCTCTCTCTCTCCTTCCTTCTCTCCTACCTTTTCCTTAGCCTTGGGACTCATGACAGGTTACAAAGTTAAAGCAAATATAGGTAAAAGTAAGCATCATAAAAAAGTTAAAATGTACGATAATTAAACTATCAATAGAATTAAAAACAATAAAAGCATGCATATTAAAAAAGGGGGAAAGCAACAAATACAGGCAATACAGCTTATTATTTAAGGCCCTTTCCTTGTGAATAGTCAGTCCTCAAAGGCCTTCAAAAACTAAAAGTCCTCCTGCCTATTGAAGGACATAAGGATCTTGCCAGTCTAGCCTCTCTGGGAATGGAATTCTAGAACCTGAGAGTAGCTGCCTGGAAGACCCTCTCCTATTTATATATCTATAAATGGAAATGGAAAAAGAAATGCTATCATTTAAATAGGAATATATCTCACTGAAGTGGGAAAGACTGTACCTGAGTGTAGGGCCATAATTTGCCACCAATTTTCTTCTCAAATTAAGCAATAGTGAAGTTAGCAATTTTCCTCCAGCAGCAAGGAAGACTTTAAAAACCACACAGTTCTTGAAGCCTATTTGCAATTTGGGACTTATTTTGCACAAATTTGCATGTGATTCTTTTGCACAGAAAATAGCATTTTCTACACAGGAAGCAGTTTTTTTTTTTAATCTGCTCAGAAAATCCATAGGGTTTTTGTTTTAAAAAGGTTGGCCTGCAAGAGCGTAGTCCCCAGGAAATAAAGACACACAAAAGCTTTTGGGTAGACTCTCCACACTGTCCTATTGCTTGGCTACACTGCTTCCAAATTTACATGTGTACAGTTAGGACCCCCGTATCTGTGGGGGATTAGTTCCATGGGCCCCCAAAGATAATGAAATCCACAGATAACAGCGAATGTCTCAGTTGCTATTCCTGCCATGGGAGAGATCCTGGGGACGATGGGAGAAGGGAGGCAAGATCTCTCCCCCCCTTGCTCCCTCTTGCCATTTCACCACAGGAGCAATCCTGAGGGGCAGTCCCTGGGGGCAAAGGGAGAAGGGAGGAGATATCTACTCCCCACTTCTCTTCTCCATTGCCATTCCTCCCCTCCCTCCCCCATCCACCCCCACTGTTGCCATCCATGGATAATTGAATCAATGGATGGCGAATCAGTGGATATGGGGGTGCTACTGTATCCCTATTTTCATCTGTAAAATGTTGGAGAATATGTGCCTGCTGTCCTGGTACTAACTACTGATGGGCAACTCCAGGGTCCCTGTTGACCCTTCTGAGGATTCTTTACCTTAAGGCAGATTTGGACTGAGCAAAACTTCAATCAGAGAACGCCTTCAAGTGAAGGGCTGTCCTCTGAGAGCCATTCATATAGTAAAAGAGAACACAGGACAACCCCACTTTCTCCCATTTAATTGTCATTTGATAGTTGAAGCAACCTCTTTCACTTTCTGAGCGGCTGGTTGTGGTCATGGTGGCTGAGAAACAGAGTGCTTCCTGTTTCGGATCTGCAACCCTTTGGGACTGGAGGATTTGGAGAGTTATATTCCAAACCTTGATTGCCTTGGATTCTATGAGATACAATAACCCTTCCATTTCTTAGTGGTCAGATATTCACTATGTATTGAGGGAACATCTACATATCACTCCATTTTGTTGTTATTGCTTTTGTGTGCCTTCAAGTCATTCTCCAAATTATGGTGATACTAAAGTGAATCTATCACAGGGTTTTCTTGGCAAAATTTGTTCAGAGGGAGCTTAACATTGTCTTCCTCTGATTAATCTACAAAAATTAAATGTCAGTGGCATGATCTGTTTGTACAAGTTGATAGCCTCTTATCCAAAATGCTTGGGACCAGGAGTGTTCCATATTTTGGATTTATTTTGGATTTTGGAATACCTGTATTTGCATATACATAATAAGACATTATGAGGCTGGAGAAATACTGAGGATTTGTGAAACGGTGGGAGGCGTGGATTCCCACCATTTCACAGATCCTTGCATCTCTCTCCAGCCTCGCAAATACAGTACAGGTATGTACAGTTGGCCCTTTGTTTCCAGGGATTCCACCATCCACAGTTTGAAAATATTCCTGAGAAAAAGAATTCCAAAAAGCAAACCTTGATTTTGCCATTTTATATAAGGGACACCATTTTACTATGCCATAATGGGACTTGAACATCCACAGATTTTGGTATCCACAGGGGTCTTGGAACCAAACCCTGATGGATACCAAGGGGCCACTGAACTATGCTACTTGTGTTGCAACTCAAAATGTTTTGGATTTTGGAGTACTTCAGCTTTCAGAATTCTGGAATCAGGGATACTCGACCTGTAATTGCTAAACTGTTTTAATATGTACTGGTTTTATTTGTTCTTTTAAACTGATATTGAGTATGTTGATGTATTTACGTATTTTTTAACCAAGATGTATTTTAATTGAGATTGTTTTGTGTGGATGTGTTGTTCCCTGTCTCAATCCATGGGGAGAGGTGGGTAAGAAATAAGTATTATTATTAATATTATTATTAAAGGTGTTTTTGTTTTTTTGTTTTTTGCTGTGCAGGTCTGGAAATCAAATGAATGCAGATATTTTTACCTTTCACCTCTTGGTGTGGGGTTTAGTAAGAAACTTCAGTGTCTTGAAAGCCACTGAATAAATGGATCAGATTCAGAAATGCACTCTGGGAAATATATTTGTGCTCTATTTATTTGAGAGCTGGTGTAATATGGTGGCTAAAAGAGTGGGGTATGTGTTGGGAAGTTACTGTTTTTAATTTCCCTCTTGCTATGAACTTAATAGGTAGCCTAAGGCTCACCATTATTCCTACAGCTCAGTACCCCCACATGAAATATGGGGATGAAAATACTACCTTTACAGGGCTCTTGTAAGGTTTACAACTGCATAATTATCTGAATTGCCTTCAACACTAGAGAGCACTATGGAATTCTGAGCTTTATTTCATTCCCTCTAGTGGGCTTAGTGGATCAATAGGAAGAACATGAAGGCTGCCAATGAATGGCAGGAAAAGTCATGCTCTGGAGCCCACCTGGTCAGAGTTAGGGGTGTGTGAGCTGTGGTCAAGGAAATCCAAGTCATTGACTGGGTGGTCAGAAATGCTGTCAGGAGAAGGAGGTGAAGAGTGTATGTTAAACATAGTCCAAGATAGAGTCCTATGTCTTTGGCGTGCAGGAATCAGTGGGTTAAGTTTTCTGTTGTATGGATGGAGAAACATCATCAATTATCCATAGCTGTAGATCCAATGGCTGTTAAAAGGAACCAGTTTCAAAGTTGACCATCTTAGGCAGATACACTGGCTAGAACATAGATCTCTATGATAGTATAAAACTGTGCTTTCAAGGTACATTTTAAATGATAAAACTGAATGGTATTGCCAGTAAAGTGAAAGACAGATAAACAATACTTTTCGACCTCGTAATACAGGTTTTACCCATCCCAAAGAAAATGCAATTAATTTCAATTTCCTTTGGTTTTCATGGGAAAGTTAAGAAGGTACTTCTGGAACAGGCAATTCAGGATCCTCCAAATATTTTGGATGACAACTCCTATAATATATACTGTCCACTCAGTATAGGCTTGCTGATTGGTGACTAGCACAGCCTGGGGACGAACTAAACCCAGGAGTAGCCAAACAGCAGATAAACTGTGCAGCAGAATAGGGCTTAAAAAGCAAAGGCTTCAGCTAGCAGGCTTTATCACTGCTCTGACCCACTTTCGCCTGCAATAAACAGACTTACAAGCAGCAAGGTCCTTCTGAAGGCTTTATCTTCAGTTCCAGTACAAAACAAACACAGAATGTATACAGCAAGCCCTGATAACAAATCCAACAGCAATTCTCCAACACTCCTCAACACTAACGCACACCGGTAAGTCACACAGAGTGTACCTTATAGGCGTGTTTGACTAGTCACCTTCTGCCTAGCTACAGCTGTGAACAAACCCACTTCAGCAGTGCTAGTGAGTGGTCTGTTGCTCCAACATTTTCCCCTTTTCACTTAAAGGGATATCATCCTGACATATGCAGGTTAGGCCATATAGGAATGGTAGGAAAAAAACAACTGGGTAATAGAAGTTTGCCTTTCACTGGAGCTCTTAAGTCTTTCCTTTTGATATAAACAGAGTCTAATGGTGGAATCCAACCCAGGTCTAAGAAGTAAGTTTTATTGGTCAAAAATGTTGGCTCAAATATGTTGTAGAAGATCGCATTAAAACATGTTTAATTTTTGATAGATCTTGATTTGCCTTTTCAGCATCTCTGCAATAAGGACAAATAAGCTCTCTAGAGTGGTTATCATAGCTGTGTCTCTAAAGGTGCAAATAATTAGTTTCTTGTAATTAATGCATTTCCCTGATAACCAGGTTATACAGGTAACTTTACAAGGTATATAACTTCTTTTGCTGTGTAACTCTAGCTTTTCGTTTCCTTTATAATTATGGGGTCAGCAGCCTCACTCCATGCTGAAGGAAGTATTGCACATGATCCAAGTATTGGCTTGTGTTGTACCTCATTGCTGCTGACATGTGCTCTATTGAGGATGCTGAGGGACAATGGAATAGGGATGTTATCTCTCTCTCTGGCTTTTCTTCGCAAACGAAGATTCAGGAAGGACTCATCCCGCGCTTTCTGCAAGCGCGCTGATAGGTCTAGCGACTAAGAATGCTCTAATTCCACTACTGAGGTAAGCGGAAACATAATGACATTATTACACTAAGTATCACATGTTGCTGTAATTGCGTGATACTGCTGCCATGTAAGTATCACACAACCACCACTAGTACTTTACAAATGGGATTTTACTTCCATGATTTAGCATGGGTGAGGTTTTGGCGGTTCTCACAAGAAGACGCAAGTGTGCTTAAAAACACCCCAAACCCTTTAATTAACAAAGTAAATCAACACATAATCACTTAAACAAACCTAAAAATGGGCAATCAAAATGGGACAGTTCATTAAAAGAGCATCCTATACATTGTTTTCACATTCTCACCCAGAGGTTTTCTCACTGGGAACAGGGAGGGGGGAAAGAGGGCAGCCCATTCACGCTGTTCGCATGCTCTTCAGTACCATGAAAATAGCAACATTGAGAGCTATTGACTGCTTATCCTGACAATTAAAAGGGAGCACACAGTAACCGCAGCAGGAGGAGGATGTCATGTGATAGCGGGAACCCGTTCACGCTACCATGACATCGTAATCATGCAATTATAGCCTCGTCTGATAAAGTACTAGGAGGGATTGTTTTCTGTATCTCAGCTTAGCAGCTTGTAGCATTCAGATGGTTTTTTTTAAAAAAAGAGTAAATAAAATAGAACTCTTCTAGTTACTTTTGAGATATGGGAAAGTATAGAGTTAATTTAAATTTGCACTTTGTAATGTAATTACAACTACAAGTAACTAATTATGTTGAGGGCCTTGTAGCTATAATGTCAATTAATTACTTTCAGAAGTGATTTTCCAAAGTTGAGAACATAAATCCCCCAATGTTTAAGTGCCTGCATATTAAATATGGCACATTTCTATTTCAACTTTTTTCTTTCACAAAACTCAAGGCATTGTACATGGGAGTCAAGTGGTTTTTCATTCCCATACTGACCAGACTCAGGTCTTCTTCACCTCATCAATGTTGTTTTAGCACCATAGCACCAGGATCCTTTATTCATCTATACAGAGTAAGCAAGCTTGTTATCTGTTTGGGTCATTTAGGCTGAAATCCTCATGCATGTTTGTGTGTATTTGCCTTCAAGTCACCTGTTGACATATGATGACCCCATGAATCACATAGGGGTTTCTTAGGCCAGGAATACTCAGAGGTGGTTTTGCCAGTTCCTCTGAAATATAGCCTATATGAATGTTTACTTGGGAGTAAATGCCATTGGTAGAGATGACATCTAATCAACTTGTATAGATTTGGTATGATTTAGAACCAAACTTAGGGCTTGTCTACATGGGCAATATACCCTGCCTTGCCCCCATCATAGAGCACTGCAGTCCTGATGACACAGGGCTTTTGCCTCATTCTTCTCCCTGGGTAGCCCTTACCACTCAGATCAGACACGGGGCTCTGATGGGAGGAAGATGGAGTAGGGTCTGATACACCATTTAAAAAGAATACCTGTTTTACTCTGTTTCTACTGGGAGGAAACGGATTGGGCCCCATGTGTTTGCAGGAACCCATCCCAGCAGGCCAGCCCTCACTGCAGATGCCAGTCTCCCTAGCTATCCTGGAAGGCAGCATGTGACCAAGGCTGGTCACATGCAGGGGGTCTTGGTAACATGTTACGGGCTGGCTTCCTGCCTTCCAAGACATCGAAGGAGATGGTGGCGGCGGTGGCTACAGTGACGGTCCTTTGTGCCTGTCTGGACTTTACCTCATTTGGAGGCAGTAATGGGGGAACAATGGGCTTGATCCATGGCCAGGATATGCCAGCGAGGATATGCCAGTGGGCTTGCATACGTGAGCCCTTAGTCATCTTTAGAACAAGCCACTGAAATCAGTGGGACTTAAATCAAGAGATTGCAATGCATCTACTGTAAGTATGACTAATCCAATGTGTTTATTGGAATGGCAATCAAGACAAATACAAAACCATTAGCTGGCAACACTGTTTCCTTTTCATCATGATGACATGATAAAGTTACTTTGAAGCCTATTGTAACCTTCTGTCTCAGGGGAAAAAAATTCTAAAAGGAAACATAATCCTCATGGGTAAGGAGGTTGATGAAGGGTGAGAGAAGCCAAGTTGGTGTTCAGATCAAGATGCATCCTGACAGATCAAGTTGGTGAAACATATTAATTAGCACTTTCAGAAACAGTTGCTAAGTTAATTATTCCTTTTTCAGATGAAAGAAAGCTAATTCTGGAATTTACATTGACAGTGACAAGCGCTAATGTTTTTAGAGCAGACATCCCTAAAGACAAATGATATTCTAAAATGCACATCCAAACATTTTGACAGGAAGCTATTGCAGTGAGGATCTTGGAGAGCTAAATATCATTTCTAAAGCTGCAATCCTATTCACACTTTTTCATGACTAGAGATTTTATCAGACGAGGTACATACCACTAAAAAACCACATCATTTAGGATGCAATGATAGCACCAAGTGCAAAATTATCAGACGTCCTCATTGTTCAGACATTCCCAGGGTGTAGCGTTGGAATGGATGAGGCATCACTTTTTTTTATTGATGGGTTAAGCCGTCAATAAAAAGTGACACCTTATTCATGTCCGGGCTATGCCCCTGGAATGGCTGAATGATGATGATGTCTGATAATTCCCTCCTTTTGTGTTATCATTGGAGTCCTTCCTGAATCTTCATTTGCGAAGAAAAGCCAGAGAGAGCATCCTTATGACACAGTTTTTGCCATGTCTGATAAAGTCCTTGGTCCCATTGGACTGGGTGGACCTTCCTTCTCACAAAGCCAGTATAGAATAAGGCTATAGCACCCTAATCCCAAATCATATGGAAAGAGTCCTATCTGTCACTCTTAAACCTGAGAAAAGGCATGAAAATTTCATGTGATGCATGTGCTTTGAGCTAGACCTGCGAGTTCAAAAATCTAGGAAGCATCCAGCTGTTTATGAATCTGGATGAGACATGTCACAGGGCAGAGCTGTGGGGAAAACATCGCCCAGTTGATTTCCAAACACTTTATACTGTACCAAGACAGGCATGTCATCTACATCTGTTTGTGCATTTATTGTATAACATACTGTATACCCTGCAGTTCTATTGCCAAAGGCATTCAAACAGGCTAGTAAGCCAAATATAAAGTATGTACAAATGATAGCAATATTTTAAAAGCATGATCTAGCTATAGTGAAGCACTTCTGCATTCTTCTTGATCTCAGTGTGACAGAATTATGTACATGCTTAAGGCTACAAATCTTATGCCCACCAAACCTGGAAGTAAGCCCTAATGAAGATAATCAGATTTACTTTTGTTTCATTGCATTGCAAGCTGTAAGGGGACCTCTATTTATAGGAGATTATCAGACAAGGCTAATGTGGTGCCATAATGATGCCAGAGGAATGCAAAAGGACAGTAATATCATATGATATCATCCTTTTGCATTTTGCTGGTGTCATTATGGCATTTCTTTCTATTCATGGGCTGAGCCATCAATAGATCACCCGTCCTGTTTTGGTGCTGGCATTGCCACTGTGTGAAACAGAACACTTCTGGGTGAGACTGTGATATCCAGGTAAGTGACACACTTTTTATGACCCTCCCTGGGTTACTTAGAATCATAGAATCATAGAATTGTAGAGTTGGAAGAGACCACAAGGGCCATCCAGTCCAACCCCCTGCCACGCAGGAATAAACAATCAAAGCATCCCTGACAGATGGTCATCCAGCCTCTGTTTAAAAACCTCCAAGGAAGGAGACCCCACCATGCTCCAAGGGAGTGTGTTCCACTGCTGAATAGCTCTTACTGTCAAAAAGTTCCTCCTAATGTTGAGGTGGAATCTCTGTTCCTGGAGCTTGCATCCATGGCTCCATGTTCTAGTCTCTGGAGCAGCAGAAAACAAGCTTGCTCCATCCTCAATGTGACACCCCTTCAAATACTTAAACAAGACTATCATATCGCCCCTTAACCATCTTTTTTCTGGGCTAAACATACCCAGCTCCCTAAGTCTTTCCTCATAAGGCATGGTTTCCAGATCTTTCACCATTTTAGTTGCCCTTCTCTGGACACGTTCCAATTTGTCAATATCCTTTTTGAATTGTGGTGCCCCAAACTGGACACAGTATTCTAGGTGAGGCCTGACCAAGGCAGAATAGAGCGGCACTATTACTTCCCTTGATCTAGACACTATACTTCTATTGATGCAGCCCAAAATCACATTGGCCTTTTTAGCTACTGCATCACACTGTTGACTCATGTTCAACTTGTGGTCTACTAGGACTCCTAGATCCCTTTTGCACATAGTCTCATTCAGCCAGGCCTCTCCCATCCTGTATCTGTGCATTTCGTTCTTCTGCCCTAAGTGCAGTACCTTACATTTCTTATTGAATTTCATTTTGTTAGCTTTGGCCCAGCTCTCCAGTCTATCCAGGTCATTTTGAATTTTGATCCTGTCCTCTAGGGTATTAGCTACTCCTCCTAATTTGGTGTCATCTGCAAATTTGGTAAGTATGCCCCTAATTCCGTCATCCAAGTCATTGATAAAGATGTTGAATAGCACTGGGCCCAGGACAGAACCCTGTGGCATCCTACTGGTCACATCATTCCTAGACGAAGAGGAGCCACTGCAAAGCACCCTTTGGGTTTGGCTGGTCAACCAATTACGAATCCATTTAACAGTTGACTTGTCTAGACCACATTTTACAAGCTTGTTTGCAAGAATGTCATGGGGAACCTTGTCAAAGGCCTTACTGAAATCAAGGTATGCGATATCCACAGCATTCCCTTCATCTACCAAGCTGGTAACTTTATCAAAAAAAGAGATCAGATTAGTCTGGCACGACTTGTTTCTCTGAAACCCATGTTGACTTTTTGTGATTATGGCATTACCTTCTAATTGTTCACAGACTCTCTGTTTAATGATCTGCTCTAGAATCTTCCTTGGTATTGATGTCAGACTAACTGGACGATAATTGTTGGGATCCTCTTTTTTTCACCTTTTTGAAGATGGGGACAACGTTTGCACTCCCCCAGTCTGCTGGGACTTCTCTTGTTCTCCAGGAGTTCTCAAAGATTCTTGCCAATGGCCCTGAGATTACATTTGCCAGCTCTTTTAATACTCTTGATGTAGTTCATCTGGTCATGGAGATTTAAATTCATTTAGATTAGCAAGGTATTCCTGTACTTTCTCTTTGCTTATTCTGTGCTGAATTTCCCCTATTGTGTCCTCTGTCCCATTATCCTCAGGTTGGTCCCCCTTTTCCTTTTCTGAAAACACTGAATCAAAGAAGGTGTTGAGTAATTCTGCCTTTTCTCTGTCCCCTGTTAGCATTTTGCCATCTTCTCCATGTAGTGGCCCTACCATTTCCTTCTTCTTCCTTTTGCTGCAGACATACCCCCCAAACCCCTTTTTATTGTTCTCAACCTCTCTAGCAAGCCTGTGCATTATCTTTTCTGAATTTACACCTACACGTGTTCGCTATCTGTTTGAATTCTTCTTTGGTGATTTCCCCCTTTTTCCATTTCCTATACATGTTCCATTTACTTGTAAGTTTTAAAGTGTGTTTATGTGGTTGATGTAACTTTTTTTGGTGTGTATTTTACTTTTTATTTTTGAATTTCCCGTGCTCGCGTCTTCTCGTGAGAAAGGGCAGGATTTCAGTCCAGGAAGTGAACGGAGCTCCGTTAGACTCCATTCATTCCTGGGCTGCCTGCCAATGGGAGAGAAGGTAAATACGGTGGGGAGGGTTATTATGCTGGGACAGGGGTGGGATTGGAATTTGTGGGACAAGACTGATTTTTGTGTTCCTGTCTGATAATCTTCCTCTCTCTCTCTGGCTTTTCTTCGCAAACGAAGATTCAGGAAGGACTCATCCCGCGCTTTCTGCAAGCGCGCTGATGACCGCATCAGAAGATTCCCATTGGCCGCTGCTAGCCAACCAGGTAGTTGGGGATGAGCTTTCGTTAGGCCACCTTTTCTAGGCCCCTCTCCATATGGAGCAAGCAGTGCTCTCCTTAAAAAAGGCTGCTTGGTCGTTCAGGATGCTGCCGAACAAGACTGTCATTCCCGGGTCAGCCTCGAGCGACCAAAGTCATGAACCACCTGCATGCAGGGTTGGGGCTGCGGCTTCCAGTGCACCTTTACACCTGCCGGTTTCGTCCCTCGCCAGTCGCTACAGGGCTTTTTTGGAACTGGATTTGTCCTTCGAGCCTGTGCAATGGATTTTTCTGGTGGAGTGCAGCGTGCACAGAACTGGCCTCACCCTTTAAACCAGAGATTCATCTGCCGTGGCCTTGCAAGCATGGACGTGGCAGCGAGGTCCTCGGGCCGTAGGTTTGATTAGAGTTTCCTTCTCTTAGATGGTTGACCTTACAGGGTTAGACGAGCACCATCTGCACAGGTTTGGGATTAGAGTTTTCCTTCTCCTAGGATGGTTGCCATAAGGCTATTGAGCCCATCCTGCCCTTTGACACTCTTTGTCAGACCCGTTGATTTTGACCTGTCTGGTATGGGAGACCCTACCGGTGGCTATTGTGCCACCGCCAGCATAGCTGAAAACATCATTAGGGTACGCAAGCCTCTGTCCCACGACAAGGGGGCGTCAATGGAGAGCTAATCTCCATAAGCAACACAATTATAGCACTTTGATGCCACTTAAAAATCCATTGCTCTATACTTTGTAATCCTGGGATTTACAGTTTGCTGAAGTACTTAGCATTCTTTGCTAGTGAGTTTTAGTGCTGAAGTTCAGAGGAGTGTACTAAAAAATTCTACAACAAATCCTGGAATATTGCAGACTGGAGCCTTGGCAGTTAAATTAATATCAAATTGGTATAATTGTGCATATGGATATACCTTAAGTCTCTTGTTGAAATCAAAGAGGTTAGAACATGGCTGGGGCATGTTCCATTCATAAAATTACATTTACCAAAATAATTATCAGACTACGCCGCTGAAACAAAATGAATAAAACATCAGCATATAAAACAACATTAAAAAAAACCTGCTTTCCATGTGTTTCTCAAAAGTAGCATCACCACTGAGAATGTCGTTGGTCGTCAACATTATTTACATGGATTGTCCTGTCCCAGTTTTCACATTTGGCATACTACTGCCAGGGCCAGTGTATTATAGTGGTCTGAGGCCCTGTCTGCATCAGTCACTTAATCCAGGGCCAGCCCAGAGCATTATTCTCTGCAGTGGCCCTGGATGGACCACAGTGTTTACATGCACCAGCGTGAGAGCACATTGCTGTTCATATGGACCAGCCAAGCTGACACCACAGCCCCCAGGGCCACTACTGCTCCTGCTGCCGCCTCACATGCCAGCCCAGAAGCTCTTTCTGAGGGCCTGGCATCTTCTGTCACTGCTGGTGAGGTAAGCAGAGGGCTCCCATGCGATTGAGGGTGTGGGTGTGGGTGGGGTAGCCCTCTGCTTCTCCACAGACTAGGGAGATTATCAGATGCATCTAAAATGGTGTTATAACAATACCACGAGACCGCAAAAGGACTTACTTATCAGACACTGTCATCCCCCATTGTCCCCCAAGCATTCTGCTGCTGTTCCGAGGGCATTCTTTTTTTATTATTATTTTCTATTTATATTTATTTAAGTATTTATACCCCACTTTTCAGCCACAAAGGCTCCCAGGCTTACAAATTGTTTAAGCAATAGCAATTTATATATCTACACTGCATTAAGCAATTAACAAGGTGTATTAGCTAATTGCCCCCACAAGCTAGGTACTTTTAGTGACAGGGGGAAGCTGGAAACTGATCTCCTGTTCTGTTTCTGTTCCTGATTTGCCTGTGTGTGACAAAGTGCCCCATTTTGCTGGTGAGATTTCAGCATCAATGGATGGTCCTGCCAGAACACTTCCAAGTTACCCTCTTTTTTGTACCCTCCCTGGGTTACTTGGGACCTTTAAAGTGTGTTTAGGTGCTTTGTGCAACTTTAAATGTCTTTATTTTTAAATTTCCCACATGATGAAGGCTCACAGGATTTTGAGTGAGGAAGTAAATGGGACTCCATTCACTTCCTCTTTATTGACAGGGAGCCTTTGCCGGGAGAGGAAGGTAAGTGCGGGGGGTGGGGAGAACGTTCTTTCGCCAGCATAGTAATGGTTTATTTTATGCTGGTAAAAGAACGTTTTAAAATGGGTCATCTGATAATCTCCTAGGAAGTAGAGCTATGGACTCAAACTACAGGAAAAGAGATTCCACCTAAATATTGGAAGCACTTCCTGACAGTAAGAGCTGTTTGACATTGGAACTCACTGCCTTGGAGTGTGGTGGAGTCTCCTTCTTTGGAGGTTTTTAAACAGAGGCTGGATGGCCATCTGTTGGGAATGATTTGATTGTGTATTCCTGCATGGCAGGAGGTTGGACTGTATGGCCTTTGTGGTCTCTTCCAACTCTGTGATTCTATGATTATCATTTGTTGTTCTGCCTCTGGCATCAAAATATCTTGGGCTAGCTCTGCTATATAGTGATGCATGCACGCTCTTTTTGCAGTTGCTATCTTTGGAAACAGGTATGAGTGGCCCTCCGCTCATATAAGAAGTTACAATTATTGGGACAATTGTTCTTACGAATGTTGCAGTGTGAACACACCAGGTAACCAATTGCAGTTGTCCACATTTCTTTCCCTGGGCCAGGATCAAAGGAATTGTGCCAATAGTTCTGTACACTCAAGGGAACTTTAGACTCCCCCCCCCATCAGAGTGGAGCCCTGCACCTCAGCGCAAGCCTGTTCTTGAAACAGAGGAAAAATTTCAGAAGCAATTGGTGGCATAGCACTCAAAAGCAAAAAGTCAAAAATTCCATAAGGCATGCAGAATTCCAAGCCCTTGGGTGCACCTAAAGTAAGTGTCTGTACCCTGGCCAAGTTGAAAGCAAGAGGCTGCCAGGAGTCTGAAACTGGTGCCTTTCTACGCTAATTGAAGGGGGGGGGGGATCTGAATCAATACTCTATCCTCTTGCAGAGTTTGGGCTGCTGTTGTTGAGACTCTGGAAGGACAGATAACAGGAGTAATAATATCTACTGTACTGGTATATAATTCACATCACAAAAACCTGAAGTTCACATTGCAAATGCTTAAGAAAAAACTTAGCACTTCTGACCTTGTTCTGGGGTGGGTCTCTGGTTTATGTTGTGGCTCTTGTAATGAGGTTCTGTTCTGTAGGTAGGGCAAGGGCAAGCCATTTAAGAAAATCTGCCCACCAAAATGTGTGTGTATACATGCAAGTTTGCCTTTTCAGGGCCTGATATTCCACACTTGGTTTCAGAACTTGGAAAAGTTAATTTTTTGCAGAGGGATTACATTTGTAAGCTGCTCTGATAGCCTTGTGGCTAAAGAGCAGGGTATAAATAATTTTTTAAAAATCTCTCAGAATCCTCCAGTGAGTGTAGCTACTGAACATGAAGGCCACTATATGACTTTGGGCCAGCCATTGTCCAAGGTTTCATGGCCTGACTTACCAAGGGATCATGAGCTGAGCCAGACCTGTCATCTCATGGTTCCCATCCACAGACACCCAGATGATGTTGGAGAAATCCTTACCACTGGCCAAACTGGCTGGAGCTGGGGCTTCTGCAAAGTCAAACAACTTCTGGGGAATTAACAGTTTACCTATCACAGATGACATCTTTGATCCTGCTATGGTTGTGCTCTCCTATGTGTTTCTGTTCCATCACAGTGCTGCTCATGCTTCCCATGCAAAGTTAAACCTCAAAGTTATAAACAGGAGAAACAAGTGAGTAAAACAAAAACAAGCAAAAATCTTTCATTTGGGTGGGAGGGCTTCGGTTGAGATTTTCAGCCAGCCAACCCATTTTCTAGCATATTCCAGTCTATATCCCATTCCTTTGTGTTCTGTGACCACTGAGCATGCTCAATCCTCATTAAATGTCAGGATTGGTCCCAGATGTGCCTAATACAGTTCTATTGAATAACTTTGTGGCTAATTGAATTTGCATTCCTCTGTGTTTGTTAACAAGTTTGCAGATGACACCAAATTAGGAGGGGTAACTAATACCCCAGAGGACAGGATCAGAATTCAAAATGACCTATTGGTCAGGAAAAAAAAAATGAAATGTACAGGTATAAGATGGGTGACACCTGGCTTGATGGCAGTACATTCAAAAAGGGATCTAGGAATTTTAGTGGCCCACAGTCTGAACATGAATCAGCAGTGTGACATGGCAGCTAAAAAAGCTAATGCTATTCTAGGCTGCATCAATAGGAGTATAGTGTCTAGATCAAGGGAAGTATTATAGTGTGACTTTATTCTGTTTTGGTAAGACCGCATCTGGAATACTGTGTCCAGTTCTGGGCACCACAATTCCAGAAGGATATAGACAAGCTAGAAGGTGTCCAGAGGAGGGTGACCAAAATGGTGGTAGGTCTGGAAGCCATGTCCTATGAGGAGCAGCTTAGGGAGCTGGGTATGTTTATCCTGGGGAAAAGAAGGTTAAACAGGGACATGATAGCCATGTTTAAATATTTGAAGGGATGTCATAATGAGGATGGAGCAAGCTTGTTTTCTGCTGCTCCAGAGAAAAGGATATGGAGCAATGGACTCAAACTACAGGAACAGAGATTCCGTCTAAATATTAGGAAGAACTTCCTGACAATAAGAGCTGTTCAGCAGTGGAATGCACTGGCTCAGAGTGTGGTGGAGTCTCCTTCTTTGGAAGTTTTAAAATTGAGGCTGGATGCTTTAATTGTGTATTCCTGCATGGCAGGGGTTTGGACTGGATGGCCCTTGTGGTCCCTTCCAACTCTAAAACGATTCTACGATTCTATGTAGTCTAACTGCAGAAAGGGAGTATGTGCTCTATGTCTGTAACTGTCTGATAAGGCCGGCACCTTGAGTCTGTTGGATTTTTGTAGAATTACGCTGTTCAAAATATCAGGGTATATTGTGCCTGTTTAAACATCCACACTGCACTTCACATGTTAGTGGATAATGCAGCCAAATTTTAGCAGAGTTCAGAGTTAACACAGCAGCATCTAGCATCAGAATGTTAGCATACATGTAAAAGCACTGCTTAGCAAGTAACCAAACACTCTTTGTCTTTTCTCAAGTTGTTTAACTACCAAAATAACCACTCAAGACTCAAAAGTTAGTTTAAAAAGTACAAAAGCTTCTTTACTCACAGTTTAGAGAGCTCATTCATGGCAGGTAACAAAAACACCAGCAAAACAGACTAAAACTAGTTAAAAATACTTAAAAACTACATTGTTACAAGTCTAAATTCAGGACGCCCCTTTCGGGATCCTCTCACTTCAAAGGTCCATGAGGATTGTTAAGGATCATGGCTTCTGGAACAAAGAAGAACACTCAGACACTCCCCCTTCATCCCAAATTGCCCAATAGTAAAACTTTAGGAAGTTACATCAGCTCATTTCATATGCCTTCTCAGTTAACCCTTCAATAGCAAAACCATTTCCACTTATTGGACTGCAAACTATATTTTCCAACATCCCCTCTCAGTCCAATAAGTGAGATATAAGTCCAAACTTTGCACGTAGTCTCTGGACTGCATCTCTTGGCAGTGGTCTGGTCAGGATACCCGCTGTCATGTCATTTGCTGCACAGTACATCATCTTCATCATGTCTTCTCTCACCAACTGGCACACATTATGATATCTGGTTCCAATATACTTATTATGTGGCATCATTTTCCCACTTTCAGACAACTTAACACAATTTAAATTAGTCTCAAACACCTGAGTTGGTTTTTGTTCTAAAATGTTAAAATCAAGAAACAATTTATCAAGCCATTGCATTTCTCTACAAGCCTCTGCCAAAGAAACAAAATTTGCTTCAACATTTGAATGTGACTTAATCTCTTGTTTACGACTTGCCTACGATATAGGTGCACCCCCATACAGAAATAGATAACCACTTGTTGAACTCAATCTACTATCAACACCAGTCTATTCAGCGTCTGAAAAACAAACAAGATTTGGATTAGCATTAGCAGGCAATCTCAATTGAAAATCTGTTGTCCCCTTCAAGTATTTCACAATGTGTTTCACTCCAACCCAATCTTCTTTAGTTGGCTCACTGACTTTTCTGCTAAGAATTCCTACAGCATGAGCTATGTCTGGCCTACTATTTGT
Source organism: Gambelia wislizenii (assembly GCA_030847615.1). NCBI lineage: Eukaryota > Metazoa > Chordata > Lepidosauria > Squamata > Crotaphytidae > Gambelia > Gambelia wislizenii. Next base: position 40,128,795 of record JAUMIR010000004.1, read on the forward strand.
AGCTAGGTGCAACAGCTTTCCAATTGCTTTTCTGTACATTACATTGTTTGGCAAAAGTTCGTTATTCTCACTGTTACCAAAGTCTGTTCTCATTGGGGTATCCACAGGGTGGGCATCTTGCATGCCTAAAGTTTCCAGCAGGTCAACAATCTTCTGCTTTTGACTCAAAAAGAAAGATCCATCCTTGTCTCTTTGAATTTGTATCCCCAAGTAAAATGCAGCATCTCCTAGTTCCTTCAACTCCACCTCTTTATTCAAACTCTTCACTACTTCTCTGTAGTCAGCATTTCTCTGTGTAGCAATAATCAAATCATCAACATAGGTCAAAACAAAAGTTGAAAAGCCATCTCTGAATCTTGTGTACAAACATGGGTCTGCTTCTCCTTTTTTAAATCCTAAATCCTGTAACATCTTGTCTAACTTCTTGTTCCAGGCAAAAGCAGCTTGCTTCAGTCCATAGATCCCTTTCTTAAGTTTACAGACAAAATGTGGCCTTTCTTGGTCCACAAAACCTGCTGGCTGCCTCATATACAATTCTTCCTGAATTTCTCCATGTAAGAATGATGTCTTGACATCAACATGCTTTACAGTCATTTGCTTTGACGCAGCTAAAGTAAGCAACAGTCTTACAGTACTATGTTTCACCACTGGGGCAAATACCTCATCATAATCAACTCCAAACTTCTGTGAAAAACCTTGAGCAACCAACCTTGCCTTATAACGTTCTACATTACCTTCTGCATCTTGTTTCAGTTTAAATACCCACTTGCATCCTATGGCTTTCTTTCCTCGTGGAAGTTCTGTAAGAGTCCATGTTTCATTCTTTTGCAGCGCATCTATTTCCTCTTGTGCTGCCTTCTTCCATTGAGCTGCCTCATCCGGCGAGATCTGCTCAATCTCCTCTATTTTCTTTGGTTCCTTAGGTAATGCCACCCCTGTAAGGTAGCCAAATTTCTCAGGAGGCACACCTCTGTTCGGTCTGAAATTATACCTGGGAGGTTCCTGATTCCGATCCTGGTGACTTCCTTCTTGTTCAGCATCTGCTTCACCACCGTCCATATCGATCAGACCAGCTCCCACACGATTTTCTGAAACACAATGCTGCACAGAATATTCACTCTCTGCTTCTGAAATCACAGACATGTTATTCTCTTGTTCATAAAAATCAACATCATCCTCTTCTTGAAAATCAAGCACAGTTCCTGTTAAATCAACTTTTCTGCTTTCATCAAAATACACCACATGTCTGCTATATACTTTACCAGTCTTTAAGTTCATCACTTTGTAATTTCTTGTTCCACTTTCGTATCCAATCAGCATAATCTCTTCAGTTGCTGAATCCAGTCTTCCTCTGAGTTCCCTTGTAACATATGAATATGCAATACACCCAAATATTCTAATGTGTTTAACTGATGGGGGTCTCCCATGCCAAATCTCAAAAGGTGTTTTCTCTGCACCTTTTGTGGGTAGACGATTCTGTAAGTAATTAGCTGTAGCAATAGCATTGCCCCACATACTATTAGGCAGTCCAGCATTAGCCAAAAGACACCTTGTCATCTCAATTAGTGTACGAAATTTTCTTTCAGCAATACTGTTCCATTCTGGAGTATAAGACACAGTCTTAATATGTTGTATTCCATTCTCTCTCAGGAATTGTTGTGTATCATGTGATAGGTACTCACCACCTCGATCACTCTTCAAAGCTTTGGGATTCCTTCCAAATATATTTCTCACCATGGCAACATACGCATGCAGTGCATCACACATCTCGCTCTTCTGTTTGAGCAGGTATATCACGCTGTATTTTGAGAAACCATCTATGAGGGTTAGTATGTATCTATTTCCTCCAAGTGAGGGCACTCTCATTGGTCCCATTATATCAGAATGAATGAGGTCCAGGACTCTGTTGGACCTTTTCTCAGTTCTCTCTGGAAATGAAAGCCTTGTTGCCTTTTGTTCAACAAACACTATGCATCTCTGTACATTGTTACTATTCTGTTGCCCTTTTACCTTTATTCCTGTTGCCAAACCTTTCTCTTGAAGTTCCACAATTGCATTACAGTCACAATGTCCAAAGCGCTTGTGCCATAAATCCATGCTCTCATCATCAGTATAACTTCTCTGCACCACATTTGCTTGCTTATCTGGAGGAGTAAAAAAACTTTAAAAGACCATCATTATCATTATATGCCTTTAAGTATACTTTTCCATTTCTGTCATTAACTACAGTGCACACATCTCTTTGAAACAGTACTGAAAATTTTTTCTCTGTTAAAGCTGAGACACTGAGGAGATTTGTTTTTAATCCTTTAACATAGTCTACATTCTCCAATATTTGTGATTCACATCCATCATATGCTGCAAGATTCAGCTCACAAGTCCCAACTGCCTGTATGGGCATCTTAGATCCATCAGCAATTTGCAACTCTCCATTATTGTTATTATTTAACTCTATAAAATTTCTTGCAGAATTTGAGATATGATTTGAACTTCCAGAATCCACTACCCATTCATTGTTTCCATTATTACTCTTATTTTGTTTATCATTATTGTCCACAACATGAAAAACTTTCCTTAAAGCAAACATGGTCACTTTTCCTTTGTCTCTGTTTGAATTCCTTTGTACACACTGCTCCCTCTCAACAGATACTGGTTCTGCAAATTCACTTTGAGTAAGTATGCCTCTCTGTTGAAAATGTTGCCCCCTCTGGCCAAAATCTCCACTTGCTTTGCACATCCTGGCAATGTGGCCAACCATATTACACTTAAAACAGCGAATTTCTCTTTGTTTGTCTCTGGGAGGCATATTCCTTTGTTGTTTGTTAGCAATATAACTTGACACACTCACTTTTTCTTTATCAACATATCTCTCTGATGGCTGACTGTGATCTAAGCATTCAAGCCTGAAATGTGCCAATACTTCATTCGATGTTAATCCAGCTGTGTTATCAATCAAGCTTTGAAATGCATGAAAGCTACTTCCCAAAGTCCCAGTAAAATATGCAATTTTCTGCCCTTCATTTGCAATCAAATTCATGGCACTCATCCTCTGTAATATTCCTAGAAATCTTCTGATATGTGACTCACAGTCTCTTTTAGAATTAACTCTTAAGTTCATCATGTCTCTAATTGCCAGATTCTGCACCTTAGGTGAATCAACTTGATATATCTCTTTCAATTTGTCCAGCATAGATTTAGCTGAGTCACAAGAAACAACGTAGATCAGTTGTTCAGATCTTAAACTTTGCATTAAAATCTCCCTAGCTCCCGCGTCTTTATTATGCCAAACACGTCTCTCTTCCTCATTTTGTGGCTCTGGTTTTCGTATTGCATCTATAAATTTATTTGCTTCAATTCGTGTTTCTACAAACTTTAACCACAACTAGTATGTATCTGGCTCCAAATCCACCACTCTTGTAAATCTCAGTGCCTCTCCTGCAGCCATTCTTCTTTTCTCACACCTTCAGCCAGGCAAGGGCTGTGTCTCTGTTATGCTAATGAAGGCCAAATGATTCTCTTCAACTTCTTTTATGACTCTGGAGCCATAAACAAAAAAACTCCGCCAGCTCTCTCAAACTCTGTTTGTTCACTCAGGGAAAAACAACAAGACTGCCTTTTGTTTAAAAACAGCTTCACTTGGGAAAGGGTGAAAAACCACGCTTCTCTTTACTTTTAAAATAACAAACCATGAAAAATTTTGGTTATCTAAGCAAAACACAAAATCCAAAACTCTTCAAAAATTCAAAAATCAAAAATATGCAGCTTAAACATTCATAACTGGAGTCCATAACCTGTTGGATTTGTGTAGAATTACACTGTTTAAAAGATCAGGGTATTTTGTCCCTGTTTAAACATCCACACTGCACTTCACACGTTAGTGGATAATGCAGCCAAATTTTAGCAGAGTTCAGAGTTAACACAGCAGCATCTAGCATCAGAATGTTAGCATACATGTAAAAGCACTGCTTAGCAAGTAACCAAACACCCTTTGTCTTTTCCCAAGTTGTTTAACTACCAAAATAACCACTCAAGACTCAAGAGTTAGTTTAAAAAGTATAAAAGCTTCTTTACTCACAGTTTAGAGAGCTCATTCGTGGCAGGTAACAAAAACACCAGCAAAACAGACTAAAACTAGTTAAAAATACTTAAAAACTACATTGTTACATGTCTAAATTCAGGACGCCCCTTTTGGGGTCCTCTCACTTCAGAGGTCCATGAGGATTGTTAAGGATCATGGCTTCTGGAACAAAGAAGAACACTCAGACACTCCCCCTTCATCCCAGATTGCCCAATAGTAAAACTTTAAGAAGTTACATCAGCTCATCTCATATCCCTTCTCAGTTAACCCCTCAATAGCAAAACCATTTCCACTTATTGGACTGCAAACTATATTTTCCAACAGACTCAGCTCTGGGAAATGTGGGCTGAGCCTGGGTACAGTGGGAACTGAGTGTCGGGATGATGAATAGCCAATGACTATATAGCCTGCCAGATCTTGTAGATTGTAAAAAGCTTTTAGTTCACTGCTTGTTAGTTAAGTTTCATTCTGAGCAACAAACTTGTAGGGTTAGCTCTTTGGACTACTGTGGCAATAAAGTTTTCTGTTTTTTATCTCTGAAACTGCTGGTCACTGAGTCTGGAGAAGCCAGTACGGTATTTCTGCAAACACTGGGGTTTGCCCAATCGCTCTTGTACCTGGGTGGTTTAAGAAGTATATGAACTGCCCAGTTTAGATAGTAGTACACCCCACTAAACTAAGGAGATTATCAGATGCAGGGAACATGGCAAAACCATGTTCCCAACTGCATCAGAAGATTGTGAGAACAGAAAGGGTGATATTATCAGATGCCTGTGTCCTCAGACATTCCTGGGGAGTAGCGCAGCTGCAAATGAGGCTTCCCTTTTTCATTGATGGGAACAGGACATGCCACCAATACAAAGGGATGCCTTATTCATGGCTGTGCTACACTCCTGGGATGCTGAAGGATGTTGTCATCTGATAATGTTGCCCCTTCCTGTTCTTGTCACGATCTTCTGACGTGGTTTTTGCTGCATCTGATAATCTCCTTAATGATTGGTTCCTGATTTGTGTTTAGGGTTATGGCTGAAATCAGTATGCTGGGGAGCTAGGTAAACCTGAATATTTACAAAGTGTTCCTGAGAATTAACAAGAACACCAGTTTTCAATCTTGGAGTGAGAAGTTACTGATATATGTATTCAGATATGAAGCATTTTCTTTTATCAGGTTCCTGTAGTGGGTTTGATATATTCTTCCTGAAATAAAAAGTGTAAGGTGAATTAGCGCAGAATGGAGGTGGGTGGGGCTGGACGCATTTCATTTGTTTTTCAATCAGAGCATCTGGAGGAAGTAAGACATTAGCAAGGTGATCTAAAGGACAGGATAGTTAAAGTGATCCAGCTCATATATGGAAGAGGAATGTTGAAAGCACCAGGACTTGTTTCCAGTCTTCAGACAGCTCTCATATTGTGGCCAAACTTACACTGGGGGCAGTGGAATTTATCAGACACACTAAATATGGCATCATAATGATGCCACATAAATGCAAAAAGATGCGCAGATCAGATAATAAATAATAATAATTAATAATAATAATAATAATAAAATTTATTTATATCCCGCCCCTCTGCAAGCAATCGGGGCGGCTTACAACGATAAAATGGTAGACAGTAGATGATGTCACCCTTTTGTGTTTATGTCCTGTCAAAATCCTGTACCTTTTTATTGATGGCTGAAGCTGTCAATAGATTCCCAGTGGCACTTTAGTGCTGACATTGCCAGTGTGCGAAACCTTGGGCCATTTAAATCTCGTCACTGCAGCGAGAATGGCCGGTCCAGCTTGAACACCTCCGGGTGAGATTGGGACATCCAGGTAAATTTCGCTCTTTTTATGACCCTCCCCAAGAAACTTGGGAATTTTAAAGGTAAGTGGGGGTGAGGGCATTCTTTTGCTGGCATAAAAATTGGTTTTTTTTTATGCCAGCAAAAGAACATTTAAAGGGGCTAGTCTGATAAAGTCCAGTGGCTATGAAGCTATAAGAAACAGCAAAATCCCAAATACAGAGTATGAATAAAGCTATTCCATTTATCAATCAATTTTCAAAGAATAAAATAATTTTTTATTTAAAATTCAAGTATGTCTCTGTGTATAAAAGGTCAGCTGCATGCAGGTCATTCCATAAGTTTGGAGTTAGGGGATTTTTTTTTCCTGTGGATGCCAGCTCCCAGAATCCCCCAGCCAGAATGGCCACTGTTGTACAGCAAAAGGGTAAGTGTTCATGAGTGATAGAAACTTGTTAAAAAATTGAAAATGCAAAGGTAGTCTATCACATATCCCAAAAGTGCAACCCTCCTGTTGCCATGACCACACAATTGGTCTTTTTTTGGAGATTTTTTTCTATAAAACACACTCTATCGCAAGGTTTCTTTTGACTTTTGTGAGATTTGACTGTGCTACTATGGCCCTACTATTTATTTAATTAAAACATTTATATCTCACCCTGTATCATAGGATATCAGTTGAAACAGTTTAAAACAATTCAGAATTCAAGACAATCAAATAATGTAAACAGACTAGAACCACTGCAAACACTTTAATAAATTAAAACAGTGCAAAAGGATAAAACTATTTTAAAATCATGTCCATGTACATTTTTTTGTAGGGGAAAATCCATTAGGCTGCAAAGGCTTTAAGAAAAAGCCATGTTTTAACTTGGTGCCAGAATGAAGCTCATGTCTAGACCAATTATCATACCACACTGTTATAGTGCTATTATTCCACTTTAACAACTATGGCTATCTCCTGTGGAATTCTGGGGTTTGTAGTTTAATGAGGTCTAAGAGCTCTCTGGCTGAGAGTTCTAAATGGCCCTCCTTATACTGCAAATCCCTGGATTCCACAGGGGGTAGCCATAGCAGTTAAAGTGGAATAATAGTGCTATAACAAAATAGGAGATTTTCACACCGGGGCCAAAATCCCCATTTCTGTCCCACAAGCCCCTTTCCCATGAATGGAGGTAAATGTTCGCACACTTACCTCCATTCTGCTGCAGGAATGGGCTCCCTTACTCCTTGCCGGCTGGCTGTAAATGCAGCTCTTGTAAGGCTGCCTTTATGACCAGCCAGCTGAAATCCTGGCCATTCTCACGAGAGGACGGCCGCGCGCCAAATTCAAAAATACCTCCCCCAAAGTCAAAGCAAGGAAGAAAATACAAAAATAAACTAAAAAAACCCCCACAAGTAACCTGGGGGATGGAAGGGTGCCACTTACTTTGGTGTCCCGTTCCTGGCTGGAAGTGTCCAGAACAGACCTCCCCTTGTCGTGGGAAAGGAATGGGACACCTTTCAGACCACCCTGATTCCATGATAGAAATGGAACAGGGTGGTCATTAACGTCTTCTGTCCATGATTGAAATATCATGGGGAGAAAACTGAATGGTAACGCTGAGGGCATGGAAGGGGCAGAATGTCATCTGAAAGAAAAATCTTTCAGTGATCCTGTTCTGTGCCTGCGATGGAACAAATAGATGGTGTGAAAATCTCCATAGTGTGATAATATCCTAAGCTGACCTCTAAAGAAGGACATTCTGTAAACAGAATGCCCCAGCAGAAAAAGCCCTCTCCCATGTCCTTAGACAGTGTAGTGACCAACTAGTGGGACAAAGAGGAGGGGCCCTGTGGCAGACCTCATATATGGGGATAGGCGTTATATCATGCATTGATGTCCCAAGTCATTTAGGGCTTTGAATGTCATCACCAGCACTTTGAATTCAGAGTAGGAGAGTACTGGCATACACCTTGTGATCATACGTGAGGGTACAGCTAAAGACCTGACTACCACTAATTTGGTCTGTATTACTGCAAATTACTTTAAAATTGTCCCTGGCCATGCCATGCTAAATCTGTGTCTTCATTCAGAGGACAGCTTCACCAACCTTGGTATTCAACCCAGGCTGAGAAAAACAAGGCATCACTTTGATGGCATTCAAGGAACAACTGCACCAAATTCAATTTGTTGTAAGGAAATATCAGCCCTTCCACAAATTCTCCACTTTGCTGAGAACAGGGAGGTGGCACTCCTGAGCTAAGAGTCTTGCTTCGTGCTGTAGAATGTGGATGAAACTGAATCCCCTCCCTTGCTCATAATTCCTGCCGCTGTATATAATACTTATTGCTTTGCAAATTGCAAGGATTATTTTCTTTTAACTGCTAGTAGTTTTAGAGGATGTAATTGGAAATAACATATTCTAACTGAATCCCAGAATGAAAGACACCTTATAAAGAAATGCCATATTGTGTGTTCTGGGTTTAAGAAAAATAATAGCTGCTGGCAAGTCTTTTCATATGGACAACCTATGATTTTGGCTGCCTTCTAATAATGATCAAAATTGATATTCATTTTCCATTCATCTTTTTATAAATAAATTGGTTACTAAATAAATGCTTTTAAAATAGACTTAAAAAAAAACAGTGTTTTTATACATACATGGATTTGTATATATAATTAATTATCCTTGGAAAATAGGACCTGAATCCACTGTGTGCCTATTTTTTATTCACATTCCCAAGGGATGAATCCTGGGTTGAAGTGAATCGAAAGAATGGGAGGGCAGTGGTCCAGTGTCTGATAGTTTGACCATGTGCTTTTGAAATCAGAACATGTAACATCTCTGCCCTAATGTACAGGAAAATCAGAAGATGGCTGATAATTTCAGGTCATTACGTCTTCAAATTCAGTGCTGGCTTCATTGACTACCTGGAGATACCAGGGATTAAAACAGTGATGACTGATAGTTCCATATCAGTGGTGTAGTGAATCCACTCTGGGGTTTATTCCAAACTTTAAAGGAACTATCCAAGGTATTGAACCTATTCGGGGCTGAGTTCAGTACCGTGGATAGCTCCTTTAAAGTTCAGATGCAAAGTCAGGGAGGATTCGCTGCCTCATTGACATGGAAGCCACCAGTGACCATTAGATTAAACTAGGACCTTTTGCTTACGCAGCACATAGTTGACCACTTAGTGACAGTCTGTCCCCAATTATAATTGCTGACTTTATGTTTGTCAGCTCTTTCAAAATGCCAGACTGTTGACCAAGGCTGGAACAGGACTCCCTTGTTATGACAGCAACACTGGCTCCTGGTCTGTTTCTGAATACTATTCAAAGTTATGGTTATTATCTATAAAGCTCCATATGATTTGCATCCACACTGTCTGAAGTGTTATATTTTACCACTTGAGAAGACTGTATTTTGCCCACGGGTTCTGAGAACCTGGACGAGTGGAAAGTCTTTTCTTGGTCCTGCCACTGGTGTTTGGTGGCTGCTTTCTTTTGGTGGTTGCTCCCAGGCTCTGCAATTCCCATCCAACAGAGGAAAAGCTTTGTCCCTCCCATTGTCCTTAAGATGGCAGGCAAACATCTTTTTATTCAGGCATCTCTTTTTTTGGGAGGGGGATGCAATTTGCTGAGAAAGGCATTTGAACAAATGCATATTGTACTTTCTAAAAATACTGCCTTTCTTTATCTCACTGTTAATTCAAGTTGTGCCCTAATATTGTAATTAATGTTTTAACATTTTAACCATTTGCATTTTTATGTGTAGCTCTCTTTAATCTTGTGAGCTGCCTTGGCTCCCAGTTTTGAGGGGAAGGTGGTCTATAAATCAAATCAATACATCAGATAAAACCCAGCTATTCTAGGATGGATAGTGCAATCCCAAGGACATTGCCTCACAAATGTATCCCACTGAGTTCAATGGGATTTACTCTCTGGTAAGTGTTTAGGACTGCAGTTTCAGAGGAAGCACCACAGAGGAGGTGGTTTGCGGGACTGTAACATTATTTACTTTCTTGTTAATCTATGACTGTGGCCAAGAGTTAAGTGCTGTGATCCATCATCAGCTAAAATAAAATCCAGGACGTGAATGTCCAGAGAATTTATACATGCTTCTTCTATTGCTGTGTTGTTGCAATATTAGGAAAACCCTCCTGCAAAGCAATTTACCTACATCCCTCTTGCTACTAAGACAACATATTGGAGCAAACAGCTTGAACACTGCTGCCAAACCATAGGATATTTTCATATCCTATTAGACAAATTGAATATTGTTAACTACTGAGCTAAAGCTGCTGCTATAAAATACTTATGATGCACTATTTTAAACATTAGACACTTATAAAGGACAAGCTAAATGGAGGTTTGTCAAACTGACCTTTTGAATTTCATGCTTTTTAGAAAACTCTGCCTATCCCTTTTATCCAGGCAAACATTTTGTGACTAACAAAGAGCAAAAAAGAAATCCTTTAACTTCTATGTTTGTTTTAAAACATTATGACCATTGGATTCCATGTTTTTTCGAATGCTATTATGCACACTTAGTCTTTGAGATCAAAATGGATTAAAATCCCAAGGGTGCACTGATTGATTTATTTTCCAGATTTATACTCGACCCTTCCATATGCATGCTTCCAAGGTGGTAGTAGCTATAATCACAAACAAAACAATAAAATCAATGAAACAAGGGCAGATACAAACAGGACAGTAGTTTAAAAAGCAAACCCAGTTCCAGCATCAAAGCACCACAACTAGACAATAGAATATCCTGGGAAAATGAAATTGCTTTTGTTCAATTCTGAAAAGACACCAGAACAGATGATAGGCAGGTCTGCCTGAGAAGGGCATTGTGAAGGTCTTCTTCTTGTACATCACCAGAAAGGAGGACAACAGAGGACTGATAAAATGAGCAAATTTAAATAAATTGAAATAGGTCAATGTAAATACATATATTCCCTTTAAGAAATTAATCAGATATATAAGGAAGCGACTGACCAGGTGGCTTGTGTGTGGCTGCTTTGTCTACCCTCCAGGTACTAACTGTTGTTGAACAGCTTAAGGCCTTCCTCTCTCTCCTTATCTTTAAACTGGACTTGGACTGGGCAGCCCTTCAAACAGAGGGTACCTTCAAGCAGAGGACTGTCCTTTGTAAAGCAGGACACATGGCAACCCTAGTGGCACCACTTAGAAGGCTCTTTCCCCAGGTGCTACCTGCCACTTGCATCCAGAGGAGGTCCTCTGAGGAGTAGCATAGCATAAAGGCAGGTTCATATGGCAACAGGGAGGAAGTCCTTTAAGTATTCAGATCTAAGCTATATAGTGTATAAGTAAGCACCAATAATATCTGTCTGTCTATCTGAGACAACACTTCTATCCAATCAAATAAACTAAGGTAATACTTCCAAAATTTACCCAAAATCAGCTATCCCACAAGAGTAGCTGAAATATCCTTCCACCTTTACCAGGGATGAATGCTACTGTGAACACTGAGGAACAGTGTAATTTTTGTTGTACCTCTAGTATGTGAGCAGAATTCAGTATGTTAGTAGTTCCTTGTAAATCTCAGTCATGATTCCCATACTTGATTGCCCTTAGAAATAAAGCACAGCTTTTAAAAGCTATACCGTATAAAGGAGGGTGTGAGATAATCCCTGGGCCACTTTGTTTAAAAGAGACTTAGTCCCCATTTTTCAGAAATTGACCCCACCCATCATCCAAAAGTGGCTGAATACCCCCAGCCCCCTTTGCAAAATATGCTTCACTTCTTGCTTGTACCTTGTATCAATGGTGATTTCTCCACAGGAGTCAGTATTTATTTCCTACTGTACTGTGATGGTTCATTTCTGAAACTGCCTTAGTTCAGTAATGAGGTTATCTGTCTATTTCTGCTGCCTCATCAAACTGGTGCTGCCAAAACTGGTACCTCACAAATACTGGGATTTTTCTACATTCACATTAAACTTTGAATGCTTTTATAAATTTCCATCCAAATGTCCCATCTGCAATGCATAACAATTGTTTAAGTCTCACTCTTGTTTCAAGTGCATATTTTGGGTCCAATTGCATATTTTATTCAAGCTGCATTCTACTCTCCCCCACCCTCCCAAAACCAGGCAATCCCATTTAGCAGTCTAGCAACTTTATTTTTAGCATATTTCAGGTTTTTTCACCAGTTGTCAAATGCAGCCCTAAACATGATGCACTATCAAGGAGAGGGCCTTCTATTTGGTGCCACCTTGACTTTGGGATACTCTCCCAAAGTAGGTATGATTGGTTAAAAACATCAGGGATTTTTTGGCAGGGTGCTGAAGGAAATAATCCCTTCTCATCCAGGCATTTTAAAGTTTAATTTTCCATGTAGGTGATTTCCCTATCTTTTAAAAATACAATCAGCTGTTTATTTATTTGTTTTTGGCTTGTTGGGTGATTTCCCCCCCCTCTTTAATTGTCATTTGGTATACTTTATATTATATATGTGTGTATGTGTAGTTGTAGAATCCCTTGGGGATAAAGGCAGGATCTGAAACAAAGGAAAGGAAAATAAGGCAAAGGAAGAAAAAATACCCCTCTCAGTATTATTTCCTCTGTATTGTGACCATGGGCAAGTCACACTCTCTCAGCCTCAGAAGAAGACAAAGACAAACTCCCTCTGAACAAATCTTGCCAAGAAAATCCCCTGATAGGATCACCTGAGGGTTGTCATAAGTCTGAAATGGCTTGAAGACATACAACAACAATTGTAGATGTAAGGCTGAGGCTGAGAAACAATGATTTACTTCTGGATGCTTGGTGAATTTGTGGTAGAAGTGAGATCTGAAATGATGATAATGTGGTCATATTCTTACATTCCCATGTTGCAAAGATCTTCCCTTTCAAACATTTCACATAGTTGTACTGTTTTCTAGGGATGTAAAGAAATTTTGTTGCCTTTGACAGTCATCAGGAAAGCCTTTTCATACCTTGTTGTGAGGACCCCACCTAGAGGATTTGCACATTTGTGAGACTTACAAGATGTTTCTGAAAAACAGGGATGTGCACAAGGGATGTGTATTAGATATTAACTTGATTTTTTTTGTGTGTGAGCTGCTTTGGGTCTCACTCTGGGAGAAAGGCAGAATATAAAATTAAATAACTAAATAACTAAATAAATAAAGATAAAAAAATTTGCAATCTTTCCAAATGCAACAACCTATAATCTGTAAACTTGAAAACAACAACAACCCTGCAGTCAATAGGGGAAGGTTGCTTAAATTAGGCAATCTATGCAAATAAATGTGTGAATTAAGCAAGACTTAGGACTTTATGAGACAAGCATCTAATAACACTGTAATTCCACTATTGAAGAAAGTGGAAAGATAGTGGCATCATCAGAACAATTATTGCACGTTGCCGTAAGCACACAATACTACTGCCATGGAATCACTGCACAGCTACCACTAGTGGTTTAAAATGGGATTCCAACTCTCACAAGATTTTGAGCAAGGAAGTGAACAGGCTGCCTTTGCCGAGAGAGGAAGGTAAGTGCAGTGGGGAGCGTTCTTTTGATGGCATAAAAATTGCTTTTTTAATGCCGGCAAAAGAACGCTCTAAGGGGGATTGTCTGATAATCTCCCTGGTAACACTTCTCTTCACATTGCCTTCTAACAACAGAGTATTAATGCTTCCTTCTGTCCCACGTATGCACCTTTAAGAACAATTTTCTCTTACTTCCATGATTTTGCATGGGTGAGATTTTGGCTATTATCACGAGAAGATGCGACTTCAGTTAAAAACACCAAAAACAAATACATAATGAAGACTTCACAAATATAAAAACATACCAAGCAAAGGCAACAGTTCATTAAAGCAGTGTCCTGTTGGTCCTCTTCATGTTCTTTCCCTGGAAGTTTAATTATGTGTTCTTGTTGGGAAAGGGGAGGGGGAAAAGAAGTCTGCCCATTCACACTGTAATCATGCGATTATAGTGGGATGTGATTTTACATGCTTGTCAATACTGTGAAAAGAGCAATATTGAGGGCTGTTGACAGGGTTTGCCCATGAATGAAAAGTTATGTGTAATTAACAGGTGGAACACACATGGACCCTGGGAGGACGATGTTGTCGTGAGATAATGGGAACCTGTTCGTGCTCCTATCCTGTCATAATTGTGCAATTTCAGCCTCATGTGATAAAGTCCTAATTAAAATGTGCTTCAATTTCACTGTGGGAACAAAACACAACGCCTCACTTTCCATTATGAAACAAGGTTAGGAAGAAATGCAAGAAATACTCAACAAAATGAAGACTGAGATATTTTCACAATCTTATCATGCTCAGTGTGATTGAAAAGGTCAGTTTTGGCACCTAGATGGTGGGCTTTCTCATCTGTCATGGTGTCAACATGAGGCTCTCACATGCCATACCATTCATTCCTGCCAAGAAAATGATCATTCCTTGTGTTCCCACTTCAACTCCCCATTTTTATTTTTATTTTTATTTTATTTTTACTGATGTGGGAACAGCAAGAGACTGGGATCTCGTAGCTGACATATCTGCACTTCCAGCTGTTGTCACTTCACCATAGCAGGAAGTGGGAGAAAGAATCTTTGTTCCTCATTAAAGAAAAAATGCCTTGATGCAAACAACCCAACTCCAGCTCCATTTTATCTCAGATGCAGATGGCAGCCAAGTATCTGATCAGACATAGCATCTGGATGCCTTCTGTTTCCACACATTCCTGCCTAGGCATCATGATTTGAACATGAGCTTTGCCATAACTGTAAATATAAAAATACATAGGATCAGATTGGAAAAGAATTGGCATAAGTGGCACAACAGCTATCTCCCTAAAGGGTTCTGTACTTCACACTAAAACTCAATTGTAAAAGATGTGATTGGCACATAAGGTATGAGGCAGGAGGCAGGAGAAGGAAGTTGCTGTCTGGAATGATTTTACACCTCTGATTTAAAATGTAAATTATTCTCTTTTGGCAGTTAATTAGTTGACAGGTTACCCACAAGTATTCTGTCAAGCATACATCTTCATTCTTTTCCTGCTCCCATTAAAATACCTATGAGTTTTCCTGAAAAGGGGAAAAATAAGTAGTGAAAGAGGCTCTGCACTGTTGGACTACTATAACACATGCACTATTTTATCTAATATAAACAGGCATGATCTTCTTGGTGATCTGATTTGAGAATGGGGAGAATACTGTTTCGATTTGTTTTTTATTTTCCAAAATTCATGAAGATTTAGGTGTAGGTGGAAAGGAGAAAGAGTGTTATGTATGTGTTGTGGCACTGATCCTCAAAACTCCAGAAACTTCTCCTATTGGTTTCATGTTAAATAGCATGGAGGACACAAGAGAATCCTACAGACCCCACTGGTCAACAGCCAAGGAATCAAACAGGACTGCCCCCAGACCAGCTTCTGGGATTGTCCCTTCAGGAAGGAGTGGAGTGCCTCCAAGTCCCATCCTACTAAGGTGGCCCAGAAGGATACAATAATCAATGGTACTGAAAGATGCTGAGACGTCCAGCAGAACTAGCAGGGACACACTTCCGCTTGTTCAGTTCTTAGTATATGTCAACCACCAACATGAACAAAATTGTCTCCATCCAATAATGGGGCCTGTAGCCAGATTGAAATGGGTCTAGATTATCCATTTTATCCAGAAACTCCTGGAGCTAGGAGGCTACCACACACTAATATATTTCCCCAGAATTGAAGATAAGAAACTGGCTGGTAATTATTTAGTACACTGGGATTCAGAGAGGCTTTTTAAACAAAGGTCTTACAGCTGCCTCCTTTAGAACCCTGCCTTGTTGAAATGTTGCATTGACTGCTGCCTTTATCCACTCAGCCAACCCCCCTCCGATCTTTTTAATGAGTCAGGAAGGTCAAGGGTCTAACACACACACAGTGGCTCTTGCCTCTCCAAGAATACTGTCCACATCCTCAGGCTGTACAAATTGGAAAGTATCCAGGCTCACTGGACAAGCAAGGGCCAAAGTTATGTCCATTTGGTCTGTATCAATTGTAGTTTACAACTCAGAGAAATCCATGCAATGTTGTCTGCAAGGTGCTGGTGAAATCATTCACAGAGAGCTCTCAAGTGATCTGAATTCTCTCATGGGGCAGTATGTAAAAGAACCTTGATCATACCATTTTATCATTGTAAGCCGCCCCGGTTGCTTGCAGAGGGGCGGGATATAAATAAATTTTATTATTATTATTATTATTATTATTATGCAAACTATGTTATCCTTTGTCCTTTTTTTTTTTTGGTGGTGATACATTTTTTCTTTTTTTGGCAATGTGAAAATATCCATGGAATGCAGCATTTCCTGGTTTTCTTTCATACTAAACATATCCCATTCCTTCAGACTATTCTCTGCAGGATATGGCTTTGCTGCACTCCATTTCATTTTCCACTGGAAGAATTTCATTTATATGAATGGAATTATTCTTGATTTATGTTGGTGTAGTTGAGATCAGATTTTCAGAGGGCTGAAAACTGTTTATTCTATGTTTTATCATCTCACCCATTTGCTGCACTTCACAGGATGGCTACATATCACATCTGTTTTCCCTTGCTGCTTGGCTTAACATCAGCAGCACCTAGAAAAAGAAAGGCAAGCCAAGTGTGCTTCAGGCTTGAGTTAGCTTTTCATTGCAGAAAACGAGATTGTGATAGAAAAATCCAACCT
The DNA here is from genome assembly GCA_030847615.1 of Gambelia wislizenii. NCBI lineage: Eukaryota > Metazoa > Chordata > Lepidosauria > Squamata > Crotaphytidae > Gambelia > Gambelia wislizenii. The sequence continues at coordinate 40,145,337 of JAUMIR010000004.1, forward strand.
AATTCAAAGTGAGAATATATACTACAAGAGAGATAATGGCCAAGATCCAATTAGCAGGCTGGTGGAGTATAAGCTTAAACCAATGTACTTATGCCACTCATCAGGGGGCTGGAGGCAAAAGTGGAGTCTCTTCCTTCATCCCCATGTGCACAAAGCAGTTGGAGGGTTCTGGTGCCATTTTCTGTCCTCTCCCACAGCCATTGATTAGCTGTGGATGTGGGCTTTGGTGCACCTAGGGCAGCATAAGGCAGCTCCTTCTTTCCTGGGTACTTAAGGACAGCTGGAAGGTACCTGGACATATAGTTGCAGCTGTTTGGTATCCAGGAGATGGAGATGCACTAGGAGCTAATGTTTCACACCCAGAACAAGGGGTGTTGTGAAAGGAGGTGCTTGAGATTTCCTTCCACAGTGCCTCCAAAAGTACATATATATGGGTTGCACCAGTGTGTGTCACCAATTAAGATTCTAGTCTGTTTGGTAAAGCAATGATCCCCAAATGTTGGTCTTCCAGATGCAGAAGCCCCATCTAGCTTGGCCAACAGATAGGAATTCTAGAAGATGAAGTCCCAAACATCTGGAGGACCAAAGTTTTGGAACCACTGTGCTAGAGAATAAGGCCCTCTACAAACACCGCCTCAGCTACATAGGAGCTGTTTCTGATTTTCCCAGAATCTCCCATACATTGGCTGTACTGTCTGTGAGATTCTTGGAGCTGTAGTCCAAAATGAACAAATCCATGCTGAGGTTATGTTACAAAGTACTTCAAGCTGCTCCCTTCAGGTGTACAGAGCCTTAATCCAGACTGAGATCTATGCAGTCAGGGAAAATGACACACAGGGATTAGGGAGTACAAGGCCCTAATCCAGACCAAGATCTCATTTCCTTTCCTTATAAAGGTCACCCAGCTAAAGTTGTGCTAAACTTACAAACAGGGAACACAGAAAGCATCCTTTGGCATCAACTGAGACTTGTTGCAAGTGCAGCAAGGGGGAGGGATTCCAGGAAGGAAGTGGATCCAAAGGGAAGGGTTAATTCTCCTCTGTTAAGGGAGTAGGGCTTCCACACTTATAAACAAAAATACAATACAGTTCCATATTGTATTGTGGGAAGACTGTGACCAGGTGGCCTGTATTCCTGGTCTGCAGTCCAGATAGTACCCACTGATGGGCAGCTCCAAGGGCCCTTGGCTTCCCTTCTCAACTTCAAACTGGTCTTGGGCCAAGTTGACCCTTCAAATAGAGGATGTTTTCAAACAGACGTCTGTATGTCATCACTGTAATGGGAATCCAATGTATACACCTGTAGGTGCACTTTCAGTAATATTTGCATTTACATGCATTCCCCAAATTAATTGAGGGCAACATCATGTCTGGCAGTTCCACTCTGAGCTCTTTGCCTATGCAAAATGAATGCATTTCCAGAAGATAACAGTCCTTCATCAATTATGTTCTCCCACTGGCACTGAGATCCTTGAGCCAAGTGCTTTGTAAAGGCTCAAACGAAACAGGAGAAACTTGCCTCTCCCCTCTGAATGATCACATTTAAAAACAGGGCCTATCTGAGAGCTTGACAGCTCTCTGCAGGCAGGCAGATCAATGCACCACCACCTCATGGCCTTTCAATAAATGTTACAGGCTAGCAAGAGAGATCACATTTGCAAAAGTCTCATGGGTTGTTGCTCAGTCTGGGACAGTGTCCAAGCATCTTCTGTTGCCATCCAAAGCTTAAGCAAGACACTGAAATGACTATTTTCTCATTCTGTGCAGTTAGTGCTCCTTTTGCTGTCTTGCCAGTGCAACTATCCAGCCTGAGTCCCGATCAAGACTGGCCCCTTCAAACTTGGGTTGTTGCCATACTGCAGAAATAATGCAGTTTGACACCATTTTAACTATCATGGCTCCATCCTATGGAATCCTGGGATTTGTAGTTTGTAGTGGCACCAGAGCTCTCTGACAGAGAAGGCTAAATGTCTCACAAAACTACAAATCCCAGAATTCCATAGCATTGAGCTGTGGCAGTTAAAGCGGTGTCAAACTGCATTATTTCTGAAGTGTGGCAGCAGCCTTAGTCATAGTCAGTTCCAATGCTCGTGCCTTCAGGTGTGTGCTTAGTATGCTGAAGTTTTGGGGATGTGATACTTCTCAGTGCAAAGATATGCAAGTGTTCACCCAAATGCCCATCAGGAGTCTGGTTAAGATCTTACTGTTCTGGAGAGCATTTGAGAAGATGTGAATTTCATTCCAGACAGGAAATGAATTCTCCTGCTAGTATGGTTTTGTAAGGGTTATTTTTATGCAGGGTGCTGTTGTTTTACATTTTAGAAATTTTGTTGCATGGTATAAAATGGATTTTATTTTCTTAATTAGTGTTAGCCTCCCTGAAGTGTGTGTGTTTTTTTAAAAAAACAAAGTGGCAGGATGTAAATATTTTGGCCACATGTCCTGCTTTAAAGCAGAGGAAAATCTATGGATGCCGGCTGTGAAAGCCTTCGACTTCACAGAGACTCCTCTGTTTGAATTGCTGCCAAACAGCCTGTGTGAAGGTGTTCTCCATTTGAACAGGTTATCTAGACTGAGGAAAGTTTAAAGATAAGAGCCATAAAAAGTGTGAGTGTGTAGGAATCTCAAGGCTGGCCATCAGGAGTTAGTATCTGGTTAGTAGACTGACTGTATATGAATCAGTCAGTTGGAGCAAGGTTGTGTTCTTGCTCCAACTTTATTTACAATCTTCTTCAGCATGATGCTCCAAAGGGCTACGGCAGAACTCGAAGAAGACGATGGCATCTATATATGTTACTGTATTGATGGTAGCTTGTTTAACTTAAGCCGTCTGAGGGCTCGCACTAAGACTCTAAACTATCTAGTCCATGAGCTGCTCTTCGCTGATGATGCTGCCCTCATTGCCCACACAGAAGCAGCTCTGCAGCGCCTAACATCCTGCTTTGCAACAGATGCAGAGCTGTTTGGGCTTGAAGTCAACCAGAAGAAAATGGAAGTTCTCTACCAGCCTGCACCACAGGACAAACACCACCGTCCCCACATTGCCATAGGCAAATCTGTGCTTACGTGCATTCAGCAGTTCACCTACCTGGGAAGCATCATCTCCTCAGATGTCAAGATTGACAAAGAGATTGATCACAGATTAGCAAAAGCATATAGCGCATTTGGAAGACTTCACAAAAGAGTCTGGAGTAATAAACACCTGAGGCGAAGCACAAAAATCAGTGTGTATAGAGCCATTGTACTGTCTATTCTCCTTTACGGGTTTGAGACATGGGTCACCTATTGCCAACACTTACGACTCCTCGAACGTTTTCATCAGCGCTGTATATGTACAATCCTAAATATACACTGGACTGACTATGTGACGAATGTTGCTGTCCTTGAGCAATCAGGGATCACCAGCATCGAGGCCATGATATTGAGAACACAGCTGCGCTGGGCAGGGTACGTTTCTAGGATGGAGGACTATCGCCTCCCAAAAATAGTCATCTACGGTGAACTCGCCACAGGTCAGTGTAAGAGGGGTGCTCCAAAAAAGCGATACAAGGATTCCCTGAAACAACATCTCAGGCTTGGCCAAATTGATCACCAACAATGGTCCGCCATGGCTTCACATCGGGAGGCATGGAAACACACTATGCACAATGCTGCAGCCTTATTTGAGAACTCACGCCGAACAAGTCTTGAAGAGAAATGACAATGCAGAAAGAATCACAACCCAGAAACATCACCCAAGGAGACCCTCTGCTGTGCTTTCTGCAACGGGACTTGTTTATCTCGGATTGGCCTTTTCAGTCATCAGTGCACTTGCAGAAAACATGGGATGAGTCCTTCCTGAATGTTCGTTTGCGAAGAAAAGCCAGAGAGAGAGAGATTAATCGCCATTGTTTCTTCCATTAGGATTGCATTGACCATATATATGAAGCATTGACTGCATATGAATTTACCATTTTTAAGCACTGACTTTATATGAAACACTGACTTGCTATTTTTGAATATTTTGACTATATAAAGAACTTACCACTTTAGATGCTGAGTTGTGACATTCTCTTCATACAAACAGATTTATATTATATAATTCTAATACTATTTGGATTATGTTTTCTACCACTTTGGTTGCTTAATTAGTGACCTACTGTGGAATCATAGAATCATAGAGTTGGAAGAGACCACAAGGGCTATCTAGTCCAACTCCCTACCCTGCAGAAATACACAATCAAAGCACTTCTGACAGATGGCCATCCAGCCTCTGTTTAAAAACCTCTAAAGAAAGAGACTCCAACACACTCCAAGGAAGTGCATTTCATTGTCCAACAGCTATTAGGTCAGGAAGTTCTTCCTAATGTTTAGGTGGAATCTCTTTTCCTGTAGCTTGAGTCCATTGCTCCATGTCTAAGGACTTTCTCAGACCACCCTCCTCAAAAGTTCTTTTGCTGGCATAAATTGTGGCAATTCTTTTTATGCCTGCAAAAGAATTCCCTCTACCAGACCTTGCCTTGCCTGCATTAAAGAGGCAGCCCATGCACTCATGAAGAGTGAATGGAAATCCGTTCACTTCCTAGTTTAAGATCTCACTGATTCTCACGAGAAGATGCTAGCGTGGAAAATTTAAAAATAAAAGCCAAAAACCACACAAAAAGTATAGCAAAGCACAGAAACACACATTAAAAGTCCCATGTAAATGTTGTGTGTGTGTCATAAAAAGAGCATACCCCACCTGGCTGTCCTAATCTCACCCGGAAGTAGTTGCCCATTGATACTGTATTCACGTGAGTACAATAGTGCACGGATTCAAACACCAGCAATGCTGGCAACAAATCACCATGGCCAATCTATTGATGGCTTGAGCCATCAATAAGAAAGTATGGCTTTTTAACATGATCATGAAAGGGCAACATCATCTTTCGCGACCATCAGGCATCCTTATGATGCCGTATTTGCCTGGTCTGATAAAGTCCTTAGTCTCTGGAGCAGCAGAGGACTGTGGAGACTGTATATACTGTTGTTGTTCAAATATCGCCTCTCGCAGCTCTTGAATTGTGTAGAATATGTATGAATATATCCAACTGAGATTTTTGTGTGAACTCAATATAGTGAAAAAAAAATTTTTTTTCATTAAAGGATTCTAGAATGCATATTAGCAGGGTTATAATTGTGTTGTAACAATATGCTCATACCTGTTTTTGCAGTGTGGTTCTTGTTTAGTCAGAGATTGTTGTGGTCCTTGTTTGTTCTAGAAAGAAGTTGGTAGCATAAGCTTTTGCAGACTTAAGTCTACTTCATCAGATCAGATGCATCAAAGATGGCTATGTCTTTGAATTCTGCCACAGCGTTTCTTGTTACACTGAAATGCATTGCATTTGTATTTAAATAATAACATTACTTAATTTGCATCTATACATAGAAATTAAATTGTATATTTACATACAGATTAGCACATGTAGATCTTATGAAAATCCGTGTCTCCTTTTTTTTCTTTTTTCTTTTTGACAATGGGTAAAGTGGACACCCCAATACAAGTTTAAAGATGGAAGGAAAGGCTGGTAAAACAGCAAGAGAGACTAGCAAATCAATGCTCCTTCACACATAGTCTTTCAACTATGGTTTCTCTTCTATATAGAGGAGACAGCTAACCTCACCATTCTCCAGAACAGTATCTATTCTGCAGGCTGGTCATTGGTCAGACTGTATAATAAAACTAACATTTCCTTGGCATAGGAATGCCACACTGTGAAGAGTTTTTTCCCCTCTGGTGTGGAGGTGGGTGGGTCCCTTCCTCCTGCTTCTGCTGAGCAGAATGGGCCCTCCAGAGACAATTTATACTAGCTGCCACCACCCATTGACTTGATTTCCCTTCAGTGTAACCCAATGGGAAGTTACAGGGTTCAATTTGTACTTTCCACTCTGTTGCTGTAGAGATTTCCTTTCCCCCACCCCTGTGGGGAATTAGACCAAGCAGGGCACATGAAAGAGAGTGCGCAGAAAGGAGAACTTTAAAAAGACAGTTTTATTATAAGCTGAACTACAGAATAAAGGGTATTTCTTTCTTACGAAGGCACCTTCCTTCAGGCCTTTGTAACTTTAAAGAGTTACAAAGTTACAGATAAGTCTAGTCATTCCAGCCAAATTTATAAAATAAACATAAGCCCTGAAGAAACTAAGCAAAACAGTTCCCTAATCTACTCTGGAGGAGTTGCAATCCAGATATGCTAGATGTTCATGGGGGCTGGGAGTCTGGCCTTTTGACTCAGCCTCTAAGAAGCAGCCCCTTAGCTGGGACAAGAGTCCCCCTGGTTCAGGTCTTTGTTTTTCTCTCTGCCTGGTGGCCACTGAGGCAGTACTTATCACCTCTTCACAGAACCATCTCAAAGCCTGCTCCAGGTGGTCATCTGTTGGACAGCTGTCTCCTGATGCTGACCCCCATAAACATACATCATTAACCCTTTGTTTATCTGCTTGGCTGTGTTGTGCAGATAATAGGAGAGCTCATTATCATACACATCCAAATACAGGGCTACTCAGGCACACAGACTGTGTTACTGTGTTATGCCTTGAACATGTGCCATTGTTATCCCTACAACATATGCCTAGAGGATAGAAGAAAAAGACTGGATCTGATCACATTTCCTGGGGGATTGTCCAAATGGTGAAAAAACTCCTTACAGAATGTGAGGAGCATCCTACCTGTTCTAATGGCATTCCATGTGATTTTGCTGTATTGTGAAGGAGGGGGCAAAAAAAGGTCAAAAACATCATCTGAAAAGCCTTAACAGCTTTCCCCGCATTAAAAAAAAAACAAAAACAAAAAAAGCAAGGGGGGTCACATTCCTGCTTGTTAGGACAAATGAATTGATTTGATTTGCATACAAGAGGAAGTACAAATCTGATTGGCTGGTTGAGCACAGGGGGCTGGGTTTGCTAACAAGGCAAGCACCCGCTGCCGCCATGTTGGATTTTTACCTTTGCAAGCAAGCACTAAGGCGAGAAAACAGTTTATTGTTGTTGTTGTTTTTGCTTTTGTGCTCAATTGAAAAATCACTCAATCGCACCTTGGACATCGTTTTTTTAAAAAATAAGGTAATCGTTGGCAAAATGAGGTAAGTGCAAATGCAAGTAAAGCACTCATGGCCGCCATGTTTACTACTGGGCATGCAAAGCTTATGAGGGCAAAAAACCCCATTAGGACAGATCACAGCTGCTGCTAAATGTCATTACTGTGAGGCATTCCTTTTTACATGGGATTGTATAGACAAGCCCCTGGTCATTTGAACTCCTTTCTGCTATGTATAAAGCAGGGCTGGCCCAGGACAATTTGCTGCCCATGTGTCCAGTGGTGGCTGGTGGTGGCTTTGTCAGTGGGACCATGAATCCATTCTGGTATTTAGTCCACATTTTGAAGTACTTATCCAGAACCCGATGCTCAAAATAGGTTTGGTACCTTGAATAACTCCGTTAACATTCAGACTAAAATCCAGACTGAATTTACCATTTCCCTGACATGGAAGTCACAGGCTGCATGCCTCCAAATCAAGGTGCAATCAAAGCCAGCCAAGTTGTTTTGGGACATGAGCAGAAAATCCACAAGCACCTCTCCCTATGTGAAGTCGAAGGCTTTCATGGCCGGCATCCATAGAATTTCCTTAGTTTTTTTCCGGGCTGTGAGGCCATGTTCGTTTCTTTCTGACGTTTCACCTGCATCTGTGGCTGGCATCCTCAGAGGATGCCAGTCACAGATGCAGGCAAAATGTCAGAAAGAAACTATTCCAGAACATGAGCTCACAGCCTGGAAAAAAACCAAGGAAAACCTATCCCTATCAGATACAATCATGCCCAAAAACCTGTTTTCTTTATTGACTAAATCTGTTGCAGGAGTGACCATCTCATTATGCCTAATGGCAGAGCCTGCACCATTAGAGCATCAACTAGAGATGAACTGGAGTGAATAAATAGAATTGCAAGAAACATGAGCTTCCAAGAACTCTCACCCACTTAGGAGACGCAATAGTTGGGAATGGGAAATCATGAACTGTTTGAATGCATTTAATACCATAATAATTTCAAGGCCTACTGTCCAATTTGTTGCAGTGATGCAGAAGTATGCTTAAATTTTTTGGTGGGGAGAAGAATCAAAGGAGGCAGGAATGAACTGTATGGTGTGGAACATCTAATTGTTTTAATCATGCTTGATACTACACTGTGAAATTGTAATTAACTTAAGAAGTCAGTCAAGAACAATTAATAACTGCAGTGCTACTGGGATAATTTAAATAGGAGCTGGGAGGACAGAAGAGTGACCGACACACCAGGCTGCTGGCAGGATAGTTATCAGAACTGTGCTTTTTTGGGGGTGGGAGTGGAGATTTAAATAGAATTTTAATTTCAATCTGTTTGGACTGAAAATATGCCTTTACATAAATGAATGGATTAAAATATTGCCCAAACTTATTTGTTTCCTTCCAGCTCTGTGCTCCTAGATTATGTGGGCAAAAGAAATGGGGTGGCACAGAACTGAAGCCATTAGGGGAAGAAGACTGTGCAGAAAGCTAAAGTGAAAAGAACCCCATTTTTTTCTGGTTTCTGAACTTCTTCAATGTCCAGTCCATAGTAAAGCTTTATGTTAGCATCAGCCATGCTTACTGTAGATTTCAAAGCTGCACCAAGACATTTTGTGACCTGGTACAAAGGGCAAGGCGGGACTCCCTCCATTCTGTGTACATATAACTTTGTCTTTCAAAAGGAGGGAGTGGCCAGCAGGATAAGGAAAATCAGCTGGTCTGGCTGCCATTGATGCCCTATAGCATCTATCACCTGAGATGCGTGCCTCATTCTCCCCTGGGGCTGGCCTTAGATTTTGCAAAACCTAATGGTTCTACCAGAATTATGTATTGCTTTTCCTGCCACTTGACTGGCATGCCTTCTACCCCCAAGATCTGTAAGTTGATGAACTGCTAAGAATTCTTTGGTCTATCAAAGTTCTAAGGTTTCTTCAGAAAAGGTGATGATTATTAATGTTTAATTGTGCAATCCTACATAAGTTTACTCAGATGCATATTCCACTGCATTGCTTATTCCATGGCAAATGTGCAAAGAATTGCAGCTTCCATTAGCAATCCCATGTCCCCTGGAAGGGCAGCTGAGGGGCTGTATGACACTGTTGACCTCCTTCTCTGTTTAAGGAGCAGAACATCTGTGTATGGCAACATTCCTGGTATGGCAGACAGCAGATCCACTGCTGCTGCTGCACAATTGGCAGGGCTTGAAAAATGGAAATTCTAAAGCCATGTCAGGAAGTCTTTGGACCTACAGAATCCCAAGCCTCACTCACCCCAAATGGGCCTAGAGTTATGCCAGTCTTGGAGTGTTCTCATAACATGCAATTTGAAGCAAGAGACCAAATACTGGATCTGTGCAGTACCTTTGCATGTGTGGTTAACTAAGGTATTGGAATCCAAATATCTGGAGGGCTAATTATTCTCCACCCCTGCACTCAAGGGCCTCACATATGGGTGAAAAACACTTTATCAGGGTCCAGAGAGACCTCATAACCCAGATGTGAGCTTTAAAACACTGAATCAAAGGGATTGTCTAAATGGGGAAAATACTCATGGAATGTGAGGAGACTCCTACCTGTCTTAAATGGGATCCCACATCGTCTCATCATATTAAAAAGGAGGGAGGCCAAAAATGTCAAAAACCCTGAAGGAAATGCATTCATGGCTTTCCCCGGAGTTTTTAAAAAACAGCAAGGGGAATGTGCATTCCTGCTCATTGGGACAAGCAGTTCACTTTGAATCACTTTCCCATAAGAGAGGAAGCACAGAGCTGATTGGCTGGATGAGTGCAGGCACAGGGCTTGCTAACAGAGGAAGCGCCTGGCGTCACCATGTTGTTGTTTTTTTGCTTTAGCGAGAGAGTGCTAAGCTGAGAAAATGGGATGTTGTTTCTTTATCTTGTTGTTGGAAATGGAAAATGTTGCTCCAAAGCACAGTGCAAATCGTTTTTTTTTTTTTTTAAAGGTTCATTGGTGGCAGATTATGGTAGGTAAACACATGAGTAATTCACTTGCGGCTGCAGTGGGCATGCAAAGCTTTTGGGGACAAAAAAACCCCCATTTGCAGCTGCTGTGAAATACCATTACTGTGGGACACTCCATTTTGGAGGGGCTTGTATAGATGGGCCCTGTCTCCATTTTGTATGCTTCCAGTTCTTTTTTGTGTATCTTGTCCTTTTCATGAGCTCTACCTGGAAAACACATATAAAGGGGCTCTGTGACTAAAAGGCTGGCCTGAACCGGTCGACCAGTTCAAAGTAGTAGACAGGATGACTTGGCTTAGCTATACATGTAGTAGATAGTCATCCACAGTAGTGTTAAAAACTTTTTTCTTTGTTTTGCTAAAGGTACATAAGGTCTGTGTGAACTCAATAAATCTGTTTCACCCACTGTCTTCTTGTATAGCCTGGGGGGGGGTCTGACCATTTTGATCAAAAGCTCTGTGTTGCATGTCTTCCTTTTCTGACCATAGAATCATAGAATCATGGAATTGTAAAGTTGGAAGAGACCACAAGGGTCATCCAGTCCAACCTCCTGCCACACAGGAAATCATGATCAAAGCATCCCTGACAGATGGCCATCCAGCCTCTGTTTAAAGACCTCCAAGGAAGGAGACCCCACCATGCTCCGAGGGAGTGTGTTCCACTGCCGAACAGCTCTTACTGTCAAAAAGTTCCTCCTAATGTTGAGGTGGAATCTCTGTTCCTGGAGCTTGCATCCATTGCTCCGTGTTCCAGTCTCTGGAGCAGCAGAAAACAAGCTTGCTCCATCCTCAACGTGACACTCCTTCAAATACTTAAACAGGGCTATCATATTGCCCCTTAACGGTCTTTTTTCCATACCCAGCTCCTCGATGGGGTTAATGTAGTTCCCTAACACCTGATAGTTGTCCATCCTTGCCATAATATATTGTTAGTCTTTAAGAACACAGGGCCCTGCTCTTTTGATAAACAACACTGTTTGTTCAATTATTTTGTTATTCGGAGTTTCTTTTACAGCTCCAGGCTTACTCAGGGTGCAGGATACTGATGTTCCATTAATAGCCAACAAGAGGGGCCCTGTCAAGGCTGCAATCCTCACTACTATCAGAAAGAAAATTGTGGGACAAACTATAGTTGGCCTTCTACATTCATTGGAGTGAGGGCCACAGGACCCCTGTGAAAGTGGAAACCCCATGAATATCTCTAGGCCTCCCTCAAACCATATTTAACACACAAAAAAGGTATGATTTGCAAATTCAACCTACTGAGGATGGTTTCAAGATGGTGGGGTTCCTTTGCAAGGCAGAAGTGGGTGGCTGGTGGGACTTGCCACTGCCTCTGCTGCTGCCCTGCACCATTTTTATTAGGGACTTACAAGCCTTGCTTCACATTCACAGTCTCTCTCAGGAGATTTTTGGACCGCGTTTTAGAGTGCCTAGGGCGGGAGGAGCTTTCGGGAGAGGGACGGCGATCTTGCGCAGCAGGGGGGCGTTTTCGGACGCCGTTGTCCCTCTCCCGAAACCATCCGTGTCACTTCCGTGAAGCTTTGGAAGCCTCAGCGCCATATTTTAATCACGGGCAACCTCCGTGATTAAAATATGGCTCTGCGGCTTCCGAAGCTTCACGGAAGTGACACGGATGGTTTCGGGAGAGGGACAACGGCATCCAAAAATGCCCCCCTGCTGCGCAAGATCGCCGTCCCTCTCCCGAAAGCTCCTCCCGCCCTAGGCACTCAAAAACACGGTCTGAAAATCTCCTAAGTCTCATGAGGCTTGCAATCCCTATTAAAAATGACAAAGGGAGCAGTGGAGGCATCAACAAATAATCCATGAATAATCAAATCTACAAAAGTTAAACCTGCAACTGTGGGATTAGGAAAGCAGAAGCAGTTTTAGAACAACTGCAAATAACTTCCTGAACTGCTGGGGATCCTTGCCCAGACCCGGCCTAAGGCCTTACTTTTGCAGAACATATAGAATATGCTTGAACAGTTGAAGTAGGACTGCACATAATAATAATAATAATAATAAGAGGCAAAGAGATGTGTTTTCCTCCCAGAGTTCCTTGTGCATAGGCAGGAAGGAAGGACAGCTGGTGGGAAGGGCAAAATAAAGCAAAGCACCTAAAGACAGTGGGATCAAATGCTGCTGTTTCTTCTGATAGGATTTGCACGCCCATGAGTAAGTGTTGCCTGATTTTTTCAGATGTTGATTTACTGCACCAGAAAGCTCATAACACTTGCAAGACTGCTGCGTGGCAGGGGGTCCATTTCGTACGATGCTGTTTCAGTACCACAAGAGATTGGAGGCAGCCGCGTCATATTTGGCCATTTTTTATTCATGGGCAACCTCTGTGAGTAAAAAATGGCCAAATATGGTGTGGCTGCCTCCAATCCCCTGCGGAACTGAAACAGTTGATTTCGGCAGGGGGAAGGTGTCATACGAAATGGGCCCCCTACCGCGCAGCAGCGTTGCGAGTGTTATGAGCCTTCTGGTGAGGTAAATCAACGTCTGAAAAAGTCCTAATTCACTTACAGATCTTTCACTCATAGATTTTTCTTGTGAAATGCTGCATTTGAAAAAAAAATCTTCAAGCTACTTTTGCTACCATTACTGATATACTGAATGAGATTTACAAGAAACAACAGCAACTAATTATCAGTGGAGCCTACATAGATTAGTATTTTTTTGTACATTGCCAGTGAGTGCAGAATAAGCTGAAATAAGTGCAAGTGAGCATTGAACAAAATCTTCACTCAGTATACAGTGGGACAAGAGTGATTAAAGCACCTAGCTTTCTTGCCTATTAAGTGGGAACATGCCAAGGAAACTGACTTTGGGGTATAATACATAATTTTGCAATGGAAACCCCACCCCAATGTTAAAGTTAATTGCAACCACATTCGTCAATTAGATTTTTTTTAAAAAAACATGAAACCTTGAGAGAACAATCCCTTTATTAATGACCAAAAAGTTACACAATGTTAGCAGACTTATAGGACTCTCAGCCTGTGTGTTATTATTCAACAAAAGTAGCAAAACTGGGTGGTTTACCAACAAGTAGACCATGCAATTTTAGACTGATTTTTCCTCCCATGGCTCATGAGATTGTATGCATGGGATGAGAAATTGTGGTATCAATATCGGAAGTGGGACTGTATTCTGTTTCTATTGTTTCCCCCTCCCTTATGCTTGGGCCCCATCTGCACTAGATAGATCACCTATTCCTGGCCAGTTCTGGGATAATATAGTTTTATTCAAACAACCAAACAGGTGGAAATAATGAACAGAACGGGATAGGGTCACATTTGCTGTCCCTACTGGCAACTTCTTCATGTTAGTATGGTTCAATACAGAGCCTACACATACATACAAGTCAGTGTATCCATTCCTATGGGGACAGAGAATCCACTCTCCTGCTCCTCTTGCATCTTCTCTGGGTTATGAGAGCCATCGAGGTGTTGGACTCCATTCCCAACATAGATTTGGGAAAAGCAGCAACCCCCCCCCCAAAAAAAGTGGATAAGTACATGTGCTCAGGCACTGTACAGAATGTGTAACATGGTGGCAGAGGCTACTCCGTTTCTCATTACAGTGTGTGTTTGGTGAACAAGAAGGCTCCTCTCACTTCTGCTAACAATTCCTTGGTTCTTGATGTCCCACTGCCACAACATCCTCTATCCCTCTGAACAGCTCCCTAAAACTTGTACAACTCTTACTGATCCTTCTCTCTAATCTCTTCCCCTTCTGCATACACTCCACACACTTCACACTCTCCCTTTTCCAGGTTCCAATTCTTCCTTCTTTCGAGTTCTTTGAACCATGAAAATAACAACAGAGAGCTCCAAGAGACAAAACAACCAGTCAGTCATCAAAGCATGAGATCTTCCACACCCACCAAACCCCACAAAAAGGTCTGTGGATTGTTCCTTACTTCAACCTCCTGCTCTAAACGGGTGAATCCTTTGCACTGTGCCCTGAAGGTCAAAAGACTCCCTGAAGCTATTTGGGAATGTGGAAGAAAACCAAATTCCAAGTGGAGGGGCACTAACTGTTTGATACACAGAATGTCCAAGAGACCTGAGGAACAGCATTCTTTAAAGGACTAAGGTACTCTTTAACAATTTTACATAGATCTCTTGCCTGGATTGTCCATGATTGATTGATTTCTGGGATGACTCAAGTTTGAGGCTTTGAATAGCTGTGGTGTGGTTTAACATTTATATAGCACTGTACGCAATTAGGAATGGGGTAGAATACTGTTTCAGTATCTTTTGTGAAAAATTCACAAATTATCTCATAGTCAGAATTGAAATAATTTGAGAGCATTAAAAAAAAAGAAATTAAATATGGGAGACACTGGAACTTGTTGGATTCATCACAGGGCTTTCATTGCTTAACTGTTAAAAGTGTGGGTTTGAATCTCTCTGTATTCAACCACATTAGTTTGAGTATGGGTTGCCACTTCTTTTCTGAGAGGTTACTCATTTTGGCCAGCAGTGACAATATGACATTCCCTGTGCTGGAAATAGCTGCATTAATTGAATTTAACTGGTGCAAATCCCCACTCAGCCATGGAAACCCAATGGGTACCTTGGGCAAACCATACACTCTCAGCCTCAGAGGAAAGGAATGGCAACACCTCACTGAACAAATCTTGCTGAGAAAACCCTGTGATAGGTTCACTTTTGGGTCACCATAAGTCAGAAACAACATGAAAGCACACAACAACAACAACAATTATAACAACCCTGGAGGACAGACCAATATTTTCACCCCTCTGTTACAGATGGGAGATTTTTGATCCCTGTATCACAGATAGCCTAAGACAGGGCAGAAAGATTTAGTTAAAAATACCCTCCTGAATCTATGGCCTTGAACTGCTGTTTTCTTAATCCATAGCTCATGCTCCTAAGTGTCACAAAGCACAAGCTTTCAGTTTGAGGTGTTTTACTCCACTTTGGCCAGGTTTAACTACAAGATAGGAAAAAAATGTAGCTCAGCTGGTAATAACAACAACAACAACAACAACAATAATAAACCACCTTCTTCCAATCTGGGACTCAAGGCAATTTACAAAGTTTTAAAAAGATTCAGTTAAAAATTCACATCGTACAAAAGTTAAAGATGTAGTTAAACTAGCAATAGAGTTAAAAACGGTTAAAAATATGACAATTGAAAAGAAAACAATCAAATAGTACAGCATATTCCGTGCCTGTAAAAGGATAGCAGAGAGGTTGGCAGTCTAACTTCTCTAGGAAGGGAGATCCAGAGCCTGGGAGCAGCCACTGAGATTGGCCCTCTCCTGGATTCCTGTGAGGGTGTGGAACAGTGAAGTGGGTTTCCTCAGATATCTCAAGACACATCCTTCAGATAACCTGGACATGATCCTTCTATGCAATTTTCAAAGCCTGTTTGCAATTTGGAACTTATTCTGTTCAAAATTTTCACATGGTTGTTTTGCACAGAAATTAGTATTTTCTGTTCAGGAAACAACATTTTCTGTGCAGAAAATAATATTTCTGTTAGACCTCACCTGAAGGTCTAGCCTTTCTTCTCCAGGCTAAACATACCCAACTCCCTAAGCCACTCCTCATGGGGCATGGTTTTCAGACCTTTCACCATTTTGGCCACCCTCCTCTGGACACATTCCAGCTTGTCAATATGCTTCTTGTATTGTGGTGCCCAGAACTGGACACAGTATTCCAGGTGAGGTTTGACCAAAGCAGAACGGAATGGTACTATTATAGTCCTTGATCCAGACACTATACTCCTATTGATGCAGCCCAGAATTGCATTGGCCTTTTAAGTGGCCACATCACACTGTTGACTCATGTTCATCTTGTGGTCTACTAAGACTTCTACATTCCTTTCACATGTGCTGTTTTCAAGCCAGGTTTCACCCATCCTATATCTGATCATTTCATTTTTTCTGCCTAAATGTAGTACCTCCCTGTTTAAACTGTTTAAATCGTTTTGTTAGTTTTGGCCCAGCTCTCCAATCTGTGAAGGTCATTTTGAATTTTGGTCCTGTCCTCTGGGGTATTAGCTCCCCCTCCTAATTTGGTGTCATCTGCAAATTTGATAAGCACGTTCTCTATTCCATCGTCCAAGTCACTGATAAAGATATTGAGTAGTACTGGGTCCAGGACATACCCCATTCCTGTCCACTTTTGCTTGCTAACCACCAGTATTGCAATGTTTATATGTTCTTTTTGTTTTACTATGTCTAGCTTCCCCTGATTCATGCTTCTCACATTCCATGTTCCTATAATAGGTGTTGTGAAGCTTCAGACTTTCACTCTGAGCATGTCAACAGCTGAATGTCCTTTCGGCTTGAGTCCAGTTGCATCATTAGTCACAGCGCTACTCTGCTGTACCCCCGCAGCTTGTTGGGTGCTTTCCAACCAGGGAGCCTTATCTTTTGGCACTATCTATTGCTTCATTTTGGATTTTCTCATCATAGGGTTTTCATTGTAAAAACATTCAAAAGGGGTTTATTGTGCCTCCTTCTGCACAGTGCCAACAAGTGTTAGCTATGGTTCCATTGCTGTTGTCTCTGAGAGATCCTTTGCCAGTGTAACCCCCCCACCTGCTGCTCCCCAGTAATTGTTTGGCACATTTAGTTTGGCTTCTCAGCAAAAGTCTGTCTTACATGGGAGATCCCACAGAGGCACTGCTACCAGCAGCACAGCCTCTTGCCTCATAGGAGCATGAAGTCCTACCACCGTGGAAAGGTGAGCTATCTTTGAATAGATTTCCTTAAATAACAATACTTTTTACTAAATTATAATTTCTACAGTGGTTACTTCCTTTTAATAGTCAAAGGGTCACTGTTCGTCAACTGTACTCTGCTAGTATAAACTACCAAATTATTCCAATAGGCTGAGTCAGAGAGGATTTTGTTCTTATTCTAGCAATTAAAAATACGTATAACATTTTTTTTTCTCTGAAGTACTTAATGCAACATTTGATGTGTTCAAAAACACTTAGCAGATATCCTGTCCATAATCTTTAATGGTGCCTTGTGGTAAGGGGCTGTTGTATTATTTCCATGTTCTACACAGAGTGGGGAGAGGGGGAGAGAACATAACTTATCCAAGGCCACCTAATGACCTTTCTCACTAAGTGAGGCATGGCTGTTTCCAACCTTTGAAATGGGAACTGTAATAGCAATGGTGGAAACATTGAAAGACAATGGTGTATCATCAGTTGGATAACTCAGTACAATCCTATTCATGTCTACTCAGAAAAAGGTTCTACTGACTTCACTGTTGTTTAGAGGCAAACAAGTATTGGGCTGCAGCAACAGTGTCTAAAGATGCCAGTACACTGGACTTTGGCTTTGGAAGCCTATATTGATAAGTCTGCTGAGATATGAATCCTGCCAACTGAAAATAAGTTAATGAAATCTATCTCACAGGGTTGTTGTGAACCCCAAAGGCCGGAGGCAAGGCTGAATAGCCATGTATAATTCCCATGGATGTAGCGGGGGTGGCAAAATGAAGGCATTGCCCTAAATAAGAATTCTCTCCCCTCCGCATGAAATTTTCTTTCAGTTCTCAGATTTCTAGCATTGTTGTAATTTAGAAATACACTTTAGCCTTCCAATGAAAACTGGCAGGCAAAATTACCAAGGGAACATGAACACAGAAAATATCAGCCCTAGATGTGAATGATTTTCAGTGTCTCACTCTCTTCTATGCTAGAAATTTCAGGACTGAAAGACAATTTCATTCAGGCAAGCAGAATTATTATTTGGGGGTTCATCGCTCTATTCTGCCCCTCAACTCTGTATCTGTATCCCTGATGTTGCCCCAAGTTCCCTAAACTGTGGTCAGGAAAGAAATAAGTAGAGTCTGAAGGGAGAGACATTTTGCTTCAAACATTCTTATGATTTCTAGAGAGATTTCTCAGGGAAGTGAAAACTAGCAAGTGGAGTAAAAAAAAGAGGATGTTTTCTGTTATTGTTTTCCTGCTTTCTCTCGCCCCCCAATTTTGGATTTTTATTTTCCCTCACTGACAGCTCCTGCCTGGAAGCCTCGGCCTGAGGTTGGGGGTTGGGAATACAGGACATAAGGACGAGGGAAAGTGGAAACATTCTTTGACTAAGTGGGCATTAAATGTAGCCTAACAAGCAAGTGATGCTCTGTGACTGGAGAGAGCCTGAAAGTTAAAAAGAAAGAAAGAAAGAAGCGGTTTTTCTCCCCCTTCAATATGAGCATTCATGTAGTTTTGACAGGACCAATTTATCATGGCCATGAATGGGGGGCTTTGCCTTAGCTGCTGAAAGGGAAGCTGGTTAAACTTTTACCTGCCTCTCTGGAAAAGGTGGCTAAAGAAGAGCTGACTACCCAATCCTGCAAGATGCCTTTTTAAGAGAGGAGGGGAGCAAAGCTGTGGAGGAAAGAAGGGCCATTGGTCCCAAACAGCTTGTGCCCATCTGTTTTAGACAGAAAGCAGATCTGACAAGGGGAAAGGGGAGGTGTGTGTGTGTGTGTGTGTGTGTTGGGAGAGAATACTAACATTTCCTGCTGTCTGGAATGCTGTTGGCATTCTGTGGGAGGGCAAAGGAATTTGATTGAATGTTGATGGTTGTGCTTGCTAGAGATGGATGGGTGGGTGAGAGCCAAACTCTTCTGGGGTTCCAAAACATACAGTATTTGGCAGAAATATTGCTAGGCATGGAAAGCAGGAGAGTGCACATAAATAAAGTCCAGTCAAGCCTATATGTTTTGTGCATTTATGTCAGAACAAGGATAAAAAGAGTAAGAAGAGAGTTAAGCCACCAATTTGTTTATTATTTTATTTTTATTTTATTTAAAGTATCTGTATCACCTCCCAGCCCACAAGGGCTCCTGATGTAATGAACAAATAAAAACCAATTAAAACAACGCAAATATAAAAACATTTTAAAAACACATTAAAATACCATTTAAAAACTCCTACAAGCAATCTAAAAATAATCCTAGAATCAAGTTTTGAAGCAGTTAATTAAAACAGCACTTTCAAACACTGAATGCCGTGCAGAACAACACTGTTTTGGCTGCCCATTGGAAGGTTAAAAGAGGTGGGGCCAGCTTAATTTCCTTGGGTAGAGAGTTTCATAGTTGAAGCACTGCTACATGTACCCACCAACCTGACTTCACGATGTGTTGGGACACACAACAGGGCCTCCTCTGATGATCTTAGATTTCTGGCAGGTTTATAGGGGTGGAGGTGGTCTTTCAGATATCTTGGGCCCCAGTTATTTAGGGCTTTGTATGTCAGCGCTAGCACCTTGAATTGAACTCAAAAGCAAATTGGAAGCCAATGCAGTTCTTGCAGGACCAGTGTTATATGGTCTCTAAAATACACACCTGACACCAGTCTAGCTGCTGCATTTCACACTAGCTGCAGCTTCCAAACACTTTTCAAGGGCAGCCCCATGTACAGCACATGACAGTAAAGGAGAGATAGAGCTGTGTATCATCAGCATACTGATGTTCGACCCCAAAGCTCTGGATGACTTCTCTCAGTGACTTGATGTAGATGTTGAAAAGCATAGGGGACAGTATTGACCCCTGTGGAAATACATAAGCTAATGGCCAAAAGGCTAAAAACAGTCCCCCAGCAACATCCTCCAGGAACATTCAACCTAGAAAGACTTACTCCACTTGTCCAACTCTCAGTGTAGATCATTCACCAAGATGACCAAGGATGTTTTTGTCTCATAACCAGGCCTGAACCCAGGTTGAAATGGATCCAGGTACTCTGTTTCATATAAGAAAGTCTGGAGTTACATTGCCACCTTTCTTAGATAGGGGAGATTGGCTGATAGTTACCTTGGGAATTGGAGTCCAATTAAGGTTTTTTCAACAAAGGCCTTGCAATTGCTTCTTTTAGAGAGCTAAGAACTTAACCCTCTATCAAAGAAGCATTTACAACCTCTACATCCCAACTGGTCAGTCCTCCTCTGGATGCTTTAGTTAACCAAGATGGCTAACATCACCTCTCCAACCAACTTGTCCACATCATCATGTTGAACAACCTGAAACTGAACCATCAAAACTGAACAAGTATGTGTTACAGTTACCTCCCCAGACTCTACCTTCAATGTGGAATCTAAGTCAAAATTAATCTGAGCAATTTTCTCCGCACAGTATTTAGCAAATTCAGCACAGTGCTTTTCTGATGGCACTTCCACAGCAGTCTGAGATCTAGGATGTAATAGCCCAATAACAGCTATGCTGGACAAGATTGAGCTGATGCAATACTGTTGCAAAATAGGTTCTAAAATGGGCCTTAACCCGTGCTCAATTGGATTTGGCCTGAGTCTTTCCACTGTTCTAGTTGCCTACCCAAGTGCTTCATTGCTTTGAGCTCCTCAGAAAACCAAGAAGCTTGTGCTCTGCACCCAAGTAAAGGACTCTTGGGAACTACTTTATCAATTGCTTGGATCATCTCCCTTTTCCATAGATCAACAAGGGCATTTACAGAATCACCATCTCTAGCAGCTGGAAAAGCTTCCAGATGTCGAGAAGCCAACTCAATAGCTGATAAGGAGCCTGGCTCGGCAACAACCCAGTTGAAAAGCACAGTACCTGGTGTTGTCAGTAGCAGTCCTACAGGGTCAGAAGTACACAGAGAGAGTGAGTGCAGAACGAAGAGGCAGTCCAAGGTCAAAAGGGTTCCGGCAGGTGGGTCAAAGAAGGCAGTCCAAGGTCAAGATATCCAAAGTCTCAAAATAGCAAGATTCCAGAAGAGTCACAGGCAGAGGCTTCCTCCAGGTAACGCAGACTGCCTGAAACAAGGAACTCAGCCTCCCCCAGCTGCTTATGTTGGCCCAGATCCCACTCCCAGCTGCGGGGTGATTGATGAGCTTCTGTCTCTTAATCTCTGGGAACGACACAGCCACGCCTTCTCTGCTCTCCTTTGGCTAAAGGTAGGTACCTGCTTTTCTACCTCTTGCTCTTGCTCCATTATGTCTCCCAGGCTTGGACCCTGAGCTGGGGGAGGGCTAGGCTGCTGAGCCCTGGGTTCTTCAGGGCTAGACTCAGACTCAGCCAGCTCTTCTGCTACTGGCTCAGCCTCCTCGCCTTCTGAGTCCTCAGAGTCCTGACTGACCATGACACCAGAGCATTCAGGAATCCTTTCGGATTCATTAGTCTCTGGAGACTGGTCTTTTTAACTGGTCCATGGCCCATGCAGAGGTTAGGAGTCCCAACAAATCTAAACCCTATCAGGTAGTGATTTGTCCATGACAGCGGGACTCTTTCAAATCCCTCTACTTACAGATCACCACTATCCTGACCAGCAAAAATCAGACCATGAATGTGGCCAGCTGCATGTATAAGGCCAGATATTAACTATAGAAGGGCCATGGTTGCCATGGAAACCATGAAGTCCTGAGCTGGCCTGATGATGGTGCCTTGGCATGGATGTTAATAGCCCCCAACGCAATATTCACTTGTTTCTTTAAAATATTGCACCCCACTATTTTCAGCAAAGGACAACCTATGGCACTGGTGGCTGAAAATTCATAAATTAAAAATATTTTATAATAAATTGTTCCATAAAGGTGACAAAATTCAAGCCAGCAGGAAATTATAATAAAAAACCAATAAACATATGTGATGATCCAGCAATCAATAATAATTTATCTCAGTGGCTCTTAACCCTTTCTTTACCAGGAACCCCCTTTAAATATCTTTTGTTGTTGCAGACCCCCAAGACTTAACTGATGATGATGGTGATGATGATATTACACCATCCATTAAACCTTCTTTCAGAGATATTGGTGGAGGAGGGAAGAATTTTCTCCTGCTGCTTCCCTCAAGTTTCTGGCTGGAGCGTATTGAACAGCAATGCCCAGGCCAAATTAGCCATCCAGCCATCCAGCCAACCTTGGCTCCTTTCACATGGCCACTCCACTGTGGGAAGTAGGTTATCTGAGAAGCCTTCACAGACCCGCTGTTAGGACATCATGGCCCCCTGGGGATCCATGGACCACAGGTTAAGAATTACTGATCTATATTATTGTTGGGATAGGGACTTAATATTTGCTTTGCAACTTACATAGTTTCAGTCAGTCAACAGGCATTGTCTATGCTGGCTGGGAGGTTCTGAGAATTATAGTAAAATGAAACAATAATATCATTTTTTAAAAAGTTTTGGTTATACATACCAGCTGTATCTAGTCCATGAGCTGCTCCTCACTGACAATACTGCCCTTGTTGCCCACACAGAAGCAGCTCTGCAGTGCCTAACAGCCTGCTTCGCAACAACTGCAGAGCTGTTTGGGCTGGAAGTCAACCTTAAGAAAATGGAAGTTCTGTACCATCCTGCACCACAGGACGAACACCACCATCCCCACATTGCTGTTGGCAAATCTGTGCTTAAGTCCATTCAGCAGTTCATCTACCTGGGAAGCATCATCTCCTCAAACGCCAAGATTGACAAAGAGATCAATCACAGATTAGCAAATGCATATAGTGCATTTGGAAGACTTTACAAAAGAGCCTGGAGTAACAAACACCTGAGGCGAAGCACAAAAATCAGTGTGTATAGAGCCATTGTACTGTCTATTTTCCTTTACGGGTCTGAAACATGGGTCACCTATCGCCAACACTTACGACTCCTTGAACGCTTTCATCAGCGCTGTATATGCACAATCCTAAATATACACTGGACTGATTATGTGACGAATGTTGCTGTCCTTGAGCAAGCAGGGATCACCAGCACTGAGGCCATGATATTGAGAACACAGCTGCACTGGGCAGGGCACGTTTCTAGGATGGAGGACCATCTCCTCCCAAAAATAGCACTCTATGGTGAACTTGCCACGGGTCAGCGTAAGCGGGGTGCTCCAAAAAAGCAATACAAGGACTCCCTGAAACAACATCTCAGGCTCGGCCAAATTGATCACCAACAATGGTCTGCCCTGGCCTCACATCGGGAGGCACGGAGACACACTATCCACAATGGTGCAGCCTTATTTGAGAACTCAAGCTGAACAAGTCTTGAAGAGAAACAACAATGCAGAAAGAATCACAATCCAGAAACATCACCCAAGGAGACCTTCTGCTGTGCTTTCTGCAACTGGACTTTATCTCAGACTGGCCTTTTTAGTTATCAGTGTGCTTGCAGAAAGTGAAGGATGAGTCCTTCCTGAATATTCATTTGCAAAGAAAAGCCAGCAAGAGAGAGACATGAGCCTTCCTATCTATTTTGTTTCAGTTGTTATGCTAAAGCAGAATTCAGTCATTATTTCTTCTTCCAAGTCTACTTTTTCTGTTTCTACTACCAATGGTTTTTTTTTAATCTGCACTAGGGCTCTTCTGAAGCTGTTTGTTTTTAAACACACAAACACAAACACACAATTTTTCTCCTCCCTGAATTTAAAACATAATGTGCTTCTTGCATCACCCCTCCCCCACTTTACAACAAAAATTCTCTTTAAAATGGAAAAAAAAATCCTGACTGTCTGTGCAATGCCTTTTCTTTGGTAGTTCCTGGACTTGTGCTAGGAAGCACCTGATATTTGTGTAGATGGTCTTGTCTACACTGGCCAAGATAATCTGGACACAGCCCAGAGTATTCTGGCCTCAGAACTGCCTCAGATTCCCCCTATTACTGGACATCAGGCAGATGACTTCAAATGCATCCCTGCTTTGTTGCCTAGTGCCACCACCACTGCTGTGAATCATGGCTCTGAGGCCAGAAACATTGATCACATTGCTGGGCACCTTATTGTGATCTCAGAGGATGTGGCTTGCAGCAGCACTGGACAACACAGTGGGGGTGCATGTGAAGACATCCGTGCAGTGTCACTGTGGAGTGCACCAGGTTTTCCTATAAAATCTGGAGCAAATGGTGAATTTATTTACTCTGTTTTAAGGGGGGGTTAGTGTGGGTTCAGTGCTGAACTGGCTGGACATCATGTAGATAGTTCACACCAGAAATGGGGATTGGGCCCTGCAGGGTTTGGACTGATCACCATGGGGACGGGGGAGGATAGTTTATTTGGCCAGTGTAGACCAGCCTGATTGCTAAGCTTTTTAGGAATAAATAACATCATCGTCATCATCATCATCATCATCATAATTTTTAATGACATTTTAGGAATAAGTAACATCATGATAATTGTAGAGAGAGGATCTGATGCATATCTGGCTAAAATCAGTGTATGCTTATAGCCAACATTGTATAGCTGTTACAGCAAACATTTCACACACTGAATAGTCTTGGTCCTGCATAATCTGGGGTGGTAAAATATATCAGACCTGGACTGTGATTGCCAGTGATTATTATCATCCGAAAAAAATATATATACTGGAAGACCATTAGATCTAAATTGTGCTCTTGACTCATCTGTCACCTCAACATCCCAAATATGAAGGTCTCTCCTGTGAGATCTTTCTAAACCATTAGTACCAGATAAGGACCAAGTCTGACTTCCTTGTCTTAAGAGAATGCAAAAAACATTCTTGTCCCACAATCTCCACTCCCACCCTTGTCCCATCCCTGTTCCAGAATAATCACCCTCCCCACTGCATTTACCTCTTCTCCCATTGTTCTGGCAGCCCAGGAGTGAATGCTGCTCTAATGGAGCTCCATTCACTTCCTGGATTGAAATCCCGTGGAGTCTCATGAGAAGACACGAGAGCAGGAAATTCAAAAAGAAAAAGAAAAATACACAAGAAAAAGTGACAGCAAGCACAAAAACACACTTTAAAATGTTCAAGTAACCTGGGGAGGGTCATAAAAACTGTGTCACTTACCTGGATGTCCCGATCTCACCTGGAAGTGTTCTGGCAGGGACCACCCATTGATGCTGGGATCTCGCCAGTGAAATGGGGCACTTTGTGCAGCACACAGGCAAGTCTGTGACAGAAATGGAACAGGGGGATCTATTGATAGCTTATCCCATCAATAAAAAGCAGCACTGGCAGAATGGGAGCAGAATGGGTGCTTAATAACATTGTCTGATAAGGAAGCCCTTTTGTGATCTCCTAGCGTTCCTGTAAAACCAATTTAAACATGTCTGATAATCTCCTTAATCCTTTGTCACATGACAATTCCTCATGGATGTTACTGTAACAACATTACAGTTTACTTTCAGTGACAAATTCAGTACTCATTTACTTCTCTATTATTTATCCAAGTCCCTTGTTAAAACTGGAGAAGAGCATCTGATTATGTTAAGATACCTCACTGGAATTTGGAACTGCAGGTGGCATTGTAAATGAGTAAGGAGCATAGATACTCCCTCAAGGTTTTTTGTGCCATTAACTGGTGATCTACCGAGTTTGAAATACGTAGCATTTCCCCTTCCCCTCCTCCATTTTTTATTTCATTATTCCCAGTTCAGTACACATCAATGCAATAGGAAGTAGACTGGTTAGCTATGTTAAGAATTATTTAAACCAGAGAGGGATATATGGGTAGTTAAAGACTCAGTCTTCTAGTCTTCCCACATTATGTATCAAATTGTAGTCAAATTACAATACTGTATACCTAAATGTAGGAGCCAACCCTGGATTTTGCATGGGAAATTGGTAGGATGGAGGTACCAGTGGACTACTTGAACTAATGCAATATGGATATGTGGGCCATTTTGTTCTGGCAAATTGTCTAACAGTGCTACATATCTGCCAAAAGGAAATCACATTGAGTTTAATGGGATTTACTCCCATGAAACTGGGTGAGGCTGCAATCATCTACAGCAAGGACTCACAAAGTTTTGGGGACTCACAAAGTTTGGGAATTTTGAGAAAGTCTTTTGGGTACCACCAGAAAGTAGCTGCTGCATTTGGCAGGGCCAATCAGACATTGCTGGGAAGCCCCCCCCCCTTTCTTTGTATTCTGTAGTTTAGAATAATGTCATTGGAAACCTTGGCAATAATTATTTTTGGTATAGATGAATGCAAAAGACCACCTCCCCCAAAAACCCAAACCTTGATATGAGTGGGGTCAAGGGTATGTTGGAGTTACAAGAAAAGAGGGATGCAGGTGGACAATGCAAAGTTCTCCTGGTGGAAATGTGCATTCTGAAGAATTATTCTCGCTGAGTGCACATCACAAATGACTGTGGTTCTATGCAGTTAACCAGTCCTATGAAGTACAATTCTTAACACACTGAGGCTACCATGCTGTTAGTGACTTCCCTGTGTGTAAGTCCCATTTTGTACAGGATGCAGAGGGCTATTTACTCACCCTTGCATTCCATCCAAAAAACCCTCCTACCACCCAGAAAAGGGAACGAGGTGGGAGACAATTCAGACATGAAGCTATGGCTCCTCTGAGCTCCTGGGGGAAGGAAAAGATGGGTGCACTCCATTTGAGAGAGCACTCTCACTTCTTTCCCCCACAACTGAGGTGAGACTATCTGCTTCTCTAAGGTCTGAATTGCCTCAATCTCTCCATCCTCCATCAGTATGTGACAGCAGCAGGGGCCCCTTCCAGCTGTTGGGTGGAACTGCATGTGAATGGCCAGGGTTAATAATGTAATTGTGACTGTCAGTACTTTGTTCTTTTAATTTCTTTCTGTGTTCACTGTCTACAGTCTCTCACCCCAGCTATGTATACTGAATATGCACTTGAAATCATCAATAACATTTCATGTAGCTGATGAACTGGGCTAGATTTGACCAAAAAACATATGGTGCAATGATTTTGTTAGTCTTTAAGACAGGAGTGAGTGTTGCCAGAGAGCTACTCCAACTGATTTTCAGCTTTTCTAGAGCTCCAGAGAACTATAATCATTCTGCCTCAGTTGCCATTTTGGCAACTGGAAGTGTTGTATTATGCCTGGTCATCCTTTGGACTATTTTTTGTAGGCTTGGGTTTGTTTGGTTATTTATTCATTTTTCGCTGTTTTAGTGTGGGGATCCCCAAAACAGCATACACAATCAATTTAGATTCCTATAAAGTGGGATGTCTTTTGCTGAAAAACATAATTTTTATGACTCAGAAAATATTTTGAGGTGCTGGGGGCTTGAGTAGGTAAGTGGGGTCCCACTAGAACCCACCCATGGCCACATCCATCCAATGGGCTGCATGATTTCCACCCTATTCCAGATGTTGCAGGATTCTTTGATGATTTTGCTGAAACTTGTATAACATGGCTACCTCATGGGAATCTGTAATTTAGGTGATTTTCAGCCTTACTGGTACAAATACCTTAAAATGTAGGTTTTCTGGATTAGTGGGAAACTGCCAAAACATGTGGGTGCTATTCCACATAAATCCCTAAGCACATTGGACATCATCCACATGGTTTGCCTACCACGACATAGCCGTATTTCCTTACACGTATACACTACACTAACCTTGGTGCTAACTTGGTGCTGTACTTAATTCATTAGAACTGAACACATTTGTAAGAACTTTTTATCATCAGGCAGGGTGATGGAGCCTGCATGGTAGGGTATATTTTCAAGAATATGCTCTCGAGTTTCTTGCATACTGGGGAACTTCATGAGTTGGTGCTTTATTCACCAGCCACTTCCATGAGGCTATAACCAGGCACATCATGGCTTGGGTGTGAGTGAGGACAAACAGGCTGGTTCCGCAGATTACAGATCCTTATCTGTAGAGTGTGTGTGTGTGTGACTAGATCTGGCAGTCTTGGGCTTCACTTCATCCAAACCTTCATATGTTTGGATTCTATTAGTATGCCATTGTTATGTGATAAAAGTTGTGGCTCGTCTAAATCCCAGCCTGGGCATCTGGTTCTTTCTTGGTGCAAGGGCGAGAAGAAAGTCCTGTGTGTTTCTCAAATTGCAAAAAGGTGAAGGACCTGCACAGGAAACAAGCAGGTAGATGATCCCTAAAATGAGCTGCTTGACCAAGAGAAGCTGTGCAGTTTGGCCTTAAAAGGGTGGAATGCATCATAAAGGTCAATCTCTTTCTCTTTTATTTTTACTTTTAGGTTTCTTTAGGTCACTGTATCCCAAAACTATGCATGCAGGATCTCTTTGCAGCCTGGAGTAAGATAAGAGCAGCTCTTCAAATGACACAGGTAAATTCTTGCCTCACATTTGGGATGTCCACTGGAATGAACTACTGCTAGTGAGAATTATGTTAATGTGTTTCTATGCATGGGGCATGGCTCTAGTATTTTCATTGATTCTTCTCAGATCAGACATGCTTGAAGAAATTTCCTGGTTCCATACTGATCTCATCAACATTCCTTATCTTCCTTACTTTTTCTGTCTTAACCATAGCTTATACTTTAGAAAGGTTGCTCACAATGGAAGATTTCAAAAAACGTATTGGCCAGGTGACACTGCTGGAGAGAGGAGTGACACCAGCCTTAGTAATGCCACAGTTTGCCTGCCTCACACTGCAAAACCTGCATATTAGAGCCTGGGAATATTACTTTTTGGACTACAGCTCCCCAGCCAGCATGGCTACTAGGGAGCTGAACTCCAACAAAGTAGCATTCCAAAATTTAGACGTACACTGATTAGGTTTGCTTTGTCTCACCTTCTGGAGATTCCTGTAATGCAAATCAGGGCCAAATGATATATTATATTGGTGTTCCATAATGGGAGCTCCTAATGTATTTATCTTCTTAAAAGAAGCAGCTGCAGGGAATCCTGATTGGGACTGATGTCATAAGATTCAAATGGGAGAATCCATTTTCCTCTGCACAGCTGTCCCAGTCTAAATCTCCTTGGCCATAAGATGTAAGTATATTGAGGACATGCATGGAGACTACATCCAGGTTGGTTTTCTTTCTTCAGACAGTCAAAATGTTATAGATGACATTGAAAAAGCTCCAAGACTGGTTCCATCTATGTGTTGTCTGGAAAATGAAAGACATACCTGTGTAGAAAGTCCCTGGACAGAATTTCATGGCACTTTTAAATGGTCATTCTACCAGGCAAGCTTTTTGCTTGTGGGCCAAATTCAGCAACTGGAAAGTTGCTTTTTTGAACTTTGCTGTTGTTGTATGACTTCAAGTCATTTCTGATTTATGATGACCCTAAGGTAATCCTATCTCAGAGTTTTCTGAGAAGTGTGTGACTTGCCCAAGGTCACCCAGTGGGTTTTTATGGCTGAGCAGGGATTTGAATTCTGGTCTCTAGTGACCAACATTTAAACTATATCATGCTGGCTCACAAATCCCAAAATCCCAAAATCCCTACCCAGCATGACTGCTGGCTTTGCTAGCTGGGGGATTCTGGGAGTTGTACTTACAGAACAGTAACATTTCCAAGTTCTGAAAATGACATGATGCTAAAGGTGAGATATAGGTACTAACATTCTTATTTCACCACCTGCAAATGAATGTTGTAGGCAACTCCTAAGCAGGATCAGGACCAAGATGCTTTAATCCACCTCTCAGGATAGACACTGCTTCCCCAAAGCTCTTACTAACTTTTGCCAATGGACACTTTGGGCTAAGAACAGTTGGTGAAGATGGAGCATTTTCATTAGAACTATGAGATGGGAGGGTTACCATCCTTCTTGAATGCCTTGGTTATGATCTTCCCCTCTAATGCTGTTATTTAAAGGTAAAGAAACTCAAATCTGTTAAATCCTTTCATTCAATTATCACCACATCTACTTGGGCCCTGAGATCTTACTGAGTAATCTGATGTAATTTAGATGTTCAAGCCTATAACAATTATCAGCTCTAGCCACGTGGCCAAGGTTCAGGGATTATGGGAGTTGCAGCCCAAATCATTTGGGGAGGGAGGCAAGTTGTCTACAACTGTTTTAGACAACCATTGTCAGTCACAGTAGATAGTAAAGAACTTGCTTGACTAATGGTCTGATTCACAATAAGGCAGCTTCACATTGAGTTCTTGCAACAGATGTTCCTGAGAAATGGCAGTGAGGACCTCAGGTGGGCCTAAAAATAGTTGTGTATATCTCTACAAAACAGGAATGGGCAGTCTTTGGGTCTAGGGATCAATGTCCCACAACCTCTCATGGTCTGCATTTCTACCACCACTGCCTAATTGCTAAAATTTGGCAGCAAAGAATTAGGAAATGCTTGTTTTAAAGGGTTTTTCAATGTGTGGTTTTGGGGGTCCTGCCAATGCCACAAAATGGCCTCGGGGGCTATATACATTCTGCCTACCACAGCTGCAAAATGAACCTATCTGAAAATCATATGTGTTTCACAATCCGATCTGCACTTTAAAAATTTGAATGACTCTATATCTGTATCAATTTCTATCATATATGTATCTCTTTTTAGAGTGCCAAAATTGGATGCAGCACCTTGTCTAGTGTTTACTGGAGGGTATACCTGAGTTTGTGGTAGAATGGGCTTGCTTGACTTGTGAACATGCAGCGATGGAAATCCTTTGAGCAATATACTTTGAATATGCACTTGTGACTTACTGGAGCATTCTAGGGTGCAAAACTGCTGATACAGAAAATTGCCTGCTAGTAACCCCTTTTATTATTGCATGTTGCACTGAGAGTCAATCCAAGAAGGCTTGTGGTCTTCCACAATTCATAGTGTGGGCCTCTCTCATTTTTCAGAGTAGGCTACAAAGGCAGAGGTTCCAGAGGGGGAAAAGTCAATTTGCATCCAATCCACTGAGCATTTTTAACTGCTGAAACTAGTAGACCAAATGAGTTTATTAGATTATCATTGCGGAAGTTAATAAAGAATTAATTTCTCTTCATGTGACATCCAGAGGCAGTTATTTCAGTGCCCTGTCCATTTACACAAAGCCAAGTATTTGTCAAGTGTCAAACTCAATTCCCATGACCCATGCCTCTTCAATAATTCTGGATTAGGGGTAGCCTTAAATGACATTACAAAAATTTTATTCCAAGATGCATTGACCTCCCGGGACTACTCAGGAATTTCAGGTTAGTGAAGGTTATACAGTCAGCAAAAGCATGTTGGATAAAAGATCTGAAATGGAAGGATACTTCTTACTTCTTACACAGAGTATATTTTTTGGCAGTGAACTAGATCACAGAGGAAGACAGAGATTTCTATTAGGATGTATTTAGAACTCTTTTTTTCTTTGGAAAATGATGCAGCTAGTGTCATCTGCATTGCAAAACTCCCAGCTAGCTTTATGGAGTTTCCATGTTCTCCCACGAAGCAAATGCATTTATGCTGCATCTCATTCTGGCTGATGGAAGAAAAGGGGGAATGGATGCATTAGGGAGAAGAGGCAGAATGAAGTCATCAATATCTGTCAAGGGAACAAAGTGCTGTAAAACATCTCTTTTCTTAGGAAATGGGGTTCAAATCCCCCTCCCATGCTTTTCCAAAATGCAAATATATAATAAAAATAATTCTACAAACTTTAATGATTGAAGTGTAAACATTAATGGCAGGTGGTCTAAGATGACCTTTAGTCTAATAATCCAATAGATTTCAGTTAGGACTAGGAAGATATTTACTCTCCCTTTCCACCAGATCATGCCGTTGGTTCTTCTGTTTTTCTGGGACGTCCAAGATGGCTTCAGGGGCTAAAGCTTTTGAGTGGATGGTGTGTGTGTGTCTAAATGTTTTGGAGGTACCCTTAAAGGTCTGCAGTTGCATAAAAAGATTGTTAGAATGGTTCAAACCCATTATGTAAGCTTAACCTGACAAATTCCTTACAGTTATGGAGGTTACACCAGTGGCAGCAATACAATGGGAGAGGGTCTTCCTGGCTGTGGTATCCGACTTGTGGAACGTCTTCCCCTTGGGCGCCTGGCTGGCACCAATGCTGGTTTTGTCTCAGCACCGGTGTCCTATGATCCAGTAAGCAAGTGTCCCAGAAATCAGGTGGTTAGATTATAAGAGCTGTTTAGTAGTTAATGCAGTCTAGGTCAGTCAAAGGGAACCCAGCAGGATGAAGGGAGAAGAAAGAAGGTGGTCATCAGCTGGTCTAGAAGTCATTCAGCAGGTCAGTGGTCCATATAAACAAAGATAGCAAGAAGCAGGATAGAGGAGATTATCAGACAGTAAAAATATCCCAGGACAGGGACTACAGGAGATCGCTAAAAGGCTTACCTTTTAGACGACATCATCCCTGTCCTGGGATGCTCCCGTACAGCTTCTGTTCCTCCCCTGCTTCCTCTTATTCATGGAAAAATCTGTGAATAAGAGGCCCGTTCCGTTATTATAACAGAATGATGGGAGTGTGAACAGGAGCCCTGTTCTGCTCCCGGGATGACAACTGGATGTGATGTCACTAGGAGGTCCCTGCTAGACACTTCCAGGTGCGATTGGGACAACAAGGTAAGTTAAAAAAAAAGTCCCCCTCCCCAGGTAGTTTTTTTTCCCTTTAAATGTGTTTTGGTGCTTGTTTTCTTTTTTGACAGCTGGGGAAGGTTTCTTTTTAAATTTGCCGCCTGGCTGTTCTGTTGCAAAGGTAGGTTTCACAAACCTGCCTTCATTCCGCGGCAGGAACGGGCTCCACCTCCCTTCGCTGCCTAGTTGTAAATGCAGCTGTCGTAAGGCTGCTTTTATGACCAGGAACTGAAATCCCAGCCATTCTTGCGAGAGAACGGCTAGGCAGCAAATTTAAAAATACCCCCCCAACTGTCAAAACTCAAAACCAATCACGAAACCCTATTTTAAAAAATAAAAACTACCCGGGGAGGGGAAAAAAGGGTTTAACTTACCTTGTTGTCCAGATCGCACCTGGAAGTGTCCGGCAGGGACCTCCCAGTGACATGACAGCCAGTTGTCATCCTGGGAGCAGAACAGGACTCCTCTTCACTCACCCAGCATTCTGTTATAATAACAGAATGGGCCTCTTATTCACAGATTTTTCCGTGAATAAGAGGAAGCGTGGGAGGAACAGGAGCAGAACGGGAGCATCCCAGGACAGGGACGACGTTGTCTAAAAGGTAAGCCTTTTAGCGATCTCCTGTCGTCCCTGTCCTGGGATATTTTTACCATCTGATAATCTTGTACGACATGGAGCAATGGACTCAATCTACAGGAAAAGAGATTCCACCTAAACATTAGTAAGAATTACCTGACAGTAAGAGCTGTTCGGCAGTGGAATGCACTGCCTCGGAGAGTGGTGGTGTCCCCTTCTTTGGAGGTTTTTAAACAGGCTGGATGGCCATCAGTGCTTCCTGCATGGCAGGGGGTTGGGCTAGATGGCCCTTATGGTCTCTTCTAACTCCATGATTCTATGATTCTAGGACAAGCAAATTGCTTTGAATCACTTCCCTTATGAGAGGAAGCACAAAGTTGGTTGGCCGGGCAAGTGTGGGAGGTGGGCTTGCTGACAAGGAAAGTGCCTGTTGCTGCCATGTTGGATTTTCATGGGGTGGTTTTTTGTTTTGGTATCCTTTTAATGCAAAAAGTCACTCTATCATTCCAGCACACCTTATACGAGTTTTTTTTTCCCAGTTTGGTGGTGGTGAAGAACTAATGTGAGTAAATCACTCATGGCCACCATCTGGCATGCAAAGCTTCTGGGGGCTTCTGGGGCCAAAAACACCATTAAGGCAGGTTGCTGCTGCTGTGAAATGCCATTATTATGAGGTACTCCATTCCTGACCTCGTATAGGTGGGCCCCTTGATAAACTGCCACATGGTCTACAAATGTTAAATAACATGTCTCCTGAGTGACACAAGACTGTTCATAAGAAAGATGTGGATTTCGATCCCAAGGAAAGAGAGATCCTCGGATCTTAAAAAAGAGAGAGAGGCTCATTTACATTATACTGCTATCATTTAAAAAACGTCCATGTGTGCATACATTGACATTATTTTATTTCAAGGTTATATGAAAATGTGAAATAAGACGGTAATATGTAGGAACAGGTGCTAAGCAACGGACTCCTTCAACTGGGCTAGTGCAGAATTAAGATTTAAATGGACACTGTCAAGCAATTTTTTTTATCACTATTAATTTTTCATCCCAGCAAATTATTTTTTTCACCCCCCACGGATGTTTCTCTTCCTTGTGTCGGCAATCTGAGCATCTCTTGAATTCCGAATGCTGTTAACATGGCAGAGAATATAGGGGTCAATGATATACACTCAATGTGTATGGGCAAAGAATATTTGAATATTAAGGGAAGATATTTTTCCCTTCTACAATGGAAGGGTTCTTCTTAGCATTCCTTGTTGTTGGGGGTATTCCACCCTGCAATGAAGAATTGCAAAGGCAGGATTTCTTTTTGCGAGGAACTAAATATACACACAGATAAATATATCCAAGGAGATGCATTGCACTATAGTACCATAACACTAAATTGGGTAGAGTACTATATTTGAGTTGGCACTATATTGGGGTGGAGCCTGCTGCCACATTGCCCCCTGTCCTGTGTGTGCTGACTGTAAATGCAACAAATGGCAAAAAGTCTGAAGGGAGTTTGTGCATAGAATAATATGTACTGTAAAAGGGAGAGCATCTGTTGCATAAAAGGTGCATCTTTCAAGCTCCTTGATATCCTTTTGTTTTTAAAAATGTTTGCTTCATCCCTATGCCTATTTCATCTAGAACTATGGGATTTTCTGAATGAAATTTCCTTCTAAAAGTGAACAAAATGGAACTTGTATATTAATTGCATATTTACATTCATCTACCAGGAAATGATGAGGTGTTTCACCACTTAATTTATAACACATTTGAGTTTTGCCTAGTTAGTCTTTATAGTTTTGTATCACCAGAAAAACAATTTAATTGCTGACATCCTATTTGATATTTATGAGGTCATAAACTAGATTTAGAATTTTGTAACTTTTCTGGATTAAGGTTTACTGTCAAGAATGACTGAATGTGACCCCCACCACACAAACTGATTTCTTAAGCCAGGCAGTACCTCAACCAAAGAGTTTCCAAGACACTTCAGGTTAGGGTGATGGGAAATGATGACTAAAGGGCTCTCCTGGTCACAGGGCATGTTGAGACAAAGAGCTGCAGTACGATCCCAAGGGGTTTCTCCAGGTACCTGTATCAACATGCCCTGCAACTGCAGATGTCATTTCCCAGTGCCCTGATCTGCAGCACCTCAGAAACATTTTGGCTGGGTTCCCCCACCCACCAGTGAAGGAGTTTCACTGGCAGAAATCCTTAACATTATAGCTTGTTACCATACCCTACTATCCCCTCCCTATAATATCTCATAATTGGCAATATTGAACACTTTAAGCACCCTAGATTGGGGTGATCCAAAGTGAGGTCAGATGGGGATCACAAGGAACTGGGAAGGTTTCTTGGAAATATTCTAGTAAACACATCCAAGCCAGGATTAAGCAGAACCCCTAGTAAACAACACCATTAAGGAGGTATGTGCTAATTCCTTCTTGGGCCCCTCAGCAGTGAGCATCCTGACCTACACAACTCATATTCCCAGGAAATACCCCTCTGCACCCCCTCCTGTCCTACAATGTGAAGTTGTCATAAACCCATCAATTCCTATCACCCGGCCATCTAAGACAATCAGTGGAGTTTCATTCTCCTTTGTTCTTCCTCTGGGAGAGTCATTCAACCACTGTAGTTGCCAAAATGTGCCTTCAAGGCACAAATTAACAGCCTTAAAATAGCAAAGTGTGCCACTGTGGATGACACCTGGCCACTCTCTCAGTTGGCATGCCCCTTGATCAGACTTCCAGTGCCACCTTCAGACTTCTGTCTGAGTACTTCTCTTCTCTCCAAGACTGGTAACTATTGCCTTATCTCCTGAATCTGTTCCTCTATTCAATATTTCTGCCATAACTCTGTGATAGCCTTGTGTGGTTCTTGTGAGTGTGTGTTATGTGTGTGAATGCTTCTGTGTTATTTTCCAATAAAAAACATTTTATTTCACTTTAACTGGAGTTCTTTCTAGTTAGTACTGGTCTACATAGGTGAAAAGATCCCGAAGTTACCCACCTCTCACAGCATTCCATTTGAATTATTGCTGATAATAATTCCCCCAAATATTAATATCACTAATGGGTCTCTAAAGCATCCCCACCTCTTCAGGTAACAAGCTTACCCCATTCTGCATGGTTTTCTGGCTTCTGCGTAACATTCCTGCTGCTGTGGGGAGAAGGGCACTAAGAAGTCCCTTTTCATCAACTCATTTGCACGTGCCTGAATCTGGATCCAACCCCTTTGGAAATATGTGCTGCTATTGCAGCTTTTATTCATAACATTACTTTGGTTTGTGTCTCCATTTTCCCTTTCTTGTATCATCTTCTATTGGATGGATTTGCCTCTGGATGGAAGTGATCCTTTCCAGGTAATCACTGAGCAGTACATAGATAGCAGTGACAATAACAGCCTGGTTTCTCTTTACATACAAATGAAAGAAAATCAGAATGGGTGGTGACATTGTTCAGAGACTTCACTATTGCTTGCAACAGTTACAGCTTCCTGATGAAGCACTTCCCACTGACATAGCAGAAAAAAACCCAAGATGATGCAGATGGGGAAGGCTGGCATCTTGGATGATGCATCTCCAAAGAAGGAGGCATCTAGAATGTCCCTGTGTTGTGTTACAGGGCCCCCCCATGGAGTATGTATCCTCTGGAGCTGTTAAACATTAACAAGTTCTAGTTGAGCCCCAAAGCAACAAACAGAATATGGAAGTCAGATCAATCTGACCAGGATTGATCTGGTCTGGGTGCAGCAAAAACACAGGAAAAGGAAGTATTAAAAGACAAATATTCTCCAAACTCAAAGATATTTTTGGTGGTCTCATCATAGTTAGTACCATGCCATTATTGTAATCCTGATTTTCAGTTTGTTGGTCTGTCTGTGCTGTGGGCTCATCACAGACTTACAAGGACCCAATGGAGAAGCTTTGTCTGTGGTCATCATCTCTCCTTGTCCCTATAGGCTGTGAGCTTCTGATGAATGATTCTCATATCCTGATTTAAAAAAAAAACCCCTCCCCCTAACAGTTTTAGTGTGTTTGTGCCCTCCTTGTTAAGATAAATTAGACAAGCTAATGAGACTGATTAGTCTTTAGCTGTGACCTTTGGCCTTTAGGATGTACTTTGAGCTAATAGAGAGAATAGGGATTATGAGCTGTTATAATGTGCTTGTGTTGGCCTTTTAAAGGAAAACACATTTATTGCTACTTAGAGGAAATTGATCTAATTGTGCTGGAAGCATTTCTGCAGCCAGAACATGGAATTTTTATTAAGTAGGTGACTCAAGTTCAGCCAAGATAGCTGGACTTGAAATAGGCCCAAGATATTTTTTAAAAGATTTCATATGGAAATCTTCCATTCCAGCCACTAACGAGCTTCTCTTGATCGCTCTTTGATATGATGCTTGCTGTGTGGCTTCTTCTGTTCTGTGCTTCTTTTTGCAGCAGGAAAAAGCGGGCTGCCTGGTGGCTAAGGCTAATAGACTTTTAAAATGCAAACATCATATTAAGAAAATTAACCTTTTTGTTCTTCTTTGTGCCTGAAAAGCAAAGTCATGCTGTTTGAAAGAAATATTATACAGTATTGCACATACAACTATATATATAGTTCAATAAAGCAACTGATCAGCACCGTTTACAGGTCTAATCTGGATCCCAAAAGGATACCATACAATTGAAAGCGCTTTAATGATATAACTGAAAATAGGCATTTGTACAAATAAAGCGTCAAACATTTTGGCTTCTGCCTTCTTCTCTGATGGCAGTTGGAATGGGAGTGATAAACAGGAAACATCATTAATGTTTCTGTGTGTCTCTCTGTGTGTTTGTATTTGCAGCGGGCAAGTACATAACATCAACAGAGAAAGTAAAGCAAATCAATTTCAGGGCACCAATTCCAGGCAAGGCATAACAAAGTACATCGCAAGGTGCAGTGCCTGTAGTGTATCGGTTCTATATGGCCACTGTACTTGATCTGTATGTTGTATACTGGGTCTATGTGGCTGTACAAATAACGAGAGAACAGAACAAAGCTTTAAAAAGTTACTATTTGAACAACTCCCAGAATCCCTCAGTCAGCATGACCAGTGAGTGACCATGCTGGCTGGGGGCAAGGAGAAGGGTCTGGGAGTTGTAATCCAAAATTCAGCTTTTTAAAGTTCTGCTAGAGAATACTTGCTCAGTAAAGATTGCTATAACATACTATGCTCGTCCTATATGGTGATGAGAGTGGGATTGTTTGATACTGTGAAACAAATCTGACATGGCACCACAATTTTTCCACCTTCTTCATTCATAGTTCTGCTATGGAAGAAATATGGGGCACAATGAAGCATTTTATATGAGCCAACTCTTGGGACTTTTATATCAAATAAAATAAAATAAAAAATCTTAAATTTCTTATATATCTAAATACCTTAAAATATCTAGAAATTTAATAAGACTGAAAATGCTGAATAGAGGTTTCCAATTCTCTTGCATGGTCATGGAGCAAAACCTTTTCCTGCTGCTATTTCTTCATAACATTTTTTCAGCAAGTGCTGCAGGGTACTCTTCCATACCTCCAACCGTCCTGATTTGGATTAATCCTCTATTGGCCCACTTTTCCCAGCTGCTTTTATGGTGTTCTGGGGCTTTTCTACACAGGCAATACACCCCATCTTGCGCCTGTCTTGATGATGCAGGGCTTTCCCCTCTTTCTGCTGCCAGGCAGTGCTCACCACCCGTAGGCACATATGGGGCTGAGACAAGGGGAAGGTGGGGTAGGGCCTGATACAACGTTATAAGATAATACCTGTTTAAATCTGTTTCCACTAGGAGGAAATGGATTGGGCCCTGTGAGACCACAGGAGCCTGTCCCGGCAGGCCAGACCTTGCTGACACTGCTGGTCTGCCTCACTCTCCCGGAAGGCAGGAGGGAGTCCTGCAGCATGTGACCAAGGCTGGTCACATGCAGGGGGCTTTAGTCACATGTTGTGGGGCCAGCTTCCTGCCTTCCGTTACAGCGAGGGAGATGGCGGCAGTGGCAACTGCAGCAACAGGCCAGTGTGCTCATCAGGACTTCCTCCCATTCTGTGGATGGATCAGGGAACAAAGGGACTGATCCACAGCCATGATATGCCAGTGGGGACCCTGGCTCATGCAAATGAACTCTCATGTAAATGAGCTCACTTTCCTTTTTCCACTTCCCCCTTTGTCTCAGCCTACTCCATTTGCTGCAAACTGAATTCAAAATACAGGAATAGTTTGCACTCAGTTAATTCAGCAGGGGGTAGAGGAAAGGAGGGGGCAGAATCTTGCCTTTCCCAGTAGACATAGACAAAAGCAAACTACTTCAGCTTCTCCTAGCTTGTTTGTTCTTCATCATTAATAACTTTCCCCCATCTTGACCAGACTCTGATATTGCATGGCCAGATGTATCTGAGTTTTCCCCAGTGAAATGTTGGAGGGTATGATTTAAGTCTGTGATATGATGTATGGGGCACACCACTCCAGCAACATGAATCAGCTCCTGCTCTACAGTTGGGCCTACAGAGAAGCAAAAACCATTTCCCCCCACAAATGCATTTTTTTCAACAAAAAAAGTCCTGAAGTGCAAACAACAACAACAAACCACCCAAAACCAAACCAAACCACCCTATTATCCAAAATGTACAAAATCTCTCAGAAGCTTGCCCAGTGAGACAAAAACTTTGGAACCTTTCATTGTACACAAGAATGAAACAAGCAGAACTTTACACCTCTATGTCTGACACATTCTGCCTGTGAATTATTTGCTGATGAATTCCAAATACCTTGGCACTGAGCCTTTATAATATATATTTTATGTGACACTGTGTAATTGAAACACACCTCTCATTTCTTGAATATAAACAAGTGAGAATGATGAAGTGGACTTAATCTACAAAAGCTTATGCTACTATCTTCTTTCTTTCAGGACTTTATCAGACACATCCCTTTTAAACATTCTTTTGCCGGAATTAAAAAAAAAAAGCATTTTTATGCTGGCAAAAGAACAACCCCCCTGCACTTACCTTCTAATCCCAGCAAAGGCTTCTGGCAATAAAGAGGAAGTGAATGGAGCCCCATTCACTGTTGGGAAGCCAAGTCAAATAGCTGATAAGACAGCCTGGCTCGACAACAACTCAGTTGCAAAGCACAGTACCTGGTGTTGTCAGTAGCAGTCCTAGAGGGTCAGGAGTCCAGAGAAAACAAAGAATGAAGAAGCAGTCCAAGGTCAAAAGGATTCCGGCAGGTGAGTCAACGAAGACAGTCCAAGGTCAAGATATCTGAGGTTTCAAGACAGCAAGGTTCCAAGAGCCAGGAGAGGCAAAGGCTTTCTCCAGGAAACGCAGATAGCCTGAGACAAGGAATTCAGCATCCCCCAGCTACTTATATTGGCCCAACTCCTACTCACAGGTGCTGGATGATTGATGAGTGTCTTTCTCTTAATCTCTGGGAACGACGAAGCCATGCCCTCTCTGCTCTTCTTTGGCTAAAGATTGTTACCTGCTCTTCTACCTCTTGCTGTTGCTCCACTATGTCTCCCAGGCTTGGACCCTGTGCTGGGGGTAGGCTAGGCTGCTGAGCCCTGGTGTCAGGAAGCCAACTCAAATAGCTGATAAGACAGCCCGGCTCGGCAAGAACTCAGTTGAAAAGCACAGTACCTGGTGTTGTCAGTAGCAGTCCTATAGGGTCAGAAGTACAGAGAGAGCAAGAGCGAAGAACGAAGAGGCAGTCCGAGGTCAAAAGGATTCTGGCAGGTGGGTCAATGAAGACAGTCCAAGGTCAAGATATCCGAAGTCTCAAGATAGCAAGGTTCCAAGAGCCAGGAGAGTCAAAGGCAGAGGCTTCCTCCAGGAAACGCAGACTGCCTGAGACAAAGAATTCAGCGTCCCCCAGCTGCTTATGTTGGCCCAGCTCCCACTCCCAGCTGTGGGGTGATTGATGAGCTTCTGTCTCTTAATCTCTGGGAACTACAAAGCCATGCCCTCTCTGCTCTCCTTTGGCTAAAGGTAGGTACCTGCTCTTCTACCTCTTGCTCTTGCTCCATCATGTCTCCCAGGCTTGGACCCTGAGCTGGGGAAGGGTTAGGCTGCTGAGCCCTGGGTTCTTCAGGGCTAGACTCAGACTCAGCCAGCTTTTCTGCAACTGGCTCAGCCTCCTCACCTTCTGAGTCCTCAGAGTCCTGGCTGACCATGACATTCACTCCCTTGCTTGAAATTTCGTGTGATTTCATCATGTGGGAAATTTAAAAATAAAAAGCAAAATAAATATCAAAAAGTGAAGCAAAACATATACACACACTTAAAAAGTCTGAACTAACCCAAGGAGGGTAATAAAAAGAGCGAAACCTACCTAGATGTCCCGATCTGACCCAGAAGTGTTCACGCTGGAGCGGGCATTGTTGGGGTAAGTACATGATTTAAATGGCTCAAGGTATCACATGCTGGCAATGCTGGCAAAAAAAGCGGCAAGGAGATCTATTGATGGCTTAAGCCGTCCGCAAAAAGCCCCGCTTCTTGGCCAGGACATAACCACGAAAGGGCGATGTCATCTGATCCGTGTGCCCTTTTGCGGTTATGTGGCATCGTGATGATGCCATATTTTCCCTGTCTGATAAAGTCCTCAACCTCAAAGATGCTACACTGGCCCTTTGCATACTGAATATAAAGAGTGCACTTTAGTTTAAATCTTATGGTGCAGTTATTGGGTCTACTGTCCTAACCCCCCCTCCCCATCCATACACAGGAGATTATCAGACACGGCAAATATGGTGTGATAATGACATCAGAAAACCACAAAAGGGCTCCCTACCACACAATGTCATCCTCCCTGCATTCTGCTGCTGTGAAAAAGGTGTTTTTATTAGTGGGCCAAGCTGCTAACTGATCTCCCATGGCGTTCCCCCCCCCCAACGGTATTGCTTGTGTGTGAAACTGCATCCTGTTCTGTTGGTGTGATTTCAGTGTCAATGGGTGGTCCCTGCCAGAACACTTATGGGTGAGACTGCAGAAACTAGGTACAACATTCTCTTTTTATGCACCTCCC
The DNA here is from genome assembly GCA_030847615.1 of Gambelia wislizenii. Classification (NCBI taxonomy): domain Eukaryota; kingdom Metazoa; phylum Chordata; class Lepidosauria; order Squamata; family Crotaphytidae; genus Gambelia; species Gambelia wislizenii. The sequence goes on from JAUMIR010000004.1 coordinate 40,187,203, forward strand.
TGTTTTGCTGCCAAGTTTTTAAGTGTGTCTCAGTGCTTGTGTGTTCATTTTGTTTGTTAATTTAGGTGTTTTTAGACATTTAAGCATGCTTGTGTCTTCTCGTGAGAACTTCTGAAGTCTCACCCATGCGAAAACATGGAAGCCCTGGTGGCGCAGTGGTTAAATGCCAGTACTGCAAGTCACCAGGTTGCAAGTTCGATTCCAGCGGGCTCCAAGGTTCACTCAGCCTTCCATCCTTTCGTAGGTCGGTAAAATGAGTACCCAGCTTGTGGGGGGCAAATAGCTAACACACATTGGAAACTGTTTAATGCAGTGTAGATGTGTAAATAGCTATTGCTTAAAACAATTTGTAAGCTGCGCTGATAGCCTTGAGGCTGAAGAGCGGGGTATAAATAAATAAAATAAATGAATAAATAAAAGTAAACAGTGTGAGTAGTCATGTTGCCAAAATTCTGGGGCAGCTCTTCCTCATGATTACAGCAGCTTGTGATAAGAAGTGTTATTATGCCAGGATACTTACACTTTAAAATATAGTGGGACAAAAACGTTTTTAGAAGCCTGTCTGATAATCTCAACACTCTACGTGACTCCCTTCTCCAAATTTCCTGATTCTGCTTCAAACTCCAACCTACTGCTGGGAGTCCTACACAGGTAGGACCTGTGAGCAGACTGGTTGCCTATAAGCATGCTACTCAAAGGAGATTTTCACATGGGGAAATTAATCCCCGGGGAGATTGGGACAGAAACGGGGTTGTTCCGGTTGCAGCACCCTGTTTTGCAAGCCCTCTTCCTTCTCCTGATCTCCCGTTGTCCTCCCTCCGTGCTGCTTCCATTTCCGTCCTGCTATGTTTTACTAACGAATGTTCTTGTAAAAAATTGCAGAAGATAGAGGGAGGGAAATGGAAGCAGCATGGAGGGAGGACAATGGGAGATCAGGAGAAGGAAGGGGGCATGCGAAATGGGGCGCTGCAACTGCAACAGCCCCGTTTCTGTCCCAGTATCCCCGGGGATTACTTTCCCTGTGTGAAAATCTCCAAAGTGGTGGTCCCTGGCCTGATGTCAGTCTCTGTGCAACTGGCTGCTGGTTCTTGACAGCTCAGTACACATGTTCCCATGACCCTACACAGTTTTAGTGACATATGGATTCCTGAACCAGGCTTTTAAGCTATCAAAACTATTTGCCACACCATCTGAATTTCCATTCCAGCCTCCTCCCCTCCACCATTATTTTTAACTGAGGTAAAGGACACAAGGTCTAGTCATAGCTTTCTGTAGCAAATGTACTGTATTTGTCCCCAAGTCTTTTTGCAATATCATGTCAATTAACATTGGGGCCTAAAGCCAGAACTTACATGTTATATTGGGGTCTGGAGGCAGAACTTAGGTAAGTATTAACTTACTGATTTCCCATTGTTTCAGTGGGACTACTTTAACTGAGACTAACAGTTGGATTTAGGCCTTGGTTTTTACAGAGATACTATAGGACTATATCAAATGCACAGAATAAGGTGTCATAACAATGCCACATAACTGTGAAAGGGCGCGCGTACCACACAACATTGCCCTTTCATAGTTATGTCCCCTTAAAAACCCATACTTTTAAATTGATGGCTTAAGTAATCAATTGATCCCCCCTGCCATGTTTTTTGCTGGCATAGCTGGCATGTGAAACCTCATGTCTCACCCCCCCGTACTTACCCCGTCAGTGGTCGGTCTGGCGCAAACACTTCTGGGTGAGATTGCGACATCTGAGTAATTGACACACTTTTTATGACCCTCCCCAGGTTACTTATAAGTTTTAAAGTGTGTTTTTGTTCTTTAACATTTTTTTAAATGTTATTTCTATTTTGTTTCTTTGGACTTTTTCGGACGGGGTTTTGCAACGCGAACAGCCTTGTCCCTGTTGCGAGGCTGCTGCGCTGCAGGGCGCCCCTTTCGGATGATGCTGTGCCTGCGCCGATACTGTTGCAGAAGTGCTGGGAGGCTGCAGCACCATATTTGGCGATTTCCTAATCACAATCAACTTTCGTGATTAGAAAATTACCAAATATGGCGCTGCAGCCTCCCAGCACTTCCGCAACAGTATTGGCAGGGGAGACCGTCATCCGAAAGGGACCCCCTGCCATGCAGCAACCTCGTAATGGGGACGAGGCTGCTCATGTTACAAAACCCCGTCCAAAAAAGTCCTTAATTTCCCATGCAATAATGTCTCACGCTATTCCACGGGATTTCAAAGGAGGAAGTGAATGGAGCTCTGTTCACTTCTTCTTTCATTGCTGGAGCTGCCTTTGCTGGGATTAGAGGTAAATGAGGGGGGAAGCGTTCTTTTGCTGTCATAAAAATGGATTTTTTTTAATGCCAGCAAAAGAACGCTTTCAAGTGATAGTCTTATAAAGTACTATAGCTGTGGAAAAGATGTTGTACATTTTTGTGCTCCTATTGATTCAAAAGTATTCTTTTATAATTTTACTCAGCCAACAACTAATACCCACAGATTCTGGTTGTGCTGCTGTAGAAATAACAGGCAGGACCCAGGTCTGAGATGCTGGGAAGGGGGAGAGTGGGGGTGGCAGAGAGAGGGGGGAAGAGAGAAAGAGAGCGAGCGTACAATTAGGAACAAAGGCAATCAAAAATAAACTATAAAATACATGAATCGGAGACCATTAGGACAAATTAATGGACTACATGAAAAGTGATTCCTTAAGGATATTTTCAAAGTTTTATTAAATGCTTCAAAGCTCCCAAAGGACTTTAATTGCCCAGACAGAGGAGTGGTCTGGATCGCCACAATAAATAGCGTCAGGATTTCTTTCAACATTTCATGGAGGCGGCTGCTGTAATGAGGAGTTCTTCTGGTAGTCATTTTTTGTTGTTGTTCAAGAATGAGGTGCATGTCTGTTTGTATCATATTGTGATACTGAAAAACAAACAATAAAGTAGTTCATTTAATATACTAATCCATCTGCAATGAACTTCTTTCTGCATTGAACTTGATGTTCCAGAAAGCTTTTACTGGGCATCCCCCCCCCTTCTAATGTGAAGTGTACTGTTTGAGCCAATTCTGTGATGGCACAGATAGAAATGCCCATGTGGTAGTGCTGGTTCTGAAACAACATTAGCACTCTGTTGTTGTTATGTTTACTTTGTTCTATGGCAACCCTACCAGAAGGTTTTATTTGCAATGTTTATTCTGAGAAGATATGACATTGGCTTCTTCTGATGCTGATAGAGTGTGACTTGTCCAAGACCATCCAGTGGGTTTCTATGGCCGAGTGGGGATTCGAACCCAGCTGTTTCAGGGTCCTAGCCAAACACACACCACACTGGCTCTGCAGCAACAATGACAACAGCAACAACAGAATTACCGGAATTGAAAAGAAGGGGAAATTTATGAAATATGATGAGGTAAAATTGAGAATCAGCACCATGAAAGAAGAAGGCAACCGTGGTTCCAGTGGTGAGGGGCACTCTGGGAGTAATTCCAAACAAACTGACCAAAGTGTCTGAGTGTAATTGTCATAGAGAGGATCACAATAGCACAATTACAACAAGTGATATTACTTGGAACATGTCACATTATTGGATAATACCACTCTGGTTGCTGCCATACTGCGGAAATAATGCAGTTAGACACAGCTTTAACAGCCATGGCTCAATTCTATGGAGTTCTGTGATTTGTAGTTTTGTGAGATATTTAGCCTTCTCTGTCAGAGAGCTCTGATGCCACAACAAAATACAAATCCCAGGATTCCATAGGATGGAGCCATGATAGTTAAAGTTGTGTCAAAACTTTATTTATTTATTTATTTATTTATTTATTTATTATTATTATTTTATTAACATCTTCCAGCTCGTACACATATTCATTATTTGCACATACATTCACTGTATTATTTCTGCAGTGAGGCACCAGACTCTGAATTAGAGATTCTTGGATAGAATCTGAATCATTGGTGGGCCAAAACGCCAGTCAGCAAGACCAGCTAGACTATGAAGCTGAGAGGAGATGATGACGACGACAACAACAACAACAACAACAACAACAACATTTTTTCTAACTCTGAAAAAATTGTTATTTATTCCCCTCAAAAAAAAAAAAAAGTTGGGTTTGCCTCCCCCAACCTGGCAACTAAGTGGGAGTAAGTTTGTTTTAAAAATGGGCTTCCTTGGTGTTGAACACCCTCTCTCAGCCTTTTGACTGTGGAGGAACCATTGAAATAATTTTCAGGTCTCAGGAAAGCCCTGTCTAAAGACTATTATGTCTACAGAAGGGATGGGCAAAATGCAGTCTGTAGGCCCCATTTCTGTGCCTACCAACAAACCCCAGGGGTCAATTTTGTAAAAAATATTTTGTTCAGAAATAAATTAAAAAAAAAAACAAACCTCTAGAGACTATAGATGGAATTACCACATGTTTGGAGCACCCCTGCTCTGCCCGTGGACCTCCAGCAGTCAAAATGAAGTTCTGTGATTTTATTTTTTTTTAAAAATCTGGGCATGATGGAGGTTGCAGCCTTCAGTCTTAGCATCAAGCCTGAAGAAGAGTTTGGGTGATCCTGAAAGCGTGAATACTACTTTTGGATGGTCCCAAGAAAGGCTTATGTTTACTCCCTTCCTCCAATGTGGCTACTTGTGTTATTTATATAACAAAGAAGTATGATTCACAGTGTGCATACCCATGACTGATAATTTAGTACAGCAACTCTCTCCACCCACATGTGGTCCAGAATTTGGTGTTTGAAAAATAAGTCCATTTTGATAGTGGAGATAGGAGTTGGCTTGGGTTAAATCCAATGTCAGTTCTACTTAGGGCTCATTTATATGAGGCAGGATATGCCAACTCCATGCCAGCATATCTTGGCCATGATCAGGCCCTTTCCTCCCCCATTACCTATATGAAATGGGTTGGAGTCTAGACAGGCATGCCGGCCTGTTACTACAGCTCCTGCTGCCTCTGTCATCTCACATGCTTTCCCAGAAGTGAGGAAGCTGGCTCACAACATGTAACCAAAGGCCCCCTGTATGTGACCAGCCATAGTCACATGCTGCAGGACCCCTTCCTGGATCCGGAAGAGCAAAGCAGACCGGCAGCTGCAGTGATGGGCCAGCCTGCTGGGATGGACTCTTGTGGACATGTAGGGGCTGATCCATTTCTTTTTAGCGGGAATGGATTAAACCAGTTTTTCCCCCTTGTATCTGTGGTGGTAAGGACTGCCTGGGGGAAGAATGGGGCAAAAACCCTGTGTCATCGTGGCTGCAGGGCTCTAAGACAGGGGCAAGATGGGGTATATTGACCGTGTAGACAAGCCCGTAGAGACCCATATAAATGTCATTACAGCGTCAATAGCTGGTATGGCCAGAACGCTTCTGGGTGACATCCATGTAGGTGACACACTTTTTATGACCCTCTCCAGTTTACTTGGGACTTTTATAGTGTGTTTATATGCTTTATGTAACTTTTATTTTGTTATTTTTGTTTTTATTTTTGAATTTTCTGTGCTATGTCTTCTCATGAAAATCCACAAAATTTCAATGAGGAAGTGAATGGAGCTCTGTTCATTCATCATTTGTTGCCGGGGAAGCTTTTTGCATGGATGCAAGGTAAGTATGGTATGGGGAGTTCTTTTGGTGTTATAAAAACGGCACAAATTATGCCCACAAAAGAATGGGTTTAGGGGGTGGTCTGATAAACGTCCCCAGTATCATAGTATAATATAGTAATATATTATACTATAACTGTGTAGCATGATTCAATTCTGATATGCACTGAATAGGCTTGAAGGAGATGATGTGCAATGGTAAGATCAGTTGAGGGATGAGATCAGAAATGCTAGAGGCTGTCTAGCCAAGTCTTCATGTTGTCAGATACACTTTCCAGAGATTCTGTCATTCCTCCACAAGGACTTCACAAATATGCTGCCTGTGCCCCAAACTGTACCAAAAGGAGAAGCAGAGCAACACAATATAACACAAAGATCCATGTACACTGCACATTATATTTTTATTCATGTAGCAGCCTTTACATTTTTTTCCTCTCCCCCTTACTCAAATATCTGAGTCCTGCATGACCTTTCACTTTAGCTGTAGATATTTCAGGAAAGGCAGTATGAAACCTTCACATTATCTCATCTTCTCCTCTGAGCTTAACTAGGCAGAGGATACCCTCCAGATGGCTGTAAATCAAGAGGAGGAACATCAGCCAGGGTTGATGTTGCTTGAAATTCTTGCATCAGTGCTCAAGAGAGACAGAATGAAAGAATGATACGAACAAGACCTGGTCACTTTTCTGGCCCTCAAGGCACCATTTGAGTGGCAAAATTATCAGTCAGCACTGAATGAACAGGAGATCACAAAAGAAGGCAGGAGATGTCCTGAGGAAATTTACATGCAGCTTGTGTATGTTGAACTGGATGCAGCAAATGAGGTAGTCTGATGTCCACACTCTACTTTTGTTGGGTACTTTAGCCCATGATGATGCTATGTGACTGAAACATTTGTTCAAGCTGTACATGGAGGGGGAATTGCTGAGTAGCAGTGAATGACAATCCCACTGTGGTAATCATACTTCTAATCACTACTTATGGCAGGTGAGCCTCTGCAAAGGGGGCAGGAATATTTCTGTCCTCCCATTAGGGGACATTAGGGGACAGTGGAGCGATGTCAAATCACTTCTAGTCATCAGACTCATTTACTTGAGCCAGAATATGCCAGCTCCCAGCCAGAGTATTCTGGCTGCAGAGCAAGCCCATTCTGCCTCCCTTGACAAAATGGGCCAGAGTCCAAACAGAAACACCAGCCTGGCACTGCAACCACCTCTGCTGCCATTTTCTTTGCTGGCTCAGCAACAAGAAGCGGGCCCACAATATGTGACTGAGCCTTGATCACATGCTGTGGGACTTCTGCCTAGCTTCTGGGAAAACCAGGGAGATGGCAGTGAGGTGCGGCATGCTGGACAGGCATCTGTGAACATGCAGGGCCCAATCCAGGTTTGGAGTAAACATGTTATTTTAATAATGCTTTAAGGGGCCCTACCTTGCCTTCCCCTCGTCTCAGCCCTGTATCTGCCCCGGGGATGGTGAGGACTGCCCAGGGGCAGAAAGGGGAAAATGCCCTGTATCATATTCCACATTCCATTCCAAGTAGTGATATTCACAATCACTACTTAGTCACAATTTTGACAGTAATGCCATGATTGTCACTCCCTGCCCAACCTCCTTTACTGGGCATTAGCTGCATGGGGAGAAGGAGCTCCATTCTGCTGGCAACTGGAGCATAAGTGGAACACACTGCCCCAGACTGTGGTGGAGTCTCCTTCTTTGGAGGTTTTTAAACAGAGGCTGGATAGCCATCTGTCCGGAATGCTTTGATTGGGTATTCCTTCATGGCAGGTGGTTGGGCTAGATGGCCCTTGTGGTCTCTTCCAACTCTGTTTCTATGGTTCTAAGTGAATAATGTTTCCATCAGGTTTGGAAGGGGAGGGTTGGGCCTGGAGAGGTCACTTAGGTAAGTATACTTAACTAAATAGCTGATACAGCATACTGGCCTTTGTTTATTAATTAAAATATTTATATCCCACCCTATGTCCAAAGATTTCAAACATTTTACACCTCTCACTCAATCTTTATGCACTCTTCCAATCATTCATTCTCTAGTATAAAGGTAAGTGTGGTATACAATATAGAAACACAGACTGTACAAGTTATTTTTATATTGTATTTATTAAAAATGTTTAAACAGTGCACTAAAAGGCATGACAGAAGTAATGAAAAAGGGGGAAAAGAGAAAAAAGATATAGAGAGAAAGAGAAAAAAAGAAGAAGCAAAACAATGGCGTCCAATCACCCTTTCTTTCAGCAGTTATACATACACATAATTCATACCTCACTCTCTAGCATTAACACATCTCTTCTTTCCATAATCAGTTCTTTCTACCAAACCCAAAAGTTACCAAATCATTTTTTCTTTTTTGCAAAAAGTCCATAAAGGGTTCCCAGTCTTTGAGAAATGTCACTAATGACCTTTCTCTAATCAAACAACACAATTTGTTTATTTCTGCTAAGTCTTGTCAATTTCACCAGCCAATCCTCCATGGTAGGTAATGTTGAATTCTTCCATCTTTGCATGTATAACAGTATTGCTGCCATGATCATATACTGAAATAATCTTCTGTGGGTCCTCTCAGTCCCAAAAGAAACAAACTGTATGAATTATGCTGCACAGAAGCACAGGCTTTGCACGGGGAAGGTCACCTTGAGTTCTGGTTTTGGGTAAAAAGGTGGGACATGATAAAGATAAAAATGACAATGACAACAACAATAACAACAACAGTCCTAGGCTTGGTACCAGGCACCTGTACCATAACCTGCATCCATATCAGCTATGTCAAGGGCAGGCAACTTAGTGCACTTCAAATGTTTTGGACTGTAAGTCCCAGCCAGTATGGCCGGTGGTCAGTGATGATAATAGTGGTAGTCCAGGATGTCTGGAAGGCACTGGACTGCCTACCCTTGAACTCTCTGCTTGGGTTTTCCTTGCTGTTTGAACTGGGGCAAGTATTTTCAGCTGAAGATCAGCATATATTTTCAAGTGGAAGTTGAGGGCAGTGTTTAGAAATGCCAAATGACTGCTGAGACATTCCATTCTGCATACTAGGTGTTGTGGCTTGAGCCACCCAGTGAGTCTTACAAGCAATTACCTCCAACCCAGGGATAGGGAACAGCAATATCCTATTGGGCATGGGCTGCAAAATCTAATATGTGATGTAATTGCATTTTACTACCATCATTCTACAGAGAACTGACGTCCTGGGACATAGAGGAAAAGGGAAAAAAATGGAAAAAGATGAATGCTTGAAAACACCAACTGCTGCAGTTGCTTGTGGTGTATCTAATAGCTTCCTGTGGTAAGGAGGGATCAATCTGCAGAGACAGGTTTACTGACGGGAAGTAAAAATAAATGTGCTGGCTGCTGGGATCACAAAGAACAGAGCAAACATCGAGCAACTGCTTCCTCCTGTGAGTAGCCGAAGCAGGGGTCACATTGTTAGTCCCAAATCCAGCATTAAGCCCTGCCTTTGTCACAGCAGGAACTACTCTATGACAAAAAAATTCTTCTTAGTTGCATGTTCCATTTCACTAGAATCTGTACACAAAAAGTAAAGACCAGAGTAATGGACTGTGACCTGTTCAGCTCCTGGGATTATGTAGGGTTTATATTTTACTATTCAGAAAGTCTTTCTTTCCCATTATGATTACCAGTTTATATAGTACTGTTAAATAAGAGGACCAGGGGTGAAGGAAGCCAGGGCTCCCTTGTGTCATAAAGAATTAGTTAGAAGTTGGACTTTTAGAGCATAATGCTTTTTCTCACCACAGCAGAGCTTATTCCACCTGCCAGAAGGCACACTTCTGCCCAAATCATCAAGGCACACACCAAAACCCTTTTTATTTAGCCCTAGTTAACCCTAAGTCTCAACATGCAGAATCCATTTCAACGTTCATTAATTTATGAAATCTATGCCATGAGATGTGGTGATGCCCCTTAGCTTTCAAAAGAGGTTTAACTGAAGGTGAATTTATCAGTGCCTATGAATTAGGGTGGCTATATGCAACCTCCACATTCAGGGGGTATGCATAAGATTTGGAAAGATCCCAAAGCAAGATCTGAATTAGGATTACTTAGACATATTCAATATTTGTCCAAGAGCCTGTCATGTTGCCCTGAAGAAAATCCAGAGCTTGAAAAAGTATTTTGGACTACAATTCCCAGAATCATCCAGACACCAAAGTCAGTGCTGCCTGGGGCTCCTTGGAGAGGTAATTTAAAAATTAAATTTCTCAAACTCTTAAGAAAATCTGGGTCCTCCTAAAGGACCTACTGTCTTTTACATGCCTGGTGGCTTGATGTAGATTGGTTGACTTTGGTTGTCAGTGCCTGTAGACAATGGTTAATTACCACTGTTGTCTAAAACCCAATTTAATACTAATTTTTGATCCAGAGTTATGATGGCATGGACAAGCCATGTTCCTCCATCATTAATGACACTCAAGGAGGATAGTGATGCAACCAAAGCTATTACATTTTAGTCTTATTGATTTCAGTAGGAGATAGAAGCATAGCCTCAATTTTCTCCTCTTGAGCTCTGTGGAATAGAATGTGCTTACCCCCTTTGTGCTGAGTGGCTCAAATTCTCTCCAGGATCATCTAGATTTCAAACATTACTGTCTTTTCTAGTGAGTCATGTTTTCTTGTGATTTGTCCAAAGTAAAACAGCTTTGGTTTAGTCATTTTGGCTTCTAGGGAGAGTTCAGGCTTGATTTGCTCCAGGATCCATTCATTTGTCTTTTTAGCAGTCCACCATATCTGTAGAATTCAGCAGAACATTTCAAATGAGTTGATTTTCTTCCTATCAGCTTTTTAGACTGTCCAGATTTAACAACCATCCATAGAAAATGGAAATACAATAGCATGGACAATCCTAACTTTAGTATTCAATGATATATCTTGACACTTCAGGATCTTATCTAGTTCCTTCATAGTTGCACTTCCAAGTCCTAGTCTTCTGATTTCTGGGCTGCAGTCTCCATTCTGATTAAGGACTGAGCCAAGGTATGGAAAATCTTGAACTATTTCAGTGTCTTTAGTATCTAATTTAAAGTTATATAAATCACCATTGATCATTATTTTTGTTTCCTTCATGTTCAACTGTAAACCTGCCTTTGTGCTTTCTTCCTTGACTTTCTTCAGTAATTGTTCCAAATCTTTGCTATTTTCTGCTAGTAGTGGGGTATCATCTTCATATCTTAAATTATAGGCATTCTTTCTTCCAGCGTTCACTCCTCCTTCTTCTGGGTCTAATCCTGTTTTTCCTATGAAATGTTCAGCATACAAATTAAACAGGGTGATAAAATGCAGCCTTGACTAATTCCCCTGCCAATTGGAAGCAATTCTGTTGTGCTTCATTATCCAACAAAGGTTTGCAACATGATACCTAGTGCCTCTTCTTTTCTTGAACCCAGCTTGGACATTTGGCAGTTCTTGCCCCATATATGGTAAAAGTATTTGTTGTACCTCTCCATTGACACCCCCTTGTTGTGGGAGAGAGGCTTGCGTACCCTAATGATGTTTTGAGCTATGCTGGCGGTGGCATAAAGCCACCGGTAGGGTCTCCCATGCCAGACAGGTCAAAACCGAAGGGTCTGACAAAGAGCGTCAAAGGGCAGAATGGGCTCTCTAGTCTTGTGGCAACCATCCTAGGAGAAGGAAAACTCTAATCCCAAACCCGGGCAGATGTTGCTCGTCCAACCGTGTAAGGTCAACCATCTAAGAGAAGGAAACTCTAATCAAACCTATGACCCGAGGACCTCGCTGCTACCGTCCATGCTTGCAAGGCCAGCAGACGAACCTTTGGTTTAAAGGGTGAGGCTAGTTCTGTGCACGCTGCGCTCCACCAGAAAAATCCATTGCACAGGCTTGAAGGACAAATCCAGTTCCAAAAAAGCCCTGTAGCAATAGGCAAGGGATGAAATGGCAGGTGTAAAGATGCACTGGAAGCTGCAGACCCAACCCTGCATGCAGGCGGTTCAGGACATTGGTCGCTCGAGGCTGACCTGGGAGATGACAGTCTTGTTCAGCAGCATCCTGAACGACCAAGCAGCCTTTTTTTTTTAAGGAGAGCACTGCTTGCTCCATATGGAGAGGGGCCTAGAAAATGTGACCTAACGAAAGCTTATCCCCAACTACCTGGTTGGCTAGCTGCAGCCAATGGGCATCTTCTGATGTTGTCAAACCAAGGCAAAGAAACAAAGGCACACACCAGCCTCCAAAGGTGTAAATAAACTGACACTTGTATGCTGGAACATCAGAACCATGCAAGACTCTGAAGATAGTGGACGGCCTGAGCATCATTCTGTCCTAATAGCCCATGAACTATCACGACTTAACATTGACATCACTGCTCTTAGTGAAGTTCGCTTCCATGAGGAAGGCAGCCTTAAAGAACATGGCGCCGGCTACACACTTTACTGGTCTGGCAAACCCAAAACCGAAAAACATCTTTCAGGAGTAGGCTTTATGATTAAAAACTCCATTGCCTCCAAACTCGAAACCTTGACAACAGGACACTCTGATCGCATTATTTCCTTACGCCTCGCACATGTTGTTCTCTTTAGTATATATGCCCCAACTATGCAAGCTGACCCTGTAGAGAAAGACAAATTCTACACAGACCTGCGCCAACTCATACAAAAAGTCCCTGTAGAAGATAAAATTATTATCCTTGGTGACTTCAATGCCAGAGTAGGAAAGAACTCTGAAGCCTGGAAAGGTGTCTTAGGCAAGCATGGTGTTGGAAATTGCAATGATAACGGATGCCTCCTGCTAGAGTTCTGTGCAGAACAACAGCTGACTATTACAAACACAATCTTTCAGCAGAAAGATAGCTTGAAGACAACCTGGATGCATCCCCGATCCAAACATTGGCACCTCATTGACTATATTCTAGTCCGTCAGAGAAACATTCATGATGTCCGTCATACCCGAGTGATGCCCAGTGCAGAATGCCAAACAGATCATCGCCTCGTCAGATGTAAACTAAATCTTCATCTTAAGTTCAAACCTAAGAGGGGTGGCATCTTAAAGAAGAGACTCCAAGTCAACAGTCTTCAACAAGCTACCATGAGAGACAACTTCCAGGCAAATCTACAAACAAAACTTGAAGACCATCCTACAGATCCTTCTCCTGCAGTGCTTTGGCAACATATCAAAAACAGTATCCTCCAGTCTGCAGAAGAATCCCTTGGGTTCTCCCATAAGAAAAATCAAGACTGGTTTGATGAAAACAACCAAGAGATCCAGGAGCTGTTGGCAAAGAAGAGAACTGCTCACCAGGCGTACCTCGCCCAGCCAACCTGCCATGTAAGAAAAGCAGCTTTCTGCCTCAAATGTAGTAAACTTTAACAAAAACTCTGAGACATGCAGAACAAGTGGTGGATCAATATAGCAGAAAAGACACAACACTGTGCAGATCTGGGTGATCATAGAGGATTTTATCCTCAGTCACAAGCTCTTAAAGCAGTGTTTGGACCTACTTATCAGGTCCAAAGCTCCTTATACAGTACAGATGGTCAAACATTAATTACTGATAAAGCCTCCATCCTGAATCGATGGGCTGAACATTTTCAAAGTCTCTTTAGCGCCAACCGAGTAGTCCAAGGCTCAGCTATCCAACATATGATACAAAAACCGATGAAAAATGAATTGGACATAGCTCCCACTTTGGAAGAGACCCTTAAGGCCATAGAGCAGATGAAAAATGGCAAGGCAGCTGGGATTGATGGAATCCCACCTGAAGTATGGAAACACAGAGGTCATGCACTCCACAAAAAATTCCACGAATTCCTTGTGAATTGCTGGGAAAAAGGGCAACTGCCATTAGACCTCTGAGATGCAGTCATCATCACCCTGTACAAGAAAAAAGGAGCAAAATCCGACTGCTCAAACTATCGAGGCATAACACTGCTCTCTATTGCTGGAAAAATCCTTGCAAGGATACTCCTGAACAGATTAGTTCCTGCTATTGCAGAAGAACTTCTCCCTGAAAGCCAATGTGGCTTCAGAGCCAATAGGAGTACTACAGACATGGTATTTGCCCTTAGACAACTGCAAGAAAAATGTAGGGAACAGAACAAGGGTCACTATGTAACATTTGTCGACCTCACCAAAGCCTTTGACACTGTGGGTAGAAAAGGTATGTGGCAGATCCTGGAAAGACTAGGATGTCCCCCCCAATTCCTTAAAATGATTATCTTGCTACACGAGGGCCAGTGGTCAAGTCAGATATGGCGATGCTCTTTCAGAGCCCTTTCTAATAACTAATGGAGTGAAGCAAGGTTGTGTTCTTGCACCAACTTTATTTACAATCTTCTTTAGCATGATGCTCCAAAGGGCTATGGCAGAGCTTGAAGAAGACGACGGCATCTATATATGTTACCGTACTGATGGTAGCTTGTTTAACTTAAGCTGTCTGAGGGCTCACAATAAGACTCTAAACTATCTAGTCCGTGAGCTGCTCTTTGCTGACGATGCTGCCCTTGTTGCCCACACAGAAGCAGCTCTGCAGCACCTAACATCCTGCTTTGCAACAGCTGCAGAGCTGTTTGGGCTGGAAGTCAACCTGAAGAAAACAGAAGTTCTTTACCAGCCTGCACCACAGGACGAACACCACCATCCCCACATTGCCGTCGACAACTCTGTGCTCAAGTCCGTTCAGCAGTTCACCTACCTGGGAAGCATCATCTCCTCAGATGCTAAGATTGACAAAGAGATCGATCACAGATTAGCAAAGGCATATAGTGCATTTGGAAGACTTCACAAAAGAGTCTGGAGCAATAAACACCTGAGGCAAAGCACAAAAATCAGTGTGTATAGAGCCATTGTACTGTCTATCCTCCTTTATGGATCTGAAACATGGGTCGCCTATCGCCACCACCTACGACTCCGCGCGCTTTCATCAGCGCCGTCTATGCACAATCCTAAATATACACTGGACTGACTATGTGACGAATGTTGCTGTCCTTGAGCAAGCAGGGATCACCAGTATTGAGGCCATGATATTGAGAACGCAGCTGCGCTGGGCAGGGCACGTTTCTAGGATGGAGGACCATCGCCTCCCCAGAATAGTACTCTACGGTGAACTCTCCATGGGTCAGCATAAGAGGGGCGCTCCAAAAAAGCGATACAAGTATTCCCTGAAACAACATCTCAGGCTTGGCCAAAATGATCACCAACAATGGTCCGCCCTAGCCTCACATCGGGAGGCATGGAGACGCACTATCCACAATGCTGCAGCCTTATTTGAGAACTCACGCCGAGCAAGTCTTGAAGAGAAACAACAACGCAGAAAGAATCACAACCCAAAAACATCACCCAAGGAGACCTTCTGCTGTGCTTTCTGCAACTGGACTTGTCTATCTCGGATTGGCCTTTTTAGTCATCAGCGCGCTTGCAGAAAGTGCGGGATGAGTCCTTCCTGAATCTTCGTTTGTGAAGAAAAGCCAGAGAGATTTGTTGTAAAATTTTAAGCACCACTTTGCTTGCATTAAAGGTTAATGCATTGGTCCTGTGGTTACTGCAACTCCTGATTTCCCTTTTCTTGGGGATTGAAATGTATATTGAGCTTTTCCAGTTTGTGGGTCATTGTTTTGTTTTCCATATTTGTTGGCAGATTCTGGTTAGACCTAGGGTAGTTCTTTCTTGAATGGCTCTTTCTTGAATGTAACTGCCATCCGTTCATCACTTTTATATATTTTTTTCAATGTATTGTTTCCATTGGTTTTTTATTTGTACTTAGTCATATAATATGTTCCCCTGCTGATTGTAGAGGAACCCCATTCTTAGGAGATTTTCACAGGGGGCCAAAATGCCCTGTTACTGCCCCGCCACCTCCTCTCCCATTCCTGCCATGGAATAATGTAAATCTTTAACATACTTACCTTAATTCCGTGGCAGGAATGGGCTCCCCCTCCCCTTGCTGGCCGGCCATAAATGCAGCCGTCATAAGGCTGCTTTTACAACTGGCTGTCTGAAATCCCGGCCGTTATCATGTGATAACGGCTGGGCGGTAAATTTAAAAAATAAAAGCAGTTCACCAATCACAAAACACCCTTTAAATCACACAATCAAAACAGGGAGGGTAAAATAAAGGGTGCCACTTGCCTGGATGTCCAGATTGTACCAGGAAGTGCTCAGAACGATCTTCCCTCTGCGGCTGTCATTTCGGAACAGGAATGGAGCTCCTGTTCGTACACCTGTGATTACGTGATAGCGATGGAACGGGAGGTCTATTCACGATGAAAAATTGTGATTACATTGTTCCAGAACAGTCACGGGAGCAGGATGGATGCAGGACAGAATGGGGTCAACGTCATCCAAAAGGGAAAACTTTTCCCAACCCTGTTCTGTTCCTGCCATGGGATATATAACCCATGTGAAAATCTCCTTAGTTTAAATTTCCCTTTGATTTCTTGGATCTCTTGTTCTTCCTTTTTTGTTGTCATCTTCTATTTTTCTGCATTAGTTATTATAATAGCTCACCTTGGTCCTGCCCAGAAGTTGCTGAACAGTTGTATTCATGGTTTTGACTCAATTTCTGTCATCTTTTATTTTGCTTCTTGTCTGTCCTTAACTGCTTGAAAAAATTCATCTGTCATCCATTGAAGCCACCTAAACATTAGGAAGAATATTAGGAAGACCTTCCTGATGTTAAGAGCTGTTCAACAGTGGAATACACTGCCTTGGAGTGTGGTGGACTCTCCTTCTCTGGAGGTTTTTAAACAGCAGATGGATGGCCATCTGTTGGGGGTGCTTTGATTGTGTATTCCTGCAAGGCAGGGGCTTGGACTGGATGGCCCTCATGGTCTCTTCCAACTCTATGATTCTATGAGGCTTCTCTTTTTGGCTACAGGTAGTGCCTTTTTGCATTCCTCCCTGATATGTGTCCCTGGCTTCAGTCTAGAGTTCTTCTGAGCCCTGTCAATTGGGCTTCATAGTGCAAATCTACTTTTTACATTACAATAGGACCCCCATATCCACTGATTCATTATCCACTGATTCAATTATCCATGAGACACAAAACAGCACACCTACCATAGAGTCTTCCTAGAAAATGTGTCCTCTCTAGTCATTTTCTAGGTCCTCCAAGGCAACTCTGTGGGATTTTAAACTGGAAGTCCCATTATTTTCAATTGTGTTCACTATATTCCATGGTTTTCAGTATCCACACCTCCCCCCCCCCTCAACCAATCCCCAGCAGATATGGAGGTCCTACTGTATGTTTAAATTCTATGGGGATATTCTTCAAGTTGTAATTTGGCACAAGGGTTTGTTTAGCATTCTTCTTTAGCTTTATTCCAGTTTTTGATATTAGCAGTTCATGGTCTGTGTCACAATCTGCTCTTGGTTTTGTTTTTGCAGAGAGAATGGAGCTTCCCCATCTTCTGCTTCTAACTCTGAAGCCTCTTTGATTTGTACCATCAGGTAATGTGCACGTGTATACAGTCACATCTTTGGTTGCTTGAGGAATGTGTTTGTAATGAATAAACTGTTTTCCTTGCAAAATTCAGTCACTTTCCTGCTTCATTTCTTGATCCTAAGCCAATTTTTCCTACAAGCTTTGATTCTGCTCTGCTTCCTACTTTTGCATTTCAGTCTTCTATGATTAACAAGAAGTCCTGTTTTGGTGTGTGATTGGTTTTCTCTTGGACTCCAGCATAGAATCTTTCAATTTCTTCTTCTTCTGCCTCTGTAGTTGGAGCATAAACTTGGATTAAGGTTATATTGGTGGGTTTTCCCCAAAGTCTTATTGATATAATTTGGTCAGACTTTGCATTATATTCTTTCACTGCTTTTGCTGCATCTCTCCTCACTATTAATGCTACCTCATTTCTTCTTAGATATTCATATCCTGAATAAAACACTATGTAATTATCTGACTCAAAATATCCTATTCCTATTCACTTTAGTTCACTCACCCCCAAGTATTACAATGTTTACATGTCACATTTATTATTTTACTATATCTAGCTCCCCCTGATTCATGTTTCTCACATTCCATTTTCCTATGTGTTGTACAGCTTCAGACTTTCCTTTCACTTCTGAGCATGTCAACAGATGAATGTCCTTCTAACTTGAGTCCAGTTGCACCATTAACGTTAGAGCTATTTGTAGTTGTCCTCTGCTCTATCATAGTACTTTGTTGAGTGCTGTCCGACATGGGGGTGTCATCTTCTGACACTATCTCTCGTTTCATTTTGAATTGTCTCATCATAGAGTTTTCATGGTAAAAGACATTCAAAAGGGGTTTACTGTGCCTCCTGAACAGTACTAATAAGTGGTAGCTATGGTTGCTGCTGCTGCTGCTGTTGTTGTTATTATTGTTATTGTTATTATTATTATTATTATTATTATTTTCATTTGTATCCTGCCTTTCTCCCACCATTGGGACCCAATGGCTAACAACCTCTTTAAAACCATGGTGCCACTGCCATTGTCACTAAGAGATCCTCCATCAGTGTCACCACCCACTATTGCTGCTGCCCAATAGCTGCTTGGAACATTTAGTCTGGCTCCTCAGCAAAAGCCTGTCTGACACAGGAGACCCTACCAGCAACATTGCTGCCACCAGCACAGCCTCTTGCCTCACAGGAGCATGCAATCCCACCACCATGAAAAGGTAGAACCATTGGTTGGAGTGTATAGATAGCCGTTGTATACCTTGCCAGAGAGCTACATTTTTTTCTTCCCACTTTTGGGTTTCTACAAGCTCATTCTTTTTTCTCCCTCCCCACAACTTCCTCATTTCCTATCTTTCTAATGAATTGAAATCTAGAGCATATAACAGGAGTCAGATATGATAAAGTACTCTGGTCTCTCTGTGATGCTGTAAATGCTAGCCTGGCCTCCGAAGGGTTAATTCATTATGGTCCATTGTCCAGTCGACTTTGTAGCTGGCAGCAGATTGGAGGCGACTGGAACGGCTGAAGTGGGGATGAAAAATGAGCAAAGCCTTGGTTTGCATTAAATATTTAATATTCTCTCAGTGGGAGGTGTCAGCGAAAGGACCATATAATAAATACGAGGAGAGACAATTCCATCATTGAACTCGTCTGTTAATGACCTCATTTGCTTTGACAGAAACATTGCAAATGCACCATCTCCCCTCCTTTGCTGGCCCTGTTTGGGAGACTACATTCCGATCTGAAAGCTAAGCAGGCCTCTTCTTCAGTCATGTGTAATTCCCCTAATTCTTTCCCTTTTTTCATGACCTTTGGATTACTCAGAGAGAGCTTCTGATGGCAAAGGAATAAATGTCAGCAATTGAAATGGGCTCAAGATTGTTCCCAAATGTTACTTTTCAGTGGCTTTTTGGGATACATGTCATGTATGTGTATCACATTGGAAGCTGACAGCACAAGAAGGCTAGGATTTTACAGAGTCTTCTATGCTTCTCCTCCACATTCAGAACAGCACCAGAAAAAACAGGGCTTGATCCAATTGCTTCTTCCTCCTCCTGCAAGCACAATTCTCCTGATACTGGAGGGTAGACTTGTTTTTATTTAAAATATTTATAAGCCACTTTTAAGGACAAAACTTTAGTAACATAGTTTCCAATTACTGAGTTAAACACAAATCACAATTACAGGCACAATCACCACAATAATAATAGGACAATATATTTCCAAGCAAAATGAACCATTAATAAAAACTAGCAATAAAACCAACACAACAGCTGCCCAATAACACACACATGCACACACTAAGGAAAATTGAAATAATTTCAACTAAAATCATTTCAATTTGACAGCCATTTCAAGAGAACAAATGTGTCTTTAGGGAACTTCCAAAGGCCTGGCTCAGTGCGCCCCACACACAGCATTTTTCTTAGATATAGAAGACTACAGTTGGAAAACACCAGTCCTTTGTAATTACCAGCCTAGTAGTTCTCTCACAGGTGAGCAGGCAGGCAGAGCTTCAATGGCTGTTCTAAAAGTACAGGCAGACTGATATGAATGTGGTCTATGTCCCAAAATGTTTAAGTGTTTCAAACAGCAGTGTGCAACTTCCAGAGGTCCAGGGGCAATACATACTCTCTTAGGCCTCCTGTGTCCCTTCGTGCCCGTCACTTGTATTAGTGATTACTAAGAGCCAGTGTGGGTTTCTCAAAAACAATTATGTCAAATTACTCTTATCATCTATTTTTTGGCTAGAATTACAAGCTTAGTAGGTTATTGCTATTGGAGTTATTGCTGTGTGCCTTCAAGTATTTTCTGACTTATGGTGGACCTATTACGGGGTTTTCTTGGCAAGATTGGTTCAGAACAGGTTTGCTGAGAGAGTATAATGTGTTGAAGGTCACCCAGTGGGTTTCCTGGGCCAAGTGGGGATTTGAACCCTGGTCTCCAGAGTCATAATTCAATGCTACATCACTGTGTCATGCTGTTTCTTGGAGACAAGCTGGTAAAATGTATGCTAGATAGTGCTTCTGTCAAGTGGATTTGCAGCTGGTTGATGGAATGAACCCAAAGAGTGCTCACTAGACTTTGGAATTTGCTCCCCCAGAGAGGCCAGGGTGGCCCCACCCTTGCTCTTCATCTGGAAGAAGGAAAATATTTGTATGCCTCCAGGTTTTTACAAACTGGCAAGGGCTGGGCTTGTAAGGCTGTGCAGTGTGTTTTTAAGAAATTTTAATATTTTTACTGTTTAATGTTTTTAAGTTATAAATTGTTTAATTCTTTTAAAAATTTAATATTTATAATGTAACTTTTAACTTTTGTATTGTTTTTAACTTGTATTGTTTTAAAGATGTTGTTAGTTGCTTTGGGTCCCACTGGCAGAAGAAAGACAAGATATGAATGAATGAATGAATGAATGAATATATCACCAATGGTTCATCTACATCCTGGAGAGATGAAACTAGTGAGGTACCACTGGTTATGTCCTAGGTCTGATGTTGTCTAATATCCTTACACATAACTTGGATGATGGAACTGAGGACATGCTTATCAAATTTGCAGATTAAACCAAATTAAGATGGGTAGCTAATACCCCAGAGGCCAGGATTAAGATTCCAAATGACCTTAATGGTTTGGAGAGTTGTGTCAAAACTAACAAAATGAATTTCAACAGGCATAAATGTAAAAGCTGTACATATGAAAAGGATTTAGAGGCCTTAGTAGGCTGCAAGCTAAACATGCGTCAACAGTGTGATGTGGAAGGAGAAAGAAAGAAAGAAAGAAAGAAAGAAAGAAAGAAAGAAAGAAAGAAAGAAGCCAATGCAATTCTAGACTGAATGAATAAGAGTATAGTGTTCAGACTGGGGAAAGTAATAGTACAACTCTATTCTACTTTGGTCAGACCTCACCTGGAATACTGGTGTCCAGTTCTGGGCACCATAGTTCAAGAAGAATATAGACAATCTGGAATGTGGACAGAGGAGAGCAACCAAGATGGTAAAAGGTTTGGCAATCAAGTCCTATGAGGAACAGCTTAGAGAGTTCAGTACATTTTGCTTGGACAAGACTGATATGGTAACCATATTAAAAAAATCTGAGGTGGGATTTCCATCTTTCAGCTTTTTAAACAGAGGTTGGATGGCCATCTCTAAGGAGTGCTATCGTTGTGCATTCCTCCATGTCAGGCAGTTATTTTAGGTGGTCATTGTGATCCCTTCCATCTCTATGGGTCTGTTTTTTTCTGTCTTTGCTTTTGCTGATATTTGAACTATCTCTGAAGGATGAGACCAATGGCAGCAATGACAAGTTGCCCATATTTCTGATGTGAGTTAACACCATTTTCTAAAGTTTTAAAAGCATTCATAAATATCTGGATGCACATCCAAAACTCTTCTCGAGGGAGCTGTAATTGCCCCCTAGATACAAAAGCTTGTGAACAGCCTGTTTGCAAACACATGAATTTTACCTCGATGTTAAAGACAGTGGACGATATCAATTATTGCAGAGCATAACATAAAATGTTTGCAAGTGGTACTGTACTATGTCTCTCCTCTCAGCCCTACTGCCCAGACTCACCATGTATCTTTTGCAGACATACAGTGGTGGGGTTGGAGAAGTGTTTGGTGGCAGACCAATGACATGATCCACTGAGATGCACTGAGGTCCTCTGGAGGTCTCAGTGGATGACGTAATGACCCCCATTCTCCACCAGGCACTGAAGGGACATGGAGGGGGTATTACCACAGTGAAACAATGAAGTCTGGGGGAGCTTTGGTCATTTCAGATGGAGAAAGAGAATAAAAATCTCTTCAGTGCCCCCCTCAGGCATAAGCTGAGGCTTGTCTATATGAGGGAAAAAGAAGTGGATTGATCCATGATAATGGTAATTCACAGCAGCTGCGATTTGTTTTAATGTTTTTTTGTTGTTGTTTTTGCAGGCTTAAGCTTCACATGCCTGTGGGTAAAGATGGTGGCTGCATTTTTTTTACTCACGTTTTACTTACTGCAATTTGCTGCTGATGAACTTTTTTTTTTTTAAAAACAACTATTTCCAAAGTGTAATAGAGTGATATTTCACCTTTATGAAAAAGAAAAAACAACACCTTGTTTTATCACCTTAGTGCTCACTCGCTAAGGTGAAAATCCAACATGGCAGCTCTGGGCTCTTGCTTTGTTAGCAAGTCTGCCCATGTGCTCATCCAGCCAATCAGCTTTGTACTTCCGCTCATATGGGAAAGAGAATTTGCGTTGCTTGTCCCAATGTATGTGGATATGCATTTCCGCTGCTGTTTTTTTTAAAAAAAAACTCTGGGAAAACACGCAAAGGCTTTTCCTTCAAAGTTTTTGGTGTTTTTGTCCCCCCCCCTTCTGAATATGGCAAAACAATCTGGGATGCCATTAAAACAGCTCATTTTCTCCTCGCATTCCATGAGGAGTAGTTTTGCCATTTAGACAACCCCCTAGACTCACTACTTTGTAAATATCACTAACAAGATGATGGCCACTATGAGTTGACCCATAATAGACATTTAAGCATCCATATTTTGATATAATACAGGATGGGCAATGTTTAGACTGCAGGCATGTGCCCATGGGCTTCCCAGGGGTGTGTGAGTCAAATTTTTTTATCCCCAAATGACATCTGGCGTGTGTGTGGGCATTTTTACCACAGTTTTGCTCCCCTTGGGCCAATTACGGCCCAGAAGAGTCCTAACTGGAAGTTTTTAGGGAGGCTAAAACATGGTGAAAATACCCTCTACAGCCCCTTGAGGACATCTGAGGGCAAAATGTTTTTAAAAAATGTTTTTGGATGGGGGTATGGCCTCCAAGGTCTCATGTGGGGCTAATTTACATAGTTCCCCACCTCGCTGTAATATGTGGTCCAGCCAGAATAGCTTTAACATGCACTGTACAGTCCAGTTATTTGGCTTGCTTTCAATATCTGGGCATAGGTCTGAAAGAAATACAGTACATAGGTGTGTTTTTAAAACATCTATGCATTTACAGTTTTGTTTGAATAGTTATGCCATACATGTTAAAGGGATCATTACGTTCCCGCCCCCTGCCCAAAGCTTCAGGAAAGGGTGGAATGGAAAAACTTAAATAGATGTTGGTTTCGGAAGCCATTTTCTGCTTCATTTGTTTTATGGGATATTCCAGCCCAAATGCTCATTTTGGTTAACACTAGTCTTGCTCTTTCATAAATCCAAAACTTTGAAATGAAAATGTGGCAAATGTCATACCTCTTGCCCCTCCCCTTTTTTTCAAAACAGAGATGAGGTTAGAGGTAGAAGAAGAATAAAGCAATCCAGACAGATTAAACAGATAGAAGAAAAATCAGGAACAAAGACATGGAGATGAACAAATGATGTAACTTTGACTGCACTTCTAGAAAGGTCTTCCTTTTCCTGTTACAGTGGTTCCAGCTTTTAACCTCTAAAGAATCTAGTCAGCCTAATGGTCTTTAGTCTTCATGGGTCACTTTACACAGATTTATATATGAACAGGAACCTGTAATGTGGACATTCATAGGCCTGATTCATGTAAACTCTCTACATGATTTATATTTCCTTTTCCTGACTTGAAGAACAAAGCATCCCCCCACCCTTGTGGATATACTAATGCTAGCTGTAGATGAGTGTTATCTCTGCAATATCTAACCTCATAGCCAGGCATGGGAATGTTTGGCCCTTCAGAGGCTGATGCTGTTCAGCTCCATCATTGACCTTTCACCACAGTGACTAGGATGATGGGAGTCAGAATCCAATGAGGTACAGACTAGATAACCATGTTCCGGTAGGGAGATGTGTGTACTTGTGCTTCTACTTCTACTTTTTTCAGTTCAGGACTTAATTTGCTGTTGTTCTTTGCCATCAAGTCAGCTTCAGCTTATTGTGATTCTATGAATGAGGGACTTGCAAGAGCACCGGTCAGCCTTCAAATGCCTATGGTTAGGAAAACTAGGAAGGAGGTAGTTGTATATGACAAAATTCAGATATAGTGTTACCATGCCCTACTACCCTTTCCCCAACAAGAGGTCAGATGGAGGTCACAAGAATCTGGGAAGGTGTCTTAGAAATATTTTAGTAAAAATACCCAAGCTAGGATTAAGCGGAAGCCCTTAGTAAACAAAACTGTTAAGAAGGTATGTGCTAATTCCTTCTTGGGCCCTTTGGTGATGAGTCACACACCCTAAACACAACCCAAATTCCCAGGAAATATGCCTCAGAAACCCCTTCCTGTCCTACAACGTGAAATTGTCATAAACCCAGCAATGCCTATCTCCCAGCCACCTAAGACAATCAGCAGAGTTTCGTTCTACTTTGTTCCTCCTGTGGGAGAATCATTTAGCCATTGTAGTAGCCAAAACACACCTTCAAGGCATGAAATGGGTTATAAATATCCCAGCCTAGACAATAACAATGTGTACCACCATGGACAATACCCTCCACTCTTTTTCTCGGCGTCCCCCTGGAACCTCCGTACCACCCTCAGCCTTCTGCCTAAGTACTTTGCTCCTCTTCAAGACTGTTAACTATTGCTCTCTTTCCCAAGTCTATTCCTCTATCCAACCTTTCTGCCTTAACTCTTTGATAGCCTTGTGTGGTTCTTGTCAGTGTGTTTGCATGTGTGATTGCTTTTTGTGTTGTTTTCCAATAAAAATATTTTATATCACTTCAAACTTGAGTTCTCTGCAGTTAGTTCTGGTATACATAGGTGAAAAGATCCTGAAGTTACCTGCTTCTCGCAGCATTCTATTTGAGCTAATAATATTTTCCCCATCTAATACTAGAGCATGAGTGGGTCTCTAAAGCACCCCCACCTCATTGGGTAACAATAGTAAGAATTCCCTATGGAAATCTCTCATGATCTGGTAAAAAGGAATAGTTCCAATTCTTAATTCAGCAGCTATAGGACATCCTGAAATCTGTACATATCCTACTTGTTTATTTCCATCCTCCTTCAATCAATCAATCACTTTATTTATATTCGTCTTTGCCCTCCAAAGTTAGACTCAAGGCATCTTGCAGAATAAAAAGAGATTCAAGTGTAAATACATATAGCTAAAAAGATACAAAAAGTTAAGATTAAAATAATATTAAACTGTCTATGGAATTAAAACAATATATAGACATCAGTTGAAAAGAATAGATCAAGAACAGCACAACACTAAAATGGAAAACCCATTATAGAAAACAATCAATTCCCAAACACCCAATGGACCAGAAAGGTTTTCACTTGACAGTGGAAAGACATTAAGGAGGGAACCAGACTCCTTAGGAAGGAAGTTCCAGAGTTTAGAAGTAGCCACAGAGAAGGCCTTGTACTGTGTTCCCACCAAATGTGCTTGTGAAGGTAGTGGGTGTGGCGGCTTATACTTATCCCCACCTCTGCCATAAACTGTGAGAGTTGTCCACCTGTCCCATTTCTAAGGCAGCAAACGTGTGGACCTTCCAGCTGCCCTTGTTATTCCTGTGCAAGACTTTATTTGCCTAATCTCCCCACTGGATATATTCACACATGAATAACTGCTGCCACCCCCCACCCAGACATTGGTTTAATCTACGCCAGCAGAATATGCTGGCTTCCTGGCATATTCAAGCCCCAGATCAGGCCCATTGCTCACCTGTTACCAGCATGAAAAGGAATGAAGTCCATACCAGCACAGTGGACTGTCCCTGCAGCTGCTGTTGCCACCCACATGTCACTCTCCAAAGCCAGGAACCAGGCCTGCAGTATGTGAGCAAGCCCCCCTGCAGGTGACCTGTCTTGGTTACATGCTGTGGGCCTGCTTCCTGGCCACAGAGAGTGCAACACAGATGGCAGCTGCAGAGACAGGCCAGCGGGGTGGTGTCGCCTCCTGTGGCCCCGCAAGGTCCCATCCATTTCTTCCTCAATGAAGCAGTTTTTCCTGGATATTTTGCTTAATGGTTTAGCTGGCTTTAGCCTGTCTTCTCCTGTCTTTGTCCCGGGGGTTGTGAGGACTGCCCAGGGGCAAAATGGAGAAAAAGCCCTGCATTGTTTGGACTGCAGGACTCTAAGATGGGGGTAAGATGGGGTAAATTGCCTGTCCAGATAAGCCCATTGTGTGTCTGAACCCAAGCATTCTGGTAACCCTTATGTTATGTTCTCAGAAGCACAAGTGTATAATTCAAAAATAATTTATTGGACCTTGAGCTTGTTTGGAGGTTCTAGCAGGGGAGCGCAGCTATCGTATACCCTTGACCGAAGAACAGTACACTCCTTCTATCTGGGATGGTTGTCCTCTTCCACCGAGCACGCAGGGAGGAAGGGGACACCTGCCTAGCCAGCCAGATCAGATGAATCAACCCTGGCGATCAATGGGGTGACAGATGTCGCAGCCAGATCGCTCTCACGTTTAATTTATTAAACAGAAGTTTACATAAAGTTAGCAATTACTTATTTAAAACTTCTAAAACATTACTGACCCCAACTCACATCTTTCACTCATATACCTGTGTCTGACACCCATATTTCTCACTCTCTCTCGCTAACATTCCCTTGAAATGCTCAGCTAATCACCAGTCACTCCTAATATCCCATGCCCTCATACCAGCCCAACAGATCCTTACTTTATAACATGTTCCATACATTGCACACATAAACACACTTTACCTTAATTTATCTAATCAATGTAACATACCCCCCCAACATCCATAATATCACAGTGGGCTTGAGGGAAGTGCCTCCTCATTACAAGTTTAGAGGTCAGGCATGGGAAGATAAAGTCCTCCAGACATCCTTCTTAGGATTCTTGACTTACTTACATGATGATCTGTCCCACCTTGCCTTCCCCACTTTTAACCTCTTCTTGTCATGCCACTGACTCAGACCCCTGGTCTGGATTACCAACAGCAAGGCAGCCAAAGAGGATGTCAGGCTTAGCTCTCAGGACCCAGGGGCAGATCCTGACAGGAAAATGGAAGGGCAGAGGGACATGCCCATGCAGGAGACAAACAGGGATACTCCCCATACTAGACACAGATACAAATCAGACAATACCTACAGCAGTGGAACGTAGACAAGAAAGGGAGGATTTGCATCAGTCAGAGCACGTATATAGAAAATGTGTCAATCAGGCAACAGCTGAGGGAGGCTTCTAGACCATAAATATTCCAGCTTCTTTCTCAGCAGGTTGTTGTTGACAGCCAACTTTTTCTGGAAGTTGCAACCTCCTTTGCTCTTGACTCTTGGCTTGTGTGATTCTAAGACCTTTAAATTCTGCTTTGTGGACTGCCCTTGCTACTGACGCCCCTTTGGATTTGATGCCTTGATTAATTGCCTTCTCCAGATCACTTGGCTCACTTGGACTGGCTTTGTTACTGGGAACTCTAAAACACTTGGCTGGAAGCTCTGTTAAGACAGCTATTATGACTCTGCTGAATTCCTTTCCCTGATTGGATGCTAAGACAGGACACTTCTGTAGATTTCATAACGTAATTGCTGGTGATGACTAATTTCTTTTAGTAATAAACCATTCTTTCTTGAATTATCCTAAACTTCAGCTTCCCGCCTAATTTCTCATTCTCCCTCCTTGAAATGGCAAGTGTTGCTGTAGAGAACAGAGGTCCCAACAAGGGTTCCTAGAGCATACATGTCTGTATACGAGAATACACACAGGCTCAGACAGACACATATATGTCTATATGTCTATATACACGTCTCTATATAAATGTCTCATTCATGGAGGTAAGGAGATATGGTAACACAGCAGTGAGGCAAGAAATGCAATGGATCAACCACCTCTCTTCCACTCTTTGGCCATTGCTGCATTTGTGTTTTCTCATCTTTCTTCATGGGGTCAAATCATGTAAAAAACAAAATAAAATGCAGCCATAAGTAGTGGGAAGAGAAAATTTGGTTTTTATGGAAATATTTACTGCCCTTGCCTTTTTCTTGTCTCCTCGCATTACTATCCCTGGTATGGAGGAAGACATCGCCTGGTAGTTATTTTTAAGGTTTAAAAAATGGTTTATTAGATGTTGGAGTGGAAAGGGGCCATTTAGGTAGCTCATCACAAGTGATGGTAAGGGAACCAAGCTATAGGCATTTGTGAATGACAGTTCCTCAACCATCACTCATACTAAGCTCATTTACTATTTTTTAAAAAAGCACCACCAGGAGATGAAAAGTGCATTTTTGGAGCAATTTAATGCAGTAGTGCACATTTTGCTGGGAATTCTTCACTTCTCCATGCTAATTTTAAGATCATCTCAATCCAGCATAATAATGCAGAAACAAGTGATCACTTTGAGAATCAAAATACAATCTTATAGAAACCCACATAATTACCATCTCAGTTGCACAACATTTTGTGTGAAAAAGCATCCACTTAAAAAACAAAACAAAATGCCAAAATGATAGATGGATGGATGGATGGATGGATAGATATGAATAAAATTGAAACCCTCAATTTCCTTGATGTAGTAAGCATTGGTTGTTCACATACAGAGCTATTTTATACTAGGGTATGTTCATATGAAAATGCAGCCGTAAATTCTGGCGTTTCCAAATGAACCTGAGCCATACTATAAAACCCTTCAAAGCAGGCGGAGGCATCTTATGTGCGTGTGCACAGGGGGTGTCAGAGGCTGCATTGACACCCCCTGGACCCACAGGGGATCACACTTTGATTCTCAAAGTGATCACTTGTTTCTGCATTATTATGGTGGATTGATGTTAATACACCAAGATGATGTTAATACACCAAGAAATGTTGGCAGCATGTTTCCATGTAGCAACTCATCTCTGTACCTTTTAAAAACAGGATGTTCAGAGCACTGTAAAAATGGTCAGGGGCACGTGTGTTGTCCACCCCTGCCTTAAACCATACACAGATACACACACATACATACTGCTTTTCAGATTTTTTTTAAATGAAGGGGTGAAGTCAACAGGTGAATGTGAGATTTAAGAAAACATTGCTATTGTCACCTTTTCAGTAGCAACTCTCTTCCTTTTCTCTGTCTGAACGAAGGTCCTGAGGAGATGTTCAACTAATTTATATTAATTCATCTCTATTAATGATGAGATATCATCTCTTCTCTCAGCAGGAGAACAATGAAAAGGATTTGATGCTGTGCTGCTCCTTTGATGACCCTGCAATTTGGTTCCCAGCCACAAGAAAAAATTCCAACAAGTTGACTGACAGCTAGACTGCAACTCTTGCTGTAACTTTTCCAGTGAGCTCTAGCCACTGGTGAAAAGATGGTATCCATGCATATTTCTGTATACTCTTCAACATATCATTGATGAAAACCAGCAAATGTGTAGCCAAACAATGCCAGAGTGTGGTCAAGATGGCAAAAATTGTTAGTAAGGAAGAAGACACTAGTTAGGATGGATGATTAAAGAACTTTCAACTGAGCTAAGTTTTAAATGGAACATGTATAGGAAATGGAAAAACGGAAAAATCACCAAAGAAGAATTCAAACAGATAGCGAACATGTGTAGGAGTATAGTCAGAAAAGCTAAAGTGCAGAATGAGCTCAGGCTTGCTAGAGAGGTTAAGAACAATAAAAAGGGTTTTTTTTTGGTATGTCCGCAGCAAAAAGAGGAAGAAGGAAATAGTAGGGCAACTACATGGAGAAGATGGCAAAATGCTAACAGGGGACAGAGAAAAGGCAGAATTACTCAACACCTTCTTTGCCTCAGTGTTTTCAGAAAAGGGAAAGGGAGACCAACCTGAGGATAATGGAGCAGAGGACACAAGAGGGGAAATCCAGCACAGAATAAGCAAAGAGGTAGTACAGGAATACCTTCTTAATCTAAATGAATTTAAATCTCCAGGACCAGATGAACTACATCCAAGAGTATTAAAAGAGCTGGCAAATGTAATCTCAGTGCCATTGGCAATAATCTTTGAGAACTCTTGGAGAACAGGAGAAGTCCCAGCAGACTGGAGGAGGGCAAACGTCCCAATCTTCAAAAAGGGGAAAAAAGAGGATCCCAACAATTATCGTCCAGTTAGTCTGACATCAATACCAGGGAAGATTCTAGAGCAGATCATTAAACAGAGAGTCTGTGAACAATTAGAAGGCAATGCCATAATCACAAAAAGTCAACATGGGTTTCAGAGAAACAAGTCATGCCAGACTAATCTGATCTCTTTTTTTGATAAAATGACCAGCTTGGTAGATGAAGGGAACGCTGTGGATATCACATACCTTGATTTCAGTAAGGCCTTTGACAAGGTTCCCCATGACATTCTTGCAAACAAGCTTGTAAAATGTGGGCTAGACAAGTTAACTGTTCAATGGATTTGTAATTGGTTGACTAGCCGAACCCAAAGGGTGCTCAGCAGTGGCTCCTCTTCGTCTTGGAAAGATGTGACCAGTGGGGTGCCACAGGGTTCTGTCCTGGGCCCAGTGCTATTCAACATCTTTATCAATGACTTGGATGATGGAATTAGGGTCATACTTATCAAATTTGCAGATGACACCAAATTAGGAGGAGTAGCTAATACCCTAGAGGACAGGATCAACATTCAAAATGACCTGGATAGGCTGGAGAGCTGAGCCAAAGCTAACAAAATGAAATTAAATAAGAAGAAATGTAAGGTACTGCACTTAGGGCAGAAGAACGAAATGCACAGATACAGGATGGGGGAGACCTGAATGAGACTACGTGCGAAAGGGATCTAGGAGTCCTAGTAGACCACAAGTTGAACATGAGTCAACAGTGTGATGTGGCAGCTAAAAAGGCCAATGCGATTTTGGGCTGCATCCATAGAAGTATAGTGTCTAGATCAAGGGAAGTAATAGTGACACTCTATTCTGCTTTGGTCAGACCTCACCTAGAATACTGTGTCCAGTTCTGGACACCAAAATTCAGAAAGGATATTGACAAATTGGAGCGTGTCCAGAGAAGGGCGACTAAAATGGTGAAAGGTTTGGAAACCATGCCTTCTGAGGAAAGACTTAGGGAGCTGAGTATGTTTAGCCTGGAAAAAAAGATGGTTAAGAGATGATATGATAGCTCTGTTTAAGTATTTGAATGGATGTCACATTGAGGACGGAGCAGGCTTGTTTCCTCCTGCTCCAGAGACTGGAACATGGAGCAATGGATGCAAGCTCCAGGAACAGAGATTTCACCTCAACATTAGGAGGAACTTTTTGACAGTAAAAGTTGTTCGGCAGTGGAACACACTCCCTCAGAGCATGGTGGGGTCTCCTTCCTTGGAGGTCTTTAAACAGAAGCAGGATGGCCATCTGTCAGGGATGTTTTGATCATGATTTCCTGTGTGGTAGGGGGTTGGGCTGGATGGCCCTTGTGGTCCCTTACAACTCTACAATTCTATGATTCTATGATAGGAGAAGCTGCAGCAGTTTGCTTTTGCTTGAGTCTACTGGGGAGGGCAAGATTATACCCCCTCTTCTCCTCTCCTACTGCTAAGTTAATTGAGTACAAATTATAGTACTTCTTCACTTTGAACTCAGTTTGCAGCATTTGAAGTAAGATGAGGACAAAAGGCAAAAGTGGAAGGAGGGGAGAGAAACTAGAGGCTGGTCTACACCAGGGGCAAAAATCCAGATAGAATCTGGACTATTCTGGCCCAGAGCTGCCCTGGATTCAGCATGTGGGCACCACATGAACTGGCATGAAAGTGATGCAAAGCCGTCTGGCTGGGTCAACAGCACATAGGCACCGATGCCCTGTGCTTCCCTTCTGTCACTTCTGGTGAGGTCAGAACCAAGGGGAGAGAGCAACCTGTCCTTGTTGATCACATGGCTGGGCACCCTGTTCTGACCTCCAGAAGCAAATGGTGGCAGCAAGGCTCTGTCAGGGAGCTGCTTGGCTGGCGAGTCAGTGACAGCCCTAAGGAGGATCCAACACATTTCCAGCACTGACCTGTGAGGGAGACAGAAAATGGTGGTGCCTGCCATCACCTATCTGTTCTGGAGGTTATTTTGATGTGTAGACAACTAGATCACCTTGAATCCAACCTGAATCAGCTGGCCAAATTTCTAAAACACTGAGGCCACACTGGGATTTACTGGAAGGTCCGGAGTAACCTGTTGGTTTTCTTAGCTCTAATTAAAGGCTAAAAGAGGTGGTTTTGCTGTGAACCTAACCATACATCATTGGGGACCCGTCTAAATGGTGAAAATGCCTCTTATGGAATTTGCTGGGAATCCTACCTGTCTAAATAGGAACCAGTGCCAATCCACACTATTTGAAAGGAAGGGGGTCCAAAATGGCAAAGACAACACACTAAAAGCATTCTCAGACTTCCCCATACTTTTTCAAAAACTGTGAGGGGGGTGCGCATTCCTGCTCGT
Organism: Gambelia wislizenii; assembly: GCA_030847615.1. Lineage (NCBI taxonomy): Eukaryota > Metazoa > Chordata > Lepidosauria > Squamata > Crotaphytidae > Gambelia > Gambelia wislizenii. Next base: position 40,219,513 of record JAUMIR010000004.1, read on the forward strand.
TTGGACTACCGAACAACAGGAAATTCAAAGGGAAGCACAAAGCTGATTAGCTGGGTAAGAGTGGGGGTGGGGCTTGCTAGCAGTGCAAGTGCCAGATGCTGCCATGTTGGATTTTTGCCCTAGCGATTGCTTACTAAGGTGATAAAACAGGATAAATATTTTCTGTTTTGCTTTCCAATAACATTAGAAAATTGCTCTATCGCACCAGTGCACCTTGAGATGACTTTAAAAAAAAAATGGTGGTGGTGAAGAACTAACATGAGTAAATAACTTGCGGCTGCCATCAGGAATGCCAGGCTTATGGGGGCTTCTGAAGCCAGAAAAAAACATTTAGATATGTCACTGCTGCTGCGAGATGCCAATACTACGAGGTACTTTGGAACCCCCCACAGTGTAGATGGCCTCCTGGACTGATAGCACCAGGTTTGAGGTGAGTGCAGGTTTTTCCCCATTGTGTAGACAAGCCCTAGCACACTTACAAAAAAAAAAAAAAAGCTGAAAAAAATAGGATGACAGTGGATTAATCAGGACTGTCCCTCCCAAACTGGGACAGTTGGATGGTATGTTTTGGATACTTTTTGCAAAAGTTTTTTTAAAAGTTTAATCTCACTGTCCCTCTAAGAAAGAACAGGATAGTATATGTATTTTTTTGCCTTTTCCTCACAACAACTCTGTGAAGCTGATGTGACGGAGGAATAGGCAGTGGCCCAAAGTCAAGCCTCCAATTTCTGTAACCATTCTGGATCCTACATTGGATATAGCCACCAGAAATGCATGAAAAAACTATTGGAGACATCAAGTGAATCCAGAAATCAAATGAATCCAGACAGAAAGAATTTTCATTCAAAGCCATTGGAACACTGTTCATTTTTCAGTACTGAAATAAAGACAGGGAATTTGTTTCATTACCTACTTGCTAAAGGAATACACACCCAGGCCTGTCCAAGTCCAATGTTTTCCACTTCACCACCCTGGAATTGCCATACAATGGGAGAAGTTTTGAAAAGAAACCAGTGAAGGGTGGGGGACACACAAAGTATTTAGAGGAAACATTAAAATAAGCATTTCCACTGAGGCCTGAAGTTGTTGTTTAGGAGTCCCTGGTGCTTTGTGTGTATCTGTGTACGATTAGAGGGACATTAGCTCTCATGCCCTGGCCAAATGCCCACTTGGGAAATTAATTCAGTTATTGCCTCTGAGCTCTCAGCCGGATATTCTTGTGCTCTTCACATTCCATTCTATAATCCTGTGTGGTATCACTATGTACTTCTTAAAAAGCTCCCAGACTCTGCATTAACTGCTGGCTGCACCTCAATGGCCAACAACATGATTAACTTTTTATATATTGAGCAAACATTTTAAATAAACTCAGCTACTTGTGAACAGTAATTGTACTGGATTACATATAGTTGGAAGGTGTATTTTTGTGGGTGGGGGAGAGGCTTGGGTGGGAGAACCCCCAGTAAATATTGTCACAACACTCTTTTAAAAACAGAAAGAAAGAAGCTCATTGACAAGTGAAGCTTCTCTGAATTTTATCTTCTTGAAAGTTGAACTTGCCATTTCTCCTGGTGCTCCAAAAGGCAGGACTAGATCAAATAGGTGGGAACTGCAAGGAAGCAGTTTCAGCTGAACATTAAGGAAAATGTGCTAATGGCAACAGCTGTTCAACAGTGGAACAGACTGCCTCAGGAGTTGGAGAGCTCTCCTTCTGTGGAGGTATTTATACAGAGATTGAATAGCCATCTGGCAGGGATGCTGTTGATGCTTCCTATATTGCAGATCTTTCACTGAGCAATCAGTTGGACCAAATGACCTCCAGAGCTGATCTTTTCAGCTCTAAAATTCTATGCATTGTCACCAATGGGTCTTAAAATACTTCTCCTTGAACTGGCTGAACTCATCAAAAGGCTTAAGAATGTACAGTTAAAACTCCATGCACCAGGGATATGAAACAGGTGGCCCACAACACATTGGGCTGCAACCCCTGCCACTCTTGCCACTGTCTATCCTTGCTAGGGTTTCAAGCATCTGGAGGACCACATCTGGGAGTTAATGTAATCACCTACTTCTGAGCTGATAAGTGTAGGCTTATGCTGTAACTCCCTTAAAGCAGGACTGCAAACTTAGCCTCATCATACAAGCATGATCATAAAAGACTTTCCTATATGAGTAAAACTAGAAAAGCTCTGCTGAGATCATGTTTGCTAAAAGGCACACATACATAACGTAAAATTTAAAAAGTGTGCATGTGTGTGTTTGGAAAGTTGTGTTGCAACTAATGTTTTTAATCACATGCAATTTATGCAAATGTAATTAATATACAAAAATCACTGCTTAAGAAAGTTAGGGCAGATCCAGATGGAACTTTTGTGTATCGGAATGCCATATTTCTTGTTAGGTACTGTGGTTATTTTTGAGATCCAAATGATGTTTCCCTTACCATGGAATTCCAGGTAGTGGTACCCCAAATGTGGAGGTCTGATGGGCACCAGCATTGCTTTCTTTTTGGGCCAGGTCAATACATAGCCTTTTATTAATGTCTTTGGGGCCTAACATACTTTTAAGTGTGTACATGGGTTTTGAAACTCTTTTTGTCTTTTAAAGCTGTGTTAACTTGCAGCTGTGGACAAGTTTACATAGGGACCACTAAACGCAGTGAGCAAACATGAATCAAGGAACATGAGAGACACTGCAGACTGGGCCAGCCAGAAAAATCAGCAGTAGCAAAACATGTTATAAACCAACCTGGACACAAAATGTTATTTAAAAACACTGTAATTCTGGACCAGGCCAACAACTCTCATGTCAGAATGCACAGAGAAGCTATTGAAATCCACAAACACCTGGACAACTTTAACAGGAAAGAAGAAACCCTTAAAGTAAACAAAGTTTGGCTACCAGTCCTGAAAAGCACCAAAATAAAAACTCAACAATTGCAAATGAACTTCACCCAGGGACAGGGGGATTTCCAGCAGACAATGGACCATTAGCCAAACAGACACTAATCCTCTTTGCATAACCTCCCACCCTAGGAACTAGTCATTCAAATACACACATTTACATATCTCCCCAACAGGGACTCACAGTATATAAACCTGCCACAGCCCTACCACACCATTCTCTGAAGATGGCAGCCACAGATGCAGGCAAAATGTCAGGGAAAAACTCTTCCAGAACATGGCCTCACAGTCAGGAAAAAAACCTATGAAAAACCTATAGCTGTGTTAACTTGTTTGAGGACTTTAATATTTTTTTAGCTTGTTTAAATTATTTCTTTATTTTAACTTATAATTGTTTAAATTGTTTTATGTTTGCTGCCCTGAGATCTCATGATAAATGGATGGGATAAAAATATTTTAATAAAATAAATAAAAAACAGCACCATTTTACTCCCACCCATTTTGAGTGGGTTTTCTTCCCCTCTCCTATATTTCCCGGAACAAGTGAGAAAAAGGTTGTCATGTGTCCATGTATTTTTCACGGTTGCTGTCATTGTGCTTTAAGTCACTTCCCACTTATGGCAACCCCAAGGAAAGCCTATCACAGGTTTTTCTTGGCAGGTTTGCCATTGCTTTCCTCTGAGAAAGGATGAGAAAAGGTGACATGCCCAAGGTCACCCAGTGGGTTTCCATGGCTGAGCAGGAATTTGAACTCTGGTCTCCCAGAGTCCTAGTTCAATGCTCAAACCACTGCACCACACTGGCTCTCTGTTGTCCTGGAATATTCCATAAAGTGTACGGGCAGTTCCACTGAGGATGTTCTCAATGCCATCACTAGTGTGGGTCTTACTTTTCCATTTCCATCTGTCACTGACCTGCCTTGGGATTAGGGAAGGGGGAAGAGACAGGAAGGAAGAATGCCAATCAGAGACTACCCAGGCAGTAAACCCTTCCTATTGCTGCTGAAAAACTCTGCCCTGGAAAGAGAAAAAAGGGGAAAACAACCCATATGGATCAGGGGTAGTAGAAAAGTCCACTGCAACCAGTAAAAAAAAAAAGAAAAGAAAAAGATGCTGAAGATAATCTGAGAGCCCCTCCAGATGAGGGGGAAAAAAGATCCCTGGAAGTCTTAGGTTTTACTCTTGTACAAACTGATTTTATTTTGGAGATCCATAAGATCTTTTCTTCATCCCAAAGTATTTCCTGAAAACTCCCAGGACTACTAAGGACTTTTCATTCAGGTGGTCTCTCTGAGTCAGAGGAACCAGGGGTTGAGACAGGGGGGAGACCTGCCCTCCAGCAGGAGGTTGCATTCACCATTGTCCCATTGTCATCATTCCTCAAGGGACAAAGCATCATTTCCAGGGGTTGTTAAGTAAGAGACACTCACTTGATTAGGCACCTGGGGCTCAGCTAGATGGGAGAATTAATTGCAGAAAATAGTGCATTACCTCACTATCACAGCAGTGTTAATTTGTCCCCATGATTCATTCGCAAGATCGCTGGCATGGAAAGCTATCCGAGTTTGCAGTTCACATGGAGCATGCCCAGGAGAAAATATGGTGGCTGCAAGTGAATTACATGCCCTATTATCTCCCAAAAAGCTCCCTCAATTCCCCCCCCCTTTTTGCTATTAAATGACAGATGTGGAAGAGCAATCTTCTACTTAAAAACATTTTTTTTCTCTGCCGCTTGGAAATAGCACTTGATTGTGCACTTGATTTTGTCCCCGAAAACAACAATGGTGGCTCTGTCCACTTCGTTGCTGGCAAGCCTGTCCCCATGCACATCCCACCAATCATGTTTTGACTTCCTGGATGTACCCCAATTTGAATTGGTTGTTCAGACAACTTGTTATACGCATTTTCATGATTTTTTTTAAAAAAAAGATCACGAGAAACAGCAAAAGCTGTTATCATAAACTGCTTGGAGTTTTCAGCCTCGTTCCTTCCTATATGGCAACTCCCAGCAGCAGCTCATCTGGACAAAAGGTATTCTACCCACATTCTTTGAGGATTTTTTTTCGTAGTCTAAACAACCCCCTGGTGTCTTGAAACAGTTGGCCACAAATCTCTTAGCCACTCCCTGGCAACTTTGTTGCTTTCAACCCTCCTTCTTGATGACTAGCAGTACTTTTTGGTGTCCTGTTTTCCTGACCTTGGAATGGCTCTGATTTACAACTCTGTTTTAGTTCTTGCTAGCTTTGTTTATCTGGACTCAGGACCGGTTTAAGGAATTTTGGGGCCCCCTGCAATGCTTTACTTTGGGGCCCCCATATGTTTATCTCAGATCAATGTAACCTAACCTATTCACCGTACAGGATGTTCAGATTATAGTAGGACCCCCGTATCCCTGGATTCATTATCCATGGGACACAAAACAGCACACCTACCATAGAGTCTTCCTAGAAAATGTGTCTTCCCTAGCCCTTTTCTAGGCCTTCCAAGGCAACTCTATGGTATTTTAAACCAGAAATCCCATTATTTTCATATTAAGGAGGCCAACACGGGGCCCTCTCTTGACCTCGGGGCCCCCTCTTGACCTTGGGGCTCCCTGCCAATGCTGATTTGGCAGACAGGTTAAACCGGCCCTGTCTGGACTACTGACTTGCTGAATGACTTTTGGACCAGCTAATGACCATTCTATTGCTTCTCCCTTCATCCTAGTGGATACCCTCTGGCTGACCTGGACTGAATTAACTCCACGACAACTGTTACACTCTAATCACCTGGTTCACCAGTTACTTGCTGACTGGAGCATAGGGAAGTCGGTATTATGCCAGAACAAGCTAAGATGGCTGCTGCCAATAAACACAGCTATTGTTTCCATGATACAGATTCAACATAGATCAAATTAGAGATAGAGGAATGTTTGCACCAAAATAAAATGATCTTAATGTTTTATGTGTGTAATTTTGCTAAAGCACTTTATCACTTTGACTAGAACTCCTGAATAATAATAAAGAAGGCTCAGTGGAAATTGATGAAAATCAATTTCTGAAATGTTGCATGAGTTGTGTGACCAGTGGGAGAGGAAGGAGGAAAAACACAAGGAGAGAATGTGGGAAACATAGGATATTTCAAGAAAGGATTTGGGTGCAAACCTGGGAATATGCAGATAAAATCAAAACAAAAAGAACTGGAAACTCTCAATACTATTTTCCCTTCTGAATGAGCCCTAATTGAATGCATAGGCAATCAAATCTGTGTATGTGTGTGTGTGTGTGTGTATATATATATATATATATGTGTGTGTGTGTGTATGTGTGTGTGTGTATGCCCTAGCACATTCCAGGCAGGCTCATTCCCCAGTTTATCCTTTGAAGATAGAATGAATTCTGGGGATGTTGAATGATTTGCGACCCATCAAGCTGAACAGCCTTCGAGGTTCCCAAAGTTCCTGTTTCCAGTGGGGCAGCAGGAGTAGAAGTCTTCTTGAGCCTCTGGTAATCTGTGTTCAGCCTGACAGGTCACAAGCTGTGCAAGGCCTGACTTCTTCAAATGAAATCCCATTTTAAAAACACCCACCCCACCCCACCCCCACACCAATGTATACTGAATTATGAATCCTTCTCATCTGTGAAAGGCAGGCTTGTTCTTCCTAGAGCTCCCACTGTGCTTGGGGTTAAAGATATACTTTTCAGCTCAGAAAAGAAACATTGCTCATTTGGCATAGCTGTTACAAGGATTTTAGCTTTGCCAGAGCACATCTCACCGGCCACACAAAATTAGCCTGAATCGTCATGTAATTCAGTTTCTTGATTTGCTTCTAGCTGGTGGTTTAATGCCTGGCCTCTGAAATCCACATAAAAATGTGGTGTGCGTGTGTGGTGTTATTTCTTTTTGGAGGTATTAACATATTTTCTTTTGAATCTGTATGAGGCTTTTCTAAAAAGTAATGGATTTTTTCCTTCCCTTCTCTTCTTCTCCCCTCCCCAATCTGGGCCAAACATATTCAAATTGTAACTCAGTTAAGTTAGAAGATTCATATCGTCTCAGCAGGGAATCCCACCCCTTTATTCCATAAATCAGCATCCTTTTTATTTGCCTTTCTGATGTCCAAAGTAAAAGGGAGCCTCCCCCCGCCCTTAAGTTTAACTCTGACGCTGATGTTGCATTGCTCTTTGATAGCTAAGAACACAAGGGGCAGCTTCAGGAGCAGCTGAAAACTTCATCAGGAAGGGAAAAGAAAAAGAAGAAAAAAGGAAGGGAACTGGCAGAAAGTGATACTGTTGAAACAACCCTTTGAAATTTTCCAAATGATGTTTGATGTGCAAGTTCCTTAAAGCTGAAGCAATACCTTTTGCATCAAACATGTCTTTTTAGGGCCAGTGGGCACAAGTAAGGAAGCAAGGAAATGTAATAGCATTTCTTTTTGGGCAGCATGTGTGTGATATGCAAAAGCAATAAGTTTAATATTAGGCTGTAATCGTTCCAATAGTAATGTCTTTTAAAATGTATTTATCAGGATTTAGACTGAATTCTTTAATAGTTTTTCCCTCCCCTTGTTTGGGAAGCATTCTTTTTTTATTTCAAAAGAACAGCACAGAACATGCAGGGAAAGAGAGATAAAAAGACCCAAAGTGATGGATTACTTCAAATGTAACCTTCCCCTATGAAGCAAAACCTGGAATGAGAAACTCTTTCTGTGGAAGGGCACACTGGCGAAGATTTTGGGGCAGGGGATTACTTTTTGGACTATGCGCACATCCATACTAGGGAAAAAAAATCCCAAATAGCTCATCGTATTGGCATCTTGCAGCAGCAGCGACATGTCTAAATGGTTTTTCTGGCCTCCAAAGCCCCCATAAACCTCACATTCCTGATGGCAGCCACAAGTGATTTACTTGTGTTAGCTCTTCACCACCTCCTTTTAAAAAAAAAAAGTCATCCCAAGGTGTGCTGGTGCAATAGAGCAATTTTCCAATTTTATAAGAAAGCAAAACAGAAAATATTTATCCTTTTAATTGCCTTAGCAAGCGATTGCTAAGGCGAAAATCCAATATGGCGGCAGTGGGTGCTTACCCTCCTAGCAAGCCATGCCCCCGCTCTCCCCCGGACAATCAGCCTTGTGCTTCCCTTCACTTTTTTTACTGTTCAATAGTCCAAATGAGCAAAAATGCGCACCAAACTCGCCGTTTGTGAAAAAGTACAGGGAAATCTGCGAAGCCTTTTACCCCATTGTTTTTGTTGTTTTGGGCCCCCTTCCTTCCGAATAGTGTGGATTGACTCTGGATCCTGTGTAGATGGGTAGGATTCCCAGCAAATTCCATGAGAGGTATTTTCATCATTTAGATAGGCACCCAGACTCTATCAGCCAGCAGAGACAGTGGCAAATGAAAAAAGTAACATTTCCAAGCTCTGCAGTGATAAAAGTTAAGCTATTTGGTGCCATATTTCTGTCCATCAGGCTGGAAATGGGACAGGGATCCTGTAATTTTAATCCTTAACAGATCATGGACCAGGACAAGGTACTGTAAAGTTCCGTGAAGTGGCGATGAAGGTACCTGTTTTCTCTCACCTCCCAAATCTGAACTTTTATCTGCAGCTGTCCCTTTTCAACATGGCTATTGCCTACCTGTTGGAGAGCAGAAGGCAGGGGCATGGAAGCATGCCCAGCTCTGCTCTTGTTGCTAGACAACTGTAGCTGAAAATTTTGTGACGATGAAGGAGGTCAGGTACCTTTGTTTCACTTGATGGAGCTTTACATTACTTCATCCTGCTCCATGACTTATTAAGGATTAAAGTTACAGGAGTCCTGTCTTGTATGCAACCTGGCAACCCTAGTAATTGGCTTCCTCTGCATTTTGTCTAATATATTTCACCCAGGTTGGTCTTAGGCAAAAAATGGTGGAAGTTTCATATTTGGTTACTTCCTAGATGCCTGGACAACAATACCGTAAAGCCAAATTATCCCAATGAATATGTTTTCTTATTATAAATATGTTTTTAGGCTTCCTATAATTTAGTAGTCTATGCTTTCAAAGTGTTAAACCATTCATAGCTTTATGACTACATATTAATCTGGTCATTTATTGCTTTGTAAGGCTATTTTGACAAAAGTTCATTATCCAGACTGCTAAATGCTTTTAAAGCATTGATTGGAAAAATTATTGCATCACCATGAGAGGCACAGTGTGTTAAGATGGATAGCGTGGCCCGGACTGGCTGAAATTTTCCCCCTTTTAATTGGATCGATCCCCAGAATAAACGAAGTTTAATTGAATTTAGAGGAAAATTGAGCAGTTGTTTTCAAGTCTCTGTCAATAGGCATTATTTCAATTACATGATGATGTGCAGCGCAGAGAGTTTGCAAACAGACAGAAGTGGACACAGGGGCTGCCCAGTAAACATGATCTTCACAGTGAGTGTGTTTTACTTGACCTTTCCAGGATGGTATCAGTTTCCCAAAAGCAGATCTTTAAGGGAAACACTGGCCACTCAACTGATTTCACTAAAGCTGGAATTACAAGGGAGAATTTATACATACCGTACTTCTTTTTCTTCTGGCCTGCTGCTCCATCCCTTCTTTTACTTCAAATTGTTATATGCATTTGGGTCCAATGTTTGCAACCAATGGTAATGACAGAAACAATAAGCAAAGAAAAGACAACCTCAAGGCTGGAGACAGTGTTGTGTATGGGTTAGAGTGTCTGAACAAAACTTGGGAGATCCAAGTTTGTAGTTTCCTATGAGATATGAAACTTACTCTGTGACCTCAAGCCAGTCCCACTATTTGATCTTGATCTAACTCATAGGATTGCTGGAAGGATGAAGTGGAATACCTTTTGTTGGTACATGTAGTTTCTCCTTTGCCTGTTACCCACCATAATGCTTCCAAGCAGTGCTTAATTTTTACAGCTTCTGAATAAAGGCCAATTTGAAAATTTCCCTCTCCATCTGCTCAATTAAGACTATGGACTTTATCAGATGAGGTACATACCGCTAAAAACACATGTCATTTAGTATGCAATGATAACACAAAGGGTGAAATTATCAGACGTCCTTGTAGTTCAGCTGTTCCTGGGGTGTAGCGCTGGTGTAGACAAGGCATCACTTTTTTATTGATGGGCTAAGCCGTTAATAAAAAGTGATGCCTTATTCACATCTGCGCTATGCCCCTGAAACAGCTGAACAAAGACATTATCTGATAATTTCACCTTTTTTGCGTTATTATCATGTCCTTCTGACGTGGTTTTTGCTCCATCTGATAAAGTCCTTACCCTCACTGAACTCAGATTATTTCATGATCACAGTCACCCAAATTACTTGAGTGATCTGGTTGGGCGAGTGGGGGGAGATGCAGCCTCTATAGTAACATAATTGTTGAAGAGTTAAATATCAGAACTTTGTAATATGTAGAGTTAGACTCCAGCCCTTGGACGTTTCTTTGCTCTGTATTTCAGTTTCAGTTTTCTACCCAAGCATGGCTAGGGGTTGGACTGGATAGTGCTTGTGGTCTCTTTCAGCTTTACGATTCTATGGAGGGTCTATACCAGGGTGAAAAAATTGATTGCTCCACAGTAATAGCAATTCACAGCAGCTGCAAACTGTCTTATGGTTTTACAGCCCCCATAAACTTCACATGCTCTCTAGCCAAGATGGTGGCCATGAGTGAATTACTCACATTTTAAAATCTGCTGCGACCAAACTTTTTTTTAAAAAATGTTTAACATGGTGTGCACAAGCAATATTTCACCTTTACAGTTTATCGCTTTACCGATCACTCACTAAGCCGAAAAGCCAACATGGTGGCAGCAGGTGATTTCCCTGTTTGCAAGCCCTGCCCCCTGTGCTCATTCAGCTAATCAGCTTGCACTGCCTCTCCTATGGAAACATGCGGTGATGCGAATGCAACTGTCTTAATGAGCGGACATGTAAGAGCTGTTTGGAAGTGTAATACACTGCCTCGTAGTGTGGTGGAGTCTTCTTCTTTGGAATTTTTTAAACAGAGGCTAGATGGCCATCTGTCGGAAATGATTTGATTGTGTATTCCTGCATGGCAGGGGGTTGGACTGGATGGCCCTTGAGGTCTCTTCCAACTCTGTGATTCTATGATTCTCTACGGAGCTTTTTAAAAACTTTGGGAAAAGCCATGAAGACTTTCCCAGTAGATTTTACGGTGGATTCGGCCCCCTTCCTTCTGAATATGATGCATTGATGCAGATTTCCATTAGGACAGATCACATTCCAAGTGCATTCCATGAGGATTATTTTGACCATTTGGACAACCCATTCTGTTATTCTGTTAGTGATAAACTAATGTGGTATTTTGTTTGCAGTGAAAAATAAAGGATTGTATTGATGAATAGAGCTGGTTTGGCTGCTTATTGCTAAAGAGTGAAGTAAAGAGATCAGGAGGTCACCTGATCTTTCCCACAAATAGCTGTTCAGAAATAAAGCTTTGGTGGCTTGCTATCACCATTGTTTTGGGGGGACTTTTTATTTTTTTTGGGGGGGGAGTGAGTGTGTGTATAGCTGCTTATCTGTAGAGCTGCATTAATGCACCACCAGTCATTGTGTTATGATAACGCAGACATACATCTATTTGCATACATAATGGGAAGAAAAAAACCTTGCAGCAGCCATGGCCATGTGGCTGAAAATACATCAAAGTATAGGACATACGATCATCGTAGGACTGTCCATTTACACTATCACGAGTTCACCTGGGATTAATGTCTGGCAGGTCACACCAATCTCGCTGTGGTGAGTGTGGCATTTACACGGTTGCTGTGGATCAAAAAACTCTGTGGTAGCTACAAGGTAGGTTCGGAGTTTCCTGCCAGTGTAGACAAGCCCAAGGACTCGTCATACTCACAATCATTGTGGCTATTTTTTCTTCTTTTTCTTGAGTTCCTGATGGCAAAGGATGAAAAGCCACATAGGAACAGAAATATTGTTTACCCTCCAACTGTCCCAGTTTGGCAGGGGCAGTCCCAATTAAATTTGTATCATCTCACTTTTTCAGCTGCTTTTAAAATGTGCCAGTTTCTCTCTCTTCTCTCTCTTCCCCACACTTCTCCCCTTTGTCCTCAGATTACTTCCATTGGTGCAAACTGAATTCAAAGTACAAAAGTAGTTTGCAATAAGTTAACTCAGCAAGGGGAAAGGAGGGGCAGAATCTTTCCCTTCCCAATGGACTCAGGCAAAAGCAAACTGCTGCAGCCTTTCCTAACATGTGTGGTCTCCCTCATTAATAGTTTTTGCCATCTTGACCACACTCTGATGTTTCTTGGTCACGTATCCCAGTTTTCATCTGTGAAATGTTGAAAGAAATGATACTACTATGTAGACTACAGCTAGATAGCTGGCTGGCCACCCAAGCTGTATCTCAGGCCTAATTTCCAATTTCTCCAATGTGTGCAGCTCAGAATGAGGTGTTTGTAGGGTTTCTGGCAAAATAAAAACCAATCCAGCAACCAGCTGGAAACAAACAAACAAATGCTTTACATTGCAATGACTTAGTCCTCTGTATAGCAACCAGTTAAAAAGTTTTCCCTTGATTGCTCAAGAGGAAGGAAGATTTAAAAGTAAGGAACAAGACTGGAAAGAGGGACCCTCAAGGAAGAGTAAACAACCACATTCTAAAATATTTATTTTCTCCCTGCTCTTCCCTAAACACTGCCTGTCCCTTCCTTTGGCTTCGCCCTCACACCATCTCTTTCAGTGCGGGGGGGCGGGATTGGCTGACAATATGCACCTCCACTTTGCAAAAAATATCCCAGCTAGAAATCTGGCCATCCTACCTGACAAGGCAGGCTATGGGGCTATCCCCAGGTGGCTGCCACCTGATTTTTGAACTACAGGCTGGCATCCTGTTCAGTATTTACAGTGTCATAAACTGGACTTACATGTTACATATTGTGGGCAAGTTCCTGTTTCTGTTCAAGTTCCTGTTCACTAAATACATCGTGTAAATTTAGGAGATTATCAGATGGGAATAAAAAAAAAACACGTTACCATTCCGCAGTCTCCTTTCCTGTCCATCTTCTGTCCCTGTCCTGCAAATACATCAAAACTTTTCAGACCTACTTTGTATCACCCCCAAAACTCAGCCCAGGAGTGAACAGAGCTCTAACAGAGCTCTCTTCACTTCCTGGATGAAATCCTGCTGGTTCTCATGAGAAGACATGAGCGCAGGAGATTCAAACAAAGCAAACTAAAAGACTAAAAGTGACAGCAAGCAGAAAAACACACTTAAAACAGTACAAGTAACCTAGGGAGGGTACAAAAAAGTGTGTGACCTTGATGTCCCGATCTCACCTGGAAGAGTTCTAGCAGGGACCTCCCATTGATACTGGCATTGTGCCAGCATAATGGGGTACCTTTTCAGTTGCAGGACATTCCATGACAGAAACGTAATGGGGGCTCCATTGATGGCTTAACCCTGCAATAAAATCAGTGCCAGCATAATGAGAGCTGAACAGGAGCATTACGCTAGGGAACGACGTCATGTGAAACTGAAGCCCTTTAGCAATCTCCTGGCATTGTGATAACACCATATTTAGAGCACCTGATAATTTCTGTAGGCCAGTTTAGCTAAACTAGAGTTAGAGCTACGCAAAAATTTGGCAAGTACTTAGAAGTAGTTGAGAATTTATTTATTTATTTATTTATACCCTGCTCTTCAGCCACAAGACTATCAGAGCAGCTTACAAATTGTTTTAAAGCAATAGCAATTTACACATCTACACTGCATTAAGCAGTTTCCAATGTGTGTTAGCTAATTACCCCCCAACAAGCCGGGTACTAATTTTATCCACCTACAAAAGGATGGAAGGCTGAGTCAATTTGGAGCCCTCTGGAATCGAACTTGCAACATGGTGATTTGCAGTACTGGCATTTAACCACTGCGCATTACATGTCTGTACTGGGGACTACCCTTCTACAACAACCTAAATAGCTTAAGTGTTTTTATGATGCTTAAAGCAGACAATACCTCTTGTTCAACATTGTTCAGGATACAGCCCCTGCACAACATTCTAAAGCCATTCTGGGTCCCATTCTGGGAGAAAGGCTGCATATAAATCAAATCAACCAACCAACCAACCAACCAATCAAACAAATAGCATAACCCCTTACACAATGGTATTTACACTCAAGTAAGCCACAAGCGGGCTCCCAGCCTCTGTTATTTCAACTAGTGTATGTTATTTCCTTTACATTTATAACCTGCAGTTTCGGAGGTTGGGGGTAAGCCAGCAGGATGTTTATATAACATGGATGTTTCCATTTTTAACATTATTGCAGCCTCACATGTGACCAGTTGTAGTGCAGTTTGGGATTGATGCCCCTCCCTCCCTCCCTTTCCCCAGCTCTCCAGTATGTGTGTGTGTATAAATTCATTAGGCTCCGCTGATAAGAAGGCCACAGCTACTTCCTTTTGTGGTTAGTACTTCAACACAGAGGCAAAGAAGCTGAGTCTCCATTGTTGCAAATGTGTTAGTTATTCATTTTAACGGCACTGATCCTAATGAATTCATTTTGTATTCATTGCCTGTCACATGCACTTCTGTAAGTCTTCAGCTCTAATTTGGGACAATTAAAATGAAGTGTTAGTGAGCAATATTTCCCTTGCATTGCACAGGCTTTAATGTACCGCCAACACACACAGAGAGAGACACATGAGAAAGTGGGGAGCTTTCAGATTTACTCATTCCACACTGCTGATGCTTGGGAAGCAATCTTACAGCATCAACTGGGGGAGTTTAAAGAATTAATACAGCAGAGATAATTTTCATGGGTCAGTGTGTTGTGCTGGCCTGTAGATTTGTCTAGATTAGGCTTTGGGAACAGCTAATTGAAAAAAGTACCTGTATTGGCTTATCTTTAAAACAATAAGCCAAGATTTGCCTTTAGGGTGAAATGGACAAAGAAAATGCAGAAATGGAAGCAAGGCATTTGTCACACACTTCACAGTTTGGGTTGTAAATGAGATAATCTTTCATAATTTCTTGGGAGTGGGGGAGAGGGGTTATTTAAAGAGTTTTCTCTCTCCCTACTCCCCCCCCCACACATTGTATTGTAAAAATTTAGGTTCTTTTGAAAATACAATTGAAACGTAATTCCTCAGTGTGTTCCAGTTAATTATCATTTGCAGTATGGCTGGCATCAAAGCTTTACTAGCACGAAGGGGATCATTTCTTCATCACAATACCACTTTCAGGATTCATTTATCTTGTCTTTTAGACTAATTATCCCTGAATTCACTAGTAGGCTGTCACACTTACATTCTCCAATAAATGTAGTTTTAAATCAGCGTCTTACTGTGTTGCAATTGGTACAAGCCGGCCTCGCATTGTGCCTAACTGGAGCTATTCATCTGTGATCACAACACTAAAGGGAGAACAACAACATTACCGTTTGTATGAATGATCATGCTTATTTATATGCAAATACGTCTGACAAATCAATAATGTATGATTTAGCTGTTCAGCGTGCATTAGTAGAAGTGCTGGCAGTCTTGGGTGGCCGTCTCTGATGGAACATCAGCCTGCCTGCCTGCCATCCTCTCTCCTTCTCCCCCTCCCTCCCCTCTATGACATATCCCCCTAGTCAAGAGATTGAAAAATGAACTGCATCCTCCCAAGCCAAATTCCAGGGTGGAATGACCCGGAGCCCTTTGTCAGCAAAGTGGCTGCTAAAGGTTGGCAAGGTGGCAGTGGTCATCTGCACTGGGAAGGGTGGGAGGGGGTGGTGGAAAATAGCATCTATGGATGCAAGGCTGCTTGGGCTAAAAGCTTTGGAGCTGAGATGTAATGGGGAATATCCCCTGCCAAGAAGCATCTTAAATAATAAACAGCCTGATATGGCAGCATAACACTGAGGATGATGTGATTGACATCCAGTATGAAGGGAAACCGGCAGCCAGACCACCTGGGGAGAATAGATGAACAAGCAGCAAGAGATCAGTGGAGGGTGTGTGTGAGGAGGGAGGCAGAACAGTTCCTGGATCCCTGAGTCCAGAGCACTGTTTCTACTGGACTCTGTGCTTGCCAAAACAATGTTAGTGCCTAAGATGGAACTGCAAATTCCTCTCCCTCTCCACCACTGGGGCAAATATTACCTAAGACTAGCTGAGATGGTTTATCATCTGAGGCACAAAATCCTATGAGTGTCTCTCCCTGGGAGTAAAAATGCAACAGTATTGAATTAGATATCTACAAATTTGCTGCTTTTTTCTATGACACCTCCGATTGTTTGCTCCCTCACTCTGTCCAGTTTTAGGACTGCCTTAACCTGTCATGCACTACCTCTTGCACATATAGCGACATAAGAATTAGTTTGAGATCAGGCTCTTTAAAGCAGTCCTACTCAAAGTGGTGGTCTATGGACCAATGCCAGTTGAGAAGCCACCAGCTGACAGTCCCAGGTGAGTTTCCAGGAAAGAAAGAAGCAATTGTAGCCAGCAGACATGGATCCCCGACACAATGGAAAAAATTTCCCGACACACTGGAAAAAATATAATTGCTTGTCCCACACATCAGATGGCTTGGGAAGCATGGTTTCAAAGGGGCATCTTCTCTCGGGGAGACATGTATCCTCTGTTTGAAGATCTGTTCAGTCCAATTCCATGTAAAGATAAGGACAGTAGCAGGTGGTCATGTCAACTCTGAATCAATCCTGGTCTTTAGTCTGAACTTTAAAAGTGTTTTCCTATGAGCTGGGACCCTTTGGGGAGAAAGGTTCAGCACCTTGGATAGCTCCTTTATAAAGTTCAGAATGCAACCTGGAATGGGTTTGCTAGCCCACTGGCAAAGAAGACACAAGCTGCCACTGGATAAGGAAGCATCTGAAAAGAAAGGATGGGCCTTGAAATTCTGTTGCCCTGCCTTCTTATGCTTTGCCATCATTAAAATAGGACCAGACTGAGCAACAGGTCACATGGAAGATGGCTTCAAATATAGGACTGTGAAGTGAGACACACAGTGATACCCCCAGTTTTTTCCTGAAAATTGCTATGATAAATAATATCAAGTATCTTGGAAATAATACAGTGCTATATGCACTTGTTCAGTGAGAATAAATGTAAATATATGAGTTCTTTGTGTGGTAGATGGATGTTTTTTCATTTGCATGGTTATGGATGCTTCCGGTACTGCTTGCCCATAGGACTGGACTTCTACAAACATGAAGGCTAGACAGTTGGAGGTGGGTGGGTTCCAGTGGCTATTTCTCAGTCCCCAGGATCTACCACACCACCCATCCACTTCCAGTTTTCCAACTCCTCCTTTTTGGGATGGGGGGGGGATAGAACATTGTCAAGGTGGGCAGTGTGGAGCTTGCAAAAAATTGCTACTCCTATAGGCTTTGAGGAGCAGCAACGGTCCATTTTTAGTCAAAAATATTCCTGCATGGAGGACATATTAGTGGGTAAGAGCAGGAAGGACCCAGGGCCCAGAAAAATGGCCCTGGGGATTGTGTGTGAGAGCTGGGCCTCATGTTTCTAGTTCCTGACATAGATGTTTCATATACTACCCCTGAGCTACATAAAATAGCAGGAGTAGAAAATTCTACTGTACAGCATTCAGTTCCCATAATTTGCAAAATTAGTCAGAGTGCACCCAAAGCAAAAGACACGGTCTTGGCATAAAGGGTGATGCTTGAGTATAGGCTCAGGCAGAAGCAGCAGGGAAGAAGAGTATGATGGGGACACGGGGGGGGGGATAGCAACTTTAATGGCTTGTGTGAATTGTCAAGGAAACCCTCTGCAGACTTCAGCAACTTGGCTCAGTCTCCCTCTGACATAGGAGCGACATTTATAGGTCATAACTCTGAGAAGCAGTTGGTCTCTCTGGCACCATTATGCTTAAATGTGAAGAGCTTCATCTGCTGACTATCACAGTGGAAAAGGCAACTTGAGTAGTTAAAGTACCACTTCAGGAGGATCCCTGTGGAGGGAATGAAATGAGTGAGAAAGTGGGAAAGAATAATGAAGCATTCGCATAACTCGGCTCTTTTGCTGGATTAGGTCCCCCTATTTAACATTCATCATCGTTTTATTTCCGTTCTGTATCTGTGCAGCCAGACGGCATAATTGAATTCCCTCAGCATGCTTACAGCTATGAAGCACCTACAGTGCTCCCTGAATATGGCAGTCGTCTTTCAAGAGCCAAATTCTAGCCCAAGAAAACGTCTCTACACCTAGAAGAAATGATACAATTAAATAGGGCTTCCTCCACTCCACTGCCTTCTCCTCTAGCTGTCATGTTAAAACATCAAACTCTGCAGTAATTCAAATATATGATCCTTCCACCAGAACTTGGAAGTAACAAGTTACAAAAAAGGAATGACTTTCAATGAGGCATCACTAAGGCTGCTGCCATACTGCAGAAATAATGTATTTTAACACCACTTTTAACTGCCATGGCTCAACGCTGTAGAAGTCTGGGAGCTGTAGTTTTCTGAGAGCCTTCTCTGTCAGGGAGCTCTGGTGCCACAACAAACTACAAATCCCAGGATTCCATAGGATGGAGCCATGATTGTTAAGGCAGTGTCAAGCTGCATTATTTCTGCAGTGTGATAGCAGCCTCAGTTACGCCCCAAGTGTAGTTTAGCAGGGGATAAAAGCTCTCCTTTTGCATTGTAACCATAATTTTTTTAAAGTAACTTACATAGTTACATGTGTGTATAGTCTTGGATGTATAATGTACCACACAACTGTAGTTTATAGCATTCTGCTGCTTTTGGTTAAAAAAAAACACAAGTCAGTCTATTTTAACATACCCTCAACTGTTCCAATTTGACAAGGATAGTTCTGATTAATCCTCTGTCATCCCACCTTTCCAGCAGCTTTTAAAATGTCCCAGTTTCACTCTCCTCCTCACACTTTCCACTTTTGTCTTAATTACTTTCGAAAACAAAAATCTAGAAGTTTATTTTTTAAAATTGTAACTATATCAGTAATTACATGGAAGTACAGTATTCAAACTGTAACTAATACTTTTTTTTTCTTAGAAAGGAATATTTCCAACCTTGAAAGTGGTCTTGTACCAGGCCAGACTATTTACCCATCATGCCCAGTATTTGATGGGATACAGCTGTTCAGATCTCTAGTGGAAATCTTTCAAATCATCTACTGTCTGACTATTTAACTGGAGATACCAGTAACTTGGGACCTTCTGCATGCAAAACATATACTCTACCATATATTTCTGGCCCCTCCTGAGCTACCACAAAACACTGAGGTAGGAAACATTTCAAAGCAGAGACGTAGCAGTTGTTAGAGTGTATATATATATATATATATATATATATATACATACATACATATATATATATATATATATATATACATACACATACTTCGTCCCCATCTACTGCTTTCCTTTAATTCTCAGTTGCTTTTCCCTGCCTGGGATTCTGCATGTGTTTGCCTCATCACAGGGGAAAAATATTCAGGAAGATTGCTGCAGAAGTTTAAACTCAACTCCCATTTTTTGTTGTCTCCTCCTTCCCTCCCCCTCCCCCTTTACTTCTTCTTCTTCTTCTTGTCATCCCTTTCAGCTGTTTCCTGGCCATATGTATATTTGCTTAGAAGTTAAGACTTACCATGGTGCTCACATCCATGTACATGTATAGCGGATTACAGCTGTAGCATAAAAGATCTGAACATTGTCATTGGAACTGCCTTTCAGTACTTATCATATGGATCAGGACTGTCACACTGACTCTCCAGAACTGTCTAGATGCATGCATGCAATTATATGCACATAGAGAAAGAAGTGTGTGTGTTGTGGGGCGGGGGGTTGACAATAAAGGAAAGGAAGAAGGATAGTGGAAGTACAATGTGGGAGTCAGTGTGTATCAATTCAGAGCATAGCTTTGCATGAGAAAACCAGGAAGGGAAAAATAGTGACATTTCAAGGGTTGTGAGAAGAAACATTTGTAGTGTAACCTGGCTCAATGAAATGAAAATCTCATGTCATCTTAAATACTATCAAATTTTATTCAGATGAAGTTTTAGAGCATTTCAAGACTTTTTAGGAAATGCATGGATGATGCTTTAGTTGGCAGATTATTATACACATGCTTGGGTGGGGGAGTGGGTGGAGAATTTTCAGTACAAACAATGACCATTACCTTAACATTGACCATTAACAAACAATAGCTGTGTGGTAACACAGCCATTTTTGCGTAGATGAATTGCTTAACATTGACAGTATGACAAAAAAGCCTTTGTCCCTATTTAAGCCACAGGAAATAGAGTCAAACCTCTTGATGAATAGTTGTTCAGCTGTTTCAAAGGAGTGTAAGGCCATCTGGTCCATCTTTTTGTTGAGAAACTGGAAGCGCTGCTCACCAATCAGTTCACTAAAGCTGAAGCTATCTATAGAACAAACAGCTGAAGATGACACATATACGTGAGCCAAGCTTCAGGCATGATGATTAAACCAAAACATCCACCGAAGTTCCTGAAAAACCAACAAGGAAAGAAATCCCTCCCAATATCCCCCTGCCATTTAAATTTGCCAAACCTAATCTTGAGCAAATGCCACCATGTGAGTTATTTCAAAGGAAATGTGATAAATTACTGTCTTTTTTGTTGAGGCAGTTTTTGAAGCACATGTGTGCATATTACTTCATTGCTCAACACTGAATAACACTTTGCCAAATGTATGAACTGTCTCTATTGGAGAGTCTCGTATTATATTTGAAAGTTCCATTTGTGGAGATTAATCTATGATGGGATGTTCCCACGTTAAAAGAAATCCTATCAGACCACAATTAAGAAAGGATGTGTGTATGCAAGATACCAGTGCTGGGACTGGTTATGCTCTGTAATATCTAGACAATACGACTAGGTTAGAGAGTGGGCTAGACAATGTGACTATTAGGTGGATTTACAATTGGTTGACCGACTGAACCCAAAGGGTGGTCACCAATGGCTCCTGTTTATCCTGGAGAGAAGTGACTAATGAGATGCCATAGGGTTCTGTCCAGGGCTCAGTGGTATTCAACATCTTTATCAGTGATTTGGATGAGGGAATAGAGGGCATGCTTATCAAGTTTGCAGATGACACCAAATTAGGAAGGGTAGCCAATGCCCCAGAGGACAGGCTCAGAATTCAAAATAACCTTAACAGATTAGAAAGCTGGGCCAAAACTAACAAAATGAATTTCAACAGGGAGAAATGTAGGATACTACACTTGGGCAGTAAAAATGAAATGCACAGATATAGGCTGGGTGACACCTGGCTTGATGGCATTACCTGCAAAAGGGATCTAGGAGTCTTAGTGGACCACAAGCTGAACATGAGTGAGCAGTGTGATGCTGCAGTTAAAAAAGCCAGTGTGATTCTAGGCTGCATCAATAGAAGTATAGTGTCTAGATCAAGGGAAGTAATAGTGCCACTTTATTCTGCCTTGATCAGGCCTCACCTAGAATATGGTGTCCAGTTCTGGGTACCACAATTCAAGAAGGATATTGAGAAGCTGGAACATGTCCAGAGGAGGGTGACCAAAATGGTGGGAGGTCTGGGAGCCATGCCCTATGAGGAGCAGTTTAGGGGGCTAGGTATCTTTAGCATGGAGAATAGAAGGTTAAGAAGTGATATGATAGCCATGTTTAAATATCTGAAGGGATGTCATACTGAGGATGGAGCAAGCTTGTTTTCTGTGTCTCCAGAGGCTAGGGGTTGTTTAGACAATGAAAAAAATCCTCAAAGAAAGTGGCCAGAATACCTTTTGTCCAGATGAGCTCCTGCTAGGAATCACCCTATTGGGAAGGAGGGGGGCTGAAAACTGCAAGTAGTTCATGATAACAGCTTTTGCTGTTTCTCACGATTGTTTTTAAAAATGTGAAAATGCTCATAACAGGCTGTCTCAACAACCAATTCGAATTAGGGTACAACTAGGAAGTCAAAACATGATTGGTGGGATGTGCATGGGGATGGGCCTGCCAAGGATGAAGTGGATGGAGCCACCATTGTTGTTTTCAGGGACACGACTGGGCGCATGATTGAGTGCTATTTTCAAGTGGCAATGAGCAAAAAAAATGTTTTTAAGTGAAAGAGTGCTCTTCTGCATCTGTCATTTAATGGCAAAAAAGGGTGGAAATGGCGGGAGCTTTAAGGGAGATGATAAGGCATGCATTTTTTAAAATTTATTTAGTTAGTTATTTATACCCTGCTCTTCAGCCACAGGCTATCAGAACGGCTTACAAATTGTTTTAAGCAATAGCTATTTACACCATATTTTCTCGTGGGCATGCTCCATGAGAACTGCAAACTTGGATAGCTTTTCATGCCAGCGCTGTTGTGAATGATTCATGGGGACAAATGAACATTGCTGTGATTGTGAGGTAATGCACTATTTTCTGGAATTAATTCTCCCTCCTAGCAGAGCCCTAGAACATGGAGCAATGGACTTAAACTACAGGAAAATAGATTCCACCTAAACATTAGGAAGAACTTCCTGGCAGAAACAGCTGTTTGGCAGTGGAATGCACTGCCTCAAAGTGTGGTCAAGTCTCCTTCTTCGGAGGTTTTTAAACAGAGGCTGGATGGCCATCTGTCGGGAATGCTTTGATTGTTTATTCCTGCAGGACAGGTGGTTGGACTAGATGGCCCTTGTGGTTTCTTCCAACTCTGTGATTCTATGATTCTATAATCTCTTTTGTTCTTCATGGAAAAATGCAGGTAACAGGAAGCACAGTAATTTCTTGTAATTTCATGTACTGTTAGAGGTTGCATCTGAACCAGCTCCTAGTTCTTTAATATTATGGAATGTTCAATCAGTATAACTTGTGCAAGTGACAAATCCCTCCATCCTGTTTGCATAAGCTTCGTAGAGCTATGATAAGATGGCAATCCTACCCATAGCTACCAGGGAACAAATTCCACTTCTGAATACAGTGGTTTGTATTTGGTTTCCATGGTCAGTTCCTGGTCTTCTTTCAGTTTTGGGGGGAATATATTCTATCAGACTATGGACAACATGGGTACCCCGCAGGTTTGTACTACTTGAAGATTCCCAAATGTAGCTGTTTAACAGTGGGACCCTATAGAGGACTTTGGCCTGGGATGTCTATTCCTCCTGTAATAGAAGCTACAAGATAATTTTTTTCATTTTTTAAAATATGCAGTGGCTTGGGACTTTATTTTCTGATAGTTCACATCTTCCTACCAAAGACAAAGCATATTTGGCTTCTGTTGACATGCTTTAGCAGATCAACCACCTAAAACCAAATCCAACTTTGACAATATAGAGATTGCCTCTCTGCTCTGTCCCTACACTCCCTATGAGCTTTGCATGAGACAGAATGCAAGTTTTGAGTTTTCAGGGGTGAGGGCTTTGCATTTTCAGAACAGAGATTCCAAGTTTATTGCCTTGTATTACTTTTCTTATTTCTAGCAAGCACAGGAGCCATTCAGAATGAGATCTAAAACCTGAATAGCCCTGTTTGAAAGAGCAGCCCCTTCTGACCATAAGTTTTCAGTACAACGTGGTGGCATCGTTATTTATATTATGATAAAGTGAAAGAGAATGCTGATTTTAATAATCATTATGTGAGATTTGCCTTGTTAAGAATTTGGCACAGGTAACAAAGCAAGGTTATGTCTTAAGATGCCACTGTGGGTTTCAATGCAAGAGGCCTTTTATAGGAAAGAAACAATGGTGAAAGAAAAGTGGGTAACTTATCAAGATCTTGTATTGTTTGATAAGGAACAATATAGAATCAAGATGAATCAGGCACTGTCAACTGAGGGTTATAGTTTCCAAAAGTATCCTTATAGACAAATATTTGAAAGGTTTAAAATAGACAAAAAGTTATATGGATTCCAACAGAATAAATCTGAATTTGAATCGCAGTTGTGTAAGGATGATGAACATTTGATTGGTAGGGTGTGTAAACTGCTATTGAAAATGGAGATGGAAGAGAAATAAGTTAAAGATTGTATGATAAAATGAACACAAAATATTGGTTATGTAATACAGATGGAGCAATAATATATAGATGGGAAAATCCGGTCAAAGGGATCGTAATTTACATTATGTTGTGATCTAAAAGATAATTTCTATAAAATGATGTATCATCAGTATTTGACCCCAGGAAGACTAGCTGAAATGCATAAAGGGGTTATTCATCAATGTGGTAATTTTATCATATGTGGTGGACTTGTGCGAAGGAAAAAAAAAGGGAAGTAAATACATGGTTTTATTAGAGGATTTTTAAAGCAAAAGCTCAATTGAAATCAGAACTGTTTTTACTATGACTGATAGATGATCAAAAAGAGAAAAAACATGGAAGATTGTTACAATACATGACTACTTCAGCAAGGCTGTTATATGTGCAGGAAAGGAAGAATATGGCAATTCCATCACAGGTTGTTAAAATTGTCTGAACTAGGTGAAATGGACAAGCTATCTACTTTAATAAAAGAAAAATCTTCAAGTACTTTTATGAAAGATGGGAAACTTTAAGTGTTTTTTTTTTTTGCAAGACCAGAAAAATAAAACATTAATGTGGGAGTTGAAAAATTACCAGTTACATGAGATTTTTTATCATGGGGAGAAAGGGGATTCCCTCATCCCGAGTTCACCCCTTGTTGTTTACACGATTTGTCACAGCAGCAGAAGTCTCTTTTTTTAATAGTTCTTGTCTTTGAGTGCCTTCATCCCGGGATAGGGTTACACAGCAGAGCAGTATTTTGATTGGTTGGTCTTTTGAGGGGACGGGCTTACAACAGAAGCCTGGCAAGGCTGGATGTGCCATTTTGGGAATGGTCAGAACCACCTCTGCCAGGCACAGATCCACCTCCCGCCTCTGACAGCTTTCCCCCCACCCTTGAAGCAGCGCTTCCAACCCCCCCCCCCCCCGTGCAGCCACACTGGGCAGGGGGGATCTTCTCCATGACTTTCAGTCACAGAGAAGAGCCCTCCCACCCAGTGTGGCTTCCACCCCTCTGGTGCAGCCACGCTGGGCAGGGGGATCTTCTCCATGACTCTCAGTCATGGAGAAAACCCCTCCTGCCCAGCATGGCTTCCCCCTGTGCAGCTGCACTGGGTGGGTTATCTTCTTTGTTACGCTCAGTCACGGAGAAGACCCCTCCCTCCCAGTGTGGCTTCCACCACCACCCCATGCAGCTGCGCTGGGTGAGGGGGATATTCTCGGTGACTCTCAGTCATGGAGAAGACCCCTCCTGCCCAGCATGGCTCCCCCCTGTGCAGTCGCACTGAGCAGGAAGGATCTTCTCTGTTACTTTCAGTCATGGAGAAGACCCCTCCTGCCCATCGTGGTTTCCACCCCCCCGGTGCAGCCGCACTGGGTGGGGTGGATCTTCATGGAGAAGATCCCTCCACCCAGTGCGGCTGCACAGTGGGAGTGGAAGCCACACTGGGCGGGAGGGGTCTTCTCCATGACTGAGAGTCACGGAGAAGATCCTCCCACCCAGCTCAGCTGCACCGGGTGGTGGTGGTGGAAACCACAATGGGCGGGAGGGGCTGCACCGGTGTGTGTGTGGAAGCCTGTTGGACGAGAGGCATCTTCTCTGTGACTGAGAGTCACAGAGAAGATCCCCCCTGCCCAGTGCAGTTGCATGGGGAGTAGTGGTGGAAGCCACACTGGGTGGGAGTGGTCTTCTCTGTGACTGAGAGCCACAGAGAAGATCCCCCCACCCAGTGTGGCTGCACAGGGGGGTGGAAGCCACACTGGGTGGGAAGGGTCTTCTCCATGACTGAGAGTCATGGAGAAAATCCCCCCCCCCACCCAGCATGGCTGCACTGGGGGATGGTGGTGGTCGAAGCCACACTGGGCAGGAGGAGTTTTCTCCATGACTGCGAGTCATGGAGAAGATCCCTCCACCCAGTGCAGCTGCACAGGGGGGAGCCACGCTGGGCAGGAGGGGTCTTCTCTGTGGATGAGTGTCATGGAGAAGATACCCCTGCCCAGCATGGCTGCAGGGGGGGAAATCCCTCATGGCTTCAAGGGTGGCGGGAAAGCTGTGGGGGGTGTTCTTAGTGACTGGCAGTCATGTAGATCCCCCCTGCCCTGCATGGTCGCAAGGGCGTGGGAAGGGTAGAGACCTTGCCTGGTACTCAGATAGCTGCTTTGGAACCAGCGGAGGACTGTGAGAGGGACCCTAAGAAAATGGCGACAGCAAGGCTTCCCTTGCAAGCCCGCCTCCTCCAGTGTCCAACCAATCAGAAATGATCCCATGTCCTGGGATGGTTCCTGGTTGTTCAGACAACCAATAGCATGGGCTGTCTTGGACTTTCCCCAGAAAGTCCTGAAAAACAGAGGGGTGGGAAGACATGGGTTAAATGGGCTTTTTGCTTCCCTCTCCTTCTGAATAGCCCATGATCTGTGTGAACTACCAGGGATCGACACTTACTCCTCTCAGGCTTTTTTTTTGTCATGTAAACGGCCCCAATGTTTCTTTTCTTTTTCTTTTTTTGTATTTTATTTAATGCCTATGCTATCCTTTTTCTTTTTCTATTTTTATGTATATTTTATATACTCTTTTAAAGTCCTGTAGTTGAAATTCTTAATAAAAGTGTTTTTTTAATAAAAACTTCTCACTACAACATGCAGGCTACATGACTTGAAGATCAAGTCTCCTCCTCCTGCCTGCTTTTTGTTAGATCTTTGCCTGATGAAGGGACCCAGTGGTTTTGAAAGCTGGCACAGATTTTTGTGCCTTTTGGTTGAGGGTCATCCCTGGTTAGTACTTGGATGGGAGACTGCCGATCAATATCAGGTGTTGCATGCAGGCTATATTTCAGAGGATGGAACTGGCAAAGCCACCTCTGAGTATTTCTTGCTTAAGAAACCTAAGAAATTCATGGGATTGCCATAAGTTGACAAGGACCTTGAAGGCCCATACACATACAATAAAGGTTCTCACTTAGTATGGTTTAGGAAAATTGTTCTGTCAGGAATTGTTGGAAATTCAACAATGTTCAGTCCTCCAAAAGCTAAAGATGTCTTAGAGCTTGTCTACACAGGCAATTTACCCCATCTTGTCCCCATCTTAGATCCCTGCGGTCCTGACGCTTTTGCCCTGTTCTGTCACTAGACAGTCCTCATGACCTCTGGGGCAGAGATGGGGCTAAGATGGGGGAAAGTCAGGGAAGGACCCTTTGCCGTGTTTTTAAAAAACCCAATTTAAACCATTCCTGCCAGGAAGGGACAGACTAGGCCCTGTGTATCTGCAGGAGCCCATCCCAGCATATTTCATGAAGAAATATGAACAGGAAAGGATGTTGCACTTTTAATATTTCATATTGTTAAGCACCCTGCAGAAACCAGATACCCAAACTGAGGTTTTTGCTGAACTTCAGATTGGGCTACATACAAGACTGGGAAATTATGCACATGCATGAGTTCCTCAAAGCTCTTCCTCAAAGTTGGCATAACTTTGCAGCTGCCTTGCTGCATCGCTGCAGCTGCAGCTGCCAGTCTGCCTTGCTCTTCCAAAGCAGCAAGGGGTCCTGTGTCGTGGGTCAGCTTCCTCACTTCCTGCCTGTCTGGACACAAGACTGTTTGGAGGCAGTAAAGGGGGAGGAATGGGCCAGATCTCTAGACAGGATACACCAGTGGGGAGCTGGAACATCCTGGCTCATGTGGATGAGTCCTTAGAGAGAGCAGCAGTCATAAGGAGAAGTAGCTTTTAGTGACCCAAAGTCTCCTCATCTCTTATACACCTATCCACCCCCACTTGAGATGTTTACAAAAACTTTTAGACCTCTACTGTTCCCACCCCTTATTTTCACACTTCTATCAAATGGGGGGGGGGAAACTAGTTTAATTTAGTGTTACTCAATGCACACATGCACACTCCATCAGAAACATCACACCCTATGGCATTTCCATTGCCATTTTACTTGCTCCACCTCCCTTTTCTTCTCATACTGCCTCTGTATGGCAGCAAAAGTACTACATATCCCAACATGCTCAACAATACCCTCTCATGCCCCCTCCCTCTCAATAAAGGGAAGGCATTTGTTTCTATTTGCTAATAAAATAGAGCAACAAACAAGTGGATTTTTGCAGTTTGTTTTTATTACCATTGACAAAGTGCCTGGGAATGTGGGTGGGTGGGGGATGCATATATATTTTGCCAACTTTGAGGAAGAGCTTTGAGGAACTCATGCATGCACATAATTTCCCAGTCTTGTATGTAGCCCAATCTGAAGTTCAGCAAAAACCTCAGTTTAGGTATCTGATTTCTGCAGGGTGCTTAACAATATGAAATATTAAAAGCGCAACATCCTTTCCTGTTCATATTTCTTCATATTCAGTATGGTTGCTCAATTGATATGTAAATAAAGCGGGCCACCACTCTGTAAACCATTGCTAGCCTGCATTATTTAAGCACTGAAGGAGATGCATCATCCGTTATGTGGCTCATTGGTGGCGTCCTGCTGCGTATTTAGCAATAAAGCCTCCGAGTGCCTCATCAGAAACAGCAGTTGGTCCAGGGGAAGTTCATTTATGCATGAAATATTCACAGAGCAACAATGCAAACCTTAAACATCAGTAATTGTGGGGTTTCTATTGTCGCTAACGAGTGTCTCTAAATTATTGTAAAAGACGGGCCAATTTACAAATTACATATATTTGTCATGCTTTTGTACCTTTAGTGAACTAACCATAATGGTGATAGCAGTTGTCTTTTTCAAATGTACACACATTTACTGAGCCTACTGGCTGCAAAGCAGGCAAGGACAGGAGCTGGCTTATGGAGAAAAAATTACTGGCGGTGGCCTATTCAAAAGACTTTTTGACACTGGTGACTTAGCCCTGCCCAAGGTGGCCACCTAGTATAGTCAGAAATGTCAGCCTGGCCAATCAGAGAAAATAGAAGATTAATCTCCCCATAATTTATCTCTACTATTGTAATTTATTAATTATATGCTCCCCTTAGCCATTTCTAGTCCCCCTGGATAATAGAGATGCAACTCCAAGATCTGTTTCTTTCATCTGTATCTTTCATGAGCTTAGTTATCGCTAGTCATGTCTTTATCTCTGTCATCAAAAAAGAAAAAAAAAGATATCAATGAAAAGGTCCTACTAACATTTTCCATAGTACTTTAAAAAAAAAAGGAGTACAGTTGTCCCTCCATATCCATGGATTTGGTATCCACGGATTTAAGTATTCACGGCTTGAAAATATTCTTAAAAAAATAATAATCCAAAAAGCAAACCTTGATTTTGCCATCTTATATAAGGGACACCATTTTGCTATGCCATTGCATATAATGGGACTTGAGTATTCATGAATTTTGGTATCCATGGGGGTGGGGGTGGGGTCCTGGAACCAAAACCCAGCAAATATGAAGGGACAACTGTATTTGGTTGAATAGACCCGCCCCCAATTTCTAAGGACAGCTTCTCAAGGACAGCCACCATTCCAATGTGCAGAGCCCATTATCCTCAGACAGTACAGGTACTGTGTTGGCTGGTGATGGTGACAGCTGTAATCTAGCATATCTGGAGGATGTGAGGTTGGGGTGACTGCCTACAGAGATACTTGCCTATCCCATTTTTTGTTTGTTTGTGAAAGAGAGTAAAAAATAAAAGCACACTTGTTTTTTTTAAAAAACCTTTATTTGTTCCAGAAATGGAAAGATGAGAGACTTTTTAAGATATTGCCATATGTATTTTGACCCACGACATCATGGAATGTACTATTGGTATAATGTGATTTGCAATGCTTTTTCCAACAGTCTATACATGCTTTTTATAATGTTTACTATTTTAGGTGGCAATTCTGATGTTTTCTTGTAGACTCATCAACAATGAAGACCCAGCCAGAACTTTGTTAAATTAAAGAGTAAATTGTTAACAGTTAAATAATTCGAAACCTCCAAAGTAGTTACTGTTAAAGATAAAATTTTAATTATTTACTATTTCTCACAAATAATTCAACAACATAACTTTAAATTACCTTTAAAAATATTTGAATGCAGAAGCCCAAGGAACAACACAAACCAGCCAACTATGGCCAAATCCACACTGTACAAATAAATCCAGTTTGATACTGGCTCCTTCCTATTTAATTTGGGGATTTGAAGTTTTATAAGGTTTTTAGCCTTCTCTGCCAAAAAGTGCTGGGGCCTCACCAAACTACAAGTTTCAGGATTCCAGGAAGGAACCATGGCAAATAATATAGTTTCACGTTTAGTGTGGATTTGGCATATATGTGTACAAACTGTGTTGCTTCATGATATAATTTAATTATCCCATCTGTTTTGGGCGAAAGAAACTACAGTAATTAGAAATAACTGATTTGCCATGAGTTATTTCTATGCCTTGGTCCAAACAATATTGAAAGTTGGCTTCACTTTAGTTATTTTCTAGTAATACAGTCAACAAAGATTCTCTTGGTATTTTATGTATGAATTAAGATATTTATATCTCATCCTCTGTCACAGGATCCCAGGGTGGTATATAGTCAAAGGTTCTATATTTCTGCAGTAGGCTCTTTATGGCTCTACTCTGTAGAAAGGGGAAAATTGCAGAGTGCAATCATACTGTAGAGTTGTTACCCTAAATGCTTGAGGGTCTTATGGACCCTCAACATATTGATATTAATGTGGGGAATTAATATACTTAGCTTGGCTATGTGAGGCGGGGAAACAGATAGCAGGCTCTTTTAACTTATGTTTACCGATACTAAGGAGGAAATGTTAAACTAGATAGTACAATTATTTGAGAAAACAATAATAACAATGTTCTCACACACACACTCAGGCTTCAAGCCCTCACACAAGGCTAGCGAATAAAATAGGAAATGTTGGGATTGAGGAATAAAGACAGGTGTTGTTTGTGGGAGATATGACACCTGTCCTGGAGAGCAGAGATTCCTGCAGCAACAGGGTCTCAGAGTGAGCTGTCAGCAATCCAGCAGCATGGATGTAGGAGGAGCTGATGACAGATTGTTGTTGTTTTGAAGAGGTTTTTATAGTCAATATTTGCCTTCAGGGGATGGGATTTAGAGTGAAAGACAATGCTTCTTGGAGTTGCTCAGGGTGAGATGATAAACACTCCAAATATGTTAATGGCTTTTAATGTGCGGCTACTTTGTGACTGAATGAAAGAAACCACCTTCTTTCTTTGTGGAAGGGTAGAGGTATGGGGATCGTTTACAGATTTGAGTATCTCAGCTTTGGCTGATAGGATTAGCCAGGTGTTGCCTTGCAAATAAACATTTATTTGGAGTTTGGGCTGCCCCCTCCTTAAGTGCATTCCTGACTTAGCAGTGTTTGTCTTTAAGATTCCTAGTTTTTGAATTTCATAGCTTTAATGGCCACAGTATGTGGAAGGCCACATTTGACCTAATTGTTGAATACTGCCAATTTATTATTTATTATGGCCCCTCCTTAGTGCATACCTGACTAAGCAGTGCTAGTTTTTGGGATTCCTAGTTTTTGGGGGTCTCCAGTGTACTGGCCACACTTCGTGGAAGGCCACAGTTGACCAAATTATTAAATATTGCCCATTATTACAGATATGGGTCAGGAGATGTGAGAGTAGGTAACAGAGTGGTAAGTATCTTACCACAATTAAAGTTTTGGACTTTTAGGCAGAAATGTTTTTGTGAGGTGCACAAATAAGAGTAAGCTGAGGAGGGGCACAGTAAGTCAGTGTGAAATAACAGCAAACTAAATCTAAGTAACAGATATGAGTGCATTCATCCACCACTCACGCTAGAGTCTGACAACTGAGAAGCGAAAACAAGGTAGGGAAATCCACAGCACACAATTACAGCAGTGCAACACCTCTGTAACTGCCATGGCTCTAGCCTATAGATTTGTAGTTTGGTGAGATACACTCCCTTGTAAAGAAGCAGAAAATTCTAAGTACTGTACTCTTGACTCCCCAGATTCTAGGATTCCATAGGATGGAACCTTTGCAGTCAAAGCAGTATCAAAGTGTGATAATTGTGTGGTATGGATAAACCCAGAAGAAACCACTGATCTGGAAAGTTTTGGAAGTCACATCTCAATACCAGATCAAATATAAATAGAAATAAAAGTAAACAGCAACAAAATGGGAGAGATTTCCTCCTTTTTAATTAAGCATAAATAATTTCCTGAGCAGCTTTGAAAGCTCTACTCTCTTTTTGGAGCATTCACCCTGGCTCAGGGTTTCAACATGACTTGTTTTATGATGTTTTCTAGAAAGTTCAGAAAATTAAATCTTTTCCAGTTTCAGAAATGTGCATGATGGATGTGTTTTGGGATTCAGATCAAGGGTAGGAGAATGCTTCTTTAAATTATTAGCTTGGCTTCTTTCCACCATCCAGCCGCTCTGTTAATTAAACAGCGGACATATGTTAAAGCTGTTTTACAAGCATCTGGAAAGAAAAATTAACATTTTTTATCACTGTCAGAGTAATTTCTTAACTGTACGTATATGTGGACAATGTGAAAATTAAGTTCATTAAAAAGTTGGAGTAGCTTCTATTAATTATGAAGCAGGCCTTATAGCATGGGGAAGACATGGCTGCACTGCAGATAATTTTGATCCCCCCACAAGGTACAGAGTTAGGGAAGATAGTGTGGCTAGTTGTGTAATATGCAGCACAATTATGTACACATATAGTTGGAAGCAATTTTAAAAGACATAGCTACATTACTCTGTTTAAGCATAAAAAGGGAAGGAAAAATTAGTTCTACGACATCTTTAAGATGAAACAATTCATTTAGGTATATGTGATTGTGGGCTAAAGTCCACTCCTTAAAATACAAAGGATTGTCTGCACAGGCATGAATACCCCGGGTGTAGCCTGGAGTATTCCGGCCACGTGCCAGTAGCATCCCCCCCCTCGTTACTTCCCCTTACATTGAGGCAACGGAGGGGTGTTCATGAACCAGTGCCTCTCTTCCCCATGCTGTTCGCATCTTTTGAGGCCAGGAACGAGGCGCCTGACCATGGTCACATGACTGGACATCTTGCAGTGACCTCACCAGACAAGATGCACTTGATCTGGCTGGGAAATGACTGTGCCAGGCACTGCACAGGCCTTGTGTGCAGACCATCCCCTGTTGTGGTAATGGAACTCATTGTTTTCTCTGGAAGAACAGCAGCAAACTGTGAGGTTTTCTTTTAACCATATGTATGCCCCATTTTAAGGGGTATTTGCACCGGATTCTTGTCGGAACTACCAGGATGACATCCGGATAGTTCAGACTAGAAACAGAGTCAAAGCTCTGCATCATCTGGACAGTTGGGCATGGGAATGGGGGCGGGGAGGACATTTCATTAGGCCCATGCAGAAAAGGCCCAAGTAAATCCTACATAGGGCTCTACCATTAGGCAGAGTGAGGCAACCACAGAAGGGATCAGTTCTTTACTGGTCCTGTGATTCTACTCTCAGGACATTATCAGACTAGCATCTAAAAATGCTGTAATTCCATGATTGAGGAAAGCAGAAACATAGTGGTATGATCACAATAATTATTGCATATCACTGTAATTGTGCAATACTACCACCACAGAATTATTGCATGGCCACCACTAGTGATTTAAGAACGGGATTGAAGCTTGTGCTATAGTAATACTTGTCTTTGCATTGCCACCTAACAACAGAGTATTAATGCGTCCTGCTTTTAAGGGAAATTTTCCCTTACTTCTGTAATTTTGCATGGTTGAGATGTTGGCTGTCCTTGTGAGAAGAGGTGACTTTTATCTAAAACAAATAAATAACCAAAGAACTTCACATATAAAGACTTAAACAAACATTAAAAGTTAGAAAGAAAAGGTTACAGTTGATTAAAAGAGCATCCTATAGGTCCTGTTCATGTTCTCCCCCAGAAGTTTAATTATGTGTTCTCATTGGGAAAGGGGAGGGGGAAAAAGAGGACTGCCCAGTCATGCTGGAATCGCACAATTGCAGCAGGACGTGATAATTACATACTTGTCAATACTGTGAAAAGAGCGATATTGAGGGTATTGTTGGGTTTTGCCAGTTAATGAAAAGTGGCACCTAATTAATGGGTGGAGCACAGACTGAGCATAGGAGGAGGAAGATGTCATGTGATAACAGGGCTAGTTTGTGCTACCACCCGATAGTAATTGCACAATTATGGCCTTATGTGATAATGTCCTTAGTTTTACGTCTGTTCCTCTCACAGCTGCTCCAGAAAGTGCAAGAGCAAATCGTGTTCTGGGCCTAGGGATCCTAGATCTCATGGGCCAAACCCACTCCTCAAGGCGAAGGTAAGAATCTCAGGGCAACAGCACTGCCCTGAAACACATTTGTACAGTTGTCCCTCCATATCCACAAATTTGGTATTCATAGAATTAAGTATTCACAGCTTGAAAATATTCTTAAAAAAATAATAATCCAAAAAGCAAAGCTGGATTTTGCCATGTTATAGAAGGGGCACCATTTTGCTATGCCATTGCATATAATGGGACTTGAGTATTCACGGATTTTGGTATCCACAGGGGGTCCTGGAACCAAACCCCAGCAAATATGAAGGGATAACTGCATATGTATTTTCTTCATTTGTTATACTTAGCAAATGCTTTTGTTTGTTTTATTTTTATTTTAGTGGCCTACTATGCACAACCATGGCTGATGCTTCATGCATCGTGCTTAATGATATCATCAGGGGCCATCCATTATAACATCACTCTTGTAACATCACTTGGGCCTACCCACTGTAATATCACAAGGAGTGGTCCTTACATCTCAGGTTTGGGCTCTGGAATCTCAGGGCTTGGGATAGTCCTGATGTGGCAGCCCAGATAGACTTTATACTTGAGAGAGATCTCCCACACAATCCAGAACATCTGTAGCAGGAGTGATAATAAAAGAAAGAAAGAATGGATTTGGCAGTGGATTCACTGGTCACCCCTCAGTGTTGTGACTGGGGGAGCAATGGCAGCATCCCAAAGAGACAATCCCAGAGAGAGCCTTGGCTATTGTTCCCTCTTCCAGGATAAAGGTTCTTGTTTAACAGTGCTTGATCTGTGCTGTTATACCCTCCAACACTTCACAACTGAAACCAGGACACATGTGGCCATGCAACATCAGAGTATGGTCAAACAAAAATTATTAATGAAGAACACCACACAAGGTAGGAGAGATTGCAGCTGCTGGCTTTTGCCTGAGCCTACTGGGAAGGGCAAGATTCTGTGCCATCCTCTTCTCTCCCCACTGAGTTAATTGAGTGCAAAGTACTTTTGCATTTTGAACTCAGTATGCAACAAAGGGGGAAAGGGGGAGAAATAAACTGGGACAATTCAATGACCCTATGATTCTATGATTTTAGAAGCAGCTGAAAAACTAGAATGGTAGAGGATTAATCAAGACTGTCCCTGTCACACCAGGCAGCTGGAGGATATGAACTCTTTCAGCCACTTGCCCCCAAAGTTTGTTACTCAGTTCTTAATTTCCAAAATCCCTGACCACTGGCCATGTTGGATGGGGCTGTTTAGAGAGAAACCTATCAGATCTGGAGACCAAATGGGAAGCAATGTCAGTGTTGAACTAAAATTCAATGCCAGTCCTCTCAGCTTCTTCACATGAAATACAGGGGGTACCATTTTATCCTCAGGCAACAAAATATTTTATTTTTGGCTGGTCTCCATCCCTCTACCTTTACTTTATGTTTGCAGACTTTATGCTAAAAAATGGGAAGCTGCTAACACCAGGTGGTCTTAAGGACCCTCCAAATATCTATATTAACTTGGGGAATTAATATACTCAGCTTGGCAATGCAAGAGGAGGGGAACAAAGCAGGACCTTTTAACCTATGTATACCGGTACTCAGGAGGAGATTGATACACTAGATAGTACAATTATTTAATTTTTATTTAGGAAATGATAATAACACAATTCATGCACACATTCAGGCTTCAAGCAAACAAGCAAGGCTGGTGAATAAAGTAGGAAGGTTTGGGATAGAGGAATAGAGTGAGAAGTTGTTTACAGTGATATTGTACTGAGCAGAGGAGTTGTGTTCGCTGAGAAAACCAGCAGAGTGGGGGGCCAGAAGCAGGAACAGCTATGCAGTCTGATGTGGAATCCAGAGAAAGTGAACTATATGCACTTGAGTGGAGTTTTGAAGAGGTTTATATATCTGATAATTCCCTTTGGGGAATGGAATTATAGAGTGGAAGTCAATGCTTCTTGGAGATTCTCAACATAATATAATAGACACTCCGGATGTGTTAATGACCCTTAATGTTTTGATACTTTGGAATTGAATGGAGGAAGCAACCCTCTTCATTTGTGGGAAGGTAAAGGGAAAACAGCCCTTTATACTCCTTGAGTATCTCAGCTTAGCCAGATGTTCAGGCAAGACATTGCCCAGCGGTTACCTTTCTTTGGAATTTGTGGTGGTCCCTCCTTAGTGCATACCTGACTAAACAGTACTAGTCTTTGGGATTCCTGGTTTTTGGGAGTCCCCAGTGTACTGGCCACACTTCGTGAAAGGCCACAGTTGACCAAATTATTAAATATTGCCAATTATTACAGACATGGGGCAGGGGGTGTCAAGGCTGGTAACAAACCTGAGTATGAGGTATAAAGAATGAGATGCTTTTTTGATGAAGAATTTCCTCATGTGGACTGTATGAAATGTTTTTGGTCCTGTTACCCCTGAGTATCCTGTTATCAGGATTACTGTGTTTATCCCTAGCGCAGCCCCATATAAACTGACACCTGGTAACATCTTCCTTAAAATGAAGTTGCTTCAACTAGAAAGAGAGCCAAAATAATCATGGGGGGGGCAATCTGGATAAGGGTGATTATGGATATTGTAGCAAAATTCCCAAATTTTCCAAGGTCTTAAAGGGACCACAGTGTTTGAGAGGTGGCATGGGGGTGTTGGGAAATGTGAGAGACAGTAATCAATTGGCAAAACAGAAGCTGAACAACAACCAGTCCCACATCCACCCCCACACAAAGGGTCTAATAGAGAAAGAAAAAAAGTGTAATCTTCTTTATAAAACTTATAAAAGTAGCTTTAACTATAAATTAAATGTGCATAATCAAATAATTGTCTAATGGAGGAAAAAGAGGGGAAAAGAAAAGATGGCTGTGGGTTAGAGTGATGCAGGAAGAGAGACAGTGAGGAAAAAACTAAGAGAATGGGAAATTACCATGAAATAGGCATGATTGTCCAGTCTGTCTCTTATATTCTGAAGGATTGAGAGTTCTTTGCTGTTTATCAGCTAATCTGTATCTATTTGGAGTTGTCTCTAGTCACCTTTTGGTTACCTGTGCTTCTCATAGAGACAGTATTGTCCAGATAGGCAATTTAAACTTCAGCCATTCCCCTTAAGTATCCTTAAAGACTAGACTTTTAGGAAATCTATAATGGGAGAATAAATATGCAGCTTTAAATCTTTCCATACTGTTTATTAGCCTGTAAGGCAATAGTAGATTTTTCTTCATTTCTTGGGAGGATTATTCATATCACATAGACATTATTTATTCCAGGTACTTTGCTTCTATATACTCTGAGCAGGAGTTCATTGTATCAGATAGACATTTCCAGCCTAAGCCTATATCTCTTACCATGGACTTTACATAATCTATGCATCTTACTTACATAGACATCATAAGTGCTTCAAACTGAGTTCAAAGTGCAAGAGTAGTTTGCACTCAGTTAACTCAGCAGGGAGGGGAAGAGAAGAGAGAGCAGAATCTTGCCCTTCCCAATAGGCTCAGGAAAAAAACAAACTGCTGCAGTCTCTCCTAGCTTGCGTGTCCTTCCTCATTAATAGCTTTTGCCATCTTGACAATACTCTGATGTGGCTTGACCATACATGTCCCAGTTTTCATCTGTAGGAGGGTATGGGAAGTGGCCTGGGATGCTGCATGCAGTAAAGGGCCACACTTTGTCCACCCTGGGGATAGAGGAAGAAACCCGGCTTGATAGATTGGCTATAGTGGGTGTCTCAACAGTAAAGTGGGTGGCTATTGCAGTTAGAGATACCCAATCTCAGGATCTGGCCCTCAGTTTTCATCAGTTATCTTCAGGTGGGATACAAAGTTCAAATTCTTCAGTTTGAGTGGGCTGAGATCTGGGTGAGAAGAAAGAGCCATGTGCCAATCTCCAGTTTAGCTAGTAGAACAGCAGCTTGCTATTATTTCTGAGGCTTAATTGACTTTTAATTGCAACTTGCAAAGACTCTCCAGGAGGTCTATGTATTTATCAGTTAGCTTCTCCCCCCCCCCCCGGTCATTATGATGCCAGGGCTTACCCTTATCCTGTCTCCCTAAGGACATTATCACACAAGCCTCCTATCTCACTGCAATCACGTTGTTAAAGGAAACAGAAACATACCAGTTTGGAAGCATTCATTATCACACTTCTCTGGAACAGTGTGAAGGTGCTGCTTTCGAGATCTATGGTCCCATGGACTCTTTCCCACACAATCTCCTTAACCCTGCTTTCCTGCCATATGCTCTACCCAGCATGCCTTTCTGGTTTTTAATTTTAATTTTTAACATAATTGCAGAGTTATGGTAATGTGCGATTTAATAAAAAAATAAAAAAAGGAAAAGAAATTGAAAAGAAGAAAAGAAAAACAGCCTGCTTGTGAACAGTGGGGGGGAGAGGAGAGAGGAGGAGAATCATGCCCACTGTTGCCATGTGGCTGCATAAGATCAGAACTGCAGCGGGAGGAACTGATCACACATGAGGACTAGTGAAAAAACCATGTGATTGGGAGCTTGTTTATGGGTTTTCTTGTTAATGAAAAGGGGCACTCTACCAATGCTTTGAAGGCAAAGCAGCAATGAGAGAGATATGATGTCATGGGATAAATATGGCCAAAGAAGCCATTCCAGCTTTGATTGTGGTTTAAAAGCCTCGTGTGATAATGTCCTAAGTAAGTGAGAAGGAATAATCCCCTCACTTCGCCTTGATCTAGGAACAGGACCTTTACCTGTCTTAATTTCCTAAAAATAAAATGTTCTCTCTCTCCTACTTTCTCTCTGTGTGGCTGAATGACAAGCTGTGAGCAACTGTGGTTGGTACTTAATGCATAATGCTTGATGACCTCACCAGGGTCTCTTCCTAGGTCTCAGGTTTTTGCCTCCAAATCTTAGGACCTGAGACATTCCTGAACTGGCAACCCTAATTACAGGGATTACAGGGATTACAACCCTAATCTCCATGTGCAAAGATGTCTCATCAGATTTCATCTTGTTGGGATGCACACTTAACAGTTGCTCTCTATCCTCACTAAGAATCTTATCACATGAAGAAGTAAAGTGGGAATGTAGCCGGATTGTTTTGCCTTCCATTTTGCCTTGCCACGTGGCAGCATCATTCTTCAGTCCTGGTTCCATGGGAGATGATTGTAAAAGCGAGTCTTTTCTAACGGATTTTTCCAGTCAGAAAAAACCCCCCTCACTTTTACAACCCTCTCCTATGGGACCAGAACTGAAGAACTACTGAAGAATGACAACATCATGTGGTAAGGCAGAACAGAAGGCGAAATGATCTGGCTGCACTTCCATTTTACTTTGTCATGCAATAAGCCTCTAAATCTGACTCAGGCAACGGCTCACTGAAGTGATAACAGTATAGTGATTCTGAGATCAAGGACACCCATCAAAAACTGACCACTGAAAAAATAAATAGGAGTGTCACAGCTACTCTGCTAGGCTGTATGGTGTATTCATACATATCAGTATGGCTGTACATTCTCACACTGATGTACTGAACCCATTCGTATTTTGTAGAACTCCCCATGTGCTACTGCTAATCATGACAATATGTTATATATCAGTGAGGCGATATCCAGTTCCTAATTTCCCTGAGTGATGAGACATACCTGCTTCTCCAGCTGGAGAGAATCATGTCATAGTCCCTAATGAAAGAACTGAATGGAGCTTAGAGCCTCCACACAGTATTCCTCTGTAATGGGCTGTGAAATTTCAAGACTTAGTGCCAAATCCTGCCTGACGTGAGTCACACATAGAATCCAATTGCAGTCAATGAGGCTATGTGTGTCAAAAAGAGATATGACCTAATGCTGACTGATGGTAATTTTCACTCTTTCTTTTGACACCAGCTGATTATAGGCTGTACCCAGGGAGTGCCCGTGACTGAGTCCACGAGTGTCATGTGAAAGCAATAACATTTCTTACAGGAAAAAGTTCTTGATTCCATTTCATATGAACTAAAGAAAGCACAATCACATATTTATACAGCAGAGCCAGTGGTTAAAGTGTTGGCCCAGGACTCTGGAATCTTGACTTGGCTATGGAAATCCACTGGGTAATCTTGGGCAAGTCACACTCTCTCAGCCTCAGAGGAATGCAATGGCACCCCCCCGAACAAATTTTGCCAAGAAAACCCATGATAGGGTCACCTTAGGGTCACCAAAAGTTGGAAATGACTTGAAGGCAACAACAATGATTTATATGACACTCAGTGGATTTTTATCTGTGCTTAGTCATGTTTAGGATAGATCCATTGGAGAAAACGGAACTAGTAAGTCACGACTCACTTAAACATCTTTCATTTCAATAGGTCACATCTAAGCATGACTGGGTCTAGATTTAGATTTAAGTCTTGCTACGTGAATCAAGGAATCTAGTCCAACCCCTTGCCCTGCAGGAACACACAGTCAAAGCACTCCTGACAGATGTCCATCCAGCCTATGTTTAAAAACCTCCAGAGAAGGACACTCCACCACACTCTGAGGCAGTGCATTCCACTGCTGAACAGCAATTACTACCAGAAAGTTCTTCCTAATGTTTAGGTGGAATCTATTTTCCTGTATTTAGAGTCCTTTGCTCTGTGTCCTAGTCTCTGGAGCAGCAGAAAACAAGCTTGCTCCATCCTCAGTATGACATCCCTTCAAATATTTAAACATGGCTATCATGTCCCCTCTTAACCTTCTCTTCTCCAGACTAAACATGCCCAGCTCCCTAAGCCACTCCTCATAGAGAATGGCTTCCAGATCTTTTACCATTTTGGTCAATGTCCTCTGGACAGATTGGGTGCATTTGGATGTAACAAAAAGCAGAATAATAAAGAAATAGAAGCAGTGAAACAAAGCCTAAGGTCATGATATGTAGGCCATCATGTCTATGCCTGAAAAGCCAGATTCACAAATTACAGAAACCCAGCCCTGACCATATTTCAAACTATTCTAACATCTAAGCTGCACAGAAGATCTTCTGTGTGCCAGATATTTTGAGTTCTGTGTTTTATCATCTACTGGTATTTGTTCACACCTTCTAAGAAGGATCAGGATTAGGTGGCAGATGGAGTACAACATGAATATAACCATTTACTGAGCTGGTTAACATGATGCAGAACTGTCCCCAAATCCAAGCTATTAAAATAATGAATGCCAAAGTATAGCTTGTTCAATGAATTAATCTTGGGCCTCTGATGGTATCAGAAAAGCACTGGGGGTTTATATTCTC
Organism: Gambelia wislizenii; assembly: GCA_030847615.1. NCBI lineage: Eukaryota > Metazoa > Chordata > Lepidosauria > Squamata > Crotaphytidae > Gambelia > Gambelia wislizenii. The sequence goes on from JAUMIR010000004.1 coordinate 40,260,817, forward strand.
ACAGGTTGCAATTTCATCAAAAGATCCCCTCCCCCAGTATTGATTTATACCTATGAAATATTTCTCCCTATCCATTATCCTAAATGCAGTGTTCTCAGAGAAAATCTATGTAAGTCATTAGAAAATTTTATGCTCTCAAATTAATGTGTTTTAAAGGATGCTTTAATCAAACTTTTTTAAAATTTAAAGAAATATTACAAGAAAAAAGTTCCAGCTTCCCAGATTTAATCTGCTGTGTGTGTTTTTTTTTAAAAAAGAGCATATATGGAGTAGATTGTTTTATCTGAGAAATTAACAATGTGAAAGTGAGCCAAGAATCTAAGGCATGGTCCACCATACGGCCTAACTGATTAATATGGGTAATATATTTAATGAAGCAATGCCATGGGCTTTGAAGGGGTCTCTTTTATCCAATCAACAGCAGAAGTGCAATTTATATAATTATGGTGGATTATTCTGAAATGATGGGTGTTTGCTTGTTATTGTTACCATGATCATGATTCTTTGAAAAATATCTTTTCCCCCAATTATCAGACCATCACTTAAAAACAAATATGTTTCACTATATATTTGTGTGATGTTTGCCTCACCAGGCTAGACCCACAGTTTCTAGCCCTGGCTGTCTGTCACTCTCCCCTTGCCCTAGGGTCCCCCTGTTCTAGCCCTTTCTAAATTTGGGTCCTGGGACTCTAGGTGACATTATTGGGGACAAGTCTGGATAAATGTGGTTTCTGTTATGGCAAGCATGACCACCCCTTATTCCAGGGTGAAGAAAGCCAGTCTGAGGAGTTTATCACACAAGAGTCTAAAAATGATGTAATTTCACTGTTGAGGAAAGCAGAAACATAGAGGCATGCTCACAGTAATTATTGCACATTGCTATAATCGCCCAGAACTACCACCATGGAATCATTGCACAATCACCACTAGCAGTTTAAGAACTAGATTTGAGCTTGCACTATAGTAACCCCTAACGCTACAAGAACTGTCAGGGAAATAGGAAATTATATAAGTAAATATACATAGTTTCCAACCCTGAGATTCTTTGCATGTTGCAGCAACCAATCAATGAAGCCTTGCAAATTGTAACAAGCTGCTGCACTACTACCTGAGCTGGAGACTGGTATACAGCCTTTTCCTCTTGCCCAGAGTCAAGCCACCCAAAGCTGGAGTATTTGCACCCTCATTTCCTGCCTGGAGATGATCCATGAAAATTGGAGACTCAGGGCCAGCCCTGAGATTTTATTATTTACTTATTTAGAGTATTTATACTTGGCACTTCAGCCACAAAGGCTCTCAGAGCAGCTTGCAAATGGTAATTTGACAGTTCCCTGCCCTCAGGTTTACAATCTAAACACAACACACAAGGGAAAAAAAAGAGAGAGATAGCAGCTGAGGGAGGGAATTAAGTCCAGCAGATACTGCCTATTCTTTCACCGGCTGTTGGGGTGCAGGCTCCATGGAGCTGTGCCTCCCTCTTCCTGGCCAGGGCAGTGTGACACCTGGGACAGAGGGCGGGCCTTTCTTCTGATTATGGGTCTAGGCATGATTGAACTAAAGAGATATGGCAATCCTACTTCCGTTATGTGTGTGTAATTATCAAACTTATTCAAAACTTTAAATGGTCCTATTGAACAAATACTTTTTAAAGGTGCTGTTCAACTTACATAACATGGAAGAATATTTGGATCATTTTTTAAAGGAACCTACTTTAAAAATTGATAATGACCACTAGCTCTTTTCCAGCTGGTGGTGAGTATATAATGCAAGAAATTCTCTATATGTTTTGGGAACCACATGTGTTCAGAACTTACAGGGGGAAAAGTGGATTACAATTTCCAGAATCTCCAGAGGCCATGCTGGCTGGTAGGTTTTGGGACCTGTTGTTTTAAAAATAACTTTAAAAGTTGTGCATGTGATGTACATTATTTTATTTGATGAAAGACTGTAAAGAAGAAGCTATATATGTAGCTAATATGTAATTCCACCATAGCTAATACGTAACATGAGAACATAATGCTGGATCAGACCAAGGTTCCATCTAGTCCAGCATCCAGTTTCCAACAGTCGCCAATCTTTGAGAAGCCCAGAAATTTAGTCAATTACCTCCCCCTGCTGTTGTTCCCCGCTTGCCAGCAGCTGATACTTGAGAACAATGCCTTTGGACTTGGAAGTTTCTTTTAGTTTTCATAGTTAACAGCCCTCACTACACCTATCATCTATGTATTCCTCTCCTTTCAAAGGCATCTAAGCCTGTGTCTATTAGCACTTCTTGTGACAGTGACTCTGTAAATGAATTGTGGGTTAGATCCAGACATAGTCATATAGCCATTGCATTTATTTCACTTTGTCTACTCTGTCTGTGACTAAGGGCTTATCTACATAAGAAATATACCCATTCTTGACCCTGTCTTAGAGCCCTGCAGTACTGACAAGGCAGGGCTTTCCTCCCATTCTTCCCCCGGGCAGTCCTCATGACCCTGGGGCAAAGATAGATCTAAGACGGGTATAAATCCCTGTAGGGCTCATTACAATGTTTTTTTTTAAATACCTGCTTTGATTCATGCCCACTGACAAAAAATGGATTGGCCCCTGTGTGACTGCAGGAGCCCATTCCACCACACTGGCCCATCACTGCAGTGGCTAGTCACGCAGCAGGAAGGAGACATGCAGCATGTGACCAAGGCTGGTAATATGCAGCGGTCCTTGGTCACATGTTCTGGGCTGGCTTCCTAGCTTCTGGGAGAGTGAGGCAGATGTGGTGGAGATTGTGGTGGTGGCAGCTGCAGCAATGGGCTGGCATGCCTGTCTGGACTTCCTCCCATTTCATGGAGGGAACAAAGGAGGAACAGGCCTGATCCAGGCCTGTGTAGATATTCCCTTAATCTGGATTTAATCTATTGTGGTGGGCAAAGTACCCCCCCCCCCATCATCTGCCAGTCAATTTCATTGAGCGACCCTCCCCGTAAGCTCTAGTGTTATCAGTGGAAGAAAAAAAAAATCCCTAGCTATTCTTTCTATACAAGGTATAGAATGTTTTAAATTACATCCCCCTTTACTTGTGCTTCTCTCTATCCTTTAAGCTTGAAAATCTTTAGTTAGTTTTTTCTCACAGTTCATTTCTTGAGCCTCTTGACCATTTTGATTCCTTTTTGCACATTTTGTAGCTCCACAATACCCTTTTGAGATAGGACAACATCATAGATTGCCCTTTCCCAGTAGGGTTCACTCCAGATACTTCAGACTACAGCTCCCATGAACCCCATCCCATTTGGCAAAAGGGCTGGGGTTGTGGGAAATGTAGACCAAGACACCTGGAGAGCACAATGTTGGAGAATACTGCCATAGATTTAGAAAAAAAAAAGGATTATTATATGGGCCATACTGAAGGATTATCAGACCATTTTACAATAGTGGGCAAGGGAAAGTATGAGAAATATTTGTAAGATTTAGAAAATACATTCTCTGTCACACTTTTTGACTCTGTGTGCCAATAAAATTATCCATCACACCCTCTGATGACAGATGTCTAAATGTCCAAATAATGCACAGCATAGAGAAGTATGCATTTTGACAGCTTGAGTCAAGTTTCTTAAGAGACTGTGCAGACTTCAGAAGTGAGTGGAATGAACAGATGCTGTGAGCCTATCCTTCTGATTCAGTTTGCTGCAGTGCAGGAGGTATAAATACATTTGCAAATGTTCACAGGGCCATGAGAAGTGAGGGGCTCCATTATAGCAACCAGTGCTTGTGAATCCCAGGGTAATTCTGATTTTAAGTACACCTTTTATAGATCAATTTGGCTGAATGGTACTACCAGCTAAATGAAGTGAAAGTACAATAGGAGAAGCCTTGCAAACAATGTAATGTATCACTTAAAGAGTGATAACCCAGCAAGTGGAAAATGTGGCTTTTGTTGAAAATTGAAAGCATATTTAGCATTTAATTTGGTTAAACAAAAGGAAATAACAGGCATATGTACAACACATATAAACATGCTCTGTATACAGTGTTAGATGGCATCTGTTGATATGGGATATGAAAGCTATATTGGGTTTTTGTCTATTAAGAAAAACCGAACTTGAAGATCTTGGCCAAGATCCTGTTCAGTGCTGGTGGAACAAAAGCTCTACTAGTCAACTTATAGCCCACCAGTAGCCCAAAGTAGTGTTATAGCTCTGATGTTCATCAGAGCTTTTCAGCATTGGGGCATATTCTCATGGCCAGTTGCTGAAGGTCCAGGAGAGCAATGTTTCTTCCTTTTCCCCACATGCAGAACTGCAATTGGATAGTGTCCAGCAGCCCTCCCACCCTGGCCACTGATTAGCCAAGTGTGATATATCTAGGTGCTATATAACCAAGGTTGGGTACAGGCTGTCATTGCACAACAAGTAAGTGGATACCTCCTTCCACCATGATCAACAAAGTACATAAACTGGTATGATGGAAGGCTATGCCAGCATGTGTCACCAAGAAGATTCCAGCTCTTGTTTCGAACTGTTGTGAATTGATACCACTGTAGAATGACTACATTGTGTGGATCCTGAAAAAAAAAAAGTGATGGGGGAGGGGATAAAAAGTCTCATAAAGGTTAACAAAGATATGCAAAAATATATACATTAGGAAAAGTGATTGTCAAAATATGCTCGAAAGGGGGAAAATAGTCTTGCAACCCAATACAGAACATGGACAGAGCAGGAATATTGGAAAGATTCTGAGAAATGCAGCAAAAATGAAAGGGACAGATTTTCACATTTTATTGCAAAGTGATAGAGCACATACTGTATTTTGCACACAGCATGTCTTAGATTCAGTTCTTAGCATCTGTAGACAAAAGAACTCCAGTTTGCTGGGAAAAATCCTTGTCTGAAATCATGGAAAGTCATGGACAGACAACACTGGGGTTCATTCTGACTCAGTGCTTTATTCAGGACAGTGTTAAAGTCTAAAACACAACCCAGCAGAGTTTAGAAGTTATTTTTTTGAGTTACAGCCTAAAATTCCCCTGCTTCTAGGGGATTCTGGGAATTGTTGTCAAAGATCTAACTTTACTAAGCTCTGCAATAAACTATGAGCACAACCCCATCTGAACCTTGGAACTTCACACCCCACTGCTCTCTTTTTGAACAATATGCATCAAAGAAGGTGTTTGAATTTTCTGCTTTTAAAAATAATTGTAATTTTTAAACAAAAATTTACAATATTTATTTTAAAAATGCCACAAAGAATAAAATACCCCCAGTACATTTCACTAAGTGTGAGCAAATGACACCATCATATGTATCATTAATGGTATAGTAAGGAGTTTATCAGACGTGGCAAAGATGGTGTCATAATGATGCCCAGAGAACGCGAAAGGGCGCCCATTTCTCATGACATCATGATATGGCGTTCTCCTTCTGTAAAAAAGGCATTCTTTTTTATTGACAGGCCAAGCCATCAATTGATCTGCCATGGCATTTTTTTCATGGAACTACAGGCATCTGAAACTGTATTCCATTGTGCCGGCATAATTACAGCGTTAATCGGCAGTCGTCGTGATAACTAGGTTTGTGATGCTCTTTTTATGAACTTCCCTGTTTTTCAGGCAAGTTTTAAAGTGTGTTCATTTTTTAAAAATTTAGCTGTTTTTAGACTTTTAAGCACACTCACATCTTCTTGTGAGAACTGCTGAAATCACACGCACCCACCAACATGGAAGTATAGTTGTCCCTTGATATTCACTGGGGTTTGGTTCCAGGATCCCTGTGGATACCAAAATCCATGATACTGAAATCCCATTATATGCAATTGCATAGCAAAATGGTGTCTCTTATATAAGATGGCAAAATCAAGGTTTGCTTTTTGGATTATTATTTTTTAAAGAATATTTTCAAGCCAGGAATACTTAAATCTGTGGATACCACATCCGTAGATACGGAGGGACAACTGTACAGGGCTGTTTTTTCACACCATTACAGCAGTGTTTGATAAAAAGGGTTATTTTGCCAGGACACGTACACTTTAAAATATGGCGGGACAGAAACATTTTTAGAGGCTCGTCTGATTTGTGAGATTATCAGACACTCTAAATATGGCATTATCACAACCCCAGGAGAATGCTAAAGGGCTTCCCTTTCAGATGAGATCATTCCCCTCTCCTAATGCTCCTGTTTGGCTGTTGTTACTCTAGTGCTGCTTTTTATTGATGGGCTAAGTGATCAATGGATCCCCTGTTCTGTTTCTGTTATGGAACTGACAGTGAGTGAAAAGGTGCCCATTTCATTGGTGTGATCCCATCATCAATGGAAGGTCCATGCCAGAACACTTTCTGGTGAGATCAGGACATCCAGGTACGTAAGTGACAGACTTTTTTGTAGCCTCCCTGGGTTACTTGTCATGTTTTAAGTGTGTTTTTGTGCTTGGTGTTACTTTTTGGGTTTCTTTTTCTTTTTCTTTTTTTGAATTTCCCATGCTCTCTGGGCTGCCCTGAGGCAACAAGCTGTAAATAAGGTAGGTCTGAAAAGTTTTTCTTTTCTGCTAGGACAGGAACAGGAGACAGGCAGGAGAGGAGATTGCGGGATGGGAACACTTTTTTTGTTCTCATCTGATAATCTGCAAAGTCTTACGTCACAGTGAGTGTAATCTATAGCAGTGGTTTTTAACCATGCATGTAAACAATTTTCAAAGTAACAGGGGAAAAAAACCCCTATCTTTTTTTGGTTCTGTTTCATGGACTCAATGAAATCCACCAAGGAACCCCAGGTTATGAAACCCTGTCCCATAGTACAGATCATGTAAACATGTTTTCACTTTTGAATAAACCATGGGTTACTGAGGCCTGAGCTTGGGAAGTTATGGCTTATTGTAACTATGGGGCGGGGAAGTGCATGAAGGGAAGAAGGAGTGTAAGAGCCCAAGGTTTTTACATGTGCACTGGCCCAGAATATGACAACCTCTAGGAGGAAAATAGACTTGGTTTATGATTTTGCATATGAGGCCTTCTACAGATACACATGTTTAGGATTTTCATTTCCAAGTGCTTTAATTTGAGTTTTTATGTTAGAAACCTCATTACAGAGGTCATATGGTTTCCTTACTATTGCTATGACTTATAGTAATCCTGACAGAGTTTCAATTGACCCATTCAGTGTTATAAGAAAGTATTATGGGTGCAAGTCCTTGCTGCTTCTCTGACACCCCCACATCATCTCCTCTGATTATCTGTTTTGAGGGAAAGGTGTGGCCCTCTCGTCTGTGCTCCAGAATGCAAACACTATGGCTTCATCTACATGGGCAAAATACACCAGCTTCCCACCAGCATGTTCTAGCCCCAGATCAGGCCCATTGCTCCCCCATTACCAGCATGAAACGGGATGGAGTCCCTACCACCATGCTGGCCTGTCTCTGTAGCCACTGCAGCTACCATCCATGTCACACTCTCTGAAGCCAAGAAGAAGGCCTGCATGTGAAGCCAAGAAGAAGGCCTGCATGATCAAGGCCCCCTGCACGTGACCAGCATTAGTCATTTGCTGCAGGCCTACTTCCTGACTACAGAGAATGCAACGTAAGCAGAAGTTGTGCAGGCTACAGATATGGGCTAGCATGGTTGTATGGCCTCCTGCAGTCCCATGGAGCCTGATCCATTTCTTCTGAAATGAAGCAGCTTTTCCCGGGTATTTTGCTAAAACAGTTTAATGAGTTTTATCTTGTCTCCCTCCCCCGCCATCTTTGCCCTGGGAGTCATGAGGACTGCCCAGGGGCAAAAGCCCGAAACTGACCACTATGGAGAGAAGAAACTATATAATCTTACTATTGTAAATAAATCATACAATATAGAGACAAGCCTTCTTCTATCTGCACAGCCCCATATGGGCTCTGCATCTTTCATCATAGCAGAATGTGATCCAGTAAGGGGATTGGAACTAGGGCTTGTCTATACATGCCCATAAAAAATGGAGCCCCTTGTAGTAATGACATTTTGCAGAAGCTGTGACCTATCCTAATGGTTTTTTCGCACCCATACCTTCGCATGCCCACTAGTAAACATGGCAGCCGCGAGTGATTTACTCATATTTGCACTTACCTCGATTTGCCACCGCCAACCTTATTATTATTTTTAAATGATGTCCAAGGTGAGATTGAGCAATTTTTCACTTGAACACAAAAGCTCAAAACCCCAACAACCAGTTTTCTCATCTTAGTGCTTGTCTGCTACGGCAAAAATCCAACATGGTGGCAGCGGGCACTTGCCTTGCTATCAAGCCATGCCCCCTGTGTTTGCCTGGCTAATCAGATTTGAGCTTCCTCTTGTTTGGGCAAGCAATTCAGATCACTCACTTGTCCTAATGAGCAGAAATGTGCACTACCTCATTGTTTTTTTTTTTAAAGTCAGCAAAAGCTGCAAAGGCTTTTCTGGTGAGGTTTTTGGCCTTTTTAGCCCCCCCCCCCTCACAATGTGGCAAAATCACACAGAATGCCATGAGGACAAGTAGGATTGTCCTTTCATTCTGTGAGGTTTCCCCTCCACCATTTGGACAACCTCCTAGTCAACCTTAGAGTAAATTTATTGATGTCAATGGGACAAGTTGGTGTTGACTAACTGAAGTCCCATCTGTTTCAGTCTAATCTGGGAATGGACAACTCTGGTGGATTCATAGTTTGGGACATAGAGGGAGCTTTGGGAAGGTCTGGAGGCTGCAAAAAAGTCCTTGGGACCACCTACCACCCAAGAGCTACCGTCTGAATTCAACCGAGTCTGAACTTAACTCAGTGTTATTTTCCTTAGCAATTATCACAACCCCAGATATGTATCTTTTCCTCAAATGGCCACCCAGATATGTTGGGCTAGAAATCCCATAATCTCAGCAAGGGCAGAACCAGCTATGGGTGATGGGTGTTGTAGTCCCAAATACCAGGGGATATCAGGTTGGGGAAGGCTGGGTTAGTGAAATGGTTATTTACTTGGTGTTGTCTGTTACTGAAACCTTTTTGAGACTATCATAATTAAAATAATACAATAATATGCAGGGATAATTTCCAAAAAGAGAAATAGAGTCAAGTCAACAGCACATAGAGTTAATCACATTAATATCTGAAGTATTCATCTGCAATCTCAATTTGCTCTGAGTCCAGCAGCTGCATTAGTTGAGATAATTCTGTCAGTGAGGGCTGTTTGTACCCAGAACGTGCTTGCTAAATTTGTTAAAGAATACCCCAGACTAACGCATCATTACACTCACAAAGTCATCTATCTTTTACTTCAGATTAATTCTTTCTCTCTCTCTCTCTCTTCACCTCCTCCATAAATCCTGGTGCACTTAATTAATTTCAGTTCCAGTGTAAGGTCCATAATACAGAATTGTTCAAGCAAACACAAAATTAATTATTCTATTTACGGCCTTCTCATTGAAAGGAGCATTTCATCTTTCATAATTACATTTTGGAACGTCCAATTATGAATTCAGGCTTCTGCTATTTTGCATAGCGTGATTGTACACAAGTGTGTCAATGCCAATGAGAACCAAGATTTGGGCCTTACATTTCATTCCAATTAGGCTAAAATCACGTACAGTTTCAGTCTTTTTTTAAAAAAAATCCTTTTCAGAAGAAAAAGACTGTTGGAATCAGATCATGGAAATTCACAAGCAAAGCTAAATCCATATTCCTCATTCAGATATTGTTGTTGCAAAGTTTAAAAAATAAAATAAAATAAAATAGGCCACTGGCTGTATTAGAATCATAGTATATTTGTCTATCTTTCTTAACTCATGGCTGGTTGGACCATATAGGCAAGCTAGGTGTCATGTACAGTTGTCCCTCCACATTCACGGATTTGACATTCACGGATTTGAGTATTCACGGCTTGAAAAATATTCTTAAAAAAATAACAATCCTAATAGTAAACCTTGATTTTGCCATCTTATATAAGGGACACCATTTTGCTCTGCCATTGCATATAATGGGACTTGAGTATTCACGGATTTGGGTATTCACGGGGGGTCCTGGAACCAAACCCCAGCGAATGTGAAGGGACAACTGTACTTGCATTCTCATACACTGTTTCAGAGCTGATCAGAGTTGGCACAGAAATCCAGAAAGCATACTATATAAGGTTGTTGTTCAGAATTGCAACTTAGATTCTGCAGTATACTAAAAGCATATTGCAAACTGTGAAATCTGGCAGGCTTCAATATTATTGGCCTCCTCTTCCCCTGACCTCCTCTTCCCATACAATGTCCATCCCATTTTTCCAAAGTTGATTCTGCAGCTGGAGGCTTATCTTCCTATTCCCGTTAGCAAGGGTTATACTCCCCTCCACCATTGCCATAGAACACTTGTTAACAAGTACAAAGAAATGAAAACACAATTAACAGCAAGGTTACAAGAAAACACTGAAAATGGCATGAACAGGTCATGCCAGGGAGAGATTCTGACAATAGATGGATTCTTAGGGTGCCATATTTTAAGGGACAGTAAATTAGATGGAATTAGATAAAAGTACATTTCTTTCTCTCTCCTCTACAGAGTCCTACTCCACTACCTCACAATAGTATGGAGGTGATTCTGCATTTCCAAAGGGCATGGCAGCAGAAACTAAGTGCTGGCAGCTTCTATCAGGTTTGAGTATGACCTCAGAGGTAGACTGTGGACTTTATCAGACCACAGCCCTAAGCCTGTTCTTTTGCTGGCACAGCTTCTGCTGTTTTTATGCTGGCAAAAGAGCTCCCCGTGCCATACTTACCTCCTACACTAAAGGCTTCCCCAGCAATGAATGAGGAGTGAACGGAGCTCCATTTACTTCCTCTATTGAAATCCCATGGATTCTTGCCAGAATACATAGCGTGGGAAATTCAAAACTAAAAACTAAAAATAACAATGTTAAAGTTTAAAAATGCACATAAACACACCATAAAAGTCCCAAGTAAACTGGGGAGGGTGATAAAAAGTGTGTCACCTACCTGGATGTCGTGATCTGTGCTTGCTGGATTGGCCATTGACGCTGCATTCACATGAGTACAATGGTGCGTGGATTCAAATGTCAGCAATGCTGGCACAAAAGTGCCACGGGGGATAAGTTGATGGCTTGGGCCATCAATAAAATAGGACAGGTTTTGGACTGGGCATGATCACAAAAGGGCAAAGTTATCTGGTACGCGTGCCCTTCCACAATCATTAGGCATCCTTATGATGTCGTATTTGGATAGTCTGACAAAGTCCTGAGTGTTTCTTCTGAAAACCAGCCTAACTAAGTACAGAATGGCTCATCACCAGAAGAATGAATTGAGAATACCAACTATGCATGGAATAGTTATGATTTGAACCAGTCAAGGCACTATCTGCATCAGTGAAATCACTCTGCATGCTTAGAATTAGGATTGTGTTAATCTTGAAACATTTGGTAAGAGGTTTAAATGAGAATGTAAAAGGAGAATCACAGATATTCATAAAATTAAGTTTGTGCATTTATTGTAGACAATTACCAATAAAGGATTCTCAATAGTTACAGAAGGAGTCCCCAAACTCTTTGTGCCCACTGAATGTTGAGAGAGCATTCATTTTATGAATCAGGTGCCCATTCATAAAATGGATGTTTTGATGGACTCATCAAAAATTTGGGGACCCACAAAACAACCATTTCGCAGAAGGCCAACTGCTGAAGACTAAGAAATTAGTAATTTGTGCTCAAGAAACTGGTGATAAGATAGAGGTGGAGCCTGAGCCCCACAACACAAAACTACTTATTGGCACCCAATTTTCTTTTGCAGGCTAATACCCATTTCATGGGAAGCAAACAGGTAATGTGGCCTCCCCTAATTTCTCCTATCCCCATCCTACCCTGGGACACAAACCCAGGAAAGGCAAAGCACTTACATTGATGAAAGACAGAAAAATTAGTGAAAAGGTGCCATTATGTTACACACACTAAAATCTTTTTTAAAGTACGTTAATTACATTTATGTTGAAAAATAGATGTTAACCTGTTATTTAAATTTATGTTCCATTACTGTACTGAAGACCTTGCATTTTATCAGACAAGCCCTTTAAATGTTCTTTTGCTGGAATAAAAAAATCCATTTTTATGCCAGCAAAAGAATGCTCATCACTTACCTTCTCTCTTGGCAGAAGGCTTCCCTGGCAATGAAGAGGAAGTGAACGAAGGCCCATTCAATTCCTCCTTTGAAATCCCACAGGACTTCATTGCATGGGAAATTTAAAAATAAAACAAACAACCCCCCCCCACACATAAAAAGTTACATCAAGCACATGCACACACTTAAAAACTTCCAAGTAAACCAGGGAGGGTCATAAAAAGTGTGTCACCTACCTGGATGTCGCAATCTCATGTGGAAGTGTTCTGGCAGGTCCAGCCAATCACAAGGTAAGTAAGCTGGGGGGGGCGGGGAGACGCACAGTTACATACGCCGGCTATGCTTGGCTTTGGGCTGTCAATAAAATAGATGACTTAAGGACAAGACATAAATGCAAAAGGATGACATTGTCTGGTATGCACGAGTTTATGCGGCGCCATTATAACGCCGTATTTACTGCATCTGATAAAGTCCCTTGCCTGGATGGTGATAAAATATCTCATCCATGCTTTCACATGTCCTCTGCTGCCATGTCCTTGTTTGGAGCTTGGGAAAGAAGGAAAGAGCCAAAGGACACAATATTTTGAAAACCTAAATGTCTATGGGGCTTACAGTCTTCAGCTTTTCTTGCTGCCTTATCTCATGGTGTCATTGTTTTTCATTCCAGTCCTGTAAGGGACCGAGGTAAAACCATGCCTTTTTGCTAACCAGAAAAGCCCGTTTGCAAAAAGACACAGTTTTAGCTTGGTCCTCCAAGGGACTGGAAAGGGAAAAAAAGCCAGAAGAATGGTGTGGTCATGTGGTAAGGCAGCAGGAAAGACAGAACATTCCTGCTGCCTTGCCGCTGTTCTTCAGAGTGCGGTAAGGCCCTAAATAAGTGTATTTGTGAGAGTCAGGACTTTATCAGATGAGGTCCTTACTACTACGAAACCATGTCAGAAGGATGTCATAACAGAAGTGGGTGACATTATCAGATGCTCTCAGTCATGTCAATATACCAGGCACTGTACTAATGTATAGTCTCTCTCTCTCTGGCTTTTCTTCGCAAACGAAGGTTCAGGAAGGACTCATCCTGCACATTCTGCAAGCACGCTGATGACTAAAAAGGCCAATCCGAGATAAACAAGTCCAGTTGCAGAAAGCACAACAGAAGGTCTCCTTGGGTGATGTTTCCGGGTTGTGATTCTTTTTGCGTTGTCATTTTTCTTCAAGACTTGTTCGGCATGAGTTCTCAAATAAGGCTGCAGCATTGTGGATAGTGCATCTCCATGCCTCCCGATGTGAGGCCAGGGCGAACCATTTTTGGTGATCAATTTGGCCGAGCCTGAGATGTTGTTTCAGGGAGTCCTTGTAACACTTTTTTGGAGTGCCCCTCTTACACTGACCCGTGGCAAGTTCACCATAGAGTATTATTTTTGGGAGGCGATGGTCCTCCATCCTAGAAACATGCCCTGCCCAGTGCAGCTGTGTTCTCAATATCATGGCCTCAATGCTGGTGATCCCTGCTTCCTCAAGGACAGCAACATTCATCACATAGTCCAGTGTATATTTAGGATTGTGGATATACAGTGCTGATGAAAGCATTCGAGGAGTCGTAAGTGTTGGCAGTAGGTGACCCATGTTTCAGACCCATAAAGGAGAATAGACAGTACAATGGCTCTATACACACTGATTTTTGTGCTTTGCCTCAGGTGTTTATTACTCCAGACTCTTTTGTAAAGTCTTCCAAATGTGCTATATGCCTTTGCTAATCTGTGATCAATCTCTTTGTCAATCTTGGCATCTGAGGAGATAATGCTTCCCAGGTAGATGAACTGCTGAACGGACTCAAGCACGGATTTGTCGACGGCAATGTGGGGATGATGGTGTTCATCCTATGGTGCAGGCTGATGAAGAACTTCCATTTTCTTCAGGTTGACTTCCAGCCCAAACAGTTCTGCAGCTGTTGCAAAGCAGGATGTTAGGTGCTGCAGAGCTGCTTCTGTGTGGGCAACAAGGGCATCATCATCAGCGAAGAGCAGCTCATGAACTAGATAGTTTAGGGTCTTAGTGCGAGCCCTCAGACGGCTTAAGTTAAACAAGCTATGATCAGTACGGTAACGTATATAGATGCCGTCTTCTTCAAGCTCTGCCGTAGCCCTTTGGAGCATCATGCTGAAGAAGATTGTAAATAAATTTGGAGCAAGAACACAACCTTGCTTCACTCCATTAGCTATTAGAAAAGGCTCTGAAAGAACATCACCATATCTGACTTGACCGTGCTGGCCCTCGTGCAGCAAGATAATCATTTTAAGAAATTTGGGGGGGACATCCTAGTCTTTCCAGGATCTGCCACAGACCTTTTCTACTCACAGTGTCGAAGGCTTTGGTGAGATCAACAAATGTTACATAGAGACCCTTGTTCTGCTCTATACATTTCTCTTGCAGTTGTCTAAGGGCAAAGACTTCTCAGATACAGGTTGCCCCTCATATCTGTGGAACCAATATCCGTGGTTTCAGTTATCCATGGTTGAAAAAATAGGGACACATACTACAGAGTTGCACTGGAAAATGCCTAGAGGGGTGTCCTTTCTAGGAATTGCTAGGTCCTCCAACACAACTCTATGGTATGTTTGTACCAGAAGTCTTTTATTTTAATAGGGTTTGCTATTATTTGCAGTTTCACTTATAAATGGCATGGGGGGGTGACCCATACTTAAAAGATGTAGGCTTTATTGTGTTGTAATTTATTTTCTGTCCAAGGTCACAAGGCTAATTGTTCTAGTCTTCACAGACACCCAATAGGAAAACCTGGAATGGACTATCTATACTTGGACTAGCACATTCTAACAAAACTGGCCTGGATCAGAGAATGGATCTGCCAAAAATATTATACTATGGACAGGGCCGGTTTAACCTGTCTGCCAAATCAGCATTGGCAGGGGGCCCCGAGGTCAAGAGGGGGCCCCGAGGTCAAGAGAGGGCCCCGTGTCGGCCTCCTTAATATGAAAATAATGGGATTTCTGGTTTAAAATACCATAGAGTTGCCTTGGAAGGCCTAGAAAAGGGCTAGGGAAGACACATTTTCTAGGAAGACTCTATGGTAGGTGTGCTGTTTTGTGTCCCATGGATAATGAATCCAGGGATACGGGGGTCCTACTATAATCTGAACATCCTGTACGGTGAATAGGTTAGGTTACATTGATCTGAGATAAACATATGGGGGCCCCAAAGTAAAGCATTGCAGGGGGCCCCAAAATTCCTTAAACCGGTCCTGACTATGGAGTACAAGACACTGAATGAAAAGTGCTAACACATCCATTGGGCAACCCCTTTAGGAACATAGGAAATTGGAACACAGGAAGCTGATTCAGACCATTGATCCATGCATGGGGTCAAGTCTACTCTGATGGACAGTGGCTTTCCAGGGTTTCTGGCAAGATTCTTTCCTAACTCTGCTTGGAGATCCCTGGTATTATGTTGTGATCTCCAATCCAAAGTACTAGTAAGTCACAGACAGTTAGGAGATCGTCAGACACCGTTTAACAGTGCCTACCTCGGGAGTAGGTCCCGGGAGAGGAACAGCGCTCTTGCGTGGCAGGGGGTCATTTTCGGACGCCGCCGTCCCTCTTCTGGGATCCTTTGTGGCATGTCCATGAAGCTTTGGAAGCGGCCGCACCATATTTTAAGCACAGGCAGTTTCCATGCTTAAAATATGGCGCGGCCACTTCCAAAGCTTCACGGACATGCAATGAAGGATCCCAGGAGAGGGACGGCAGTGTCCAAAAATGACCCCCTGCTACACAAGAGCGCTGTTCCTCTCCCGGGACCTACTCCCATGGTAGGCACTGTTAAACGGTGTCTGAAAATCTCCTTAGTTTCCAAAATCAGACAAGGTCAGTGTGCTTAGGATTGTACTGTATATGTTTCATGGTATGCAGACACATGGAAAATAGTCATTCTTCATCATGTTCCCTTTTCACTTGTCTTTATATGCCTTTAAGGACCATTGTTATTTGTTCAAGAACATTCTTTGAGTTGTTCATCCCAAAGAAAGAAAATAAAGAGCCACAAAATCCACACTTTTAACAAGTTTTCTAAGATAGTCATTACAGGTAGCCCAAGTGCTATTTGCTCAAAGTGGATAATTGCTTCATTTTGCAAATGTGAAAATCTTTGCCATGTTCCACCTGGCAGACTTGCTTTTGTTTACTAATTTACTGTTAATTGAAGAGGCTTCTGGGGATTTGGAGGTGAACAGAGAGCTTGTTCGCTGGAGCTACCAGAAAATGAACAAAATTGACTTTTGAATGGTTACAATGGACCTTATGGCATTACTAATTTATTGGAAGCAAATGTCATGTTCTCTAGGTCAACAAATAAGGAACAGGAAGAGAGATCACAGTGATTAGTTTATCAAGCACACAAGAATCCTTCCACTTACTAGGGAACAAAAATGATTGTGGACACACAAATGGTTTGGGAAGGGGGAAGTCAGGTTGGATCACATGTAACTAATTTACACACAGTCATTCTAAGGTCTGAAAAAGCCCCTGGTTGTGAGTAAGAAATTATTTTTTTTTAATTTTAATAACAACTTTTGAAAAATCACAAATATGATGGGAAGAACTTGGTATTTAAAAAAAAATTAATGAGAGAGGAAGCAAAACTGACAGATTAATCCAGTAAGGCAAAGGGCTTTGAGTGCTTAGCTCTTCATAGTCTGACTTTGAATCCCTTTGAAACAAATATGTATGTGTTGCTCAATTACAGTTGCCACCTCCCTAGCTCTGCCAGAAAGGTACAATTGGATCTTTTCCATATTGGAAATAGCTGCAATTATTGAATTTGGCTAGGGCAGGTGGTTTTACCCAGTCATTTTTATCTAGTCATTTTTTAAAACCCAAATCTACAAATTTCTTCATCAAATGTGGGAGAACATGAAAATGTCAGCTTTGGTCATTCCTTACCTTTGCACATAAAACTATGTATGGAAGCCTTCTGCATGCAGTCAAAAACCTTGAAAAAGCACAGTTCTCAAACAGAAAGAGAGACTGTACCTGTCCTTTAACCAGGCCTGATGCTAGATTGAAAAGTATCTAGATAATCCATCTCATTCAGGAACTCCTATAGCTGAGAGGTCACCATATACTCCAGTATCGGGTCTGGCTGATAATTACCCAATATGATGGAATCTAGGTAAAGCTTTTTCAGTAGAGGTTTCACAACAACCTCTTTCCATTATGCTGGGACACTGCCTTCCTGTAAAGAAACACTGACCACTCCCTTTACCCACTTGGCCTGTCCCCCTCTGGCCCCATTAATGAACCAGGAAGGACAAGGGTCTAGAATACATTGTGGCTCTCATCTCTCCAAGGTTTCCAAGGATCTGTGCAAATTGAAAAGTATCCATTATCTCTGGACAAACAGGGGGCAGAGTTATGTCCAAGGGAACTGTACCAACTATAGATTTCAGTCCAGAATGAATCTGAGCAATTTTATCTTTAAAGTGCTGGGCAAATTCTTCACAGCAGGCTATCAAATAGTCTAATTTCTCAAGTGGGCCAGATTGTAAAAGATCCCAAACCAATCGAAACAGCTCTGCTGGACAACTCTTTGCAGATGAAATGGTGGCAGGGGAAAAAAGAACAGAAAATAATTTGCATTGCTATGGCATAGGTCTTCAAATATCTTCTAGCCCAAGATTGGTCAGAGTCACTCTTGAGTTTTCTATCAGTTTTGCTCTGGTCACAATCTTTCACATTTCATTGCTGCCAGTTTCCTAGAAAACCAGGGGTTGGTTTAGCTTCTCTCTGTGAGAAGGGATGCACAGGAGCAATCATATCCACCTCTGGGTCATTTCCCCATTCCAGAATTGCCCACTTCAACAGAGTTGCCTGCTAAGGTGGCAGAAAAATCCCTAAGGGCTATCAAGAAGCCATCTAGACCCAATATCATCAGCTCCTGGGACTGAACATCTTAATTGGAAACTACCCCCAACCCATCCTATTGAGTATTCAAGTCCAGCAAGTCTAAATTTCACCAGGTAGGGATCAGTTCCTAACAACAGAATAACAGAATGCTCCTCCATTCCCAGGACATCATAACCTCACCCAGCTCAGAAAACAAGGCTGAGAGTGTTCCCAGAATCATGAGTGGGTTCAGATACACTTGGGACAGTCCCATGGCTGTCATGGCAGACATGAAGTCATGAGTCACTCCCCAAAGGGGAATCTCAGCATGGATGTTGAAGTTCCTTCACACAATAAGCCAAGGGGGCTCTACACCACCCTGTGACCACCATGGCTAGCTCAGGAAGAATGACTTGAGTGGACAGTACAACAACAGAATCCCTGATTTGTCCTGGCCACCCACATATAAATACATGCATACTCAAATCAGGCAGACTGTGAAATGGGGCTTCTGATCAGGGGGATGGAATTTCAATAGACCACTGAAACTCTGCCTTCCAGGGACCTATTCATACTACATAATTATAGAGCTATAATTACACTTTAACTGTCATGGTTCTGTCCTGTGGAATCTTGGGATATGGAATCTAGGGAGGGGCTTTTAAAATTCTTTGCCAGAGAATTCTGGTGCTTCACCAAAGTACAAACCCCAAGATTCCATAGATTGTTGGCATGGCAGTTTAAGTGGAATATTGTGTAGTGCAAATGTGCCCCTGGTCTCTGTTGCTTTACAGAGAACCCCTGTGGGCAAAGCTGAGAGAGATTACACTCACACCACAGCCTCATCCAACCAGGTCTCTGTGATGCAAGCCAGATTGGTTTGCTCATCCAGGATCAAGTCCTAAGTGTCAGTTTAATTATTCACTGAACTGGCACTCATCAGCAGCATAATCATCCTAGCAGGAAAATTGTTGACATGACTATCCAGGCTATTTGAATTGGGAGACAGTTTGGGGGCAGCCAACACACTTTAGTGAACCCTTCCCCACAAGGTTGCATAACTATGTCCCATGTTTGTATCTCCCTGTACCCTGTCTGCCTGTGATAGTTCGTTTTTCATCATGTATTGGGTTTGTACAGTCTTAGAGCAGGTCCTCTCAGTGAAAGTATCTTCTTTTTAAAGCAGAACACATAATCACCATATTTCAATGCATACATTACATGCTGTACATTTCTAAAAAGCTCAGTGTAGCTCATTTTATGTGTCACTATTTTTTCCTATTACTTTAACTGGAAACTCCCTTCTAAACTACAAATAATGCCCAATGATCTGGGCTATAAAAATATGAAAACTGCCTTCTGCTTCATCAAGCTGATGGTCCATCTGGCCAAGGACAGTCTACTCCAAGTGATAGTGGCTTTTCAGGATCTCAAAAAGGAGGGATTTCCCATCATTTAATGGAGTTGTCAAGGACTGAACCCAGGGCATAGCACAATTACCTTTAAAAACAAGCTCACATGATGTGAGCCATCTGGGCCACCTTTGTGGATGGTTCACTCAATACTTGTGGCGAGGAGAAAGTAGATTGTGGGAGGCCCATAGTCACAAGGTGCCTCATCCTTCAGGAAAATGCCTTCACAAGTATGTTCAGCTTTATTATTATTATTATTATTATTATTATTATTTTAGTTTTTGAAAATAAGAATGTATATCTTTTTTTAAAAGATAAAAAGGCTGTGCACCCAATTTAAACAAATCCCAAGGCAAATTGGGTACTTTCTGACCAGTTCTGGTGCTTTATGAGATATTTTATTTAATCTTTTGTTTCAGGCCACCAAACATCTTTGGCTAGCCCTGCAGGAACCAGAACAAAAGTATGTGGATGAGAGGAAGGGTTTATTTTCCTTCCTTCTTCTTGGTCACCCTGGTGTGCTTGGTAACAGTAGATCAGGGTTCAAAGTCTGGGACAGCAATAGAGAACCATTTCTCATACTTGCCATCCTGCCATATTACTGAGAGCAGTGGAAGAAGAGGAAGGGGGAATCCCTTCTCTCCTCTGTCATGCAGCAGCTGCTACTTGCAAGGTAAGTGAAGGGATGAGTGGATTCATTTTGAGAGATGGAACTGATGAGAAGGGCTTTGGAAGACTCTGAAAGTTTGTTGGGGGCTATGTCTGGAATTGTTTTCTCTTTTGGATTTCAATCTGAGATGGCAGAAAAATTCAGGGCTCCTAAATCCTGCCTTTCTTCTACCGTGGGATTTCATGGTCCTTGAAGTTATTTTCTGAGCCTGAGTTCAGACAACTTTACCAACATCGCTAATGGAGATATTCCAAGTGATAAAAGTAAGACTTTTCCTATAGACTTCTGCCACACCAGCATTTTTCAGCAACTTCCTTGAGAGGAAAGGAATACTTGAGTTGAACCAAAGAAACATTTTTGAAGAAGCCATGCCCCTAGACTGCAAGAATATAACACATCTCAGCAATTCTGTTCCATTTGTCTCTATGACTAATCTCAGCTGTACACAGGTAGAACTATGCCTAAGAGCAGTTTGCAAAATTCCAGGGAGAACTATTTTTATTGCTGGATTTTTAAAGAAGCAAACACTGGGGTTTTCATGTTTCTTTTTAAAAAGCTTGGTGTTTGGTTGAGAAAACCCCAAGGGGTGCCTTATTATTTGTCATATAGGGAAAATGTTCCAATTAAAGCAAACACACGGCTAACTGAGATATATAAGATGCTGCACCAAGTTTTTTTGAAAATGCAAAAGAAAAATAATAATAAAGTGCTACTACAAAGTGTGGAAGTCACATATTAAAGCTAGAGGAAAAATCATTTGGCTTTTGGTTATTTTTCTTCCTGAGGAAAAAGAAAAGAAATTAAGAAAGAGAAACAAATGGTACTTTTGATGCAAACATATGCTTTGAACTTTATGGTTCAAGAAACAATCCTATGCATACTTTATTGAAAAGTTAGCCCCATAGCAATGGAGTAAAATTGTGAATTAATTCACAATATAAACCTAGTTTTAAAATGTACACAATAGGTGTTATCCAGAGCCAAGTCTCTCATTATATAGAGAAAGGTGGTTGACTCAGGCAGCAGATGCTAGGATCTGGGGAGCAGTGTGTGGGGAGCACTGTATCCCCTGAGCTAAGCTGCTTTCTTGAGGTGTAGTGGAAGAAGCCATTATGTTGCCAGTGGGTTCTGTCTCATCAACTTTTGTATACAGAATCAGTGAGCACCATCTTATCCTTTGGCTCAGGTAGCCCAATGGCTTGAGCCAACCCTGGTTATACCAGGGTTTAAATTCCTGATTTAATGCATATGGATAATTTACCAAGCCATTGAAAAAGGACTTCAGTGGTCATGGTAAATGGTAAAATGTCTACCATAATCCCTAAGGAACAATCCCTGGGAGCAATGATACAAACAATGTTTCCTTTGCTGAATGTCCCCAGAATATTTTACTGTGGTACAACTCATGAATACGATTGGTTCTTTTGAGCTCCTCCTCCTCTTCCTCTACTCCACACAGTTCAGGCATAAGGCAATATGGAGAAACACAAACATGAAAGACTACAGAACATACACTTTTGGAGAATACCTTAATGATTCCTGCGATCCAAATTTCTTAGCGGCCAATGGAGTACAGAGTCTGTCTAAAGCTAATGCCCTAATGAATGGAGAAAGGGCAATCTACATCCTGTGTTGGTATTGACTTCTAGCCAATGAGCATTAGAACAGGGTGTCAGGGGATGATGGGACAATCAATCCCCAGATGAAGCCAAAAAACTATCTCAGCAGGCTTGGTAGCAACCCTTTCCCAAGAATACTCACACACAGAGTGTTTGGCATCCAGAAAACAGGAGGTGCTTTTAATCTTCAGTAGTTTCAGCATATACAATCAAAGTGCTATGCCAGGCATCTCAGGATTATAGGAAGAGAATGAACACTGATCTGGCTTTCTTATATACACACACAGTACAGCATTGGCTTAGCCAAGCACATGGCTACATTGCATCAGATTTCTACCTTCATGGCTTTGTACTGTAGTAACCCTCTTCTGATGCAACGTTTCTCATGCAGCTGTAGCATGATTAGCATGACTGGCAGTTCATGGAGTCAGTCATCATGATTCAACATGATTTGTTTGGCCATTTTAAAACTTAGGGTTCAGTATCCAATTCCTGATGGGGTGAAGTGAGTCTGTATCAACCAGTGGCTGTCTGGGTGATCTGTAATAGTTTGGCAAGCTGAGTTGCTATTTCCAATAACTGAATAATCTCAACAAAACAGCACTTACTCTGCCACCCTAAATTATACTGCTGAAATGAATAAAGCATGAGGTAACCTGGGGTGGATTTTTCTTAGGAAAAACCAAGCTTGGAGAAATTACATTTTGGATTATAGCTAACAGAATGGCATGGCATCTGGGAGCTTGACTAGATGGGAGCAAATACTGTGGAGGGGTGTACATTAGTTCACCTTTGCAGCAGCTCACAGTTGTCTTCACGATTGTGTTTTTTTAAAAAAAGTTGTCTGTGCAGCAATTCACATTCATCTGGGGAACCATCTCTCAAATCAAAATGGGGACAGCAAGTATGGGGTGCTATTATTCCCCACTCTCATTGTTGCTGCAGATTTTTTTAAAAAAATCTATCTTTAAACAGGCAGAAGGAATACTTTCCACTTGTAAAACAACAACAACCTTTTTTTAACCTTTGCACTGCAAACCAGCACACACTCAGTCATCTTGAAGGCCAAAATGGTGCTTCCAGACTGAGTTACAGGAAAGTCTGCTCCCACTTGCACGATGGGCTGATGAGCTGTCAACTGCCTCTGGATCCAAAATGTGCCTGTGAATCAGTCATTCAGATGGCCGATAATGTGCAGCACTGTGCAGGATTAAAAAACTTCACAGAAAACTGCTAAGTCCCGTAATATGTGGTAAATAGTTTTTTTTTTGACCCCTCCTTCTGAATATGGCGAATCTCCTGCACAGCTCATTGAAACAAAATGTATTCTCTGCAATTTCTATGAGGGGTATTTTCACCATCTTGACAATCCATGAGGGATTGGGAGAATGGCCAAGCTGTTTGTAGAATTCTGGAAACTGTAGTCCAAAAGGATAACATTTCCAAGCTCTGATAAGAATTTAGAACAGTGAATTCCATCTAGTCCTACTACTTAAAACTAATTCCTAGGCTCATAATTCTTGAACAATGAGTGTATGTCTTTTACACCAAGTTCTGGTTGGTAGATCTCAGAACTGTAGTGAAAAACAAAGTAGATCTCACAAATCTGAATGTTAGTATGCCTTATTACCCCCTCCCCATGGTATCTCATAACTGGAAATATTGGATACTTTGGGAGGTCATGTTGCTGAAGCAAACCAAAGGTCAGTTGGAGGTCACAGTGACCTGAGATGTGCCTGGAAATATAATGGTGAGAAAACCCATATTAGGAGTGAGCAGGAAGCCCCCATAATGGGTTTATGCTAACAACCTGGTCATTAGAGGGTATGTGCTAATCCTTTCTCCCATCTTTGGGTATTTCAGCAATGCTTTATTCAAGCAATTAAGTGGCCATTCCTTAATCTATATCCTACAGAAATCTCTCCTATATCTGCTCCTGTCCAACCTTACAAGGTTGTTGCAAACCCATCAATTTTTATCTCTCAGCAACTAAAGCAATCAGTTGAGTTTCACCTTCCTTTGTCTGATCTGTGGGAGAGTCATTCAAACTTTGTTATTAGCAAATTCTCTCCTCCAAGGCATGAAATAGGGTATAAATATTGGCCCCTAACAATAGTAAAGGGTGCCACAGTGGACTAACATGGCCACTGTCTTTCTCAGCACACCCCAGATTGGAACCTCCTATGCCACCCTCAGACACCTGTCCTAATTGCACAGAACTCTTCTTTTCAAGACTGGTAACTATCACCCTATATTCCCAGCCCTCTCTTCCTCTAACCAATCTTTCTGTCTTACTCTGCTATAGCTTTGTATGATTCTTAAGCACCTGTGTTGTGTATGTTCGTTCACTTTGTGTTATTGCAATAAAATACTTTATTTCACTTTAACTGGAATGCTCTCTACAGTTAGTACTGGCATACATAGGTGAAAAGATCCCCAAAGTTACCCTCCTCTTGCAGGCTTCCTTTTGAGTTAAGAATTCTCCCAAATAATAAAAGGAGATTTTGGCATCATGGGTGGGACTCTAAAGTACCCCCACCTCTTAGGGGAACATGAAATAGGTCCACCCTTTTTTCAGGAGCCATTCTGCTGTTGCGCTCTTGACAAAATTGGCTGTAACTTTGCACCTGCATGAAAATAAACATCCTAACCATTCCTCCAGAGCACTATCCAATACCTAAATTAGATTGGGGAACTTGGAGTATATGAATATTTGCCCTGTCAATAAGAGTTATCTATAGACAAAACCCTCTACTTGTCTGCTTTCTCTACCATGCTTCCCTCTTAATTCATTTTCAGTCTTTAATGTACTGTTGTTTAGCTTCCTCTCCCATTAGGCCCTGTAATGTGCTCCAATTGCCTTCAGCTTGACTGCACTTAATAGCCAGCGTAAATAGAACTTAGTGTAGCATGCACTAACATCTCTATCCATTGTCCGGAGATTAAATACATGCCACAAATGGTTTACGCATCATCAGCCTCGAGCCCTGGTTTCATACTACCAACCAAAAGAGGATATTAAATTAATTTGCAGGTTACTTTAGCAAATCCTAACAAAAAGGGGGAAAAGAAAACCTGGGGGTCATTATGCATATAATAGCCATCGATCAAAGAGAGGGGTGGGAAATGTTAATGGTGGGGCATTATGGTCAGACAGGTGTGTACAAGAGTTAGGTCTTCTAAAACTGGCATAGTCCAAAACTTAATGGGGTTAACTAGTAAGGAATGTAGCTTTCCACATATGTGTGCATAGCAACAAGGCAAAAGGGCAGTTGTGTGGCATAACGGATCTGCCTGTTTTGGAATGTTCATACATTACTCTTAGTGATCCTTGGTCTGGAACATGAAGCTGGATACAGAAAACCCTGAGTAGAGTAGAAAAGAGACCTAGCGGAAGTGTTAGTATTGGGTTTGGGAAGGTAATTACTGGTGCTGTCTATTGGCTAATATGCTAACAGAAATCAGTCCTGCTGTGTTCAATGAGGCTTGATCCCAAGAAAAGTTGCATACAATTCATTTGCCTAATTATTTATGTTCATATAAGTATTTAAGTACATTTCTACTCTACCTTACATGGAACTCCTTTGCAAGATGCCTGCCACCACTTTATCTGCAAAGCAGAGCTGTTTCAAGTGTTTAGGGATCATAAAGCCCTACATGGTTTGGGTCCAGATTACCTAGAGGATGGCTGTATATTCTGCCCTGTACACTCAGGTCCTCTGGAGGACATTTGATCCAATCAGTCAGGACTAGATTGACAACTGTCACCCAGAGGACTTTTTCTTCAGCCGCCCCTAGACTGTGAATGGCCTACTGGAAGAGATACAACAGCTGAATATGTGCTCTGAATTTAAAGCAGCATTAAAGACCATTCTCTTCTGGCAGGCCTATCCAGATGATTTTAAATTGTGAATTTTAAATTGTATATTGGTTGTTTTAAAATGTCTTTGTCTTACTTCTTCTTTTAAATTGATATATGTTTTCAACTAATATCTGTTTTTTAATCAGCATTATGTTCTCGTATATTAATTTGTTGTTCCCTGCCTCAATTCATAGGAAGAGGAAGTAAGAAACATCATCATCATCATCAACATCATCATCATTTTACAATCTGGCCCACTTGAGAAATGAGACCATTTGATAGCCTGCTGTGAAGAATTTGCCTCACTTTGTTGTTTGTGATGTTGCTTTTGTGGATTGATGTATGTTTAATTAACACCATTGCCTCCCAAATATAGTACTCTACGGTGAACTCGCCACGGGTCAGAGTAAGAGGGGCACTCCAAAAAAGCAATACAAGGACTCCCTGAAGCAACATCTCAGGCTCAGCCAAATTGATCACCAACAATGGTCCGCCCTGGCCTCACATCGGGAGGCATGGAGACGCACTATCCACAATGCTGCACCCTAATTTAAGAACTCATGCTGAACAAGTCTTGAAGAGAAACGACAATGCAGAAAGAATCACAACCTGGAAACATCACCCAAGGAGACCTTCTGCTGTGCTTTCTGCAACTGGACTTGTTTATCTCAGATTGGCCATTTTAGTCATCAGCGTGCTTGCAGAAAACACAGGATGAGTCTTTCCTGAATCTTCATTTGCGAAGAAAAGCCCGAGAGAGAGAGAGAGAGAGAGAGAGAGAGGGAGAGAACTTATTTTTTTTTAAAAAAATTGCCCAGCACTTTGCAGATATAATTGCTTAGATTCATTCTGGCCTGAGCAACTCCTGACAGAGTGGCCCTGTCATAAATATTCAAGTCCCCCAGCATAAGAACCTTAGGGGACTCAAACACCACTCCCAGACAGGGACTCATTAGAATAATGGTGGGTAAGCTTCTCTCCCCCTGGAACATGCTGCTCACAAGAGCAGACCCCCCCCTCCACAAATAAAAGCAGACTTGGCTAGAAGCAGAGATAGCTAGTAGATCCATTGCTTTGGGGGCAGTGATTCACAGTGGGTTTTATAGGAGGCACTCATTTTATGCAAGCTATTCATGGTGCTGAATCCTATTCCCCAAGCAAATTCAGCACATTAGATAGATTCTGTCAATCTCAAAGTAGTTTTTGTAAACCCCAATATGGAATCACTACCCCAGAGCAATAGAGCCACCAGCCTGGCTGGAAGTTCATCAAGGCTTTAGGTTCCCTCCTGGGGAAGGAAAAACACACCATAGAAGTTCCCTGTGCCTTAATCACCACTCTTTCAAGAGTAAAAGGATCAGATCCATAACAATGAAGTTAGAAGCATTTTCAAGATAAGAACAGACGCAAGAGTTCAGAACAGGGAACCCTGTGGGTCCAAGAATATGAATATCAAAAAGAAAAAGGCAGAAACATAAAATTAGCAACACAGAACATACATTATTAAAAAAAAAAAAGGCTGAAGTGGAAATATTGTTTCAGGCAATCTGGATGATATGTGTCCTGCTAGTTCAATCACTGCATTGGAGACTAAATTTTGAAAAACTGTTTTGAGTTATTGTGGAAGATATGGTATTCCATAGTCACTCCATCCTATCCCACATGCAAGTGTTTTATAGAGAGCAACTGCACTGGTATCAAAGACATCAGCTGGATGGTGTTTGGAGGATAGTAACATATTTTGCAGTGCCAAACCTAGCTGTTTCCTGGTAAATGCTTCAGAGAGAACCCAGCTCCCTGTATGTTTAGGGTATCCAAACTAGAGATTACAAGAAGAAACCTGGAGCTGCCACAGCCCCATGTCTTTTCCCTCCCTCATCCTGGAAATATCTAATACAAAGAGTATGTGATATAATGTAATTGTGCTGCATACCTTCCATGTTCCTGCCTTATATCATTAGGGGCAAGGGACAGTGACATTACATCAGGCTTAGTTGCATTGAGATGCAGAATTGTAGGTTGAAGTGATGACCACAATTTTATTACATAAAGAAATAGATTACATCACCAACAGTAACCAGTGGCAGGAAAAAAAGGTGGAAGATGCAGAGGTGGTTATATTTCAACCCAATGCCTGCCTGAGCAGGGCAGGCAGCAACTTGGTACATTCTGTGGACTGTACCAAATAGCCTGCAAGAGGTGGGCTGATGGGCAGATGCCCAAACTTGCAAGTTAGCCCTCTTCCACCAGCTGTCCAGACACCCTAGGGTTTCCCTCCTCCCACTTTAAAGGGTGTCCAGAATTCTCTCACCCTATTCCATATCCGCACATGCCAGCTATATTCCTGCTTTATTCCTTGCCTAGGGTGAGGGAGAGAAACACCATGTCAGTCTTAGTTTTTAATGAACTCTCACTAGTAGAAGCAGTAAGAATAAAAAATAATAATAGAATGGTAGCAGTTCTACATCCCTGATAATAATTGGTGAACAAAATGTTCAGGATTAATAACTTTTGACTCAGTTGTTATCCAAAATGCTGGAGGTTTGTGAGGACCCTCTAACACACTAATATTAATATGGGGAATTAATACACTCGACTTGGCAATGTGAGAGGTGGGTAACGGCAGGACCTTTTAGACCTATGTTTACTGGTACTAAGGAGGAGACTCTGAGCCAAAAGGTACAATTAATGATTTTTATTTGAAAATAATATCACAGTATTCACGCAAACATTCAGGCTTCAAGCACTCACACAGTGCTAACAAAAGTAGTAGGAAGTATTTGGATAGAGGAATAGAGTGACGGGATGATGGGTGATATGACACCTGTCCTGTAGAACAGAGATTGCTGCAGCAGCAGATTTGTGTTCTGAGGGCACACAGCAAACTTCCAGCATGGAGGGAGGAAGCTGAACTCTGTACAATTTGGTGGTGTTTTGGGGTTATATTTATATGAAATAATTCCCTTACAGGGATAGGAATTGTGGGTGAGATACCATGGTTCTTGGAGGTTCCCAGGCTAGAAAAAAGGGAACTCTAGAAGAGTTAATGATCCCTAATGATTGATACTTTGGAATTGAATAGGAAACAGCAAGGTCTATTGTTAGAGGGAAAAGGAGAGGAAAATCCGATTTACAAGCAATAACGGTCTCTTGCTTGTGGATTAGTGATGACTCACCTCCAAGTATTGAGTCTTACTTAAGAGTGCTTGTTTTTGGAAATTTCTACAGGCCCCTCCTTTGGTGCATAAATCAATCCCACCCTGGTATCAGGGGGTCCCTGGTATACCTGTAACCACGTGGATGGCCACATTAACCAGATTATTAAATATAGCCAATTATTTGTTATTTCAAGATGGGGGCTATCAGGACATGTAACACAGTGGAGGCAGAAGAAAGAGAAAGGCTGCTCAAAACTATGTAATGCCCTCCCCTTGGAGGACTGACTGGTGGCAACACTGAGTTCATTCTGACACTAACTTAAAACATGTTTTTTTTTATCAAAGCCTTTTTTTGGGGGGGGGGGTGTTGCCCAAACCTTTACAGGTAGCTGGTTTGTTGCTGTTATTTGCCATCAAGTGGGCTTCAACTTATGGAAACCCAATGAACAAGAGATCCCCAAGAGCCCCAGTCATCAACAGCACTGCTTAACTCTCGCAAACTCAGGGCCATGGCTTCCTTGATTGAATCAATCCATCTATAATGTGTCCTTCCTCTTTTCCTACTGCTTTCCACTTTTCCAAGAATCATGGTCATTTCCAATGAGTCATGTTGTTCCATGCTGTGTCCTAATTATGATAGCCTCTGTGTAATTATTTTGGCTTCTAGTGAGCGTTCAGGCTTGATTTGCTTGAGGACTCATTCATTTTATCTTTTTGGAGGTTCTTGTTCTCTGCAGAACTCTCTTCCAACACCACATTCAAATGAGTTGATTTTCTTCCTGTCAGCTTTCTCCGCTGTTCAACTTCCACAACTATACTTAGCAATTGAAAATGCTATGGCATGGATTATTCTGTCTTTGGTAATTAGCGATATATCTTTACACTTGAGGATCTTATCTAGTTTCTTCACAGTTGCCCTTCCAAGTGAACTGTTCAAGGGAACTGTTGTACTTCCCTCTCTATTCTCTGGCATTTTAAAAATATTACAATCAGACCCACATATCCACAGGTGTTCAGTGGCTGGCACAGCCTCTTTGAAGACTCAGGCCCTGGCTGTGGGAGTCTTGGAAGAACCAGGGCCAAGCTATCAGATTCAGCCAGCTGCAATCATGCAGCACACCTGAAGCAGCCAGGGGAACTGCTATTTAAGCGTGGCCTTCAGGCCTCAGTGTTGGCCACCACAACATGGTCTTCTCTGCTGTCTGTAGCTGTTCTTGGGCTGGAAACATGTGGAAAGCTTCAGGTCCTTTCTAAGCATGGCTGTGGAGGGGCGCTTGTGTCCTGGAGCTTATGGGGTGTTGTCTGGAAAACAACTAGTTACCAGCAAAATATAAACAGCACTAGTCTGGGAAGGGAGCCAACTGTTAATTAGCTCACAGGAATGCAAACACAGTCAAAGATTTAGTCTAGTAACACAGTCCAAAAGGTCAGAGGCTTGTGGCAAACAGTCAGCGTGGGTCCCAAACAGTCTGTGGGTCAACAGGAGCAGGCAGCAGAGTAGTCAGGGACAGTCCAAGGTCTAAGCATGTGTCAAGGTAACAGAAATAAAGATAACCAGAATCCAGGCACTGAAGTCAGCAGGAAGCTTTCACCAGGAAGATCAGTTGATCTCTGGCAAAGCCTCCAATGCCTCTCCCAGCATATAAAGCAATTAAGGCTTTGTCAGGTGTTTCTTAACAAGCAGGTTTTTCTCATAAAGCCTCAGAGATTTCCATTTAGCTTCCTTTTGAGCTTGCTGCTGGGTATATGATGCTGTAGGCAGGTCCCTCTCTTCTTCCTCATCATCCTTATCTGAGTGGGCAGGACACTCTGCTGGGACTGATGCCAACCCACTCAGACCAGGCTCTTTCTCTGCTTGAGCCTCAAGGTTGGCAGGATTCCCTGCAGGCACACGTGTAGATAAAGCTGTGCCAACATCCCTGGGGCCATTCCCTTCCATGTCCTCCTCCTCTGAGTCTATGCCTCCATCAGGCTCATGGGGCATGACAGATGTGTGTGGTGTGTGTGTGTGTGTGTAGCATGGAGTGTTTGTGCAATTGCATGGTGGTGGCAGAGGGGATCTTGTGTCCTGGCACATGTGATTTGTGTGTGTGTAGTATGGTGTGTGTGTGTATGTGCAGTTGCATGGTGGCAGCGGAAGGGTCTTTGCATCCTGGCACACATGGTGTGTGTGTAGCGTGGTGTGTGTATGCACGGTTGTATGGTGGTGGGGCTCCCGGCATGAAACTAGCCATTATACTTGATCTGAAATGTTATATATTAATGTGTCAAATAATCATACTCTTGACATGTTTCCTAAGTGGCCAGTCAGCAGAGTGGGAACAGAAATATACCAAAGCATTTTCTATATGTCGATAATGGCGTACGTTACGCCGGGTATAGCTAGTAGCCAAATAATAGAACTACTAAGTTCCACCTTTTTACTCATATTCTCAATAACTAAATTCCATTCCTCTTTAAAAGTATCTACTGTCTGTTCTCTAATTAAAAATGGTCAATTTATCCATTTTAGCAAGATCATACAATTTCAACAACCAGTCCCTTTGTGAAGGTGCAGCTACATCCTTCCATCTCTGCCAGCTTTCATTTTTAAAGGAATTGGCACAAAGTGAGTTACTCACTTAAAGAGAACCAGCATGGTGTAGTGGTTTGAGTGGTGGACTGGGACTCTGGGAGACTAGGGTTGGAATTTCCATGGAAATTCACTGGGTAATGTTGGGTAAGTCACATTCTTTCAGTCTCAGAGGAAGGCAATGGCAAACCCTGTCTGAACAAATCTTGCCAAGAAAAGCCTGTGAAAGGTTCATCGTAGGGTTGCTTTCAATCAGAAACAACTTCAAGGTGCACAACAACAACACTCACAAAATTGTGTATATGCATGAGAGAGACCTTCCATGATGCCAATGTTTTATCGATTTTTTTAAAAAAAAACTGTTGGTTTTTTTTTTTATGCAGGGTTACTTAAAAAAGAAGTCCTCCTCAATGGTATATGATCCTTTCTTTATCATTACATGTTACCCTTATCTAGTGGATTCAAAACTGGATTTATGGTATCCAAAACACCATACATTTGGTTATTTCTCATTTTGTCTCATCTTTTAAGCAAATGATGTTGATAAAAGTTGTGGGTGAGGGGACATCTTGATGGTATATTGGTCTAGGGGAAGTCAAGGAGGCAAGAGGAAATGATGTGGCAGGAACATGTGGGTAATCAATCCCTCTGGCTGAATGTTGTGCTCTCCGGAACAATAGACGATCATTTTTCATTACAGCAGTCTGAATGTGTATTACTCTGCCGGTTCCTTTCCTCACATTATCAGATCAATAGAGCCTTAATTGCTGAAGAAAGGGAGTAACATACACAATCACAGCACAATGGTTTAATCACTGGGACGCTTAAAGTTAATTTCAGGCAGTTAATTTTTTACTGATGTTCTCACTCCAGAGCTGGCTTGTCTTCTTGAGCAGAACAGGTGGCATATATAGGGTCTTCATCTAGAGGTGGTTTATTAATAGCTTTTAACAAAACCACTTGGGCTAATTGCCAATGGGGGAAATGTTAATATTATGCAGGATGGAGATATGTAATATATACATATGTACACACATACAAACTCTCACTTAAGAGTAACTTTTCAAGAGAAGGCCAAAATGTATTC
Source organism: Gambelia wislizenii (assembly GCA_030847615.1). Lineage (NCBI taxonomy): Eukaryota > Metazoa > Chordata > Lepidosauria > Squamata > Crotaphytidae > Gambelia > Gambelia wislizenii. Next base: position 40,293,159 of record JAUMIR010000004.1, read on the forward strand.
CATTCTTTTTTTTTTTTCCCTGCCCATTTTTGATAGTCCTTTTAAAATTTGGGGATTTCTGCCTTCATTTATCAGGTTGTGATTACATCATTCCAACACCATTTTTTTGATAAAATGACCAGCTTGGTAGATGAAGGGAACGCTGTGGATATCACATACCTTGATTTCAGTAAGGCCTTTGACAAGGTTCCCCATGACATTCTTGCAAACAAGCTTGTAAAATGTGGGCTAGACAAGTTAACTGTTCAATGGATTTGTAATTGGTTGACTAGCCGAACCCAAAGGGTGCTCAGCAGTGGCTCCTCTTTGTCTTGGAAAGATGTGACCAGTGGGGTGCCACAGGGTTCTGTCCTGGGCCCAGTGCTATTCAACATCTTTATCAATGACTTGGATGATGGAATTAGGGGCATACTTATCAAATTTGCAGATGACACCAAATTAGGAGGAGTAGCTAATACCCTAGAGGACAGGATCAACATTCAAAATGACCTGGATAGGCTGGAGAGCTGAGCCAAAGCTAACAAAATGAAATTAAATAAGAAGAAATGTACTGCACTTAGGGCAGAAGAACGAAATGCACAGATACAGGATGGGGGAGACCTGAATGAGACTACGTGTGAAAGGGATCTAGGAGTCCTAATAGACCACAAGTTGAACATGAGTCAACAGTGTGATGTGGCAGCTAAAAAGGCCAATGCGATTTTGGGCTGCATCCATAGAAGTATAGTGTCTAGATCAAGGGAGGTAATAGTGCTGCTCTATTCTGCCTTGGTCAGACCTCACCTAGAATACTGTGTCCAGTTCTGGGCACCACAACTCAAAAAGGATATTGACAAATTGGAGCGTGTCCAGAGAAGGGCAACTAAAATGGTGAAAGATCTGGAAACCATGCCTTATGAGGAGAGACTTAGGGAGCTGGGTATGTTTAGCCTGGAAAAAAGATGGTTAAGAGGCAATATGATAGCCCTGTTTAAGTATTTGAAGGGGTGTCACGCTGAGGATGGAGCAGGCTTATTTTCTGCTGCTCCAGAGACTGGAACATGGAGCAATGGATGCAAGCTCCAGGAACAGAGATTCCACCTCAACATTAGGAGGAACTTTCTGACAGTAAGAGCTGTTCGACAGTGGAACACACTCCCTCGGAGCGTGGTGGGCTCTCCTTCCTTGGAGGTCTTTAAACAGAGGCTGGATTGCCATCTGTCGGTGATGCTTTGATCAAGATTTCCTGAGTGGCAGGGGGTTGTATTGGATGGCCCTCGTGGTCTCTTCCAACTCTACAACTCTATGACTCTATGATTCTATGAACATTCTATTCTATTATTCTATTTTTCTATATTCTGTTTTTCCAGTGGGATTCCGGCCACTGTCTCCTAGCCAGTTGGAAGAAAGATCCAGTTCATTTATCTTTTTATGGGTTTCTACTTGCACTATGGCCAAATCCACACCACACAAATAATCCAGTTTGAAACTGGATTATTTGCCATGGCTCTTTCCTATGGAATCCTGGAATTTGTAGTTTGGTGAGGCACCAGCACTCATTGGCAGAGTAGGCTACAGACGTTGTAAAACTACAAATCCCAGGATTCAATAGGAAGGGGGCTTTTGTTTTAATTGAATAGCATGGATTTGACCTATGTCTCAGACAGCAAAAAGGTTTTGGATTGGTTGTGTATAGTGTATCATGTGTTGTGTCTTCCTTCTTTCAAGCACACCCAGACTGTGGGAGGATTGCTCTTCAGAAATAACAGATTGCAAATAGATCTTTCACTGCAGTACCATATATAGTGCTATATTTACACATCCTGAATCAGTTTTGTTTCTTGATCCAGGCCTTGGGTGGTCCCTGCAGATGATGTCCTTGCAGCATATCAATCAACAGGAAAATAGCTGGATGTGTCTCTAATGATGATCACATTCTCCAATGACATGGAAATTCTGTTGTGTGGTGGGTGGAAGGCTAAATCACTTAAAAGGTGAATTTGGTTGTTGTGTGGTTGGCAAGGAATTCTGCCCTCTGCAACAAGCAAAAAGGTGTATTACCATATCATAAATTGAACTTATGCTATCATAACACACTAACAGGATGCTAGCCATTATTTACTTTTTATTATTATATTGTATCCTTTTTAGGCATCAAAACAAATGGTGAAAATTTTGAATTTCTTGGTAGTCCAAAATTACTGCTTCTCAGAAATGGACCCATTTTCAAAACTATCCTATTTCCACAGGACTTTGCAAGGAATGGTGTGAAGCCAGCGCTTTCAGGGTTGGAGCTCTGGGACATTTTTATTAGCAGGGATGATAATATCATCTGGAGCCAGCATGGCATAGTGGTTTGAGTTCTGGACTACGACTCTTGAAAACCAGGATTTGAATCCCTGCTCAGCCATGAAAACACACTGGGTAACTTTGGGTAAGTTATACTCTCCTAGTCTAAGATAAATAGCAATAGCAATGGCATTTATATTTCTATACCACTTATCAGTGCCAAAGCACTCCCTAAGTGGTTTACAATGTGTTAACTAGCTGCCTCCAACCATCTGGGTACTCATTTTACTGACCTCCAGAAGGATGGAAGTCTGAGTGAACCTTGGAGCCCTGTAGGACCAAACTCATAACGTTGTGGCTGCAGTACTGGCATTTACTCACTGTGCCACCAGGGCTCCCTCCAAGGCAGTGGCAAACCTCTTCTGAATATATCTTGCCAAGAAAACCTTAGAATAGGGTTGCCATAAGTTGGAGTTAGCTTGGTATAGAACAACAATTCACACTTAAAATCCTAGTGGCAAAGGCAGAATATTGTTGGCAATAGCACATAGCTGTTCCTGCCATGGTAACCCCAAACATTAAAAAATGTTGTGATGTTGATTTTCAGTTTTCATGCTTTAGAGGACTGCATTGCTAGACTGTAGTCCTTAGTCCATGTAATAGGATCAGGAAGTTTCCATTTACCTTGTTAGTTACGGGCAGGGGGGGACTTTTGACTAAACACAGTTTGGATTATACTGCATGGGTATGCTAGAGCCTTTTGTTTTAGTTGGTGCAGAAAGAAAGAATGAGAGTAACTGAAAACAAGAGAGGGTCAGATAGAAAAGAAGTCACAACAAAAGTTTCCTTTCAAAAGAAGAGGCTGGAAGGGAAATGCAATTCCTTTGTTATGATGCTTTAGGCTAACCATTATTCACCACCTTCCTCCTATATTGCATCTTTCATGATTTGCTTAAGTGATTTTAAATTGCTTTTGCAATGCAGTTTAACAGAGGCTGCAAAACAACAACAACAACAAAAACCTGACCCCAAAGTCTATGAAATGAAACAGCCAGTGCATGGAAAGCCACCTAAGTCCTCAACTGCCTTACAATGAGGTTATGAGCACTGCTGCTTTGCAAGGGGTGCCCTCAGACTATGGAAGAGGGGAGAGGCAGAGGGAGAGAGAAAGAGAGAAAGAAACATGATTAATGGATGCAAGCTGAGGAGCATTAATACTTGGGGTTGCATGGAATGGTTTATGCTAAATCCATATGAGCTTGTATTTGCAACATAACTGCAAGTAAGAGCTGTTGAAAGTGCTTTCCATCCTAGCACTCTCTCACCAGTGGCAGCTGGAGACTCCAATATCAGTGGAACAGTGTATGCACCCCGGCTTTGAGGATGTTATCTGTTAATGTCCTATTGCCAGCATAAATTGTGGCATTTTTACGCTGGCAAAGGACCCCCCCCCCGACCTACCTTTGCAAGTGTAAAAGAGGCTTCTGCAGCAGAAACAGGAGCTCCATTTACTTCCTGGTTCCAAGTCTTGCTGATTCTCGTGAGGAAACGCTAGCACAAGGAATTTAAAAATTAAAGCAAAAAGCCCCCACAAAAAGTACATCAAAGCCTAAAAATGCACTTTACAACTTACAAGTAAATGGGGGGGGGTCATAAAAAGAGTGTCCCCTACTTGGCTGTTGCAATCTCACCTGGACGTGTTCTGTTATTGATGCAGCATCCATATGAGTACAATGGTGCAAGGATTCAGACGCTGGCAAAAAAGTGGAACATGACATCAATTGACGGCTTGGGCCATCAATAAAAAGGAACGAGTTTTTAACAAGATATGATCATGAAAGGACGATGTTGTCTGGTATGCACACCCTTTTGTGATCATTAGGTGTCCTTATGATGCTATATTTGCCACATCTGATAAAGTCCCAAGTCTGAACTTTAAGGGTTCTGCCTCCTCCTCATTATTATTTTTATTTATATCCAGCCTTTCTCTCAATAATGGGACTCACGGTGGCTAACAACATATTTAAAACAACACAGGTTAAAAACAATACAAAAGTAAAAATAACATTATAAACATAAAATTTAAACAACAATTAAACATAGATTTTCCTTGGTTTTTTTCTGGGCTGTGAGGCTGTGTTAATGAAAGAACTTATAAGTTAAAACCTTAAACATTAAAAATATTAAAATGCATTAAAAAAAACCAACTCTATACAGACCCCTATAAAGATCCAAGGTGATGAACCTATTGAGTGGCAGGGTAAAGCATCTTGGGTAGCTTCTTTAATGTTCAGACTGAAACCCAGAGTGGATTCCCCACCCTTCTGACATCAGAGCCGCCAGCCACCACAGTGCTCTCTCTCCCTCCCTCCCTCCCTCCTCCCCTCTCAATTGTAGTAGGGGGGAAAATAAGCTTAATATTTTAAGCTGTGGACATAATGTTTTTTTATGCAGGGGTTCTCTGGGACCTAAAAATTATTCCACAGGTTGCTCCAGCATAAAAAAAAAATGTTGAGAAAGATTGACTCCAAGTAGTTGGAATATTCATAAACATTCTTTGCTACCAACAGCTGAGTCAACGCTGAGGGGAGACTCATTTCTATTTACTGAAGCTGGAAGTTTCACTACAAGGGTTTTAAGGACAACATCAGAAGGGGAGTAGGCTAATTTGCTTTGGTGTGTTTAGCCTCCCCTGACCTTCTGTAACTCTGCCAAGGTATCCATGAGAAGTTAAGTGCACTGTAACTACACTTTTTGGAACAAGCATTGCCCATGAACCTTTGAACTGTTTCCTAGAAACTGATAAGCTCTTCTGCATAAATGTGAGGATTTGAATATTGCTATCTTTTAAATTATAATACAAAACCACATATACAGTATACTTGTACAATCAGTTCTTTCCCTATGAACCTCTTCATTGGTTGTCAGTCAGATGACTTATTTCTTGTATGAGCTTCATATACTTATTCCATGCCTCATAACTATGCTGGCTGAGAAGTTCTGGGCATTGTAGGGAAAAAAAAGTTATTTTTGTAAGCTTTGGAAAAATAATACCCTAACAGATGAACAAGTTTGGCCTATGTTAGATCAGGATCTCAGGGAACAGTGAAAATGAATAGATGAGAGAGAGAGAGAGAGAGAGAAACAGAAAGAGAGAGAGAGAGAGGTAGGCAGTCAGTCAGATAGTGCAATCCTTCCTATCAAGTTATAGCCGCATCTTCAACATGACACCCAAATCTCCATTCAGCATCTCTGTTCTTACAGTGAGGTGCTGGAGGGGAAGTCAAAGTGAGAATGAAACATTGCGCTCCTGTACAAGGAAATCTGATTTTGAGATTTTGTCGTTACCATGGCACAATCTACTTTGCTGCAGCTGTGTAATGAGTTCACATCTGTTAGTGCCACATGTTGCTCTGCATTACCCAGATGCAAAGTCTCAATTTTTCTAATTAGCAACAACACCAAGTATATCTTAATTTTCTTTCTCTCTGCCTCAACTAAAAGTGATATTAACAAGGTTATGCATGTACATCCTTGGTGTTTAATTGAATAAGATCCAAGATTGGATTAGACTGCTCTGTCATCTTAATCTGGTGTCTGTCCAAATCTAAAATCATGTGTTTGTAATATTATGTGGCAGGCAAAGGTCAGGAGGTGGGGACATTTTACTTTGCTTAGCATAGATACAAATGGATGAACCCCCCTCACCGCAAAAAAAATGGTTTCTTACTTTATATCAGAGGAACTCTACATAAACGTCTCTCTGTGTGTATGTTTGCGTACATCTGGATACACATATGCATACCCCTTGATAAAGACTTATCTGCATTTTGGGGAATATCTCAGAATGTGCACATAGAAGTATATTATCTCCAGAGCATGAAGAGAAAATTACCTTTTGGAGCCTCTGGAAGGAGTTATATAGCTCCACCCCCTAGTGACTCACAGAAGCTCCACCCCCTCAGCAACAAGCACACTCTCCCAAGAGTTTTTTTTTTTTTAAATCAAACTCACCCACTCAAAATGGCTGCCCAGAAGCTGCTCTCCTTCTCCTCCCTGGCAGGATTTTATCAACCAAGCAAAAGTACAGCATAAACAGCAGAGGAGCAATGAACTTTGTTTTAGAGGTTCTCCTTGACAAATTTTTATTTTTTAAAAAAAAATACTTGTGAGGGTTTCTTGCTTAGAGGAAGTGAAGAAGTAACTTGCCTTCAGAACAATCTTGCAGCCAGGAGATCTCTATAAAGTTATATTACCAGTAGATTGAGCTCACTGGCAGAGATTGGTGAATTCTGAAGGATTTTTTGAGGAGGAAGCCCACAGTCCTGTTTCACCGATTACTTAAGATTCCTCAGCATGGACACAGAGGGAACTGCTGCAGTCACCTGCAACACTTGTGGGGTATTTGTCTTCTTGTCTACAGATGTGGGGAACTTCACATTTACCAAGTGTAAGTTGGTAGCCCTCTTGGAGGAGAAAGTCCAGCAACTGGAGACCCGGTAGCCACACTTCTCCATATTCATGAGCAAGAGGTTTTCCTGGACAGAACAGAATGAAGAGTCTTGGACAGGGACCACACAGAGGAAGTTGCTGGGGAGGAGAGGGTCACTTCACATTCACAGGAGGTAGATAGCTGGAGAAATGTCACACACAGAAGTAGAAAAACAGGGATTGTTTGGCAGCTTGCAGCTAACAGATTTGATTTGAAGCTCTCTCCCTTATCAAGGACAACAAAGAAGAGCAGCATGGACAGACTTCAGGCGCAGAGCAGGGGACCCTGAGAGTACCACCACAAGGAACTAAGCCTCGGGGGAGGCGTGTGGTGGTGGTGGGGGACTCCTTGCTAAGGGGTACAAAAGCAGTGATTTGTGGACCTGACAAGATGTCTTGGGAGGTGTGTTGTCTCCCTGGGGCAAAGATCTGTGATGTGACACAGAGGCTGACAAGACTGGTCAAGCTTACTGATCATTACCCCTTCCTTTTGGTCCATGTGGGAACCAATGATACTGCAAGGCACAGCTTTCTGAAGATCAGAAGTGATTATGAGGCTCTGGGGAGGAAGCTGAAAGAAATGGATGCACAGGTTGTCATCTCATCTCTTCTGCCAGTTGAAGGGCATGGTTCAGGAAGGGAGAGGAAAATAGCCGACGTAAACAACTGGCTCTGTAGAGGGTGTCACAGAGAACGATTTATTTTCTTGGATCATGGGCTGAGGTTTCATGAGGGGGGACTTCTGGCAAGGGATGGGCTGCATCTCACAATAGTTGGCAGAAACGTTTTTGCCAACAGTCTCAAGAATTTGATCAGGAGGGCTTTAAACTGAGTTATATGGGGGAGGGAGACAGTATTCTGGAAGGCAAAAGGGCTGGAGAAAATAGTCGAACTGTCATAGAGGGAACAAGGCAAACAGTGCAAGGACTCAACAGTGGGAGGCAAAAAACTTGCACAGGCAGCAAGTAAAGGGAACGCATGGTCTTAGATGTCTCTACACTAATGCACAGAGCATGGGAAATAAGCAAGATGAACTTGAACTCCTAGCACAACAAAGCAAATATGATATAATAGGCATTACTGAAACCTGGTGGGATGAGTCTCATGATTGGAATGTAGGAACAGAAGGGTATAACCTTTTAAAGAGAAACAGGCCAAACAGGAAAGGAGGAGGAATAGCATTATATTTCAGGGATATTTACACCAGTGAAGAGATCCATGACATCAATACTGGAAGCCAGGTGGAGAGCATCTGGATAAAAATTAAAGGGGAGGGAAACAACAGGGATGTTATTGTGGGACTCTACTACAGACCCCCCAGTCAGATGGAGGAATTGGATGATGCCTTTCTAGAACAGATAACCACATACGCAGAAAGGAGAGATGTAGTAGTAATGGCTGACTTCAACTATCTTGATATTTGCTGGAAATCTAACTTCAAGGTCTAGAAAATTCCTTACTTGCCTGGAAGACAATTTCATTGTCCAAAAGGTGGAAGAGACATCAAGGGGTCAGCTATTTTAGATCTGATCCTAACCAATAGGGATGAACTGGTTAATGGGGTTCAAGGGGTGGGATCCTTAGGTGAGAGTGATCATGTTCTCCTGGAGTTTGCTATACAATGGAAAGGAAAAGCCAGGCATAGTCAGACACGCATTCTAGACTTTAGGAGAGCTGATTTCAATAAATTCAGGGAAATACTGGGGGTGATCCCATGGTCAGGAATACTAAAAGAGAAAGGACTTCAAGATGGATGGGACTTTCTCAAAAGGGAGATACTGAAGGCACAATTTCAAACAGTACCAATGAGGAAGAAAAATGGGAGGTGTCTCAAGAAACCAGAATGGATGACTAAAGAACTTTCAACGGAGCTAAGTTTTAAACGGAACATGCATAGGAAATGGGAAAAGGGGGAAATCACCAAAGAAGAATTCAAACAGATAGCAAACACGTGTAGGAGTAAAGTCAGAAAAGCTAAAGCGCAGAATGAGCTCAGGCTCACTAGAGAGGTTAAGAACAATAAAAAGGGTTTTTTTGGGAATGTCCGCAGCAAAAGGAAGAAGAAGGAAATGGTAGGGCCACTACATTGAGAAGATGACAAAATGCTAACAGGGGACAGAGAAAAGGCAGAATTACTCAACACCTTCTTTGCCTCCGTGTTTTCAGAAAAGGAAAAAGGTGATCAACCTGAGGATAATGAGACAGAGGACACAATAGGGGAAATCCAGCACAGAATAAGCAAAGAGGTAGTACAGGAATACCTTGTTAATCTAAATGAATTTAAATCTCCAGGACCAGATGAACTACATCCAAGAGTATTAAAAGATGGACTAGGAATCAAATTTAGTCCCTGAACATTTTGATGCCAGCCATTCCTCTCCATGGATGAACCTAGAGTAAAGATGGACTAGGAATATGAAATTTTCTTAGTCCCAATTTTGTTGTACTTCTCCAAAATCCACCTGCATGTTCTTCCCATCCCTGTTTCGTATTGTTTTCCCCCCTGCATCGAAATTTGTGCAACTTGTTACACATTTTTCCTAATGTCTATATTTATTTGTACATTTTTCCTAACTTGCATAGTTCCTCCCCAACGACTAAGCAACCAACACAAACTTCTGTGTGCATTTTCAATTGTGTTCATTTAGCTTTTGATGTTTTACAACGTGCTTGCTATTGGGTGGTTCCTTTCCCCAGGGTGACCCATAACCTCACAAATGTGCAAACTCTTGAGGTGAGTATGTTTCTTCTCACAGTCACTCTCAGAAGGTGTGAAAGGCTGTCTTCACTGAGAGAATCAACTGCAACACAAATTCTTTGCCATGAGCTGAAGAAGCAAATTCTTTGCTTATGAGCCGAAGTAGCATCTTTGACAGGGAGAACATCCAAGTAAAAAAAAAAAAAAAAAAAAAAAAAAGAGTCCCCCTGAACATCAGACACTCTCCTCTGGCCATCCTTCATTCATATTCCACCTGAATATGCAGGGGGAATTCCACTGGGATAAAACAGCAATTATTTGTGTGATTTAATTGGCATTATCATTTTACTGGCCTGACAGAGATAAATCGCTCGACTGGATAGGAGCGTAATAGTGACAGAACGGTGGAGGAGTGAGGCTTCCTCCTTGCAGCTGGAAAAGGAGATGACTACCAGTGCATCTTAATAATTAGCTGTGTTATAATTAATTGGACTATTTGAGAGCCAGTTGAACAAACAAATGGAGGGCTTGATCATTCAGTAATTGACAATTTGTTTCCAATATGCTGTCTCTTTGTACCTCATGGAATAGAGAGCCAGCCACAGGGCTGGCCAGAGGGGGCATGCAAACTGCCCTCCCCCCAGAGCCCCAAAGACAACAGCAAGGAGGGAATTCCTTTGACTACCCACCCATCTTCCCATACCACAAACGCCCCACAAGCAAGTGTTCCAGGGATCTATTTTGCCTCATAGAAAAGACATATTGTTCTAGGCCTTTTCTTCTGCACTTAAAATAGCCACTGCCAAATTGTGAAGAGGGTTTCAGTGAACAAGTAAAGACACATTTCCAGACACTTTGTTCCCAGACTATTTATGACTTCAAGATTTGTCAAACATATATTTTGGTGCATGATGGCAGAAGAATGTCATGCAGTAAGACAATTCAAGTACCATCTTTTATTGATCCTGTGCATAAATCTACCTTATGGCAGCAGTATCCTTGCCTTGAACTGAATTTTGGAAGCCATGTAATACTCCCCAGTCTGTTCTTTCATTGAGACCTAACGGTGTAAATGGATGGCTTATTTTGTCCATAAATCCCCTCTGTATGTGAACTGGACTGTATATGATAAAGCCTGAAAAGGCCACCTGCCATTTCCACAATCATAGCGTCTTGAAATAGAGCTCCCACAATTGCAGAAATTATCATTATGACCTATAGATCCTGCTTCACATAGACTTTTGCCACATGGTTCTATGCATGAGGGGAAAAAAAGAGGGGGTGAAGATAAGACAACATTTGTAGAGTGATGACAGAGCTCAGAAAAGTTAACTTTTTTGGACTTTCCAGAATCCCACAGCTACAACTCCAGTGATTCAGAGTTATAGTCCAACAACAACAACAACAACGAGGGATACTCCCTTCCATGCATTGATTAATAGGGCTGACATCTTCCTCTCTAGGATCAAGTTTGGGATGGTGGTGGGTGGAGGATTTGTGGCAAGTTTCCACCAGAACAAGGAAGGGAGAGAGAAAAAAGCGGGTTCGCCAATCAACAATCCTGGGAAGACAGTTCACCTCCACTGGGTTTTATCTTTCCTTATCTGTTATCTAGCAGATGATCTACCAGGCAGAAGAATAGGGATGTAGCTTGTGGGGGGGGGCATTGCCCCACAAAATAAGAATTTTCTCCCCCCAATAAATTTTCCTTTGGTCCCAAAATTTCTAGTACTGCAATCATGGAAAGCTTCAGTCAAAAGAAATAGAATTTAGGCAACCAACGAAATGGAGCAGGCAAAATTACCAAGGGAATGGAAATACAGTAGCATCCCCATATCTGTGGGGGATTTGTTCTGCTCCCCCCGGAAAATACTGAAATCTGTGGATAATTGCAAACACTGGACTCTTTCTCCCCCGCCCCTTTCACCATCTCTGCCTCAGCCCTCCTGGGGAGAGGGAGGCCCGCAAACCCATCCTGGGAAAGGGAGAAAGGAGGTGAGTTCTCTCCTCTGCCTCTCTCTCCCCCATTCACCCCAACTGTTGCCCGTTGCCAAGCGCAGATAACTAAATCAGCAAATGGTGAATCAGCGGATACGGGAGTGCTACTGTACAGCAAATGTAGTAGTTCCAGCTGTGAACAATTTTCAGTGTCTCACTCTTTGCGGTGTGAAAATATGTGAGCTGAAAGAAAATTTCAGGGGAGGGAATTCTTATTGGGAGGACATTGCCATCATTTTGCCCCTCTCCCATAGCTACCCCTATGCAAAGAAACCTTATAATATGAAGAACTTGTGACTGAGTTTTCATGTTTCCTTTTCCTGCCCCTTTCCCCCCTTCCTTTTGTATCATGTCTCTGTAGACTTTAAATATGAAGACAGAGATTGTCTTGTCTTTTTGGGGAAAAAACCCACCATAGGTATGTAAGTTTCTCTGTGAATCTTTCCATCTACAGAGCAGGATCTAAATGCAAACAAACAAAAAACTGTGACATTGGAGAGTTCAAGGTAACAACCTTCTCCCTCACACTTCCAAAACAGATAAACTGTTGATTTTTTTAAGATAAAGGATGTACAAGTAAGCAGGTTAGTGTGCATGTGACATTTTTTTTTAAAGGCAACCTTTCATCTTTCCTTTTCAGGACATGGGGATAGAAAAGGGAAATCACCAAAGGCTGCATTCCTTTCTTCTTTTCTCTAATATCCTCTAGCCTTTCCTGACACTGCAAAGATCAGAGAAAACTTATTATTACGGCTAATAAAGATACTATCATCATAATAGTCCCCATAACTGGTTAAAGATTTGGGCAATTCATGGAGGTTGATTGCCTGCTTAGGATGTGGATAGCCATAATATTTAAGAAAAATTTAAAAAGGAATCCTCCTACATTTACAGTCTTCAAGACTGACAGAAACCAAATGCTGTTTAACTAATAGTCATGCACCTCCTACCCACCTTCCAAGCTGCTGCTGCTGGTGGCTCGTAGCAAGTTTGTATCATTATCATCATACTCATTATGATCATCATCACTTTCCACCCAAAATGGGACTAAAAGCAGCTCACAATTTTAAAAAGCAATACAATTAAAAACATACAAAAAGTAAACATGAAAATAGAATTAAACTATTAAAATACATAATAAAAGTATAAAGTACAATCAAAAAGATGAAAAGCTCTCAAAACAGTTCAGTTAAAACAATACAGCCACCATTAACCCTTTCTTTACAAACTTTCTGTTTTAAAAGCCTGTCTGAATAGAAAGGTTTTAGTCTGCTAATGAAAGGACAAGAAGGAGGGGGCTATTCTGGCCTCCTTGAGAAGGGAGTTCCAGAGTCTAAGGGCAGCCACCAAGGAGGCCCTCTCTCACTTCCCCACCAACTGTGCTTGCAGTGGTGGTGGGGCTGACAGAATGGTCTCTCCTGATTATCTCAGAGCCCAGGCTGGTTCAGAGAGGGGGATACGATCTGCCAAACAGCCTGGACTTGAGCCATATAGGGCTTTATAGGGTGTCACCAGCACTTTGAATTGTACTTGGAAACTAAAAGCAGCCAGTAGAGCTGTTTCAACAGGGCATAGAATAGTCTCTATAACCTGCTCCTGCTAACAGTCTGGCTGCAGCTCTTTGGACCAGCTGAAGTTTCTGAACTTTCTTCAAAGGCAGACCCAAATACAGTGTGTTACAGTAGTCTAAACGGGATGTAACTAAGGCATGCACCACTGTGGCCAGATCTGGTGTCTCAAGGAACAGGCAAAACAGGGTGAAGAAGGGGGAGAGATTCATTCAAATACCTTCAGTTCTGAACCAGGGAAGAAAAACAGATCTGTTTTGCAGCATTACACAAAAATGGCAGCCACGTTGATCTAGCATACTATCCAATAGCATGTACTGGCTGTTCTCTTGCTTGCTTTTTCTTAAGGATGCAGCTAAAGTGACAGGTCAAAATAGGAATTCTCCCTCCTCATGAAAATTTCCTTCAGTCCCCATTTTTTTTGGATTGCAGAGTGAGACACTGAAAATTGTTCACACCTAGAACTTTTATATTTGCTGTGTTCTCATTCCCTTGATAACTTTGCCTGCCCCTTTTCTTTGGATGCCTAAACTCCATTTCTAAATGCTTAACTGATGTTCTAATTATTACAATACTAGAAATTTGGTGACTGAAGGAAAATTTCATGGGGTGTATGTGACAAAATTCTTTTTCCCCTTCCCCCTGTAGCTACTCCTCTGTGGTTCCAGATCACAATATATTAGTGTAATGGTTGGATTATTTTACTTTGATTGATTAGTGCACTTTCTCGTGGATAGGATGCTTAACAGAGGTGAATCTGACGAGGACCAGCCCAAGAGATTTTGCTGCCCAAATCAAGATGCATGATGGCATATCGAAGGTCAGCCAATTTATGTTGACAAATAAGGCACAAAATACCACAAATGACCCCTCCCATCCCTGTGGCAACCAATCAACAATAGTTGCTAAGTAAATAAAAATGAGCTGCTTTTTCATTAAACCCTAAACCAGCTGCCTATGCTGTCTGTTTCACACTGTCTATCTAGGCACTTCATCAGACAAGCCTCTAAAAACGTTCTTTTGTTACCATATTTTACACCATTTTTCCATCGACAAAAGAACCCTTTATATCAAATGTAGCCATGCTTGCATGAAAAAGCAGCCCTGTACCTCTGTCTTGACAGGTGAGCAAGATCTTAGCAGTTCTCACAAGAAGACGCAAACACACTTACAAGTAAAAAAAAAAGCTAAATTAAAAAACAAAATGAACACAAAGCACTGAAACACACTTTAAAACTGCAACACGGGCAGTTTTAAAAAAGAGTGTCCCATGGCTAGCTTTCCACCCAAAGGTGTTCTTGCGGGGATCACCCATTGATGCTGGAATCACACCAGCAGAGCAGGGCGCAGTTTTGCATGCTCGCAATCACGGCAAAAAACCCCACAGCCGATCTATTGATGGCTTGGCCCAACAATAAAAAAGAATGCCTTATTTTCAATACATGATCATGAAAGCACGATGTCATCTGCTATTGGTGCCTTTTTGCGTTCATTAGGCATTGTTATGATGCCATATTTGCTGTGTCTGATAAAGTCCTAATTCAGGGATGGACAACTTTTAAGGGTTGAGGGCCATGGACCTTGATGGGGTCCCCCTCCTACTCCATTCCACTTCCCCCCAGCAAATTTCATGATCAGCAACCTCTGGAAAGGGTTGCCATTTATATACCCCCTATTACCTGCCCTAATACCCCCTCCCTTCCAATAATTCATGAATTGGCTATATTTCATAAATTGGCTTATTTATTGTCCTTACACATGGTTGGTAGTAGACCAGGGCTTCTCAAAAGACTCAAGGTGTGCTCAGAAAACCTAAGGAAGAGGCCATCCCAAATTCCTAAAAGGCACTGCTGGGTAGTAATTATGCAGATACCCCTTGGACTGGTAGTTAGGTTGGAAAGGTGCTAATTCTTCTGAATGTACCTGGAAGTGAGTGATTCACTAATTCAGTCAAGTGGCTGGACACTCTTTGCTCTGAAAAACCGGTTGCCTGATGCCCATCAGTTTTAATGTCTCAGACATTAGTAATCGTTACTGTAGCCAGAGCTTCTGCTGTCTAACTATGGAAAACTCCAGCAAACATTGTATTCCATTCCATTCAAAACTCTTCAGTGGGAATATCGAATATATCTGTCACCTCACTATACAGTCAAAGTATGCTCAGTTTCCTAGAGGCCATCACTCTGTTGGTTTGCTGTGTCACCTGGAGTGCATAGCCATACTTCTTTTCTGCATGAACTTCTGCTCTTGGGACAGGTATAGTATAGCCCATCATCCCAAACTCTATTCCTCTATCCCTCAGAATGCTTCTGAGATTATTTTTCAATAAAAACATTTTATTTTATTTCTTGGCAGTGAGTCTTGTCAGTTAGTAGCAGTATACATAGGTCAAAAGGTCCCATAGTTACCTGGCCTCTTACTGCCATACTGAGCTAATTAAAATTCACTATATTAATATCTAGACACGAGTGCGTTCTTCATGAACCCCACACAATTTGGTTAATAGCCCATCATCCACAGATGAAAACTAGGACATGTGTAGCAAAGCAACATCAGGGTATGATCAAATTGGTAGACATTATTATGGTGTAGGCTGTATTTCAGAGGAAGGAACTGGCAAAAACACCTCTGAGTAGTCCTTGCCTAAGAAAACCCTATGAAATTAATGTGTTGGCACAAGTTGACAGGTGATTTGAAGGTGCGCGCATGCACGCGCGCACACACACACACACGTATAACATTCTCTTGTCTTCGTGTAGACCTGTCTGATCTGATTCTTTGCTTTGCTTCTGTATTGAATCAGAGCCAAGGGCAGCTCACCCCAGTATATATATATAAAAGTAATGATGGAAAGAATATTTGAAAATACTTTAAAAATGATCACAAACATGCTTGTGATATTCAGAAGGAAGGGACAAAAAAACCTCCCAAAACTACCTTTGCGGCTTTTCCCAAAGCTTTTAAAATAATGCGTGTGAATGTGTACTACCGCTCATTATAGCACATTCTCAGAGAGGGTGGAACTGGGGAGAAGATTGGTTGGATGTGCACGGGGCAAGGCTTGCCAGCAAGGAAGCAGCCGGAAACACCATTTTGGATTTTCGGGTTAGCAACTGTGTGCTTTTTTGCTGCACTGAGATGCCTAAATAACCTTTTAAAGCAGAAGGTCACACTTGCACATCTTTGCTTTAAACTTAAAAAAAAAATAATACTATGCAGCAGCAACATGCAGAGAATAATAACATACTAATTTACTCAGCCACTATCTTGCAGGTGTGTGCACTTCAAATGTGGATAGCTTCACATACTATCGTTTTTGCCAAAAGACCATACAGACAAAAGAGTGCTGCTGCAAATTTGCAATAATGCACACTTAGCATCATCTCCTCTCCTCTATACAAGCCCATGAACTGACGAGAATCCTCACCATTTGGGACTTATACTTTGCAAAAACCACATGTAGCTGTTTTGAGAGAAACAGCATTTTCTGCACAAGGGACAGCTTTTTCTGCACAAAAAGTAATATTTCCATGTAGAAATGATATTTCTTGCATAGAAAAATATGCTTCCTGCACAGAAAATGCTACAATTGGTGACATTTCATTCAAAATTTGCATCTGGTGGATTTCCTCTGAAAACAGCATTTTCTGTATAGGAAACAGATTTTTCTGCATAAGAAATACTATTTCTATGTGGAAAATTATGTTATGCACAGAAAAGGTGTTTCATGTGCAGAAAATGCTGTTTTCTGTGCAAAACAACCACATGTGAATTTTGCACAGAATTGCAAATAGGCTTTGAAAATTTTGGGTTTTGGAGTCTTTTTTGCACTAAGTAGAAATTGCTAAAATTACTTGTTGCTTCATTTGAGAAAAAAAATTGTGGTAAATTACTCTCTTAGACAACAGCTACCACAAGTCATCATTACCATGGTACCCTCCTCTTTATTTGGCATTTTTTACCAAGTCATGATAGCACTGTGCAGCAGTTCTTGTGATCTGGGAACTTTGAATACCCAAATCCCCTCATGTTAACTGCAGCGTTGTGGGGCTTGTCTAGATGGGCCAAATGAAATGACCTACCCCTGTTCCCATGCCCAGAAGTCCAGATGAGGCAGGGGTTTTGCCCTGATATGCATCTGAACTGCCCAAATGATACCCAGGCAGTTCCTGCAAGAGTCTGGGGGCAAACACTCCTTAAAATGACTCAGGAACATTTTTAAAAATCTCACTGTTTACTCCAGTTCTTCTGGAGAAAACAGTGGATTCAATTGCTGCAATGGGGGATGTCCAAACACTTGGCCCATGCAGTGCTCGGTGCAACAATTTACCTGTTGGGTCATGTGTGATGCATCTGTTGAGGCCACCATGAGACATCCAGCCATGTGACCATGACCGGGGACCTTGTTCCTGGCTTCGGAAGATGCGACCAACACAGGGAGTAGAAGCACCAGTTCATGCATGGGTTGCAGGTGAGAGGACACCCCTCCATTGCTGCAACAGAAGGGCAGGTAATGGAGAGGAAACACCATGGGCCTGGGGCTAGAATACTCCAGCCAGAACATGGATTATTCTGGTCAGTGTAGACAAGCACTTGAAGTCCAAAAAGCCCAGGTCTGGGTAAAACTGGGGTGGGGGTGACGCAAGCGAGCATTTCCTACGGTCACAATTTGTGATCACATAGAGGCTTCTGCTTGTGTCCAACAGAACATGAGCAGACTAAAAAAACTTTTCAGGACCTCCTGCTTTTAAAAGAGCCTACATACCCAGGGATGTGGGGGCAATACTTGTCTGGCTTTCTCTGTTGCATAGTTATGTATGCAGTCATACTCAAGGGCATACAGACCAACATCTGGATAAGGTTGCTATCTCACAGCAGCTTTGTTTCCCGGTATGTAATAGGGGGATAATAGAGATCTACCTGATGAACTGAACTTGAAAGTGTGATAGATCAGAGTTTGTTTGGAAGAGTTATTTTTTGGATTAAAGTTACCACAATTTTGCCGTGATGGCTGGTAGATTCTGGGCCTGGCCATCCAAAAAGGAACTTCACCAGCTTGGTGTCAGATTGTAAATAAACTGCTGCTTTTTGAGGTGTGGGGTGTGTGTGAACAGTTTAATGAAATGTATGTTGTTTTTAATTTCTGCATTTGAACTTTACTGGTTAATTTAATGTAAAAATATAAATAAATCCCCATACCAACACTCACCTCATATAGTTTGCAGAGCAGAATGAGTCAGCTCTCACGGTCCAGTTCAGCATTGTCATTACAGATGACGTTATGTTTACTCAGTTCATATCTTGTCACTACCTCTATATTAGGTTGAGGCTACCTGCATAATCCTACAAGCTTCAGAAGTTAAAGGCTAATAAAACAGAATACTACATGATATCCATCCACAATTGTTGTAAAATATTCTATTGTTGAATGTTCTTGGCACTGACCTTGCTGATTGCCTTTCCTGCTATGAATAATGGGCACCTGTATAAGAGCAGTTTCTAACTAACAATAGCAGCAACAGCAGTGACAACATTTTTAGAAATAGTTTATTCCATACCGCATCCCCACTTTTCAACTGCAGTGTCACAGCAACAGAATCCTTACAGTATCTGAAGACACTGGAAACACTTCTGTCAAATGGCTGTGTTATTTCCTCTCTTTCGTTTAAATGAGATATGAATAATTGATTCCTTGCCTAAATAATTAATAGGATATTCAATAATGAAAGTAATTGTTTGGCACATCCTCCCCATTGATAATCAACCCTAATCTTAGCCTTTCAATATGTGAAGAATATGTATATGTAAAACAGAAAGAGACTTTATTGGCCAATAATACAGCTAATGTGCACTCCAGGAGGTCACCTTGTCCAAATATCTCCCTGAGTCACTTTTGTCATTTCCTTACTCTATGGTGTGTGTTTTAATGTTCATGTTGTCCCTATGGTGCAAGAATTTCATCCTCATGACACCTCCCTTCATAAAGGCTTTCCTTTTAGCACATTAAATGAAAACATAATTTCCATCAACAATTAATGCTCAAAAGTGGTGTCCCCCCCATATTGTGCAAATTAATGAAAGCAAAACTCATATCTGTGAATTCCAGGGTATGTTCACTTTGAGAGCTGTTTGAGCACAACTCCACAGAGATAACATGAACGTACTGGCTCTTTGCTCATGGCGATAAACTCCACAGGGAAAACAATAACAACCCTCAAATGCAACATTTTCAATATTGCTTTTCTGTTTGTTTACAACGTCTTATACCAAAGTCTAGCTAAGCCTTGGAGGCTGTGGCAAACATTTCATACAGCCTGGGGAAGAATGGCTTGCATTTAAGGGAAAGCCCTGGAGATTAAGTATCAAAGATTACTATGCAGAGGCTATGGGGCATTGGGAAGGGAATGTCAGAAGGAAAAAATTAAAAGGACTGAGATCATTGAATAAGATGGGCCTTATTCTATTCAGTTATGTGTGTGTAATGGATGCATAACTAAATACTGTCTCCTGGCCCAGCCTCCCCAAACCGACTTTACCACCAGCAGCCCTTTCAGGTGAAGGGATGTTCTGATGGTGATTGGGCCACAAAGATGACATTTCTACCTCACCCCCTTCTGCAAGCAAGAAAGGAATTGTGATGGGGTACTGCTTCCGATTGTTGAAGCCTTACTTGCCAGCAGGAGGAGGGGGGAAATGTCATCCTCCTTGAACCCCAATCAACAGCTGAACAGACCTCCTTCACCCAGTCCATCCACTAGCTGTTAAAGTGGGCTGGAGCTGCTGGCTGTTAAGGTGGGCTTTGACTATGTAGGATTCATGAATACAGAGCCATAACTTTAGGTTAGAAGTCTGTAACTGCAATACTGAATGCCAAATGACATCCATATCAAACAGCCAACCTAGAGACCTATGTCTCTAATCTGAGATTGGAATGATATATTCTCTCTCTCTCTCTCTCTCTCTCTCTCTCTCTCTCTCTCTCTCTCTCTGTGTGTGTGTGTGTGTGTGTGTGTATACAGACCAGCCATTTGCCAGTGTACAAACATTTTAAAATAACTAAAATGAGTAGGAATTCTTTCAAGATTTATTGTACTTTCACTTTCCATTTTACTGTTATACTCTCTCTGTACTAAAAACTGTGTCTGACATTCTTTTCAGTGCTTATGATGTACTAGGCTAGACTTATGATTTATATTTTGTTATTTACATTTACAATTGTGGCACCAGTGCCACCATTGCAAATGACCCCTAAAACCCACCATAAAAGCCAGGCAGTCACACCAACCAATGGAGTTCTGCAGCAAGGGGAGTGGGGTGCTGAAGGATAATGCATCCAGCCCTCTTCCACCAGTGAGCCATGATTCAATGGACAATAGCCTGTAGAGCCCAGTTGTTTGTCTTGCTACACTAAAAGGCTATATTTTGTATTTTCATTTTCAATGGTCTTGGGAATATGGCTTATCAAATAATTCCAGTACAGTAACAAGCTCAAGACCATCAGTACATCAGTATTGTAGAGATCTAGGCTTAAGAAGCATATTTTATTGTTTTTTTTTCATTAATTGTTTCTGCTTCTTATTGTAAGAAGACAATTCATAGACATTTCACTCTGAAAGCCAAATTTCTTGCTCACTTTGGATACAAACGGGGTAGCAAAGTAATTTTTTTTAAAGATGTAGTTTACAGTGCATGCTTAGAAATAAGTACCACTATGTTCAGTGGCATTACTCCCAGGTAACTTTGCATAGGGTTGCAACCTTAATTTTTCAAAGCGTCTTCATATGTCCTGACCACTTCAGTAATTTCCCACTGAATGGAAGAGTTGAAAGTTGACAAAACCACTACATAATGTGCTTACACAATGCAAGCACTTATTTAGTTATATCTTGGCTGTATGAACTACCCACCTCCAATTGCTCTTGTTCTTACCACTGTCCTGTGTGTGCAGGAAGGAGAATTTTGTAGGAGGAGACATCTGAACACACAAACTATTAAGGTTGCCAGGTAAAATAAGGGACATGGCTTCTGTACCTTTAGCAGTTGTGTAGAACACTTCTACAAATTCTCCCACTCTGTGTCTTCTCTCTGGCCTTACTACTGACTTCTTCCAGTCCATTTTCTATAGTTTGTAGGGTTGCCAGGTGAAATAAGGGACAAGGCTCCTGTCTCTTTAATCTTTGTGTAGAAGTGGGAATTTCACCTGCCGAAATTCTCACTTCTACACAGAGATTAAATAGACAGGAGCATTGTCCCTCATTCCACCTGGCAGTTCTACAAACTACAGAAAATGGTCTGGAAGAGTCAGTAGTGGGGCCCAGAGAGAAAAGACAGAGTGGGAGAATTTGATTTAAATCCTCCACAAAGAAATACCAGGTCCAAGAGGAGACCACTTCATTTTATATGCACAGGCATTAAAGGGTCTCATGTATGCTGCCGAAAGCTGTTATCTGTCAAATGAGTACTCCCCCTCTTTCCCTTGCTTGGGTTTAGCAAGCATTTACAGTAAATCTCTAGCACTGACCATTAAACCTGAAGCTGCCTTGAGCGATAGTTTCAATGGGTGTGTTGACAGCCTGAGTGTTAATAATGATGCAAACACTAACCTGTTTATTGATTTGCTTTTTGTGCCCTTCAACCTAACTCACTTCTTCTCATTCTCAGAGGAGGAATCTTAGAATCAGTAATCAGGCGACAGCTCTGAGACCCTTTTTGTTCCCAGCATTGTCATCCAACCCAAACTCCCAGAGATAAATTACAGGTACCTTATTTTGCCTGTGCCAGCCACTCAATATACTGTTACTCAAAGCAAGATGTAGTATTTGTCATGGGTGCCAACAGATGGAGGGAGGGGGTGCGTGGCAGCTACTACAGACATGGAAAGCTTTTAGCTCTTGACAAGAGATACATAGGAGAGTTTTAAATTTAGTCTCTGTGATGAAGGCCATTGCTTATCCATTAAAGTAGCCTATCACAGGGTTGGAGAGGTGGGAACACAACTGCGATCCAGACTGCTTTTAAGATTTTGGGAACCCAAATAGAACCATGGGTTGTCAGTGAAACATTTTTGCCATTTATTTTTCTTGTTACTCAGAGGTTCTTTTTATGAGACCTGTTCCTTGAAGTGGTAAGTTTTATGAGATGGCATAAGGGAAATAGATAGATAGATAATGAGAGAGGAAGATTAAGAGAGGGAGGGAGGGAGACAGCACAGGACTTTCAGGCTTATCAGAAGGAGGCTCTGCCCTACAACCTCTGCAAGAGATTAAGGAAATGTCAAATTATGTCTTTTCAAATGAGTGATAGGCAGTGGCATCACTAGGGGTGTGTGAGGGTTCAGACTGCACCAGGTGACACTATCAGAGGGGGTGACACCAAAATTACTGTCTATAAAAATTTTTTGCAGTGTCTCAGCAGAAAGTTTTTTTTTTAAATATAAAAATATCCCTGGCACTGTGTCCAACTAGGTGAGCCTTCCTTCTCTTTCCTCTCCCACATGTAGGTTTTTGGTGACCCTAAAAGTTGCATGCAGATTGCATAGATTGTTTGGATTACTAAGGATTCTGTATGGTCTGGTGTGGGAGGAGGTCACCATGGGGGTGACACCAACCGTAGTGATGCCACTGGTGCTAGGGATGGGCGAGAACTTAGCTTCATCTTGGGTTTGATAAGAATTTGGTGTCTTTGCTATCCATGATGGCTCTTGTTACAGCAACTTGGGCATGCTATAACTCTTACTTTGCTGTTTGAGCTTGTTGCTGTACATTACCTTGCTTTCTCATTTTTGTACATGGAAGTTGGATGGGAGAAGGAGGCCCTGTTTTACAGTGGTTCTGCTCCTATCTGCAAGGTCAGTTCCAGAGAGTGGCATTGGGGGACTCCTGGTCAGCTCCATGGCCATTGTGTTGTGGGATGGCACAGGGCAAAGTCTTGTTTCCCTTGCTGTTCAAAATCACTGTGAGGCCATCGGAAGAGGTCATTAGGAGTTCTGGGGTTGGGTGCCATCAGTATGCTGAGGACACTCAGCTCTACTTCTTGTTGTCATTGAACTCAGCTGGGGCTGTGGAGATGCTGGAGCAGTGCCTGGGTGCTGTAATAGGCTGGATGAGGATGAACAAACTGAGGCTGAATCCCATAAGACAGAAGCTCTGTGGATTGGTGGTCCTCAAGTCTGGGAACTGGGTAAGTTACCTGCTCTGGATGGGATTGCACTCCCCCTGAAGAAGCAGCTGCGTAGTCTGGAAGTACATCTAGATCCATCTTTGCCTAGACAGACTTGGTGACTTGGAATGCTAGGGGCCAACTGGGCCAACTTTGACTGGTCTACCAGCTACAGCCTTCTGGACAGGGATTACTTAGCTGCAATAGCACTTTAGCACTTCTGTTTCTATACCACTTATTACTGCCAAAGCATTCCCTAAGTGGTTTACAACGTGTTAGCTAATTGCCCCCAACAAGCTGGGTACTCATTTTCCCGACCTATGGAAGGCTGGAAGCCTGGCTCCCCACTGGTGTATCCTGCCCACAGCTCAGGCCCATTCCTCTCCCATTATCATCAGCAAATGGAAGTCCAGACAGGCATGGGGGCTCATCACTGCATCTGCTGCCACCATCTCCCTTGCCCTCCCAGAAGCTAGAAAGCTGACCAGTAACATGTGACCAAGGCCCCCTGCATGTGACTAGCCTTGGTCACATGCTGTGGGACTCCTTCCTACTGTGGCAGAGCAATGGCAGACTCTCAGCCTGCCAGGACAGGCTCCTGTGGTCACAAGGGGCCCGATTCAATTTTTTTGCCAGCTAAAATTGAGTTAAGAAGCTGTTATTTTAAAATGTTTTAATGGGCTTTAGCCCATCTTCCCCCATCATGACCCCATCTTTGCCCCAGGGATTATGGGGACTGCCGGGGGGGGGGGAACGGGGCAAATGCCCTATGTCATCAGGACTACAGGACTCCAAGATGGGGTAAATTGCCCATTTAGATAAGCCCCTAGACCTGCACAGGCATGTGCTGTGAATAATGTAGGGAGATACATAGAAGCAGCCAGGCGTTTTGCAGAATTTGGTGGTTGTCTTCAAAACAGATTTCCAAGCTCTGTTTTGTGTGTCCTTACAATCAGTCAGAAGCTGAGAGAGGATACAGCCCTACTGTCTGATCTTTCTGCATTTCCTGCTGTTGTCCAGACCCTAGTGGTTGATCACCCAAATTCCTCTGAGTAGTAAAACCCCAAGAACGTCAGATCAGAGCCTAATTTCTGATGTTCTCTTGGAAACACAAGTAGGTGAACAGTTCTGCAGAGGATCTTTGGATGTAGCCCTTCTTGCTATTAAGCCAAGTTGTATGAAAATTTCATGTTGTATTCAATCAATACTTCCAAACTTATCAATTTCAAAAGATATTCAGCTTCTCCTCCCTATAGAATATACCATCTTTACTTTCTCTGTTCTCACCTATCAGAAAATGACTGGTACACAACCCAATTCTGATAGACAAGGTTTCTTCTACCTAGGGGGGTGTATGGCAGTAACTGTGCTTTTAAGGAAGAAATCCAATAACTTCCATATAAATTGTCTGGGAGCAAACTTCTTTGCTTTTGGTGTTTGTAGCTGTTTCAGCATTTTTTCCCTGTAGAAGATGAAAAACTTTTGCATTGAGCAAAACACAGATTTATGGTCAATAAAGTGAAGCTTAACAGTTTATAGGGGCTATACGTTTTTTTTTACAAACTGTTATTAAAAACAGGGTGTTTTCTCCCCCACCAAAGTATGTGGAAAGAATGCTCTCCCAGGCCTGCCAGTATTTCAGAGCTCCAAGAAGACAAGAAGAACATTAGGAATAATTGCTGATCAGAGATTACTTGTCACTTTCCCAACTTGGTGACCGCTGCCTGTGCAAAGTGGCTTAAACTGTAAAGTTGTCACTTTATTGAACAGGAGGGTATTAAAAGCAGAGGATTGCCTTACAACGTAGATTACAAACTAGCCCCACAAAGTTTGGGGTTCAAAACTCTCTTCATCTGGGGTAGAATTGTAAAGGAAACAGCTATTGGCAATGTCCTTCCTGCCTCTGCAAATCTGGTCTGCAAATATCTCTTCCTTGCATTGCTGTTACATAATCACTACTGTTGCAGTTTGACATGTATGCAATGGTTTAAATTTCCCCCTTTCCTTTGGAGCTTTACAACTAGGAGAAGCAGGTTGAGCTGAGAGACACTATGATTTTGCTGAAGCTACTTGGGAAACTGCCTGTTTGAATAATGATAAGAAGCCGAGTTTTCCCATGTTGCTTTGTGTAGCAAAACACTGACTAACTTACAATATTATATGGTGGACAATGGAACACACTAAAGAACTGCAGAAGAAAATTAGCCTGTGCTGTATAGATTATAGCAAAACCTTTCATTGTGTAGATCATGAAAAACTATAGATTTTTCTGAAAGAAATGGGTGTGCCAATCAGGACATTTGATTGTCCTGATGCATAGGATAAGGGGCCACTGTCAGGACAGAATATAGAGAACAAGAACATATTCCAATTGTTCAGTGGATCAGACAAGGCTGCATTTTATCAGCCTATCTGTCAAATTTACATGCCAAGCACATCATACAGAAAGCTGGATTAAATGTAGGACTTTTCCAGGCGGTACTTACCGCGCTAGGAGGTCTCACGAGAGGCACGGTGCTTTCGCGCGGCAGGGGGTCCATTTCGGATGCCACCATTGCTCTTCCGAAATAATCTGTTTTACTTCCATGAAGGACTGGAAGCAGCTGCACTATATTTTAATCGTGGGCAACTTCTGTGATTAAAATATGGTGCGGCCGCTTCCAATCCATCACGGAAGTGACACCGATGATTTTGGAAGAGGGATGGTGGCATTTGAAATGGACCCCCTGCCGCATGACAGTGCCATGCCTCTCGCGAGACCTCCTAGCGTGTTAAGTACCATCTGAAAAAGTCCATAGAGGAAGGAAGTGTGAAAACTGGAGGAAGGAACATCACTAATTTAAGATATGCAGATGTCACCTGACTAACAGGACTACAAATCTACAGAGAGAACATGATTTAGAAAACAAAAGAAAAAAGGTAAGCATACTTACCTGGCAGGGGGGATACCATGATAATGAAACTGTAGAATCATAGAGCTGGAAATGACCTCAAAGGTCATCTAGTTCAAACTCCTAATGATGCAAGAAATCATTACTACAGTATATTAAGTAGCTGAGTAGTAGTGAGCAGGGATCACCAGCACTGAGGCCATGATATTGAGAACACAGCTGCGCTGGGCAGGGTACATTTCTAGGATGGAGGACCATAGCCTCCCAAAAATAGTACTCTACGGTGAACTCACCATGGGTCAGCGTAAGAAGGGCACTCCAAAAAAAACGATACAAGGACTCCCTGAAACAACATCTCAGGCTCGGCCAAATTGATCATCAACAATGGTCCACCCTGACCTCACATCAGGAGGCATGGAGACACACTATCCACAATGCTGCAGCATTATTTGAGAACTCACGCTGAACAAGTCTTGAAGAGAAATGACAATGCAGAAAGAATCACAACCCAGAAACATCACCGAAGGAGACCTTCTGCTCTGCTTTCTGCAACTGGACTTGTTTATCTTGGATTGGCCTTTTTAGTCATCAGTGCACTTGCAGAAAGCGCGGGATGAGTCCTTCCTGAAACTTCGTTTGTGAAGAAAAACCAGAGAGATTGTAGTGGGTTCTTATCACAGTGTTTAGAATTTAGAACTAAAGACTGCCCTCTGTTTTGGAGGTTTTGTTCCATTTCTACTGCTGTTGTTGTATGTGTGTGTGTGTGCGTTTTCCAGCAAATAACCTGTGATTTGAGACCTAGGGCTTTATGAGATGCAGCAAATATGGTGTCATAATGATGCCTAATGACCACAAAAGGGAACCTTTACTGCACAATGTCATTGCTTTGGTGTTTTAAAGTAGATAATAAGGTGTTGCTTTTTATTGATGGCCCAAGCCGTCAATAGATCTGCTGTAGCATTTTGTTCACAGTTTTGCCAGTGTTTGAAACTGTGCACCATTGCGCTTTTGTGGTTACAACATTACTGTCAGAACACTTCTGGGTGAGATCACAAAAACCAGGTGGGGATGCTCTTTTTATGAACCTCCCTGGTTCACTTTTAAGTTTAAAAGTGTCTTTCTGTGCTTGTGTCTATGCATCGTGCCTTGGTTTTGATGTATTTTTTAAAATTACCACGCTCGCATCTTCTCGTGAGAATCGGTGAGATCTGGAACCAGGAAGTCAATGGAGCTCTGTTTGTGTTCCATCAATGCTGGGGATGCCTTTGAACGCTGCTCAGCGTAAGGTCTGGTAGAATGAGTTCTTTTGCCAGCAGAAAAACAGTTTAAAAGATGCTGGCAAAAGAACGTTTGAGGAGGCTTGTCTGATAAAGTCCTAGAAACAGAGCAAACTCTGTTTTCTTTTCAAGCAAGGACATTAACATTATGCCTTCATGCTGACATTCACTGTTCAACCATGTCTGCCAGTGTGCTTATTAATTTAGCTTAGACTCTAGAAAGAGTTTTCTTATTTATATATTTTTTATTACAATTCCAGTCCTGCTCTGAGCAAAATCAATGACAAAAATCTTTTTTGTGATTTGTATTGTTATAAAGGATTATTATGATCATATAAATACATGGGGTAGGCTTTATGTTCTTAAATATATTTTCTTTTAAATTGGTCTTAAAAGGGCAATTTTATGTAGTATTACCAACATTTCAATAATATTCTGTGGGTTTTCCACCCCTTTATTAAATTATCTCAGCTCTGTAATAGGGTATCGCATACAAGAAGATGTCATTTGTTATTCTACAAACTATTATATTGAGCTGATATGTTTGTCGAAAAGAAAATCCTTTGCTAAGTAATGCCCAAGATATATACCAAGAGTTTGCATCAAGGTGTGTAGGAAAAGGTCAATCTTTTTTTGGTGTTGATACCTTAAATACTTAAACATTAGCAGCTTAATGTGCTTTCATTAAGCCTGTTCTCAGTTGCTAATACAGAAGGACATACACATCTCTTATATAGGAAATCAAAGCAATACTTTATTCCATGCAACTATGTGACCTGGATGGGGCTACATGTTTCTCCTGAAGCAGGTGCTTCTATGAGCTAAATTGGGATGAGATGAAGGTTGCAGTGAGTATTAGATGATTCTGTTAAGTTAAACTGGGATCTGATAAATGTTGCTATGAGCATCAGCTGTAGTATTTCAGCAGTGTAACATGGCCACTCACTCACATCTAGAATATCATTCAGGATCCTATATGCTGTTGTAAATGGAACTTTAATGACAATCATTGTGCAATTTGCAAACAAAGGTGTAGTTGTAAATTTTTGAAGCATAGGCACTTCATAACAGCGCCTTTATCAACACTCACAATGAAAGTACAAAAACATGCAGGCATCTGTGTTGATGGTATGTATTTTTCTTAGCAGTATTAATCTCTGTGAAAAGTAGGTCTTTTGTAAAGATAACATGTCTTATTCACTAAAATCCAAGCCACCCAAAATAATTCAGATGACCACAGATATAGTTCATAAAAATGCCTTTTTTTCTGGGGAAATCCATTTTCTTTCCTGGTAGTGTAGGGCTTGCAGATAAACTCAAGAGAAATAGAGGGAGGGGAAGATGATATTGTTACTGTTATATGCCTTCAGGTTGACTCTGACTTAGGTGACCCTATCCTACTTTCTTCTTGGCAAGACATATTCAGAGGATGTTTGTCATTGCCTCCCTCTAAGGCTAAAAGAGTGTGACTTTCCCAAGGTCATCCAGTGAGTTTCTATAGCTGAGTGAGGATTTGAACCCTAGTCTTCCAGAGTCCTAGTCCACCACTCAAATCACTATGCCATGCTGGCTCCAGATTTGATACCATCATCTCTGCTAATACAAATGTCCCAGAGCGTTGACCCTGAAAGTTCTGGCACTGCAACACCACTACTTGCAAAGTCCCATTGACACAGGATAGTTTTTTTTTAAAATGGGTCCATTTCTGAAAAGCAGTAACTTTGGAGCATCCAAAATTTCAGAATGGCTGATATTCCTTTTGGTGCCTAAAGAGGAAACAATGGCTGGCATCTGTTAGTGAGTTGCAATAATGGAAGTTCAGTTTCTCTTATTGTAACCCCCTTTTTTGGTTGTTGCAAAGGTCCAAATTTTATGCCAACTGTAGAATGACCACAAACCCACCCACCCACAAATCCACCTTTTAAGTGATGAAGCCCCCGCCCCAACACAGCTAAGTCCATGTTGTTATAGAGTGGAGAGATGAACAATGATGCCTCCAGCTATTTTCCTATAGTTATTTGTGTTGCAATGATGTCAGTTGTGGGAATCTTCCAAGGGTCCTCAGAAGTCCCTGTGGATGCCTGCTGCATAGCTGGATGTGTCTCCACTCATCTCCCCACTCTCCTTAAGCATGGAAATGGCTGTGTGGTGGGGGTGGGGGTGCATCACTTAAAATTTGTGTTGGAGGAGCAACACTGGAAGATGTCGCTATCTGTTTCCTGAATTCCCTCCTTCAATGATCTGTCTGAAAATCCTACCCTGGTTTTGATACTGGAGCTTTTGCACAGTCTGACTCACAGACTGCAATCTGCAATCCAATATCCATTGTAGTGGGATATACAGAGGTGTTACTTACCCTGATAGCCCCCATCATGGAATATAAAATAATTGGTAATATGTAACAATTTGCCTCAATGTAGCCATCCACATGGTTACAGGTAAACCAGGACACCCTAATACCAAGGCTGGATTCATGTATAATCAAGGGAAGAGCCTTCAGAAATTTCCCCAAACCAGGTATTCAGGTCAGAACGTAACACCTGGAGGTGAGTCATTCATTAATCCACTCAATGACAGCAGAGTCCTTGATGCTTGTAAAATGGGTCCTTCCTTCCCTCGTCCCCTTCCAACAAAAGACCTTGCCTGCTTCTATTCAGTTCCAAATACAGCACCCATTAATGATTGTTAGCTCTTCCAGAGCACCCATTGTTTAATCCTGGGAACATCCAAGAAACATTGTATTCCATTCAACAATCATATCCCTTCAGGAGAATTATTCAACATAAATTTCACCCTAAAACACCACCAAAGTGTGCACAAATCCTCTGCTTTCTGACTTTATGTGTCACCAGTCTATCATCCAGACCTCTTTGCTGTTGGTTTACTTCGTGATCTCTGCTCTGTAGGATTAGTACAGTATAACCCACTACCCCCTTATTCTGTTCCTCTATCCATATACTTCCTACTATTTTGATAGCCTTGTGTGAGTGCCTGAAACTTGAGTGTTTGTGTGAATGCTGTTGATATTAATTTCCAATAAAGATAATTTAATTGTACCTTTTGGCATAGAGTCATAGAAGCATAGAATCATAGAGTTGGAAGAGACCACAAGGGCCATTCAGTCCAACCCCCTGCCATGCAGAAATAAACAATCAAATCATTCCCAACAGATGGCCATCCAGCATCTGTTTAAAAACTTCCAAAGAAGGAGACTCCACCACACTCTGAGGCAGTGTATTCCACTTCTGAACAGCTCTTACTGTCAGGAAGTTCTTCCTAATGTTTAGGTGGAATCTCTTTTCCTGTCGTTTGAACCCATTGCTCCATGTCCTAGTTTCTAGAGCAGCAGAAAACAAGCTTGCTTCATCTTCAGTATGACATCCCTTCAAATATTTAACCATGGCTATCATGTCACCTCTCAACCTTCTCTTTTGCAGAATAAACATACTTAGCTCCCTAAGACACTCCTCATAGAGCATGGCTTCCAGACCTCCCACCATCCGGGTATCCCTCCTCTGGAAATGTTCCAGCTTGTCAATATCTTTCCTGAATTGTGGTGCCCAGAACTGGACACAATATTCCAGGTGAGGCCTAACCAAAGCAGAATAGAGTGGCATTATTACTTCCCTTGATCTAGACATTATACTCCTATTTCTGCAGCCTCAAAACACATTGGCTTTTTTAGCTGCTGAATCACACAGCTGACTCATGTTCAGCTTGTGGTCCACTAAGACTCCTAGTCTCCTCTGTTAATACCACTATACATGGGTTAAAAGATCCTGCCATTGCCTGGCCTCTTGCATGACAAGTTGAGTTAACTAAATTTCCCAAATTAATATTAGGGCATTAGAGGGTCCCCACAGACCCCAGACAATTCAAGTAATAGAGGGATATACAGTCAACCCTCCACATTTGCAGATTTAAACTTTTGCAGATTTGATTATTCACAGATTATTTGCTGCTGCCTCTGCTGCTGCCATATGCCATTTTTAATAGGGGCTGCAAGCTGTGAAGGACTGTGAACATGGAGTGAGGTTTGTATTTCCCCCCCAAAATAGTGTAGGGCAGCAGTGAAGCTAGTGGCAAGCCCTGCCAGCTGCCTGCTTTTGCCTTGCGAATGAACCCTGCCACCTCAAAGGTATCTGCAGTGGGTTGAATCCATGGATCATACTTTTTGTGTGTTTTAAATATAGTTTGGAAAGCGATTTTGATAAAATTTGGAAAGTATTTGTTAAAAAAGTATTACAGACAAAAGATGGGAGGTTACCTCCACGAGAAGAAATGAGATTCTGGAAAGATTAGGTAAGGGATAATGGCTCCGGTGAAGGGGAGCACTGAGGTGGGGTGTGTGTGTAGGGGAATTAATAATCTTGAAAGGAATCATAGTAAAGAATCTATGTTAACTTTTGAAATTAGTTAATAGAAAAATTGTGATGTTTATGGTAATATTATGTGTTATACTAAATAAGTATTGATTGGATATTTTAATGTATGAATATAAAATTAATACAATTATTTTAAAAATAAGAATAAATATGGTTTGGGGGGAGCTAGAGATGGTCACAGTTTTCCCACTGTGGGGGTCCTGCTCCCTAACCCTAGTGAATGTGAAGGGCCCACTATATTGCTGAGTGCACATACAAAGGATTATGCTTTCAACATCAGTTTCATTGTTTCAATAAAGGCAGGGCATCCTACAGGGCCTAAGGGAAACTGATGGGGCATTCTGACACCCTCAAGTTTTTCCCCTCTTGAAAGTTCTGTATATGCAAATATGGAAATCTGGAAGGCAGTATTTTGCAAAGCAAATGCTGACAGTACAACCAGCTCCTTAAGTACTTGTATGGCTGATTTGTGCTAAACTGCTTCATCTGACTGACAAAGCTGTCTCTTTGCCAAAAGTAACAGTTATAAAATTATGACTTGTGCATATATAATGTTTGTGTTTAACAAGATGACAGAAACGCCACCTTAGTAAAAACTGATTGTGGTTACAGCTGCACAATTCACATCATGCAAGATTTATTGTATTAAGGTTATGCAATCATCTCATCCTAGAGACAAGGCTCGGGTAATAATATGAAAGGCATGTACTTCAATCTGCAGTACTAGATTCATTGCTGTTTTCCTATTAGCTGGTGGAAGCATTAGGTCTGCATTATCCATTTTGCTATAGTCTCATTCAGCATTTCCACCAGAAAACAGATGCAGAAAAATGCGATGGTGGCGGTATGCTAAATATTCAACAAGACAAAGTCAACCAACTACATAGGGGCAAAAAGGTGTGCATATATAGAAGATAGATAGATGCATATATTTCTACATTGCCAGAGTCTGTATCTTTAATAGTATTACATTCATCTCATCAGAAGCATAGCTCCCAGAATTCAATGGTCTTGGTGTGGTTGGACTACAGGGTGCAGGTCTGAGCCACTGTAGCCTAGGGAGTTCCCAAAAAACAATGCCTCATTAGTGACAATTTCTGCAGCTTCCTTCTTTCTTCTCTCTGTATATTTTACAGATCAGACATTATCCGTAGAGTTATTAAATAAAGTACTGCAGAGAGAAACTCTGTTTGTGGACAGTGTCTTCATCTTCTTAGGGTGCTGTGCCTTGCAGTACATATGTTGTGAAAAAGGAGGGAGGGAAGAAGATAGACAGACAGTGCTGCTATAGACATTTCCATGAAGTGGGTGTATCAGTAGGGCAGATGGACCATGCTGTAGGAAGAGAAGCAACCTAAGCACTGGAACAGTCTAGTAACTGATCTGTAATTATCTTTGTCTGCTTACCAAATTTGTACCAAGGTTGCTTTACCTCACCACCACTGGGCAGACATGATGACTGTATTCCAGCTCTTCTGCCTAGTATACCTGCCCTGGTGTACTGCCATACACACCTGTTTTAATCAAAACTGAAACCAGTTTGGAAAGCCACACAGGATTCCCATTACACAGCCAAATTGGGGTTTCTACTGTGTGCAAGTGGTCACAGTATTGGTTTATGTCTAGGCATATGACCACAGCTGCTGCAGTTTTTTTTTTAAATCTTGCAACACATGCATGCACATATTCACATATTTGCTTAATCAAATAGCCTTTGTTTTCCTTTTGTTCTGATTGCCCACTTGCGCTTCTATAAAGTGAAACCAGTAGAGAAGAGTGAGGTGAAATGCCAACGTGTGTATACAAATCCCAAATAATTTTAAAAAGAGAGAGGCAACACTGCCTTTTCCACATACCAATACAAACAAGGGAGCTATTTTTACATTATTTCATATTTCATTTTATTGTGCAATTTCTGTGTTGCCTTTCTCCCAAAGTGGGACCTAAGGCAGCTCACAAAACAATTAAAAGCAATTAAAACCACTTAAAAACATATAAGTTAAAAACAAATAAAAACAAGAATGTTTTTGCCTGCTGGTGAAATGACAACAGGGAGTGGGGCCAGCCTAGCCTCCCACAGGAGAGAGTTCCAGAGGGCAGGAGCAGCTGCAGAGACGGCTCTCTCTCTTGTCCTCATCAAGCAAGCCTGTGATGGTGGTGGGACCAAGAGAAAGCCTTCCCCTGCAGATCTTAAAACCCTTGCAGCTTTGTACTCTTCTTTGACAGGAACAATCAGGTGACCTAGGTGATCATCCACGGACCTGCCTCCTCCCATCCTTGATTCCACCGCTTTTCCAATTCAGAGTCAAACTGCACATTTTAAAACCTGGGTCTTCCCAAAAACAGTGGAGTAAACTGGAGTTGTGTTTTTCTTTAAATCACTATAAAGCCCCCAGGCATCAAAAAGAAAATAGGAATGCCATGTGTTCCAACAGGACTGGGATTGAGCAAGGATGCATTATTTAGCCTGTGTAGATTCAACCTGCCATGGCTGCATCCTATGGAATATTGGAGAGACACTGGGGGTTCATTCACATTACACAATATATACTGCTTTTATTCCACTTTAAGTGCCATGGTTCCATCTTGTGAATCCTGGGACCTTTTCACACTACACAATGATAACACTTTGATTCCAATTTAACTACCATGGTTCCATCCTGTGAAATCCTGGGGTTTGGTGAGGCACTGGAATGCTATGGCTGAGAATTCAAAATGCTCCTCCCTAAACTTTCAATCCCAGGATTCCATAGGATGGAACTATGGTGGTTAAAATGGAATAATAGCACTATAATTTTGTAGTGTGAATGGGCCCTAGAACTTGGTGACACAGTAGAATTCTCTGGCTTAGAATTCTAAATGCCCTTCTGTTACCCAAAATGCTCCTTGGAAAATTCCAAGAAAATATTGAGTTTCTAATATGTTGGGGAAATTAGCAGCAACTCGACTTTAGCTATGCAAAAGGGGGTAACAAGGGGACCTTGAAACCTATGTCTACCAGTATTAATCTGGATGGAAGACATACACATTTAAAATTAAGTACGGTTTTTATTAAGGAGTTCAAAAATAACACCAAACACACACACATTCACCCAGAAAAAAGCATTCACACAAGGCTATAGAAAGAAACAGTAGGAAAGCTTGGGATAGAGGGTTGCAAGAGGGTTTTGCTGGGGTAATGCAACCTGTCTTGTAGTCAGTCTGGCAGAGTGGATGAAGGAAACTGGGTGGCCACACAGAGGGACATGGGGTTCCCTAGAAATGGAACTGTGTGCAAATGAGGCACATTTTGGGGGTGATATTTATACCTCCAAATACACCTGAGCGAATTGGTTGCTTCATGGGTTGAAACAATACATTTCCTGAGCTTTCATGGATTGCACAATTAGTTTCCTGGCCTTAACAAAAGGTGTAGAAAATGCTAAATGTGTTTCCTTAATGTCCAGTGATTGGATTTTAACAGCTTTGAGCAACTTCTTTAAGGTTGGGAGTTGAGGAGAGGAAATTTCACAATCAGCAAATACAAAGGGTTTCTCTATCCATTATCTTCCCATTTTATGTGGAATGTCTTCTTTTGGCCCTTCAGCCCCAGGCCTTCCTTTCCAGGGAAAAACAAAAATGACCTTTTCTGAGTCCATCCTGTCTTTGACCCTTGTAAAAGACCACATTAATGAACCAAACTTGGCCAGTTTCTGAGGCCTGTAAAAATGGGGTGCAGGCCAATGCTAACATTCCAGACGTGGGATGCCTTGGAAGTGGGGTACAAGCTTGTGCTTAACACTTCCCTAAACTGTAGATCCCAAGAATCCACATGATATTGCCATCACAATTAACATGGAATCATAGGAGATAATCAGACGCAGCAAAAGTACCTTAGCATAATAATAATAATAATAATAATAATAATAATAATGTGAACAACTGTGCTGTGCCTTTTGCAACCAGACTTGTTTATCTCGGATTGGCCTTTTTAGTCATCAGCGCACTTTCAGAAAGCGCGGGATGAGTCCTTCCTGAATCTTCGTTTGCGAAGAAAAGCCAGAGAGATAATAATAATAATAATAATAATAATAATAATAATATTTTATTTCTATCCCGCCCCTCTGCAACGCAATCGGGGCGGCTTACAATATAAAAACTCCATAATCACAATACCCTAGCCCACCCACCCCTTAAAATAATATTAAATTATGAAGGATTAAAAACATGCCAGGACATTCTTTTCCTGCAAATGGGACCCGGTTTCAGATGTCCTCATCCTTGTTGCGTTCTACCCCTGTGCTGTAGCAGTTAGTAAGGTGTCACTTTTCATTGACGGGGAGGTCCCATCAATGAAAAGTGATGCCTTACTAACTGCTGCAGCACATAAGCAGAATGCAACGAGGATGATGTTATCTAAAACCTGGTCCTGTTTGTGGGACAGAAATATCATCCTGGCATTCTGTTAAGGTACTCTTTGCTGTGTCTGATAATCTCCATAATCTCATAACTGTCTAGTGTGAAGGAGCCTCAATTCCCATCTCATTTGATAGTTGTGAGAGATGATGAGGTGAGCAACTCTTTACAGTCAAGCTAACCCAGGGTGCTCATCCTCCACTTATATCTCCCTTAGCCCACAAACCTAAGGCTGATTTGGTTTTGAAACCTAAGGCTGATTTGGTTTTGATAGCATTCATATCAAAACCAAATCAGCCAAATCCAGTTACCCACTTTTCTACCAGCAATGGGGAGTAGGAGAAAGAATGTGCTCTCTGTATCTAATTGTGGAAGCTGTCTCCAAGGGCTTATCTAGAGGGACCAAATGAAGCAGCCTCCCACCATCTACGTGCCCAGCAGTCCAGACAATGCAAGATTTTTACCCCAAGCTATTCTGAACTGCCCAGATGATGTCTGGGCAAGTCCAACAAGAATCCAAGGCAAATACCCCTTAAAATGGTGCAGAAAGAAAAACTCACTGTTTGCTCTGGTTCTTCTGGAGAAAACAATGAGTTCCATTACTGCAATGAGGGTGTGTGTGTCCATACATGCATCCCATGCAGTGCCCAGCAAAGCCATTTCCTGGCTGGGTCACACACGTCACATTTTGCTGAGGTCACTGTGGGGTGCCCAGCCATGTGACCACAAACAGGTGCCCCATTCCTGGCCACAGAAGATGCAACTGGCATGGGGAAGAGAAGCGCCAGTTTGCTCACGGGCCATGGGTATGAGGATGCCCCTCTGTTGCCAGAATGGAGGGCAGGTAACATGGGGGTGGGGAAAGGCCATGGGCCTGGGGCTAGAATACTCCAGACAAAATGTGGATTATTTTGGACAGTATAGACAACTCCCAAATGTCTAGTTCAATTTCTATTGGAGATTAGATACATTGCACATAATGGACTTTTTCAGACAGGGGAAAAGCTCCCGAGGAGGTCGGGAGAAGAACGGGGCTGTTGCACTTACACAGCCCCGTTTCAGACAGCTCCATTCTCCTCCGTCCTCCTCCTGACCTTCCCCCATGTGCTGCTTTTTATTGACAAAAACCCTCCATCAATAAAAAGTGGCACCCGCAGCACGGGGGAAGGTCGGGAGGATGATGGGCTGTCTGAAACTGGGCTGTGTAAGTACGACAGCCCCGTTCTTCTCCCTACCTCCTCAGAGTTCCCCCCCCCATCTGAAAAAGTCCTATGAGTCACATGGGATATGAGTACAACCACAGATAGCTGTGGGAGGTGCAATACCTCCTTTTTACTGGAGGTATTACTCCTTCCTCCACATTTGCTGAGCAGTCCTACCACAGCAACAGCCTCCAGTATTGCAACTCACCCTGCAGGGGGGCAGGGGAAATGTGGCCTTCACTTGGAAGCTACAAGCTGGGAGATGGCCTCTTCCAGTCATGTTTTGCAACCTTTTTAAAATCCTTTCTTTCAGGAGATTTATTGAGACCAAATTTTCTATACCATGGAGAAATCTTTTCCCTTTAAATTGAATTTGAAACTGACATATGCCCTCCCCCCCACAAATTCTCCTTGAAATTCTCCTCAGCTAATTTTGATGTTGAATATTCACAAGATATTCTCTGAAGATGTGCCAAATATTTGATAACTGTATTGCTATCTAATTATATTTGATTTCAATATTTGATAATTAGGCTTCACTATTTGGTTTCAAAGTCTGATCTTTGATTGCTGACAGGGTTGGGTTGCTGTTCAGAGCTTTGACCTTTTTTTGAACTGCAGATAACCCCTTTCAGTTATGATTTCCAGAAGAACAGCAAAAAGAGAAACAGATGCCACAGAGTACATTTGTATTTTCACCCAGTGACTTAATTGACTAGATGTTGAGAACTTTAAAAAGAGGATATGAACAGGGCAATATAGAAACGCTGGGAAGAACACGGATGATGCGCAACACTGTCTGTCCTTTCCATCTAATTCCAAGGAAGCTGTCTCTATGCTAAACCAGTGCCTGTTGTAGGTAATAGTCTGGATGAGGGCAAACGAATTGAAGTTTAACTCAGACAAGACAGAGGTGTTCCTGGTCAGTTGAAAGGAAACAGAGATACAGCCTGTCCTGGATGGAGTTACAATTCCACTGAAATTTCAGATTCATGGTTTGGGTGTACTCTTGGACTTAGCCTTGAGCCTGAAGACCCAGGCCTTGGCAGTGGTCAAGGTGTGCATTTTAAGACTATTGTGCCAGCTGTTCTCATTTCCGGAGATGTCAGATCTGGCTGTGGTGACACATGCATTGACTGCATCCTCTCTGAATTATTGTAATATACTCTGTGTGAGGCTGCCTTTGAAACCTTTTGGAAAGTACGTCCAAAATGCTGTGGCCAGACTGCTGACTGGGGCTGGTTATAGGAAACCTATAACTCCCCTGTTGAAAAAGCTTCACTGGCTATCAGTTCATGTTTTGACACAATTCAAAGTGCTGGTTGTGATGTATAAAGTCCTATGTGGCTTGGGTCCAGACTATCTGAAAGTTCATGTCTCCCAATATGAGCCTGACTGAGTTGGGGAAGGGCTTTCCCTCAGTCCCAGTCTTTTGGTGAAAAGACAGGAAAAAGCCTTCGAAGTGGTTGCTCCCAGACTGGGGAGATTTTCTGATGGGAACAAAAAAGCGTTCCCATCCTGCAATCTTCTTTCCCGCCCCTCTCCCGTTCCCGTCATGCCACAATCAACTTAAGTTCCAAACCTTCCTTGGTAGTGTCTTTGTTGCTGCCTGGGAGTAAATGGACAGAGCTCTATTCACTTCCTGGTTTGAAATCCCACCTGTTCTCGTGAGAGGATGAGAATGCAGCAAATTTTTATTCAAATTTTAAAAGCAAAATAAAAGGAAAAAAAATGAAAGCAAGCACAAAAACACACTTAAAACATAACAAGCAACCCGGGGAGGGTACAAAAAATGTGTTGCTTACTTGGATGTCCCAATCTCACCTGGAAGTGTTCTGGCATGGACCTCCCACTGATGCTGGCATCACGCCAGCCTAATGGGGCACCTTTTCACTTGCAGGACAGTCTGTTACAGAAACAGAACGGGGGGTCCATTCACAGCTTAGCCCATGAATAAAAAGAAATGCCAGTGTAGCAACAGCCGAACAGGAGCATGATGACACAGGAATGACGTCATCTGAAAGGGAAGCCTTGTAGCGAACTCCTGGCATTGTCATAATGCCATATTTAGCCCATCTGAAAATCTCCTGGAATTCCCTGTTACCTGTCCTGACAGCCCCCACTTTCAATAATACAAAATTGGCAATATTTAATAATGTATCTATGGTCCACCATGTGGTTGGCAAGTAAGCCAGGGACTCCCCAGATACCAAGGCTGAAGTTATGCACTTGGATGATGCATTGGAAATTCCTCAAATAGGTCATACCCAGGTAAGAGTTCCATTAATCCACTCAAGGATAGCTGAGCACTCAGTGCCTA
This sequence comes from Gambelia wislizenii, assembly GCA_030847615.1. Taxonomy (NCBI): domain Eukaryota; kingdom Metazoa; phylum Chordata; class Lepidosauria; order Squamata; family Crotaphytidae; genus Gambelia; species Gambelia wislizenii. The sequence continues at coordinate 40,332,810 of JAUMIR010000004.1, forward strand.
CAAAATGGGTTTTCCTCTTTTCCTTAGAACACAATGGAAAGTTGCCTGAGCCCATTCCCTTCCAAATAACTAGACCATTAACAATCATTAACAAATCCAGAGAACTCTTTGTCTAGTTTTGGGAAACTCCAAGAAACATTGTATTCCACTCTAAATCTCATCCCTTCAGGGGAATTATCAAATATAAAATCACCCTAAAATACCACTAAAGTGTGTGCAGACCCTCTTCTTCCCATCACTCCATCAGTCTGTGTCACCAGGACTGCAGCTTTAGCACGGACTTTTGCTCCTCTGATTGGTATAGTATAACCCACAATCCCCTCACTCTGTTCCTCTATCCAAACACTTTCTATTTTCTCTGATAACCTTGTGTGATTGCTTGAAGCCTGCTGTAAGTGTGTGTGAATGCTGTTAAGATTAATATCCAATAAAACCATATAATTGTACATTCTGGCTTGGAGTTTACTCAGTCACTACTACATCTTTTCACTACATAGGTGAAAAGATCCCCACAGTTACCTGGCCTTTCACTGCCATCTTGACCAAATTAAATATTCTCCATATTAAAATTTGGACATTAGTGGGATCCTCATGGACCCCCATGCAATTCGGGTAACATCCCTACCTAAGCTAGCCTCCTTCATGCTTTCTTTCTGCCAGGAGTTGAAAACCTTTCTTTTTACCCAGGCCTTTGAATGGTAACTGCTGCAGATGTCTTTTAATCAGATCATGTTATTTTTGTATTTTTGTAATTATTATAATATTTTAACTGTCCTTTAAAAAACTTTTAATTTAAAAAAAACATGATAGTTTGTTTCATTGTTTTTAAAAGTTTTATACTATCCGTTGTTTTAGCTGTATTTTGTTTTAGGTCAAATTTTGCAGCACATATTGGATCACATATTGAGAGAAAAGCCAGACATGACTTAAATAAATAAGTTTTTAAAATATATTTTAAAAAAGAAGTTTGAAAATTAGAGATAGCCTACACCAGTATGCTTGTAGAAAATGGTAGCTTATGAACATATCTTTCCCCCAAGGACCCCTGCTTTGAATACATTTCCATTAAGAACATCCTAGCAGGCAGCTGTGCAAAGGCTAGCATGTTCTAACATCATTGTTTGAACTAGAGAAAGTCTGAGCAATTAAAAGCTTTTGCCTTTTAGTTAGTAAATAAAGACTTAAGGCCACAGTCCCAACACTCCTGTTTTGGTGGAAGTCCCATTTAACTCAATGGGACTTAGTTCGTAGTAACCATCCTGAGGATCTCATACTACTTGGAAAAGATTGTAAGTTCCTCCACAGTTTCATAATTCCCTATTGATTTTGTTTAGGATATGAGCTAGTTCTCTTCCATTTAAATAGCCTTTGATTTTGTAGCGTGCCTTCCGGGGCTGGGAAGCTCAGTTCTGTCAATGATTGCAAGGGAAGGAAAGAGAGTGTGGGGGGGGGGGGAGTATTGAAACATCTTACCTCAGCAGACTGAGATGAAAGCCACCTTTGAGTTGGCTACAGGGGTATGTGGGTGTCTTTGTAAAGAACACTCAATAGTTGCCCAATGCTGATTGTTCATACAATATTAAGGTAGGGGGTTGAGATCTGTTATCTGCATTGCAGAACCTTGCAGGCTAAAAAGATGACAGATGGCTTTAGCCCCCTTTCCATACTCCACTTGTTCTTGGTGCCCTGATACGAGAGCTGCACAGAATGCTTCAAAATGGCTGGGTGGAACATCACCCTTCTCTTCTCAGAATAAGATTGAAGGGGAAGCTTCTTGTCAAAGTGATGTTGAATCTGCCTATCATTTTGGTACTTGTGGTCTCTAACCAATAATTTCCTTTACAGAGGAAGGTGGTGCTATTTAAACCCCCACCACCACCACTTCGGTATAGAAAACAGAAGACAAACATTCTAAACTGAAAGCACTTTATGAGCAATGTAGCTCTTTCACAGAACATATACTTTTTAGGCTGCTTTTAAAATGTCCCAGTTTCTTTCTCTTCCTCCCACTTTATGCTTTTATCTTCAGCTTTCTACAGCTGATGCAAACTAAGTCCAAAGGGCAAAAGTAGTTTGAAATCAATGAAGTAAGTGGGGTGAGAGGAGAGGAGTAGTAGAATTTTGCCCTTTCCACTGGGCTCAGACAAAAGCAAAATCCTGCAGCTTCTTCTAGCTTGAGTGTTCTTCCTCATTAATAACTTCTGCCATCTTGGCCACACTCCGATATTACTTGGAAACACGTGTGAAATGTTGGAAGGCATGTCATTACCCATTTCAGCCAGCCAGCATCTTCTCAAATTCTATCGCCATTCTTTGTTGTTGTCATCAACTCTCCAACCATTTTTGGAAAACATTGCAGAGGAAATTTGCACAGAACTGGCCTAGATTTTGAGGAGAGGCTGATAGTACCATCTCCCTCTACTCATACACTTCTACCAGCTGTAGCGCACCTAGTGAATTGAGATTCCAAACTACATTGTCAAATAGTAACCACAGTAGGAAAGGTCAGTTGATTTTTAAAGGCATTTTTAAAAAAATCTTTAAAAGATACAAAAACATTAACATTTCACAAAATACTTTGTCAAAAGCAGATGAAACACAAACTACGTGTAAGAAAATGGCTTTATGGCAGGGGATGGATTTACTACCAACTTGGCAGAAAACAGCTTTACATTTTATAAGATCCATTGTACATTATGTATATTTTATTTTGCATGTGCTCTTTTATATGGGGTGGGGAGGGAGAAATAATATTTTCCCTTGTATGAAAAATATCATCCTGATCCAAACTGAAAACATAAACAGAGGCAAGAAATATTTATATTAACATATACAAAAAATATTTTCCTGCTTCTTATAAAAGAGAATGTGGGTTTGATGAATCTGATAGACTGGGATTAATTTAGAACCACAAAGTTCTAAACAAAACCCAAGAATACATTTGTTTTCCTTTTGCACTTACAGATGATAAGAAAAGGATAGAACCAGTTTAAAATGAGCTTTTCAGAATAAATTAAATGAATCTTTTTAAAAACTCAAAAACCTTCCATCTCATTATCACTAAATGTGAAGTGTGCAATCACATTTTACTAGATGGAACTGGCAGTGCCCCTACCCCCGCCATCCCTGGTTTGTGTGTGTGTGTTTTAATATAACTGACCTTGTCTTTGACATTTTCTTAATTTTCTCGCATACAATTTGGAACTCTGTTCCCTTCATTTACTCTCTGGTTTTAATTAGGTACAGATTTTATGTCACGGACATGCCATGAACGTGTCTGGGTATGGAGTTTTTGTTCTTTGTACATTGGTGTGTTATCACTGAGCAATCCTGTACAAAAGCCTACAATCAAACTGAGTCCAGCAAAAAGAGAAATAACGTCACACAACAGAATTGGAATCGTGCCTCACACCTCCTACCAGATTAGTGTGAGAGGTTTTTGTTTGTTTGTTTTTTGTTTTGTTTTTTGGTGCAGTAGCCCACAGTTTTTAATGTTAGCTTCCTACTTCTTTTGGGTCTTTTACTTCCTACCCTGAGAATTTATGCATGTTTCCTCAAAAGAGAATTTCCCTGTGTTCAGTGTTGTTTACTAACCTGCAACTGTGTATAGAATTTGAACTCTAGGCAGCAATCCTGAATGTTTAATTTGAGGTATATTATGCTGAGAGCTAGTTAGTTTGCGCGTTGGACTAGACTGTGGGAGACAAGGTTTCAAATCCTTGCTTGGCCATGAAAACCCACTTTGGGCAAGTCATACTCTAGGCCTTAAAGGAAGGCAATGGCATACCCCCTCTGAAAAAATCTTGCCAAGAAAACCCAGTGATAGATTCACCTAAGGGTGCACCTACACTGTAGAAACAATGCATTTTGATACCACTTTAAGTGCTATAGCTCCATCCTATGGGATCCTGAGATTTGTAGTTTTACAAGGTCTTTAGTCTTCTCTGCCAAAGAGTGCTGGTGCCTCACAAAACTACAGATACCATGAGTCTGTAGGATGGAGCCATGGCAGTGAAACTAGAGTCAAACTGCATTATTTCTGTAGTGTAGATACACCCTAAGATGTCAACATAAGCTGGAAATGACTTGAAGGCATATTATGGTGAGAGCCAGTGTGGTGCAGTGTTTTGATGTGTTGGGTTAGGACTCTGGGAGGTCAGGATTTGAATCCCTGCTTAGTCATGGAAACCCACTGGGTGGGGGTGACCTTGGAAAAGTCACACTATCTCAGCCTAAGATGAAGGCAATGGCAATCCCCCTGTGAGATCTTGCCAAGAAAGCATGTCACAAACCCTGTGATAGGGTTGCTGAATTTCAGAAAAGCTGTGAAGGCACACAACAATATGTTATGTGGAATTCATGTTTATGTATCCCATGGTTAAGGTTGTTGCTATGATCTGAGCTTGGCTAACATTAGTAAGAATGAGATAACAGCCTCAGGTGGCAGATGTTGGGGGTGGGCACTAGTGGCAGCTCCATCTATACTTCCTGGATATATTGATTGTTCACCTCTGTTGGAAGATAGGGCTGTGTATCACACAGCTTGTCCTACACAGTGGTAGTTGGTGGCTTCCACGTCAATCAGGGATGAAGCCACTCCAAATTTTAGCTTAAAGGAATTCTCCAGGGTGCTGAACCTATTTGGGGGCTAGGGTTCAGCACTCCAGATAGCTGCTTTCCAGTCTTAACTAAAATCCAGAGCACATTCACAATGCACTGACATGGAAGGCACCAGTTGCCACTGCACCTACATTCCCTAAACTAGCCTGCTAACTTATGGGGTAATCAAGCACACTGTCCCATTGCCACTTCTTAAAATATGTTTCAGCTGCCAGTCTAGAGCAGTTTGTTTGTGTATATGTAAGAGGATGGAACATCTTGTCTTCTGCCTTAGGCAGCAAAATGTCTTGAACTAATCTTGGTGGTTACCACTGTTGCTCCGAGCTTGGAAATGTGGGTTTCAGTATGTTAAGGGGCCTCAACTCTAAAGTAGATGGAGGATGGAGCAAACTTGTTTTCTGCTGCTCCAGAGACTAGAACACCAAACAATAGATGCAAGCTCCAGGAACAGAGATTCCACCTCAACATTAGGAGGAACTTTCTGACAGTAAGAGCTGTTCGGCAGTGGAACACACTCCCTCGGAGCGTGGTGGGGTCTCCTTCCTTGGAGGTCTTTAAACAGAGGCTGGATGGCCATCTGTCAGAGATGCTTTGATCGTGATTTCCTGCATGGCAGGAGGTTGGACTGGATGGCCCTTGTGGTCTCTTCCAACTCTACAATTCTGTGATTCTAGTTTGCATCTGTAAGCCATGTAGTTTTCATGAATTGAATCCATGGTATCTTTTCCACCTAAAAAAGATATTGGTACAAAAGGATTGATAAGGAGCCTTCCCTGGGACACTGGCCAGCTACTCTCTCAACTATTCTCCCCAGTTGTACAGTTTTTGATTATAAACTCCTTGCAAGCAGGGACCTTTTGTAAACAAAACTCTGTTAAGTGCCATCTATATTGCTGATTTTTACATTTACTACAATTCTACACTTACATCTACTACAATTTTACACTTGCTACAGTTGTGTTTCTTTTGTGCGTGTGGGCTCTTGTTGGAATATTCGAACCAAGGCATTATTTTAAAACAAACAAATAAATAAACACACATGCAATAATGCTCTGTTAATGCTGGTGTCATGTGTCATTAACTTTGCTGGGCTGTGCAAAAGAGATAATTAGGATTGAAAGATAGTGACAAAGGTTTCTTTCCTACATCACAGCCCTTTTGGGGGGGGGCAAAACACATTTTAAGAATCACTGTAATAACCAGGTTCTCCTTTTCTGCATACTGTTTTTGTAAACACCACAGCAATTGCCTGGTATACAGAGAATCATTGAACAATTTTTGACTCCCATGTTGCCGGCCAGCCAGCTCTAACCTCTTATGTCTGCAGATGTTGTGCCACATCTGAAAGAAAGGTTGCACAGACACCAAGATGTTAGAAGTCAAGACTGGAAGGCAGGTGATGGCGAGAACAGGGCTGACAAGAGTTGTCACACTCTCTCCTTCATGCATTCATTTGCATGTCACAGTAAGTCATGGTATGGCTTATTGAAATCTGGCTTCTGGTAACATGCAAATTCATGCTCACTCCCACTAACAAGCTGTAGTTAGTTCAATATCTACTGTACAAACCACAATCTGAACTCATGGCTTGCTACTGGCCTATGAAGTGTGGTATGTTTAAAGTCATGGCTTGTTGTGACACACAAAGGCACAACCACAGCATGTCCCTGGCTTGTTTTTTTTCTCTCTCGGCTACTCATCTTTACAAAGAAGTTGCAAAAGGGATGGGAGACAAATCAAACCAACCAAGAAATGGTGAAGAAAAGCTGTGGTTTGTTTGGCTTTCTGCAGCAATAAGCTATAGTAAACACAAACCAAGGTTTATTGTGACAAGATGCCCATGGAATGGTGGACTTACAATGTTTATTTCTAAGGCTTTTTTTTTTTTTGCTTTTGATTTCTTATTAGTGCAACAAGTTATGCAAAATTAGATATTTAGGACTTTATCAGACAAGTAAAATACAGTTGTTCCTTCATATTCGCTGGGGTTTGGTTCCAGGACCCTCCGTGAATACCCAAATCCATGAATACTCAAGTCCCCATTATATGCAATGGCAAAGCAAAATGGTGTCCCTTATATAAGATGGCAAAATCAAGCTTTGCTTTTTGGATTTTTTTTTTAAGAATATTTTGTTGCCGTGAATACTTAAATCCGTGAATGCCAAATCCGTGAATGTGGAGGGACAACTGAACTGCGTTATAAGGATGCCTTGTGATCATGAAAGGGAGCGCATACCAGACAATGTCACCCTTTTGCAATCATGTAAAGTAAAAAAAAAAAAAAAAAAAAAAAAAGCATACCTTTTTATTGATGGCCTAAGCTGTCAATTGACCCCCTATAGTGATTTTCTGCTAACATTCCCAGTGTTTAAATCCATGCACCATTGTACACACATGGATGCAGCGTCAATAGGAAAACACTTCCGGGCATGATCAGGATAGCCAGGTAGGGTATGCTCTTTTTTGAAATTCCTGTGTGAGCATCTTCTTGTGATAATCTGGAGTGTCCAAGAAAGCAGACCCAAAATGCCAGTAACAGGATAAACAAGGTCTGGCAAAGCACCAACTCCCAGTGATAACAAAGTCAATTAAGAGGAGCCAGATAAGGTTCAGGACAAGCAAGGTTCCATTTCTTGGAGAAGCAGCAATAGAGATAAGAAGGCACACATAGAAGAGTCCAGAATACAGTCCAAAGGTCAAGGTTTACAGAAGGCAGCATAGTCAAGAAGTAGGTCTATGGGTCAGCAGGATCAGTCAACAGTCTAGTCAGGAACAGTCCAAGGTCTAAACATGAGTCAAGGCAACAGGAACCCAGGCATGGGGTCAGAGGTATCAGACACAAAGCTCTCTCTCCAGGAAGATCAGTTGATTTCTGACAAAGCCTCCACATTTCCCCAAAGCATATATATAGCAATCAAGGCTTTGCTAGGTGCTTCTTGATGAGCAGGTGTTTCTCATAAAGTCTCAGCGATTTCCTTTGAGCTTCCTTTTGAGATCCCTGCTGGCTGTATGATGGTGGAGGTATGTTTGTTTCTTCTTCATCCTTATCTGAATTGGCAGGAGTTTCTGCTGGGACTGGTGCCAACCCACTAGGACCAGGCTCTTCCTTTGCTTGAGCCCCAGGTTGGCAGGGTTCCCTACTGACACAGGTGTAGATAAACCTGTGCCAGGGTCCCTAGGGATGTTCCCTGCCATGCCCTCCTCCTCCTCTGATTCCATACCCTCATCAGACTCATGGGGCATGACAGGGAGATTTCAAACCAGGATGTAAAAAGAGCTCTGTTTGAGCTCTATTACTGCCGGTGAAGACTCTTTAACACCAGTAAAGGTAGGTTTGGTACAGGGGGTTCTTTTGCCAGCATAAAAATGCCACAGTTTATGCTGGCAACAGAACATTAAAGTGAGGTGGTCTGATAAAGTCCTTTAAATGTGGGTTTTTCTTCTAACAGAGTGGTAGCATTTGTTTATTAAACTGTAAATTACTTCACACTTCCCTTTTAATGTCTCCAAAAGCCACCTATATTGAGTTTTTGGTAATATGAAAGATTACTTGAAGGTAATATGAAGATTACTTGATTAATTTATTAATTAGTTGGTTTAAAAGTAGGTGTTTAATCATTTACAACCTTTTTAACCAGCTGACATTCTTGATCATTTCCAGTTACATTTCTTCACCAAAGCCTTTGAATCTTTGCAAGATTTTTTTTCTCTTTTTGTTCTACAAAGAAAAATAGCTTAATCATATGAGGTCTTTAAAAAAAACAGAACAAGACAGGACAAAGGTGTGATAAAATAAACCACACATTGTTGGAAGTTCCAGACCAGCTGGTGAAAAATAAAATGCTTTGTTGTTTCTGAAAGTGTATGATTTGTTTTTGTCTGAGGTAATCCAGAGCTCAGAAGGAGGGCAGATTTTTGCTGCCTGTCATATTGTCTCTCTTGACAGGTTATTCTAAAGGATGGGTCATAAAAACAGCCTAAGGGTTATTTCTCTTTGAAAAAAAGAAAGAAACCAGATTGTCCAGTTGCCTTCAGCTGGTTTTGGTATACTTTCCAGTAGCCATTTTTAAAGTCTATAGCTTGGCCATTCCTTCTTTCTGACTTCTGGATTCCTTCTGTTGATTAATAATGTGCTGGAGTGCTGGTGCCAGAATGGACTTTTTTTGGCCCAGCAAAGATGGCAGGGGAGGTGGCATTTAGGCTCTGTTTCAGGGAGCAAAATCTTTAGAGTAATGGGCCAGCACTTTTGCATGTCATATGGGGAATTAGAAGAATGTAGTACCCTTAGTGCTTCCTCTTCTTTTCTTCAGAGCTGGGGACTCCAGTCTGGCAAGACAGAAGAATTAGCCCAAGATAACTTGAAACCTACATGACCCACCTCCAATGTGAACCCTTTGTGGATGTTCAAAATGTCTACACTGAATGTATGGATGGGCAATATATGGGAAACACAGAAAGCTGTCTTATATTGAAACTGCTAAAGGTTGCAACCTTACCATGCTTATACCCTCTCTACTTTACACTTCTCTCAAAGTTTAGCATGTATTCATGTTCTGTCCTGTTTATTGGTCATAGCCACATCCTCTCTTATCAGTTATGCTGCAACTAGTCTGAGTTTGTTCACCTTTCATTTTGTGGTCTGCCTCTCTCTCTCTCTCTCTGCCCAGTGTCCACCTCCTCCCCCCTAGGGTCTCCATGGCTATGGCCTAGAACTTGACCTAGGCATGGCCTTGGCCCTGGACTGGAGACCTCTGGTCCCCGAATCTGGATCACAACCCCCCCATGCTCACCGCCACCTTAGTTGAGCTGCCTACCTCCTTGCAGCTTGACTTCTACCAACCTGGCAGCTACCACACCCCCCTCCCCTTGTGGTTCGCCCTTCCAACAGGAGGGACTCTGAGCTGGACCTGTCAGGGGAAAAGATTAAGTTCCGGATGGATGTAGGATGCGTATGCCCTGGATCGCCATCTGCCCAGCCGTTGAATATCAGGTGTCGAGAAACCTTCCCCTGCGGCCGTGGTGGCTGCACCAATCTGGAAAGAGTGTCCCCCGTACTTGCCTGCAGGGCACCCCAACTGCCGCAATGCTGCTCAAAGTATGCTTGTGAAGTGGAAGCGAGTTAGCATGGATAAGTCTTCATGAATGAAGAGGGTTCCCTGGGCATCAGGGCACTGTAGCAGGTACTCACACATGAGATACCAGGCAGGCTGTTGTCTCTTTCAGCCTGAGCAGGCGTAGGTGGTCCCCTTTTCCGCGTTGATCACTCTTGGACCACCGGATACATAGTCGCAGCTCCTCTGCTCCCACCACCACGTTGCTTAGCTGGAGGGCGCACCCCGACTTGTCCTTCTTCAAGCCACAGACCAGCTTCCCAATGTGTAGAGCTGCAAAGAAAGCAGTGGAAAAAGCGGTGCGGAAAAGCAGAGTCTCGTACCTGGAATGACAGATGCCGCCCAAGGCTGCCATCAGGTTGCACAACAGCCCGAAAGAGATGGGTCTGTGTATCTCTTGCTCTTGGGTCTTGCCATGGCACCATCCCTCCACCACTCTTCACACCAAGAATGAGTCGCAGGGGTCGCCCTGCCAGGCTACTTTACTGAAGAAGGAAATGGCTGCCAGATGAAGTGACATGGACCTTGGCACCAGGCCTCTTTCCTTCAGGGATGCAATGTAATGCAGGACCTCTTGTTCGGAAGATGGCCAGGAGCTATGCCTGGGTCCAGCATGGGGCCGGGAATTTATTCCCGGCCGCCAGACCTGAGTGGAGACTGCAAGCCGCAGTCTCCACCCTTTGGCCAATCAGACGCCTCGGAGGCTCCGTGCCTCTTATTGGCCTAGGTGACGCCTCACCAGCCAATCAGGGGAGAGAAGCCTCTCCCCGATTGGCTAGCCCATGATCTTCTTTCCAGTCAGAGCAAGCTGGCCAGAAAGAGGGTCCAGCCAAGATGGTGGCGCCCATGCCGCCACGAGGAGGACGAGCCACCGGGGGGAGAGGGTCCCCCAGCTGCAACTCCGGCCGCGGAAGGCAAGGTAGGCCCTGCAGACAATTGTATATGTTTTTACACAGAAGGTTAAGCTTGCTTTACTTCTTTGTTAGTTCCTGTGGGTGGGTAGGGCGGAGTGGGTTGTTGCTTACCAGCAGGTTGTTGCTTATCAGCTACATGCAAATACTAATTACTTTGCTTGTTGTATATATTAATATCTTGCACATTCCCCAACAGAAAAAGGTCATTTTTGCATCAAAATCAGTATTGTCAATTGTGACTGGAAGCAGTTCTTCAGTGTTACCAGCAGGATTCTTTTCTACCACTACCGGGAGATCCCTAGTATTACCTGGAGATTTCCCATTCACGTACTAACCATAACTAACCTGGCTTAGCTTTAAAATCAGGCAAAATCAGATATATTCAGGGTAGTATGTTAGTATCATTGCTGCAGGCATTTGACCTACCTGATCAGGAGCCATACCTTGGCAGCATTGCAAGGGAAGATTCTATACACATTTATACAGGCAGTCTTAAATTCAGATAAATGCACATGGGTTATTGGGATTAAGGCTTGTAATTGTTGCAATGCTTTTATCCTCACCCCAGTCCCTATCTTGAATTCTTATAAAGGGCTTCAATGTCTCAGATATTGAGGGATATTTTCAGCTGATTATTACAGGCTGAGGACATGGTTGTGCCTTTCATAAAGTCTTGTTGTTTGTGGTTCTGTTTAATGCAAAACTTGAATATGTAGCTAATTTGCCCTTTCAAAAAAATGTTTGGATTTTTAAAAATTGTAACAGGACTACAGTGTCAACAAGTGTAAAGTGATGCACATTGAGCCCCCGCCCCCAAGACTGAACTTCACATATGTCGGGAGTGACTGAGCGGGAAATGGAGTTGTGCTGGAAAGCTTGATAAAATATTGATCTAGTGTGCAGCTGCTGTGAAAAGAGTGCTGCTATTTTGGAGAATATTAGGCCCATGTTGTTGTTGTGTGCCTTCAAATCAGTTCTGACTTGTGGCAATGCTAAAGCAAATGTCTCATAAGGCTTTCTAGGCAAGATTTCTTCAGAGGGAGTGTGCCATTGCCTTCCTCTGAGGCTGAGAGAGTGTGACTTGCCCAAGGTCACCCTGTAGGTTTCCATGGATGGGTGGGGATTTGAACTCTGGTCTTCAGTGTCCTAGTCCAACACTCAAAGCAGTACACCATGCTGGCTCTCCATTATGGTCATGGTTGAGTCTTTTTTTGAATAGGAAGCAAAGAAAGACATAGAATCATAGAATTGCAGAGTTGGAAGATCTTGATCAAAGCATCCCCGACAGATGGCAATCGAGCCTCTGTTTAAAGACCTCCAAGGAAGGAGACCCCACCACGCTCCGAGGGAGTGTGTTCCACTGCCGAACAGCTCTTACTGTCAAAAAGTTCCTCCTCATGTTGAGGTGGAATCTCTGTTCCTGGAGCTTGCACCCATTGCTCCGTGTTCCAGTCTCTGGAGCAGCAGAAAACAAGCCTGCTCCATCCTCAGCGTGACATCCCCTCAAATACTTAAACAGGGCTATCATATTGCCTCTTAACCATCTTTTTTCCAGGCTAAACATACCCAGCTCCCTAAGTCTCTCCTCATAAGGCATCGTTTCCAGACCTTTCACCATTTTAGTTGCCCTTCTCTGGACACGCTCCAATTTGTCAATATCCTTTTTTAATTGTGGTGCCCAGAACTGGACACAGTATTCTAAGTGAGGTCCGACCAAGGCAGAATAGAGTGGCACTATTACTTCCCTTGATCTAGACACTATACTTCTATTGATACACCCCAAAATCGCATTGGCCTTTTTAGCTGCCGTATCACACTGTTGACTCATGTTCAACTTGTGGTCCACTAGGACTCCTAGATCCCTTTCGCACGTAGTCTCATTCAGCCAGGTCTCTCCCATCCTATATTTATGCATTTCATTTTTCCGCCCTAAATGCAGTACTTTACATTTCTCCGTATTCCATTTCATTTTGTTAGCTTTGGCCCAGCTCTCCAGTCTATCCAGGTCATTCTGAATTTTGATCCTGTCCTCTAGGGTAGTAGCTACTCCTCCTAATTTGGTGTCATCTGCAAATTTGATAAGTATGCCCCTAATTCCCTCATCCAAGTCATCAATAAAGATGTTGAATAGCACTGGGCCCAGGACAGAACCCTGTGGCACCCCACTGGTCACATCTTTCCAAGACGAAGAGGAGCTACTGCTGAGCACCCTTTGGGTTCGGCCGGTCAACCAATTACAAATCCATTGAACAGTTAACTTGTCTAGCCCACATTCTACAAGCTTGTTTGCAAGAATGTCATGGGGAACCTTGTCAAAGGCCTTACTGAAATCAAGGTATGCGATATCCACAGCATTCCCTTCATCTACCAAGCTGGTAACTTTATCAAAAAAAGAGATCAGATTAGTCTGGCATGACTTGTTTCTCTGAAACCCATGTTGACTTTTTGTGATTATGGCATTGCCTTCTAAATGTTCACAGACTCTCTGTTTAATGATCTGCTCTAGAATCTTCCCTGGTATTGATGTCAGACTAACTGGACGATAATTGTTGGGATCCTCTTTTTTCCCCTTTTTGAAGATGGGAACAACGTTTGCCCTCCCCCAGTCTGCAGGGACTTCTCCTGTTCTCCAGGAGTTCTCAAAGATTATTGCCAATGGCTCTGAGATTATATTTGCCAGCTCTTTTAATACTCTTGGATGTAGTTCATCTGGTCCTGGAGATTTAAATTCATTTAGATTAAGAAGGTATTCCTGTACTACCTCTTTACTTATTTTGAGCTGGATTTCCCCTATTGTGTCCTCTGTTCCATTATCCTCAGGCTGGTCCTCCTTTTCCTTTTCTGAAAACACTGAGGCAAAGAAGGTGTTGAGTAATTCTGCCTTCTCTCTGTCCCCTGTTAGCATTTTACCATCTTCTCCACGTAGTGGCCCTATCATTTCCTTCTTCCTCCTTTTGCTGCGGACATACCCCAAAAAACCCTTTTTATTGTTCTTAACCTCCCTAGCAAGCCTGAGCTCATTCTGTGCTTTAGCTTTTCTGACTTTACTCCTACACATGTTCGCTATCTGTTTGAATTCTTCTTTGGTGATTTCCCCCCTTTTCCATTTCCTATACATGTTCCGTTTAAAACTTAGCTCCATTGAAAGTTCTTTAGTCATCCATCCTGGTTTCTTGAGACACCTCCCATTTTTCTTCCTCAATGGTACTGTTTGAAATTGTGCCTTCAGTATCTCCCTTTTGAGAAAGTCCCATCCGTCTTGAGGTCTCTTCTCTTTTAGTATTCCTGACCATGGGATCACCCCCAGTATTTCCCTGAGTTTATTGAAATCAGCTCTCCTAAAGTCAAGAATGCGTGTCTGACTATGCCTGGCTTCTCCTTTCCATTGTATAACAAACTCCAGGAGAACATGATCACTCTCACCTAAGGATCCCACCACTTGCACCCCATTAACCAGGTCATCTCTGTTGGTTAGGATCAGATCTAAAATAGCTGACCCCCTTGTTGCCTCTTCCACCATTTGGACAATGAAATTGTCTTCCAGGCATGTAAGGAATTTGTTAGACCTTGAAGTTTTGGCTGAGTTAGATTGCCAGCAAATATCAGGATAGTTGAAGTCACCCATCACTACTACATCTCTCCTTTCTGCATGTGTGTTCATCTGTTCTAGAAAGGCATCATCCAATTCCTCCGTCTGATCTGGGGGTCTGTAGTAGAGTCCCACAATAACATCCCTGTTGTTTCCCTCCCCTTTAATTTTTATCCAGATGCTTGCCACCTGGCTTCCAGTATTGATGTCATGGATCACTTCACTGGTGTAAATATCCCTGACATATAATGCTATTCCTCCTCCTTTCCTGTTTGGCCTGTTTCTCCTATAAAGGTTATACCCCTCTATTCCTACATTCCAATCATGAGACTCGTCCCACCAGGTTTCAGTAATGCCTAGTATATCATATTTGTTTTGTAGTGTGAGGAGTTCAAGTTCATCTTGCTTATTTCCCATGCTCTGTGCATTAGTGTAGAGACATCTAAGACCATGTGTTCCCTTTACTTGCTCCCTGTGCAAGTTTCTTTGCCTCCCACTGTTGGGTCCTTGCGCTGTTTGCCTTGTTCCCTCTATGACAGTTTGACTATTTTCTCCAGCCCTTTTGCCTTCCAGAATACTGTGTCCCTCCCCCATTTGACTCAGTTTAAAGCCCTCCTGATCAAATTCTTGAGACTGTTGGCAAAAATGTTTCTTCCAACTGTTGTATGATGCACCCCATCTCTTGCCAGAAGTCCCCCCCACATGGAAGCGCAGTCCATGATCCAAGAATCCAATTTGTTCTTGGCGACACCATCTACGGAGCCAGTTGTTTACGTCGGCTATTTTCCTCTCCCTTCTTGGACCATGCCCTTCAACTGGCAGAAGAGACGAGATGACAACCTGTGCGTCCATTTCTTTCAGCTTCCTCCCCAGGGCCTCATAATCTCTTCTGATCTTGGGAAAGCTGTGCCTTGCAGTATCATTGGTTCCCACATGAACCAAAAGGAAGGGGTAATGATCCATAGGTTTGACAAGTCTTGTCAGCCTCTCGGTCACATCACAGATCTTTGCCCCAGGGAGACAACACACCTCCCGAGTCATCTTGTCAGGCCCACTGCTTCTGTACCCCGCAGCAAGGAGCCCCCCACCACCACCACACGCCTCCGCTGAGGCTTCGCAGCTGCTGTTCCTTGCAGTGGTCCTCTCAAGGTCCCCTGCTCTACCCCTGAAGTCTGTCCATGCTGTTCTTCCTCGTTGTCCTTGATAAGGGAAAGGGCTTCGAATCGATTCTGTAGCTGCAAGCTGCTCGAAGAATCCCTGGATTTTCTTGTTCTGTGTGTGACATTCCTCCAGCTGTCTACTTCCTGTGTCTGTGAAGTGACCCTCTCCTCCACAGCCACTTCCTCTGTGTGGTCCCAATCCAAGATTGTTTGTTCTGTTCTGTCCAGGAAAACCTCTTGCTCGCGAGATAGAAGTGACACAGGTGTGGAAGTGCATAGGAAGGTCTCTCTCTCTCTCTCTTTCTCTCTCTCTCTCTCACACACACACACTTATTTATTTATTTTATTTTTTATCCAGTCTTTCTCCAGGCACAGCACCCAAGGCAGTTTACAACAATGTAAAACAACCTTCAGCTAAAATCTTATTATATAAATGTTTTTTTTTAAAAAAAACAATTAAACAGACAATTCTATTTTTAAAAAGCAGACAATTAAAACATTCTGAAATGTTTGACTATAGCCTGAGCTCATCCAGTGAAGCTAAATAGTGGGGGATTTGGACAGATGAAAGGAGAAGTACTTCCTGCACAAGATCTAGATAAAACGATGGAATTGGCTAAGCTAAGATGAAGTGATAACCACAAAGTAAGATGACTTTAGGAGATGCTTAGACAAATTGAAGAAGGATAAGGCAATCAGTGGCTACTTGTAGTGGCTATATATACTACTTCCAGTAGCAGAGGCAGTATGCATCTCAATGTCAGTTGTGGGGTAACACACCAGACCAGAGACTGTGCTATTGTACTTTTGGCTTCCCCAATGAATCTGGCTGGTTTCTGTGGAAACAGAGTTTGGGATTAGGTAAGGCTTTGGGCTGATCTAGCAAGGATAGTTTCTGTAGGTGACATAAATTTAATTGTGGTATAAGAACTATGGACTCTTAAAAGTGTCTTCAGCAACGAGGATTCCAGGAACATTTTACTTCAGGAGAACAGCAGAAGCACCTTGAACTGAACCCAGTTTATCAAGCTTGTAAACTGCTGTTTTTCAGGAGGAGACTCCAGTTGGAAGAAGATACAGCTAGTAGAACCAACTGGGGATTGATCAGTCTTGGGGATGCTGCCCTTCAGGTTCCCATATGAGAAAAAAGCAGCATATTCACAATAAATAAATAAGTTGTTGGCCAGGGTAGCAAAGTGCACCTTTCTCAATCAAAAGCACGATGGATCTGGATTCTAATTGCTAAAGAAAAACCAGTATGCACTATTCATTTTATGGCTTTTTGTTACCTTCCCCAAAACTGGCTGAGCACTATTGGTAAGGAAACATTGGGCTATATGAACCTATGGTTTTGTTTTGTTTTTCCTTAAAGGACTCTCCTGTGGTACTTAGCTGTTGAATTCCATTGGTATACTTCAGTAAGGGAAAAGCATTGCCACCTTTCTCATTTCATGAACTTAAGCTTATATTAAGGTTTGGGTTAATATATTCCTCTCCCACCCTCCCCACCCCCTGCCACCTTAATCATGATATAGATGTAAACCATACAGCTATAGAGGAAATGCTACAAAACATCTAAATATAACATGTTTGGCCTTCATCATTAATTCATTCAAGGTCTATCTTTTCAATGTAATTGACAGAACTCAGTTTTGGTGTTTTGTGTTCTCTGGCAATTTTGACAGAAAATATCAATATTTATTTTAAATCCTTCATCTATTATTCACAACCTCAATACTATGGTGTTGGAGCATTTCTCCCCCAATTTTTATGGACTGTTTTTTCCCCTCCAGTTTGATGGAAATTGGGGAGTGGAGTAAGCAAGCAATAGCAATAAGCATTTATATTTCTATACTGCATATCAGTGAAAAGCACTCCCTAAGCAGTTTACAATGTGTTTCAGCTAATTGCCCCCAACAAGCTGGGTACTAATTTTACCAACCTATGGAAGGACAGAAGACTGAGTCAACCTTGGAGCTCTGTGGTATCGAACTCACAACATTGTGGCTGCAGTACCAGCATTTAACAACTGTGTTACCAGGGCACAAGAATTGCTTATCCCTAACAAATACTGTGTGTGTTTTGTATGCGTTGTTATTCATGTTTTGCTAGTGCTGATGGTGTTATCTAATTTTAAATAGACACTGGGCTGGTTTACATGGAAGGCTTTATTGCGTTAAGTTGCGCTGTAGTGCTTTCACGCATCAGTGGTGGGTAGTTTATACGGTAATTGTTTACACAGCTATATTTTGTGGCGTTCCCACAGCCAAATGTGGTGGGGGCATGGCCAAGCATTGGAGAGGGAAAGGAATGCCATAGGAATGCCTGCCCTGGCCCCAACTCCGTGCTGAACAGCTTAGAAAGTTTTATTCCTTGCTTGAAACAGCATTTCCTTCCAAATACAGGAAAGCCAGAGAGAGAGAGGGGGGGGGGGGGAGAGCAGTTCAGCTTGCTACAGCCCTTCGTGAAATCGTTTCTCTCCCTCCCCCATGCACAGGAAAAAAGTTTTACATACTTTTGAAACAGCAGAGAAGGTGAGAAGGAATGCTCCCTGAATGAAAATAGCTGGGAATCCTTTTTGTTTGAAAACTGGCTTGCAAAATAGCAGACAGGATTTTTGCAAGTTTCCTCTAAACGCTACAGTCTTTCCTCCCTCCCTGCCCCTCTTTTGAGCACACCCCTGCATCATCAACCAATCACAATGCAGCTCTGCTTTAACCCTTAGCGGAATGCTAGTTTACACTGCAAATAAAGCACTACATTGCAAATATACCGGCAAAAATAGCGACATGCCCTGCCACGCTATATTTGGGTGTTTTACCTTCCCCCCTTCTGAATGAGGCGATGCTGTGCTGCGATCCGTGGGAACTATGAGCTATCTTAGCGGTATATTTAGGGGAATATTTGCCCGTGTAAACCACCCCACTGTGTTCATTGTTCATTACTTGTTCTAGGTAGGAGTTATGCAGCAATCCAAATGATGTTAGACGACAATTCCTAGTGTTCCTCACCACTGGCTATGCTGAGTGGAGCTTATGGGAGCTGCAGTTCACCATCATCTGGTGTTTTTTTTTTTTGCCTGATTACCATCCCCATTAAAGGCTCCTTTAATGATTCCTGCAGCAATGGAGCACTGTTCTCAGAAGGCTGAAAACCATCATCAGTGAATCATGACATTACTAAATTTGAAACAGATCTGTCTCTTTGCTTAGTGCTTTGTGAATTATTTTTTTATTCAGCTCTTGTGGCATTTATTTGGTGCCACACAAGAGGACTTAGCAATCAGAGCATGAAAAGGTTGCTTTTTTTCCCAACTACAGAAATGTAGTCCAAACACACACAGACACACACACACAGACATACACGGGCCCCATCTATATGAGGGGGAAAATGGTATTGCTCTGCAGTAATCTCAAATCAAAGCAGCTGCAATTTGTCTTAATGGGTTGTTTTGCCACCCCAAAGCTTTGCATGCCCACCAGTCAAGATGGCAGCCATGAGCGATTTCTCTCCCTTTTACGTACCTTAATTTGCTGCTGCCGAACTTTTGAAAACTACAGTAGGGCTCCCATATCTGCAGAACCAATATCCATGGTTTCAGTTATCTGTTGGACACAAAACAGAACACATACCATAGAGTCTTCCTAGAAAATGCCTAGAGAGGCATCCTCTCTATATGTTTTCTAGGTCCTCCAAGGCAACTCTATGGTATTTTAAACTAGAATTCCCATTATTTTTAATGATGTTTGCTGTTATTTGTGGTTTCCGGTATCTGTGGTAAGTCTGGGAACCAAACCCCACGGATATGGAGGCCCTACTATATTTCCTAAGGGAGCTGGAGCAATATATCGCTGTTACAAAAAAGAAAAAACCCACTAACACCCCATTTTCTCAGCTTAGTGCTCACTTGCTAAGGCGAAAAACCAAGATGGAGGCTCTGGGTGCTTGCCTGTTAGCAAGCCCTGCCCACCCCCATGCTCATCCAGCCAATCAGCTTTGTGCTTCCTATTGTATGGGAAAGCAAGTCATATCGAATCACTTTTCCCAATGAGTGGGAAGATGCATTCCCCCATGCTGTTTTTAAAAAAAAACTCCGGGAAAAGCTGTGAAGCCTTTTCCTGTGGAGTTTTTGCTGTTTGGGCCCCCACTCCTTCCCAATATGGTAGAACAACATGGATTGACATTAGGACAGATTGTCTTCTCCTCACATTCCATGAGGAGCATTTTTACCATTAAGACAATCCCACACACTCCCACAAGTACTTCTAGTGACTAGAGGGATTGGAAATTACAGTCCAAACCCCAGCTTTTTTGTCATTTGTTGTTGTTGCTGTTAATTTCTGTCAAGTTGTCTTTGAATCCAAGCTCCCAAACTAAGTACTACAATAAGAAACTTGCAGTTACTGCTGCTCCATGATTTTTCACTGTCTCATCCTGGTATTATCGCATACAAACAATAGACTTTATCAGACTAGGCAAATATGGTGTCATAACAATGGCTGATTAACATGAAAGGGTGCACATATCATATGATGTTGTCCTTTCACGATCATGTATTTTCCAAAAGCTGCTCCTTTTTATTGATGGCCAAAGCTGTCAATAGATCTGCTGTGGTGCTTTTTTTTTTCTGCCAGCATTGCTAGTGTTTGAAACTTCATGCCGTTGTGCTCACAGGAATACAGTGTTAAGGACAGAACATGTCTGGGTGAGATCGCTACAGCCAGCTAGGGGATGCCCTTTCTATGAACCTCCTTGGTTTACTTTGAACTTTAAAGTGTGTTTCTGTGCTTGTGTGAATGTTTTATGTCTTGATTTTGCTCTATTTTTTAAATTTGCCATGCTTGCATCTTCTCGTGAGAATTGGCGAGATCTTAAACCAGGAAGTAAATGGAGCTCCATTTGTGCTCTGTTTATGCTGAGGCTGCCTCTTTAACACTGCTCAAGGTAGGTCTGATCAAGGGGATCCTTTTGTCAGCATAGAAATGGTTCAAAATATGCTGGCAATGAACATTTATGGAGGGTGGTCTGATAAAGTCCTAAATCTGAAATGATGCCAAAGTGGTGTGTGCGTCTCATATTCCTGCCTTATGTTGTTACAGGCAAGTGAAAGTAACATCATGCGAGGCAAAGGGCTTGTCTATACAGCAAAAATACTCTGTATAGAATTCAAGGAGAATATATTTTGTGTAAATGGGATCCTGCATCAATATGCCATTTTCCTAAGGAGGGGGATGAAAAACTCCAAATACTCATTGGGTATTTGAGGCTTTTCCTGTATTTTTTTTAAAAAATAATGCATGGGAATGTGCACTATCACACATTAGGACAACCAATTTGCATCACTGCACATTCTCAGAGTGGACAGCTGATTGGTCAGATGTGCACAGGGGGCAGAGCTTGCAGGCAAGGCAGCGCCCAGAACTGCCATGTTGGATTTTTGCCATAGCAATCATACACTGAGGCAATGAAACAGCCCCTTTTCTCTTTTTTCCCTGTTTATTTAAGTGGAAGATTGTGCTTCCACACCTTGGATTTGCTTTTTTTAAAAATGCCAATTGGCAATGGCAACTGGGGACAATTAAAATGCAAATAATTCCCTTGTGCGGGCCATCTTGATTTGCAGGTATGCCCATTTGAACAACAGACACATGTGGCTTTACATGCCTGCAATCTTGAAAAAACAGCACTGTGGAGACAAATGAAAGCTGCTGTGAACTGGCATTATTGCTCCACAACCCATATTTTATTGCCTCATATAGACAAGCCCTAAGTTTTTAGTAAACTCTCACTAGGTGAGGCAGTGAGAATAGCAAATTACAGAGTGGCAGCACTTCTGCATTCATTATAACTGCTGAGTAGAATGGTCAGGATTACTAACTTTGGCTCAGTGAAAGCAAAGTAAAGAGAAAACCTTCTCAAAGCTGTGGAATGTCTTCGCCTTGGAGGCCTGTTTGGTGCCAATGCTGGTTTCATAGTGCCACAAAAGCCTTTTTTTGGGGGGTGGGGGTGTCTAATGAATTTGCCCAAATCTATATAAATAGCTGTTTTGTTGTTGTAATTTGCCATCAAATTGGCTTTTCCTTATGGTGCCTTATGAAAGAAAGACTTCCAGGACACCCTGTTATTAACAGCCCAGCTAAGGTCTTGCAAACTCAAGCCTGCAGCTTCCTTGATTGAACCTATTCACTTGGGGTGTCATCTTCTTTCTCTATACATTTACCTAGCATTTATCATATTTTCTAATGAGTTATATTGTCTCATAATGTATCCAAGGTATGATGGCCTCAATTTATTCATCTTGGCTTCTGGTGATATTTCAGGCTTGATTTACACTCTCTCTGTAACCCCTTTGTTTTCAGACTGTGTCCCAGAACCATTCTTATCGAGGGACAATGGAAGAGAAAACTGGAAATCCAAAAGTATGGTTGAAAGAAATTAAGGTCTATTACTAAGGGGCAAGCAAAACAATATAATTCATGAAGTTATATTCTAGTCTGGAGTACTGTCTTCTTGCCAAATGTGAATGTCTGCATACAGGATGGGTTGGGAGGAGGAGGAATTATTAATATGATCATCAAAGTCATGATACAGCCCTGTGCCCTACTGATTAGAAAGCAGGGTCTATCCAACCGAGATGAAAGCCTTAGCTTCCTCATTTGCATACAGCATGCAAAAATAAGCAAATAAAAAGAGTTTAAACAAAATGAACCAGAATTAGAATGGGGTAAACACTTTCCCATGAAATGGATTTTAGGACGGACTCTTGAACTCTTCAGCATCAAGACAGATTCATTTTCAATGGGGGCCGCTCTTGCTCTCTTCAGCTTCATTTGTAAGACCAATTACAGAGCATTCTGTACAACAATTACTGGCATTAAAACCACTCTGTTCCGTTTGATGAATTTTAGTAGTAATTGAACACAAGAACCCATCAACTGAAAGACTGTCCAATCAAGTCTGCCCACATGCTGAACTGTAATTTCCACTCCTTGTATACAAAACGCTCTGTGAAACCATCAAACCCTCCTTGAGTTGGGTCAGACTTTCAGAGGCTGATTTCAAAACTTGTATAAGTTTTAAACTCTAGTAAAATGTAACTAGCCATGCTGCTTCCTTTGCAACCAAATACACACAGCTGTTGCCAAAGGAAAGGAGATAGTGTGATATCTTTTATTAGACCAACATCTGTTGATAAGAGAACACAAGCTCAAATCAAAGAGAATTTGCCATCCAGAAGAAGGGAGAGCAGTCACTTATGCATCATCAACTGTATATCATCAAAATTACATATTAATGTGAACTTTGGGGGAGGATTGCATATTTTTCAAGGACCAGGTTTAATTTATCTTCCCCACCTTCATCACAATCAATTTTTTTTTTAGGAAAATGTATTCAAATGTCTTCACTGGAGGAAAGGACAGAAAGCATAATAATGAAACTATGGCAAGTGTCCTCAGTTTAAGTAAGTTCAAACAAACAAAACAGTACAATTTACTTGGAAATAGTATGGGTGGCAACTCCCAGAATACACCATCCAGCATGAATGCTGTCTGTGTCAATGCTTGCCATGCTGGCTGGCGGATTCTGGGAGATGTAGTTTATGAATGTAACTTTTTAAAGCTCTACACAAAATATATTTATGAATTTCATTGTCTCAAATGGCCCCTAGTTTAGATCTTTTTAAAGGATGGTTTTGACAAATTCATATATCATGAAGAATATATGAAAACTCTGTTTTCAATAGCAGTATGACACTGAATATCCATTTCTGGAAGACAACAGTT
Organism: Gambelia wislizenii; assembly: GCA_030847615.1. Lineage (NCBI taxonomy): Eukaryota > Metazoa > Chordata > Lepidosauria > Squamata > Crotaphytidae > Gambelia > Gambelia wislizenii. Next base: position 40,355,988 of record JAUMIR010000004.1, read on the forward strand.
GGAAAGAAATATGGTCTGCATGTCTCATCCATGTGCTTTTGGAGGTACAGGGTTTTGGAAAAGACATTCCTTTGGTTCATCCTTCCCAACTGGATCATCTTGTGTCCTTGGATGATAACATGGTGATAGTTTTTTTTTTTAAATTTACAGTTGTATATGGGAAATACAGTTTCCCATAATTCAGTGGCTCAATGAGCACGTTGTTCTATTTTGCTGGATCCCATGGCTAGCCCTACCATTAGACAGAGTAAGGGGTTGTCTTAATGATGGGAAAAAAAAAAACTCCTCATGGAATGCGAGGAGTACCCTACCTGTCTAAATAGCAAGCTATGTCATTTTACCAATTTTGAAGCAGAGCTGTCCAAAACATAAAAAATTATGTGGGAAAAGCCTTTTTTGGAGGTGGCTTTTCCTGCAGGAGGAATGTACATTCCCCTTTATTGGAACAGGTGATTCAATATGAATCACTTTCCCATAGGAGAGGAAGCACAAAGCTGATTGGCCGGACAAGCACAGGGGCAGGGCTTGCTAACAGGTGTTGCCATGTTGATTTTTTGCCTTAGCGAGTGAGCGCTAAGGTGAGAAAATGGGGTGTTGTTTCTTTACCTTTTTATTGCAAAGCAAAAATATCACTCCAGTGCACAGTGCAAATAGTTTTTTTTTAAAAAAAGTTCGCCGGCAGCAGATTACGGTAGGTGAAAATGCAAGTAATTCATTTGCAGCCACCATAGGCATGCAAAGCTTTGGGGTGGGGGGCAAAGAAACCCATTAGGACAAATCACAGCTGCTGTGAAATGTCATTACTAAAGGGCACTCTGTTTTTTTGGCTCATATAGATGGGCCCCAAGGCAACCACTTCAGATGGCAAATGTTCAGGAACAGCAATGGCAACCCCTCAACAATTTATTTTGAGGCATTCTCCTCTGTTGACAGACAGAGCTGTGTGTGCCACAACTTGTACTCTCTAAGCTAGCTTCTCTCCCTAAGTGTGGCAACCCTTGTTGCCAGGGTTAAAGCAAGGACTTTTACAGATGGGCTATTTATTCCGTGGCAGACATGGAACAGGGTCATGAAAGGGTTACCCTTTCAGACGATGTTGGCCCTGTCTGTCCTGCTCCCGTGCTGTTCCCATGATATTTTATTCACTGGAAGCATCGTGAAGAGACCACCCATTCCATTACTCTCACGGAATCATGGGTGGTCTGAAAGGCGACTCGTTCCTCTCCTGTTATGCTGGTTGCAATGCCAGACATAGGGGAGGTCTGTTCCAAACACTTCCAGTCCAGATCAGGACATCAAGGTAAGTGGCACCCTTTGTTTTACCCACCCTGGGTTGGTTGTTTAGTTTAAAGTGTGTTCGGGTGCTTAGTTTTGCTTTTTGACATTTGGTTTGCTTTTATTTTTTAAATTCCCTGCACGATCGTTGTCCCCTGAGAACGGACAGGATTTGGTTTCCCTGTAGTAAAAGCAGCTTTACAACAGCTGCATTTACTGCTGTAGGGAGGGGGAGTGGTTTCTCTCCTGCTTAAAGGTAGGTGTGCGAATGTTTTTGATTTATTCCATGGCAGGGATGGGAGAGTGCTAGTGAGGCAGGAACAGGACATTTTCAGCAGGTCTGAAAAAGTCTTAAGATTCAACTACCTTCCACTTGGCTACTGTACATGGAATGGTTACGTAGCAGGGTGCCATTTTGTCCTTTGCCTGAAGCAGCAAAATGTCTCGGGCTGGCCCTGCTACCCCCCCCCCCCACCAACACACTACAGGAAATATCTCACCACACCCATTGCTTAAATTCAATTGATATCCCAGCTGGCCTTGAGGAAGCTGGGAGAAAGAAGCTGTAGGGAACTGGATTCATTTCTTCTTTCAGCGAAATTATGGAATAATAGGGATCCTACCATATAGCGGATGGGTATAAGAGAGAGAAGGATGTGCCTACTGATGGGAAGGTTTTCTTTTTGCCAGATGATGGGGTGGAGTAGACTAGCTGAGTTTGCAAGTTGTTTTGATTCTGTCTCCATTCTCTAGACATGCAAAAGTCAAGATCACTTTTTCCAGCTTAAAAATAAAATAAATTCCTGCTCCTTGAGTAAATAGACAGGTTTTGCACTGAATTTGATCCACAGACCTCTTCAACTAAGGAGATTTTCAGACATGCCAAAATCCCTGTTTGCCGCGCGAGCAGCCTCCTGAAACTGCTGCGCGGCAAGGGTCTTCTTCGGACGACGCTGTGCCTCTGGCGAAACCGTCCGTGTCACTTCCGTGAAGCTTCGGATGGCTCGGCGCAATATTTCAATCACGGAGGCTGCCCGTGCTTGAAATATGGCGCGGAGCCGTCCCAAGCTTCACGGAAGTGACATGGACGGTTTCGCCAGAGGCACAGCGTCGTCCGAAGAAGACCCTTGCCGCACAGCAGTTTCGGGAGGCTGCTCGCGCGGCAAACAGGGATTTTGGCATGTCTGAAAATCTCCTAAGATATTTTATTTCTGGAATTGCAAACCCCACCTTCATCTCTAGAACTAAAACCTATTACCTCAGTACCAGCTCTGCATATTAACAGAGGGGTCAAATAGGATGGAAAGTCAAAATAAAGCAGGTATTTTTACAGTGCAAAGGTGTAGCGGGGGAGGGGGATAAGGGCATTGCCCCCAAATAAGAATCCCCCCCCATGAAATTATCCTTCAGTCCCAAATTTCTAGCATTGCAGAGAATGAGACATCAAAAATAGTTCACTCTGGAACTCCCATCTTTGCTTTGCTTGCATTCCTTTGGTAACTTTGTCTGCCTGTTTTCTTTGGATGCTTAAACTCTATTTCTGAATTTGCAATGGAAATTGTAAGTTATTTGGGAAGTGTAATTTTTCCAAGGTTAGAATCTTACCAACTTAGAAGTAAGCCTGTTGAATCCAGCAGATTGTACCCTGGGGAACCACGTATAGGATTGCAACTCGAATAAAATATTTGCCTCTAGTAGAGGATGGTACAAGGTGCATGTACAAAGAGGCATAGAAGCTTTTTTCTACTTTTTTCTCCTCAGATAAGAATAACCACATTTTCTTTCCAGATACATATCTGAGAGAGAGGAACTGAGAGTATTAATTAGTTAATGTGTAGAGCCAGACACTCTAAGAATTATTAATAATTCTGCAAAGGACCTAAGCATAGAATAAAATCCATCCAAGCTTAGATGATATGGATGAGTGCATTTGACAGCACAGCTGCCTGTAAATCATTTTTCAAGGCTGATGTGATGTGAAACTAGAAAACCCTGCCCTTCCCATTTGAACAAGGTCCAAAACAAAGAACAGGCTTAAATGAAGGTTTATGTTGAATTTATTTAACAAAACAACACATTTAACTAAACACCTTTAAGTCGACTGAAATGATCTTACACCCAAACACATATACAGACGCACATGTGGAATGATAGCATTTGGGAGATCATGCTTATGTACAGACATCCTCAGCGAATGCAACAAGCAAGGAGTCCCAGTTTTTACAAAGTCCTTTCCACAAAGATGTTGTACATTTTTGCAAAGATGTTATGGCTCTGCGGTTTCTATTTGTCTCCTATTAGAAAACCATTCAGGTTTCTGATTGCATTACAGTCCAATACAAGTGTATTTTTTTTTCTTCTGTCTGTGATTCAGCTTTGTTAATTAAGCTGTAATATAGAACACAACATAAGCTATAAAACAAGGTACACATTATGATTCAAAGGCATAGACATGTTGGTCTGGAATATCAATAAGCAAAGGGATCTTGTAGCACCTTTGAGACTAAATGAGAGAAAGAAGTGGGGCATAAGCTCTCATCTATTTCCCCCATGGATCTGAGGAAGGAGAAGGGCTCATCTACATGAACCAGGATATGCTGGCTCCCTGCTGGTATATCAAGCCCATTCCTCCCCAACCTTCCCTCCACAAAATGGACCAGAGTCCAGACAGGCTCATTGGCCTGTTGCTGCTGACACCATCTCCATGGGTCTCCCGGAAGTGAGGTAGCTGGCCTGCAACATGTAACCAAGACCCCCTGCATATGACCAACCTTGGTCACATGCTGCCAACCTTGGTCACATTCTGGATCCCTTCCTGGTTCCAGAAGAGCAAGGTAGACTGGTAGCTGCAGTGGTGGGCCTGACTGCCAAGACAGGCTCCTGTGGACACATGAGGCCTGACCCATTCCTTACTGGCAGGAATGTATTAAACCAGGTATTTTTTTAAAAAAATGTGGTAATGGGCCCTACCCTGTCTGAGGCTACCCAGCTGTGTCCTGTATCTGCCCTGGGGTGGTGACGACTGCCCAGGGGCAGAATGATGCAAAAGCCTTGTGTTTTCAGGACTGCAGGGCTCTAAGATGGGGGAAAGACAAGGTATATTGACAATGTAGATAAGCCTCAAGTCTACAAAAGCTCTAACTTCTTTCTCTCAGTTACGAGATTATCACATGGGCTTAAAAATCCATGGCAGGCATGGAACAGGATTGGGAAAGGTTCTCCTTTTGAGATGATGTCATCCCCATCCTGTGCTGCTCCCATGATGCCTCTGTGGGTTTTTTTTATTCACGGGGAAAAGTCGTTAATAGACCACCCATTCCATTTCTGTCACAGAATCATGGGTGGTCTGAACAGTGCCCCATTTCTGTCCTGTTATGCTGGCATGATGCCAGCTGCAGTGGGAAGTCCCTCCCGAAGACCTCCAGGTGTGGTCGGGACGAAGAGGTAAGTGACACCCTTCCCCCCACTCCCCGGGTTACTTGTAATTTTTATAGTGTGTTTTGGGGCTTTGTTTTCTTTTTTGACATTTAGTTGGGTTTTAATTTTTAAATTTCCCACATGATCATTCTCTCGCGAGAATGGGTGGGATTTGGTTTCCGGGTCGTAAATGCAGCTTTACAATGGCTGCATTTACTCCCAGGCCGAAGGGAGGGGGAGCAGTTTCTGTCTCAATACCAGGTAGGTGTCAGAATATTTGTATTTTATTCAGTAACAGGGACGGGCTTGGGGCAGGAGTGGAGGTAGTGAGACAGAAACTGCTCCCCCTCCCTTCAGCCTGGGAGTAAATGCAGCCATCGTAAAGCTGCATTTACGACCCATCTGATAATCTTCTTAGTCTCAAAAGTGGTATGAGATCCCTTTGAATACACATTATGATAAATGCATAGTATATAGCTAAAGGTACCCTCCAGAATTTTATCGATGAAAACTGGAACACATATGGCCAAGTAACATCAGAGTGGTTAAGATTAATTGGAACTGTCCCTGCCAATTCTGAACAATTGGAGGGTATAGAATAACCCTTCATGGACAGGACTATCATCTGCAAAGTAGGATATATGCTCACTCTACCTGAGATCCAGAAGCATGTTTCATTTTGTTTTGGAAAAAGCTTTCTAGTTTTCTGTGGCAGCTAATTAACGTACTCTGGTTTAAATCCATTTTTAACATTGTCTGGCAGAGGGACAGCTGTACGGATTTGCAGACTGTCTGAGAGCTGCTACTCTTTGGTCACACTCTTTTACACAGTGCCTGCCTGCTTTTTTAACACAGTATTTTCTATTATTATTATTATAATAAAAAAAAGTGTGGGTTTGGTTTTAATTTGTGGATTTTTTAAAAAAAACACACTGCAATTAGGAAACCCGTTAAATGGTAGCAATTCCAACATAATTCTATTAAATTCTGCCTGTAAAGTTAATGTTACAGACTTTTTAACAGATGTTTTAATTAGACATTGTTATTAAAGGGAGCACTGTAGAAATTAAAACCAGCCCTAAAATGTGTTAACACAGACATTTTTTCCCTGTGTTGTGTAGATGGCAGCAACAGCCTTAGCAAAGGCATTTCAGCAGTTGGTCGGGAGGGGAAATGTATTAAAGAAAACACAGCTCACTAAAAGATATGCACTGCTCAGCTTATACCATTTGAGGGAAGTTGCTATAGAATTCCACATCCAGCACCACCCCAGGCCGTTGCTTGAACTGGAAATGAAGGCTGCAATTGCATTCTCGGTTAGCAAGCATATTTTATCATGGTGCATTATCGTAAGATAGGCACAATTAGTCAGCCTCACCACTGTATTTGAAGAGGGAATGGTTTGCAAGATGAAAAGAGCTTGTTCTTTAAAGAGGAAAGGCATTGCAGGATAGCATTGGAGGAAAGGCAGCATTTTGAGATTACAAACAAGGGTGTCACAATCTTCTGGCTTCCTCACTGGCAACTTTTTGAATCCAACTGAGTGAATATACAGCAGGCTCAGATGCTAAGTCAAAATTCACTGTATCACATAGCAGGATTAGGCTGAGATGTAGTGTCGGCTCCCTAAGGAAGCTGAAATCTGTCAGTTTCACTTTCTGCCACAGTCAAATTTTTAAAACCTTAACACTCCCTTGCAAGAACCTTAGGTCATTATCACCCAGGGTTGTGCAGCTTGATTTCAGCTTTATAATATCTATGGCTGTACCTTATTGCATTACATTTTCTCCATCCCGTTACCAGCTTGTGTTCATTGTTGGAGTGCAGGTTGACTGCCAATATAACTATTGATCTGCTGCTGCTCCAGTGCAATAGATCTCTTCCGGTTCAGTTCCAGGATGAGTGCAGCCACGTGGCATGAGGGGGCCTGATTTTCCTCTTCTCCCCATCCTGCTGGCTATTCCAAAGTAGACTAACTCTGTGCTGCTGTGGAAAATGATTGCAGGGAGGGGAGAGATGAGGAGAATAAGGACCCCTCATGCCACATGACTGCACTCATTCCAAAAACTATTGAACCAGGGGCAGCAGCAGCAGGGTTTTCCAAATGGAAACAGTTGCACGAATGGAAGAGAGGTGTGATAATGAACGTTGTAGGACTGGTATGTTCCTATTTCCTTTACTAATGTAATTGAAATGAGGCACGAGGCTGGTGTGATAATCTCCCTAGTTTCTTCCCATTCTGAACAGGAAGAATTTTGAAGATTTGGGTATATTAATGAGAAAGAGCTCAAAAATTCTTCAAAAAGACTGGGAAGCCTGTCTCTCAGTCCTACCACCTTCATATAGCTATAACTAGTGGGGATGCGAGAGAGGGCCTTCTTAGTGGCAGCCCCAGGTTTATGAACCCCTTTCCTTGGGAGGTTAGAAGGGCCTTCTTTTTTTGCTGTCTCAAGTTTGTTGTTTTTTTTTAAAAAGGGCTTTAGCAATAGCATTTATATTTCTATACTTCTTATCAGAGCAAAGCACTCTGTAAGCAGTTTACACTGTGTTTAGCTAATTGCCCCCAACAAGCTGGGTACCCATTTTACCAATCCATGGAAGGATGGAAGGCTGAGTCAACTTTGGAGCTCTGTAGGTTCAAACTCACAATGTTGTGGCTGCAGTGCTGGCATTTAACCACTGTGCCACCAGTGCTTTTCAGAGTATGCAGTACTGTTTTAACTTTTAAAAATTGCTTGTAAAATCATTTTTAAAGTTTATATGGTTTAAATGGTTTTGAATAGTTTAAACCCATTTTAATGTTGATCTTTTGTATGTTTTAATTGTATTTATTTTAATTAGTACGCTGACTTGAGTCCTGGTTTGAGAAGGTGGTGGGATATAAATAATAATAATAATAAAGCTAATAATAGGAAGAAGATGGAGATGGTGGTAAGGAAAAGGAAGAAGACGAGAAAGAGGAAGAAGAAAAAGATGAAGAACCAAAAGGAAAAAATTAAAGGAAATTGTCCTCCACTAGCATGGACCAAATTCAGTCAGAACATCTATTCTTGGCACGGGAGAGAACCATGTTGTACCTACTTGTCACACAGATGTTATAGACAAGGAGCCTTAAAGGGGAAAAAATGGCTGACAACCGTTATCACTACTAATATGGTTGAACACACAGGAATTTAAATCCAGACTTTTAAGAGATCAGCACTCAAAGCCCTGGATGGACAAATCTGTCAGTTCACTGCATGCTCAACTCATCTTAATCTCAAGTTCTTCGCATGTCAGATATGAAGAAATGTGTTGGCAATTTCTAAATAAAATAACTGAAATAAAAATCTCACCTATCTCTGTTCCTTGATACTATCCACTCTTACCCATTTTGTCACTACATGTCTATGTGCACTGAGTGCCAAACTAAAGTGTTCATTGTTGTTGTTTTTTCCCTGACTGGTACGATATCCAAAAGCAGAAAGTTAGTAGAAATTTTAGTTAGTAGGTTAAAAAGTTTATAAGCTAAATAATCAAATTTGATTGCATTTATGTTAGAAGAGGGAAGAACTGTTACACTATTGTGTTAAATTGCCATTTAAATTTAAACTTAGATTAAATGCCTGTACTATCAGAATGAACCTGAAAAATGCCATTCATGATTTTACACTGTCTCTTCTTTTTCTGTTTTGAGCTTGGACTAAAAGAAGCTACATGACTGTTTGAAAACCCTGTTTCTCATTGACTGCACCATAACTGGACACCACTTGAAACAGGATGTGCCTTCAAACACAGGATGAATGTATAAAACAAGATATATGGCCACCTTACTTGGGGCTAGCAGTCATCCTCAAACCTGAGCATAGTAAGAAATAGTAAGAGCATAGCAAGAAAAAGTGGGGAAAAGAGAGAGCAGTGTCTCCCCCAAGCTCCATAACATTCACCAGGGGTGTAGCTATGGGGTGGGAGGCAAAAATGAGGACACTGTCCCCCTGTAAGAATTCTGCCCCCATCATGAAATTTTCCTTCAGTCCCCAAATAGCTAACATTGCAGTAACAGAAACCTTCAGTCGAACTTTTAGAAAATACAGTTCTGGCATCCAAAGAAAAGGGGCAGGCTACACCCCTAATTCCACCCTGATTTTAAAAAACACACATTTTCTACAAGGCTTTGGTTCCACACTGGGTAGAGCCTATAAAGGGAGTGCAAATGGCTACTACAATTAAGGTATAAGATTGTTTGGAACTACTTGTCTTCCTCACCTCCTCCTGGCTTGGTCTTTCGAAAAAAAGAGAGAAGGAAGGAAGGAAGGAAGGAAGAAAGAAATGATTTTCCATATCCCACAACTCATCTGAAATATGAAGACTCCCTTTGTGCTATATTTCTTCAGGAAAGGTTACTTCTGTGTGGTCACCTACAAAGGTTAGTGTATGAACCTTGCTATGGTGAGCAGTCTGTGAAATAAATGAGAGAAAAATCTTACCTTACAAATCTGTAATGCATATCCTGGGCTTTTGGTGACATCATAAATCACTAATCAGGGCCCCATATTTTGATATCCCCATAGTCCTAACATTACCACCAGGACCTACGTTTTTAGAGGTTTCCTAGTATAGCATAATAGATGGATCTGACATTTTAAAACTGGTTCCTAATCACCTGCCCTCTGATTGCAGATAACATATTGCAGAATTTTTTAAAGAATATGCAGCAGCCAGAGATTCTCTTCTGTACCAGGCAAAACAATGCCAGATGTGTGCTTGAAAATACACACAAATAAGGAATGAACAAACATGTGTCAGAGTCGAAAAGCTCAATTCAGTTCATGCAAAACTTCCATTTCTGAAGTCAATGAAGCTTAAAATGAATTTTTCAGAACCCATTGCTATGGATCTTTCAAATAGTGATTGTGATTTGAGAAATAAACTTGAGCTATGCTAGCATTTTCAAAGGTGTATTATTTACTAGGTTGCAGTGGGATATAAATAAAATAAACAAATAAATATGGAAGTGAGATAGCCAAATACATTTAATGTATATGCTGAAAAACTGTTCTTTGTGACTCATGAAAATTCATTATTTGTGACTCAGTGGTGATGATTCCTAGTGAAAGTGCTCTTAATTGGTTATATTTTATTATTTATTAATTAAAGTCCCTTTCAGTTAAACTTAGTGTTCAGGGCAAATTCAATAATATGCAAGTAAAATAATGTCAGCTGGCATTCAATATTGCAGTTACTGATTCATAACTTAGAGTTACAGACCTGTAAGTGCTCTGTATTCAGTAAGACTAACTACTATATATTATCTTTATTGTGCCCTACTCTGGATACTGGGATTTGCAGTAATCCAGAGTAGGCCCCAACATGGTTTAGATAGGCCCTGGCAGGGTTGGTTCTCTCGGGAACATTCCCAGAACACTTTAACTCCTGGAGTCAGGACAGCCCACCTTAAACTCTACAAACCACTCCAAAACTGGGACTCAAGGCAGCTTACAAAATTTAAAACAAATGCAGATAAAGGAACATACAAAGTCATAGCTTTTGAGCTTCTATACTGGTAATAGGGAGGAGACACTAAGCTAGATAATACAATTATTTGATCTTTATTTCAGAAAGCAATAATAACAACGTTCACACACTTAGGCTTCAAGCATTTCATGGAAGGCTAGCGAATAAAGTAGGAAGTATTGGGATAGAGGAATAGAGAAGGGAGGTTGTTTTGGGTGATACTGTACTGATCTGACGAGATGAGGTAGTGGAGGAAGCCAACAGAGTGGGGGTCCCAAAGCCAGAATGGCTACACAGTCTAATGTGGAGTGGAGAGGAAGACGAACTGTGTGCACTTGAGTGGAGTTTTGGAAGGGTATTTATACCCAATAATTTCCTTTGGCAGGTGGGGTTTAGAGTGAAAGACAATGCTTCTCTGAGGTTCTCAAGGTGAGACAATGAACACTCCGGATATTCTGATGACCCTTCATGTGCTTGATACTTTGTAATTGAATGGAGGAAGCAACTCTCTGCTTTGGGAAGGGCAGAGGTATGAGGGCTCTTAACAAACTTGAGTATCTCAGTTTAGGCTGATGGGATTATGTCAGGCAAGAAGTTGTCTTGAATTACCTTTCATTGGAATTTGGGCTGGCCCCTCCTTAGTGCATACCTGATTGAGTCTCAGTGCTAGGCTTTTGGAATTCTTGGTTCTTGGGGATTCCCAGTTTACTGCCCACACTGTGTGGAAGGCCACATTTGGCCAAACTGTTAAATATTGCCAGTTATTACAAATATGGGGCATGGGATGTCAGGATAGGTAACAGGACTGTTCCCACAAGGCTTTTTTATGATCTTACACTGTTCAAAAGTACTCTGGCAAGAACATAGTGTGCACAGATGTGCAAATAAGTACATTGTCCTTCTCCATTTTGGAAAACCATTGTGTGTAAAAGCTGCAAGGATGAACTTATTCCCAATGAAGACTAAAAGTTGAATATGGGTTTCCCCATACTTTTTTGTTATGGAAAGAGGAATGTTTAGAGTTCAAAGAACCTTATGCAGGTATAATGTGGTAAGTTTTAAAACATTGTCTACCATTACAGACAGGGCAAGAAACACAAATGAAGGCTTTTTGCATGGATTGATTGTTGTTGTGTGCCTTTAAGTCATTTCCAATTTACACAAACCTTTCATTGGGTTTTCTTGGCAAGATTGTTTTTCAGAGGGGGCTTCCCATTGCCTTCCTCTGAGGCTGAGAGAATGTGACTTGCTTGAGGTCACACAGTGGGTTTCCATGGCTGAGAAGGGATTTGAACTCTGATGTCCAGAGTCCTAGTCCAACACCCAAACCACTACACAAGCTGGCTTTTTGCCATGGGTAAGAATGTGTTATTGTTCCTATATTTGTTATTTCATATATTGTTTTGCTATCTTCTGAGGCTTATTCCTCTTGTATTAGATAAATAATAGAATCATATAGTTGGAAGAGACCACAAAGGCCATCTAGTCCAACCCCCTGCCCTGCAGGAATACACAATCAAAGCACTCCCAACAGATGACAATCCAGCCTCTGTTTGAAAACCTTCAAAGAAGGAGACTCCACCACACTCTGAGGCAGTGCATTCCACTGCCGAACAGCTCTTACTGTGAGGAAGTTCTTCCTAATGTTTAGGTGGAATCTCTTTTCTTGTAGTTTGAATTGTAGTTTGAATTGATTTATCTGTGTCCTGGAGTGGCAGAAAACATACCCAGCTTCCTAAGCTGTTCTGCATAGGGAATGGCTTCCAGACCTTTTATCATGTTCATCATTCTCCTCTGGACATGTTCCAGCTTGTCAATATCCTTCTTGAATTGTGGTGCCCAGAACTGGACACAATAGTCTAGGTAAGGTTTGACCAAAGCAGAATAGAGTGGTCTGTGGTGTTACTATGGCTGGTGTCACCCTCTCCCCCTGCTGGAGTCACCTGATGGGGTTTGGTCTCTCCACACACCCCGCTGAGAGTGGTACTATTACTTCCCTCGATCTAGACAATATATGCCTATTGATGCAGCCCAGGATCACATTGGCTTTTTAAGCTGCCACATCACACTGTTAACTCATATTCAGGTTGTAGTCGACTAAGACTTCTTCATCCCTTTTGCATGTACTGTTGTCAGTCAGTCATGGTGTCACTCATCCTATATATGTATATTTCATTTTTTTCTGCTTAAGGGTGCATCCACAGTACACAAATAATCCAGTTTGAAACTGGATTATTTGCCATGGTTCCTCCCTATGGGATATGGGATTTCTAGTTTGGTGAGGCATCAGCACTCTTTGGTAGCAAAGGTTAAAGACCTTGTAAAACTACAAATCCCAGGATTCAATAGGAAGGAGCCATGGCAAATACCTGTAATCCCATTTCAAACTGGATTATTTGTGTAGTGTGGATTAGGCCTAAGTGTAGTACCTTATGTTTCTCCCTATTGAAATTAATTTTGTTAGTTTTGGTCCATCTCTTTAATCTGTTATGATTAAATTGTCATCCTGTCCTCTAGGGTATTAGCTACCTGTCCTAATTTTGTGTCATCTGCTAATTTGATAAACATGCTCTCCATTCCATCATCCAAGTCATTTATAAAGGTGTTGAATAGCACTGGGCCCAGGACATGTCCCATTCCTATCCACTTTACCTCGCTAACCCCAAGTATTGCAATGTTTATACCTTCCATTACTCGTTTTACTTAGGGGGAATCCACACAACAGAAATAATCCAGGTTGAAACTGGATTATCTGCATAGTTCCTTCCTATGTAATCCTGGGAGCTGTAGTTTTACAAGGTCTTTAGCCTTCTCTGACAAAGAGTGCTGGTGCCTGAACAAACTGCAAATCTGAGGATTCCATAGGAAGGAGCCATGCAAATAATCCAATTTTAACCCGGATTATTTCTCTAGTGTGGATGCCCCCCAAGTCAAGCTTCCCCTGATTCATGCTTCTCACATTCCATGTTGCTATAATATATGTTGTGCAGCTTTGGAGTTTCCTTTTACTTATGAGCATGTCAGCAGGTCAACATCAGCTTGTTGAAGCTTGGCTGGTTTTTGGACAAAAACCACCTTAACATTGGCCCAAATTTCATTTTTTTTTGGTAGGAATCTGGGGGCATTGGGGAGCTTCTGGGGTGATACTTAGGGGTCCCAAGGGCTGCACTTTGCCCACCTTTGTTCTAGAGTATGACAAAGGCTGGAACAAATAGATTACATTATGGCTTGAACTCTGTTTTTTAGTCCCAACTAAAGCAAATATATTGTATCATGGATGTCTTGGAATTGGTTGAGTAGAGAGTTGACACTTAAGTAATTCCCATAATTCAATGGGACAACTCTAGAGTAAGAATAGGATTTGAGCCATTAGTTAAATTGCTTTGAGTGCATTCTTGTAGAAAGTGACTAATCAATAACAAATAATAAAGAAACTCAAATTGAGAAAAGAACTCAGGATGGAAGGGTTAACAGCTCACACAAAAACACACACAACGCACTGCTACAGCAACCCCTGTGGTGGCCTGCCTGTGGAATTGGGAATTCTTCAGCTTTTCGTCTATTTTGGAGATATCCAGTCTTCTTTCCTTTGAGCTCTTTAAAGTTTAAAAGTGGCATGAGATCTAAATGAATGGAAGTGTTCAAGCTTTTAATGATCATCAGAGTCAAACAAAATAGGAAATCATCTCAGAGCAACAATTAAGGATAAAAGGGGAGAAAAATACCAGGAACAGAAACAAGTGGCTAATTAACTGATGTAAAACTGATATAAAACAACAGAATCTGGGAGCCAGATGAGAACCTGCATGGCAATTACTTCTAAAAAGGTAACACTTTCCCAATTAAAGCAGTTCCAAGCAGTTGCATTAATTATATGGGTTTTCCCCTTCTCCCTCTCTGTCTCTATCTCTCTCCCCTTCTCTCTCGCTCTCTCTCTTTTATTAAAGTCACTCAGTGTTCATGATCTGTGGGAAAAGTGCTAACATTTGCAAATTGCTAGTTTATGATAAATGAATCGTGGAAATCCAACCGTCTCGTTGGGGCCCGGCTAGATTGCGAAGTGCCTGTATCTCCCGCTGCTGTAGCCCTGACCCTGACTTCACACCCATTGATCACAAGTGGTGCATAGCTGTGACCACCAAATGCATACACTGTTGCTGTGGGACTTGCTTTTTTCCCATAGTATTTCATCACGGTTCCACATCACAAGTGCCACAGTGACCTTTGGCACTTCTTACCATAAGACTAATACCTGCAGGAGATTTCCCCTTACCCCAGTAATCACTGCTTTTGTCACTCCAGTAGAAATTTCTCCCCCAATGGAAAACATTCCTTTAGAAAAATCTCTTTTAAAATCATCAATAACATGAGCACATTTTTTTTCCAGGAGTGCAAGGTGCCAGGATATCTTTCAGTCAGGAAGACAGCACTTTTGTGCACAGCAAAACTAGAGCTAAAATGACTGGCACTTTTTCTTAGGTGTATGTTCTGCTGATATAAAGGGAATTGCAAAGGGCACCAGCTTGAAAATAATTTTTGAACACATTTGTAAATGGATTTAAAATAAATGGGGTAGAAACAGGCTTCCCCAACATAGTGCTTTCCAAATGTTTTGGAACAGGAGTCACATCAGCTGCAGCCAGCATAGTCAGTGGTTGGGACTGATGAGAGTTGTAGTCAAAAGCATCTGGAGAGTGCTACTTTGAGGACATCTGAGGTAGAAGCAGAGCCCAGAAAATTACTTTTATGATGAATTAGTTCTGGCTCCAGTTCCAAAGCCCTGGAAAAGTAGTTACCATTATAGTTGCAATTTATTGAAACTATTGTTTCTCATTATTGAAAAGCAATAAACAGATTGCTTTTAGTTACTTTTAAATCAAAATAAGTGGAGCTAGCCCTTGTTACATTACAATTGTAACCTAACTTGGACATATTTTTGTTACTGCAGAAAAAGAAAAACACCTACATTATTTGTAACTAGTTACTTCCAAGCTTTGTTATTCAGTTTGTAATGTAAGGCTATACCTGTCCTTTATTAGTATGGCCATTGTTGGATTCCTTGGTTTCAAGTTAGATATGAAGGGGAATGTATATTTCCTCCAATTAACCCAATTTGCCTCCAAGAACAGGATTTCATCAGAAATACAAACCCTTAGCTATTAGGCTTGCAAATCAAGCCCACCTTCCAGTGACCACTCACAAGAAAAAGCATGCTAAATGCATGTAGGTGAGGAAAGTCATGGACTATGAAAAACAGATGTCTTTTACCACTTGAGAGAGCATGTTTTCAATAAATAAATAAAAATGATAAACTTATCAATTGGCATCCTATTAGTGAAATACATGCATGTAAGTGTGGATTATACAAGTGTATGTTTCTTTTTCAACAGTACACAGGGGGCCATTTCATAGCACTTTTGGGCACCATCCAAAACCTCACCCCAAGGCAGCGAACTGTCAAGCCCCTGGTGAGGAAAGAAAGGAGAGAGGGAGGCAAATCCTTCATCTGAGAAGGCAGATGAAGGTCATTTTTTTCTGTGAGGGGAAAAGAAAGAAATGTACCCCATTTATTTTAAATCCATTTCCCACCAGCATTGAGGCCATGATATTGAGAACGCAGCTGCGCTGGGCAGGGCACGTTTCTAGGATGGAGGACCATCGCCTCCCAAAAATACTACTCTACGGTGAACTCGCCACTGGTCAGCGTAAGAGGGGCACTCCAAAAAAGCGATACAAAGACTTCCTGAAACAACATCTCAGGCTTGGCCAAATTGATCACCAACAGTGGTCCGCCCTGGCCTCACATCAGGAGGCATGGAGACGCACTATCCACAATGCTGCAGCCTTATTTGAGAACTCACGACGAACAAGTCTTGAAGAGAAACGACAACGCAGAAAGAATCACAACCCCAAAACATCACCCAACCCCAAAACATCACCCAAGGAGACCTTCTGCTGTGCTTTTTGCAACCGGACTTGTTTATCTCGGATTGGCCTTTTTAGTCATCAGCGCGCTTGCAGAAAGCGCGGGATGAGTCCTTCCTGAATCTTCGTTTGCGAAGAAAAGCCAGAGAGAGAGAGATTTCCAAGTATGTAAAAGTCCATCTTCAAGATGATACCCTTTGCTATTTTCTTTATTTTAGCAGGGGCCTATTTACACTACAGAATTATAGCACAATTCTTCCATTCTAACTGCTATGGTTTTCATCCTAGGTAGTTTGGTGAAGCACTAGAGCTCTCTCACTAGAGTGTTCTCCCAGAATTCTTAATGCCCCTGCCTAAACTGAAATTCCCAGGGTTACATAGGAATGGAACCATAGCAGTTAAAATGAAATAATAGCACTATAATTCCTGGACAGATTGAGTGCACCCTCCTTTCCCTTCTCAGAGCCAACACCAGGCATACCTTTATTCTCTGAGTTGCCTCCCTCTTCTCTTTTCCACCAGCAAGCAGCAGTAGCAGCAACCCATCTGGGGGCTTGAAAGCTGCCAGGGCAGGGGGAGGACACAGAACTACATGGGAGGAACATTATGCTCCCTCAGTGTGATGCAGATCTTGGCCCTTGGTTCACTTGATCCTCAGGCTGAGGACTTGTACACCAAAATTAACAGCTTTCCTCTAAAATAAAAGCCTTATTCAGGTGTTCAAACAGGGCAAGTGTGGAGGAGAGTAAGACATGCCCTCCAGCCCCTCCCCTTCACTCAAGACCTCCATGTATTTATGGGGAAGGCCTGCAAAGGAAAAGTAACCACATGAGTCAGGGGTCCCAATTGCACAGAATTTTGTAACCGCATGCACTTGAACCTGGCTTTATTTCTACTGCAGGCCACTCCCATCAAAACTGGGAGGTCTTGTGTGAAAGGGCTGGGATAGGAAGGTGCTTCTTCAATCCTCTCTATACTTATAGAATTTGAAAGCTGAAATAGCTCTACTGTTTTCCCTTATTGCAATTAATGGTTTGTACATTCAGCAGAAATTCACCTGTACCCCAGGCACTTCAAACTCACTAATAGAACAAGCAACTGGCATACCACAGAATTATTAGCCAATACATTCTAGTTTTGGAGAGAAGCTTTCAGCAAATGTGCAAAACTCCAGTTTTGATTTCCCATGAAGGGATGTAATTTAACGAGCATACAACGTGTGCAAGAATAAATGAATGAAGAATTTCTAGTTTTCTCCCTACCAGGACAGAATATGTGTGTGTGTGTGTGTGTGTGTGTGTGTGTGTGCATGCATACATGCTTTGGGTTTGTTTGCTTGTTTCAGACTTTTTGTCTTTTGGTACTATTTGCAAACATTTTGCTTGTGCAAAAAAATTGCCTGAGAGCCTGCACTGTCTGGCAGAGTATAAAGTTCCACCAAAAAGAACTCAGCCACATTCCCCTCTCCCCACACAGTGTAGTCAGGTTCCTCTTGTGGGACCTCTCTCATACAGCCACTTGGTGACACCGGGGGGGGGGCAGGAGGCAGCCAAGGAGCATCGGGCTATGTTGTACAGCACACAACAATAAAGGGGTCCTCTAGAACCTCTCTGGAATCTTCCAAAGGTCCTGAAGGGTGGTATTTGTCAGCATGCATCCAACGGTAAGACATAGCCGGATGCTCTTCAGCTGCCCTCTCTCTGGGCCACTAAACGGCCATGTCAAGGGGGTGCCCACAGGAGAAAAATGAATCCTTCATGTACTTCATGGTAGCGAATGCTTCCTCCTGCAATGACCACAAAAGGTTGCATGCAGACATAATTAGGTATTATGCCTGCATATGTCACCAAGGGGATGTTAGCCAGTTTTTTTCACAAATGGTTTTTTTGTGTGTGTGCAAAAAATGGTTGCCCATTTTTTCAGTGGGATGTATTGATATATTCAAAGAATCATAGAATTATAGAGTTGGAAGAGACCACAAGGGTCTCTTTGAGGCACACTTTCATGTCAAGAACAATAAAATCTCTGTTATTTATATCCCTTTCTCTCTCTCTCTCTCTCTGGCTTTTCTTCGCAAACGAAGATTCAGGAAGGACTCATCTGCAAGTGCGCTGATGACTAAAAAGGCCAATCCAAGATAAACAAGTCCGGTTGCAGAAAGCACAGCAGAAGGTCTCCTTGGGTGATGTTTCCGGGTTGTGATCCTGCATTGTCATTTCTCTTCAAGACTTGTTCGGCGTGAGTTCTCAAATAAGGCTGCAGCATTGTGGATAGTGCGTCTCCATGCCTCCCGATGTGAGGCCAGGGTGGACCATTGTTGGTGATCAATTTGGCCGAGCCTGAGATGTTGTTTCAGGGAGTCCTTGTATTGCTTTTTTGGAGTGCCTCTCTTACGCTGACCCATGGCGAGTTCCCTTTATAGTCTTATATTATATTCTTTATATTCCTGCTAAATACGATGGCTTGGGGAGATGGTCTGGATGTTTTGAAAAATTAGGAGAACCCAATGTGTATGTAAACTCTGACTGAAAATAAAAAGTGGGAACCCACTGAGCGCCTGAGGCAGAGCTTGGAAGAGTTGCATTTTTGGACTACAACTCCCAGAAAAATTAACTTTCTCCAGTTCTTTCCTAAGGTGACCTTACAACCTTAGAAGCCAAAGGCCAAATTAGACATGATACTAGAGAGGGAGAATGTCATTGTTTTGTCAGGATGAAAATTACAGTGGGTCCTGAACTTGAGGGATGTCTTCCAAATAATCAAAGGAGCTCCTGCCTTAAATTACAATCTTATGCTCACTCACCTAGGAAGAAGCCCTATTTAATATATTGGAGTTGATTTTGGAGGAAACACATATAGGATTGCACTGCTAGCTCTTCAGTCACTGTTGTCCCTAAAAGCTTACAGTGTAAATTAGTCTCCCCAACCTTGGTGCTCTCCAGATATTCTTAGATTCCAGCTCCCATCATCTCTTGATAACATGGACAATTATCAGGCACAGAGAGAATTGTAGATCAATTGTAGGCCAAAACATTTGGACAGTGCTAGGCTGATGTACTCTAATGCATTTTTTAAAAAGAAAAACTCCACAACCTTATCACCATGGCACACAATTGGCATGCTTATTGGTTGTGGATATTATATGTGTTATTGTTTAATTTGTTTTTGCAGGCATTTCCATTTCCAACAGATGGCAATCCAGCCTCTGTTTAAAAACCTCCAAAGAAGGAGACTCTACCACACTCTGAGGCAGTGCATCCCACTGCCAAACAGCTCTTATTGTCAGGAAGTTCTTCCTAATGTTTAGATGGAATCCCTTTCCCTGTAGTTTGAGTCCGTTGCTACATGTCCTAGTCTCTGGAGCTGCAGAAAACAAGCTTGCTCCATCCTCAGTATAACATTCCTCCAAATATTCAAACATAGCTATCGTGTCACCTCTTAAACCTTCTGTTCCCCAGGCTAAACATACTGAGCTCCCTAAGCAGCTCCTCATAGGGCAGGGCTTCCAGACTTCCTACCATTTTGGTCGCCCTCCTCTGGACACGTTCCAGCTTGTCCATATCCTTCTTGAATTGTGGTGCCCAGAATGGGACACAGTATTCCAGGTGTGGTCTGACTAAAGCAGAACAGAGTGGCACTGTTACTTCCCTTGATCTAGACACTATACTCCTATTGATGCAGCCTAGAATTGCATTTGCTTTTTTAGTTGCTGCATCACACTGCTGACTCATGTTCAGTTTGTGGTCCACTAAGACTCCTAGATCCCTTTCTCATGTACTGCCATCAAGCCAGGTGTAACCCATCCTATATCTGTGCTTTTCATGTTTATTGCCCAAGTGTAGTATCCTACATTTCTCCCTGTTGAAATTCATTTTGTTAGTTTTGGCCCAGCTTTCTAATCTGTTCAGGTCATTTGGGATTCTGATCCCTTCTTGGAACATAGATTTCCTTGGGTTTTTTCTTGGCTGTGAGACCGTGTTCTGGAATAGTTTCTTTCTGATGTTTTGCCTGCATCTGTGGCTGGCATCTTCAGAGAATAGTTGGGTAGGAGTGTATGTGGACTTATATATGCTGTGACCCCCTGTTGGGGAGTATATGTAAATTTGTGTAATTGAAAGGTTAGTTTCTGGGTATAGAAATGCAAGGCTCGTTAGTGTCTGTTTTGGCTAATGGTTGGTTGATGGGCCATTAACTGCTTTTCAAAACTGGCAGCCAGATTTTGTTTACTTTTAAGGTTTCTTCTTTCCTGTTGAAGTTGTCCAGGTGTTTGTGGATTTCAATAGCTTCTGTGTGCATTCTGACATGTTAGTTGTTGGCCTGGTCCAGAATTTCAGTGTTTTTAAATAGCATTTTGTGTCCAGGCTGGTTTATAATATGTTCTGCTACTGCTGATTTTTCTGGCTGCCAGTTTTGAAAAACAATAGAATAAAAACTCAACACTTATAAAGGAATTCCTCCCAGGGACAGGGGGATTTCCAGCAGCAGTTAATGGCCCATCAATCAACCATTAGCCAAAACAGACACTATCTAGCCTTGCATTTCTATACCCAGAAACTAACCTTTCAATTACACAAATTTACATATACTCCCCAACAGGGGGTCACAGTATGTATAAGTCCACATACACTCCTACCCAACCATTCTCTGAAGATGTCAGCCACAGATGCAGGTGAAACCATTCCAGAACAAGGTCTCATAGCCTGTAAAAAACCCAAGGAAAATCTATGGATGTCGGCCATGAAAGCCTTCGATTTCTTGGAACATATCACAAGCTGAGAAATCTACTGATCCCTGAATACAATCTGAGTTCGTTTCTGTCCAGGAGGTGTAGATCAGGTAAAAATCTATAAAGTAAAACAAAACATCAATGGAACAAATACCCAGTGACTGCTCTAATGTCAGAAGAGATGTTGCAGAGAAGGCAGTTTCTGCTTAACATATTTAATCATTTTCCTGTACCAAAACCAGGAAATGGAACTGAGGTGGGTACATGGTATATGATCCAACTTGTCTCAGGTATTTCTTTTAGGTCTTGGGGCATATTACAGGGAAGAAAAAATAGTTCATACAGACACACCATCTGAGGGAAGCAGAGACCTATATGAATGTTTCTGTGAATGCATACAAGCGCATACACATATGAAGAAATCTTGTCCAATAGTAACGCACATGAAATTCACCATCCATGAAAGACTCTGGATAAGAAACTACAGTATCCCATAGAGACTCAGTGTAATGAAGTTATGGAGAGCTTGAAAATGTTGGTATTACTTTATTACCAAGTATTGGAGAGAGCTTGAGAGCTCATGCTCTGAGGATTGTATTCAATAAAAAATAATATCTCCAGTTTCCACTCATGGCCACTGAAGTACCAAAAAATCAATTCTCGTCATTGAATTGGGCCCTGAGGTGCAACAAAATGGCTAAGATTCACAACAGTCTAAGGAAAGTGAAAAGATGTATAGCACATGGTCATGGCCCATTCTCCTCTTCCATTTTTAGTATCTCATCAGCACAAAAGCAGGGCAAATGTAGCTAAGCAAACTGAGCACCATGTAAAGCAAGGGTAGGAATTATCTAGCTCTCTAGTTTTTGAACCGTAACATCCAGCAGTCTCAGCCAGTAGAACCAGTGGTGAGGAATGCTGGAAGTTGTAGTTGAACAACATTTGGAAGACTGCACAGTTCCCACACATAATGTAAAGTGTGACTTGACCACAAAGAGAGGAATTAAAATGAAAGAGAAACAGCAGTCTGTGTTCCTGTTGCAAGAGAAGGTGCACTGTTAAATATGTGCTTTTAACCAATGTTACGTTTTTGTGTTAATTTATTATTCCCCACCTTGAACCATAGGGAGAGGTGCGGAATAAATAAATACATAAATAAATAAATAAATAAATGCCATCATCATGATCATGATCATCATCAACAACAACTTATGCAGAGATTAAAATACTACAGCTCATCCTTCCTCATTCTAGGCTGTGTCTCTGGTCACCACAGGCATAATGGCCCTCTACACATATTCCACAGATTGTGGGAAGGCTTAAAGTAGAGTCAAAGTTGCCCATATTGTCTCTATCCCTAATGTCTCTGCCACAGCATACCAAAGTAATTTTTGGGGGGGTGACTGCTTCCAAAATCGCCAAGTCAACGTGGCCAGAAACCATACTTTCTGTCTGGGGGCATTCTAAGAGGTATATTCCAAAAATGTTGCTTTCCCAAGCTCTGGTCCCAGCACAAGCTATCCCCACCTCCCCAGTTCCATATTGAACAGGGAGGCCTGAACAGGAAAGAGTTTTGATCATGCTGGGTTGAATAAGAGAATTCTGCCAGACTGAGTGAAGCAGTGGGCTCCAGTATCTATGGAAATTTGGGGATGAGAACTAGCATGTGTTGTCTTGTCTCTTTGAACCGTCATACCTTATTTAAAAACTAGGTAAAGAGGGTTGGTGCCTATTTGTAGGAAGGAAGCAGAACTAACCTGACTTAGCTCATCCTCATGGAGTGAAAGAGCATGAGATCAGTGTGTTCTTAAAACATAGGAAGCCAGTACTAAAGAAGGGCATGCCTTCCTTGCTTCTTGCTATAAAACAGAATTGTCAAATGGGGAAACTGCTTTTGCATTATTAGAAAGCTGTAGTCAAAAGTGAAAACTGGGGAGATTTGAACTGAAGCCCAATCAGAATTGAATTGTCAGTAATAGGTCACAGCAAGTCCATGCCCTCCAACATTTCACTGATGAAAACTGGGACACATGTGGCCAAACAACATAAAAGTGTGGTCAAGATGGCAAGTGTTATTAAAGAGGAAGAACAGACAAACTAGGAGAGGATGCAACAGTTTGCTTTTGCCTGAACCTACTGGGAAGGGCAAGATTCTGCCCCTTTATCTCCTCTCTCCCCTGCTGAGTGCGAACTACTTTTGCACTGAACTTAGTTGCCCTAGCTAAAATAAGGTGAGAAATTAGCAGCAGGAGAGGGAGACTGTGACATTTTAAAAGCAGCTGACAAAAGTGGGATGACAGAAGATTAATTGGGACCATTTTGCCAAGCTGGGACAGTTGGCAGGTATACAGATCTTGTGAAATTCAAATGACTTCTACACAACAACCTCAAAACAGCCACGTTGTATCAGACCAAAGACCTATCTAAACCAAAATTCTGTTGAAACAGTAGTCAATCAGTTGCCTGTGGAAAGTTCATCAGCTGGACATGAGTGTAACTGAACCCTCCATCATGCTCCACATGGCAATTCATACCCAACTGCTGTGAGAGTGTTCCTGAAACCTCTATTCCTACTTTACTGCACGGAGTAAATCTACTACAGTCTTCTTGATTCCTTTTTGACCTTCAGCCCATTCTTGCCTCACCTTGCATTACATCTGATTCATTGTTCCTTGACCTCACTCCCTAACGACTTGATGGGAGCCAGGATAATAGAAATCGCTAACACTATATACTGAATTACACAGGAGGCTCGTATATGTGAATGAAACTGCAACATCTGTTACTAGAACCAAGACAGGCTAGATACCAGAGACTAGAACCATGCCAGACTGGACTTTTTCAAACTTACATTTTTTTTTAGTGCAATCACTAGGGCCTTTTAACCTTTAATTATAATGTGGATCCCCTGCCCAAAAGATCTTTAATCAGAAAGTACCCATTTTTCCCCAATCTGTTTTACTTTGAGATTGCAAATATGGTTTATTGGGAAGTTGTTGTAAATTTCAGATGGCTGGCAGATGCATGAAAGTATAGACAGACAGAATACCTCATTTTTACTGCTGAAATACTAATAAGAGTGCACTTTAATACATCTTAAATGTGTTGTTCTCTAATTGCTACCAGATGTACAGTGAACATTTTTTTTTTAAAGTGCCATACTTCAAACCATGGGGGAAACGAGATCTAAGTATACATGCTAGATTTTCCAACAACAACATCTCTCAGTGCCAATAACTGTTTATCAAATTGCATTCCAAATTAAGTTGAAAATCAATGTTAGGCCCAATGGAACATGTCAAAATAACTCTCATGTTTTAAACTGAATTTCAATGGAGTCAGTGTTGTGGGAGACTGAAAGGTAAATGACTACACTAGTCTCCACCTTCTCCTTTTCTTCCCATCTTCCCATCATTAACATTATCCATCTTGGTCTCTCGTGGAAAAAGGATGAGTACACTTTTGTTTCAGACATATGTGGCTTGTCCATCCAAGTGTCAAACACAATGGGGCTACTGGCAGGATCATAAGCTGTGATGTCCCCATGGAAGAAAATGTATGAATTTTAGATGCTCATAGAACATTCATTCAAAGAGCAGGACCTTTTAAGCAATATTAAAGATTCTGTTAGTCATTAAGCTGAATACTCTGTGGACAACTTTGGCAGGTCAAGGGGCCCATATTCAGCTCCTGGGACCTTCTAAGATCTAAAATTACATGCTTAGATCACGACACCAAAAATGAAAAATGAAGCCGCTGGAAGTCCACCTCTAACTTTGAAAATGAATGTTTTTGATGTTAACTACTATAGGAAGATCCTGTGATCTATTTAAAGGGGTCTTGGAAGTTCTAGGAGAGGCATTTTGTGGGCTAGAAGGGTGGGTTGGGGACAGTCGATGGGTCTTGGGAGGCACAAAACTATCCCCATGGCTGTACTTTGTCCATCAGTGGGGCTGAGGAAAAGAGTAGGTGCAGAAAAATATCCTTGGAAAGATCCTAGTAGGGGTCTGAGCAACCTGGTGCCTTCTGGATTTTTTTGGATTACAGCCCCCAAACTGCAGCTAGCATGGGGAAATGGTGGAGAATGATAGAAGTTGTAGTCCAAAACAACTGGAGGGAACCAGTCTGGCTATCAATGGTATAAGAAAAGGAAGGCTGAAAGGGGAAGGGCTCAAAGGTAGCTCCAAAGAAAAAGCAGAAAGAAAACTTGGTACAGAGAGACAGCACACACTGAGAACAGATGTTGGAGGTGAAAGCTCCCCTGTGGTATTGAAAGATAGGCAGTCAAATCTTGGACTTCAGACCCCTCATTACCATACAAAAGTGCTGGCTTTGGCCATTAGAGCCCTGAGCAGCCTGGGAATAGGATGTCTCAGGGTTCTCCTCTGTTTGCGATGTTGCCCAGCTTCAAACTGAATGTGACATCATTAAATGCATCATTAATAAATAAATGAATGAATGAATAGGCATGGGATGGATCTGGATTAGCATTTCAGAACACAAGAGAGGGGAGCAACAAACCTTTGTCCTCTTCTATAATTCTAGTCCAGATTAGAGGCTCCACAGCTGCTATTTCCATCAGGAGGAAAGCTCTTATGGGCACAAATGAGAATTCCCAGTGCAAGTAGCAGGCCTTCTCATCTCTGAACTGATAAAGACTGCCACAGGAGGCAAAGGGTTAAATCCCTCATTCTTCTCCCACCAGGGCATGGATCCAGACTGCTTTGCAAATGAGGCAATTGCTAGTTGTATGAACCTACCACATTTAGGGCTTTACCTACACCAACCAGGATGTGCTGGCTCCCAGAGAGGGATTGGAGGGACAGGAGGGAAGAAAAGGAGGAGGAAGCTTACCTCGATAGGATTTTTGAAAACCTGTCCAGTGAAAGAGATCCCAGACAGCGGTACGTGGCCCGATTCAGGTATAAAGGAGAGGATCCTGAAAGGGAGGCTAGTCAATACATCTCAGAAAAGGTGCTCAGGGATGCGTTAGGCTACAGAGGGGAGGAGGCAGAAGATGTGGTGGCCGTTATACAGTTACTGGGGTCAAAAGAGACAGATGTCTGTTTAGCTTCAGAACTAGCGTATCGCAATTTTTGGGCCAACTGCAAGCGAGCAAAACAGCAGGACCCTAATTTGTTGAAAGCCTATGAGGTAGTCCCTTTGTTCCGAAGTGATACCAAAGTCCTTACCATTAGTTTTAGAACAACCACAATACCCAAAGAGGATGTGGCTCAGTGGGTCTCAAAATATGCCACCATCCTTTCAGGACCTGAAAAGGTAAGAGATACCGCTGGTTTCTGGAATGGAGAGTACCGTTGTATTGTATCTTTCAAGAATGATGACCCTCAGTTCAGGAGAGGCAAAATCCCCAAGTATTTTTTCCTAGGGGCTGACCGAGGAATCACCAGATACAGCGGGCAGCCAGCCGCCTGTTTTCAATGCGGCTCTTATGAGCACCAGAGGCGTACTTGTAACACACCCTTATGTTCCCGCTGTGGAGCAAGAGGTCACCCCTCTGTCGCCTGTCAGGCAAGCATTCGGTGCAATTTTTGTGAAGAATTTGGGCATACCTATTTTTGGTGTCCCAAGGCCTTTTATAATTGTCAAGATGCACAGCGTCTGGAAAAAGCAAACCAGGTGGCTAAGTCAGGCAGAGAGAAGGCTCGAGAGAAAGAAGTGAGAACTCAGTCCCGGGAGAGAGGAGGTCAGTTTCAAAAAGTTGATCGAGAAAGGGAAAAGAGGGAGGAAGAAGGTAACAAACCAAAAGGAACTCAAAGATCAACAGAGATTGGAGGGAAGCCCGAAGGAAAGGAGCAGACAGAGAAGGATGAATGGAGTACAGTGGACAAAAAGAAAAAAGGGAAAGTGGGGAGGAAATCACCACAGAAGGGGGAGTTGTATCAGAAGGGAGGTGAGGTGGCTCAGAAAAACAGGTTTGAATTGTTGATAAAAGGGGAAGAGAAAGAGGCTATTGGGGATGGTGATCAAGTTCCAGAGAAGAAGGAAGAGAAGCAGGCTGCTGTGGGTGTACGAAAAAGTACAGAAAGAGAAATAACTGATCAGGAATTGCTTCAGGAGTTTACAGTCATGGAAATGGACCATCAGAAGAGCTTGGAGAAAAAGGAAAAAGAAGGGGAGGCGTTTGAAAAAGAATCAGGGGAGGAAATGAGAGATGGAGTGGAAGAGATGGATACAAGTGAACAAGGTTGTTCTCTGATTCCAAAGGTTAGCTCTCAAGACTCCTTGATCCCAGAGCAGCTTTTGGTATCATACCCTTTGTCCCCTGAACTCCCTAAACCTCCAGACCCATGCCCCTTGGCTCCTGACCCTTCCTTTTCATCTCAGCCCCCTTTCACCCCATCCTCACCTCCCTCCATCTCCAACACTTGTAAGGCTACACCTCAGGAAAATCCTGAGGAGGTAGAGGTGATGCATTCAGAGGAACAAGAGATACAGTCACCAGAGCTGTGTTGAAAAAGAATGTGTTAAAAATGAGAGTTTTAATAAGTTGGACTGAAAATTAGATTTCAGTTAAGTTAGACTTTAAGTTAGATTTTTAGTAGAAAAACAATTATTTCAATCTTCATGGCCAATATACTTCTGTTAGTTTTTGGTTATTTATAACGGAGGCCTCAATACATTTTTAGGTACATAAAACAATGGGTTCATTAAAAATTGCCACATGGAATGTTCGTGGCTTGCGAACTGAGGATAGGTGCAATGAGATTTTGCCCTGCCTTGGCGGCCTGCGTTATGACATCATTGTGTTGCAGGAAACTCATATCTGTAACGAACAACAGCGGAGCCGGTGTCAGAGATTGTGGACACAAGGACCTTCTGTATGGTCATATGGGGAGTGTGGCGGTTGGGGAATAGGGGTACTGTTTAGGTCCAGGAACAATCTGACCATTGATTTCATGTTAGAAGTAGTTTTGGGGAGGTTGGTGGTGGTGGATTTTAGTATGGAGGAAAAGCAGAAAGATGGAAGAGTAGAAAAGAAAGCTTTCAGGCTGTGTGGGCTTTATGCTCCTGTAAAATATGCCGAACGGAAAAAGTTTTGGGGGTATTTAAAAAATCAGTGTAACACTCGACGGCATCTTATTATCGTAGGAGATTTCAATAACAGGGCAAGGATGATGGACAGGAGTGCTTACGCAGACCAAAAAGAGCGGACAAAGTTGTCCCTGCCCAAACCCCTGACAGCAGAAGAAAGAGAGTTGGAGTCTTTTCTAGAGAGGCAAGGTCTTAAGGATGCAGCTCTTGATGTGGAGAATGAGTTAGAATTTTTTCCTGTTTTTTGCAGAAAGGCTTTTGGTTCAGATTTTCCCCCAATGGAAGGAGTTCGATTTACTCATTATCACAAAACCTCAGCCAGCAGAATAGACCGTGTGAGAACAGTGAAAGAAATGAAGGTGGAAAAGTGCACTGTTATGATCACTCCTTGGTCGGATCATGGGCTCTTGGCTGTAGAGTTCAGTATAGGTCAGGTTTACCCCAAAGGAAGACCTCTCTGGAGGTTGCGCCCTAAATTTTTGGAAGATGTGGCATATAAAGAGCGCATCGCCTCAGCACTAGCCCACAGCCTAACTCTTGCGGACATGTACAAGGATGATTTGTGCAGGTGGTGGGAACGTGTGAAACGCGCAGTTCGGGCCACTAGCCGGGCCTACGAGACCAACATTAATGGGAAACAGATTCAGGAGTATCATTTGGCCATTTATCATTTTTTGAAGTGTCATTATCGATTGAACCAAGGTGTTCCTTTTTCAGAACAAGAGCTTAACTGGGCGAAGGGAGTGATAGCAAGATTTTGCCAAAAGCAAAGACAAAACAGAAAGAGGAGTAAAAATTTCAGGACTCGAGGTGGTGTGGTTGACATGGATGAGTGGGCAGGCGCCCGGAGTCCAAGGGCTCCGATTGAATTAAACGGCTTGAGAGCCTCCGAGTCAGACCCTATTGTATTTAGACCAAGTGAGATGCTGGATATCATGGAAGGATATTACAAGCAGTTATATGCTAGGAAAAATATAGATATAGAAGAGATTAAGGGTTTTTTTCAAGCTTTTTCAGAGGACCAGATGGGCACCCTCTATAAGGGTCTGAGTCCAGAGGATAGGAAGAGGTTGGTCTCTCCTATAGAAGAACAAGAAGTTCATGAGGTCATAGTTCAAGGGAAGGGTAAGTCTGCCCCTGGCCCAGATGGCCTCAGTTGGAATTTTTATAAAGTTTACAGGAAGTGGATTGTTCCCCCTTTAACAACTTTGTTTAATTTTTTGTGGGATAATAATGAGCTCCCTGAGACATTTTATCAAGGGGTCCTGATTTTTTTCCCAAAGGAGGGTGATCCTACCCTCCCAAAAAACTGGCGCCCCATAGCTCTGACCAACGTAGACTACCGTATGTTGGCAAAAATACTGAACAATCGGCTGGCTAAGGTGGCTGATAAGATTGTGATGGAAGCACAGACCAGTGCTGTGCCAGGTAGGACTATGGTGGACTCTCTTTGTTTGTTTCGGGAAGTGTTCCGACTCAACAAGGAGGGAGATTGGACTGGTCAAATCCTACAGGTCGACCAGATGAAAGCTTTTGACAATGTAGATCATACGTTCCTATGGGAAACTCTCAAGTGGAAAGGGGTGCCAGAGAGATTTATTGCTTTAGTTAAATTGTTTTATAGGGATGCAGAGGTAGTTTTGCAAGTCAATGGTCATAGAGGAAAGAGGATTCAGTTAAATTCTGGGGTGAGGC
This sequence comes from Gambelia wislizenii, assembly GCA_030847615.1. NCBI lineage: Eukaryota > Metazoa > Chordata > Lepidosauria > Squamata > Crotaphytidae > Gambelia > Gambelia wislizenii. Next base: position 40,385,575 of record JAUMIR010000004.1, read on the forward strand.
AAGGTTGTCCCCTAAGCCCTCTTTTGTATGTTATTGCGTTGGATGCTATTCTGTGTAAGATTAGTTTGGACAAGAGCATCTCGGGGATCCAAATTCCGCGTCTGTTGGACAGTTCATGGTTGGTTCGATATGAATCTGTTAAATTTGTTGCCCATGCTGATGATGTGTCCTTCTTGGTTAAGGACAGGATGGAAGTTAGAAAGATTAAAGATGCTTTTGAGGCCTACGGTCGAGTTTCTGGTGCTCGACTTAACATGGAAAAGAGTTTTTTGATCAGGATTTTTGCTGCAGAGGACAAGATGGCAGCTATTCCTCTAAAGGACGTAGTTGGAGAAAAGGAAAGGTGGCAAGCAGAGCAAGAGGCAAAGATGGATAGGGTGAAGATCCTGGGGCTGAATTTTGCGTTGGCTCCAGAGGGATGGAAAGAAAATTGGTATCGCTGGTTGGAAAAAGTGAAAGAGAGGGTGGCCCTCTGGCAGAGATGGAAGCTGACCATTTACCAGAGAGCCGCTTTTGTAAATACCTACCTGCTTCCCGTGGCAGCCAACTTGGCGGCTGTTTTCCCACCTCCAGATTCAGTGATTAAAGAAGCTGATCGGGTTCTCTTCAAGTTCCTTTGGGGAATGGCCACGTTCCCCCTGGCAAGGGCAGTGGCTTATGGGCAGGTAGAACAAGGGGGCCTGGACTTCCCAGCCCTGGGACCTAAGTTCATCGCCATCTTTTCTGCTCAAAACTTTGGGAAAGTTTCTCTGTTACAAAAGGGTCAGATTCAACCTCAGGCTTGGCTAGTTTTGTTTTGTGAGTGCTGGATAGGGACTAGATGGGGAAAGACTTGGTGGGAGGAAGGCTCATTAAGTTTTAGGTTTTCTTTGCCTGAAAAATTGAAAGCACCAGATTATTTGAAAGACTTTGTTTTTTACATAAAGAAATATAAAATTCATGCTGAGGAGTTGAAGGGGGAAGACAGACCAGGTCAGAGCATCAAGAGGACTTTGTACAGGAAAATAGTGGAGGAGATTTATGTTAACCCGTTTTTGCAAAAGCGTCAGGCCAAACTAGATTTATCAGAATACCTAAATCACCAGACTAACCCAATTGAGTATTTCATGGACAAAAGGGTCCCCAAAAAGTTATGGGACTTGAGGTGGAGGCTCTACCATCAGGTTCTTAATCTGAAGGGAAAGAGACCATGGACCGCAGAGGATGAGCAGACCTGTCCGCGTCTGAAATGTAAAAAGGCTGAGATTTTGAGTGGCGTGGCAAAAAAGGAGACGATCAGACATTTTGTCCAGGACTGCCCGAGTGCCCGGGAAACATGGGAGGAGGTGGCCCGGGTCCTGGATTGGCCCGATTTGGCACAGCAGGCTTGGGAGACAGTGCTTTCGGGGACTGAGCCTCCAGAGGGTGTCAGGGGACCCAGAAAGTCAGTGGGCCAAAAGAGGAAGAGGAAGGAGTCTGGTTCTGTGGCTGAGAGTTTTTGGAAAGTACCCTGGTCCACGGTGCGCCTGGTAAACCTTTATGTGATGTTAGGGTTAGTTTTCCAGAGAAAAAAGGAGGTGAAAAGTCAAAATCTGCAGGATGTAAAAGGCACTGCCTATTATGTGAAGAATGTAATTGAAAATTTAGCTCTGAGTGAAAAAGAGAAATTGCCAAGCTATCGTTGGAAAAAGTTTTGGCCGTGGTTTAGTGAGACGACCCCAGCAATAACATAAAATGATATTTTAAATAAATATTTTATTAATTTTGTATTATTTTGTATTATTATTTTTAATTAATATTTTATTGGTTTTTTTTCATTTCTAAGTAGGTATAATTATAATGTGTAAATATAATGTGATTATAGTGTGTTTAGATTAAAAGGAAAAATACATTAGTGTTAGGATAGATTTACTTTTGTATTAGTAAGAAAAGAGGAAAATAATTAGTATTGTTTTTGTATTATTGTTGTGGCCTTTTGCGGTCGGGTGTATTTTTTAGTAGAATGGTCTTACTCCAATAAAAAAATTCCCTAAAAAATTCCCAAAAAAAACAGCCAGAGTCCACACAGGAATGCCAACCCATTGCTGCAGATGCAGCCACCTCCGGCACTTTCCCTGCTCTGCCAGGTCTGGGTAGCCAACCACATCATGAGACAAGCTCCTTGCATGTGACCAGCCTTGGTTACATGCTGCAGGGTGCTGCCTGGATCCAGTAGAGCAAGGGCGACCAGCACCAGCAGCAAGGACTGGCCTGCTAGGATGGGCTCCCAAGGACATAAGGAGTCTGATCTGTCCTGTCCTAGCAGGAACACATTAAACTAGGTATTTTTTTAAAATGTGGTAAATACCCCTATCCCAGCTTGCCCCCATTCCAGCCCCGTATCTGCCTCAGGAGTGGTGAGGACTGCCCAGTGGCAGATTGGGGCAAAAGTCCTGCATCATCTAGATTCCAGGGCTCTGAAACAGGGGCAAGCTGGGGTATTTGGTCCATGTAGATAAGCCCTTAGACAAAGCTTAGAGAAGTACTTTTTTGGGGATGCCATTCCCTGAATCCTACAGCCAGGCAGTGGTTGGAGGTCTGGGGGAGTTGTAAGTCCAAAAATTTGCTATTCTAAGCTCGGTTTGGAACTTGGAGAAGTTGGTCTGGACCTTTCTCTGTCCACTTTTAAGAGGATCTTTGAACTGTTGTATTTCTTTTCTTTTCTTTAGTTTCATTGAACCCTAGATGATAAGTTTTATCTTCCATTTCTGGTGCATTTTATATGCCTGCCTCATTTGCTGCTATGGACTCCTTGTTAATTTTAAGTACTTAATCTTGGTGTGTTTTATTATTGTACTTTCTTTAAAAAAAACACTCTAAGTTTTCTTGATTATGCCTTGACATAGAAAAATGCGATATAAATAAATATCTAAATGAATAAAATAAATAACCAAAGACCTACAGTGTGATCTTGCAAATACTGCCTTTTTTTAGATCCCTGTTTCATCTGCCAGAGCAAAACTTGCCAAAACAGGGCCCTGTGAATTCAATAAGAAACAACTTTGCATTTTTTCATGCTCTCTTTCTTTCATGCTCTCTTTTGCCTCATGACCCATGCCAAAGACTAAATGTTTCACTGTGACATGTTTGGGATTGCAACACTCCAGGTCCTCCAATGCCTGCTGTGCGGTTGGATTTCTGGTAACAAATGACATACAAGTTAAATACATCCAAACTGTGTTCATTGTTTGTTTATTTCTATTGTGTAAATAATCCATGCCTTGCAAAGACTCTGAATCCACTTGATAATTCCAAATTACTTGCTGTTATGAAGATTTTATTTTGAAAATGGAATCTTGAAAAACAACACGACATTAAATAAGAGGCATCTTCCTCCTCCTCCTCTTCTCCTTCTCATAAAACACAAAATTGTTGAACCAATAAATATTATTCATTTAGAACTGATGTGAACCAAATGTTTCCTCGGCCTGAAAATATCCATAAAAGTGGAGTTTTATCTTCCATCTGGTGAGAATTCTTATGCCAAAAACTACCAATGGAGGCTACAGTAGCAGGAAGACAACAAAATGTTCAGCAAAATCACACCGTATCCTTTAATGCTTATCTATAAATGGAGCTACCGATTAGTCCTTTTATCAGTCAAGATCTCTCCCTGCTGGTTTGGGTTGTGGTATTTGGGGGGGGGGGCTGCAGTGTGTGTGTGTGTGTGTGTGTGTGTGTGTGATTAACAAAGAAGAGCCATTATGGGATGAAAGCACATGGCATGCTGGGAGGGAAATGAAATCAAAGTGCACAAATGCAAACACTTCCTTCCAGGATAATATTTAGATTTTAATTTCTTCTTTTAGTTTAATTTATATATATAAAACACACACACACATGCCAAAGATGGTTGAGCCAGTTTTAGATAGCACACATCTGTACAGCAATAAGGCTATTTTCAAAAGTACAGCTCTCAGCGGGATATTTATTTAATTTGTATTGGTTTTGGACCACTGCCTATAATGAGAAAAGATACAGGCAGCCGCTGGGGGGATGGTGGCTGTAACACATACCTTTTTGAACATTTAAGATACAAAAATCCTTTGCATCTTTTAAGGTTTTAGTAAAAATTCAATAACCTTTGCTTTAGACCCTTTGCTTCTGATGCTTATAAAGACAAGAGAGACTTGAGTCAGGCAGGAAATTAGGAATTAAATCAGGATAGGTTATGTAAAACGATTCTTGCAAGTGTTTTCATGTATAACTTCCCTTGCCTACTCCCTCCCTTCCTCTTTCCCCTCGATTTTCAGGCATTATCCTCCCCATGAGATTAAGAACACATGGAGAGAATAGCCCTATTCAGGCATTAAAGCCCTCAGATGACTAGAATCACAAAAAGTGGGGGAGGGAAGTTGATAGTTGATATTGCCACTTCGATCAAAGCACCACCAACTGGTTCCACTGCTATCCACATATTGCAGCCTGCAGTAGGGAGTCTATCCCCCAGCTACGCACATGTAATGTACAAACCTGTGTGATCAGAGCAGTGCTGGTCCTACTATTGGGCTGAGTGAGGCAACTAACTTAAGCAGCAGATGGGGCAGCTCTCCCCAGCTGTTCCTCCTGGACTCTTGTCCATTCCCTTCAGTTGGAAAACAGAAATGAGTATATCATACAGCCTATCCAAAGCCTCCTAAGATCCTTTCCTCAGAGTGCCGTGAAGGACAAAGTCCTTTCATTATTGTTGAAGTAAGAGTTAGCTACCAGTCTAGTCGGCTTCTGTACATGGAATGGGCACCATCTTCTCCCTTGCCCCTCTTGCCATGGTGAACATGTAGAGTGTGACATGGCTGAGCAATAGGGATAAGGCAGAGGAGATGAGGCCTGTGTGTAGGAACTCATCTCACTGTATGAGCACTTTAACCTCCTGAACACGGTTAGTGTAACTTGTGCAAACATGTACAGGATTGTACTGTTTATGCCATCAGTCAGGTAAAGGCTGTTGTATACTCATAGATGTTAAGTCTTTAAAGAGACCCAGAGGTAAATGTCAGAAAATTCTGACACCAGTAAAATATAAAAGCCATCTGAATACTTTCATGCAAAGACATAATCTGCAGCTACTGCTGTTCCGTGCCTAGAGAGGCAATGTGGAGTTGTCACAGAAGTGTCTGATTATGTCCCCATAGCCAGATGTGGAGCAATTGCCTCATTTGCTGGGATGTAATGCCACTCTGATAGCCTTGTAGCTGAAGAGCAGGATATAAATAAATAAATAAATAAATAAATAAATAAATAAAATATAAATAATGTAACGGCCCCTACTTTTGCAGCATCTGAAGTTCTCCCACTGCCCTCAAGCCCCAATTTTCAATCAATTTTTTTGCTTGAAAACTGCACAGAACACCCCCCAAATGTGTGGAAAATATGCAAAAACACCCCTACCACACTCACACAACCCTTTTGAATACCCCAAATGCTTCTGTTTTCTATGTAGTCTCTCTCAAAATGGTGACAGGAAGTGACATGACTGCACTTCCACCTCTCATTTTGAGAGTGATTATAGAGGTGTGTGGAGGTATTTGGGTATGGTGTGGGGTGGCCTCTAGGGGTATCCCTTGTCCCCATGCTGTTGCCTGCCTGAAAAACCTGAAAAACTTCCTGATGTCAAGAGCTGTTTGACAGTGGAATAGCTTATCTTAGAAAGTAGTGGACTTTCCTCATTTAAACAAAGGCTGGATGGCCATCTCTCAGGAGTGCTTTTGCCCTTAGGGTCCCTTCCCGCTCTGTGAGTCTGTGATTCTAAGAAAAATGACATAAATGTAGGACTTTGATTAGAAAGATGGGAAATGCTGCCTTGAATCCTGGAAAAAAAATTGGGATGGTATTACTATTACTACTACTATTACTACAGTAGGACCCCCATATCTGCTTATTCATTATCCATTGATTCAATTATCCACAGTTTCAATTTCAGCACAGCTACCATAGAGTCTTCCTAGAAAATGTATCCTCTCTAGCCATTTTCTAGGTCCTCCAAGGCAACTCTAAGGAATTTTAAACAAGAACCCCTATTATTTTCAATGGCGTTTGCTATTATCCATGGATTTCATTATCTACGATGGGGCCCAGAACCAATCCTCCATGGATATGGGGCTCCTAATGTACTTATGACTACAGTACTAGCAGATTTATTTTCAAGCAAGAGTAAGCATAAAGAGATAGACAGGTTGACCCTTCCCTATACAACTTAGGAATTTAAGCTGTATGAAATATTATTGGATAACAAAATTATAAAGGATGCAAAATTCAGTATGTACCTCTTAATGTGTGGAGGAAACATATATTTATTCCCCTCTCTTCAATCTGGGCAGTAGCAAATCTTCCATTTTAAGGTTACAATTATTTTTTTCCCTGTAAACCATAGCATGCTGTCTAAAATGGACAAGAATATATGTCCTCTCTGCCTCAGAATTTGTTAGTTTAGATTTGTAGCCAATTTCTCTATAAAATTTAAAGTGAATTGGACAAGGGATCCTGAATTATGGCACTCTAAAAATGAAAGGGTGAAAAGTGCCAGGTTTTTCAGTTGGCAAAGTTCATATAGTTAGAGTGAGGTCAATAAATCTCTGACAGTTTATACTAGCCAAGAGTATGGTCCAGGGATCTTACCTACAATTCCAGAAAGTTTTCTTAATCTGGCATGCTAAAAAAACAACAAGCAAATACAGAACATAACTTAAGGATGACATTGAAAGCTTTTCAAGGGGGGCATCTACATGGCAAAAATTACCTGGGGAGAAATTGGGGTGAACCCTATTGGTCCTCACATTCATTGGGGCAGACACGCATTATTGGGAAGGAGGGGAGGCAACCCCCCCCCCAAGAATGTGATTTTCCATTCCACTATTTGTCACATTTTTTTAAAGTGCAGGAAAAACCATACTATTGGTTGTCTGATCAATCAGCAACCATCTCAGATAAAGGGCACACAGTAGAGCTGGACTGTGATTAGTTGTGCCTCGGAAGAGGCGGGCTTGCAAGGGATGCCTTGCAATTGAGGATCTGCTATTGTGAATGGCTGCGGCAGCTTCTAAGAACAAGTGCCCGTACCTTGTGCCTCCCTTCCTCCAGCCTCTGCTTCCCTCCCAGCCTCCACTTCTATCCCAGCCCACGTGCAACAAGCCTTCCCAGCCTCCACTTCTGTCCCAGTCCCCGTGTAACAAGGCCTCCCTCCCCCACAAGTCAAAGCCAAGCAAGCTCAAGAAGTGGTCGGGCAGCTCTGGCAAGGCCTCCAAACAGCAAGGAAGGGAGCGTGAGGCGGCCTCAAAGCCGCAGAGGGAGGGCAAGTCAGTTGTGTGGATGAGAGGAGAGGGCCAGCCATCTGAGCAGCTGAGTAGGGACCATCTCCATTCCTCCTCCGTGACTGACAGCCAGCTTCTGCAACCAAGGACCCATACCTTGTATCTCCCCACTGGATGTCAGTCACAGAGGAGGAATGCAGATGGTCCCCGCTCAGCTGCTCAGCTGGCTGGCCCTCTCCTCTCGGCTGTGTGACTGACTTGCCCTCCCTCCTTGGTTTTGCGGGCAGCTCGCACTCCCTTCCCAGCCATTTGGAGGCCTTGCCGGCCACTTCTTGAGCTTGCTTGGCTTTGGCTTTGGGGGGAGGGAGGCTCATTATGCAGGGGCTGGGAGAGACGCAGAGGCTGGGAAGGCTCATTGCCGGAGGCTGGGGAAGGAACAGAGGCTGGGAGGGAAGCAGAGGTTTGAGGCGGGGAGGTGCAAGGTACTGGTGTCTAGACAACAAATCCAATGCTTTACTACCTGCAACAAATCATGGGTACAGTGGATGACAGAATTGAGTTCTCCATTTCTCGCATCTTCTTAGAGTAAAAAATGCCATGTAGCTGAGCTCCAGGACTCTTACAAAACACATGGTACAAGTAGAAGATCCTATGAAGATTATCAGATGTGGGGGAATGCACCAAAAAATTGCATTCCCAACCACATCAGAAGAGTGCTATAAGAACAGAAAGGGAAATCTTACCAGACTCCCATGTCCTCAGCCGTTCCCAGGATGTAGCGCTGCTGTGGACAAGGCATCACTTTTTCATCCATGACAACAAGCCACTAATAAAAAGGGACACTTTACTCATGACCACAGTACGCCCCTGGAATGCTGGAGGATGTTGTCCTCTGGTAAGGTCGCCCCTTCCTGTTCTTGTCATGGAGGATGATGTCGTCTGGTAAGGTCCTTCCTTGTTTTTGTCGCATCTGATAATCTCCTATGTCAATCTTTAAATGTTAGAGTCAGGAATATTTTCATGCTACTACTAATTGCTAGTTTGCATCTTTCCTAACTTCCTGTTTGTTTTTACCACACTCTCTTCCTGCATCACTCTAACCTAGTGGTTATTAATTAACCGGTGGTCTGTGGACCCCTAGGGGGGCACAATGTCCCCATAGGAGGTCTGCAAAGGCTTGAAGGCTGCACAGCCCACCTCCTCCCTGCAGTGGAGCAGCCATGTGACAACAGCCAAGGCAAAGGCTGGCTGGCTTGGCCTGTACATTGCCTTTCAATCTGCCCCAGCCACAAACTTGCAGGAAGAAGTAAGAGAAAAGTCTTCCCTTCACCTCCGTTGCCTCTGAAGGAAGGTTTAATGGATGGTGTCTTGTTGTTGTTTAAAATCTTGAGGGTCAGCAACAAAAGATATTTAACGGGAATCCCTAGTAAAGAAAAGGTTAAGAACCACTGCTCTAATCTGCCACCAATTTCTTCTCTCTCTCCATAAGACTCTCTGTTTGACTATGCACAAGTAATTTGTAAGTAATCTCTTTCGTATGTTTTAGAAAGAAGACAGCTTTTTTCTTTCTCTGCTAGACCCTGTAAGTAGGTGGGTATGGGACTGTATGTTCTTCAGTTCTTCCTTGCCAGTTTCATTACGCTGTTTGTGAGATTCAGTACTATCTCTCACATTTACCAGCACCCAGTAGAGATAAAATGGGGGGAGGGATATGAAGGAGACATTGGTCAGGGGCTCACTGCTCATGCCGAGGGCAAGACAGAGCTGAGGGAGGTCTCTGAATATAGACCTGTAGCATCACAGAGAAAAAAAGCACATGCTTTGAATGCAATAAATAAATAAATAAATAAATAAATAAATAAAATCTCACCATCATTTGCCAACATCTCCAGGTAGGAATGTGTGTGTGTGTGTGTCTTGTATCAGATCCTGGGGAGAACTGTGGCTGGACAGCTGCAGAAGGTCAGGAGGCAGCAGTCACCCCATTTTCTGTCCCCAGATTCCAGCAGGTCACTGTTCTGATTTCCAAAAACAGAAGGTAGAAGGTCACTTCACTTTGTTTAAAATGCTATAACAGCATAAGACAAAATATGAAGAGGGATTGTTTAGGCCAAGGGTTATGCTCCCAGAGAGTTCCAGATGTCCAACTCAGTATGTTCTTTTAAAAAAAAAAAAAACTGTGCATGCATTTCTTCTTTTTTGGTAATGCATACATTTTGGATTCTACCTAAAAGCACTCCTAAAATCTTGGTTGGGATGGTGATGGTGGAATACGGTGGAAACAAAAGTGTAAAAACTGCAAATCATTGTCAGAGGACATGACTCACTGAGTTTCGCCTTTTTAGTTAGGGACTGAGAGAGACATGGAGTTCAATTGTATCTTTGTAAGCATCTTAGGTGTTGCATGTTTTCCTAGAGATCTGATGTGGAAGCAATGAACTTTGATGATCTCTTGAAGCATCTAGGTACACCTACATTTGTGCTCAAGTATATCTGTAAATCAGTGTAAATATAAGTGATCACAAACCCAGTGACCCTCCTTCCAAAGATATCAAAATTGGGGTAAATGCATTGCACAGAGAAGCATGCATCATAGATTAAGAAATTACAAGCAGGGATGAACAGGTTAAAAAAACCTACAACCTTGAAAATATCTCAATTTTTGTTTTCTAAGAGCTGAAGCCACACACACACAAACACAGCTCTCTGGCACATCTCATGCCACATAACATACCCCCCATGTGCATGCAACTACTAGCTGGGATGATGGGAAATGTAGTCCAGCACTCTGTACATGCAATGGGGCAGGTGGTGCATAGCATCGGGCAGGGGACTAAGCCAGGAGAACAGAGTTCTTATAACAGATTACTGTATTCTTTTTTCCACAGTTTGCATGCAGTTCTTCATTTTCTCATCACTTCTCTTTACTGTTTGCAGGAAGGAGAAACCTCTAGTCCCTGGCCTGTTGTGTGTTGCTCCACACATGATGAACACAATTTAATTATTAAAAACAAGTGTATCTGTCTTTATTTGTGGCACCATTTCTATTGGTGAAGATGTTTTTTTTAATTGCCCCAGCATTCCTGAATTACATTTTTAAACCTATTATTTCAATGTGATTAACTTCACTTCTTTTCATTTAGCTGTAAGCAAAATCTTGTTTACAAGGCAAAAGGGGAAAAAAAAGGCAAGGCATTTGCTGTAATATTGACAATAATAATAAAAATGAACATTGTGGAGAAATAATTTATGTGTAAACCAGCATAAAATTGTCATTGATGCATGAGTTTCCTCTTCAATTAATAAAAAGGAGGAAATGTTTAAAAACAATTTATCAAAGAAATACATACAGTTCATACATCATACACTTACAAAGAAGGTACTAATATCCATTCTGCAAATAGCAGTGAAACCTGGGGTGTTGTGCAGATGCTGGATTCTTCAGAGAGACCTAATTAAAGATGCAGCCGGTACACTCCTGGCCTGGATCACTGGGCAGATGGAAATGTATTCCATGTGTTGGCTCTGCAGAGAAGGCTAGCAGCCACAGAAGGCGTTGGAGGCAGTTAATCAGTAATGGTAAATGGAGGGGAGAGGGCCTTGGAAATGTGGTCCCAAGAGGAAGGCATGGAATAAGATTACCTCCAGAAGCTGATGCAGATTTTCAGGCCTGATGTAAGATATTTTGCTACTTGAGCCAAAAGACAAGATGACTTCTACATTCTGGACTGGCAGCTGAACCTTTTACTTCAGTACTGGCTGTGGGGTGGTATCCTCTATCTGAAGGATACAGGTTAGTTTAGGAAGTCCAGAACAAATTGTGTGGCATGCAGAGTTTTGTCCTCCCACAGAAGAGAACACTGAATTCATAAGAAATGGAGTTTACTACTGCTGCCCAACAAGCATTTGTCACCTGAGGCCTGCCTCAGTCTGCCTAACAGTAGGGCAGGTTTGGAAATGAGGAAGAGGACAAGGGTTGCTTAGGACATTTCAATATCTCTAGTGGGTAAGAATCAGGGCTACCATTTTGTTGAGGTTAGTGTACATTCAATCACCAGATACAGTCAAACTAATAATCCAGCAAGAGAATTATGATGCATACACTGCATAAAAACCTTTCCTATCTCTCCTTTTTCTCTGCAGTAAGGATGGCAATGTGTCCTACTTTACAGAGCACAGACCTTTATTGGAAGATGTCATCTTCAGGGTACAGAGAGGGAGTGAAACAAACTGAGAGAGGGCAGCTTTATTACTTCTCCAGCTCCCCCACTCAGTATATCCGTCAGCAGTGTGGTTTAGAGGAGGGGTATGACTTGAAGAGAAGTGAAGTTTTCCCTCAGACCTCTGTGGGCCAGATAGGAAACCTTTGCAGGTCAAAAAGGGCTGGCAGGCTGATGTTTTCCCTCCCTCTCTCTTCCCCTCTTCTCTTATCCCACCTTTCTCTTGACAAACCAGATAAAAAATGATAAGGCTAAAAACTTAGTGATACAGCACATATATAACCTCAAATGACACTTTTGCACAACCTTTTAATCACAAAATGCCTGTTTAAATAAAATGGTGTTTACTTACCACCAGAAGGAAAGAAGAAAGAGCCTAGCCTTCCATAAGAAAGATGTCTATAGCCTGGAGGCTGTCACTGAGATGTCCCTTTCATGTGTCCTGAAAAGATGAGCCAGCCATTGACAATCATGGGACTGAGAGGAAAGCCCTCCCCTGAGGATATTAAAGACTTGACAGGCTCATGTTGGGAGATACGGTCTTTTAGGTAGCTCATAGACTTAAGCCATACAGGGCTCTAGAGGTTATAACCAGTACTTTGAATTGTGCCTGGAAACAAACTGGTAGCCAGTGAAGCTGTTGCAACAGTAGAATTATACATTCCCTGTAACCAGCCCCAGACAGCAGTTTGGCCACAGCGTGTTGGATCTGTTGATGTTTCTGAACAATTTCCAAAGGTAGCCCCATGCAGAGTGTGTTACAGGAATTCAAACAGAATGGAATCAAAGCATGTTTCATTGTAGCTGGATCAGACTTCTCCAAGAATGAGCATAGCTCACACACTATATTTAATTGTGTAAATACTATACTGGCCACCACTGAAACCTGGGCATCCAAGCTCAGGGCTGAGTCTAAGAGTATCGCCAAGCTATGAAATGGAGATTTCAAGATGAGTGTAACCACATCCAGAACAGGCTGAATCCCTTTCCCTACTCTGTCTTCCAGCTGACTAGGAACACCTCTGTCTTGGAATGGAAACAATATTTGACAATATTTGAAAAATTATCAACCTCAACTCTCTCCACATATTTTTAAAGTGTCCAGAAACCCTGATGGGAAGAATCCTGGACAGATGAAAATCTCCGCAGTTCAGGATTTATTCAACACAAAATTTTCCTGTGGTTGTTTTGTGCAGGAAACATATTCTGTGCAGAAAATAGCATTTCTGTGCAGAAATATTTTCTGTGCAGAAATATTATTTCCTGTGGAGAAGATTGTGAACTGAGGACTTATTCCACACAAAATTTGCTTGTGGTTTATTTGCATAGAAGACAGAATCTGCACAGAAAATATTTCTGCACAGAAAATATTGTTATCTATGCAAATCAACTACAGGAAAATTTTGTGTAGAGTAAATCCTGAATTGTGAATAGGCTTCAAAACTGTGGTTTTCAAAGACTTTCTCACAGAGAGAAATTCTCAAATTACTTGTTGCTTCCTTCAAGAAGAAACTTAGTGAAGAGTTATATCCCTACCTCTGTCTTGTCTGAATTAAACTTCCATTTGCTCACCCTCATCCTGCCCATTACTGGCAACGGCCAATGGTTTTATAGTGAAACAGCTTCCCTGGAATTAGATGAAAATGAGAGACAGAGGCCTTTATCAGACCACCCCCCTTTCCTGTTCTTTTGCTGGCATATTTTGTGGTGTTTTATGCTGGCAAAAGAACCCCCTTTATCACACTTGCCTTGTCCAGTGTTAAAAGGCAGCCACAGTGTTCATGGAGGAGTGAATGGAGCTCCGTTCACTTCCTGAAATGAAATCTCATAGATCAGCGGTTCCCAAACTTATTTGGCCTACCGCCCCCTTTCCAGAAAAAATATTACTCAGCGCCCCCTGGAAATTATTATTATTATTTTACATTTTAATAGCAATTAAACAGAAGGATATATGTATTAATGTTTCTACCTTTTTTGTAAAATATAGTAAAGAAAGGTGTAAATTAGAAACATTGAAGTTTGAAATTATGAAACTATTTATTGAACTCAGAATAGAAAGGTAACACAAAAAAAGTTAAAACATTTGAAATCATCTTAATGAGAAGGATGAACTTGGTATGCTGCTACCAATTTAGTAATCCTCAGTTCTATTTTCATCAGCAGTAATCTTAAATCACCGCGATTGACTATTTGCAATCGGTTTCTTTTTTTTCCTTTTGTTAATAAATTGGTTACCGCACTGAATCCACGTTCCACTAAATATGATGAAGGAAATGCAATTAAGAACTTTTGAATTACAGCCCATATTTCAGGATAAGCCGTAGGGATCTCCTTTTGCAGCCAGAATTGTTGGTAGCCATTTTTGAATTTAAATTTCAATTCATCATTTGTAGTTACTTCCATCAGTTCTTCTTGTAACTGTGGAGATTCTTCTGTGTTTGCACTTGAAAAAGGATCCAAAATCCAATCAGGTATGTTCATTTTCAAAATATCATCAAATCGTTGATTAAAATCTGAATGGAGAGCATCCAAGTGCTCACAATAAGAAAATATGTCTTCATCTTTTTCCCCCCTGCTCCTGATAAATTTGGGAACTGGCTGAATTCCCCTTGTCCAAAATTTCATTTGTACAGAAGAAGTTTTGTCACAATTGCAGAAATAACAGATTTTGTTATTCAGTTCATCACCTTGAAGCTGAAGATTGCTTTCATTAAATTTTTGAAACAAGTTGGTCAAGTAAGCGATGTCACTTTTGGATTGAATTAAATTGGATCGTAAAGCATCATTTTTATCTTTCAAGAACTCCAGCACCGAGTTAAACAACTTATAAAACCTATCTAAACAGGCACCCTTTGACAACCAACGAACTTCTATATGAAGCAGCAAACGATTAAATTCTTCATCGTTTTCAATACAAAGCTGTTTAAATAATCTGTCATTCAATGATTTGCTTCTGATTGTGTTGATAGCTTTAATTACACATTGTAATGAATTATGTAGGTGTGCACTTAAATTTTTGGCAACTAGATGTTGACGATGGATGATACAGTGTACTGTGAATACATTTGGCACCTCCTTTTTTAAATATACAAGAAAACCCCTGTAGTGCCCTACCATCGCTGGAAAACTATCTGTGGCTACTGATAAGATATTACTCAGAGGTATTACTTTTTCTTTAAAAAACTCATCCAATGCATGAAATATTTATTATTCTTTAGTATCAGTTTGCAAATATTTAGCAAATAATAATTCTTGACAAATTTGTTCTTCCTTTGTGAACCATACGTATGCTAAAAGTAAAGCTTCATTTCCTAACAAAGTTGACTCATCAAGTTGAATAGAAAACCGAGATGCTTTTAAATAGCCACACAATGAATCTTCAACATATTGAGTAATTTCATCAATTCTTCTTTGCACTGTATTATTGCTCAATGAAATTTTCTTGATAATATCAGATGCTGTCTTGTGTAGCACAGTATGTATTACTTCACTTATAGCTGGTATAATTAGTTCTTTACCAATAGTATGAGGTTTTCCCAATTTGGCAATCATTAATGAAATATTGTAAGAAGCAAGCAAGCCATCGCTATCTTGTGTGGTTGTGGTTGAAAAGAGTTTTGCCAATGTCGGTTGTTTGATAAATTTTTCTTTTAGTGTTCGAAAATAAGATAAATACTTATCTTTTTTATCACCATGAATTTTAGTCAAATCTTCTTGTAGTCTGGAAGGCTTCATCGCTTCATTTGATAAATCTTTCTGGCAAATCAGGCACATTGGTAATGTATTGTTTACATTACATGTGATTAAGAAATGGCCAAATATGATGCTGGAGCTGCGATCTGTACTGGAACAGAATCGGCAGGGGGACGGCGTCATACAAAATGCCCCCCCTGCCATGCAGCAGCGTCACAAGAGGGACGACCCTTCTTGCGGTGCATTTCTCCATCCAAAAAGTCCTCAGAGTTATATTATGCCATAATTTTCCCATAATAATTACGGGAAATCTCCTGATTCATAGCGTGCTCCAAAATCTGCTGGTAGTACTGCCAGTAGCCAGTACTGCCGCTGCCATTCCAGGCTTTGGCCTTGAGATCGACCAATTGCACGAGTGGCAGTTGCCCGCAGCAATGCTTGGAGTGCTCACATGTTTTGGAACGGCAATTCAGTGGCACCACATGAACAGTAGCAGTGCGCGATTGCACATACCTCAATGCAAGTGAGGGAGTATGCGGGAACTGAGCCAACATCCAGTATGTTGTTCAAAGAAAAATTAAGCGTTATGAGCGAATACATAAATCAATTTTTCTAAATCTTCTCTTCTTTCTTTTATGATTTCACTGCCCCCTTACAGTTATTCATCATCCCCAAATGCACCTGTGGTCATCATCGCCTCCCTGGATCGCTGCAGCGCCCACCAGAGGGCGGTAGCGCCCACTTTGGGAATCACTGTCTTAAATTCTTGTGAGAAGATGTGAATGCAGGAAATTAAAAAAAAATAAAACAAAAACAACACACACAAAGTTTTTAAAAGTACAGAAACATACTTTAAAAGTTCCAAGTAAACAGGGAAGGTTTATAAAAAGAGTGTGCCCTACCTGGATGTCATGATCTCACCTGGAAGTGTTCTGGCTGGACTGGCCATTGACGCTGTAATGACGAGGAAAAAAAGGCTATGCCAGCAAAAAAGCATAACAGTCAATCTACTGATGGCTTGGCCTGCCAATTAAATAGAATGGCTTTTTGACAAAACATAAACGTGGAAGGACAACATCATCTGGTATGTGCATCCTTTCGCATTTATGTGGCATCATTATGATGCCGTATTTGCTGCATCTGATAAAGTCCAGAGTTGGAAGTCATCAACATCTTGGTGACACAGAACCTGAAAACTCTGGATTGCTTCACTGATTAGTTTAATGTATATGTCGAACGGCGAGGAGACAGAAACAAGCCTTGATAGACCCAATAGGACAGTAGCCAGAATGTTAATAGGAACCTCCCAATTCCACCTTCTGAGTTCATTCCTCCAAGAAGGACTGAAACCACTATAAAGCAGTGCTGCAGAGAAGTGGCTCAAAGGGATACCATGGCCAATGATACTGAAAGCTCCTCAAAGGGCCAGCTGAACCAACAGGGACACACTCTTCCTGCATGTTTCTCTTGGTGTAGGTCATCCACCAAGACAACCAAAGCTGTCTCCATTTTATAACTGGCTGAAAACCAGATTAAATTGGATCTAGATAATCCATTTCACACAGGAACGTGTGAAGTTGGGACATCGCCACATGTTGTAGAACTTTATTTATTTATTTATTTATACCGTGCTCCTCAGCCACAAAGGCTCCCAAAGCGCCTTACAAATTGTTTAAGCAATAGCAATTTACACATCTACGCCGCATTATGTGGTTTCCAATGTGTGTTAACTAATTGCCCCCACAAACTGGGTACTCATTTTACCAACCTACGAAAGGATAGAAGGCTGAGGAAACCTTGGAACCCTCTGGGCTCGAGTTTGCAACATGGTGGCTTGCAGTACTGGCATTTAACCACTGTGCCACCAGGGCTCCCTAGAAACTTATATTGGAGACTGTAGTTTTCTAGTGTAGGGAGGTTAGGGAGGATTTTTTCAGTAATAGTCTCAGCTTAACTTCTTTTAAGCAGGACAGTAATGTGCAGGGAGGCATTAACCACTTCCCTTGCCCACTTGGCCAGTCTTGATGGTTACTGTTATGAGCCAGGAAGGGCACATGGTGGCTCTCACCTCTCCAATCATTCTGTCCCAATTCTCATGCTGCACAAATTGAATCTTACACATTAGAGCATCTACAGATATCAGTTTTATGCATTTTAAGAAATGTTCTCTTATGTATACATTTTTGCATGCATTTTCTATTAAAATACATGTTTGTACATCTTCATTTTTGTGCATTTTTTTTATTTAGAGAACCATATCAAAAATTTGAAGAAATGTAAATTGTGAAAAATATATTAAAGTTTGCACATTATTTTGGAAATCATAGATGTGGTTAGCTTGCATCAAAATGTAAACTGAACTAAATGGTTCACATCACTAAATACAGGATGCCCTAAAAGCCTGATGAGGCCCTCAACCATGATATCTCTCAAAATGTAGTGTTTCTTTTCATCTGTTTATACGAATCTGCCATTTGGGCTACTCCTTCAAAATGCAAGTTTACAATTTAAGAGCATTTTTCCTGATTCCACTGAGTTAAAGCTGTTTAAAATGCAACATTTCTCTCTCAGTGCCCAGAAAGCAGATAAATAAGACGAGCCCAGTTTTAATCTTGGTCCATGCAGGAGGCCTACTCTGATGAAAGGTGCAATTTTCAGAAAACGCTACCTTTAATGGATTAGTGGCTAATTCCCCCACCTCCTATTTTGTCTTAGACATATTGAATTTCTCTTTTAAAAACGTAAATATCCAGATAAATGTAATAGTTAAAGGAACCTTACTGCCACCATCCCCCTTTTTTAAACTGAAAACTGATAACAATGGCAAGTTCTAAAAATTCAACCTGAAAGAAGAATAATTTAGATTTCAGAGTTTGCAGAGCACACGCTGCTACATCAAAACCTCAACTTCACAGCCATCCCTGGTATTTGTAGGACAAAATAAACAGGTCATGCGTTGCAGCATTTTTTTTCCTTCGAGCAGCCAATCAGAACAGCTTTGAGGTCTTTATCAATGATTCACAGTATCCCCACACTTTTCCATATTCCTCCTGGTGAAATAGTAAGGAGAGAGTTATGAGGGTAGTAGTACTGTAAAGCTTCCAAAGTTCTGCCAGTGTGTGCATGTAGGTAGAGGGATAAGCATTTCTGCTCATACCTTTCCATTTCTTCTTTATGTTTATCCTTTTCCTACATTAGGAGGGAAATGATATGTTTAATCTCCAGAGCTGACATAAATTTCTCACAATTCCGGAGACATGGTAGAGAAATGGGAAGGCTATGCCTCCTGCAGATCCATGCTTTCTTCTGGTATGATCTTACAAGCCCCACGAACTTGTTAGAGTTAGCAACCATTGCCTGTCTATACTCACTAATTGCTTGATTGCTTAATGGTGACTTTTAGTTTGCTTGGTATATCACATCTACTCTCTTCCTGCATCACTCTAACCTATAGCTATTTTTCTCTTCCCCCTCTCTCCTCCATTAGACCACACATTTGATTATTTGTTAGTTAAGCTTTCTAATATGTTTTACCAAAACAAAAACAAAAACAAAAAAGAGAGAGAGAGAAGATTATGTTTGCTTCATTTTTCTGCTAGACCCTCTGTGTGGATGCATGGGTGTGGGATTGATTGCTGTTCAGCTTGTGCCTTGCCATTTGATTACTCTGCTTGAGACAACCATTACTATCTCTCACATTTCCGAATGTGAACATCCACTAGATGTTCTTGTGTTTCAAATAACACTCACCCACTCCTGCTTTATTTATTCATGTGGAAAACCATCACACAGGGAAACTGGGAGGCTGAAGGCACAATTAACAGTGTTTGGATTTCAAAATTCCCATTTCTTAAGATGAGGTAATTAGGGCTGTCACAAAACATTTTTCTGCCTGAGGTGAAGAATAAGATGGAGTTCCTTCTTTTCCACATATAAAAGCGGACTTCACTGACAGTTGAGTTTTCTTCAGCAGTGGCAATGAAATCTCATCATCCTCTACTGTACCTGAAAGCAACAGCCTAACATAGGAGAAACAGAGTAGCCACACAGTGCATAGTTCTCCCACAACATGTTGCTGCCACCTCGCAGCATCTCACACCTGAGGACACTGTCTCACTCTGCCTAATGGTAGGACTAAGGAGATTTTCAGATGGGGACAAAAATAGTGTCCCCGTCTCACTATCTCCTCTCCCTCCCCCCTCCCTCTCCCGTCCCAGCACGAGAATGAAACGTTTTACACTTATCTTGATTGTGTGACGCTCCCTCCCCTCAGCAGCCTTGGTTTTAAATCCCGGGCCATTCTGCTACGGAAACAGGGCACCTTTTCACTCGCCCATCATTCCGTGACAGGAATGGAATGGGCGATCTATTAATGGCTTAAACCATGAATAAAAAGCAATGAGGGTGAAACGGGACCAGAACAGGAACATAACAGGACGAAGATGAAATCATCTGAAATAGAAGCCTTTTGACGATCTCCTGGTGTTCGTGTAATGCCATATTAAGGCTGTCTGATAATCTCCTAACACTGTCTGAGCCACTCATATCACACATTCTTAAACTGTGACTTCTTTGTTGCATTATACACATGTAGTTCAATTAGCACAAAGTTGGTGCTAATATCCTCTCCATTGACGCCCCCTTGTCGTGGGAGAGAGGCTTGCGTACCCTAATGATGTTTTGAGCTATGCTGGCGGTGGCATAATAGCCACTGGTAGGGTCTCCCATGCCAGACAGGTCAAAACCGAAGGGTCTGACAAAGAGCGTCAAAGGGCAGGATGGGCTCTCCAGCCTTGTGGCAACCGTCCTAGGAGAAGGAAAACTCCAATCCCAAACCCGGGCAGATGGTGCTCGTCCAACCCTGTAAGGTCAACCATCTAAGAGAAGGAAACTCTAATCAAACCTACGGCCCGAGGACCTCACTGCCACGTCCATGCTTGCAAGGCCACGGCAGATGAATCTCTGGTTTAAAGGGTGAGGCCAGTTCTGTGCACGCTGCGCTCCACCAGAAAAATCCATTGCACAGGCTCGAAGGACAAATCCATTTCCAAAAAAGCCCTGTAGCGACTGGCGAGGGACGAAACCGGCAGGTGTAAAGATGCACTGGAAGCCGCAGCCCCAACCCTGCATGCAGGCGGTTCAGGACATTGGTCGCTCAAGCCTGACCCGGGAGATGACAGTCTTGTTCGGCAGCATTCTGAACGACCAAGCAGCCTTTTTTAAGGAGAGCACTGCTTGCTCCACATGGAGAGGGGCCTAGAAAAGGTGGCCTAAAGAAAGCTCATCCCCAACTACCTGGTTGGCTAGCCGCGGCCAACGGGAATCTTCTGATGCGGTCAAACCAAGGCAAAGAAACAAAGGCACACACCGGCCTCCAAAGGTGTAAATAAACTGACACTTGCATGCTGGAACATCAGAACCATGCAAGACTCTGAAGATAGTGGACGGCCTGAGCGTCGTTCTGCCCTAATAGCCCTTGAACTATCACGGCTTAATATTGACATCGCTGCTCTTAGTGAAGTTCGCTTCCATGAGGAAGGCAGCCTTAAAGAACATGGCGCCGGCTACACACTTTACTGGTCTGGCAAACCCAAAACCGAAAAACATCTGTCAGGAGTAGGCTTTATGATTAAAAACTCCATTGCCTCCAAACTCGAAACCTTGCCAACAGGACACTCTGATCGCATTATTTCCTTACGCCTCCCACATGTTGTTCTCTTTAGTATATATGCCCCAACTATGCAAGCTGACCCTGTAGAGAAAGACAAATTCTACACAGACCTACGCCAACTCATACAAAAAGTCCCTGTAGAAGATAAAATTATTATCCTTGGTGACTTCAACGCCAGAGTAGGAAAGAACTCCGAAGCCTGGAAAGGTGTCTTAGGCAAGCATGGTGTTGGAAATTGCAATGATAACGGACGCCTCCTGCTAGAGTTCTGTGCAGAACAACAGCTGACTATTACAAACACAATCTTTCAGCAGAAAGATAGCTTGAAGACAACCTGGATGCATCCCCGATCCAAACATTGGCACCTCATTGACTACGTTCTAGTCCGTCAGAGAGACATTCGTGATGTCCGTCATACCCGAGTGATGCCCAGTGCAGAATGCCAAACAGATCATCGCCTTGTCAGATGTAAACGAAATCTTCATCTTAAGTTCAAACCTAAGAGGGGTGGCATCTTAAAGAAGAGACTCCAAGTCAACAATCTTCAACAAGCTACCATGAGAGACAACTTCCAGGCAAATCTACAAACGAAACTTGA
This sequence comes from Gambelia wislizenii, assembly GCA_030847615.1. Taxonomy (NCBI): domain Eukaryota; kingdom Metazoa; phylum Chordata; class Lepidosauria; order Squamata; family Crotaphytidae; genus Gambelia; species Gambelia wislizenii. The sequence goes on from JAUMIR010000004.1 coordinate 40,407,022, forward strand.
AGACCACCCTACAGATCCTTCTCCTACAGTGCTTTGGCAACATATCAAAAACAGTATCCTCCAGTCTGCAGAAGAATCCCTCGGGTTCTCCCACAAGAAAAATCAAGACTGGTTTGATGAAAACAACCAAGAGATCCAGGAACTGTTGGCAAGGAAGAGAGCTGCTCACCAGGCATACCTCGCCCAGCCAACCTGTCATGTAAGAAAAGCAGCTTTCCGCCTCACATGTAGCAAACTACAACAAAAACTCCGAGACATGCAGAACAAGTGGTGGATCAGTATAGCAGAAAAGACACAACGCTGTGCAGATCTGGGTGATCATAGAGGATTTTATGAAGCTCTTAAAGCAGTGTTTGGACCTACTTATCAGGTCCAAAGCTCCTTATACAGTACAGATGGTCAAACATTAATTACTGATAAAGCCTCCATCCTAAATCGTTGGGCTGAACATTTTCAAAGTCTCTTTAGCGCCAACCGAGTAGTCCAAGCCTCAGCTATCCAAGATATGATACAAAAACCAATGAAAAATGAATTGGACATAGCTCCCACTTTGGAAGAGACCTTTAAGGCCATACAGCAGATGAAAAACGGCAAGGCAGCTGGGATTGATGGAATCCCACCTGAAGTTTGGAAACACGGAGGTCATGCACTCCACGAAAAATTCCACGAATTCCTTGTGAATTGCTGGGAAAAAGGGGAACTGCCATCAGACCTCCGAGATGCAGTCATCATCACCCTGTACAAGAAAAAAGGAGCAAAATCCGACTGCTCAAACTATCGAGGCATAACACTGCTCTCTATTGCTGGAAAAATCCTTGCAAGGATACTCCTGAACAGGTTAGTTCCTGCTATTGCAGAAGAACTTCTCCCTGAAAGCCAATGTGGCTTCAGAGCCAATAGGAGCACTACAGACATGGTATTTGCCCTTAGGCAACTGCAAGAAAAATGTAGGGAGCAGAACAAGGGTCTCTATGTAACATTTGTCGACCTCACCAAAGCCTTTGACACTGTAAGTAGAAAAGGTCTGTGGCAGATCCTGGAAAAACTAGGATGTCCCCCCAAATTCCTTAAAATGATTATCTTGCTACACGAGGGCCAGCGTGGTCAAGTCAGATATGGCGATGCTCTTTCAGAGCCCTTTCTAATAACGAATGGAGTGAAGCAAGGTTGTGTTCTTGCACCAACTTTATTTACAATCTTCTTTAGCATGATGCTCCAAAGGGCTATGGCAGAGCTTGAAGAAGACGACGGCATCTATATACGCTACCGTACTGATGGTAGCTTGTTTAACTTAAGCCGTCTGAGGGCTCACACTAAGACTCTAAACTATCTAGTCCGTGAGCTGCTCTTCGCCGATGATGCTGCCCTTGTTGCCCACACAGAAGGAGCTCTGCAGCGCCTAACATCCTGCTTTGCAACAGCTGCAGAGCTGTTTGGGCTAGAAGTCAACCTGAGGAAAACAGAATTTCTTTACCAGCCTGCACCACAGGACGAACACCACCATCCCCACATTGCCGTTGGCAAATCAGTGCTCAAGTCCGTTCAGCAGTTCACCTACCTGGGAAGCATCATCTCCTCAGATGCCAAGATTGACAAAGAGATCGATCACAGATTAGCAAAGGCATATAGTGCATTTGGAAGACTTCACAAAAGAGTCTGGAGCAATAAACACCTGAGGCAAAGCACAAAAATCAGTGTGTATAGAGCCATCGTACTGTCTATCCTCCTTTATGGATCTGAAACATGGGTCACCTATCGCCACCACCTACGACTCCTCGAGCGCTTTCATCAGCGCTGTCTACGCACAATCCTAAATATACACTGGACTGACTATGTGACGAATGTTGCTGTCCTTGAGCAAGCAGGGATCACCAGCATTGAGGCCATGATATTGAGAACACAGCTGCGCTGGGCAGGGCACGTTTCTAGGATGGAGGACCATCGCCTCCCAAAAATACTACTCTACGGTGAACTCGCCACGGGTCAGCGTAAGAGGGGCGCTCCAAAAAAGCGATACAAAGACTCCCTGAAACAACATCTCAGGCTTGGCCAAATTGATCACCAACAGTGGTCCGCCCTGGCCTCACATCGGGAGGCATGGAGACGCACTATCCACAATGCTGCAGCCTTATTTGAGAACTCACGACGAACAAGTCTTGAAGAGAAACAACAACGCAGAAAGAATCACAACCCAAAAACATCACCCAAGGAGACCTTCTGCTGTGCTTTTTGCAACCGGACTTATTTATCTCGGATTGGCCTTTTTAGTCATCAGCGCGCTTGCAGAAAGCGCGGGATGAGTCCTTCCTGAATCTTCGTTTGCGAAGAAAATCCAGAGGGGGTGCTAATAAAGGTTAACTAGAATAAGACTATTATAAGAACATGGGGCTTAGAACCTCTAGGTGACACTGCAGTACAAATGATAAATAGCAAGAATTTAGTTTGAAGAATATGATACCTTGGAGCTGTGTGCAGGTAAAAGCACATCTTTCCCAGACAAAAACTCTAAAAATCTAGGAAAGAAAACACCCTGCTCTACCCTAAGATTATAAACGCACCTTTTAAAATCTATAATAAAAAATGAACTTTTTTCTCTCAGTAGCAGCACTTCATTTTGTTTAGGTTTCCTGTTATTTAGTGAAACTTAATAGTGATTAAGGGTGAGTGAATTTGGTTCCAACTCTTGTGCCTCAGTCTGGAGAGAAACATTATATGGAAAAGAGCAATCTGTGTTTATTTTAACAATAAAAACTCAGCACTGCAGAGATCTCTCTTGAACACATTTTCTCCCCCCCCCCTTTTACTAGTCTGCTTCCAGCTGTTTTTGATAAGCAAACCGAAACCTGTACTCCAGTAAATTTAGCTTGCTATACTAGATTCCCGGCTGCTACTGCTAATTTACACAGCTCCATGCAAACTCAATCTTTGTGCACCAAAGTCCCACTGAGTTCCACTAGAGGTACATTAACTGTACATGTGCAATGATATATGTATGTGTGGTGGTGTTTGTGTATGTGTGTGTGTGTGGACTTTATGGTTATGAAGTGCTGATCACAGTTGCCTCAGTTTCACACATGACGTTTGAGTGACTTGTACTCTTGTTGCAGAAAAGCTGTGATTTCTCCATTGAGACCTATAAGATTTTCAGTTTACATTTTAGACAAGTAGGTTTTTAGAAAACAACACAGAATGGGGATAGCACAGTGTTGTTGTTCCACCAAACTGCTGCACAATTTTAATAGTAATCCTAACAAAAACTTGATTGCTAACCTGTGGATTTTGTTCACCAGCATTTTATGTGGGTTTTTACTATGTATATCATATATTGTAGCAGCTACATTTATGGGTGTTCATTTTGTAATAAGTGAGGTGGGAACTGCTTCTGGCTTTCTGAAGGATGATTCTAACTCTGTTTTGTTTTCAGGTAACAAAACAGCAGTGTATGTTGTTAGCATAGCTTTATTCTTTTTCTAGTTCTTAAGGTCTAGATTGAAGGAGTTAGATCTACTGTTATCTGCATGGATGAAGGTTCTGGGAGATGTCCAGATGAATACACTCAGCCCATTTACATATATGTCATCTTTTTTCTGTCACTGAATCCTCCCAAGTGGACTTCCATTCAGGCATTCACTCATAGCTTAGATAAGCTACTTTCAGGATAACAACCTCCACAATTCCTCAGTCGCCATGGCCACTGAGAAGCTGTAGTCCAAAAATAAATAATTTTTTTAGAAGCTCTGCACTGACCAGATTTAGCAATGGATAATTAATGTGCCTGCAGATGAAGACCTGGGGGAGGCAAATTAATTCACTATATGGTTTGGAGGTGGGCATCTGAAAGGTGGCAACTGCCCACATATACCTGCTTGAATCTTGACTTTATGTTCATGCCCTTCTCTGAGTGAAGTGCCCCCTTTGCTTAGGTATGGTCAGGAGTGGCCTGTGGACTGTGCAAGGAAGGCATGTCCTTCTGAAGTGGTGGGTTGATTCCCCCCTCAACTTGGATTTATGGGCCACAGATAGGTATAGTGGAAACCAATTATTAACACTTCCTCCAGGTAACCCCCTGCCCATTATGTAATGCCTTTCCTAGAGAGACCTGCCTGGCATCCAGTTTAATATCTTGCACCAGTCAAAAATATATATTTATTTCACCAAGGATTCTGAATTATGTTCTGGTTTGGACTGAACATGATTTTCATGTTTAAACTGATTTGTTGTTACTGAGATGCCCAACTTCAGACATAAATTGTAGAAGATGAAAAAAACCTAGCAGAATTTGGGTGTTCTGGCAGTTCTATCATCATCATCATCATCATCATCATCATCAATATCCATGGTGTTTTAGAAGATTTTATAAACAGAAAGCTGTTGCATTACTAAAGCGGGTATCACCCCTCCCTCTGACAGTGTCACCTGGTGCGGTTTGGCCTCTCGGCGTCCCCCTAGTGCCACCACTGTCCAAAAAACACACACACACACAAAAAGCACGAGTCTCTGTCCAAAATCCAATTGTTGGTCCCAACTTGAGAAGGCCCATTGAATTAACATGATTTACATAACACAACAATGTATTAAATGAGACAGATGCAAAATGATAACATAATTTCTGAGAGCCACCAGGGTCCTCCAGTGGTCTCAGCACTCCTGTAAATCATGTTGAATCTAGCTATGGAGGACAGAGCCAGACACTTCTCTCAGCCTGCCTACTCACCATGAAGCATGGAATAGCCATGCAATGTGGCATCAAAGGCTAGTAGGTGGCTGGGATGATATATTGCTCAGCACAATGTAGGTCCACATGCTGATATTGAGGGGATGTTAGATTAAGGCCACTGTGAGTGACATAGAGCTCCAGATGAGCTATAAATCCAATAAACAAAGAATATATGGCCAGAATCCTGTATCACAGTTACAAATATATAACCTAGAGTTATGCACTCATGACTGTTATGTATTCATAGTCTCTAGTTTAGGGGCTATGTAGGGGCCATGGAAGTCCCCCAATAACCACTTACTGGGCAGCAGCCACTGCAATCAATAGAGGTCCACTCCCCTGTCATTCAGGAAGCAGCTGGCTGCCATTTCCACCCACCACCCACACAATTGATTTCCAGTGCAAGGGGGAACTGTGACAGGGACCCTGTTTGTGCCTGTTGCAATGGGGATCACTTATAGGAGGGGACAGAAACAGCAGCCAGCTGCTTTCTGAGCAACAGAGGTACAGATCCCCATCAATCACAGTGACTACTGCCTGATTAGTGGGGATGGGGAAGGTTGCGCCAGTGCTTACGCATATGTAAAGCCCATACAGGATTCTGGCTATATATGAGCAAATGCAGTCACATCTGCTTAAGATGCTATTCATGAGCATAATGAAACCAGGTACTGCAACATGAGAGTCTATACCTTCACTTTTGGTTTGCTCACCTTTAGCTGACACATGTGATCAAGATCTTGCAAATCCTCGTTGTGTGGGAATGAATGCCAAGAAGTGCTCCCTCTCTGCATACTCCTGGAGATGAAATCTCTTTTGTTTTGCTGACCTCTTTCATTAACAATCTCCAGTCCCTGCCAGAGAGATGATGGAGAGTGATGCTATACACAGCTGTTAAATAACACTGTCTAAACAGTGTATGGATTCCTTAAGTGCTAAAAAGGAAAGGTGTGTTTGCCACTAACATCCCCACCTCCCACCCCACTCCTGAAAGCAGCTGCACAATATGTGAATAATAAAACAGGCCATAACAGCCCCTGTTGCTGGCTCAGGATCAGACAGTGTGACAAGAGTGTAATCTAAGTAAAAACATTGGATCTGTCTGTTTATGGATCTAATAAATTATGTTAGAATTGTGCTGTTATAAATCCAGCCTGTCCAGTAAACCCAACAACTAATACATCAGTCTCTTGTCTAGCTATCTGACTATCCATTCCAATTGTTCAGCATGCAGATAACAAGGTGCCTTACAAATCTCTTAGTTAAATGTCATTTGTTTCAGTGCCATAACATGCTATGGATCATTGCTCATACACAGTAACCCAATTATATTAACCTGCACAGCGGTATAGTGTAATGACATGACATTAACGCAAGCACTTTGGAGGTTTCTGAGAATTTGGTCTTTCTGCAATGGGCACTTTGTTTCCCATACATCTCTGTTTTCCCTTCCAATTTAAATGAAAAAAATGCGTTTGTAAAAAGTCAGGAAAAGAAACTTCCTTTTGCAGAATGAGATGTGGTCAGTGCACAGGATTCAGGATTATCACTCTTCCCCTCCCCCCCGTCACAATATTTCAAGATCTGGGAACAATTTGCAATTTTAAGTATGCAGTATGGAATACAGCTGTATATGCATCTAACAGCCTGTTAGACACATGAGATTTTTTTGTGATATGATAAGGTTAGATCAGTGCTTGAAATGAGAAGAGAAAAAGGAACTGGCTTGGTTTTTTTTAACTTTGGGCCAACCAAATGGGGACAACTTTATATCTCTTGAAAAGAAATCAAAAGGCTTTGGATCTGTTGGAAAAGAAGTGAGATGACATCCAATCAGAGCTTTGACATTTCTTACAGTTATTCTCTCAAAATGCATAAAATAGTGAGCAGGGTATGCCATTAAATGGGGTTATGCTGTTAAATTGTAACATTTAATTTTTGCATTTTCAAATGTTAACTACTGTATAAGAGTTACGTTTAGTTACTTTAATTGAGGGATAGGAACATGAAGCCTGTGGGCCGCATGCAGGCCTTAGAGCCTCCAAGTGCAGACCTTGAAGCCTTCCAGCTCCCCCCCCTCCCATATTGTTTAATGTTCTGGGTAATTTTTTGTCAACCCCCAAATGGCTCAACACACAGAGATTTTTCTCCCCCAACTTTCCCACATATCTTAAAAACTTGCTAAGAGCCTCCCAATATTAGTCAAAAATCAACCGAAATTGAAACCAAAAGTGATGTCACTCACTTCCTGTTTCAATTTCAGACAATTTTTCTGCCAGTTTGAGGGGAGGTTCTGACATATTTTTAAGGTAAGGGGTGGGGCTTGGGGAGCAAAACCATTGTGTTTTGCAGGAGTTTTGAAACAGGGTGGGGTTAAAATCACCCAGAAAAAATATTTTTCATTTCTAATGGGGCCTGGATGTGTGTCCTACTGGAGGGGGATGCAGGAGTGAAAGTTCCACCCAGCCCCTCCACAGCTGCCCACTTTAATTTTATAATTCAAATAGAAGAACTGTAATATAAAACATGCTCTTGTTGCTGCTGATGCTGGTAAAAAACTTCCAGCTAGACAGAGGACAAGGAGGAAAAGGGTAGAGCTAGTTGTGTATAAAAAGACTTTGCAGAAAGAAACTTCTTCGTCAGAGGCTTTGTTAACAGAGGTATGGCTGTAACAGAAACAGAAATGGCCAGCATTTTCCCTCAGAAGCAATATCAGAAAGATGCTACTTTATGACAGAGCACCATTCTGGGTTACTCTGAAAGGAAGCAATCATGTCTGGTGGCTACCAGAATGACAAAACGTTTCTTCCGCTCTACAGGAACATACCTGAAAGATCTGTCCTGGCACATTTACAAGTCTTTTTCTAATTCTCTGCAAAGAGAAAGATGTATTCCAATCATGAAACTGAAGGTAAACCTGCTGGGATCAGCTAAAAATGGACTTCCCACTCTGTGAAACATTGTAGAATGGAAAGAAACAATAAAGAAGCTTCACCAATTTTATATCTTATCTGTTATGGATCTACTCTGAACACTCTGCCTCTGTCTTGAGAGCGGTGTCTAAATATTATGAGGAAATATGTGGGAATTGGTTGTAAATGCAAGGTGTGTAATATATACTCACGGAACTCTTTCTGCTGTGCTGTTAAATGCCTCCAGCTGTTCCCATGTTAGAGTCAAATATACAGACGTATAAGCATAACTGTTAAAATTATGGAGAAATTATCTTCCTGCTGAATTTATTTTAGTTTCGGAGGTAGAAGCTAGACAAGGATTGTTGGATGAAAACTACAGCAATATCAGATGGTGGAGAAATGTATGAAACTAATGTTTTGCAGAGATGTTCAAAGAATATGCCAAAGCTAATGTTCTTTGAACACCTCTGTAAAACATTAGTTTCATACATTTTTCTAACCATCAGCTGATACTGATGAAAGGTTAACCATGCTGAATGGATGAACTATGAGAGATGCTGAAACAGACATTGTTAGACTAGTGGTTCTCAGTCTTTGGCTCTCCAGATGTTTTGGGGTGTTGTTTTTTTTTTGGATAGATGGTGGAAAAAAACTTCTCATAGAATTTGAGAATACTTTTTGTCCCAATGAGATCCTGTGGTGATTCATTATATTCAGAAGGTGGGGGGGGCGGAAACTCCAAAAACAACAGGAGAAAAGCCTTTGCAGCTTTTCCTGAAGTTTTTTTAAAAATGCAGGGGACATGCACACTCCCGCTCATTAGGACAACAATTACATTGCTGTGCATTCCTGGTCAGACGTGCACAGAGGGTGTGCTTGCTGGCAACAAAGTGTCTGGAACCACCATTTTGGATGTTCGCAGTTGCAATAGTATGCTTTTTCATGGTGCTGAGGCACTGAAACAACTTTTAAAATCTTTTTTAAGCAGAAGATTGTACTTGCTCACCTTAGATTTATTGTTTACAAAAATACTGTACAGTGGCAGCAACTTGTGAAGAATAAAAATGTGAGTAATTCACTCATTGCCACCATCTTGATTCACAGGCATGCCTCCATGTGAACATCAAACACAGACAGCTTTGCATACCTGCAATTTGCCAGCAACCATGGAGACAAAAGAGTGCTGCTGCGAATTTGCAATAATGCGCTTCAATATACATTACATTGCCTTGTTTAGACAAGCCCTTGGACTTTTCCCAGAAGCCCCAGATAGCCAACGGTTAAGGACATTGGGCTCTGAAGTCTCAAACACTTGAAAGCCTAAAGGTTTGAAAACACAAAATTTGCATTACAGTATTCTCTGTTGGAAGTTTAATTTTGTTAAAAAGGACATGCTAGTGGTTAAGGATCACAATCTGAAATATAATTTATAACATAAAGATTGGAGATGAAGAGAAGGAGGAGATAAAAACCTAGACATGTAAGTGCCATAAATGTAATCATGGCCGAATTGGGTTCAGTTTGAACTTTAAAGGAATGATTCAAGCTGCTGAACCATACGTTTAAATTAGCTTCCACACTTTACATTGCTTTTTCAACATCTGGACTAAAACCCAGAAGAGGTTCATTGCCTCACTGACATGAAAGTAAGTAGCTGCAAGTGCCTAGATGAAGGAAAAGTCTGCCTACTACTATTTTTATTTTGAATTTCCCACACTTAACGTCTTCTCATGAGAACGGGCGGGATTTCACTCCAGGAAGTGAACAGAGCTCCGTTAGAGCTCTTTTCACTTCTGGGCTGCCTGAATGATGGGGGAAAAAGTAAGTGAGATGGGGGGAGGTGTCATTGTGCTGAAACAGGGGCAGGATTGGAGATTGTGGGACAGGAATGCTTTTTGCATTCGTGTCTGATAATCTCCTAAATTCAGAGAAAAGCATTGTCAGGATCAGATCCCTTGGCTCCTTTTCCTGCCTTTTTCACTTATTTTCCTGTGGCATTGGTATATAATGGCCTTAGCAGTTTGTGTGGTAGATGTATGTGTAACTGTTTGGATTTTGCTTGGGAAAGGAGAGATAATGATGCAGCTGTAATTAAAGGTTTTCTAAAGCCTGGGAAAAAGGTGGTTTCGGTTTAAGCAATGCTTATGTCAGTGCATGATGGATGACCAATCATCTTGTAGCCCACCAGATTTTGGTGATTGTAAAATGCTTTTAATTTAGAGTGTATCTGTTAGGCTCCCATTCACAGCAATGGCTATATTGAATGCTTTTTGGATTTCTGGCAAGAAAGTTTTCTAATGGACTCTGAAAGTGGAGCTCACTGAGGACTCATCTATATGAGGCAATAAGATGTGGATTGATGCACACTAATGCCAATTCACAACAGCTTTCATTTGTCTCCACTTTTTTTTTTAGATCAAAGGTGTACGAAGCCATACGCATTTCTTGTTCAAACAAGCATGCCTGTGAATCACGATGGAGGTTGCAAGTGAATTACTCACATTTTTATTGTCTCCAGTTGTCACCACCATACAGAATTTTAAAAAAAAAGAAAAGAAAGCAAATCCAAGCTGTGGAAATACAATATTCCACTTAAATATATTGGGGGAGGGGAGAAGAAAAAGGCTGCTTCATCGCCTCAACATACGATCGCTATAGTGAAAATCCAACATGGTGGTTCTGGGTGCTTGCCTTGCCAACAAGCTCCACCCCTGTGCATGTCTGACCAATCAGCTTTCCACTTCCTCTCTTATCAGGAATGCACAGCAAAGCAAATCAGTTGTCCCAACAAGTGGGAATGCACATTTCCTTTGGAGTTTTTTTTAATATGAAAAAAACCAGCAAAGCTTTTCCCATGGTGTATTTGGAGTTTTTGCCCCCACTCCTTCCAAATACAGTGAAATGATGCAGGATCCCATTGGGACAAAAGGAATTCTCCTCAAATTCAAAGGAGTATTTTCACCATATAGACAAGCCCTGAGTCTGGGAATGCTGATACCTGACAAACATGAACCAAACCAGATGACACCCTTGTCCCTACTAGTAAGTCTTGGCATTTCAACTTTGTGAGGCCTGCCATCCATCATCACTTTTTCTGGAGCCTTTCTTTCCTTCTGATCCTGGTGGCACATCATTCTTGCCCTTCTTCCATAATTCATGAAAAATCTGATCAAGCTTTCTTTACATATTTACCTGCCTTACTGTCTGAACCTGTTATATTAGGTTATGCTATGCTATGTTAAGTGTCAGAAATCTATGCATGTTGACAAAGGGTAATTCTTAAAATTGCACAAGATCAGTTGGAAATATTTGGAAAATCTGACAGCTAATGGTAAAGCTCAAAAACAATTTAGTAAGTTTAGCAAATGAAAATTTCTTTTAACAGCACTGTGGGTGGCTAATCCGATTCATAAGGCAGCAAATTAGGCCTACCAACAAACAGAGGTTTCTGCATCTCCTGTCATGGGGTAGAAACTGTTTTTCTGCAGTACGAACACCACCATCCCCACATTGCCGTCAGCAAATCTGTGCTTAAGTCCATTCAGCAGTTCACCTACCTGGAAAGCATCATCTCCTCAGATGCCAAGACTGACAAAGAGATCAAATCACAGATTAGCAAAGGCATATAGCACATTTGGAAGACTTTACAAAAGAGTCTGGAGTGTGTATAGAGCCATTGTACTGTCTATTCTCCTTTATGGGTCTGAAACATGAGTCACCTATCGCCACCACCTACGACTTCTCGAACACTTTCATCAGCGCTGTCTACGCACAATCCTTAATATACACTGGACTGACTATGTGATGAATGTTGCTGTCCTTGAGCAAGCAGGGATCACCAGCATTGAGGCCATGATATTGAGAACGCAGCTGCGCTGGGCAGGGCATGTTTCTAGGATGGAGGACCATCACCTTCCAAAAATAGTACTTTACGGTGAACTCGCCATGGGTCAGCGTGAGAGGGGCACTCCAAAAAAGCAATACAAGGACTCCCTGAAACAACGGACTTTTTCGGACGACAGTTTACAACGCTAGCAGCCTCGTCCCCGTTGCGAGGCTGCAGCGCTGCAGAGCGTCCCTTTCCGATGACGCTCTGCCCTGCTGTCCCTCTTGCGGTACTGTTGCATAACTGCGGGGACGCAGCAGCGTTATATTTGGCATTTTTCTACTCACAATCAACTTTCGTGAGTAGAAAAATGCCAAATATAACGCTGCTGCGTCCCCGCGGTTACGCAACAGTACCGCAAGAGGGACAGCAGGGCAGAGCATCATCCGAAAGGGACGCTCTGCAGCGCTGCAGCCTCGCAACGGGGACAAGGCTGATAGCGTTGTAAACTGTCATCCGAAAAAGTCCAACATCTCAGGTTTGGCCAAATTGATCACCAACAATGGTCCGCCCTGGCCTCACATCGGGAGGCATGGAGATGCACTATCCACAATGCTGCAGCCTTATTTGAGAACTCACGCTGAACAAGTCTGGAAGAGAAATGACAATGCAGAAAGAATCACAACCCGGAAACATCACCCAAGGAGACCTTCTGCTGTGCTTTCTGCAACCGGACTTGTTTATTTCGGATTGGTCTTTTTAGTCATCAGTGCGCTTGCAGAAAGCGTGGGATGAGTCCTTCCTGAATCTTCGTTGTGAAGAAAAGCTAGAGAGACAATACTCACTAGAAAGCAGCACAGAAATCTTCATGTGTGAACCCATTTTCAGCCTGGCAGTTTCTGTGAGAATAACAGCCTGATTCTGTATACTTTTTGCTCAAGTAACATATGAAATATTGGAAATAACAGAAGCATCAGGAGATTTAGGAAGTAACCAAGGAAAAGAAGGTAAATTATACTTTTTCCTTCAGCATTGGACCCCTAGTCAATAAGGAGTCTGGAGGAATCAGATTCTGGAAATAAGTGTTGGTGATACTTCTTTTTCTTACCTCAGTGGGTAAGAGACTTTGGGACTCTACTAGGTAACACAAAGGGAAAATTTAGGAGGCCATACTGCTTGGTGAATTCTGGGTACTGTAGTCCAAAAAGTAACTTTTCCAAACAGTTCCTAAGCATCCATCATTTGATATTCTGTATACCTTCCAACTGTCTCTGATGTAGAATCATAGAATCCATAGAGTTGGATTCTATGCCATCCAGTCCAGCCCCCTGCCATACACAATCAGATCATTCCTGACAGATAGCCATCCACCTCCGAAGAAGGAGATTCCACCAAGAGAATCATAAAAATTTTAGCAGGGAGAGACCTCTTTCTTTCCACTGTTTCAACTCCTTTAAATATGTCCCAATTTCTCTGCCACTTTCCCTTTTTATTCTCAAATTGCAGTTCCTGCAAACTGACTTCAAAGTGTAAAAGTAGTTAGCATTCAATTAACTCAGCAGAGGGGAGTATTGAGGAAGGGGTGGAATCTTGCCCTTCCCAGTGGGCTCGGGTAAAAGCAAACTGCTGCAGCCTCTCCTAACTTGAGTGTTCTTCCTCATTAATAAATTTTGCCATCTTGACCACACATTGTTGTTGCTTGACCACACATGTCCCGGTTTTCCTCTGTGAAATGCTGGAGGGTATGATTCTGGCAACCAATCCCATGGGTAGGTTCAGAAACTTTTCAGTTTTTCCCAGTTGGTTAGTTGGTAACCCTAGCTGTATGGTGGCAAGCTCAAGATCTTAATGATCTGTTATATTTCAGCCATCTAATTGAATTTTAACTGAAATTTGTATTTCTTGTGGGGGATGGGAGATTGGATTTCCACATGCCCTTAGGCCCTGGGGAATTGGGCTATCTCCAGACTGAAAAAGAACATACTCCCAGCTTCACTAAATATTGAGTTAAAAGTAATCTTTAAAAGATACTGTCAAAGATAAATGCCTCATATCGATGAGACAAATGTTTTCTTTCCAAGCTTGAAGGAGCACTGAGCTTTCGGAAGGCCCCATCAAGACATTAGACAGCCAAGGCACATCTACCCCAAAGGCAACAGCTCATGTTCTCACCCCACCCCGCCACTGCACCACTTCATTGGTCACTGTGGCTTTCATTTCATGGTAAATTGGTTGTATTTTTAATTATGCATGATCATAGTCGTCTCTCAAAACTGCAAAGCAAAAATAAAATGAAACCCAGAAGTGTGTGTGTAGAGGGAGAGAGGTGGGGGAGAGGGAACATGCTTTGGATCAATAGAAAACATTAGTATGGTGCATTCACAATGCCTATTGCATTTGTCTCTTAGGTATTCCTCTGTAGATTTGGAATAAGAGAGTCATGACTTCACTAGCCACATTGACTGACTAGCAGCACTTACTGACTACCCATTTACTGACTTGACCAGACACATTTATTATTGCATCCCATTTTTAAAGAGTTGGGATCAAAAGTAGTTCATGTTCTCTTCTTCTACACTATTTAATAGTCGTTTATTCCCTGAGCTGACTATTTCTTTTGTATGTGTGTGTGCATGTGCGCGCACGTGTGTGCTTCATTTTTATTGTTTTCTTTCAAGGACGGGCAACTTCCAGATATCTGAGGGCTGCAAATGCCTCCCTTGGAAATCCCACAGGGCTGTCCCGGTCCCTTGTCAACCCCACCTCAATTTGTTTTGGCTTTAAAAGGCTCCTTGCAGCCTGCAGGGAGCACAGGAACACTTTTGCTATAGGTCCCTTCTCTTTTCAGTCCATGGGGCCTTTTTCAAAACTGGAAATGACTAAAAAATCTGGGCATAAAACTTCCCAAGAGGATGGATAGCTGGCAAAACTGCTCTCTGATCTAGGAGTCCTAGAAGAACACAAGTTGAACATGAGTCAACAGTGTGATGTGGCAGCTAAAAAGGCCAATGCAATTTTGGGCTGTATCAATAGAAGTATAGTGTCTAGGTAAGTAATAGTGCCACTCTATTCTGCCTTGGTCAGGCCTCACCTAGAATACTGTGTTCAGTTCTGGGCACCACAATTCAAAAAGGATATTGACAAATTGGAGCGTGTCCAAAGAAGGGCGACTAAAATGGTGAAAGGTCTGGAATCCATGCCTTATGAGGAAAGACTTAGGAAGCTGGGTCTGTTTAGCTTGGAAAAAAGATGGTTAAGGGGTGATATGATAGCCCTGTTTAGTATTTGAAGGGGTGTCACATTGAAGATGGAGCAAGCTTGTTTTCTGCTGCTCCAGAGACTAGAACACAGAGCAATGGATGCAAGCTCCAGGAACAGAGATTCCACCTCAACATTAGGAGGAACTTATTGACAGTAAGAGCTGTTCAGCTGTGGAACACGCTCCCTCGGAGCATGGTGGGGTTTCCTTCCTTGGAGGTCTTTAAACAGAGGCTGGATGGCCCTCGTGGTCTCTTCCAACTCTACAATTCTATGATTCTATGATTTTATGATTCTAGAGGGAGCAAAGGGTCTTGTAAAGTTTTGTTTTTGTTTTTTTAAATGGGAGCATGGGGTCGCACCATACAAGGGCTGTACCTATCCCACAAACTGAATATCCCCACCAGTTTTTATTGTTGCTTTTAAATATTTGCATCTTGTATGTATTTTTAAAAAAACAATATTGGCCAAGGTCCTACATTCAAGATCTGTTAAAGCAGTGGTTTCCAAACTTTGGTCCTCCAGGTGTTTTGGACTTCAGCTCCCAGAATTCCTGACTATTAACCTAGTTGACTTGGGCTTCTGGGAGCTGAAGTCCAAAACACCTGGAGAACCAAAGTTTGGAAACCACTGTGTAAGAGAGTTAAGATCAATAAAATTCAATAATGGGGACTTTTTATTTGTTTCTTTTGTTTCTTCCTAATTCTTTTTTTATTAAATATTTTTATTCAAAACTATTTTTCAATATAAAACTCATACTTACTTCACACATATTCCATTTTTATTCATTTCATCTGATTTCCTGGACTTACCTGATTAGTTCCCGGCCTCAGGGGCTCCTGGCTCTTTTTAGTCTGCTGGCTATTTATTATTTATTATTTTAATGTGATTTTATAGCAGTTGTTTTAATGTATTTTGTTTAATATCTTTTTATGGGGGACGGTGGGGGTGGGTGGTGTTTGGGGATTTTAAATTGTATTGGAATTTTAATTTTTATAAGCCGCCCCGATTGTTTTAACAGAGGGGTGAGATTAAAATACATATTATTATTATTATTATTAGTAGTAGTAGTAGTAGATCTTTTACAGAAAAAATAGAAGAAAAATGTGTTTTACTTGTACATATCTCTTTTAACATATTATACTACACTTCATCTCCAATCATTCTGTCATTCAACCCACACTTCTAAATCTTGTCTTCCTCTTCCATCCATTACACTATTATTTTATCCATT
This sequence comes from Gambelia wislizenii, assembly GCA_030847615.1. Taxonomy (NCBI): domain Eukaryota; kingdom Metazoa; phylum Chordata; class Lepidosauria; order Squamata; family Crotaphytidae; genus Gambelia; species Gambelia wislizenii. The sequence goes on from JAUMIR010000004.1 coordinate 40,422,972, forward strand.
CATCCTACCCATTCTCCTCACCATTCTTCAACTTCCTATCCGGTCTGTCCTTATTTCCAATTATCTCATCTCTTTCTTTTTATTTCTTTTACTCATTATTCTTGTTTCATCTTATTTGAGAATTTTGGAAAAAAATAGATGCATAAACAATATAATTTCGATATATTTATGTCTCCCAATTTCTCTTTTCCTTCACATGTTGTTGCATAAAGAAGTCATACTGGGATTTCTTTATTCCTTTACGTCTAACTATTTATTTTATTTATTTTTATTTATCTCATTATTTTATTTTATTTTATTTATTTTTATTTTATCTCATATTCCTACTTGCCTGTAACCATATATACATATATAAACATACTTACCTACATATCTGTACAGTTTCTTTAATCTGTATTTTAGTTCTTATTGAACTGTAAAATTGTTCAGTCTTACTTTCATGTATCCTGATAGCATAATCTAATCTGTTGCAATTTTTTCTATGTTTTTCCCTTTTAATAGCATTGATAATTTATCCATCTCTACTATTTCTGACAATTTCGCCAACCATTGATCCGTTGAAGGTAATTCCTTTTGTTTCCATTTACTAGCAAATATTATTCTGGGGGCTGCCAACCTGCAGAAAATCATCTGTCCATTCTTTTTCTCTAGATCTTCCTCAATCATTCCCAAAAGGAATATTTCAGGTTTCAAAGGAAGTGTAATCTTCAAAATACTTTGAATTATTCTCTGTATTTTTAGCCAGTATTTTTTAGCTTCTCTACAACTCCACCAGAGGTGAAAGAATGTTCCATTTTTGTTGTCACATTTCCAACAATTTGATTTCACATTTTTATACATTTTTGCCAACTTACTTGGAGAAAGATGCCATCTGAAATACATTTTGTATATGTTTTCTCTAATATTCTGTGATAGAGTGTATTTCATCCTTGATGTCCACATTTCCCCCCATTGTCTTAATTCAATTGGGTGGCCAATATTTTGTGTCCATTTTATCATATTTTGTTTTATTGTTTCTTCCTCAGTGTACCATTTTAGTATTAATTTATAAAATCTTGAGATCATGTTCTTATTCCCAGCTTGAATTATTCAGACTTTATGATTTCAAGTTCCTTCTAACTTCATATCTGTTCTGTATCTTTCTTTTATCTGTCTATATAGATACCAATGGCATGTAATGCCTTCTTTCCCCATCTCCTCCTGAGTTTTGATCCTTTGATAATTTCCCTCTGCAGACAGTATATCTTTGTACAAAATCCATTTATGTGTTGACACACCTTCTCAACTATATAAACCTTCGTGTGGAGATGCCCAAAGTGGTAATTTTGGACACAATCTATTTTTGTACTTTTCCCAAATTTTAAAAGAGATTTTCTAACGAAATGATTATTAAAGTCTTTGTTCACTTTATCTTTGTTGTAGAATAGATATGCGTGCCAACCAAACTGGTTGTTGTCTCCTTCTAGTTTTAATAATCTGTCATCTTCCGGTGTAGCCCAATCTTTAATTCAAAGCAGACAGCATAGATTTTTAAGTTTGGAACATTCACCCCACCTCTTTCTATGGAGTCCTGTATAACCTTCTGTCAGGAGTTAGAGACTGAATTCCATTATAAAATGGCTGAACAACTGCAGAACCATGCTGAGTCATAATGGCTGACTACATGAACTACCAAGTCATGACTAGTCAGGCCACGAGGGGGCAATGTCCTGTAGATGTATACATGGGAGAGCTCAGAACAGAGCTCACTTCCTTCTCTCTTCTCTTCCTGTGAATGCTGAAGCCTGGTGAAGCAGTTTCTCCTTCAATTGTAAATATTTATATATCTTGCAACTGTTTGACTTTGAAGATAAGTCAAGTGCCTCCTGCTTATTTGGATGTCAAACACTCTGTGAGTATTCTTGGGAACAGGTTGCTACTGAGTCTGCTGAGGTAGTTTTTTGCCTTCTGCTGGGGATTGAGTATCCTATCATCCCCTGACACCTTCATCTTAACCCTAGGCTTTTCCCCTGACCAGATATATTTTGAGACATCCAATTGCTATTCTCTGAAGACTTTTCCATTATATATTATTGGAATAGTTTCGAATAAAAGCATTAATTTTTGTAATACACTCATCTTAACTGCCGCAATTAAGTTTTCTTAAGTTTTAAATGGAACATGTGTAGGAAATGGAAAAAGGGGGAAATCACCAAAGAAGAATTCAAACAGATAGTGAACATGTGTAGGAGTAAAGTCAGAAAAGCTAAAGTGCAGAATGAACTCTGGCTTGCTAGGGAGGTTAAGAACAATAAAAAGGTGTGTTTTTTTTTGGGTATGCCCACAGCAAAAGGAGGAAGAAGGAAATGATAGGGCCACTACATGGAGAAGATGGCAAAATGCTAACAGGGGACAGAGAAAAGGCAGAATTACTCAACACCTTCTTTGCCTCAGTGTTTTCAGAAAAGGAAAAGGAGGACCAACCTGAGGATAATGGAACAGAGGACACAATAGGGGAAATCCAGTTCAGAATAAGCAAAGAGGTAGTACAGGAATACATTCTTAATCTAAATGAATTTAAATCTCCAGGACCAGATGAACTACATCCAAGAATATTAAAAGAGCTGGCAAATATGATCTCAGAGCCATTGGCAATAATCTTTGAGAACTCTTGGAGAACAGGAGAAGTCCCAGCAGACTGGAGCAGGGCAAACGTTGTCCCCATCTTCAAAAAGGGGAAAAAAGAGGATCCCAACAATTATCGTCCAGTTAGTCTGACATCAATACCAGGGAAGATTCTAGAGCAGACCATTAAACAGAGAGTCTGTGAACATTTAGAAGGCAATGCCATAATCACAAAAAGTCAACAGGGGTTTCAGAGAAACAAGTCATGCCAGACTAATCTGATCTCTTTTTTTGATAAAGTTACCAGCTTGGTAGATGAAGGGAACGCTGTGGATATCGCATACCTTGATTTCAGTAAGGCCTTTGACAAGGTTCCCCATGACATTCTTACAAACAAACTTGTAAAATGTGGGCTAGACAAGTTAACCATTCAATGGATTTGTAATTGGTTGACTGGCCGAACCCAAAGGGTGCTCAGCAGTGGCTCCTCTTTGTCTTGGAAAGATGTGACCAGTGGGGTGCCACAGGGTTCTGACCTGGGCCCAGTGCTATTCAACATCTTTACCAATGACTTGGATGAGGGAATTAGGGGCATACTTATCAAATTTGCAGATGACACCAAATTATGAGGAGTAGCTAATACCCTAGAGGACAGGATCAAAATTCAGAACGACCTGGATAGACTGGAGAGCTGGGCCAAAGCTAACAAAATGAAATGGAATACGGAGAAATGTAAAGTACTGCATTTAGGCCGGAAAAATGAAATGCATAGATATAGGATGGGAGATAACTGGCTGAATGAGACTACGTGTGAAAGGGATCTAGGAGTCCTAGTAGACCACAAGTTGAACATGAGCCAACAGTGTGATGTGGCAGCTAAAAATGCCAATGCGATTTTGGGGTGTATCAATAGAAGTATAGTGTCTAGATCAAGGGAAGTAATAGTGCCACTCTATTCTGCCTTGGTCAGGCCTCACCTAGAATACTGTGTCCAGTTCTGGGCACCACAATTCAAAAAGGATATTGACAAATTGGAGCATGTCCAGAGAAGGGCAACTAAAATGGTGAAAGGTCTGGAAACCATGCCTTATGAGGAGAGACTTAGGGAGCAGGGTATGTTTAGCCTGGAAAAAAGACGGTTAAGAGGCAATATGATAGCCCTGTTTAAGTATTTGAAGGGATGTCACGCTGAGGATGGAGTGGGATTGTTTTCTGCTGCTCCAGAGACTGTAACACGGAGCAATGGATGCAAGCTCCAGGAACAGAGATTCTACCTCAACATTAGGAGGAACTTTTTGACAGTAAGAGCTGTTTGGCAGTGGAACACACTCCCTCGGAGTGTGGTGGGGTCTCCTTCCTTGGAGGTCTTTAAACAGAGGCTGGATTGCCATCTGTCGGGGATGCTTTGATCAAGATTTCCTGCATGGCAGGGGGTTGGACTGGATGGCCCTCATGGTCTCTTCCAACTCTACAATTCTATGATTCTATGATTCTAATTCTGCCTAGGAATGAAAGTTGCAGATGTTTCTTCTTAATTCAACTGGCACCCAAGTCAAAGGAGAGGGATGGGCAACATGCAATGAATGATTAGGGAGCAATCCTGTGCTTAATGGGAAGATGGTTAAGGGGTCTCAAGAAAGGGCATAAGTGGCCAAATACCAGTGGAGGGAGAGATCCGCCAGTTGGACAACCTGTTCACCCACCTGTTGTGACTCACCTGCATTGTGAGTAGGACATTTTTGGGAGCAGTTGGTGTTCGGATGGCCATGGATTTGCCATGTCAAAACCATCCCATTCCTGCTAGAATTGGCATGTTATTTTATCCCTAATAAAGGGATGAGATAGATTAGAGAAGAATAAAATGATCCATATATAAACAATAAGTAAGATTTACCAGAGTTTTAGAAAAAAAATATTCAGGGGTAGCCATGTTGGCCATGCAGCAAAATACAGTGAAATCCAAAATCCACAAAACAGTGATATCTTTATTTGGCCAACTAAAACACTTTTCCAACTGTAACAGTACTGACACTTCTTGAGAAATGCAATGTTCTCTGTTTAAGTCAGGGGCAGTTCACTTTGCACAGGACAGGGACAACTTGAATCTTCAAATAAAGTTACTCTTCTGAGTTGAAATGTTATTACCTGTCTTTTACTGCCCTTTGTCCCTAGTCTCCACATGGCCAAGGAGGTAAGTGGGCTCTGCCTATATTGAGATCCCTCCATACCATCTTAACTGACAACAGAAATGATATCTGAGGCAAAATGTAGGCCTGTGATCTAAGATCACCACTTTTCTTCTGCTAAAGAAGCCAGTGAAACTTCAAAAGCTTGTATGATGTATTTTGTGCATTTTAGTTGGCCCTATAAAGGTATCATGGTTTTGTGGATTTGGGCTTTCACTGAGAATATAGACCCTTGTGATGAGGTTTTGGTGACACTGAGAGCTGAGCCCTGGCTTTGTTTAAAAGAGATGTTGCTTCTATCACACTTGCACGTTTAGAAAGCACAGGCATAGCATATAAAAGCAACACAAAGCTCCTGTGAAAAGCATCTTCCATATCATACAAGTGATAATTTTCATTCTTGCAGAGGCTGCAACAACTACTTCTACACATATCATTTACTTATGATGGGAATTTAATGTGCTGCCCATTGAGTGTTGCCTTTGGGGGATATTAGGTGTCAGCTAAGTCTGGCCGTAGATCACTGAAAGGCTGAATTGTGTCAGCTTCCAGCTTCCTCTCTCTCGATCTTCTTTCCCTGAAGTTTAGACCAAAAATAGATTTTAAAAGTCATCTCGGCTACTCACTGGTGAACCGTTTCAGGTTTCCATCATCTCACATGTCAGGCACTTCGGCTCAATGTAGGAGACTAGGTTTTGGAGATAATAATAGCAATAACAGCAACAACAGCAGCAGAAGCAGGAGGAGGAGGAGAATAACTTGAACCTTAGAAAGAATAATTTCACTCATAAGCTTTTCAAACGAAATTGATAAGCAACAGCCCTAGTGAGAGCCAAACTACACATTTCGATACATATAAGTAAGGGGGAAGCCTTTCTAATGGGAATTGTACCACCTAGGGATTGGGACTGATCAAGATTTCATGGCAGGTGTGCAAAGAGAACCTAAACTATTGTGGTGATGAGGAGTAGTGAAAATTTCCAACAGGGGATCTCCTTTGAATTCAGAGCACTTTTCTGGGAGAGAATTTATCACATCACCCCCCCCCCAAAAAAAGCCCATTCTTTTGCTGGCATAACTTTTCCGTTTTTATGACAGCAAAAGAACTCCCCATGCTGCACTTACCTTGACTCCCATCCAAAGGTAACCCAGCAATGAAAGAGGAAGTGAACGGAGCTCCGTTCATTTCCTCATTCAAAAGTCCGCAGATTCTCATGAGAAGATGCTCATGCAGGAAATTAAAAAACAAACAAACAAAAACAACACACAAAAAGTTTTAAAAAGCACATACACACACTAAAAAAATTACAAGTAACCTGCAGAAGATAATAAAAAGTGCATCACTTACCTGGATATCATGATCTTGCCCAGAAATATTCACGCCGGACTGCCCGTTCATGCTGCATTCACATGAGTACAATGGCACGAGGTTTCACATGCCAGCAATTCTGGCACTAAAGTGCCACAGGGATCAATTGACAGCTTCAGCCATCAACAAAAAAGTATGGGTTTTGGCCAGTACATAAACATTAAAGGGTGGCATTGCCTGATATAAAGCCAGAGAGAGAGAGGGCACAAAATGGCCTGTTAAGAGCACGTGGCCCCCAGCCTTGTTTTGGTATTCTCCCAGGGCCCCAGATAGTTCCTGGATTTTAAAAAAATGGCATGGTTTGCTGCCAAAATTCAGCAGTACTGTATTCAATGAGAAAAGGAACTAAATGCATTATCTCTCTCTCTCTGGCTTTTCTTCACAAACGAAGATTCAGGAAGGACTCATCCCACGCTTTCTGCAAGCGCGCTGATGACTAAAAAGGCCAATCCGAGATAAACAAGTCCGGTTGCAGAAAGCACAGCAGAAGATCTCCTTGGGTGATGTTTTTGGGTTGTGATTCTTTCTGCGTTGTCTTTTCTCTTCAAGACTTGTTCGGCATGAGTTCTCAAATAAGGCTGCAGCATTGTGGATAGTGCATCTCCATGCCTCCCAATGTGAGGCCAGGGCGGACCACTGTTGGTGATCAATTTGGCCGAGCCTGAGATGTTGTTTCAGGGAGTCTTTGTATCCCTTTTTTGGAGCGCCCCTCTTACGCTGACCCATGGCGAGTTCACCGTAGAGTAGTATTTTTGGGAGGCGATGGTTCTCCATCCTAGAAACATTACCTGCCCAGCGCAGCTGTGTTCTCAATATCATGGCCTCAATGCTGGTGATCCCTGCTTGCTCAAGGACAGCAACATTCATCACATAGTCAGTCCAGTGTATATTAAGGATTGTGCGTAGACAGCGCTGATGAAAGTGTTCGAGGAGTCGTAGGTGGTGGCGATAGGTGACCCATGTTTCAGACCCATAAAGGAGGATAGACAGTACAATGGCTCTATACACACTGATTTTTGTACTTTGCCTCAGGTGTTTATAGCTCCAGACTCTTTTGTGAAGTCTTCCAAATGCACTATATGCCTTTTCTAATCTGTGATCGATCTCTTTGTCAATATTGGCAGCTGAGGAGATGATGCTTCCCAGGTAGGTGAACTGCTGAACGGACTTGAGCACAGATTTGCTGACGGCAATGTGAGGATGGTGGTGTTCGTCCTGTGGTGCAGGCTGGTAAACAACTTCTGTTTTCTTCAGGTTGACTTCCAGCCCAAACAGCTCTGCAGCTGTTGCAAAGCAGGATGTTAGGCACTGCAGAGCTGCTTCTGTGTGGGCAACAAGGGAGCAGCATCAGCAAAGAGCAGCTCACGGACTAGATAGTTTAGAGTCTTAGTGTGAGACCTCAGACGGCTTAAGTTAAACAAGCTACCATCAGTATGGTAACGTATATAGATGCCGTTGTCTTCTTCAAGCTCTGCCATAGCCCTTTGGAGCATCATGCTAAAGAAGATTGTAAATAAAGTTGGTGCAAGAACACAACCTTGCTTCATTCCATTAGTTATTAGAAAGGGCTCTGAAAGAGCATTGTCATATCTGACTTGACCACGCTGGCCCTTGTGTAGCAAGGTAATCATTTTAAGGAATTTGGGGGGACATCCCAGTCTTTCCAGGATCTGCCACAGACCTTTTCTACTTACAATGTCGAAGGCTTTGGTGAGGTCGACAAATGTTACATAGAGACCCTTGTTCTGCTCCCTACATTTTTCTTGCAGTTGTCTAAGGGCAAATACCATGTCTATAGTACTCCTATTGGCTCTGAAGCCACATTGGCTTTCATGGAGAAGTTCTTCTGCAATAGCAGGAACTAATCTGTTCAGGAGTATCCTTGCAAGGATTTTTCCAGCAATGCATTATAGTCAGTAGGATAAAGTATTATTTTTATGTGAGTTTCTATGGTATTTCCCTAAATTCTTTCCCTCATCACCAAGGTGGGTACAGAGTAGTATGTTATGTTATTCATGGGTAACATGAGTGGTGTTTTGTTTTTTTTTAATGGGGAAACATTAATCGAATACCTGGGGGGCTGGTGGTTTTTCCATTTTTTCTATAGGTGTCCTTCTGCACCATAAAACAGCACAGGAAGTCCCTGTTGCTTCCTTCCTCCTAAATGATACAGTCAGGAACTGATGCTCACCCCACACTCCAAACTTGTAGGTTATATGAACGTTATTATTTCAGCTGATCTTCCACCCATCATTATATTATTTTACTGAATCAATGATGTTAGCCCCATTTTATGGAAAAGTAATTTATCAAAGCTAATGGCCATTCTACAGGTTGACCCCTGTATCCATGGGGGATACATTCCAAGACACACACCCCTGTGGAGACCTGAAACCGTGGATAAAAAGGAACACTATTATTTTCAATGAGACCAATGCCAGAGGTTAACCACAGAATCACATTGGAGGACCTAGAATTGCCTAGAGAGAACATATTTTTTTGAACGTGGGTAAGTGAGACCATGGATACCAAATCCATTGATATGGAGGTCGGCCTGTACTTCCAAGGTCTGCTTTCTTACCCAAATTGTATGGGGTCTGTACCAATCGCACTAGTGTCTGACCCTTAAGATAGGGAATATTTAATTAGCTCAAAACTGCAGCAAGAGGCCAGGTAACAGCAGAATCTTTTGAACTATGTATACTGGTAATTACTGAGGAGACTTCAAGCCAGAACGTACAATTAAATGATCTTTAGTGGAAATTAATCTTAACAGCATTCACTCAAACATTCAGGCTTCCAGCAATCACACAAGGCTATCTAAGAAAGAAAAAAAAAGTAGGAAGTATTTGGATAGAGGAATAGAGTAAGGGGATTGTGGGTTATACTACACTGATTCTGGAGGGGCAGAGATTTGTGCCGCAAAAGCTCAGAATTGCGTTCTGTGGGTCACGCAGCAAACTGGCAGCATGGAGAGATGATGAGGAACTGCAGATACTTTGGTGATGTTTTAGGGTGATATTTATATTTGATAATTTTTCCAAAGGGATGGGATTTTTGATTGGAATACAATATATCTCGGAGTTTCCCAGGAGTTTAACAATATTACTCCTGGAATTGCCTCCCAGAATATTTGCAGGCTGCTTCTGTTGTCACTGTTTTTAAATCTCACTTGAAAACTTTCTTGTTTTCCAAACCTTTTGGAGATTTAGTTTAATATTGCTTTATCATCTTGCATATTTTGATTATATATGTATTTGTCAGTTTGCTTTATTTTATATTGTATTCTTTTTGTATTATATCTGGATAATTTGTTTTATAATTGTAATATATAGTTTTATGTTGGCATTGCTCCTTCTTTCCCCAGTGTGTATGTATTAGATTGTATGCCTTTGGCAGGGCTGGCTGTTTTCGTTCTTTTACTTGTAAAGTACCATATGCATTGATGGTGCTAAATAAATAAATAACAACAATAACAAATTAAAACATTTTACAAAAAAGGATAAAAAACAGTTAAAACATGGAAGAATAGCAAAGAGGCCATTCTAGGTCCCTAGGGGGCATTGCAGAGCCTCCAGCGGCCACTGAAAAAGTCCTGTGTTGTGTCCCCACCAACTCTGATGTATCCCCATCTCTGAAGGTGGTGAGATCAAAAGAAGGGCCTCCCCTGAGGATCTCAGGGCCTGGGCAGGCTCATGGGGAGAGTTCTGTCTGATAAGCTGCATAGAGCTTTATAGGTAACACTTTGAATTGTGCTCAGGAACAGAGTATGAGCCCGTGGAACTGTTAGAACAGTGGAATCACATGATCCCTGTAACCAGCTCCAGTTAACACTGTGGCTGCAGCACTTTGTGCTAACTGAAATTTCTGAACATCTTCAAAGGCAGCCATATGCAGAGCATGTTACAGTAATCCACATGGGATAAAGCTAAGATATGTCATCATGGGCAGATCAGGCACCTATAGGAATGGGCAGTATTGGCCCATTAGCTTTAAGTGTGCAAAAGCATTCCTGGCCACTGCAGAAACCTGGGGGGTCCAGGTTAAAGGCTAAGTCCAAACTGTGAACCTGCATCTTCAGGCAGGGCCGGTTTAACCTGTCTGCCAAATCAGCATTGGCAGGGGGCCCCGAGGTCAAGAGGGGGCCCCGAGGGCAAGAGAGGGCCCTGTGTTGGCCTCCTTAATCTGACGAAGGAACAGCCAGGAGACAGCCGGGAGGAGCCCCCTCTTACCCTCCTCCTCCAAAAACCTCCTGCTGGATTTAAAAAAAAACAAAAAACAAAACAGCCTCTCCAAAACTAAAGAGAAAGAGAAAGAGAAAGAAACAGCAGCCCACCGTGGCAGAAGCTGGAGGGAGAGGCACATCGGAGAGGGTGAGTGTGTGTGTGTGAGAGAGAGACAGGGAATTTGAGGGTTGTCTCCCTCAGAAAGGGCTTCTTTCTTTCTTTCTTTCTTTCTTTCTTTCTTGCCCATGTGCCTTCAAGTCATATGGGGGCCCCAAAGTAAAGCATTGCAGGGGGCCCCAAAATTCCTTAAACCGGCCCTGTCTTCAGGGGAAGTTTAACCCCATCCAGTCCAACTGAATCCCTCTTTCCCTATAACCAGGAGCACCTCTGAGTTTTATAAATTGAACTTCAATTTGTTCAGCCTTATCCAGTACTTTACTCATACCAGACACTGTGTTAGAACTGAAATAGCTTCCTTGGAGTTTGTTGGAACAAAGAACTGGAGGTGGGTGTCATCAGCACACGGGTGGCACCAAATCCCCCAAAATAAGAGAAACTCTCCCATATAGATGTTTAATAGCCCTGCGAGAACCTACAGGCCAATAGCCAAGTCCCATCCTTGCAAGGCAGCCCAGAAGGATACCATGGTCAGAGGGATAAAAGGTCCCAAGTGGTCTGCAGAACCAATAGGCACACTCTCCCTGTCTAGTTCCTGGTGAAGGTTATGCACCAAAGGGACAAAAGCTATCTCAGTCCCACAATCAGGTCTGAAACCAGATGGAAATGGATATAGACAATCCATTTCATTCAGGAATCTCTGGAGCTGGGAGGTTACCACACATTCTATTACCTTGCCCAAAATTGCAATATTGGACACTGGCCAATAGTTATCCAATGGAGAGGGTTGCAGGGAATTCTTTTTCAACAGAGGCGTTTGCCTCCTTTAGGCATTCTGATTTGTCCATGACAAGGGAAATATAGAAAAGTTTCTCTGCACCCAAATCCCCATCACCATATCTAACACAGAAAACAAGGTCCGAAGTGAACCCATGGACTTTATAATACAACAAGTTTGTGTTTTTCTTAAAAAAAAAAAAGAAAACTAGGGACTTTATCAGATGTGGCAAAGCATCATGGTAGTGTGAACGTGCCCTGATATTGCATGATGTGGTGTCCTTGCATTGTTATGCCATGCTCCAGCAGCAAAAAAACAGTTGCTTATAATTGATGGGTTAACCCATCAATAGATCATCAATAGCACTTTTTTCCACATTTATTGAAGGCGTGAGAACCCATGTCCTATTGTAATCACTAGTTACAGCATGAATGGGTGATCCTCAGTGAGAAGACTTCCAGGTGAGAATACGAAAACAAAGCACAGGACACTCATTTTATGAACTGTCCCATTTAGTTTCAATATTTTTAGGTTTTGTTTCAGTGCTTGTGAGTCATTGTGTAGTTGAAGTGTTTTTGGTGTTTGTAAGCGCACTCACATCTTTTTGCAAGAACCACTGAAATCTTGCTGATACTTCCCCTTTCATTTCTTTTCTTTTTCTTTATATGTCAATGCTCATATTCCATCTTTTTTTTTTTACAGTAATTCATTATTGGAGACCATTCAGAGTCTATTTTGTCTAGTGTTTTTTATTCAATATATGTGTCAGTCTATCATTGTCTTTCATTTCTACAACCTTATTATGAATAGCATCCATCTGATACAGTAGGGATTCATTATTCAAAAGTGAGGCGGTTCTTTGTTCTTCCATTTTGCCGCTAAGTTCATACGAGCCGCCGTACCCATATATAACAATGTTTTCCAATGTTTTTCCCCCCCTTGTCTATCCAGTATTGATGGGATGTTTAATAAATACAGTTTTGGATTAAAGTATATTGTATATTGAATATTCTTTGAATTATACTATGAATCTTTAGCCAATATTTTTTTAATAATTGGGATTTAGACAAGAAAATAGGAATTAAGGATGAATTGCGAATAGTGAAAATGAACTAGTAAACGAACACGGAGGGAAAGGACACAAAAATTAGATATGAATAGGAAGGCAAAATAGAATATCAGATGAAAAACCCTTTGAGTTGTTTAGACGGAGGAAGTCAATGTTTTATTTAATATGTATTTAATATGTATAACTACACTTGAAAAAATACTCTGTGTAATATGTAAGTTTAAAAAGTATAATAATAATAAAAAGAAATCTTGCTGATACTAAATCCAGGAAGTAAATTCCCATTCTTGAAGCACTAGTGGTCGGGCATCATGTGATAATTCTGTGGTGGTCCTTTCACGTGATTACAGCAATGTGTGATAGTAAGTGTAATAATGCCATGATATTTCCACTATCCTCATTCGTGGAAATACAGCATTTTTAGACGCTAGTCTAATAAAGTCCTAGGACACTTAAAAAGCTAGATTCTGTGCACTTTGAGGTTATTTAGCCAACAACAATATAATCCCAAGCATGTTTGCTTGGTAATAAGCAAACTTGGCATATAGTGCATATAGTGGAGATTACTCCCAGGTAAGTGTTCATTGGATGGCTACCCAAGCCCTTTTGAAATATGTGTGTCTTTTGGGAAGGATTCTGCAAACATGGGGGTGGGTAAGGAGAAGAGAGATCTATTCCTTTCCTAGGTTCTCCCATGGATGGAAATCATGTAGTCCTCTAGATGTTGTTGGACTACAAGTCTCAGCAGCTCTGACAAACCTAACCAACAAAAAGGAATGTTAGAAGTTGCAGTCCAACAAGATCTGGAAGGCCACATGATTCCTACCTCTGCTCTGCATTGTTTGTGGGGGAGCACTGAGCTATAGCAGGCATCCAATATAAAATGCAGAAAGTGCTATCGAGATGCATCTCCCGTCAAGTAAGATTAACTTTTCACTACACAGCAGTACTTGAAAGATTCCCAAGATGCGAGCAAAGTTGCATGAATGCAGAATTCCCTCCTTCCCTGTTCAGACCTCAGTCTTAACTGCCTGGCAAATATTTTAGACAAAGTTAAAGTGCTGCCGAGACGTATTGATGATTGATATAGATTTGTCTCACATCCTCCTGTACTTTTCAGTATTATAAATGTGTCCTTTTTGCCTCATATGGAATAAGACTTTATATTTTCATAAGGACTCTCTCTGGAAACAGATTTACATTAATTCTTTCAATCCCCAAGAAGGGAATTTTGTACTGCTTTGCTGCTGCCCGTATGAGAAAGTAAAAGACTGAGAGAGAGAAATGGGTTGCCAGGGACAAATTGAGCATATGGAACCAGCTGTCCACTATGCTTCTCTGCTCAGTAACAACACTCCAGAGCAAAAAAAAACTTCTTCTCCCCCTCCTTTCATAAAACGGCAACTTCTTTCTTTGTTTCTTATTTTGCTGGATGTAGGCAGATCCTGACACCATTGTTTCAACTATCCCCCATTGCTTTCCAGTGGTCTTACTTTCAAACAATGCATTTAGGATCAAAGTGTTCGATGGGGCAATGAAATGGGACTCTGTGTCACATTCTTAAAAGCAGTTCAAGACATCTGTTAAAATACAAGCTATTGCATGGGCAGGCGGGGGGGGGGGAGATGTGTCTTCCCTTACAAAGGATAGTCCTCTGTTTTAATGACTGCCCAGTTAAAGTCCAGCTTGAAGATGAAGAACCATACAAAGGGAGAACTCAGGGACTGAAAGTTGCCCGTTAAGAGCTAAAACCTAGACAGCAGACTGAACAGGCACACAAGTCACCTGGGGTTTATCTACACTACACAATTATAGCTGATAACTCTTGTGTAGCTTCCTGGGGTTCCTAGAAGTCTCTGCCAGGGAGCGCTAACATTTTGATATTTGGAGTTCAGAACAGAATTCTAAATACTTTACCAAACTACAAAAGCCAGGATTCTGGAAGATAGAGCCATGCCACTTGAAGTTGTTTCAAAGCATTATAATTGTGTGGTACAGGCATACACCTAAGTCAGTCTTCCTCACTATGCTGAAACCTATTGTGTCCCAATTTAAATTACCATAATTATTTCAGAATGTGTGAATTAGCATGCTCAAATTTTATGCAGACATCCCATCTTCTGTTATTTTTCTAATGCATAAATGGCTGCTCTAAGGTCACCCTCCAGATGCCTCCTGCCTTCACTCTCTTTTCATGGGCAAAAAAGACATTCATTTAAGGCCTTTGGGCATACCAGGGGTAAGAACCTTGCAGAACTCCACATGCGTTTGGAATTTTGTTTCTAGTATTCCTGGCCAGTAGGGATGTAATTCTTCACTCATTTTAATTCCAAAGGAATAAAAATTTAGCAATTTCCTTCCCACTGTGAGAAAGAACTTTATCAGATGTGGGGAAACACAGCAAAAAACCACATCCCAAACCGCGACATAAGGATGGGACAAGAATAGAAAGGGTGACATGATCAGACGCCTGCATCCTCAGCCATTCCGGGGGCATAGCACAGGCTTGAATAAAGTATCCCTTTTTTTATTGATGGGCTAAGCCATCAATAAAAAGAAACATTTTCATAGAATCATAGAATTGCAGAGTTGGAAGAGACCACGAGGGCCATCCAGTCCAACCCCCCTGCCACGCAGGAAATCACGATCAAAGCATCCCTGACAGATGGCCATCCAGCCTCTGTTTAAAGACCTCCAAGGAAGGAGACCCCACCACACTCCGAGGGAGTGCGTTCCACTGCCGAACAGCTCTTACTGTCAAAAAGTTCCTCCTAATGTTGAGGTGGAATCTCTGTTCCTGGAGCTTGCATCCATTGTTCCGTGTTCCAGTCTCTGGAGCAGCAGAAAACAAGCCTGCTCCATCCTCAGTGTGACATCCCTTCAAATACTTAAACAGGGCTATCATATCACCTCTTAACCGTCTTTTTTCCAGGCTAAACATACCCAGCTCCCTAAGTCTCTCCTCATAAGGCATCATTTCCAGACCTTTCACCATTTTAGTTGCCCTTCTCTGGACACGCTCCAATTTGTCAATATCCTTTTTGAATTGTGGTGCCCAGAACTGGACACAGTATTCTAAGTGAGGTCTGACCAAGGCAGAATAGAGTGGCACTATTACTTCCCTTGATCTAGACACTATACTTCTATTGATACAGCCCAAAATCGCGTTGGCCTTTTTAGCTGCCACATCGCACTGTTGGCTCATGTTCAACTTGTGGTCTACTAGGACTCCTAGATCCCTTTCGCACGTAGTCTCATTCAACCAGGTCTCTCCCATCCTATATCTATGCATTTCATTTTTCCGCCCTAAATGCAGTACTTTACATTTCTCCGTATTCCATTTCATTTTGTTAGCTTTGGCCCAGCTCTCCAGTCTATCCAGGTCATTCTGAATTTTGATCCTGTCCTCTAGGGTATTAGCTACTCCTCCTAATTTGGTGTCATCTGCAAATTTTTCATGCTTGCGCTGCGCTCCCGGAATGGCTGAAAGATGATGTCGTATGATAATGTCGCCTGTCTGATACAGTCCAAAGTCTTCAAAAACCATGCAGTTCTCAAGGTCTATTCACAGTTTGGGACTCATTCTGAGCACATGTAGTATTTTTATACAGAAATTAGCATTTTCTGTGTAGGAAGCAGTCTTTTTCTGCATGGAAAATAATACAGTATTTCTGTGGAGAAAATGTTTTTCCTGTTCAGAAAATGCTGCAATAGGAAACTTATGCTGTACAGAATTTGCTCATGGTATTTTTATGCATGGTGTTTTTGTGCATGCACAACATTTTCTGTGCAGGGGGAAAAAAAGAATTTTCAAAACTTTGTATACTTCTTCAAACATTATTTATTTATTTATTTTGTGTGAAGTTGAAGATCTTTTCCACTATTTATTTAGTTGTCTCTTATCATCCGAAATGAGAAACAAATTCCTTTCGGGACCCTTACAAATCAAAGATTCCTGGACAGCAAGTCAAAATATCATATTCTTACTTTATAACAAAAATCCCACCATATTCAACCATCCTATTTGCCTTATCCAAGGCACAGGCCTGCCTCCTTGGTCAATCAACCAAGAAGACAGAATAGAAAGGCCACAGAATCTGGTATTAAGTAGAACCAAATGAAACAGAATGAACTCTATACTGTCATAATAACAGGTTTACATGGGACACCTTAAATCAAGAAGGTTTTAACACTAAATATGTTTTAATCACACCTAACGTGGCATTTTAGCATGATATTTATTTGTTTTGTTTTATTATACCTATTCTTTTCTGTGACGACCTATGGTCATATACAATAAATTATACTACTCCCTACTACCTATTTATTTAGTGAAACATTTACATCTTGCTCTTTATCATCGTATCTCAGGGTGGTGGACAGTAAAACCAGTTTAATGACCTTAACCAATAGAAAACAGGAAAAAATAATTTAACTAAAACCATATTAAATAATTTAATACATTGAAACAAGACAGTTAAAACAATTTAAAGCCATAATACTTGCGCAGATTAAAATCGACTAGTCCCCAAAGGCTTTCATAGAAAACCATGTTTTTATGTAGCACCAGAATGATACCAGCATTGGACCTCTTTGTGGCTCTAAGTGGAATGTAAATTTCCCCCCAATCTGGGTGCCACAGCAGAGAAGTCCCTTCCATGTCCTTTACTTAAATTTAAAACAAATCCAATGTAGGGTTAAGCAAATTTAACAGATTCATCCATCCAAGCAGGTGACCCTGAATGCTTAACTCTTAAAAGTGTGGCTTTGAATCCCTATGAATTTAACCATGCCTGTGGTCCTGAATTAGGGTTGCACCCTATGGTGTTACTAAGGCTGGTGTCACTCCTCCCTCCGATGGTGTCACCTGGTGAAGTTCAACCTCTCTACATACCTCTAGTGCAACCTCTCTACATATACATACCTCTAGTGCCACCATTCCACCACTTTAACAGGTACCTAGCAGGAAGCTACAATACAATCTCTTCTTTACTGGAAGGAGTCTTACCTATTGAATACGGGCACTGCAGATGAGTGAGAATTTCATTTGATTCACTTTCCAAATTTGCCAAAGTCTTCATAAATTCATCAGAAAGAACTTGATTTATTGATTTATTTATTTATTTTTACCAAAGTGTGACTGCCATGTGGGGCAGCAGGCGGGGGGGGGGGAGAGCAGATGTATGAATAATATGACTGTTTCATATTATAATTTTATACATTTTATAAATTCACATTTATATTTTTAATTTCACAAAGGAAGCAAAATCATGCACTAGGATCAAATGAACATGCTTTCTGTGATTCTTTTCCTGATCCCATTGAGGTAGTTAGTTGGTGTTTCAGAAACTGTCCAAAGCACATTATGACCAGATTGAACATAACTCCAAAGCACATTATGACCAGATTGAACATAACTCATTCTTATTTTACATTTATTTCTGTATTCATTAAAATACCCTGTGACTGTTTCAGAAGTGATAGTCCACTGGAAAGCCTTACCCTTACTTTAAGCATGTATCTGGAAAAAAGCCTATTAAAATGTATAAATATCTTCTTTTAAAAGTATTCTAGCTTTGGCATTAACACTACAAAAGAGATGTAAAATCTAGCTGTGAGGATGTAATGACTGATAGTTAATGTCCTTAAATTGTAGGACTAGTTCTGCAGGCCAGGCTTGAAATCAACAAATACAGCCATTCTCTTTGATACAGCCACCATAGCAACAGTCTAGATATAAAAATAATTTGGGGGGGGGGAGTAAAGAAAAAGGTCATTTTTCATGTTGTAATAGCTTTCATTCTATGTCTTAATAAATGCATGTTTGTAGATTTGTATAAGCATGATGTAGGAAGTCTGCAAATAAATGTAATTTGCAACAGGGGGATAGCTAACCACTAGCAAACACTTTTGAATAATGAATCCCTACTGTATCAGATGGACGCTATTCATAATAATTCCTTGCTTTTCTCATTTTGTCGTGTACAGTAGCGATTAATCAATTTGCAGTGTTATGTCACCCACAACAAATTGCTAGCACCAAGACAAATTTATTGCTTTATGATAAAAGAACTTGTTTTGGTAGAAATAAATTAAATTTTGGGGTTGTTATTCGACTAGGATGTTTACATATATGACCCATGCCGCATGGGCCAGCTGAGGTGAGGGTATCCAATTATTACTCTTGTGTTTTGAGAATAGTTCAAAGACATGTAAAAAGCAAATGATATGTTTGTACAGCTAACTAGTCCTTGAAGAGTGTTAGGCCTCTTGAGAACTAATACAACATGAATAAAAGTCTCTTATAAAAAGTTAGGTCACATTATTTGGGGCAAATCTTTGTTTCCTACAGTTCATTTGCACTTCTTATATGCTTCTGAGGTACCACTACTGATTGTTATTATGAGAGCTTTAGAGGAAGTCTGAATCTCCTAAGTAAATTGAACATAATATGCTTTGCACTTTTCCTTCTTTTCTAACAGAATTGCAAGAAGCAGATTTCTTTTTTTAATTTAACACATCTATGTTCAGCTCTTTAATAGGTCTTTCTAAGACAAATTCCTATTAGATATAAAACAGAGATAAGGAACATTTGGTCTACCAGGTGGTTTTTTGTTTTGTTTTGTTTTTTGGTCTACAACTCCCACAACAGCCCCTTACCATTGACCATACTAGCTGGGGCTTATGGGAGTTGAAATCTTGATCACCTGGAGGGCCAAAGGTTTTCAAACCATGATAGAAAATAGCAAATACCTAATAAAAAGACAGTTAAGAAAAGAGCTGAGTACAAAGTGACAGCTTAAAATAACTCATCAAGTTAAAAGGCCTGGCAAAACAAAAAGATATTTTCCAGGCACAGAAAAGGCATTATAATCAGCAGGAGGGAAATGGCCTATGCTTTATTCTGCTGCATCTCTTAAGATATGCCTTGCCTCTATGATGATATTTCATGAATTAAGAAATTCATAATAGTAGGTATGCACATCTGTTCTGAGTAGCCACTTACACCCTGTCAAAAAAGGGGAGAAATGCGTTGCTGTGAAAGAGAACAAAGATTTGCATATTTGCATTTGCTAATACATGCATGGGTAGACATACACTTAGAAATAACTTTTAGAAATGTAATTATTTATTTAGTATTCTACCTTTCTCCCAATATGAGAGCCAAGAAAGTTAAACGTCATTATAACAATCACTATAACAACAACAACAACAATAACAACAACAACAGAGTCAATATGAATAAGCTGTCTTATTGAAAACAAGATTAATTTAAAACAGGTTTAAAAGCATTTAAAAAATAGGGATGAGATGAAAAGTCCTTTAAAAGACCTCTCTACAACAAACAATTAATATCCAAAATTTTGTCTGAATAAAAATGTCTTCCCTGCAAATGGAAGGACAAACAGAGGGCAAGCCTGGTCCCTTGTGGGAGGAAATTCCACAGCTTAGGAGCAAACACCAAGACAACTTTTACATGTGCCTTCACCAAAAGTAACTGCAATGGTGCTGGGACCAAGAGAAAGCCCTCCCCTGAGGATCCTAAAACTCAGGAATATTCTTATAGAAAGATACCGTCTTTCAAATAGTTTGGGCTCAAGCCACAATGACTCCATCAGTTATAACCAGTTCTTTGAAAAGATTGATAGTCAATTCTAACTGTCCTGGCAACATCCTGTAGAATCCTGGGATATGCAGTTTAGGGAGGGCTATTCAGAATTCTCAGCCAGAGAACTTTAGTGCCCCCCCCCAACTACAAACCCCATGATTCCATAGTACTGTATGCAGCTATGCCAGTTAAAGTGGAATCATCTCTCTCTCTCTCTTTCTCTCTCTCTCTCTGGCTTTTCTTCGCAAACGAAGATTCAGGAAGGACTCATCCTGCGCTTTCTGCAAGCCCGCTGATGACTAAAAAGGCCAATCCAAGATAAACAAGTCCGGTTGCAGAAAGCACAGCAGAAGGTCTCCTTGGGTGATATTTCCGAGTTGTGATTCTTTCAATGTAACAAGGGCTAGCTCCACTCATTTTGATTTAAAAGTAACTAAAAGCAATCTGTTTATTGCTTTTCAATAATGAGAAACAATAGTTTCAATAAATTGCAACTATAATGGTAACTACTTTTCCAGGGCTTTGGAAATGGAACCAGAACTAATTCATCATAAAAGTAATTTTCTGAGCTCTGCCTCTACCTCAGATGTCATCAAAGTAGCACTCTCCAGATGCAGTGGTATAGCCAACCACTGACTATACCCACTCCTTGGGTGATGATTCCGGGCTGTGATTCTTTCTGCGTTGTTGTTTCTCTTCAAGACTTGTTCGGCGTGAGTTCTCAAATATGGATGGCTTGGGTATGTACAATATGCCTGAGTATGTTTCCTCTCTCAGTATGCTGATTGGCTGCTCAGGAAACACACCCAATCTTACCACCCATATACAAATTTCCTCTCCACCTCACAATCCACTCCTGCCACTCAGTCTGCCTCTACACCCCCAGTCTCACCAGTTGACTGGTGGAGACCCCTCCCTGAGCCATTCACCAGTCATTGGCTGCGATGGGACCCAGGACTTTTTCAGACACTCCTTACCATACAAGAAGCCTCCGGAACAGTTATGACACTGTTGCGTGGCAGGGGGTCCATTTCGGATGACACCGTCCCTCTCTCAGCATCGTCCGTGACTGTTCCGGGTATGATTGGAGGCAGCCGTGCCATATTTTACTCACAGAAGTTGACCATGAGTAAAAAATGGCACGGCTGCCTCCAATCATACCCGGAACAGTCACTGACGATGCCGAGAGAAGGATGGCATCATCCAAAATGGACCCCCTGCCACGCAACAGTGTCGTAACTGTTCCGGAGGCTTCTTGTGCAGTAAGGGGTGTCTGAAAAAGTCCCCAGATAGTCAACTGGTGGCAGCAGCAGCAGCGGGATACCACTGCTGCCACTGCAACAGGACCCAGACAGTCAACTGGTGGTGGTGGCAGCGGCGGGGCAACCATGAGTCACCCACAATGATTCTGGGAGAATGGTGTATGGTACGCCAGGTCCAGTTAGTAGTGCTGTAATTTTGTTCTTATTAACTGTTGTTGTTATTAACCTTGAGTCAACTTCAACTCATGGCAACCCCGTGAATGAGACACTTCCACGATTCCCTGTCCTCAACCACTCTGCTCAGGTCCCACAGGCTCAAGCCCATTGATTGAGTCTATCCATCTGGTATGTGGTCTTCTTCTCTTTTTACTGCCCTCCACCTTTCCTAGCATTGTTGTCTTTTCTAATGAGTCATGCCTTCTCATGATGTGGCCGAAGCATGACAGCCTTAATTTAGTCATCTTGGATTCCAGTAAGAGTTCAGGCTTGATCTGTTCTAGGATCCATTTGTTTGTCTTCTTGGCCATCCACGGTATCCTCAGCACTCTTTTCCAGCACCATATCTTGAATGAGTGGATTTTCTTTCTATTAAGCTTTCTTCACTGTCCAGCTCTCACTTCTATACATGGTAATGGGAAACATGATGGCTTGGATGATCCTAACTTTAGTGTTCAGTTTTATATCTTTGCACTTTAGGATCTTGTCCAGTTCTTTCATAGCTGCCCTTCCTAGTTTTCCTGACTGCAATCTCTGTTCTGATCAATGAATGATCCAAGGTATGGGAAATCTTTAGCTATTTCAATTTTGTTGTTGTGTAGATTGAATTTATGTAAATCCTCCATGGTCATTATTTTTGTTTTCTCAATGTTCAACAATAAGCCTGACTTAGCACATTATTCTTTCACTATCTTTATTAACTGTTCCAAGTCTTTGGACTTTATCAGACAAGCCTCTATGATCGTTCTTTTGTCAGCATATTCTGTACCATTTTTATGCCAGCAAAAGAATGCCCCCCATCAGACATTACCTTACTGGCGTGAAAAGGCAGCCCCAGCACTAATGGAGCAGGAATGGAGGTCCATTCACTTCCTCATTCCAGATCTCACAAACTCTCATGAGAAGATAAGAGCATGGCAATTTCAAAAAATAAAGAAAAAGAAACACACAAAATGTATGCACAAGCATAGAAACACATTTTAAAAATCACAAGTAAACTGAAGAGGTTCATAAAAAGAACATCCCCTACCTGGCTGTCCCGATCTCACCTGGAAGTGTTCTGCCAATTGACACTGCATTCACTGAGCACAATGGAGCAAACTTGCAAATGCTGACAATGCCAGCAAAAAAGCATCACGGGAGATGCCCTTTCTTGTTAATTAGGCATTGTTATGATGCCATATTTACCTGGTCTGATAAAGTCCTTTGTTGTTTTCTGCTAGTAGTATGGTGTCATCTGCATATATGAGTGTTGATATTCCTTCCTCCAATCTTCCCTCCTCCTTCCTCCAAATCTAAACCTGCTCTGCATATGATATTTTCTGCATACAAGTTTAACAAATAGGGTGACAGAGTGCAGCCTTGTCTAGCCCTCTTTCTTATTGGGAACCATTCTGTTTTTCCATATTCTGTTCAAATGGTAGCCTCCTGTCCTGAGAACAGGTTACACATCATGGCAATCAAATATAATGGTACACCCATTTCTTTAAGATCAATACATAGTTTTTTGTGATCTATGCAGTCAAAGGCTTTGCTGTAGTTTATAAAGCACATGCTGATTTTCTTCTGGAATTCCCTGGTGTGCTCCATTATCCAGCATATGCTTGCAATGTGATCCCTAGTGCCTCTTCCTTTCCTGAACCCAACTTGCACCTCTGGACTTTCTTGTTCCATATATGGTAGGAGTCTTTGCTGCAGAATTCTTTGCTTGCATGGGAAATTAATGCAATGGTCTTCTTGTTACTGCAATCTTTTGTGTGTCTTTTTTGTGGGATGATAATGTATATTTATCGTTTCCAATCTGTGGGCCATTGTTTTGTTTTCCATATTTGTTGGCAGTTCTGTAAATCATGTGGTATAAAAAGACCCACTGTTACAACAAGGGAGATATGTTCCCTACAACCAATGTATAGAATATATATGACTGTAAATAAAGGTAATGGTGGTGATAGTGATGATGAAGATAAATTCATTTCATCACAACACAGAAGACAATGACAAGGTAGCTTGTGTGGCTGCCTGCTCACTCTGCTTCCGGGTGCTAACTACTGATGTGCAAGCTCAGGTCACCTATACTTCCTTCCCTTCTAAGGTTTTTCTTTTTTCATCTTTAAACTGGACATCAACTAGATAGACATTCAAATCAAGGATGCCTTGAAATACAGCTTTCCAACCTGTGATTTTTCAGTGTTCCAGCTATGTAGAGAGCCCTCATATGTAGTGGAAGCCCTGCTGTTCTCCTGTTGCTCCCTTTGTGTGGAGAGTAGCAAAAATGAAAATGCATGTTGATCCAACATGCTTCCAAAATAAATGAATAGGGCTTTTGTGTTTTATTCATCGCGGCTAATTTGTACTTGCTGATAATCCAAATTATAAGTATACACCATTTAATGAAGATGTGTTCCTGGGCATTACTTCTTTAACAGAAAATTTGGTCCAAGTTATTCTTGGAAAGAATAGGGATAGATTACTATGCTACATTAAGGAAAGGTAGTTCAATATGTTTGAGAATTATTTTTTTCTGTTCAAAACTAACAATAAGCACGTGTGAAATGAAGCCACCAGGTCAGGTGACCTCTGCATAAGTAAGTAAACACATTTTGAATCTTCTAAAAATCTTCCAATAACCATCTACGCATGTTGTTTTTTTTCCCCAACAGCCTCCACTTTTCTTATGATTTCCATTTTGGTGGCTAAACATAGAGATCTAAGTTTTTTAAAACATGTTGGGGGGAGTTGGTGAGACAGGCTTTTCTACTCTCTCTTTTCTCTGTTTTGCTTCTTCACACATGCTCCATAAGGGTTCCTGGGGCAGCTACTATTTACTTTGCCTGTTATAGGCAAGCACACACAGCACCATTGGGATCTGCTAGAGTAGAATCCCATTCTTTCCCAGTTCAAGCTTTTTTTTTTCATTGTTTACTGCAGACATGTTGCTGCAACCTGACACCAAAAGTCTGTGTTTCTTCAACCCTCCAACATCCCCCCATGCCAATTCTGAAAGACCTTGTTAAGATCATCAGGGGAGAGCTTTCTGTCAGTCCCACCACCTTCAAAGGCACAGTTGGTGAGGCCTTGGGAGACAGCCTTCTCCGTGGCTGCTCCCAGACTGTAAAACTCTCTTCCACAGGAGGTCCTGTTGGCCCCCTCCCTGCTCTTTTTTCATTGACAGTTGAATTAACCACACTGGGGTTGCCAGTTACACGACAATTTTTGTTGTGGGGCTTACCGTGACATCCTGATCCCGTATTCATCCCATGCTGTTTAGATGATTTTTGTCACTCTTTAGGAAATCCTGGAAAATCCCGTGATTGATATTTACACGTAAAAAGTTCTGTTTCTTTTTATTGGTCTCGTACTCTTATATCCCGTGCTTTTGTTGTTTACACATGTTTAGCCTACCGGGATATTATTTATTTATTTATTTATTTTGCTGTCAATCAAGGATGCGATTACTCGTGTTTTCACAACCTCGGTGACGTACTTCCTTTAGAGTTCTGCACCATGAGCGATGCTATCGGATGGCTGGGGTGGGGAGGAGGGGGCAGAGGCTTGTGTTTATCCTGTCTCTTAAAAATGTTAACTCTTTAAGCAGAGGCAGAAGGCATTTTGAAAGACCTAGAATGTGATCTTTCGCTCAGACGCAGGAACAATTAAACCCTGTGCTTTCCTTTTGAAATCAAACCGAGTGGGGGGGGGGAGAGGCTTGCGATTGCCCTGTCTCTTTAAAATGTTAATGCTTAAAGCAGAGGCAGCTGCAGAGTGAAGACTTCGAGCCAGTGACACACAGGCATTTTGAAAGACACAGATGCTGGCATTTTTTTACTGTGCCTTGTGGGGGGTGGTGGAATAAAAGTGTGTTCATTCACTCAGATGCTGGAATATTTTACTGTGCCTGGGTGGTGGTGGTGATGAATGTTTGATTATCCGTTCAGACCCAGAGAGGGGATCCAGGCAGGTAATGAATGGACGACTCTCTGCCCACCATGATCTCTTTGTAACATGCAGTTGAGGAACAGGTTAAAGCTGAAGGGTTTGCAGTGTAGAAATCCATTTAAAAAGGTGATTGAGTACAAGCATACACACACACACCTACATGCAGCTGGAAGGGATGCCTTTGTTTTCAGCTCGTGAGGCTGGGTCTGTTGAACGGGTGACTGACCCCTCCTTTTCTGGTCACTGATCTCTAAGCCCGCCCCCAGTCACGATTTCTGGTCATCCCCTAGTACCAAGATAGTTTGTCCCGGGCTGTATACATTTCTGATTTTCCGAATCCTCCAGTGACTTTTTTTAAAAACGGCACAAACCGCAGGACTGGAAGTCATGCAGGTTGAGGGATAAAAGGTGCCCCCCCCTTACGAAAATCATGTACCTGAGCTGATGTATGTGTAAACAGCCAGGGTTCGACACGAATTCTTCCCACTACATTTTCATCGTGTAAACGGCACCTGGAAGTTCATGGGGAGTCTTCCTCTGTTCAGTTTTGGAAAGACCAAAATGCATCCCCCCCCCACACTGTTACAGATCTAGGGATTGTTTGCAATTCAAGTAAGCCACCTTTTATTTTATTTTTTATTGATTTATTCATTTTTGCTTGGAAAACATCTATTGCCAAAACAAGCACAGCAAATAGGACACAAGTAAGCAAAATGCCTTTAAACCAACAAAGCATGCTTCCCAATTAAACAAGAAAGCATTTGAGAGCAGGCAAGGCATTTCTGCTATTGCAAACACAGATTAATCATAGCGGGCAATTCAAAATCCCTGGAACGCATCATGATACATGAAGTAGCACCAGCTCACCATGTAGACTGGTCATTTGAAAGGATTTTTAAAAAGAAGCAGCAACAGCAGCATTCGTTCCAAGCCCTTGTGAAATTCTTAAATATATCAAGGGATCTGAGTAAAAAGAAAAGTGTGCAGAATAATTTTTTTTGAAAAAAAGTGTAATAACAAATCTGAGAGCAGGGGCAAAGGCACATGTGAACAGTTAAACACTTGATGCGTGACTACTTAGTGATTAGATATTAGGGCATTCTGTAATGATTATGCAGCCAGGAGGAGGCAAGCAGTACTTTCCATGACAAGAAAGACATCACCTATTGAATCTCTTCCTGGTGTCTTTTCATAACAAAGGGGTGATGAACTAGACCAAAAGAGGGAGGGGCAACTTTAGTGCTCCATGACTATGTACATGGATGGCACTATATAAATAAATGATGACAACGTGATATTGTTGAACAGCAACTCCTGCAAATAAAAGCCAACATGTGCAATACACCTGCATGTAGATGTGAAGACAATTTCTTGCACTACTATGTCTGATGTAATGAAAAGAAACCTTTCCCCCTTAGATCAGCTGCTGGAAGGTGTTACCCAGCTGAGTAGTGCAACAAGCTCAATACACATGTCAGAGATGCATTACTGTCTCTCCTAGGAACTGCACACTCACAAACCAAAAGTGTAGGGTTTTTTAAAGATTAAAATCATTTTTATTAAGTCTTTTAAAATAAACATATAGTCTAGACAGTACAAACACATTTAACTTCCTTTTACAAGCAGGTCAACACACATTGAAACAAAACAACATCAACAACCATTTCAACGCATAAATGTAAAACATATTAGAACAATCCCTCCCCTCCCCTAAAAACAAAAAAGACCTCCCACATGTCCCTAAATTGCTTCTACATTTAAATAATCTAAGTTTCTACCTCATCTTTATCTACCATTTCACTTATTCCCTCTATTTACCAACCTAATAA
This sequence comes from Gambelia wislizenii, assembly GCA_030847615.1. Taxonomy (NCBI): domain Eukaryota; kingdom Metazoa; phylum Chordata; class Lepidosauria; order Squamata; family Crotaphytidae; genus Gambelia; species Gambelia wislizenii. Next base: position 40,450,173 of record JAUMIR010000004.1, read on the forward strand.
TAATTCACATTCCTACCTAAATTATAGAAAGAAAACAAGTACTATTACCAATAATAATAGCAATATTCTTTAAGTGTTAAATCCCAGTGTACAAGAATCCCCTCTTATTTGATTTATATAATTTATAAATGGCTCCCAAGTTTTTATAAAATTTTCCACAGAACTTCCTCATATTAAGTTTGTTAGTTTATCCATTTGTGCCACTTCTATTACTTTCTCAATCTAATCCATACATGTTGGTATTCTTTTGGCTTGCCATTGCCTTGCGTAGACTAATCTTGCCACAGTTACTAAGTAATTTATTAACGTGCCTTGTTTCTAGCATATTTAATAGATATAATTCCGGTCTTTGTATTATCCTAAATCCTAATATTTTCCCCATTTTTAAAATTAATTTTAGCCCAATATCTTTATATCTTTTTACTCTTCCACCATAAATGAAAGGATGTACCTACATGACAGTTACATTTCCAGCATAAATTTGAAACATTTTAAAACATTTTAGCCAGTTTATCAGGGGTTAAGTACCAATCATACATCATTTTATAATAATTTTCCAAAAGTGTAGTTTTAACACCTTCTAGTGGCAAAGTGAATCCTGTTTTCTTGGAGCCCTTCAGCACACTAGGAATAGTTTCACAGAGAACCTAGCAGGAAATATGTAAGCCATTGCATATACTTGCCTGCAGGGTGCTTTGTCTAGTTTTAGCTTGTCTGCATATGACTGGTTGAGAACAACCATGTATCATGTATGTATTAACAAGGGGTAAACTTCCAAAATGTCCCACTTTCATCCTCCCACTTCCCCCCTTTGTCCTCAGCATAGTTCATTTGCTGCAAATTGAGTTCAAAGTGCAAAAGTAGTTTGCGCTGAATTAACCCTGCAGCAGGAGAGGAAAGGAGGGGGTGAAAATTTGCCCTTTCCTGTAGGCTCTGGCAAGAACAAACTGCTGCAGCCTCTCCTACCTTGTGTGTTCTTCCTCATTAATAACTTTTGCCATCTTGACTCTGATGTTGCTTGGCCAAACATGTCCTGGTCTTCATTGGTAAAATATTGGAGCTTAGGACTCTCCCTACAAGAAACTGGCTAGGGTTTTTTGATCTGTTGACTATTGTTTGAATCTCCGCTATTCAGAATCTCCTTGAACTCCTTGATCTGAAGGTAGAAAAGAGTTTGGACGAAATGGTTCACAATTACAAACTTTGCCAACATCAATAATGTACATGTCAGGTTTGGGGCTATATATATATTTAAAAGTATTAACAGATGACTAAGGGCTTGTTTATACGAGGAGGGAAAATGTGGATTGATACACACTAATGCCAATTCGAGCAGCTTCTATTTGTCTCAATGGTTTTTTGGCCAGATCGCTAGCATGCAAAGCTATGCACTTTCGCTGTTCCAACAGGTATGCCTGCGAATCAAGATGGTGGGCACAAGTGAATTACTCACATTTTTATTGTCACTAGTTGCCACCGATGAACAGTATTTTTTTTAAAAAAAGCATATCTAAGGTGTGAAAGTGCAATATTCCACCTAAATAAATAGGAAAAGAAAAAAGGCTGCTTCGTTGCCTAAGCACACAATTGCTGTGGCAAAAATCTAACGTGACACTTGTCTTATTAGCAAGCTCCACCCTATATGCACATCCATCTAATCAGCTTTCCACTTCCACTCTTATTGAGAATGTTCATCAAAGTGAATTGGTTGTCTCAATGAGCAGGAATGTGCATTCCCCACGGAGCTTTTTAAAAAATACGGGAAAATCTGCGAAGGCTTCTCCTGCAGAGTTTTTTTTTGTGGATTTGCCCCTTCTGAATACAGTTGGATAGATGCAGGATGACATTTAAACAAATCATATTCTCCTTGAATTCTGTGAGTATTTTCACTGTATAGATAACCTCTAACAATGGTTGAGAGTATAAGCAGGTCAACAGTGTTTATTCAAAAATGGAATGTGTTTATTATGTATTCAAATGGTAACATATAAGACAATATGCAGCAAAAGGTTTTGGTTTTTGGAGGTTTTTGGATTTCACATTTCTGGATTAGGCATGCTCAAGCTGTATTTCAAAAATATTGTGGTTAAATGTGTTATAGTTAAGGATGGACCCATCTGTCAGTTTTGTTTTTCGTTTCCTTTTCCAGCCTTAATTTCATTTCTTCCCAGTTCTACAACAGTTAGCAATTTTTTTTAAAGTCCACATGAAAATTCTACAAGGTAGAAAAATGGCCTATGTCTACTGGAGTATTTGCAAATGCAAAATCAATGGTATTCCACATTGTTGAGATAAACAACAACAACAACAACACATGCTCACGTGAGGCAGATAAATTATTTTTAGTAGCTACCAGCCCTTTTTTGGCAAAAATATGTCACCAGCACTATTTCTGTATCTTAAAAATGGTACTATGGTTATTACGAATTCAACCAGTTCTGAAGCTGCCAAACTGGGAGATGAACCGAAGCCTGAGAGAAAACAGCTATAGTTATTTGTCAGCATGACCTAATGGTATCATGGGGCAATTTTCTACCCCAATAACCAAATAGGGTTTTGTTTTTTGGGGTTTTTTTGCTGTGGAAAACTATCCATCCATTGATTTTCCTTGGTTTTTTTCTGGGCTGTGAGGCCATGTTCTGGAAGAGTTTATTTCTGATGTTTTGCCTGCATCTGTGTCTGGCATCTTCAGAGAATGGTTGGGTAGGGGTGTGTGTAGGGTTTATATACTGTGAATCCCTCCTGAAGAGGATATGTAAATTTGTGTATTTGAATGGCTAGTTTGTGGGTGGAGATATATTAGTGTCTGTTTGGCTAATGGTTGGCTAATGGTCCATTGTCTGCCAACCATTAGCTAAACAGACACTAATCCTCCTTGCATATCTCCACCCGGAAACTAGCCATTCAAATACACAAATCTACATATCCTCTCCAACAGGGGTTCACAGTATATAAACCCCCCACACACACTACTACCCAACCATTCTCTGAAAATACCATTCACAGATGCAGGCAAAACATCAGAAATAAACGCTTCCAGAACATGGCCTCACAGCCCGGAAAAAAACCAAGGAAAATCTATGGATGCCAGCTGTGAAAGCGCTCGACTTCTTATCCATCCATCACTTTTGAAGTGGCCCTGGAAGGTTTCCTGTCCTTCAGAGCCACTTCTCAGAAGGCACAGGTTGCTGCATGGGGGAGAAGGAAGAATGGGCCAAAATAATTTATTTTGCATATTTAGCTACTTTGGGTCCCATATTGGGAGAAAAATGGAACTTAAATCAAACAAACAAATGAACAAATAAATTTTTTTTTGTTAAATGTATGTCCCACTGTTCTTCCAATGAGTTTAAAGCAACATGGTTTGCCTCCTTCCTCCTTTTATCCTCACTATAACCCTATGAAGTAGGTCAGGCTGAAAGAGAATGACTCACCCAAGTTGCCTAGGGAATTGTGTGACTTAGTGACTGGGATTAGAACCTCAATCTCCCAGGGCCCTCTCTGGGACTCTAACCACAATAACACACTCTAATTTCAATGCTACACTGACTCCTTTCTTTCCAAAAAGTTCATTGAGCTCAGTAGGACTTGCTTCTCACTAAACAGGCAGAGAAATAGTTTGTGCACACCAAGCATTTTCTTAGCTGCTTTTGGTCTCAGTGGCATCATTCCAGGCTGATGCCAGCATGACAAGCAGAATGGGACCCTAGGTTGTCTTATGGGTCAGTGACATTGTAAGTAATGCTCTATTAATCAGGAAGTTCCTTTGACACCTGCTCTCCTACTTTATTACCCATGACGGGCAGCCTGTTCCTGATAGTAATCAGCACTCAGAATCTGATGAGGATGTTCCCATGCCTGCTGAATCCTCATCATGTACTAGTATGGTGAAATCTAAGGGTATTTTGGAGGGGGTTTGCCTACCAAGGCTTGCTTCATCACAATGTTTTTAAAGCTAAACAAATCAGGGCCATTGCAACTCTGTGAGCTTTCTCTCTGCATATGGGTGGCCACTCACACATCACCAAAAAAGATGGCATGCTTCAGCATAAAGAGAAGACAAAAGAAGCCACTGCTTTGCATAAGACTGAATATGCTAATTTATTAGAATATTTTTTTTATCATCCCAAAAGAATTACCTCTCACCTGAATGGGAAGGAATATGACCAGGTGTCTTGTTTGCCTCCTCAGTCTGGAGTCTTCATTGCAGATGGACTAATTTAAGGTCTCTAATCTTCTTCCTTATGGTTCTAGATCTTTATATCAGACTAGGACTGGGCTGTTCTTCAAACAGAGGGTAATTTCAAAAAGAGGACTGTCTTTTGTAAAAGAGAACATACAGCTACCCTATGTGTTTGTATCTATATTTAGTAGAGGCCCTGACTGGCATGCATGCACATATGTATGGATGTTAATGCACTTGTGCCCAAATATAGTCATACAATATACCAGGGTTATGAAATACACTATTTTAATTCCAACTTTGATTCATGGCATACTATAGAATGTTTGTGATTCCTAGAGCTCTGTGTGTGTGTGTGTGTGTGTGTGTGTGAAAAATGATCATACAATCTTAACATCATTCTACAGTCTGTTATATAATAATGCAAAAATAGCTGGAAAAAACTTCTAGGCTGATTTCTCAAGAGCAGGATTATTTAGAACTTCAAATACTCTGAAATAACATGGATGAAAGCTAGAGGAGCTCAGAGGAGCTCCCAAGGCAACATTTAGTAGTATGCAAGGTACTGTATACAAAAGTAAAAGATAGATGATAAATTCTATGCATATACAGAAATACTTCCAGGGCATGGATGCTGGTTGATGAAAACAAACCAGTTTTAGCAGTTTTCATTTCTACCAGAAACAGGTCTTTTGTAAATTTAACAGGACTTTGCTATCTAGTCAAGATTAAGCAATCCCCAAACACCTTGCATTACAATAAATACAGCTCATATTAATATATTGTTGCTAGAAAATCCATCCACCGCTATCAAATAGTGGAAGCTGTAGTCACATCTGATTTTAAAAAATGCTTGGGTTCTTCTTGCTAGCCCTGGCTCCAGCACACCAGTAAGTAAATGAGAATGATGATGGTTTGACATGAAAGGCATTAAAATGTCATAAGAATGCAGAGGGTTTGGCTCCCAAACTGTTATGTTTCACCTAGAAAAATCAACAGAGCTTTGGGCAAAAGAATTAAAATCTAGCAAATGTCAAAACATTAACTCTAGACTTTTTTCCAGATAGAAAATAATGTCCCAAACATGAAAATGACATGATACTGATCCAGGGCTGCACATGATATTCACTGTGGTTTATAGTTATGTTTGACAAGAAATCAGTCATAAATAGCTTAGATTTTTCACATATGTGAGGTTATAAGAATGGTTTATCAGTGTTACCTTTAAAATGAATCATTATTTTGACACAGCTCACATTTTTCCTCAGCCTGGGTTTCCTTTTCTGTAAATGCATTTCTCCAAATGTGCATGTCTTACTATTTGCAATTAAAGAATCTTTCTGTGTGCATTTCAAGTGACTCTTACATTGTATCCAGCCTTATGGATACAATCATTCTTAAAGACAAACTGAACAAGACGTGATTGTAGAAGTATTCTGTATATCCACATAACCTCCCACCTTACAAAAAGCTCTGTACAAAAGGCTAGTCTCTTGAGCCACACTGGTGGGGGTGGGGGGAGTGGCAAGTATTAGGTATGGTGGTTTTTATTCATTACTGCCACTTTAATCACTTAGAGATCCAATTAGGTATAAATCATGAGTATTAAGTTACTTTCTCCAAGACTCCTGGTAATACACATGGCTGGCTTTGGAGACTAGATTTAGCACACAGCTGAAAAGGCAGGCAAGCAGGCAGGCAGGCATATGGGTTTTCTTCCCCCCTTTCTCTTGCTGCTATGAAATTGATAAATGAAGCCAACATTCTAGGTGCCGCAGTAATTTCTGTAGTGCAGTCAAGTGCTAGCTCCCTTGCCTCCTTTCGGCAATGAGGGCATGGTTCCCTTTAATACCTCAGCCTTCCCCTGGGCTGCCAAAAGGGCATTCCTTTGCCAGGAACAGTTTCATTTCCATGAAGAAATTTCCCAGGGCACAGCGGAAAACCTGGACAACTCATTAACAAGAGCCTTCCTTTATCGAGCACAGAGGACCAAGAGAGACACCACTTTTCCTTCCTCTTCTGGTTTCTTTCAGCCCCTGGTAGTTTCCATCATATCTCCCCAGCAGCCTGGGAGGTACATATAAGTAAGGATGCTCTGACCTACTTGGAGTCCTGTCCCCCTTTTTCCTTCTTCCCATGGAGAGAATTTCCCCAGCGGCCAGAATTGCTGTCTGGGAAGCATATTTCCTTCTAATCGGTTTTACAGCTCTTTTAAAGTAATATGTCAGATCATTTTCTCCATATACATAGTTAATGAAAGTAACCCTACAAATTCATTTTAAATAGATGGAAGTTGTTATAACCCTGATCTGGAATTTATTATGTTCATTACAATCCTGCTGAAGTAGGTAATGTAATGGACTATTACTTTTATTATCTTTTTAATCCCTCAAAATTATTAGGAACTGACTAATATTTGGCATCACCCTGTTCATGTTTAAACAGAAATTGATACCATCATTCATCTAACAAATGATAAAGCACTTCCCCACTGTCCTAGATCAACAAAAATGGGAAGGATTTTAATTTGGATCAGTCCCAAAGTTTCCAAAAGAAAACTCTAACCATGCAATAAATTAGTGATCAAGTTGTTTAGAGCATTAATGGCTTCATGTTCCCTATGTCATTGCTACCTCTCAGTTTGTAATGCCAATAAGAAAGGTGTTGTTGTTTTTTTACTTATCTCTGAGTCAAATTACTTTTGTATAAAAAACAAGTGTATTTTTTAAAAATCAGATTTAAAATAGTGTTCATTATTTGAAAAAAAATGAACACCACCTGATGAATTTAATTTCATATAAATTTTTCTGCTATATATTTACTAACATCAGCAACTGGCTTTATTCTAACTTCTTCGGAGGACACCACTGAATTGCTTCTTAAATCATGTGTGCCTCAACATTAACTTGTTTTCCCTAGTTGCACACTCTATAGTCTACTTTACTTTTATACTACTAATATACTAATAAAAGCACAAATAGGGGAGAATGGATATGTCTGCTTCAGAGCCTGGAAAAGTTACATTTTGAGACTTCAGCTTCCACAATGACCTAAACATCATGACTTTATTGCAGGAATTTTTGGAGCTGAAGTCCAAAAAAGTATTGTTTTCAAGCATGGCTCTACATCTGGTCTGTGTCAGTTTCACCTGTGTTCATTCATGCACCCAGAGGTTCCAGATGGAACTGTCTTTTTTTTTTAACATGCAAAGATCTTAGCATATTTTGAACATATTTTAAAGCACACAACTTTTGCATGCATTTTACCCTAAAATACATATTTCATATGCATTTTAACTTAAAATGGTATATTACATACACGTTTCAATATTATTTAGGGCCAGCAACTCAGAGGAAGGCAAAGGCAAACCCACTCTGAAGAAATCTTGCCAAGAAAACACCATGATAGGGTCACCTTAGGGTCGCCATAAGTCAGAATCAACTCGAAGGTGCACAACAACAACAAAGAACTGTATCACCAACAACTATATCACCAAATTTCACCTACGTGCGAAAGGGATCTAGGAGTCCTAGTAGACCACAAGTTGAACATGAGTCAACAGTGTGATGCAGCAGCTAAAAAGGCCAATGCAATTTTGGGCTGCATCCATAGACGTATAGTGTCTAGATCAAGGGAAGTAATAGTGCCACTCTATTCTGCCTTGGTCAGGCCTCACGTAGAATACTGTGTCCAGTTCTGGGCACCACAATTCAAAAAGGATATGGACAAATTGGAGCGTGTCCAGAGAAGGGCGACTAAAAAGGTGAAAGGTCTGGAAACAATGCCTTATGAGGAGAGACTTAGGGAGCTGGGTATGTTTAGCCTGGAAAAAAGATGGTTAAGAGGTGATATGATAGCCCTGTTTAAGTATTTGAAGGGGTGTCATGTTGAGGATGGAGCAGACTTGTTTTCTGCTGCTCCAGAGAGTGGAACACGGAGCAATGGATGCAAGCTCCAAGAACAGAGGAACATGAGGAGGAACTTTTTGACAGTAAGAGCTGTTCGGCAGTGGAACACACTCCCTCGGAGCGTGGTGGGTTCTCCTTCCTAGGAGATCTTTAAACAGAGGCTGGATGGCCATCTGTCGGGGATGCTTTGATCGTGATTTCCTGCATGGCAGGGGGTTGGGCTGGATGGCCCTTGTGGTCTCTTCCAACTCTGCAATTCTATGATTCTATGATTCTATGAAATTTAGAGAAGTGTGAAAACCCAAGAACTACAGCATTCCAATCCTTGCATTCATCCATGAAGAGGAAATCAGATCAGTTCACTTTAAAATGAATACACATTTTTTTAAAAGCACAAAACAAAACAAAAAACCAACCAACCAGACAAACAAACCTCAAGCATCCTAAGCACAAAATGATATTTAGAAATAGTTTAGGTTCCAGTTTATCTCTTCTGCACAAGAACCATATAAATTTGCATGAAGGCACTCTAGACTTGCATTTCCACTTCCTAATATGCCTTGTTTGGTTTTAACATTTTGTAGAACTTCACGTAGTTTCTTAATAAAAAGTAATGAAAAGCAAATGAATATTTTAAACAGTGGTGAGCAAAGTGCAGCCCAACAGTTGCATACAGGCAGCCCTTGGGATCCCAAAATGTGGCTCCTAAAGCATCCCTAGATCTCCCCCAGAAGAATAATTTCATGCCAATTTACAGGTGGTTTTTCTTTACTAAATCAGTCAAATTGATCCAAAACTGACAACAGATTCAGCAGTTTAATTTCTCACTTCCCAGGGTCCTCCAACCTGTCAAACAAAACAAAACAAAACAAATGCCAAAAAAACAAAAACAAAAAAACAAAACAAAAACCAAATTAGCCAAAATGGCAGACAGAAGATTAACAACGTTCATAGTAGGATGTGTCATCTAAAAATACTTGTAGCACATAATAAACAAATACCTAGTCAATAAGAGATTAGAAGCTGATATAAATTCCGTGAGTGAAAGTGAAGGGTTTTTTTTTAAATAAGGAAACTAAAGAACACTTCCTCCAATATATATAAACTACTCCTTGTAAGAAGGGACCCAGATCTGATGGGTTGTCTTAACAGTGAAAATAAACCTCTTAGAATTCTCTTAGAATCCTACCTGTCTTAATGGGATCCAACACAATTCTGCTGTATTCAGAAGTAGGGAGGACAAATGCACCATAAACCCCAAGGGAACGGCCTGCAGGGCTTTTCTGAAGTTTTTTTTTTTTTTTAACTCCATGGGGAATGTGCATGATCAATCATTAAGACAGGTGATTGAATTTATTTGCATTTCCCCAGAAAAGTGGAAGTAGAAAGCTGATTGGCTGGATGGGAACAGTGGGTGGGGCTTGCTAAGAAGGCAAGCAACCAGGAATCACCATCTTGGATCTTTGCCTTAGCGACAGTGTGCTGAAACAAAAAAAGAGCCTTTTTCTTTCTTTCTTTAATGTTTATGCGGAAAATCACACTATCACACTTTAGATATGCCTTTTTAAAAATAAAATACTATTTGGCAGTGGCAACTGGTGGAAATAAAAACATGAGCCACACCCCCATCATGCATCACAGGCATGCCCATTGGGACAACAAAACTGGATAGCATGGCATGCCTGTGATTTTGCCAAACATTGTTAAATCAAGTGAATCCTTCAAATTTCCATGAGTACGCATCAATCCACATTTCTCCCCCTTGTATACATGGGCCCTGAAACTGTCAAAGGTCTAAAATGTCACTCCCTTATATAGAATAATTAGTAATTTTTTTTTTCAATATTCAGTATCTGCTGATACAGGCATCTCTCTCTCTCTCTGGCTTTTCTTCGCAAACGAAGATTCAGGAAGGATTCATCCCGCGCTTTCTGCAAGCGCGCTGATGACTAAAAAGGCCAATCCGAGATAAACAAGTCCGGTTGCAAAAAGCACAGCAGAAGGTCTCCTTGGGTGATGTTTTTGGGTTTTGATTCTTTCTGCGTTGTCGTTTCTCTTCAAGACTTGTTCGGCGTGAGTTCTCAAATAAGGCTGCAGCATTGTGGATAGTGCGTCTCCATGCCTCCCGATGTGAGGCCAGGGCGGACCACTGTTGGTGATCAATTTGGCCAAGCCTGAGATGTTGTTTCAGGGAGTCTTTGTATCACTTTTTTGGAGCGCCACTCTTACGCTGACCCGTGGTGAGTTCACCGTAGAGTAGTATTTTTGGGAGGCGATGGTCCTCCATCCTAGAAACGTGCCCTGCCCAGCGCAGCTGCGTTCTCAATATCATGGCCTCAATGCTGGTGATCCCTGCTTGCTTAAGGACAGCAATATTCGTCACATAGTCAGTCCAGTGTATATTTAGGATTGTGCGTAGACAGCGCTGATGAAAGCGCTCAAGGAATCGTAGGTGGTGGCGATAGGTGACCCATGTTTCAGATCCATAAAGGAGGATAACTGAGAGCCAATAAGCTGCAGAGCTTCTGAAAAGTTGTCCTCCTTGCCATGGAAATGATTTATGAAGAAAAACTGATTGGCCCATGTATGGTTCATCTGCCAGGAGTCCTTTCCAAGGTCTAAACTGGGGGGTGGGCATCTGCCAGAGATTGGGGCCTTCATTGGGCCACTGCAGGACCCTGGACAGCCATACCTCCTACCATACAACCTCTCTGACACATGTCCCCATCCTCTGACATGCCTCCCATCCTTGGATTTTTAAAAAATAAAATTGACTTAGGACACCCTACCATATCCACTAGGGCTGTGAAGGCCAGTTTCACTCTGTTTTGAATACCTTTCCTAGGCTGTTTTAGGCACAAGAGAGGCCTTTTCTTACCAAGGAAATAATCAAGAACTCAACTTGTATTTTACTTGTTGTTAAAGTAGAGGACTCTCCTAAGCTTAAAACAGACCTTGGGATCTAAAACATGGTGAACTCTTTTAGGAGGGACGTAAGGGGGCACAAGGAGAGAAAACATTTTTTTCCATAAGCAAAGATCCAGGAAGCTCATTTTAGAAGGCTCTAGTTGTCAGTTTAGGGGATTCAGTGTGGTCTATTGGAAAGACTACTAAACTGAGACTTGGAAGATCCAGGTTCTAGTCCCCACTGAGCCAGAAAATGCATGTAGTGAACTTGGGCCAGTCACTCAGCTTCAGCCCAACCAATCTCATAGAGCCATGTATGCCAGTGGCTCTCAGACTTTGGTTCTGCAGATGCTTAACTTCACCTCCCAGAATTTCTGTACATTGGCCATGCTGGCTGGGACTTCTGGGAATTGACCAAAGTCTAATCAAAAGACAGGGTTTGGAGAAGCACATACTGTTTTGGACTGTATGTGTGCCTTCAAGCAACTTGTCGACTTATGGAGACCCATGTATTTCATAGGGGTTTTGTAGGCAAGGAATACTCAGAGGTGGTTTTGCCAGCTCTTCTTTGTGGTCTCTGTGAATGCACACAATGCACAGAGCAATTCAGAAACTTCTAGAAACCTCAATTCAAACTTTTGGATGGTAGCTCCACCCTCCTGGCCTATATAAGCCCCCACCTCTCACCAACTGCTCAGTTCCTTTTTTTTCCCGCCACGTGAGCAGCACTGAAGGAACTTCAGAGTAAACCTCAGCCTTCCATTGTTCTCTTTTGACTACTTTTCTTCAGAAATACTGACCTTTGGACTGGAATTTGACTCTTCTTGTCTTGCTGTTTTGGATTTGGATCATTTGGATTGGACTGACTCGGTTTTTGACCTCTGGACTTCAAAACGGTACTGTGCCTTTATTCTGCCTTCCCCTTTAAAAATGGACTTCTTTAAGTCATGCTCCCAGTGCTCAGCCAAAATGACTGAATCCAATGGTCATTCTAAGTGCCTTTTATGCTTGGGAGAATTCTATGATGTGAAAACATGCAGGCACTGTAAGGTCTTCACTCCCCATGCCAGGAGAAACTGAGATAAAAGGCTCAAGTCCCTCCTTTATGACCAGGCCCTATCTGCTTCATCCCCGGTGAAGGCCTCTCCTTCAGGGACCACTCCTAAATCAGCCAAGAAACCTACGAAGAAAGGTTCCACCATATTCTGTCCACTTCTAAGGATACCATGAAGCCCACCCTGATGTCTACTCAGGCACGAGACAATGGTACTGCTAAGTCCTGACCAGAGGATACCGAGACTTTGAAGAGCACCCAAAAAGCTGTACTGTCAGGCAAGGTACCAGAAACTGGGCATAAAGCAGATATGGTGAAGGACCCTTCACCTAAGAAGGCCAAGACCAGTGGGAGCAAGGATTTCCCCCAATGGGGTTGGTCCCGCGAAAGGGAGAGGCCCAAACAATCAGATCAACAGCCACGTGATCCTAAGATGAAGAGGCCTAAGAGTGGGATGGAAGGAGGTTCCCCGGTATCGCCTCCTGCAAAGGCGTTTGACAATACTGTCCCCAGAGTGGTACCAAGAAGCCGAGCCTGACGATATATCAGACGATGCAGTGGGCAGTTCTCCACCGAGTATCAGGATCATCAGAGTATCACACTTGAAATCGCTGCCAGCCCTCGGTACCATGGTGTGCCAGTGTGATTGGTCTCATTCTCACTTCCGTTCCTGTTCCCGGCCTCACTCCTGTTCCCACTCCAGATCCCATTCAGGATCTCACCAGAGTCTTTGATGGTCCCACTCTTGGTCCCATTCACGATCCCATTCCCATTCCTGCTCACAGGGACGGGCAAGAACATGCTCCTGCTTGCACTCTGCTCAAGATCGCCGGTCCCGTTCTTTGCTGATGTACAGCCCAGGTCTGTAGGTGGGTCTCTGCACCAGACACCAGCAAAGGTGGTACCTGACAAGCCGACGACACCATACCCAAGCCCACCCTCCAGATCACTAGTATCAAGGTCTTGGTCCCACTCTGACTCAAGGTCCCATTCGCCTCATCCACGTCTGCGTCCTTCTCACTCAGTGTCCTGTAGTTCACAGCACTCAGAGGATGACTCCCTCTGGTATGAGGATGACTGGTCCTGGGATAGATACGAGAGGTACCGTTACGACGTTCCCCCATTCTGGGGCTTCCACTCGGATCGGTACTACTGGGGGCCTGATGCCCAGTACCTCTACTTTGACGAGCCCTCCCCAGTTCTGTACAGCAGGTGAGACCATTATGACCACTCACCACGCTACCATAGAGATGGTAGGGATAGAAGACGGTACTGTTGATCATCAGACAAGCGATATCGGCACCCAAAGCTGTGCCAATCAGTTCATGTCGACTCTCCTCAATGAGACAGGATGATTGGGAGTCCAGATCCTGATTGAAACGGGTCCCAAGATGGTCTTCTCTGCACTCTCTGCGGGCACCCCATAGAACCCCTCGGTCACCTCATGGGCTACCTTAGTCAAAACCCACTGATCCTAATAAGGCAACAAGTCCAATTATGGCAGGGCAGCCAAAACCACTTATGCCACCACCGATCATGAAAACATCAGATCGTGAGTTGGATGGATCACATGCTGAGACTCCATCACCGAAACCGTCTCCTCAGAGCAAGAGTGCATACATCGAACCTCCATCCCCTACGGACGATGTTCGCTAGTTCACGGAATTTGTGGACCGCATGGCAGCGTCGCTTGGGCTGAAGATCAACCAGCCGGATGTACATGTGGATGACCCCATCTTCCATGACCTCCAGAGGCAGGCCCTCCACTACCTCATATTCCCATCTCACCCTTCTTGACACAAATTGTCAAGACAGCCTGGGTTACTCCATCTTCTGTTCCCCCTACTTCCAAGAGGCTGGAACATCTTTATAGAATGTCTGAGGATGTGGCTCCATGGCTGGCTTCGCACCCAAAGCCAAACTCCATAATCATTGACGCAGCTCAAATGTGCATGTCACACAAAGGCCATTCTTCTCCCATGGACCAAGAGGGCAAGAAACTGGATGCCATCAGGAGAAAATTCTACTCAGCATCCCTCCTTATAAAAATTGCAAATTACAGTGCCTGTATGGGGGCTTATCAAAGACACCTTTGGGACACCATCTCGTCCTATTTGGATAAAGTTCCCCAGCAGAATCTTAAACTCGTGCACAACATGAGGGATGATGGCCTCACCTTGGCCAACTACCAACGCAAATCAGCTGAGCATGTGGCAGACTGTGCCAGGAAAGTTCTTGCAAGCGCTATTGCTGTTCACAGGCACGCGTGGCTCCGTTCATCTGGCTTCTCCTCTACAACCCGGTTGGTGATTGAGGACCTTCCTTTTGATGAGGGTGGTCTCTTCCATACAGAGATGGATACAAAGTTGGAGCACACCCATAAGATGAGGACAACTGCGAAGTGTTTTGGCATACCTCCACCTAGCCAAGCCTCCCACTCTCGCTTCTACAGTAAACATTTCCCGCCAGCGTTTCACAGAAGGTACAGCCCTCTGACAGCTGGCTCTCAGCATGCCTCTCAGACATACCCACAATATCAGAAGATGTTCCCGGCCACATCTAAATCCAAGTCTCAGTTCCAGAAAAAGAAGCCTGACTTGTCTAATCAGTGGGTACCTGCTCTCTACACCCATGCCCACAGCCAGCATGCCAGCAGATGAGCTTCTTGTTACTTTCCACCAATGGCACAAAATTACATCAGACTCATGGGTCCTCAGTATTATCCTAAAAGGATACTTCATAGAGTTCGATAGTCTCCATGGGGGTATTCAAATTCATGCTCCCATCCGTACATCTCGTAAGGAGATGTTCACACCTTACTCAAAAAAAAAAGGGGGCTATTGAAAGAATCACCCAACGCCAACAAGGGGAGTCCTTCTTCTCCCGCTACTTCCTAGTGAACAAAAAAGATGGTGGATTATGCCCTATTTTGGACCTTCAAGATGTGAACCACTACATTATACCCAAGCGTTTCAAGATGGTTACTCTCTCCTCTATCCTTCCATTCCTCCAAGCTGGAGACTGGTTCACTACCATCGACCTTTGCGATGCATACTTCCATATTGCGATAGCCCGACCTCACAGATGGTTCTTGGCATTTGCGGTAGGCTCCACCATGTACTGCTTCACAGTGCTCCCATTTGGCCTCTGTACAGCTCCAAGAGTGTTCACAAAGTGCATGGCACCAATCATAGCTCACCTTCACATGAAAGGTGTGGTGATCTTCCCATACCTGGATGAGTGGTTGATTATGGGCTCCTCCAAGACAAAAGTCGCAGAAGATGTTGCCACAACAATTTCTCTGCTCAAGGACTTAGGCCTGATGGTCAACCTAGACAAGTCTCACTTAGAGCCATCAAGGATCGCAAAGTTCACTGGAGCACAGCTGGACTCTATTCAGGGCATGCATTCCTCCCATAAGAACAGTTCATCGTCCTGCAAAGAATGGTGCATCACTGTATTGCTCGAAGGAGAGTAACAGCACACTTCATTCAGAGTGTCCTGGTCCTGGGACATATGGCATCTACCACAGCCATGACCCCCTTCGCCAGACTGCAGATGTGACCACTGCAGGTGTGGTTTCTACAGGTGTTCAGCTCAATGAGAGACAACCCGTTGAAGCTACTGCAGTGCCTCCTCCCTTACTCAAGCTGCTAGAGTGGTGGACTCTTCCACGAAACATGCAGCATGATCTACCCCTTGCAACCCCTCATCTTTCCAGTTCCCTGATGATGGATGCATCCACAATGGGATGGGGAGCTAACACACATTGGAAACTGCTTAATGCATTGTAGATGTGTAAATTGCTATTGCTTAAAACAAATTGTAAGCTGCTCTGATAGCCTTTGTGGCTGAAGAGTGGGGTATAAATACCTAATAAATAAAATAAAATAAATAAAAACTCTCACGGCCTAATTATTCATGGCCTCTGGTCACCAAAGGAAAACAAACTCCACATCAATGCCCTGGAGCTTCTAGCAGTGTTCAAAGCTTTGAAGACATTCAAGTCTTCTCTTCAGGGCAGAGTATCAGACAACACCACTACAGTATTCTACATCAACAAACAAGGGGTAACCAGGTCCCAAACACTGCTGGAGTTAGCAATGCAAATATAGAACTGGTGCATCCCCAGATGGATATTCCTAACAGCCATACACCTGGCAGGGAAACAGAAGGAGGTTGCAGACTCTCTGAGTCGAGTCAAAGCCAATTTCCATGAATGGTCAATGGCTACGGATGTCCTGCTAACCCTCTTCACAGAATTCTCCAACCACAGACCTCTTCGCAACATGGCAGAATGCCAAATGCCGGCTCTACTGCTCGAGACAGCTACTATCACATGGGAATCTGGGAGACACCTTCCTGTTCAGATGGACAGGAATCTTGCTTTACGCCTTTCCCCCATTCCCACTCCTCTCCAGAGTCATGGCAAAGCTGAGACGTGACAACTCGCAATGCTACTGATAACTCCCTGGCAGCCGAGACAACCCTGGTTTGCACCTCTTCTCCTTCTCTCCAAACAGCACGTCCACCGTTTTCCTCTGTGGAGGGATATCCTGTCAATGCAGAATGGCCATGTCTTCCACCCCAATCTGGAGATGATCAACCCAACAGAGTGGCTCCTCGGCCAGTAGCTCCTCTATCAGATTCAGCAAGGTCTATACTTCAAGCGGCTCAATGCCCCTCCACACTGAAATCCTACCAATATAAATGGCAGAAGTTCTGAGACTTCCTCAACAAAGTGTCGATCCCACTTCTTGATTTTCTAGCCTCCTTGTCAGCAAAAGGGCTCTCCCTCTCTTCTGTGTGGACCTATGTGGCAGCAGTGTCTTCAAACTTCCAACATCTTGGAATGAATTCTTGCTTTGCGGACCTCCTTGTCCATTGTTTCTTGCAAGGTTACAAGAACTTGCACTCACCAGTGGCTGGTCCCATCACCTCATGGGATCTTCAATTGGTCCTGCAGTCTGTATCACACCCTCCCTTCAAACCCTTGGACTCAGTTGACACATGCCTTTTTCACAGGAAGGGCAAGTGAAAATGTGTGCCCTCAGGGTGGATGCCCCCATACCCAATTCCACAGGAATAGAGTTTTACGCTGACCGGATGTAGTGTTCTTACCCAAGGTGGTCTCCTCTTTCCACCTTAATCAGGACATAGTTTTGCCATCCTTTGACACCACATCGATGCCAAACAGTGTTACTGCTCGCCACCCGCTTGACATATGGGTGGCGTTGGAGCTTTATAGAACGGCACCCTTCCACCGCACCAATAAACTGTTTGTCTGTTATTCTGGCTCCAAAAGGGACTCGCAGTCTCATCCCAACACTTCTCCAAGTGGGTTGCCTTGACAATCCAGATTTCGTATGAGGTGATGGGCGTGCCCCTACTTCCTCCTACTAGAGCAACAGCTACCTCAGCAGTGTTCCTGAATGGTGTGCTGCTGCCGGACATTTGCCAAGTGGCTATGTGGGCAACACTGCTCACCTTTGTGAAGAACTATAAATTGGACTCTTCCAGTACTGATGGCTCAGCCCTAGCCAAGGCAGTACTTGCCCATCCACCCTTGGGTGATTAGCTCACTACTAATAGTATGTTTTAATATGGTTATTTCTGGTTATAACATGTTTTTGTTTTTGTCTTTATTGGTCTGGACACCCCCACCGTCCTGACTCCTGAGCTTGTTAGTCTACCCATCGTGTGCATTTACAGAGACCACGAAGAAGAAGAACGGGTTACTTACCATAACTGTAGTTCTTCGAGTGGTCTTCTGTGAATTCACACAAAGCCATCCTCCTCCCCTCTGGTGTCCTACCTCTCACATACGTATTTAAATGTGGCTACAAGGAACTGAGCAGTTGGTGAGAGGTGGGGGCTTATGTAGGCCAGGGGTGAGGGGGCAGAGCTACCGTCCAAAAGTTTGAATTGCAGTTTCTAGAAGTTTCTGAAGTACTCTGCGCAGGTGCAGGATTAACCCATTGTGTGAATTCACAGAAGACCACTTGAAGAACTATAATTACAGTAAGTAACCCATTCTTCCTTCCACTGAAATATAGCCTACAGCACATGGTATTTATTGGTGGTTTCCTTTCCAAGTGCTACCCACAGTTAACCCTGCTTAACTTCCAAGATCAGATGGGATCTGGTGCCTTTAGGGGATAAAACTCCCCAAATCCTCTAGCCAGCATGAGTGTATTGTTTGGGGGATACTGGGAGTTCAAATCCAAGCTTTCTAAAGCATTTGTGCAATCTGCAGGGACCCTGGAACTGTTTATAAGGGAAGGGACTCAGCATTGGGAAGCAGGTTATTATCAGTTTTGACTACCTGCAGGTATGTTTTTATAAAACAATGAAGACACAGAATAAATTGTACTAAAAGAATCATCATCATCCAACTGAAGCTGATAACAGTTTGAATGCAATGAAAACAAGAGCAAAACTGGGGTCATTTAGTATACCTCTGAGTGATAATTTCTGACGGGGCTCAACTACATAGGAGTCTTAGGAGATTTTCAGATGGGGCTAATATTGTGGAGCAGGCATGGAACAGGGTCGAGAAAGGGGCTGTCATTCAGACAACATTGACCCCTTCCGTCCTGCCCCTGTGCTGCTCCCAGGATATTCTACTCATGATGAAAACTCGTGAATAGAACATCCCTTCTGTGCCTGCCATGGAATCAGGGACGTGGGAAGTGGAGCCCCGTCTCTGTTCCGCGACGGTAGAGGAGCTCCGTGACAGGCACTTCCTGCCACGATTGGGATAGGCAGGTAAGTGCCACCCTTCTTCCACCCTCCCTGTCATAAAATATGCAAAGTGCGTTCACTCTCTGCCCATCCGAGCAGAGATGCATGCAGCAAAGTAGCGTGGGCTTTTGAGCAAAGCCATGCACACCTCTGGTGCAAAAGAAAAGACTATTTTAATTTTCTTTTATGGCTTTATTAAAGGGTAAAGTAAAATAAAATAGACAGCAGAAGACATTCATCCATGCTTCTGTATGCTCCAAGGTTCCTCAGGAGCTAAAAGAAAAAGAAAGAAAAGGAGCCCCCAAAATGCAGGAGGCACACACACAAGCTCTAAAATCCCCTCCCAGTTAAATACCTTTCCAAAACATTCAATCCTTCTGAAAAGCGAAACAAGAAACTGGACCCTTAGTTTCATTTCTCGCTCTCAAACTCTGAAGGACAGGAAAACATAACAACAAGAGAGATTTATGAGTTCTAATAGACAAGCTGGCATCTTCAGTGCCTTGGTGAATAAAATTACCCAAAGGGGGGAGATAGGCTTCTAATTACAATATCTATTTTCCCTGACACTCCCTGGGTTCCTTTTTTATTTTAAATTTATTTTTATATTTGTTTTCTTCCTTTGACAGCTGGGGGGGGGGTGTTTCTTTTTGAATTTCCCTCCTGCTCGTTCTCTCCTGAGAATGAGCAAGATTTCCCCTGGCTGGTCGTAAAAGCAGCCTTATGACAGCCAGCCATCAAGCAGGGAGGGAGCACGTTCCTAGAGCGGAATGGAGGTAAGTCTCTGAACATTTACCTCCATTCTGTTGCAGGAACAGGAGAGGAGGTGGTGGGGCAGCAACAGGCTTTTTGGCCCCATCTGAAAATCTCCTTAGTGGTTCAATTTTGCCTGATCATTTCAGGAGGACTCAGCCCACCCACCCCTAGCCTGGGGTGGGACTTGGTCCCCTTCCTCTCCTGTTCTAGGATCCATGGCAAACTGAGAATTACACTTCCATCATTCTCTTTAAAATTCTATGAGATCATGGAGTGTACATCTGAGCAAAATTTCTTTCTCCAGTCCTACTGAAGCATGGGATGTGAACTTGGTTCTACTGCTTTAGATGGATTTAAATATTATTTTACATTCCTCTTTATCCTGAAGAAATGCTACTGAGGGGGGAAATGGATTTGCTCCCAAACACAGGCAAGAATTTTTCCATTGTGTTAATTTCCTTTCTAGTGCTGCTTTAACAAGATTCACACTGTACTAAAGAGAAAAACAAAAACCGTAAAAAAAAAAAGAAGAAGTGGTATTCCAAACACTGCTTTTAATAAGTGTGAAAGCTCTTCTCTCATTCCAGCCCTAGGGCCAATGAATGAAAAGTGTCAGTCCCATGCTCTTGTAGATTTAAACTGAATGAAAGTGTTCCCTTTGAAAAGCTTGTTCTGTCTGACAATTATGAATGTGCTCCTGTTTGCAGTTTCTCTTTGGATACCCATCTCTTCTGTACTGAAGTGGCTTTTCACTTAGCTAAAAATTAACAGGGTACCACAGAATGACAGGATTCCAGAACATTAATGTACAAATACCCCAGTTGTTCCTATGCAACTAAGTGTGTGTGTGTGTATGTGTGTGTGTGTGTCTGAGCACCAAGAAAATGCATTTTCTGCATTTTCTGTGTAAATTACCACTACAACTCCTCCTCCTTGTTACTATTAACACTGTCATCATCTCTCCACTGTTGAAAACACTCTACTTATATCATTCCAGTGCATATCCCTTGCGTATTCCCATATTAAAGATACTGTTTGAGGGGAGAGGAAATTTAAGACCACTGACTAAATTCAAGTCATAGCTGAACCAGGGTTTTCTGGCTTGATAGTTCAGATTATTAGTCACCACATTAGATCTAAAATAAATTTTTAAAAACTCTCTGTATTCTCCCTCTCACTTACTCACACACACACACATGTGTACTCCATAGCCCTGATTCTATATTTCCACCTAAAAATAAAAGAGGAAAGAAGACAGAGGAGTCCTGTACACCTTTAAGACTAACTAATTTACATTAGCATGAGTCCTCATAGATTACAATCCATTTTCTTGGGTACATTAAGGAATACAATATTCCAACCTCAGATATAAATAGGCAAGCTACATATTTATTTAATATATTTTCACCCCAAGATGCACACTAGGAATAATGTGTGAACAGCTCTGAACATCTGTGCATTTTAAGCATATCTTAACTCTCTGTGTTGGAGTTAATGTGACAATGCAAGTATTTTTATGAATTCTGCCACGCAGTGAGAGATGTACCTGTTGAAATTATCTGTGCCATAGCAAAACAGAGAAGAAGCTTATTTCAATTCTTGTCTCATAAGAGCTATACTTGTTGCCTAAATACCCTAAAGGCACCAGATCCTGTCTGATCTAGGAAACTAAGCAGGGCCAGCCCTGGTTAGTACTTGGATGGGAGACCACCAATAAATTCTAGGTACTGTATGTAGGCTATATTTCAGGGGAAGGAACTGGCAAAATCACCTCTGAGTATTCCTTGGTTAAGAAAACCCTGTGAAATTTATGGAGTCACCATAAGTTGACAGGCAGCTTGAAGGCACATACATACAAGAGCTATACCACATACATAACTCTCATACCACCAAACAAACTTTATAAAAAGCATGCCTCAGGGCAGGAGGCAGGAAGCACTGTCATCCAAGCAATTGTATCAGACCAATTATTCCCCTTTTAAACAAAAAGGCATTGTAAGCCTATAGACTGATTACAGTCTTTCTTTCTCTAAACAGCTCCCCCGCCCCACAATTCTCTTAATTATCTAGTGAAATCAGCCAGTTCTATGTTATTAACCTTTTAAGGCTCTTTGGTGAAGATCACACAGCTTTCTGACTAATATTCATGCCTGGACGATATAGTCTGTAACCTGTTGAATATTATATGGTTAACCCTTGAATGTAAGCATGGGCTCCAATTATAGTTCAATCAAAACCTACATTTTAATCTCTGATTAATCAGCAAATGCTTTAATCATACCCAGGAATCTATTAATGCCCTCTTCAGTCCTAATGGCCTGGGAAAGTCTTTTGTAATTGAAACAACAGTGTAGTTCAATCCAACAGGGAACATTATTAGGAACCAGAAGGAATTATAGAAACTCAAACATGGGAGGCAGGAAATCCAGTTTCTCCCATCAGCAAAAATGCCATGGATAGGACTCAAGACTGCTTTTTCTTCACACAATTGTGCTGCAAACTCTTAACACTCCCAGAATTCTTAAGTTCAAGTGAATGGAAATGGCATTGGTGAGTGGAACTGTAAATGTGTGTGTGTGGTGTGTGTGTGTGTCTTGAAATGAACTGTGCACAGCCCGTTGTGCTGGCATGATTGATACTGGAGCATGTAGGTGTAATGAAACTGATGCTGTCTCTTCTGCACCTGTGATTTATTGAGTACAAATTTAAGATGAGAAAAGACCCCATACCAGGAGCTGTATCTTCCCCCTCAAAGGGAGGCTGCTCATCCATCACCGGCCATTGCAAAAGGGCCCAATAGCAAGCGGCTCATCAGATGAGCCAATAGTCTCTTTGTTGGGATTCCTAACAAGTGTTGGATCAGCAAAAGTCTATTTAGGCTTGTGGACCTTTCAGGACCAATTTGTAGTGGGTCACTGACTCTGCTTGTGTATTATCTTCTTTACTTACTACTACCAGTTGGGGAAGCAGCAAAGATTAATGGTTTTAGCTGTTGACTGTTCGGGGCAATCTACTGCTTCTGGAGTCAAAAGATTAAGATTTGTGTATGAGAACCATGGGTGTTTGTGCATGTGTGGCTTACCAGCCTGCTGGCTTCATACAGAGAGTGGCTCTATGATAACAGAAATTGGAAAAGTTACTTTTTTGTATTACAACTTAAGCATTGCCAGTTTTGTAGAGAGAGGGTATCTGTGATACCAGAGTTGCATAATATTACTTTTTTGTAATCAACTCTCATGGTCACTGGCCATGCTGGCTGGGGCATTCTGGGAGCTGGACTCCAAATTTCCCCCCACAAGCTCTGCTCTTTAATGCTGAACAATATATTCCTACTATGCCACAGAAATCATACAGTTTGGTTCTTGGTGAGAGGAATTCTTACTGATATTCTGGGACAATGATGAAGAAATGGTATTGGAACCTGTTATACTGCTAATGTATATGTTACAGTCATCAAGTGGAGGACATTTTATATCTTTCCATGTGGCTAAGAGCTTCATATATGTGTCTGTGCGTGCGTGCTCATGTGTGCCTTTAAGTCACCTGTCAACTTACGGTGACCCCTTGAATTTCATAGGGTTTTCTTAGGCAAGGAATACTTAGAGGTGGTTTTGTCAGTTCCTTCCTGTGAAATATAGCCTACAGCACCTGGTATTTGTTGGTGGCCTCCCATCCAAGTACTAACTAGGACTGACCCTGCTTAGCTTCCAAGATCAGATGGGATCTGGTGCCTTTAGATTATTTAGTCCTTTCATACATGCATATCCTCCATTTTCCTCCAAGTCACAAACATGATTCTCTTTTCCTACATTTTCTTCTTACTACAGTCCTGTTGAGTAAGGTTAGACTGAAAGAGGAGATGCACAAAGGGCACCCAGTCATTTCATTGCTGCATCAGGATTTAAACCTCCTCAATCCCAGTGGGAGAATCTAAGCACTGCACTGCTATGACTCTGGTTGTGTCTGGTTAGCTGGTGCATGTAAGTCAAATTTGACAGGTGACTTTCTTCACTCTACTACCAGCCTTTTCTAGGAGGTTTGCATTTATGTGGATAAAACAGATGTATTCACTTGAAGAAGCAATCTACAGGTACACAATATTCAAAAATTTTGAAACCATTTGGGGAAGGGTGGATCATTTCTTTCTTTCTTTTATTTATTTATTTATTTATTTTAGAAACAACAGACATTGGGGTGGAAATGAAGTATGTGCAGTCCTTAATTTCTTGTCAAACCAAAATTTATGTTATTGCTCTAAAAGCATAAAAAATAAATTATTTATAATTGGCATATACAAATTTGCTACTTGACACATTTGTGAAATTTACAAAACAGTTCTATACATGCTTGCTCAGAGGTCAGGCCCATTCTGTTTAATAGATCTTCCTTTCAGGTAAGGCCACATAGAACTGCTGCCTCAACTTTTTAAAAAAATCTATATAAGCAAAAGTGAGAATGCTATAGGTGCCACACTGTACTATCCAGGCACATAATTTGGGGTGGGGTGATTCCATCAGAGAAATGGGGGGGGGAGGTTGAAAATTAAAAACAAAAACAAATGTTATAGTAAACAAAAGAAAATTAGTCCTGAATTCTATTGATAAGTCCCAATTAGAATAGACTCACTGGAATTAATTCTTGAATGGTAAATCAATACATGTGTAAATCCCATTGATTCAAATGGTCTACTCTAGTTTGGACCACCAACAGATTTTAGGATATTATCTTTACAAGGCAGTTCATTCATTTCAAAAAGAGAAAATCCAACCCATGTCCTGCCAGATTTCCAGTTTGTCCCTTGAAAAAAAAGGGATGGGAGGGAATCCTAGTTCCCCCCCCCCACCAGCTGTTTACATTTTTGGTACTCTGTATGAAGAGTGATCACTGTATTGTCAAACAAAGGTAGAAAAACAAGGGACATCCTCATGACCAGCAATGTGAGTATCTGTTTCTGTGAAAAAGGATTTCTGGAACAGGGACTTGGATCTGCCATTTAAACATTTGTCACCCAATTTAAATAGATGCAGATGTTCTAATTGTTGTTTTAAAAATCCCTAACCACAACTCAGATTTCTACTCCACACTTGGCCTCAGCTTCCCATCTGTCAAATGCACATGATCTCACAGAACTATGGTTGGGAAAATGGATGATATAAAGCTTGTAAAATTAGCACTGCATTTCTAGGGAACTGCATCTCACTGATAGTGTGCAGCATGCCTCACTCATGTGAGGCAAGGGGTGATTGGAGAGGGGCAAGTTGATACACAATGAAGCATGCATAGATGTTAGTAGGTACACCTAAACTTACTGTGCAACCTGTAGCCAAAGTGTGAAGACACACACAACTAAAGGTGGTGGCAGGTTTGGGTGTGCAATGCCAGTATCCTGGTGAGACCAAACTCTTTTACCCCAAAAGGCTCTGATGCTGAATATAAAGTTCAAAAAAGGAGGAAGTTTATTTTAAAGAACAAAAGTAAAGGGCTTTCTCCTCCCCAGCTGTAAAAGCTTGAAATAAAAGGTACTTTACAGTTTGAGTTTCAGCAATCTTCAGGGTGTCATCTCTCTGGGTTTGATCTTGGTTTGATCTCCTCACTCAATGGAGCTGGTGCAGGGTCTTTCAGCTCCTGATTCCTTTGACTTATTTGTTGTTGGCAACTAATTTGGCTAAATGGTGTAAGAAATGCCCTTCCTGGCTGTCTGGGCCTGTTTGCCACCAATAAAACAGTTCCCTGCAAGCTCACAGCAAAGACTGAGCAAAAAACTAAAAAAAACTTCTAGCCAAACCAGAGCTTGCTGGGAAGGAACAAACCAAACCTGGAAAAATGCAGGGGAATTCTTCAGCTCCTCCCACAACTCTAATACAAAGAGGCATTTCTATGCACAGACATACTAAGGCCTTAACTAAAACAAAGGAAAATGCAGGGGAGATTCAAACAGTCCTGGCTGGACATCACATAAAGCATTGTTCATGTCAGCCACCATCTGTGTACTGTACCCATATTATGCTGTCTCCTTATACTTTTATTTGTTCCAGGGACAAGCCTGACAATGGTGGTGGTGTCTTATGTAAAAGTACCAGCCACTGAAGGATCTTTACATTCCAAAATAGTTATTATGTTAAGACAAATTATGTCAATTTTCATTGTTAATCTAGATTCATTCTTAGGCCGATTTCTGTAAATGCTATCCATTGCTGTGAAAGGGACCTTGGAAGGTAAACAGGATTATACATATGTATGAAGCTGCCTTATGCCAGATCAGATCATTGGTCCATCTAGGCCAGCATCGTCTATGCGGGGTGAAAACATATGGCCCTCCAGATGTTGGACTGCAACTCACAACAGCCCTAGCCACCATAGCTAACAATGAGGGATGATGAGAGTTGCAGCCTGGTGTTCAATAACAGGAATTGGGAAAGATTTTCAGGCTCAAGTCTTTTCCCATTTCCAACACTATCTGAAAATGCATGCTGGAAACTGAACCCATCTGGAACCGTTTGCAGGGAAATGATATACCTAGAGAGTATAGCCCTTTTCCCCAAACAGGCAAATAATGTGAATGCAGCTGTGCTCTAATATGTAGAGACAATGTTGACTGTAATAAAGCATAGAGCAACACATTTCTCATACTCTTTGGGTGTTTTTAGAAGTGGTGGAGAAACTAACTCAGTTCACCAATTTTTTCAATGTTGATCTCATACACAAACCACAGATCAATTGTCCTTCAAAATTCACAATTTACTGACTTTTTCAGTTTTTCAGCCTCCAATCAAAAACATATGAAAACATGAATATACTAAGGATAAGTGCAAACCAATGATTCTCAAAAATGAAAGAAAAAAATATCCATGTGCAAACAAAGTGTACACATTAGTGAAAATCATGCATAAAATGCATTACAGTAGTAATATACAAAAATGTACATTAGGCAAAATTGTATACACAATGCAAGCATTAGGACAGGTATATATAAAAATGCATATGGATTAAAGTCTACAATAAACCAAACTTAAGACTGAGAAGTGAGAAACTAAAACTGCCATTCAAACCAGCATGGTGTAGTAGTTTCAGTATTGGACCTATGACTCTTGAGACCAGGGTTCAAATCCCTGCTTGGGCATAGAAACCCACTGGGTGACCTTGGGCAAGTCACATTCATGTGTCTGGAAGAACAATTAGGCACATTTCAATTTCAACACATCTCATGAATTAAGCAGCTTCTTCAAATCATTCTACAATTTGGTTTTTCAATGCAATATATATTATCAGCTGGCAATTCAGCCACAGCAATATTTAAACAAAGAGTTTTGGATATGAATGCCCAAGTGGACATTGAGACACTTGCAAACATCAGGTTGTTGAAATGCTGGGCCCAAAATAAACTGTCATTCCAAGCAGAAAAATATTTAGAAATGGGCCTGACTCAACACCACAGGATAGCTCTAACTAGAGTGAGATTTGAGAAGCTGTGTGGTTGTGGTGGTTGGCTTTTCTTCGCAAACGAAGATTCAGGAAGGACATCCATGGTCAAATATGGCTGCTTTCACCAAGTGCCATACATGGAGAGAATATGTGTTTGCAGAGCATCTGTAATAGAAAATATAGCACACATTCTATTCAATTGCCAATTATATACTCCAGTGAGCACTTGTAGGCTGGACAGAACTATACATTGGGACTGCAACAAATGGTTAACCTACTTCCTCCAGAGTACAAATACTTATGTAGTCATTAGATTGGCTAAGTTTATAACCAAAGCTGGACAATTGAGATCTCATTTTATTGAACACATTGGGCTTGCATGCAAAGCGGATGAACTTATCTAAAGTTCTTAATGCCTTTGTATTTATTATTCTTATCCAACTATAAGATGATAACTTATTACTGTATGTTTTTGGTATTACCTTATTTGAAAAATTAGTCTACTATTAATTTTAACTTAATTTTATCACACCTTATCTCATTGATTTTTGTTATACTTTAGTTTGGTTTAAATTAGTTCATTATATTGTATTTTATCTATCTTATTTTACTTTTATAATGTTTGATGTTAACTGTTTTGATATGGTCAATTGACTAATCAAATAAACTATAACTAACTAACTAAAAAAAATAAAGTCATATTCTCTCAGCCTCAGAGGAAGGCAAAGAACAAATCTTGCCAGGAAAACCCTGTGATAGGTTCACCATAAGTTGGAAATGACTGGAAGGCACACAACAACAACAATGACTGACTTTCTTTCATTATTGCCTTTAAACAACAGAAAGAACATGAATAGTCTAACTGGCTTTCACATCAGAATCCAAACCCAGAATTTTCTAACAAGACTATGCCTTATATTTAAGTCCAATTAAATAAATGTAGGTTAATACTAAAAGGGCATAGGGCAAATCTAAAATGAAATGGATTGCAGCTTACAAATTGTTGAGCAATAGCACTTTACACATCTACACTACCTTATAGCACACCAGGCACGAAGCAGTTTCCAGTGTGTGTTAGCTAATTGCCCCCACAAGCTGGTACTCATTTTACTGACCTACAAAAGGATGGAAGGCTGAGTGACCTTGGAGACCTTAGGATTGAACTTGCAACGTTGTGGCTGCAGTACTGGCATTTAACCACCAGGGCTCCCTTCCCTTTGGAGAAGGTTCATCCAAAGTACCATTTTTAAGGAAAGTATATTATATGACTTAATAAAAATGATCATATAAATCTTCCTCTTTTTAAGATTAAAATAATCTAGCTCCCTTTTTACTCTAGTTCCCTTATTTAAAGAATCATCCATCACCATCACTTGAATTGTTCAACCCCATTCCCATATACTACTTGGGACTTCATTTTCTACAGCTGAGCTCATGGACAAGATGATGCTTAGCCAGCTGACAAGCCTGGCATGTAGAAGTTGAGATGGTATGAAATATTTCACTGCACTGTGAATTCAAAAAACCCCAAATGCAGAACTTTGTGTTAAAGGCAAATACCAATATCATGAAAAGACTGGGGTTATTTGTAGCAAAGGCAATAGTTATGGCACCCTTGTCAAAGGTCCATCCACACAAGGTGGAACACTGTGGTTCAACCTCTCCCATCATGGCCTGTTCTAGAGGTATTGGACAGCAACTGCCATGTTGTCTTGGGGTGATAGGAGGTATAATTTGCCACATCTAGAGTGTGCTCAATTGAGAGAGGCAGATTTAGATCAACAAGTGTCATTTATTTTAGCTACAAAGTCTTCCTAAATGGAGTTGCACTGATGAAAAGGGTGCACTTTAGAATTACTGACAGCCAGTTTTGTACATGTTTATTCAGAAGCCAAAGGATGTTCAATTGAATGTACTCCCAGCTATGCATGCATTAGACTGGAGCTTTATTTCCTTATATTATTTTATTTTGGCTCATTCCTGAAAGGGCTCTGGAATGGAAAGTAACATTGGTTTGGCTTTAAAACAAAACACATGTAACATTGCAAAAGGAGAATGGGAGAACTTAGAATGGGTGATTGCAGTGGTAGGGGTGGAGGCTTTCTTGTATCAGGTGACTACGATGACAGAAAAGGACTTTCCTAAGTTCCGTTGCTAAAGAAATACCACCAATCCAAATGGCATATGAGAACCAACCAGATTCAGTGCAGACAGTCTAAAAAGAGCAATGCAAAACAACCTTATGTGACTTTGCCTGTTTTTTACATCAAGGACCCCCCCCTCCCCCAAATTCAGTTCAAAATGCATCACAATGGCATTAAACTGTCATCGGACAAAAGGGCTGGCCCTACCATTTGGAGCAGTGAGGCAGCCAACTTAGTTTGTACATGGTGAGGAATACAGAATGCAGAACGGAGCTGTATGTGCCCGGCCCTGTAAACTCTAAGCTTGCCTGCTTCTCTCAAAGATAGTAGATGCATTGTCCTGTCACCAGTGTTGAAAGAGGATTTACCAGCTAGTCAAATGACTCAGCACAAGGGGTCAGGAAATAATGAAGTGTCATTATATCCTTTCCTTTAAGGCACCAAAATATTTTATTTTATTGATTTCATTTGTATCTATTTATTTTATATTTGATATTTTTCCAGGGATCAGGAAAGGATGGTGTTTTCTTTTGTATCTTTTGCTTTCAGGCACCAAAATATTTTATGCTATTCATTTATTTGGTTTATATTTATTTATTTTATATTTTATTTCATTTTGTTTTGTTTATTTTACTTATATTTCACTTTTTCCCAATATGGTGCCCAAAGAAACTTACAATACATGTTAAAACAAAATAGCTAAAACAAATATGTGGCACAAACATTTTTGTTGTGTTGTTAGTCAACTTTGACTTATGGCAACACTGTGAACGAGAGACCTCCAAGTCAGCCTATATCAACAGCCCCACTCAGGTCTTGAGAATTCAGGGTCGTTCTTCCTTGACTGAGTCTATCTATAATGCGGTCTTCCTCTTTTCCTACTACCTTACCAAGCATTATTGTCTTTTCTAGTGAGTCATATCTTTTTGTGAGATACTCAAAATATGACAGTCTCAGTTTAGGCTTCTAGGGAGAACTCAGACCTGATTTGCTCTAGAACCCATTTATTCATCTTTTGGCAATTCAGGGTATCGTCAGAACTTCCTTCAACACCACATCTCAAATGAGTGAATTCTTTTCCTATCAGCTTTTTTCACTGTCCAGCTTTCACAACCATACATAGAAACTTGAAACACAATGACAATCCTGACTTTGGTATTCAATTATATCTTTACGTTTCAGGATCTTGTCTAGTTCCTTCATAGCTGCCCTTTCAAGTCTAGTCTTCTGATCTCTTGACTACAGTTTCCATTTTGATTAATAACTGAGCCAAGGTATAGGAAATTTTTAATGCATCAAACTAACCATCCACTTAAAATGTTACTTTAAAACAATTAAAATCATAGCAAGTA
The DNA here is from genome assembly GCA_030847615.1 of Gambelia wislizenii. Lineage (NCBI taxonomy): Eukaryota > Metazoa > Chordata > Lepidosauria > Squamata > Crotaphytidae > Gambelia > Gambelia wislizenii. The sequence goes on from JAUMIR010000004.1 coordinate 40,480,643, forward strand.
CATAGGTCGGGTATTTAAAAACAGCATACCCATTATACATCTTTCTACCCCACCCAGTTAAAGTATTTTGGGCTGGCACTCTTTTGTAGGTAATAAAATCACACTGAAGGGCAGTATTTGAGAAAAGGAACACAAGAAATTGCTAAAATACACACAAGTGTGATGCTATATACTACTACGCCTATGAAGGAAATATAAATGACAGCAATACAGTATAAATATAGTAATGTGAATGCAAAATCAGTCTATGAGGTACATATAGAAAAAATTACATAAACTTCATATAAAGGCAAAATTATAAACACATTGACAAAAAATAAAATAAGGTAACATTGTGTATTGATTTTTTATTCACATTACTATATTTACTATTTACTATTTTATTTATTTCCCCTTTCTAGGCTTAATATTCAGCATAGTATACAGCATTGTAGCTCAGTACTTTTTTTTTTTTTTTTTGCATGTCTTTTGTTTCTCCCTGGTAGCTTAACTGTGTTAAGCTGTAGCAGAGGGAAAACAAGGGCAGAACCATCAGCTCTGCTGAGAAGCCACCCATATCATGCTCTTCCTACCATCCAGTGTGGCCTGGGTCCCCTTCCCTTCACAATTATAACACTATGATTCTACTTTGACTGTCATGATTCCATCCTATGGAATCCTGGGATTGGCAGTTTAGGAAGAGGGATCTAGAATGCTCAGCCAGAGAGCTCTAATGACCTCCCCAGACAACAAACCCCAGGATTCCATAGGATGCAGCCATGGCAAAAGTAGAATCATAGCACTTTATTTGTGTAGTATGAAAGGGCCCTGTGGCAGCAGCCATTCCATAGTGCTAAAGGAGAGGAAAAGAAAGGACGCCAGGCCAAGCCATTGGTTTTGCTGAGATATCAACAACCTTTGCCAGATCCTCTCCTAGATCTATAGGCATTTCCCCTCCCAACTGTAAGAACTCTGAAGGGGAACTGAGATCTGTAAGAACTGAGATCTAGTGTCTCAGTTTGCTTTTTCCCCTTCACCTTCTACTAGTCCCTCATGTCTTTTAGAATTGCAAGGACTATCTCACTGCTGATCTTTGTACACCACTCAGAGGCTCTTTCATTTTTTAAACTGAAGAGTAGTGGAACCCCCCCCCCCCACACACACACACTACAACACACTTAGCTGCCAATAGGATAAATCAAACAATAAATGCACAACCCACAAGGATAGGATTCTTGGGGTAAACATACATATTATGCATAACTCTGTATAATAAAGCCCTAATGGCCACCTTTTCTAAAAAGAATCAACTTCAGAAAGATTTTTTTTTTTAATGGAGAAGCACTGTAAGTCAAATCCAATATTAGTCCCCTGTAGAGTAGACCCACTGAAATAACTGGAGTGGGAAGGAAAAGGGTCAAACACTACTACTCCATACATATACACACTGCTTCTCTACTCCAAATGGCATTCTCTCAAAGCTGATTTTCTCCTATAGTGGTGACATTCTTATCTAATCACAAGCCTATCTTCTGTTGTTTTGTACCTTCAAGTCATTTCTAACTTATAGCAACCCTAACACAAATCTATCAGGGGGTTTCTTGGCAAGATTTTTTCAGATGTGGTTTGCCCTTGCCTTCCTCTGAGGCTGAAAGAGGGTGAACTTTGCCAAAGTCACCCAGTGGGTTTCCATGGCTCAGCAGGTCTCCCAGAGTCCTAGTCCAACACCCAAACCATGCTGGCTCTCAAGCCTGTCTTATATTAAGCTTATTATAGTGTTTTACTATATGGGTTCATAGTTATGTATGTGAGGGGTGCTCCAAAAAAGCGATACAAGGACTCCCTGAAACAACAGCTCAGGCTTGGCCAAATTGATCACCAACGATGGTCTGCCCTGGCCTCACATCCGGAGGCATGGAGACGCACTATCCACAATGCTGCAGCCTTATTTGAGAACTCACGCCAAACAAGTCTTGAAGAGAAACGACAACGCAGAAAGACTCACAACCCAGAAACATCACCCAGGGAGACCTGCTGTGCTTTCTGCAACCGGACTTGTTTATCTTGGACTGGCCTTTTTAGTCATCAGCGCACTTGCAGAAAGCGTGGGATGAGTCCTTCCTGAATCTTTGTTTGCGAAGAAAAGCCAGAGAGATATAGTTATATATGTGAATATATATATGTACATCTACCACTGCTATGAGGGTATGATAAGCCACACAAATGCCTGAAAAGCTGCAGGGAGGTACAATGAGAAGTAAGCCAAACTAAACCATTTTGTCAGGATTCAAAGACATATCTCTATTAATCTGGAATGTAAGTAAGCAAAGGGATCTTGTAACACATTTGAGACTAACTGAGGGAGAGAAAATTGAAGCATGAGCTTTCGTAGACTTGATCATGGTGCATCCTGGATCAGCAATCTGTAATGGTTCAACTATTTCCTCCAAGATATTACTTAACTGCATCCTGCATTTTCCCACCCAACAAATTTAAGACAGGCTTTTGCTAATATCTGACCCACTTTCCTCAACATTTGGGCTACCTTCAGAATATAAGATGGGAAAAAGAGACTTCACTGAAAAGAGTGTGCTTCATTAGGAGAAAAGAGATCTGCCTGTGAATAAGGGAGAACACCATCCCCCTTCTTTCCCCCATGGGGTACAATAAACCTGATCCATCACTCTCTGATCAACAGCAATGTGAAAATTGCAAACCTGACCAGTACATCAAAAAGGAGTTTGAAAAAATACTTTGTGAAAAAAAGTGCTAACTGTGCATCCTTCTCCTGTGACTGCACTGATATTAAATCAGGAAATAGCACTGAACAACTGCCACAAACACATATATACACAGAAGCTGTCAAAACAGAAACCAAACAAAATCCCTTATGGGGATTTGGGGTGAAAAGAGCAAGTATAGAGCATAGGGCTTATGGTTATATTTAAATCTTTTTGCAGCAGAGAAAGGGATTCCAAAATTCTATCTCTAAATGCAGTTTTTGAACCAATAAAAGGGAAATGTTAATTACCAGCCTTAACAAGCTGGAAAAGATATTATATAGTACTATATGGACTTGCTATCTATACTATAATTTAACGTGCTGGCATATCTGTTTGTCTATTGTGCTATACAAATTCACATACTTAATCAAAGAGTCATTGGTGTGTTATCTAATGGGACCAAATATATACCATATAAGGTTTTGGACTTGATCCATCAACTACTTGGGATACTTCCTGAATAAACACATCAAATGTCTGTGGTTTTGCTCTAGAACACACTGTGTCCCTAACATTTTTATAATTTGACTGGTAGCACCTACAACATCACCTACAGTGATTTCATCAGTGTCATTTGTACTTAGTGTCATTGTCACTGAGTAATGCCAGGTAGCTTTCCTAGTTTGCTATGTACAGTAAGTAGCCAGCATTATCTCTGAGCTACCTACAGCTTTGATTCCCTTGTACTATCAATGATCCAAGAAAACAGATACAATATCCAGCAGCAGGACTGGGCAATGTCTATGGGTCTGGAGACCACTCTTCTGGCCCTGGGACACTCTGGAAGCCATGCTGAGTTCCAAAAATACCCCTATCCCCCCAAAAAAACAAAACAAGAAATGGATGGAAGTCTACTTTTGGTTGTGAAAAAAAGGATTTTTAAAAAAAAAAAATGTTAAGATGTGCAAGGGTTCTGCTCATATGGGAAAGTGAATTAATTCACATTGCTTGTCCCAATGAGCAGGAATACTCATAACCATAACAGCTAATATAGAAATGAGCAGGAATGCTCATTCTCCCTGTTTTTTAAAACCTCTAGGAAAAGCCCTGAAGGGTTTTCCTGTGGAGTATATGGTGTATTTAGCCCACCCACCCCCGCTTCCGAATACAGCAATATGATGTGGGATGCCATTTAGACAGCTCATGTTCTCCTCGCATTCCATGCAGAGTATTTTTGCCATTTAGACAACCCCAAAGAATTAGAAAGGATTCACTCCAGCATTTCATTTCACTTCTCTCTCGCTCTGCCTCCTCTAAGGCAGGCCAAGAACATAATTAAACCAAAAAAGACTAGATGATACTGAAAGTAAAGAGCAGACTTCTTGTACACAATTCCTGATCACTTTATGGGATCCAGAGGCACAAGATGTGGGATTAGCCACTAGTTTAGCTAACATTTGTAAACAAAAGATTGGCACTTTCACAGAAGACAATGGGTATAAGACTAAACATAAGACAAAATCAAAAATCCACATGTGGGCAATATTTTTTAAGGCCAACTATAATTCTGCAACAGTGTGCAACTTTTTGAATTTTCCAGAACTCTTCATCAGGCTAGGGGGTAAAAAATGGCAAAAGGGAAGCGTAGAAGTTTGGCTAGATGTTTTTAGGCCAGGGTCTAAGTGTAAAACTCATTCCTGAAAGAGCGAATACAGGCTTTCTCTAGGAGCAGACAAATACTGTGTAAAAGAGAGAGAGATTAAGGATTTTACTTTTCAAAATAGTTCAGTGCATTTCAGCCAAAATGAGTTGACTTATATTAAAAAATGAATCAGCCAAATTAAAATCTTCTTTTATATATCTTGAGTCTCTCTCTCTCTCTCTTTTTTTATGCTGGATATTTCCCAGCCCTTCTGCTTTTCCTCCCATACTAATCATAACAGCTAAGATAGAAATGTATACAATCCAAGCTGAACTATAGATTTCTCATTGCCAAGTGTGAACTAACAAGAACTAACAAAAGGACTAATTTGGTCAAATTAACACATATTAGCTTGCTTTGAAACCAACCAACCAAGTTTTTAAATCTATGAGGGTTTATATACATTTGAAAAGTGGAGTTTTAAAGGCACATGGAAAGAACTGTATTCTAATGAGCAAAAAACAGAACAGCATTAGGACAGAGATGGTGAAATCCTATATTCAGCTACCTGGGAGTAAATTGCTATTGAACTCAAGGTGACTTACTCACTTTTGAGCAGACACAGGCAGGTCTCTGCATATCACCGAAACATCTGAGAAATCAGAAAGTCTTCACTAACTTAACTCTTTTTGAAGCCATGAGGTATGTTGGTGGTTTTCCCATGGGAGAGGTTTTATGGCTACAGCATTCAGAGACTGGAAAAGGTGTGGTTTTCAATACTCCCTAGAATCCCCCAACCAGTGTGGCCTTGGGAATTCTGGGGATTCTGTAGTAAAAAACAAAAAACAAACCCAAACCTTTCCTTGGCTCTTAACTGAGAAAACTCTGATCTGAGCATCACAAGATCAAAATTTCACAACAAGAAGCGATCTAAAACACAGCTCCTTTCCATCTCCAGATATTTTCTATTATTAGGCCAAATCCTGTTTAAAATTACAAACTTCAGTGTCACACTGGCCTCTTCTACAAAATATTATAGATGTGCACATGATGTTTCCCTGCTGCTGCATCATGTGGACTTACCACCATTATTGTGTTGTTACCAATACTGGGCCACAGAAAACTGTATGTTGTTGCCAATACATTTAGCTGATCTTGGATGCAGAATTTTTATTCACACAGGCTATATGGTATCTGTGAATCATATGATATCATAGATGAGATGGCTTGTGAACAGGCAGTCTTCTCCTTAGACTTTTGTAACTGCACTTTTAAAATGTGAATTATTGGGGGGTGGGGTTGACCTGACCTCTCATCATAGACTCTCTAACAACATCACAGTATTTTAATTCTAGACAAGAAAGAATTATGGGCCCTTCCTCAGAATAAATGGGAAAACAGCTGTGAAATGCAAAGTTTGCAAACAAATCAATACAAGATCCATGTGGGATTTCTTCTCATTGCTGTTTACAGCAATCTTTTCCCAGCAGGGTTATGAGGCAGACTGATTCAAGTATTACAAGAATGTCAAATACAAAATGTTCACAGGTAATCCACAAGTACACAGTATCATCTAGTTAATTCAAAGAACATGGTCATAAGTCCCCTATTGATTTCAGCGGGAAGCAATGGTCTTACATCTCAAGCCTTTGGTTTAACAAGGACTGCAGATTGGATTGAGTGTTCAGAGGTATGCTCTTATATGGCCCTGTTCAAAATCACTGGCATAAGTATTCCACACTCATGGGAAGTAAAAGGAAGAAAGAATAGTGAGGGACTGGAAACTGCTTTGGTTGCATTTCCCCCCTTTCCTACAGCTCATCTGTAACATTTCAAATATTAAGATTTTTCCCTCAACCATGAGGTCTAGGAACTTTTAAAAACCATTCACACCTGAATAAAGGGAAATGAAAAATGCCCCTCTGTAAAAAGTTTTTCTTCTTCTTCATTTTCCTGATTCTGATTGGAAGATTCTCTTGTACAAATCTTTAGTACAGGGAGTCATTTGTAGCTGTTGATTTGTTTATTTTGTTTTTTATAGATATCATGCCATATCTACCCTGAACCTTTTGGGGATGGTGGTGGTGATGACATGATCACAATCATCTAGGTAAAGAAACAAGTCTGCTGGAACCCTTGTGGCATCTTTGAGTAAGGACTACTAAGTCATCCTCTTCTAACTATAAGGGAAAGGTGAAGAAAAGCAGAGCAGAAAAAAAGAAACTATGTCTTATTATAACTTTGTGCAAGAGGGTGTGTTGTGGTCCCCAATAAAAATTCTGCCCTCCCCAATGAAATTTTCCTTCAGCCCCCCCCCCAATTTGTAGCACTTCAATAACTTAAAATGTCAGTTGAGCGTTTAGCATTATCGTTTAGGAATCCAAAGAAATGGGGCAGATAAAGTTGCAGGAATGCAAACACAGTGAATAGAAGCGATCTAGATGTGAATGATTTTCAGTGTCTCAATCTCTGCAATGCTAGGAACTTGGAGACTGAAAGGAAATTCCTTGGGGGCATCATTTTTATTAGGAGGGGCAATGCCTTCATCTCCCCCCCCCCGCACCATCCCTGAGTTTGTGCAGTATAGCTCGCTTTGCACATGCAGGAAGAGAACCTCAGAGATGTAACGCAGACTTCCAAGTGAATATAAACCAGAAAACAGCAGCAAAATATGGTAGCTTAAGGCACAGGTTCTAATAATTAGAATCTAACTCGACCTGAATGCATTGAGCGAATGGATTCATGCCGTCTACACATTGCTGTGCCTTTAAGCATCTCCGGTGTGTATGGGAGGAGGGGGCCGGCGTTGGGGAAGCGGAATTAACTATCCTCTCCATTCATTCTGGACCATGCAAACGCCTCGGGGATACCTACCCTGGCGCAGGGCTTCTTCATTGGCTTCCTATAGGAGAGATTTCCCCTGCGTTGAATTAGAACTGGGTCAGTCCAAACATGCGAGGGAGTCGTCTGTCCCGAGCCGTTGCCAGTTCGGCGCTGGTTCAGTCTCCGCACGTTCCAAAAAGGTCACTGGGTTTCCTGTGTCAAATTCCCCCGGCCAAATCATAGACAGAGACCAAGCGATAAGAATGAGCGTTTGCAAACTGAAGTCCTCAATTCTTGGGTTATCTTCCCTCCCCCCCAAAAAAAAACCTACTAAACCTCCCCCTCCTCGACATCTGCTGATCTACACCTAACGCACTCGGTCTGATCGGCAATCGATGATTAACCAGGGCTGTTTTTGCTTGACACGGGTGGGGTGGGGTAGGAGACAACACGATAGCTGCACGCAGGCTTTGAATTGTACCAACGCAACAACCTTCTTTGCTTCCCTCCCCAATCTTTTCTGTCCCCCCCCCGCTCCTCTCCTTGCAAAAGAACGTGAAAAGAAAAAAACCCACCCGCAAACGCAAACTTCCTGGGTGCGTGGGAATGACCTGCTTTGCGGATGAAGTGACTCGCTAATTGGAATCAACGGCACACGCTCCCGAGGGTACAGGTGCGCCGCTTCTCTCAGGGCGGTGAAATATCTGTGCCTGCTATTAGGGTGGTACAGCCAACGCAGGGGGCAACGCTACGGACCCCTGGGCTGTTATTAAGGTGCGGGATGGGACACCCCCCCCAACTTTGAGAGGCAGGCAGGTTGCTGTCGATTTTGCTTAGTTGCAGGGCAAATGACTTTTCCCATCCATCATCACTGAAATGTCTAAAATATGAAGACGAGCACAGTGTGTATTCAAAAGTGCCCTTCGTGTGCTCAGTGCACTACTCCGAAGTAAGTGTGCATGAGACAGATCGCAGGCGGTCTTCATTATTCTTAAGAGCACGCAGCGTCAAGAACCGTCTTAGTATTTCTTCATAGTTGATCATTGAGTCCACTTCTGATGGATCGTTCCGAGGGGGCTCAACTATAGGGGAGTGTGGGTGGTTCAATTTTTCTAGATCATTTCGGAGGAACTCATCCCCCGCTAATTTTCAGGGGGATGGAGCCCCCTACCCTCCTATTCCGGGGTCCCCAGGCAACGCAGTTTCAAACCATGTGCTGTTGCTGAACACAAAGTGCGGGAGATTCCAAAATAGTGAAGGTGTTTTGAGATTGCCAGGGAAGAATGGGACCGCCTGGGATCTGGGCAGAAAGGTACCCACACCTTTTGATTTAATTGAAATATAACGCCTAGGAACCCGTGGAAATATGGGTTTGAAGTGAATTGTACAGTTTTACACACACACACACGGGGGGGGGGATGTACCGCTTAACTTAGAAGTACTAAGTTCTAAGTCAGTTCTTAAAATTCGTGGCTTGCCCTCAGTTTGAACGATTTTGTGATTCCTCTTCTCTGGATTTTCGGAGGGGGGAGGTCAAAAAGAGAAGTTAAGGAAGTCATCAAGAACTTTAGCGGAGAGTGGTTGAAACTTTACTTTAAAAAGAAGACTGGGGTTCATTTGATGTGTGTGTGTGTGTGTGTGTGTGTGAGAGAGAGAGAGAGAGAGAGAGAGAGAGAGAGAGATCATACACCAGGTACTATCTTCCCTTTTTCTCTTCTGACCAAAACCAAATCTCTCATTTTGGACGTCGATCTGTGTGCTCATGAATAGGCATTTTTTTCTCTCTTTTACTTTCCCAGGGAGAAATAAATCATTCTTTCCCTCTCCGTCTCTAATCCAAGCGCACGAAAACTCGGCGAGTCCCGATCCCACGCCTGGAAACCCAAAGGTCGAAAGGAAGAGGATTATTTCGGAACTAATTTGGTCTCCAGTAATTCGGGCTTCCCGTGGGTGGGGTTTAAGTTTTGCTTAACTTCGCAACCTTCACAGGTAGGGGTTATTGACTAGGCGTTAGCCAATAATATTAGACAATAATATTTCCCCATGGGTTTTGACTCCTTCATCTCACATTGGATGGCACCTTGTCAGCAACAGACAGACGTGTAAGGTGCACTGCACATGGAGGGTAATGTTTTTGGACAATGCGCAACCGTTGCATCTAGCTAACGGTGGCCTAAGTGGAGTTGCACTCGTGGGACAATTGCTCATGTGATCGCGCATTAAAGTATACAATGCGCGTGTGGATGAGCGTTGCCTCTGTGCATTGTAGTTGTACGCCGGATCGTCAGCCGTGCCCATTGACCACACAGCCACGTAGGGTTGCTCTACATTGGTACCCAGGGAAGGGGTTGGGTCACGGGACTCCGTGGGCGGCTGTTGGAAGCTCTAGCCCCTGTGATTCGGGGATAAAGAAGAATTTTTAAAGTGGGGCAGGCTTTAGGTCTTTGCACGGGGTGTGTTTCTTGGAAGGCCCGGCTCGCGTTAACGTGGGAGTCGATTGCTCGGCCCGTTTAATCGTTTCTTGAGCGACCCGCTTAACGGCGCGGCAGAGGCAGCGAAGACTGCGCGACGCTTGTTTTAAGCGGCTGCTCTTGCTCAGAAGATGATCGTTGTGGCTCCCTAAAGGAGGTGTGTATGTGCTGGAGGAAGGTGTGTGTATCATCTCAACAGCAACTAAGGCTGCCATCCTACATTCGGGCTTACCTAGAAGTGACCCCCCCCCGAAGTCACTGGGACTGATTTCTGAAGAGGAGTGCAGTGTAAAAACAGCTCGGTTAGACCAGGCTGATCCTCAGCAGAAAGTTTTCGGAGATTTCAATAGCGTGTAAGCGAGGCTTAGGATCGGAGTCTTCAATTTATCCCTCCCCTCTCCTTCGAGTTCAGAGGGAGGTTCGTCTCCGGAGTCAAACCGGGTTATCCATTCCATCTTAAAAGGGGCACAAAGCGGGACTTTTAAAAAGAAAATCATCATAGCAGATGGATTGAATTGGATCGGGCTTCCGAGAAAAAATAACCCCAAGCGGGCTTCAGAGAGCCAGCAAAACTCGAGCCAGCAAAACGGAAAAAAGGAGAGAAAATCCCATTGAACAGACTAGGGCTTACTTCCGAGTAAACATATACAGGATCCCAGGGAATCAAGAATTCCTCCTTAATCAGGATTTTTACTCACTATACATGATAACCAGTTCTGTTTCTTTTTTCATTCACCCAGCCAGAAGAAATCAATGGGATTTAGATGTATCTTCCTTCTCCCCCACCAGCACAGCCCCCCCAAAAAACTTAAGGGCAAAATTCTGGGCTCAATTCTCCCGCGCAAGCATTATTCAAATGATTGCGCCTCTCATTCATTTTAAAGGAGGGGGGAATGTGTTTGCGCCGGAAAGAAAAATATAATTGCCTTATGTTTCTGACAGTACCGAAGTTTTCCTGATACTTCCTTGGAAACAAGAGCCATTAAATGGAACTCATTGCCAATGGAATTCCAGTCTTCAATATATACTGTGCTTGGAAGTACATCTGAAAGGGAGCGGGGAGCCATGTTCCCAAGCGTGGGGTGCGTTGCTTGATCTGGATCGCAGCCCAGTGCGTGTGCGCTGCACAGCAAAACTCTCACGTCTTTATTCTAGCCCTCGGGATTGCACGCAGGGCAGGAGGGAGATGCGCACCCGAGCCCACGCGGGTGACCCCGAAGGAGCTGAAGCACGCGTGTATTGCTCCCATTGGAAACCCGGGAAAGGCGCTGAACCTTGCCATGGGTCGGGCGCTAGGCGCTGAAATGCCCCGTGCCAGCCAGTTTTACAGATTGGCACGTCGGTTTAACTGGCTTATGGTGGGCTGGGCTTTTGCCCGCCTTCTGGGTCCCGATCCCTCTTTTCCATGCATGTCTCATTTTGCTCCCGATGAAAATTTAGACCACTAAAAAAAAATCTAATAAAATAAACAAGTCTTTAAATAGGAAAAACCAACGACACTCTAGGGAGACTCTACTTTCTAAGAACCCCAAGTGGGCGAGGTGTTGGGTTCGTTTCAAAACGCGCTCGTTTTGAAAAAGGTAGTTTTCTTAAGCCGTTCATGTGGAGTGATAAAATGGCTCTGTGTGTGTGTGTGTGAGAGAGAGAGAGAGAGAATATTTAAGGGCTGGGGCAGGTAGACGTTGCTTTTCAGCTGTCTGGGTCGTTTGAGGACCAAGAAAGGTTCTGAGAAACCTGCAAGGAGGGGCGCCAGGCCGGGGGAGGGAGGGGGGCGAGGAGGAAGAAGCAATACGTGAAATATAAAAGGGGAGAAAAATCAGTAAGACGAGTCCGGAAGGGGAAACCTGCTGACCAGCCCCTTCTCCCGTAGCCTTTCCGAGTCTTTCCACCTTGCAAAGGATGCTTCAGTTTGCAGAGTAGTGTTTTTAAAAGAGAGAAGGACCGGATTTGGAGCAGGAGTCTGCAACCCCACCCTCCCCTCTTCCTCCCCCTCCTACAGAGAAAGGCGCCGCGGGAGAGGCAAAGCCAGCCCCCACCCACCCAGCCAGCGAGGTGTCTGGTCTTGTGAATGCCTCCCCTGGGTGCCCGCGGCGGGCTCTCCCCGGCTCTCCCCTCCGCGTCTCCCGAGAAAGCCTTGCTCGGCGAAGGCAGCCCTCCGCAAGGGGCGGGAGAGGCCGCGGCCGGGGGCGAGGTAGAGGGACGCCCGAAGGGGAAGGAGAGGGGGAGAGGAGAGGAGAAAGACTGCCTTCAGGAGGAAAGGAGACCTTGGAACCCCTCTACCCTACCCGTCGGAAATCTGCCCTCTTTAGTGGGCACAATCCGACCCTCTGTATTCAGAGTTGGCACCTCTTCTGTCCTCTTCCCACACCTGTGTGGCCTCTGCAAAATTTCCTCCTCCTCCTGGAGTAGAGATCAGCTTCATTCTTCCCACCTCGAGAGGTTCCCTTCAAGCGGGCGGGGGGGGGGGCAGTGAGGCCCGGGAGCCCTGGTGTGGCCACCACCGAGGGAAACGACTTGAAAGTGCACACAACTTTCTCTGCTGGTGGCAACTGAAGTTTGGTGGCCCCGATCTACCCGCCAAAGCCACACACACACACACACGGGGGGGGGGAGGCAGTCTCATTGGCTTCAATTATAATAAAATTACAAATGTGCTCTTTTAAATCACGAATACGCGCCTAAGGAGTACTTCCTAAAGTGCTGTACAGTATTAATAAAAACCCTAACCGGGTTTACTCGAGAGTAAGCGCTTGCATGAGTTCCACGAGACTGACGCCGGGTCAACAAGGGCTGTAGTGCCATTTAAGTCGGGAAGGTCGCAATTCCACTCAAGCGATTTAGGAGACTGAAACCAGGCTGAGCAGCAAGCTGGCTTTTACTTGAAAGGAAGGCCCAGCTCCTAAACGCAGTGCCTTCACACCTTAGCCCTGTTGGTTTACATTTCTGGACAATTCAGGAAGGCTCACCGGGGTTTACCGGAATTCAGTGGCTTCCCCAGTTTTAATTCATGGAACCTGCTGCACCTTAAACCTTCTGCTGCGTTGTCCCAGTCTGCACTGGAGAATTCCTGAGTGTAAACAGCTTCTTCCAGATTTAAGACTGGTTCTGTGTGTGTGAGAGAGAGGGGGGGGGTCATGGACCCAAAGATGGAGGCCCTAGGCTTCCCATGCCAAGCGCAGAATGCCAGCAGGATCTGAATCTAGGACCTCTGTGCCTCTTCCACTCCCCTTTTCTCGAACTCAGTTATGGGAAGCCTCCAGGCCGAGGGCGAGCTCCAAACGGCGTACCAAGGCCTCTTAATGGGGGTGACCTGGGGTGGCGGGAGACGTGGCGACAGGCCCATTCCTAGATCTTGTTTGGACGCAACGAAACTGGACAGGAAGCCTAATCGAGGCGAGTTTCGAAGCCAGGAAAGCGGAAGATCTTGGGACTAAGTCCCAACCTTGTGGGTAATGCTTTGGGAGTAACAGTCCTACTCCACTCCGGCTTAGTTACAAGCAAGCAAGAGTGGGATGGTTTCCCAAGGGCTTTTGGCCCAAGTGGGTGAAGCGAAAGAAGGGAGGCTGTGGCGCAAAAGTGTGTTGGGGCAGGAAGAGATCGGGGAAGTTCTGCAGCTTCTATGGGAGAAAACTCAAAACCTACCCAGATCCGACCTGAGAATTGTAAAGGTTTAAAATACTAAGGAGTGGAGACCCTCTCTGTGTTAAAGCGCTCCTTTTCCTAATACACGTTCCCTTCACCGTTCCGACGACCCTTTAAGTTTCCACTACCACAACAGGCAGAAAGGCTCGCAAATTGATCCCGTTCCTTTTGCAACCCCTAGGCCTGCTTTCCCCTCTCCTCCTCCCTCTTTCTGCCCCTTCCTGGAGAAACAATTACAGTTTATGAGGAACATCGGCTTCTAACACGCCTCTGACTTTCCTCCCTTCTTCGGAAGCATTGCCCGCAAGAGAATTTCCTCTCTGGTGGAAGCCTCTCCCTCTCACGGGCGTTTCATAACAGGAGGTTTTCCCTCTTCTGGACCCCCACCCTCAAATATCGTCCAGTAATCTCTGCAACAAGGTGCAATGGATTTCAGTGGCGTGATAGGGGAAGTGGCCCACAATGGTGACAGTTTGCACCCGTAAATGCGCTTCGGAGCCAGGATAGTAGCAAGGTACCTTTGCTCCCCGGCGTTAAGGCAGCGCAGGGGCGAGCAAGAAGGACTGATCAGCCAAGGCATTCCGATTTTAACCCCAGGATGTGCATTGATTCCATTATACCTCGCGGTTTCTAGGCTAGGCGAAAATAATGTCGCCGTCGCATATCTCAGAAGAAAGAAAAAGTGAGGGAGAAAATCCTTCGCATTATTCAGTAACACAGCATCCTTCTCATCTGAATGAAAAGCAACAGAGGTCAGCCACGTCTTAATCGGATTCAGATAATGTAGAAGAAGCTGGGAAGTGGGAGAACCCTTTGGGGGGGGGGCAAAGGGGGTAGCTGGAGGGAATGAGCAATATGCCTAGCAAATGATCGTGAGAAAGGGACACTGGGGTCGAAAAGGTTGTACTCTTGGCCGGAAGAAGCTTCTCTCCAGGAACAGACCTGCAGTTTCTATTCCTCTTAAGCTACCGCGGAGTCACCTTCATTCAGCCCGGGCGCTTTTCGAAGCCGGGGCGAATGGGTGTTATTCCATACGTGGCCACTTGGGGTCGCGCTTTATGTCTGTTTGGAGCCGAGCTGAGCAACTGGGGAAGAGAAGAGTGAGAGAGCGAGCGCCTTAATCTCCCTTAATCGTTACAAAATGTTCAAACAAAAACACTGTTGGTGGAACCCCCACCCCATCCCGCCCCCGCCAGACCAACACACACACGCACACCCCGACGACCACCCTTTTGCAAACGGAGTTCTTCTTTACATGCAAGAGAAAGAAGGAAGCACAGAAGCTTCCCACATGTGAGGGGCAGTTGAGGGTCACCTTGGTGTCACCCTACCGAGGGGGCTGCCATTTTGCCCGCTTTCCAAGCCGTTTCTAACGCGCGCGCGCGTTGGGGGGGGGTCCCCAATCAACCCTTTCGTTTATGACCCAAAGCTTTGCAAACCATGCGGTCAGCGCTCTTCCTCCCCCCCGCCCCTATCCTTCTCCACCGTCCCTTTCCGACGGACACACGCGCGCTCGCTGGCTGCGGAGAGGAGCGGCTCCCCTTGCTAGTCTTTTCCTGCAAAAGGCAAGCCTCCTCTTTCGTTGTGTCGTCCGGGGAGGAGAGTTGGGTTTGGGGCTATGGCAAGTGAAGGGGCAGGCAGTTGAGAAAAATAGACAAAGAAGGGAGACACGGGGGCGAGAGAGGGAAGCCAGTCCTCCTCTATCCGCCCGCCCGCGGAGCCCGGCGCGCTGGGCGAGCGAGGAGTGAGCGAGGGCGGCGGGCTGGCTCTGCCCAGCTGCTCGGTCAGCTGACCGTGGGCTGTCAGGCGCCTTCCCCGCTCGGCTCCGCCCCCTCCGGCTACCCCTGGCCCTCCGCGTCCAGAGCCGCGCGGGGTTGGTCGAGGCGCCCCTTCGGCCCCGCCCCTTTGGCCCGAGTGTCAGCCAAGGAGGCGATATAAAGAGGCCGAGAGGGGCGGCGGGGCGACTCGCAGCTGTTCGGCTCCGCGCTGGAGGCTGCGGCTGGCGGGGAGGGGGAGAAGCAGCCCGCGCAGAAGAGCCGCCCACCCCACGGCGGCGGCAGCGGCGGCGGCTCTTCGCTGGCGGCGTCCCCCGCTTCCCGTCCTTCCCTCCTTCTCCCTGGCCCTCTCCCCGCTGCCACCCCGAGGCTGCAACTTTGCCCCCAAAGCGCCCGCCAAGCAAAGCCACCCAAGTTCCTCTCGGATCGCTGGAAGGGAAGCCGGACTTACAAACCCGAGAGGGGAGAGGCGCTCTTCTTGGCATTGCCTCCCGGGAAAGGGGGGGAGGAACGCAACCATCACCGCATCAAGCGAGGATTTTTTTCTTTCTTTTCCTTAAACAAAAAAAAATCCTTTTTCTTTTTGCCAGCGGGTTTCTGGCGGGGGTGAGGAAGAAAAGGCTGGGCGGCTCGCTGCTGCTTTTGCCTGCACTCTCCCCCCCCCACCCCGTTTATTTGTTTTTTTGCATTGCAGTCCTAGACAGAGAAGAGGGACGAAGCGCCAGGCCCCCCGATTTGGGGCGTGGGGGTGTCTCTCGCTGGTGCCTGGACTTAGCCGCTGCGCTGCTGCAGTGAGACTGTGAGAGGAAGGTGGAGAAGAAAGTTTCTTCGGTCGGACCGGCACCGAGGAGGTTTGGACCCTGGAGTGAGGCGGTGGACCAGTGACCCCCTCTTTCCTCCTCCCTCCTCCTCCCCCCCCCCCGCCAAATCGGGAGAGAGGAGACGCTCCCGCCCCAGCGCGATGGCTGGCGAGCTGAGCATCGGCTCCGAGTTGCCCACCAGCCCTCTGGCCATGGAGTACGTCAATGACTTCGACCTGATGAAGTTCGACGTGAAGAAGGAGCCCCTGGGCAGAGCCGACCGTTCGGGTAGGCACTGCACCCGCCTCCAGCCGGCCGGGTCGGTGTCCTCCACCCCCATCAGCACCCCCTGCAGCTCGGTGCCTTCCTCGCCCAGCTTCAGCCCCACCGAGCAGAAGACGCACCTGGAGGACCTCTACTGGATGGCCAACACGTACCAGCAGATGAACCCGGAGACGCTCAACCTCACCCCGGAGGACGCGGTGGAAGCCCTCATCGGGTCCCACCAGGTCCCCCAGCAGCTCCAGAGCTTCGAGAGCTTCCGGGCGGCGGCCGCCCATCACCACCACCACCATCACCACCAGCATCACCATCACCACCCGTACCCCGGGGTCACCCACGAAGACTTGACCGGCAACGGACACCCGCACCATCACCACCACCCCCATCACCACCAAGCGTCTCCTACCCCTTCCACCGCCTCCAGCTCCTCCCAGCAGCTCCAGAACACGCACCAGCACCAGCCGCACCCCTCCTCCTCCTCCGCCTCCTCTTCCTCTTCCTCCTCGTCCTCCAGCAGCGTGGAGGACCGGTTCTCCGATGACCAGCTGGTCTCCATGTCAGTGCGGGAGCTGAACCGGCACCTGAGGGGCTTCACCAAGGACGAGGTGATCCGCCTCAAGCAGAAGAGGAGGACCTTGAAGAACCGAGGCTACGCCCAGTCTTGCAGGTACAAGCGGGTCCAGCAGAAGCACCACCTGGAGAACGAGAAGACCCAGCTCATCCAGCAGGTGGAACAGCTCAAGCAGGAGGTGAGCCGGCTGGCCAGGGAAAGAGACGCCTACAAGCTCAAGTGCGAGAAACTGGCCAGCAATGGCTTCCGGGAGGCCGGATCCACCAGTGACAACCCGTCGTCCCCCGAATTCTTCATGTGAGTCCTTTCAAAACGCACCGAACCAACCGAGATTCCCACCCACTCACGCGCTCCCCACTCGCTCCCTTCTCTCCCACCCGCTGACATCTTCTCCATCCATCTCCCCTCTTGAGAGCCAGTTAAGAGTAGAAAGAGAGTCAGGAGAAGAACCTGGGATGGGTGGGTTGTCCCTCTTCCATGACTGCGGGATCTTCTCAGCATCTTGACCCTCCTCTAGTTGAGCTGTGAAGATCGGAGTTGGGCAGAAAAGGGGTGCAACTTTTCCTCTTGGGAGGGGGCAAATAGAGGGGGGAGGGTGGAAGAGAAGGGGGAGGATAGAGCGAGAGGCTGGGTAAAGGGAAGCGAAGGACTGGTTTGAAGAAAAAGAAAAATGTTTTATACCAATCGATTGCTTGCTTGTAGAACTGTAACCTGGACTTTGCAAAACAAAGGGATGGGCACTGGACCAGCCATCTAGATTATCTGCTTTGGAGTTCTTTTTTGTCCTCAAAGGAAGAAAGCAAGAGAGAGGGCAGAAATGCACAATTCATCTGCAAAAGGAAAGAGAGAGGACAATATACGCAACCTCCTCATGTATTGCCCGCCTCGAGAGAGAGAGAAAGAGAGACAGAATTCACATGGGACATTTCCGTGTAAGAGGGAAAAGGGGGAAAGAGAGCAAAAAGCGTGAGAGGCGCTCCTTGGTTTTATTGCCTGCTTGATTATATAGAAAAAATTACGAAAAATCAGCATTAAAAATATTAATCCTGCATGCTGGACATGTATGGTAACTTCTATTTTGTACCATTTTCTCGTTTAAACTTTTCGCATGTCGTTGATCATTCACCATAGCTGCTTCTTTTCCTGTTTTCCTGTTCGTTTGCTTTCTTTCATTAAGTAAGGAAAAGGAAACTCATGAGTTATAGATAAAAAGCCCTCTTCTTACTGTTCATGCAACTGTTTGTTCCTGTGTCTCTTTCTAATAATAATTATGTTTTTGTTGTTGTTTAAAATCTGGGCCCAATCCACCAGGAACTCCTCCTCGGTATGTCTCATGGGAATTAAATAGGGCTGGTGCTCGAGTACAGTTGGTGGATTGGGCCCTCTGGGAGCTTGTAAATATCGGCCACACCAACCCGCACAGGGCAAAACACACGAACATTTCAGCAGGCTGGTTTTCGACGGTTTTGGTCGCTTTCCCCCCCACCCCATCCCACCCCCGGGAAAATAATAAACTACAAAGGAGGCAAAGTGAGAGAGGGATTCTGGGCATTTTGCATTCAGAAAACAACGTTGTATATTTGGTGCACTTTTCCAAAAGTGACACTTTTTATATATATGTGCGTAAAAGTAGTTTTCATTTTGGTTTTTTGTTGGGGTAGAAAGTGACCAAACCGAACCTCTCTGAACCTGCCTTCCCCCCAGTATTAAACATAAGTCAACCCTGACGAAATGAGGGGCAAGAGTGATGATCGGAGAAAAATCCAAGTTCCAATGAAGTACTCTGGACCTAACTTCCAAAGAAGTACGTTTCGGGGGGTGGGTGAGACCTCCTTCAGAAATTGGGCTGGAAGAATATTATTTACAGTGGCACTAGATGAATTTGAGGTTGGGTCTTAACCAAACCCATCAGCCGATTATACCCGTCTTCCGTCTGGGCCACCTGATTTTATCACACACTCAGGAACATAGGAGATTAGACCCGAAGATTCCTCCCTTCCTTCCTACTGCTTCCCCCTCACTCCCGCAGCAACAATTGGCCGCTTCGTATTATTTCTAAAGGCAAAGATAGGCAAGTCACTTCCCAGTGGCTGCCTTATCCAACCGTTCACGTGCTTGCGCTCTGATTGGAGTTAAGTTGATAAGTGTAAGACTATGAATGAATTCTGAATGCATAGGGAAAACAACTTTTTTTTTTGCAAAAAAAAAAAGAGAGTTTGTTTTCAAGACACAGACTTCACTTTTTCAAATGTATTCTTTTGCAATGTTTAATCTGCTTCTTCATGCAGCCAGTGAGAGTTCAGCCAAATTTCTTAGCAACTGCTAATAGTTAATAGCTTGGGAGTCTAATGGGTGTTCTATTGATTATTATTATTTCTCGTTTTGTGTTTTCCCCCCCTCCTCCTCCTCCTGCAGGTCAGTAAAAGGATTTTACGTTGCACTGACAAAAGTACCAAAATGAAAACCTTTATTTTTTAGTTTCCTTTTAGGGATTGCTGGCACTGCTGGCCGGATGCATTTTAAGTTTGTATTAGTTTATAAATTAACAGTAATACCAAGAATCGTGATAAATGAAGAGCATGGTGCTTGCTGTTTTAAATATTGTGGATATTAATAGTCATGCATCAGAAAAAATACCCCTCTGAGCTTCTGGGTTTTTACGGATTCAACTGTGTTGAAGTCGCAGCATTGCAACAGCAGTAACAATAAAAAGAAATATTGTTTTTATTTCATGTAAAAGTTCTGAAGGGATCAATTTCAAATCCTGCTTATGATATGAAAAATATTAAAAACAAACCTCTTGGTCTTATTGTAGTTTTATTTGGACTGGTTTCTGGGGTTGTTTTTTTGTTATTAAAATTATTTCCTGTTTTTGCTTATTAAGGTCACAGAGGCAGAATATCCTTTGGAGGATTTCCTTTTCTCAGAGGGTGAATATATGGATGAAGGTGTTTTATGAGGATTTAGATTTAAACTCATCCAGTCAGGTCATTTCTATAGGACTTCAAGAAGAAATATTTACTTCCACAGCCTGCTTCACAAGCTGATTCTGTTTAGACCATCTATGTGTGTTTACTCGGAAGTAAATCACACTGATGTGAAATGGTATTTGTGTCTATGTGCCTGCTTAGGGCGACCCCCATGAATTTCATTGGGCTTTCTTAGGCAAGGAATACTCCAAGGAGGTTTTGTCAGTTCATTCCTCTGAATATATAGCCTACAGCCACTTGGTGGTACAGTATTCCTTGTCGGTCTCTTACCCAAGAACTGACTAGGGCTGACCCTGCTTAGCTTCCGAGATCAGACGGGATTTGGTGCCTTTTGGGTATTTAGGCACTTACTCCAACATAAATGTGCAGAGGCTTGTAGCTTTAGTCCTTTTCCACTACTGGTGAGTCAGTCTGCCTAGTAAACCAAGTTAATCATCATTGAAAACACCATCAGCAGCAACTTGGTTTACTTCTATTCGTCTGAAAGTGAAAGGTGTCCCGCATTTACTTGGAAGCCAAGGCCCCGGAAGGAGAGAGCTTCCCCTGTAAAGATGTTTAGGTTCAAAACGACACCTCAAAAGTTATCTTCAGGCCTTAATTGCCCTTAATTGAGATGGGATGAGGTGGGCTGGCGACACAATGGGCTGCGGCAGAGAACAGCTGCCACCGTGAAACAGTCGCAGGGAACTGGGGATCTTTAAGAACACCCCTGGGACTTCCCAACATCCATATGGCTCAAAGGCCTGCCTCTGCCTAGCTAGCCGGGGGGGGGGGTATCTTTTTTTCCTAAGTGTCCCAACAGCCTCACCCACAGGTCCAAAGAAATTACCAACCCTTTCGATTTAGGGGAAATCCCTGGCCCTATGACTTGGACCGGATCCATTCCGCTCATCTACAATGAAGTACGTAATAAAAACAGGGCCGTATACTAGTTCCCTTCATCCCAGCGCACTTTACATCTAAGGGAATATGCCATAACCCTGAATTAATATGTTTCTGAGACGGTGTGTGTCTCCAATACTCAGGAGGGGTGGGGAAAAGTCCTTGGCAATCAGCTCCGTTTACTCTCGAGTAACAGGAGTGTGTGTGTGGGGGAGATCTAGTTCATCATTACCCCCTCCGCAAAACCAAATGCGGACGTGTCCAATTTTGTTTTGGCTGTTGTGAATGTTCGAGGAAGGCTGTAAGCCCGTGGGCCTGTCTGTGCATAACTTTTTGGAAATCACTCGCCCAGGTTTAAAAGGGTCATCCCTGCCAAAGCTCTCTGTTTAGGATTTAGGGCTGTTTATGGGAATGGGGTCCGCTTCAGTTCTGAGCAAATACCCCCCCCCCCTTCCAGCCGTCTTCTTTCTCTGCTTCCAGGAGACCCTTTTCTGCGCGTCGGAGAGGCAGAGAGCTGGCTTCCCAGGGGTGGCCTTCGCTAAGCGGCACGGCAGCTGATTCATGCTTTAACATGTTTGCATCGCTTCTGGCTGACAAGGGAAGCTTCTGGGAGAAAAGCAGACAGAGGCCAATATACCTTCCCTCTTTCCCCTCCCCGAACCCTGATACAGACAGGCGAGTCTCCAGACCGTAGGAAACGGTGACAAAAGTGTCAGCGGAACTTTTGCATTAAAAAGGTGCATTAAAAAACAAAAAACTGGGGGAGAAAAGAATAAGAGACTGGCCGAGTTCAGGGTCGGGGAGCAAGTTTTAGGGCAAGCAGGTCGGAGGTTTCCTCGAAAGTCAGCCCACCCCGGTTGATTTCAGTGGGACACGGTTTCGAAAAGCCTCGCAGCCTTTTAAGTCTCCGATCAATTCGAGTAAAAGCAGCATTGCCATCCCGAAAGCTTACACCATAATAAATCCGTTCGTCCTCAAGGTGCCACAAGACTCTTCGTTGTTCCCGGAGCTAGAGACAAGCCGGCCCACCTCTCTGCCCATTGAAGTGAGAGTGATGCCCGGCACAGCATATGCACGGGTAAGTTTCACTGGGTTGAGTGGGACTTAACTCCCTGAGAAGTGAAGTCTGGTCAGACTTTGCAGCCTTCTAGAGCAATTGTTCTTTTCTTTACCAGAGCCCCCCTGTAAATATCTTTTGTTGCCGTGGACCCTCAAGACTTAACTCAAGATTTAAAAGAATAGCAATAATAATAATAATAATAATAATAATACAATTGCACTATCCATTAAACCTCCCCTCAGAGGCACTGGGGGAGATTTTATCTCCTGCTTCTTCCAGAAAGTTTGTTGCTGGAGCCGATTGAATGGCAATGCGCAGGCCAAGCCAGCCAGCCGGCCTTTGCCGTGGCTCCTGCCACGCGTCCACTCCACTGCAGGGAGGATGTGGGCCAAGCAGACTCCAAGGCTTTGCGGACCCCTGTGGTTAAGATCCACTGATCTAGAGTACTGACTTCTGGGGAGTAAGTTTCGTCCAGATCAGTGGGATTTATTCAATGGGAAGTCACTTGCCCAGGAAAGAAAAGGTGCCGCTGTTTCCCGGCAAGGGAGGCTACTTTACATTGATTCCACCCGGAGGTACCTGTCACTACGTCGGAAGCGAGCTGTCAATTCAGGCTAATTCTGACAGGCAATGATTGAGCAGGTAGGAAATCTCAGCGAAGACTCTCCAGTTACTGGGTTTGAAAATTTTCACTCCTTTTTGAAAGAGGGTGTGTGACTTATAAAGTTTCCCTGGGGTAGAGTAAGAAAGGGGTGATTATAAGGCATTGAAGATGGGTTGGGAATCGATGGGTTATAGAAGAGGTTCTAAAGGGCCACACTGTTGCAAAAACCAAATCTCAAACAGTAACAATAGGAAGCAAGAGAGATTTGGCTGTATAGGGAATGGGGGCAGGAGGGCTTCTTATCCCCCCTCTGCCAAGGGAGGCACGCTCGGGCTGTCGGAAGGCCTAAGAGGAATATTGTTCGTGGGAACTGCCATTGCATATTAATGTCCTCTCATGCATGCATTGAATAAATCACTGAAGCTAATTGAACAACATTCCCCCACCCTCCTCTCCCCTCTCCCTCTAGGAAAACAGGCCTCAGAGACTGAGAAGGGAGGGCCTTTAGTTGCCCGGCTTCCCATCCAATAACGGTGCCAGGGGGGAAGGCTGGAGGGCAGAGGGCCGTTGCTGTAACTTTTTCCACACAAAGAAATAAGAAACAGGGAATCAGGGCTTGGCAAGAGGCTCGGTGAAAGGTGACTGGGACTGCCCCCGAAGCCTCCCAGTGTACCACTAGCTGCTTCCAGTTCGCCTGGGTTTTGGAGGGACAAATAAGGATGGATAGATAGATAGAGTTACCCCAGATCGTTCCTGGTAGCTTGGAACTTCAGCAAAAGCGTTAAGAGGTGACTGTCACTTAGGCTACTTGAAATTGCAAGGCTATCAGGACACTGATGTTCACGCATCAGTGCTGTGAACTGGAGGGAGATGCGCGCACACTCCAGGTTGCAACTGTAGGCCTAGTGGTTTTGGATTGGGGCTTACTTCTGAGCATTGCACTGACTGCAGGCATGTGCTTAGGGACCATCTAGAATCGTGTACCTCTGGCCCTCAACCAAAGCGACCTCACTCTTCTGAGATCAGAGGGGACGTGGAACTTCAGGCCTAAAATGATATGGGAGGGGGATGATGAGCGATGTTTT
This sequence comes from Gambelia wislizenii, assembly GCA_030847615.1. Lineage (NCBI taxonomy): Eukaryota > Metazoa > Chordata > Lepidosauria > Squamata > Crotaphytidae > Gambelia > Gambelia wislizenii. Next base: position 40,503,972 of record JAUMIR010000004.1, read on the forward strand.
TCCTTCTTAAGCTGCAAATAAATGAACTGTTTCTTGCTTAAAAAAAAAAAAAAAGGAAATCAAGAAATCAGGAAAATGACTCCGAAGGTGTCTTCTTCTTCCTCCTCCTCTTCTTCCTTCCTTCCTTCCTTCCTTCCTTCCTTCCTTCCTTCCTTTCTTTCTTTCTTTCTTGAAAAATAGCTTTCGTGGAGGGAGCATCATGGCTTTTTAGTAGGGCAGAAGGAACCCTAATACAACAAAAGCGAAACATGTACCTGTGTGTGAATGTCTAAGAACTGAAAAGATACTAGAGGTGAAAGAAAAAAAAAGAAGAAAGAAAACCAATGGGATAAGCAATACATATTGGATTGGGGTGATCCAAAGGATGCAACGCAAGCCTGTGCATGTTTATTTAGGCATGGCAACCCACTGGATAACCCTGGGCAAGTTGCACTCTTTCTGCCTCAGAGAAAGGCAAGGACAAACCTCGGAATAAATCTTGCCAAGAAAACCCCATAACAGAGTCTCCTTAGGATCGCCATTTGTTGGAAATGACTTGAAGGCACGCATTGTTGTGTCCAATGGGACCTGCTGTGTGTGTGTGTTGGGGAGAATCGATTTGAGGCCTAAAAATCATGGGGCCCTGTCACACTATACAATTGCACCACTTTGAATCCAGGGTTAATTGCCCTGGTTGTATTATAGGGAACCCTGGGGCTTGTAGTTTGTTGAGGCAATAGAGGAGCTCTGTGGCTGAGAATCCTAAATACCTATCCCTAAACAGCACATACCAGAGATCCCCTGTAAATATGTTTTGTTGCTGTGGACACTCAAGACTTAATTCAAGATTTAAAAACAACACCTGGTAATAATAATAATAATAATAATAATAATAGTAATACACCATCTCTTAAATCTTCACTTTTCTCCTGCTTCTTCCTACAAGGCTGTGGCTGGAGCGGATTGAATGGCAATGCGCAAGCCAAGCTAGCTAGCCAGCCAGCCAGCCTTTGCTTTGGCTCCTGTCACGTGGCTGCTCCGCTGCAGGCGCGGGTGGGCCAAGCAGCCTTCAAGCCTTTGCAGACCCCCTGGGGGTCCGCGGGCCACAGGTTAAGAACCACTGTTGTAAGTGTGAAAGGGCCGGAGTGTTGGATCTCAGTGGCAGACACATTCAGGCCCATACAGGCGAACGAGAGACAAGATGAGCGGAGGCCATCACGCCTGTGTCAAGGCGGCGCTTCTCTCCCGCAGACTGGAAATAGGCATCTAAATAAAACTAGGACGGTTGGAGAGGGAGGCTATTCCTTCTGAGTCCTTCGTTTGCTTTTGTGGGTGCACAGAAGCAGGTGGATTTCCCAGCGACGCGAAACTCCTGCCCGCCTTTTTCTCACTCCCAGGCCCTGGGGGCATCCACACGAGAAATAATCCAGGTTGAAACTGGATTATTTGCGTGGCTCCTTCCTATGGAATCCCGGGATCTGTAGTTTGGTGAGGCACCAGAACTCTTTGTCAGAGAATGCTAAAGACCTTGTTAAAACTACATAGCCCAGGATCCCATAGGAAGGAGCTATGCAAATAATCCAGTTTCAAACTGGATTATTTGTGTCATGTAAAGAAGCTTAAGAGAAAGGCGCCCGTTTTTCTGCATCAGGCGAGAGTCGGCTTCCTGTTCTCGCTTCCTGCTGCTAAGCAAGTCGACCCTCGCCTACCGGCTGCCTTACTACAGCCCTTCCCTACCCACCGTTTCCTGGAGGCTCTTGCTTCGCTATTTTTCTCGTGGCGAGAGGGTTAACTCCTGCTTCTCTAACAGCCTCTCGGGCTGGCGTAATGAAAGTCCAGCTATTTACACGGAGCACCACTCTCGGTCCACTTTGGACTCCGAAGAACTGTTGACACAGGAATTAGCTGCAAGAAGGAGGCCGCAATTCTTTATATATGTGTGTGTGTGTGTGTGTGTTTGTGTGCCGACCTGGCCTCCCCATCCCTTCTCTGGCCCTGTTTTCTGGCTGTACCGGCTGGAATCCCGACAGTCGCCAACCGCACAAGAGTGTCTAGAAGCGGAGGGCCACGATCCTTACAGACGTGCAATGGCAAGGGATTGCAGTGCACACTCATCCGGGGTTAAGCGCCCTTGAATAGAGCGGAGTTTGCTTCTAAAGATACACGGAGGGAGTGTGTGTGTATATATTCAAGTGGATGAGAACAAACCGTTCCCTGCTGAGCTCAAGGTTTCTACGCCCTCTGCTGAAATGCTACATATGTGGAGGCTGGAGATGATGGCTATGCACTATTGAGGGGAAGATATTGTCTGCACATGCTCTACCACTCTCACTAAATTGCACCTGGTTACACAGTTAAGCAGTCTGATCCTGCTTTAACAGTTCTGGCTCCAGCCTAGGTATCCTGGGATTTGTAGTTTGGTGAAGTACTTAGAACTCTCTGTTCCAGTGCACACCTCTGAACTATGAAACTACAACTGTCTGGTACAGAATTACAAGTACCTTACCAAACTAGGAATCCCATCACAGTTAAAGTGATAATTTGACAGCATAAAGTATAAAGCAGGGATGGTAATCACGTAGCCCTGCCTCTGATTTTGGATTGCAGCTCCCAACATTCCTTACCATTGGCTATGGTGGCTCAGGCTGATGGGAGTTGCAGTCCAACAAGATCTGGAGGGCTGTATAATCCCCAACTCAGCACTAAAGGAACTGGAAAGATGTTTCTCCCACATTTCCAATTGGGTTTCTAGCTCAGGGGTGGGAATCATGTGGTCCTCCAGATGTTAGACTGCAACTCCTAGAAGCCTTAAACCAGCATAGCTGATGCAGAGAAAATGCTGGGAGTTGCAGTCCAACAACACTAGGGAAGCTGTATGATTCCCAAACCTTCAACAGCTTATTTTTCCCACCCTAGTACCTTACTGATGGTTTAAGAGTGTACAGTTGTCCCTCCACATTCACGGATTTGACATTCACGGATTTGAGTATTCACGGCTTGAAAAATATTCTTAAAAAAATAACAATCCTAATAGCAAACCTTGATTTTGCCATCTTATATAAGGGACACCATTTTGCTCTGCCATTGCATATAATGGGACTTGAGTATTCACGGATTTGGGTATTCACGGGGGTCCTGGAACCAAACCCCAGCGAATGTGAAGGGACAACTGTATTTCCCATCACCCACTGCCCCAAACCCAGCTAGGCTGCTCTAAGTGAGGATTCCCAGGAGCTACTTTTCAGCTGAAAAGGCCTACCTGCCAGCTGCACCTTTGCATTTTAAATAAGCTTTCTTCCAACTAGGCAGGATGCTGAATTCAATAAATGTTGGGTCTGATTCATCATCAGCCCTCTTCTTATGTTCTCCTTAGCCTTCTCTCATTCCTGCACATTACTGACTTGCATGTGCATTTGTTTCCTCTCCCCTATTGATTGGCAACAGAAATAGGAACTGTTATGTATAGAGGAAGCAAGTGGAGTAGACAGGAAGTATAAATATTGGCTAGGGAAAATAGGAAGCAAGGGGGACCAGGGGTCAATCACTCCTCCCTGTTTCAGGTCACACGTGATTCTGTCTCAAGAACACTTTCTCTTCATGATTCTGTCTCAAGAGCACTTTCTCTTCAGTCATACAAATGCTTTTTCATTTGTTCTTCCCCTGTCTCTGCCCCACTTTATTCTGAATGTATCTAATGGCAGGCCTGTAAACCTGAATGGGTGATGAGGTATAGAGAAAGAGGATGAATGAGTTGCACAAGAATTTTCAGTGCCCCTTATTTTGAAAGACTGCCAAGTCAGTAGACTCAGAAAGGAAGTCCTTGAATGTTGTACCTCCATGGTGTGATCCACAGAAGATGTTCTGCTTCCTGTCTCCTACAGTGCATGCTACAAAGAACAAGGACCAAGGCCTAATTTGACCTTGACCCTCCTGCCCATTTCTAAGCCTAGGGCTAATTAAATGCTGCAGTGCAATGAAGCCAAGTGCACCCTGTGGTGGTGTAGTGGTAAAATTTAGAGTGCAGGCCCTGATCGGGACAATCTGTATATCAACATCCCCACAGAGAATCCAAAAGTATGCTGATCTGAAACAATTGCTAGCTGTTTTCATCTGTACCATGAACAGGTCTTTTGTAAAGCTATCTCCAAATATTTTGGATTACAATAGGTATATGGATTCTTGCTTGGGAGAGAGAACATGGTTGGACATAGGACCATAACTCTGGAGATTGGGGCTGGAATCCCCACTGGCCATGGAAACCTGTTGGGTGACCTTGGGCAAGTCACACTCTCTCAGACTCAGAGGAAGGCAAGGACAACCCCCCTCTGAACAAATCTTGACAAGAAAATTCAGTGCTAGGTTTGCCTTAAGGTCCCTATAAGTTGGAAAACTTTTTTTTTTAGTTAGTTAGTTATACCCCCGCTCTTCAGCCACAAGGCTATCAGAGCAGCTTACAAATTGTTTTAAGCAATAGCTATTTACACATCTACACTGCATTAAACAGTTTCCAATGTGTGTTAGCTAATTGCCCCCACAAGCTGGGTACTCATTTTACCGACCCACGAAAGGATGGAAGGCTGAGTGAACCTTGGAGAAAACTGAAAGGGAAATGGGAGTCTAAAGGGAGTGGCAGATCATAGTATCACAGAGTTGGAAGGGACCACAGGGTCATCTAGTCCAACCCCCTGCTATGCAGGAATATACAGCTAAAGTGCTCTTGAGAAGGGGCTGTCCAACCTAGGTTAAATATCTCCAAGGAAGGAGAGTTCACCACCCTCCAAGGCAGTCCATTACACTGTAGAACAATGTAGAATCATTGAAATTATCTTGCTTTGTGACAAGATGATGTGATCCCTGCTAGTAAAAAATAAATAAATCCTGGCACTTCAATGCTGTGAATCCTGGCTTCACTATGCCACTGGTGCCCAGGAATGTACAAAGTTCCTTTCCTCCATCACTAAGTACAACTAACCTTTTCTTCCAAACTGACATTGCTAATGATCAAGGTTCCCTAAACAGAAGATGAAAACTTCCAGGTAGGTTTCAGCCTTGCTACTATTACCCAGTTATGTGTCAGATCCATCAAACAACACGAGTGCTATATTTTGGCATGTTTTAATAGAAACCTTCTATGTAACCAGACTGTGAAATGCATAATTACAGTTATTACTATCCCTTTATACATGAGAAGCTGAGGCCAAGGAAAACAAATTTTCTTCCCCTTCCCTTGGGGTGGTAGGAGACACAAGGACTGATGGAGGTTCTACACAGGGCCAACCCAACACATTTTGGTACCTGAAGCACAGCAGCAAATGGCATCCCTCCCCTCAAATAAAAGCATACAGTATCCAAACACAGATCAATTATTTTGCCAACTAAGGGAGACAACCCCACAATCACCTCTTCCTTTCCTTAGTAGTAAAAATCCAAGAGCAACCTGTGAAATACCGCGTAACTAACATTTTGCCATGCTTTCATTCACTCAAAACTGGATGCCTAGGCACCTGCCTAATGATAGAGTTGACCCTAGATTCCCAGATGAATAGTCTGATCCAAACATCCTTACTTCCAAGAAAGTGTGCCACAAGCTTGTAATTCTGTGTGACAGGTTTATTAGGAAGTACGTTTCCTTACAATCAAAAAGACTTCCTTCTGAGGTGGGAGTCATGTGGGCCTCCAGATGTTGGGCTGCTGCTAGCCAGCGATGGTGAAAAATTCCCAGTCCTGGGACTAGGATGCAAGTGTGCAATGCCATGGTACAATGCCATTCTGAGTTTGATCCACTAAAAAGAATAGGTCTTAATTCCAAGTAAATGTACCCAAGCGGAGCATGCTCAGCCCTAAAAGTCTACCCACTATCAGATGATGGAAACTGAGATAATATGGCTTCAAGATGTGATACCAACTTGGATGACCTTAAAAGCCTTAAAAGGGACTCAGACAAATTTGTGGGGAAGGCTATTGATGGCTATTATAGTTACCAGAATGTGCCCCACAGTGCTAGTTATTGGTAAACATGAGAAGGAGAGTGTTAACATGCTTATGTCCTGCCTGAGAACTTCTCATAGAGATTTGGTTGATCACTGTGGGGACAGAATAGGGGATGAGAGCCAATATGGTATACTCACAATACTTTTATCTGATAGACTACATTGCTACATTAGTCTGAGACAACTTTTAACCACTGCAGCTCCATCCTGAGGCCCTGAGATTTTAGCATATAATTCTTTTTTTAGACAGCTGTTGTATACTCCTCTGAACTACAGTTTCCAAGGTACATTGATTTAATCTTTAGCTTTCTTCTTATGGTGTCTTGGGAATTATAGTTCTTGATGGGGCTCTTTTCCAGAGAAGTCTAAGTACCTCACTAAAGTACAAATTCCAGGATACCTTAAGGTGGAGCCATGACAGTTAAATCAGTATCAAACTGACATAATGGTGCAGTGCAGAATAACATCTTAGAACTGGGGAGACCCAGATCCAAATCTCTACTCAGCCATGAAACTCACTTGGTGACCTTGGGCTAGTTGCTACCTCTCAGCCTGACCTACCTCACAAGGTTGTTGTGATGGTAAAAATATGGAATGTGGGAAGAACCATGTCCATTGCTTTGAGTTCCTTGGTAGAAAGAGAGGATATTAATATAGCAAGTTAATAAATGGGTTTTTGGTCTGATCAAGGACCACATGACACAGGGCCTTTGTCAATCAAACAGTGTTATGAGCCTCCGGTGGTTTCATTGGTTATTTGTTCTGCTTTAAGTGATGGGAGATTAACAAGGTAATCCCTATCCTAAACCCATTAGGAAGTAAGTGCAGTTGGTTTCAATAGACCCTAGTTTACCAGTTAACATCATGACAAAAATTATTTTTTTCAACTGTAGCTCCCAGAATCTCTAGCCGACATGGACAATCACTTTTCCAACCCATGTCCTTAGATCAAACACTCCACAACATTGTAGTCTAAAAGATCACTTTTCCAAGTTCTGGTAAATATGTACTTGTTATGTGCCCTCAAGTCCACTCCTAGCGTTTTCTTGGCAAGATTTATTCAGAGGAGGTTTGCCATTGTCTTCATCAGAGGCTGGCAGAGTGTGACTTGTCACCCAAGTGGGTTTCCATGGCTGGGCGGAGCTTTGAACCTTGGTCTTCTACAGTCCTAGTCCAACATTCCAACAACTATGCTGTGCTGCCTCTCAAACATGCATAAAAACCAGACTATTCGGTACAAATATAACTGAAGGCTCAAGTCCTGGAGTCAGGGCACTTTAGGTGGCAGAAATACAATTCAGTTTTTCAGCACACCTGCTTAGAGAGAGACCATAGAAGAAAACTTCACTTGCTTTCCAGAAGTCAGTTGTTCAGCCAACACATATCTTCCTCTTTGCGAGAATTCCCAGACCAGTATTTTTTTTATTTTTTATTTGCATAATCAAGGAGAATGTTGTCTCTCTCTCTTGCAAGGAAAACTTCAGTGTACCTAATCCAATTTGTCTGAGATTTCTTTCCGTCTGCCTTTCTTTTTCTTTGCCCCTGGGGTGAGAACTTTACACGTGGTTGGTAAGTTTACGGGGCAGGGAGAAGGAAGGCGAGAAGAAAGCTCAGGTAGTCTGATCTCCGCCTTTGGTCGCCGCCACATTTAAGCGCCGGCGCATAAGCGCAGCAGTAGAAAGCCCCCTTCAGTGCAAATCATATTATTTTGTTTGATCTTCCAGTTCTGCAAGAGCTATTGCTAACAGCTGTAGAGAGATTTGCATTGCTCCAGGTTTTCTCTTCCTTCAGGGCAGAGCAGGGAACTACTAACAAGATTTTTTTTAAAAAAATTCATTCTTTCTTTCTTTCTTTCTTTCTTTCTTTCTTTCTTTCTTTCTTTCTTTCTTAAAACAAAACAACCAAATTAAACAAGACAAGCAGGAAAGGCAATTGGGAATCTGGGAGTGGAGGGAAGAAGGGAGATTAGCTGAATAAGGCTTGAGCCAGAATCATTTGTTGTTAACTGCCTTCGAGTCCACTTCGATTCACGGCGATCCCAAGAATCAGGTCTGAAGGGTATACCATGGGTGTGTGTGTGCTCAATTGGAGGCAGTAAGGAAATAGTAGCTCCAATAATCGATGCTCATTCACTTGGGAGGCGGAAAAAAAAAATCAGTTGAAACTCAGGACTTCCTTCCGAGTAAAGCACGGGAACCTCGCGCTGTAAACCCTTCTTGGAAGTAAGCCCTCTAATCCCCAGTGGGACTTCCTTTCCAGCAAATGTAGATAAGACCTGATTGTCAGGGATAAAAAAAAAATGCAACCACTCCAGCCTAGGTGTATTTACACAAAAGTAAACCTCACAGGTCAGTGGGATTTACTCCCCGGAATGCGGGGGGGGGACTTGAACCCTGGCTCAGCAAATCCCGTAGAATTCCATGGCCCTCGCTTCCCAGCAAACGTGTGGAAAAGCAGAGTTTCGAAAAGTTCCTTTTCCGAACGACAACTCACAACGTCTTTCTGCTAGCGCTGCCAGATGGGAGAGCTTGGGAGTTGTAGTTCAGAAAAGGAAAGTTTCCAGGCTCTGGATGATGATGATTGGACATTAAAAAAAATCCAATAATAATAACCACTACTATCAAAAAGAAACGCGTTAATGATTATTTTGTGAACTGAAGCGAGATTCTATCGCAGTGCTTTTGCAACCCAGGCGATGAGTGTTTAGCAGCATGTGTGGCGGGGGGGGGGCTAGGGGAAGGCTGGCAATATTATTAGGATGAGCTCGGGCTTGTGAGATAACCGTTCCCAGCTGTTTTAAGTTTTAATATTTTTCTCCCCCCTTCGCTTCTTCTTTTGCAGCTTGGCCCAATGCCCGCGTCGCTCCAGTAAGCCGGTTGGGCTGGCTGATTGACAGAGCAAGGTCACCGCAGCTCTTCTGGGCGATTGGTGTCAAGTTTCAGAGGAGACAGATAAAGCAGCCAAGAAGCTCCCGCTCTCTATTTTCCCTGCTTTCTCTGTCTCTCCTTTCTTCCCCTCCTTTCTCCTCCTCTTCTTGCACTTTAGGGCCGGTTTAAGGGCCCTGTAGCACCTGCAGCCGCAGCCCCCCCCATTGTGTGTGTGGGGCGTCCTAACTCTCCTCTTGCAAAAACATTATTAGCAGTAATCTGAATATCCTGTACTGTGAATAGGTTAGGTTCCATTGACCTGAGATAAACATACACCCCCCCCCAAATAAAGCATTGCAAGCCCCCCCCACATTCCTTAAACCAGCCCTGGGAACACACCTCTTTCCCCTCCAGGGCTCCCCCCCCACATTTCCGCTCCTAGGACCTAGGAGAGCAAAGGCCAGCAACATTTTGCCCTACTAGAGGCCCTAAACGTGAAAATACCCCTCATGGAATTTGCTGGGAATCCTACCTGTCTAAACGGGATCCAGCACCTACCCACACTATTCGGAAGGAGGGGGTCCCAAAACAGCAAAAACAACACACCAAAAGCCTTCGCAGATTTCTCCGTACTTTTTCACAAACTGCAAGGTGGGTACTCATTTTTGCTCTTTTGGACTATTGAGCAATAAAAAACGCAAAGGGAAGCACAAATCTGATTGGCCAGGCAAGAGCAGGGGCATGCTAGGGGCATGCTAGGAGGAAAGTGCCCACTGCTGCCATGTTGGATTTTTGCCTTAGTGATTGCTCACTAAGGCAATTAAAAAAAGGATAAATATTTTCTGTTTTGCTTTGGAGAATTGTTCTGTCTCACCAGCGCACCTTGGGATGATTTTTTTTTAAAAAAACCCCAGGGGCAGTGAAGAACTGACATGAATGATTGCCACCGCCATCAGGAATGTGAGGCTTATGAGGGCTTCCAGGCCAGAAAAACCTTTTGGTCTGATTGCTGCTACTGCAAGATACCACTAGTACAAGGTATTTGGGATTTCCCCCCCTCATGTAGATGGGCCCCTGGGCAAGTTTATTAAGGACCTGTCTGATTTTTTAATGAGGGGGTGCATATTTCTGCTCATTTCTGCTCATTAGGACAACCGAGTCAATCTGATTTGCTTGCCCAAATGAGAGGAAACGCAAATCCGATTGGCCGGATGAGTGCAGGGGCAGGGCTTTCTAGCAAGGCAAGTGCTTGCTGTCTCCATGTTGCGTTTTCACCTTAGCGGGCAAGTGCTAAGGTGAGAAAATGGGCTATTGAGCTTTTTTCCTTTTTCTGCTTTTGTGTTAAAGTAAAAAAAAAATCTCTCAATTGCACCTTGGATATAGGTTTTTTTTTTAAGGGTTGTCGTTGGCAAATTCAGGTAAGTGCAAATGTGAGTAAATCACGCATGGCTGCCATGTTTCCTAGTGGGCATGTGGAGCTTAAGGGAGCATAAAAACTATTAGGATAGGGCCCAGTTGCTGCAAAATGTCATTACTATGAGGGATTCCGGTTTTTATGGGCTCCTATAAATAAGCCCTAAATGGGTTCCCGCACCAATCCACACTATTTAGAAGGAGGGGAGCCCAAAATGGCAAAAACAACCTAGGGAAAGCCTTTATGGCTTTTCCTGTAGTTTTTTTTTAAAAAACAGTGAGAGGTGTGTGCAACACAGCTCATTAGGACAAGCAAAGGAGAAGCGATTTGAAGGGAAACGCAAAGGTGATTGGCAGGGTGAGAGCAGGGGCAGGGCTTGCTAACAGGGCAAGTGCCCGCTGCTGCCATGCTGGATTTTTGCCTTAGTAGGCAAGCACTAAAGTGAGAAAATGGGGTATTGGTTTTTTCCCCTCTGCTTTTGTGTTAAAGTGAAAAATCACTGAATCACACCTTGGATATCTTTTTCTTTTAAAGGCTGTTATCCACAAATTCAGGTAAGTGCAATGCAGGTAAATAACTTGCAGTCACCATGTTTCCTAGTGGGCATGTGGAGCTTAAAGGGGTAGAAAAACCATTAGGACAGGTCCCAGCTGCTGCAAAATGTCATTACTATGAGGGATTCTGGTTTTTATGGGCTCATAAAGGCAAGCCCTAAATGGGTTCTTACACCAATCCACACTATTCAGAAGGTGTGGGGTCCCAAAGCGGCAAAAACAATGCAGGAAAAGCATTTGTGGCTTTTCTTGTAGTTTTTAAAAAACAGCAAGGGTGTGTGTGTGCATCCCTGCTCATTAGGACAAGTGAAGGACAAGCGATAAGAAGGGTAGCACAAAGCTGATTGGTAGGATGAGAGCAGGGGCGGGGCTTGATAACAGGGCAAGCACCCTTTGTCACCATGTTGGATTTTCACCTTAGCAAGCAATCGTGGGAGGGGATTTTTCTGTTTTGCTTTCCTATTAAATTGGAAAATCACGTGCAATTTAAAAAAATCAGCAACAGTAAAAAAAACTAACACACGTAGATCACCCGTGGCTGCCATCTGGAATCCTAAGACATGTCGCTACTGCTGCAAAATGCTGTTACTATGAGGAACTCCAGGTTTTTTCCCCTCATGTAGATGGGCCCAGACACCTTTCTGTTCTACTTAGTCTGGATGCTGCAAAAAGAAAAAAAAGGACCCTCTCCTTCCATCCAGTGTGGCCCAGGCTTCAGTGATTCTTTGTGTGTGTGAGGGGGAGGACAGAGAAGCATGGGCTCACCCTCTAACCAAGAGGTTCCTGCTGTTTGCAAACTGTCAGCAGTGGAGCAGCTGCAAGCTTTTTCAAATATCTTCCCCCTGCCCTTTCAGCTATAATATTTCTTTTTTAAAAAAGTTGTGACCCATTTTGTATACAGTTGTCCCTTCATATTCCCTGGGGTTTGGTTCCAGAACCCCCTGTGGATACCAAAATCCAAATACTCAAGTCCCGTCAAATGCAATGCCATTGCAAAATGGTGCCCCTTATATAAGATGGCAAAATCAAGGTTTGCTTTTTGGATTATTATTTTTTTAAAGAATATTTTCAAGCTGTGAATACTTAAATCCATGAATACCAAATCTGTGGATATGGAGGGACAACTGTACAGTACAGAGCATAAGTCAACACCACCCCCTATAAGTCCATGAATTACATTGTACGAAGTATTCTCTTTTATTTTGAAAAAAAAATAGTGCGCCCCACATCCTAAAGCAGGCCCCCAGGCCAGGATTTTTGGTGCCCCCCCCTACCTATTGCTAAGGTTAAGGGCAGCAAGACACTCTACAAATTTACGATAAAAATTAAAATAAGTCAGTTTAAATGAGGACACCAAAGTAATATCTATATTTACTTTTTAAACAACAACATGGATTTACAAATAATAAAACTTACAATATGTCCCCCAATCCTGGGTCCCCAAGCTAGAGTCCTGTCAGTCCCCACCTTTGTGTGGGCCATGCCCCCAATACACGCTTTTTGAGAGCTAGTGTGGTACAGTGGTTTGAATATCGAATTAGGACTTTGGAAGAGCAGGCTCAGCCACAGAAAGCCACTGTGTGACCTTGGGCAACTCACAGGAGATTATCATAAGATCCCCCTTTAAACATTCTTTTGCCAGCATTTTTTTTTTAAATCATGCTAGCAAAAGAATGCTCCCCGCCACACTTACCTTCCTTTCCCGGCAAAGAGCCCCAGCAATAAGGAGGAAGTGAATGGGGTTCACTTCATTGTTTGAAATCCCGTAAGACTTCATTTTGTGGGAAATTCAAAAACTAAAACAAAGCCTAAAGAGTTTCACCAAGCACTTAGACACACTTAAAAAGTCCCAAGTAACCGGGGGAGGGTCATAAAAAGAGTGACATTTACCTGGATGTCCCAATGTCACCTGGAAGTGTTCGTGCCAGACTGCCCTTTGACGCTGCATTCCTGAGAGTTTAATGGCCTGAGATTTCATACACTGGCAATGCTGGCACCAAATTGCAATGGGGAATCTATCAGCCTTCAGTAAAAAGAAATGCCAGAATAATGCCAGCAGAATGCAAAAGGGCCATGTTGTCTGATATTGGAGTCCTTTTGCATTCTGATGGAGTTGTTATCGCACCACATTCACTGCGTCTGATAATCTCCACACTCTCTCAGCCTCAGAGAAAGGCAATGGCAAGCCTCCTCTGAATAAATGTTACCAAGAAAATCCTAAGATCCCCATAAGTCAAAACCACACATTCTTTTTACATGATGTTCTTTTCCGTGAGGGTTAGGATGCAATCTTATGTACCTCTCCCCCGCAGCGATTGGTTGGATAGCAACTCCCATCAGCCACAATACTCATATAGTGGGAGTGATGGGAGTTATTCTCCATAACACATAGACAGGACAGAGAGTTCCATTTAATTCAGTGCAATGTACTTCTGAGTAGATATGTGCAAGACTGCATTATACATATGTGTACCCTCTCTCTAAATACTACATCTACAAAGATTATCTATATGCACGCATACACCTTTGCATCCTATGAGGTAGATTTACACACGCTAATACTGGTTACTTCTTATGTAAAAGAGAGGAAGGAGGTGGAGTAGGGAGAGAAAAGGTATCTGTGTTTGCTTTTCTTCCTGTTTAAAAGGTACCTTAAATAAATGATATGCTTTTTTTTGGAACCAGGCATGAACTGGTCTGCCAGCCTTCTACAGAGCAGCACGCTTGGAAGGAAGGAGAGCACTTATGCTCCAGAAATGTTCAGAAAACAATTTCAGTGTTGTAGAAGACAAAAGCGATATTACACTGAACAACTTATTGATATTTTAGAGTATTTGCACTTTTGATGTGACTGTAATTGGAATAAGCAAATTGCAAATACAGGAGAAAAACAAGAGTAAGGGGAGCACCCCTCCCACTCTTCTTTCTCTCTCCCCTCTTTGCCCAAGTGGTTAGCACAAGCTTTTAGAGAGTTGTCCTTCTAATGTATTTTATTTCCTCCTTTAAAGTTTCATTATTTCTCTAAAGGCCCAAATGGGAAAGGCGATGTTTCTATGCCATACACATGTTCCCTTAAAAGATTTGTTTAGCTGGGGAAACTGGTGCTAAGCGTTGAGAAAGAAATTAAATATATAGAATGATAAGCTGCTGCTAAGATGTATAAAAACACTTAAATTAATAATAAGGACTTGTTCTGAGGCAAAATTCAATTTTACTTCCTATTATGCAATCTTTGCATGTAAAGTTGCTTTAATGCAAAATAGCAGCTCATCAAAAATTCTGTTTTATTGCTATCAAAAATTTATGATATCCTGAGGCATGAGGGGCAGGGTGCAAGGTAGGAGAGCCATGTCCTTTTAGCAAGTTTCTTGTGCTTTCTGAAAAAGGAAACATGTTTAAAACTTTTAAAATTATTATTCCTGAGATGAAGGGAGGTACAGTCTGGGGTAAAGTTCTGTTTGTCATATGAGCTGCTTTCGTGACAATGGCAGCGAAACACAGGCAATAGAATCATTTTAGTTTTTTGGGCAGGTTCTTGCTTTCATTGCTGAGTCTAGAGGTATCTCAGATAATCAGTTTATTACCAGAGCTTAGAAATGTTACTTTTTGGTGTGAGTGTGTGTGGCAATGCTGGCTGGGGGATTCTGGAAATTGTCATCCAAAAAAGCAACATCTCCACTCTCTGAAACAAGGGGATTTTCCTATCATTGTGATTGTAGGGAGACCTCCAATTGTCTAGTCTATTATTACAATCCTCTTTAGTAGCTAACATGTTTATCAGGAAGTATTCAGAAATGTGCAAATACACACTATCTACAAATGATTGGTATATCAAAGGAACACAGAGCAATAGGGTTGGGATGCGTCTTGGAGGTCATCTAGTCCAACCCCCAGGCCAGTTCGGGATCTGAGATGCAGAATGAAGCTATAGAATCACTGACAGATGGCTGCCCCACCTCTCCTTATTTATTTTCATCACCTGGAAGCCTGCCACCTCTCAAGGACAACAGTTTCACTTCCAAGGTTTCTTCTAACATTTCACCAAAGTCCTCAAAACTTTACAGTTCCTACCAGCTGGCTCTAGTCCTGCCTGCTGCAGTAAGAGAGAACAAATTTCTGAATCTTCTGCATGATAGATCTGTAAATATTTTGAATATAATAACGGTGTCATGATGCAATGGTTAGAATGTTGGACCAGGACATGGCTGATCCAGGTTGAATCCCCACTGAAGCAAGAAACTCACTTGGGCCTAATCCACACTACTCAAATAATCTAGTTTGAAACTGGATTATTTGCCATGGCTCCTTCCTATGAAATCCTGGGATTTGTAGTTTTACAAGGTCTTTAGCCTTCTTTGCCAAAGAGTACTGGTGCCTCACCAAACTACAAATCCCATGATTCCATAGGAAGGAACCATGGCAAATAATCCAGTTTCAAAGTGGATTATATGTATAGTGTTAATGCACCCTTGGTATCCTGGGGGTGGTTGCTCTCTCTCAACCTGGCCTACCATGCAGGGTTTCAAGGAATACTGCCTTGAGGTCATTCAAGGTAAAACACAGCCAGCTGTTTTCATTGTTCCTTCATAGGATTTGGTCTCCAGCCTCCTCCTCCTGATTACCTTTCTCTGGACATGTCAGCATTCTTCGTAAAATGTGGAACCCAGTATTGGCTAGAGTACTGCAGGTTCAGTCTGATCAGGATGAACTAGATGTATAGTCCTATTAGGGCATTAGAGAAACTGCTTACCTTTAAATGCAAGTAGGTATGGCCATGCCATATAGCTTCGCTCCTGGTCATGCACATTACATAGCCCCATCTCATAGTACAGTATGTACTTACTGTACAATTGTATGTTGGCCTCTTTTCTGTAAATGTTTGTGTAGAATGTTTGGATACCTCTCCCCCCACCCCCCCGTGTATGCACACACGTGAGGTGCTATGCTATCTTAACTGCCTATCTCCTAAGATGATGGGCTCATCCACATGGGCCAGGATCCGTCGGCTCCCCTCTATCATATCTTGCCCACAGATCAGGCCTGTTCCTCCCTTGTTGCCTGCAGAAAATGGGCTGGAGTCCAGAGGAGCATGCTGTCCCATCCCTGTAGCCACCACCATTGCCCTCCAGGTCACTCTCTCTGATGTCAGGAAGCAGGTTCACAGCATGTGATCAAGACCCCCAGTCTTGGTCACATGCTGTAGGTCCCCATCCTGGCTTCAGAAGAGTGAGGCAGTGGGCAGCTACAATGATGGGTCGGTGTGCCAGGATGGGCTCCTGTGGAGGCTTGATAAGTTTTTTTGCCAGCTGGAACATATTTAAACAGGTAGTATTTTAAAACATTGTATCAGGCCCTACCCTGTCTTCTTCCTGACTTAAACCCAGGGGTCATGAGGACTGCCCAGGGGCAAAATGAAGGGAAAGCCCTGCATCATTGGGACATGATTGCCCAATGTAGACAAGCCCAATGATTACACTAGGGTAGGATTTTTTTGCAGCTACTAGTTCATGTTCTGCCTGTGATCAAGAAGACAGCTAGATCCTTTTTACTTCTCCGCATTAAGGACCCAATTTTTAAAAAAGTTATCTGACTTTGCTGTGATCATCTTTGTTTTGCTTTTTAGAAACAACTAAAAAGGCATCTTATGGCACTCCAGATGTTGTTGGGTAGCCATGCCCACCCTTCCTCCTTCAATATTAGCTATGAAGGTTTGGGCTGATGGGTATTGCAGTCCAGCAACATCTTGAGGGCCACAGGTTGCCCGCCCCAGTCTTAGTACCATTCTGGACACTTTGTGAAAGAAATCTTACATCTCTCTCTCTCTCTCTCTCTCTCTCTCTCCCTCTCTCTCTCAAAAACTTCATGAAGTCAATCTCATCATTCTGCTGGTTTTTTGTTGTGTGCCTTCAAGTCATTTCTGACTTATGGTGAACCTACCATGGGGTTTTCTTGGCAAGGTTTGTCCAGCAACTCCATTGACGTAAGTTTACTGGATCAATTTCAATCTGTGAGTACTGAGGACGTAGACAAGCTACTTGGTAGGGTGAGGAAGACGACCTGTCCCCTCAATCCTTGCCCTTCATGGCTGGCCACCTGGGTGATGGTGGTGCCTTGATGGTGTTCCTTAAGGACATCATCAATGCATCCCTCAAAGAAGGGTGTGTTCCATCCTGTTTAAAGGAAGCGGCTGTTAGGCTGCTCCTGAAAAAAACTTCCTTGGACCCCCTGGACATGAACAACTATAGGCCGGTTTCTATGTTACCATTCTTGAGCAAAGTGATCGAGAGGGCAGTTGCGCTTCAACTCCAAGTGGTCTTGGATGAAACCAATTATCTAGACCCATTTCAAACTGGCTTTAGGACGGGATTTGGAGTTGAGACTGCCATGGTTGCCTTGACTGACAACTTGAGTCTAAGCATTGACAGGGGTTGTGTGACCCTGTTGGTGCTTTTAGACCTCTCAGTGACTTTCAATACGATAGATCATAGGATCCTCTTGGATTGCCTGAGTGGGTTAGGAATCGGAGGCACTCCGCTCCAGTGGTTCTGATCCTTCCTCTCGGGCAGGTCCCAGAGGGTGCTGCTCCAGTAGAAAGGAGCTTACTTGTGGCATTCCGCAAGGCACCATCCTGTCCCCAATGCTGTTTAATATCTATATGAAGCTGCTGGGTGAGATTATTCAGAGTTATGGGGCTGGGTGTTATCAGTACGCGGATGACACCCAGATCTATTTCTCCTTGTCCTGATCATTGGCCTCAAATTCCGATGGCATCTCTCCTCTTAATGATTGTCTTAAAGCAGTAAAGCAGTAATGATTGTCTTAAAGCAGATGAGGAAAAACAGATTGACATTAAATTCGGACAAAATAGAGGTGCTCACGGTAGTGGCCCCAAAACCAGGAGTTGGGTTGCAACCTCCAGTCCTTAACGCTCTCCGTTAAGGACTGTGTTCGCAGTCTGGGGGTGCGTCTTGATTCATCACTTCAGATGACTAGTCAGATGAATGCGACGGTCAGGAGCGCCTGTTATCAGCTTCGGCTGATACGCCAGGTGCGCCCTTTCCTGGAAGTAAGGGACCTTGAGACTGTGGTGCACGCACTGGTAACCTCTTGTCTAGATTTCTGCAATGCTCTCTACATGGGGCTACCCTCATGCTTGGTCCAGAAACTTCAGTTGGTACAAAATATGGCAGCCAGAATGGTCTCGGGAACATCTCAGAGAGACCATATAACTCCAGTATTAAAATCTCTCCTCTGGCTGCCTGTCAGTTTCTGGGCCCAGTATAAGGTGTTGGTTATTACCTTTAAAGCCCTAAATAGCTTGGGGCCAACTTATCTTTGGAACCGCCTCCTCCCATACAATCCTCCCCATGCACTCCGGTCCTCTGGGAGGTATTTGCTTCAGCCACAAAAATCTAGGCTGTCTGCAACCTCCCAGAGGGCCTTTTCGGCAACTGCCCCCAAATTATGGAATAGCCTGCCGAACGAGATCCGTCAGATGATGAGCTTAAGTAGCTTTAAAAAAGCACTAAAGACGGATCTCTTTTGGCAAGGCCTTTCCTAATTAGATCCCAGCCTCAGGAGCTCCTGGCCTCTTTTAGCCTGCTGGCTATTTATTATTTTTGTTAATGTGATTTTAGATTAGTTGTTTTTAATTTATATTGGTTTAATATCTTTTTATGGGGGTGGGTGGGGGTGGGTCGTGTTTAGGGATTTTAATCTGTATTTGTATTTTAATTTTTGTAAGCCACCCCAATTGTTTTAATAGAGGGGTGAGGTATACATTATTATTATTATTATTGTTATTATTATTATTATTATTGTTATTATTGTTATTATTATTTGTTCAGAGGGGATTTGCCCTTGCCTTTCTCTGAGGCTGAGAGAGTGTGGCTTGCCAAAGGTCACCCAGTGGGTTTCAACAGCTGAGTGGTCTCCAGAGTCATAGACCAATGCTCAAACCACTACACTATGCTGGGTCTCATTCTTCAGGTGGGCCTAGGCTAATAATGATGTTTTCAACCCACAGAGAGATCCATGGAATGGAATGTGATTTGAACATAGCATGGCACCAAAAGTAAAGAAAATGAAATTTGGAGAGCCTGAAATGATCTTGGAAAATTTAACATTCCACAATGTACCGTCTCCTTTTCTCTTGTTGTGAAAACACTTTTTCACTTAGTCTCCTGTCATTGATCCTTTAGGCAACTGTTTTGATGTCACCTTTCTTAAGGCTACTTGTTCTATTTACAGTGATGGGTTGGGGAATCTTGATCTCCCTGCCTGGTCCATTGGCTCTATATGGTTCAAGCCAATCAGGGTCATGTAGCCAGTGTGATAATACTTCAGGGAAATGCTACTGCTGCTGTTGTGCCTTCAAGTCATTTCCTTGACCCTAAGGTGACCCTAAGAGGAACCTATTATGGAGTTTTCTTTGCAAGATTTATTCAGCCTTCCTCTGAGGCTCATAGAGTGTGACTTCTTCAAGTGGGTTTCCATGGCTGAGCAGGGATTTGAAACCTGGTCCCAGACTGCATCTGATCTTGGAAAGATCAATGACAGGGTCAGCTTAGTTAGAACTTAGATGGGAGACTGCCAATGAATACCAGGTGCTGTAGACTGAAGGGATTTGTAAAACCACCTCTGAGTATTTGTACCTAAGAAAACCCTATGAAACTCATGGGGTTGCCAAAAGCTGACAGGCGAACTGAAGGCATATACACACACACTCTCCAGAGACATAGTTCAATGCTCAAACCACTATACCACGCTAGCTCAGGGAAATATAGCTGATCATTTGGGCCGAACCCAAAGGGTGCTCAGCAGTGGGTCCTCTTCGTCTTGGAAAGATGTGACCAGTGGGGTGGCACAGGGTTCTGTCCTAGGCCCAGTACTATTCACCATCTTTATCAATGACTTAGAGGAGGGAATTAGGGGCATACTTACCAAATTTGCAGATGACACCAAATTAGGAGGAGTAGCTAATACCCTGAAGGACAGGATCAAAATTCAAAATGACCTGGATACACTGGAGAGCTGGGTCAAAGCTAACAAAATGAAATTCAACATGGAGAAATGTAAAGTACTGCACTTAGGGCGGAAAAATGAAATGCATAGATATAGGATGGGAAAGATCTGGCTGAACGAGACTACGTGCGAAAGGGATCTAGGAGTCCTAGTAGACCACAAGTTGAACATGAGCCAACAGTGTGATGCAGCAGCTAAAAAGGCCAATGTGATAGAAGTATAGTATCTAGATCAAGGGAAGTTATAGTGCCGCTCTATTCTGCCTTGGTCAGACCTCACCTAGAATACTGTGTCCTGTTCTGGGCACCACAATTCAAAAAGGATATTGACAAATTGGAGCGTGTCCAGAGAAGGGCAACTAAAATGGTGAAAGGTCTGGAAATCATGCCTTATGAGAAGAGACTTAGGGAGCTGGGTATGTTTAGCCTGGAAAAAAGACGGTTAAGAGGTGATATGATAGCCCTGTTTAAGTATTTGAAGGGATGTCACGCTGAGGATGGAGCAGGCTTGTTTTCTGCTGCTCCAGAGACTGGAACATGGAGCAATGGATGCAGGAACAGGAACAGAGATTCCACCTCAACATTAGGAGGAACTTTTTGACAGTAAGAGCTGTTTGGCAGTGGAACACACTCCCTTGGAGCGTGGTGGGGTCTCCTTCCTTGGAGGTCTTTAAACAGAGGCTGGATTGCCATCTGTCGGGGATGCTTTGATCAAGATTTCCTGCGTGGCAGGGAGTTGGACTGGATGGCCCTCGTGTTTTCTTCCAACTCTACAATTCTATGATTCTATGATGTTTGGCTATGTGATAACATCGCAGAAGAAGCCAAAGTGTGTGTGATGTTTCCTATTCGTGCTTATGGATAATTTTGCCCCACATCACATCTTCCTTCTTATCTGATCTGTCAATCGTAATAAAGTACCTAAAGCACATCCTCCTTCCACAACTGTGATGGAAATGTATACAGGCATATTTTTAAAATGTATGGGGCAGCATTTTCCAGGGAGTGAAGTTTTTCATGAAATGTAACCCTTTTAAATTAAGCAACAATTGGGCCAATGCAGGATCATCACTGTCACAGGATAGCTTCTTTCATTTCCTGCTTTGCACATGGATGTAACTTAATTCAGCACTAGGCCTTATTGATTCTTGGGAGAAATCAGCCAGAAATAAACTCTCAGTAGAATCCAAAATTCCTACAGATCTATCAAGCTAAGTTGCCACTCTACTGTCAACAAATTCTGGAGAAAATCAGTCTGGATGGAATTTAGCTGCATGTTTTTGGAGCCAACAGATTTCTGAAGGAAATAAATGTTCACGTTCAATTAAAATAGAGCAGGATCTAGTCCTCAGATAGAAAAACATAATTCTGGCTACGAAATCATCTGTGTTAAATTCTTCTCAGAAATACACATTTGTTACTGTAGGAATTTTCACTGAGCTTCAAGTACAGGAAGCCATTTTATGTTATGAGACCTGTTATTACAGATGCTTTATTTCCAGTTATATGGAAAGCTGAGTTCTTGAGAGCTGTACTACACAATAAGGTAAATGACAGCATGAAGTTAAGTGTCTTCTGGTTTTTCTGCTCACAAGAAGTCACATGTGGTGCCAATGGAGGTTTTCCCCTCTTTCTTTGTCACATTATGGGATAAATTTTGAACAAAATTGGAGGAAGGGAGGGTGGTTTAATCCCTTTCCTCATGTGTGGTGGATCCTGATCAGGCCCATACATGTTTCCTTGTGAGTAACAAACAAAGCTCTACATGCTACATATTTAACTTACTGGCTTTTTCTGAAATAAGGTGGTTGATTTTCTGAAAAGAGTTCTACCCCCACCCCTGTCCAGCAACTATCTACACATCCACCCCCTACTTCCTTTTCAACAGCAGTTCTTCCCACGCAAAGCTATATTTTTCCCTCTGGCCATTTCAGACAGTCTTATTCATAATCTTTCCCTCCATCCCAAAACTAATACTCCTTCTGCTATTTCTGCTCACTTCCTTGAATTACCTGGCACTCACACCTTGAGCTATACTTTAGCTTGCCTTGATCAAGAATATGAGATATCAGAATATGAGAGATCAGAATATGAGATATCCTTGCCAGCAGCTACACTAACTACCTTTCCCAATGTGCCAATGGGCAATGCAGAATTTGTTCAAATCCTGAAGAAAGAGCCAGTGTGGCATTCTAATGTTGGACTGGAATCTGGGAAATCTAAGTTCTACCTTTCACTCAGCCGAGGAACTCATTGAATGATCTTGGGCCACCCAGTGTCTCTCAGCCTGATCCAGGCCACTGAAAGCTGGTTCAGGTCCCAGTGAAAAAAACTTCAGGGGGGTCCTCCAGTTGTTCACCAGCATCAGGGGCTGCCAGTGTAGAACTGCAGGCCATCTGGCCAGATAAGTGCCTTTGGGCTGGGGCGATGGCTTTGGGACAAATGGGAAAGGAGCTCCAGGCTGTGGGTGAAGGAAAGGACTCTTTTCCTCTTCCTCCCTCCTTGACTTCCTGTGGGCTGGGAAACAACTTTGAAGCTCTGGGAACTGGCAGCAAAGAAGGCAGGTGAACAGATTGTGTGTGTGTGTGTGTGTGTGTGTAAGTCTCAGGTGTCTGTTTGGTGTGGAGGGTGAATAGGGGTACAAGGAGAAGGATATCTTGTGCATGGAGCAGCTTGGAGCCTGGCTTACCTGGAAACTGGAGGAATATTTTTGTCTGCTTTATCTAATGGATGCCTCCATTAGTGATTCATCTTCTAGAAAGGTTGCAGGGCCCTTCTGTTTAACATATCCCCCCTTGTTTTCCAAAACAAGAAGTAGATTTTATTCACACCTGATTTTGAGGTTTTTTTTGGCAATCTGAGTACCCAGCAGAGGGTTGTAAGGGCAGAAAATTGGTCTCCTGAACCTACTGCAGCTGCCCTGCCTTATAATTCAAAGAAGGGTGGATAGTCCTTGTTCCTTCTCTGTTTCCTGCAGAGTTTTCTTTCTTTCCCTGCCCCCATTTCTTTCTCTTTTCTAATTAAAAAAGTGCCCACACAACTCTATTAGGCAGTTTCTAGGTGGCTGGTCAAGTTACAATGCTATCCTACTAAATATGCGCCAGCTAACAAGTAGTTAGGGTTAGGCACTCGATTTTTCTGCTAGCAGAAATCTTTTTCTGTTTTTTTAATATATTTATTTGTTTGATCAATTTATATCCTGCCTTTCTCCCAAATGGAATTCAAAGCAGCTCACTATATAACCCTGTTCTGCTGTCTGATCCAAAGGTCTGCTGAGAAAGCAATATGTTGTCAAAACTGCTCTGCTGACTAAGATCTGCTTGCAGAAGGGCCAAAGGGGAGTGGATATAGGAGTTGAGTTTCAACAGACCCAAATCTCCTCCAGGCCAGGGGCACAATTACAGTGCCAGCACAAAGTTAAGCCAGGGTGGAGGTAGTCTTAAGTAATTTCCAACTTCCCAGGCTGAGAGGAGTTTGGATTTAGCTTTATCTGGCCTCCTGTTAGTTCAGTTGGCCCTTTGCTCTCTTGGCCAGTTACTATGATTGTGATTTTAGTCCCAGCAAAAAGAACAGAGAGTCTTATGACATCTAAAAATTAATAAATTCATGTGACAAAAAGGTTTTCTTTGACTCCAGCCCACTTAAACAGATACATCTGATGAGGTAGGTGAGGGTCCATGGCATCTTGTTCCAAATGAAATTTGTTACCTTTAAGGTACCACAAGATTTTTTGTTGTTTCTTCAAGGAGGTCGCTATTATGACTGGCCCAAGGTGATTTGCTCTCCAAATAGTGTTTTCCCCACCCAGTGAAGTCAAGCTGTGTATATCCAAAGCCAGACTTCATGTTTTGGCACCTGAAACAGAAAATTCCACAAGTGGATCTTCCCCTTTGGCAATAAAAATACAATACAACAAATTAAGTAGCTAAAATTTTGCTGCCCGTTTATGACACCTAAAATCTGTTGCCTGAGGTAACCATCACACCCTGCCTAGTGGTAGAGCCAGACTGGTTACTGATCCTTTTATTTTACAGATAATGAAACCTAGTAAAGATATTTCATACATCCATTGCCGAATGCTGGGAACTATTTTGAAGAAAAACTTAGTGGATTGCAAAGCAGATTCAAAAGCCAGATGAAAAACAGTTCTGGGCACTACAATTCAAGAAGGATATTGACAAGCTGGAATGTGTCCAAAGGAGGGTGACCAAAACGGTGAGAGGTCTGGAAGCCATGCCCTATGAGGAGCAGCTTGGGGAGCTGGGTACGTTTAGCCTAGAGAAGAGAAGGTTAAGAGGTGATATGATAGCCATGTTTAAATATTCAACTCTTCAGATGGTCCTAATAATTTGGGGTCCTCATCCCATCTTTGTGCTCCCCATTTATTCAAGTTCAGTAGAACATTCTAGAGCATGTGAAATTATTGTCCATGATATTTCTCTGCAAATATGATTGCCTCATTCCCAGAGCCGGCACTATCATTAACAGACTGGTACAGACATGTCAAGCAGCAGATGCCAGAAGACAGCATCAAACTGTTGGAAAGCAGTTTTCTTCATCTGTGGAAGAGGATGCTGTCCCATAGTCAGTGCTGAAGAAACACTCAGTTGCCACCCAACTTAGATTTTTTAAAATGAATTTATTTTATTTCCCAACAAAAGTCAACATAAAAACAAGGTTCAAGAAAGAAAAAAAAACCCCCAAAACTTCCTCCCTCAACTGTGCTGAACTTGATTAATACATGTATGCAGACTTTCCTGATCAATAATCCATATTACTTCACAATAATAATACATCCTTGACGGAATACCAGCAATCTTTATATTTCTAACAAATCAGAGAACATTTTGTAGGATTCTGATTTCATTTTAACTGTCATAGGATCATCCTATGGCAGTAGTTCTTAACCTATGGCCCAGGGACCCCCAGAGGGCTGTGATGTCCTCACTGGGGGTCCGTGAAAGCTTGAAGGTTGCCTGCAGTAGAGTGGCCATGTGACAGGAACCAAGGCAAAGCCTGGCGGGATGACTGGGCCTGCACATTGCCGCTCCAGCCACAAACTTGCAGGAAGAAGCAGGAGAAAAGTCTTCCCTCCTGCTCCAGTGCCTCAGGGAAGGTTTAATGGATGGGGTAATTGTATTATTATTATTATTATTATTATTATTATTATTATTACGTGTTGTTGTTTTAAATCTTGAGTTAAGTTTTGGCAACAAAAGATATTTAAAAGGGGTCCCTAGTAACGAAAAGCTTAAGAACCACTGTCCTATGGAATCCTGGATTTTTGTAGTCTAGGGAGGCCAGAGAGCTCCCCAAACCATAAATCGCAGGATTCCATACGATGTTGCCATGGCAGCTAAGGTGGAATCATAGTGCTATAGCTGTGTAGTGTGAAAGAGTCCAAAATAACATCTCTAAAACCAGTGTCCTTTCATACTACACAGTTATAGCACTACAATGTATTTATTTTAAAACATATAAATAATAATATACCATTGCTGATAATAGAGCACTGTTGCCAGCATTACTGTGATGATTACTGTGAAGTATTTTGACCACTCAGAAGCATTAATTCAGTGGCAATATTAGGATAATATAACAGGGATAAAGTTACACCAAATATACTTTGGCCCAGATCTTGTTAGTCTTGATTAGAATAGACCTATTGAATCAATAGGATTTACCTACATGTGGACTGACTTGTTACCCAAATTGTGCAGGGATACCAATAGTGTCCAAATATTAATATGGGGAATATTTAATTAGCTCAAAAAGGCAGTGAGAGGCTGGATAATGGCAGGATCTTTTGACCTATGTATATCAGTAGTAACAGAGGAGACTCTAAAGTCTAAACCATAACATACAATTAAATTATCTTTATTGGAAATTAATATCAACAACATCCATGCAAACAGTCAGGCTTTAGGCAATCACACAAGGCTATTGAAGATAGTAGGAAGTATTTGGACAGGGGAATAGAGTTATACTATACCAATCCTGTAGAGCTGAGATTGCAAAGTAAACTGGCAGAGGGGAGCTCCAGAAGACAGAATGGTGACATGAACTGATGTGAAGTTGAAAAGCAGGGGATTCATGCATACTCCAGTAGTGTTTTAGGGTGATATTTATATGGGATAATTCCCCTGAAGGGATGGGATTTAGAGTGGAATACAATGTCTCTTGGAGTTTCCCCAGAACTAAACAAAGGGTTCTCTGGAAGAGTTAACAATAGTTAATGGGTTATGTATTTGAAACTGAGTAGAGCAGGCAAGGTCTATTATTGGAGGGGAAGGGAAGAGGAAAAACCTGTTTTACAAGCATCAAGGACTCTGCTATGGTTGAGTGGATTATTGAATGACTCATCTCCAGGTGTTAACTCTGACCTGAGTATTACTTGTTTGGGGAATTTCCAAAAGCTCCTCCCTTGGTTATATGTGACTCCAGCCTTGGTATCTGGGGGTCTCTTGTTTACCTGCTAACCATGTGGAAGGCAACATCAGCCAAAATATTAAATATTGCCAATTATGCAATATTCCAAGATAGGGGCTGTCAGGGTAGGTAACATACCATTCAACAATTGATTGAATAAGTCTACTTTAGTTGGAACTAACCAACAGGATGCCAGTCTTTATTTGCAATAAAAGGGCAGCTAAATATCTTAAAAGCACCAGATCTTGGAAGCTAAGCAGGTTCAGCCCTGATTAGTATTTGGATGGGAGTCTGCCACAAATACCAGGGGCTATAGGCTATAGTTTAGATGAAGGAACAGTCAAAACCTCCCTAACCTAAGGAAGCGCTATGAAATTCATGGGGTCATCATATATTGACAGATGATTTGAAGGCACATATACACAAATGTGAAACACTGAGAAGAACAGTGATTGGTCTAAAAAGAGAGAGAAGTGCCAGAGTGGAAGCCTATCTTGAAGCCATACTATATGACTTGATTCTTTCCCCTGTATTCCCAAATATTTACTGACTGATGATAGCTGAACGAAAGGCACTTTGTACGTGTTCCAACATACTCTTGTCTTGGTACTATCTGTCTTTTAGATTACAGAAATGTGTTTTTACATAAATACATCATATTTAAAAGCCTGAGGTTGAAAATAAATTCTGGTAAGCTGGCAAGCTCTTAGTTAAAACTAAACCCAGAGTAAGAGTTAAATTGTTGCTCAAAAAAGAAGAAGAAGAAGAAGAAGAAGAAGAAGAAAAAGGCAGTGAAGTAATGTCACCCAGTTCCATAATTTATGAAGTAATTTGGATGAAACCTAAACATAACAGACTTATCATCTTGTCTCTGGCACAGAATCTAAAAATACTGTTTCTAATAAATCAATGCAAACTCTAGATCTTTTTTCTCTCCTTTAATCTTGCATCCAACTGTACTTTACAGTAAATACACCATAATTACAGGTACTTGGTGTTGATGTATACAACAGTTGATAGATGATTCTATTTCGTTTGTCATGATCTGCATGGTAAAACAAAAGATTCCCCACGTGGGTGGGGGGATCAGATGTGGTACTTAAAGGGTTAAGCAAGGTATCTGAATCCAAGTAAATATTTATATGAAGTACTCAAAGGAGGGAAGGACCACCCCACAGCTCTCTCAATATACCTAAATATAAATTACAGTGCTTTATATTAGCTGTCAAATTATTCTAGCTCCTGCATTCAAGTACTTGTTCCACTGGTAATGTTACATGTGGGTTTCTGTCTTGTTGCAGGCTTGGCAAGTAATTAAACTAAATTGTTCAGAGCTTTGCACAGATTTATTCAGTCCACAGAACAGACAAGTGACCTGTTAACTTGATGGTTGCTACAAGTCAAGGGTATAATTGCCCACTCCTCTCTATAAAAAGGAATGAAACATAAAACAAAAATGAAAGGTTCTACTGTACTGTACAGTCATATACCCTGATTCCTTCCTGAATAGTCTATTTGGGACAGTGCTATTTTCTTTGGTTTATAAAGAAAGCCTGTTGGGCTAAAGCCAATATTAGTTCTGACTAGAGCATGCCTATTGAAAATGATGGAACTAACAAGTATTTTTAATGGGACTAATAATTTGATTTAACCCATTGTCCTTTGGAAATAAGCTGTTTCTCTGGAAATGTTTCATAAAGCTGAAACAAATTCCATCCCACCCTCAGTTCTGCTCAGGAGTTTCATTAGAATGCAGAAGAAAATATCAATTGAACATGAAGGAGCTGCAACAATATATGGGACAGTGCAGAGTGCTCTGTTTTAGGGTTACATGTCCTCTTTTCAGGCACTCGGTTCCATTTCCCCCCACTTTTCTGTCTTCCATCTCTCAAGCAGATGGACAGCAATCTGTGGTCAGTGAATAAGTTCAATCCTCATTTGTCTGTTTTATGTTGTCCCCACTGTTCTATTTCTCTTCCCCTTCCTCCCTCCTTTTCACATCTGCAAAGCTTGGGCTTCCTCTTAAGTTACTGATACCTCCCTATTGTATGCCTGCAATACCACTTCAGCTGTCTAAGACCCCAGAGTTCACACCGAGTAGAAAGGATACATGACAAATGTTTTATGTTCAGTGGCAGCATTTGACATTCACTGCCAAATTTTGTCATGTCAGAATTTGGCCTTTGATTTCAATATACAGTAGGTCCTTCACTTTTGCCAGGGTTAGGGGTACAGGACTGCTGGCAGTTGACCACAGCATAGTGCTGGAGGGCTAGACATGCCTAGAGAAATGTTCTCTCTAGCATTTCTAGATCCTCCAGTTTGATTCTATGGTCAACTTCCAGGGCTCTAGAGGACCTAGACATGCCTAGAGAGAATATATTTTTTCAATCCACAAATAATCAAATCTGCAAACGCTCAACCTGCAAATATGGAGTGACAACTGTATGCCCTAACATTCTGGGGAAACTCCCATCTCATATAAAATAAGAATATATGGGAGAAGGCTAGACTAGAAACCTCCCTGCCCCACAATTAATGTTAATTTCAATTAGATTCTACTTTTCATCAGAAGAGCTCAGGACAACCAGTTTACATGGTTCCTCTCAACTTTTTAATCTTCACAACAGCTCTATGAGGTAGGTTAGAATGAAGGAGAATATTTGGCCCATGAGTTTCTCTGTGATCCTATGGGTTTGAAGAACCTGGCTTCCTGAAAAACCAAGCATTTGCTAGGCTTCTATGGCTAAAACTTCTTCTTTTTGTAGGAAATCATTGTATCATTTCATTCGGTCAGCCATACCTGAAGTTATTAAGTCCTAAACATACTACACCACATGTATTTATTTATAATATTTCTAAGTTGTTCCTCGTGCAGATGGATTCCAGAAGGATGTCATCTATAAATACAATCTAATAAACATTAAAAATCATTAGCGCAAAGACATGATAGATAGAACTATACAAAAACAAAAAGCAGGGAGAGGCAACATGACCATTTGCAATGCTTCAGCCATTAAAAACAAACAAACCTTAACCTCACACTGAAAAGATTGTAACTTCAGTCCCAAATGTGCTTCTTTGGGGAAGGTGTTCAGAAGTCATAGCATCACCACTAAAAAGGCCCTCCCCTTATGTAGATATACCATGTACCTCCTGCTAAGGAGGTCACATAAGAGAAGGGCCCCTGTAGAAGATATGTAGAAAGTATGGGTGTATTTAAACTTATTTAATGTTATAAAAGTAAGTACTGGCACCTTGAACTGGGAGCAGAAGCAAAGAGACAAGCAGGACCTATGTGAGGTTGGCAAATGTTTTAATTGGCATAATTTGTACAAAAGTGTATGCACCAGATAGTACTCTAGCAGCAAATTCCTGTACTGAACACTGCAGAGCCTATTCACACTATGAAGGACATGGCTCTACATCAAGTGTGGGCAATGTGGCTGATAGATGAGTCACATGTGGCCTCTAGATCATCCTTTCAGTCTAAGGGCCCCCCAACCCCTCTGAGCCCCATGTCCCTCAACTCCTGGGAATTTGGGCCCCCCAAAAGGCCAATTGTGCCTTCAAGGAGAAAATATAGGGTATTTACGCCACTTTTGGTCCTCCAGATTTAGGTTGGGGAAGGCTTTTTTCCCCAAAACCAGGAGAACCCATGGCACAATTGGTTGGTATTCTATAAAGGAACATAGGAAGTAGCCTCATACTAACTCAGACTGTAACTGTATATTGCATCAGACTAGCTCAGTATTGTCTATACAGACTGGAAGTGCCAGGTTTTGGAAGGGAGTATTTCCTACCACACCAGAGCCCTATTCAGGCATCTTTTTCAAAGGTTTGTCACAGAGAGCTGAGGATATGTGCTTTAGGCCTGCATCACCTACTCCCATTCTCCCCACATTGACAGAGAATGTTTGCAAAGACCATGTAATTGCATCAGCTGAACATGGTTATAGAGCCCCCTGAGATCAGGAAACTTTATATGGTTTGGGTTGCCAACTGCATGGGACTTTATACACATATTGATTTGAACCCAATTAGAGCTCTTTTATGGACCATTCCCATAAACGTGGGGGCAGTTAGGATTAGGATGGGTAAAGCTGGAATATGTGTCCCCAGCTACTTGTCTATCAGTAGTTTTAAACCTTTGTATTTCCAGCTAGTTGGAATTTGGCTTCCAGAATCCCTGATCATTGGTTCTGCTGGAGGGAGCTTCTAGGAGTTTTAAGTCCAAAACATTTGGGAGTCCAATTGCACTTGAAATTTTGAACAAATAATGTCTGCATATGGCTCTAAAAATCCCAGAAACTGGCTCTGGGACCTTCTACAGGCCAAGGATGTGCTCTACAGTAAGCATGAAGTGAGTGAGCATCTGAATTCACTAAGTCCAACCAGGAGCTGGGGAGACCATGTTGCCTGGAGGATTCTGGGCATTGTAGTCCCCAAAATAACTTTTTCCAAACTTTGGTCTAGCCATCTTATTCTCAAAGACCTGTAAAATGTCAGCAAGGAGACATTGATCTGTCAAGGAGAGAGAGCTGACAACCTAACTCACATGATGGTGTTAAATTAGCTGCAACTGATATCTGTTTCTGCTTGAATACATTTGCCCCACCCAGTGGGTACCTGTATATACACACCACACAAAGATCCTGTGAGCCAAAAACTGAAGACCCCAAGGAAAGGGTGTGTTTATTTCACTTCTGAATTAACAACTCAATAGCTCCATTACTAAAGGAGCACTGGACCACGTTTTCTTCAGCTACTGTGGTTAATGGAATGGCTGTGCCTTTTGCTAATAAAGCTGCTGAGTATTGGGACGACTTGATGAAGATGATGCTTCTCCGTTAATTAACTGTTGGGCCTGATGAATTAAGGGGCTTTCTCTGAGTCTCAGTTGATGTTCTTAATTGCTTTCTTTCCCCCCTCTCCCAAGCAAAAGGTTTTGTTTCCTTCATAATGTATTTGTGTCTCCCTCTGGATTGCCCATGCAGGAAACTCTTATGTTCTCTGAAAGTGATTTTACAGTTCTAAGAAAAGTTGTCCTTTTATGGAGAAAAGCTAAAAGCTACAGGATAGCAAGAAATTTGCTTTCCCTACTTTCTCACTCTCTGGCTAGTCAAAGACTGTCTCAGTGAAAGGTATGCATGTAGTGTATCTTGATTTCAAGGTATGGTATCCTTTGCATGGTATCCTTGCAAAAAAGTTAGTAACATGTGGGCTAGACAATGTGACTGTTAGGTAGATCTGTAATTGGTTGACTGACCGAATCCAAAGAGTAGTCACCAATGGTTCCTCTTCATCATGGAGAGAAGTGATTAGTGGGGTGCCACAGGGTTCTGTGAAATCACTGTGCAATTTTTCAAAATTGGGACTTTTATGAAAAAATTGTGCAAAAAAACTTTAGCTCCTTAAAACTTCAGATTAAGACCTAGAGTTGACTCACTGCCCCAATAACATTGGAGAGATCAGCCTTCATTTGTGTACATGTGGACACACACACACATCTGACAGGAAAAATGGGCAAGACAGGGCAAATCCAGGGCAGACCAATATGGTTTGTCCCAACAATCAACTCCAATAATCTGCCCAACTTTATGGTCATAGTTCTGTTTTAACAGGCTCCCGCTTATTCCACAACCTGAAATCAAGTGGTTATGATGCCTTGAAAAAGAACAAACAAGTTAGTATGTCCCCTACTTTGATTTTTGAAATGAAGGGCATCAGTGACCATTGCCAATAAACAAACAACCATACTTTAAAATGGTGCAGGACTTTCTAGGAACTTGTACATGCATAGGCACAGGTGTTGATTCTGAAATCTAAAATGGCTGCAAGAGCTTTCTCTATCTGTGCATTTAACTGAAAGTGGCAATTTCCTTTACGCAGGTTTCTTCTTTCTTTCTTTCCCTTTGTAGCCATGTAAATTAAATGTAAAATAGAAAAATGCTATGGAATAGGTCCGTGGATATTCAGGAATGGAGGACAACTTAATGAAGCAGAAACTGAAATACCATAAGTATCTGATAGCTTTAATTTATAGAAATATTATCTTTTTCAAATTTTATAACACAGTATAGTGGGATTTGGGAGGCATGAGTATGGAGAGTTCCAGCTTTTCAATATTATTTTATTCAGTTTAATTTGGGGGCTTGAATCTAGCCCAAATCAAACCAAGAGGGCTAGAAAGAATGGTATTCTAATGGTTGAAAGAGGCCAGCCATGCACAGATGAAAAATCACATTCATTCTATGCATTACAAACAAGCAGGGGATAGAACCCCTGATTATACCACTTTAGACTACAGATGAGAGACATATTTTTGCCTTCACAAATACAGACACCTCAGTGTAGACAGCCAGAAAATTAGAAAGGACTTATTGTTTCCATCTGAGATGTTCAATGAACTTTCAGATTGAGAGCCACTACATTGCAATGTAGCCTGTTATGTACCTCTGAGTACTAGATACTAATGCAGCCAAATAATGTGTTGCCCCATAATGTGTCACTCCATCTCTTCTGCTTGCCCTCTTCTGCATTAGATCAGTGTAGTCACTCAGTTATGTGTGTACACAAACACACAAACATCCTGAATCTGTCTGGAGTCTCTTGTGCCATATCCTTTAGATGTGCTCAGAGATGGACATGGCTGTAAGTTATTGTTGCTCAGTTTCTAATTTTTCTCATCTTAAATTCAGTTTGTCTCAAATTTTAATTTTTTTAAAAAGTTTGCATAAAAATCTGTATGCATTTTTTTGCGTGTACGTCTATCACATGCGTCTATTTTGCTCATATGTCTATTTTGCTTAATATATACATTTTTGCTAGCAATTTCTTCATGAAATGAATGTTTGAAAATTATTTTCACAAAGACAGGCCTTTTTGTAGGCAATTTCCCTAACATACCTACTTTTGTGTACATCTTTTAATTTTGGGTGTGGGGTGTTGAAACATTTGAAGTAGTGCGGATCTGGAATGCTAACTAATTTTCAGTTCAGGTTTTGGTCCAAAATGCAAAATTAGATGAATTTTCATTAAAATGACAACCAAATTGACTTCTTCCCCATCTTTACCAGTGTTGGATGGTCTCAGAAAGGGAAGTGGTATTTGGCAGTTTCTTGGAGAGGCTTATCATGTTGTAATGAATAGCAGTATTCAAATGCAAATTGTTCTAGAAAACCAAAACTTTGACCATCTACAGTCTTCTTGAAGGTGTGCTTTCCACTGATACCATTATTGCAGAAGTGGCACTGATGAGCATAAAAGTAGGAGAGCACCAAAGTTTATTGATTTTTATTTAATTTATACCCCATCTTTTTCCCATTATGGGATCCAAGATGTCTCAACAGGGGACTCATAGAACAGTAAATGTAAGAGCACCTTATTTCAGGAAAACTTTGCTCCAAATTTGCTGCTCAATTAGAGTGTAATAGGGTGGCAACTTGTACATTGGCAAAGAAGAGGAAATACATCACACACATGCAAAAGAGAAAGAACAAAAGAGGATACAGACTTGCAGAAAAATTACATGTGCTAAATGTAGTATGTGGGGAAATAATTATTGTAATGTAAAACAATCTTGTATACCCCATTCACATACTAAGATAAGTCTAGGAATTTTCCCTGCATGCTTCTGTTCTCCCAAATTCCCTTTCTCTTATTTCACTAGGCACTTCCAGCCAACTGGAGTGATGGGTCATTCAACACATGACCTAATTTAAATATTATTGCTTTTTGTGTAAGTCTCTTTTAAGTTAGAGTCTTCATGCGGCTGTAGCCATGCTGCTATGAAGCCATGCTATGATGCTATTCCATGATGTTCACCATGCAGCCTCTACCGCTAAAGGCTGGGTGAGTCATTCTACCCTAAATCCTCCTAGTTAGTTAGGAACCCTCTTTTTTAAAGTTTTGTTTTAGTATGTAGATTAAGATTGATATACCTTCAGTAAACTTTTGATATGCATTTTTAAACTGACTCCTTTGTTTTTGTAATGAGTCTAATTCATTGGGTGATCAGACCTCAGAACACACTTTTAAATGTTAATTGAGCTTGTCTCAGCATTCTTAAGTGTCACTCTGCATGAATTTGAAAGTAAAAGTATTTTTACTTTTTAAAAGAAGATATTTTATATTTCCTTTTAAAAGGGCTAGATTCCTGGAATTTTTAATACATTTTTATTTTAGACTCATACCTCCTACAATAATTTATATTATAGCTCCACATGTAGAAATAATTACTAAGATTTAAACAGAAATACCACATGTCTTATCGTACCAGGGAAGAATGTAACCAGGTGTATAAGAGAACAGAATAATTATAACACTTTGATCCCTCTTTGGAGATTTTCACACAGGGGCTAAAAGCCCTGATTCTGTCCCACCACCTCCTCTTCCGTTCCTGCAATGGAATGGAAGTAAATGTTCACACACTTACCTCCATTCCAGAACAGGAATGGTCCTCCTCCCTCCTTGCCCGACCAGCTGTAAATGCAGCTGTCATAACGCTGCTTTTACGACCAGCCGGGGGAACTCCTGCTTGTTCTCATGAGAGAATGAACAGGAGGGAAATTAAAATTAACCCCCCCCAGCTGTCAAAAGAAAGAATAAAAATCAATTAAAAAAATACAAGTAACCCAGGAAGGGGTGTAGGAAGGGTGGCACTTACCTGGCTGTCCAGATTGTGGCAGGAAGTGCCTGCCATGGAGTTCCTCCCCCATCCCTGTCATTCCAGAACAGGGACGGGATCCAATTTGCAAACCCATGATTCTGTAACAGTAACAGAACTGGGTGCTTATTAACGACTTCTCCCCATGATTACTATATCACGGGGAGAAAACAGAACAGGCACAACGTAGGAACGGAACAGGGTGGATGTCATCCGAAAGGGAAAACCTTTCCCAACCCTGTTCCGTTCCTGCCACGGGATATATAGCCTGTGTGAAAATCTTTTAAATGACATGGTTCCATCTTGTAAAATCTTGGGATTTGTAATTCTGTGAGCTTCATAGAATTCTTTAGTCTGCTCCCTAAACTACAGCATTATCACTCTCTGGAAGATAGTTCTAATTCTTCATGAAACTATAAATCCCAGAATTCCACAGGTGGGAACTATGGCATTTAAAGTGGAATCAAGGTACTATAATTTTGTAGTATGGAAACAGCTCAGGCGCCTTACGTCCTCTATCTATTTTCTCTTCCAGCCTCCCCTGAAAGGTTGTGGAAAAGGAGGAGAGATAGCTATTTCCTGTTTAATGTAAGATTGTTTATCTGTCAGTGTTAAGCATCCCTTTTCAAATATGTGTTTAATATTACATTTAGTCAAATACTCAGGTGGGCTTGCCAGGGGTTTGAAGCAGCAGCATGGGATAGTCAGTTGCCAGTGCAAGATGGACTGGGACACTTAGGGCAGGCCTCTGTAAGGCTGCCTCAAGTCTTGTGAGAGGAAAGCTTGTTGAAAGATCTCTGGTTTCCCATGCAATCTTAAATCTTGGGGGAGCCCCCAGACCCAGAAAAATCTTGTAATGGCTGTTGGTCATTAGATCAGGTGTTTTTATTGTAGTCAGCATGCAGTGAGCATGATGCTTGGTGTTGACAAAAACTGGAGAGGGGGATGAGTGGGTGCCGGCTGCCTCCGCAGTGTGCTCTCAGCATGATCGCTACAATAAATACTCCTGATTTCATGATGACCAGCTCCTATCACAACATTTTCCTGGGTTTCAGGTCTCTTCAACAGGAAGAGCCCAGTAGCATTTGGTACATCATCTAAGACCTTTATGCTTCCTAAGAAATGTTTGGGGAGAGGATTCAGTCTTTTGGGAGCACAGCTGATGCCTGCTCTCACCAGTTCAAGAAATACAGCATTTGGGACTGTCGTACAAGATTGGAATTTAAGCCTCCCAAAATATAAAATGGGACACCTGCGGACCCTATTCTCAGGCTGGAATCTTGCTAATGCACTGTGCTAGTGGTTGCACTTTTTCATGTGTTGTGTAGCACATGAAGGGGGAGGCCATTTTCAGCTCCTAGCATCCTATTTCTCCAATGCTTTACTTCACAGCCACTGTGTTGGTGCCCTCTTCCCTTCTGTTGCCATCACTTATGATGTAGTAGTTATATTGTCATAGTACACGAACAGGAGTCCAGCTTCAAACTGATATCCAAGTGGTGTGTTCCTGGAGGAGATCAAAACTGTTGGTCTTCTTTCTCTCCTCTGGTGTTGTAATTCACTTGGAAAGCAGAGAAGCCATGTGGGTAAGTAGTAGTCTAGAGGTCAAGAAGCCAAGGAATCAGTCAGTAACTGGGAAAACCAAGGTAGACAGAGGGACACACAGAACAGTAATCAGGATCAAGTTCCAAGTTTCCAGAAAACAGGCAGAGTCTCCAAGCTAGCTTGGCTGTCTTTCACACAGAGTAGTGATAGATGCTCCTTGCAGCATCCGATGAGTGTTTGCTGCCTGCCTTACCTAGGGAGGTTTATTGTTCAGTGAGAACAGCTGGGGCAGCACCAACTGAGTTGAAGGTGTATTGAGACCCTCCCCAAACACTTTACTGCTGCTGCTATCTCAGAAGGAATCAAAGCATCTCTAAAGTAGGGCCTGTGACTATAGTACCTTGAGAATAGTCACATTTGCCAATATTCTATATCAGTTACTAAGTAACATTTCCTGACCTGACCCCTCCAGCCCACCTTAAGAGCCAGGAGCTGGACTGGGCAAAGGAGGTCTGTTCAGCTCCTGATCTGGGTGCAAGGAAGATGACCCCCCCCCCAACCACCAATGAGTGAGGTTGTGACAAACAGAAGCAGGACCCCATCACAAGTCCTTGCTGCAGCCTCACTCACTGGCCAGAAGGGGTGTGAATGAACCTCCTTCACCTAATTCAGCTACTGGCTCTCTAGGTGGTCTGGTGGGACATTTATATACTTTTACAGTAAAACTGCATAATCTTGCAGAATACAGACCAGTTATGGATCTATAACTGTTACAAATCTGTAACTGCAGTACTGAATGTCAGCCACCATTTAGTATTTAGGTAAGTATGGCAACCATGTAGCCCATGAGCTGCAAGTCATCCCCTAGAAGAGATTGTGTGTATGTGTATCTGCTTTAAAGTAATCTGTCAATTTATGGAAACCTCATGAATTTCATAGGATTTTCTTAGGCAAGAAATACTCTGAGATGGTTTTGCCAGTTCCTGCCTCTGAAATATAGCCTATAGCACCTGGCATTCCTTTGTGGTCTCCCACCCAAGTACTAATCAGGACTCACCCTGCTTAGCTTCCAAGATCAGCCAGGCTTTAAGGTATGTAGGCCTTTTTTCCTTCTAGAAGAGATTACAGCCCCTATATTCTTCCCTGCTCCCCAAACTTCCAGAACCTCTAGTTTTTTCTTCTTTTTTTTAATCCTGAAAATTTTGCTCCTCACAACACACATACACCACTTCTAGTAGCCTACACAAGTGGAAGTTTCAGTTCTGAAATGCCCAATAACCTCACCCATTCCCTCAAATTTGCCACTGAACTCAGAAAGGACAATCTGAAGTTGCCATTTTGGGGAAATTCAGCAGCTGAATATGATGTACTGTATTGTGGCCTGTCATAGCGACACAAAGGTCAAAATTGACCCCTGCCCACCTATATGATGTATTAAAATATGTGGAAGCTTTTTAAAGGTCTTTCCTTTGTACTGTGGCTCAGATGCATAACTGTTTCATTGATGGTGTTTGGACAGAGGAGGATTATATGATTGTAGCCTTTGTATTACATTTTGTCCACAAGGCCCGAATTTGTTCTCCAGATCTTTGCTTTGTGTAGAACATAAGATTTTCTGAGGGAAATGAGATGCCAGAAAGCTTCCTTGTTCTGAATAAAAGCACAGACTGTTAGTACAGAGGAGATTACTTTTCTTTATACTTCATCCATTTTCATGATTTGTTGCAGGTCTGGAATCACTTGCCTCTTCTCAGGCTGCCAAACGTTTGCTCTGACTTTAACCCTCACACTCCATATACAAACTTCACATCCTATAAAAAATTTCACTTGGCAGAAAGCTTTCCATTCAAACATTTGATTGACATTAAAGTTAAAGATCACTACTGGGCAAGTATTTTGAAAAAGAAAGGCAGTCTTTCATGTTCAGCAAAACACATCAGGGCAATCTTGGTGGATCAAACCTAGGGCCTAATCCATCCACCATTATGGTTCTGATAACCAGCCAGTGGCTGTGCTGGCTGGGGAATTCTGGGAGTTGCAGTCCAAAAAAGTTATGTTTCCAGCCTTTGATATGTCCCTTATATGTGGAAGACACAGACTACTAACAGCAATCCCACCTGGCTGTTGGAGAGAGAGAGATGGCTGCTGCATTAGAGATCTCCACTGAAAGATCAATACAGTAGGACCCCTGTATCCTCTGGAGATTGGTTCTGGGGGCAGGCGTGGATACCAAAAACCGCGGATAATAGTGAACACCATTGAAAATACTGGATCTTCCTGTTTAAAATACCACAGAGTTGCATTGGAGGACCTTGAAAATAGCTAGAGAGGATACATTTTCTAGGAAGACTCTATGGTAGATGTGCTGTTTTGTGTCCCGTGGATAGCTGAATAAGTGGATAATGAATCAGTGGATACGGGAGTCCTACATCCTACTGTGGTTATTTGGATCCTTATGTCCCTGAAAATGTTCTATTCAAGTTGGTCATCAACAGAACTTCAGAGTAACCCCAATGTGTTTGGGAGTATATATACTTCCATTGTGAAGCTACCTTCTTGTCCAAACCCCTGCTGCCTCACTAAAGACAAGTGGGACACTGCAAACTGGCTGCTTATCTTTTGTCTTTTCTCCCCCCCCCCTTACATTGAATGCAATAAGAGGGAATTGCACTAGCAATGGAGCTGTTGTCATTCTCCATGGAGGACTTTTTAAAGAGGGTATGCTAGGGAACAAAGAGGGCTTTGAAACCTGAGGATTCAGGACAGCCTAGTCTACTCCAACTGCCACATTATGGCCATTGCTGCTGGAGAAACACCACCAGTGGTACATTATGGGTGAAGAGTCTTGTAGTGTGTGTGTGTGTGTGGGGTAAGTCCTGTCTAGCGCTTTTCCAAAAGTGCAGCAGTACTAGGTGCTTTCCTTCCTACTGCTCCTCAGTTGGCTTTTAAGGTTATAGGCATACCATATACTTTTCAGAAATGGTGCCTGAGATGGCTTGTTTTCCTCTTCTGTCCAATTGTTTTTCTTTTTTAATCATAAGCTTGTGGGTAGGGTCTTGTTTTTATCCATCACATGTAAAGATCCTCTGGGAGTCTTTACCTCTGAAAAGAAGGGATAGAAACACTTAAAATGAAAATAGATAAATAAATGCTGCCTTTGACTATGATGGTACCCTTTATGTTGTCATAGTCAGATGACTTCTTAACTTTCCTTGTTTAGTTGAAAGAGATGAAAGCAATTTCAAATGGTTGTGTATTGATCAAAGAAACCTTGTGTTGTACTAAATGACAGCTTGATCATTGCAAAACAATGCCCACCTTCAAAATGACTTTCCAATAATAATAATAATAATAATAATAATAATAATAATAATATAATGGCAAGGTGATATAGGAGGATACTTTTTTATAACAAAAATGATGGTGTCCTCATTTCTGCATGCAGCCACCTGAATTTCTTTCAACTCTGCACTTGCCATCCTTCAGACCATTGCTAATCCAGTCACTTCTTCCTGCGAATAAACGACTTATGAATATGCATATCATCCAGAGTGGGAGCATAGGCTGTACTGTCACCTTACATCCAGAAGGTCATGAACATAAATCTTCTCAGATGCTAATATTCCATCCACCTCTGTTACATATTGAGCTACTTTCCACTACTTTCCAAGCACAGGAAGAAAAAAAAAAGAGAGAGAGGGAGAGATCATAATTGGGTAGAAGCTTTCACGTCCTCAGTCCCTGGTGGTTCTTTCTGAATGAAGTATGGAAGAAAGGGAGAGGCTAAAGTTAAAGAATGGGGTTAGAAAGAAATTAATATGCCAGACAATCACTGGTAGCTCATCAGTCATTTAGGTGAATGGAAATGTTATGTCTTTTCCAGGAGGCTGACAAACCAGAGGCCTGGAGTGGGGATTGTGTTGTTTTCATATATGACCCATTCCACTATTCTTGCAATATGTTGACTCCCACTCTTCCTTGCTTTCTCCCCCAGCATCCCTCTATTCCATATCCAGAAAATACATGCAAGAAATTAGCAATGAGCTGAGATTATTGGATTGGGTTTACCAGCTATTTGTCTTCCCTCTAAATGGCTGGCTCAATACAGCAGGATATCCACTTGGAAAGGTCAGTGAGACTTGAGTTACAGCCCAATCTGTCCCAAAAGTGCTTTTCCTGTTCACTCCTCCGTTTCCCACTCTCTTCCTCTCTTCTCTCTAGACAAAGTTAAATCAATGGGATTCCCCCCACCCTCCTGGACTGGAATAGGGCGGAACACAGATCTCTTGGCTTCTTTACTCTTCAGCTTCCTTTCTGGAACAATCGCAGCCCCACTTTTTTCATCGAGAAGCTGGGAGGGAAAATCTTTCTTTCTCTTAGGTTCACTAAACCAAGAGGAATTCTTGGTCAGGCAATTTATGAAAAATGAATCTTTCTAATTTTAAATACATTTTTATAATCCAAATGGCATCAAGAGCTATGGATAACATTAAATTCCCTCCCCCCAGTGGACTGGTGAAGAACATTATCTGCATTGATTTTCCTTGGTTTATTTTCTGGGCTGTGAGGCCGTGTTCTGGAAGAGTTTACTTCTGACATTTCGCCTGCATCTGTGGCTGGCATCTTCAGAGAATAGTTGGGTAGGAGTGTGTGTGGGGTTTATATACTGTGAACCCCTGTTGGGGAGGATATGTGAATTAGTTTATTTGAATGGCTAGTTTCTGGGTGGAGATATGCAAGGAGGATTACTGTCTGTTTGACTAATGGTTGGTTACTGGTCCATTATCTGCTGGAAATTCCCCTGTCCCTGGGTGGAGTTCATTTGCATGTGTTGAGTTCTGATTTTAGTGTTTTTCAGGACTGGCAGCCAGATTTTGTTTATTTTTAGGGTTTCTTCTTTCCCGTTGAAGTTGTCCAGGTGTTTGTGGATTTCAATAGCTTCTCTGTGCATTTTGACATGATAGTTGTTGGCCTGGTCCAGAATTTCTGTGTTCTTAAATAACATTTTATGTCCAGGTTGGTTTATCACATGTTCTGCTACTGCTGATTTTTCTGTTTGGCCCAGTCTGCAGACATCACAAGAGCAGCCAGACCCAGGAAAAAACCACAGGAATGAAGAAGAAAAACAGCCACCCAAAGAGAAATTATTTTTACCATACATCAAAGGAGTCACAGACAGAATAGCGAAACTGATGAGGAAACACAACCTCCAAACGATCTACAGACCAACCAAGAAAATCCAAGAAATGCTATGCTCAGCAAGGACAAAAGAGACCCTCTTACAGCTGCAAGAGTTTACTACATACCATGCAGCTGTGGACAAGTTTACATAACGACCACTAAATGCAATGTGCAAACATGAATCAAGGAACATGAGAGGCACTGCAGGGACAATCACTCTCTCAATCTGATCTACCTCACAGGTTTGTTAAAAGGATAAAGTGGGGAGGAGAGCCATGTATTCCATCGTCAGCTTATTGGAGGAAAGCTGGCGGTGCAAATATAACAATCAGTCAGTCAATCAAACCAGCAGCAAATTTAGGCATAAATTGCCTAGCGTATAAATTGTTCCTTGTCATCAAATGATACCTTGTATTAAATGGTATCTTATCCTTCGTATAGTAGGACATGATCTACCTTTTTGGACTATATTTCCTAGAATCCTCCAGCTAGCAGGCATGATGATGAGTTGTTCAAAAAGTAACCTTTCCAGTGTCTGAGCAGGACCCAGCTGTATAGTAGGGCAGAATGGAAATCTAATACTTGAAAACATGGGCTAAACATGACAGTTTCCAAGAATCTGGGAGAGAGTTTGTCTGGCAGTGTCACAGAAGGCTTTCAGTTTAATATCTGTCTTGGGCACTGAAGTGTGTAATTTCAAACTGCTCTCTGAAAGAACTAGTAAGCTAGGCTTGGAATACAGGAAATAAGCATGAGCAGGTTGTGTTAGCCCCCTTGTACCTCCACCCCTATCATTAACTTACAAAACCTACATCAAATATTTTCTCATACCCATGGGTGGAAAAAAAAGTATCCAAATCCACTGTTGGCTTGTATTACATATTGTAGCTGACACATCATAGTAATTCACAGCCAAGGCTACTTTCGTTTTCCAGGAGTGAAAAGCAAAATGTCAGGATCTGAAAGCTACTGTCTATATTATAGAATTAGCTGCTTGATTGTGTTGGAGCTGCCAAGCAATTATGATAACTGCATGGTTCCTTTAAAAAGGCAGCTCAACAATGTTTTTAGACGCAAGAATGGAACTGACTCAAGATTTTGCTAACAGACAACAGATGACCCTTCATTTTAAATGTGACCACACTATTTCTTGTTTGCTTCTTTCAAGCCTACTAGTTAATGTTAAAAAATAGAATGCAAATCATACAAACATGTTTGATTACTGTTTCTGCAATGCAGCCATCCAGCCAGCAGAGGAGGCATAGTTAAATTAACCATGAACAAAAGATAGGTGGATATTACAGTCAGAGGAGTGGCTGAAGTCCAGACTAGATATGATGGTGATAGGACTCTGGGCAGAATCTGGTGTGCTATTTGAACCCTATAAAGCACCGGAGGTTTTAAACAATGAAATACAGTCAGACCTCCGTATCCATGGTGGGGGGGGTGGCGGTTGGTTCCCGAACTTACCATGGATACCGGAAACTGTGGATAACAGCAAATCCTATTAAAATACTGGGACTTCTGGTTAAAAATACCATAGAGTTGTGTTGGAGGACCTAGAAGATATCTAGAGAGGATGCCTCTATGGTATGTGTTCCTGTTTTGTGTCCTGTGGATAACTGAAACTGCAGATATTGGTTCCACAGATACAGGGGTCTGACTGTACAGAAGGGATGGCTAGGATAGCATACTTATTCCCTGTATCACATTCCATTTTATGATTCTCTGTTGCTAGCTTTTACCAAGCCAAAATAAAATTACACTCTCCATTTTAAATCCGGTGTGGGGTGCATAAGGTCCTGGGGCAGAAGATGCCCTACTGGGTTTCCCTAGATGGCCCATGACACCATTGTTTGGTGGTTTCCTAGCTTTTGTACAGCTTTTCCCCCATTATAAAATGTTGAAAGGCCTCTTCCAAGGCTGAATTACTGCCAGTAAGAGCTTTAAGCTAAAACATGCTGGTATTTTGGGTCCCATCTTTTTCTGTTTGGCTCTTCATGAACTGGAATGCAGTCCTCAAGAACTTTAGTTAAAATCAAGAGGATCCCCACAATTATCATCTAGTTAGTCTGACATCAATACCAGGGAAGATTCTAGAGCAGATCATTAAACAGAGAGTCTGTGAACATTTAGAAGGCAATGCCATAATCACAAAAAGTCAACATGGGTTTCAGAAAAACAAGTCATGCCAGACTAATCTGATCTCTTTTTTTTGATAAAATTAGCAGCTTGGTAGATGAAGGGAATGCTGTGGATATCACATAC
The DNA here is from genome assembly GCA_030847615.1 of Gambelia wislizenii. Lineage (NCBI taxonomy): Eukaryota > Metazoa > Chordata > Lepidosauria > Squamata > Crotaphytidae > Gambelia > Gambelia wislizenii. Next base: position 40,547,890 of record JAUMIR010000004.1, read on the forward strand.
CTTGATTTCAGTAAAGCCTTTGACAAGGTTCCCCATGACATTCTTGCAAACAAGCTTGTAAAATGTGGGCTAGACAAGTTAACTGTTCAATGCTCAGCAGTGGCTCCTCTTTGTCTTGGAAAGATGTGACCAGTGGGGTGCCATAGGGTTCTGTCCTGGGGCCAGTGCTATTTAACATCTTTATCAAAGACTTGGATGAGGGAATTAGGGGCATACTTACCAAATTTGCAGATGACACCAAATTAGGAGGAGTAGCTAATACCCTAGGGGACAGGATCAAAATTCAAAATGACCTGAATAGACTGGAGAGCTGGGCCAAAGCTAACAAAATGAAATTCAGTACTGAGAAATGTAAGGTACTGTACCTAGGGCACACACACACACAAAAAAATGCATAGGTACAGGATGGGGGAGACCTGGCTGAACGTGCAAAAGGGATCTAGGAGTCCTAGTAGATCACAAGTTGAAAATGAGTCAACAGTGTGATGCGGTAGCTAAAAAGGCCAATGCAATTTTGGGCTGCATCAATAGAAGTATAGTGTCTAGATCAAGGGAAGTAATAGTGCCACTCTATTCTGCCTTGTTCAGGCCTCACGTAGAATACTGTGTCCATTTCTGGGCACCACAATTCAAAAAGAATATTGACAAATTGGAGCGTATCCAGAGGAGGGCGACTAAAATGGTGAAAGGTCTGGAAACTATGCCTTATGAGGAAAGACTTAGGGAACTGGGTATATTTAGCCTGGAAAAAAGACAATTAAGGGGTGATATGATAGCCCTGTTTAGGTATTTGAAGGGGTGTCACATTGAAGATGGAGCAAGCTTGTTTTTTGCTGCTCCAGAGACTAGAACACGGAGCAATGGATGCAAGCTGCAGGAACAGAGATTCCACCTCAAATGATAGGAGGAACTTTCTGACAGTAAGAGCTCTTCGGCAGTGGAACACACTCACTCGGAGTGTGGTAGGATCTCCTTCCTTGGAGGTCTTTAAACAGAGGCTGGATAGCCATCTGTCAGGGATGCTTTGATTGTGATTCCTGTGTAGCTCTTCCAACTCTACAATTCTATGATTCTATGAAACTGGCCCTTGGATTGAAAGCCACTCCCTTTGCCTTACTTCTAATTCTTCTGATTCTCACTGGTACTATTTTTTCTCTCTGCTTCAGATCTTGTAGAAATGGACCAATATTATTCTTCCCACATAAGCTTCAGATGATCCCTTCTACTTCTTCAGTCACCATGTGGAGAGGTGAGTGATACTAGACTAGTTGATTTCATGCCAATGTTTACTGTGCTTCTCTGGCCATGTTCAGCTGAAAGTTCAGGCATCAATGGGCATTGCCAGAGGGATGTATGATAGCAGGGCTGTGTCAGAAAACATATTCCTCTATGTTTTCAGTGAATATATGGAGAAATGTATGGACCTATGAGCTCCTAAAGAAACCAGTGCCTTCATTAAAGTGACAATTAAGATTTCCTGTATCTTGTTATCTCATTCTGTTTTGTGTGGGACTGCATGCGTGTGGTGTGTGCCTGAAGCTGGCTCTTAATTCATGAGTTCAAAAGAACTTCATGTTACTCCCCCTCAACTGGCGAAGGCCCAAACATTGTTTTGTTCATACCTGAAAACTTGGCCAGACCAAAAAAGGAAAATATGGAGTGAGCTGGCTGTGAGTTCCTCTTTCTCCTTGACATAATTATTGTTCCAGATGGCATTTCCATCAAGGTTCCTTGGAGGACAAGGAATGGATATGATTTCTTGCTCATTCAGTCCAAAGTGTTTATACATATAATTCCAAAAGTTCAGGCTATCAAGATCCACGCTGGACAAGGGCTAGGCAGCCTGTGTGCCCCCAGATGCTGTTGGACTCCATTGGCCTTTTTGGCTAGGGATGACTAGAGTCAACAACATCATTTGGAGGGGTGAGGTTGTCCATACCTGTAGTAAGAGGTACATTAAAATTGTGTCATTAAAAGACGTTCTCAGTTCTTTCCACTGTTGTAATGGCTAATTGTGAAGCATATGCTGTGGCACCATTATGAAGTGTGCTTTTTGGTTCTCACTATTGGGAGCAAATAAAGCTGGGGAAACGATGTGGAGAGAATGAGTCATGTGGGAGCATCACTGTCAGAGGAGGGGGGAAATGATGCATGGGTGCCACTTTCAAGAACAAATGCATCTGAAGGCTGGAATCCTGTTAGTGACATAGATGTGTATGTAACTTGGGTTTATGCATGCATATGTCTGTTTTTGGCTGTTGTGCAGGGAACAACAATAGTACCTGCGGAGGATTGGTTCCGCCCCTCCCCTCGTGGATACTGAAATCTGTGGATAACAGTGAATGCCAGACTCCTTCCCCCCTGTTAACCCCCACTGTTGCAGCCCTGTGGGGATGGGAGAAGGGAGGCGAGTTCTCTCCTCCTCCTCTCCCTCCTCTGTTCACCCGTCACTGCCCATCGCCAACCATGGATAATTAAATCAGAGGATGGTGAATCAGCAGTATGGGTGTCCTACTGTATTCACTAGGCTCTTGTATAGTGTCCAACCTGCCCCAAAGCCCAGAAGTGTTGCCATATCCATTTACTAGCTAAGGAGATTGTGGGCGGGGGAGGGAGGTGACCAGGCAACAATCACTGGAGTGGTATCTGACTGCCTCCCCTGTTCCTCCTCCCTATGGCTATGACAATACTCCTGGGCTTTGTCTGGTCTGCATGCTTTGATGTAGAATCTTAGTCAATGTGTAGTTGAAGTCAAATGCCACATCTCTATGGAACTAGGACTGTGCAGAACTTGGAAACACGGTTTTTTTTTTGGACCACAACTCCAAATAAGAATGAAAATGGCCACAGAGATTCTGGAAGCTATAGTCCAAAACAGTAATATTTCTAAGCTCCAGATCTGAGGATAGAAGGGGGTGGTTGGACTCTCCATCAAAAAGGAGGGGCCCAAAAATGCAGCACCCATGTTTCAGTTTGAATAGATCAGTTTCATTTTGAGTGGGGCATAACCCACCATTCAAACTGGACCTGAGTGCTACTGTGGCCCTCCTAACTAAAGCCCAAAATGTCTGATCTTAAGGAAGGATAAAAAACTGGGAGGTAGGGAAGCTCCCATGGGCAAAGAAGTTTAGGTCTCCACAGCCATGATTGGTCCAATCATGCACATTCTGCTTCCTGAAACAAATGACTAAAAGGCACCCTCTCCTTCACCAGACTGAAGCCCATCAGGGCACAACTAAACTGTATGTCAACCCTGGTGTTATTATCCTTCACCACAGGGTAGTTCAGCAAGATAACACAGGGGTACAGGGCAGCTCATGGGTCACTTAGGGATGTTTTTGTTCCCCTTCCTTCAACATCTGGTGCCTGAGGCAGCCACCTCCCTTTTCCTAATCCCATCTTCTATTACTTGTGACTTTCACATTGTCACCTATTTACTGGGATCATGGATCATGCTGGACTTGGGTGGAAAACAAACAAAATGTAACAAGTGCCCCAAAGTAGCTAGCTACTATTATAGTTACAATTACTTTTAAACAGAGGCTGGGTGGCCATCTGTCGGGAATGATTTGATTGTGTATTCCTGCATGGCAGGGGGTTGGTCTGGATGGCCCTTGAGGTCTCTTCCAGATCTGTGATTATATGATTCTAAGTAATGTTTCCTGTTTTTCAAAACAGTTCCTGTTTTTCAAAAGTAACTAACATTCTCTTTTATTTACTTAAAAAAAAAAACCTGTACCTCTGAATGCTACATGCTGCTGGGCTGTGGTACAAAATTCTGTCCACCTGGTGACCACCACAACACCCGAAACATGGCATGAGACAGTAGCACAAGGCAGAGCCTGATCCAATACTTGAATCATACAATTCTTTTCCCCACTGTTTATCGCTGCTATACGGCATAACTTTAAATACAACAAAAAGTTACTCTGCAAAAGAAAGAAACTTATCCCTTGTCAAGTTATAATCATAATGTCAGGTATTTATATGGTCACTATTTGAAAAGGAATTAATTATAACTAACTAGATATTTCAGAGCTCTGGAAAAACCTGAAATCCTGGAGATGGCCCACAAGTTAGAGCAGACATTCCTTAATAAAACACACCTCTCTCTCAAACATGCATGCAGCTGGACTCCATGTAGGGGCATAACTCTTGTTTTGTTTTGAAGGACACAAGAAATAATTTTAACAATTTTCTTCCCACTGTGAGAAAGTCTTCGAAAACTACAGTTTTCAAAGCCTATTCAGAATTTGGTATTATTCTGTACAAAATTTGCATGTGGTTGCTTTGCACAGAAAACAGCATTTTCTTTTCACAGAAAATGATATTTCTACACAGAGATATTATTTCTTGCATAGAAAATACTGTTTCATGTGCATATTTTTTTTTCAGAAAACAACCACTTGCAAATTTTGTGCAGAACAAGTTCTAAACTGTGAATATTCTTGTCATTCCAAGGTTCTTCCTATCAGATTTTATCAAAACTCAAAGAACATGTTTTTTTTTACCATTTTCCAAATATTTTTGAATATTTTTTAAATCCCTAGCTGCATGTATAGTTATTGGAACAGCTATTGGAATATTCCACACCCATTGTTTCTCTAGCCACCAAGATAACGAAGTCATGCAAACTGGAAACTGCAGTCTTCTTCTTTTACAAACATCACTTTGAAACTTCTTGATGGTGATGTTCCCATTTCTGTATGACATAGTGAAAATGATAGAGGAGAGAATTGTCTCCTGCTATCACAGTACTAGAACGCAGGGTGCCTGATGCAACTGAGTGGTAGGGGATTCTCTGAGTTGTCCCAAGACATATTGCTGCCTGGGAAAAAGGCAAAATGCTTCCCTCCCCCATTCCATGTACAGAAATACACTATACTGGCAGTCGAATCTTACTTCTTCATTAGGAATGGGACTGTGTTCTACATTGCCCCTGAGGGTACCAGGCTAATAATTAGAGGCAAAAAAGTCAGGTTGTATAACATGCACAGTTTAGTAGAGGAGAATAGCCTGCTGACTCAAGTAGAATTGTTCAGGGGCTGCCACAGCTACCTGCTGGCATCTGCCACCTGAGGTCATTGCTTCGTTCTGTGTAATGGTAGGGGTGGCCCTGGAGATTCAGGAGAGAAAAAGGATTATAGAACAATTGCTGGGGAACACAAGCAGGAGGGTGCTGTTCTACTCACATCCTCCCATGAGCTTCCCTTAGGCATCTGATTGGCCTTTATTGGAAAAAGATGTTGAACTAGAAAGTGTAGTATATGTGGGGAAATCATCATTGTAATGTAATACAATCTTGTGTACTCCATTCACATGCTAAGCTAAGTCTAGGAATTTACCCTGCATGCTTCTGTTCTCCCAACTTCCCTTTCTCTTATTTCACTAGGCAATTTCAGCCAATTGGAGCAATGGGTCATTCATTCACATGACCTAATTTTAATATTAAGACTCTTTGTTCAAGTCCTTTTAAGTTAGAGTCTCCCTTTTGACTGAAGCCATACCATGATGTTGTTGTGTTTTTGAGTTCCTTTCAAGTCACTATGCAGCCCCCACCGCTAAAGGCTGGATGAGTCTCATTCTACCCTAAATTCTCTTAGTTAGTTAGGGACCCTTTTTAAGTTTGTTTTTATATGTAGATTAAGATTGATATACCTTCAGTAAACTTTTGATATGCATTTTTAAACTGACTTCTTTGTTTTAATGAGTCTAATTCATTGGGTGATCAGAACACACATTTATATATTAATTGAGCTGTCTCTGCATTCTAATACATCACTCTGCATGAATTTGAAAGTAAAGTGCATTTGCTTTTTAAAGAAGATATTTTTATTTCTTTTTAAAAGGGCTAGATCCTTGGAATTTTTTAAAATACATTTTTAGTTTTAGATTCATAACTCCTACATTGAAGGCTTATGGTTACCAGTTTGAAGACTTAAAAGCTCAATTTAATTTTTTTTTTTGCAATTTTTTTGCTTTTTATCTGATCACCTCAGCTGCTCTTTTTCGTCTCTCTCTTGGCTCGGCTGGAGACAAAGCTGTAAAGCAATTATGGCAGAGGTAAATTCTCCTGCCTTGAATTCCATTCTCAGTCTACAAACACTAAATGGGCGAAATTATAGAAAATGGGCTTTCTCTTTTGAAACATATCTAAAGGCTATGGGACTTATTGATGTTTTACATAAACAGAGGCCAAATCAGGGAAGAGAGAGAGATGAGTCTGATAAGACTGACCAGAAGGTTTTGGCTTTTATAATTTTGGCGGCTGCTGATGGACTAGTTTCTGAAATCAAAGATGAGAGAACAGCAAAAGCTGCTTGGGACACTGAAAAATCTCTGTGATGTTCCATCTATGGGAAATAAAATAGCATTAATGATGAAGCTTGTAAACATGAAGCTAATAAATCCTAAATGTTTGGATGAACACGTTAATCATTTTAGAGCTACATTAGCAGAATTACAATCTCCTGGAGAAGAGATTCCAAAGTCTATGCAAGTTGGGATTTTTTTTTTGGCAAGCTTACCAAAGTTTTACAATCCCATAATAAATACCTTGCAATTAAAGAATGATTTAACTCTACCAGAAGCCCATTTTCAAATAAGAGAATTTCAACATAGGCAAAATTTGATGCAAAATGACAAGTTTGAATCCAGAAATCCTAACTTTAAACAGCAAGTCAATTTAGCTGAAAAGCAGCATTTTAAACAAAATACTACTCACTCCAACCCCCCCTCTTCTGAGCCAAATGGGGTGCAATTTAAGGCTTCAAAAGGAAAGTCATTCTCACAGCAGGGATGACTGGCCAGAAGCAAGAGAATGCAAAAGGCCATAGAGATAGAGAAGCTAACACTAAACAGAAATTTAACATTGGATTGGCCTATGAAAAAGTAATGCAAGCTTCTGGAAATGAATATAAAGATGCCTTCATCATAGATTCTGGAGCTAGCAACACCTTCATTAATACAAGGGAGTATTTCCAAAATTTTAATGAAGAAGTAAAATTCCCTGTGTTTCTTGCAAATGGAGATACTGTTACTGTGCAGGGAATTGGGACTGTGTGTCTTCCTATGGAATTGGGAGCTGGAGCTGGAGCTAAGACAGAGGTATTGAGAATTATGGACACTCTTTACACACCAGACCTCAAGAGCTCCCTATACTCAGTAAAAATGAGCGCATCTAGAGGCAACAGAGTAGTTTTCAAAAAGAATGCATGTTATGGTCTTCATGGCAAACATTTGATTTTTAAAGGCACTCTAAAGGCTATGGTCTTTATCACATGGAGATCAGTGATTCAAATGCCAATGTTGCCACTCAGGACTTTTTCAGACGCGAAGAAAGTAACGCAAGCAGCCTTTGCACTGCAAAGCATCAATTTTGTATGACACTCGCCCCTGCAGGTACTGTTGCATTACTGTGGGGAGAGTTGAGCATCATATTTTGTTGATTTTTACTCACGATCAACTTTCGTGTGTAAAAATCAACGAAATATGATGCTCAACTCTCCCCACGGTAACGCAACAGTACCAGCAGGGGCGAGTGTCATATGAAACTGACGCTTTGCAGCTCAGCAGCTTCGCAAGCTGATGAGGCTGCTTGCGTTACTTTCTTTGTGTCTGAAAAAGTCCTCAGTGTAAACACAAAGACTGCATAAATTTATGGCATAAAAGATTTTCTCATCGAAATGTTGAATGCATAAAGAAATTGGTTAATCAAGAGCTAGCAAGAGATTTTCATTTCAAGAACTGTTGTGTGAATGAAAGGTGTGTGGAATGCATTAAAGTAAAGGCTAATGCACCTACACACAAGCCTCTCACAGAAAGACAATCTACTAAACCTCTTGGGTTGATACACTCTGATCTCCATGGACCATTTAGTCAGAAATTAGTGGGTGGAAACCTCTATTTCATGACACTCACAGATGATTACAGCAGATATTGCCATTGCTACCTCCTAAGGGAGAAAAGTCAAGCTTTTGAAAAGTTCAAAGAGTACTTTAATTATGTCACTAATACATTCCAATATAACATTCAAAATTTGAAGATGGATAATGGTTCAGAATTTGTCAATACTCAATTTAATGAGTTCTTAAAGGAACATGGCATCAGACACCAGAATACTGAAATTTATACTCCTCAACAAAATGGTTTATCGGAGAGAATGAACCAAACCTTAAAGGAAATGGCAGTTGCAATGCTTTCAGAGGCTAACATGTCTAAAGCTTATTGGTCTGAGGCAATTCTCAGAGCCACATACTTACACAATAGACTTCCAACCAGATCCAGAAATGTTACTCCATTTGAATTGTGGCATGGTGTGAAACCCAGGCTGAACCATCTCAGGGTTTTTGGATATAAAGCTTATACATACATTCCCAAAAAGAAAAGAGACAAACTGGACTGTAGAAGTGAAGAGGGAATTTTTATTGGTTATGCCAAAGGTGCTTACAAAATCCTAAACCCTGATGGACGCACAATGAGAATAACAAGTGCTGTTTATATTGATGAAAGACCTCAATTTAATTCTAATCCAAACAAAGATTTCTATTCAGATGTGTTTGCAGTGGAAGAAGATCCTGATTCCCACCAGCAGCCACAGCGTGTGCAGCTCTTTCACCCTTCTGCAAGTGCTTCGCATCCAGAAGGGGCTCCCTCAGCCCAGGACTTACCAGAGGATGGAGGAACAGACGGTGCACCACGGGCAGAGCCAGGAACTCAAGTCCAGGTGAGACAATCTGCAAGGGGTAACAGAGGCGTGCCTCCTTTGAGATTCTCCTATCTAGCCACAGGGGAAAGCCTTCTGGAACTCAATGACTTGGCAGAAGATCAAAGGACTGCCAAAGTCTGATTGTGAGAAATGGGTGAAAGCAGCAATGGAGGAAATGCAATCTTTATATAAAAATAAAACTTGGACTTTGACAGAATTACCAAAAGCCAAGAAGGCAATTGGCTGCAGATGGGTCTTTACAACAAAGCAAAATGCAGATGGGGAGATTGAAAGATATAAAGCCAGACTTGTAGCTAAAGGTTACAATCAGCAATTTGGAGAAGATTTTCATGAAACTTTCTCCCCAGTAGTTACACACACAACTATTAGAACCTTATTGGCTGTTGCAGCTTTTAAGAAAATGCATGTACAACATCTAGATATGCAAACAGCATTTCTTTATGGAGATCTAGATGAGGAACTGTACATGGAACAGCCTTCAGGATTCCAAGTACATGGAAAGGAGCATCTAGTGTGTAAACTTGAGAAAAGCTTGTATGGATTAAAACAAGTAGCTAAGAAATGGCACGAAAAGTTAAATCAGCTCCTTATCAAAGAAGGATTTACTCCAGGCACTGTTGATCAATGTGTTTACAAAAGATTCAGAAACAATAGATGGACTTACATTGCAGGTTATGTTGATGATTTGATTCTGTGCAGTCAAGACAAAGCAGATAGTGAAGAGATACTCCTGAATCTCCAGAAAGAAATAGATATTAAAAGTCTGGGAGACATCTCACACTATCTTGGAGTACAAATTGAAAGAGACCATGATGGAAGCTTCTTTCTTAATCAAAAGCAAAAGATTATATATCTTCTGGACTGTCTTGGTTTGAAAGATGCAAAGGATGCTCAAAGCCCAATGGAAGTAGGTTTCTTAAAGAACAATGAGGCACCTGAACCCTTGAGAGACAGTGAAAAGTACAGAACTGCAGTTGGAAAACTTCTGTACATAGCTAATTTCACCAGACCGGATATTGCAAATGCTATTGGCATCTTATGTAGAATGGTTAATTCTCCTACTCTTTGAGATTTTACTGCAGTGAAAAGAATTTCAAGATATTTAAAATCAACCACTGATTTCAAACTGATGCTGCCAGCATGTTACAAGCCACGACTGATTGCTTATGCAGATGTGGATTGGGGCTCCGATCCGGCAGAGAGAAAGTCAACCAGTGGAAACATCATCTTCTACGGTGGTGGAGCAGTAAGTTGGACAAGTCGGAAGCAGTGTACAGTGGCAGATAGTTCCACAGGTGCCGAGTGAGTCTCAGCGAAAACAGCCTGTGATGAAATCAAATGGCTGCAGAATTTGCTTCTGGCTCTTGGGATAGAGGAACCCAAGCCAACCATTTTGATGCAAGACAATCAAAGCTGTATCAAAATTTCTCAGAGTGACAAGCCTCTGAAGAAGAACATAGACATTGCTTTCCACAAGGTGAGAGAGATATGCCAGAGTCAACTTGTTCAACTGGAGTACTGCAACTCAGAAGAAATGATAGCTGATATTTTAACTAAACCTCTCCCTAAGGACAGTTTCCTGAGACTACAAGAAGAAATGAAGATTGTTCATGGAATACCCTACGACTGAGAAGAGGAAATGTAGTATATGTGGGGAAATCATCATTGTAATGTAATACAATCTCGTGTACTCCATTCACATGCTAAGCTAAGTCTAGGAATTTACCCTGTATGCTTCTGTTCTCCCAATTTCCCTATTTCTTATTTCACTAGGCAATTTCAGCCAACTGGAGCAATGAGTCATGCATTCACATGACCTAATTTAAATATTAAGACTCTTTGTTCAAGTCCTTTTAAGTTAGAGTCTCCCTTTTGACTGAAGCCATACCATGATGTTGTTGTGTTTTTGAGTTCCTTTCAAGTCACTATGCAGCCCCCACCGCTAAAGGCTGGGTGAGTCTCATTCTACCCTAAATTCTCTTAGTTAGTTAGGAACCCTTTTAAAGTTTGTTTTTATATGTAGATTAAGATTGATATACCTTCAGTAAACTTTTGATATGCATTTTTAAACTGACTTCTTTGTTTTAATGAGTCTAATTCATTGGGTGATGAGAACACACATTTAAATGTTAATTGAGCTGTCTCTGCATTCTAATGTGTCGCTCTGCATGAATTTGAAAGTAAAGTGCATTTACTTTTTAAAGAAGATATTTTTATTTCTTTTTAAAAGGGCTAGATCCCTGGAATTTTTAAAAATACATTTTTATTTTTAGATTCATAACTCCTACAGAAAGCCCTTTGGTCTATCCAGCAATACTCTTTTTTATAGTCTTCTGCTGCCTGTGTTGAAATTTTACAATTTAGGCAAGTCGCCTTTGTACAAGTTTCCTCCTGAAATATTGGTTGCATCTTCTCCCTTTTTAAGCAACATTTTCCCTGATAAAATCCCCTCTTCCAGGCTGGCCATGAAGCAACGTTCCCCAAACTTCTGATCATAAGAGCTGTTCAGCAGTGGAACGCGCTGCCTCGGAGTGTGGTGGAGTCTCCTTCTTTGGAGGTTTTTAAGCAGAGTCTGGATGGCCATCTGTTGGGAATGCTTTGATTGTTTATTCCTGCATGGCAGGAAGTTGGACTGGATGGCCCTTGTGGTTTCTTCCAGCTTTATGATTCTATGATTCTATGAGTACAAACTCCCATCATTACCATTGACCATTCAGGCTGGAGTTAAGCGATGTAGTCCAACACAACAGGAAGATGGCAAGTTGAGGAAGACTCCTCTAAAGAATATGCACCAGTAGCAGTGTAGGCTTAATGCAGCAGCACCCTGGGTAGTTCCCCGGGCCCCCCATGAGCATAGGGGGCCCATGCTAATCTATGCACAGACCAGAATTTAACACTAATTTTCCTATCACCCACCTCAACATTCAAATCTCCAGCTAACTTGGTAGAAGAAAAAAGATTACAACTTGTAGTAGAGAGTAGGCATGTCTGCATTTGTGAGAATTGGGAATGGGGAAGATAAAGAGAAAAGAGAGGGGGAGGAGGGATGGGCAGTTGGAGGGACAGTCCTGACTGAGGAGCAAAGCAAGGAAGGCACTGGGAAAACCTTGTCAGAAGTGGCAGAAAAGCCAAGCAATAGCCAAGAAAGGGAGGCTTGACCCACCTCCTCAGCTCTGCCTGGAGCAGCTGCCCACACAGCCATGAGCTGCTGAGCAACACTTCCCCCCCTCCTCACACACATTCTCCAACAATCCCAGCAAGAGGGTGCCTCCTTCCAGCCCTCCAGTCTGTGCTTTCTCCCTCTCCCAGACACCAGCTTGCTGGGGAGATGCCCCTCCGGGAAATTAGTTTTGCTCCCCCGTCCTTTCCCACATTGGAAGTTGATTCTCTCCTCTCTTCTTTTTCATTCTTATCTCTGTTTTACACATCAGGGATTCTGAAGTTTGGACGGGTAGGGACTTTGCTCCCAATGAAGCTGCACACTGGGGAGAGGGTCAAAACACTGATTTTGTTGGAGGTACCAATAAATATAAGTTTATTTTATTGATAATTTCCATTTTTATTTCTGTGAGTGGTTGTGTAGGCAGGGCCCAATGCACTACTTTGCCTGGGGCCTATAATGCTGTTAAGATGGCTCTAAACCAGTAGCAGAGTTTTACCATCCTCACACCTACAGAGCTTGTTTAATCAGAGGGTGTTCAAAATATGTGTCTGGCACCAGTTTAATTGGAACTACTAAAGAAATTTATCTGGAAGTTGCTAAGGGACTTAGCAAACCCATTTGTAATGTGCCCCAGGTGGACCTAGGTAGCAATGGCAATGATGGCATCTGGCATGATCGGATGTAAGTCATGAGAAAGGCCAGGGTGTAAAGCTATAATTGGTGGTAGTGGCGATGATAATGAAGGCTCTTTGGCCTTTAGCACCTTTCTGACAGCTCCTGAACTTTTGCTACTTGGAACAATCACTTCTCAAAAAGCCAAAGTGGTGTAGAGTAGGAGTGTTAGTCTGTCAGACTTGAACTGTGGTGACCCAGGTTCAACTCTCTACTTACTGGTGAAGTTCATTGGGTGACCTTGGGCTAGTCACTACTTCTCAGCCTTACCAGAGTGATTTTGAGGATAAAGTGGAGGTGGAAGAGAACGTAGCTGTTTCAGAAGGCTGTTGTGATGATAAAATGCAAGGATAAAATGTGATGGGAAGATGTACGCAGCCTTGAACACTTTGGAGGAAAGTTGTGATATCAGTGGAAATGAATAAATTCTGACCAACTTTAATAGCACTTCAGACAAAATATTGGCATCTGGAAGATGTGATATTCTCAGTGCAGAGGCACAGCTACTAGAAACTATACAACTGAGTAACAAATCTGCAGCTAGTTCACTAAAATATCATCTGAAAAGTCTCTCTGTTATTTATATGTACATATGTACAACATGTGTTGTAGAAAGGGCTTTCATGGTTACAAACACCTCCTTTCCTAGCAATAAAAATTCACACCTTTTTCTTAGGAGCTATTTTTTCCTATGCTCTCAGAAATAATGGGATAACATTCTGACTTCTCACAACTTCAGCTGTCTGCTATATTCCACAACACAGTGTTAGGTTCTGCTTCACAGGCAATGGACAGAGGTATTAAACAGAAGCTCTCAGTTTTGAACTGTGTTGTTTTTCAGTGTAATTCATTTTGGCTCAGTGGCACCATTTTGACAGAACTTTGAGGGAGAAATCGTGGTAGGGCCCCCATATGCAGTAGGTCTCATGTACCACATTTTGAGGTATAGACAATGCCCTCTAACAGAAGGGCGGTGGGGCTGGATCTCCCCATTTACTGCACATCTACCATGGGCCAAATTACATTGGGGATGTGACCACATTCTTTGGGGATTCAGGCCAGGCTGTACTAATCCATTTAAGATGACACAGCTCTAACCCTAACCCTCTTCACTGTATCTGTTCCCCACCTGCCCTTCTCTATGTACCATGGGAATTTCCAGTTGAGTAGGATTTTTTTGTCATGTTGACACAGTTTTTTCCACCTACTGCATGCTATATAATGTTGGAGCCTTTTGGCTACAGTTTATTATTTGGCTAATTGGTTGACTATTGCTTACATGGCACAACTGGTGAAGTGTGGGCACTTAGTTTCAACTGGTTTTCTTTGAAGAATTTCAGTGGCATCGCAAGGTAAAATAATTCACCCATTTCCCTTTCATGATTGATAAGCTTGATGGGGAAAATGTGAGGTGGGTTCTTGTTCCAAGATGACTTCTTCAGGAAAGAGTGATAACGAGCACCACCTGAAGGAATCCTTTGAGACCCTCTGATCACTTCATGGAATTAGGCTAGGGTGAACCACAGGGCCTGTACATTGTGTTGAGAGCTTGGAAGTCTCTGGTTGTGATATCTGACTTAACACAGTTCCCACATACAAATTCATGCCTGTATATCCCATTAGCTTCCACTCTGCAGATTCATGAAGTTGTGGCTTTATTTCACCAACTCTTGTGTCTGGCACTGTCATTTGGGTGGGAGGGCAATATACTGATTCAGTATAGCCCTATAACTCTTTTAAAAGAAAATAAAAAGAGAGAAGGAAGAAGATAAGTGATTTTTTTGGGGGGGAGGTGTTTCAATCTGTATTGGAATTTTAAAAAAATCCTACATGATGGTAGGATGCTGCAGCTAGTCCTAGGTATTTCCAGAAAATAGTCTGGGGGCTCATCTACATGGACCAGAATATGCTGACTTCCTGCTGGCGTATACTGACCCTGAATCAGGCCCATTGCTCTCCTGTTACTTGTTGGGGCCCCACAGCACTTGATCAAGGCCCGCTGCATGTGACCAGCCTTGGCCACATGTTGTAGGCCTGCTTCCTGGCTTCAGAGAATGTGATGTGAACAGAAGTGGCAGCAGCTGCAGAGACAGGCCAGCGTGACTATATGGCCTTCTGCAGTCCTGTGGGGCCCGATCCATTTCTTTCTCAATGACATACTTTTCCCCAGGTATTTTGCTGCAACATTTTAACAGGCTTTACTGGGTCTTCCCCTGTCTTTGCCCCAGGTCTCGTGAGGACTGCCTGGGGTCAAAATGGGGCAAGAGCCATGCATAATTTGGATTGCAAGGCTCCAAGACAGGGACAAAACAGGGTAAATACCCTGCCTAGACAAGGCCTGGGACAAGAGCTATCATTTGGATATTAAGAAAAATCAGAGAACAAAAGTGATACATTTTGCAATCTCCAGACACATTTGCCTCATCTGGAGGAGCCCCGTGTAGACTATCAGTAAAGTTCCTAATCACAAGAATATACTTTAAAAGTTTATCTGAGGCCCATAATATCTGAAAGAATACCTCCTCCATTGACCCTGTGTTAAATCTGAGCGTATCAGTAAAGGTTTTATTGTGCATACCACCATTCCAAGACCCTAGACTGGTGAGTATACATGACAGAGCTTTGTCTGTAGTAGCCCCTTGGCTGTAGAAGTCTCTGCTAAGGGATGTCAGGCTGGCTCCATATCTCGTGAATTTTGTGTGAGCAACTAAAACTCTTCATGACCTTCAGTTCTTAAAACCAGAGGTGGTTGCTCTGGTTATTTTAACTGTGTGTGCTTTTAAACTATTTCTTAAGAAATTGTTTTAGCTTTCATTTAAATAATGCTCTAGTATGTTATTAAAGATAAACAGATAAAGGATTTAAACAATGTTTTTATCTGTTCTGCACTGCCTTTACAGGCTTAGTGGGATGATAAGCCATAAATAAATGTGTTGTAAGTCATGGTGAAGACATAAGACTTGTGCTGTAAATACTATACAGATTAAAAATAAATAAATAGAAAGCACTAATGAAGCATTGTGGGCCAAGGTAAACACACCGTACACAATTTTTTATTCATCCCTGTATACAAAAAGTTAGGATCAAAGCAATCAGATTTTAAAGTTGTTTGGCTGAGATCCGGCACCATCGATATAATGACAATGATGAAGCTCCGTTGTTGTGGTTATGTCTCCCAACCTACCTTTGGAGCCTGGAAGCATTCCAACAGAATCATTTTGATGGGGCACATCTAGAAGAAGCAACCAGAGGTACCCACTGGAGTCCTGCCACAACTGCTTTTACATGCCTCCCAAATAGGAGAGTGCTGCAGAGGTCATTCACCAGCACCCTGGTTTTCAGTGCCTTAGAAAAGCTTTGGTTAGGTTGCTCCCAGGTTTCAGAGGTAGGTTTTGGGGGTCATGTTAGGACATTCCCAACTGTGAACATGAAACCTGAGCAGTTATGAAATTGTAAGTCCAGTTTATGATCTCATAATTGCCAAACAGGATGCTGTTTGTTCCAAATTTAACCATACTATGATTTTCTTGGTCAGGTTGATAATCTTCTATAAGATTTCCTATCTCTCACAAGAAACTTTCCATGAAGAAAGCTGGGTGGCCCCTTTCAGCCTTCCCAGACCCCCCCCCCAAACACAGATTACACTGTGGGCTTCTAGAGTAATGCATTATGAAAGGTTTTGTGATTTTATTTTGTCTGCATCAGTACTAACAGCATCAGTGCCCAGTACTGAAATTTTATATCTGTCCACTGTCTGAGTAACGCCCTTCTGGCTCTTTTTCTATTTCTTCAGTCTGATTGTGAGAAATTGAGGAAGGGGAGATGGGAAGTTTCTGAGGCTGACACTTTTTTCCTGTCTCTCCTGTTACCTCATAGAATCATAGAATAGGAAGGCACCACAAAAGGCAACCTCCTGCCCTGTAGGAATATACAGCTAAAGCACTCCCAAGAGATGGCCATCCAATCTCTGTTTGAAGAACCCACCATCCTCTGAGGCTGGGCTTGTCTACACCAGGGGCAAACATCCAAATGGACATCCCAAACGTTTTGCCCTGGAGCAGCCCCACTACCTGTCACTCTGCAGGGACATTCAGTAGATTGTCTACATGTGTATCCACACCCACATGTTGTTTGGGTCCGCTACTGCTGCCTTTCTCAGTCAGCTCCCCAGTAGAGCCAGGACAGATAGCGTCTGGCAGGCGCTGCCATTTCCCTCAATGTTTGGGCCAGTTCCCAGCCTGGAACAGTGATGTAAAGGTTTTTCCTTCCTTGGCGCCACTGCCATAGGTGCAGAATCATTTGCTCGGAGGCAAACAAGGCACCTAGATCACATGGCTGGGTTCCTTGTTTTCCTCAGAGCAAGTGACTGTGTGCCAGCAGCATTGGCGCCAAGGAGAGAAAAACATTTCTCCATTGTTCTGGGTTGGGAACTGGCCCAGACATTGAGGGAAATGGTGGCTATCTGTCCTGTCTTCCCATGCCCACCCCAAATCCAGGGCAGATCCATTGTTCACACTGCTGAAAACACCAGAGTTTTCAGCAACCTCTGGAGCAAACTGTGAGTTTTAAAAACCCCGATTAAAGGTGATATATCCTGAGTTTGCTGCAGATGGGGCCATACATCAGGTGGCCTTATTGCACCAGATTCGGGGATAAGGCTGCACATAGTGCGGTCTTCTCAGGCTAGATTCAGGGTGGGGTATGTTTCCCCTCGCTTATGTAGACAAGCCTGCTGTCTATTCCACTGTTGAACACCTCTTACTGTCAAGATGTTCTTCCTAATATTTAAGATTTTTTTTTCTTGTAATTTGAATTCATTGGTTTGTGTTGTAATCTCTGGAGTAGAAGAAAACAAACCCACTCTGTCTTCTACATAGAATCCCTTCAGATATTTAAAAATGGCTATCATGTCACTTCTCAGTCTTCAAGGTAAACATACCCAGCTCCCTAAGCTGTTCCTCATAGGGCTTGGTTTTCAGACCTTTTACCATCATCTTCCTCTGGGCATGTTCCAGCTTCTCAATATCCTTCTTAGAGCAAACTCTCTTTGAGCAAATTAGCAAACCTAGCTTAATTACACAAAACATAAACATTTGCCTGATTTCCAGTCTAATGTGGAAGAACTGAAGCAATCAAGATCAAATAAAGGAGGACAAAATGGAATGAAAGCTCAGTCTGATTAGAATACCACCTTGGTTGGAAGTTTAAACTGTTAATTTTTCCGTTTCTGAAGGTCTCCGGGAGCAGTATTTTTTACCAAAATGGGGCACAGTGCACTCCAAGCTCCCACTCCCAGAAATTATAAAACAAACAATACATTTTGGCACTTCTGATTCTAAGAAGTTAAAAACTAGTCCCTGGATCATTGGAAATTGTATATCCATGATCTAATCTGAGATTGGGAAAGTCCTGCTCTGGGTCACATGTGGCCCCAGGACTCATTTTGTGGTCTCTGAAGACCCCCCAAACTCCAAGTTTTAATTATTTTTAGAATGGCCAAAAACATGAAAGTAGTATAGGGTATGTACTTCTCGTCAAACGAAAAGTGACAGGTGGCCCCGCCCCCTTTTTTTAGGGGTACACTCTTAGTCCCGCCTCCTGGATTTGGGGGTGTTCTTTTTGGGAATTTTTTTTGGGGTGCTCTTTTTGGGAGGCTTATTCCTATATTTTAAGGATTTGGGGGTTCCCTAGGGATTTTGGGGTTCCCTTTTCCTCATGGATTTTGGGGTGATTTTTTGGGGGGAATTTTTTTGGGGTGCCATTTTTGGGAGGCCTATTCCTATGTTTTAAGAATTTGGGGGTTCCTGAACCCCAAATCCCCCAAGAAAGTGTCCATTTTGGGTTGTGTAAATCTTACCTGGTTTTCGGGGTAGGTTGTGACCCCTCTCCGAGTTCGTCTCGGGACCGCTGACCATTAGGAACAGGTTCTGGACCTCTCGGATCTTTCCCGCGGGAATAACGGCTCTTTTAAAGTGTGAGGTGTCGGCCATCTTTGAGGTGCGAATTTGTTTTTCGGGGTGAGTGTGACCCCTCTCCGAGCTCGTCTTGGGACCGCCGACCATTAGGAACAGGTTCCGGCCCTCTCGGATCTTTCCCGTGGGAATTACGGCTCTTTTAAGGGGTGATGTGTCGGCCATCTTTGAGGCACAAACTTGTTTTTCGGGGTGCGTGTGACCCCTCTCCGAGCTCGTCTCAGTACCCCCGATAGAGCGGGACAGGTTTCCACCCCGCCAGAATTACGGAGAACATAGAGGGTTGCTCTTAACCTTTGGCCGGCACGCTGGGGTCTGATCTTGGTGGGGTCTAAGGCGCTTGGGGTAGAAGCATGTTTCTCCTCCCCCTAGGGGCGTGTTTTCTCGAATGGCGCCATATTTGAGCGCCACTGATTGGTCCGATTTCCCCCTCCCTCCACACCAACCAATGAGCGTTTGAGAACGGATGTCACGCCCCAGCGGTACAGAGTATATGAGCAGGGTGGTCCTCAGGACCTCGTCTCCATCCTCGCCGTTGCTGGAAAACCGCCTTTTTCTCTTCTTTTCTCTTCTTCGCCGTCATGGAGAGCTGCGCCGATGTGACGCCTGTGAGACCCCTGGAAGCTGGGGGTGCCCCCGCAGTAATAAGAGGCCGGCCTACGAGAAAGAGATGGATGGTTGAAAGCAAAGATGAAGGACCAAGTGTGGTGAAACGTCTCTTTTCAGCTCCCCATGAAACAGAAGAGGGTCCTCAAGATTCTGCCTCTTTGGAGGAGAAAAGGGGTATGGCATCTGAGAGCGGTGACCACTCTGAATCAAAGACTGTAAGCAAGGGTCTAAGAGGAGGGTTGGCATGGGGGGCATGGGGTGATGGTGATAGTGTTCAGTATGGGAAAATATTTGGGGGGGGGATCTTTTAAAAGTCAAAATACTTTAGTATGATCTTTTCAGTATTAACTTTAGTATTTATTTTTTCCAGGAAGTAACAGATTCTGACAGTGGAAGAAAGGACTGCGAATGCCTGGTGAATAACTTTCAGAGTTATCAAGGACTTTTTCCACACGAGGAGGTTAATAAGTTTTATCAATTACAGATTGAAGAGGGAGATCTCGTTTCTTCAAACAAGATATCTGGAGCAATGAACAGTGTTGTCCGTGTAACGATGTATGAACTGTTGTGCTACGTAAGATCAGAAAAACTGCTAAGTATGTGTGTGGGATGTGTTGAAGATCAAAGTAATCAATTAGCACATTCGTGCGTGTTTTGGGAAGAATCCTATACAGACTCAATTCTAAAATCCCTTTCTTCCAAGCTGGATATGAAAAAATATCTGAATGCTATCATAATGTTTGCAGTGGGTTTCAAATGTCTGTCTCTGCGTACAAATCACTTAGTAATGGCTGTAAAAATACAGAAATGGATTATAAATTCTGAATTTCCAGGGAGGGCTTTGGAAAGAATCATCAAGCCAAGAGACAAAGTTTTTTTAAAATATGCCAATAAAATGATACGTCATGAGAAATATGATTTCTATTTGAATTCTTGTCATATTTGTAATAAAACTAAATAAACACCTTGAAGCACCTACGTCTTTTTCAATGTGTGTGGGGGGGGGGGGCTGGAGGGATGGGGGCTGGAGGGATGACTGGAAGAAGTTTGTAAAGCAGGATAAGGTTATCTCTACTTACACACACGGTGGGGGGGGGTGCCTTCTGTGATCTAGATAGAGTGTGGCCTCTGAAGGCGGGAAAATGAACAAGGAGGAAGGGATGGGGGAAGCATGTTCTATCTATCAATGGAGTAAAATAGAGAGAGAGGAGGCTGATTCTTAGGGAGAAGATGTTTGGCATCCCCCCTCCCCATGTATTTCATAACGCAACCTCTAAATTAGCTCTTATTTCCACATTCTCTATGTATGTTTTCCAAATAGAAATTATTTCATATTTCCCTATCTCCCCCACCCCCATGGATAGGGTATCATGATTAATGTTAGAGACCTTGTCTCTTTTAAATGAGGGGGCCTGTAGGGAAGTTAAAACCAATCATGTATATCTCATTTTAGCAAGGTATGGAGGAAGTGAGGAACATACTTATGTTTTTAAATGTTTGGTTATGTTAGGCACCTTGAGCACACACACCCTCCTATCGGGAGATAGTTTGGGGGGGGGGCATTATCACCATCATATAATGCTGTAAGCTTCACGTTTTCTAAACTTATGTGAGAACAACTAAACAAAATACTGCCTAAATATTACACCTATACATAGAAAGCAGACTGACGAAGATGAGGAAAATAATACATGCTAAAATATATTATACGTTCTGATTCTGCTGTGGGAGGGTAATTAAGTCATAGTCAGCTTCTGATATATAGTTCCATGGCAGTGGTATTCTACCATGTAGGAAAATATCATTAAAGCACCCACACGACCACCACATTCCCAGGCAACTCACATTCCACTCTTGAACAGCTCTACTGTCAGAAAATTCTTCCTAATGTTTAGGTGAAATCATTTTTCATGTAGTTTTAACCCCTTGCTCAGTGACCTAGTTTCTGGACAGTATGGGACATAGGAAGATTGATCCTTCATAGAATCCTACAGTTGAAAGGGCCTTCTAGGCCAACCCCATTCTGTCCCTGCAGGAACACACAAAGCACACCTGACAGGCGATCATCCAAAGACTTAAACTCCACCACAGTCCCAGACAGCAGCGGATTCCACTGCCAAACTGATACGGGCAGCAAGCGAGAGGCGGGGTGCAGGCCTAGGTTATCTACCATTCAAAGTTTATAAAAGCAAACAAGCCCTTCCTGACACACGGCCACCCCGGCCTCTGTTTAAAAGTCTCCAAAGAAGGACACTCCCCCCACATCATGAGGTTATAAGGTATTTCAAGGCCTATTTATAAGATGGAACATGAGAAATATGACTTACTTTTGAGCCATTATCCAGGATTCCCAAGGTGCATTCTGGGGGGTTTGTGGAAGAAGTTTGCAAAAGCATCTGTAATCCTTATCTCTACTTACACACACATAGGGAGGGAGGGGGGCGCCTTCTGTGATCTAGATAGAGTGATGCCTCTGAAGGCGGGAAAATGAACAAGAAGGGAGGAATGCGGGGAGGGCAAACATATAAGAGGGATTTTTAAAACGAAAAGAAAAAAATTCTGTTCCCTCCGAAGACTTAAAGCTAAACATAATTGTTTTATTAAGTGTACACATTTCAAAGGCTTATGTCCTTATTATAGAAGCACAAATGAGGGTATACTCGACAAGGACCATCATCTTTTTTATTTAGTTTAAAAAATGGTAGAGACACACACACACCCCTGTGTTTCTGCATGAAGTGGGGTGTTAGTGCGTTGAGGTTTTCTGTAAGGTTTATAGAACTAGTTAGTGAAGTGCACACATATGAACCTGCCAAGGCATTGATTCTGGGGTCTATATTTTAGGTCTATTTTAAAAGCTCAATCAGTCAAGTATTTTCAGTGATTAAATCCACCCATTTCTTGAATTCCCTCCCAAAGTACTATACATAGTTTGACAAGTACAACCTTCTAAAAGGGTATTAGACTACTTTTTTTTCCCCCCCATGAAAGATTATAACACATTCAAGTCTCTCTATCAGGGTACTGACCAGTGCTTGTTAAAGGGAGAATTCGAACTCTGAGCTACCCCAGAATAGCTGTTGTTACCATTATTCCTTAAACTCTTACTCAAGTAATGATGTTTGGTAAGAAAAATAAGTAATACACATAGAAGAGCAGCTGGTAATTTTAAAAATATGTATGAAAATAAGCTTTATAACTTATTTTATATATTTCTCTGAAGCAGCTGTCTTGTTACATTAGGTGTGTGGGGTGGGTGGCTGGGCTGGGCTGGGGTGGGCTGGGGTGGGGGCTGGGGTGGGGATAATGTGCCATATCTTCTAAAACATATGTGTGTTCAGTTGCTACTTTCAAAGAGCCAATCAGAATGGAGGAAAAATGGTTAGGTTTGAACGAACCAATAAGATTGGATGTCTAGGGTGGGGTACTCTCAGAGAAACAGCATAAAAAGAGGGACCCCAGAGCCCTTTCAGCACCTCTCCTTCTTGTCACCACTGGAAAAAGAGGCCGAAAACTCCTTAGGTAAGTATGGAGGGAAATGCTGGGGATGATGGGACTTACAGTAGTTTCTGTCGCTGCTTTGCTTCTGGGGCTATTTTGCAGCTGTTCGTGGTGCAGGGTGTGTGTGTGTGTGTGTGTGTGGGCAATTGCTTAAGTTTTCGTGCTGCTGTATCTTTGCATTCTATTTTAGAAGGAAATAAGCATCTGGTCTAAAGAATCCTTTCTTTACCTCTCCAACCGAAAAAAGGGTAAAAAAACACACACACCAAAAAAAAAACTCCTTAGGTAAGTATGGAGGGAAATGCTGGGGGGGGGGATGATGGGCCTTACAGTAGTTTCTGTCGCTGTTTTGCTTCTGTTGCTATTTTGCTGTTCGTGGTGCAGGGTATGTGTGTGTGTGTGTGTGTGGGCAATTCCTTAAGTTTTTCGTGGTGGTGTATCCTTGAATTCTATTTTAGAAGGAAACAAGAATCTGTTCTAAATTATCTTCTCCTTTTTCTGTTAGGAGGAATTAAAAGAAAAATTTGAACATGGATGCTTTTTCTGGTTTCTCAGACAGTACGTTGTATTTTATTGGATGTCTATCTACTTTTTTTTTGGGGGGGGGGAGAGGATATTGCCAGGGGGAAATATATTGTATCCCTAATCTCTGTAGTTATAGATCTCCCCCCGCACCGTCAGTCCTCTCCAAACAAAATTGTAAATGTGTACCTTTATCTGCAGGGGAACTGATAGATCTAACAGCAGCTTATTTTGATGAAGCCCCTTCAACATCTGCTCTACCAGCTAAAAGGCAGGAGAAGACCAAAAATGTTGCATTCTCCAAAGAAGCAGGTATAATAACGCTGCACAGCGCCGAGGGTTCTGTGTTCTAATCAGCAGGAAATGGGGACAGCCTTTTAAGTATTGTGATAAGAATTCTGATAGGAGAAGACCAAAAATGTTGCATTCCCCAAAGAAGCAGGTATAATAACGCTGCACAGCGCCGAGGGTTCTGTGTTCTAATCAGCAGGAAATGGGGACAGCCTTTTAAGTATTGTGATAAGAATTCTGATAGGAGGTTTGCTTGTTTTCTATTTACAGCAAAGCCTGGAGTAAAACACACACATGGAAGAAAAACGTGGGCGTGGCCTTCTGACCTGAGAGGTAAAGGCTGCATGAGAATAAACAGGGTTTTTTTGGGGGGGGGGGGGGAGAGGATATTGCCAGGGGGGGGGGCATAAAATGTATGTAGGAGTTATGTCATTAACTTTCTGTACTAAAGTTTAGTTAAGCATTTTGTTTTTAATCTTCAGAGCCTGTCTTTAAAAAGGAAGGTGATGAGAAATGTAATCTAAACACCCCCAGCTCCTCTGCTAAACAGCGAAAGGAAGCACCCTTTGCAGATGATGGGGGTCAGGAGTCCAAAAAGAGGAAAAATGGAGATGTTCCCAGACCTGGATCTTTTGCAGCAGGGGCTCCCCCAAATCCAGGACCCTCAGCAGCGACAATTCCGCCCATACTGAGACAAGGTGCTGTCCCTAGGGCTCCGGTTCCCCTCCCTAAGCCGTCCACAGCTGTAGCAGCTATTTCCCCTGGATCCAAATCCTTTGCAGTGCCTCTTTCTCCTCAACCCCCTGTGCTTGCAACAACAGGTGAAGGAGGATCAACCCCTAGGGGTTCTGCAGATGTGGAAAATGTGTCAGAGAGTTCAATTCGTGTGGATCACATGTGGATGTTAGCAGAGTATCATCATCTTGCCATGACAACGATGGAGAGTCATGAAAAAGAGATAGAATTTCTTAAGAAATGTAAAGAGCAAATAAAAAATCTAATTTCTGTTGTGATGGTGGGGGATCAGGACTCATTTGAGTCTGAAGTGAAAAGCGTAATAAGCAAAATTAAACGCCACTGCAAATACGTAGTATGTCATTATTGTTCCAGGCCTATAGAAATTGGGGGTGCTCTTTTGGAAGAAAGCCCTTCAATGGGGAGGAGTGGGGAAGGTCAGAGCCCTCCCTCTTCAGAGGGAGAGGATAGCCCATCACCCTCAGTTCCCAACAAAGGTAACACAGGCTTTAGGCCTATACATATGGGGGGCAGTGGGGAAGGGCAGAGCCCACCCTCTTCAGAGGGAGAGGATAGCCCATCACCCTCAGTTCCCAACAAAGGTAACACAGGCTTTAGGCCTATACATATGGGGGGCAGTGGGGAAGGGCAGAGCCCACCCTCTTCAGAGGGAGAGGATAGCCCATCACCCTCAGTTCCCAACAAAGGTAACACAGGCTTTAGGCCTATACATATGGGGGGCAGTGGGGAAGGGCAGAGCCCACCCTCTTCAGAGGGAGAGGATAGCCCATCACCCCCAATTCCCAACGATGGTAACACAGGGTTTAGACCTATACATATGGGAGGGAGTGGGGAAGGGCAGAGTCCTCCCTCTTCAGAGGGAGAGGATAGCCCATCACTCCCTGTTCCCAATGAAGGTAACATGGGCTTTAGGCCTATACAGATGGGGGGTGCTCTTTTGGAAGAAGGTCCTTCAATGGGTACTAGGGAAGGGCAGAGCCCTCCCTCTTCAGAGGGAGAGGATAGTCACTCATCCCCGGGTGCTGGAGAGGAACCCCTACCTGTCTATATTCAAAGAGTGAGAAGTTGGGAGTGGAGCCTTCCAAAATTTAATGGAACTGTTATTACTGAAGAATTCAGGTTTCACAATCTAGATCAAATAAACTCATTCTCTCAAGCTGTGGAGGTTCTCCACACAACTATACAAGGTGTTCTTGATGATATCCGCAGCCGCCTGGAAGTGGGAGATATACTACAAGTACGTTTCCAGGCGGATGGCCTAGAGCACCCTCTTTACTCAGTTAGAAGGGCCAGAGATGCTTTTAATGCTGAAGACTTTCTAAATCATGTTGAAAATCTGATACAGAGTAAAGCAGAAATTTGTGGGGATGGCACTTTACGCTTAATGGTTACTATCCTAAAGCCCCCAAGAGGAGGGCGACGTAGGTCATTAAAATCTATCCCCTGTAGCAAAATTGTACACATGAAAAGGCGTTATTTAATAGATTTCAATGATGAAAACCATAACCTTTGTTTTGCAGGGGGTCTGTTAGGGGCCATAGCTTCTGGGGAATGCACTGATGCAGAATTACTAGCTTCTGGTAGAAAATTACATGCTGATCTAGGATGGTCTGATCAAAGAAAGGTTGCACTAACAGACATACCCCATGTTGAAAACCATTTAAAAGTTAACATTCAAGTGGTATCATGGTCTGATAAGGGTTGGACTTTGTTTAAGACTCAGGAAATTAAATATTCTAAAACCTATTTTCTGTTCTTGAATGAAAATCACTTTTATGGTATTACAAATATACAAGCATTCTTTGGTTCAAATAATTTCTGTAACTTGTGCCAGTGCATCTATAACCGAAACCATACGTGTTTGTACATGTGTAGGGCCTGTAAAAGGAGAGAGTGTGAATATGATAATGGTGGTCCCCCTCAGCACTGTGATATCTGTAAGATTCAGTGTAGGTCGCACACTTGTCTATACAATCACATGCGTCTAGCTTTGGAAGAAGGAGACGGGTGCCAACCTAGAGAATGGTGTCAGAGGTGTTATGCCTATGTTGGAACAGATCACACAGTCAAGAAATGCCCTGGGAGAAAATGTAAGGTATGTAAAGGGATCATTGAGAATGAAAAAGGTCACCGGTGTTTCATGCAAAAGATAGACACCTTGAAAGTGAATGCTAAGATTGTTTTTTATGATTTTGAAGCTATGCAGGAGACGGGTGTCCACATCCCTAATTTTATTCATGCTAGGGCAATGAAGCAGGAAACACATCCGGTGTTTGAGTGTAAAAAACCTTGGTCTCAATTTTCAAAGGAATGGAGTTTCAGGGGGCCAAATTGCCTTTCAGAATTTGTACAGACATTCACTAAAAATGCTGCATTCAGAAATTGTACATTTATAGCGCACAATGCGAAAGGATATGACTCCTATTTTATCGTTAGGGAGCTCATCCGAGAAAAGCTAGACCCCGAACTAATTACTCAGGGGGGAAAGCTGATGGCTGTCACTGTGAAAAGCCTGAAAATAAGATTTATTGATTCTCTTAATCACATGCCGATGTCTCTTTCCAAACTTCCAAAAGCGATGGGGTTTGAAAACTCCCAAAAGGGACATTTTCCGCACCTTTTCAACACAGCTGAAAATCAACATTACATTGGCCCTATGCCCGCTGTAGAATTTTACGGTGTAGATTACATGATGCCTAAAGATAGAGTTGAATTTTTAAAATGGTATGAACAAAACAAATCAAAACAATTTGATTTTCAAAAAGAACTGGCCTATTATTGTGAACAGGATGTTAAAATTCTGGAAGAGGCCTGTACCAGATACAGACATGAGATCATGGCTATGACCATGTCTGAGCGTATGCTGGATGATGGGAAGGGGGGATACAAAAAACAGGTCATGGCTATAGACCCATTTCAGAGTCTCACTTTAGCTAGTGTCTGCCTACAAATGTACCGCTTTTGTTTTCTCAAGCCCGAAACTATCGCTATCCCGGATTGTAATGAATACCACGGGCACGTTAAAAGGTTCTCAACCTCTTCCATTCAGTGGTTGTCATACATTGAACATAGTGAAAACATTCAAATTCGTCATGCCTTAAAAGGTGGCGAACTCCAAGTTGGTTCTTATTTTCTGGATGGCTATGCAGTTGTAGATAATAAGAAAGTTGCCTTTGAGTACGAGGGCTGTTTTTTCCACGGATGCCCGGAATGTTATTCTCTCTCAGGCCATAATCCCATGACTGGAACATCTTTTGAGTATCTTTACAATGCTACTCAGAGGAAGAACCAATATTTGAAAGCCTGTGGCTTTGAGCTTAGGATTATTTGGGAGCATGAATGGGTCCATATGGTCAAAACAGATCCAGCCCTTCAAGGGTTTCTTGCCACTGCTCAATTTCCAGAGGTTTTATCCCCGAGAGATGCCCTGTATGGAGGGCGTACCAATGCCATCAGCCTCTACTACAGGCCAAAGGCAGGGGAACAGATACACTATTATGACTTCACCAGCCTATACCCTTTTGTCAATAAGACAAAGTCTTATCCGATTGGCCATCCAAACATCATCTATACAGATTTTGAAGACATTGAAAACTATTTTGGCTTGGTTAAAGTCAGATTGGCCCCCCCTAGAAATCTTTATTTTCCAGTTTTACCAGTAAAAATTGGGGGGAAACTAATGTTTCCATTATGTCGCACTTGTGCAGAGAACAGACAGTTAGACCCGTGCTCTCACACTGAGGAGGAGAGAGCTCTAGAGGGGACATGGTGCACTATAGAGGTGGATTTGGCTCTCAAAAAAGGGTATAAGGTATTAAAAATTTTTGAAATTTGGCATTTTGAAAAGCAGGCCGATACTCTGTTTTCAGAGTACATTAAATTACATCTCGGGAGGAAACAAGAAGCTTCAGGCTTTCCTTCCTGGTGTCTGACGTCTCGGGATAAACAGCAGTACATTAAGGCTTATTATGAAAAGGAGGGAGTAAAACTTAATCCTGACCAAATATGCAAGAATCCTGCAAAGCGTCAGATTGCTAAACTTTTCCTAAATTCCCTGTGGGGTAAATTTGCTCAGAGAACAAATTTGCCTAACACTGAAATTGTAAGAGATCCTGACTATTTCTTTCAGCTCATATTTTCTGAGAAATTTGAAGTCTCGTCATTTGATTTTATCGATGACGAGGCAATCTGTGTGAGTTGGAAACATGCTAAAAATCGTGTCGTACCCCCTGGTAACACCAATGTGTTCATAGCCTCTTTTACTACTGCTTACGCTCGTTTAGAGCTCTACAAGTTGTTAGATAAGTTGCAGGAAGACTGCTTGTATCATGATACAGATTCTATAATATTTGTGAGCAGGGAAGGTAGTTGGGTTCCCAATTTAGGAGATTATTTAGGGGATCTCACGAGTGAAATCCCCTCAGACCAACATATTACAGAGTATGTGGCAGCGGGGCCAAAAAGCTATGCCTACAGACTGTCTGATAACTCAGTGTGTATAAAAGTGAAGGGGATCACCCTGAATGCTGCAAACAGTGAGAAGATCAACTTTAACAGTCTCAAAGATTTGGTTTTTTCATACGTCTCAGAACGGGACAGGTGTCCTCCTCGTGAGATTGTAGTTCAACAGAACGGTATTGTTAGAAATAAAAAGCAATTCCTGATAGAAACGAAATTCCTGAAAAAAAGGCAAAGGGTCGTTTATGATAAACGAGTAATTGTGTCTGATTTCAAAACTGTACCCTACGGCTATTGAAATATGGATACACGCTGGCAACATCCTTTCTCAATGATTCTTGCTGGACCCAGCAACTGTGGTAAAACTTACTTTATAAAAAATGTACTGCAAAATGCTGACTCGATACTCTCTGTCATGCCTGATAATATTGTGCGGTTTTTCACATGCTGGCAACCTCTTTATAAAGAATTAATGTCTAAATATGCTTTTATACAATTTGTTGAAGGTCTGCCCTCTACCTTCGATGATGATGTTTTATTCCCCCCCAATAAAATTAATCTGGTGATACTAGATGATCTTATGGAGTCTGTGAGTAAAAGTGAAGAGGTCCAGAAAGTGTTCACGCGCTTTGTCCATCACAAAAATATGAGCGTGATATACATTATCCAGAATTTATTTTGCCATGGAAAGCAAAGTCGTACTATCAGCCTTAATGCTAAATATATAGTACTCTTTAAAAATCCTAGAGATAAATTACAAGTAATGACTCTAGCTCGCCAAATGTACCCTAAAAATACGGCATTCTTTTTGGATGCTTTTAATGATGCCACCCTAAAACCCTATGGATATCTTCTCATTGATCTTCACTCTACAACCCCCGAAACATACAGATTACGGACAGGGCTTTTCCCGCCTGACCTTCCAGCAACCTATATTCCAAAAAAGCCTTCAGTCGGCTATAAAAGGAGGTGACTCCTGCATTCTGGAGCTTTTGACGTTTCTCTGTCCATCAGAAGTATGTCTACCAATATAAAGAACAACTTAGCCCTCTTGAAAATACTTGTCAAAGCAGGTCCCCAACAGAGAAGAGCTATTTTATGTGGCGCCTCAGATAGCCTTGTAGCAGCTATTGCTGAGATAGCACTTAACACTTTAAAAGGCAATATACCCCTAAAGCCTGTCCAGTTGGGGATCCTGAAAAAGAAGAAGGGTATCATCAAACAGTTGAGCAATAAAAAGCTGTCATTAAAGAAGAAAAAACTGCTCATTAAGCAGTCGGGTGGCTTTATTGCCCCTTTGCTCAGTTTTGCTATTCCCCTCCTGACCAGCCTCCTCACAAAGTAAAGATGGAATATGCTGAGAAAATGTACTTGGTTCCCGGCACACAAGTGGAAGAATTGCGGGGTGGTCCTGAAAATATCCGAACCACTACTATTAGGCGCTTGGACTCAAGCATGAGAGAAATTCTCTTAAGGTCAGACTTGTCTGAATATGAAAAGGCAAAACTCTACAGCGGCGTTTTACAGCGCTTTCTAACTTTAACCAGAATGCATGAAATGGAAAAAAATCCGCTTCTCCCTGATCTTCTCCCACCACCCCCACCACCCTCTCCCCCTCCTCCCGAAAGTGATGCCTCTATCCAAGAGGTTTTGGAGGGTATCCACGGAAGATACAGGAAAAATGCAGAGCTTTTGCTGAACAAATTAAAGCAGCATAAAGACATCTCATCATGGGATACTCGAGGAACGTTTCTGTACCGTGGGGAAGCCTTACCAGGGTCCAATATCCTAGATCTGGTCAAGGGAGTCATCCAGTCTAGCTCTGTCACTGCTAAGAGAAAACCTCAGGGTTGGGATATTTTTCTAAAAGCTCTGGCAGATCTAAATATGCCCACTTCTCTTGTAGGAAATTTGGGTGTTAGACAAGAAATAGAAAACTTGAAAATGACACCCCTTCCTCAGAAGACCCCCACCCCTCGTCCAAAAAGGCAGTTCAAGAGACCCCCTTGGTTACAAGTAGAATCCCTCCCTGTAACCCCTTCAAGAGAACTCATTAAGAAACCAGAATGGCTAACTTTCTAACATAAATAAATAAAGAAATTCAACACGAATCAGAAATCTCTCTCTTTTATTGTTATTAGGACTGCAATTACATTTTGCATAGTGGGAAACATGTCTGAACATGGTGAAACATATTGTAAGGAATCTGGTACAATTTCTTTTTTCGGCCTTCAGTAAATCTTATGACCATTTGGTCATTTCTTGAAACATCATCAGAATACAGCTTTAAAATCTGGTGAAAATCTAATCCTCTAGCTCGATTCTGTAAAAAGAACACACAGTGATGACCACATGTCATTGCCTGGGGGTGTTGCAACTGTTTCTTCTGGAACACGGTCTCCTCAGTCTGATACCGTAAAAACTTTGTGATATCTTTAGGAATCCGGGGATCATCAGGGGCCATGCCGTAGGAATCAAAAAATTCTCCGGGTCCATCAGGGGGCAGGTAGATGGCTATCCAATGTTCTCCTGGTAAAGTATGAGGGTGGGTGTTCACGATTAATCCGGCGGGTCTTTTGCCAATGATGCTCCTTGGCAGTAAATCACACGGGTACACATCTAGAAAGGACTTGTTCTGATATAATAGTTGCAATATCTCTGCCGTGTTCATCTTCACATATAATCAAAGAGAACGTTTCTGCTGTGGTTGATTTCAATCACATTGTCAAACACTCCATATAAGATCATATTAATAGTCGCAGGCAAGGGCTGAGCAAACCGGATCTCGGCTCTGAGATTTCCCGTTTTGATCAGAGAATAGTGATCAGCACAGCTCTGTCCAGGAGACAGGTCAAAACCATACAAGGTATACCCGTTGAGGAATTCATCGCGATTAATTATAAGGGAGCGATCTTTCATTTCTTTCCCTGTCAGTTGTACTAATTGCATGAACTCCCTCACACAGTGTCCGTGTGCATAATCAGGCTGGAGAGGCTTAGACGGGACTTGAACCCCATCAACGTATAATGCTACAAAATTAACGTTGAAGTGTTTGAAATGGAAGGGGTTTCTGGTGTAGTCACCGCTGAAAGCAGCATTCTCAACAAATCCTATGACCAGCTGCTTAGGCAGTTGCCCCAAGAAGAGGTTTTCCTGGTTGCATACGAGGCTACCTCCTGGTAAACTAAACACCTTCATTCCCACACGTTCGAGGGGATACTTGGCATTAGAAGTAAGAAGGGCCTCAGCGTGTCCCAAGCGAACACCCGGTGATACTTTTACCCTCTTCACAAAAAGAGATGTGTTTAAAATATTAACTTTGTAATTCTCATTGGCATTCCCACTCATCAAACAGAATGTGTCCTTGTTACGTACGAGTTTGATTTTCACATCTACTCCGTTCAATAGCATTTTGTCCTGAAAGAACAAATCGCTGTGCAGCGGCCCCATCAGATCCCATTTCCGGCTGCCTGCTGTTAGAGCTGCCCTAGCTCGAAACCCCCAGTTTCCAGGGTCTGTGAGAACCGTTCGTTCCATCGACCCGGCTACATCTTTATAGAAGCCCCCTGCTGTGAACTGTGTACTCAGGGTATCATCGCTGTAATTCAGAATCAGTTCTAACATGGCCCTGTAAGGGTAGCAGTTGTTACTCTGGCTGATCAGTCTGTCCCCCAATGTGACATCCAATTGGCTAAAAAGAGAGGCTATGGGGTAATTGATTAAGGCCACTCTGGCATCATCCGCAATATCTGTACCGTCCTCTTTAGTGATTTTACAGCACACATACAACAGAGTGTTATTTAGGTCGATGTAGTCTTCGCTGTTTCCCGTGATGTAAAAATCAAGAGGGGCGTTGGGGGATAGGGCTGCCAAAGGCGGAACTTCAATATACATGCTGCTTTCAATGCTGGTTTGGGTTGGTGATAATTGAAAGAGATCCAATTCAGACTTGGCACATTCTTCTGAAGCACCGTGAATGAATGCCATCTTAAAATATATCTCTTCTGTTCCTCTTCACACGGTTCTTTTTCTTCTGGCCACCTTTCTTCTTCCCCCTCCTCTCCTTCTGAACTTTTGTTTGCCATACTCCCCAGCTTTTTAAAGGTTTAGGAGGCCCTCTACGCTGAAGAGTCACTTTGCGCTTAACTCCTCCCCTTCTTTTCAAATACGCTATACCAGATCCCTCCTGGGGGGTCATTTTTTTCATAACATGCCCCACTACATCCCCAGCGATGTTGTGCACAGCAGTCTTCACATGCGGCTTAATAAATTCCAGACCTCTCCTCAAAAGAGGAACAGCCTTTCGAAAAAGTCCACGGAATATGCCGCCCAAACCTGCTCCGTACATAATGGGGGCTCCATAGAAGCCAGGTAGGCCTTGACCTGCCTGAGCCCTGTAGTAAGCCCTGTAAGTGTTGAGATCTCCATAATCTTTTAACACAACCATTTTTTTCTTAAATTACATCCACCCCTTTCTAGGACGAATGTGCAACCTCACAATCACCTTCCCAAGACGGAATGGCACGTGTTTATTCTGGTCCGTCTTTATTTCAATGGTTATAGTGTCAATGTGATGCTTACTAATGGGAATGTAGTGAGGCTTGTCATATGTAACGGTGATGCAATCGTGACTTTTCCCCTGGACAGGTATACAGCGTAACAATTGTACAGAGAAATCCCCCACAATCTGGTGTTCTATGATATCTGTGTACAGATACAATGAGGTGAATCCTCCTGTAATATCTGCTGAGTGATATAGTTTTCCAGAAGTCTGTTGAACATTTGGTATTCCTAATATGTGACTTAGCTCATCGGTTACTGAAAAGTTGTAACTTTCAGGACCTCTAAACCTCACTTTACCAGACAGAGGATCATAAACAAGCCGTACTTCAGGGGGAGTTGGGGGTGACTGTATAACAGTATTCATGGCTTTCAGAATATCCCCAATATCCTTGTAATATCCTCTATGTAACTGGAACTCCCATTTCTTTTGGCTGTTGGAAAACTGAAACACTGCAGGGTCGGTGAGAGTGTACCAACTGTGGGGGTACTGTATCTCAACCAGACCCACTTCCCACTCTCCAGGCAAATCCAGAGGCCGGGCCAATTGTGTTGTAAAGTTGGCATTTGTATTATGAGGAAAAGTTTCTACACAGGCATTACTGGGAAGTGTAATATAAAATCCACCCATCATCTCTCTTGCTTCTTTGTTTTCTCTTTGGGATCACCAATCTCAGAGGCCAGCACCCAGCTGTTAAATTTATCAGGCCACCCTAACCACTTCACCAGGTGATATTTTTTCTTTTTCTTGGTACGTGTAGCTATAATTTTTTCAACGTGGTAGACTTTATTGTGGTGGGCATTCACCTTCTGTAACTCCTCAGGGTAGAAGCTGCCTACCACTACTTCCCCATCATAATCTTTCAGCTGAAATACCGGTCTCTTCCCTCTTCTGAGGACCTTGTCAACTATGAACATTTCCCGTGAATACGTCCCTTCATAACTTTTTTCAAAAAAGCCTTTACTTATGGATACCCTCACGTGATCCCCTTTTCTGAAGTTTGCTTTTTGTTCTTTCATTTGAAAATAGGGCCCATAAACTCTTCTCCAGATCTCGAGAGAGTTAGAAGAATTCACATCCCGGGGCCGGGCCTGTATAGTTCTATGGAAACTACAATTATAACTCTTTATGAGTTGGGGCAAGATATCAATATACTTGTAAGTGTTGTTGGCCGTGAAATATCTCCACATTCGGGACTTTAAGGTCTTATTAAATCTCTCCACTATCGCAGCTTTGACTTCGCTATGGGTTACAAAGTGTTGGACTCCGTGCTGTTTTAGCAACTGCTTCACCTTCTTATTTAAAAATTCTCTCCCCCTATCTGTTTGCAATTGGCGGGGTAATCGCCCACCCCTAAAAATCACCTTAAAAGCTCTGTACACCTCAGAACCCGTCTTATCTTTCAAAGCTACGGCCCAGGCGTATTTTGACAAAATATCCACTACCGTTAAAATATATTTATAACCCCTGTTATATTTCTGTAAATGTTGCATATCCACCAGATCTGCCTGCCATTGCGCATCCACATCTGAAACAATTGTTCTGTTCCTTTCAAAATGAATTCTTGCGGGTTTATGTAGAGTGTATGCATCTTGATCTTTTAACCACTCTTTCACTTGGTTTCTAGTTAGACTTCTCTGCTTAGAAGCTTCTCGAAAGAGAGCTTCCACCCCACCAAAGCTCCCAGCTCCTCCTGGATTATAATATATCTTTTTAAATAAATCATTCTGAGAAACCATATTGGTCCGCGCATAAGCTCCAATGAAGACAACGTGTTACAGTTCAATATTTTATTGACTTTTTAAAATCAGATTAAAACTGAATTATATTATTTCTCCTCCTCCTCTTTTTCTTCAGAATTAGCTACATTTACACAAATGCAGGTCAGACAGCAGTTTGAATCCACAGAATCCTTCTCTGTTATGACTGGTGCCTTTGAATCCACAGAGTCCCTCTCAGGTACGACCTGTACAGCTTTTTCAGCAGTGCTCTATAGAAAAAAATCAAAATAAAATTACATTCTTTTCATCATAATCTCTCCACACACACACACACACCCCATCCATCCTGATAATTACCACAGAGATTGGTGCCATATCTTCATAAATAGGCTCCTCTTTCTCTTCTTCGCTGTTCACAGGTGACATTGACACGTATAATTCTTCCTCTTCCTCGCTGCTTGAGTTCTCTCCCACATATCCGTCATCAGAGGTCATCGCTTCTAAACATCCCTTATAATCAGGTTGGGTGTCAGCCATCCAGATTTCAATGTTCCGTTTCAATTCTTCAGGAGAATCATAGATCTTCTTTTCAATTACCATCTTTGTAGTTGTTTCATACATTTTACGTAGGTTTTCAATCGTTCTCTCAAGATCTCTCCCCCGTCTCTTAATACCCCTTCGCACACGTCTCCGCTCACGATAATCCTGGGGGATATCCAGGATGAATTTTTCCTTTTCTTCCAGGGGTCTCATGGCTGTCACATCGGCGCAGCTCTCCATGACGGCGAAGAAGAGAAAAGAAGAGAAAAAGACAGTCTTCCGGCAACGGCTAGGATGGAGACGAGGTCCTGCGGACCCCTGCTCATATACTCTTTGCCGCGGGGGCGTGACATCCGTTCTCAAGCGCTCATTGGATGGTGTGGAGGGAGGGGAAATCGGACCAATCAGCGGCGCTCAAATATGGCGCCATTCGAGAAAACACACCCCTAGGGGAGGAGAAACATGCTCCTACCCCAAGCGCCTTAGACCCCACCAAGATCAGACCCCAGCGTGCCGGCCAAAGGTTAAGAGCAACCCTCTATGTTCTCCGTAATTCTGGCGGGGTGGAAACCTGTCCCGCTCTATCGGGGGTACTGAGACGAGCTCGGAGAGGGGTCACACGCACCCCGAAAAACAAGTTTGTGCCTCAAAGATGGCCGACACATCACCCCTTAAAAGAGCCGTAATTCCCACGGGAAAGATCCGAGAGGGCCGGAACCTGTTCCTAATGGTCGGCGGTCCCAAGACGAGCTCGGAGAGGGGTCACACTCACCCCGAAAAACAAATTCGCACCTCAAAGATGGCCGACACCTCACACTTTAAAAGAGCCGTTATTCCCGCGGGAAAGATCCGAGAGGTCCAGAACCTGTTCCTAATGGTCAGCGGTCCCGAGACGAACTCGGAGAGGGGTCACAACCTACCCCGAAAACCAGGTAAGATTTACACAACCCAAAATGGACACTTTCTTGGGGGATTTGGGGTTCAGGAACCCCCAAATTCTTAAAACATAGGAATAGGCCTCCCAAAAATGGCACCCCAAAAAAATTCCCCCCAAAAAATCACCCCAAAATCCATGAGGAAAAGGGAACCCCAAAATCCCTAGGGAACCCCCAAATCCTTAAAATATAGGAATAAGCCTCCCAAAAAGAGCACCCCAAAAAAAATTCCCAAAAAGAACACCCCCAAATCCAGGAGGCGGGACTAAGAGTGTACCCCTAAAAAAAGGGGGCGGGGCCACCTGTCACTTTTCGTTTGACGAGAAGTACATACCCTATACTACTCATGAAAAATACACTCAAATCACCACAAACAGACCCTCCTTGTCCCACCCACCCCCCACACTCCCTCAAACCTCCTACACCCAACCCTGCATGAAAATTGGCCAAGGGAGCCCTGCTGGTAGAGTGGTTAAATGCCAGTACTGCAAACTACAAGGTTATGAGTTCGATCCTAGAGGGCTTCAAGGTTGACTCAGCCTTCCATCTTTCTGTAGGTGGGTAAAATGAGTACCCAGCTTGTTGGGGGCAATTAGCTAAAAAACATTGTAAACCACTTAGGCAGTGCTTTGGCACTGATAAGTGGTATAGAAATATCAATGCTATTGTTATAGCTATATTTTAGCTGATTCTGAGAACTACTCTGAAATACTCATGACTGTCTCACAGAGCTATATGAGACTAAGAAGCTTATTGCATGCTTAATTAAAATGACAGTGCATCACTTCCAATGTCACTGGAAGTGGCTGTGAGGCCCACTGGGGTGTGTCAGGGGAGATGGCTATATTTCTTCTGCAGTTGCTCACCTTGAACTAAACCACTGGGGACTCAATTAGGCCTCTAGACTGAAAGTTTCCCTCCCTGTTCTGAAGCCAACCTCTCCCCCTTCATCATTAAGTCCAGTGCATAAAATGGCCACACTATACCCACTGATCCTTAAGTCTGATCCTAAAGTTCATTAAATTAAAGAAACAAGAATTGATTTCAGTTTTATTTCCCTTGATCCTGATCAGTCCCACTGATGACTATAGTTATTTTAATGGAACCTGCTTTCCTGCACTTAGCACTTGAGCCTACCTTGGTTGTGAATTAGACCAAAATGATTTAGGCCAAAATGGTAAATGCTGTTAGAACTTGCACTGAGTTTGCTTTATTGAGTTTATAAATGCTTTTGTTTCCCTGGAGTGAAAAAAAAATCTAGAAAGACCAGTCTGCAACTAGAAAGCAAAATGGTATCTGTTATTGTTTCAAGGAATACGGTCAATTCTTGAACTGGTTTTGTAACTTTTGAATGGGTGTGAAATATCACCCACTATAATGAGTTTTTGTTTTTAACAAAGCTATGACTACAAAACAGGGAAAAGAAACACATGGTTCTCAATGTGTGGAAGTAGTGAACTGAAAATGTATGAGCAGATCAACACTTTCACAAAAGGAAAAGAACATTGTGTTGGATGCATGCTGGCGTTCAGAGCTATTGTTGATGCTAACAGGTGTGAAAGTGTAGTTGGAGATATATCTATCTACAGTATCTATTAATGGAAACATCTGAACCAGTTACCTATTCTATTTGTAGCTTTAGCTTGAGATTTAATTTGCTGAAACTGACATCAGCTTTAAATAAGATGATTTTTATTCTGTGTGAAGCTTTCTAAAATTATTAGGAATCAATAATTAAGGAAAGCATGGGAAATGAAAACTGGGATTTATCTACCATAAACTGTTGGAAGGACAATAGAAAATTATCTTTCTTTTTTCAAGGTATGATAATATTGCAAAAATATTATTCAGAGGATTCTGGATTTCAGTGTACATATACACTAGTACAGTGGTTCTTAACCTGTGGTCCACAGATCCTCAGGGAGCTGCAATGTCCTCACAGGGTGTCCACAAAGGCTTGAAGGCTATTTGGTCCACTTCTTCCCCACAATGGAGCAGCCATGTGACAGGAGCCAAGGCAAAGACTAGCTGGCTTGGCCTGCACATTGCCATTCAATCTACTCCAGCCACAAACTTGCAGGATGAAGCAGGAGAAAAGTACTCCCTCCCTCCCCTCCAGTGCCTCTGAGGGAAGATTTAATGGATGGTGTAATTGTATTATTACTATTATGAGGCATTATTATAATGGTTTTAAATCTTGAATTAAGTCTTGAAGGTCTGCGGAAACAAAATACTGTATATTTAAAGGGGGGCCCTGGTAAAGAAAAGGTTACGAACCACTGTGCTAGTATTTCCTGGAGATGTAGGGCTAATCAAGCATCACTAATGCTTATGTTAAGAGTCCACCTTTCAGGCAGGAAGTTTTCAATAGGTGAAGTATTGTGTGAAATATAAGGAGATTATCAGACATAGTGAAAACTGTGTCAGAAGATTGCTAGAAGAACAGAAGGGGAACAGGAAGGGGTGAGATTATCAGACGACTGTCCTCCAGCATTCTGGGGGTATAGCACAGGTGTCAGTAAGGCATCCCTTTTAATTTGTGACTTCTCCCCATCAATAAGATAATGGAGCCTCATCCATGGCAGCGCTACACCCCTGGAATGGCAGAAGAATGTGTCGTCTGGTAAGGTCGCCCTTTCTGTTTAGTGATCTTCTGACGTGATTGGGAACATGATTCCCCCCCCCTCCCGCACATCTGATAATCTCCTAAATTGTACATTTTCATTAAAGGAAACAATTTGGGGTAAATATTTCCAAAATTTGGAGACTTGGTTTAGAACAAGAACTTTGGCTAAAGAAGTTTTTTCCAGTTGCTAATAGAAAGAAAGCAAGAGCTATTGCTAGCTAGCTACCTACATGTTGGTCCTGCAATAAAACATTGCAGTGTCTAATGTCTTTCTCACAATACTATACACCCAGTTCCCCGCCCCCACCCCACATCTAGCTGTTCAGCATTCTGTTCACACAATGACCAACAAATAGTCTACAGGAAGCCCACAAGCAGGGTGTGTAACTGTACCCTCTATCTTGAGTTCACCAGCAATTGATATACAGAGGCATATACAGTAGGTTGTGACTTCCTGACCTGTGATTTCCCCCCCCCCTTTTTTTTTTTGTCCATTAACAATCCATAGGATTCCCCAAAGCTTGCTGTAACCTTTCTCTTACATGTGGTGTTGCTTTGGCTGATATGGAATGGATGATTAAAAGCTCTACACTTCTGATTCGTGAGGCCCACAAAACATGCTTCTCACAGACACACAGAGTATAAAATCAGAAGTATCCTTAAATTGTTTTTGGGTTCTCCTTTAAAAACATACACCACCGAACCATAACTGTGTACATGAAGCTATGAAAAAAATGGGTTTTCATTCAATAGTGTAAATCAGTTAGTCATTTTATTTATATCCTGCCCCCTTCATATCCTGCCCCGGCTTCAACTGGGACTCAAGAATAGACACTGCTGGCAGATGACATTCACCTTGCTCCTACAGCTCACTCCTGCTTCAGACTAATGTGGTGATCAGAGTGTACTTATATTTGGGATTTAGCAGTCAGGGGAACCATGATGTGGGTTACCTTCAACTTTTACGTGGGGGCTCAACAGATGCCTTTAAAAATAGTCAGGTATTGTTTTATAGGTAATAGTCACTTTAAGTTGCTAAGAAGAAACCTATGACCACAGCAACTGTCATACAAGCATCCAACGACAGCTGGTGGCTTCCATGTCAGTGGAGAGGTGAATTTGCTCTGGGTTTTACTCTGAACTTTTAAGGCACTGTTCAAGGTGCTGGACCATAACCCCCCTCCACCCAAACAGGTGGAGTACCATGGACAGCTCTTTTAAACTTCAGATTACAATCTGAATTTACTGCCTCATTGCCATGGACGTCTCCAGCTGCTGCTGCAAGAGTTCAGAGTGTAGCTGCAGATGTGCCCCTGGGTACAAGGAGACATGATGTGAATCCATCCCTCGGAGTGGCATTTGCAGCCAGTTTGTACATCTCTGTGCTGATCAGGGCAGCAGCTGGACTTATTTGCTGCCCTGAGTAGCTATTGTGAGAAGGGGAAAGTTATTAAAAGGCAGCAACTTGAGGCGGACCCAAACCTTTTTCAAAAAATCATCACTTGTGATGAAACCTGGATCTTCCAGTATGATCCTGAGACACAATGACAGTCAATGCACTGGAAAACACCATTATCACCGAGAATGAAAAAAAGCATATCAAAGCAAGTCTACATTCAAAGCCATGCTCAATTTTTTTTTACATCAAGGGTATAATTTTGGCAGAATGGATTCCAGAAGGCAGAACAGTGAACCAGCATTATTATAAGGAAATTTTGACAAAGCTGAGAGAAAGAATCAGGGGGAAAAAAGGCCAGAAGTGTGGAAAAATGGTTTCATTCTTCATCAAGACAATGCACCTGCTCACATAGTACTTTCTGTGAAGCAGTTTTTGGCCAATAAACATATTACTATACTTGAATATCCTCCATATTTGCCAGATTTGGCACCATGTGACTTTTTTCTTTTCCCTAAAGTGAAATTGGTGCTTAAGGGAACACATTTTGAGTCAATTGATGCAGTACGAAGAAAACGGCAGATGTGTTGAAACAGCTGACAGAAACTGATCTGCTCCACACCTTTGACCAGTGGAAAACAAGACTGTTGGTGTGTGAGTGTAAACAGGGAGTATATTGAAGGGGACAAGCATTAGAATTGTAATACATATAAATAAAGATGGGTTATTGTATCACTCTCGTTGTTTAATAGACAGACCTCTTATGTACATGTATTGCATACACATGTAGTCTGGAAAGTCCAGGATTGCAGTGCCAATGGTGTATATGTGGGCAGTCTGATAATCACACAGGGTTGGAAGGTATAGAAATACGTATCATCCTCTGCTGTCTCTAAGAATGATGATTTTACCAGTGCAAGTAAGGATTTCAATACATATAAAAGAAAGAATTCCGGACTGTAGCCAGAATGCAATGGCATGATTAAGAATTATCTGGCTGATAATTATTTATTTCTGTAATGCCGAAAAGAGGAAATGTTACAATCGCTCAGAAAACCCCCTTGACAACCATGAAACATCCTGTTTTGGAAATGCTGAAATATTACTGAAACAATTGAAAAGGAGCCTGAATTTCAACTGAAGAATATCTGGGGGAAAGCCCCAACAAAACTATGATGAAATGCCATGCTAGGAAGTCAATGCACAGTTGCTGCTGTCTGCAGTAATCCAAACAACAATATTATAATGATAATTGATAAGACATATGTTGAAATACTAGCATTATTAATTTGGACAGGCAGAAAGTATGCAGACAGGCATTACTAAATTGCATCTAACATTATAGTGAACAATTTTTTAGTGAAAGAAGAATAATTGTTCTGTTTCCCATGCTACTTACATTAGTATTTGAGTATTAGTCCTTATATTGCCAAAATGGCACTACCCAGTACAGTATAATCTAGTTTGGGAGAACCCTAAGGTTTGCAAAAGTAGAATAAAGATAGGTTCTCCCTGCAGTGCAAACATCCCAGTGAAGACTGAATATGTTCAGTGGTCACAGAAAGCTGAATGGCTGTTGAGGAGGAGTAATGGAAAACTAAAAGAGGTATGTAGTATCCTGGGTGAGAGCATGGCTGGCTAGCTGCCTAGAACCATCAAGAGGAGCACTCTGTACTACAGTGGTTTGGTGTGGTCAAACTTGTGATTCATACAGGTTTATTTACATGCTTTGACACATTTGGGTTTAAGACATGTGCAAACAAAATCTTTGGAAGACTAAAGCCTAGATATACTGTTTTGTCCTAACTATAGTAGGCCACTGAATCAAGAGTTGGAGCTACTGAATCAATGGTTGACTTACCAAGGGCTCATCTACATGGGCTATTTATCTCATCTTGGTCCCGTCTTGAAGCCCTGAAGTTCTAACAACACAGGGCTTTTGCCTGATTTTACCCCTGGGCAGTCCTCACAATGTGCAGGGCAAACTTGGGGATAATACAAGATAAAGCCCTACATTTTACCAAAATACCTGGGAAAACCC
Source organism: Gambelia wislizenii (assembly GCA_030847615.1). Taxonomy (NCBI): domain Eukaryota; kingdom Metazoa; phylum Chordata; class Lepidosauria; order Squamata; family Crotaphytidae; genus Gambelia; species Gambelia wislizenii. Next base: position 40,590,382 of record JAUMIR010000004.1, read on the forward strand.
GCTACATTTCAGAAGAAATGGACCAGGGCCAGTGAGACTGCAGGAAGCCCTATCACCATGCTGGCCCATCTCTGCAGCTGCCATCCGCATCACACTCCCCAGATCCAGGAGGGAGGCCTTTAGCATGTGACCAGGCTGGTCACAGGCAGGGACCTTGCTCATGTGCTGCAAGCCTCCTGCCTGTATCTGGAGAGTGCAACATGGATAGCAGCGGCAGCGATGGCAGGGACAGGCTGGTGTGGTGGTCTGGGCTCCATTCTGTTTTGTTCAGATAACAGGGGAGGATGAAGGCTTTCATGGGCAGCATCCATAGATTTTCTTTGTTTTTTTTCCAGGCTGTGAGGCCGTGTTCTGCAAGAGTTTATTTCTGACATTTCGCCTGCATCTGTGGCTGGCGAATGGTTGGGTAGGAGTATGTGTTTGTGGGGTTATATACTGTGAACCCCTGTTGGGGAGGATATGTAAATTTGTGTACTTGAATGGCTAGTTTCTGGGTGGAGATATGCAAGAAGGATTAATGTCTGCTTGGCTAATGGTTGTTTAATGGTCCATTATCTGCTGGAAATCCCCCTGTCCCTGGGTGGACTTCATTTGCAAGTGCTGAGTTCTGATTTTAGTGTTTTTCAGGACTGGCAGCCAGATTTTGTTCAAGTCAGTGAAGTGAAGGTATTTTTACCATACATCAAAGGAATCACAGACAGAAAAGGGAAACTGATGAAGAAACACAACCTCTAAATGATTTACAGACCAACCAAGAAAATCCAATAAATGCTACACTCAGCGAAGGACAAAAGAGACCCTCTCACAGCTGCAGGAGTTTACAGCATACTGTGCAGCTGTGGACAAGTTTACATAGGGACCACTAAACGCAGTGTGCAAACACGAATCAAGGAACATGAGAGACACTGCAGACTGGGCCAGCCAGAAAAATGAGCAGTAGCAGAACATGTTACAAACCAACCTGGACACAAAATGTTATTTAAAAACACCGAAATTCTGGACCATGCCAACAACTATCATGTCAGAATGCATAGAGAAGCTATTGAAATCCACAAACACCTGGACAACTTCAACAGGAAAGAAGAAACCCTAAAAGTAAACAAAATCCGGCTGCCAGTCCTGAAAAACACTAAAATCAGAACTCAACACTTGCAAATGAACTCTACCCAGGGACAGGGGGATTTTCAGCAGATAATGAACCATTAAACAACCATTGGCCAAACAGACACGAACCCTCCTTGCATTTTTATACCCAGAAACTAACAATTCAATTACACAAATTTACATATCCTCCCCAACAGGGGTTCACAGTATATAACCCCACAAACACACACCTACCCAACTATTCTCTGAAGATGCCAGCGACAGATGCAGGCAAAATGTCAGAAATAAACTCTACCAGAACATGGCCTTACAGCCTGGAAAAAACCCAAGGAAAATCAACAGGGGAGGAATCGGCCTGATCTGGGGCCAGAATATGCTAGCATGTTCTGCTCATCTAGATGAAGACCAAGTTTCCATTGATTCTATAGGTCTTTTTTAGTTTGGTGTAACCATTGGATTTAGGCCTAACAACTTCATCTGAAAATTTGGCAGGGGGGGGGGGACTTGGCCATGCTGACTGGGGAATTCTAGGAGCTGTAGTCCAAAGAAGGACCCCCATTTCCTTTCTCTCTACTTTGTTTATGTGTATTTAAGTCTGCAGTTGTCTCTAGCACAATCCATTGGGAAGTAGAGCCACATCCCCTCTTGGCCATTTGCATACCTTCCTGCTATCCCTGTTTGCCAGGGACAGTCCTGTTTATGCCTTTGTTGTCTCACATTTTCAGCTGCTTTTCAAAAGTTCTAATTTCTCTTTCCTACTCCCATTTTCCTTCTTTGCCCTCAGTTTACTTCATTTGCTGCAAATTGAGTTCAAAGTGCAAAAGTAGTTTGCATTCAATTAACTCACAGGAGGAGAGGGGAAGTGGGGGCAGAATCTTGCCCTTCGTAGTGGGCTCAGGCAAAAGCAAACTTCTGCAGCCTCTCCTAGCTTCCTTACTAATAATGTTTGCCATCTTGATCACGTGCTGATGTGCTTAGCCACGTGTCCTAGTGTTTATCACTGATATGTTGGAAGGTACACCTTTAGCAGGGCCTACGTAGAACTTCTGGAGGGATTATGCCTTTTGAGGCACTTGCAACCATTTTGTTTCATGAAATTATTTTTTTCAAGACAACAAAGAATATGTAGGTGCCTCAGTGGTGGTGGTGAAGATGCTTTTCAGAGTTCAAGCTATTTTAAGTGCAAGATCTCCTCGTGGAGGAATCACTGTTAGCAAAGCAGACCTGTATAAGCAAGTCAGCCTGTGGCAAAGGAGTAATCCATTTTATGTTGGGTGGTTTCTGTGGTGCAATAGACTGTTAAGCAAGGCTTTCCCTCTGGCAGTCCTTGCTCAAATCTAGGTCACGTTGTGAGTAAAGCAAGTTTGCAAACCTCAGACAATAGGCCACCTTGCAAAGTGGCTTTATGATGTGCAAGTGTGAAGGACATTTTTTTAAAAAAAGAAAAGAAAGGGGGAGGAGTAGAAATACAAGGAAGAGACATGGAGCCTCTCTGTCTTTGTTGCATCCAACAGATTGGAAGCAAGACATGGTGTAACCCTAACCATATAGATGATGCAAATCACATTGTGTGGCTGGTCTTTCCACACATGTGCAGCCCTTTCAAGTCTTCTCCAGTGTAAACAATGTCCATATAATTACCACAGACATGCACTTGCAAGCTTCTATTAATATGAGGGAGTTTGGCATTGCACAGAAGGCGCTGGAAGCCAATTTGCTGCTAATCCTTTCTGCTTTGCACATGCAAAGTTCTCTATAGTCTTTACTTTAGGGCTGGCACACGCATGGATGTGTACATCCCTCAGTCTTTCATTACTTGATTACTCAGCAGTTGAGGGTGATTTCTCAGCCGAAAGTGTAAACTCTGTCTATTGGCAAGGACTGTGTTTAAAATGAAATTGGACCATGCAGTGGTGGTTGTGTTGCTGCTGATGATTTTATTCATTTATATCTCACCTTTCCCCCAATACTGGAATTCAAAGTAGCTCACAAATTATTAAAACCACTACAGATGAAAAACATCAATAAAACACACATGTATGTTATTTAAAAACAGTGAAACGACAATAAAATTTAAACTATTTAAAAGCCATTAACAGACAGAATATAAAAACCCAACAAAACAACATGCATTTAAAAGTGCATCACAGTCAATTCCTGAAAAACCTGATGGAATGGGAAGGTTTTGACTTGCTGGCCTCTGTAGGGAGGGAATTCTGGCATAAAAAACCCCCATGCTTATACTGGCAAAAGAACATCCCCTGCCACACTTACCTTCCTCTCCCGGCAAAGGATTCCTGGCACTAAAGGAGGAAGTGAACGAAGCCCCATTCACTTCCTCCTTTGAAATCCTTTGACATTCAAAAGTAAAAACAAAAAATAAACATCAAAAAGTTACACCAAGCACCTAAACACACTTTAAAACTTACAAGTAAACCAGGGAAAGTTTTAAGAAGTTTGTCAGCTACCTGGATGTCGTGATCTTACCCGGAAGTGTTCTTGCCGGTCTGGCCATTGTCGGGATAAGTACGAGAAAAAAAAAAACTGCGATGTTCCATACGCCAGCAATGCTGACACAAAAGCACCACAGGGGATCAATTGGCAGCTTAAACCGTCAATAAAAAGATATGGGTTTGGGCAGAATATAACCTTTAATGGTTAAAGGGCAACGTTGTCTGATCTGCTCGCCCTTTCATGGTTATGTGGCATTGCTATTTGACTCGTCTAATAAAGTCCTAAATATACCTGGTTTGGAAATATATTAATTGAAAAATGAAATGCATAGATACAGGATAGGGCAGACCTGGCTGAACGAGATTATGTGCAAAAGGGATCTAGGAGTCCTAGTAGACCACAAGTTGAACATGAGTCAACAGTGTGATGCAGCAGCTAAAAAGGCCAATGCAATTTTGGGCTGCATCAATAGAAGTATAGTGTCTAGATCAAGGGAAGTAATAGTGCCGTTCTATTCTGCCTTGGTCAGACCTCACCTAGAATACTGTGTCCAGTTCTGGGCACCACAATTCAAAAAGGATATGGACAAACTGGAGCATGTACAGAGAAGGGCGACTAAAATGGTGAAAGGTCTGGAAACCATGCATTATGAGAAAAGACTTAGGGAGCTGGGTATGTTTAGCCTGAAAAAAAGACGGTTAAGGGGCAATATGATAGCCCTGTTTCAGTATTTGAAGGGGTGTCACATTGAGGATGGAGCAGGGTTGTTTTCTGTTGCTCCAGAGACTAGATCATGGAGCAATGAATGCAAGCTCCAGGAACAGAGATTCCACCTCAACATTAGGAGGAACTTTCTGACAGAAAGAGCTGTTTGGCAGTGGAACAGACTCCCTCGGAGTGTGGTGGGCTCTCCTTCCTTGGAGGTCTTTAAAGAGAGGCTGGATGGCCACCTGTCAGCGATGCTTTGATTGCGATTTCCTGCGTGGCAGGGGGTTGGACTGGATGGCCCTTGTGGTCTCTTCCAACTCTACAGTTCTATGATTCTATGATTCTTCCAAGCATAATCTGTTTACCGCTGAAACTTGACAGGATGTAACTTGCCTCCTAGTCATTCAATAACATCTGGGAGAAATAGGACAGTGAATCTGGATCTGCCAGCTGCAGTCCAGTATGTAGTCTGCAAGCAGTGAGTGTTATTGTTGTGTGCCCTCAAGTTATTTCTGACTTATGGAAACCCTAAGGCGACCATTGCATGGTTTTTTTTTTGTTTTTGTTTTTTTGCAAGATTTGTTCAGAGGGGTTTGCCTTTGCCTGCCTTCCTCTGAGGCTGAGAGAGTGGATTTGCCCAAGGCCACCCAGCGGGTTTCCATGGCTGAGCAGGTATTTGAACCCTGGTGTCCAGAATCCTAGTCCCAACACCCAAACCACTACATCATGCTGGCAGTGAGGAATGCTAGCTTTAGCTAAACTACAGCAGAATCACAGCTCCTTGCATTTCTTAACCACCACTCACTTTGCCTTCAGAGTATCATGCAATTTTCCTGAAATGCACATCATCATCCCCCATTACTTGCAAGTTGATTTCAACCAGAGGCATCTGCTATGCAAATCACCCAACCTACTTCAGTTCTGACATGCCTGGCCTACACACACCCATCCTGCTAGCGCCTGTTCTGTAAATATGGTGAACATATGAACAAAACAACATTCAGTATTGGCACTTTCTGGAAAGGCAAACATTGAGAAAGCCAGAAATCCTGTCTTATATTCTCCCCAAAATATGTTTTTCATGGCCTCTTCATTCGTGCTCTATTTCTAAATCTACCCCATGCAAGGTTGTTGTTATACAATGCAAATGACCATACCATATGGTGCAGCAATTTGAAAAAGACAAATACACTTTCTTCTGGCTCTGTTAAGAAGAAGCTGAGGGATGGGGTATATTAACCAGAGCCCTGCTCTGATGTTCCTCACCACACATGCTTTCCACCACAGGAAAAAAGTGGTGCACCTGAACAGAAACCGTACCTGTTTGTGTGGAGGCTCTCTATGGCTGCTGACACACTGCAAAAATAATGTAGTTTGACACTGCTTTAACTATCATGGCTCCATCTTGGCAAGTGTAGTTTGTTGTAGCACCAGAGCTCTCTGGCTCAGAAAGCTAAATATCTCAGAAAACTACAAATCCCAGAATTCCATAGCATTGAACCATGGCAGGTAAAGCAGTGTCAAACTGCATTATTTCTGCAGTGTGTCAGCAGTCTGTATGAGAAAAAAATGCTTGAATGCTAAGGATTTTGCTTATATGGAAAACCTCCACCCAAACAGGGGTGTCACTTTCCCTGTGAAGACAGATGATGACAGAGGTGGCTAGGCGCTTCCCTAATCCCATGTTGGAGAAAGAGTAGAGCGTAATGCATACTCTCTAATATTTTACAGATGAAAACTGGGACACATGGCCAAGCAACATCAAAATGTGAGCAAGATGACAACTGTTATTAATGAGGAAAAAACAAGCTAGGAGTGGCTGCAGCAATTTGCTTTTGCCTGAGTCTACAGGGAAGGGCAAGATTCCCCCCCCCACCCTCCTTTTCTTTTCTCTCTGCAGAGTCAATTGAGTACAAACTACTTTTGCACTTTGAACTCATTTTACAGCAACTGAAGCAAGCTGAGGATGGGGGGAAAGTGGAAGGATAAGAGAAAAACTGGGACAGTTTAAAAACAAACTGTCAGCTTGTCCCAGCTGAAAAAGTGGGACAAGAGAGGATTACTTGAGACCGTCTCTGCCAAATCAGGACAGTTGGGATATTTTAGTGTTTGGAGGAGGCTTATCAATGTTGTAGCTATGGGGGGAGGCATTGCTCCTAAGTAAGAATTTTGCACCCCTAATGAAAGATTACTTCACTCTCCAAATTTCTAGCATTTCAGTAACTTAAAATTTCAGTTGAGCCTTTAGAAATACTGTACTCTGCAGGCATCCAAAGCAAAGAGGGAAGGCAAAGTTAAGAGTTCTGGATGTGAACAATCTTTATTGTCTCATTCCTTGCAATACTAGAAATTTGGGGACTGAAGGAAAAAATTCATGGGAGAAGAATTCTTATGGGCAAAGCCTTCACTCCCCTGCCCCCCAGATACATCCCAGGAAAAATCCGCCCTCCCCTGCAATTCCTAAACTAGCCTTCTTCCCTCAAGGGGATTAGAGCCCTGCTCTGCTGCCAGTAGTGAAGGAAGATTTGGTTAATATTCCAGTCAGCATTTGTGTATGGAATTGGGTGGGTGGGTGGAAGGGAAATTTTTGTCCTTTGCACCAGGCAGAGATCTGAACACGTCATCATTGTTTTTTTCAGAATCCCACTGACATTTTGTGCTGTCCTTGTTCTGTACTGAGTTGTGAGACATTTTCTTCTTCCTGTGCAGAATATTAGTGTGTATTTTGGTATTTATGTCATTTAATATACACTTCCACTAATTTTTGTTGCTTGCTTCATTATCGACTAAAGCATGTCAGCACTCATGTTTCCAAATGCACGTGATTTTAACTGCACTTCTTTCAGAGGTATACAACATTTTCTTCACAATGTTTCTTTACCAAAATGCACTAGAAGACTGAATGTACAGGCTTGACACCAAAGGTGCACCATTCTATTGTCAGTCCCAGAAGTTGCAAATATGATGTTTTTGAAAGCAAGTTTGAACCCAAAATCTTTTAGGATATCCCTACTCTTGAATGGTTGTATGGAAACATGTTGCTCTGATAACTCTGCTAAGTTAGATGGGATATGATACTGTTAAATATTTTGTGGGTCTTTAGACTCTTACTAAGAGTAGTTTTGTCTTCTGAAACTCAGCTGATGATTTGAATTTTGAGAAAACAGGCCCCAAAGAGGAAACCTAATAAAACAATGGCCAAGATGCTGCATCAGAGGCTGCACTGTGTAACTTTATGATGACAGAGCTATATCACTGACTTGATACACAATCATGCTGGTGAATTGTGACAATGTGCAAAGGGGCACAACACAAGACGTAATGGGGGTTCCCATTCTGTAATGGTACATATTTGTGCATCAGGACTGCTATATCTCTGCTCCCCTCCTGAGAATACGAACACTGAGCAGCAGCACAAGTCAACTTTATGCAATCATCAATTGGTTTACAATGATGTAACTTCTCAACAGGATGTTCGCCATGCAAATTAACTAAACATATCTACATTTTTCATTCTTTTTGGTTTATTCACATGCTTCTTAAGGGGATGGCATAATAGCAGTTCAAAACATAGTGAGAAAATACCAATGAGAACAACAACAGACTCAGTTACAATTTTGTGTGTGTGTGTTTGTGTGTGTATTTCCATAATTTGGTCTGAGTGCAGAATTTGACTTCTCACACTATAATGAACAGTATGCATTTCACACAGCCACTAGCATTCTTCCAGTCCCTCCCCTCTCCTACTCTTATTATGAAAATATGGAAGGCAGTATTTTAATGTGCCTTTTAAGGAAAGTTTAATAAAACAGAGAAAGAGAAAGTAATGAAGCGTTGAGAAAGAAATGTGTCAAAAATATTTCAAGTTAAGCATTTTAATATATCACGCTTTATTGAGACATTTGGCATATTTTCTCTAGCAATATCCCCCCAAAGACTTTGGCACGCCAACTCCTTTCCTTTTCCCAAAGTACTGCTGTGAGCTTTAATTAATAGCTTTTTAGATTTTAAGGTAGCCGGAGGCAAACTTGCTTTAACTGGCACACACTCACACACACACACACACAGAGAAAACTTACATATTGACACACCTTTAAGGCAGCCAACTTTGCTTGGTATTAATATTGATAAGAGACTCATTAATTAGGCAGTTGCCAAATGAAAATGGGGCATGGATAAGGAGGGGGACTGGATGAGTTTTCTGATAAAAATGAGTGCCATGAAAGTTGCACATCATTCAGGACAAGGGTCTGCCTGGGGCAAAAACTATGAAGTTGATTCTTTGTATTAACTCTGGCAATCAATCCCTGAAGTATCAACAGTGTCCCTTAAGGCCAAGCACTTCATTTGATCAGGTACTAAGCAAATTAGCCTGGCCTTTTACTTGGCTATGATGCTCATCAAACTTTTAATTAATGATTTATTGCACTTTCCACCCGACTTACATGCAACCGTGTCTTTTACCACATGGCTGTAGTCCCACCCTGTGGAGGCCATCCTGGTGTTTCTTCCTATGCCATCTGAAGTTTCTTCTTGCTGCCCCTCCCTCTGACCTTGAAGTGTTTATAGGTTGTACTCATCCCTATCCAGTAGGTAAAAAGTTCAATTGGCTAGAAGGAAACTTCAGGGACAGCAGATGGGCCATTGTTGTCTTTGTTGTTGTGTGCCACAAAGTTCCTTCTAACTTAGGGCAACCCTAAAATGACCATATCATGGTTTTTTTTGGGGGGGGCAACATTTGTTCAGAGGGGGGTTGCCATTTCCTTCCTCTGATGCTGAGAGAATGTGGTTTGCCCAAGGCCACCCAGTGGGTTTCCATGGCCAAGCTGGGATTTGAACCATTGGTCTCCCAAAATCCTAATCCAGCACTCAAAACATGACACCACACTGGCTCTTGTGCAGTTGTAAGGAGAGCTCAAGGTCCCACTGCCCCCTAGATTTCAAGTGTATACACAAACTAAACAAACAATGGCTTCTTTTTTCTGGTTTGATGGGTGAAAGAAACTAGACAGACTGGGCGTTTATGAAAATGAAATTGTTTGTAATTCGTTCAGCTCTTCCTGATGAGGTGAGAGTGAACAAGTAGCACGCACTTGAAGCTCCTGCTTGAAATGCGACCAACTGGGCAGATTATCCACTAACCACCATTCTAGAATTTTACTGTTTGAATTCTGGTTTGTTACTGCATGCAAACATAGTAATTTGGGTGATGGTTTATGTAATAAGGGCAAAATACAGGGATGGTAAGAGGTCTAGCTCAAGACATTTTGTTGTTTGAGGCCAAAGGCAAGATGACATGTCTCCGTTACACGTCAGGGCTTGGCAAATGTGTGTGTGTGTGTGTTTATTGGATTACAACTCCCTGGCCATGCTGGTTAGGGGATTCTGAAAAACATTGTCCAAAAAACTAGCTTTTCTAAGCTGTGCTCCATGTGCAAAAGCCAACTGGACTAGCAGGTGAGCTTTACGCCAACCCAGGCAATAAGAAAAGAGCTTCGCTCACACCTGAGGGCAGCAGTTTAAACATTGCAGGACTGGCTGTGTGACACACACAGCTCTATCTGTAAAAAGGACTGGCCAGGGACTCTGGAAGTATAGACGTGGAATGCCGCCACTGCTTCCCCCAGCATTTGCCACCCAAAATCATTGCCTCACTCTGCCTAATGATAGGGTGCTGTCCTGATCATTAAGCATAACACCTTGTTTTTATTAGGACCAATTAAAAACAGTGAGCTAGCTTTTGAATTTCACAACTTCAGCTTGATATTAAATAAAAACAAAATGAAGGAGGGGAAAGGGAAAAATATTTATTTTCTTTAGTTATATGTCTCCCCCACCCCCCAACACTGGGATGCAACTTATTATAGTCAGATTTAAAACAGTAAAAAACATCAGTAATGCATATCTGCATGTAAAAGTTATTTAAAAACAATTGACCAATCAATGGAGTTAAAATCACTTAAAACTCATTGAATGAATATTTTTAAAATGAACAAACAAACAAACAAAAAGCATACCACTAAAAGCCCAGCACAATCAATTCCTAAAAGGAAAATTTTCACTTGCCAGAAGAAGGTGAATAAGGAATGAGCCAGACTAACCATCCGAGGGAGGGGTTGCAAAGTCTGGGAGCAGCCACCAAGAAGGCCCTCTCTCTTGTTCCTAAAAAATTGTCTAGTGAGACAGAGAGAAGGGCTACTTGTAAGATCTTAGAGCACAAACGGGCTCATATAGGGCGATGCACTTCTTTAAATAGCCTGGACCCAACCCATATATGTCTTTATAGATTATATTGGCACTTTGAATTGTCCCTGGCAGCCAATCATCATCATCATCCACCTCTCTCCAAGGCTTAATGTGGGGTACAGCATGAATTAAAATACAATATATAACTAAAACATAAAATCATTTACATACATAGGATTAAAACAAACATTACATTAAAAACAGCCATAAACTTAAAATACCAATTTAAAATTCATGGATTAAAATCAACTGGGTAGGCCTGCTGGAAGACAGAGGACTTTAGCATTGTGTTAAATTCAGACAGTTTGTTCAGCTGTCAAATCTCTTCCGACAGGTCATTCCACACTCTAGGGGCGGCTGACGAAAAGGTCCTCTGGTGACAGTCAGTCTAGTCCTGGCTGGTTGAAGTAAATGTCCCCCAGGGGACCTGAGAATATGGTGCAGATTGTATGGGAGGAGGAGATCCCATAGGTACCCTGAACCCAAACCATGTAGGGCTTTCAAGGTAATAACCAAAACTTTGTACTTTGCCTAGAAACTAATTGGCAGCCGGTGGGGTGATTTTAATGGTGTAATGTGCTCACTCTGTTTCTGTTTCTGAACTTGGTACAGAGGTAGCCCAATGTACAGCGCATTGCAGAAGTCCAAACTTGAGGTTACCAGCACATGCACTACCATCTTTAGGTCTTCCAGTTCTAGGAAAGGGTGCAACTGACATATCAGCTGGAGCAGATAATAAACAGTCCTGAATGTTGCATCTCTCTGAGCTGACATTTTGTCAGAGAGCAACTAGTTACCAGCAAAGTATAAACAGCACTAGTCTGGGAAGGGAGCCAACTGTTAATTAACTCACAGGAATGCAAACACAGTCCAAAAGGTCAGAGGCTTATGGGAATCAGTCAGCATGGTCCAAAGCAGTCCGAGGGTCAACAGGAGCAGGCAGCAGAGTAGTCATGAACAGTCCAAGGTCTAAGCACTAGTCAAGGTAACAGAAGTCAAGATAACTGGAATCCAGGCACCAAAGTCAGCAGGAGGCCACCAGAAAGATCAGTTCATCTCTGACAAAGCCTCCATCTCCTCTCCCAGCATATATAAAGGTGTTTCTTAAAGAGCAGGTTTTTCTCATAAAGTCTCAGAGACTTCCTTTGAGCTTCCTTTTGAGTTTGCTGCTGGGTATACGATGGTGGAGGTAAGTCCCTCTCATCTTCTTCGTCCTTATCTGAATTGGCAGGACTCCCTGCTGGGACTGATGCCAACCCACTTGGACCAGGCTCTTCTTCTGCTCGAGCCTCTAGGTTGGCAAGTCCCCTGCTGGCACAGGTGTAGATAAACCTCTGCCGCTTTTTATTAACGATATTTCTGTTAATAAAAAGCAGTGGAGGCAGAATGAATGAATGAAGGACGGGAGGAGGATGCCGTCGTCCAAGACAGAGCGCTGGAAATGGGACAGCTCCGTCCTCCTTCCGACCTCTCCAGGATTTTTTACACCACCTGAAAAAGTCATCCTCCAACATTTCACAGATGAAAACCAGGACACATGTGGCCAAGCAACATCAGAGTGTGGTCAAGATGGCAAAAGTTATTAATGAGAAAGAACACACAAGCTAGGAGAGGCTACACTGGTTTGCTTTTGCTTGAGCCTACTGGGAAGGACAAGATTCCACTCCTTCTTCTTCTCCCTCCATTGCTGAGTTAATTGAGTGCAAACTACTTTGGAACTTTGAACTCAGTTTGCAGCTATTGTAGTAAACTGAAGACAAATTGGGAAAGTGAAAGGAAGGGAGATAATCTGGAACATTTTAAAAGCAGCTGAAAAAGTGGGATGATAGAGGATTAATCAGGACTGTCCCTGTCAAATCAGAACACTTGGAGTGTATGTCACCAGTAATATTTTATTTTGTTTAGCTATTCTTTCTTTATCATGAAATCCAAACAAAATTTTTGGAAACTTAAAAAATAATTTGTCTATTTTGTGATTTTTGGTTGGTGCTCATGAACGTAGGGATTTTTGGATTCCCCCCAAATAAATTAACAGGCAGGTTGGTTGCTAATTTTGCCTTGTACACATGCTCATGTGCCTGTTTATCTGTGCACATGTGTAAAAGCCCTTCATCTCCAGATCCTCTTTACTAAAGATGGTCTTTCATACTAAAGAAAAGAGGAGGTTAGAATTCCCTTCGTTGGTGTTCCAAAGCTGTGTCTGTTCAATGGAATGTTTACCTTCATGAGTTAAAATAGGGCCCCACAGAAACATTGGTTTTAGAACCATTTTCGAAAATACCATTTCAGGCCCATTTTCTAAAACATAGGTGGAGTGGTGAGTGCATACTTAAGGCACTTGTGTGCCTTCTTTGAAGATGTTGGTTTGAATTCCAGTCAGTGGTGGTTTGGGGTTGACTCAGCTGCAAATGGGCACCTGAGCTCTACAGCTAAATAAATTAAAAGACATGCCTGTGGGTTGTCTATAGGGCATTGCAAGAGTTGACTTTGCCCCTGCTGTGCAGGCAATCCTCAATATCAATTTTCATTAATATAAAGAGCCTATTTTTATTCAGTCTTTGCTGTGAAGAAACACATGGGCAATGTCTGTGGAAGGCAGTAAGCCCGAATGGAGAAAAGCCCTTCTGGATGTTGGTGGCCTGGTTACAGTTCTTGTAATGTGGCAAAAATTCCATATTTTTGTTTCTTGCTTTATTTCCTGCTCTCCTGCCCCACATTTCCAACTCTTTTCTATAGGAAATCCTGTTTATAGCCCAGTGATCCTGATGTAAGTCGAGAGAGAGGGGAATTAAATACCTTGGGATGAAACAGCAAAGTTCTTTCTCCTCAGTGTGGAAACCTAGCTGAGTGTACGAGAAGAGGATCAAATCCAAGAGAGGCAGTGATGAAGTAGGTTCAGTGGCAGCAGACAAGGTGAGGTAATGGGGAAGAATGGACAGGAGAGAAGGCAGCAAGAAAATGGTTTGGGAAGTCAGGAGAAGCAGCCTTGGGTGACAATCTCTTAGGATGCCTTAGGGGTAGTCCAGATGGTGAAATAAATCCTCATAGAATCTGCGGAGAATCCCATGTGTCCAAATGGGATCCTGCAGCGTTCCAAAGCATTCCATCATTTTCAGAGGGATGGGGAGCAAAATCTGGGGGAAAAAACTATGGGGGAAAAGCCTTTGCGGCTTTTCTCAATTTTTTTTAAAAAAACTGTGGATGAAATGCACACTTCTGCTGGTTAGGACAACCAAATCGCATCATAGTGCATTCCGGAAGAGGATAGCTGATTGGTGGGATATGCACCGGGGTGGGTGGGTAAAAGAGCTTGCTAATTTCTGTGATTCATGTATTATCTTGTTTTATATTGATTGCTTTGTTTTAGGTTTATTGGTTTTAGTTTCAGTCTTCTGCTCATTGGGAAAAGTTTGGGAAAGTAGAGTTAAATATTTAGTAATAATAATAATAATAATAATAATTTATTTATTTATATCCCACCCCTCTATGGAAAACAATCGGGGCAGCTTACAGCAATTAAAGTATACATCCAGACACTCAATCCCACCCCCCCTCAAAATACAATTAAATAATTTAACAATTAAAACATACTTAAAAATACACAAATAAAGATAAAGTAAAAATAAATATAAATAAACAATGGACAGTGGCGAGATTGGGACAAGTTAGATTTCCTTTTTTTTTTTTTTGGCCGGGTATCTATTCAGGAAAGGTCTGCCATAACAGATCCGTCTTAAGAGCTTTTAAAAAGCTATTTAGGGTGGTGATATGAGAGATCTCATCCGGCAGGCCATTCCATAATCTGGGAGTGATAGCCGAAAAGGCCCTCCGGGAGGTTGAAGAAAACCTAGTTTTTAATGATAATGATGATGATGATGATAATTTATTTATATTCTGCCTTTTCCCTAGGGAATCAAGGTGGAGTACAATATAATTATAACAATAAGATATTATAACAACAAAAACTCAAAGTTAAAAAACAATCCCATATCCCACCCTTCCCCCCAAGTTTAAAAAGTCCTGGAAAAAATGGCAAACCAATCGATAAACAATAGCACAGTTAATGAGATTGGCTGCTTCTGCAACTCCTGTAACTATTGCATAGCCTCCAACATATGGCCAAGAAATATCAGATTGTGGTCAAGATGGCCAAAGTTATTAATGAGGAAGAACACACAAATCAGGAGAGGCTGTAGCAGTATACTTTTGCTTGAACCTACTGGGAAGGGCAAGATTCCACACACACCCTCCTGTCCCCTCTGCTGAGTTTATGGAGTTCAAACTACTTTTGAACTGAGGTCTTGTTTATACAGTCAAAATAATACAAATGGGATGTGAATGTACAGTGATCGGTTCATATGGACATGTGCATAAATATGTGTCATTCAGAAGGGGGGCAACCATATCCTCTGCAAAGTCCATGTGCATTGCACCTGGGGCTTTGTCCAGATTTTTTTTTTTAAAAAAGCTCCATATGACATGTGAATGTGCGATCATTTGAACACTCACATTCACACAGATACAAACAGGAAGTGTAATCTGATTGGCTGGATGAGGGTGGGGGTGGGGCTAGCAAAGAGGGCTATGTGCCTCTTTGTGAATGTGCCTAGGGCTGTCACGTTGGATTATCGGCTAAGTGAGGGTCCAGCAAGTTGATAACATGGCAATTTTATATTCTTTTTTATTTCTTTTTTGTAAATACGAACTATTGCTTGTGTACACTATGGGAATTGTTTTTTTAAAAAAATTTGGTGGCAGCAGATTTAAAATTGCGAGTAAATCACTTGAAGCCTTCATCTTGGGTAGGGGGTCATGCAGAGTTTGGGGGGGTGTGTGACCATGAAGACAGGTCACATCATTGTGAATGCCTGCTTTTTCGGACATGTTTATATTTCCCCCCCTCGTATAGACAAGGCCTTAGTTTGCAGCCATTGAAGAAAGCTGAAGAGAACGGGAGAAAAGTGGGAGGAAGAGAGAGAAACTAAGACATTTTAAAAATGTTGTTGTTGTTGTTGTTGTTGTTGTTGTGTGCCATGAAGTCATTTCCAACTTATGGTGATCCTAAGGCCTACCACAGAGAGTGTGTGACTTGCCCAAGGCCACCCAATGGGTTTTCATGGCTGAGCGGAGATTCAAACCTTGTGCTCCAGAGTTGTAGTCCAATGCTCTAACCACTACACCACACTTAAAAGCAGCTGAAAAATCATATCAGGTGGAGGGAGAAATGGAACAACATTTCTGATGCTGACCTTATCTAAACTTATGGGGAAGTTAAAAAAAAATTAGCTTCTAAAATTAAAAAGGTGAAAATATTACCAAAGGTCTTATCAGATCATAATCCTATCTCACTAGAAATAAGAACATTCCAACAAGAATATAATTGGAGATTAGATGATAATTTGTTTAAAAACGAGATGATATTAGAGAAAGCTAAAAAGAATTTAAAATTATTTTTTGAAGAAACTTGAATAAAGGAACATCTTTGCATATGGTTTGGAATACTGGAAAGGCAGTGATGCGGGGTTTCTTCATGCAGCAGAAAGCAGAATTGAAGAAGAAGAAGAAAAAAGAGATAAAATACAACAACTAACAAATAAAATCTGTGAAAAAGAAGGAGAATTAGGAGATAAGCCAAATGAAAATAAAATACTGGAGGAAATAAAAATACTACAAAAGCAAATTTCATTGCACTCAGTGGAAGAAATAGGCAGAAAAGTAGCAGAAAGCAGAATTGAAGAAGAAGAAGAAAAGAGATAAAATACAACAACTAATAAAGAAAATCTGTGAAAAAGAAGGAGAATTAGGAGATAAGCCAAATGAAAATAAAATACTGGAGGAAATAAAAATACTACAAAAGCAAATTTCATTGCACTCAGTGGAAGAAATACAGTAGGCAGAAAAGTACTTTACACTAAACAAAGGCATTTTGAATAAGCAAACAAAATTGGTAAATGGCCTTCCTAAAAACTGAGAAAACAACGAGAAACAAATACAATAATGGGCATTGAGAAAGGCCAAAAAATAAAAACCGAACAAAAGAAAATACTAAAAATATTTCAAGAATATTATACTTCATTATTCAAAGAACAAAACATAAAAAGACAGGAAAAAGAAGAAAACAAGCAAAAATATATAAAAGATCAAAATCTACTCAAGTTAACAACAGAACAAAGACAAGAATTAAATAAAACAATAACTAATAATTAAATTATTGAAGCAATAAAATCAAGTAAAGCAGGAAAGACCCCAGGGTCGAATGGCTTTAGGCTTCTTTACCATAAGAATTTACAAGAGGAAGTATTAGATCCGCTGTGTAAAGTGATGAATAATATTTTCACAGGAAATAAACTGGCAACATGGGAAGCTGCAGATACAAAAGGCAGATAAAGACATTACTTTACCTCAGATTTACAAACCAATACCTCTTTTAAATACGGAATACAAAATCTTTGCCTAGATTCTAGCTAAAAGACTGAAAAACTTTCTAAATGATTGGATAACAGAAGACCAAGTGGGTTTCCTCCCAAAAAGACATTTAAAAGATAGCATTAGATGCATAATTAAGCTAACAGACTATTTTGAGAAACATGAGATGGACAAACTCACCTATTACTTAAAAGAAGGAACATTACCAAGATATTAGGAGAGGTGGAAAGAAGTGATAAATTATATGGAAAAGAAATGGGGTCAAAATATAATAATAAATCAATTAAGATAAATATATACAAAAATGAATTAGGTTCAGAATTCATAAATAATTATTTTTTACAAAAGGGGTATAGAACATGAGAAATCTTAAAATATATTATTACTACTTATAATTTATCTGTAGTAAACTTAAAAGATTGAATCCATAGGAAATCAAACCCAGATTTTGAAAAACTAAGTCTTCAGTGGATGAATCTAGAAGAATTTTGGTTTCTTGCCCATTTTGGTTTTTAAATGTCATTTCCCCCCTCCCAGAATATTTATTTATTTAATTGATTGCTTGATTTATATCCTGCCTTTCTCCCAGCACAAGATTCAAGGCATCTTGACTAGAATGAAAAAGGCCACAACTTTACTGATTATAGGTGAACATGCTTGGCCAATAGCATGGATCCAAATCCAGTCATTAGTCAATGTTCCTGCTGGCTGATGGCAACCCATTCATTGGCCAACCCATCTGCCAGCCAATATATATTCATTCACCCAAACTGCATACTGGGCAGCAGAAGAATGACAGATGTGGGAATCCAGTTGTGTGGAAGTCACCATGTGTTTCCCCTGCCACCTGGGAATGAGGCAGAGCCATCTGTTCCTGACCTGGGCATGACATGGTTGCCTACACCTCCAATATCCATCAAAAGAACCCCCCATACTGGGTAGGAGGGATGAATGGGGTCCATGTACCCTCAAACTGGATCCAGTTCCTTATGGCAATACCACCCAAAACAGTAACAATCATTACTAGCAGTGTGATACCAATAATAAAAAACATAATGTCTACAATATATAAAAATTTAAACACTGAGAAGAGGTAGGTAGGGATGATGATCAAAGCAGACAGACTGTTGGAGTGGTGGGGGGAGCAGCTTCTATGGGCTGGGAATGGACCTGAGTGAAACGTTCATTTGTTCCTGAGCCTTGCCCACAGGTTTCTGGGAAAGAGAAACAGGCCCAGCACTTGGAACATGGCACCCATCCTCACCTTGGATGCAGCTGCATTCAACAAATTGGCCTTCCTGGAGAATCTAGAAATGTACTACTGAGATGCTTGATTGATTTTCATGTCAAGTACTTTTCAGTCCAACTATGAAGGCATTGGTGAATTTTGATAAATTATTATCAAAAATGAATGGAAACAAAATGTTTGCCATCCTTTAGTATTTCTATAAATTATCAGCATCGTAACTGTGGAAGCTGATGAGCAATTGTGAATGCGACTGCTTTGGTTCTTAGCAGTAATGAGATAAAAGGGTGGAATTAAATAGCTGCTTTATGTCTTTGTCCTTCTCCTATTCAGTCTACAAGCTTACATAAGGTTTCTGGATAATATCTAGTGGGAGATTTGTAAACACTTATTAGTCAGTTGATAACAAAAGGCTCTGTATCTCCTTCTCAAAAAGTCCCCTAGCATAGGATGAGTTCTAAAATCATTGCTCAAACAGAGATTTGGGATTTTGAGAGCTGTACTCTCTAGGTGGCCATATTTCTTCAGACAGCTCCATTTAGATTGTTTTTTAACACCAAGTTCATTACACAAATCATTGGATGGTATGTGAAAAAAGCCATGCACATTAACTTAAGAGTGTTCAAAACACAAAACTTAAAAAAAAGTTGTTGATGACAAATCATCACTTCAATATTAAGTACTTAAGTACCTCATACACTCATGTGGACTTCCTCATAATTTTATTTTTTCCAAATATTTTTTATTGGAAAAAGAAATCATTTTCCATAAATTAAAAAAATAGATATTTTTTTTACAACTTTGGTTTGCTGAATAAGAAACATTTGTAATTTAAATATGTGTTCTTTTAAGAAATACATCATAGAATCATAGAATCACAGAGTTGGAAGACACCACAAGGGCCATCCAGTCCATTCCCCTGCCATGCAGGAATACACAATCAAATCATTCCCAACAGATGACCATCCAGCCTCTCCTTAAAACCTCCAAAGAAGGAGACCCCCCCACACTCTGAGGCAGTGTATTTCACTTCTGAACAACTCTTACTGTCAGGAAGTTCTTCCTAATGTTTAGGTAGAATCTCTTTTCCTGTAGTTTGAACCCATTGCTCTGTGTCCTAGTTTCTGGAGCAGCAGAAAACAAGCTTGCCCCATCCTCAGCATGGCATCCCTTCAAATATTTAAATGTGGTTATCATGTCCCCTCTCAACCTTGTCTTCTCCAGACTAAACATGCCCAGCTTCCTAAGCTGCTCCTCATAGGGCATGGCTTCCAGGCCTCCCACCATCCTGGTCACCCTCCTCTAGACACGTTCCAGCTTCTCAATATCCTTTTGGAATTGGTGCCCAGAACTGGACACAGTATTCCAGGTGAGGTCTGACCAAAGCAGAATAGCAGAATGTGGCATTGTCCATCTGATAAAGTCCGTTACCACACTGGCTCTCATATTTAAGACATCAAAAGGTACTGTATTAAAGTCTTCAGTGAATTTGTACTAGACTTTTTGTAGATGGCAATTCAAGATGAAATAATAATGATGGCTATAGAAGAAGGTAAGGGGACAGCTGCTAGCTTTGTGTTTTGAAAGCTTCAGAGTGAATCACTGCTATTATTAGTGATAAAGAATTTAGGAAAGATGCCTGAGGAGGTTTTTCAAATCAAAGTAGACAGTGCTGGTCTAGACAGACCAGTGATCTGACTCTACATGAGGTGATTTCACATCTTTGCATGTACACATGCATATGAGAAAGAGGAGACAAGAAAAATGTTTGCAGAGTTTGGAAGAGTTATGTTTTTGACTACAGCTTCTCAAACTCCCCAGCAGCATGGCCAGCAGCCCTGCTGGCTGGGAGATTATAGGAACTGTAGTCCAGAAAATAACTGTTCCAAGTTGTGAAGGCTTACTATGAGTCATCCTAATATTTGTATGATTTTTCACTGCAGCCCGATATCCTGGCCACAGTTTATATCTCTTTAGGAAAGATGCTGCTAAACAAGTACAACCAGTCTTCTAGCCCAAAGGAACAAATTGCTCCTCATCTTGCAGAATCTTGTAGAGAATGAATCACTAAGTCAGACGCTGGATCCAAGCACAATGCTTTCAGCACAGCTTTCACAGAGCAGCTGTATTGCCCATTAACACCACAATGAGCATTTCAAGGCTGCTGCTGGTTTAACTCAAACTAATGGTCTTAATCTTAGAACCATCCATATATACAGAGTCTTGTTTTGGTCTGAGGCTAGTTTGGCAGAGCTTTGTGGGCATTAGTGCCCATTAGTGGCAGCTGCAACAAAATGTTGCATTATGCTCTGTAGTAAGAGGGGCGCTCCAAAAAAGCGATATAAGGACTCCCTCAAACAACATCTCAGGCTCGGCCAAATTGATCACCAACAATGGTCTGCCCTGGCTTCACATCGGGAGGCATGGAGATGCACTATCCACAATGCTGCAGCCTTATTTGAGAACTCACGCCGAACAAGTCTTGAAGAGAAACGACAACGCAGAAAGAATCACAACCCAAAAACATCACCCAAGGAGACCTTCTGCTGTGCTTTCTGCAACCGGACTTGTTTATCTCGGATTGGCCTTTTTAGTCATCAGCGCACTTGCAGAAAGCGCAGGATGAGTCCTTCCTGAATCTTTGTTTGTGAAGAAGAGAGAGAGAGAGAGAGAGAGAGAGAGAGTGCATATTCAGTATTCCCATCATTGATGCCTTCTGTAACGATACCCTATTCCATTTCCCATCCCCTGCCTTTCTTTCTCCCCTCCAGCAATCAATCAGAAGTCAGTGAAGAACCTTAGCCATAGTGGCAAGTGGCATGGAAGCCTGGCCACCCCAAATGTCTCTCTGGACTTCCCTGAAAAAGCAGCAGTGGACTAGATATTGATCTCACTGGGCTTTTATACCTGTTGTTATCACTGTACCTTCAAGACAATTCTGATGTATGGCGACCCTAAGGCAAACCTGTTACAAGGTTTTCTTGGCAAGATTTGTTCACAGGGAGTGTGCCATGGCCTTCCTCCAAAGCTGAAAGAGTGTGACTTGCCCACAGTCACCCAGTTGGTTTCCATGGCTGAGTGGCATTTGAACCTTGATCTCCTGGAGTCCTAGTCCAACAGTCAAATCACTACAGCACACTGGCTCTTCTCATGCCTTCTCACATATTTCTTTCCTGGTTGAGCCTATTTAATATTTTATTTACAAGTGTCATGTCTCACTTTCACTTCAATTTGCTGCCACACTCATTATCCTGAGCCTAATCCAATGTGATATTTCTGGCTATGAGCCTGATTGTAACTAAAGACAAAACTAAAAGTTACACTTTTGTTACAAAAGGAATAACATTATCCCTTGCCAATAGACAATGATATGCCTACCAACTGTCCTTATTTGGCAGGGGTAGTCCCAATTAATCTTCTGTTGCCCTGGTGGCGCAGTGGTTAAATGCCAATACTGCAAGTCACCATGTTGCAAGTTTGATTTCAGAGGGCTCCAAGGTTCACTCAGCTTTCCATCCTTTTGTAGGTTGGTAAAATGAATACCTGGCTTTTGGGGGCAATTAGCTAATACACATCAGAAATTGCTTAATGCAGTGTAGATGTGCAAATTGCTATTGCTTAAAATAATTTGTAAGCCGCTCTGGTAGCCTTTGTGGCTGAAGGGCGAGGTATAAATACCTATTTTTTTTAAAAAATCAAACTTTTTAAGTTGCTTATAAAATTTCCCAATTTATCTCTCCTACTACACCTTTCCTCTTCTGTCCTCAGCCTACTCCAGTTGCTGCAAACTGAGGTCAAAGTGCAAAAGTATTTTGTACTCAATTAAGTAAGTGGAGGGGAGAGGAGATGTGGGCAGAATCTTGTCCTTCCCAGTAGGAGCTGGCAAAATCAAACTGCTGTATCCTATTTTAGTTGTACATTCTTCCTCATTAATAGCTTTTGCCATTTTGACCACACTCTGATGTTGCTTGTCCACAGGTGTCCTGGTTTTTAACTGTGGAATGTAGGAGGGCATGTGCTCAGGACTGTTCAGTCCTTTCCATTCAAAACCAATAGGATTTTGTCACTGATTTCAAGAAGAGCAGGGGGTCAGTTACATGGCAGTTTTTAATGTGGCAATTTGCGCTTTAACACTTTTTTGCACCAGTGCTGGATAGTTTAGATGCTTTATGGGGGATTAAGTTGCATTGTTTACTTTTTCGCTTTCTGGTTCAGATGGACAAAGGTGCGGGGGGAGTGCCTGCCAGCCTCTTAAATGACTGCCTCTTAAAGCCACTCACTGAAAACATACACAGTTGATGGAGGAGGGGCTTGATGGGGGGGAATAGCTCCTCCATGACTGAAAGGGCTTTAATTGCAGGAATTCCTCAGAAAGGGGAAAGAGACTGTGGACATTTTCAGACAGCGTTTTAGAGTGTCTACTGCGGGATGAGCTCCCAGGAGAGGAACGGCACTCTTGCGCGGCAGGGGGTCATTTTCGGACGCCGCCGTCCCTCTTCCGAAATCATCAGTGTCACTTCCGTGAAGCTTCAGAAGCCGCAGAGCCATATTTTAATCACAGAAGTTTCCCGTGATTAAAATATGGCGCTGCAGCTTCCGAAGCTTCATGGAAGTGACACTGATGATTTTGGGAGAAGGATGTCAGCGTCCGAAAATGACCCCCTGCCACGCAAGAGCGCCGTTCCTCTCACAGGAGCTCACCCCGCAGTAGGCACTCTAAAACGCTGTCTGAAAATGTCCTGTAAGTTATATGTATACAAAGCAACAGTATCGCCTTTCACAGCTTTGTCTGAGCTAGAGAAAACCAGAAAGCAACTAAAAAGCAGGAAGACCCAAGAGCGGGGAGGATTAATGACAAAGGAGGGAAGGAAAAGAATTCTCTTTGCTCTGCATTTCTCCTATCTGAGTAGACTGTTTTCTCTCCCTCTCTCATGCCGACGCTGCGTACACACACACACACACACAAAACAATGATCTATTGATAGATCAGCTGGTGGAGCATATATACACACACAGAGGGAGGGAGGGAGGGATGGGCAGTGGAACAGTAATTATTCTAGATAGCAAGGCAGCTGGCTGGATCTTTTCTCATCTGTCACAAGTTCACTCCCTCCCTCCTTGAGTAAATCCAACCAATCGCGACTAGTTCTGCTGTGATCATTTCAAAAAGACTGATGAGACTGGGGATTTCTTATCCACTGGCAGCAAAGCAAGCTGCAGATACAATGGATTTTTCAAAATTTCCTGATTGCTACTGAATCTCCCTCCTTCACTCCACCTCTTGCAAGCCACGCCTTCATCATAACAACCAATCTCAGTGCAGCTCTGCTGTAACTGTATCGGGAAGATTGCTGGTAATTCACACAGCCCTTAGCGAAATGGTTGTTTACACAATCAATAATGCGCGAAGTCGCGCTACTTTTCAAATAAGTCGGTAAAAGTAGCAACATCCCCTGTCACGCTATATTTAGGTTTTTTACCTCCCCCCCTTCTGAATGAGGTGATACTGTGGCACGATCCGTGGGAACAATGAGCAATCTTTGCGGTATATTTAGGGGAATATTTGCCCGTGTAAACGAGCCCCAGGATTTCACCCTTTTGTGTCACTATAATGACATATAACAGTTTCAGATGCCAGATACTATCAGCCAGGGTCATTGTGATGAACAGGAATCATGAAAGAACTCAAATGCTTGTGTTTGTATCTGTCATTTCCTCGGTGCCTGCAGAAGCCTTTGAAGGGGCCCAATTTTAATATGTATTAGCAATCACTTTTGGTCTGATTTATGCATGCTTATGTAGTGGTGTCATTACCAATGACAATAGTAATAGCATTATCATTAGTACTGTGGGACTGAGTAATATTCATTTTCAAAGTACAATCCCCCCAAGTCATTTTTGGTAAAGAAACCTGCACCCAAACAGCTGAGCAAAGAGGGATGTCATTATCCAAATCAATATAAAATGTCTGCATTCCAGAGCACTGTGAACATAGCAGTCAAGCTTAGATGGCTGGCAGTGGCAGGTGGAACTCTGCCAACATACAGGCCACACTCCTGGCTATTGCCATGAAATTAAAATCCTATGGATGCATCAGTGGTGATACAGAAAGTCTAATCCTTACCCCTAGCTTGTCTGGGGCCCTGAATGCTACTGTGCTACATAGCTGAGGCCCTTTTGGCATGATGGGAAACCATCAGGAGGAACTAATGGCAAAGAAGGACAGCATTTTCCTCAGTCACAGCACTGATAATCACAACTACACATCTGATTAGCAATGATGTATTAATTTCCAGTCATTATTTCATAACTCACAATTATTTATATTAGGAATATAATATAATATAATATAATATAATATAATGATCACAGATGAAACTGCAGCCTTGATAGGCTTGACTTTATACATGAGAAACTCAAGCTCTGCACAGAATAAAGTTGTGTGACAGCTTTAAGACTAATTATTATATTAATTATTATATTATTATATCAATAAATTAGGAGGGGTAGCAAATACCCTAGAGGACAGGATCAGAATCCAAAATTAGCTGAACAGATTAGAAAGCTGGGCCAAAACTAACAAAATGTATTTCAAGAGGGAGAAATGTAGGATAGTACACTTGGGCAGTAAAAATGAAATGCACAGATGTAGGATGGGTGACATCTGGCTTGATGGCAGTACCTGCAAAAGGGATCTAGGAGTCTTAGGAGATTTTCAGACAGCGTTTTAGAGAGCCTACTGTGGGATGAGGTCCCGGGAGAGGAACGGCGCTCTTGCGCGGCAGGGGTTCATTTTCGGACACCGCCGTCCCTCTCCCGAAATCATCAGTGTCATTTCTGTGAAGCTTCGGAAGCGGCCGCGCCATATTTTAAGCACGGAAATTGCCTGTGCTTAAAATATGGTGTGGCCGCTTCTGAAGCTTCACAGAAGTGACACTGATGATTTCGGGAGAGGGACGGCAGCGTCTGAAAACAACCCCCTGCCGCGCAAGACCGCCGTTCCTCTCTTGGGACCTCATCCCACAGTAGGCTCTCTAAAACGCTGTCTGAAAATCTCCTTAGGTCCCGTCTACACAATTTAAATAATACGTATGGCGTTCGGAAGTTCGCGCTTCAGTACAAATGGCCATTCGGATGCACACGAATGCAAAAGAGGGGGGGTCCAGTTTTCCACCCTGAAATACGCACACGTGGCGTTCGGGAGGGAAAGTGGATCGCGAAGAGAAATCTGTGCACCGTTCGGATGGCTGGCGGGTCTGTACGGTCCGTTCGCACACATACGAACAGGCAGGGTAATCTGATTGGCTGGCCGAGTAGAGGGGGCGGGGCTAGCACGGAGGGGAATTGGAAGCGGCCGCCATGTTGGTTTCCCAGCTAGCGAGCGTCTGGTAAGTCCGTGAATTTATATGTTTATTTATTTTTATTTTATACTGTAAATACGGAAAACCGACTATCCGCAAACCAGGAACCTTAAAAAAAAAAAAAAGCGCCGGGAGATTTAAAACTGCCGCTTGGCTTGCTCGCTCCAGCCAGCTTCGGGAAGAGGGAGTCATATGGAGTTTAGGGGGGGTTAAAAATCATATAGCCGGTTCGTATGCATATGAACGACAGGCTGTTCGTATTTTTTGCCCCCCATATGGATTTTTTTATGATCGTATAGCCGCACCCCTAGTGGACCACAAGCTGAACATGAATCAGCAGTGTGATGCAGCAGCTAAAAAGCCAATGTGACTCTAGGCTGTATTAATAGAAATGCTGCCCGCATAATTACTTCCGCTCATTGCTTTGACCATGTTTCCCTTTGCTGTTTTCTCTTCACTGGCTTCCCTTCCCTTTTGTATCCAATATAAGCTTTTGTTGCTAACTTTTAAAACCCAGCATGGGCTAGCCCCTCTATTTATCTGACTTTCTCTCTCCTTACATTCCCACCCGTACCCTTCGTTGTAGTACTCAAGGCTTACTGTCCCAACCTAGGATCTCCACTGCTCCATCCCGGATTTGCCACTTCTTGCTTGCCGCCCCTCATTCCTGGAATCTTCTTCCCCCTCAAATACGGGCCATTACTTCATTGTCCACTTTTAAATCCGAGTTAAAGGGCACCTTGTTCAGGGAGGCATTCCCCGGCTTTGTCTGATATACATTTATTTCTTCTGTCACTTGGGTTTTCTGTGGATGTTGTTATTAATTGTTGTAATAATCCTTGTTTTTAATTAATTTTTATTATTTTGCCTATTGTTTTATTTAGATTGTATGCCTTTGGCAGGTTTCATTCTGTTTTATCCTTGATTGTTTTTGTACAGAGCCATGTACACCGACAGCGCTCTAGAAATAAACTTTAATAATAATAATAAATATAGTGTCTAGATCAAAGGAAGTAATAGTACCACTTTATTCTGCTTTGGGCAGACCTCATCTGGAATACTGTCTCCAGTTCTGGGCACCACAATTCAGGAAGGATATTGAGAAGCTGGAGCATGTCCAGAGGAGGGTGACCAAAATGGTGGAAGGTCTGGAAGCCATGCCCTATGAGGAGTGGCGTAGGGAGCTGGGCATGTTTAGTCTGGAGAAGAGAAAAATTGGAGGTGACATGATAGCCATGTTTAAATATTTGAAGGGATGTCATACTGAGGATGGAGCAAGCTTGCTTTCTGCTGCTTCAGAGACTAGGACACAGAGCAATGGGTTCAAACTACAGGAAAAGAGATTCTACCCAAACATTAGGAAGAACTTCCTGACAGTAAGAGCTGTTTGGAAGTGGAATACACTGCCTCGGAGTGCAGTGGAGTCTCCTTTGGAAGTTTATAAACAGAGGCTGGATGGCCATCTGTCAGGAATGTTTTGATTGTATATTCCTGCATGGCAGGGGGTTGGACTGGATGGCCCTTGTGGTCTCTTTCAACTCTATGATTCTATAATAGAGTTATTATCACATAAGCTTTCATGAACACAGAAGTCATTTTTATAGGTATTTAGCTTACTGTTTAGTTGAACACATGAACCAGGAACGGCGTTGCATAGAGTAGCTCTACTGTCATTTTCTGTGCTTTACGTTGCCCCTCTCTACGATACTTTCAGAAACAATGGAAACTCTATACTCAGCACGATCCAAGCTAAGGGTTGCCTGATCAGAATCATCCCAGACTCTGAAGTTTCCAGGCCAAAGCCTGAGACCTAGGAATGGCATCTGTTGATGTCATTAAGCATTATGCATTAATTCCACCAAAGTTGTGCACAGCTTCTCATTCAAGGACACACAGAGACAATGTATTTTTCTGTTGGGAAAGGAAGACAGAAATTCTAGCTAAAAGAGCTGTTCCTAGTGCAAGGAGAAATGAGGGGACTATTCCTTCTCACATAATTAGGGAGATGGGATTAGGAACATTTACGGTAATTTAGCCTACTTGCTTCTAGCCAGAAAATGGGTGGAAAACATAATACAGTAGGACCCTCATATTTGCTGGGGATTCGTTCTGCCCCCCCCATGGATAATGCCATTGAAAATAATGGAACTTCCAGTTTAAAATACCATAGAGCTGCCTTGGAGGACCTAGAAAATGGCTAGAGAGAACACATTTTCTAGGAAGACTCTATGATAGGTGTGCTGTTTTCTGTCCTGTGTATAATTGAATCAGTGGACAATGAATCAGTGGATACAGGGGTCCTACTGTAGAGGGTGAGCCATGGTGCCACAATGGTTGGGAGGGAAGAAAGAAGATAACTGAGTAAATATATAGATTCCTCGGGGGAGTCTTTGCAAGTTGCAGCAACAAATCAATGCAGCATTTCAAACTGGAGCAAGTTGCTACTTTAATAGCTGAGATGGAGTATTTCACACAGTCTTTTCCTCTTGTCTGGAACTGAACCCATCAAAACTGGTGAATTTGTTCCCTTGTCTCCTGTCTGGAAATGATCCATGAGAACGGGACAGCCAGGGCCAGGGACTGAGATCTGCCAACCCTGCCCAGGCTAACTGCACAGATGTTACTAACATCTGTGAATCAATACACTGATGCCCAACCAGGGTTCTGAAAAACACAGCATATGAGATGCATGGGGGTCACACCTTTTTTTTTTTTGGCCACCCACTGCCACGTTTGTTGCAGCTGTTAGAACTAAAGTACCAAAATCTGATAGTGTCACAAGAAAAAGACTTTAAGGACTTTTTCGGATGAGGTTTTATAACACTAGCAGCCTCGTCCCCATTGCAAGGCTGCTGCGCTGCAGGGCTTCCCTTTCGGATGACGCTCTGCCCTGCTGATCCTCTGCCAATACTGTTGTGTAACTGCAGGGACGCTGCGGCGTTATATTTGGTGGTTTTTTAATCACAATAAACTTTCCTGATTAGAAAACTGCCAAATATAATGCCACAGTGTCCCCGCGGTTACGCAACAGTATTGGCAGAGGATCAGTAGGGCAGAGCGTCATCTGAAAGGGACGCCCTGCAGCGCAGCAGCCTCGCAACGGGGACGAGGCTGCTAGCATTATAAAACCTCATCCGAAAAATTCCAGTGTTTACCATTCTGTGCTTTGCCTTGCACATCCATGAGTCTGTGGTTCAGGAAATGCTCTGGTATCCTCTTGTATCATACAGAATTATTGCTATTGCCATTTCTGACATATAGCAACCCTTAGATGAATCTATCATGGGGTTTTCTTGGCAAAATTTGTTCGGGTGTGTGTGTTGCCCTTGCCTTCCTCTGAAGCTGACAGATTGTGACTTGCCCAAGGTGGAGATAAAAAAGGATGCATTATTCACACCTGCGCTGTGCCCCTGGAATGGCTGAAGGACAATGTCATTTGACAATGTCACCCATTTCTGTTATTGTCACATTCTTCTGATGCAGTTTTTGCTGTGTCTGATAAAGTCCACAGTTACAAGGCACCAAAACTGTTAGTTAAATTTAATTACAATTTTAAAAGTAGCTATTTGCTTTTCATCAGTGAAGAGTAATTGAAATTGTCACTTTTCACTGTTTTTAAAAGAAGTTGCTGGCCTGTGATACCAAACACATCAGTACATCCTCCTGTAACTATAAAGGTAACTAAAACAGAAGCAACAAAGTTATCCTTTGTTACATTACATTCAGTATGCTGTAACTGAAGATGTATTTACCATTTTACCAACATAAGAAATTGATACTGCTTGAACTGGCATGCCTCCTTCCTAAGGAATCCTGGGATTTGTAGTTTGGTTAGGTATTTAGAATTCTCTGTTAGAGAACTCCAAGGTACTCTCATGAAATATGCTTCCTGTTGTATTCCAGTTTAATCCTTGGTCCCTCTTCTAAGGGAATACACAAGAGCTCTCTAGCAGAAAAT
Organism: Gambelia wislizenii; assembly: GCA_030847615.1. Taxonomy (NCBI): domain Eukaryota; kingdom Metazoa; phylum Chordata; class Lepidosauria; order Squamata; family Crotaphytidae; genus Gambelia; species Gambelia wislizenii. Next base: position 40,619,885 of record JAUMIR010000004.1, read on the forward strand.
TCTAAGTACCTCACTAAACTACAAATCCCAGGTAAAATGGTATCAAACTGATATAGCTGTGTAGTGTAGATATATCTTTAGTTATGCCACAGTTATTGCAAAAGGGAATTGTTATAAGTATTTTATTATTAGTGACTGGGTACTTCCAAGCTCTGACAAGAAGCAGCAGCCTGAAAGTTTCAAGTCATCTTTGTGAATGCAAAAACACAACAGTAGCCATTGCATGCTAATGCACCACCAAAGTCATGCTTTCATTAGCATGGAAATGGCTTTCAAAACCTCCTGTGTGAACCTCCCAAAGTCAATGGTACAACTGTTGCTGACTTTAAAGACCTGGATTGCACCCTTTCACTGATCACCATGATAGCCAAAATGTCTGGAGTGCAATAAAATATATTTAAGTTGTTATTGAACAAGTGCAGACTGGGGGAAAACACTTGAAAATGAAAACAAATAAACAGAAAGAAACAAACTGAACGGCAAATGAGATATGAACTTCAGATTAGCATCAACCAGAGTGTGGATTGCCAGCTAGGCATGAGATCTTATGCATATGAGGACAGAATGAATTTTAGATTTCTTCATGTATGAAAGAATACAGTAAAGGAAGAGTGGGAGGCAGTAGCCTGGAAACGTATGATAAAGAGATGTATTAGTTTGTGGATGAGTGACAGAGATGCACAAAGGTTTGCTCAATAACTCTGCTTCAGACATTTTCCATTGCTGCATGCAATTGGTGAATGTGTGTTTCATCATATCATTTTTATAGGATATGATGAATTAAACGTAAGCTAAAGCTCTTAGTCAAAATTATGAGGGGGCATATTACATCTTCCAGCTCCCTGATTTCATGCAGTGTGTTCAACGAGCCACATCAGAACGTAAGATGGATGTTTGCTGACCGTGGTTTTCCTAGACCTATGTCTCCACACCGCCTTGCACTTTACTCTGTTTGGAATAGAGATGGGATTTTCAGCTTCTCTCATGTTTTAATTTTATTACTTATTTCTATCCTGAATATGAAGAAGCTTGTGAATTCTGTTAAATGTCTCAAAAATGAATGGAAATAAAAATAATTCTTCATTTGTACCGGTCAGTTTCAACAGATATAGCTATTCTTTGTACAGAGAGGACCATGTTAGACCTACCTGATGTACTTAAAGATGGGAAGCCTCTCAGAAAAAAAGACATGGCAACCCTACATCAGCACTGACATGGTTGAATACCCACAGAATGAAGACTTTTAAGTCAAAGCACTAGTCACAGTGGCCAAATCTTTTAGGTTTTATTTTTTAAATAAATGCCATCCTTCCATCTTGAACATGAAGATATTTGCAAATGTTGGTAATATTTTTTTTAATTCAGAGTGAACTGAGACAATATTCTCACATATTCTTAATTTGGAATGGAGTACCTGTAGATTGGAGAAAATAGGGAAATTCTGCTTCAGGTTATAAAGGTATGAAGAGAACAGAAAGCAGGAGTCACCTGAGCTTACCCCACCTCTGAAGAGGATCTTCAGTCTTTGAGACTGAGGACTTTATCAGTTTAGTCCTTTTAAACATTCTTTTGCTGGCATTTTATGGTGTGCTTCTTACCACACTTACCTCTAATCCTGGCAAAGGCTTCCCCAGCAATGACAGGAAGTGAGTGGAGCTCTGTTCACTTCCCTTGTTCAAAATCCCACAGATTCTCACGAGAAGACGCTTGTGTGTGAAATTCAAAAAAGCAAAACAAAAAGAACATACAAAAAGTTAAACAAAGCACAGGAATACACTTTAAAAGTCCCAAGTAACCCCAGGGAGGGTCATAAAAAGTATGTCACTTATCTGGATGTTGCAATCTCACCTGGAAGTGTTTGCGCTGAACTGACGTGATGCTGCATTCACGTGAGTACAGTTGTGCGAGGTTTCAGACGCTGCCACCACTAAAGTGCCACAGGGGTTAAATTGACGGCTTCAGCCATCAATAAAAAGGTATGTGTTCGGGGCAGGACATAAACATTGTGTGGCCTTTCGTGTTTATGTGGCATCATTATGATGCTATATTTAGTGCATCTGATAAAGTCCTGATTATATCTTCAGTTACCTAGCTTCAATTTGTGGCTTGTTTGTGTATCCAAGGAGTAAAACCAGAAGCTGAAGTGAGGTGAAAGTATGTCATCAATTCTTGAAATTTTCAAATCTGTGCTCATAAATTCATAGTTATCTGCCAAGGCTCAAGTTTATAATTTCTTCTAGACAGCATCTGTGAATTGCCTATATGGCATGGTTTCTCAAATGCAGTCAACAGGAATTGTGCTGAACAAGGCACCAGATTTTCCCATTGACCTATATGGGATAGGATAGCTGTGGACATTCTTATGACCATCGCACATGTCGTGCAGTTCCAACTGAGAGTGAGTGAGGAATAATAAATAAGAGGTGATGGTGCTTACTGAACCACTGTGATTTTGTTTGATTGTTTGTTTAGATGCAAGGTGTTATCCCAGGCTAACAGTTATAGATCAACACTATTTGTACCTTGATTGCCCAAAATTTCCATATATTACAGAGAACAATTAGTATAATGAAAACAAAAGAAAGGTACACAGCTTGAGAAGCAGCATGATATGATGCAGAATTACATTGAAAGATGGAGCATCAGGCACACAATACCATCTGAAGGAAAATTGAAAAGTAAAGTGGTGTGTCTATTGTCCTTCAACATGGTCCACATTGGGACTTGGTTTTTGAAGGGTAATTACATGAGAATGTCTTATACCAGGTTAGACTTTTTGTTCATTGAGCCTACTACCAAGTATTATAATGCACCAAAGTTTTCAAGGTTATTTCCGGGTTCCAGTATTTATAACATGATTGGCAGATTGGCTTAATAAAGACTGTCAATTTCCTTCTCTGCCTAAAGTGGACTCTGAGGCATGAGGCTCAGTCTTTGAGGTTCTTCTGATCTCAGATTTCTGGAGAGTCAATAAGCTTTAGAAGGAGATTCAGATTATCACACTATCTGGATAAAGGTGGAGTCAGTTCTTTGTCCATTCAAGATGGATATATAAGTTGTGCTACTAAGAGGGATGTATAATGCCCATAATATCTACAGAGAGGGGGCTGCTTCACAGCTTGGGGAACTGTGGTACTTCTGATAGAGGTATTTGGAGGTTTACAGTTTCTCCAAATCTAGTAGGCTTAAAACAGTCCCTGGCAGCCTCTGAACATAGATTTCCTAACAGAACATCTGGATTTTTGCTTGGTTTGGCATGACTAAAAGCAATCTTGGTTGCCATATATTAAAACTTCTGGGTCCTATGGGACTAGGAGTAAGGGAGCTGGTCAAATTGCAGGAAATAGCTGCTCAATGGTCCTTGTTGTTTTAAAGAAATCTATGTATTGTAAGTAGCTGCTTTTTAAGTATCCCAGACCACTATTACTGACAATATCAGATAAACAATATAGTTAATGAAGATTGTATTCTTCCAGAGTTGTCAAAGACCACATATTATATACCCCACCCAAAATCCAAAATAAATGATTCTAGGCTTCTAAAACACAGTGGTATCTTATTTCAGAAGTACTACATGTGGGCTAAAATGTTGAAGATTCCTGGTTGCCTCAGTGACCCCAATAGCAACACGAGATTCAATAAAGTAAAACCATGCAGGATGACAGATTCAACATGGAACAGGGCTTCAGCTAGATACTTCGAAGGAACAGTTTCTGGCAAGTGTAGCAGCTTCTTCCATTTAACAGATTATGTTGCGGGGGGGCAGTATACCTCTGTATACAAGAGCTAGGTATGGATGCTTTGTTATTTACCCTAATGCCTAAGTACCGGTACATATATTTTCTTTCTTCTGTATGTAGATATAAGTGACAGACTATTTCCTCTTCCTTGAGTTGCCACTGTAGCACTTTCCATTCTCTAAGGGCTGATCCAGATGGTGAAATAAATCCTCATGCAATCCTCATGTAATCTCGTGTGCCCAAATGGGATCCCTCAGTGTTCCATCAATGTCGGAGGAAGGGGGAGCAAAATTCAGGAAAACTATCGGGGAAAAGCCTTTGAGGCTTTTGCGGGATTTTTTAAAAAAACTGTGGGGAAAATGCACACTCCCACTTGTTAGGACAAGTAAAATGTAGCACATTCCTGAAGAGGATAGCTAATTGGTCAGATGTGCATGGGGACAAAACTTACTAAGAAGGCAGTGCTGCCATGTTGGATTGTTGCTGTAGCGATTGTGTGCTGAGGTGATGAAACAGCCTTTCTTTCTCTTCTTTTTTTGTTATTTAAGCAAGAGGTCTCTCTTCTGCACCTTGGCTTTAGTTTTTTTTTTTTTTAAAAATATTGTTTGGTGGGGACAAGTTGGGGGTATAGGATCACAAGTAATTCACTTGTGCCCACCATCTTGATTCTCTGGCATGCTTCCATGTAAACAGCAAACACATATAGCTTCGCATACCAGTGACTTTGCAAAACGTGTGCACCAATCCACATTTTATTCCCTCGTCTAGACCAGCCCTGAGATTTCAGGGCCAAAGTCTTATGTCAGGGATTATTTTCCTTGTTGTGTTCCAGAAAAGGTAGGAAAAAACAAAGGCTGGGAGGCATCTGCTTCTCAGGGCTTTTCTACACTAGTGAAAAATCCCAAATCCTTCCATGAATCTGGCCTGATAATGCCACATGACATGTGGCTTTCCTCCTCAATCTGGTGTTTTAATGCCGCACAATGTATTGTCCTATCCATATAAGACTCCGGGAACACCCTCTTAATCTGGGTTTTAGAAAAAACTTGCAGTTTTCTCTGGAGTTTGCTAGAATTCCAGAGAAAACTGTGGGGTGAACACTGGCTTTTTGGGGGGGGGAAGGAAGGAGAAGTACTGCCTAAGATGTCACCATTTCCCCCTCCTTGGTGTCACTTCCTCATTCCAAAGGCAGAGCACCGGCACTAGTTGCTCTCTCTGAGGTCAGAATGACTGGCCATCTCTGCCGTTACAAGGCTAGCCACCCGTTCTGACTTCAGAGAGAGCGACCAGCACTGGGGCTTTGCTTTCATTGAGCTCAGAGTCAAGCCCTAAGTGTGAGTAACAGTTTTGAATGGAAGCTGTGTGTTTTAAAATACACTTTAAAAACAAATATTTCTGTTTCACTACGGGTGAAAATCTGAATGAAGATTCAGGCTTTGGCAGGTAAAGTGAGGAGCTTAAATTCAAGCCAGAGTATTTCATCCCACACGTAACCAAGCCCTCAGTCTGGAACTGCTTCTCAGTTAGCTGATTGTGGAAACAGGCATGAGGGCAGTTTGGGTAAATGGCTCAGAATTTGGGCAAATCCCAGTTAATCACATATTAAGGCTTTTTTTAAAAAAGGCAACCCAGAATCAAAGAAGTAAAAAGTATTTTTTCAGATGTTGAGCAGGCAGCCAATTGTGCCCATAGCTGCAGTGATTTCTGCCATTTCCACTAGGGCTTGCATGCAGGGTGTCCTTAACTTGCATCCCATACAACACACATAATACATTTGGAGCTCTTCCAGATCTTGTGCTGCTGCTGGAGCTTGTGGACTGCTTATTGTTAGAACCGGGGTGTTCCCCCACCCCCAGGACTCGGACTGCTGTTGCCAATGCTTGTAAAACAAGAGGGCTCACGAGTCACAACACAGGCATGTGGCTCCCTGCTTTGCTTCAAATGGCATATGGCTCCCAATTGCATGCATCCAGAGTCTTTAGTTCCCTCGCCCCACTCCTGACTTTTTGTTATACTAGAACAACACACATACATACCTTACATTAAACCAAAGAGATCTGATGCAAGCTCAAAACAGATGTGGATAAGTGCCCAAGCTTTAAAGCCATCTCATGTACAAAAATCCAGCTTTCATTTCCTCCAACCCCACATGCCCTGAGATTTGTCTATGTGTCTTGATAACCAAAGGACAGACATTTCCTTAGATGTCAGGTGATGCCCTCAGATCTGGCAACCCATCTGAGTGGGGTGGGTACAAGACATTCTTTTGCTAGAGGTGAAGCATCTGATGGCACCCAGTCTAAGGTGCCTTGTTTTCAAAGTGAGCCACGTTATGTTGGTACATGAGGCAGATAATCCTCTTCTTGGCAGGAAAAATTCAATAACAATAAACTGAATAGCTCACTATTTGTTGCCTTTTGGTGATACAAAAAATCTGCTGCCTGACATGGCTGCCTCCCTCTGCCTACTGATAGGGCAAGGCCTCCACTTGAGACTGAAGGAAGTACACCTGCTGATAGAATTTCATTAAAATGATTTGAGAGCCATGAAATTCTGACTCTACTGACTTGTTTCCTTGCTTTCTCTCTTTTTAAAAGACACATTAATAATTATCTGATTAATAATAATAATAATAATTATTATTTACCCTGCCCCTCTATTAAAAACAATTGGGGCAGCTTACAACAGTTAAAATACAACAATACTGACTAGAATCCCTAAGCCCCACCCACCCTACCCTCCCTCATAAAAAGATATTAAACTAGTATCAAATTAAAATCCACCTAAACTAAAATCACATAAATAAACAAATACAAAAATCAACAGCCAGCGAAACTAAAAGAGGCCAGGAGACGCAGCTCCTGAGGCCAGGATCTAATCAGGAAAGGCCTGCCGAAAGAGATCCGTCCTTAATGCTTTTTAAAAGCTACTCAAGCTTGTCATCTGACGGATCTCGTTCAGCAGGCCATGCCATAATTTGGGGGCAATTACCGAAAAGGGCCTCTGGGAGGTTGCAGACAGCCTAGATTTTTGTGGCTGAAGCAAATTCCTCCCAGAGGACTGGAGTGCGCGGGGAGGATTGTATGGGAAGAGGAGGTTCTGAAGATAAGTTGGACCCAAGCCATTTAGAGCTTTAAAGGTAATAACCAACATCTTATACTGGGCCTGGAAACTGATAGGCAGCCAGTGGAGAGATTTTAATACTGGAGTTATATGGTCTCTCCGAGATGTTCCCGAGACCACTCTGGCTGCCATATTTTGTACCAATTGAAGTTTCCGGACCATGCACGAGGGTAATGTGCTTATCTAGATCTATTTCTCTTCCTTTTCACTGTCATAATCTCTGCTTAGGTGACAGCAATCAAACTTGGTGGTTATATCAAAATTTCTGTCTTCACCCTTTCTGCCGCTCCTTTCTGTCCCTTTCTTTTGTGGTTTTATCTGATTCAGTGTCTTCTAAGACACCTTTCTAGTCATTTAATAATTGTCTTAGGAGGAAATGCAGTCACTATGCATTTCCCCTTTGTGGTCTCACTTAAATCTTACAAGCCTCACTAGGCTATGGCTTCCGTTGCTTAAATGCTCTCTCCTCTTTAGTTCTTATGGCTTGATTTATTATTGATTCCACTTACAGTCCACTTCGGGCAACAAGCAAGTCCTTTGAAATGTGTTCTAGTTTTATAGTTAGCATAGTTGAAGTTTCTGATGATCTCCATCTCACTAATAATGGTGGTTCGTTGTCCTGTTGCTTGATTGACTCGTATTTGGACTACAGCATCTTTCTGATATGAGCTTATACTTTAAAAACAAATTTAATCAAAATAGAGTTAGAGGTGCAAAAAGGACAATTATATTCTGGAACATTGTTTGCCTGGTGTTTACATATGCTGGAAACATAAATACAGAGTGAGAGCAAAGCTTGGAAAAGTTGTTCCCCTAATCCTCCAGCCAGAATGGCCACTGGCTATGATGGGAAATTCTGGGAGCAGCAGTCCAAAACAAAAACAAAAAACAAAAAAACCTCCACCTTCTTTTGCAAACTTAGAGCCTGTCTATACAAGGGGAAAACATGTGGATTTATGCACGCTAACGCAAATTTGAAGCAGCTTCTATTTCTCTTAATAGTTTTCTTGCTAAATTGCAGGCATGTGAAACTATGCACTTTTGCTGTCCTATCAGTATTTTGTTTATATATAAAAAGCATATCTAAGGTGTGAAAGTGTGATATTCCACCTAAATAATTAAAAAGAAGAAGAGAAAAAGCCTGTTTGATCACCTGAGTGCTTGCTTGCTAAAGTGAAAATTCAAGATGGTGGTTCTGGGATTTTTTAGTACATACTGATATTTATGCACCATCTTTCCCTTCATCTATTACAGGACACTATTGTTGTGGGCACTGTGTGATCTGTAGGCAAACTATAAACACCAAAGTATTTACTCATCCTCATACAGGTGAACGCTTCCCTTTAAAACATTTCACAAATTGTGAATCAAAAATATTGTGTATATTATTATTTGCCCATGTGGCAAATTGTACACGGGACAAACGACGAGACAGACAAGAATTAGATTTAATGAACATCATAGGGGGAACATTGTGACAGCTTAAAGCATTCTGCTGATTCCCTATAATTTGTAGTTATTGAACAGGTGAGACAAGATCCCCTGAAAAAGATGAATGTAAAAACCAAATTATTACAGAGGGAGATGTTTTGGATACATCATTTACGCACCTTTAAACCCTATGGTCTTAATGACCAGATGGAATTTTCCATGTTCCTTTAAAAAACAACTCCATTCTGTTCAACAGGATTTCTGTATTAAGGACTTTAAAAAATCTGCAGCTATGAATAATTGGTCGTTATGTATATATTTTCATATTGTCAAGCACGGGAGTTAGGGATATACCAGAAAAAAGGACCCTCATTAACACAACAAGGATTTGGATAGTTGGGCAGATATTGGTTGTCTTGTGGAGGTAAGCAATTGGTGAATTATTACAATTCAATATAAACAACAACAACAACAACAACAACAACAATAATAATAATAATAAAATTTTATTTATATCCCGCCCCTCTGCAATGCAATTGGGGCGGCTTACAATACAAAAACCCCATACTCACAATACCCTAGCCCACCCACCCCTTAAAATAATATTAAATTACAAAGGATTAAAAACATGCATTAATTAAAATATATATAAATTAGAAGAAAAAAATTTAAAACATACAATCATAGCCTAGCCTCATTTTGGAGACTATAATGCATTTTAAATTTACCGGTATTTAGATAAGCACTGAAGAAGGGATTTCGTTGAAACAAATGCGAAAAATAACCCGGTAGCACTTGTCTTGTTTGTTGCTTCATTGGTGCCTCTTGGAGCAGGAATTTGATCACTGCTCCTACACTGCTTGAATTTCTCTGCAACCTCCTACAACTAAAGCAAGCCTATCATAGCAATTCATTGTAAAGAACTGACATTGTTGATAAGCACTAAGACCTTTAAGCTATAGGTCTCATACTTATGTTGAAGGTGACTTATTGTCCATTGCATTTAACATTGTTAATATCCTGTGCAACTGACAGTGATTATCTTATGTTGTTAATCTTTTCATGAATGTGCTGTGTAATGGTGAATGTAACTGCAATATTAAATGTAAAGGGTTAGAAATTCTTTTGAATAAGTTTCACAAGCTCCTGTATAGTGGTGAATAAAACAAAAGTATTATTTTTGAATAGAACTCATTTCATGTTGGTGAATGTAACCACTCAATTTTCTGAATAAAGAATTTATTTACACTATTGTGAATGTATTAAAACCCCATAATCCATTGTTATAAAAACACATCAGTTAATATACTTGTAATTGCATTATTGTCCTTCCAGATTACCAACAGTTTGTAGAAACCCCCCTTTTGCATTGAGGTTCTGGGAGCTTGCCTTGTTAGTAAGCTCTGCTCGCTGCCCACATCCAGCCGATCAGCTTCCACTTCCACTTTTATTATGAATGCAAATGAATGTGAATCCAATTGTCCAAATGAGTGGAAATGTACATTCTTTATGGAGCTTTTTTAAAAATATGGGGAAAGCCATGAAGGTTTTCCTGGCAGAGTTTACGTTAGATTTGGCCCCCCTTCTTCTGAATACTGCGATCCAATGCAAATGCCATTAGGACAGGTAGGATTCCAAGTGAATTCTATGAGGATTATTTTGACCATTAAGACAACTCCTTTAGGGAGAAGTCACAATAGAAGGCACAGTAGACCCACGTATTATATGAGCGTGCATTATGCAATTTCAGTTATACACGAATACCCCCTCATGCTCCTTGCCACTGCCTTGTGCTAGCTTGTTCTGTTTGTGCTGCTATGCTATCTGGTGCCATATATTTCATAACAAAGGTCAGTGGACTTCAGCAATCAAGTTTTTTTAAAGGAATCAAAAGGTTATTAATTTAGTTACTTTTAATAAGCAGGAAAATAATGTGTTACTCTTACTAAATGTAACTACAATGATAGCTAAGTACTTTTCTCATTTAATTTTAATTTAAGCTAATTTAATTAGGTATTTATACCCTGCTCTTCAGCCACAAAGGCTGTCAAAGCAGCTTACAAATTGTTTTAAGCAGTAGCAATTTACACATCTACACTGCATTAAGCAGTTTCTAATGTGTGTTAGCTAATTATCCCCACAAGCCAGGTATTCATTTTACCGACCTACAAAAGGATGGAAGTTCTGAGTGAACCTTGGAGTCTTCTGGAATCGAACTTGCAACATGGCGACTTGCAGTACTGGCATTTAACCACTGTGCCACCAGGTTTCCCTCATGGCATGAAACTGTTACTGCAGCCAATTGTTTTTAAAAATATCTTTCCAAGTTAATAACACTTTCTGGGTCTGTGGTATTAGGCACACTTTTCTTCCATGTATTTTGCCATTGCCTCAATACACAAAACAGAGCTTGATGCACAACACAACTAGTACCTGAACTCTGTGATATACCTCCTCCACCATTGAGTGTGGCCATACCTTTGTAACTATAGATATAAGTAAAAGTTACACTTTTATTACAAAAGGAATGACATTATCCCTTGCCAATATATGATACACTGTCCAACTGTCTTGATTTGGCAGGAGCAGTCCCAATCAATCTTCTGTCATCCCACTTTTCCAGTTGATTTTAAAATGTTCCAGTTTCTCTCTCCCACTACTACTACTTTCCCTCTTTGTCCTCAGCCTACTTTAGTTGCTGCAAACTGAGGTCAAAGTGTAAGAGTATTTTGTACTCAATTAAGTGAGGAGATGTGGGCCAGAATCTTGCCCTTCCCATTTGGCTCAGACGAAAGCAAACTGCTACAGCCTTTACTAGCTTGTGTGTGCTTCCTCATTAATAACTTTTGCCATCTTGACCACACTCTGATGTTGTTTGGCCACATGCGTCCTGGTTTTCATCTGTGAAGTGCTGAAGGACATGCAATCATGATGTCATGTATTTGTCTCTTAGGAGATTATCACATGTGTCCCTGGAAACTGTATCTGACTCGCTACACCCCCACCTGCCCCACTCCTGTCCCTGTAACAGAATGATCCCCCCCCCGACATTTGCCTTATTCCATTATAGAAACTGCCCCCACTCCCCTCAGCTTCACTGCAGTAAAGGCAGCTGTTGTAAAGCTGCTTTTACTGCAGTGAAGCCAAATCCTGTTCTTGCAAGAGAATGATGGTGCAGGAACTTTGAAAATAAAAATAAAACCAAACATCAAAACAGAAAAGCAAGCCCCAAAACACACAGTACATACCCCAAGTAACCCGGGGGGGGGGAAGGGTGACACTTACCTGGCTGTCCCGATCGAATCAGGAAGTCTTCAGCACAGACCACCTGGTGACATCATGTGCCGCTGGCATTGCAGCAGCACAATGGGGCACCTTTTCAATTGCCCGTGATTCCATTATGATAATGGAACGGGCTTCTTATTCATGGCTCAAGCCATTTGTATTTGGTTTTTTAATATGATTTTAGTTTAGGTTTTTTTTTTAAATTTTATACTAGTTTAATATATTTTTATGGGGGAGGGTGGGTGTGGGTGGTGCTTAGGGATTTTAGTCAGCATTGTTGTATTTTAATTGTTGTAAACTGCCCCGATTGTTTTTAACAGATGGGCAGGATGAACATAAATATTATTATTATTATTAATAAGAACAAACAGGGGGGGGGACAGGAGCAGGACGAGAGCATCCCAAGACAGGGACAACATCATCTGAAAAGGGAGACAGATAGCCATCTCCCCTTGTCTCTGTCCTGGGATATTTTACCCGTCTGATAATCTCCATAGTAAAAGTAATTTATAAGTAAGTAGTTATTTGTAACTATTTAACTTTCAAGTTCTGGCAATTAGGTTTTTCCATCTCATGATTTTAGAACCTGGATCATCCAATGAATTTGAATAGTGGGAGGTTCAGGACAGAAAAAGAGATTGCTTCTTCAGATAATACATAGCTAAACTTTCGAATTTGCTACCTCAAATTGTAGCAATGACCACCAACTCTGAAGAGGGATTAGACAAATTCCTCAAAGATGAGACAATGAATGGCTACTAGTCATGAAGGCTATAACTCTCAGAGCAGTATGCCTCTCAATGCCAGTTGATGGGAAACACATATGGGAGTGCTAGTCCATTCATGCCCGGCTTGTATTCTTCCCATAAGTGTAGGATTGGCTGCTGTAGGAACAGAATACTGGGCTAGGTAGGTCTCCTCTTATATCCTTAAGAACAGAAGCTGAGGATTTTAGGACCTTTATGTTTAACTTGGCCAGTCCGTATGGCCTGCTGTACTCCCTTTTGCACCTTAAGACAACACTGAGGCTTGATTTTACATACAGGTCACAGCCGCCCATTAAGCTGCAGCCTTAGATCTCAAGCTTCCTGTTCAAGTCTCATTACTCTCCTACTTTTTTAGGCAATGGGGTGGTGGTGATAATTGCATCATATAGCTTGTTTGAATCTCCTTTAGGTTAGCCACTGGCTACTGATACAACAAGCAGAGTGCCCTGACATAGTGAAGGATGCAGTTCATGCTGGGCTTGGCTGACTGCGAAAGGAAGGACTTGGTGTGCGTGGGTTTTTGCATGAACACTTCATCCATCCCTCAGACGCTTGAGTTAATTGAGAGGTAGGTGTCAGGGGAGGAGTGTTTTTTATTGTTGCCAATGTTTATTTTTAATATTTACAATAATGTATGACCTTCTCTCATTACTACTCAATTAGTAGTGTCCTATATACAGAAATTGTTCATTGCCTCTTATCAACTTGCCCCAGCAGGACAACCATCCACAAATTATTTGAAATCTTGTTGTGTTGTGAGGTTTGATCTTTGCTTAACACCCACATGAATTGCAATGAAGCTGCTTCTCTACAAATTCCCATCAAAGAAAAAAGAAGAGAAAGGCACACCCAGGGAAGGTAGGTAATGAGTAACAGACACATTTAAGGCATTTAAGATGAATCAAACTTACACGTTTGGGATGACAGGGGCCTTGGTTTCTTCTTTGGAGGAAATATATATTCAGGAGATAGATCTTTTGAGAAAGGAAATTGGGTACCAAATGTTCTCAGTTCATCTGCAGTCTCTAATCGGAGTTTAGAAACACTGCTAATTTGGATTACCTGTTGGTCATGGGATTTACTCATTCGAGATAAAAAATTCCATCTTCTGCTTCCCACATGTAGGAACCAGATTGCATGATGATTGAACCTTACTTCACACTACCAATAGGAGAGTGCCTTGCACTAGTCTTGAGGGCAACACTGTAGGGGTGCAAGACACACACATGTTTGGGTGTGCAATGATGATTGTGGTGGCCCTCTGTAAAGAGAAATACACTCTTCAGTACTGTCAATGGCAGCCACTGCCATAACCAAACCCTCTTCTCTGAGACTTGGCTCTAACTTGTTTATTTTATTTTATCTTTAAGGTAAATTTCCATCTTCTCCTCCAAGTGGACCTCAAGCAGAGCCAGTAAGAATTTCTTTTCTGGACTATAACTCCCAGAACCCTTGAACAAGCATGACCAGAGGACATCCTGGACTGGGGGTTCTGGGAGGTATAGGCCAAACCCCAAACTTTTCCAAGCATCTAAGGGATCATCTACTCTAGCCAGCATATGCCGGTGGAGAGCTGCAGAGCTGGCTCATTTCCCCCTGTTAACTGGAGAAAACAGGCTGGAGTCCAGATAGGAGACTAGCCTATAGCAGAAGCTGCCCCACCATTTTCTCTGCTAACACAGAAGCCAGGCAGGGGGGTAGCAACATGTGACTGCAAGCCACCTGCATGTGGCCAGCCTCAGCCACATGCTAAGGGACTCCTGCCTGGATTCTGAGAGAGTTAGGGAGCTGGTGGCGGCAGTGAGGGATGGCATTCTGGGATGAGCTCCCACAGATATGTGAGGCCCTATACAGTAGTACCAGATTAACCCAGGTATTATCTTAAAATGCAGTAAAGGGTCCTATCCCACCTTACCCCCATTCCAGCCCCACATTTTCCCTGGGGGTCATTTGGACTGCCCAGGGGAAGATAGGGGTAAATGCCCTGCATCGTTTGGATTGCAGGGCTCTGGAATGGGGGCAAGTTGGGGTATTTGGTCCATGTAGACAAACCCATAGACACTGGGAATCATGATGGTTGCTGCTGCAACTGCATAACTTCACTTTTTTTTTTTTAACAGTATTGGCCATTAAAAAAATGATCACAGAATGTGAGGCTGGGATGGCCCTTTGTTCAGCACTATTGCTGGTTCCTGTCTCCTCCACCTCGTCATACCCATTTCCACCCCATCCTATATGTAAACTTTGGGGAGTATCTTCCCTATGTTCTCCCTCAAACCTGGTGCCAGTCCTCTTTTTGACTTTTTTTTTTTATGGTTGGAGAAACAGTATGCCCATAATAATATAATATTAGATATGGAAGATGGAAGCTGTCTCTAGGTCTGTTGCAGTCTAAGGCTGCTTAGTTTAATTTTTTAAAATTTAATTTATTTAGTTATTTATACACCGTTCTTCAGCCACAAGGCTATCAGAGCGGCTTACAAATTGTTTTAAGCAATAGCTATTTACACATCTACACTGCATTAAACAGTTTCCAATGTGTGTTAGCTAATTGCCCCCCACAAGATGGGTACATGAGATGTGATATAAATAAAATAAAATAATAATGACCATGCAGCATGAACTTAAGTCATTGTCCCTCCAGCAACTGGCTAAAATTCAAAATTCCCCAGGACTCAAGGGTTGCAAAACCAGTAAACCAACTTCAGGAAAACTCTTGTTCTCTTGTTTGAAAATAGCTGCAGGTATTCTCAGTGCAAGGGTGTGTATGGCTAGTCTTGTGTACTACAAAGTACCTAAAATTTTATATTATTTTTCAGAGTATAATAGTGACCCATCTCAAATTTATATGGCAGTTCATGGAAGGAGGACCCTTGGGGGGTTGCTTTTAAATTGTATATCCTGAAAACTATTTCCCTAGCTTCTTCCAGTCAAAAACACCTGTACTTGCAAAAAAAGGTATAAGAGCTTAATGGGCAATGAAATATTTTTCTAGAACAGGCATTAGCCAGCCTCAAGTCTTTACATACATGACAAGTACATGCTGGAAACACACCCACTCAGTTTATATAAGCACAACTTTCCTAATGATATGATTGCTCAATTCTTGTCTCCAGTAGTTTGATTAATATGAATGAGGGACATGCTAAAGCAGTGTCTGCTGGACAATGGCCTTGTATATTTGATCATCAGAGTGCTTTGATGGAATAATATTCCAATTAAAAGCAGCAAGTAAATAATAGCCTTTATTACTAGTTTCTAAACTAAAGCAGTACCACCATTAACAACAGATAAAACAAATAGGCTGCAATATTTAGTATTAATATTAGCATTTATTGATGTATTTGGAGTTCCCAAAGCAATGAAAAATAATCTAGATAAAACAGATTGAAATCAATTTTTAAAAGCCACTTCTAAAAACACAAAGGCCAGATATAACAGAGTTTTGACTACCCACTAGAAACTAAAAATAAATAAATAAATAAATAAATAAAATGAAGCCAGCCTGAGGGGGACAGAGTCTTTGTGTGCTCATGGGTGAGTCATGCTCTGCTTGACAATAAGATGCCACTCACAAATTTCATTTAAGCCACAACTTTATTTATTGGTTGTGGCTGCATATAGGCTTGGCACTCACATGGATCAATTGTTGGCCAGTTTGCATTTTGGGTAAGAAAGGTGATGAATCAGCCTGAACTCCCCTGGGGGCCTCTTTGGGATGACCCCCAATGGTGATACCCACAAATTGTCCATGGGCCTCCTGGCAAGAGGGTTAGTCACTCCCATCCATGCTTTTTTTCCTCTAGCTTTCATGCCACCACCTCTAGTGCATTTAAGGTTGCCCGAGTTATATGCAATGCGTGGGCCTTCAAATGAGATGGGGAAACCATAAGCGAACACCTACCTAATAAATTTGGCTGCTTTCTTATTAGGATATTGTACCAGCACAGGACTCAGTGCAGCCAACCTCACTGGAGTGTTAGCCAAAGCATCTTCTGTGCATCCTCTCATAGTGTCATTATTTCCCCTCAGTGACTACATTGGGGCCCCCAGGTATATTCCCTCCTCCTACCTGGCACCAGTGTGGTACTTGGCCAGCTGGCACAGAAGGGATGCTGACCACTTGATGGATGAGTTCAAGAAAGCCTAGGTTGGGGGTCAAGGCAGCTCTCACCTTGCTTGAACTTTCACTGTGCCCTCTGGTGTTTTCCCTGATTGAACTCCCAGAAGGCCCAGTGCCTGGAATCATTTTTTGATACTTCAGTGAGAAGGCTTGAAGTCTTCTCCTTTCCCTTTTATGTGGGGACAAACCAGCACTAGCCAGAGCTTG
Source organism: Gambelia wislizenii (assembly GCA_030847615.1). Taxonomy (NCBI): domain Eukaryota; kingdom Metazoa; phylum Chordata; class Lepidosauria; order Squamata; family Crotaphytidae; genus Gambelia; species Gambelia wislizenii. The sequence continues at coordinate 40,636,561 of JAUMIR010000004.1, forward strand.
TTGACGGTCCATTTGGCCGTCTTGCTCTGGGATGTCCTTTTTGTAAAAGCAGTGTCATAGTCAATAGCAGCAACATACACTGGCAGGGCAAGTACCTTAAGCATGTTCCCTAAATTATTGGAAAGATGCCATCTCCATTCCAGGTAGGCTGGCTGCACCACCCACATGTATACTGTGTTCCCCTCCCGTCCAATTGTGAAATGAATAATCTGCAACTCCCCCTTTATCTTCTTTTCTTGTTTCTTTGTGGGACCTTTTCTTGCAGCCTTCCTCTCCATCAAGTTTATGCCGAGAGAATACATCGACGCTGCTCTGATAGCCTTTGTGGCTGAAGAGCGGGGTATAAATACAATAAATAAATAAATAAATAAATAAATAAATAAATAAATAAATACCATTTAATATCCTTTCCTGGGTTTTCCTAGGCAAGTGAATACCGGGAAGGTCCTCATGGTCCTCAAAAGTTGATTATGCTGCTTCCAACCCAACCTCAACTTCCCTATCCCAAGCCTCCTGGGGGCCCTGGCTGGCTGGCCTCCCTTTAACCTTCTTGTAATAGCCCATGCAGGTAAGCCTGGCACCTGTACAGCTGTCTTCCAGTAATCACTTCTCCTGACATTTGCCATTGGATGATTCACTTGATAATCCACTGTGGTCTGATTCCTCCTTTGGTGTAGACCTCCTACACCTCTTCTTTCTTCCCTCCTTCTCAGGCTTACTGGTAAGCTTCCTGCATGCTGGTTTCTCCTCCTCTGACTCTGTCACACTGCTGCTTGTTGCCACCACTGTTGCCACTGGATGGCAAGTGTGGCTTGTGAGACCCCTGGGCTCTCTGCCACAGCAGTTGCTGGTGTTTCTCACTCCTGCTGCCCTGTGGAGCTGAAACTGTTGACTTAGGTCCACTCACTGCTTGCGACTCAAGGCACTCTGTTTTTTCCACCAGCTCCTCCAATGTCTGTGATAAGCCTTGAAATACTGCAGCACTGTTCGAACCCCTACATGAGTCTATTGGCTGCAGAGCCTTGTGAATTACTCCTCTTCTTTCCTCCTGCTGGGGCAAGATACTCTCAAGATTTCCATGCACGCTTGGCCTGATCTCTCATTCCTGGCAATGGCTAGTACTGCACCTGCTGGGCCTTCTTGGGAAGTATTGCTCTGAAAAATTAAGCCAAGGAAAAAAACAAACACAGAAGCCTAGCACAGCTGCCCCCTCCCACACTACTAGATGCTATGTGTGACTAGCATGTTCTCAGAGTAACTCAGCTACTTCTCAGTATCTGTGCCAAAAGTGAATAATGCTGTGCATGAAATTGCCCCACCCCGGAATTATCTTGTAGTTATGGGCAAAGCCTTCTACTGATCCTTATATCTCTCTCTTGCTATTCTCAGTCACTGAAGTGCCACCATTGTACCGCTGCTGTTTGAAGCCTTTGCCACAGTTGCCAATGGTGCCTGCCATTGCCATTGCTGCCCCCCCACTACATTGCTATTGAAACTGTTGTAAAATGCTATAAAGCTGAATATCTACCCACCCCCCCAACTGGAATGAAACTCACATCTGGGTTACTCCAGCCGGGCCACCAGCCAATGTATTCAAACGTAAATTTAAACTCATTGGCTGGTGGTTCATGCTTTCTCCTGAAGCCTGAACAGGGCTGTGTGAGCCTCTGGGAAGAAGATACCAACTCATTGCCATGTCCAGAGGAACCCAGATGCTCTACCCAGAGGCTACAAATTCTCCATATGGTAAGTCATGTAGCACTGTTTCTATGGTGACCCTACTGTTGGACTTTTAGTGGTGATTTAATTTCATCCCTAACTCTTAGGAAATATTCATAAAAATTATACACAACATCTGTTTCAAAAAACCAAACATCCATTCAAAAAACCAAACATTGCAATGTGATATGAAACCAGGATGGGAAGAAAATGCAGGTGGGATCATTAGAAATGCAATAAAATCAAAACAGAAAGATTTTTCACAAGCCTGGATAAAATGTGGCAATGAACATTAATTTGGACACATTTTAAAAGGAGCGTTAGACATCTTGCCTCCTCCCGAGTTAGACATATTTATACCTGATAAGTACAGTGGGGCCTTAGTATCCACAAGAGATTGGTTCCAGGATCACCCATGGATACTAAAAAACATGAATGCCCAAGTCCCTATTAAAAATGGTGTAGGGCAGCAGCAGAAGTGGTGGCAAGCCATGGCCGCCAAGCATGCCACAAGGTGTGCATTTTGGGGCTCCCCACCTCTGGGGAGCACAACAGTTACCCATTTCTGCCTTCAAGGAGATAGAGCTCCTTCACAAGGCAGAAGCAGGCAGCTGGCAGGCTTCCCAGAGGCAGGGGAGCACGAAGAAGGCACAGCCAGTCATGCGCCTGGCAGTCAGGGCTTGCTTCCCCCTCTGCTGCTGCCCTGTACCATTTTTAATAGGGACTTATAAGGGAGATCTCCTGTTTTGTTCGAATACTGTGTTGGGAAAAGTACAATACAGTTCAAGTACAGTAGTATGTATTGTGTACATTTGAATCCACAGTGGTTTGAATCCATGGATTGTGAGCCCATGGGTGTGGGGGACTTGCTGTACATTAAAGTCTATTAGCCATTATCTCTCTATATAATTCTCTTCGGTATGTTGCCATTTTCAGTGTGCTAATTGGCTGCTTAGGTGCTCCTTGGCTGGCCAATCAGCTCTCAGAAGCACCTCCTTGACCTATAATCATTGCTGAGCTGTGGCCTTGCCCAGCACAACAGGGGGTGACGTCATTGCCCTGCTGCCGAGCTCTGTCCTTCCCAGGCCCAATGGCGGGTGGAGGGGGAGGTCAGGGTCCTAGGCCAAATGGGGGGGGGGGAGTCAGGGCCCCGTTGCCACCGCTACTGAGCTCCAGCCTTCCCAGGCCAAATGGGGAAGTGGTATACCCCTTACTTTCTTCTTTCCTTGCTGTGACTGACAGCTGGTCCTGTTCCTTAGTAGGCTGAACTGTGCAACATCACAGTGTGATGACAATCACTCCGAAGTGGTGAAAGTACTTCTGGAGAAGAATACAGCAACTCTAACATTACAAACCTCTGGACCATGGCCAGATGTGCTCAGTGGAAACTTATAATCCACAAATCTCCATTGCTATTATCTCAAGTCAGTGAATGAAGAGGTGAAATAAGAATGCATATAAAGCCTGGGAAGCTATTGCATGGAGCTGAGCTGTGCTTTGCAGCCAGAAAACTGTTGCATAGAGCTAAGTTGTGCTTTGCATGCCTAAAAGCTACTTCACTAGGGCTTATTCCTGAGCAGTCATGCATAGAATTGAATTGTGCTCTGTAAGGACTTTTTTGGACGCGTCAAAAATAACACAAGTAGCCGCGTCGCGTTGCGAGGCTGCTGCACTGCAGAGCATCAGTTTTGGATGATGCTCTCCCCTGCCAGTACTGTTGCGGTACCGCGGGGAGATTTGAGCGTCATATTTCATCGATTTTTAAGCACGAAAGTTGATCGTGATTAAAAACCAACAAAATATGACGCTCAAATCTCCCCGCGGTACCGCAACAGTACCGGCAGGGGAGAGCGTCATCCAAAACCGACGCTCTGCAGCACAGCAGCCTCGCAACGCGACGAGGCTGCTTGTGTTATTTTTGACGTGTCCGAAAAAGTCCTAAGATTTATGGGGAAATGTCTAGACTGGTAAGAATTACTTTTGGCTTAACCCTATTTGCTTTGGTACTACCTTCTGCCTTAGCCCTACTCACAGCTGGAATGTAGCCCCCATATCCCTTTATAAATTGGAAATGAGACCCTGGGCTGGCAAGAGTGCCTAAACCAACTTTTCTAGATGATCAACTAAGATGTGATTTTCTGTAATTTAGTGATTGCAACTCCACCTTCATAGCCTAGGAAAACATTGCCTTCTCTAGTGCAAGTGAATTGAATTAAGAATGGCATAGTGAAGTCCATATGGACACAGTCCTGATTTTGGACATTCAGAGGAGACAAATGGACACATACAATTTAATCTGTGAACTGTGTGATTTCCATTTGTGCTTCAATGCCTTCTGCAAGTTACCACAAACCAAAAATAAAATTGATCCTCAAATATATATATATTTGCAATCCCAAATCAATAGTGTTTTTCAAAAATTTGTCTAAGCTTTGATAAGAGTTCTAGAGATTTTTCTACTTTTAAAGTCAGGTAGTTTCTGGTGTTGGGTAGTATAATAAAATCACTAGGATACTGATGTGTTCAAATGTATTTGGGGCTCTTTATTGATGTCCTTTTTTAAAAAAATAAATCATTTCAACACAATCTGAATATTAGGATTGCATGTAGTAGAGACACTTTCACTCATGAATCTTTTGAATGGGAGAATGGACACACAATAATAATTTCTTTTAAAATGCCCTGGTTTACCCCTTGATGCTCCAAAGGGCTATGGCAGAGCTTGAAGAAGACGACAGCATCTATATACGTTACCGTACTGATGGTAGCCTCTAAACTATCTAGTCCATGAGCTGCTCTTCACTGATGATGCTGCCCTTGTTGCCCACACAGAAGCAGCTCTGCAGCACGTAACATCCTGCTTTGCAACAGTTGCAGAGCTGTTTCGGCTCTGAAGAAAACCTGAAGAAAACGGAAGTTCTTTACTAGCCTGCACCACAGGACGAACACCACCATCCCCACATTGCTGTCGGCAAATCTGTGCTCAAGTCTGTTCAGCAGTTCACCTATTGGGAACATCATCTCCTCAGATGCCAAGATTGACAAAGAGATCGATCACAGATTAGCAAAGGCATATAGCGCATTTGGAAGACTTCACAAAAAGAGTCTGGAGTAATAAACACCTGAGGCGAAGCACAAAAATCAGTGTGTATCTCTATTGTACTGTCATTGTACTGTCTATTCTCCTTTATGGATCTGAAACATGGGTCACTTATTGCCCCCACCTACGACTCCTCGAACGCTTTCATCAGCGCTGTCTATGCACAATCCTAAATATACACTGGACTGACTATGTGAAGAATGTTGCTGTCCTTGAGCAAGCAGGGATCACCAGCATTGAGGCCATGATATTGAGAACACAGCTGCACTGGGCAGGGCACATTTCTAGGATGGAGGACCACCGCCTCCCAAAAATACTACTCTACGGTGAACTCGCCATGGGTCAGCGTAAGAGGGGCGCTCCAAAAAAATGATACAAGGACTCCCTGAAACAACATCTGAGGCTCAGGCAAATTGATCAGCACCAATGGTCAGCCCTGGCCCCACATCGGGAGGCATGGAGACACACTATCCACAATGCTGCAGCCTTATTTGAGAACTCACGCTGAACAAGTCTTGAAGAGAAACGACAATGCAGAAAGAATCACAACCCAGAAACATCACCCAAGGAGACCTTCTGCTGTGCTTTCTGCAGCTGGACTTGTTTATTTCAGATTGGCCTTTTTAGTCATCAGCGCGCTTGCAGAAAGCGTAGGATGAGTCCTTCCTGAATCTTCGTTTGTGAAGAAAAGCCAGAGAGAGAGAGATTTAGACCACAACTCTCAACACCCATGCTGCCTGGATGAATTTGTCAGTTGTCCCCCAAAGTGATTTTTTCAAGGCCTGTTCAGGTGAAATTTTACTTGAAATGTGTACTGAAAACAATTAGATCATGCGCTGCACCCTTGGAAGAGTTTAGAGCACTCAAAAGAAGTTACTTTGGAATAGAGCCTTCTTGCTCCGAAAGGGTATTTCACCTGCCTTTTCCTCTGTCACCCCAACCCAAGCACTGGCTCTAATGCACCCAAAGCTAATGTCTGAGTTTTCAGTAAATTACAGGTATTTAAGCTGGCCATTTGGAAAGGCAGACTGACAAATAATTGGCATTTTCTATTGCTCCAGGTTCTTTTGTGGCTGCAGTGACTCCTCCTTAAACTTGTCTGGAGAATCTGTCGGCTGAAGCTATAATTTGTCAGACTGGGTCACTCCAAAGCCTGTCAAGCAGGTTCTGTAACAGTGCTGGGGCTGAGATGATATACCTGGATAGCTGGTAGGCTTTTTCAAAGGCTGGCTATGATGAATTGCCTCAGTGCCTTTGCCCTGCAATCTCTGAGGGCCTGATCTGCATTGCCCTACACTAGTGTAACTGAGAAATATCACTGCAAGGGAGAGAATGATTAAAACAGGCTTTTGAGTGTACCCAGAATAAATCACATGCAAAAAGAAAAAATTATCGAAAGCCTAGAGTGACCTTTTATACCCATATAACTGAACAGCATAAGAAATGTTTTAGCTTTGCTTTCAGTAAACTTTTTGGCCAATAGGATATGGTTTACCTCTATCCTTTAGTAGCTTCTGAGCCAGCCTGTGTGATACAATAATGATTCTGCTCTTCAAAATGAGGTTTGTCTTTTACAGAAGTTGCACAGAGAGAATAGCAGCTTATAGAAGGTGTAGATCAGGGGCTTTTCTAAACAGCGAAAATACTCATAGAATTCAAGGAGGGTATCTTTTGTCCAATGGGATCCCATATCATTTTGTTGTATTCAGAAGGAGGGAGGCAAAAACCACAATATACTGTATAGGAAAAGCCTTTGCAGCTTTTCCTGAAATGTTTTTTTTTTTTAAAACTGTGATGGAATTGTGCATTCCTACTCATTGGGACAACCAATTTGCTTTGCTGCACTTTCACAATAAGAGCGGAAGTGGAAAGCTGATTGGTTGGATGTGCACAGGGGTGTGTGGAGCTTGCTAGCAAGGCAGCACCCGGAAATGCCATGTTGGATTTTCACTGTAGCGATTGTGTGCTGAGGCAATGGAACAGCCTTTATTTTCTGTTTATTTAAGTGGAAGGACACACTTCCGCACCTGGGATTTGCTATTAAAAAAACCTTGTTTGGCAGTGGAAACTGGTGAGAATAAAAATGCATGTAATTAATTCACTTGTGCCTGCCATCTTGATTCACAGGCATGCCCGTTTGAACATGAAATGCAGATAACTTCACATACCTGTGCTCTTGAAAAACAACTGTGGACACAAATGAAAGCTGCTGCAAATTGGTGTTACTGTGCACCAATCCACATCTTATTACCTTGTATAGACAAGCCCAAAGTTTAATATGAACAAAGCTTGGAAATATTGCTTTTTTTGACTATATCACCCAGAATCTCCATGCTGTGGCCATAATTCTGAAAGGATTCCAGAAACTGTAGTCCAAAAAAAAGTAATTATCCAAATTTCTGAATTTAAGCCAGACCTCAGCCCTTCCTATAAAATAAAATATTGTATTGTGCAGTTGCAGTTGTTAATTGCTGTCAAGTTGGCATTGATTTGTGGCAATCCTATGAATGAAAGACCTCCAAGATACCTTATTCTTAACAGCCCCGCTCAGGTCTTGCAAACTCAGAGCTGTAGTTCCTGCCATTGTAGAAGAACTTCTTCCTGAAAGCCAATGTGGCTTCAGAGCCAATAGGAGTACTACAGATATGGTATTTGTCCTTAGACAACTGCAAGAGAAATGTAGAGAGCAGAACAAGGGTCTCTATGTAACATTTGTTGACTTCACCAAAGCCTTCGACACTGTGAGTAGAAAAGGTCTGTGGCAGATCCTGGAAAGACTAGGATGTCCCCCACACCCCAAATTCCTTAAAATGATTATCTTGCTACACAAGGGCCAGCACGGTCAAGTCAGATACGGCGGTGCTGTTTCAGAGCCCTTTCTAATAACTAATGGAGTGAAGCAATGTTGTGTTCTTGCACCAACCTTATTTACAATCTTCTTCAGCATGATGCTCCAAAGGGCTACGGCAGAGCTCGAAGAAGATGACGGCATCTATATACGTTACCGTACTGATGGTAGCTTGTTTAACTTAAGCTGTCTGAGGGCTCGCACTAACTAGATTTTCAGTTCAGTTCAAGCAAATCTTCACAGCTAAGGGCCTAGAATCACAGTTTTAAACTATGTTCTTGAGCAGTTACCCTGTGTCCTTGAGTGGTATTTGCACTTCAAAATTATGTAAATTTCCTATCATTTTAATATTCATTGCTAAGTGATATGGAATCCTGTGAATTTTTTGGTGTGGTACTTAGAATTCTCTGTGAGAAATTTCTAGTGACTATCTACAAAGAAATCTAAAGGTTCCTCCAGATAGGGAAAATGTGCTGGGTGGTTTCAGTATTTGTTGCTGTAGCTCTCAGAGTTTTTAAAAAAATATCCAAATCCAATTGTATCCAATATCCAATTGTTTATTTCTATAAAAAAAATTATATTGTAATTTTTATTTTTGTATTGTTTTTAACCTGTATTGTTTTAAAGATGCTGTTAGCTGCCTTGAGTCCCATGGCAGGAGAAAGATGAGATATAAGTGAATGAAATAATAATAATAATAATAATAATAATAATAATGAGGCAAGTTGCCTTTCTCCCTAGACTCAGCCTGTACCATTACATGGTCCCAGCTGTTCATAAACGCTGGCAGCCCTTCTTTATTTTGTGCCTTGAACATATGATTTATTCTTTCAAAACACTGCTGAAAAACTAAGCAAGCTGAAATATGACTGGCCCTTAGAGGCTTGATCCAAAGAGAAAAGGAAATTGGTAAGAAAAAATGCCATTTGACTTCTGGGACCCTGTGAGTTAGCCCTTTGATGCCTCTTGACAGTGTTCTCTCAACTGCTCAAGCCAATGTTGGAACGCAACAGTTAAGGAATGTTTCACAGGCTGTGAGAGAAGGTTACAAACCAAAGAAAGGCAAATGGCTGCAGGCAGGTTGATGTACGTGAAGGCAGTCTCATTCATGGGTTGCCTCTTAGGGCTTAAGCAAAGAACAACAAGGGCTGAGCAAAAGAAAAGGGAGAGAATCTGCCTAAACTCCCTAAGTCAGGTTTTGTATATGCTGCTTGAAGATGATTCACTGTCTGGATTTCACTTTGTACAACTTCGCTGCCAGACAGGGTGTCTCTTCACAGCTGTAGAGTGCTGACTATAAACTGCTTGTGTCAATCCACCCTTTACTGTGAGGTTTTTCATTCTGGTTGTTTTCTCAGTTTTGCAACATGCTCCAGGAAAGTCTCTCCTCTCCACTTTTTTATTCTCTATTTAGGAAAATGCTGGGGGAGCGGTGTGTGTGTGGGGAAACAATCAGTGGGTTAGGAGTCTGTTACTTTTTCTTTCCTTCCCTTATCCATCCTCCGTGCCTTTATTAGCAGTTTGTCTTGGGGCTGGTTTACACGGCAGGTTTTATTGCGTTAAGTTGCGCTTTAGCTCTTTCCCGCATCAGTGGTGGGTAGTTTACAAGGTATATGTTTACACAGCTCTATTTTGTGGCTCTTTGATTTTTTCCGCTTTGAGGTTCACACAGCCAAATGTGCTGGGGGCATGGCCAAGCATTGGAAAGGGAAAGGAATGCCATAGGAATGTCTGCCCTGGCCCCAACTCTGTGCTGAACAGCTTTTAGAGGCAGTCCCCCCCACCACCACTCCCTTTCCACAATTCAAACGGATCACAGCTGACGAACTCAGCTTTTACAAACTTTCAAAACAGCAGAGAGGATGAGAAGGAATGCTCCCTGAATGAAAATTGTTGGGAATCCTTTTTGTTTGCAAACTGGCTGTCTTTCCCTCCCTCCCTGCCCCTCTTTTAAGCCTACCCCTGCATCATCAACCAATCACAATGCAGCTCTGCTGTAATCCTTAGTGGAATGGTAGTTTACACTGCCAATAAAGCGCTACATTGCAAATATACCTGCAAAAGTAGCGACATCCCTTGCCACGCTATATTTGGGTGTTTTACCTTCCCCCCTTCTGAATGAGGCGATGCTGTGCTGCAATCCGTGGGAACTATGAGCTATCTTAGCGGTATATTTAGAGGAGTATTTGCCCATGTAAATGACCCCTTGGAGAAATTGAGCATGGAAATCTTTCCCCAACAACCCTGAGCTTGGAAACATTACTTTTTGGACTACAGCTCCCAGAATCCCCATAAAGCATGGCCAGTGGCTGTGCTGGTTGTGGTGTTTGCAATCCAGAGAGTAATCTTTACAGGCTCTGAGTCACTGCCCCCCAACACCAACAGATTCCTCCATGATATTGGCAAGCTGCTATTAAAAGCACAGATGTTGGGCTAGTAATAAAGTGGCTAGTGCCAGTACCTCTGGAGAATCCTGCTGAAAACCAGCCTGCAGATGTGCATCTTCTCAGGAGTAAGGATGTGAAAAGCTCTCTGTTTCAATTTTGTTGCATTGCTCCAAATCCCACCTGCATTTTCTTCCTGTCTTGTTTCATATCAAGCTGAGATACAATTTTCTTATTCCTGCACTGAAATTTGTAAAATATATTTTACCTTACATTTTCCAAAACATTAAAATGCATTTTTCCTAATGTGCAGATTTATTGACACATTTTACTGACTGCACACAGTTTGTCCCATTGACTAAAGCAGGGATGGGCAAAGTGAATCTCTGGGATGTTTTGGCACCCCACAACCCCTCCAGACTCCCCTGGCCATTCGTTTTCTGCTTATTAAACAAATGGTACATTCTTTAATGCTGCTTTAAATTTAGCCAGCATATCTGGCTGTCAAATTGCTTTTGGCAGGTCATTCCACAGTCTGGAGGTGGCTGAAGGAAAAAGTCCTCTGGGTGACAGTTGCCAGCCTAGTCCTGGCAGACTGAAGTAAACGGCTCCCAGAGGACCCGAATATATGGGGTGGATTATACAAAAGGCAATCCTGATAGAATGGCATCTTGTGGTATGCCTTATAACATCTCCTTTTTTGAGGAGCAGCTATGCTCAAGCACCACCATCAGGAATCTACCTGAAAGATAGGACCAGAGCCACTGGAGCACAGTGCCCCAATTCCCATTCCTTTCAGATGTTCCAGAAAGATACCATGGTCAAGTATATTAAACACTGTTGAGAGGTCCAAAATCATGAGCCAAGAACACACACTCCCTGTTAATGCTCAGGTGAAGAGTGTTCATTAAGATGAGCATAGCAGTCTCAGCTCCATAACCTGCTCTGAAGCCAGTTTGAAATATGCATAGAAAACCCGTATTGTACAAGACTTCCTGGAGTCAGAAGGCAACTGTCACTTTGTCCAGAAAAAGGAGATTTGATACTGGTCTATACTTAACATCAGTGGGGTCCAGGGAGGGCTTTTTTAGAAGCCATCATACCACTCTTTCTTTTAAACAAGAAGGAAAGCTTCCCTCCCTGAGAGATGTTTTAATAACATCTTGTATCTGAGATCTAATTGCATCTCCTCCTCGGACAACCAGACAAGAAGGACAGGGATCAAAGGGACAAGTTGTCTTCCTTACTTGTCTTAGCAGCTTGTCCACATCTGCAGTACCCACATGGTTTGTAAGCATAACCCCGACAGAGAGGGGCTTAGCTGATTTATTTTTTTTAAAACAGTATTAGCAACATTTACAAAGAAAAGCTCTATCAGTGCCTGCTGCCTATTAGTCATCAAAGGTGAGGCAGATGTCAAGAAAGGAGAAAACATTCTTGGCTGTGTTAGCTCTTTTGTAAGTCTCCTTAGCAAGTGTCACCTTGTATCTGTCTTGTTATCTTTTTTGTAATAGGCAAAGCTGTTTTTTCTTTCTTTAAAAAAAACAGCCTTGGCCTTGTCAAGTTGCTCTTTTAGACTACAGTTGTGCCTGCAGGTTAAGCATTTGTGAACTTGATTATTTGCAGATTACTTGTCCGCAGTTATTTGTTCCTGCCTCCATTGCAGCCCTATGAGCGACCCTCCCCACCACAAACTAGGCATTTCTAGGTCCTTCAGCATGATAATATGGTCAGCTTGACCATAGTACCACACTGGAGGACCTAGAATGCTTAGAGAAGTGTTCTCTAGGGTAAAATAGATAGATAGATAGATAGATAGATAGATAGATAAATAGTGGGCCTATATTTGTGGTTTTTCCACTTTTGCAGGGATCCTGCACCGGCCAGCTGTACAACTTCCAGAATTCCTCCACTGAAATTTTTTCCCAAGCTCTTTTCCCCAGAACTGGTTTTCTGATTTCTTTCACTCTTCAGCTTTCTTTTTTGGCCAGCTGTTTGTTTTAATTTCTTAAACTGCATTGAAATGTTTGATGGAGGTGTAGATACACTTTTTAAATTAATACGTACAACTATATCTAAAGAGAACCTCCATGTCCATAGGTAAAATGTCAGATGCTGGGAAATTAATGCCCTTCTTGTTCCATACAAGGATCTGGATGTTTGCTTCCCCACCCACCAACCCCTTTTTCTTTTTAATTGCTTAACAAGAGGGACCTTTCCCAGTGTGGTGCAGAAAGTCTTGGCAAATTGAAATGGGCTTCATCAGGGATACATAGTTGTAGCTCTACAGTTCCATCTTTGCACTCAGGAATGGATCATGCATGCAGACACTGGTAAAATCTGGAATTCTTTTTGCTGCTTTCTAGAATGAGATGATATTCTCTCCAGGGCAAGTGTGAATGGCTCTGAGTGGTCCTAGGGCTGCTTTGAACCCCAGGGAACCCAAATGATGTCTTTGACTTTCTCTTTCCTTTGCTCTATATCAAGGTCTTGGTCAGCCTGAGGATGTGGCCCTCAGTGTTCCCATTTTCCTAAGGCCAGATCATTACAATGAATTATTGATGGATACACAATTCACTGTTCATCTCACTCATAAACCAATCTGGCAGCAAAGTTCTTAGAAGGCTGTGTGAACAGGAATCAAGAGACTTCCCACACCGTTAGCCAGAGACCACAAAACACCATCTACTTCCTCTGAAGAGGTTACATGTTGAGCCACAGCTGTTGTATGCTTAATGGCTGTACAAATCAGAGGCAATAGCAAATGATCTCAGCAGCACCAGAGTGCCTATCAAAGGGGGAAGGGGCAGATGGCTATGACTCAACACACTCCCCAACCCCTTAGATCAGAACAGAATGCATTGTCACTAGCTACAGCCAGAGTGAGTGAAGTGTAGTCCTCCAGTTTTGCTGCCCTGCAACTCCTAGGATTCCTCAACATTGGCTATGCTAGCTAAAGCTGATGGGAATTGCAGTCCAACACCTGGAGGGCCACACTTTGCCCACCTCAACATAAAGACATATTTTAAAATGTACAAGTGAGAGCTGTAACAAAATATTGCAGTGTGGTGTGCTCCTGTTCACAGTTCAAGTTAGTTATGTTCTTTCAAGATATTCCATTCCATTTCCACTCCCACCTAGTTTATTTCTCCTCCAGCCATGAATCCCAAGGAGGTTCCGTCTTCACTGAGATGCATCTGGGATGGTCTTCATAGGGCCTCTCACCCCCTCCCACAAAAAGATTTTTTTTAATACTTCTGCAAACCTTGGAGTTCCCCTCTATTGTTCATGGGTGCAGCCATTTTGGTTATCTAAGGATCGATGCTCACCTCTGAACTTCAGAAATAGAGAGAATGATAACAGGGATCCATTGCTACAGGATGAGTTTAATCAAAGCTGCAAATTTGTTTGCTTATTTGAGGCTGCTTTCTTACTGGAACCATTTGGAGTGTTAAGGCAATGAGAGGGTGAACAGGGGGAAACTGAGGACATTTTCAGATGATCCTTGCCATGCTTGGATCGCCTGGGAGAAGTTCGTTGCAGCAGCATGGCAGAGGGTCGATTTCGGACGATGCTGTGCCTGCTGCGAGATCGTCCGTCCCTCTTGTGCTTAGGCTTGGAGCCCGCCGTGCTATATTTGGCAAGATTTTATTCACGGACAACCTCTGTGAATAAAATCTTGCCAAATATAGCGTGGCAGGCTCCAAGCCTAAGCGCAAAAGGGATGGACGATCTCGCAGCAGGCATGGCGTTGTCCAAAATCGACCCTCTGCCACCCTGCTTCAACGAACCTCTCCCAGGCAATCCTTGCGCAGCAGGGATCATCTGAAAATGTCCTAAGGGTCCGTAGTTAAAAAGTAACTAAAAGAAGGTACTTTTGAGATTAGAACATTAGAAAACCCTTTAAAAATAATATTAAACTAACTACTATTTGGCCTTAGAGCTATTATTTATTATTTTTAAAGAGAAATACATAAGATATAGAGATAAAAGCAAAATCAGCCCATATTCAGAACCAGGTAAGAGATATGACTGTCTGAGGCAAAGGACAAGATGGTGTCTCCTCCAGCACATGAACAAAAGCTGGCAGTTATCTTGTTTTAACAGTTGTAGTGACAAGATGATGCCTTCTGCCACACCCAAGGGCAACAGACTAGCTTAGAGCCAGAGTAGACAGTGTATGTCATATGTCAAACAGGGCTCTGTCCTCCAGCATCTTGTCCAAGGATGGGAATCATACAGCTTTTCAGATGTCGGACTGTAAGTTCCAGTATTCCAAACCAGTGGCAATGTTGGCCACAACTGAGAGGGGGATACAGTTCAAACAATATCTGGAGAACTACAGAAACTCCCCTCTCATCTTGCTACAGTTTGCTGCCCCTTCCCAGCAACTACAGCCTGAGGCAGGCATCTCACTCTGCCCAATGTTAGGGCTTGCCTTTCCCATGTTACTAATCTGAATTTGACTTTGGGAACTGTTAACAAATATCAGCATTTGTGTCAATAAACACTTAAATTCCATCCTGTTTTTTGTTTAAAAAATATTGAGCACTAAAATGATATAACAGTTTCACATATTCAATATACTTATACCTTATTTGCACCAAACACCTAAACTCATCACGATGCTTAAATATGGGGTTGTGGGTGGTGTTGTTGTGTGCCTTCAAGTCATTTCTGAGTTATCATGACCCTAAGGTGAAGCTGTCATGGGGTTTTCTTGGCAAGATTTATACAGAGGTAGTTTGCCTTTACCTGAGGCTGAGAGAGTGTGACTTGTCCAAGTGGGTTTTCATGGCCAAGCAGGGATTCGAATCCTGGTCTACAGAGTTCTAGGACTTTACCAGACCAGGCAAATATGGCATCATAAGGACGCCTAATGATGGCGAAAGGGCACACATACCAGATAATGTCGTCCTTTCATGATCACATATTGTTAAAAAGCCATGCTTTTTTGTTGACAGCCCAAGCCGTCAATAGATCTCCTCTTCTGCTTTTCTGCCAGCATTGTCGGCATTAGAATCCTCTCATCATTGTGCTCATGTGAATGCAGCATCAATGGGCAAACACTTCCAGGTGAGAGCATGACAGCCAGGTAGGGGATGCTCTTTTTATGACCCCCCCCCGTGTACTTGGGACTTAAAAGTGTGTTTCTGTGTTTGTGTTAACATGTTTATTTTGTTTTTATTTTTTAATTTCCCACGCTAGCATCTTCTCACGAGAATTGGTGAGATTTCAACCCCAGAAGTAAATAGAGCTCTGTTTGTACTCCGTTACAGTTGTCCCTTCACATTCGCTGGGGTTTGGTTCCAGGACCCCCCGTGAATACCCAAATCCGTGAATACTCAAGTCCCATTATATGCAATGGCATAGCAAAATGGTGTCGCTTATATAAGATGGCAAAATCAAGGTTTGCTTTTTGGATTATTATTTTTTAAAGAATATTTTCAAGCTGTGAATACTTAAAACTGTGAATGTCAAATCCGTGAATGTGGAGGGACAACTGTACTGCTGGGGAAGCCTCGTTGACCCTGGAAAAGGTAGGTCTGGTAGGGAGGTTCTTTTGCTGCATAAAAACAACACAATTTATGCCTGCAAAAGAATGTTATGTGGGGGTGGTCTGATAAAGTCCCTAGTCCAACACCCAAACCACCACACCGACTCTCAAATACAGGGTGGAGGGACTTAAATCAATAGTACCTTAATATTCTTATGCTAAAGAATTGTCAGTGTTTGTCTGGTATCAGTGTCTTTCCCCCCAACCCTCACAAACTATGGCCTTGTGGGATTATATCACTGGAGTTCATGGGAACCCAGACCTTTTTTTGGCAAGTCTTTCATTTAGGATGAAAACCAAGTTATCTCAATAAATAAGCGAAATGAAATTGGGAAGAAAAGAACAAGAAAGGACTCCCCTCCCCTCAAAAAATATTGCTCACATAAGGAGTTAGTGAAATCCAGGGCATGCAGGGCACGACAGATAAGCACACCCTACTGAGATTTAATGCTGGATCACAAATTAGTCCAAGGAAGGGAGGCATTGTTTAAGAGAATAGCTCCCACTCCAGCTTGCTAATTAATCAAGCACAAAAGGCTCATCAAGAAAAAGAGCAACGACAAGAGGCAGATTAAGGCAAGGTTGCCTTGAAGGTTAAAGATGCACAGGTTTTAAAAAATTAAATAATGAACAGTACAAAAAAGTTGCTGCCATCTACCTGCATTTGTATGTTCCACTGGAAGTTTGAAAGACACTAGCAGAAGTTGGAACTTACCTGAGAGGTTGTCTGATATTTTGCCCTTCATTTACCCTGGCATGGAGAGAGAGATTGTTCTGGAGAGTGGAGCTTTAGTTTTAAGCTTCATCCACAGATGCATCACACACCCCTGTGAGAACAAAGGGCTTTTTCCAGTGATGCTGAGGAGTTCCTTTAGAGCCACTAAAGGCCACCAGGACATGTTTAAAAGCTCAGATCTGGTTTTAATGGGAGTATTCAGCCTGAGCACAGTAAGAGTAGAATATCTCTAAGCATGTACAGATGGCATTTCTCTACCAATGATTGCTTGTGACAGCTGCCACCACACATCTGGTATTATGGAGCAAGATTTCTAGCTTCAAAGGATGTAATCCAAAAGAGACTTGGAAAGATTCAGGGCCAGTCTACAGGTGGGATTATACTCCTGATACAAGCGCATTATTGCAAATGTGCAGCAAAGCTCAAGTGTCTCAATGATATTTGGACCACTCATGGGAAATCGAGGCAACTCATCTTTTCCTTGTCTAAACAGAGTGGGACACGAATCAAAATGGAGTTGATGGGTAAATTACTATGCTGTGTTTATTGTCCCAATGAGGTGTGCACTTCACACTATTTTTTAAAAACTGTCAATCAACTTTGTGCATGTGTGATCGACTGCCTGTGTTGTCACATACTTCCTGTGGTGCTTCCTATGTCCTCCCCTTCTGCCTCCCCTCCCACCAACTTCTGCTCTTATCTGGAAATGTGATTCGATGTGATTGGTTGTCCCAATGGGTGGGGGTGTGCATTTCCATTGCAGTTTTTTTAAAAAAAAACTTTGGGAAAAGTCACCGAGATTTTCCCCACATGGTTTCCCCAAATTTTGGTCCCCCTCCCTTCATAAATGACAGACAGGTGGTTTACCATAAACTGAAACAAAAGAAAGCCAAAACCTGTCATTTTGTTTTGGTTGTTATTCTTGGAGACATATTTAATCTTTTTGTGGCTATTTTTTGGGGGTCTTTTTTGGTGCATTTCTGTAGATGTAATCATAGGGCTTATCTACACCAGCGGGGTATGCCAGCTTCCTGCCGGTGTATCCTGGCTCTGGATCTGGCCCGTTCTGCCCCTGTTACCTGGAGAAAACAGGCCAGCATCTAAACAGGAAGGCCAGCCCATTGCTGCAGCTGAAGCCACCATAATTTTTACTGCTGACACGGAAGCCAGGAAGAGGGCCCGGAACATGTGACTGCATAACCCATGCATGTAACCTGCCTTGGTCACATGCTGGGGGACCCCTGCCTGGATTCTGGGAGAGCCAAGTAGCTGACAGTGGCAGTGAGGGCCAGTGTGCTTGGGCAGGCTCCCATGGAGAAGTGGGCCTTGATCTGTTCCATCCAGGCCTTACTGGGTTAAACTGTACTTTCTTTTCATGGTTTATCAGACCCCACCCCAACTTGCCCTTGTTCCAGCCCTGTATCTGCCCTGGGGATGGTGAGGGCTGCTTGGGGGCATATCAGGGCAAAAGCCCTGTTTTGTATAGACTGCAGGGCTCTGGAATGGGGACAAGCTGAGGTTCATAGCCTGTGTAGGTAAGCCCATAGTTGCTTTTTGTACAGACTCATAAAAATATTAGCAATTGATGTGTTGTATTTTTGTTCACTTGGGGTGTCCTTTTATGTTTGGTTTCTGTGTTTGTGCATGCGTGTTCATGTGCATCTAGCTACACAAAGGGGGGAAAACATTTGTTTTGAACAGATAGAAATTTTGCATAAAGTATCTCTTGTGCACATTGGAGAAACCACAGCAGGTGGAAAAATTGATGTCAGTTTTGGAGATAAGATAGTTTGAGGGGGATGGAGAATCCTCTGTCAGGGTAATATTGCTTTAAGTGCACAAGGAAAAATGTTGGAGCAACAGACCACAGACTAGCACAACTAAACTGCATTTGATCATAGCTGTGGCTAGGCAGAAGGCTGCCAATCAAACACTCCTATATAGATGAAGCTGAAGATGCACTGTGTGTGTGTTTTGGTGTCATGGAGAAGGAGGAGTGTTGGTGGATATTGGAGAAATTGCTGTTGAGTTTGTTGATGAGGCTTGCTGTGTATATACTCTATTTGTTTATTCTGCAACTGAAGATAAAGGCCTCCAGATATCTTTTGATGAACCTTGCTGTCTGTAAGTCTTTCTTGAGTGTGAAAATGGGTCAGAGCTGTGAAATGGCTGCTAGCTTATGCCTTTGTTTTTGTGCCCTTTCTGCTGTGCAATTCTGTTGTTTGGCTACTTCTGGGTTAGTTCATCCCCAGGCTGTGCCAGGTGTCTCTCAGTGGGCCTATCTCTCTCCCTCTGGCTTTTCTTCGCAAATGAAGATTCAGGAAGGACTCATCCCACGCTTTCTGCAAGTGCGCTGATGACTGAAAAGGCCAATCCAAGATAAACAAGTCCGGTTGCAGAAAGCACAGCAGAGGGTCTGAGTGGGTATCCTCAAGATACTTGCTGATATTCTACATGAACTACTTAGTTACATATGCATAACTAAGTAATGACTCCTGGTCTGACCCCCACAGCCCACCTTAATAGCCAGTAGGTGCCTCAAGCAAAGGAAGTCTATTCAGCTGCTGATTGAGGCACAAGGAAGATGACATTTCCAGCCCTCCTTCCACTGGCAAGTAAGGCTGAGATGAGGAATTGTGACAGGGGTCCTGCTTCTGATTATTGTAGCCTCACTCAGAAATGGGCTAGAGCTGGAAATATCTTCCTTGTACCCTGATCAGTAGCTGAAATATCTTCTTCCCCTGATGCAGCTATTGGCTGTTAAGGTGGGATGGGGGGCAGTTACAAGTGTAGCAATAGTGCCACAATCATGACTACTGAATATAGAGCAGTTACAGATCAGTAACTCGAGGTTACAAAGTTAACTGTTAAATGGATTTGTAATTGGTTGACCAGCTGAACCCAAAGGCTGCTCAGCAGTGGCTCCTCTTCCTCTTAGAAAGATGTGACCAGTGGGGTGCCACAGGGTTCTGTCCTGGGCCCAGTGCTATTCAACATCTTTATCAATGACTTGGATGAGGGAATTAGGGGCATACTTATCAAATTTGCAGATGACACCAAATCAGGAGGAGTAGCTAATACCCTAGAGGACAGGATCAAAATTCAAAATGACCTGGATAGAGTGGAGAGCTGGGCCAAAGCTAACAAAATGAAATTCAATACGGAGAAATGTAAAGTACTGCACTTAGGGAGGAAAAATGAAATGCATAGATATAGGATGGGGGAGACCTGGCTGAATGAGACTATGTGTGAAAGGGATCTAGGAGTCCTTGTAGACCACAAGTTGAACATGAGTCAACAGTGTGATGCGGCAGCTGAAAAGGCCAATGTGATTTTGGGCTGCATCAATATACGTATAGTGTCTAGATCAAGGGAAGTAATAGTGCCGCTCTATTCTGCCTTGGTCAGGCCTCACCTAGAATACTGTGTCCAGTTCTGGGCACCATAATTCAAAAAGGATATTGACAAATTGGAGCGTGTCCAGAGGAGGGCGACTAAAATGGTGAAAGGTCTGGATACCGTGCCTCATGAGGAGAGGCTTAGGGAGCTGGGTATGTTTAGCCTGGAAAAAAGATGGTTAAGAGGTGATATGATAGCCCTGTTTAAGTATTTGAAGGGGTGTCATATTGAGGATGGAGCAGACTTGTTTTCTGTTGCTCCAGAGAGTGGAACACGGAGCAATGGCTGCAAGCTCCAGAAACAGAGATTCCACCTCAACATTAGGAGGAACTTTTTGACAGTGAGAGCTGTTCAGCAGTGGAACACGCTCCCTCAGAGTGTGGTGGGGTCTTCTTCTTTGGAGGTCTTTAAACAGAGGCTGGATGGCCATCTGTCGGGGATGCTTTGATCATGATTTCCTGCATGGCAGGGGGTTGGACTGGATGATCCTTGTGGTCTCTTCCAACTCTACAATTCTATGATTCTATGATCCTATGAAATCTCTTATGCAGCTGTCCTAACCTCTCTGAGATATAAATTGATATTCTTAGGGATTTTTCCATCATTTCTCTTTCCACCCCCTTATTCTCTCACTTACTAAAAGTTTATATCTGTGTTAGGAAAGCTCTCCAAGGGTACTAAACTATCTTTAACAAAGTTCCAAACATAGCCCTTATATTTGCTGGAAAACAAGTCAAATATAGTGCATATGTTCTGCTATTCCAGGCCTCCTCAAGATTTTATTTAATACCAAAAAGTGACACACATTACTGCTGTAGGATAAGCTTAATTGGTGGTAAATTGATGCTGTAGGTGATCTACAATACGGGAAAGTA
This sequence comes from Gambelia wislizenii, assembly GCA_030847615.1. Classification (NCBI taxonomy): domain Eukaryota; kingdom Metazoa; phylum Chordata; class Lepidosauria; order Squamata; family Crotaphytidae; genus Gambelia; species Gambelia wislizenii. The sequence goes on from JAUMIR010000004.1 coordinate 40,657,179, forward strand.
TCACAACTTTTTAGGAGTGATATGTCCTAGCTTTCCCCCATAGTAAGTGGTAGAACTGGGCCTGGAAACAACAAATTCTACCCAGACTTTGCCAGGCCCAGCCCTGCAAATTCCTGTGGCTGGACAATGTTGCCTGGACTGGGGTTCATCTCCCGCTCCCAACCCTGGAAGAGAAAATGAGAAGATGGATCACTATTATAGAACCAAACAAAGAAATCTGAACTTTATAGACATGTTTCACCTCCCATCCTAATATACAAGAACAGTATAAGTATGCTAGTAACAGGCAGCTGTATTGATATCCTTCAGCAGCAAGGCTAAAGCATAAACTAGCAGGGCCAACTGAGCACAAAATAGTCCTTCTTATGCCACTGGACAGCTGTTAATAAATGGCCCTCATGCTGATAGATTCCAGAACCCATCCACCTGATGGTAAGGCGGACATATTCATTAGAGTGCATCAGTTTTCTCAGAAGCCAATAGCGCTCTGGAAGCCTCTTCCTTATAAACAAGTCAAGGACAGGAGTGGCTGGATGCAGCTCCTGGCAGATTCTGGTATCTGAATTTGGTTTCTGGTCCCTAAGGGTTTGCTTACTCTTGTAGTATACTGTACGTGAGTTTGGGTACATTTTTATTTTTCAAAAATTGATATGCAAAATAATTTAGCATTTGGCACTCGTATACTATCAAATGTTTCACAGATGAAATCCGAGATATGAGTGGTCAAGCAATACCTGAATGTGGTCAAGATAGTAAAAGTTATTCATGAGGAAGAATGTACCAACCAGGAGAGGCTGCAGCAGTTTGCTTTTGCCTGAGTCCACTGAGAAGGGTAAAATTCTGACCCCTGCACTGAGTACAAACTTCTGGACTTTGAACTCAGTTTGCAGCAACTGAAGTAAATTGAGAACAAAGGAGAAGGTGGGATATTGAGTACCTTGTAATAACGGCATTGAGTACCTTGTAGTAATGCATCAGCAACATGTCTTAATGGTGTTTTTGGCCCCAGAAGCCCCCAGAAGCTTCACATGCCAGATGGCGGCCATGTGTGATTTACTTGCATTAGTACTTTGCTGCCGCCAAACTTTTTTTTTAAAAAAAATAGCCAGTCACCTAAAGTGTGCTGGACTGTTAGAGCAATTTTTCAAGTTAAAAGGATAGCAAAGCAAAACACACACACCGTTTTATCACCTTAGCGATTGCTAGCTAAGGTGAAAATCCAACATGGCAGCAGTGTGTGCTTGCCCTGTTAGCAAGGCCTGCCCTGCGCTCACCTGGCAAATCAGCTTTGAGCTTCCTCTTGTATGGGGAAGTGATTCAAAGCAAATCGCTTGTCCTAATGAGCAGGAATGTGCACAGGGGTATTTTGACCATTTGGACAACCCCTGGGACACATGAAAACAGCTGAAAAAATGGGATGATAGGATTAATTGGGACTGCTGGATGAGATGCATTGGAAGCTTCAATTTTCTGACCACAACCATTAGGGGTGCAAAGGAGCTATTCTCCAGAAACCAGCATTTGGCATTAGATGCCTGTATAAATGTACTTTAAGTAAAATGCTTACGCATGAACCGGGAGGATCTCTATATACGACAGTACATATTGTAATTTTACAATACCTTTCTGTATTTGAGACATTAACTTTGTGAAATATAGTGAGAACTACTACTGGAAAAGGGATATCAAAAGATTCTCGGTCAGAACAGAGAGAAGAGAAGGCAACAAGATGAAAGCAGATTACAAAATGTCTGAGAAAAGATTTGGTTACAAAGGTGAACCCAGCATAATATCTAGGGAAAGTTGTATATAATAGAGGTCTTCTAAGAATTGAGGCAACTTGGGGAAAATATAGCAGTAAGTGAAAGAGTTCAAAGGTGTATCTAGAGTGTTGAAAAGATTTTACACTCCATACACTCTTGGTTTCAAGTGCAGTATATTTGCTGTCTTGATCTCTGAACTCCCTTGAAAGAGGTTGCTTCCCTATCTGTCATTTTACTCCTAACTCAGCTGGACTAGAGCAATTGACAGGCTTGTGGGTTTTGTAATACAGGAGAGTCACAGGCCTCTACAGCTATATTTGGATGTCATACATTTGTACCTTCCACCATACAGCAGACGTGATATAAATTTTGTAACATCACTACTGTTTTACCACCATGTTACACAGTTGCATTTGCCAGTAAAATATTATTAAAACCAAACTGTTCTGTGAAGAGAAGATAATCTCTCTAGGCCTGACAGCTAATTGGCAGTGATGGGCAATTGATATTCCAATCAGGTTATGCCTTGCTATGAAAGTAAAGATTGATAAAGCAGAATGGTTAAGAGTGAGAAGGAAAAACTTAGGGCTTTATCAGACCCCCCCCCCCGATAATGTTTTTTTGCTGGCATAAATTGTGTTTTTATGTTGGCAAAAGAACCCTCCCTACCAGATTTATGCTGAGCAGCATAAAAGAGGCTTCCCTGGCAGTAAAGAAGCACAAACAGAGCTGTTTACTCCTGGAGTTGAAACTGATATCTTGCAAAAACACTCTAGCATGGGAAATTCAAAAACAAACAAAATAAACACATAAAACTTTCAGAAAAGCATAGAAACACACTTTATAAGTCCCAAGTACACAGGGTGTGTGTGTATATATCATAACGAGAGTGTCCCCTACCTGGCTGTCATGATCTCAGCCAGAAGTGTTTGCCCATTGATGCTGCATTCACGTGAGAATAATGGCATGAGGATTCAAATGCCAGCAATGCTGGCAGAAATGAGAGATCTATTGATGGCTGGGCCATCAATAAAAAAGTATGCCTCACTTACAGTACATGATTGTGAAAGATCTACATCATCTGGTATGCACACCCTTTTGTGATCATTAGGTATCCTTATGACACCATATTTGTCTGGTCTGATAAAGTTTGTAGTCTTTAGTATGGGGCTGGCTGGCTAAAGCATAGAATCATAGAATTGCAGAGTTGGAAGAGACCATGAGAGCCATCCAGTCCAACCCCCTGCCACACAGGAAATCACAATCAAAGCATCCCTGCCAGATGGCCATCCAGCCTCTGTCTGAAGACCTCCAAGGAGGGAGACCCCACCACACTCCGAGTGAGCGTATTCCACTGCTGAACAGCTCTCACTGTCAAAAAGTTCCTCCTAATGTTGAGGTGGAATCTCTGTTCCTGGAGCTTGCATCCATTGCTCGTGTTTCAGTCTCTGGAGCAGCAGAAAACAAGCCTGCTCCATCCTCAACGTGACACCCCTTCAAATACTTAAACAGGGCTATCATATCACCTCTTAACCGTCTTTTTTCCAGGCTAAACATACCCAGCTCCCTAAGTCTCTCCTCATAAGGTATCGTTTCCAGACCTTTCACCATTTTATTCGCCCTCCTCTGGACACGCTCCAATTTGTCAATATCCTTTTTGAATTGTAGTGCCCAGAACTGGGCACAGTATTTCAGGTGAGATCTGACCAAGGCAGAATAGAGTGGCACTATGACTTCCCTTGATCTAGACACTATACTTCTATTGATGCAGCCCAAAATCACATTGGCCTTTTTAGCTGCCACATTACACTGTTGACTCATGTTCAACTTGTGGTCTACTAGGACTCTTTTGGGACTTGGTATAACTAAAATGGTGTGCAGTGTGCTTGCTTCTAGACTCTTCTAATGTCTATTTAATCTGTACTTTTAACTAACTAGTGATTGCAGAAGCACTCAAGGCTTGTTCCTCAAAATTGAAACTCATTCTATAAAATGCTTTTTATTACTTCTCAGTACAGTTGTCCCTCCACATTCACGGATTTGGCATTCATGGTTTTAAGTATTCAGTTTGAAAACATTCTTAAAAAAATAATAATCCGAAAAGCAAACCTTGATTTTGCCATCTTGTATAAGGGACACCATTTTGCTATGCCATTGCATATAATGACCCTTCGGTTTTGACCTGTTTGGCATGGGAGACCCTACCAGTGGCTATTATGCCACCGCCAGCATAGTTCAAAACATCATTAGGGTATGCAAGCCTCTCTCCCACGACAAGGGGGGCGTCAAAAATGGCAGGATCGGCTCTCTAGCCTTGTGGCAACCGTCCTAGGAGAAGGAAAACTCTAATCCCAAACCCGGGCAGATGGTGCTCGTCCAACCCTGTAAGTTCAACCATCTAAGAGAAGGAAACTCTAATCAAACCTACGACCCGAGGACCTTGCTGCTACCGTCCATGCTTGCAAGGCCAGCAGACGAACCTTTGGTTTAAAGGGTGAGGCCAGTTCTGTGCATGCTGTGCTCCACCAGAAAAATCCATTGCACAGGCTCGAAGGACAAATCCAGTTCCTTCCTGAATCTTCGTTTGCGAAGAAAAGCCAGAGAGAGGGGGGGTTATATAACGGGACTTGAGTATTTATGGATTTGGGTATTCACGGGGGGTCCTGGAACCAAACCCCAGCAAATGTGAAGGGACAACTGTACTTAGGAACAAGATCCATGACTTGGACTCTTGGATAAAGGAAGTATACACACCTAGGGAAAAAAATTATTTAAATCTATCCAGTCAAGTTGTTTTTGTTGTTGTCGTTGGAGAATGTGAAAGATAATAGTGTCTTTCACAAGCAGAAGGTGATCAACAACCTGTTCCACATGACCAACACCACCTGCACACAGGGCCTAATTAAAAAAATAATAATCAGGCTGAGTGTTCTTTGTAAATTAAACATATAAATTAGGGTTATGTACAATACAAAGGTTTATAATAACATTTCATGTCCATAGGCTCTGTAATGTTGCTCTTCAAATATGGAGGAGGAAGAGACAGAGAGAGCTACAGACTACAAAACGGAGGATGAACAAATGTGGATTAACTGCAGACTAACTTTTGGAGGAGTGTGTGGCTAACAAACAGGAAATGACACAAAAACATGCTGTACTGAAACTATCAATGAAGCATGCAGACTAGCAGCTGCTGAGTATAGGCATACTAAGATTGTTACTGCTAACATTTCAACATAAACCAAGGCTTAACAATAAAGCAATTGTAAGCTATCCTAGGGTACATCTGCCCTGCAGAAATAATCCAGTTTGACACTGCTTTAACTGCCATGGCTCAATGCTATGGAATTCTGAGGATTCTGTCAGAGAAATCTGGTGCCACAACAAACTACAAACCCCAGGATTCCATAGCATTGTGCCATGTGTCAAACTGGATTATTTCTGCAGTGCAGATGCAGCCCTAGTCTACTGACTGTCCAGTTCTTTTGTCTCTGGATCTGGTTTCTTCACAGCACTTCCATCTTATCTTCTGATTTCTAACTCTGAGTCCCCCGACAACAGCACTGCCACCTTCTTTTCCATACACAACTCTCCCCCTCAACCTCTTATTGAACCATAGGAACATTAGAGTTTTGCTAAAGTTCAAACTGATGTCGTGACTAGGTTTATTTCCCCTTCTCTCTTGAAGTTTCCAAGACTAGACTTTCAAAATTTTCTATGGACTTGGAATTTCCTGGCCAAGGCAGCTTCTAAACAATAAAGGAAGAACTTTAAAGCCAAGGGTGAGAGCAAAATGGCCAAACAGTTGCATTTCTTGGTCCACTAAAATACACAAAATGTTATAGACTCTTCCACTGTGGCAGAAGGAAATGCAAGAAGTAGTGTAGGATCTATCAGCAGTTGCAAAAGTGCAGCTCCTGGTCTGTTTTTGGCCCTCAAGGCCATTTTAGTAGCCCTCAGATGCTTCTCTAGTCCAGAACATCAAGAAAAAAGGCAGGTAAAGCAGCAACACAGAGGTCATAATGGTTGACAGAAATAAGGGCCAAGGGCCCTTTCACAATACATTTATATATGATTCCACTTTAATGGCCATCACTGCATCCTAAGATTATTGTTTTGTTTTTGTTTTTCAGTTTTGCAGTTCAGGTACCTCAAACCTCAGGTATATAGAATTATTAGAGAGTTTTAGGGTCTTCCCAGTCTACAAACTCCAGATTTTTAAAAGATGCAGTCATGGCAGTTAAAGTGGAATCACAGCACTATAACTGTGTTACCTGAATTGCATGGGGTCCTTGGGGACCCACTTGCGTCACTCAAATTAAAATATTAATATGGGGAATTTTAACTAGCTCAAATTAGGCTGTGAGAGGCTGGGTAACTATGGGATCTGTACACCTATGTATACCAGTACTCACTGATGAGACTCCAAACCAAAAAATAATTTTAATTTTTTTTTTTTTTTGGAAAATAATGACGGAACCACTCACACATGCACTCACACTTCAAGCAATAATGCAAGGCTAACAAAGAATCAGGAGGAAATATTGGGATATAGGAATAGATTCAGGGGGTGATGGACTGTACTTTGCCTGTCAGAAGAGCAGAGGTTCATGCAGCAAAGAAATATGGCTATGCTCACTGGGTGACACAGCAAACTAACAGAGTAAGGGTGTCTGGAAGACTTTGAGTAAGTTTTGGTATGCTATTTATATCCCACATTGTACCCTTAAGGGTATTTTGAGCAGAGAATGATTGTGTGAATCTCCCAGAGTGAAACAATGGAAGCTCTGGCTTCGTTAATTTTACTATTTTATTTATTTTATTTATTTGATTTATATGCTGCCTTTCTCCCAGAATGGGACCCAACATGACTCACAACAGATAAAAACAATTAAATATAACAGTTAAAAGTTAAAAACAATTAAAATCATTACAATTTAAAATGAAATATAAAAGTTAAAAGAATAAAACTATAAAAACATCCCAATAAAAGCCTCTGTGCCCGCAGCTACAAATTAAAAGCTTGCTGGAATAAAAACACCTTTGCCTGCTGGCGAAAGGAAAGCAGGGTGGGGGGGGGCAGCCTAGACTCCTGTAGAAGGGTATTCCAAAGGGTGGGAGCAGCCACCGAGAAGGCTCTCACTTGTGTCCTCACCAAGCAAGCCTGTATTGATGGCGGGACCGAGAGAAAGCCTGTTAATTGATGTTAATGGTTGAAACATTAAGACTGATGGGTTTGATATTACCTTGTATTGTTGGATAGGAGAAGTGTGAAGGGAGATCTTTGCAGAGTAATGGGTATTCTGATCTCTTGTTTGTGTTGGAGTATGACTCATTGCCATGTGTGTCCAGGGTGGATTAGCACATTCCTCCCTAATGATGCATCTAAGGGGGCTCTGCATAACCAGTCCTGGGTGTGTCTGTATTTTTGGGAATTTTCTGAGACAACTTCATTTAGGTCTCTGGTGACCTTTGCATGAACCCTTCTATGGATAGCCTGGTCTACTGGATCTACATGAACTGACAGTAATGTCAATCTCATGAATTATTGCCAATTAATACATTATTGTATGGGAGGGGGTGTAAGGGCATGTAACAACTGTGTAGTGTCAAAGATCCCTGGAGAGACTTATAGACCTATAGTGTGAGTGTATAGCTTTAACATACTGAAATGGAATGCCAAGGTTATCCAGGATTTTGAACTGGATATAGGTTTGTTGGCATGAATCTCTGTGGTTTAAGTAAACAGAGTGATCCAAAACCATCAAACCCACTAGTTCCATAAGCTGTGACTTAGCCAGATTTGGAATCAAACAGTGCCAAGTGCCTTGCATTATGATAGTGTATTTTTGATAGAAGTTACCTCCAAATCTACATAACACGTGTTAGGCGTGAACCGAATACAGCAGAGTTCCCTCAGGAACAGATGAGGAGTCACTGAGTGGTTTTTTTCTCTCTTTAAATGATCTGCTTAATTGAATTCTTCCCTCTGCCCCCAGAATATTGGGCACTTGGTCTCTGTCATTAACTCTCAACAAACAGACCCAGCATTGTCTTCTCTGGAGGTTGCTTTTGTGAGCTGATCTGAACTCAAGACTTCATGTATGAAGCATGAGTTAAAGGGAAGGCACTAATAATAAGCATTCACTAGTTGGAATAAAGACTTACAAAGATTTTAGAGATGTAGAACAAGTCATGGACTGGAAAAGAGGAAAAATAAAATAGCATACTCAGAACAAGTCACTTAGAGCCTATTGGGGAGAAATATCTTTACATTGCAGAACTAAAGGTACTGTAGATGGCTGCAATCACATCAAGACTTTTATATAAAAAAAGATTTTTTCTTCTTTTCTGAGCCCCAGTTATTAAGCCTTAGAATTTCGGGAATATCTAAAGATAAAATAATTGTGATATTTGTATCTTTTTAATTACCCATACTCTAATTTCTAGACACCCCCCCTCCCACAATTGTAAGCTATTTGGTTTATTCTGTTCCAGTACACATCACTTGCCTTGCAACAGCAAAAAGCTTAATTGTGTGATGGCTGTGAGGCAAGACAGCACACAGCAAAGGCAGGAATGGAAGTAGCAGCTATGGGTTTCATATACATTTGAAGAAAGGGATTAGGTAGTGACAGGTTTTAACATTTGCTACTGAGTTTTGTGTATTTCAAACCCATATATCAATAGGATTTAAGTCTTAGATTTGATATTCGTGATAAGTAATTTACTGGATTACTACAAGATTATCCAGATAAAATCTGACATAAACCTGGCAAATTGTCTGATACTTTCATTCTTTTAAAAAGAATGTAATGATTTTCTTTTCCTTTAATAAAAGATGCTTGGGGACTCTCTGGGAGTAAAAGTCCAGTCCAATACCAGCATCGTCACAAGTGACCTTAGCAAAAACAATGTCCACCCATGGAAGGGCAAAGGTTAGAAAAAAACTATATAGACTATATAAAATTATCTATAATCCAAACTTTTTCATTTGGGCTATAATTGGCAAGTTCTACTTATATAGCACCTAAACATTTTTACAGATATAACAACACAGAGACTTCTTGAGAAATTCAAAGTTCTCTGCCTCAGAAAGGGGCAGTCAGTCTTGCACAGGACAGGGTTAGCCTGGATCTCAATGGAAGTTACTTTGCTGCTGTTAATGGATTTGAAAGTTTATTGCCTGTCATTTATTGCCCTTTGTGTCCAGTCCCCAAATGATCAAGGATTGTGGTCTCTTTCTGCATTGATTTCCCTCTAGACCATCTTTACTACCACAGAAGTAACATCTGAGACAAAATGTAGGCTTGTGACTCCTGTATGATTTTTAACATCTTTGTGTGATGAAAAAGCCAGTGAAGCTCTGAAAGGTAGTACCATGTATTTTGTGCTTTTTATTTGGCCTGATAAAGGTATCACTGTTTTGTGGATTTTGGATTTTGTTGTATTTTGCAGCATGGCCAACATGGCTACCTCTGAAAAGAAATAGATAGATAGTTGCTGCTGGCCGGCAGGCCATTTTGCGGGCCAGCCGGCCACCCCTTCTAGCCATCCCTCCTGTGCCCCTTCTCCCCTGCTTTGTTACTGGGGGGGGGGAACGGCCGCATGGTGAGCCCTGGGGCCTTTGGCCAGCCGGCTCCCACCATAGCTGACATCATGGGGGCATTGTTTGTGGTCCTTCAGAGGATGGACAGGGACTACCCCTCTGGGCGAGCTGAGGGACAGGCGCAGCCATCGGTTAGGGAGGTGGCTGGGGCAGGGGAACCCAGTACTTCTTCCAGTATAGGCGCCTCCAGCAGCAGCGGAAGGTCTAGATGTTCCAGATCCAGGGAGAGGAGCGGTTCAAGAGAGTCAAGACGTTCGGACTCCCATGGCTCCTCATCCCAGCGGTGCAGCAGCTCCAGAGGTAGGTGGAGCCCAAATAGGAAGCGCAGATGGTCCCGTTTGGGTTCCTCCTCAGGTGAGTTCTTGGATGAGGACAAATACAGGTATTGGGAAAAGGGAGCCTTCAAACCCGGTTTGCCAGGATGGGCCCTCAAGCTTAGGAAAGCTAGGGAAAAAGCCAGGGAGGAGAGGAAAGAAGGTGGCAAGAACCCTCCAGGTGAGGAGCTCAGGGAAGCCAAGTCAAAGGAAGACCCCCCTGGGGGCCACTTGGATCACAAGGTGCATTCCAAGATCCTGCAGGGTTATTACGTGGATGTTTTCTTGCTGGCTCCACCACCTTGTCATTCATAAGAGTGAGAAGAAAGTGATAAGGCTGGAGCAGAGCCAGCAGAATGCACCTTAGCCAACTGGCTCAACAGGTATGCGGTCTTCATTGGGGTGGTGGCCCTGGTTTTCCTGGAACGTACCTGGCACTTGATCAATCACCTCCGCCAAGTGCTGCAGGTGTGGGTTCAGGTTGGGAACTCTAACGCTGTTCTGTACAACATAGAATGCAGGAACAAAGCTTCCAGGTCTCCTATGCACAGGTGGGAAACCATTGACTATCCTACCTGGTTGCAGGCCACGGGCCCTGGCAGATGGGAAAAGGGGGACCCCCAAAAGCTACAAGGAAAAAGGATGAGAAGAAACCAATATGCTGGGAGTACAATGGAGGTAAATGCTCTAGGTACAAATGCCAGTTTGGCCATTCTTGTGACAACTGTGGGGGAGGGCGTCCGAAGGTGAATTGTTTACAACAGGGTGGCAGCAGCCAGTCCTTTCGGAACAGTCGCCCTGCCTTGGCTGGTGCCAGAAAGGGAGCAGGATCCAGCAGCGCCAGCAATAACTCCACAAAATGAGGTGAGCCCATGGGCCGGGGTGAGGGGTCGCATGGCATTCATGCCAGTAAAATTGGAAACCATGCATCCTCTTTTGGCAGCCTACCCCAAGAAAAAGGCTGCTCTTTACCTGGCCGAGGGTTTTGAATTTGGGTTCTGCATCCCCTTTCAGGGCCCAAGAGAGGCCTCCACCTCGGGCAACTTAAAATTGGTAACACACAGCTGCCTGAGGTGTTGGCTCTCAAGATAAGGAAGGAACTTGAGGCAGGGCGCATAGCAGGCCCCTTTGACCAGCAGCCAATGCCTAACTTGCGCATTTCTCCATTGGGGGTGGTGCCCAAGAAGGCTCCTGGGGAATAATGCCTAATTCACCACCTCTCCTACACAAAGGGGTCATCGGTCAATGACGCTATACCACCAGAGCTCTGCAAGGTGCGATACGCGTCATTGGACCATGCGGTATGACTCCTGCAGATGTGCGGTCAGGGCACACTCATGGCAAAATGTGACATACAATCAGCTTTCAGGTTGCTGCCGGTTCATCCAGATGACTGCTGCCTGCTGGGCTTCAAGTTCCAAGATAAGTGATACTATGACATGGCATTGCCCATGGGCTGCTCCATCAGCTGCTCAGCCTTTGATACGTTCAGCACTTTCCTGGGTGCCATTTACATGATGAAAAAGTAGGAGGAATTCATGTCGAGCACTGGCTGTTTACACGTACATCGTGTTGGGCACGGGATTTTGGGAAGGGGGCCCACCTTTTATTAAGCAACCTGCAGGACTTTCAGTCATGAAGTTTGTCCATTTTTAAAAAAAAGTCACGGGAGGATTTGGAAAATCGTACGTCTAAACATCCTGGGACAAGATATATCAGTACTTGGTGATGCCCAGAAATATATGTGACCAGGGGCGGGCTCAGAGAGGAGGGGTCAGTCAACCGTTCAATAGATTCAGCCTCACAAGATGAAAACAAAAACTTCCATTCCAGCTGCAAGTAGGTTGTATGTGTCTGCATTAAATCAACCTGTTCAATGGATTTCTACATGGGGAACCCTTCTGCTTTAACCCATACCTCCCCTGCATGCTTGGTTTAAATTTTAAAGAGAGAGTAAATTGTAAAGAGATCATAGACCATCACCCCCACCTGCATCCACTCCATTTGTGTAAAAATACAGTAAAAAATGCCATCGTCTGAGCAGATGATTGCATATTCACCCACCCACATACACCCGCCTGCATCCATTCCATTTGTTTAAAGGCACAGTAAAAAATGCCATTGTCTGAGCAGATGATCATTCATATGCACATTCATACGCACACACACACACACACATACGCCTGCATCCACTCCATTTGTTTAAAGGCGCAGTGAAAAATACCATCGTCTGAGCAGACGATCCTGCATCCTCACTTTCAATGGGCTTTAAATGGTGTTCTTTCAATTTGGAAGGACAGCAAAGGGTATAGCCACTGGGTGCCCCTTCCTTCCTCACTTTCAATGGGCTTTAAATGGTGTTCTTTCAATTCGGAAGGACAGCAAAGGGTGTAGCCACTGATCGCTCCTTCCTCCCCACGTTAGGTCACTGGGTTGCTCATTCCTCCCCTCATCCTCTCATTGCCTCATCCCCAATGCAACACTCAATCATCCCCTCATCCCCAACGCAGAAGCTTTAACAAACATTTGAGCCAGCCAATAGCATCGCTCATGGCGCAAAACTCTAAAGGAAGTACATCACTGAGGTTGCGAAAAAACAAGTAATTGCATCCTTGATTGATAGCTAAAAAAAAATCCCGGGACTGTAAACTCGTGTAAACAAAAAAAACCCGGGGTAGTATATAGTAGGAGAAGGTACATATCATGGGACGTGATGCCGTGTAAACAATGATCCCGGGATCTCCAGTTCAGAGACAAAAATTGTGTAAACAGGGAGGGACGAATACGGGATCAAGAAGTCCTGTGAAAAAAACTACCATCTAGCTGGCACCCTGGAATGGGCGCTGCAACACAGGGCGGGTTTCCCCTTTGTTGTGCACTACTTGGATGATTTCCTAATGATGGGCCCTGCCAGGGGGGAGGGATATGAGTTTCTACTTTCTTCCTTCCAGGCTCTGGCAGCTGAGCTCGGGGTCCCATTGGCACCTGATAAGACAGTGAGCCTGGCGATGTCTCTAGCGTACCTGGGTATACAACTAGATTCAGAGAAGGGAATCTCGAGACTGCTGGCAGACCTCATAGGAGAGAGAAAGCCACACTGAAAGAAGAGCAATCATTACTGGGGCACCTGAACTTCGTATGCCTAGTGGTTTCCCCCAGGAGGGCTTTCTGTGCACACATTGCACGTCTCACTGGGGGGGGGGGAGTCAGGGCGCAGTATCACCACATTCGCCAGACAAAGGGGTGAAAGAGGACATGAGGGTGTGGGTCACTTTCCTGGAACACTACAATGGGGTCACCACATGGCAGGGGCGGCTGGAGCCAGGTGGTGCCTTGCAGGTACACTCTGATGCAACGGGCAGCCTGGGTTTTGGGGTCTACTAACATGGCCACTGGTGTGTGCAGCCTCAAGAGTGGGTCGACACAGGGCTATCCAGAGACCTCACATTCCTTGAATTTTTTCCCATTCTGGTGGCCATCACCCTGTGGGAAGGGGTATTCAATGATAAGAAGGTTTGTTTCTGGTGCGATAATCAGGCTGTGGTTAGGATCACCAACAGGCAGTCCTCCAGGTCGGAGAGGGTCATGAGGCTAGTGTGCAGGTTTGTACTAGTCTGCCTAGTTTCCAAGCACAGCACATTCCAGGCGTGGATAACGAGATCGTGGAGGCCTTGTCTCGGTTTCAGGACAACCGGTTCTGTTTGCTTGGCCCGGATGCAGACGAGATAGCAGCCTCATTCCTGGCAGAACTTTGGAACCTTGGGAGTGAGCCATGATCCAGGGTGTAGCGGACTCTTTGGTGCCTTCCACGTAGGTCAGCTATAAGAGAGTCAGCTATAAGAGAGGGGTTCCTGGCCTTCAGGCGGCAGCACGGTTATGGGACGGCGTGGCCAGCATTGGAAAGAGAGGTACTGTATTACCTTGCTTCCCTGAAAGATAGGTCTGGCATCAAGGACCATCGCAGGTCATGTGGCCAGCATTTCCTTTTTCAGCAAGGCAGTGGGTCATGGGGACCCCTGTGACACCTTCATGGTAAGGAAAGTGAAGGAAAGCTGGAGAAGGGTGGTACCAAGGGCACCTGATTCAAGGCAGCCAGTGTCAAACGCAATGCTGGCACAGTTGGTGGGGCAGCTGCCGGCCATATGCCATTCAAGCTACGAGGCACTGCTTTTTGGCACGGTGTATACCACGGCTTTCTTTGGGGCCCTGTGAGTAGGGGAGGTGGTATGCTCCTCCAAGACGGATGCGTCCGGCAGGGCTTTACAGATGCGCGATGTGGATATCAGTGACAATGACCTAACTTTGCACATCAGGCGCTCGAAGTCGGACCAACACTGGCGTGGGGCCACTGCATTTGAAGAGGGTGGAAGGGTCCACTCCATGCCCAGTGGCAAGCATGCAGGGCTTCGTGGCAGCTCGAGGCACTGGGCAGGGACCACTGTTCCAGCATAGGGATGGGATCCTGCTTACCAGTTTCCAGTTCGTGAGTGTGCTGAAGATGGCAATTCATCAGATGGGTCTGCCAGCTGAGGATTCCAGCAGCCATTCCTTCCAGATAGGGGCCACCATGATGGCAGCAGAAGGGGGGCTGTCAGCTGAATCCATCATGAGATTGGGGCAATGGCATTCCAGCACCTATGCAGTGTACATACGACCCGTCAGGGCACTGTCTGCACAGCCAATGGCCTCAGCCAGCTGGTAGGCCTGCCTGTTGATGGGGGTAATGGTTGGCAGAAGGTGGTTCCCATGGGGAACACCTTAGTGGTGGATGTTATGGGTTGTGATAAAGTATTGAGGTCCAGGGGTCTCCGTCAAGTACAAGTTCAAGTACAAGTTTAAATTTTAAGTTCAAGTTCAAGATCAAGGGAGGCCTCACCTCTGTTGCTAACAGTAATTTGTTTTAGGGGAGGAGAGAGAGTCAAGCGGACGGCCCAGACATTGGCTGTCTCCTCCAGGGGGAGTCAGGATTGACCGACTCATAGCCATCGCCCACGTGGGTGGGCAATGAGGAGATAACGACCCATACATTACCACCAACCATTCAGCTTGCAAGTTGCGGCCAATTTACTGCCAACAATTGTATTTACTCTTCTATATTACTAACCTGTACTTAACCATGTTTTCCGAATATGTAACCAATAGAATATTGAAAGAAATTGTGCGTATGTGTGTTATTCAGGAGGGCGGAGGGGTTGTATGGTCTGGGTCGCAAGGAGGTTTGCTGCTGGCTTGCAGGCCATTTTGCGGCCCAGCCAGCCACCCCCTCTTGCCATCCCTCCTGCCCCCCTCTTCTTCCCTGCTTTGTTACTGCGGGGGTGGCCGCATGGCGAGTCCCTGGGCGCCACCATCTTCCCATCTCCTTCACAGCCTCCTTTGGGGCTGTGAGGAGGGGGAAGAGATGTGGGCCAATCGGGGCCAGCCTGCCTGGCCCCGATTGGTCCAAATTTTGGTGGGAATCTGGGCCTTAAATAGGCCGGGCTCCAGCCGGTCGGCCCAGATTGGGGGCAGCGATGGAGACTGCCAGCTGGAGGCTCCGTTGCAGCCTCTTTAGAAAGGGCCGTGGGGAGCCGAAGACCCATCCACCCTCCCTGAGGATTATTATTTCATGTCGCAATTTGCAGGGCAGATGTTATGGGTCGTGATAAGGTATTGAGTTCCAGGGTTCTCCGTCAAGTACAAGTGTAAGTTCAAGTTCAAGATAAAGGGAGACCTCGCCTCTGTTGCCAACAGTAATTTGTTTTAGGGGAGGAGACAGAGTCAAGTGGATGGCCCAGCCATTGGCTCTCTCCTCCAGGGGGAGTCAGGATTGACTGACTCACAGCCATCGCCCACATGGGTGGGCAATGAGGAGATCACGACCCATACATTACCGCCAACCATTCAGCTTGCAAGTTGCGGCCAATTTATTGCCAACAAATGTATTTACTCTTCTATATTACTAACCTGTACTTATCCATGTTTTCCGAATATGTAACCAATAGAATATTGAAAGAAATTGTCCGTATGTGTGTTATTCAGGAGGGTGGAGGGGCTGTACTGCCTGGGTCCACAATAACACATGTATATTCAGACAAAGCAAATTCTTATCAGACAGGGTCATCATGGCCCATGCAATCCTCTGTAATGGAAGTCTTTCCCTGTTTCTCATGCAAGAAAAGGAGATCAAAAGCTTTTCCTTTGAGAGTACTTTGGACTTGTTTACACTAGACAAGGATCTTCCAGGTCCCCAACAGTGTATCCTGGCTGTGGAGGTGGCCCATTTCCTCCCTGTTACCTGAAGAAAACTGGCTAGAGTCCAAACAAGATGCTGTCCCTGCTGAAGCCACCACCACAATTTTCTCCGCTAATGCGGAAGCCAGGAAAGAGTCCCAAAACATGTGACTGCAGACCTCCTGCATAGGACCAGCCTCAGTTACATGTTTAAGAACCCCTTCCTGGCTTCCAGAATAGCCAGGGAGCTGGCAACAGCAGGGAGGAGCATTGTACCAGATGGGCTTCTGTGAACACACAGGGTCTTATCTAGGGTAAACCTGATATTTACCTGTAATTGGTTATCGGGCCCTATCCCAGCTTGTTCAAGCCCCTGGGGTTGTTTGGGAATGCCCAGGGGAAGACAGGAGTAAATGCCCTGTGTTGTTTGCACCACACGGTTCTGGAATGGGGGAAGCCAGGGTATTTGGCCGATGTAGACAAGTGCTTGGAGGACTATGGTTAGTTTGAAATCTAGTTTGTCTAAACAAACCAAGCTCAAACCATTGATTTCTGATCCTGGCTTTTTCACTTTAACCAAAGTTTGCTGAGTTCCACTGGTGGCTCAGAACACAAACAGGATGATTCTCTCATCTTACTATTTCAGGTGGAGTGCCTCTGTGCTCAGACCATGAGTTATGTTCTACCTGAATTCCTAGGGAAGGAGAGGAGAGGAAGGAGTACAACACTAACCAGGAGGCTCACCATACCCTTTGAATCCAATAAATTTATCATTTACTTGACCTGCTTCTAGGCTACAGAACCATGGTGACTCATTTAAGAATGAGGAGAGTGGGCTTGTCTTCTTTATTTCTCAAGAATGTTTCAATAGACTAATTTAACTTTTTTTTTAAAAAAAATAGGTTTTGTGGAATTTTTCATTATCTTTCTTAATGGCAGTAAAAAGAGAGAAATAATGAGTTATTAAAAAAACACCTTGGAGTTCAGAACAGCAACTATATTATTTCTTTGTATGGTACATAATTATCCATCCTCTAAGAACTCTTTTATGTCCTTGTCAACAGATATGGGATATATATACATTCATATTCTTCTGCCTTCTATCAATGTATGTACAAGACATGAAGAAAAGTAAGATAAAACGAAGGAAGAAAAAAGACAGAAGATGGAATGGTGGATGTTAGGAGTTCCATTGGCCTTTTCAGCTGCTGAGTACTCCTGGAATTTACTGCATGTTGCCCAGGGCTCATTCCCACTACACAATTATAGTGTTATTATTCCACTTTTACTGCTATGGTTCCAGCCTATGGAATCTTGGGGTTTGTAGTTTGTTGAGGCACTAGAGCACTGTGGCTCAGAATCCTAAATGCCTCTCCCTAAATGGCACATCCTAAGATTCCATAGGAGAGAACCATGGTGGTTAAAGTAGAATGATAGCACTACAATTCTATAGTGTGAATGGGCCCCTGTTTTCATAAGAATATAGGAAGCTGCCTTATAGCAAGGAAAGCTCTTTGTCCATGTAGCTCAATATTATCTATTCTGTCAGGTAGTGGCTCTTCATGGTTTTCCCATTACTTGCTTTCCTGTCATTTTCATCACCTGCTACCAGATTGTTAACTGGACATGCCAAGGATTGAATTTGGGTCCTTTTGGGTTCAATTACTGACACTTTTTGGACTATATGGAGCCAATATGGGAGATTCTGAGACTTGTAGTCCAAAAAAGTAACATTTTCAAGTGCTGCCAAAATGCGTGCTCCATCACTGGGCTATGATTTCTAAAATGAAAGAAGTAGCTTCTCAAAATGACCAGACAAACCATGAATTTTGGGTTAATTTTATATAGTGTTTAAAATTATGCTAGCATCTGCACAATAAACAAAAATAGCTACTGGGGGAGGATAACACGAGGAGAAAGAGTAACATTTTATTGTTTCATGATTCTTATAGAGTACTGCAACAAAGGGAGATATTGACCTTTATGGAAATACCTGGTCTTGTCTTTCTAACTTCATGGCTTCAGAAGAGGAGCTGAGGGAGTAATAATTAAGCAATAAGCTCACCCACATGACACATTTGCTGCCTGTTGACAGGCACTGCACTCATACGATACAAAAGCATTGTTTCCGATGGTCTGAGCTGAGATACCTATTTCATATATATTCAAACCATATGTATGATAGTTGGCAGTTTGGTAGTGCTTTCTTTTTTGGGCCCAGATCATTTTATAGCAGTTTCCCCCCAATGTTCTGTCTTCCTTGGAGTTCACAACAGAGGGGGAAGTAATGAGTTACTTTAATGTAGTTACCTATAATGTTTAACCTGTTTTGATAACAAGTGCACAACCAAGTTACATTTCAGAAAGAATACAATGAATTGGAACCAAGTAAATTTATTGGTGTAACAAGTAATATTTTCAAGACTTTTAAGGTTAAATTTTAAAGGGCACTTTAAGACATTTTTATAGGTGTTTTGTAGCTATCTCTTTCTTTACCATGCTGAAAACAGGGACAAAAAACAATATGAAAAAAGGAAATCAAATCACAAATGGGAATTTTTCAGTTTCCTTCTTGTAAGTTTTTTAGTGAAACCATCTAATGTAAATGGCAATATCACAACAGCTTAATATGTTCAAAATTTTCCCCTAAATAAATGAATTAATTTTTTGAGCTCCAATGTAAACATAAACAAATTACATTTTTGAGCTTACTAAAAAATAATAAAACATGTAAATCCTTTTCTACTAACTTTCCAATCATTGGTTAACAGTCTGATGCATTTAATGAATAGTAAATTCCCTGAAAATTGAAAATTCACACCTCAACCAAAAAGGGTTTTTATGCTTTTAACATGGGTGGAGGTATTCAGACATTTGATCTTCATAAACAAAAGCCACTTATTAAGTTTGTCATCAGATAAGAGGACTCCATTTTATCACTACCTGTTCTTTAATGTGTCAGTATTTGACATTTCTGGAGAGCTAGGTGAGAGGCGCCTAGAATCTTGTTATTCTTACGTGTATTCCTGAATGATGTTCCACAAACAGGGCTTGACTTGGGACTCTTTCATATTACGCAGATTATACCACTATGATTCCACTTTAACTGACATGGCTCCATCAAAGGGAGCCTGAAATTTGTAAATGTGTGAGGGATGTAGATCTCTCTGCCAGAGAGCTCTAGTGTCTCATCAAACTACAAACCCCAGGATTCCATAGGATGTTCCCATGGTAGTTACAGTGAAATCATAGTGCTATAATTATATTGTGTGAAATTCTGGCCCTACGATAGAATTAAAACCTCTCTGAAAAGCAATTAATGGAGATGGAGGTATGTTAGAGGTACAAATCTGAATGCCACTGGAAGTGGAAAGCTCCACCAGCATGCAAGTTCTGCCAGCAATACCTCACTTTGGTGTGGTGTGTGTGTGTATGAAGAACAGGTCATGATAGGGACACAGTAGAGGTAGGCATCACATCCAAAATCTACTCTGGTTTCTCTTCAGATCATATATATCTTTCGCCTTTTACAAAGTCTTTTCATTTTGAGGTCTTGTTTACAAAAATGAAACATCATTACACCAGCTCCAGAGCTGACATAAGGACTTTATCAGACCAAGCAAATACGTCATCATAAGGTTGCCTAATGATTGCAAAGGGGGCTTATACCAGACAATGTCACCCTTTTGTGATCATATATTGTTTAAAAACTGTACTTTTGTATTGACAGCCCAAGCCGTCAATTGATCTCCCATAGCAATTTTCTGCCGGCATTGCTGGTGTTTGAATCTGCATGCTGTTGTACTCACATGAATGTAGCATTGATGAGCAAACACTTCCAGGTGTGATCAGGACAGCCAGGTAGGGGACACTCTTTTAATGACAACTCCCCCCCCCCCTCATTTACTTGGGACTTTAAAAAAGTGTGTTTTGGTGCTTTCCTGAACTTTTTTGTGTCTTTTGTTTTAGTTTGTAAAAATTTCCCACGTGAGCATCTTCTCACGAGATTCAGTGAGATTTGAAAACAGGAAATGAACATTGCTCTGTTCACTCCTCATTAGTGCCTGGGAAGCCTCTT
Organism: Gambelia wislizenii; assembly: GCA_030847615.1. Taxonomy (NCBI): domain Eukaryota; kingdom Metazoa; phylum Chordata; class Lepidosauria; order Squamata; family Crotaphytidae; genus Gambelia; species Gambelia wislizenii. Next base: position 40,677,153 of record JAUMIR010000004.1, read on the forward strand.
TAACAAGAAGAAGGTAAGGTCTGGTGGGAGGAGTTCTTTTGCTGCCATAAAAACACCACAATTAATGCCAGCAAAAGAACTTTTACCAGGGGAGGGTCTGATAAAGTCCTAAGTCTATCCCTACTCCTCCCCACGAACCTGACTTCTCACAGTGAAACTTTTGTTCACAGGTTCTCTTACCTCTCATGCCACAAATATACAATAAGATAATTTGAATATTTTGGTTTATTTCCCTGCTATTTCTCACAAAGCAATCACAGTGCCTTAATAAAAAATGTAAGAGAGTATTTTTTTTAAAAAATATACATCCATTATAAAAATAAAGAGCTCACCAATTAAAATATTAAAACATGGTAGACAATTAAAAATTCTGACATATAACAAAATTAAAACGGATAACAGCAAGCTGGAACAAAAGAGCATTTAGGAACCACCTGAAAATATGAAAAAGAGAATTTCTATCATGAAGGCACTACTACAAAGTGGGCCCCATCTTCCATGCTTGCTCATCTGTGTTCTTGTGTGTGGATGTGGGACAGGAAACATGGTAAAGGTGCTCTTAAAGGTTAAATAGGCTTGAATGTGAGATTTCATTGGATTGCTTCATGAAACACAAAAGAAAACAGTTTCCCCTGTTTTATATTATCTTTGTTAAAAATATGATCTTTCTCTCTCCCACCCACACTCACTCACTCACCCACCATTAAAATTTCAGAAGAAATGTTTCAGGCTAAAATATCAGTAAAATGTGCAGCCTCTACATTTCAACATTCGCTGGTTTTCCTAGTAGAAAGAACTTTAACAAACAACCTCCTCATTGCTCTGCCCACTCCCTGCTCTAAAACTCAGAAATACTATCCTAAATGCTTATGTTAGGTAGGAAAGAAATGCTTTCTGTCAGGGGAAGAAAAGGCATATTGTGTAGACTCTAAAACTTGTATAGAAGAGTCCTAAAATCCTTAAGGTCTTTTATAACTGCATTAGTTCCTCATCATGCTGACAATTCTTATCTACAAGAACACATAATGGAAGCGATTATGATGGGAGAAATACTCTCATAAATCATGGCATGACTGTAAATAATGTGTATATTACCATGCCACAATGTGGATTGAATGTAAGCATGAAACACTAGTTGACAAATTGGAATTGGAAAAAAAAATGTAATGACCCTCCCAGTCCTAAATAAGTTAGTTGGATTTAAATACACAGGAGATTATCAGACAGGAACACAAAAAGCACTCCTGTCACACAGGAGATTTTCACACAGGGCCAAAATGCCCCATTACTGCCCCACCACCTCCTCTCCCGTTCCTGCCACAGAATAACATAAATCTTTCACACACTTAGCTTAATTCCGTGGCAGGAACGGGCTCCCCCTCCCCTCGCTGGCTGGCCATAAATGCAGCTGTCATAAGGCTGCTTTTACAACTGGCCGTCTGAAACGTTATCACGTTATCACGTGATAATGTCCGGGTGGTAAATTTAAAAAATAAAACTCCCCCAAACATAAAATCAGTTCACCAAGCATAAAAACACACTTTAAATCACACAATCAAAACAGGGAGGGTAAAATAAAGGGTGCCACTTACCTGGATGTCCAGATTGTACCAGGAAGTGCTTGGAATGGACCTCCCCTCTGTGGCTGTGATTTCGGAACAGGAACAGGGCTCCTGTTTTCACACCCATGATTGTATGATAGTGACGGAACGGGAGGTCTATTCATGATGAAAGATCATGATTACATTGTTCTGGAACAATCACGGGAGCAGGATGGATGCAGGACAGAACGGGGTCAATGTTGTCCAAAAGGGAAAACCTTTCCCGACCCTGTTCTGTTCCTGCCATGGGATATATAGCCCGTGTGAAAATCTCCACAATCTCCAGACCCATCACTGTTCTAGCATAATAACTCTCCCCATCACATTTACCTTTTCTTCCATCCAAAGGCAGCCCAGGAATGAAAGAGCTCTAAGGAAGCTCCATTCACTTCCTGGATTGAAATCCCACCTGTTCTCATGAGAAGATGCGAGTGTGGGAAATTCAAAAACAAAAAGAAAAATACATAGAAAAAAAGTTAACAAAAGCACATACACACATTAAAAAAAATAACAACCTGGGGAGGGTACAAAAAAGAGGGTAGCCTACTCGGTTCTCATGATCCCACCCAGAAGTGTTCTGGCAGGATCGCCCATTGACATTGTAGTCACAAGTTAAAAATGATGTGAGGTTTCAGACACTGACAATGCCAGTGCCAAAATGGGATGAGTGATCCATTGACAGCTCCAGCCTGTCAATAAAAAGAAACACCAGAATAACAACAGTGGAATACAAAAGGACGACATCATGTGATACTGATGTGCTTTTGTGTTCCGCTGTCATTATTATGGCACCACATTAGCTGAATCTGATAATCTCCATGCACACACTTCAGTGCTGGGCCAGCCCAAGTTGAGCTGTGATGTCCCTTCTTGCATTCTACAGAATGAAGAGAATTTAATTAGTGGTTGAATTTTACTTAGTGGTGAAGCATTGTCTTCTACCACAGTGCATTTCCAGTTACCTGATGTAGGGAACCACCAATTATTTTGTCCTCTACCACAATGCATTTCCAGTTACCTGATGTAGGGGACCACCAATTATTTTTTCCCCAGTTTTCCAAGGACTGTTACCATATCTTTGCTCATTGACTTCAATCGTTTCTTTCTTTCCTGGAAACATGCCAGGGACTAGCAGCCAATGACTTGTGGACTGGTCACAGTCCATGGACCACCATTTTGAGTAGTACTAGTATACTACACCTGAGGACAGTGGGTTAGCTGAGAGGAAACACACAGCTTGTCCTCCATCAGAGTAGAATGGCAAGGAGGTTCAGAAGAAATGGCAGGAGGAGGAGCAATGCTTTTTCCCAGCATTTGCTGCCATCCTAATGATAGGAAACCCTACTTAAATGACATTGTACATGTCTGGAAAATGTTAAGGAACTTGTGGATAACACTCAGTACATTCATGCTACATGCAGAGTTTTACCTGAATTGCGTAGGGGTCCGTGGGGACCCTCTAATGTCCTAATGTTAATTTGGGGGATTTAATTAACTCAACTTGGCATGTGAGAGGCTGGGCAATGGCAAGACCTTTTAACCTATGTATACCTTAGGAGGAGATTGTAAGCCAAAAGGTACAAATAAATTATCTTTATTGGAAAATAATATCAACAACATTCACACACTCAGGCTTCAAGCAATCACACAAGGATAATGAAGAAAGTGGAAGTATTTGGATAGAAGAATAGAATGAGGGGATGATGAGTGATACACTATCTCTCAGAGGAGCAGAGATTCATAGAATCATAGAATCATAGAATTGCAGAGTTGGAAGAGACCACGAGGGCCATCCAGTCCAACCCCCCTGCCACGCAGGAAATCTTGATCAAAGCATCCCTGACAGATGGCCATCCAGCCTCTGTTTAAAGACCTCCAAGGAAGGAGACCCCACCACACTCTGAGGGAGCGTGTTCCACTGCTGAACAGCTCTTACTGTCAAAAAGTTCCTCCTAATGTTGAGGTGGAATCTCTGTTCCTGGAGCTTGCATCCATTGCTCCGTGTTCCAGTCTCTGGAGCAGCAGAAAACAAGTCTGCTCCATCCTCAGTGTGACATCCCTTCAAATATTTAAACAGGGCTATCATATTGCCTCTTAACCATCTTTTTTCCAGACTAAACATACCCAGCTCCCTAAGTCTCTCCTCATAAGGCATGGTTTCCAGACCTTTTACCATTTTAGTTGCCCTTCTCTGGACATGCTCCAATTTGTCAATATCCTTTTTGAATTGTGGTGCCCAGAACTGGACACAGTATTCTAGGTGAGGTTTGACCAAGGCAGAATAGAGTGGCACTATTACTTCCCTTGATCTAGATACTATACTTCTATTGATACAGCCCAAAATCGCATTGGCCTTTTTAGCTGCCACATCACACTGTTGACTCATGTTCAACTTGTGGTCTACTAGGACTCCTAGATCCCTTTCACACGTAGTCTCGTTCAGCCAGGTCTCTCCCATCCTGTATCTATGCTCAGAGATGCATATTCTCAGAGATGCGTTCTGAGAGTCTCACAGCAAACTGGCAGCATGGATGTAGGAGGAAGAACTGTGGACTTTTTGGTGGTGTTTTAGGGTGATATTTATAGGAAATAATTTCCCTGAAGGGATAGGATTTTGAGTGGAATACAATGTTTCTTGGAGGTTTCCAGAGTTAGACAATGGGTGCTCCGGAAGAGTTAACAATTGTTAATAGGTGTTGTATTTGTAATTGAAAAGAGCAGGTGTGGTCTTTTGTTGGAAGGGGGTGAGGGAAGGAAGGACCTATTTTACAAACATTAAGGACTCTGCTATCATTGAGTGGATTAGTGAATGACTCATCTCCAGGTGTTAAGTTTCTGAACTGAGTATTTGGTTTTGGGGGATTTCCAAAGGCCCCACCCTTGGTTGTACATGAATCCCGCCTTGGTATTTGGGGGTTCCTGGTTTACCTGTAACCATGTGGATAGCCACACTGAGCCATATTATTAAATATAGCCAATTATTAGATATTCCAAGATGGGGGCTATTAGGGTAGGTAACAAGAGAGTCTGAAAGTTTCACCACACCTACATCTTACTACCTGTGTTTAGCAGCTAGTCTGTAGTCTAGATTCTCTCTGTGATTTGCAAGTTCACTGTGTATAAAAATGGTTGAGTTTTTTTTTTGTTTTTTTTAAACTGTAGGAGTACTTAAACCTATCATATTTCACTTGCAGTCAACAATGGCACAGTCCCAGGAAATCAATACTACATGATTTATGAACAGGTGTAAATTGCTGCTAAAACCCCCTTGCTCCTAAGTCCTACACATTACTGTGCAATGCCATGGTACTGGATCTGAGAAGGAACAGGACTAGGCATGCTGCTAGGGAAAATGTCAGATACTTTAGTTAGAAGATTTTGGCTGTAGTGAAAGGACTGCTATTTAGTATATTCTGCTTGCATTTTGGAGCTTAGATGTAACTAGTTACAAATGACTAATTAGTACCTAATTATATGTAATCAATTCTCTTTGGCAATGAGGTTACACAACATCAGTAAGTTACATCTCCATTATAACTTAAGAAGGGACAAGTTCATTCCTCTTGCAATGTAACTGTAAGATTTTTGTTGCAATTTTTGTTGCTTTTCTACAGTCAGCCCTCCATATCCACAGATTTTCTATCCATGACTTGAAGATATCCCCCCTCACCCACCACCCCCAAAAGCAAAGCCTGATTTTACCATTTTATATATGGGACACCATTTACTACACCATTGTATATAATGGGACTTGAGCATTCATGGATTTTGATATCCACAGGGGGTGGGGGTGGAGAGGGGTCCTGAAACCAAACCCCAGTGGATACCAAGGGCCCACTGTAGTTACAGGGGCATGTCCCCAATAAATGGTAGAAAAGGAGTATCATATGGGACTTGTCTACACTGGCCAGAATATGCTGCCTTCTGGCCAGCATATTCTGGCCTCAGAACTGGCCTCCCTGCCATTATCATGGCAAAATGGTCAGAGGTCCATACACATGCCAGCTGGTATTGGTGGATGCCTTCCCCTCTGCCATGTGTTGCACTCTCTGAAGCCAGGAAGGAGGCCCTCAGCATGTGATCCATGCTGGTCACATGCAGGGGGCCTTGATCACATGCTGGGGGCCTCCTTCTCTGCTGTAGAGAGACTCCAGCATTGGCATAAGCATCTGTATGCATTACCATGCCAGACCCATTTGGGTTTTCCCAAATAACATGGGGTTCCTCAGATGTTAATTTAAAGTGTTTCAAATGGGTTTATCCCAGCTTACCCCTGGTTTTGCTTTGGGCATCATCAGGACTGCCTGGCGGCAAAACAGGGCAAGAGGTCTGCATAATTTTGGCTGCAGGGCTCCAAGACAAGGGGAAGCCAGGATAAATTGCCCATCTAGAAAAGCCCACGGTTCAAGTGCTGACTCATCTGTACCTTGTGCTGCTCCCTCATGCTCTGTTTGGGTGATGAGGCATTGATGAGGTGGATAGGAAGGAGTATTTTTATACCATAGGCCAGTAGCTTGGAGCATCCCATTTTTTTAAAAAAGCAACTATTTTAGTTACTTTTAAGAAATAGGAAAGCAAGGATATGCTGTTTCAAAACTGTAATTACCATGGTATCTAGCTATTTTTTTTTAAAAAAAGTTGCATTCCAAGCTGTATTTACGGCCACAGTGATAGAGGGAGATGCTTGTGGATTTATTTTTTGGATCAAATGGCAAAATAGTCTGGTTGAGTTTGGGTCTTCGTATGCATCTTGACTTGGATGGGTGTGAGGTTCCACATGCTGTTCTACTTCAGGCTGCAAATATCTTAGGCCAGCCTTGGGAAGGGGGAAGGAAACCACCTTGAGACCCAATTTTGAGAGAGAGAGAGAGAGAGAGAGAGAGAGAGAGAGAGAGAGAGAGAGAGAGAGAGAGAGAGAGAGAGAGATAACAACAATAAGATGGGGAAAAAAACTTTTTCCAGATGGAAAGTGATAATGGGTATCAGTTTCCCAACATAATCTCAGTTCCGAAATAGGATCAATGCACTGGGGATGTACTATTTTACTCCACAGTAGCCAAATGAACTTTTCTTAGGTGCTGCTCTTACAAGCAGTCTTCCTCTTAAACTAAGCAGACAATGGCTTGTCAAACTGATTGATGTTTTGTTAGAACTGTCTTTCCCAGGAATCAGCTGCAGATTTTTTAATTTTTCTACCAGGAGTTATTTTTTTCTTCTCCTTCTTCAAGTTTTTTTTCTGCTTAAAAGTAGTAATTATTTAATGAATAGCCATCCACATTTCCTTGTCAGTTGTTCACTGGAGCAATCAGCTGGTTTTGTCTGCTTGGGTAACAACCAAAAATATTAAAATAATAATAAAAGAGTGATCTTTACTCTAATACACACTACACAATGTGTCCTGTGGAATTCATTGTTTAGATAACAAGGAGAGAAGGACAGCCCAGCCCTGCAAAAAAGATTAAAATGCAGGCAGCCATATTGGCCTATTATAGAAAGAAAGGGAGGCTGGAGAAGAGGAGGAAGGGATTATATTCAACTAGGATAACATTTCTGCTCATTTTAGGGGCTTTGTGCATTTTCTCTGCTCTCTCTGTATAATTGTTTCCAACCATCAAGGTGAAGAGTATTTTAAATCTCTTTTCTTGAGGTGGGATGGGCTACCATTGGAGGAAGAACTGTGAAACCAGGTTGGGGGACTTCATAGAAAAACAATTTTTTCCTCCTAAAACTAAATTCGTAAAACCTCCACTGAGCTTTCAGAATTGAGGTCAGGGCTTTTACAAGCTTGAGTGTGTATCATGAACCAGAGCCCAGAGTTAATTGTACACAAAGGGACATTGTTTGTTTCTATTAGAGGTTACAATACAACTATTTTTTAATTATTTGGTAACATTTCACTGGTTATGTTAACCACTCCTCTTCTGTTCCTGCCAAGCAACCCACTTCTTTGCAATGGCTTTTCACTGATCTGCGTTATTAATTATGTGGCTGTTTTGTCCATGTTTTGGTGTGTGTGCCTCTGTGGATATCTGTGTGTATATCTCTGTGGATCTATATGGCTATACTCTAACATGAAAATAGTTGTAGAAGTGGGTGTGCTTTCTCAAAGGTTGTATAACTGCAACTCCTTAGTGCAGCCAATTGTTCCACAAATGTACAGACCCCCCTCTCACTTCTGATTTAGTGCCTTGGGAGCATTTAACTGTTGTGCAATGTTTGAGTTCAAGGCCTTGGCATCTGATGTGCAGTCAGTTGTTCTCCAATGAGTTCCAATGTAAGTAGACTTATAGGTTCTTGGCAGTGTAAGTAGTTTATAAGCTCGGCCTGTGTGTGTGAGATCTATCTGTCTGTCTGTCTATCTATCTATCTATCTATCTATCTATCTGATTAGATTTTAATACATGTATTGATATTTGTCTTTTTGAATTTTAGCATTTTATTATAACACTAATAAAAGTATCAAGCTTTGTCTGGATTCAGAACCCACCGTCCCCTCCTCACACAGTGTCTCTTCTCTGCTCTCTCTTTCTTTCTCACCACACTGTCTCCACCACAGTATTATTTCAGACTGTACCAGCTTCTCATGGATTAGAAATCCTTAAATCCCCCTGCCCAGTGCTTTTTCTTTTCCCCATTGCTCTTTTCCCCGTGTCTCTGAACACATATTTTTTCTTCTTGCTGTCCTTTCGTTCTTACCTTGACACATAGGAGATTTTCAGACGTGATTTTCGGGTCTATATATTCCAAAACAGCTCTGTTGCTGCCGCGTGGCAGGGGAGCAGTTTTGGACAACGACGTTTCTCTGCCGAACCCTTCCATGTCACTTCCGTGACAGAATGGAGGAAGCAGTGTCATATTTCACTCATGATTGTTGTCCGTGAGTGAAATATGATGCCGCTTCCTCCATTCTGTCATGGAAGTGACACATAGGGGTTCGGCAGAGGAACGGCGTCGTCCAAAATTGCTCCCCTGCCGCGGGCAGCAACGGAGCTGTTTTGGAATATATAGACCCGAAAATCGCGTCAGAAAATCTCCTTATTCATCCTTCCCCTCACCTAATCACATTCCTGTCCTTACTAGGCACTAGGAGTCAGTCTCTCTCTCTCCACTCCCTCAATCTTAATCTCTCTCAATCTCTCCTTCTCTCTGGTGTGTACATATGTATATATCTTCAAGATGCCTGTTTACTTATGGCAATCTCATGTATTTCATAGAGTTTTCTTAGCACTTTATCACACAAGGCTGGTAAAGCACTGTTTCCATGGAATAATGGTGTCTTTGGCCATTACTTACTGAATGGCATCTTGTCTGTCATTTCACTGCTCTGCATGCCATCGGTTCCTGGAGCGCTCCTTTTCATTGATGGATAAAATCCATCAATGCTTCCCAATAATGCTGCTTTTCCACTATGAATTTCTTTAAGTGCCTCCCATTACAGTTCTGCTTCACACATGTGTGAGAAGGGGTGATTCTGCTCCTCTCCCACCCCCTCACTTTTCCTGAGCAGGCTGTTTTACCTTTTATTTTCTATTTCTTTTCTTTTTAAATTTTAGTACAGTATTGCTGTAATTTCACAATCGTGGCAAACAATACAAAATTAAATTAAAAAATGCAAAAGGCACACATGTGTAGGGTAGGGCATACCGGGGTCAGAAGGCAGCGTCATGGCAGTGGTGCAGAAAACAGATCATGAGACCATGGATCACCAAAGCAACACCAAAGTACTATTGTGGAGAAAGTGTTATAATAAATGATGCCAAAATGGTATGCTTCCATTTTTAAACTAGCATGATTGTGATGGGACAACACACTTGTTACCCAAAATGCTCCTTGGAAAATTCCAAGAAAATATCGAGTTTCTAATATGTTGGGGAAATTAGCAGCAACTCGACTTAGCTATGCAACAGATTGGGTAACAAGGGAATCTGAAAACCAATTATACCAGCATTCGTCTGGATGGAATACATACAGATTTAAAACTAAGTATGGTTTTTTATTAAGGAGTTCAAAATAACACCAAACATACACACATTCACCCAGAAGAAGCATTCACTCAAGGCTATAGAAAGAAATAGTAGGAAAACTTGGGATAGAGGGTTGCAAGCGGGTTTTCCTGGGATAATATTACCTGTCCTGTAGTCAATCTGGCAGAATGGATGGAGGAAACTGCATGTGGCAGCACATAGCAACAGAGTGTCCCCCTGTTACTGGATGTGCGCCCAGGATCTTGAGTTTGGATTCTGGTCCCCTTGGATGTCTTGGTGTTTTCTTTTTTAAATGGATCTTGCCTCCTTGACAAGCAGTTGTACTGAAAGTTCAGGCTGCTCTTGTGGCTGCCTTTCTAACTTCTGGGAAGAAGAATTGCCCATATTTCAGACTACAACTGTTCATATTTGTTCTACCCCCAGACAAACACCATGACCAGATCAAAATTCTGTGCCAAGGTAACAAATTCTGCTAGAAAAATATAAACCACATCTGCATAGATTAGAGTGTGTTCTATTCTATACTTGTGCCTGCTTTGTTCTGCATTTGCTAATCATATTGAGGAAAAAATATTCCATTATTGTTTCTGCATTGACTGACACCACTCAAGAACCTTGCAGCAAAGCTGTCTAGGAAAGAAGATTGTGGCAACATGGTGACCAGAAAGGGCCCCAGTGGGGCATTACTTATTGTACTTTTCCTTTGTATATTTTATCAAGGGTACAGGACCCGTTGTATTGGAAAGGCTAGAGCCCCTAATTAGTGTAATAATATAACAAAGAATAAATCAGCATGTCCGGTAAAATCCCCAAAGCCCTCTAGGCCCATGCACAATATAGATGTAAGACAAGGGAAAGGAAGGCAGGGAAGTCCTACAGATTAATCAGATAATAAAGGAAATTCCTTAGTTCTTAAGCCTGCTCTCCTCCCTCCAAGCTCGCCTGTTCAGAATCCACAGAAGCTGAGGAGAGCCCCAGACCTGAGGTGCAGATAATATCAGTGCCTTGACCATGGCAAGACATACAACAAACACAACTTTATCTCCCATCACCACATGGAGTCCCAGAATCAATAAGCACTCATCACTCCAGACATCTTGCAGGAAAGAGTTGTAAGTGGCTTGCATCCCTCCCTAGTTCTACAGGTTCAAAGTTCATGTAAACACGACCTAGGCTGGAACAGGAAATACATGGATATTGGTAAAAGTGTGGACTTTGGCAGCGGTAGTGTTGCAAGTGGCAGAAAGGGAAAACACATGCTTTGTGAGGTGTTTGTTTTTTTTCTTGTTTGTTATGAAGTCCCTTTTTGAAGATCCAAGTCTGAGAACCACTTCATGTCATATAAGTCTATGAAGCAGGAGGGAGATGTGTTTTCCTGTAGGCCTGGCAGGAAAGAGCAGTATTAAAGGAAGGGGGGGGCCCGGAATCCTGGTATGGAAACATCTGGCTTTTTTTAATATGTGCTTTGCATCTCTAGAGATTGTTCTTTGTCCTTCTTTCCAACAAATTCAGTACTTTTCAGTACTGAAATATATGGGACCAGGAAATTATATATATATTTGGGAGTGGTGGTGGTAAAGCATTCCTTTTTAGCTCAATCTTAAGTTATTAAGAAATGTCATGAATAATGTACAAAAAGCAATGTAAGCATTTTATGACTAAAGAGTACATTAACTCCAAGCCAGAACAAAGTTAATTACATTAGGAGGAACTTTTTGACAGTAAGAGCTGTTCGGCAGTGGAACGCACTCCCTCGGAGCGTGATGGGGTCTCCTTCCTTGGAGGTCTTTAAACAGAGGATGGATGGCCATCTGTCGGGGATGCTTTGATCGTGATTTCCTGCATGGCAGGGGGTTGGGCTGGATGGCCCTCATGGTCTCTTCCAACTCTGCAATTCTATGGTTCTATGATTCTATGGTTCTATGATTGATATGCACCAGAACCAAATAATAATAATAATAATAATAATAATAATCAGAGAGAATGATTAAGTAAACATAATTATTATTTGTGGTTAGATCTCTCACAAAATTTTTATGTTGTTGCTACAGCCCAAACTGGAATTAACCTTGTGCTATTAATTTGCACCTTGGATGTATGCCTTCACAGTTCTTCCAAGAAATGCATCAAAAGACCAACATTTAGGGTAGTCTTCAAAGATGTTGGCAAGTGTTTCACCTGCACTATGTGTATTTTTGGTGCCCTGTAACACTCTCTCATTCAGCAAGACAAACTGCTCATCCAAAGTACAGCATGAGTTTAGTTGACCAGGATGGCCCTCGTGGTCTCTTCCAACTCTACAATTCTATGATTCTATTTTCCTGCATGGCAGGGGGTTGGACTGGATGGCCCCCGTGGTCTCTTCCAACTCTACAATTCTATTCTATGACCACATGTTGGGTGGATTGAGTAGGCATGTTTTGAGGGATTTCCTCATTGGACTTGGGTCTCTGTCTCCATCTCACTCTTTCACCTTTTCTCTTGACTACTGCATGGGGATGTATGTCTTTTGTTCTGGTCATGTGGGGGCCCAAGGTAAACCAGAAAAATCAGTTTGCAAAAAGACTGTTTTACCTCATTCCCCCCATGGGACTGGAACAAAAGGATGCCGGAAGAACACCAACGCCATGTGGTAAGGCAGCAAGAAATATGGAACGTTCCTGCTGTTTTTTCACTTTTCTTTGGAGTACGGTAAGCCCCTTTGCTTATTCCTTACCTGCACACAAGAACAATACATCTAAAAGTCTTCCATAGGCTAGGTGAAATTGCAAGAGTTTTTGCACATGTTTTTCAATTATTTGTCATCAAGAGTTAGAAAATTTTCAAGTACTTCATACTTTTACAGTTATGGTTGGGTATCATTTTACTCTGACTAATTTGGTTGCAGTTGACCTACTGGTTACACTAGGCATGTAGTACAGGTAGAAATGGAACTAAATTTAAAATAGCAAATATACTGAATCATGTGTGTGTGTGTGTGTGTGTGTGTGCTATGTGCCTCCAAGTCATTTCTGACTTATGATAACCCTAAGGCAAACCTATCACAGGATTTTCTGAAGGCTGAGAATGTGTGACTTGCCCAAGGTCACCCAGTAGGTTTTCATGACTTAGCGGGGATTTGAACCCTGGTCTCCAGAGTCATAGTCCAACACTCAAACCACTATGCCATGCTGGTAATGATCATCTCACCTTGTTCTAAGGGGGCAAAAATGGGAATCATGCAGCTCTCCAGATGTTGCAGAAGTGCAACTGCCAGCATTCCTGTCCATTGTCTGTAATAGCTATGGCTACAGGGACTTATAGTCCATCAACATCTGGAGAGTTACATGATCCAACCTAGGGAGCTGAGATTCAGGACTAGCCATTCAGGAGGCAGAATGACTTATTGTACCAACTTGTACTATTTAGTATATCTGTACTTTCTTTGATTTAATTATGTAGCTGTCAGGTTTATTTCAAATCCTTGTGGTAAAGTGTCCAGAAAAGCTGATAGTTGCTGGCAAAGTATATACAAACAGCAAGAATCTGGGAAGGTAGCCAACTGGTAGTTAGTACAAAGGAATGGAAACATAGTCTTGCAAAGATTAGTCCAGCAAAACAATCCAAAGAGAATTCAGTGTGTGTCCAAACAAGTCCGTGGGTCAATAGGATCAGGCAGCAGCATAGTCAGGAACAGTCCAAGGTCTAAACATGAGTCAAGGCAACAGGAATAAAGGCAACAGGAACATGGGCCCCATCTACACAGGTTAGAAAATCTGTAGGGTGTTTGAAAGATCGATCATGTGTACACATGGCCGTTCAGATGCATACGTGTCTTTCAGAAGGGAGGGCTAGCGAATCCCCTGTAAACTACGTGGATTCAGTGTTCAGGAGAATCAGCGGATCTTGACCTAAAATCCATACAGCCGTTCAAATTGTTGATGGTCTGTACAACCCATTCGCACACATATGAACAGGCAGTGTAATCTGATTGGCTGGCCGAGCACAGGGAATTGGGAGCGGCCACCATTTTGGATTCCCAGCTAAGTGAGAGTCCGGTAAGTCCATGAAATGGAGATCGCTCACTCCGGCCAGCTGGGCAAGGGGGGTCATATGGAGTTTAGGGTGGTAAAAAATCATGTAGGCAGATCGTATGCATATGAATAGCTGCCTTTTCGAATTATTTACCCCCAAAACGGTTTTTCCCCCCATTGTGTAGATGGGGCCATGGAGTCAGAGATAACAGACATGAAGCTTTCTCCAGGAAGATAAGTTGATCTCTGATAAAGCCTCCATAGCTCCCCAAAGCGCATATATAATAATCAGGTGCTCCTTGATGAGCAGGTGTTTCTGATAAAGCCTCAGCAATCTTCTTCAAGCTTTCTTTTAGGATCACTGCTGCTTGACCCTTAGGGATACTGTGTTGTAGGGGTTTTTTTTGAAGACTTAAGATAAATGAGACAAATGAGATGTTATTTAAAGATTTTAATGACTTTAATGTTTAGAAATTTGTAACAGAACATCTGGATAAATTGTAAGAAAATACTTAATCCTTAGGAATGAGTATATGGTTAAATATATGTTAAAATGGAAATCCAGATTTTTCTGTTCATACCTTTGATCTTTTAAGAATCATACAAAAACCTTCTGTAATGTACTGAAATGTATTTCATTTCTATATATATATATATGCATCTGTTTTTTTTTAAAAAAAATAACAATTAAAAAAAGGATCATTGCTGCTTGAATGATGATGGAGGTAAGTCCGCCTCCTCTTTCTCATCCTTATCTGAATTGGCAGGACTCTCTGCTGGGACTGGTACCAGCCCACTAGGACCAGGCTCTTCTTCTGCTTGAACCTTCAGGTTGGCAGGGATCACTGCTGGTACAGGTGTAGATAAACCTGTGCCAGGGTCCACAGCGATGTTCCCTGCTATGTCCTCCTCCTCCTCTGATCCACACCCCCATCAGACTCATGGGCATGACGTAAAGAAAGTTTTGATCTTCATACCCAGTTTGTGGGTTTGCACAACTTGTGCATAGAAACTGCACAAATAAATAATATAAATAAATTTGTGTGTCATGTCTTCATTCTGATGTGTATGCAAATGTATGTTCAAGTCTATCTATCCATTAAAGCCAGATTCACAATTCATTTGTATGAGCACATAGGCACAGAACAACTGGGAACAAAAAAGGAGATTGACACATAAAATCAAAACTTCAAAATGTGTAGGCATAGCTTGGCTGAACATGTTGGTGCTATAAATATGATCTTTATCCAACTTTTCCTTAAGCTATCTTCTTTACCTCCTTCATTAATGTGTTGAACTGATTTATGGACAATTGAAATTCATGTGATCTGTACCACTGGTTTGAGATAATCTTCCATACACCTGCACACAAATCCTTCCAAATGCTTGCAACTGAGGTTTGTGAGAGAAAGCAATCTGGTTTACTTAAACTGCTCTTCTAATTATATAAGCAACATTTTAAATCATCTAGTCATTTCCTCTGCTTCTGGCATTCAGACATGAGTGCTGTTAACCATGTAGCCAAAATGGCCTCGCTCAGGCACAGAGACAGGGTTCAGGAAAACCTGAGATACAAAACATCTTTATGGGGAGAAAATCCCGTGGGGCAGCTGCTTTTAAAATGTCCCACTTTCTTTCTCCTGCTGCTATTTTCCTCCTTTATCTTCAGCTTACTTCACTTTGTGCAAATTGAGTTCAAAATGCAAAAGCATTTTGCACTCAATTAATTCAGAAGGGGTGGAGGAGAGGGCAGAATGGTGCCCTTCCCAGTAGACTCAGGCACAAGAAAACTGCTGCTGCCTCCTCTCTCATTCCTTCTGTATTTTCCTCATTAATAATGCCTGCCATCTTGACCACACACTGATGTTACTTGGCCACATGTATTCAGGTTTTCATTTGTGAAAGGTAGAAGCCAATTGCACTTCCCCCATTTTTTTTTACATTGGGTGACAAGACTTTTTCCCAAGGTGCACATTTATTTTTGCATTATACATAATATATGCATGTTTCCTATTTACTAAACCATATTTGTGCCTTTTTTGAATTGTGTCTTTTAACATTTTTAACTGTTCACATTTTTAAAAGTTGGCATTTTTTTGTACATATTCCTTTTAAATGCCCTGTAAGCCTCAGAAATGTGCAAATTGTCAAGGGGATGTGCATTTTTGTCCCATAATGAGTTTCAGAAGCCACAAAAAGGCTGCTTTTGTGAAAGCTGTTGAATCCAATGAAATTATTTTCTATTTTTAAACCTTAGGCAGGCAGGAAAGACTGGACTTTAATGAAACTCCTTTTTGATAGAGGAATACAATTGGCTAGCGAACAGCATTTATCTTGGCTGGTCACAGTTTACACACTTTCTTTCTTTCTGAGGCCCAAAAGAACTGCAGAGTTTCATTTCTACACAGGTACTACTTTTTCCCAGCTGTAGTCCCTTGGATCACACCAAGCTACTCTTAAGGGTCAAGGGATCCACTCTGGAAAGCTATTCAAGGTAGGGTACAAACATGGATCTGTACCTTTAGTGGATATCATGGAATTTGGAGATTTCTCTCAAACTATTCAGAATTTGGATAAATATGTAAATCTTCACTCATCATGTTCTTCCATGGAAGACTCAAAAATATCCACATCTTTCTGTCCTCTGGGTATAATGGTAAGAGGTTCTGCAAAATTTTCAGAGTTCACATTTATGAGACTTTTTTTTGCACAAATTGTGCAAAGAGTTTTTGTCAAACATTAATTTTTTGGCGCAAACTCATATTTCTTCCTGCATTGTTTTAAAATTAGAAGCATTGCGTGCATTGCTTGTTTCTTCGATGACTAATCCTGTTCTGTGTTTTCTGCTTGTGTGTGTTTTGCTTAACATGATGGGAGGGGAGGGGAAGGGTTGGTTTTTCCTCAGACTACAAACTGTGGAAATTTTGATAGGAATTGCATGTCTTCTCTCTCTCTTGTAGCGGTGAAAAATCTCAACAACCGGTTGTCAAAGAAGACTTGGTTGCTACCGTTGTCATTAAAGATGAGAAGATTGATAAATATTCTTTACATCCCTGTTCTTGGACTATGTTGATATATATGATTGTGCACCTGTCCAGTGAAGCCCCTGATAGGCACCAAGCAGGTTCCTATCAGGAATCTTGGTTCTCCCTGGATTTACAGTGTCTGGCTTTCTCATTCATTGGACAAGTAAACTCCTGTTCCTGAAGCACTAGTGGTCTTTGTGAAAAAATTCCATGGCATTTCTTTCACGTGATCACAGCTACATTTGATAATAAGTGTTATAATGCCATGGTGTTCACGCTATCTTCATTCCCAGAATTACAGTGTTTGTAGACTCTAGTCTGATAATGTCCCTCGTTGGCCACCTTCTGCTGGTATACAGGAAAGTCCCTCTCTCCATTTCATAAGACAGCTGTGATGCTTCCATCAGGGAGACACATTGTCATCACCTTTTTAAGGGTGCCAAACATCCCAGCCAACTCATCCTGTGTCAGTGTGTATTTCAGAGATAATAGCTGCACCTAATTCTGTTGTCATATCAAAGGATCCCTTTTCTTGCTCCTGAGGACTTACAGTTGGGAGGGTCTCCTAGACAGTGTGTCACAGCAGTGTCAGAAGGATTTAACAGCAGTGTGGGAACTAGGGCCACTCTGTGTTTCACTCTGTGAAAATAGGTGCAATAAAGAAATAATAAAACAAAATTCTGTTAGGAGTTCCTGGCCTTGAGGAATTGCTTATGATGGGACCACAAGGCTTTGGGTCTCAACTCACAGGAATCCCACAGGCAGAATGGAGCCTATGAGTTATAGCCCCTCATAGAGTTCTGAGTTGGAGATGGTGGCCTTTGAAATATTTTGGGAAGAAGTAATGAGAAGGGAAAGGGATAATGAATTAAACAGGGGCATAGAATAAGGCTGTACCCAAAACCTCTCTGCATGTTGGAGAAAAGTCAGCTGGAGAGGGTGATCTCTCACCATTGTTTAAAGCAAGATCAGGGAGGTGAATAAAGCACTAGTCATTAGTGAGTTAATTTAGGAGGGGCCTTGACCTTTTGTGTATCACTGGGGACCAGCAAGGTGACTCATCTGTGATATCATTGTTTAGGTGGTTTCATACACCTATTCTGTAAAGCATTAGACCCAGATCAAGTGAAATGACAGACTTCAGAAATGTCTGACTTGTCCAAGCCTTCAAGAAATCCATTCCTCAGTCAATGAAATATGCATTCTATTTTGTTGGTGTTAGAGAGTAGAATAGATTAATTCTGTAGAAGGCCTATATTTTTCAGGGACAAGATGGGTTGGAATGGGCTAAATTGTGTGAAGAGGGCACCTGTTTCTTAGAACAGGACAAATTCAACAGCATGGCCATGCCCTGTGAGGGTTTGGTTTTAAAAAGGTAACAAAAAGTAGCTTTTACAGACTTCTTCTTACACTAGTATCTTGTAAAGAGGAGATGATGTGGAAACTCCTCCATGTTTTTAGATGCTACCAGATATTTGTCAGAAGCTTTCAGATAGCATGAGATCTGATTTTAAAAATATTTAAAATATTTTAAAATATTTAAAATATTTTAAAATATTTAATATTTTAAAAATATTTAAAATTAGGGAGCTACAACCAGGTTTCCAAATAAGCATTCTCTTCAGAGCCTTTGGAAACTTTCTGTGGAATCTAATCAGGTGTCATGGAGTTTAATCAGACTGGCTGTTCCTGACAAGTATGTAAGGATAGGATACAGCATGCATTGCTTTTTAAGTTGCTAGAGCCTGGTGTTTCCCTTTCTCTACAGGTTTCAATATTTCTCTCACTAATTGGAAAAACAGCTGCTCAACAGCTGACCTTGGGGTAAATCCAGTTGTTAGCATCAATAAGTGTACATCCATTTAAACAATGGGGACTTGATTCAATAGGTATATTCTAGGTAGCACTAACATTAGCCCCATGTGTCTTGATGAGAGAGCCAGCATGGTCTAGTGATTTAAGTGTTGGACTAGGACCCTGGGAGAACAGAGTTTGAATCCCCACTTGACCATGGAAACCCACTGGGTGACCTTGGGCAAGCCTCACAGTCACTAAGCCTCAAAAGAAGGCAATGGCAAACCTCTTCTGAACAAATTCTGCCCAGAGGCCCCACAAGAGGTTTTTCCTTAGGTCCCCATAAGTCAGAAATGACTTAAAGGCACACAACAACAGTCTTGTTAATGCACCCACTTTCTGTTCTCCCTGATTATCTTTGCAACACAGTGGGACTCTCCAAGTCTATTTTAAGTGGGCAGTGCCATTCAGCAGCAAATGAGTCAAAAGGGACTCACCTGGGAAGCACCTTTTTCTTCCTTGCTTTGAATGACAACAGATATAGAATGAAGACATAGCTTGGTTTAAAGACATAAAATAAAAAGAAAAGTTGGCCAAGGAAGGCAGTAGTCCAGGCAAGTCCACAGGGCAAGTCTCAACTGCGTATACAAGTGTGAGATTCTGAAGTTGGGTGGTGATGCCAAAAGAAATGTCAGACTCTCTCCAGTTCCTCTCCTTTTGGTTTTCTGGTATAGCCAGTTCAGAGGTCCCTAGGTTTATATTGTACAAGGTGGAGAGGGACTGAGAGTAACAAGTAGAAACAATCTGCAGAGGCAGATGGATGAATTCCCCAAAGGAGAAATTGGATTGGGTCCAGCAATTATAAGCAGAAGTGAAGGGTACTCGTGTGGTGGTGGTGGGGGGAAGCAATTTTTAAAAGCATGCGGTTGGACAAAAATGTGCCACTGGGGGAAAATGTGTATTTGGAAACTGATAATGTGTGACTGGAAAAATGGGATGGAAATTAGACACATTAGACTTATAAAGTGTTATTATGCATTTGAATGAAAGGGACAGTATGCACACAAATTAGCACTCAGTTTCAAAACAAACTGCCAGATCATATTAAAATACATCCTTCTTTGGGTCAGAACTTTTCACATTCCTCTTCATAAGGGTAATTCTTTGTCTTATTTTTGTTAATTGGTGGCAAGTCAACCTAAACTTATGGTGACCCTATGAATGAGAGACCTCTTAGAGCTCTGGTTATCAACTGCCCTGCTCAGGTCTTACAAACTTAGGAGATTTTCAGACCGCGTTTCAGCGTGCCTAGCGCGGGAGGAACTTTCGGGAGAGGGACAGCGATCTTGCGCAGCAGGGGGGCATTTTCGGACGCCGTTGTCCCTCTCCCGAAACCATCTGTGTCACTTCCGTGAAGCTTCGGAAGCCTCAGCGCCATATTTTAATCACGGGCAACCTCCGTGATTAAAATATGGCTCTGCGGCTTCCGAAGCTTCACGGAAGTGACACGGATGGTTTCGGGAGAGGGACAACGGCGTCCGAAAATGCCCCCCTGCTGCGCAAGATCGCCGTCCCTCTCCCGAAAGCTCCTCCCACGCTAGGCACGCTGAAACGCGGTCTGAAAATCTCCATAGGTCCAGGGCTTCCTCGATTAAATCATTTCACTTATGATGCAGTCTTCTTCATTTCCTTCCACCACTTCCAAGCATTATTTTCTAATGAGTCATGTCTTCTCATGATGTGTCCAAAGCATAACAATCTCAGTTTAGTCATCTTGGTTTCTAGCGAGAGCTCAGGCTTGATTTGCTTTTGGACCCATTTATTTTTGAATCTTTGTAAATGCTTGTGAATGAATGAATGATCTGCCTTTCTCTTGATGTGAGATCCATATTACAGGATTATAGTAAAAAAAATTAAACAACACAGAGTTAAAATATGTAGTATAAAAATATATTGTGCAACTATTAAATAGATCACCATATTAAAACACAGTCAGACCTCCATATTCATGGGGGCTTAGTTCCTAGACTTACCATGGATACTAGAAACCACGGATAACAGTGAATCCTATAAAAATAAAGGACTTTGGTAAAAATATATCATAGAGTTGTGTTGGAGGACCTAGAAGATGCTTGGAGAGGATGCCTCTTTATGCATTTCCCAGTGGGACTCTATGGTATGTATCCCTATTTTGTATCCTGCGCATAACTGAAATCTCAGATGTTGGCTCCGTGGTTCCCCGCTAGTGTATCTTGGCTGTGGAGTAGGCCCATTCTTCCCCTGTTACCTTGAAGAAATGGGACAGAGATGAAACAGGAATGCTGGCCTGTCCCTGCAGTCACTGCTGTTGCTACCATTTTCTTTGCTGATTTGCAAGACAGGAAGGGGGACCATGGCGTGTGACTGAAGTCCCCCTGCATGTGAACAGCCTTGGACACATGCTGTTGAATTCCTGCCTGGCTTCTGGGAGAACCAGGGAGACAGCAAAGGTGGCCAGGACTGGCAAGCTGCATGGGCTCCTGTGGACACATGGGGCTTGATCCAATTTTCACTGGTGGAAATGGAGTAAAGTGGGTATTATTTCAAAATGGTTTATCAGACCCTACCACACCTTTTCCTCATCTCAGTCCTGTATCTGCTTCAGGGAGCTCTGAGACGGGGGCAAGATGGGATATTTAGCCTCTGTAGACAAGCTCCTAATCTCCTGTAGGAAGGAGTTCCACAGTGTGTGAGCAGCCACTGAGAAGGCTTGGAGTGGAAAGAATTTTCAGACATCATCATCATTGTTATTTTAACCATATGTGAGAGAAATTAAAACTGAGAAGTTCACCCATCTAAGTAGAGGGCTTTGAGTACCTAGATCCTAAATGTTCCCATGAATGTGACAATGTTTGTGATGCTGAATTATGACTGCCATTTCTTTTTGCTGACAGATGTCTGTCACTTTTTAAATGACAGACAAGTAAAACAGAGTCCTTTCTGTGATGGGAATAGCCCTACCTACTGAATTTGAGCAATCCAGATGAATAACAATTTCATTTCAGTTTGGTTTTGATTTTTTTAAAAGTCAAAATTCACATTTTAAGCTTCTAAAAAGATTTTAAGATTTCAAAAAGTCAAATGTGGGAGAAATTGAAGCCAGAACAAAACAATAAAAAGGAGATATAAATTCCAGCACAAAACAGTTGACACACAGAATTGAGATGCAACAGATAGTTAAATTAACTTGTAATTTAACAAAATTTTAAAAAAAATGAAAAAAAAAACAATAAACCCCAAATAACACTAAAATACAGTACTGCAGCAAAAACACAAAATTCCAACACCCAGTTATGAATATAATAAGAGACAAATATGTACCCAAAAAAGTATGGAAAGAAATGCATCAGTATTTGTAATCTGTGACTAAATGCATTTAAACCCAGTGGAGCTCTGTTTACCTGTAAAACTGAGCATCTCTCTCTCTCTCTCTCTTTCTTTCCATCTATCTCCCTCTCATCTATATATTTGTCCCACTTATGTTGCTCTTTTTTTGTTAATGCCATTTATTATGTTTGTGTGTCCTATAGATTTGATGCTTAATATTTTTCTTTAGCTATATGACTGTCACAGCAAAACAGATATTGTGCCATTGCAGAATACAGTCAAAACATGTTTTTTGTGTGGGTTTTTTTGGTATACATTGATTTGTGCCACAATATATTTATGTGTTATAACTAAATATTGGGACTTTGTGTTTTTGCTGTGATGCTGTGGAGATTATCAGATGTGGTGGGATGCAGCAAAAACAAAACAAAACAAAAACAACAACAACAAAAAAACACCTGTATTCCAAACCATGTCAGAAGAACGTGATGAGAACAGAAAGGGCAACATTATTAGACACTTGCGTCCTTCAGTCATCTGGGGGAATAGCGCTGCCATGGACAAGGCTTCTCTTTTGTATGGATGGGGACAAGCCACTAATTAAAATGGATGCCTTACTCACGGCCACACTACACCCCTGGATGCTGAAGGACATTGTTGTCTAATAATTTCGCTGGTTCCTATTCTCTTCATGCTTTTTTGTCACATCTGATAATCTCCACTTATGTTAGTGATGTTTAGATGCTAATGATGGTGTTTGTATTATTAAATTAGTCTATTTATTGATTATTTTATGATATATGTTTTATCCCAATTCAGTGCTCCAAAGCAAAAGTGAGTTTAACATTTTCCTGACACTAAGAGTTGTTTGGAAGTGGAATGCACTGCCTTGGAGTGTGGTGGAGTCTCCTTATTTGGAGGTTTTTAAACAGAGGCTGGATGGCCATCTGTCAGGAATGATTTGATTGTGTATTCTTGCATGGCAGGGGGTTGGACTTGGATAGCCCTTGTGGTCTCTTTCAACTCTATGACTCTATGATTCTAGGTATGTTCTTCCCTAATGAGAACTTTATGTTTCTCCACTCATAGTTGCTGTTGCTGGAGCCACTACAGAAGTAACTGCAGAGTTTATCAGATGCATCAAAAATGGCATTACAACAACACCAGGAGAACACAAAAGGGCTCCCTTATCAGAGAACATCATTTCCCCCTCATCGGGCACCCATTATGCTGCCATTCTGCCAGTGCTGCTTTTTATTGATGTGAGAAGCTGTCAATAGGTCCCCTGTTCCATTTGTGTTCTGGATTTGCCTGTGTGCCACAAGGTGCCTGTTATGCTGGTGAGATCCCAGCATCAATGGGAGGTCCCTGCCAGAACACTTCCGGGTGAGATCGGGACATCCAGGTAAGTGACACACTTTTTATGACCCTCCCCAGGTTACTTGAACATTTTAAAGTGTGTTTTTGTGGTTGCAGTCACTTTCAATGGTAGAGGAGATAAGTGCAGTGGGGAGGGTGATTGTGGCAGGACTGGGACAGGACAGGAACAGAACAGATCTGGCAGAGTATAAAGCAAAGCACAGCAGGCATAGCTCCACTCTAGCTCTCTCTCCTCATACATGCAAACTAAATCTCTCCTTCCTTGGTGCCTTCCATGGCCATTTAGTGCCCAGGGTAGGGTGGTGGCAGCTAGGTAGCCTCTGGCTATATTTCTGTAGCTGGGAAACCCAGAAGGATATCTGCTTCTTCATGTATCGCATCTAGAAACGGGCCAGATGCTGGATGGGCTCCTGTTCTGGCACTGGACCTGGCCTGTTCTTCCCCCTTTACCTGGAGAAAACAGGCCAGTGTCCAAACAGAAATGGTGGCCCGTCACTTCAGCTGCTGCTGCCATTTTTGCTGCTACCACAGAAGCCAGAAAGGGGGCCCATAACATGTGACTGAAGGCCCCCTACATGTGACCGGCCTTGCTGAGAGACCCCTGCCTGACTTGCAGGAGGGCCAAGGAGCTGGTGGCTGCAGTGAGGGACAGCATGCCAGGACGGACTCCCGCAGTCACATGGGGCCCAATCCATTTCATCCTGGCAGTACTGGATTAAACAGGGTATTTTTTTCAATAGGAAGGAGCCATGGCAAATAATCCAGTTTCAAACTGGATTATTTTTGTAGTGTGGATTTGGCCCTAGAGAATTATGGTGTGGTGATTGAGTGAGGATTAGGGTTGAGTTAGGTTTAGGAATTAATGAGTGGTGTTTGAGTTAGCTAGGAGTTGGATGCATGATGTGTTTTAAATGTATTAAATAATTATTCTGTTTGGTTATATTAATTTTATGTAAATAAAGTATTGTCTTTGTGTTATATGCTTTTGGCCTCTGGGAATGCTCCATTTATAAAGATTAGGTTCAGACAAAGGACATTATCAGATAAGCCACTTAAAAGTGTTATTTTGCTGGCATAAAAATCCATTTTTATGCCAGCAAAAGAACACCCCCCCACACACTTACCTCTAATCACGGCAAAGGCTTCCCCAGCAAGGAAAGAGGAAATGAACAGAGCTCCATTCACTTCCTCCTTTGAAATCCTGCAGATTATTGTGAGACTTCGTTATGTGTGAAATTCAAAAACAAAAACAGGACAGGAAAACTTTTCAAAAGTACATACACACACTTTAAAGATCTCAAGTAAGCCAGGGAGTGTCATAAAAAGTGTGTCACTTATCTGGCTGTTGCAATCTCACCTAGAGGTGTATGTGCTGGTCTGGCCATTGATGCTGCATTGATGTGAGTACAATGGTGCGAGGTTTCACATGCCGGCAATGCTGGCACAAAAGCACCATGGGGGATCTATTGACGGCTTCAGCCATCAATAAAAAACTACAGGTTTTGGCAGGGACATAACCGCAAAAGGGTGATGTCATCTGATATGTGCGCCCTTTTGTGGTTATGTGGCATCATCATGATGCAGTATTTGATGCATCTGATGAAGTCCATGGTGTCTGGCAGCAGAGAATAAAGAGAGTCAGTGTCCTCTCTCTGGCTTTTTTTCTTCGCAAACGAAGATTCAGGAAGGACTCATCCCACGCTTTCTGCAAGCACGCTGATGACTAACAAGGCCAATCAGAGATAGACAAGTCCGGTTGCAGAAAGTACAGCAGAAGGTTTCCTTGGGTGATGTTTCCGGGTTGTGATTCTTTTTGCGTTGTCATTTCTCTTCAAGACTTGTTTGGCCTGAGTTCTCAAATAAGGCTGCAGCATTGTGGATAGTGCGTCTCCATGCCTCCCGATGTGAGGCCAGGGCGGACCATTGTTGGTGGTCAATTTGGCCGAGCCTGAGATGTTGTTTCAGGGAGTCCTTGTATCACTTTTTTGGAGTGCCCCTCTTACGCTGACCCATGGCGAGTTCACCGTAGAGTGCTATTTTGGGGAGGCGATGGTCCCCCATCCTAGAAACATGCCCTGCCCAGTGCAGCTGTGTTCTCAATATCATGGCCTCAATGCTGGTGATCCCTGCTTGCTCAAGGACAGCAACATTTGTCACATAGTCAGTCCAGTGTATATTTAGGATTGTGCATAAAGAGCGCTGATGGAAGCGTTCGAGGAGTCGTAAGTGGTGGCGATAGGTGACCCATGTTTCAGACTCATAAAGGAGAATAGACAGTACAATGGCTCTATACACACTGATTTTTGTGTTTCGCCTCAGGTGTTTATTACTCCAGACTCTTTTGTAAAGTCTTCCAAATTCGCTATGTTCCTTTGCTAATCTGTGATCAATCTCTTTGTCATCTTGGCATCTGTGTCCAGTGGGGATAGAAATTGAATAATATCCTGCCCAGGAATCTTGAGAGCATCCAGTAGGTCCCAACAGTTGGTGGTCACAACAGGTGGGACAAGAGGAAGTCCTTACATAGGTGGCTGAGATAAGGAAAAACTCTTACCCTTGGTGATTGCAGTGAGGTTTGTGGAAGTCCTCACATTTGGTGGCAGTGGAGGTTTAGGAAGAACCTCACACCTGGTGGAAAATTTGTGGGTAAAGGGGGCAGAAGCCTCACATACCCTTCTAATACTGCTCAATTACCAATGGCTTCAGCATTTCAGTTTATTCATTCTTTGAAATCACTTTCCAAACTCTGAAAATCTGTTTGGAAATATGCTACACTGAGTTCAGTGGAACTTCTGTTAAATGAGTATGTCATTCCAATGTAAATTGTTGCTCTTTGGGGTTTTTTTAAAAAAATAATTGTTTTATTTAGATAATATAGGCATACAAAGTATACATAACATTTCATTTAAAAGCCCAGTAACAGTAACAATAATCCTTAGAGAATATATCTAGATTCAAAAGGATTTTTTTTTAAAAAAAGGAAAGTATATAAACTATCCATTGATTGAAAATTAAGAAGAGGGTACATCATTTCAAAGTCTTACTTGTGATTTTTGGAGGACAAATAGTACCAAAGCTGTTATTGACATATTCAGTAAATGAACACCAAATACTATAAGAAGTTCAGCCATTTGTATGTTATTCAAAACTTCAGAATGAGCTGTCAGTTTCTCCATTAGAGCCAAATTCCACAATCTGCCTCTCCAGCTATGCAAAGATAGACTACAAACCTTTTTTTGAGACAAATTCTAAATGTGCAAATCTGCAAATGTGCAATTGTGTATATGGCAGCTGTTATTCTTTGTTAAGGGAACTGTAGATTCTTAAAGGACCTCAAGACAAAGGGTGCATCTACACTGTAGAAATAATGCAATTCAACATCACTTTAAGTACTGTAGCTCCATCCTACAGAATCCTGGAATTTGTAGTTTTACAAGGCCATCAGCCTTCTCTATTAAAGGGTGCTGGTGCCTCACAAAACAATAAATCCAGGATTCTGTAGGATGGAGCCATGGCAGTTAAAGTGGTGTCAAACTGCATTATTTCTACAGTGTACATATAGTATAGTTAGTTACATGCACCAAAAGTGGTATAAAATCATGGAGGTATATATTTTAAACAGATATATACTCTATCTTCTTGATTGCTTCAATTCACTTTTAAAAACGAAAAGAAAAGAAAAGAAAAATAAGGGCAGCTCACCTGAAGTTAATGGTTTGAGGAATTCCTATAACTATTTCTCAGAAATTATTTCAACCCCTTCATGAGTATCACTATAGTTTCTCCATACTTTTCAAAATGTTCAGAAATGTTTCAGTAAATAATTTCTAGACCAAGGACACTTTCAGACACATCTTACCACGCTAGAAGCTTTCAGGAGAGCTTTGGTGCTACCGCACGACAGGAACTCCATTTCAGGTGATGCCATCCCTCTGGAGAAATCGTCCGTGTCACTTCCATGTAGGATTGGAGGTGGCCGCACCATATTTTGCCAGATTTTATTCACAAAAGTTGCCAGTGAATAAATATGGCACAGCTGCCTCCAATCCTACATGGAAGTGATATGGACGATTTTGCCAGAGGGATGGCATCGTCCAAAATGGAGTCTCTGCCACACGGCAGTGCCGAAGCTCTCCCAAAAGCTTCTAGCATGGTAAGACATGTCTGAAAATGTCCCAACACAATATGCCTCTCCTTATCTTGGTTGCATACTGCTGAATAAACTGACATCCCCTGCTACCTGGCACTTGTTTGCTAGTGCAATTGCTTGGAGCAGTGTGCTTTTGATGACCTACAAGGAAATAATGAGCCAGACATGTAGAAATGGGTTTAAAAGGGTCACTTTATTTGACCTACAACTTAATTAATGAATTGTACCTGGGACAAAGCTGGGGGGGGGGAGCAACTTGATGTGCTCTGGCTGAGGCCAAGTGTCAACCTGTGACCACCTCCTCAGCCACCCGTGGGCATCACACCTGACCCCAAGGGCAATTCAATGCTATTGGTTTGCTCACCCTGGCCAGCCTTCTCTGGAAGGCAAACCTGAGGGACTCCCTCCCAAGTCCCAGGACCTTAGAAGAGAGCAAGCTCCCAGGTTAGCCCCAAGGGCACACTCTTCACAACCCCACAGGTCCCAGGACCCAAAGAGGCCATTCCAGGGCCTTGCCCTTCACCAAAGAGGGTGCCAACATGCACAGTAACTGATATTCCCCCTGATACCTGCCAAGGACAGCCTATTTAAAGACACCACCTAAAGCCAATTGCCCAAGTCCCACATATTTATTAATTTATTTAGGTATTTATACCTTAGAGTTTTCCTTCTCCTAGGACGGTTGCCACAAGGCTAGAGAGCCCATCCTGCCCTTTGACGCTCTTTGTCAGATCCTTTGGTTTTGACCTGTCTGGCATGGGAGACCCTACCAGTGGCTATTATGCCACCGCCAGCATAGCTCAAAACATCATTAGGGTACGCAAGCCTCTCTCCCATGACAAGGGGGTGTCAATGGAGAGAGTAGGAAAGAACTCCGAAGCCTGGAAAGGTGTCTTAGGCAAGCATGGTATTGGAAATTGCAATGATAACGGACACCTCCTGCTAGAGTTCTGTGCAGAACAACAGCTGACTATTACAAACACAATCTTTCAGCAGAAAGATAGCTTGAAGACAACCTGGATGCATCCCCGATCCAAACATTCGCACCTCATTGACTATGTTCTAGTCCGTCAGAGAGACATTCGTGATGTCCGTCATACCCGAGTGATGCCCAGTGCAGAATGCCAAACAGATCATCGCCTCGTCAGATGTAAACTAAATCTTTATCTCAAGTTCAAACCTAAGAGGGGTGGCATCCTAAAGAAGAGACTCCAAGTCAACAATCTTCCACAAGCTACCATGAGAGACAACATGAGAGACATGAGAGGCAAATCTACAAACGAAACTTGAAGACCATCCTACAGATCCTTCTACAGTGCTTTGGCAACATATCAAAAACAGTATCCTCCAGTCTGCAGAAGAATCCCTCGGGTTCTCCCACAAGAAAAATCAAGACTGGTTTGATGAAAACAACCAAGAGATCCAGGAGCTGTTGGCAAAGAAGAGAGCTGCTCACCAGGCATACCTCGCCCAGCCAACCTGCCATGTAAGAAAAGCAGCTTTCCGCCTCACATGTAGTAAACTACAACAAAAACTCCGAGACATGCAGAACAAGTGGTGGATCAATATAGCAGAAAAGACACAACGTTGTGCAGATCTGGGTGATCATAGAGGATTTTATGAAGCTCTTAAAGCAGTGTTTGGACCTACTTATCAGGTCCAAAGCTCCTTATACAGTACAGATGGTCAAACGTTAATTACTGATAAAGCCTCCATCCTGAATCGTTGGGCTGAACATTTTCAAAGTCTCTTCAGCGCCAACCGAGTAGTCCAAGGCTCAGCTATCCAACATATGATACAAAAACCAATGAAAAATGAATTGGACATAGCTCCCACTTTGGAAGAGACCCTTAAGGCCATACAGCAGATGAAAAACGGCAAGGCAGCTGGGATTGATGGAATACCACCTGAAGTCTGGAAACACGGAGGTCATGCACTCCACGAAAAATTCCATGAATTCCTTGTGAATTGCTGGGAAAAAGGGGAACTGCCATCAGACCTCCGAGATGCAGTCATCATCACCCTGTATAAGAAAAAAGGAGCAAAATCCGACTGCTCAAACTATCAAGGCATAACACTGCTCTCTATTGCTGGAAAAATCCTTGCAAGGATACTCCTGAACAGATTAGTTCCTGCTATTGCAGAAGAACTTTTCCCTGAAAGCCAATGTGGCTTCAGAGCCAATAGGAGTACTACAGACATGGTATTTGCCCTTAGGCAACTGCAAGAAAAATGTAGGGAGCAGAACAAGGGTCTCTATGTAACATTTGTCGACCTTACCAAAGCCTTCGACACTGTAAGTAGAAAAGGTCTGTGGCAGATCCTGGAAAGACTCGGATGTCCCCCAAAATTCCTTAAAATGATTATCTTGCTACACGAGGGCCAGCGTGAACAAGTCAGATATGGTGATGCTCTTTCAGAGCCCTTTCTAATAACTAATGGAGTGAAGCAAGGTTGTGTTCTTGCACCAACTTTATTTACAATCTTCTTTAGCACGATGCTCCAAAGGGCTATGGCAGAGCTTGAAGAAGACGACGGCATCTATATACGTTACCGTACTGATGGTAGCTTGTTTAACTTAAGCCGTCTGAGGGCTCACACTAAGATTCTAAACTATCTAGTCCGTGAGCTGCTCTTCGCCGATGATGCTGCCCTTGTTGCCCACACAGAAGCAGCTCTGCAGCGCCTAACGTCCTGCTTTGCAACAGCTGCAGAGCTGTTTGGGCTAGAAGTCAACCTGAAGAAAACAGAAGTTCTTTACCAGCCTGCACCACAGGACGAACACCACCATCCCCACATTGCCATCGGCAAATCTGTGCTCATGTCCATTCGGCAGTTCACCTACCTGGGAAGCATCATCTCTTCAGATGCCAAGATTGATAAAGAGATCGATCACAGATTGGCAAACGCAAATAGTGCATTTGGAAGACTTCACAAAAGAGTCTGGAGCAATAAAGACCTGAGGCAAAGCACAAAAATCAGTGTGTATAGAGCCATCGTACTGTCTATCCTCCTTTATGGATCTGAAACATGGGTCACCTATCGCCACCACCTACGACTCCTCGAGCGCTTTCATCAGCGCTGTCTACGCACAATCCTAAATATACACTGGACTGACTATGTGACGAATGTTGCTGTCCTTGAGCAAGCAGGGATCACCAGCATTGAGGCCATGATATTGAGAATGCAGCTGCGCTGGGCAGGGCACGTTTCTAGGATGGAGGACCATCGCCTCCCAAAAATACTACTCTATGGTGAACTCACCACGGGTCAGCGTAAGAGGGGCGCTCCAAAAAAGTGATACAAAGACTCCCTGAAACAACATCTCAGGCTTGGCCAAATTGATCACCAACAGTGGTCCGCCCTGGCCTCACATCGGGAGGCATGGAGACGTACTATCCACAATGCTGCAGCCTTATTTGAGAACTCACGACGAAGAAGTCTTGAAGAGAAACGACAACGCAGAAAGAATCAAACCCCAAAAACATCACCCAAGGAGACCTTCTGCTGTGCTTTTTGCAACCGGACTTGTTTATCTCGGATTGGCCTTTTTAGTCATCAGCGCGCTTGCAGAAAGCGCGGGATGAGTCCTTCCTGAATCTTCATTTGCGAAGAAAAGCCAGAGAGACCAGAGACCAGATTTATACCTTGCTCTTCAGCCACTTAGGCTCTCAGATCAGCTTACAAATTGTTAAGCAATAGCACTTTACACATTTACACTATTTACAGCACACTAGGCACTATGCAGTTTCCAATGTGTGTTAGCTAATTGCCCCCATAAGCCAGGTACTCATTTTACTGATCTATGAAAGGATGGAGGGCTGAGTCAACCTTGGAGCTCTTGGAATTGAACTTGCAGTGTTGTGGCTGCAGTACTGGCATTTTAACCACTGCACCACCAGGGCTCCCTGATACAGTATGGGGTAGGCAACCCCTCCCTTTAGAAAAAAAGATGGGTAGAAAAAATCCTACCTATCCCCAAAGCAACTAGTGAAGCTCACACTGCACTGAGGGTGGGAGGGTGCATTTCTGGAAGAATCAAAGAGATGGAAGGGGGAAGGCAAAGATTCAAATACTCCAGCCTTCCCCCTACCAGCTCGGGCTAGCACAGCTTTCCATGCCTCCCAATCACTCTGGCCTAAATTCCTGGATGCCATCAAATCGCTCTCACTCTGGCAGCACCACACTGATGTGCCTACAGGAGAGCACAGTATGATCAAATGAAGCATCCAAATACACCTTCAACTCAGGCTGCCAATAAAGAAAGCAATTTTCGATGAATGTTGATTCCACTAGAGACCTGATAGAATCTAAGATGGTGCAAAACTTTTGTCTGTTTGTTGTTAAGATTAAGGCTAATATTCTTGATGCTGTAATGAAGATGTAGGGAAAGTGCAGGCCAGGGGCCATTGAGCCCGACTTTTGCAGTCCTCAGAACTCCCCACCACTTCACAAAGCTCCTAATTCTTTTTAGCATATTTTTTCAACAATTTTCATGAAAGCTATGTCCAAAGATCCCCGTATGTGCTAACATGCACAAAAATATCCCTAGCCCTTTCAGAGACCCTTACCCCCCACCATGCCCATAGCTCTGTTTCCAGTCATAGTTTGGCCAAAATGGTGACTAGAAGTGATTTCCAGTCACTATTTTGAATGGGATATGGCTTGATAACAGAGTTATTTGGGAGCACAGGTATGCAGGTGTGCCCCTCAGGTAGGGTCAAGGAAAATTGGCCCCTGCCTCACCCGCCATGTAGTTGCCTATCTTTGTGAAGAAATACTTAAACTGAAAGTCTGCAAAGGAGATAGCTGTCAGTTGGGCAACTAAACTTATTCAATGGCTATTTGAATTGCTACCCAGATGCTGCTGTATAGTACAGCCTAAGTTGGTCCTGATGTCTGAAAATAAACACACGCACACGCACACACACACACCAGTACTTCAAGGCCTGGAAAAAAAAATCACCCATCAGGGGACTCACGGTACAAGCTTTTTTTCACTTCCATGTTCAGTTTGGTGGATAAGAGTTAGGAGATCAGTTTCATATATTCAGCCTTGATTATATTGACAAGGTTTTACCATTTAGAAAAGATAATTGAGGCATTTGTGTAGCAGACAGCAAGAAACATCTGAGGCTAGGCTTGTGAAAATCTGTCAGCCTCATTTTTGTGAATCTGATCAGCATTCCTCTCCTATTCTAGTTTTGTTTTGGCTTGTGAGATTTTCCCTTTTCTTCCTGCATGGAAATGCATGCATATTTGTCTGCTTCCCCCACTCCAAATGTAAACAATTGTGGACACATTTTAAATGCATGTTCCACATTGGCTTAAGGGTGTGTATTTTAAATGTGCACAGTTCCCTGAAAGTTTTGTGTATAGTTTTTTCTTCACATAAATCCTGTACAACACTGTGAAATATATGAATTTGCAAGGGAAGATGTACTTCATCCCACTGTCAGTCTCATGTCTGGATGGGTATGAATTATAGTTCTGTTTGTTTTTAATTATAAAATTTTGGGCCCCCCTCAAAATATTGTGGGGGGAAAATGAAAGAAAGACGCAACAGTTGAAATGGATAGATTTTCCCATCCTTAATTTTGTGAGGCACAAAATTACTAGTTATGAAGGCAAATAGGAATTCATTATATTTCTTTTCCATCCCTAACTAAAGCAACACCAAAGCAGTCAACAGCACTTGTTTCTTCCATCTTTATTTAAAAAACAATCCATAAACTTTCCTTCTGAATGTGGACCTGGCTTCCATATTTTTAAACGTATCCTGGTTTTCCCACCAGCTTTGTTCATAACAGATCTGCCCTCTCTTCTTGCATTTCACGTTATAATGGTTGTGGAGTGAATGTGGACAATCTCAGAAAATTATCTGAATGTTTCAGAAATACATTTATGACAAAAACTTAAATATGATGGAGGTCTTTAAACAGAAGCTGGATGGCCCTCTATCATGGATGTTTTGATTGTGATTTCCTACGTGGCAGGGGGTTGGACTGGATGGCCCTTGTGGTCTCTTCCAACTCTACAACTCTATGATTCTATGATCATTCATTGAGATGTGTCTAGAAGTAAGTAAATACACAAATCAGCTCTAGGGCACTCACAAAATGTATCTGGGATTGTTAATGTTCTTTTGAGAATGTTCACAGTTTGGAACATTCTCTGCAAGGTATCAATAGGTTTTGTTGCTTCAAAGATGTTACTTTTATTTCATTGTAAGAGAGTATAGTTCTAAATAATATTTAAGGACGGGAGAACGAGGAAGGGGCACAGGATTTGTTAAGTTTTGTTCAACCGTTTAAAAATATATCTATGCTTAAAACTCTACCCAAGAAAAGTTTGACTTCAGAGGGTCCTGAGGTATTCAAGAACAATTAAATTCTACCTTGTCTTATAATGTGTTCTGATTATTTGGCCTTGCTTCTATGTCTGAGGAAACTTGGCCTATAAGATTCGTAATTGGCCTTTGAGATATCCTGTTCCCTTTTTGCACTGTCTGGAGTAGGTTTTTAAAATATAAACATTAATTTAGTGTCGGAGTCTTTTGCTATTCGTTGATATCGCCCCTTTAAGCAGTGCAGATGCACATGTACACATGGGAGGAGGGAGAAAGAGTCAACTATCTTCAGGATAAAGCTGTTCTCATCAACATGCAAGGAGCCTGCTTGTCTGTCACATCACCCACATCTTCTCAATCACTCCCTTTCATTTATCCTTTTATGCCCCTATTTTAACTTAGGTTGCTGCTGATGTTTGGTGACAGGTGGAATTCAGCTCAGCATTAATCTTTCTATGGCTATGAGAGACCAGTTCGGCTTGCACACAGAAGAGGAGGTGCAACAGCAGCTTTATAGTTACTGATTGTAACCAATGGAGAATAAACCTTTCATTGGAATTAATTATGTGTGCAAGTTAGATTATAAGACAAAAATACTGACTTCATAATTTAAATTTTCACCATGTAGACGTCTACCTGTTTCCATCCATTTATGAGATGTATTTGAGAAGGACAGCACTCCCTGATGCAGGTGTTATAAACAATGAGAATATTACATGTTACAGAGCTAACAAAATTCCAGCATGTGCACCAGTGTTTCAACAACAGTCTCCTGCAGCAGTGTGGATGACATACATGGATGTACACTACACACATTTTAAAGTTTCTTAGTTTTATGTGTACAAGCATAAACATACAAGGGTATGAAGAATCGTGCATCTCCACAGGCTAGAGGTTACTCATCTATGTTGTTAACCTTGAGTAACAACAGCTATCCATGGTCTTAGAAGAAAACAGTCCTTGCCCTGAAACCAGAACTGTTACGTTATGAGCCCTTATTCCCACCCCCAGCCCAACCCCAGCCCATTCTTTAGGAAAGGAGCTTTGGGATATGATGACTGAGAGACCAGAAGTGCTGGAGGAAGGTTGTTTAAATATTTTTTTCTACTCCCAAATCTCAGGTCCTTGAAATACATGCTTGAAATGGCACACTTTCTTCAAACTTGGTCCTCTCCCTTCAAAGATGCTTTTCCAAGCACATCTTTGGTGGGGAGGGCATAAAGGCGCTGATCTGACAGGCCATTAGATCTGAGTATCTTTAATTGATGATGCCATGGACTCAGCTACAGCCTTAGAACACTTTTACATATTATGGATTTCACATGGATCTGCTCATTTTCATGTGGTAATAACTTAGAATCATAAAATTGGAAGAGACCACAAGGGCCATCCAGTCCAACCCCTTGCCATGCAGGAATAACCAATCAAAGCACACCTGATAGGTGGCCATCCAGCCTCTGTTTAAAAACCTCCAAAGATGGAGACACCATGTTCCAATGTTGGACAGCTCTTACCATCAGCAAGTTCTTCTTAATGTTTAGGTGGAATCTCTTTTCCTGTAGTTTGAATCTATTGCTCTGTGTCCTACTCTCTGGAGCAGCAGAAAACAAGCTTGCTCTATCCTCAATATGGCATCCCTTAAAATATTTAAATACAGCTATCATGTCATCTCTTAACCTTCCTTTGGATAAATGTTTTCCTGTGTGATTCTTTTTGTACTTAACCATGGGCATCTGCCTATCCCTCTAAATCTAAGGTATCCTCCATGGCCATGTAGTTATCTGATAGGTTTGTACCCACATTATTTTGTTATCCTATACAGTGACTAAAATTTACTGTCATGTGCTTGTCCAGCATATACAGTGGTATTTGTTGCTGCATGTCACATTAGCCTTCCCAATCTAAAAAGCTGTCAGGATAGAGTATTCCACTGGTGCTTGTAGTCTTGTTAGGCTGTCCCTTGTTATTTGTCTTCAGTGAGGGACGTGCAGACTAGGGAGATTTTCAGACATGATTTTTGGCTCTGTTGCTGCCGCGCAGCAGGGGAGCAGTTTCGAATGACGATGTTCCTATGCCGAACCCCTCTGTGTCACTTCCGTGACAGAATGGAGGAAGCTGCGTCATATTTCACTCACGGGCAACAACAGAGGAGCGTCGTCGTCCAAAACAGCTCCCCTGCCTTGCGGCAGCAACGGAGCTGTTTTGGAATATATACAGCCGAAAATCGCATCTGAAAATCTCCTAGGTGTGCAGGACCTTGTACTGCTTACTTCTGTAAAAAGCCACAAAGAGCATCATAAACATCCTTGCAGTTGAATCTGAAGCCAAATCAGGATAGTAGTGAAACTGGAAGTGGATATCAACTTCACCTCAACAGACTCCATACAGATGTATGGGACAAGTCATAACCTTGTGAAATACACACAAACAAACTTTGCAAGCTCTGAGATGTTCAGCTTCCCCACATTTAGGGTATGTGTCTGTGTGCAACTGACATGACTCTAGTGAAGGCTTGTGACTGTAGAGGTGAAACTGGCAATCCTGACTATACTGATCCTAGGTAAGGGTTTTTTTAAATAAATGCTCAAAATTTCACCTCTAGACTGATGTGGCTTTTTAGACTCTCTAGTACAGATAAGTGTACTAGATCTGGCCTAGTTGCCTAATCATTCATTTGTAACTGGTGTTCATATAGTATGCTTCCAACTACTGTAACATTTCCCTGAAACTTGGGCTAACCTTATCATTATTGTCTTTATTCATAACCTAATTTCCCCCTCAAACCAAGAGTCAAGGTAGCTTACAAATTAAAACAAATATGGCTAAACTTAAGTTAAATCCAGTGTTAGACTTAACTGTAGATCTAGGGAAATCAATATGACTTATCCTAATAATGACTAACAAGTCCCATTCATTTCAATGACTGCATTGAACTATGTACTTGATGTACTAACATTGGATTTAGCGTTCTACGAACAAGAGTTTCTGCATTGATGCACTAGTGTCTCAAGAGTTTAGAGGCAAGAACCATCCATCTCTGGAGAAAGAGAACAAAGCAAACATTTTCCAATGGAAACAACAACATGTTAGTGTGTAAAACAACTTATTGCATATGGAATACATCAAAGTTGTTGTTGTAGCTTTCAAGTTATTTCCCACTTATAGTGACTGTAAGGCAAGTCTATCATGGGATTTTCTTGGCAAGATTTGTTCAGAGGGAGGTTGTTATTGCTTGAGCAGGGATTCAAACCCGAATCTCAAGAGTCCAAAGCCCAACACTCAAACCACTATACCATGCTGGCTCTCATGGCACATGGAAAGTCCAGGTCAAATTCTCACAGTAGACTTGTATAGCTGCAGGATCACAGTAGTGGAGAACAATGTCACCATTTTGTTGGCAAAGCCTCAAGTAGGTATGCTGAAGCAAACAGTGTCAAGGGAAGCCAAGATTTGCTGACACACAGGAAGTGGGAACAGTCCAAAACAAATTATGATAGACAGGAAGGAGAAAGAAATGTAACAACACAATCCAGAAGAAAAGCAGACTGAACACCTATCAGTGCATAGTGAGATTAAGTGGATCTGTGCAGAACACATGTGTGGTTTACTAAACATGATGCACATAATAATATATGTGTCATGTGGCTCTTACACATGCAAGGCATGTAGTATGGTAATGAATTATATGCTCTCCCCAAAATATAGTAATTCCTCTTTCAGGGACTTCTTGCCTTGCACTTGCTGCAAAATCATGCACCAGAGACTAACATGCCAGGCACTGCTACTGTCTTTCTCCATTCCCCTCTTTAGAAAGAAAAGCTCACAGAACTAGCTTTGCCTTTGCAAATGGGGTGTGTGTGTGTGTGTAATTTTCTGACTATTGCTGAACAAGCAGTGAACTTGTTACAAACTTCAATTGAAACATGGATGATGACGATGATGATGACGATGACGATGACGATTATACATTTGTGAGCAAATCTTCCTTCAAACTGTCCATAACTCTTTTTGGCAATTTATTTCTCCACAACCTGTATCTCTCTCTCACATGCAGAAACTGGACCAGGATGGATCCAGTGACCCAAGTAAGTGAGAATCTGAACTTAAACCTTCCTGTTTCAAGTCCAGTCCTCTATCTACTATTGTAGCCAAACTGTAACAGACAAATTCACAAAACTGAAATTTGTAGTTTACTTGGAAGAGAGATAAGTAGATAGATCAGACAGACCTTCAAGTACTTAAACAGGGCTATCATATCGCCTCTTAACTGTCTTTTTTCCAGGCTAAACATACCCAGCTCCCTAAGTCTCTCCTCATAAGGCATGGTTTCCAGACCTTTCACCATTTTAGTTGCCCTTCTCTGGACACGCTCCAATTTGGATATAAGGAAAAAATGTGTGAATGTGGGAAAACAAAATACAATTTTAAATTCCTTTGGGGTTTCTGTGGTCCTGTCTATATGAGGGGGAAAATATGATCTTCTCTGAAGAAGCAGCCATTCACAGCATTGCAACCTGTCTTAATGGTCAAAAGAGCCCCTCTAAACTTTGCATGACCCCTAGCCAAGATAGTGGCCATGAGTGATTTACTCGTACTTTTAAATCTGCCTCTGCTGAACTGTTTTTTTTCCCATGGTGTGCACATGTGATATTTTGTATTTACAAAAAGGAAAAAAGAGAGAGTAAATGATCACAATTTTATCAACTTACTAGACCGTTACTTTATTTGAAAATCCAAGATGACGACAGGAGGTGCTTTGCCTGTTTCCTAGCCCCACCTCACGCTCGTCCAGCCAATCAGATTATGCTGCCTGGTCAGAGCAACACGAATGCAACTGTCCAAACAATCACACATTTGCATGTCCTACAGAGTATTTTTTTAAAAGTCCAAGAAAAGCTCCGAAGGAGTTTAAGGTGGATTTGACTGCCCCCTTCCTGAATGAGACATATTTAGGCGAATGTCCATCTGAACAGATAGCCTTCCATGCAATTAGCCATTTGGGTTATTTTAACCATATAGACCAGCCCTAAATGAAGGTAAACACTTTGAAGAAGACTGGCTGCATCTTCACTGCAGAAATAATCCAGTTTGATACCACTTTAACTGCCATGGCTCTATGCTATGAAATTCTGGGATTTGTAGTTTGTTGTGGCACCTGAACTCTCTGACAAAGAAGGCTAAACATCCCACAAAACTACAAATCCCAGAATTCTACAGCATCGATCCATGGCAGTTAAAGTGATATCAAACCAGATTATTTCTGCAGTACAGATGCAGCCTGTGATGCTATATATGCTTACCTACAAGTTAGCCACATTGAAGATATTAGCACTTGTTGCTGCTGTTGTGTGTGCCTTCAAGTTGTTTCCGACTTATAATGACCCTAAGGCGAACCTATCACAGAGGCTTATTGGCAAGATTTGTTCAGAGGGGTTTTGTCTTTGCCTTCCTCTGGGGCTTATCTACACAGGCTAAATACCCCAGTTTGCCCCCATTCCAGAGTTCTGCAGTCCATATAACACAGTGCTTTTGCCCCAATCTGCCTCTGGGCAGTCCTCACCACCCTGGGGCATATACAGGGCTGGAACAGGGACAAGCTGGGATAAGGCCATTTTACAGTGTTGTAAAATATATTTGGTTTACCCCATTACCACCAGGATGGAATGGATCAGGTCCTGGCACACTGTCCCTCACTACTGCCACCAGCTCCCTGGCTCCCCTGGAAGCCAGGTAAGGGTCTCTCAGCATGTGACCAAGGCTGGTCATATATGTGTGTGTGGGGGGAGGGGGTCAGTCACAAGTTGTGGGCCCTTTCCCCGGCTTCTGATTCAGTAGAGAAGATTCCAGCCGCAGCAGCAGCAGCGATGGACCAGTGTTCTGTTAGGATTCCAGCCCATTCCCTGCAGGTGACAGGGGCAGAACAGGCCAGATTCATAGCCAGAATATGCTGGTGGCAAGCCAGCATATCCTGGCTGATGTAGCTAACCCCAAGGCTGAGGGACTGTGAATTGCCCAAGGTCACCAGTGGTTTCCATGGCTGAGTGGGGATATGAACCCTGGTCTCCAAAGTCATAGTCCAATGCTCAACTACATAGTCCACTACACCATGCTGGTTCTTATAATTGCACTAGCTTCTGATGAAATAAATGTAAATAAGACACGATTGCATGATGTGTAAGCATGGAGCTGTTGGATGATTAGAAAAGGAATTACCTGATTAAGGCAGGAAGGCAAATGTCATCAGCAAGAAGGTTAGCCCAGGGGAGAAGCCAAGATGGAGCAATTCTGGGCAAGTGCTTCTGTCTGAACAATAGACTGTAAATTTTGGCCAGACAGTAGCTAGTCAGGAATACAATGCAGCCTAAGAGAGGAGCGGGGGAAGTGGATTTCACTAACAAAGGAAACAGTGATTTTGTGTTTTTGTAAGGTGTTGTGGCCATCTTCTTTTACACTTCAGTCTGCAGTCATGAAAGTAGAGAGCTTTCAAAACTATGAAGTTTATATATCTAGGTTACAATTCTGTATGCACATTCATGTCTGTAAGTCTTTTGCTTCTGTATAAGTTTGTGCTGTTTACATAATTATTACTCCACCACTATGTCACCATACCTGGCTTGTTTTATTATTTGAGAGGCCCATGTTAAAATGTGTGTGCATTCATGTGGAACAAATTAACTTTTTTGTATTTGTCTGGATACACACACAGAGCTTAGAAAAAGTAACTTTCTGCATTGCAGTTCCCAAAATCTCACAGCCAGTAGCCAAACAGTCTGGGGGAATTGTGGAACTGTAGTCCAAAAAGTAACTGTTTCAGCTCTCTCTGTGTGTATCTCTCTGTGTGTATGTGTGAGTACAAAGGTTAATATATAGATCTCTCCTCAGACAGCGTGCCATACTTCCCTATATTTCCATCATTGCCAACAACATAATGTTGCTGCACCATTCATGTTCAAATGAATACCTCAAGTCAGGTAGACACTGCAGGTTAATTAGGGGGTTTGGTAAATTGAATCCATGGACTGTAATTACTAGCACTCAAGACCTGCAATTTCTGTTTTAATTAAAATAAACAGTGTGAAGAAGATGACATCACAGCAGAGTAACCAGCTTGTAAGTCACAATTAATTATGTTGAACTGTGGCCTCCACTGTTGGGCAAGGACTGGTGCTGGTGGCGGCTTGATTTTAATAAACATGCATCACATCTGATCAGTTGTCTTGCTATAGTTTAATTAATGGATATATACACCACAAACCACCACTTGCACAACTCAGTTTGCTAACGTTAATGCACAGGAATTGTTGGCTTCTCCTCTTAAGTTATGATTAAAGACTGTGGGCTATTTAGGTTATAAATCTTCATTTCTGATGTCCTTTCTTTAAGAAAAAGGGAACCCCCCCCCAACATTCTGTATAACTGGGGGCAGCCTCTAATACAGATGGAGCACAAGACTGAAGCCAGATGACTCCATTGACTTCATTGGGACGAAACTACTTAAACTATCTTATTCACAGCTATGAATATCTAGGGAAGGGACACTGTCAGGCATGATAGTGTCAGGTATGTTTGTGTTCATCTGTCCACGAAGGAAATATTAAGCCATCAGAGTGAAGGTATAGAAGCCAAGGATCTTGCAACTTTCTTGGCTCTAGGAAGAACTTTTTTTTAACCTGGAAATGTTTCAGATTTCTATGTCATAGAATCATAGAGCTGGAAGAGACCATGAGGGCCATCCAGTCCTTCCTTGCAGAAATATACAATGAAAGCACCCCAACAGATGGCCATCCAGCCTCTGTTTAAAAACCTCAGAAGAAGCAGTCTCCACCAGACTCTGAGGTGTTGTGGTAGGGAGCAAAACCCCAGGAGGACTAGAGACTTTGGGCTTCCCACAGGCATTTGTTTGGTCACTGTTAAAGGAAGGATGCTGGACTAGAAAAACCATTGGTCTGATCCAACAAGACTCTTCCCCCCACCCTCAAAGACTGACCCAACAAGACTCTTCCTTGCGACAGATAAATTCTTCATGACTTGAGACTATCACCTAAATACAACCTTTCTACTATGTATGACAGCCCATCTGGGGCTTGATAAACTTCTTGCTTCTGCAGCCTGGAGCGGCAAAAAACAGGAGTGTCAAACATATGGGATACCACAGTAGGTGATGGATAGGTTCAATGTTGTACTTGGTAGGTCATCATTTGTAAAGACCTGCAGTAGCAAACTGTAGTCAATTTCAGTTATTAAGTAAGCATGCTGTTGCACATTGGACAACATTAAATTAATTCACAAGCATGATGCAACTTTATTCTGATCATGAACACAAACCAGAGATCAAACTGTGGAGATACATCCCACAACTGTAGAAATTGATCTAGTGGAATTGGTTTGATGTGGATTCTCTTTTATCTTAAATGGTGAAGTTTATAGGGGAATCGGTGTAATGAGCTTTATTCATCCTGTAGAGTATCTACTTTGATATCAGCCATCTTAGATGTTATTATATCATTCCCCCCTCCCTCCCCTCCCCCTAAAACAGAATTTATTATGCAAGAACACTGTAATGCCAGCTTCACCAACCTGAACGTCCTTGTTTGATCTTATACCCCTCCCGCATATTGCACTCCACCCAGGCTTCCCTTCCAACCACTCCCGTCTCCCACTTCCAAATCTCTGTCTTCTTTGATGTTGCCCGATGAGCTAAGGAACGCCCTCCTAGTGAAGTCATTCCAGACTTCTTTCTTTAGAACTGTCCAATAACTCATCATGGTGCTCTCCTGGACTATAATGCATCATAAACACTCCAGATTCAACACAGATCCATGAAAAACTCAGACAATAAGGAACACTTAAGAACTGTGCTCAGACATTTAAGGAATGGCACAGTTAGCAATAGCAGTTGTTTTTGCTGCTGCCCAGATCCCAGAGTTGCCTCCCAGTCTAAAGAATTCCTGGAATAACACATCTGAGCAGTAGAGCAATAACTGCAGAGACTGGCATGCACAAATCTATAGTGATTCAGTGTCCTAACATTTACAATGGAATCATGGAAACAGTTAATAGGAAATCACATGAAGGGCTTGTGACAGCCTGAAAGTAAGCAGCTACAAATAACTAGTTACTTGTAGCAATTAGTTCCTTTCTCCAGTAACAAAAACATAATGACACTATGATTGCAACTTAAATGTCACTTATTTTTCATGCACATAATTTTTTCAGTTACTTTTATTGTTATGGGTATGGATCTTCGTTTGCGAAGAAAAGCCAGAGAGAGACATGTGGTATTGTTAAATGGCGGTGGAAGAATTTCACATGGTTCATGTGCTGGCTTTTGCTGTGCCTTGTGCTGCATCAAGCTCCCTCATACATGCTGAAGTGACAATGACATATGCCAGAAGGAAAGTGTGATTTGCACCACAGTTGAACAGGTTGTAACGTTCTGGTGGCTTTAGAAAAAATAACTTAAAAGGTGAGAATTATACAGTAGTTACTTTTAAGAAATGCATGCAAGAGATACTTTTAAAACTATATCTGTAAATAAGCACATTTTGCCC
Source organism: Gambelia wislizenii (assembly GCA_030847615.1). Taxonomy (NCBI): domain Eukaryota; kingdom Metazoa; phylum Chordata; class Lepidosauria; order Squamata; family Crotaphytidae; genus Gambelia; species Gambelia wislizenii. The sequence goes on from JAUMIR010000004.1 coordinate 40,720,368, forward strand.
CTTTGAACTATAATGGTAACTAGCTTGCTTGTAAAAAGTCACTTTTGTGATGTTTTAGTTGTATTTTTTAAATTATTGTAAGCCACCTTGAATCCCATCATGGGATTAAGGCAGGATATAAGTCCAACAAACAAACAAACAAACAAACAAACAAGCTTACTTCCCAAAATCTGTCTGTGCATGACTATCAAGGGATAGGAAGGCTTCTTGGGATATCTCTTATTGCCTAAAATGTTTTTTTTTTTTAGCTGATCTGAGCTGCTAAACTTGCACAATGATTTTTTAAATCTTTTTTTTTAATTTATATCCCGACTTTCTATCAAAAATGTTGCTCAAGACAACCAACAATAATAAAACACAATTTAAGAACAAAACCTGAATTTATGGCATAACAACACACACACACAATTAAAACACAATGAACATGTCAGTTAAAGAGAGAGCAACCCAGTAAATTAGAACCTCCTCCCAAAACAGAGCAATTTACATGCCCCAAACCTGCCTTAGAAAATTACCATCTTAGTGTAATTTTGGAATTCGTGTAATTCTGGAAGGGGTATACATGTTTTCAGTAATTAAAAAAAAACTATAATATTTTTGAAGGCATCTGCATTATTATGAAAAGATATCATGCATTCTGCAAGAATGGACACATCGTAGTTTCTTCCAGGCTGAACTTGCTGTGAATTTGAACTCACCAATGAAGTTGGCAGATTTCAATATGGCCAATAGATTTCCTTTTTAACTGCAGCAAGATCTCCTGTTTTTGAAGCTACATTGTTTGACCTAAATTCTCCTTTGCAATTAAGGGTGGAGTGTACCAGAGCTTGTGAATCTTTTAGACGTTTAGGAGGAGAGTGGCCTTTCCCTCAAAATATCTGGGGAATATTCTGGGGTTCTACTTATTTGCTTATCCTATTTTCTATATAAGGAGTGATAATGATTCTTCCAGGTCCTCCAATGAATCATGGCTCAAATGGGATTTTCTAGTACATTTATCAGACTACATTTGCAGAGCAATACTTTGTTTCTGGTATGGTGGTGGACATGATATCAAGATTAATGCCAGCATAAAACAGTTGCGAATGCAATCCTATATTTTCTCGATAGCAATTTCTAAACTGCAAAAGTAGCACAGAAAGCTATATTCAACATACTAGCAAAACTCAAGTCACAATCTCTCCCTCTGTACAGTGTTGCTCTCCTGCCACATACATTCCTGATACCTCTTTCTCCATGTTCACCTCATTGAATACCAATGGTAATATTCCCAGCAGATCTTGCAAGTAAGCTCTGCAATCTCCATATATTCCATGACAAATTGACATACAGACAAATTGAGTTGTATATTTCATAGCAAATTATATTGATAAAGGTGAGTCAGGAAGGCACTGAGCTGCTCAACTGTCACCCTTTTAGTGGCAAGACTATGGATGAGATAGTCTTTATGAGGGTTGTGGGGAACTACTTCCCTCTCCCCTCCTGGCATTATATGCCTATCATGAAGACATTTAAGGTGAATGATCAGTGGATAGAAGCAAGCAAAGTTCAACCCAAACAAAATTGAAATGGTCACAGTTTTAATGGAAAGCATGTGATGTCACAAGAACATAAGAAGAACTCTACTTGATCAGGCCAATGCTTACATGGCCCAGATTTTGATCTAATAGCTGGATGTCAGATGCCTATGGGAAGCCCCCAAGCATAATATGAATGCAATAGCACTGGGGCCCTGGTGGTGCAGTGGTTAAATGTTGGTACTGCAGCCACAATGTTGTGAGTTTAATCCTGCAGGACTCCAAGGTTTACTCAGTCTTCCATCCTTCTATAGGTCAGTAGAATGAATACCCAGCTTGTTGGGGGCAATTATCTAACACATTGTAAACCGCTTAGGGACTACTTTGCACTGATAAGAGGTATAGAAATATAAATGCTATTGCTATTGCTATCCTACTCATGCTCCCAGCAACTGACACTGAAAGGCATACTTCCATTTCTGATAGCATTACAGAGAACTAAAGTCATGATCCAGTGTTTCATGAGGCTTAGTGTAATGCTCCATCCATGCAGTTTTGCCTTAACATGGATTCCCAAGTCTGCTTGAAAAGACGTGCAGACTCCCAAGCGTGCAAGTCTGCTTGAAAAGACAGGTTGTTCCTTCAGTCATTTAGTGGCCAGGGGAGGGTGTATGGTGCCCAAGAACCATCTGGCTGCTGTGAAGTCGAAGGCTTTCACGGCCGGCATCCATAGTTTTTCCTTGTTTTTTTTTCTGGGCTGTGAGGTCGTGTTCTGGAATAGTTTCTTTCTGACATTTCACCTGCATCTGTGGCTGGCATCCTCAGAGATGCCAGCCACAGATGCAGGCAAAACATCAGAAAGAAACTATTCCAGAACACAGCCTCACAGCCTGGAAAAAATGCAAGGAAAATCATCTGGCTGCTCTTCTGCAGATGTGAGCAAAGAGTAACTCTCCCCCTCCAGATCTGCAGCAATTATGCTGCAGATCCAGAAGAGAGATGCCTGCTCTTTCCTCTCAGATGCCCCAGATCCTTTCCCAACCATTAAATTGCTCCTGGTCAAGCCAAGGGACTATGCATCTGCCATTTACTTACAGGGTGGGGGCATTGTGTAAGGAGCTTTTGGGCAACTTCTTGTATACCAATTTAAAAAGGCATAAACCTACAAATAAAACATGGATAGGACTCTGATCTAAGATTGTGTAACTAGGGAGGATGTAAGGCCCATGTGCCTCTGAACACATGGAAGGAGGAACAGGTGACATCCATCACTGCATGTCTATCCTAGTTATACTGCAGTAGTTGAACTTTACTGTACCTCAAAGCACAGGACACCTGTTATGGAAAAGGTAACAATTATGTGTAGGAACACTTGTGTTCCCATGGTCATTGTTGCTGCTGTAGGTAGGCCTTGACTGTGGGAGGAAGGAATATGAGAAGAGACAAGAAGAATGTGGGGATATTGATGCATAATGATTAGTAGCTGGATAGATAGTTCCTGTTATAGAACTTTATCAGACAAGGCAAAAAAATCACATCATAACGATGCAATACTAACATAATGGGTTGAAATTATCAGACAGTGTCATTGTCATCCCATGGCCATTGTGTGCGTTAGCTGCAAAAAAGGTGTCATTTTTAATTGACAGCTTAACCCATCAATTGATCTTCAATATCACTTTTTTTGTGGTATTGAAAGCACACAAAAACATGTCCTACTGTAATCATGAGAATACAGTGTGACTGGACCTCTTTCTGCCCTCCCCATTGCCAGGGAGAAAACTTCCAGGTGGCATCGTGAAGGCAATCAACAGGACACTCTTTTTAGGAACTTTCCCATTTTGCTGGCAAGTTTTTAGGTTTGTTTCAGTGCTTTGGCGTTGATTTACTTTTTTATTTAAGGTGTTTTTGGAGCTTTAACTGCACTTGCATCTTCTCTCAAGAACTGGCAAGATCATGTGCCCCGGCTGAAGTGGAAGTAAACTCCCATTCTTCAAGTCCTAGTGCTCATCGTATGATAATTCTGTGGCGATTTCTTCACATTCTTGCAGTAATGTTTGAAAGTAAGTGTTGTAATGCCACTATGTTTCTGCTTTCCTCACTCGTGGGATTTCAGTGTTTTTACACACTAGTCTGATAAAATCTATACTGTGTTCATAGAATGGGTAATGAAGAAAAAGATCTCCAAGGTCCATCAGCAAAATGCATTTGCACTGGTTATGTCACAGGCCACCTCTGTATCATTCCAGTAGGTCTTCACTTACCTAATAGTCTACTTGATGTAGACCTGATGTAGACCTAATAGTTTACCTGATTACAAGATGTAACATTGCCATGAGCTCACATTCATCTGGTATGATTATTCCAGCATTCTGCTTCCAGTTTGTTCTTGTCAACATGTGATCTGGCTGTAGTCCTGAAATGAGAGATGAGTCAGTAGTATATGGAAGTACTGATAGGTAAAATGGAGTGCCTTGAGGTCCACTAGGTATACATCTGGAGTCAAATGCAATTTTACACCAGTGGCTTGAATCCTGTTAGTGAGTCCAACTTAACTCACCCCATTGTAACACATGTATTTGGTCATTGTGTAGGTTGAAGTTCTGTGCTGACCATGCAACAACCAAAAACGCTCATAAAAACTCACCCTGCTCTACTGAAGCTCCCCCAACATGGCCACTTCCTGGTCAATGGAGGATGGGGGAGGGGTGCAGCAGAGAAGCTTCCAGCAGAGAAGTTTTCCAATAGCTAGATGCTCACCTCAGGGACCTCTGAAGGACCTTTATAATGTCCTAGAGGATACCTGTCTCTGTGTGTCCAGTTGTCGGAAAATAGACAAACACTTCTTTGCTACTCCCACTGCTCTCCACTGGTCAGGAAATGGACCTATTTGGGAGGTGGCTACAGTAGAGAAAATTTTGCTTGGGGGTGTGGTGGGCAGATGTATAGTAGTTACACACTACTATGCATCTCCCAATTGAGATGTCAGCCATTCACAAAATGGTGCAAGAGTGCAATTTCTTAATGGTCAATTTCTCAATTTAACCTAATTTCTACAGATAGCATCATCTAATTATGTATTAAAGGCTCATTATTAAAGTAAGGAGCACCTATTCCTTTAATCTTTGTCCACCTTTAGGTGCTAGGGCCAGATAATTACAAGCTATGTCTTCCAGAACAGACCAAAATGTTCAGGCCGCTGAACAGGCCAATCTTTCAGTGAAAGAAAGGAACGAGTCCTCCATTCTGCTAGAAAACCCAAGAGTAGGCAATGATGCAATTGTGTTTTTTGATTTTGTGTTAATGGTTTAATGGTGGCCAGAAGATCCAATGCTATAGGAGCAGCGACTCTACTCCCAGTTTTACATCTGCTGTCCCATCAGTTGTTTCAGATTGTATGGAATCTCTTGTAAATCTAGGGATGTAAATCTTTAACAATTTCATTCTCACCAGCAACAACCATTTTTCTCATTTCTATGAGATAGTCATCCGAAATTACACAGGTCAGGACTAACTCTATGAAAAAACGCATATTTTTGTGTGTGCAAGAAATAGGATTTTCTTGACAGAAAACAAGTTTCCTGCTTCTTGATGTACAGAAATGTTGGTTTCTATATGGAAAAAAAAACCCTTATGTGCATTTTTAATTTTTTTCTTTTCTCTTCCCCACCACTCGTCCTCCTCCCCATGGGATAAGCCCTAAGGTGTGAAGATTCTTGCCTGTTTAGGGTTCTTCTCATCAGGATTTCCCATTTTCAACTATCTATCTATCTATCTATCTATCTATCTATCTATCTATTGCTCTTAGGTATGTTGCCATTTCCATTGTGCTGATTGGCTGCTTAGGGAACTGACCAACCAATCAAAGCTCTGTCGGGCAGCCAATCAGCACAGTGGGGGGTGGGGGGGATGATGTGGAAGTTGAAGTCCTTTCTAAACATGGCGGCTGCAGAGGGAGTGCGAGTAGCATGGGGGATGTGGCATGTGTGTATGTGTAGGATGGCATGTGCCAGAGTGCAGGGGGGAAATGTGGGGGGGGCAGTTTGGTGGCAGAGGGGGCCAGTTTGCCAGTTTGGCAGTGGAGAGGGCCAGTTCGGCAGAGGGGGGAGTTTGGCAGCAGGAAGGCAAGCGCCGGGGAGGGGGCAGTTTGGCGGCAGAGGGGGCCAGTTCAGCAGGAGGAGTTCGGCGGCAGGAGGGCAAGTGCCGGGGGGAGTTAGGAGGTGGAGGGAGCCAGTTTGGTAGCGGGGAGAGTTTGGCGGTGGGAGGGCAAGCGCTGGGGGCGAGTTCGGCAGCAGGAGGGCTGAGTTTAGCAGTGGGGGGTGAGTTTGGCAGTTGGGGGTGAGTTTGGCAGTTGGGGGGGGGGAGTTAGAACCACCAGCCTACCTTACAGTGCTGTCATGAGGTCTACTGGACATTTTGGGTGGAGTTTTTTAATGGTGTATGGTACACTGGGTCCAGCTAGTTTTTTTCTTGAATATTTTTGAATGTTCTTTCCATCCCTACCAGAATCTCTGTTGGGGTATGGTCCAGTGATAGGCAAACTCTAATTCAAATCCGAGCAGCTATGGGAGGGGCAGCTATAAAACCAAATATCCATTCTCTACGTCTGCAATAATGAATCAAGTAGCTGCTCCTTGATGGTGTATGTAGAGAATCCAGTTGGTTGACATTTCCAAATCCAGATTTGGAGAGTGGATGGAGGATATTTGGAAATAGTATTTTTAAGTAGGGTCTCTCCCTTGCTGGTGCCACTCTTCCAGTGGTCATGTTGAGTGGGAGATTCACCAGAAGGGGTTTCAGGGTTGTATCTTGTGATAACCTCCAGGCCACGGGGCAGGCAGTGAGAGGGAGCCACCCAGCTAGCCCAAACAGGTTCCCTGTCTTTCCAGCAATCTTAGAATAATTTTATTCTGCTAAATAAATCATTCCATGCTGACACTGTCTGAGAAAGGTTTTGTTCTGCTATTCTTAGTTACCAACTGCTTTTGTCAAACCATATAGATCTACTGTATATTCTGGTGTATAAGACGAATTTTTAACCCAGGAAAATATCCTCAAAAGTCGGGGGTTGTCTTATACGCCAGGTATACAGACCCACAATGCAGCTGCCAGCCCCATCTCAGACTCGGGAAGGATGGGAGGTGGCTAGCAAGCTTCCCCCTCAGCCAGCCACCCCTCCGCCTTTCCTGAACCCTCTCCTCAGCCTTCACCCCCTTTGGGGAGGAAGTGAAGGCCAAGGACAGGGGCAATTTTAGTGGTTTGCCTCACCCTCCGCCTGATCTCCTGGGTCTTTGCTCCCTTCGCAAAGGGAGTGAAGATCCAGAAGAGCATGCTTTGCCTCACCCCCACACTCTCCTGCATCTTCGCTCCCTTTGTGAAGGGAACGAAGACCCAGGAGATTGGACGGCGGATGAGGTAAACTGCTAAAATCACCCCTATCCTCCGCCTTTGCTTCCTCCCCAAAGTCGGAGGACAGTGAAGGCGGAGGACAGGGACAATTTTAGCAGTTTGCTTCACCTGCTGCCCAATCTCCTGGGTCTTTGCTCCCTTCTCAAAGGAAGCAAAGATGCAGGAGATCGGGCGGGGGTTGAGGCAAAGCATGTAAAATCGCCCCTGTCCTCTGCCTTCACCCCCTTTGGGGAGGAAGTGAAGGCAGAGGACAGGGGCGATTTTAGCGGTTTGCCTCACCCGCCGCCTGATCTCTAAAGGGAGCAAAGATGCAGGAGATCAGGCAGGGGATGAGGGAAAGCCTGTAAAATTGCCCCTGTCCTCCGCCTTCACCCCCTTTGGGGAGGAAGCGAAGGCGGAGGACAGGGGCGATTTTAGCGGTTTGCCTCACCCACCACCCAATCGCAGCTTCAGGAAGGGTGGATGGGTGGCTGGCTGGAGGGGGGGAGGCTTTCCAGCCACCAGCCACCCTTCCTGAAGCCACAATCGGGCTCCCAATTTCAGCTTAGTGAAGTATGGATGGGTGGCTGGCTGGAGGAGGGAGGCTTTCCAGCTAATACCCACCCTTCCCAAAGCTGTGATCGGGCTGCCGATTGCGGCTTCAGGAAGGGTGGAGGGGGGGCTGGATGGATGGGGGGCAGGAGATCTGAGAGGTAGAGAAGGAGGGGTAGTCTTATAAGGCGAGTATATCCCAAACTCTATATTTTAACTTTAAAATTGCGGGGGGGGGGTTCGTCTTATACACTGGAATATATGGGTAATTAATAAAAAAAGGAATGCAATTTGGCTGTATGTTGTCAACACTGTTGATGCAGCAGAGAACCTGGGGCTTGTCTACACTGGGGGGAAATCCTGAACCCACCTCTTAGCTGCCTCAGATATTTTTGATCTGCAGCGACCCTGTAAACACTGCACTCACTGGGGCTTGTCTACTGGGAGATCTCAGTATCCTGCCACACTATAATCATAGGCGAACTCACATTGATGTAAAAGGGTGATCCTACACTGATCACATGTCCTTATACATCACATTATTTTGGGCCACGTGGCCGGGGCTGCTCTGTCCCCCTGGTTTGATTATGGTTGCAAATATACATTGTCCCAGAGGAATGTATTACTGGCTAAGCAGAATGGAGTCCCGGCCACCAGAAGTTCCACCCCAGGTTTCACACAGAAGCTAATCTATGGCTGCTATACAGCCAATAACCTCACATCTTTTAGAACCAGATTTTCCTGTAAAAACCCCAATGAAGCTGTGAATTGTCAGGAATATTGTGTGGCAACTGCAAGGTGAATAAGAGGTGATTATGTTGTTGTTATTGTTTTTGCCAGTGTAGACAAGGCCTTGGAAACCATACCTTTTCAATTCAAATGGTAGTCTTTTTCATGCATGCATATGATTTGGAGAAACTAATGGCTGTGAACAGGCATATTTTTAGAAAGTGCATTCTTGGTCTCGGAATTCCCATAATTTTAACAGAAATGAACCTGCAGAGAAACCGGCATCTTGTTTTTGGGTCTTTGCTTCTCGGTATCAATGGGTCTTAATGCCCTATCCAAGCTTAAACCCATAACAGCATGAAGCAGCAAGTGGACAACACATAGCCTTTGTCACCCTTTCTTCTAATTAAAAAAGGATCAGCCGTTCCACCTTGTGAACTGCTTGAAGCTTATATGAAACACCCCATGCCCCAATGATTGTTTTCTAGTAAAGCACAGGGCACACTGTCATGTGTTCTAAACTAGAAGTCAAGAATAACCCTCCCAAAGGAACTTGGTTTGGAGCATGTAAGAGTCAGCGCTGCTGATTTATTTCCTTACCACGTAAGGCAGAAGCGCACCCGCTTTTGCTAAACATGCCATTTCCTTTTCTCATATCCTTCTTTCTATGAATTGCGTTGAGCAAGAAGCTTTGATGTGAATGCAGTGTTTAAATGGAGTCTATGTGACAGCATGGTGCAGTGGTTTGAGTGTTGGATTATGACTCTGGAGACCAGAGTTCGAACCCCTGCTCAGCCATGGAAACCCACTGGGTGACCTTGGGCAAGTCATACTCTCTCAGCCTCAGAGGAAGACAAAGGCAACCCCCCTCTAAACAAATCTTGCCACGAAAACCCCATGATAGGTTTGCCTTAGGGTCGACATAAATTGGAAATGACTTGAAGGCACACAACAACAATGTGAAGTTTACTCCTCAAGCATCTCAGAAATGCCTGTATTCACTGTGACACTCCTTGATGATCTTTAGGAATGATCACTTGGAATGTTAGAATTTTTTAAACACTACCAGCACTTTTATTGATGATGCTGTGCAAATCTTTTTGTTTCGTATGTCCTTTTATCATGCTGAAGAGTCTGGTGAAGCCTAAAAGATGACACAACTGTTTGAGAGATGATGTTGAAATCATTAAGTAATTAGCATAACTTCAGAAGATAGGCAAAGATCCAACAGACTAGAGAAGAATCTCCACCTTTCATAACAGTTGCTCTTAACTATCATGTAAAAACTATTTTGCATCAACAATGTGATTGGTTTTGTATGCAACAGAATTACGTGGCCCTCTGTCTAGAGAGCTAGTATGATGCATTGGCCTTGAACAATAAGTTACCCTGCCTGGATTTTAAGATATGCACTAGAGAAGGCCTCCTCTCATGTCTTCAAGTAAACATATCTCTTCTTTTAGTCCTGCCACCTTCAGAGGCATGTTTGGTAAGGACACAAAAGAAGGCCTTCTTGGTGGCTACTCTCAGCCTATGAAACTCCTTTCTGAGGGAGGCTGGACTAACCTTTTTCTTGTTGGCCTTACACTGCCAGGCAAAGACTTTTCCATTCAGGTGGGCCTTTATCAACTGACTGCCTGGTAGATGGATGAGGTGGGCTTTGAAATATATTAATGTTACTCATTATTGAGGAGTTTAACATGGTTTTAACTTAATTCATGTTTTAATAATATGACTCGTTTAATTTGTATTTTAATATGTATAATGTCTTGTGTTCTTACTGATAGTTGTTTCTGAATTATGTTGGAAGACACTTTGACTCCTACGCATGAGAAAAAGGTATAAATCAAATAAATGAGGTCAATAAATTTTGTACATAAATCAAATCAAATCAATAATAATCCAGTTCAGATTCCAACTTTGGACAACTTCCACAGGCCATCTACCACAGCCAGCATGTAGAAGTGATTAGAATGCTGGATTGTGACATGAGAGATCCATGGCAAGTCTGCATTGTGTCATGAAACTCACTGGGTGACCTTGGGCTTGCCAGTCTTTCCTAGCTGACCTGTTTAATAGGACTCTGAGGGAAAGTGAGGGAAGAAAAGCCATATGCATGACATTCTTCTTGTCAAGAAAACATAGACTATAAATTTACTCATACAATGATAAATAAATGATAAAAATAAAAGAACAGATGCAGCAAATACTAACAATAATCAATAAATGTAATCGAGCCAGCTAATGCTAGGCAAGAATGTCCACTGGTAGGGGAGAGAGAAGAGAGAGAGATTGATTTTGAAGAGCTACATTCTCAGGTCAGCATGAGAGAGGTTGCCCCATAACCTGAGAGCAATTTCAGTCAATCCATAAGGCAGGAGCACCAATTTCGATGTTAATTATTGAGACTGTGTGGATTACTTAACTCAACATGAGAGAAATATTAGGCACATGCTAGCCTAAATCTTATTGTTACTCATGGCTAGAGTATACTCATTGGATCAGTGGAATTTACTTAAGTATTTACTACTCACTCAAACATGGGTCTACTCTATCTGGGAATAACCAACAGGACGCCAGCCACTGTATGTATGTGTTGTGAGTTGTACAGTTTATAGCTATGACATCCCCCCTCCACTATTGTTTTTCTTTCTTGAATTTCTCTAGTTTGGAAGTAATTTCAAGCACAGGGGCTGTGTGACATCCAGCAGTTTGCAGTAATTGGATGGCTGCAGTCTGCCTTCCCACAAAAATTCCCATAAATGTTCTCAGAAACTAATGGAATAAGGTTGGCAGTTGCCTTTCCAGGCCCCAGAATGCAACTCAGCATTGCTGCTGAAGGTTTGTTTTATTTAAAAGGGAGAAGAGGAGGGAAAAAACAACAACAAGACAGCTATTAAACTGATGAGTGGTGGGAGGAACAGCTCTGAGCCTAAGTAACCTCTTAGCAATGTCAGTGGATGGATCTGATTGACAATAGTTGGTGCTGAAACGAGCCTTTAAGAGAGCTGTGCATTAGATTTGAAGTATCTAGACTTCCTGGAACCAAAGGTTCGATTACCGACAAGGTGACTGAGCTCCTCACTGCACTAGAGCAGATACACTGATTCTTCTGCGTTCAGTGGTGTGAAGGGCAGGCAGTATTCCTATTTTCTCATCAATTTTTATTTTATTTTAGTATTATCCTGGGATTATTCCCATGAAGTGAAATCCCCACCCCATCCCCATTTTGAGGGTGGGTGAGGTGGCTTCCTTCATCAATCGTAACATTGTATCTTGCTGGCTAAATTATGCCCAGATTTTACAATGTATTGATTAGTCCAAAGCACCTGAATTCAGGATCCTTGGAAATAACAACTAAACTGCTCTATGGAGATTTGCCATGACATGCTTCATTTCTTTATGTATCACATTTGCATTCTACCTTTTCTCAGTGGAACAAAAGACACTGTATGAGAAGTTACCTGGTTTAGCCTTTTCCCAAACAAGTAGCTCTTTAGCAGTATGCATGGCTGTTCTGTGCAGACATTCAGATGAATATGTGATGATCAAGAGTACAAACAGCATGTTGTGTGACATCTTTCTTCTCCTACTTCTCAGATGTGAATATCAGAACTAGCTTTCCATAAAGGAGGGTGTTGTTGTTGTTGTCATTGTTGTCTTTTTTATGTTTAAATAAAATAAAATTATAAAATAAAATTATATATTTTTTATTTTTAACGAAGTATTAAAAATATTAACACTATTTAAAAGGTACAATTGAAAATAACAAAAAAGCAATTTTAAAATAGTATAATTAATATAATACAACACCTTCCTAAATGCCCTCTAAAAGTCTGTTGGGAGGAAAATGTGTTTGCCTGCTGACAGAATGACAGGAAGAAATGACCCATTCTGATCTCCCTGGGAAAGGAGTTCTAGACACTAGGGGCAGTCACTGAGAAGGCCCTAGCTCACATCACCGACAACCATACCTGTGAAGGTGGTGGGACTGAGACACAGGCCTTTCTTGAGGACCTTAAGATCCAGGCAGTTCATATGTGGAGATAGTTTAGACCTACTCCAAATAGGGCTTTATTCTTCATAATTGTCTATATGGTTGTCTGTATGGTGAAAATGCTCCTCATAGAATTCAAGCAGAATACGATTTGTCTTAATGAGATCCTGCATCAATCCACTGTATTCAGAAGGAAGGGGGCCAAAAACGCCAAATACTCCACAGGAAAAGCCTTCACAGCTTTCCCTGTATTTTTTTTTTTAAAAAAACTTTGAAGGAAATGCACATTCCCGCTCAGTGGGACAACGGATTCACTTTGCTGCATATTCCTGATTAGAGTGGAAGTGCAACACTGATTGGTCGGACATGCACAGAGAGTGGAGCTTATTGGTAAGGCAAGTACCCTGAACTGCCATGTTGAATTTTTGCTGAAGCGATTGTGCACAGAGGTGATGAAACAGCCTTTTTTCTATTTATTTAAGTGGAATAGTGCACTTCTGCAGCTTGGATAAGCTTTTTTTTTTTTTTTTTTTTTAAATACTGTTCAGCAGCAGCAACTGTTAGGAATAAAAATATAGGTAATTCACTCATGCCCGCCATCTTGATTTGCAGGCATTCCCGCTTGAACAACAAACACAGATAGCTTCACATGCCTGTGATCTTGCAAAAATAAATAAATAACTGACACAAATGAAAGCTGCTGTGAATTGGTATTAGTGCACATCAGACCACATTCTATAGCCTTGTATAGACAAGCCCCAGGAATTGGAATTGTCATGCAGTGAGATATTGCATTATCAAATTGCATGTCCAAGTGGGATTTGATACTAGCTTTCTTGGACAAAGTCCAGTATTTGGACAGTAATACTTATGCATTACATCCAAGATGGTTGGATTTCAGACTTGTGGGTTATACAGTACGACCTGTGTATCTGCAGAAATTATACCCACAGTTTCACTTACCTGCATCCGGAAAAAAATGTTCTCTAGGCATTTTCTAGGTCCTCTAGCATGATTCCATGGTCAACTTGCAGTAGAAGCATACTACAGAGTCATACTTGAGGACCTCTAAATGCCTAGAATGGTGGTCTCTCTAGGCATTTGGAGGTCCTCCAGTGTGATTCTATGGTATGCTTCAGCCGGAAATATAGGGTTCACTACTATCCACAATTTTTGCTGTCTGCGGTAAGTCCAGGGGTGTACCCCCATGGATACAGGGGTCATATTGTATTTGATGGTGGAGTTTTTGTTTGTTTTTAATCAGAACTCAAAGATCCATACCTTACAGCCAGGTGTAAAATACTGAGAACTGGGAATACTGAGGATATTTTCTCTCTCCAATATTCATTTTCATATCCAAGAACATATAGTTTCCACAGTATTCCCCTGTAGGAGATTACAAAGATCTTTGCATTGTATTCTCCCAATATTCACACTCTTGAGTTTTTTTGGGGGGAAATTATTTTGTATAGAAACAGACATTTTTTGTGCAGGAAATTTTATTTCCCTGAAGAAAGCATACTGCCTACTAACTAGGAAACACTTTTTGGGTACAAAAATATGTTCTCTGTGTCAAATAGTGGTTTTTGTGTATCCCATGTATTTTTGAGTAGAATAAGAATAAGCAGACTTATTCCTACTAAGAAGCTTTGCCACTGCTCTATTCTTTTTAGAGGGGTTCCTTGAGTGTTGGAAAACCCATTATTATGGAGGGGAATGGATAGTAGTGAATAGTTTTACCATCCCTAAAAGAAAGAATGGCATGCTAGATACTGAATGGGGATTAAGAGAGTAGACCCAGCTATGTACTGTGATGCATAAGATGTAGATTGGATGAGATGCATATGTATGTTTGAGTAACTATAGTTAATGTATTGTAATACTGTTTTAAAATTGGCAACAAAGCTATACAAATACTTGCTCAAATGCAGCTACTTTATGCATCAGAAATGCTGTTAAATGCCTGGAAGTTAAAAATCACCCAGAAATATATGTACCAGTAGCTCCCAATACACCTTTTGCTCATTTCAACATTATTGGGTTTCTTTGAATTTTTGGAGTCTGTGCTTTAAACACAATTGTTAGAGTACATACAGCAAATAAATAGGAAATTGGTTAGTCAACACATATACAGATTCCATTGATTCAACTTGTCTACTCTAGCTGGTACAAACTGAAATGTAGACCTTTAGCTACTAATGGGCTCTGAAGAGTAACTTTTCAGATAGTCATCTTACATGCAAAAAAACACATTTCAGGTGTTTCGTACAGGGTAGATTCATGGAATGGGAAGATATTTGATATAATAGTATGTTCATAAGAAATAAAGCTGTCTTTCAAGTATTTGGTAAATAGATCCCTGATGCTTTTCATTCCTAGGTTTAGAAAGGAAAGAAGAGAAGAAATTATCCTGACCATAAACCCTGAAAGCAGGATAGAATGAACAGTAAAAGGAGAAAACTCCTACTCTTGTTAAAATTTTTATTGAACTAGACATGGCTGTTCTAATTCTTCACACTTGTGCAATGTTATGGGCGTGGGCTTATGGCTTTAGGGCTAAGTCAGTATAGCCAAGAAAAACGGTTGTTCTGGAACTCACAGTCATGGAGGAAGTAAGTGGGGGGAAGACACAGATTTAACCAATAAACTCAAAGGAGGTCTCTTTTCCCTTAACACAGACATAATCTATTCCAAAGGCTCTCGGGCTGTTACCAGAGTGGTATACTGGATGGATCCAGCGTTCAAGGCAGATTCTTGTCAAACAGTGATGCTTGTATGCATGCATCTTTTCAGAGAGCATTACTATACTTTTCTTAAACTGAAAGATAACCTTTGGGGAGAGACTACTACTACTAATATCATCATCCTCATCATCCTCATCGAACGAGCTATTATCTGGGATCAATGGAACTGAAGTTAAGAAGAGTGGGCTCCCAGGGGCAGTTGTTTCCCTTCTCAAACTTTTTCTGCAGACAGGTTTAATTTCAATGGCTGCAAACTGAGCTCAAAGTACAAAAGTACTTTGTACTCAGCTCAGCTGGGGGGAGAGAAGAGGAGGGGGACAAATCTTGCCCTTCCCAGGAGGCTGAGACAAAAGCAAACTTCTGTCACTCATCTGTTCTTCCTCATTAATAACTCTTGCCCACACTCTGATTTTGCTTTGCCATGTGTATCTCAGTTTTCATCAGGGAAATGTTGGAGGGTATGTTTATGCTTAGTGCTGCTGCCCTTCCAGCAATTGGCACTCATTATTTCCCAGGCCTAGTCTATATTGTTGGGGGGGAAACCAGCTTCCTATTGCACAGTGAGGCCACAGTGACCCCATTAACACCACACACACCATGCACATCAAGGTGAGATTAGGATAACCAGCCTCATGCTCCCCCCTGGCCTTGGTACAAGGGGGCAGTCCACATCTTGGTTCCCTTGCATTTTTCCCCAGCCACATGTCTGTCTTGACTCCACTGTTTTTTGCCTTCCAAGCATGCAAAAATGTATCAACCTATAGCCTTCATTTTTCTTGGTTTTTTTTCTGGGCTGTGAGGTCATGTTCTAGAAGAGTTTATTTCTGACATTCTGCCTGCATCTGTGGCTGGCATCTGAAGACGCCAGCCACAGATGCAGGTGAAACATCAGAAATAACAGGAATTACAGAAATAACAAATCCTTTGAGTTAATTTTACGAGGGAAGTCATGTTTTTTTTAAAAAAATTTAAAACAACCAAATTAAACTATGTATATGTAATGGACAAAGAAAGTAATGATAAAAACTTGTTTATGTTTTCTGGTTTTTAAAAATTGGCAGTGTATATGCAACAATAACAATAAAAAGTTATATACACAGAAATAAACTCTTTCAGAACACGGCCTCACAGCCTGGGAAAAAAACCAAGGAAAATATATGGATGCCAGCTGTGAAAGCCTTCAACTTCACATATAGCCTTCATTGTTTATCTGTCACTCTAATGACCTACCTGGCACTGACTTGCCTCCCCCATCCAATCCCCTTTCCCTGTTTGCCCCCAGTGAGTGATCATCCATAAGAGAGGGAACTTTAAATATTTTCCAACACACACACACACACACACACACACACATACACTAAAATGTTTCCTTCTCCTTCTTGGGGCCACCACCCCCTCCCCAGTGGAGCTGAGCCATGAGAGCTATAGTGAGGGGGTAGAATGGGCTACCCTCCCTCTTCCTCCCCCTGCCCGAGTGTGCAACTGAGCAAGTGAATGAGCCAGTGAGTGTACGGCTGCTCCCCCTTTCCTCCTTGCTCCCATCTGATCCCCCCCAACAGCCTGGTGTTGACATTTCTTCCCTTCAATGTAGGTATACGGATCGGGATCTCCACACAAGTGTGTGAGTGACTTACTGAGTGAGCCAGTGGGGGGGGGAGGGAGGAAGAGGGAGGGGTAGCTTGGCCTACCCCCTCACTGTAGATCTATGGCTGGGCTCAGTTGGGGAGGTGGCAGTGGATTGCTCACACACTCAGGCAGACATCTACGTACTGTACATATGTACATTGTGAGAAGAAGAAAAATGTTGACAGAAGGCTGATGGAGGGGATCAGACAGGTGCAAGGAAAAAAGGGGGAGCAGGTATGCGGTAGCTCATTCACTCACACTCGTTTGCACATTCATGCAGAGATCTGCATACATACACTGAAGTTAAAAAAATCAGATACAGCCTGCTTGCAGGACCTAAGGAACCACCCACAAATCTGTCCCACCCTCCAATTAGCCCACCCCCTGATTCCATCCTGAATCCACCCTGATCCTGACACACATGTAAAAAAAAAAAATCCAGGTTCTCTAAAACTGAAGAGTAAAAAGTGACTTTTAAAAAATCACATTAACAAGTAAAAGAAGTGTTTTCACTATGAAACCAGACATACATTGTGTGTTCCAATAGAGAAGCAAGTACGTTGAGGTTTTTGTTTTTGTTTTGCCTGTGTAGACAAGCCCCAAGTGATTGGCACCCATTGCTGCCTCTTCTTGGCTCACTCATCACTGAGAAGAGCTTGTGTGTGTCAACCTCTGCTATGAATTCCATTTTCCTGGCTTATATTGTTGCATTGCCAAGGAAAAACAAGACATAAATTCTTCTCGATTCCATGTTTTATTATTATTTCAATTATAAATTGGGAGCCTTTTACACTTGTCTGCTCAGAAATGGTATGCCTTCCTTCAGTTCCAAAGGTTCTCTGTATCTGCAGTTGGCAATATAGTAGGACCCCCATATCAGCTGGGGATTGGTTCGGGGGGCGTGGATACTGAAAACCATGGATAATAGTGAACACCATTGAAAATAATGGGACTTCCAGTTAAAAATACCATAGAGTTGCCTTGGAGGATCTAGAAAATGGCTAGATAGGACACATTTTCTAGGAAGACTCTATGGTAGGTGTGCTGTTTTGTGTCCCATGGATAATTGAATCAGTGGACAATGAATCAGTGGATACAGGGTACTACTGTACTGACAATTGTTTTTCAAACTGTTTGAAAAGCCTGGGTCTATACAGCTGTTGTGTGTCAATGGAGCCACACCTTCTACTGAATCTAAGGAAAGGTGCAGGACATTATATCCGCTCCCTCTGGTCTGTAACTGTAATAAAATACCTACTCTACTCTAAACTCCGCACACCACACATTCAGACACAACAAAGTAAAGGAATATGCACATATCACTTTATTGCACCAAGGAGCCTAGGACATAAAGGCAATCACTAGTAATTATACTGTAGAATGAGCCCTGGTTTGGCCAGGGCCTGCTTAGCACACTAGTTGATCCAGTAAATCCTAAATTTGGAGTATATGCACATGGAGACCTATATACTGTAAGTGGCTCAATCATTAATCAGAATGGAGACTGCAGTCAAGGATGAAAACTATGTCAGGTGGACAAACTAGGACTTGGAAGGGCAGCTACAAAGGAACCAGATAAGATCCTCAGGTGTAAAAGAGCCATCATTGAATACTAAAGTTAGGATTCTACATGCTATCATATTTCCAATTTCTATGTATGGTTGTGAGAGCTGGACAGTGAAGAAAGCTGATAGGAAGAAAATCAACTCATTTGAAATGAACTGGAGAAGAGTTCTTGTGTCCTAGAGCAAATCAAGCCTGAACTCTCCTTAGAAGCCAAGCTGACTAAACTGAAATTGTTATACTTTGGCCATATCATGAGAAGATATGACTCATTAGTAAAGACAATAATGCTTGATAGGGTAGAAGGCAGTAGGAGAAGAGGAAGATTACATTCCAGTTGGATAGACTCAGTCAAGGAAGCCACAACCTGAGTCTGTAAGACCTGAGCAGAGCTGTTGCTGATAAGGTGACTTGGAAGTATTTCATTCATAAGGAAGATTATCAGATGTGGCAAATATGGTGTGATTATGATGAAAGGATACCACGAAAGGGCTCCCCTATCACATGATGTCATCCTCCTTGTGTTCTGCTGCTGTGAAAAAGGTGTTCTTTTTTTATTAGTGGGCCAAGTGGCTAATTGATATCCCATGGCATTTTTCCCCTACTGTATTGGTTGTGTGCAAAACTGCATCCTGTTCTGTTGGTGTGATTTCAGCACCAATAGGCGGTCCCCACTAGAACACTTCTGGGTGATAACATGAAAACTAGGTAAGGGATGCTCTTTTTATGAACCTCCCTGTTTTGCAGGCAAGTTTTTAAGTGTGTTTCAGTGCTTGTATGTTCATTTTGTTTGTTAATTTAGGGTTTTTTTTAGATTTTAGGTGCACTCATGTTTCATGCGAGAACTTCCGAAGTCTCACCCATGCGAAAATGTGGACATAAACAGTGCTGGTGGTCATGTTGCAATAATTCTGGGGTGGCTCTCTCTTGTGATTACAGCAGCACATGATAAGAAATGTTATTATGCCAGGATATTTACACTTTAAAATATAACGGGACAAAAACCTTTTTAGAAACTTGTCTGATAATCTCCAAGGTCACCATAAGTAGAAGTCAATTTGACAGCCATTAACAACAACATCAAATTAAGAAAGGGCCACCCTTTATTTCCATTTTGAAATTTTAAAAACTTGGCCTCTGACAATTTTAATAAAATATTTACTAGAAGAAAGTAATGTTATAATTTCTTTGTTCTGCGGCCAACTTCAATGAGCATCTGTCTGGATTAAGGGTTAAACCTCCCTGTCAACTGGTGCAACTCCTTCTGTTGTCATTAGCTTCTCACTGACATGTTCAGATTATTGGCTTTCAAAAGTCTCTTTCCTGATTTTTTTCCTTTTTGTTTCTCACCTGGAGCAAGAAGGGTGAAAGGAAATACCTTTGGCTACACTGAGAAAGCAGCAGTTTTTGTATTTTCATTCTCTCTCTCTCTCTTCTTCTCTTTCTGATTCTGTTTGTACAAAGAGTTCAGATTTCCTGAACAGCTGTTAAAGAAGGTTACACCTTTAGGGGGAGAGACTCATGCTGGAGCCAATGGCTCAGTCTGTACAAGGGAGAGTCCCATGAAAAGGACAAGGATGTGGCTAAGTAGGAGGGGGCTGGAATAGTTTCCTGCCTGGGGGTGGGGTTCAATGGACTGTTGGCATTCACATGTGAGGAAGTACCTCTCTGGATATTTTAAATATGTGGATTTTACATTGCTAATTACTTGGCAATTTCTAAACTTGGTTTAAAACATTATAAAATCTTGTGTTTTTATATGTTTTGAGGACAAATGGCTGAAAAATGTGTCTTGTGCAAAATGTATTCATTTACATTAGAAATGGATCTTTGCCATAAATCATGAAAGCAGCTGTAGCATAACATTTTAGTTAGGCTCATGAAAAAAGTCACAAAGAAATTATGCCTCTATTACTGATTAGAAATATTATTGTGGATCCCTTGTAAGAAAGAGACCTTTATATGACCAAAACCAGAATATTACCTTTAGACTATGTACTACGTGTCAAGTCTACAAAAACTACACTAAATAGTGTTACTTAACAGCTGGAATGCATGTTAATTCTTCCACAGGCAAAATCCCATTTTTGGTAGATTGAAAACACATTTCTTCCATTTTTAGGATCTACTCTTGGATGCTAAATTCAGCCTGTAGGAAGCTACTGTATATTGACTGACCATTGGCTCATCAAGACTGGTATTGTTGATCCTAACTGCCAGCAACTCTCCTAAATTTCAGGGAATATTTTTTCCTAGCTGGAGATACCAGAAACCAGGAATCAAACCTGTGACTTTCTGTATATAAAGCATCTGCTCTACCACTGTATTCCAAAGACAGTTGCCGGATGATGAAAAACAACAACAGCTGTAAAAAAAAATTACATGTGAAACAATTTGGATTGAGGGATTAAGAAACTGAGCTCAGCCATATTGGATCAATGTCCTGCATACACTGGTGGAAAAAAGATGATGACAATAACTGTATCACACAGATGACACACCAGTTTTAGTTTGGCTACAACCTAGTAACGGTAGGGTGAGGTTGGCATTTCCACTTAGGATGAACCCAAGACAACCAGAACCAGGTTGCCATGGTGCCTTCAGGAGCATTAGTAATCAACTTTAAATCCATCTTTGCCCCAATGCATCCTCCTTCTCCATTCTGAGCCATCCCATCTTATTCTAAGTAATCTCTTTAAACAAGAAGTAAGACTCTGATCCTCTGAGCCCTTTCCATAAGAGAAACCTGTAGCATCAGGCCCTACACTGTTTTATTTTTGACAGCTATTAATCTTGTTGACACATCGCGGTTGACACAAGACAAGAGAGTATTTTATTCATCGGCTGGTGAGAAAGTTCTGTCTTTGTGTGTGGGATATGCACGCACACCTCTTAACTGTTTAGACGGGGCTCAGAATTCATCTTCTCATTAACCGGATATAATTACACCTGACAAACGTACTGAATGCACCAAGGCATGAAAGTAAAAGACAGAAGGATTAAATTGATACAAGTCTGTCACCCTGGCAAATATAGACCCAGAAAGCTTAGGAAGAGGCAGGATGAATAATTGTTTAAGGATCATGGGCATGATTGCAGGGTGTGATCTCATGCAGTGCACCTGAAGAGTCAGATAATTATGGAAATTACAAAAGAAAATCAATTGGAGTGCTAAGATATGAGCAAAGTTCTGTGTTGGAGCACAGTGCCTAAAATGCTATCTAACAGAGCCATTTTACTTTATTTTGAGGGATGAGATGATTTTCAATGCATCGTAGAGGGGAATTAAACAAATTTGGTTTTTAATAATTTTGTTTTTGAAAAATATTGGTTTGAAAGAAAAAAGGGACAGGAACCATTTCAATGCAATATAAACTGTTAATATTTAAAAGGAAATGAAATGAGGACGTGAATGTGGAATCTATGAAAATGCAAAATGTTGATGATAGGCAAAGCACACTTTCCAGAACATTGATAGGACAGTTCAGCCGTTTCCACTGAAATAAATGGATTTAAGAACCCCCAACTCTGACCTAGAAAGTGACCTATTCAATGAATGTATGTATAAATATGGTCAGGGCAATGCAGCAGAAGAGAAATGGGGCAGAGAGAGGGGGAAAGCAGCCAGGCTGAGGGCTTCCAGTTATTGTTAACTGCCATCAAGTCGACTTTGACTTATGGCAACCCCATAAATGAGAGACTTCCAAGTCATTGTATCACCTAATTTCAATGGCATGCCTGTTCTCTATGGTGAGACCTATAGTACAAAAGGCTCTCCTTTCATTCCACAGTCAAGTGAATCTCATTAGACCATAGTATAGAAAGAAGAGCCCCCTCATTGGAGCATTAAAAACTGTGATGGTCTATACAGAAAGCGGTCTCTCAGATAACCTGGTCCTGAGCTTTATAGGCCAAAAGTAATACAGTAGGCAACCAGTGGAGATCTTTCAGCACAGCAGTTATATGTGCATGATAGGATTCCCCACTAAGCAGTCTACCTGGTGCATTCAACATGGGCGGCAACCTCTGAACCAAGCTCAAGGGCAATCCCATATAGCATCCATTGCTATAGCCCAATCTCCGAGGTTACCAAAGCATGGATCACTGTGGTCAGGCTATCCCTGTCCAGGAATGAAGTTACTAATAGGTACTCTTCCCCACTGTGATCACCTATGTCTCTAGTGAAAGATATGAATCCAAGAGCACCCCCAGACTACATACCTCTTTCAGTGGGGAAGTGCAAACCCATTCAGGAAAAATGAATATCAAGCTCCTAGGCCAGGACCTACACAGAGGATTCCCCCTACATCTACTGTATCCTTTCCAGAAGGTTGTATACATGGCAAAAAATATCTGGGAAGAATTTGGGATGACTCCCATTGGTTCCCATGGACATCATGGCAGACTCACGCTATTCTAGGAGGGACCACATCACTCCAGTTTTGAGGTCCCTCCACTGGCTGCCTATTGGTTTCCGGGCCCAGTATAAGGTGTTGGTTATCACCTTTAAAGCCCTAAATGGCTTGGGTCCAAGCTATCTTAGGGACCATCTCCTCCCTTATTATCCCCTCTGCACACTCCGGTCCTCTGGGAGGAATTAGCTGCAGCCTCAAAAGTTGAGGCTTTCGGCTACCTCCCAGAGGGCTTTTTCTGTTGTCGCCCCCAGACTATGGAACAGCCTGCCGGATGAGATCCGTCAATTGACATCTTTGGACAGCTTCAAAAAGGCTGTCAAGATGGATCTCTTCTGGTAGGCCTTTCCAGAATAGATTATCCTGGCCTCGGCAACCCCCCCTCCTTCAGGAGACTCCCCACAGCCTCCTTTGTTAACAGAACTGAATATCGCTGGGGACCTACTGTTATTGCCAAAAGTAGGTATGTGTTTTTATCAAATGTTTTAATTGTTGTTTTAATTTGTAAATTGATTTAATAACTTTTTAAGGGGCGGGAAGGGAGTATATTGTTTTACTTGTATGGTTTTTTAATGTTGTGAACTGCCATGATTGGATTACCAAAGGGCGGTATATAAATAAATATTATTATTATTATTATTATTATTATTATTATTTGGAAGGGGGTAGCAAAAAACCAGTAAACCCATGACTTTCAATCCCTCTATTTCCCACAGACTTTTTTTGGAAAGTCCGGGAAAAACCGCACTATCGGTTGTCTGATCAATCAGCACCCACCCTGGGAAAGGGGCACACAGCAGAGCTGAATCATGATTGGTTGGATCTTGGAGGCTTGCAAGGGAAGTCTTGCAATTCAGGATCCAGCATTTTTGAATAGCCCTGCATAGGGTCCCCACTGCCTTTGAAGCCGCAGCCAGTGGAGAGCAGGGCGAGGGCTGAGCGGGCCAGACCTCCTACCTCCCCTAGCTGTCTGTTTCTCCCTGCACCCCGCTGGCACCAAGAAGCAGCCGCAGCTGGCAGGGAGCCGGGCGAGGCCCAAGTGGGCCAGATCTTCCCCCTCCCCTAACCATACATTTTGTCCTGCTCCATGCTGCCACTGAGAAGCAGCCACAGCCAGCAGGGAGCCAGGTGAGGGCCAAGTGGGCCAGACCTCCCCCTCCCCTAGCCAGCCGTTTCTCCACTCATGGAGAAAGTGCCCTACGCCACAGCAGCCCATTCTGCCCGGCATCCCTGCAGCTCCTGCAGCCTAGGCTGCTTCCTTCGTGTCAGTCACAGAGGAACAGTCCTCAGCTGCGGGAGCTGCAGGGGTGCTGGGCGGAATGGGATCCCACAGCCTAGGGCACTTCTTGCACTCACGAAGGAGCATCCTAGGCCACAGCAGCCCGTTACGCCAGGTGCCCCTGCAGCTCCCGCAGCCTAGGGCTTCCTCCATGAGTGTTAGTCATGGAGGAATTGTCCTCAGCCACAGGAGCTGCAGCGGTTCTGGGCAGAATGGGCCCCCTCAGCCTGGGGTGCTTCTGACACTCACGGAGGAGCATCCTAGACTATGGCAGCCATTTCCACCCAGCACCCCCACAGCGCCATCAGCCTAGGGCTGCGAGAGCCCATTCTGCCTGGTGCTCCTGCAGCTCTCATGGCCGAGGATGCTTCTTCCTTGACTGACACTCATGGAGGAAGTGCCCTAGGCCATGGGAGCTGCAGGGGCACCAGGTGGAGCGGGCTCCCACAGCCTAGGGTGCTTCCTCTATGAGTGAAGAAACAGCTGGCTAGTGGAAGCGGGAGGTCTGGCCCTCCAGGCACCACTGCAAGTTGTGCACTGCCCCATCTGACTCAGACGTAACAGAGAAGTAGTGCTAAATGTCATTTGAATATGAGTCACATCCAACCTGAAACTTTCTGTTCACTTCCCCCAATTGCTTCACATAGCATTGGAGACAGGATTGTGTCCTGTGGCACCTCACAGCACATATCACCAACCAAGGTACCAAGTCACAACCTCCTAGTGCCATTTTGTGATATGGACGCTGCACATTGGAGGTGAAGCACTGTAAGACAGTGCCCTCTCTTCCAACTAGAGCTCATCTAGGCAGATGCTATGTTCAGTGGTATGAAAAGATGCTTAGGACTTTATCAGACACAGCCCTTTAAACATTCTTTTGCTGACACAACCCCCCCCCCATTTTTATGTTGGCAAAAGGACTCCCCCACACACACACTTACCTTGTAATCCTGGCAAAGGCAGCTTCGTGAATAAAGGGGAAGTGAATGGAGCTTCCTCGTTTGAAATCTCACACAATTTCATTGTGTGGGAAATTCAAAATTAAAAACAAAAATAAAGCATTTAAAGTTACACCAAGCACACACACACACTTTAAAAGACCCAAGTAACCCAGGGAGGGTCATAAAAAGAGCAAAACTTACCTGGATGTCCCAATCTCACCTGGAAGTGTTTGCGCCAGAGTGGCCATTGTCGGGGTAAGTATGAGATTTAAATGGCCTGAGGTTTTGCATGCCGGCAATGCCGACAAAACAGTGGCAGGGGGATCTATTGATGGCTTAAGCCCTCAATTAAAGGATATAGTTTTGGGCTCTTTTTAACTGTGGAAGGGCAATGCCATCTGATCTGCATGCCCTTTTGCGGTTATGTGGCATCGTTATGATGCTGTATTTTGAGTACCTGATAAAGTCCTGAGAACACAAGGAGAAACAGAGTGCACTCCCTCTGTCCTTCTCTCAATTAACATCACCCATAAGTATGGCCATGGCAGATTTCATTCTAAAACCTGGCCAGACTGAAATGGATGTATATAATTTGTATCTCCCCAGAGCCTTTGCAGCAGTGCCACAACCAAAGACTTTGGTTAGAAAGGAACTGCAACTGGGTTGTAGTTGTTATAATGTGGGTACAGGGAATCTGTTTCAGGAATAGTTGCCTCTTTAAAGGCAGCTGGCACAACCCTCTCATGCAGAAATACATTAACTGTACCTTGGACACATTAAGTAACCTAGCTACCTCCTGATGTCATAACATTCAGCTTTGGCCAGGCATACTGCCTCTCTCAAGGACAATGAAATATGAAATTACGACACTAGGAACTACCTATGATAACAGCGGACATTATAAAATGAAGAGAGGGATTGGAAGTGCAATGGCCATTTCCCATTACATTTGGTCCTGTGAGTGAATGATTTGCTCTGGAACACCCACCTTTATAGCTGAGCAGGGAGCTAAAACTTAAATTTAAGAACTTTATTGAACAAGGCTTGCATTGCAGCATGCCAATTCAGTTCTGCCCAGTAACTGTTCAAAGTTATTTTGAAGATTCATTCAGCTTTCTTGAAACCAGTGAACTAAAAATGGCACCACCCATTTTTCTGTCCATTCAGGTCCCTTGACTGCCAACTCAGCAGCTACAGGAATGCCTGTGTTGTGTTTACTTGGTGCCATTTATACACAGGAAGTGGAGCTGCTGAGTATAGAACTCTTGCAAAATGTGAAACCACTTCTTGCAAGCACTACTTCCCTCATTTTTCAACTGGTTTCTAAAAACAAGGACATCCAAATCTATGGTTGACTTTTGGGTGCATGAACTCCAACTGACACCCAAGATTCTTCCACACACTCAGCACTAATGGGGTTTCTAACCTGGAGGGGTAAAATGCTCTTAATGTCCATACAAGATGGCAATTTTCTAGTGGCCTTTAGGGACAGTTTTCCCAGGTTCACGGGTCTTGTGGAGCTGCTTAGAGTTCTCCCAAAACAGAAGTGACTTCTAGTCTTGAAAAAAGGCCTCTCCTGACTCTAACACAAAGGTGGAGAAGCTGCAGCCTGTGGACTGCATGTGGTTCCCATGGGCTTTTTATCACCCTTCAAATGTCATCGGGACTTACCACAAAAAATAAATTAAAAAAAATATATTAAAAAACTGCACTCCCTGTCTTCCAAATTGGAGTGATTTATTTATTTATTTATTTTGCCCAAATAGTAAAAAGCCACACCTGGAAGCTTCCAGGAATGGTGCATAGCAAAGAACCCACCAAGCCCTGAGCATGACAGTTGTCCAAAAAACAGAAAACAGAAGCCATTTCTGGTTTATTTATTTTTTTAATTGGCTTGCTGTTGACCAATTTTGGGGTGGGCAAGGACCCCTTGAAGGGGGCAAACATTGGCTCCTATGCCCTCCACAGTTGCCAACCTCTTGCTGAAATCATGTCAGTGATGGGCAAAAACCTGCTGACATTGTTCCTCATGGCCCAGAGGACCTTTTTGAGCTGAAAACCTCACAATGGGGAAGGTTTGGTATTGGAAATGTGAGAGATAGTGGTGGATTTCTCTAACAAATCTAAATCTAACAGAGGAAGGGATTCTACAAAGTACTCAAATCTACAGCGGGAATATTACTGAATATTCAATAAACAGATTACATATTAAATAAGGAATACAGTCTATAGCTGAAATTGTGTCTCTGTGTGTTCACTTTAGTATAAATTCCTTATGCAATTTCTTAATAAATATTCCTAAGCAACATACAACCTTAAAGTGCAATAAATCTTTTAATAATGCACACAAGAATACATGGTAAACAATCTTAACATATAACAAAGTTTTTGCATCTTAAGAGGTGACCTGATAGATGGATTCCAACTACAGGAAAAGAGATTCCACCAGAATTTCCTGATGGTAAGAGCCGTTGGACAGTGGAATGCACTACCTTGGAGTGTGGTGGAGCCTTCTTCTTTGGAGGCTTTTAAACAGAGGCTGGATGGCATGCGTTGATTATGTATTCCTGCATGGCAGGGGGTTGGACTGGATGGCTCTTGTGGTCTCTTCCAACTCCATGATTCTATGATTCTACATCTTCCAGCTTGTCAATATCCTTCTTGAATGGTGGTTCCCAGAACTGGACACAGAACTCCAGGTAAATTCTGACCAAAGCAGAATAGAGTGACACTATTACTTCCCTTGATCTAGACACTATACTCCAATTGGCAGACAAACACTCTGATTTGCCTTTTCTTCTACTGCCAGAGCAGACAATGTGTGGCCCTCCAGATATTGTTGGACTGCATTTCCCATTGTTCTTTGCAATTGACAATACTGGCTAGGACTAGTTGGAATTGCAGTCCCACTGCATCTTCAGGGTTGCTAGTTTCCTATTTCTGTTCTACTGATTGGTGGAAAGAAAATTCACACAGCAGACAAGTAACACACGCAGGGGATATCCCCAGATATTATCAGTCAGACAATTCTATTATCAGTCAGATCAAATCTCATTAAAGGTTTCCTTAAGTATCAACAAGACTTTTTTCAGATCCTTTTCAAAAGCCAGGTACTCTAAAGAAAGAGTATAAGTATGAGTGTGCTGTATTAATCATATACATTCATCATCATATTGCAACAAAGCAAACCATCATTAAAGATGCCTTTCAGTTTCAAACTGTGTCAATGCAAAACCAGTTTGTGGAGGGGAGGGAAGCAAAGATTATATGACGACAGTCTCTCTGGCTTTTCTTCGCAAATGAAGATTCAGGAAGGACTCATCCCGCGTTTTCTGCAAGTGCGCTGATGACTAAAAAGGCCAACCTGAGATAAACCCCCAGAGGGCCTTCTCTGCTACTGCTCCCAGATTATGGAATGGCCTGCCAGACGAGATCTGTCTTATTACCACCTTAGACAGCTTCAAAAAACCTGTCAAGACGGATCTTTTCTGGCAGGCCTTTCCCAAATAGCTATCTTGGCCCAAAGATTTGGCTGTCTTTTCCTTTGAGCCGCCATCGAATTATTCCATTTTTTTCTCTTTTTAATTATTGTATGTCTTTAATCTTTTCTAATTTAATATTATTTTAAGGGGTGGGTGGGTTAGGGTACTGATATACTTATGGAGTTTTTATGCTGTAAACCACCCTGATTGTGTTGCAGAGGGGCAGGATAGAAATAATTTATTATTATTATTATTATTATTATTATTATTGCTATTATTATTATTAAACAAGTACAGTTGCAGAAAGCACAGCAGAAGGTCTCCTTGGGTGATGTTTCTGGGTAGTGATTCTTTCTGTGTTGTCATTTCTCTCCAAGACTTGTTGAGCGTGAGTTCTCAAATAAGGCTGCATCATTGTGGATAGTGCATCTCCATGACTCCTGATGTGAGGCCAGGGCAGACCATTGTTGGTGATCAATTTGACCGAGCCTGAGATGTTGTTTCAGGGAGTCCTTGTATCACTTTTTTGGAGTGCCCCTCTTACGCTGACCCGTAGTGAGTTCACCGTAGAGTACTATTCTTGGGAGGTGATGGTCCTCCATCCTAGAAACATGCCCTGCCCAGCGCAGCTGTGTTCTCAATATGATGGCCTCAATGCTGGTGATTCCTGCTTGCTCAAGGACAGCAATATTAGTCACATAGTCAGTCCAGTGTATATTTAGCATTGTGCGTATACAGCAGTGATGAAAGTGTTCAAGGAGTCGTAAGTGGTAAGTCGTAATATGACGACAGTAGTGCAAAAAGGAACACACATCAACACATATTTTAAAAAATTATAAAACAAGCTATTCACACTTTTAAAAAACCATATGTTGAGAGACATTGTAGTATAGTGGTTAGAGACTGAACCTGGACATTGGTGATGCAGGTTCTGATCTCCACTTAGCCATGACTTTGAATGGAACTTTGGTCCAGTTAATCATTCAGCCTGACCTACTTTGTGGAGTTGTGAGAAGGAGAGCCACATATGCTACTTTGAGTTCACTGAGGCAAAGATGTAATATAACTAATAAGGAATGAACAATCGTGCCACAAGTTGCAGCAAAGGCTTCACAGAAAAGATGGGCCTTGTATAATGTTTAAATGTTATGGTTGTTTTCTTTTTGAAACCAGGGAAGGATTTCAGGATGGTTTGGGTTAATCACAGTACATTTATCTAGAATATTCCAGTATTGATTCCAGACTGGTGAACAATGGGGATTCTCCAAAGGAGAATAGCAGCCTGTTGTTGATTATATGTAACCCAGGAGTTCATAGAATCATAGAGCTGGACCATGCTACACAATTATAGCACTTTGATTCTACTTTAACTACCATGGCAACATGCAAAGGAATCTTCGGGCTTGTCCTTTGGTGAAGCACTAGAGCTCTCTGGCTGAGATTTCTAAATTTCTCTTCATGACTTGCAAATTTCAGGATTCCATAGAATGTTGCCATGACAGCTAAGGTAGTATCATAGGACAGTAGGCATGGAGTTATCATGATGGTTATCCCCCTCCCCCAATTGGAACCATGCTAGACTGGGATATAATGACTGTTCCACCGAGTTTACATGATTTGTGGCCTGAGCCAGAATTTAAACCCAGGTCTCCCTGGTTCTAGTTCATCAGAACCACTCCAGCATACTGGTTTTCTGTTGCAAAGTTTGGACATCATGGGTTCATTTTTGTATGGGATTCTGTGAACACATATGCATCCCTTATGTAAGAACAGCTTTTTTAACTTCCCAGTTGAATCTGTGAACAGCACCAGGCATTTATCTAGGGCTTCCCATCAATCCATTGGAAGAATGATATGAAGAACGTAATCTATATAACTGTAAGTATGGAACATTCTGTGCATGGAATTCATGAACTCAGACATTATAACAAAGAAGCACAATGATAATTAGTCTTTGTCAAGCCAACATTTTTTATCATTAGCACCACATTTGTAATGTGTAAAAGAGGGATTGTATGCACAGATTATTAGCCTAAGTACCCTGAAGGCACCAGGTCCTGTCTGAACTTGGGAGCTAAGTAGGATCAGGCTTGGTTAATACTGACCAAGGAAAGGAAGACCTCTGTAGAATACCAGATATTATAGGCTATATTAAGAGGAAGGCAGTAACGAAATACATCCTTCCTTAAGGAAGATCCCTGTGAAATTCATGGGATCACTATAAAGTGACAGGCCACTTGAGGGCACATACTTTACTTTATGGACAGACTGACTTCCTCTGTTGACTAGAGAAGGAAAGTAGCTACAAGCAAACAAGCTTATGCATCTGTGAAAAGTCCTGCATCCCATACAGATCAGTGGTCTATGAAGATGGTGTGCAAGGTGCTTGTTGGCCTTTTTTACACATAATTTCCAGCCTCTCCCCGTGAAACAGAAATACTTACACATTATCAGTAGGCTGTTCATTGTAAAAATATGGTTATTGGACTGTCACTTAAAAATCTCATAAAAGTAAAAGGGAGCTGAATTCTTTTTAGGCAAAAAGAAGGAAACATACCCTGAGGTATTTCCATTATATCAACTGATAGGGTAGATTTGTCCTAGTGTTTTTAACTAAAGTCATTTTGGCTTCAGTTCCCAGTATGCTCATGTATCTGACATATCAGAATGTTCTAAAGTTTCCCCAGTTGGTTTTTTCAATGCCAGATCAATGGATTGTGAGGTTTAGATGTAAAAGAGAATTGATTTAGGATTTTCAAAGGGCTGCACATGTTCTACTGTTATTGCCACAGTATCTAAATCATTTAACAGAACTACCAAGAGAGTGATTTCACTACTAGTTTAAAGTGAAGCCATTCTGATTGAATTTGCTCAGACAACACTACTTTACAAGGATAATAGTCAGCCATAGCTACACAAATGTGGAGGACTCCATCTTTTCATAGGAAAATCAGAACTTGAAAATGCCAGCTGGAATTAACAATCACAGTTATGGATGCATAATCTAGAGTTACATATCCATAACTCATTCATATTCATTGCCCCTATATATTCCTGATCATGGCACTATTGCTATAATTGTAAGTTTTCCAGTCCTGTTTTACTAGGTAGCAGCTACTGTGCAAAATGGAAATCTGTTTTCCTGTCGATTGGGGCACGGTATATTGACATTTCCACCCCATATCTGCCAGCAATCTCCGGTGTGAGGAGGAATTGCTACAAGGGTCCTGATTCCAATTGTTGCACCAGAGATCACTGGAGGGTGGCATTGGAAATGTCAGTGTGCTGTGCCCTGATCAACAGTAGAACAGACCTTTATTGCTTTCAGTGGTTGCTACCTGGTAAAGCAGGATTGAGCAGCGGGTGGGGCTAGGCCTGGAGATGCTATGTAGTAAAATATAATTAATTTAGAGTTTTACTGCACAAGAAAGTAAAACAGCAAGGTTCCGCTTTCTGTGCTTCCTTACTGCATGATGTTGTTGCTCTTCTGTTCTGGTCCTGTGGGAGACCAAGGTAGTTTTAAGGGGTGGGAGGGTTAGGATGGGGAGGGATTGTTTTAACTTGATGTTTTAATCTTGTTGTACGCCGCCCTGGTTGCTGAGCAGAGGGGCGGGTTAAAAATAAAAATGTATTATTATTATTATTATTATTATTATTATTATATGGTAAAACCACGTCATTTTGCTAACCGGAAAAATCCATTAGCAAAAAGATGTTACCTCGAGTCCCTGTGGGAGCGGAATGGCAGAACACTGGAAGAACAATGACCATCATGTGGTAAGGCAGCATGGAAAGTGGAACCTTCTGACTGCCTTGCCACTTTACTTCGGCATGTAATAAGCCTCTTAGTTAAGTATACATACGGTAACTAAACAGCTGATCTAGGATTTTGGCTATTACATCTTAAGACTACAAGTCTGAGCATCTTCAAGGCTATTCAGGGAATTGTAGGCCAAAAGTAACCCATTGGGACAGTCTAATAAAAATATATAGCAGGTCTCATATAAATATTTCCAAAAATAAATGTCACCAGGATTATTTTCAAAAGCTCTAATGTTTGACTTTTTCTAGAGGAAATTAGGTAAATTAGAAGAAATACACACTAGCCAATGCTTTTGGTTGATTCCTTTCTCCATCCTCATGATGGAGTTTCTTTAGAATTGCCATTGCGAGGAAGCAAAACTCTATTGTCAAATGTCCAACGGTAGGTCAAGATGGAGATTATTATTTAGATGCCATCATTATAGCAGAAGCTGACAATGAGATGTCCAGTGACTCCATGAGTAGGATTACACTGGATCAGTTTCAATTGGTTAGTACCACCAATGTGGATAAGCTGCTGTGGCAAGTAAGGCAGGCAACTTGCCTTCTTGATCCCCCTCCTTCTTGGCTGGTTGTCCAGTGAGGAGATGCAATTAGATCTCAATTACAATATATTATTAACGAATCTCTCAGGGAGGGAAGTTTTCCATCTTGTTTTAAAGGAGTAGTGGTATGCCCATTTTTGAAAAAGCCCTCCTTGGACCCCTTGGACTTATAGACAAGGATCAAATCTCCCTTTTCTGGGCAAGGTGATTGAGAGGGCAGTTGCCTCCCAACTCCAGGCAGTCTTGGATGATACATGTTATCTAGGACCATTTGAAACCAGCTTCAGAGCAGGATAGAGAATTGAGACCACTATATTCACCTTAGTAGATGATCTTCAGCTGAGCACTGACAAGAGGAGTGTGTCCCTGCTAGTGCTTTTGGACCTCTCAGTACCATTCAGTACCATCAACCATAGTGTCCTTCTGGAACAGCAGGGGGATCTGGAAATCAGAGGCACTGTGTTTCAGTGATTCTGGTCCTATCTCTCAGGCAAGTTCCAAATGGTGGTGCTTGGGGATGGCTGCTTCTCTAAAAAGCAGCTGTTATATGGCAGACCACAAGGTACCATTTTATCCCCAATGCTATTCAATATCTACATGAAACTGCTGGGAGAGATTATCTGGAGGCATGGGGAAGGGTGCTATCAGTATGCTGATAACACCCAAATATATTTTTTCATGCCTTCCAAAACAGCCTCAGCTAAGGATAGTGTGACTCCTCTGAATGAATGCCTAGAGGAGATAAGGGGCTGGATGAGGAAAAACAAACTGAAGCTGAAACCAGACAAGACAGAGGTGCTTACTGTCAAGGGTCCTAACCTGGGTTTGAAAGTGTGTCAACCAGTCCTGTATGAGCTTACACTCCTGTTGAAAGACTGTTTACAGCCTGGGAGTGCCTCTGAATCCCTCCCTCCAAATGACAGCTCAGATAGATGCAATGGCCAGGGGTCCTTACTATCAGCTTTGGCTGTTGTGCCAGCTGCATCCCTTCCTAGAGTTGGAGGACCTAAAGGTGGTAATGCATGCACTGGTAACCTCAAGGCTAGATTTTAGCAATGCACTGTACATTGGGCTACCTCTGTACCAAGTTTAGAAACTTCAAGTAGTTGAAAACACAGCAGCCAGATTGGCTATTGTTACATCTAGGAGTAGTCATATCATACCAATATTAAAATCACTACACAGGCTGCCAATTAATTTCCGGGTAAGGTACAAAGTCTTGGTTATTAGCTTTAAAGCCCTACATGGTTCAGGTCTGCTTACCTACAGGATCATCTCTTCCCATATAACCGCCCATGTACTCAGGTCCTCTGGGGGACAACTCGTACTCTAGTCAGCCAGGATTAAGCTGGCAGCTTTGGGAGAAGGGCAGCAAACTAACTAACTAACTAACTGACTGACTAACTAACTAACTGTCACCCAGAGGACTTTTTCTTCAGCTGCCCCAGAATGTGGAACAACCTACTAGAATCTACTAGAAGAGATTTGACAGCTGAATATGCTATCCGAATTTAAAACAGCATTAAAGACCAGTCTCTTCTGACAGACCTATCCAGATTATTTTTAAATGAATTATAAATGTGGATTGATTGTTTTAATAGGTATTTGTCCTGTTTTTTTAATTAATATTACTCATTTTAACTGATGTGTGTTTTTAATTGATGTTGTGTTGGTCTGTTGTTTCCTTGATCCATGGGGAGAGGCAGGTAAGTAGTAGTAGTAGTAATAATAATAATTACTGTTATTTCTAGAGACCTACTCAGCAACACATGCATCTCAAGATAAATTTTGCTAATGTTACTAAAGGTCTTTGAGTGCCAGTTGAAAATACTACAGATATTTTATCTGATCAGAACTGTCTAAACTTTGAATGTGACTTTAGTCTTAATTTAGTAAACTTTGTGTTGTTTGGCCTTTTACTTAAGTAATCAGAGGCACCCTGCTAAGAACATGAATACTGTAGTATTATGTGTTTGACAGCCACTTATACTGGTGATTATCATACAACTAATTCTATAGGTTAATTATTAGTTGCAATAAGTATATTGTCCACCCTGCTCTTATTGTTAATGGGTTTGATCCATACTTAGTCATGGTTAGACTGGGAGACTGGTTAAAAACTATGAGACTTAAGTTAGTCAGACTAACTTGCCTCATTAATTTCAATGGCTTTGATTAGAGTTTGGAACCAGCCCAGTAAATATTTTCAAATGAGTAAGAGTAAATGTTATGTGTTTGTTGGGGATGCAGTAGGTCAGTTGCGGTGATTTTAACCTAAAATGATGCTTGAGGAGCCTGGGTTTTGAACAGAATAACCTTAATGTTCCTGTAATGGCTACAGATGGTCTCCTGGCTGTGCAATTCACAAATCATCACAGAAGAGCAGTCTCAGTTGTTTTTTTAAAGACATCTGCCCTGACAATCTCCTATCATATAAACCATTGTACACCCCACCCTAGCAGTGACAAACTCCATAGAACTCTGCTTGAAATACTACTATAGACATTCCAAATTGTAATTCTTCTTTTAGGAGTCAAACTGTGCCTATGGGAGAGGGGTAAGTAACTATCTGTTCTAAACACTGACATTTTTTATATCAATGTGAAAGATGAGCAGGAAGGAAGCATAACCTATGTCATTTTAGAATTACAGTATTCACTTTGCTTGGCTCCCAAATGTACCCTCCCTTCATAGTATTTATATAAAAGAGACAGACTAAAACAATATTGACACCTGCCAGTCATGGTGATCAAGAATCATTTTGCACAGCTAGGGCTTCCCATTACTTAGGGAGTTCAAGTATATTTGTAATCTATTTAGTGTAGAGCCCATAATAGTTTTGCTGCTTGTTACAGAGATAATCTTGCTTTGCTTATTTGATTTGGGTAATATCCATGACATCTGCTTTCATGCAAAGACACCATCCATGCTGAGTATATAACTGGCACCCTCTGTGGCTATTCACATCTTATTTCGTTAATGAAAGAGACATTTGAGACTGTTCCATGGCAGAAACCACAGAAAATTGCTTAACATTGTCAATATGCAAGAGAACCTACAGAGTAAACAGAGCTGTGCCAGTGTTTCAGAGAGCAGCAAAGCTAAATATACCAGAATAAAAAAAGAAGAGTTTCTTTAAAAAAATTCAACAAAACAAAATTCTAGCTTCCTGGGGAATTCCTGGCAGACATGTGAAAGGTCTTCCAAAGCAGTTATTAAAGCAAAGCTGAAAAGATCCTCCTGGCCAGTTCTCGCTTGCTAAACATGCTTCTCAGTTAATGTTTTGCATTGATTTACAGAGCTTTTCCAGTCTCTTTTTGTTGTAACAATTTATGAGCCTTGGAAGGGAAAGTCTCCCCTTTGCCAAATCTTAAACCAGAGTGGACAAGCGCAGTAGCCAGTGAGGCTAATTGAGGGGTTGTTTAAATTTTATTTGGCTCCAAATGCATTTCTCTTACTGATTTGTTTTAGCATCCACAGTTTGTCAGTTCACAACTGTTGATGCAAAGAGGTTTGCCCCCTCCCCCCCCCGTCGCTCCTGTGCTGCAGTTGCCATCTGGAATTGCCATTCTATATTTATCCACCATCAATTATTCTGATTAAAAAGCTCAAAATAACAGAATTTCTAGAAACCTTCCATCACAAATATAGTTGGACTCTCCACAGCTTCCCTTCTATTAATCTTATCCCGGTTCACTCCTCCATTAGATCTCCCTAAAACACCTTTACTTCTCTTAACTGCACCTCCCCTGTCAGTGCCAAATCACACTCAATCTGGAGCTTGGAAAAGTTACTTTTCATACTATAGCTTCTAGAATACTCCATCAGGCTAGCTGGAGAATTCTTAGAGCTGTGGTACCCAAAATGCAACATTTTCAAGACTTGGCCCAATCCCTTTCCTGATTACCTCCCCAAATTCTTGGTGTTTTATCCTTCCTCATACTTAATATATGGGGATATCACTTGGTTTCCCATAACTTGATGAATCAATACTTGGCTGAATATGTGATTTGATTCCACTGAAAAGTTTTCAATATGATAAAACTATAGCGTAATGATGGTATTTTAGAACTGTGATGGCTTTTGGTGTGATAATATAATTCCTGTATTAACCACTTTCCCTAATTCAGGTTGTAAACCTTCTGCACAAGGATTATGCCACATCTGTATAGCACTTGGAACTGTTGATATTCAAAATGTTAAGTAGAAATGGTAGGAACTGCAGCAACTGCAACTGAAGCAGGACCGACAGTATTATGTGGGAAGCATCACACCCCTCTCCCCACTTTCTTCTTTAATGATGATCAGCCATTCTTTGGGTAGGGTATACTTTACTTTGTGCTAAAAGAAAATATGGGTCACATTAAGAACATATCTTAGCTTGCACAATTGCATGCTGACATGGCCAGTCTGCCACAGTACCCAATGGAAGCTGTGGCAAATCTGTGCAAAGAATGAAAGTTTTGACCCTCTGGAGCTACATGTCGAGCTTTTTAATGACCAACTTCATCTTGGGGAAACCTCTCAGTTTTTCTTTCTCCTCCTTTTTTTTTTTTTTTTTTTTTTAGATCTCAAGTTCTTTCCATCTTGAATATGAAAAATTTGGCAAGTTTTACTCAATATTTTTTTTTAAAAAAATATATTGCACAAGCTTTCTTTCACATTTGAATTTTTAACTCATACCTTCATTGCATTTCACTGGTGAAGAAAGTTGTGGATTTCAGTAAAATCTTTTCAACAACAAGCTGAAATGAAAGTGTCACCCACCTCTACACCTAATATTTGTCAGAGAATATAGAGACCCTTGGAAATATGACATCCTTTCTCTGATAGATTTACCAGACATCAGTCACAGGAAGAAACAGCCCCATTCCAAAGATAACCACACCATTTTCAGTTTGTCACAATAACCCAGAGTGATGCTGCTTTTAGGACATGTTGGGAAATGAATTGTGGTGAGTCCCAGCTACTCAGCACCCATTAAAGTGCCAGAAAATAAGCTGACAATTTAATGCGGGTCCCAGGGCAGGTAACAGTGATGGGCCTCACTAGGGGCCCCAGCCATTGGTGTTTTCTGTGCAAAATAATAAGGTAAAAGCAGTGCTATGCACAAAACACTGGGCACAAAAAACACATTTTACGTGTTAAAACCCACTTTCTTCACAGAAAACCTACATGTATTTCTGCACTGAAAAATACTTCCTGGAGTGCAAAAAGAGACTGGGAACTGCACAATAATTTTCAAGGTCTGATCCACTGGGGAGAATCTTGCAGGAGTTCTTATCTGCAAGGATGAAGAACCTGAAGATATACATTGCTACTCAGAGCCCCAATGAAGCATTTATGTCAGTCAAAGCATAACTGTTTTTCCATTGGAATTTTTTTTTTTTAATTGAAAACAACCGGCTGGGGAAAAATATTTTCCAGAAAGTTATATTTTCTACAGTGGTTTTCTGCAATATTTTATTACAAACTTTGCCGTCTTCAGAGGTGCATTGACAATGAATCTCTGTGTTCTACAACACTCAGTGTCATTGGTTAAATAATTTTACTTTTAGTACCATGAAACAGATAGCAAATATTTGACCTACCTTTTAAGATGAAGGAGAAAGTGTTTCTATGAATATACAAATTCATCTCTATAGGGCCCAGGCCAACATAAAAGAGGTCTTTGAAGGTTGCATAAGCAGAGGGTTAGGGCACAAGTGTTAGTGCAGGCACTTTAAAGATATATGAACGATGACCATATCCCCACCCCAACCTACTGGAAAGCCCCTGAACCTGCCCCACACAGCCATTCCATGCTTCATGGTGAGCAGGCAGGATCAGAGGAGCATCTGGCTCTACCCCATGATTACAGTAGTGCTAAGACCCCTGGAGGACCCAGCAGATCTCAGTCTGGGTCTCACTGCATGTCTGGCTATAGGATGTAGCCAGATGCTTCTCTGATCCTCCCTGCCTGATCCCGTATATCTACTCTAGTTGGGACTACCAGTTGGGTTTATGGTGTACAGTTGCAAAAGCCTAGTACATTCTTGGAAGTCCAAACCACCCATGCACCAGTTCCAGAAAACTGAATGTATGCCCTGTCCCATGTTTTTTGGGACACGTTTTTGGGAAACCTTTTGGGAAACCTTTTTTCCAGCAGTCTCAAGAATTTGATCAGGAGGGCTTTAAACTGAGTCATATGGGGGAGGGAGACAGTATTCTGGAAGGCAAAAGGGCTGGAGAAAATAGTCAAACTGTCATAAAGGGAACAAGGCAAACAGCGCAAGGACCCAACAGTGGGAGGGGAAAAAAAACTTGCACAGGCAGCAAGTAAAGGGAACACGTGGTCTCAGATGTCTCTACACTAATGCACAGAGCATGGGAAATAAGCAAGATGAACTTGAACTCCTAGCACAACAAAGCAAATATGATATATGTGATGTCCAGCCAGGACTGTTTGAATCTCCCCTGCATTTTCCTTAATCTTAGTTCAGGCCTTAGTATGTCTGAGCATAGGAATGTTTCATTGTTTTAGAGTTGCTGGAGGAGCTGAAATTCCCCTGCATTTTTCCAGGTTTGGTTTGTTCCTTCCCAGCAAGCTCTATTTTAGCTAGAAGATTTTTAGTTTTTTGCTCAGCTTTGCTGTGAGCTTGCAGGGAGCTGTTTTATTGGTGGCAAAAAGGCCCAGACAGCTGGGAAGGGCATTTCTTACACCATTTAGACAAATTAGTTGCCAACAACCAATAAGTCAAAGGAATCAGGAGCTGAAAGACCCTCCACCAGCTCCACTGAGTGAGGAGATCAAACCAAGATCAAACCCAGAGAGATGATACCCTGAAGACTGCTGAAACTCAAACTGTAAAGTACCTTTTATTTCAAGCTTTTAGAGCTAGGGAGGAGAAAGCCCCTTACTTTTGTTCTTTAAAATAAACTTCCTCCTTTTTTGAGCTTTATATTCAGCATCAGAGCGTTTTTGGGTAAAAGAGTTTGATCTCACCAGGGTACTGGCGTTGCACACCCAAACCTGACATGACTTTTAGTTGGGTGTGTCTTCACAATATAATAGGCATTACTGAAACCTGGTGGGATGAATCTCATGATTGGAATGTAGGAATAGAGGGGTATAACCTTTTTAAGAGAAACAGGCCAAACAGAAAAGGAGGAGGAATAGCATTATATAACAGGGATATTTACACCAGTGAAGAGATCCATGACATCAATACTGGAAGCCAGGTGGAGAGCATCTGTATAAAAATTGAACGGGAGGGAAACAACAGGGATGTTATTGTGGGACATTACTACAGACCCCCAAGTCAAATGGAGGAATTGGATGATGCCTTTCTAGAACAGATGAACACACACGAAGAAAGGAGGGATGTAATAGTGATGGGTGACTTCAACTATCCTGATATTTGCTGGAAATCTAACTCAACCAAAACTTCAAGGTCTAGCAAATTCCTTACTTGTCTGGAAGACAATTTCATGGACCAAAAGGTGGAAGAGGCAACAAGGGGTCATCTGTTTTAGATCTGATCCTAACCAACAGGGATGACCTGGTTAATGGGGTGCAAGTGGTGGGATCCTTAGGTGAGAATGATCATGTTCTCCTGGACTTTGTTATACAGTGGAAAGGAGAAGCCAGGCATAGTCAAACACACATTCTAGAATTTAGGAGAGCTGATTTCAATAAACTCAGGGAAATACTGGGGGTGATCCCATGGTCAGGAATACTAAAAGAGAAGAGACTTCAACATGGATGGGACTTTCTCAAAAGGGAGATACTGAAGGGAAATACTGAAGGCAAATTTTCAAACAGTACCAATGAGGAAGAAAAATGGGAGGTGTCTCAAGAAACCAGGATGGATGACTAAAGAACTTTCAATGGAGCTAAGTTTTAAACGGAACATGTATAGGAAATGGAAAAGGGGGGAAATCACCAAAGAAGAATTCAAACAGATAGTGAACAGGAGTAAAGTCAGAAAAGCTAAAGCACAGAATGAGCTCAGGCTAGCTAGAGAGGTTAAGGACAATAACAAGGGTTTTTTGGGGGGGGGTATGTCCACAGCAAAAGGAAGAAGAAGGACATTGTCAGGCCACTATGTGGAGAAGATGGCAAAATGCTAACAGGGGACAGAGAAAAGGCAGAATTACTCAACACCTTCTTTGCCTCAGTGTTTTCAGAAAAGGAAAAGGGTGACCAACCTGAGGATAATTGAACAGAGGACACAATAGGGGAAATCCAGCACAGAATAAGCAAAGAGGTAGTACAGGAATGCCTTCTTAATCTAAATGAATTTAAATCTCCAGGACCAGATGAACTACATCCAAGGGTATTAAAAGAGCTGGCAAATGTAATCTCAGAGCCATTGGCAATAATTTTTGAGAACTTCAGGAGAACAGAAGAAGTCCCGGCAGACTGGAGGAGGGCAAACGTTGTCCCCATCTTCAAAAAGGGGGAAAAGAGGATCCCAACAATTATCGTCCACTTAGTCTGACATCAATACCAGGGAAGATTCTAGAGCAGATCATTAAACAGAGAGTCTGTGAACATTTAGAAGGCAATGCCATAATCACAAAAAGTCAACATGGGTTTCAGAGAAACAAGTCATGCCAGGCTAATCTGATCTCTTTTTTTGATAAAATGAACAGCTTGGTAGATGAAGGAAATGCTGTGGATATCACATACCTTGATTTCAGTAAGGCCTTTGACAAGGATCCCCATGACATTCTTGCAAACAAGCTTGTAAAATGTGGGCTAGACAAGTTAACTGTTCAATGGATTTGTAATTGGTTGACTGGCCAAACCCAAGGGGTACTTTGCAGTGGCTCCTCTTCGTCTTGGAAAGATGTGACCAGTGGGGTGCCACAGGGTTCTGTCCTGGGCCCAGTGCTATTCAACATCTTTATCAATGACTTGGATGAGAGAATTAGGGGCATACTTATCAAATTTGCAGTTGACAGCAAATTAGGAGGAATAGCTAATACCGTAGAGGACAGGATCAAAATTCAAAATGACCTGGATAGACTGGAGAGCTGGGCCAAAGCTAACAAAATGAAATTCAATATGGAGAAATGTAAGGTACTGCCGGAAAACGAAATGCATAGATATAGGATGGGGGAGACCTGGCTGAACGACCTGCCCTCTTGATCCTTGCCCTTCATGGCTGGCCATCCAGGGGGAGGACTGCCTTGATTGTGTTCCTTAAGGACATCATCAATGCATCCCTCAGAGAAGGGTGTGTTCCATCTTGTTTAAAGGAAGCAGCCATTACGCCGCTCCTCAAAAAACCTTCCCTGGACCCCCTGGACATGAACAGCTATAGGCCGGTTTCTATGTTACAATTCTTGAGCAACGTGATCGAGAGGGCAGTTGCGCTTCAACTCCAAGTGGTCTTCGATGAAATCAATCATCTAGACCCATTTCACACTGGCTTTAGGACGGGATTTGGAGTTGAGACTGCCATGGTTGCCTTGACCAACGACCTGCGTCTAAGCATTGACAGGGGTAGTGTGACCCTGTTGGTGCTTTTGGACCTCTCAGCAGCTTTCGATACGATAGATCATAGCATCCTCTTGGATCGCCTGAGTGGGTTAGGAATCGGAGGCACTGTGCTCCAGTGGTTCTGGTCCTTCCTCTCAGGCAGGTCCCAGAAGGTTCTGCTCGGGGACAGCTGCTCCAGCAGAAAGGAGCTTACTTGTGGCGTTCCGCAAGGCACCATCCTATCCCCGAAGCTATTTAACATCTATATGAAGCTGCTGGGTGAGATTATTGGGAGTTATGGGGCTGGGTGTTATCAGTACATGGATGACACCCAGATCTATTTCTCCTTTCCTGATCGTCGGCCTCGAATTCCGATGGCTTCTCTCCTCTTAATGATTGTCTTAAAGCAGTAATGGGCTGGATGAGGAAAAACAGATTGAGATTAAATCAGGACAAAACGGAGGTGCTCACGGTAGCGGCCCCAAAACCAGGAGTTGCAACCTCCAGTCCTGGACAGGGTCACGCTCTCTGTTAAGGACTGTGTTCGCAGTCTGGGGGTGCTCTTTGATTCATTGCTTCAGATGGTGAGTCAGGTGAATGCGACGGTCAGAAGCGCCTGTTATCAGCTTCGGCTGATATGCCAGCTGCGCCCTTACCTGGAAGTAAGGGACCCCAAGACTGTGGTGCATGCGCTGGTAACCTCTTGTCTAGATTTCTGCAATGTGCTCTACATGGGGCTACCCTCATGCTTGGTCCAGAAACTTCAGTTGGTACAAAATATGGCAGCCAGAGTGGTCTTGGGAACGTCTTTGAGAGACCATATAACTCCAGTATTAAAATCTCTCCACTGGCTAACTATCAGTTTCCAGGCCCAGTATAAGGTGTTGGTTATTACCTTTAAAGCCTGAAATGGCTTGGGTCCAACTTATCTTCGGAACCGCCTCCTCCCATACAATCCTCCCTGCGCACTCCAGTCCTCTGGGAGGAATTTGCTTCAGCCACAAAAATCTAGGCTGTCTGCAACCTCCCAGAGGGCCTTTTCAGTAATTAACGGAATGGCCTGCCACCAAGTTATGGAATGCCCCCAAATTATGGAATGGTCTGCCGAATGTGATCCGTCAGATGACGAGCCTGAGTGGCTTTAAAAAAACACTAAAGACAGATCTCTTTCGGCAGGCCTTTCCTAATTAGATCCTGGCCTCAGGAGCTC
The DNA here is from genome assembly GCA_030847615.1 of Gambelia wislizenii. Taxonomy (NCBI): domain Eukaryota; kingdom Metazoa; phylum Chordata; class Lepidosauria; order Squamata; family Crotaphytidae; genus Gambelia; species Gambelia wislizenii. The sequence goes on from JAUMIR010000004.1 coordinate 40,763,644, forward strand.
CTGGCCTCTTTTTTTAGTCTGATGGCTATTTATTATTTTTTTAAAATGTGATTTTAGATTAGTTGTTTTTAATTTATATTGATTTAATATAATGGGGGAGGGTGGGGTGGGTGGTGTTTAGGGATTTTAATCTGTATTTGTATTTTAATTTTTGTAAGCTGCCCCAATTGTTTTTAACTGAGGCGCGGGGTATAAATAAAATTATGATGATGATGATGATGATGATGATGCATAGATATAGGATGGGGGAGACCTGGCTGAACGAGATTGGCTGAACGTGAAAGGGATTTAGGAGTCCTAGTAGACCACAAGTTGAACATGAGTCAATAGTGTGATGCATCAGCTAAAAAGGCCAATGAGATTTTGGGCTGCATCAATAGAAATATAGTGTCTAAATCAAGGGAAGTAATAGTGCCACTCTATTTGCCTTGGTCAGGCCTCACCTAGAATACTCTCAGTTCTGGACACCACAATTCAAAAATGATATTGACAAATTGGAGCGTGTCCAGAGGAGGGTGACTAAAATGGTGAAAGGTCTGCAAACCATGCCTTATGAGGAAAGACTTAAGGAGCTGAGTATGCTTAGTCTGGAAAAAAGACGGTTAAGGGGTGATATGATAGCCCTGTTTAAGTATTTGTAGAGGTGTCACATTGAGGATGGAGCAAGCTTTTTTCTGCTGCTCCAGAGACTGGAACATGGAACAATGGATGCAAGCTCCAGGAACAGAGATTCCACCTCAAAATTAGGAGGAACTTTTTGATAGTAAGAGCTGCTCGGCAGTGGAACACACTCCCTCAGAGCATGGTGGGGTCTCCTTCCTTGGAGGGCTTTAAACAGAGGCTGGTTGGCCATCTGTCAGGAATGGTTTGATCGTGATTCCTGCATGGCAGGGGGTTGGACTGGATGGCCCTTGTGGTCTCTTCCAACTCTACAATTCTATGTGTTGCCTTCAAGTCACATATCGACTTATGGAGACCCCGTGAATTTCATAGGGTTTTCTTAGGCAAAGAACACTCAGAGGTTGTTTGCCAGTTCCTCCCTCTGAAATATAGCCTACAGCACCTGATATTTGTTGGTGGGTCTTCATCTAATCAAGGTTGATTCTGTTCTTCCAAGATCAGATGGGATCTGATGACTTTAGGGCATTTAGGAATTTAGCAGTTGAAAAATAGCTGCTGTTTGGATGCATCTGGTACCACTCCACATTTTCTACCCCCCTAGTTTCTCTCATTTTTTTCTCTGCCTGGCCTGATTAGAAGGCTCATAGAGTCACTCCACAATTGACTTCAGGCACCAGTGGGAGACTCTCTCCTTAAGGATATAGCCATTGAGGGTAATATGCTTAGTGGCATTTTGATCCAAGATGAAAAGAGTTAAATAGATAGAGGTGCTCTTCATCCTCTGCTGCCAATGCTGCTATCTCCCCCAAAGATTCTATTTATACAGGTCGACCCCCTATATCCACAGGGGTATGTTCCAACACGCCCATGGATACCTGAAACTGTGACTAGGGAAATCTATTATTTTTAATGAGACAAATGCCAGAAGTTGACTATAGAATCGGATTGGAGGACCTAGAAATGTATAAAGAGAACATATTTGTTCAGATGTAGATAAGTGAAACTGTGGAGACCAAAGTCCATGGATGCAGGAGTTGACTTGTATTTCTAAAACTATTCACACTTATGATCTTGGTGCAATTAATGCCATGTGTAGTTTAAATGTAAGGGAATGGTGCTAACTGCATCAGTAGTCACCTCTCCCAGAGGCTTCTGGGATATATATTTTTTTCATTTGTGAAAATTAGATGCCTGCAAAGCCAGCAACTGTGGTGCATTCACACAGTGCACAGACATGCTTCTTTTTCACCTGGTAGACATACTTTGTGAGGAGACTGGAAGCCTCAGAAGATGCTGTGACAATCCCAAAGCCTCTGGGGCATCCTCTCATTGGGAAAGCCCACAAATGGGAGGATGCCTGCACTGACTTTTATCTGGCATAGGATCTACTCTGTCTAGAACAGTGTGTACCATAAACAATGTGGAGGTATATTTACCAAAGGAAGGTACCTGCAAAGCAAATTACAGTACTCTCAAATGACTCAGGCAAGCAGGGAGAGACACATATTGGCTACTGTTCAAAGACATAGCCATGTTAGTCTGGAATATCAGTAAGCAAGGAGATCTTGTAGCACCTTTGAGACTAAGGAGATTTTCAGATGTGGGGGGACGCGCCAAAAATCACGTTCCCAAATGCATCACAAGATTGCTACAAGAAGGGTGACCTTACCAGATGCCCATGTCCTTCTGATGTTCTGGGGGCATAGCACGGCTGCAGAAGAGGCTTCCCTTTTTTACTGATGGGGAAAAGCCACTAATAAAAAGGGACACCTTACTCACAGCCACACTGCGCTCCCAGAATGCTAGAGGACGTCATCTGAGTATGGAGCAGGCTTGTTTCTGCTGCTCCAGAGATTAGGACACCGAGCAATGGGTTCCAAACTACAGGAAAAGAAATTCCACGTAAACATTAGGAAGAACTTCCTGACAGTAAGAGCTGTTCAGAAGTGGAATACACTGCTTGGTAGTGTGGTGGAGTCTCCTTCTTTGGTGGTTTTTAAACAGAGGCTGGATGGCCATCTGTTGGGAATGCTTTAATTGTTTATTCCTGCATGGCAGGGGGTTGGACTGGGTGGCCCTTGAGGTCTCTTCCAACTCTATGATTCTATGAATCTCATCCATTCCTGTTCTCATAATGATATTTTGCCTTGGTTTTTGCTGCGTCTGATAATCTCCTAACTAAGAGAGAGAAGTTGTAGCATGAGTTTTCATAGACTTAGTCTACTTCCTCATGCATCTGAGGAAGTAGACCAAGTTTACAAAAGCATATGCTACTTTTTTCTCTCAGTTAGTCTGAAAGGTCCTACAAGATCTCTTTGCTTACTGATGTTGGTTACTGTTAAATGCAATAAATGAAACTGAAGTGATAGGATTATTTTTAAGCAATGCCACTGGAGAAATTATTTCCTTTTCTTTTTTCATTATACCTGGCTCAAATACAACCTCAAGCAGAGATTATATTTAAGGACAGGAAAATCAATCTTTTTCTCGTGCGTGTGTGTGTGTATGAATATATGAAATATATGAAGTATGAAAGGGTCCATGTTGTACCTACCTATCATGTAATTGTTAAAGATGGCACACCTGGCTTTGTAGAAAAAAGAGTGGGCAACCTTAATTCAGCACTAATGTGTTGATTACACAGGGATTCAAACCAGATGTAAGTATTAAATATTCAAAGCCCTGGGACTAAATGGCTTAGTCTGTAAATTTTAATTCAAAATGGTAAAATCCTCAAATTATTATTCACATTATGAATGTGAAGAAATTTGTACATTTTGAAAATTCTTATAAAAAAATTAATGGAAACAAAATTCTCTACTATGCACATTTCTTTGAACTCTGAATGGTGTGAAAGGTCATGCTATTTCTATTAAGTATCCTTCTCTATCTTGGTCCCTGCCAGACATTTTGAGCTCCAAGTGTCACCATCTCTATCCTGGCTGGAGTTAATAGGAGTTAATTTGGAAGGTAGCTGTACATCAAGGGTGGACGTGGCGTGGCCTGTGGACCTCATGTAGCCCCTATACTCCATTTTTGCCCTCCCAAGCATGATTTTTTTGGGGAGCTTTTACCCTGTTTTATTCAGATTCTAAGCATGCCACCTGGTGCCGGTATGGGCCACCACTAACCTAGATTCCAAGCTTTCATATATATTTTAAGTAAGGAGAAGCCAAGGTATTGGACAAAACATGGAGGTACACTTATTTCAAATTGTTCTGTAAGAAACAAGTCCATTGGGAAATTTCAGGGTTGAAGAAAGTGAAACTGAGCAGTGGGAGTGCATGCAGCAAGGCAGAAGTTCGTGTGGGGCATGAGCCGAGGAGAGAAAGAGGGAGAGGAAGGGATATGGAAGAACCAGTGGTGAAAGCAAGTAGCAAGCAGGGGTCTGTTTTGAGGGTGTAGGGTAAGGCAAGGGAGGCAGTTGGAGAGATGGGAGGAAGAGCAGTGTGAGAAGCAGTGTGCAAGAAGCAAGCAAAGTGCTCACTTTGAGGGTATGTGGTAAGGCAAGAGAGGAGGTAGAAGAGATAGGAGAGCAAACGGTGAAAGTGGTGGTGCACAAGAAACAAGTGAGGGGTGCATGTGAGGGTGAAAGACAAGGTGATGGATGGAGAGAGAGAGAGAAGGATGAGAACTATGAACAGCAGTGCATAAGAAGGAAATGAGGGGCTCATTGTGAAGGCATGAGGTAAGGCAAGGGAGGGAAAAGGAGAGATGGGAAAGTGAGCAGTGCAAGTGGCAGTATGCAAGAAGCGAATAAGGATAGTACCATGAGAGTGCAAGATGAGGCAGGGAGGAAGTAGGAGAGATGGAGATTGAATGGTGCAAGCTCAAGATACAGAAAATTATTAACCGAACTGTTTCAATCTCTTCATCGCCCACTGTTGATATATGTAAAACATCGGTGGTCATTATTTTTGTAACTAGGGATGTGATAATTATTTGGAGCTATTTGCTAAACATAAGGGGTGTTTGAATGCTTAATGCATTTACATTTCTCTTTATGAGCCAAGAAATTAGCCAATTGCTTGCCTAGGTGTGAGAATTTGTAAATGCTTCATCTGCAAAATGAATAATGGGCCAGGTACTTCAATGGGGAATTTGATGTTCAGGATGTTTTTATTGCTTAAGTAATAAAAGTAACAGTGCCTCAGTCATTCATTTTAAATTGTATGAGTGTCAGTCTAGGCAATTTGAATTACTCCACTGTGTCTATACATAAACCGAGGCCTTTCCCCCTTCTTAGACCCGGTAGAAGACAAAGATAGCTGACTGTTTTATAGCCCTCTCCAGTCACCACCAAAAGATACGGTGGAGGTTTACATAGGTTTTGTGTAAATAGCCAAGTAGGCTAATATGCTTTCTCTTTTTCCTTCTGTTTTGCTCTTCACACATGCTCAGTAAGTAATTCTGGAGACAGCTGTTTAGCTTGCCCATTGTTCATATCATAAGCATACACAGTTGCAGTAGAATCACCCAGATAACTTGGTATTCCCCCATTTAATTTTCTGAGTCTCAGTCAAGACAATCTGAATTACTCAACTTGGCTGCAGAGGGTGGGGCAGAGGTCATCCATCCTTGTTAGACACTGCAAACAGAGTTTTATGGTTCACAACAGTAATTGCAAGAAGAGTTAAGGAGGGGAAAGACAGCTGATTGTTTTATAGACCTCATTCATCAAGAATTTGTCAGGTATTATCTGGCTTCTCTGTGAGGGATGACACAGCTGAAAATATCTCACCTTCCTCATAGAGCAAGAAGAAAAATAAACATTTCCCACCCCCTTCAGGCATGATAAGAATAATGCAGGATTTTACATCAACATTTGTAACCCTAATTTTGGCACTTTGAAGCACTGTAATACATGGTGCGATAAACATAATATATTTTGCCACTGGAGAAGGAGTAGTACATTTTCTCCCCCAGCAGCAATAATATAAGTTTGTTCCAAAGAGAGGTCTTCTGTGAAAAAACACTAAATTTTGCCCCCAAACCTACCCACAACCAAACCTCTTTGTAGTTGTTGCAAAAAAGTCCCCAAAGTGAAAAACCTTCCAAAAAACTGTATAAACTCTCATAAGCTCAGACAGCTATAAGACTTTTGAATTTTCTTGCACAAGAGAAGAAAATAAATATTCACTTCCCACGACAGACAAATGACAGTCTCCTCACACCGAAACACTGATATATTCTTGAAAGGTTCTGGCTTGGATTGGGGTTAGTTGCTTGAACTCTGAGGTCAGAAGAACAATTCTGGTGCTGAATTTTGGCTATTTGCAATCTCTCCAATAAGTATCAACAGAGTATCCCAAATAGCTGGAGTGGATGGAGTCACTAGCCAAGTATCATTGAGACACTTAGCAATAGAGAATATAAGCCTGGCACCAGCTCAAAGACTCCTTGTATAGATTGAAAGATAAGACTGCAACTGGAGACTTTCTTGTCAGGTTACAGAATAAGATTGCTGCAACACTGCTTGATGCATATGGTTAGTCCAATGAAATGCCTGTGAAGAAGCCATGAAGGTCGCAGCCTCAGACACTTACAAACAACTTTGGGTAAAAGAGTTCACATATGTAGCAAGTACAGATCCTATCATGCCCACACCCTGTAAAACAAAGGTAATAAAGGACAGTTAGTACAAAGTGCTAAGGATTGAAAGAATATTTTTAAAAAGTTAAATGGTCAAAACCCAGGTTTCTTTGAGTGTTGAGAAATCCTGACAAAAAGAATCCTGGACTGATAATAATCTTTGCAGTTCAAGACTTATTCTGTGCAAAATTTACATATGGTGGATGTGTGCAGAAAACTACATTTTCTGCATAGGAAATAGCATTGCAGTGCACAAAATAATGTTTTCTATATATGAACCATGTGAAAATTTTGCACAGAATAAATCTCCAATTACAGTACAGCATTTTCTGTGAAGACACAGCTTTTTTTCCCTCACAGAGAATAACATTGCACAGAAAATGATTTTGCACAATGCCCCAAATGGTGAATAGGCTTAGGAAAGTGGGTGATTTTCAAAACTGTTCTTGCAATGGGAAGGAAATGGATAAATTGATATAAATCCTCTTTGCTCTCTTCAAGAAGAACATTCGTGGAGAATTACATCCCTACAAAGTGCCTCCACTGGGAAAGATGATGAGAGTAGTAAGGAAAGGTACAACAGTACAAAAGAAAAAAGAGGAAAGTGCTGGGCTACATGGAGGAAAGTCTAACCAATCCAAAATGGGCCTTTTACATCAAGAATCACGCATGTGTACAGGAAGCCCTCACCTTTCAATGGCTCATTATCTGACAACATGCAAATCATGTTCCATTCATTTGACAAGGACTCCGCTCTTTTGATAGTTCTTGCCTACAGAGGCCTGCTTGGGACTGACCATGTTCTTATGTGCTGCTTGCAAAGTGAGCTGAGAGGGGGAAAAGTCACCAAGCCAACTGAGAGACTTTGCCAATGCACATAGGCAGGTGCAGACAGCCCCAAGTGAGTCATCTTAATTCCCTCATGTTTCCTACATGGGTCTCTACTTTTTGACCAGTTCTGGTTTCTGACACTGCTGCAGTCCTATACCTGTCAGATAAGTGGAGGTGTCCTGTATATACAAACTGCATGTTAAGTCAACCATAGTTTAAATAAAGGTCTTTACTTCCTCAAGTGACTGGGTGGGACTACAGAAGCAGGGTTGGCCCAAGACATTATCCTGGCCCCCTCCCCATGTCAGGGATGATGGGAGTTGTAGCTCTTCACCTCTGGCTCAAACTCACCACCTTGTTATGCAGCAGAGCCGACCAGCTTAGATCAGTGGTTAATGCTTTCCTCCAAAGCAGCAGAGTTTCAGAGAATAGGCTGAAGATCCTGACAAACTCTCCAAGCCTTCTCACTCTTCTCCAGGTGTCTCCAAAACGTCTCCAGGATTCACTCAGGCAACTCAGTAGTTTTATATAAAACCTACTTTATTCTTCTATATAAATATACTATATGGTCAACAAATCACAATCTCTACACACTACTCCACAATATCTCCAAACTATTCCACCTCTACTCCACCATAAAAATACATTGGCAAACATTTCAATTTTATAGCCATTGTTTATCACCACCCACTAGTTAGTTTCCACCCAGTGGGTGTGTACTTCCATTCTGATTGGTCCACATAGTTCCACCCATGCTTAAGACCAACCCATGTATTTCAACATTTCACCTTGTACACTTAATGATTCTCAGGTGTTTCCAATCTGCATTCAGTACCTCTGTCCTTGGCTCTCAGGCCTTCTAGATTACATTAGCAGTTTCACCTGTGTAGCCCCATAATTGCTCTTGCTTAGTCATTGTGACTTTCACATACATATTTTATTTCTTTCACTGTATGTCCCATGTTGCATTTTCCTTAACACCCCATTCCTGCTTTCACAGACAGAAGCTAACTGGACAGGCCGTTGAATCTTAGGAAAGAATATTTTCCACTGCGCCTGAAAGCAATGGGCTAGATAGTCATGGCAGGATGTATGGCCCTCTGACATCTTGCTGCTGCTGTGTAACACCCACGCCCTCATCATTTGCTACAAAACAGTAGAACCAGCCCCATGTAGCAGCAAAAATGAAATATATACACACAGTGGCACATACAGCATTTATACAGATATGCACATACATCTAATATGTGTGTAGATATGCGTGTGGGGAGAGAGAGAGAGAGAGAGAGAGATCTGGTAATGATGACAGCACAGTACATTTACCCTTGGCTTTATAATGTAATCAAAAGACAAAAGGATTCCCCATTTGCCTGGCATTTTAATTGCTTTTAATTATCCAGTGCTGTTTTCCCCTCTTTATTGAAATATCAATGCAAAACTATGTTACTCAATATACCCTAATGCCCTTTAAAATCATTAACATATCATGAAATGGATGGCAGACACCTGCTATCCTACTAAAAATACAGGAGAGGAAAAAGCCCTTTATTAATGGAAAAACCAATCATACCAAAATTGAATTATTTTAACAGCTCTGTTCCTATCGTGGGAACTCATTTAAAGTGGACTTGGACAGCATAAAATGTAATGAGAGACGACTGTAATAGGGAAGATGTTACTCTAACATTTAGCAGAAATGTAAGCTGATTCCATTATCTGTGCAGAGCAAAACCTCTGACATTTCAACCACTACTGGGCTATTTCAAGATTTTCCTATGACATACTAAGAGGAAGATCAGAACAGACTGACTTCTGTGATCCATAGTCCAAACGCCAGATGAGGTTACCTCGAGACATCACAATGAATTATGCAGCATGGTGGACATGACAATCATAAGTCCAAATGAATTGAGGTACTACTCATGACAATAGGGTGAATGTTGCAGCCCATGAAATATGTTTGCTTTAATGAAAAACTGAGACTAAAATTTATAGTTGAACTGTATTGGAATCTTGTTATATAAACATAAGTAGAGCCTTGCTGAATCAGACCAAAGGACTACCTGGTCCACCAACCTCAATACTTACATTTGCCAGCCAGATGCCACAAGCATGAGGGCAAATAGCTCCGTCCTGCTGTTGTTTTCCAGCAATTGGTAATGAGAGGCACACTGAAAACTCCACAGTTTAACTAGGCACTGTTAGATTTCTGGACTAAGATCCAGAGGCTTGGAAAAATGAATATAATGACATCATCTTACCACTGCTCACTTATTCATAGCTTCACCATCTCATTATATAGTCATTCTTCTTAAAAGCAACCTTCCAAGCTCTGTTGAAATCTTGTTAAGATTTGTGTTTTGAACTTATAATTGGAGGGCTGGAGAAAGCTTTCGTTCCTTGCATTTCCAGCTATGGCTGGGAAAGAACTGTCTCTGAAAACCTGACAAAAAGCTGCAAGTCAGTGTAGATCAGGAATAAAACTGTATATGGTGGTGGTGGTGAATTTTCACCCCTGCATCCCTCATAGCCTGCATCCTGAATTGCACTCAAACCAGAAGAACTGCTTTTTCCCCAGTTATATATTTGCCAAAAAGATGAAGAGAAGAGACACAGTGTCAGTTCTGATTGCCGTCTTGGCCAATATGTAGCAAAATGTTTTTTGTTGAGTCTGGGGGTACTTTGGGATGAGTGGGATGTTTTCACTAATTTTTAGGTGTTTTGGTGTTCAAATTGACAGGAAATTAAACCAAGATTTAATCTTGAAAGTAGGGAGGGCTCTAGGTGATGGGGGTGCTCATGGGTTACAGGCCACACTTTATCCACCCCGGTGTAAATAATACTGAGTGAGATGGACCAATGATCTCATTTAACAGAAGGAGCTTCTTCTAATGCATTCTAAATTCTATCTAAATGGAATCCTTCTGAAATTTCTATGGACATATCGCAAGTGGTGTTCCACTATTTTTGGCAATCAATGGTAACCATAAAAAGGATGGTTTCTCCTACCTCCCGCTGCAAGTTCCTTTTCATATCTTAACATCCACTTTTAAGATACCAGCTCATAAGGGCTACTACCAGTATTAGGAGAACAGACTGCTTCCCTTCCTCCCAATTGTTTCATTCCATAACCTTCAACATTTCAGAGATGAAAACTGGGACACGGTGGCCAAAGAACATCAGAGTGTAGTGAAAAAGGTGTGGCCTGGCAACAAGAGGGCAGAAGTTATTAACAAGGCAGAACACACAAAATTACAATTTTAAGCAGAGAAACCCTGCAATTTGTGTGCTGAGTTTAGGAAAGCATGAAAACCAAAATAAAAGCAAAAAATCCCCCATGAATGAGCCTACTGGGAACAGCAAGATTCTCTTCCTGTTGAGTTAATTGAGTAGCAACTGAAGTAACCTATGGGCAAAGGAGGAAAGTGGGAGTAGGAGGAAAGTGGGAGTAGAAAAGAGAAACTGGGACATTTTAAAAGCAGCTGAGAAAGTAGGATAGCAGAGGATTAACTGAGAAAGAAGTTCCTTGCCAAAACATGACAGTTGGAACCTATGACATGCATGTCCCTAAGTCTGAGGGTCATGCAACTTTCAAAACAGATCGGTATATAGGTTTTCAAGAGAAAAAATTGCTTTGCTACTTGTGGCTTTTCAGTTGCTAGAACCACCACTGGGTACAGTTCCTTCTGTTTATTCCTTCCATCACTCCTCTCACCTCTTCAGTTTCTGTTTTTCTACAACAGTGGCTAATTCCATACTAATTTTGGATAAGGATGTAAATCTTTGACTATTTCACCCTTGCATGCAAGGGCAAATAATTACAGTAATTTTCTATCCACTGTGAGAGAAAATGAATGTTCCTACACAGAGTTTTCTGTGCAGGAAACTCATTGTCTGTGCAGGAAACCTCAACAGGGGGTTGCAGAGAACCCTACATTTTTCTCTACAGAATAATCCCACTACAACACTTTAGTAACTGCAAATATAAGGAGAAAACTGTGTAAAATTCTTGCTGGTCTATTATTGTTCCTGTCAGGTTTTCCTGAGTGTTGAGAAATCCATTTTTTTGACCTGGGAACAAATAATTACAAATATTATTTCCATTTCTACTTCTTTACACATACAACATCAGATATACCTGTCTGTTATGTTCAGTGCTCAGCCAGCACATTGGATGCTATGTTATGACATGTAATGGTACAGATCATGATATGGTTCATTAGGTAAAGGTTGCTATGGCATGTAAGCCATAGACTGCAAAATGGAGAACGCTTTGTGGGCAAACCCAAAATGAAGCCTTGGAAGTAGCATGGCTCTGTGCCAATACTACTTTCTCTTGGTGAAATAAATAAAAATGCCTTGACACAAATGATATTTATTGCTCTTATCTACCAACCTAAGGGCAACCGTATGATGTCATGTGGAGGCCATATAACAGTTTTGGGTTCAGGGCAAGTCGAAATGTGCTTGTCCATGTGCCTGTGCCTATTATGCCTATTTTGCAGATCTGATAACTGAGCTTCAGAGGCAGTGAACTGCCAAGGCCAAAAAAGAGTCCACAGCTGAGCTGAAATGCTTATGTGTTTACCACCATTTTCATAACATATTTTGATCAAAGGATCGGATTTTTCTGATCACTGCAATCACTTGCATGGTGCAACACTTGAAACTTTATTTTTGGTCTTATATTCATATCATGCACTGCAGAAAGATAAATGTGAGAAGTAATTAATAAAAAGCCAACTTACAGTTCTTTGAGGTAAATCTGCAATATTATGCATTATATGATGGCATAAAAAATTGAAATTGCTATAATTCATATGATGTATAGCATATTCAAAGGAAAGCTATTCACTAGCCAAGATGCATGGCCAACACATTATCCTCAAAATTCCTCTGTCTTTATTTAAGTTGTAGGCTTCTATGACATAGTGTGATTTATTTTAATGATATGCACTGCCTCACTTTGCATTTTGTGATTCCAAGACTCCTATAAGCTTATGTAAATTCCAGCTGCTAGGCCACAAGATAAAATCATGGCTCTTACTTACTCTCTTTATGTCACATAAATGTGAAAAATTGAAGAGTTGCTCCAGGCCAATGTGTTACATTTTACATTGTGGTGATCTCTGTAGGCTGTCTTTTCAGCTCAGATCAGGGATAATGTTTTAAACAGCATGAGCAAAAAATGGGAGTAAGTGAAAGATCAGTTGAACATTTGGTGTTTTTGAACATAGTTGTTCATTCCCTTCCTCTGGATCTCCCCCCCCCCCAATCCCAGAATTCTTCCTTTGTTTGAAATGGTGATGGTATTAGAATTGATATTATCCCAAAAGAAAGTGAAATGAAGTTTTAAAAAATGCAGACAGAAAAGATATTTCTAGTGAAAATTCAGGGATTTTTCTTTGACATGATGAAATGGTAAATACAGGTTTTCAATTATTTTGATATGTGAATCATACATTTTAAGACTCCCAACTTGAATATGGATTGTGATTCACTGTACTCAAGATTAATCTATTTGTCAAAGGTTTTGGGGGAGTTTGTGGTGAATCATGATTTGAACATTGGTAGCATTCACAAGACTTAACTTGCTTCGTGTGTAAGACAGGGATGGGCTTTCTTTCCATCAGATTCTTTTCTTATTAGAACAGGTTTGGCAGCAGCACACTGTGGACTCAGGTTTCTAGAAACAATTCATGTGCTTCCCTTTCCCTGGTATACAATCACAATGACTGCAATTTATGTATTAAAACAAGTAAATAAAGAAACAGCTATGTTTATTGAGAGGGACTTTATCACACTACACTGTTATAGTGCTATTATTCCACTATAAATGCTATGGCTGTCTCCTGGGGAATTCTGGGTTTTGTAGTTTAGTGAGGCCTAAGAGCCCTCAGGCTGAGAATGCTAAATACCCCTCCCTAAACTGCAAATCCCAGGATTCCACAGGAGGCATCTATAGCAGTTATAGTGGAATAATACCACTATAAAAGTGTAGTGTGATAATCTCCAAATATACTGGGAAAGGAAATATAAGAGAAATCCTAGTTAGAACTAGTTTCGCTGAAATAAATTACAGAGTCATGTTCACCCCTCCCTGCTCTTGCAACAAACCTAAGACATCATCTCAAGAGAAGACCGAAAGTTGTGAGAAGAAACCAGAAGATGATACCAGCAACCCTAAGAGATACCAGTCTGAGGTGTCATCTACTCTGGCCGCTTAAATCTGGCCATGATGGTGGCCACACACACCAGACCAAATCCTGTGTGATGGCCATTGCTGTACCCACAGGCCAACCCAGATGACACTGCATTGGCCTTGCTGGCCCGTCCCTTGTTTTTGGAGCTGCCGCTGCTGCTTCCTCACCAGCTGAGGAGCTCAATGGGAAGCCTGTCTGGCACACCATCACTTCTGCTGAGGTCAGAACTGGGTGCCTATGCAATCAACAAGGGACAGGGGAGAGTGATCCCTTCCTTGTTTATCACACGGCACAGTGCCTCATTCTAACCGCACCAGCAGTGATGGTGATAGCCAGGCTCTTGCAGAGAGCTGCTTGGCCAATTCACAAGGCAGCACCGAGGGGGAGGAGCCAGCAGGGCTGATGCGGTCAATGTGTAGATGTGTGGACAACTGGGTTGCTCTGGATGCAGCCTGATCCAGCTGTCCACCTATCCAATACACCCAGGGCCACTCCAGAGTTTCCTGGAAACTCCAGAGCAATTTGCAGTTTCTGTTAACCTGGATTAATGGGTAAAAGGAGTTGATTTTCTGTGTGCATCGTGTGGATAAATCACACTGGATCTGGGATGAGTACACATTTTATCCTTAGAGTAGACAAGCTCTAAGTCAGAAGAAATGCCGGCATAGACAGCGGACTTTATTAGACCACCCTCTATAAACGTTCTTTTGCCAGCATATTTTGAACCGTTTTTATGCTGGTGAAAGAATCCCCTATATCAGACCCACCTTTAGCAGCATTAAAGAGGCAGCCCCAGCATAAACGGAGCACGAACAGAGCTCCATTTACTTCCTGGTTTAAGATCTTGCCAATTCTCATGAGAAGACATGAGCACAGCAAATTTAAAAAATAAAGCAGAATTAAGACATAAAATGTTCACAAAAGTTGCAGTTGCAGCACCACACTTTAAAAATTACAAGTAAACCAGGGAGGTTCATAAAAAGAGAATCCCCTACCTGGCTGTCACAATCTCACCCGGAAGTGTTTTTCACTGACGCTGCATTCCTGTGAGCACAATGGTGCAAAGTTTCAGATGCTGGTAATGTTGGCAAAAAAGTGCCATGGCAGATCTATTGACAGCTTGGCCCATCCAGGGTCAGTTTAACCTGTCTGCCAAATCAGCATTGGCAGGGGCCCCCAAGGTCAAGAGGGGGCCCCGAGGTCAAGAGGCGGCCCCGTGTTGGCCTCCTTAATCTGACGAAGGAGACAGCCAGGAGACAGCCGGGAGGAGCCCTCTCTTACCCTCCTCCTCCAAAAACCTCCTGCTGGTTTTTTTAAAAAAACAAACAAAACAGACTCTCCAAAACTAAAAAGAGAAAGAGAAAGAAACAGCAGCCCTCCATGGCAGAAGCTGGAGGGAGAGGCACGTCGGGGAGGGTGTGTGTGTGAGAGAGAGAGAGAAAGAGAGAGAGAGAGACAGGGAATTTGAGGGTTGTCTCCCTCAGAAAGGGCTCCTTTCCTTTCCTTTCCTTCCTTGCACATAGATCCCCTCCAGCCCATCTTTCCAGCTGCTTTTAACATGTCTTGGTTCCTCTCCCCTCCCTTTCCCCCTTGGTCTTCTTCAGCCATCCAACCTATGTTTAAAAAAACCCAAAGAAGGAGACTCCACCACACTCCAAGGCAGTGTATTCCACTTCCAAACAGCTCTTACTGTCAGGAGGTTCTTCCCAATATTCAGGTGGAATCTCTTTTCCTGTAGTTTGAACCCATGGCTCTGTGTCCTAGTCTCTGGAGCAGCAGAAAATAAGCTTGCTCCTTCTTCAATATGACATCCCTTCAAATATTTAAACATGGCTATCACGTCACCTCTCAACCTTCTCTTCTCCAGGCTAAGCATACCCAGCTCCCTAAGCCTTTCCTCATAGGGCGTAATGGCTTCCAGACCTTGCACCATCCTTCTCAGTATATTTCTTGTGCCCAGAATTGGAAACGGTATTCCAGGTGAGGTCTGACCAAAGCAGAATGGAGTGATACTATTACTTCCCTCTAGACACTCCTATTAATGCAGCCTAGAATCACATTGGCATTTTTTACTGCTGCATCACACTGCCAACTCATGTTTAGCTTGTAGTCTACGCTTTATTTTCTTTGAGGAAATCTACACAATTACATTAATTGCTAATAAACAAAAAATATTATGTTAGTGCCTATAATATAGTTTTTAAACTAAATTATTGGTGGCAAATTATGTAATATAGTAGGCCCCTCTTATCCACTGGGGATTGGTTCGGGGGGGGGGCGTGGATTCTGAAAACCATGTATAATAGTGAACACCATTGAAAATAATGGGACTTCTGGTTTAAAATACCATAGAGTTGCCTTGGAGGGCCTAGAAAAGGGCTAGGGAAGACACATTTTCTAGGAAGACTTTATGGTAGGTGTGCTGTTTTGTGTTCCATGGATAATGACTCCATCGATACGGGGGTCCTACTATAATCTGAACATCCTGTACGGTGAATAGGTTAGGTTACATTGATCTGAGATAAACATATGGGGCCCCCAAAGTAAAGCATTGCAGGCCCCCCCAAAATTCCTTAAACCGGCCCTGGGCCCATCAATAAAAAGGAACATCTTTTGGACAATACCTGATCACAAAAGGATGATGTCATATGATGTGCATGCCCTTTTGCGTTAATTAGTCATCATTATGACACCATATTTGCCTGGTCTGATCAGTCCTGAGTGAGCAAAGAACAGTCTAGGAAACTTGAAGAAGCCAGTCTCTTACCTGCCCCTCCTAGGCAAAAACATGCACCTCCATTATTAGACCTCCAGTCATTGGCAAACCAATCTGCCTCTCTGTCTCTCCAACTTCTCTATGATCCAGTTTCAGGCGATCCTTCCTTTTCTCATCAACCACCTGTGTCTCGTACCACATTGTTCCTGAAGGCCCACAATCTTTAAAGAAGATTTTCAGGGAGCACAGGTGGCTGTAGAGGGGGAAAGGATGGGAAAACTTTCATTTCTTGAACTTCCATAACATTAATTTAGCTTTGGCTCCAAGCCATTGAATATATGAAATTATCCAGAGTGGGAGAAGCAAAGGACAAGAGACAATTGGATCACTGGTCTTTGGTGCTAACACATAAAATTTAAGCCAAATGTTTCAGTTGACACTGCAACCACTTTTAAGTTTAGGGATCCCATGCTTTCATCTTGCATTTGTGAAGCTAGTTAACAGTGCAGATATCACAGTAGCCACTAAATGAGAGAACCAACATCAGCCGAATCCACTCGCAATGTTTTTGAAAGTCACTGTGCAAAAAGAAGCAATAGCCCTTTCTACAAAACAGCCTAGAATTTTTCTTCATTAAAGGAAGTGTGAACCATCACAACTTCTGCTATCCATCACAACTGCAGTAAGCCTTTGCTTACTGGTACAACTCCATTTACAGGAATTTTGATTTTGATTCACTTGCTTTCTTTCAAATTTCTTTGAAATTCAACATTAAGTTTCATTTTGGGTTTCTGATTTCAATGGCTGTGCTTGCAAGATATCATGAAGTTTCACTTGCTTTTCACACCAAAACCTTTTGAAATATTTGAGTTCCTTCTGCTATTGTTGCAACACCAAACAGAAGGAAATCATGGGTACTGAAGGCTGGAATGAATTAATGCTGTGTTGCCTTCTTAACATACTAGATGTTTAGATTTTGTCCTGTTTCCTAATGGCTTGTGATTTTTTTTAAAAAAAAATCTGCATAGAAATCCATACACATTTTTAAATCTATTTCTCCTCCTACATACTTGGTATATATTTTTTCCCTGCAAGCTGTATAATGTATAATGTTCTTTCATGCTAGTATAAGAATTTTTGTATGTGGTGTTTCCCAATAATACACATTTTTGTATGCCTTTTTCATTCAGATAACTGAATAACAAAACATGTAGAGGTATGAGTATCAGACGATACCTGCTTTCCAGTTTGCATATTAACTTTGGATGTGTAAATTTGGTATGTTCATATCAATTTGTGGGTTTATTTTTTGAAAAACAAATCACTTCTGCTTTCAGTACATATTTCATTTTATGTATTCATATCCCACAGTCATTGGCAAATTCTAAGTGGTACTCCATGTTTTTAAGAGACAGGTAAGTGCTAAAGTTTGCAAGTGTGACGGGGGATATGATCATAATATATCAGAACAGATCTGATCATGTACAGTTCCTCTGTGGGGCAAACAGAAAGGAAAAAAATTACTGGCGCACATTTCTTGAAGTCAATATATGAAATCTCCCCAATTCAGCCAAGGCATTTGACAAATCACTCTTGATTTGTCTTTGACAGGTTGACAAAATCTCTGTTAAACCCATTTTAATGCATTTATGATAGCCTCCAAATGTACTGAATTTAAGCCAGATCCCGGCTTAACAGAACCAGTCCTTTGTGGTTCATTCAAACATGGAGCTAAGGGGGGAAACTGACCAGAATGAGACAGGTTTGTTTCTTTTTTCTGATTATGTGTCTATGTGTCTGGGGTGATTAAAAGAGTTTCCACACCTTTCTTCAGAATAGTTCAATGCAGTACATTCAGACTTTAGAGATTATCAGACACACTAAATATGGTGTGATACCGATGCTAGGAGATCGCTAAAGGGCTTGATTTTCAGATGTTGTTGTCTCTGGGTATTCATGCTCCATGCTGCTCTCATTCTGCCATCAGTTCTTTCTATTCATGGGCCTTCTATTCATGGCTTACCATGACTAGATCACCCATTCCGTTTCTGTCACGGAAAAACAGGTGAGTGAAAAGGTGCCCCGTTATGCTGGCACAATGCCAGCATCAGTGGGAGGTCCATGCTGAAAACTTCTGGGTGTGATCGGGAGATCCAGGCAAGTGACACACTTTTTTGTACCCTTCCTGGGTTACTTGGTATTTTAAAAGTGTGTTTAGGTGCTTGGTTTGACTTTTATGTGTGTATTTTTTTAAAAAAATTCAAACTTCAAATTTCCCATGCGCTTGTCCTCTCATGAGAATGGCCCGGGATGGGCTGTTGAGGGGATGGGAGCACACACTATAAGGTTGGTCTGAAAATGTTTGTTCATGGGCCAGGATGGGGATGGGAGGGTGGTGGTAGAGGAGATAGGAAGACGGGGACACTATTTTTGTCCCCGTCTGATAGTATCCTTTGAATTCATTCCCTGGATTCAACACATTCAGCTAGCCACTCTCTGGCCCTGCAAGTAGGCTGGGTGGATTGATTTCTTGGTGCATCATACAAAACATGCTTGCTTTTTGATGAATACAACACATTCTACTCAAGACCCATGATAATATTTTGAGGAAATCCCCAAGAGTTGCCTGAGCTATATTTGAGGCTTTTTCTTAGTGAGGGATGGAACCAGTTTTCAATGCCTAGCTTTTTCCATGTGCTGTGTAATGTTAAAATGAAAGTCTCTTCAAACATGTGTAGACTGTCTTTCAGCTACTGCTGAACAATATGTCCAGATAATTCTTTTAAAAAATTAGAATTATGTTGGCAGCAGAGACAATTTTCAAAAAGGCTTAACTGGCAGCACTGTTTATTTTAGAAAGTTAATATTTTATTGCTACATTTATATAGCAGCTTTCTGGTAAAACATTCAAGGCACTTTACAGTTTAAAATGATGGCTAAGGGACAGAATAGTACATTTGAGGCATCCAGTCTTTATATATATATATCACCAGCATTGAGGCCATGATATTGAGAACACGGTTGCACTGGGAAGGGCATGTTTCTAGGATGGAGGACCATCACCTCCCCAACCCAGTAACATCACCCAAGGAAACCTTCTGCTGTGCTTTCTGCAACCGGACTTGTCTATCTCGGATTGGCCTTTTTAGTCATCAGCACGCTTGCAGAAAACGTGGGATGAGTCCTTCCTGAATCTTCATTTGTGAAGAAAAGCCAGAGAGAGGGAGAGTTCTGGCCAGACTGGCCATTGATGCTGTATTTGAGTGAGTTAAATGGTACGAGGTTTCATACTCTGGCAGTGCCAGCACTAAAGTGCCATGGGGGAATCTGTCTTTTGACAAGGTCCCCCCTGATATTCTTGCAAAAAAGTTAGTAACCTGAGGGATAGACAGTGAAACTTTTAGGTGGATTTGTAATTGGTTGACTGACCGAACCAAACGATTGTCACCAATGGCTCTTCTTCATCCTGGAGAGAAGTGACCAGTGGGGTGACACAGGGTTCTGTCATGGTCCAGTGCTATTCAACATCTTTATCAATGACTTGGATGAGGGAATGGAGGGTATGCTTATTAAGTTTGCAGGTGACACCAAATTAGGAGGGGTAGCTAATACCCCAGAGAACAAATACAGAATTCAAAATGACCTAAACAAATTAGAAAGCTGGGCCAATATTAACAAAATGAATTTCAACAGGGAGAAATGTAGGATACTGCACTTGAACAGTAAAAATGAAATGCACAGATATAGGATGGGTGACACATGGCTTGAGGGCAGTACATGCGAGAACGATCTAGGAGTCTTAGTGGACCACAAGCTGAACAGGAGTCAGCAGTGTGATGCAGCAGGTAAAAAAAGCCAATGCAATTCTATGCTGCATTAATAGGAGTATGGTGTTTAGATCAAGGGAAGTAATAGTGCCACTGTATTCTGCTTTGGTCAGACCTCACCTGGAATACTGTGTCCAGTTCTGGGCACCACAATTCAGGAAGGATATTGAGAAGCTGGAACATGTCCAGAGGAGGATGACTAAAATGGTGAAAGGTCTGGAAACCATGACTTATGAGGAAAGATTTAGGGAGCTGGGTATGTTTAGCCTGGAAAAAAGGCAGTTAAATGGTGATATGATAGCCCTGTTTAAGTATTTGAAGGGGTGTCACATTGAGGATGGAGCAAGCTTGTTTTCTGCTGCTCCAGAGACTAGAATACAGAGCAATGGATTCAAGCTCCAGGAACAGAGATTCCACCTCAATATTAGGAGGAACTTTCTGACACTAAGAGCTGTTCAGCAGTGGAACACACTTCCTTGGAGCGTGGTAGGGTCTCCTTCCTTGGAGGTCTTTAACAGAGGCTGGATGGCCATCTGTCAGGGATGCTTTGATCGTGATTTCCTGCATGGCAGGGGGTTGGACTGGATGGCCCTTGTGGTCTCTTCCAACTCTACAATTCTATGATTCTATGATTCTATGAAGCTGGCTGAGGAATCGTGGGGCCTGTCTGCCTGGCTGGGGAGAGGCTCAGCCCCTCCTGGCTAGGAAGGCTTCCCCCCCTTCCAGTCTCACTGGCTGGGAGGGGATCTTCTCCGTGACTCAGAGTCATGGAGAAGACCCCGCCCATCCAGCAAGGCTCTCCCCACCACCCATGCACCCTCGCTGGCTGGGAGGGGATCTTCTCCGTGACTCAGAGTCATGGAGAAGATTCCCTCCCACCCAGCGAGGCAATCCCACCCATGCACCCTCGCTGGCTGGGAGGGGATCTTCTCCGTGACTCAGAGTCATGGAGAAGATTCCCTCCCACCCAGCGAGGCAATCCCATCCATGCACCCTTGCTGGGCTTGGGGGGAGGGGGATAAGGTGGTTAGCAAGCATCACCACCACCCCAGCCAGCCACCTCTGTCATTCTGAGTCCAAGATGGGGCTGTCATAGCCCCACTTGTATCCGGTGTATAACATGGCCCCTGACTTTTCAGCTGATTTTACAGGCTGAAAATGTTATCTTATATGGCGGAATATATGGTATCTATTAAATACGTTAAACCTAAAGAATAAATAGAAAAGGAACATAGATCCCTACTAAGCTATCTTATTTCAATGGCTTGTGTGGCCCTGGAAAAGAAGTGGAAGATGGAAGGAACCCCAACAAAGACAGAATGGAAAGAAAAAGTGATGGAATTGACACAATTAGACAAATTAACAAATTTGGTAAGGAGGAAACCAAGGGAGAATTATTTAAAAGCATGGGAGCCATTTGTAGAATACACAAAGCAAAAAGAATGGGATATTAGTATAGTTGGTTTTGATAGGTAAATGAAAACAGGGTTTTTTAAAAATTTTGTTTAGTGGTATTCTCTGTTAGCGTCTTAAGGTCCTAAATTTAATAGGTGTTGTATAATATGAAGTATGATTATTTGGAAAACGAAGAGTTGTATAAGGAGCTAGGTATGATATGATTTATTGGTAGAAATCTCAACAAAGAATATGGAATACAGTATATATATAAAATGAAAGAGATAGGAATTAATGGGAATTATATGTAGACAGAATTAAATTTGTGTAAATATATGTTAAGAGGAGGTGAATTGGGAAGACCATCATAGAGCAAGAAGAGAGCAAGCAGGAAGTCATTTTAAAACTTTTTATGTAGTATAGAAATTGTTCTTATTGTGTGTGTGTGCGTGTATGTTTCTTTTTGTTTTTTGGTCTTGTGTATTTGTGTTTTCTTTTGCTAATAAGTGCTGTTCAATAAAATTTATTAAAAATCATAATCAAATCCTTTCTAGTGTTGCCTCAATTGTATAGAATGTAGCATATCTCCTTTTCACATCACTGAAGCAGATTTCAAAGATTATAAGTGGAGAACCAGCAACATAGCTGCTTCCCACATCATTGGCCAGGATCAAGCGCCAGGATGGTGGGTGGTCTGGATGCCATGCCCTATGAGGAGCCGCTTAGGGAGCTGGGCATGTTTAGTCAGGAGAAGAGAAGATTGAGAGTGGACATGAGAGCCATGTTTAAATATTTGAAGGGATGCCATGCTGAAGATGGGGCAAGCTTGTTTTCTGCTGCTCCAGAGACTAGGACACGGAGCAATGGGTTCAAACTACAAGAAAAGAGAGCCCACCTAAACATTAGAAGAACTTCCTGACAGTAAGAGCTGTTTGGAAGTGGAATACACTGCCTCATAGTGTGGTGGAGTCACCTTCTTTGGAAGTTTTTAAACAGAGGCTGGATGGCCATCTGTCGGGAATGATTTGATTGTGTATTCCTGCATGGCAGGGGGTTGGACTGGATGGCCCATGAGGTCACTTCCAGCTCTATGATTCTATGATTCTATGATAGCTTAAGCTGTAAATAAAATAGGATGGGTTTTGGCTAGGGCATAAACATGAAAGTTCAATGTCATCTGATTTGCATGCCTTTCCGCGTTTATTTGGTGTTATGACACCATATTTGGTGTGTCTGATAACGTTCTAAAACACCAATAATTTTAAGTGTCAAATCATTAAAAAACAATAAAATTAAAAATGCAGTAAACACCCCCCCACACACGTATAAAATCCTTCTGCATAACCAATTAATCATGAAATGCCTGTGTACATAAAAAGGTTGTTGTTGTTGTTGTTGTTGTTGTTGTTGTTGTGTGCCTTCAAGTAATTTCTGACTTATGGAGACCCTATCATAGGGTTTTCTTGCCAGGATTTGTTCGGAGGAAGTTTGTCATTGCTTTCCTCTGAGGCTGAGAGAGTATGACTTGCCCAAGGCCACCCAGTGGGTTTTCATGTACAAGCAGGTATTCAAACCCTAGTCTCCAGAGTCATAGTCCAATGCTCAAACCACTACACCATGCTGGCTTTCTCTCTCTCTCTCTGGCTTTTCTTTGCAAATGAAGATTCAGGAAGGACTCATCCCACACTTTCTGCAAGCGCACTGATGACTAAAATGACCAATCCAAGATAAACAAGTCCGGTTGCAGAAAGCACAGCAGAAGGTCCTCTTGGGTGATGTTTCCGGGTTGAGATTCTTTCTGTGTTGTCATTTCTCTTCAAGACTTGTTCAGCGTTAGTTCTCAAATAAGGCTGCATGTGGATAGTGCATCTCCATGCCTCCTGATGTGAGGCTAGGGCAGACCATTGTTGGTGATCAATTTGGCTGAGCCTGAGATGTTGTTTCAGGGAGTCCTTGTATCACTTTTTTGGAGCGCCCCTCTTACGCTGACCCGTGGCGAGTTCACCATAGAGTACTATTTTGGGAAGGCAATGGGCCTCCATCCTAGAAATGTGCCCTGCCCAGTGCAGCTGTGTTCTCAATATCATGGCCTCAATGCTGGTGATCCCTGCTTGCTCAAGGACAGCAATATTTACCTGCCAGCAAAAGGAGAGCAGAAAGCAGAAACATGGCCTTAATTAATTAACCATCAATTAAACTCCATAATGGAACTTCACAGAACAGATAAAGATAAAGAACTACATACTGACATATGTAGTATGTAGGGGAGTCAAATTGACCCAAACTGAGCAGATGGAGAGGGCTTCACTGACTCACTGTGTCCTCTTATATTTATTACTTACTAGAAAATAAGACCACTTAGATTTACCAAAATCTAAATGTGGCTTGACATGATAATGTAAGTCATGTCTATGTGATGGAAATAATTCACCACGGCTTTTCTACTGATTTTCTTTTTCACTGCACTTGTACAGAGCTGGCCCTACCATTAGAAAAACTGGGACAGTGCCTCAGGCAGCAGATCTTGGGTGTCATGAAAGGGCAACCATTCTTTTTCCAGCTCAGATAAGTACTGAAATCTGAGACACAATCCCAGCTAAAAAACCAAACAAAAATCCAAAGTGATATCCAAAAGTAAAACAAACAAAAACAGCATAGTGGTATAAGAATATACAATACTCAACAGCATAGTGATTAAAAAAAATACAAGGCAGCAAATCTGAATCCTTTAAAAGCAATCATTTATAATACACACTAAAATAAGAGGTCCTTTTCTGTATTATTACCATCCTCAGGGATACAGGGTGTCAGTTCATATCTGTCAAGATAAGATGCCTCCAAAAATCTTTAAAAATTTTTCCCAGAACTTCAACTGGTCTAAAGGAGGTCTGTATGGAAACAAATGCTCATTAACCAACAGGATAAAAGGATGACATACATCTACAAGTGAACAATTATTTCCATAGCCCTTTAACAGTCTTAAATCATGAGTAGATTTTTATGAAAGAAACAGGTTTTCATGTTTTATCTAGCCATCATCTGCTTGTAGGGCCCCTAAAGCTGATAAAAGGGCAGCAAATTCTTATTGAATTTGATATATTGTATTTTTTTCCCTTCCATGTATAGGAAGAGGTGTTTGTGTATGGGAGGAGGTTCTGCCTTATATTTCAATACAGTTGCCCCTCCACATTTGCAAACTTAGCATTCGTGGTTTTGAATATTCGCGGTTATGGGAGGGCCCCCCACCCTCCCCAAAACAGCGATAAGGGGCCTCCGGAGGCCTTGTGAAGGCCTAGGGAGTGGGGAGGGCCAGGGAGGCATCCACGGGGCCTCTGAAGGGCATGTAAAGGCCTGGTGAGTGAGGGGGAGGGCCGGGGAGGCGACCACGGGGCCTCCGGAGACTCTCTGAAGGCCTTGGGACGGTGGGGGAGGGCCGGAGAGGCAACCATGGGGCCTCTGAAGGCCCTGCGAAGGCCTTGGGAGGGAGGGGGAGGGCTGGGGAGGTGACCACAGGGCCTCTGAAGGCCCCGTGAAGGCCTTGGGATGGAGGGCAAGGACTGGGGAGGCATCCATGGGGCCTCCAAAGGCCCCGTGAAGGCATGGGGAGGGAGTAGGGAGGGCTGGGGAGCCAACCACGGGGCCTCTAAAGGGCCTGTGAAGGCCTGGGGAGGGAGGGAGGACAGCCGGGGTGGCATCCACGGGGCCTCGGGAGGGTCTCCAGAGGCCCCGTGGTTGCTTTGGCGGGGGAGGGGGAGCGCAGTCATTATTTGCAGAATTTTCACATTCGCGGGGGTCTATGGAACCTAACCCATGGAAATGTGAAGGGATGACTGTACTATGTACAGTGACTTGGGTGGGTGTGGATGACATTTGCTGCTTCACCATACCTTTTGACTTTAACCATAATGGCAGAATTCTCAAATGATAAGTGGCGACTGTGAATACGGGCATCTACTAAGATAAAGTTCAATGTACAGTTGCCCCTCCACATTCGCGAACTTAGCATTCACAGTTTTGATTATTCGCGGTTTTGATTATTTGCGGTTTTGGGAGGGCCCCCCCGCCCTCCCAAAACCGCGACAAGGGGCCTCCTGGAGGCTCCATGAAGGCCCGGTGTGGGTGGGGGGAGGCCCGGTGTGGGAAGAGGGAGGCCTGGGGTGGGAGGGGGGAGACCCGGGGAAGCCTTCATGGAGCCTTGGAAGGCCCCGTGAAGGCCCGGGCTAGGAGGGGGGAGGGCCGGGGAGGCCTTCACAGAGCCTTAGAAGGCTCCGTGAAGGCCCGTGGTGGGAGGGGCGAGGGCTGGGGAGGCCTCCACGGGGCCTCCAGAGACTCTCCGGAGGCCCCGTGAAGGCCTTGGGAGGGAGTGGGGAGTCCAGGGAAAGCGACTATGGGGCTCCGGAGGCCCCATGGTCACTTTGGCGGGGGAGGGGGAGGGCAGTCATTATTTGCGGAATTTTCACATTCACGGGCGTCTGGGGAACCCAACCCCCACGAATGTGAAGGGATGACTGTAAGAGTCTGATGCACATCAAACGTGTCTATGTGTGTTCACTTACTATCTCTCCTTCACTTTTGCATTTATGAAGAAAGTTTCTAATCTGGGACAGATTCTTCATTGTCTTGGGAAATTCCCACCACTTTGCCTTCTTTCCTAGCTTTCTACTATCTCTTAGGTGGGCCTAGCTCTTGTCTATGTCACAATGGGCAAAATGCAGCAAGTATGTAAAATAATTAATGATAAATGCCTCTTAAACTACCCCAAAATATAAACACCAGTGAAAAAAAATAGATCAAACATTTTCTTCTTCATTGAAGAGTTGTATATATGGTCTGTTAAGACTGTTGCCTAAAAGATGACAGTGTGGGAGATCAAGCAAATCTTCAAACTGAAGTGAGTTCCAAAATCAGGATTCCAGCACCAAGTAAAGCCTATCATGTGTGATGGCCTTTTGTCACAATGCTCTGGAGTACCAGAAGCAGAGCCTCACTTGATAGATCTTAAATTGTGAATAAATTTTAAATGGAGGGGGAGAACCACCTGGGTTCTGCACTGTTTAGGACTGTGTACACCAATGCTAATACCTTGAATTGTCCTGAGTGACTTACTGGCAGCTAATAGCCTTTAAAAGAGATGTTAAACTTGTTGCTGCAGCTCTCAATACCTTTACATTTAACTGTTAGTGCTTTCAAAGCAGCTTTTTGTTGTATTAGGTTGTGAGCTTTTTTTTGTTTTGTTTTGTAATTGCTCATCAGCTTCCAGACAGCCCCGTGCAATTGTGGAATGTAGTGGTCTTGGTAGGATACAGTACAGTATCCACCCTTCCTGATTTGCTCCACTCAATCTCCTCCCTGTCTGTCTCTTCCTTGTTGGCCTCTTCTTCCCTTCTCTCCACCCCGCCATTTGAAAACTGGAAATTTGTTAAAAATAAAACTCAAACATTATAGTGCAGGAGCAGTGCTTATTAACTTTTAGGCACTCTAAACCTCTAGGTCTAGACTAGGAGTGGGAATTGTATGGCCCACATGCTATACACTATTAGCATATCTTACTACCTCCTCCCTATGATATCTCATAATTGGAAATATTGGACACTTCTAAGGGTCAAGTTGACTGGGAGTGATCCAAAAAGAGGTCAGGTGGAGGTCACAAAGATCTGGGATGTGTCTTAGAATTATTTTGACAAAGCAAGCCCATATTAGGATTGTGCAGAAGCCCCGTGGTAAACAAAGCCAATAAGGAGGTATGTGCTAATTCCTTCTTTGGCACCTCAGCAATGAGTCATCTGACCAAACAATCAAGTGACCTTTCCCAACCCCAATCCCAAGGAAATCTCACCTCGGAAACCCCTCCTGTCCTGCATTGTGAGGTTGTCATAAATCCACCAATTCCTATCACCCAGCCATTAACACAATCAGGTAAGTTTTGGTTTCCTTTGTTTACCCAGTAGAGAAACCATCTAGGCTTTGTCTTAGCCAGAGTACCCCTTCAGGATATGAAGCAGGGTATAAATAATAGTCCCCCAGCAATAGAAAGGTGTGCTACTGTGGACAAACATGGCTATTTTCTTTTGTGGTGTGCCTCTTGATCAGAGCCTCCAGTGCCTCAGATTTCTGATACCCCTAAAAAGATTTAATTTTTAAAAAAAACAGTTAAATCAGCATAATTTTAAAGTATATTCTATTGAAAAGTAGAATACATTTCACACAGAGGTGCATATGAGAGAATGCAGTCAGCAAGGCAGGTAAAGGCAAAGTGCAGCACCAGGCTAAAGAGTGAGTTTGTCTAGTCTGTTTCACCACAGATCTTAATTGAGCATTATTGTACAGATGGTGGTGATGGTAATGGTGATGGTAATGATGATGGCCAGAATCCTATATGGTCTTTACATATTCATAAGCACCATAGTTACAGTGATACACACTAAATCCCAGCATAACCTCCCCAATCCCCACTTACTGGGCAGCAGCCACTGTGATCAATGGGTGTCTGTTCCCCTGCCATTTGGGAAGCAGCAGGCTGCCATGTCCACCCTCTCCTGTGAGTGATACCCATTTTGACAAGCAGAAACAGGGTCTCTGTCACAATTCTCCCTCATGACGGAGATCGCTTGTGTGAGGGGTGGTAGTGGGCCTGATAGCCATCTGCTTCCTGAGTGAGAGGGGAGTGGACCCTTGTTGATCACGGCAGCTGCTGCCCAGTAAGTAGGGACTGGGGGACTTTCATGGTCCTTACATAGCCCCTTAACTAGTGAATACATAACAGTCACAAGTGCATAACTCTAAGTTACATATTCATAATTATGATACAGAACTGCAGCGGACATTTATGTTCATCCTACCTTTTCTCCAGTCTAGGATTCAAGATAGCTTACAAAGTTCAAAAGAGAGACAGCTTAAAAATTCACATAATACAAAAGTAAAAAATATAAGTAAACTAACAATAGAATTTCAAACAATAAAAACATCACCATTAAAAAGAAAACCACCAATGAACAGCAAAGCATATTCTGAGTACACATCCTGAGCACTCATCCCTGAAAGGCCTACTGAGACAAACAAACAAAAAGTCTTCACTTGCCTGTGGAAGGCTAGCAGGAAAGGTACCAGTCTAAACTCTCTAGGAAGTGAGTTCCAGAGCCTAAGGGCAGCCACCAAGAAGACTCTCTCTAGTTTTCTCCTCAGATGTACCTGTGGGAGTGGTGGGTCAGAAAGAAGAGACAAATGAGCAAGAACCTTGCTTCCTTTCATTTATGGACCAAATTCACCACATTTCACAAATTTTATCCTATTTGGAGTGGAAATGATCAGGGTTTTTTTTTTTTTAAAAAAAAACAAAGCAAAACACTGAAATATGTGAGAAACTTAAACTGACAGATTTGTCCATTTAGGCCCAGGGCTTTAGGTGCTTAACTCCTAAGGTCATAGTTTGGCACCCTGTATATTCAACCATGTTAGTGCCAAATTAGTGTTGGTACCACCTTTATTCTGACAGACTCCTCATCGTTAACACCTGTTAATTTTGCTACATCCTACCTGGTCCTCTTCACTTGGCGAATGGCTGCATCTATTGAATTGGACTAGTGCAGGTGGGGAAAAGAATTTTTTTCCAATGTATTTCTGAATAATTTATTAAAATTTGCAAACTATGTGTTTGGGACATATGCTGTTGAACTTGTGGGTTCAAAAATGTGATGCTTGGAGGAAGTATAACAGATTTCCCAAAACTACATTTTTGTAAATGCTAGATTTTTTTTTCACCCTTTAACAATCTCTTTCTCATGGAGCCTTTCTCTTCTCCCCCCTTCTCCCCTCCCTCTGTCTCCTGTCTCAGAGAGACAGGTTTCAGCAGTGAGAGAAATAATGTGCTACAGTGAACCACAAACAGGCCAATACAGAGGCCATCACATACCTCCATAATTGGTCCTGCACAGTTAAGCAGTTGTCTGGAAGGCTTGTGTCATGTCTCTGGCAAAGCCTGGAACTGTCCAGAGCTGACATTTAGCTAAGAGACATCTCCATTAACTCTGATCAGTGAGATTCCCTGTTCTCTTTAATTCAAGCTTCTTTGTATGCTAAACTAGACATTTACTGGAAGGCTTTGCAGTAATGCTACTAGGTTACTAAGTGCAGAGACGTAAAGGAAAGGGGAGCCACAGGAGACAGTGGGGGAAGGGAAGGATGAAGCAGAGTAGACTTGCCATTTTAAATCCTTGGGGCAAGGGTATGAGTGAGTGGAGGGAAGAATATGAGATCAAACACTCCTCCCCTGAACTTTTTGTCTGAACACTTTCAAGACATATCATTTCCAGGTCAAAATAGAACTTAATCCAGTTAAATCACCATAACAAGAGATGCCTTCTTTACCTAAACTGTGAGTTAAAATCTCCTTATAACTACTACATTTTACATTTGGTATCCCAGCCCTGATTTGGAATTTCAGGTTAAATTGGGCTAAAGTGAACATACTTCTATGTTTCACAGTGTAATTTCTCAAACACACACACACCATTGGTGGCATCAGTGTCTGGGTTACAACTCTGGACTATAAATCTGAATTTTAAAGGAGCTATCCAAAGTACTGGGCCCTATTCCCAAAATAGGTTGGGCACTGTAACACTACTTTAAAGTTTGGACAAAACCTCAGAGTGGGTTCATCACCGGGAACTTCCAGCTGCCAGTACACACACATTTTCCCCTTAGAGTAGCCCTTGGCACTGAGGAGAGTGCAAAAAAGCACAATCACAAACAACCCCATGGAGGAAAAAAAATGGGAAACATCTGGGGGGGGGGAGGCAATGTGGCTGCACAGCACACTCAAGGAGGAAGTCAAAAGATAAAAGAGCACATATAAAGAAGGGGAGGAAGGACGATTCTCCAAGGAGAAGAGTACAAATTACAAATGTGTAGCCCACACTTGCAAGAATAGTTTAAGGAAAGCTAAAGCTCAAAATGAGCTGAGACTGGCTAGGGAAGCAAGGAGCAAAAAAAAAAAATTAATAAGAAAATGGTGGGACTGCTGTTCAACAAGCATGGCAAAATGCTAACAGCTCACAATGGATAGACAGAACTGCTCCAGTTTCCTCCCCCACCCCCAAAAAGACTGTGTGCTTCCATGCATCAGCAGAGACCTTGGTAAGGAATACGGGTTGCAAATAAGGAGTTATCCAACATTCTGGTCACCCTCCTCCAGCCAGCTGAAAACATTAAACAAAACAAAACAAAACAAAACCCTCCACCAAAACTTACCTAGCTATTTATTAAATAGTTTTTAAGTAAAGCTGTATAACTTTTTAAATAGAACAATTTCCTTTACACATAAGCATTACACTGAATGTACTGAGGTAGATGATCAGGCTCATGCATGGTGGCTTAGATCCTGACCTCTATGCATTCCTTTAAACTTGTCCAAGATGTGTAAGACTAGACACCTCAATGGCTCTACACACATGGCCAGAAAGTGCTGGGCTAAATGTACAAAAGCTGTATGAACATGGAGTCTATGGAAGCAGCTAGTGGTTCCCATTTGGGAAGAGTAGTGTATCTTCTCTTCTGGGTTTAAAGGAGCTTTCCAAGGTACTGTATTTATTTGGGAAAGTCATTCAGAACTTTGGATAGCTCACATACACTTAAGGATAAAAAAATTAACAACAATACTATTTA
The DNA here is from genome assembly GCA_030847615.1 of Gambelia wislizenii. Lineage (NCBI taxonomy): Eukaryota > Metazoa > Chordata > Lepidosauria > Squamata > Crotaphytidae > Gambelia > Gambelia wislizenii. The sequence goes on from JAUMIR010000004.1 coordinate 40,794,489, forward strand.
AACAACAGAAAACCCTCTTAAAATCTTCAGTTATGTGAAGCTGAAGGCTTTCATGGCTGGCACCCGTAGGTTTTTTTTCCAAGCTGTGAGGCCGTGTTCTGGAAGAGTTTATTTCTGACGTTTCCCTGCATCTGCGGCTGGCATCTAGAGAAGAAAAAAAACCATGAAAAAACCCATGAAAAACCTATCTTCAGTTATGTTCTGCCAACAGAAGGATAGCAAAGAGGGACTCATTCTAGCTTCCCTAGTAAGTGAGCTCCATAGCCTAGGGGTAGCAACTGAGATGGCCCTATCTTATGTCTCCACCAAACATATCTGTGAAGGTGGGGGTTATGAGAAATGGGTCTCTCTTGAGGATCCCAGGGCCTGGGCAAGCTCATATGGAAGACATAGTCCATCAGATCAATAGCTCTGAAGTTTTTTCAGGGCAGCAATATGTATCACATTGAGGTGGCTAGATGTTTTTTCTTTCTTTCTTTTTTTAACTGCAAAACATGGGACTATATCATTTCCCCAATGGCTGTACTCATTTTCAACAACAAGAAGTCTGTGCAAAATTCATTTGCTGCAGCAATGGGGTGTGTATGTGGGGGGAGAGAATCCTTGATAATCTACAAAAAGGGATGGGGGCATATGTGGTTTGCAGGCTATTTGTTGCTCATACCTGCTACAGTAACTGTACTTGCAGTGAAGAAACTCTTCCCTCTCCAGTGCCAATAATAAAGACATGAGATTAGCAACTGCTTTTTTTTTTTTTTTTTTTGCACTCTAGGATTCATAATCATAGATTGTTGCAAGGGTAAATTATAACTGAGCTAAGTCCCAGGGCACAGAAAAAGGTTATGCCTCAACCAAGTCAGTTCACATTTTCAAGATTTCAGTGATGAACTGTCTGTGAACTATAATACCACCAATATTACACAACTCTTAGTTATTCAGAAATTATTAGTATATTTCCATACATTATGAAACTTGGGTCAGAGTGACCTATCATGGGTCAGAAAGACCCAAGATGGACCATTCTGGGAAGGCCCGAGCCAGTATGACAGCAAATAATCTCATAAATATGATTTGCAATCAGTGGTTGGCTTACATACCACTAGTTAAGTTCAGTTTGTTAATGTCTGGAGAGTAAAAAATATTACCATTCCATTTGTTGCCTTTCCTTGAATTTAGTGAATATGTGTGCTTAAAAAGAATCTCTTAACATTCTCTTTCCCATTCAGCAAAAACCTGATAGACACTAGGTTTCAGTGTGAATTTTGTTTGGGGCTTTTTTGGTATGAACTTCCTCAAACTTGATAACTCTCCATAAGCACAGTGGAAAGAACTTGAAATCAATATTTTCTGAATATAGGTGAATGTGAAACTGTCCAATTTTCCTGTCCAAAGAAGAAGACTTTCAGTGCTTAGAAGTCAAAAGTCTGGGTTTGAATCCTTGTGCATTTTGTTCAGCTGTGTTTGTAGAGTGGTAGGGTTGTTCCTCTGAACCTGTTCTGAATAAAACCTTCCAAGGAAACCTCATGATAGGGTCACTGTATGTTGGTGTTGATTTGAAGGTATATAATTATTTGAAGGGATGTCATATTGAGTATGGAACAAGCTTGTTTTCTACTACTCCAGAGACTAGGAAATGGAGCAATGGACTCAATCTACAGGAAAAGAGATTCCATCTAAACATTTGGATGAACTTTTTGATGGTAGTAATCGTTTGACAATGGAATGTGCTGCCTTGGAGTGTGGTGGAGTTTTCTTCTTTGACGGTTTTTAAACAGAGGCTGGATGGCCATCTGTTGGGCGTGCTTTGATTGTGTATTCCTGAAGGGCAGGGGGTTGGACTGGATGGCCCTTGTGGTCTCTTCCAATTCTATGATTCTATGATAACAACAACATTGGAGGAGGAAAAACTTTGATTTTTTTTATGTGAGGTCCTTCAAAGCCTGGGTACCCATCTCCACTGATCCCCAGCTGGCACCAGAGCAATCAGGTTGAGTGTGAAGGTATTTATATAGGTGTTGAACTTATATCACAACTCATGAGCCTTCTTGATTTACAAACACTGGCATTGGCAATGTAGGGTGTATGTGGGGGGACTTCCCAAGGAGTGGTAGTGAGCCTTTACTACACCAGCATAGGGTCTGGAAAAACTCCTCACATATTGTATGATCTAGGTCAGGGGTGGGCAACTGCATGGGGACCAGGGGCCAATGTCTCTCCAGACCCCCTCCCCATGAGCTTCACCCCATGCATCAAGCCCAAATATCTCCATATGCAGTCCCAATCAAAATGGTACTGACTGGACATCATTTTTGTTGCCATTTTGACAGGAACATGAGAGGAAAATGGAGGTATTTGGGCATAGTATGGGATTCTGGAGTGCCTGTGGGAGTGGAGATAGTTTTGTATGTTTTCCCACACGGGAGAGGGACTTTCTGAAAGTTTGGGGGCAAAGATGGTCTAAAAATTGCACTAAAATGGTTTTTAATTTTTTTCTGTACAGGTAGTGTTTTTTGGTGGGCTGGTGAGGGGCTTCAGGTGCCACAAAAGTGGAGTGCAGCAGTTACATGTTGCCCAAGGGTGAAGGCCTTGTATGTGAAGAGGGCTTTGCAGATATATGGTAGCAACTGTTGCAGTTACTGTGCATCTTTTGCTGTATTTTTTTGGCTGCTAAAAATGCCCTCCCTTCCCCAGTTCTGGCTTTTCCATATTACCTAGTTGTCAGTATTTTTACCAAAATTGTGGGCTCATTTTATCCAGACTGCACCATTTCTGCGACCAGATTACCCAGAACCAGTTCTGCCCCACCTTGCAACAATTGCCAGCCCAGCTTCTATGAGACCAGGAAATCTCAGGGAATGGGATGCTTCTGAGCTGGGAAGCCTAGAGGAGATGGATAGCTTCTATAGTTAAAGGACCTCTGTGACCTCTGTGGGCTTTGCCTTCTGCAAAGCGAATTACATCTCACACATTGACATGAATACCAGTCTCCCCAAGTTAGCAAGTCAAAAATTGTCAGTTCTTTTCATATTCTACCTCATAAAATGGAACACCATTTGGACTTCCTTCTCAGATGTTTTAAAATAAAATATATCTGTCTCTGAAATACAATTTGGAAACATTATTCTTTGGACCGTACCTCCTAGAATCCTCAACCAAAATGGATGGAGATGTAGCCTGAAATAATCTTTCTAAATTCTGCTCTAAAAGAAACTTTCAGAGATGAGGGCTCCCTAAATTGCCTCACGCTTTGCTTCTGTTTCAGAATCATGGGTCCTAAAATGAACGAGTCGCTTGTCTTCTCCCTCCTAGCTGCTGGCCATTGCTGCCTCTGTGTGCAGTACTTATATTTTCCTGGGTGGCATCAAGTCAGTGATTAGCTGTTGAATCTCTCCTTGAATATGCATGTCATCAAAACCATATAATACATGTCCACACATCTCTTCTCAATTAATTTTCCATTTATATCCTCCTGTAGCTGCCTCATTCTGTTTGCATTTAGAATTAATATTTGCAGGATAAATGGAACCATCTTGGTCATCAAGGATGGATAAAGGGGGATAGGGAGGGGGAAATGGAAAACCAAGGTATGGTGAGAAAGCACTCTTTGAACTCCTTATTCAACCAAGTTGTGTTCTGAAGCTGTCGTGATGAACATGACACAACATAACCTTGACAGGTTGCTCGAGTTCAGTTTTAAAGAAAATATACGTAGTAATATATCATTAACATACTATAAAACAAATTCACTTTTGTCTCAGTGTAATGTCTTTACTACAACTGCTTCCTTGGCTGTTTGCTTTTACAGACACAGCAAAGAGAAACTTGATTCCTTCACTAACTGTGGCTGAGCAGTTCAGACAATACAGTCTTGCCAAGTTTGTGCTTATAAGCTGGATATGAATACTAGTTTCCTTGGGTGACATGAACACAGGACTTTTATCTTAGAAATCTAGGGTTGCCAAGAGCAAATGCTTTGGACACACAGACTCCCAGATCAGAACTTGGAAAAGGCATACTCTTGGACTGCAACTCCCAAAATCCACCAGCCAACAAGGCCAACTCTGTGCCACATTTCAGGTCTTCTGGCAGCTTGTGGGATCTTTTCAGCAGCATCTAAAACTCAGTGTCCCCAAGGTAACTTGTAATGCTACCTGCTTGTGAGCAATCCTCTGTCCCAGCTACAAGTTACTGAGTTTTAAAAAAGGCAGTGGCATAAAACTAGGAATCTACCATTCTAAATTGCTTACAATCTTCTTGAAAAAAATGCTATGAACCTAAGACAGCATAACATGAGATAAAAAAGGGGGGAGGCGTGAAATGGTAAATTATGTAATGAACAATTATTGCATATTATGCACATTATGGATACATGTTACAATTGTTTCAATAAGTAGGTAAATCAGCTAAAATGTAGCTGGAAAGGGTAGGGCTTCCTTCTAACAGCTTTTGTTGTGTTTATGAAATGGTTGTTGTTGTGTGCCATCAAGTCATTTCTGCCTTATGGCAACCCTAAGGTGACCCTGTCACCTGGTTTTCTTGGGAGTTTGTTGTTGCTGAAAGAATGTGGTTTGCCCAAGGTCACCCAGTAGGTTTCCATGACCAAGCAGAGATTGCCATCAAAGGTAATGTAAGAGAAGACCTTTTTGGTGGCTGCTCCTTAGCTTTGGAGCTTCCTGCCAAGGGGACCAAGCTACGTGCTTTTTGTTGTTCTATCCCCCACCCGCGTACTGATATGGTATAAATTGATTTTCTATTTTGCTGTAATTATCATTTCTCGTTATTTTCCATTTTATTGCACTTTCAGCCTACCCTGTGTTGCAGCCTCTAGATTTTGTTATGGTAAGTTGATCTGACTACTATTTTCTGCTTGAAAATAATGCTATACATTGAATAAATAAATATCCAGGTTTTAGAAATATGCAAGCTCACTGCAGCTTAATTGTTTAATACACTGACCCATCTGTTTGCAGCATATGACTAAAATCAACTAAAAATCTTCAAATGTTTGACAGCCAAAATAGGATGGTAAATATTTAAAGAGCTCTGCAGAGTGCAGTGATAGTTGCAAATGACCAAAAGGACTTCAGTCTTTTGCATGTTCTTACTAAGGAAAGGTCACAGTCCAAGGCTTCCTTTTTACACAGAAAACACCCATGCGGGCCCATAGGATTATGTTGGATAACCCGTTCTTACTTCTGCTGTTGCACTTCCTGGCCACACACCACAGCAAGCCAAATTTTCAGAATCTGTGTGAAAGAGGCCCTAAACATAGGATTCTTCTACACAGCCACTGAAGGGTTCCTAGCAGAGGGTGGGGCCACTGTTTGTCAGTGGTAGGAGATTAGAATAGCTGGTGTGACACATAACACTGTTAGATGGGCTTTCAATGTAAGGAGGGAGTGAACCTTCCTGTTTTTAACTACAGCTGGACATTTGGGTTTGGAAAGTGAGGGTGGAGAGGTACTTTTCTCCTGCTTGAAAGAGTTGTAGGGTGTTAAATAAAAATAAATACATAATTAAATAGTAAATATGTTGTCTTCTTCCATTAAGGATTAAAGTTGTAGGAGCCCCATCCCATATCCAACCTGGCAACCCCAGTGGTATGTTAATGTACAGTACAGTAATTCCACATCCATAGAAGCTAAGGAAGTTATGGATAGATTGCATTTTTCTCAAGAAAATTCTAAATACTTCATCAAACTACAAATTCCAGGAATCTGTAGGATAGAGGCATGACAGTTAAAGTAGTATGAGACTAGTAAAATTCTGTAGTGTGGACACACTGCTATATCTTTTTGTACATGTCCAGCCTCTTGTGTATGGAGAGTGCTATTTTGGATCTGTTAGCATCTCTTTTGAAGAGTTCATCACCTACTCTGAAACTTCAGGAGGAAATGGACTGGCTTGCAGGATAATGTTCTGATTTTGATATTTTGCCAGGGATTTCTACTATTGTCAGGTTGAATATTAATGCAAAGGGAGTCAAATGCCCCTTTATCAAACCAGCTTTATCTTCTTAATCTTGGAGAAATGCCTGATGACTTCTAATATACCTCCACTGACATAAGGTCAGAGAAAGGGAAGAATTGTCAAAGTCTATGGAGATGATCAGACTCAGTAAGAAAGTACCAGAGCAGAATGCCAGGACAACGTTTCTGTCCTGTGAATGGGATCCATTTTCACACATACTCATGATTGTTGCATTCTACTCCAGTACATCTGTAGCTAGTAAGGCAGTGCTTTTCATTGACAGGGAGCTCCAGTCAATGAGAAGCACATCCTTACTAACTGCAGAAGCACTGAAGCAGAACGCGGCAAGCATGACGTCATGTGAAAACGGGTCCCATTTGTGGAACAGGAAAATTGTCCCAGCATTCTGCTCTGGTACTTTTTGCTGCATCTGATAATCTCCTATGTTCAAAGAGATTCAAGAGCAACATTTCACAACACCAGCTAAAGGGTAAGGATTGAACAGAGCCTTAAACTGGCCTTCAAACATTGCTAATAGACAAATATATTGGTTTTCATTAAATATGAATGGGAAATTAACAAAAGTGTTGAAAATGTTCATACTTGAGAACATTATATCCCTCTACGACATTAAAACATGACCAGAAATATATAGCCACCCTGTGACTCATACTAGCACATGAAAAGAAAACCTGTTCCATATGACATTAAATATTAAAAGGGCTTAAATGATACAACCTTAAAAACATGCCAACAAATATACTATAGTCTTGTACTAATGCACATTTAAAATGAGGCATTTGACAGTAATACATAATATGTGGGAATTACAGCAAACGGTTGCAGAATTCCATAGCCTCCAACATTTCTCAGATAAAAGGGAGGACAGAATGGACACTCACTTACCTCGAGGTCTTCCACTCCTGCCACCTCAAAGTCAAAGAAAGAATCACAGGACTTTATCAGACTAGTGTCTAAAAACGCTGTAATTCCGTGAATAAGGAGAGCGAAAACATAGGATTACACTTGTTGTCACACGTTGCTGTAATCGCATGAAAGAACCACCACGGAATTATCGCATGACCACCACTAGCACTTTAGTAATGGGACTTTACCTCTGTGATTTGGCATGGGTGAGATTTTGGAGGTTCTCACTAGAAGATATGAGTGTACTTAAAAACACCAAAACCTTCTTAATTTGCAAAGTAAACAAACACACAAACACTTAAACCTAAAAATGTGCAAATAAACCAGGACAGTTCATTAAAAAGAGTGTTTTGTGGATAGTTTTCACATTCTTACCTGGAAGTTTTCTCACTGGGAATGGGGAGGGGGGGAAAGAGGACTGCTCATTCATGCTGTAATCTCGTGATCACAGCAGGACATAATTTTGCCCACTCTTCAATACCATGAAAAAAAGTGATATTGAGAGCTATTGATGGCTTGTCCTGGCAATTAAAAAAAACTTATTCACGGCAGGAGCAAAGTTTGACCATGGGAACATGACAATGTCATGCTATAGCAGGAACCATTCACGCTACCGTGATGTTGTAATTGTGAAATATACCATGTCTGATAAAGTCCACAGTCACAGCAACTGGCTGTACTTTATATAGTCAGCAGCTTCCTGAATACATCCTCAGAGAAGCCTCTGTCAGAAGAGAAAGGGTTAACTAGGGGAATTGGCTGTGTTTTGGCTTAGATATTTTCCCCAATTATCTAATTCCCTTTCCAAACATCCTGGTGCTAAAACGAGCAATCTGTTTTTTTCATTTGATTTGGGGAAGGAGGAGGCTGCAGCAGGAAGAGGGAATGGAGGAAAGAGTGAGTGAACTGCAAGAGAGCAGTGGTTGGTCTGAGTGCATCTACATTGCAGAAACAATGCTGTTTGACACCACTTTAACTGCCGTGGCTCCATCCTACAGAATCCTGGGATTTGTAGTTTTGTGAAGCACCAACACTCTTTGGCAGGGGACGCTAAAGACCTTGTAAAACTACACATCCCAGGATTCTTTGGGGTGGAGCTACAGCACTTTTAAAGTGGTGTAAAACTGCATTATTCCTACAGTGTAGATGCACCCTCTATTATGTTGGCTGGAGTGTTCTGAGAGTTGTAGTCCACAAAGTAACTTTTTCCAAGTTCTGCTGTATGAATGCTATAACCTGGTATATTATTCCTTCAAGTGAATTTATTTCCCTCTTATGCTGACCTGTGGCAAGTTCACCGTAGGGTACTATTTTTGGGAGGCGATGGCCCTCCATCCTAGAAACATGCCCTGCCCAGCGCAGCTGTGTTCTCAATATCATGGCCTCAATGCCGGTGATCCCTGCTTGCTCAAGGACAGCAACATTCGTCACATAGTCAGTCCAGTGTATATTTAGGATTGTGCGTATACAGTTCTGATGAAAGCATTCGGCACTATCCACAATGGTGCAGCCTTATTTGAGAACTCATGCCGAACAAGTCTTGAAGAGAAACGACAACGCAGAAAGAATCACAACCCGGAAACATCACCCAAGGAGACCCTCTGCTGTGCTTTCTGAAACAGACTTGTTTATCTTGGATTGGACTTTTTAGGAGATTTTCAGATGGCTAAAATCAGCCTCTTGCCACGCAAGCAGTCTCTGGAGCAGTAACAAGGCTGCTGCGCGGCAAGGGTCCATTTTGGACAATGCCGTTTCTCTCTCGGCATCGTCCGTGAGTGTTGCGGCTAGCATTGGAGGTGGCTGCGCTGTTTTTCACTCACGGAAGTTGTCCGTGAGTAAAAAACAGCACGGCCGCCTCTAATGCTAGCCGCAACACTCACGGACAACGCCGAGAGAGAAACGGCGTCATCCAAAATGGACCCTTGCCGCACAGCTGCCTTGTTACTGCTCCAGAGGCTGCTTGCACGGCAAGAGGCTGATTTTAGCCATCTGAAAATCTCCTTAGTCATCAGCACTCTTGCAGAAAGCGCAGGATGAGTCCTTCCTGAATCTTCGTTTGCGAAGAAAAGCCAGAGAGAGAGAGAGAGAGAGAGAGAGAGAGAGAGAATTTATTTCCAGCCAATTAAAGCCTATCACGATAGTATTTTCTCCTGCTACATTTCTGAAGCAATTACCTTTTTATTTAGCTAAGCATTTAGTTTTTAAATTGTTGGGGCAGATGAAACTTTGAATGAGGAGGTGCTGCATTCTCATTTTGCTATGTTTTAAATGTTTTTAAAACAACTTGATTTAATTGCATTTTTGCTTTCAGTTTTTTTAAAAAAAGCTATGCTATGTTTTTAAATGATTGTAAGCCACCTTGAATCCTGCACTGGGAGAAAATCAAGATATAAATAAATTCAATTAAAATAAAATAATGTTATCAGTCCTATTGCTTAAAGTTATGTATAGTTATGTAATTCAATCTGCATGTATACTTTAAAACAAATGTATAAAGAAATAGGAATGGATGGTCTCTAGTCTGATTAAAAATAAACAAAAGGATTGATGAGAGTAATGTGAGAAAGATCATTAATTTTTGGTCCATCAAGTGAGAACATGCTCATTTTGTAGAGAGCAAGCTGTCATTTTGCATACCTGAGTCAATATAAGAAAGCTGATTTTCACAACTGCTTGTCTAGACAGTTGAAAGATTTTGCTCCTCATGTCAAACTGTAAAGCAGTTAGAGAACTAGAATGTTTGCATAGAATTGTCTTTGTGTGTGGCTGTGTATGGTGAGGGAGTAAAATTCTACAAAGTGCTGTAAGACCCATATGATACAGTTGTCCATTTTGTCTTACACACAAAGAAGCAGATTTCTTAGCCGAAATGCTGTACCTTGTGGGGTCATCTGCCTGTGGTGGCATTAGAAAAGAAATCTGCAGAAAAGGTCTCCTGTTCCTATTAAATAAAAAGTGTTGCTTGCCAAAATGACTATGAGTATATATACTCTGCACAGCTGTAGCAGTTTGATACACCATAACTGTCATGGTTTCAACCTTCACAATCCTGTAGAATGGGAATTTGGAATTCCTTGCTAGTGTATTCTAGCACTGAAATTTTGTGGGAGGAGGGATTAGGGGATCTTTCACACTACCCACTTATAGCTTCCACTTATAGATTGTATGTTAACTGCCATGGCTACATCCTATGCAATCATGGGGTTTGTAGTTTGACAAGGCACTGGAGTTGTCTGGCTGGGAATTCTAAATTTCTTGTTATGGTGACCCTAGGAATGAGAGACCTCTAAGAGCCCTGGTCATCAACTGCCCTACTTAGGTCATGCAAACTCAGGGATGTGGGAGGAACAAGAGCGTGGTTATCAGGTGATCCAGGAGTTGTTGCAACAAGTCAGTAGTCCAAATAAACAAAACCAGCAAGGAGCAAAACAGGGTCCTCCATCATAGTCAGTTCAAAGGTCAGGAAAAACACAAATACCAAAGGGTACTACCAGTCACCAAGATAAAACAGTTGCAGACAACAAAGACACTGGAGAGCCACTTGGATGTTTGTGGGCACCTACATAGCACAGATGGGCTTCATGTGGTGTCCCAGGGCCCCCACTATGCTGTTCTTACCTTCAATAGTTCTCTGATAGCATTCTCCATCTGCGGGAATGCTTAGTCCATAAAATGAGTGCCCAGCTTGTTGGAGGAATTAGCTAACACATTGTAAACCACTTAGGACTTTATCAGATGCGGCAAATACAGCATCCTAATGATGCCTATTGAACGCAAAAGGGCACCCATTTCACATGATGTTGTGCTTTCAGGATTTTGTGTGGTCAATAGGCGTTAATTTTTATTGTCAGGCTGAGCCGCCAATAGATCAGCCATGGTGGGTTTTTTGCCGTGACTGTGAGTGTCTGAAACTGCTGGCATGATTCCAGTGTCAATGGGTGGTCCCCACCAGAACACTTTTGGGTGTGAATGCAAGACTAGCCATGGGACACTCTTTCCATGAACTTCCCCATGTTGCAGGCAAATTTTAAGTGTGTTTCAGTGCTTGTGCATTCATTTTGTTTTTTAATTTAGCTGTTTTTTTTTTTTACTTCTAAGTGCATTTGCATCTTCTTGTGAGAACTGCCAAGATCACATTCACCCATCAACACAGAAGTACGAGGCTGCTTTTTCACGGGATCACGGCAACGTTTGATATAAAGGGTTCTTTTGCCAGCACACAAATGGTGTAAAATATGGTGGCAAAAGAATGTTTTTAGAGGCTTGTCTGATAAAGTCCTTAGAGAGTGCCTAGCACTATAAAGCAGTATAGAATGTAAGTGATATTGCTATTGCTATGAGAATAGTTTAAAGATTAAAAACAATACTTAGAAGAGAACAGTACTTAGAAAGCAGGGCCTTGAAATGGTGAAGGCACTTCAGCTTGGCGCACACCATAGTCTCAAACATTTCACACATGAAACTGGGATACATGTGGCAAAGGAAAATCAGAATGTGGTCAATATGGCAAAAGTTATTAATGAGGAGGAGCCCACAAACCAGGAGAGGGCTGGTAGCAGTTTGCTTTTGCCTATGCTTACAGGGAAGGTCAGGATTCTGCCCCCTTCTCTCCTCTCTCCCCTCCAAGTTAAATGAGTATAGACTACTTTTGAACTTTCAACTCCATTTGCAGCAACTGGAGTAAGCTGAGGATAAAGTGGTAGAGAAGGAGGAGGAGGAAGAAGAGGGGGAGGGAGAACCTGGGACATTTTAAAAGCAATTAAATTTTAGCTGGGTGGGGGCTTATACATTAGTTCCCCTCAATATAAAGGGGAAGGTCAGAGGATTAACTAACAGAGGATTAACCAAGAAGACTGTCCCTGCCAAGTTGGGACAGCTGGAAGTTATGACACACATATCACGATGGTCACAATCCTCTCCTTTCTGGTAAGATTTCTTTCTGTTTAAATGTTTAGAATTATTTCTAAATTTGCATTTATATAAAAATGCAGCAATATAAATTAGCATGGGCAAATTCAGTGCAAATTTATACCTACTTTATATTGAGGGGAACTAATGTATAAGCCTCCACCCAGCTAAAATCACCTACTGAACAAAAGTTATCAAAATCTTTTGGTGATGAATAGTAGCTAGTTAAATTATTATGATTGATCTGACAGGAGAACATTTAAATTGACCCCTTTTTAGATTGCTTCACAAGTCCAGACATTTTGGAAATACTCTAAGTCATTGGGCTTGATTTAATTTAAACTCTTGGAAAAGTGATCTCATTTCTTTTCTTTCCTGTGTCTTTTTTTCTTTTTCACAAAAAAAAGAAAAAAAAGAAAAAAAGGAAAAATGTTTCATATTATCCTAGGCCTTTAAAAAAAACACACACACCCAGTAATAAATAGATGATAGTTTTGGAGGTGTGATTTATTTGTTTTATGAATCAGAGAAGAGCCCATAACTCAAGAGAGATTAAGGTTGAAGCAGGTTGTATGGCTCTTGCATTACAAGTGGAGATTAACGTCTTATCTCATATGAAGCACTGTCATTAACCGCTCTGCATTGTGATAGTTTAGTGTTAGTGACAGGAAAAAATGGACTTTTAACATTCTGAAAATGTTCCCAATTTCTATTTCCCTCTGTCAGACTGACATTGCCTCTGAAAGTCAGTAGCCCAAGAATATCATTTCACTCCAGGTGGAATGCAAAATATGTCGAAAAACCAAAACCAAAGGATACTTCCTCTCACACCCCCTGATATTTGTGTTTTTAATGTCTCACAGCTCAGGGTTGTGGATTTGCTTCCACAGAATTTACATTTTGCTATTCAGCTATTCCAGTAGTACAGTGGGCCCTCATCAGTGCCATATAATAATATGGGGTGTGATAATCCATGGTTTTTGCCATCTGTGGAGGGGAGAGGGGGATTGGCACCGAACCCCTGTGGTTCCAAAGGGTCCACTCTAGTTGCATTTTTTTAAAGGTGGAATGAAAAATCCTCAGTGGTCTTCATTATAGGTGGGGTGCCTCTGCCTTTTCCTGTGTTGTGAGGTTACAACAGCCAATAGATCTGATCTTTAACCATAATGTCTGGGGATGATGGGAGTTGCTGTCCCAACAATATTAGAAGAACCATAACTATCATATAAAATTTACCTCTTTCTTAATCCGTTGCTTACCGGATATCCAAGGAATTCACCCGGGACTATTTTTGGTTATTAGTATATAGGCTGAAATTGCATGCCTGTATAGTTAGGCAACAGAAGGGCTGAAACATCTTATGTAGTGGAAATGGCAATTTCTGTGTCACTTTCATATATTTTAACCCAGAGGTCAATTTAGTCCCATTTCTAGTTTGAGACAGACATGGGACCAAATTGACTTATACGTAAAATGGTACGAAAGCGATAGACGGAAGGGGGCATTAATGTACCATTTTTTAAACAAAAAAAAAAAATCCACATAAACATTGTTATTTGAATTCATACTTAAATATGTATTCTTAAATGTAACAGAAGATAGGTTGGTGAGTACATTTGTGAAAGGGCTTCTTTCCTTGTTGCAGTACCCTGTGGAACTCCCTGCTAAGGAAAGTCAGGTTAGCTCTGTCCATGCTGAGCTTGCAATGGTGAGCTAAGACAAAAGTTTTCTACAGACTTCAGTCCTTAAAGCCAAGAATGGCTGCTCAGGCTCCTTTTATTGTGTGGTTTTAAAACTATATTTTTAAAAACTATTTTTAGTAATATTTTTTTACCTCTTTAAATAAATGCTGGCATCTTTACGTGATTGCACAGAGGAAAATCCAGTCTGCCTCTATTTAACTCACTTTTTGGTAATTGTGAAGACTGGAATCTCTTACCTCCCCCACACAGTGGCCTCCCCTCCCCCATAAATCCACCCTTTACCTTTTACCCATGCACCAACCCCTGACATCCCAATACTGTGGCTGGTAGAGAACAGGAGAGTTGTATCTATATGTCAGTACAGCCAGATGCACAGTATTTACATCTTCATCTAGAATCCCTGGAATCCCAGAGGATGGCTTCACCATTGTATGTTTGGCTACAGGGACGTATTCAGATAATTCTCAAGCATCTCCCACTCTACACCAACCAGAAAAAAAAACCCAGTGTCCCCCACCCCCACCAAGCATTATTTTAGTTCAAGAAAACCACTATTATTCACAAAAAAATGCTTTTTTTTGCATGGAATAATTTCCCCAAACACTTGGGAATATGCCAGTGCAGAATCAATCAATCAATCTATCTATCTATCTATCAATCAATCTATCACAGTGAGAACACCATGGAAATTATTTACCCTTGTATATGAAGACAAAATAGTTGAAGATTTACATCCCTAGTTTAAACTACAGAGAAATGGACCACAAATTTCAGAGAAGTGAGAAATGGGGTGGATAGCTATGTTCTGATCTTTACATCGGTCCAAGATCAAGACAGTTTATATCAGACCTGGCAAAGATCACATCCCTCAAAGATTACTAGAAAGCAAGACAAAATCTATCCACTTGACATATATTGTTGCAGGCCAGGTATTGATAGAAAACCACTTGGCTTTATTGCCAGTTAGATAGGGCATTAATCATCAGGTAGGACATAGCCAGAAAAGTTAAACATCTGGACAATAATTTCCATTGTCCCTCAGCCAGTTTGGCCAATTGTGGAAATAGTAGCCCCAAATTATTTTTTTTTTCATTTATTCCATTGAAATACAGAGCTGGTTACTAGATTTGGTGGGTTACAAGTGACATATAGAGGGAGTCACATGTTGTGTCAGTGATAGGTGGAGAGTATAAATGGCATCCCATCCCTCTGTGGTTACCAGCCCTACTGTAGATACAGACTGAATACCCCCTCTTCAGACATTCAGAATGAGTAGCTAATACCCTAGAGGACAGGATCAAAATTCAAAATGACCTGGATAGACTGGGGAGCTGGGCCAAAGCTAACAAAATGAAATTCAATACAGAGAAATGTAAGGTAATGCACTTAGGGCGGAAAAACAAAACGCATAGATACAGGATGGGGGAGACCTGGCGGAACGAGACTACATGTGAAATGGATCTAAGAGTCCTAGTAGACCACAAGTTGAACATGAGTTAACAGTGTGATGCGGCAGCTAAAAAGGCCAATGCAATTTTGGGCTGCATCCATAGAAGTATAGTGTCTAGATCAAGGGAAGTAATAGTGCCACTCTATTCTGCCTTGTTCAGGCCTCACGTAGAATACTGTGTCCATTTCTGGGCACCACAATTCAAAAAGAATATTGACAAATTGGAGCATGTCCAGAGGAGGGCAACTAAAATGGCGAAAGGTCTGGAAACCATGCCTTATGAGGAAAGACATAGGGAGATGTGTAAGTTTAGCCTGGAAAAAAGTCAGTTAAGGGGTCATATGATAGCCCTGTTTCAGTATTTCTGGGCACCACAATTAAAAAAGGATATTGACAAACTGGAGTGTGTCCAGAGGAGGGCGACTAAAATTATGAAAGGTCTGGAATCCATGCCTTATGAGGAAAGACTTAGGGAGCTGGGTATGTTTAGCCTGGAAAAAAGATGGTTAAGGGGCGATATGATAGCCCTGTTTCAGTATATGAAGGGGTGTCACATTGAGGATGGAGCAAGCTTGTTTTCTGCTGCTCCAGAGACTAGAACACGGAGCAATGGATGCAAGCTCCAGGAACAGAGATTCCACCTCAACATTAGGAGGAACTTTCTGACAGTAAGAGCTGTTCGGCAGTGGAACACACTCCCTCGGAGCGTGGTGGGGTCTCCTTTCTTGGAGGTCTTTAAACAGAGGCTGGATGGCCATCTGTCAGGGATGCTTTGATCATGATTCCTGCATGGCAGGGGGTTGGACTGGATGGCCCTTGTGGTCTCTTCCAACTCTACAATTCTATGATTCTATATAAAGCTATCAGACATGTGATTTCCCCCCTCCTTTCACTGTCCCCAGCCTCGTGATAGAAGTTCCAGGCCTACTCAGGTTCAGTACAAATGCTTGAAGACTTGCTGTGATTGAAAACCTTGATAATAAGAGCTTGTGAAATTTACTTTTTGGGGTTAGAATTCCCTGAAACCTACAAGGAAGCCAAGCCAATGGCCATGGTGCCTGGGAGCTGTCCTACAGAAAAGAAACTCCTCCAAGCTCTGTGGAAAATACAGACTTCCTGAACATGCAGAAGCATTTCAGTGCATGCTGCAGAATGACTCTGGAAGCTCCTTCACTCCTTTGTGCTGAAGGCATGAATCTCCATGGATGCAGGACACTGAGGGCAAGGCTTACATGTATATCTCTCCTGCCTTCTTCATATGTTCACTTCAGATTCTCTAAAGCAGGCTAATCTGGAGTTCTGAGTTAAAGATGACATACCTCCTTCTGCTTTGCACTCTTATGTCTCACAAATGCCACAGAATTCTATTCTTCCAGTGCTGAGAGGTGGCAGTGCTTCCATGTCAGTGGGGTGGTGAACCCACTCAGGGTTTTAGCTTGATCTTTAAAGGTGCTGTCCCTCCTTCACTGTGTCATTGGGGGTGGTGAATCCACTCCAGATTTTAGTGTAAACTTTGAAGGAGCTATCCAAAGGGGGATAGGGTTCAGTCCCTTAGTTCTCTCCTTTAAAGTTCAAGCTAAAACCTACTGTAGATTCACCACTGCAGTCACGTGGAAACCACCAGTTTCCATTGGTAGCTCAGTAGTGCTTTCTTAATGATTGTGCAACCTACTGTTGTTAAATAGGACCTTCACATCAAACAATAACCATAGGAATGCGGAATGGAATACAGTTCATTACTCAACACAAAAGGAGGCATGCCAATCAAAACAGTGAGAGACATAGCCATTTAACCCCCGTTTTGTACCTTCTAATTTGAACTTTCTCACATCATCTGTAAACTTTTGATTAAAGCTTGGGAAAGTTACTTTTTTGGGGCTACAACTCCTAGAATCCCTCAGTCTGTGGCCACGCTGACTGGAGGATTCTGGGAGTTTTGAACCATCCATTCACTTTTCCATGTTTTGTTGGAGAAGAGAAAAGTTGCTCTAGGACATTCTGCCTTCTTTTGGAGAGTGTGTTCACTGAATTGATGGGTCCTTGCAGTGCTGGGGACAGATTCCTGGGACAGAGGGACCATTGTTTTGACCTATAAGGGCTGTGCTTATATCCTTGTGAAAAGAACTCTATTAAGGTCTTGTATTGCCCATCTCTTCTCCTCTTGGTTTTCTTCCTTTGCCAGAACCATTTGCTAGCCCTTATTTGTGGTAAGCAATTACTGCACTTTAAAACAAACTCTATGAAAAGAAATGTCTTTTCCTTCTGCAAGTGGAGATCAAAGAGTGGGGCAAACTTAAAAGTACTGTTATAAAAAGGCTGTATATTAAATAAACTAAGCAATATCCATATGCCTTTTTACATCCAAACCTCATGGTTCCTTCTCTAGAAGGCTGTTTATTGCTGCTAGGAATGTTAACATGTTATGGAAAAGGCATGTGTTATACAATGGGAATGTACTGCACAGCTGGCAAGCAGCATGTTGTTACCTTATATCTTATTAAGAATGCCGTCTTTTTCAGAGCCATGGCTGGTGCTTTTACTTTGGTTGCTGTTTTATTAAGGGAGATCTGAACTTTTGAGGCAATGCTGATAGCTCTAGTGGCAATCTCATAGCAGAAGAGTACTTACATTTGGCTGAACAGGTTGCATTAGTTCCCAATAATTCTCCATTTCCTTGGCTTTACTTTCCTGTTCTCTCGACAGTAATATCATTAGTCTCTTTATGCCATGGAAGAGATCGTCATTCAACATTTCTTCCCATAAAAATGAGGTGAGAATGAATGCAGACCTTTAAGGGAGTGGATACCAAAATTATCACTACCAGTGCAAGGATGTGAGTCTTCATAAAGCTTGTTCTTGCAAGCAAGAATGAACAATTTTGCAATTTTCTTCCTCAAGAGAAAACCTGTGCAGTTTATCCAGGCTATAAGTCTCTGTTTCTGACTTATTATGTTTTCAAAAATGTACATTTTTGTGCATAACACAGCATTTTCAACACAGAAATGTCTTTCACACAGAAACATTTTCTGTACAGAAATGTTGTCTTTGTTCCTTTATTTACTTAAGCATGTGCCAGCGTATATATATTTGTATACTGTGTATATTCACAGAGAATACATCCTGAAACAGTCTCACCCATCTAAGATTCTCCTCATCAGGGTTTTCTAAAACCCAGGAAACCCATTTCTGGCGATTTCCCAAATATTGTTCAGTGCGCTTTCTATCCTTATTTCAGAGGCTGCTGTGGAAAATACTTGTATGTCACATACCCTTACTTCTTTCCAGAGTTTGGAGATTTGCACTATAGCTGTCCAGAATTTGTAAAAGCATCCCTGAAGCTAGCCATTCACAACATTGAGAGTCTTGATCTCCCTCATTTCTCAGGAACATTATAATTTGAAACTAACTTGATGACATGTTAAAAACAAACAAACACAAAGGCAATACTTCCAGGCTCTGTTCTCTTCTCCTCCATGGGCAATATTCAGTGGAGATTTTCACATGGGGCCAAAATGACCCGTTATTGCCCCGCCACCTCCTCTCCATTCCTGCCATGGAATAACGTAAATCGTTCACACACTTACCTTAATTCCATGGCAGGAACGGGCTCCCCCTCCCCTCGCTGGCCGGCCGTAAATGCAGCTGTCATAAGGCTGCTTTTATGACTGGCCGTCTGAAACATCACGCTATCACGTGATAATGGCTGGATGGTAAATTTAAAAAATAAAACTCCCCCAAACATAAAATCAGTTCACCAAGCACAAAAACACACTTTAAATCACACAATCAAAACAGGGAGGGTAAAATAAAGGGTGCCACTTACCTGGATGTCCAGATCGTACCAGGAAGTGCTTGGAATGGACCTCCCGTCCGTGGCTGTCATTTCGGAACAGGAACAGGGCTCCTGTTCGCACAGCCATGATTGCGTGATAGCAACGGAACGGGAGGTCTATTCACGATGAAAATTTGTGATTACATTGTTCTGGAACAGTCACAGGAGCAGGATGGATGCAGGACAGAAGGGGGTCAACGTCGTCTGAAAGAGAAAACCTTTCCCACCCCTGTTCTGTTCCTGCCACGGGATATATAGCCCGTGTGAAAATCTCCAGTGTCTGAGTGTGATTTATTGGACTTTTTCAGACATTAAAAAAAAACAACAGTGCAAGCAGCCTTGCCACGTTGCAAGGCTGCAGCGCTGCAGGACATCCCTTTTGGATGACGCCCGTCCCTGCCGGTACTGTTGCGGTACCGCAGGGACATTCCAGCGTTATATTTCGCCAATTTTTACTCACGAAAGTTGATCCATTGTGTCCATTGTCCATTGTGTTAGACTGCAGACATAGTAGTTGCTGCAACACTGTTGCCTGCACAAAGCCTGTGAGTACCTAATTACCAGTGGTAAAGCGGTAAATTCAGAAGTGCAGGTACAGCTGACACCATCATACCTGCTGATAATAACAATAAAAAATCCTAGTGCTTCAACTCTGCAAGCCCTGGCTGCACTACACCACTGGCCAACCACAAGTCTCCACCAGCATGCTTATGTTATCATGATAGGAGGTCAGTCTGTTTCCTCTTCCTCACTACTTCCTTGGGTGTATACCAGTAGTCAGGCTCATAGATGTAGCTCTATCCCCTTGGCCACTGCCCAGCCGCTGGGGTGCACTCAGCCAATTTTAGCTGCCCTCACGCACCTGGAGAAGAAGCAGAAGTGTGGGAATTAAAAATGTTGCACAAAGAAGTACAGTTACCGCCTTCCACAATATCAGGCATAAGGGTCGTGGTGGTGGTGGGGTTAATGCCTGCACATGCCACCAATACAATCCTAGGCTATATATACTGATTACTTGATTGGTAACCACACTTCTGATTTTTAAAAGAATTAAATAGGAGACATTGGCACTGCAGAACATGTGAGGAAGGGGAGGTTAAGTCCCTCCTAGAAACTTGGCAAGTAGTATTAAGCAGAGTGGGGGACCCTTCCATTGATACATATGGAGAACATATTGAATTTTCCCAAGTGAGCAACTTTTGCTCCACAAACAGCAAATGACATCAAACTATTTCATTAGCAGGTTCTTAAACCACTGGGTGTATAATACTAAATACCCCTCTCACTTTATCTTCCGTTGCTGTCATGCTCACTGTTTTTTTCCTTCTGTTCTTGCAGAACAGTGGCTTTCAAATTGTATTCCCAGTGAACTCTGACAGAGAGGCCCAGAGGCACTGTTATCATAATGTATGAAAGCAGCATTTGTTAAGGATGTGAATATTAAGGAAGGACTTTAACGCAGAGTGGGAAATTGTTTGATGAACAAAAAGGGGAAGGCTGGCCAAAGACAGTGTTAGCATCGGAAAGTGCTCTGGATGCCACAATTAGGGAAGTGAAAGAATCTCACCACCCCTAAGACTGAATTTCAATCTAGCTGTCCTGGCACTGCATTGTCAGCAGTGAATGGATCTCGGTGGAAAGCATCCTGAGCATTCATCAAACACCTCAAGAGATTTTGACTTGGGCACAAGACCAAGGGGTTGACTATAATGTGAAAATATTCCTCATAGAATTTGAGGAGAACACAATTTCTCTTAATGAGATCCCGAATCAATCTGCCATATTCGGAAGGAGGGGGTGTGCCAAAAACTTCACAGGAAAAAGTTTTTAAAAGCTCCTTGGGGAAATGCGCATTCTCGCTCATTGGGACAACTGATTTACAGTGGTGCACATTCCTGATAACAGCAGAAGTGGAAAGCTGATTGGTCAGACATGCATAGGAAGCAGAGCTTGCTAACAAGGCAAGTGCCTGAAGCAGTCATGTTGGATTTTCGCCATAGCAATCATGCACTCAGGCCTTTCCCCCCCATTTTGTATTTTGAATATGCTTTTTTATTTTTATTTTTTAAATCAACTGTTCGGTTGTGGAAACTGGGAAGAACAAAAACATGAGTAATTCACTTGCGCCCACCATCTTTATTTGCAGGCATGCCCATTTGAACAACAAATGTGGATATCTTTGCATGCCTGCAATCTTGCAAAAAAAAAATAAATATGTTAAGACAAATGAAAGCTGTTGTGAATTGGCATTAGCGTGCATCAATCCACATTTTATTGCCTTGTATAGATAAGCCCCAAGATGCTAAAGTAGTTTGTTTTCAGTTTGTGTGTGTGTGTGTGTGTTGTGGGTTGTTTTTTTTTTGTGTGCCAAATACAAAGTAATTTGCTCAAAATTACAAATGAGAATTGCAATTATGATATAGGACTTTATAACATTATTCCCCTAAACCTTCTTTTGCCGGCTTATTTTGTGTCATTTTTATGCTGGCAAAAGACACCACCACCACCAGACCTACCTTTACCAGCATCAATGTGGCAGCCCTGGCAGTAACGGAGCACGAACAGAGCTCCGTTTCCTCCCAGGGTTGAGATCTCGCTTATTCTCATGAGAAGACATGAGCGTGGCAGATTTAAAAGTTAAAGAAAGACAAAGACATAAAATGTACACACAAGCAAATAAACACACTTAAAAAATTACAAGTAAATTGGGGAGGTAAAAAACAAAACCAAACCCTGTCTCCTACCTTGCTATCCCAATTTCACCTGGAAGTGTTCTGCCAATTGATGCTATATTCACTGAGCACAATGGCACAAGGATTACCATGTCGACAATGCTGGCAACAAAGCACCATGGCAGATCTATTGATGGCTTGGGCTGTCAATTAAAAAGAACAGCAAAAGGATGACATCGTCTGGTATTCATGCCCTTTCATGATCATTACGCATCCTTATGATGCCAGATTTGCCCATCTGCTAAAGTCCATAGAGTAGCTTTTAGATCCACTTTCAGGTCAGAACCACACTAGAAAAAAAATATCTGTACCCACCTGGATGCTGGTGCTTTTTGAACACACAATGTACAACTGTTTTCAAAGTAAATCCACATTTTGTAGGTAATAATACAATTTTTTAAAAGTCCCTGTTGATTCTGGACGTCTGTGGAAAAAACAGTTTTCCTTTTCCCTTTTTTTTGTTTTTTGTTTGCAAAGTGTGTCATTCTAGATCCATGTGGTTTAAGGGGGTAGGGTAGTTTGGGGGTGGACCAATTGGCTGTTTTAGGAGCTATGCAAATGTTGCAGCTGTGGTCATTTGTTGGCAACTTTCTCCATTCCAGGATCTTTACACACACACACACACACACACACACACCACCACCACCAATTTCCCCTCTGCCCATTCCTTGACCCCTTGTTTGGAGATCTGCTCCTACAAATGTCCCCACCCTTGCCCACCCACCCCAGGCTGAAAAACAAGGTGGGCTTTTGAGGGCTTTGAGAGTGCCTGGTTGGTGTCTGCACTTCAGTGCTGGCTCTCCAAATAACACTTGGCTTTCTCATCCCCTCAACTTCAGAGCTTGTAAAACTGGCTGCCTTCATTTTTATTTTATTTCTTCTTTCAACTCCGCGCTTGGCTTTGCAAGCACCAGAGAGGCAGATGGTACCTGCAAGAGAGAATCATTTCTCCCCTCACTGTCTTTTCACAGGCCTCTATCCCTTTCATACACCTGAAACGAGTAGCTTCATGGAGCTTTATGGCATTTTGGAGCAGGAGTGAGAAAGGAGGAAGGGAATTGGATGGGGAGTCATCCAAGTAGAAGGCAAAGTTGGGTGGTAAGTTTAACAGGCAAAGAAGTGAGTTCTGGGGGAGGGGGAAATTGTGTGGATGGCAGTACACATTGGGTGTGGATTATGACTTTTAAATATGACTCTAAAGGAGTCAAACCAATGTACGATAATGCAATGTGAAATTGATTTATTTGGACAGTATGGATCCAATCTCAGTTGCAGGAACCAGATTGTGCAACATTTCAAGGCTGTATCCCAAACCTGTACCCTTGAAATGGGACTAGGTATAGTCGACCCTCTGTATCCATGGATTCTGCACTCACAAATTCAATCATCAATGGCTTGAAAATATTCAAATAAATAAATCCAAAAATTAAACATTGATTTTGCCATTTTATATAAGGAACACCATTTTACTAAACCACTGTATACAATGGGACTTGATCATCTATGAATTTTGTTATCTACGAGGATCCTGGAACCAAGGATACCAAGGGCCCATTGTATAAAGATGGTGGGGAACTCAAGGAAGAGTTATCATTTGGCAGGAAGAGATATATGCTGTCCTATCTAGTTTTGTCCTAAGCATTTGGACATATTTTGTGGTATGGGTGAGGTTGTGCATTTTTAAGTATTGCACTGCTTTTGACAAAAAAATAATCCCTGCAGAGATGGAGTTCTTTAGCATATCGAAAGCACTGCTGGGCTCCTGCCAGCAGTATGAAGTGGCAGTAAAATTGCCTTCACATTCCATTCTGTTTTTCATTTGTTTGTTTGAAGTATTTCCTTCACATTGCAAGCAATGGGAGGAAAGTTTTTGGGCCAGCTTTGAGGCTGCTGTAAACTTTCTGCCATGTTGGGTTCATAATGAAGGACTGAAAAGGCCTTGGATCTGGCAAATTCAAAGCCTCCCTTTCCTCCCCATGCCTTGGCCCTGATGTTCACAGTTTTCCACATCTGTGGCACTGGAGAAATAAGAGCCACAATGTCTCATGAACTGTTATAGGACTATACCTTAAATTTTTGTGTACATGTGTGTTGGGCATTGGATTAAAAAAAAAAACCCTGCAGAAGGGCAGTCTTTCCAAAAGCAAACATTTCTGCCTCACATAGAAGGTTGATGAAAGCATAGTACAGTGAAGAAGAAATATGTAGTGTTCAGTAGTAAGGCTGTAGATTTCTGGCTTTATTCACTTTACAGGGGTTATTCATTGTACTAGGGTTACCAGGTCAGGACTATCCCAGGCACTGAAATTTCAGTACCCAAACTGGAGACCTAGAGATTACTGCTTCTTATGTCACAGGGGTGGGTCCTGGTGATCTTACATGGGTGATGTGCCAAGATGCAGGCCCTACTGATGCCATTAAGCATGGTGCACTAAGCACCAACCACAATTGCACAGGGCACATCATTCAAATAAAAAACACAAAATGGGAAAGTTATGTATATACATACTTTTCAAGGTAGCATTCTTGCTGTGATAGTTGGCATAAGACCCAGAGCTGGGCCCATCATTTGTCAGAGAGAAGCCATGGTCCCAGGCTGCTGATGTGAGAGGCTGTGAAAGAACAGCACAATGTTAGATGCTTAATTTTCTGCTTTACTGCCAGAAATGGAGAGAGGTGCATGTAAGATTGTCTTCCTTTTGTGCCAAAATAACTTGGAAAGCTTTACGAGTAGGTGAGTGGGATAGGGTGGGGAATAACTGCTCTGTCTCAGGCAGCAAAAAATCCTGGGCCAACTTGACCTAGGTACTACTTCTCTCCTGTGACACCCTTATAAGATATATGACTCTTCACCTTTCTATAACCAATTGCATACTGGCACGTGAACGTATTATAAAACATTGGCCAAGATCTTGGCTCAGGAGGTGTAAACCACATGTGAAACTAGGATACATCCCCCACCCCGCTCAATACCACCTCTGCCCTGTTGTAGCCTCCCCCAAATGATCATTTCCTATCTGGTGGGAGCAGAAAAGGAGAGTCCAACTGTTTCTTATAGCGGGATGAACAATGAGAGGCATCCCTGGGGTCCCTGATGATGATGCCATTTCTGTATAGGAATGTATAGGAACACAGATGAATGCTTCTCTGCCATTCTCCACCAGAAGGAAACTACCCATGTTGGTGAAGGAAGGCTGCAACAGTGAAAAGGTGGATTATGGGGGGATTTGGTCATTGCATGGCCAATGTAGAATTCAGACCTTACAAACAACCAAAAAAGTGAGTCATGATGGTGTAAGTTGGACTACACTCTTGTAACTCACTACCAGGATGCCAGTTATCACTTCCTTACTCTCCCTTGTGCAGCATGCAGATTGGCTGTCAAGAGGCCCAACTGTATGAATGTACATCTCCATCCCTCCATTCATGGGAGTAGCCTGTGTTCCCTCTAGGTAAGCATATGCCCGTTAATGATTTGTTATTGCTTCTGTACACATGGCAAAACACAGCATGTTCTCTCAGCAAATAAACAAGCAGTTCTTTAAGAAACTGTGATAAAGATAAATGTCAAGCTGGCTCTGAAGTTTTGTTTGATTTTAAATTTTTTGGGGGATTGCTTTTCTTACAATGATCAAAACCATTCCTACCATTGAACCACATGAAAAATAAAGCAAGCATTTGTATCTGTGCCAAAAAGGTGGAAAATCCTTTTGGCCCATGGAATAAAGGAAGAGAGAGACATAAATTAGAAATTGGTAACAAGGATCCTTATTCTTTTTCTTTTTCTTTTTCTTTTTCTTTTTCTTTTTCTTTTTCTTTTTCTTTTTCTTTTTTTTTTTTTTGACGGGGAAATCTCTGTAACCACTTCTGGAGCTCAATGACCTGCTTCATGAATATATGAGACAGTCGACATGAGATTAGATCATTGTTCTGTCTGGTCTAGTGTTATCTACTCTGACTGGCAGCAGCTGTCTGGGCCTTCTCTGAGGCATTATCTAGCCCTACTCCACAAGCTCCTTTTAGCTCCTTGGACACTGTACATATGGAGGATTTTCTCTCTCATTAAGTTATGGACCTACCACCTTCTGATGTGACTATTATACCATCATACCATTACACTATTACACCATGACATATGGGCTGCCAGAGAGTGACAAGTATTGCTAACAACTGCATATTCATATGGCACTTTTCCTAAATACTCAAAGTACTTCTCATGCATTAGCTTCATAATGACTGGGGCAAGGCAGTTTTATTGTCCTCATATTACACACTGGGAATGAAGAGAACTTGGCAAGTCGAAGGCTGTCCAATGAGTTCATGGATGAGCTGGGGCTTAAACCAAGAAAACTTATTTCAGAATATATGCTGTTGCAGTGCTAGTTTGTGCATATCTACTCAGAAGTAAGACCCACTGAGTTGAACGGAACATAACCCCAAGTAAATGAATTCAATCTTAAACTAAATGAGCTCTTGATTTTGCCCTGGCCTATCTTTTTGTTGACTTCATTGCCAAGTTTTCTTAAATGAAGACCTGATACTATTGAGAGAAGACAATATGTCCATTCCATATATTAGTTGGAGTCTGGCACTAAATTTCCTTTCATTATTAAGGTAGGACAACTGAGTGTGGAATCTTAGAACCATAAACACAAAGGGTTAGACAAGGCCTGAAGTCTCTATCTTCATTATCATTGACAAATTATGTATACAACTTTCATTTGAGAATTTTCCAGAAAGAAAATGAAGGCTGTAGGCAGCTCATTCTATTACTTTGCCTCATTTGCATACTAGGATTGTGTAACTACTTTGACTGAATCCTCAATAATGCAGTGAATTGGGCTGATTAGATCAATTTCTACGAGGTCAAGAGCTTATTGAATTGGTCTAATTTGATTCTGGAGCAGAATGGTACAGTCCAAAGTGCTTCTGACCAATTTGAAGATCCAGTGTCAAAAACGAACAGAAAAAAGCTAGACAGTGTACCTTGAACATAACAACATCAAGCCAAAAGCATGATGGTATAATGCTGAGGGATAGGAGGGGAGCCAGGCTGTACTCACTGGCAGCTGTAATAAGCAACCTGGGGCATGAACTTCACCACTGTTTTTCAGTCAGAAACTGGTTGGGTAGGTAGGCCTTGGGCAGGGGGAAAAGGGATGGGATGGGGGGAGCATGAGGACGGTGTGTGTGTGTGAATTTCTTTGCTCGCTCACTCATGTGGGCAGGCGGGAAAAGGGATGGGGAAGCATGAGGAGGGAGGGCATGCGAGTGGGTGGGGAGAAGGGGATGGGATGAGGGAGCATGAGGAGGAAGGGCATGTGCATTCCTTCACTCATTCACCCATGAAGGCAGGTGGGGTGAAAGGTGATGGAATGGGGTGAGCACAAGGAGGGAGGGAGGGTGTGTGCATCTGCTTGCTTGCATGGATGGGTGGAAGGGGTGGGATTGGTGTACCCTTTCTCCCTTCCCCCACTCCCTCCCCCATCCCATCACATCCCTTCTGTCCACACAAGTGAGTGATGGAATGTGCATGGCTGGCCCAGCCACCTCACCAGTACAGATACTTTGTGTGTGTGTGTGTATTAAATTTCGTTTGCAGGGACCTAGAGATATTCATTTTTTCACTTACACGGGGGGCGGGGCTGCACCCCTAGTCCCCGTGAAACTTGAGGGCCGACTGTATATTTTTTCCTCTCAATTCGTTTGTTTAATGATTCTTGGTATGTTTTCAATAGCAAAAGTTATTCTATGCCCCAGTTGTCTGTAATTGCTGTCATTTAGGCATTAGATGGAAGCCTGGCAATCTGAATCACCACAGAAAAGGCACAGCATTGTCTGGGACCATTTTGAGGAGGGAGAGAATCAAATGATTGCTATCTGTCTTCACTGTAGGTAGCAAACAATCCAGGTTAAATAGTATTACAGCACCAGCAGCTTGCTCCAATGCCTTAGGATGCAGTGCCAAATACTCCTACAAAGGACACACAGAGAGAAAAAACATCCAGAAAGCTGTGGCAAGACCTGTAGAGAAGCAACAAAGGGTGACAGCAACAGCATTTCTTGTCAATCCCCACACTTTCCACTAGCAAGATAGGAGGACTGATGATCCTAATTCCTGAATCTTGATTTGGACATGGTTCAGATCAGGATGTATTGCATCTAGATCGATCCCATTTGAATTTAGCTGAGATCTGAATTATTGAATTGGAGTCCAATCTAAATTGGGGGCCTTGTGCAGAGTCCTGGTGTGTGCTTCTCTGGAAAGCAGGGGTGTACAGATGGAGGTGATAAAAGCAGTGGAGACAAAGAAATCAGACAGAGTGGGATTACTGGAATGTAGCAGAGGGAGAAGAAGAAACATTTGTGTATCTCACAATGACACAAGAAAGAAGACTTCCTGTTAGAGATACCATCCAAAGGTTTTCCCTTATAGTAATGCAGCTGGTGCAAACAACCACACAGGATGAAATAATATTTTTAAAGTAGCTTTGCTGTAAGAGTCTAGCTGCAGTGAAAATGCTATTTCATAGAAACAATTTATTTATTTAGAGGAATGTCATCTGGATTGTCCACAACAAATGAGCAACATTTGCATTACTTATGCAAAACATTTAACCTATCCTTTGTGTTTCCTGAAATAGCTCAAAAAGAAAATATCTCTTAATTTATATTAGTCTCATATTAAGTACAAACCATCAGGAGTGAAAGTACTTGAACGAGTTTAGAAACTTGGCAAAATTTGTTCCTTTGGGTGTGAGCTCAGGGGAGCAGGGGAGAGGAATCATATTAAATACCAATATCTATGTGGTGATGGCTTCATTTAGCAATAGGAGTGCTTGATAAGAACTGCTACTGGCAATGTCCCCAAAGAAACAGATGCTTAGGAAAATATAAACCAGCGGAGTACTTCAGCAACAAAACCCAAATGTAGTTATCTCCAAAGCCCTCCAAGAACCAATGTTCAGAACAAAGAATTGAGACCAGGCAACATGAATACTGCCATCAAGACCTCATTAACAATAAAGGAGTGACAGACAGGTCCCATAGCCCAGCTTTCATTCTGAGCATGAAAAAATGCCTCAGAGAGTATGGTTACTTGCTGTGTTGACTGGGAGATTCCAGGAGCTGTGGTCCCCCCCCCTTTTTTTTAAAAGAAGTGCTGGTTTCATTTCACCGTACAGAGAAATATATGGGGGAAAATATTTAATGAACATGCTGTCCCATTAGCATGCTATGTTTCGAACTTTATTCTTATGTATGTTGTTATGATGGAGTTCCCATCATGCTGCCTCGAGGTTGACTGCAGCACCCATCGTACTGCCAGAGAACTACAATTCCCTTTATGTGTACACAGTATCGTCTTGCCAACATGGCATCAGGTAAGGAAAGGGTTAATGGAAGGGAGGGTCTAAAACACCACCTCCACAGAAGCTAATGAGATGACATCATCAAGGACATCACATCACCAGACCAGAAATGGCCAATCACAGCTCTAGACCCAGGAACTCTAAGATATAACTGCTTTTGTGTGAAGCCATTTTGCCAGACTGAGGACTTTTTCAGATGAGCTTTAACAGCGCTAGCAGCCTCGTCCCCGTTGCGAGGATTCTGCGCTGCAGGGTGTCCCTTTCGGATGATGCTCTCCCCTGCCGGTACTGTTGTGTTACCACGGGGACACTGCAGCGTTATATTCTGCGGTTTTCTAATCACGAAAGTTGATCGTGATTAGAAAACCACCGAATATAATGCTGCAGTGTCCCCGCAGTAATGCAACAGTACCGGCAGGGGAGAGTGTCATCTGAAAGGGACGCCCTGCAGCGCAGCAGCCTCGCAATGGGGACGAGGCTGCTAGCGCTGTAAAAGCTCATCCGAAAAAGTCCTGAGACCATGCGGCCTTGAACAAAGACAAAAGGATGCTCTCTATATTCCAGCCTGAGAGAGCCAAAGGCTGGGAATGCTGCTAGAGCAGAGTCACCTGGCTTAGTTCCCAGCTTTCTCTGATATCATCTGAAAGAAACAGACTACAAAGTAGTAAGTAGGAATTTTAGGGCCTGTTTAGGTCGCATTGGGGAATTCTTTTAATTTCTCCACTTTTGTTGGATGTAGCTAAATTTAGTAACTGAATGTAACTTAGAATAACTGAATGCTTTGATTTTAATACCTTGTTATTTCTGTAACTTTAAGCCTGCCTGGGGCATGGAGAGCCTGCTCATGGGAGATTGTCTAACTGAACTTGCTTGAATAAATAGTTTTCTTAATCTTCCTTTACACTGATGCTGCACGTGTCTATACCGCTTGGTTTCACTACAATTCTCAGTCTCTCTGGGGATAGGAGGGAAGAGTTGGTTGGTTCACAGTGGCAGGTAGTTCCCCTGGGGTCCAGTCTCCCAATGGACTGGCTATAAAGGCTTCATTGGATGGCAGCAGCAATTTTGGCCTGTAGGGGTGCCCTGGAGTGAGGCTACTCAGGTTACCTCTACAGGGGAGCTAACCTGGGGTCCCAAGGCCAGGGAGCCCCAGTTTAGATATAACAAATGTAAAAGCTGGTAATTATAAAAAATAAGTTGATACTGATTAACCTAACTTCAGCACTGAGCCAACCTGAGGCAGGGAGCCCTGCAATGTTAATCTTCACTCCCTGAGAAGTGAATCATTCTATTGTGCAGTGTGCAAACCATGGGATAAGGTGTTCATCAGCTCATGTATTTACATAGTCATATTCCCTCCTTCTCCTCATATTTTAAAATGTCTCAATAACTATAATTCCCTCTGTGATGCACAATACTCTTAACATACTAGAACAAATGCCTGTTAAGAGGAAAGTATTTCCCTCTGTCTGATCAGGTGCTCATGTATCCTAATTGGATTGGCTATATGGGATTCTTAGGAATGCTGTGTTGTGTAATTGGCACACTTCACTGTGATTTTGCTTTGTCAGACTGCCACATAGCTAAACTGATTGGCTGCATAAAGATATGTCATCACATTTCTTACATTGCCCTGTTCAATTGAGGTTACTTAAGGAGGAAACACATTTTCTTTTCCAAATCTTCAAAATGATGAAAGAAACATCTGTGAACTAGTAGGTGAGAAAATGAGAAGTGGAAAAGGTGAGCTGGCGTGTGTGTGTGTTGGGGTGTTCATGAAATGTTTTGCTTTTCCTGCACCTATTCCATGGCTGAACATTTAGCACAATCTCATTTAACTCCTGCTCAGCCAAGGCTTGGCTGGTGCCGATTCACCCAATACTAATGAGGAACTAAAATAACCATCTCATTGCCACATTACAGGAATGACTCAGTGAATGCAAAATGGAAAAGTACAAGTGTCTATATAGAATAATAACTTTTCACCAACTTCCGACAGTGTTGGTTAGAAGAAGTTTGGATACAGATCACCTCTTAGTCCTTCATCTAACCAGTTAGGAATTGTTTACATCCAAGTCTGAGTCCTTCTAAAGAGGTATAGAAAATAGACATCAAAGCTTTGCCTAACTTGCTATGCATCAGACAATTCAGTATTTCTTTAAAAAGAGATATGCACTTGTCTTGAACTAGGTCTGAGTAATTACCCATCTTGCCCAGAAATTGTGCTCCATGCCCCCTAAAGTGCATTTCATAGAATCATAGAATTGTAGAGTTGGAAGAGACCACGAGGGCCATCCAGTCCAACCCCCTGCCATGCAGGAAATCATGATCAAAGCATCCCTGACAGATGGCCATCCAGCCTCTGTTTAAAGACCTCCAAGGAAGGAAACCCCACCACGCTCCAAGGGAGTGTGTTCCACTGCTGAACAGCTCTTACTGTCAGAAAGTTCTTCCTAATGTTGAGGTGGAATCTCTGTTCCTGGAGCTTGCATCCATTGTTCCGTGTTCCAGTCTCTGGAGCAGCAGAAAACAAGCCTGCTCCATCCTCAATGTGACAGCCCTTCAAATACTTAAACAGTGTTAAAGCAATTTGGCCAAGCCTGAGATGTTGTTTCAGGGAATTAAATTATAGAATTTGTTGTCACAAGATGTAGCAATGCCTTATAATGTGGTAGGTTTAAAAGGAGACTAACAAATACAAGGCGCATAATTTTAACAAAGGCTGAGTCATCATGGCTGTATGGATCTTGCATATCATTAATAACACCTACTTGTGAGAACAGCAGGAGGGGGTTCTGAGACAAAATGGAGGAGCATACCTAGATAGCCACCAACAGTTCAGTACTGAAAGCTGAGGACATCTAGGAGCTAGGGTCTCCATAGACGGTGCATAATTAGGAACATGCCTAGGAATGATCTGTTGCAGAGTTGCTAGGGTCAGTTGGACTGAAGAAAGAGAGCACAAAAGAGATCTTCCAGCCATGGTGTCTACACCTTTGGGCTCTGGGTACTGGCATCTTACAAAGAACCTAGATGCTTCTGTTTTTTCAGCAGTTATGTAGAGATCCATATTCATAGTCTAAAGTGCCATGCTATCACCTGAAAAAAAAATAGGTTTATGGATCACTTTCATTCCTGCACTGAAAACAGAAGTCTTCCAAGGCATGCAACAGTTCCACAAACTGCATAGCCTTGAGGGAAATCAACAACATGCTCAAAATCAAGTAGTGATTAGGCAGGCCTCCAGGTAGAGCATTCCCCGTTGCCTGTTCACATGGTTTTGCTGATACATTGTCTATCCTGATCAGAACATGATTATCATGAAGTCCTGAAATGCCAGCGGGGCCAGCTTGGTGGGTTTTAGCTGCAGTCAATAAGTTTGCAATCATAGTGATAAGGACCATATTCAAATGTCCAAAATTCCAGCTGCCAGTCCAAATATTGGAAGCACACTAATAATGCATACTATTTGAAAAACTGCTGAGACAAATGTGGAAAATGATTTTATTTTTTTGCATGGTAGCAGTGGTTGGGTGTCCTGGATCCTGCAAACCCCCACTAGCCCCCCAACGGTTGCCCACCCTGGCTGTATACATTAGCAGAACTTAATTTCCCCCTCTTCCAATATACATTCTGGTTTGTGGGGGGGGGGTTGTTGGGTGTATGGACAGGGGATATCCGTATGCAGGTTTCATGAACATTGTAGGTGAGTTCAGGAAGTGAAGTAGGAGAAAGAAGTCAATAGTACTGTGGTTCCTTGGGTTTGGTATAGAAAAGCACCTCCTAGATTGTGCTTATTTCAGAATTACTGTGAAGCACCTCAGTTTCTATGGCACTTAGGACTTCATCAGATGCAGCAAATACATCATCATAAAGATGGCTAATGAACGTGAATGGCACCAATAACAGATGATGTTGTACTTTCATGATTATGTGTTGAAAATAAGGCGTGCTTTTTTATTGTCAGGCAAAGTCAACAATAGATCAGCCATGACGTCCCCCCCCCATGATTGTGAGCATCTGAAACTGCACCCCATTCTGCTGACATGATTCCAGTGTCAATGGGTGATCCCTGCCAGAACACTTCCTGATGGGGACGCGAAAGCTAGCCACGGATGCTTTTTTTATGAACCTCCCTGTGTTGCAGGCAAGTTATTAAGTGTGTTTCTGTGCTTGTGTTTTCTTTTTCATTGTTAATTTAGCTGTTTTTAGACTTTTAAGTGGACTTGTGTCTTCTCATGAGAACCACCGAGACTATGCTCGGCAGTGAATGTGGAAGTATGAGGCTCCTTTATCATGCTATTGTGGCAACATTTGATATTTTTGGTTCTTTTGCCAGCACAAAAATGGTGCAAAATATGGTTCCAAAAGAACATTTTCAGAGGCTTGTCTGATAAAGCCCTTAATGCCAAGCACTCAACTGTAAATGTGTTTAAGGTATCTTAAAAGCCACCACATATTCCATCTTGGGAGGTTACTAGAAGGAGATCATTTCAACACCTTCTGCCTAGTTGTGGCCAGGTTGGTTGTAAAGATAAGCCAATTATCAGATTTTAGGCACAGGGGAAACAGAACGATGAAGCAAAGGAGAAAAGAGCTGACAGGCGTCCTCACAACGTGCTCTAGAATGATGCAGCCAGATTGATAATTGTTTGGTTTAGGACGAATTCCCCCTCCCTTATGGAGAAGCTTTGCAGCCTAGAGTGTAAAATGGAAGGCTAAACATACCTCTTAGTTGCTTATAAGAAGAATGTTCAATGAAGACCAGAAACAGAGATTCCACCTCAACATTAGGAGGAACTTTCTGACAGTAAGAGCTGTTCGGCAGTGGAACGCACTCCCTTGGAGTGTGGTGGGGTCTCCTTCCTTGGAGGTCTTTAAACAGAGGCTGGATTGCCATCTGTCGGGGATGCTTTGATCAAGATATCCTGCATGGCAGGGAGCTGGACTGGATGTCCCTCGTGCTCTCTTCCAACTCTACAATTCTATGATTCTATGGTTCTAAGTTTTGGTATACTTACCTTGCCATACAGGCAATTCTGTATTCTGAGATCTTGCAGGCGCGCACATTAGACAACATTGCCGTTTCGCATTTATGTACTGGTCAGAACCTGCACTTTTTAATTGACAACTGAACCTGCACTTTTTAATTGACAGCTGAACCCGTCAATTGATCCCCTGTGGCTCTTTATTGTCGGTATTGCTGGCGTGTGAAACCTTGCACCATTGTACTCATGTGAATGCAGTGTGAATGGCTGGTCCAACCCGAAAAATTCTGGGTGAGATCGCGACATCCAGGTAATTGACACACTTTTTATGACCCTCTGTGGATTACTTGTAAGTTTTTAAGTGTGTGTATGTGCTTTAAAAAAAACTTTTTCTGTGTTGTTTTTTGAATTTCCCGCATGAAGTCTTTGCATGAGAATCCGTGGGATTTTGAACGAGGAAGTGAACGGAGCTCTGTTCACTTCTTGTTTCATTCTTGTTTCTGGGAAGCCTTTGCCAGGAAAGCAAGGTAGGTGCAGGATGGGGAGTTCTTTTGCCAGCATAAAGTACAATGCAGTATTTGTACTAAGATGCCTTACAAATTCATGACTGAGTTCTTTTGATTGGAGGAAAAAATCATAGTTTTTAGAACTGTACGCAACACATATCCATTTGAATTTCGAGTTCCTGATTGCTTGCATGCCACATCAGTGAAAGCTATGAGATCTAGGGAACTGTGCACAAGTTGATGTGATTTTGAAGTTATTTGAAACTTTTTTGTTTATTTATTTTTGCTTGTGCAGTAACCTCATCTCTGCTAACAGCTGATGATGGGTGCTTTTTAACTCTACACCAAGATAATCTTGATGCAAAAAAACCTATAATCTTTCTCCTTATTTTCATATTCAAGCACTGTGATTGAGAGAGTAATCACAGCAAGAGCACATGCAAATTACAGGCCTGATTTTCATGCTTTAGATCTGTTTGCAGCCACTATGAGTTGACTGAAGCCACAAAGATGATGCAAAGTGAGAATCACCATTAGCTCATAAGGCCTGTGGCGCAACAGAATATATGTTTCTTCCTCAATATTAGGGTGTTCTCTCTCTCTGTATGCACACTACAAGAACAGAAAGTAATACTGAATTAAAGTAAATCATTTCTGGGGATGACTGTAAAACAAACAAAAAATATTATATGACTTCCTAAACAATCCTCAAGGATTGATGGTGCCTCTCAATGTATTTTGGAGCAAGCAACTGTTAATTTTGGTTACTGTTTGTTTTGATCCCCGTGCTGGGAAAAAGATAGGGTGTAAATTAATTTTTTAATTTTTTTAAATTTAAAAAAACAAATTAAAGAAATAAATGCATATGTAAATTTTCTTGAGAAGAGAGAAAGAGAAGATATGATTCACGGGAAAAGACTGGAAAATGCTTGACAAGGGGGAAGGCAATAGGAAAAGAAGAAGACCACACTGCTGATGAATAGACTAAGTCAAGGAAGCCACAGGCTTGAGTTTGTGAGACTTGAGCAGGGTTGTTGGTGCTGGTGACTTAGAGGTCTCTCATCCATAAGGTCACCATAGGTTGAAGTCGATTTGACAGCAGTTAACAACAACACATTTTCTATGAAGTATATTTCTCTGTTTAAATTAACCTACCATGTATTATCCATTCCTTTGGAGATGTAAACAGATAACATGATATAAACAAATGACAGGGACAAACAAACCATGATGGAGTACCCATGTGTAGAGTAGCCACCAACCCATTAAAACATTAAGCTGATGCCACAGAAAGGGAGTCCATATTTTGCATTGTACCAGCTTCTGTGAGGTACAACACTCACATAGGCGCCATAGAATGAGTTCCTTTGATAAGGCTCAATTGCTTTGGTAGCACAGTAAAGAGCCATGCCAGGATAAGATAAGGTCTCCGTGACAATTTCATAAAATTGACTGAAATACCAAAGTAGCCCTAGGCAAGCATTAGTCCAAACTGTGTGGATATAATGCAAGAAGCAGAGCTACACTGACCCTACCTGATGTATTGGCTCTGTTTGCTTCCAGAGCTTGGAAAAATACTTTTTAAGGCAACAACACCCAGACTCTCCCAGGATTTGTCTACATGGGCCAGAATACATCCACTCCCCCACGCTCTCTGAAGCCAGGAAGCTGACCCACAACAACTGACAAAGGACCTCTGCATGTGGCCAGCCTTATTTTCCCATTTTCTGCTGTGGAAGAGTGATGGCAAAGGGAAGCTGCAGCGATGGGTAGCATGCTGGAACACGCTCCTGTGGAGCCCCATCCATTTTTGCCAGTGGGAGAGGGTTTTCCTGGGCATTTAAAAAAAACACTGTAAATGCTTCTGTCGTCCCCTGTCTTAACCCTATCTTTGCCCTGGGGGTTGTGAGGACTGCCCAGGGGCAAAATGGGGCAAAAGCTCTGTGTTATCTCGACTCTAGGGCTCCACGATGGGGACAAGATGGGGGGGGCTTGTCTGCCCATGCAGACAAGCCCCCCCCAGTCAACCAGTGGACATATAGTTCTGAAAGTTATAGACTTAAAAAAGTAAAACTTCCAAGTTTTGCCTGCTCCATATTCAATCTTGACATGTTATATACAAAGGTCTGTAGGGATGCTCTCAACATGTGATCAAGGTCACCTGCATGTGACCAGCCTTGATCACATGCTGAATGCCTACTTCCTGGCTTCAGAGAGTATGACATGCAACAGCGGAAGAGGTACCAACTGATACAGGCCCGGCATGTGCATGCAGATTTCTGTTCATTTCATCAGTAACAGGGGGATCCAGGACAGCTCTGATCCCAGAATACTCCAACCAAATGGCAGAGTATTCTGGCCAGTGTAGACAAGCCTATATTCATGCAAAGCATGTATTCTACCATAGGACTACGACCCTTCCCTTTGCATGTCATCACCAAATCTCCCTAATGCAGCAAATATCGGTAACTATGGTGGTATACAGGCTGACTAATATTTTTTACACTCTCAGTTTAGCCAGAGTGCTGGTTTAGAACAGGTAAATAGAAAAAACACCGCTGCTTGAGTTACTACCAATTTTTCATACAATCTGAAGTTGAAGGCTTTAATGGGTGGCATCCATAGGTTTTCTGTGTTTTTTGGGGGGCTGTGAGGCCGTGTTCTGGAAGATTTATTTCTGACATTCTGACTGCATCTGTGGCTGGCATCTTTCTGAAGATGGACTGTTTGGACTGGCTACCACCTAATAGCTGTTTCCAACCATTGGAAAAAGAGCCTACATCTTGGTATAAAACTAAGCTATCCAGCATATGTTTTTAACATTACAAAAAGGAAGTTGTTTGGGGAGGGGAAGATGCAGCCCTTGCAAGTTTTCTTTGTGTGGAGGATTTTTACCCAAAAAGTAAAACAAAACAAAACAAAAAAAAAGGAAAGAGAGTGAAGAGCTTCATCTTTCTTAAGAGGAAATCCCTTTGCAATGCTTGTAACAAAAAGTAGAATTTTTTTTCTTTTTAATGTGAGATCGGGAAACTCTAAAACAGGAAAAGATTAAAGGACATGGAGACAAATGTCAGAAATGAGTTTCAAATCTAGTATATAAGGTTGCCAACTTTTCTTCTGCAGACTCATATAGCTGGGCCTTGATCTGCATGAATTACCAGATGAAGCTCTCCATAAAATGGAAACATTCTCTGCTGCTTCTCAAGGCCCAGCGAATGGCCACTGTGGTTAGTCTCCAAAGATTTCCTCATTAGACAGCATTCATAAAGATTGCAGATGAGATCTGTAGGAACAGAGACAGGGCATGGGAGTGAGAGCCTAAGGATATTTTCACACAGGGCCAAAATGCCCCGTTACTGCCCCGCCACCTCCTCTCCCATTCCTGCCACGGAATAACGTAAATCTTTTATACACTTACCTTAATTCTGCAGCAGGAACAGGCTCCCCCTCCCCTCGCTAGCTGGTCATAAATGCAGCCGTGATAAGGCTGCTTTTATGACCAGCCATCTGAAACGTTATGTTATCACGTGATAATGGCCAGGCGGTAAATTTAAAAAATAAAACTCCCCCAAACATAAAATCAGTTCACCAAGCACAAAAACACACTTTAAATCACACAATCAAAACAGGGAAGGTAAAATAAAGAGTGCCACTTACCTGGATGTCCAGATCACACCAGGAAGTGCTCAGAATGGACCTCCCCTCCGCAGCTGTGATTTCAGAACAGGAACGGGGCTCCTGTTTGCACACCTGTGATTACATGATAACAACGGAGTGGGAGGTCTATTCACAATGAAAAATCATGATTACATTGTTCCAGAACAGTCACAGGAGCAGGATGGATGCAGGACAGAACGGGATCAACGTCATCCGAAAGGGAAAACCTTCCCCGACCCTGTACTGTTCCTGCCATGGGATATATAGCCTGTGTGAAAATCTCCTAAGTCTAAGCTTGAAAGAACCTGATAATGGGATTCTTAATAACTAATTACTATGATTAATTCCCTTTTTTGGCAATAGCTAAAGTCCAATTAAATTACACCATGATTGTAACATAATAAGCATTTGTAACTATTTTTGTAAAGTAAATGTAACTTTTAAGTAACTTTTTACATATATTTATAGGGATGGGACCTAAATAAATGATGGAGGAGAAATCACATGGTTTTAGTGCTGGCTCATGCAGTACCTCATGCTGCTGCTTCACAGTGTATTTTTGGTATCTGAGTCCATCAAATCACTGTGGAGAATTTTTCTGCAGAGGGAACCTATGAGTTTTTTGGTACCAAAAAAAAAAAAAAAAGATAAAAAGGTTTTCTACTCAGAAAATGGGTTTCCTAGGCAGAAAAACACAGTGGGAAGAAAGCTACTGTAATTATTTGTCCTCACCTGTGGACAAAATAGTTGAGGATTTACCTCCCTGTCTATAAGACTGAGTAGTGGAAAGCTAAGCACAAGAGCCTCTTTTTAAATTGTCAACTTCATGAAATGGCTGGCTGGCTTGGTTCCCTACCCCTGCACAACAGGTCATTCCGAAGTGACATGATTCACTCTATGGGGACACTGCAATTCTTCACCTCTCCTAAGTAATATCCTGTCTTCAAGCGGACATGTGAGCAAACCACAAGAGGATGGTGCTGTACACTTGCTCAAGTCAATTATTTTTATCCAGTAGTGAATAGCCTCACTTCCCTCTTCTCAACAAAATGATGATTCTTCCAGTTGCATCAGTATCTTGCAAAACTGAACCCTATCTGGAATGATAATGAGATATTTTAGAAGCAACCTAGAGAGGTACAAAAACACTGGAACCCACTTCTAAGAATGCTCTCTGATGACTATGGACTAAGACTAAAAGAAAAGTTATTGTTATATAACTGTCTGTGGTTCAGAGTTTATAAGAACACAACATAAATCACATATATATGTAAGTTATGTCCACTCAACATAGGCTCACTGAGAGGCACCTGGCACAGCCTGGGGACAAACTAACCCAGGAGTAGCCAAACAGCAGAACTGCACAGCAGAAAGGGCACAAAAACAAAGGCTTCAGGTAGCAGCTGTTCCACAGTGCTGACCCGCTTTCACACACAAACAGATTTACAGGCAATGAGGTTCATCCAAATTTATCTGGAGATCTTTATCTTCAATTTCAGTATAAACAAACATGGTATATACATAGCAAACCTAGTTAACAAACTCAACAGCAATTTCTCCAACATCCATCAACACTCCTCTCTCACTAGAACACCAACACACCCACAATGGTTCAGCTATATAGGAGTGTTTGATAGTCAGCCTTCTGCCTAGCCACAGCTGTGATCAAACCCACCTCAGCGTGCTAGTAAGTGGTCTGTTGCTCCAACATTTTTCCTTTTGCCCTTAAAGCAATATTACCCTGATGAATTATACCTGAAAATAAACATTGCTTATTTTCAGGTATAATTTCCATCTATATGTGATTTATGTTGTGTTCTTATACACTCTAAACCACACATCATTATATAACAATAGCTTTTAAAAATCTTAGCCCATTGTCCTTAGCAAATATTTTAGAAGCAACCAGATGTAAAGTAAGTTCTCAGCTTCAGTCTTGGCCTTATCAGAGTGAATGCAATGATGGGCCAATTTATGTGATCACATTGAGTACATAGCTCTGCCTTACCCATCCTGGTAGGTGCCCAATGTTTTTGGACCACAACTCTCATAAGCCTCAGCTAACATGGCCAATGGTAAGAGATGATGATTGTTGAAGTTCCATACATCTGGAGGACAGCACTTTGCAGAAAGCCAATATGTGATTCTGTACATCTGGACAGTGCTTAGCATGTGGTGGAATGACAATATAACTGTTTCACCATAGGTCCAGCTTGCATTTTATCCCACATTAGTTAAGACCTTCATTCATCTTCATGGATGACAGCTTTGAAACAATATTTGGATAATGCAATGTAAGGCAATATAATAGTGGAGAGCCACACATGTTTGCAAAATGCTCCCATGGGTGGGCATGTGGATTTTTCTCTTGCACTTGGCATCCTTCAAGGATCCTGAATATCAGCTGGGTAGGGAAGACTCACAAGATCATCCCAGGCCTTGTGTTCTTTTTTTAAAAAAATAACTTATATTCCATCTTTCTCCAAACATGGGACCCAAGGTGGTTTACAGCATAGATTAAAACAAAGTACAATAAAAACAAAATACAGTTGTCCCTTCACATTCGCTGGGGTTTGGTTCCAGGACCCCCCGTGAATACCCAAATCCATGAATACTCAAGTCCCATTATATGCAATGTCATAGCAAAATGGTGTCCCTTATATAAGATGGCAAAATCAAGCTTTGCTTTCTGGATTTTTTTTTTTTTTAATATTTTCAAGCCATGAATACTTAAATCCATGATTGCCAAATCCGTGAATGTGGAGGGACAACTGTACAGACTAGATGTTTGCATGATTCAGACCTCACCTGGAATACTGCATCTAGTTCTGGGCACCATAATTCAGGGAGGATATTGACAAGCTAGAACATGTCCAGAGGAGGGCAACCAGGATTGTGGGAGGTCTGGGACCATGCCCTATGAGGAGCGGCTTAGGAAACTGGACATGTTTAGCCAGGAGAAGAGAAGGTTAAGAGAGGACATGATAGCCATGTTTAAATATTTGAAGGGATGTCATACTGAGAGGTCTTGTCCAATTCTATGATTCTGTGTGCATAGCTCTGCAGCAGAAGACTATACCACCCAGAAGCATCTCCATAGGAACATTAAAATGTAGCTAGAATGGTACAATCCAGCAAATACTGTTTATTGCACCATTAAAGAAGACCTAGAATATAAGGTATGTACAACATGGTTTGGTCTTGCCACATGTATTCTTGCTGTTTACCTTCTTTCAGGTTTCTGTTCATATCAGCCTAGCCTGTTGATGCTTAACACAATTTGACTTATATTTTTATTCACAAAATATTTTTAAACCACTCCTATCAGAGCTCAGACAATGTAAGCGTAAGTCTTGTACAGTTTGCCCCCCTGTTTATGTGGGATCAGTACCCATGGTTTCACTTACCCTCTGTTGGGGGGGAGGTCTCTCTAGGCACCTGGAGGACCATAGAGTTGCACTAGATGTGGTCTCTTTAGGCATCCAGAGGTCCTCCAACATGGCTCTATGGTCAGCTTCCACCTGAATTTGACCATAGAGTTGTACCAGCTGCCTAGAGGCATCCTTTCTTGGCATTTCTTATGTCCTCCAGTGTGATTCAATGGTATTCATGGTGGTTTGCTATTATACGTGGTTTCAATTACACAGGGTAAGTCCAGGAATGTATCCCCTATGGACAAAGGGGGAAACCTGTATTTTTTCTTCTTCCTGTCATTACTTAGTTCTTCTATCCTTCTCTCAATCCTGTAATTACCTACAATTCAGTTAAATTTCTTGTTAAATTTCTTGGTTCATGTTCAGATTCAAATCAAGCAATATGATTTGTTACATTCTTTGGACATTCTAGCACCAATATATGCCTGACTACAAAAACTCTCACAGACAAAACTTTGTAAGATTTATATTTCCATTACCAACATTTTTACTGTCATGTCACTTGAATATAGTGCACATTTTATTTGGAAAGAAGCTTCATGAAAAATGAGGCCCCAAAATAAAAATTGCATTTTCAACTTTAGGGTGTTAAAAATATGACATCTGTAGTGATGCAAAATGGTCAGGAACCTCACGTAGGGCGATGCCCCAGAGTTTCCCCCTTACACAATTTGTGATGGAAGGAAGGAAGTAATTTATGAGTTAACTCTGAGTAATTTAGAGATATGGTTAAAGACTGTGAAACCAAAGAAGTGAGAAGGAATGATTGAAGAGTGGTATTTTACACACAGAAATGCATTTTAATTGTTTGTGCTTTTCTATTTTCTTTTCTTTTTTGCAAATTGCCTTAGAA
Organism: Gambelia wislizenii; assembly: GCA_030847615.1. Classification (NCBI taxonomy): domain Eukaryota; kingdom Metazoa; phylum Chordata; class Lepidosauria; order Squamata; family Crotaphytidae; genus Gambelia; species Gambelia wislizenii. Next base: position 40,836,819 of record JAUMIR010000004.1, read on the forward strand.
ATGTGATTGAAGGAGAGTATACATAAAAGTACTTCTAATAACAATGAATACAAGACTCTGTACAGTTACAGATCTAGGCTGAAATTAGGCCAAAATGGGAAAGATGGTAACTGTTGTTTGCCTTCAAGTAGTTTCTGACTTATGGTAAAGGGGTTTCTTGCAAAATTTGTTCAGAGGGGGGTCTGTCTTTGCCTTCCTCTGAGGCTGAGAGAGTATGACTTGCCCAAGATCCCCCAATAGGTTTCCATAACCAAGTGGGGATTCGAACCCTGGTCTCTAGAGAACCTTTAAACCCCTTCAAAAAGCCTTCCCTTTTCTCTCTTAATATGTTTGCCATTGAGAATTTGAGATAGCCCTGGTTCCAATTAATTTTAGCTGGACTGAGGGGATTGACTTTACAGCTCATAGCAGAAGGTGTGCCATAAACGTTTTTTGTCAGTTGAATAATGGCATGAGTAAGTTGGAACACAGTCCTGATAAAGCATAATCTCTCCTGTTATCCTTATGGCACTATCTGAAATCCATGATGAACTCATGGAGAAGATGATAAAATGAGCAGCTGTGACAACCTTAGATATTCATTTCCTCTTTATTGCCTTATGTAGGATTTAGCAGGCCCTTCAACACCCAGATTTGCTGGAAATGTGTTTTTTCTTTGAAAATAAACTTTAACTCTGAACACTTTTTAAAAAGGAAATTCCTATTTATTGCTTTTCTTCAATTAATTTCTTCAGTGGAGATAATTTCGTTCCCCTGTGTATCAAGGCTGCATGGTGGCAAGGGGTGGAGGCACCGTATGAAAGACTAAATAACTGCCTGTAAGTAAATAAAATAACTATAATAAAAAAAGTTAATTCTAGCCTTTAGTTGCTTTCCATTGTAAAATTGCCATGGGACTGAAGGAACTAGAGTGGCGCTTAATTTTAATAGTTCCATCATTGTAGACTGGCTGGGTATTAATTGTGTTAATGGTGATCATGTTGAATTCATTTGGTATTTATTGAATGGCCACCTGTGCACCCATATGTTTTACATCATTATTTAGTAGTAGTTAATGAACCCGATAGGAGTTAGCAGAGGGAGGAGGAAGAAGACAGAGAGAGAAGGAGGGAAAAGTAAAGTGGGCTGATTTTTTCTTCTTCTAAAAGAGCATTATTTCCATATGAAGATCATCCTGCATCCACCCCACATCCCTTCCTTACTAGTATATTCAAAATATACACACCCTGACTTCAATACCAAAAAATTGCAAAATTTTGTGTTACTTTTCTAATCCAAGATCAACTTGGATCATGCTCTACTCTGAGACCTTATCTAGATGGGCTATATTCCTTGTCCTGCCCCTGTCTTGGAGCCCTACAGTCCAGGTGACACAGAGCATTTGCCCCGTTTTGTTCCTGGGCAGTCCTCGAGGCCCCTGGGGCAAAGACAAAGTCAAGATGGGGAGAAGACAGGGTAAGGACCATTACTTAAAAAAAAAAATACCTGGCAAAAGCCACTTCAACCAGCAAAAAACAGAACAAGCCCCACATGACTGCAGGAGCCCCTTCTGACAAGCTGGTCTGTTGCTAAAATTGCCACCTGCCCCTCTAACCAGGAAAAAGTCCTGCAGCAAGTGACCAAGGCTGGTAACATGCTGAGGGCATTTCTCATGTGCTGTGGGCCAGCTTCCTGGCTTCAGAGAGAGTGACATAGGCAGCTGTGGCTGCAGAGACTGGCTGGTTTGCTGGTCTGGACTCCATCCCGTTCTGTGCAGGTAACGGGGGAGCAACGGGCCAGATTTGTGGGCAGCATACTCCAGTGGGGAGCCAGCATTCTCAGGCCCATGTAGATAAGCCCCAAGTCTTCTAATTTTAGTGTTTTTTTTTAACTGTTCATATTTAGTACACAGCTTGCAACAGGATAATACTGCAAATGAGGATTGCCAGTCTTGATAAATTTTACAGATGTAATGAAGAGAGAACATGAAGAGATGGGGTGGGGGAAGAATGTACAGGGTTTTTTTTTTCTGCTCTCCACTGAGTCTTCATGACCACAAAGTGACAGATTAGGGCTAGGGAATGGGTTTCGATTGTGCAACACCAGAAACCAATGGCAGAGTGGGGAGGGCAAGAGAGTCATGTGCAGAGAGTCAGCTTTGGCTGTCAGCAAAAGTGAAGGAGGAACATACCAGCAGGGTGTGGTTACAGCTGTTTGTTTTTTTAAAGTGCAATGACCTCCTGAGAGTCTGCACATATAGCTCAGATGGTAATGTGCAATACTAAGCAGTGGACTGAAGATTTATAAACATGATTTATGCATGCACATACAACATTAGGTGACTTGAATCAATGGAAAACTTTGCTGATTTAATGTCATGTATGAGGACTTTTTAAAATTAGAGCTTTGGTTTCATGTAGTCTCATATCTGCACACAAGTCATATCTATATTTTACCTATTAGATTATGTGATTTGCTGCATGCACAGGTTGGACAATATGAGCGGTAGTAGTGGATCTCTTAATCAGAGTAATCAGTTGGCGAGAAAGAAGTTGAACAATAACCAATCCCACTCACCTCCACACACAGAGTGTAGCCCAAAAAAAAAAAAAAAAAAAAAGTAAACTTATTTTTTTTTCTTTCCCTTTTCTTCCTTTTTTGGTAAAAACATTGGATGGTAGCTTAGTTAATAAAAATTTGACCACAATCAATTAATGAAAGAAACAGAAAGAGGAGAAAAAGAGCTGTATGTTAGAGTGATGCAGCAAGAGGAAATGTAGTAAAACAAACAACCAAACAAACAGGAGGTCACCTCAAATACATGCTATGTCTAGAGTCCTATAAAGCACTTTTCAAACTAACAATAGTGAATATAGGCATGTTGTGGTTGCTAATGATAACAATATATGCCTTGGCAATCTAGTGCTAATCATGGCTTCTCAACCAAGTGTGCATAGGGATAGACAACTATGGAATGGATCAATTTTTGCCCTTCTGCACCTGCAGAATGTTGTGCTATCCCATTTTTGCCCAAACTTGGCTGAAAAATCACAAATGAAATCACTTCTGGTTGTGATTTATTGGGGCATTTCCTGAGTGAGTTGCAGTGTTTTGAGAAGGTCTGAAGGTCTCCAGTTTGGGACATTTTTTTTCATGTAAAATGTGATTGTCTGTAAAGGATTGGGTTCTGATTGTATAAAACCAGAAACCAAAGCCACCATTGGCTTAGGGTCTCTAAAAATAAAGGAAGTTAGGGGCTACTGTGGACCACAATCTCCCCACTCCTATAATAGCCTCATGTACATCTAACATCAGATCTCCTATGTGGAGGTAATATCTTTGCAGGACATTTATCATGTAGAAAGTCGCTCCAAGATTCTTACCATGCAAAGTGATCACTGTGTCTTGTTTTCTTTGGAGCTCGAGGGAAGTACTTATTTCTAAAAATGAAAATTACTGATGTTCAAATGGGGCACAATCATTACACAGTTCAGAAGCTGAAATCCATAGTAGATGTCAAACTGGACTTTTCCTAAGATATCAGTAATTTAAAATGCCCCAATACTTTTTTTTTATGCTTGTTCTCCCCCCCCCCACCAAAAAAAAAATAATGCTGGCAAGAGATATCTTTATTATCCTTGTAGAAATCCATATTGCTTGACAAAATGTTTAGCACTCTTAGCCATGATTTCTTTGTCAGTGTAGACCCTTAGATCATGTCTTAATAAAATATTCCCATTCCAACACTCTCAATGGTGATCTTTCTTCCATACTGACTGTGATATCTCTGAACCTGTGATTCCCCAATGACATATCAACAGTGTTCATAAATAAACCTAATTGTCCTTGCAGGAATAAGTGGGATGCACAAGCTAGATGATTCTGGCAAACCATGGGATGAGAACCAGTGAAATCAGATAGTTATGGACAATGGGAGTCAGTATAACTGGACTGGATACTGAGTATGGTAGTTGATTGGCTGGGTCATCTCCCTGAAAGGCCTTGACATGTGCTAGTAGAATGCTAGTGTCCCCCCCCCCCTTTAGGAAACAGGAGGGGGAAAGACTCTCTCCTCTTGCCTGAGGAATAAAGCACTCAGGATAAAGAGTTGGTCTGGGATGGGAGGGGAGACAAAGAACTAAGGACAAGGATTTGGTCTGGGAAGCCAGCTGGAGATTGGTTCCCAGGAGGGGAATGCAGCTGGAGATTGGTGGTATGGAAATTGGACTTCAGGGGAGGGAGTTTTATCTCTGTGTGCTGCTTAGTGTTTTCAGAACTGACTTTGTCCTGATCCGTACTGCACTGCCTGATCAATAAACTGCTTCTTTGTATAGATATTGCTTCAGTGTGTGTGTGTTTACGAGTTCATCACAGTCAGGATCAGAAACCACAAAGGCATGTAATCAAAAATGGAGAGGTGAGTTTAGACATAACCAGACTCCAGGACTGCTTATGTAGACTATTTTGATACAGTTGCCAACACAAAAGGACAAAAGGAGAACCCAGCTGAAGAACTAGAATAGCTAAGTTCACAACCAGCAGGGCCATCCAGGAAGCTGAAAACAGGAACTTGAGAGCATGTTGACAATGGAAGACAAAAGACTGACCACACAATGTGAAGGAAATTTGTTTAGTTTGGGTCTGAAAACCTGAAAGATTTGTTTCCTACCAGAACTTCACCAGTTAATGACAAGGTCAGGCTGTGCAGTAACCAGGTATTGTACAAGATATGAGTTCAAACACTAATAACCCAGTTGGTTTTAATGAATCAACAATTAGATTTAATGAAGCACCTGACATCCTTGGACAGCTACAAGGATGCACTGATGATGACTGCAGTACCACTATCCCCTTTTTAAAAAATCTGGCCCAATTTTGCTGGATGCCACAGTGCCCCTGTCCTAGTATTACTCTGGGTCATTGTCAGTAGTAAGACTCAGCTGCCTAGGATGACTTGAAACACTGATACCACAAGGGTTGCCAGATCACTTGCATCCTGAAATTTCAGGGCCAAAACCTTAGATTCGAGGGTGGGTCCTTGTGACATCATGTGATCAGGTCATAGAAATGCAGCTAAATATGTGATATTAAGTATTAAACACAGTTCCTCTGAGCATGTTGTTCAAATAAAAAACAGAAATTCTAACAAATGGAAAAGAATATCTCAGCATGGAAATAAAGCTTTCCAAGCTCTGTGCTGAACCAGGTGGTGGTGGTGGTGGGTAGGAGTCTACAGTATCTGCATCAAAGCTCCCTGCAGTAGTAGGAACCAGCAGCACACTGGGGGGAAAACTGTTTTCAAGCCATCCCTCTTGTCCTGAGACTCTTCTTCAGATCTGGATGAGGGCCTTGAGATCTGGGAAAACTAGCCACCAATGCCAAGAATGCCTGCCAGGACTGAGGGATAGAGGAGTATGTAACTCCAGAAGACACCTCCCTCAAGGCCGCCTTAGACTTAAACTTGAGCACTAGGAAACTCCCTACAGACTGGTTATGACCTACTGAAGCTATAATTGTTAAACACTCTGTGTGTTCTGGCTTGGCTTCTGAGAAAAACAAACAGACAGAATGATATGATTTTAGTGCATATGCAGTGAAAAGAATACCTCCTATGTCTGGTGTGGCAGAGGGGGCAGATGTAGCAGGCAGTGTAACATTTTATATGTGCTAATGCAGTGTAGTGGTTAAAGAATAGAACTCAAGACATCACGACTTGATCCAAATCCCCATTCAGCCACAAAAGTATAACTTGTTACCTAGATTTCAAAATTACAGCCACATTAGTCTGGATCAGTATGCAAAGTGATCTTATAACACCTTTGAGACTGAGAGAAAGAAGTTGGTAGCATAAGCTTTCATAAACTTAAGTCTACTGCAGGTCTACGAAAACTTATACTACTAGCTTTTTTCTCTCAGTCTCAAAGGTGCTACAAGATCCCTTTGTATACTGATATTGAGATATCCTCTGAAACCTGCATATCATCTAGGAGAACCTAATGTGAAAAGGCTACAGTTCCATACACATTTGGCTTGTTCATCCAGTTTTGCCAGTTGATTTCTGCCTATCAGGCTTTATTAAAAGGCACAAGAGCAGACTAGACTTTGGGTTTCTTTCCTGGTTGCATGCCAATGCTAAAGGGGCTCAGTGGGTTAACCTTGTGGCTACTTGCTTTCTCAGGATGCCCGGGAATGCCCACTCCCCATGGGATTGCACGTAGTCTGACATCCTCCCAATTAACAAAGGAGGGTGTTATCAACTGAGAATAATCCTCAAGACAAGATCAGTGTACCCAAGTGATTATACCTGTGTGTACCTAAACAAGCAATAATTACGTCTGTATGTAACTTGCAACCCTTCTTGTATATTCAGGTAATTAATATGTCTGTATATACTCCTGTGTACCAACATAATCCTTATCTAATGAGTAACAGTGTATATGTGACCACTAGACTATATAAACCAGTCTACTGTACCAATAAAATATGCACTACCATGACAATCCCAGAGGGCATTTGCGCATCATTACTACATCTGGTGGCCCGTACGGGGACCCCGTCCTCTCCCAGACCTCTTCTCTACTTGCCTTGCTCGGTGTGAGCATCAGTGCACCTCTTCATCAAATTAATACCCAGGTAAGCATGGGAGCTTCTCTCTCAGGAGAACAGGAGAAGCATGCAGAGGAACTCTTATTTCTTTTACATAGAATAGGTTATCATCCTTCTTGGGATGCAATTCAAAGGCTGGTCCTTGAAATGGGCAGAAAATGCCCATAGTATCCCCCAAAAGGATCCATACAGCTTAAAAACTGGGAGAAACTAGGAAAGGCATTACATGCAGAACCTAGTGTTTCAATTGAAACCCTGCAGATGTGGCATCTTTGTCATTACGCAGTGGAAAAAATTGGCTGTGAATCAAAAACTATAGAGCAATCCACTTTTCCAACTTATCAATCCACCTTGCTTGTACCTCCACTGCCTGCCACCTCTGCCATTCCAACCAATGAATTATAAAACCCACAAAGTCATAGTGCAGTTCAGGAGATGGCAGAAGAATGTAAAAATTACCCTGCCACTCCAGTTAAGGAATCAGCAGAAATGCTTGCCCTATGCCACATGGAAACTCAAGATCATCTTGTCAAACCCATAACTCGGGAAGGAATGGATGAATCTTGCCAGGATGATGGGAATTGCAGTAAGGATAGTGATCCAGATTGGGAAAATCTAGAGCCCTCCAACTCAAAGGATTCAAATTTTGAAACCCCTGTGACTTGCAAACAGGCAATTATCTCCAAACCACACCCTACACCTCAAGTGGTGGAGAAATTTTTAGTTAAAAATGCAAAACCCTGTTCCAAAGAAACAGAGGCTAGAGAGGCAAGTGAAGTCTTACAAACTCTTGCCCCAGAAGTGGACCACCCAGCATCAAAAGTGATCTACTTCAATGCTATCCCAAAGCAGTTGTGGGGATGGGAAGGCAGACCCCCAGAAAACATACCACATACCATGCAGCTGTGGACAAGTTTACATAGGGACCACTAAACACAGTGTGCAAACATGAATCAAGGAACATGAGAGACACTGCAGACTGGGCCAGCTAGAAAAATCAGCAGTAGGAGAACATGTTATAAACCAACCTGGACACAAAATGCTATTTAAAAACACAGAAATTCTAGACCAGGCCACCAACTATCATGTCAGAATGCACAGAGAAGCTATTGAAATCCACAAACACCTGGACAACTTCAACAGGAAAGAAGAAACCTTAAAAGTAAACAAAATCTGGCTCTCAGTTTTGAAGAATAGATTAAACTCAACACTTACAAAGGAATTTCACCCAGGGACAGGGGGAGTTCCAGCAGATAATGGTCCATCAACCAACCATTAGCCAAACAGACATTAACAAGTCTTGTGTTTCTATACCCAGAAACTAACCATTCAATTATACAAATTTACATATTCTCCCCAACAGGGGTTCACAGCACATAAACTCCACACACATACCTACCCAACCATTCTCTGAGGATGCCAGCGACAGATGCAGGCAAAATGTCAGAAAGAAACTATTCCAGAACATGGCGTCACAGCCCGGAAAAAAACCAAGGAAAGTCCAAAAAACTGCTATGGATCAAAAAACTGCTAGGGATGGAGGAATCTTTCAGTTTTCCTTTCATATTCTTTTTTTAAAAATCTCAAGTTATTTACATCTTGTTTATGAAGAAACTGATAAGTCTTAATTAAGTGTTTTTTCTTTTTCTTTTTCTTAAAAGCAGAACATAATTCTAGCCTATCTTCACTGGCTGAATTCAGTATTCCTTGCATGGAGAGGACTATGTTGTACCTGCCCATCATACAGGTGTTAAAGATGAGCAGCTTACAAGGGGGAAACTCTCATTCAGTGTCACTGCTATGGTTGAATACCAAAACTTCTCACATTCAGGCTTTAAAATCCAGGATTTCTGGCCCTAAAGTGACTTGAAACAAACATAAGTAGTAGACCCCTTCAGACTACTACAGGGAGCCCTGGTGGCGCAGTGGTTAAATGCCAGTACTGCAAGCCACCACATCGCAAGTTCGATTCCAGCCAGCTCCAAGGTTCACTCAGCCTTCCATCCATTCGTAGGTCGGTAAATTGAGTACCCAGCTTTTGGGGGGCAATTAGCTAACACACATTGGAAACTGTTGAATGCAGTGTAGATGTGTAAATAGCTATTGCTTAAAACAATTTGTAAGCTGCTCTGATAGCCTTGTGGCTGAAGAGCGGGGTATAAATAAATAAATAAATAAATAAAATACTTTCTTGGCACATAGAGAGCAGAAACAGAGACGGTTTGGGAGGGTCTAGAATGAATGTCCATTTGACATTGGCCAAGATCCTGTTTGCTTGTGTAAGTGTGCTGACAGGAGAGACAGAGGTGGAAGTAGAATGGTGGCAAAGAGAAAGAGTCCATGGCTACCTTGATGAGATTGGATATGCCAGAAAAAGCCATACTTGCTAGGACATAAAACTGCCCTACTGGCTCCTGGGCTGCTCAGTAGACACCAACAGGATTCTAGCCCCCCCCTCTCTCTCTCTCACACACACACAGAGTAACCTATTTGTGCACAACCCCTGCACATACCTCTAATGTTACAAAAGGCAATGGGAGAAAGGGGCACTGTTTTCACAGCCCCTTTGCCTTACCTGGCCATTCAGGACATGAATTTTGTTATTAGATGTTTTACACAGACCATGGACTTAATCCAGGGCCAGTCCAAAGCATTATTCTCCACAATTGCCCGGGATCAACTACAGTGGGTCCAATCCAATGCAGTTGTCTGTTGTTGTCCCCATGGGCCACTGGCCCATCCCCTGCTGTTGGAGCCACCGGAGCCGCTTCCCCACTGGCTGAGGAGCTCTGTGGAAAGCCTGTTCGGCATGCCATTGCTTCAGCTGAGGGCAGAATGGGGTGCCCATGTGATCAATGAAGAGGGGGTCTTGTTGATCACATGTCCAGGTGTCCTGTTGTAGGGTGGGGCAAAATTGGGTTAAGGGCTGAAAATCACATTACCTATTCAGGAGTAGTTGTATGTTGTGAGGACTGCCATCACCAGATATGAGGTGTGTATGGTGTTTTTGGCCCATGTGGACATGGGCTATGTCCTCAGTTTGTGATTTGAAGTGTTTGAAAGTGGAACACTGTGCACGTTCAGTCTTCCTGAAGACTAAATGTCAAGATTTCACCCTCTCTCCCATTTCCTCTCCTCTCTCATCATTCTGTTTCTTTTCTCTTCTTAATGCTCACATCATCTGCAGTAAATGGAAAATTTTGTGAACAATGTCATTTCCAAGTTACATGATTCACCCAGAGGGGACATTGCTGTTTTGTTTCTTCTAAGTAATGCCCTCAGTTTCCTCTTCAAGGAGTCATGTGAAACAAAAACCACAGCAGACAGGAATATTTGAGAGGCTGGAAAGTGTGTGAGGAAAAGATTCTTCATCAAAAAACAGCACCTTCTCTTTTAACTTTCTTTGGATGTTATCAAGAATGGTAGAGTTTTTCTGACATTTGTAGGAATCAGAACATCCCTGTACCTGTTGCATAAAATATCCATGGTGCCTAAGTGACCTCAGCTTCATTTGCAAAAGTAGCATGAGATGTTTCTAAGGAACAGTGTCTTATATCTTCATTAATTCTCCCAGGAATATTAATAATTTTAAAAGGAAAGAGTGAGGCTGTTTTTCCCTCCTCATCTTCCCTGAGAATGAAATGGCGATCTTAATTTATTTTCCACACTGCATAAAGTCTGAGAGCTGAGGTCATCCTCATCGAAACTAAAGAGTGATTAGGAAAAGCATAAGTCATAAAACAATGAAATGGTGAGAAGACGATATTTCAGAAGGAATGGTACCTGCCAGTTGTCCTAACTGTGAGCCATATTGAGAAAGAGTGCATTCCTGAATAAATGGAGCAACAGACAACGTTAAAAAATGTTAGAGAAATGGCCATGGTTTGGTAGCAAAATGAATGTTTTGCATATAGATAGTCCCAAACTCAATCACTGGTGTCTCCAGCTGTGGATAATACCTCTCTGATACCCTGGACAGGCAAAATTAATCACTACTTGGAAGTATAAATGGGAGGTTCAAGATGATCCCTGGTCAATACCTCGCCATGAAACTGAGTGGATACTCAGTTTCATGGCAATCAGTCTTAATTATTTCACAGGGCTGTTGTGAGAATAAAGTTGTGAGGAAGGGGAGACGTGCACACCAACCTGAGTTTACTGGAAGAAAGGTATGATAAAAATTTAACAAACAAGCTGCATACCCTAGGATTCTAGGAGTTATAATAAAAAGGAACAACTTTTCAGGCTCTGTTCTGTTCTAGCAAGGCTCTTCTGGTGTTGCACCATAATCAGGACAGAAGCTAAGCAAGATATGTTGTCCTGATAAAGGCTCCCAGCCCTTTCACTGTTCTCAACTCCTCCCCATTAGTTCAGATCTTTGATACATTATTGGCTATCCTGCAAATGATGCTGTGCTATTGTTCTTCCTAGTCTTGTACAAATTTCTTAGCAAGACCAGGTCCTGAGTGAAGATATTTATTCTATACTTGAAAAGGAAAGGAAAGAAAAGAAAAGAAAAGAGAAAAGAAAAGAGAAAAGAAAAGAAAAGAGGTGTGTGATAGCTCTCTCACTGGATATATTATCTCACCAGATCCTCTTCTGATTAGCTTCTTCTTGAAACCTAAATAAGGCTTTAGTTTGAATTAGAGATAGGATTAGGGCAAATCCTTGATCTTAACTTTCTCAGAAATGGTAGAATTCTAGCTTCAACTTAGATCATGTTTATTACCTTTGTTGAACAGTGTAAAATATGATGTTGGAATAATAATAATAATTGTCATCATCATCCCACTTTCCCTCCCAAAAATGGGACTCAAAGCGGCTCACAATTTAAAAGAACAATATAATTTAAAACATACAAAAAGAGAGCATTAAAATAGAATTAAACTATTTGCAGTATTAAAACAATTCACAGCAAAAAAAATGCCATTAAAAAGAAAAAAAAGACTTTAAGATTAAAAAAAAAACCCTCTTGGAATACCAGATGTATTATCTTTCTTCCTGGTACTAGCTGTTGCTTCAAAATGGACACCACATTCATAACATATGATATCTACATGAGCAGAGGACTGGGATCATACCCTCTGCCCCTGCCCATCACGCATTCTATAGAACTTGTGAACAGACAACATCCTTGAAAGGATGTCATCTTAAAAATAGCAAGCTTGTTTTCTGCTGCTCCAGAGACTAGGACACAGCAAAATGGACTCAAAGGAAAAGTGATCCCACCTACACATTATGAAGAACTTCCTGATGGTAAGAGCTGTTCAACAGTGAAATTACATACAGTGGCTCAGAGTGTGGTAGAGTCTTCTTCTTTGGAGGTTTTTAAACAGGCTGGATGGCCATCTCTTGGAAGTGCTTTGATTGTGTATTCCTGCAAGATAGGCGGTTGGACTAGATGGCTCTTGTGGTCTATTCCAACTCTATGGGGTTCTCTAGACGATGAAAAAATCCTAAAAGAATGTGAGCATAATACCTTTTGTCCAGATGAGCTCCTGCCAGATTCACCATATTCGGAAGGAGGGATGCTGAAAACTCCAAGTAGTTCATGATAACAGCTTTCTCTGTTTCTAGTGATCTCTTCTAAAAAAAATACACAAAAATGCGCATAACTGCGTGTCTGAACAACAAATTCAAATAGGGGCATATCCAGGAAGTCAAACATGATTGGTCAGGTGTGTGTGGGGGTGGGCTTCCAGTGATGAAGCGGCCATTGTTGTTTTTCGGGGTAATGATCCAGCAATTTTTTGGAGTGGCAGAGCAAGAAAAAGTGGTTTTAAGCAGAAGATTGCTCTTCTGCATCTCTTATTTAGCAAATTTTAAAAAAAGTGAGAAATTGATGGAGCTTTTGGTTGAATAATAAGGCAGCTAATTCACTTGTGGCCACCATCTTTTCTCGTGTGCATGCTGTGTGTGTACTGCAGCTTCCCATGCCAGTGATCTTGCGAATGGATCATGGGCACAAATGAATACTGCTTCAATAGTGAGATAATGCTCTATTTTACGCAATTAGTTCTCCCGTCTAGCTGAGCCTTATGATTCTATGATTCTAGTATCATAGGGCATTTGGTTGTCTGACCCACATGGGGTGGGTCGAGTGCCTCAGCAGGTTGAGCTCTCCACCACTTTTTTTGGGGGGGGGTCTATGAAACAGTACTGCTGAGCACCCGTATTCATTATTTTCATCTTTTTCCACTTTTCCCCTTACAAGACTGTTGTTGTGTGCCTTGAAGTCATTTCCAACTTTTGGTGACCTTAAGGTAACCCATCACAGGGGTTTCTGGGCAGGATTTTTTGAAAGGATGGTTGCCATTGCCTTGCTCTGAGAGAGTATGGTTTGCCCAAAATCACCCTGTGGGTTTCTGTGGCTAAGTGAGGATTTGAACCTTGATCTTTAGAGTCCCATTCCAATATTCAAACCAGTACACCACATTGGTTCTCCTTATAAGACTGTTCCTTGAAATGTATGGTCCATGATGCTTTTCTGGCATGTTACCAACTTGAATCAAGGGCTGTTACTGTTTCCCACCCCCCCACACACACACCCCCATGGCCCTGAAGATGTAAAATGATTACTGGAAAAAGCAACTCACTAAGCCAACATTTGCTTTCCCCCAAGCTCCCCATCAGTCTTTAACCTCGTTGAGCCCCCCCCTTTTTTTTTGGTTAAAAATGGTTTTGGTGACACTTCCAGGTGAATTTTTCCCTGCTACCTCTGTAAAAAGAGATAAATCAACACAACAACACCACCAAAAAACTCTCCCATTCACCCCAAATTCCCATGACCTGCCAAATCTTTTATTTAATCCAGATATTTTTTCACTTCCTGTTGAATAAAGAGCCTCTTCTGGTCCTAACATGGCCCAAAGAATGACAAAACTGTGGATAAATTGCTCCAGTGCACCTTGGGGATGTTTGGGGGGCATTTGGGGACAAAATTTACATTTTTGAGATTTCAGGAGGAATGCAGTGGGGAGTGTAGCCCTCCAAAGTCCCTACGGGGCCAATATATAGCTCCCAACATGCAACACTTGCCTAGCCTGCTATATGGTCACTTGAGAAGGACATGATTGATAGGCACAAATTAGAGCTGTGCTGTGGATTTGGTTCAAAGCCTGATTTGGCAATTTGCGCCTGAGCCTGGTTCTGATTGGATTGCTTTAGATCCAAATTATTCTGTTCTAGATCCATCTGTATACTGGATTCAAATAATGATTTGAGAATCTACATCAGCCATTGCTCCCAATTGACTTTCACTGGAAAACTGAAAAGGCTACAAGTTTTTTAAATTTCTTTTCACATAACAATGGAGACATGGTAGACCCTAAAGAGAGGATTAACCCAGCCTATTTTCAGATAGGTACAAAATAATGGTGTGTGTGTGTGTCATAGGTACCTTTAAACTGCTGTTTGTTTGTTTTTTAAGCTAATTTGAAGAGCTGTTGTTGACTGCCCAGGGCTCATCTACATGGGCCAGGATATGATGGCTCCCTGCCAGTATATCCTGCCCATGGATCAGACAGGTTCATCTCCCGCTATCTAGATGAAACAAGCTGGAGTCCAAATGGGCATGCTATCCCATCCCTGCAGCTGCCGCCACTGCCTGTGTCTCATTCTCTGGATCCAGGGAGCAAGCCCACAGCACATGAGCATGGCCCCAGCATGTGACCAGCCTGGTCACATCCTGTGGTCCCCCTTTCTGAATCTGGAAGAGCAAGGCAGCCAGAAGCTACAGCAAAGAGCTAACATGCCCAAACGGGCTCCTGTAGTCAATGGGGGGTCTGATCCTTTTTTCCCAGTAGGAAAAGTTTTTCCTGGGTATTTTCTTAAAACATTTTTGGGCCCCACCTCTTTCCCTGTCTTAGGACTTTTTCAGATGAGGTAAAAAAAACAACAACAGAGGTCAGGAGGAGGACGGTGCTGTCCTGCTTCCATCGCTGCGTTTCGGACGCTGCCGTCCTCCTTCTGTCCTTCATTCATTCTGCCTCCATCCGGCTTTCATTTTGGCTCTGCCACTTTTTATTAGCGGAAGTTTCTGTTAATAAAAAGTGGCAGTGGCAAAAATGAAAGCAGGACAGAGGAAGAATGAACGAAGGATGGGAGGAGGATGGTGGCATCCAAAACGGAGCGCTGGAAGTTGGACAGCACCACCCTCCTCCAGACCTCTGTGAGTTGTATTTTTTTACTCTGTCTGAAAAAGTCGTTAGTCCCATCTTTATCTCATAGGCCAAATAGGCAAAATCCCTGCATTGTCATGACTGAATGCCCCCAAGATGGGGTAAATTGCCCATGTAGACAAGCCTCAGTCTTGGCAATTCATTTCACACTACTTTTGTCCTGGACCTGTTGCTCCTGGTGAGTCACTAAGTTTGCTAAAGTTTAACTAACATATATGGTAATGATAATTGAATTGTAGCATTCTTGAAAAGAGGCTTTCTTCTGTAACCAAACCAACTGGTAAAATTCCACGAAGACTCTACAAAAAAGTCTGGAGTAATAAACACCTGAGGCAAAGCACAAAAATCAGTGTGTATAGAGCCATTATACTGTCTATTCTCCTTTATGGGTCTGAAACATGGGTCACCTATCGCCACCACTTATGACTCCTCGAACGCTTTCATCAGCGCTGTATACGCACAATCCTAAATATACACTGGACTGACTATGTGACAAATGTTGTTGTCCTTGAACAAGCAGGGATCACCAGCATTGAGACCATAATATTGAGAACACAGCTGTGCTGGGCAGGGCATGTTTCTGGATGGAGGACCATCGCCTCCCAAAAAATAGTACTCTACGGTGAACTCGCCACGGGTCAGCGTAAGAGGGGTGCTCCAAAAAAGCGATACAAAGACTCCCTGAAACAACATCTCAGGCTCGGCCAAATTGATCACCAACAGTGGTCCGCCCTGGCCTCACATCGGGAGGCATGGAGATGCACTATCCACAATGCTGCATCCTTATTTGAGAACTCACGCCGAAGAAGTCTTGAAGAGAAATGACAACGCAGAAAGAATCACAACCCAGAAACATCACCCAAGGAGACCTTCTGCTGTGCTTTCTGCAACCGGACTTGTTTATCTCAAATTGGCCTTTTCAGTCATCAGTGTGCTTGCAGAAAGCACGGGATAAGTCCTTCCTGAATTTTCATTTGCGAAGAAAAGCCAGAGAGAGAATTTGGAGATCTGGGCTTGCTCATATTGGAAATTTATGTCTCATGGCCTCATAGATCTCCCTCCTATGTCTTTCAGATGTACCTGTTTATGCCTGGGTAAAGGAGGGGGGGAACTAAAAGCCATTGCTGCCATCAGTTCTTTCCCCCTGCTCTTTGGATCTTTCTCCAACTGCCTGGATACTCGGATTTTCCCCCTCATCTTTGTGTTGAGGCAGAGTGCTGATGTTTTTATTTTGGCTCATTCCCTCTCTACAGTGAAGTCAGATAGCAATCCTAGGGTCTGCTCCCACTTCAAAGTAATCCCAGACAATGTTTCACCTTGGTTGTGGTGATTCAGACTGTTTGTCTTCCATTTCCCACCACAACAATGAACAACTGGGATAACGGGAGGCAAGGAACAAGTTTTGCTACATCATGCCTATACAGGCTCTTCAGCAAAACAAAAGGAAATTAAGAGACTCACCAAGATCAACTCAGATCAAAGTCAACAACTGCCTCCCCTTACCACAGATCTTCTACGATTTGGGCCAATCCATTCCAATTCAAGGCTTGTATAAATTGGTCTGAATCAGGTCAATTCACTTCATTATTCAGGATTTGGTTGAATCAGTTACACAGGCCTAGTAGAAATGCCAAAACACAGGTATAAATATATGCTGTTTTCGTGCCTTTTTTTTTCTTCATACGAAGACCAGGAGATAAAACGATCCTGACCATGCAGTGCTGTTTTTTCAGCTGAGGGATTTGAGTGAAAATCAAACTGAAAACATCTCTTTAAGAATACAGCTGGAGAATGTCAAAGTGTGTACACCACAGATCTGCCGCAAGACACTTTCATTCTGACAGACGTCTTTGGCAACTCATAGCACCATATCATTGTCATGAGGTTTATGCACTTCAGTTGACACCTGTGTGTCATGCCCTACAGATGCTGTGTTGTGTTTAGGACTGAGCCCTGAATAATACAGCTGTTTCAACAAATCTGCATTTTCCACTTAACAAACCATAAGAATACAGCAGAAGGTTACAACATCAGAATCCTAGGGCGAGAATGTGGGAGGCGGGAGAGCTGTTTCTTTGGGACATCTTTGCTCTTTCCAGTAGGCTTTGTCTACTTACCCTGGATGGTGTTCATCTACTCCACTACACACAGGGAACAGGGAAGGCAGTGTGATTGATATTATGAGTGACAACTAAATCCTTCAACTCATTCAAACATTTCATCTTCACAAGGTACTGTGCACACAGTATTCTTATTTGGAACTAGTGAGCTGAAGATGGAAAAAAGATTGGAAGGATTATTCCAATCTTATGTTGTTATTTTTCTTTAAATACTGTGCATGTAAGGACACTATTAGTGAACTGAAGAGAGTAAGTATCCAAATGACTGATAAATACTGGTATTTTGTTGCAGAATGTTAACATAAATCATAGGCCACAGAACTAAAGAGCATTAACTGGGGAAGGTTACAGGGACTACACTATCCTTTATTAAAACAGCTCCAGTAGCTACAAGTTTGTTTCCAGGCCCGATCCAAAGTACTTGTTATGACCTATAAAGTCCTACATGGCTCAGGTCCAGGCTATCTGCCAGACCAATGACTTTATTAATGAGTATCTAAAAATTCTATAATTCCACAACTGAGGAAAGCGGAAACATAGTGGCATGATGACAGTAATTATCACATATCACTGTAATTGCACAACACTACCATTAATGGAAGTTCACACGACCACGTACTAGTATTTTAAGAAAGGATTAAAGCTCATGCTATAGTAACACTTGTTTTTGCATTGTGTTGTAATAATGATGGAGTATTAACACTTGAGATGGCCCACACATGCGTCTCTTAAAACAATCTTTCTACTTTCACGATTTTGCATGAGCGAGATTTCAGCTGTTCTTGCAAGATGATGCCACTTTGATTAAACACACCAAAAACAAACAAATTAACAAATTCACTACTTAATTAAACAAACAAATACAAATGTTCTGAGAAAAGGTGACAGGTCATTAAAAGAGTATCCTGGAGGTCCTCTTCACACTCTCCCCTGGAGTTTTCATGTGTTCTCATTGGGAATGGGGAGTAGGGAAAGAGGGAGGAATGCCATTCGCACTGTAATATTAAAACAACAGTGGGATAGAATTATCATATGCTCATCAATATGGCAAAAAGAGCACTATTGACAGCTATTCACGGCTTTTGCCTGTGAATGAAAAGTTACACGTAATTAACAGTTGGAGCACACATGGACCACAGGAGGACAACAGCGTTATGCAATAATGGGAAGCTTTTTGTGCTACTATCCTGCTGTAATCCTGCAATTTCAGCCTCATTTGATAAAGTCCAATATCTCCGCAATGAGCCTGTCTGTGCCCTGAGATCATCAGGAGAGGCCCTTTTCTTAGTCCCATCACCATTGAAAGTATGGTTGCTGGGGATGCGAGAGAGGGCTTTCTCAATAGTTGCCCCTAGATTCTGGAACTCCCTTCCTAGGGAGGCCAGAATTGTCCTCTCCCTCCTGTCTTTCTGTCACCAGGCAAAGACCTTTTTGTTCTGGCAGGCATTTAAAACAGAAACTGTTAAAACAGAACTGTTTTAACTGCTTTTTATCTTTTAATTGTATTTTATCTTTTTAAGTGTAGTTTTAAATCATTTTAATAATGTCAATAGTTTGATCTCACTTTAATGTTCACTTTCTTTTGTCTGTTTTAGCTGTCTTTTGTTTTTAAAATGTAAGCCACCTTGAGTCCCAATTTTGGGTGAAGGGGGGAATATAACAACAAACAACAACAAAAACAACAGTAATAATAACAATGATACTGTAACAGCAGAATCAGATTTGATGAAGAATATGGAATGTTGCAGTTCTTATGGGGCTTCAAGTTGATTCCAGTTTATGATGACCCTATCATAAGGCTTTCTTGTTAAGATTTATTCAGAAGAGTTTGCCATTCACTTTTTCTAAGACTGAGGGAGTATGACCTGCCCAAGGTCACCCAGTGGGTTTTCACAGCTGAGCATAGATTTGAACCCTGGCCTCCCAGAATTCAAACCACTATACCACACTGGCTCTGCTCATGGAATGTTGAGGAACTATACATTGTTGCCCATTCTCCTTTTCCTTAAGACTGTATCACAACTCAGTGCAGGACTGGAACAGTCAGTCTTGTTTGAAAACACAACTTGAGGAAGAATAAGTAATGTTTATGTGATTTTGCCAAAAGGTGTTCTTTAGTGATGGCTGTTTTACATAGTGGGCCAGGCCAAGTAGTATGGATCTGAACCTTGCCTATATTTGTGAAAGGTCTGAATGGTAGATGTCTCATGAATTTTAATTTCCACATCTGATGTCCTAATAAATGCATTCTGTAAAAAGCAAGAGCTTATTAACATTTTGGATCAGATGAAATTGTTTTAACCTCAGACCTCATTAATACCACAAAACATCCACATGGACTATCTAGCTTCGGTGGGCAAATTAAACAAATTAAATGGTCTTCTTTAACAGGCACAGGGGCATGGCTTACAAGAGTTTACCGTGGTATTACAAGAGTTTCAAATTGAGCTCTGATGGTATCAGATTGGAAGCTTCTTCTGCATGAGAAGATCAGAGAGGCAGCGTATGGCCTAAATCTTACTGTTAGTTCCAACCAGAATAGACCCACCAAATCAATTGGTGAATGGTTAGGTAGTACTTAAGTAAATCCCATTGTTTCAATGGGTCTGCTCTAGTTGGGATGAGCAATTAGATTTAGGTCAAACAACCCAGGAAAGCAGCTTGTTGACTTCTAGCAATCTTAACAGCAAGAATTTATGCAGTTAGAGTAGATTTTATTTTAGTTCACTAGTATTCAAAGACATAGGGTTATCTGCACTAACCAGAATACTCCAAATTACTCCCAGGTCCACGGCATTTCCTGCCCCCCCCCACACAATTACTTGCTCTTCCATTGCGACAATGGAAGGGTGTCCACACACCCACGGCCTGCACGCAAACTGGTGCATCTCTTCCCCATGCTGGTTGTGCCTTCCAAGACCAGGAAGGAGGTGCCCAGCTCCTCTTAGTATTCTTGTAGTGACCTCAGCAGATGTGACGTGTGTGACCTGGCTGGGAAATGGCTGTGAGGGGCACCATGTGGGTCATGGTGTGGACACCACCATCCCATTGCGGTATCGGAACTCACTGTTTTCTGCAGAAAACCTGCAGAAAACTGTGAGGTTTTTTTTAAAATCACATATCTACTCTGTTTTAAGGGGTATTTGCCCCAGATTCTCATTGGAACTGCCTGGATGTCACCTGGACATTTCAGAGTAGGATTGAGGGGGAAATCCTGTGTCATCTGGGGTGCTGGGTGCAGGAATGAGGAGACGCCATTTCATTTGGCCTGTGTAGACAAGACCATAGCTATATTAGTTTGTTTCAGCTTAAAAAGATATAAAGAAATCATGTAGTGCCTTTCACACTAATTGAGAAAAAGAAATATGTAGCTAGTATAAATTTTTGTGGCTTCTCGTCAATGTCATCAGAGGGATAGAGTGATGAAGTGGACTGTAGTCCAAAAAAGCTCATGCCAGAAATTTCTTTTTCTCAGCTTGTCTCAAAGGATTTCTTTGTATCTTTTTATTATCTCATTTCATACAACTTTACTATGAGCTCAAACTAACATTACCTTGTAGAGAGTGCCAAGACTTTTCTGCAAAGTGTGAGTATTCTCTGCAAAGGATTCCTTGGGAATAGAAAATTTCAGTATCAGGAGGGAGGGAGGGTAATTCATTTAGCTAAAGAACTTTATCACCAGTTATTTTAAGTGTTTCGACTTTCTTTCTTAATTCATGGATGGTTTATTACTTGTAAATTATTTGTCACATTGTTGTAATTTCATCCAGATCCTCAACTTTCTAATCATATATCCTTTATGGGGTCTCTTTTAAAGAAGCAGTATAATTACATGCCAAGGGTCCCTGTAAATTTTATCAGGCTGTAAAATATTATACTTTAATTATTTGGCAGGGTTAAAATTGGAAACATTCTCTCTGCAAGGGTAGGCAATCAATATTTCAAAGAGCATAAGGTCTTTGGTAGTCTTGCCATGTTCCTTATTGGTGCCTACCTACCTCAGAAGTTTTCCAGACTCATCCACTACATTCAGTAGTGTGAGGATTTGTTAATAAAAGAGAATAGCCTGATTAATCTGAAGAATCTGCTTCCCATGTGGTTAACAAGATATACTAAGAGGAGCATGGGCGATTGGGGAGGATGCATCTTATTCTCATTTGTAAAAAGCTAAAAATTGGCCGCAGTGTGAATGGGAGACCCTAGCACTCCAAGGAAAAGTAGAACATCAGAAATAGGCATGGCCTTTTTCTATTGGATGCTTGTGTTGTAAATTTGTAACTCATCATTTCTAATATAAATTTCTCTCTCTCTGGCTTTTCTTTGCAAACGAAGATTCAGGAAGGACTCATCCTCCACTTTCTGCAAGCGTGTTGATGACTAAAAAGGCCAATCCGAGATAAACAAGTCTGGTTGCAGAAAGCACAGCAGAAGGTCTCCTTGGGTGATGTTTCCGGGTTGTGATTCTTTCTACGTTGTCGTTTCTCTTCAAGACTTGTTTGGCGTGAGTTCTCAAATAAGGCTGCAGCATTGTGGATAGTGCATCTCCATGTCTCCCGATGTGAGGCCATAGCGGATCATTGTTGGTGATCAATTTGGCCAAGCCTGAGATGTTGTTTCAGGGAGTCCTTCTTTTGCTTTTTTGGAGCACCCCTTTTACGCGGATCTGTAGTGAGTACTATTTTTGGGAGGCGATGGTCCTCCATTCTAGAAACATGCCCTGCCCAGCACAGCTGTGTTCTCAATATTTTCTCAATATCATGGGCTCAATGCTGGTGATCCCTGCTTGCTCAAGGACAGAAGTTAATTGAGGTGAAATCGAGGCATTCCAGTTTGGCTCATTCCTTGCTTTTAAAAACATTCCCTTTAACTTCAGTGGAATTAGCCAGCAGCAAAAGGAGAAGGCATAAGAGAGGAATTTGGAAGACCATTGAAAAGTTACTTTTTGGAGCACTGTAATTCCTGCTGGCTTGGGCATTTTGGGAGCTATTGTCCAAAAAAGCAGCTCTGGAATTTGGCCTTCACTGATAAAATCTATGACACATGGCAGCTAGTCATGCTCCCATGTTGGAAAGCCAGTCAACTGTCACCTATTCAGGACATTGTAAATGATGCTGAAATCTACTTCAGCTCCCTTTAACAACTTTCAAATGGCCAGTGGCATCTTTTCCAGGAAACAAATTTATAACAGAGATATCTTAATGGACCTTGATGTACAGAGGTTAAATGCTTCTGTATAATAATGGAGACAGTCAGACCTAGAAAGCTTTAAACGGGGATAAAATAAATTCATACAATGTCACAGTGACTATGTATCACTTCCAGTACTGTTGCAGCATATTTCTTAATACCAGTTGCTTGGGAATATAAGCAAGAATGGTGCTGTTGCTCTCGTATCCCAATTGTGGGCTTCCCACCAAGGCCCTGACTGGCTGCTATGAGCATAGAATCCTGGACTAGTTCTCGACTCATGTTGGTTGGGGGAGTCTGGGATCTGTAGATCAAAAAAAGTAACTTTTCCATGCTGTGAAATAGCTGGCCATTTAGTTTAATGTAGCAGGACTCTTCTTACATTCTTATGCATTTGTCATTAGCAACTGTAAGCTAACAGAAAAATTGGAATTATGTCTGATTGTTCACCATGGGTAAGGTCAACTTCAGACCAAATTTTGTCCACAATTTGTCATTTGTACATCTCCATCCTACTGAAAGTCAGGGCATAGGATATGCCAGTGTTGTCCATTTCATCAGTTTCCTTCAGTTTTCTGTCTCTAGAACAAAACCTGGGAAACAGAAAACTGTTTCCTGTATTTTGCTATCCTGCAGCTCTGCTTGCACAACCCTACATGCTGGGAATGACAGGAGCAAAGCCTTCTGGGGCACATTAGCAACAGTGCCAGAGGGCAGGCAGTGAATGGAAACTAAACAGGCTACAGAGCTCTAGGGATACAAGGGTTGCTGCAGGCAGGCTGAGAGCGACAATTCAACACAGAAAACAGTCAGGAAAAGATGCTTCCTCTCATGTAACATTTGCACTGTGGGAGTTGAAGATTTGTTCCATAAACCATTCCTTCACATCAAACCTTACCCAGACTACCCAAAAGATTTCATTTAGAATATGGAGACCTAACCAGGAAACCACTAATTCTACAATGTCTTATAGCTTGTGCATTTGGGTTAATTTTCAGCTTTTTATTCTAAGTTTTAAATTGTTTGTTTAAACATAATTTATGTCCAAAGACCAGGTCAAGTTTGGTCTGGCTGATAAAATCTAAAGTTGAGCTGGAGTCTTGAAATTCTGGTCCAGGCCAACAACTATCATGTCAGAATGCACAGGGAGACTATTGAAATCCATAAACACCTGGACAACTTCAACAGGAAAGCTGAAACCCTAAAAGTAAACAAAATTTGGCTAGCAGTCCTGAAAAACACCAAAATCAAAATGGAACACATGCAAATGAACTCCACCCAGGGACAGGGGGATTCCCAGCAGACAATGGACCATTAGCTAAATAGACACTAATCCTCCTTGCATATCTCCCCCCAGGAACTAGCCATCCAAATACACAAAGGTACATATCTTCTTCAACAGGGACTCACAGTACAGCTGTCCCTTCATATTCACTGGGGTTTGGTTCCAGGACCCCCGTGAATACCAAAATCTGTGAATACTCAAGTCCCATTATATGCAATGGCATAGCAAAATGGTGTCCCTTATATAAAATGGCAAAATCAAGGTTTGCTTTTGGAATTATTTTTTTTTAAAGAATGTTTTCAAGCCGTGAATATTTAAATCCATGAATATGGAGGGACAACTGTATATAACCCCCCCACACACACACACACCCTATGCCACCATTCTCTGAAGATGCCAGCCACATGCAGGCAAAATGTCAGGACTAAACTCTTCCAGAACAC
Source organism: Gambelia wislizenii (assembly GCA_030847615.1). Taxonomy (NCBI): domain Eukaryota; kingdom Metazoa; phylum Chordata; class Lepidosauria; order Squamata; family Crotaphytidae; genus Gambelia; species Gambelia wislizenii. The sequence goes on from JAUMIR010000004.1 coordinate 40,860,619, forward strand.
GGCCTCATAGCCTGGAAAAAAACACATAAAACCTATAGCCTTGTAAAAGTTTTGTGAGAGTTTATGTCACCCTTACCCAGCTTCAGTTTCATTTACTAAAAATGAATCATCAATAATATGTGGTATAACTTGCAAAGGGTATTTTTTATTTTTTTTAACAAATGTTACTTTCAGAGAGCCAGTATGATGCAATGACTAGACTAGGAGTGGGAGATCCTCATGCACATCTTGATTTAGCCATGAAGCTTCTTCATGACTTTGGCTTAATCCTCTGTCTTAATCTAATTTATCATTCTCTATGTATTTAACAAGAGATAGTGCCAGAAGATGAGGTTCCCAAATCAGATAGCACTCAATGAGCTACTGGGGAGATCAGAGGACAACTACGAGTAGCACTGTGGCTAATGACACAACTGCACTCAAGCTGAACGGACGTTAAGCTGTTGATGTGCTCAGAGGCGAAAGGAAAAACTGAAGCTGCACAACACATATTATAGGAACATGGAATATGAGAAGCATGAATCAGGGGACATTGTAAAACAAGAAATGAAATGCATAAACATTGCAATACTTGGGATGAGTGAGTTAAAGTGTACAGGACTGGGACATTATAGTCAGTTAATCACACAGTGTTTTACTCAGGAAATAAAAATATAAGAAGAAATGGGGTGGCATTAATAGTGAGGAGAAATGTACCAAAGGCAGTCAAAGTATATAATGTGAAGTCTGATCAAGTCATATCAATAAGACTTCAGAAAAAACCATCATTATTACCATAATCCAAGTGTATGCTCCGACTACAGAGGCAGAAGAAGGAGAAATTAAAAGATTCTATGTTAGAGTATTGGGAGAAGTTAATCATATGCCAAAACAGGACTTCTTGTTAATCATAGGCAATTGGAATGCAAAAGTAGGAAACAGAGCAGAATCAAAAATTGTAGGAAAATTTGGCCTAGTATCAAGAAATGAATCAGGAGAGGGAATGACTGAATTTTGTGAAGCCAACAGTCTGTTCACTGCAAACACATTCTTCCATCAACTAAAGAGGTGACTGCATACATGGACATCACCTAATGGCCAATACATAAATCAGAAGGGTTACATAGTTGGAAGCAAAAGATGGAGAAGCTCCATTCTTTGTGCAAAAACAAGACCAGGAGGAGATTGTGTGTCAGAGAATGAACTACTAATAACATGAATTAGAGTAAAGCTAAAGAAGAAAACTAAATCAAACTACAAAATACCAAAATACAACCTGAAGATTATCTCTGTAGAATTTAAAGATAATGTAAAAAAAAAAAATTAGATTTGCACTATCTAGCCTAATTGACCAGAAGCCAGAAGAACTCTGGACTGAAGCCAGGGACACTGTCAGGGAGAAATGCAAAAAGATCACTAGCTGCAGTAAAAAAAAAGAAAGAGCCATCATCCATTCCTCCCCCTCCCTGGTCCCGACAGCATTGGTGGGAAGGCTTCTGTGGAGGAGAGGAGAGATCCGTCCTCCATTCCTCCCCTTCCCTGGTCCCAGCAGCAGCGATGGTGGGGAAGGGAGGGCTAGTTTAAGGGCCCCGTAGCAACCACAAATGTGCCCCTCCATCATAACCCTCCTAGCCACCACCAGCCAGTGTGCTGTCACTGCCGGTGCTGCAGTCGGGCTGCACAGCTAGGAAGAAGTGCCAAGAGATGGGGTCTTTCACATGGATTGGCGGGTTTGTCTTATATACTTTTGTCCTGGTTTTGTGGCAGATAATTATGGCAACCTTAACTGCTATAATAATCAATGCATAGAAACAGAAGGTGACAACAAAAAAAAAAGGAAGCACAAGAGACCTCTTCCAAAGGTTCAAGAAAGCAAAGGAACATTTAACCCAAGAGTGGGGATGCTCTACAACCAGCAGGGGAACACATTGCATGATGAAGCAGAAATAAAAAGACGATGGAAACAATACATGGAAGAACTATATAAAAAAGATGAAAGGTTGACAGATACAATAAATTAAGAACCATATGAAGATGAACCTCCAATTTTAGAAAGTGAAGTGGAAGCTGCACTTAGATCACTTGGAAGAAATAAATCACCAGGAACAGCTGGCATACCAATAGATCTCCTCCAAGCCACAGAGATGGTATCTACTTTAGTTCTAACTAAAATCTGTCAACAAATATAGAAAGCAAAACAATGGCCCATAGATTTAAAATGCTCAATATACATTCAAATCCCCAAGAAGGGGGACATCAGGGATTGCAGCAACCACAGGACCATTGCATTAATTTCCTAGGCAAGCAAAGTGAAGCTCAAAATTCTACAACAAAAACTTTTACCATATATGCTGTGAGAAATACTAGATGTCCAAGCAGAGTTCAGAAAGGAAGAGCACTGGGGATCATATTGCAAACATATGTTGGATAATGGATTGCACTAAAGAATTTCAGAAGAAAACCAGCCTGTGCTTTATAGATTATACCAAAGCCTTTGATTGTGTAGATCATGAAAAGCTTTTGATTCCTTTTAAAGAAACGGGTGTGCCAGAATTGTCTTGATGCATAACCTGTACTCAAGACAAGAGGCTACCATCAGGACAGAATATGGAAAAATGGAATGATTTTCAATTGGCAACGGGGACAGGTAAGGTCGCATTTTATCACCTTATCTGCTTAACTTCTATGCTGAACATATCATATGTAAAGCAGAATTAGACATGGGGTAAAGAAGTGTGAAAACTGGAGGAAGGAACATCAGCAATTTCAGATATGCAGATGACTCCATACTATTAGAAAATAGCAAAGACTTGGAACAATTGCAGAAGAAAATAAAGAAATAAAGTGTAAAGGCATGTTTACAGTTGAACATTAAGAGAACAAAAATAATGACCACAGGTTTATATAACTTTAAAGCAGATAATAACGACATTGAAATAGTTCACAATTTTCCATACCTTGGCCCAGCCATTTGTCAGAATGGAGACTGCAGTCAAGAAATCAGAAGACTAGGCTTTGGAAGGGCAGCTATGAGCGAACTAGACAAGATCCTGAAGTGTAAAGTTATATAATTTAATACTAAAGTTAGGATTGTTAGGATCCTTCATCATATTTCCCATTTCTATGTATGGTTGTGAAAGCTGGACAGTGAAGAAAGGTGATACGAAGAATATAAACTCAATTGAAATGTGATGCTGGAGAAGAGTTCTACAGATACTGTGGACTGCTAAAAAGACCAATAAATGGGTCCTAGAGCAAATCAAACCTGAACTTTCCCTAGAAGCCAAGATGACTATATTGAGGCTGTGGTACTTTAGCCACATAATGAGAAGACAGGACTCACTAGAAAAGATAATAGTGTTTAGTAAGGTAGAAGGCACTAGGAAAAGAGAAGACTGCATTCCAGATGGATAGACTCAAAAAGGAAGCCACGTCCCTGATTCTGGAAGACCTGAGCAGGACTGTTGAGGATAAGCAACGTTGAGGTCTCTCATTCATAGGGTCACCATAAGTTGAAGTTGACTTGACAACAGTTAACAACAACAACCTATTTATTTATTTAATTTATAGCCTAGCTTTATCCCTGTACAGGACCCAAGATGGCTTATGTCCAATCTAACCATAAAATGGAGACGGGGAACTGCCCCGAGTTCTTTGCAGGACATAAAGATGAAATAAAGATGTAGTAATTAATCTTATCAGAATTCATTGAACATTCTTCAAAATTCCTAGTGAATAATAATAATAATAATAATAATAATTTATTTTTAACCCGCCCCTCTGCTCGGCAACCGGGGCAGTGTACAACAGGATTAAAACAGCAAGTTAAAACAATCCTTCCTAATCCTAACCCTCCCACCCCTTAAAACTAAATTAAACTAGTAGAGAATTAAAACAAAGATACAATACAATACAATATACAAAAAAAAAATGGCAGTAGCGGTAAGGGGGAGGATAAGCAATCAACTCCACTTGAGCTGGGAAGTTATTCCAAGAAGGCCTGCCAGAAGAGATCCGTCTTTAGCGCTTTCTTGAAGTTATCAAGACTAGTGATAAGACGGATCTCATCCGGCAGGCCATTCCAAAGTCTGGGAGCCGTAGAAGAGAAAGCCCTCTGGGAGGTCTGTGACAGCCTAGTGTTCATAGGCTGCACCAGGTTCCTCCCAGAGGACCGATATGATCATATGGGATGAGGCGGTCCCGGAGATAAGATGGACCCAAGCCATGTAGGGCTTTAAAGGTTAAAACCAACACCTTGTACTGTGCCCCGAAACTGATCAGCAGCCAGTGGAGAGATTTAAGCACAGGTGTTATATGCTCTCTCCTAGATGTACCCGTAATTAACCTGGCTGCCATATTTTGTACCAGTTGAAGTTTCCGGGTTAGGCACAAGGGTAGCACCATGTAGAGTGTGTTGCAGTAATCCAAACATGAGGTTACCAAAGCATGTACCACAGTTTCCAGATCCCTTGCATCCAGGTAAGGGCACAGCTGGCGTATCAGATGAAGCTGATAATAGGCACTCCTGACCGTCGCACTCACCTGACTAATCATGTGAAGCGATGAATCTAGGAGCACCCCCAGACAACGAACACAGTCCTTAGAGGAGAGTGTGACTCCATCCAGGACTGGAAGTTGTATTCCCAGACTTGGTTTCGGGCCTGTGACTGTCAGTACCTCTGTTTTGTCTGGATTTAGTCTCAATCTGTTTTTCCTCACCCAGTCCATTACCACTCTTAGACAGTCATTGAGAGGAGAGACGCCATCTGAAGTCTGAGCCGACAATCTGGTCATGGAGAAATATATCTGAGTGTCATCAGCGTACTGATGACACCGAGCTCTATGCCTCCGGAAGATCTCTCCCAGCGGCTTCATATAACATTAAATAGCATCGGGGACAGGATGGCACCCTGAGGGATGCCAAAATTATCAGTATTTAGAATATGAACTCACAAGTAAACTACTGTCAGTGATGATATGCCATGGATTTTAAAGGATATTAGAGAAATGTATGGAACACATCTGTCAAACAGATATTGCCAAATAAGCCACTCAGTATCTGTTATCGGGGAACAAAACAGGCCTTCTGTTCTGTTTGCAGGCTCCTCTGAGGCATGTGATTGGCTATTGACAAAAACAGGATGCTGGTGTTTGGAGCAGGTGAGCTTTCAGTCTAATCCAGCAGAGCTGTTCTTCTTCTTGTGCTTTTATATGTAAATTGGTATATTAACATGTATTAGGAACTGCAACCATTTGTGGTTTCCCCATATAAATATATAGCACAGTTTATGGATAGGGTCTTAAATTCTACTAAAGTTAGTAATGACTAAATCCCACTGAAACCAATGAGACACTATAGATTTTCCTTGTTTTTTTTTTTTTCCGGGCTGTGAGGCTGTGTTCTGGAATAGTTTCTTTCTGACGTTTTGCCTGCATCTGTGGCTGGTATCCTCAGAGAATGGTTGGGTAGGTGTGTGTGTGTGGAGTTTATATGCTGTGAACCCCTATTGGGGAGTATATGTAAATTTGTGTAATTGAATGGTTAGTTTCTGGGTATAGAAATGCAAGGTTCGTTAGTGTCTGTTTCGCTAACGGTTGGTTGATGGGCCATTATCTGCTGGGAATCCCCCTGTCCCTGGGTGGAATTCTTTTGTAAGTGTTGAGTTTTGATTCTATTGTATTTCACAACCGGAAGCCAGATTTTGTTAACTTTTAAGGTTTCTTCTTTCCTGTTGAAGTTGTCCAGGTGTTTGTGGATTTCAATAGCTTCTCTGTGCATTCTGACATGATAGTTATTGACCTGGTCTAGAATTTCACAGCCAGGGGAAAAAACCAAGGAAAATCTATGGATGCCAGCCGTGAAAGCCTTCGACTTCAAAGTAGGTTGCATCTATAGCTTCAATTTTATTGGTTTAATAGATCTGTCTGTCTGTCTGTCTTTCAAAATAAATCATGACTCCTTTCATTGGATTGGGGCTCTTTTGGGTTGCTATAGATTGCTATCTAAGGGTGACAATTGTGTATTTACATCTTCTGCACATAAGTGTTTGACATCAAACAAACACCACCATCTGCACATGTTCAGATATTGATTGTTATAGACCAGTGGCTCTTAACCTTTTCTTTACCAGGGACGCCCTTAAATATCCTTTGTTGCCATGGTAATAACACAATACACCATCCATTAAACCTTCCCTCAGAGGCACTGGAGGGGAGGGAAGACTTTTCTTCTGCTTCTTCCTGCAAATTTGTGGTTGGAGTGTATTGAATGACAATGCACAGGCCAAGCCAGCCAGCCAACCTTTGCCTTGGCTCCTGTCACATGGCCACATTACTGCAGGGAGGAGGTGGGCCAAGCAGCCCTCAAGCCTTCAAGGACCCCCTGTGAGGACCCCCAGGGGTCCTCAGACCACAGGTTAAGAACCACTCCTATAGAAAAAGGCCATGATCACATTCAGTCACAGGAACTTGTGCCATGGTGTTTTCTTTTGTGACATGTGGGTGGGACAAGAATTATGGATGTGGTTACAAACATCACATCTCCATGATGTACTTTGGTGACAGATATGTTCAAAAATTAGAAGATTATTCAAAAACTCATCTGAATTTGTCAACTGGTGAACAAATTGGTCATTATAATAGGTCCAATGTGTTCAGTTACACTTCCTTCTATGGTTACAGAGCTATGGAATGCAATGCCTCTGTGTGGTACTTCCTGCTGTATCAATGGAATAGTGTACAGGTGTTTTCTGAGGCTGCTGACACACTACAGAAATAATGCAGTTTGACACTGCTTCAACTGTCATGGCTCATGCTGTGGAATTCTGGGATTTGTAGTTTTGTGAGATATTTAGCCTTCTCTGTCAGAGAGCTCTGCTGCTACAACAAACTACAAACCCCAGGATTCCATAGGATGGAGCCATGATAGTTAAAGTGGTGTCAAACTGCATTATTTCTGCAGTGTGTCTGCAGGAGTCCTTTCGAGCTGATGTTAACATTTATGAATGGTTGTCCTGGAGAGGGATGCCTCCTGTTTGTTTTCTTTCTTTCTTACAGAGTTGCAATAGTACTGTATTTATTGTTGCTAAATGATGTCGGCGTGCAAAATTGTCTGTAGATATAATATTTCTCTTCAACCTTATATGGATGTCAACAGCTCAAGGCAAATGTATTACTACAGTATTTTTGTAAACAGATGGCCAGTTAATCAAATATGGGCCCAACAGCACCATGCTGATTTCCTGAGTTCTTTTAATGTTATAATTTAGTCAGTTTCTAACTCCACTGAAGTTGATGCAAATTGTGCCTATTTATGGAATCAAAGTCATGGCTGAAGAAATTGGGGAGGAGTCCTAGAGCAGAAAGCGAGCAAGAGTATCATTTGGACATTCCCTAGGTAATATACACCTTCTTGATAACCTTCACTCTGTATTGATGGTTTTATAATGGACATCTAAGACCACAGGATCAAAAGGAATATGTGAGTGTTATTGCTTTCAACCATTCCAAGTTGATTTCAGCTTCTAATTTAAAAAGCTACAGAAAGATAGCTTCTGTTTATTTTCCATTTCACCCAGTAATTATAGTGAGCAATAAGAAGGTGAGCCAAGATCATGAGTTCCACATTTCTTTGAATACAGATATAACCAGAAGCCATGCAATGAAGCTGAAGGTTACCTGGGTTGCTGATTGGTGGTCATGTAAGGGGTGATATTCAGAAGGATTAAATACAGAGGCTTCAGATGACTTCCCTGTCCCCATATGTGGCATATAAGGAAGCATAGAAGCCATTGTACAAGTCGTCTTTTAAGGAGCTCTTGTGTGAGGCTTTTGTTATTTCATTCTACCCTAAGTAGCAAAGAAAGTGTCCTCAATAGGTCTGACCTCATGGTTCAAAGGTGAAGAAAAGGTGAATACAATGTAGTACATGATATGTCTATGTGGTTAACTCAAGCTCAGTCCTGCACATGAACTAATAAATGAACTGATGATGATGATACTTTATTTATACTAGCTGTATCTGGTGTAACATACATTGTTAAAAAACTCCCCCCAAAGCACCTGGTAACAACCCTGTAAAGTAGGCCAGTGGATTTCTAAATTCTTCCTCTCCCTTCTCAGTGTTCCACATGCTTCCTGGAATTGCTGAGGGTGACTCACTCTGTTTCCCTGCCACTGCCGTGGTCACTGCCACCACCAGTTAACTGTCTGGGTCCCATTGCAGGTGACCCACCACTACTTCCACCAGTTGACTGCCTGGGTCCCCATCTGGGCCACAAACTGAGTGGTAGGAGTGGATTGTGAGGTGGAGAGGGAATTTTCATGTGAGTGGTGATTGGTGGGGTGTGGTTCCTGAGCAGCCAATTAGCACACTGGGAAAGGCAACATGCCCAAGAGAATTATATATATAGGTCCTTTTTCTCTGCCCCCAAAATCTAAAACTCAAAGTGACTTGCACATTAAAATATGCAAAATATAATTAGAAACTTACAAAAGATCAACATTAAAATAGAAATGGACTATTAACAATATTAAAACAACTTAAATATGCTACCAATGTACAAACTGTGTCAATTTCCTCTTTCAAGAAATTTCAGTAAGTGTAAATAAGTTAATTTCAGTGAGAATCTCATAATCACTTGGATTCTTTTCCATCACTAGGTTTGTTAAGAGCTAGCCAAGCCCTAGAGTAAGGATTTTTCCTACACACAATTTAAATGTTACAGAACTCATTTACTATTAATGCAACCAATAAACTTGTGATCATCTTTTACCTAGTGCAAGGTATCTTGCCTCACTGTTTCATGGCTGCAGATTGGGTGTGTGTGCCTTCAAGTTACCTGTCAATGTATGGCAACCCATGAAGTTCATAGGGCTTTTTAAGCCAAGGAATAGTTAGAGGTGGTTTTACCAGTTCCTTCCTCTGATATATAACCCACAGCACCTGGTGTCCATTGGTAGTCTCCCATCCAAGTACTAACCAGGGCTTACACCCTGCTTTGCTTTATGATCAGGCAGGATCCGGTGCCTTTACTACAAGTAGTAAGGATCTGGTGTTCTTGTTCTAAGTGCTTTTACAGAGTTTTGATGCATCTGACCACCTTAAGTGTATGCTAACTTCCAGAATTTTTTCATACATTCAGATGGACTGGATTGCATACAATAATGAATGTTCTCTATTCTGGGGAAATTCTGATGCTAATAATGCTATCAGAAATAGCACAAACAGTCAAATGAGTTCCAGTATTGTTGGGTAAATAGTTCACCAGTTGTCTTTTAGGAACCAACTGGTTCTGCATTCTGTGTTGCAAGCATCATATACTTGCCGAGTTATGTCACAAATAACTTAATTATCTTTGTGCAGTACCATGTTGTGTTGGATAAGTATTCTTAAATGGTTTAGTATTCTGAAGGCAGGGCTATCTGGAGTTGGCATCCTTTGAAGCACTAGAGAGAAACTTATTTATAAATATGCAATTATATCATAGGCAGAGACAAGCAGTAGACAAGTCTGAGCCAGGGAGTAGGTCTCTGACATCTCACAATACCCATGGAGAAGAATCTTAATGGTCCCATTTTTTTTATATATAAATCAAATTTTTGTCACTAATCAGTTGATTTTCATCTTATGCCAAACTGGTTTTTTTTGTTTTAAGCAAAGACTGCTTTTTTTTTTTTTTTGGTAATTTCATATGTTTTACATATATTTTAAATGCCTCTTGTATATTCCCCACTATGAGCTCAATTAATAAAATATCTACCACTCACTCCAAGGCATTAACAAGTAGAGATGAAAAGAATATTGTAAAATATATGTTTGTCTGACAGAGAAAATTTTGGAACATTACAGTTTGGACTTATTCTAAACAAAATTTGCACATATGCTTCTTGCACAGAAACCAGCATTTCCTATGCAGGAAGCAATACTTTCTGCACAGAAAAATAGTATTTTGCATAGAAATAATATCTTCTCTATGGAAGATGCTCTCTCCTGCATAGAAAATAGAGAAACATTTTTTTTTTCTGAAAGAAGTGTGAGTTGTGCTTAAAATAATTTTCCAACTATATCATTTTCCAAGTGGGAAGCAGCATTTTCTGCACAGAAAAAATATTTGTACAAATAAATATTATTTCCTCTGCAGAGAATGCTTTTCCTGCATATAAAATGCTTTCTTCTGTGCAAAAAACTTTTACTTTTGCACAAAGTCCCCAACTACAGTATTTGCTTCATAAAAAACAATATTTTTGCACAAAAGCATTTTCTGTAAAGAAAAGGTTGTTTCCTGTGCAAATTTTTTTGTGTGTGAATTTTGCATAGATTAAGTCCTGAACTATCAACAATTTTTTAATAAACAACAACTGTACAGTATTTTATGGATAGTATGGAGTTCCAGGGCAGATGGAAGTAGGTGCGGGTATTTTTGTATGCTTTCATACTTCAGAGGGCTTTCTGCATGGTTATTGAGCAAACTTGCCTGAAAGTAATACCAAACCTTTTTTTTTAAAAATGAGAAATTACAGGGGGGGGGGACTTTGGAGGACTGGGGAAAACATTCAGAGGGCAGAGTTTGCTCACCTGTTGTATGGCATGAGGTTGCAGGAAAATCAAAGGCCTGTATTCTCTATCAGCTACTTAGTTAAGTATACTTAACTAAGTAACCTCTCCTGGCCCAACCCCTCTCCAGACCTGCAAAAACATCATTAACCCGTGCTCTGATTGCTGGCAGAATGGCTCTCCTTCTTCCTATGAAGTAAACTAGGTGGAAATAGTGTCAAAATGATGACTAAGTAGTGATTATGAATACAAGAGAGTTACAGATGAGGAAATTTATGTAACTGTCCAAACACTGCCTGGGCAACCAGCTCAAGGCTGATTATTACGCAGCTGATTGCAGAGGCACAGCACAGTCAAGCTAATTACAGACAGAGGAATCAAGGCAGTGTGAAGTCAGACTCTTACTTTACTAGCAAGCAAATACATGTTCATAAGAAAAATCCAAATAACAAGAGTCAAACAGAGTTCAGAGTAGTCCAGCAGAATCCAAGTCAGGCAAACAGAGTTCAGAGTAACAAAGACAGTCTGGGTCAAACACAGCAAGCAAGAACTCAACAGGTCATCAGGTAGGTCAGATAATCTTCCGCAATGCTTGGAGTTCAAGGCTGTGTATTTATAGCTCAGTAGCTAACACACCTCCCCATTGATGCCCCCTGTTGTGGGGGAGAGGCTTGCGTACCTGAATGAAGTTTTGAGCTATGCTGGCAGCGGCATAATAGCCACTGGTAGGGTCTCCCATGCCAGACAGGTCAAAACTGAAGGGTCTGACAAAGAGCGTCAAAGGGCAGGATGGGCTCTCTAGCCTTATGGCAACCATCCTAGGAGAAGGAAAACTCTAATCCAAACCTGGGCAAATGGTGCTCATCCAACCCTGTAAGATCAACCATCTAAGAGAAGGAAACTCTAATCAAACCTATGACCTGAGGACCTCGTTGCTACCATCCATGCTTGCAAGGCCACAGCAGATAAAGTTGGTTTAAAGGGTGAGGCCAGTTCTGTGCATGCTGCACTCCACCAGAAAAATCCATTGCACAGGCTCGAAGGATAAATCCAATTCAGTGCACTTGCAGAAAGCACGGGATGAGTCCTTCCTGAAACTTCGTTTGCGAAGTAAAGCCAGAGAGAGAGAGAGAGATAACACAACTGCTGATTAACTAATTGATACTTGCTATAAATATGCTGAGACTATCTCAAGCCCTCCTTTTGTTGTCTGCTTGCTGAGAAGGTGGGTATAGGTAAGTTGTCCTCTGTATCTGAAGAAGCAGGACCCTTGGGCAGAGCTGGTACTGCACTATTGACTGTCTCTGTGGCCCGTGGCTCTGGAACATTCTCCTGTTCTGGTTCAACATGTCCTGGCATGTCCATTGCTTCAGTTTCTGAGTCCATTTCCAAGTTCTGGAAGCAGGGCAAGGCAGTAACTGTTTCATATTCTTGATCACTACTTAGGCACAATGTTGACACTATTGCCATGAAAGTAACTCCCCAATCTACTTTAACAGGCATCAGCTGCATGGGGAGAAGGAGGGCCATTCTTCTGACACAGATGAGTGATTTTTAATAAGATGGTGGTGGAGAGGTTGGGCTGGGAGAGGATACTTATCAGCTGATAGAGAATACAGGCCAAGATCTTAATAGAAATTACAAAACAAGGTGGGAACTGAAACTGTAGACTAGTCCTAGTGAAAGACTTGAAGCTTATTTTATTTTATTTTATTTTATTTCATTTATTGGTTTAAAAAGGCAAAATTGCTGTCCCAGAGTTTAGGAAAAGCCTGTTTTATTATTTCTCCAGAACAAAGGAAGTGCTGAAAGTTGCACTTGGAAAAAGTTCAAACAAGCTGAGGGTCAGCAACAGTTCTACACCAATGAGATCATACTTGCATAATGCTGCCAAAATACCTTATGCAATATTGATACAATCCTCCCTCCCCCCCTCCCAAAAAAAACCCACCACCACACATTAGGTGAATGAGCTGGGGGAGATCTACCAACACCTTGGGTGTGATGAGGCACGAGGCCAAAGGCCAACTGCATTTAGCAACCGGGAAGTTCATAAACTGTACATTTACAGAATACCTTAAATCCTCAGGGGAAGTTCTCCATTCAGAAAAGACAAAGTTGACAAACCAAGGGGGAATTTGTATAGAAAGCAGGGAAGTGCTTTACCAGAATGAGTTCATTAAAAAGAAAATGAATAAAATACTAATTAAAATAAGATGTTTTATGTTTTAAAAAAGGAGAGAGAAGAGAGAGACATAGGTTTAAGTGCCAGAACAGCTGACTGATTAAGCATGTTCTGAGTGTCTGGTCACCAGTTGGCAAACAAGCAGCTTTCAGTCTATAAAAACTATTTCAGTAATACTTTGAAAGCCCCAACAGTATGGAGCTCACTTGGGATTCATTATAATCTCATTAGGTAAGATTATATCATTTGGTTTAATGTCAATTGCCTTTCCATATCATGTCCGGTGGTTTTATGGTGTGGACAAATATTCCACTAAGGACTGTGCTGAGGTCATCAAATTTAAATTCTTTTCCTGAGTCACACTTGGCAGGAGTTCCCATTGCAACGTTCAAAACCCTCTTTGGAGGAAAATTGGAAATACATTCAGTGGAACAGGCACAATTTTACACTATTCTAAGTGATTGTCCTGACAGTGATTTGTCTTCAAGAGTCATCAAAACCTGACCTCTTAAGAGTCTGAGTCAAGTGCAAAACCAGTGCTTCCATTTTGTTCCATCAGTGCTAGAGACCAAAATATCCTGTATAACAGAGCATGTACCCACATTATTTCCACAACAGGGAAAAATAACAGGGAGTTCACTACTTTCTAGAGAAAGAAAAATAGCCTAATAATTTTTACACAGAGCTCCAGACATTGTTTTTAAAAAGTAATTACAGCTCCAATCCCCTTCAATAATTACTTACCATGATTTTTACAAATTTGTAAATGTAACTAAGAAAGTAAACAATTATGTTTACAAATTTGTAACCTTAATGATAATTTGTAAAGTGTAACAATAACGTTGAGTACCTATTTGGGAGGCCTTGGAGGTATAATTGCTTTTTAAAAGTAGCATCCTGAGCTCTGTAAGGAATCCATTAGGCTATTTTTCTAACTATTTACTCGACAGCCAGAGTGGTATAGTGGTTTTAGTGTTGGACTAGGACTCTGGGAGACTGAGATCTGAATCCCTACTCAGCCATGGAAACCCACTGGGTGACCTTGGGCAAGTCACACACTCTCAGCCTCAGAGGAAAGCAATGGCAAATTCCCTCTGAACAAAACTTGCCAAGAAAACCCTGTGGCCTTAGGGTTGCCTAAGGTTGCATTTACACAGCAGATTTTATTATGGCAAATTGCATTTTAGTGCTTTTTAGCAGCAGTACTGGTCGGTTTACACGATGTATGGGGGATTCCGTTGCTTTGTTTACTATTTCGCTTTATGGTCCAGACACGGCAAAGGTGCGGGGGCGTGGCCTTCCAAGCAGAGAGCAAGCAGAGGAGGGGCTTGATGGGGGGGGAATAGATCCTCTGTGAATGAAAGGACTTGGAATCCTGCATTTTCTTGCTAAACAAAGAATCACAAACTGCCAAAATAGCAGGGGGAAAGATCAGAGAAAACTTTTCTCTCTCTCAATCTCTCCCCCCCCCCGAAGCAGAGACAGCAATCACAGCTGAGGAGAAGGAGGGGCTTGATGGAGGGGAATAGATCCTCCATGACTGAAACTTGGAATCCTGCATTTTCAAGATTCACAGACTTGCAAAATAGCAGGGGGAAAGATCAGAGAAAAATTTCTCTCTCTCTCTCTCTCCCAAGCAGAGACAGCTGCTCACAGCCAAGGACGAGGGGCTTGATGGGGGGAAATAGATCCTCTGTGACTGAAAGGACTTGGAATCCTTTTTCTTGGCAAACAAAGATTCACAGACTTGTAAAATAGCAGAGAGGATGGATTTTTCAAAATTTCCTAATCGCTACTGAATCTCCCTCCCTCACTCCACATCTATCCAGCCCACCCCTTCATCATAACAACCAATCACAGTGGAGCTCTGCTGCAACTGTATCAGAAGATTGCTGGTAATTTACACAGCCCTTAGCAAAATGGTTGTTTACACAATCAATAATGTGCTAAGTTGCGCCTAGTTTGCAAATAACTCTGCATAAATAGCGACATCCCCTGTCATGCTATATTTGGGTGTTTTATCTTCCCCCCTTCTGAATGAGGCGATGCTGTGGTGTGGTCCATGGAAACAATGAGCAATCTTTGTGGTATATTTAGGGGAATATTTGCCCGTGGAAACACAACCTAAGTTGGACACAACAACTTATTTACTTGTTCTGTTCTCAAAAGTAGCTAAGATAGTTACTTTTAGCAAAAAAAAAAAAAAATCATCTGAATACTATAAGATACTCACCTCTGGTTTAAAAAATGCTCTCTTCTCACCCAATTCATTGTCACCCACAAGAGAGCACAAGCCAACAACACGAGCCAGCACTTGAACCATGTAATACTCCTACTTCAGCACTTAGTGAGGCTACATCCTCAGTCCTATAAAAATAACTTTAAAAGTTTCAGATACACTGAAAAGAGGAGTCAGGTTATCCCATCTTAAGTCACTATCATAATGTAGCTATAACTTCAGTATTTAAAAATATTTTGAAAATGGTAAAAAAACAAAAACAAAAAACAAACCCATGATTTCCAAACGTGATGAAAAGAATTCTGGACTTCCAAGAATCTTTGTAATTCAGGACTTACTCTGCACAGAATTCATATGTAGTTATACACTGGACTGACTATGTGACGAATGTTGCTGTCCTTGAGCAAGCAGGGATCACCAGCATTGAGGCCATGATATTGAGAACACAGCTGCGCTGGGCAGGGCACGTTTCTAGGATGGGGGACCATCACCTCCCAAAAATACTACTCTACGGTGAACTCGCCACGGGTCAGCTTAAGAGAGGCGCTCCAAAAAAGCGATACAAGGACTCCCTGAAACAACATCTCAGGCTTGGCCAAATTGATCACCAACAGTGGTCCGCCCTGGCCTCACATCGGGAGGCATGGAGACGCACTATCCACAATGCTGCAGCCTTATTTGAGAACTCACGATGAACAAGTCTTGAAGAGAAACGACAACGCAGAAAGAATCACAACCCAAAAACATCACCCAAGGAGACCTTCTGCTGTGCTTTTTGCAACCGGACTTGTCTATCTCAGATTGGCCTTTTTAGTCATCAACGCGCTTGCAGAAAGCGCGGGATGAGTCCTTCCTGAATCTTCGTTTGCGAAGAAAAGCCAGAGATTTTCCATGGAAAAAACATTTTCTGCATTGAAAATGGTATTTCTATGCAGAAATATTATTTCCTGCACATAAAATGCTGGGTTTCTTTTTGTGCAAAATAACCATGTGTAAATTTTGTACAGAATAAATCCTGTAATGCAAATATTCTTTGAAAGCCATGTAGTTTTTGAAGACTATCTCACAGTAGGAGCAAAATTGTTAAAATTACTCATTGCTTCCTTTGAGATGAAACTTAGTGAAGAATTACATCCCTGCTTTATTATTTGGGAAAGGAATTCATTGTATGTAGCTTGTTATTTGTTGCAGGATAGATTTAATTTAGTATTGCTCCGGAATCATAGAATCATAGAGTTGGAAGAGACTACAAGGGCCATCTAGTCCAACCCCCTGCTGTGCACAAATACTCAATCAAATCATTCCCAACAGATGGCCATCCAGCCTCTGTTTAGAAACCTCCAAAGAAGGAGACTCCACCACACTCTGAGACAGTGCATTCCACTGCCAAATAGCTTTTACCATCAGGAAATTCTTCCTAATCCTAGAATCATAGAATTGCAGAGTTGGAAGAGACCACAAATCTCTTTTCTTGTAGTTTGAACCCATTGCTCCGTGTCCTCGTCTCTGGAGCAGCAGAAAACAAGCCTGCTCCATCCTCAGTTTGACATCCCTTCAAATATTTAAATGTGGCTGTCATGTTCCCTCTCAACCTTCTCTTCTCCAGACTAAACATGCCCAGCTCCCTAAGCCGCTCCTCATAGGACATGGTTTCCAGACCACCTACCATCCTGGTCATCCTCCTCTGGACACGTTCCAGCTTGTCAATATCCTTCCTGAATTGTGGTGCTCAGAACTGGACACAGTATTTCAGGTGAGGTCTGACCAAACCAGAATAGCGTGGCACTATTACTTTTCTTTGTCTAGACACTATACTCCTATTGGTGCAGTCTAGAATCTCATTGGCTTTTTTAGCTGCTATATTACACTGATACACACTTCATTGATATTGACTGAGCTGCTATGATGGCTGCAGAGGATACAGAGATGAACAAGGTAAGAAAGCAGGCAGCAGTAGGCTGTGATCCACAACAGTGAGGAGTAAAGACCAGAGAAGGGAAACTTACAGGTGATTACTACTGGCTAGAAATGTAGTCTACAATAATGCTTGTTAAACTATCTGATGTGAGGGAACAGCAAACTTTCCCTCCAATGTGCCAGGAATGGGGGTCATAATTGAGCCCATTGTATAGAATTGTTTCCTTCTTTCTTGGAAACTCTTCAGGGAGAGCAACTGATGCTCAAAGACCAGCACCCTGTCCGTGGACCAGCATTTTGAGTTGCACTGGTTTAGGTCCCCAAAAAGAATATCTTACATCAAATCATAAGTACCCCAGAATTAAAGTAATAATTCTGCATTATGTACAGGGATTGTAATTTGGGGTATTTTAAAGGATTATTTTGTTCTTCACATATCTGTGCCTATTTTATTGCCTAGTATGCAAGGATCAATGTGTCCAGTTGAGTTTGTTCCAATCTTGTACTTTCAATATGGCATATGGACACAATACAGACCAAATTATTTTCATGGGGACCATGAGGGTGTTGACAATTGTCAGTAATATGGATACAATCTTAATTCCACTCTTTCTTTTCCCCATTTAAAGCATCTGAAACATGTCCATTTTGAGACTAAGGATAGGATTTCTGGATCAGGGAAATTACCATTGTATGCATTTGACCTTTGCCCATTCTAGTTTGTAAAGGCAGCCAGAGGTGGACTGACAGACTAGGTGGTGGAAATTAGCAACTGTGAAGATTTTATTCCACCCAGGCAGAAATTGGCAGTAGTTAAAGCCCTGTAAAAGAATCTTTTGGGGTAAACGGCTTTGGGGTACAATTTTTGAGTGTTACGATATGGGAGCAAGTTGTTCCTGACATAACTATTTAGGACATTTTCAGACATGCCAAAATCCCTGTTTGCCGCACGAGCAGCCTCCCGAAACTGCTGCGCGGCAAGGGTCTTCTTCGGACGACGCTGTGCCTCTGGCGAAACCGTCCGTGTCACTTCCGTGAAGCTTGGGACGGCTCAGCGCCATATTTCAAGCACGGGCAGCCTCCGTGATTGAAATATTGCGCGGAGCCGTCCCAAGCTTCACGGAAGTGACACGGACGGTTTCGCCAGAGGCACAGCGTCGTCCGAAGAAGACCCTTGCCGCGCAGCAGTTTCGGGAGGCTGCTCGCGCGGCAAACAGGGATTTTGGCATGTCTGAAAATCTCCTTAGACTTGGTTGTGGGGTAGAAACAGGGTTGATCACCCAAGTTCTTTGCAGAGAACTAGTGGGAGGTTGATCTCTTTTGGTTCAGCTAGTGCAAAATGGCTGCTGCAAAGTGGCTGAAACCCACCAAAGACTGGCTCCCAACACCTGCAAGTTATCCACTCCAGGCTCAAGTGTAACCAATTTTTTGGGGGGGGGCAAAATGAGATCATTGCATCCCAATAAGAATTCTGCTCCTTCCCAGTAACATTTTCCCCCAGTTTCACAATTTCTAGCATTGTTGAAAGTGAGACATTGAAAATCACTCAGATCTGGAACTTATATTTGCTATATTTGTAGTCTTTTGGTAACTTTGCTTGGTGCTTGCCTTTGAATGCCTCAACTCTATTTCCAATTGCTCAACTGAAGTTTTAATTTACTGCAATGCCATACATTTGGGGACTGAAGAAAATTTTATGTTTGTGTGTGTGGGAACAATTCTTATTTGGGAGATGAAATGCCCTCACTCCTTCCCCTTCAGCTACACCCCTGCATGGACTGTGACCCTCCCCCCCCCATGCTACTACATGAAGTCACTGGTGCTAACGAGGCAGGAACGGGGCATTTTCAGCAGGTCTGAAAAAGTCCTATATTTCCTTTTCACTGTATGCTGAAGAACTATGAAAGTTCCAAATCAGTGTTTGGAGACAGTGATGGACCTGATGAAGTTAAACAAACTAAAATGTAATCTGCAAGATACATGTGCTATTAAGAAGCTCTCCACTCCAGGGATAGGATGACAGCCTGTTCTGGATAGGAGTTGTGATCCTATTAAAACATCAGACTGGTAGTTTGGGAGTTTTCCTGGATCTGGGCCTATTATTAGAAAGTCAGGCATTGGCTGTGGCCAGAAGTGTTTTTGCCCGGTTTTGTCCGATGCGCCAGCTGCATCTGTTCCTTGTACAATCAGACCTGGCCATGGTCCTACACATATTAGTTACATCTCAATTGGACTGCTGCAACATGCTGTGTATGGAGCTGATCCTCAAAACCACATGGGAATGTCAGTAGAGTTTTAAGTGCAGCTATTAGTTTAATGGGGAAAAGTACAAGCATATTGTATCAACTGCAGTATAATTCAAGGTGTTAATTATTGGTCATAAGGCCATTAAAGGCTTGAGTCTTGGCTACCTGAAAGGCCATCTTGTTTCACATGACAAGCTCCTTTAAGATCAGCTGTGATACTTTTTTCATGTGTTTTTGCCTCAGAAGCTTACTTGGTGACAACATGTGAGAGGGTTTTCTCTGTGCCAACATCCCATATAAAAATTGCCAGAAATAATTTCCCTCTTTATCTATGTTCCACTGGCAGTAAAGACATTTTCCTCTTTGAGCAATTTTTCAGCCCTTTTGAAGCTCAGTTTTTGCTCACTGATGCAAAGTCTGGGCTTTGTATTTTTCTTTTTGCTGCTGCTTTTAACTTTCTGGAAATGTATGTTATTGGCTATTGCTTTATGTATTTTAACTATTTGAGAAACTGCTCTGAGTAGCCCTTTTTTTGAAGTGGAAAAATTGGTTGTATATCTCTTCAGTTAAAATAAATATGTAATAAAATTTAGTTGGTCTGCCTCCATTACTCTAGATGGAGTTAGATTTGGAGTGTGTATCCATTCATTCCTTCTTAAGGATTCAACTCAACAGCTTCCATTTTCTCATTTACTTTGGGAATACAGATTGAAAACATGTAATGGTGCTTCCTGTCAGCTCTGACATGCAGAATACTTCAGCTCCTGGAGTGTTTATTTTATTTTATTTATTTGTTGGATTTATATACTGCGTTTCTCCCAAAATGGGATTCAAGGCAGTTTCCCTGTAGTGTTTCTGAGTGCTTTTGGAGGAACATGAAGACTTTTGGTATGAAGAAGAATCTGGTCCCAAGTTTTATTCATGGGTTAATTTTTTTCAATTGCACTCCATAGGAGGTGTTCATGTCTTAGAATGAGCTGGTGAGGAAAGTCAAAGAATTTCCTTTCCTAGAATGTCTCTGCTTAATTGTGAATCTTGCTTGCTTCATTCATTCATCTTTGAGGATCTTTATAAGATGAGGGTAGGTCCTTACTGCCAAGCAGTTTTAAATCCAATTGGTTTAAGTGGAAGTACTTAGGGCTACAATCACATCTACACTTACTATGCACATATTACAATGCAAGCTTAAAGTCCCACTTAATTTAATGAGACTTACTTTAGGCAGATTTGCACAGGACTGGACTCCATTTATCAAATATTTAGGTTTTGCTGGGGCATGTCCAAAATAAAAAGTATAATTACCCATTCTGTGCTCACTCTTGCAAACCTCAAATCACTTTTGGGTCTGAATTTCAATATTAAATCACTTAAGTGCTTCTGCTGGTGGAGGTGAGGTGGGAGAGATTTCCCTCACAATGACCCTTTGGGACCCTAATTGAGACAACTTTGTAAATGTCAGCTACGTTATAAATAAAATGTGTCTGAAAATAATACATCTGAAGAAAACGGGATTATTCCCACATGGGAAAGGATTTAGGTTTATTTTAACCTTACAGTCATGTTATATGAGAGTCATGTTGGTTTTCAGCCACACTCGCACATTTGTTAGTTGAAATTGCCAGAAAATAATTTAGAGAAAACACAGGGCAAAAAAGAAGCAGGTAAGTACAAAGGAAGATGATTTTAAAAAACCATCCCATCCCTCCCCTCTCTCTGTATGTCTCTGTGTTATGTGTGAATACAAGGGATTATTACTTATCTTCTCAACTGCCTGGTTTTTGAGGGGTTTTTTGATATGTAAAATGAACACATACATTAAACAGGCATCTCATAAATTATTTGGCAAAAAAGTCTGTCACAATGAGGTTTGGTGTTACAGCATTTGTTCTTGATTACATAAGAGCTTGTCTGCACTGGCCAGAATATGCTGGCTTCCTACCAGTGTATTCTGGTTCTGGCTCTCTCTGAAGCCAGGACGGAGGCCCACAGCATGTGATCAAGACTGTTCACATGCAGGGGGCCTTGATCACATGTTCCAGGCCTCCATTTTGGCTTCAGAGAGAATAAAGCAGACAGCAGTGGAGGCAGCCACTGGTACAGGCCAGCATGAAGGTATGGACTCCTGCATTTCCGTAGGGCCCCCTATCTGTTTTTTCTGAAGAAGGTGGTTTTCTGAAGGAGGTGGTTTTTCCCAGATGTTAAAACATAACAACGTAACAGGCTTTACTCTATCTTCCCCTTGTCTTTGCCCTGGGCCTCATCAGGGCTGCCTGGGTACAAAATGGGGCAAAAGCCCTGCATCATATGGACTGCAGGGGTCCAAAATGGGGGCAAGATGGAGGTAAATAGCTCATCTAGACATGCCCTAAGAATCACATTACAGATAATAAAGTAATGGGGGTGGAGATGTTGAATATGAATCTATGTGAAATGTAGCTTGATATGCTAACAGAGATATTGATAAAGCCTTGTGTTACTTTAAATGATCTGGTAATTTCCTGTACAGTCTCTGAAGGAATATTTTCAAGATATTTGGTAGATTTGTTTATATACAAAGAAGACTAGAATCTTCCATGTTTTGCAAAATTTTATATAAAAGTGAGGAGGCAGAATCATTATTTAGAGGAGTAAGGAGAGTGGGCTTCCTCTAAGGCACCGGTGGACCATATTAAGGTAAGCAAATTCAGGCAAAAGCAATACATTTTGGACCAAAATGTCTGTCTCCTATGTGCTGCATAGATTTTCCTGGTTGGCCATCCTGAGGAGTTTCCCTGCCCCCTGCACTTGCATGAGCCACACTGTCTCATAATTTGTATTCATGGACTCCTAGTAACAAGGTTTGACAAAATTGGAACAGCAAGTGGCTTCTAAACAGTGTTTGCTGTATCACTGATGATGACTCACAAGGGCAGAATAAATAATCTCAACTTCTCCTCCCATAATGGTGAATGAATGAATGATATGAAGCTATGAGCTGGTGCAAATAGAAATAAGAGTTAATCACTTACTAGCTTGTTTTACTACTTTTGTTCCCACACAACTCTTGCCAGAAAATGTTGGGACAAACATCTTTGGTTCATGAAAACCTTATAACTGCTGACTGGGATTTGAAGAAGAAAAGACTTGAGTTAGGACTTTTTTGGATGCATGAAATATAATGCAAGCAGCCTCGTTGCGTTGTGAGGCTGCTGCACTGCAGAGCATCGGTTTCGGATGACGCTCGCCCCTGCCAGTACTGTTGCGGTACCATGGGGAGAGTTGAGCATCATATTTCGTTGATTTTTAAGCATGAAAGTTGATCGTGATTAAAAATTGATGAAATATGACGCTCAACTCTCCCCGCAGTACCGCAACAGTACCGGCAGGGGCGAGTGTCATCCAAAACTGATGCTCTGCGGCGCAGCTGCCTTGCAACGCAACGAGTCTGCTTGCATTATATTTCATGCATCTGAAAAAGTCCTTAGACAAGTCTGGTTGCATGGAAAATGATTCAACTTAAAGATTGCAGCTGAACTCTGAAATCTGGGTGTGTTAACTGTTCAAAAGAATGCCCATCTAAATTCTGGTTGCATGCCCATCCCCTCATCCATTCACCACATCACTCAAAAGGGAGGTATAATCATTCTTTTTTTCAGTTTTTCCCTGCTGAGTTTCACATGTGTTCATCCATCAGTCCATTCCATCTGGTCAGGGTGGGAGATAAAGATGCGGGGAGGGGGGACAGAATTGATGTGAGTAGGGAATTTATAGGAATATAGCCAAATGCTTTATATTATGTCAGTTTATTGAAACACCTAGCTTGGTACAGTCAACACTTAATGGCTCGGCAGGATCTGACGCACAGTTCTTTTTGAGTTCTACCTGGAGGTGGCAAAAACTGAACCTACAACTTTCTGCATGAAAGGCATGTACTTTACAATAATACCCTAGCACCTCCGCTCTCAATAATTTTTTATTCCTTATTTTCAAAAAGAAAGAAAGAAGTGCAATTTAATGATTGACGCAGAAATGACGAGACCACACACATAGGATTGGGTTAAAATACGGGCCACTTTATTGATATATTTCCTATTTATTGTGATTTTCTTGAGGTATGCTGAGTGTGGGAAAAAGGGGGGAGATCCCTCAAGGGGGCACGCACATGGGCGGTTGGTCACAGCCGACCTAACCCCCAGCGTCCCTGGGCGACTCACCTGAGCCCCAAGGGGAATCCCGGTGTTCGGGGTTCCCCTTGGGCGCCATCTGCTGGAGGGCCCCCGCGTCAGGAAGGACATCCCTAAGCCATGTAGCTTCTTGAAGGATCTCCCCCCCGAGGCTGACCCTAAGGATACCCTACATCCCTGTACCCTATCCATTAAGGACGCCGGTACAGTTCAGTGATAGATATCCTACCACTCAATTTGAGGTTGCCATAGGTGAACGCCAAGTTATAATCTCCCCGCCCCCTGCAAGTGACCACCTATTTAAAGAAACTCACCCGGAGCCAATTGTCAATGTCCAAAGCGACAGTATGGGGTAGGCAAAACACCCCTCGGAAAAGAGCAGGTAAAAATTCCTACCCGGCCCAGAATGCGACCAGAAATGTCATACTGTGGCAGAGGCAGGGTGGGTGGGTTTCGATCAGAAGGAAAGAGGAGGAGACCAGGGGAGGCTAGGGGTAAAATAGCCTTAGCTTGGCGCCTCCCCTGACTCCTCCCAGCCAGGGCATGTCCATGCCCTGGCTTGCCCATGGGTTCGCCTCCCTGCCCATCATTAAAACACCTCCCCCGGATCCACCATTCTTCAGGATCCGGGGGGGTGTCTGTTAATGATTGACGCAGAAATGACGAGACCACACACATAGGATTGGGTTAAAATACGGGCCACTTTATTGATATATTTCCTATTTATTGTGATTTTCTTGAGGTATGCTGAGTGTGGGAAAAAGGGGGGAGATCCCTCAAGGGGGCACGCACATGGGCGGTTGGTCACAGCCGACCTAACCCCCAGCGTCCCTGGGCGACTCACCTGAGCCCCAAGGGGAATCCCGGTGTTCGGGGTTCCCCTTGGGCGCCATCTGCTGGAGGGCCCCCGCGTCAGGAAGGACATCCCTAAGCCATGTAGCTTCTTGAAGGATCTCCCCCCCGAGGCTGACCCTAAGGATACCCTACATCCCTGTACCCTATCCATTAAGGACGCCGGTACAGTTCAGTGATAGATATCCTACCACTCAATTTGAGGTTGCCATAGGTGAACGCCAAGTTATAATCTCCCCGCACCCTGCCATAGATAGGGGCAAGTGTCTACTTAGCCCCTATCCCCCAAGAGGGAAGCTAATACAGCCCTCACCCCCTGCCGCATACCATCAAGAAAGAGCTGGATCCCCGTGTCGGACAAGTGGACCCCGTCAACCCGATAGAGTTCCGGGCGTTTATATGAAATGCCCGGGTACTGTATAAAATGGCCAAGGCCGTCATCCAGAGCCCTGTGAATAGCCTTGTTCACTTTCTTACGGGCAATATCCAACAGCTTGGGGGGACCGTCGCCAGGGTAGGAGAGTCGCGGTATGATGTCAGACCAAACCAAGGAGGTACATGGCCACGCAGCCTTAATCCGTCGCATGTCAGCCACGGCCTGTAGCGACAAGGCTCTGCCCTTCAACAGGCCAAGATCATTGCCGCCAAGGTGGATAACCAGGACATGTGGAGGAGGTCCACGACGCTCCTGCAACAGGAAAGAGATTAAACCATTCCACCTCAAACCACGTTTGCCAAGCCATTCGATAGAGGCAATGTCACCCAGACCCAGCTGCGGACCCAACGGGCTCCTCCTGGCATGTCGTGCTGCCCAATACACAAAGCTGTGGCCACAAATCAGTACCCGGTATCTCATATCTGGAAAAGAAAGCACAGACAATCAATTGCATAGCGGTCGCACATAACCCTTGTAAGCAGCAGACTTCCGACTCCTCCCAGCCAGGGCATGTCCATGCCCTGGCTTGCCCATGGGTTCGCCTCCCTGCCCATCATTAAAACACCTCCCCCGGATCCACCATTCTTCAGGATCCGGGGGGGTGTCTGTTCTTCACATATATTGCAAAACATTTGTAATAAATATGGTGAAATTTCTCAGGTTAGTTGGCAGTGTCACCTTTTCCCCCCTTACAGCAAAAATGGTCAGGAGAAACATCTGCAGGCATTTTGAGGGAAGTGAAATTTTAAATAAATTGAATAAGATTAATAAAATTATGTATGTGTGTATGTTTCTAACATCTCTGCTGTTGCAAGCTAAGCAAAACCTTATACCCTGTTTGAGTGTTTGAGACACTGGCATTTTTAAAATTTGCAGTGTCTCAGTGTTCTTTAGAGTGGGTAGAAGGTTTAGGTATGACTTGAGTTTGGAAGAACTTGACAGACCTAAGGAACAAAGCTGACTCAGTTTCCTTTATGATTCTAAGCATTGGCTTCAGAGTGAAGTCTGTGTAATACAATATCTACATGTGGAAGGAATGAAGAGATCTGCCATATTAATTCCTGGCAATGTCAGAACAGAAGCCAAGAAATTGAAAGTGACTCACTGGCATCACCTCTCACCAAAAGGACAAAGCTGTGCTGTAAGGAGCTGGAGTAGTGGAGAAAGTATCTGCTGATCTCATTTTGTATAATATTGAAGCATGGCAGGGGTCCGTGTAAATCCTGCAGCTCATCACACTTGTGGATTCCCAAAATATTCAAATGGGACTGATTATAGGGATCTGAGGTATCAGTTATATAGTGTTCTAGACCTGGTTCTTCTGATGTCAGATGCCTGAATCCTCTAAATTAAATCAAATTGCGAGTCCCAACCAACTTGGTTTACTGAATTAATGAGAACTTGTTAGG
This sequence comes from Gambelia wislizenii, assembly GCA_030847615.1. NCBI lineage: Eukaryota > Metazoa > Chordata > Lepidosauria > Squamata > Crotaphytidae > Gambelia > Gambelia wislizenii. The sequence continues at coordinate 40,886,600 of JAUMIR010000004.1, forward strand.
TGAACACTTACATAAGCTTGATTGATTCAGTGGATCTACACTAATTGGGACTAACAGTTAGCTTTAGGTCTCCCTTCTTCCATTTTGGTTATAGCTCATATGAATGGGTTCCTACACAGTTATTGGAGATCTAAACCATACTTCTTGTCCTACTGGTAGATTGTCTTGCTAATGTGTAGACCACCTATACATGCCACCAGATTACCATGGTTGTCTTTAAGGAAGTAACCTGCACATAAGAACTTCTATAATATAGGCTTCTTCCTTGTGGATGACCATAATAATGTAAAACAGATTACCTATTGTTTCAGCTGGGACCAAGTATGTAGTCCCACATACTGCCAATTGTGCAATGCCTCTTCACAGCAACAAAGTGTAAAGGAGAATTGTTTTCCAAGCTTAACTAGTTGCTTTGGAGAAACACCTGCCTGAACAGTCAGAGCTGTTTGGCAGTGGAAGACACTCCCTCGGAGCGGGGTGGGGTCTCCTTCCTTGGAGGTCTTTAAACAGAGGCTGGATGGCCATCTGTCGGGGATGCGTTGATCGTGATTTCCTGCATGGCAGGGGGTTGGACTGGATGGCCCTCATGGTCTCTTCAAACTCTGCAATTCTATGATTCTATGATTCTATGAACACAACAGGGATGGTTCAGGGCATGTTGCTTCTTTTTTGGGGTGGGTGGGGGTGGGTTAAAGTTTAAATCAATCATGGTTTGCAAATAGACCAGAGGAGAGATGCCAAACAGAATTCAAAACAAACATGGTAGAAAAGCTAGACAGAACAGTGTGAGGTCAACATACCTGACTGCAAGGAAGTCAGCATGAAAACCAAAGTTTTGCTTTATAGGAGACCTAGTGATGCCCTTTGTCTAGTACAATGTCCCCTGCCCAGCCCAGCCTCTGTCCTCTAACACCACAAGTTCAGGGTGCTTGACAGTGTCTCAGTTTGGGAGTGGAACCACCCAGCCTAAAATCTCTCCTTGAGAGGAAAGTGTTTTCTCTGATGAACTTTCAAGTGAGCCAGGGAGTACATCTGTCCCTTGAGTGCACACTTCTCATCCTAGGTAAGCCCTGCTTCGTGGTTGTTGTCCTTGTCGAGCTGTGGAGAGTCCTTCTCCGTGTCTCTCTCCTTCCCCCCATGGTATGCTGGAGGCTGGAATTCACTCTGTGGAGCATCACCAAGCCAACTAGGTTGGCAATGGAAGGGAAAACCAGGACCCTGCAGAGTGTGTGTGAGACAGAGAGATGGTCACTCTGGTAGTGCTACTCAGCCAGTGGGGCCTGTGGAATGGGATGGTTGATCCCTGGCACCAAGGCTTGCAGGTTGTGGAGCTTGCTGGAGTACTTTTGCCAGACCTTGAAGTATATCTTTTTCCATTCCATGTACAAAACTCAACTGGACTGGCACTTGAGTCTTTCTTCGATACCAGTCAAAGGACAACTTCTTCCACTCCACCTGTAGGTAATTTGGAGGTGTTGGACAGACCTCCAACACCACTCTCCTCTAACACATGCCTGTTGTCTCTTAGGATCTGTGACCAGAAGAAATCACTTTGCCTAATAGTATGGCCAGCTATTCCAGTATACACTAGAATAAATTTTTGTATACATAGAATCATAGAATTGTAGAGTTGGAAGAGACCACAAGGGCCATTCAGTCCAACCCCCTGCCACGCAGGAAATCACAATCAAAGCATCCCTGACAGATGGCCATCCAGCCTCTGTTTAAAGACCTCCAAGGAAGGAGACGCCACCACGCTCCGAGGGAGTGTGTTCCACTGCCAAACAGCTCTTACTGTCATTGAACATTCTTCTTATAAGCAACTAAGAGGTACGTTTAGCCTTCCATTTTACACTCTAGGCTGCAAAGTTTCTCCATAAGGGAGGGGGAATTTGTCCTAAACCAAACAATTATCAATCTGGCTGCATCATTCTAGAGCAGGTTGCCAGACATGATATGGGATGAGACTCCTAGGTCTTGGAGTGGGATGAAGAACTGTAAAGCTCCATCAAGCAGGACCTTCCAAACTCCAGCTTTCAGCTGCAGCTGTCCTTTGCCAACAAGGCCATTGCCTTGCCAGTGGAGAGCAACTGGTGGAGGTGGCAACACAGAGGAATTCCCAGCTCTTGTTGCTTGGGTACACAGCAATAATGTCACACTTAATGCTGTGCATCCTGCTCCAAGATCTGTTAAGAAGTCCAGTCGCATATCCAATGTGGTATTCTGGGGTGAGGAGCCCTCTGGTGTGCTCCTTAAGAAAATATGTTACATTTTTTGAGAACACAAAAAGGGCCATTTGTTGTTGCATGCCTTCAAGTTGTTTCTGACTAATGTAGACCCTAAAGTGAACCTACCATGGGCTCTAGTTGGCAATATTTGTTCAGAGAGGGGGTTGCCTTTGCCTTCCTCTGAGGCTTAGTGTGTGTGACTTGGCTAGGGTCACCCAGTGGGTTTCCATGGCCAAGAGGAGATTTGAACCCTGGTCTCCATAATCATAGTCCAGTACTCAAACCATTACAACATGTTGGCTCAAAAAAGCCCATATCCTTCAATATTTCACAAAGGAAGACAGCTGGACTGACAGTAACATCACTGTTCTTTTAAGCTCTAGCGGCACCATTAGCTACTAGAGTACAACTTAGTGACACTATATTGCATGGAGAATGTCCTAGGTTCAGTCTCTGCTAACTCTAGGTAAGACTTCTGCTTAAACCACTGGAGAGAGCAAGTTATAGTCAGCGTAGATTATAATGAAGTAAATGATCCATAATATCTGACTTGGTTTAAGTCAGTTTATTATATTTCTATGATTAAGATTCATTTCCACCTGTTGATCCCTGTAACTTACTCTTTGCTGTAGCTTGTCTTGTACTGGATTTTGAAGCTGGGTCTTTTGGTAAAAGATCAGGATCACCCCATTGTTAGGCAGGGTGAAGCAGCTGCCTCTCTGGCTGATCTTGGTTGTCATGAAAGAACCACAAATTATTAGCTATCAAATTTATTATAGTCGTTAGTGCTGATACTGGCCTAAATCCTATTAATAGTCTCAATTAAAATAGATCTATTTAATCAATGGGATGTATATGAGTGTTGACTCAACAGTTGATCTGATGGTATTTTACTGATAGGAAAAAGAATGAGTGAGTGTATCTCCTTCTGCCTTATTTGTCAATATGAAATATCTTGACTGCTCTTGGATCCTGTGCACTTTGATGGGGAGGGGAGAGAAGCACCATTGTATTGGCCCAACTTTGCTTTTTGTTGGTTACACAAAAGCAAAAAAATGTGCAAGAGAATGTTGAATCACACAATGAATCTGAACATGCTAGTTAGAAAAAACCCAGCTACAATCCAACAGACATTGTTCAATCCAGGGATGCATAGTGGTTAATGCTTTCCTCCAAAGCAGCAGAGTTTCAGAGAATAGGCTGAAGATCCTGACAAACTCTCCAAGCCTTCTCACTCTTCTCCAGGTGTCTCCAAAACGTCTCCAGGATTCACTCAGGCAACTCAGTAGTTTTATATAAAACCTACTTTATTCTTCTATATAAATATACTATATGGTCAACAAATCACAATCTCTACACACTACTCCACAATATTTCCAAACTACTCCACCTCTACTCAACAACAATACATTGGCAAACATTGCAATTTTATAGCCATTGTTTATCACCCAGTGGGTGTGTACTTCCATTCTGATTGGTCCACGTAGTTCCACCCATACTTAAGACCAACCCATGTATTTCAACATTTCACCTTGTACACTTAATGATTCTCAGGTGTTTCCATTCTGCATTCAGTACCTCTGTCCTTGGCTCTCAGGACTTCTAGATTACATTAGCAGTTTCACCTGTGTAACTTCATAATTGCTCTTGCTTAGTCATTGTGACTTTCACATACATATTTTATTTCTTTCACTGTATGTCCCATGTTGCATTTTCCTTAACATTAATGACGTTGGGGTAAGTGGGCAAAGGAAGAAACCTCAATTATTGAGTTTATAGATTTCAAAAAGAATAATGGATTCATAGAATCATATAGCTGGAAAGAGCATTCCAAGGCCATCTAGACCCATATCTTGCCATGCAGAAATATTCCACATTATTGAGAGATGACTATCCAAACTTTGTTTAAAGATCTGAAAAGAAAGACAGTATATCACCCTCTGAAGCAGTCTATTCCACTGTAAACAACTCTTACTGTTAATATATGCTTCCAAAAGTTTAGGTGGAATCTCTTTTCTTGTAATCTGAATGCACTGGTTCGTCTTCTAGGACTTTATCAGATGAGGCTATAATTGCATGATTATGATGTCATGGTAGTGCAAAAGGGTTCCCGCTGTCACACGACATCATGGTCCTCCCATGGTTACTGTGTGCTCCAGCAGTCGATAATGTGTCCCTTTTAATTGACAGGACAAGCTGTCAATAGCTCTTTATATTGCTGTTTTTGCAGTATTGAAGAGCGTGGGAAAACATGTCCTGCCGTAATCATGAGATTACTGTGTGAATGGGTGGACCTCTTTTCCCCCTCCCCGTTCCCACGAGAAAACAACCGGGTGAGAATGTGAAAACAATCTACAGGGTGCTCTTTTAATGAACTGTCCCATTTTGTTTGCACATTTTAAGGTTTATTTAAGTGTTTCTGTGTTGATTTAGTTTGTAAATTAAGGGTTTTGGGGGTATTTTAAGCAAACTTATGTCTTATTGTGAGAACTGCTGAAACCTCACCCATGCTAAATCATGGAAGTAAAATCCCAATCTTAACACACAAGCACACACACAGAGAGAGAGAGAGAGAGAGAGAGATCTTGAAGTATGCTTTCTTTGGTAATTTCCTTGGGTTGGTTTGTAGCCAACAATCCTTTGCTGAGAAACAAGCAACCAATGAATCTACCCAGATCAGTACAATCAGCTAATGAAAATGTATGTAATTGATATTTTATAACTGTACAAAGAAGGATTCTCTTGAAGGATTTTAATGGTATCGATTGAAGGAGAGAAGCCAGGGAGATGTTTCTCAGCTTTGGTGCAAGAGGTCTAAAAATGCTTTGATCAAGAAATGTCCACTGGTTTAAAATTCACTACAAATTTCCATACCATTTGCAGCCTTTAAAACGGCATTTCAACAATCTGACAATTAATCATGTCTCTGCTGGCTCACTTATTCCTGATCAATTATCAGAATCAAGACCTCTCATTGTGCATTCTGATTGGTATCAAGGCTGTTGAAGAGAAGAACTAAAGGCACTGGGGGTGGGGAATCCAGGAGGATTTCCTTAGTGCATGTCTCTCTGGTTCATATGGTCTTTCAAGGTCTTAGATGGTGCTTCAACCTCAGTTGTCACTAATGTGGAACTTGATATTTGTTCTCATTGATACATTTGTGCAAAGAAGCATGTTCTTCAGTGTGTAGGGTTTTCACATGTCAGCACTATTTCAAGCCTTTAAATGTCCAAAAACAGGCTTCAATTTGTTCTTCCTCCCCTCATCTTGTTGCCTGTCTGAAAGACAGTGTTCCACATAGCAAGTGCAAGACAGACAGATCAAAGGGCATGAAGGGCATGAGAAGTAATAAATACCTCATCTATATTAGGGAATGTAAAGGCATCTATGCATTTTTTTTAATCTTGCCACCTGGTAACCCTTTAAAATGAACCTCTTCTCCCCCACACCATTTTTTTGATATAGAACATCCTTTCTGTTACCTATACCATAGTGTATACATATACCATTGTGAAAACAGTTGGATGAAGTGTTGTATCTGCAGCATAGGGAGACTGGTCTGGTGGGGAGGAGATGAGAGCCTTCTCAGTGGGTGCTCCCACCCTCTGCAACTCCCTTCTGTGGGGGAGGGGGCTGGGCTGGCTCACTCCTTCTTTTCCTTTTGCTGGCAGGCAAAGTTGTCTTTATTCAAGCAGGCTTTTATTGTGTAGCTGTGCTCACAGTTTTTTAAAAAAAAAATGGGTTGTGTTGTAATTTGTATTTTGTTTTTATTTTTTAAAAGTTTTATATGTTTTATATAATTTTAAATTGTGATGTTTTTAATTGTATTTAATTTTATGCTTTTGTGAGATGCCTTGGGTTCTATTCTGGGAGAAAGCCAGCATATAAATTATAATATAATATAATATAATAGCCCCTCACAATCATACCTCCTGCTTCACCCTAACTGGATCCCTGTGGTTACATAAAGAAAAGACATATCCCCAAAGCACTGAGTCCCTTCTGCTGGAAATGGACCATTAGCCAAACAGACACTAATCCTCCTTGCATATCTCCACCCAGAAATTAGCCATTCAGATACACAAATTTACATATCCTTCCCAACAAGGGCTCACAGTATATAAACCCCGAACACATACGACTACCCAACCATTCTCTGAACATGCCAGCCACAGATGCAGGCAAAATGTCAGAAATAAACTCTTCTAGAACATGGCCTCACAGCCTGGAAAAAAAACCATGGACAAACTATGGATTCCAGCCATGAAAGCCTTCAACATCACACCTGCTTGAACTGCCCATCCATGTTTGAGCTGAATGACCATTTGCTTCCAGTTTTAAAATACAGACAATGCTAATTTTATTGTCCGTAAAGCAAGGCAGTAAAACAGAGCTGGCATGATATAGTGGTTTGGGTGTTGGACTAGGACTTTGAGAAACCATGGTTGGAATCTCCACTTGGCCATGGAAATCCACTGAATGATCTTGGGCAAGTCACACTTTCTCAGCCTGAAGGAAAGCCAATGACAAACCTCCTCTGAACAAATCTTGTCAAGAAAATCCTATGATAAGTTTACCTTAAGGTCACTATAATTCAGAAATTACTTGAAGGCACACAATTGCCCAGTCCTGTCCAAGCATCAGTAGAAGGCTCTTGAATGGGAACACTCAACAGAAAAATGCATAGTGCACTGTTGTGATTGCTGGCTCCTGTCTTAACGATACAAGTGAACCCTATTACAATGATGGAATTTCTACACACACACACAAACAAATGCATGTCCAGATGATCTAACCAAATGATGTTGAATCCTGATATAACGTTTTCTGCTTTTCAATTTTAATTTGAATACCATACTTATTATTATTAATTTTTTTGCTCTTGTGTTTCTTGGTGCTACCTAAAATGTTAATGGTTTTGGCATAAGGATGTAAAATCTTTGCATTTTTCAGCCTCACGTGCACCATGAATAGTTTGGTAAGTGTTTTCCCTATGGTAGGAGAATATGAAGCTCTCTATGTAAGTAGTCTCCCAAAACTGGTCTTTCAGACCATTCTGTGCAAAAATGCATGTGATTTTTCTGTACAAAATCCAGGTTTTTTTTTAAATGCAGTGAACAGTGGTCCCCCCTCCTGCTCAAAACAAAACCCATTGTTTCCTGTGCAGAAAACACAGTTTTGCACAGAATGATTCCTGCAAAGACTTAAGAAACTGCATGGAATGTGTTGCTCTGTTCTTCTCACAGGGATCTCACAAGCATTGGGAAACTTGTTAAGTCTGCAGGGAAATGAATGCCAACAAGTACTCTTCCCTTTCCTATTTTATTGTACACCATCCTTCCCTCTCCCCCAGCACTGCAAGTTGGAGAGTTTCCTTTATAAATCCAATAAAAGTAATTTTAAAAACAATAATAATATTCATATATCTTTAAACTTAAACACATATGGCTGGCATCCTGTTCAATATTTCTGATGTCTTAAGCCTGCCTTATGCTATTGCAATCTACTCCCCACAGCATGTAGCTACAGGAAGAGATCTCAACATGTCTCCTCTCATCCCGCCCTCCCCGTTAAGCAACACATAAATGGCCATATCTGCTGAAAAGGCAGGTGTTGGAAAAGGAAATGTAGCTATTTATTTATTTGATTATATCCCATCTTTTTCCCTAAGCAGGATCCAAGGTGGCCTAAAGGACCAAAAAAACAGGGTATAGTTAAACCATTAAGAAAAGAATTAAATGGCAGTCCATTTAAAAAACAGAGGATTAAAACAATATAAAACACAGATCATAATAAAAAGATAAAAACATAACCCCACTACAGACCCCTTCTTTTACATAGACTTTAAAGTATGGCCTGCCAGAATAATAATGTCTTAGGACTTTATCAGACTAGCATCTAAAAACACTGTAAATCTGTGAATGAAGACAGAGGGAACATCATGGCATTATTACACTTATTATCACATGTAGCTGTAATCATCTGAAAGAAGCACATGGAATTATTGCACAACGAGCACTAGCACTATAAGAGTGGGAGTTTACTTCAGCGATTTGGCATGGACAAGATTTTGGCTGTTCTTGCGAGAAGATGCGAGCATGCTTAAAATTCCTCAAACCCCCTAAATTAACAAAGTTAATGAACACACAAGCACCGAAACAAACCTAAAAACATGCAAAGTAGGTGGGACAGTTCATAAAAAGAATGTCCTGTGCTTTGTTTTTGCATTCTCATCCAGAAGTTTGCTCACTGAGGACTGCCTATTCATGCTGTAATCTTGCAATTACAACAGGATGTGTTTTCACACACCCTCAATACTGCACAAAAAGTGATATTGGCGATCTATTGATGGCTTATCCCATCAATTGAACACAATGCCTTATTTGTGGCTGGGGCACGGGGTAACCATGAGATGATGAAGACATCATGTGATGGCTGCAACCATTCACGCTAGCATGATGTCATCTCTCTCTCTCTCTCTCTCTCTCTCTGGCTTTTTTTCACAAACAAAGATTCAGGAAGGACTCATCCCACACTTTCTGCAAGTGCGCTTGATGACTAAAAAGGCCAATCCGAGATAAACAAGTCTGGTTGCAAAAAGCACAGCAGAAGGTCTCCTTGGGTGATGTTTCCGGGTTGTGATTCTTTCTGCATTGTTGTTTCTCTTCAAGACTTGTTTGGCGTGAGTTCTCAAATAAGGCTGCAGCATTGTGGATAGTGCATCTCCATGCCTCCTGATGTGAGGCCAGGGCGGACCATTGTTGGTGATGAATTTGGCCAAGCCTCAGATGTTGTTTCAGGGAATCCTTGTATCGCTTTTTTGGAGCGCCCCTCTTATGCTGACCCATGGCGAGTTCACCGTAGAGTACTATTTTTGGGAGGCAATGGTCCTCCATCCTAGAAACGTGTCCTGCCCAGTGCACCTGTGTTCTCAATATCATGGCCTCAATGCTGGATAATCTCGTGATTTTTCGCTGCATCTGATAAAGTCCTTAGTCTGCCAGCAAAAGGAAAGCAGAGAAGGGGCCAATCAAATGTCCCATAGGAGAGAATTCCATGATCTAGGAACAGCCATTGAGAAGCCACTCTCTCTTGAGTCCTCACCAAACATTCTTGTGAGACTGAGAGAAAGCCTTCCCAAAGATCTTAAAACTTGGGCAGGCTCATGTATGGAGATACAGTCTTCCAGATACTGTGGACTCAAACCATATAGGCCTTTAAAGGTCATAATCAGCACTTTGAATTTTGCCTGGAAATGGTCTAGCTACAGCTCCTGATGCAGGATCTCAGCCATAACATATAGCTTGCTGGTGCAGTGAGTTCCAGGAGACAACTGTGTACTATAAGAAAATAAACATTTTAGTTTTGTAAAAGTAATTAAACAAGCAGCTGTTCTGTAGTCAGTTTTGTCAATCCTGGCACAGTTTTATATACTTTATCATTCATTTAAAAATTTCTATTTTTTAGGCCATTGGGACCCCCTTTCCCCCCTTTCCCCCCTTTCTTTTTTTGGTTTAACTACTATGAAGAAGTTTCCATGCCTGGGGACATTTTATTGAGTTTTTCTCTGTACCTTCTCCAATTCTACATTTATTTTTTAAATTTGGGGGGACTGTTTCTAAAAGTTGTTCACTCAGGGCTTGAATACTCTGGTGATGTATAAAAGGACATGATGATATTTCCCTATATGCTGTTTACCTTTTTTGATAGCTTCCCAATGATGAAGACACCGGATTTCCAGTGTTCAAAGGAACACTTAATTTTAACTCTTCCTGTCCATTCAATCACATGGTATCTTCCTCTAAGGTTTTATCACCTGTAAAGGATCACATGTTTGTTTCAGACAAAGCAAGACTGTATAATAAGCAGTTTCGCTGTTATTAATTTTGTACGTCCATTAAAAGGCTGCAGATACAGATCAGTAAACTTTCTTCATTGCTTACTCTTTCATCTGCCCTGAACGGCAAAATTATGATGACTTTGATAAGCAGATGGAATGATGTCTGGTTTCAATAGACCTTTTCTCCACCATAAGTATTCATGACGCAAGCCTTTGTTTCCATTATGGCTTCTACCATTGGTGTCACCTAGAGATGAATTAAGAATTTATATGTTGTGAATTCCAGTATGAACTCACCTGAGCCTAATGTTCTGGACTAATCAGTAAGCAAATAGCACTTTTGAGACCCAAAGGTGCTACAAGATTGCCTTCCTTACTAATATTCCAGACTAATATGGCCATGTCATTGATTTCTACCCCTTTCTGGACTAATATGCAGATAGGAATGTCCTATGGAGCACACACTGGCCACAGGAAGTCGACAATGTTGTGTGATAGTGGGAACCCATTCATGCTACCATGATGTCATAATTGTGCAATTTAAGACTCATCTAATAAAGTCCTTAGACCAAAACAGGTATAAAAATGAGTGTTAAAAGATAACAATAAAACAAGACGTGCATAGGCTGAAATAAAATGTATTTTGAAATGTGCATTTGTGAGAAAATGCATTCAAAAATTAATATTTGTATACAAAATATCTATGTAGATTTTTTAAAATCATATATTAATGTGGAAATGGAATCAAACTGACACATGAAGTCAATGAGGGCATCACCCCCTACATAAGAATCCTGCCACCCCCAAATAACATTTTTCTTCAGTCTCCAAATTTCTAGTATTGCAGTAACTGAAAACTATAGTTCAGCATTTAGAAATACAGTTTGGGTACCAAAGGAAAAGGGACAGGCAAAGTTATCAAAGAAATTATAACAGAGCAAACATAAGAATTCTAGGTGTTTATGATTATTGGTGTTTCACTCTCTGCAATATTAAAAATTTGGGGACAGAAGGAAAAATTAATTGGGGGAAAATTCAGTTGAACATATATAACTGTTGACTCTAGTTGGAACTGATTAGTTTTCCCATGGGCATCTGCTTAGCTACCAGGGGAAGAGAATGTTTCTAGGCCTTCAGTTATTCCTAAGAACTGAAGTGGGGGACATTTGTAACTGTCTGGTAGGTATCCTGTCAATGGTTTATGATAACATATGGCTGTGTATGTCTTTTATTGGTTGTTCTGGTATATTGTTCTCGTAAGTTGGTATATTGTTCCTCTATTGCATAGACCCAAGGCCCCACTCTCTAGCCTATCATTTCACTGGAATAGTCCCCTCCATAGTGGCTGGTGGATAGTGAATGATGGTGGTGGGGACATTGGAGGAGTGTCTGCCTATGTCACCATAGACAGACACAGAAACTTAGTATCATTTCCCAAGATCTCCAGAGAACCACAGTGAATCTTGGTGCATCTTGGTAGATGACACCATCATTATGTGTCTGGATTTGAGGAAACAGCCAGGCACTTTCCCGGTCCCTCCCTCCCTCCCTCTCCACCAGGTACTGAATGGCCATGGATGGGGCCTATCATAGTGAAATGGTGATTCCTGGGGATAGTAAGAGTGGGCAGTGATATTAAAATGTAGTGTAGTCCTCTCTGCAGAACTTTTAAGCTATGCTTGGTGATGTATGATCTTAGTCTCTAACTGTTAATATTGTTCATAAATCCTTGTTCCATGTTTTATGGTCTTAATGACCTGCCAGGAATAAATGGGTAGGTGATAGTGATGTGGAAGGCAGCTCTGAAAACACTGAGTCATTCCTAAGGAAAAGTTTTATAGCTTGCCTCCTTTCATTTGGTGCTTTCCCTTCTAACCTTCATTGTTTTCAAATACTTGCATGCCAGCATCTCAGCTATCTTTCCCCCATGGCTGTTTCTCCTAAGCACTGATTCCCTTCTCCCATCTTACTATATTACAACAAATGGATTATACTGTATCTACACTATCTACAATGTGTAGAAACATTTCAGTCCTTTCTCTGACACCTCATCATGATTTCTAAAGTACTTAGATACCAACATAAACAATGCTGTTCCATATTGTCAGGCAGTTCTGGATTATCCTAGGGCAAACCAGTACTGCTCTTGCCACAATTCAGAGTTCAAGAAGACTCGGTCTATGAATGGCCTATCTTCCAAGAAATCTCCATATTAATTGACAGTAGACCTGTTCAGCCATTATGCTGAATAGGAAACTCTACTTTGTGTAGGAACCATGCAGTAATATATGCCATTCATAAACTCATAAAATCATAGAGTTGGAAGAGACCACAAGGGCCATCCAGTCCAATCCCCTGCCATGTAGGAATACACAATCAAATCATTCCCAACAGCGCACCATCCAGCCTCTGTTTAAAAACCTCCAGAGGAGACTCCACCACACTACAAGGCATTCCTTCCCCCATCATCCTTTCCCAGCTCTGACCTTCTGCAATGTGTGAAAGGGGAACTGCATTACATAGTAGGCATGCTATAGAATTTTTCACAAAATCAGGAGCCCTGTTTTATCAAGATTATCAGTCATGTGAAGACTTCCATACCTTCCAAAAATTTCACAAATGAAAACTGGAACACATGTGGCAAGTAACATCGGAGTGTGGCAAAAAGTTATTAATTCAGAAAGAATACACAAGCTAGGAGAGGCTGTAGCAGTTTGCTTTTGCCTGAGCCTACTGTGAAAGGCAAGATTCTTCCCCCTCCTCTCCCACCAACTGAATTAACTAAATACAAGCTAGTTTTGCCCTTTGAGCTCAGTTTGCTCAAGTACAAGGTCTGTCTATTAAATAACGAGACTGTGTTTCTACTTTTCAGACAAATCAGGGAGAACTGATTGTGAATGCTTGAGTGGTGACGTTGAACACGTCTGAACCTACATGACAAACATCAACACTCTCGGCCATTCAGTTAATTCTCAGACATCGTTTAAAGCAACTGTGTTGTCTGTTGTATGGTGGGAAAATGCTAAGTTTAAAAGTCAAGCAATGTGACATACTGTAGCAACTTTAGGTGGACCCAAACTTTTTCAAAAAATCATCACTTGTAATGAAACCTCGACCTTCCAGTATGATCCTGAGTCAAAACGACAGTCAATGCACTGGAAAACAGTCATCACCAAGAATGAGAAAAGCACATTAAAGCAAGTCCACATTCAAAGCCATGCTCATTGTTTTTTTTTTTTAATACATCAAGGGCGTAATTTTGGCAGAATGAGTTCCAGAAGGCAGAACAGAGAGCCAGCATTATTATAAGGACTTTTTGACAAAGCTGAGAGAAAGAGTCAGAAAAAAAAAAGGCCAGAACTGTGGAAAAATGGTTTCATTCTTCATCAAGACTATGCGCCTGATCACACAACACATTCTGTGAAGCAGTTTTTAGACAATAAACACATAACTACACTTGAACATCCTCCACATTCGCCAGATTTGGCACCATGTGACTCCCCCCCCAAGTGAAACTGGTGCTTAAAGGAACACATTTTGAGTCAAATGATGCAGTACGAAGAAAGCAACAGATGTGTTGACAGCTAACAGAAAATGATCTGCTCCACACCATCCCTACCCTAGACCATTCTGCTCAGTATGAGAAGTTAAATACAGAAAGGGCAGGAATGGGGCCTGTGCACATGGTCCCACACTCTCCACATGGGAGTCCCTACTCAAGCATAACCCTAGAGATATGACAAAATGTTGCTGAATCCTGTTGTTTGTACAGGTGTTCTGAGGTCTTCTTCACACATTACATTCAGCACAGGTGTGGTCTGCATACATCTGCACACAGATTACTGATCTGTACCTTCAATACACACACACACACACACACACTTGAGACAAGTTGTTGATCTTTACTCTTGCACAATTATACAAGGTTTTCTGGATTTACATTACTTTTCAAGTATTCAGACTGCTTGATTAACAAACTCCAGAAATAAGCAGGCATCTTTTGTAAACTGATTTAAAAAAAACACAAAAAAACTTTAAGCCAGCCTGGGCTCTAAGATAATCAGGAGAGGCTCGTCTCTCAGTCCCACCATGATTGCAAGCATGGTTGATGGGGGAATGAGAGAGGGCCTTCTTGGTGGCTGCCCCTAGACTCTGGAACTCCTTTCCGAGGGAGGCCAGAGTGGACCTCTCCTTGTTGTCTTTCTGTTGAGAGACTAAGGAGATTATCAGGCGACCTTAATATCCCACCACAGGGATGACAGGAGATTGCGAAAGGGCTTCTCTTTCAGATGATGTCTTCCTTGTGTTGTTATGCTCCCATGCCCTTTCCATTCCACCCCACTCCTTTTCATTCATGGGCTAAGCCATGAATTGACCAATTGTTCCGTTTCTGTAACAAAATGACAGGTGAGCCAAAAGGCGCCCTGGTATGCTGGTGCGATGCCAGCATCACTGGGAGGACCCTGCCAAATACTTCCGGTTGAGATTGGGACATCGAGGTAAGTGACACCCTTTTTCTACTCTCCCCAGGTTACTTGGGGTATTTTTAAGTGTGCTTTGGGGCTTAGTTAGAGTTTTTGACATTGCTTTTGCTTTTTTTAAAAAAAATTCCCGTGCAATCATCCTCTGGTGGGAATGGCTGGGATTTTCTTTCCAGCAGGCAAATGGAGTTCTGTGAGAGCTCCATTCACTCCTAGATTGCCCTCCGGCAGTCTAGGAGTGGCACACTTTTATAGGAGTGGCACACTTAGGGGAGGGGCACACTTTTTATAGTGTGAAAAGGGTAGGTCTGATTTTTTTTAAAAAAAAAAAGTTACAGGGATGGAAGTGGGGCAGGAGAGGAGATTGCGAGATGGGGATGCTATATTTGTCCCTGTCGATAATCTCCTAAAACCTTTTTATTTAGACAGGCTTTTAAAACATAAAATTTTAAAAGCTCGGAGGGGTGCTGTACTGTTTTAACTGAACTGTTTTTTTTTATCACTTTTTATCTTTTTAGTTGTATTTTATTCTTTTACAGATGTGTTTACTTTTTGTATGCTTTTAATTGTATTGTTCTTTTAAATTGTGTGCCACTTGGGTCCCATTTTAGGGGAAAATCTAAATAATAATAATAATAATAATAATAATAATGGCATACATGACCTTTTCTGTTTGGAGCATAAGATACTAGTTTATATTTATTATAGTTGGCCCTCTGTATCCATCAGCCACGGCTTGAAAATATCCCCTCCCCACAAAAATAACTCCAAAAAGCAAACCTTAATTTTGTCATTTTATATAAGGGATATAGCAATAGCATTGATATTTCTATACCACTTAACAGTGCCGAAGCACTCCCTAGGTGGTTTACAATGGTTTTTAGTTAATTGCCCCCAACAAGCTGGGTCCTCATTTTGGAAGGATGGAAGGGTGGAAAGATGGAAGGCTGAGTCAATCTTGGAGCCCTCTTGGATCAAACTCATAACGTTGTGGTTTGTGGTACCAGCATTTAACCACAGTACCACCAGGGCTCCCTTTTTTTACTACCAGTTTACTACAGCACTGTATATAATGGGACGTGAACATCCACAGATTTTGTTATCAATGGGTGGTCCTGGAACCAAACCTAGTGGATACCAAGGGCCTACTGCATATTGGTCTGTTCCAATTGAAATCTTCTTATGAGTTATCCCTTACAAATGGTCCATTGCCAAAGTTGTTATATATTTGCGTATGGTTGTGTTGGATGTACCCCAGGATTGGTTTTTAAACTTGGGTGGAGGAGGTCCTTTAGAAACTACCCCACATGTTTTTGAATGGTCCATTGCATAGGACTCACCAGCCTATACTCAGTACTCAAATTTTCAATTGTACAATGTGTAATCCATGCAACTTTTCCAAGAGAGGTTAAAGTTATATTTTCACCTGGACAATAAAAATTGCTTAAAGAGAACAATGTGTTTCGGGATCTCACTAAAATAATGACTCTCAGATAGTGTGCATCTGCTAAAACTCTTTAAAAATATCTTGAAATATTTTCCCTTAGAACAGGGTGGGTAACGTCCTCTTGTCAGTGCGATGAACTGAGTCCTCCCAAAGCAACAACATGTGTATGATCACTGCTTAAATACTTCTCTGTGGTACAGAGGGATGCCAGACCATTTATTTATTTATTAGATTTATATCCCTTTCACCCAAGATGAGATTCAAGGTGGCTTAGAATCCTTTAAAAATACAGCTATTACATCACAAGTTACAAAAAGTTAAAAAAGAATTAAATTAAATTACTATTGTTAAAATAATTAAAAACGCATGAATTAAAAACATAAAATTATAAAAATACAATGTTAAAAGCAGCACACCAATTAAAATTTACATTTCAAATGCTTGCCTAAATAAAAACAACTTCAACTGCCAATGGAAAGAGAGTAGGAAGGTGGCCAACCGGACCTCCTGTGGAAGGGAGTTCCACAGTCTGGGAGCAGCCACGGAGAAGGCTGTCTCTTGAGCCCTCAGCAACTGTGTCTGTGAAGGTGGTGGGACTGAGAGAAAACACTCCCCTGCTGATCTTAACACTTGGGCTGGTTGGTATAGGGAGACACTGGACTTTATGAGATAATCTAACCCCCACCTGCAGAGGTCAGGGGGAGGATGCCACTATCCTGCTTTTGGTGGTCGATACCACATGCCATGTCGATATGTCCTTCTCCCATCCTTCCTCAGTGCTTCCTCCATGCTGGAGGGATGAAAAGGTGCCACTTTTTCATCAATAAAAAGCGGCACCTTTTCTATCGCTCCAGCACAGAGGAAGCACAGAGGAAGGATGGGAGGAGGTTGGGGCATGTGGTCTTGACCGCCGGAAGCAGGACAGCAACGTCCTCCTACTGACCTCTGCAGGGGATTTTTTAAGAGTGTCTGATAAAGTCCACTGTCTTTCAGATAGCCTGGACCCAAGCCATCCTCCTATGCCTTAGAACTCAGAATTCACCAGGTAGAAACTTTTCCTTCTCCCAAAAGGAAAAGATGAAAAGTGTTTTCGGAATGGTGGTACCTCTGAATTTTGATGCTGTAGTTCTTTTGGCAGCGATGGCAAGGAAAACTTGTAGAGGCTTCCAAAATGGCTGTGGAGGGACTCACATGGCCCAGAAGATCACAGGCTGTCCATCTCTGCCTTAGCAGGTAATGTTTGGCTTTCTTGCATGTCCTAAATAACAGAACAAATGAATTTGTGCTTTAGGATTTTATAGCAATGTGGTATTACTAACAAATTATCTATTCTACAAATTGAACATTTTGAGATAAAGATGGTGGGGTATGTTCTTCATTATCAGCAGTCAGAGATGCAGAAATGTACCGTAGCTGAAATTTATTCCTCCCCCTGCCCCAGCATTCAGCTGAATTTTGGTATATCAGATTGTCATTAAAAAGGCTGAGGAACAAGGCCTAGAGAAGTTCAGCAAGCCTGATCACTGTAAATTTCATAGCACTGTAGAAAAAAGTGGAGTTAACACACCTAAGAATGCTTAAGTTCAAATTGGTGGGCTGTCAGTAAATTGCATAATACATTGGGGGCCTGCATGGGTTCATCGGTTTATGGCAAAAGGAAGTGGGTGGGTATTTTGATGCTAATTCCATAATACTTTTCAGATTTTGAGCAGCAGCTGCTGTAGTCTCATCTTTTTTTCCTTCCAGTCCCAGATGTTTTGTGGATGGAGTTTCATTAGTGTTTGGGGAATAAATAAATCCCTCGAGTTCCCCCTCTTTGTTTTATGAATAGCTATTTATTATCTAATGGAAACTGGCTCTAACATCTGTCTTTTTGATGTTGCTCTATATTTTCTTCTTCTTTTACAATGAGGGGCTAAGAAATAGCATATTTTAATCTAGTTGTGTGTGTGCATTACCCTGCTGTGCTCTTTGACTTCAGTAGACTGTAGCAGGCATTGGATCTCTTCTGTAACATTGTACCATTTTTGTTGATAATTTCACCCTGTAAACTTTATTTTTTATTCTACCTCTATCCATGTGATATAGCCACCTTCTGAAGGTAAGTAGGTTTAGCTCTGATCTCTGCATGGATGGGAAATTGTTTGGCAACCCCACATCTTGAGTTTAATGATGGAAGAAAAGTGGAATATAAATGAGCTTGTATGAATGAATGAATATCACACAGAGCTCACACAGACAACTAAAATACATTGGCATAGACCTACTCACTTACATCTGATTAGGTGGCAAGAAAATTTTTACTGCCATAGCAAACTGACAACATATGATAGAACTGATCAGCATTATGGGTTCTTCATCTGTCCACTCCATTCATGTGATGAAGCGGACTATTGCTTATGGATCAATAAGTGACAATAAATTATGCAGTATTTCATATGTCACTGGTCTCTCTCTTAGCTTATTCTTGTAAGCAGAGGGATTTTGAACATTATTTCTTACTTCAAGGAAAGAAGGGGGAATGTTGATAAAACTACATTTTGAAAGAGCGGTGATGAATAGATCCTGAAAATTAACCTCTATCAGTGTTCTTCAGCTATTTAAATAGCCCTTTGACCTTACTTCTGGGCCACCCAAATAAATATTGTGCCTGTGGTCAAGCAGAACTGATGTTCACCAAAACAGAAATAGTTTAATTCACCCTGGGAATGCACAATAATTCAGTATATTAAACTAACTATTCTTTCTCATTGGTGGGATGAAAATGATGTACTAGTTTTTTAAATGATCCAGTAAACAAATGTTGTCTAGCAAAAGACTTGCATGAAAAAAAATAATAATCAAGGAACAAAGACATAAAAGTAAAACAGCTATCTTAAAATTAATTTTTCCAAGATTTTGGTAGTTGCCATGAAACATGAACAGTTTGTTGTTTTTGTTTTTGATTTTTTTTTTAAAAAATCTGCCTCTAAGGACTCACATTATCATTCACTAGCTCAACTAAAGTAAACTCACTGAATTGAATGCTGAATGGTAGGTCAACACTTATATAAATTCAGTTGTCTTAACGGGTCTACTATAATTGGGACTAGCAAATACAGTGGGCCCTCCTGATCCATGGGCTTCGGATCCACGATTTCGAGCAACCACAGATCGTCACATCCTGCACATAGGACTTTATCAGACACAGGAGAACACAGCAGAAAACCATGTCCCAAACCATGTCAGAAGAATGCTACAAGAACAGAAAGGGCGACATTATCAGACGCCGGCATCCTCAGCTGCTCCGGGGGTGTAGTGCGGGTGTGAATAAAGCACCCCCTTTTTATTGACGGGCTAAGCTGTCAATAAAAAGGGAAGTGTTATTCATGCGTTATTCATGTGTTATTCACCCCAGAACAGCTGAAGGATGGCATCATCTGGTAATGTTGCCTGTTTTTGTTGTCGTAGTGTTCTTCTGATGTGTTTTTTGCTGCATCTGATAAAGTCCTTAAAATGAGGGGTGATGTGTGAAGTGTCCACATGCATATCACTGGCATTTAAAAATATGGGACAGCGTCATTCATGGTTTTTTTGCCATCCACAAGGGGTCCCAGAACTGACCCCCCCCAACACGGATCTGGAGGGCCAACTGTAGATTTAGACAAAGTGATCCAATTCCTGTATCAAAAAGAGCTAAAATGCATGGCATTTAGAAATTATGAAACTGTGTAAATATGCATTCAGTTCTTGCCAGTACGCATCATATATTCTGGTTTTGCTAGCTATGGGGAAAAAAAAGCAAGGGCTACAAGCATCTTATTCTGCAGACTTTTCCACCATAGGCATGCCATAAGACTGTGAAACTTGTTTGTTTACAAATGAAAGCTGAGATTATTTAAGAAACTAAATTCTTCACCTGCTACAACATTCGTTGCATTATCTGTGCTCATCAGGAACTTTGTAGAAATACAACCCACTATATACTGAATGATCCTGTGGTTGCTGCAAGGCCCTGAGGTTCCTGGGCCAAAACCTGAGACCTAGGGACAGCCTTGGTAATGTTTAAGCATTACACAGTAAGTACCAACCACAGTTGCTCACAGCTTGTTATTCAAACACACACACACAATATTTTCCGGTTTGGAAATTAAGACAGAAGTCTTAGGTGAAGGGGCTGTTCCCAGATCAAAGTGAAAGGAGTAGATTATTTCTTCTCACTTACTTAGGGAGATAAGATGAGGATCATTTCACTTATTTCTAGCCAGAAGGTGGACACAGAACAGAGTGGAAGGTGAGCCCTGGCAATATGATTGGGAGGGAAGGAGGAAACAAACACAACATAGGCCACCAGACAGTCTTTGTAAGTTGTAGCAACATATCAATCAGTCCTTGCAAACTGTAGCAAGCTGCTGCTTTACTAGCTGAGCTGGAGATTGGCACACAGCCCTTTTCTCTTGCTGGAGCTGAGCCCACCAAAGATCAAAAATCTGCTCCTTTGTCTCCCATAAAATCTGGAGACTCAGGACCAGGCCCTAAGATATGGTAACCCTAGTGGAGGACACCATCCATGACTTAGCTTCAGGTAGCAAAATATCTTGCGTCGTCCTTGGATTATATAAAAAGAATAGTTTGGATTTCACCTGCTCACAAATTGTTGATTCCATCTGAGGATGGGTCTCCAGTCCAGCAGAAGTTCCTACTAACAGAAAGAACAGATGGAAGTGTTTTCTGTAGATTCTACCCTCTTGTCCTGCAGCACCTTTCTTTGACACTTCCATGTGGTCCTCAGCTTTCTCAGCACCATTGTCTCTGGTGCACATAGAAGGATGAATTTGCCAAAATGTCCTGCCCTTGCTTCTGCTGTCAACATGACTCAAGAACAGAGTTTTGCTGTTATTTATTCCAAAAAGTGTATTCATTTCATCAAATGCAACAACATTTTATGGTCATATATTAAAAACTTGCAGATGAATCCCATGCGTGTGTTCCCATTTCCTTTACATAAAAGAAAACAAATATACATTTCTAAGTTCCCTTGCCCTTCAAAAGGCTACTTGGTTGGGGGGAGGGCTAATTTTAGACCGGGCATCTCTGCCCATAAACGTCCCACATGTGGTTAATGTTCCAAGCCAGGTCCTGCCGTCAGCTGGAGTTACCAGAAACAGTAGGCAAAAAAGAAAACAAAACAAAAAAACCCAACCCCCAAATAAAATTAAAAACATTCCAGTAGAACCAAAAAGAAGAAGAAAAGAACTTTAGTTCCTGTTCTTCTTCCAGGATTTTTAATTTGCAAATATTATTAGACTTGCCAGCTGTATACATGGAAAGAATAAAGAGGGCTATGCAGTAGGAAAAGGGAAAATTTACTGGCCCAGAAAGACTCTGCATATCTATGTCTGCTCAACCACCTTGCTATTAGCTGCTCTATTATCTAGACAGATGTTCTTTTTAAACAATAACCTATCTTTCCCCACTCCATTTTTTCCATCTCTGCAGCTCAGACCTTTGCAAGCATCATTATTAATTCATTAACCTCAATATTCAATGATGATCCAAATATAATTGCATGGTGCTTTGTAAAACACAAAGGCCTCCAAAACTTGTACCAAAAGACAATCCAAAATCTAGAGTAATTTGGGCTTGGAAACATTACTTTGCACCATGCTATCAGCAATGTAACCCCCTGGAAAGTGGATTCACAGTACAATCCCATGTATATTTATTTCAGTCAATTATCTTGCTCTGAAGTAAGTATATTTAGGACAAAGTATATTTAAAGGCCCCAGTCCAGCTTTGTGTATATACACAGCAGTCTGGAAACAATGCACTTAGCTGGTAAGATCCTCTGAATAGTGAATACTGCTAAGCTGTCTTTTGCTGTGGTGGGGAGAGCAAGAAAGGCAGACTAAATTCTACTCCTCATGCTTGGCCCTCCAATATTACACTATTATAGCACTATGATTTTATAATCAGCCCTCCGTATCAAGATTCTGCATCCACAGATTCAACCAACCACAGTTTGAAAATATTATGGGGAAAATATTGCAAAAAAGCAAGCCTTGCTGTTTGTCATTTTATATAAGGGACACCGTTTTACTACACCATTGTATATAATGGGA
Source organism: Gambelia wislizenii (assembly GCA_030847615.1). NCBI lineage: Eukaryota > Metazoa > Chordata > Lepidosauria > Squamata > Crotaphytidae > Gambelia > Gambelia wislizenii. The sequence goes on from JAUMIR010000004.1 coordinate 40,908,697, forward strand.
CTCAAGCATCCATGAATTTCGGTATCCACTGGTGGAGTCCTGGAACCAAACTGCAGAAGATATTGAGGGCCCACTGTACTTTAAATGCCACGGCTGCATTCTATTATTCGCAGTTTTGTACTCCCCAACTTGCCCTCGCCAAACAGTATTTAAAAAACAACAGCAACTAAATGCAAGGTGCGGAAGAGTGGTCTTATGCTTAAATAATGAAAAAAAAAAAGAAGGAAAGAAAGCCTGTTTCATCACCTTGGTGCATAATCACTACAGCGACAACCCAACATGGTGATTCTGTGATCTGCTGTTTTACCAAGCCCCACCCCCTGCGCATGTCCGGGCAATCAGCTGTCCTTTTCAGCAATGCAATGCAATGTGACTCAGTTGTCCTAACAGGCAAGGGTGCACATTTCCATTGGTTTAAAAAAAAAAAAAAAAAAAAAACCTCAGGAAAATCCCCGAGGCTTCTGCCACAGACGTTCCCCGACTTTTGCTCCCCCTCCCTCCAAAAAGGATGGAACACTGTGGGATCCCATTTGGACACATGGGATTCCCCATGGATTCTAAGAGGTTTTTTTTTTCACCATCTGGACTATCCCCAACTCAGTCCTGTAGAAGCTTACTCAAAAGGGAATCTCATTAAGTTCAATGGATTTACACCTAAATTAATATGCACTGTGGTCTTGGGTTGCCTTTAGATGAAGATTATACCTCGGTTTGGAAGTTCAGGAATGAACCAGAGGCTCAGACCCTCTCCCATGTAATACTGCCTAATTTCATGAAGCTTACTTGCATCATAATTTGCAGGTTTAGAGGTAATAGCAAACTATGATTTTATCAAACTGGATGGTATTTCTTTTAAGTCACTCACAACGACATACCCTCCATCTGTTTCAATTTGGTAAGGACAGTCCAGCTGTATTGTCAACCTTTTTCAGCTGCTTTTAAAATGATCCATTTTCTCTCTGCTCTTCCCACCTTTCCCCTTTCTGCATTTGTTTTCAGGTTACTTCAGTTGCTGCAAACTGAGTTCAACATGCAAAGGAAGTTTGTGTTTCACTTGAATGGGGGAGTGGGAAGAGGAGGAAGCAGAATTCCTGTTCAGGCAAAAGAAATCTGCTGCAGCCATTCCTATCTTGTGTGTTCTTTCTCACTAAAAAGTTTTGCCGTCTTTACCACACTCTGATGGCACTTGGCCACATGCCCTAGTTTTCATCTGTTGGAGTGCATGTCATGATCAGGGAGGAGAACAGGTCAGTGATAGAGATGGATGGAGAACTCTCTGCATAAAGAAGTTATGCACTTGAGCTGCAAACCTACAACACTTACCTTAAGGGTGGAGATAACCTGTCCCTCCATATGTTGTTGGACTGCAGCCCCCAGCCTTCCTCAGCATTGTCTGTGTTGGCTGCAGCTGCTGAGAGTTGTAATTCAACAACATCAATGATTCCCACTATGACTTGCCTGGAAATAAGCCACAATGAAATCAGTTGGGCCTACTTCTTTCTTGGTACGTACAGGGTTATGCTATCAGTTTTTGTTATCAAAATTGAAATTATCTCCTTTGCTATTAATTTAATGAGACTTTCCATACAGGGAGAAAATATTAACACTGCCATGTGCTAATATTTCAAGACTGTCTAGTTCACTGTGATTACACATGTCTGGAAAACTTGCTGCAGTGCCCCATTTCTGACCTCCAAACGAACTAAAAGACCAAAAGACTAGCAAGCCTATGCAAGCAGTTTTGTGATTCTTGCACACATCTAAGCATTCAGTGACAGCCAGTTCATCACCTAATATTTGGGCCATCAGAAAAACAATGAAGAGACAAGCTTCAGTCTGGATTGCATTGTCTTTCAATAACATTTCAAGTTTTGATCTTAAAATCTAACCACTTTAATGGCTTTAGCATGTTTCAACCATCTCTCTCTCTCTCTCTCTCTCTCTCTTAGAAAAACCTTGAATTGGCTCATTTCATACATTTAATATATTCCATTTGTTTATGTGACTAATGTCACAGAAGGAATGTACAAGTGTAAGATCCTGTCTGCCTATACAAAATATGAGGAATAATGAACCACAAACCAGGCTTAATGAGATAAAGAGAAAAGACCTTGGGTGCTTTCATTCTTGGTTACCATCAACTAAGTTCACAATAGGAGGAAAGGCATATGGCATATTTGAAGGAAAGCACAATCCTGAACATTTTTCTCTGGCAGAGCAAAGTGTCTGAACATGTGACTCATGTATAAAAGGGATTGTTGGTTAGCTATTGTGTTTTTTCTATAGAGTGCTCCTTCTTTTAGCCTTACAATATGACCCCCATTCCCAAGGCGGATACATTCCCAGACTTACTGTGGATACCAGAAACCTTGGATAATAGCAAACCCTATTAAAATGAATAGGGTTTGCTTCCAACCCAAGCATATCATAGAGTCGCACTGGAGGACCTAGAAGATGCCTAGATAAAACACCTCTTTAGGCATCTTCTAGGTCCTCCACTGTCTATGGTCAGCTTCTGACAGAAGCATAGCATAGAATCACACTGGAGGACCTAGAAGATGCCTATAATGACATATTTTTTTTTCAGACACAGTGTCAGGCTCATCCCTGAATTCTGGGATTTGGAGTGGAATTCATGGAGGACCCTGACATGAGGCTGCTTCCCTTGCCTAGGCCTCTGGAGTTTTGGAGAGAGGCCAGCCCGCCTTGTTGGCCTGGGAACGTTTCTCTCCACAGCAGCTCAAGGTCAGGTCGTTCAAGTGCAAGCTGCCCTGAGAGGGAGGCATCTATCCTCCCTAAAGGCATTTCTCATGCTGTGGGGTTTATCTGGGGGTTTGCTCTAGCTGTATTCAGTTTTGGCTTTGTTCTATGTTCCCGACACACGAATCCTTGCCAATAAAGAAATTTATTGATTGAATGTGAGCGTGTGTGCTTGGTACATCACACACAGGTTAGTAAATCCATGGATAAAGGTCCCATGGATATAAGGGCTGTACTTTATTTTCTTTATTTATTACAGTAGTTTAAAAAGAGTTTCATCTTTTAAAAACCTCAAAGTGGTTAATAATAAACTAAAATACAATGAAATCAATAATTTAAAATGATGATGATGATGATAAAAATCAAATCCCTTTAAAATAATCCATTAGAAATCCAGGATAACAGACAGGTAATGCTAACAAAGAGTAAAACAGTCAGGGAAATATCTGGGAAAATACAAATCTTTAATTGATGATGGAAACACTTATCATTGGGAGCCTAGCTAATCTTAGGGTGGAGACCACCTAATCCCACTGGGAATACCATTCCACATGATAGGTGCCACAACAGAAAAAAGTCCTCCTCCACACTATAGCCAATGGCATAGTAAACAGAAACATCTTGGATTTAAAGCATCTTGGATTTAAAGATGGAGGTGCTCTATATAGGAGAAAACAGTCTCTCAGATAACCTAATCCTGAACTGTTTAAGGCTTTTTGAAACAAAGATAGCACCTTCAAGCTGGCTTCACATCTAATTGACAACCACAGCCCCAACACTTGCTTCTTCTTCAGTACCTACCCTCTCACTTTGCAATAACAGTGGTACAGGAAATGATGGTTGGATTCCCAAATTAGACTATGGAAGGTGTTGGTTCCCCTCCACTACTTCAGACTGTTGTATGAGGGCAATTGGCTTTCAGAAGGGATGGATCCTCCACATTTCCACTTTGGCACTGATATAATGCCCTAGTTTTCTGCATCCTGGGAAAAATAGCCATTCTTCTTAATATCAACATATAATCAATCAGATCAAGCTATGTGACAAAGACTTTACCTTATCTGCATGTTATCTGGTATGCAATTAACAACTTATGTGCGGTATGTATGCGTTGGAGTGGATGAAATTCTTCTGTATCCCTTTATCAGTTTCATACCCCTTTAATTGTCATGGCTTCATAGAATCATAGAATCATAGAACTGTAGAGTTGGAAGAGACCACGAGGGCCATCCAGTCCAACCCCCCTGCCACGCAGGAAATCATGATCAAAGCATTCCCGACAGATAGCCATCCAGCCTCTGTTTAAACACCTCCAAGGAAGGAGACCCCACCACGCTCCGAGGGAGTGTGTTCCACTGCCGAACAGCTCTTACTGTCAAAAAATTCCTCCTAATGTTGAGGTGGAATCTCTGTTCCTGGAGCTTGCATTCATTGTTCCGTGTTCCAGTGTCTGGAGCAGCAGAAAACAAGCCTGCTCCATCCTCAACATGACACCCCTTCAAATACTTAAACAGGGCTATCATATTGCCTCTTAACCATCTTTTTTCCAGGCTAAACATACCCAGCTCCCTAAGTCTCTCCTCATAAGGCATGGTTTCCAGACCTTTCACCATTTTAGTTGCCCTTCTCTGTACATGCTCCAATTTGTCAATATCCTTTTTGAATTGTGGTGCCCAGAACTGGACACAGTATTCTAGGTGAAGTCTGACCAAGGCAGAATAAAGCGGCACTATTACTTCCCTTGATCTAGACACTATACTTCTATTGATGCAGCCCAAAATTGCATTGGCCTTTTTAGCTGCCGCATCACACTGTTGACTCATGTTCAACTTGTGGTCTACTAGGACTCCTAGTCTATAAATGTTCAAAATAACCCTCAGGGGAATCTTAAGGAACCTTTAGATTGTAGTTTGATAAAGACTTAGAATCCTCTGCTAGAAAGTTTTACTCAACTCCTTTGAATTAAATTGGTATGGGCTTGTTCTTCCCTTCATGTGACTTCTAATTGTTTGAGGACCAGGGCCAAACTAGGGCTCTTAAGGGCAAACAGAGACAATTCAAGATGTGGACAGTGTGTTCTTTACAGATCTTACTCAGAACCTGCTTTGGTTCCCCTAAACCTATATCCAATTAGGTTGTACCATCATATTCTCATTTTTAAAGGTGATTTCCTCCCCAAGTAAATTAACAAAAATTGTACCAATTCTACAGCTGATTGGAGCTGTGAAGTGGCTCAAAATGGAATTCTGCTGCCACTTGTGCCAACAAAATAGAAAATATATGGCGTACAGGATACTTTCTCTGTTAAAAAAAGTCTTTATTAAAAGCTCCCTAAAATGGTGTTCACATGCACATTTGATAGGGATTTTTTTTGACACGTACACAGAAGATATCCTCCCATTTGGCTTCCTACATATTTCCTACCTAAGATATTATCTCATCCTTTTTTCAACATTAAGTTTGACAGTTGTAGGATATGTTGTGTTAATTGTCTGGAAAGGAAAGGTGACATTTAAGAGGGTAAATGGGTGGAGTGTGCCAAAACTTCCAACATTGCCATTTGTAGTGGCTCATCTTAAGAAAATATTTCTCAGACTGCTGCTCCCTGAAAATAGGATCTATTCTGTGGCATTAATCCATCTTTGATGAAGCAGTTGAGAAGCCATGTGAGTCTTGTTTGCTAATGAAAACAGAATCGCCAACTTTGCTGTTTCTTTCTTTCTGAATATTTTCTGTGGTTGATGCTGAAGTTGGAAGAAGATCACAGAGCGAAGTGTAGAAACTGAGGTCAATTGACCTTAGAACCTGTTTGTGACTAATACATAAATGAGCTTCTTTGGGGGAAATCCAAAACCATTTTCAAGTCTACACCTGAGTATGATCAGACTGCTGTAGAAAGCTGTCTTCAAAGCAGAAAACTTTTCACATGTTTTTTTTAAAAAACTTGCAACACATTAAACTTTTATGCTTGAAAAGTAATGGCACTGAGTGACATCTATTGTACGTGCAGCCAATGTAATGTTGGCTACGGACAGGAAGTAATTGCCCATCAAAAGAACTCATTATTATTGAAAAGCTTTTCTAAAACACTTAAGGGTATTGGTATTATGCTTGAAATATTTTATATAGACAGTTTCTCCTGACCTCACCACTCCCCAAAGTCCATCAAACCAGAACCAGGGACTCTCTAAGCCATCCCCATTCCCCCATCCCAACAACTGGGCCAATCCTATACTCATCAATTTGAAGCATTGAATATTATCTTAGGGTCCATCAGTTTAAAAAGACACAAAGGGAATAAAGAGAAAAAAGGGATAGTTTTCTTTTTGTGTGGATGTTTCCTGGCTGCTGACTACTTTATGCAGTAGCCAATGGCACTGCCTGTGGCAGGACCACTATTCAGAATGATAGCTGAAGTGAGGGGGACTGTGTTGTTATTTACAAATGTCATACTTTGGGGTGAGGGTAGGGATAGAGGTTGGAAAAGTTACTTTTGGGGGGCACAACTCCCACAATCTTTCAGTGTGTGGCTACTGGCCATTCTGTGTCCTACACAATCCTGGGATTTTCAGTTTGGTGAGGTACCTAGAATTCTGTACTAGAGAGCTCTGAAGTATAATATGAGAGCTCTCAGGCAGAAAATTTTAAGTACTTCACAAAACTACAAATTCCAGGATTTCATAGGATTGAGCCTTGACAGTTAAAGTAGCATTAGACTGCCAGAACTGTGTAGTATAGATTCATTCTATGTAAATGTGGTGTGTGCTTCATGCCTGACAAATCCGGTTAACAGCACCAGGTTTGTTGTGTTTGTGTCCCTAACTAGTGGCCCATTAAATGCTGTTCACATATTGCAGTATGTAAACATGCTGTAGTCCTAGCAGTGCCCTCCTTCCATCTTAACTGTTGTGAGTAAAAATCAACGATCATGAGTAAAAATCTCCAAAATATTATAGTCAAATGTCCCTGCGGCACCGCAACAGTACCGGCAGGGACGGGCGTCATCCGAAAGGGACGCCCTGCAGCGCTGCAGCCTCGCAACGTGGCAAGGCTGCTAGCACTACAATTAGCTTGTCCAAAAAAGTCCTATGTTAAGAGCATTGTAATGGTTGAATACTTTGCAAATGAAAGAGAGGAAGCAACTTCCTTTGTTTAGGTAAGGGAAAACTAATGAGGGCCGTTTACAGGTTTGAATTTGCCAGCCTGGGCAGATGGGATTAGCCAGGCGTACATGCCTTCAGTTGCCTTGCAAATTAGCATTTCTTTAGAACAACGGTTTGCCATGGCCTCACATTGGGAGGCATGGAGATGCACTATCCACAATGTTGCAGCCTGATTTGAGAACTCACGCCAAACAAGTCTTGAAGAGAAACGACAACGCAGAAAGAATCACAACCTGGAAACATCACCTAAGGAGACCTTCTGCTGTGCTTTCTGCAACTGGACATGTTTATCTTGGATTGGCCTTTTCAGTCATCAGCGCGCTTGCAGAAAGTGCAGGATGAGTCCTTCCTGAATCTTCGTTCGTGAAGAAAAGCCAGAGAATTTAGGTAGCCTCTCCTTAAGTGCATACCTGATTAAGCAACGTTTGTCTTTGGGTTTTTCAAGTTTCCCCTGGTTTATGACAATGGCTGCACTATGTGGAAGGCCACATGTTGACCTAAGTATTAAATATTGCCAGTTATAAATATAGATATGGGGCTGGATATGTCAGGTTAGGTAACATATCTCTAGATGTTAATGAGGAAATGGGTATTGGGGTTGGGTGCATTGGCAATTGATAGCTTCCATGTCAGTGAACCTGGTCCAAGTTTTAATCTAGACTTTAATATAGCTATTCAAGGTATTGGACCCTATTGCCAAATCTGGTTCAGTACCCTGGACAGTTCTTTTCAATTTTGGACTAAAGCAGGGCAGATTCACCACTCCATTGACACAGAAACCACCAGCTTCCACTTGAGTAGATAATGGACATTAAAACTTTGGATTCATTAGGAAAGGACCTGAAAATGATACTGCTAATATCTTAATACCTAACTGTTCCAATCTCTCATGTGAATGCACTTGGAATATCATGTACAATTTTGGTGACTGCAGCTCAGAAAGAATGTTGATAGAGATGGTAAAGATAGATGAAGGGCAGAAAATACAACCCAAATGACCAAGGGATTGGAGTAAGTTATACTGTTTGTGGTTTCCAGTTATTATTATTATTATTATTATTATTATTAATTTCTATCCTGTCTTTCTCCCACCAATGAGAAAGATGTCTAACATCATTATAAAAGCAATACAGGCTAAAATCAGTACAAAGTTAAAATCACATTAAAAAAATAAAATTTAAAAATAAATTAACCAATTTACAAGTTAAAGACATTACAGTAAAAATTAAAGTACCTTTTAAAAGACCCTTATTTTTTAAAAAACCACACCACATAGCCTCATTAGCCCAGCCCTTGTTGGTTCACAAAAAACTGGCAGCATAAAAATGGCTTAAACTGCCACCACTGGAAGGAGAGCAAAGATGGGGCCATCCTCGCCTCTCTGGGGAGGGAAGTCCATAGTCTGGGAGCAGCTACTGAGAAGGCCCTCTCCCTTGTTCCCACCAAATGTGCCTGAGAAGGTGGTGGGACTGAGAGAAGGGTATTTCCAGATGATCTTAAAGCTCTACTTAGCTCATACTGGGAGATGTGGTCCTTCAAATAACCTCGACCCATGCCGTATTTAAAAATAAGACGGAGTGATAAAGGGGTATGAAATTGCATATTACATGGACAAAATGGCTGTGAAGAAGTTTTCCCTACATCTCACAGTATTAGAATCCGGGGTTACCCAGACAAAGCTGATAGAAGTGAGATTCAGGATAAACAAAAGGAAAGAGATCTTCACAGAACACACAGCTAAATGTACGACCACAGGAAACAATGATGGCAACCAACTGGGATGACAACCAACTTGAATTAGATACATTTGTGGATGATAAGGCTGTTCAAAGCCATAGACTATGATGGTTATGAATTAGCTCCAGTACCACCTCTGTATACCAATTGCTGGAAATCTACAAGTGAGAAAGTATTGTTGTGCTGCTTGTCAGGTTTCCTATAAACAGATTTTGGTCACTGTAAGAACAGCTTGCTGGACTAGAAAGGCCTTTATAAATTTCTAAATAAAATAAAGTTCTAAAACAAACAAAAATTTAAAAGTTACAAACTCTTTTAAAAATAGAAACAGGTTTCACAGGCCATCAGAGGCTAACAGCCTAGGAACCCTCCCCAACCCAGTATCTTCCAGATGGGTTGGACTCCAAAATCCATCATTCCCCCTATAATCCTAAAATCCTCCTCTTCTACTCTCCTTTCAGGATGCTGTGGCCTTAAGTAGCTGTAGCTCAGTGGATGGCTACCTGCTATAGTTCTGCTGGATCATTGACAGAATGTGTTCCCTGGTCTAGACTTTGTGATTTCCCCCTGCTTTTTTAGCAGACAGCCATTTTAAACTGATTCTTACAGAAGTAAGTCAAGCTGTTGCATGAACCAGACTGCTATCTGTGGCTTGGCTTTGAACCCAGGCATCTTAACATCCTTTAACCCAGCATTCTGTTTAGTGAAGCACAGTGGCAATGTTTCCTCCTTGAAGAGGAAACACAGAGAATAGAAAAGATGGAAAGAAAGACAAGAATAAAACAAATGAGCATTGATCTGCTGGTTTGGGGTCTTTGTTGGGGAATTTTTCAAGACCTTCTCGTTCAGCAATAGGAGAGCATTGCTTCTGCCATGTGTAATTGAAGAAGTCACTGTACTGGCCTCCTGAATGATGGATAGCTGATCTGCATTTTAGCCCAGAAAGCCTCCCCACTGGACTTGGGAAGAGAGAGAAAGGGGGGCGGTGAGTAAAAGATGGGGTGGAGGTGGGAGAAAGAGTTGGTGAAGAGAGATGAATTCCCCTGGGCCTGTTCCATGGAATCTTAATAATGTGCTAAGTTATTGTGCAGTGAAGGAATGCAATTAGTGCAGCGGCCAAAAGCCTCCTCCAGCAGGTCATTACTGCATTAGTAAATGGAGGCTGTTAAAGCATACACCATCCCTAAACATACCACAGAGGCCGCCAGCCCAACAGGCCCCAGGATTGATGAGAAAACTCCCACAGCTCCCTTGCTCACTCCACTTTTCATTATTGCTTTTCTGATCATGCCTACAACCGCATCGTTCTTCTTCCTAACCCCCCCACCCCCTCCTGGTCCATGTTCTACATCTCCTCCCAAGAGGCCTTTATTGAAAATTGCATCTCAGCCTACTGAGAGGAATCAGAGGCAGCCCAGCTGCTGGAAAAACAACACATCCAACAGTGGGGCTTTGTGGGTGGAGGCTGCTATGTGAAGCTGAGGTATGTGAAGGAGGCACACACAGGAGTAGGGAGCTTGAGCTTATCAGAAAAGAAAGCCAGGGAGAAATACACCCTCCATCTTCCCCACTGAATACTTCATTGGTTCACCACTCACTTGAAAGATGCTTATCTGAGCTTGGAAAAGTTACTTTTTGGACTATAATCCCTGGAGACTCCCAAGCCAGTGGTGGTGGAATTATAGTTCAGAAAAGGAACTTTTCCAAGCTCTGTTCTTCCTATAATCACCAGCCACATGGGTTATATAAGAATGTCTATGAAGTGAAGGAACAAAACTGAAGGCTAATCAGTTTCTTATTTAAATTCTTAAGGGTAGAAATATCAGGAAGCAGAAGTGAAAAATCTACAAAGTATGAAGTGTTCCACATTTTCTTTCATGGGGAAAAACCAGCAGCAACAAAGCAAGCTATGCAGTCACTGACTATTTGCATATATTCATTTTTTTAAAGGAAGCAAACTTTAATTGATCAATACTGTTAGAGAAGCATGATCCTAACATAAGAGCTAAGACGTTCTCTTTATTATGAACATGGAGAAATTTGCAATTGGTAGTATTGCTCAAGCCTATCCATGGAAGAGTATCTCAAAAAAAATATCTTGGTGAACTGAAGCATTTCTGTTGGGGATAAAATGTGTACAAGTGCATAACAGAGCTGGGCAATGTTATTCTTTGGTCTACAGTTCCCATAATCCCATGAACTGGCTAGGGCCATGGTAGCTGGATCATTGTGAGACTTGTAGTCTGACAAAGTAACTTTTCTAAGCTCTGAGTACATACTTTTGAACACCTGGCTGTACTCCTATAGGTGTCTTAAGCATACATACTGTAAGTTCTTCTATAATTGGACATTTTTGTCTGGTAGGGCATGGCTGCATTCAGTTCAAAGTTATGGAAGGGGAGTTGTGTATATGGGGACCATCACACATGGATATGCATTGCACTTTGTGCATGGATGCATATGCACATTTGGTTGTGCACTTGCACCTTTGGTGTCTTGCTTCACTTGCAGAATGTTGCCATTCAACACAATGGTTATGTAGCATAATTAATACATAACTCTGCTTGCAGAGATTTAAGTTATGCAACACTGATGTAGGATTCTGGCCGAAGTAGGCAAATAGGAGGAATGTTGTGTGGGGTTTAATGGATCAGAACCAAGTCTGAGGATACCTGCAAGATGTCCTAGAATAAACCTAAAATGCCCAACACCTTTTGCTTGTCAACAGCTGTTGGATATGACTTTCTGAAAATGTAGCTGTGTGGACTCATATAAAACAGCACCAAATTCATTCCATTTTTTTATGCTCTCAGTGTGTCACTACTATTTTCACAACACCTGTTTGTATGTTTTAGCATGAAATAAGGTAAGAAAAGTACCCATGTCAGTGACTGTACCAAAAATAGTTTCTCTTAGGCAAGTAAGACAAGACTGTTTTCTGGTAATTTTCTACTGATTTGTCCCTACCAGTGCAAGATGCATGGGAGGCATGTGACGAATGACTCATATGTGACTGTTGAGGCACAAAATGTCACAACACAGACTAGCACTTTGCACACATTTGGGAATGCATGTCTGTAAGAGTAGAGGAGACGAAGTGCATTTTCTAATGCTTTTCTGTTTTGTCACCAAATCATTAGCTGGTGCCAAAACAGACCTCTTTACAGCAGTGGTTTCCTGCACATGCTTCAATAATATCATTAGTTGGCTTCAAGAGAGGCATAACTGCTTTCTCTTTGAAAAAGGAAGAAGCTGGAAATGATGCCTAGAGCTGTGAAATACTCAGCATTACATTAACAGGATTGGATTAAATTCTATCCATATTCCTCTTGGAAGAATAGTTTGGAAATTTGCAGGGCAATTGCCCTTCTGAGGGAATCAAGCCCACCAGTTATCAGAATAGGTGCAAGGGGTTTTGTGTGAGTTCCTAAAAAAATATATGCTTTATCCCCGTGTGTGCTAATTATCATAAGAATGTTAGACAGTGGGGATGGGCCAAGTTGGAAAGGCAGGCCACTTAAGCCAACCCCCCACTTTTGTTTCCCTCCCCAGCTAAATTATAAGACCTATTTGCTGCTAAAAATCTACAGAATGGTTTGCTTACAATGTTCAGTAGCAAACTACTAAATGCACTGACTGCAATTGACTAGCAGTTTGCTATTGAATATAGTCAGCAAACCATTCTGCGGATATTTAGCAATGGATAGTTGTTGTTGTTGTTGTTTTAAATTGAGTATTTCCTTGGTTGGAAAGTTTCCAGAAAAACACCACCACCACACATGACTGTAGCCAATGGGCACAAACATAACCTTGACTAGTACTTTAGCTGCACTGTGTAATTTTCTTTCTTTCTTCTGGAAACTCTCTAGGGACTAGAAGCCAATGACAGGTAATGTTCTCTGCACAGAAAATGCTGCTTTCAACCACATGTGAATTTTGTGCAGAATAAGTCCTGAACTGTGAAGATTCTCATCACTCTAGGATTATTCTCATTAATATATTTTTTTAACATTTTGCAAATATCTTTGAATATTCTTTACATCCCTACTTGTGAATGCAGTTCATTTGTTGCTACACAATTTATGAATTCCTTTATTTTGATGATACAATGAATAGGTTGTGAATCTCTTTGCCCACTGATAACCTTTGCTTCTGTTCTTCCCATGCAAATGCACCCAGTATTATAATGAGAGGTTTGGATGAGCAATGCATGAATAATCCCAACATTGTTCCTCCCAGCTCATCTGCTCACAGCCACAAGGGTTTATCTACCTGGAATCTCTCGCAGGAAGTGTGGCTGATTTGGGTGCTATACAGCTGGAGACTCTGGGCCAGTTTGTGTGCCCTTGCAAGAGTGTCAAGAGAAGACCACCTCTCATATTGGGAGGGGATGGCTCAGAGGACACTACATGACCTTTTTAAGAGAAACAGGCCAAACAGGAAAGGAGGAGGAACAGCATTATATGTCAAGGATATTTACACCAGTGAAGAGATCCATGACATCAATACTGGAAGCCAGGTGGAGAGCATCTGGATAAAAATTAAAGGGGAGGGAAACAACACAGATGTTATTGTGGGACTCTACTACAGACCCCCAAGTCAGACGGAGGAATTGGATGATGCCTTTCTAGAACAGATAAACACACATGCAGAAAGGAGAGATGTAGTAGTGATGGGCGACTTCAACTATCCTGATATTTGCTGGCAATCTAATTCAACCAAAACTTCAAGGTCTAGCAAATTCCTTACTTGCCTGGAAGACAATTTCATGGTCCAAAAGGTGGAAGAGGCAACAAGGGGGTGAGCTATTTTAGATCTGATCCTAACCAACAGGGATGACCTGGTTAATGGGGTGCAAATGGTGGGATCCTTAGGTGAGAGTGATCATGTTCTCCTGGAGTTTGTTATACAATGGAAAGGAGAAGCCAGGCACAGTCAGACACACATTCTTGACTTTAGGAGAGCTGATATCAATAAACTCAGGGAAATACTGGGGGTGATCCCATGGTCAGGAATACTAAAAGAGAAGAGACCTCAAGATGGATGGGACTTTCTAAAAAGGGAGATACTGAAGGCACAATTTCAAACAGTACCACTGAGGAAGAAAAATGGGAGGTGTCTCAAGAAACCAGGATAAACCAGTAAAGAAATATCAACAGAGCTACATTTTAAATGGAACATGTACAGTATAAGAAATGGAAAAAGGGGGAAATCACCAAAGAAGAATTCAAAAAGATAGCGAACACATGTAGGAGTAAAGTCAGAAAAGCTAAAGCACAGAATGAGCTCAGGCTTGCTAGAGAGGTTAAGAACAATAAAAAGGGGTTTTGGGGGTATGTCCGCAGCAAAAGGAGGAAGAAGGAAATGGTAGGGCCACTACATGGAGAAGATGGCAAAATGCTAACAGGGGACAGAGAAAAGGCAGAATTACTCAACACCTTCTTTGCCTCATTGTTTTCAGAAAAGGTAAAGGGGGACCAACCTGAGGATAAAGGTACAGAAGACACAACAGGGGAAATCCAGCACAGAATAAGCAAAGAGGTAGTACAGGAATACCTTCTTAATCTAAATGAATTTAAATCTCCAGGACCAGATGAATTACACCCAAGAGTATTAAAAGAGCTGGCAAATATAATCTCAGAGCCATTGGCAATAATCTTTGAGAACTCCTGGAGAACAGGAGAAGTCCCAGCAGACTGGAGGAGGGCAAATGTTGTCCCATCTTCAAAAAGGGGAAAAAAGAGGATCCCAACAATTATCGTCCAGTTAGTCTGACATCAATACCAGGGACGATTCTAGAGCAGATCATTAAACAGAGAGTCTGTGAACATTTAGAAGGCAATGCCATAATCACAAAAAGTCAACATGGGTTTCAGAGTAACAAGTCATGCCAGACTAATCTGATCTCTTTTTTTTGATAAAGTTACCAGCTTGGTAGATGAAGGGAACGCTGTGGACATCGCATACCTTGATTTCAGTAAGGCCTTTGACAAGGTTCCCCATGACATTCTTGCAAACAAAGCTTGTAAAATGTGGGCTAGACAAGTTAACTGTTCACTGGATTTGTAATTGGTTGACCGGCCGAACCCAAAGGGTGCTCAGCAATGGCTCCTCTTCATCTTGGAACGATGTGAACAGTGGGGTGCCACAGGGTTCTGTCCTGGGCCCAGTGCTATTCAACATCTTTATCAATGACTTGGATGAGGGAATTAGGGGCATACTTACCAAATTTGCAGATGACACCAAATTAGGAGGAGTAGCTAATACCGTGGAGGACAGGATCAAAAATTCAAGATGACCTGGATAAACTGGAGAGCTGGGCCAAAGCTAACAAAATGAAATTCAATACGGAGAAATGTAAGGTACTGCACTTAGGGCGAAAAAATGAAACGCATAGATATAGGATGGGGGAGACCTGGCTAAATGAGACTACGTGCGAAAGGGATCTAGGAGTCCTAGTAGACCACAAATTGAACATGAGTCAACAGTGTGATGCGGCAGCTAAAAAGGCCAATGCAATTTTGGGCTGCATCAATAGAAGTATAGTGTTCAGATCAAGGGAAGTAATAGTGCCGCTCTCTTCTGCCTTGGTCAGACCTCACCTAGAATACTGTGTCCAGTTCTGGGCACCACAATTCAGAAAGGATATTGACAAATTGGAGTGTGTCCAGAGGAGGGAGACGAAAATGGTGAAAGGTCTGAAAACCATGCCTTATGAGGAGAGACTTAGGGAGCTGGGTATGTTTAGCCTGGAAAAAAGACGGTTAAGAGGCAATATGATAGCCCTGTTTAAGTATTTGAAGGGGTGTCACGTTGAGGATGGAGCAAGCTTGTTTTCTGCTGCTCCAGAGACTGGAACACGGAGCAATGGATGTGAGCTCCAGGAACAGAGATCCCACCTCAACATTAGGAGGAATTTTTTGACAGTAAGAGCTCTTTGGCAGTGGAATGCACTCCCTCGGAGCGTGGTGGGGTCTCCTTCCTTGGAGGTCTTTAAACAGAGGCTGGATGGCCATCTGTCGGGGATGCTTTGCTTGTGATTTCCTGCATGGCAGGGGGTTGGACTGGATGGCCCTCGTGGTCTCTTCCAACTCTGCAATTCTATGATTCTATGATTCTATGATTCAGGAGAAAGGGCCAGCTAGTAGGCCCAACTGCATACCCTCCAATATTTCACAGATGAATACCGGCACATGTGCGGCCATGGAATATTAGAGTGTGGTTGAGAAGGCAAAAATTATCAGTGAGGAAGAATATACAAGGACCTTGTCTACACCGATGGGGAGCGGGTGGGAATCTGTACCTGTCTTGATTCTGATTGTATAGGAACACATGACATAGGACTGTTTTAGTAGCGAAAGCCTTTCTTTTAGACTTTAATGTGATTTTTAAAAACTCACTTCTTGCTCTGCAATTTCCAGGAAAATCTAGTCTTTTTTTTACTTTAGTATCAGGGTGGCAGTGGGATAGATTGGTATGTGGCAAGTGTTGCCATTTTTTTAAAAAATGTTGAGTGTTACTTGCTGAGCATCAGGGCCCTCACCCACTCCCCAGTGAGCCCAGCCATATTGAAAAATAAAAATAAAAAGTTTCTTTCTCATCTGTACCACTGCCACTACCTTCCCTCCAAGAACTTCCTAAGCAGAGCCCCACTGGCAAAGTTGCTTCTTCTGAGGCACCCAGCCATGGGGTCAATGATGAGGGGGTTGGTTGGGCTACCACCTCACCATTGATAGCATGGCTGGGCACTTTGTGTTGACCTCAAAGCAAATGACTTTGCCAGTTGGGCTCTGCTGGGAAGGTACTTGGCCAGGAAGGCAGGAGCAGCAGTCCCAAAGAGGAGGGGGAAAAAGCAGTGCCAATTTGAATTTGGGCAGGGAAAATGTGTGGACATAATTTGAGTTTCAGTGGGGTATATTATGAATAGGTATGGTGCTAATGGGATGAATTTGGAGCAGCTCTGGGGCAGAATACTCTGAATTGCAGATGGATAATTTTTGCTGGTATGGAGAAGCCCAAGAAAGGAGAGGCAGTATCACTTTTCTTGCTTGAGTCTACCAGGAAGGACAAGATTCTTCCTTCTTCTGTCCTGGAAGTTCTCCCTGTGCTCTACCAGACTTTGGTCTGCCTACAGGTCTTTGGCTGGCCTGCATCCTACCTGAAAGATTTATAGAATCATAGAATCATAGAATCATAGAATTGCAGAGTTGGAAGAGACCACGAGGGCCATCCAGTCCAACCCCCCTGCCACGCAGGAAATCACGATCAAAGCATCCCCGACAGATGGCAATCCAGCCTCTGTTTAAAGACCTCCAAGGAAGGAGACCCCACCACGCTCCGAGGGAGTGTGTTCCACTGCCAAACAGCTCTTACTGTCAGAATGTTGAGGTGGAATCTCTGTTCCTGGAGCTTGCACCCATTGCTCCATGTTCCAGTCTCTGGAGCAGCAGAAAACAAGCCCGCTCCATCCTCAGCGTGACATCCCCTCAAATACTTAAACAGGGCTATCATATTGCCTCTTAACCATCTTTTTTCCAGGCTAAACATACCCAGCTCCCTAAGTCTCTCCTCATAAGGCATCGTTTCCAGACCTTTCACCATTTTAGTTTCCCTTCTCTGGACACGCTCCAGTTTGTCAATATCCTTTTTGAATTGTGGTGCCCAGAACTGGACACAGTATTCTAAGTGAGGTCTGACCAAGGCAGAATAGAGTGGCACTATTACTTCCCTTGATCTAGACACTATACTTCTATTGATACAGCCCAAAATTGCATTGGCCTTTTTAGCTGCCGCCTCACACTGTTGGCTCATGTTCAGCTTGTGGTCTACTAGGACTCCAAGATCCCTTTCGCATGTAGTCTCATTCAGCCAGGTCTCTCCCATCCTATATTTATGCATTTCATTTTTCCGCCCTAAATGCAGCACCTTACATTTCTCCGTATTGAATTTCATTTTGTTAGCTTTGGCCCAGCTCTCCAGTCTATCCAGGTCATTCTGAATTTTGATCCTGTCCTCTAGGGTATTAGCTACTCCTCCTAATTTGGTGTCATCTGCAAATTTGATAAGTATGCCCCTAATTCCCTCATCCAAGTCATTGATAAAGATGTTGAATAGCACTGGGCCCAGGACAGAACCCTGTGGCACCCCACTGTTCACATCTTTCCAAGACGAAGAGGAGCCACTGCTGAGCACCCTTTGGGTTCGGCTGGTCAACCAATTACAAATCCTTTGAACGGTTTTCTTCTGTAGATAACAAAAAACTGACCTGGGCCCCCTTCACACTACACAGTTACTGCACTAGATTCCACTTTACCTGTCTGGATTCCATCCTATTAAAATTCTGGGTTTACCAGTTTAGGGAAAGGTATCCTATGCCACAGTCCTATGTCAGAGAGCTCTTGTGCCTCACCAGAGTACAAACACCAGGATTCTGTAGGATACCATCATGGCAGTTAAAATGGAATCATAGCGCAATAGTAAGGAAGGGCCTCTGGAATTTGAAAATCCTAAATATGTTTAACTGTATGTCACACTACATACAGCAGGACTTATTCCTGAGTATGGCATGGACAGGATTTGCATTAGAAGTAGGCATGGAGCCAGAAATATGTGTATATGTGCATGTGTGTGTGTGTGTGTGTGTGTGTGAGAGAGAGAGAGAGAGAGAGAGAGATGGTAGAGTCTGAGAATCAATGGACTTTTTCATACGTGAACTTACTGTGCAAGAAGGCTCATAACAGTTGCGATGCTGCTGCACGACAGGGGGCCTGTTACGTACATTGCCATCCCCCTGCAGAAATCAACTGTGTCAGTTCCGTGAGAGATTGGAGGCAGCCGTGCAATATTTGGCCATGTTTTACTCACAGAAGTTGCCCGTGAATAAAAAATTGCCAAATATGGTGCGGCTGCCTCCAATCTCTCACAGAACTTGACACAGTTGATTTCGGCAGGGGGAGAGCGTCACATGAAATGGGTCCCCTGCCATGCAGCAGCATCGCAACTGTTACGAGCCTTCTTGCGTAGTAAGTTCAAGTCCGAAAAAGTCCAACGTGTAACAGAGGGACTCTCCCAGGCCATTCTTTAGTGCACATCTGGTACTAACCTTAGCATGCCTAGTCACTACTTTGCACGTATTCTAAGAGCTTAGGCATAGCATGTATTAATGCCATTTCCTGTTTGTTGGTCTTAGCCACCCCCACTCTCTTTCTGTGTCAGTAAGGATCAGATGCAGAGAAACATGGCAAAAAACCACGTCCCAAATTGCGTCATATGGATGAGACGAAAACACAAAGGGCAAAATTATCAGATGCCCATGTCCTCATCCATTCCCGGGGCATACCACTGGTGCAGATGAGGTATCACTTTTTTATTGATAGGCTAAGCTGTCAATAAAAAGTGATGCCTTATTCATACCCGCGCTACACCCCTGGAATGGGTGAATGATGACGTTGTCTGATAATTTTGTCCTTTTGTGTTATCATTGCATCCTTATGACACATTTTTTCACGTGTCTGCTAAAGTCCTTAGTCTGAGTCTGTTCATCCTCTGTTTCATAGGACTTTATCAGACCATTCCTCTAAACCCCATTCTTTTGCCGGCATAACTTTTCCATTTTTATGCTGACAAAATAACTCCCTATGCCACACTTACTCCCCACCCATCCAAAGGCTTTCCTCGCAATGAAAGAGGAAATGAATGTAGCTCCATTCACTTCCTCATTCAAAATCCCGTGTATTCTCGCGAGAATACATAGTGTGGGAAATTCAAAAATAAAAACAAAAAGAACACAGAAAAAGTTTTTAAAAGCAGAGGAACACACTTAAAAAGTCCCAAGTAAAATGGGGAGGGTCATAAGAAGTGTGTCACCTCCCTGGAGGTTGTGATCTCACCTGGAAGTGTTCTGGCTGAACTGGCCATTGATGCTGTATTTGTGTGAGTTAAATGGTGCAAGGTTTCCTATGCTGGCAATGCTGGCACTAAAGTGCCATGGGGGAATCTTTGACAGCTTAAGCCATCAATAAAATAGGATAGGTTTTGACCAGGACATAAACGTGAAAGGGCGACATCATCTCATATGCATGCCCTTTCGTGTTTATGTGGCATCATTATGATGCCATATTTGATGTGTCTGATAATGTCTGTAGTCTGATGTTTTCTCTCCTTCATTTCTGAGGAGCACATTTGCACCGTCTGTCATCATGAGATGTCATGAAACCTATAGTATTTGAAAGTAAATCTAGTTCATACGTTTTATCAAGAGGACTAAGGACTTTATCAGATGAGGTAAATTGTTCAAAAACCTGTGTCACTTAGCATGCGGTGATAACACAAAGGGTAATATTCTCAGACCCCCTCATCATTCAGCTGTTCCTGGGGCATAGCACTGGTGTGGACGAGGCATCAAGTTTTTTATTGGTGGGCCAAGCCGTTAATAAAAAGTGATGCCTCATTCACTCTCACATGACACCCCTGGAATAGCTGAGTGACAATGTCATCTGATAATTTCACCCTTTTGTGTTATCGTTGCATCCTTATGAAGCGGGTTTTGCCACATCTGATAAAGTCCTAAGACTGCTTTATTGCTCTTATAGACCCTGTTTGTGGGGAGCAGCAGCATGGGACTGGTTGCTGATCACCTTCTGCTTGCAAATATTAATTACTATGCAGATATTAATACTATGCAATTACACGCAACTGTGTCTTACATTCACCAACATATTCAGAATGTAGAAGTTGCTGCAGGGTGTTGGAAGGGAAATCAAAGTTTGGCTTATTCCATGGATGCTCAGTCAAGGGCCATAGGACTGGGCCGAAATTTTCTATAATGTCATATGTTTGAATTTTCATCCTTCTTCACTATTATCTGTAAAAAAAAAACACTGGAAATTTTAAAACAGGCAAGGGACCTAAATATCCTAAAGGCACCAGACCCTGACTGATCTTGAAGTTACATGGGGTCAGCCATGGTTAGTACTTGGATGGGAGACCAGCAATGAATACCAGGTGTTGTAAGCCATATTTCAGAGGAAGGAACTCTCAAAACCACCTCTGAATATTGCTTGCCTATGAAAGCTCTGTGAAATTAATGGGGTTGCCATAAGTCAGAAGGCAGCTTGAAGGCAAATACAGACACAGACACACACATGTGGGTGAAATGTATCTAATGGGGCAAGGCATGCCCACTTCAGTACCAGAAGAAAACAGAAAGTTTGAAAACCTGATATAAAACAAAATTGGGAAGAAAAGATAGGTGAGACATGGAGAAATTTAACCAAATCAAGACAGAGAGATCTTTGCATCCCTAATCTTTAGTTGTGATAAATTGAGAAGGAGTGCTCAAAGATGTTGAAACAGGGTAGAAAGCACAGTTTGGTTTGACCTGGATGCTTATCCTAACCTGCTTGCACTGGAGGTGTAATTGCTATGCATCCATTTATAGGAACAGAGCTGGACCCTTCTCCATCCTTCCTACCCCTCCAACCTCCAACCTCCATTGGCCAGTAGCAGATGGGCTACAACAGCTAAAAGGTGGGATTTGAAGGTGAGAGAGGAGATGTGCCATAGTTCCTCTTTATAGAACTTTATGGTGCCTTTTCTTGATCCAGGATCTGTTAATGACTGAAGCTACAGGAGCACTGTGCTATATTCAACTTGGCAAGCCTGGCTGTTGTTGATAATTGCCATCCATTCAACTCGGAGCTATGACTTTGGCCCTATGGAAGAGAGGCCACCAAATCACCCTGTTATCAACTGCCCTGCTCAGGTCTTTAAAACTCAGGGCCATGGTTTCTTGCTTTAGTTTATCCATTCAGTCTATCCAGTCTATAATGAGGTCCTCCCTTTTTCCCACTGCCTTCCACCTCACCATGCATTAGTGTCTTTTGCATGTCTCATGATATGTCCTAAACAAAATACGATAAGTCTCAGTTTAGTCATCTTGGCTTCTAGGGAGAGTTCAGGCTTACTTTGATGTCACTAAGTTTCATGTACTGGGTTCTTCAAACTCAGTGACCAGCAGTTTCAGAACTCAAGGTAGAAAACTTTATTTGGAACAGTAATCCAAAGAGCTATCCCTAAACTATTGTTGCTCAGAATGAAACATATCTACAAAAAGTAATAAGTTTTAAAATATTTACAATATACAAAATCTGTCACTGGTTATCCGTCATCCCCACTCCCAGTTCCCACCAGCAGTGGGACACATCCCATTTTTCTCAGAGCAAAGGCTAGGTACAAACTTTAATCAAACAGTTACAGACATAGAGAATATCCTCCCTTCTCCACGTTAGACTACATACTTTTTTTAGCAAGTACAAAGGAATGCAAACACAATTAGCCACAAAGTGATACAACAGAATTGAACTTGGCAGGAGAAAGTAACTTCTGGAACCAATCCTGACACTAAGGCTAGTGTCATCCATCCCCCTGATAGTGTCACACCTAACATATTTCAGCCTCTCCGCTTCCACCTATCCACTCCCGCAGCATGGCCACTCCAGGCTTGATTTGCTCTTGAACCCATTTATTGGTCTTCTTGGCCATCCATATTATCTGTAGAGCTCTTCTTTAGCACCACATTTCAAATAAGTTGATTCTCTTCCTATCAACTTTCTTTACTGTTCAGCTTTCACAACCATACATAGAAATCAGAAATATTATGATGTGGGCAATCCTGAGCTGGCAAGCCTTCTCAAGACTCATTTTGAACCTTCATTCCCCTCAATCACTCAGTGGGAGTTCCATGTTTGATAGGACTTTTTGAGGGAACCCTAATTTATTTGGGGGCGGGGACCAACCATTCTTTTCTCCAACCAGGAGTACTTTCAAACCACTTTTATTAGTATATCTTGTAACTCACAGTCACCTAGCGAAGTATAAATATTATTTCCCTGCAAATTATAATAGAGAGCATGTACTTATAATTTAATCATTGCTTTAAATGTTTAAAGCTGTAGCTCTGTGGTTGTTTTTTTTTTAAAAAAATCATAGCACCATTTCCCGCTTTTCAGCATTATGGGCCATGTTTATATTGCTATGCAAATTATTCCTTGTAGAGAGTTTACAAATTTCCCCTTTCATTATTAATAGTGTTGCAAGGTCCCCCTTCGCCCCCATTTCTCTCTATCTATATTGCTTTGCGTAATACATAATTAATGCTAACGGCCGTGCATTGGTCTCTGTGCCAGTTTGCATTAGAATATTTTTCCCTTGTCTTCTGTCTCTGGAAGATGGAAATTGGTATCTGGGATGACTGAAAATGGTTGAATTGCTTTGTCTGACCCTTTCTGGTTCTTCCATTTACTTGTCAGAAGAGGCACCGGGGATTTGCTTGCTAGCTCTTTGCTTTTGGTTATGCAAGCTCCACTGATGGCTCCAAGCTCCAGTGCCAATGTTTTGCTGCCATTTTCTCTTGGGCTACAACTGGGCTTAGCTACCTTCTTGATGAGGAATTATAAAGACATAGATGTAATTGCTGTGGGGTAAAACAGAAGGCAGAATTGATATCTTTAGGCTTCAATGTGTGTGCTAGAAGTTAAGCTGCCATTGGCTCCTCCTTCAAGGGCATAAATTGTTTTGTACAACAATAGTAAGCTTACTCACAAAAACTGCCCTCCAGCAGCCTTTGCAGGGCAACTGGGAGGAAAGAACTCTCAGGTGATGGGGAACAGAAGATAATTTTCAGTTCGAGCTGAAACTAGATGGGAATCTTGTTCAAATCTTGTTTGCTTAGGTTGCCAAGAACTTCCTAAATTCTGAAAATTACTTCAGAAACAGGACATATAAAATTGGGGATTCTTTTAAAACAAAAGCAGAACTGAAAATATGAAAAACAAAAAATGGGAGGGGAGGGAGCTGAAAATCAGCCTAAACAGCATCAGGAAGGGACATGACATTACTTCTAGTGTGCCAAATGTGGTGGTGCAGGAGGGAAAATTGGTCCCACCCCCTAATTTAAATCCTACCTCTCCTGTAGGGAGAGAATGACTGGTCTAAGGTTACCTTGTCAGATTTTGGCTCAGTGGAGAATACAATTTGGATCTCCAAAGTCTTAGACCAGCAATTTACTATACCATGCTGGCTCTCTAGCTTCCAGGGCCTTAACTTCTCACTTGCTTTCCTCTTATTTTTGTCATTCTACTATCCAAATATGTCCATTCCCCCCTCCCATCTGTACACCCAGACACATATTTAACACTTCCCTAAAATATGAATTCCTTCTCCTACATCCTTTCCATCACTGCAGTGAGGTGGAGGGCCTTTTCTGCCACTCTTTCCATTTGGATTTGTTTGCAGTTGATGTATTGTTCTACGATATCCACAATGTCACGTGCCACCTTCCAAGTTCATGTACTGTTGGCTAGGTCAAGGCATGATAAAAATTCAGTAGAACTCATGAAGAATGTCAGCGTGGAATTGTCATGTCAATTTCAACAGAAATCTCTCATTTCCCTTTAAACCAAGCAGTGTGTTCCATTCTTATTCCTCTCACTTCAGCTGAAATATGTGGCAGTGACAGGCCTCAAAGGGCAATGTGTACAGAATTGGGATGTAAACCCTGACCTCATTTTGTAAATAAAACAACACCAAAAATTCTTCTTGATGCAAGACCTAGACATACATACATAGATACATACATGCACCCTGACTTGAGTTATGCTTGCCTGGTAAATGAGACAACACCAAAAATTCTTTCTGCAAGATGGTGATAGCCTCTGAGATATTTTGTGCATTTTTGAGACTTTTTTGGGCTGTATTTCTGTAAAATGTACAAAACAGAAAAATGTGGGAACTGATCCTTTGTTGCCTAGACTAATAAAAGTCCTAACATTGGCTGGATTATTTTGTGTCTTTGTGATCAACTGGCATGTCTTCTCTGCTTGTTCGGTTTCTCTTTATGTGCTTAGGTTTACAAAGAGAAAAGGACATTAATTTTACATAGAGTCATTTGGAATAAGTATATTTTGTACAAATATACTTACACAATGAGGGTACCCATTTAGATTCTCAGAGCTTATTTACATGGGCTAAATACCCCAACTTCCCCCTGTTCCAGAGCCCTGCAGCCCTTACAATGCAGAGCTTTTACCCTGAGCTTCCTTGGGCAGTCCCCAGAATCCCAATGACAGATACAGGGCTGGAACAGTAGCAAACCAGGCTAGGGGTTTACCATGATTTTTTAAAAAAACATACTCAGTTTAATGCATTCCTGCTGGGAAGGGATGGATTGGGCCCCAAGTGTCCATGGGAGCCTGTCCCAGCAGGCCAGCCCTCACTGCTGCTGCTGGGTACCCTTGCTCTGCCAGGTCCCAGCAGCAGGCCTGCAGCATGTAACCAAGGCTGGTCACATGCAGTGAGCTTGTCATATGGTACGGCCAACTGCCCGGACCTGGCAGAGCAAGGAAAATTGCACCAGAAGTGACTTCACCAACAGGACAACATTCCTATGTGGACTCTATCCTGTTTTCTTCAGGTAACAGGAGCAGAACAGGCCACCTCCAGAGCCAGGATATGCCAGTGGGGAGTGAGAACTCTCAGGAGATTGGAGAATTATCAAGATATTGTATCGCTATGCATAGATGGCTAATCTTATCTAGAAACTCATCTAAAGGCAATTTCCTCTAATCCCTCCCAAAGCCCCTCACCCCTAAAAACTTTCAAAAACACTTAAAAAAAACCAGCGGAAAATTGGCTGAAATAGTGGCTGGAAGTGATATCACATCATTTCTGGTGGACTGAAATGTGCCAGTATGGCTCACTTGGTGGGTACATGGAGGAAAAATAGCCCCCACTCCCTGAGCAGTTCCCCACCCTTGGTATAAAGCATCAGAAATAATCCATCAGGAATAATCAGAGATGATCTATATTTTCTTCTCACCATTAGTCATAGAGATAACAATATATTGTCCTTGACATAACAGAATAATCATGGAGTAATCCAGTATGAAACAATTTACACTCTGCTAGGTTGCTTCTTACCCCATGACAGACTAGCCATTTATGTGGATTCAGGTTTTTCTTAAATTGCAGTAGGAGTGCAGTCCAAGTCAGAGCTTTTACCTGCCTGTCTGGAGATATGGCAATCTGTCCATTTTGTTCTCATTGACTTTCTCAGAAAACCACAGCATTCTCATTCCTTCCCAATTACATATTATGTCTTCCTGCACATACGTGTTTGTAAATTTTGGTATGCATTTTTCCTGTTTAGTAAAGCATGTTTGTACATGTTTTTTTTTAAAAAATGCACACATTTTCTCATGCACATTGTCTAGATGTACCCATGATTTTGTGCACATTTCTTTTCTTTGCTAAAAGGTAATCAGAAACCTGAGAAATGCATGGCTTTTCAAGGCAAGAGCTGCACCATCCTGTCACCCAACATGGGAGTTACAAACTTGATATTTTCAAAATGGAAATGTGAATACAATGAATTTCTTTTTTATCCCTACTCCTGGCTCATGCAACCCTATGGCTTTCATTGTGTTTTTCTACCTTCTTGACATGTTTCTGCTTAGGCTAAGATTTAAAATAATGAAATTTCCCTTTAAAATATTGTTGCTAATGTGTTTTGAGAAAGTTGGGCAAATGGCTAGTCAGCATTGCACATGATGAATCTATTATACAGTTGTCCCTTCATATTCACTGGGATTTGGTTCCAGGACCCCCCCCCCATGAATACCAAAATCCGTGAATACTCAAGTCCCATTATATGCAATGGCATAACAAAATGGTGTCCCTTATATAAGATGGCAAAATCAATGATTGCTTTTTGGATTATTATTTTTTAAAGAATATTTTCAAGCTGTGAATACTTATATAATATATATAAATAAATAAAATTTTATTTCTGTCCTGCCCCTCTGCAATGCAATCGGGATGACTTACAATATAAAAAGTCCATAATTACATTACCCTAGCCCACCCACTACTTAAATCTGTGGATACAAAATCTGTGTGTGGATATGGAGGGACAACTGTAGTCAGTTTAAAATCAGTTGTTAATAGGACATTTAAGAGTCCTTGTTCAATTATCTTGCTGTGGGTGATCATCTGGAAGTTAGGAAAAATTGTTTGAGCATCTACCAATAATAAGTAGGCTAAAAAAATATAGTCAGTTTGTCTGTTGGCACTGATTCATGTCCCACACCCAAGAGCAGGGTGAAAGGGAACCAAGTTGCAGGCTTTAAGGCATGAAGTGTGCATCCAGTGGGGAACATGTAGTCCACACCTGCTCAATCTTCATCTGAGTAATTATCTTGTGTCTCTGGTTGTTGTTACAGGAGTAGTAGTAGTTCAAAGCTTCAGTTGATGAACGTTTCATGATAGGATACATTCCAAATGTCCTTAATTTGGGGAGGAGTGACATCAAGATGTACATAGATTTTCCTTGTTTTTTTTCTGGGCTGTGAGGCCATGTTCTGGAATAGTTTCTTTCTGATGTTTCACCTGCATCTGTGGCTGGCATCTTCAGAGAATTGTTGGGTAGGAGTGTGTGTGGAATTTATATATTGTGAATACTCCTGTTGGGGAGTATATGTAAATTTGTGTAATTGAATGGTTAGTTTCTGGGTATAGAAATGCAAGGATGATTAGTGCCTGTTTGGCTAATGGTTGTTGATGGGCCATTACCAAACCCAGAAGAAAACCAAGGAAAATCTATGGATACTGGCCATGAAAGCCTTCGACTTCACATCAAGATGTACCCTAAATTAGAACAGGAAGAAGTTACTTCGTAGGCCACAACTCCCAGACAGACAGACAGACAGATGAAAGCTTTCCCTGCTATTTTATACCATGATAAAGGTGCTGATTGTTTTGTGGTTTATTGGTTCCCTCTTCCTTCACATGTTTGTGTTCCCTGCCCCCAAAGCAGTTTTATTCAAAGGACTTTGGAATGATACGTGAAAGGGGACATAAAACATTACACATTTAGGTACTGGCAGATTCTAATGAGTCCAACATGGTAAATACCTTCATTTCATAATATATGATGCCTTGTATTGATGCAGCTGTTGAAATAAGGAGGTATTAGCCATTAATAGTTTGTTTGTTTTATGTTTTAAAAGTAGTGCTTCTACACATCTCCTTCTTATAGTCGGTAGATAGCAGGAACGGGGAAATTCTCTTTCCAAAAATCATCCTTGAAGAAAGGATGAATAGGAGCCATTTCCATGTCTCCCTTCTTGTTGTCATTCTAATGGTGAATAAGACTTTTAAAAAATTCTGTCAGGTTTTGGGGAACTGACTGTTTTAGGGAGGGGTTTTTAATGGTGTGCTGTACTGTTTGTCCTTCTTGTATCAAATGGTCTCTATTTATTTATTCATTCATATATATCCCACCATTCTCTGAGCACAGGACTCAAGGCAACTTACAGCCAATTAAAACAAAGTACATCTAAAAAACTATTGGCACAAAAGTTTTAAAAACCCAAGCAATTAAACAGACAAAGCTGAAAGAATTTAAAAACATAATAAAAAAGATAACCTCATTAAAATCCCCTTCAGCTGCATGAATTGCAAACCAAAATCCTGCTTAAATAAAAAAGTCCTTGCCTCCCAGTGCAAAAAGAACAGGGAGGGGGCCAACCAAAACCTCCTGTGGGAGAAAATTCACAACCTGGGAGCAGCCACTGAGTGCTCTCCCTATGTCCTTGCCAGGCAAGCCTCTGATGGTGGTAGGACCAAGAACTTTATCAGACATGGCAAAAACTGCACAATTACAATGTCATGGTAGCATGAATGGTTCCCACTATCATACAACATCGTCATGTTCACGTGGTCAATCTGTGCTCCAGCTGCAAATAAGGCTTTGCTTTTAATTGATGGGACAAGCCATCAATAGCTCTCAATATCACTTTTTTCACCGTATTGAAGCGCACGCAAAAACATGTCCCACTGTAATCGTGAGGTTACAGCATGAATGGGCAGTCCTCTCCCCCACCCCACCCCGTTCCCAGCGAGAAAACATCCAAGTGAAAACTATCCACAGGATGCTCTTTTATGAACTGCCCCAGTTTGTTTGAACATTTTAAGTATTTGTGTGTTCATTTACTTTGCAAATTAAGGGTTTTTTTTTTTTTGGTGTTTTTAAGCATGCCCACGTATTCTTGCAAGAACCACTGAAATTTCACTCATGCTAAATCATGGAAGTAAAGTCCAGTTCTTAAAGTGCTAGTGGTGGCCATGAGATAATTCCATGGCTATTCTTTCATGACATGCAATAATAAGTGTAATAATGCCCATATGTTTCCTCTTTCCTCATTCACAGAATTACTGCATTTTTAGATTTTAGTCTGATAAAGTCCCAAGAGAAAGCCCTCTACTGAAGATCTTAAAACTCAGGCAGACTCATATAGGGAGCTGTGGTCTTTCAGACTGTCTGGACCCAAGCCATATAGGATTTTAAAGGTCATAATGAGCACTTTGAATTCTGCCCAGAAATGGTCCAGTTATCAATGAGTCTTCAGAGATATTCACACAGGCTAATTGTCCTGTTTCTGGCACGGAACAGGGTTGCTGAAATATTTTTCTTTCAGACGATGTTCACCCTGTTCCGTGCCCTAACTGTCACTATTCTGTTTTCTCCCCATGATATAGTATTCATGGGGAGAAGTCGTTATTAAGCACCCAGTTCCATTTCTGTAACAGAACACGGGTGTGTGAATAGGAGCCCCGTCCCTGTTCTGGAATGACAGGGACGGGGAGGAGCTCCATGGCAGGCACTTCCTGCCATGACCAGGACATCCAGGTAAGTTCCACCCATCCCCCCTCCCCTGGTTCCTTGTTTTGTTTTGGTTTTTTTGCTTTTACTTTCTTTCTTTGACAGCTGGGGGGGGGTTAATTTTGAATTTCCCTCCCATTCGTTCTCTCATGAGAACAAGCGGGATTTCAGCCAGCCAGTCGTAAAAGCAGGCTTACGACAGCTACATTTACGGTGGGCCGGGCAAGGATGGAGGAGGCCTGTTCCTGCAGCGGAATGGAGGTAAGTGTATGAACATTTACCTCCATTCTGTTGCAGGAATGGGAGAGGGGCTTGCGGGAGAGAAATGTGGCTTTTGGCCCCGGTGTGAAAATCTTCTTATTCACTAAGGGATTAATGTGTTCCCTGTAACTAGCCCTAGTAAGTAGCCTGGCTGCAGCATTTTGAATCCACTGAAGTTTCTGAATGGTTTCCAAAGACAGCTCCACATAGAGTGTGTTAAAATCAAAGCCACATCTGATATCTCAAGGAATAGGCACAGCTAACGCATGAGTTTTAGTTGTGCCAGTGCACTCCAGGTCACCACTGAAACTTGGGAACCCAGGTTCAAATCACAGTCCAGGAATACACACAGGTTGTAAACGTGAGATTTTGGGGTATGTGTAACTGCATCCAGCAAAGGTTGTATCTGTATTCCTTGAGCTGCTTTTAGACTGACCAAGAGCACTCTGTCTTGTGTGGTTTGAGCTACAGTTTCCTTGCTTTCAGCCAGTTTATTACTGACAACAAACACCAGATTAGCACCAAAACAGCATTGTTGGAGTTAGAGGGAAAGGAGAGAGAAAGTTGAGTGCCATCAGTATACTGGTGACACTGCACCCCAAAATTCTGGATAACATCTCTCAGTGATTTCATATAGATATTAAACAGCATGGGGGACAGAACCTAGCCCTGAGGGGTCTGACAGCCCAACAGCCACAGGGGTGAACAGGAATCTCCCAGAGCAACCTTCTGAGTTCTATCCTCCAAGAATGACTGAAACCATGGTAAAGGCCAGTCTAAATGGTGAAAATAATTATGACTGGGATGCAAACGGAAGGTGATCCATTCGTACAGACTTCGCATAAATAAGTGCCATTAGGAAGGAGGGCAGCCAAATCCATCACAAAGTCTCTGTGTGTAGCATCCGGGACTTCATCTGGATTTTGTAAAAAGCTCTGTATGGTATGCGAATGTGCGATCAGTTGGATGGTTGCATTCATGCAGATACGAACATGCAGCACAATCTGATTGGCTGGACAAGCATGGGGTGGGGCTAGGAAACAGGGAAAGAGGCAACTGCTGCTATGTTGGATTTTCGGCTAAGTGAGGGTCTGGTAAGTCAGTCAAACATCAATCTTATACTCTATTTTATTCTTTTTCTTTTTTAAAAAATATACATGAAATATTGCATGTGTGCACCATGGGAAACTGTTTTTTTGAAAAAATGGCAACAGCAGATTTAAAATTGTGAGTAAATCACTTGCGGCCACCATCTTGGCTAGGATGTCATGTGGAGTTTAGGGGAGATCTTTTGACCATGAAGACAGGTCACATCGTTGTGAATGCTTGGGTTTGGGGACATGTTTGTATTTTTCTCCCTCGTATAGATGGGACCTCAGTATCTCCAAGTCCCATCCCAAAGAAGCAGCACAGAAGAATACCATGATAGCTTGTAGTGAAACCCACCAAGAGCTCCAGAACTAGGAATACACTCCCAAGCCTTCACAACTCCCCTTCCCCATTTCCTGATGTAGGGCATCCACTGATATCTATTAATGAATATCTATTAATGATCAAAGCTGTCTCAGTCCCATAACCAAGACTGAATCCATATTGATATAGACCTAGATAATCTATTTTATCCAGGACACCATGGAGCTGGGAGGCCATCACATGCTCCAGAACCTTGCCCAAAAAGTGAATGTGGGAGACTGGCCAGTAGTTATCTAGGGTGGTTGGGTTCAATGAAGTGTTTTTTCCAACAAAGACCTCGGCACAGGCTCTTTTAGGTAGGATAGAACCCTGTCCTGCTGCAGTGAGGCATTTACCACTCCCCTTACCCACTTGGACAGTCTTCCTGTGGCTGCTTTAATGAGCCAGGAAGGGTATGGATCCACTCAGGACACTTAGTATGTTTAATGTGTCTACATTCAATGACAGTCACTCTCAAAAATAACTTTTTGTTTAAATTCCCTCTAAGTTGGAATCTGTTTCACTTCAGTATTTATGCAGTGAAATGATTGTTTTTAAAGCCTAGGAGAATTAAGTTCTAGCATTTGCAACATTTTGAATTAAAGAACTTTTAAAAAATAAATCATGTTGAGATGTTGTAGGTAAGGTAAGACCCTTATAAAATATGATTCATGCGTAGCGATGTTGCAAATATTCTTGAAGCAAAGAATAATTCAGCCTTGTTATCACCATAGCCAGCCTCACTGTCGCTCCCTCTTAAAGTCTCTGTCTTGTTTTGCTCAATTTACTACAAAACAAATGTTTCCACTTCCTACCCTGAAGGGTCAAGTGAGCTCATAAAAAAACTGTCTGTCTCCCTGCATCATCACTAAGAGTGCCCATCAGGCCAAAATCAGAGCTTGTTTCCTGTTGCCTAGCAATAGGAAATGATGTCTAAACTAGACAGGAGACAGACAGAGGTTAATCCCACAGGGCTGAGATAGTGTTAGTGACATGTTTGAACTAGTAAAGAAGAGCACATGCTGTTTTGATGCACTGTGAATCAGGGTAAATGTTCATATTTCTGTGTACAACCACTGTATGTTTGTGAAAGAGGCAAGACACCCAATCGACTTAATCCATTCAGGAGCATTTACAGTAAGCCGTCAAAGGAGAGGGGGCATGTGATTTCAAATACTTCAAAGAAACCAATGACTGTCAGTGGTATAGCTAACAATATAATTTTAATAACTAGAACTGGAGAACTAAAAGGATGCACACAGCCTGATTCAGACAGAGTACCAAGAGCCACTGACAAATTGACCCTGCTGTCTTCCATAAAGAACAACAAAGCAATGGGAGACCAGCTTGGCCCCAGCCATCAGCCACAAAGATCAACTAGAGGAAGTTTACTTTTCCCACTTCCTTCTAGAAGGAACTTCATGCTCCAACTGCTAATTGCCTTTGGGGTCTTCTTGCTCTATCCATGAGTCAGAGGACCAAGGGTTGTTGGATTGGGTGTGTCCATGTGGGCTGATTTGTTTTGATTTACGCTAGTGCAATGTATTCTAACTTGTTTGGCAGAGATTTTTTTAAAAAAACCTAAGGCATATATCTTTCACTTAAGTAACAAAAGGTAGTCACTTATATAGAACCTCCTTTCTAGTAGTAATCTGATGCTTGGGACACAGAACAGAGGGCTAGATTTATTTCTCCCCCTCCCTCCCAGATGATTAAGGGGCTTGCAGGCCATTTATCAAGGCAGCACACATATAGGTTCAGTACAGCTGCTCTGCATATGAACAGAGACTTGGGCAAATGATAGCATGTTGTTGATTTTATGCACCTTCAAGTCAACTCTGGCTTATGACAAACATTTCCTAGGGTTTTCTTGGCAAGATTTATTCAGATGAAGTACACTGTTGCCTTTCTCTACTGCTGAGAAAGTATCATTCAATGAGTTTCTATAGCTGAGTGAAAGGGAAAAAGCCTAAATACCCTAAAGGCACCAGATCTCATCTGATCTTGGAAGCTATGCAAGCTCAGGGCTTGTTAGTACTTGGATGGGGGACCACCAAGGAAGGTCTGATGTTGTGGGCTAGGAGGGTAATGTCAAACCATCTCTGAGGATTCCTAGCCTAAGAAAACCCTATGAAATTAATGGGGTCACCATAAATTGACAGGCAACTTAAAGACACACACACACATGCACACTGCTAGACTCAAATCACAATATCATGCTGTTTCTCTGCCATGGTAGCATGGCATGGAATTAAAGATCAGACACGAGTTTAAATTTGCATTCTCCATACATTCTCCATACTTTACAGAGCTCAGGATCTTGCCCATAGACAGATGTCTTGCGTCTTATTTTTCCTGGCCATGATAGTCTGCAGATAGTCAAAGCATTGTGAACCAACCCAAAGAGCCAAAGGACATTTGATACTCTGTACCCCTGTGTAAACATTACAGGCAAAACAGGGTCATTATGTGGAAGCACCACTTCCTGATGTATCTGAAAGACTCTATAGGCAGTTATTGAGTTATTTAATAGTTTCATGATTTTCCCACCTTTTCTCCAAAAAGTACAATGATGAGGACATGGTCCTCCCCCAGTCATATCTTCATAATGACCCTACTAAGGTAACTCTTAACTCATTGTACCAAATTACATTTCTCTCATGCTTCTCACAAAACATTAAGCAGGGACAGCTGTTGAAAACTGAGAAGCTCAGCAAAAATTAGGACAGACAGGATCTTTGACATATGCATAAAAAAAATTCCTTATCAAACATCCATTTCCCTTCTCTATGAGTATGCTGATGGGTGTAAGCCAATGCTTGCTGTTCTGAGGTCTGATGAGGAAGCATTTTACAAAGTGACAATGAAGGGAATGAGTTCAGGAGATATCAGTTGTCTACAGCAGGATAGACAAACCTCTGTCTGCTCAGCCAGCCCTCTATTACACACAGTAGTTACAGTAATGAGATGTGTTGTCTAGTAGTGTATTATGCTATAGAAACTCTATAAGAAAGTTGGCACAATCTAGAAGTGGAGAAATGCTTCATAATTATGGAATAAATCTATTCAGGCCTAGCTGGACCACACACACATGCATTCA
Source organism: Gambelia wislizenii (assembly GCA_030847615.1). Taxonomy (NCBI): domain Eukaryota; kingdom Metazoa; phylum Chordata; class Lepidosauria; order Squamata; family Crotaphytidae; genus Gambelia; species Gambelia wislizenii. The sequence continues at coordinate 40,942,889 of JAUMIR010000004.1, forward strand.
GAGGTGTAAACATGCACACCAAAGCACACAGAGACAGACATTTAGTAATACTTGCACACAGATGCACATGTTTTCATATTTGTGCAGAGAGAGATTGAGACTGAGATTGAGAAAGAAAGAGAGAGAGAGAAAGAATGGCCAAAATTTTGTTGGTGGCAGATGTTTGTTTAACTGAGGATATATCACTTTCTAGGGACATTACAGAAGGAGGCATTCAATAGTTCCTCACACAATGCATCCTCCCACCAGCAGAAGGCAGCTTCAAAGGGGTGGAGCATGTTCCTTTGGCCATTTAATGACCAGGGAGAGCAGGAGGTACCCCAATAGTATCCGGCTGCCTTTCTGTAGCAGGGAAAAAAGAGTTGACTTCACTGGAAATTCAATAGGGCAACATCAGCACCATTCTCTCAGCTGCAGAACTGCAGTTTAACCCTGCCTGGGCACCTTCCATTGCCCCCTCACACTAAATGGCCAGGGAGCTCACACCAACCCTTTGAAGCTGCCTCATGATGGAAGACTGGGGACTGGAAGAGGCCAAACACATAACTGTGAGGGCAGAGTGTTACACTGTGCATCAACAATGCAAGTGTTAGAGGAAGCAAGCTTAGCATGCCTATACTTAGTAGTTGCTAATTTGCATGTCTCCTAAGAGTTTCGGTATAGCATGTATTCATGTATTTTCCTGTTTCTTCATTTTAGCCATACTCTTTCATCCCATATCAGTTAGTTTACAGTTAGTCTAAGTAGGTTCATTCTCCATTGTGTAGTCCATAGCACCCTCCTCCCCTCTCTCTCCTCTGTGTTTCAAGAGCACATACTACAGAACCTCTCACCATGAGATGTTATAAAACTTTTAGTATTTGTAAGCAAACCTACTGCAGACCATCCAGTTCAACCCCCTACCATGGAAGAATATACAATCAAAACACTTCTGGCAGATGGCACTCCAGCTTCAGTTTAAAAACCTCCACAGAAGGAGTCTCCACCACACTCCAAGGCAGCATATTCCACTATCAAACACAGTCAGGAACAGTTAGATCCACAAACATTAAGACCATACTCACTGTTCTTGTTCTTGTTGTCTACCTTTAAGTCACTTATGACTTATGGTGACTCTATCATACGGTTTTCTTGGCAAGATTTGTTCAGAGGGGGTTCACCATTGCCTTCCTCTGAGAGTGTGTGAGAGTGTGATTTGCCTAAGGTCTCCCAGTGGGTTTTCATAATGGAATTGAGATTTGAACCCTGGTCTCTGAGAGTCTCATTTCAGGAAGAGAGCAGGGGAGACATGGAGAGCATCAAATACTCTCCCATTTCCTTGATGACCCTGAAGTGCAAGACAGACTACTCCAGCCCAGGAGCTGGCATACTTTATATGTTATTTCTAATGGGAGGGGAAAGTACAGGAGTAAAAAAAAAAGGGGGGATGGCAAAAATGCTAAGTGATGATTGGAAATGCCACCTATATTTCCCACCATGTTGGCACAAACCTATCATCACACAAGGAATGAAAGTTCATCCACCACTTATTCTGTCTTCTCTGCCCACATTGGATTGATCTGCCCAACAATTCAAAACCAAGCTAAAGGGAGTTATCTATCACTACTTAAGCAGCTGAAGAGAAGGGTGAAGTTAATTTCTGGAGTGCTGAATGGTGACCAGGCTATCTGTTGGAGCAAATATATGGTTGTTGCACTGCCAGTTATAGCACCTACTGGATTCCTTAAAGGTTGTCACTTGGGGGCTTGTCTAGAAGAGAAGATATAATGTGGATTGCTGTGAATTAATGGAAATTCACAACAGCATTCATTTGTCTTTATGGTGCATTGGCAAAATTACTGTTGTGCAAAGCTGTCTGTGCTTGAAGTGCAAATACAGCTTTTTCTATGAATCAAGATAGTGACTGAAAGTGAATTATTTGCATTATTATTCTCCAAAAGTTGTCACCACTGCACAGTATTTTTTTAACTGTAAATCAAAGGTGCACAAGTGTGACCCTCCACTTAAAAAAGCTGTTTGGTCACCTCAGCACAGCAAAAAAGCCCACGATCAATAACTCGAAATTCCAAAATGACACTTCTGGCCACTTCATTAGGCATGCCTGCTACTGCACATATCAACCAATCAGCTTTCCATTTCTGTCCTCACTGAGAATGTGCTGCAATACAATTCAAATGTCTAAACTGGCAGTAATGTGCATTTCCACACATTATTCAAAAATCCTAAGGAAAAGCCATGAAAATGCAAATATGTATAGATACCCCCCAACCCATGAAGGCTTTTCCCATGAAATAAATGGAGTTTTGCCTCCCTCTTTTTGAAAACCGTGAATCTCAGTTGGATCTCATTGGGACAAAAGATATTCTCTGCAAATTCTATTGGAATTATTTTCACCATCTAGACAACCCCTTGTTGTGGGCTAGTGTTTTGTTTGTCATCTGAAATGTTTTTATTCTTTTTCCTCGTGTTTCTCTTCTCTCCTGCTTTAGCTCTTTCTGCCAGACTATCTGATTCATTTTGTTCTCCCTGTCTGACCTCTTTCCCTTCTGCTTTTCTGATTGTCATCCTTGTACTTGAGTGACCTGTTCTTGTGAGTTTATTTCTAAATGGTATTGATTAATACAATGTTAGAAGTGATTTCATTAATTCTGGGAGCTCAGCTGCTTTTGTGGGGGAGCAGTAACTGGCAAAATATTTCAAAATTATGCATTAGAGAAACATGAGATGCTACCTTATACAGGCATACCTCAGTTAACAAACCCTCTGATGGTAAAGCTTCATTTCACACAGGCTTTTTTTTTTTTTTTTGCAACCACTATCACCTTCCTCCTCAACTTCTGTCTAGTTTGTGAATAGATGATAGATAGATAGATAGATAGATAAGATAGATAGATTTCAATTGTTATATCTTGCCCTCTATTGTGAGCTCACAGGGCAACATACTATTAAAACAATATAAACAGATTAAAACAATATCAGAGAATAATTTAAATAGAATAAAAACTTATTAAACAAAACACCAGTTAAAATATCAGAAAAGGCAAAAACAGTTAAACCCTGTGCATATATACATTTTAAAAAGTACAGTTAACCCTCCATTTTTGCTGGGGTTAGGGGCACAGGACCGCCACAAAAGTTGAAAAATGCAAATATCTGTAGACCACCACCCCCAACCCATATTTAACACACACATAAAAAATATGATCCATGGATTCAACCCACCATGGATGTCTTCAAGGAGGTTGGATTCCTTTGCCAGGCAGAAGCGGGTGGCTGGTGGGGCTTGCCACTGTCTTTGCTGCTGGCATCTGCCATTTTTAATAGGGACTTACAAGACTCACTGTGCATTTGCAGTCTCTCACAGTCTCAGGAGGCTTGCAGTCCCTATTAAAAATGGCATAGGGCAACAGCAAAGGTGACAGCAAACAATCCTCAAATGATCAAATCCGTAAAAGTTAAATCTGCAAATGTGGAGGGCCAACTGTAATTACCTAGATAAGACCCAAAGGCTTAAGTAAAAAGCCAGGTTTTAACTTGGTACCTAAATTTTTCTGTTGTGGAAGTAATGTCCAGGAATGTATCTACTTCATTGACTAAAAAGGTATACCAGTATTTAAAAGCAGTGTTTCTTTGGTTTAAAAGTATTTGTTTTCTTGTTTATTAGGTTTCTAGTCTGTACAGGGAAGGTTTACCAGAACTGTTTTTAATGTGAGAGGGTTCAGCATTGGCTGGCAGGCTGTTACTAATTTTGCCTACTTGCAGGGAGAGGGCAAATTACTTTCCATCTATTATTGTTCAAATATCCTTAAATATGAAGACTCTTAAAAGCATGATGTGTACTTAGAAATGCCCTCCATGTTTTTAGTGCAGCTTACGCCCAAGTATAGGCTAGATAGCAAGCAGCCTTTATTATTCCTGGGAGGGCTCAACTACAATTATTGCCTTAATATTTCTTACTCACTGATCACTCAGTAGACTTCTGATTGATAATGCCTGAGGAGGTTCAATTACACAGAAGTCTTGGCGGTCCAGTTGCAAGGTCCAATTTGCCTCCATCTGCTTTTCCTACGTGTGTGTGTGTGTGAGAGAGAGAGAGAGAGAGAGAAAGAGAGAGAGAGAGAATCAGTCCTTGCTTCTACCACACTTGCCCACCCTTCATATAGAGTATCTTATCTCTGTATTCTCTTTCCACACTGCAGATGGAGGATTGACACTGAGGTCCCGTCTACACTATTTAAATAATACATACGGCGTGCAGAAGTTCGCGCTTCGGTACAAACGGCTGTTCGGATTCACACGCATGCAAAAGAGGGGGGCTGGTTTTCCACCCTGAAATACGCACACGCGTCGTTCGGGAGGGAAAGCGGATCGCAAAGAGAAATCTGTACGCCATTTGGATGGCTGATGGGTGTGTACGGTCCATTCGCACACATATGAACAGGCAGGGTAATCTGATTGGCTGGCCAAGTAAAGGGGGCGGGGCTAGCACAGAGGGGAATTGAGAGCGGCCGCCATGTTGGTTTCGCGGCTAGCGAGCGTCCAGTAAGTCCGTGAATTTATATGTTTATTTATTTAAATCTTATATTGTAAATACGGAAAACCAACTGTCCACAAACCAGGAACCTTTTAAAAAAAAAAAGTGGCAGGAGATTTTAAATTGCCGCTTGGCTTGCTCGCTCCAACCAGCTTCAGGAAGAGGGAGTCACACCGAGTTTAGGGGGGTTACAAATCATATAGCAGGTTCGTATGCATACAAACGACAGGCTGTTCGTATTTTTTGCCCCCCATATGGATTTTTTTATGATCGTATAGCCGCACCCTGAGAATTATTAGTGGGGATAATCATAGTAGTGGCAAGATTTGAATCAGAGAATACTGACAGTACACTCTTTTTTGGCACTTTGATCTCTTTCACTCTACCCAGTTATAGCACTTTGATCCCACTTTGACTGCCATGGCTCCATCCTATACAATCTTGGGATTTGTAGTTTTATAAGGTGTTTAGAATTCTTTGCCAGAGAGATTTTAAGACTTTTTCAGATGGGCTATGTATTCCGTGGCAAGCACGGAACAGGATCATGAAAGGGTTACCCTTTCAGACAACATTGACCCTGTCCGTTCTGTTCCCGTGCTGTTCCCGTTCTGCCCCCATGATATTGTAAACACGGGCAAACATTGTGAAAAGACCACCCATTCTGTTACTCTCATGGAATCATGGGTGCTCTGAATGGCACCCTGTTCCTCTCCTGTTATGCTGGTGCAATGTCAGTTGCAGGGGAGGTCTCTTCCAAACACTTCCAGACATGATTGGGACATCCAGGTAAGTGGCACCCTTTGTTTTACCCTCCCCAGGTTACTTGTTAAATGTAAAGTGATTTTGAGTTTTCTTTTTTGATGTTTGGTTTGCTTTTATTTTTTAAATTACCTGTGCAATCGTTCTCTCAGGAGAACAGGTGGGATTTGGTTTCCCTTTAGTAAAAGCAGCTTTACAATGGCTGCATTTACAGCAGGGAAGCCAAGGGGAGGGGGAGCAGTTTCTCTCATGGAAGAGGTAAGTGTGCAAACATTTCTTTAATATTCTGTGGCAGAGATGGGAGTGGGTTGGGAGGGTGCTACCAGGACATAAACAGGGGACTTTGAGGCAGTCTGAAAATCTCCTTAGTCTCTCACCAGATTACAAATCCCAGAACATTTTAGGGTGCAACCATGGCTGTTAAAATCATATCAAAGCTCTATAATTATAGTGTGAAAGAGAACTACAGTTGTCCCTCCGTATCCACAGATTTGGTATCCAAGATTTACATATTCATGGCGTGAAAATATTCTTTAAAAAATAATAATCCAAAAAGCAAACTTTGATTTTGCCATCTTATATAAGGGACACCATTTTGCTCTGCCACTGCATATAATGAGACTTGAGTATTCATGGATTTTGGTATCTACGGGGGTCCTGGAACCAACCCTAGTGAATATGAATTGACAACTGTATATTAGTTAGGAATTTGAAGATTTGACAGGACTTTGAGAAGTTACTTTTTGGACTACAGCTATCAGTAGCCCAATATGTAACTTTCCTAAGCTCTGAAACTGAGTTATGGGAAAGAAAGAAAGAAAGAAAGGAAGGAAGGAAGGAAGAAATAAAGAAAGAATGAATATTGGTTCTTCAATCCTCCCTGCCCAACAATAAATTAACAAGATATTATACAGAAAGTGTCTTTAGCCTTTAGAAAAAGTCTACACAAATTCAGCACATATTATTATTGTCATTATTAACGAATATGCTTGACAACTGGGCAATCTGAAGAGATGAGACATCTCTTTCAAACTTTAAAATCACTCATACATGATGTGTGCTGAGTGGATGCCACCCAAATGCTCATTGACGTAGAGGCACACTAGGGAAGATTCATTAATTATGTGTCAAGATGTTATGTAATAAGCTTAATGTTGTGTAAAAATATCTCAGTAACAGTGCAGTGTACAGGAATTAATTATAACATCAACTTGAGTTGGCAAAATGAGCAGAGATGAGTAGCCTTCTGGTTTATTTTCCATTGATGCTGAAGTGAAGGGTAGAGGACTCTCAAGATTAATGAAATAGCATACTTGTGCAATCTATGAAACACCACAGGGGGTGCTGTCATTCACAGCTGATTTTGTTACCTTCAGAAGATCCAGCTGGCCCTCTTGTCTGTGACCTCAGTGTCTATAGAAACTGGCTGATCATACATGAAGGTGCCTCTAGACTGAGGTAAAGAAAGAAGAGCTTTCATGAAGTAGCTGCTCTTTTTCCCCAGGCATTGCCAGTTGTTTTTACCTTTGGACTTTATCAGACTCGGCAAATATGCCATTATAACAATGCCACATAAATGCAAACGGGCACACATTTCACACAACATAGTTCTTTGGTGATTATATGATGTTAATAATGCTTTTTTATTATTATTATTGACAGGCCAAGCCATCAATACATCAGCTGTGGTGTTTTTCTAGCAGAATTGCCTGCGTGTAAAATTACATCTCGTTCTGCTGGCATGATTCCAGTGTCAATGGGCGACCTCTGCCAGAATACTTCCAGGAGACAACATGAAATGTAGGTGTGGGACACTCTTTTTATGAACCTCCCTGGTTTATTTGGAAGTTTTTAAGTGTGTTTCAGTGCTTGTGTGTTCATTTTGTTTTTTATTTTAGCTGTTTTTTTTAACTTTTAAATGTGCTCATGTCTTCTCATGAGAACCACTGAGACCATGCACCCTGGTGAATGCACAAGTACTGGGCTGCTTTTTCACGATGTTACACCAATGTCTGATAAAAAGGGTTCTTATGCTGGCACATTAACAGTTTAAAATATACTGGCAAAGAAATGTTTTTAGAGGCTCGTCTGATAAAGTCCTTTGTGTCCACTCATTTGCTATGGGTTCTTTTCCTTTCATTTTTTGAGGGTAAACAGTGGAAAATGAAGCCTCTGTTACAGTGGAGGTGGGGAGAATGGAACCTCAGTTGCTAGCACATAGTCTGTCTGGGTCAGTAGTTCTTAACCTGTGGTCCACAAGACCCCTGGAGGGCTGCAATCCTCACAGGGGATCCACAAAGGCTTGAAGAAGTGTTATGAGCTTTTTCAGTTAAAAAAGGAAGGAAGGAAGGAAGATGGAAAGATAGATGGGTGGTCATACATTGATCTCAAAGAGCAGGAGTCTTTTGCCGGTGATAGACATTGTTTGTGCAAAGTTTCATTAAAATACCTCAAACCATTCAAAAGTTATGAATAATCACACACACACCCTGAGCACTACAAAGTTTTCTGTGGGCAGAGGGGTTTTAATGACCTCATATGAAAACAAGGTGCAGGATTGGACCATGGCATATAATGCCATGATAGGGAGGAGGCAAAAGTGGAAGTTACTATTTAAGGTCATGCCGCCCCTGGCCTCTTCCTGTTTGACAGTAAATAACTGTTTGATAGTAAAAAATGTACTCAGCACTTGCTACTTCTGCATGTAGTAAGAAAATGCAAGTGAATGATGCTGAGTGGCTAAGAGAAAGCACGTGGCATTCCTTGCTACTGCTCATACAGATGGAAGTCGCCTTCATAGATGCAACAAACTCTAGCATTGTCCACGTTCTGCCACCACATTCTTGGAATGTCTATGAATTGCTTCCCAGAATTTTGTAGCTGTGTTGAGAATGTTCTTGAAGAAATTCCTGTAAAAAGGAACACTGTGTTCATGGGAAGGGAAAATTGAATCAAAGAATCATACAGTTGGAAGAGACCATAAGGGCCATCTAGTCCAACACCCTGCCATGCAGGAATACCCAACCAAAGCATTCCTGACAGATGGCCATCCAGCCTCTGTTTAAAAACCTCCAAAGAAGGAGACTCCACCACACTCCGAGGCACTGTGTTCCACTGCCAAACAGCTCTTACTGTATGAAAGTTCTTCCTAATGTTCCAGTGGAATCTCTTTTCCTTTAGTCTGAAGTCAATCTGTGATTAAATGTTCAGACAGACTTCAGAATAACTGGATTATTGAAAATGGTTGTGTTTCTTCTTCGATTCCTGAAAATAAAGCATCTGGTTATTGTCAGGTGACTTTTTTATGTTATCATGGTGAGTTTTGTAACAATGCATTTTGGCTAAGTTTCAGGATGGATCACTGGCTGAATTTGAAACATAAAAGGACGGATGATGATGATGACAGTGAATCCTGTTCAAAGCAAAATGAAGCTTCTTCCCGTCATCTTAGAAAGTACTGAAATTATAGAAAGGCATATCTGTTGATTGGCTTCATGTATACAGGCCCAGAAGATAAGCAACTACCAAAGCGTTTGTTATGTTGCAATGTATTCTCCAATCATGGTATCTGCGTTGATCAACAAGAAAGCTGCCAAGCACCTTTCCTTAATACCTTTGTCAAATAACACCGTTAAGAAGAGAACTGACAGTTTGTTGGAGATGTGGCATCATTGTGTATTGAACTGAAACTATGAGACATTTCCACATCTCACAAATTTTCTTCATTCCACTGATGAAGAGTTGTTTGAGGAGGACACATCACTTATTACACGGCATTTGAAAGATATGCAGCATAGCTACCATTAATATTTTCCAGTTCCTGATCCAAACAAAAACCATATTAGAGATCCATTTTCAGCTAATGTGTATGAACTAGAGGGACTCAGAGCAGCAGAGGAAGACAAACTGATAGAAATATCCACAGACAGTGCTCTGAAAATGCAGCTCAGGGAACAGTCTGTTCCAAATTTCTGGGCTCAGTTATAAGCAGATTTTCCAGAACTATGCAATCTATTAAAACATAGAGGTAGAACTCAGAATACACATTTTAGTTATTAAGCCCAATATAACAAAGCTTGTAAGTGAAATGCAGCACCAGCCTTCTCATTAATTAATTAATTAAAATTAACAAGTAATATTAGGCCATGGTTCAATGTTCAGGTAATACTACTACTACTAATAATAATATTGTATGGAATTATTCCAATAAAATGAAATCAAAATATAATAGGAGTATGTACATTTACTTATTTCTTCTCTCCAAATTTGAAGACCCTTGATGAAGAACTTTAAATACATATTTGATGAGCTTTAGGGTTTTACATCTTGAGTTAAGTCTTGGTGGCCAGTGGCAACAGGAGATATTTAAAGGAAGTCTGTGGTGAAGAAAAGGTTAAGGATCACTGGTCTGGGTTGTTATTTTTTTTAAAAAAATAAATAAAATAAAATGAGAACTGCAGCACCAAATATCTCTCTCTCTGGCTTTCCTTTGCAAGCAAAGATTCAGGAATGACTCATCCTGTGCTTTCTGCAAGCGCGCTGATGACTGAAAAGGCCAATCCGAGATAAACAAGTCTGGTTGCAGAAAGCACAGCAGAGGATCTCCTTGGGTGATGTTTCTGGGTTGTGATTCTTTCTGCATTGTCATTTCTCTTCAAGACTTGTTCGGCATGAGTTCTCAAATAAAGCTGCAGCATTGTGGATGGTGAGCTTCCATGCCTCCCGATGTGAGGCCAGGGCGGACCATTGTTGGTGATCAATTTGGCCAAGCCTGAGATGTTGTTTCAGGGAGTCCTTGTATCACTTTTTTGTTTGCCCATCAGGAAAAGCCTGAAGAGACCTTGTTGTTGTTCCTGAAAGCTTTTGTATCAACAATAAAGAGATAAGGCTGTCATTTCACATCCAGATGAATATTCCTGTTTCATAAATTTTCCAAGTCTAGCTGAAATCATATTGATTTCAGTGGGTCTACTGCAAATAAGTGACTCTCCCAAATACTATCACTGGGGCTATGAGGTAAGAAAAAACATTAGTTCTTCAAAGTTTCTCCACCTCCTAGTACCACTCCACCTCCCAATATCTATTAGCTAGAAACACTTTAGCATGTTTACTATGGATGAACCAAATGTCTATAACAGCAATTTGAAATTGATTGACATTTTCAGTAGTACCCATCACACTTCCAAAGCAATTTTTGTGCTCGTTGAATTTGGAATGAGGGAGCAACGTGGTGTAGTGGTATGAGCATTGGACTACCTACTTACCTACCTGCCAGCTTCCTACCATGTGATTTTTAAAACACTATGAAATATATGACACTGCTGTGATCAAATGGTGATCAATGGAGCTATCCCTTTTTCACACTCAGCTGATAGCCAACCCTTTCAGAAGATGGCAGCACTAACTTCTTAGACATTTATTGATTTGTTGTCCCATTCTTCAACCAAGCAGTTTATAAAGATCAAAAATAAGATAGTCCCAGACCTCAAGTTTACTATCTAAAAGACACGACTCAAAAGGAAAGTGGATTGGAAAAGGGGGCGGAGGTACTAGGCCTTAGTTTCAAAGTTCTTTTGAGGAGCAAGTGGAACAGAAGTAGTTCTCAGAGAGCATGAGTAAAACTTTTTTGGTCTCTTAGCAGAACTGATAAAGTACCCCAACTCCTTCTCCCTCTCTCATGCCTCAGTCTGCTGGAATGGTTGTTGCTAAGTGAGACTTGATAGAGAAGTGGGCTTTTCTGTGAGATGGCTAAAGGTGGCTCTTTTTCCCATTTACCCCCTTGCTGCAGATGGATGATAATATATTTAATCATGCATCAAAGTCCAGGTGCTGGATACAAAGGATTTTCCCCCTGTGCATTACAGCCAAAGTTTAGACCAGTTACATATTTTTTTCCCTACACAGCAATCATTTTGGGTAGAGAGGGGAGTCTAGTTGTGTTCGTTAGACTCCTGTATTAAAAAAAATTACCCTCTTCATGAATTAGACTTTATTCTCCTGAGTTCAATATTGTATTTCTCCACAAATAATAGCCCTGAAGCAACAAATCCTATTGCTCCCCATAGCCAGACATGTATATACAGGTGTCTCTTTTGCATATGAAGGTACTTAGGTGATTTTGATTCCTGGCCACCACTTAAGTGGACATTCTTCTGTTGGAAAGGATCATACACAACCTCTTTCCTCCCAACACCTGTAAAGAATTCCAGTTATCATATAAGGAGTCTCTACTAAGTGAAAGCCATGGAATGGAAATGCATACAGAAAGCACACTTTCCTGATCATTTTAAGAGATAAAACAGGACCACTATTTTGAGTTGTTCAGGAAACAAATGATCTGAGAACTCGCTGCTTGTCAAGCCAAAGTTGTTTTTGGCAGTTCTTTATGGAAAGCTTTAGATTTTGTTTTGCCACATATGTTCCCTGGAGTAGCTTTTGATTTAGACAGAGTTGTTCAGTCATGCTTTGGGGAAAGAAGAGCAAAGGCAGACTGTATTTGGAAGACTATATTTCAGTATTACATTTTCATAGTGGATATGGGCTCTCCCATCTGAGCCCTAAACAGTATTTCCAGCTTTTGTGCGTTCGCGTGTGTGTGGTCACCAGCCCTCAATTAAAATGAAGTGATGAGTTTTGCAGATGTGAATATAAAGAAAGAAAGAGAGAGGCGGACAAAGGATAGGAGGACATATCAGAATTCAGATGCGCTATAGTCAACAAAGTGAAAAAGTTCTAGTATTTGGTCACTGACATTAGGTTTTGTAAATCTCTCATGAAGCTTGCAGCCCCTTCTCCTTCAAAGGTGCTTGTTTCCTCAGTTAATTTACCACTAACGTTGTCTTTGAAATTATGGCTTTCAAACTTAGGGATGTGAAAATCTCAGTGACCATTTTGTTACATTCTTCCAAGTCTCTATGTAGCACCTAAAAGTTGCTTCCACATGAAGCAGTACAGAGGCTCCTTGAGAAACCCTATGATCTCTGCCTAACAAAGGAGTCCAGGGCCAGAGACATCCTGTACACCAAGAGGTGTTGCTTCACTACTGCAAAAGGATTAAAATTTTACTGCCCTTTGTCTCAATTCCACATGGCCAAAAAGTAGAAGTGGCCTCTCCCTGCATGAGATCCCTCACCTGAACAACAGCACAAGAAACATCTGAGACAACATGTAGGCCTGTGACTCCAACATCGTCACCTACCTTTATTTGTTAACATCTTTTGGTCTAATGAAGTAGCCAGTAGAGCTTTGAAAGCTATCATCATGTGTTTTGCATTTTGGTTGGCCAATAAAGGATCACCTTTTTGTGGATTCTGGATTCTGTATTTTCTTCTTATCCTTGTTTTCTACTGGGTTGTGAGACTTCCTTTCCCTCCCCCCATCCCACATGCAAATTGCTATCCATTTTGACACAATCTTTATTTTTACCCATTTTTGCCACTGAGTAGACAGTGTGCACATTTTTTCAAGGATGCATATTTTTGTGTGTGCATATTCATTTGCATGTATTTCAAAGTGGAGGGTGAGAATTGGATGTTTGCGTTTTTCTGTCAATGACAGGAAACAGAGACATGTGCACACATTTTTTAATCTCACAGATCATGAACTGGATACATTCCTTCTTTTAAAAAATGGTTAATGCAAATTTCTTTTCGATCCCTATTCAAACTCATGAAGCCAAGAAAGATGTGTCACACAGTGAGAATTATACACAGTTCGTTGAAAGCCAACCCACACGTTTAACATCAACCAGCCTATTTTTCCAACAAAGGGTTTTGATTTCACTATGTTTTGGTACTGTAAGAACAGCAGTATGATTTTGTTATTAATATGAATGTCCCTTCTGGTTTGAAATCACTGTTGCTGAGTAAAACATATGTAACAGCTTTTTTTTAAAGGAATAGTAATGTTTCTGAGTAATTTGTTAGACTTTTCAGAATTCATATTATCCAGTCTTGCTTAGGCCTTCTGAACTAGAAACACATATACAAACTACCATATTCACACAAAACAACTAGGTGTCTGGTACTTTTGAATATATTTTCCTTATACTGCAAAAGGCATAAAGATATATGTGTTAGGGTTACCATTTTAACACCTTTCTGGCTGCTGTTGTCATTCAGATCACTTTATCCAGCTGAAACGTATGAGGTATAAAATGAGATCTGCCGTCACTGTGTGTGATGCAGGTCCTGACTCCTCATCATAATTACGAAGGCACAGCCTGGGTAGAAATGGGAAGACTACACAGGCTTCCCTAGCTTGCCAATGACTCACTCTTTGCAATTTCAGATGTTTCATTAATTTGACAGGGTTTCCACTCTTTTGTCAGTTCTTGTTTGCCTACAAGGCTCACATGGGAATGCTTGTACACATGTGTGTGTATGTGTATAAAACACTACATATATATAGTGTTAATTTAGCTTTTGCATGCAATTCAAAAATAATATATAGTGTGTTATTTACATGTTTTTGTGGCCAAAATGCATTTGCAAGCTAAAAAAAAAAATTGGGTTCCACTTTTCAACCGCTTCCATTTTCTGACAGTCCTTCAGTTCCTAACCCATAAAATAAGTGGGGGCTTCCTGTACACAGATTTTCTTATCTTTTGATGAGGAAGGATGTCTTGGCAAATTGACACATGTAGGCCAGAACTGAAGTAGGGACATCCCCATATGAAAGTATCCTGTATGCATCTGTGGGGTTTTTTGTTTTGTTTTGTTTTGTTTGTTTTTGTTTTGTTTTGGTGCTGCAGGGGTTGGTACTCCCTCCCTCTCACCCAAAGCTCCCCTCCCAACTTACTTTAAACCACTGAAGCTATCTCACCCAGACATTCTGGGCTTCACGGTCAGCAGGCAGAATCAGAGAAGTGTCTGGCAACTTACCACAATAGATGCACAATGATTACAGAAGCACTGAGACCCCCAGAAGAACTCAATCATCATTATTTCATCATTGTGTGTTTAGCTATTGGCAGGGGGATAGCCAGACCTTCTCTGATCCTTCCTGCTTGCTGTGAAGCACAGAATGCTGAATGCCCATGTAAGGTGGCTTTGGGTCTTTACAGTAAGTGATATACAGTAAGTACAGTATATGGCTCAGCATAGTGTAGGTTTGCATGCAGATATTTATATTATTGTGAGGGGATGTTGAATTGAGGTCACCATCAAGAAAATGGTCAGTTGCGGCAAGATTTTTCATAATTTGGACATTTTTCAAAAAAGAAAAAGAATGTGCAAGAAAATTTTATTTTTAAGCACAAAAACAATATTCTGTGGAGGTAGACTTGTATTGTATTTAAAGCCCTATATATTTTGGGTCCAGGTTACCTACAGAATTGACTTGTCCCCTATAATCTGTCCCATACACTTAGGTCCTCTGGGCGACATTTGCTCCAGTCAGCTCGGACTAGGCTGTCTACTGTCACCCAGAGGACCTTTCCTTCAGCTGCCCCTAGACTCTGGAATGGCCTGCCAGAAGAGATACAACAGCTGAATATACTGTCTGGATTCAAAACAGCATTAAAGACCAGCCTCTGCCAGCAGGTCTATCCAGATGATTTTAAAGTGTATATTGATTGTTTTAAAATGTCTTGAGCTAGATCCACACTACACAAATAATACAGTTTGAAACTGGGTTATTTGCCATGGCTCCTTCCTATGGAATCCTGGGATTTCCAGACTGAAGATTGTAGAAATTTTTCTGGTCCAATGACACAGTCCCTTGCAAAGCTATTGGTGGGTGAGGTGGTATGAAAGCTAAAGTTGGTAGGATATCCTTAGACTTTCTCTCAGACATCCCCATTACTTGCACTTATATATATCTACACACAACACACACACATATCCATTCTCACAAATAACATACTCTTAACACCCATTCATTCATTTTTTTCAGACAGAGAGACACATATGGGGTAAATACATATGCACGCACACAAAAACCACACATCCTTTTTTTCTTCTCACAAATCACACATTTCTCCCTCCTAATCTTATTTGATTTTGGTAGTCCTGGATTTTGGCAGTCCTGAAAAGTTGCAGTTTTTCCAGAATCTAAATGTTTTACCTAGAATGGGTATGAGGAGGTAGTTCTTGTGGATTTTTGTTTTGTTTTGTTTTTTGCTTGTTGCATCACTCCCATGCAGTGCTGTGAAGCTGCTGAGGTTGGTGGATGTGGCCCATTCCAAAGTTGGCATTTCAGACCATTTTGTTGTGTTTTTTAAAAAAAAAACACATTTATTTATTTATTCATACCGCGCTCTTTAGCCACAAGGCTATCAGAGCGGCTTACAAATTGTTTTTTTAAGCAATAGAAATTTACACATCTACACTGCATTAAGCAGTTTCCAATGTGTGTTAGCTAATTGCCCCCACAAGCTGGGTCCTCATTTTACCAACCTACGAAAGGATGGAAGGCTGAGTGGACCTTGGGGCCCTCTGGAATCGAACTTGCAACATGGTGATTTGCAGTATTGGCATTTAACCACTGCGCCACCAGGGCTCCTTTCTGATGGCTTTGGTGCTTTAAGGGGTCAATTTAAGCATAATATTTGGAATGTTTCAATTCTAAAATATTGCTTTCAAGTGTGTTTAATACATCCCAATGGCTTTAGCCTCAATCTGTCTCAAAAATGGCCTAGTGGCGGGAGCTTTTTCCCTGCGTGTTTTTTAAAAAATACTGTAATGAGCTTACTCTGTCTTCCCCTCCATCATAGCCCCCATCTTTGCTCTGAGGGTCATGAGGACTGCCCGGGGGGCAAAAGCCCTATGCCAGGACTTCAAAGCTCCAAGACAGGGTAAATTGCCCATGCAGACAAGCCCCAGGAAAAAATGCTCCCACTGGCAAAAAAGAAAAAAAGAAAAAAAAAGAAAGGATTGACCACAGGAGCCCATTCTGGCATGCCAGTCCATGGCTGCCACTGCCCTCTGCCATTGCTCTCCCACACCCGGAAGCATGGCCACAGCATGTGACCAAGGCTGGTCACATGCAGGGGGCCTTGGTCACATGTTGCGGGCCAACTTCCTGGCTTCAGAGAGAGCAAGGGAGACAGTGGCAGTGATGGTGGCTGCAGTGATGGGCTGGCATGCCTGTCTGGACTTCATCCCATTCTGTGCAGGTAATGGGGGAGGAACAGGCCTGATCCATGGGCAGGATATACTGGTGGGAAGCCAGCATATCCTGGCCTGTTTAGATGAGCCCTGAGTCATGCATAACTATTGTGCCTCTATTGTCACTCTCAGTCTTGGTGAGGAGACTTCACTCATTGGGTAAATATATTCATAAAGAGGGGCTTGGCTTATTTCTTGCAAAACTATTGGACTGAAGAGTGACTGTGACTGTATATATTGTACCATAACTCTGCTTCTAAAAGGGATAGAGATTTTTTTTAAAAAATGAAAGACCAGATGATGGGATCCAAACAGGCACCAGGTGGCATGCCTAGAAATCAGGTGCAAGCTGGTCATCCGGGTGTTATGGCAGCCTTAAATGTGCTGATGTTAAATAATGGCTGCTGTCTTCAAATGACTTATGGCGATGTAGCAGCAATCGTCAACTAGACTGCCAACAGCAGAAGCAAGTGTGACAGGAGCAGTGCAGTGGGGATTTTGAGACTTGCCTGGGGCTGAATGTTAGATCTGAGAACTGAAGTGGCCTGATTTGTATTGCTTTGAGTCTTTCCTGAAATGACATAGCTAACCCAGTGGACCCCTGGCCCTAAGTTTTTCTAGGACATAAGAACTAGATTTGGTAGAAGGCTAACCTCCCCACCTCTGCATATATATTCCCAATATACTTTTGTATGCCTTTTAAATCCAGTGTGGTTTTCTCCTGAATTCTGGTAGTGTACATGGGTGTAAAGAGGGATATAGGAAGGAATATATTACTTGTGTTTGTTTCTGAAAGCTCTTTACTTTTTCAAAATCAGATCTTCTGTTCTATTTCCCCCTCTGTTCCTCCTCTTCTCACACTATCTTTTTCTCACTCCTGTTCCATATCAAACTTCCTTTCAGCCATCCAGCCCTACAAGCATTAACCAGATTACAAATTTATTGTTTTCAAGTCTCTCAGAGTTAGACCCTGTGATGGCTTGGCTGATAAATTAGCAGGTCCCGTTGAGTGAACAATTACAATAATGCAGTGTTAATTCAGGATTGGGGTGGAGGGTTGGTCTGTCAACATTGAACTGGAGGGGGCAGAATGAGCAGTAATAATTTCATTTTATAAAGAGGTGCTGAGAGGTGATTTTTCGTGTTCTTTTTAGATAACCATACAGCCTGCCCTGATAGGACTTTCCTGAGATGTTACAGGCTGTAGATGTTTATAACAGCTTCCCTTCAGAAATGTCTGCTCTGCACAGATAATGCAAGTGTTGGGGGAGGGCAAATATGAAATAATGTTCTTGCCATGCCTCCATCCCTCTTGCTTAATTTTTTTAAAAAAATAGTGTTTCCAGTAACCATATAGCTGGGGATAAGTTTAAAGTATATTGTGCAGAACTGATCTTCTATTTTCCAAAATTCTAAGGCTATCAGAACACATTGCAAAGATAAGAAGAGAAAATATAATGTGTGTTGTACACTAAAACAAACAAACAGAGGAGTCAAAAGTTCAGGAATAAAATATTTGAAAAATGGAGTAAGTCTGGAATATGATATATGCCTGTGTGGTAGTATGCACAACAGAATTAATTGCGAAGTTCTTCTGAATAGGCTTGTATGTGATTGCTCTTGAGGAAACTGAATGGATAGGATAGTTTATATCAACTATTTGCAACAAGGAAAGTTGGAGGGTATGGAATGAAAGTGTTCCTTAAGCTAGGGGAAAATGGGCCCTAAGTGAGTAAGTGGATGTAAGTGAGTAGGAGCTGCAAAGTGATGGCAAAGCGGGGGAGGGCTCTTTTTTTTTTTTTTTTGCTTTTAAGAAGCATTCACTCCTCTCTGTGGTTATCATGAACACCATTCCGTTCACTTTAGAATATATTAGATGCAATGCTGTTCCAGACAAGTGTGTGTGCGTGCATGCATGCATGTGCACACACATGTGTGGAATGTTGCCACTCTTCCCTGCCAAGTTGTGGAATGGTAACACATCTAGGCTATACCAGTGATCATATTTCCCAATATGAGCCTGCCTAGGCTTTGTGATCTGATCATAACCACAAAAGGGTGCACATATCAGAAAATGTCACCCTTTCACGGTTATGTCCCCACCAAAACCCGTAGTTTTTTATTGTCAGCTCAAGCCATCAATACATCCCCCATGGTGCTTTTGTGCTGGCAATGCCAGCATGTGAAACCTCACACCATTGTACTCACATCAATGGCTGGTCTGGTGTGAACACTTCCCGCTGAGATCACAATAGCCAGGTAAGTGACACACTTTTTATGACCCTCCCTGGGTTACTTGGGACCTTTAAACTGTGTTCCTGTGCTTTTAAAAAAGTTCCCTGTGTTATTTTTGTTTTTAAATTTCCTGTGCGATGAAGTCTTGCGATAATCCACAGGATTTCAAAGGAGGAAGTGAACAGAGCTCCATTCACTTCCTTTTTTCATTGCCAGAGAAGCCTTTACCAGGATTAGAGCTAAGTGTGCTCGGTGGGGGGGGGGCGTTCTTTTGCTAGCATAAAACTGGATTTTTTTTAATGCCAGCAAAAGAATGCTTTTAAGGGTCTCAGCTGATAAAATACTTTTGTTTGAGGCTATTTTAAAAAGACAAAGAAAAGGAGAAAGGAAAGGTGAAGAGTTTGTTGTTAATTGCCATCAGGTCAGCTTCGACTTAAAGTGGGCTGGGCTGGGCATTGATGTGATCCTACTGAACCCAGAGCAGTTACAAATGTTAGCTGTAGGTTATGAATCCGTAACTGCCGTACAGAAAACAATTTAAAAAAATGTGCTAGCGTGTAATTTTACAAGCTGCAGCAGGAATGGACAGTGTATTGCTCTCCAGATGATGTTGAATTGTGTTGGACTCCACTTCCAAGCATTTCTCATAATAATAATAATAATAATAATAATAATAAAATTTTATTTCTATCCTGCCCCTCTGCAACGCAATCGGGGCGGCTTACAATATAAAAACTCCATAATCACAATACCCTAGCCCACCCACCCCTTAAAATAATATTAAATTATGAAGGATTAAAAATGTACAATAATTAAAAAATATATAAATTAGAAGAAAAAATTAAAACATACAATCACAGCCCAGAAAGGACAGCCAAGTCTTGGGCCGGGATAATTATTCAGGAAAGGCCTGCTGGAAAAGATCCGTCTTGACAGCTTTCTTAAAGCTGTCTAAAGTGGTAACAAGATGGATCTCATCCGGCAAGCCATTCCATAATCTGGGAGCAGCAGCAGAGAAGGCCCTATGGGAGGTCACCGACAGCCTTGTTTTCATAGGCTGTAACAGATTCCTCCCAGAGGACCGAAGTGCGCGGGGAGGGTCATACGGAAGGAGACGCTCCGAGAGGTAAGTTGGACCCAAGCCATGTAGGGCTTTAAAGGTCATAACCAACACCTTGTACTGTGCCCGGAAACTAATAGGCAGCCAGTGGAGAGCTTTTAGCACAGGTGTTATATGCTTTCTTCTGGAAACGCCAGAAATCAACCTGGCTGCCATGTTCTTGACTAGTTGAAGTTTCCGAGTCAAGCACAAGGGTAGCCCCATGTAGAGCGCATTACAGAAATCCAGACGGGAGGTTACCAGTGCATGTACCACAGTTTTGAGGTCCCTAGTTTCCAGGAAAGGGCGCAGCTGGCATATCAGCCAAAGTTGATAACAGGCACTCCTGACTGTCGCATTAACCTGATTAGTCATCTGGAGCGATGGGTCTGGGAGCACCCCCAGACTGCGAACACAATCCTTGGAGGAGAGTGTAGTTCCATCCAGGATTAGAAGTTGTATTCCCAGACCTGGTTTCGGGCCTGTAACTGTTAGTACCTCTGTTTTGTCTGGATTCAGTCTCAATTTGTTTTTCCTCATCCAGTCCATTACTGCTTTAAGACAATCATTGAGAGGAGAGATGCCATCTGAAGTTGAAGCTGATGACTGAGACATGGAGAAGTATATCTGGGTGTCATCAGCATACTGATGACAACGCACTCCATGCCTCTGAATAATCTCTCCCAGTGGCTTCATATAGATGTTAAATAGCATCGGGGAAAGGATGGCACCCTGAGGAATGCCGCAGTTAAGCTCTATTCTGGTAGAGCAACTGTCCCCGAGCCTCACCCTCTGGGATCTGCCCGAGAGGAAGGAATGGAACCACTACAAGGCAGTGCCTCCAATTCCTAACTCCCTCAGGCGATCCAAGAGGATGGAATGGTCTATTGTATCAAAGGCCGCTGAGAGGTCCAAGAGCACCAACAGGGTCACACTACCCCTGTCGATCCCCAAGCGGAGGTCATCAGCCAGAGCAACCATGGCAGTCTCCACTCCATATCCCGTCCTAAAGCCAGTTTGAAATGGATCTAGATAATCGGTTTCATCCAAGGCAGCTTGGAGTTGGGAAGCGACCGCCTTCTCAATCACTTTGCTTAGAAAAGGCAGCAAGGAGACTGGCCTATAGTTGTTCCTGTTCAAGGGGTCTAGGGAAGGCTTTTTCAGGAGCGGCTTAACCACCGCTTCCTTCAGACAAGGTGGAATGGACCTTGTCTGAAGGTTTGATAATATCCCTAAGGAGTACTCTTGATGCATCACCGAGAGATTTTATCTGCAAATGCATCACAGCATGTTAAATGCATCACAGCAGGCCGTTGTCGGGTTGAGTAAGGGGTTCTGCGCAGGTGGAATCTGCGTCAGCTCCCCCACCACCCTAAACAGTTCTGCTGGATAGGACTCTGCCGATGCAATACGTGCAGCGGAGAAAGACTTCTGCACTGCACGTATCGCCTCTCGATAAGAATTAAGGAAATTCCCATGACAAGACTTGTCGGCTAAGAGTCGAGTCTTCCGCCAGGTGCGCTCTAGTCATTGTCCAGCCTGCTTTATCTTCCTAAGCTCCTCTGAGTACCAGGGCTTATGGTTAGGAGCAGGCTGGAAAGGACGCTTGGGAGCAATTGTGTCAATAGGCTTGGTGAGGTCAGTGTTCCAAATGTTAACCAAAGCTTCAACAGAATCACCGGCGTTACCAACCATTAAACCCTCCAAGGCTTTCTGGAAGCCAATTGGTTCCATTAGCCTTCGAGGGCGGACCATTCTAATGGGTCCACCACCCCTGGTGGGGCAGACAGTGGCTCTTAGCTCCATCTTGACCAAGAAATGATCCGTCCATGACAATGCGGAGGTTTCAATAACCTCCGCCCACGGATATTCCTGTTCTGTACTAAAGGCCGCATCGAGGGTATGACCTGCACAGTGAGTAGGCCCAACAACCAATTGGGATAGGCCCATGTTTGTCATGGATTCCATGAACTCCCGAGCTGCGCCAGTTAGATTTAGCAAGCTGGTCTCGAGTGGGATGTTGAAGTCGCCAAGAACTAAAAGTCTGGGTGACTCCAGCAGCAACTCTGAGACCAGCTGTGTTAGCTCGGTTAGGGAGTCTGTTAGACAATGGGGTGGCTGATACACTAACAGAATCCCTAAGCTATCCCTGGACCTCAGCCTTAGGTACATACACTCGATGTGTTCCGGATAGGCTTCCTAGTCAAGGTTAGATTGTTTTTATGAACCAGAGACACTCCGCCCCCCTGCCCACTTTTCCTTACCTGCTCACTAACTGAGTACCCGGCCGGGAGTGCCTGCGCCCAAGTTGCAGCACTGGCCTCTCCCAGCCAGGTCTCCGTAAAGCATGCCAGGTCGGCAGCCTCATCCAATAAAAGGTCATGGATAATATGCGTCTTGTTTTTAACTGACCTGGCATTGCAAAGGAGCAGAGTAAGGGTCTGTGGAATGGTTGGTGCGCTCTCCAATTTATTCTGAGAAACAGAGTGAACTGAAGGCAGGATAGGTATTAAACATCGATCCCGCCTTCTTTGTAACAATTTTTCACTCTGTTGCCGCCATACCTTCCCTTCCCCCACACAACCTCAATTCCCGCTCCCAGATCATTCCCCGCCCCTGGTAGGTGTTCCTGGGGTGGGGTGGTGGAGTGACTTTTAAGGCCAGCCACTCCTGGCCACACCCCAACTCCCTGCTGCCTCAGCTGCCCTTACTCCGGTGTAATGGGGAAGGAAGGAAGGCTTCCTCACAGCCCTGCAGAGTCTTCTTCTGGCTGGCTGGCTGGCTGGCTGGTAGGTGTTCCTGGGGTGGGGTAGTAGAGTGACCTTTAAGGCCAGCCACTCCTGGCCACACCCCAACTCCCTGCTCAGCTGCCCTTACCCCGGTGTAAAGTTGACTATACAGGCTAGGGCTGATCAGAGCTGCAGTCCAAAAACACCTGGAGAGTTATGCTCTGCCTAGCCATGATTTGCACATCTTTGCAGACACTCTAGCAATGTAAAATAAACATAAGTAGAAGGGATTGGCATTGTGGCCTCTTAACACCTAAGTGAGTTATGCATGGACACTTTTGTTTACCGGTATTCATGTCATGTACTACTCATATGAACTCATTCTTTATTGCTAAGAACTTCTTTAAAGAGTTCAACGCTGAAAAGTACCATTGCTGTTTCCTCTTGGTGGTGGCACTCCCCCCCCCCCGATTACCAGCAAACCCATCACTAAGGGGGGAAAACATATGTTTTTAGAACAACCTGTTAGGTTGCCAATTTATGTAATCATCGTTTACATAGTGGAGTCAACATGAATTAATGTTTCCAGTGATTTTGGCATGCTGGCTGATTCTCATCAATGCTTTCCATCCAGATTACAACTCACCACATCCTCAAACATCTTTGAGAAGTGGATGGGAGTACAATAGTGATGCATCCATAACAGCAGTTTAGCTTGCAAAAATTGCTGGCGTTAAAGTTGTTGATGTAGGGATGTTCCAAACACCAGGGAGGGAGGAAGCGAGCAATATTGGGTGAGAAGGACAGTCAGACTAAGAGAGGGAAAAGGGGGAGGGGGAAGAATAGAGAAACAAAGAGAGAGAGAGAGAGATCCCCCTGCCTTTGCCACAGCCATGTTAGTGGGGAAAGAAGAGTTCACCCTTACATTCAGGAACCATTGAAGCAGAAGGCTCAGTTAACAATGTTGGAGTGCTCCATGAACACAGCACACCACATTCACATTCTAAACTGGATCATTCTAACTTTTGATATTGTCACACTAATGAAAGCACAAACACGCAGACAACATTATTTATGCCTTATACACTATGTTACTTTGAATGTAACATCTTTGGTACTTGGCAGAGAGATGGAGAAGACTATTTCCACATGACACAGTCATGTTATACTTGGGCTTTTATTTCTAAACATTATCAGACATGGAGGGCTAGGAAACTGTTGGAAGAGAGGCACATTGACATTGTCAGTGACGCTGTGGGCTTGGCTTGGTCTTATTTCTTCTTACAACCTCAAACTGAGATGAAAGCCAGATTCATGTCAAGTGTCCCACAGCTAACCTCTACACTAATTTTTTATTGCCTCAATGAGAGGGATTGAGGGGAAAAAATATTTATAGGTCCTGGAAGAACAGTAAAAAGTTTGCAAGCATTTAGGGCTTTTACTCAATAAACCTTTATGTGCCCTTCATGCACCCGTTCAAGATAAAAATAAAATGAAATAAAATAACACAGTGATCTTCAGCATCGACAGTAAGCCGAACATCCCATAAATTCTACTTTAAGCTGATGTCTGTTAGCTGAACTAGAGCTCAGCTGAAACAATAGTTCTGCAAACATTCCATCATATGTGATTCCCCCCCCCCTTTGAATTTTTTGACAACCATTTTGACAAGGGTGCAAAACTGTATAGAGTATTGGATGGAGGAGGGATTTCTTCCTGTCACTAAAGCAACTCTAACGAAGGTTGGTCTTGCACTGGGATACATGTCCAAATGTGCTTTCCAGTAGTATGGAGAAAAATGACATTTGCATTTATGTTGACAATTTGAGATTGCAGATACATGCCATATTACTAGCAGAAAATAGCATTGCAGATTATTATTGAATAGCTATTGAGGAAAGCCAAGAAAGGTATCATAGTGTAGTAATGGGTGTTGGACTAGGACTCTGAAAGACCAAGGTCCAAATACCTGCTTAAGCACAGATACCCACTTGGACAAATCATGGGCAAACCTTGGTCAAATCATACTCTCTCATGCTTCAGGGGAAGGCAATGAAAATCCCCTCTGAACAAATCTTGCCAAGAAAGCCCATTATAGATTCACCTTTGTGTCACTACAAGTAGGAAACAACTTGCGGACACACAACAATATTGAGGAAAGTCAAGGAAAAAACTGCAAAAACAATGTTGCCTCTGAACATTAAGAAACAACAATAATGACCATGGGTGATTTGCCTAACTTTAAAGTAGATTAAGTAGTTTTTCTATACCTTGGGTCAACATCAGCCAAAATGGAGATTGTAGCTGAGAAATCAGAAGTCAAGAAATCAAAAGATATGGGGCTTATCTACGTCGGAAAAAAACAGTGGATTCATCCTGAATATGGTGCTGGCAATCCAGTTGACTTATGGCTACTTCTGGGGAGGAGTCACTTCTTTTTTTTTTCCTCTTTTTTTTCTTTTTCTTTTTTTTTTTTTTTTTTGCCCTTAACCCAACTTTGCTCCAATTTTTTGCAACCTCTTGAAGTTTCTGAGAAAAAACTTGAAAAATGCCCCATCATTCCACTGGTGGTTTCTTCTTTATTTACTCTAAAAGTAAGACTTTTCTGCTATAAGAGAGAGAGTACTTTTAATTGTAATATACAGGAGGAAAGTCTCAACATATTTTGCATTCAATTTTTCTGTTTTGTTGGGTGCCATCAAGTTGGCTTTGACTTAGGGTCACAACACTTTCATTAACAGCCTTGCTCAGATGTTCCAGACTCAGGGCCATGGCTTCCTAAATCATTCCACCTATGATGTGAACTTTTTCTTTTCCTTCTGCCTTCAGCTTTACAAAACATTATTGTGTTTTCTAATGAGTCGTTTTATCTTATGAGATACTAAAAGGCAATAACCTCAGCTTATTCAGCTTCGCTTTTTGCTCCAGTTCATGGAAGTGATTTCCCCCCTCCTTCTTCTGATTGCTTTTATCATGTCCATTATTTCATTGGCACTAAATAGTGAGTTTCAGTCTTTGGGGCATGGAGTTGCTTATATGAAGATGCTAGACTGAAACACACACACACAAACATTTTGCACATCAAGGAAATTTCAGACAAACTGGCATGTAACATGTTGCCAACACATAGGTATTATTTCTGTTAATTTCCTAACCTGCTTTCTCAGTTCCTGGTACGATTTTCCATGCAACACATTCTGTGTAACCCACCTCTGAGAGTAGTACCAAGAAAAGCAGCTCATAGATTTTACTATCACATCCAGATCCCCTTCAAGGGGGCTAAATTCTGGCTCTCTGTGGAAGAAACCTTCAGTTGCTGGTGTTATATAAATATCTTTAGCTACTGGCATTCATTTCTTTATGTACGCTCAGACTACTTTGAGACAGATATTCTGGATAGATGCTTGGAAATCCATGGGAATCTGTTCCGAGGCTCTCTACTTTGGGATGCTGGTCTCGCTTTCCTCTCTTGTCCTTTGGAAAGCAGGTAAATATGTTTCTTATCTGGCAGATTTCAGCAACTGACTGGCTGCTAAGAAGGAGATTCCATCCTCATGGATGCTATATTACCTTTAATGATGAGGATTTTTGAATAGTTCTTGAAATATATGAACATATTTTGTTTGTGTGTATATGGTGGTGTTGTTTTTTAAACACATCGATATTACTGGGAGCTGTCTTGAGTCCCATTTTGGAGATAAAGACAGGATGTAAATTTAATCAATCAGCAAAATAAATGTGTGACAGCTGGATTACCTCTACATATTTGCATATTGGATTCCAATTTATAATGCTCATTTCCATTCTACTATGTTTTCTGGATGCTCTTTAGATGAAGATAGGAAAGTTCATCTTCAGGCAGGGACACTGCTAACTGGTCAGGACTAGTGATAACCAAGAGAGCTCTGGAGGGCTCAAGGCTTTTACATTTGGTTTGTTAAAATGACTGTCTTCTGTAAACTGCCATCTGAAAATCTGACACATGAAGATTCAGTGATAGGATGAAGATATTCTGCACTTTTTTGGAGAGCCTTCCTTATCAGTTTCTACTCTTTTCTGACATCAGACTGAAACTGGAATGGCTGTATGGTGCCTTATACTGAGTTAAACCACTGGTCCATCAAGGTCAGAATTGCCTGCATGAATGGGTAGCAGATTTGCATGGTTTCAGACAGTATGCTTTCTATACTGTACCTCAAGGTGCTTGGTGAATACCTTTTGGTGAAAGGAGGTTCTCTGGTCTTTTTCTTTGGGTCCTAGAACTTGGGGTGAGGAAAGGAACAACCATTGGGATTGAGCTTGATTGCCTTTCTCCTTTAGGGTTCAGAGCTTGAGAGGGAGGTCAGCATGTACATCCCAGGAGTAGGTCAGGACTTCCCAGAAGTAGGCCAACCAGGGCAAGCTACGTTTGTTGGATTGGCTCTGAGGCTTGGCTGTTCATCCTCAGCATATTGAAGCAGTAGATATATACCTGCTTCAGCATACACCCACACCTTTGCAGACCTCCTGCAGATCAGTTTTATATAGTTAACAAAGTGGTCCTCAGTTTGTGTGTGTGTGTGCCTTCAAGTTTCCTGTTGACTTATGGTGATCCCATGACAGTTGAGCAGGGAAAGCTTTACTCTGTCAGTTACCTTTGGACATTTCTACATATGAAATGAAAGGTGAGCATTATGGGATGTATAGTTCCTATGATACTAAGCATCCCTAGTTATAAACTGATGTATAGGAATACTTCCCAAAGAAACTGCTGCATGGCGAGGCCTAGCAGAAGCTAACTGAGAAGGTAGTTAAAAAAAAAAAAGGCTTGCAGTCATTTACCTTCAGGTCATCTGTTGAGTTATGGCGACCCCATGAATGTCACAGGATTTTCTTAGTTAAGGAATCCTCAAATGTGGTTTTGCCAGTTCCTTCCTCTGAAATAATAGCCTACAGCATCTGGTATTAATTTGCAGTCTCCCTTAGCTTCCAAGATCAGATGGGATCTGGTGCCTTTAGGATATTTAGATCAGTCCTTAGTTTACCCATACTTTTAGGTCTCTGTCCCTTTCTTCCGAGGGGCTGAACAGTAAGTGTATTATTGCTGTCTTCTTGAGATGCATTCTGCAGATTCATATCTCTTAGAAATAGGGATCCCACCATAATTCTCCTCAAAGTTCTCAACCTCAAATGTTGATGTTGCAAGTATTTATGTCACAGTTCTTCTTCATGCATATCCTATAGGTATGGGTATAGAGACCCCCTTATATTTGCTGCCTATTCTCTGTCTCCTTAGCCATTTTAAGACCCATCTTTGTAGATAAGGCAGGATATAAATGAAATAATACAATCTAATTCAGTTAGCAGTCCTTTCACAATCAGAGAGTTGCATACAGATTTTGACCAGAATGAATCGATGAAGCAGGCATTGTGCACTTTGCTATTTTGAATAAATCACTTTAAAAATTGTAGAATAAGATCAATTAAATGACGGTATTACCATGGGCAGTGTGTCTGCACTTACAAAAAATGGTGTTCAGCTTCCTGCACTTCATGACTTGCCTGGAGCACAGAATATTTGACCATGTCCCAAAGGCAGATGAGGAAAAGGGTGTCACCTGCTATCTGCAATCAATCTTTTGCCTAGAGTGTCAAAAGTGACCTCACTGAGGGTCACACAGCAAGGTAGATCCATTGCTCTCTGTTTGTCAAGGGAAGGAGTGCTTCATTGCCTGGCTATACAAGGGTCATTGACAAATGCTGGCAATGATTTCCAGCCAGGTATATAAAATGGGAGGGTGGGGGAATGAGGAGGAAGAGGAGACAGGAGCCTGAGGCAGTGCTTGCTTCAATAGCTACTTACAGGGTAAAAAAAGTAGATGGGGGAGTGCAGCTTTGGGCTGTGCATTAGTGCAATGTGGGGGCTGTGGGATAACTTCCATGCAATATAGTAAGTACCTATATCATTAGAGTGAGTTGCTGTGCTGAATGTCAAGGCTGGCTGAGTTGCATTTAGGAATTGAAAATGTACATATTGCACATTTAATCTATCTCTTGCATTCAGATTGTTAGGCCAGATCAGCACTATCAGGGTTATACACAGAAGAAAATGGATAAATGTCAAAGGGAAATAAAGGGAAAATGACAATACGGCACCATAAATTGCACCTGTTCAGAATAAATGCATCCTTCCTGACAGATTATTTATGACTATATCACAGTAATATATTTCAGGCATGGTAAGCAGAAAGGAAATTTTCAGCTCATGCTGTAGAAACCTCCAGCTGTAACAATGCTCAATTTGAGTTTTACATATTACAAGGTAAGTCTTCTAGACACTGAGGGAGTGCCCACATTTGAGTGTCAATTTGTGTCAACTAATTAGAGCTCTGCAAGTCTCCCAGGAGTGGTTACTGGTGGTGCTCATTCACATCCTCACTGGTTTTTAGTCCAAACTTTAAAGAAGCTATCAAATGTGCTGAACCTATTTGGGAGCCAAGACTCAACTTCTCAGAACAGAACCTCACAAGAGTAGAGAACCACACACGAGTCAGTTGTGGTGTAGCATCTGCCCTGAAGAATACTGCACCAAATCCATTTTGCAAACGTTCATTCAAAACTGTTAGAACTGTATTGTTACATAGCCACTGGGATAGTGGATTTATGGTTCACAGGAGCAGCATTATTTACTTCCCTTTCTTCAACATGTGAAAAGGGATTCTGAGGGGTTTACCATCTTAGAAAAAAATATGAATGTCTGTCTTAAGTAAAGGTGTGTAAATCACTGGTTCAGTGCTTGTGAAGTGAAGTGGACTGGGGCTGATGACTGGAGTCATAATGACGCTTACCGTATATTCTGGCGTATAAGACGACTGGGCGCATAAGACGACCCCCCAATTTTTAAGTTAAAATATAGAGTTTGCCCCCCCCCCGGCCAGCCAGCCAGCCAGCCACCTGGCTGGAAAGCCTGTTCCCCACAAGCCAGCCAGCTCAGTGGCTGTAGATGATGGAATAGTCTGTGAAATTAAAGGACTGAGAACAGCTAAAAAAGTATGGGATACTTTGAAAAATCTCTGTGGTGTTCAATCTTTGGAAAGTAAGGTTGCATTAATACTGTAAGTTGGTTAATATGAAGCTATCAAAACCCAAATTTTTGCATGAGCACATTAATGAATGAGCACATTAATGGTTTTAGAGCCACATTGGCAGACAAGAGAATTTCACCATAGACAAAACTTGATGCAAAATGAGAAGTTGAATCCAGAAATTCTAATTTTAGGCTAACTTGTCCTGAAAAGAAACATCATTTTGACTCTCCTGAGCTAAATAGAGGGCCATTTAACTCTTCAAATGCAAAGCAGTCATTCTCACAGCAGGAGGAAGGATCTGCTGGGAAAACTGCCCAGGCCATTTTACACTTCAATCTTTCTCACAGCAGGGGAAAAGGTCTACTGGGGTATAAGACCCCCCCCACTTTTGACGAGATTTTCAAGTGTTTAAAAGTAGTCTTGTATGCAGGAATATACGGTACATTCTCATCTACTATCTTGCTATTTTACTTTCTCATACATGCCACACAAACAATGACCTTGCTTCATACCTGGTGAAGAGGGAAGGGGAATGCAACTCAAGACATGTCTCTCAGGTGTTTCATTGTACCTCTCATTGTGAGGGTAATCCTACATTGGGCAATATCTTCAGTGTGCTAGAATGTAATTGTTTTTAGACACTTGGTAAATGTGGGAAACTGTTTTAGCTATGTTTTCAAGATACTTCTAATATAGAGCAGGCATTAACTTTTCAGGTTGACTTTTATTTCTGACCTGTGAAAAGCTATGAATCAGTAAAGGGTTAAACTGGCCCATGTTCCTCATTTATTTTAAGAGGCTTCATTACAACAACAACAACAACAATAACAAAGACTATCTCTAAACACACTTACTAGGGACTAAGCCTTGTTGGAACAATGAGACTCACCTCCCGGTAGTCATGCATAGGATTGCCCTGGATCTTAGTAGTACAAAAACCCATGTGCTTCCATGATCTATCCAATTTTCAAAATAGGGATTAGGGGCTTAGTGTCCAAGAGAAAAATCTATGCTGCAAACAAAAACAAATATACTAATTTAACAGTCATGATAAACACTGGAAATTCTACTCTATGGTTATGCAGTCTGGCACTCTCTGCATACTTTGGACTAAAATTCTTATCAGTCTAGACAGAATGCCAGGTGGTCAAGAATTATGGGAGTTGTAGTCCAAAACTTGGGTGGGCTCCACATTCCCTATCCCTTTCTAGGTTTCTGAGGGTGCTGAAAATTCGCTACTAGAGAGCTGAGCTGAAGCTGCTAGAATTCCTAAAGATGCTTTGATCCAGCATGGTGTGTTGGTTTGAGTGTTGGACTAGGACATTGAGAGCCCAGGGTTCAAATCCCCACCGGGGCTTCCTTGGGCAAGTCACACTCTCTCAACCTCAGCCTCAGGGAAAGGCAAGGACAGACCACCTCTGAACAAATTCTGCCAAGAGAACCCCATGATAGGTTTGCCTTAGGGTTACCATAAGTCAGAGATGATTTGAAGACACACAGCAACAAAATTTGAAGGAAACTAGTTAAATCAGTTGAAGTGTCTAGTGTAGACAAGGCACAATCCTCTTACACAGGGCACTCAGCAGAAAGTCAAAACTGTACTAGGGAGCCCTGGTGGCACAATGGTTAAATGCCAAGCCACCATGTTGCAAGTTAGATCCCAGAGGGCTCCAAGGTTCACTCTGCCTTCCATCCTTTTGTAGGCTGGTCAAATGAGCACCCGACTTGTGGGGGCAATTAGCTAGCACACATTGGAAACCACTTAATCTGGTGTAGATGTGTCAATTGCTATTGCATAAACAGTTTGTAAGCTGCTCTGGGAGCCTTTGTGGCAGAAGAGCGGGGTATAAATACCTAAATAAATAAAATAAATCGGTGGGGGTGCAGAGCAGCTGAACAGCACCAGGTGACACTGTCGGGGGGCAGGGTGACACCACAGCAAAATTGTTTCATCCTATGGCAGCTATAATTTTTACAAAGACTTTGAGCCATAGTATGAAGGATGTGGTGAATAGTGTGAAATGATGCAACTGCTACCACTCAAAGGATAATGCATGGCTCTTCTGTCATTTCCTCCCTGAACAATTTCTACAGACAGGAAAAGATGAAGTCAGTGGTAATGAAGACGAAGTCAGTGGGAAGGCAGTATGATACAGACCCTCTGTAAAATTTTGTTCATGAGGCAGAGAAATTGGATGGCAAAAGGTTTGTGTTGAAGCACTATAGATACTAAGTGTACATTTCCATATGGATTGGATTTGGGCATTTTTGAAAGCAACTACAAAATTAAAGTCTGAATTCATTTCTGAATCAAGCTAAACACAATCCACCAAAATAATCTTTAAGCTACACGTGAAGCTTGATGCTATGCTTATATACTCAAATGTTTCACTGATTTCAACTGGGACTTATTCCCAAATAGGTGTACGTGGGTTTCCAACACTAGTCCCATGAAACTGAATGGGCTTAAGGGAAAGTATACAATTTGGATCACCACTTTATATAACACCACTTCTGATTTAGGCTTGCACAAGCTGAATCTGCAGCATACTTGTTTTTCATGTGGCTCTAGATCCCTTTAATTACATGTGCCACAAAGCTGCCTTTCCAAGATCTGACGGATACCAAATTATACCATTTTAAACTTTTTAATGTACCATTTAATTCACTCTATCCTTTTATTATAGCTTTAGCAAGGGTAGTGCTTTAAAAAAACATGAACATACTCAGGGTACAATTTGAACTGAGGCAGGGGGAATGAATGGCAAACATTGCTGTGGAGATACAGTTTCATGCTATTTCATTACACAACATCACCATGATGTCATTTACATTCATGCGTGAGCACCAGCCCAACTCAAGTGACTTATCTCTTGATCTTCCTGAGTGGAGATTAATGTCAGAAGTGATCAGAAATAATGTTTCATATATAAACACATGATGTATATTATTTTAATCTTCCATGTTCTCCAAGAATTAAAATAGTTTAGTTGGTTACAAGGAATAGGTGGGCCGTAATGCTGTCAGATTTTGAATACACAATGTGACAAGTTATTTCATCAGAGAAAAATGATAACAATAGGCACATGTGTTGGGAGAGAGATGGAGGGAGAGAGAGAGAGAGAGAGAGAGAGGTAGGAAGAGGGGCGGGGGAACTGGCATATTATTATTTTTTGCACACAGGCATGCATCATATAGTGTCTACAAAGAAGGATCTCAGTCTGTGAAACAGATGTGAAGCTTTAATCTCCTCCTCCTTCTTTATTTATGTCCCAACTTTCACCCAAACTGGGGACTTTATCAGACATGGCAAATATGACATTGTAATGATGTCCAGTTCACACAAGAGGGCACGTACATCAGATGTCATTGTGCTTTTGCGATTATTATCAAGGGAACAAGCCATTCTTTTTTATTGATGGGCCAAGCTGTTAATAGATCTCCCATTTCATTTCTGTGCCATTATTTCTGGCATTTGAAACATTGCACCATTGGCCTCTTATGATTTGTGGAGATTTTCAGACGTGTTTTTCTGCATCTTGTTGCGCAAGCAGCCTCCGGAGCAGTAACGAGGCTGCCACGCAGCAAGGGGTCCATTTTGGACAACGACGTTTCTCTCTCGGCATCATCTGTTACTTTTGCAGCTAGCATTGGAGGCGGCTGCACTGTTTTTTACTCACGGCTTGCCGCGCGGCAGCCTCGTTGCTGCTCTGGAGGCTGCTTGCACGGCAAGACGCTGAAAAACGCGTCTGAAAATCTCCACAGTGTCAATGCCAGAACACTTCCACTTCAGATTAAGAAAGCCAGGTAGGGGACACTCTTTTTTTTAACTTCCCTGGTTTACTTTTAACTTTTTTAGTGTATTTCTGTGCTTGTGTGTACTTTTTGTTGAGGTTTTTTTTTTCTTTATTTTTAAACTTACCCACACTTGCATCTTATTGCGAGAATTGATGAGATCATGAACACAGAAGTAAGCAGCACTCCATTCATCCTCTTTTCATGCCTGGGCTGCTTATTGGTATTATTAGAGGTAAGTGTGATAAAAGGGATTCTTTTGCTGGTATAAAAATGCAGAAAAAATGTGATGGGAAAGAAACGTTTATGGGGGTTAGTCTGATAATGTCTTAGGAGTCAAGGCTTCCAGATAAAAATAAAATACAGATAAAACATGCAAAAGCTCAACATTATAAAGAAAGTAAACTATCAACTACATTTAAAAACAGTTTAAAATGTACAGTTAAAAATGAACGACTGCAAGGAGGAGGGCCATTCTAGCTTCCCCAGGAAGAGTTTTAGAGCCTTGGAGCAGCCACGGATATGGATCTATTGCATGGCTCAGCCACTCGTGGCTGTGAAGGCAGTAACATGGAAAGAAGTGCTTCTCCTGAGGATCCCTGAGCCCAGCCAAGGTCCTATGCAGAAATTCCACAGACATGTATCTGTTGCCTTGATGCTTTTCTGAAAAACATATGGAGCAAAATATCCATGTTACAAATATGAATATGCTACTAAATGATTTGCTTTATGATATCTGTGATATTTGATGGGAAGGTAGACCCTTAGATTCATTTATTGCCCACTAAAATATATTGATTTGCTCTCTGTATCAAATGAGGGCAAGGAAGGAGGCTCAGGGCTAGGGATGAACAAATCTGTCAGATTTGTCCATTGATTCTTCCCTTTTTCTATAGTCCATTTCACATGAGTTGTGTTTGTGTGTGCATATTTTTTAAAAAAGGGAAAATACATACTTTTGCGTGCCTCCTTAGACTAATGTCTGTTTGTGCACATTTTAGAAATTTTATATAATAAAAATATTTATTAAAAAAAGAAACATTCTCACTGTTTTTCAGACATTTTTGACATGTATGCCTAATGTCAAGCATCTCTTTTATCACAGAGGAATTTATCAGACACAGAAAATATGGTGTCATAAGGACGCCACATAACCACAAAAGGGTGCAGGACGACATTGCACTTTTGTGGTTATAAAGAGCCCAAACGTTGTGGTTTTTAATTGACAGCCTAATCCGTCAATAGATCTCCCTGCTGTTATTTTTTGCCAGCATTGCTGGCATGCGATACCAATGTCCCTTTAAATCTTGGACTTACCCCGACAATGGCCGATCAGGCACGAACACTTCCGGGTCAGATCAGAACATCCAGGTAAGTTTCACTCTTTTTATTTACTTGGAAGTTTGTGTGTGTGTGTGTGTGTGCTTGGTGTGACTTTTTATGCTTTCTTTTTGTTTTAAAGTTTGAATTTCCCGCACAATGAAATTGTGTGGGATTTCAAACAAGGAAGCGAATGGGGCTCTGTACACTTCTTCTTCATTCACGGAGGAGCCTTTGCTGAGAGAAGAAGTGAGTGTGGGGGGACAGATGTTCTTTTGCCAACATAAAAATGTGGTTTTTTTTTAAATGCTGGCAAAAGAAAGTTTAAAACAATGTGCCTGATAAAGTCCAGGGAAGGCATTGTGAGACTGGAAATAAGCGGATTTCCAACTGCAAATCCCTGCTTCTTCCATACATTTTTGAGGTGTACATAGTTATATTTAGGTTGCCACCCTTTCTTCAATTTTGGCTCCTTTGTCCTTCATAGCAGTGTTAGGCAAAAACTGAATTTTTCAACTTTTATAGATGTACAATTGCCCCTCCACATTCGCGACTTTCACATTCGAGGTTTTGATCATTCGCGGAAAGCTGCTTGTGCTCCCCCCCGCTCAACACCCCACTCCCTTCCCAAGGCAGCGAGGGGCTTCTTAGGAAGTTCCTCGCTGCCTTGGGAAGGGGGGGTGGGAACCAGCTGGCACGCTCACGCTACACCCCACTCCCTTCTCAAGGCAGCGAGGCGCTTCTCAGGAAGCTCCTCGCTGCCTTGGGAAGGGGGTGGGTGGGAAGCAGCTGGTGTGCTCGCGCTACACCCCACTCCCTTCCCAAGACAGCAAGGGGCTTCTCAGGAGGCTCCTCACTGCCTTGGGAAGGGACTGGGGTGGAAAACCGCTCGCCGGCAGGCTCATTTCTTATTCACGTTTTTTTCACATTCACGGGGGTTGTCTGCCCCTAAACCCCACGAACGTGAAGGGATGACTGTAGTTGTCTGGAGCTGGGTTCTTTTAAAGAAAGATTTGTGGTGTAACACTTAAAGCCACAAGAGCTTTGGCTAAAAACAGAAGTGGCAAGACTGAAAGTGCTTCTCTTCTTTCTCCATGTGACATCTACTCTAAGCCATTTAATGTGAACTAGTCACCAACTCACTGTCTTGTTGTATGGAAACAGGGAGTGGGGTCCAGGGATTTTCTGTCCCTTTTTAAAAATGCATCTAATAAATGAAGTACAGGTACCTATCCACAGAGAAAAGCACAACCGACGCAGGTACAGATAAATATAATGGACAGGAAAAGACACATAGAGTGTCTCTTTTCTACCAGTTCTGCAGGTTAACCATGAACCCACACATTTATTTGCTTAGATTTGTCAGCCTGCTCCAGCCTGAAAACTTAAAGCAGGCTATAACATGTAAAGAACTAAAACACATAAAAATAACAGCCACTGGAATAAGGGAGAGTCTATTTCTGCTGTCCCCTTTTCTCCCCCTATTAGTCCTATCTGATCTATGCAAATGGACTCATCATTTTTGTCCACTTCTGCTGAAATGTAATCAGGATAACAACTCCCATCAGCCCCAGAGATCATGGTCAATGGTCTTGGGAGATGGGGTTTGTAGTACAATCATACCTGAAGGTCCACTGGCTCACCACCTCTGCTCTGAAGTCTCAGTTTCCCTTGGGATTATGCTTTGCTTACATGTGGGTGTGTGTGGAGCAGAGCTCATATAAAGTTCAAGAAGACTATCAGCTGTGGCCTGCAGTTATTGGTATTACACTCCTTGACAATAAAATTTGGGGTTGAGACTGCCATGGTTGCTTTGACTGACGATCTGCGTCTGAGCATCTACAGGGGTAGTGTGACCCTGTTGGTGCTCCTAGACCTCTCAGCGGCTTTTGATACGATAGATCACAGCATTCTTCTGGATCGCCTGAGGGAGTTAGGCATCGGAGGCACTGCTTTGCAGTGGTTCCGGTCCTTCCTCTCAGGCAGGACCCAGAGAGTGCTGCTCGGGGACAGTAGCTCCAGTAAAAGGGAATTTACCTGTGGAGTACCACAGGGTGCTATTCTGTCCCCGATATTATTTAACATCTATATGAAGTCTCTGGGTGACATTATCCGGAGTTATGGAGCTGGGTGTTATCAGTATGCTGATGACACTCAGATCTATTTCTCCATATCTCGTTCGTCGGTCTCGAATTCTGACAGCATCTCTTCTCTCAATGAATGTCTTCAGGCAGTAATGGGCTGGATGAGGAAAAACAGATTGAGACTGAATCCAGACAAGACGTAGGTGCTCACAGTAATGGCCCCGAAACCAAGAATTGGGTTGCAATCTCCAGTCCTGGATGGGGTCACACTCTCTTCCAGTTACTGTGTTCACAGTCTAGGGGTGCTCCTTGACTCGTCGCTCCTGATGACAAATCAGGTAAATGCAACAGTCAGGAGCGCTTGTTATCAGCTTCAGCGGATACGCCAGCTGTGCCCTTTTCTGGAAATAAGGGATCTTGAGACCGTTGTGCACGTGCTGGTAACCTCACGTCTTTATTTCTGCAATGCACTCTACATGGGGCTACCTTTGTGCTTAGTTCAGAAATTACAGCTGGTACAAAATATGGCAGCCAGGCTAGTTTCTGGAACATCTAGGAGGGACCACATTACTCTGGTTCTGAGGTCCCTCCACTGGCTGCCTATCAGCTTCCTGGCCCAGTACAAGGTGTTGGTTATCACCTTTAAAGCCCTAAATGGCTTGGGCCCAAGCTATCTCAGGGACCGCCTTCTCCCTTATAATCCTCCCCGTGTTCTCTGGTCCTCTCGGAGGAATTTGTTGCAGCCACAAAGACCTAGGCTGGCGACCACCTCCCAGAGGGCTTTCTTGGCTGTCACCCCCAAATTGTGGAACGGCTTGCCGGATGAGATCCGCCTATTGACATCATTAGACAGCTTTAAAAAGGCTGTCAAGATGGTTCTCTTCAGGCAGGCTTTTCCAGAATAGCTAACCCCGGCCTCAGGAACCCCCTCTGGAGGTTGATTCTGGAGCTCTTAACTGATGCTGCTCGCTTGGAAGGGTTTTTAATAAATTGTATTATATGCTGATTTCAATTTGTATTGATTTAATAATGTTTTAAGGGGGGGAAGGGATTTTGAGTTGTTTTATACTGTGTACTTTTTTACTGTTGTAAGCTGCCCCGATTGTTCGCAGAGGGGCGGGATATAAATAATAATAATAATAATAATAATAATAATCATTATTATTATTATTTTAAAAAATAATAATAATAATAATTATTATTATTATTATTTTAAAAAATTACACTGAAAATCCACTTGTATTCTCTAGGCCTGTGCCACGGTTTCTTGCCACCACACAGGCAGATTCAGTTCTTGAGTGCAAAGCATAATTACCTTAACCATGTTCAGTATAAGAGAGAATTTATCTGCTAGAGATAGGTATGTACTTAGTAGTTCTTTGTTTGCACACCACTCTACAAGTTTAGACCTAGCATATAGTAATATCATTTCTTGTTTGTTGGTCTTAGACACACTACCTCTCTTCCTGCATCAATAATCTGCAGTAGGAATGCAATTCTATACTAATTTCTTTTCTCAAAGGCAGCAACAAGCAATTTTGCAGCTTTCTCCCCACAACAAGAATATCCTTGAAACAGTTTGGCAAATCATAAGCAATTTGGGACTTATTATGAGCAAATTCACACATGGGTTTCAGCACAGAAAATAATATAGAAAGTGTTGGGTTTTGCACAGACACACAAAAAATCCCGTGTGTGAATTTTGCACAGAATAAATCCCAAATGGCAAAGTTCCACATCAATCCAGGATTCTTCTCAGCAGGGTTTTTTAACAGTTGAGAAACATAATTTTTGACCATATTTAGAAAAAAAAATTGAATATTGTTTCTATCCGTAGTTAGTTAGTCTGAATTTGCTTGCAGTTGTCTCTCTTTCCTCCATGTCTGTAGAATCTGCTAGTAGAGTCTCCCATTATTAGATAATGTTATGAAACCTCTTT
This sequence comes from Gambelia wislizenii, assembly GCA_030847615.1. Taxonomy (NCBI): domain Eukaryota; kingdom Metazoa; phylum Chordata; class Lepidosauria; order Squamata; family Crotaphytidae; genus Gambelia; species Gambelia wislizenii. The sequence continues at coordinate 40,981,558 of JAUMIR010000004.1, forward strand.
CTGTTTTCAATTAAACCTACTTCATATGCTGTATTTTTTTAATGAAGAAGACTAAGCCTGCTTTATTTCTCTGGAAGACCCTAGACTTTATCACATGAGGCTACTAAAGTGGCATTTCAGTGTGATAGTAATGAATTTGCCCAGTACTTATCAGATGACGTTGTGGCTGTTGGTGCTTCACATTCTAGTCATTACTGTTGTGTCTCTATCAATTGATGGGAAAACCCTATCAATACCTGCCAAAATTGCTATTGTTCCACTGCTGCCCCTGGTGTGATAGGTCCCTTTGCTTCATTTCCAAGATGGCTGCAATGACATGGTATGAGGGTCCTGATTCTCCTCCTCTTTCCCCACCTGTTTTGGAATAGCAAGGGGGAGGGAGGAGAGAGAGGGAGAGGAGGAGAATCAGCCTCGTCATGTCACATGACTGCAGTCATCCCGGAACTGAAGCAAAGGGACCTATCACACCAGGGGTTGCCAAAGGAGCACAGTCACAAAAATGAAGAGAGGTGTGATGTGTTTCATTTCCCTCTAATAATGTGATTGCTGTGAGACATAAGGCTGCTATGATAATGTCCTCTGTCTCAGGCATTGCTTACTTATTGGCTAAAGAAACATCACACAGCTGAAATAGTCAAAGCCTTTGTGATCATTGGGTTTTAACATTTGCAAAAAGATCAGGGAAACACAGAGTAGAACTCAATAAATGAGATCCTCTATCAGGCAATTCCATGCCCCCCCACCCTTGGCAGCTGTCAAACCCAGGAGGGGCTGCTGCTGCTAACTGGTGGGGAGGGGGAAGGAGGGGGGAGGCGATTAAAATGAGGAAGAAGCAGCTGGTCTGGGCTCAAAGGGGGGAAGAAATGAGGGTGCACTACCAGATGGAGTGCAGTCTTCTCCCCACCCTCAATTCCTTTGAGAAGGAAGGGAGGAGGTTTTGGACAGGGTGCAAAGGATTAGAGAATGGGCCCCTGGGCCCCATCCAAAAAGAGACATGCACACGCAAGCCAGACTTATGTGCACATATGTCACTAGTAGGATGCCACCCCGCTTCTCCTCTCTTATCTTCAGAATTCCTGTCAGAAAATTGATACTCTCCATTTCATTTCTACCAAGAACATGCCTTTTGAGGATATATGGCTTTCTCATGGCACAATTGATGTACATAGCATCAGTTCTCCATAGGAAAGTCTGGGATGGGATAGATGGCTCTGTTTGTTTGGCTTTCTCCCACTTTATTTTTTTTTTAAATCAAACAACTGGAGTCCTATTGATTAATCCTATTGATTAATCCTTCTGATTAATAAATAGATGACCTTCAGTATGTTCTTATAAAAATGAAATTAACAAAATTCTCAACTACCTGCACTGGCTAAATTCAATAGGGTTAGTTATTTCCCAACATGGAAAGGTGCATGTTGTGGCTGCCTGCCGTGTAGTTAAAGGATGATGGACTGGTAAAGGGCAGCAACTCTAATGTCACTATACAGCTGGGATCAAAACCTGTAAGAGGTAAGCACTGCAATCTGAACTGGTTTCATAATTATTCCATTTCCCCAAGGAGCAATCAGAATCTTTAACTGGTTTCTTATGAAATTTCAGTCTCCAAGATCTTTTGGGTGGTAAGTCATAATTGGCTTGCATTGGTTGCAGATATTTCCTAAGGCAGTCCCTTTTCATCTATTGTAGCACAACCAGGTAAGAGTCACTTGGGACCATAAAGCTAAACAAGTTTTATTCATGGAATACACTTCTATAGGATATACCAGGCATTTCATATGGTAGGATTTTGTCACAGAAAACTTGTGCCCTGATAAACACTTAGGCTTTTTAGATGCTTGAGGATAATAGCTTGCTTTTGACCCTTATCACGTTCTTAGAACATGCTTTCATTCTCTTCTGCCGAATAGTTCTTTCCAAAACAGGAGAATCCTCACTGTTTGTAGCACAATCTCTCTCTCTCTCTCTCTCTCTCTCTCTCTCTCTCTCTCTCTCTGGCTTTTCTCAGCAAATGAAGATTCAGGAAGGACTCATACCGTGCTTTCTGCAAGCCCGCTGATGACTAAAAAGCCCAATCCGAGATACACAAGTCCGGTTGCAGAAAGCACAGCAGAAGGTCTCCTTGAGTGATGTTTTTGGGTTGTGATTCTTTCTGTGTTGTTGTTTTTCTTCCAGACTTGTTCAGCGTGAGTTCTCAAATAAGGCTGCAGCATTGTGGATAGTGCTTCTCCATGCCTCCCAATGTTGTTGCCAGGGCAGACCATTGTTGGCGATCAATTTGGCCGAGCCTGAGATGTTGTTTCAGGGAGTCCTTGTATCCTTTTTTGGAGCACCCCTCTTACGCTGACCCGTGGCGAGTTCACCATAGAGTACTATTTTTTAGGAGGCGATGGTCCTCCATCCTAGAAACGTGCCCTGCCCAGCGCAGCTGTGTTCTCAATATCATGGCCTCAATGCTGGTGATCCCTGCTTGCTCAAGGACAGCAACATTTGTCACATAGTCAGTCCAGTGTATATTTAGGATTGTGCATAGACAGCACTGATGAAAGCATTCGAGGAGTCATAAGTGGTGGTGACAGGTGACCCATGTTTCAAACCCATAAAGAAGAAAAGACAGTACAATGGCTCTATACACACTGATTTTTCTGCTTTGTCTCAGGTGTTTATTACTCCACACTCTTTTGTAAAGTCTTCCAAATGCGCTACATGCCTTGGCTAATCTCTTCCTGGAGAAGAGCAGAAGTGGAAAGCTGATTGGTTGGACATGCACAGGGGCAGGTGTGCCTGCTACGAAGTGGCCAGAAGTGCCATTTTGGAGTTTTGCAGTAGTGATCATGTGTTTTTTTGCTGTGCTGAGGTGATCAAACAGCTTTTTTTTAATTTATTTATTTATTTATTTATTTATACCCCGCTCTTCAGCCACAAGGCTATCAGAGCGGCTTACAAATTGTTTTAAGCAACAGCTATTTACACATCTACACTGCATTAAACAGTTTCCAATGTGTGTTAGCTAATTGCCCCCCACAAGCTGGGTACTCAATTTACCGACCTACGAAAGGATGGAAGGCTGAGTGAACCTTGGAGCCGGCTGGAATCGAACTTGCAACATGGTGGCTTGCAGTACTGGCATTTAACCACTGTGCCACCAGGGCTTTTTAAATAGAAGGGCACACATGAACATCTTAGATTTATAGTAAAAAAACAAAAAAAACAACTGTGCAGTGGCGGCAACCTGTTGAGAATAATAATGCAAGAGATTCACTCCTGGCCACCATCTTGATTCATGGATATGGCTCCATGTGAACATCAAACACGGATAGCTTCACATACCAGCAATTTTGTCAAAAAAACCATGGAGACAAATGAATGCTGCTGAGAATTTGCGTTAATGTGCAACAATCAGCATTATGTCTTCTCGTCTAGACGAGCCTCTCTCCCTCCCTCCCTCCCTCAATGAAAGAAAGCACCTCATATAAGTGATTTCTTGTTCATCTGCCAAGCTGTGTATTCATCTGTGGGTCAGTAATTCTCATCAAGTGTTCTTTTTCTTTTTTAAAGATCTGTTAAATGCATCCTCAGCCTAAAGCCTGTTTTACCAGGCTAGACCATTTTGCTTCACCCATCTAACCTCCATCCTTAATCTCCAGCCAGCCTCTGTTCTACATGTTTTTGTTTGCTTAAGGCTTCAGGCAGACATAATTACAAAATTTAGTTGGAAAAAAAAATCTGAAATGACCCCAAAGGTCTTAGTCAAACAGAAATCATTTGTCATAATGAGCCTGCCTGTAACCTTCTGACCTTTGGAGCTCAATTAATTTCACACAGGAAAAGTGGTCACAGCCTCTAACCCCTCATTCTGGAGAATTTTCCATTAACCAGGTGAAGGAGGGATGAGGAGAAGATGTTTCCTTCCACTACTTTGAACCCTTAGACAGCAGTAAACTGTGGTGTGGTAGGGCTTGAAAGGGTAAAGGACAAGATATGTGGCATTGCATTTGTTTAGCAATTAAATATTCCTAAATGCTCAGGAAGCTATTCTGAATACAATACAGTTCTCTTCATATCAAAGCTAAGAGCTTGCTCAGTCCCCACAGATTCACATTAGGAGAAAAGGGAGTGGGGGATTCCAGGTATCATGGTTGCAAATTAACATTGACTGATATTCTGTATTGCATTTATGAATTGATAACGTAGAGTTGCAGATCTATATTCACTAATACTCCATATTATTAATGATTGTGCCACCGCAACCTACCTTAACTGCCAGCAGCCGTACCAAGCAACGGAGGTCTGTTCCGCTGGTGACTGGGGAACAAGAAGGGTGATGTTTCCAGACACCTTCCACAAGTGATGAGGCTGTGATGAGGAATTGCAATGGGGTCTTGTTTCTGATTGTCACAACCTTGCTCGCTTACAAGAGGTTTGGAGGGTCAAGCCAGAAGGCATTACTTACTCATCCATTTGTAACTAAGTAGGAGATGTAGGATCTCAGCCATTGTGAACATACAGTAGCACTATGAATGCTTATGGATGCACAAAAGTTGCTTATTTAAGACAGACTGCCAGTTAGAGAATGAAGTGAGAATTTTATTCAGTTTGCTTTTTCAATAAGAAAATACTAAATTATCAATTTCTTTTTATGAATTTGAACTTAGGGAGTACAACACTGTTTGAAAGCCTTCATCAATGTCAGCAAGCTTTCAGATTGATAGTACCTCCACCTCATCTCATTTAAATTTAAGTTTTCACTCATCCATATCCCCCCCTAAAAAAACCAACCCCCCATAAAACCACAAACAAACAAACAAAAAAAAAAAAAACACCTTTCATGATTTCAGTGGTGGCCCTGAGATGAGTAGGTGGGAAAGTGAGGAAGAGTTTTCCTCTACACACCATTACTGTAATATGTTTGGCCACACATCAGGAGTACTTCTTCCAGTACTTTCATGTTGATATTAGAAAGCATGTGGGACAAGATGGAATATTGAAGCTCCCAAAGTTATAGGTCATGATCTGGCATAGAAAGTCTGCAGAATTACCTTCTGAGTCCAGAAAAAAAAAAAACTGCACTACCAGCACACAATGCTTCACAGTTCCACCTCAGCTCAGAAAGCTGGAACAGAAGGATACCAGGATCAACCACTGAAAGAAAAATCCAACATAATTGCACTGCCTTCATCCATTTTCCAGTGTAAGACATCAGGGCAACCAAATTCATTTCCATCCCAAAACCAAGCCAAAAGCCAGATAGATTATATCATCCTAGACCATCACCTTCCCCATGATAAAGATCCAAAGGATATGTTTTCACAAGAAGGTCTAAAAAAGTATGGTGGCAGGATAAAAGTACATTTTAGAAAGCAAACCATAGAGTCTGGTTTGATATCTCTTAAAATCTAAACCAACATCATGATTTTGAGGGTTTGGGCTTATGATTTTGAAACATGTGGAGGTTAGCCATTCTGGTTCTGTGGCTTTGATACAATGTACTATCTGATTTTGGAAATCTACAGCTGTCAGGAAGGAAGGCAGCCACGGAGTAAATCTGTCAGAGTTGAACATAGAAGTTGGCTGGTTGATTGTCCTAGTTAAACAGATTAAATAATGTGGGATTCTTGGGTGGGCAGTTGTTGTAATTTGTTTAAGTTTATTTATTTAACTAATTTAAAATCAAAAGAATAAAAAATAATTCAAAGACACTAAAAATAAAAAAGGGCAGGTTAAAACTAGACAGTTTAAAATAGTTTAAACAGTTTAAGGCCATTTTAAACCATGCACATGTGCAGAATTGGCCTTTTTTTTCTTCTTGGTAACAGAATGACACCATCATTGGTACAAATTGGGCCTCTAAGGGAATGCTCCCAGCATGACACTACCTTTCCGTGTTGGTGGGATTGTGTGTTCCCATGAGGCAAAAGGCTATGCTGATGGTAACACTACTGTTGATAGGGTCTCCTACATCAAATAGCCTTTTGCTGAGGCACCAGACAAGGGACTTTATCAGATGTGGCAAATATGGCATCGTAAGGACGTCTAATGATTGTGAAAGGCTGTGCATACCAGAAGACATTGTCCTTTCGCGATCATGTGCTGTTAATAAGGTGTACTTTTTTATTGATGGCCTAAGCCATCAATTGATCTCCCGTGGTGCTTTTTAGCCGGCATTGCCAGTGTTTGAAACTTCACACCATTTTCCTCTCGTGAAGAGTGTCAATGCCAGAACACTTCTGGGTGAGATTAGGACAGCCAGGTAGGGGATGCTTTTTCTTTTCTTTTTTTTACCTCTCCAGTTTACTTGGGACTTTTAAAGTGTGTTCCTGTGCTTCTGTGTACGTTTTATCTCTTTATTTTACAGTACTTTACTTTTTGAATTTGCCACACTCACGTTTTCTTGCAAGAATCGGTGAGATTTGAAACTAGGAAGTGAACAGAGCTCTGTTCACTCTCTGTTAGTGCCTGGCCTGCCTCTTTAACATGAGCAAGGTAAGATCTGGTGGCGGGGGGGGGGAGTCATTTGCCAGCATAAAAATGCAGCAAAATATGCCAGCAAAAGAACATTAATGGAGGGTGGTCTGATAAAGTCCTAAATGTGCCAAACAGCTACTGACACTGGTGAAGATATCTTTCAGAGACAAAGGCACTGGCACTTTAGTTAACTCTTGTTAGTACGACCAGCGCTTTCTATCCATGGATTCTTTCTCCGTGGATTCAATCATCCACAGCTTGAAAATATTTTTTAAAAAATAAATCAAAAAGAAAATCTTGCTGTTTGCCATTTTATATAAGGGACACCATTTTACTGTGCCATTGTATAGAATGAGACTTGAGCATCCATGGATTTTGGTATCCACAATGGGTCCTGGAACCAAACCCCAGAGGATACCAAGGAGCACTGTACTGCACAGAAGGAGGCACAAGTAAACTTTTGAAGGTCTTTTACCATGAATCCAAACCAGGTAATCCAAAATGAAGAAAGTGACAGTGCCAGAAAATAAGGGTCCTGGGTCAGAAGGCACTAAACCAGGTACTGGGGAAGAGCTGAGTGAAAGAGTTTCCTCACCTTTATATCTTAGGACATTTTCCTTAGGACAACCACCAAAGACAACCTCCGTGAATAAAATCTGGCTGAATATGGTGCGGCAGGCTCCAACCCTAAGCGGAAGAGAGACGGACAATTTCATAGCAGGGACGGCGGCGTCCGAAACCGACCCCCTGCCGCACTGCTGCTACAAACTTCTCCCGCTTGATCCTTGCGCTGCAAGGATCGTCTGAAAATGTTCTTAAACCAAGGGTTTGAGGGTATTTGCCACTTGTCAGCTAATTTATATTCTGTCTGGGGTTTTGTTGTCACCCTCCAGCCTCCTAAGTGCCCAGGTAATAATGGTGGTTAAACCAGACAGGCAGAGTTAACATCAGCACTCCACTTAAGCATTCCTAAGTACTAAAATCTCAGGGTATTTATATGGGAAATGAGCAGACTCTTTGGTAATGTTTTTGGCTATTTATTGTATGCATTCATAGATATACAAACATATATAGTCTCCTTAGGGAGAAACACAGACATATCAATGTCTGGGCACTTGCTTTCATATCATTACATTACACTGCATTGTAAGACATCGTATATTTCATTATATTACTCCATATGGCTATCAAAATGTTGCACACCCAAATTGCCTCAGCTATTACATTTGTAGTTGTGTGCCTACAAGTCATTTATGATTTATGGCAACCCTAAGGTGAATCTATCATGGAGTTTTCTTGGCAAGATTTGTTCAGAGGGGGTTTGCCATTGCCTTCCTCTGAGACTGAGAGTGTGTGACTCACCCAAGGTTACCCAGTGGGTTTCCATGGCTGAGCATGGATTTGAACCCTGGTCTCTAGAGTTCTAGTCCAGTGTTCAACCTACTACACCACTATGCCACACTGACGACATCTTTAGAAATTATTCTTAGTCACATCTGCTCATATCATGCAGTGCTAGGAAGTTATTATAGGTCACATCTTTTATCATATTTATGTTCTAGTAGGGTTCCCCCCCCAATTTTTAGTACCACTAGGTTCTCAACGATCCATACACACACATTTTAATACATCTAGCCTTCTGTCTTGTCTCTTATACCATATATGCTATACTCTAAAGGTCACATCTGGTTACACTCTGTAATTCTATAGGTTTATTCCCAGGCAGTAAAGTTGGCAACCAAAGAAGCCTGGTCTGTAAACATGAGGACAAGCATGAGCAGTGCTATGTAACTGGACTGAAGCTGAAAGACATTCAGGTGTTGATATGCTCAGAGGTGAAATGCAAGTCTGAAGCTGCACAGTACATATAATGGAAACATGGGATGTGAGAAGTATGAATTGGGAAGCTAGATACTGTAAAACAAGAAATTGGATGTATAATGATTAGAATACTTAGGGTTAGAAAGCTAAAGTAGTCAGAACTGGACACTTTCAAACACATAATCATACAGTGTTCTACTCTGGAAAGGAAACGCAAGAAGAAATGAGGTGGTATTAATAGTGAGAAGAGATACAGCAAAAGCTGTCAGAGGATATGCAAAGTCTGGCCAAATAATATCAGTAAACAAACTTCACAGAAAACCCACCAGTATAACTATTATCCAAGTTTATATTTCAACTACAGATGCAGAAGAGCAAGAAATTGAAAGATCCTGCGCTGGAGTCCAGGAGGAAACTGATCACACACCAGAATATTAAAATAATCATAAGCAATTGGAATGGAATAGCAGAAAACAGCAGAAGAAAACATAGTTGGGGAATTTGGCCTATGATCAAGAAATGAAGCTAGTGAATGGTTTGTTGAATTTTGTGAAGCCAATAGTTTATTCATTGCCAGCACATTCTTCAAGCAACCAAAGAGGCAACTATACATGTGAACATCACCAGATGGCCAATACAGAAATCAAATAATCTATATAATTGGAAGCAGAAGATGGAAAAGCTCCCTTGCATCTCCCATGCAAGCAAAGTTTGCTTAGAATTTTTCAACAAAGAATTTTATTTTATATGAAGTGGGAAAAGCTAGATCTCCAACTTGGGTTCAGAAAAGAAAGAGGCACTAGGGATCATATCACAAATATATGTTGGATAATGGAATCACAGAATAGAATCACAGAATCATAGTGTTGGAAGAGACCACAAGGGCCATCCAGTCCAACCCCCTGCCATGCAGACTCCAAAGAAATTCAGAATAAATTCAGCCTGTGCTTTATAGATTATAGGAAAGACTTTGATTGAGTAAATCATAGAAAACAATAAATCAATCTAAAAGAAATGGGTGTACCACAACATTTGATTCTTCTGATGCATAACTTATACTCAAGACAAAAGACCACTATAGGGACAGAATATGAAGAAACAGAATGGCTTCCAATTGGCAAAAGGGTCAGACAAGACTGCATTTTTTCACCCTATCTGTTCAAAGTATATGTGGAATATAGCACATAGAATGCTGGATTGGACTTGGAGATTTAGATTTGATTTAGGATAGTACAATTTATATTCTACATCAGTTATTGTCAAAAGCACAGGCACTGGACTTTATCAGACCACTCCCCATTAATGTTCTTTTTACAGCATAAATTGTGGTGTTTTTATGCTGGCAAAAGACCCACCACCACCAGACCTACCTCAAGCAGTGTAAGTAAGGCTTCCCCAGCTGTAACAGAGCACAAACAGCTCCTTTTACTTCTGGAGTTGAAATCTCACCAATTCTCACGAGAAGATGTTGGAACAAGAAATTCAAAAATAAAAACAAAACAATGATACAAAAAGTATAGCAAAGCACAAAAACACACTTTAAAAGTCCCAAGTATATGGGGGGGTCATAAAAAGAACATCCCCACCTGGCTGTCCTGATCGCACCTGGAAGTGTTTGCCCATTGGTGCTGTATTCATATGAATACAATGGTGTGAGGATTCAAACGCCAGCAATGCTGGCAACAAATCACCACAGGAGATCAATTGTCAACTTGGCCTGTCAATAAAAAAGAACAGCTTTTGGACTTTACATGATTGCAAAAGGACGTCGTTGTATGGTATGCATGCCTTTTCATGATCATTAGGTGTCCTTATGACGCCATTTTTGCTTCATCTGATAAAGTCCTCTGTATACAATGAAACAATAGACACTGAATTATGTTTGAGCTTGGAAACTTCTCAGGTCCATTGATGCCCTACAAATGCACCAGAATGTCTTTTTTCCCTCATGGTAAGAGGAGGATCTCGGGCAGGAGCACACTACCTTGAAAAGTATATGTGTGTGTATTTTCCTCATTTGTTCAACTTCATGTTGTTGTTGTTGTTTTTTAAAAAAATGGATGGCATCCTTTGTGCAACTGCAGTTGATATTCTTTAATGGCACAACCAGAGGGTTGCCTCTTGTAACATCACCAGGGTTTGCCTCTTATGACATCCTAAGGGGTCATCCTTGTCTCAGGTTTTGGCCATGAAATCGCAAAGCCTGTGATGCTTCTCACTTGGCTGGCAACCTTAGGTAGCCATGTTGACCATAAAACAAATCCAAAGTCCGTAGGTTTGTGAGGCCAACCAAAAGGCAAAATATATCACACTAGCTTTCAAAGGCAGAGATGGTTAAAAAAATAATTAAAAAAAACTTTTTTCTTTGAAATATTGTTCGAAAAGAATCTGCAGATGAAAAAAATAGGCTATACTCTCCATGGGCAATGTGGAATAGTGTGAATAGTTGTGGGGAACAGACACAAAATAAATCCCATTTAAGCACAAACTGACCAGCTAGCCTTAGGTTGGGGTGTTGAATTAGCTTGTTTCTTAATGATTTGCTTAATGATTTTCATTCATTCATTCATTCATTCATTTTCCTCCTGGAACAATTCACTAAAATTTGATATATGTTTTAGACAAATATTATGAAAATGTTGTCAGGCATTTCTGAAATAAATACTTCTATTCCAGTATGGATATATACTTCAGACTGAGCTTTGATAAATTATTTTTTCAAATCAAATATTGAGATGAAACATTTCAAGTGGAAATGAAATGGTTATTTTGACATGAGCCTTCAGCTGACAATGGCATTTGGTTTTGTTTTAAAATGCACCATTTGTTCATTGTTTTGGCATGGTTTCACAATGTCATTTTGTTCAGTTTTTAATATCCAAACATGGGAAGAAATTTGCAAGTCGAATGAATCTGAAAAGATTATTTTGTTATGAAACATCAACACATGCTCTTAATTTTTGTTTTGCAAGGTGTTAAGGATGGGAAAAGTCAGTTTTTTTAATGTTTAAGAAAGGTGTCAGACTGGTAGTTTTTAATGTGTATTATGTACAACCTATATTCACCTCCTGTTGATGGGAGTAAATGCGTTTTAAAAGTTATTTATAACATCTCAGGCATAGAATATAGCCCTGTATGGTCAAGATGCAATGATATACTTCCACTGAACCCTGGTACTTCTGAATTGGGGACACCCTCTTCTCCCATGTACCCTAAAAATCTAATCCAGAGGGATGCAAAACCTTCTGGGGTAGGTTTCTGGAGCCACAGAGGGCTGAGGCCAGTCTGTAAAAGAATAAAGCCTCAGTTCTGCTGGTACAGAGTATCCCTTATCTGGAAATCCAAAATTTGAAATACTCCAAAATTCAAAATTGTGGCTGAAATAGTGACAGCTTTGTTTTCTGATGGTTCAAGGAGCACAAACTTTGGACTTTATCAGACAAGGTACTTATTGCTACAAAACTGCGTCAGAAGGACACAACAATAACAGAAATGGGCAGCATTATCGGACGATCTCGTCATTTAGCCATTCCAGGTGCATAGCGCTAGCATGGATGGGGGAATCCCTTTTTTATTGACGGACTAAGCCATCAATAAAAATTGATTCCTTATTCATGCCCAGAATGGCTGAATGATGACATTGTCTAATAATGTTGCCCATTTCTGTTATTGTTGTGTCCTTCTGATGCTGTTTTTGCCGCATCTGATAAAGTCCTTTGTTTCATGCAAATAATCATTTCAAATATTGTCTATAAAATTACCTTCAGGACATGTGGATATGGTGTATATGAAACATAAATGAATTTTGTGTTTAGATTTTGGTCCCATCTCCAAGATATCTCATTCTGTATATGCAAATCTCTCCCCCCCCCCCGCAATGACAGGAGAGGAAGAGGGCTGGATCATTGGTGTGTTCTCAGAAATGATATCTGTTTCTTTTGAAATCTTCTATTTAACTTTGTTTCTTAGAGGGTATAAAAGACATTTTCAGATCCACTTTTCTATTGTCAAGCTTTCAGCTTCTGTGATATCTCCCAGTCACACTTTAACAATGCCAAGAGATTCCACTTGCATGATGAGGACCAGTCTTTTTGAGACGTCTCAGTCCCCCCTCCTCCCAAAAGTGTACACTGAAGAATATGAGCTGAGGCAGTCCTTCTGTGTCCCTAAATGTAACCTTAAACATACTTGGCGCACTAGGTGTCACATGCCAAACACTGACAGAATGTGTACTGAGGTGCCACCTCTGGCTGCCCATCCTTAATACGTGTAGATATCATGATTTGTTGAAGAATGATATTTAGAAGAATGAAAATAAAGAGAATTTACAAGAATGAAAATAAAGTTCAATGTGGATGGAATGAAGTAATAGAAGAAAAAGGTGTGTGCTTGTATAGGGGTATGAAGGTTGTATCTATATCTCAAAAAGCTTGCACCAAATATAGAAGACTCTTGTTCTTGTTGTTGTTGTGTGCCTTTAAGTCACCTCTGATTTATAGCAACCCTATCACAAGGTTTACTTGGCAAGATTTGTTCAGAGTGGGTTTGCCTTTGGCTTCCTCTGAGGCTGAGTGTGACTTTCCCAAGGTCAATCAGCAGGTTTCCATGGAAAAGTGGGGATTTGAACCCTGGTCTCCAGTGTCATAGTCCAATGCTCAAACCACTACACTATGCTGGCTCTCAATATAGAAGACACTATCTAGATTTTCAGACAACTGTTATAGTGTTACTATTCCACTATATTTGCTATGGCTGCCTCCTGTTGAATCCTGGGATTTGCAGTTTAGGTAGGGGCATTTACAACTCTCAGCCAGAGAGATCTTAGGCCTCACTAAACTACAAACCCCAGAAATCCACAGGAGGAAGCCAGAGCGGTTAAAGTGGAATAGTAACACTATAACAGTGTAGTCTGAAAATCTCCTATATTTACCATAGATTGAAAATTGAGAGTGTATTTGCATTTTTAAAAATAGTACTCAGCCTGCACTGACTCTAGGATGAAATGCATTTTGCACTAAAGTCCTATTTTTAAAAATGCAAAAGCTTCCTCTTTATTAAAAAGGTGTGTGTTTTTCTGACATTAGTCTGGACATAAGAGGTGCTCTCCTTGGCCCTCATTCTCCCCAATCTAATTTATTACCAGAGATCCTGTTTATGTCCACCTGGCTGCTTGCCTCTCCTTCCTTCTTTCCTTCCCTCCCTTTCTCAGCACATTTGTACACTTGTGCATATTTTTTTCTAGAGGCATTTCATCTATAGGCACCTTATTAATTCTATCACTTTGAAACATATTTAATTCAGTATCCTAATGCCCATCAGCAAAACCTGAGCATGACCATTTCACATTTATTGATCTAGATATATCTCATAATCTTGTCTTGTGTTCATCCTCTCAAATAAGCCATGTTTATTGAGGACATATATGTTCAATTTTGCTAAATCAGTATTTATTAAGGGGGAAAAAAGGATTTAAAAATCATTATCTTTTAAAAGGGAGATACATAGATAGAAATATACCCATATTAAGATTTCATAGCAAAGAATAAAGCAAGTAAAACAAAACAAATGCAGAAAAAAAATACCCTGAACCATATTCTCACAAAATAAAATTAGATTGAATTATATATTTTGATAAAAATAGTTGCTAATCAGCAAAAGCAACGTAGGAAAAAATATTATTTTCCATGGGACTTCTTTCTTAGTATTTCTTTCCTTTTAGCATCTCAGCATCCTGCCAAGGTGGTGCCAATAGTACCTTGATTGAAAGTGCATGGAAGTGCGACATGCAAGAATTGATGGGTAAGATCCAGAGTGTTCAATTAATATTCTGTGGCTTGCCATTTCAAAAAGAGAAGAAAAGCATAAAAAAACGGGAGGGAAGGGGGAGGGGGAGAAGAAAACTACTGTAGATTTCCTCTCCACCCCAAACATTAAAAGGGATTCCTCATCTCCACCTCTTCTTTAGATTCCAACTGCCCCAGCTGGAAACCTTCTAGGCTTTTTTAAAAACAGGATTAAAAAGGCAGTTTTCTGCATTAGCACAGCTCAAAAGGATAACCTCAGCTCTTTTCTCTGCCAGGCAGCTTTTTAATCCCGAATCACATGTCACTTCAAATTATGAATATGATTTTCACGTCCCCCTCGGGCCTAAATTTCACCCAAGTAAATCCTCTCATTCAGCAGCTGGAGAAATGTGTCAAAAGCGGTGATCTTCAAGTGCAGAGAGAGCTCTGGGAGAGATCAAACTGTCCCAGACTGAACTCTCTCAGTACGAGCCATCGCTTTCCCTCTTGCTTATCACTGTTGACACCCCCTTCAGTTAGAAAGGCTGAAAGGGCAAGGCTGAGGAGAGCTGCTCCCTGCTACTCAGAATTTATGGGGCTGACTTCTTGTTTCCCTCTCTTTCCCCCACCCTTCCCCTCACACGCTCCCTCCCTCCCAGTTCCCTTGTTTGGGAAGGATGGGAAAGAAACTCTGAGGAGATGGGGCATCAAATAGCCTGACAGATTTCTGCATTCCTTCATCTGTTTTTGCAGAGCGCTAAATGTGTTCAGCCAATCAGATTAATCGAATGGCCCGAAAGCTCAAAAGCCATCATAATGTGGGGTTGGGAGAATGTCCACTGTTTTGAGAAGTTGACATTGCGACAACAAGGCATTTTTCATCGTGCCTAACCCTAAAACAAATGAACTTCTTCACATGCACAAAAGCCTTTGAACTAATTGTGTCAACCCATGTCAAAGTTGTTAACTAAATTTATTTCTAAGTTATATTTATAAATCACTCTCTCAGTCTTTCTCTCTCCCTCAATCTCTCTCTTTCTTTCTTGCACACACACATATAAAATTATATGTGCATACACACATATATAAAATTTACAATGGGTACAAGTTTGGATAGCAGAATACAGAATTGATATTCACTTTGTGGTGATCTTGCTGTGCTGGATCTAGAAGTTCAGGGCAGCTCTTCAGCTCTCAGGGGAAGGCTGGGAAATGCCTTAGCTTTTACATAAAGGACAGAATCCACCCACTTGGCTGGTTCACAGCCAAGCAGTGGGGTGAAATGACTCTGGTCCGGGATTTAGTCCTGGCTTGATTATATTACACTCTGATGATCCCACAGGCCATCTTCAGATCTGGCCATGGTGACATATGCCTTAGTGTCTTAGTTACATCCTAGTTTGATTACTGTAATGCACTTTTGTAGTATGTGGGGAAATCATTATTGTAATGCAATATAATCTTGTGTATCCCATGTTAAATTCAGTTTAGGAATTTTTCCCTGCATGCATCAGTTCTTCCACTCCCCCTTCTCCTTCCACTAGGTAATTACAGCCAACTGAAGCAATGGGTCATTCATCAAATGACCTAATTTAAATATTATGACACTTTGTCTAAGTTCCTTTTAAGTTTTGTCTCCATGTGGCTGGAGCCATATTTATCTTATTTGCTCTCTTAGGAGTGTCTTTGAGTCACCATGTAGCATGTAGCCCACACTGTGCTTAAAGGCTGGGTGAGTTTGTTTTTCCTACCCTAAATCCTCTTAGTTAGTTAGGAACCTTTTAAGTTTGTTTTAATATGTAGATTAAGATTGATATACCTTCAGTAAACTTTTGATATGCTTTTTAAACTGACTTCTTTGTTGTTTTAATGAGTCTAATTGATTGGGTGATCAGACCACACATTTAAATGTTAATTGAGCTGTGTCTGCATTCTGATGTCTTTTTACTCTGCTTGCTTTGAAAGAAAAGTGTTTTTACTTTTAAAGAAGATATTTTTATTTTTAAAAGGGCTAGATCCCTGGAATTTTTAAATACATTTTTAATTTTAGACTCATACCTCCAACAACTTTGAGTACAGTGTTCAGAAACTTCAATTGGTCCAACTTCAACTGGTCCAGATTGTTAACTGAGGCTGGCTACAGGGATCACACAACTCCCTTGTGGCAACAACTCCTCTGGGTGATGGTTTACTTCCAAGCACATTTCAAAGTGCTGGTTATGACCTTTAAAGCCTTATACAGTTTGAGTCCAGGTTATGTGAAGGACTGTATTGTCCCTTACGAATCAGCCCACGCTTTGAGATCTGCTGGGGAGGCCCTTCTCTCTGTCCCACAACAGGTACATCTGGTGGGAATACAGGAGAGGGACTTTTCAGTGGCTGCCCCCAGCCTCTGGAACTCCCTTTCCAGAGAAGTTAGGCCTGTTTTACACAATGCAGTGGATACTGCTAATTGTTGTGCTGGTGTATGTGTGTGTGTGTGTATTTTTAATGATGCATGCTTTAATCTGGTTTTAAGTTTTTGATTGTTTAATCTTGTTTTATCTTTTGCATTTTGGAGGGTTTTTTTTCTTTTTTTTCATTCTTGTAAGCCACTTTGAGTCCTGATCTGGATAAAAGGTGGGGTAGAAATAAATATAATTAAAAAGATTGTTCTCAGAGCAAGAAGCTGTAAATCATATGGAAAAGAAAGTGAAAAATAACTGGGTTTTGGGGGGAGGGGGAAATGGAACACACATATTAGCCAGTGTAGGTATTACATTTGGACTACAGGTACAAGATATGCAATTGCATTACAGGCTAACACACTTAAGAATAGATTTTCCTTGTTTTTTTCCAGTCTGTGAGGCCATGTTCTGGAATAGTTTCTTTCTGGCATTTGTGGCTGGCATCTTCAGAGAATGGTTGGGTAGAAGTGTGTGGAGTATATATATATATATATATATATATTGGGGAGTATATGTAAATGTGTGTAATTGAATGGATAGTTTCTGTGTATAGAAATGTAAGGATTGTTAGTGTCTGTTTGGCCAATGGTTGGTTGATGGGCCATTATCTCTTGGTAATCCCCTTATCCCTGGGTAGAATTCCTTTGTAAGTGTTGGCTTTTTATTCTATTTGAAGTCGAAAGCTTTCATGGCCAGCATCCACACATTTTCCTTGGGTTTTTTTCCGGACTGTGAGGCCGTGTTCTGGAATAGTTTCTTTCTGATGTTTCACCTGCAACTGTGGCTGGCACCTTCAGAATGGTGCTTCAGAGAATGGTTGGGTAGGAGTGTGTGTGGAGTTTATATGCTATGAACCCCTGTTGGGGAGTATATGTAAATTTGTGTAACTGAATGGTTAGTTTCTGGGTATAGAAATGTAAGGCTCATTAGTGTCCGTTTGGCCAATGCTTGGTTGATGGGCCATTATCTGCTGGAACTCTCCCTGTCCCTGGGAAGAATTCCTTTGTAAGTGTTGAGTTTTGATTCTATTGTTCTTCAAAACTGGGAGCCAGATTTTGTTTACTTTTAGAGTTATCCTATCTGATATGATAGTTATTGGCCTGGTCCAAAATTTCTGTGTTTTTAAATAGCATTTTGTGTCCAGGTTGGTTTATAACATGTTCTGCTACTGCTGATTTTTCTGGCTGGCCCAGTCTGCAGTGTCTCTCATGTTCCTTGATTCCTGTTTGCACACACTGCATTTAGTGGTCCCTATGTAAACTTGTCCACAGCTGCATGGTATGCGGTAAACTCCTGCATCTGTGAGAGGGTCTCTTTTGTCCTTCGCTGAGCATAGCATTTCTTGGAGTTTATTCTATTGTTTTTCAAAACTGGGAGCCAGATTTTGTTTACTTTTAGAGTTTCTTCTTTCCTGTTGAAGTTGTCCAGGTGTTTGTGGATTTCAATAGCTTCTCTGTGCATTCTTACATGATAGTTGTTGGCCTGGTCCAGAATTTCTGTGTTTTTAAATAAAATTTTTGTGTCCAATAGAATAAAAACCCAATATTTACAAAGGAATTCCACCCAGGGACAACGGGATTTCCAGAAGATAATTGCCCATCAACCAACCATTAGCCAAACAGACACTAACAATCCTTGCATCTCTATACCCAGAAACTAACTATTCAATTACACAAATTTACATATACTCCCCAACAGGGGTTCACAATATACATATAAACTCCACACACTCCTACCCTACCATTCTCTGAAGATGCCAGCCACAGATGCAGGCAAAATGTCAGAAAGAAGCTATTCCAAAACACAGCCTCACAGCCCGGAAAAAACCCAAGGAAAATCTATGGATGCTGGCCATGAAAGCCTTCAACGTCACACTTAAGAATAATATTCCTTGACATAAACATTTAAAATTAACCTTCTTGTTGCTGTATCAATACAGAAAACAGCAGAGCTTGAAAAAGTTACTTTTTGGATTAGAACTCCCAGAATTCCCCAGCTGGCATGCAGTTCCAAAAATAACTTTTTCCAAGCTTTGGGAAAAGGTCTATTTAACCAGCATTCCAGTTTGAATCACAGCCATCTGGATGACACAAGAAGTTCAGAAAGAGGGTTCTCCTTTCTGTTCATCTTGTTTTATCTTTTGAATTTTGGAGTTGTTTTTTTTTTCCTTTCATTTTTTCATTTTTGTAAGCCACTTTGAGTCCTGATCTGGAGAAAAGGCGGGGTAGAAACTCCCTTTGAGCATGGAGGGCCCTTTCCTCCATAAATTTGCCTAAGTTTTTTTTCCCCCTAAGCCCAGCTAGGACTCTATTTTCATGACTAACTGGCAGCAATTTTTTGCTATCACAAACTGTGGCAGTCTTGCCAGACGTCATAGAATATGCATGTCACTTTACGGACATAAATCATTAATCCATCTTTCAAGTGACCAGTAAAGAGTAAACAGCCCTAATGAAGAATTCAATATGCTAGGTAGGGCACCATATTGTCATCTTTTTATTCTCTTGTGTGGCTATGCCACCTATTCATCTATTCACATGCTGAAGGTTGATATAATCACCAACACAACAATCAGGACCAATCACCTTGCTGTACTGTTCACTGTAGGATATGTTAGTATGCAAAAGGAGTATGTAGCACCTTTGAGATTGAGGATTTTATCAGACTACCATCTAAAAATGCTGTAATTTCATGGAATTACAAGCGTAAACATAGTGGCCTGATTACAGTAATTATAACACATCGCTGTAATTGCACAATAATGTGCCGTAATCACACAATACCACCACCATGGAATCATCACACAACCACCACTAGCAGTTTAAGAATAGAATTTTACTTCTGTGATTTTGTATGGGTGAGGTTTTGGCTGTTCTCTTGAGAAGACACAACTTTGTTTAAACACACCAAAAACAAATAAATAATTAAAGAAGTTAACAAGCAAACACTTAAACATAAAAATATACCAATAAAATGTGACAGTTCATTAAAACAGTGTCCCGTGCACCCTGTGTTCTCATTGGGAAAGGGGAGGGGGAAAGGACCACCCATTTATGCTGTAATCACGCAATTACAGTGGGACATGATTTCACATGCTCATCAATACTGCAAAAATAGCGATATTGAATTCTATTCTTGAATTTTCCCATCAATAAAAAGTCAGACAAGCCATTAATGGATGGAGCACACGTTGACCATGGGAGAGCAACAATGCCATGCAATAATGGGAACCCAGTTGTTGTATTATTTTGCTGTAATTCTGCAATTACAGCCCCATCTGATAAAGTCCTAACTGAGAGACAGAAGCTGTAGCATGAGCTTTCATAGTCTATTTCCTCAGATGCATGGAGATGCACTGAGGAAGTAGACTAAGGGTGTATTTACACTGTAGAAACAATGCAGTTTGACACCACTCTAAGTGCTGTAGCTCCATCCTATGGAATCATGGATTTTATAATTTTACAAGGTATTTAGCCTTCTTTACCAAAACATGCTGGCGCCTCGTGGAACTACAGATCCCAGGATTCTGTAGGATGGAGCCATGGCAGTTAAAGTGGCATCAAACTGCATTATTTCTACAAGCTGGCTGTCCGGGACTTACCGGCATCCGCATTTGCAGCAGGTGTCGCCCCGCGCCCGGGCCTGGCCGCATGGCCGGCATGGTTCCCACCATGCCAGCCGTCCTCCTCCTGGCCTGCTCCTGCAGGCAGGGAAGGGGATTGTAAGGTAGCCAATCGGTGGGAGGCAGCTCCCACCAGATTGGCTGGCTTACCTTGGTTTCGGCCAATCAGGGCCAGCGCTCAGCATGGCCACCGATTGGCCAGGAGGCGGGGCCAGTCCTCACCGTGGTCCGCCGGCCGGGTATTTATTCCCGGCCGGCCCGCGGCTCCTCTCAGTGTGCTCTGACTAGCCAAAGACCGCCCTCCCACCCTCTAGCTAGGTTCTCTTTGTATTAGCTAGACTCTCTCGATTATCCCCTGTATCTATTC
The DNA here is from genome assembly GCA_030847615.1 of Gambelia wislizenii. Lineage (NCBI taxonomy): Eukaryota > Metazoa > Chordata > Lepidosauria > Squamata > Crotaphytidae > Gambelia > Gambelia wislizenii. The sequence goes on from JAUMIR010000004.1 coordinate 41,002,063, forward strand.
CTTGTCACAACTTTCTGGTTCGGCGGTGGGCATGGGTTTTGTTCCCGACTAGGGGGGAGTTGGGAGCCCCCGGCTGGCCTGTTCTGGGCTTGCCAGGCCCTGGGCCAGGACTTTTCCTGTGCAGCTCCCCCCAAGGGGAGACCATCAGGTCACGTGGATCCGTCACGGGATCTCATCACATGATCTTTTACATTTCCGGACACGTGACTGGCCACGTGACGTGGTCATGCGATCAGGCACTTGATCGGTCACGTGATTTGCACGTGACCTGAGCCCCGGGTCCAACTTTTGGGCAGACTCGGGTTTGGTGGTGGGGCAAGGATGAGGGCTCTCTTCCTGCCCCCACTGGAAAAACTCATGCCAAGACCAACCTCTGACAGCTATCACCAAACAGAAAGTTGTGGCCTTTCCACCAATTTTCCTTCTAACCTTGTAATAAACTTATTTGTGCATGTTACTATTGTGTGTGCATCCTTGTAGGGGCAAGGCTTGGGGGCGGGGGACTCCTCAACACTCGGTCGCAATGCAGATGCACCCTAAATCTAGGGAAACTCACACTACAGCTTCTTTCTCTCAGTCTCAAGGATGCTACAAAGCGCTTTTACATACTGATATTCCAGACTAACATGGCTATGTCTTTGTAGACTATGCTGGCCATCTACACATTGGGAAAAGAAATGAGAAGAAATTGCGTCTTCAGCAAGGGGACAAAAGGGATGGTATTTGCATCAAATTTGCATATGTGTCTCTATTTCTTTATATAGGGGGGATGCAGATTTAGAAATCTTTACTAAAATTTAATCGTCATGGGGAGTGGGGGGCCTGTGTCCCAGTCTGTGTACTGATCTGTGTACCAGTTATGCAGGTGCTAAATGCTAATAGGCAGGTGCAAGGACCCAACTGTCCCTTTTCTGTAATTCTTTATCTTTAACCTGACAGAGGACTGGATTGTTCTCCAAAGAGAGGGCACTAACAACCCTTCAAATGGAGGACTGTACTCTGCAAGGCAGATGGCCACCCCACAATAGCCATGCACAATACTTCAGTGCTGACCACCTGAGCCAACGTTCCTAATCAGAGCTCTAGTATGCTATATCCTGGTGTGGGGTTAGCAAGACTCAAAAAGGGCCACCTGTCTGATCACCTGTATGTACTTCTCTGTAAATCCAGACATGGTTGAAAGGGTGGTTTGTGTATCAGAAAGGTGACAGACTAGATTATGCTTTAATAGCAGGCTCTCTGTCCTTTATTCTAGTGCAGGGGACTGCTACAGATATTTCAAGAGAATTTTAATAAGACAGAGCAAAAAAAAAGGCTTCAGAATGAATGGCTGGAAGCAAAATATTATATAGCCATGGTTTCTGGTCTGAATGGGTAGCATATTTCAAAGGGGGAAAAGGATTGATGGCACCATGAAGACTGCAGATTATTCAAAATTGTACTGCTCAGCTGGGTAGTGACTTTCAGAACTACCATGTCCTATGACTTCTTAGGTAATGTGTCAAAGGCATTTCCCATAAATAAAACATGTTGAAATAATGTTGTTCAGTGTGCAGATGAACAAGCAGAGATTTGCAAATGGGGTACATGAACAATTCTTCTATTTCCTTTCCTTCCAATAATAGTTAATTAAATGAATCTAAATCCAGTGTTAGTCATACTTGGAATAGACCCGCTGAAGTGAATGGGGAAAAATTAGTCTCGGCTACATTCAGATGTAATGGTTCTACTATAGGTAGGACTGATATTACTTTTAGCCTATAAACTCCACTAGGGCTGTACAACCGATTTGGACATATCAGGAACCAAATCAGGCCAATTGATACTCAGCTGCTATTTTTGGAGTCTAGGATACTGAGAACAAGGACTATGGACCTATGGAATGGAATAAATCTCTGGTTTGGATGATGATGATGACGATGATGATGATTTTCATTTATATCACACCTTTCTTCCACTTACAGGGCTCAAGGCAGCTAACAACATCTTTAAAACATTACAAGTTAAATAAAATAAAAAGTAACAATTACAGTATAAATATAATTTTTTTAAAAAAATTAAATAATTTATCAGTTAAAAACATCAAACATTAAAAATATTTAAATGCATTAAAAACTACAATCTTAAATTACATTAAACTGTATAATCACAGTCTTAAAAACTGCACCAGACAGCCTTAAAAGCCCAGCCCTTGTTAGTTCATAAAAACCTGGCAGCACAAAAATGTTCTAACCTGCCACCAGAAGGAAAGCAAGAATGGGGTCATCCTGGCCTTTCTGGGGAGGGAGTTCCAAAGCCTGGGAGCACCGACAAAGCCTCCCGCCTTGTTCCCACCAAACAAGCCTGAGAAGGTGGTGGGACAGAGAGAAGGGCTTCTCCAGATGATCTTAAAGCTTTTCTGGGCTCATACAGCACAACTGACTGTTTTCCATTGAAAGAGGGGGCAGAGATTTTCTTTGCCTGGAGCTGGATTTTGTTGGAAGCATGAAAACACAGATACCGGTAAATAGTTGCTGCAGTAACAAGGCCTTGGTAAAAGTAAAGGATAACAGTATGGGCAAACTACTAACATTGTCAGATGCAGTCCTCTCTCTCTCTCTCTCTCTCTCTGGCTTTTCTTTGCAAACAAAGATTCAGGAAGGACTCATCCCGCACTTTCTGCAAGCCCGCTGATGACTAAAAAGGCCAATCTGAGATAAACAAGTCTGGTTGCAGAAAGCACAGCAGAAGGTCTCCTTGGGTGATGTTTCCGGGTTGTGATTCTTTCTGCATTGTCGTTTCTCTTCAAGTCTTGTTTGGCATGAGTTCTCAAATAAGGATGCAGCATTGTGGACAATGTGTCTCCATGCCTCCTGATGTGAGGCCATGGCAGACCAGTGAAATGTGGCAAAAAATCATGTCCCAAACCACATCAGAAAAACTCAATGAGAACACAAAGGGTGACAGTATCAGACAGAGTCTCAGCTGTTCCTGGGGTGTAGCACTGGCATAGAATCATAGAATTGCAGAGTTGGAAGAGACCACGAGGGCCATCCAGTCCAACCCCCCTGCCACGCAGGAAATCACAATCAAAGCATCCCCGACAGATGGCCATCTAGCCTCTGTTTAAAGACCTCCAAGGAAGGAGACCCCACCACGCTCCGAGGGAGTGTGTTCCACTGCCGAACAACTCTTACTGTCAGAAAGTTCCTCCTAATGTTGAGGTGGGATCTCTGTTCCTGGAGCTTGCATCCATTGCTCCATGTTCCAATCTCTGGAGCAGCAGAAAACAAGACTGCTCCATCCTCAACGTGACACCCCTTCAAATACTTAAACAGGGCTATCATATCGCCTCTTAACTGTCTTTTTTCCAGGCTAAACATACCCAGCTCCCTAAGTCTCTCCTCATAAGGCATCATTTCCAGACCTTTCAGCATTTTAGTCGCCCTTCTTTGGACATGCTCCAATTTGTCCATATCCTTTTTGAATTGTGGTGCCCAGAACTGGACACAGTATTCCAGGTGAGGTCTGACCAAGGCAGAATAGAGCGGCACTATTACTTCCCTTGATCTGGACACTATACTTCTATTGATGCAGCCCAAAATCGCATTGGCCTTTTTAGCTGCCGCATCACACTGTTGACATGTTCAACTTGTGGTCTACTAGGACTCCTAGATCCCTTCCGTATGTAGTCTCATTCAGCCAGGTCTCCCCCATCCTATATCTATGCATTTCATTTTTTCACCCTAAGTGCAGTACCTTACATTTCTCTATATTGAATTTCATTTTGTTAACTTTGGCCCAGCTCTCCAGTCTACCCAGGTCATTTTGAATTTTGATCCTGTCCTCTAGGGTATTAGCTACTCCTCCTAATTTGGTGTCATCTGCAAATTTGGTAAGTATGCCCCTAATTCCCTCATCCAAGTCATTGATAAAGATACTGAATAGCAGTGGGTCCAGGACAGAACCCTATGGCACCCCACTGGTCACATCTTTCCAAGATGAAGAGGAACCACTGCTGAGCACCCTTTGGGTTTGGCCAGTCAACCAGTTACAAATCCATTGAACAGCTAACTTGTCTAGCCCACATTTTACAAGCTTGTTTGCAAGAATATTTGGCCAGTCAACCAGTTACAAATCCATTGAACAGTTAACTTGTCTAGCCCACATTTTACAAGCTTGTTTGCAAGAATGTCATGGGGAACCTTGTCAAAGGCCTTACTGAAATCAAGGTATACGATATCCACAGCATTCCCTTCATCTACCAAGCCGGTAATTTTATTAAAAAAAAAGAGATCAGATTAGTCTGGCATGACTTGTTTCCTGAAACTCATGTTGACTTTTTGTGATTATGGCATTGCCTTCTAAATGTTCACAGACTCTCTGTTTAATGATCTGCTCTAGAATCTTCCCTGGTATTGATGTCAGACTAACTGGACGATAATTGTTGGGATCCTCTTTTTTCCCCTTTTTGAAGATGGGGACAATGTTTGCTGTCCTCCAGTCTGCTGGGACTTCTCCTGTTCTCCAGGAGTTCTCAAATATTATTGCCAATGGCTCTGAGATTACATTTGCCAGCTCTTTTAATACCCTTGGATGTATGGAGGAGGCTTTATTGATGGCTAAGCCATCAATAAAAAGGGACACCTTATTCATGCCCACGCTATTCCCCCGGAAAGCTGAAATCCATGTCATCTGGTAACATCACCCATTTCTGTCATCATCCTGATCTTCTGACGTGGTTTTTGCCACATCTGACAATCTCCTAAGTTTGATATTTTGAAGACTTTCAATGTCTCTGTTCCCATGATAAGACTTTACAAGCACATTATTTGCCACAACACAAAAGAATGGAGTTTCTAAACATTAAAAGAAAAGTAGTGTGATGCACTTTTTTCATTTCACTTGCAGTTACTGTAAATAATTTTAGTTATGATGAAAAATAATCCAATCAGAAGACAGGAAAATGTGAAGGTATCCATGGATCAAAAAGCAGATGCAACCTGACAGGAAAGTCTCATCTTCTACACTTTTTTAACCAATTTGTTTTGATGACTTAGGGGCTTTGCACTGTTTTGAGAAAAGGTACAGTTTTTAAAATGGGTTAGATTTTTCCAGTCTGGAGTGTTCCACAGACTGTTTCATTGTCCAGCTTCTTTTCTTGTATAGTACAACCCCCGTATCCATGGAGAACACGTCTCCGGATGTCATGATGGAGTTCCATCATTCTGCTCAAGGTTGATTGCAACTCCCATCATGGGCCAGATCTACATCTGCTAAAACTCCATTTCCCAGTATCTGTAATCACCAATTCTCTGATCATCAGGAACAGGTAAACAAAGGGTTAACAGAAATGGGTGATGGGGCTCAACTTCTAGGCTGACATCATCATGACATGGCATTACCTGACTGAAGGGCCAATCAGATTTGGCTAATGGTGATTTGAACAGTTTGCAGCCCTTTGTTCTGAAACACATGGCTTGATCTCTCCAGGAGGGCAGACCTCTGAACTCCCCTCTGAGCATTCAGGAATCTCAGAGGCTGGCAGGGCCTGGCTTACGTTTGTGTATGTGGCCTAGCCCAAACTAGACACCAGATTTGATCATGATGGACTTCAGAATGTGTGGACCTTTATTTTGTGTGAAGGGACAGTGTTTTCAATTGCGTTAGGATTTATGATTTGTTTTTCTTCCTTGACTGGATGTAATCTTGACTGGATGTAAACTGCTATATCTTGTAACTTTAAGCTGAACCTGAAGGAAAAGGCATTTCTTCATGAAATGATGACCTTTTAAATGTGTTTACTTCCTTGAATAAAATAAAAACCTTTTTATTTTTCCTATCTAAAATCCAAGCTTCTATACACGTTCCTGCCTCTCTGGTTTTTGCTATATTACTTTCTCTGGGGAAAGAAGGGAGGAGTTGGTTGGTTCCCAATGGGGGGAATAGTCCCCTGGGGTTTTTTTCAGTCTCCTGAATGGGCCGGATAGAAAGACTGCATTTGGGTGGTGGCAGCTTCTTTTGGCGTCTATGGGGCACCCTTGAGTGAGGCTGCTCAAGGAAGCAGAGGAAAGCTAATTCTTAGAGGAAAGCTAATTCTGGGGGTTCCAGGCTGGGAGCCCCAGGATTAGCTATATCACACCGGATAATAGCAAATCTTATTAAAAAGAATGACTTCTGGCCCAAGCATACCATAGAGTGGCGCTGGAGGACCAAGAAGATGCCTAGAGAGAACACCTCTCTAGGCATCTTCTAGGTCCTCCAGCACAAATCTATGGCCAAGTTCCAGTGGAACATAGAGTTGTGCTGGAGGACCAAGAAGATGCCTAGAGATACCATATTTTTTTCAGATGTGGGTAAATGAATCCACAGATATGGGGCCTGGGGATAAAGGGGTCATATTGTATTTTGTTATGTTCTTCTGTTGAAGTTCAAACTTCTCTAACTAATTTCTCCCTGAACTAATGTTTCCCCATCTGAATTTTACAGAATCACTCCTTTCTCCACCATTGTCTGAGGAGATTATCAGACAGGAACGAAAAAAGCATTCCTGTCCCACAGTCTCCACTCCCACCCCTGTCCCGTCCAAGTCCCACCACAATCACCCTCCCCATCACACTTACCTTGTCTCATGTCAACAGAGCAGCCCAGGAGTGAAAGGAGCTCTAACAGAGCTCCGTTCACTTCCTGGATTGAAATCCCGCAGATTCTTGCGAGAAGGTGTGGGAGCAGGAATTTATTTTTAAAAAATAAAAATAAAAATAAACAAAAAAAGTGTCAAAAAGTACAAAAACACACTTTAAAATGTTCTTGTAACCCAGGGACAGTCATAAAAGTGTGTAACTTAAATGGATGTCCCAATCTCACCCGGCAGGGACCTCCTGTTGACTCTGGGATCTCGCCAGCATATTGGGGCACCTTGCCGCACACAGGAACATCCATGACAGGAACAGATCAGGGGATCTATTAATGGCTTCTCCCATCAATAAAAAAGCGCTGGCAGAATGGCATCAGAATGGGTGCATAACAAGGGAGGATGATGTTGTCTGATAAGGGAGCCCTTCTGCGATCTCCTGGCATTGTTCTAACACCACTTTTAACATGTCTGATAATCTCCTGAATCTTCAGGAGCCTAACTCTTGGAACAGGTAACCACGTCTTTCTTTCTGAATCTTTAGGCCAAAATAGAAATGGAAACATAGTCAGCTTTAAATAGATAAGTGGTGGAAGATTAGAGGCAGATGTTGCATTTTGTAAAGGGCTAACTAGTTTTGCATGTTGTAAATCTTGTATATACAAGACAACTTTAGTTAATTCTTTATTTTAAGTCATTTTAATCAATGTGTTATATTGAGAGAGAGCCAGCGTGCTGTAGTGATTTGAACTTTGGGCTATGAATCTGGAGACCGGGGGCCCGTCTAAACGGTGAAAATACCCCTAATGGAATTCACTGGGAATCCTACCTATCTAAACAGGAGCCAGCTCCAATCCACATTATTTGGAAGGAGGGGGGCCCAAAATGGCAAAAACAACGGGGTAAAAGCCTTCACAGATTTCCCCGTACTTTTTCACTAACTGCAAGGCGGATGCACATTTTTACTTCTTTGGACTATAGAATAATAAAAACCTCAAAGGGAAACACAAAGCTGATTGGCCAGGCGAAAGCAGGGGTGGGGCTTGCTAGGAGGGCAAGCACCCACTGCTGCCATGCTGGATTTTTTGCTTAGTGATCATTCACTAAGGCGATAAAAAGGATCAATATTTTCTGTTTTGCTTTCCTATAACATTGGAAAAATCACTCTATTACACCAGTGCACCTTGGGATGACTTAAAAAAAAAAACCCAGTGGCAGTGAAGACATAATGTGAATAAATCACTTGTGGCTGCCATCAGGAATGCAAGGCTTATGTGGGCTTCTGAGGCCAGAAAAACCATTTAAACTTATCACTGCTGCTGTGAGATGCTAATATGACGAGGTATTTTAGATTTTTTCCCCTCTTGTAGATGGGCCTCAGGGCTTGAATCCCTGCTCAGCCATGGAAACTGGTAATCTTGGGCAAGTCACACTCAAGTCTCAGAGAAAAGCAAAGACAACTTCCCTCTGAACAAATCTTGCCACAAAAATCCTGTGATAGGCTCGCCTTAGGGTAAACGTAAGTTGGAAACTTCTTGAAGGCACACAATAACAACAGCAACAACTTGTATTTTCTATGGTATTCATTCATTTTCTTTTGCTTTCTGGTATATTGTGTCTTCATCACAGGGACTTAATTCCTATTTATTTATGATAATATTAAATCAATCTTTACACAAATTGTATAACCTTAGGTCACTTCTGGTTACATCCTGTAGCCCACTGGGACAAACAAGCAACCTCATTTTCAAGTCTGATCCAAATTGTGTCTGAATTTGTTCAGATTGGTCCAGTTTAGGTCTGAATCAGATCAGATGGGCCTGAAGCAATTTGGACCAATTTGGTGGTCTGGGCATCATACCTCAATAAAAGAAAGCCAGACAGCATGTCTCCACAATGTTACAAACAGCACCATAAAAGTGCTATTTATTTGTACAAACTTTGGGGGAATAAGCAAGTGTTTAATTTGACTTTGACAGCTGCTGTTTCTACTGCTTTTATTCTGTTTTAGAATATATTTGTAATTTATTATTGTAAGTAATAATGTTAGACATGTATAGTTTGTGAATTTAGATTGAAAGTTTTTGCATTTCATTTAATTTTAACTATGTATAACTATTGCTATATCATTAAATACCAAAGTGAGAACTGTTTGTGCCATAGTATTTCCAATTTCTATGTGTGGTTGTGAAAGCTGGATGGTGAAGAAAGCTGACAGGATGAGAATCACCTTATTTCAAATGTGGTGGTGGAGGAGAGTTCTTCGCATACCATGAACTGCCAAAAAGACAAATAAATGGCTCTGAGAGCAAATTAAGCCTGAACTCTCATTAGAAGCTAAAATACCTAAATTGAAGCTATTGTTCTTTGGTCATATCATGAGACAACATGACACATTAGAAAATACAATGATGCTTGGTAAGGTAGAAGACAGTAGGAAAAGAGGAAGACCAGGGGCTCATTTACACAGCAGGTTTTATTGCGTTAAGTTGCGCTTTAGCGCTTTCCCACATCAGTGGTGGGTAGTTTACACGGTATATGTTTACACAGCTATATTTTGTGGCTCTTTGATTTTTTCCGCTTTGAGATTCACACAGCCAAATGTGCTGGGGGCATGGCCAAGCATTGGAGAGGAGACAAAGGAATGCCATAGGAATGTCTGCCCTGGCCCCAACTCCGTGTGCTTAACAGCGTAGAGGCAGTCACTCTTTGCCTCTCCCCCGCCCCAGCTCCCTGCCCACAAATCAAACGGAAGGTTTTTTCTCCTTGCTTAACAGCAGTTTCTAGCCAAATAAACAGATTGTCAAAATAGCAGTGCAGCTCTGCTGCAGCCCTTAGTGAAATGGTTTCTCTCCCTCCCCCAAGCACAGGATCACAGCAACGAGACAAGCTTTACATACTTGCAAAATAGCAGAGAGGAGGAGAAGGAATGCTTCCTGACTGAAAATTGTTGGGAATCCTTTTTGTTTGCAAATTGGCTTGCAAAATAGCAGAGAGGATTTTTCAAAGTTTCCTCTAATCACTACTGACTCTCCCTCCCTCACTCCCCCTCTTTTAAGCCCACCCCTGCATCATAACAACCAATCACAGTGAAGTCTGCTGTAGCCCTTAGCGGAATGGTTGTTTACACTGCCAATAATGCACTACATTGCAAATATACCATCAAAAGTAGCGACATCCCTTGTCACGCTATATTTGAGTGTTTTACCTTCCCCCCTTCTGAATGAAGCAATGCTGTGCCTCGACCCCTGTGAACTATGAGCTATCTTTGCATTATATTTAGAGGAATATTTGCCCATGTAAACGCACCCCAGATTATAGTTGGATTGACTCAATCAATAAAGTCACAGACCTGAGCAGCATATCTTGGAGGTCTTTCATTCTTAGGTTTGAAAGAAGGCAAAGCTGACTTGATTTCAAATAGCAACAACACATTTCAATGTCAGATCGTTGGCTGTCCTGAGCTATTAAGAGAAATGGTGGGACATACTGTAAGTCATCATCATCATCACTATTATCCAACAAATTGGGGAAAAAGTGTGGGAGTCAAGGAGGTTTGGACTTTGCTAATTGACCACTAAAGCTTCCAGTTTGGGCAACAATCACACAAACACTCTCCAAACATAATGCTTAGGGACAAGGATGGTTATGTATTCATTTGCTCTTTTGTGGGTTCTCTGTTGGCAGTAGAAACATTTTTAGGGGTTTTTTTTAGGTTTTCTGTATCTTATATTACTTTTCCCTTCATCCTGCCAGCACCACCCTTTCAATCCTCATTTACTATTCCATTCCCAACCCAATCCCATCCTTCCTGACTCATATTTGTTGTTCATTTGAGTGGGTCTCTCTGTCTCAGTGTTATTTTAGTAGCAGTTGTATTAGACAGTGGCACTCCCCTTTCCCCCTTCTTCCTCAGTCTAATTTGGATCCTAGCTTTTTTAGGTTAGTTTGATATTGATTTCAGTCTGTCTTGTTTAATGTGTTTGTTCTGTCTGTGTGTTTTTTCTTGCATGTCTATCTGTCTGCACTAGTGTCCTTCACATTATTCTATTGTGGAAAACCACAATACATACTTTAAACACATTGAAAGGCTTATCTACAATGGCCAAATACCCTGATTTGCCACTGTTCCAGAGCCCTGCAGGCCAGATGACACAGTGATTTACCCTGATCTCCTCAGGGCAATCCTTATGACCCAGGGGCAGATATAGTGCTGGAATGGGGGCAAGCTATGACAGGGCCATTTGCCATGTTTGTTTGTTTAGAAATACCTGCCTGTCTGTGGGAACCCATCCCAGCACACTATTCCTTGCTGCTGCTGCCAGTCTCCCCTGCTCTTCCTGGTATGGGCAGCCAGCCTGCAGCATGTGACCAAGGCTGGTCACATGCAGGGGGATTGTCACATGGTGCAGCTAACCACCCAGACCCAACAGAGCAGAGAAAATGGCAGCAGCTGCGGTGGCTGCAGCAATGGATCAGCTTTCGTGTGTGGACTCTGTCCCATTTTCTTCTGGTAACGAGGGAAGAATGGGCCACCTCTGCATCCAGGATTCACTGGCAGGGAGCCAGCATATCCTAGCTACTGTAGATGAGCCCAAAGAAAATTTTAATGGTGGCTTGAATTAAAACCCCTGAATCTCAGTGTCTGTTTTTTGGAAGGGTTAGTCTCACCTGTGTAGGCTACAGTGTCATTAAATTACATGGACTCTTCTGGAACTCTCCCCCCCCCCCAAAAAAGTCAGACCTGATAGAGAATGCATGCAGCAGTAATGGATTCTGATCAAGGAGCAAATATGCCAATGGCTTGGAGAAACAACCTAAAGGCTTGATTATAGAAACTCCATTCTAAAATAGGAAAGTTACTAAAATAGGAAATAGGGTGTTAATCTAAATTAGCCACATTCTAGGGAAGAGCTGAGAGAGGACTGGTGGGAAGGAGAAGAGGTGGAAACATCCCTAAGAGTACCCGTTTACATCACAGAGGGGTCAGAACAGGTAGACAAAGAGGGAGGTCACTTTGGGTCACTCACACTATCTATGGTAATCCTTATTACTAGTGCCCACTTTGAAGCATTCTTGGCTCTTCAGTGCTAAGTGTTGTTGCACTTCCAACAATACCAAGGGCAATAGGCTTGACTTCTGAATAGATGTCTGCTGGATTGTACTAAGCAGAGGCAAGATGGGGAGAACGTCAGCTAAAATCTATTGGATTGTGCTATCAGGCACAGACAGAAGAGGTTAGCAGTCCTAAATGCATTATTATATGTCTGCATAATCTGTTTCACTTCCTCCTCCTCCTCCTCCTCCTTCTTCTTCTGTCTCTTAGAAAGTTTGGCTTGGTGGAAACATATGACTGGCAGTAAATAATGAACTTGGTTATGAAACTATGAGCTGACAGTTAAAGACATGCATCCCAGTAAGCAAGTCAACCTCCTAAGTTACTGGTACTGCAGCCTACACTCTTTATTTTCCATTACCATAATACAATTACAACCCTCTAAGCCCCAGACACAAGTCAGGTTATATTTATTATGATGGTCCCTTCTGTTTATTCAGTTGCTATTTGCAAACTTGGTTGAGAAAATATATGTGAACTGGGGAAATGAAGAAGTGGTTTCTTTAAAACAACAGCAAAACAACCAGAATGTGGTCACTGATGTTATTTGATTCTCATGCATTTACAGTAAAATAGCTGGTTCTAGAGAGGATGACACTGGTGTCAGTTTCCACTTCAGAAGTCGAGCCTTTAATAGGCTTCATAGCAATCCACAACTAAATGCATACTAACAAAGTTGGGCGGGGGGGCTACGATTTTGTGGCAGATGTCATGTTTTGCATGTAGAAGGTCCTTGGTTCAATGCTTGGAATTTTGAGTAGGGGATGTGCATTTATTTCATAATGAATAGGAAACTGAACTGAAATAAATGCCAAGAACAGATAGGTCATAAGTTCATTGTGCCATTAAACCATTTACCAGCCATTCAAGGGTGAAGGGCTTACATTTCTACAGCAGAGCAAGAGCACTGTTGCACCATGTTGGGCTGAGCTGAAGCTCATGATAAGAAGAGCTGAGAGAAGACCTGAAACAAGTCTTTGAAGAACAGCTTTCGGTAATCATTCACCACAAGAAAAGGCCTATAACAACTCTTGGAAACTCCTCAGAAGTAATTAGTTTGAAGAAAAGCATGGATTGGGCCCAAATGGATATGTCAACAAGATGACATGATATTACACGTGGAAATTTATGAAGATTTTTTTTTTTTACTTAAGTTCACAAGAATGTATCTTAAGTGTTAACTGTAAAGATTTCTTTATAGTTACTAGGTGTATCACCATTATCCTGCTGAGAATACACATGTACCCATCCACCCAACCCATGCTTCATTAATATTCACTGTATCAGGATATTTACTAAGAATAGGTGAGGTCATAATTATTTATTACTGAGAATAGCAATGAAGAGTTTCTCTCCCCTGCTAGAATAAACACTTTGTATTTATTTTCAAAGAATTGCTCTTTTGAGAAAAAGACCACCAATGAAAGAAACCCAAAAGTGGTTTTGTTGCATTTGCCTAATGATGTTATACTCTGGGGAGAAATAAGCATAAGTCTATACAGTGTTAGTCTCACATTAAACAGATGGCAAAGGAATTATGACATTTGAAAAAGAAATCCATGACATCCTTCAGTTTTAGCTGAAAGATAATAATACAGGTTGTACCATGTAGAGGAATGAGATTTTGGCACAGTTCTGGGCATTAAAGCTTGTACTCCATAGGGTCCAATTCAGAGTATGATCATACTCCTTCCTTCTTCTTTGCCACATGGACATCTGGTGTCATTAAAAGCCAGTAAAAGAACTGTTTCCAAAGCCTGCTCACCATTGTTACATCTGTATCCATATTGGGCAAATTTGCATAGCATATAGGGGGAAAAACCAATAGCCTGTTTATTGGCGATCTGCTATTCTTTTCTAATCAGTGCTTGTGTGTTCATGTAGTAGCAAATGGCCCTCAAAACTGCTCATGTACTCCAGGCTTATATTTTTGTAAGTCCTAAGCAAATATATGGACCAAAAATTGTATGATGTCTGTACTATCTGGGAGGAAATCAAACATCTGTATAAATAACAGATGTGGCTGTTAAGGTGTTGAGCCAAGAAGCCTCTAAGTCAAAGATCATCTAAGCCATAAACCCATCTTCAGTTAAACAGACTGCTATCTCTTTTCCTTCAAAACAGCACTACACAGATCCCATCCCAGGAGAAACCTAGGACATATATAAAATAATGTAAGGTAAACTAAACTAACTAACTAACTAACTAAATAAATACATCTGCACTAAAGCTGGTTAGAAATAGTGGTTCATCCAAAACTTTGTGAAAATGGCATAACAATTCAAGAGAAATTGAATTGAAAAGAGCCTCCCTGAATTTTGTTTCAGCTAATCCTTTTGCTAAGTCTTTAGCATCTTCACTTGACCATAGGTCCTAATCTACTCAGTGAGAGTTATTTTTGATTATATATACATAAGCCAAATGCAATGTGTATTCTAATGAAATATTGCATGGTAGAGTTACTGGTGCCCCATATTCTGAAAGATGTTGCCCTTGTAGCAACACAGAAGTAGAGACCTTGAATCGTATTCTTTTACATGTAAACGCTATACCCAAATTTATCAAGATACAATCTACTCTTTGGTCAAGATGATGAAGGGAAGATCAGAAATATTCTATGTAAAATTTTTGATGGAAGACAAATGCCCAAAGGTTACCTTAGCTGTAGTCAAATTCCTCTCTGAAGCTGCCAAGATTAAAACCCTTTATGTACAAAGAAATGGCCAGAGTGCAATTTAGGATTTCATATGCTTTTGTTATATGCAGGTTTTATCACTGATTGTTTTTACTGTTTGTACTTGTAAATCTTGTGTCTTTGGACTGCAATAAAATGACGATGATGAATATATGCATAAGATTATACATTCAGTGTTAAATTCTCTCCTTTCATCCAGTTGTAAAAAAAATGAGCTATGTCCAGGATCTTTTGTCCAGACTATGCCAAGATGTATCCCTGCAGTCAATCAAAGGCAAAGTGTAGGACTATGTCCTAGAGCCATATGACTTTTCTTGCACAGTGGAGGAAAAGGAGCAACCTGTATTTTCTGGAGCTCTGGAGAGTGATGACTACCTCTCCTTCCCTGGCTGCACGATAGCAGGCAGATTGCACTGTGATATAGCTCTGTACTATGGTTACCATGTGGTCATGGGACTAACTTGGAGGGGAAGACGGATCAACTGTTACCTCCAGATCTCCAGCATAAATATGTTGGCCAAGCTTTACACTCCACCAGCATCAAACAGGATCTTGTCTCATGGGTTGCATGTTACGTAGGGCTAGCTTTTGAATGAGGCACCTTTGGGGTATTTTGAGTTATTCTTATTTACTTCACTGAAAAGTCAACAAATATTATGAACCCATTTTGATATGACAGAAATCATTCACATGCTAGTGCTATAGAATGTATGTGCAGCACATCCTTGATGGAATAAAAATGGGCAACAAATTTATCAGTTGTTAAAGCAGTGATGAAACATAAGGCAATAGATACATTGTTGGCCGACATGCCTAATGACCGATTTTAGCCCACATCTCAGCCCACCTGCTGAGAAAATTACTCCATGGCAGTAAATGGGATGCAAGTGGGCACCTTCACTACATCCTTCCCTGTCCTGTCTAGGAGTGAGGCATGTGAAGCCTCCAAACTTGGCATCAGTTTGACCACCTTCACCCACTTAGGGGATGTCTGAGTCAGGGAAGACAGGCATTCAGGGCCCTCTTCCCTCTAAATGGATCCAGCACTATGACGAAACAGCCATCCATCATAGTTCTAAAAATATAATTTGTAGCATAGCAGCTGCAAACTCTCTCTCTCTCTCTCTCTCTCTCTCTCTCTCTTTCTCTCTCTAGCTTTTCTTCGCAAACGAAGATTCAGGAATATGTAGCATAGCAGCTGCAAACACAGCCACATTAATCCACCTACCAATGCCAAAAACCCAGGGAAGGGATGGTGGGGAAAACAGCTTCTGAAAGAATGATCAGCAGAGTGATTGGGTTGCCTTTAAATACTCCCCCAGCACACCAGATAGGAGACTTCCCCTTGTGACCACCCAAGGATGGCCCATCCACTGGTCAGCTAGCCAGTTCCTGATTGGTCAGCTGTTGGGAGGACTACACCAGGGTGCCAGTTACACGACAGAAATTGTCGCGTTGCCTACCGTGACAAAGTGATCACGAATCCGTCCCTCGCTGTTTATACGATTTATGTCTCTGATCTGGATATCCCGTGTGGTCCCGTGACATATTTACACGTCCATAGTTCCGGTTTTGTTTAGGTTTTAATTTTTTTTTTTTTTTTTTTGCTGTCAATCAAAGATGCGATTACTCGTGTTTTCACAACCTCGGTGACGCACTTCCTTTAGAGTTCCGCGCCACGAGCGATGCTATTGGCTGGCTGGGGGGGGGAGAGAGGGGGGCAGAGGTTTGTTATTCCCCCTTTGCTTCTTGAACATTTTAAACCCTTCAGAAGAGGCAGAAAGCATTTTTAAAGATCCAGACTGAGATCTTTCGCTCAGACGCAGGAACGAAAGAGTGCTTTCCATTTGAAATCAAGCCGAGTGAGGGGGATGGGAGGGGAGGGGAGGCATCGTATTCCCCTTGCCTCTGTAAAATGTTAACCCTTACAACACAGATTAGCTGCAGAGTTCGTGCTTCAAACCAGCTACAAACAGGCTGTTTTGAAACACACAGACACAGAGAGGGGAAATTTAAGGGATGTTTATTCGCTCAGAGGCTGGAATATTTTACTGTGCCCGTCCACCATGATCTCTCTGTTCAGAACCAGGGAGGATCTGCCCACCACGATCTCTCTGTAGCATGCAGTGTAGAAATCCATTTAAAAAGGTGATTGAGTACATTCGCGCGCGCGCACACACACACACACATCAACCTTCATGAAGCTGGAAGGGATGCCTTTGTTTTCGGCTGGTGAGGCTGGATCTGTTGAACGGGTGACTGACCCCTCCTTTTCTGGTCCCTGAGCTCTAAGCCCGCCCCCAGTCACCATTTCCGGTCATCCCAGTACCAAGACTTTTTGTCCCACGCTGTTTACATTTCCGATTTTCCGAATCCTCCAGTGACTTTTTTAAAAAAACGGCACAAACCAGGGGACTGGAAGTCCCGCAGGTTGAGGGATAAAAGGTGGCCCCCCTTCCGAAAATCACGTACCCGACCCGATGTACGTGTAAACTGCCAGGGATCGACACGAATTCTTCCCAGGACATTTTCATCGTGTAAACGGCCCCCAGGAGAGTGTGCAAAGATGATACCACCAAGAAGGTGGAGGTCTCCCTCCAACTTCTCAAGCCTCCATCTGCAGTCAACAAGTGGTGTCCCAGGTATGTCTGAGATCTTTGCTTGTGATTTCAAGCCCACTCCAATCTATACAGCAGAGATGAATTTATTCCCCTGAGATATTCTTATGCCTAAACATATTCAAGTGCAGCATAAACTTGAGAAGTGCACCATTATATTTTGGTTACAAGGTATGGTGTTGAATGATGCATTTTATTTGGGAGGTGGCTTGGGACAGCCCCAATCCATGGCATGCTTTCTCAGGACTTCCTCTCATGCAAGTATGCAGAAGTTTGAATAATGATTAGGTTCATTTATTATAGTTCAAGGTATATGTGTTGCATGTGAGAGGCATGTTAGTATTTTTCAGGCAGGTAGTGGAGGTAAAACAAACACAACTAGGGGAGTGGCATTATGGCCACAGGTCCTAAATCTAATCTACATGCATTCATGAGAACAGAGAGCCCCGTGTGCATGTGTGTGTGTGTGTGTGTGTGTGTGTGTAGAACCCCATGCAATCAGGAAGCCCACATTACAGGATTCCCTGTTGCATGCAGAAGTTCCCCTGGGACGCCATTTGCAAGCATTGGAGGTGTCTGACAGAGCTTGGAAAAGTTACTTTATTTGACTAAAACTACCAGAATCTACCACCCATCATGACCACTCTAGGGAGTTGTCTGTAAACTAATTTCTCCAAGCTCTGCACTCTGCAGTCATACTAATTAACCTCTGTAGTACAGAAGCAGGGTTTGCCACTGTAATGACACTTTCTCCTACATTTGTTTAAAATGTATTTCCTTTTTTTGTTTCATTTCTTTCCTGCTTCTCCTCTAAGGAGCTCAAGCTCATGTTTAGGGATTTTTATCTGTATTTGTATTTTAATTTTTGTAAGCTGCCCCGATTGTTTTCAACAGAGGGTCGGGGTTGTTGTTGTTGTTGTTGTTGTTGTTATTATTATTATTATTATTATTATTATTATTATTACTACATGTTCCTCCTTCTCATTTTCATGTTCATAGCAACCCTATGGTGTAGGTTAGGTTGAGAGAAACTGAATGCCCCAACTTCACACTGAGTTTCATGCCAAAGTGCTGATTTGAACCCAGGTCTCATCTGTTGTAGTCAAGCACTTTATCACTGCCACTTCACCACTGTCACTATGTTGGCTGTCATGGGTTTTTAATTCCAGCGAAAATCAAGATGGAATGGGCTGCAAATCCAGTGACTACGAAGACAGATGATATTATATGCTGCATAAACAGCTATAATTTGGCTATTGTAATATCTTAAACTTGATGTTATATTAAGAAGAGATAATCTGAGAATCAATCAGCAGCCTTCTAACCACCACCCCGACTTCTTGCTCTCCTTACTTCATAATTCCTATTAATGGGAAAGAGGAGAGTTTGCCAGCATCATTCCCTTGAAGCCTTATATTGTCATTCAGCCATTCTGAACATTTGCTGTGTGTCCATTATCAAAATATCATTTTCAGCTTCACTGAACACATGTAGGAAATGTTGTTGTGTTATAAAGAAGAAGAAGAAGAAAAGATAAGATAATAAGCCCAGATTGTATTGGTGTAATTATCCTCCCTAGAACAGGCTTTGGTGAACAGATAGATCTCATTTTTGTTAAGTCATAAATCTGAGGACATAAGTTGTCACTGATTAGATTAGTAACTAAACAATTGAAATTTCACATTGGAAATTTGTCTTTCTCCCTCCTTAATAAGGATAGATATAAAATGGATAAACAAAGAAGGGGTCATTTTCAGGTCTGTTCTTTTAGAGACCATCTAACAAAACTATTTTTTTAAAAAAATGAGGAAATTAAAGATTAGAAGAAATCAGGAGGTATTGAAAATTAGTGGATGCCAAGCCTGCTTACTGAAATAGGTCCAACCCTACCTGGTTCCCATGTAGGAAATTTCCCATATCTGTGTAAGATTGCCCTGTCTCTCATTAATAATTTCTATTTTCCTTTCTAGCATCTAACATGACATCACTCTCTCTCTAGCTTTGGGTAGCTGAGCATTGGTCCAAGGCCAGTGGTGGATAAATTCAAGAGAAAAAAAATTTCTGCCCCACAATACTCTAGGGGCTACATGGACAGCAATCCTCTAAAACCTTCTCCCCCATTTTTTATATTGCAAAAGTGAATGCAGAACTAGCCAGAAGTCCATTTTTGGAGTGGGCGGATGGTAGAGGTAGAAGTCTTAGCATGTTTATACTCAGTAGTTGCTAGTTTGCATGTCTTCTAAGAATAGTTTCCTGTCATTTTCTGTTTGTTGGTCTTAGCCACAACCTGGACTTGTCTATACCAATGAAAAACCCTGAATCTCCCCTGAATCTGGCTTCATTATGCCACATGATATGCAGCCTTTCCCCCAAATATAGTGTGATAGTGACATAATATGTATGACCCTATTCACACCAGACTTGGGGAATACTCCATTAATCCAAGATTTAGAAAACTTGCCATTTTCTCTGGAGTTTGCTGGAAACTCTGGAGAAAACTGCTGTGTGAACATTCAATCCACACTAGATTCAAGGGTGGGAGAGGGCAAGTGCTGCCTGGGGTGGTGCCATTTCCCCCTTCCCCGGTGCCACTTCTCATTCCAAAGGCAATGCCTCAGCAGTAGTCACTCTTTCTGAGATCAAAATCCCTGGTGAGTCTTGGCACCACGAGGCTAGCTACCTCTTCTGGCTTTAGAATCCCAATCTGGCAGCTACCACTGGCACTTTGCTTTTCCCAGAACTCAGTGGGGTGATTGTGTGCTGGAAAATAAAAGCTCCAGCAGTAGCTGCCCTCTCTGAAACCAGATTGGGTGGCTAGCCTCATGATGGTGGGCTGGGTGCCCGATATGGCTTCAGAGAGGACAATTAGCATGGCACTTTGCTTTCAATTGCCTCTATGAGCTCTGGGGAAAGCAAAGTATCATCAGTAGCTGCCCCCTCTGAAGCCAGATCATGTGGCTACCACTGGGGCTTTGTTTTTCCAGTGTACAATCACCCCTCTGAGCTCTAGGAAAAGCAAAGTGCCAGGGGTAGCTACCTGTTCTGGCTTCAGAGAGGTAACTACCATTGGTGACTACTGCTTTGCTTTTCCCGGAGCTCAGAATCAAACATGAGTAACAACTTTGAATGAAAGCAAACCCAGTGCAGATTCAGGCTTCGGCAGGTGTGGCACTTAAATCCAGGCAGAATAGCCTGAATTTCATGCACCACAGCTCCAGGGCAAAGTAGTCTGACTCTCATCTGGATTTCCCCCCATGTAGTCAAGCCTCCTGTCTCTTCCTGCATCAGTAAGTCTGCATTTGTTCATTCTTCATTTTGTAGTTTGCAGTTCTCCCTCTCTCTTGTCCATATTTGAAGAACATGTTAGAGTCCCTCAACATGAGGTGCTATGAAACTTTTAGTAAAACTATTAAATTTTAGTATGTTATGAAACTTTTAGTAAATCTAGTTCATATTGTTTTTAGTAAAGAAGACTAAGCCTGCTTTATTTTTCTGTTAGACCCTTTGTAGGGATGTGATGGGGGTGGGACCAGTTGTTGCTCACCTTCTGCT
Organism: Gambelia wislizenii; assembly: GCA_030847615.1. NCBI lineage: Eukaryota > Metazoa > Chordata > Lepidosauria > Squamata > Crotaphytidae > Gambelia > Gambelia wislizenii. The sequence goes on from JAUMIR010000004.1 coordinate 41,022,657, forward strand.
TATGAATGCTAGTTACTCTCTCTGTGAGATACACTACTATTGTTCACACACACACCTGGAAAAAACCTGGAAAATAGGGCACTACAACCTATTTATTTAGTGAATCACTGCAACATTTTTGAGGAGTTGGGGGCAGAGGCCAGAAAAATGGCCAAAGGGTGCATGCAGCTATGAGACACATTTAAGCCAGTCTCTGATAGGTGGTGCAACAAACTCACCCTGGACTGGCCAGGGACATTGTTGCTCATTCCCTGTGAGCTTCTCACCAGCCAATTAAAACTATTCTCTTCCAGAGGTTTCTTGAGGTGAATTGGTTAATGGTGAATTTCTCACAAAGTTTTATGGGTTGCTACTGACTATTTGGTTTAATTATTGCTGCACATTTATTCATTGTGACGAGTTCTTTTAATGCATTGTATACCACCCTATGGGCCCTGGCATACCCAAGGGTGGAATAAAATTCTCCTATACAAATGAGTCAGCAGTCCTGTAAAGGATGGATTCTCTTTCTCTCCATTTTCTGATAACATTGTGCCTTCAAATTATTTCTAACTTATGGTGACCCTCAGGTGAACCTATCAGGGGTTTTCTTTGGGTTTGCCATTCCTTGCAGGCTGAAAGAGTGTCACACTTCCTTGCAGGTTGAAAGAGTGTGACTTCCCTAAGGTCACCTAGTGGATTTCCATGGGAGAGTGGGTATTCAAACCCTGGTCTCCCAGAGTCGCAGTCCAACAATCAAACCACTGTACCACTGTGGCTCTCAATAACATTATATTGTCAGCAAAACATACTTATGAATGATGTTGACTCCAATGAGGATAATTTATTCACTAGCTCCATGATTTCTGTTGACTGTGGGGTTGTTATTTCCTCCATAGTGTTGACTTTTGAGGAGGACGCTGGAGTAAATTCACACCACAGCCACCTGAAAAGGAACTAAGTATTTCTTTCCTCTCTCCCTCAGTTCATGTTGATCAAGATCATAAATGCAGATGATTGTAGCTGGAATTTCTGATACATGGCATCTCTTCTATGAAGGGTTCTAAGGAAAAAAGATATTCCACAGGTGCATTACCTCTCACTTACATGCTACAATGGCAAGTAGCAATGCAGCTGATGAAACTTTTCTGGAAAAAGACATTTTAGGATAGGTGAAATTCATGGGGTCTCCATAAGTCAAAGACACACACACACACACACACACACACACACACACATTTGATTTAACTCTTTTTTACCAGTTTGAAACTGCAATTTTTTTAAAAAAAATCATGTAAAAGGCTGTTAACCAAAGCACACACACACTTTTTTTGGCTTCTCCTCATTGCAGGAAACTGCAAGCACCATAATCTTCCTTTTTCCACTTTATTTTTCAGGTTTGATTTAAATACAGGTAAAGGCTCATTACTAAAAATGCAAATATTTGAAAATGCACACAGACATGTTTTGGTCAGTGGGGAAATACATAGAATCATAGAGCTAGAAGAGACCAGAAAGGCCATCCAGTCTAACCCCCTGACATGCAGGAATACACAATCAAAACATTCTCGACAGATGGCCATCCAGCCTCTGTTTATAAACATCCAAAGAAGGAGACTCCACCACACTACGAGGCAGTGTATTCCACTTCCGAACAGCTCTTACTGTAAGGAAGTTCTTCCTATGTTTAGGTGGAATCTCTTTTCCTGTAGTTTGATTCCATTGCTCCGTGTCCTAGTCTCTGGAGCAGAAGAAAGCAAGCTTGCTCCTTCTTCAATTTGACATCCTTTCAAATATTTAATCATGTCACCTCTTAATCTTCTCTTCTTCAGGCTAAACATACTCAGCTCCCTAAGGTGGTCCTCATAGGGCATGGTTTCAAGAACTTTTACTGATTTGGTTGCCCTCCTATGGACCCATTCCAATTTGTCAATATCTTTCTTGTATTGTGGTGCCCAGAACTGGACACAGCATTCTGGGTGAGATCTATTCAAAACATGTTTACATTTAAAAATGCATACTAAAATGGAAAAGTACCAACCCAAATGTTCATGAATTTGGATGTTGCTTTACAAACCAATATACTGTAGAGCTTAGGTGCTGAGGGAATTCAGCAAGCTGGATCTGCAATATCATGATGAGGCTAGTCTGGTCAGCTCTGGGCATAAAGTAGGCTGCATTGTACTGGGTATAAATAACAAATAAAGGTGCCTACACTTTCTAGTACATGAGGGCATGACAGCAATATTGGATGCAAGCTGGGTCTTTCATGTGGCTCTTCCGAGCTGTGATCGATATTACCAGAGGTGTAGCTACTGGAGGGGGGAGCAAAATGAAGGCTGTGCCCTCCCAATAAGAAATCTCCCACCCCTCCAAACAAAATTTTCCTCCCAAACTTCTAGTATTGCATTAATGTAAAATTTCAATTGATCATGTAGAACACAGGCTGGAATTCAGTTGGGGATTTGTATCTTTGGAAGTGGACTTAGGTTTGTGGGAAATAGAATTGAGCAGTAACATCTGTATTCAGCAAGGGGATGCCATGATGCTACTATTTAGGAAAGCCAGCAAAATGATCATTGAGCATTGGGACTGATGCATGTTGGAACCAATGCACAATGGGACCGATGTGTATCAGAACTGATGTAGAATAGGACCAATGCGCATTGGGATACTTTTACCAGTGCCCTGATACTCATCTTTACAATTGACTTGGAGGGTTCCTTAGTGCCTCTGCTATGTAGCTAAGGATGCATAAAGCTACGTAACATAGGGAATTCTAGCCACAGTTTAGTTATCCAAAGAAAAGGGGCAGGCAAAGTCACCAAAGCAATGTGAACACAGCAAATATTAGAGTTCCACATATGAATGATTTTCAATGTCACACTCTATTCTATTCTAGAAATGTGGGGAATGAAGGGAAATTTATTTTGGGGGAGGAAGAATTATTATTGGGGGGAATGACTCAATTTACCCCCTCCAATTTATATCCCTGGCCATTACCCAGCATTATTCCCTCAGTAATTGATTGGATCAACATTCTGGCTTGCATGTTGCCCAGCAGTTGACTTAGGTTCTGTCCTATGTGAGGTGGAAAAAAATACAAACACGTCCGAAAAAGCAGACAGTCGCAGTGCTGCAATCTGTCTAAATGGTCAAAAAAGCCTCCCTAAATTTTGCATAACCCCTAGCCAAGATGGTGGCAGCGAGTGATTTACTCACACTTTTAAATCTGCCACTGCCAATATTTTTTAAAAAAAGTTTACCAAGGTACCATGCGATATTTCTTATTTACAAAAAGAAAAAGAAGAGAGTATAAGATCACCATTTATAGACTTACTGGACCCTCACTTAGCTGAAAATCCAACATGGCAGCAGCAAGCGCTTTCCATGTTTGCTAGCCCCACCCCTCTGCTCATCCAGCCAATCAGATTACAGGCCCTGATCACACCAACGTGAATGCTAGTGTCCAAATGATTGCACATTTGGATGCCATACGGAGCTTTTTAAAAAATCCGGGAGAAGCCCTGGAGGTTTCCCACATGGAGTTTGCAGTGGATTTGGCTGTCTCCTTTCCAAATGACACGTATTTATGCAAATGTCCATTTGTACAGATCACCTTCCATTCACATCCTGTTAGGATTATTTTCACCATTTAGACAAGTCCTTGGAACTGGTGCAGACCAACAGAATCCAATTGTTTAATAAAAATAAGGCAATCTAAAGACCTGCAGGGCACTTTGACATGATATGATTCCCTCCAACAATGGGATGTAAATGTAAGAACAGATTTTCATATTTGTACCTCGATGGAATGCAACTTTGCTTACACTAGATTTGCTTTCATTCCTTTCCATCAGCCATACTGAAGAAGCACTTTTCAAGAAGGTAATGGCTTCCATAGTACACAACTGTTAAGTGTTGTACTTATCAGTTACATCACCCAGCATGTGGTGAAATATGCACCAGTTCTCAGGATGTATGGGAGAGAGGCGGGCAGGTGGAAGCAACTGGTACAGACACTACGCCTTTAACAATCACAATAAGAGAGAACATGGTCTGATACCAGAGGAAACCTTTCTTGAGCTCATATATGAATTTTGTCAGTTCCACTAATTATTTTACTTAACAAGGTCCCATTCAGATTCAGGAATGAATTGATATTACTTTCTCCAGGTCTCCGATTATCCTTTAGTAGACCACATTGCTGTAACCAGATCCAGTGCCCATCCATTTACTACACAATATTGGTCCCTAATATCTACAGGAAAAAAGATATCTGCCCATCTCTGACAGCTCCTGAACTTTTCACACAACATGTCTAGCCAGGCAGGAAGACCACTTTGCTTGAGTGCCAACATATGGTAAGCCAAACCACTCCCCACTGTGTTTTGTCTAAACAGTGCTGGTTTAGGAGATGGTGTTTGCTGTGGCTTTACATCACTTATGGTTTCTCTGAGTCACAGCCTTGCTAACAAAGATTTATATGTAGGAGACTTCAGGGAGTGCTGGGAAGTGCAGCGGATGTCCGGTATATAGCCACATCTCCAGTGACAGATGAGTTGGGAACCCTCCCCGTGAGGTTTGTCCTTTTTCCCATGGTATGTTTATTTGCATTATTTCTTTCCTCTGCCCTGAAGCCTTTGTGTGCTAGGTTCTAATTTTAGCCCTGTAGGTTTTTACAGTGGGTTTCATCACATTTATAAAGGGTCAGCTAAACTAGAGACTGGTTTTGGCTGAAGAAATGTTTCTGTATACTCCAGGGGCAGTCAGCTTTTTCAATCTGGGCAGAGACATTTCAAGCTTGGGAGGGTGGGCATTCTCAACACAAGCTTGAGTGTTATTCCCACTCCCACATGGCCACAATGTAATTTTGAGGGCCGGAGCAGTGGTGAATGGTGAAGTGAAGGTGGAAGTCACACTCTCTCAGCCTCAGCAGGAGGCAAAGGCAACCCAGGACAACTCTTGCTAAGAAAACACCTTAAGGTCACCGTAAGTCAGAAATGACTTGAAGTACACATTTCAAATCAGCATCAGCAAAAGCTGATTGTTTTTTCCACTTTTGTGGATGCTTGGAGCAGAAGACAATAGGAAGAGGGGAAAATAAACCAAGATGCTTCCATTCTCACTTCATTTCCCCATATACTGGCAATTGCACAATTTATGAGGGATATAAAGAAATAAGGGGGGATATGAATGAATGAATGAATTAATATATATATATATGAGAGGCATGCATTTGGGAATTATTTTTAATAATGGTTCTAGGGGATTAAGGAAAACCAGACTGAAATCTTGGAGATGCCTGTCCTCCTTTGTGTTAAGTAAGCTCTAGTCTTGTTTACCTTTGCTATGTTGGAGGAAGGGTGGCCACTCCTTCTTTCCAAAAATTAACCAGACATGTGCACATTTTCAGAGAGAGTTCAAGAGGTTTCATCCATAGGTTCACATGACTAAAACAACACTCAGTGAGGTGACATTTCATATTACCTATTAATAGCTGTAGGTACTGAGTTGTTGTTGTTGTTGTTGTTGTTGATGATGATGTGTACTTCAAGTCATTTCTGACTTATGGTGCCCCTAAGGTGTTTTCTTAGCAAGATTTATCCTGGGTTGCCTTTGCCTCCCACTGAGGCTGAGAGAGTGTGACTTGCCTAAAGTCACCCAGTGGGTTTCCATGTTTAAGCGGGCATTCAAACCTCCAGAGTCATAGTCCAATGCTCAAACCACTACACACACTGGCTCCTGTACATACCAAGACACTTTCAAAAAGATTCCTATCTCTTTTCAGAAGCTGGGAGTAGGAAATGTACAAATTATAACAAGCTGGAGGTGGGAAATTTACAAATTATGACAAAGCGTTTCAGGATACCTCAAAGATTAGCAGTCAGATTTAATAGTAATCAAGCATTTATGGACTTTGTATACTTCATTAGGTGTATGAAATGTTGCTTCAAGCTCAGGGTTGGGTCCTCTTCAGGTATAAAAAATAGCATAATGACCCATTTTGCTGGTGGTTGCCCTTTTGTCAGGCTTGCAAAGGGGAAAAATGGAGATGTGATGAGAGAATGAGGCTGCTACCACCAAACAATCTGTCTTGAATGGCTGGCTTCCAGGGGCTCCACAGAGCTGAGTCAATATGGTAAGTGTGGCTTCATAGGAGAGGTGATTGTTCAAGCCACTATTCCCATATTGCCTTAAGTGCATAGATCCCATGAAAAGTAGGCATTTGAGGATGAGATGGCTTAAGGCCAGTGACATTCTTTGAGGCACAGCTAGTTTTTGTTCTTGCTATTTTCATCTTTCTGCCACCCATCTCAGATCCGATCTCTGTTGACAGATATATGTATATATGTGCGGGTGAGAAGGATTGTAAATGGTTGGGTCAAAAGACAGCAAAATACAAAGGTAAATGTAGTGACAAAGGAGATTTTCACATGGGGGAAATAACCCCTGGGGAGATCGGGAGAGAAATGGGGCTGTTCTGGTAGCAAAGCTCCGTTTTGCACGCCCCCTTCCTTCTCCCAATCTCCCAATGTCCTCCCTCCATGCTGCTTCTATTTCCCTTCCGCTATTTTTTACTAATGAAAGTTCTTTGTTAGTAAAAAAAATAGCTGAACATACCGGGAGGGAAATGGAAGCAGCATGGAGGGAGGATGCCGGGAGATCGGGAGAAGGGAGGGGGTGTGTGAAACGGAGCGCTGCTACTGGAACAGCCCTGTTTCTCTCCTGATCTCCCTGGGGGTTATTTCCCCCATGTGAAAATCTCCAAATACCATAAAAATGGCCTTTAACAAAACAGTACCAAGCATGAATATATCAAACATCTATAGGAGGAACACATCTTATGCATCTGATAAAGTAAACTGTGTCTACAAAAGCTAATGTCTGATGAAATTGGTTCATCTTTAAGATATAACAGGTTTCTGTTGTGTGTGTTTTTTAGGAATATGCAAAACTGTTGGTTTTGCCACATTCAGATTTTACATATTTTGTAAAATATTTAAAAAATGAACAGAAATAAAAATTATCCACTCCTATTTGGTTTTTCTCTAGCAGTCTAACAAGAATACCTGCTTGGAATGTGGAAATTATACTAACAATGCACTGTTCAGAAATGTTATACACAAACAGGCACACATTAAGAGAATGCTTTGAGATCATTGTGCTACTTTTCTGGCATCACATACTATACTTTTTTACAGAACGATCTTGGTACAAAATGATGGCAGCATTTGAAATTCAAATTTACAATTTGAGATTTGCAAAGAATATTTTTTTAAAAAAATAAAGTCTTTTTTTTTAAGTGAATCAGAAAAAAACTGCCTCATGAATTTAGTTACTAGTCTGTTCTATTTTTCTAATCATTGCCATCCTGATGTGGATCTTAGCTAACCTGCTGCTCCATTCACAGCAGAGGTCACATAAGATTTTAAATGTTCTCTCAGTTATTTTGAGGATGTAGGCATTTTTTTCTTGATCCACTTTTAGGCATAGCCCTCCTAGTTTAAAAAATATTATCTGTGTTCTCCTGCCCTTGCCACAAAAGGCTACAATTTTCTGTAGCAAAGCTGCAAATATCACAGCTCTCTTGTCAATGTCCAAGAAGCTCAGAGCTGCAATTTATTTAAAGCTAGCCTGAAGTGAACCAGTTAGAAGGAGCTGGTTTCCTGTCACACCTCATTCAGCCTCTTGCCTTTGAAGCCCACTTAACACAGCTCTAGTGTCCTGCAGGGACTCCAGTGGATTAAGCCAGGTCCCAAGACAATGCACTAACTGTTCTAGGACTATTGCCCTCACTCCTTACTGAAGACAGGAAAATGACATTGAAATGTGGGGAACTAATGAGGAAAAAGATAATTATTTATTGAGCTGTTCCAGAGTAGAGGGAGATATGTGTTTGGTTCATATTTCACTGTATTTAAGCCTCTATCCATGGATTCATACGACAATGCCATATTATCTGATTGATCATTCTTCCATCTATTTACAGTATCCAAGCTGTGAGTGTCATTGGTCATGTAACCTAAAGAGCACTACCCATGCACAAGAGAGAGTTGTCGCCAACCAGGGGGGTTTGCAAGAGTACAAAATTGGTTTATACAAGTACAAAAATATTTAGGAAAAAACCTTAAGGGGTAGGATGATTTTAGGGATTCACTTACCTGTATTTACATTATTTCTCCCTGCAGTGAAAAATAGACATTTAATTTCCCCATTTCAGGGAGAGATTAAACAGTAGTTTTTGAAGATGTTATTGCAGGGGTGGGGAGAAAATTCCCCCAATTCACTTTTTTCATACCTCTCCAATATGACCATGTAATGGCTAGGGGAACAGGGCAGGTGGGAAGCAGCTAAGGATCACTACTGGTTATGTTCTCATTGCCAGCACCTGATGGAGGTGGCAGCCTCCAGGACCTCCAGAGGAAAACCACGGAGAAGAAATGAAACTGTGGGCCTGTGTATACAAGGTGGGGGGGAATGTGGATTGATGCACACTAACATAAATTCAAAGCAGCTTCTATTTGTCTTAAAGGTTTTCTGGCAAAGTCACAGGCATGCAAAGCTATTCAGTTTTGCTATCCAAAGGGGCATTCCTGAGAATCAAGATGGCAGGCACGAGTAAATTATTTGCATTTTTACTGTCACCAGTTGCTGCTGCCAAACAGTTTTTAAAAAACAAAAACAAAAAAACAAAAAAACAAAAACAAAATATACACATCATATCTAAGGTGCGAAAATGTGATATTCTGCTTAAATAAAGAAAAGAAAAAGGCTGTTTCGTCACCTGAATGTATGATCACTAAAGTGAAAGTCCTCAATGCCTGTTCCGGGCATTTGCCTTGTTAGCAAGCTCCACCCCCTGCCCACATCCAACCAATCAGCTTCTACTTCCACAAATGTAAATAAATGCAAATCCGATTGTCCATAACAAGTGACAATACATATTCTCTATGGAGCTTTTTAAAAAATATGGGAAAAGCCGCGAAGGCTTTCCTGTGGAGTTCATGGTCGATTAGGCCCCCCTCCTACTGAATACTGTGATCTGATGTGAAATTCCATTAGGACAGGTAGGATCCCCAGTGAATTCCATGAGGATTATTTTGACAATTAAGACAACCCCTGTGTGTGGTGCCAAGCACCCAAAAGCACTCTGACAGAGAATTTGAGGAAGTTTTATTCTAAGTAAACAGGAATTACATCAGGCATAGTTTAGAAAGTTGCAATGTTTCAGAAGCAGATTATATTCCAAAGACACTTTGCAACCAACAACCAACTAGAGAAACATAACATAACAAAAATCCCTGATGCTTCCTAACTAAAAAATGATTCCTTGCCACTTACAGAAAAGTAGACCTTCTGTTCTCAGGTTCCCCCCACCCCTCTAAAGAGGCAGGAGGTCTAACCTTTTGGAGATCAGCCACTACTCATTGTGAGGGTCAGTCTCCCAGCAGGAGGGCTTGAAAGAACAGACTGACAGCCCCCTGAGAATAAAGGCAGTAAAACATTTATATGCCTGACCTCCAAAGGTTCCAGATGTTTTAGCTCATCTATACTCACATGAAGCTTGATTGGCAAAGGGTAGCCCCCATTTTATGTAACCAATCTGTCATTCTAAGTGATGATTTAGCTCCTTGTTAGCCAGACATTGCTTGGTTCACAACCATTAGATAATGTATAAGTGCAGTATCACAGCACCAGAGATCTGACTAAGGAACAGCTAAGGGTTGTCACCAGCTATGTTTTGAAAGCTGACACCAGGCATCCTCTGGGACCTCCTGGGGAATGTCCAGAGGTTCTGGAAAATAATATCATTGTTATGCTTTGGCTATCAGAAGATAGCTGGCAATGACCTTGGTTGCCCCCCTCCCTCCCCAGCTACTACATGGCCATATCAAGGATTGGGGTGCTCTTCAAGTCTAGTGAAAACTTGAGGTGATAAGAGACTTCAGGAGGATTCTGTTTGTTATGAGTTTCCTTACACTTGAGAAGTACCTTTAAAAAAATTCCCTGAGGCTTTTAATATTCTTTTCATCTTAAGGTAGGCGAGAGGGTTAGGACCAAGCATGCTTAGAGGCCACAGAATTCTGATGGACTATGATAGATGGGGTATAGAGAATGGGTGGATTAGAATAGCTAATATTTTTTAACAGAGAACACACCACACTGTAACATGTTGTTGTAGATCTTGCTTATACAGTAGTCAAATGTTTGGAAATTTCAGTCATGGGGATGATAAATAGGTTGTCTCTCTGAAATCAGGAGCAGGCATCTGTACAGGCTGGCAGGGTAAGAAACTTAGCAATAGGGACCATCCATAGAGATAACATGTAAGTCCCTTCTCTACTTATCTTTCCAGAGGTTAGGAAGAATAACACAGAGGGAAGAAGTATGCAGTTTTTGCCCAGTATTCACACCTTCTGAATTGTTTCAGGAAATTATTATATGTAGAAATACGTATGTGTTACTTTTTGTGTGTAGAAATGCATGCATGTTCTTTTTTGTGCAAAATTTGCACACAAAATATATTTCTGGAAAAACATGTTTTTGAGTACAAAAATACTAGGTTTGGAAAAAATCATACATTTTATAGAAAAACACATTTGTGTAAAAATTGTGGGTTTTGTGCAAAACACTTTTTTTTTTTTTTTTGCAAAAACACATCTTTCTGGAATGCATTTTTTTGCCCCTAAAACAGCATTTGTGTGCCCCAAACACATGTACTCCTGCACAGAATAACAGGAGAAAACTACACAAAACTATTCCTTTTCTCCCCCAGCAGAGAGAAAACTACGGAAATTATTCACCATCCTGTGCCATTACAAAATAGTCAAAGATTTGCATACCTAGCCTTTTTCTATATAGAAAATATGGAGAGGGATATTGGGGGAATGGTGATGCAATATTAGGTGAGGAGAAGAGCTTGAATGACATGACTCTTTTTGCCTGACCTAATGGACAAAACTTGACTCCCAAGACCAAAACAATTCCTGTAGTAGGTCTTACACTACAGAAACATAAATCAGCAAGAATTTTACACCTTTGAGACGAAGCACTTTATCAGACATGGCAAAAACCATCTCAGAACACTACAAGAACAAAAACAGGTGACATTACCAGACAACATCGTCCTTCAGCTATTCCAGGGGTGTAGTGAGGTCGTGGATAATGTGTCCCTTTTTATTGATGGATTAGCCCGTCAATAAAAAAAGGGATGCTTTATTCACACCCATGCTATGCCCCCAGAATGGCTGGAGGACATGGGCATCTTGTAATGTTACCCTTTCTGTTCTTGTAGCATGCTTCTGATGCAGCTGGGGACACAGTTTTGTGCCATGTTGCCCTGTGTCTGATAAAGTCCAGTGACTTCAGTAACAAAGTAATCCTTGAGAACTAGGATGAAAAAAACTAATATTGTTTGAACTGTGACCTCACAGTTTTGAGAATTCCATTGCATTGCAAGTATAAAAATGCTCTGTTTCCAAAGGAGTGCCTCTGTGTGCACAGTCACATAAAATTATACAAATTAAAATATAATTAAACCATAGCTTTTTTGCACTGTGGGACATTTCTTGATCAAATGAAAGTATTTGCCCCCCTCCATTAACCAAATTTTAAATTTATGATGTTTTAAAACATATTTTAATGTTGCTTTAAACTTCCTTTTAATGCTGTATTTAACTGCTTTTAAGTTGTGTTTTTTACATAGAAATTTAGTTTAATTGTGCTTTAACTTTTGTATTAACAGTTTTTAAAATTGTATTGTGGTTTTAAAATGTTGTACATCACCTTGGACCACATGTTGGAAGAAAGGCAGCTGTAAAACAAACAAACAAATACATGATTTTCTCCAACTGGGCCCATCCTATTGATAACCAGAACACGTCATGTCTGCTTTTCTGCATCACGGTTGCCTGTGACCAATAAAATAAAATAAAATAATAATAATAATAAAAAAGAAAAGAAAAGAAAAGAAAAGAAAAAGAAAAAGAAAAAAAGAAAGAAAAGTAGTGGTTGCTGTTATTTTGTCCGATTTTTATTTTATTTTTTTTTTAAAAAAAACCCTTTATTTGTTAAGTGGTAAAAATGCAGGGACATTACTGTACAGGTGACAATGTCATCCAGAGACCTACATTGTAAGTCTATTTCTGTGCACATTCTTCAAGACAAAGGTGCATCTGGGGGAATAATCCAATAGTGCATGAGGGTTTACATTGGACACCTACTTTAGATCAGAAGGGCGTTACTCAGATTGAAGAAAAAGAAATCTAAAGCTTGAATCTGCAAATAAAATTAGTGCAGATCCCATAATCCAGCAAGCTCTGTGACATACTAGATTACATCAGCTAGAGCAGCTAAATTTTATTTTATTTTTTAATTTTATTTTTATTTATTTATACCCTGCTCTTCAGCCACAAGGCTATCAGAGCAGCTTACAAATTGTTTTAAGCAACAGCAATTTACACATCTACACTACATTAAGCAGTTTCCAATGTGTGTTAGCTAATAACACACCCTCAGCTAATAACACACCCTCAGTGAACCCTCACTTCAAAACTGGATTTCTTCCAGTGTTTATCTCACTGCATTAATTATATTTGTATAGTAATGGATAGTAAAAATCATTTTTAGGAGAGTAAGCACGAGAATCAATGTTGTTTTTATTTTTATTTTTTCTAAATCTCATGGGCATTCTTGTCCCCTTTTAGCGCTGTCATGGCCTTTCTTTACATTCTTACACAAAAATTCATGTTCCTCCATCAGCAGCCACTAGCTCTCTCTATAGCTGTAGCCCAATATTCACTCCAGTCCCTGGAGTTTGGTGAATGGGCAAGCCAACAGGCATAGCAAGAGCACATTATAGTGATAAGCACTCTCTAAGTCGTTTACAATGTGTTAGCTAATTGCCCCCAACAAGCTGGGTACTCATTTTACTGACCTCGGAAGGATGGAAGGCTGAGTCAACCTGGAGACCTTCAGGATTGAACTCACAATGTTATGGCTGCAATACTGGGATTTTAAACCACTATGCACCAGGGCTCCATTTTGCATGGATGTTTAGTGGGAGAGTTTTAAGAGGGAGGCTCAGAGTTCTATTTCAAGAACCCAATAGTGGGAGGAAAAAAAATTAAATAAGTAGCTGCAAAGACATCTATGCTCTCAGATGTCTTTGCAGTAATGCACAGAGCATGGCAAAAAATCAAGATGAACTTGAATTCTTAACACAGCAAAACAAATATGATATAGTAGGCATAATTGAAACCTGGTGGGATGAGTCTCATGATTGGCATGTAATATTTGGTCTATTTCTATAAATAGACCAAACAGGAAAGGAGCAGGAATAGCATTATATGTCAAGGATGTTTATACCTGTGAAGAGATCCATTACTTCAGTCCTGGAAACCAGATTAACAGCATCTGGATAAAAATTAAGGGGGAGAGAAACAACAGGGATGTCATTGTGGAGGTCTCCTACACATCCACAAGCCAGATGTAGGACTTGGATGATGCCTTTCTGGAACAGATGACAAAGCTTTCAGAAAGGAGAGATGTATAGTTGTCTCTCCACATTCATGGGGGTTAGGGGTGCAGGACCAACAAGAAAGTGGAAAAAACACGAATATCTCTAGGTCCTCCGAACCATATTTAACACACACACAAAGTATCATCCATGGATTCAGTCCATTGCAGATTCAAATGTACAGTACATTACACAATATGCTTGAATCCATGGTGGGGAGCATGCCAGCTGCCCGCTTCTTCCTTTGAGGTGGTGAAGTTCCTTTGCAAAACAGAAGTGGGTGGCTGGCGGTGCTTGCTGCCACCGCTGCTGCTGCCCTATGCCATTTTTAATGGGGACTTACAAGCCTTGCTGCACATTCACAGTCTCTCCCAGTCTTGTGAGGTTTGCAGAGAGGCTGAAAACACTATAATTCTATTATTCTATTCTATCATTTTCCCAATGTATATATTTCCATATATGTGCATAATTTTGCTCACATTTTCCCATTGGCCAAAATATGTTAATACACAGTTTTCAAATATGCACATTTGTGCACAGTTTTCAAGAATGTGATTGTGTGCTTTTTGTTTTTTGTTTGGCAAATTTTTGCTTTACTGAAACATTGGAATCTTTGGTAATCTATAGGTTTCAAAGGCAAGGTATGCTTCATCCCATTGTCATTCTTGGGAGGTCTGAAGAGGGGGGAGGTTTATAAAGAAATGAGAATTCACTGATTCCCCCCTCCAGCTATGTACACACACACACACATTCACTACCGATCACAGTGGGACTTATTTTTGAGTAAAGATACCTAGAGGTGCTCTGTTAGGATCCCATGTGAACACTCCTCAAGTCTAGTTTTGTATAACAGTCTGAAAGAACTTTCAGTCTTAATTTTATATATTGACAAACTTCTGAGGTCCCTGAGGCAAATGGCTAATGAAATCTCCACAAGACACAGGGTTTGTTCTTGAGGAACTTCTGTTCCTTATTTAAAAAATTAGACTAATTGTTGCTGAAGTTTCTCCCTGTGTTCTCCATTCATTCTTTCTTACTTGTACATCTTAATTCACTGTGTATTATGCCACAATGTAGCAGTGTGTCCTTTGTGCAATGAAGAAAGGGAGAGTCTTGGGAAACTTTTACTTAACTTTGGAAAAAAAAAAAAGATCTACCAGCTGTACCAGTCTGTACCAGTCTACCAGTCTGGTGCAACAGACCTGCAGTTATAGGTAACATCTTCTGAATCAGGGAAAGTATTTTTAGAACCAGCATTTAATCCTTCTCCACGAGAAGGGTGTAATGTGGACTTCATATCAACAGGATAATTTAGGGCAGGCAAGTGAGTTATATTACTGTTGCAATTGTAAAAACAAGCAAACTGGGAGTCAGATTTTTTACTGGTCTACTACAATTCACCCAGAGACCTACCAACAAATCACAGTCTATCTTCAGATTCAAGAACATATGGGGAAGGTATGCTAAACAGTGGTTGTTCTTGTTAAATCCTGGGTAAATTAAGGACATTTCTGAGGGTGTAGAAATTGAGCAAATTATACCTCTACAGCCAGATGGGGGCCCAAGTGGTTCTGCAGCCCTCAGGTTCCCCAAACATCTTAGACCATCCTTATTTCCAGACTTATAAAAGGTTCAATTGCCTCTCCTGGAAGAATTCAGGGGCCCTTTGTCACTACTGAATTAGAATTCTCAGCCAGTGAGCCCCAAACAGAGTGCCTCACCAAACAACAAATCCCAGGATTCCACAGGATGTGGCCATGGTAGTTAAAGAGGAATCACAGTGGTATAATTGTTTAGTGTGAACAGGGCCACATGAGAGGCAGTTCAGCTTTTAAATGTATCTCTAGTCTCCCCCTTCCCCATTTCATTAACATCAAAACATACTTGTTTTTCAAAATGAGAGCTGGACTTCTAATTTGTTTTTGTTTTTTGGCTTGGGGGCATTTTTGGCAGTCTACAGACTTTTTCGGACGACAGTTTACAACGCTAGCAGCCTTGTCCCCATTGCGAGGCTGCAGCGCTGCAGAGCGTCCCTTTCGGATGACGCTCTGCCCTGCTGTCCCTCTTGCGGTACTGTTGCGTAACTGCGGGGATGCAGCAGCATTATATTTGGCATTTTTCTACTCACGAAAGTTGATTGTGAGTAGAAAAATGCCAAATATAATGCTGCTGCGTCCCCGCGGTTACGCAACAGTACCGCAAGAGGGACAGCAGGGCAGAGCGTCATCCGAAAGGGACGCTCTGCAGCGCTGCAGCCTCGCAACGGGGACGAGGCTGCTAGCGTTGTAAACTGTCGTCTGAAAAAGTCCTACGTGGCCCTGGAGGGTTACCATGAGCAGAGAAGTGATTCCTAGACCCATTGTATTTGTCGACCCTGGCTTAGAGACTAAAGATAGTTTACTCATGTTTTCTGTGCAGAAATATAATATTTGTTCAGAATACATGTGATTTTTTTCTGTACAGAGAACTTGTTTACTGAATAGAAATGTTTTCTGTGCAGAAATACACATACTTTTTTTTCTGTGCAGAAAACACATTTCCAAAAAGGGAAAGAATCTTGTGGTAGCCTTGTGGCTATGTGTATTCCTCCCAGTGGTGTTTCCAGAGCATTGGAAAAACCCCTTTCAATCAAGAAAAAAAGAGCAAATGGATATTCTTTCCATCCTGACTAGAAACACTACATATGGCACACAGATCATCTGAATCATTCATTACAGCAGAAACCAAGATTTTACATGGCATCAGTAGTCTCAAATTTAAGAATGTTTGCAATGGCATGGAAATGTATGGCTTTTGTGGCTTATGGCAAATCATTCAGTCAGTCTTTCACTCAGTGCACTGTGCAATCTGAAAAGAAAAGAAAGAACATAGAACAGTCTTGTACATCAGGTTTTTTTTATTGTGCAATTGCTGATGCTACATAAATAGATGTGAGAAAATATCTTATCCAAGTGCCTTCTTCTTGCAGATGTCATATCTGTATAAAATCAAGGTAAAGGAGCAAGATGGAGATGAAAGGTATAGAGGGGGAAAAAAAAACCTGACTACAGATGTACATAAAACTGCAGGGGAAGCAGCTATTGGATATATGAGTGTACATTCTTGAGAGACTTTGCTGAAAAAGTGCTTATAATTTTTCTCCCAACAGAGCGTTCATATAAACCTTGTAGGCAATAGAGGGAAAGGATGCAGTGTATATAACCAACTCAGGCTGTTTCTCCCTCTGGGAGATTTCAAGTGATTTGATTCAGCTCTCTAACATTGTTCAAGGTAGACTTCATCTCCCCCAGCACTCATCAAAGCTGCTAATAGGTACTTCAGAACTCATAAAGAGATGACCAAATCTTGGGCATTGGGGACTCTGCCTCATTTATCTTCCACAGGCAGAATCAGATCTGATTTTTTACACTGCCTGCTTCGATGCTAATGCAAAGAATGGTCTCTGCCACTTTGCAGCAGCCTGTTTGCAATAACGATCAGCTGAAAATGTACAGGGGCAGAAGCAAAAGCTTCACTGTGCTTATATCACTAGCCACATGTATACAACTAATCACCGAATGATCACCTGAAGGCCAACATCAGTGTAGTCTTTTTTAAAAAGCTTGAGAGATTTCACATTTTTAAATTACGTATTTGTTGGTTGCATTTATATTTTGCCTTTCCTTCACTGAGCTCAGGAATTATACATGGCTCTTCTCCCCTTTATCCTGGAATACAATCTAGATTTCCCAAGCCCAAGTCAACACTGTAGTTGCTATACCACCTGGCTCTCAACCCTAATCCAAAAAGAATAATTTGAAAACATATGAAGATTGTCCAAAATTTATTCATTGTCATAGAATCATAAAGTTGGAAGGGGCCCTAGAGGCCATCAGGTCCAACCCTCAATGCAGGATTTCTAGCTAGAGCATTCCCAGCAGGTAGCTGTCCAGCCTCTTTTTGAAGATACCAAGAAAAGGTAACCTCACCACCTCTCTCTAGGTAATTGGTTCCATTGCCAAACTGCACTCACTGCCAAGAAGTTCCTTCTAATGTTCAATCAAAATCTACTCTCCTATAATTTAAAACCATTAGACCAACATAGAACAAGCTTGTCCCCTCCTCTTTGTGGCAGCCCTTGTGGTATTTCAAGAGGGCAATCATGTCACCCTTGACTAAGCTGAACATGCCCAGCTCTTTCAACCTTTCCTCATGTTTTGTTCTCCATATCTCTTATCATCCTTGTTGTTCTTCTGCCCCAGCATGTCTCTATCTTTCTTAAAATGAGGTGCCTAGAACTGAACACAGTACTCCAAATGAGGCCAACGAGCACAGAATATATTAGGACTATTACTTCCCTTGACTTAGAGAAGATTATCAGATGCAGCAAAAGCCACATCAGAAGATCACAAGAATAGGAATGGGTGAGATTATCAAATGACGATGTCCTTCAGCATCCCAGAGGCATAGCACAGTTGTGAGTAAAGCACCTCTTCTTATTAGTGGCTTGTCCCCATTAATGAAAAAGGGAAGCCTTGCCCATGGCAGCGCTACACCCCAGGAACAGCTGAGGACATGGGTATCTGATAATGTTACCCTTCCTGTTCTCCTCCCATTCGCCTGATGCAGTTTTTTGCCATGTTCCACTGTGTCTGAGAATCTTCAGAAACTTAATACAGGCTAAGATATATTTGCTTTCTTTGCTGCAGCATTACACTGCTGGCTCATGTTCAATTTATGATCAACAATAATCCTAAGGTCCTTTTCACATGTAGTACCGCTGAGCCAAGTATTCCCCATCCTATACCAGTGCATTGGCTTTTGTGGCCTAAATGTAGAAGATTATGATATTATCTCCTCTGTTTTTAATGTTCAGACTTTGAGTTTCATTTGATAATATATTGGTAAATGTTGAAGTGCAGGAGATCATTATGAAAGTAACCATGGCTGTGCCTCCAGCTAACATACTGCTGCTGGGAAAATCAATTTCCCTTCAACTACTGTGAGGATTATAGCTAAAGTGAAGAAACTGAGAAGTCAGGGATAGGGAGCAGACAACATAGTCACCTCTGCTAATTTCAAAGTCTCAACATTTTTATGTTGCAATAATCCCTGATTTTACTATAACAGTAGATGTCATTGTTTGTGAAGCCAAAAGATCACTCTCCACACAAATGTGAGGAAATCTCAAGGTTTGCAGAAATACAAAACACCCTTTAGAAGACAACTCTAAGAGGACAACCTCCTCAAAATAGTTCAGTGAGGACAGAACATATTCAATGGCCATGGGGCAGTGAGTGACTACTGGGAAGCAGGGTAGACAACTGGGTGAAGAAGGAATGGAATGGCTGAGCAATAAGGACTCCATATTCCAACATATAGTTGCAGGTCCCACATGTCTATCTTAATTCATTATGTGAACACCCTTTTAGAGTACCACTCATTCAGAGTCTTCCAGCCATGGTGCTGATTTTGTAAATCACTCTTCCCATAGTGCTTTGGCTTCAACACGTCTCTTCAAAATCAGGCCTTCATAGTATAGCTGGTTCAGAGACAGATAGGTTATTTCCCCATCACCTGTGTGAGTGGAGAGATTATCTCCATAGCTATGCCAATAAATTCCTTGCCGAAATTATGGATTAGATAAGCCTTTGGTCTCAATCCAGCATGATTCCTTCTGTGTTCTTAGAGATGCATTGTCTTCCTCCAATGAGACATAATCAGGACTCATATCTCCATATAGAATGCCCTTGATCACAGCAGTCTCATGATTTGGTTTCTTACCAATGTGATGGGTCCTTAACCATGGAAATATTCTTACATTGTCCAGTCCTTTCTCCTGCTCTTCCTGAAATAATGATCATTCAAAGGGATGAGGATTTTATAACCTGAAAATTATGAGATTCTTTGGTCTTATTTTAATGGAAGCTAAACTATTACTCTTTTTGAAGTTCCTGATTGGAAAATTTCAGGTTTGATCACAAGGTGCCTTTAATATATAGTGAAAAAGTCAGAGATTTGCTTTTCAGTTATGTATTTTGCCAGCCTTGTTTGTTTGTTCTGGAGGTCATGTTATGCACAAATCCATTCATATAACCCATCCTATCAACTGAAATTTCCACTGGACCCACCAGCATTCCGGAAACATCCTACTGAATCAATCCGGATAATCTGCACTGTATCTAATTCCCAGGGGCAGAGGTGGAAGACATTTTTTAAGTGAATAACTTTTGAGTACAGGTACTGCAATATATCCTAGCTAGCAGGTAAAATGGAAGGCTAGACCATTGTTATGCCTTGTGCGATTCTAACTATGTATGATAAGGCAGAATGTTATAATCTTGGAGCTCTACATATACTTCAGGCAGCAACTATGACCACTTTTCAGAAACAGAGTATTTCCTAGTTACATATTCAGCATAAATCAAGAAAAAAGTATTTAGAACATTGAAGAATAATGGGACATGTGGTTTAGAAGGACTGAAATGAGTAACATACCATATAAATATGAAAAGGCATGTGCTGTATTCACTAGGCCATTTGTACACATTGTTAGAGCACTGTCTTGCTAAACCTTAAAGGAATTTGTGTTTCAGGCATGAATTGGCTGTGCTCAATCAGAGATTTTTTAAAAAAAACCTTTACAGTAGGTTTACGGGTCAGTTAAATACATAAAAGTTTTCCACTTATCTTAACACATTTGAATCAGGCCTTGGTTGTTTCTTCTGTCCAGGGAAACAAGTTACATATTGTTTCTATAAGTGGACAGTCAACGTGCATTATTCCTTTACTGGAATGGCATTTTACTGGAATGGCATTTTAAAACCAAACAAGGCATATGTGGATAATGAACCAAATGAACCAATGATGAACCAAAACATTCCTGCATGAAATTCACCACATTTTGAACAGAAAATGATGTTTTCTGTACAGAAATATTTTCTGTGCAAAAATGCTGCTTCCTGCACAAAAAAACCTCACTTTCTACATAAAAAAGCATGTGCAAATCCTGCACAGAATAAGTACTGAATGGTAAAGATTTGTTTCAGTCAACGATTCTCCTTGACAGGGTTCCCAACATTTGAGAAGAGAATTGATAGAGAGAAGAGCAACTGGGACAGCACCACCAGCAGCTAGTGAGAGCTGCACCTTCCCTGTTCCAACTGCCACTGCTCTGGCCTCCAAAGGAGAGGAACAGCCAAGTACCATCATCTTTTCCTTGTGTGCCCTTTCTTATGTAGATTGCAAGCCTAAGGATAGGAAACTTTCAAATTATTGATTTATGAGCTGCTCTGGGAGACTTTTTGACTGAAAGGTAAGGGACAAATATATAAATAAATACTTGGAGGTCTTTAAACAGAGGCTGGATGGCCATCTGTCAGGGATGCTTTGATCGTGATTTCCTGCATGGCAGGGGGTTGGACTGGATGGCCCTCATGGTCTCTTCCAACTCTGCAATTCTATGATTCTATGATTCTATGAAATATCGACAAACACATTTTGACCATTTTTTAATATCCCTGAATATTTTTTTTTCATTTCTACTCAGTGGATCACTATTCCATGATACTGAGGGCTTATCTACATGGGCTAAATACCCCATCTTGCCCCCGTCTTAGAGCCCTGAAGTCCACATGATGCTGGGCATTCACTCCGTTCTGTCCCTGGGCAATCCCCACCACCCCAGGCAAATATGGGGCTGAGATGGGGGAAAGATGGGGTAGGGCCCAGTACAATGTTTTAAAAATACCCAGTTTACTCCATTACCACCAGCAAAAACTGGATCAGGCTCCACATGTCCACAGGAGCCTGTCTGGCACACAGGCCCTCACTGGCACTGCCATCTCCCTTGCTCTTCTGGAAGCTAGGAAGGAGTCCCTCAGCATGTGATCAAGGTTGGTCACATGCAGGGGGCTTCTGTCACATGTTGTAGGCCCTCTTCCTGCATTTTGGGTTAACAAATAAAATGGTGGTGGTAGCTGCTGGGATGGGCCAGCATGCCTGTTTGGACTCATTCCAAACAGGTAATAGGGAAAGACCAAGCCACCTCTGCAGACATTGTGTAGATGAGCCCTGGGAACTCTGATAAGCCCATGTTCCTGATTGCTTGGAATTCTGTAGCCATGTTCAGCTGAATGTGGTTATAGTGTCCTTCTCCATCAGCATGCAGAGGTTGGGAAAAGAGGGGGTGGGTCACAAACATGCAACACATCAGCTCCCTCCTCACTTACTGTAAAACATTCCTTATTGTAAAGAGAGGAGGGTTTTGGGGAGCCAGGAAAAGAGCTGGTGGTCAGGTAGTGTAGCTAGCAACAGTCAGAAGCTTCCGCTTTACAAAAGAGGAGGTCATCCTTCACAAATATGATTAACATCATGGAGGAGAGGTGACAATGAGATCTGACAGGGGAATGCAGCAGACATAATAGATTTGGACTTCTAGATGGCTATTTATGACAGCATGTGTTGCTAAAAAAGACTTAAGGGCTCAAAAGTCTGGCATTGGTAGTAGAAGTCTCCACTGGCATTAAAAGAAAGTAAGCACTCAGCAACTGAGATCTGACATGTTAGGAAGTGATTTACAGCTGGGGTGATTACAAGAATGTTTGAGAGGAGGGGTCCATCTCATTCATTCACACTCTTGAAGAAATAGAAAGTATACCATGCAAGTCATCAGATGATATAGTAAACAAACAAACAAACAAAAAATAGCACAAAATAGGAAAACTATGACCAAAATCCTGATGGGATAGTATTCAGTACAAATATTAGAGCCATGAAAGACCCATGGGAAAATATGAACACAGAAATCTTTGAAACATTCGGTAGGATTAATGGATATTTTTGGTTACACCTGTTGTCAGTACCATTGTATATTCTTGAAGAATAGCACAATGCCATTCTTCAAGTCAGGATACATCCTTTGCATTGTCTTGGGTGAAAAGATAACTCAAGGACTGGTATGCATGAGCTCACAATTATTGCATGGAGAGTCAAACCCACCCTTCTTTGAAGGAACATTTTGTGAGAAGCACAGAATAAGAATTTGCTTAACTCTAGAATGTATAATACAAAGCAATTAATCCAGCTGGATTTAGCTTGGAGAAAAGAAGAGTGAACGGTGACATGATAGCTATCTTTAAATATCTGAAGAGATGTCATGTAAAAGGAGTGAGCTTGCTTTCTGCTGCTCCAGAGAGTAGAACATGAACCAATGCATTCAAATTCCAAGAAAAATGTCTAAACATTATGAAGAATTTCTTCATGGTAAGTGTTGTTCAACAGTGGAACAGACTGCTTCAGAGGGTGGTGGACTCTCTTTATTTAGGGTTTTTTTAAACAGAGGCTGGGTGTTCATTTCTCCTATGTGCTTTAGTTGTATATTTATACATGGGAGGAGGTTGGGCTAGATGACCCTTACAGTATCTTCCAGCACTATAACTCTATGATTACATGGATCATATGTGGCAAATTGTTGTAAGAAATGTATGGTGTTTATTGACTTTAGCCCTGTTTGTCCATTTGGGTGAATGCATGTGGGCTTGAAGCAGGGAGGGGACAAGGCATCTTTACTAACTCTGTTCCTCTCTAGAAACATTGTCAAACATCACAAACTCTCCAGATTTAGGGAATACATTTTTAGACCCTCAGTGATATGCTCAGACTCTGACAAGAAGCAAAATGGCTTAGGTCTCTTGACTCCTTCATGTGCCTTCATGTACTGAGGCTTCCATGGAGAACTGAATCAGTTTAACTAATTCTTTTTGCCAACTGCCTTGGTGAATTTAACCAGAGCTGTAGGAGCAAGAAGACAGATGGCACTGAGTTGAGCAGGAAAAGCTTTTCTCTGTTAGTGACCTTGGGACATTTCTACATGTGAAACGAAAGCTGAGCATTATGGGATGTATAGTTCCTATGTTATTCAATGCCCCTGTATATAAACTTATGTGTAGGAATCTAAGGTTGCCATTCTGAATGCTTCTCAATGAAACTGCTGCATAGCAAGGCCTAGCAGAAGCTGAGAATATATATATATATATATATATATATATATATTCTCTCTCTCTCTCTCTCTCTCTCTCTCTCTATCTATATAAAGGCTTGCAGTCATTTAACAAATCCGTGTGCATTTGTGCATGTGTGTATATGTTCCTTCAAGTTGCTGTTGACATATGGTAATCCCATGAATTGTATAGGATTTTCTTAAGCAAGGAATACTTAGAGGTGGTTTTGTCAGTTCCTTCCTCTGAAATATAGCCTAAAGCACCTGGTAGTCATTGGCAGTCTCCCACCCAAGCACTAACCAGAGCTGATCCTGCTTAGCTTCCAAGATCAGACAGAATCTGATGCCTTTGGGGTAAGAGATATAGAGGTAAATAATCAGTTTTTCCTAGATTCACTATACATTGGATGAAGAATGCATACAGATTTCTACAGCTTTCTCAGAATGCCACAGCATTGGTCTAAAGAAAGTCATCTATTTTATCTTTATTCAATGTGGAAGGCAGAACAGATCAGAATTATTAGTGACTGCACTTATTCCTGAGTCCCCCTCCCTGCTCTCTTTCTCACAAAGGAACCTCTCCCACCATATTGCCATTTTTAAAAAGGAGGAACTAGTATATTGTTTTGTAATTTTGCATTTGCTCTGTCAGTATTGATTTGCTGAATGTTTGCAAAATGTGTCAGAAAGCCCAATTTGGATTCCATGGAATTCCATTATTTTATCAATTCCTAAAATGGTTCATGTTTTCATTTGGAAGGCAATTTCCAGGAATTTTTAACTGAAAACTGACCAAAAGCTTCAAAACTGCCCACAAATGTAGCAGTTTCTTAGAGTCTCGTAACCCTCCCCCAAAATCCCCCCAAAGAAAAAAATCTCCCCAAATCAACCAGAATGGTAGCCAGAAGTGATATTACATATACCACTTCTGGTGTACCTGAAATACACCAGTGCAGCGTGTTGAAGTGGGTGTTGGTGAGGAATGGCATCCACTTTCAATGAAGAACTTCTGTTCCAATTGGTTTCATTTGGTTAACTGAAGCTTAATATGACTAATTACATATGTTCTTCACAATGGGTAGTATGGGCATCCTTGGAGCTGGGAGCATTCTGAGGCACCTGGGTAATGAGAGATCACTAACCCACCTACCTGGGATAAGGTGAATCTTGGACTATGCATCATCTATCTCAGTGAATGCTGACCAGTACCAAAGTGCAGGAATATGCATAGAACACTCAGCTCACCTTCATTGTGAACAGGTGGTGAAAGTCCCTTGCCACCAATATGGCATGTGGGCAGGGTGGTGGTGGCGGCTTTGAGGCAGGGCAGGCATTGCCAAAGATAGCAAGTCTCTCTACAATAAATGCTACTGATGTTCCTTGTTGTAGATATTAATGCATACTATCCATAGAATCATAGGACTTTATCAGACCACTCTCCTAATCGTTCTTTTGCCGGCATATTTTGAAACATTTTTATGCCAGCAAAAGACCCCCCCCCCCAGCTTACCTTGAGCAGCATTAAAGAGACAGCCCCAGCAGTAATGGAGCATGAACGGAGCTCCATTTACTTCCGGGTTCCAAATCTCTGTGATTCTCGCGAGAAGACGTGAGCATGGCAAATTCAAAAATTAAAGTAAAATAAAGACATAAAAAGTAGACACAAGCACAGGAACACATTTTAAAAGTCCAAGTAAACTGGGGAGGTAAAAAAGAAGTTTCAAATGCCAGCAATGCTGGCAAAAAAGTACCATGGCCAATCTATTGACAGCTAGGCCCATCAATATAAAGGAACATCTTTTTGTCAGGACATTAACATGGAAGGACAACGTCATCTGATAGCGCACCCTTTCTCATTAATTAGGTGTCGTTATGACGCCATGTTTGCCTGGTCTGATAAAGTCCATAGAGCTGGAAGAGACCACAAGGGCCATCCAGTCCAACCCCCTGCCATGCAGGAACACACAATCAAAGCATGCCTGACAGATGGCCATCCAGCCTATTTAAAAACCTCCAAATATTGTTCATTCTTCTGGAGTGCAGGTAAATGTCAGCTCAGTTCTACACCAAACTTGGAAAAAATCTAGTGTTATAAATGTGTGGTCTGGGATGCAACAATAATTTTTACATTGTTCTTAAATGTCAGCATGAAACCAGCATGGGAAAAAAAATGGAGACTCACCCCACCTCTTTGTGTTTTCCTCAGAAGCAGAAAGAGCCACTTCACCTATATCATGTCTCACTGTTAATTACCCTTTGTCTGGTCTTTTGCAACATCTTCCTCCTGTATAAAAACCAAGCATCATTATTTGAGGCTAAGGGAGGGAGACTTTCCCCACCTCCTGCTGCATATTTTGACATTGAAAACATTTTTAAACACTTTTTCTGGCTATGATCCCTGTGTTAAAAGGCCCCCTTGAACTCTTGCATTATGGACACAAAAAGAATCATTTTCTCTGTGTATCTTGACACATCCCAGCGGCAGGACAGAGCTCAATTACCTGATGAGGCAAGTTTTGTGCTCCGCATGCAGGCACACTGCAGCCCCCAGTAAAATATACCCTCCAAGGCCTCAGCCAGTGTTTCTTTGATAAGGAAGTAGTCATTATGGAGAATATTATGCAGGCATTCAGGCTGGATTCCTACTAATTTAAGTCTTTTCCCTTTTTACCTTTCCTCAGCTATTTATCTGTTAGGTTGTACAGAGCAAATGAGGAAGCAGGGTCTTCAACCGAATCATTTACATGAGGGGCAAGACTCCCCCCACCCCTACTCAGATGTTATCCCAGTTTCTCCTTCTTCAGCCTATTATCTTATAACAATATATCCAAATACTGATATATAAAAATATATTATAATTATAGTTATTATATATCATTGACTAAAAGGAGGCTTGCAAGAAGTCATGGAATGCTTCTGTTCATGGATTTTGAGAAGCTACAGTCCACATAAACCTCCATTTTGCATTGTCCATCCATCTTGCAACATTTAGCTTCCCATGCCTACGGAACATGTGCAAGCCCTATGGTTTTGCACATTATTTTGAAGCCTAAAGGAATGGGCTGTTATTGAAAATCTTGGTTGATGGGAAAGATGGAGAGGAATGCAGCTATTGTTCCAGAAGGAAGAGGATCTTAGGTCTTTATCACCTTCGTGGAGGGTTTTACTTGCTGGACTCTTTGTATTGGACTATATGAGAGAAAGTTCTGGGAAACCAGAAAATTTTGAGACTAATTCTTGACTTGGGGAGAACAGAGATTTTGCTGGCCACTTCTTCAGGCAGCCTGGTGGTACATCAAATTCCTCCTGTATTAAGCAATGCTGGCTTATATTTTTGTTGCCTGTTCAGCATTTATAACTGCCTTTGCAGCATTTTGTTAAAAGCCCACCAAAACCCAACAGAGAAGCATACATATTCCTACTGGGCTATGTGGGTCTCTCTCTTCACAACAGGTCTGTCTGTTTCTATCCCCCCGCCTCCTTCTCTCTGGGCTTGTCTAGAACTACCAGAATATTCTGGCCCTGGATCTGGCCCAACCTTCCCATTACTTAGATGAAATAGTAGGAAGTCTGTACACACATGCCATACAGTACCAGTGGACACCTTCACTGCTGTTGTGGGTAGCTTCCTCTGAAGCCAGCAAGGAGGCCCTTAGCATGTGATCAAGGCTAGTCACATGCAGAGGGCTTTGACCACATGCTGTGGCCCTCCATCCTGGCTACAGAGTGACTCCAGTAGAATCATAGAATCATAGAATTGTACAGTTGGAAGAGACCACAAGGGCCATCCAGTCCAACCCCCTGCCACGCAGGAAATCACAATCAAAGCGTCCCTGACAGATGGCCATCCAGCCTCTGTTTAAAGACCTCCAAGGAAGGAGACCCCACCACACTCCGAGGGAGTGTGTTCCACTGCCAAACAGCCCTTACTGTCAAAAAGTTCCTCCTAATGTTGAGGTGGAATCTCTGTTCCTGGAGCTTGCATCCATTGTCCATGTTCTATTCTCTGGAGCAGCAGAAAACAAGCTTGCTCAATCCTCAATGTGACACCCCTTCAAATACTTAAACAGGGCTACCATACCACCCCTTAACCGTCTTTTTTCCAGGCTAAAGATACCCAGCTCCCTAAGTCTTTCCTCATAAGTCATGGTTTCCAGACCTTTCACTATTTTAGTCCCCCTCCTCTGGACATGCTCCAATTGGTCAATATCCTTTTTGAATTGTGGTGCCCAGAACTGGACACAGTATTCTAGGTTAGGCCTGACCAAAGCAGAATAGAGTGGCACTACTACTTCTCTTGATCTAGACACTATACTTCTATTGATGAAGCCCAAAATCACATTGGCCTTTTTAGCTGCCACATCACACTGTTGACTCATGTTCAACTTGTGGTCTACTAGGACTCCTAGATCCCTTTCACAAGTAGTCTCATTCAGTCATGTCTCCCCCATCCTATATCTATGCATTTTGTTTTTCCACCCTAAGTGCAGTACCTTACATTTCTCCGTATTGAATTTCATTTTGTTAGCTTTGGCCCAGCTTTCTAGTCTATTCAGGTCATTTTGAATTTTGATCCTGTCCTCTAGGGTATTGGCTACTCCTCCTAATTTGGTGTCATCTGCAAATTTGATAAGTATGCCCCTAATTCCCTCATCCAAGTCATTGATAAAGATGTTGAATAGCACTGGGACCAGGACAGAACCCTGTCCCCCCCCCCACTGGTCACATCTTTCCAAGACAAAAAGGAGCCACTGCTGAGCATCCTTTGGGTTCGGCCGGTCAACCAATTACAAATCCATTGAACAGTTAACTTGTCTAGCCCATATTTTACAAGCTTGTTTGCAAGAATGTCATGGGGAACCTTGTCAAAGGCCTTACTGAAATCAGTACTGGTGGTGGATGTCTATATGGGCCAGTGTGCTGCTTTGGACCCTCCATTCCTGTGTTGGCCTGATCAGGGTTTTCCCACATGAAGTGGATTTTCCCGGGAATTTAAATAAAATGTTTGGAGAGGCTTTACCCCAGCTTTCCCCTGGCTTGTCTCTGGTGTCATCTGGACTGCCCAATGGTGAAAAAGGGGAAGAGTCCTACATTGTTTGGGTTTACCCAAGTCAGAATAGATCATGACTGTATTCAGATGTGCCCATGTTGTCTACATTAGGATTTTGCAGTCAGCCCTGCAGGGTGTAAATATAATTACAGATACATAAAATGCTGTTGGAGAAATGAAACTTGGTCTCAGTGATCCATGCCTTAATCACCTTCCTTTTAGAAAATTGTGATGCACTATGCATGGGGATGACACTGAAGACTGTTGTGGAACTGTAGTTTCTACCAAATCATCAGACAAATTGTTTTCTGGCATTTGATTTGTAGACCATATAATACACTAAACTGGCTCCACATTAGTTTTCAGGTCCAGTTCAAGGTGCTGGTCCTTACCAGTAAAGGCTTCATTCATTTGGATCCAAGACTGACTTCTTGTGAACCTACCAATAATTTATGATATTCAGTAATTATGTTGTATTCCCCCCCACCCCAGCAACACCACTGAGGGTGCTGAAGATATGGGACAAAGCCCTTTTCTATGGAGATTATCAGACGGGGACAAAAATAGCATCCCTGTCTTGCCATCTCTTCTCCTGACCCCCTCCTGACCCCGTCCCGGCACAGTAATGAAACGTTTCATACACCTACCTTTACTGAGTCCTCCCCTCCCCTCATCAGCCCAGGAGTGAATGCAGCTTGCATGGAAGCTGCATTCACTTCCTGGTTGAAATCCCAGGCTGTTCTCATGAGAGGATGAGCGTGTGAGATATTCAAACTTTAAAGGAAAAATACACATCAAAAATTTTCACCAAGCACCTAAACACACTTAAAAAATACCAAGTAATCTGGGGAGGGTACAAAAAAGTGTGTCACTTACCTCATTGTCCCAATTGCACCCAGAAATGTTTTGCATGGACCTCCCACTGATGCTGGGATTGTGCTAGCATAACAGGGAAACTTTTCACTTGCCTGGCCTTCTGTCATAGAAATGGAATGGGCAATCTATTCATGGCTTAGCCTGTGAATAGAAAGGAGCAATATCGGAGTGGAATGAGCATGGGGGTATGACGACTCAGGAATGACATCGTCTGAAAAATAAAGCCCTTTGGCAATCTCTTGGCATTGTTGTCATGCCATATTAAGGGCATCTGACAATCTTCTATGTCAGCATCCCTGAGAAGGTGAAATTGGCCCCATCTTTGCTTACATTCATGCAGCCCACAAAGAGTTATTCTGGTTGGCTTTTGATGGGCTTTAAAATAGTCTTTGTCCAATCTCAGGACGTTTTATCAATGGCTTGGTCTGTTATTAATCTGATTGTTTGGATTTTTAAAGGTATTTATCATCAGGAAGGTGATTTATAAATATTGAAATAAAGAAAGAATAACTCTCATTTTACAAATGGGAAAGTTGGAAAATTAAGAATATGAGAGGAGGGAGGTCAGTTACGGCCAGTGAAGTTCTTTGTTAATGGAAAATGCCAGGTAGTGTAGGAGCCAAGTATGGAGGAAGGGAAAACCCCTGTCTTTCCCAATAAGCAATGGGAAGCACTGGTGGAGTCAGGACTGCCTTAGTCAGCATAATTCAAGCATGACATTGCTGACTGGCTCACCATCCTTGTTGGCAGTGACAGTTTGCATCTGTGCCAA
Source organism: Gambelia wislizenii (assembly GCA_030847615.1). NCBI lineage: Eukaryota > Metazoa > Chordata > Lepidosauria > Squamata > Crotaphytidae > Gambelia > Gambelia wislizenii. The sequence goes on from JAUMIR010000004.1 coordinate 41,052,835, forward strand.
GAGCAATTAGACAATCAGCAAGCAACCAAGGTGCAGACTAAGGCTTCTTCTGTCTTCATCACCACCTTAATTCCCCAGTAGGTGTGGGGATCTTCCTTCTTCTTAGATGTTCTGTAGTGGTAGGTAGCACCTCCAATTAACAAATCACACCATTGGCAGAGTCATTGATAGTAATCCTCTCTGTGCACACAGCTAAAGAGTATTCAAACCCAGCTACCCCACACCCAAACTCAAGATGCTGTCTTCCCAGCCATCCAGAAACCTAGAAGGTAGAGTTGGCACCTTGTGAACTAGATATGGTCCTTTTAATTTCCTGATCCACTAGGAGAGAAAACAACTCTGGCACTCTTCCCTCCCTCCCATTTTCTCCATGATCTGGTCAACCACTTCTGTCCCTTACCTGCTGTGGTGGTAGGCACAAATCAAGGGGCTTGTCTATACAAGCCAATAAAATGTGGATTGATGCGCAGTAATGCCAATTTTCAGAAGCTTTCATTTGTCTCCGTGGTTGTTTTTTTCAAGATAGTAGGCATGTGAAGCCATATGCTTTTGTTGTTCAAATGGGCATACCTGTGAATCAAGATGGTGGGTGCGAGTGAATTACGCACATTTTTATTGTTACAAGTTTCTACCACCAAACAGTAATTTTTTAAGCAAATCCAAGGTGCAGAAGTGTGATCTTCCATTTAAATAAACAGAGGGAAAAAAGGAAAAAAGAGGCTGTTTTGTTGCCTCAGCACATAATAACTTCAGTGAACATCCAACATGGTGGTTCCAGGTGCTGCCTTGCCAGCAAACTCAGCCCCCTGCACAGTCTGACCAGTCAGCTTTTCACTTTTGCTTTTATTGGGAAAGCACAGCAAAGTGAATTGGTTGTCCCAACAAGTGGGAATGTGGGAACTTGCAGGCAAGTGAAAAGTTGGGAAAAGCCACATAGGCCTTTCCCACAGAGTATTTGGAGTTTTTGCCGCCCCTCCTTTTGAATATGGCAAAATGATGTGGGATCCCATTGGGACAAAAGGTATTCTCCTCAAATTCTATGAGGAGTATTTTCACCGTATAGACAAGCCCAAAGTGTAGAACAGAGAAGAGAGCAGCCGGGACCAGAGGACCATGGAAAGGAAAAGGAGGAATTGCTGCTTCCTTCTTTCCCCCTTTTTGGGAAGTCTGATTTAAAGGTAGGGTTTACAGATTTAATAAGGGACTGGGTCCCCATCCCTTTAATGGTTGGGTAGAAGAGGAAATTTCAGAAGGCGTTGGCTGTCACATAAACAACACGTACTGAAATTTCCTTTTCTTCACAACCATTAAAGGGAGAGAAGCTCTGTCCCTTAGTTTAGCCAGCAACCCTAAGTGAAACTAAATCAACAATGGCTGGTATCCTGTTGGTGAGTCCAAACTAAAGCAGAGCCATTTCATCAATCGTTGAATAGTGAGTTAACAACTAGATAAATATATTGGATTCAATGGGTCTACTCTAAGTAGGACTAGAATTTATGCTAATTATTGTAAAAGATTGGAGAACTGATGAGAAATTATTGTCAGGGTCCTTCCAAAGGGAGCAAGAAGGAAGGGCAGAGGTGAAAAATGTATTTCTCTGCCAGCTGCTAATGGTGAGCATACCATGAAACATGAAGAATGGCACCCCCATGGAGAATATTGAATGAACATCTTTTGTGGTGTCACTAAAGCTGGTGTCACCCCTCCCTGGACGGTGTCACCTTGTGCAGTTCAGCCTTTCCACAACCCCTAGTGCCACTACTGAACATCCTACTGTTTTTGTTGCCTGTGAACAGAGTGAAGAATTGAATTGGCTACTTCCCCCTCAGTCTCACATTTTAAATATCCAGGCAGTGTCTATGAACCAGATCTGGTAGTGCGGAAGCTAGAAATGGAGCCAGCTGTAATTATAAAAAGGCCAAAGGCTGGATGGGAAGGGTTTGCTAGAGTTATACCAAAGAGCTGGTGTAATCATACCAAAGGGAACTGAGCAAAGTTCTGGGAGAAGACCGAAGGCTTACCTATACCCTATCAGCTATTTCTTATCCTGGTTCAGCAGCTGCAGCATCACCCTTAATTTGAAAAGTTCTCTCCAAACAAAACAATGTGCAAGAGCATATTCTTCTACCCTGGGGAAAAATGAATCAAATTGAACCACATTTGACATATGGCCATCACCTACTAGAAGGTACTTGGCATATGACAGCAACTGTCATCTTCAGGAAAACCTCTATAGACTCTAAAACATGGGAGATAACAACATGTGAGAACCTACTGAACGTCAAAACATATTGAACATCAAAGCAGTGAATCAGCTGCTGAAGTCACTGAGTTAGATTCTTGTAGGGTTTATTTTCCTCTCTCTGAAAGAGAGACAGAATATTACTGTCTGACCCAGAGACCCTGGCCAGCAGTAGCATAGAAAGCTCATTGCGAGGAATGAATGACAAATTTGCAATATTTTTTTTCCCAGAATTTCAATAGAAGGGGGAAAAAATGAACATGGGAGAAAGTAAAACTGACAGATTTATCGAACAGCACAAAGCGCTTTAAGTGCTTATTTCTTCTCAGTCTAGTTTTAAAGCCCACATCTTTTTTTTCTTATCTTACTTTTAAAAAAATCTGACAATCTTCTCATCTTTTACAGCTATTTTGGAAACAGGTACAACAGCATAATCCTTGGTATGCTGGTATGAACAGTTCTTTTCAAATCTGGCCAGCTCAGCTGATTGAGAATCTCATTCTACTCACTTTAGATAAGAATCTCCTAAATTTACACAATTCTTCATCAATTAAAGCGAGGTGCTCTTTTTTTTTTTTTTAAGAAGCAGACACTGGGGAACAGTCAGTACAATCTTCAAAAGAAGCTGGAGACACATCTCAAGATGCTAAGAAATGTGTCAGGATTTTTTTAAACTAATAAAGTAATAATCTTTTGAATGCTTTATAAAAAGTCAGGAGAAACTGACAGATTTATCTGACCCATATTTCTCTACCTCGTATTGCTGAAAGGAAAATTTATGCATTTATTGGAGATTTGTTGGGTTGGACTCAGATTTAGACACAAGGAAATGGACAGGTGGAAATGAACTTCCCTGCCCTTGCATACCTACAGCAATATGCTACACAGAAGATCTGGGAACTCTGCTGAATAGGATGGGCTGTGATGTGTAGGGGTGAGATTAAAATTACTTTCTCTGGACTATAACTCCCTGAACCCCCAGGCAGCATGACATGTAAGCTTTCTTAACTCTATCAACATTTTGACAGGGGGTAACTTACTTTTTTTTTTAATGTATTTATTTAAATCTCCATTGCCATCCTCTTATCACATACTTATCTGTTTACATATCGTCTTACAGAATATTTACATATCTTCATACAATAAAGTTGATTTACAGCTCAAACAATCTTTCTCTTACATAGTCTTATACAACTTAAATTATATAATACCAAACAGCATTTCCATCACCCATCTTGACTTCCCTAGACTTACTTGTCCAAAAGCTTTATCTTATGTACAATCTATATCGTATCTTGGCTTCTCCTCCCATGTTCCTTGTTGCTACACCTTCTCATCTCACCCATTGCTTTCTTATATGTCCCGATTTTGCCGCTACCCATAATATTCACCAAAAGATCCAGCTTTCTACCCTCTTAAACCATTCCTCCTCCTCATTACCGTTATCTCCCTTGTTAACCGCCACGTCTACTCAAATATCGTATTACTGCTTCCCAATCCTTATTTATTTCATCTATGTTGCCCTTTCTGATTATCCTCGTCAATTTATCATTGTTCTTCATTTCTGCCATTTTATTTAGCCAATCTTCTATTTTTGGGGCCTCTTTCCTTTTCCAGTTAGCAGCTATATTGAGTCTGGCTGACGTGATTAAGTACAGCAGTACCCTCCAATGTTTCCTCTCCATTTGCCTTTCCAACACTGTAGTCATGTTCAACAAGTACAACTTCGGGTCCATAATAAAGTTAATCCCCAGCATCTTCTGTATTAATTTGTGGACCAACACCCAATACCTTTTTATAATTACACAGCCCCACCACATATGGTGCAGTGATCCCAACTCTTTATCGCATCTCCAACATTTTTGGTTTTCTACTTTGTATACTTTACTTAGTCTCACTGGGGTAAGATACCATCTATTTGAAATCTTATAAAAATTTTCCTTGAGATCTTGATTTGCTATAAAACAATTTGATTTGTTCCAAGCATTTTCCCATTCTGCCATAGTGATCTGTCCTCCTATATCTTTTGCCCACCTCACCATAGAATCTTTCACCACTTCTTTCTCTAATTCTCTTTCTAATAGAAGATTATAAAGTTTGGTAATTTTCTTCTTTCCTGTTTCCAGAATAATATTATCTAACTCGTTCTGTTTCGTCTGAAAACCGTATTTACTCCAATCTTTCTTGTATCTATCTTTCAGTTGGTAATATGTAAACCAATGAATTTCATAACCTGATTTTTGTAGATTTTCTCTTGTTTCCAAACTGTATACGTTATCCTCCATTCTTATTAACAAGTCTTTGTATCTTAACCATTTCCCCTGCTCTATCCACCTTTCTTGAAATGCTTCCATGGGCGATACCCACATTGGTATTTTCCCATAGAATTTTGATTTTATAATATCCCACACTCTTAACAAGGGGCCCCTTACCGTATGGTTTACAAATTCTTTGTCAATACTCGATTTTCCGTACCATAAGTATGCGTGAAGTCCAAATTTAATGTTGCCTCTTTCTAAATTTGTCATCCTTGGGTTAGTCAGTCTAATCCAATCACTCAACCAAATTAAGCCACATGCCATATAATACAATCTAAGATCCGGAACCGCCAAACCACCTCTTTGTTTTGCGTCTCTCATTGTTGGTAACTTACTTTTTGGCTCATTGTTGTTTGCTCTGTTCATGAGTTAGCTGAGCCAATAGCCAAAAAATAAAAATAAAAAATAAAATAAATAAATAAAAAATAAAAAATAAAATAAAAATGGAGTTGATTACTAGAAGAAAAACATTACTGCTGTAGTAGTCTTTGGTCTAAATCCTATTGTGAGCCCTAAGTAGAGTAGGTCAAATGAATTAATGGTAATTCGTAAAGTCAACACTTACATATGTTTCATTTCTTCAGTGGGTCTGTTTTAGTTTGGACTAGAAATAGAAATAAAAACCATTTTAACTTGATCAACCAATGTCCCCCCCCCCATGAACTTTCATGGAAATACAGAGAATACCTCGAATGCAAAACATATGAAATATTTCAAAAAGGTAGAGAACAAGGCAGGAGAGTTTAGCTCATACTAGCAAAATCATTCACAGGATGTTCACATGTCTTTATTTTACTGAATTCTACTCAAGGAGAATTTTGGAAACCCAATTTGACTATCATGGCTAAAAACTATTGATCATAAAACTATCTACCAGATTCTAGAGCCAAGGCAGTGTTCACAGTAACATCAGAATTTTCAGGTCTTTTCAGAATTTTCAGAATTTTAAATGAAAATAGATAAAAGATACATAACAATACACTTTGGGTCAAAGTGAGTGATGTACTACAATACAGCCAATCGATGAAGAGAACTTCCATAAGCATTGAGTTACCAAATTCCTATTAATTCAATGGGACTCCCATTTAGACAGATGAGAAGGAGAATTAAAAGGGGACAAAAATAGGGTCACAACCCTGAACATAACTGCTAAACGACTTGTGCACAGGGACAAAGAGCATTACTATAACAATCAATGCAGAGAAACAGAAGACCACAACAAAAAAGGTAAAATGAGACCTGTTCCACAAGATCCGAGAAATCAAAGAGATCAAACCAAGTGTGGGGATGCCCTACGACTAGCAGGGAAACACACTGCATGCTCAAGAAGAAATAAAAAGATGGTGAAAACAATACACTAAAGAACTATATAACAGAAAGGATGACAGATTCATTCAAGGAATACCCATTTGAAGATCAACCCACAATTTTAGAAAGTGAAGTGGAAGCTGCACTCAAAGCACTTGGGAGAAATAAATCACCAGGAACAGATGGCATTCCCATAGAGCTGCTACAAGTGATAGAGACAGAATCAAAATTTAACTAAATCAGCAAACAAATATGGAAAACAAAAGAATGGCTCACAAACTGGAAATGCTCAACATACATTCCACTCCCAAAGAAAGGGGACACCAGGGATTGCAATAACTACAGGACCATTGGATTAATCTCCCACACAAGAAAACTGATGCTCCTAATTCTACAACAAAGAATTTTACCATATATGGGGCAATAAATGCAAGATTTCCAAGTTGGGTTCAGAAGAGGAACAGGCACAAGGGACCAAATTGCAAATATATGTTGAATAATGGAGTGTACCAAAGAATTTCAGAAGAAAATCGACCTGTGCTCTATAGATTAGAGAAAAGGTTTTGATTTTGTAGATCATGAAAAACTATGGATTGCTCTTAAAGAAATGAGTGTACCACAACATTTGATCATCCTAATGCCTAACGTATACTCAGGACAAGAAGACACTATTAGGACAGAGCATGAAGAAACAAAATGTTTTTCAGTTGGCAAGGGGGTGGTCAGGCAAAGCTTCATTTTATTGTCCAATTTGTTTAACTTGTACGCTGAATATATCATACGCAAAGCTGCAACAGAATCTGAGGAAGGAGGTGAGAATATTGGAGGAAGGAACATCAACAATTTAAGATAAGGAGATTACACCATACTCGTAGAAGAAAATAGCAACCACTTTGAATGATTACTGAAGAAAGTAAAGGAAGAACATGTGAAGTCAGGTTTACAGTTGAACATTAAGAAAACAAAACAAAACAAAAAAAAAAAACAACTACCCACCGATGATTTACATAACTATCCAGTACACGTTTCTAGGATGGAGGACATCGCCTCCCCAAAATACTACTCTACGGTTAACTCGCCACGGGTCAGCGTAAGAGGGGCATTCCAAAAGAGTGATACAAGAACTCCCTGAAGCAACATCTCAGGCTCGGCTAAATTGATCACCAACAATGGTCCGCCCCAGCCTCACATTGGGAGGCAAGGAGACGCACTATCCACAATGCTGCAGCCTTATTTGAGAACTCACACCAAACAAGTCTTGAAGAGAAATGACAACACAGAAAGAATCACAACCTGGAAACATCACCCAAGGAGACCTTCTGCTGTGCTTTCTGCAACTGGACTTGTTTATCTCGGATTGGCCTTTTTAGTCATCAGAGTGCTTGCAGAAAGTGTGGGACGAGTCCTTCCTGAATCTTCATTTGTGAAGAAAAGCCAGAGAGAGACAGTAGACAATGAAGACATTGAGATTATAAAAGATTTCCTATACCTTGGATCAGTCCTTAACCAAAATGGGCTCTCAGGAGAAATTAGAAGACCAGGACTTGGAACGGCAGCTATGAAGGAACTAGACAAAATCATCAGGTGTAAAGATATATTGTCCATGACATTGTAGAGCATTTTCCATTACTATGTTTGGTTGTGAAAACTGAACAGTGAAGAAAGTTGTTAGGAAGAAAATTAACTCATAGAATTAGTGGGGTGAAGTGCTATTACAAGGGGAGGAGGGATAGATGCTTAATACCCATCCCGCCTTCCATTTGCCCTGCTAACCCAGGGATCCTGGAGAAAGAACCAGACCACCCCCAGCATCCTTTCCTTGCTCCTATGCAATGCCAGGTCAGTCAAAAATAAGTCACACATCATTTATGATCTTCTCACTGATGAGAAGGCTGACCTGGCATGCTTCACAGAAACCTGGCTAGGTGATGACAGTGGTGCAGTGTGGGCTTAGGCTGTACCACTGGATACTGTGTCAATGTGAGCAGGTGAGGAAAAGTGGGAGGGGGCAGAGTAGCCATGGTTTATAAAAATAATCTTACCTTGACTAGGATGCCAGTCTGGAAACTGAATCACTTTGAGTGTGTGTACCTGAAGAGTGTGTGAGCCTGAAGACCAAGGATAGACTAGGAAGTCTGCTAGTGTAATGACCACCCCGCTGCCTATCAGACTCCCTGGCCAAGCTCATGGAGTTGGTCTCAGAGTTCGTGCTGGAGTCGCCAAGGCTTTTGATCCTGTGTGACTTCAACATCTCCCTTGAGACTGATTTATTAGGTGTAGCTTGGAAGTTTATGACATCAATAACAATCATGGGCCAACACATCCTGCAGGTCACACACTCAATGCTGTTTTCAGTTCTGGACAGATGGACCTGTGGGTGGAGGTATTAAACACCTCCGCATTGTCATGGACAGATCATTGTCTGGTTAGGCTAAGAATCATGGCTGTTATCTGCACCTGCAGGGGTGGTGGACCCATTAGGATGGTTTACCCTCGAAGCTAATGGATAATTTTGGATTCCAGCAAGCCTTGGAGGGTTCTTTGGCTAGTTCAGACAGTGATTCTGTCAGGGCCTTGGTTAATAACTGGAACCAAGATCTGACCAGGGCTATCAACACAATCACTCCTAAGCATCATCTCCGACCTGCTTCTAACCAGGCACCCTGGTATACACAGGGTCTCAGGTTCATGAAGCAGGAAGGACAATGACTAGAGCACCAATGGCAGAGAACTCGACTCATATCTGACAGGACGCAGAGAACACCTTGAATCCTAGGAATGGCAATGCGTGCAGCGAAGAAAGCTTTCTTCTCTGTACACATTGCATCTGTGAATTCGCATCTAGCAGAACTGTTCAGGGTGGTAAGGGACCTAACTCAGGTGTCTTCCTCCCAGAACTCATTGCTAGAACCTTTTGTAGTTCTCTGTGATGCTTTTAACAACTATTTCACAGATAAAATCTCTTGGATAAGAGCCAACTTGGATGCCACTTCTATAGCAGAGGTTAACAATGCAGTCTCCAGCAACTCCGTGAGTAGGATTATACTGGATCAGTTTCAGTCGGCGAATACCGAGGATGTGGAGAAGTTGTGTGGGTCTATTAGGAGGACAACTTGCACCCTCGATCCCTGCCCCTCATGGCTGGTTGTGTAGGGAGGAGATGCAGTCAAAATGCAACTAAAATATATTATAAATGCATCTCTCAGGGAGGGGAATTTTCCATCATGTTTAAAAGATGTGGTCATACGGCTGCTTCTAAAAACAACCCTCCCTGGATCCCCTGGACTTCAGTAGTTATAGACCAGTCTCAAACCTTCTGTTTTTGAGCAAGGTAACTGAGAGAGAAGTTGCCCTCCAACTCCAGGCAGTCTTGGATGATACTGATTATCTGGACCCATTTCAAAACAGCTTCAGGGCAGGGTATGGAGTGGAGACCACTATGGTCACCTTAGTGGATGATCTTCACCTGAGTATCAACAGGGGAAGTGTGTCCCTGCTGGTGCTCTTGGACCTCTCAGTGGCTTTCAGTACCATCAACCATGGTATCCTTCTGGAACATCTGAGGGAGTTGGGTATCAGAGGCATTGTGCTTCAGTGGTTCTTGTCTTATCTCTTGGGTAGATTCCAGATGGTGATGCTTGGGGACAGCTGCTCCTCTAAGAAGGAGCTTACATACAGCATCCCACAAGGTGCCGTGCTGTCCCCAATGGTGTTTAATATTTACATGAAACCGCTGGGAGAGATCATCTGGAGGCATGGGGTGGGGTGTTACCAGTATGCTGATGACACCCAAATATATTTCTCTATGCCCCCAGCAATAGCTGCAACTAAGGATGGTGTGTCCCCACTGGATGCATGCCTTGGAGCGATAATGGGCTGGATGAGGAAAAACAAACTGAAGCTGAATCCAGACAAGACAGAGGTACTTATTGTTAGGTCTTCCAAACTGGGTTTGGAGGTGTGTCAACTGGCTCTGTACAGGGTTACACACCCCCTGAAAGACTGCATTGGCAGCTTGGGAGTGCTCCTGGACCCGTCGCTCCAGATGACAGCACAGGTTGATGTGATGGCCAGGAGTGCTTACTATCAGCTTTCGCTGATATGCCAGTTGCATCCCTTTCTGGAGTTGGAGGACTTAAAGATGGTAGTACATGCACTGGTAACTTCAAGGCTTGACTTCTGTAATACACTCTACATGGGGCTAACTTTATGCCTGCTCCCGAAAATCCAACTGGTTCAAAATATGACAGCCAGGCTGGTCACAGGAACAACCAGGGGTGACCATATCACACCAATATTAAAATTTCATCACTGGCTGCCAATTAGTTTCTGGGCAAGCTATAAAGTGTTGGTCATTACCTTTAAAGGCCTTCATGGGCCAGGCTACCTATGGGATTGCCTTCTTCCGTACAATCCGCCCTGTACCCTTAGAGCCTCTACGAAAAACTTACTCCAGCCAATTAAAACTAGGTTGGCCACAGTCACCCAGTGGACCTTCTCCACCACTGCTCCCAGACTGTGGAATGGCCTGCCAGAGATGTTCCGACATTTTGAAGATCAAGATATTTTTAAGAAGGCTATTAAGACAGATCTCTTCTGGCAGGCCTTCCCAGATTAGGTTAAATGCTTGGCTGTCATAGAATCATAGAATCATAGAATTGTAGAGTTGGAAGAGACCACGAGGGCCATCCAGTCCAACTCCCTGCCACGCAGGAAATCACAATCAAAGCATCCCCGACAGATGGCAATCCAGCCTCTGTTTAAAGACCTCCAAGGAAGGAGACCCCACTACGCTCTGAGGGAGTGCATTCCACTGCCAAACAGCTCTTAGTGTCAAAAAGTTCCTCCTAATGTTGAGGTGGAATCTCTGTTCCTGGAGCTTGCATCCATTGCTCCGTGTTCCAGTCTCTGGAGCAGCAGAAAACAAGCCTGCTCCATCCTCAGAGTGAAACCCCTTCAAATACTTAAACAGGGCTATCATATCGCCTCTTAACCGTCTTTTTTCCAGGCTAAACATACCCAGCTCCCTGAGTCTCTCCTCATAAGGCATGGTTTCCAGACCTTTCACCATTTTAGTTGCCCTTCTCTGGACATGCTCCAATTTGTCAATATCCTTTTTGAATTGTGGTGCCCAGAACTGGACACAGTATTCTAGGTGAGGTCTGACCAAGGCAGAATAGAATGGCACTATTACTTCCCTTGATCTAGATACTGTACTTCTATTGATACAGCCCAAAATCACATTGGCCTTTTTAGCTGCCGCATCACACTGTTGACTCATGTTCAACTTGTAGTCTACTAGGACTCCATTTTATATGACTGTCATTTTATATGCCTCCCCAATTGCGCCCCGATTGCGTTGCAGAGGGGCGGGATAGAAATAAATTATTATTATTATTATTATTATTATTATTATCAGCCATTTTACATTTTATATCTCACTATTTTATTTTATTTTTGATTTCCATTCTGTGATTGTTTCTATTTTAAGTTTTTTAACATTTGTATAATACTTAAAATGTGAAGTGATTTATAATGATAGAAAATGTTCTATTGGTGCTGTTTTAATATCTGTATTGGACTGTTGTCCAATCTTTGTATGATGTTTGCCGCCCTGATCCTGATGGGAGAGGCGGGATACAAATAAATATTATTATTATTATTACTATTATTATATGAAATGAGGTGCTGGAGGAGAGTTTTTCAGATACCCATGGAATGCCAAAAAGATAAATAAGTGCGTTCTGGAATAAGTTGAGTATGAATTCTCCCTAGAAGCCATGATGACCAAATTGAGACTCTGGTACTTTGAACATATCATGCGAAGACATGACTCACATGAAAAGACAACCATACTTGGCAAGGTAGGCAGTAGGAAAAGAGGAAGCCCCCATTACAGGTGGAGAGACTTACTCAAGGAAGATACGGCCCTGAGTTTGCAAGACCTGAGCAGGGCTGTTGATGATAGGGTGATTTGGAGGTCTCTCATTCACAGGGTCACCATAAATTGAAATTGACTTGAGATCAGTTAACAACAACGTAGCTGAAACTGACAAAGCCATTAAGCCTATGTAAGTTATATAAAATGAGTAAATAAATGTGCAGATTAGGAAAATGAATTTTCCTATGGGGGGAAAAAGTCCACAAAGTCCAGCTCATTAAAAAACTAGGACAGGAAGGAAATGTAAATAGAATTTGGAGAAATGCAATGAAACTGAGATCCATCCACACTATGTAAATAATCCAGTTTAAAACAAGATTATTTGCCATGGCTCCTTCCTATTGAATCCTGGGATTTGTATTTTCACAAAGTCTTTAGCTTTCTTTGCCAAAGAGTGCTGGTGCCTCACCAAACTACAAATTCCAGGATTCTATAGGAAGGAGTCATGACAAATAATCCAGTTTCAAACTGGATTATTCATGTAGTGTGGGTTAGACCTGAGGTTGAGAGGTTTTGGCATCCCTACCCAGGAGGCTGGAGTGGGAAATCCCCTGACTAATGATAAATTCTGAGCTTCTGAGGATGGATTTCTGCAGTTGCATAACTGGTATCCTGATGGCACTATAACAATGTGTGATCACATTGTTAAGCACAAACTTGTACCCCACTTCCAAGGCACCCCACTTCTGGAATGTTAGCATTGCCCTGCACCCCATTTTTACAGGCCTCAGAAACTGGCAGAATTTTGGTTAATTCATAGAATCATAGAATTGCAGAGTTGGAAGAGACCACGAGGGCCATCCAGTCCAACCCCCCTGCCACGCAGGAAATCTTGATCAAAGCATCCCCGACAGATGGCCATCCAGCCTCTGTTTAAAGACCTCCAAGGAAGGAGACCCCACCATGCTCCGAGGGAGTGTGTTCCACTGCCGAACAGCTCTTACTGTCAAAAAGTTCCTCCTCATGTTGAGGTGGAATCTCTGTTCCTGGAGCTTGCACCCATTGCTCCGTGTTCCAGTCTCTGGAGCAGCAGAAAACAAGCTTGCTCCATCCTCAGCGTGACATCCCTTCAAATACTTAAAAATTATTATGGCCTTTTACAAGGGTAAAAGACAAGATGGTCTCAAAAGGTCATTTGAGTGCCCTGTCTTACCAGGAAGGCCTGGGGCTGAAGGGCCAAAAGAAGACACATTCCACATAAAATGGGAAGATAATAGATAGAGAAACCCTTTGTATTTGCTGATTGTGAAATCTCCTCTCCTCAACTCCCAACCTTAAAGAAGTTTCTTAAAGCTGTTAAAATTCAATCACTGGACATTAAGAAACACATTTAGCATCTTTCTCACCTTTTGTCAAGATCAGAAAACTCATTGTGCAATCCATGAAGGCTCATGGAACTCATTGTTTCGGCCCATGAAGTAACCAGTTCCCTCAGGTGTACTTGGAAGTATAAATATCACCCCCAAAATATGCCTCATTTGCACACAGTTCCATTTCTAGGGAACCCCATGTCCCTCTGTGTGGCCACCCAGTTTCCTCCATCCACTCTGCCAGACTGACTACAGGACAGGTTGTATTACCCAAGCAAAACCCTCTTGCAACCCTCTATCCCAAGCTTTCCTACTGCTTTTTCCTATAGCCTTGTGTGAATGCTTTTTTCTGGGTGAATGTGTGTGTGTTTGGTGTTATTTTTGAACTCCTTAATAAAAACCATACTTAATTTTAGATGTGTATGTCTTCCATCCAGATTATTACTGGTAGACATAGGTTTCAAGGTCCCCTTGTTACCCCCTTTTGCATAGCTAAAGTTGAGTTGCTGCTAATTTCCCCAACATATTAGAAACTTGATATTTTCTTGGAATTTTCCAAGGAGCATTTTGGGTAACAACATGTGCTTTTTAGTTCATTGAAGAAGGAGGTATTCAGTACTTCATAGAGCAATGTCATCCCACCGCAAGGCAGCGTCAAAGTGATGATGCACACCTCATGGTCATTTGTTGGTGGGGGAAGAGCAGATCTGGCCATTTAGTGACAGAGGAAGGGGGAAGTGTTGTACGGGCAGGTGTCACTCTTACATCTTGTGGTACTGAGTATTTATTTATATATTTATTTATGCATTTATATCCTATCCTTTAACATGGGATCTCGGGGGGGGGGCATATAATAGAAACAAAAATTAAAACCTTTCCAGATTAAACCATAAATAATTTAAACAAGATAAAAATATAGAATCATAGTATCATAGAGTTGGTAGAGTTGGCATGCATAAACACACAATCAAAGCACACCCAACAGATGGTCATCCAACCTTTGTTTAAAAACCTCCGAAGAAGGAGACTCCACACATTCCGAGACAACACGTTCCACTGTCAAACAGCTCTTACTGTCAGGAAGTTCTTTCTAAAGTTTAGGTGGAATCCCTTTTCCTGTAGTTTGAACCCATTGCTGTGTGTCCTAGTATCTGGAGCAGCTGAAAACAAGCTTGTGCCATCCTCAATATGACATCCCTTCAAATATTTAAACATGGCTATCAGGTCACCTTTTAATCTTCTCTCCCCCAGGCTAAACATACCCAGCTCCCTAAACCGCTCCTTATAGGGCATGGCCTCCAAACCTTTCATCATTTTGGTTGCCCTCCTCTGGACATGCTTCAGCTTCTCAATGTCTTTCTTGAATTGTGGTGCCCAGAACTAGACATGGACTTCTATGTGAGTTCTGACAAAACCAGAATAGAGTGGCAAGATTACTTCCCTTTATCTAGACACTATACTTCTACTGATGCAGTCTAGAATTACATTGGCTTTTCTGGCTTGCCGCATCACACTGCTGACTCATGTTCAGCTTGTGGTCCACTAAGGAGTTTGTCAGATGAGCCTCTGAAAACGTTTCTTTCCCACCGTATTTTAAACCATAAATGTGAGGGCAAAATAACTCTTTATATTGAACGCTGCCATAATAGCATGAAAAAGGCCCCCCATAGTTCTGCATTGGCAGCTGCACATGATCTCTGAGGTTTTCACATGAAGATGCGAGTGATCTTAAAAGTCTAAAAATAGCTAAATTAAGAAACAAAATGAATACACAGGCACTGAAACACACTTAAAAGCTTGCCTGCAAAATGGGGAGGTTCATAAAAATAGAGTCCTGTAGCTAGTTTTTGCATTCTCACCCAGACGTGTTCTGGTGGGGACCACCCATCGATGCTGAACTCATACCAGCAGAACAAGTCACAGTTTCAGATGCTCACAATCATGTGAAAAAAATGCCATGGCTGATCAATTAATGGCTGGCCTGTCAATAAAAATCCCCCCACCTTATTTACAACATAAGAATGTGAAAGCCTGACATCATGAGAAATTGGTGCCCTTTTGCGTTCATTGGGTGTCATTATGATGCCATATTTGCCACATCTGGTAAAGTCCTAAGACTCCTACAGATCCCTTTTGCATGCACTGCTATCAAGGCATGTGTCCCATCCTATATCTGTGCATTTCATTTTTTCTGCCTAAGTGTAATACTCTAGATTTCTCCCTGTTGAAATTCATTTTGTTAGTTTTGGCCCAGCTTTCTAATCTGTTAAGGTCTTACTAAACAAAACAACTTAAAAAGCTACAACAATTTAAAACAATGCACACTTTGCAATGAATTCCTCCTCAAAGACTTTAATAAAAAGTCCTGGTTTGGGTTGGTGCCAGAAAGAAACCAATGTTGGCACCAGTTGGATTTCCATGGAGAGAGCACAACTGAGGAGGCCCTCTCTCATGTCATCCACTATGTATTGCCATCACATGTGGGACATAGAAAAGGGTCGCTCCTACAGAATGCAATTCAGACAGGTATATAAAGGGAGCAGTGCTCCTTCAAGTACTGAGGTCCCAAGCTGTTTAGGGCTTTAGATCTCATCACCAGCACCTTGAATTCAGAATGGAAATGACTTGGCAGCTAATGCAGCTGCTTTAAGACTGGTGTTACATGATGTGTATATGGTCCTTTGGTCAGGAATCTTGCTGCCGCATTTTGCACTAGCTATAACTTCCAAGTCATCTTCAAGGGCCACCTCCTATGGAATGCAACGCAGTAGTCTAATTGGAAGTTACCAATGCGGTGATCATTGTGGCTAAATTATCCATAATTTATGTGCTGTATAAAGAATTGCACTTGCTGTAAGGTCATATGACCTGGAACTGAGTGGTGGTAATGCAAATATTTAGATATTTATCACAGTTTGGTGTTAATTTTAGAATTCTGCAGTATAAGAAATGTAGCAGTTTCAGGCAAAGTAAAAAAAAACACATAATCTGTCTGGACTAGAAATGGGAGCTTATATCAGCACTAGCAGGGGATAGAGGCCTTCACTACTAAACCAGAGGTCACAGGCCTCTTTAAGGATGTAGGACAGGTTGTGTGACACACATTGCTCCATTCTCTAACAGAGGGAAACACCCTAGCTCTCATGGAGAATGGCTCTGGATTCCCATGTTGACTCCTAGCATTTGTCACCTGAGAGGATTGCATTTCTTTGTTTAATGGCACAGCCAGCCACAATAACAGTATGTGTGCACAGTGGCTGAAGTCTTGGGCCTAGAACACTGGAAACTGATTAATCCCTTGCTGTGAACATCGATAGGCTGACTTGGACAAGCCACATCATATCATTATCTCACATCATAGCCTACTTCACGGGGTTATTGGGAGACTAATGATGTTTCTCTCATGTCCCTGGAGGAAGGGTGGAACCCAAATGCAAATAAGTCTAACAGGCATGTTATACACCCTGTAAAAATTATACTAGGAATTGGCAGGTACATGGTCTAGCTGGGTGTAACTCAGACGTATGTCTGTAGTGCACCAGAAACTTGTGATTTGTATCTCAAATTATTGTGAATCGTTTATGCAACCCAGAACTTGACATACACCCCATCTGATTTACATTTCACTCTCAGGTTTTCCCCAATGCAAACCTCTCCTCATTTAAGTAGAGTCTCTACTATAGCAGCTTTTAGATTATTCAAACTGTATTACTGTTTTTAGCCTGTTTAACCTCTTTTAGTGATATTGTAAGCTGCCCTGAGACTTCTCGCTATTTATTTTAATAAATAAATAATCCCTGAAGTAATTGAGAGCTTACTTTCAAATTTAAATCGGAGCATACAAACTATGGAATCAAAAGCTGATGCCAAAACTGAAAAGGCAATTTAAAAAATCTTTTCAAAACAGGCCCCTTAACTAATTAAATGAATAGTTAGTGCAAACTATGCTAAATTTAATGACAAAACATGTTCTTGGATACTGTCAAATATTAGCTTTACCTGTTGGTCAGAAATCATATTGCCAAACAATAATCACTATACCCAAGGCCATTCAAAATATATATTGCTGCTGTGTGTCAGCTAGAAGACACACATGGTATCAGATATTGATTTATATTGGGGAAAAATGAATTCTAAATGTTGATATATACCAGTACCTATACCTACCTCTATACATCAGATTTAGACCAGGATCATATTGACAAACTATGTCAGTTCTGGTGATGTAGCTACATTTAATGACATTATACAAGGAGGTATCTTGTACCACCCTGTGCAACGCCATCACCCTCAGTAGACAAGAGCATCCAGGGAGCTTCCACGTGTGGTTCCATTCTCCTGGCCACTGATTAGGTGTGGTTCAGTGTTTGTGTACATTCTAACTTCCCTTAAGGGCATGGTGGGGGTGGGAGGAGCAGTTCTACATTGGGATGGAGGATGCTCCTTCTTCCTTGGGTGTACAAGATCTACTGGAATGTGCCCTTGCACAGTCTCATTCTTGATCTATGGCTGGAGAATGGAGTCACCCTGGGAAGGCCCCTGATGGCTCCTGTACACAGGGGAAGAAGTGCGGACAAGGGAGTCTACTCTACCTCATTTACACTGTGCTTGCTGGATTTAGGCTACAGATGGCTCTGCAGTCTTATCAATCAACATGAGTGCATCAATGGGATAGAAGAAGCAGCTCATATAAACTGCACACATCCTCTGCTCTGTAGGAAAGTAAGGAAATAAAAAAAGATAATTCTTAATGAATTGCTGCTCCTTTGTAAAAAAAGAACAGGTAATTTGGGGCTTATCTAGATGATGAAAATACTCTTTGTAGGAATACGAGAATATGATCCATCCAAATGAGATCCGAAGGGGATTTGTGGTATTCAGAGGGAGGGGGCTAAAAACTTCATAAACTATGCAGTAAAAGGATTTTGGTTTTCCCTGAAGCTTCCTGAAAAAAATGTGCTTAGTTGCGCATTTTAGCACATGTGGCTGTCAGAAATCACGTTGCTGTGCATTTTCGCTCAAGTGCCATTTATGAGCATGTATGCCTGCTCAGTTCGAATGAATGTGAATAGATGTAAATAGGTACAGAAATGGTGGAGACAAAACAACTTTGCTGTGGATGGGCAAAAATGTGCACCCACTCACAGTAAACCATTGTGTCTAGATGAGCCCTCAGAATCCCACCCCTACAAAATCCTAGGAGAAGCTAGGAAGGATGATTTCAGAAGATCTGTAGTTACAGAAGTGCCACATCCAAGGATCCTTTGACATCATAAAGAACACAAATTCCCTCTCTCTTCACTGAAGTGGTGTGCTTTTGCATCCAGCTCCCATCATGTCTGCTAAACAGAGTTTGACATTCCTTTAAGACATCTCATTCCTCAAAGACATCTGCAGCATGCTTTCTTCAATGTGGCATAGCGACCTTCAATTTCTTCTTCCATGGCAGCTTGAATCCACCTCAAGATCTTGGCAGCCCATTTGAGAATCCAAAGTATGTGGTGACTGCCTGCCTTAAATCTGGATAATTTAATTACCTCTGGAAGATTGATATCTTTCACTGCTGTGCCACATTATTATTACTAATGTCAGCCACTCCTGCTGCACACACAAGTTCAGACAGATGACCCACAGAGACAGGTCACTGAGTGCAGGGATCTATTGAGAGAAGGACAAGGCAGAGCACATGCTGGATTGTAAACTTTTCCATAAATCTTTTTCTCCTACTACGACTTTGATTCTGCATGGGGGGGGGATTCCCCCATTTGGTGAAAGTTCAAGGGTTAGGTTGTATGTCTTAGAAGAAAAGCTTGGAAAGTTATTTGTCTGGATTATCACTAGCCATGCTGGCTGGGAGATCCTGGGAGGTTTAGTACAAAAAGATAACTCCTCCCACTTCTGCTCAATAACCCACCTTCATATTACTAAAAGAAAGAAAAGGAACAAACATTAAATTAGTACATGTGCCTGTGTTTCTAAAAGACATGAAAGTAACAGGTCATTTTAGGAATTTATTTTGTTCTATTTTGAATTGCATTCATCTTATTTATTTATTTAAATTTTGTTTTATACTCCATCTTTCTCCCAGTAAGGAGGCTTACTGTCTTTTAAAACAAAGTCTAACTACTAAACAGTTAATACAAGTAAAACCAACAGCATTAAACCAAAATTCTGTTAAAAACAGTTTAAGAAACACATTTAAAATCTAGTAAAATAGAGATACAACATAGCCCATTAAAAGCTCCATCTACTGCAGCAGGTTTCTGCTGGAACAAATATTAGCCATCACCTTGATGAAATGAAGAATATTGCGGGAGGTAGCCTCTCTAATATTCTGCTTCTTTTCTCATCAAAGATGATATCAAAGAATTATAGCATACTTACATCCATGTTGGGTTTGGACACTACATATGTTACAGTGGATTTTGTTTTTAACTTTATGGTATTTAACTTTATGGTTGAGTTAAAACAAAGTCATTGGATGGAGTTAGGTCAGTGCCAGGGCTAGCAATCTGTATTCTTTCTCCCACTGAGATGGTTCTACTGCTCCCATTTCACTTCCTCCCTAGCTCACACCATCTCACATAACTACAAGAGAACTTGAACTTGAGGACTTCACTGGGGCAAACTCTGCAGATGGCTAGCCAGTAATATTGGCTTTGCCCCTCTCCCCCACCAAAAAAAAAACAAAAAAAAAACACACACATGAAGAAAAACCTATGTGTGTGTTAGGAACCCATGTGTTTGTATAAAAATTATGCAGTTTGCATAAACACAAAGATTCTTGCACAGAAAAAGCATGCACAGTTTTTCTGCATGCATTTTCTGTATCATTTGGATTTCTAGCCCAAGCATATCATAGAGTCATGTTGGAGGACCTAGAGATTCCTAGAGAGAACACCTCTTGCATTTACTAGATCATCAAGTGCAACTCTATGGTCAACTTCCAGTGGAAGCATGCATCCCTGACATTTCAGACGATCCTTGCAGTGCAAGGATCAAGCGGGAGAGCTTCATAGCTGCAGCATGGCAGGGGGTCCATTTCGGGCGACGCCGTCCCTGCAGCGAAATCATCCGTGTCTCTTCCGTTTAGCATTGGAGCCTGCCGCACCATATTCAGCCAGATTTTATTCATGGAGGTCCGTGAATAAAATCTGGCTGAATATGGCGTGGCAGGCTCCAATGCTAAATGGAAAAGACACAGACGATTTCAGTGCAGGGACGGCGTCATCCAAAATGGACCCCCTGCCACGCTGCAGCTACGAAGCTCTCCTGCTCAGTCCTTGCACTGCAAGGATCACCTGAAAAAGTCATTACTGACAAATGGCAACAGGCCTGCAAATTCCTCATGAAAAGAGATGGGGTGGAGGAACCATGCCTGCTTCAGCAGGGAGAACCATGAGAAAACTGCTGAAATAATTTGTCCTGAAGAGAGGCAGTGTAATGTAGCATTTTGAGTGCCGGATTAAAACTCTGAGAGACAAGGGTTTGAATCCCTGCTCCGCCATGGAAATCTAATGGGTGACCTTCAGCAAGTCTCACGAGATGATCAGACATGGCTAATGTGGCACCAGAATAATGACATTGGAATGCAAAAGGGCACCAATATCGCATGACCTTTTGCATTTTGCTGTTGCTATTCTGGTGTTTCTTTTTATTGATGGGCTGAGCCGTCAATAGATCACTCATCCTGTTTTGATGCCATCATTGCTGGCGTCTGAAACCTTGCACCATTGTCCTGCCGTGAATACAGCATCAATGGGTGGTCCTGCCAGAACATTTCTGGGTGGGATCATGAAAACAAGGTAGGCTACCTGGGCTACTTGTTTGTTTTTTAGTGTGTTTCTGTGCTTGGTGTAACTTTTTGTGTATTATTTTTCTTTTTATTTTTGAATTCCAGCGCTCATGTCTTCTCACGAGAACAGGCAGGATTTCGATCCAGGAAGTGAACGAAACTCTGTTAGAGCTCCGTTCATTCCTGGGCTGCCTGTTGACAGAAAAGAAGGTAAGTGTGATGAGGAGGGTCATTGTGCTGGGACAGGGATGCTTTTTGTGTTCCTGTCTGATAATCTCCATACTCTCTCAGCCTCAGAGGAAGGTCATCGAACCCCCCCCCCCCAATAAATTTTGCCAAGAAAACTCTGTGATAGAGTTTGGGTCTCTGTAAGTCAGAAATGACTTGAAAGCACACACAAACAATATGCTCTGTCACAAAGAAGTGAAATAAGTGTTCATTGACATCCCTAGTGGGCAGTATCCATTGTTGAACTTCTGGCAGAATAGCAAAATCCAACAGAAATCAGAATAAATCTTACTTTCCCACAGCAGCCTCCTTTGTACTCCCAAGCTTGCTCTAGAGGTCTGAGAAATACTCCAGAGCTAGTTTTTGAGCGGTACAAAAAGCCATGGGGGTGGGAGTGGGGAGTGAGAAATGCTTGACCTGTGAGGTTGAATTCAAACATGTGGCGCACTGTTCCCCCCCCCCCCGTCTTTATTGTTTTTTCAGGTTTTTAGTTGTGTGAAGTAGAAGCAGCACACTTGACACAGAAGGTTTGCAATAGCATAGCCAATTACTATTTAAAGTACATATTTACAGTCAATTTCATTTTGAAAGGAGCCTTTTAAAAATTGTGAATAAAAATACAAAATTGCAACACATTCTGGAAAGAGATAGATTTTAAATGAAAAGTGTTACACACACACACACACACACACACGACATAACCAACAAGTAATGCATTTACTGGATATCATCCTGAAATACATGAACAGGATCTAAACCACACAAAACAATGTACTAAAATTAAAACTACTATAGTAGCACAAGGAACAGTTGCCAGATTATTATTATTTTTGTTCCTTTGTACAGTATCTATCTGTGAGTTCTTCAGCATCAGATAATTTCTAAGCAGAGGCTTCAAACAAGATATGTGAGCTGGCAGCATAAGCCTTTTAATGTGAGGTCATAAGTATTCCTGACTATAAGAGGTGAACTATTTCTACTGCTGAGGTAAGCATGCCAGTTTTTCATGCTTATTCTAACTATTTAGTGAGAGCAAAGTCTCTCTTGGAATCATTTGGCCCCTCACAGCAGAGAGTGGATAGCACCAGAAACAGTGGCAGTTGCAAGGTGTTCTGTGAAGCATCCACCATTTTAATACCTGCCAGTGCCTAGGATATTTGCATCTAATAATGTAGAATGTTGGAGTCTGCATACTTTCACTATTGGAAAGAGATTTGTACTTCAAAGTTGGAATGAGAAACATTTCACCATCTAATGTTCAATGGTCAGAAGATCTTACTGTTCTAGCTATGCATGAATATAAACTTTACAGGCATCAACTTGAAGAAAATGCATTTTTGGAAACAGGATCAGCTTATATCAATCTACAGTACATGCATAGCCCTTGTTCTTACCCTATGTATTTCTCCTTCTCTTTCTTTTTTCCTCTCTCATTTTTTTCTGTTTCTTTTCTTCATAATCATACTTTTAAAAATCCAATAAAATTACTTTTTTAAACTATAAACTTCACCTAGACTTCAATGAGAGCATCTTCTATTCCTGCCCAATATCGTTGAAGGCTCTCAGAACCCCAGGTTCTGAATCTGGGTGCTGAGTCCTCAAAGGTTACTCTCTTCTCTCTTCTTCAGACCCACTTTTCATGTGAACCAACACTTAATTCAGTCCAGTCTAACCTGTAGCACTTAGTAAGCTCTTATGGGAGGAACTTGAAGATTTCATACACTGGACAATACTTATGACCCTTTGCCAAGATTGTGCATTGCCCCTGAGCTTAATTTAAGCTTAATTTAAGCATTATCAGTCTTTGGATATTAGAATAAATAGGACTTTAGTATATGTATCTTTTGGAGGTTAATGATCTTAATAAAAATCCATTATGTTAAGTGGTGATCTTAACAAAGAGAAATAAAAGGGGAGATCTACAACAGAAAACATCTACAGAGTAAGACCATTTATCATTTATCATACATGAGTATTATGAAAAGGAAACAACTTTACATCAAGTATTATATTTTCTCTACTTGTGTCTCGAAGCTTCTGTAGAGGTGTGTGATGTCATTTGGTGTCAAATGATATCAGTTGGATTTAAAGTTCCATCTGGAGCTCTGAAGTTATGAACTTTTGTATATATAAAAAAATAATGTTACATGTTTTCTAGAGAAATTAAGCGCCGGTTCAGACGAGGGAATAAAATGTGAATTGGGGCACAGAAATGCCAATTTGCAGCAGCTGTCATCTGTTTCGATGATTTTTTTTGCAAGATCGCTGGTGTGTGAAGCTCTCTGTGTTTCGTGTTCACACAGAGGCATGCCAGCGAATCAAGATGGCGGTAATGAGTGAATTACTTGTGGTTTTGTACTCCCCAATTTGCCCCTGCCAAACAATATTTATTTAAAAAAAATAACTCCAAGGTACGGAAGAGTGATCTGCTTAAATATTTTTTAAAAGGGAAAAAAGCCTGTTTCATTGCCTCAGCACACAATCACTATGGCGACAGTCCAACATGGTAGTTCTGCGAACTGCCATCTTACCAAGCTCCACCCACTGCACACATCTGACCAATCAGCTGTTCTCTTCAGCAATGCAATGCAATGTGATTCAGTTGTCCTAACAGGCGAGTGTGCAGATTTCCATTGGAGTTTGTAAAAAAATCAGGAAAAATCCTGGAGACTTCTGTCATGGGCTTTCCCTGACTTTTGCTCCCTCTCCCTCCAGAAAGGATGGAATGCTACAGAATCCCATTTGAACACGGGATTCCCTGCAGATTCTAAAAGGTTATTTTTTTTAACCATCTCAACTACCCCCAAGGTAAAATGTGGTTATAGGTGACATGTATCATATAGTTAACAAAGTAAAGATCTTTTGGAAGATGGTGAGGGTATTGAATGCTGGGAATGACTAATGATTGGCTGAATGTTTGTACGGATTTTTTTTTTAAAGGCTAAGTAGAAGTCAGAGAGTTAGTATATGAGTTAGACAGAGAGAGTGAGAGATAAAAGAATCAGTATTAGGAATATGGGAGAGAGCTGTCGGTTGGAGTGAGTTAGTTAGGGCCACTCAGGATTTAGAGGTTTTAAATAAATAATCTATGTTCAACTTCCTGACAGTAAGAGCTGTTCAGCATTGGAATGCTCTGCCTCATAGTGTGGTGGGGTCTCCTTCTTTGGGTTTTTTTAAACAGAGGCTGGATGGCCATCTGCTTTAATTGTATATTCCTGCAGGGCAGGGGGTTGGACTGGATGGCCCTTGTGGTCTCTTCCAACTCTGATTCTCTTTAATAATTTTTTTTTTGTATTATACACCTGTGTCTATGAGAATGCTACAATAAGGGATATTGGAAAGCTTGAGTTCAGACACATGGTGTCTTTGGTGACACCAGTTATCCAAGGATGGTGGTGTCCAGTGGAGAGATTAGGTGAATGAAGCCTCACACAGGAACCACAAGGGCATCTAGAAGTTCCTCACATTTGATGCCATGGTGGTGGGACAGGAATGGGTCCTCACAGTGGTGGCAGAGATGGGGGTAACTAGAAGCCCTCACAGGAGCTACTACAGCGAAGCCCTGTCTTAATTCCCTGTAAGGGACAGAAGAGTATTTTTGCTGTGAACAGTACTTTGTGGTCATACAGACTTCAGACTTCTGCTGATTGTATTACACCATTTAATGATAACATACCTGTGATGCAACACAAATGACTCAACACCCTCTGATCTCTTCCAGGTTGCTCCAGCCTCTGACTCAGCATTCAGCTTGCAAACAAATTAAAAACTGGTGACTTTTGAGGGTTTTATCAGGATAAATTTAGGGGTGATGTTAGGACTGTGTAAAATAGTCCTTTAGAGTGTTTTGAAAAGTCCTATTGTTTTTATGTGGTCTGTTGAAGCTTGGCTATGCAATAGAGGCTATATACATGTATCGCCACCACCTACGACTCCTCGAGCGCTTTCATCAGCGCTGTCTACGCACAATCCTAAATATTCACTGGACTGACTATGTGACGAATGTTGCTGTCCTTGAACAAGCAGGGATCACCAGCATTGAGGCCATGATATTGAGAACACAGCTGCGCTGGGCAGGGCACGTTTCTAGGATGGAGGACCATCGCCTCCCAAAAATACTACTCTACGGTGAACTCGCCACGGGTCAGCGTAAGAGGGGCGCTCCAAAAAAGCGATACAAAGACTCCCTGAAACAACATCTCAGGCTTGGCCAAATTGATCACCAACAGTGGTCCGCCCTGGCCTCACATCGGGAGGCATGGAGACGCAATATCCACAATGCTGCAGCCTTATTTGAGAACTCACGACGAACAAGTCTTGAAGAGAAACGACAACGCAGAAAGAATCACAACCCAAAAACATCACCCAAGGAGGCCTTCTGCTGCGCTTTTTGCAACCGGACTTGTTTATCTCGGATTGGCCTTTTTAGTCATCAGCGCGCTTGCAGAAGGCGCGGGATGAGTCCTTCCTGAATCTTCGTTTGCGAAGAAAAGCCAGAGAGAGAGAGAGAGAGAGACATGTACAGGTAGAGAGCCAGCATAGTGTACCAGTTTAATGTTGTTTTTTGATACGTTTGTTGCTTCTTGTCATTTTAATGTACAAATATTCTTTTGCCATTAAAAAAAAATCTCAGAAAAGTGCCACATATTAGTTCATTCATGGATGTCTTGCTTGTGTTGCCATTTTCACATGGTCTCTTTCTGTTTTCCCCTGAGCCTTTTTTTTTTTTTTTGGTAAATTAAAATCTCTCTAGAATTTTAGCACTATTTCTATAAGTGCTGCAATACTGAGTGCAGACTTGGATATGGAATTCAGAATGCACCTGAATGTACTAGGACAGGAAGAAGGGCTGTGTTCAGCCAAAAAGTGAATTTTGGTAACTGATGGGAATTACTAGGAGATATACTGGGTAATATAACATTAAATACCAAAGCCACAATCATACATGGCATAGTATTTCTAATTTCTACGTATGGGTGTGAAAGCTAGACGGTGAAGAAGGATGGTAAGAGAAAGATAAACTTATTTGAAATGTGGTAATAAAGGACAGTTCGGCAGATACCACAGACTGCCAAAAATAGAAATAAAAGGTTTGTAGATTAAATCGAGCCTGAACTCTTACTAGAAGTCAAAATGACTAAACTGAGGCTTTTCTACTTTGAATACATCATGTGATGGCACAATTCATTGGAAAAGATGAGAAAGCTCAGTAAAGTGTAAGGCAGTAGGGAAAGATTACACATTACAGATGGATTAACCAATCTATGAAGCCATGGCCATGAGTTTGGAAGTCCTCACCAGTGCTGCTGATAACTGAAGTTTATGGAAGTTTCATTCATAGGGTTGCCATAACAACTATTAACAACAGAAACATTGTTTTAGTCTCAGAAATAAAATGGGTAAGTACCAGTAATGAAATATACCATGTCCAAAAACAGTTGGCCAATCTGGATAAGCCGCATTATGTTCCATTCTGGCACAGCAAATTAATTTTGCACTGCCCCCTCTCTTCTGTTGGCCTGAGAGAAACCCTGCTGCAAATCTGCAGGAAGAGCTCTATCAGGGAACTGTCTAAGGACTTTATCAGACGCCCCCTTAAAATGTTCTTTTGCCAGCATAAAAAAAGCAATTTTTATGCTGGCAAAAGAACGTTCTCCCCCTCCCCATTCTTACCTCCTTTCCCAGAAAAGGCTCCTCCAGTAATAAAGAGGTAGTGAACAGAGCTCCATTTACTTCATCTTTTGAAATACCACACAATTTCATCACACGAGAAATTCAAAAATAAAAAAAGAAACAAGTCTCAAAAAAATTAAACAAAGCACACACACACACTAGAAGAAAAAACACCTCCAAGTAACCCAGGGTGGGTCCAAATAAGTTTGTCACTTACCTGGATGTCCTGATCTGACCCGGAAGTGTTCTGCCAGCCTGGCCATTGTCTGGGTAAGTATGAGATTTAAAGGGACAGAGGCTTCGCATGCTGCAATGCCAGCAAAAAGTGGCAGGGAAATCTATTGATGGATTAAGCCATCGGTTAAAAGGTACAGACTTTGGGCTCTTCTTAACCGCAAAAGGGTGACGTCGTCTGATCCGTGCGCCCTTTCGCGGTTATGTGGTGTCCTTATGACACCATATTTAGTTTGTCTGATAAAGTCCTAAGACCCTGGGGAATCCACACAACACAAATAATCCAGTTTGAAACTGGATTATTTTCACAGCTCCTTCCTATGGGATCCTGGGATTGTAGTTGTTAAAATACAATTAAAGTATCAATAGAATTAGAAAAAGATTTGAAACAAACCTACTACAATGTCAAATGATAAAAATCAATGGGACAACAAACTGTTATAAGCCCTTGCAGTTACAACAGAAAATTTTTTCACTTGCTGGCAAATGCAAGGAGGGCTATCCTAAATCCACACAACACAAATAATCCAGTTTAAAACTGGATTATTTGCATAGCTCCTTCCTGTGGAATCCTGGGATTTTTAGTTTTACAAGGTTTTTAGCTTTCTCTGAGAAAGAGAGCTGGTGCCCTTGCCAAACTACAAGTCCCAGGATTCCATAGGAAGGAGCCATGCAAATAATCCAGTTTCAAACTGAATTATTTCTCTAGTGTAGATGCCCCCCTGTGGTGTACATTCCCCTCCCCAGCTTGCATTATCTGCAATGTTTGCTCATCCTCAAGCCATCCACTTGTCAGAATATCAAAGGAAACAACTTCAAATCTCCCCCCACCCCTATCCCAACTACCCCCTTCCTGGGGCTTCCAGCTGTCCTATATTTGAACGAATCCCAGGTGCTGTAGTCTATGTTTCACAGGAAGGAACTGGCGATCCCCTTCTTAACTATTCCTTGCTTAAGGAAACTCTATAAAATTCATGGGGTTGCCATAAGTCAACAGGAGACTTCAAGGCACATATACACATTAGAGACCCTTCGTTAAAAAAAAAAAAAAGACTGGGGCCTTACTCTAAGAGACCACATCTTCAGAATAGTTTTGAAAGGAAAAAGAAAAGGGTGTGTGAGAGAGAGATTCCTGGGGTTTGGAGTTTTACAAGGTCTGTAGCCTTCTCTGCCAAAGAATACTTGTACCACACACCAGACTTCAAATCCCAGGATTCCATAGGAAGGAGACATGGCAAATACAGTAATCCAGTTTCAAACTGGATTATTTGTGTAGTATGGATTTGGCCCCTGATAATAAACCAGTGAGCAGAACAGTGCATGATAAGGCTGGAAAAGAGCGAAGCAATAGGTTGACCCTTTGAAGGATTTGCTTTGCTCTGTATCAAGTGAATCCAAAGCTCCTTCTCCCCAACTCTATGCTGTCAAACATCTTGTTTCAGAGCCTTCAGAGCTGGATCCTCTTACCCGTAGAGGTACAATTCCATTCAGTGTTAATTTCCTGCTACAAGCTAGCTTGAGTGAACATCTTTGCACTCTAACTTGTTAGTACAAGTTTTTGTTCTGTGCCTTCAAGCTATTTCCAACTTATGGCAACTCTAAGGTGAATCTATCACAGGGTTTTCTTGGTAAAGTTTGTTGAGTGGGGTTTTGTCACTGTCTTCCTTTGAGGTTGAGTAAATATGACTTGCTCAAGGTCACCCAGTGGGTTTCCATGGCCGAGCAGGGATTTGTACCCTGCTCTCCTGGACTTCTAGTCCAACACTCAAACCACTACATCTGTATAGAGCATCTACTGCATAGCCAAGGTTCAATAGACAGCATAAGGAAAACAGGACTTTTCAAAAGCACCCGAAAGGACTATTTCACACAGTCCTGACATAACCTCTAAATTTATCCTGATGGAATTCTCAGTCACCAGTTTTTAATTTGTTTGCAAGTTGAAGTGCTGAGTCAGAGGCTGGAGCAACCTAAAAGAGATCAGACGGTCTTGAGTCATTTGTGTTGCATCATAGGTATGCGACCATTTTACTTGACCAGGCAGTCATCTTGTATTGTTGAAGTTCTGTATAAAAAATGATAGTCCTCAAGAGAAACTATGGTCCCTTTCATCCATGTTCATGGACCATCTTTGGTTCCTACAATGAGAGAATAAGTTATGCACTTCTACCAGATTTCCTCCACCTTTGTCTCTCTCTCTCTGGCTTTTCTTCGCAAATGAAGATTCAGGAAGGACTCATCCCGCGCTTTCTGCAAGCGCACTGATGACTAAAAAGGCCAATCCGAGATAAACAAGTCCGGTTGGAGAAAGCACAGCAGAAGGTCTCCTTGGGTGATGTTTTTGGGTTGTGATTCTTTCTGCGTTGTCATTTCTCTTCAAGACTTGTTCGGCGTGAGTTCTCAAATAAGGCTGCAGCATTGTGGATAGTGCGTCTCCATGCCTCCCGATGTGAGGCCAGGGCGGACCACTGTTGGTGATCAATCTGGTCGAGCCTGAGATGTTGTTTCAGGGAGTCTTTGTATCACTTTTTTGGAGCGCCCCTCTTACGCTGACCCGTGGCGAGTTCACCGTAGAGTAGTATTTTTGGGAGGCGATGGTCCTCCATCCTAGAAACAAGGGATATTTGCATGAACTGGTCCTCCAATGTACTCAGGGTTTTTCAGTGGTTTATGTGAATGGCACAGCCACTTTCATGTCACCAATACACACAAAAAGGACAAAATATGGCACAGATTTGCATAAATTTGTTATATGTTGATTTATATGTGTAGATACATATTTGGGCTGAGATCCTATTATTCCAGCAGTGTACTCATTCTGGAGGTCGTGACCATGACACTGAGGAAGATGAGGAGGAAGAAAGGCTGGTGATGATAAGAAGATAAGTTAGAAGATGACAGGAGGAGGACATAGCTGGCTCTGAGCTACCTATTCTAAGTCACCCCACGAATAGTAACTTGGTCTTGAGGACCCCTCCCAAGGCAGACATTTACAGAAAAGGTGGCAAAAACCCAGCCATGACCATGTCCCATTGCTGTTGCCCCCACAGGACAGCCCTTCAAATTAATGATGCTTTCATATATAGGAGTGTCTTCTGACAGACTTTCAACTGAACAGTAGTGGGAAACATATTAACCCCCTCAGATAGTTTTTCTGGCCCCCAGACTCTGGACACATCAGGACCCCATTCTACTACAAAATGGGGGAGTGTTCAAAAACAGAGACATGCCACACCTAACAAGTTAGGGAAAGCTTCTAATCACTTCCCATTTTGAAAAAAAAAGTTGAAAAACACATTTTTGGATAGGGTATAGTCTATAGCAGGTCTCTGGGGGACACACTGAATTCCACCACACCTGAAATAAAAGCACAGTCTATAAGATTCTCAGATGTGGCAAATGCAGCACTATAATGTTGAAATGAGACTGCAAAAGGGCTTTCATATTGCATGATGTCGTGCCCCAGCGTTCTGCAAGCTTTCTGCTGCTGTCAAGAGGGTATTGTTTTTTATTAGCAGGGAGAAGCCGCAAATTGACCTCCCTTGTTTTGTTTTTGTTTTTTATTTCGGTGGCTTTGCTTTTGTGCAAAACCATGCTCCATTTTGCTGCTGTGATCAATGGGAGGTCCCCGCTAGAACACTTCCAGGTGAGAACAGGAAAACTAGATACAGTACACTCTTTTTATGAACCCCCTGTCTTGCTTGCAAGTTTCCAAGTGTGTTTCAGTGCTTGTGTGTTTGTTTTGTTTGGTAATTTAGGTGTTTTGGGACTTTTAAGTGCGCTCGTGTCTTCTCATGAGAACCACCAAAATCTTGCCCATGCAAAAAACGTGGAAATAAGCAGCACGAACAGTTGTATTGCCCAAATTCAGGGGTGTCTATGTCTCATGATTACAGCAGCATGCGAAAAGAAGTGTTATTATACGAAGATACTTACGCTGTAAAATATAGTGATAAAAGAACATTTTTAGGTCCTTTCTGATAATCTCCTCTGTGGAAGAAAAAGAGAAGGGAGAACTTAGTCCTCTATTATGGGAATCAAAAACAGATCTTAGCAAGTGCATGAAAGGAAGCTAAGTGACTTCTGAAGGAAACAGGATAATAAGCAAAGAGATGTGAATAAAGCACCATGGAATGCTATGTTCCAGTACAGACAGAATTAATCCTGGGACAAGACCACTGATGATCAGTCTCTGAATTCAGGATACACAGTGTAGGGGTTCCCAATGTTAGGGCCTGGTTGTATCAGGGAGATGGGGTGGAATCTTCTAGTGAAAGCACTCTCTTGAAAATTACATTTACATTATATTGTATGTTCAACTCACTGCTATGGGCTGTACTGGCACAGTTGGAACAGGCAGGTTTAATTTTAATTTTTTGAATTTTTTTAAAAAATTCAAAGCCGAGCTTCGAAAACTTTCTTTGGTCAGATGACTTCTATTGCTGTTGCCACCACTGTTGTTTTTAAAAGAAGTGCTTGCAAAGGTCTTAAAAATGGACCTGCGAAAATAGTTTTGGAGGGGTTTTTTTCCTGTTCAGTACAGAGCTTGGGAACACTTAATTTCCAACCACAGAAATATTTCCCTCGTTTATTAAACTTGATTGTTATTATTTAAATTACATGCTCTGAGCAACTGTGGCTGGGGTTTAACACATTACACTTAATGGCATCACCAGGACCTGGACCCTGTGACATCTCCAGGGGACATGCCTAGGTCTCAGCTTTTGGCCCTGAACTCTCAGGGTCTGTGATGTTCTTGACTGGGTAACTTTAGTGCAGACAAAACCTGAATTTCAACTGAAGTATGGAGCCAGTGCAGTGATGAATAAGGAAGAAACCTAAACATACAGCAAAGTGAACCTCTCACCCCCATTAGCAGAGAAATGGGCTTTGTAAAGGGAGTTTGTAAGGTTTGTAAAGCAGCATTCTGAAATGCTAATAATGTGAAAGAGCCACTGAGCAAGATAGGGGTATAAGATTAAACACTCAAAGTGATCTATCCCTCTGGAATTGTGGCAGCTGTATTTTTGGAAACTGCAATCCTTTATATTTCTATTTTCTCCTGACTGTGCCCACAGACCTCATTAATCTCCACAGCATTTGCAAGAGAACAATTGCCCTAATTCCATCTGGTTAGAGTTTGAAAAATTTAAAACTTTCTTCTTTCCTATTTTTCTTCTTTCTTTTCCTTTCCACTATTATTCTGGACATTCCCGGCAATTTAACACTTTGCTACTTGTTAATGATATTTCCAGAGCTCATTTGGTTGGTACATTTCAAGAAATGGGATGATTAATAGCTGGGCATATGGGAGCTCTCTACAGACTGGGCTGCTGCCACTGCCTTGACCTTGTTCTGCAGCAGATGATCTTTCTTAACATCACCAAATCAAAATTAGAATCCATAGAAGTGGGTCTGCATATTTCCAATTGAGAGAAAGAGAGAAAGAGACTTATTCCCTTTAACAACAAATGTATGAAAAGGCTTCCCCTAGGGAACTAGAAAAGAATGATATATGTAGCAGGCTGTAGATGTAGATTAGAAATGAAAGTATAGTGGTGAAATAGCCCCCTTCCTTAGTATAGACAACCTGTCAATCGGCTACTTAAAACCAGAACCTAAGACCCAAGTGCAAGAGCAGGGTGGTTGAAAGTTGGACAAACTTATCCAAAGTTTGCACTTCCATCTCAATTTTTCATGCAGAACAAGGGTGACCATAAGCTTTACTAAACTGAGTGCAGCCCAGAGCTTGCAGATATGACTTTTTATGGACTAAAGCTCCCAGAATCTTTCAGCTAGCATATCAGGATCTATGGACTGAAAGGCAATACAAAAATATTTTAATAATGTATAAACACTATAAATAGGCGCCCCGGTAGTGCAGTGGTTAAATGCTGGTACTTCAGCCATAACGTTGTGAGTTTGATTCTACAGGATTCAAGGTTGACTCAGCCTTCCATCCTGCTGTAGGTCGGTAAAATTAGTACCCAGGTTGTGGGGGCAATTAGCTAACATGCTGTAAACTGCTTAGGGGAGTGCTTTGCACTGATAAGCGGTATAGAAATATAAATGCTATTGTTCTGCTATTTCTAAACAAACAAATAACGGTGGGAATGGATTCCTCACTTCTTGCCAGGTAAATCTGTATATTCATGTTCACAGCAGTCTTTATCCATCTGCTGCTGTTTGGAAGGTTGCTTGGGGAAATGTATATTTTTATTGAGTAATATTTCTTTAATCTATTTTAACCATCTGCCTTTAAAATAAACAACAATATTAGTTTCAAAATACTGGATGATCCAATCATGGATATCTTGCATCATGTTTTGGCAAGGGGAGAAATCAGCTGTCTTGCATCTTCTCTTGCAACTCCCAGAATCCTTCAGCCAAAAGGGCCAGTGGCCATACTAGCTGGGAGTTATGGGAGTGGATCAAAAAATGACACTTAGGTTGCTACCTCTTTAACACATGCATGGCAAGTAGCATTGCCAGGTTAAAAAAAAAATACACAGGGCTCCCATACCTTTAAATAGATGTATGGAAGAGAAGCTTTCGGCATGTGTTGGTTCCATGACAATCAACACCTGCTAAAATTGCCTCTTCTACACAACTGTTAGAGGTACAGAAGCCATGTCCTTTATTTCACCTGGGAATTCTAGAGGTAAGTCTCAGACTCTTTAACATTGATGTGTTGGGAAGGTCCTCCCATGCTGGGAATTGCTTTATGTACTGAATTTGTTAGGGACTGAACCAGCTCCTCAAAGTGCCAAGTGAGAGAAGGAAATAGACTCCTCATTGTTACTGATGGGGAGATGATGAGGGAGTTCTGTAGGCTGGATCTCGAAAAGGGGTGGGAAAAATACAATCTCAGGGCTGCATGTAGCAATAATATTGAGCATTGATATGTAGCTCTCTCAAAGGCTGGTTTTGGGACTCTTAACCTCTCCAATTTTCCTGGACTGCCTTTCTTTCTGCCTTTCCAAAGGATGAATGGCTTCTTGGAAGCTACCAGGGGTAGTATCTCATTTTTCAAATTGAATGCAGAACCCCCTGCACTGTTTGACATCAAAAAACCAACAATTCAAGTTTTTCAAAACTAGAAATGAACTTATGTGTTTGTTTCAATTTTTTGGCAGGTTATGCAGCTCCAGGAGAGTCCCAGGAGATTATCAGATATAGCTAATGTGGCACCAGAATGATGCCAACAGAACACAAAAGGACTCCAATATCACACAAAATCGTCGTTTTGCATCCCATTGTTGTTACTGTGGTGTTTCTTTTTATTGATGGGCTAGAGCTGTCAATGGATCGTTCATTCCATTTTGGTGCTGGCATTGCCAGTGTCTGAAACCTCATGCCATTTTTGACTTGTGAATACAGTGGCAATGGGCCATCCTGCCAGAATGCTTCTGGGTGGAATCACAAGAACTGGGTAGGCTACCCTCTTTTTTGTACCCTCCCCAGGTTACTTGTTATTTTTTTTAGTGTGTGTATGTGCTTTTGTGAACCTTTTTGTGTGTATTTTTTTTCTTTTTTTAATTTCCTGCACTTACGTCTTCTTGCGAGAACAGGTGGGATTTCAGTCCAGGAAGTGAACAGAGTTCCATTAGAGCTCTGTTCATTCCTTGGCTGCTTTTGGATGATGGGGAGGATTATTGTGTCAGAACAGGGACATGTCTGGAGATTGTGGGACAGGAACACTTTTTGTGTGCCTGTCATAATCTCCCCAGGGACAGAAAATGGGACCCTAGAGTTCCACAGTTGCCCACAATGGCTCTAGAGCAGCATCTATTTAAATTTAAATTCAAATCTTTAAATGTTGGTAGTGTGTGGAATAGAACAGACAGTTACGTTAATTTGGACTTTATGAGACCACCCCCCGTTAATGTTCTTTTGCCAGCATATTTTAAAAACATGTTCACGCTGGCAATAAATAAATAAATAAATAAACCCCACCTTTACCAGACCTACATTTATCAGCATTTGCAGGTGGCCCAGGCACTAATGGAGAGTGAATGTAGCTCCATTCACTTCCTGGTTCAAGATCTCACCAATTATCACAAGAAGACATTAGTGCAGGAAATTCAAAAATAAAAGCAAAATAAACACATAAAAAGTACAGGAAAGCACAAAAACATACTTAAAAATTCCCAAGTACACTGGGGGGGGGAGATATAATAAGAGTGTCCCCTACCTGGCTGTCATAATCTCACCCGGAAGTGTTTGCCCATTGACACTGTATTCACGTGAGTACAATGGCACAAGGATTCAAATGCTGGCAGTGCTGGCAACAAATCACCACAGGAGATCAATTGATGGCTTGAGCCATAAATAAAAAGGAACAGATTTTTGACACTATCTGATCTCAAAAAAGTGACGTCATCTGGTATGCGCACCCTTTTGCAATCATTAGGTGTCCTTATGACACCATATTTGCATGGTCTGATAAAAGTCCTTAGTCTACCATACATCAGACTTGCAGGTATCTGTCCCTCAAAATAAGACCACAGTGATGACACAGAACTTTAGAAAGAACCATTTCAAGATTCTCTAATATGCTAATATTAATAATATCTAATAATACCATTTGTTCTCACTCATAACAAGGGTAAAACTGTAACAAAGGTATTGGATTTCCTTTTTATCTTTTATAGTGTATTCATGGAAACGTTCTCACAGTATTATCTTTAATCTAGATTATTTCACCTGGTGTGCACTTAGGATCATTAACATACACTTTAGAATCTGTCACAGCTTCATACATTTTGAAAAGATATATATTCCCACCTGACTTGTTGGAAAAGTTGATAGCACTCAGTAAAGTGGGAAGCAATAGGAAAAGAGGAAGACTGCATTACAGGTGGATATATTCAATCGCAGAAAACTGAGTCTGCAAGACCTGAGCAGCAGTGGCAACACTGGGGGAGGGGGTTGCAGAGAGGTTGAACCACACCAGTTGAGGGATGGGGTGACACCAGCCTTAGTGATGCCACAGCTGTGCAGGGCAGTTGATGAGCTGGCTCATTCATAGGGCCTCTAAAAGTCAAAGCCAACTCAAGGGCAATTAATCACAACAACAAAATTTCCACCTCTTTACTGCTGTGTAATTAATGGCCTTTACTTACAGCAAAGTCAGGGATAACAAGGCTCTGTTAAATGGATTGCTTGAGGATGCACCAGAAGACTGTTATCTCCATTTTCTCCACTTTTTAATTTTTTTTTAACAAGGCTTAACCTTGCTGAGAAATGTACCCAGCTTCATTTTATTTTTAAGAGGCTCAAATATTTAAAAATAAGATTGCTCATCTCTGTAAGCTTTCCCAGCATGAGTTCCTGGAGTGATGGTGAGAAATGCCCCTCCTCTTTTTCACCCATTTCAAGTTCTCCACCTCCTTTCCTCTTAAACTTGAGATATCTTCTGAGAGCAATTTTGACTTTGCAGAGAAGGGTTTTTTTTTTAATGTGACAAATGTAAGACATGGCTTTCCTGATGGGATGACATATTGGCCAGTGTTATAATTCTTTCATGCCTACATTAATCCTTATTAATACTGTTAGCATAATGTATGAGCTGAGGGGAAGAGCATGGATGGAATGCAACTTAGCTTTATGTGAGTACTTTCCTTCAGTTCCCTTATAATGGGTCTTGTGAACTGGAGGAAGCCTCCATTGCCTGAAGCACTTAAGACACAAAGCCACATTCTGCCCTTGATCCCTTGTACACCATTCCTATTAACTCAAGGGAAAGCTGTGCATGCAGATGGAGAGGCTGCTGCCATTTTCATTCAGCCTCTGGCCTGCTATCTTGAGGAATTAAACGTGGTTTTAGGAGGGAGAAAAGGTGGTTGAGGAGATTATCAATACAAGGTAGGGACAGGAATGCAAGAATCAGTCTATTTCAGGTTACTTTTGCATGTGCCTGTACAGCAGTCTATTCTGTCTTATTTTCACATGAATCAGCAATATTTGAAGTCAACATGAAAATGGGCATTTAAATATGTCTGCTCTAATGGATTTTCTCTTTATAAATACATATTTCTAAATATAACTATATACAAGGTGTCCCAAAAAAATGTATGCACCCTTTAAGAGCTAATAGTAGCTATGAGGATTATTAGAAGGCTAAGTAAATGCATTTATACTGAAGAATAAATGTTACAAAAATGATTTAATCAGTTACAAATTCCATCATAAATTACAAATTTATGTAAGGTGTTCAAATTGCCATCCCTGCATAGCAAGGCACTACTCACATTGTCAAAGCACAGAGTTGCAAACTTCACTTAAAGTTTCTCTTGTAATTTCATGACACTTCTCTGCTATTGTAATCTTTAATTCTGTTAAGAGTGGATACATTTTTGGGGGGGAAATGGTAAAATGAAAATAAAATTCCAGAATTATAAGCCATTAAGGGTGTATACATTTTTGGGCGATGCACTGCTTGTGTGTGTGTGTGTGTTTTCTCAGAATCTGCTTTTATTGGTCTAAATCTGTTTGCTAGGCCCAGGTAGCATAAAGCCATCAAAACGATTGCTGAATGGCAAATGAGTGTAGTGCAGTAGCCAGCATGGTATAATGGTTTGAATGCTCAGCCAGGAATCTAAGAGATCTGGGTTCAAATCTGTGCTCAGTCATCTGGGTGACGTTGGGCAAGTCACACTCTCTCAGCCTTAGAGGATGGCACAGAGAAACAACCTTTGGATAAATCTTGATAAGAAACCCCTATGTTATGTCACCATAAGTTGGAGTTGACTTGAAGGTGCATAACAACATTTTTTCAGGTTTTGTTCTCTCAGGAGATATATACATTGGGGCAGAGACAGAATTTTTAATCCACAGAGAACTAAAATTATACTAAAAGAAAACATACTTTTACACACGCTTTGTGGATTTCATTGATCTTTGTATCATTTAAAAAAAAAACAAAAACATTTTTCCCCCAGAGGTGATCATAGGACAAAAAGGTTGTGACTAGATCAAAGCCAAATATAGACAAGGTGGATATGATGTTCAGAGAGAAGATATAAATCCTGAAGCAGAT
Source organism: Gambelia wislizenii (assembly GCA_030847615.1). NCBI lineage: Eukaryota > Metazoa > Chordata > Lepidosauria > Squamata > Crotaphytidae > Gambelia > Gambelia wislizenii. Next base: position 41,090,925 of record JAUMIR010000004.1, read on the forward strand.
GAGCAGACGTGTGATAAATTATTGGGAAGATCAGAGGAATACAAATAATATTTGCTATTTTATCCCAGGTTGAAAAATGGGTTTCCCCATCAGGAAGAATAATAGCCCAGTGAAAAATTTGTGCAGTTTTCTTCTGGTATTCAAGACCTCAAAGTGTTGTACAGAAATTATTCTCTGGAGAAAAGCACAGTTTTCCTCCCCACCCCCCATATGTTCAGAAAATGGGTTTCCTGTGCAGAAAATAGGTTTTTTGCACAAGAAAACATCCCCTCCCCAGAATAATGTCTGTGCAACACTTCAGGATGTTTGAATATGGGGAGAAAATTGCAGAGGAATGTGAAATTCACAGTTTTAACTCCCTAGCCACTGCAACTGGTTGCAATAATTAGGATGTGTGGGAGTATGTGGTATTCAGAGGGGTGGATGTAGCCTTCCCAGGCATAGGGGAAAGAAGAGGGAGGAAGAACATGAAGCCATGGTTTCCTAAACAATGTGTATGAACTGGAGGATTAAGTGAAGGGTTATTGTCTGAAGGTGACCATTGTGTGGGCCATCTTTTAACCACCCACCCACCTCACTCAACAAGGAAAAGCAAAAATCTATCAATGCAACAGTCAAGGGATGTATTTATTTATATATATAATTTTGGCACTGTGTAAAATTCAAAGCCATCAAGAGGAAAGAAAACAAATAAGCCATTATGATAAGTAGGGCTTTTTTAAACAAAGTTTTTTTTTTTCCTTTCTCTTTTTCTGTCCCTCCGTCTCCCGTGCGCCTTTAATGGACTGGTAATGAGAAAGAACTAGTGATATTCAGAGCTGCCGGGGTATCAGAGAAATGAGATTTGAAGGGGAGGGCGGATTAATGACATGCAAAATATGTTTCTAAAATGTACTGGGAATATCTTCACTTTCAGAGGAAAGTGCTTTAAAGTCATGTAAAACAGAAGTTAGTCTTCAGGAGAAGTGTCTCCATGGACAAAATGTGTATATAATGAAAGTTGTCCATAGGCAACTTTGTACAAATATTTATACTCAAGTGTTCTTTATATTATACCAGGCAGTGGTTCAGTTTGCTCACATGAGGTCTGAAAATGGAGGCAAGAGGAAGGGACATACTGTACATAGATCTTGCTCCAATTATTCCTATTCCCATGGTACTCGACCTTCCTATGTTGAGTGGGGAGGTTTGAATGAGAGGTTTCTGTTTGCATTTATTAAAACACAAGAAGAGCCTCCATACAACCTGCTTCATGATTGCATCAATTTTCTACTCACATTCAAACACAAGGTGCTTTCACACTATACAATTATAGCTCTGTATTCCACTTTAACTGCCATGGCTACATTCTATGAGATCCTGGAGTTCATACTTTGGTGAGGCACTAGAATTCTCTGGCTGATGATACTAAATACATCTCCTTAAACTGTAAACCCCATCATTCCATAGGATGTTGTAATGGCAGTTAAAGTGGATGGTAGAGCTATAATCATGTAGTGTGAAAAGAGCTCTGAGCAGAAACATCTTCAGACTTTCCCTCTCAACTTAGGTTGACTAAGCATAGTTATGGGCATACTTAGTTTCATGAGCATACTTACTTCCACAGTTTCAGCCCTAACATCCCTCCAGCTGCCGGTCATCCTTAACCTTCTGGGTCCAGGAAAGATTCCTGCATTATGTGACCAAGGTTGATCACATGTAGGGGGCCTCTGGTCACATGTTGTGGCCAGCTTCCTCAGTGCCAGGAGGGCAAGAAAAATGGTGGTGGTGGCTGCAGCAATAGGCTTAGGTTCCTGTCTGGACTCTAGCCCATTTCATGGAGGTAACAGGAAAGAATTGGGACTGACCTGCAAGCAGGTTATACTACTGGGGAGTGTGTGTATCCTGGCTCATGTAGAGATGAATCCTTAGTTATAAGGTGGCTAAGAATATATGCCAGGCTGGGGAACCAGAATCCAAAAAAAAAAAAAAAATAATAATAATAATAAAAGAGCAGAAAATTGCAAAATCATCCCTAGCCCCACAACTCCATATGAACCCACCACCACCTACATATACCTCCATTTTTATTGCATTCATTATCAAAATGGTGATTGGAAGTGATGCAATATCACTTCCAGTCAGCATTTTGAGAAGGACTCTGATGGAAATGGAGACGTTTTGGACATTGTGAAGGGAGTGTGGCCCATAGGGTATGATGGAAGAATAGGCCCTGCCCCCCCCCATTTGCTCACCCTTAATTTCTCTGGTGGTGTCTGCAGCCCCTTTGCGTTCCCACACTTCAGTTAGTGAAAGATACCAGGAGGTGTCTCCACCCACTAGGTTTATTTCGAGATTAGAAATATAATTTAACAGGTGGAATAAAAATGTCCTTCCCATCTTTGTAATGATATAGTGAGCTAAAACAGCTGTGACAACACACTACAAGACATTGAAATGAAGCTCTAGTCTCTCATGACTTTGTTTGAAAAATGGAAATCTCTTTCTACAAAGGAAGTTAATTTGCAGGCAACTGGAGGACAGATTTTGGTACAGCATGGAATTTTGAGGGAAATTAGAAGAATTTTGAACAGTAATGGGAATCTTGTCTCTAGAGTTATCACTTTCTAGAATTAAATCTCTGTGTGTGTGTGTGTGTGTGTGTGTAACATATTTCTTGGTATGCAATATCACTGGAAGTCAAGAACAATGACCCCCCCCCCAAAAAAAAAGCTGCTGCATCTATCTTGTTAACACCAAATACTGAAGTTCTAGGATCTTCTTGCATGTTGGGACAAATAATAGTCCATAGACTCTATTATGTGATGCTCACATTTATTGTTTTTAAAAAAAAAAAAAAAATTCTAATGGAAAAGAAAGTAAGTTTTAATGATCCCAAGACTTACCCAATACTATGTTTTTCTTGCATTTAAGGAAATAATATACAGACTAGTTGTAGTGTTTTGAAACTACCACTCGCAAATTATACTGGAACCTCTTACCACAGGCACCCATTTGCACTGCAGATATAGTAAATATCATAACAACTCCAGTCCCTAGGGTGTGATGAGAAACAATCATTCAGGTTGAAGATTCACTTATACAAATATAATTCCATTAAAAAAAATAGTTTTGTGTATCAGATGTAGAAATGAGTGCAGGTTTGATTAAAATTGCATCTTCTGTAACCCATCTATATTAGGCACTTTTGAGAAAAAGCAGTGTCTATGTTTTCCCCCTAGATTGGCTAAACTAAAAAGAAAAAAACACCCTACATATTTCAAGTTAAAGATCCCCCCCTTTTGTATGAAATTTTGGGTTTCTGAATATATGAATGTATGAATTGTTAGATGGATACTCCTCATAGAGTAATAGGAGTAAAGGTCGTGCCATAAGCTACTGAAAAGGTAATTTCCTCTATATTTGCAATAGGAATTGGGTTTGACCTCTGATCCCTCCAATTTTACCTGCAACCCTATATATTCACACTGTTAGACTGCTAGGAGTTGAAGGTCATGGCATATGCTTTCCCATTTCCAAGGTTAAGTGCTGAGTCAAATTAAAGGCCATTCTGCAAATCTACAGAAAAACTACATATTAAGTAATAATATGCATCAACTTTTTAAAAGCTAATTGTTTCTGATTCTGCTAGGACTCAAAATCATTGTTTGTTGCAAACAAAACAAGGAAATTTTACCATCAAACAATGGATCTTTGAAATCTACAGGTATAAACTAATTTTATAAAACACTATTTATTTAATTATATGGAGCAAGAACCATAATCACCAGTTGTTATTTTTAATATATAAATGAGGCTGAGATGCCAGTCAACTTCCTCCTGAGTAGTCCTGAAATAATTTATTTTGATTTAAGCTGAATTATTTTTGTATATGAGTTGTAGGGACTGAATGATTCTCTTGTCACAAATACAAAGTAGCTAAACTGAAGTAAAATGAAATAAATGGAGCCTTTAAGAAAGCTACAATACAGCCCCGTATCTGCCAGACTGGTATCCGTAGTTCCACTTACTCTTATCCAAAAAACTACATCCTCTCTACGCATTTTCTAGGTCCTCCAGTGTGATTCTATGGTATGGTTCCCCAGAAGTTGGGCCAAAAGTCATTCATTTCAATAGGGTTCACTATTATTTGCAGTTTCACATTTGGTAAGTCCAGGAACATATTTCCTGTGGATATTGGGGGAGGGGTCGTACTGTTCTTTCCAGAATCCTTCAAATAAGGAAAAATATATTAATTCATCTTTGACTAAGGTCTAAGTTTTCAAGCTGTGGAGCAAAAGAAAAGAAACAAAACACCCTCCCTTCTCCTGCATAACAGAAGATTCCTGTGATCATAGAGGATGCTGCAGTACTGGATTCTTTTTTTATTGTCCAATGTCTGAATTGAGAGAGAGAGAGAGAGAGAGAGAATGGGGTTGGAGCTGAGGAAAATGGCAGCAATTATAAGGAAGGGGAGAATACTCCTGTTACAAAATTCTTTTTAAAAAAATCAGCACAGCTAACACAATCTTGCATGCAGCAGAGACGGAATGTACTTTTTGTGTTATGATCTGCACACACTTCATCCAAAACCTAACTGGAACAGAGGTAGGTTTCGACACGGAACTTAGTTCAAAAGATTTGAGAAATAATCAGTGACTAACTGAAACACAGTTGGCAGAAGTGAAAATGCAGAATGCTGGTTTTGTGGGCCGTTTGTTCATTGCTTATGAACAAACTGATGATGCAGCTTCAAAAGGGAAATGGTGACTCTGCAGTTCTTTGATTTTTTTTTCTTTTCAGAGAAGGAGGGTATTTCCCCCCACTGTAAAGAGAGAAAGACTCACCATGTGTCAGACTTCCAGTAATTATTATTATTAATTTCTTATGATATGCAAATGGTAGATTGTTCCTTTTGGTATAGAGACGCAATGGATGATAATGGTCCACCAGTTGTTGTTGGACTGAAACTTCCATGATCCTTAACCAGCAGTTGTGCTGGCTATGGTGATGCAATCTGTTGTCCAGTAACATCTAGAAGGACAGTTGCCCATCCATGGCACAGGGACAGTGGGTTGCTAAGCAGACTTTTAAAAAAGAACACTATGGATACAGGACCATTCACAATGAGATGAAGACAATATAGGCAATAGGGAGTAAGCAGTAGAGTTCCTAGATCTCATTGATGACAAAGGGAAGAATCTCAGGGTGAGAGTCCTGCATTGAAAAATGTGTGTGTGTGTGTATATCCTTAGAGCAAGCCACACTCTCAGCCTCAGAGGGAGGCAAAAACAAACCCTCTCCAAACGAATCTTGCCAAGAAAACCTTGTGATAGATCTACCTTAGGATCTCTGTATGTCGGAAATGACTTGAAGTCACACAGCAACAAGAAATATGTATATACAGTATTCTCCTTTGTTAGACTTGTTTTGGTTTTGTTTGTCTGCTATTTGAATCACATATTCAGAGCAGTTGTGGTTGATGCTCAATGCATCATGCTTACTAAAATCAGGGTTCACCACCTATGACATCACCTAAAGCTGTCCCTTGGTTCCAGTTTTTGGCCCTAAATTTCAGAACCTGACATGGTACTAACCTGATAATCCTAGTAAACAGAGTTAATATATCAGGTTGTGTAGATTAAGAATGGAAAGAATATTTGTACTTAGCTGTTCCCAGCTCAAAAAAGAGCATTTCCAGCAGTTGGGAAATCCCCTCACTGCAACAATCTTGTGCATTTTTCTACCTGTATTTATGTTCCAAATTGTGTGTAGAAATAGATGGGTGTGCATGTGCACAAAACCGTGTTTTTTATAGAGAAAACAGGTTTCCAGCTCAAAACCTCATTTTATTCTCAGAAAACATCTCTGTACGGGGGGGGGGGTTGGAATTCTGTGCAGAAAACAGTTTTTTTGTGCAAAAACAAAAAAGCAAACAAAACCAGGTTTTGTTCTATCCAGAATTATTCATCCACCAATACTTTGTGATGCTTGAATACGGAGAGAGTACTGCGGAGAAATGTTCATTTTCTCCTGCAGTGAGGAGAAAACTATTATAATTATTCATCCCAGCATACAAGGATAAAATACAGTAGTTGAGGTTTAATATCCTAGCACAGGCATTGTTCGAAATGCAAGGCTTCATGAGACACCTAGGTAGCTTTAGCCACTCCCCTGCTCCTTTAGGAATAGCTTCTGGGAAAACAAGTGTTTTTTCAGGCTTCTGATTGTTTTAAAGATTTGTTTTCCTCTTGAATTAGTGTGTTGATTGGTATTTCATTTTTATCTGCTGTTTTAGTTGTGTGTGTGTGTGTGTGTGTGTGTGTAGTTGGTATAATTTTCTTGGTTTGATAACCATATTTTCTTGCTTTTATGTTTTGGGAATAAGAAAAAGGATAAATATCTAAATTGAGACCAAACCATTTTGTTCTCACTCAGCCATTCAACTGCTACCACTGGCATGAGGATCCTGAACCTCAGGGATGTAATATCTCTAGACTCAAAGATAAAGATAGTCCCCCTCTACCTCAATTACCTGCAGTCCAATTGGATTTTGGTAGTACTCATCCTACCTTCTGAAAGGGCTAGTATTGAGAATGAACAGTTGGGTGGTGGTGGTGCTGCTGAAAGGTGCTCCAAATAACTTCCACCAAACATCCAGTTCCTCTGCCTCCTCCTTTCCCAAGAGAAGAGTGAGGATCACCAAGGAGAGCAGCCAGCTGGACAGCACCCCAGGGGAAAAAAACACAAGGAACCTTCCAGAAGAGTGGTGCTAACATTTACTGGTCCATCAGAAATATTTCAGGAGCTACTATGGGCTTGGCTAGATGGACAATTTACCCCATTTTTGCCCCTGCCTTAGAGCCCTGCAGTCCTGATGGTGTAGAGCATTTGCCCTGTTCTGTTCCTGGACAGTCATTACCAAACCCAGGGCTGATATGGGGCTCAGATGGGTAAGACAGGGTAGGGCCCATTACATCATTTTAAAATAATATCTCTTTTAATCCATTCCCACAGGGAAGGAACGGATCAGGCCCCACAAGACCACAGGAGCCCATCCCAGCAGGCTGGCCCTAGCTGCTGCTGTTGATCTGCCTTGCTGTCTCAGAAGGCAGGAAGGAGTCCCGCAGCATGTGGCCAAGGCTGGTCAAATGCAGGGGGCCTTGGTCACATGTTGCAGGCCAGCTTCCTGCCTTCTGAGACAGCAAAGGAGATGGTGGAAGCTGCAACAATAGGTCGGCATGCCTATCTGGACTCCAGCCCATTTGGAGGTGGTAACGGGGGGACAACAGGCCTGATCTGTGGCCGGGTATGCCAGCTGGGGCCCGGTGTATCCTGACTCGTGTAGGTGACCCCTATGCATCTTTACCTGTCCTCCTTCCCAGGGACAGCTCTGGTATTATTATTGTTATTCAGAGGATCTCCACAAGTCAGCAAAAACTAACTAGAGAAGCCACAACTTTAGGAGATGGTAACATCTCAGGTGATGTCTTCCTGCTAAAACTTGAAAAAAGTTATTGAGGATTCTTGAAACTGTAGTTCAGAAAAGTAACTTTTCCAAGCTTTTCATCCTAGACATTATAGTCTTGTAGTATTTATAATACAGTTAAAAACCTATGAAATAACTGATCACTATAAATTAATTAAATAAGAAATATGTGTGGCGCCTATTTCTCTCCTTTTCCTGAGAATCAATGACTCTCTGTAAAGAAAGGCTGCCCCAACCCATAAGTGAGGAGACACGTTTACAGTATAGAATAGGGGGACACTTATGCATCAGCAAAACAGGAAATGCATCACCAAAAAAGAGGATGAAAGACAGTGCTGTTTGCACAAGTTTTGCATATGTTACTATTAAAATGTTCACATGCATAGTTGCACATTAGAAGAAATTACTATAATTTAAATAAAAGTACAGTACAGCCACCATTGTGGGAAAGTCTGTGCCCAGGGAATCTCTGTATGTGTGGCTGCTCAGCTGGATTTCCTGGTGCTAAAAAAAATAAATAAATAACTTCAGGCAACTTCAACTTCAGGCAACCCCATGCTAGTTGCTGCTGAGATTGTGCCTCGCTAGGAAGAACCATATTTTATACCCCAAAACAGATAGTTCCTCTGAATAGTGATTGTAGGAAAACATAGCTTAATATTGCTGATGTTAAAAGAGTGATTGGCAAAATGTTCAAGTAAAATAATATTGTGGTACTCCATTATTTATATTTTACTCTTATAGGAAACCCTGTACACATAGGAAATGTGATTATCTACTAATAATGTAACTATGCTATTTTTGCTTTAATTGCACATGAGCCTGCTTTCATACTAGTTGTTCTAGCTTTAATCCAAAGGTAGGGAGAAGATAAACTGGGAGGAAGCTATTCACACAGTTAGTAGAGTCATAGAATTATGGGAAAACCTCATGGATTCAGGTTTCATTATACATTGACAGGTACAAGAAAACACCATGCACCAAAACATTCTGAGTACCAAATTTTGCCTGCATGAAAGCAAGTGCTTATGATGGGACTGGAAGGCACTAAGCAGAACACAGTTCCAACAGTTCTCATGTGACAGAATGCTTATGTGAATATCTCCTAAGAAATGAAGAAGTGGGTTGGTATAGCATGGGGATGCAAGACAAAACAAGGCATAGGGATTTTGAGCATGCATATGGGGGGCGGGGAAAGGAAGTTATATTGATTTGGTTGAATCAAGAACAGTTGTGCCTTTGATTGAAAGCATTTTATTTTGTCTACAGCCTCCCATCAGGTATCACTAACAAAAGATTAAAAATAGGCATGCACACACTCAGCGAGAGAATGAAATAGGCCATTAAGAAATATTTCCGTACAATGCAATTATTACCGCTGTATAATTGAATGGGGAAACCATTGATCTGTAGTAGAAAGGAAATTGCTCTTTTTTCATTGTGTTCCCATGAATATGTGAACATTAATCTCAATCTATAATCAACGTTCATTTCAAATCTGATTGCATGCCACTAAACACCCATAGCTATGCTAACATTATGTTAATATGGTTCAACATCATAGCTCCCAGCTTCACAGCACAAATATTTTTCTTTGGCAATCAATAGTAATTTCAGTGGAGTGGATGGAAGTCACGTTTTAATGGTAATCTTTCCTCCAAGTCTCCAAGTGGAAACTCGGCTGGTACCTAACTTGGCTCTGGAACATTGCATGTAATCAGATAAATTAACCTAAAAGAGAAAGAGAGAGAAGGGAGATGGAAAAAAATAGAGATCAGGGGAGGTGGGGAAAGCAGTGCCAAGATGCTCTACATTCTTGTGATAGATTAAAGTGCTCATTACTATGAAAGAGAGAGGGGGGATTTCAAGAGTAGAAGCTGAATTCCTTTGGCTCTGAGCCATGGTTGTACCGCAAGGCAGATCACATAGTGGTGAACAAATATAGCTTATAGCAGAAAGTGGGAGATTCTCTACAAACATACCCCGGTATATTGTTCTAAATTCAACTTCCTAGAATACCAGCACTAATGCCATTTTAGATGTGTTATTTCATCAAGCAAGACTTCTTTTTCTTATCTTTCTGGCTTTGCAGGGCTTTTGGGCTATAATTCTAACATCTTTCCTTGAGAGTAATCCCGCACTGGACGCTGTCCTTAAAACGTTCTTTTGCTAGCATAAAAAAGCCATTTTTATGCCTGCAGAAGAACGCTCCCCCCCGACCTTACCTCCTTTCCTGGCAAAGGCAGCTCCGGCAATAAAGAGGAAGTGAATGGAGCCCTGTTCAATTCATCACTGAAAATCCCGCCAGACTTCATTGTGTGGGAAATTCAAAAATAAAAACACAAATAAAACATTTATAGTTAAAAAAAGTACACACACACACTTTAAAAGTCCCAAGTAACCCAGGGAGGGTCATAAAAAGAGTGAAACTTACCTGGATGTCCTGATATCACCCAGAAGTATTTGCAATGGACTGGTCATTGTTAGGGTAAGTACAAGAGTCAAATGGCCCGAGATTTTGCGCACTAGCAATGCTGGCATAAAAGCAACAGGGGGATCTATTGATAGCTTAAGCCATCAATTAAAAGGTACAGGTTTTGGGCTGTTTTTAACTGCAAAAAGTTGATGCTGTCTGATCCGCGCACAGCAATGGTGGAAAATATATGGACAGCAAGCTTCATGAGACCCTTTGAGGGGTCAAGTGAGATCTTAGAGGCCCCAGATGACTCCCCAGATATGCTTTTAAAAACCCTGTAAATGCTTAAAAAACATTTGCAATACTGTATAATGCTGTTTCAGGGAGCTCTCTACCCCAAAACAGCAACCCCTCCCCGAAAGGAGCCTGAAAGGAGAAAAGAAGTGCTGTGTTTTTGCTTCTAGCAGCCCCTAAATTGAAGCCACAATGAGGCACTGTAGCCCTTTGGAACTGAAAATGAGGTGGCACAACCCTCCAGCCTCTGGAGCTTGCCCAGCCCTAATGTATAGGAGCAAACTGAACTTGAAATTGAAACTTACTTAAATAACTGGTGATAAGGACAATGTACTCCACCAGACGTAAGGAGAGAAGACGAGTTTAGGAGGTACAGAACAGGCTTTGTGTTTCCTAACCTCTGTATTGCCCAGTACAGAGGAATAGCCAGCAGACTCTGGAGGAATTCTTCAGGGTTGCCACTGCTGTCCTCCAGAATCTCCTGTCTGAGGTTGTTGCATCACTCTGCCTAATGGTAGGGCTGGACCTGTGTAATGAGCTCTTTTTTCATCATATCTGATCTCTTAAAGCCAGCCTAGTTTGGAACTGTGCATAGGCCTTCTCTGTTGATTTGGATGTCAGAAGATAATGTTATCATATTACAGTATGTCTTTCCATGCCAGGAATGTCTAATTTATCTCAGATGTGATGAGGACACTGCTGGTCCTATTCACCAGTATGAATAAACTAGCCCAGAGGTCTGATATTTACAGCAAAAGACTGCAGTGTATACTGAGGAGAACTGAACTCTGTACTCACCACCACCACCACCACCCTGCAAGTTTCATGCAAGCAGGATAAGGCAAAATGTAACAAATAATTGAAGCACTTGTCTCTTAACACTGGTGATTCAAGAACGTCCTACACTGGCTTCACACCCATCCTTGACCCCAGATAGTAAATCGAACCCTACAAAAGAAGGCAAGTTATATGCCTGCAGGTGCTTTCTTCTTGGCTCTTTTTATATCCATTTTCATGGGCTGAAAATGGTAGCAGACTCAACTTCACCCTTTTGCTAACTGCCTGAGTCAGAGTTTCCTTCAGCTCCTGTATAACCCTAAGAAGGGAAGGCTCAAGTGTGAGCATAGCTTTTCCTCTTTGAGGCTCCTCTACCACAGTCCAAGGTCAATTTTAAGGGCCCAGGTCAAGGTGAGCTTCACAGACAACAAAACTCTGCTTGATCTGCCTTTGCCCTGCCAAACTCCAAAAGAGGCACAACTTTAGAATTTAAGAAAAAAGGGAATTGCCCCACCCATCTCCCACAGCAGCACTTCACAATCCAATCTTGACATTTAATTCACATTGCCTATCAAATATTCAGAGCTTGGAAATAACCAGTCAAATTGGGCTAACAAACTGGAAATAACAAGTCAAAATTATGTGTAAGGCAGAAGTAGTTATTGTGTTTAATAATGGCACTCATTGCAAGAGATTGGAATTAACTAGTTAAATTTAATGTGTTTCCCTTTTGCTCAATGAGGCAAAGTGACATTCACTACTTCTATGATGGAATGAATAAGGTACTTCCCTAATTGTTGACTGCAGGGTTTCAAGAGGTTAAGGAGTCTGACATGATTCAGTGTCGGCTGTACTCTAACTGGACTGAATATTTTGTTTCTTTTTCACCTTTTGTCAGCCAGAAAAATAAACCATGATGTTTGAAAGATGAATGAACAGCATTCATGTATGTGGAGATAAGTGAGAGTAGAAAGAAGAGAGTTGTAGATCATTTACAAAACTGTTTTTTTTTGTTGCTTCTGTTGTTGTTGCTGTTACTGTTGTTTTTGTTATCTTTCTTAACATTTCATCTCCCCCCCCCCCAAAAAAAAAATCAGGACTCAAAAACAGAATCAAAGAGGATTTTAGATTCCATGCTCTATGGAAGTCTTTCCTAACCTGGAAGTTTCCAGAGCTACAAAACCCATTTGGAGTGGGAAAAGGAACTTAAAAACTAGAAAAGAGAGCATGTTTGAAGGAGCTAATAACAAATGTGTGACTGGGGCCAACTGTGACAACCAGACCTGCCATTCTCGCTACATTTAATGGTTTCTTCAAAAACAATTGTTTTAACTATTTAATAAAGAAAGCTACAAATTAAATTTCTGTCTTCCTAAAATTAAAAACAGCAAAACAATTTCCCACTTTCCAATGATAAATGCCGGTGAATTACTTTTTAAACCTAATCTGCCACATTTTCCAAATAGTGTAAGGTGCTGGTCAGGTATTGTACTGATTGCTGCTTCATGCCGGCTCTCAGATACTGTCTGATGTACTCCTGAGAAACTGTGGAATATCAAATGGTGATGCACTAAGCCAAAATTTGCAGAGATAAATTATGGAAGAGTAAATTAATTTAATCACAGGATGGTATCCTGTTTATGACATACACAAGTATATGTCCAACTTACACCTTTATGGGCAGCAAGGTTGGCAGAGTTCAGCTCTGCCACCTGTATTCATCTGCTGAGTCTTTCCTGGTGCTCAGGAGAGAAGCAGCCAGGCAGTGACTGGCAGGGCTACTACAGCAGGCTACAGAATAACACAGGCATCCTCCTTAGATCATCTAGGGGGCCAGGAGGATAACCTCATCTTTCTAAAGTACAGTCAGCCACTCTTGGCTACCCTCCTTTGTCACTGAATGGTCATGGGGGTAGGGTGAGCTGGTACCAGGAGAGGGAAGGTAAAAGACCAAAGAGGGGAGACACCAGACCACATAACAAGAAAGCCCAGCATTGCATATTCAGTGTTTGATTATATTTATTCTTTTTAGACTTTAGTTTTGGATGCTTGGTCCCTTTACCCAATTTTCCTCATCAAGTCAGGCATACATTAAAAACATACATAATATATATCAATACTTATCAGACTATGTAAAGCATTTGTATAAATTCCAAATGAATAGATCAAATTTGGCTGATGCAAGCTAATGCAAGCTAGCCCCCTTCTCCTTCCTGCCTACTTTTGTATGCCATGTATCACTTATACAACCTACTGAAACTGAGGGCACTAGAAGATATTTGTGTTAGTGGGGGTTGAGATAGATAAGCTGAGTTGGGTATATAAACATGTTGGAAGGCTACTCACATAATTTATAGACTGCATCAGCTGGAATATCATGGTCTACACTGTGTAACTTTACACATACTTAGCTACATAGCAGAAACACTAAGGCACCCTGTGAGTGAATTGTAAAGATGCATAACAGGACACTGGCAGGAGTGTCCCTATGCACATCTGGCTCTACCAATCTGTGTTGACACTCCCTAGCCACTGTCCTAATGTGCATCGGTCCCATTCTGCCTTGGGTCCCAATGTATACAAATCACTTTGCTGGCTTGCCTATGTAGTAATATACACAGCCCCTTGCTGAATGCAGACATTGCAAGTCCACTTCCAAAGATGTATCTCCCCAAGTGAATTCCAGCCATCATTTGTTGCCTTAAAATGAAAGTGCCTTCTACTCATTAGGATTATGTGTCAGTAGTTTCCAAGATGAGAAGAATAAAAGGCGCTTCATTTTTGCAGTTAAAGAGAATCACATTTTGAGTGTGACTGTGTTCCTTCCTGGACCCTTGTGAACTGTGTAAAATTGTCTCAACATTATGAGCCTGAGACATTAGGGGCCATTTTTGCTGGATCGCAGGTTACTGCCTCTGCTTTTTAACATTCCACTTTTATTTGCAGGCTATGAAGTGTAATAGTTCACCATTTTGGTTTAAGTGTCACAATAAAAGTCAGTGAGATGGAACAGGCAATAAGCCATTTTATATCACTGCTGCTGAGACAGAGTGTTTAAGTCTTCATTAAGCTATTCAGGAAGGAGCTACAGACAGAGGCCAAAAAACAGTGTCCAAAGAACCAGGACTGGGTCTTGGACCACTCCAAAAATTATGGTGGCTATGAAATATCGGTCCCTTCCTGTGTGTGTAATTCTTGTTCTCATTTTCATGTTATCCTTGCCAGCTTTAAGAGGACTGTAGCCAGCTGATACTGAAAATTGACTGGACTGAACTTGGTTCTGGGCCTTTAATTCAAATATGGTATAATTGACCCTGACTGATAACAGAGACACAACTCATTCAATGCTGCTGTTTTACCCATTCACGCATCAAGGCAACAGTTATCCCATTTTGCAATATGGCTCATTTTACAGGAATGCACAACACTTCAAAATGCCCAAACTTTCTCCAGGATGAACAAAAACACAACCCATTTTATCGGGGCGGGGGGGAGGTGGAGTTGATTTTCCTGTTTGTTCCATGTGGATATGTTTTTGTAGCATTTCACGTTGTTTCCCTTCACACACCACTAGATATTGCTGCTCCTTTTCTCATTCTCAGTTCTAGAGTAACCAAAAGATTGCTGCAAGTTCTTTTTCTAAAGAGAATCCTTGCTCTAATATATTTGGCAGCCTCTCACTATGGGAATTTTGGTCCCTTTCAAACCCCACACATGGTCTCTGTTCCAACTCACATGAGGCAATTAATATAATTAAGCCAACTACTGTAGCAAATAGAAACTGGGATGAAAATCATGTAAACAAAATCTGAATACAGAAAAAATTGGCAGAGGCAGTAGACTATTATGTTGCCAGGATAACCCCATCAGACAGCATGCATTTGTAGAATGATTGCAAATCTGCAACTCACTGACATTTCCTACCTATTCAGGGATCTTTTTTTTTCCCCTTTGTATAATGACTTCTATAGATTATGCACCTAATCATCACAATCTATCAGGAAAATCTTCATAATCAGCCATCATAAAATAAAGTGGCACGAGAGTATAGTTATTCTGTTTTTTAAAACAACAACAACAACAACAAAAACACATGGGGCTTATGCTAAAGTTGTTCTGAGTGGATTATGGCCACTGAAATATAAAGAAAAATTTACTTGTTACACCTGGGGCATGGCAATTCTTTATTGGTTCTATTTGTGACATCATGATCTCTCCTATCTCAATATCAAAAGTATTTCACAGGTTGGTTTATGCATTTTGGCACTGTAATCCTGCTGTCTCAGCAATATGGTTCGAAGAACAATTCTCATGTTTTCCCAAGGAGTAAAGTCCTGTAGTCTGTGTTGCACTATAAAAGCAACAAGTAGTCATGGGCACCTGAAAAACTCATATGTTTATTAAGACATACATTTTCATAGATAAGAGTAATTTCCAAGGTTGGTGTTTTTGTTTTTTTGTTTGTTTTTTGTTTGTTTTGTTTTTTTTGAGGGGGGTGCATTAGAGATGCTTCTGAAATTTTTCTCATATAAATGTATCCCTTATTTTGCCAGGACCATGCAGGGGTCCCTACTTCTGCTCTTTGCAAAGGGGGGGGAGGCGGATGGCTCTGTCATCCTGCAGCAACAGACTTCCATCACTCAGGATGGCTTACCAGCTTTAAAGACAGGTTTCAGGGGTTGGACTGTAAGATAAAGCATAGCAATTACATTGTGGCTGCATGTTGGATGCAGTATGTTGGCCTTAATCGTTAACATAACAAGTAATACTGTAGTGTGACACGATGCAGGATACTACCACCACCACCACCACTACTACTTCATCTTCTCTTACTCTTCCTCCTCTTCTTTCTTCTTTTTTCCTGTCTACACTAATGAAAAACCTGACACCTTACAGCTGAATCTGGTGCAATAATGCCACACAGCACATGTGTGTGTGTATGTATATGTGCATGTATATATGATTTATATGTTGCCTTTCTCCCAAAGTGGGACCCAACATGGCTTCCAAGATGTATGCTCTATCCACACCAAATTCAGGGTATACCACTTCAATCTGGGTTTTAAAAACTTACAATTTTCTCCAGAGTTTGCTTGAAACTCCAGATAAAACTGTAGTGTAAACAAAGAATCCACCCTGGATATGGGGGTAGGGTGTGTGTGGAGGCAGGACAAACACTGCCTGAGAAGCACTGCCTTTCCCCCTCATTCTTGGTGCCATTTCCTCATTCCAACATTAGCCAGGAAGGCAGAGCCCTGACACAGTGTCTCCTGCTGAGATCAGAACGAGCAGCCAGCAACACAATGGCATGGTTGGTCACTTCAATCTGACCTCAGAGTAAGTGATTGTGCATCAGTAAGGCAGTAAGGCCTGATGCAGCCATTCGCTCTGACATCAGAACAAGTGACTGCATCCCAGTGATGGTGGAGCCAAAGAGGGGGGAAATGGTGCTGGGGAGGTGTTTGGAGGTAAAAATCCAGATGAATCACTTTTGTAGACAAGCCCAGCAACAAGCGGTACAGATTCAAGCTTTGGCCAGGTAAGGTGTGAAACTTACCTCCAGAGCAAAGTAGTCCAAATTTCATGTGGTGCAGCTCCACACCAAAGTGGTCCAAATTTCAATTGGATTTTTACTCCCCATTGCTGCTCCCACCAACACCAACACCACCACCACTACTACTACTACTTCTCCTGCTGCTGCTGCTTCTTGCATTCTTTTGTTACATTTGATGCTTAGTTCTGCCATTGTGACTAAATAAATTAATTTAAAGACTTTTTTAAAAAGACATTGTGCAGCTCCTTTGAAACTAACTGAGAAAAAGAAATTTCTAGCACAGAGTTTCATGGATTCCAGTTCACTTCATCAGATACCCTTTGTGGGCAGGGTAGAGGGTGTGTACGAATTGTAACAGAAATTCAAAATGTATGAGTATGGTGATGGGGTGTATGTTCAGTCTCCAGACATAAAGAGTAGTTAATGGGACAAAGGTGGGAGACAGGTTTTACTTACAAGCCAATATGAGCAGATAAATATATGAATAGTGGAGGAAGTTCTTGCTATAGTGAATTCATATGGATAAAAGACTAGCAAAGTGTTGCAGTAAAGCAAGCATAAAAGCCCTGCTTAGTGGCTGGGACCTCAAACGATGCTTTAGTGTGTGTAGTGTGTCAAGAAACCATTGCCTGTTTTCAAACCATTGACAATGGACTGAAGTCTGCAGATATATCCTAATTCAGTTGTTTATCTTTCCAAATTTTTAATTTTTTTTTAATTATTTATTTATTTATTTATTTATTTAGTAAAGGACTGCTTCTTGGAGATCTGAGGCAGAATGTCCAGGAAGGACTCAAAGGTGCTACAGGGTTCCTTTATATGTTTTAAACCTGAACCAGGCTAACACAGCAATGTCTTTGAATACTACTAAATGGTATAGAAATCCTGCTGTCACTAATTGTCATCTATCCACCAGACAGAAAACCATGCAAGAATCTGTAAGTGTTTGCCAATCTGGAAAGCACTGAATAGCAACAAGAAAATCCTATTCAGCCCTGAAAGAGCAAGTTAATCCTACAGTGTAACTTCAGAGTGCAAGAATGAGTGAGAGGCAAGATAAGGCTAAAGAAGGTTGTCTAGGCTTAAATAGCCTACTCAGGCTGTACCCTCAAAAGGTATTGGGATTGATATGTGGCCAGACATTGCCTCTCATGCTGACCCTGTAGCTACAAATTTAGCCTAGCATTGTTTTGGGTGGGCTGAAAGAATGTCATCCCCTATGTTTCTATAGATTTTGTACAGTATACAAAAGAGCATGCTCAGTTTGCTCTTGCTTTTACTTCTTTCAATTCTGTCTCTCCCACCCCTTACTTTACACATGTGCATTCACAGCAAAAACAAGCAATGGCTTTGACTTTGCGATCACAGGAGTGTGGGATTGCACACTTGTGTGTACATCAATGCAACACCTTAAAAGAAATCTTGGCATGATTAAATATATATTTCTACATGAAGAAATATTTCCATAACTTTCTAGAAATTCCCATGTTTGTATTGTAGTGATATTTTTCAGGGGTGCGCACGTACGCACACACACACACACACACAGAGAGAGAGAGAGAGAGAGAGAGAGAGAGAGAGTCAGCCCTCCATATCCATGGATTCTGTATCCATGGATTCAACCAACCACAGTTCAAAAATATACCCAAAAAATAATCCAAAAAGCAAACCTTGATTTTGCCATTTTATACTACACTATTGTATATAATGAGACTTGAGCATCCATAGATTTGGTATTGACAGGGGGTCCTGGAAACCAGTGGATACTGAGAGACAGGGACACACACACCACCCCAGAAAAAAGCATCTTGATGCAATTATATACCAAGATCCCACTAGGATTTCTTTCTGCAGTGTTTTATTAATGTGCATCAATCATATAAGGAAAAAAGAGAGAGCCGGCATGGCCAGATCAGGCTATTGTTGGTTCTTGGCAGTTTCACATGGTACATTCAGTCATATGTCTCTTTTCTCCATTTCCTACAGCTGTGGAGGCAACAAGAACAACAAGAAGATGCATTTACTTTTCTTCCATGTGTATTTTTTCCTAGAATACATACTTCAGATGAAATTTTCCTTCATATATGAATTTTAAACACAACATTCTATAAAGTATGTACTTATGTATACAACTTTTGAGCTGAGAATTGCTGCTCAAAATGTGATGAAGTCATCAGTCCACTGGATAACATGTACCCCAATCTGGGTGTTAGCACTGAGGAACTATGAATTAGATCAGTTCACTTAAAAATATGGACAAAATGAAATTCTTCCCATATTTAGAAATATCCCAGTTAGGGATATACAATTTCATTCCATTGTTTCCCTTTATTCATTGTAATAAAACTTGGGAAAGTGATTTAACAAAACAAAACAAAATCACTTCAATAAGAAACTAGACAGTCTACAAAAGAAAAAAAAACCCTGAACAAGTATCAAGTTGCACAAAATGAATTTGCATTTTCTGATCAATCTGCTCAAACACATTCCTTAGCTGAACATGTCTTTCTCTGCGTAGTTTAGTATATAAAGCTTTAGCACAGCACAAATGAAACAAACTAAAATCAGTCCAAATTACAAAGACGTTCACACAGGGGTTGGCATCCTGTTAGTGACACATAGATGTAAGTTGTGGTACACATGCAGGGTGATTTTTTTGCAGGGGGAATAATGCACAATTGTCATATCTAGCTGATGGAGGTGTAAGAGGAATTGTACATGTGGGAATATTATATATGAAGTAGCCCATTAAGTTATACAAAGTAGGGTATGGATGCACATTGCCTTTATTCATTCTCATTGTGATTACTATTGCAGTGAGTTGTCAGCCACATGCATTGACCAATGATCCACATACATTGGTATTTACATTGGGATTGCATAGCATAACTCTGCCAGCAGATATTCACAGCATATCGAAACAATGCATGATCTTGGCCATGGTGTGTTAGACTATGTGACACCTTGGGGTTGTCTAAACAACAAAAATGCTCCTCATAGAATTTGAGGAGAATACGATTTGTCTAAATGGCATCCTGCATCAATCTGTCATATTTGGAAGGAGGGGGACAAATCCACCAAAAACTTCGCAGAAAAAGCCTTCCCAGCTTTTCCCAAAGTTTTTAAAAAGCTTCATGGGAAATGTGCATTCCCCCTCGTTGGGACAACCCATTCACACACATTCATAAGAGCAGAAGTGGAAAGTTGATTGGTTGGATGTGCACAGGGGGCAGAGCTTGGTAACAAGGCAAGTTCCCAGAACTGCCATGTTGGAGTCTCACCTTAGCAATCGTGCACTGAGGCAAGGAAACAGCCTCTGTTTCTTTTTTCTTTTCTATTTATTTAGGTGGAATATCACACTTTCACACCTTAGATATGCTTTTTTAAAACATACTGTTAGGTGGTGGCAACTGGTGGGAATAAAAATGCAAGTAATTCATTTTTATTCACAGGCATGCCTGTTTGAACAACAAACACGGATAGTTTCACATGCCTGCGATCTTGCAAAAAAATGTTAAGACAAATCGAAGCTGCATTGAATTGGTGTCAATGCACATCAATACACATTTTTTCTCTTGTATAGACAAGCCCCTTGTCCCTCAGTCTGGATAGATTCTGGAGAAGCGTTTTAGGGCTGGGGGGAACCTTCACATTCTCATTCCCATGCCTGTTTTGCAAATTTTCAAGATGATACAGCTTCACTCCCTGAAGTCTCTGACAGGTTGAGAAGCCTCAGTTTATTGAGGTTGGGAGACTTTTTTTCAATATTTTATTACATTTCAACAGATTGAATGATTCAGAACCTATGATAAACTGTGTATACACCAGTTCAGGAATTCATTTTAGAAAGTGTCATTCAGAATTGAAGAGGAATGAAACTCAGAGCAGGGAGGAAATGGTGGGATAAGAAAGGAATGGTGTGAGGGAAATTCACCTATTCATAGTCAGAATGTAGTTTTCTTTAAATACTGTCATTTTCAGGTGATATTCTCAGCACAGAGTTAAGCCTTCTATCTTGGCTGCTTGTGTTTGGCATTTAAATTGACTTGGCCTAGTGCCTGAGTTCTGTGGAGGCTTATGTTACCAGTTATATCCTGTGTAGGTAGCTAGGCCAAAGATGGTCACAGATGGATATTGCTGGTCTTTGGATGAAGAATTCCTGACAGCTAGTAAAGCATAAGGATTGCTCAGAAAATTCCCTTTGAATGCATTTGCACATCCATTCAGGCATAAAGAGGTGAGATACAGGTGATAGGTTTAATTCAGGTCACACTTTAACTTTTTACATGAACTCCTGTTCTGCAGTGGGGCCTTCTGCAATATTGATAAGGCTGGATGTCCCTCCTGACCTCCCTCTCCCCATGACAGGCAAGCCACCCAGGGCCTGCTGTCATATTAACAGCCTACCAGAGGCCAGCCATGTACCCTGGGGGATATCAGCCCTGGGTCCGATTCTTCTCAAACCCTGAACTTTTAAAGGGGACATGTCCAGGTCTGGCTTCAAGGGTAGACCCGTTCCCAGTACCTGAATCATATACAACCCAAGGCACCCCTCCAGCCCCATACTTCCCCTAAAAGTGCTCATCTAGGTAACTAGTCCATCCTCTTTTCAGCATTGCCAATCATCACACTGCAGAGTAAGGGGGGGAAATATACCCAGTCACCTTTTTCTAATATTGCCTATCAGATGACTAGACCAAAAATTCCTACCAGCTCCTGAAGGCACCCATCCATAACCTGCAGTAACCCATAGGGCAGGAGCACTACCTGAGCAAAGAGTCTGATATGAGGGAGTGCTGGGGTTATACAGTGGGCTCTTGGTATCTGCTGGAGTTTGATTCCAGGACACACACACCCCTCCCCCCCACCCCGTGGATACCAAAATCTATGGATGCTCAAGTCAAGGTTTGCTTCTTGGATTTTTTTAAAAAAATATTTTCAAGCCATGGATGGTGGAATCTGTGGATGCCAAATCCATGGATACAGAGGGCTGACTGTATACATCCCAACTGCCAATTACTGCCCCACAACGCTCCCCCTCTCTGCCACAAAACCACTGCTGAAAGAAGACTACTTCAAGGCTGTGCTCTCCTACCACCATACCATGCTAGCTATGTGCCCTGACATTGCTGGCCTTCTCCTCAATAGGCATGCTAGACACCACTGCAGTCTCATACTTCTGAGGCATCCACTGGATGCTTCACTGCAAACCATGGCGAACTTCTACTGCAGTCTGGATTGGCTGCCCTACTTCTTTCCTCCTTCTTTGCATCACCTGCTGTCAACCAAACAGCAAAGAGGCTGACATCCGAGTGGTGTTATTTCCCTGGCAAATCTCTGCTTTGAGGCTGGTTACATCAAGTCACATTTTGTTGTGATATGGTTTGTCTACTTCCCCTTGCAAAGGTGGCCCTGTCCCCTCCAGCAGTCTAAAGTAGTAGCAATAGCGTTTATATTTCTATACTGCTTATCAGTACCAAAGCACTCCCTAAGCAGTTTGCAATAATAGCTAATTGCCCCCAACAAGCTGGGTACTCATTTTACCAATGGTAATAATAGAAGGATGGAAGGCTGAGTCAGCCTTGGAGCCCTGTAGTATCAAACTCACAACCTTTGTGGCTGCAGTACTGGCATTTAACCACTGAGCCACCAGGGCTCTACAGAACTTCAGATGCGAAAACAGGGCCAAAATATCCAATGCAGGGGGGAAGGTGAAACATAACTACATTTTCCTCTCTTCATTATATCTGAGTAACTGTTCTGAAAAGGAGAAGTTGCTAATACATAGTGGTACATTAATATATCTATTAAACTAATTCCCCTTTCCACCACCACCCCCAAGTGCCCTGATTTGGCAAGGACAGTCCCAATTAATCCTCTGTATTTCCACTTTTTCAGTTGCTTTTAAAATGCCTAGGCTGCATCTGCACTGCAGAAATAATCCAGTTTGACACTGCTTTAACTGCCATGGCTCAATGCTATGGAATTCTGGGATCTGTAGTTTTGTGAGCTGTTTAGCCTTCTCTGTCAGAGAGCTCTGGTGCCACAACAAACTACAAATCCCATGATTCCATAGCACTGTGCCATGACAGTTAAAGCGGTATCAAACTGGATTATTTCTGCAGTGCAGATGCAGCCCTAGTTTCTCTGGCCTCTTCCCACTTTCCTTAGCTTACTTCATTTGCTGCAAACTGCATCCAAACTGAAAGTAGTTAGTACCCAGTTAACCCTGCAGAGAGAAAAGAAGAGGAGGAGGCAGAATCTTACCCTTCTCAGTAGGCTCAGGCAAAAGCAAACTACTGCAGCCTCTCCTAGCTTGTTTGTTCCTCCACACTGATTAAATTAATAAGTAAATAAACAAATTTAATTAACTTAGGGATGTGCGGTTCTGTGAAGATCAGATAAATCGAATTACTCATTTCAATAACCATTAGTTAATTTTTGTCCCATAATCAGATCAAAATAAGTTTTTCATGAATAACTGGATCATTTTTCCCTGATGTATTTCTTGTATGCTACTTTTTGCAAATATTATTTTCCTAGATATAACATGGCTTGTGCATACTTTTCTCTTTTTGAGCACTTCCTTCCTTCCTTTTTTCCTATGAACTGGATTACAACATTCTATAAAGTGTGGATTTCACATAAGTATGCTCTAGTTTACTTATACACTCAGCAAATTTGGTAAGTACAAACATTTGGACCTTATGAATTCTTCCTACGTTCCTGAAACAAAGAATGAAAAATGCTCTGAAAACACAATGTTAAATCCTTAGCATGATAATGGATCTTATTACAATCTTAACCATCCTTTTCCATTTTGAATGGTAGCTTGTTGCATTCTTACATTTCAGTTCAGTGCCATTTGTATTGTCTGGTTACAGATTTGTTTTTGTTCTTAAGAACTTTGAAAAAAAAGATAAAGTGCCTTTAAATTTAAAACATATTCCTTCAAGCTACTCCTACTGCACATGTAAATCTTCTGTTCTACTTCTTGTTCTGAGGTTTGAAGTTACAGTGTCATCTTGTGCAGCTGTATTGATGAAACAGACATAATGCCCCTTGCTTTGCTCTCCTCTAATTTTTAAAGCTGATGCAAGTTTAACAGTCTATTCAGGATTATTTCATCTTCTTTTGCATTCTGATACATTGGGCCAGTCATTGGTAACATTTGGACCTTCAGAGGTATACCCCAAACAAAGTGTAACATGATGATGGTAATTATGGTTTGACGCCCAGTGTCCTCCTAGTGGTGCGGGGCCTTTCCTATCCCACCGCTTCCACCACCTTGTGGAGAAGGGGGGATTTCCACCTCCCTCCCTGCTACCACTTTGTGACGCCCGACCTCCACGTCACAGCCAAACTATGTCTCCCAGTGGTATAGCACAAGCACTCAGGTTTGGCTAGGTATTCTTGGCTGTGTCTCCTTTCCTGAGAATCACTCACGCCAGGCTGAATGTTTCTTTAATTAACAAAAGAACATTTATTATCAACAGAATAAAACACATAACTGTATAAAAAAGTTATTGGGCCTGCACAAACTTCACTCTCTCTCTAAGCCTCTAACATACAAGGAGCATACAAGGAATCACTCAAAGCCTCATCTCAACTCTTCAAAACTCAAAACTCAACTTAAACTGAAAACTTTCCTCACTCGCCCCACCTTTATCTCCTCCAGAAGCCCCCCCCCTCCTTCCACCTCCTCACAGAGGATTGGCTCCTGGACTACCATGTCCTCATTGGATTCCTGGCTGTCTGTCACAGATGGTAAAAGATTCTGGAAGCTGTAGCCCAAAACATTTGGAGAGCCAAACGATGTACACCAAGCTACAGATTCTGCCACCATGAGACAGCATTCCATTTTTAAAGGGGACATGAGCTGTGCTTATGAAACCACTGCCTATACATTGGTTGTAGTGTTTGTACAGACTGCCTCCCTTTTCTACAATGAATGAAAAAGCTGCCTGAAGAACATCATTCATATACTGTTGAGGGTAGTCCAAACCAAAGAAGACTTTGAAGAACTGGGAAAGGATGTTTCTAGACTGCAGGGGGGGGGGGAAGCAACACAATGGCAGAATATTCACCAAACTACCCAATGATATAACACTGCTCATAATAAGCACTTATTGGGTGGTGCTCCTTTTTGTGATATATGCACATGTAATTTGGAGCTACAGACATAGAATCATAGAATTGCAGAGTTGGAAGAGACCACGAGGGCCATCCAGTCCAACCCCCCTGCCACGCAGGAAATCACAATCAAAGCATCCCTGACAGATGGCCATCCAGCCTCTGTTTAAAGACCTCCAAGGAAGGAGACCCCACCACGCTCTAAGGGAGTGTGTTCCACTGCCGAACAGCTCTTACTGTCAAAAAGTTCCTCCTCATGTTGAGGTGGAATCTCTGTTCCTGGAGCTTGCACCCATTGCTCCGTGTTCCAGTCTCTGGAGCAGCAGAAAACAAGCCTGCTCCATCCTCAGCGTGACATCCCTTCAAATACTTAAACAGGGCTATCATATCGCCTCTAAACCGTCTTTTTTCCAGGCTAAACATACCCAGCTCCCTAAGTCTCTCCTCATAAGGCATCATTTCCAGACCTTTCACCATTTTAGTTGCCCTTCTCTGGACACGCTCCAATTTGTCAATATCCTTTCTGAATTGTGGTGCCCAGAACTGGACACAGTATTCTAAGTGAGGTCTGACCAAGGCAGAATAGAGTGGCACTATTACTTCCCTTGATCTAGACACTATACTTCTATTGATACAGCCCAAAATCGCATTGGCCTTTTTAGCTGCAGCATCACACTGTTGGCTCATGTTCAACTTGTGGTCTACTAGGACTCCTAGATCCCTTTCGCATGTAGTCTCATTCAGCCAGGTCTCTCCCATCCTATATTTATGCATTTCATTTTTCCGCCCTAAATGCGGACATGTATGTGCTTTTTCAGACATGAAAAGGAGGTATTCAGTACCACATTATTTTATTTATATCTCACCTTTCTCTGGTCATGGCAGCACATTCTGGGTCTTGGAAGGTGCCTTCAGGGGACTAGAGGGATAAAAGAACTGCATACCATTCAACTGTCCCGACAGACCTGATTAATCCTCTATCATCCCATTTTTCTACTGCTTTCAAAATGTTCCAGTTTCTCTTTCATCCTCCCCCTTTCCCCCTTTGTCTTCAGCTTATTTCAATTGCTCCAAAGTAAGTTCAAAGTGCAAAAGATGTTTGCACTGTACTAACTTATCATGGGGGATAGGAGAGGAGGGGGACAGAATCTTGCCCTTCTCAGGAGGCTCAGCAAAAGCAAACTGCTGCAGACACTCTTAGATTGTGTGTCTTTCCTCATTAATAACTTTTGGCATCTTGACCACACTCTTTGGTTGCATGGTCACATGAATCTTGGTTTTCATCTATGAAATACTGAAGGGTATGGAACTGCAGGTAGAATATAACACTCCACCCCTATGATGCAGGATTCCCATCATGCTCTTACTGTTAACAGTAAAATATACAACTGACATGCAATATCATAGTATTTGTAGCTGTCATGAAATAATGTTAGCATTTATTAGCTGAAGATAGGAGA
The DNA here is from genome assembly GCA_030847615.1 of Gambelia wislizenii. Taxonomy (NCBI): domain Eukaryota; kingdom Metazoa; phylum Chordata; class Lepidosauria; order Squamata; family Crotaphytidae; genus Gambelia; species Gambelia wislizenii. The sequence goes on from JAUMIR010000004.1 coordinate 41,117,027, forward strand.
GCTCCTCCCTGTCTACCTTGGATTGTCATGGATATGTACTGAGTTCCCTCTCCTCCCCAAAGATTGGGGGGAGGGGATCCAAGACTTAGAAAACAACCTCCTGCCATCTCTTCCTGTCTTTCCAATACCTTCCCCTATATGACTTCTTTATGCAAGGGGAAAGTTTTCATTCAAAAAGAAGCTCAACAGGATGCATTTGCTAAATCAAGAGGGGGCCAGACAGATAGCCTGAGAGACAGATAGGTGGATTCCTGTGCCATTTTTCTCCTTGAATGGTATTAGGTTGGAAGAGCCAAGGCAGTTAGAGCAAGACAGCCTCATTGGGCTACAAATGCTGGGGTGCACCAATACTCCCTGGGCCTCCTGGATATTTTCTCTTGAGGAGAAAAACTATGCTCCCCACACAGCCAGCTCTTCACTCCATAAAATGGTCTGTTGCCTTCAGGCGTTGCATCATCATTTTTTGAAGAGGAACTCAGTCCACTCAGCTTTTTTACACTGAATGGAAAGAGGCACCATCTTGCGTTTTACCTCAGGGAGCCAAATGCCTTGCATCACCCCTTGGTTTGGCTTGGTGGAAATAATATGCTTCCACTGATAGTAAATATTAAGTAAATAACCGTATGATTACGCACATATCAAACACAAGAGTATGGGGGAAAGGAAGGTTTCTAAGATATTCCAATATCACTATTGGCCTCACGTTGTGTAATGCCCCTTGAGAGGTTATTTTGCAGCTGAGGAGATGCAGTGTGAGGATGATGACTGTAGTGAAACTCGAGGTCCAGGCTTCTTCTGCTGCTGCTGCAGCTGCTTCTCCTCCTCCTCATTCCTGGTTGGCTTAATGAAAGTATAGCCTCAATGTCAAGGTAGGGCTGCTAGCTGGCACCTTGTAACTGGAAGGGCTTATATGTCACGCCACATTGAGTTATACAAACAGTTTTAACCTCAGCCAACTGAGTTCCTGGCATCAATCACAGCCACCTCCTTCTTCACCTGAAGTGGTTTATATACAACTGCCTGTAATTCCTACTTTCTGTGGGTCATATGTTCAGTGAACTAAATCAAACCAACCCATGTGTTATGGGACAGTACATGCTTGCCCATTTCTGGCAGCAATGCAAATGGAAAAAATATTTGGAGAAAGTATCTGAAGTGTACTGTATGTCCAAACTGGAAATGCACCAGCTTTTTTTCTTTCCTCCTTCGTTGTTCTTTTGATATGTGTCCTGTTCCGCTTCTCTGTCAACAGGACACAAGTTCTGACAATACCAATATGTAGCCCCAACCCATCAGGATCTCAGCTGATCCATGCATGAAGTAGATGAAGGCAGAGGTCCCAAAAGAATGCTTTTTCAATCAAGTTTTCTGTCTGCCCTCCTTACCCTTATTGTCTTACCCTTGTTATATGCATGTGTGTGCACACGCACGTACCCTAGAAAGGAAACATATTATGGATCAAGTCCTCCTGAAAGATGTGGCAGAACTACAAAGCGATTAAAGTACAAATGCTATAAATTTGGGTAATTTAAATGCATCCCAATCAGGGTAAGGCCCTGTTGTTAGGCAAAATGAGGCAACTAGTTCAGGCAGCTAAGGCTGGATAACAATGGCATCCCTGCACCCACCTATTCCTCTCTCTTGAAGTATAGATCTGTGTGTTCTGTAATGCCTGTTATGCATTCCATAAAGCAAGAGTTGTCAAATTGTGGCCCATGGGTTTCATATGGCCCCAAACCCAACTTCTGTGACCCCAGAAACCCTGAACCCAATTTTTGTGACCCCAGTCATTCCTCAAAGCACCTTAATTCCTTCCAGATGTTGTGCACTTTTTGACCTGAACCCATGCAGAAAGCCCCCAAATGTGTGAAAACATGCAAAAATATCCACCCCCACCAGCACCCCAGTCCCTCTCAAAATGGCAACTGGAAGTGACATGTCATTTCCATTTTGAGAGGGACTGCAGAGGAAAACAGAGACATTTAGGCTTGCTGTGTATGTTGAGGGGAGTGCAGTCTGCAGGGAAGATCAGTGTGTATGTGTGTGTGTGTTTGTGTGTGTGTATAGAATTGGCCCCTGCCCCCACATAATTGCCCATCCTCACACTAAACTAATTCATGCCCTGGTGGCGCAGTGGTTAAATGCCAGTACTGCAAGTCACCACGTTGCAAGTTCGATTCCAGCGGGCTCCAAGGTTCACTCAGCCTTCCATCCTTCCGTAGGTCGGTAAAATGAGTACCCAGCTTGCGGGGGCAATTAGCTAACACACACTGGAAACTGTTTAATGCAGTGTAAATGTGTAAATAGCTATTGCTTAAAACAATTTGTAAGCTGCTCTGATAGCCTTGTGGCTGAAGAGCGGGGTATAAATAAATAAATAAATAAAATTGCCATCCCATTGTCATTGTTGATATTAGCTGCCAACATGATTGGCTTTTGTACACAGAATGTGCTGTGCTGGCTAGGGATTCAGCATCTGCTGAATGTGGCTACTCTACAACAAAAAAATCAGCTTCATAGCTTGGGTGTACCCCTGGATTCAACCTTGAGCCTCAATACCTTGTTTTCAGGAGCAGACAGGAGTGCATTCACACAGTAAAAAATAGACTGCTTCCTCAACAGGTCTTGGAGATGTTATATCTGGTTGTGGTTATACATGCTTGGCTGCATCCTGTTTGGGCTAATATGATGTGTTCTACCTGAGGCTGCCTTTCGAAACTGTCCCAAAACTATGGCACATCTAAAATGCCACAGTCAGAGTACTGAATGGGTACATTCAATTACCTACAACAAACATGTAATTCCCTTGTTGTTATAGCTTCACTAGCTACTGGTTTGTTTGTAGACAGAAATTTGGTGTTAGATAGATAGATAGATAGTTACTTAGAGAAATAAATAGGTGGGGAAACAAGAGACAATCTTGTCTTTTGCATTAGGTAAAAAAATGTTTTAAACTGTGCCTACTACTAATTCAGTATAATGGATAGATAATATATTTGAATTCTCTAGTGTGGTTTAGATTTATTTTTATTAACACCAAGATCATTTCACATTTTCACTAATAAATACAGAAATAAACATGTGAGAAGCAGTCCTGGATTGAGGAATATAGTCATGAAGCTTTTCATATTAATATAATACCTTCCTATCAGAAAGTGGCAGTTGGTAGAACAGTGAATCCACTCTCATTTTTACCATGAAATTTAAAGGAGCTATGTAGAGGGGCTGAATTCTATCCTCAAAATAGGTCCAGCAGTTTGGATAGCTCCCTTATAGTTCAGACTAAAACCCAGAGTGGAGTCACTACCACAGTGACATGGAGGTCACCAACCAACACTGACTTGAGCCTCATGTGCAACCTGTGATTAACATTGTATCCCACATAGACACATCTATCTGGATGTCTTGAAGTCTTTGGTGTAATAGGTGCATCAGAAACTTGATATGCTTCCATGCAAATGTTGCTTGGGATTGTGCCACACTATGCTCATTCACAGCTACATATAAACCCTGTAGGAAGCTCAATGGAGGGGACCACATGTTTGGGGTTTGGGAGTTTCATCTTATTTTGTCAAATTTTATTTCTTCTAGCCTATGCCTGTCCAAAGAAAGCAAACACATCTTTCCAATGAAATGAAACTACCCATCTTTCCAGCACTAATGGATTTTTCAGATGGAAGATGTCGTGTTAAGCAGGAACCATAATAATAATAATAAAAATCTTAAACAAAATAAACAATACATGGGCAGGATTCATTGTTTTTTAATAAGCCCTAATATTTTGCCTTCCAGATTGGAACCACACTAGGAAACCCAAGACTTGGACGATGCATATGGAGAATATACACACAATGAAGCAAGAGCAGCATAATTTTTATTTTTCTTTCAAGAAGTGAGTTTATAGTACGGATCACCAAGTCAGTATTAAATGTGGCTTCAGTGCTGATAGTTTCCAGCTTGGGCTCATAGGCTAAATGTCTACTCCAAATAGCACTTTGTAATGTTTTAGCTGTGTAAACAAAGAAGACCGCAACATTTCCCCAGTGATAAAAGCAAAAACAAACCAAAAGCAATGAACTCCTAGTTAGTTATTGGGGTGGAGGGGGGAATAAAGATCTTGGGAGATGTGTCCTTCATTTCCAAATGTACAACTTTGAGGTATCCAGTTCTTACAATGTGTTGGTGGTGGTGCAGCAAACTACAGTGAGGTGTTTGTACAACCCTAATTCTATGTGGTAAGCTTTTCATTTGAATGCATCCCCTCCCCATGACAAACAGATGCAAGAAACTAGACTGGAAATGAATGTTTACCTTAGCAGGATAAATACCAGCTCTCTCTATATGAGCATGCTCTGAGGAATCCATTTCCTCACTTGATAAAACTCATTTTATTGAATCAAGACCTTAGAGACATCAAAGATATTTTCTGGGGTAGATAACAATTGTCAATATGAAGATGAAGCTTACCATACAGTAAAAAGACACAAACATAGTAACACTTATCCTCTCCAACAGGGACTCAGTATATAACGCCCCCCACCCCCTACCCCACCATTCTCTGAAGATGCCAGCCACAGATGCAGGCAAAATATCAGAAATAAACTCTTCCATAACACGGCTTCACAGCCCGAAAAACAAAACAAAAAACAAAACAAAAACAAGGAAAATGTTCCAGCTTGTCCATATTCCTTCTGAATTGTGGTACCTAGAATTGGACACAGTATTCCAGGTGACACCTGACCAAAGCAGAATAGAATGGCAGTATTACAGTACTTCCCTTGGTTTCATTGATTTCATCTCGGGCTACGGGGGTATAACCAGAGGCTTATGGATGCCCCTCCAAATCTCCTCCACATAAGAATGGCCCTGGGCGGAGGCTTCAGAGGCTGTACAGTTAATTCGGGGGGATTAAGTTTGGTGAAGCACTAGAGCTCTCTGGCTGAGAATTCTACATATTCTTTCAGGACCTGCAAATCCCAGGAGAAAATTAAGTTGCTGTGGCAGTTAAAGTTATTTCTAAGTGCTATAATTTTGTAGAGTGAAAGTTCTCCTGCTAAAGTTTCCAACCCCTGGTTTAGGGGTATACACAGGAAGTGGACAGTTTCAGGTGGGCTGAATCAGCATGGCTGAATTCTAGGGAATGTTTGCATACACAGTTTGATTAAAAAAAAAAATCTTCCCCCATGAAAGAGGCTTGCATGTTTCCCTCACCCTCTCACTTTAATAACCTCTAAGAATTTCTTTTAGTGGTCTTTCTGTTGACTTATCATTTGTAAAGCAGTCCTAGGTACATGCAGTTTGCTTTTCTTTCTTTCTCTCTTCTTTCTTTATCTTTTGGACATCTTTCCATTACTCTACAGCCTCCTTGGCTCTCCACACCTTCTGATTTGGAAAAATCTTGATTGGATGGGTCAACCCATGACATCTTCTCCAACAATTTTATTAAGACAGTGGATACTGGGGATGCTACAGTCTGCCAAAGAGATTGTTATAGAATGTAAGATAGAGCAGTCATACATTCCTCAGCTACTTTGTACCTGAAATGAGCTCAAGCACCCAAACTGCACTCACAAGAAGCTCACCAATATTTCTTTTTTCTTTACAAACATTTTGAAAAGCAATTTCTTCTCTATCAAGTCCAATAAGAATGTTTTAAAAAGAGAAAGAAATAAGAATATTTTGGCTCAACATTAAAATAAAATAAAATAGAAATCATCACTAGTTTTTTTTTTTTAAACTGTTGGGAGAGGCTGCTTGTTGCTGAGGGGCTTGAACTTCTGACCTTGCCCTTTTACCCTCAAGAGCCTGAGGCGCACGCCTAACGGTGCGCAAATTTCAGTAACCAAACAAAAACACAGCAGACCTAAAAGTACAGCTTAGCATTCTCAGCATTAACTAAGAGTTCTTAGATTACCTAAAAGTTCTCACCATGGACACTGAGGGGACTGCGGCAGTCACTTGCAACACTTGTGCGATGTTTGTCTTCTTGTCTACAGACAGGGAGAACTTCACATGCACCAAGTGCAAGCTGGTAGCCCTCTTGGAGGAGAAAGTACAGCAGCTGGAGACACGGGTAGCTACACTTCAACAGATTCGCGAGCAAGAGGTTTTCCTGGACAGAACAGAATGAACAGTCTTGGATGGGGACCGCACAGAGGAAGTGGCTGTGGAGGAGAGGGTTACTTCACAGACACAGGAAGTAGACAGCTGGAGGAATGTCACACACAGAACAAGAAAATCCAGGGATTCTTCCAGCAGCTTGCAGCTACAGAATCAATTCGAAGCCCTTTCCCTTATCAAGGGCAACGAGGAAGAACAGCATGGACAGACTTCAGGGGTAGAGCAGGGGACCTTGAGAGGACCACCGCAAGGAACAGCAGCTGCGAAGCCTCAGCGGAGGCGTGTGGTGGTGGTGGGGGACTCCTTGCTGCGGGGTACAGAAGCAGTGGTATGTGGGCCTGACAAGATGACTCGGGAGGTGTGTTGTCTCCCTGGGGCAAAGATCTGTGATGTGACCGAGAGGCTGACAAGACTCGTCAAGCCTACGGATCATTACCCCTTCCTTTTGGTCCATGTGGGAACCAATGATACTGCAAGGCACAGCTTTCCCAAGATCAGAAGAGATTATGAGGCCCTGGGGAGGAAGATGAAAGAAATGGACGCACAGGTGGTCATCTCGTCTCTTCTGCCAGTTGAAGGGCATGGTCCAAGAAGGGAGAGGAAAATAGCCGACGTAAACAACTGGCTCCGTAGATGGTGTCGCCGAGAACAAATTGGATTCTTGGATCATGGACTGCGCTTCCATGCGGGGGGACTTCTGGCAAGAGATGGGGTGCATCTTACAACAGTTGGAAGAAACATTTTTGCCAACAGTCTCAAGAATTTGATCAGGAGGGCTTTAAACTGAGTCAAATGGGGGAGGGAGACAGTATTCTGGAAGGCAAAAGGGCTGGAGAAAATAGTCAAACTGCCATAGAGGGAACAAGGCAAACAGCGCAAGGACCCAACAGTGGGAGGCAAAAAAACTTGCACAGGGAGCAAGTAAAGGGAACACATGGTCTCAGATGTCTCTACACTAATGCACAGAGCATGGGAAATAAGCAAGATGAACTTGAACTCCTTGCACTACAAAACAAATATGATATAATAGGCATTACTGAAACCTGGTGGGATGAGTCTCATGATTGGAATGTAGGAATAGAGGGGTATAACCTTTATAGGAGAAACAGGCCAAACAGGAAAGGAGGAGGAATAGCATTATATGTCAGGGATATTTACACTAGTGAAGTGATCCACGACATCAATACTGGAAGCCAGGTGGAGAGCATCTGGATAAAAATTAAAGGGGAGGGAAACAACAGGGATGTTATTGTGGGACTCTACTACAGACCCCCAAATCAGACGGAGGAATTGGATGTTGCCTTTCTAGAACAGATGAACACACATGCAGAAAGGAGAGATGTAGTAGTGATGGGTGACTTCAACTATCCTGATATTTGCTGGCAATCTAACTCAGCCAAAACTACAAGGTCTAGCAAATTCCTTACATGCCTGGAAGACAATTTCATGGTCCAAAAGGTGGAAGAGGCAACAAGGGGGTCAGCTATTTTAGATCTGATCCTAACCAACAGAGACGACCTTGTTAATGGGGTGCAAGTGGTGGGATCCTTAGGTGAGAGTGATCATGTTCTCCTGGAGTTTGTTATACAATGGAAAGGAGAAGCCAGGCATAGTCAGATACGCATTCTTGACTTTAGGAGAGCTGATTTCAATAAACTCAGGGAAATACTGGGGGTGATCCCATGGTCAGGAATACTAAAAGAGAAGAGACCTCAAGACGGATGGGACTTTCTCAAAAGGGAGATACTGAAGGCACAATTTCAAACAGTACTATTGAGGAAGAAAAATGGGAGGTGTCTCAAGAAACCAGGATGGATGACTAAAGAACTTTCAATGCAGCTAAGTTTTAAACGGAACATGTATAGGAAATGGAAAAGGGGGGAAATCACCAAAGAAGAATTCAAACAGATAGCGAACACGTGTAGGAGTAAAGTCAGAAAAGCTAAAGAGCAGAATGAGCTCAGGCTTGCTAGGGAGGTTAAGAACAATAAAAAGGGGTTTTGGGGGTATGTCCGCAGCAAAAGGAGGAAAAAGGAAATGATAGGGCCGCTACGTGGAGAAGATGGCAAAATGCTAACAGGGGACAGAGAAAAGGCAGAATTACTCAACACCTTCTTTGCCTCAGTGTTTTCAGAAAAGGAAAAGGAGGACCAACCTGATGATAATGGAACAGAGGACACAATAGGGGAAATCCAGCTCAAAATAAGTAAAGAGGTAGTACAGGAATACCTTCTTAATCTAAATGAATTTAAATCTCCAGGACCAGATGAACTACATCCAAGAGTTTTAAAAGAGCTGGCAAATATAATCTCAGAGCCATTGGCAATAATATTTGAGAACTCCTGGAGAACAGGAGAAGTCCCAGCAGACTGGAGGAGGGCAAACATTGTTCCCATCTTCAAAAAGGGGAAAAAAGAGGATCCCAACAATTATCGTCCAGTTAGTCTGACATCAATACCAGGGAAGATTCTAGAGCAGATCATTAAACAGAGAGTCTGTGAACATTTAGAAGGCAATGCCATAATCACAAAAAGTCAACATGGGTTTCAGAGAAACAAGTCATGCCAGACTAATCTGATCTCTTTTTTTGATAAAGTTACCAGCTTGGTAGATGAAGGGAACACTGTGGATATCACATACCTTGATTTCAGTAAGGCCTTTGACAAGGTTCCCCATGACATTCTTGCAAACAAGCTTGTAAAATGTGGGCTAGACAAGTTAACTGTTCAATGGATTTGTAATTGGTTGACCGGCCGAACCCAAAGGGTGCTCAGCAGTGGCTCCTCTTCGTCTTGGAAAGATGTGACCAGTGGGGTGCCACAGGGTTCTGTCCTGGGCCCAGTGCTATTCAACATCTTTATCAATGACTTGGATGAGGGAATTAGGGGCATACTTATCAAATTTGCAGATGACACCAAATTGGGAGGAGTAGCTAATACCCTAGAGGACAGGATCAAAATTCAGAATGACCTGGATAGACTGGAGAGCTGGGCCAAAGCTAACAAAATGAAATTCAATACGGAGAAATGTAAAGTACTGGATTTAGGGCGGAAAAATGAAATGCATAAATATAGGATGGGAGAGACCTGGCTGAATGAGACTACGTGCGAAAGGGATCTAGGAGTCCTAGTAGACCACAAGTTGAACATGAGCCAACAGTGTGATGCAGCAGCTAAAAAGGCCAATGCGATTTTGGGCTGTATCAATAGAAGTATAGTGTCTAGATCAAGGGAAGTAATAGTGCCACTCTATTCTGCCTTGGTCAGACCTCACTTAGAATACTGTGTCCAGTTCTGGGCACCACAATTCAGAAAGGATATTGACAAATTGGAGCGTGTCCAGAGAAGGGCAACTAAAATGGTGAAAGGTCTGGAAACGATGCCTTATGAGGAGAGACTTAGGGAGCTGGGTATGTTTAGCCTGGAAAAAAGACGGTTAAGAGGCAATATGATAGCCCTGTTTAAGTATTTGAAGGGATGTCACGCTGAGGATGGAGCAGGCTTGTTTTCTGCTGCTCCAGAAACTGGAACACGGAGCAATGGATGCAAGCTCCAGGAACAGAGATTCCACCTCTACATAAGGAGGAACTTTTTGACAGTAAGAGCTGTTCGGCAGTGGAACACACTCCCTCGGAGCGTGGTGGGGTCTCCTTCCTTGGAGGTCTTTAAACAGAGGCTGGATGGCCATCTGTCGGGGATGCTTTGATCAAGATTTCCTGCGTGGCAGGGGGGTTGGACTGGATGGCCCTCGTGGTCTCTTCCAACTCTGCAATTCTATGATTCTATGATTCTATGATTCTATGATTGCTAGGCATCACTGCAAGTACAAAAGGACACTTGGATAATTATGGCCAGTTTAAATGCCTCTCTCTAGTTTTTAAACTACATAGAGCAGAGAACAGAGAAACCATCTAGGTAACAGAAAATGTGTATTTTTTTAACTTACATAAATAATATTGATAGTTTCTGATATGTAGTGGATAGCATGAATATGCATGAATACACAACCGACAAACTATTTGAATGGATACAAATAACCTTTTAGATTTGTTGGAAGTTCTAGCAGGAAGCAGTTTTTATGCAGCCTTGATTAAAGCCTGTCTATTTAGAATGGTTGTCTTTTCACTCCAGGGGTGAGTGATGGAAATGGGGTTAACTTTTGTCTCCCTTGCCCCCATAGTAGGCTGCACTGTTGCATTTTCAGCCAAAATTGTGACCCAGAAGTGAGAGGAAGTCTACTTCTGGTTTGTACTTCCTGAATTTTTGGTTTGGAGATTGCAGAGATGGGTTTGTCAGCTGTATTATAGGACATTTAATAATATTTTCTACTCAGTTTTTAATGAGGGGAGTCTTTGGAGATCTTGGGATGTTTCAAGAAAAGGGCTGGGGCTGCGTCTTGTCACTCGTTTTATCCCTTCAGGGCAGATGCATAGAGAGCTTCATGGAAGAAAAGGAAACTACCTAATCAACCAGGTAATTCAAATCAACTTAGATAATCAATATAGCAATATGGTGCAGGCTAATATACCTCATACTGGTAGGAAATAATTATTGATTCTCTCTACAGCTAGAATCTTCCAACTGACTCTAGATCTTCATGTAGTGGCCTATGTTAGTACATTCTTGTTCTAACTGTAGCTTCATTTCTCAAATGGTTGTTAAAATGGAGGCTATTAATTTTCTGGACTTCAGCCTGTCTTATTTCCAACCTGAACATAGTACTGAAAGTTGTTAGTTCACTATCATCTGTCAAGTGAAAATTACCCAGAAGCAGTGGTATAGCTATAAAATCAGGGTAAGACAGAACACTTCTTGGCTTAGTAACGGAATCTGAACTCGTGTTGTCAAGAACCCTAACCTAGGCCTCATGCAACACTTAGCACATCCATGACTACCTTATCCACTTTGAAAGAAAAACAAATATATGATTTATGGATAAAACTGAAGCATCTTTCCCAATGTATTGATATGCAGCCTGGTAACAATTTCCCCCCATAGGATCCAAAGGTGACAAGTCTATTAACTATATGAAAAGCTTTGCAATAATATGAAGCCTCTTTTCAGGGGTGATTTCTTCCCCCACCCTGCCCATGTGTGAATTAAGACTAAAGGGCTTAGTGGTTTGTGTAAGTGAGAGTTCTCTCTCTTTTCTTCACCTCCACACTGTCTAACATGACAGACTCCCCTTGCCTGAGACAGTGTTCTGTGCTGTCAGTAAATGGCTAGGGATAGTGCATCTTTAATCAATGGAACAGAGAAGGGGAGGGGAAAGGGAGAGGAGGAGGAGGGGAGGGCAGAGCAAAATGGAATAAGAAAAGAGCAAAGCTGACTTAGATTGATCACATCGTTTGAGCCAGGACTGCAGACTGTACACCTCAATCCAACTCTGACACTAAATAACCAGCAATCTCCAAGATTATCAACAGGCAGTCGAGTGCAGTGTCTGGATATAGACTTTATCAGATAGAGACCTGAAGATTAACCTCTTGGCCCCCTAATCGGGATTGTGCTAGTAGACCATTTATTACCCTGTTTAGGCAAGCAGGGTGAAAGAGAGAGAGGGGGTCAGGCTGCTCAAAAGCACATTAACTCACTGCTTAGCCAATCAAACCTTGCAACAGGCTGTTTTGTCTCAAAGAGAATATACAGGGATTTGGGTATGTGAGTTTCTTTAGCCAATCCTTAAACAATGGCTCAAGTTTTAATTTAATGCCAAACTGGAACCATGTGACTTAGCCATATTGTCTAATTAAGTCATCCATTAAGTGAATTTTAGAAAGGACTCCCAACTCAGTGGCTTAATTGAGCCTGGAACCACAGACCAGGGCTTGGCTGTATTGTGGAATGGAATTTTAATCATTATGGGTCCCCCTCAGAGTTTCTTCCTCTCTCTGCCTCCTAACAACCTGAATTTGGCACAGTTCTCTTCCCCTTTAACCCTTTGGAGCTAAAAATAATATCCTTTTTGAACCAGCCAAAATAAAAAGGAGTCAGATGAACTGAAGGTGTTTAATTAGCAGTGGTGAGATGGAGATGGGATCAACAATCACATTTTACAGCAGTCTCTCCAGAGAGGAGCCAAACATCTGATGAAGAATTCAGGTTAGTGTAGGAGAAACAAAATGATTTACTGTATATCAGAGACTAGCTTGTGCTGGAAACATTCACAAAACACCTACTTTGGGGGATCCCAGGTGAAACAGGCACTAGGGAGAGGTATGTTCTGCCTCTTGCTTCACATCATGCAGGACCCACTTCTATCTAAACCTTCTGGAAGGATATTCACAAATGTATATTTGCATATTTGTACCCTGAAGGCATGGTTGGCGAGGCCTCGGGAGAGAGCCTTCTCCGGGGCTGCTCCAAGACTGTGAACCCCCTTCCATGGAACGTCTTGTTGGCCCCCTCCCTGCTCTTTTTTCACCAGCAGGTGAAGACATTTTTATTTAGGAAGACATGAAATGTTAATTTTAATTATGGAATTATGTGCTGTGTGTGTGTGTAACTGGTGTTCTGTTTTTAAATGTCTTTTGATGTTTTTAATTTTTATTGAAACTATTTTTATTCTACATTGTGTTTTTAACTGTTATGTTTTAATAATTATTATTTAATTTTGAAGTCCACAAACACCTGGACAACTTCAACAGGAAAGAAGAAACCTTAAAAGTAAACAAAATATGGCTCCTAGTTTTGAAGAACAATAGAATCAAAACTCAACACTTACAAGGAATTCCACCCAGGGACAGGGGGGTTTCCAGTAGTTAATGGGCCATCAACCAACCATTAGCCAAACAGACACTAATCAGCCTTGCATTTCTATACCCAGAAACTAACCATTCAATTGCACAAATTTACATATACTCCCCAACAGACATTCACAGCATATAAACTCCACATACACTCCTACCCAACCATTCTCTGAAGGTGCCAGCCACAGATACAGGCGAAACATCAGAAAGAAGCTATTCCAGAACGCGGCCTCACAGCCCGGAAAAAAACCCAAGGAAAATCTATGGATGCCGGCCGTGAAAGCCTTTGACTTCAAATTATTTAATATTTTTAACTATTGAATTGTTTAGCTATGTTTTTTAAACTTATTTTAAACCACCTTGAATCTCATCCTGGGGAAAAGGCAGGATATAAATCCAATAAATAAATGAATGAATGATCTTGAAAGCTAAGCAAGGTCAGGCCTGGTTAGTAATTGGATGGGAGACTGCCAAGGAATACCAGGCGCTGTAGGCTTTATTTCAGAGGAACGAACTTGCAAAGCTACCTCTGAGGGTTCCTTGCCTAAGAAAACCCTATGAAGTTCAGGGGGTCACCATAAGTTGACAGGCAACTTCTTGAAGGCACAGAAACACAAACACTCCACTGCCACATGATTCATCCCAGTCTCCATGCCACCACCCAGTCTAGTAGATAGATACTGTTGACCAAGAAGAGGACGGTTCAGATCATTGCCCAGCAGGCAGTCCTGTGCTCTACCTGACAAACCTCACAGGACTGTTGTGAGCTTGAAGTTAGATAAATGCAGGTATGCTGTCCTGAGCTCCCAAGTGCTGGATATAAACAAATGTTATAGTCATCACTTTCATCTTTTATCATTTTATTTATTTTATTCATTTATATTTCTGTTACTCCCAATAATGGGACTCAAGGTATCTAATTTATAACTGTACAAATAAAAAAATACCAAATCGTTAACAAAAGTATGAATATAAGCTTTTAAAAACAACAGGACAGTTTATAAAATTAAAATATTAAACATTAAAAATATTAAAATACATTAAAGATTATATGTAAACCTTAAAAACAACCAACCCTAGTCAGTTTGTAAATGCTTGATGGCACTAAAATGTTTTGACCTGCCAACAAAAGAAAAGCAAGGATTAGGCCATCCTGGCTTCTCTAAGGAAGGAGTTCCAAAGTCTGGGAGCAGCTACTAGGAAGATCTTCTTCCTTGTTACCACCAAACAAGCCTGAGAAAGTGGTAGTACACACAAAAGGGCCTCTCTAGATGATCTTAGAGCTCTAATTGGCTCATAAAGGGAGATATGGTCCTTCAAATAACCTTAACTGAAGCCATATAGGGCTTTATAGGTCAAAATGAGCACTTTGAATTGTGATCAGAAATGGTCTAGCAACCAGTGGAACTGTGCAACAAGGAAGTTGTGTGCAGCCTGTAGCCATCCCCAGTTAACAACCTGGCTGCAGTTCTTTGGGCCAATTGAATTTTCTGAGCACTTGTCAGAGGCAACCCCACTACAGTAATCTGAACATACCACTGTGGCTAGTTTTGACTTTTCCACGAACAGTCACGGTTGGCTCACTAGCTTTAACTGTACAAAAACCCTGCTGGACACTGCTGAAATCTGGGACTCTATGCTCAGAGCTGAATCCAGGAGTACTCCCAAACTGCAAACCTGCATTTTCAGGGGAAGTGCAACCCCATCTAACACAGACTGAGTGCCTATATTTTTAACTGACCAGGAGCACCGCTGTCTTGTTTGGATTAAGCTTCAGTTTGCTTGCCCTCATCCAGTCTGTTACAACTGCCAGGTATTGGATTAGCACAGGAACAGCTGTGTTGGAATTACAGGCCACATACCACCACCACTCCTGTATCTGCAGAACCAATATCTGCAAGTTCAGTTATCAGTGGGACACAAAATAGTGACACACGCCATAGAGTTGTCCTGGAAAATTCCTAGAGAGGTTAATACATGTAAAATATCTTGTCTATGCATACAAAAATGCATTTGTCTCCTGTCTTGCTCTCTACTCAATCTGTTGAGGACTCTCTAGGCATCTTCTAGCTCCTCCAATGAAACTCTGATATGTTTGTATAGGAAGTCCTTTATTTTAATAGGGTTTGCTATTATCCATGGTTTCACTTATACGTGGTAAGTCCAGGAATGTATAGCCCATGGATACAGGGGGTGGGCTGACTTGTAGGTGGAAAGGAGTAATAGAGCTGGGCATCACCAGTATACAAGTGACACCTGACCCCCAAACTCTGGGGAACTGCTTCCTGCTGTTTCATGCAGATGTTAAATAGTACATGGGACAAGACTGAACCCTGAGGGACTCCACAGGCCAATGGCTAAGGAGTCAAGTAGGAATCCACCAGCACCACCCTCTGAGAGTGCCCCCTCTAGGAAAGAATGGAGCCACTGTTCATTACCTTTCTCTGAGGCTAAGAAAGTACAACTTGGCCAAGGTCACCTTTGGGTTTCCATGGCTGAGCAGCAATTCAAATCCTGGCCTCTCAGAGTCCTAGTCCAATACTCAGACCACTACACCACACTGGTCTGTGCTATGTGGATTGCTAGCAATGAAATTAACTGAAATGTATTTGGCTATATTGGAGGAAAAATATACCGAAGGAGCATTCCAATCTTCAGCCTCTTTTTCCAGTTTTACACTTGTTATGATTTTTTTTCTTCAAGAATAGAAAAGAACTAGAAGGAAAACAAGTTGTTACACATTTTCTTCCACACAATAGGCTGGCAACACTTTGGCACAATTTATACATGAGACTGAAATGTGAAATTCTCCATTTGAATGAATGCAGTCATGTCCATTTTGCTGTCTCATCAACAGAATTCAGGCTGAAATCCCCCTAGAGTTTTCTTTAGGCAGCTGAGAGGATCTCTAATTGAATCTGAAAGTAGGTTTGTAGGCAAAATGCAACTAGCCTCCCAGCACGCAACATCATTGATGCCTTTAAAGCAACAGATTGAGTAGAGAGCAAGACAGGAGACAAATGCATTTTTGTATGCATAGACAAGGTATTTTACATGTATTAATGTTATCATTATGCCAGCTTGAAATACAGGGAGACAATCTCCAATACAGAGTCAAAATAAATGTACAAAATAAAACCTGCAGGGACAGAATCTGGCCACCTCCTCCAAATATACCATCAAATATACAGTGTGCTGTAGAAAAATAAAACAGCCCTGCCAAAGGTGTACAATCAGGTGTATGGCTGAGGTCCTCACATTCTTCCTGCAGCCAGACCCATTCCTCCGTGACCATGGAATGGCCAATGGAGAGTTGGGAATGACTGAGAAATGTCTGTCTATGTGACTATAGCCAGATAAACAATGATGAGGGCATCTCCTAGTGGGTTCTTTGGGGGTTCTGGAAGATAATGTCATCATTTTGCATCTGGCTATAGTTATATAGTCATATGCTTCCATTCCCTGCGGTCCACTAGCCACTACATGGTATGGATGAACATAATATTTTTTTAAAAAAAAGTTGGGGAAAAAACCCCCAACAACATGTTTTTTTGAGTGTCAAGAAACCTTGATGAAAATAATCCTGGGCTGGCAACAATCGTCAAAATTTGGAACTAATTATGTGCAAAATCCACATGCAGTTGTTTTGTGCAAAAAAAACCCAGCATCTTCTGTGCAGGAAACTTTTTTATGCAGGAAGTAATTTCTGCATAGAAAAATCATCTCCTGTGTCCCCCCCCCAAAAAAAACAAAAAAACAAACAAACAAACAAAAACCACAAAGCTGTTTCCTACATAGAAAATTCTGTTTTCTACACAAAACAACTTTGTGCAATTTTGCACAGATCTAGTCCTGTATTGCAAATAGGCTTCAAAAACTGCTTTCTTGCAGAGGGAAGAAAATTGCTAAAGTTACTCATTGCTTCCTTTGAGAATTAACATAATGAAGAATTACATCCCTACAACATGACTGGGTAAGGGAGGCACAGGAGGATGGCGAGTTGTCAGTGGCTTTTGTTTTTTGCTTGAGGAAAATTCTGACCTCTGCAATGAGTAAAATAAGGAAATAGATTTGTGTAAGTTGAGCTTACATGTGTCACTAACAGGATGCCAGCCAGAATTTAATTCTTTTTTTTAATTATGGTACTTAGAATGTAAGTTAGGTATCTCTAAAAAGAGACTTTCCAAATCCTCCATCCCACAAAAGAGGACAAAACTTAAAGTGGCCAGTTTGGGGGTTTTGAGAAATGGATATTTATTGATGTTACACATCATGGGGAGGGAGCTTGTTCCTGGAATATGTTTAAAGGTGAATTACCTCTCCTGGTGTCTTTCAGGATAGACACTTCATCATTTTGGGGACCAGAGAAAAGGGCAATCCAGGGAATTGAGAAGTATCAAGGGCTAGAAACACAGTTTTGAGTTCACCACCACTGCTTAAAATGATACAGTTGCTGGATTTGAAACTCTCATGTTTAAATTTGCAAATCCCACCTCTCTAATAATGCCCATTAAGGCCCTAGTTGCGAATATATTTTCCCCATCATCATCTGTATTTGAATGTCTTTCTCTGTAGTTTTAGCTATCATGTGGGTTTTGAGTGCCTGAAGCTCTTTTGGCCAAGTGCATCATGAAATCTACCATCCTGCTTTTGCCAGTTCTTCCCAATTATTTCATACTTCTGGGATTTGCATTTGGAGTTGACCTTGTTTTATTTAATTTTATTTACATCATTTGTATACCACCCATTAACTATGTCCTCCAGGCAGTTGACAGTAAAAGTTAAAAACCATAAAAACCAATCAACAAAAGCTTTAAAAATCAGACAAAGTAAAAGCGAACATACTATAAAGCCAAGTAACTGAAAGCAGCATCAGCAATATATTATTAACACAGCACAGCTAAAAATAGTGCAAACATTTTAATGATTTTAAAGTGTTCTTAAATGCCTTATATAATAATTAAAAACCCACTCCTCAAAGTAATGAAATGGTTATAATGTAGGTGCCAGGTGACCTTCTCTGAGGAGGGCATCCCACAACTAAGCTGCCACCACTAAGAAGACCCTTTCTCTGGAAGCTGCCTGCAGTGTCACATTTGGCAGGACCTCTAAAGAAGAGCCAGCATGGTGTAGTGTTTTGAGTGTTGGACTACAACTCTCAAGACCTGGATTCAAATTCTCACTCAGCCACGGAAACCCACTGGATAAATTTGGGTAAGTCACACTCTCTCAGCCTCAGAAGAAGGTGCAGGCACCCCCCTCTGAACAAATCTTGCCTAGAAAACTCTGTGAGAGATGCACCTTAGGTCACCATAAACTGGAAACAACTTGAAGGTACACAACAACAACTAAAGAGGAACAGAAGACTGCTTTAGCTAAATATAGGAAGAGATAATCTTTTAAGTCATTTAGGTCTTCAAAGATTAAAAATCTTACTTTGAATTGGACACCGACCAATTCAATTGCAATGCTTGTGCAAATGAAAAAGTACTGGCTTCATATACTCAGAATTTCCAGTCCCAGTAAAAATGCCCAGTAAGTATTGCAGTCATCCAAACAGAAAGCAAGCCTTGATGTACCCCAAGAGATGCTCCACTTTGCTGATTATCAATTAGACATAGGAGGCACTGGTTCAGGAGTCTTAAGTGGGAGGGGGTCTCAGGTGGGCGGGGGTCTATCCCCTCTACATCTCCCAGAGGCCCTGCTATTGTTTCTTTAAACAAAGTTACCTGATGAAAAAGCAGCAGTATCAATATCTGGCAGCTCCAACACCAATGGTTGCTCCTCTTTCTGATGCTGCTTTTGGTGAGCCACTAGAAATGAAAGTGTAGTGGCATGGCAGTCACTTGACAAACAAAGTGGAAGTATTTTCCCAAGTGTGAGAAGCAAGTAGTAAATGAAACCAAACAATTGCTGCCTCTGGAAATGTACAGGAAGTCTTTCTGCAGACCTGGTATCTTCATTATCTTCATTAGCATGCACTCCCAAGGCAGCATCTAATTTTGACTTTCTGCTACTCACTTTTAGGAAAAATGTTTCCATATTAAACGGTACAGGACTCTGTGACCTAATGGCTGATGCTGCTCATGGTGCATTCCTTTATATTGTGCATGCCATTACTGCCTATCCTTTATAGTCAAATAGTCCAGATAATTACAGAATTTGGTAGCTTCAATAATTGTGTAGATTAGTGTGGATGTGAGAGAGGGTGACTTCAAATTGAGGTAAGAGTTGAGATGAGAGTTGAAATCAGATTTTTTTTAAAAAAAATTTAGAATTCTAGCAGTTGACTGGACAGTCAAGAGGAGGGTCTGGATAATTAATTAATTATTTTCTGGTATATTGGCCAGGAGTGGGCAAAATGTGGCTCATGGGGCCTAGGTCCAATGCAAATCCTGCCCCATCTAGATCCACTCCAAACCCATGAGCCTGAACCCAATTGTCCCCCAAATGGCAAATAACAATCATTGAACATGAGCATCAATTTAAATTACATCTAGGGTCTTAATTTGCTCTTTGATTATGGGGGGGGGGTTGTCAAGGGGCAGTCTGCTGAGCTCAGGGAGAACAAAGGTGACCCTTTGGACCCTCAGTCATTGCCCAACCCTAATTTATACCATAAAAAGGCACCACCACAAGTGCTTAATCAATCTGTTAATCTTTAGGGTTAATCATAGAATTGTAGAGTTGGAAGAGGCCACAAGGGCCATCCAGTCCAACCCCCCTACCACGCAGGAAATCTTGATCAAAGCATCCCCGATAGATGGCCATCCAGCATCTGTTTAAAGACCTCCAAGGAAGGAGACCCCACCACGCTCTAAGGGAGTGTGTTCTACTGCCGAACAGCTCTTACTGTCAAAAAGTTCCTCCTACTGTTGAGGTGGAATCTCTGTTCCTGGAGCTTGCATCCATTGCTCCATGTTTTGGTCTCTGGAGCAGCAGAAAACAAGCCTGCTCCATCCTCAGCGTGACATCCCTTCAAATACTTAAACAGGGCTATCATATCGCCTCTTAACCGTCTTTTTTCCAGGCTAAACATACCCAGCTCCCTAAGTCTTTCCTCATAAGGCATGGTTTCTAGACCTTTCACCATTTTAGTTGCCCTCTCTGGACATGCTCCAATTGGTCAATATCCCTTTTGAATTGTGGTGCCCAGAACCGACTAAAAATGTTTGACTCCAACATGCTACTCTTGAGGACTATACAGTCGTCCCTTCACATTCGCGGGGGTTCCATTCCGCGGACCCCCGCGAATGTGAAAAAACCGCGAATAATGACACCCCTCCCCCCTCCCTCCCCAGGCCTTCCTGGGGCCTCCGGAGCGTCTCCGGAGGCCCCAGGATCGCCTCCCCCTCCCTCCCCAGGCCTTCCTGGGGCCTCCGGAGCATCTCCGGAGGCCCCAGGATCGCCTTCCCAGCCCTCCCCACCCCGTCCCCAGGCCTTCCTGGGGCCTCCGGAGCGTCTCCGGAGGCCCCAGGATCGCCTCCCCAGCCCTCACCACCCCGTCCCCAGGCCTTCCTGGGGCCTCCGGAGCGTCTCCGGAGGCCCCAGGATCGCCTCCCCAGCCCTCCCCAGGCCTTCCTGGGGCCTCCGGAGTGTCTCCGGAGGCCCCAGGATCGCCTCCCCAGCCCTCCCCACCCCGTCCCCAGGCCTTTCTGGGGCCTCCGGAGATGCTCCGGAGGCCCCAGGATCGCCTCCCCAGCCTCCCCACCGCGTCCCCAGGCCTTCCTGGGGCATCCGGAGCGTCTCCAGAGGCCCCAGGATCGCCTCCCCAGCCCTCCCCACCCCGTCCCCAGGCCTTTCTGGGGCCTCCGGAGATGCTCCGGAGGCCCCAGGATCGCCTCCCCAGCCCTCCCCACCGCGTCCCCAGGCCTTCCTGGGGCCTCCGGAGATGCTCCGGAGGCCCCAGGATCGCCTCCCCAGCCCTCCCCACGGCGTCCCCAGGCCTTCCTGGGGCCTCCGGAGATGCTCCGGAGGCCCCAGGATCGCCTCCCCATCCCTCCCCACCCCGTCCCCAGGCCTTCCTGGGGCCTTCGGAGCGTCTCCGGAGGCCCCAGGATCGCCTCCCCAGCCCTCCCCACCCCGTCCCCAGGCCTTCCTGGGGCCTCCGGAGCGTCTCCGGAGGCCCCAGGATCGCCTCCCCAGCCCTCCCCACCCCGTCCCCAGGCCTTTCTGGGGCCTCCGGAGATGCTCCGGAGGCCCCAGGATCGCCTCCCCAGCCCTCCCCACCCCGTCCCCAGGCCTTCCTGGGGCCTCCGGAGCGTCTCCGGAGGCCCCAGGATCGCCTCCCCAGCCCTCCCCACCCCGTCCCCAGGCCTTCCTGGGGCCTCCGGAGCGTCTCCGGAGGCCCCAGGATCGCCTCCCCAGCCCTCCCCACCCCATCCCCAGGCCTTCCTGGGGCCTCCGGAGATGCTCCGGAGGCCCCAGGATCGCCTCCCCAGCCCTCCCCACCGCGTCCCCAGGCCTTTCTGGGGCCTCCGGAGATGCTCCGGAGGCCCCAGGATCGCCTCCCCAGCCCTCCCCACCCCGTCCCCAGGCCTTCCTGGGGCCTTCGGAGCGTCTCCGGAGGCCCCAGGATCGCCTCCCCAGCCCTCCCCACCCCGTCCCCAGGCCTTCCTGGGGCCTCCGGAGCGTCTCCGGAGGCCCCAGGATCGCCTCCCCAGCCCTCCCCACCCCGTCCCCAGGCCTTTCTGGGGCCTCTGGAGATGCTCCGGAAGCCCCAGGATCGCCTCCCCAGCCCTCCCCACCCCGTCCCCAGGCCTTCCTGGGGCCTCCGGAGATGCTCCGGAGGCCCCAGGATCGCCTCCCCAGCCCTCCCCACCCCGTCCCCAGGCCTTCCTGGGGCCTCCGGAGCGTCTCCGGAGGCCCCAGGATCGCCTCCCCAGCCCTCCCCACCCCATCCCCAGGCCTTCCTGGGGCTTCCGGAGCGTCTCCGGAGGCCCCAGGATCGCCTCCCCAGCCCTCCCCACCGTGTCCCCAGGCCTTCCTGGGGCCTCCGGAGATGCTCCGGAGGCCCCAGGATCGCCTCCCCAGCCCTCCCCACTGCGTCCCCAGGCCTTCCTGGGGCCTCCGGAGCGTCTCCGGAGGCCCCAGGATCGCCTCCCCAGCCCTCCCCAGGCCTTCATGGGGCCTCCGGAGCGCCTCCGGGGGCCCCGTGGACGCCTCCCTGGGCCTCCCCGCTCCCTCTATGTCTTTCACGGGGCCTCTGGAGGCCCCGTGTCGCGGTTTTGGGGGGGCCCGGGGGGGCCCTCCCAAAACCGCGAATAACCGAAACCGCGAATGTCAAGTTCGCGAATGTGGAGGGACAACTGTATACCATTGAGAATGTGGAAGTCACACCAAGGACTTTATCAGAAATGGAAAATACGTCATCATCACGATGCCACATAACCATGAAAGGGTGCATGGATCAGACAACATCATCCTTTCATGCTTAAAAACAGACAAAAACCCATCATTTTTAATTGACGACTTAAGCTATCAATAGATATCTCTGCTGCTTTTTTGCTGGCATTGCTGGTATGTGATGCCCCTGTCCCTTTAAATCTCATACTTACCCCAACAATGCCCTCTCTGGCACAAACACTTCTGGGTCAGATCGGGACATCCAAGTAAGTGAGGATCTTTGTATTTTTTTTTTTTTACCTTCCCTGGGTTACTTGGGACTTTTAAAATGTGTGTGCGTGCTTTGTGCAACTTTAAATGTAGGGTTTTTTTTGTTTTTGTTTTTTTAGAATTTCCCGTGCAACAAAATTGCACAAGATTTTGAGCAAGGAAGTGAACAGGGCTCTGTTCACTTCCTCTTTATTGCCAGGAAAGGAGGTAAGTGTGTGTGTGGGGGGACGTTCTTTTGTTTTTCTATGCTAGCAAAAGAATGTTTTAGAACTTGTAGTCTGATAAAGTCCCAAGTCCCAGGGCTTGTGTGCCCATTTTAAACTTGAGTTTAATGTGACCCTTTTTGGCTACCTTTAGCTTTTGATTTCTGCCCTTTCGTTACTGCCTCACCAGTTGGTTCAGCTCTACAGTTGTATTTTTAGTATTGGACTAATGGCCTGCTAAGTGCATTAACTCCTAGCCATTTGTTGTTTCATTAACAGTGAAATGACTTTCTAATTGAGTTTGCAGTGGTATCTAAAAGCAACTTAAGCAGTGACTGAAAGAAGTCATTACCAAGGACTTTTCTATCCCCTGTCTTATGTCATTTGAACCTAGATGGACTCTTCTCCCATGGAGTAAAACCATAACAAATAGCTCTTGGTAGGTTTATTTGGGATTTTATTTTGTTTACTCTTCCTTTAGAGAGCTTGTTAAACATCAAAATTAAATCACTGTGTTGTCTGGGTTATTGATAAATGAAGCATTGCAAGGCCTTCCTTGCTTAAGGGCCACCATCCTTTGCTTTAAAAGTGCTTTCTCTAAGGTATATTTTACATTATCTCACTCCCAAAGTGCTACACCTTGTTTCCAAAAGATACTTTGTATTTTACAGACACAGCATAATGTTTATGGAGAGTGCATATGTGCGGTAGTTAGCAATTCTGATTAAGGAGTAAAGACACCAGTGGCTAAATAAACAAAGACTTTATTGTAAGAACTCCAGTAAAGACAGCAAAGCTTTCTAAAGATGCTAAACTAACATGGACTAAGCTAGATTCACTTTTGGTAAGAGTGAGAGAAAAAGGGGACAGGAAGAGAGGAAGTGGCAAGATCCCTAAGAGAATCAGTTTACTCTATTTTGGACAGGGGGATAAGTGATGAGGACACGGGGTCACTTGAAGTTACTTAACCCTATCACTGGGGCTATCTCTAAGGAGATTATCAGACGTGTTAAAAGTGGTGGTACATAAATGCCAGGAGATCGCAAAAGGGTTCCCTTTTCAGATGACATTGTTCCTCCCTCGTTATGCACCCATTCTGCTGCTGTTCTGCCAGCACTGCTTTTTATTGATGAGAGAAGCCATCAATAGATCCCCCATTCCGTTTCTGTCACAGATGTTCCTGCGAAGGAAAACGTGCCCCATTTTGCTGGTGAGATTCCATCATCAATGGGAGGTCCCTACCAGAACACTTCTGGGTGAGACTGGGACATCCAGGTAAGTGACACATTTTTTATGACCCTCCCTTTTAAAGTGTGCTTTTGTGCTTGCTGTAACTTTTTAAATGTTCTTTTTATTTTTATTTTTGATTTTATTTTTGAATATCCCATGCTGATATCTTCTCGTGAGAATCCATGGGATTTCAATCCAGGAAGTGAAGGGAGTTCTGTTAGAGCTCTGTTCACTCCTGGGCTGCTGGAATGATGAGAGGGGAAGTAAGTGCAGTGGGGAGGGTGATTGTAGTGTGACAGGGATGAGACAGGGGCAGGGGTGTTGATTGTGGATCAGCAACACTTTTTCTGTTGCTGTCTGATAATCTCCTAAAACATCCTTAACTCTAACTGCTAACTGCAGTTGCATTTCCAAGTGCCCCCTTTTTTGAGATCAAAAATACTGGGTTCATGGTGCTGTTAGTAGTAATGCAAAGGATATTCATAATTATTCATTCTTAGGCCAAAAAATCAGGTTTCCTGACAGTTGGGAAACCCTGTTGGGAAGAATAACAGACCAGTGTAAATTTTGCACAATTTTCTCCTGGTATTTCAATGTCCCAAAATATCAAATAGAAATTATTCTGCAGAGAAAAACATGAGTTTTGTGAAACCCCTTTTCTGCATAAATAAACATGGTTTCCTGCAAACAAAACTCTTTCATAGAATCATAGAATTGTAGAGTTGGAAGAGACCACGAGGGCCATCCATTCCAACCCCCTGCCTCACAGGAAATCACAGTCAAAGCATCCCCGACAGATGGCCATCCAGCCTCTGTTTAAAGATCTCCAAGAAAGGAGATCCCACCATGCTCCGAATAGAATCCTAAGTAGGAAACCTGTTTTCTATGCTGAAAACAGGTTTGAATATTCCTCCAAAGTATTCTCCCCATATTTAATAATCCCAAATTATTATGCAGGAATGTTTCTGCAGAGGAAAAGCATGCCCTCTCACAAACCTGTTTTCAGCATAGAAAACAGATTTGTGAGCAAAAAACATGTTTTTCCTTTGCTGAAAAGTCCCCTGAACTGGCCTTGAAATTGAGGTCAATTAGGAAAGTATTTTTTCTATTATTTGTGTTTTTCTGTAGTTTTTAAATTATGTAACAGTCTTCTGTTATAAAATCATTTTAGAAACTACTCTGAGATATTTCTGTACTGAAGGCAGTGCATAAATACCACTAATAATGAAATTAAGTAAATAACATTACACTCATTTGAAAAACAGATTTGAGCTAAGGCTCAAATTGGTTCCATCAGCTTGTTCAGGATGAAATAATTTGTTGACTTTATAAAACTTCTGCTAATGAAAAGTAGCACTTTTGTTGTCACTTCAGCATGGAGGGAGGGAGAAGCAAGCATGTCAGGAGGACAACATGTGCCATAACGGGAACCCTTCCTGGTACGGTGACATCATTCTTGCAAGCTCATTGGGGGCTTTTTTGTAGTGTCTGCTAATCTCCTTGATTACGAGGAGAATTATTAAATAACGAGAGTGTGTTTCTATCTTTCAGACAAATCAGGGAGAACTGATTGTGAATGCTTGAACATGTCTGAATCTGCATGACAAACATCAATACTCTCGGCCGTTCAGTAAATTGTCAGTCATTGTTTAAAGCAGCTGTGTTATCTGTTGTGTACCAGAAAAATGCTAAATTTAAAAGCAACATGTCAATTTGAATTTTTTAGTAAAATTGAACAAAATACCACTTTAGTAAAATTGAACAAAACAAGAAAGAATCTTTTCAAATGTTACTGAGGCCTACGGGGAAGATTGCTTGTCTCATGCGCATGTTTGACTGACACAAAAGTTTTAGAGAAGGACATGATAATGTGGAAAACGATGAATGTCCTTGGACGACCTTCCTCTTCAAGAACCGAAGAAATTGTGGAAAAAATCAGCCAGATTGTTCAAGACTTGCTGACTCAGTGTCTGAATGACAGCTGAAGCTGTGAACATTGACAAAGACATGCATGGAAAAATGTTCATGAGGATCTCAACATGAGAAAAGTTTGTGCCAAGATGGTCCCTAGGGTTCTCACACCAGAGGAAAAAGACGGTTGCAAGGAAATTTGCACTGACATTCTGCAGCAACTTGAGGTGGACCCAAACCTTTTTCAAAAAGTCATCACTTGTGATGAAACCTGGATCTTCCAATATGATCCTGAGACAAAATGACAGTCAATGCACTGGAAAACACCATCCTCACCCAGAATGTAATAAAGGATGTCAAAGCAAGTCCACATTCAAAGCCATCCTCATTGGGTTTTGGTTTTTTTAACATCAAGGGAGTAATTTTTTTAACATTAAGGTTCCAGAAGGCAGAACAGTGAACCAGCATTATTATAAAGAGTTTTGAGAATACTGAAAGAAAGAATCAGAAAAAAGGCCAGAACTGTGAACAATGGTTTCATTCTTCATCAAGTGCATCTTCTTACAGAACACTTTCTGTGAAGCAGTTTTTGGTCAATAAATTCACTACTACACTTGAACATCTTCCATATTCACCAGATTTGGCACCATGCAACTTTTTTCTTTTCCCTAAAGTCAAATTGGTGCTTAAAGGAACATGTTTTCAGTCAACTAATGCACTAAAGAAGAAAACAGCAGATGTGTTGAAACAGCTGACAGAAATTGATCTGCTCCACACCTTTGACCAGTGGAAAACAAGACTGCATTGGTATGTGAGTGTGAATAGGGAGTATATTGAAAGGGACAAGCATAATAATTGTAACACATACAAATAAAGATGGGTTATTGTACCAGTCTCGTTATTTAATAGACAGACCTCATATGTTCTCTGAAGAGCATTAGTTTGTCTCAAATCTATATGTGGATGGTTAGCATCTGGCCCAGGAATCCAAGGACTGAAAAGCAGTTATGGAGGCCAGAACATAGCATCAAACACCTGAATGAACAGTGGTTAGTACAAGTTAAAATAGCCCTGGACTGGAATCTAAATGCCTGAAGTATGAACTGCCTCAGTTCAGAATTTCTAGACTAATTATGAACTCAGTACAACTCTTCCCTAAAGTTAAAGTTCACCTGAATATTCCCTCTAGTGCTATCAACAGTCCTAACTGCTCTTTTAATCACCTATTTCACTATCCTACAGAACCTTCTTAGCTATGAAAAGGGCTGTTGCTTCAATAGATAGAAGTATTGTAGGTTTGAAAACCTATAAGAAATGTAGTTTCTCAGAGCTCCAGGGTCCATATTAAGTGTTCTCAAAAGATTATGGATGTGGGCAAAGAGAGATGTGATCAGACTTCCTGTTTTCTGCTTGTTATGAACAAAGGGATACATTTCAGTCTGTCCTTTGGATGATGTTATTGCCATTTCTTATTTCTATAGCCCCCCCAAAAGAGTGCAAATTGTTTGATATCTTTTCTCCATACATCCTTACTCCACATGAGCTAAGTCATTGATCGCCCCATTTTTCAAATGCAGAACTGAGGCTGAAAGTAAACTGGGTTGAGAACTAGGATTTCCCCTAAGGTCTTTAATACACTGCCAACAGGAAGCAGTGGGGTTGGCTTGCATTGCATCATGAGATTTAATATCGAGATTGCATTCCTGCTACACATTTACAGCACTTTGATATAATTTTATGTGGCTGGGATTTGTAGTTTAATGAGGCACTAGAGCTATCTAATTGTGAAGTCTACAAAAATCACAAAACTAAATCCCAGGATTCCATAGGATGCATCTGTAGCAGTTAAAGTGGTACAAAAGTGCTATTAACTATGTACTGTGAAAGAGACTCTCATGATATGCAAAGATCAAGTGGATTCAATAGGATTCAATTTCCCTACCAACTATTAGGAGATCATTTACCAAGACTATTCAACAGTAACAGAGAAATCAGAAATGGATCAGATTTAAGCCCCTCTCTCTTTCCTGACCCAGTTATCTGTATGTTTGCAAAGCTTAAAAGTACCACTTAAGAAGGGCTTCATTTTTCTAATGAACCAGTTGAAGAGAAAGTGTTGTTAAACTCCCGGGCTGGCAGGAGAGAGTTTATACAGATGGAACAGTTAGCATCAACCACAGAACAAACACCAGCAACCAAACAGTTTCACACTTCCAAAGAAAGAAAGAAAGGAATGGCAGAGGCAGGCCAAGCCAAACAGGCCTTGGAAAACTCCTGTCCACTGGATGGAATTTTCGCTCTTAGTATTCTTTTCACATCCTAGCTTCATTCGAGCATTCTCCACTGAGTAAGGAAGACAGAAGAGTTTTACTTAAGGAGACTAGCTGTTAAACCTGATCAGACACAGCAGCCAGGGTCATCCATCATGTAACACTTGAAACTTTTCTAAATGTAGGTTTACTAAGAACCAATTTCTGCCTTGCAATGTCAAATCTCTTGCAAGGTGTATAAAGACGACAGCTAGGTGTGCCAGCTGTCTTGACTAGCCAGAGAGTCAGGACTTTGCCTCTCCTGTCTTACTTTCAGAGTTCACACATGAGGGGTAATGTTCCTAAATGTTTTCAACCATCCTGACAAACACTCTTCCTTTACAGTATTGGAGAGGTGGAAGGGGAATGAAGCCAACAAGACTAACCCTACCAGCCATATGGAAAGTAAGTTCTAGTCTGATTGTTTCAGCAAATGAAACATCTTCCCCCTTCCATATTGAGATAAATGTGAGTGTGCCATTTTCCATCAATGACATCACCTCATAGGGAAAGCTGATTGGATGTGCCACTCAGGAATGGGCAGATTAGTCTATTTCCACTCAGTGTTACTTTTGCATGTGTTCATTTGTAAGTCTATATATTGCATATTTTCATTTGTAAGTCTACAACACGAAAAAACATTTTTTTAAAAAAAATAGTAAAACTCACTTCCGGTTGACAATGGCGGCACAATAGATCTTTCACCAAAGCTCTGGTGGGAGTTCAGCCATGTGAGGATCTTAAACCCAATGGTTTTCAACCCAGTGGGTTTAAAATTCTCCCCCAGGCAAGGGGGAGTTGGAGGGGCTCACGGAGGTCTGTTTCCTGCCCAGCAATACCCCAGAAAAGTGGACACCAAAAAGATGGATTGCGAGGGGGATAGAGTGGGGGCAGAGGAGACCGGAGCACACCACAGCCTCGTGTGGCAGCCGGGGACCCGGCATAAGCGCTGCTGTCAATTTTTAAAAGTTATTACAAATAAGCTACAGTTACTGGAACTCTGAAACTAGCGCTGAGTGGATACAATCTTGCGATGAACTACTTTTGCTTCAGTTACAGCGCACAGTACTGCTCCAAGGACTGTGAGTAAAACGGAGTTTAAACTTTAAAGGTATTGATATACATGTTGATGCTATGCCAATAAACTGTTGTTATAATCTTGGGAAGAACGAGAACGAGAGTCTAATTCAACACCAGTCCTCATAGCGGATTGATAATAACTATATTTAAGAAGGGAAAACTAAAATGGCGATGGAGCTTCCCTAAAGACAGTAAGAGGACTAAAACTTTGATAAGACTTTGATAAGAGGCAACTGCACTAGTTGGGCTATTTGAATCAAATGGGACTGTGGTGAGCTGTATAGCTGGATTTGTTGGTTTTGATTTGACTCAATGATCTAGGATGTTCTAACTTGAACTCGGATTGTCATATTTTGTCTCACTATTTATGGTGGGGAGACAATGACAGACCCCTCCCCTCCCCTCCCCTGTTCCCATCCGGAGTGGCGAGCGGTGAAATGAATGTCACTAGCTAGACCGGAAGAGGAGACGAAGGGAGAGTGAAAGGAAGGGAGGAATCAAAGTGATTGGAATAGACAGACAACGACATATAGAAAGGTGGAGACAGGAGGGGAACTGGACTGTGATAGACTGAACGACAAGATAGGCACAGAGACGAAAGATGGAGTGAACAAGAAGTGGAGAAAGTCGGAGAATTGTGGACAGAAGACGTAGAAGACGCAGGAAGGTGGAGATATACAAGGACACATGGAGGGGTGAAAGACGGAGAACTGCACGACAAGCAGAGTAAAATAAAATAAAATAAAATAATTAAAAAAGGGGGAGATAACACAGGGGTAATATAATATAATATAATATAAGATACATATAAATACATAATATAATCGGAGCTTCAGGAAGTAGTTGGGAAATAAAGAGGGTGAGAAAGGCTTTTTGGAGGAGGGAGAGGAGGAGGGTGAGGGAAGTGAAAGAGGGTAGGAGTCAGTGGGTAAAGACAAAATTTTGGATTGGTGGGGGGAAGAGAAGGGAGAGATTGGAAGAAAGGAAGAGAGGAGAACGTTTGGAGGGAGAGAGAGGAGAGGAAAAATGGGAGAGAAGATTGTAAGGAGAAGAAGGGGAAGTGAAGTAAGGAAAATAGCTGGACAGGATAGATAAACGGGGGAAGGAAAAGCAAGAGGAAGAAAGTAAAGACAGTAAAAACAGAGATAGTAGGACAAAGTAAGTGGTAGAGATAGGGAGGGAAGAGTTCTCAAAGAAGAGGCATTAGGAAAACATAGGAAGGGGGGAGAAGAACAGAAGAAATTTGTGGGGAAAGGGAGGATCTGGAGTTGGAAACAGGACGGAGGGAGGAAAGGGTTGGGATTGGAAATTGAAAACTGGATGGATCTAAAGTAGTGGGCAGAAATAATCTAAAACCAAATTGTATTTAATTCTATAATATTTGATTGGAATTGGAATTGTATTTAATTCTATAATATTTGACTGAAATAGCGAATTAATAGTAAGACATTAAGGGATTTAAAAAGCTTTAAAGTGTGTAAGAAGGAAGTATTAGCTGGATACTAACAACTTGAAACATCAACATTGCTCTTTAAATATTTAGGCTGATTGGTTGGAATATTGATAATATTGACAATATATATATATATATATAATCATAGAATCATAGAATTGCAGAGTTGGAAGAGACCAAGAGGACCATCCAGTCCAACCCCCTGCCACGCAGGAAATCATGATCAAAGCATCCCCGACAGATGGCCATCCAGCCTCTGTTAATATATAAATACATACAAAAATAAGACCCCTTAACCAATTCTTCTTTCTTTCAAATGCATATAAACCCTTCTCTGAACATATACTGATACATACATAATCCCCACAACTGTTTAAAGGGGGGGAGTATAAGGGTAGCGAGGGGGAATAAAAGGAAGTTGAGAGGGAAAGAAAGAGAAAGAAGAAAGATGAACATATCATAGGGATATACAGATTGTAAGGTTGCAACATTGGTATTGGTGTTATTATCGACAATTGTTGTTGTATATTGAAATCGAATGTTGAGGTCGAAAATTTGAATCTTGAAATTTGAATATTGATAACTGCATTTTGAACTTGCGATATTGAATAGTGAACCTTGGATATTGGAAAAATAGGTGGGAGATATCCAATTAAAGCATTCTGAGATTATTCTCTCCTCTTTCCATTATCTCTGACCTTTGTTGATTTGATGAGGTATATATATTGTTGCCAACCCCTAACTACATATACAGCTTTTCTTTGTTTAGCCAAATGGACAAGAAAGAGAAGAAAATGGAGATGACTTTGAGGAAAACTACAGCCCAAGCGGCAGTGCAAGCTGCACTGGCGCAAAGAAGACCGTCACTAGAACAAAATATTAGTCAACTTACGATTTTGGAGGAACTAAAACTGTTGAGGACTGAAATAAGAGACATGAGAACTGAAATCAAACAGGACATGAAGAAGGAACTCAAAGGAATTAAAGAATCGTTAGAGAAACTGACACAAGACACAAAACAAACAAAAGAAAGAGTATCTACTTTAGAACAGAAGACAGAAAAATTAGAAGCTAAAGCAGAAAGTTTAGAACAAAGCCATGAACAGGAAATGAATGAAAGAGCTCTTCAGGAGCAAAAATGGAGAGAAAATTGTATCAAAATAAGAGGGTTGAAAGAACAGCAAAAGGAAGATCTATATGAAATCCTCATTCCGGTTCTTGCTGATCTGATGGGTAAACCAATTGTGGAATTCAAGTGGGAGGTGGATAAAATCTACAGAATCTCATCAAGAATTGCTAAACAAAAAAATCTTCCAAGAGATGTAGTAATTTATTTCATAAGGAAAAAAACTCGAGATGAAATACTACAGAGAACATATGAACAGAAAATGAAATTGACGGCACGGAGCTGACAGTTTTTAAGGACATACCAATAAGAATATTTTTAAAAAGAAGAAACTACGCTATATTAACATCACAACTACGCCAGAATGGGATTTCGTATAGATGGGAAAAATTAGAGGGAGTCTCTTTCAGATTCAAACGAAGATATTTAAGATAGATACAGTTTCAAAAGCTGAGGAATTTTTGATGAAATATAAAAAAGACTTAAGGCACAAGACGAAAGAAGAAAAGGAAAAGAGACAACAAATGGAAGAAGAGGAAGGGAAACTACAAATGGACAAAGAAGAGGAAGAAGGAGAAGATGAGCAAGAGTTAGATCCAGAGGAGAGGGAAGAGGAAGAAATACCGGGTGAGATAGAACCGAATTTAGAACTGGACAAGCAAACAGAGGACTGAAGGGGGTAGCTAAATAATTAAATAATTTAATAAATAAAATTAAAGCATGAATTTAAAACTTTTGACATGGAACGTTAAAGGACTCAATCAATCCGAAAAAAGAAGGAAAGTTTATCACCTATTGGGAAAGAAAAAATATGATGTCATCTGCCTGCAAGAAACACATATTTTAAAAAAAGGATACACATTTGTTGGTGAATAAAAAGCTAGGTAAAGAATTCATATCAGTGTCTAAGGAAAAGAAGAAAGGTGTGATCATGTTTGTGAATAAAAAAATTAAAGCAGATATGATTTTCTGTGATGAGAATGGACACTATGTAGGGGTAGAAGGAATCATACAAGGAAAGAAAACTTTAATGGGTGGAATATATGCACCTTTAGAAAAGAAAGGAAAACTCTATCAGGAACTTATGTTAAAAATACTAGACCACAATTATGAATGAATAATCATCTTTGGAGACTGGAATGGAGTCATTTTGCCCAAAAAGGATAGAAAATCAACAAGGAAGATAAAAAAGCTACAAGGAAAACTACTCAAAATGTTTGAGGAGCTGATGGAGAATCTTGCATTAATAGATGCGTGGAGGCATAAATACGGTGATGCAAAAGAGTACACATTTTACTCCCCATGGCATAATTCCTTTTCCAGGCTAGATTTTTTTATGTTATCCAGTACCATGGGTAATACAATTCAAAGGATGGAGGTTCTTCCGAGAACATGGTAGGATTATAATGCAGTACTATTAGAGCTAAAGGAATGTAAACCTGAATTTAACTGGCAATTGAATGAATATTTGCTCCAGAAAGATGAAATTGTTCAGAAAGCCAAACAAACATTGGAATGGTATTTCCAAGAAAATTCAACAGAAGGAATGACTGTGAGCACAATTTGGGAGGCATCGAAGGCGGTGATGAGGGGATTCTTTATTCAACAAAGTAGAGAAATAAGGAAGAGGAAATCTGAAAGATTATTGAAACTCAATGAGGAAATAAGGAAAAAAGAGAAGGAATTGGAAGAAAGCCCCAATAAAAAAGAAGTGAAAATAGAATTACAAATACTTCAAAATCAAATATCAACAGAAATGGTAGGTGAAATTCAAGAGAAATTAAAATTTGCAAAACAAGCATATTTTGAGCACTCAAATGAATCCGGAAGTTGGCTGGCCCTTAGGATTAGAAAGATGAAAGGAACGTCATAGCTAAAGTCAGATCGAATGGACAGATATATACAGAGCAAAAGAAGATTAAAGATATATTTAGGATTTTTTTAAAAAAATCTCTATAAAGAAAAAGAAATATCAGAGAAGAAAATACATTTTTTTAAAAGAAATTTAATTGGGGAAATTCTCAGATGAGCAAAGAGGTGGATTAA
Source organism: Gambelia wislizenii (assembly GCA_030847615.1). NCBI lineage: Eukaryota > Metazoa > Chordata > Lepidosauria > Squamata > Crotaphytidae > Gambelia > Gambelia wislizenii. The sequence goes on from JAUMIR010000004.1 coordinate 41,150,868, forward strand.
ACTAACCCATCTCAATGATGGAAATCACAGAAGCGATAAGAAAATTAAGACCAAATAAAGCCCCAGGGCCAGACGGGTTTTCTGCGAAGTACTATCAGGTGTTTGAAGATCAATTGGCTTTATCCTTTAAGAAAACATTAAATGAAATAACAAAAGAAGTGTCTCCAAACTCTTGGAAGGAAGCAAACATCACACTTATACATAAAGAAAATTGGGACCCATGTGAGCCCAAAAATTACAGACCGATTTCATTACTGAACCTCGATTATAAAATATTTACCTCAATACTAGCAAATAGACTGAAGAAGATACTTTCACTATGGACACACCAAGATCAAAGGGGATTTCTACTGGGGAGATATTTAAAAGATAATGTACGCCTCATCCTTAATGTGATGGAATATTATGAGAAACATAAAGATAAAAAACTTGTCTTGATTTTCCTCGATTTAGAGAAGGCCTTTGACAATGTCAACTGGCAAACCATGTTTAAAATCCTAACGGAAATAAATGTAGGAGAGAAATTTACAAACTGGATGGAGATTATTTACAAAAACCAATTGGCTAAAATAATAATTAATGGAGAGAGAACTGAGGTTTTACAGATACAGAAGGGGACAAGACAGGGATGCCCACTATCCCCACTCATCTTCTTGATGATAATTGAAGGATTATGTAGAAGGATAAGAGAAGAAAGAAAGATAAATGGAGTTAGAATTGGAGGTTTCAATTATAAAATAAGAGCATATGCAGACGATTTGGTAGTAATACTGGGAGACCCCATAGAAGAGACAACTATTGTTTTAGAGAGTTTGAAAGAATTCAAAGCTGTCTCTGGATTAAAAGTTAACATTGACAAAATAGTAATTATTACAAAAAATATGATGGAGAAAGAAAAAAATGTTTTGGAAAAGAAATCAGGTTTCCAAATAGTCAAAAAAGTAAAATACCTGGGTATCAACATTACAAATAAAAATTCAGATCTCTTCCAAAATAATTATAAGAAAACATCAGCGGAAATAAGGAAAGAGTTAAAAAAAACTGGCAAAATTTGAGACTTTCTTTTCTAGGTCGTATATCGGCAATAAAAATGAATATTTTGCCAAAATTTTTATTTTTATTTCAAATGCTCCCAATCATCCATAATGAGGTAGATCTAAAAAAATGGCAAGGGGACATCTCTAAATTTATCTGGTCAGGTAGGAAGCCAAGAATCAAAATGAAAACACTTCAAGACGCTAAAGAGCGTGGTGGCCTTGGTGTACCTAATCTGAGACTCTATTATGAGGCAAGCTGTTTGACATGGATAAAGGAATGGACCACACTGGAAGACGAAAGACTTTTGAAAATAGAGGGAGAATGTAATAGATTTTGTTTCCATGCTGATCTTTTTTATGGTAAAGACAAAATTAACAAAGACTTTAATAATCATTTTATTAGAGGTAAGCTATTAAGAATTTGGAAAAAACATAAGGATAGGCTGTGTCCAAACATCCCGATATGGGCATCTCCTCACAAAGCCTTCTTCAGCAAAGAAGGTATTCCATCGAAAAAGTGGATCACATATAAAGACATGGTAGTGGGAAATGACAGCCAACATCGTATAAAAACACAAGAAGAACTTGGAGAAGATGGGATTGAATGCCATTGGTATTTATATAGACAGAAAAAGGAAAGATATAAAATGGATAAGAAATTGGAGGGTATTGAAATAAATAAATCGATATGGGATAAAATTGTTCAATCGGGGAATAAAAATATGATTACAAGATTATATAAAACATTATTGGAATGGGAATAGAAGTAATGATGAAATGGGCCCAAAATATAGGTCACCAAATTGAATTAAAGCAATGGGAGATATTGTGGACGAATCGGATGAAATATACTTCAAGCCAAAATGTTAGAAAGAATAATTACAAGATGTATTTGAGATGGCATTACTCCCCATACAAGTTATCAAGAATGTACAAAAGTACTAAAAGTAATTGTTGGAAATATGGTCACGAAGTGGGCACCTTCTTTTATCTTTGGTGGACTTGCAAAGATGCTGGAAAATACTGGAAAACAATACAAAAAACAATAAAGGCAATTCTAAACATCAATATCCCATTCAAACCAGAATTCTACCTCTTAGGGATGATGGATGGAGATATGGAAAGGGAGCACAGTAAAATGTTATTTTATATGCTGACGGCCGAGCAAATTGAGTACGCAAGAGTATGGAATACCAAAATAACACCTACCATAGAAGATTGGATTGTGAAAACCCGAGAAATGGTCGAATCAGATAGATTAACAGTTTTATTGAAGGGCAAATCACTGGGAAAGCATTATGAAGATTGGAAAGCCTTTTCAAATTTTTTAAAGGATAAATGGGGAGAAGTGGCAGCAATTAGCACTTAAGTTAAAACTCAACTTTTCTCAACAAGGAAAGGGGGGAAAAAGAGGAAGGAAATGGAGAGAATAAGAGGAATAAATAAATAAATAAAAATACCAGATATCAATAAGCCTGTAATGGCAATGCAGAAGAATACAATAACATGAGTAATAACACCAATGCCATTTGAACACTGGAATACATCTAGTTTTCGGCAGATAACAATACAAATTAACAGCTTTAAAGAAGTTTGGATAGGGGCAATACAGAGGGAAAATTACACAGAGTTAGTAAAAGTAAACAGTTAAATTCATGTGATAAGATGAAATCGGAAAAGTGCAGAAAGGCAGAACTAGTTTCAGATAGGAAGTTTCTTTGGAGGAAGGGTATTTTAGAAGATTTAGAGTCAGTGGGGCTTTTTTATTATTTTATTTTATTTACTTTTCTGTTAATAACATTATACATAAAAAGACGATGGAAATTAATATAATACACATGGGGGAATTGTCACATCAGACATGGGGGAGAATGTATGGAATGAGATTTATACTTATATAAATACATCTATTCTTTCTTTTTTTGAATCTTAAAGATCTTAAAGAAATATAAGTAGAATCAGAATCTATGGACAGTTGAGAGTTTATGGAACAAGATGCATGATGCAAATGATGTATAATGTATGTTCTTGCTTTCCATTCTTTTTTATTATTTAATGCAATAAAAACTATATTATATTAAAAAAATAGTAAAACTCTCATTATTTTTATAAGCACCCAACCAAAAATCTTGTTCATTTGGGGAGCACAGTAGTGTACTGAATTATTGCTATTATTATTAAAAAAGCATGAAAACCTCAAAGATTACTTCTTTCTGATTTGATTCATGTCTTTGAGTAGGAAGTGTGAATTTCTTTAAAAAAGTAAGCTGAACTAAATCTTCAAGAATCTCTATTTTAGAAACCCCCACAGTGGCAAAAAACATCCTCATGCAGTCATGCATAAAGTCAAATTGAGATGGCTTTCTTCTGCATCAATTTTTTAAAAAAATATTTTGGACATACATTTTTTTACAAAATAGGAGGAGAAAAATTCAAAAGATCTAGGGTGGAGTAAAAATGACCTCCTAAGGTTCTCTGTGCTGCTTGTGAGTGGTTTAATATTGTGTACATGGGATTGCACCTATGACTTATTAATAACTGGATTATTTGTAACTGAATGAAAGTCTGCTATTGATTTATCCTGATGGATAAATGAAATGATAGGCCCAGGGAATAGGACAGGAAGGAGTAAGAATCTAGTCTATTGTGTTTATATATATATATATATATATATATATATACACACACACACTTTATATAATAAATATAAAATATATTTAACAATATGATGTACAGAAGTAAGAAATGTTTGCCTTTAAAAAATAGTTATTCAAGTTATTTAACTTAAAAAACTTTTTTTAAAAAAGGGAAAAAAATATTTTACTGAAAATTATTCACAATGGCTTATAAAACATAAACACATAAAAACCAGTAATTTTTAAAGCATATTTATAACATGGTAGAAATGGCATGAGGGACAAAACATGATTTATTAGTATGTCTTCCCCCTGCCCTAAAGCAGTTAATAAATAAACTAGTAATATCTTCAACTCATGACAGAAAACAGATAAAGAAACATGACCTGAACACATAGGGTGCTGTCATAGGTGAAGTCTGGGCTTATCTACATGAGCCAGGTTATGCCGGCTTCTCACCGGCATATCCTGGCTGTGGATCAGGCCCATTCTGCCTCCATAACCTCAACAAAATGGGCTGAAGTTCTGACAGAATGCTGGCCCATTGCTACAGCAGCAGCAGCCACTGTTTTTCTTGCTCTGCCTTGTCCAGGAAGCTGGCCTCCACCATGTGACAAGCCCCCCTGCATTTGACCAGCCTTGGTCACATGCTGCAGGACTGCTGTCCAGACCTGGAAGAGTAAGGGCAACCGGCAGCTAGAGTAATGGGATGGCCTGCAGGGGTGAGCTCCCACAGACATGTGAGGCCTGAACTGTTTCCTCCCAGCAGAAACTGAATCAATTGGGTATTTTTTAAAATTGCTGTATTGGGCCGTACCCCAGCTTGCCCCCATCTGAGCCCCATTTCTGCCCGGGGTCTCATAAGGACTGCGTACAACAGCAGATGTTAAATAATAGGCATGCTACATTGCTACAGAGGGGACTAAACTAAATAACCTTCAGGTTTGCTTCATTCTTTCAATCTTTACTCTATGACTCATTTTAATTTTTTTTAAAAAGAAAAGACAGGAAGAAAGGAATATTTTTAGGAATGGAGGTAAAAACCGAAGTATTGCTTACATATAGGGCTTAGATGTGAGCTAAAAATAGACCATCTTCTTCAATTGTCCATTGCCTGAATATTTTTACCTAAATTGCCAAAGTAGACCAGGTATCATAACTACCAGAATTTCATGTCCCTCACTCCTTTGAGTGGTGCATTTCTCTGATATTATTGGATAGTCCCTCCCTCCTTCAAAACAACCTTACCTGACAGAATTCTGCAATGATCTATTGCAGGATGCTCAGCAGTGCCATTGCCAAGTGCTGCTGTGTGACGCACTTAGTGTACCTACAATGTACTGTTTCACAGTGCTAATGATATCTGGGTATTGAAATAGTCTCCACAGGGAGTAACACTACAACACCTGCTTCTTGTAGCTAACTCACCTGCATGCCTCTCTTTCTACTAGGGTGGGGAAAGACTTCCTCAAAGAGGTGGCTGCTGTTTATTGTCTAGTAAACACAAACAGGAAACCAGGAATACTTTTCTCAACACATGTTGGAAGTGATTTTTTAAAATATATAATGTATAAGTCAGAACTGGGTTCAAAACCATGGAATTATATACATTTTTAAAACAACACTGCTTTTAATTTCCCCACAAGAGGAGGAAAGTATTTACATCTACCTTGTAATGAATATGTATAAAGAACATCTCTCCCCACAAAAACAAGGTCAGGAAAAGAAGGCTTTGTGGGGCAATTTTATTTATGGCACGGATATACTGTATTTTCAAATTTTCAGAAAAAAAATATACTACCAAATTATGCAATTAAAACAAAATAAGTAACAACAAAATGCTAAGAACAACAAAATATCGAGAACAAAAAAATGCCATTATTTTTAAACCTCAAAACAACTACATCAGTGAAACGGTGACTGGTAACTTTGCCAGGGAAGGTGTAATTGAATAAAAATGTTTTAAGCAGATGTTGGAAGCAAAGTGACATTGCCACATGCCCAACATCATCTGGGAGGAAATTTTGTAGAACAGGAGCTCAATTATAGATTAAAAACTCTACTCTCAGTGGTCTCCAAACAAACTTTAGCTTCATGCGGAACCACTCAAAGACAGGGCCTGTTGCTAAGAAAGAACATTCATACTTAGATTTCTTGATCTATAGTTTTTAAGCCCTCTAAACACTAACAGCAAGCCCTTAAAAACCTGACCCCATAGCCAACAGGTAGCCATTGCAGTTCCTTCAGCAAAGATGTGAGACAGAGAGAGAGAGAGAGCCAAGATGTTAGGTAATAGAATAAAAGGAGGGATGTGTTGGGGGATGATAGGACACTCAATCCCCAGCAGAAGCAAATATATATATATATATATATATATATATATATATATATATCTCAGCAGACTTAGCAACAACTCATTCCCAAGAATACTCACACAGAGTGTTTTTTGTCCAAACAAACAGGAGGCACTTTATCTTCAAGCTCAAGGCAGTTGCAATATGTACAAATATAAACAGTAGACAGACAAACTGCTTCACCAGACATCAAGGTATTTCAAGAGAAGGAATGCTCTGGACTCAGCCTTTTTTTTTATACAGATTTACAGGGCATTGGCTCCCTCAACCACATGGGTACATTACATCAGATTTTGCACTCCAGACTCTATCCTGATGCTATGCCCTCCAGTAATGTTCTTGGGCAGCTGTGGCCTCAAGGCTAGCATGACTTGGCTGTTCCTTGGCCTCAGCTAGCATGACTTAGCAGTTGTTTGGCCATTTTCTATGGAGTTCAGTCTCTAACTCCTGACAGGATGTTATGACTAACTTCTTTGGGGACTGCGGTGGCATTACTAAGGCCAGTGTCACCCTTCTCTCCAACAGGGTCACCTGGTGCAGTTTGGTCTCTCTGCACCCCCTTAGTGCTGCCACTGGGGGAATGAATATTCCAGGATCAGTTTTCTTTTCCTTTCTATTGTAAAGCATTACAATGCTTGTAGTAGGAGAAATAACCCTAAAATGACCAACATTTTAGGTATGGTATGTAGTACCAACAACTACATAAGCCTCCCTTTTACATGCCTACTTATACAGCAAGTGGAAAGGCATCAACCAAAAGGTGTTAGTTTGTCTAAAATTTGCATAATCCTAATGTCTATACATATAGGTACAACCAGAAATATTGATTCCAGTTCAAATAAATATACAATGTGTCTTACTGTGGACTTCCCCCAAGTTGTCTGCTCTACAGATGCTAACAGTTCATGGGCAACTTTCAAAAAACTTAACTACTACCTTTCATATGGTTTGTTATCTTAAACTCAATGTAGTATGGAATTCAAAACTCTGTTTTCCCATAATCTGTTGCAAATTTCCCTCTCAAAACTTTTAAACTGCTCTCTTATTTCATGTCAGAAATGCTTCTTCGTGTACAAATTATGTTTTAGCGTGTTCAGCAGCCAACTAGATGATGACCTTCACCAAGGTGAACAACTTACTGCAAGCTACAGATAGCTCTCCAAAACTGATTATTTGCACAACAGGAGGTAAATAATATTTTTGAATGTGTAATTTCAGCTTCCCATTTATACAGTTGCAATTTCAATGAAGAAAAGAACCCCACAAAGCCTTTTGAAATTCACAAACATAATAAATTTGGAGAAAAACAAGATTGTAGTATTTCATTCCCTCCCACATCCTTGCAGAAAAGAATACCTAATCCTGACCTAACTTACAAACTTTTTCAAACACTCCCAGCAGACTACTCATTCTTATAATATTTTCTTACAGTAATTGTTGGAGAGTGCTCATCTCATTGGTTCTAGTAAATTGATTCCCATTGACAGAGCCAGTTCAAATGCTGAATGCTGCATGAAAATGTGTCAAGCATATGTATGTACTGTATATGCATATAGCACTTCCAAACAATTGAACCTCCCCTCCACCACTCCCATGCACATCGATACTGGAATGAAGACATGAAGCATAGATGTGGGATAAAGCTGCTGAAGATATATTAATTTACAAGGATATGCAAAAAGCTAAGCATGTTAGCAATGTGCTCCCTCCAGTTACCATAAAGTTTAAGGTGAAATCTGTGAAGATGAGCTCTTCCCCAGATTCAGTCTGGCTCTAAGCCAGGAGTGGGAAGCCTTTGTTCCTCCAGATGTTTTGTACTACAACTCCCACACTCTCTTATCATTAACTGTGTTACCTGGAGATTCTGGGTGCTGAACTTGAAAACATCTGGAGGACAAAATACTCCTCCTATTCCATCTGTTAAGCACTGGCTGCTAACAACGTCAGCTTCTCTTTGCCTTTAATCTTAAGTATCTGCTGAGGAGGCACCTGTCAGCTTTAACTCCATCTAGCTGGACATCCTTAGATATGATGCTAATGCCAGAGCTGAAGGGCATCTGCACCTCCAAAACTCTTCGTGCCATTTGTTTGTGAGAGGTGGGTTGGATATATTACCCTTCACCATAAAAAAATCACCTCATGTTACTCAAGAGGATCTGCCACTGACTAAGCTACCAACTGTGGTTGAGTATAGCAATCAGCCTAAATCTCCCAAATTTTCTATTATCATCCCCAAGAATTCTGGCAGCTTGAAGTAGGAGAAAAGGTGTGATCTTAATTCCAGTTATTGTGCCAAACCTATCCATCTTCCAAATTTCTGCTGAGCCTTCTCAGTTGACTAGCTAATCCCATGTCACAGATTCTGAGTGGAATCTATAGGGCTGCCAAATATAATGTGGAGAGGAAGAGTCATGTGCTTCTTAAGGCTAACCAAATGCTGCACGTTTGGGGAAAGTCCATCCTCAAGCCACAAGACAGAGAGCCAATGAAGAGCATCCTTATGAATGTACAAAGACTTCTGAAGAACTTCACATTGCTCACCTGCTTTGGGCAGGAATAAAGATTATTGGAGACAATGCTTATACACATGGGAGGAAAGGGGGCCTCTTAATGAAATCACAATCCCAACCCCTACTCCCCACCAACTGTAGCCTCACCAAAGTATTTTTCAAAGGTGTTAGGGACTGTCAATAAGAAAAAGTATTGAAGGGGAGCTAACATGACTTTGCATGTTATCACCTTTGAAGCCTTAAATGGCTTGGGCCCAAGCTATCTCAGGGACAGCCTTCTCCCTTATAATCCTCCCCGCGCTCTCCGGTCCTCTTGGAGGAATTTGTTGCAGCCACAAAGACCTAGGCTGCCGACCACCTCCCAGAGGGCTTTCTCGGCTGTTGCCCCCAAATTGTGGAATGGCCTGCCGGATGAGATCCGCCTATTGACATCATTAGACAGCTTTAAAAAGGCTGTCAAGACGGTTCTCTTCAGGCAGGCTTTTCTGGAATAGCTAACCCCGGCCTCAGGAACCCCCTCTGGACGTTGCTTCTGGACCTCCAAACTGATGCTGCTTACTCGAAAGGGTTTTTAATAAATTGTATTATATATTGATTTTAATTTGTATTAATTTAATAATGTTTTAAGGGGGGAAGGGTTTTTGAGTTGTTTTATACTGTGTACTATTTTATTGTTGTAAGCCGCCCCGATTGCTCGCAGAGGGGCGGGATATAAATAAATTTTATTACCGTATATTCCGGCATATAAGATGACTTTTGAGCACTCAAAAGTGCCCTCCAAAATTGACAGTCGTCTTATACGCCGGATATACTTTGGTTTGCCCGCCTGCCTATCTCCTGCCTCTTCGCAAAACGGAACGAAGAGGCAGGAGATGGGGCAGGGGTGTGAAGCAAAGTGTTTTGAAGTCATTCGCCCCCTCCTCTGCCTTCTCCCCCTTTGGGGAGCAACAGAAGACAGAGGAGGGGGGCGAAAGTTGCGGTTTGCCGCAGCCGCCGCTCGATCGCTTCTGCAGCGGCCGAGGCAAACCGCTTCTGCAGTGGCCGAGGCAAACCGCTCCCCAGGAAGGTGGGGAGAAGGGGCGAACGTGCCCCATTTGGGCGCACAGCCTCAGCATCCTCCTCCTATGCTCCCTCCTGGAAGGGAGCGCAGGAGGGGGATGCAGAGGCTATGCGGCCAAACCCGCGATTCGCCCCCTCTCCCCACCTTCCAGGACGGGGGGGAGAAGGGGCGAACATGCCCCGTTTGGGCGCACAGCCTCAGCGTCCTCTCCTTTCTCATTTATCTCTCTCTTCTTCCGTCTCTTCCCAGCTTCCTAAACACCTTCTCCCACTTTCACTGCAAGGAACCTTATTCTTCTCTAATCTTTAACCCCTTTTCCGCTGTTAATCCACCCCTGACAGATCCAAGTATCCTTTCGGATTAGCATTTTGCTTCCCCCATGTTATACCCGATCCTATTTAGACTTCGTGTGGTTTTCCACTTCCAAACCTGGGCATCGCCCCCTCTCCCCACCTTCAAGGAAGGTGGGGAGATGGGGCAAACGTGCCCCGTTTGGCTGCACAGCCTCTGGATCTTCCTCCTGGGATCCCTCATGGAAGGGAACCCAGGAGGAGGATGGGGAGGCTGTGCTGCCAAACCCGGGATTCACCCCTCCCCACCTTCAACCGTTGCTTGTTATGCCCCCGGCCAATCCCACCATCCATTCTCCCCCCCCACATCTCCATCGCTCGTTCTGCCCCCCTCCCGCCTCCCCTGCCGCTTGTTCTTTTACATGTTTGATGACAAATTGGCTTATGTTTATGAGTGACAGTTTTCCTGCTAAGTACCTGCATGTCATAAGCATTTGAATTAAAATTACCATATTGAAATCAAATATGATGGTTTTTTAAATTTTTATTTAGGGTGCGTTGGAAGAGGGGAGTCGTCTTATACGGCGAATATATCACAAACGCCGTAATATACGGTATTATTATTATTATTATTATTCTAAGCCAAAAATTCTTATATCTTTTGTCTTTGTGTATCCTGGTCCTAGAGAAATTCTTCCAAAAGAATAAGCTGACATTGTTAAGGTTACATAGTATATTTTACTCTAAACTGGGGACTCAGTTATGTAGCAATGACTAGGGAGTGATTGTTTACCTTACAGGAGGATGTACATGGCCAACTGATGCCTACAAGTTAAAACTTATATTTTAGGAGATTATCAGATGTGGCAAAAACTGTGTCAGAAGATCACTAGAAGAAGAGGAAGGGAACAGGAAGGAGTGAATTTACCAGATGACATCATCCTCCGGCATTCCAGGGGCACAGTGCAAATGTCAGTAAGGCATCCCTTTTAATTTGCAGCTTCTCCCTGTCAATGGAAAAAGGCAGCTTCATCTGGGACAGAGCTATACCCCTGGAACAGCAGAAGGATGCACCGTTTGGTAACATCTCCTTTTCTCTTCTTTTAGTGATCTTCTGATACTTTTGGGAACACTTTTTTTTTTCTTTTTGCATGTTACCCCGCGTCTGATAATCTTCTTATTCATTAGCTTCATGGAATTTTCCCAGCACATGTGCTTTGCCATAGTGACTTGGCAACCTTAGCAAACCATATTAAACTGTATGATCTTACAGCTCCCTTTCTCTTCAGATTGTGGTCTGTCAAGAGAGGAGACAGAAATGCCCTTCTTTCCCTAAATAAAGTTGCACCCTTGATTCACCAGGCCCAGTCTTCAAATTTCTCCTAGAGTTACAGGTAAAGGAAAGTCCCATTCAGCATATGCAGAACTAAGTAAAATCCCTTTTGCTGCCTCAAAGCTTTATCACAAGCAAATTGTTTTCAGCTTCCCTAACCTGAGTGGAGACAGGCAAACTGGCAAGTAGGCCCAGGGATTATGAAAAGGAGTGAGTTATAAGGGTAAATCAGTCCCTTAGCAGGGCTAGCATATTCAGTCCTGCCAAAAACAACCAGCGGCCTCTTTTCTCTCCATTGCCTTGTACGATTCCACATTCCATCATTTCCTTTGCCCTACCTCCCTTTCTAGTGTAGGAGGAAGTGAGCAGAGTTGCTGTGTCAGCATGCAGATCCCCACAGTTTCACCAAACCAAATGCAGATAAGCTGTGTCTTCAATTGGCCATGCAGGACAGGCCACAACATCACAGGAGAGCACACACAACATCTGACAAAGTGTTGAATTCTGTGCAACAATAAAGTCATGTGGCAGAGCTGCCCTTTACTTTCTTAATGGAACTTTGTCCACAGTCAAAATGGAAGGGGAAAGCCCTAGGCATTTCTGTTGAATATAATTGGGAATATATGAGTATGTACAACGCTGTCTTCTTTCAGTGACTGTCTTGATTTATAGAAATCTCAGAGAAAATATGGTGTTCTCTTCAGTTTAGTCAATACCAATGTCAACAAAAGCCAATGTCTGCTTATTATTTAACTCTATAGGAGTTTTATTTGTAGCTAGAAAGCATTTGACAGAAATTCTGTATTAAAATGCCATATAAAATATTGCCAAGAGAACATGTGCCCAAACTAGGGGTCTGAAACAGATTTCTTCCGCCGCCCCCAGTCTTTCATTTCTTCAAAACCTTCTAATTGTTTCCTTGTCTTCCAATTGGCTACTGGTATCTTCTTCCTTTTCATCTCATGACTGTGACATATGGAAACATAGTCCATTATGTCCAATGGGGATTACCCCCAAGCGTGTATAAGACTGAAGCTACAAAATGCAATCTAAAAAAGGGAACCTGACTGGGATCTAGGTTCTATGCTGGAATGGGCACATTCTGGAGCTCCAAGGGGCACATGCCTCAGTTTTTGGCTGTTGTGGAGCTTCAAAGGGACATCATGCCCTACTGAAAGGTAAACAGAAAGAGGCTGTAGGGAGGGAAGGATAAAAGGCATGTTTATCTTATATAAATCTATACTCTAGTGTTGCCTTTTGTCTGGAAGAAGTATTGGGCAGCATAAGATTTACATTGGCTATTGATGAAGACTGCTAGTTGAAACAGGTCTGGCTTCTGTTTAAATGAAGAATTGGATGAGACCTTGGGCCATCTTTTTTCCTTCAACAAATGATTTATGTCTTATGGACCTTCTCCCACTCTGCTATTTATAGTTTGGACTGTGTAGTGTCAATCTGAATAATTGATTATTTTAGTGATTTATCATGTTTGTTATATACCTTTACACACACACACACACACACACACACTATTTTTGTTGTTAGGTTTTTCATGTTTTTTTTCTGGGCTGTGAGGTTGTGTTTTGGAAGAGTTTATTCCTGACATTTTGCCTGCATCTGTGGCTGGCATCTTCAGAGAATGGTGGGGTTTATGAGGTTTATATACTGTGAGTCCCTGTTGGAGAAGATATGTACCTTTGTGTATTTGGATGGCTAGTTCCTGGAGGGAGATATGCAAGGAGGATTAGTGTCTATTTAGCTAATGGCGTATTGTTTGCTGGGACTCCTCCTGTCCCTGGGTGGAGTTCATTTGCATGTGTTGATTTTTGATTTTGGTGTTTTTCAAGAGCAGTAGCTAAATTTTGTTTACTTTTAGGGTTTCTTCTTTCCTGTTGAAGTTGTCCAGGTGTTTGCAGATTTCAATAGCTTCCCTGTGCATTCTGACATGATAGTTGTTGGCCTGGTCCAGAATTTTGGTGTTTTCAAATAACATTTTGTGTCCAGGTTGGTTTATCATGTGTTCTGCTACTGCTGATTTTTCTTGCTGGCCCAATCTGCAGTGTCTCTCATGTTCCTTGATTCATGTTTGCACACTGTGTTTAGTGGTCCCTATGTAAACTAGTCCACACCTGCATGGTATGCGGTAAACTCCTGCGGCTGTGAGAGGGTCTCTTTTATCCTTTGCTGAGTGTAGCATTTCTTGGATTTTCTTGGTTGGTCTGTAGATCATTTGGAGGTTGTGTTTCCTTATCAGTTTCCCTATTCTGTCTGTGACTCCTTTGGGTGGCTGTTTTTCTTCATTCCTTTGGTTTATTCTTGGTCTGGCTGCTCTTCTGATGTCTGAGCTGGAGTAACCATTAGCCTGTAGAGTCCAGTTTAGATGCTTCAGCTCATCCTCCAGAGTGGATGATGACCAAACCAAACCAACGATTGGGCCACAAGGTATACAGAAAACCCACACACATGGACAGATGCCTACACAAGAACTCCAATCATCACCCAGGACAAAAAAAGAGGCACAACAAAAACACTAGACCATGCAAAAAGGATCTGCGAACCTCACTACCTGGACACCTCCAAAAAGTACCTTACAAGACCACCAGGACAATGTTCATGTCCCACAAACAGGACCTGGTTTCACATGTCCTTGTGCTTATCGCATTCTGCTCCTGTGCTTCAGCAGTTAGTAAGGTGATGCTTTTTATTGACGGGGAGCTCCTGACAATGAAAAGCTCTGCCTTACTAAATGCTGAAGCACAGGAGCAGAATACGATGAGCACGATGTTGTGTGAAACCGGTTTCCATTTTGGGGACAGGAACATCATCCTAGCATTCTCTTAAGGTACTTTGTGCTGCATCTGATCATCTCCAGCATTAAAGACTTAAATAAGGAACACTGAACAATTAACCACCTGATGTCTTGTGATCAAGCAACTATTAATCTCCAAGCAGCTGAGCGGCATTCTGGTTCTATACAACTGTTTGTCTACATGGTTCTTGGTGCCCTTGGTGCTCTTCTGTTTATGTACATTCCTGATCCCTGAAATGGCTTAAGTTGTATGTACATCCCATTGTATTGTACTTTTGGTTTTGTTCATCACAGCTGCTGGCTTTTTGCATTTGATTTTGGAACTGTGCATGCTTTGCTACTGCTTTGCATCCCTTAATCTTCAGTGAACTCCATAGACTACAGCAACATGACATAGACTGGCTTGATGACTCGCTTCTAACTACTTCCTTCTTATTAAGCCCTACCTTTTCTGACACTTGATGCCTCTGTTTCTATTATTTGCTCATTTACTATATGCTGTTCCTTGGGAGGACGAAAACTGCACTCTCACATAGCAAACCCTGGAAGTCATCCACATCAAGGTTGGCAAATATGTTGGATCAGGGGATAATTTTCTGCCCTGTGACCCTCCTGGAGCTGCATAGAGTTCCAAAGTTAGGGGCTCCACTTCTGGTTTTGATTCCTCCCCCTTTTAATATTACACAGTACAAGGGAGATGCACTTATTTGAAGCTGAATCATCACTTCTGGAAGCTTACAGGAGAGATAACTCACACTCCTGGGTGGGGAAGAAAAGGGGTAGTCTGGTGAGGCAAAGGCTGTAAAAGTATCCTTGGGAATCCACAATGCAGCCCCATCCCTGATCTATGTGAAACCTTTAGGAGAGATTGTTGTGAGATTTAGAGTTCAATGTCATCAATATGCAGGTGACACTGAATTCTCTCTCATTCTCTCACAGTGCTTAATGAGGAGATAGGTGTGTAATGACATAGTAATGGAATCAATAAAAGAGTCAGTAATGGACTGGATGTGGACAAACAAATTGAAACTTAATACAGACAAGACAGAGGTGTTTCTAGTCAGTAAAGCTGTTCTGGATGGGAATGTTCAACCACTGTTAAATGGATTAGGCCCTTTCATATATCCCAGTGATTCCATAATAATAATAATAATAATAATAATTTATTTATACCCAGGCACTCTGTTAAAACAATCGGGGTGGCTTACAAAAATTAAAATACAATACAGATAAAAATCCCTAAACACCACCCACCCCCACCCACCCATAAAAAGATATTAAACAAATATAAATTAAAAAGCAACTAATCTAAATACACATTTAAAAAACAATACAATAAATACAATAAATGGCCAGCAGACTAAGGACTTTTTCAGACAATGTAAAAATAATGCTAGCAGCATCACCAGGTTGCGACGCTGCAGCGCAAGAGGGCGTCAGTTTCGTACAACGCTCCTTCCCAGCGGTACTGTTGCAGTACCGCTGGGACATTTGACCGTGATATTTTTGCTTTTACAGTCATATTTTACTCACGATCGTTGGACCCAAGCCATTTAGGGCTTTAAAGGTAATAACCAACACCTTATACTGGGCCCGGAAACTGATAGGCAGCCAGTGGAGAGATTTTAATACTGGAGTTATATAGTCTCTCCGAGATATTCCCGAGACCACTCTGGCTGCCATATTTTGTACCAACTGAAGTTTCCGGACCAAGCATGAGGGTAGCCCCATGTAGAGTACATTGCAGAAATCTAGACGAGAGGTTACCAGCACGTGCACCATAGTCTCGAGGTCCCTTACTTCCAGGAAAGGGCACAGCAGGCGTATCAGCCAAAGCTGATAACAGGCGCTCCTCACCGTTGCATTCACCTGATTAGTCATCTGAAGCAATGAATCAAGGAGCACCCCCAGACTGTGAACACAGTCCTTAAACGGAGAGCGTGACCCTGTCCAGGACTGGAGGTTGCAACCCAACTCCTGGTTTCGGGGCCGCTACCGTGAGTACCTCCGTTTTGTCTGGATTTAATCTCAATCTGTTTTTCCTCATCCAGCCCATTACTGCTTTAAGACAATCATTAAGAAGAGAGACGCCATCAGAATTCTTCTGTGAATGTTTTTTTTGTTCTCTCTATAGTTTTATATTTCATTATTCCTTCCTTCTCTATGTGTGTACATATACACATATATTTGAGATTGTATGCCTTTGGCAGGACCCATTGTTTTTGTTGTTTTACTTGTAAATAGTTCTATACAAATAAACAACAATAATAATCATCTCCAAGGCTGGTCTACATTTTCTACTCAGCAGTGTGGCTGAGGATTGGAAGGACTTTGGATCCAGTCTTCTTCAATGTGGCCAAGGGCAAGACTTTGCATCCTATAGTTGGAGAACCTCTACTAGTCCTTGGTGGGGGAGCTGAGGGCTACTAGTGCTTTGGATCCTGAAGATCTAGAGCCTTCCTCCATCTATCAATATTACACCCAGAGGGCTCTACTTTTCCCCTCTGTTCCCACAATGGAGATGTCACTGGAGATGGTCTTTCTGCAGAAGCAGGGAGAAGGGATTAGATGTTTTCCTCTGAGATCAGAGCTCTGCCTCTAACTTGAGGGGACGGGGTTCTCTAAACTATTCTATGGCCACTGGGAAGCTCATCTCAGGAAATGTAGGATGGCATTGTTGGCTGTCTTGATTTTATTTGGTTTTCACTTAATGTTGTCAGCAATCTTAAGAGAAATGGAGGATATAGCTGTTTTAAATAAATAAATAAGTGTTCTTCCAAACTAATCTAAATAAGTGTGAGTTCTTGCAACATAGCTCACTGAGTTATTAGTGGTTGCTGGTTGTTGTCACCTCCATGTCTGCTTGTCCCATTCTTTTAGAAAGTGTTTGTAGCCATTTTCCATGTCCACTTTTTCCATACTTTTTGGGTGGGAATGCTTGTAGTGGTTTCCTGGATCTGCAGTAGGGATCTTTCAAATGTTGGGAGCATGGTTTGAAGGGCAACTTTTCTCCCCAAAGGCACCAGATCCTATCTGATTTTGCAAACTAAACCAGGCTCAGCCCTGGTTAGTACTTGGATAAAATCAAGGTGCAGCAAGCTATATTTCACAGGAAGGAACTGGCAAACCACTTCTGAGGATTCTTTGCTAAGAAAAGCCTATGAAATTTATGGGGTTGCCATAAGTCCAAATGCACTTGAAGGCATATACACACATGCACAATGCTACAATGTAAAAATGCCGTTTCACTGATGCACTGCAACTCTAAGAAAAAAATTAAAAAGAAAGGAGGAGAAGACATAAAGAATTTTTGTTCCAATCTGTTTTGGAATTTAAAAGAAATCAACTCCAAGCTGGGAACAAAATGTTGGATCTGGTGTTAAGAATTGCCAGAAAATAGTCTGGGAGGACAGAAACATCATTTCAGTATTTAAAAATACCTCCAAAACTACAGCAACAAATACCAGACTCTTCCTACACATATCTGGAGAAGCCCTTAGATAACATACTGCACTTTCTCCAAAGCTAGCTGTAACACAATTTCCTACAATAGTTTGATTTTTTCCACATTTATGCAGCCTAACGTCTTGTCTATGTGGGGAATACACCCCCGTTTTGCTCCTGTCTCAGAGCCCTGCGGTTCTGACAATGCAGGGCTTTTGCCTTGCTCTGCCTCTGACAGTCCTCACCACTCCTGGGGCAGATATGGGGCTGAAATGGGGTTAAGGTGGTGTACAATGTTTTAAAATAATACCTGTTTTACTCTCTTTGCTCTGGGAGGAAATGCTGCTACCATCCCCCTGGCTCTTCCGGAAGTCAGGAACAAGTCCCACAGCATGTGAGCAAGGCTGGTCACATGCAGGGGGATTTGGTCACATGTTCTGTGGCCCCTTCCTACCTTCTAAGTCAGCAAGGGAATAGCAGTGTGCCTACCAGGATGTCCTTCCATTCCATGGAGGGAATAGGGGAATAACAGGCCCGATACATGCCCAGGATACACCAATGTGGAGATTGCATATCTTGGCTCATGTAGATGAACCCTAAGAGTACTATCTTCTTTCAGTCATCCTTGATTTCCCACTCTTCTGTCATAACTCAGACCCATGACTAATAAGCATGCATCCACATGAGCTTTCAGATGACCCAAAAGAACAGCCAAACATGCCTGAGCTTTCTCTACTGTGGTAACTTTTAGGGTTTTCCTCACAAGGGCTATTACAACTTTCAAACAAACATATTTTTCTTTAAAAAAAAATAAAAATTGAAGCTCTAAAATCACCATGCGCTGATTTTACCACCTCAGAAATAAATCTGAGGTTTGAATTAAAATAATGTTACACTGTCGTATTTGACCCACCCTTCCCCCAAGTCACAGTCTGACAAGATTTCTTGTCATTCTTTTATAGCTAAGCTCTTAGGAAAGATTTACTAGTGTGATTAGATTCCTATTTTGCCATTTTCTGAAGTACTTTAAAACAAAAGCTATTTCATATGACAGTCTTGCTGGGTGGCAGAGCAGTACCACAGTAAAACTTAACCATAGGGAAATAACAAGAAAAGCCACTTTGTGGTGACTCTCCTCTGCCAGAAATGAAATACAATGGTACTCATTATGCAAACAGACCCTTATTTTCTTCCCTGTCCTTCTTGAAATGCCTGTGAAGAGCGAAAATGAGCCTGTAAATATTCACATGAATCAGGGATACTTTTTCTCCCAGGGATAATAAAGTTTGGAACCAGCATCAGCACTGGTCATAGTGAGAGAATATTTGCTGAGTCTATTGAATCCTGGCAGTGACCACTAGGACAGATGCTTTGCTTCCTGACCTCCTCTGTGCACTGCTGTTATTGTTAGCTTCATTGTGATACGTTTCCTTGAACGCTTGCCTGTTGGTGGCCATTCGTTGGTTGCTGGTCCATTATATCACTTTCTCAGCTTTCAGACCTTTAACTGCACTGGCAATATGCCATGAGGCTGAGAAAGTGATGATAGCAGCACTACAAGTGACAAGAGTGTTTAGAGCACTGGATGAGGATCATCAAGGGAAGCCTAAAGCAAGTTGAGCAGCCATGATGGCTAGGGAATTCTGGGAGATGTAGCAAAAAAAAAAACTTTCTCAAGCTTTAGAGAAGCCCAAGAGAAGCTGTCAAAAGAAGCCCTCTAAAATCTGGAGCCAGACCAGGCTGTTTATGTACTGAGTTCAAACATTAATCAATATAGCTGTCTGTTATTAAGTAGTCACCATATTTCAGTTTGGTGTGCCTGCCTAATATTTGTGGGAGATACATTTCATTGCTATTCATGCTGGAATCTATGTTGGGTTGGTTTTAGATGATGATATAAGTGTGCGTTTAATTTTGGAAAACTCCACTGGAAACATTAAGAACCCAAAGAAATCCCTATGCTTACTCCATTCAGCGTTTTCCCTCAGACAAAATGACTAGTGAATGTGTGTGCTTTTAATTATTATCATTCTCCCTTCAAATTACATAGGAAAAGTACTCTGTGATATTTGAAACATACATTATTATCCCACAGACTCTCGCTGCTATTTTTCCTTATTCCAGCCTGGGCTGCAAATCAATTTTCTGCATTTTGTTCATGCCCCCCCCCCAATGAAATAGAATAAAATAAAATGGTGGAAAATAGCTGTTGGCACATGGCATTTTTCCACCATGGTTAAGGGTGATTTGATTTCTGCAGCAACATACTGCTTGGCAAAGCCAGTTTGGTTTAAAATGCCAGTCTTATAAGGATCAGAACACATACTGGCAATTTGGATTTCCTCATTTTTCCACAGGAACAAACAAAACAGACCACTTCGGCTTTGCTTGCGGCACTATGTCACAGTATTATTGTTTTTAATTGATTTTTTAAACCTTATTTTCCTTCTCCCCATACGGTTCTCCCTGTATTTTTACATAAGCTGTTGCTACTGTTTCCTCTTACTGTGGCAGCTTTACAAGGCATCTGTTTTGTTCACTTTGCCTCTGCTCATTCCTTCCTTCCACAGATCAGCTTCCACATGGAAGATCTCCAAAACAGCAGAGGTGTGGGTTGGAAGAAGTGTTTGAAGATGCTGGTCCTGACTTTTTTTAATGTTCTTCTCTCTGCCTATCCTCATCTCTCAGAATTTACCTTTCATATCATAGGCTTTTGCCAGGTGATTCTAAAACAGATGGTGAGGGCTGAGAAAACTTTCTGTATGTTTTGTCTTTTTGAATAAATTCTTAATGTTTCCAGTCAAGTTTTCAAGAATTAAATACATTCTAAAATGATAAAAAAAAGAGAGAGGATCATTTTACCAAAATGACCAAATTCCACCAATAAATAAATAAATTGATGAGTTTTGGGGTTTCTTTTAATCCAAATTTCAGACACTAATGATTGATTGGGGGGGGGGTAACTGTTCCTCATTGGGGTTGACGTAGTGGAAGAAAACTCAGAGCTTGCATATCTAAGGGGCTGCAGAACGTAGATTCAATTACATTTTATTTCCCCCCTCCTCTCCTCCTCATTGAGAGGGGCCCCGGATCTAACTAAACTGAAAGAATAGCTTCTTACCTTGGTTCAGGAAGGTGGGCTGCAGCCACTCTCGGTGTTATGCTGGCAGAAAAAGTGTTTGGTCTGTACCATCACCTTTAATTTCTCTCTGATCTTCCACTTAGTAGTTTGGCCCCAGAACTTCTAGAAACATATTGGTCAGATATTTGAATGAACTTTGCCAGGAAAATTCAGCCTTGAAAAAAAAAGTTTGGAACCGTTGGTGACTGGAGCAAAACAAAAGGTTATAGGGAGAAGAAAAGAACCATTCAGCCACACAAAAAAATGTTTTTTTTTAAAAAAAAATCCAGAGTAATGACATGTGCAGTTCTCTGCATAACCCACACCCTCCAGAGCAATTTAGGGGTGGATGCAGTGCAGAGAGAGAAACTGAACTTCCATTAATATCAGTTCCATTAGTGGAAGGACATCTTTGCATTCATCCCTGTGTGTTTGGATTTTACCTTAACTGCACTTAGACATAAGAGGAAAATGAAACAAGTTTTCACAAACACAAACAAAATTGCATGGTAACTTTTAGAAATTTACATTTTACAAAATGTGCCCTGTCACAAAATGTGGATTTTCCTGTGGTGCAGACTGTTATGCAATGACCTAACAATGTTAAAATCTTTGACTTCTTTAAATAAAAAAGGCCCTGCTAAAACCCCAGAGAGAGTCTGCATCTGGGTTTCTGATTATATGTTCCAAAAGTGATGTAATGTTTAACACTATAAAACATGTGATTCAAACATGCTGTGAAGCTTGTGAAAGTTAACTGGTTCATTTTATACTTGGGTCTTCTGAGAGTACTTATTTAAAGAAGGAATATCATCTGAATGGTACAGACTGTCTGCTTTAAAATTGTTCCTCCCCCCTTCCCCTGTGCTTCTGTCTCTGTAGAAGAAACTACAGCCATATATTTGTGAAGAAGAAAAATCCTGAAAAGGAAAACTGAGTTGACCTCCAGGCCCTTTGAATAATATAAAGTAATGAATTGCTACATGCATTAACAGAAAGGAATAGACTAAATGAGACAGAACAAGAATAAAGGCAATCTATGTGCCCCTAATGAGCCTGAAAAAATCTGGTTTTAAATGTGAGGTTATTGATAATTCCTAGTTTTATATGACAGTGAATGTAAGGTCAATGGTAAACAAAGCATCAACCATCTCTAAAGTGATTCTGGAAAGAGCCATGGAGTTTATTTGTATTAGGAACTACCAGGGTTGAGGAAATCTGAGTGTGGTGCTTTCTGGATGGGAGTGGGGATGCTACCGTGCCCATCACAGTGCTCCTAAAACAGTTGCCTTGATGTCTCTCTCTCTCTCTCTCTCTCTTCCTCTTCTTTTTCTCTTTAAAAAATAATAATCCAAAAAGCAAACCTTGATTTTGCCATCTTATATAAGGGACACCATTTTGCTATGTCATTGCATATAATGGGACCGAGAGGCTGACAAGACTCGTCAAGCCTACGGATCATTACCCCTTCCTTTTGGTCCATGTGGGAACCAATGATACTGCAAGGCACAGCTTTCCCAAGATCAGAAGAGATTATGAGGCCCTGGGGAGGAAGCTGAAAGAAATGAACGCACAGGTGGTCATCTCGTCTCTTCTGCCAGTTGAAGGGCATGGTCCAAGAAGGGAGAGGAAAATAGTCGACGTAAACAACTGGCTCCGTAGATGGTGTCTCCAAGAACAAATTGGATTCTTGGATCATGGACTGCGCTTCCATGCGGGGGGACTTCTGGCAAGAGATGGGGTGCATCTTACAACAGTTGGAAGAAACATTTTTGCCAACAGTCTCAAGAATTTGATCAGGAGGGCTTTAAACTGAGTCAAATGGGGGAGGGAGACAGTATTCTGGAAGGCAAAAGGGCTGGAGAAAATAGTCAAACTGTCATAGAGGGAACAAGGCAAACAGCGCAAGGACCCAACAGTGGGAGGCAAAAAAAAACTTGCACAGGGAGCAAGTAAAGGGAACACATGGTCTCAGATGTCTCTACACTAATGCACAGAGCATGGGAAATAAGCAAGATGAACTTGAACTCCTTGCACTAAAAAACAAATATGATATAATAGGCGTTACTGAAACCTGGTGGGACGAGTCTCATGATTGGAATGTAGGAATAGAGGGGTATAACCTTTATAGGAGAAACAGGCCAAACAGGAAAGGAGGAGGAATAGCATTATATGTCAGGGATATTTACACCAGTGAAGTGATCCACGACATCAATACTGGAAGCCAGGTGGAGAGCATCTGGATAAAAATTAAAGGGGAGGGAAACAACAGGGATGTTATTGTGGGATTCTACTACAGACCCCCAAATCAGACAGAGGAATTGGATGTTGCCTTTCTAGAACAGATGAACATACATGCAGAAAGGAGAGATGTAGTAGTGATGGGTGACTTCAACTATCCTGATATTTGCTGGCAATCTAACTCAGCCAAAACTACAAGGTCTAGCAAATTCCTTACATGCCTGGAAGACAATTTCATGGTCCAAAAGGTGGAAGAGGCAACAAGGGGTTCAGCTATTTTAGATCTGATCCTAACCAACAGAGACGACCTGGTTAATGGGGTGCATGTGGTGGGATCCTTAGGTGAGAGTGATCATGTTCTCCTGGAGTTTGTTATACAATTGAAAGGAGAAGCCAGGCATAGTCAGACACGCATTCTTGACTTTAGGAGAGCTGATTTCAGTAAACTCAGGGAAATACTGGGGATGATCCCATGGTCATGAATACTAAAAGAGAAGAGACCTCAAGACGGATGGGACTTTCTCAAAATGGAGATACTGAAGGCACAATTTCAAACAGTACCATTGAGGAAGAAAAATGGGAGGTGTCTCAAGAAACCAGGATGGATGACTAAAGAACTTTCAATGGAGCTAAGTTTTAAACGGAACATGTATAGGAAATGGAAAAGGGGGGAAATCACCAAAGAAGAATTCAAACAGATAGCGAACACGTGTAGGAGTAAAGTCAGGAAAGCTAAAGCGCAGAATGAGCTCAGGCTTGCTAGAGAGGTTAAGAACAATAAAAAGGGTTTTTTTGGGTATGTCCGCAGCAAAAGGAGGAAGAAGGAAATGATAGGGCCGCTACGTGGAGAAGATGGCAAAATGCTAACAGGGGACAGAGAAAAGGCAGAATTACTCAACACCTTCTTTGCCTCAGTGTTTTCAGAAAAGGAAAAGGAGGACCAACCTGAGGAGAATGGAACAGAGGACACAATAGGGGAAATCCAGCTCAAAATAAGTAAAGAGGTAGTACAGGAATACCTTCTTAATCTAAATGAATTTAAATCTCCAGGACCAGATGAACTACATCCAAGAGTATTAAAAGAGCTGGCAAATATAATCTCAGAGCCATTAGCAATAATATTTGAGAACTCCTGGAGAACAGGAGAAGTCCCAGCAGACTGGAGGAGGGCAAACGTTGTTCCCATCTTCAAAAAGGGGAAAAAAGAGGATCCCAATTATCGTCCAGTTAGTCTGACATCAATACCAGGGAAGATTCTAGAAGAGATCATTAAACAGAGAGTCTGTGAACATTTAGAAGGCAATGCCATAATCACAAAAAGTCAACATGGGTTTCAGAGAAACAAGTCATGCCAAAATAATCTGATCTCTTTTTTTGATAAAGTTACCAGCTTGGTAGATGAAGGCAATGCTGTGGACATTGCTTACCTTGATTTCAGTAAGGCCTTTGACAAGGTTCCCCATGACATTCTTGCAAACAAGCTTGTAAAATGGGGGCTAGACAAATTAACTGTTCAATGGATTTGTAATTGGTTGACCGGCCGAACCCAAAGGGTGTTCAGCAGTGGCTCCTCTTCGTCTTGGAAAGATGTGACCAGTGGGGTGCCACAGGGTTCTGTCCTGGGCACAGTGCTATTCAACATCTTTATCAATGACTTGGATGAGGGAATTAGGGGCATACTTATCAAATTTGCAGATGACACCAAATTGGGAGGAGTAGCTAATACCCTAGAGGACAGGATCAAAATTCAGAATGACCTGGATAGACTGGAGAGCTGGGCCAAAGCTAACAAAATGAAATTCAATACGGAGAAATGTAAAGTACTGCATTTAGGGCGGAAAAATGAAATGCATAAATATAGGATGGGAGAGACCTGGCTGAATGAGACTACGTGCGAAAGGGATCTAGGAGTCCTAGTAGACCACAAGTTGAACATGAGTCAACAGTGTGATGCGGCAGCTAAAAAGGCCAATGCAATTTTGGGCTGTATCAATAGAAGTATAGTGTCTAGATCAAGGGAAGTAATAGTGCCACTCTATTCTGCCTTGGTCAGACCTCACTTGGAATACTGTGTCCAGTTCTGGGCACCACAATTCAGAAAGGATATTGACAAATTGAAGCGTGTCCAGAGAAGGGCAACTAAAATGGTGAAAGGTCTGGAAACCATGCCTTATGAGGAGAGACTTAGGGAGCTGGGTATGTTTAGCCTAGAAAAAAGACGGTTTAGAGGCGATATGATATCCCTGTTTAAGTATTTGAAGGGATGTCACGCTGAGGATGGAGCAGGCTTGTTTTCTGCTGCTCCAGAGACTGGAACACGGAGCAATGGGTGCAAGCTCCAGGAACAGAGATTCCACCTCAACATGAGGAGGAACGTTTTGACAGTAAGAGCTGTTCCGCAGTGGAACACACTCCCTCGGAGCGTGGTGGGGTCTCCTTCCTTGGAGGTCTTTAAACAGAGGCTGGATGGCCATCTGTCGGGGATGCTTTGATCAAGATTTCCTGCGTGGCAGGGGGTTGGACTGGATGGCCCTCGTGGTCTCTTCCAACTCTGCAATTCTATGATTCTATGCCCCTAACCCATTCATTCTCAATTGTACTGCCTTCTAAAATTGTACTGCCTTCTAAAATTGTACTGCCTTCTAAAATTAACTTCTACGCAAATACTACTCCACCTGGAGGCACCTGCATTTGGTATATTTATCTGGCTCTTGGTAGTATTACTTTCCTCCCATCTTACAAATGCCTGCAAGCACATAAACTATGGTATTACAGTACCCGCCCCAAAGTCCCTGGCGTCCTGGGATTTGTAGTTTGGGGAGGAATTTAAAATCCTCTAGCTTTAGAGCTCTCTAGCTGAGAATTGCAAATACCTTATGAAACTACAGAATTACATAGGATGAGAAATTGCAGTTAAAATGATATCAAATAGCTATAATTTCATAGGGCTTATCTATATGAGCCAGAATATGCTAGCTTCCCACCAGTGTATCCTGGCTGAGGAGCTGGCCTGTTCTTCTCCTAAAACCTGTAAGGAACAGGCCAGAGTCCAAACAGGCACACTCACCCATACTTGAAGCTGTTGCCATTTTCTTTGCTGACTCGGATGGCAGGGAGGGAGCCCACATATGACTGAAAGCCCCCTGCATGTAGCCAGCCTTGGTCTCATGCTGAGCAACTCCTTCCTGGCTTCTGGGACAGCCAGGGTGATGATGGCAGCATTGAGGGCCAACATGCCGTACAGGCTCCTGTGGACACATGGAACCCGATTCAGTTTTGCCAGTTGTAACGGAATAAACTGGGGATTTTTTTTTTAAAAAAAACCCACTTTATCAGGCCCTACCCCACCTCCCCCCCCCCCGTCTCAGACCTGTAGCTGTCCTGGGGGTGGTGAGGACTGCCTGGGAGCAGAACAGGACAAATGTTCTGTGCCACATGGGCTGCATATGGGCTCTGAGATGGGGACAAGATGGGGTATTTAGCCCATGCAGAGAAGCCCATAGTGAAGATATATCCTTAGTCATGAAATATTCTTTATATTACCCTAAAGATTCTAAATGAGCATGATGAGATCTAACTGCACTTCCAAGGGTCTGATTTAGCTTGAAAATAGGTGAGTGCTTCATGAACCTTACTCAACTGAGCTAAAACATAAAAAGGACATGTACAAGAAATCTAAAAAGGGAGAAATCACCAAAGAAGAATTCAAACAAATAGCCAGCTCATGTAGGGGGGGAAGTCAGAAAAGCTAAAGCACAGAGGGAGCTCAGGCATGCTATAGAGGTTAAAAACAATAAAAGGGGTGTTTGTTTGTTTGTTTTGTTATGTCCGTAGCAAAAAGAAGAACAAGGAAATGGTAGGGCCACTGCAAGGTGAAGATGGTGAAAAGCTAATAGGGGATAGAGAAAAGGCAGAACAACTTAACACCTTCTTTGCTTCAGTTTTCTCTCAAAGGGGGAACAGTGCTCAACTTTGGGAAAATGGAGCATATGATACAGTAGGGGAGATACAGTACAGAACTGGTAAAGAGGTAGTTCAGGGATACCTGGCCAGTATAAATCAGTTCAAGTATCCAGGGCCAAATGAACTTCATCCAAGGGTGTTAAAAGAACTGGCAGAAGTGATCTCAGAGCCACTGTCAATAATCTTTGAGAATTCCTGGAGAACAGGAGAGGTCCCAGCAGACTGGAAGAGGGCAAATGTTGTCCCCATCTTTAAAAGGGAGAATAAAGAAGACCCAAATAATTACTGCCCAGTCAGCTTGAATCAATACTAGGAAAGATTCTAGAGCAGATAATTAAACTGTCTGTAAACACTTAGAAAGGAATGCTGTGATCACTAAAAGTCTACATGGATTTCTCAAAAACAAGTCATGCCAGACTAATCTTATCTCTTTTTTTTTATAGAGTTACAAACTTGATAGATGAGGGCGAAAAAATGAAATGCATAGATATAGGATGGGGGAGACCTGGCTGAATGAGACTACGTGCGAAAGGGATCTAGGAGTCCTACTAGACCACAAGTTGAACATGAGTCAACAGTGTGATGTGGCAGCTAAAAAGGCCAATGCGATTTTGGGCTGCATCAATAGAAGTATAGTGTCCAGATCAAGGGAAGTAATAGTGCCGCTCTATTCTGCCTTGGTCAGACCTCACCTAGAATACTGTGTCCAGTTCTGGGCACCACAATTCAAAAAGGATATTGACAAATTGGAGTGTGTCCAGAGGAGGGCGACTAAAATGGTGAAAGGTCTGGAAACCATGCCTTATGAGGAGAGACTTAGGGAGCTGGGTATGTTTAGCCTGGAAAAAAGACGGTTGAGAGGCGATATGATAGCCCTGTTTAAGTATTTGAAGGGGTGTCACACATTGAGGATGGAGCAAGCTTGTTTTTTGCTGCTCCAGAGATTGGAACACGGAGCAATGGATGCAAGCTCCAGGTCAGAGATTCCACCTCAACATTAGGAGGAACTTTTTGACAGTAAGAGCTGTTCGGCAGTGGAACACACTCCCTCGGAGCGTGGTGGGTTCTCCTTCCTTGGAGGTCTTTAAACAGAGGCTGGATGGCCATCTGTTGGGGATGCTTTGATCGTGATTTCCTGCGTGGCAGAGGGTTGGACTGGATGGCCCTTGTGGTCTCTTACAACTCTGCAATTCTATGATTCTATGAGGGGAATGCTGTGGATGTAGTGTATCTTGATTTCAGTAAAGCTTTTGAGAAGGTGCCCCATGATATTCTTACAAAACAGTGAGTAACCTGTGGGCTAGACAATGCAACTGTTAGGTGGATTTGTAATTGGTTGACTGACTGAACCCAAAGGGTAGTCACCAATGGCTCCTCTTCATCCTGGAGAGAAGTGACTAGTGGGGTGCCACAGGGTTCTGTCCTGGGCCCAATGCTATTTAAAATTGTTATTAATGACTTGGATGAGGGAATAGAGGGTAGGCTGAACAGATTAGAAAGGTGGTCCAAAACTAACAAAATGAATTTCAACAGGAAAAAATGTAGGATACTACACTTGGGCAGTAAAAGTGAAATGCACAGACATAGGATGGGTGTCACCTCGCTTGATGGCAAAAGGGATCTAGAAGTCTTAGCCGCATACTGAACATGGGGCAGGAGTGTGATGCAGCAGCTAAAAAAGCCAATGTGATTTTAGGCTGCATCAATAGGAATATAGTATCTAGATCAAGGGAAGTAATAGTTCTACTCTGTTCTGCCTTGGTCAGACCTCACCTGGAATACTGTGTCCAGTTCTGGGCACCACATTTCAGGAAGGATATTGAGAAGCTGGGACATTTCCAGAGGAGGGTGACCTAAATGGTGGGAGATCTGGAAGGCAATGTCCTATGAGGAGCAGCTTAGGGAGCTGGGCACGTTTAGTCTGGAGAAGAGAAGGTTGAGAGGTGACATGACAGACATGTTTAAATATTTGAAGGGATGTCCTACGGAGGTTGGGGCTAGCTTGTTTTCTGCTACTCCAGAGACTAGGACATGGAGCAATGGATTCAAAATATAGGAAAAGAGATTCCACCTAAACATTAGGAAGAACTTCCTGACAGTAGGAGCTGTTCAGAAGTGGAATGCACTGCCTCGGAGTGTGGTGGAGTCTCCTTCTTTTGGAGGTTTTTAAGCAGAGGCTGGATGGCTATCTGTTGGGAATGATTTGGTTGTGTATTCCTGCATGGACTGGGTGGTCCTTGTGGTCTCTTCCAATTCTATGATTTTATGATTCTAAGATTCTAAACGAACACTGATATGCTTGGCTGCTGCATAGCCACTGAAATCCAATGGTGTATCTTAAAGGGTTGGGTATGGTCTTCTGTGGGTTCAGAGGGGTCAATGCACCTCCACTTCACCCTCAGAGGTTGCCCAGCCATGCCATAGAGCCTTTAGTCACCAGATCCATTCAGTATTGGTGCTGTAACTCATGTATTAACAATTAAACATTTTATGCTTTCATTATTTTCATATAGAGTAAAATCAGGATTCTACTTGCGTCCCCCCAAGTACTAGATTTGTGTGAGTATTGATGAAGCAGAGTACATTAGGATAGCTACCATTCTCGCGCCACTCTCCCCATCCCCTGAGCCATCCTCTGGGTCCTCCAGGCCTGCCCGCACCCCCCACCATTTCTAAAGCAGCAGTGGGGCTTAGAAAGTCTTGCCCCTCCCCTGCCCTTGTGTTCAGCAGCTTTACTGTGGCTTCATTCAGTTTAGCAGGGTGGATCCAGCGGGGAGGAAAACTGTGTGTTCCTCAGTTTTCTG
This sequence comes from Gambelia wislizenii, assembly GCA_030847615.1. Taxonomy (NCBI): domain Eukaryota; kingdom Metazoa; phylum Chordata; class Lepidosauria; order Squamata; family Crotaphytidae; genus Gambelia; species Gambelia wislizenii. The sequence continues at coordinate 41,180,470 of JAUMIR010000004.1, forward strand.
CCCCCTGGATCCCCCCACTAAATGGAAAGAAGCTTGAGAAAAGCCGCTGAACACCCTGCTTAAATCAGCTTTCCTCTCTCACAAGCAATGGACAAGATCCGATTTAAGCAGGGCACTCATAGAGCTAACTGTGGGCAGTTTGCTCATTTAGCACCCCACTTAAATCAGATCTCATCCCTTGCTTATGAGAGAGGATATCCAATTTAAGCAGGGCATTCAACGAGCCAACCAGAGGATCAGAACCAAGAGCTATGCAGTCCAGCATTCCATCCAACACTGACCAACTAAATGCTTCAAGCCAATGCCTTAGGAGATTTTCACACGCCAAAAATATCGCTGCCAGAAACCGGGACAGAAATATTTCTGTCCCGGAAGCAGCGCCGCGGTTCGCACGCTCACCTCCCTCTCCCGTTGTTCCGTCGTCCTCGCTTTGGGTTTTTTCCTCTCTCTTCCGGAATATTTTATTAACGGCAAACTCCCGTTAGTAAAATATTCCAGAAGAGGGAGGGAAAAACCCAAAGCGAGGACGACGAAAAAACGGAAGAGGGAGGTGAGCGTGCGAACCGCGGCGCTGCTTCCGGGACAGAAATATTTCTGTCCCGGTTTCTGGAGGGAATATTTTCGGCGTGTGAAAATCTCCAAAGTCATAGCACTGAAACTCTTGAGGTATTTGAAGAAGAAATGAGAAATCTCCTACGTTTTTATCTTTTCCAAGAGATTTTATCCTCAGTCTTCTGGCACTCCAGGGTGGATTGCCTTAGAGATTGAATCCCTTTCTCTGTATTTTCTTTGGGGAAGGAAACAAGATTTCCCAGTGTGTACTTTTAATGGACCTGAGGTTTTATCTCTCAGGAGTTCTTAATAAAAAGGTCTCTAAATCTGCTTCATTCCTTCATCATCATGATATGTCAACCTGCTTTTTAAAAAGTACAAGCCATCTTTTGACTTGTCTAATACTACTGCTTGATGATAGGATGACCAGGTATTGGCAATATTTTATTACTTTAAATGTATTGATGATTTGTACATCTGGATACGTGGGCACTGCCTTTGGGGCACCAGATTCTTATTTAGAAGCCATTCTTAGTCCTATTCAGATTCTCTTGACATCCAGGACACAAAGTCTCTGCATGAACCAGTTCTGCCCACTTCAGGCCTCCATGTTTTGAATGTGAAAGTCTGAAGGAAGGGTCTAACTGCATTCAGCTTCAACATGAAGTTGAAGCCTCCTGAAATCAGGAGATCTGATAAGGCAGCCTTCTCAAAGGGAGGCTTCTTAGCATGTTCCAGTTAACGTAATTAGAAAATTCTTCCCTCCAAACCTGCATGTTGAATGCACATAGCCATCTGGGGAGGGCAGAGAGAAGAGCCTTCTCAGTTGCTGCTTCCAGGCTGTGGAATTCCCTTCCATGGGAGGCCATACTGGACCCCTCTCTGCTTTTCCTTTCAATGGCAAGCAAAGACTACCTTATTTAAACAGGCATTTAATGATGAATTTGTTGCAACTACTCTTTTTTATGAGGTGTATGTGCTGAATTTTAACTTTGGTTTTTTTTATGATTTAGCACTTTTTAAAATTAATGGTGTTTTGATATGATAAACTTGTTTAATTATGTTTTGGTGGCTCCTCCTCCTCCTTGCTTTGTCTTTTTTTAGCCTTGTTGTAAGCTGCAATAGGTCCCATTCAGGAGAAAGTTCAGCTGTTTTTCTATGTTCAACTATTTATCCAGACCAGTAGTAGTAGAATAGTAGCAGTAGTTGTTATTGGCTAAGATTACATCACCTATTTAGTTACGAATGTGTAACTAAGTAACTTCTCTTGGCCCAAAGAGATTATCAGACACTTTAAAAAGCCCCAAAGGAGCTTGCGAGAATGATTTCACTATACCATTCTCCTGGTGTGCTTGTTCCATCCTCACTCCATGCTGATGCAATGAAAAAGGCACCACTTTTCATTAGTGGAAACCTCCGCTAATGAAAAGCAGTGCCCTTTCCATTGCTTCAACACTGAGGGAGGGCAGAGCAAGCATGCTGGCAGAATGACGTGTGTGATAACAGGAACCCTTCCTGGTACAGTGACATCATTCTTGCGAGCTCCTTTGGGGCTTTTTTCCCCAAGTGTCAGCTGCATTACATGATGGAGGTCTGCATATAAACTCCACACACACTCCTACCCAACAATTCTCTGAAGATGCCAGCCACAGATGCAGGTGAAACCAGAAAGAAACTATTCCAGAACACGACCTCACAGCCCAGAAAAAAACCAAGGAAAATCTATGGATGCCAGCCATGAAAGCCTTCGACTTCACAAACCCCTAGAACTTTAGCAACAAATAGAGCAACAAACAGCAACATTTCTGCTATCTGTTTTCCCCCAATTCTCTTTCTACTTTATCAGACCAGGTAAATACAATGTCATAATGACAACTTATGATCACAAAAGGGTGTGCATACCAGATAACGTCATCCTTTTGCAATCATGTAAAGTCCAAAAGCCATCCTATTTTATTGATGAGTCAACCTGTCAATAGATTGGCCACTCTGCTTTATTGCCAACATTGCTGGTGTTGGAATTTGCGTACCATTGTACTTATGTGAATGCAGCGTCAATGGGCAAACGCTTCTGGGTGAGATCACCAAAGCCAGATAGGGGAAGCTCTTTTTATCCCCCCCCCATGTACTTGGAATTTTAAATGTATGTGTGTGTGTTTTGCTTTGATGTACTCTGTATGTGTGTGTGTGTGTGTGTGTTTGGCTTTATATTTTAAATTTCCCATGCTAGCATCTTCTCACGAGAATCCATGAGACCACAATCCCAGAAGTAAATGGAGCTCCAGTAATGTAAGGTCTGGTACAGGGGGTTCTTTTGCCATCATAAAAATGACACAATTTATGCCAGCAAAAGAACATTGGAGCTGGGGTTGTCTGATAAAGTCCTATCTGTCTCGATGCTCCTTTATTTTTCTATCCCTGCCGCTGTGTCCCTTATGCTTACCTTGTGTGCATGTGTTCCTCTCTATCTACTCTTTTCAATGTGAAGAAATGGCTATGAATAATTCTCTGAGACAGATGCTGTACTTGGCTTGGACTATTTGGCTATCATCATCTAGAATGACCTCCAAATAGTACAAATGCTGAGTTCCTTAATAGTACAATCTCAGTGATCTGCTTCAGACTAGCTCATCTGTGTTTACTATCTGGAGACATTGGTTTTGGATACATTTTCATTCATGTTCCCTATTGGCATCCCACTTCTGTTATGGGTTAGATTTGCCCTGGCTATGGAGATTATCAGACAGAGGACTTTTTCAGATGCCTCTTACCGCGCAAGCAGCCTCCAGAGCAGTAACGAAGCTGCTGCGCGGGAAGGGGTCCATTTTGGACGACACCGTTTCTCTCTCGGCATCGTTCGTGACTGTTTCAGCTAGCATTGAAGGCAGCCGCACTATTTTTTACTCATGGACAACTTCCATGAGTGAAAAATAGCGTGGCCGCCATCAATGCTAGCTGCAACAGTCACGGACAATGCCGAGAGAGAAACGGCGTCGTCCAAAATGGACCCCTTGCCGTGCAGCAGCTTCGTTACTGCTCCGGAGGCTGCTTGCACGGTAAGAGGTGTCTGAAAAAGGTCCACAGTGGAATGCGGCAAAAACAACATCCCAAACTGTGTCAGAAGAATGGGAGGAGAGTAGAAAAGGTAGCATTATCAGACACCCACTCAGCCATTCCTGGAGTGTAGTGCTGCTGCGGATGAGACTTCCCTTTTTCATTGACGGGAACAAGCTGCCAATAAAAAGGGATGCCTTACACCCGTGCTACATCCTCGGGATGCTGAAGGATGATGTTGCCTGATAATATCCCCCGTTCCTGTTCTTCTTGCAATCTTCTGACGTGGTTTTTGCCATGTCTGATAATCTCCCAAACAGATGTGTTATTTCCCCTCCTGGCAAACCTGAAGTGAACTTATCACAGGATTTCTTGGCAAAAATTGTTCAGGGTTCCCCGCCCCCATTTTCTTTCTATGGACTTTATCAGACCAGGTAAATATGGTATCATAACGACATTGCTTTCCTCTGAGACTGAGAGAGTGTGAGTTGCCAAAGGTCACCCAATGGATTTCCATGGCCAAAAGAGAATTTGAACTCCAGTCTCCCAGAGTCCTAGTCCAGCTTTCAAACCACTGCACAACAACATTGTCCCCAAATGCATCCAATAAAGTTCTGGCTTTCAGATATAAAATGTTGGTGCAGAGGTACTGTCTTGCCTAAACTGGTTGCCCCCATTTTATATTTTAAGGGACTACATAAAACCTTTTCCTACTTTCTCTGTTTTTTTCCCCTCCTGTTGAGTTTTCCTTTTATTTATACTCCTAAGAGCCAATACAGCAAGCAGGCAGTGTGAGGCAGCTGCTGCAAGTTTTCGGTTGAGTTGCTATTTTACTGTCAGGAATGGGGACAAGTCCTTGTTTGATTTTCTGTCTCACGTGCCAAAATACCTTGCTTGGTTTTGGGTGCTGTGCATCTTAACTTAGAGGTGAGGGCAGGGTGACATTTGCTACTTCCACCTATTCATATATAAAAATTAAGTTGCCTTATTCCTTTCCTCTCAATAACCTGAGCTAAATATTATTATCACAGTCATTTTTATTCTCTAATAAATCTTATGCTTCAAGCAATTCTGTTTTAGCGGTGAATTTCTTCTTTTTTAATGTTGTAACATACCCCGAGCCTTAAGAAAAGGGTAGAATAACAAGTCTAAATAGAAGTTAAACAAGAAAAGCTTTTTTCTTCTTCTACCACCACCTTCCCTCCCCACCCCTTCAACAAACACCATTCACCTCAGCTCAATTTGTAGAGGGGTTGTCAGAATCTCTGCTTTTGATGTTCTATTGAAAACTTTGGAGGGGGAGAATGAATTAGACAACTGTCACCATACAAAACTGTCATTTTGTATTTTGCTATATGACTGCAAAATAATCTGAATTTCCTGGGTAGGATACGCCCTTGTCTTCCAGCTACCTGCTGCTCACTAGCAGTTCTCTCAGCCAATTGTGAATGCTATAAGCAGAATGCTTCAGATAGGCCCCTCTTTGGCAGGTTTACCTATCTGGGTGTTACACTGCTTTAGGCCAAGGTGAGGTTTCTGTTGTACTCGTGCCAGGATATACAGAGGTGTCAGCCTTAGGCATAGAGGAGGAATGTCAGTATACCTCCAAGTCACTCTTTGGATATAACTGTTCAACAGTACATTAGGGTGGTACTGAGAGTGAGGGGAGGAGCTTCAGAAATGAGGTGATGAGCAGGTGATGTTGAAGGGGTCTGGTTCTGGACAGTATAAATAAACAAGAAACCACAATCTCCATCCTGTCTTTCGCTGCCTCCCCCTCCCTCCTCCTTTCAAATTTGGCTTTCATTCAAGATGAACGTGTCTCCTGCAGATGTTCCACTTTGACTCGATCTGGGTAAATGTTCATGTAAACATAAGGGAAAGGGAAAGAATAATCCCCTGCTCATCAGGTGCTTAGACACAGAAGAGCTTAAAGGTCTGTGCTGATGAGGCATCTTTCTTGTTAGACACAGAGGGTGTTAAAGAGCCCCTTGTGGTTTCTTCAACTGACACATAAGAAGTACTCTGCATCTCTCTCTATTGGCAACAAGTATGTTCTGGAAAGTGGTGAAAGATCATTAGGTTCAAACAGACAAACTGCTTGAGTCAAAGCTGGAAGAATAAACTCCAAGCATCACAACCAAATACTACTATACATATATGAAACTTTGGAGATTATCACACGAGCCATATAATCAGGGACAGGGACACCACAGGATCGCTAAAAGATTTCCTTTTCATACAACATAATTCCTGTTCTGCCCACATTCTGCTCCTGTTCTGTCTCCATTTTTTTTAGCAGCTTAATCCGTCAATAGATCACCCATTCCATTTCTGTAACAGAATCACGGGCGTGGAAATGGATGCCCCGTTATGTTGGTGCAATCTGGGACTTCACTGCTGAACACTTCCAGGTCCGATCGTGACATCAAGGTAAGCGACAGCCTGTTTTGTACCCTCCCCATGTTGCTTTTAAAGTTTTAAGAATGTTTAGGTGCTTTGTTTAATTTTTTTGACATTTGGTGTATTTTTATTTTTATATTTTCCATGCAATCCAGCAGCCGTCCAAGGTCCTGTAAGGTACGTAGAGAACACTTGTGCTGGCAATCTGGACATCCAGGTAAGCGACAGCCTTTTTTGTACCCTCCCCTGTTTACTTGCTGTTGTTGTTGTTTTGTTTGTTTCTTTTGTAAGTGTGTTCTGGTGCTTGGTTTAATTTTTTGACGTTCAGTTGTATTTTTATTCTTTTAATTTTCTGCATGCTCCGGTAGCCCTCCAAGGTCCTGTAAGGTATGTAGAGAACACTTGTGCTAGTGATCTGGACATCCACTGCCTTTTTTGTACCCTCCCTTGTTTACCTTTAAAAAGAAAACCTGTATGTGTGTGCTTAAGCTGACTTTTTGACATTTGGTTTTTTTTAATTAATTAATTTTTTTTCACATTGCGATCATCCTCTTGCAAGAATGGCTCTTCAGAAAGTGAATTGAGCTCTGTGAGAGCTCCATTCACAGCCTGGGCTGCCGGAGTGGGTGAGGAACAGTTTCTGTTCCAGGAGAAAGGTAAGTGTCTGATTTTAAAAAAAAAATGCAACAGGGATGGGAGCAGGGCAGGAATTAGAAGATGGGACAGGGAGGTGTTTGGGGGTTTTTTGGACCCAAGTGACAATCTCCTTTTTGTCCTGCATTCTTGCCTTCCAGGACGCACGAAGGGGAAAAGTTCAGTTTGATGTTCCCTGTCCAGAGCTAGGTTTAGGACTGAGGGGGCCTGAGGTGGTGGCCTGTGTGCCACCACAACTACGTGCTTAATATACGTCATATCTGACAGCAGCAAGAACTAGTCTATGAAACTAAAAAAACCCTTTGTATTTCCCACAGAACTCTGGAATTAAGATCTCTTTCACACTACACAATTATAGCACATTGATGTCACTTTAACTGCTATGACTCCAGCCTATGGAATTCATGGATTTTTAGTTTGGATCAGTCTGCCAGAGAACTCTAGTGCTTCACCAAACTACAGATTCCAGGATTCTACAGGATGAAGCCATGACAGTTAAAGTGCTATCAAAGTGTTTTAATTGTGTTGCATGAAAGGGGCTCAGGTCAGACACAAGTGCTCAGGACAGGAAATTTCAAATAGTGGGTGACCCAAACACCACAACTAAATACAACAATAGCTGAATGAACTGTTTTCACAGGAGGATTAATGTAGGCATGACTTGCAGTTGGTTTGGATCTCAGTAGTTAAATGCCACCATCCTTGGAGCCATCACAGTTTCAGATCTAGGCGATCTTGTAATGCCTTTGAGACTAACTGAGAAAAAATATTGTAGTATAAGCTTTTATAGACTTGGGGATCATCTACACACTCCCCACTGGCATATCCTAGCCACAGATCAGGGTCATGTCTCGATGAAATAGGCCAGAATTCAGATAGGGATGCTGCCCCCTTGCTACAGCTGCTGCCATTTTCCTTGCCCTCCTGGTATCAAGGAAGCCAGCTGCAACATGTGACCAAAGGCCCCCTGCATGTAACCAGCCTTGGACCCATTCCTGGACCCAGAAGGGTAAGAGAAACCAGCAGCTGGAGTGACTGGTTAGCCTGCCAGGAAGGGCTCCTGTTGACATGTGGGGCCCACTCTGTTTTTTCTTAGTGGCAGTGGAGGAAACTGGGTATTTTATACAATGCAGTATCAGGCCCTACTCCAGCTTTCCCCCTCTCTGAGCCCTATTTCTATCCTGAGGGTCATAAGGACTGCAGAATGGGGCAAATGCCCTGCATCATATGGACTGCAGGGCTCTGAGACAAGGCAAGATGAGGTATTTTTCCCATCTATACAAGCCCTTGGCATGTTTCCTCAGATGCATGGAGATGCATCTGAGGAAGTAGATCAAGTCTACAAACGTTTATGCTACAACTTTCTCTCAGTCTCAAAGGTGCTACAAGATCCCCTTGCATACTGATATTCCAGACTGACCCAGCTATATCTTTGAGTTTCAGATCTAGTTTGTGAAATCTGAGAGCTGAGACAATTTCATAGCAGTTGCTGTGCTACGGAGCCTTATTCAGAGTGATGCTCTATCAGATTAGCATTTGAGAGGGTAAAATTGATACGTTCATATCAAAATGTGAGCAAAAATCCTAAACAGATTATTTGGGTTTATTAACAAAACTAGGTCAGGTAGGAACAGCCCAAATGGCTCCTTTTGAGGGAGTGGGCTGCAAACCTGTCCAGAAAAAGATTAAATCCCACCTACTTGCTCCTTCCCCACTCTCTGCCCCATCCTCTCTCAGTCATTTCCAGTCATGGAATCTCCAGAAGTTACCAAAATGTATTATACAAAGCCTCAACCAGCAACAACTGTGAAGTTTCTTTTAGGCTATATGTGTGTTTGAATTTCCCATGAAATGTTATGCAGGCAGAACTGTTGAAGTTAACCATGTCTGACTTCAGTCAAAACGTGTTGAAAACCATGGTATGTTCCCCACTGATAACCTTACTGTGAGTACTATGGAATTTCGTGACAGCCTGTTACCTGACCCCAATTCACTACATAATTAGAGAATTCAGTAATAATAAATCTCAGACTATTTGGTCTGCATCATTTATCAAGATCAATTGTGAATTATTATTATCTGTTATAAGCCATGTTAGGGATCAAACAGAGTATATTTCTTTTAACAAATCAAACTTTTTTTCGTATTAATAATGTTCCATGACTTCAAGTCACTTACACATTTCATCAATATATTCTTAATTCTCTTCCAGATCATTATAGAAAATGTGAAACAATAATTCAAGAATTACTCCTGAGAAATGCCGTCAATTATTTCTTTCTAACATGAAAGTTTATATTTTAGGAAGATGCCTTGTCGTCTTTCCACAACAATAACAGTATGTCCATCTTAATTCAACATATGCTGATTGCCATCTAGAAATCAAAAAACTGGGGAAGCTGTTTTCACACAGTTGTTTTCAGTGATTTACTGCAGCTATGCCAATTAATAGGACTGCAATCAAGTCCAGAGGCAGTTGAACACTCTAATTATCACAATGCACTTCCTCAGGGCCACCCACTGAAATGTATCAGATAAACCACTCTGAGGGATGCCAATGGGAACAGTACCTCTACACCTGTAGTGTCAGGTGGATGCACAGAACAACTTGATCTATCTTGCCCAATCATTGTGAAAGTTCCCAGTGATATCTCTGCATACTTCTGTTCTTTCTGATGTCACTGGCAAAAGTCCAAGGGTTTTTATTGGTCTCACTCCAGCATCTTCTTGTCTCTACACAACTAAATTATCAGGGTCATGCAGAACAAAAACCTGCTCAAAGGAGAATAGAACATCACCTTTTAAAAGGACTGTTCAAATGAAGATGTCTTCCACATTGAAAAGAACAGCAGACTCACATCTTCCTGCCCCCAATGAGCACACACTTCCCTTACTCCAGCAATGTGTGGGCTCACCTGGCAGTTGCATTTTTACCATGCATGAAAAGGGGCCATGTGGATGTCTTTACTTATGCATACATCCAAGATTCAACAGGTCCATCAGGATCTGCTTTTTCATGGAGGAATTCTATGCATGTCTGCCGTTATGGGTGTAAGGTTTGGAAATTTTATATCCATTTTGACAAAAGCTTACCATATTTGTATTTCTCAAATCAACGGGTGAACTCGGATGCTATTGTTCCCTATGAGCTAAATTGTACTGAGTCCATGGGCTTTCTAGATGATGCAATATAATGTGGCTTACTGGGCACTTATGCAAATTTGCAGCAACGTTCATTTGTCTCCACAGTCCTTTGGCAAAATCACTGGTATGTGAAGCTATCCTTGTATGAATTTCATACACAACCACACCTGCAAATCAAGATGGTAGCTGTAAGTGAATTACCCGTGTTATTATTCTCCACAAGTTGCCCCCACTGCACAATATTTTTTTAAATGCAAATCAAAGCTGTGCAAGTGCGACCTTCTGCTTTAAAAAGCTGTTTGGTCATCTCAGCACAGCAAAAAAGTGCATGATTGATACAGTGAAACTCCAAAATGGCACTTCTGGCCACTTTCTTGCCAGCAAGCTGTGCATATCCAACCAATCAGATTTCCAGTTCCATCCTCATTGAGAATATGCTGCAATTTGAATCTGTTGGCCTAATGATCAGGAATGCACATTTCCGCACATTTAAAAATAAACTTTGGGAGAAGCTGCAAAGGCTTTCCCCTGCGGTATTTGGAGTTTTTGCCCCCCATTTCTTAATAATGCAAATCACTTTGGGATCTCATTGGGACAAAAGGTATTCTCCTTGAATTCTATGAGCAGTATTTTCACCTCCTAGACAACCCCCTAATCTAATATCCCCAAAGTGGTCCATAGGGTCTCTTGTTTTCCCACACTTTTCTTAGCTCATATATCTTAGTAGCTATGCTTCAGAGAGCCTTTTCCTATTTTCTTGCTGAACAGCAGCCAGTGCTACCTGAAACTGAACCTAATACCTCCAAAGCAATGCATGGGGTATCCTGTCTCCTCAGCTCCTTTTTACCTGAGGAATCTTAGAAGCCTTACCTCAAAGAGCCCTTTGCCATTTTCCTAGTCTTAATAAACTTCAAGAATCTTAGCAGCCATATCTCCGAGACCCCTCTCCTGTTTTCTTGCTGAAAATGTGCTACCTGGTTCTTTACCTAATGATCCCAAAGAGGTCCATGGAAGTTTTGGTTCTGCTATCTCCCTCCTAAAACCTCAGGAATCTTATCAGCATTATCTCAGAGACCCCCCCCCCATCCCATTTTCTTGCTTTTTTAAAAAAAATTCAGGAATTTTAGGAGCAGTGCCTTAGTCTACTCCTTTTTCTAGTCATTTCAAAAGAAATCCTGGTGACTTATGACAGGCCCCCTTTTTGGCTTCTAAGAAGAATCCTCTTTGGAATTTTGACATGAGACTAGCCTGTGTAACTTGAGACTTAATCAGACTAATGTCTAAAAACACTGTAATTTCATGACTGAGGAAAACGGAAACAGTGGAATGATTACAGTAATTATCACACATCACAGTAATCATGTGATACTACCACCATCACAGAATTATTTCACGACCACAACTAACTGTTTAAGAATGGCATTTCAGCTCATGCTATAGTAACACTTGTCTTCACATTGACTTCTAACAACAGAGTATTATTGATACATTCTGCTGACCAGCGCATGCACCTTTAAGGAAAAAATTCTCTTACATCTGTAATTTTGCATGGGTGAGATTTCAGCTGTTGTTTGAGAAGGCATGAGCCTTCACTCTAAAACACTAAAAACAAATAAATAACTAAAGGAATTCACAAATAAACACTTAAACATAAAAAGGTACCCCCTCCCCCATGGAATTTTGACTTGAAACTCATAAGTCACAACAACTGTGAAAAAATAATATTTCTATGCAGAAACATTTTCTATGCAGAAAATACTGTTTCCTATACTGAAATATATGTTTTCTCTGCAAAACAACAATTTTGTACAGAATAATTTGTGAATTGTGAACAGGCCTTGGAAATTCCATGGTTTTTGAAGTGGTTCTAACAGTGGGGAGAAAATTGCTAAATAACTCGTTGTCTTTTTCTAGAAGAAAGCTAGTGAAGACTTACACCCTGCTGTTATCTGTTTGCTATCAATAGGAGAAGGCAGCATTATAAAACACCAAGTCATATATTTCAAAAATATAGTGGGATGGGCTCACTTGTGATAGAAGCTGGGGGACCATCTTTAGTTAAGTAGCTGCACATAATTTCTTTAGCACATGAACCCCATGGCATTATCTGTATTTGTACCTGTAGTCTTTTTTTTCCCGCTTTTTTTGGAGCGCCCCTCTTATGCTGACCCATGGCAAGTTCACCATAGAGTACCGTAGTATTTTTGGGAGGCGATGGTTCTACAAAGACTCCCTGAAACAACATCTCAGGCTCGGCCAAATTGATCACCGACAGTGGTCCGCCCTGGCCTCACATCAGGAGGCATGGAGACGCACTATCCACAATGCTGCAGCCTTATTTGAGAACTCACACCAAACAAGTCTTGAAGAGAAATGGCAACGCAGAAAGAATCACAACCCAAAAACATCACCCAAGGAGACCTTCTGCTGTGCTTTCTGCAACCAGACTTGTTTATCTCGGATTGGCCTTTTTAGTCATCAGCACGCTTGCAGAAAGCGCGGGATGAGTCTTTCCTGAATCTTTGTTTGAGAAGAAAAGCCAGAGAGAGAGACCAGTAGTGTTCCATCAGTCTCAGTTTCATGTTTATAAACAGACTCATGGCTTGTGAAACAGAGCTATCATCCATATGAAGAAGTCTTCAGGGCAACTTCTTTGCTGAATTATCCCATTGAAGTCAAAGGGAGAAATGTACCATTGCTGTCATGGAAACTATTGTATTGGCTGAAACTTCGCTGTTAGTGAATAAGGTTCCCTCATAGATGGCAAGGATAATAAAGTTCACACTGGTGTGACTCTTTACTCCAGCCTGATTAGAAGGCACTCCCCTTCCTCAATACATTATTTTTTATCTTCTGCAGGTTCACAACAAAAGAGGCAAGTGCAGGAATGAAATGAGACTGTACTGTAGGAACACTTCATACTAGAGACATAAATCCTTGCTTATTTCATTTTCATATGTGAGTGCAAAACATTTCAAAAGTTTTCTCCACTATGGGTAAGATTATGTTTTGTAGGTACGTTTCACTTTTAGATTTATTTATTTATTTTGGCCAAAACAACAACAACAACAGTGCAAGGATCTTGGTTTTAGTTCAAAAACTTTTTCACACAAAAAATATTTTTGTGCAGAAAACACAGTGTGTGTTTTGCACTGACTGCTTTGTTTTCCATTCAAAATTTTTTGTTTAGCACATATGCCTAAGCATTTTTGCTCATTTTTTTTCACATTTCTTCCAAAGTTTCATAGTAGTTGATCATCTTCCTGAAGGAAGATGTGGGAATGCCAAGACTTCCTTTCTCATTGAGGACAAGAAAATTTGTGAATATTCTTCACATTCCTAGTTTGCATTAATTGTGATTTTTTTCAAAAGAAATCCATTTAAAATTATTATTTAAATACATATTTTAATATGTATTTGCAAATGCATTTTCCCACAAGATAACCATTTATTTATGTATTTTCTCTCAAAGCACAGTTTTCCAAACATATTTTACCCTTAAATACATTTTAATACTCATTTGGTATATCTTTCAAGTTATCAGGATCCAGGGCATGGGCAACAGGGCTGGGGCAGGCAGGGAGACTGAGAACCTGACCCTAAGGGTTGGAGGCAAGGAAGGTCCAGAAGGCAGGGACCAGATCAGGAGCACAGAAGACAAAATCCAAAGTCTAGGTAGGATCAAAGACAAGCCATGTCCAAAAACAAGCCAAGGTCAAACACATATCAGGAGTCCAGAGGACCAGAGGCAAAAGCAGGTCCAAGAAGGGAGTGCTGGGTCAGATACACAGGAGACAGAGTCCAAAGAAGCCAGAGTCCAAATACAAACCAAGGTCAAACATGTACCAGATATCCAAGAGGCAAGCAAAAGTCCACATATGAGTAACAGGTCAAGGCAAAGGCTCAAGGTCCAACAACAAGGAACAGGACAGAAAACTGTGTTGCTGTGGCAAATGCTGAGGGGAGAATGCTGCTCTTAAATAGCAGTTCCCCTGGCTGCTTCAGGTGTGCCACATGAGTGCAGCCAGCTGTGCTTGACAGCTTGGCCCTGGTTCCTTCAAGACTTTCCACAACAAGGGCCTAGTCCTGCACAGAGAGGCAGAGCCAGCTTTAGCAGCCAGGTGCCCAGTCCTGCAAGGAAAGGCAGATTCTGACATGAATTATAACTGCATGACCAAATTTGGAGTGGTGTGAAATCCAGCAGATAACTGTATTCTAAATGCATATAGTCTGGGAAGTGTGAATTGGATCTACTCATAGTCAACTTTGCAAAGAAACAGTTCCTCAAGCATGCTTTGTCAGTAATGATCAATTTAATGACTGATAGAACCCAATCCCTGCTGTGCTGACTGCGGGATTCTGGGAGTTGTAGTCCATAAATTAATCCCTCCCTCCAACTCTATCCAAAAGGCCACTGAACTCTCATCAGCAGTTTCAGCCTTGAAACAATCTTAAACAGCAACCCATGTAAGCCATACTACTGCAGCTGTGTCAATTCAAGGTCATCACAAGCCATGCACAAAGAATGGCACAGAAAAGGTTAATGTCCATTCTTTTTGCCCCCAGGCCTTGATTTGGAGGGACTAGGCTGATTTCATTCAGGAGGATCTGAGAACAAAGCCTTCAGTTTACACAAAGCTCCAGTGGAGCTGAGCTGATCCAGAAACAATAGGGGGCCCCTGAGCTCTCAGCTTATGTCTCAGTATGAAACATCTAAGACACACAGGCAGCTTTGGATTCTCAAAGGGTGAACAGCTCCTCTGGTGGAACAATTATGTCTTATTTATTCTTTTTAACCAGAGACAAATATGTTGAAAGCTTCTGTCTAAGTTTTCAGGCAGACCTTGGATCTTGCAAGAATAAAAGTAAGTTTTCTATAATATATTTGCAGTGGGTGAAAGGTCCAATCACAATCCTAACAGAGGATGTTAAGAATAGATTTTGTTTCAAGAAAGGGAAAAGGATACTTTCAAAAATTATATTTCTTGTTTGGCAAAAAAAGTAGTTAACATCTTTTCATATTACCATTTGCTTTCAGGTAACATCAGGGTATAACACACACTCATATGTCGGGGTCTTTGCCACATATATTTTTAACCCACATAAATCTATGTGGTGTATTGGCATTCTGTAGTAATGGGTCAGATGGACCACCCCTAAAGTCAGGGCCCCAATTCTCACATGTTAGCAGGGCTTGCATCATCTCCATTCATCCTTGCAGCTGCCCAGTCCAAAACACTCTGGCTGGCCTACCACTGATGCTCTGCTAAGTGGCTGGATCTTGCTATCATTTTAATTTCCCACAGTTCTCAGATCATAACGTTACTCCAGGACCTTGTGGGAAAATTAAATTGCAGCTACATGTAGCTACATTGTTCAGAGCAGAGCAGTTGCTGCCACCTCCCAGGTAAGTGTGATAAGACCTACCAATGGAGAAAGAGACCCGTGAAGGGCAATGGAGAAAGAGACCCATGAAGGGCTCACATGCCCCTCTAAACCTGCCTGTTTCCATACTGCATAATCATAGCAACATAATATCACTCTAATTGCCATGGATGGATCCTACATAATCCTGAGATTTCTAGTTTGGTGAGGTTCTTAGGATTATCTGGTGGCTCCCCAGATAACAGAACCATGAACAAACATCAATCAGCCATTCAATTTTGAGTCCACTGTTCTGTACTCTGATCATTTATGACCCACTGTTCTCCACTGTGATAATTTTCACATCACCTGCCATATGGTCTTTTTAACATAAATTCCAATGATTATACCTAGGACCTTTCAGTATGCAAAGGATGCACTCTTCCATTGAATGATGATTCCTCCATGAATGCTTTGTGCTTCTTGTTCCCTATATTTCTGAATATAAGACAATAGAGTGTTTGCACGGTTCTCTACAAAAGACATATGCAAACTCCCAATGTGAGGAAAGGATTCACATCTCTTGGCAGACCCCAAATCTCCCTGCTCCCTGCTTGTAAACCCTCAAGCTTCTTGCTCTTATTCTCCAACAAACTTGACAATATCATGAGATAGTCTTAAATTTTAGGCTACTGGCAAATCAGATTTCTGTATCATAAATGGATTAATAAAATCATTGGGAGGCTTTAGAAAATGCCAGGAACACTTTTATCAATGGATAAACAAACATGGCATCCTGAAAGGAAATTTAATGTGCAAAAAGTTTCTGCAATCCCTTACCATCACAATCATGATCCATGATCTGATACCTTTTTTTGCAATTTGACTGGCTCCATTTTGGCATGAATGGATTTTCTAAGCAACTTGAATATACTCTGGAATTTAAGCACCTGAATTTCCATCCACAGCAGATTCAAAGCTTTGTTAATAATGTAAACACCTAGGTTCATTCTGTGTAACCCTTTGAACATATAAGGCATGGGGTGACCTTAGTAGGTGAGCCAGGATGAGTCAAGATGTCCTAGGGAGCAGAGCCAGTATTATTTTAAGACAAATAAAGCACTGCTGGCACTGAAATGGGGTTGGCATTAAAGAGCCCTTTGATATGATGATATAACTTTCCCTCACAAGCATCAGGGAGTCCCCTTTCCCCAATATTATTCTTTCTTGCTTTTATTTTAATCAAGCCAAAAGTGAAAAGAGAAAAAAATAACCAACTGACTCTTTCTCACCCTTTCCTCCTTTCTCCTTTTCTGTTACTTTTCCTAAAAAAAAAAAAAAAAAAAAAAAAAAAAAAAAGAGAGAGAGAGAGAGAGAGAGAGAGAACTGTTAAATCAGTTTCATGCACAGGAGAAGGCAGACAAGAATTATTTTTCTTGTTAGTCTTTTTGTACAAAGACAGACAACCCTTTCAGCCCAAATACAATATTGTAATTGCTCATATTCAACTGACAGAGGTTCCCAGATGAGCTGCACGGAGATATCATTTGCTAATCTGTCATGTTCTATAGCACCCTGCACAGTGCTCTGTAAAAGTGTCTTCTTCTCTTTAAGTTATTTATATAGTTGGCTGAAAGCGCATTGCTTGTACAAACTAGAAACTATTAGATTAGACCAGCAGAGACAGCCAGAGGCAATCTTTTTAAAAAATGAGTGGGATTCAAAGTGGGCTTCAAAAGCAAATATTATTTCACTGGAAGTCTATTAGAGGTAGTTCCCTGGATAACAAATAAGTGCTTTGTTAGCTTTGTTGGGAGAAATGGACTGGCCAGATTGGCACCAGCTGGGTTTCATGCTAAACTGCTTGATGGAAAAGGATGATTTCTCTGATTGGTAGAATCCTTTGAAGCCCATGTTGCTCCTCCCTCCCCACCTCTGTTCTTTGCCTAGGTTTACTTATCAAGAGTGCATGTCAGAACTTAGCAGCTGAGGATGAGTCGGTTTGTTTTAGCGCTCCTCTTCATAAACACACATGCTCTGAAAACATGAGGTAAATCCAGCCAATTGGAAAGCAAATATTATCTACACTTGGGAAAGCTAAAAGGTTGTCCATGCAAGAATGTCTCAGTACGTGACTGGAAAACAGAAATGTGAACTGTGTAATGCCCGACTAGGTGGGAAGAATAGGTGGTAGAGGATTGTCCTCAGTGGTAATCGTATTTGGGAAATGGGAGAAGAGAAGGCTCCAAGTAATGAGCCTACCATGATAAAGTAGATCTCCCAAATGTTAACCTGCTCCAGTGAGTAGTGATAAGAGATAAATTTGTCTGGTTCTCCTTTTTACTATGAGCCAATTGAATACAGACTTCCCCAGCCATAATACAATTTCCTTTGAGCATTTATATTTCTCTGAGTTTTGCAATCTAATTGTCTTATCCAAAAATATGTACAAAGACTGTGCATATGAGAGGGAATTGCCCACAAAGTGGCATCTTTTATTTGAGATCACTTAGGAAAAAAAAATCATATAAATCATATAAATTTTCCTGTTGATTTTTTTTAAAGCACAGTGATGTAGAAATATGGCTAAGTAACCCAGAAGAAATTAGGAAGAACTTCCTGACAGTAATAGCTGTTCAATAGTGGAATACACTGCCTTGGAGTGTGGTGGGGTACCCTTCTTTGGAGGTTTATAAACAGAGGCTGGATGGCCTTCTGTTGGGAATGCTTTGATTGTGTAATCTTACAGGGCAGGGGGTTGAACTAGATGGCCCTTGTGTTTGCTTCCAATTCTATGTTTCTATTATTCTCAATGTTATAATTATAGAAAATGAAGGAGGTAGTCATCCCTCACTGCCAATGCCATGAATCCCAAGTCAGTGGGATTACCAATACTTTGTTCTGGTCTTTCTTTCCAGCAGTGGCACCATCAGTCAGAAGCAACTGTTGGCAGAAAAGGTTGTAGAGAGAGTACCTCCAGTCTGCTGCTTAGAAATGCTTCACATCTAACTTTGGTGTCTACATGTTAAAGGTTCTCGTGGCAATGAAGGGAGATGAAACTTTTCTTGCTCTTCACTCATTAACTCATTTGCTCTTCTTCCTGCACATTCCTTCTTTTGGCACACCCATTAAAAAGACAGAGGCAGGATACAAGAATTGAGCAACCATGCCACTTTCTTAACTATGTACAGGAGTAGTAGTAAAAGTGTGTCCCATAGGCTGCATGCAGCCCATAGGATTTTTTTTTTGGTGTGGACCCCACTAACCCCCCCTCCCAATCTGCCCCATAATTTGGGGGGGAAATGACACTGGGTAGATTCAATGCAACCCCTAACCCATTATGCTGGGACAATTGCCCAGCATAATGTACAGGACTTTTCAAAACAGACCAGGTTTGGATGAGTCTGGGGTCCTTTAGACCTCCCAGTCACCCATGCCATAGACAAGCAACCCCTGGTCCCTTACTCAGCTTACCAGGAGTAAGCTGTTCAATAGTGGAATACACTGTTTGTCCTAGGCCAAATACAGTAGCACCCTCGTATCTGTGGGGGATTAGTCAGCCCCCCTGCAGATACTGAAATCCATAGATTTTTTTGATTGTAATTTGTATATTGTATTGTACTTTATGTTTGTTTTAATTCTGCACTAGTTTAATTTAGTTTTAAGGGGTGAGAGGATTAGGATTGGGAAGGATTGTTTTAACTTGCTGTTGTTTCAATCCTGTTGTATGGCACCCCGGTTGCTGAGCAGAGGGGTGGGTTAAAAATAAAAAAAAATATTATTATATTATTATAGATAACAGCAAACACTGGACTTCCCTCCCCTATCCCCCCCCCACTGCTGCTGTGCTGCTGGACCCTGACAGAGAAGGGAGAAGGGAGGTGAGCTGCTCTCCTCCTCCCCTGTCCACCCCCACCACCATCACCATGCTGCTGGACCCCAGCAGGGAAGGGAGAAGGGAGGTGAGCAGCTCTGTTCCCCCTCCCCTGTCCACCCCCCACCACAGCCACCAGACCACTGGACCCCGGCAGGGAAGGGAGAAGGGAGGTAAGCAGCTCTCTTCCCCCTCCCCTGTCCACCCCCCACCACAGCTGCCAGACCACTGGGCCACAGCAGGGAAGGGAGGTGAGCTGCTCTCCTCCCCCCTCCTCTGTTCACCCCCTGCCACCATTGCCCTGCTGCTGGACCCCGGCAGGGAAAGGAGAAAGGACCCGAGTTGCTCTCCTCCCTCCCTCCCCCATCCACCCCCACCATTGCCAACCACAGATATGGATGGCAAATTGGCGGATAGGGGGGAGCTACTATAATCTAGGAATAAGCCCTAGGCTATCACTGAAGACTGTTTAGTTCTACATTCCAGCTCCCCCCTACAGAGACATCAGGAAAGCACCTTTTGCCATGAAGGTGTCTTTGGGTGGTCCCTACTGTTCCTGGGCAAATCCCTCCACACAAACACACTAGGCTGTTAACTTTTTAAAGGCATCATCCCAGCCAATTTTCCAATAATTTCTGTCATGATCAAGATAGTTACATTCTAAACAAACTACTATTAGAAGTACTATTAGTATTAGCACTTCATCAACCTGCTTGGATGCTACTAGGACAAAGATATGCTTCCATGAACTGGGCACTCTCTGATAGACCATGATGTGGTGGTCTGCTGGTCAAAGAAATATCTTTTTGTGAATGGAAAGCATTGTGATTAAAAAGATTGATCAGTTATTGATACGTGGTGGCCTGCTTGCTAGACATTTGATATTTGGAACTTCTTATTAAGCAAGCCTTCTGAAATGGATCTGAGAGAACAGCACATAGCTGGAGGGATGCAGTTCAGTTAGTTCTCCAGTTTTCAAATGAGACTATGAAGTATTTGCCACCTAAGGACAGGATTCTATCTGACAATCAGTGACATAAATATACAAAATATCTCCTACAGATACTGTTGATTTTAGCCCTGTAATCTCACCTCTCTTATTTATCCATGTTCATTTTTACTTTCTTTTACTTAAAAAAAAGTAATCCTGTTAGTAGTGAAGAAAAGTGAATATAGAAGAGCATCTCTGAGTATATACAGAAGGCGAAACCATTTCTTAATGTCAAACAACTTTGGCTTGTGTTGGAATAATTAACATCAAGAAGCACATTTAGAGATGGACATTTCTGTTTCTGTAGTGTTCCCATTTTATTGAGCATAAGGTCATTCCATCTGCAGCAGCTTGTGAATCCATCTTTTAAAAAGTATGCATGAACCTTATTAGGCATACTGTCACCCTCAGCAACCTGGTCAGTATCCCTTTGTCCCTGGTCATCCCACACTGAGAGGAAAGGTCAGAAAAGGGCATGATTTGCAGTTACTTGAAAACCTGTCACCAGCATCTGTGCAATGAGGAAGCTGCATTATCAGGTGTAGATGAACAGTTTGTAAAAGCAATTAAAACCAAATGATACAAAAGACTACAATACAGTAAAGCCCCTACCAAATACAATACCCAACCCAATATAATAGGAACAAACACAGCAGATAAAAGAGAAGAATATGAAAACTTGTCCACCCAAGAATACTAATGTATTAAATAGGAAGGAGTTTGTTGCTGTTGTTGTTTTACTATACAGTGAAATGTCGTTACAGAGAGTAATAAGTAACTTCCCAGGGCAAAGAGTTCCTCGATTAAGATGCAGCCACTTCAGGTTGTGTATGTGTATTGGGGGGGAGGAGCATTTTGAATGCATCCCTGTATAAGTGAACATAATCACTTATAAGCACTCCAATCTTTTGCTAGTTTATTTCTTCCAAGAAGACCACTATTTGAATAAAGGAAGCATTACCTTTTGAATGTTTTTATAATGCAAACTTGTAGTTGTGTTTTAACTCTTGCATGTTGCCTTGCGTACCAGACTGGGGAAAAAGTGGGATATATGAAAGAAGGAGGTGGGGTGGGGTATAAAATAAAGTCTGACTTCATCCCCACCCCCCATCCCCAGCTGGATCCTGGATCCTGAGGAACATCTCATGTTGCTTCATATGCAGGACCAATCCAGAATTTAGAGAAAAGAGGGGACTGGGACAGTTCAGGGAGAAATCTATTCCTCAATTTGGCTATGACTGTGAGAGGTAAAAGCTAACATAATCATACTTCCCAGTTGATTATGAAACCAAAGCAGTTCTAGAGATCCACCTGGTGTATAGCTTTACCCCAGGAAGAGGAAGAACCAATGGCCCCTGCCAATGTGACTCTCTTGTGAATCTCCACAATCTCACGTTTGCTCTCTGCAAGAGAGCCAAAACGTTTGTGCTGCCTTTGTCCTTCCCACTCACAGTTTGTCTCTCACAGCACTTCACTGTAGTAATGATGGGTTTAGCTTTCTCTCTAGGGTTGGAAAGAGGCAGCGATACCACTGTTTTCTTTGATCTTCCCTTTTCCCTCCCTCCCTCCTCCTGCAGGGCCACATTCCCCTAAGGGGAAAGGGAAGAAGGAGGCATGTCACCTGCTCCCCTTGCAATGAGCCCAGCACGGTCTTTTTGTCTGTAGGGGAGGTTTCACCCCATTTAGAAAGATTAAGCCTTCTCAGGTCTGACTTGAAGCCTTTGCCTGTGATTTGAAGTTAATAATAATAAAAAATAATAATAACAAAACACTTCAGGAGCTCAGAGCTCCTGGCTGAACACGTGCTAACAGGCTCCTTGAAACAGTGTGCTAAAGGAACCTGCATGGCAAGTGGAGCCGGCCTTTCTCTTTCATTAGATGCCAGCAGACTGTCTTCATTCGTAAGAACTGCTCAACAACAACCTCACTAAGCACAGAATTGTTTCTCTGCAGTCTGTTCCTTTATTTATTGCAGAGTCGGCTGTACAAATTGCCTAAAGGAATAAATAATAACCAATAGAACAAGGCGACCAAGAAAACAGACTGGTTTTCTTCTCAACGTAATTGTCCCATGCGGTGGCCATTTTGGCATCCCTGTCTCCTCACACATCTGCACTTCATTACATATGGCAGTGGCAGGCAGGTTTGGCAGCAGCTCTGTCTTTAGTGGTTGAGGCCCATAAGCCAGAAGTAGTCAGCAGCAGGGCCCAGGACCCAGTTACAAAGCTTCAGGCATCCTTTAGGTTCTACTCAGAGCAATATGCCTAGTTCCAGGGATTGTTGTAAACAAAGCCTAGTTGTGTGTGTGTGTGTGTGTGTGTGTTTTTAAAGGAGTGAAATAGACTGTGAAAGGGGCTTCTGATTTGGTACAGAGTCCAGTTTGGAAATTAAGGATTTGGTTCCAATTCACCTTGGGCCAATTCAGATTGAATCCAGTATGATATGCCTCTGAATGAAAATTTGGAAATCCCAGTTTCAAATTTCCCATTGACTTCCACTGGGAAATACAAATGGTCATTTAAAAAAAAATATGTACAGGACATATGGAAACATGGTAGCCCTAAAAGAGGGGCATTGCACCACAAAATGTCAGGCTGATAGGCACGGTGTTTTAGTGTTTTGTTTTTTGTTTATGGTTTGGAGCAGGCTGCCCATCATTACCTTTTGCTTTAATATAAAGTTGGCAAATATGTTTGCAATCTATTTAATCATTTCAGCAGATGAAAATCAAAATCACACCAATTTTTAAAGCCAAAATGGTGTGTGTGTGTGGTGGGGGAAGGAGAAGGTAGCAGAAGGGCCACTCCCTACTAAAGCTGCCATTAAAATAATACAGAGAACAACACACACTTTCAGTCAGACAAACAAGCCATATAAAGAGCAAGCAAGGATAATGAATTGGATAAAGGTAAGAAAAGGAGGAGGACCTAAGCACTCTAAAGGCACCAGAACCTATCTGATCTTCAAAGCTAAGCAGGGTCAGCCCTGGTTAGCACTTGGACAGGAGACTGCCAATGAATAGCAGGTGCTGTAGGCTATATTTCAGAGGAAGAAATTGGCAAAACCTCCTTGCCTAAGAAAACCCTATGAAATTAATGGGGTCACCATAAGTAGACAGGTGATTAAAGGCACATACACATGAAAAGAAGGGTGGAATTTGGGTATTGCTAGGGTGAAAGTAGGAGAGCTCTCTCTCTGGCTTTTCTTCACAAATGAAGATTCAGGAAGTAGAAGAGCACAAGCCATATTAAACAGAAACTGCCATCAGACTACAGATGTAATTCTTCACCCATTTTCTTCTTGAAGGAAATAAGTAATTTTAGCAACGTTCTTGCTATGAGAAAGTAATAAAAATTGTATAGTTTTTGAAGACTATTCATAGTTTGAGACGTATTGCACAGAAATTTTACATGTGGTTATTTTGCACAGAAAACAGCATTTTCTGTGCAGAAAATGTTTATGTGCAGAAATAGCATAGGCCCACACACAGATCTATTATTTATTAAATTTATATCTCCTGCCAAGGGATCCAAGGCAGCTACAAAACTTAAAACAAAAGTTTAGTTTTAAAATGTACTCTGTACAATTAAAACATGTTCTGTGAAAAATACATAGTTAAAAACAGTTTTAAGATACATTTAGATAATAATTTAAAAAACATACAAAATAAAAATACAGAGTACACCATTTCAGACAATCATTTTCCATATGAATAAAACAAATCAAAGGCCAGCCTAAATAATCATAACAACAACAACAACCTGTTGGTGAAAAGAGAGCAAGGATAGGGCTAAACATACATCCTGTGGGAGTGAGTTCCACAGTCAAGAAGCAGCCACTGAGAGAACTCTGCGAAAGATTCTTCTTGTCAGGGTTTCTGAACACTGAAACCCCCCCCCCCAAAAAAAATTTTTAAATCATTTCTGATATATATATATATATATATATATATATGGCTTTTCTTCGCAAACGAAGATTCAGGAAGGACTCATCCCGCGCTTTCTGCAAGCGCGCTGATGACTAAAAAGGCCAATCCGAGATAAACAAGTCTGGTTGCAAAAAGCACAGCAGAAGGTCTCCTTGGGTGATGTTTTTGGGTTGTGATTCTTTCTGCGTTGTCGTTTCTCTTCAAGACTTGTTGGGCGTGAGTTCTCAAATAAGGCTGCAACATTGTGGATAGTGCATCTCCATGCCTCCCGATGTGAGGCCAGGGCGGACCACTGTTGGTGATCAATTTTGCCGAGCCTGAGGTGTTGTTTCAGGGAGTCTTTGTATCGCTTTTTTGGAGCGCCCCTCTTACGCTGACCCGTGGCGAGTTCACCGTAGAGTGTATATATATATGAACATATGGGTATAAATATATAAATAAACTCCCCACAAAAGGAGTTTCTCAAAATCTCTTAGAACTAGGAAAAGAGTGGAAGAATACATCCTCCTCCACATGCAGTTTGATTGGGAATTTCCCTTGAGATTTTTGCCCCACACTGGAAGCTAGAACTGTCAAAGAGCAAAGACCAGTGCCCCCTTGCTGCCTCCTTGTTTCTGCACCTTTGCGGGAATCGTAGATTCAGCCTCTGTTTCTCTGGTTTATTTTATTGCCCAGATCACTTAATCCAGATCTGATTCAAAGACATCCTTTTCCAATTGAGTCTCACTCAGTCTGCCCAAATGCATTTAGTATTTGGCTGAATAAGTTGCACAGCACTAGTATGAAAGCCCAAAGCAAAATAATGGACAGGAATTTCTATAAAGACTTAACAATGAGATGTGTTTACACTGGACCCAATAATTTTACATATCTACAAAACTGGTACAACAGGAATGGGGAACTTTTTTGGCCAGGGCACTGAATTCCAATTTAGGAAGTTTCTGAGGGGTTATCTTCTAGTAGCAGGCAAGACAAAAGGGAAGGGGTCAAAGATAAACTGACTCTGGCCAAAACAAAGGAGATTATCAGACGTGCAAAATATTCCAGGACAGGAATGACATGAGATTGCTAAAAGGCTTACCTTTTAGACAACTTTGTCCCTGTCCTGGGATGCTCCCGTTCTGCTCCTGTTCCTCCCCCGTTTCCTCTTATTCATGGAAAAATCCGTGAATAAGAGGCCCGTTCTGTTATTATAATGGAATGACGGGTGAGTGAACAGAGGATCCATTCTCCTCCCATGACAACAAATGATTGTGACATCACTGGGAGGTCCCTGCCAGACACTTCGGGGTGCAATCCGGACAGAAAGGTAAGTAAAAAAAAAAAATCCCTCCCCGGATAGCTTTTTCATTTTTATATGTGTTTTACTGCTTGCTTTTTATTTTGAAAGCTGTGGGGGGGGGGTCTTTTAAAATTTCCTTTGAGTACCCGGTCATAAAAGCAGCCTTGTGACAGCTGCATTTACGACCGGGCAGGGAAGGGAGGGGGAGCCCATTCCTGCCACGGAATACAGGTGTGTGGAAGTTTTTTATTTATTCTGCAACAGGAATGGGAGAGGGGCGGGTGGGGGTAGCGGGACAGAAACAGACCCAAGGGGTCTGTCCGATAATCTCCAATGGGATAAGATGCAACCATTACATATTTGGACTTTCCTCCACCAAACTTAAAAAGAACACAGCCTGCAAAGTGCACAGCTCACTTTCAATCAACCTGCATACAGAGGCTGCAATCCTGTATTGCATGGTAGTATAATAAATCCCCATGTGGCTGAACCATCTAATACTCCACCTCAATTTACAGCCTTTGAAATCCCAACCTTGGCACAACCATTCCATGAATAATGGGGGAGGGGTCAGGCTCACAGAAACATCTGGCTACATCCCTTTCTAAACATGTGAGAGTTTGCTGGTGAGGAAGGTTTATCTGATCCCCCCGTTCTTGGTTTTCTCTTCACACATGCTCAGTGAGGGGATCTGAGTTTAGCTGCTATTTACCTTGCCTACTGTAGCCAAGCACACACCGCTGCAGTAGAATTGGGCAAAGTAGAAATGCCGTTCTTTCCAGCTCAAGCTTTATTGCATTCTTAGTGCAGACACGCTACTGCAACCTGACACAAAAAATCAATTTCTCCAGCCCTCCTTCACCACTATCCCAATGCTCATGCTGATAAAACAAAAACAAAAAAACCTTCAAGCTAGACAGATGACAAGGTGGGAAAAGGAGGCTAGGCAAATATAAAAAGTTTTTGTAAAAAGAAGTGTCTTTGTCAGAAGCTTTGTTAATTGAAGTATGCCTGTATAGCCAAAGGAGGTTCCCAGTGGATCTCAGCACTGATGTCACCATTTTGCATCTGCCTATGGGGAGAGACTTCTGTGATTCTGCCTGCTCCCCACAAAGCAGAGAACTGATGTGTAAGGGTTGGCTTTAGAAGCTGCTCAGTAAGTTGGGGTGTGTGTGTCTTGTTCACTGTAGAGGCTAAGGAATACCAACCCCCTCTGAACCCCTAAAAAGACACAGCTATGCTTAAGGAAAACTTACGTGGGCATAAGTCCCTAACAGGATGCTGGCCAGAGTGTCCAACTAAGTACCATGCGACAGCTTACAAAGTACCTCCAAAGTGCATAGCTTAGTTATTTTGTTAGTAAAGGAGGTTATTTTAAAAGACTAAATACCTTTCAATATCCTGTAAACTCTTAAAAGAAGTAAAAGTAGAACAAGATGGAGGCCTGATGTGCAGATTGCTGGGGGCCGTATATGGCCCATGGGCAGGAGATGTTATTAATTTTGCGTACTTGCAGGTATTTTCAGGGAAGAGCAAATTATATTTCCCATCCATTATTATTAGTATCCTTAAATATTAAGACTTAGACGTCCACTCCATGCATCCCAGTGTAGCATACTCCCAAGTAAATATCCATAGGATAGACTGCATTCAGCCTGCATTATTCATAGGAGTACTCAACAATAGCTGCCTTAATAATTCTTAGTGCTTGATCAGTTAGTACACTTCTAGTTGATAATTCCTGATGAGGTTCAATGACAGGAATGTTGGTGGTTTAATTTTGCCTGATCATTTCATGGGGAGTCAGTCTTAGTTGTATGGGGGCTTGATCCCCTGACCCCCTCCCCCATTCCAGGGTCCATGGAGGGTTTTCATCCCTTTCTGGACTTTATCTTTTCAGATTACTAAACTTTTTTCTTCTAGCTTTACACATTGCTATGCTAATAACAGGACCAACACAAGCCCACCTGAGAAGCTAGCTTCTCCTCAATTGTCATCCAGCAATCATTCTTACAGACTGAGGAAGGGGGAGAGAAGGAAAGCAAGGCCAACAGAAACCTTCCTAGGAAACTAGCTTCTTTGAGGTTTGCCTTTCCTCCAACTGACATTCAGGACATTATCAGACTAGCATCTAAAATGCTGTAATTCTGCAAATGAGGAAAGCAGAAATATAGTGGCATTATTACACTTATTATCACACATCACTGTAATCGTTCAAAAGAACTGCCACGGCATTATCACACAACCACCACTAGCATTTAAGGATGGGACTTTGCTTCTGTGATTTATCATGGGCAAGATTTTGGCAGTTCTGGTGAGAAGATGTGATCCTGATGAAAAATAAAGGGCTGGTTGTCTAACTCTCATGCAGGAGGTGAGCAATCTCACAGGGATTATCTGTTTCTCAACAGGGTACCTCAACACTTTGAGACACTCTGTCTCATTGAGAATGAACATTTATGGACATTCTTATTGTAGAGTAAGACATAAATGCAATAAATACACAAGTATATTGGCCTAAATCTAATTGCTAGTTCCAGTTTGAGTGGACCCATCAAATCAAGTGCTAGATAGTAAGTCAACACTTACGTGAATCACTCTGATTCCATAGGTCAATTCTAGTTGAGCCCAGCAATTGGATTTAGACCATTTTCCCCATACATCTCTACTGTTCAAAACAGTAACACTGACTGATTGAAAACATTCCACCATTTAATGAAGTTACACTGACCAGATATGTTACAGTTCTGTGCTTCTACTATTATGTGCATGTATGTTGATCATCATGTGGTGGCTGCTATAAATCATTCCATGTGGCAGACTTCTCCACAGGGATTAATATTCAGGTGGCCTCCACATGATACATATCATATGTATGCCAGCTCTAAGTGTTCCTTGCTATTGTCTGAATATACCTTAGTTTTTAATCTTTTCCAGAAAGTTTAATAAAAGTAGTTCAGATTTGGCTGACATCTGAAACACATTTGATTGGATTGAGAGCTTTTTACTGTACAATATTTGTTTGTGTGTGTGTTTTCTTTCTTTTGTTATTCACAGTTCATCCATTTCTCCCAACCAGGTTTGTTCCCATCAGATCCAGGCAGTCTCTAATGTTCTTAATGCAGCTCTGATCTATATAGGCCAAAAGCCAAACTGGAAGATATATTGCAAGCTTTATTGCCCTGTTACTCCCATTCTTTCAAGTGCTTCCCTAGATCGATGGTGAAATTCTGCTAGTGAAGTGGCTCTACTGTCTGCCACTTGCTCACTAGATGCTGATGAGCAGAACTGTCACAAACGAGCCTTATTGATGCTCTGCCTGCAAAGGGACATGTCACACAGAGTGGGGAACCAGCCTATAAGCAAATTTGGACACATGAGAATGAAGAATTATACAATAAAGAGAGAGAGAGAGAGAGAGCTGGAAGAGAGTAAAAGCAAGGGAAGTAACAGATTATACGTACCCAATTGATCCCTGAGATCTTTGGTTGAGGATTACACCCTCACCTCACCCCCATTTTTCATCCTCCCCGCAACAGATGCCTAACATTTCATGTCACTGATGCTTAACTTTTACTGATGCTTCTCTTTTGTGCAGGGATAATGCCATTTTAGTTATACACTAGCCCTATTTAGGCATGCAAAATGGGGGTTAAAGCTGTTGCACTAGCCCTACTCCCTGTTGTCAGCATATTGATCATGTGAAACATGATCTGTCTAAGGAAGAGAATCTCTTCTATGTTCTTGAAAATGTTATCTCTTGGCCATGTGGAGGTATTCCCAGATGTAGGATATGCTCTTCTCCTTAGTAGGTTACACATTTTGTGTAACCGTGGTGACAACAGGGAAGATGGAGTTAGCAGATTACCTTCCTCCTTATCAATTTAATGCCTTCTTGGAATGCCAGAACAGGACTAACCACTTGCAGTCTAAGGATTTTATCAGATGGATAAAATACGCATTGGCCATAAGTTAAGATAGAACAGTGTTATGAAGGCATCAGTGACTTTAGGTTCAAAACGTAAGCAGAACTCATCTTAGTCAGGAGTATGTACTTCTTTCTTTTTCTATCTCCTTGATAGAAGGAACTTCATTGAATAGGAGAGGTCCCTTGAAAAGCCTTCCCCTGTTTTCTAAAAAGGGCTTCCCTAAATATTCTGCACACCTGAGACTGTAATGACACAATCAAGTAATTCACCACTATTTCAAATCTTTGTATGATAGCATGCAAGGCCATGCAAGGTACATTGTATGTTACTACAAAATCACACCTATGAGTCACAGATATCTTTGGTTTGAATTTCTGTGTCCTCAGCATGTTGTTATCCCTCGCACACACACACACCGCTCTTGATTTTGGCTTCTTTCAAAAGCTGTACAACAATCCCTCTTCCTCACCAAAGAATGCTCAAGGATTTCATTCAGTCTGGATGTTTATATTCAATCTGATTTTTATGTTTATACCTATACAAGGTATGGATGGGAGCACATGATGCAGTTTTCTTCTTTCAAAAATGTACCAAAGTGCATTAAAAAGTGTGTTATAGGTTAAAATATGTTAAAATGTATATTAAAATGAGTATTTTTTATCATGTATATTTTACTATGTATTTGAAACTGAAACTTAAAAACTGATATTTTTGGCATTTTAAAAATTTGCAGATTGATGTGGAAATGCAACAGAACAGGTTTATTTTAAAAAACCACGTTGAACTGACTTGAACCAGCAATAGAGAAGTCCAGTCATCTGAACCAATGCTTTGTCACTTTCTTGTTCTGGATGGGCATAGTGAGTTTTATGATGTGCTGTATAGTTGATCCCAAATGCCATCTGAATGAGCTGTACATTTATTTTATACAGATTTATGTAATAAATACAGCCCAGGATGTACATTGCCTTAGTGAGATTTTTCCTTCTTGTGTAGATTTTCAGTGTAGAATGCAGCCAACCCTACCTCATCAGTGTTGACCCATGAGAAAAAATATTTATTTTTACAATTGCAGCTGCCAAAAGAATCTGAAAACTGTGGCCTTATTGTAAACCAAATCTAGGATGCCTACTGAAATCTACAGGCAACTTATTGCAGTTGGCTGCAGAGGTGTAAACTGTTCTTTTTATCTCAGTCTGGTTCCTACATAGACTTTGATCTTATGAAAAAGTGAGGTGGAGTTTTTCTTTGCTAAATCATAAGACATCTCAGCATGTTAGCTGTATTCAGAATTGATATGAGTACATGTCAAGGGATAGCTTTTTGGAAAGGAAAGGAAACCCTGGTGGGTATCAAAAATTCCTGAGATGGGAAAAGTTGTGTTCCTATGAACTAGCTAATAATGTTTAATATCCCTGGTGCATATGGATTAAGCAAATGATTTTCCCATGTAGACAAGCCCAGAGGGCAAACAGAAGCACAGGCATTAGATCCAAGTCCTTGCATATGTTCAACATTTGATGCAACAATTGTTACTTAATACTCTTTGCAAGTGTGTCTTCTGAAATTGAGAAACAGAGATGGCTCTCTGTCATTCATCATAATTAAATGTGAAGTGTGCTGTCTGCAAAGTTAACCTGTCTTCTAATTTTTAGCCTTGTAATGTAACTATGCAAGGCATTCTGTTTCATGTGTGTTACCATTACAGCATATCAGAAATGGCAGTTATACTCCAGTGCCAGTGCCCAGAGTGAGATCAGATGGGTGGAATATCTACCCCTTATTTTCAGGACAAAAATAAACCTGACCTAACTATACAATGTCTAACCCCCCTCCCCCAACACTTTTGGCAGCTTATTTTATTGTAAACTCATTGAACCAAAGGCAGGTTGTAGTCATTTGCAGTCAGAGAGTACACATCAAAGCCGTATCACAAGCTTACTAGTTGTGAGAATGGTATGTGTGTGTTGAGAAGCTGAACCACACCAGGTGACACCATCAGGGGAGGGGTGACACCAGCCTTAGTGATGCCACAGATGCTTACTTTGTATTCCCAAAAGAAGTCGATATGTGACAGAACATCTATCCAGGTTGACTCTAGCAGTGCCAGCCATTAGGTTCCTGTCACTCATCTTGTCCACTTTTCCCCTCAAGCTCTGGATCTGGTACTTAGGCCTCAAGGTGACTCCTACCCTGGACATGTACCTGTATTGATCAGTGGATTCAGTGAGGTAAATCATGAGCAGTCTTCCTTGTTGCTTAGTAAATTTTAAAAATTGAGACAGAGATGTAGTAAAGACAGTAAAAACAATAAAGAGTTATTGTATTGCAAATAAAATAAACATCAAGCCTTAGGCTGGTTCCATACATAGTATACTGTAATACCTCAGTTTCAAACAAAGTACTGTAGGACCCCCGTATCCACTGATCATTATCCACCGATTCAATTATCCATGGGACACAAAACAGCACACCTACCATAGAGTCTTCCTAGAAAATGTGTCCTCTTTAGCCATTTTCTAGGTCCTGCAAGGGAACTCTATGGTATTTTAAACTGGAAGTTCCATTATTTTCAATGCTGTTCACTATTATCCATGGTTTTCGGTATCCACGGGCCCTGCCAGAACCAATCCCCAGTGGATACAGGTGTCCTTTTATTTTATTTTTTTTGACTTATATTTTTATTTATCCAGAAGCTTCTTACATCATCAAACATTATACATGATACTCAGTACATGCTACTTAGTACATAATCCTGATACAGGTGTCCTTTTATAACACTTCTCCCTGAACTTTTCCCACACTCTCAGCTCCCAAACTCCTGTTCAGATGTTATCAATCCCTCTCTTCTTAACAGCTTTAACTCTATCTCTGGCTGGACCTAACCATTTAACAGAGAAAGCTATAGGTTCTATCCTTTATCCCATAGCCAACCCCTCCCCACATCATTCCATGAGTTGTGATTGGTTGGCTGTATGCAGGTGTGCCCAGCTTCTCCCTTCACAGAAGCCTATTGAACACCAATCTAAAGTCTATTGAATAACATCATTGTACAAAGGAAAGGAATTTCACAGAGAAATTAAATAATTCCTTTTTATAGCTCTGGATGGGTGTAATGTTTACATATTACCAGAGTCTGACAATATCACTTTTTTGGACTGCAACTCTCACAATGCCCCAGTCCATCACTTTCACACAGTGATTTCCAGCATAGGGTGGTGAAATATCCATTTATTAGCCTTAAGTAGAGGATGCCCATTGAATCAATAGAAAACTAGTCAGTCTAACTGATAGCAGGGCTAACTGGCTGAATTCGTGACTGGTTGCCAAGATATTAATGCACCCAAATATGTGTACGAGGTCTTCAATCCTTTCCTTAGGAATTGCTCCTGGCATCATTATCTTGCACCACAAATCTTTTGGCATCATGTTGGAGCCTTGTAATTGGCATCAGCAGTCAGACTGAGCTATTTCAGCTCTCATCCAAAGCCCTGTTCATAGAAATGCCTAAAGATTATAGTGCTTTTGTGTATAAATCACAATGCCTTCATTCTGATTAGCCAAATGATGCTTGCAGACTGGATGTCTTGGCTCACAGCATAAGGACTGAGAAAACAGTGATCTAGGAGTCTTAGATACTTGACTAAAAATTCTCAAGAAGTGATATATTGGATGACTCTAGAACCATTTTGACCCTTGTGATCAACAGTAGATCCCCCTTCCCTCATTGCACCATTGTGCCATCGTAACTCTATTCTCAAGCCAAAGTGAACATCTGCTACCAAAATGACAATTTACTAGTTACATGCCATTGATCATTGTTATTCCATGTTAAGAGAAATCAGATGAAAGAACATAAGAAATAGCCAATGTTTCCTTCTAAAAATTCAAACCCAAGCTAACTGAATGTGTAAAATTTCTTAAGAGCAGCTGTACACATCAGTCTATGAACTGACTTGTTGTAAATAGATTTGTCTTGTCTTGTCATACAAATTATTAAGATGCACAAATGGATTTTTGTTCCCAAGGAGCCCAGAGATTTTATTTAATTGTATTTGGGAAAACAAAGGCCATGGAAATAATTAATTATCAGGGAACACTGCAAAAAGTGTGATCAGTTCACATTCTGTAATGTTCACTGAGTTGAAATATAACTAGTACAAATAATTATTGGGAAAGATTGGAATGAGGAATGTGTGGCCCACAACATCCCCAGACATAAAATCAGTTCAAAAATGTGACCACTAAAATTCAGAGGCACAAGAAGATAACAATGCATTATGCCACCAAATTTTGATGGCAAACTATAGCTATTTTGTTAAATAAAGGAAATATTTTTAAAAGGGCATGGGGGTAAGGAATTGGGTTCCTAGGACCATGCTTGTAAAATTGCTCCACTTTACTCAAAAATAAAATCACTTAAAAACAATTTTAAACTCCCACATAACATCGCTATGTGCCCAGGAGGTTCGTGTGTCTGCCAGTTATGAGAGATCTGCGTAAAGAAATATGGAGATCTTATCCCTCCCTTTGTTATATCTCTCCAGCTTCTGGGTTTACTACCTCCTGGCCATATTTGGCATGCTGAGAAAGAAGCGGTTGCTGAGAAGCCTCTGAACACTTCTGTGCAGTGTTTTCTTGAAGTCAAATTTAGCGCAAATGAATTAATTTCCACTTCCAGCCCTCCCAAATAAAACATAAGGTGTACGTATGCCCCTGTACTAGCAGGGGGTTGGACTTGGTGACCCCTGTGGTCTCTTTGAATTCCATGATTCTATGAAGCTGAAGTAAATAATAACATTTATTTTGAAATAATCTTGTGAAAAGGCACTCACATATTTAGTTATCACCGTGCTTGTGGAGGAAAAATTGAATCATCAGTGCACTTCCTTTCACTTCATGGATGATCATTACTATGTGTTTCTGGACTCTCTGCTCACCAAACAACTAGAGATCTTAGAGTTCAAGAGCAGCCACCAAGGGCTCATCTAGACAGGAGAATTAATTGAGGAAAATAGGGCATTAACTCACCATCGCAGCAGCATTCATTTGTCTCCACAATACTTTCTCAAGATTGTTGGCATGTTTGAAGTTCACACGGAGCATTCCCACAAGTAAAGATAGTGGCTGTGAATGAATTATTAATTCATGCATTATTATTTCCCCCAAGCTCCCTTTGTTCCCCTCCCCCCATTAAATCAGAGATGTAGAAGAGCGAACTTCTGCTTTAAAAAAATATTTTTTTGCTCTGCTTCTCAAAAATAGCACATGATCACTTCTATGAAAATCAATAATGGTGGCTCTGGCCAATTCATCACCAGCAAGCCTGCCCCCTTGCACATCTGAGCAATCACATTTTGACTTCTGGGATGTGCCTCAATTCAAATTAGTTGTTTAAATGGGCTAGAATGTGCATTTCTGCATATTTCTTTAAAAAAAAAAACTTCATGAGAAACAGCAATGGCTGTTATCGCAAAGTACTTGGAGTTTTTGCCCCCCTCCTTTTAAATATGAAAATCCCTGTGGGAGCTCATCTAGACAAAAGGTATTCCCCTCGCATTCCAAGAGGATTTTTTTCACCATCTGGATAACACCCACGTGTTCCTCCAGCTGATGTCAGCACTAATCTAATAAGTGTGGTTCACTGATTACTCCATCAGACAAAGAAATGGTTGTAATTAAGAATTGCTGTGCTGATTATTATGAATTATAATCAATGTAATTATGATAAAGTACATTTCAGCTTTAAAATAAAAATAACGTAAATTTAAAATGAAATAAAAATAAAACACATTTAAATATACATATCAATCAAATACATAGAATATTTTCATACAAATATTACATAAAGAATCATTATTTCATAACTTATTTCATTTATTATTTTAGTAAGTCCGTTCAGCAGTTCACCTACCTGGGAAGCATCATCTCCTCAGATGCCAAGATTGACAAAGAGATCGATCACAGATTAGCAAAGGCATATAGTGCATTTGGAAGACTTCACAAAAGAGTCTGGAGCAATAAACACCTGAGGCAAAGCACAAAAATCAGTGTGTATAGAGCCATCGTACTGTCTATCCTCCTTTATGGATCTGAAACATGGGTCACCTATCGCCACCACCTACGACTCCTCGAGCGCTTTCATCAGCGCTGTCTACGCACAATCCTAAATATACACTGGACTGACTATGTGACGAATGTTGCTGTCCTTGAGCAAGCAGGGATCACCAGCATTGAGGCCATGATATTGAGAACACAGCTGCGCTGGGCAGGGCACGTTTCTAGGATGGAGAACCATCGCCTCCCAAAAATACTACTTTACGGTGAACTCACCACGGGTCAGCGTAAGAGGGGCGCTCCAAAAAAGCGATACAAAGACTCCCTGAAACAACATCTCAGGCTTGGCCAAATTGATCACCAACAGTGGTCCGCCCTGGCCTCACATCGGGAGGCATGGAGGCGCACTATCCACAATGCTGCAGCCTTATTTGAGAACTCACGACGAGCAAGTCTTGAAGAGAAACGACAACGCAGAAAGAGTCACAACCCAAAAGCATCACCCAAGGAGACCTTCTGCTGTGCTTTTTGCAACCGGACTTGTTTATCTCGGATTGGCCTTTTTAGTCATCAGCGCGCTTGCAGAAAGCGCGGGATGAGTCCTTCCTGAATCTTCGTTTGCGAAGAAAAGCCAGAGAGAGAGAAATATAATTAATTAGAAAAATCATACAATAAATCAATATCTTTAAATTTTAAATAACTATGGTTGTCAGCCATATCTACAAACCAAATGTGGTTCCTGGACTCACCACAGTTCTCTACCCCAGGCTAGATCCAATGTCATGTTTGAGGGAGGCACAGAATTCTTGAACCAAAAGGGCCACAAAAACAATCTAACCCAATGGTCTGCTAATGCAGGAAATCCACAGTTAAAGCATGCCTGACAGATGGCCAATCTAATGAAGGAGAACCCACCATCTTTCAGAGCACAATTCAACAGGTCCTTGTAGGACAGGTTTCAGCTATGCAGCATGTATATGCTCACCCTCCCCTTTGAAGAGGCTTCCAGGAACTTTTTACAGAGCAAACCATGTACCATAACAGTCCCTAAAGTATACATGTCTGTGCTGCCCTCCTTTTGGTGAGCAGTGTTGTAATGGGGCCCAGTGTGGTGTTTGGTTTGGAGCTTTATTGCTGCTGTCATAATTCATATGTGTTATAAAAAAAAAGGTTCCCTGTAAGGGAATGCTTTGATTGTGTATTCCTGCAGGGCAGGGGGTTGGACTAGATGGCCCTTGTGGTCTCTTCCAACTCTGTGATTCTATGATTCTATGATCTTCTGAGGCAGCACATTCAGCCCAGCTTTTGTCATCAAACATTTCTTCTTAATGTTTACTCAAAATCTATTTTTCTTGTAAATTTAATTCATTTGTTCACATCCTATCCTCCGGACCAACAGAAAACAAACTTATGCCATCTTCTATATAATAGCCCTTCTGATACTTGAAGTTGGATAAGATATCTCATCACAGCCTTTTCTTCTCTAAGTTGAACATCTCCAATGCCTCCAATCTTTTGCCCCTTTATCAATATATTCTAGCTTGTTGGTGTCCTTCTTAAAATGTGGTGCCCAGAACTGGACACAATGCTTCAGGCGAAACCTGCTGAAAGCTGAACACAGTGTACCCATTATGTCACTTGATCTGAACTCTGTACCTCTGTATAGCTAATTTCATTGGCTTCCTTGCTCCTGCATCACATTGTCAATTCTTGTTGCACTTGTGATTTACTAAGAGCCCAAATCCTTTTCATTCCCCATACAGAAGCATAGTATTTTGGTCCTTAGTCCTATTATATATGGTATTTAAATATGCATTATTTATATGCATGATGATAAAAGTTGAATATTTGGTGAATGTTGACAGCCATATGAGAACTGTCCCAAATGTTCCCACAAACTGATAAATATTTCCCCACATCCAATGCTGTCAATCAGATTTACTGATCAACGTGTGACTCCATAGAAGACAGAAGTGCTGATTGATCTGGAAGGCTACCAATCCAGAGTTAGGATATCACAGCTCAAGTCACCATTGCTAGATCACCAGGGATGATGAGAATGAATGTTTTGCATTATCTTGGATAAGTGAAAAGAGGAGGGGGGAAGCAGATTTCTTTATAATAGCAATCACTTTGACTTTCACTTGAATCTTCCCTATTATCTCTCTGTTTAGTTTTTTAATCATTCCAATCATTCCACCCTAACGTTTCTTATTTCTTACTCTCCTAAGGGACTCTAGAGCATAACAAGTAAAAGAGCATGACCATTTAGGAATGATACAACATGTTGAATTCACCAAGAAACGAGACTGGGAAAAAGTTGATCCAAACTCTTCCAGGCAGGTAAATGTGTAAAATGAGTGTGCTTGAGTCAGTTACTAACAGTAATAGACTCCTGAGTCCCTTTCACTTTCATGAAAAGGTGAGTTTGGTAGCTTTACAGGATTCTGCTTCCTTGGCAATTCTTGAAGGGATTCCAGTCTTGGTGTTAATCCTCAGCAAGTGGTGAGGAGCTTCAGTGTTAATAACAAATTGTGACTAGTCCCTCCTGGCTGTGAAGCACACAACCCCTCAAGGATGTGAAAGAGCACATAAAAGCCTTTAATTTAATAGACAACCCTGTAAGTATAAGGGAAACTTTGTCTTGGGGAGGTTTTTCTCCTAGGTTGGTCACTGAAAATAGGATTTCCTTACTCAGGCAAACCTAGCAGTTTGCAGCTTAAGATTTCAGCTTTTCCAAGGACCAGGCCACAAAATCAATTTTGCTTCTAAAGAGGGAGCGATAGGCAGAGACTTTTCAAACATAAGCTTATTACCAGCAAGTGACCAATAACAATACTGATATCCTTCCATGCCACGTCAATGCAGATTTTTTTTTTTATTTTGTCATGTGCATAAGGAAAGATGTTAAGTATTGTCAGCCATCCAAACTAGCATAATACCTGGGTTGAAAAATCAGGAGAGGCTATAGTTAGTCGTTTTTGCGGGCTGGGGGATAACAACACCTGTGGTTGATTTTTACTGACATGCCATTTTAGGAGCCTTTAGGCTTCACATGTTTGAGTTTACCTGACAACCATGGGGATTTAGAAAATTGCTCTCTTTAGGAAATAAATAAATAAATAGGAAAGAAATTGGATATTCTCACTTAATTGCATGGTTACAGAAGTCAGAGCTTCAGCTGAGACTTTAAGATACAAGAAACCCCAGAGGTAAGAGTGGACCAATCAACTAACCATTTCTTAAAGCTTCACTTAAGGGGATACTTGCTGATGACAAATTAACTCCTGAGATTGGAGGCTGTGTCCAATATAAACAGGAGTCCTCTTACTCCTTTAATATCAGCAGGTACCACTTCAGTATAATGTACTGGAATTCTGTCTCTTGTCCAGCTCTTAAAGATAAATATTCCCCATATGGAATCCAGGGCTCATAAAGGTGATTTCTGAACAACTCCCAGAATCCTCTGGCCAACAAGGCCAGAGAGTTGTTGCCCCAAAGAGTTGTTGCCCCAAAAGATAACTTTTCTAAGCTTTGATGGAATCTGAGGTCCTAGGGCAAAGCCAGTTGGCAATTAAAGAATGGGGATGAAATGAATCATTTACAAAATCTACCCTCTTTAGTTACAGCTGGCAAAATCTGGAGGATTATATAAAAAAAATGAGTTGTTCAATTGTGCATTCAAAGATCTTTCTGTACTGGCAGAAAATCCTGGAATACACACATCCCTGCTGTTAGAGTTCATCTACACCAGTGCCATAATCCGGGCCAGTCGGGAGCATTATGCTCCAGAGCTGCCCAGGATCAACACAGTGCCAGCTACACGTACTGATGCAGACGTGTTCTGGATCCATTCTATAGTCCAGATGGGTCAATGGGCCAACACTGTGCTCTACTCCCTACTTGTTGATCACACC
Organism: Gambelia wislizenii; assembly: GCA_030847615.1. NCBI lineage: Eukaryota > Metazoa > Chordata > Lepidosauria > Squamata > Crotaphytidae > Gambelia > Gambelia wislizenii. The sequence continues at coordinate 41,219,619 of JAUMIR010000004.1, forward strand.
AGCACCCCATTCTGACCTCACCAGGAGCAATGGCAATGGCCAGGCTTTTCAGAGAGCTGTTTGGCCAGTGGGCAAGGCAGCGGCGACAGTGACACTGAGGGGGATGGGCCAGCGGGGCTGATGTGGTGGATGTGTAGATGTGTGGACAACTGTGTTGCTCCCGATCCAGCCCAATCCATCTGTCCACAGATCCAAAATGCCAGGGACAGTCCTGAGTTTCCTGTAAACTCCAGAGCAACTTGCAGTTTCTGTTAAACCAGATTAATAACTAAAAGGTGCAGATTCATTCCATGAGTCATGTGTCCAAACCACACCAGACATGGGTGAGTACACATTCTTATCCATGGTGTAGACAAGCCCTTAGATGTATATTTACAGAAGTAAACATATCTTTGAAACTACAATGAGAGTAGGAGGAGCAGAGAATCATACATACATACATACATACATACATACATTAAAAATGATATGGATTCATCCAAATTCCACACAACTAAAGCATGCCTGAAAGATGCCCATCCAACTTCTGTTTAAAGTCTTCCAAAGATGGAGACTCCACCACCCTCTGAGTACATGTCACTGTCAATTTCACTGTCAAACAGCTCTTACAGTGAAAAAAATGTTTCACTGTAATGTTTAGGTGGAATCTCTTTTCTTGTAATTTGAATCCACTGGTTTGTGTTCTAGTCTCTGGAGACACAGAAAACAAGCTCTTTCCATCTTCTTCATGACATCCTTTCATATATTTAAAGATAGCTATCTTGTTGCCTCCCAGTTTTCACTTCTCCAAGGTAAACACACACAACTCTCTAAGTCATTCTCTTTACATGTTCCACCATGTCAATATACTTCTTGAAGTGTTGTGCCCAGGACATAACACAGTATTCCTGGGCGCCATTTACATGATGAAAATGTAGTGAGATGAATTTGTGTTGATCTCTGGTAGTTCACATGTCCTGCATGACAGTCTCGAGCTTTTCAGAAGGGGGCCACCTTTTATCCCTCAACCTGCGGGACTTTCTGTCCCGCAGTTTGTCCCATGTTTTTAAAAAAAGTCTAGGGAGGATGTGGAAAATTGGATATGTGAACAGGTCAGGACAAATTATCTCAGGAGTAGGTGATGGCTGGAAAATTGAGCTGGCCAGGGACGGGCTCAGAGTTCTGAGAAGGAGGGCTCAGCCACCCTCCCTGTCCCCTGCATAGAGGCTTGTGTTTTAAAATGGATTCTCTTACTGCCAAGCTTGGGGCTCCCCGTTCGCCTTGACATCAATCTTCCTTTGAAAGGGACATGTATTTTTTAAATGGATTATCTCACTGTGAACCACTCAGCTTCTTTTCCCCTCCTGATCTTCCCTCCAGGTGTGTGCGGGTGTGTGTGTATATCCTTCAGTAGACTGCAAGCCATTCGGCTTCTTTTCCCCTCCTGATCTTCCCTCTAGGCACGCAGGTGTGTGTGTATGTACCACTCACTTCTTTTCCCTTCGTCATCTTCCCTCTAGGCACAGACGTGTGTGTGTGTGTGTGTGTGTGTGTGTGTGTCCCTCAGTAGATTGCAATCCACTCTCTTCCCTCTCGGCTGAAAGCAAAGCAGGTGTGTGTGTGTGTGCACACCTTCAAGCTGCCTAGGTGGCTTTAAAAGTTCCTTCCTCTGAAATATAGCCTACAGCTCCTGGTTTTCAAGAATGTGGGTTCTTAAAGACAATCAAGTTTTATTTTGCAGTAACCTCTGCATTTACAGCCATTTAAACAGAGCTGGTGACCTTAAGGCAAGACCACCAGGGGATTTTTTTTTACAGGCATTTTTCAGAGAGGGTTGCCTTCGCCTTCCTTCTCTGACCAATGCAGAAACTTGAGCAAATATTTGTGGCAGTCAATAGCATTGCTCATGGTGGGAAACTCCACAGGAAATATGTCACTGAGGTTGTGAAAAAATGAGTAATTGCATCCTTGACTGATAGCTAAAAAAATAAAATATAATCCCGGAACCTTTTCCCGGGTAAACAAAAAAAAGATATACTATGTCTCAGGATCTTGCTTTTGTCACAGAAATGGTTGTCGTGTAAACAACAGTCCCAGGATATTGTTCACCTAGGGAAAAATAATCTAAACAACAAGAGATGAACTCGGATCAGGAAATCCTGTTTCTCCCCGTGATAAAAACTGACGTGTAACTGACACCCTGGTGAGATTTGACCAAAGGGAGGCATTTTGTGGCTGCATACTGAGAACGGACATTTTATTGCATTTCTTTACTCCTCCCCCTCCCCCGTCATGCCACAGTCTTTTTTGGGGGGAGGCATGTCCTGAACTTTCTGTCTGCATAGACCCCAACGCTAGAATATTTCAGGCAAGCAAGATATAGATCCATAACTCTAATAATGCCACTTTTCTTCTGCTGCATATTTTTTTAACCATCTTTGCCTGTTGAAGAGTGTAATAAATTTGGCACCTTCTGGTTGGCCTATTAAAGATATCACCCAAGTGTACTTTGGATTTAGAAGTGCTTTGGTTTTACTAAAAGGAATTGATGGATGACTCTTAATTCTAAGTCCTCAATAGCAAACTTTTACGTTTTATTTATTTATTTATTTTAAAAAGGCAGATGAGTTGTGTTCTCATTTTATTCAATAAAATACCTAGCAAAATCATGAAAAAATCTGTTGGTTAATCAAATTAAATAATTCACTACCATTTACTTAAATCTTCAAATCAAACAGCACATCTATAATTTGGGATGTAGAATGAGAATTCTGAATGAGCAAAAAAAATATATTCATGATTTTTCTTTTTTAAAAAATAAGGAAGACAGGGAGGGGGTTCATTTTTCTCAGCCTAATTTTGGCTGTATCTCAAAACAGAAGAGAATCATTTGCTGTTTGTGAGGTACATGTTTTCATTGGATTTATCATGAGAGGTGTTTCCTCCCAAAGCAAAGCAGTGCCTGTTTTTATTAACAGCTGCAGGGCAGGGGATGATCAGCAGGTGTGGCTTTTCCACCTTGGTGGCTCAGCTCTATAACAAGATATAATCCTCTCCCACTTGCTAGGCATCAGAGCTACAGAACTGCTCAACCAGAGTGGTGTGTAGGCAGGCAGGTGGCTGAATTGGACTGGAAACATTCACACCTGAGGAACATCTGCCTGCCCTGGAGTAACTAAGCAAGAGCAAGAGATTCATCTAGATCACAGAGTGGCAAGCTTTTGCCTTGCGCCAAATGATGTAGACTAATTGATGTAGACTAACGCAGTGGGCTCGTATAGTGTTGTGAAATTCTGGTGCATTTCTGCCCCCTACCCTTTTGTAGCCTTGTTTCTATACATGGGTCTTTACTCTACCCGCCCCCAGCCATTGCTTTAATACATGGTGGTTCCAGACTGAGGAATGTGATCTCCTCAGAGTGTGATTACTTTCTGCTGTTGCTACATAATGACACAATCATTTTGTCACTCCAGGATGCTGCAGGAAGATCAAAATGATGCTATTCTGCTTTTCTGCTGCTCCCACCCAGTAAATAAAAGCAAATATGGCCTGCGAGTAGGAGGCCCCTACACAAGTGCTGGTGGGGCCCCAGCAACTCTCCAAACATACCAGGTGTTGCTCCAGATGCTAAAGGAAACTGGAATCTTTGGTTTGTTTGCTTGCCTGTTTGTGTATATTGATTTATTTATTTATACCCCGCTCTTCAGTCACAAGGCTATTAGAGTGGCTTACAAATTGTTTTTCTAAGCAATAGCAATTTACACATCTACACTGCATTAAGCAGTTTCCAATGTGTGTTAGCTAATTGCCCCCACAAGCTGGGTACTCATTTTACTGACCTACGAAAGGATGGAAGGCTGAGTGAACCTTGGAGCCCACTGGGAGGGAGTATATTTTTGTGTGTATAGCTGGATTTGTAACTGGTTGACCAACCAAACCCAAACAATGCTCACCAATGGTTCCTCTTCATCTGAGAAAGAAGTGACCAGTGGGGTGCCAAGAAATTCAGACCTTTGATCAACAACTTTAAGGTACGATTATCAAATTTGCAAATGGCACTAAATTAGAATGTATCTAGAGTATTACCCTGGAGGACATAATCAAAATTAAAATGATCTTAACAGATTGCAGAGCTCAGCCAAAACACGAGCAACAAAATAATAATAATAATAATAATAATAATAATAATTTCAAGCTGTATCAATGTATTCATAAGGTACCATATTTAGCCAGGAAAAAGAAAATTCACAAATATAGGATGGGTGACATCTGGCTTGACAACAGTGCTTGTAAAAAGGATCTGGAGGACTTAAAACAAAAGCTAAATGTGAATCAATAGTGGCCAAAAAAACAAAACAAACCCTAACACAATACTAGGCTGCTTAAACAGGAGTAAAGTGTTCAGATTAAGGGAAGTAATAATATCACTCTGTTCTGCTTTGGTCTGACTTCACTTGCAATAGTATGTCCATTTCTGGGCTCCATAGTTCAAGAAGGACATTGACAAGCTAGAATGTGTCCAGAGGATGACCAAGATGGTAAAAGTTGTGGAAACCAAGCCCTAAGAGGAACAGTTTAGGGAACTATGTTTATGTTGGAGAAGAAAACATTGGGAGGTGATATGAGAGCCAGCATGGTGTAGTGGTTTCAGCATTGGACTCCAACTCTGGAGACCAGGGTTTGAATCCCACTGGGTGACTTTGGCAATGCTATACTCTCTCAGCCTCAGAGGAAGGCAAAGGCAAGCCCTCTCTGAACAAATCTTGCCAAAAAAAAAAACCTGTGGTTGGTTCACCATAAGTCAAAAACAACTTTAAGGCACACCACCACCACCACCACCACCACAACAATGATATTTATCTTTAAATATTTGAAGGCATGTAATGTAGAAAATAGAGCCAGCATGGTGAAGTGGTTTGAGTGTTGGACTATGATTCAGGGGATCAGGGTTTGAATCTCTGCTTAGCCGTGAAAATCCACTGGGTGACCTTGGGCAAGTCACCACATTCTCAACCTTAGAAAATCTTGTGATATATTCACTTTAGGATCACCATAAATTGGAAATGAGTTGAAGGCATATAACAACAAATGTAGAAAGCTTGTTTTCTGCTGCTCCAGACACTAGGATGTAAACCAATGGATTCAAATTACAAGAAAAAATATTCTAACTAAAGACTATAGATTATCTCACCACACTGTTATAGCACTATTATTCCACTTTAAATGCTATGGCTACCTCCTGTAGGATTCTGGGGTTTGTAGTTTAGTGAGGCCTAAGAGCTCTTGGCTGAGAGTTCTAAATGCCCCTCCCTAATCTGTAAATCCCAGGATTACACAGGAGGCAACCAAAGCAGTTAAAGTGGAACAATAGCACTATACCAGTGCAGTGTGATAATCTCCTAAAAAGCAATTACTGTAGTAAGAGGTGTTTGGCACTGGAATAGACTGCTGGCGGGGAGTGGGTGAGTGGTTTCATCTTCTTGGAAGTCTCCAAGTAGAGATCGAATGGCCATCTTTTGGGAGTCCTTTAGTTATGTATTTACTGCATGACAGGGAACTGGACTAGATGGTCCTAGCAGTCCCTTTCAAGTTCTATGATCTTATATATTCTGGCTTTTCTCCAATGAGCTCAAGGTGGCATACACAGTCCTCATCTTCCTAACCCAGTGCTTGAATTATTGTAATGGGTACATGTGCTCTGTCAAATCATAGTAAGTTTTAAAATAAAATATTTTTCTACTAATCTCCTTCAGCTATTGGATGTGAGAGACAAATGGCAGGTGATTCACCCAATGGTAGAGCAGCTTTCAGTCATTCACTCTCATTTAGAGTTGCAGATACATCTTTTTAAGTAGAGGTTTGTTTGGAAACAACTACTGTAGCAGTAAAAATGAAATGTACAGATATAAGATGGCTGACACCTGGCTTGATGGCAGTACATGTGAAAGGGATCTAGGAGTCTTAGTGGACCAGAAGCTGAACATGAGTCAGCAGCAATGTGATGGAGCAGCTAAAAAAAGCCAATGCAATTCTAGGCTGCATTAATAGGAGTATAGAGTCTAGATCAAGGGAAGTAATAGTCCCACTCTATTCTGCTTTGGTCAGACCTCACCTGGAATACTGTGTCCAGTTCTGGGCACCACAATTCAGGAAGGATATTGAGAAGCTGGAGCGTGTCCAGAGGAGGGCAGCCAGGATGGTGGGAAGTCTGGAAGCCATTATGCCCTATGAGGAGCGGCTTAGGTAACTGGACATGTTTAGTCTGAAGAAGAAAAGGTTGAAAGGTGACATGGTAGCCCTGTTTAAATATTTGAAGGAATGTAATACTGAGGATAGGGCAAGCTTGTTTTCTGCTTCTCCAGAGACTAGGACACAGAGCAATGGGTTCAAACTACAGGAAAAGAGATTCCACCTAAACATTAGGAAGAACTTCCTGATGGTAAGAGCTGTTCGGAAGTGGAATACACTGCCTCGTAATGTGGTGGAGTCTCCTTCTTTGGAGGTTTTTAAGCAGAGGCTGGATGGCCATTTGTCGGGAATGATTTGATTGTGTATTCCTGCATGGCAGGAGGTTGGACTGGATGGCCCTTGTGGTCTCTTCCAACTCTATGATTCTGTGGTTCTGTGGTTCTGTGGTTCCTGATTTTATCCTAACAACATACTCTCCAACTGACCCAATTTTGCAGGGATTGTCCCAATTAATCATCTGTCACCCCACTTGCAGCTTTTAAAATGTCCCAGTTTCTCTTTCTTCCTCCCACCTCCCTCCAGAAGCAAACGGCTGCAGCCCTCTCCTAACATCGTCATCATCATCATCATCATAGGATACTGTCAATCTCCATGTGTTCATTTTAAGTGGGAGTGGGAATCACATGACCTTACTGATATTGTTAAACTTTAGCTCCCTGCATTGTGCTATGCTGGCTAGGGCTTGCAATAAACTTGTCATATCCTTCCTCATTAATAACTTTTTGCCATCTTAGCCACACTCTGATGTAGCACTATACTTTCTCTGTTTCAGACTGAAATTTGTCCACGTCCACAGCATTATGGGTTGCCCAGCCATAGTGTTAGTTACAATATTTTCCATGCAAACATGTAACTGTTTTATTTTTTATTTATTTTTTATTTTTAATGATGTTTGTTATCTGTCTTGAGAGAGTTTATTTTAAGAGGAGAGGTGAGATAAGCATGCAATAAATAAAAAAGAAAGCATAAGGAGCTGAAACTGTCGATCTCCATGTGTTCATTTTAAGGCCGGAGTGGGAATCACATGACCTTACTGATATTGTTAAACTTTAGCTCCCTGCATTGTGCTATGCTGTCTAGGGCTTGCAATCCAATCACATCAAGAGGGCTGGGTGATTCCTACCTGTCACAAAGGCTGAAACAGTCTCTGTATGTTCACAACAGACCCAGGGCAAGGCAAAAGGCAAAGTGAACTCTCATTTCACATAAGGACTATCCAGATGTGAAGTTGAAACTTACTTCAACACAGGTAACAAGACAATATCTTTCACTTCAAATGAGGACAGTAGTGTAACTCAGGGGGTGTGAGGCAGGCCATATCTCCCACACCCTGTCCGTTATATAAATGTTCAGCAGACAGACTCACATAATCCCATTTCACCACACATTGGTATCATGTTTGGAAAGGGCTGGTAACACAAGACCTGCTATTTTAAGTGCACACTACATAACATTTCTATGCTTTTCCAGCTGAACATGCATCCAGACTTGCTGGGGTTAAGTTTCCCTTTGGCTTTTAATGTTTCTCTAGCATCAGTAAGGAACCCTGCCCTATGATAATACACTGATAATCAAGTTTATTATGCAACCGAGTGCATCTTTGGGTTAACATTCTGTGGTTTGGGTGCTTGTTCCATCTTTCAGGAGAAGCACCAGGATTAGAACAATGAAGTTTTTGTGAGCAGAGAGAGAGAGGGAGGCTTTTAATTTTTTTTTTAAAAAAAACCACTTTAATAAACTAATGGCATAAAGGAATGCCAGGCACATTCCACTGCCAGATTTTGATGTGTGTAGTGTTAGAATCTGTGTGCAGAAAAAGAGAGTCTTTTTTGATATAGAGAAAGAAAAGGAAGAGAATGGGAAGCCATCTCAAATGAACATTGATACAATTTGAACACCACACTTGGGTATATATTCTTTATAGGATGGGAAAATTACAATAAAGCAAATTTTGGAAGTTCACTATATATGTTTTAACGGAAATTCTGAATAATACAATGTTTACTGAATACAAATTGAATTATGAGAGGGAGCTCCCCTCCTGTTAGGACTTAATGGATCATAAAGAGGAAGGAAACTGTGATATGTATGTCACAATACCCCTGTTCAGACATTTGACTGAATTCCTGAGGGTAAGATGTGAGTAAAGGCATGAGGCCCAAATAGTATGTGCTGGCCACATCCCTCATACCCCTGTAGCTAAATGCCTTTCAAGCCATACTATATATGTTAACTTGTACACTTATCAGAAATTGTCAGGGCCTGTGATAAGCTGAGATATATTTTGATGAGCTCATGCCCCTTTGTACAAAAAGTCATACAAAATTTCACCATTTAATTCCAATGCAATTATCACATTCCAAGATTTTACAAAGTATGCGTGTTCAGTTTGTATTTGTGACAAATACAAACTGGTCTTGCTAAACATGTAGAACTACCTAAAAAGCTACCTGTCTTCATGGGACAATATGCAGCATGCTAAATCATCTGAAATTAAAAATGCCTTCTACTGTCAAGCCAGGAAGTAAAATTCCAGTATCAAATACAGAGGTCAAGTAATCAGAGAATATGCCCTGAATACCGAGATATGAAGAGACCATGGATTCAAACTACAGGAACAGAGATTTCACCTAAACATTTGAAGAACTTCCTGATGGTAAGAGCTGTTTGACAGTGGAATACGCTACGCTACCTTGGATTGTGGTGGAGCCTCCTTCTTTGGAGGTTTTAAAACAGAGGCTGGATGGCCATCTGTCGTGAGTGTTTGATTGTATATTGCTGCATGGCAGGGGATTGGAAAGGACGTCCCTTGTTGTCTCTTCCAACAATATAATTCTAAAAAAAAATAGACAAAGAAAAGTTCGAGAAGAACTTTTGAAAGCAAATCTATATCTGCTCTGTGTGACCATGACCACAGCCACTTGCTATGAATTACCTCCTTTTCCTTCTCACTTTGGGGAAGGCTTTGTGAAAGTATCACACATGTGAGTTCTATAAGAAAAAAAGTTTTTAAAAGGTGGTGTTATGTTACCCGTTTTACTTTAATAATGACTCTTCAACTGGGCCTTGTCTGTACTGGTTGCTTAATCTGGAGCCAGTCCAGAGCATTACGCTCTGGATTGGCCCAGGATCAACCACAATGGGGGCCCAATCCAGAGTGCCGGCACATTATTGTCCATACAGGCCAGGCAGGCTGTCACCACATTGGCCCTGCTGGCCCATTCCCTTGTCTCTGCTGTTGCCACCGCCTCACCAGCCAAGCAGCTCCTGGAGATAGCCTAGCCACCGGTGGCACCTCTGCTGAAATGGGGTGCCTGAACATGTGATTAACAAGGAGTGCATCTCTCTACCCCCTTCTCATTGATTGCATGGGCTCCCCATTGCCCACCCAGACCATACATCCCATTCCCTTGCCTTAATAAAAACACATCCAACTATAAGCTGCTATAACAATTGTATTGAATACATGATAAACATACAAACCTAAGTATAGGTCAGTATGAAGATATTGGCAGTAAAAGGCTGCAACATGCCAATGGCTGCAAATGGTTGTCACTATTACATGGGTCTGGATCCCTTCATTGCCCAATCCTGTGTTGGCCAATGGACCATTGTCAGTTGTTACCAACCTACTCCTGAAGGAGAGGCCTCCGGCTGAGCCTACCCACTCAACACTCTCTCCTCCCCTGTAAACAAGTTGTTAAACTATAAGCAGGGGAGGTGTCTCCATGAACTTCAACTTCAACTTGACGGAGACCCCCCCCCCATACCTCGCCATCAGGGCCCATGCCATCCACCTAGCAAATTGCAACAAATATAATGTAAACATACAATGAACATATAGGGAGGGAGGGTTTTCGGCTCTCAGCGAGCCAACTGGCACTCCTGTTCTGGGGCTGGCTTATATACCGGCCCCCAATGCAGGCTCCTCTTCATCCCACTGTGCTGGAAGCATGGCCAGAAGACCCAGCCACCCATCATGGCAAACCAATCAGGGATGAGGAAGGCTCGCCCCAATTGGTGGCCTGTTTCCTGCTCCCTCCTGGCTGCAGTGCATGCCGGGAGGGAGATGAGGGCAATGGCCGCCCCCATACCAGGCCATGCAGCTATGGGGTCCACCCCCTGGTACTTGGAAGGGGGTGCCAGCCAGGCCTCAAATGGCCCCACCGTCTGAGCCGGTAATCCCCCTTCTGCCCACAGCAGAGGTAATAGCCAGGCTTTCCACGACTGCTTGACTGGTGAGGCAGTGATGGCAGGAGCACAGGGAAAGGGGATGGATCTCATTGGAACCACCTCCTCCTCACAAGCAGGAGCTTCATGGAAAGCCTGCCTGGCACACCAGCCCTTTTGCTGAGGGAAGAACGGTGTATCCATGTGATCAATGAAGAGGGGGTAGAGTTACCCCCGTTCTTGTTGATCATATGTCCATGTGCCTGTTTCTGGCCTCAACATAAGTGGTGGCATGATGAGCAGGCTTTCCACTGAGCTCCTGAGGAGGTAGTAGTGGCTCTGAAGGCAGGACATCCCCTTTCCCTAAGCTGCTCAGTGCAGGGAAGGGGGATTGTGCTGCTCTTGCTATGTGTACAACTAGATCAGTCAAATCAGACGCGATGCAGCTGTCTGTATGCCAACAGAACCCAAAGCCACTCCGTTGTTTCCGGGAAAAGTCCAGACTTTCCCCCAACTTGGCTTAGTGAGGGCAAAGTCAGGTTAAGGGCTAAAAACTGCATTACCTCCCTAGAAGTAGCCAAATGTTATGAGGACTGCCAGCACCAGGTTTTAGGTGTGTACGACTTTTTTGGCCCATATGGACACTGCCTGGGAATGGATGTGATTGTGCCTATCAGTTTTGTATGTGTTTAAACACAAATCTATTCCATCCTATCTTCTAAACTTACATTTTAATTGCACACATTTCCCCATAAAATATATCTATTTTGCACAATTTCCCCCCTAAAGTACACACTAATATATGCATTTGTTTTGAGCTAAGAAGAGCATCATAATTCAAAGAAACGTGCCCCCTAAAGGAAAACTATATTCCAATACACAAATACGGTTGAGGAAACTTAGACTAGAGGCATTATTTTAAAAGTGAAGACCAAATAGTATACCTGTTAGCATACCTAACTGCAGCACCTGGTTGTATGATACCTAACCTCTGGCTTTCAACTTGTTGGGGACCTTAAAACTTCAATTAGGAATGTCATGGACTGTGGCTAGAACCAAACCTACCAAGTTCCCCCTGGAATATAGGAAGCCACCTTCTGCAAAGTCACATTATTTGTCTATCTAATATCTTCATCTACCCAGCATTAATCTGATTGCAGAATTTGGAAACGGTACTTTTTTTTTTTACTACAGCTCCTACAGTCTCCACCCAGCATGCCCAGTTTACAGCATGCAAAACATGGTGCATGCAAAACATATGCTCAGGCCTCTGAGACTTCATCAAGGAAGGATAAAATGCAACCCCCTCTCTCTGGCTTTTCTTCGCAAATGAAGATTCAGGAAGGACTCATCCCACGCTTCTGCAAGTGCACTGATGACTAAAAAGGCCAATCCGAAATAAAGAAGTCTGGTTGCAGAAAGCACAGCAGAAGGTCTCCTTGGGTGATGTTTTTGGGTTGTGATTCTTTCTGTGTTGTCATTTCTCTTCAAGACTTGTTCGTCGTGAGTTCTCAAATGAGGCTGAAGCATTGTGGATAGTGCGTCTCCATGCCTCCCGATGTGAGGCCAGGGTGGACCATTGTTGTTGATCAATTTGGCCGAGCCTGAGATGTTGTTTCAGGGAGTCTTTGTATCACTTTTTTGGAGTGCCCCTCTTACACTGACCCATGGCAAGTTCACCGTAGAGTAGTATTTTTGGGAGGCGATGGTCCTCCATCCTAGAAATGTGCCCTGCCCAGCGCAGCTGCGTTCTCAATATCATGGCCCTGAACAATAGTCCCTGAAATCATGAGGCAGTCATCTGAAACTTCTAACTTGGCTAGGAATCAAGAGCTTGGAAAAAATGAGCTGTTTGGAATACATCTCCCAGAATTCCAAAGCAAGCATGGCTAGTGGAAGTTGTAGTGTAGAACCTAGAATTAAGTCATTTCCTGCTACCTCTTGCATTTGAACTTCAGACTACAGTTTGTTATCATTAAATAGTCTGAAAACTTTTGAGCATACTTAGGAAGTATGCCTTTAACAAACCCTAATTTTTTATGAACATAGCTGCTTATACAAACAACGACTTACATACTAAGAGCTTAGCCAACTGACTGTCAAATGAATGTCAAAAAGGTAATACCCTGGGTGTTACTCTGCAGGAGCCACTCCAAGCAGCTGCCTTGAATGCTTACTTCATTCTGTCCCTATCAATCTTAAACTATCATTCCCATCATCTCTGATCATTGCCAAGTTGGCCAGGACTCAGTCAAATTAAGGTCCAGTATGCTGCCTTAAATACCTTTAAGGCACCGCATTCCATCTGATCTCAGAAGCTTGGGCTGCTGCCACACTGCAGAAATAATGCAGTTTGACACCGCTTTAACTATCATGGATCCATCCTATGGAATCCTGGGATTTGTAGATTGTTGTGGCACCAGAGCTCTCTGACAGAGAAGGCTAAGTAGCTCACAAAACTATAAATCCCAGAATTCCATAGCATTGAGCCATAGTAGTTAAATTGGTGTCAAATTGCATTATTCCTGCAGTGTGGCAGCAACCTAAGTGGGTAAGGCTTGGTTAGTGTTTGGAAGGGGGACCTCCAGAGAATACCAGATGCAAGAGGCTGTAATCAAAATAAGAAAATTGCAAACCACCTCTGTGTATTTCTTACATAAGAAAGCCCTATAAAATGCATAGGGTTGTCATATGTCAATAGCCAACTTGAAGGCAAATGCTTAACATAGGGATGACACCCTCTGTTACCCAGCTCTGATTTACAGTGAGCAAAATTATTTTGTTTCCTGGTGGTGGTAGGACAATATCCAACTAAACAGATTCCCATTTGAATTATACCAATATAAATTCTATACAGTTCAACTGATGGCATTAAAATAGGGAAATAAGCATAAATATAATGTGTGAAGAAAATCCCATTGGTTTCTTTTCTTTTCTAGATGAACGCTTTTCTCCTCCTGGAGTTCACTGATCATTAATCTTTGGTTTTGACAGTGGATGTTATTACTACTGGGTGCTACTAATTTGAGTTACAAATTAGAAATAATCTGCCTGTACCTTTAAAAGGAACTTAAGCAGCATTTTTTGGCACCAGATTCTTTGTAAGGGAAGGATATGCACAGTTCAATTCAGATGGTTAGCAGGGTGCTGACAGCAACATGTTGGTACAAGATTTCACTGTTCAGTTTTGTTTTTAATTAAAGCAGCATTGAGGTTTTCAGATAGGTTGAAAAGCTAACATTCTCGAACAATGCAGCAGTGTGTGCAAAACCATTTTGTACTGTATTTATAAAACTCTGCTAAAAGAGATGAAAATATATTTTTAAATTAATAGAATTAACTGCATTCTGGTGAAACTGAATTTTGACTGTGAAGATGGTCATTTATAACTGCTTTCTTGTAGAAGAGAATTCCAGCTATGAACATGATAATTTAGAATCAAGCTATTGCAAACTGTATTGTAAGTGCAGATCCTAGAAAAAAATTTCTGGAGATTTATGAAAAACAGTTTAAAGTGGACCTGTATTGTTAAGCTGATATAACAACATTGCATGTGAATGCCATTATGGGTGGAGGAGAATTTCATTTTGTCTGCATTGTAAAGTGAACTGATGTAAGTCATACTTCCTGGTCTAACCTACAGATAAGAACAGATTGCACACTTCTCTGAATTTTGCAATGAACTGAACATAGAATCTTGCACTTTTCTGTATGAAAATCCATCTATTAATGAGAAGTTGCACGCAAAGAATGCATACAAAAAATAGGGAAAAGTGCATACAATATTCAGGAAAGTTATGGGGATGTTCAGAAAAGGTAGGGGTGTGCGTGTGCGCGTGTGCGCGTGCGAGAGAGAGAGTTTGTAAATTGGAGAACAATGTGAAAACTGAACAGAGGAGATTTAGTTTTAAACACATGTGAAACTGACACAGACTGGATATATACCAATTCATGTATCCTTAACTTTTTTACTCATGGTATCCTCCTAAGAATCCTGGGGACTGAAATTTGTTGGCCAACAATTCTTTATCATAGTAATTCTAGTGCCCTTCACAGAACTGCAATCTCCAGGTTAAGGTTCCCTGAGAAGAGGGAGTGACTGTTGAAATAGTTGTACATCTATTGCAGAGATATGCCCTATCTTGCAAACACTGAGGTATTGTAGGAGGCATGTTTTGCACTATTTTAAAAATGTTTTGATACTGTCTTACTGCTATGCAATAGCATATAGAGTGTCTCACAAGAAAAAAAAACTATTAAACCTACAGCAAATAGTAAAAACACAGCCACAGTTGGTAGAAGAAAATTATTTATTTATACCATTTATATCATGAATTTTGTCCCCAAAACTAAAGGCAGAATCAAGCTCCCCTTCATCATGTTTGTCAAACCCCTCTCCATCAAGTTATGGTTGAATGGTAACTTGTATGAAATAAGTAAGATTTGAACCTGGATCTTCCTACTCCTAGTCTCAGAATTTAAGCACAACATCACAATTGTTCATATCCATAACTCAAAGCAACAGTAAAACTAAAAGCAAATTCCATCAGGGCTGCTAGGCCTCACACTAAACGTTTTGCTTTCCCGAAGAACACCAAACTTCACTTCTGGGACTAATATGAAGATCAGATTTCACACTTCACTGAATTTGGTGTTACAAGTATTGCCTTTAAAAACACACTGTGATCAGAGTTTGAGAGTAATATGCTAAAAAAAATTCATAATATATTTTTTTAAAAAGTAACAAAACTAGGTTTCAAAAGAAATATGAGAAGTGGGGATACTTTTTAATTGGATGTGTGTGTGTGTTTAGTAAAATACAGATTAATGCAGAAACAGAGAAGAACAGACTTGTGAATTCAAAGACATAGCTGTGTTAGTCTCAAATATCAATCTGCAAAACGATCTTGTAGCACCTTTGAGATTACTGAGAGAAAGAAGTTGTAGCATGAGCTTTCATAGACTTTGGGCTTGTCTACACAGGGCAGAATATTCCACATTCTGGTCATAGTATTCCAGCCCTGGGCTCACGGATTCCCCCTCCCCCCGTTACCTGACCTTCCATTGTGGCAATGGAGGGGTATCTGCACATCTACGGCTCACACATAAACTGGTGCTTCTCTCTCCATGCTGGTCATGTCTTTTGAGGGCAGGAACGAGGCACCCAGCCATGGTCACATGGCTGGGAACCCCATGGTGATCTCAGCAGATGCAATGCCTGCAGTCCAGTTGGAAAATGGTTGTGCTAAGCACCATGCAAAATGTATGTGCAGACACCCCACACACACACTGCGTTAGCAGAACCCACCATTTTCTCCAGAAGAACAACAACAATCAGTGAGGTTTTTTTTTTAACCATGTGTCCATGCCATTTTAAGGGGTATTTGCCCCAGATTCTCATTGGAATGGCTCAGACATTGTCTGGACAGTTCAGATTAGAAATGGGGCCCAAACCCTGCATTGTCTGGACAGCTGGGCACAGGAACAGGGAGAGGCTGTTTCATTTGGCCTGTGGTGACAAGACCTTAATCTGCTTCCTCAGATGCATCTGAGGTAGTAGATTTGTGAATGAACACATGTCAAATTGACCTTGGTGGAAAATATTAGTTGGTTATTTTCTTGATTTGTCTTGACTAGTTGGTTATTGTCTTGACTTCAGAAAATACCAACAGAAACTTAAAAGTACTTGCAGCAAGAACCAGCCAGAGAAAGAACAACAAAAATCCCACAAAAAGGGCTGGTATTCTAACTGTTACCTCAGATACTCTGAAGGATATTTCCACTTAGGGAAAAGAAAGTGGCCAAAAAGGAAGGATTAAACTTCCCATTTTTGCACGTGGAAACTGGTGGCTCCCATGCCAGTGGGGCAATGAATCAGCTCCAGGTTTTAGACTGAATCTTAAAGGGCATAACTCATGTTGTGGAATCTTAGGAATCCAGCACAAAGGAGTCAGAAAAGGCTCTGGCTTTTCATGACAATTCCAGATTAGAGCAGCTACTGGCCTAGAGGGCTAATGAGGAGCTCTAGTAAGGTGGGCCCCCATCTCAGTCAGAATTTGTGCAGATTGAGAATACACCCCCCCCCATAATTTGTAGCACATCTATGGGAGAAAAGGCAGTGTTGGAAGGAGCAACAACTCTTGCAGAAAATTAAATAGGAAATGCTGAGCAATTAAATACCTAGCATCTCAAGGCCAGGTAGCTAGCTATACATCTCACAGCAGCTGCATAGAGTTCTTGCTGTTTACAATTGTTCATTCTGTTTCAGTGCTCTTTGTGCCTGTGATTTTTTTTCACTTCTAGACTGGAATAAGTTTTACATGTCTTTCTCTTTCCCTTTTGGATTGTGTTATCATAACTACTGGTTTCTAGTGATGGACTCTGGAATGGCTGAGACCTTCATTTCCCTCTGCATCTACCTTCATCTCCAGCGAACTCCCTAGATCACATGTGTGTGACCTGGACTGCATGACTCATTGGTAACTATTTCTCTCTACTATAACTTGCCATTCCCGGGGTTTGCTTCCTCTAGGTATAAATAAGCTATCTAAGCTATCTAAGCTATTTAAGATGCTGAGCACTTTCCCCAAAATATGTTCAGGCCCTTAATGCCATGTACAAGCTTCTTCAGACTCAGTTACCAGTAGCTTTATAGTTAAACAGGAAGCTTTATTGCGACAGTAGTCTAAAATGCAAATATACAAAATTGTTGGTTCAAATGAAGTGCATAGGAGAAACAGTAAAATAAAAATTATTTACAATCAACTGAATCTGGCAGGCAATTTTCCCATTGGTTACCCATAATCCACATTTCCTGTTTTCAGCCATTCTGAGCTCCACCCATTTTTCTCCATAGTTCATGCAGGTGCAAGACCATCCATCCAGTTTTCCAGATAGATACCACACCACACTCACTTGTCTCATTTTTGTACACCAACTTGTTACAATGGTAAGGAATACAAAACATGAAAAGGTCAAATATGAAAGCTCACAATAACTTGATACAGACAGCACTATTGGCCAAAGGGTCACTTTTAGGGACTGACACTTAAGTAGCTCCATTGTAAAGTGCAGACCAAAGTAGCTTCATTATCCCAATGAGATGGAAGTCCCCATCTACCACTGGTAGTGGTTGTGATCTATACCGGAGGCCCATATAATTGCTTCAGGATAAATAAAAAGTAGAAGGAAGCAGGGGTATACACCACATACGGTAATTAACACAACATAACATTTGAACCTTAGAGAAATACTGCTCTTGTGGAGAAGCTTGAACTTAGTGACCATTGAAAATGTTCTTGATCTTATCAACGATTGGTATTGGCCATATGTAATCTTTTACTATGGTTTAATAGCAATGTAGACAAAACAATTGACATATTAAAAGCATTACAATTACTACTAGTACAACACCCATGGAATATATTACCCTTGGTAGAAAGAATTAATTATAAATATCCCAAATGAAAGAACAAAAAATAAATACACGTCTCTCCTCATGTATATAGTCTGAGAAAGTAAAAAATTGGTTAGTTGATCTTCAAAGCCTTGTGGCCAGCTTTTATATTTATTCAGGCTCTTCCTGTGAACGTTGTCTCTGCCAGGGGGACTTGAGTTAGAGATGGGGAAGCATATTTATCTCTTCCTTACATCTCTTTTAATGAGCAATGTTCTTTAAACATTTGTAACTCCCATGGGCTCATAGGAGAATATGGAGGGAAAATATGATACTATCAAGCGAATAATGTTAAGGTCATCCAGACCAAGTGGTTCCTTTTGGTACTCATATCATCTCATACTTGAATTGTGTTTTAGGAAAAAAATGAATTCTGTACAGTGGACTGTTTTCCAGAGGTTATCAGACCATCATGAATTTATTATCATCACTGCTACCTCCTTCTCCTTCATTAACCTCAGTTTTAAAAGCTTTCTTGTTCCTAGGATTTAACTGTTTCCCATCTGCATATGTGGAAGAGAGTTAAATAAATATTTTCTGTGCTGAAACCTTTAATGATGTGACAACTCTGATTAAAAATCAGCCTTCCCAATATTTAGCAAAGTTAATAACTTAGTAAACCTGATGCACAATGCTTCTGCAGGACCATAGTTCATTTCAATGCATTGCCTTTACTTGAGTACTTGTTAAGTACCTATTATCTTCCAAATATGGATTACAGTGGTGGTAGAATTGTTAATTATGGATGCATTCTTTTGAAGTTATGACTCATAAGACATCATGACTCATATTGTTGTATTCAGTTGATCTTTTATACCACTAATGCATGAACGACATATATTGCTATACAGCAGAGTATCCTGATTATACATTTTATTAACTGATTCAAGGACCAAGAGAACATTCCAGTAAAACTGAAATAATAAGAGACAATGTCTTCTATTTGCTAGACAGGGTTTTATGATACTCAGTAACTCTGGGGAAAGAAGCACATGTTATATTTTGCATGGAATTCTAAGCCAAAAAAGCAAAGTGATACTTCATAGAACATGGGCAATCATACGAAATGGTCAGAAGTGACTAGGAAACATGTATTGCAAGGCTCTCAGGCACAGCAATTGAAAAGGTCATGGCCCCGGTGAAACTCTAAATTAGGTTTACAGTTCCCAGTCTGTCTGATCTATTACTTTATATTCTCAAATTTGTATTGATTTTTGAATGTGTGTCTGGGAACATACTAAAACATGGGGTATAAAAATCTTCTTCATGCAAATTAGGTCTGATTTTGTGCCTACAGTGGGAAGCAATCAATTGTACCTACTCCCTACTCTATGTGTGGTTGTCGGAATTTCTGTAATGTAACTATGATGTCTCTCTGGCTTTTCTTCACAAACGAAAATTCAGGAAGGACTCATCCCGTGCTTTCTGCAAGTGCGCTGATGACTAAAAAGGCCAATCCAAGATAAACAAGTCCGGTTGCAGAAAGCACAGCAGAAGGTCTCCTTGGGTGATGTTTTTGGGTTGTGATTCTTTCTGCATTGTCGTTTCTCTTCAAGACTTTTTCGGCATGAGTTCTCAAATAAGGCTGCAGCATTGTGGATAGTGTGTCTCCATGTCTCCTGATGTGAGGCCAGGGCAGACCATTGTTGGTGATCAATTTGGCTGAGCCTGAGATGTTGTTTCAGAGAGTCCTTGTATCCCTTTTTTTGGAGCACTCCTCTTACACTGACTTGTGGCGAGTTCACTGTATCCTCATATTATATCAACATTAATTAGGGCAGGGCAGCCACTCTGCTGAATCCCAAATTCTGAAATGAATTGGACCAATCTGGGCCAATTTTGATCAGGTCCAAAGTGGGCCAGATTGGCCAAATCTAATCCAGATTGGGAACTATGACCCTCTTGGCAAGGGGGTGGTGTTCAGCACAGTGCCTCCAAGAATAGGGGGAACTTTGCCTGTTTGGAAAAGTGACTTTCTTCCAACCCCTGTTCCCTTTCCTTTTTGCTTCACTCTCCCGTTCTGAGGGTGATACAACTATAAATGGAGGGAGCACCACTATTACACACCCCTCCTCACGGTAACATTCAACATGCTTCCCAAACAAGTGCAATACGATGTCACAATAAAATATGCCCCAAACCAACAGCAATAAACAAACATCAAAATAAAAAAAGCATTGTTATTGTTGTTGTTACTAACAACAAAATCAAAATATAAATGTAAATTATAATAAAAATATAGAAAGTAGTAACTAAAAAAACCCTTGAAACAAAACAAAAAAGTCTCCAGTGGTTTTGTAATAGCAGAAGGAACAAGGGCAAACAAGCATATCATAGAAAGACTTTTTAAAAGTATCAAACAGAGTATGAAGAAGCATGTTCTACAGCCCTGGAATTACAATGGAGAAGACTCTGCTTCTTATGAACTCTAATTTGATTTCCTAGGACAATGTAATTTGAAAAGGGGCTCCTTCTGATTTGTTCTTAACCTATAAGGAATTTTGTTTGTGTGTAGGAAACCCCTGGCCTTTTCTAAAGACTTTATGGCACTATTTAGAATTTTTCTTGTCCTACCACTTCCCCTCAGGATACTATTGTTTTTGTACAAAAAGCAAAATGAAAGGACAAATACTTTGCACACCCCAGCTTCAGTCTCTGGGTAGAATGAGGAAATCTCCTCCTTGCAATCCTGGAGTTTCACAATTGGCTGGTATATACAAGATTGAGCTAAAACAAGGACGAGGAACTTTGATGGACTGGATGTTTTGACCAATAGTTCAATACCCTCACTTTGTCTTGGCAGTGGCTAGGTTCTGTGGGAGTTGTAGTCCAAAAAGTATTTTACAGAGCTAGATGGAACAACGGTCTGGTTTAATATATGATGGCTTCCTCTGTTCCAATGATTCATTTTTGTACAATGAATAAACTATTTAGGTAACAGAAATATAAATCTTCATGTATTTGTTTTTGTGAGCAAGAAAGACCAAATAATTTCATCAATGTTCTCCCTGCTGCAGTTGGAATTGCACAATTTTGAGGGCTATTTGCATTTTGTAGTTGTTCCATATAAATACTTTGTCCAAAAGACTTTGTGGCAATGGACCCACATTTCCTGTGCAGAGAATCACATTTTCTATGCACCCCCCCCCAAAAAAAGTTTTCTATGCAGAAAAAATCATATTTTCTACACATCCTGACCAGGTATATGTGGAGATTATTTTTGGTGTTTTTTTTTTCAAAGTTGTGATTTTTTTAAAAAAAATCCCTCCACATCAATATTTTCTCTGTGGAAAATCCTGATAGTCAAGAAACCCCTTTCTGTCAATTATAGAAACAGATAAATACCTGTACTTTGTGTATATCTAGTAGACAAACTCTGTCCTCTGACTACACTCTTACTGTAATGTGATGATAGCTGAGGCTAAGTAGTCATTTCAGTAGCAATGCAAATATTTTGACAGAACAGTAAAAAGGTTAGAGACATAGATAATTTGTTCCATTTTAAGAGACTTAGAAGACCTTCATTACCCTTTTAGGTTTTCTTCCCCCGCTCCCCCCCCCCTAGTATTCTCTTCTCCTGGTATAAGTGGTCAACAAGAACTAGCATGCCTGGTCTGACAAATGATGTTAACTGCAGCTTAAGAGACACCAAGTGGAGCTAAGAGAGTTGCCTTCCATGTGCATGACAGTACAAACATTGTATATTTCTATAGACAGCTGGCAAGGATGATTTTGTCCTCTTCCTCTCCCCTTCTCTGTCTCTCTTTAACTTCCTTCCAGGTGAAACCCTGATTCAGAAGCTGAAGAAAAATCTGAGAGAACCCTGCCTGTCAGTCTGGGAGTCTTGCTGTCTCTTTCTCTTCATTGGCACAAGACTATACATGCCAAATGTGGATGGCCCCAGAGGCTTCTGTAGCAAAGAAACAACACGGTGGATCACTTGAGAAAAGAAGCCTGATTTACTGGAGCTTTCAGAGTTGTTTGGGCTTGCAATGTTCCAGGGAGGGTGCTGGAGTGTTCTCTGCCTTGTCACCCAAGCAAGGCTTCTCTGTCAAAGCGGCAGATATGTAATTTATATTCATTTCCAACATTAGGGGCCCTTTTATGAAGTTGCCATTTAAGGGACATGATGGGGAGTCTCTGTGCTTTCTTCCGTGTTTCTGATCACATGTGTTTATTCTCCCAAAAGACCTATATTTTTGGCCTACTCACTGATTCTACCCAGTGGGTTGGGGCAGACTTCCAGTAGACTTACTGAAATTAATGAAACAAGTTAGACATGACTAAGGAAAAGTCCCAGTAACTTCAAGGTGTCTATTATAGATGTTAGGGATAGAAAGAATATTCATGATTATATATTACCAGGTTGAAAAACAAGTTTCTTGACACTCAGGAATCTCTGTTAGGAAGAATAACAGACAAGCATTCCCCCCCCCCTTTATTTCAAACATCCCAAAGTTTACTGAGGAATTCTTCTGTGAAAAAAAAACAGGTGGTGGTAGGGGGGAATTGCACACAAAAATCTCTTTTCTAGGGTATTTTTCTGCACAAAACCCCTGTTTTCTGCATACAGAGAAAAGTTTTCCTCTACAGGAAACAGTGTTTTCTGCATAGAAAACTGGCACTTTGTGTGGTGTGGGGAGGTAACCTGTTTTCACTATAGACAACAGGTTTTTTGGGGAAAAATATCCTCCCCCCCCCATTTTTTTTCTTCCCCTGCATCATTTTAGGATATTTAAAAACTGGGGAAAATTTGGCAAGATTCTCATTGGGTTGTTACTATTTTCAATGGGTTTCCCAATTGTCAAAAAATCCATTTTTCAACCTGGGAACGGATAATAATGGCTATTTTTCCCCATCCCTATTAAGTGGACACTGTATTAATGTGTGAGATCAAGAACAAGAGATGGGGCCTCTTCAGTCTGATGGAGATTTCATGGGGGATAATTGTTTCATTATGTTGGGTAGTTTTTTAATCATTATTTTAAATCATTAAAATGCTTGTCAGGTCACTGGTGCTGTTTACTATTTAGAAGGATGTTCACTGTTTAGTGCTTAGGTAGCTGGGATATGCAGTAGTTAGCATTGCTGGGCCTGTGTCTCATTATACCAGTGACCTAACATGAGCAGAGGGCATTCTGGGAGCTAGGGCTGGTATGTGCTGGAGAGATGGCTGGCTGGTGCGCCAAGGTCACTGGCTGCTTGGGAATGTTTACAGAGGTTTGCATAAGCATGCATAACTATAAAGACCAGGTGGTGATGGTGGGGGAGAAACTGAAACTGGTAGAATGTATTAACGGAGGAGTTTTGCTGCCAAAGCCTCAGAACTGTGTATGCAGTGTTACCATATCCATCTATATCCTGACAATAAAGCAATCTTAGTGGATGTCTCTTGTATGTGTGAGTATGTGTTAACAGAGTTCACCACAATGCTCTTTAATAGGGGATCCCATGAGGACATCCTCAATATGTTCTTGCCTTCTTATTGCTATCTTATTGTGTGTGTTTTTATGCTGCATTGTTCTGCTGTTGCCTTTATACAGTCTTTTTTTTTTAAAAGATAGGTCACTTTGGCCATTTTAAATAGCAAAGGCAGTTAACAAGACTAAATTGGGGAGGGAATCCTCAAGTTGACTAATCTTGTTTAGTTTGCATAATTCTTGAGAACTGTGCATATGTGATAAAATTTTCTGTTGCCAGAGGTCATCTTAGCTGTTTCTTAGGTCAGCTAAGGCTGCTAACAACATTAATCAGATGCCTCCTGTTTTTGTCTTAAAAGCTGGTAAAAAAAAGTTCACAATCAGATGCCAGATTACCACATAACTGATTGTTTGATTATGACAGAATCTATGAGTCACTTAGTAATGTCTCTTATACATAGTCAGAAGAAAAGGCCAGGACTTGCCTTGAAAGATTTTGATCAGTGTAAATGATAAGTTGTAATATCTGGGGAGAGCACAAGGAAACACCAATGGGAAGAGGCTGAACCACAGACCTGATGTCTAGGTGTTGTCAGATTTATGATAGTCTTTGCAAAACAGGAAACTTTTTTCTTCTTTCTGTCTTTCTTTTTTTCACTTTTCTACCATTTTGGACCTAGTACATACTTGAGGCATGTTGAAGCAAATTGCTGCTTCTAGCTAGGTCTGCAGTAAATGTTTCAGTCTTGGTGATTTGCCTGATTCTGAGGTCAGCAGTGGAGATTTAATCATGTGTTGTTGCATTGTTCCTCAGTCACTTGAGTTGAGTTAGTGCTCACAGAGTTGAGGCCCTGGGGTTTTTTTTAACCTGGGACTATGACTTCATTCTTCCATTCCTCTTGGACTTCCCTATACCTTCTGAGTTTAGCTGAAAAATCCCCACAGTAACTGGAGGGGAAATAGATTTTCCCAGAAACAACATATTCCTATGAATTATTCCTATTCTAATCCAAATAATTTGGAATCATAGAATCATAGAATTGTAGAGTTGGAAGAGACCATGAGGGCCATCCAGTCCAATAGATTGGCTGTATTTATGCTGATGGGTAGAAATGAAAATTACTAGGTTCTTTAAAAAAAAATAAATACTTAGATCAACATAGGAATTTTTCAAATGGGGAATAAAACCCCTGTCGAGGTCGGGAGGAGGATGGCCCTGTCTCACTTACAGCGCTCCATTTCATACAACTCCGTCCTCCTCCTCACCTTCCCCTGTGCTTCCTCCATGCCGGGTGTGGGGGGGGGAAGAAATGCACCAGTTTCTATTGATGGGGATTCTCCTTTAATAAAAGCAGCCTGTTTCTCCTGCCCTCAGCATGGTGGAAGGCCAGGAGGAGGACGGTGTCATATGAAACAGAGTGCTGTAAGCGAGGCAGTGCTGTCCTTCTCCTTACCTCAACGGGTTTTTTATTCCACATTTGAAAAAGTCCACAGTCACATTTGAGTGATCTCTTGCTAGAAGCCTGGTACTGTAGGGGTACCCATGATGAGGGCATGCCCTTAGAGAATTTACCACTACAGCACTGCATTCTGAGGTATAATCATGGCAACATTATCAAATGGGGTGGGCAACATTTTTGTTTTAGATCAATGTTTTAATCAATATATACCAAAATTTATAAAACATGAATGTGGGAGAAGGTAAAATGGATATATTTAACCATTTCTTTTAGCCAAATCGCAGCTTTATTCCTTTTGGGTGCCTTTTGTCATTGCTGAAGCCACTGTCAAAGTCTGTAGTTTTCAAAAACAGGCAGCTAGACAGGCCAATATTACCAATTGCTGTACTTTTAAATTCTGCCCATGCTAAAGGCACCTGAATTCATAAAACATTGTTTAAAAATGAAATAACAATGATAAAAAGAAAGAAAACATGAAACAGACCGTGTGGCTGATCATTACAACATCAGGATCTGCATGTACTTTAGAAGCCAATTAAATTAATATATGTATGTATTTTTAATTTATTAGAAGCATAATAAAATAAATTTCTCCAACTTTTGTAACATATGAATTCAGCAGATAATAAATGCAATAAAATAAAAATAAAAATAATGACAACCCTACCTAAACAAAAGGAAAGAAATAAAAAAGGTAATTAAGGAAGCTGTGGCATCACTAAGGGCGGTGTCACCTACCTCTCCACATCCCCCCTAGTGCTGCCACTGTAAGACCTTAACTAAGGAAAAGAAAAGAGAATAAAAAGGACAGGAAGATGCCTTCACTCATGCAATGAGAAGCATCTCATCCCTGTCCAAAATGCCCGGCCTCCTCCAAAATATGGTGAGACACCCCAAGCAAATTTTAATCATCCATCTCCAAATGCCACGTGTGATTTGGGGTCGCAAACTGGGACCAGCCTTTTCTATACATTCCCAAGAATAAGCAGTATATTACTTTACCAATTCGCTAGTATGCTAGCTTAGTCCTTTCAGAAAAAGTGACCTGATATAGACATAAGAGTGGCATCCCAGGAACTAGTGGTTCACACCATTCATTTCCATTCTTTTTATGATTGTCCCTAATCTGAAATGTGCTTTCATGTTATAAATATCATAATAAGCATCATTCGCTTTATGCAGGCATTAGTCAAATCTCTTTAGATTCCTTCAGCTTCACTGAGACTCAGCCACTATACTGTGATTTGTAGATTTTTGAAATTTCCATTGGGTCGCCTGTCTGTCAGGAAAGTCTCTTCAAACAAATCATTTCAACCAATTTACATATATATGCATCTAATATTCTGGCACATAAAATCAATATTCCAGACAACATACTTTCTCAAGCCACCCTTATTCTCTCCCCCTCCTTCCTTTTGTTGCACGTCTCAATACATCTTGTTTCAGCATGCTCACTTCATGCTTTAACTGTCTGATTTCTTGCTGTGTAGCCTATCCAACTAATTATTTTCAATTTATTGGCTAACTATCTGCAGGGAGATTAATGGGTTAGTCAGCTCTGGCAGCCAGTATGTAGTGTGAACAGCTGTAGAGCTATAGCAGTGGTATGTGTGTGAGAGTGATAGTTGTTGATATTACATTTCAGATGCTACCTGCTCACTGAGCCAAATGTTCTTTTCCTCCTCTATGGCTGGTTACAGATTAGTTTTGAGAAGCAACAGATTTCACTTTTTATCCATACCACAAACTCTTCTTAACTTGGTTCTTCTTCATGAATACGAGTATAGTGTCTAGATCAAGGGAAGTAATAGTGCCACTCTACTCTACTTTGGTCAGACCTCACCTGGAATACTGTGTCAAGTTCTGGGCACCACAATTCAAGAAGGATATTGGCAAGCTGGAACGTGTCCTGAGGAGGGCAGCCAGGATGGTGGGAGGTCTGGAAGCCATGCACTATGAGGAGCAGCCTAGGGAGCTGGATATGTTTAGCCTGGGGAAGAGAAGGTTAAGAGGGAACTTGATAGCCAAGTTTAAATATTTGAAGGGATGTCATACTGAGGATGGAGCAAACTTGTTTTCTGCTGCTCCAGAGACTAGGACACGTAACAATGGACTCAGACTACAGAAAAAGAGATTCCACCTAAACATTAGGAAGAACTTCCTGACAGTAAGAGCTGTTCAGCAGTGGAGTGCACTACCTCGGAGTGTGGTGGAGTCTCCTTCTTAGGAGGTTTTTAAACAGAGGCTGGATATCTATTTGTCAGGAATGCTTTGATTGTGTATTCCTGCATGGCAGGGGGTTGGATGGCCCTTGTGGTCTCTTCCATGATTCTCTGATTCTCCATGTTGGCTAGGAATAGAGGATTTGTAGCCAACACATTTGCAGCACCCCAGATTCGGAAGACTCCTCTAGTGGGTAAAGACCTAACCCAACATTGTTTTTATACATGTCAAAATAATTTTTATGTAAGTGTAAAAATAATTTTATACTTGTATAAAAATAATGAAAGAGGAGACCCACCATGCTGCCAGGAGAGGCAGAAATATGTTTTATCTTTGTAATTCTTTATTATACCCAGGTCACTGAATCCTATACAAATGATAGTTTCGATACAATGAAATGGAGTAAGAAAATGGACTAGAGCTTACTGTGAGAGGAGTGAAAGTGACTAGACTACATGTGAAAGGAAACTACATATTCCACTTTCAGAAGGACTACCTAGGTTTATG
The DNA here is from genome assembly GCA_030847615.1 of Gambelia wislizenii. NCBI lineage: Eukaryota > Metazoa > Chordata > Lepidosauria > Squamata > Crotaphytidae > Gambelia > Gambelia wislizenii. The sequence goes on from JAUMIR010000004.1 coordinate 41,247,083, forward strand.
CTGTATGTGGGATGTGGTCTTCCTTTCATGGATGAAAAGCAATTCTTTTTTCTAAAAATACTCTCAACAGGCAAAGGGCAAATGCTTTAGTCATATCAGGTACTATTAAGTAGATCCTAATGTAAGTCATATTAAAATGTTTACAAAGCACTTTCAGTGTTGTGGATCACACCTTTGGTGGCATGTATATCCCAACACGCACACACACACACACACAGAGAGAGAGAGAGAGAGAGAGAGTGCATGAGTTGTAGCATGGGATCTTGTCCAAGCTTCTGTAAAACTGTTTTCTCCCTAAAGGTTATACAAATACTTTGGATGTCAAACTCTGCCAACATATAATCATATTTCATAGTGAAAAAACAAAATCAGATTGGTTTAGTTAACAAGCACCCCTGGAATGTCTCTTTCTGAAAGAGGTGTAATTTCAGTTGCTAATTGGTTCTGTGTGGTGTGTTAGGAATATAAAGATTGCCCTGATTGGCTCTGACCCAAAGCTCCATCACCTGTAATGCTCTGAATAGGGCCATCCAGACGGTCATGATAACTCAGAAGGGAGATATAACCTCTCCCCAGACTTGGAACCAACTAGTCAACTTAGTCACTAGGTTATTAATTCACTGTGGTTTTTTTCCCTACTGATTTGGTCTACCTTGCTAGATTCCCTGAGTAATGATGACTTTACCCCTGTGCCCTAACAAGTTAATTGATTTTAGAATGTTAGGCTTTGTTAGAGTCAGTTTCTCTTCCACTCACACATTCTGTTAGATAGAAAGGCCTAATCCTAATGATCAATTGCAGGGGGAAATAAGAAAGTTGTACCTTGGGATCCCTGGGGCCCTACACTTTTCCTAATATGGCCAAAGTAGAAGAAGAATTCGTAATGGGAAAATGCATAATCTTACTCTGTTGTTAGGGAGTGTTGCCCAGCAGAAGAAATGATTGGAAGCAATTACAGAGCTGGGACTGGAGAACAATAGAAGAAAAATGTAAAGGAAGAAAAAAGGGGTCCTACTATAGAAAGGAATGGGGCAGGGAACTGATTTATTTGCTTAACCGTAAATCACCCATGACCTTTGCAGAATATCATACCATTTAGGTCTCAAATGCTGGTTCTCACCACTACTGCTACCACTTATTGGCCTATGTGCCTTCCATGAGGTGGGGAATGCATTGTAACTCTCTACAGTTCTCTCCCTCTATTGGTTTTATTCTGCTTTCCATTGTTCATTATTGTATAATATAAAATGTTGTATAATAATATATAATTATTTTGGGTGAGCTGCAATAAACTCCTTTGCAATCCTTTAGTGTATTTATTTACACAGTGCTAGGTGCTTGAAAAATTAAGTGAAATTTTTTCCTCAACACTCCCCCCTTTCTCCTTCTCTTGGTGCCTTGTCTCTTTCCCCCATTCTGTTTTTCAACAACCCTTGATAAAGTGGGTCACACACTTTGAGGGTTTTGTGAGACTGAAAGGGATAGATTTGGAGCCAAGGGATTTATGTAGACAAACCTGTGTTTACTCTGAAGTAGATGCTATTAAAATCCTTTGTAATTCTTTAGTATGTGCAATTCTTTTAACAGTTGGGCACTTGGGTAACTGAGTGGAAAACTCTCCCCTCTCCCATGGCTTCTCTCTCTCCTTTCACTCTCCTCCCATGCTGCTTCTCACCTATCCCATTTCTTGAGTGGCTTGGTAAGATAACATCTTGGAACAAAAATTATAGCTAGCTAAATTTATACTTTCTTATCCTTACCTGTGTCTGTCTGTCTGTCTTTCTTTCTTTTTAAAAAAACTATTCAGAAGTAAGTTGAGTTTAATGAGGAAAACATGTCCTGTACTAACTGATATTTGCAGTTCACACTTCTTGATAGGGAAGCAGAGTATGCACTGATTTAGCTGTGAAAGACAGCTTTTCTTCATATGCTCAAAACAATTTCTGATGATGAACTAGCTACTTATTATGATGATGAACTTGCTACTTATTACTGCATTTGCAGTGGATCAGTGTATCCTATGTGAAATTAAGACATTGCTGTTTTTTAATCTTTGCCATCACTCCTTGTTAATATTTAATAAACAAAACATTAGGGAGCCCTGGTGGTGCAGTGGTTAAATGCCAGTACTGCAAGCCTCAAGGTTATGAGTTCGATCCCAGAGGACTCCAGAGTTGACTCAGCCTTCCATCCTTCTGTAGGTCAGTAAAATGAGTACCCAGCTTGTTGGGGGCAATTAGCCAAAAAGAAAAAAAAAACCATTGTAAACCACTTAGGGAGTGCTTTGTCACCGATAAGCAGTATATAAATATCAAAGCTATTGCTATTGCTAAGACATTTCAAAAGCAAATGAACTATGTACATGTTGGTAAGAATGGGAGTGGCTAGAAAGGAAAGAAGAGAGGTGTAGATCAGTGATAAAACTCAATTGAACAGGCTGAAAGATGAGTTCCCATACTTTAGGACAGCCTTTCCCAACCTGACAGTTTCCAGACATGTTGAAGTCCCATCAATGCCATGCAACATTTGTATTATGGGCTTTGTTATCCACTGGTGAAAAAAATCCAGGTTGGGGGGAAGGTAACTTGTAAACAAGAAAAGGAGCACATCATGAATGTGTCAATAAGAAAATGTGCATCTAAGGCAGTGGTGGGCACGTGTGGGGGATTAGGAGACCACATTGCTCTCCCAGGAGAACTTGAACGGTTGCACCCCCACTGCATTATCCCCTAATGCCCCCAGATACTCTCTAGGTATGGGAGAATTTTCACTACATGCCCCCCCCCGGGGCTGTCTTTATAAGAGGAATTGACTCAAAAAGTCACTTGTGGCTTACGTCCTGTTTTTAAAATAGGTGGGCCAAAACATGGTGAAATTTCTCCCACATCCCCATTGATCATTTGAAGGCCAAAAACAAAACAAAATCCACATGCTTATTTGGGGAAAAAATGAAAGACGACTTAACCCTTGAAGCCCTGAGGGTCCCAAAATGATGCTGGGGAGGGGACTGCCTATGGGTCATGGACTGCACTGTGCCAACTCCTGCTCTCAGGTCAACAGTGCTTACCTCTTTGCTGTTGTCTGTACATATCATGGTCTGCCCTGGAAATCACCATCTTCACAAATGTGTTAGCACAATCAATTTAATGATTTCAATTATTAGTGTTATTGATGAGTGATGAATCCCCCAATTTCTAATGTTCAACATTATTGAATTAATATTTAAGCCTAATACCCTGACATCTGACTTTCCTTCCTTGTTTGAGCCCAACACTTAGTAATTTCTCCCATCCTTCCCCAAAAGATAACAAGTGGAGGGACTCACATCTGGAAGAAGGCACAGGTGTCAGGTTGTGACTGCTGTCAGTGTTCCACTTTCTCTCTCATTGTCCTTTGTTTAAAATGATTCCTGGTAATAAAACTAAAACTTCCTGCTAGGATGTGAATGGGTAAGTGTGGGCTACAGGCAGCGTGGGCAGGAAGGCATGCAAGCATCTGGTTTGAATACTGAAACTTTATGCAACAGCAGCTGATTTGGGGACACTTCCTCTCTCCCCCTTCTTTGCTTTTGCTAACCAAAAGCCCTTTTGCGCTTTGTAGACCGCACCCTAGGTACGTTTCCCAAGAGCTCTTGAACAGAGAAAACTATAAAGGGGAATGGCCTTATCCAGTTACAGTAGCCAGTGTTTCAAGCTTAAGTGGCTTTGAATTGCAAAAGACATCCTTAAGTAAAGGTCAGATATCTCCTGGGATATTTGTGAGGCAAGAGATGGGGGCGTGCTATGCTTCAAATGTGAAAGCAACATGAGAAAAGACATTCAGCCCAGTGCTTTGAAGGATACACATTCCTGAGTACCATTTAGCCATACAACCTGTGTGAGGGAGTCAAAATGAGTAGATGAAGAAATAATATTTTCACTGAAAATTCCCTGCCTCTAAGCTATTTCCTGATGGTTTCTTAATGAGAAGGGGTGGAGAAGGAAGAGGAGGTTGTGGCCCTGGATGCAAAGGTATGTTTCCTTGGCGCAGTGCATTTCAAGATTCTAGAAGTTAACACCATTTAGTCCTCCCCCTGCCCGCAATTGCCTGCCAGATGAGGATCATTTTAAAGTGTTACTTGAACTGGAGACAGCTTGGGGAGTGAAATAAACACCTGACGGTTAAATGTTAAAGGTTTACTCAACCAAAAATAAAAATAGTTCTGGTTTCCTCAGTGAAGCTGTAGAATTACTTGAGGCAGCATGTGTTTGATGGACCCTTGAAAGGTTAAAAAAACTATTTAAGTGAATCTTGAAGAAATTCAACATGCATCCTATGGGAGTCGCTTCTATAGCTGAGCAACAAAGGTAGTAGAAGGGCTGCCTGACCATGGCTACCCAGCCACTACTTTTTTCAACACAAAATTCAATACTTGGCAACAATCATTTTCCTCTCTAGAAAAGGCAGAAAGTCTACATTCAACTTCTTCTTCTTTCCTCTTTGGGTATCTAAATAGATGTCTGCTTCCCACTTTGCTTTGCTGTTTCCAGTTTCTTCAGCATTGCTGCTTTTGTGTGTTGCTATTTTTATTTAATTTTCTGGACCCATCAAAACACTACGAAATCCAACCAATCTGGAAGCCATGCCCTATGAGGAGCAGCTTAGAGAGCTGGGTATGTTTAGCCTGGGGAAGAGAAGGCTAAGAGGGGACGATAGCGATGTTTAAATATTTGAAGGGATGTCATACTGAGGATGGAGCAAGCTTGTTTTCTGTGGCTCCAGAGACTAGGACATGGAGCAATGGACTCAAACTACATGAAAAGAGATTCCATCTAAACATTATGAAGAACTTCTTGACAGTAAGAGCTGTTCAGCATTAGAATACACTGCCTCAGAGTGCAGTGGAGTCTCCTTCTTTGGAGGTTTTTAAGCAGAGGCTGGATGGCCATATGCCAGGAATGCTTTGATTGTTTATTCCCATATGGCAGGGGGTTGGACTGGATGGCCCTTGTGGTCTCTTCCAACTCTATGATTCAATGATTCTATGAAAAAATATTATAAATAACACAAAAATAAAATGGATAAAAATATTAGCTAATAGCATAATGCTGTATCTATCTATCTATACAGTAGTATATGTTGCTACCTGGAATTAGACTTAGGACTTTATTAGACGTGGCAAAAAATGGATCAGAAGAATGCTACAAGAACAAAGATGGGTGATATTACAAGACAACATCATCCTTCAGCCGTTCCATGGGCATAGCATGGGCGTGAATAATGCATCCCTTTTTATTGATAGCTTAGCCTGTCAATAAAAAGGGATGCATTATTCACACCCGTACTATATCCTGGAATGGCTGAGGATGTGGACATCTGATAATGTCACCCTCCCTGTTCTTCTAGTGTTCTTCTGACATGTTTGGGACATGGTTTTGTGCCACCTTCTCCCATGTCTGATAAAGTCCTTACTCTCAGTGTTTTATAGTATTACAACTTATAGTGATTAAAAAGCACATGTTCGAAAGGCTAAAGCAATAAAAGTAATCAGCACATCTCTCAATGACTTTGCTGCCTAGAACTGCTGGGATTTGTAGTCCAACAGCACCTAAAGGACTTCATGGTTCTTGCCCATGGTAGAATCAAATTTGGATAACTGGGGATCAGCAGAAAACTTGGAGAAAGCAAGGAAAGATAGGAATGGAGAAAGATAGGTGAGCGTGGAGAAGTCCTTACTGTTCCCAACCTTGTGGAACAGATAAGGACAGGAACTGGATGATAAAGAGGAAAACCAGGAGCTATGACTCCACACATAAGCTGACAGATGGCCAGAGGAAGGACAGTAGGGCTTGCATATGAGTGGGAGAGAAGTTGAGAGAGAAGCAGGAAGAAACAGTCTGGCCACCCTGTCCATCTACCTACAAGCCAAAGTACAGAACAACAGGAGAGGTACAGGGTCTGCTGCCATCTAGGCTCATGCCAAAAGCTATCTCCTGTAGGAGAAGTCATGAAAGACTGATTGAAACATGCCAAGGCTGAGTGTGACTCAGGAAAAGAAGATTTGGTGTAGGATTTCTCAAGAACCATATCAACCTTAACAATCAGAAGTCTGAGTGGGTAAAGACAAGGAGGAAATGGCTGCAGATAGGGAAACCACTGGACTGGAAGCATTTCTATCCCCTCCCCTGGCGGGTGTTTTCCATCCTCCTTCCTACCCTCCCCTGCCTTTGCTCTGGCTTTTCTGAGCTTGAGTGCCCACCCTGGCAGACCAGGCTTGAATGCCCCTTTTTCCCAATACCTGTATTTTTCCTCATCTGAGGACTCACCTGAGGAGGAACCCGAGCGGGACCGTCTGTGTTTCCTATGCGGGTTCCCCTACTGCCAGATCTGCTGTGCCGCCGCAATGAAGACCCATGTGAATCCGACCGTCTGGATTCCCTGGAACCACTTCTCTCTTTGGATCTGGACCGCCTGGACCGCCTGCTGCTGCTGGAAGCACCTAAGCTGGAAGAGGTACTTGGTCCCCCGGCCTCTGCCGTACCAACCACCGTTGGCGTGGCCTGCTCTGGTGCCCCACCGGGGGGAGCCTCCTTGTCCATCTTCTGAAGGACCACAGAGAGGGCCCCCATGACATCTGCAAGGGTGGGGGTAGCTGACCAAAAGCCTCCACTGGGGGCCGTGGGACTGGCGCCGAGACGTTACCGCTGCCGTCTCCTTGCACCATCTGCATAGTCTCCTCACGGCCATTGTCAAACTCCCCTTCTTGGGCTGGCCTGGCTTCCTGGGTATGGCGTTGCTTCGCCTTCCTCTTGGGCCCCATATCCTCTGGGATCCCCTTTTCCACTGACGGGGGAATGTGTGTGCTTACAGTGTTACTATGCAACCATGTGCCAATGTGTATGTACGATGTGATATATATATCAGTAATTATTATTATTATTATTATTATTATTATTATTATGGGCCAGCCACCCCGTGGCCCGAAACCTGTAACAGGGGAAAAAACGAACCAAATCCTTCCGGTGTAGGCCAGGCCTTTTCCCCCCCTTTTGCAGCGACGGAGCGCTGCTGCCGCCTCCGTCGCTGCCTCCAACTGGGCCGGCTGTTCCCACGGTGCGGTCTTTTATGCTGTTTCCCACCCTTTCCCCTACCAATCAGGGCCGGGCAGGGCCCTCCCTGATTGGTCCTTCTCCCTTTCTCCCTCCCATGCCGCAGAGGCTTCTGGGAAGGAGAAAGGGAAAGATGGCTGCGCCCATGGCTTGCCATGCGGCCACCCTCCCCCTCCCCCCCCTGCCGGGCTGAAAGGCCGGATGGGGTGGGGGGCGTTGGAGGGCTGGTGATGTGGGCTGCCGGTTGGGCCACAAAATGGCCCCGCCGGCCAGCAGCAAGCCCCCTTCTATCTTCACACTGGGTGCAAATATTGCAGCAATACTAAGACCTTGTCTTCTTAAGAGTTCTTCTGAAAGAAGATAAAACCATCCATTTTTGAACTACTACAAGTGAGTGAAGGCTTGACACTGCAATAAATACACTTTATTTCACTACATGCATTTCCTTCCCCTTCCTCTATTATCTAAAGTCTAGAACAGGGGTGGGCAAATGTGCCACAGCCAAGGGCCAGTTTTCAGCCCTGCGCACTCCCAGTGGACCACACCAATCTGTCTCCTATCAACTGGAAATGATAAGACATCATTTCTGCTTTCATATCTGGCTGAAAATCAGCCATTTCAGGATTTGAGGATCTCTGAAGGAGAGAAGGGAGTAAAACTAGGCAAACAGGCACATTTGGAGGCATGGAGCTCGGTGTCATCAGTACGCTGATGACATTCAGATATATTTTTCCATGACCAGATCATCGGCTCAGACTTCAGATGGCGTCTCTCCTCTCAATGACTGTCTCAGAGCAGTAATGGATTGGATGAGGAAAAACAGATTGAGACTAAATCCAGACAAAACAGAGGTACTAACAGTCACAGACCCGAAACCAGGTCTGGGAATACAACATCCAGTCCTGGATGGAGTCACACTCTCCTCTAAGGACTGTGTTCGCAGTTTGCGGGTACTCCTAGATTCTTTGCTTCACATGACTAGTCAGGTGAGTGTGATGGTCAGGAGTGCCTGTTATCAGCTTCAGCTGATACTCCAGCTGAGCCCTTATCTGGATACTAGGGATCTGGAAACTGTGGCACATGCTTTGGTCACCTCATGTCTGGATTACTGTAATGCACTCTACATGGAGCTACCCTTGTTCCTAACCCGGAAACTTCAATTAGTACAAAATATGGTAGCCAGGTTAATTACGGGTACATCTAGGAGAGAATATATAACACCGGTGCTTAGATCTCTTCACTGGCTGCTGATCAGTTTCAAGGCACAGTACAAGGTGTTGGTTTTATGGCTTAGGGCCATCTTATCTCCGGGACCGTCTCATCCCATATGATCCCCCCGCACACTTTGGTCCTCTGGGAGGAACCTGCTGCAGCTTATGAAAACTAGGCTGTCGCAGACCTCCCAGAGAGCTTTCTCTTCTACGGCTCCCAGACTATGGAATGGCCTGCCGGAGGAGATCTGCCTTATCACTACTCTTGATAGTTTCAAGAAAGCACTAAAGACAGATCTCTTCTGGCAGGCTTTCCTGGAATAACTTCCCGGCTCAAGTGGAGCTGATTGTCTACCCGCCCCCCTGCCGCTATTGCCATTTTTTGTTGTAATTTGTATATTGCATTGTATTTTATGTTTGTTTTAATTCTCCACTAGTTTAATTTAGTTTTAAGGGGTGGGAGGGTTAGGATTGGGAAGGATTGTTTTAACTTGCTGTTGTTTTTAACTTTTTGTACACCGCCCCAATTGCCGAGCAGTGGGGCGGGTTAAAATAATAATAATAATTATTATTATTATTATTTAGGGTATTTTGGGGCCTATTTTCACACCTTTTTTGTTTGTGTGACCTGGGTGCACTGCATGTAGGAGAGCCACAAAGAAGGGTTTGGTTTGCATACAACTCATGAGCGCACATTCCTTGGTTCCTGTTGTCTAGTATTTGACCTTTTCTACTATCCCGAACAGATGAGGTGAACCTGTTACATACATACACCGCAACACTTCACAGATGAAACCCAGGACACATTTGATCAAGGCAAAAGTTATTAATGAGGAAGAACACACAAGCTGGGAGAGGCTGCAGTGGTTTGCTTTTGTTTGAGCCTACTGGGAAGGGCAAGGTTTCACCTCCTCTTCTCCCCTGCTGAATTCATTGAGTGCAAACTAATTTTGCAATTTGAACTCAGTTTGCAGTAATTAAAGTGATCTGAGTCAAAAGGAAAAAGAAAAAAAGAAGAAGGAAACTGTGATAGTTTTAAAAACAGCTAAAAAAATGGGATGACAGAGGATTAATCAGGAATGTTCCTGTCAGACTAGGACAGATGGAGGACAAGGTCTTGCCTTTCTGATATTGATGATGTGGTGCTCCCATCATGCTTCCATCGTGGTTAGGATGGAAAAAGCTGTTGGAAAGTGGAGTTCATCTTGAGGATGGCAGGTTTTCTAACTCTGAGCCAATTTACCAGAACTATAAAAATGAGTAAATAAATAAAATTTGTAAGAAAACATGGTGCCATTGCAGAAGTATAATTGAAAGAGCACAGGAGTGTATTAAGATAGATAGATAGGTGCAGAGCTTAAAAAGTTATTTTTAAACTGCAATTCCCAGAATTCCCAGCCAGAATTCTTATAGTGTAATAAAGTAACTTTTCTAAACCCCCACTATTATGTGTGTGTGTGTGTGTGTGTGAGAGAGAGAGAGAGAGAGAGAGAGAGAGAGAGAGAGAGAGATTTTATCACCATTCAGATTTAATGCTTGCTAGATCACAGGTTGGCAGAGGCATATAATATGTCTGATAGTATGTTATAATTATCTATGTCAACCAGGTACTGGGAATCAGCCTGGTAATCAATGCTAAGAGACCAATTCTGCAATTCGCAGCAAGAAAAGAACATGTCCACACTGATATCTGCTCCTCCTGACAGTAAGCCATTAACTCATGTAACCTTTCCAACGTAGTCTGCAGACTGGAAAAAGGTGGAACTAATGGGAGCCCTAGCCATCTGTCTCTGCTCAGGTCAGTTACGTGTTCTGATTACTTAGCATCTTATGGCAAACTCTGCACACACATTTTATCAATTCAGGCACACTCAACTGGGTGAAAAGCATACCATCTTATCAGGATGATATTATTACAGATGGATTAGCACCTTATGGCAAAGCCTCAAAAACCAACTCTTGCAGTTAGGGATAAAAGCTCCAAAGAGAGACTCCCACTGGTGATAAGCACAACAACTGATTTTATAGACTAAGCTAGATTACCACAAAACTATTCTTGTTACCATCCCAGATGACCTGTTATTAACCAGATCAAGGCTTACGTAGCTCATAATCATTGGTCCTACTAACAGAAGGAGAAGGAAGGCTGACGCACAATGAACTTTCATCCTGCACCATCTCTCCCTTTTGAATATTCCCACTGTCTCTGTTTTCCATAGAAGGAGGAAAGCTTTCCCCAGGGAAAGCCAATTCTGTAGGCAATTTTCCAGGACTATTTGACATAATTGGCAGCAAACATGAAAGAGTGGATAACTCAAACATAGCTTGGGAAGAACTTGCTTTAGGAATATACTTTGACTCCATCAATTTTTATTGCTCCTTGAATAAGCAATTTGCTGCTAGGCAAATACACACACACACACTAGGTACTCATGCACATATTTGAAACTGCACATGCAAAGTTGAACAGCAGTGCAGACAAGATTATTTTGGAGGTTTTTAAACATAGGTGGGATGGCCATCTATTGGGAATGCTTTGATTGTATATTCCTGCATGGCAGGGGGGTTGGACTAGATTGGCCCTTGTGGTCTCTTCCAACTCTATGATTCTATCTGCTTAGTCCCTTTCCCCCACTAGGCTTGCCAAAAGGGCCATCACCCCTTGTTACAAGTCACTCAGGAACCCTCCTCAGATATTACCCTCCTCAGATAAATGCATGCCACCCACTCTGTAGAGCTTAGGGTGCTGAAATACTATATTGGGATGCACAAGGAAGTGGCTCAACCCCTTATTTAGAGCATTACAGAATTCTCTATTTACCCTTCTACAGGTGGTATCAATGCATCACAGATCACTCTCACCTCATCAGACTTAGTGAGTCAAAATATCCAACCACATCAACATCATTCCCAGCCATCTATTCTGTATCACCCAGAAGTCATGCAGAGCCTAAGGATAAAGGTCTTGCCCTTCAACAAACCCAGTTCATTTCCATCCAAGTGAGTGACCAAAATGTGAGGAGGAAGCCCATTGTACTCTCCAAACAGTAGAGGCAACAAACCATGCCACCAAAGGTCTCTTTTCCACTGTGGCCTGGCTGTTCAGCTCAAGTTGAGCATCGAAATAGACATTTTGGGCCTGTTCAACTCTTTTCACATGAACAGCAACTTTCTGAAGGGGAGAGCTTCTTGTATGTGTTGAAGCTCACTAGGCAATCTTTAGCCCTGATTTGCTAAGAAGCTCTCTACTTCAGACTCATTGTTTTTCAAATCAACGAAGTCATGACAGAGGGAGCAGAATGGGAATATAAATTGAAGGCCCAAGCAGAACTACTGTTGAGTTAGACTAGTGTAAACTCAACAGAGGTCTTTAGCCTATTAGCTCTCTGGGAAGTCTTCCTGTATGACACAGATGATTGTAAACACTAGTTATGTACTCTGTTTTAGTCATGTCAGGTGTACATTGTTTAATTATATGGTTAAAATTTTGAGGTGCACATGTATATGAGGTAATATATAAAGTAACTACTTGATATATGGAATTATTATATTTTAAGTAAGAAATATACTATGCCAATGGAGCCATTACAAGAGTTTACATCTTGAGTTTGTTAGTATGCCCTACTACCCCCTCCACATGGTATCCCATAACTGGAAATATTGGACACTTTTCAGGGTAAGGTTGGCTGAGGCAACTAGAAGTCAGTTGGAGGTAACAGTGACCTGGGTTATGTTTAGAAATATAATGTAAGAAAGCCCAAGTTAGTATTATGCAGAAAGCACCTTAGTAAACACATTTGTTAAGGAGGTATGTGCTAATCCTTTCTTCCAGCCCTGGGTGTTCCCAGCAATAATTCAATTTAGCAATTAAGTGACCATTAATTAATCTTACCCTACAGAAATCTCCCCTCATACACCCTCCTGTCCAACCTTAAGAGGTTGCTGCAGAACCATCAATGTTTTGTCTTGCTGGAACCAAAGCAATGAGTTCAGTTTTGTTCTCTTTGTCTATCTGGTGGGAAAGCCATCCAAGTTTTGCATTGCCCAGAGTACCCCTTCAGGATATGAAATAGGGTATAAATAGTAGACCTTAGACCCCAGCAAAGTGTGCCACAGATGGACGTAGACACTCTGCTGGATTCTGTGTGCCACCCTTAGATGCCAGTCTGAGTATCTTCACTGCATGGAATTCTTCTCTTCAAGACTGATAACTATCACCCTATCTTCCTGGACCGCTCTCTGTCCAGCCTCCTTGCCTTTCTTTCCAATAGCCTTGTATGGTTCTTAAGAGTTTGTGTATAGTATGTTAGTGTATCCCCTGTGTTATTTCCAATAAAAATACTTTGTTTTACCTTAATTGGAGTGCTCTCTACAGCTAGTACTGGTATACATAGGTGAAAAGATCCCAAAAGTTACCCTCTTCTCTCAGGCCTCCTGTTGAGCTAATAATTACCTCAGATATTATTGGAGATTTTGGCATCACAAGTGGGACTCTAACACCCCCCCCACACACACACATGCCTCTTACAGGAAGAACATAACAATAGAAGAAGAGCTTTGCTGGATTAAACCAAAGGCCTGTCTGGTCCAGAATATATTGATCTATTGTGCCCAAGGAAATGCCTGTTGGAAGTTCACTTGTAAGATGTGAACCCAGCACCACCCTCTTACTCAAGTTTCCCCACAACTGGTATTCAGAGGCATACTGCTTTTGACCAAATAGTAACATCTAGCAAGTAATATGCAGCCAGTGCCAGCATAACTAGCACAGATATCCTCATTATCCATAAATCGCTCTATTCCCCTTTTACAGTGTTCCATACTGTGGCCATCACCAGTTATGAAAGTTTCACAACTATGCATTGTGAAAAACGTGCACAACAGTTCAGAGCACTCTAGGGTTGTTTGGTTCTAAATCAACGTTATTTGTCTTGTGTATGAGTGAGACTGCAGAACTTCTCTTCAATTGCATCTAAATATTTTAAGTACTTAGAGATTATCACTTGGTCAGTCCAGGAACTTGCAAGTCTCCTTCTTTCTCCTTCTTTCCCATCCTTTGCAGACCTGTTCATAGTTTCACCTTGTCCTGCATTTATAAAGTTGTCTGTTTCTCAATGAAGGGGAGGGGGGATGCAGAAAGAGAATCCTATTTCTTTACCCAATCAAACCTGGTTCCTATTGACAGATGGATCCTGGGGATTCATCCCTGAAGAGCTATCTTTGAACTGAGGACTTCTTACTGAAGCTAGGGGTTTCCTGGGGTTTTAATTTTTTTTTCCATATTGATTATGGAATTTTTAAACAGAGTTTGTGTCTCTGATCTTTTTCTCAGCAGCCACGGAATCATTTTCTCTCCCTATATGTTTTACAAAAACAATGTATTGTAAAAATTAAAGGGAAAAGGGAAGCTGTAACCTTTGGAAAGCAAATCTAGAGACTAGAAAAGTACAAGTAAGAACGAATAAAGTTAGTAAGAAGAAAAGGCATAATTGAGTCTGGATCTATCCCCCACCTTCTTCAAAAAGGGAACTTAGTCATCAAAAGTCTTGGCTTGGCTTACTGTGAGCAAAATAATGGGAAAGTGTTGATTAAATTTGTTTAAACTTTCAGAATTAAACAATTCTGGATTTAAAGGTCACCTAGTGTCATTCATACATGAAATTAGCATCCTCTATAGAAATCATTAGCACAATATTTTACAGTACCAGACCAGCTTTACTCTTAGAACTTTATCAGATGTGGCAAATATGGCATCATAATAACACCTAATGATCACAAAAGGGCACACATATCATACGATCTCATTCTTTCACAATCATGTACTGTCAAAAAGCCATTTTATTTTATTGATGGGCCAAGCCGTCAATAGAACTCCCCTGGTGCTTTGTTGCTGGCATTCCCAGAGTTTGAAGCCTCGCGCCATTGAGCTCACGTGAATATGGCATCAATGACAGAACACTTCCGGGTGAGATTATGACAGCCAGGTAGGGGATGCTCTTTTTTTATGACCCCCCCCCATTTACTTGTAATTTTTTAAAGTGTGTTTCTTTGCTTGTGTCTATGTTTTATTTTTGTCTTGCTTAACTTTTTGAATTTGCCACTCTCATGTTTTCTTGTGAGAATTGGTGAGATCTCAATTGGTGAGATCTCAATTGGTGAGATCTCTCCTGGAAGTAAATGGAGCTCTGTTCATGCTCTATTTATGCTGGGGATGCCTCATTGCTGCTGCTCAAGGTAGGTCTGGTGGGGAGGGGTCTTTTGCCAGCATAAAAACACCACAAAATATGCCAGCAAAAGAACATTAGTGGGGGTAATCTGATAAAGTCCTTCGACAGAGTGAGGCTGCCACAGGGGGAAGAGAACAGTAACAATCCCTGGGTGTTATTCCTGAATCCCTCAGCCATTTTACTTCATTGGAGAAAGAACAATATATGCCTGAAAGCCTATTCTAATCCCCTCAACTAAATTAAATGGGGCAAAGGAAGTTGCTGCCTCATTGCCACTATATGATAAGATTCAACTAGAAGTATTGTTTCCATAACATAAATTAGTTTCATAATTATCCAAAATAAATACATAAATAAATAAATAACTACATTTATATTCTACTCCATCTACCAGGAAACCCAAAGTGGATGACAATTTGAGAAAAGAAAGTAAAAAGTGTTAAAATGTCAAAACCACATTCAATATAGAGACATCAATATTACAAGATATTTTTGATTCCATTGTCCATAATGTCTTGCTGGACTAGCTTTGTGCATTGAGAGTGGAGATGGTGGTTCTGTTCCTACCTTCAGGACTGCTTCCAGAAAGTAGTTGTGGGGTGTGTATGCTTGATTCTATGGCATTTGTTTCCATCTCATATACCTTTCCATGTTATGATTTTTAACATTTATATTATTAATGAGATTTTTTTTTCAGTTGAGGGACTGGTTTCCAATTTGGGAAGAGCTACAAGGGTTTAAGGGCATTCTGGAAAGGCCAAGGACAGGGTGGATTCCGTCTAAAGTAGGAGGACCAGTTGCTATTCTTAATAATCTGGACAGTTCTCTACCAAGCAATTAAAGCATGGCTCAGTTATTCTTACCTACTCAGAAGCAGGCCCCGGGGGGGGGGGTGATTTCCTGCATATATAAAGCACAACTCACATCTGTGCAGAGTATACAAAGTTTAAATACCTTTGCATATCTTATCAGCAATCAGTGACAATAACATCAGAAGCAGCTTGTGGGTCAAATGGGGAATCTCCAATGGATTGCATTTGGTCCACAGGATGGATTTTCCTCACACCTGATTTATATGAAACCAAAGGGTTAGTGTGATCTACTAGACACATGTTCTCATTTACTCAATAAGATTTCTTTATTAAGCAAGGAAACATAGACCAGTAACATAGGCAAAGCCAGAACTAAAACCAAACTAGTACAGACTCCAGATAAACCCTTACAGCATGAGAATGGCACGTAGGGAGGGCTGTAGGAGTGCAGCTACTTCCAGGTGCTGTGACCTTGAAGCTGCCTGAGGAACAATGTTCCTAAACCCAAAAGGCAGGTTGGCTGCCATCCAGAGATAGAGAGGCCCAGGCAGGGAAAACAGGCCAGGAACCAAACTCATGTCAGGCCTATTACCAAACTCATGTTAGGGTCTTCTATGGAGTCTACTCTAATACCCAGAATCCAAGGATGAGCATGACAGTTAGATCATCCAAGGGTTTGGAGTGAGCTATTGTCAACACATGAATAATTCAGGTCTCTTTCTCTTTATCATGGGAAGCCAAGAAGGTATTAAACAGCACCTAGCAATATACTAACCTGACCTGAAACTGAACCCTGACAAAGTGAAGGCACAGTGGGTAAGTGATTCTTGGGTCCAAGAAATTGATTTCCAACCTCTTCTGAAAACATTTACACTCCCGGTGAAAGAACAGATATATGGCTGGGGAATCCTCTATGGTGCAGGATTGTTCCATGAGGTCCAGGGTGTCTAATGGCTTAGAATGCTTTGTTGGTTTGCCAGCCATGGGCATTCCTGGAGAAAGGCATGCTGACTAAGATGATTCATGCTCTATTAACTTCCAGGTTGGGTTACTCTACTGCATTTTATGGGATTCTGTCTTTAAAGATGCCCCAGGAGTTTCAAAAATAAAGCCAAAATTTTGACTGATCCAGCCACAGCTGTTCATATTATAACTATCCTATGCTCGAGTCAGCAAGTGACCCAGGAGTCAGGTGGCTGGAGTTAAGGAGCTATCAGATAGTTAATCCAGCCCAGGTCAGTCACATGTTATTCAGCAAGACAAAGGGAGAAACAAGAAGGTGGTGTCAGCCAGCCATTGTTACAGCCAGTCAGTAGTCCAGATAAAGTCAGCAAGAAGTAAAACAGAATTATCCATCATAGCCAGTCCAGGATCAAGAAAACACCAATGCTGAAGAGTACTGACAGTCACCAGGATAGAACAGTTGTAAGCAACAAAGATTTCAGGGAGCTTCTGGGAGATTTATAGGCAGCTGCCTCAAAACACTAGGTGCTTAATAAGCCAATGTCTCCTATTTAACAGCTGCTGAAATCTCCTTATCTTTCTGATCAGCTTCAAAAGATGGCAGCATGTCCTCAGCATCTGCCCCTCCCTTCTGGGGAATTGCTCTCCCAACTGCCTCAGCCAGAGGACTGAGGCCAATGTCATCAAGGAGCCATAAATTCTTGGAAAACTGACTTATCTGTGTCTGAATCTTCTAATTCTAGAAGGTGAGATTTTCTAATAATTATTATTTGACAATTCAACAATGTTGAGAATTTGACAATAACCATTTGAAAGAATTAATTGGCTACCATATCACCCTGAACATACCTTATCTATTTCAGAAGTGAAGCAAAATTGGGCCTGTTTTGTATTTGGATTTGAAACCATTACTAGGGATGCAAAGAACATTTAGAAACGGGGTGTGTGTGAAAAGGGACCTTTTTTTATTTTCCACCTGAATAGATTGACCCACTCCCCAACCCAGACTCACCTTTTCCTGGCCCCCAGCACAACCATGTAGTAACCATGTGGAGAGTAGGGAACATCAACCAAGAAAGTTTATCACCAACTATGTACTGATAGCTGGCTCACTTTGATGGCATCATCCTCTCAGACCTCTGGATTTCCCTGGGAGAACCCACTGTATGCCTGTACCATAATGCATCAGCAATCTGAACATTGCAGTGGCTAGGGCAAGGAGGAGCAGGGGCAGCCAAGAGAGGATCATTGCCTTTGTTTATGTTACAGGAACATATGTGGTGGTGGCAATCCTCCTCACTAAACTGACCCTGTCTCCCTCCTTCTGGACACTACCATGGCTATGCTAGAAGGAGGCTTGGGGTAGCTGAGTGAGAATTGCTGACACCACCTATATCACAAAAATATAGGTGCCAGCATTCCCCCTTGCTCAGATGCCCCTTTCCCATTTCACTGGCAACTACAGTGGTCATGCTGGCAAGAGAGGCAGGGGGAAACCAAGTGAGGATCTCAACTATCCATTAGTCATGGATGGTTTAGAACATTTGGCAGTGTTTCTCCTCACCTGGCTATCCCATTTCCCCCTCCCACTGACCACAACATGGCTATGCTGTAGGGGGAGGCAGGAAATAAAAAGGTAAGCTGGGGAGTGCAGACTCTTCTCCCTGTAAGAATGTCTTTAAAAACTCCATAGCTTTCAAATACATTCCCACAGCAGAGAGAAAATTGGATAAATTATACATTCTCTCCTGAGAGAACAAGTAATTTAAAGAAGCACACCCCTAACCACCAGGGAATACCAGGGGTCTTGTACCAGGGCTAGTAAAGGATCCTGCCTGGAATCTTGGAAAGCTGCTATGAATTGTCAAGATTGAGCTACATAGACTGAGGGCTTGTCTACATGGGCTAAATACCCCATCTTGCCCCTATCTCAGAGCCCTGAAGTCCATAGAACATAGGACATCTGCCCCGTTCTTCAACCAGGTAGTCCTCACCCTGGGGTAGATACAGGGATAAGATAGGGGAAAGGTGGGGTAGGGCCTGATACAATGGTTTATAATACCTGGTTCCCTCTGTTGCTGCCAGAAAACTACAGATCAGGCCTTGCATGTCCATATGAGCCCATCCCTGCAGGCCAGATCTCATTACAGCTGTGGTTTCCCTGGCTCTCCCAGAAGGGAGGAAGGAGTCCTGCAGCATGTGACCAAGGCTGGTTACATGCAGGGGGGCCTTGCGGGTTGCAGACACCCTTCCTGCCTTCTGAATCAGGAAGAAAATGGTACTGGCAGCTGCAGCGATGATCCAACATGGCCATCAGGACTTCCTTGTGTTCTATGCAGGGAATGGAGAAAGAAGGGGCCAGATCTGCAGCCAGGAGACACCAGTGGGGAGCAGGTGTATTCTGGCTCATGTAGATGAACCCAGAGGCAACTTATTTGTTCTTATGAATTCAGTTCTAGGCCTAATTTAATCTGTTGAAGTTTAGCCTAAACAGCTTTCTAAAGGGACCGAAGTATTTAAAGGAGTGTCTGAGCACCCTGAAGGTCTAAAAATGTTCCATAGAGGCCTTCTCTTTAACAATATTATTTATTTCTACAGGCAACAATACTTGCTACAATGATAAACCAACTCCATCATCCTCTCCCCAGAGATTTGTTCTGATGCTGCAGTCTTTTTCTGCAGCAAGTTAAGACCTTCCTATTTGCCCATGCATTTTAGGAGAAATATTTCTCTGTTATTTTGGTGTGTTCACTGTTGTTATCTGTGTTTTTTTCTGGCCTGGTATTCTGTTACTTATGTTGTTATCCTGCAACCAATTTTGCCAAACCCCAAATTCCATAATGACAATTATGAACAATTGTCATTATGAACAATTCTGTCATTATGAACAATTGGTCCAATTTAGCAAAGCAGCATAGTCCAAAGCGATTCTAGCCAATCCAGAGATCTGGATATCAAAAATAGACAAGAAAAAGTGAAACAATATATCTCCAATATAACTATGCATGGAAAATGTCAAAGTGGTGTAATACCGTATACAATCTGGGCCAAGAATCCCACCACTATTCTCAGTCACAGTGCTTGTGTGAGATCACAGAAGTCAAGTTAATATATAACTATTATGATGACAATGATGATATCTACTTTAAAAACAAAAACAAAAATAAACCTTCCCAATAATGATAATAATGATGCACAGGCAAAGGTAGGCAACCTTTCATAGCCCAAGTGCTGAAATTCAATTTCAGAGAAGTTCTCAGGAGCCATATTCTGGCTGTTGATGGGAGGCAGAGGCAAAAGGGGTGGAACAAAAAATATCACTATAATTTGAGTTAAACACTAACTCTCAATAATTAAACCTTAGGAGAGGCATGTCACACTTTTAGGTCAAACTTATAGCCATTGGAAAAGCACCATATGAGGCTGCCATTGTGGTGATGGGGTTCTAACTATCTGAATCATATCCTTGAGAACCTCAGATACCTGGACTGGGGTCACAGGAGAGCTTGGTTTATCCCCAGACATGAGCTTTCCCCACCTGCATGCAGAGAAAGATCTGGAATATTGCAGGATCCCCAGAGTTCCTATTGATGGAAGCAGGGACCCCAGAACTATTTAGGGGCTCAAGCCTGGCAAGTGGGACATTATTAACTTTGAGTATGTTTATATATGTTTTTGTCAAAAAATAAAAACACAGAATAGTGAATAATAGGAATAACAATAATAATGCCAACTAAAGACTTAGCAATGTGACTATCATGAAGACAATGACAAAATAATAAATGACATAGTTTAATATTGTTTAAAACATAAAATTAATATATCAGGGAAGGAGGGAAATACATAAGACCCTATTAAGTGAATGCAAAGCTGGCTATAAACTAAGTCCCTTCTGATTAGTAGTTCCTCATGAGACTCAACAAAGTGGAAATCTTGGTGGTCCTGAGTATTCATAATTGATCATTTCAAGTGGGCTTAAACCTCCCTAGCCTAACCTTGAAGTAGCTCGAACCTGGCCTCCCTGTTCCAGGGTCCAGGGGTGGACATTCCACCAATAGAAGCCCTGTTAGAACAGCTCAACAGTACATTTTTATCCTCCATCCTGGGATCTTAAACAACACTGAAAAACAGGATGTGAGTGACAGATTTTCTCCCAACTGCATTTTTTTCTCAAGTGGAGCTTTTGCCCACCACCTTATTGTTTAGTAGCCATTCTCTTATATAGACAGAAATACAGGGGCACCACTTTGATGGGGATAGATGTGTCCCCTGTGTCTCATGACCCTCATTTTCTATCATAGGGATCAGGCTGACAGAAAACTTTCAGTCAATTTCTATTCATATTGTCACATTTCTTTATCTGGGCAGACACACTTCTGGGTTCTATTTTGTGATCACTCTCCAGTGTGTTGGAGTCATGAGGAGACAACATGTACATGTGTACATTATTGGACTACTTCCTTGTAAGACTTGCAACAAGATGCATCTCAGGCTGCATTTCATTGCGTACAGGTTTTATTGCACTCCCACCTCACATCCCCCCCCCTCTTTGTCTAGAATCCTATCAGCAGTCACTGTTTGAGTTTGCAGTGGCATAGATGTATCTGTAGAAGCACAGAATATAAATGGGAAAGCTCACAGGCACACAAAGGGTAGTGACCCATCATCAGCACATAAATTAGTGTATTCTCAGATCTTTTCAGGAGGAGTGTGCAATTGTCCCAAGTGGGCTTGATGCATCTGGCTTGTTTGCCCTGCTTCTGATTATTTCACACTCTGCCTTTACTTGGTGTTGGAACTAAAATGTTATTTATGTGATCTGTTTAATTGAAAGAGCATTTGCTGTCAGTGATCAAATAAACTGTTATCGATCTTTAGTTTTGGAGGCAGTTCATGTAATATATATATGGCTTTTCTTCGCAAACGAAGATTCAGGAAGGACTTATCCCACGCTTTCTGCAAGCGCGCTGATGACTAAAAAGGCCAATCCAATATAAACAAGTCCAGTTGCAGAAAGCACAGCAGAAGGTCTCCTTGGGTGATGTTTCTGGGTTGTGATTCTTTCTGCGTTGTCGTTTCTCTTCAAGACTTGTTCATTGTGAGTTCTCAAATAAGGCTGCAGCATTGTGGATAGTGTGTCTCCGTGCCTCTCGATGTGAGGCCAGGGTGGCCCATTGTTGGTGATCAATTTGGCCAAGCCTGAGATGTTGTTTCAGGGAGTCCTTGTATCACTTTTTTGGAGTGCCCCTCTTACACTGACCCATGGCGAGTGCACCGTGGAGTAGTATTTTGGGGAGGCGATGGTCCTCCATCCTAGAAATGTGCCCTGCCCTGCGCAGCCATGTTCTCAATATCATGGCCTCAATGCTGGTGATCCCTGCTTGCTCAAGGATAGCAACATTCGTCACATAGTCAGTCCAGTGTATATTTAGGATGACAGACCATAAAGATGCTAAAGGATAGGGCGAGAACATATCCCTTGCATCACCCAAACTGGAGTAAGGATGAGTGAAAATTTCATTTAGTCCACTTCATAGGAATTTCCCACAAATGGTTACATTTCTTCTGAATATGGACAAAATTAAAACTAACTCTCCCATTCAGGCAAAACACCCTGAATGTTTAGGTCTCAAATGTATTGATCACTTTACATTTAATAGGCTATGCCTAGCACTTTCCCCTACTTTCATGAAATTCTTCTGTCTTTAGGAAAAAGGGATATGTATATATGTATGCATGCATTGGGGATATGTATATATGTATGCATGCATTGGCCCATTTCCTATAAAGGCAAAGCATTAAGCATAAAACATAGTCAGAAAGGGGGATATTTATTTTTTTTCTTTTAAAATTTATTATTGCTATTGTTATTATTGTTAACTTTATGTTCCCCTTTTGACTCCACAAAATTAGGACTTATGAATTGAAATGAAAACAATCCACTAAAAGATTAAAAAATAGGATTGAATTAATATGGCAATTAATATTGAAAGTAACTAAACTTGTCAATAATACTATAATCAATTTAAAGCATAATATAGGGAATAATAAATACAGTTTGAAAATAGTACAATACAATACTGTACAAGCTGTACATCATCCTATTAAAAATGTTTTCAATGAAAACATTCAGTTTGAGAAAATTCTCTCCTTCCCTCTGGAAGAAGTTCCAGAGCCTAAGAGTAGCTGTTGAAAATGTCCAATGTACATCTACATCAGCACATCAAAGCCATTTTCAAACAGGTCATGTTTCCTGGAATGTTGGTGTGCCCATGTGATGTCAAATCAAAGTTCACAGCAGGGATTTCCTTTCACATACTGCATGCTGTTCCTGTTAGAACAGTGAATAAAGGAACTGCCAGTGCTTAGAGGAACCCATCTCCCAAGGGCTAGTTCTCCCATATTAGTTCTCTCCTGCATTTTGCATTGTTCTGATTGGGACAGTAAGTACATGGCAGGGGAAGCAGATACTCCATTATTATCTCCAATCCTTGATCAGAAATTACAGCAAAGAAGCTGGAATGTGTCCAGAGGAGGGCAACCAAAATGGTGGTAGCTCTGGAAGCCATCCCCGTTGAGGAGTGGCTTAGGGAGCTGGGTATGGTTAGCCTGGAAAAAGTCGGTTAAGAGGTGACATGATAGCCATGTTTAAATATCTGAAGGGATGTCATACTGAGGATGGAGCAAGCTTGTTTTCTGCTGTTCCAGAGACTGGGAAATGGAGAAATGGGTTCAAACTATAGGAAAAGAGATTCCACCTAAACATTAGGAAGAACTTTGTGACAGTAAGAGTTGTTTGGCAGTGGAATGCACTGCCTTGGAGTGTGGTGGAGTCTCCTTCTTTGGAGGTTTTTAAACAGAGGTTGGATGGCCATCTGTTGGGAGTCCTTAGATGTGTATTCCTCCATGGCAGGGGTGGACTAGATGGCCCTTGTTCTGTCTTCCAATTCTATGATGCTATGATTCTGTGATGCTATGATCTTCTTCCCTCTTGCTTAGGATGGGGTGGGACTTGAGAGAAGGGGTGGAGCCTTATTGGACCATGGATCAGAGGTTCTAAAATGCAGCAGAGGGTGAGAAGATTTGTGTAAGAGGACCATGAGTACCTCTAGAGGACTCAGGTTAGATAACAGAGGCCTAAATGCAACAGAGTCTCCTTTAATATAAGACAGCTTCATGTTTGTGAAGGGCTCAAGGGCTACCAGTCATGATTAGAGAGATTATCAGATGTGGCAAAAACTGTGTTAGAAGATCGCTAGAAGAACAGGAAGGGAACAGGAAGGGGCATCCTTACCAGATGATGCCATCCTCCAGCATTCAGGGGATGTAGTGCGGGTATCAGTAAGGTGTCCCTTTTAATTTGTGGCTTTCCCCCATCAATGGAAAAGGGAAGCCTTGTCTGTGGCAGCATTATACCTCCAGAATGGTGAAGGATGTGGGTGTCTGGTAAGTTCTCCCTTTCTGTTCTTTTAGTGATCTTCTGATGAGGTTGGGGACACAATATTTTTGTGCGTTCCCCTGTGTCTGAAAATCTCCTAGACCTTGGAAAAATCATTTGGGGGCTGCAACTGCCAGAATCCTCCAGTCAGCATGGTCATGTTGGGTGGGGGAGTGGGAGGGGGGAAATCTAGCATTTGTAGGCCCCCAAAAGTAGATTTGCTAGTCTCTCATCATGATGACTATACAGTAGGACCCCTTATCCACTGGGGATTGGTTCTGGGGGGGGGGCGTAGATACTGAAACCATAGATAATAGCCAACACCATTGAAAATAATGGGACTTCTGTTTTAAAATACCATAGAGTTGGCTTGGAGGACCTAGAAAATGGCTAGAGAGGACATGTTTTCTAAAAAGATACTATGGTAGGTATGCCATTCTGTGTCCCATGGATAATTGAATCAGTGGATAATGAATCAGTGGATACTGGGGTACTACTGTACACTTTTTCAGGATTAGAGGTATGATACTTCTGAATACTCTCACCCCCTGGTGAGTAACGGTGAGAGAGTACTATTGCCTGTTAGTCCTGCATGTGAGTTTCCCACAGGCATCAGGCTGGAATTCTGAGAAACTGGATATTTCATTAGACAGGATATTTTGCCTGAAGTCTTTGTATGTTGTTCGCAATCCTCTTTTCCCTCCTCCTTCTTATTTTATTCATGCACAACTCTCACAGTTGTCCATCTACTTTTGAACCCTGAGCCTAAAACAGGACACTTGATTATCTTGCACTGTCATACATTGTACATAGAAATCCTGTCGTATGTAAAATGAGTCAAGAAAAGAATGCTTCCTATGATACCTTCCTACCTTCAGCAAGTACTCCATTAGCAGCTAGAGAGCTTTGCAAAATGGAGTCTTGTAATGGAAACATTAAGACAACCTTGACTAAATTGGCTCTGCTGTTAATATCTCTGAACTTCCTTTGAGGGGGTGAAGCTTTGCCTCAGGTATCTTAATTATCTGATGTGGTCAATTACTCCAAGATAATGATGACTTTATCAGGTATTACCACTCAAGTTTTTGTTAATGATAGACAAGCTCTTTAATTGCATTCTTGACCTACAAAAATGCTTACAGATGACTCAGTTAAATACAAAAAGAAGAGGAGATGCCTCTACAGGTCCTGCAGAGTTTTCTGTCAGTATTTCACCTTTTCCTGAAAATGATGGCAAGGAGGCAGATAGATGAAGTTGCCTTGGGGGTAACAGAGATGTTGGATTTCATTACCACAGTGAGTAGTAAAATGGTTTTAATGTTTTATTACAGGTATTCCTACCAAAATTAGAAACCATTATTACTACAAATGACCACACCCTCACATTTGCAAGGAGTTACAATTCCCACTAAAAAAACAACATCTCACATTCAGAACAATCTGCCACTGTATCCCAGAGGGGGCAAAGAAACTCCATTTAATGAGCTGAGGGCTACAACATATTTGTACTTTACAAGATGATCTGTGCATTCACAAAGTCTGATTTTCTTGAAGTTGGAAGTATTGCCTCTTACTCAGAGTGGACCAACAAATGTGACTAGGCTGAAGATGGAGTAAATGCTTTTTTAAAATCATCAACATCTTTTCAATAATGATTAAATCCTTGCTTATTTAACCCCTGAAAACAAGACTGAAGAAGTTAAAAAAATATTCTCCACTGTAAGAGTTTATCCAAGTTCTGCACATATTTCACACTTGGGAACTTCACTGTAAAAAATTTGATTGCACAAAATCATGGTGTTCTCATATAACACATATCATTTTGAAAATTTTGTACAAAATGTTTGCTTTTGTGCAAAAAAGCATTTTTATTGTACAAAGAAAGTCCCAAAATGAGAAAAATGTCAAAGGTATTGACATTTTTGACAGGGTATCATAGTATGCCTAGACATCCCTTGTCACTGGGAAGAAGAAAAATTGGCAGCATTTTTGACATTCTTGTTTTTCAGTGAAACAAGATATATATATATATATATATTCCTTACAATTCAGGTTAATGTATTCTTATTTAGAAAAATAAAGTAGCTAGAATACTAGCCTTCCCGAGCCTGGTACCTCCACTTCTCTTGATAATAGCCACTTTCTTCTCCAACTGTTTGCCATACTAGCTGGGGTTGATGGGAGTTTTAGTCTGAGATGCCTGAAGGGGAGCATGCATGGGAGGTGGGAGACTAAGGGCTTGTCTACACTAGCTAAATAAAACATCCTCCCTCCATCCCCATGGTGGTCAGTCCAAATGATGCAGGGCCCAGTTCTGATGTGAACTGTTTTCATGATGTCCAGACAGTTCAGCACTGAAACCACACTAAGCCACCCTTAAAATGGTGTAAAAAAAAACCTCACCAGTTGCTCTGGATTTTATAGGAAAACCCAGTGAACTCCATGTTAACACTGGGCAGATGTCTTCACATGCATCCTCAATTTTCCACTGCTGCCACCACTGGTGCAAGTTGCATCCTCTGGGGTTGGAATAAGACACCCAGCCATGTGATCAACACTGGGTACTTTGTTTCTTGCCTCAGAGGATGGACTCATGCCAGCAGCAGCGGCGGGTAACATGGTAGGAATGTGTGTGAAGACATCCACCCAGTGCCACTATGGAGTGCACCAGTAACAGGAGTGAAAGCTGGGGCAGATCTTGGGCTAGAATATTCTGGGCTGAGCCCATATTATCTTGGCCTGTGTAGATGAGCCCTCAGAGACACACTCAGTGTGATTTGAGGAGACCAACCAGGTGACCCCCTGCATTATTGTAAAATCTAAGGATTGCTCCAATAGATCTCAGACCCACTACTCTGATAGCTTCTATATGGGACTTCCAGGAGAGATTTTCTGTGAAATGAATATCAAGGTACTTAAATTCCCGACATTGTTCAATCTGGTGACCATTGATGGACCATCAAAAATGGGAATGTCTTTTTCCAAACACCGTCACCTTTGTTTTGGTATAGTCAATGTTCAGATTTTCTTTAGAACAAAATACACCAAGCTTAGAAATCAGCCTTCTCAGATCTGTACATGTAAGTGAAATTAAAACCATATCATCAACATATACAAGAATAGAAATCTTTTTTGACCCAAGAGAGGGTGGAAAAAATTCTGGGCCATAGAGTGCTGGGATTATGTCATTCAGATATAAATTAAAGAGTGATGGTGCCAACAGGCATCCTTATTTTATTCCTTTATTTGTGGGGATAGGATCACTTAATAAGCCAGAAATGCAAACTTTTATTTTAGCAGTTGTATTGGTATAGAGCTCCTTAATAAAAAGCTCCTTAATAAAAAGCTCCTTAATAAAGAGCTCCTTAATAAAAATATGCGATTATCTATATTAGTGTTGGCCAGTTTATGCCAAAACAGGTTTCTATTGATTGAATCAAAAGCTGCTTCTAAATCAACAAAGGCAACAAATAAATGTTTTCTAGGACCAGCAATTCTTTGTTGGGCTAAAAAATAGAGTCAAACAATGGTCAATAGTGCTCTGGTCTTCCCTAAACCCAGCCTGTTCAGGGTGAATGATCTGATTAGTAGATTCCCAATCCTCCAATTTATTTAACAAATATTTACTATATAACTTGGAATCAATATCCAAAAGGTTTATAGGCTGATAATTATTGGGATCTAATGATAGACTTTCTTTTTAAAAATCTAGACTTCGTTTTGCTGTTGTTGTTTTAGCAAATTCTGTAGACTGGCAAATATTTCAGGGGCTGTAAGGTGACCAAATATATGAAGTCAAAGGCTTTCATGGGTGGCATCCATAGATTTTCCTTGGGTTTTTTTCTGGGTTGTGAGGCCATTTTCTGGAATAGTTTCTTTCTGACGTTTCACCTGCATCTTCAGAGATGCGAGCCACAGATGCAGGCGAGACGTCAGAAAGAAACTATTCCAGAACATGGCCTCACAGCCCAGAAAAAAAAAAAAACAAGAAAAATCTATGACCAAATATACTTTGGGAAGGGGGAATATACTAAAATACTATAGGTGTAATAACCTAAAACTGCTACCAGATTAAACTTGGTGACATCAGGAAAGAGTTATTCCTTCAAGCAAGTCTTCTTCTTTTCCAATTTTACTTTCTGCACTGGGAGACACATATTTCAGAGTTATCTCTTAATACAATTATACTTAATTTAGCCAGCAATTACAGTAATAAGAAGACTGGCAACCATTGTCATTCAGACAGAGGAAAATCAATGATAGCAGTTTCATTTTCCATCAGGTTATCTTAGTATATCAAGAGACCCAGCAGCGATGCTAAGCATTTAAGCCACTGGTGATTTTCTCTCTTGAATGATTTTATAATAATGGATGATTCTTTTTCTCCTGAGTTTTGTTTGCATAGTCAAACATTCTGGTATACGACATTGCATTTCATCTTATCCATTCTTATTGCATTTCACTACCCATGATTTTTTTTTAAAAAAAACAGATCTCTATTTTAAGGTGCATTAAATCTAAACATACTGTATAAATATCATAAGAAGCAGAGATCCATGCATTCTGGCTCCACTCTCTACATCTGCAGGTGTGCTGTTTTATATCATTAGGTTCCAACCTTGCCATGGTAAGAGAAAGTGAGAAGACCCTTCATCTGGCTTCCCTACTCATTGTGGGAAGTTTAGGAACTGAGGAGGCATATGCAAGTCTATAGGAGAAGGGAAAGCATACAAATCTCCTTGCCCTTTCCTCCTATTTACATTAACCTTTCAGGCTCAATGCCTGAACTGAGATATTTAATTTCAGGTAACATGGAAAAATACTGCGCATCCTACCACTGTCTGCAAAATAGGGCTTCCTTGGTGGAAGTACCAAGGTTATAGAATTCTCTACCCCAGGAAGTTTGCTTCTTTTCATCTGCATGAGAATTCAGATAAAAGGTGAAAATAGTACTTATTTAGTATGCTTTTGGCACAACTAATTCTCCTCTCCTCTCTTATTTTATATTAGATACTGCTATATTGCTTTATTAGTTGTCCTGTATTCTGAGTTATTTTATTGGTTATGGCTTTACTATTTATAAATGTTATTTTAGTGTGTGTTTTTTTCATTACCTGTTGAGTGTTAGCCCCCTTGGCATCACAGGTAGAGAGTATAGTTTAAAGTTTTTGTTAAATAAGACCACAGTCCTAGAGTGCATCTGCACTACACAGCTATATGCAGTTTGATACTTCTTTAACTGTTCATGGCTCCATTCTCTGGAATTCTTGGGTTTGTACTTTGATCACACACTTAGAATTTTCTATTAGAAAATTCTAAGTGTGTGATTAAACCCCAGAATTCCAGAGGATGGAGCCATAACAGTTAAAGTAGTATCAAACTGCTATATAGCTATATATTTCCGATATATAGATATATTTATTTTTTTCTTTTGTTCTCTTTCTCCAAAAGAGAAAGAGAACAAATACCAAGATACTCCCTGAATTCCTGTACTTGTGCTCTTGGGCACGTAATTGAAATATTACATCAGACTACAGATATTTAGCTGAGTGAAAACTATGTTTGCACTTTGAACTCAGTCTGCAGCAATTGAAGTAAGCTGGGAAGAAGAGAAAGTGGGAAGAAGAGAAAGAAACCAAGACATTTTAAAAGCAGCTGAAAAGATGAGGCAACAGAGGATCAATTGGGATTGTCCCTACCAAATTGGGATAGTTGAAGGGTATGCATTGCTTCTCATAGAATCATAGAATTGGAAGAGACCACAAGGGCCACCTAGTCCAACCCCCTGCCATGCATCCTGAAGGTTTTTTCCCTCTGAAGATAATCTTTCCAAGCTCCCAACAGGCCCTTGTACACTTTCCTAAGAAGCCATCAGCAGCCCATTATTTTCTTCAAAACTCACACGTTGTTAGGCAGCAAATCTCAGCCATAAAAGAAGTTTGTTTATAGACAGGTATGGCAGAGCAATATTGCTTTGCTTTTCATGACAAAGATGACAATTTATCTGTTGTGGGTGAAGTCACTATTCATGCTACATCAGCAGCATAGTACAGGATCATCTGAGTACTAGAACCCTCCCCCCCGCAAAAAAAAAAGACCCTAAAACTGTTGAAAAGAACATTTTAACACAATTCCTAACACATCCATAACTTCTAACAACTGATGGTGGTAGTTGGGGCTTCTGGGAGTTGGTATCTACAACATATGGGCCAAAGTGTCCCCATCCCTGTTTCTAGCAGAAATGACATGCTAAACATTTGTCAAATCCATCCAAATAAGTCACTTAAGAAACTGTTTCATATCTATTTATTTTTTTTTACATGTCAACTTTTTTAAAAGAAAGAGACCAAAAGAAGGAAATAAATCTTTTTATGCATTCTATACTTCTGCTAGGAAATGGTAGCTTTCCTTTCACTGTTCAAAGGAAATCTTTAAAACACTCCCAGTGCTGCAAAGAGTCACATCAGTGTAGAGACAAATGATATTTTTGTTGGTTGCCAAAATTCTGCTGCAGAGAAACTTCTTGGCACCAAATAGCCTTCATTTGGTGAATATTATTGAATTTCCTCTTTGATCTGCTTGTCTCTTGATGGTGCCATCTTTGGACAGTGCTACAATGCACTGCATTGTTCTCTTGATGAATTATCTGAATCCATCATCTGGGAGTACTGTTCCTCTATGAAGGGATAAGAATTATGTATCATCAAGAGGAGAAGTGGCAATAATGTACCTTTGGACTCTCTCCTGCTAATGGAAAAAACTGTCAGATGAATTCACTTTCTTTCCATGCACCAATCCAAAACTTTCCTAAATTACAGATGTAGCATAAATTCCCTAGTAATTTATACTGGGAACCAACGGTAGTGGCGGAGGGAGTGGTTCAGATGACCAGTTGTGGTGAGATGACTGTACATTTCCCACAGAGGCTTAATTGGCCTCCTGCAGAGCCTCACACCTTTGCAGGGGATGGACATTAATGGATGCCCCCAGAGGGAGGAAAACAGAATATTTAGAAGCACATTATGTTCTGATGTCAACATGATGAGTGAGCAGGGCTTCAAAGCTTATATAAAATCACTGCTGTTCACAAAGAATGCATTTGCTTTTCCTTTACATTCACGCTGTATATTTTGCAGCAGCTAGTTAATCGTTTTCAGACCCAATGCAGGGTGATGGTTTTTAACCAATTTCCTATCTCAGCATGATTGTTGCTCTCTGTTTCCACCGTGGCCGAATCCTGCAGATGTAGAACAGTTTAACAATTAAGATGTTTTTGAGGGGAAAGCCCCCTCCAATCCCCATGTAATGATTTTAACCTGAAAACTGAATTTGAAGGACAATTGATGAGGTCCTAAGAGTGAACTGATGAACTATATTGGCATGGACAGAAACCCAGGGTTCTTTCACACTACAAAGTTATGATCCCACAGTAACTGCCATGGCTGCACCCTATGAAATCTTTGAGTTTGTAGTTTGGTGAGATGCTAGGGTTCTCTGGCTAATAATTCTTAACAGTGCTCGCTAAACTGCCAATCCCAGGATTCAATAGGATGTTGGAATGGGAGTTAAAGTGGAATCATACCACTATAATTGTTCAGTGTGAAATGGTCCCTAGACTCTAACACTGACACTAGGGATGGAAAGAATTTTCAAAAATATTCAGCTAATGGTCAAAAACAAGACAAGAGGAATTCTGAAGTAACAAGAATCTTCACAGTTTGGGACTTATTCTGCACAAAATTTGCACATGGTTGTTTTTGCATACAAAAGGCAATTTCTGGATAGGAAATAGCGTTTTTTCTCTTTTGCATGGAAAATAACATTCCAATGCAGAAATATTAATTCCTGCACAGAAAACATTCTGTGCAGGAACACCCCCCACCGTAATTGGGAATTTATTCTACATAAAATTCACACATGATTGATTTTGTGAAGTCAAAGGCTTTCACGGCCGGCAACCATAGGTTTTCTGCGGGTTTTTTTCCAGGCAGTGAGGCCATGTTCCGGAAGAGTTTATTCCTGACATTTTGCCTGCATCTGTGGCTGGCATCTTCAGAAAATGGTTGGGTAAGGGGTGTGTGTGTCGTTTATATACTGTGAGCCCCTGTTAAAGAGGTTATGTAAATTTGTGTATTTGAATGGGTAGTTCCTGGGGGAACATATGCAAGGAGGATTAGTGTCTCTTCAGCTAACGGCCCATTATCTGATGAAAATCCTCCTGTCCCTGGATGGAGTTCATTTGCATATGTTGAGTTTTGATTTTGATGTTTCTCAATACTGGTAAAAAAAAACCTCTTCATTTACTTCATTTTCGGCAGGCCTTTCCTGATTAGATCCCGGCCTCAGGAACTCAGTCTCCTGGCTTTTTAAAAATTATATATATATATTTGTTTTTAATGTGTTTTTTTAGCTAGAAGGTTTTAATCTTACTGTGTTTAATGTCTTTTTATGTGGGAGGGTGGGGGTGGGTGGTGTTTTTAGTCATTATTATAATGTTTTAATTGTTGGAAGCCGCCCCGATTGTTTTTAGCAGAGGGGCGGGGTATAAATAAATTTTATTATTATTATTATTATTATTATTATTATTACTTTAAGGGTTTCTTCTTTCCTGTTGAAGTTGTCCAAGTATTTGTGGATTTCAATAGCTTCTCTGTGCATTCTGACTTCGGTCCAGAATTTTGGTGTTTTTAAATAGCAATTTGTGTCCAGGTTGGTTTATAACATGTCCTGCTACTGCTAATTTTTCTGGCTGGCCCAGTTTGCAGTGTCTCTTGTGATCCTTGATTCGTGTTTGCACAGTGCATTTAGTGGTCTCTATGTAAACTTGTCCACAGCTGCATGGTATGCAGTAAACTTCTGCAGCAGTGAGAGGGTCTCTTTTGGCCTTCACTGAGAGTAGCATTTCTTGGATTTTTTTTTGGTTGGTCTATAGATTGTTTGGAGGTTGTGTTTTCTCATCAGTTTCCCTATTCTGTCTGTGACTCCTTTGATGTATGGTAAAAATACCTTCCCTTTAGATAGCTGCTTTTCTTCATTCCTGTGGTTTTTTCTGGGTCTGGCTGCTCTTGTGATGTCTGATCTGGAGTAACCATTAGCTTATAGAGCCCAGTTTAGGTGCTTCAGTTCATCCTCTAGATAGTGGGGTTCGCAGATCCTTTTTGCACAGTCTACCAATATTTTCATTGTGCTTCTATTTTTGTCCTGGGTGATGATTGGAGTTCTTGTGTAGGTATCCATCTCTGTGTGTGGGTTTTCTGTATACCTATGGCTCAACTGTTGGTTTGGTTTGCAGATGAGTAGGACATCTAAGAATAGCAATGTCCCATTTCTTTTCTTTTTTCACTGTGAATTGGATGTTCCAGTGGATGCTGTTCAGGTGGTTCAGAAATGTGACCAAATTTTCTTCTTCGTGGCTCCAAATGGTGAAAGTGTCATCCACATATTGGAACCATTTTGTGGGCTTTTTTGGTGCTGTTTCCAGGGCTTGCTTTTCCAAAATGTTCTATGTAAAAGTTTACTATCACAGGGCTCAGAGGGCTGCCCATGGCTACCCCATCTATCTGTCTGTAGAATTCATTATCCCACTGGAATAATGTTACTCCACTGGAATAACATTGACTTTAATAGAAAACAACATTTTCTGATTTAGGGCATGCAAATGTCAGGGGTCTGAGGCCCCAAAGCCCCGCCCCCCAAACACACACATACACACGACCAAAACAGGTGTCCAGTCCTCTTGTTCTTTCTTTCCCTCATTTCCACATATGGTGTGGTCCATGGATGGATTTGGGGCAAAATCTGGCTCTGAGCCACACCAAAGTTGCTCACCTCTTGTCTACATTGACTAGCTGAGTGTCCTATGGAAGTCTTTTCTAGCCACATCTGAAAATGCAGGAAATTAAGCCTGGGACCTTCATTGCACCACAGTTTTCCTATATAGATCGAGGTAGTAAACACCCTAAGGGCACCAGATGCTATCTGATCTTTGAAACTAAGCAAGGTCAGCCCTGGTTAGTACTTGGATGGGAGACAACCAACAAATACTAGGTGCTATAGGCTATATTTCAGAGGAAGGAACTGGCAAAACCATCTTTGAGGATTCCTTGCCTAAGAAAACCCTATGAAATTCATGGGGTCACCAAGTTGACATACATATTGAAAGCACAAGCACACACACAGTTTACAAGAACAATTTTTTAAAGTACATTTTTTAAAACTTGTTCATAATTATAACCCTTTTGTCAGTGTCTACACAAATTGGAAAGCTCTTGTGACTGTTTCTTGAATAAAGGGATGAACAGTTAATTTTGTATAATCAGAAACTTGAGCTGAATAAGGGGTCTTTATCTTACACTGTAGCTCCTAATATATTTGTATGTTTGTGTGTGTACAAACAAGAATGGATCTAATGGCAGAAATAAAGTAGTGATTTATTATGCTTAGTGCTGTAAAGAACTTCCACTCCATGCATTTTAACTTGATGAGAGAGCTGACTCTCCTAAATCATACGTATTGCAGTGACAGCTACAAAGTGGGCATTGAACAATAAAATAAATGCATGAAGAATTTAAAATAGAACTAAAGACCAAAGTAAGACCGTGAACTCAAAATTTATAAACTTATACACACCACTTAGGGATGAGGAGGAAGAGACTGATTAGGCTTTTACATGGATGAGGACAATAAAATTGTTGGGATTGGTCCCGGATGTGAACTTTTCCTGCCAAGTTCAGTTATGTTTTTATCACTTTGTGGCTATTTGTGTTTGCATTCTGTTGTACTTGCTAACAAATGTATAGTATAATTGGGAAAAGGCAGTATGTACTCTATGTTTGAAAAGGTTTGATAAAGTCAACACCTGGCCTTAGCTACAGGAAAAATGGGCTGAACCCGGATAGGGTATAAACTGAGTGT
This sequence comes from Gambelia wislizenii, assembly GCA_030847615.1. Taxonomy (NCBI): domain Eukaryota; kingdom Metazoa; phylum Chordata; class Lepidosauria; order Squamata; family Crotaphytidae; genus Gambelia; species Gambelia wislizenii. The sequence goes on from JAUMIR010000004.1 coordinate 41,281,736, forward strand.
GGGAATGATGGATAGCCAATGACTGTATAGCCCACCAGATTTTGTAGATTATAGAATGCTTTTAGATTACTGCTTGTTAATTAGGTTTCATTCTGAGCAACAAACTTGTAGGGCTAGCTCTTTGGATTACTGTGACAATAAAGTTTTCTGTCTTTAACTCTGAAACTGCTGGTCTATGAGTCTGAAGAAGCCAGCACATGACAATAACCCACCCTTTTCCAATGTAGCACCCACCAAAAGAAATGGACTACAATCCATTTCCATGATCCCCATGGCTGTTATCTGGAGAGGATGGAAATTGAGTATATCACATTGGGAAGGCACCAGGTTCAGCCAGACTGAAGATATCATAGTTCTAATATGACTCATCAATATAGCAATACTACAGAAATGTCAAATAGTATTGTTAACTGCTGTCAAGTCAACTTCAATGTATGGTGACGCTATGAATGAGAAACTTCCAAATCACCCTATTATCAACATCCCTCTCAGGTCTTGCAGACTCGAGGTTGCAGCTTCCTTAATTGAGTCTATTCATCTGTAATGTAGTCTTCTTCTTTTCCTACTGCCTTTTACCTTACTGAGCATTATTGTCTTTTCTTGTGAGTCATGTCTTCTCACAATATGTCCAAAGTCAGACAATCTCAGTTTAGTCATCTTGGCTTCTAGGAGGAGTTCAGGCTTGATTTGCTTGGGGCCATTTATTTGTCTTTTTAGCAGCTCACTATATGTGTAGACCTTTTCTCCAGCAACACATTTCTAATGAACTAGGGGGTTGCAAATTATTTCCAAGTTCCATTCAGTACATATTTGTCAGGAGTCAGAGACTGAACTCCTTAGGAAATGGCCAGACAACTGCCAAGTCATGCTAGCTGAGGCCAAGGAACTGCCAAGTCATGCTAGCCTTGATGGAACAAGCCTTGAGGCCACAGCTGCACAAGAAGGTTACTACAGGGCATTGCATCTGGTATAGTGTGCGGTGCACAACATGGACTGGAGTACAAAACTGATGTAATGCACCCAGGTGGTTGAGGGAGCCAATGCCCTGTGAAACTGTATAAAAGAAGGCTCTGTCTAGAGCACATTCTCTCTTGAGAAACATTGATGTCTGCAATAGCAGTTTGTTCATCTGCTGTATATATCTGTACGTATTGCAACTGCCTTGAACTTGAAGATAAAGTACTCCTATTATTTGGATGACAATCACTCTGTGTGCGAGTATTCTTGGGAACGGGTTGCTGCTGAGTCTACTGAGATGTTTTTGGCTTCTCCCGAGGATTAATAATAATAATAATAATAATAATAATAATGAAATTTATTTATATCCCGCCCCTCTGCGAACAATCAGGGCAGCTTACAACAGTAAAATCGTACATAGTATAAAACAACTCAAAATCCTTTCCCCCCCCTTAAAACATTATTAAATCAATACAAATTAAAATCAGCATATAATACAATTGTTATTAGAAACCCTTCCTAGCGAGCAGCACCAGTTAGGAGCTCCAGAATCAACCTCCAGAGGGGGTTCCTGAGGCCGGGGTTAGCTTTTCCAGAAAAGCCTGCCTGAAGAGATCTGTCATGACAGCCTTTTTAAAGCCGTCTAACAATGTCAATAGGTGGATCTCATCTGGCAGGCTGTTCCACAATTTGGGGGCGACAGCCGAGAAAGCCCTCTGGGAGGTGGTCGCCAGCCTAGGTCTTTGTGGCTGCAACAAATTCCTCCCAGAGGACCGGAGAGCGCAGGGAGGATTACAAGGGAGAAGGCGGTCCCTGAGATAGCTTGGGCCCAAGCCATTTAGGGTTTTAAAGGTGATAACCAACACCTTGTACTGGGCCTGGAAGCTGATAGGCAGCCAGTGGAGGGACCTCAGAACCGGAGTAATGTGGTCCCTCCTAGATGTTCCAGAAACTAGCCTGGCTGCCATATTTTGTACCACCTGTAATTTCCAAACTAAGCACAAAGGTAGCCCCATGTAGAGTGCATTACAGAAATCAAGATGTGAGGTTACCAGCGCGTGCACAATGGTCTCAAGATCCCTTACTTCCAGAAAAGGGCGCAGCTGGCGTATCAGCTGAAGCTGATAACAAGCGCTCCTGACTGTCACATTTACCTGATTTGTCATCAGGAGTGCCAAGTCAAGGAGCACCCCTAGACTGTGAACACAGTCACTGGAGGAAAGTGTGACCCCATCCAGGACTGGAGATTGCAACCCTATTCTTGGTTTCTGGGCCGCTACCAGGAGCACCTCCGTCTTGTCTGGATTCAGTCTCAATCTGTTTTTCCTCATCCAGCCCATTACTGCCCGAAGACATTCATTGAGAGAAGAGATGCCGTCAGAATTCGAGACCGACGAACGAGATACGGAGAAATAGATCTGAGTGTCATCAGCGTACTGATAACACCCAGCTCCATAACTCCGGATAATGTCACCCAGAGGCTTCATATAGATGTTAAATAACATCAGGGACAGAATAGCACCCTGTGGTACTCCACAGGTAAGCTCCCTTTTACTGGAGCTACTGTCCCCGAGCAGCACTCTCTGGGTCCTGCCTGAGAGGAAGGACCGGAACCACTGCAAAGCAGTGCCTCCGATGCCTAACTCCTTCAGGCGATCCAGAAGAATGCTGTGATCTATCGTATCAAAAGCCGCTGAGAGGTCTAGGAGCACCAACAGGGTCACACTACCCCTGTCGATGCTCAGACGCAGATCGTTGGTCAAGGCAACCATGACAGTCTCAACCCCAAAGCCTGTCCTAAAGCCAGTTTGAAATGTGTCTAGGTAATCGGTTTCATCCAAGACAGCTTGGAGTTGAAGAGCAACCACCCTCTCGATCACCTTGCTCAAAAATGGTAATAAAGAGACTGGCCTATAATTATTCATAGCCAGGGAGTCCAGGGAAGGTTTTTTCAAAATAGGCTTAACAGTCACCTGTTATTAGGATTGAGTGTCCTATCATCCCTCAACATATTTCAGTTCACTTGTACCAATGACAAAGAAACAAAATCAACATTTAAGCACTTTCAGTATCCTTAGGGGAAGGCTAAAAGTGGGAAAGGGACACGACTACTCACTCAAACCTTCCACATCCAACAGTTCTCTTGCTTCATCCTCAACCACCCACCCTTTCAATATGGGAAAGCTGGATGGGCTTATTGGGGGCAAACCTTGCCTACACAAGAACATCCTCTTTCCTCTTCTTATTTTCACATAGGCAAGTATATAGCTATAAACACAGTATGTATGTGCAGTAGCTTGAATGTTTTGAAAATCCATTGTTGTTGTTTGTTGCTGTATACCCTGTCTTTCTCTTGGGACTCAAAGCAACTTACAAGAATTTTTTAACACATATACCAAATGAAATTTAAAGCAAAAAAAATTATCAAAACACAGCTATAAAAGTAAAAAAAAAAAAAGAAGTAAGCAAAGCACTCTGTTGAAAAGCACAAAGTTAAAAGTTTAAAATACATCTAAGACATAATTACAAAAATTAAAACCACAGCATACAACATTCAGAATGCCCTATAATTTAAAAATCAAATGCCTACCTAAATAGAAAGTTATTTGCCTACTTGAAAGAGAGCAGAAAAGGGGCTAGCTAGAACTCTTGTGCAAGGGAAATCCACAGCCTGGGAGCAGACACTGAGAAAGCTCTCTCCTATATTCTCACCAAACATGCCTAGTGGTTGAACTGAGAGAAAGCACCTCCAAAGATCTTAGAACTTGGTCCGGCTCATACAGGGAGATAGCGTCCTATTACTGGGGGAGGGGGGAATATATAGTCCTTTAGTTCTTGGGCTCTAACTCCCATCATCACTAATCAGCATAAATTATGGTGGGAGTTGTAGTCCAACAACATCTGGAAGGTTATCTCTTCCACATGTGTGTTTTACACCATGAGCTTATTCATGACCCTCTTCCAATCATTTTGAGATTTAGGAACACCTCATTTGCTAGGGTGAATAAAGATTAATTTTCTTGATCCTTTAAGACAGTTTGCTTTCATGGGTGATCTATCAAGAGATGTAGGTGAGTCAGGCCATCAGTAGGAGTTGACATGACCAAAAATGTGTAGTAGAGTTAGAGGTGGTGTGTAACACACTGTAGGAATCTAGAGCTCTCTCTCCCTATCTCTCGCCCATGTGCTACTCAGATTCTGTAGGTCAAATGAAATCAGGGCCACATGAAAATAGACTCAAGGCCAATGGTTCTTCATCTATGATTTCAGGCACACAACAGTTGATTTCCCCATTTAGTATGAGTTTACATTGTCTAAACCCTTGCAAAGAGAAACCTTTTGTGCAATCCTCTATGCAAGCTTTGCAGCAAAGTGTTTCAAAGGGCTTTGTTCCCTTAATCAGTAGCCACCTTGATTATTGCAAAGACACCATGTATGGCACATATTTCATCACCGGAGGGAGAAAGAAGACAAGAGGTTCAGATGTGAATGAGAGTGTAACGGTGTACTTGCTTACAGGTTTGGTCTTGACTTCTGACTGAAACTCCTTTGCCGTCTGTCCAGGGAATATACTGTAAAGGCTGTGATTTATTGCTGTGTTATCATGCCTGTCTGCCTCATTACAGACTCTGAATTTTATCAGGCAGCTTGTCCTGCAGTGTCTGGTGAGCAATTACTAGAGCCTGCAAGGAAGCTTGAAATACTTTGCTGAACATCAGTAATGTGCCTGTTTTCAAGCTACTGATAAAATAGTACTTTTATATAGTCCAAAACAACTTGTACATGAGCACCCTAGAGGAGACTTTTAGGGCAAATGTTCATGTTGTATATATTTAGAGAGTATTTACCCAATGAGCATGTGGCAATCAGCATGCAAAGTGGTGTGGGCAACCACTCTGCAGGAAGTTATAGTGAGGTTTGATGCTTAGCCACAGTCTGATTGCTATCCTGTCAAGTGATTGCACTGCCGCTGACAGTGATAAATGTATATGACATGAAACAGGGCCAAGAGTGCCCTCACATTGAGTGGGCTGGGGCTGATTCCATGTGAAATGGAAGTGAAAGAAGACCTTACTAGTATCAAGAGTGGCAGTCCCAGCTGCCATTCCCCCCCCCCCGCCCCCAGTAGGGATTTCTCATCCAAACAAAGTTGTGTTATAAGCGAAAGTTCGTTTATAACACAATGTTTATCACATTTCTCAACTAAAGCAAGGGATTTCCACTTGGCAGGATGAAACATATGCTTGGATGGAGGAAATGTTTCAAATAATTGAAATCATTAGTTGGACATTAAAAAATAAATTTAAACCCTGTTCTTAAAAATTCAGCAAGTCCAGATAAAGACTCTGCCTTCTAGTATTCTATGAGGAGGAATATTTTGGCCAGGATCCAACAGGGTTGTTCCACTGATGGAAACTGAGAAACCCTCCAGTGCAAGGGTGGTTTTTTTGGGGGGGTGGGGGTTAGTGCTAAAAACTGCAGGTGGTAAGAGAGAGGGAGGATGAGAAAGTCTAGTCACACTAATTTAATGTTGGATTTCTTGATCCCAAAATACATTTACAGGTAGTAAAATGTAATGTTAAAAATGCAGTGCTAAAAATATGCATCCCTGGACCTACTAGTGCATGTACTTTGGGAGAGGGGATAACCTTGCTGGTCCTGGAATGAAAGGAGATTAGCTAACACACATTGGAAACTGCTTAATGCCGTGTAGATGTGTAAATTTGGTATTGCTTAAAACAATTTGTAAGCCACTTTGATAGCCTTGTGGCTGAAGAGCGGGGAATAAATAAATAAATAAATAAATAAATGTGAACTTCCAGCATGGTATTATGTGCCAGGTTAGATGTGAGGGGATGAAGTAAAAGCATTTATAACCCCACTGAGCCCCACTCACCGCTTCTTTTCCAGCCAAGACATTTGACCCCTCCCCCCATCTCCAGTTCAGTGTAATATTCAGCTGGTCACCCTGGGCCAGCTAGGAATTTTTCTCTTCCTTTCTAGGTTTCCCTCCCTCACATACACTGTGTGACACATGGGAGATTGACAACAGGTAAGGTCTTTATTAGGCAGTCACTTGGAAGGTAGGTGGGGGAGAAAGTAATAAATTAGGTGAACAGTGATAGGCAGCCTTTTGAAGTGGAGGTCTCTAGAATGGCCCCTTCTGATCACATGACCCAGAGTATAAGGAAGAAGCACACCCTGGAGGTCTATCCAGAAGATCTCCTTGCTGTAAGTTGCAGGGGGTCTTCCAGCAAGAAGGCAGGCCAGAGGACAACCAAGTCACTTTGGATTGCTCCCTGGGGCTAGGTGTCTCTCACCAATGCCTGTTCAAAAACTTCTTTAAAAAAAGAACCCACTACTATCTGAGGTAGCCTGTTCTGTGGTTGAACAGGTTGTACAATCAGGAAATTCTTCCTAAGATTTAGTTGGAATCTATTTTCTTGTAATTTGAATCCATTGGTATTACCAAGTAGTAAAAAAAAAAAGCTTGTTCCATTCTCTACATGATATCCCCTGAGATATTTAAAGATGGCAATCATATTACCTCTAAACCTTCTGTTCCCCAAGCTAAACATACTCAGCTGTCTTAGCTATTCTTCAAGGGATTCATTTCCATCTTTTACGGAAGATCGTTGCTCTAGTGCAGATATGTTCTAGGGGAGATGGTTAGATGGTGAAATGCTAATAGGAGAACACAGAAATCCTAAATATCTACTTTATCTTTATGTTCTCCCATCAGGAAAACAGTGCTTAACCTGGTGAAAATAGAACAAATGTTTCAGTAAGAGGTCTGCAGTCCAGAACAGGTAAAGCGGTAGTACAGGAATAGCTAGGTACTCTTAACAAACTCAAGTCTCCAGGGAAAGATGAACTACACCCAAGGGTACTAAAGGAATTTGTAGAAATACCACCTCAGTCTTAAACTCTCTATCACAAACACACATTGACACAATTTTGTATGCAGTAGGTTTCCTCAGTAGGTTTCTGTGTGGGTTTCTTTTGCCCACACAGAAGCAGCTCTGCAGTGCCTAACATCCTGCTTCGCAACAGCTGCAGAGCTCTTTGGGCTGGAAGTCAACCTGAAGAAAATGGAAGTTCTTTACCAGCCTGCACCACAGGACGAAGACAACCATCCCCACATTGCCGTCGGCAACTCTGTGCTTAAGTCCGTTCAGCAGTTCACCTACCTGAGAAGCATCATCTCCTCAGATGCCAAGATTGACAAAGAGATCGATCACAGATTAGCAAAGGCACATAGCGCATTTGGAAGGCTTTACAAAAGAATTTGGAGTAATAAACACCTGAGGCGAAACACAAAAATCAGTGTGCATAGAGCCATTGTACTGTCTATTCTTCTTTACGAATAGACATTGTACTGTCTATTCTGAAACATGGGTCACCTATAGCCACCACTTACGACTCCTCGAATGCTTCCATCAGCGCTGTTTACGCACAATCCTAAATATACACTGGACTGACTATGTGACAAATGTTGCTGTCCTTGAACAAGCAGGGATCACCAGCATTGAGGCCATGATATTGAGAACACAGCTGCGCTGGGCAGGGCACGTTTCTAGGATGGAGGACCATTGCCTCCCAAAATAGTACTCTACGGTGAACTCACCACGGGTCAGCATAAGAGGGGTGCTCCAAAAGGCGATACAAGGACTCCCTGAAACAACATCTCAGGCTCGGCCAAACTGATCACCAACAATGGTCCGCCCTGGCCTCACATCGGGAGGCATGGAGACACACTATCCACAATGCTGCAGCCTTATTTGAGAACTCACGCCAACAAGTCTTGAAGAGAAACGACAACGCCAAAAGAATCACAACCCAGTAACATCACCCAAGGAAACCTTCTGCTGTGCTTTCTGCAACCGGACTTGTTTATCTTGGATTGGCCCTTTTAGTCATCAGCGAACTTGCAGAAAACGTGGAATTAGTCTTCCCTGAATCTTCGTTTGCAAAGAAAAGCCAGAGAGAGAGAGAGAGAGAGAGAGAGAGAGAGAGGTTTCCCCAAATTATAAAGCACCTCTTTCCATATTAAAACAACTTAATGCTTCAGTGACATGATTTGTGGCTGCCTGGTTCCAAAGCCTGTAATTTTTTCTGACAATTAGGAGCAGTCTGACAAATTCACTTCTCTAGAAGCGCTATGAGGAGCTTTTAAGAACTGTACCTTTATGGATTAAAAAGGCTCCCCCCACTCCTTCTTTCCTTTTTAAAAATAATAACAATAATAAAAAATCCTGCTTATTTGACAGTTTATTTTTGCAGTCAATGGAAATTAATACCAAAGGTTAGAGAGGTGATATACAATAATCCACCCAGCCAAGGAAACACTCTATGAAAAAGCAAAAGTATGAAGCCCTACAGGAATGTTCAATACTACAAAAGAAATGCTTTTATGCCTTTTGGAGATGTTATTTCACCCTCCACTTCTCATATAATCCTCTAGAATTATTGGATGTATAGGTTAACTGCCATTTAGCTCATAAGGACAAAAAGTATTCGTGTATACAGTGATTTGTTTAAAAAAATCACCATAGAATTCCAACGTATTATGTTATTTCTGAGTAGATCAACTGACATGAGGGGTTTCATGGAGCGAACTGTTCCTTGTCCTCAGCAGCAATACTGTGGTCCAGTCAGTTTTCATCTACAGAGGAAAATGAGAATAAAACACACATAAGCACCATTTCTCCCTTTGATGAGAAATAGACTAGAGCAGAAGCTACTAGTGTTTGCTGTCTTCCATGCTATGAGTCAGATTATGGCTGGGAAAATATAATCTGATTCCACTTTCAGTCTCTGAATGTGTGAAAGATACTGGCAGATGTCTCAAGTGGCATGTTGTACCAGTTGAAGTTACCATACAGACTCAAATGTGGCTCCATATATAGTACACTGCAGTAGTTTAAACTGAAGGGATTGTCTATATGAAGCAATAAAAGGTGGATTGGTGTGCAGTAATGCCATTTCACAGCAGCTTTTATTTGTTTCAGTTGGGTTGTGTGTGTGTGTGTTTAAGATTGCAGGCATAAGCTCTGGTGGCGCAGTGTTTAAATGCTAGTACTGCAGCCACAATGTTGTAAATTCAATCCTGCAGGGCTCCAAGGGGGAATATCTTTAAAGATCTTAACTTCGTATTCTTCTATTACAAATTTATCTTTGTAGCCTTGTTGAATCACCAGATCTTTAACTCTTTCCCTTATGAAACATATTAAACATATGAAACATAGTTTTGTTTTTTTTTCGCAATCCAGGAGTCCACCCTGAACAGTTTGTCTATCTCAATGTCCATCTGCTCTGGGTTCCAACCTATAAAATCAGCAAGATCCAGGATTACCCTTGCCGCTAGATCCTCACCTTTGTTTTCTGGCAACCCCCTAATTTTTATGGATTTTGCTCTGTTTCTTATTTCCTGGTATACACTTTGTTTATTTTCCTGTTCTGCTTTGATTTCTAATATCTTGGTCCTTTTTTCTAGTTTATTCTCTTTTGTTTGAAATTCTTGTAATTCATTATTTAATTTTGACATATCTTTTGTAACTGTTTCAAGTTGGCTCCCAAATTTGTCCAGTTGGGTCTGGATATCAGCTCTTATTTCCCCTTTTAATTCTTTCATTTCATTTTCCCATTCCTCACTTAATTTTTTAAACTCTTGTAGTAATAGTTGGCTTTTATCTCTGATTTTCGTTGACAGTTCTATTGATGATCTTCTAGACCCGGGTATATTTGTTTTCATTTGTGCCATTTCCTTCCTTGTTACTAACATACTCCCCCTTTTGTAACAAACACTATTATTATCTCTCCCTCTTTATCTTTTTAGTTAACTTTGTTCTTATGGGCTTTACACTTAACTCTTCTTATTCCTTTGTTTTTCCTCCTATTTGCCACTTTTCTTTTCTTTCTCCTTCTTCCTTTTCCAACCCACTTAGGCACAAATACCACGTTTCTAATCCTGGCTTTCAATTCCTGATTGCTCCTTTGTATATTTATCTAATTTATTTATCTAATCGTCGCTCTATGTTTAAGCCAATATGTGTATATCAACCACTTTATAATTTTATAATGTATCTACTCTTAAATTAATTGTAATTTCCACAATTTATCTGTTCACCCTTGCCTCCCTTTAACAGACATGTCGTTTCACCAAATTCAGCCATTTCCTATGAGGAAAAACAGATTGAGATTAAATCCAGACAAAACGGAGGTGCTTACGGTAGCGGCCCCGAAACCAGGAGTTGGGTTGCAACCTCCAGTCCTGGGCGGGGTCATGCTCTCTGTTAAGGACTGTGTCCGCAGTCTGGGGGTGCTCCTTGATTCATCGCTTCAGATGACGAGTCAAGTGAATGCGACGGTCAGGAGCGCCTGTTATCAGCTTCGGCTGATACGCCAGCTGCGCCATTTCCTGGATGTAAAGGACCTTGAGACTGTGGTGCACGCGCTGGTAACCTCTCGTCTAGATTTCTGCAATGCGCTCTACATGGGGCTGCCCTCATGCTTGTTCCGGAAACTTCAGTTGGTACAAAATATGGCAGCCAGAGTGGTCTCAGGAACATTTCGGAGAGACCATATAACTCCAGTGTTAAAATCTCTCCACTGGCTGCCTATCAGTTTCCGGGCCCAGTATAAGGTGTTGGTTATTACCTTTAAAGCCCTAAATGGCTTGGGTCCAAATTATCTCCGGAACCGCCTCCTCCCCACGCACTCCGGTCCTCTGGGAGGAATTTGCTTCAGCAACAAAAATCTAGGCTGTCTGCAACCTCCCAGAGGGCCTTTTTGGTAATCGCCCTGAAATTGTGGAATGACCTGCCGAACGAGATCCGTCAGATAACAAGCCTGAGTAGCTTTTAAAAAAGCACTAAAGACGGATCTCTTTCGGCAGGCATTTCCTAATTAGATCTCGGCCTCAGGGGATCCTGGGTTCTTTTAGTCCGCTGGCCATTTATTGTATTTTATTATATTTATTGTTTTTAAATGTGATTTTAGATCAATTGGTTTTAATTTATAATTGTTTAATTTTTTTATGGGGGAGGGGGGTGTTTGGAGATTTTATCTGTATTGTATTTTAATTTTTGTAAGCCACCCTGATTGTTTTAACAGAGGGGCGGGGTATAAATAAATATTATTATTATTATTATTATTATTATTTCCTAATATTTCAATTCATCAATTTCTGTTCACAAATCATAAATCAATTAAATTCATCAATTTAAATTCATCAAGATGAATTAATCAATTACCCATCAATTACCCATAACATTAATTCATCCATTCACCAAATTAATTCCTCCATTCACCAAATTCTCAATTCGTCATTATACCAAAGTCATTTTATCAATCCTCAATTCATCATCAATTCCTTCACTATTCTTACAGTATGTAACAATTCATTCACTGTTTAACCTGTATTTTGTATTGAATGTGTATGATAATATTTGCTAATTTCAAAATCTTTCTTTACAAGCTGAATTTATTTCTTCTTCCTTTAATTGTCTTAATTAATTAATTATCATAATTAATTTTCTTATGATTACCTGTAAGTTTAATCTACTTTACTTGTAACTCTTAAACTCAATGTCTGTGGCTTTATCTCCCATATATATACAATTTCGCGAATTCACCAAACCTCAAATCTTATTCATTAACACCCACCAGCATATACTTTATACAATTACGCTTATATACAATTAGAGTTATATAACAATATTCCGCTTTTTATCATTAATGTATCATAATATACATTAATGATATTCCCCTTAATATCCACCCTTACACCCTTAGAGTTAGCCTACTGTTCTCTTTTTCCAGTCTCTGGTTCAGATCTTTCCCAGTATTTTACTCCTTCCCTTCCTCCAAGCTTCTTAATTTTTCTTCATTCTTCTTTCTAACTGCTGTTTCTAAGGGTCGTTTATTCCTTTCTGAATTTTCCTGTCCTCTGTCTTCTTTCTCCTTCCTTCTCCCTCTGAATCCTGTTTTCTTCTAATTTCTTCAACTTGTCTCGCTTCAGACTCATCTGGAATTGCCTGCTCCTTCCTCTCCTTTCTCTCCGTTCTCTCCGTTTGTCGGCCACTTTGTTCCTTTAATCGCTGTTTATATCTCTTTCTCTTTCTCTTTCTCTTTCTCTTTCTCTTTTCTCTCTTCCCTTTTCCTTTTCCTTTCTTTAATTCTAGTTCTTTTTAATTCATGGTTAGGTCTTATTTAAGTCTTATTTTTCAGTATTTCTACAGACATTTGTAGACTTACAGTTCCAATCCTCCACTCCTGTTTCTTCCGAATCACACCGAGGTCTACTTTCACTTTGCACCACCTTCCCTTGGACCCTCCTCACTTCTCTCAAGGAAACAACTTTCTCATCTCGGGATTTTTTTACAGATAAACAAAAAATAGCAATGCTTACTTGCAGCTTGATAGTCTTGAAGTATAAAATAAAAGTGGTGGCATCGTTCTGCCACTTTTTAGTGGCGGTATAAACTCGGGTATGAAAAAAATGGCATCGACCTCCTCAGATCCTCCGTGTCTTGGGTATTGGATTTCCCCCTCCCTCTCCACTTATCCGATCTGGCAAAACAGGTCTCTGTCGCCTCCTCTGCTAGCTTTTTTCCCTTCAGCTCAGTTGCCCCCCAAATTTTGTTTTTTTGCCGGAGGTTTTATCCAAGTTTAAATGGCAGGGCTTCAGGAGCTCACCAAAACCCTGTCTCTCCTGATGTCTTCACCACTGGAAGTCCCCAAAGCTATCCATTTTTGATGTCCAACGGGCATGTCTGTAAATCAAGATGAAAAGCACAAGTGAATTACTCACTTTTTTTTATTTACCGTGAATTGCTGCTGCCAGATTCTATTTAAAAAAAAAAAAAAACTAAATCCAAGGTACAGAAGTGCGATCCTCCACTTTAACAAAGAAGCAAACAAAAAAAGGGCTATTTTCTCACCATAGTGCATAAGTGCATGATTGCTATGGTGAAAATCCAAAATGGTGGTTCTGGGCTCTTGCCTTGCCAGCAAGCTGCACCCCCATGCACATTTAAATAACCATCTTCCCACTTCTGCTCATATTGGGAAAGCACAACAATTTGCATTGCTTGTCCAAATGAGCAGGAATGTGCATTCCCTCTGCTGTTTTTTAAAAAATCTGAGAAAACCATGAAGGCTTTCCCAGAGGAGTACATGGTGTTTTGCCCCCCTCCTTTTGAATATGGTGATATGTGGGATCCCATTGAGACAAAAAGTATTCTCCTCAAATTCTATGAGGTGTATTTTCACCATTTAGACAACACCAAAGACTACTACTGCACATATCACAGTAGCTATATCCTTGTTTTGAAGAAAAAGGTTGCAACTCTATCACCAGTCAAAGAATGAAAAAGAATCTAAGGATCAGGCCTGGTACTTCCACCAGGCAGAGTGAGGTGGCAAATTTCCCCATCTTCTTGTGTGGATGCACACAACTCTAAAGTGAAAGATTTCATATATGCAGTGGCTAGCTGTTATAATTAAGAAGCATTGACACCAATGGCTATAGGATATAAACTAAACTTTCATTAGTGACATCATTGGCTCAATCTGCATCTACATACACTGTTAGCTTATGTGGTTGCCTGTAATTGTAGTTTCAGATGTGCAGTTCCTTTCAGGTATTTACCTACTCTCTTTGCTGGATTCTAATCACATTTCATTGGTCAGCAGTTTTTCTGCACAAAATCCCAACAGCTGTTGATAATATCTGGTTTTGTCACCTTGTATATGTACAGATGCTTTCAAATGGCTTTTCAGTACTGGCTATTGTTTGGTAATGTTTCACTTTCTGCACTGTGTTTCTAGTAGTTGGTTTCCAAAGGTGCTAACTGAATGTGCCTCTGTCAATCCAAGATGCTTCAGTAGTTCCAGTATCTTTTGCTTTTGGTTAGGAAGATAACTTCTGTCTTCTTTCAATTTGTATTCCAAGATAATATATGATGCCCCCTAGTTGTTTCTTTGCCTATAGATCTATGACATTATCATTGCCGCTTCTTTCTTCACACAGCAAACAATCAAAATCATCAACATAGGTCAAAATAAATAATCACTAGTTGTTTTTATATCATGAGTATAAACTTATATCAGCCTTTCCTTCTCATGAGTATCATTCAGCTTTTTATTCCATGCTCTGGCTACTTGTTTGAGTACATAAATGCTTTTCTGGAGTTTACACACCTGGCTCGACAACAGTACATGTGAAAGGGATCTAGCAGTCTTAGTAGACCACAAACTGAACTTGAGTCAACAGTGTGATGTGGCAGCTAAAAAGCTCAATGTGATTCTAGCCTATGTCAATAGAATTATCATGTCTGAACTGAGTGATATAATAGTACCACTTTATTCTGCTTTGGTCAGACCTCACCTGGAATACTGTGTCCAGTTCTGGGCATCGCAGTTCAAGAAGGATATTGATAATCTGGATCGTGTCCAGAGGAGGGCAACCAAAATGGTGAGAAGTCTAGAAGCCCTGCCCTATGAGGAGTGGTTTAGGGAGCTGGGTATGTTTAGCCTGGAGAAGAGAAGGTTAAGAGGGAACTTGATAGCCAAGTTTAAATAATTGCAGGGATGTCATACTGAGGATGGAGCAAGCTTGTTTTCTGCTGCTCCAGAGATGGAAAAATGGACTCAAATTGCAGGATGAGAGATTCCACCTAAACATTGGGGATAACTTCCTGATGGTAAGAGCTGTTCAGAAGTGGAGTACAGTGTCTGGGAGTATGGTGAAATCTCCTTCTTTGGAGGTTTTAAGCAGAGGCTGGACGGCCGTCTGTCAGGAGGGCTTTGATTGTGTGTTCCTGCATGTCAGGATGTTGGACTGGATGATCTTGGTAGTCTCTTCCAGTTCTATGATGCTAAGTAAGCTCTGACTTGTGGTGAGTCAACTCAAATTAACTCTGACTTGGGAGGTTTTCTTGACAAGATTTCTTCAGATAAGGTTTTCCATTGCTTTCATTTGAGTGTGACTTGTTCAAGGCCACCTAGTGGGTTTCCATAGCTGAGTGGGGGTTCGAACCCTACGCACCCAACATCATAGCCCATAATCCAGCCATAGTCCAACACTCCAGACTACACCAAACTGGCTGTTTCCCAAGGTCTTGCCAAACCAATTTTTGGTGGAAGATACCCCAAAAGAACTCTCCGAGGTGCAGAATTGATGGATAGCTTTAAAGAGCTGTCCAAGGTGCTGAACCTATTGGGGAAGCTGCCCCAAGTAGCTGTCCAAGGTGCCAAAGCAATGATAGCTTTAAGGAACTTAAATAATGAATAAACAGATATTGTATATTCCTGCACGGCAGGGGGTTGGACTGGATGGCCCTTGTGGTCTCTTCTAGCGCTATGATTCTATGATTATATTTTTATCTAAAAGATTGGAGGCTGCTCCATTCAAAAACCTCTTCTATTTCTCCATGTAGAAAAGCAACCTTTATATCTAAATGTTCAGCATACATTTATTCCTGCAGCTGCAATGTTCAGAATTGTTCTTATTGTAGTGTGTTTCACAACTCGTGCAAAGGTCTGGTCATAATCTCCAAATTCTTGTGAGTATCCTTTGGCAACTAGCTTTGCTTTTTACCTCTGATTTTTTTCCCCTTCTGCATCGTGCTTAATTTTTAAAACCCACTTGCCTCCCACAACTTTCCTTCTTTGTGGTAGTTCTATGAATGTCCAAGTTTTGTTCTTGTGCAGGGACTCTGTTTCTTCTGCAGCTTTTCTCCATTTGTCTCTTTCACTTGCTGGCATTTTATGTAATTCAACCCATGTAGATGGTTCTGGTACTTCATACAACCTTACAAGGTAAGCAAGATGTCTGGGTGGTTTTCCTTTATTTAGTCTGTCTTAACATTTGAGTTGCACCTCTGCATCTACTTCTTGTGGATGAGATACCTTGACTGTCTCACTAGTGAGCTTCAGTGTCACACTGGATTTTTCTTGTTCTTCTGAAACTGGAGTACAGATTTTGTTGTCCAGCCCTTGTTCTATGCCTGGCCTTTCACTCTCATCAAAGTATATTGTTCTGGCTATAACAACCTTTTCATTATTTAAGTGTAGAATTCTGCAGACTTTACATTCTGTGGCATGTACCATAAGATTTATGTACTTCTGCTTTATTGTCAAACTTGTTTTTTTTTCCCCCTCTTTTGATATATATGCATAAGCCTTGGACCTAAATACTCTCAAGTATCCCACATTTGGCCTTTGTCCATTCCACAGCTCATAGGGTGTTGCCTTTTTGGCTTTAGTTGGCTTCTATTTTGAAGGTAGGTTGCTGTTGCAACTGCTTCTACTCAAACTCCTACTAGCAATCCTACACCTAGGATCATGGCCCTTATCATTTCTATTAGAGTGCAATTTTTTTCTATTCTGCCACTCCATCTTGTTTTGGGGTATATGGCACAGTTGTCTCATGTTTAATGCCTTGCTTTCTTAGAAAGTCCTCTATTAATCTTCCTGTGAATTCACCTCCATTATCTATTCTAAGAATCTGTGGCTTTCTGTTGCTCACTACTGCCACAGCTTTTATAACACTTGACTCTTTTCTTGGATTAAATAGTTGACTGTATATATGCTGTAATCATCAATAAAAGCCAGCAAATATATATTCCCACCAACTGCTTTTGTTTTCATGGGCCCACAGACATCACTGTGAATTAATTCTAGAAGGTGCTGTGTCTCACTCTTTCTCTGCTTGGGGGTCCTGCCCCTCTTGCCTGCACACAGCAAACACGCTTCATTGCACCACAGCAGTCCTCCACATATACGTCTTTAGTTAAATTTTCTTTTATAGATTCACTTATAGCTTTAATATCTTGATGTCCCATCCTCCTATGCACAATTTTAAACAATTCTCATTTGTTTGGCAATAATTGCATATTCAGTTTTGTAATCAACAACATAAAGATCTTTGCCTGCAGCAGTTGCTTGCATAAGTTTTCTATCATAAGATACAATGCACTCTTCTCCTTTTCAACAAACTTCACAACCCCTTTATGTTATGGCTTTAACAGATATTATATTGGACTGCAATTCTGATACATATAAGACATTGCTGAGGGTAATTAACTTTCTGCTGCCATATAGATTTTTGCAAGCCAAATTAATAGTTCTTATTCATTTAGATTTAAGCATTTGGATTTTTCCTATCCCATACACATAGTCCTTAATATTTTCATTTATTTCTGAAAAGAAGGCCTTGCTCCCAACCAAATGTGAACTGGTTCCATTGTCTAAATTTCCTATATTCATATAGTCATAGATCCATTTAACTGTGATACTTTTAAAGCCAATTCTTCAACTCCAAAGGCCTCTGCATAGAAATCATCTTTATCTGAATGTGTCTCCTTCAGGGATGCCTGTTTGTCTTGCTTAAATCACATCCCTTGTTTCTACTGTCTTGAGCCATTATTCTTAAAGCCATCAACATCTGATTTCTGTTGCATTTTTGAAGAGATTCTAACACTGATTTAGCAGTCTTTTCATTTCAAACGTACCTATGTCTGCTCATCACTTGCACTGGCTATGAGACAAGCCTCAGGGTCCTTGCTCTCCCACTTGTCTTCATTGTGGGTCTCTGCTCTTTGCAAAACAGCTAGCATGCCCTATGAGGAGCAGCTTGGGGCACTGGGTATGTTTAGCCCAGAGAAGAGAAGGTTAAGTGGTGACATGATAGCCATGTTGAAAAGATGTCATATTGAAGATGGAGCAAGCTTGTTTTCTGCTGCTCCAGAGACTAGGGAGATTATCAGACATGGCAAAAAATGTGGCAAAAGATCACTAGGAGAACAGGAAGGGGCAAGATTATCAGATGATGATGTCCTCCAGTGTCCCTGGGACATAGCACAGCCATGAGTAAAGCATCCCTTTCTATTAGTGGCTTGTCCCTGTCAATAAGAAAATGGAGCCTTGTCCACGGCAGTGATACACCCCTGAAATGGCTGAAGGACATGGGTGTCTGGTAAGGTTGCCCTTCCTGTTCTCCTCCTATTCTTCTGATGTGGTTGGGAATGTGATTTTTTGGCTGATAATCTCCTTAGACATGGAGCAATGGATGCAAACTGTAGCAAAAGTGATTCCACCTAAACATTAGGAACCTTCTGAGAGTGAGAACTGTTAGTGGAATACATGGCCTCAGAATGTGATGGAGTCTCCTTGTTTGGAAGTTTTTAAACAGAGGTTGGATGGCCATCTGTCAGGCATGCTTTGATAGGGTATTCCTGCATGGCAGGGAGTTGGACTAGATGGCCCTTGTGGTCTACAGTTCTAATCAAGAACATTACTGTTCTGGAAAGGTTTTACACAATGGTGTGATAGAACCAGGACTTGCTATGTTGGTGCTCCAGGACTGTTTGATTAAAAGGGATGATGGAATCATCTGCTGCCTCATCCCCAATGCTTCCCTGTTCTTTCTGAGTTCACATACAATGTACATGGTAGATGTGTAGGAAGTTGGTTTTCTAGTAATGATACACTATTATAATCAAATGCACTATTGTTCAAATCCCTATTATTATCCCTATTCTTATTTTGAGGTTCCTTGGTCTTAAAAGAACAGTTACAAAATATCTTACAAAATACAAAACACGGTGATGAGAACTGCTAGAACTGATATGGCAATCTTAGGAGACCTTAACTGTCATGATGAGTACCCACAATTCAAAATTTTCCATGAAATCACTGGTTTTTGCCATTCATTGAGCTCTTTATCTAAAACAGGCATGTCAGATACACACTGCAATATTTCCTACCATTTCTGACTCCAAATTCAGTCCATAAGCCAGAAAATGCTGCCTTCTTCCTTAACGAAATAGCAATGTATGGGATTTATACCAATCAAGCATTTTAAATCTATCTATCTATCTCATGGTTCTCTCCAGTGAAAGTGGAAAATGTCAAGAGAGAGTGCTTTCCTTTTGGCCAGTAGGCTACATATATCCATTTAAGTAACCAGACAGGCAAACGTATTAATCAAAGGAAGAAATGACCCATACAAATAGTTAGGTTCATACTGTGGTGGAAAAGAACAACTTATTTTTGTATAAAATGATTGGTCTAGGAAAAGATAGTCATCAACTAGCCTTCTTTCCTGTTGGGTTTCTGTCTCTAAGTAGAATGTAATGGTTAGTTATAAATAAAAATGTTTTAAATAATCAATTCATATTTAAATAATATGCAACAACCTTCTTATTAAATCTAACTCTTTAGAAGTAACAAGCAGCTTGACATTAGAGATGGGAGTGTCATCAAATAGCCACAAAATTCCAGCTCATTCATATATTTTATTATGGAATTTATTAGATTAGTCAGCAATTGTAGAGAATTTAGCCCCAAACCCAATGTTCCTCCTGACTCTGTAATGCAATGTTGTATCTTAAGTTTGAATTTCCATTTTAAATGACAGTCACACATTGTTTTCTTTGCCTTTGAGTTGTGTTTTATGTGGGAGTTCCAACTTCTGAACATGTTTCTGGGACCATACCCCTAAAGGGAAAGAACTAAACTAAATTAGGAACAAGTTTTAGATTATGGTTTTCCCATTGGACTATGGCTATATTTTCGGTGTTTCAGAATATGTGGCCTGGAGAAACATGTCATTCAAACCTATGTCCTCATGGGAAAAAGATTACAAATGCATTATACATTCTGTGTCCCCTACCCTGTCCCACTAAAAGTGGATTTATCCACAAAAGCTCATACCAAAAAAAAAAAAAAAAAAAAAAAGACTTAAAGGTGCTACTACCTCCTGAAAAGTTCTTTTTCTGGCATAAATTGTGGAGTTCTGAACTCCCCCCACCAGACCTTATTTTGCTAATGTGAAAGAGACTTCCCAGGCACTAAAGTGGAGTGAACAGAGCTCTGTTCACTTTCTGGTTTAAGATCTCACCTAATCTCGTGAAAAGACACTCATGCAGGAAATTAGAAACAAAAACAAAATAAACACACAAAAAGTTAACACAAGCACATACACACACTTAAAAAGTCCCAAGTACCCAAGGGGGTGTCATAAAAAAGTGTACCCTACCTGGCTGTCACAATCTTGACTGGAAGTGTTTGTCAATTGATGCTGCATTCATGTGAGTACAATGGCATCTTGGTTCAAATGCCAGCAAGGGCGGCAACAAATTGCTAAGGGAAATCTATTGACGGCTTGAGCCACCTATAAAAAGGAATGGGTTTTTAACCAAATATGATTGTGAAAGAGTGATACTGTCTGGTATGTTCACCCTTTCACAATCATTATGCATCCTTATGATGCCTTATTTGCTGTGTCTGATAAAGTCCTAACACAGCTACATCTTTGAAAATCTCTAGAAAATATTGATTAATTCATTTTACAGTATTTATATGCCACTTGTCATGCACAGTTATATGCTACCTGTCAAGTACATTCTATATCTAGGCAGTGTTCAATGATAAAACTACAATTCAAAATACATTATAAAAAGTTCTACAACACCCAGATTTTAAAATACAGCTATCTCAGATACCTGATACATGTATATGTGAACGTATGCTATTTCTTTCTGCTAAGTTGTTTGTTTATTTGATGTGTATATAGAATCATAGAATTGCAGAGTTGGAAGAGACCACGAGGGCCATCCAGTCCAACCCCCCTGCCACGCAGGAAATCTTGATCAAAGCATCCCCGACAGATGGCCATCCAGCCTCTGTTTAAAGACCTCCAAGGAAGGAGACCCCACCACACTCCGAGGGAGTGTGTTCCACTGCCGAACAGCTCTTACTGTCAAAAAGTTCCTCCTCATGTTGAGGTGGAATCTCTGTTCCTGGAGCTTGCACCCATTGCTCCGTGTTCCAGTCTCTGGAAGGCAGAAAACAAGCTTACTCCATCCTCAGCGTGACATCCCTTCAAATACTTAAACAGGGCTATCATATCGCCTCTTAACCGTCTTTTTTCCAGGCTAAACATACCCAGCTCCCTAAGTCTCTCCTCATAAGGCATCGTTTCCAGACCTTTCACCATTTTAGTTGCCCTTCTCTGGACACGCTCCAATTTGTCAATATCCTTTGTGAATTGTGGTGCCCAGAACTGGGCACAGTATTCTAAGTGAGGTCTGACCAAGGCAGAATAGAGTGGCACTATTACTTCCCTTGATCTAGACACTATACTTCTATTGATACAGCCCAAAATCGCATTGGCCTTTTTAGCTGCCGCATCACACTGTTGGCTCATGTTCAACTTGTGGTCTACTAGGACTCCTAGATCCCTTTCGCACGTAGTCTCGTTCAGCCAGGTCTCTCCCATCCTATATTTATGCATTTCATTTTTCCGCTCTAAATGCAGTACTTTACATTTCTCCGTATCGAATTTCATTTTGTTAGCTTTGGCCCAGCTCTCCAGTCTATCCAGGTCATTCTGAATTTTGATCCTGTCCTCTAGGGTATTAGCCACTCCTCCCAATTTGGTGTCATCTGCAAATTTAATAAGTATGCCCCTAATTCCCTCATCCAAGTCATTGATAAAGATGTTGAATAGCACTGGGCCCAGGACCGAACCTTGTGGCACCCCACTGGTCACATCTTTCCAAGACGAAAAGGAGCCACTGCTGAGCACCCTTTGGGTTCGGCCAGTCAACCAATTACAAATCCATTGAATAGTTAACTTGTCTAGCCCACATTTTACAAGCTTGTTTGCAAGAATGTCATGGGGAACCTTGTCAAAGGCCTTACTGAAATCAAGGTATGCGATGTCCACAGCATTCCCTTCATCTACCAAGCTGGTAACTTTATCAAAAAAAGAGATCAGATTAGTCTGGCATGACTTGTTTCTCTGAAACCCATGCTGACTTTTTGTGATTATGGCATTGCCTTCTAAATGTTCACAGACTCTCTGTTTAATGATCTGATCTAGAATCTTCCCTGGTATTGATGTCAGACTAACTGGACGATAGTTGTTGGGATCCTCTTTTTTCCCCTTTTTGAAGATGGGAACAACGTTTGCCCTCCTCCAGTCTGCTGGGACTTCTCCTGTTCTCCAGGAGTTCTCAAATATTATTGCCAATGGCTCTGAGATTATATTTGCCAGCTCTTTTAATACTCTTGGATGTAGTTCATCTGGTCCTGGAGATTTAAATTCATTTAGATTAAGAAGGTATTCCTGTACTACCTCTTTACTTATTTTGAGCTGGATTTCCCCTATTGTGTCCTCTATTCCATTATCCTCAGGTTGGTCCTCCTTTTCCTTTTCTGAAAACACTGAGGCAAAGAAGGTGTTGAGTAATTCTGCCTTTTCTCTGTCCCCTGTTAGCATTTTGCCGTCTTCTCCACGTAGTGGCCCTATCATTTCCTTCTTCCTCCTTTTGCTGCGGACATACCCAAAAAAACCCTTTTTATTGTTCTTAACCTCCCTAGCAAGCCTGAGCTCATTCTGCGCTTTAGCTTTTCTGACTTTACTCCTACACGTGTTCGCTATCTGTTTGAATTCTTCTTTGGTGATTTCCCCCCTTTCCATTTCCTATACATGTTCCGTTTAAAACTTAGCTCCATTGAAAGTTCTTTAGTCATCCATCCTGGTTTCTTGAGACACCTCCCATTTT
Source organism: Gambelia wislizenii (assembly GCA_030847615.1). NCBI lineage: Eukaryota > Metazoa > Chordata > Lepidosauria > Squamata > Crotaphytidae > Gambelia > Gambelia wislizenii. The sequence goes on from JAUMIR010000004.1 coordinate 41,304,274, forward strand.
TCTTCCTCAATGGTACTGTTTGAAATTGTGCCTTCAGTATCTCCTTTTTAAGAAAGTCCCATCCGTCTTGAGGTCTCTTCTCTTTTAGTATTCCTGACCATGGGATCACCCCCAGTATTTCCCTGAGTTTATTGAAATCAGCTCTCCTAAAGTCAAGCATGTGTGTCTGACTATGCCTGGTTTCTCCTTTCCATTGTATAACAAACTCCAGGAGAACATGATCACTCTCACCTAAGGATCCCACCACTTGCACCCCATTAACCAGGTCATCTCTGTTGGTTAGGATCAGATCTAAAATAGCTGACCCCCTTGTTGCCTCTTCCACCTTTTGGACCATGAAATTGTCTTCCAGGCATGTAAGGAATTTGCTAGACCTTGTAGTTTTGGCTGAGTTAGATTGCCAGCAAATATCAGGATAGTTGAAGTCCCCCATCACTACTACATCTCTCCTTTCTGCATATATCCCACTCATCAGCTGGAAAGGCTTATGGAGCAGTTTACCTATCAATTAAAATAAGAAAACCACCATGGGTTCTGTTTACAGCAAATAGAACAACATACAGCATACAGTCATCCAAAATAGAGGGCGTCAAATCTCTTTCATTCTGTTCAATATCTGGTACAGATATTTTAGTGTCCAAAATATGATAAAGAATTTGCTAGGAGAGCTTCCACAAACAGAGGGATCCATAGAAAAGATTCCACAAGCTCTGTGTCATAACTCTGTGGCAAAGCACATCCTTTGTACTCAAAAGGCTCTAGCTTAGTCTCTAGTTTCCCCACTAGTAGGAGACGGAGACTCCATTCAAAGTCTGGGCAGTTGTTGCCAGTCAATCTATAAACATTAATGAGCTGGCTTGATATAAATCAACTTTCTTTATTTTCAGGGGAGACACTCATGCTTCTTATTGGGGTCATACCTCACATGGTAAAAGAACCCCAAAAGAAGGCTTACCATATATTCCTGCATATAAGAGTGCTTTTTAACACTTGAAAATCTCCTCAAAAGTGGGGGGTTGTTTTATATGCCCAGCAGATCTTTTTCCTTGCTGTGAGAATGACTGCCTTGTCTTTGAAGTGGTAAATTCCCTGGGCAGTTTCCCCAGCAGATCCTTCCTCCTGCTGTGAGAATGGCTGCTTTGCCTTTGAAGTGTTAATTGCCCTCCATTTAGGGACTGTATTTTGGTAAACTTGTCAGGAAGATTTCCATTTGCATAGTTTTGGGGATTTCTTCTGCAGGAATTTGCAAGTCTGCCAATGTGGCTCTAAAATCATTAATGTGCTCATTCAAAAATTTGGGATTTGATAGCTTCATATTAACCAACTTCATTATTAATGAAACCTTACTTTCCAAAGATTGAACACCACAGAGATTTTTCAAAGTATCCCATGCTTTTTAAGCTGTTCTCAGTCCTTTAATTTCACAGACTATTCCATCATCTACAGCCACTGAGCTGGCTGGCTGGTGGGCGGCAGGCTTTCCAGCCAGGTGGCTGGCTGGACGGGGGGGGGGGGGAGTCTATATTTTAACTTAAAAATTGGGGGGGGTTCGTCTTATGTGCCCAGTTATCTTATATGCCAGAATACATGGTATTTGATTATTCTGATACTCATGGAGAAACACAGGAGAGTGGATGTTACATAGACAACCTAGAGCAGTTGCATTGATTTACAGTAAAATGACAGCTAAAAGGCTGCAAACCTATAAACATTACAATTGAAGTAGAGATAGGTGAAAATTTTCATTTCAGTTTGCTTCTGATAAGAATTTATAAAAACTTGCCAATTCCTTCCTGTTCAGGACACATAGAACTTGTGTGAAATATGGGACAAATAACAACTAAAAAAAAAGAGAGAGATCCATTCAGAGGATGGAGCAAGCTTGTTTTATGCTGCTCCAGAGACTAGGGAGATTTTCACATGGGCTATATATCCCGTGGCAAGAGCAGAACAGGGTCGGGAAAGGTTTTCCCTTTCGGACGACGTTGACCCCGTTCTGTCCTGCATCCATCCTACTCCCGTGACTGTTCCAGAACAATGTAATCATGATTTTTCATCGTGAATAGACCTCCCGTTCCGTTGCTATAACGCGATCACAGGTGTGCGAACAGGAGCCCCGTTCCTGTTCCGAAATGACAGCTGTGGAGGGGAGGTCCATTCCGAGCAATTCCTGGTACGATCTGGACATCCAGGTAAGTGGCACCCTTTATTTTACCCTCCCTGTTTTGATTATGTGATTTAAATAGTGTTTTTGTGCTTGATGAACTGATTTTATGTTTGGGGGAGCTTTATTTTTTAAATTTACCGTCCGGCGTTATCACGTGATAACGTGATAATGTTTCAGAGAGCCGGTCGTAAAAGCAGCCTTACGACGGCTACATTTACGGCCAGCCAGCAAGGGGAGGGGGAGCCCATTCCTGCTGCGGAATTAAGGTGAGTGTGTGAAAGATTTATGTTATTCCATGACAGGAATGGGAGAGGAGGTAGCGGGGCAGTAACGGGGCATTTTGGCCCCGTGTGAAAATCTCCTAGAACACAGAACAATGGATGCAAGCTCCAGGAACAGATATTCCACCTCAACATTAGGAGGAACTTTCTGACAGTAAGAGCTGTTCAGCAATGGAACACACTCCCTCGGAGCATGGTAGGGTGTCCTTCCTTGGAGGTCTTTAAACAGAGGCTGGATGGCCATCTGTCAGGGATGCTTTGATTGTGATTTCCTGCATGGCAGGGGGTTGGATTGGATGGCCCTTGTGGTCTCTTCCAACTCTACAATTCTATGATTCTAAGATTCTATGAGCCAGGGTTTCCAATAAATATGTGTTAGTTTGGGGGAAAATAACAATTCGGGAAAAGTGAAAGTTAAACTGACAGGCTTGTCCATCCTTACTATGAATTGGTAAGAATTTCATTCCATTCATTTTTTATCAGAATTGCACCAAAACTGAAAAATTTGAATGTGTTGCAGGGGGGCAGATTTGCCCATATCTTTCTTTGAACACTTAAGTCTTTAAGGTCTGTGTCTGAATCCCTGTGTTCTTTGTTAATTCGTCTTGAGAATTCTGAATTATGTTTACCACTATTCTATTTAGGATGTTTCTCATACGGCAAGCAAGTACAATGTGGTTGTATAAGTGGGAGAGAATGTTGCTTCTGTTCATTTTTGAAGAATTGACCAAACGTCTAATTTACCAAACCTCTTATTGTTCCCCCATCTTTGGGATGGAAAAAAACTTGAGGTTTTTGTTTGTTTGTTTGTTTGTCTTTTAAATCAGAATGCAGGATAAATGGACAGATTTCTGTATTCCTACCTAGGAGTCAATCCCACTGAATTCACCAGAGTTTATTTCTGGGTAGACATGCAATTTAAATTGTCTGTGGCTATATATGATAAAATATTTTGGCATGATTTGGAGTAGTCATGTGAAAGACTAGGTTTGTGATGTAAGAGTGATATTTTAGATGTTCCCTCACAGCAAAGCTCAGCATTCTGTGAAAAGGAAGTCCCAGTTCTTTGAAAATCCACCCCAAATTATGTATGCAATGATGTTCTAAACATCTGGTTCTTAAGCCTGAAGCATGCATGACAGGGGTCTTACAAAGCCATATATTGGTTCATACTAGGGGCCAACCCTGGCTAAGGGTTAATCCATTGCTCCTTGCTTATAGCACGAAGACTTGCCTTTTCTCTTACCTCCCTATCAACACATCAGAGATTTACATCCTCATGTAGAGGCACCTAGAATTTATTGCAATTTGGCCTGGGCAGTAAATCTACACATCAGCACACAGGGCTTTCTTGCTACACAATTTATGCACTGTGATGAACCTAGCCTTGGTGTCTCCAACGTCAAAGGGCACTAAGCTGCTTAGCGGGAGTAAACCAAGCAGTGACAAAACCTCCTCCTCCTCCCTCCCCCATGGAAAAGAAGGGACACAATGCAAGTAACAGATAAAAGCTTACCATCCCACTTGCCCCTATAAATATTCGCATTGCACTCTTGCTTGGTAGTTATTGTTATTTTCCCTCCTTTTACGTGTTTTATGTATATATTTCCCTTCCCACTCCCTATTTTATTCTAAGCGCCTTGGAGAGTTCAACTGTCGCCCAAGGCTTCAAACTAATTTTCTCTTCAGAAATGATTGCAGAGAGCGCATGCATAATAAATCCCGTTATTGCTCTTGTTATTAAAATGGGTTGTTAGGGAAGTGGACTTGGAGGCCTTTCTGTCTGATGACAGCAGTTCTTCTTAGCTTGGCGCTTATGTGTTATTGACAGGCACTCCCAGGTTTTTAAAAGAGAATAAAAAAAGAGAAGGACCTGAAGCTGCTATTTAATAGTGAGAATGTTGGGAATCATCAGTCCATATGTTGGTTGAGTTTTGGGAAATGACATGATTCTGTTGTCCATGTGGATTCACTGATAGAAACAGAGACTCTCTGGATTACTTGCAAGAGTTGCTAAATTATTGTTGATTCTGAAGAAGTGGGTTCAAGAGCAACTAGTAGAAACTAGAGCATCTTTATTTATTAATTAAAATACATTTCAAAGATGAAAACATATTGAAAGAATAAAAAATTGGGAATTATATGAAACTAGCTGGACTTGGCATACCATATGCTGTTGAAAAACTCCCCAAAAAACATTCTGTAGACTTCATGACAACCCTATAAGGTAGGCTGGTGGATTTTTAAATCCCACCTCCCCCTTCTCAGCATTCCACACTTTTCCTGGAATTGCTGAGGGTGACTCGCTCTGTTGCCCTGCTGCCGCCACTGCTGCCAGTTGACTGCCTGGGTCCTGTCACAGCGGCATCCCCCCGCCACTGCCAGTTCTCTATAATTCTCTATAATTCTCTATTCATACTTAATTGCACAAGACTTCTTCTGTCCATGGTTGTTGATGGGGGGGGGGGTTCCTTGCTCTTTCTAGGGAAAAAAAATCATGAAGAATAGAATGTAAAGAATGCTGATAGATTCATGTGGCTTATGACTGTAATAGTAGCATGCACACTGATGGTGGCCCAGTCTCTTCTTCAGATCTTGGTTTGCTAGAGATGAGAGTCCCTCCATCTCCTATTGATTTCACTATGCATCTTCTTAGTGTCATATAGGGCTGATCATGGCAGGCAGGGGGGTTGTATGTAGTTGTTACTCACATTGGATGAAGGTGTGTGGCCTTTTTTTAACCTATATTGTGCACTCAGAAAGGGAGTAGCAGTGATAATTTGGTTTTGTTACATTGAATTGGCTTTGTAGACATTAATAAGATATGTGTCCGAACATATATGGGAGAAATGATTGAGATACATTGGACTGCTGAATCAAAAACTATTCTTTCTCAGCATAAACAGAGGTGTTATGAAAATAAAAGTCAAGAAGGATGTACACCCTCCTAAATTCTTTGGAAGAAGTGTGGGGTAAAAACGTAATAAAAATAAGCAAACTCCTGTATTGGGGGTGATTTTTTTTTTTAAAAAAATATGCAGCTGGGTACAAAGGTGACAAGAGATATCCTTCAGACATTAAAATAGTGGCATGGTAGGCTTTTAGCCATATTTACTTTCCCGTTGGCTTCTTTCTTTCTTTCTTTCTTTCTTTCTTTCTTTCTTTCTTTCTTTCTTCCTTTCTACTTGGAATATGTACAGTCTATCTTTGAACTAAATTCTCTGTAACATTTATTGCCATGTATGCCAATCATGCAGGTCTTTTTTTATAAATAATTGTCCCTGTTGTTGGACAGATGGCAATTATGTGGGAAGGACCACTGTGGCTGACATTATCCATGTGTTACCAATCCTTTCCTATTGTGATAGCTTGTTGTAAGATATGAAGGGCTCCCATCAAGGTGCACAGAAGAATCACTGAGTTTTTTCAAAGTCTCCCCCTTCCAGTTTGAAATGTAGACTCTGGTGCTTTAAAGGGTTTCCATCTCTAAGCAGACTTAGAAGAAAATAATTCATGTCCAAGGGAATGTGAAAGCAATTACAGAAATGGACACCAACCAAGCCATTTTCAGGTATTCATAGAAAACTGGCACTTCCTGAATATTGAATCACACTAGGTGCTGGCTTTCTATAAATATATATATAAAAATCAATAATTATCACTGAAACGCTTTGCTAACACTGGAGAGTTAGAAAGGGGAAATAGAAATGCCATTTCTCTGCTACTATGTTAAGCAGGGGAAAAGTCCCTCTTGGACACTCATTTTTATTAATATATCTTATAGCCTTACACTGTGAAATTACTCTCAACTGTCCCATTTGTATTTTTTTTTAAAAAAAGGAGGTGTATGCTTTTCATATAAAAAAATGGTAAATTTCAAAGATGTATTTCATTGTCCACCAAACTCTTTATGAAAGTACAACCTAATTAATTCATATTGATATAATTCAAACATTTTACTTGAAAGTTAAAAAAAATTAAAAAGCACGTTAAGGCCCAATTTATAGGTGTGCTGAGAGAGTATGTCCAGATTCTCCATAAGTTGTATTACACAATGTCCATCATAATCTGTTTTTAAGTGGCGACACTTCCACTAGTAATGGAAGATCAACATATGTCCCATATGCAACTATTGATCTTCCATTACCAGTGGAAGTGTAGCCACTGAAAAATAGATTGGGTATGTATGTGTATACAGCATGTCCTCCCAAAGTGTATATATCCTTAGCAGCTTAAAATTCTGGATTTTATTTTTTGCATATATTTTTTTAAATATACACTCTTATCAAGAGTAAAGATTACAATAGTAGAGAAGTGTCATGAAATTACAAGAGAAACTTTAAGGGACGTTTGCAACTCTATGCTTCAATAACGTGAGCAATGCATTGCTGTGCAGGGATAACAATTTGAACACCGTACATAAAATTGTAATTTAAGATGGAATTTGTAACTCTGATTAAACCATTATTATAATGTTTATCCTTCAATATAAATGTATTTTCTTAGTCTTCAAATAATCACCATAGCTAGCTATGGCCACACCAGGCTAAATCCAACTACTGGTATGTCTTTTTGTCATTGGAAAATGCTCCCAAGTTGCATTCTCCTAATGCCTTTGATGTTCCAGCAGCTCTCAGAGTTTGGGAAAAGTAAAGCAAAAAGAAATAAATAAGCAAGAAAACAGATCATCATAGTTACAAGCATAAAAAGCTACAAATCTGTCAGTCTGCAGAAATGTTTCCTTCATTGTTAGTGTGATTTATTGGAACAGCTAATTTTCAACAAGTCCCTCCCCCTCATTCCATTCTTTAAACTACAATAGAAAAGCTGCAAACAGAACAAGCTAGAGGATAGAAGCTGGTGGCTATGGGACAATTTAAGTAATAATCTCATTTGCTTTGTAGTATTAAAAAAGGCAATAAGGGGCTATTTACTGAGTGAATAAACACAGAATGAATCACAAAGAGCTCTTTATTGCACATATACTGCAAGGCTAAGGAGATTGTTGGTTTCTGCAAGATGCAATGAGAAAATCTTCCTTCATGTGCCATAGTTGGAGACCCTTGAAGTGCTGGAATGCATTTATTAATCCTTGACTATGCTCAGTGTGTGTACAATATTAACATAAAACAAGCCTGTTTGTGAATGCAGATTAGACAGTCACATGAACATAATTATAATTTAATGTAGTCAGGTTTTTTTTTAAGGCAATCATTGATGGACACTGGTTTCAGGATTCACTTTCATGCAGAAGTATGAAATCCCAACGGAATGGCTTCAGTTTTTCTATGCATGGGATGTGTCCTTTCTGAATCTTCGTTTGCGAAGTAAAGCCAGAGAGAAAGTACTAGAGAGAAGTAGAGTATATGTTTGTCATAAAATGAATGATAGGCAGCTTCTGCCCATTGCCTGCATCTGTTCATGTGCTAACATCTGGAGACAAAATTAACAGCTCAGTTCTATGCATGCCCATTCAAAAGTCAATCCCACCCCTTGAGTCATTTTATTGGTTTTTGCATTTTTATTGATTTATGTTCACAATTTGCCATAAATTAGGCCAAGAGAGTATGACAGGCCCATCTAGCGAGCTTACAGGCTTGGGTATGAATCTAGATCTTTCCACTCTTACTGTGCTACTCTGTCCACTATTTTACCCAACAAGCAGGCAAGGTAATGATCAGACAGTACCCTGGAATAGATGTAATTATAGCACACAAATTCATGTAAGATCATGCCTTCACTTCATTCTTAGATGTTCTTTATTGCTATGAACCATGAAGAAGTGCAAGGAATGGACAGAAGCTGCCTGTCACTCAGTCCATGGACACTGTTACTGTAACTAAAAAGGTTGGTTAGGGGAGGAAAATAATGGTGGTGGTGGTGGTGGTGACTATGGTGATGATGATTTAAGGTAATTTTGCAAAGAACTAAATACAGTCATGCACCATAACCTCCTAGTTTTAGATGTGGGAAACATCCTGAGAGAACATTTTGAACATCGCTGTACTGTACCCATAATTGCCACACATATTGAGGCAACTGCATTTGGTTCATAGATGTGCAAAGTACTCGCCCATGACCTTTCCTGGTTTGGTTTTTGCCTTCAACGTGCAGGGCTTTTTATGTACTCCTGTGGAGAAGGAAATATCCACACTTCCATTGCATATACAGTATGTGGAGAACTTCCTCATACAACCAGAGGAATTTGCATGATGAAGCTTTGTATCACCTACACACTAGCAATGACAATAATGCTTGGTAAAGTAGAAGACAGTAGGAAAAGAGGAAGATCGCATTACAGATGGATTGACTCAATCAAGGACGCCACATCCCTGAGTCTACAACACCTGAGCAGGGCTGTTGAGGATAGGGTTACTTGGAGTTCTCTCACTCACAGGGTCGCCATAAGTTGAAGTCAATTTAACAGTAATTATCAACAACAATATGTGTTGGAGTGAACATATGTAGCTTTAAAGTGTGAAGAGAGGGATACGCACATACAAAGGGGACCCTGGTGGCACAGTGGTTAAATGCCAGTACTGCAAGCCACAATGAGTTTGATTTCAGAGGGCTCCAAGATTGACTCAGCCTTCCATCCTTCCATAGGTCAGTAAAATGAGTACACAGACTGTTGAGGGCAATTAGCTAAAAAAAATATTGTAAACCACTTAGGGAGGGCTTTGGCACTGATAAGCAGTATATAAATATCAATGCTATTGCTATTGCTACAAACCCTGGCCACATTGAACAATGCTGAAATCCGCCTTCAGAACTTTATGATGAATGTGCAAAGGTCAGAAACAGAACTAGTATTTATACGGAAGTTGGTAGTATGGCCTATGTGTATATGCCAGAGCATTGAAAGGGCACATTTCCAAGGTATGATATACCCCTTCCCATTTTAAATCCATATGCATTCACCCGAGAATATGAACAGGATTTATGGTTTTGAACTGTGGTGCTTGTAAAGTCTTCTTTAAAAAAAGTTGAACGGGAGTTATTTTAGAATCAATTTACTTCTTTATTTCCAGCTAATATTTAAGATTGGGTGGGCAACTGTATAGGGGGCATTTTTCCACCTTCATCTCATCCAGAGTCTTCTGGGGCTATACTTAGGGGCCCCAAAGGCTGCATGTGGCTCATGGATTACAGTTGGCCCACCCCTGATTTAAGGGGTCTGTTAGACCCCAATAATTCTTTGAGAATGTCAAAATAATGGTATATCAAATTATGCGGCTCTTGGTTGTTTCTGACTGAATCTTATGACTTACTTTTATCTACCATTTTGATGTTGGCTTTTAAAAAGTTTTATTGTATTATTATTGGATGGTTTTAAATATTTTGCAAAACTGGTATAGAAGTCTGGGCAGAAATGTCTATATAAATTAATGAATGTCAACATAACAGTGCTTAGTGCTAGTAAGAAAGAAGAAAGGAGGCATAAAATGTTGTGATAAATTTACATTTTTAAAGTCCATCACCTGAGCTCAAAAGGCATAGGTGTGTTTGTCTGGGTATATTTAAAAATGGTTAAGTAATATTGAAATGGTGCTAAGGGAGCTGCTAATAGTTAGTTGACAGATCTTTTTGGTTTATATGTTCAACTTGCCTTTGATGGTTGATTTTGTGAAAGAGTGGCTTTCAAGATTTTTAATTCAATCTTTCGGCATTCAGCCTCTGTCAACATTTGCAGCAACAACCTGGCTTGGGGAGGGAGGTTCTGGCTCCTGAGAATGGAGCCTTCATGTTCAAGACAGTTCTCTCAGTAAGATGTGGTTTTGGCTCAGCCATCAAAACCACTTACACCTGGTTTATTTCAGCAGTACTGGGCAGGATATGGTTTAGGACCTGGAGTGCATGTGCCCCCAAATAGCAGATGTTCCATAACATAACATACAACTCCCAGAATCATTTACAGCAAAAATCCAAATTTGCATGACCAACGTAAGCTGAGTAACAATTTCAAGACAGGTTCCATCTATAATGTATATGGCTAAAGTTGCCACATGGGCCAGAATTAGTCATTAAGACCAACCAAGCAATTTGGATGCTGTCCCTTTCCTGAACACACTTTGAGAGAAGTACTCATTTAACTTGCTTATAAGCTCCCTCCCTTGTTCCCTATGGCTAGATCCCTGAGGAGGGCAAAGAAAAGTTTTGCACTCATTCTTTCATGCAGTAGCACCTGGTGGATCCCATCCTAGTGGGAAAGTGAATCTAATCTGAATTTTAGTCTGAACTCTAAGGAGCTATTCAAGATGTTGAACTTATTTTATTGATATGGTCCAGCACCTTGGATGGCATTTTTAACATGGAAAACAGCAGCCACCACTGTTTTCATCCTTACTTCCCCCTACAAAAGCAGACACAGCTGAATTAAATTCAAAGCTGGGAAATGTTACTTTTGGAGACTACAGTTTTCAGAGTCCAGCATGGCCAGGGGTTTAGCTGTTTGGGGGACTGGGAGATTTGTAGTCCCCCAAACTACATATTTTTTACCCTAAGCTCTGAGAAAAACTAAGTTAAAATAGGCTTAGTTTCAACTAAGCTAATTGTTAACTTACAAGTTCATCTCAGTATGACATGGGAGCATAAATGTGAAAAATACCTGACATTTCCCCTGCCAATGGAATTATGTAAAGCTTTTACATGCTTGCACTCTGAACAAATGGATACAATGGTGAAATAGGGAAGATCCTATGGTATCCCAGTACAAAATAAGTTGTGTATCTGTGGTGAGCCAATTCCGGAAGATTTGGCTCATTATATATTTGAGTGTCAGATATATACTGACATTAGAAAAAGTTATTTAGAGCCTTTCCTAAAGAAAATGAAATAGTTGGGGGGGGGGGAAGAGAAACTTAGTTTTCTGTTACAACCAACAAATCAACATGTGATTCAGAGTGTCGCTGCATTTGCAGCAAAAGCTGCCAGATCGAGAGAGAAAAAATTCTGCAGTTCATTTCAGCTAATTGTCATAGGAACCAGAAGATATGAGAGTATAAAATGACTTTGTATGACACAAAAGGTTAAATTTTACTTTTCGTTTGTGACTGTAATGTGATTTGTTTTATAATATATGCTACTTACTTCAAGTTTAGGTATATATTTTATTTAGTTAATTTTAATTATGATGTTGTAATTGTATGAAAATGTGGATGTTTTGTACTATTTTATGTTTTTTGTTAATCTTTGCAATGGTCTTTGGACTAAGCAATAAACATTTTCCATACAAGTTCATCTTAGAAGGCACAGGGTACACATGGACAATCAATCTAGAGAAGGCGATGGAGGAGTCATCCCTTAGAAGCCACACCAACATTCAGAAGGAAGCTCCTGATTAATTAAGCCAGTTCCCTAGAAGATCAAGAATTGCTGGAGTTTCCTCAAAGTCCAGTGTCTCAACCTGTAGACTTGGAAATGGGAAAGCACTTGTTAAGTGCCTCAGGAAGTCAAGATCTGCTTCTTTAAGAGACATGGCTCTACCCAGAAATGCAGTCCTTATTGTGAAAATCTAAGGCTTTTTCCAAGCCTAGGTTTTGACTCATCTGGTTGCCCATTGTGACAGTAGAGGAAGGAGCACTGAATTTCAGCAGCTTATTTATCATTATTTCTCATTGTTACTTGGCTTTACACCCCCTCCCCTAATAATTCACAATTCAGTTTATTAGACACTTCACATGGTTTCTAGTAGACCAGGGCAACCCAAACATAGAGACTTGTGGGGGTCACTAGGGCCTACAGAGGTGTAATGGAGATTCCCCAGAATCAAACATGCATAGGACTTGATTAAGCAAACCCCACCACTTAGACAGTCATTAGGTTGGAATGTGCTAATCTTCACTGGATGCACCTGGCAGTGAGTCATACTCCAAAGCAAACAGTGATCAGAATCCCCATTATCCACAAAATGTCTTTCCCTGGCATCTTTTCCTCTCTACAATAAGGAGGTGCCCATAAGCCCATTAACTTTAATGTCTCAACCAATTAGTGGCAATCAGCATAGCTGGAGCTTCCATTGTTTAACCATGGGAAACTCATCTAAGCATTGTTATCTCACTCAAAACACCCCTTAAAGGTAAGATATTGGGTATAAATATTACCCCAAATTATAGCCATGTGTGCACAGTTTTTCTTGTACCGTTACTCTATGGGACCACTGTTGCACCCTCAGTTTCAAGACTGAGTTTCTTTGCTGCACAAATCTCTGCTCCTTGGACAGGTAACTATAGCCCACTTTTCCAAAACTATTTCTCTATCCAAGTGTTTCCTCCTGATTCTTTGTTAGCCTTGCATGGTTGTCTTGTGAGTGTATGTGCATGTGTGAATTCTTCCATGATTATTTTCTATTAAAACCATTTTTATTTTATTTTTGCTTCAAGTCTCATCAGTGAGTACTGGTATACATAGGTGCACAAGGTCCCATAAGTTACCTGGCCTCTCACAGCCATACCTTTGAGCTAATTAAAATTCCCCAATATAATATTGAATTTTCTGGGTCATGAGTGGGTCCCATGGTCCCCCTCCCCCTGTAATGCAGGTAACAGTGTGACTTGTCCAAGATCACTCAATGGTTTTTTCCTGGCTGAGCAGGAACTTGAACCCTGGTCCTAGTACAGAGTATAACACTCAAAACACATGCTGGTTGGCAGTAAGGTACCTATAGTACCTTCATTCTGAAATTTTTATGCCTTTATGTATTGTAAATATTTCAAAACTTCTTAGGAGACCTGATGAAAGTTGTCTACTTGTTACTACAGCTACAGATAACATAAAATGTGTGCTTGTTTTCCTTCATCAAATGTTAGAGGATCTGTCTATCTTATGCATATCTTTAGCTGTCTTGAAGTCTTCTAGATTCTGCAAGCCTTACAAACTTGAAAACATTCCGTAATAAACTAGGGAAAACATACCACCCAATCTGAATGACACAATGGGTTAGAAGTTTACCTCCTACAGCTCTGTATGGCCTAAGTCCATTCTTCCTATGGACTAGGGTGACAGACTGGGTGAATGGGTTGTTGTTGATTGTGAGATCTTCTTGATCTCTAAACAGTTTTTAAAACATGGTACTGGGCTGCAGTGTTATCATTTGTGTGATGCTGTTTATTATTATTCCATTACACAGATATTTAGAAAAGCTCAAATCCTTGTGAGGTTTCTTATGATTGTCCCAAAAAGAAAAGGTTTGCATTGTGTGGGGCATGATTAGGAACACATGTATTTTTCACACCCCATTTAGTGCTGCTTTCTGTTACTAATAACAGGGAAAGCAAATCAGAACTTTCTTTGAGTTTGTTCTTTACTTCAGGGAACTCAGTTACAGCGATGAGAGTTTCTGCGCTCCCTGAGATACAATTCATCATGGAGTGCTGGGACTAGGCAAGGGAGGGAAGGAGACATGGATGATCTACTTTGACAACTTTATGCATACATTCAAGAGGGAAGGGGGGATAAATTCTTCTTAAGTAGCAGCACAAGGAGTGATTAAAATGCAAACAATTTTTTTTAGAAGCCAGTATTTCCTTCAAACCAGGTTTCTCTAACTTTGCACCTCCGAGACATGTACCATTATAGCTATCATCATCTCTAGCCAGAGTGGCCAATGCAATTGTAACCATATAAGATTAGGTACTTTGTGTGTGATGTGATGAAAAGGAACAGTGTACATTGAGACTGGATTAGAGATGACTAAGAGGTATATGGGTGCCATCTTCAAGAGCTGTCACATAGATGATGGAGCATTTTCCCCATTATTATTCAGAGAACAGATGGGAAGCTCAGAGAGCCCATTTCCCACTCCTTGGAGTCTCTGCAGGCTTCTTGGAAACTCCAAGATATCAAAATCACCACCACAACATTTTTTAAAATAGCCGTGTTTTATTTTTCCATGTTAAAACAGCACAGGAGTGAGTACAACCTGTTTAAAAGGTGAATTAACATTGACGAAGGCTTCTGGAAAAGTGTTTTTGGGGTTTCTTTGGGAGGTGGGCAGAAAAAGGGCAATCTGCGGGGAATCTGGGGTTGGCCAAGGACAGAAAAAGCAGCCTTGGGAATGTGTTTTGCCCATTCCTAAACTAAATGAATTAAATCACAAGATACAGGTTTTGGGGGTAAACTATTAGGGAGAACTGCTGCAGTATTTTCTTTAGGACTGTTTTGTTGCATATATAGATTAGGTTTATAATTAAATTAAAACTCAAATAACAGTAAGATGAAAAGGCAAGCTACTTTTTAAATGTGAAAAACTGTCTTTCATATTACCGTATTAGGTTTACTGTAACCTAAAACACATTATGTGATTGCTTGTTTGGGGTGTGTGTGAATCAGAACATTGATCATCCATGGAGCATAGGAAAGACCTTTCAAAGGTACAGGAACTGAAATTATTCATAATAACTTCAGAACAAAAAACAGAATAGTTGTGTGTTCTTTAAGTAAAAACAAACAAACATAGGACTTTTTCAAATGGTTGAAAAAAAACCATGAGGAGGTCAGGAGAAGAACAGGGCTGTCATGCTTACACAGCCCCATTTCAGATGACACAGTCCTCTGTCCTCTTCCTGACCTCCTCCAGACCTTCCCCCATGCTGCTTGCAATGCTTTTTACCCAGGGAAAACCCTTGTGAATAAAAAGCAGTGCAAGCAACACAGGGGAAGGTCAGGAGGAGGACGGGAGGAGGTCAGGAGGAGGATGGAGGGGGACTGCGTCATCTGAAATAGCTGTGTAATCGCGACAGCCCTGTTCTTCTCCCAACCTTCTTGTGGTTTTTTCCCAACCATTTGAAAAAGTCCATAGTGTTAGGCAATTATCTTAGATTTGCTGAATTGTTACAAAAATGGGGCAAGAAAGTATTTTTACAGCTATTTTATTCAATAGGCCTACATTCTACCTATAGACAGACAGACAATGGAACAATACACTGGTTTTGATTACTTTCTGTTTTCCCCACCTGCTTCTCCAGAACTCTTCCTCAGACATGATTGCACAAAAATTAAGCAGATAGGAAATACTGGGGGAGGGTGGAATTGGGTGTAGTGTGTTGTGCATTGTCTTTCTCTCTCTGTAGCAGTGAGAGGTAGAATGTGCCTATTGAAGAGAGTAGTTTTAAAACCCAGCTGTCCTGATTTGGCAGTGACATCTCTCATTAACCCTCTGTTGTCTCATTTTTAGCTGCTTTTACAATATACCAGTTTCGCCCTCTTTGTGTCACTTCCCTCCTTTGTCCTCAGCTTACTTCAACTGCTGCAAACTGAGTCCATAGAGCAAAAGTAGTTTGCACACAATCAGGGAGAGAGGAGAGGAGGGGGAAGTATCTTGCCCTTCCCTGTAGGCTCAGGCAAAAGCAAACTATTCCAGCCTCTCCTAGCTTACGTGTTCTTCCTCCTTAATAACTTTTGTCATCTTGACTACACTTTCATATTGCTTGATCACAAGTGTCCTGGTTTACATCTGTGAAATGCTGAAGGGTCTGTAAAGTAGCCATTTACACCTTGCTGGGATGCATAATTGGTGGATTCTTTCTAACTCTTATGAAGCAGAGTGCTGGCTAAAACCCAAGTAACTGTTGTGCATAGGGTCTTTTTAAACACAGAGGCTCAGATCCCACATCTGGATTACATGTGCAGTTATACATTGATTATACTAAACAACCTTTCTCTCTCTCTCTCTCTCTCTCTCTCTCTCTCTCTCTCTCTCTCTCTCTCTGGCGATTCTTCACAAAGATTCAGTAGGGACTCATCCTGTGCTTTCTGCAAGCGTGCTGATGATTGAAAAGGCCAATCCAAGATAAACAAGTCCAGTTGCAGAAAGCACAGCAGAAGGTCTCCTTGGGTGATGTGTCCAGGTTGTGATTCTTTCTGCGTTGTTGTTTCTCTTCAAGACTTGTTCGGTGTGAGTTCTCAAATAAAGCTGCAGCATTGTCGATAGTGTGTCTCCATGTCTCCCGATGTGAAGCCAGGGCGGACCATTGTTGGTGATCAATTTGGCCAAGCCTGAGATGTTGTTTCAGGGAATTCTTGTATCATTTTTTTCGAGCACCCCTCTTATGCTGACCTGTGGCGAGTTCACCGTAGAGTAGTATTTTTGGGAGGCGATGGTCCTCCATCCTAGAAATGTGCCCTGCCCAGCACAGCTGTGTTCTCAATATCATGGCCTCAATGCTGGTGATCCCTGCTTGCTCAAGGACTCCAAGATTCGTCACATAGTCAGTCCAGTGTATATTTAGGATTGTACATATACAGCGCTGATGAAAACGTTCGAGGAGTCGTAAGTGTTGCTGATTGATGACCCATGTTTCAGACCCATAAAGGAGAATAGACAGTACAATGGCTCTATACACACTGATCTTTGTTCTTCGCTTCAGGTGTTTGTTAGTCCAGACTCTTTTGTAAAGTCTTCCAAATGCACTATATGCCTTTGCTAATCTGTGATCAATCTCTTTGTCAATCTTGGCATCTACAAACAACCTTTGTACTGAATGACAATATTGCACAACTGAGCACAGACCCCAAATGTGCAACTGAATATACAACTAAATGCTCTTGTGTATCTCCATGCACATTGGAGCCACATGTGCTTGGATGGAAAGCTCTCTTGTGGCTTGGTTTCTGTAGCTGGTGAGAGGCCCTCCTTCCATTCCAACTGCCACTGCTGTAGCCTCCAAGGGAGGGAAGAGCAGACAAAATTACTGGCCTTAATCCCCTACCTGACTACCTGACTACTTTTCCTGTGTGCCCTACCTTTTTAGATTTTAAGCCTAGGGGCACGTAATTGTCAGCATAATAATTCGTAAGATGCTCTGGGAGCTTTTTGGCTGAAGAGTGGGTAAAAATATTCTAAATAAATGAATGAAAGCATGCAGTTCTGCTCCCACAAACTTGAACTGAATGCAGATGTTTTACATTGGACAAAAATGTCCAACTGCTTCCATTGGGGAATTTTCACATAAGACACCAAAAGGATTTCAGCCAGAGGCTCCCAATCTGACACAGAGAAACATGACAGTCATAACAAGTGATTCATAACAAATCATTCACAACATATTTGTAACAAGAGATGAATATTAATCCTAATTTTTAAAGAGGTGTCGATTTCTTTGTGGAATGAAGAGAGAACAAATGATGTTTGGTCTAGTGAAGTATTTAATCAGAAATTAGCATTTGACAATGAGAACAAGGTAACTTTGCCATGAGAAGGTTTTAAGTCCTGCACTTTGGTTATTTTGAGTACCAAAGTGCCCCAGAAGTTCAGGAAGGGGAGAAGACAAACCTTTATTTCTGTGCTGTCACAGGCAAAGACACTAACGATTGAGAAAACTGAAGTGATTTGTGATTAGTAAAACTGAAAAGTTGGGGGGGTTGTGGGGGGCAGAAGTTTAGATAATTATTTCAGGCACGTTAACTGAAAACCTCCACTTGAAACTTCAGAGCCAGTGGTGTGGTTTGGCCCAAGGGATAAATATGGGTCAATAGCAAAGGTTATATCTAGAGACAAATCTTCCCCAAGCTGAAGGGTGTTTTGATCTGGGGATTTGATCCTGGCCTGACTCCAAAAAAGCAAGGTAATAGCTTACCTGCCTATGACCTTCTCCAGCATGGAGAGTTACTTGCTTAGCCCCCTGAGTGCTTTCCATTCTATGTATATTTTCCCCTAGATTCAGATTAGGGTTGAGGAGATTTCTGCTTAATAATGTTTGATGCACTGAATCTCTTATGTACCTCGATTAAGTGGGTGGAAAGTGGGGCACATGGGGAACAAGGAGTCTAAATCAGCTTTGTCTCTCCAAGAATGTGTTCTTGGGGTCATCATGGAAAACACACTGGAAAAGTCAGCTTGGTGTACTTTGGGGGTGAAAAGGGCATATTTCAGAGTTAGGAGTTATCAGCAAAGTACATAAAGAAGCGACTGCAGTGGTCAAAATTTTGGACAATTTTCAGATTGGTAGCTGGTGTTTTGCCTGTGAGGAGAAGCTGAAACATGTACAGCTATCTCTTTGTGGGGAGTGGGGAGAGATGGCATGACAGATATTTTTACAATTATAAATGGTCAGAGTTGCCTATAGTAATGCTACACAAAGTGATGGGCCCTGGACCAGCACCAGTCCCTGAGCCATTGACTGCCTGTCCCTGGAGAGTTTCCAGGAAAGAAAGAAAGAAATCTAGCGAAAGGGTACAAATATGGTGCTGGTTACTGGCACATGGGGGGGGATGATTGGCAGCACCCCACATCATATAGCCTGTGACGACTGCCCTATAGAGAGGATTTTCCTTTCTGCTGTTTTCTGCACAGAAAATGCTGTCATTGGGGAGTTATTCTGCACAAAATTGGCACATGGCTTTTTGTGCAGAAATATGAGTGTTATTTTTTATGGAAGGAATGCTATTTTCTATGCAGACTTTTTTTCACAGAATATGCCCCAACCTGTGAAGATTCTCATTAATCTAGGATTCTTCTCCTCAGGGTGTTCTGACACCCTTAGGCATCAGACCACTTTTCAAATATTTTTAAAACTATTCTGTCCATTTCTATAGTATAGTTCTATCTTTCCCTTTGCAGTCCTCTTTTTCTTCACCAGTCTGAAGCCTCATCTGAGTCAACTAAGGAGATTTTCAAATAGGGGGGGGGGGAAAGAAAGCATTCCTGTCTTGCAATCTCCTCTCCCGACCCTCTCCTGTCCCTGTAATGCCAGAAAATAAAAAGTTTTCAAACCTACCTTAATCTCAGCTCCTTACCCTTGCAGGGCAGCCAAGGAGTGAATGGAGCTTGAACAGAGATCCTTTCACTTCCTGGACTGAAATCCCAGCTGCTCTTGTGAGAAGATGAGAGCGCGGGAAATTCAAAAATAAAAACAAAAATACTACAGTAAAAGCAACACCAAGCACAAAAACACACTTAAATCATTACAAGTAAGCCAGGGAGGGTACAAAAAAGTGTGTCACTTACCTCGATGTGCCGATCTCACCCGGAAGTGTTCTGGCACGGACCTCCCACTGATGCTGGCATAGCGCCAGCACAACGAGGCACCATTTCAGTCGCAGGACATTCCGTTACAGAAATGGAATGGGGAATTCATTGATGGCTTAGCCCGTCAATAAAAAGAAGCACCAGTGGAATGACAGCTGAATGGGAGCATGATGACATGGGAACAACGTTGTCTAAAATGCAAGCCTTTTAGTGATCTCCTGGTGTCATTATTATACCACATTTATGGTGTTGATAATCTCCTAATGGTCAAGGTGAAGATGTTATGAGGTAAATCCTCCCATGGGGCTTCAGATCAGAAAGCATGGGCAGCCAAGGAGATTGCAGAGGGTCAGAAAGATATGTGATAGATAGAAAGAAAAATGTTCTATAGCCACTTCACAATGATAAGGGGAAGCTCAACCAAATGACATTCCTGAGTGTAAGGCAGAAAAACAAAAACTCCATTTAAAGGAGAAGAAATCTTATGGGAAATTAGAGGACACAGCACTCTATTGGAGGAGATAGTACTAGGCTACATGGACTAAGGATTTCAGTATAAGGCACCCACATATGCTCAGTACACAATCATGGAGTCTTACTGTGAAACTACAAGTCTCTACTTTCCACACCTCTACAAGCTCCTGGAGGGGTGGGATTGCCTTTAGCAGGGGGTCACATGCTAGGTGTAATGATGCTAGGCATCATAATGCAGAAGACAGCAGGGCAGGGTTTAGGCGAGGTATTTAAACCCACCCCACCCTGGCTTTGGTCTTTTCATTGTCGACCAACCCACCTTATGTGTTAGATCAGGATTCAGCTGGTTCCCCCTACTGTTCAGGTAGGTTTTTTGTTGTTGTTTCTTGGCACAATGACCCAGTTGGCAAAGTTTGAAAAAGGTGGCTGAGAATTTTTTGCCACCCTGCACTAGTTGCTCTGGGAGGTTATAGGAAGGCTCATTAGTGGATGGGTCTGTTAATAGGTTATACAGGAGCAGGAATTATGGAAAAG
This sequence comes from Gambelia wislizenii, assembly GCA_030847615.1. Classification (NCBI taxonomy): domain Eukaryota; kingdom Metazoa; phylum Chordata; class Lepidosauria; order Squamata; family Crotaphytidae; genus Gambelia; species Gambelia wislizenii. Next base: position 41,324,696 of record JAUMIR010000004.1, read on the forward strand.
AGGATGGAGTGAGTACCTAGAAGGCACCTTTGGAGATGGGTTTATTGCTAGGCTGGTGGCTAAGTTTGCATGAAGCCAGGGTACTGGAAGGGAATGGTGCTTTAAAACCCAGGATTTGTGGGGGGGGGGAGATTCCCCCCCCCACTGAAGTGGCTGGCTGGTTACATGCTGAGAAAACATGGTGTGGTGCCAAGGCTTAGGTGATTCATCCTTTCATGGTGAGGGTAAGATTAGGAGGACCTTTGGTCTTAGTCATTTTCCATACTAGTGAGGCATGTTTCCAGCTTATGGCTTTGTAAATAGTTGGATGAAGTGTGGCCATGTCTGAAATGTAAAAAGGCTGAGATTTTGAGTGGCGTGGCACAAAAGGAGACGATCAGTCATTTTGTCCAGGACTGCCCGAGTGCCCGGGAAACATGGGAGGAGGTGGCCCGGGTCCTGGATTGGCCAGATTTGGCACAGCAGGCTTGGGAGACAGTGCTTTTGGGGACTGAACCTCCAGAGGGTGTCAGGGGACCTAGAAAGTCAGTGGGCCAAAAGAGGAAGAGGAAGGAGCCTGGTTCCGCCGTGGCTGAGAGGTTTTGGAAAGTGCCCTGGTCCATGGTGCACCTGATAAACCTCTATGTGATGTTAGGGTTAGTTTTCCAGAGACAAAAGGAGGTGAAAAGTCAAAATCTGCAGGATGTAAAAGGCACTGCCTATTTTGTGAAGAATGTATTTGAAAATTTAACTCTGAGTGAAAAAGAGAAATTGCCAAACCATCGTTGGAAAAAGTTTTGGCCGTGGTTTAGTGAGACGACCCCAGCAATAACATAAAATGATATTTTAAATAAATATTTTATTAATTTTGTATTATTTTGTATTATTATTTTTAATTAATATTTTGTTTTTTCATTTCTAAGTAGGTATAATTATAATGTGTAAATATAATGTGATTATAGTGTGTTTAGATTAAAGGGAAAAATACATTAGTGTTAGGATAGATTTACTTTTGTATTAGTAAGAAAAGAGGAAAATAATTAGTATTATTTTTGTATTATTGTTATGGCCTTTTGCGGTCGGGTGTATTTTTTAGTAGAACGGTCTTACTCCAATAAAAAATTCCCTTAAAAAATTCCTTAGTTTCTCCCTTCACCTGTGTGTCTGTGTTCATTCAGAGTGCATACTCAATGATTAGTCATGGCTATTGGTGGAACAGGAGCACTATTTCTGCCAGAGATGGCAGAACTACTTCTACTAGAAAATGGAGTCATACTTGTCAAGCAAGGGCACGCATACATTACAGATACCACAATTGATTATCTGTTGATTAAGTGTTGTTTCTTAGCTAAGACAACAGTGGGATAAATTTTGGGGGGAAATGGTTCATATTTTGGAGGAAAATTCATTCTGGGATTTCCTAGGATTGAATATGTGGGAAATATTGATGTATCAATGCAATAATTAGACAAGAGACTTTCCTTGGGAGCGGGGACTTTGAATAATGGGAGAGGTGTATTTGTGACAAATTATATTATTATTGTTGTTACTGTTGCTGTAGTTATTATTATTAATTAATATTAATATTTATTATTAATAATAATCCTGTTGGAGAGTTGTGATTTAGTGGTCACTGTAGTTACATGGCTATGCAGTGATCCTGGCCTGATCCCCCCCAATCCCCACTTACTGGGAAGTGGTGTCTATGATTGATGGGGTCTGTTCCCCTGTCACTCTGTAAGCAGCTGACTGACATTCCCATGTGCTCCTGTGAGCAATCTCCATTGTGACAGGCAGAAGTGGGTTTCCCATCTCAATTCTTCTTTATGTTGGAGCTTGCTCACATCAGGGAATGGGTGAAAACAGTTGCTTCCCAATTGATGAAGGAATTGAACCCTATCAATTGCAGTAGCCACTTCCTCATAAATGGGGATTGGGGGACTTTCATGGTCCCTAAACTGAGAAATACATAGGGCTTGTGAATTCCAAACAATTACAAATGCATAGCTCTAGACGAGGTGATATAATGTGGATTAATGCAAAATTGCAGCAGTGTCCATTTGTCACCATGTTTTTGGGGGAAGATTGCTGTTATGCAAAGTTATCTGTGTTTAAAGTTCACATGGAGGCATGCCTGCAAATCAAGATGATGGCTACAAGTGAATTATTCTCATTATTATTCTCCACAAGTTGCTGCTACTGCACAGTTGTTTGGTTTTTTTTACTTTAAATCTAAGGTGTAGAAGTGCAATCTTCCGCTTAAAAAACTGTTTGGTTGCTTTATCACTGCCAAAATGCACATGTTTGCAACCACGAAACTAAAATATGGCAGTTCCTGCCACTTCATTGTTGGCAAGCCTGCCCCCATGCACATTTGAGCAATCAGCTTTCAACTACTGGAACACACTGTGCTATGAATCAGTTGTCCAAATGGGCAGTAATGCGCATTTCCGCACATTTAAAAAAACTTGAGGAAAAGCTGAGAAGGCTTTTTTCGTGCAGTTTTTGGCCCTCCTCCTTCTGAAAATAACAAATCACCATGGGATCTCATGGGATTGGGACAAAAGGTATTTTTTTTCACTATCTAGACATTTGTAATGCCCCAATAGGATTCCAGCGAACATATTTTAAAATGTACAAAAATTAAATAATATGATAGAATTAAACTTTTAACAATATTAAAACAATGTAAGAATGTAAGCATACAGTTAAAATGATTTTTTTAAAAAAATAACATAATAACAGTATAATATAAAACAATCCTCTCTGGCTTTTCTTCGCAAATGAAGATTCAAGGAAGGACTCATCCTGTGCTTTCTGCAAGCACGCTGATGACTGAAAAGGCCAATCCGAGATAAACAAGCCCGGTTGCAGAAAGCACAGCAGAGGGTCTCCTTGGGTGATGTTTCCAGGTTGTGATTCTTTCTGCATTGTCATTTCTCTTAAAGACTTGTTCGGCGTGAGTTCTCAAATAAAGCTGCAGCACTGTGGATAGTGCGTCTCCTTGCCTCCCGATGTGAGGCCGGGGTGGACCATTGTTGTTGATCAATTTGGCCGAGCCTGAGATGTTGCTTCAGGGAGTCCTTGTATCCCTTTTTTGAAGCCCCCCTCTTACACTGACCCATGGCGAGTTCACCGTAGAGTACTATTTTTGGGAGGCAGTGGTCCTCCATCCTAGAAATGTGCCCTGCCCAGCGCTGCTGTGTTCTCAATATCATGGCCTCAATGCTGGTGATCCCTGCTTGCTCAAAGACAGCAACATTCGTCACATACAGTACCCTCTTAAAAGCACTTTCCTTAAAAACCTTAGGTTCTAAAAGCCTGTTTTTTGGGGGGGAGGAATTCACCTGCTGACAGAAGGACAAAAAGGAGAGAACCTCCATTGGGCAGCCACTGAAAAGGCCCTGTTTGTGCCCCCACCAACTGTATCTGTGAAAGTAGTGGGACTGAAAGAAGGACCTCAGCTGAGAATATCAGGTTCTGGGCAGGCTCATAGAGGGAGTTACTTGTCTGTTGAATAGCCTGGAAACTATACAAGTTGATCAATGAATCAGGGATGTTCTCTAGTCTCTATGGCTGCACTCTCAGGAGAACTCCTTGGCTTGTACAGTAAGTAAGGCTTGTAAAGGACCTTACTTAAAATATTTTCAAATTAGGATATATATATATTTTTACAAGGACTGACAAATTAAGTAACTGAAGCAACTCTATTCAAAGTTATTATTATAGGTGAATTAGAGTGGGATGTGGCGATAAAATTGCTAAGAAGCTGTTTATGAATTTCCTAACCATTATTCTATTAGGAAGACATTGGAAAACATCTGTGCTTTCTACTGTCAGGGAGTACTTATTTAATGCATTTGCGTTAATAGCTGAGAACTATGGCAAACAATAGAAATGATTCCTTAAAACAGACGTTTCACCTCAACATGCCTGTGTTCTGCTTTGTACATTTTTTTTTACTTTTAATAGAATCTATATGTTTGTATTTAAAAATTGATTTTAAAAAGCAACAACATTAAAACCACCTCAGAACATTCCCCAAGAAAGGGCATCTGAAATATTGGGAGGGCCAAAGGCATGGTCAAAACAATTCGCTGTCATTCTCTCAGGACTTAGAAGTAAGTTTTCCTTAGAAAATGTGGCTGGCATGTCTATTCATATTTCAGCAGGTTCCAGTTATAGTTTGATTCATTTGAAATAATAAACCCTTATTACATACTTTTGTGTTGCCTGTTTTCATCAAAAGTGCATTTTTCTAGTTTATGTAGCTATAGTGCTACATAAACAGCAATGAGTTCATCTTTTCACATAAAAGAGTAAGATTTTCAATGGTTTGGCACAAAGAATGTTACAATCCAAGAATGTGGATGTTATTGTTGGGGAAAACAGCTGAATTACTAAAACAGATATTAGGACAGCATATTCTGCTTTTCTTTCAACAAGCAGAAATAACCAAAAGTGAGGTAGAATTTGGAGTGGCCAGCTGTTAGAATTTTTATTTTGCCTCTGCCTTTCTCCAGGACATAAACAGTGTTAAGTCTGGCAAAAGTAGAATCAATGATGCAGTGAAAGTGCTTCAGCCCAGAACATGTAAAAAAGTGGTACAGAGTCAGCTGAACTGCATCTAAACCCACTAAAGGAACATACAGATGTAATCTTGGAGCCTCTATCTAAATCTTTGAGAAGTCTTGGAGAAAAGGTGCAGTTCTTGAAGACTGGAAGTGAGCATATGCTGTTCCCTTCTCCAAACAGAAGAAAATGAGGATCCAGGCACCTGTCAGCATGACATCACTACTTAGAAAAGAATGCTCTGATTGGTAAGAGCCGGTGTGAATGTCTCCAAAACAAGTCATGCTAGGCCAAAGTCGTCCTCCCCCTCCCACTTTTTCTGTGATAATATTACAAATAATGCTCCCCAATGATTCCTCATCCTGCAAAAAATGGAGAAGCAGGACCAGTACTACTTTACATCTTTATAAATTATGTGGATGATGGAACAGAGGGCATGTTAATCAAATCTACAACACCAAACTGGGAAGCGTAGCTAATGTCTCAAAATGGAGAACCAGGATTGAAGATGGCCTTAGCAGATTAGATAATCAGGCAAAAATAGGAAAAATAAAATTTAGCCAGGCCAAATGTAAGATATGAGGTCTGTCTATTAAATAAAGAGACTGTGTTTCTGCTATGAACTCTGGCAACAGCTACTCACAGGACACAAGCTTCCAAGAATAGGAGCTTTATTGTGAGGATTTAGTTGTGACCAGTAACATGGCAAAGATGACTCTGAGAGGCTTGGTGCCAAAACCCCTTGTTAATACAAAATGCAAGTTTCATTTTTCTCTAGCAGCACCTGGTTAATTGCTACACAATGCAAGCCTCCTTACTTTTTCACTGAGAAACAACCTTGAGACAGCGTTCTCCCAACACATACCAAAACTCCTCCCATCATGCTTCACTCATGTTAGGTCACTGGTGCAGATGCCAAGAGAGGCCTACTAATGCTAACTACATAACCCATACTCTAAGGCACCTGGACATGAAATACTGCCCCTCAAAGCCAAACCTCCCTCCACCTGGCAAGGCAAAAGCAGCAGAAGCAAACTACACAAAATATCAGGAACAAGAACAGGAAATAGAAAATACAACAGATTATCATGGCTTATCAGGAAAATTCTTATGGAACTTCGACACCAGGCATGGAACATGGACATGATAGTCATTTACCTACTCCACATGTCCCAATGGCAGATGTTTCCACTGGACCAAATATTGTAAAGTCCCCTTGTGCCTCCTAGAGTCCAGAATGTCTGTGATCTCAAAATGTTCATTTTCGTCCACCATTGGGGGGGGGGTGGCTCCATCAGAGCAGGGCACCAGGTACTTAAAGGAAGAGCAGGTTTCAGAAGACTGGAATGGAAGACAGGGTGCACATTACGGTACAGTTTAAGTAATTCCAGTTCATATCCCACAGGATTAATAACCCTGGTCACTTTAAATGGCCCAATATACTTCTGGCCAAGTTTTTTCAATGTTTGAGGACTTTTGAGAAATTTGGTGGAAAGGTAGACACGGTCCCCCACCTCATAGGCAGAATTAGGGTCCCTCTTTGTATCCACATGTTTCTTATATACAGACTTAGGAAAGTCCAATGTGGCCACAACTTTGGGCCATGCCTCTTTAATAGCATCACTCCACTATTTTAGGTACACCGGGTCATGCTTCTCCACTTCCCCTAGTGGTAATGCCTCAAAGTCCTGTCTATAGATCACTTTGAATGGGGAATGACCTGTACTCTGGTGTATAGCGTTGTTATGTGCCACATCTGTAAATGGCAATAGGTCTACCCAGTCAGTCTGTTGGAAATTCATGCAACAATGCAAATACTGCTCTAGTATCTCATTTATTCTCTCAGCTTTCCCATCGCGTTGTGGATGATGGGCACTACTCATCCCCAACTCAATCCCTAGCAGTTTTACAAAAGCCTTCCAAAACTGCAAAGTAAATTGAGTGCCATGGTCTGAGATAATTTTGGAAGGCATACCATGTAGTATATAAATGTGCTGGACAAATAGTTTAGCCAACTGCTGGGCTGTAGGAACACTCTTGCAAGCTACGAAATGGGCTTGTTTAGAAAACAAGTCAGCCACTACCCAAATGACAGCCTTTTTCTTGCTCTCAGGAAGTTCTACAATGAAGTCCATACTTATGACCTTCCACAGTCTAGATGGAGTGGGCAGTGGCTGCAATAGCCCCTTGGGTGTACCAGGACCCCTTTTTGCCATGGCACAAATGTGGCACCCTTTTCCTCCCAGTCCTCTACCTCCTTCCTCATTTTTGGCTACCAAAATTGTCTGCGAACCAAATGCAATGTTTTCACATACCCAAAATGACCAGCACTTTTCACATCATGACTGCTTTAAGATTTGTGGTCTTAAGTCACTAGGTACATATATCTTGTTCCCCTTCCAGGTTAAGCTTTGCTTCATAACTGCCTCCCCCTGGTTCACACTGAACCACTCATCTTGACTCAGAGCCTTCTCAGTCTGGCCTTCACAATGCAATATCCCCCCTTGCTGCACTGCAGGGACAATCCTAGTTGCATCTGCTGTTCCCGTTCCATCTCCATTGGGGTGGTTGTGGGTTGAGCTGGCTTCTTTACCTGTCTGCCACCTGGCTTACTAGCCCACCCTTGCCACTGCTTGGCCAACTTGACACTCTGCCATAGTACCTCAACTTCCCTGGCCAGCCAAACCCATCCTAGCAGGGTATCTGGGTTGCCTTGGACCAGAGCCCACTCCAAGATGTTGGCACTGAGGCCATCCCTGAAATACTGGACCTTTGTGGCTTCAGTCCAGTCTGGAATCTGGCTCACAAGCTGTCGAAATTCAGTGGTGTAGTCAGCCACAGTTTGGGTCCCTTGGTGCATCCGCTGCAGCGCCATATGAGCCCTCTCCCTCTGGAATGAGTCTTTGAACTGAGCATACGAGGCCACCATAAAGTCATTTAGGTTGTTTAACTCGGGCACAACCATGTCGTACAGTCCCACGAGCCACTCTGCCACCTCACCTTCGAGTTGGCCAGACATATACTAGACCTTTTCTCCCTCTGTCTGGAACGCCTATTCCCACTGCCTCATAAACCCCATCACTTGGGTCAAGAAGTACGGCAGTTTCGTGGACTCTCCACAAAATGTAGCTTTTAACCCACGGTGGGTGAGGACTTGGGGTGCTGACCTTGGCTTGACTGGGATAGGCACCACTGGTGGTGTGTGCTGCCCAGGACCGGAGCACCAGGAACTGCTCCAGTAGGATAGGTACAGGTTGGCCATCCCCACCCGGGGCACCAGCATTGGTATCTTCCTCTTCTTCAGCCTCTTCCACCACCACTTTCACTGCCTCAACCACCACCAGGGTCCACCGCACTGGGGTAGGTGCCTTTCCAACCCAAATCTCCATTATGCTCTGTAGGCTGGCCTGGAAGCCCCTCATCTCCATCTTCATATGCTCCATGTTGATCTCCAGGTTGAAACAAGCCCAACTGCCTCCACCACCGTATGGGCCACTCATGGGTACATCCCACCTCTGGGAGCCTCTCCCTTCTCGGCCCCACTTATTGGGTCTCAGAGCCCAGGCCCACTGCTCTCTTGGCACAGACCCTAGCTCCCTAGCCAGAATGAAGAGGAAAGCGCCACCTGGTTCTGCAGCCTTGGCCACCTCGCATAGGGTTTGCACCCCTGCTTTGAGCCTTTCTCTCTTCTTTTTGGCCTTGCCCTTTGCCACCTCATCGCTGCCATCTGACTTGTTCAGAGTTGGTTCCCCTGGCTTCTGCTTCTTCCTGCTCATTGCTTGCTTGGGACATTTTCCTCCAAGCATCATGGCTGGGACTATGAGAGAGTTGTCTTACTGTGATGAACTCTGGCAACAGCTACTCACAGGACACAAGCTTCCAAGAATAGCAGCTTTATTGTGAGGACTTAGTTGTAACCTCTCTCTCTCTCTGGCTTTTCTTCGCAAACGAAGATTCAGGCGGATTTGTCCTTCGAGCCTGTGCAATGGATTTTTCTGGTGGAGCGCAGTGTGCACAGAACTGGCCTCACCCTTTAAACCAGAGATTCATCTGCCGTGGCCTTGCAAGCATGGACGTGGCAGCGAGGTCCTCAGGCCGTAGGTTTGATTAGAGTTTCCTTCTCTTAGATGGTTGACCTTACAGGGTTGGACGAGCACCATCTGCCCGGGTTTGGGATTAGAGTTTTCCTTCTCCTAGGACGGTTGCCAAAAGGCTAGAGAGCCCATCCTGCCCTTTGACGCTCTTTGTCAGACCCTTCGGTTTTGACCTGTCTGGCATGGGAGACCCTACCAGTGGCTATTATGCCACCGCCAGCATAGCTCAAAACATCATTAGGGTACACAAGCCTCTCTCCCACGACAAGGGGGCGTCAATGGAGAGGAGTTGTAACCAGTAACATGGCAAAGACAACTCCAAAACCCCTTGTTAATACAAAATGCAAGTTTCGTTTTTCTCTAGCAGCACCTGGTTAATTGCTGTTATCTACACAATGTAAGCCTCCTTACATTTTCACAGAGAAACGACCTTGAGGCAGCGTTCTCCCAGCACATACCAAAACTCCTCCCATCATGCTTCACTCATGTCATGTCACTGGTGCAGATGCCAAGAGAGGCCTACTAATGCTAACTTAACTACATAACCCATACTCTAAGGCACCAGGAAATGACAGTTTCTATCTTTCAGATAAATCAGGGAGAACTGATTGTGAATGCTTGAGTGGTGAATCTTGAATGTGTCTGAACCTGCAAAACAAACATCAGTACTTCTGGCCATTCAGTTAATTGTCAGTCATTGTTTAAAGCAGTTGTATTGTCTGTTGTGTGCCAGAAAAATGCTAAGTTTAAAAGTCAGGCAATGTGACATTCTGCAGCAACTTGAGGCAGACCCAAACCTTTTGCGAAAACAAAAAACAAAAAAAATAATCACTTGTGATGAAACCTGGCTCTTCCAGTATGATCCTGAGACAAAATGACAGTCAATGCACTGGAAAACACCATCATCAATCACCAAGAATGAAAAAAGTACATCAAAGCAAGTCCACATTCAAAGCCATGCTCGTTGTGTTTTGTTTTGTTTTTTACATCAAGGGTGTAATTTTGGCAGAATGGGTTCTAGAAGGCAGAACAGTGAACCAGTATTATTATAAGGACATTTTGACAAAGCTGAGAGAAAGAGTCAAAGGGGGGGAGGCCAGAACTGTGGAAAAATTGTTTCATTCTTCATCAAGACTATGTGCCTGCTCACCTAGCACTTTCTGTGAAGCAGTTTTTGACCAGTGAACACATTACGACACTTGAACATTCTCTATATTGGCCAGATTTGGCACCATGTGACTTTTTTCTTTTCCCTAAAGTGAAATCGGTGCTTAAAGGAACACATTTAAGTCAACTGATGCAGTTCAAAGAAAATGGCAGATATGTTGACACAGCTGACAGAAACTGATCTGCTCCACACCTTTGACCAGTGGAAAACAAGACTTCATCAGTGTGTGAATGTGAATAGGGAATATATTGAAGGGGACAAGCATTAGAGTTATAATAATTATAAATAAAGATGGGTCACTGTATCAGTCTCATTTAGTAGACAGACCTTGTACTACATTCAGTTAGAAAAAACCAAGGCCACAACTATAAGATGGGCTGATGCCTGGCTTGATAGCCGCACATGTGAAAAGCATCAAGGGCAAGCTAACCATGGTCCAACAGTCTGTTGTTGTGACAAAAAAGCCAATGTAATTCTAGGGTGCTTACCGTACTCCAAAGTAAAGCAGCAGGGGAACAGGAATTTTCCATCTTCTGTGCTGCCTTACCACCTGACATCATAATTCTTCTGGCTTTATTTCATTCCAGTCCTGTGGGGGACTGAGGTAAAACCACATCTTTTTTTCTAATGGGTTTTTCCGGTTAGCAAAAAGATGTGGTTTTACCTTGGTCTCTCACAGGACTGTAACGAAAGAACAATGAACAATGTTAGGCAGCACAGAAGACAGATCGTTCATGCTACACTGACACTTTTCTGTGGAGTGCAGTAAGCCCCTAGGTTGCATCAATGGAACTACAATGCCCAGATTAAAGAAAGCAAGATTACCATTGTGTTCAGCTTTCTCATAGAATAGTATGTCCATTCCTGGAATTGGAAGATGATGTGCTAGGCATCTTCAAATATCTGAAGGGCTGTCACTAGTAGGAGCAAGCTTGTTTTCTGCTGCTCCAGAGGACAGGATCTAAAACAACGGATTCAGTGTACAAGAAAGGAATTTCCAACCAAACTTCAAGAAGAATGCCCTGACATATTTGAACATTAATTTAAAACAGTTAAAAACATATTACATATTAAGAAACAGCACACCTATTCCAGATCCTCCTACTTCAACCAGTTAAAGTCTAAAGACCTTTTTAAATAAGAAAGTCTTTGCTTGCTGGGGGAAAAAAGGCAGTGGGGAACCAAGTTTAAAGCATCACTTACATTATCAGACATGGCAAAAACCATGGGATCATGATGGGTAGTGCGAATGGGCCACACTATCACATGATATCATCATCTTTGCATTATTACTCCATACTACAGCCATGAAAAAGGCATTCTTTCTCATTCATGGGACAAGTCATCAATAGAGCATGAATAGTGCTCTTATCACACTATTATCTACATGCAAAACCATGTACCATTGAATCGCAAGATTACAGCACGAATGGGCGGTCCTCAGAGAGAAAACTTCTGGGTGAAAATGCAAAAACAAAGCACAGGATTCTCTTTTTATGAACTGTCCCCTTTTAGTTTGCACATTTTTTAGTTTTGTTTCAGTGCTTGTGTGTTCACTACTTTATTAATTAGGGTGTTTTTTGTTTTGTTTTGTTTAGTTTAGTTTTAAGCACACTCATATCTTCTCACAAGAACCACTGAAATCTCATCCATGGCAAATCACGGATGTAAACTCCCATTCTTGAAGTGCTAGAAGTCTTCGTGCAATAATTCTGTGGCATTTCTTTCATGTGATTACAGCTACATGCGATAATTAGTGTTATAATGTCACAATCTTCCCACTATCTTCATTCACGGAATTACAGCATTTTTTGGACACTAGTCTAGACACTTTTAATCATTTTGTATGTCTGACAGTCATCTCTCTGCTAGCACAGAAAATGGACAACAGGAACAATGAAACTCACAGTCAGTATAAATGGTAGCCTTATAAAGAAAATGGAGCCCTTTCCCAATCCTCTCTCTCTCCCTCTCCCTCCCTTCCTCCTTCTCTCTCTCTCTCTCTCTCTCTCTCTCTCTCTCTCTCTATATATATATATATATATATATATATCTTTTTAGAACAATTTAGTGTGGCCAATAAAAGGCCAGCTAATTTCTAAATCAGCATGTAGCCAAGTCAGCCACCCAGTTGCACAAACCTTGGGCAATATTACCAGTGCACAAACAATCTATACTAAAGTGATCAGTTTCCCTCTAGCCTGCCAAGGGGATACGTTAACTGAACCCAAAATATGACAGGAGGAAATTTATGTGCAACTTTTACACATAATATCTCATTATGACTCTCCCCAATCTTTCAATTTTAAAAATAAACGGTCTTTGTAATGATTTTACCAGGAGCATGTTGGGAGCAAGATTGAAAACAAAAGAGAGAAACCGACTTTGGCTCTTGTTATTTCTTTCTTCATCTCACTCCCCCCCTCCCTTCTGCTCTTCTCAGCTTTTGCTTTAATTTTCTGGAAGATGCTTCCACTCAATTTAAGAAGAAATGGAATTTTTCCTCTCCTCATTTCTTTCACTTTTCTTTCTTTCTGTTTTGGTCAGGAGTTTCAACTGACAGAGTGGCTGACTTAATGAAAACCCTGTCAATAGCAAAATCATTTTGACTCATCGGTAAATAATGAAAGTTTCCAGTTAAAGTGCAGCTTGGTTCACCCAGGAGACCAACATTTGGTTACATTCCAGGCCAACAAATTGTCATGTATCCCACTTCGCAAGAAAAGAAAAGAAAAAAAAAAGGGGGGGGCGAGAGCAATCAGAGTGTATTGCCTTCTAGTAATAGGAATAATACAGAGTAGGAGGAGAGTTAGTTATTGCTTTGGAAAGCAAAAAAATGAACGTTTTGTTCTCTGGTTTGATGGGTCTAAGGAAGGGGTGGCAAGCTGGCAAGCCAAGAGCTAGGTTTAGCTCCTCCAGTAGTTTGGTCTGGCCCTTGGTGACCCCACCAAATGTTAATAATGCAGTATTAAATGTTCAAACACAGCTCTACTGAAAAGGAAAATTGTTTCCCAGGAATAAATCATTCCAAATTTCAGCATTACAGCTCTCTTTATGGATCTTGCATGTAATACTGTGGTTGAATTTAAAACCATGTGCTCCATAACTGTAACTCTTGAATGTGCTGATTATGCTACGAATCTTATGCAACCACTCATAAAGAAATCAATTAATGTAGCAAAATATGCTTCTGCCCTACAGATCAGTCTGAAGAATACATTGAACTACCTATAGAATATGGATCTCCCTTGTCCAAAAGACAGAGGCAAAGTACCATAACTCACTGACAGAGCACACACTTTGCTTACAAAAGATGTTAGGTTCAATCCACAACACCTCCAGGCACTGTTGTAAAAGAATCCTGTATGAGCCCTTGGAGGCCCTCAGTTAGTAGAGGAGTAGGCAACTTATTTACTCTCCTGAAGTTTGCCTAAAAATCCCACAGTGCCCTCCACCCGTCAACCTGATTAGGGCTGCTGAGAGTTGTAGTCCAAAAGAGCTGGAGGGCATGTTGCTCTTTATCTAGAGTGCAGATATTGGATACCTCCTTGTGTAATGTCCCCCAAAGTACTTACACTGACATAATATTCCAGTTTATAGAATCATTAGTTTGAAGAGACCATGAGGGCCATCCAGTCCAACCCCTTGTCATGCAGGAATACACAATCAAATCATTCCCAACAGGTGGCCATCCAGCCTCTGTTTAAAAACCTCAAAATAAGTAGTCTCCACTACACTCTGAGGCAGTGTTTTCCACTGTTGAACAGCTCTCTGGAAGGCATATTGCATCTAAAGGCTTCCATATCCTGAGTGTACCTTTAGTTTTGACCAAATAAGTTGCATAATACTCTTTGATCATGGATTGTCATTTCCCCAAGGGGACAGGGTAGAATAGTGATGCACATTTTTTAAAGTGTGATCTGAATGCCTTTAATACAGTTGTGAGACTGATGCATTTTCCCCCGGTCCTGGCTGAGCAATCTTTAACTAGGGCCTGCCTACAGTAGGGTTGTTAAGAATATTTCCAAATCTAATTGTCCTTGAGAAGAAATACACTCTGTCAAAAAGAAAAATGTCAGGGTAAGCCACTGAAAGATTGTTCATCCCTGTGCAAATCAGAACAGACTGACATCTTTTCCCTTCATTTCCAGAAATTCTTTTTGTGCAAAAAAACCTGGGGCTCTTTTTATACTTTTTTTTTAAAAAAAGAATGCATTTTGTGAAAAATGTGTGTGTGTGTGTGTGTGTGTGTGCCTCCAAGTTGCTTATTGGCTTGTGGTGATACCTTGCACCAATAAATAAATAAATAATAAAAGAATAAAAATCTTCAGATCAAAAAGTATGCAAAAACTCTTGTAATCTTCCTCAGGAAGAAGAAAAATATTTCATTTTGTTCTTTTTGTTGCTCTCACATGCAAGAGTAAAATATGTCAAGATTTTCATCCCTAGCCTGCACTATAATTGGATATACATTCTGCGCAAAATTCACACAGGGTTAATAGGAAACAGTATTGTCTGCATAGTAAACAGTTTTTTCTGCACAGAAGATTTGTATTTCTGTGTATAAATATTATTTTCTGCATAGGAAATGTTATTTCCTGTGCAAAGATGCTGTTTCCTGTTCAAAACATCAATGTACGAATTTTGCATAGAATAGGTTCTATAGTGCAAAAAGGCTTTGAAAACTGGTTTTCAAAGACTTTCTTGTAGTGGGAAGAAAATCGCTAAAATTACTCATTCCTTCCTTCAAGAAGAAATTCAGTGAAAAATTATGTTTCTACTCAAGCTCTGCCAGACTTGGACTATAGTTGTTACACTAAGTACCAGCAGTAGTGTACAGGCAGGAGCTGTTGATGGCTTCAGCTCTCAGTAATTTCTGCTTACATGTTGGAGAGGCTTTTAATGTAAAGAGGGAGAAATAATTCCCATTTAAAATTGACTCCTCTTGCCCCCTTGTTCTAAAAGGAAATGTTCAGGGGACCACCAGGAAGGAACTGGTAGGCAGACAACTCTGGGTTCTCAGACCACACTCTGAGAAAAGTTACCTGATTTGAACGTTTGATGCTAGAACATTTTTTCTCATGAAAATAGATTTTCTTCCCTTGAGAATGTAGCAGTGGTGGTAATGTGGGAAAGTGCTCTCAGAAAATGGGAAACATGACATCCGATAATATATACTGACTGAGCTTTCCATTGTGGTCATCTTGGAGAAACAATTAAGGCAAATATATTTTCTCCTTTTTTCCCTCTCTCTCTGCTGGAGTCTTGAGGCATTATACAAAACTTTTTTAAAAAAGTATAAAATAATTGATCTATTGCTATTTTTTAAAAAAAATCTGTAATGTCAAAACCAAGATATATATATATCATGGAAAGCCATGTAATATCATGGAAAATATCATGGAAAGTTAGCATATAGTGAAAATCAGCGATAGTGGGGTATATATCTCTGGCTTTCACTATATGTTAACCTAGATTTATAAAGACTACATAACAAAACTCATGGAGGACACATCATTCCAGATATCTGGGAGTCTCTACAGGAAGGATGTTTCATAACTGTAAAGAAGCTATCAAATATTTCTAAGAATAATTGCCATTTGGGCTCCAGAGACAGATGTAATGTAGACAGATCACAATATTATGAAGAACAATGTGTCTCAGGTTGGCAGGACTCATGCAATCTAAGATTTACAAATCAGAACTCACATTAGGGTAGGGCTTTTAATTCTGTGAGGTTCTGTTTTTAACGCTGGTATACAGTCTTTTAATGCATTTTAATATTTTTAATGTTTGATGTTTTAAACTTCATAAATTGTTTAATTTTTTTTAAAAAAATATTTATACTTCTATTAATACTTTTGTATTGTTTTAATTTGTATTGTTGTAAGTATGTTGTTAGCTGCCCTGAGTACCTTTATTGGGAGAAAGGAAGGATAAACATAACTACAGCATAACTATAACTGTAAGAATAGCAGCTTTCCATCTCACATGTAGTAAACTTCAACAAAAACTCTGAGACATGCAGAACAAGTGGTGGATCAATATAGCAGAAAAGACACAATGATGTGCAGATCTGGGTAATGATAGAGGATTTTATGGAGCTCTTAAAGCAGTGTTTGGACCTACCTATCATAGAATCATAGAATCATAGAATCATAGAATTGCAGAGTTGGAAGAGACCGCGAGGGCCATCCAGTCCAACCCCCCTGCCACGCAGGAAATCACAATCAAAGCATCCCCGACAGATGGCCATCCAGCCTCTGTTTAAAGACCTCCAAGGAAGGAGACCCCACCACGCTCCGAGGGAGTGTGTTCCACTGCCGAACAGCTCTTACTGTCAAAAAGTTCCTCCTCATGTTGAGGTGGAATCTCTGTTCCTGGAGCTTGCACCCATTGCTCCGTGTTCCAGTCTCTGGAGCAGCAGAAAACAAGCCTGCTCCATCCTCAGCGTGACATCCCTTCAAATACTTAAACAGGGCTATCATATCGCCTCTAAACCGTCTTTTTTCCAGGCTAAACATACCCAGCTCCCTAAGTCTCTCCTCATAAGGCATGGTTTCCAGACCTTTCACCATTTTAGTTGCCCTTCTCTGGAAACGCTCCAATTTGTCAATACCTTTCTGAATTGTGGTGCCCAGAACTGGACACAGTATTCTAAGTGAGGTCTGACCAAGGCAGAATAGAGTGGCACTATTACTTCCCTTGATCTAGACACTATACTTCTATTGATACAGCCCAAAATTGCATTGGCCTTTTTAGCTGCCGCATCACACTGTTGGCTCATGTTCAACTTGTGGTCTACTAGGACTCCTAGATCCCTTTCGCACGTAGTCTCATTCAGCCAGGTCTCTCCCATCCTATATTTATGCATTTCATTTTTCCGCCCTAAATGCAGTACTTTACATTTCTCCGTATTGAATTTCATTTTGTTAGCTTTGGCCCAGCTCTCCAGTCTATCCAGGTCATTCTGAATTTTGATCCTGTCCTCTAGGGTATTAGCTACTCCTCCCAATTTGGTGTCATCTGCAAATTTGATAAGTATGCCCCTAATTCCCTCATCTAAGTCATTGATAAAGATGTTGAATAGCACTGGGCCCAGGACAGAACCCTGTGGCACCCCACTGGTCACATCTTTCCAAGACGAAAAGGAGCCACTGCTGAGCACCCTTTGGGTTCGGCCGGTCAACCAATTACAAATCCATTGAACAGTTAACTTGTCTAGCCCACATTCTACAAGCTTGTTTGCAAGAATGTCATGGGGAACCTTGTCAAAGGCCTTACTGAAATCAAGGTATGCAATGTCCACAGCATTCCCTTCATCTACCAAGCTGGTAACTTTATCAAAAAAAGAGATCAGATTAGTCTGGCATGACTTGTTTCTCTGAAACCCATGCTGACTTTTTGTGATTATGGCATTGCCTTCTAAATGTTCACAGACTCTCTGTTTAATGATCTGTTCTAGAATCTTCCCTGGTATTGATGTCAGACTAACTGGACGATAGTTGTTTGGATCCTCTTTTTTCCCCTTTTTGAAGATGGGAACAACGTTTGCCCTCCTCCAGTCTGCTGGGACTTCTCCTGTTCTCCAGGAGTTCTCAAATATTATTGCCAATGGCTCTGAGATTATATTTGCCAGCTCTTTTAATACTCTTGGATGTAGTTCATCTGGTCCTGGAGATTTAAATTCATTTAGATTAAGAAGGTATTCCTGTACTACCTCTTTACTTATTTTGAGCTGGATTTCCCCTATTGTGTCCTCTGTTCCATTCTCCTCAGGTTGGTCCTCCTTTTCCTTTTCTGAAAACACTGAGGCAAAGAAGGTGTTGAGTAATTCTGCCTTTTCTCTGTCCCCTGTTAGCATTTTGCCATCTTCTCCACGTAGCGGCCCTATCATTTCCTTCTTCCTCCTTTTGCTGCGGACATACCCAAAAAAACCCTTTTTATTGTTCTTAACCTCCCTAGCAAGCCTGAGCTCATTCTGCGCTTTAGCTTTTCTGACTTTACTCCTACACGTGTTCGCTATCTGTTTGAATTCTTCTTTGGTGATTTCCCCCCCTTTCCATTTCCTATACATGTTCCGTTTAAAACTTAGCTCCATTGAAAGTTCTTTAGTCATCCATCCTGGTTTCTTGAGACACCTCCCATTTTTCTTCCTCAATGGTACTGTTTGAAATTGTGCCTTCAGTATCTCCCTTTTGAGAAAGTCCCATCCGTCTTGAGGTCCCTTCTCTTTTAGTATTCTTGACCATGGGATCATCCCCAGTATTTCCCTGAGTTTATTGAAATCAGCTCTCCTAAAGTCAAGAATGCGTGTCTGACTATGCCTGGCTTCTCCTTTCCATTGTATAACAAACTCCAGGAGAACATGATCACTCTCACCTAAGGATCCCACCACTTGCACCCCATTAACAAGGTCGTCTCTGTTGGTTAGGATCAGATCTAAAATAGCTGACCCCCTTGTTGCCTCTTCCACCTTTTGGACCATGAAATTGTCTTCCAGGCATGTAAGGAATTTGCTAGACCTTGTAGTTTTGGCTGAGTTAGATTGCCAGCAAATATCAGGATAGTTGAAGTCACCCATCACTACTACATCTCTCCTTTCTGCATGTATGTTCATCTGTTCTAGAAAGGCAACATCCAATTCCTCCGTCTGATATGGGGGTCTGTAGTAGAGTCCCACAATAACATCCCTGTTGTTTCCCTCCCCTTTAATTTTTATCCAGATGCTCTCCACCTGGCTTCCAGTATTGATGTCGTGGATCACTTCACTGGTGTAAATATCCCTGACATATAATGCTATTCCTCCTCCTTTCCTGTTTGGCCTGTTTCTCCTATAAAGGTTATACCCCTCTATTCCTACATTCCAATCATGAGACTCGTCCCACCAGGTTTCAGTAACGCCTATTATATCATATTTGTTTTGTAGTGCAAGTTCAAGTTCATCTTGCTTATTTCCCATGCTCTGTGCATTAGTGTAGAGACATCTGAGACCATGTGTTCCCTTTACTTGCTCCCTGTGCAAGTTTTTTTGCCTCCCACTGTTGGGTCCTTGCGCTGTTTGCCTTGTTCCCTCTATGACAGTTTGACTATTTTCTCCAGCCCTTTTGCCTTCCAGAATACTGTCTCCCTCCCCCATTTGACTCAGTTTAAAGCCCTCCTGATCAAATTCTTGAGACTGTTGGCAAAAATGTTTCTTCCAACTGTTGTAAGATGCACCCCATCTCTTGCCAGAAGTCCCCCCGCATGGAAGCGCAGTCCATGATCCAAGAATCCAATTTGTTCTCGGCGACACCATCTACGGAGCCAGTTGTTTATGTCGGCTATTTTCCTCTCCCTTCTTGGACCATGCCCTTCAACTGGCAGAAGAGACGAGATGACCACCTGTGCGTTCATTTCTTTCAGCTTCCTCCCCAGGGCCTCATAATCTCTTCTGATCTTGGGAAAGCTGTGCCTTGCAGTATCATTGGTTCCCACATGGACCAAAAGGAAGGGGTAATGATCCGTAGGCTTGACGAGTCTTGTCAGCCTCTCGGTCACATCACAGATCTTTGCCCCAGGGAGACAACACACCTCCCGAGTCATCTTGTCAGGCCCACATACCACTGCTTCTGTACCCCTCAGCAAGGAGTCCCCCACCACCACCACACGCCTCCTCTGAGGCTTCGCAGCTGCTGTTCCTTGCGGTGGTCCTCTCAAGGTCCCCTGCTCTACCCCTGAAGTCTGTCCATGCTGTTCTTCCTCGTTGCCCTTGATAAGGGAAAGGGCTTCGAATTGATTCTGTAGCTGCAAGCTGCTGGAAGAATCCCTGGATTTTCTTGTTCTGTGTGTGACATTCCTCCAGCTGTCTACTTCCTGTGTCCGTGAAGTGACCCTCTCCTCCACAGCCACTTCCTCTGTGCGGTCCCCATCCAAGACTGTTCATTCTGTTCTGTCCAGGAAAACCTCTTGCTCACGAATCTGTTGAAGTGTAGCTACTCGTGTCTCCAGCTGCTGTACTTTCTCCTCCAAGAGGGCTACCAGCTTGCATTTGGTGCATGTGAAGTTCTCCATGTCTGTAGACAAGAATACAAACATCACACAAGTGTTGCAAGTGACTGCTGCAGTCCCCTCAGTGTCCATGATGAGAGCTTTTAGGTAATCTAAGAAGTCTTAGTTAACGCTGAGAATGCTAAGCTGTACTTTTAGGTCTGCTGTATTTTTGTTTGGTTACTGAAATTGAAGGCTCTTGAGGGTAAAAGGGCAAGGTCAGAAGTTCAAGCCCCTCAGCAACAAGCAGCCTCTCCCAACAGTTTTTTTTAAAAATTCAATCTCCCCAGTCAGAATGGCTGTCCAGAAGTTGCTTCCTTCTTCTCCCTGGCAGGAAACTGGCAGGAAACTTGCTGTCCAGAAGCTGCTCTCCTTCTCTCTGGCAGGAAACTGGCCTGGAAAGCCTCTGCAAGGACTTATATAGAGCTAGGCTCCCAGCTCCACCCCCTAATGACTCACAGGTGTGACTCACAGGTGTGAATCACAGGAAGGCTCTTGAGGGTAAAAGGGGAAGGTCAGAAGTTCAAGCCCCTCAGCAACAAGCAGCCTCTCCCAACAGTTTTTTTTTTTTAAAAATTCAATCTCCCCAGTCAGAATGGCTGTCCAGAAATTGCTTCCTTCTTCTCCCTGGCAGGAAACTGGCAGGAAACTTGCTGTCCAGAAGCTGCTCTCCTTCTCTCTGGCAGGAAACTGGCCTGGAAAGCCTCTGCAAGGACTTATCAGGTCCAAAGCTCCTTATACAGTACAGATGATCAAACACTAATTACTGATAAAGCCTCCATACAGAATTGATGGGCTGAACATTTTCAAAGTCTCTTCAGTGCCAACCGAGTAGTCCAAGGCTCAGCTATCCAAGATATGATACAAAAAACAATGAAAATGGATTGGACATAGCTCCCACTTTGGAAGAGACCCTTAAGGCCATACAGCAGATGAAAAACGGCAAGGCAGCTGGGATTGATGGAATCCCACCTGAAGTTTAGAAAAACGGAGGTCATGTACTCCATGATAAATTCCATGAACTCCTTGTGAATTTCTGGGAAATGGGAGAACTGCCATCAGATGTCTGAGATGCAGTCATCATCACCCAAGAAAAAAGGAGCAAAATCTGATTGTTCAAACTATTGAGGTATGACACAGCTCTCTATTGCTGGAAAAATCCTTGCAAGGATACTCCTTAACACATTAGTTCCTGCTATTGCTGAAGAACTTCTTCCTGAAAGCCAATGTGGCTTCAGAGCCAATAGGAGTACTACAGATATGGTATTTGCCCTTAGACAACGGCAAGAGAAATGTAGAGAGCAGAACAAGGGTCTCTAGGTAACATTTGTCGACCTCACCAAAGCTTTCGTCACTGTGAGTAGAAAAGGTCTGTGGCAGATCCTGGAAAGACTAGGATGTCTCCCCAAATTCCTTAAAATGATTATCGTGCTACATGAGGGCCAGCACGGTCAAGTAAGATATGGCGATGCTCTTTCAGAGCCCTTTCTAATAACTAATGGTGTGAAACAAGGTTGTGTTCTTGCTCCAACTTTATTTACAGTCTTCTTCAGCATGATGCTCCAAAGGGCTACGGCAGAATTTGAAGAAGAAGACAGCATCTATATACATTACCGTATTGATGGTAGCTTGTTTAACTTAAGCTGTCTGAGGGCTCGCACTAAGACTCTAAACTATCTAGTCCGTAAGCTGCTTTTCACTGATGATACTGACTTTGTTGCTCACACAGAAGCAGCTCTGCAGCACTTAATATCCTGCTTCGCAACAGCTGCAGAGCTGTTTGGGCTGGAAGTCAACCTGAAGAAAACGGAAGTTCTCTACCAGCCTGCACCACAGGACGAACACCACTATTCCCACATTGCCGTAGGCAAAACTGTGCTTAAGTCAGTTCAGCAGTTCACCTACCTGGGAAGCATCATCTCCTCGGATGCCAAGATTGACAAAGAGATTGATCACAGATTAGCAAAGGCATATAGTGCATTTGGAAGACTTTACAAAAGTCTGGAGTAATAAACACCTGAGGCAAAGCACTAAAATCAGTCTGTATAGAGCCATTGTACTGTCTATTCTCCTTTATGGGTCTGAAACATGGGTCACCTATTGCCACCACTTATGACTCCTCGAACGCTTTCATCAGCGCTGTTTACGCACAATACTTAATATACACTGGACTGACTATGTGACAAATGATGCTGTCCTTGAGCAAGCAGGGATCACCAGCATTCAGGCCATGATATTGAGAACACAGCTGCACTGGGCAGGGCACGTTTCTAGGATGGAGGACCATCGCCTCCCAAAAACAGTACTCTACGGTGAACTCACCATGGGTCAGTGTAAGAGGGGTGTTCAAAAAAAGTGATACAAGGACTCACTGAAACAACATCTCAGGCTCGGCCAAATTGATCACCAACAATGTTCTGCCATGGCTTCACATCAGGAGGCATGGAGACACACTATCCACAATGCTGCAGCTTTATGTGATAACACACGCTTTACAAGGCTTGAAGAGAAACAAATCTTGAAGGGAATCACAATCTGCAAACATCACTCAAGGAGACCTTCTGCTGTGCTTTCTGCAACCGGACATGTTTATCTCAGATTGGCCTTTTCAGTCATCAGCCTTCTTGCAGAAAGCGCGGGATGAGTCCTTCTTGAATCTTCGTTTGCGAAGAAAAACAGAGAGAACTACAACAAGAGAAACATAGACACTTTTCTCTGTGTGTTGTATGCTGATGGCCTTTAATCTTTCAAGCATTTATAGCTTCATGGGAGATACAGAGACTTTCAGTAGATCTGGTGAATTCCAGGGCCATCTCCTGTACATTCTTGTAGTGGCTATGCATTGCTTTCCAGGATTTTCAAGAGTGCCGAGTGCCACATTCATGGTTTTAATCAGTACAACTTGCTTCCTGCTTTGCTTCCACACTTTGGATCTATGTTCATGGATGATACATTTGACTGATCTTTTATTAACCATGAAAATGAGGCTCTAGAAACAAAATTTAAAAAGCAACAGCAATAACATAAATATTGCTTTCTTAGCTGAGGGAACTCTCTAATTATTATTAACAAGTTCGAAGTTACATGTCCTCTTGGACATATAAAAAATGCATGCTCATTTATAAAGCCAAATAAAAAGGCCTGGGCCTGATGTAACTGAGGAACCACCTTCTTCTATGATGTGATGCTCATATGAGCCATGTAGGATCCCACTTTGGGAGAAAGGCAGCATAGAAGTTGCACAAAAAAAAATATGTTCATAGGGTCGGGAATACAAACAACAGCAGTAACTGAACCAATGGGTCTACTCTGGTTCGGATTCCCAAAGATGTACAGAATTATGATGAGTCTCTTCAATCACCATCTTAAGATCATCACTTCTCTACGTAAAGATGAATTGCCCTAGGAACAACCCCATGTATGGAAAAGATTTATGCTGGATTTGACAGTTTTTTTTAAAAAAAAATTACATCCAAAGATTAACTGTAAAAAGATACACATCTCGCCTGAAAAATTTGCATATTTCAGGGGCTTACAGGGCATTTCAGACAAATAAAGTATGCATAAAACAGGGCATGTATTTTAAAATGTGAATTTTAAAAAAATGCACAAATATATTTTAGTCTATGGAGGAAGTGTGAGTGTTAGGTCAAATGTGTAGATAAATGTGCAGTTTAGGAAAAATGCATTAAAAATGTGAATGAATTTCCATCAGGTGGGGGAGTCTCATAATCCAATATGAAAGAAGAAGATGCAGAGGGATTCTGAGAAACATAATGAAACTGAGACATGATTTTTATTTATTTTTTTGCATCCCTAGTGGTTCCCCACCCAATGAAGTCATAAGATCAGGCTCTGCTCTGTGTTCTTTCCTCTTGATGGGTGAGATCAGCAGGCGTGTGGAGCAGAGCATTTTCAATCATTACTCCATAGTAATGGAATGTTATATGGACTTCTGCTGGTTCCTGTCTATGTTTTAGGAGCCTGGTGAAGACTCATGTTTATCTATACTTACCAGTTTTTTTTACGAGAGATGGCTGCTTTTAGGGGGCAGCCATATTCAACGTTTTGTGGTTATTATTATTATTGGGGGCTTTATCTGATCATATTTACATTACTGTATCTATCAATATATTAGGGCATAAACCATCCTAGCGTAGACATAACAATCATATGGAGAGGTATTGCCATAGTCTGGGTGTCTGTTAGGTGGAGTCAGTGGCAGGTGGCAGGCACTGTATAGTTTGAAGTGAGACATGGCAGCAGCTCTCTGACCATTCTCATTTCTTGTTTAACTGAGTGCCATCTTTTCAGATGCCTGCTCCCCATTACCCCATTACCATTGATGAAGTGCAGGATACTGTTCTGCCACCCTGGTCAAAGTAAGTTTCATTTGCCAACCTGGGTAGCTTCTGTAGGAGGAATTGCTTGGTTTCATTTTGTTCTTTGTTTGCAGGCAGAAAATGTTTATTTGGGCTCAATCAAGTTCATATAGTTATTCTATCAACAATTTTAAAAGTTTTGAATGGCTAAAATATTGAATATTTCAGATGCCCTGTTTTTCTGAGGAGCTGGGTCCATTCTTTAGTCTAACACCTACAGTTCCAGCCATGTCCACTGTTACTTGTAGCATTGACCATGACTCTGATTGCAACCATTTCCAAAATGGCATTTAGTCTCTATGAATGTGCTTTTAATCCAGATAAGGAGGGGTTGATTTTATTAGTTCCTTCAGTCTACCTAATGTTACCATAATAGCTCCATGATCGTAAGGACCCTCAAAATATCAACATTAATTGGGGGAATAAATGTACTATTCTTGACAATACAAAGGGGGTGGTGGTAACGGCAGGATCTTGTGACCAGCTGTACCAGTACTAATGGAGAAGAAAAAAGCTAGATAGAATAAAAATTATCTTTATTGGGAAAAGTAAGAATAACTGCATTAAGGCACACATTCAGGCATCAAGCATTCATGCAAAACTAGTGAAATAAAGTGGGAAGATATTGAGATAGAGGAATAGGAAAGGGAATTTCTAGTGCATGATACAACACCTTTTCCTGTAGAGATGAGGTCGCAGAAGAAGCCGTCAGGGTGGGGGTCTCACACTGGCTCTCTGAGGGTCAGTCAGCATGGATGTAGGAGGGGAAGCTGAGGACAATTTTCAAGGGGTTTTTACCTTCTAAGGATAGGATTTTGAGTAGAAGACAACACTTTGAGCTGTTGGTTGGAGAGCGACAAAGGCATTCTGGATATGTTAATAACGTTTTGATATTTTAACACTTTGCGAATGAAAGAGAGGGAATAACTTCCTTTGTTTGGGTGAGAAAAAACTACTGAGGGTAGTTTATAGGTTTTGAGTCTGCCAGACTGGCAAATGGGATTAGCCATGCATACGTGACTCCAGTTGATTTGTGAATTAGCATTTATTTTGAAATTTAGATGGCCCTTCCTTAAGTGCATTCCTGACTAAGCAGTATTTGTTTTTGGGCTTTTTCGAGTTCCCCAGTTTATGTTAATGGCTACACTACATGGAAGACCAAATTCGACCTTATTATTAAATATTGCCAATTTAATACAGCTATGGGGCTGGGGATATCAGGGTAGGTAACACTAATAGGTGATTTTGTCTTCCACAGCTCGGCCATCAAGGTCTGATTAATTCAGCATTTTGAAAACTTACCAGATATGTCCTCTGTGTTGCTCCAGGGGCCAATCATTCCCTCTGGCTGACATTTTTTTTTTTGGTTGTTGTAGTAGTCTCAAGGGCTGTACAACAATTTACTTGTGAAATTCCTGCAATACTTGGATAAACCACAGAAAAGTTCTCAAGCTTCAGACAAAGTTAAATAAATGAAGTGTCTATATATTTAGTAAATGATCATGAGAAACACAGAAATCTCTATGTGTGTGTGTGTTTAAGGGAGAGCAAAATGCACTTCCTGTCTTGGAAATTATTGAATAGTTAAAACCAGGGGTCAGATGGTTTAGCAGGGCAATTTCATTGGCTTCATCTCTTTGTGGGGAAATAAAATTACAGGGCTTGTACGTGTGGGGCTCAACAGCCCAACCTTGCACTGACCCAGGCAAAAATAACTTTGATCTAAAAATTGATCCAATCTCATACATGGGTTTTTGAGCAAACAAAATGTTCTTAACATTATGTATGTTAAGAGAAATCATGGCACTTTACTTGCCAGAAGGAAATGAGATGCTTTTATAGAAGTCTGGAAGACCAGATGTTCATCTAATCCATCAAGTTGATCGATATTCAGCCCAGTATTCTTAGGTTCAGACAAGTGTGGTGCAGTAGTTTTAGTGTTGGACTAGGACTCTGGGAGAACAGGGTTCAAATCATCATCCATCACTGAATGACCTTGGTCAAGTGACACTCTCTCACCCTTAGAGGGAGGCAATGAGAACCCTACTATGAACAAATCTTGCCAAGAAACCCTAGGATGGAGTCTCCATAAGTCAAAGAAAATCAAATTGTTTCTAACAGAAACAATTGTGAAAACTCAGTATATCTCATGTCTCAAACTGAAAAAGTAACAAAAATATGTGGAGATTACAGAGCTGAAGATTCAAAACTTTTAGGTGTAGAAACTTCCAATTCTGGTCTTGGGTGGTGGCAGGGAGGTATTGATACTTAATGGCAAATTATCTCATTTGCATACAGACTATTTCTTCTCAGTGGTTAATATGAGATGTTCCTTTGTTTTGAAAGTTACCATTTATATTCAGCTACACGAAGAGCTTTGATGTACTATAGGTTGAGTCTTCCTTATCCAGAATTCCAAAATCCAATGTATTCCAAAATCCAAAGTGTCCACGTAGGTGGCTGAAATAGTGAAACCTTTGCTTTCTGATGGTTCAATGTATACAAACTTGGTTTCATGCACAAAATTATTTTAAAATCTCTGGCTTTTCTTCACAAATTAAGATTCTGAAAGGACTCATCCCACACTTTCTGCAAGCGCGCTGATGGCCAATCCAAGATAAACATGTCCAGTTGCAGAAAGCACAGCAGAAGGTCTCCTTGGGCGATGATTCCGGGTTGTGATTCTTTCTGCATTGTCGTTTTTCTTCAAGACTTATTCAGCGTGAGCTCTCAAATAAGGCTGCAGCATTGTGGATAGTACGTCTCCAAGCCTCCCGATATGAGGCCAGGGCGGACCATTGTTGGTGATCAATTTGGCCAAGCCAGAGATGCTGTCTCAGGGAGTCCTTGTATCGCTTTTTTGGAGTGCCCCTCTTATGCTGACCCATGGTGAGTTCACCGTATTGTGTATAAAAGTACCTTCAGGCTATGTGTATAACGTGTATATGAATCCATTTTTAGACTTGGTTCCCATCTCCAAGCTATCTCAAGTACTCCTATATGAAAGTATTCCAAAATTAGAAATATTCCAAAATCCAAAATACCTCTGGTCCCAAACATTTCAGATAATGAAGATTCAACCTGTACTAATGCTGTCTTTCCTTATGGAAAGGATGCAGTGATGATCTGTAAAATTACAGTATATTGACCAAAGTGAATATCAAGGATACATTAAGCATTAAACAGAAAGATATGTTTCACTATATTGTGGTACTTTCACATGAGGATTTTTAACATAAGAAATTTTGAATAAATCAGCATGAACAATTAGAAGTCAGTAAGAAAACAGAAGTGGAAGATGCATAAACTCCATTCTCTCTGCAAAAACAAGACCAGGAGCAGATTGAGGCACAGACTAACTAGTAGTTGTGGCACCAGAGGTTTCTGACAGAGAAGACTAAATATCTCACAAAACTACAAATTCCAGAATTCCATAGCATTGAACCATGGCAGTTAAAGCAGTGTCAAACTGGATTATTTCTGCAGTGCAGATGCAGCTTCAGTCAGATCATTGATACACGCAGTCCCATATTAACTACTCTAATTGATAGTGTCTCTCTTGGAGAGGTCTTTTCCACCATTTGCTGTGTTACCATCTAGCTGCAAATACTGTGCTCTTCCACAGAATCATAAACCAAATAGGATTAGAAATAAAAGTCCAAAAGAGGTTAATTTTGCACAGTTTAATTGCTTTTTAGAAGAACTCTCCATCTCAGTAAAGTGGCTGAGACATGGCATACCTGAGCCAGTCACAATTTCTGGAAGAAGGCTGGGGAGGAGAGATTAAGTGAATGAGTGACTGCTGAGGTATAAGAAGGCCTAGCAATAGAATATTTGGTGAGGTAGAAAGATGAGTAAAAGAACAGGTGTTTGCCAAAAGGCCTGGCATGGAGAACTTAAACACTCATGAACAATGTTCCCTGAGTTCATAACTCCACTAATGCTTCTAGTAACAGTAAATACACCCCTAAAATAAGATCTGCATATACTAATGACAGTTTCTAGATTTTTTTTCTCCAGTCAGCCACATTGTGTTATACTCTATAGTGGTCAAGAAATAATAAACCTATAGAGGTTATACAGAGGTAGTACAACAGTATTGGGGTCTCTTGGGACTAGGGATGGGGGAATTTTGTCCAGAAATTCCCAATTTCACACTTTTGAATTAATATGGAAACTGAATCTCTATTATCCTTGAAAATTCAGACTTCTCTAAATTTTGCAATTCAGCTTCCTATTTTTTTTAATGCACATAAGTGGGTGTTTATATTACGGAGATGTGCCTACAAAATTATGTATGTTAATGAAAATTCACGAATGCATTGTCTTAGGGAAAATTATTTGCAAAATGGATACATATTAGGCAACACTGTGTACAAAATATGAATTTTCATGCAACCTTTTAAAAATAAATCTCAGAATTTTGGATAAAAGAAATTCTTCAGGAGCAGACAATTCTCAGAATTTAGGATGAATGGGAGGTAAACCTGAAAAATTAAAAGCAGAACAATGAAGTCTGACAATGCATCCTTACCTGAGAGTAAAAGGAGTTTTATAGCCATTGGTGTCCGCAAGTGCACCACTTTACTTTCTGCTATGCAAATGAATTATGCACTTCACTTGTGGGAGGGAGCAAGGCAATACATTCAGGAACACTGTTTTCTTCAATACAAACCCTATCATCCATAGATGAATCTTGCCCACCCAGGATTTTCTAAAGTAATCTGTGCAGGGAGAGTAGGTGTGTTACATGCTCTGAATTTATGAGGGCTCTCTTAAAATATCTCTCTCTGGCTTTTCTTTGCAAACAAACATTCAGGAAGGACTCATCCTGTGCTTTCTGCAAGCACGCTGATGACTAAAAAGGCCAATCCGAGATAAACAAGTCCCATTGCAGAAAGCACAGCAGAAGGTCTCCTTGGGTGATGTTTCCGGGTTGTGATTCTTTCTGCATTGTCGTTTCTCTTCAAGACTTGTTCAGCGCGAGTTCTCAAATAAGGTTACAGCATTGTGGATGACCCATAATAACACACTGCATAATAACAGGCATTTTGCCTCCCCCCCTTCTTTTAACATTTTTAGTGGAAAGCTGGGGTATAAGTTCAGTAAATAAATAATCCATGACTGTGTTTTTTCATCATTGTCAAGCTAATACATCTGCCCCTGCAAAAAGCACAGCCCTCTGCCATATATGTGAAGCAGCATGTAGGCAAATGAATGTACCTATGACAGAGGCACAGCTTTGCACACTTATGCTCCCTTATATATTTTCATTCATTGTACACATGTTGGTCCTTTGGACTATGGGCTTGTATATAATGTGTAAATACTCCTCATAACATTCAAGGAGTATTGACTAAATGGGATCCCACTTCAACCTGCTGTATTTGGAAGGAGGGGGAGAAAAACTCCAAATACTCTGCAGAAAAGCCTTCCTGGATTTTCCCAAATATATTTTTTTAAAGTGTTGGAATGCGCGCTATCACTCATTAGGACAACCAATTCACATCACTGTGCATCCTCAGAGCGGACAGCTGATTGGTCGGATGTGCGTAGGGGGCAGACCTTGCTGGCAAGGCACTGCCCAGAACCACCATGTTGGATTTTCACCATAGTGATCATGCACTGAGGAGATGAAACAGTCTTCCCCCTTTTTTTCCTGTTTATTTAAGTGGAAGATCACTCTTCCACACCTTGGATTTGTTTTTTTAAAAAAATACTGTTCAGCAGCAGCAACTGGTGACAATAAAAACATGAGTAATTCACGCGCACCCACCATCTTGAGGTGCAGGCATGCCCATTTGAACAACAAAAGTATATGGCTTCGCATGCCTGTGATCATGAAAAAAAGCCCATGGAGACAAATTAAACCTACTGCAAATTGGCATTACTGCATATCAATCCACATTTTATTGCCTAGTATAGATGAGTCCATGTCCTTGTCTGAAAGTAACAAGTATAAAGGGAAGGTTCCACTAAGTCACTACCACAACTTTAAATGGGAGGTAATGAATATTGTGCTACAATCACTGTCTTAATAACTATCCTAAAATAATAAATAAAGATAAACCACCAGTTATGTGTTAACCTATTTTTGAATTATTATCAGTGGTAAGCGCTATAACATTTCAGAAAGATACTATGACATCATTACTACAATACCTGCAAGCATATAAATAATTTTCATCAACCATAAATATACACAATATAATAATAATTATATATATATATATATATATATATATATATATATATATAATATAATCACATAAATACAGTATTTCTCATTGGAGTCGAAGAAATGTCCTAAAATGTAGGACTCTGCAATGCACAGAGTCCTGAAGATTTTTTTCTTTCTTTGATGCTGGAGTGTGACGATGTAGTAAAGCCACCTGCACAGAGATGAATTTCAAGTCCAAACTGATGTCATTTCACAAGTAAAGTATTGCAAAACCAGAATTTCTTATATGGAACATTTGTCAGGGGATGATAGGAGACTCAGTCCCTGCCAGAAGCCAAAAACTATCTCAGCAGATTTAGTAGCAACCCGTTACCAATAATACTCTCACACAGAGTGTTTTGACGTCCAGAAAAAAGGAGGTACTTTAATCTTTAAGTTCAAGTAGTTGTAGTATATACAGATATTTACAACCTCGTCAGTCAAACTGCTACGTCAGGCACCCATGAATTGCAAGAAGATAATGAGCTCTGGCCTAGTTCCCTTATATACACATCTACAGGGTATTGGCTTACTGAACCAAATGGGTGCATTACATCAGATCTTGCTCTCCAAAGCTTGCCCTCTAGTAATCCTCCTTCTGCAACTGTGCCATGACTTGGCAGTTCATGGAGTCAGCCATTATGACTCAGCATGACTCTGCAGTTGTTTGGCCATTTTATAATGGAGTTCAGTCTCCAACTCCTCACAACATTCAGGGAGCAGAATGGAACTATTTCTGTATTTGTAGCACGTATGGTCAAGGCATATTAAATTCTTGCTGAAGAAGCCCATGAAATGGTCAACTATATATTTGCTCTAGAGGTGACCATCCTGCATTTGTTGGATTTAAAGATAGCAATAACAATATGCAGCTCCACCCATAATCTACTTACCTGTGCCACATAAGAAATTCTGGTTTTGCAATACTTTACTTGTGAAATGCCATCACAAGTATTTCAGCTGGGAATTTCATCATAAAGACCTGTTGAAATCAAAAGGTTTTAAGCTGATCCTGGAAGCAAAGCATGCTGGTACAAGCCAAACATCAACTAGTATGGGACTCCATGGAGTGGGAGCTAATAACACCAAAAGCTCTAAAGTGAGTGGGCGCCAAGCATACTTCCAGCCCACAAAGAGCCAGCACCAGTACCTCTGGAACTAGGTCTGTAGGCCTGCTCTTTTGTTATCCAGAACAGATAATATATCTGCCTCCTAGACTCCGGAACTACTTACCCATAGCATCTCTGTATCACCAGAATTCATCCTCAGTTTATTTGCCATCATCCAGCTCATCTCTGAGACCAAACAATGAATAAAAACTTGCATGGCTAAACCTGATTCAGATGTTGCACCAGCATACTTTTTGTACTTTGCTTCAAGTCACCTAATGACCATTTTCAGGAGCTTCATATAAATAAATAGCATTGTGGATAGAATGGTACCATTCAGGATCCCATATCTCAGTCACAAAGGAACGGAGGAATTGCCAGTCCGTTACTCTCCAAACCCAACCCTGTGTCTCCAATATCCAATCCATGGGTCAGGAAACTGATGAGAAACCAAGCAGAATTAGCGTAGTTGCCCACTAGGAAAGTTGCAGCCTTGGTGCACATCCCCCCCGCCCGACACACACATCTACAAATATTTGTTAACCAAAAGTAAGGGGTGGAAAGAAGAAATATTTCCTTCACACAATGCCACCATAAAATTAAGCTTTGAAATGCAAAGTTTATTTTTAAAAAATCCCCCAAAACAAATTAATCCGCAGACTGAACTGAAGGGGGCAGAAAAAATATTTTCAAATCCAGAATGCTTCTTTGCAACATTGACCATATTTTAGCAGAATTGGACTATATTTTAGCTGAATATTAGAGATAGGGGAATCTAAAATCTCTTAAAAGGGGTAAATTTGTGTGACTGTGCATGAGAGCTTGAGAAAGACCATGGTGCACAACTGTAGGAGCATTGTAATTCAAAGGGGATCCCTCCAAGGACATTCAAAAAGGATCTCTATTGGTAGGGTTCTCTACTTCATGTGTGTTTATTCTTTTGGCTTACTGAAAGAAGAGTCATACAACCTTTCCAAGGAAGGCACTACAAAGTCAAGTGGGTGCGGAAGTTCTTCAGTCTCCTCTTACCCTGGCCCTTCTGAGAGGTTGAACATTCTGTCTAATCCCCTTCTCTTTCTTTTATCTCTACTTCAATGGAGTTATCCTGAAAGGAGGAGGGCTTTGAACAGTAATCAGTTGTAGAACCAATGTGTGCTCTTTCTATAGATTCCAGCAAGCAGCAAGAGAAGGGTAAATCCAGGACATTTCAAGTTAAACTGAGAATCTGGGAATGTAGAGACAGAGGGAGCCCTGGCTAGTCCATGCCTATTGGAGTGTGTGGCTTAGAAAAGATACTTGTTGACAGTGGCAGCACTAGGGGGTTGCAGAGAGGCCAAACTGCACCACATCCGGCTCCTCGCCTTGCGGCGGAGCCGCTTGGGCAGAGGAGCCGCCTTTGCCGCCGTTTGCGGCTCAGGAGACCCTGTGATTGATCGCGGGCGGTGTCGCCTGCGACAGAGGTGAGGGGCGGGGCCGGAGGTTATAAAAGGCCTCCCGCCCCTCGCCTCCTCCTTCTTTGCTCTGGCGATCCTTCTTTGCTCTGGTGTGGGTGGGAGTTTGGCTGCCCGGATAAACGGGGTGGTCGGGTCTGCATTTGGGGGCCATTTGGGGGTCTGTAAGAGCGGGTTGTTTTTTCCCAGCGGGTTGTTTTTCCCAGCGGGTTGTTTTTCTCCACAGGGCCACACAGGGAGTGCGGGGTTTGGCAGGGGGTCGAGCGTCCCGGGTGGGAGTTTTTTGCTCGCCTGCCAGGCGGTTGCAGCTTCTGGGTCTGGGTTTCTTCCCACACACACACACCCATGTTAATTCTTATTGTTGTTCTATGTGTATTTAGCCAGAGTTTGCTGTGCCAACTGCCAGCGGAAGGGACTGCCAACAGAAACCCCCCCCTCCTCCCCTAGTTGTTTGCAGGCATTGTAAAATTTAAAAAGGGCATTCTGTTGGCAGTTTTTTCTGGCGGGCCACCAGGGGGCCGGGATTTTTGCTGCTCAGGAGAGCCTCCATGAGTATGTTATGAGGCGGCCATTTTAGGGGAGGCACTTAGTCTAGTGTGTTGGCGGCCATTTTGTGAGGCTTTTATATAGAAGTAAGGAGGCCATTTTGAGGGTTTTTCTTTTGAAATTTAATCAGCAGTTGCTTTACAAGTCGGCCATTTTCTGAGGGGGACTAAGTCTAGTGTAGTGGCGGCCATCTGGTGCAGGTTTTGTACAATTAAAGGTGGCCATATTGTGGGAGTTCTTTTAAAAAAAAAAAAATTATGAAAGTTGGTTCCCTTAGTTGGGATCAAATAATAGTACATTAACAACAATAATATTAATATTAATTACAACAGTATTTGGTGGGCAGTTGTTAGATTATACCTTGTTTTCTAGAATTGTATTGTAACTCATAGTAAATCAGTATCAATAATAATAATAATAATAATAATAATAATAATATTTGTCAACAGCAATTGGTTGCCAATTGGGTTCAGTGAGTTACAGTTAGTTCTTTTGTCTCAGTGTTGCAATGGCCTCAAGGAAAGGGAAAGGAGGTCAGAAAGGCAAGGGGAGGGCTACCAAGCCACAACAACCTGCCTTACCGGTGCCTGATATTGAGTCATCCAGTGATGATGAAGATCAGCTGCCTTGGAATGCGATTATGGCTCGGATTCAACGTTTAGAGAAGTTGCAGGGTGTTCAGCAGGAAGAGGTTGTGGTTGCTCACTCTCAAGGTAAAAAGAGAAAGATGGCTGACGAGATTCTTTCCCGTCTAGATGCTCTGGAGCGTAACGTCAATCCCGATGGGGCTACAGGTTCCTCCCATGTCGAGGATACTTCCGACAAGGTACCTCCTTCATGTAATCCGGTGGATCAGCCAGCTAATGACAACACCATGCCTGTAACGCCAGGTGAGGCAGTTATTCCATCGTCTAATCCCTATGCAAGTACATTTTGGCCCTGGGGGTCATGGGACAAGGCATCGAGTGCCCAGGCTGTGCTGGGGACCTGGCCAGGGCAGCCGGCCTTTAATTGGATGCCAGCTCAATGGTCTCCTTGGTCACCTTATGGTTTAGGTACAATGGTCCCCCCTTTTGGGATGGCGCAGGGGTCACCCAGCACTGCTCAGGGCACAGGATATGATTCCATAGCTTATTCAGCAATTCCCTTCGGAGAGATGTCCCTCCCTTTGGGTGATCATCTGCTTCAATCCACCAGGGATAAAATAGTTAAAGGCGACTATGTGGATCTTTTTTCATTGCTTTATAGGGAAGTGGAGAAGAAAGATAGGGAGGAAATGGATGAGAAAGAGAAGGAGAAATTGAAAAAGAGGAAGGTGGAGAGGAACTGGACCAATTGGCTTTCTGGTTTCCTCATTTATGCGGGTGTGGTAGTTAAGGCACACCCTCATCGAGCAGCCTCTCTGTTCCAGTATCTTGATATAATTCACAGGGCCTATGGTGATTTCGCAGGTCCTGCCTGGCTTCTTTATGATGAGGCTTTTAGAATGAGGGCGGCAATTTATCCTTCTTTGAGGTGGGACATGATGCATCCCCAGTTATGGATGCAGCTTATGACTCCGGCCCGCCCAATACAGGGGGAGAGGACACACAGTGGACACTTGGTCAGGTCATCCAACACGGCGGGGCAGCGTGCCACCACTGCCACGGCTACGGTTGTGAGGCAGGTATGTTGGGAGTTTAGTTCACATGGCTTTTGTGCTAGGAAGCCCTGTAAGTATAGTCATGAGTGCTCCATTTGTAGTGGGGGACACTCCTTTCGGAACTGCCCCAGGGGTAAGCAGGCTGCGCGAGGTGGTAGGCCCAATCAAGGAGGTAGGGGTGGAGCTTCTACCGCTTATGCTCAAAAAGGGGCCCAGCCCAATCAACAATGATGTTCTACAGCGTTGGCTGAATGTATATCCCAATAGGCAAGCAGCCAAGTACCTTCGTGACGGTTTTCAGTTTGGGTTTAGGATTCCATTTCAAGGGGTTCGACGGCCATTTTGGGCCCGTAATTTGAAATCTGTTTATGGTTTGGAACATGTTGTTAGGGATAAGATTTCAAAAGAGGTAAGTGAGGGTCGAGTTTTAGGCCCCTTTTCGAGTCCTCCGGTACCCAACCTGCGGGTATCTCCCCTGGGGGTTGTCCCCAAGAAAGCACCAGGGGAATTTAGGCTCATTCATCATTTATCATACCCCAAAGGGGATTCGGTGAATGATGCTATTCCTCATGAGCTGTGTACAGTTAGGTATACTTCTTTTGACGCCGCGGTGCGGGTAGTTCGCCTTCAGGGTTGGGGGGCTGAGTTGGCAAAGTGTGATATAAAATCTGCTTTTCGACTTTTGCCAGTTCATCCGGATGACTTTGAGTTGTTGGGTTTCCACTTTGAAGGGCAGTTTTACATGGATCGAGCTCTCCCGATGGGATGTTCGGTTTCGTGCAACGCTTTTGAAACCTTTAGTACCTTCTTGGAGTGGGCGTTGAAGATTAGAACTGGTTTATGCAGTGTGGTTCACTATTTGGATGATTTTTTAATGATTGGACCTTATCAATCTGGCCAGTGTGCATATTTGCTGCACCAGTTTGAGGCGTTAGCAAAGGAGCTTGGGGTGCCTCTTGCACCTGAAAAAACAGAAGGCCCTGCTCAAGTTTTGACCTTTTTAGGTGTTGAAATCGACACCATTAATCAACAATGTAGACTGGCTGAAGCTAAAGTCGCTGATTTGAGGTATAGGGTATCCCAGTTTCTTTTTATGCGTAAAGCTACTTTACGTGAGTTTCAGGTCCTTATAGGTCATTTGAACTTTGCGTGTAAAGTGGTGGCACCCGGGAGAGCTTTTCTTCGTCGTTTGTGTGACGCTATTAAAGGGGTACGGCAACCATATTTCTTAATCCGTATAACAAAGGATATACGAGCAGATTTGCTTGTTTGGCACCAGTTTCTGGACCAATTTAATGGCGTCTCCTTTTGGCGGGAGGATCGGAAACTCAAAAGTAATTTCCAGATAGCATCTGATGCAGCTGGTTCTACTGGGTTCGGGGTTTATTTTGGTGGACGGTGGTGTGCGAGTAAGTGGCCTTCTGATTGGGCGGTTTCGGATATTGTGGCTGATTTAACATTTCTAGAATTCTTTCCCATTCTTGTGGCGGTCACTATTTGGGCGGAGGAATTAGGTAATTCAACGGTGCACTTTTGGTGCGATAATATGGCCACCGTCCAGGTGATAAACTCCCTTACCTCAAAGTCCCCTCGGGTGATGGTGCTCGTTAGGGCCTTCACGTTACAGTGTTTAAAGTTTAACATTCTGTTTGTTGCCCGGCATGTGGCGGGCGTTGACAATGGTATTGCTGACGCTCTTTCCCGCATGCAGATGGAGCGATTCAGAGAGCTGGCCCCCGACGCAGCACCCGAGGGCGATCCAATGCCGGTAAGCCTGTGGAGGCTTGGGAGCCAGAACTCGTAAGGGCTTTAGGTATGTCTATGGCTCCCAGCACGTTGAAGGGATACACCAGGGCGTTGCGTGAGTTTTTTCAGTTTAGGGAGCAGTTAGGTGTTAGTCAAAGTGTTCCAGTACCTTTTGATCAGCTTTTCCAGTTTTGCTTGACACTGTATCATAAGGGCTTGGCCCCGCAATCTATTAGGGTTCGATTGTCGGCCATTGCCTTTTGGCTCAAAGCCCAGGGGGTTACTGACACTACTGGGGATTTTCGCATCCGAAAGGCTTTGGAAGGTTGGTCCAGAGAACGTGGACGTAGTAAGGATAGTAGAGTTCCCATTTCGCCAGCTATCTTGAAGGGGTTAGCCTCAACTTGGGTTGGCATTTGTAGGTCACCTTATGAGGTGTTGCTTTTCCATGCTGCTGCTTTGACAGCCTTTTTTGGTGCTTTACGCATCAGTGAGCTAGTGAAGGCATCCAAGATGGACACGTCACACAGAGCGTTAGAGTTTAGAGATGTTATCATGGAAAGGTATCGGGTCACGCTGATTTTGCGCTTTTCGAAGACGGATCAGCATGGGAAGGGTAAGCAGTGCTCTTTACTGCCTTGCAGTGATCTTGAGTTATGCCCAGTTCGGGCGTTACAGAAATTTTTTGTAGTTCGGGGGCCACGAGCAGGTCCACTTTTTGTTCATGAGGATTTTTCCCCCCTTACTAAATACCAGTTTTGGAATGTGACGGCTAGAGCGCTAGGTAAGTTGGGTCTTCATGGGGTTCGTTTTGCTACCCATTCTTTCCGCATAGGAGCTGCTTCCACAGCTGCGGCTATGGGCATGACATCTGCACAGATTCAAGGTATTGGCCGGTGGAGGTCCTCCTCTTACCGGCGTTACGTGCGACCGCTCACTTACTAACTGTTGTATTCCCCTTTTGTTTTGCAGATTCTAGTCCGTTGTTCGTGAGGCTGCGGGTGCTGATTTGCGGCCACAGTATGGTGTACTGGGCGGCCCGGCAGGCCCGGATGAGTCACTATGGGGCTCACTTATGTTTGGGGAATGGGGCAACAGTTGAGTGGGTGGGGAAAAGGGGTTTACGTTGGCGTGGCCTGTTGCCATTGCTTTTTGGGGAGCGCCAAGGGCCTCCGCCAGATGTTCTTATCCTGCATTTGGGGGGGAATGATTTAGGGTTGTTGAAGGGGAAAGCTTTGGTCCTGCAGGCGCTACACGATATACGGGTAATCAGGTCGCGTTGGCCTGGAGTTACCATTGTGTGGTCAGCCATTCTGCAAAGGAGGCTATGGAGGGGTGAGGGTGATCCCCGTGCTCTTGAAAAAGCCCGTAAAGGGGCTAACAGGGAAATTAAAAACGCAATGCACAAGGGCTTGGGTTACTATTTGCCTCACCCTGATATCGTGTCCAGAAAGCCCGAGCTCTACAGAGCTGATGGGGTGTACCTTTCGGACGCTGGAAATTTGATCTTTTTGAAGGATCTTCAGCGGGGGTTGAAGGACCTATTGGACGAGCTGGTGGGGGAAAGGGACTAAGCAGACGCTTGCCCCTTTCTGTGGCGGAAAAAGGGGGAGGGGTTTATTCGGTGGGCACCTTGGCACCTATTTTTGGTGAAGGTAGGGTCTCTGGAAGGGCCACTTCAGGCCGTGGGGCCTGAGTGGACAGAAGGAGACCCGCCTTGAGGTTGGCCTAAAGGATAATCCTTCACCTCAATCCGTGGGGCTTGGGTGAGGGCCTTTTGGGTTCACCTTCCAGACGCGGGTCGACTGGTGAGCAACCCCAGTCAATTGGGGTTGCTCTCCAGGACCCAGGTGTTCGCCAGGGAAGGCTGAGGGGTGTGGTCTAGGATAGACCTACCGCCTCAGCTGGTCCCTCACCAGGTTGCCTCCCCCTGCTGGAGATTTTAGAGGGAATTAAATAGGTTGAATTCAATAAAAACATTTTATTTCACCCCATGTTATGTGTGTGGTCTCTTTATTCCGCAATCGACCGGCAATCCGGCTCCTCGCCTTGCGGCGGAGCCGCTTGGGCAGAGGAGCCGCCTTTGCCGCCGTTTGCGGCTCAGGAGACCCTGTGATTGATCGCGGGCGGTGTCGCCTGCGACAGAGGTGAGGGGCGGGGCCGGAGGTTATAAAAGGCCTCCCGCCCCTCGCCTCCTCCTTCTTTGCTCTGGCGATCGACCCACCCTCCCGCCGCTTGAATAGTGTGATAATTGGTCGCTTAGGGGCCGGGTAGGAATTTTTTCCCCCCTTTTCTCGGGGGGTTTTTCGCCTACCCCATACTAGGATGGCGGCATTTGGGAAATTGGCTAGGGTGGTGTCAAAATAGGTTACTCCCAACAAGGCGGAAAAAGGGGGAGGGGTTTATTCGGTGGGCACCTTGGCACCTATTTTTGGTGAAGGTAGGGTCTCTGGAAGGGCCACTTCAGGCCGTGGGGCCTGAGTGGACAGAAGGAGACCCGCCTTGAGGTTGGCCTAAAG
This sequence comes from Gambelia wislizenii, assembly GCA_030847615.1. NCBI lineage: Eukaryota > Metazoa > Chordata > Lepidosauria > Squamata > Crotaphytidae > Gambelia > Gambelia wislizenii. The sequence continues at coordinate 41,364,153 of JAUMIR010000004.1, forward strand.
GATAATCCTTCACCTCAATCCGTGGGGCTTGGGTGAGGGCCTTTTGGGTTCACCTTCCAGACGCGGGTCGACTGGTGAGCAACCCCAGTCAATTGGGGTTCCTCTCCAGGACCCAGGTGTTTGCCAGGGAAGGCTGAGGGGTGTGGTCTAGGATAGACCTACCGCCTCAGCTGGTCCCTCACCAGGTTGCCTCCCCCTGCTGGAGATTTTAGAGGGAATTAAATAGGTTGAATTCAATAAAAACATTTTATTTCACCCCATGTTATGTGTGTGGTCTCTTTATTCCGCAATCGACCGGCAATGACACTGTTGGGTGAAAGGGTGACATCAGCCACAGTGACACAATAGCTTTTTGACTACCACTCCCAGAATGTACAGATATGGAGGGGATCCAGTTTAAAAAACAAATTATCCATCCTGTGGCTTGGATACTGTTCTAACCTCTTTCTTTGTTTCCAGAAAAAAAAAAAGTACTATTTTGTGTCCTGTTCCCTGCAATGAGCATTCATATGGTAATAAGTTATTTATTCTTACCATTTAAGATATAACATTTTTCCAATCAGTACACTTCCATTCTGTTATTGACTATGGTAATTGAGCAAAAGATGGGTGAGACAGCTAAGTATATTTTTCCCATAACAGCTCTCATTCAACAGCTGAGTCATATCTTTGAATCTACATTTGTATATTTAGAAGTCCTTGGAGATTTCTGAGGACCTGTCAGCTTCTTTGGGATGAACCAATGTAACCAGAATAAGAAAATCATTTAGTTACTAACTTTTTGTGGTCACAAATCCCAGAAAGGTCAGACAAAGTTTCTAAGAGGATAGGACTATGACCTCTCTACTCTCCAATAAAAGAATGCCTAGACTCATAACAAACAAACATTGCAAGTAGTGGTGGTCACAGCATAAAAAAGTCACATGTGTTTTCATTTTGTCCACTAACTAAAACATTGCTTTTACCAAAAGGCAAGTGAGCTAAGTTAAAATAACAGGCCCATTTGGATAATGATGTGAATTAATTAGACCCAATGCTATATATAGATATTGGTCTACATATTTATATGTTCATTGGGGCTAAAACACTTCTGTGCTGAAAATACCTGAAAGTAAGCTGCCAAGTAGGTCAGTTTAAGGTTCCTGGAGTGTTATACTAAACCAAAGCAAGTTCTTAATATGCTTTTGTTTTGGCTGTTGAGGGCTGAACTAACATCACCTCTGTATCTGTAACATTGTAAGTTTAAAAGTTAAAATGTGATGCTTTGGTGCATCTCATTCTTAGAGTGTTTTCAATTGGGATCCTGTTAGTCAGTTATGAGGGGATAAGTTATACTTACAGACTTATAACTGTTTCCCATTCACATTTACAATCATACTATCACTACCATGATTGTAAGTGCCCTTAAAATGCACCTTAAAATACAGTTGCACTGAGGGATGAAGTTCTGCAGTACTGGCAAGTAGGGTGTTGCAGGATGATGCACTTAGTCGCCTCCTGCCAGCAAGTGGTGGTGCACATCAGAAGCAGGCACCTTTGTGGGATCTTGCTGCAACTCCTTGACATACTTATATGCGGCAAAAATCACACAATTATGACATCATGGTAGCACAAAAGGGTCCTGCTATCACATGACATTGTCATCCTCGCATGGTCAATGTGTGCTCCAGCTGTGAATAAGGTATCACTTTTCATTTGTGGGACAAGCCATCAATAGCTCTCAATATTGCTTTTTTTGCAGTATTGGATAGTGTGAGAAACCACGTTCCACTATCATTGCAAGATTACAGCATGAATGGGTGGTCCTGTTTCCCCCCTACCTGTTCACAGCAAGAAAACTTCTGGGTGAGAATGAGAAAACTATACATAGGATGTTCTTTTTATTAACTGTCCCATTTTGTTTGCCCTTTTTTTTTTAAGCGTTTGTGTGTTCATTTACTTTGTAAATTCAGGGGGGGTTGGAGTTTTTAAGCAAGCTCATGTCTTGTCCCAAGAACCGCCAAAATCTCACCCATGCTAAATCACGGAAGCAAAATCTTGCTTTTAGAATCATAGAGTTGGAATCATAGAATCATAGAGTTGGAAAAGACCACAAGGGCCATCCAGTTCAAGTGCTACTGGTGGTCATGCGATAATTCTGTGGCAATTGTTTCATGTGTTTACAGCGATGTGCGATAATAAGTATAATAATGCCACTATGTTTCTACTTTCCTCAATAGTGGAATTGCAGCATTTTCAACTGCTACTCTGGTAAAGTCCACTGGCTCTTGCTGGTGGGAGGAGGCTGGTGTGTCATTATTCAGTGCCCCACTCACCAGCATTGCAGAACTCTGCCCCTTGGTGTGACTGGCTGGATTCTAAAGTGGGTTTCAAGGGCTAGATCAGGAGATAGATCATAGCCACAAGACCATGGCTACATGTTTGATGCAGGATCTTAGCCTCATTTTGTATTTCTGCTTTTTAAATGCTGAGTCTTACAGCTCCTGGGTGAGTATCCTTAGGCCACTGTATTTTTTGGATTTCCTTTGAGCATGGAAATACTTGGCTAGCCTTGGAAAAGAAGAACAAATCATGGATGCCCCACCCTAAAGTCACAGGAGCCATGTCTCTCTTGGTTCTCAGACCCCTTTCCCCTGCCTAGAACCAACTGCTGATGTATACAAGCTCTGAGTTGGTATGGGTTAGTTTTCATCCATTGGAATCAATAGGAGGCAATTTGTCAAGAAAAGCATTGTAGAGATGAAAGCAAGCAAGCTCCTTCCATTCTGAACTGTTGGACTTTTACCAGCATGATTCTGGGTGCTTCAAAGGTTCTGATATTGTAGCTTCCTGAAGCAGATGGTAAGATAGTTCTTTTATACTTCTAGCACTGAACTCAGAGTGACTCACGTAAAATTCACATTTAGTCTCAGCAATCAGGTAGCTATGGCAATTCTCATAGTACACCAATCCCAGTATGCAATATGTTTGCAATCTTAAGCACATGCATCAGGATAAGGACAGAAATCATGTATCCCTCCAGATTTTGTTGGACTGCAGTTCCCAGCATGCAACACTATATGCTGGCTACAGCTGCTAAGAATTTCAATCCAAAAACATGTGGGAGGCTTAAGTGATTCCTACCCCTCTAAAAGGAGGTAAATCTCATTGCATTCATTGGCAGTTACTTCTAAGGAAACCTGGTTGGGGATATATAATAAGGATGCTTATTTCAAGTCTAGTGTAGTTGTGCAAGCTGTACAGTTGGTAATTTCCTCTACTATGATTATTGTGTTGAAGGTACTTAACATAATATGTACCATAAAAGTACTTTACAGTACTCAAAAAGTATCAAAATCTGCATTTCCAATAAAATATATGTGTTTCAAAATAAAATATATTAATATCTTTATTTAAATGAAGTTTTGTACAAATTAAATATAAACTTTGTACAGATTATTTAAATCCACAAATTAAATCTGATCTGACAAAATTTAAGTGTCTGTTTTTAGATCTGTATAAAACAGTGTGTACACACACACACACACACACACACACAGACTCTGAAGAGAGACCTAATATTCAGATATCTGTAACAGGAAGGAAGAGAGGGAGAGAAAAATAGAAAATAAATTTAGCTTCGAGTTTGTTTTATGTACTTGTTATTGCAAAGAAGCACAAGCCGGGGGAGGGGGGAGAGAGAAGACACAAATAAGATAATATAATGATTCCTTTTAGTAGTCCAATGAAGTAGAAAAACAAAATAACAGAACTTGAAATACATCAAAGCTGGTTTCCTCTTTGCATTTGGAGTATGAGAGGTGGAAAAAAAAAACACAGTTTGGACATTCCCAACAACACAAATCTTGTTGGAGGCATGAACTCACTGTGCTGGCTTTCTATTTCATTGCTTCTCTGATGGAGGAAAGTTGAAAAGTTGCTTTGTAGGACCTGAAAGAGCTGACATCTCATTCTACAAAGATATGCTTTTCCAGGTCATAGGATTATTTAAAAACAAAAACAAAGAAGTGTTGCTGGCAACTTTCACCAATGGCTACAGTCCCATCAAGATGTTCTCTATTCTGTATCTTCACAGCAACCAAAGATAACAGGAAAGAAAGAAAGGGGAAAAAAGGGGGGGGGATGGAGAAAAAGAGGGGGGACATAGAGACTTGTAGTTTGTTCTGTGGATGGTGAGCAATGATTTTGAATCCAATAGGTATGGAAGAATGATATGATTGAGAGCAGGTCTGCAGAACCTGTAGATGGGTTTGTATTGACAAACGAAATTGAATTCAGAGTTTCTAGGCAGTAAGCCATGTACAAAGGAAACACCAAAACAGCTCAAATAGCATAGGCTGCCAGAGATCTGCTTTCTGTTATCAGATCGAGAAGTGTCACAATGGTTCTGCACTATTTCTTTTCCTTGCTGTTAGAATGTTTCCCTAGCACTTCCTTCCCAACTATTGGCTCCTTTGAACATATGCATAAACCCAAATATGCATCTGGAAGAAGCAGCTTTGCATACAGAAAACACATATCCTAATTATTTTCACGGCCAGCAATAAAACTTGGATCAGCTTGTGTTCCAAGCACTGCTTTAATACATTAAGGTATTCACACACACACACACTTTACTGTTGCTGTTGTTATTTTTTTAAAAATGTGATTACTGTTATTCCACACATTTTGTGCCCTTCATATGCCTTGATTCCTTTACTTTGAACAATGGAGAAGGAAAATCCCTCTCCTGGTATGGAAGAGATATGAATGTTTAGTATGTATGTGCTACGGATGTAATTCTTTGCTAATTTCATCCTTGACTGAAGTAATGAGCAGTTTTAGCCATTTTGTTCACACTGCGAGAAAGTTTTTGAAAACCTCTCAGTTTTCAAGGACTATTAGCTGTTCAGCAGTTATTCTGTGCAAAATTCTCACATGGTATTTTTAAGCAGAAAACTGTATTGTCTGTGCAGGAAACAGCATTTTCTGCATTGAAAAAAATGTTTGTGCACATTATTTTCTGCATGGAAAATGGTCCTTCTTGCATATAAAATACTGTTTTCGGGGGGGGGGGCATATGAGAACTTTGTACAGAATAGTTCGCAAATGGCAAAGAATCACATTAGTCAAGGAATCTCCCCATCGGAGTATTCCCATAGTTGAAAAACACATTTTGATCATTTTTTGAATATTTTCTAATATTTTTTACATCTATAATTTTCAACAAAAAAAAAATCTCAGGTGGTGGTGTAGGACTCTCATAACCATTACCAAAATGGGACACAACTCACAATGAGGGTGAGTGGGAATCTGAGAAAGCAGATGTGCAAGAATGTGGCTGTCAGACTTTTACAAGTGTAGCTTAAGATGAAGTGTGTTTATCCCACATGCCTCTTGCAGGTTACAGATGTGCTCACACACATGAAGGAATTGCCTGGTAGCACGATCTCATTTGCATATATTTCTGCCCCATAATTGAATCAATTCACATAGATCAGGGATGGGAAACTTGTCGTTGGGGCAGGATCCATTTATTGCAGCACCCACAATGGGTTACACTACTTCATTTTCAGTCAAAAATCACAGGTATGGAAGTCAATTATGATTTTGACTATCGAAGTAATTGGGATGATCTCTGCTTGATAGAGGATGAGAGGTATTTTGAGCAAAATTCCCACTCCTGAAGGCTCCGAGAAGTAGCAGTTGGGAGGCTTTTGTCTAAAAGAATGGGGGTTGGGTGGTAAGGAGGTATTGGGCGTGAAAAAGGAATGGGGTCTTTATATAGTCTGTGAGCTACACTTTCCTTTCCCTTGACATAAACCGAGGGACAGAACAATGAAGGTGTAGGGGAATCCTCTCATCTCTAGAATTTCCCAGTAATTTTTAATTCTGTTCCCTCTCCATCTAGGATGAAAAATCAAATGTAAAAGGTACTCACATGCACTATGAAATAATAACTAACAAACTGCCATCATTCAAAAATGTCAAAATAAACTAATGCTTTGAACTGAATCCAAATTGCCTTTACAACTTATATTTTGACATCAATCTGAAAAAAAGAGGAGTCTGTAATTTTTTTAAGTGTTCATTTTAAATTATTTCCTGGAGGGTTATTTATTTTGTTTTGTTTCTTAGATGCCCTTGGAAATGACAATGTGACTTGCATTGCATTGGTGTTCAGGAAGAAACCCAAATCATTTATGTGATTTAATCAGTTTTATTATGACATACCTAAGACTGAGCTTTCTGATATGATTTCTTCATTTTCTTATGTGTGCCCATTTTGTGTGTGTGGGGGGGTACAGAAACTATAGTAAGGCAAGGAAGGGAAGAAAACTTGAAACATCTATGAACATGACAAGAAAAGAATGACAGAAAGGTAGTCTCTACAGTAGAGATATGAATTTCAAAATGATTAGAAATCCAGATTCTATACCCAATAGGTGCCTTGCCATCTTCACCTCTCAAAGCAGAAGTCCTAGTTTAATTGTACAGGTATATTCTAGCTTTTCCAGAGAAGGGCCTCTACCAGGGAATATATATATATATATATTCCAGAAAGCTACTACGTACTGCTTCTAATTTGCTCAGGAAGCCTCACAAATTCTGGACAATAAGTACACAGATACAGGGCAGGATGAATATTTCCATAAATATTGTCAAGCATGACTGACAATTTTGGCAATCCATTTTATCCTACCATGATTGTGGGGGTGTAGCCTGGACTTTGTCTCCCCTGCTGAAGATTTCTATGCCCTTTATTCCCTATACCTATGCTTAAGCTCTGGTGGTTATCTATGTTGACCCAGAAAAAGAAAGGAACAGACTCAAATATATATCTCAGGAATAAAGAGGAACAGGACAGAAATCCATCTTTAAAAGAATTCTACAGTAGGCCCTTGGTATCTGCTGGGGTTTGGTTCCAGGAAACCCCCACCCCCGTGGATATCAAAATCAGTGGATGTTTAAATCCCATTATATACAATGGTGTAATAAAATGATGTCCCTTATACAATATGGCAAAATCAATGTTTGCTTTTTTGGGGGGAAACATTGGGGAATATTTTCAAGCTGTGGATGGTTGGATCCGTGGATGCAAAATCCATGGATATGGAGGGCCAACTGTACTAAACTATCAGGTTAAAAATCAGATTACAAATTGTAAAAAGAGCTAGTGGCAGCTGGTGGCTCCCATACCATTTGGCAGTAAATCTGCTCTGGGTTGGGTTTTATTTGGTTGGTTTGGTTTTTGTTTTGAACTTAAATAGAATTTCCAAAGTGTCAAAGTCTCTCCTCAAAATAGTTTCATTCACATCCAAATTCAGAGTGGGTTCACTGTCCCATTCACATGCAGGCTACTAACTACCTCTTCATTGTCCTCTAGCGCAAGCCTGAGCTAAAATTTGGCATCATCCCCCCCACACACACACACACAAGGTTCCAACCTGGACACACACACCCCAACCGTAGGTCTGCAAGCCCCAATAAAGCCTGCTTCTTCCACTTTGTCTGAATGCTTGGCCTATCTGATCTGTACTGATTACAATCCCTTAGAAATCCCTCAAATTCAGGCCTGTTATGATGGTTTCTTCTCCTCAGTCAATTCCCTTCCTCCTCATATTGTATAACATTCTGTCCATATCAACAGAGAGCCTTTCCATTCTAACCCACCAAGGGTATACACTCTATATTGACCCAACTGCTGGGTTTCTTCTTTCTTTTTAAGTCAAAGGTAAATCTCCCATTGACTTTAATGGAGCAGCAATAGGCCCTAATTCTCTGTCACCACTGGAGTTCTTTTCCAGAAAATTGAATCTTCTTTTACAATTGGCAGCACATCAGAGACAGCTCACAGGCATATCCCTTCCCCCGACATCCTCTCTTTCTTTAACAGGAAATAGGAGTTAAGTTACATTTACAATGACCTGGAGCACCAGGGGTACAGGAATATCTCACTTAAACAAATAGACAGCATTTCTCTCCCTGTTAAGGGCAAAACCTCTGAAAGGGAAAACACAGTTGACTGGAGACTGATCAGCTCCTACAGTGATGTGCACAGATGCAGCCCCTGAGTGTCAACAACATACTAACCTACAAACTCCAAACACAAAGAAATCAATCAAACACCACCCACTAGCCAAACAAGCAGAGTTCAGAAAGTTTAGAACTGGCAGGTGATTTTTGGAGGAACAAGTCTTGCTGTGGCCACAGACCCTGCACTTTAGCCTTTATATTTGTTTTAACAAGTTGATTGTTTTCCCATTGATCATGGAACACAGTAGGGGTCCCTCAGGAGATTAGACTTCAGCTTCGAATTGTAGGGCTGAAATGGAACACAAGTGTATGTATCTTGTGTTCTCAAAAGATGAAGCAACAGAGGAGCCTTTTCATACAAAGGCAAGCACTTGCAAAGGGACAGGGAAAGGTAAGGATTTGGTTTGGCACATACTTTTTCATGGAAGCAACTGAATTTGTGCTTCCTGAACTGATACATTAAAAGAAGCACATTTAACTTTCAGACTTCACACTTCTCCAGATTCTGAGATGTGCTTCTTATCTCCTGGGTGCCAGTTACATGACAGAAATTGTTGCGGTGCTTACCGTGACTTTGTGATCACGAATCCGTCCCTTGCTGTTTATATGATTTATGTCACTGATCTGGATATCCTGGGTGGTCCTGTGACTGATATTTACACGTCCAAAGTTCCGGGGGGGTTTTAGGGGGTTTTTTTTGGCTGTCAATCAAGGATGCGATTACTCGTGTTTTCACAACCTCGGTGACACACTTCCTTTAGAGTTCCGTGCCATGAGCGATGCTATTAGCTGGCTGGGGGGGGAGGGAGGCAGAGGTTTGGTATTCCCCTTGCTTCTTTAAAATATTAACCCTTTAAGAAGAGGCAGAAAGCATTTTGAAAGATCCAGACTGAGATCTTTCACTCAGACGCAGGAACAAACGAGTGCTTTCCATTTAAAATCAAGCCGCTTGGGTTTCCCCTTGCCTCTTTAAAATATTAACCCTTACAGCAGAGATTTAGCTGCAGACTTCAGGTTTCAAGCCAGCTACAGACAGGCATTTTGAAAGATACAGACACAGAGAGGGGAAATTAAAGGGTGTTCATTCACTCAGAGGCTGGAATATTTTACTGTGTCCATTCAGACCCAGGGAGGTGGCCAAGGCCAGGGGATGAATGGGCGACCCTCTGCCCACCACAATCTCTTTGTAACATGCAGTTGAGGAAGAGGTTAAAGCTGAAGGGTTTGCAGTGTAGAAATCCATTTACAAAGGTGATTGAGTACACGCACGCGCGCGCTTGCACACATCAACCTACGTGCAGCTGAAAGGGATGCCTTGGTTTTCAGGTTGTGAGGCTGGATCTGTTGAATGGGTGACTGACCCCTCCTTTTCTGGTCGCTGATCTCTAAGCCTTCCCTGGTCACCATTTCCGGTCATCCCCTAGTATCGAGATATTTTTTCCCAGGCTGTTTACATTTCCGATTTTCCGAATCCTCCAGTGACTTTTTTAAAAAACGGCACAAACCGCAGGACTGGAAGTCCCGCAGGTTGAGGGATAAAAGGTGGCCCCCCTTCCGAAAATCACGTACCCGACCCAATGTATGTGTAAACTGCCAGGGATCGACACAAATTCTTCCCACTACATTTTCATTGTGTAAACGGCACCCAACACTGTGTACAACATGCATTATCATGGCACCTATGGGCTAATTTTTACTTTGTTTTTTACTAGCGTTCTGATATTCCCAGCCAGAGCCAGGTTTTGGTTTGTCCATCCTAGTATAGTTTGTGGCTGGGAATGCAACTACATTATGAGACTATGAGACTATGAGACTATACCTCCTTAGAGGAGGGGGAAGTTTCAGGGCAAGAATACTGTCATGAAAAGTATAAACTTTTTGAGTATGTGTCTCCAGCATAAAGTTAGGGAAACGGCTCATCTTCCATGACTCAGAATGGCCCTTAAGGAGTCCAGCAAGAAGTCTTTCCCAGATCTATTTTAAGATACTGTTAGAGTTACAACCTTTGCATGCCTATACCTTGGAGATTACCAGACATGGCAAATACAGTGTTATCGTGACAACATGAGACTGCAAAAAGACTCCCCTATTGAACGGCAGGTTTTTTTGCAGTACTGCTTATGTGTAAAACCACACCCCATTCTGCTGGCATGATTCCAGTGTCAATGGGTCAATGTCAATGGGTGCTCCCTGCCAGAACACATCTGGCACATCTGAGTGAGAACACAAAAACTAGGTACGGGAAACTCTTTTTATGAACCTCCCCATTTTGCTGGCAAGTTTTTAGTATGTTTCAGTGCTTGTGCATTCATTTTGTTTGTTAATTTAGATGTTTTTAGACTTTTAAGCACACTCACGTCTTCTTGTGAGAACCACCGAAATCTCACCCATGCAAAAATGTGGAAGTAAACAGCTCAAATGGTCGTAATTTAGGGGAGTCTCTTTCTCGTGATTATGGCAATGTGTGATAAGAAGTGTTATTATGCCAGGATACTTAATGCTGTAAAATATAGTGGCAAAAGAACATTTTTGGATGCTTCTTTGATAATCTCCTTACTAATTTCTAATTTACATGTTACTCGCTAGAAGTTTAGGCACAGCATGTACTTATGGTAATTTCTGGTTCATTATCCCTGTCTTTCTTCTTCTAACGTGCAGCTAGTATCTCTTCTCAGGCACTCTCCTCCATGAGACCCCGTATTTGACTACTTGTAATTTTTTAATTTGTATGTAAAGCTATTTTCTATGTTTTGCCAAGAAGACTAGATTTATTTATTTTTTCTGCAAAGACACTGGGCTTTTTCAAATGGGGGGGGACCCCAAGAAGGTCAGGAGAAGAACGGGGCTGCTGTGCTTACAGAGCCCTGTTTCAGACAGCCCCATCCTCCTCCGTCCTCCTCCCGACCTCCTCCTGACCTTCCCCCATGCTGCGGGTGCTGCTTTTTATTGATGGAGGTTTTCCATCAATAAAAAGCAGCGCCCACAGCATGGGGGAAGGTTGGGAGGAGGCCAAGAGAAGGACAGAGGAGGAGAATGTCCTCTGAAATGGGTCTCTGTAAGCGCAACAGCCCTGTTCTTCTCCTGACCTCCTCGGCATTTTTCCCCCATCTGAAAAAGTCCACTGTGTGCAGGTGGGTGGGTGTGGGTAGCTGTTGTTTAGCTTCTGCCTTGTCAATCTGATTACTCTGCTAGAGAAATCTACTACTATCGTTCACATTTCCCAACACGTTCTGCATGCAACCTTTTTACATCACTGAGCTAGAGCACCTCCTTATGATTTGGCTGTAATGAATCCCTGTTCATCATTAAAGGTTTACTACATTGGGTGCTAGATTTGTCCATTATATATTTGAAGGAAGTGTCCTGTAATGATATTTTTAAAAACCTGGGTGCTGTGCCAGAATAATCTCCATACACCTTAAGCTTTGTGTGTATACCACATTGTTTCTTTTTAAAGAGGACCAATTACAAAAGAATCATTTAAACTACTTACTCTAGTGATTAAAAAACCAACAATGACATGTTGTGCAATGTTCATGTTTGAGAACCTTGGCACCTGAGTTCTTGAACAAGTGTGTGCATGTACATGTGTGTGCATGCACATGAGTTGGAAGCACAAACATTGTAATGATGGGAACATTTAAAGCCCACAGCTGAGGCAATGGCTCTTGTAGTGGATATTCTCTTAGGAGCTAGAGAATCAGACAGTGACAGACGAGAAAAGATTCTGACTGGAGCCATATGCTTTACTCTGTTGTTTTGGTTCTAACAACACAACCACAAGTCTGTTCACATTAAGAAAGAAACACTCCCCTCCCTATTCCTTCCCTTCTTGTTCTGGCTATTTCGAGGAATAAACATTAGAAATATAAACAATAGGAGACGAAAACTAATTCTTGCCTTATCACAGCAATTGGCATGCCACTCTCAGTAAGTTTGAGCTTCCCTTTCTCCCACTTACCTCTTCTGCCTTTCTCTCAACACATTGCCACATGAGCAGTTTAGCTACCTATTTTAGGAGGTTTCTAGTTCATGTGGCACAAGAGTACAACAGCATACGAATAGAACCAGCATGATAAACAGATACAAGGAGATGTGATGTTTATGAGACACAATTTCACCAAACGATCCTAAGAAGGATGTGAAAAGAACCCTATTTGAAAACAGTTTTGAGATGAGATATTGTTGTTGGTGGTGTTGTTTATTGCTTAATCCAAAGACTACTGCAAAAAAAGAGATAATCTAATAGTCAGAAACAATAACTGTAATAATGCTTTGCTGTTGGTCTAGTGCTGTGTTGGTAATGTATTCTACAATTTTTGGACCATTCTCATTCAGTCTTACTGAAAAGAACTGCTCTTGGGAACACATGCACAGAACATTTTGGAGAAATTTTAATGAATGGTGTATAGGTTTACTAGATCTCAGAGCCTGGCCCCAAGTTTCAGAGACAAGAACCCCTCCTTCTGTCCTCAGGGGGAGGGGAGGAATCTCAGGCTGAAAGTGGTTCCTTGTAAAGTGTGTGTGTGTTTTGTTTGCATGGCATACTGTTTGCTTGCGTGTGCCACTGGAGTTGACAGTTAGTGTACCCTGCTTAATGATGTCCTTAGTGGCTGCTCCTTGTAACATCATCCATGTAAGATCACCAGGGCTGCCCCAAGATTGTTCTTAAATCTCAGGTTTTGAGACCAAAATCTTAAAATCTACATCTTTTGGAAACTCTAGTAGACAGCATAGTTCTGTTTTTAGTTATAAAGGGGCCTAGAGGTATAAAAGTGTGCTTTGCCTTTCATTGCATGAATATCTTTCTGGGAGTGTGCAGCCTCATTGGATCACATCTTCAGTTAGAGATCAGGGGAGACAGACATCATGAAGTAACTCCTTCTGTGGGGCTGCTTCAGAAGCTCAAAAACACCACCAAAAGAAATTCAAATGCAATGTGAAAGTACCTTGAGAATGACCAGGGTTGGGGGGAGGGTAAAAGGGAGGAAAATATTCAGGAAATAAGAGGTCAGATTTCAGCAGAGAACTACATACAACGATAAGTATAGTTTTTTTTTCTTAAAAATAATTCTGCCTACTATTTTTGAACTGTTAATTTCTGCTGCTGCCTTCCAGTTCTCTTGGCAGATATGAAAAGCTGGATAGGAGGAGGACTGGAGCTTCCATTTTTTCTAGCTTCTGCCTGCCCCCCACAACTTATCACTTAATTAATGTGATGCTGAAGATGCTGTGAAGAACATGGACAATCAGCTTGTCTCTGGGAAAAATCTGGCACAAACCCCATTATCATTTTTTTTCCTCTCAAATGTGTTCCTAAGCCTAATTTCATGAGGCCTCAGTTTCTACTGGTGTACAGATATTGGGTGACACACAATGAAAGGAGTTGGGTGGCAGAAACACAAGAGAGGGGGAGGGGGAGGAGGGGGGCTAACCCTACCATGAGGATGACTGTCTCTACCAGCAAGTTCTGAGTGTCTTGAAAAGATAGCAATTGTTTTTGTTATTATATCCTAACACTGGTAGAGGGGAGAAGATTTGGTGCCTTGTGTGCTAACAGAATCTACCTGGCCTTGATTACCATATATGTTAAGTTGATGAAAGTGGGGCACCATGCACTGCTCTGCCTCAGACAGCAAAAAATCTTGAGATGGCCTTCCTGCAATATTGCAAACCCTACTCACCCTTCCCCAGATTGATTATAAATCAATCCACTGTTAACAGAAAGAGGAAAGTTTTCTACCCCAGCCTAGTGATTACAACTGTTGGTGGGAATTAGTAGAGTTAAAAAAATCTCTGGGTGCCAGTTTTCAGAATGGAGCTATGATCCTTCTATTGAAATTCAACACTGGGTTTAAACTGTCATTGGTAAGCAGCAAACATCTAAAGCCTGGGTACTGAGATTTCAATTGAATGTGTAATTAAATCTTTGTCCTAGTCGATCCTAATTTGTTTCTCTGTAACTCTAGGGCAGACTTTCCCAATCTGGGGCCTAACAGATGTCTTAGACTAGATGTTCATATAATCACCGAGTTATGTAACAATATTGTTACATTCCAGCCTTCATTCTAAACTACCTTTCCTCCCCCTCCCTTCCCAAATTATAATACAGAAAAAAATCCTACTTTCCTGTCAATCCTCTTACCCTTACTACTATATCGCTATATATTATTATGAATGCTCTCTATGACATTCACCAGTTATTAATCCAAAATTTCACTTGTTCATTAGGAGGTTTAAATCCACTGTTTCTTTTACACATAAAACTTATGAATGGCTTCCATATATTGTCAAACAAGCCTTCTTTTATTTCCCCACTTGCTAGTCTAACTTTATATATCAATGTCACTGACAAAGCTATGGCCCATATCCTATTTATCCAACTCTCTATTGATAAATTCTCTAGTGTTTTCCAGGTTTTCACCATTTCTAACCTTGCTGCTGCACATAGTATATATAACATAACATCTTTATTCAGCAAAATTTTATTCTCATTTACAAATAGGGAAATCAGAAGTAATGCATCTCTAAAATGAACTTTTTCTCCCAATATTTGACTTAACCAAAGCAAAATGTTGTCCTGAAATCTTTGTACCGTTGGGCATGTTAGCCACATATGACTCCAAACCCTTATTTTGCCACATCTTCTCTAACATAATTTTGTCTCTCTGTTATTAATTTTATATAATTTAAGTGAATAATAACACCATTTATGAATGATTTTTAAAGTGCTCTCTTTAATTTGAGCCAAAATTGATTTGTAAAATGGGGCGTTCCAGATTGAGTTCCATTGTTTTTCTTATATTTTTATTCCCAAATCTGACTCCCACATCAGTCTCAGTCCTTCTGATTTGCCAAATTTAGCCTCCTGGACTATCTATATAATTTTGAGACTTTTAGTTTGGTTTGAACCATTGTTACATATTATTACATTATTACATATTGTTTCAAATAGGGTTTAAGCCATTGAAGGACCCTCCTTTCTGATTAAATTAGCCTAGAAGGATATTACTTGCATCAATTATAACCAAGATGGGTTTTTTTAAAAAATTCAATTTATTCTTCAGCTGGTCTAGTTGAATGGCTTACCCCTGAAAATTAATCAATTTATCATATATATGTATATGTATGTGTGTATGTTTGTGTATTTCTGTGTGTGTGAACATTCAGCTATTGGTGTGCTCAGAGGTGAAAGGAAAGTACAAAGCTGCACAACACATATTATAGGAACATGGAATGTGAGAAGCATAAATCAAGAGAAGCTAAACAGTAAAACAAGAAATTGAATGTATAAATATTGCAATACTTGGGGTGAGCAAGCTAAAGTGGAAAGGAATAGGACATTTTGAGTCAGATAATTACACAGTGTTTTACTCAGGAAATGAACATCAAAAGTGAAATGGGGGGCATGAATAGTGAAGAGAGATGCAGGAAAAGCTATCAAGGGATATAATGCAAAGTCTGACCAAATCATAACATTAAGACTCCAGGGGAACCTATCAATATAACCATAATCCAAGTTTATGTTCCAACTAGAGAGATATAAGAGGAAGAAGAAATTCATTTTTTTTAAAAAAATCTATTAACTAATTTCAAAAGTTAACATAAATTCTTTACTATGATTCTTTTCATGACTATTACTTCCCCTACCCCCCCCACCTCAGTGCTCCCCTTCACCGGAGCCATTATCCCTTACCTAATCTTTCCAGAATCTCATTTCTTCTCATGGAGGTAACCTCCCATCTTTTGTCTGTAATACTTTTTTAACAAATACTTTCCAAATTTTATCAAAATCACTTTCTTTCCAACTTCCTCTTCTTACTTTAATTATACATATTAACTTATCATTTATTGCCATTTTCCAAACTTCTTTATACCACTCCTCCATTTGTACATTTATTTGCATTTTACAATGTCTTGCTATGATTAATCTTGCTGCCGTTAATAAATTTGTTATTAAATCCTTTTCTGCTTGGTTCCCATTCTCTCCATTATAAATTGACATCAATGCTATGCTCGGTTTCCTTTCTATATTTCTATTCAGAATATTCTCTATTTCTATAAAAACCATTTCCCAAAACTGCTGTACAAATTTACATTTTCCACCACATATGTATATATGTACCTATTTCTTGACAACCTCTCCAACAATATTTAGAATTATTCTTGTCTATATTATGCAATCTTGCTGGTGTCAAGTACCATCTCCATATTATTTTATAGTAATTTTCTTTTATCCGTATCGACATATTTTTTAGATGTCTTTGTTTCCAACTCTTATCCCATTCATGATCTCCAATTTTTTGTTTCAAATCTTCCTCCCATATTCTCCTTAAATATTCCCTTTTGTCTTTTTTATCCTTATTTTTTATCAATATTTTATATAATTCACTTATAATACCTTTCAAACTTTCATTATCATCCCTCTTTTCACCTTTTTTCACCAAATTTTCAAATTTTGTAAGTTCCCTTGTTTCTTTATGATTCTTTTTCCAATTTTTAATCCATTGTTCTAACTGTATGCAATTAAACCATGAAATTTTCATTCCACATAATTTCTCTCTTATACTCCCTTTCTCATTCTTCCATCCTGTCCATCCCTATATTTTGTCTAGTCCTCTTTTCTTTAATTCCTTTCCCATTTTTTACTTCAAATTATTTGGGATTCCCCCCCCCCCATTATTACCAGTGTTAATACTGAATCAATAGGCAAAAATTCTCTCTTATATTTATACCATATTTCCCATATATTTTTTCAAAAATGGGTTCTCAATTCTTTTAATTTCCTTTTTTGTAAAATTACCAAAAATATGTTCCATATTCTCTTTTCTATTCTCCCTGTTTCTGTCTCTAACCATTCTAAATTAGAGGAAGAAATTCAAAGATTCTGTGCTGGAGCCCAGGGGGAAATTGATCACACACCAAACCAGGACATATTGATAATCATAGGTGATTGGCATATAAATGTATGGGGGGGGGCAGAATTTAAAAATAGTAGAAAAATTTGGCCTAGGATCAAGAAATGAAGCAGGAGAGTAATTGATAAAATTTTGTGAAGCCAACAGTTTGTTCATGCCAAACACATTCTTCGGGCAACAAAAGGGGTCATTCCATTTATATTTATATATTTATTTATTTAGGTATTTATACCCTGCTCTTCAGCCACAAAGACTTTCAGAGCAGCTTACAAATTGTTACGCAATAGCACTTTACACATCTACACCGCATTAAACAGATTGCAATGTGTGTTATCTAATTGCCCTCACAAGCCGGGTACTCATTTTACTGACCTATGAAAGGATGGAAGGCTGAGTGAACCTTGAAGCCCTTGGGATCAAACTTGCAATGTTGTGGTTGCAGTACTGGCATTTAATCACTGAGCCACCATACATGTATGTCACTTGACAGCCAATATAGAAATCAAATACATCAATAATTGGAAGCAGAAGATAAAGAAGCTCCATTCTGTCTGCAGAAACAAGACCAGGAACAGATTGTGGCACTGACCACAAACTGCAAATATCAAATATTAGAATAAGGTTAAAGAATATCCCCATGGTATTGAAAGATAATGTGAAAAATGTATTTACACTTTTAAGCCTAATTGACTAGGAGTTGGAAGAACTCTGGACTAATGCCAGTGAAACTATCAGAGAGGAAAGCAAGAAGACACTATCTGCATCCAAAAAGAAACTGAGCCTCAGTAGATGACAGATGAAACTCTTCAAACAGTTAAAGACAGACAAGAAGCAAAACTACAAGATAACAGTAATAAGGTCAGAACCCTGGATGCAATTGTTCAGTGACTTGTGTACAGAGACAAGGAAAACTACTATAACAATCAATGCAGAGAAATAGAAGGTGACAACAAAAAAAGGAAGAACAAGAGACGTCTTCCACAAGATCCAAGAAATTAAAGGGAAATTGAAACCAAGAGTGGGGATGCTCTACAGCCAGAACAGGAACACATTATATGACCAAGTCAAAATAAAAAGACAATAGGAACAATACACTGAAGAACTATATAAAAGAGAGGAAAGGGTGACAGATTCATTTGAGGAAGAACCATATGAAGACAAAATTCCAATTTTATACTGAAGTGGAAACTGCACTCAGGGCACTTGGGAGAAATAAATTACCAAGAACAGATGCTAATAGAGCTGCTTTGAGGTACAGAGGCAAAATCTACTCTAGTTCTAACTAGAATCTGTCAAGAAATATAGAAAAGAAAACAGGGGTCCATAGATTGTAGATGCTCAATCTACATTTGAGTCTCCAAGAAAGGGGACACTAGGGACTGCAATAACCACAGGGCCATTGCATTAATCTGCCATGCAAACAAAGTGCTTCTATTCTACAACTAAGACAGCTGCTGGGTGGAGATCAATGGTGGGTTGACATCCTTGTGTGTGTTCCACAAGAGGGGAAGGTTTCAGGGGTGAGATCACCATCTGGGAGGCATGATCTGACCTGTAAAAACACTCCCTGGAGAAGAGAAGAGTCATATTGCCCACATGTGCCCTAGAATCCTGCTCCTCACATAGGGACTGCTAAAATCATTGTGACTGGATGTGGGTTGAGACAGGAAGGCCATCAGAATTAACACCTGACTGAGCAGAAAAAGCTGTTTTACAGATACTGGACTTGCAAAAAGCCTCTCTTTCTTATTGTTCTTAAAAACATCAGCATCATTGAGGACTTTCCACTGATATTGGGATCTTGATGATTTGCCTTCTTCTTGTAAATAAGAAAGACTAATGGAAGGATTTTTTTTAAAAAAGGACTTTATTTTAAAAGAAAAAAACTTTTAATAAGATTGTGATTTAATAAGGATACAAGTGAATAAGGGGACTGTATCTTTTAGTGCTGGAAAATTCCATTTTTCTTTTTTCTCTTTGCTAATGAATGTGCTTTTCAGGACTTTGAATTAATTTGGCAAAATTATTCTGGATTGTTTACTTGGAAGTAATAAAACAGTAAGATTAGAGTGGGATTGCATTATTATATCTATAAATACAACGGTGGAACTAAATGTGCTTCAGTTCTCCAGGAACACAACCTTGAAAAAAAAGTGTGAGGCTTGCCTCTTTATTTTTTGCTTTTAAAATGACAACTAGAGCAAAGACAAAAGCTATTGAAGCAAGGAGGTGATCTGTACAGTTACCTTCAGATAAGGAAAGCTCTAAACAAGAGTTTAGATGGGAGGTTAATGAAATTAAGGAATCACTTGGATAATTGTCAGGGGAAGTAAAGACATTAATGACAGAGTGCAAACTTTGGAAAATAAAACTGAAATTATAAGTAGCAAAATGGAAAAGATATGGATATTTGACATTATTAGAATTGAGAGAAAAAGAATATTGTTTGAGGTTTAGGTTGATTTTGGAGGATCCTATGGAGGACATTAGAGAAAAGATCACGAATTCTTTGGCAGCTTTTTTGGAAAGAGAACTAGATGAGATGGAATTTGAAATTGATAGAGTTTATAGAATTGTTTCATGATATGCCAAAGTAAGAAATGTTCCAATAGATATAATTGTTTATTTTGTTAAGAAACATACCAACGACCAAGTTTGCAGCAGCATTTTGATACCAGATTGAAGATGGATAGCAGAGATGCCATAATATTTAAAGAGATCCTGGTTACACTATTGTGTAAGAGAAATGACTATTGCTCTCTTACAGATAAACTGAAACAGAAAAAAAATAATTTAGGAATGGGGTGGTTTTTACTTTTAAATAACAAAGATTTCAAGTGAATTCTGTACAGAAAGCAAGAGAATGTCTGGAAAAATTCAAGGAAGGTTTGGGAAGAGATGCAAGAGGAAGAGAACTGATGAGACAAGAGATGAAGATCAAGAATAACAACAGCAACTGGAAGTGGAAGAAAATTTTGCTACATAAGTTGCTGCAGGTGTGGAGTCTTCTAAGCTGTTAGCTTGACTGTGGATTACAAGAACATAAATGGAGCAAAAGAGGAAAAACATATTTTTTTTTGGAGGGGAGGCTTAAACAGGATGTAATATGTCTGTAATAGAAGTTATATAAAATGTTGCATCTGTGGTATATGATGCCAGAGAAATTCTCTAGAATATATAAGTATGTTTCAAATATATGTTGGAAATGTAAATAACAGGAAGGAACATGGTATCATGTGTGATGGGCATGTGAAAAGGATAAAAAGTTCTAGCTTCAAGTACATACTTTGATGCAGAGGATCTTAAAGGTTAATATTCAATTCAAACTTAGAACATTTTCTTTTGGCACTCATGGATAAACAGTTGGAAAAGAGCCATGGAAGACTACTTCAGTATACAACCATGGCAGCAAGACTATTGTATGCACAAAGATGAAGAATTCAATGTTACCTACTAGGTTGGAGCAGTTTTTGAAACTGACTGTTTTTACAGAAATTGATAAATTATCTAATTTGATTAGAGAAAAAACATTAGTGAAATTTCTAAAAGACTGGAATCAATTTGTTGACTTCTTGTGAAAGAGAAAATGACCTGATGATATTTGGCTTTAACAATTTAGTAAGATTTGGCTATTGAAAGAAATGAATTATATAGTTTTAGAGAAAGAAGTATGATTATATCATATGTTATATATAGCTGCTGAAAAGAAAGTCAGAAGCCACTTATTTTTATCTATATTTCTTTTTATATGCTAGAGATCTTTTTTTACCTATTCTTTTAGTTTTTGTAATTGTTATTGTATTTGGAAAAACTTAATATAAAATGTGTTGGGAAAAATTCTACAATAAAGACATGTACAACATATGTAGTGAGAAATGCCAGAGGTCTGCTAGATCCAAAGTCAGGATTATCCATGTCATTGTATTTCTAATTTTATGTATGGTTATGAAAGCTGGGCAGTGAGGAAAGCTGATAGGAAGAAAATCAACACTTAAAATGTGGTGCTTGAGAAGAGTCCTACAGCTATTTTGTACTGCTAAAAAGAAAACTAAATCAGCCCTAGAGCAACATCAAGCCTGAACTCTCCATAGAAACCAAGATTATTAAATCAAGAGTGTCATTCTTTGGACATATCATGGAAAAACTTGACTCACTAGAAAAGACAAAGATGCTTGGCAAATTGGCAGTAGGAAAAGAGGAAGACCGCATTACAGATGGATGAATTCAATCAAAGAAGCCCTGAGTTTGTGGGACCTAAGCAGGGTTGTTGATGACAAGAGGCTTTTCCATACGAGGCAAAAAGAACCATATTACTCCACAGTAAAGGCAACTCACAGCCATTTCTCTTAATCTTTTTTGTTTTTTATGTAGATCACAGGAAATCTAGGAAGACACCTGCCAAGCAGCATTATAGTCAAAGGTAATGGACTCCTAGCAGATTAAAAGGACTTCCTATGTGCTGCTGAAGACAACACATGGGATTCACTGTTCAAGGTTTACATTTAAATGAGTCAAACATATTTTATCAATTCAAGGGGCCTCTCTAATAACCACAACACCCCTGTGAGGTAAGCCAGTGTGGGAGAGAGAGGGTCATCCAGTGAATGTCATTGCTTACTGAGGATTAGTACCTGGATTTATTAACTCTCAGTCCAAAACTCTAACCACTACATCACTCTGGCTTTCTTTGATGATAGAAACATCATCTAACCCACAAACATCCTAAACAAGGAGCTACAGAAGTCCCTTGATATTTACTCATGGAAATATAGCCTCATACATTTAGTCCCAAGAAAATTTTCCAAATTTCCAGCTAGTGATCCCAAATAATATGCAGAGGCAGGTGAGGCATGAGACTGATCTTACACTGTTTTCAATCACTGTTTTGTTAAAAGTAGATCAGCTTAACTTTTAAAAATGCTTTATTTTATCTTATTTTGTTTTTTGGGTGTATTGTATTTTAATCTCATACGCTCCCATAAAGAGCAAAAGGCAGGATATAAATTAAACAAGACCATATATTCTTATATGAGCCTGCCTGAGTTTTAAGATCCTCAGAGGAAAGCTTCCTTTCAGTTCCACCACCTTCACAGGTGTGTTTGGTGTGGAGATGGGAGAGACCCTTCTCAGTGACTGCTATGGAATGCTCTGCCACATGAGAATACGCTTGCCTGCTCCCTGTTCTCTTTCCATCAGTGAGTCAAGATATTTTTTAAAAATTTCAACAAGCATTTCCTGACTATGTACATTATCAGACACATTGTTTTAAAAGTTCTTTGCCAGCATAAAAAAATAAAGCAAAGGCTCTTCTGTGAATTAAGAGGAAGTGAGCAGAGCCCCATTCACTTCGGACTTTTTTGGACGTGAAGAAAGTAACGCAAGCAGCCTCGTCAGCTTGCGAGGCTGCTGAGCTGCAGAGCATCCCTTTCGTATGATGCTCGCCCCTGCCGGTACAGTTGCGGTACCGCGGGGAGAGTTGAGCATCATATTTCGTCATTTTTTACTCATGAAAGTTGATTGTGAGTAAAAAATGATGAAATATGACTCTCAACTCTCCCTGCGGTACCGCAACAGTACCGGCAGGGGCGAGCGTCATACAAAAGGGATGCTCTGCAGCGCAGCAGCCTTACAAGCTGACGAGGCTGCTTGCGTTACTTTCTTCGCGTCCAAAAAAGTCCTTCTTCGTTTGAAATCTCACATGATTTCATCACGTGGGAAATTCAAAGTTTAAAACAAATATAAAGCATAAAAAGTCACACCAAGCACAAAAAAATCACACCAAAAATAAAGCATAAAAAGTCACACCAAACTTCCAAGTAACCTAGGGAGGGTCATAAAAAGAGCAAAACTTACCTGGATGTCCCGATCTGACCTGGAAGTTTTCGCACCTGACCGGCCATTTTTGGGGAAAGTCTGAGGTTTAAAGGGACAGCGCTATTGCATGCCGGCAATGCTGACAAAAAAGTGGTATGGAGATATATTGACAACTTAAGCCATCAGTTAAAAACCATGGCTTTTGGGCTCTTTACAACCACAAAAGGGCAACGTCATCTGATCTGCGTGCCCTTTTGCGGTTATGTGGCATCCTTATGACACCGTATTTTCCATGTCTGATAAAGTCCTATGTGAAAAGGTCTCTAATGGGATGTGTGTGCCACATTTTTATTGTTCATGTCAAGCTTTTAAATGATTTTACATTGTTTTAATGTATTGGTGTTTTAACAGAGAAGTTTATTTGTGTTTTTTAAAAATGTATTAGGGTTAATTCATGTACCTTCTCTTAATTCATGTTGTGAGCTACATAGCATCCCATTTGGGAGAACAAAATTACAACAAACAAACAAACAAACAAACTCATTTCCTCCATTCATATGTCCAAACTTTTGGAGCGGTATCTTCCCTTACCAACCACCCTTGCTAGTTGCAATCTGTTTTACAAGAACACTGAAGAGGTTTGCCAAAAGATTTTTATATAGCTTCTGGAATGAGGATGTTATGAGGCATGGCACCTTTCACAACATAAAATGTCATGATCTTGCTTCAAGTGCGTCAACAAAGCAACATTATTGCCACCTTATTCCTGTCTGAACAGGGAGGAAATAGCAATAAATTCACATTCTCATCCCCTCTCTGCATTTGAACTCAGTTTGCTTGAGTTCTGGCTGCATTTGCTAGCACATGTCCAGATTCTTCATTTCAAAGCAGAGGACTGTGTGCAAGGCAATGACTGACAGGAAAACATTAGAATGGACTTATCTAGTGTGACAATGGTTCTTTAGTCCAAGAAGCACTTCCTTGCTTTGTCAACTGTCTGGAGCATGAAAAAGCAGCAAGGATAAACAAGCATTGAAGTGAAAGAAAAATAGCCAAGTGAAGTACTCTTGGGTTTTTCTGTCATGACTTTTGGATCCAGATGACAACAGGCTAAAATTTATTCTATAGTTCAGAGGGCAGAGGTCACACAAGGGAGATGGTGTGTCTATGTGAAAGTTAAGCTAATGTAACTGGGAAATCATTATTCCTTGTTTGCATCTCAACAATTCATTTTTAAATAAAAAGGTTCCAGAGCTTTTAATTAAGTCAGATACAGCAAATCCCTGTTTCATTTCAGTCTGAAATAGAGATGGAACTGTTTCTTCCTTTTTTACCTTTTCCTTCTAACCCATATTTTGGCTTATTATTCCACTAAATTCTGTACCCAAATTAACCTTTTTAATCTGTTTAAAATAAATTCTGAGATAATAAAACACATTAGAAAGGCCCAGCTTTCTAATCTGTTCAGGTCATTTTGCATTCTGATCCTGTCCTCTGGGGTGTTAACTACCCCTCCTAATTTCGTGTCATCTGCAAACTTGATAAGCATACCCTTTATTCCCTCATCCAAGCCATTGATAAAGAAAGAAGAGAGGGTGGTGGAGTTGCCATCATCTATAACGATTTCATCTCCTTCTTAAGGAGATCCGTTCACCCTGACACGAGGTTTCAGGGTCTGTACTCAGTGCTGGTCCAAAAAGACAGAACAGGCATGCTGCTGGTGTACAACCCATCATGTTGCCCAGTGGTCTCCCTCTCCAAGATACTCTCAGACATGGTGTTGGAGAGCTTAAGAAATGTGGTGCTGTATGACATTCACTCCAAAGCTGGCCTGATAGGGACTGTTTGGCATTTCATGGCCACCATGTGAATCGTGGGACTTTTGTCCAATCATTAGCCCAATGCATGTGGCAGGGGGGAATGTAAATATTTGACAATTGGGCAAAATGTACCAATTTTTTGTTAAAAAAAACCCTCAATGTGTGTTTCTGAAAACCACCTCACTCTGTTTCCAGAGAACACATACACTAACTTTGCAGAAATCTCCCACCTGTGTTTCTGGAAGCAGGGTGCTTTATTTTATTTTTTTCATGAAAAAGATGTATTTTTCTCACAAAAAAAAAACACTGTTTCCAAAAGCTCACAGTATTTTCTTTTCTTAGAAAATGCAATTTTATTTTTTGCACCAAACACAGCCCTTTTGCACTAAAAGAACAGGCAGGCACAACAACTTCATCATGCCTAGGTTCAGCAACTGATGAAAGGCTGTCCCAACTGCCACTGCTGTGGCCTTGAAAAATGAAAACAGAAGCCAGAATCTGCTGGATTTAATCTCCTCCCCTACTGCCATCTTCTTTTCTTTGTTTTTTGTGTCATTTTATATTGTAAAGCCTGAGGACAGGTAACTGTCAAAATAACAATTCTAAACCACTCATGTAAAGTGTCATGTACACTGATGTCATTATATAAATATATGATAATGATAATCATTATAATGATAACAACAACAGCCCATGAATATGCCTAGAAACAGTGTAAAGATTTTTGTGCAAAAAAACCATGTGTATTTCTGTGCACAAGAACTTTCAACACTTTGACATGTACATATACCAGGAAACCGATGTAAATTTCTCACCCCTCTATTATCTTTCCTGGCTGAAGGCTTGAGTACATGGGAGTAAAAATTTGGCTGATATTTGGATCACTTGGGCCCAGAGCTTCAGCACATTAAATTCAGGCTACTCTGGCCCAGATTTAAGTGTCACAACTGCCAAAGTCTAAATCTGCATGCTTGCTTTCATTCAAAACTGTTGCTTACACTGGACTCCAAGCTCCAGAAAAAGCAAAGTGCTAGCGATAACCACCTGATCTGGTTTCAGAGAGGGCGACTGCCACTGGGGCTTTGTACAATCACCCCTCTAAGCTCCAGGAAAAGCAAAATGCCAGTGGTAGTCACTCTCTCTGAAGCCAGAATGGGTGGCTAGCCTCCAAAACTGTGAAATGACCTGCCGGAAGAGATCCGTAACATCTCTACTCTTACAGCCTTTAAAAAGGCTCTTAAGATGGATCTCTTCTGGCAGGCCTTCCCAATTTAACTCCTCTCCCCACACAAGGTGATCTAAGTCACCCTGTCCACCAATTATATCCCTTTTTAAATTTTTGTATTCTTGTTTTTAAACTGTGTTTATTTAATTGTAATTTTAGTATTGAGTTGGGGGGATTGGGAAGGGACTAATTTTGAATTTTACTGTGTTCCATGTGTTTATATTGTTGTAACCTGCCCAGATTCCTTGTGATTGGGTGGGCTATAAATAAATAATTTATTATTATTTATTATGATGGCAGGGCTCGCCATGGGTTCTGACCCCAGAAAGAGCAACTACTTCTGGTCTCTGTGCTTAGAATGAGAAATGAGGCTGAGGAGGGGAAAAAGTGGTGGTGCCTTAGGATGTGCTTGTCTTTTCTCTCATCCCCACACTTCCACCCCTGAATCCAGTCTGGATGGATTGTTCGCACTGCAGTTTTCTCCAGAGTTTCCAGAAAACTCTGGAGTAAAACACAAGTTTTCTAAAACCTTGATTAAGTGGGCATTCCCTGAGTCTGGTGCAAATAGGACCCTACAGCATGTGTCACTATTGCACCAGATTCAGGGAAAAGGCTGCATGCCATGTGGCATTACGAGGCAAGATTCAGGGGGTATTTGGGTTTTGTGACTGGTGCAGACAATCCCTTAGTTTCCTCAGTGTTGGAAATCCATTTTTCAGCAGTGAAATAAATAATGGCAAATATCCCTTCCTTCTGTAGTGACAGGTCACACACTTGTTCTACCTTCCCACCATTGGGAGGAAATATGTGTCTAGGGAAGAGATTCAGTGGCTCCATGAGCAGATCACTTCCTTGTGAAATATAGATTGACAATAGCAGATCCGCCCTGCAAGGAAGGGGTTCTTATGATGATAGACCACTGCTAGAGACTTGGAGAATCCAAGGGATTAAATGGAAGGCAATTCTGAATTCAATTCAAAACCTTTATTATATTTCTGAATGAACGTCATTCATTAGTTACCATTTCATAGCATATCTGCCCATTGCCCAGTGCCTTAAGCATTAAGTCATTTCATAGAATCATAGAATCATAGAATCATAGAATTGTAGAGTTGGAAGAGACCACGAGGGCCATACAGTCCAACCCCTGCCACGCAGGAAATCTTGATCAAAGTATCGCTGACAGATGGCAATCCAGCCTCTGTTTAAAGACCTCCAAGGAAGGAGACCCCACCACGCTCCGAGGGAGTGCGTTCCACTGCCAAACAGCTCTTACTGTCAAAAAGTTCCTCCGAATGTTGAGGTGGAATCTCTGTTCCTGGAGCTTGCATCCATTGCTCTGTGTTCCAGTCTCTGGAGCAGCAGAAAACAAGCTTGCTCCATCCTCAATGTGACACTCCTTCAAATACTTAAACAGGGCTATCATATCGCCTCTTAACCGTCTTTTTTCCAGGCTAAACATACCCAGCTCCCTAAGTCTCTCCTTGTAAGGCATGGTTTCCATACCTTTCACCATTTTAGTTGCCCTTCTCTGGACATGCTCCAATTTGGCAATATCCTTTTTGAATTGTGGTGCCCAGAATTGGACACAGTATTCTAGGTGAGGTCTGACCAAGGCAGAATAGAGCGGCACTATTACTTCCCTTGATCTAGACACTATACTTCTATTGATGCAGCCCAAAATCGCATTGGCCTTTTTAGCTGCCGCATCACACTGTTGACTCATGTTCAATTTGTGGTCTACTTGGACTCCTAGATCCCTCTCACACGTAGTCTCGTTCAGCCAGGTCTCTCCCATCCTATATCGATGCATTTCATTTTTCCGCCCTAAGTGCAGTACTTTACATTTCTCCGTATTGAATTTCATTTTGTTAGCTTTGGCCCAGCTCTCCAGTCTATCCAGGTCATTCTGAATTTTGATCCTGTCCTCTAGGGTATTAGCTACTCCTCCTAATTTGGTGTCATCTGCAAATTTGATAAGTATGCCCCTAATTCCCTCATCCAAGTCATTGATAAAGATGTTGAATAACACTGGGCCCAGGACAGAACCCTGTGGCACCCCACTGGTCACATCTTTCCAAGACGAAGAGGAGCCACTGCTGAGCACCCTTTGGATTCAGGCGGTCAACCAATTACAAATCCATTGAACAGTTAACTTGTCTAGCCCACATTCTACAAGCTTGTTTGCAAGAATGTCATGGGGAACCTTGTCAAAGGCCTTACTGAAATCAAGGTATGCAATGTCCACAGCATTCCCTTCATCTACCAAGCTGGTAACTTTATCAAAAAAAAAAAAAGAGATCAGATTAGTCTGGCATGACTTGTCTCTCTGAAACCCATGTTGACTTTTTGTGATTATGGCATTGCCTTCTAAATGTTCACAGACTCTCTGTTTAATGATCTGCTCTAGAATCTTCCCTGGTATTGATGTCAGACTAACTGGACGATAATTGTTGGGATCCTCTTTTTTCCCCTTTTTGAAGATGGGGACAACGTTTGCCCTCCTCCAGTCTGCTGAGACTTCTCCTGTTCTCCAGGAATTCTCAAAGATTATTGCCAATTGCTCTGAGATCACATTTCCCAGCTCTTTTAATACTCTTGGATGTAGTTCATCTGGTCCTGGAGATTTAAATTCATTTAGATTAAGAAGGTATTCCTGTATAACCTCTTTGCTTATTCTGAGCTGGATTTCCCCTGTTGTGTCCTTTGTTCCATTCTTCTCAGGTTGGTCCCCCTTTTCCTTTTCTGAAAACACTGAGGCAAAGAAGGTGTTGAGTAATTCTGCCTTCACTCTGTCCCCTGTTAGCATTTTGCCATCTTCTCCGCGTAGTGGCCCTATCATTTCCTTCTTCCTCCTTTTGCTGCGGACATTCCCCAAAAAAACCATTTTTATTGTTCTTAACCTCCCTAGCAAGCCTGAGCTCATTCTGCGCTTTAGCTTTTCTGACTTTACTCCTACACGTGTTCGCTATCTGTTTGAATTCTTCTTTGGTGATTTCCCCCTTTTTCCATTTCCTATACATGTTCCGTTTAAAACTTAGCTCTGTTGAAAGTTCTTTAGTCATCCATCCTGGTTTCTTGAGACACCTCCCATTTTTCTTCCTCAATGGTACTGTTTGAAATTGTGCCTTCAGTATCTCCCTTTTGAGAAAGTCCCATCCATCTTGAGGTCTCTTCTCTTTTAGTATTCCTGACCATGGGATCACCCCCAGTATTTCCCTGAGTTTATTGAAATCAGCTCTCCTAAAGTCAAGAATGTGTGTCTGACTATGCCTGGCTTCTCCTTTCCATTGTATAACAAACTCCAGGAGAACATGATCACTCTCACCTAAGGATCCCACCACTTGCACCCCATTAACTAGGTCATCTCTGTTGGTTAGGATCATATCTAAAATAGCTGACCCCCTTGTTGCCTCTTCTACCTTTTGGACCATGAAATTGTCTTCCAGGCAAGTAAGGAATTTGCTAGACCTTGAAGTTTTGGTTGAGTTAGATTGCCAGCAAATATCAGGATAGTTGAAGTCACCCATCAGTACTACATCTCTCCTTTCTGCATGTGTGTTCATCTGTTCTAGAAAGGCATCATCCAATTCCTCCGTCTGACTTGGGGGTCTGTAGTAGAGTCCCACAATAACATCCCTGTTGTTTCCCTCCCCTTTAATTTTTATCCAGATACTCTCAATCTTTCCCAGTATTGATGTCATGGATCTCTTCACTGGTGTAGAGATTTCAGCAAGCTTTTAATTTGTAGCTGCAGGCGCAGAGGCTTTATTGGGGTGTGTTTGTACTGTTTATTTTTTTTAATTCTTTTAACTTGTATATTTTTAAATACAATTTTAAATTGTTACATTTGTATTGTTTTTAACTTTTAATTGTCTTATTTTTATTTGCTTTTATTTGTTGTCGGCTCCCATTCTGGGAGAAAAGCGGCATGGAAATTAATTAATTAATTAAAAATTGTTACTTAAAAAAATTAAGGACAAACAACATGGCTACTATTTTTGTTCTCTACATATAAATAAATAAGGCTTATTAATAGAAATTTCTAATCTTTTATTGCATGTCAGCTGCCAGATCCTTATCATTATAAGCTATGTTAGCTGTCAGATATATACAGTATGCCAGTTGTCAAATACTGTAACATGCTAAATACTATTACCTATTATTCATAAAATATTGTCAGGCATTAGATCAATTAATAACAAATATCAAAGAGTGAGCTGAGACATCTGATATCAATGGAGTCCAATAGGGTTGCCATATTTCTCTGCCACAAAACTGGGATGGAACGCCTGGGGGTGGAAGAGGAGAGAGCCCTCTTCTCTCCCCCCATCCCCTCAAGGTCCCAGAGCACCCAGAGCAACCATGGGGGGGGGGAGAGAAGGAGGAGGAATCCGTCTTCTTTTCCCCCATCTCCTCAAGGACAGTACCCAGAGTGCCCACCAGGGAGAAGAGGAGGGAGCCCAACATGGGGGGGGGTAGCCTAGAAGGCCGGACTCACCACACAACTCTCTGCTGAGTCTGCAGACCTTCTTTCCTTTCCTCTCTTGCTGTACTCTCCTGCCTTCTGAGCTCTGGGTCTAGCATGCTTGTGCAAATACCCTGTGACCCAGAGCCTGAACTAGTGTCAACCAAATCATGTGCTTTTGCACAGACTGCTGCCTTCAGCAGAGGAAGGTGGAGGAATCTAGGATATATTTTCAGTCATTCCAATCCAAGATTTTCCTAGTTTTCCCACACTGATGGCAACCCTAGATGCCAAGTGTACTAATACTGCCTATCAAATCTTTGCAGAATGTTTCCATATTCAGAAAGTAGTATTTAAAAAAAAAAAACCCACAAATATATTTTGGTGATTTTAAATAATCTCCAATATTAATTAACAGAAATTATAATTTTAAATTGGGATGTGGACTACATTAAATAGTTTCTTTTTGCCATATATTTGCAAAATATTTATGAAAATATTGATATCAATATTAACAAATTTGTTTTAGCTCTACAAAATTGCTTTGGCAGATCTGGAAAATTTTTATTTAGAGGTGGCCTTGTTAACAATAAAAATCTCTTGGCTTTGATGCAAACCAGGATAATTACTGCCAGTAACAGGTAGAACAAACTATCTGAGGGTGGGACTGGCATAAAAAATGCTTCTATAGGGAGACGTTGCCCAACTTAAAACTGTGAATTTGTAGAAAGGCCTAAATCCTATTGTTTTCCTATCCTATTGTTAGTCCC
The DNA here is from genome assembly GCA_030847615.1 of Gambelia wislizenii. Taxonomy (NCBI): domain Eukaryota; kingdom Metazoa; phylum Chordata; class Lepidosauria; order Squamata; family Crotaphytidae; genus Gambelia; species Gambelia wislizenii. The sequence goes on from JAUMIR010000004.1 coordinate 41,395,184, forward strand.
AACTAGAGTACCCCCATTGCATCAAATGAATTTATCTATGTGCTGACTCGTTAGTCATCTTTTGATTCAATGGGACTATTCTAACTGGGACTCACCAATAGAATTTGGGCCTCTGTGTTTTCTGGACTATCCATTAGGTCCCCAAATAAGTGCTTCCCATTTTAGCAACATTTCAGTTCTCACATATAGCAGGGGCTGTTTAAACTAGAGCTTGGTAAAGTTACTTCTTTGGACTACAACCCACAGAATCTCACCACTGTGATTTTGGTTGCTGCAATCCAAAAAGTAACTTTTCCCTGTTCTTACTCAGACATAAACAGGCAGCTATATGCAGTGGCTCTCAGTGTAGAATTCTCATCGTAGGTAAAGAAGCATTTCCTAAAGGAAAGCTGCCATAATCCATCAAGAACACTTGAAGAAATTGTCTTTTCCATGCTCCTTCAGAGCACACAGGTCAAACATGTATGAAAGATATCAGATAATAGGAAATGCATAGAGCTTCCTCTTACACTGTATCAGCACTCAGTATCAAATCTGAACCTGACGGTGTAGATGGTGTAGTGAGAAATAAAAAAAATGTTTCTTTCAGGGGTTAAAATTCATCAGAACATTTGTACATATTTTTTGTTTGTTTCTAAAAGGCTTTTGGTAATTTGGTTGAAATCTAAAACACAAAGGCATCATTGGAGAGGAGGGGGGAAAGGGTATGAAATACAAAATAACTTTCCACCCTCCTTTCACTCTCTGACATAGAATCCATTGCTCATATTGTCACAGACAGGAAACAAGGTAGCAAGCCTCACATCCCCACCATGACACTACCTTTCCATGGTAGTGGGACTGTGTGCTCTTGTGAGGTAGAGCCTATGCAGTGGTGCTTGTAGGGTCTCCCATGTCAAACAGGCTTTTGCTGAGGAGCCACATTAAGGACTTTATCAGATACATGAAAAATGGCATCATAATAATGCCACATAAATACAAAGGGGCACGCATATCAGATGACATTGCCCTTTCACATTTATGTACTGGCCATAAGCTGATCTATTTTATTGATGGCCCAAGCCATCAATAAATCAGCTGTGGAGATGTTTTGCCAGCATTCCATAAGAAACCTCATGCCAATGTCCTCTTGTCATTACAACATCAACTGCTGGTCCAGCCAGAAAACTTCCAGGTGAGATCATGACATCCAGGTAGGTGACACAGTTTTTATGACCCTACCCAGTTTACTTGGGACTTTTATAGTGTCATTATGTGCTTTGTGTAACTTTTACTTTGTTCTTTTTGTTTTTATTTTTGAATTTCCTGCACTATGTATTCTCATGAAAATCCGCAAGATTTCAATAGAAGAAATGAACAGAGCTCTGCTCACTCCTCATTCATTGCTGGGAAGCCTTTTTGCATGGATGCAAGGTATGTGTGGTATGGGGAGTTCTTTTGCTGGGATAAAAACTGCAGAAACTATGCTGGCAAAAGAATGGGATTAGGATGTGGTCTGATAAAGTCCTAAATGTGTAAAACAGCTATCAGGTAGCAGCAGCAGTGAGCAGTAACACTGGTGGAGGATCTCTCAAAGAAGATAACAGTGGAACCATAGGTGATGTTTCTTAGTACTGCATGGGAAAAAGCAATAGTAAGCCACTCATGAAGTCTTTCACCTTGAAAATCCTATGATGAGGCAATCCAAAATAAACAAGAGATAGTGTCATAAGATGAGACTCCTAGGTCAGAAGGCACTCTACAAGCTACTGGTGTACAGCAGAGGATAACTACAAGTAGCACTGTGGCTAATGAAGCAACTGGACTCAAGCCAAAAGGGCATACAGCTGCTGACATGTTCCAAAGCTGCACAACAGATTACAGTCATCCCTCCACATTTGCAGCATTTTTTTGCGGTTCCAACTATTCACAGAAACCCTTGGCTCCCCCCACCCACCCACCAGGGAATGAAGGGACGAGATCTGATTTAAGTGGGGCGCTCACCGAGCAAACCGCTGACAGTTAGCTCTGTGAATGCCCTGCTTAAATCGGATCTCGTTCCTTGCTTGTGAGGGAGGAAAGCCAATTTAAGTAGGGTGTTCAGAGGCTTTCCTCCAGCTTTGTTCCATTTAGTAGGGGGTTCCAGAGGGGAGGAAAGCTGCAGAACACCCAGTTTTCCTCCCCCCGGCTCCACCCCACCAAACAGAAAAAAGCTGGAGGAAAATGGGTGTTCAGTGACTTTCCTCGCCCCTGGATCCACCCCACTAAATGGAACAAAGCCGAAGGAAAGGTGCTGAATGCAAGGGTGGGGTGGTGGAGGGGCGGGGGGCAGTGAGGCTTCCCAAGCCCCACCACCACTTTAGCCAGGGTGGATGGGGTGGTGGTGAGGCATTCCAAGCCCTGCCACCACTTTAGTAAGGGCAGGGGGGAGTGAATGTGCCTGAAGGACCCAGAGGGGTGCATGGGGGGGAAGGGGCAAGTGGCATTAGGCACAGGAATGGCAGTGGTGGTGGAAGTCAGGGAGGCCTATTTTTATTCATGGTTTTTTCACATTCGTGGGGGTCTTGCACCCCTAACCCCCACAAATGTGAAGGGACAACTGTATAGGCACATGGAATCAGGCATGAAACAGTAAAAACTAGGCATAGTAAAACAAAACAAAAAATAGAATATATAAATATTTCAGTACTTGGAGTGAGTGAACTAAAGTGGAGAGAAATGGGACAGACTAGAAAAGGGCAAATGTTGTCCCTATCTTTAAAAGGGGGAGGGGAGAAGATCCCAAATATTACCACCCAGTCAGCCTAAAATGAATACTAGAAAAGATTCTAGAGCATTAAACATACAGCCTGTAATCACTTAGAAAGAACCCTAACCCTAAAACAAGTCATGCCGGACTAATCTTATCTCTTTTTTTGATACAGTTACAAACTTGATAGATGAAGGGAATGCAGTCAATGTAGTGTATCTTGATTTTAGTAAGGCTTTTGACAATGTTCCCCATGCTATTCTTGCAAGAAGGTTAGTAACCTATGGGGTAGACAATGCAACTATTAGGTGGATTTGTAATTGGTTGACTGGCTGAACCCAAAGAGTTGTCACCAATGGCTCCTCTTCATCCTGGAGAGAAGTGACTAGTGGGGTGCCACAGGGTTCTGTCCATTGTCTTTATCAGTGTCTTGGATAAGGGAATAGATGGTATGCCTATCAGGTTAGCAGATGACACCAAATTAGGAGAGGTAGCTAATACCCCAGAGGACAGGATCAGAATCCAAAATTACCTCAACAGATTAGAAAGCTGGGCCAAAACTAGCAAAATGAATTTCAACAGGGAGAAATGTAAGATATGACACTTGGGCAGTAAAAAATGAAATGGACAGATATAGGATGGGTAACACCTGGCTTGATGGCAGCACCTGAAAAAGGGATCTAAGTGCCTTAGTGGACCACAAGCTGAACATGACTCAGCAGTGTGATGTAGCAGCTAAAAAAGCCAATGCAGTTCTAGGCTGCATGAGTTGGAGTATAGTGTCTAGATCAAGGGAATATTCTGCTTTGGCCAGACTTCACCTGGAATACTGTATCCATTTCTGGGCACCACAATTCAGGAAGGATACTGAAAAGCTGGAACGTGTCCAGTGGAGGGTGACCAAGATGGTGGGAGGTCTGGAAGCCATGCCCTATGAGGAGTGGCTTAGGGAGCTGGGCATGTTTAGTCTGCAGAAGAGAAGGTTGAGCGGTGACATGATTGCCATATTTAAATATTTGAAGGGATGTCATGCTGAGGATGGGACAAGCTTTTTTTCTGCTGCTCCAGAGACTAGGACACAGAGCAATGGGTTCAAACTACAGGAAAAGAGATTCCACCTAAACATTAGGAAGAACTTCCTCACAGTCAGAGCTGTTTGGAAGTGGAATGCACTGCCTCCGTAATGTGGCGGAGTCTCCTTCTGTGGAGGTTTTTAAACAGAGGCTGGATGGCTATCTGTCAGGAATGATTTGATTGTGTATTCCTGCAAGGCAGGAGGTTGGACTAAGTGGCCCTTGTGGTCTCTTCCAACTCTATGATTTTCATTCAGATAACTACTACATTGTTTTACTCAGGAAATGAAAATCTGTCAGGATCAGTCCTGAAAGTTATGTTCTCCTGCCAAAAGACTAAAGTAATGCAGTGTGTTTCTGTTTCTGAGCTGCCATCTGATGTTTGCATTTTTCCAGTGTTTATAACAAGTCTGTGTGCTATACAGAGACAAAGGAGGATGGTATGTGTCTGGAATTGGATCAGTGGCCTTGTACCTGCATAGGCTGTGGGAAATGGTAGGTGGTGCCACTCTTGGTAAGAAAGGGGAGTGTGGATGATGGATAGCCAATGACTGTACAACACACCAGATTCTGTAGATTGTAAATACTTTTTAATTCTACTGCTTTGTAAATAATATTCATTTGAAGCAACAATTTTGTGTGGTTCGCTCTTTAGATTTCTGTAGCAATAAAGCTTACTGTTTAACTCTGAAGCTGCTGGTTACTGAGTCTGAAGAAGCCAGTAAATGACAAAATCTAAGAAGAAATGAGGTGGCATTAATAGTGAGGAGATATGTAGTAAAAGCAGTCAAGGTATATAATAATATCAATAATACTTAAGGGGAAACTCATTAATATAACCATAATCCAAGTTTATTCTCCAACCACATAGGAATAAACTGAAAGATTCTACATTGCAGTCCAGAAGGAAACTGATCACACAGCAAAACAGGATATCATAGGTGACTAGCAAGCAAGTTTTTGGTAATCATAGGTGACTGGTATGCAAAAATAGGAAACAGCAGAATCAAAGACTATAGGAAAATTTGGTTCAGGATCAGGGAATGTCAATAGATCTTCAATATCACTTTTTTCAGGGTATTGAAATTATGTGAAACCATATCCCACTGTAATTGTGAGATTGCAGTGTGAATGAGCGGTCCAATTTCCCTTGTCCCTGTTCCCTATGAGAAAACTTCCAGGTAACAACATGAAGATGATTGAAAGGATGCTCTTTTAATGAACTGTGCCCATTTTGCTGGCACATTTTTATGTTTGTTTTAGTGCTTGTCTGTGTATATCATTTCTTTTTAAAAGTATTTTTGGTGTTTTTACATGGATTCACATCTGCTCATGAGAACCACCGAGATTACATGCCCTGGCTAACATGGAAGAAAGTGGACATTTCCCTTAAAGGAGCATGTGTGGGCCAGTGCAAAGCATTAATACAGTGTAATTTGAAGGCAACGCAAAGACATGTGCTACTGTAGTGGCATCTTTAATCCCATTCTTAAAATGCTAGTATTGGTCATTTCAGTTCTAATGCCACAATGTTTCTGCTTTCCTTATTCATGGAATTACAGCATTTTAAAACAGTAGTCTGATAAAGTCCTATCTTTCCATTCCTCCTCATCAGGAGGACACTTTGACAGGTTCTTTTTTCCTGTTTTGAATTACACAAATGCACATAAATATACCTATTTGAAAAATATGCACCAACTCTCTTTAGTCAGTGGGGAAATTTGTACATTAAGAAAAATGGGTAAGAAGTGCATACATACATTAGGGAACATATGTAAGAAAATGCCCATATTTCTATGCGTGAAATTTTAAAAAGTCTTGCAGCCTGATAAAGAAATTGGATGGGATGAATACTGATGGGATTCTGAAAATTGCAGTGAAATTGAAACTGACAGATTTTCACATCTCAGTTTCCTATGCAAGCAAGACAACAAGCAAGGGAATACCAAACATGATAGAAATGATGGCATAAAGTCACTACTTTATTGAAAAACTACTCTCCCTCTGCTTCCACTCCTCCTTCCTTGTATGCCTTGGGTTTTGTTTTGTTTTGTGTTGCTGGATGGTTTAAATTAGTAAGTTCTTGTGTGCCTTCAAGTCATTTCTGAGTTATGGAGACCCTAAGATAGGGTTTTCTTAGCAAACTTTGTTCAGAGGAGATTTGCCCATGCTTCCCTTTGAGGCTGACTTGCCCAAGGTCACCCAGTGAGTTTCCATATCCAAGCAGGGAACTGAACTCTGTTCTCCAGGATTGTATTTCAGTGCTCAAACTACTACACCATGCTGGCTTTCAAGCTGGTAAGCTTTGTTCCTAGTTCTTTTTTAAAAAATATCAATCAGTGTGAGCTCCTTTGAAGGACAGTAAATAGCTGAATAGTACAATGTAAATAAATAAATATATATTCTGGACTTTCCCCCCAGTTCCAGTTCCACTTCTGGAATGTGCTGCAGGAAAGATGGGTTCAGAGTTAAACCTGTGTTACCCTAAATGCTCAGGGGTCTTAAGGACCCTTCAAATATCAATATTACTTTGGGGAGTTAATATACTCAGCTTGGCTTTGTGAGAGGGGACAACAGATCTTTTAACCGATGTATACTGGTAATCGGGAGAAGACGTTAAGCAAGGTAGTACAATAATTGGTCTTTATTTGAATAAATAATAACAATATTCATGCACATATTCAGGCTCCAACATTCACACAAGGCTAGCAAATAAAGTAGGAAGTATTGGGATAGAGGAACAGAGGAGGGAGGTTGTTTTCAGGTGATAGCGTACTGATTTGAGGAGATGAGGTCATGGAAGAAACCAGCAGAGTCAGGGTTCTGAAGCCAGAATGGTGACACAGTTTCACATGGAGTTCAGAAGCAGGTAAACTGTGTACACTTGAGTGGGTTTTTGAAGCAGTTTATACAGTCAATAATTTCCTTCAGGGGATGGAATTTAGAGTGAAAGACAATGCTTCTCAGAGGTTCTCAAGGTAAGACAATGAACACTCCAGACATGCTAACAATCCTTAATGTGTGGATACTTAGCGATTGAATACAGGAAGCACCCTTCTTTGTTTGGGGAAGGGGTGAAGGCATGAGGGTTGTGTTCAGCCTTGAATATCCCAGTTTAGGCTGATAGGATAGCCAGGTGTTTGGGCATGTAGTTGCCTTGCAAATTAACATTTCTTTGGAATTTGGGCAGTCCCTCCTTAAGGGCATACCTAACTGTGCAATGTTTGTCTTTGGGATTCCTGCTTGTGGAATTTCCCCAGTTTTAATGGCCACACTATGTGGAAGGCCATGTTTGACCTAATTATTAAATATTGCCAATTTATTATAGATAGGTATGGAGCTGGAGGTTTCAGGGCAGGTAACAGCTGCTCATTATAGCTTAGATCTTGCACTGGTACTGCCTAACAGCACCAGTAGAGTAATGCCACAGTTGCACTGTGCTACCCTTAGAATGAATGGTGTCACTGAGAAACCAGCTGTACATCTGGCAGCATTTGCACACTCTTGGTCTTGTTGTACAATGGCTAATGGGCAATGACATTCTAATATGCTCAAATGTATTCAAATGATTATCATACTCACATAGATACTTTTGAGACCAGTGAAGAGGCATTACTGTGCTTGCTATGCATCTGTTCTTTCTTGAAATCAATACTGCAGTTCTCTGCCTCCTCTTCATTAGTAATAGACACCACCATACTATCTAAATGTGAAATCATCAATTATTTATATATGCCTGATCAGAGCATATGGTAACATCTGCAACTCATTTCCATAATGGCAAACAATTACACACTAGCTGAAATTTTGCAACCACTTGTACAATTGTGCTATTCTGCTTCACAACTTCAAACTGAATGTGACCATTATGCAGTGGGGAAAATGTACAACTGCATACATAGGAGTAATTATGAATGTGAAAAACACCAATAGGATTCTGGTCTGTATCACAGCAGCTATATAATGACAGTCTTGACCAGCAAATGACCCTAATGTGTTAAACTGGGGTGGGAAAACTCCAGCTGGCCAGATATTTTGGACTTCTTCTCCCAGATTTTTAAGCTAGAAAAGCCAATAGTAAGGGATCATAGGAGTCATAGTCAAAAACATCTGGAAACACAAAAGTTAATAACAGTTTGCTACTTGAAAATACCACACAGTTTTTTTTTTTACTCTTTGGATAAGGGTTATTGCCTCAGGCCAGAAATTTTGAGGTGGTGCAGATATGCCCTTCAGTGTTATACACTGTGTGGAATATGAAATACCGGTAGTGTTTTGTACAACTGAGGAAAACTAGCAAGTACATGTAATTCCCCTCACTGCATTCCCGGTCTTCCCTCCAGCTCCAGAAGTGAAACTTGACCAGTCATTCAATTTGCACACAGATCCACAAATCATTACTGATCTTTGTTGCCAAGAAAGATTTAAATTAGTTCCAAGGCCAGGCTTTATTATATTGACAGGCATATTAGCTAACCAGTAAATGAAAAGTTTGCAGAGTTGACACTGCTGGTCATATATCTGCAAACCTATGCTTAACCTGTGCTTTTAAGAAATCTCTACAAAGAAAAAGGATCAAACTCTTAAACAAGTGGTTTGTAAGTCAATATTTGGTGAAAGGCCAGTACATAAACACAAATATCCTGTGTGTGTAAATCTTATATTCTTCCTCTTCTACTCTTTGAATTTTCCATATGCAATTCTAATTGAGACATATGCAGTTGTCTTATACTTTTATCGTATATTTATTTCAATATGCATGCTTCAAATATCACTGCATTTCCCCATCTATTGCAATTTGGTTGTCTGCAGTAAACAAAACTACATTCACCCCTTTAATAGGAAGTTATTACCAAGAATTACCAGGTTCCTATGACAATGTGCCCCTACTTTGGAGTTTCAAAATCAGTTATTAATGTGATGCAAAGTATTGTGCTAGGGAAGGAAGGGATGGAAGGATTCCCAAATACATATCTTGAATAACTTTTGATAGCAACCTTGGAACATTAATTGGCTCTTCCCTTTTCTAGCTGAAAACTCAATGTACGAGGAACTTATCTCCACCCTCAACCTTTCCTCTTCCCACCCTTCCATGTTTTAGTGCCCTGGTTAGAATGTGGGTACTGAAATTCAGTTCCCAAACAGCCATGGAAGTCATAGGTGACCTTGGCCAGTCACTATCTTTCCATCTAATCTACCTCACAGGATACACTGTGATCTCATACGCTTTATACTGTGCATCCATAATTTACAAATCCAGTAGCAATGGCTTTTGAACAGCCAGTTTGTGTGTATACACACTCACCTATACTTTTTAAACACAAGTGAAAGGCCCTTTTGGCAGGCTGAAGTCTTGATGAATTCTCACCCTTCTTAACCAAATGAGACACAGGAGTCTGTCTTTCCCACTTTATAATTCTTCACTGAGTGCTTGTACTGAAATTGTTTCATAACCACACGAAGTTGGAGTTTTCATTTCACCCTTGGATGAAATGTAGAACCTGGCAAGGTGACAAGTATAACAGTATGTAAAAGCACAATTAACTTAGGCTTTCACCCCATATTTTTTTTTAAAAAAAAACACATTTCTAGGGAAGCAGTGAAATTTCAGAATGATTGTTTTCACATCAGAGCCAGCAGCGCAGGTTTCCTTCACTTCATCAGCAATCCCAAGCAATCTTGCACACTATAATCGGCAACACATGCCCTCTTGGTTCACAACCCCCAGTACACATACCTTAAAATCAGAAACACCTGAAGGCCTTGATGGTTAAGAGACAAGCAGAAACACAGTGGCCTCCTCAAAGCAACAGACTGTACCTGGGTGGCCGTGTACAGTTAACAATCAACGGTAATTGGCTACTTAAACTAATCTTCCCCAACTTGATGTCCCCAGATGTATTATACTACAACTGCCATTGTCGCTAGCCAACATGGGCTGCATCGAATCTAGTTTGACATTGCTTTAACTGCCATGGCTCAATCCTATGGAATTCTGGGATTTGTAGTTTTGTGAGATCTTTAGCTTCCTCTGTGAGAAAGCTTTGGTGCCACAAGAAACTACAAACCCCAAGATTCCATAGCATTGAACCATGGCAGTTAAAGCTGTGTCAAATGGGATTATTTGTGCAGTGCAAATGCAGCCATGGTTATTGGAGGTAATAGAAATTGTTGTTGAACCTATCCTGAAATGAGCAGGCTGACTTAACTGTTCATATACTCTGGCCCTGTTAAAGCACAGTCCCCATTGTCTTCTTATCATGTCCTTTGAGAAGATTTGGTGGTGGTGGTGGTGCATGTGGGGGAATTTGCACAAATACTGCAAATAAGTTTACCATATATATATATATGTGTGTATATATACACATATATATATATGGTAAACTTATTTGCAGTATTTGTGCAAATTCCCCCACATGCACCACCACCACCAGAATATATATATTGGTGAACAATATAAAAAAGAAAAAAATTGTTAATTGTATCAGGGAATATATCAAAGAAAGGGAAAGGAGATAAATCCCTAGACATCATTACCGAAGTCCCTAAAACTGGCTCCTTATATAGGGATGGAAATAATGTTTGAAGATACAGGGTTTCCCTGCTTATTTGATGGGTTAGGGACCAGATCACTGTTAAAAGTGGAAATCATTGAAATTTGTAGTCTAGTCTTTTTATATATTATACAATATATAATTTTATTATATATTATAATAAAGAGAGCCCTGGTGACACAGTGGTTAAATGCCAGTATTGCATCCACAACATTATAATGTTCACTCAGCCTTCCATCCTTCTGTAAGTCGGCAAAATGAGTACCCAGCTTGTTGGGGGCAATTTGCTAACACATTATAAACTGCTTAGGGAGTGCTTTGGTGCTGATAAGCGGTATAGAAATAGAAGTGATATTGCTATAAGCACAAATACTGCAATATAAACACAAATATAAGACAAGAGACGTATGATGAATGATTTCTATACAGTATTGTACACAAGATGGCACTAAGATGATTGAGAGAGAAAAAGCAGTGTGTAGTTTGCAAAAGCATTGTGCAAATATGACAGAAGAGTGAACCATGAATCAAATATACCACATAAGCATAATTCAAAATGGTCAAAAGAGTGAGTCATTAAAAGTGGGTGAAGTCTATATTTGAAAAATGGTCACAAAACATGTTTGAGTGTTGAGAAACCCTGACAAGAAGATTCTTGGACTGATAATCTTTACTGTCATGTCCTACTCTCAGACCCCTGGTCTGGACTACAACAGACAGTGAAAATGCCAGGTTTAGCTCTCAGGACCCTGAGGCAGAACCTGACAGGGAAATGGAAGGGCAGAGGGAAGTGCCCATGTAAGAGACAAACAGGGATACCCCCCAGCAACCACAAAACAGAGATACAAAACAGACCATGCACTCAGAGCATGCAACGCTCTGAGTGGCTTTATACCAAATGCTCATTAATCAGGCAACATAGATTTTCCTTGTTTTTTTTTCCCGGGCTGTGAGGCCATGTTCTGGAATAGTTTCTTTCTGATGTTTCATCTGCATCTGTGGCTGGTATCTTCAGAGAATTGTTGGGTAGGAGTGTATGTGGAGTTTATAGGGACAGGGGGAGTTCCAGCAGATAATGGCCCATCAACCAACCATTAGACAAATAGACACTAACAAGCCTTGCATTTCTATACCCAGAAACTAACCATTCAATTACACAAATTTACATATACTCCCCAACAGGGGTTCACAGCATATAAACTCCACATACACTCCTACCCAACTATTCTCGGAAGATGCCAGCCACAGATGCAGGCAAAATGTCAGAAAGAAACTCTTCCAGAACACGGCCTCAAGCCTGGAAAAAAAACACAAGGAAAATCTATGGATGCCAGCCATGAAAGCCTTCGAAATCAGGCAATAGCTGAGAGAAGATTCCAGACTAGAAATGTGTCCACCTCGCTCTTAGCCACGTGTTGCTGACAACCAACCTTTCCAGAGGAAGCAATGTTCTTCTCTTGATTCCTGGCTCCTGCTTCTTTGACTTTTGGACTCTGCTTTGTGGACTGACCTCATTACTGGATACTCCCTCAGAATGACACCTTGGATTTACTGCCTTATTCTGATAACTGCTGCCTGGACTTTGATAATGATATATGCCAAAGCTCCTGTTTTGCCCACCTGGTGACCTTCTCTGCTTACCTGCTCGTGGCTAGGAGCGACCATTTAGGATTTGTTCTGCACAAAGTTCACATGTGGTTGTTTTGAGCAGAAAACAGCATTTTCTGAATAGTAAATTTGATACAGAATTTTTTTGGGGGGAGCTGCTTCTTGTACTGAAAATGCTGTTTTCTATGCAAATTTACCAAGTGTGAATTTTGTGCAGAAAAAAAAGGTCCCAATTACAGTATTTTCTACACAGGAAACTGAAAATACCCAGAACATGTAATTTCCTGAGTAGAAAATGCTGTCTTTGTACAAAACTGAAAATTTTGTATAGATTGTGAATAGGCCTCAAAAACTATGTTGTTCTTGAAGACTTTCTTACAGTGGGAAGAAAAATATGTTTAAATTGCCTGTTGCTTCCTTCAAAAACAAAATTAGTGAAGAATTATATCCCTACTTCTATACATGATAGTTGGGACTCTATCACACAAGGCTGAAATTGCAGAATTACAGTGGGATAGTAGCACAAATGGCTTCCCATTATTGCACGACATTGTCATCCTTCCATGGTCCATGTGTGCTACAACTAATAATTGCATGTAACTTTTCATCCATGGGCAAAAGCTGTGAATAGCTGTCTATAGCACTTTTTTTCATGGCATTCAGAAGCATGAAATAATTCTGTCCCACTGTGGTTCCGATATGGCATGAGTGGCAATGGTAATAAGGGAAATAATGTAGATATTTGGGTATAAAAATAAATCTGTAAATTAAAAAGCTGCTAATTTATCAAGTAAGAGGTAATTGTAAAGATGATAAAGAGCTAAACGAGAGCAAGCGGGAAGTCTTTTAAATGTAGTTGTAGTGGTTTGTTTGTATGTTGCTAGTGTGTTTTTTTATGAGTGTTAGGTGTCATATTCATGATTATTGTTTGGTGTTGGTGTTTTGGGTTGTTATTTGTTTGTTGATTTTGTTTGTTGATTTTGTTTGTTGATTTTGTTGAGTATTTAATAAAGTTTATTATAAAAAAATATTAAAACAACGATATGCCATGAGCGGGTGTTCCTCCCTCTTTTCCCCCTCCCCATTCTCAATGAGAACATATAATTAAACTTCTGGGGGAAAGCATGAAGAGGACCTCCAGGACACTCTTTTAATGAATGGTCACATTTTCTGGGAACTTTGTTTTGTTTAATTGTTCATTTGTTAATTTCTATGTTAATTTGTCTGCTTTTGTGTGTTTAATCAAAGTGGTGTCTTCTTGTGAGAATAGGTGAAATATCGCCCATGCAATATTGTGGAAGTGGGAGGAAAAAAAATTAAAGGCACATGCGCGGGCTATCTCAAACTGTCATTATGATGCAATATGGAAACAATTGTTACTATAGTGAAAGCTTCAATCCCACTCTTAAAATGCTAGTAGGTGGTCATACAATCTTCTGTAGTGGTAGTGTTACACGATTATGGCGCCGTGCGATAATTATTGTAATCATGCCACTATGTTTCTGCTTTCCTCAGTTGTGGAATTACAGCATTTTCAGACACTCATGTGATAACATCATTGGCCTTCAGCCACCATTGGGGATAGGACCCATGAGGCTGCTCCATCTTAATATAGCAATATAAAGATTCCATCTTCTTTGACCTAAGAATAGCAATCTATGCATCAAACAATTGGTTACTTGGAAAGATCAAGAGTGGACTGTAGCACTTATAGCAATTGCAATATCTGGCTGTTTATCTGTCTATAGTTCCTAAGTGATGTCTGCTCTGGATTTCTCCAAAGCTTCAAGCAGAACACCAAAAGACATATTGCTCTCCACACTGCTTTGCATCTAGCCTGCCTGTTTGCAAGTTAGCACACAAGGGATAGTTTGAAAAGATTAGCCAATAAAAGAACAGCCATCTGCATCTCAAACAAAAGATAAAGCAAAATAAACAATATAAAAGTGCACTCTGTATTCAAGAATGGAAACAAGAAACACCACAGCAAGTTCTTTGCAAGGGTGTTTTTTTTAATAAGTCTGTGCCTTTTTTGATAGCAGACTGAAAACCTAACAAACAAACAAACAAATAAATCCCACAGAATCTCTCTCCCTCACTCCCAGCTATTATTGCAGTAAGTTAATAGGGAAAAAATGGACTCATGCCCAGAGGGATTGGGGTGAGGGTGGAGAGAAGGAATCCTGCCAAATTCTTTACATCAGATGGTTTTGCTTTTCAGTTTCGGACTGCTACTATTTATCTCAACATTTTAATGGTCTTATAATAAAATACCCACAAGCTTTGCTGTGGTTTCAGTTCACTCTTACTAAACTCATGCCAATGTGCTTTGTTTTACAATGGCAGAGACAAAGACTCTAAGGTCTTCCAACATACTATGGCCGCTCTAAACAGGATAAGGCCAGATTATCACGTTAATGCATAGGGAAGCTTTGTCTCTATAGGTCAGTGCCACACTGGCCTTCTGAATTATGAATGGAAGAAACATATGAATAGCATGAGTGATGTGATCATATGCCATGTAGGTGTGTGTGTATGAGGAACCCGTTTCAGCTGATGGCACCTTCCTCCCCCCAACTTTGCCAGGTTCACAATTCACACTCAGGAATCCAAATATTACCGTGGTTATGGCTGCTGGGGGCAGGGGAGTAGAAAGTTGGGATATATGTGCATAGAAAAATGCATACATCTGAAGTGTAAACAAAACATTCCTTAAATGGACTTTAGACCATAAGAAAAAACTGTTCAAGACATGCATACAGGCAAAGACATATACAGTCGGAGCCCTGTATCTACAGGGGTTTGGTTCCCGGACTTACTGTGGATACAGGAAACTGTGATAACAGTGAACCCTATTAAAATAATGGGACATCTAGTTAAAATACCATAGAGTTGTGTTGGAAGACCTAGAAGATGTCTAAAGAGAATGCTTCTCTAGGTATTTTTTAGGAAGACTCTGTGATATGTGTTCCTGTTTTTGGTCCCATGGATAACTGAAACCATGGATATTGGCTCTGTGGAAATTATTAATCATAGAATCATAGAATTGCAGAGTTGGAAGAGACCACGAGGGCCATCCAGTCATCATCATCAACATATCAACATCATTTTTTATTTCTATAGTGTCATCAATGTGCATGGTGCTTTACAAGAAAAAGAACAACAAAATAGTTCCCTCCCTTCAAGCTTACAATCTAATATTATGGGAGTCCGATTATTAAAGCAATCCATGCAGCACAAAACCTACAAATGTGTGCACATTTGTGCAAGGGAGAAACATGGGGATATATTCTATCCCATAAAACAACTCATAAACAAACAGAATGAAACAGCCATTGTATTATCTATTCTCCTTTATGGGTCTGAAACATGAGTCCTCAACACTTACGACTCCTGGAACGCTTTAATTAGTGCAACTCTGCAATCCTAAATATACACTGTACTGACTATGTGACGAATGTTGCTGTCCTTGAGCAATCAGGGATCACCAGCGTTGAGGCCATGATATTAAGAACACACCTGTGCTGGGCAGGGCACATTTCTAGGATAGAGGACCATCGCCTCCCAAAAATAGTTCTCTATGGTGAACTTGCCATGGGTCAGCGTAAGAGGGGCACTCAAAAAAAATGATACAAGGACTCCCTGAAACAACATCTCAGGCTTGGCTAAATTGATCACCAACAATGGTCCACCATGGCCTCACATCGGGAGGATTGGAGATGCACTATGCACAATGCTGCAGCCTTATTTGAGAGCTCATGCTGAACATTTCTTGAAGAGAAATGACAACGCAGAAAGAATCACAATCTGGAATCATCACCCGAGGATACCTTCTGCTGTACATTCTGCAACTGGACATGTTTATCTCAGATTGGCCTTTTGAGTCATCAGCGTGCTTGCAGAAAGCGCAGGATGAGTCCTTGCCGAATCTTCGTTTGCAAAGGAAAAGCCAGAGAGATTTTTACTACCAGAGGGCAAGAGGTTCCCATCAGATTTACTTCTTCACTCACCAGAATACCTTGTTTGGTTTTGGGTACTCTGCAGTTGTGGTACAGTCAGGGTGATATCCTTTACTGCTCTGCCTCTGGCAGTATAATATCTTAGGCTGGCCTTGATTACTCAGGGCTACTCATGCAAATAATGTGTATAAATGACTGAGGGTAAAGGTGGAGAGAATTACAAGTGGACAAAAGTAAACTCTGGATATATTGTAGAACAGAGGAGGCAGGAAGTAGATCTCAGTCTACTGGTAGATCTTCAGTTGACTGAAAATGTTCCCCTTTCAATAAATTATAATATTGAATCAAGACATTCATCCTTCAGATTTCAATGGCTGATATTATTAACTAACCAAAAAGGTGTAGATAACCAAATACTACTTTGCAATTGTTTTGATGTCAAAGGAAACACCCAGCTCTAATGTTTTCTTAACTTACTTTCTAATCCTTATGAGAACTTTCCCACTCATGTTATTGTATTAATGTGGATTGAAAATGGGAGAAAAGAAGAGACTTCTTATGAAATTGTGTTCTCACTGAGAATGAAGATAGATTGGAATTCAAAAGTTACTCACTAAGGGATACATAGCAGCTGGCATATACCTTTATATTAAAAATAAAGGTATGGATTTCAAACCCACATAAAACAAAATTGGTGCCCTGCACCAAAAATAAACCTTAAGTGGTTTGAGCCTCCAAAAGTATGTACCTTACATAGGGAAGGGAGGTGGAGAAAACATTTGAAAAGAAAGTTCTCCCTGCCAGGCTCTTGGTGCAAGGTCTTCTTGTGGAAATAGTTACAGGTGACAGATTGCTGACAGAAAACATTGCCAGCCAAAGTAGGTCTTGCTTACTGGATTGAGTAGGGATTGGAGACTGAAAACATAATGCAGCCATTAAAGTATTTCTTCCACATAAAGGGGGCTAGAATGTGATAAAATGCCCTAATATGAAACCAGCAGTGCAACTCTGTATATGTCTGTTCAGAAGTAAATCCTAGAGTTGAGCACGAGTAACTCCCAGATAATTCTAGGGCTGCTACCAAACTGCAGAAATGATGCAGTTTGACACTGCTTTAACTATCATGGCTCCATCCTATGGAATCCTGGTTTTGTAGTTTTTTGGGGGGGGGTTTGGTGGCACCAGAGCTCTTTCACAGAGAAGATAAAATATCTCACAAAAGTACGAATCCCTGAATTTCATATCATTGAGCTGTGACAGTTAAAGTGGTTTCAAACTACATTATTTCTGCAGTGTGGCAGCAGCCTAGAGGACTGCAGTTTAAATGTAGTTAGCACATATATAAACTCTGCAAATTAGGTATGGTCCAAATATCTCATTTCATTCAAATTAACTAAAAACAGAAAAATCTGAACAAAATCCCCCCCACAAAACCCAACATCATCTTTTGCTGGCTTCCATATTTCATTTTTATTGTTAGTCTACTGAAGGAATTAAGCATTAGATCTGGACAGAAAGCTTGGAAGGTATCAACACCTGGCAAATACCAGCCATAGAATACCCGGAGTAGGCTTGCTTATTTATGCGGCATGAGGTTACTATTTTGAAAGCTAGGGCTCATTTTATTTGGGTGTACATGTGGTCTAGCAGTTTGAAAAAGTGGTAGCTTGTGCTGGAGAGTGGAACATCCTTGAAAAAAATCCCACTGCCTCCTTTTTAGTGTATTGTTTCATACCTTGTCATAGGACTTTATCAGACCACCCTCCTGAAAAGTTCTTTCACCGGCATAAATTGTGGCCTTAAAATCCCACCACCACCCCCGCAACAAGACCTTACCTGCTCATGTGACAGAGGATTCCCAGGCACTAACAGGGAGTGAACAGAGCTCCATTCACTTCCTGGTTTAAAATGTCACCTAATCTTGCAAGAAGATGCTTGTACGGGAAATTAAAAAACAAAAACAAAATGAACACACAAAAAACACAAGCACATACACACACTTAAAAAGTCCCAAGTACCCAAGAGGTGGGTCATAAAAAGAGCTTACCCTACATGGCTCTTATGATCTCTACTGGAAGTGTTTGCCCATTGACGCTGCATTCACATGAGTACCATGATGCACTGATTCAAATGCTGGCACAAAAGCACCATGGGGGATCAATCGACGGCTTGGGCCATCAATAAAAAGGAATGGGAATTAGACTGGACATGATCATGAAAGGGCGCTGTCGTCTGGTACGCACGCCCTTTTGCGATCATTAGGCGTCCTTATGACGCCATATTTGGATGGTCTGGTAAAGTCCATAGCCTTGGTTGCTATCAGACATTGCAAGTGGGGTGATTTATTGTGTGATCCAAGCCAACCAGGGATCATGCCAGACTAACCAGACAATCATCCTTTTCATGCAAAGGCGGATTAGGGATATGTACACAAAAGCTCTGCTCAAATTCCCACCTTCCCCTCTATGTTTGGCATTTTCTTTTCATGTCTGCAAACACATGTACCCCAGATAAATTAATTTATTTGGTATACCTCACTCTCTTCAGACAAATGCAAAAAAAATTCCCAAGCTATTCTGTCATAGCATGTAGGCCAAACATCCAAACATGCAGTGTTTTACCCAATGAGTGGTCTGTTCCACAGTGCACAATTATAGTACTATGATTCCACTTTAACTGTCCTGTTACCCTCCTATGGCATCCTGGTAATGCACTAGAGCTCCTCCTGCCTAAACTGTGTTTGAAGTAAATTCCAGGATTCCATAGGATGTTACCATGGCAGTTAAAGTGGAATCATAGTGCAAGTGTGAAAGGGCACAGTATCTCTTTTCCAATCCTTGCTTCTACCACTATATCTATTTCGGTTTCACTTAGCAAAAAGTAACAAATATATGAGTTACACTAGTGTTGCGTCCATGACCTCTCCCTCACTCCCTGAAACATTATTGACCTAAGTATTGCTTGCTGTCATTATAACCCATTTTGCTGCAATAAAGTGATTTGGTATGTTTACAGGGTGTAACTTTTGGCTAAACTCAAAGTGCATATTTCTGGAGGCCATGTGGCATAAGTCATCATATTTTCTGAAGATCAAGTGGGGAATAAGAGTGGGCTGACATTTCCACATCTGCAGTCCTATATACCCTTACCTGAGTTAAGTCCTATTTAATACTGTAGGGATTGTTTCTATGTAGACACAAGTAGAATTGTGCCATAATTTTACTATTTTCTGATTTTAACAGAGGCCAGAATAGCTCATCATGGCAAATATTATAAGACCTGCCTCTCATTTTACTGTCTCAGTTCCCTTCCAACAAATATACAAAGGAGCCATAGGACGGTGGTCATAGTCCTACCCCAATTAAGAATTGTCCCCCCTGCCATTCCTATGTTAGCATGCACATCTGGATGGTAGATTTCCCTAGATTCTGGAAGCCTATATGTTCAAGGCTTCAGAGTCAAAAAGCCTATCTACGAGTACAGTATGTGTCAGCGGAGGGGACACATTATTTTCTCCTTAAAACAAGGAGGCCCATGAAACTGGGGGCTCAGTTAAGTTTGATTATTCTGTTAGCTATATATTCATCTGCTAAGACCTTGATATTCCCTGTGCTGTGAGTTAACCTGCAAAAACAAAGGTAACAGATACAGGCAGATCTCCTTTCTCTGAAATGCTTGGGACCAGAGGTTTT
Organism: Gambelia wislizenii; assembly: GCA_030847615.1. NCBI lineage: Eukaryota > Metazoa > Chordata > Lepidosauria > Squamata > Crotaphytidae > Gambelia > Gambelia wislizenii. The sequence continues at coordinate 41,414,798 of JAUMIR010000004.1, forward strand.
TTTTATATTTTGGAATATTTCAGATTTTGGAATATTTGCATAAATGTAATGAGATATAGTGGAGATGGGAACCAAGTCTAAATACAACATTAATTTATGTTTCATATACACCTTATACACATAGCCTGAAGGTAATTTTATACACAATATTTTTAATAATTTTGTGCATGAAACAATGTTTGTGTACATTGAACCATCAGAAAGCAATGGTTACACTATCTCAGTCACTCATGTGGAGAATTCTGGATTTTTGAATATTTTAGATTTCAGAATTCTGGATAGGTGTGATAATCTAAGATCAATTTACTTCAATTCCACTTTAATTGATTTCCAAGAGCTTCCATCATGTGTTAATTATATAGATGACACAGAGCCAGCATGGCAGAGTGGTTTGAGTGTTGGACTACAACTCTGGAGACCAGGTTTAAGTCCCCACTCTGCCATGAAAACCCATTGGGTGACCTTGGGTACATCACACACTTTCAGCCTCAGAAAATCCCATGATAGGTTTGCCTTAGGGTCACTATAAGTCAGAAATGACTTGAAGGCACACAACACCAGTTCTGTCGACAACATAGGGAAAGACATGTTAACCTTAAAATCCATCTAGGATAATATAGATCCATTTGTGGAACATAGCTTCCAGAAAAAGTAGTGACTTGACACAGAAGTATAAATAATGGTTCTTGTAAGAAAAAATAACGGTTCTATCTAATGCTAACATACTGTAACTGGCTTCACTCCTTAACAGTTATCCTGACCACCAACCTTTTATTTATTATTTCATTCTTGTCCCACTAACTCTTCTGTCACCATTTAACTTTAACATTGGCCTTTAATTCCTCTAACTGTCTCCATCTAAACTCAACTGATTTACACTGCCTTCAACTTTTACTTCTATTTGATTTTCACAACTGACTGCAGTTTTGCTCACTATTTGATAGGTTTGTTTGTCAGTTACTTTGCTAGGTTACTTTGAACTCAGTTTGCAGCATGTGAAGTAAGCTAAGGACAAAGGGGGAAGTTGGAGGAGGAAGGAGAAACCGGGACATTTTAAAAGTAGCTGAACAAGTGGAACAACAAATCAGGACAGTTGGGGAATGAGGGGTTCCTGGAGGAACGGTGAAATGCTCTTGCTGCCTCACTTCAATAGCTGCTGCCAGAGGCAATCACCTCACTCTACTGGTAGAGGCAGACCTGCTTGGATGTCTGCAAGGGGCTATTTAAACAAGACCAGTATGCCATGTGAGGAGGAATTTTAGTTTCACAAGGCCTGATCATATGGAGCACGAATATACAAACATCTACTTTTCTACAGATTACCCTCTTCAGATGTTCACCTTAATGTGTGGGTCATAGATGAGAAATGAAATTGGTGGTGTGAGTAAGAGAAAAGGTGCACAAAGACCCTTTAAAGCAAATAACTCTCATTCCCCTTGTCTGAATGGTTTTTCAGATTCTTCCATGTGGTTGTACACAATAGCACTTACATTTCTATACTGCTTCATAGTGCTAAGCACTCCCTAAGCAGTTTACAATGTGTTAGATGATTGTCCCCAACAAGCTGGGTACTCATTTCACTGACCTACGGAAGGATGGAAGGCTGAGTCAACCTTGGAGCCCTGCAGGATCAAACTCACAATGTGGTAGCTGCAGTACTGGTATTTAACCACTGCACCACCAGGGCTCCTAAAATACAGCTCCATGGAGAAAAACATCCAAATCTGTGAAGTGCCGAAGCAGATATTTTATGAGCACCTATCAACATATAGCCCCCACAGGCAGCTGCTAGTCCCTAAGGGCTACACATTTGAATCAGACATCAGAGAGGAGAGGGGAAGAAGAAAACTGCCACTATTGCCAGAGAAAGAAGAGTGAGGGAATTAAAAGTTGTCCAGCATAGATGACAGGGCTGGCATCATTGACTGGGTTCAGCATCCCAGCATTTAGCAGAACCCATTGCTGTACCCAGAATGTGTGTTCCCATTTCCCCTAAACATCTACGGTCATTGAAATATCTGGTGGCTCATCTCTTCATAATCACAATGGATCACACAGACATTTGTTCATCTTCTGTCTTGATTTTTATGTCTTAATTCTTCTCTGCAATTTTCACCTATAGCAAGTGGAGGAATCCAAAGTGTGAACAATGTGAATATGACTGTGTCAGTGCTAAAGCACATGCTTGTTCCATAGATGTTTCTCCTCTTCCCTTAATTTCTCCATTTTAAAAAAGTGCTGAAGCAGTTATGTTTACTTGGCTGCATCTTCTCTTTAATGACAGAAATCCTTCCAAGACTACATGCAAGAAAAATTCTAAGCATCTTTACCTGTTCTGTTGTAATCTGACAACACAATACTGAAACATCAGATCTTGTCAACATCTTTCTCACAATGCAATGTCGGTTCTCTGGGAATGAAAGGTGATTATACAACTGGAGTAGCTGAGTTATTACTATCACTTCCCCATCTCATTCACAGGTTCCTTCCCAAAGATCAGTTGCTGGTAGTTGATCATGTAGTGGGGGTAGGCTCTCTGAGTGGGGTGAGTCTAAGTGGAGTACAAGTAGCTGGCTTTCTGAGCTCAACTTTTCTTGTCTCACTTATTTTTTTTTTCTGCTCTTCATGTTTCTGAGAATGGGAAAGGTAGGAATGGGAAAAAATTATTTTTAAAAGTTGAAAAATGGTTGAAAAACATGTTTTTCAAGAGGCAAGAAATCCTCACAAGAAGAATCCTGGACTGTGAGAATCTTTGCAGTTCAGGACTTAGGCTGCACAAAATTTGCACATGGTTATTCTGTGTAGTAAACAGCATTTTCTGTGCAAGAAACAGTTTGTGGAAAATATTTCAATGCAGAAATATTAATTTATGCACAGAAAATGTTTTCTACACAGAAAAAATATCTGTAATTGAAGATTTGTTCTATGTAAAATTTGCACATAGTTTATTTATATAGAAAACAGCATTTTCTGTGCAGGAATTGCAGTCGGACTCCCGTATCCATGTGGGTTCTTGGGTTTAACATAGTACTGGAAACTGTGGATAACAGCAAACCTTATTTTAAAAAAGGAATTCTGATAAAAATATACCATAGAGTTCAATTGGAAGATCTAGAAGATACATAGAGAGGTGACTTTTCTAGGCATTTTCCACCATGATTCTATGATATGTGTCCCTATTTTGTAACTGAAACCACAGATATTGGTTCAGTGGATATAGGAGTCTGACTGTAATATTTCTGCACTGAAATATTATTTTCCATGCAGAAAATGCTATTGCACCATATGCAAATTTTGCACAGAATAAGTTCCAAATTGTGAATAGCCTTTGAAAACAGTGTGCTTTTAAAGACTTTTACACAGCAAGAAAAAAAATGCTGAAATTATTCATTGCTACCTTCAATAAGAAACTTTGTGAACAGTTACATCCCTAGGAAAAGGCATCTCTGCCTGCGGTGTTGAAGAACCATTGCTAGTGAATAGATGATTTTAGACTCTATGGATCCAGAGGTCTGGTACAGTACAAGTCACCTTCATATAATCAGCCAAGAGGGTAGCATAAGAACCCGGCCTGTATCTACGTTGATGTTTTTAAAATGTTTGCACATAGATAGCACTTTAAAAAGTTCTTCAATACTAACAGAAGCACTATGGGGTAATTTTACAGGGAAAGAAGGAAAGAAAATCAAGCTAAATCTACTCTCCAGTCCCATGTAAACTGGGATTTAAGAGTGGAAAAATTTCTTTTACCTATTCGTTGGGTGGTACAAAAATGTAAAATTCCTATAGCTCTGCTTTTCTGGGCCAAGTCAAACAAGGATATTGTCCTTTTAATGTCTTAAAGGCTCTGTTTTCTTGTAATGCCAAATGCAATATTTTTTTGAAAACACTACACCAGAAGTTTCCCAGCTGAGAAAACAGGCTGGTGAAAAATGGTTTCAGAAAATGAAATAAACCATGCTAAAGCCATTCAGGGTGTGTGTATGATATGAACATCTGGATTGGGGTTGTTAAATTACCTCTTTTTTTCTTTCATTTTCTCACAGCTGTTCAAAAGAGTCCTGAGGGCAAAGAGACAGGTCAGTGATCTTGTTGCACCTTTTTTTTTCTTGTTTTAAAAAAATCTCTTTTCACCCAGGTAAGTATTCCTGGGTACATATGAGTTTAATAAGTAAGACCAAATGCAAAGAAAAAAAAATTAAACCTTAATTCCTGTTACCTGTTGTGTGTGTGTATTTGCAGAGGCGTGAAAGGAAAATAAACTCCGGATTTCAAATTCTCTCCAACAAAAAACCTTATGGTTCTAATAAAATATTTCTTTCAGTACACATGGGTGTTTTTAAATCAAAAGCAATATAGATGGTCTATTTCTCTCCATGTCTTGAAAGAAGACAAACAGAAGGTTATTCCATTACAATTTGGAGGAAAAGCAAAGTGGGAAATAAATGTTCTGGATTCACTGAACTGTGTCTACCAAGAGTGCTATAAAAATATACATGTTTACATTTAACAAGCTTACATTTAATTTCAGGTTGCAGCTTCTCCCCAGCTTGATTGGCAGAGAAACCAAACAACAGTGGAATGAATATATTACTCTTACTAAAAAGGAAAAAGAAATAAAAATAATGCTGAGGTATATATAACCTTCTGATTTTTACATTGTTAATATAATTATTTTTAAAATTAATTGCTACTCTTGTTTAAACTTTAGCTTTTCTTAAAATTCTTCAGATCTTTTTGCATGATACAGATCCCTTGAATTTACATCAGATTTTGCTGTAATGTTAAATACTTTACAGATCTGCTCAGGTGTTTTGCTTTCATAGTCTATATTCTGTCCTAAAGAGGTTTTATATAGGGTTGAGTGATAACATGAATTCACCACTCCATTTTCATGAAACCTGCAAACCCACCATTCCCTATTGAGATTTTTCAGCTTACCTTTAATTTTATCCAGAGGTGAGGAACTTTGTTTAGTATGTGGACCAACTTCTATTACTGAGGGCCTGTCTACACAGTATAAAAAATATGTATGGTGTTCAGAAGATTGATCATCTATACACATGGCCATTCAGATGCATACATGTCATTTGGAAGGGGGACTAGAGAATCCCCCATAAACTCCGTGGATTTGGTGTTCGGGAGATTTAGTGAATCTCGACCTAAAATCTGTACAGCCGTTCATATTGTTGAAGGTCTTTAACCCCATTCACACACACATACAAACAGGCAGTGTAATCTGATTGGCTGGCCAAGCACAGGGGGCAGGGCTAGCAAACAGGGGAATTGGGAACAGCCACCATGTTGGATTCCCAGCTAAGCGAGAGTCTGGTAAGTCCATGAATTTTACATTTATTCCTTTTTATTTTATTTTGTAAATATGGAAAACTGACTGTCTACATAACAGGCACCTTTTTAAATTAAAAAAAAGCATCGGGAGATTTAAAACTGCCACTTGGATCGCTCGCTGCAGCCAGCTGGGCAAGGGGGGTCATATGGAGTTGGGGGGGGGGTAAAAAATCATGTAGGCAGATTGTACGCATACGAACAGCTGCCTTTTCAGATTTTTTTACCCCCAAATGGTTTTGGTTTTTTTTAATCGTGTGGACAGGGCCTAAAGTTTAGAACAAATTGTACCACAGCTTTCCAGTTGTATCATGCCTTGGTTCCATGGAACAGCTTTCCTGGCCTTTAAATACACCTACAACTGTTATCTTCAGTCACTGATAGGAGGTAACAGCCAGGGTATGACTTCCCCTCTGTAAAGATATGAAACATATTGAATGGTAAGTGACATGGAAAGCAACCATTTTAATTAAAACTACCAGTTCCTAGAACTGATCATTGAAATAATTTGGTAGATGTGATTATTCTGCTTATCAGTATGTGTTGTATGAGTGATGTATCAGACAATTTCTAAAGGGGAAGACAAAGCAGGCTATATTCCTAAGGTGCAGTGGGCCTTCTCTTGCTCCAGAAAGCCATAAAGGTGTGACATTCAAGGGATGTTCTACAGAACCCTAGGGTTCATTGGGTTTGTCTCTCAGCTGGTCTACTGTGTCTGGTGCTCACTCCTCGTTCAGAGAAAGCAGAAAAACTTGCTATTCACTCTTTACATGTTTGACTATGAATATAGAACTGCGTCTTCTCCCACCTGGTATCTAAATGTCAAGAGTTAACATATCCATGCTGTTATACACTCATCTTCATCAATAAGAAGACTCCAGATGTTTTTGATTACAACATATTGACCATTGGACCTGCTGGCTGGGGCTGATGGGAGCTGTAGCACAAAACATCTTGACAGAATCACATTAGGAAAGGCTGGTATATAGCAACATAGGATAAGACATGTTAAAATCAATCTAGGCCAGAAGAAAAGTAGTCAAAACTATTGATATATAACCATTTGTGGAACATAACTTCCAGAACAAGTGGTGATTTGGCACAGAAGTACAGATAATGGCTCTGTCTAATAGCTAACATACTGTAACTGACTCTGCTCCTCCACAACTATCCTTGCCACCAGCCGTTTACTTACCATTTCTTTCTTGTCACCATTTAACTTTACCTTTGGCCTCTAGTTTATCTGTCTCTCTCCATCTAAGCTCAACTGATTTACTCTGCCTTCAACTTCCACTTCTACTTCATTTTCTCAACTGACAGCAATTCTGCTCATCATTTGATAGGTTTGTTTGTTATCGGTCCTTCCTCTGCTTATGCTTTTCCTATAATGGGTGAAATAGTCAGGTGCATGAGAACTTTCATAGTGAAAATGAAGAAATACGTAGCAACTAGAATTTCCAGAATGGAAACTAGAGAGGACTCCTGTACCTTTAATGTTTGCACAGGAAAGGGAAAAGGTATAAGAGCCCTCTCTGATTTTCAGTTTGGCAACTGTAGACTGGCAAATGTGTAATACATATATAGATATGTACTCTTCAGGAGCTCAGGGTTTGAATCTCTGCTTAGCCATGAAAACCCACTTGGTGACCTTGCCAAGTCACATATTCTCAGCCTCAGAAAATGCTGTGATAGGTTCACCTTAGGGTTGCTATAAGGACAATATCACACTACACTGTTATAAAGCACTATTATTCCACTTTAACTGCTATGACTGTCTCATGTGGATTCCTGGGATTTGCAGTTTAGGAAGGGGCATTTAAGAACCCTCAGCCAGAGAGCTCTTAGGCCTCACTAAACTACAAATCCCAGAATTCCACAGAAGGCAACCATAGCAGCTAAAGTGTAATAATAGTACTATAACAGTGTAGTGTGAGACAGAAATAACTTGAAGGAACACAACAACAAAAGTTCTCTTCATTGGACAGCCATATCACCAACTGAAGATTTCCATGCATAACTGACAAGTGAGAGAATTGATATCTTTACAACCAAAGCTTCATATCACTACAAATATAATCTCAACAGTCTTTTTTTTTTAAAACACCCTGACATTATTTTAAAGATACAGTTTACAGTGGTACCTAACCAGAGTAAGCACTGGGCCTCCAATCTAGTGAGATTATCAGGCATGGCTAATGTGGTGCCAAAATGATGCCAGCAGAATGCAAAAGGACATTAGTATAACACAACGTCATCCTTTTGCGTTCTGCTTTTGTTCTTGTGGCATTTTTTTTATTGATGGGCTGGAGCTGTCAGTGAATTGCCTGTCCCATTTTGGTGCCTTGTGCTGATTTTGACTTGTGACTATAGTGTCAATGGGTGGTCCTACCAGAACACTTCTGGGTGGGATTATGAGAACCCTCCCTGGGTTACTTGTTATTTTTTTTTAGTGTGTTTATGTACTTTTGTGAACATTTTTAATATATATTTTTTTTATTTTTAAATTACCCACATTACGTCTTCACACGAGAACAGGCGGGATTTCAGCCTAGAAAGTGAACGGAGCTATGTTCATGACTGGACTGCTTTTGGACACAAAAGAAGGTAAGTCTGATGGGGAGGGTTATTGTGTTAGGACAGGGATGGGTCTGGATATTATGGGACAGGAATGCTTTTTGCATTTCTGTCTGATTATCTCCTAGATCAGGACTCTAATGTGAGGTAGAGGCTGTGAAACCAACCCTCTCATAAGATCCAGATCCAGATTGAGTCTAGTAAGCCAGTGATTTAACATTGCAAAATGTTTATCCATTTCTGCTTCAGATCACTTTTTTGCAACATAAATTTCAGGTGTAATGGGTCAGTATGAAGCAATGGATCCTATTCTGTAATTTAGATTTCAATTGTAGTGGGCCCAATCCAGTCTGGGAATAACACATAAAGCGCCATTTCCCCCAGCCCATAGTGGAGGCTCTGCACTTCCTCTAGAGTAAAAGAGAAAAACACTGTTTTTGCTTTGATACTGTCAAGTAACCAAAGCATATTTGTATACATGTGAATCATCTGATAGCTAAGCAGAACATTCTGAACAAGCAGTTTAAGTGGCTTTAATGAAAGCACCCTAATTAAGGTCCCCCCTGGAATTTTCTTCTTTCTTTCTTTCTTCTCTCTCTCTCTCTCTCTCTTTTTAAAATGACTATAATAAAAGATTGATCATGAATATTATTTATGATGAGCCCTATAAAAATGCTATGTGGATATAAGTACTGGGAATATTAGACTTTTTGACTGTAAATGTGGAGGTCTCAGTGTTCTGATTTAATGGGTTATTGCATCTCTTATACCCTGTGCTCTTGATCTGAAACCTTCTCTGCTCTCCTATTAAACTCCAAGGATCTCTAGTGTTAGGTCAGAATTCTGTAGCCATAGCCCATGGCAGCTTTCCAAGGAGTTACAGTGTCAGAAAGAGTTGAAATCGTGTTCTGGATGGGGCCTAGAGCTGACCTTGGGAGAAAGAACAGAATGACAGCCATACACAAATTCATGTTGACAGATGGGGCTTTTGGAAGGAAGCAGTGATGGACTGACATATTGGGAAAAAGAGAGAAGGCTTTTGTAATGAGTGCTGAGTGCTCTGCTTTTTGGTTTTCAAGTACTGCAGGCTAGTGAGTTCAGTGGAAACAGTTTGGATTCTGAAAACATCTCATTTCTTGACCATTAATGATAGAACTTCACTTTTCTTTTGAGTGTTTCTGTTGATACCATCTGCTGAATCACATAATGTTTGTGCTATTCAGACTGATGAAGTGCAGCAGTACAAGTGGGTTCAAAACCAGACAAAGGTTAAAGCAAATTTCTATCAAACAGGAATATAAACAGTCTATATGCCAAAATAAAGCAAAGATACATCCTCAAACACAGAGTATCTGAAAACATTCAAAAGCAACCCAGAACTCTAGAATGAAGCAGGATGACATTCCCATTGTAAATTCAGACAGTTTGGTGAATTAGTTAAAAACTTCTGACATTCCTTATAAGGTCAAAGGAGAAGTAGAAATATAATTGATATATAAAGTGGGATACCTATCCTGGGTGCCAGTTACACGACAGAAATTGTCGCGGTGCTTATTCCGGGGGGTCCTGTGACTGATATTTACATGTCCAAAGTTCCGGGGGTTTTTTAGGGGTTTTTTTTTTTTTTGGCTGTCAATCAAGGATGTGATTACTCGTGTTTTCACAACCTCGGTGACGCACTTCCTTTAGAATTCCGGGCCACAAGTGATGCTATTGGCTGGCTGGGGGGGAGAGGGGGGGCAGAGGTTTGTTATTCCCCTTGCTTCTTTAAAAAGTTAACCCTTTAAGAAGAGGCAGAAAGCATTTTGAAAGATCCAGACTGAGATCTTTCGCTCAGACGCAGGAACGAATGAGTGCTTTCCATTTGAAATCAAGCCGAGTGAGGGGGGGAGGTTTCGTATTAGCTGCAGGGTTCAGGTTTCAAGCCAGCTACAGACAGGCGTTTTGAAAGACACAGACACAGAGAGGGGGAATTTAAGGGGTGTTCATTCGCTCAGAGGCTGGAATATTTTACTGTGCCCGTTCAGATCCAGGGAGGTGACCAAGGCAGGGGATGAATGGGTGACCCTCTGCCCACCACGATCTCTCTGTAGCATGCAGTGTAGAAATCCATTTTAAAAGGTGATTGAGTACACACGTGCGTGCACACACACATCAACCTTCGTACAGCTGGAAGGGATGCCTTTGTTTTTGGCTGGTGAGGCTGGATCTGTTGAATGGGTGGCTGACCCCTCCTTTTCTGGTCACTGATCTCTAAGCCCACCCCCAGTCACCATTTCTGGTCATCCCCTACTACTGAGATATTTTGTTCCAGGCTGTTTACATTTTCGATTTTCCGAATCCTCCAGTGACTTTTTTAAAAAACAGCACAAACTGCGGGACTGGAAGTCCTGCAGGTTGAGGGATAAAAGGTGGCCCCCCTTCCGAAAATCACATACCCGACCCGATGTATGTGTAAACTGCCAGGGATCGACACAAATTCTTCCCACTACATTTTCATTGTGTAAACAGCACCCAGGATACTAAGATAAGAATAAGTAATCTAGCCTAGATGAGCTACAGTATATTATTTAAAATGTTTTTGTGAGGTTTAGGAATTTGTGCATCCATGTCTACCATTTCTTAATTTCTGTGTCTTTGCCCAATTCCACCAACTTATTATTTAATTTTATTTTATGTTATTTAAAAAATAGAGGATTCTCCCCCTTCAAATATATGCATGCTTATGTTTGTGTTTGAAACTACATGCATGACTTGAATGGACTGAGGTCAGATTCTGTACTGCTTTTAATTAAAAAAAAATCAGAACACAGTAAATTACATATATCCTAATCTTTATTTGAGACTTCAGCAAGCTGTACAGATAATACAATGTTTTTCTCATGCTTCAACTATTTTATTGTTCTAATCTGGAATTGTTTTAAACAGGATAAAAACGGATTAAAGAGGACAGCAAATAAAACAATTTAAAAGGCTGCACTTTTTAAAAATCATGTACGTTTGAAAGTAAAAACCCAAAGGCTTTAATAAAAAGCCATGTCTTGACTTGGCAGTGGCAATAAGCCAGCATTGGCACCAATCAGACCTCCAAGGAGAGGGTGTTCCACTTTTAGGGTAAAACAGCTAAGAAGGCCCTATCCAATGTTCTCCCACCCCCATGTTGCCTCTACTGGTGGGACACCAAAGAATTTCCCTCCTGCAGACATATGTTTTCACACACACACACACACACACACACACACACACATATATATGACATACAGAGAGAGAGAGAGTCAGCCCTCTGTATCCACAGATTTAGTATCCACAGAATCCACCATCCACAGCTTGATAATATCCCCCTCACCAAACATTTCTTTTTAAAAAATCCCAAGAAGCAAACCTTAATTTTGCTATTTTATATAAGGGACACCATTTTACTATGCCATTGTATACAATGGGACTTGAGCATCCATAGATTTTAGTATCCATAGGGAGTCCTGGAACCAAACCCCACCTGAGGTACCAAGGGCCCACTGTATATAGGGAAAGATGCTCCTTCAAGCATCAAGGCCCCAAGTCCTTTAGCCGTTTAAATGTCATCAACCACAACCAAACTGGTAACCAGTATAGCTCATTTAGGACTGGTGTTATATAGTACTCCAATCCATCCTTTTACAGAATAAAATATACTTTCAAATCATAACTTTTAAAATAATGCCAACTAAAAACATATAACAGGCAAGCTAAGATGTTTCTCACATTTTGATGCCTGACCAAATAAACTTAGCTTTACTTGGTGAACAAAAAACAAACAACAACAACAAAACTAATGTAGGTGCCAGCTGGACCTTTTTTGGGAAGACGTTTCATAACTGGGATGTGAAACAGCCTACTCCTTTCTTGCTCTTTAGCACACTTCCAGATGTAATGACCTGTAGAGAAAAGCTTCAGGAAAAGATCCCTGAGCTCAGGCAGGCTGGCAGCAATAAAACTGTTCTAATGATATTTGTTGCCTCTACAGCCAGTATGACATTTTATACAAATTTCAAATTTGGCAGAATTTCAGATCATTCACATTTGTCATTCGGAATCTTAAACTTTTCACATTTTGATTTTGCAATTTGACACTGAGGGATCCCTGGGGGGTGGGATTTTGATTTGTAAATAAAGCTGACAGGTTTCTATGTCCTAGTAAGTGGAAATCATCTACAGAGACAAACAATTTCTAGTTTTTCAGCTGGCCAGCGTAGATTACAGGGAATGATGGAGGGGAAGCAGCAGGCCATTGAACTGTCCCCAGGGAGGAATTGGGTAATGAATTTTGATGGCCATGCATTTTTTTAAAAAATAATGATGATGATGACTTCTATTGCAATTAAAAACCTCAAAAGAAAAAAAAAGAAGAAGGAAAAGAAACTTGCACATTTATATAATGTTCAGGCAGTTTGCAACTATGAGCTTGCCAATGTTACCAAAGAACTCTGTGGTTCCTTCTCTTTTACTTCTGCCTAAGTCAGGTTTCAGTTATCTGATTGGTGAAAAACATTTTTGCTTTCCCTGTCTATTAACTGTGGATCTGCTCTAGCATCCCATTTGCAATATGCTAGGCCAAAATAAGAGGCTGGTTTTTATCTGAAGAAGAAAGTTAAAGACTGCATCTGCTGTCAATTAGCAAGCAATTAAGGGAGTTGAAAACAAACCTGTTTACATTGGCTATGAAGTCTCAGATAATTTGTGAGATGTCAAGCAGGATATTAAGACATTAATGATCTTCTTGTATCTCTTCCTTTCCTCCACCACCCCCTCCAGCATTGTACTTCCTCATCTTTCTTTATGAGCTCCTCACACAGTGATTAACTGAATCTGAGGAGGTGGTTCTCAAACCGTTAAATTCAAGATTAGTTGGGAGAAGGAATTATTGCTGGAAGGCAGAAGAGGATGTGCAAATGTGTGGCTCATTTTTTTACACTACACAATTACAGTCCTCTTATTCCATTTGAACTGCCAGGGCTGTGTCCTGTGGACTCCTGGGATTTGAAGTTTGAGCATTCCAGATGAGAATTTGAAACACACCTTCCTAAGCCTTGAGTCCCAGGATATCATAGGATGGAACCATGACAATTCAGGTGGAATCATAGCACTATTTGTAGTGTGAAAGGGCCTGAGGTGAGCATCCCTCTTTGAATGCCTGAGATAATGTGGGCCTGGCTTTGGTACTGGTAGCCCTCTACTCAATCCTCTGTTACCAGCCATGTTCCTCTTTCCCCACAGAAGCACATTCATTTTGGAAGATCCCTTATAGTCATCTTTTCCCACCAACGTTCATGAGGGCTAAACAATATCCTTACAATCTGGACTAGACTAGAAAATAACCTTGTCAGTAATCGCCTGGCTTTGATCACTGGCCTGGGAGGGTTTGAAGTTCCTTCTCAAAGTGATTTTGGGTTGTGAGGAAAATACTGCTTGCCTGTCTTTGTTACGCACATATAAGCTAAACCTTGGAGAGTTACTTATAGTAAGTAATTCATTCTGTTACTTATTACAGTGTTTAAAAAGTAACCAGTTGCTGTTAGTCCTTAAGATGATTGGGGGGAGGGGTAGCTTGCTGTATTACTTGTCACATGGCTTGTTACTTTTCCATTACTTTCTGTTACTTTCTTAAATGAAATTATGAAAATGGCATAAAACTCAAAAAATCCTACCAATGAGCCTATAAAAATCCCCCTAAAGGTAACTTTTGAAAATAACTACAAACAGTTACATGTTATGCCAATAAAGTAACTTTCCTTTACCTTGTTACATTGTTATCTTAATGTAACTTTTCCACAGCCTTGTCATCCCAAAACCTAACTAGTTGCAAGCAACAATGTTACTTGTAACTTGTTAGTTCCAAATCCCGATATAAAATTGCTTGAAAATTGGGCCCAAATTATTTGAAACATTGTATATCCTGATACAACCTGCCAGAATTTTAAGATAATCAGGGAAGGCTTTCTCTTGGTCTTGCCATGATCCTAGGCTCGCTGGGTGAAGACACAAGGGACAGCCTTCTCAGTGGCTGTTCCCACTCTCTGGAACATCCTTCCTTGGGAAGCTTGGCTGGCCTCCTCCCTGCTTACCTTTTGCCAGCAGGCAATTTTTTTTTTTCCAGCAAGCTTTTAATTTGTAGCTATGGGCACAGAGGCTTTTATTGGGGTGAGTTTTTATTGTTTTGAGGCTTTTATTGGGGTGAGTTTTTATTGTTTTTTATTTTTTAACTTGTATATATTTTATATAATTATATACATATATAAAGGTAAAGTGAGAAGATTCTCAGAATAAGGTTGTGGTGAGGATCCTGATTCAGCACTAACCTGGTTGACTGGACAGGAATTCATGCATAGGCATCTTAAGAGTCAAATGATCAAAGCCCTTGGCCTGGATGCATGACACTTCATTTTCAATTTCTCCTGGACTCAGTTTTTCAAAATCTCAAATTCTTTCCATTTCAAATATTTTGAAACTGGTAGATGCAGGTTAATTCTTCTGTTTAAAAAATGAATTAAAACAGAATGATTGTCCATCCTTCTTTTGAGATGCAAGGAATTTTGAACTAATTGTAGAGTTGTCCCTCCGTATTCACAGATTTGGTATCCACAGATTTAAATATGCACGGCTTGAAAATATTATTTAAAAAATCAGACCTTGATTTTGCAATCTTATATAAGGGACACCATTTTGCTATGCCATTGCATATAATGGGACTTGAGTATTCACGGATTTTGGTATCCATGGGAAAGGGGGGTGCTGGAACCAACCCTAGTGAATATGAAGGGACAACTGTATAATAAGGAGGAGGTGGGAAGAAATGTAGGAGTAGATTTAAGACTAAATGGTTTTTATTTTAGCATGAGCTTTCATGGATATAAAGCCACTTTTTGAAATGCACTACAGAGTGAAATTGAGGTCTCAGGATATAAAGCATGTTGTGGGAGTGAAATGGAATGTAATAGGATCCAGAAAGATGCAACACTTTTAAAATTTAGGGCAAGGGTCATTGTGTCTACAGACTGTTACCTCTAGTGTGTGTTTTTTTCTCTTGTCTAGTGTTTTCTCTCTCTCTCTCTCTTGTCTTTCTTGAGGTATATGTAGATAGCTATTGTTGTTGTGTGCCTTCAAGTCATTTCTGACTTATGGCAACTCTAAGGTGGCCCTATCACAGGATTTTCTTGGCAGAACTTGTTCAGAGGGAGTTTGCCA
This sequence comes from Gambelia wislizenii, assembly GCA_030847615.1. Classification (NCBI taxonomy): domain Eukaryota; kingdom Metazoa; phylum Chordata; class Lepidosauria; order Squamata; family Crotaphytidae; genus Gambelia; species Gambelia wislizenii. The sequence goes on from JAUMIR010000004.1 coordinate 41,429,939, forward strand.
TTGCCTTCTTCTGAGTCTGAGAGAGTGTGACTTGCCCAAGGTCACCCAGTTGTTTCCCATGGCCAAGTGAGGATTTGAACCCTGGTCTCCCAGTGTCCTAGTCCAACAACCAAACCACTAGACCATGCTGGCTCTTGTATATTGTTATGCTTAGGATTTATTTTCTTCCCTATTTTCCAAAGTCCTTTCCTCCTTCTTATTCTCCCCAGTTCCTGTAGAGAAACACAGGCAAAAACATCATGGCTCCATCATGTCTATCTGAGCAGATTTGCATGCATAGAAGCCAGTCTTAGGGACTTCTGTAAACAGATATAGGGTTTGTTTGTTTTGTGGTTATGTCCTGTCCTATATTTGATGGATTCCCTAAAATAATAAACATACTTCCCCCCACCACTTTTTATCTTACTATCAGTATATAGAATAGTTATTGATGTTTTAGAGCTGTAAGTTCACAGCAATAGCTCTCTTTGTTCTACTAGCACAAATGGAAAATATTTTTACAACATGGATGTTTGAAGAAGCACAACAGATTTTTCACTCCTCTCAGCCCCCTGCACTCAAAAAGAACCCAATGAGAATTGCCCATATTCATGATCAGAGAATCTTAAGTGTCAAAGATAAAGAGGAAGAAGACAAGAGAGAAAAGGGAGTGGAGTAGAATATTTTACTTCATCCCTTTACATCCTGGATGGAGATGAAGGAGACTGATACGCTAGAAACCAGAATAGCAACACCAAGGTTAGGGAAGGTGATACACTACCACATTTATCTTGCAGTCCTTACTTGTGTGGGTTATGTTACACCTACACGTGATTGATTTGTTGGGCTTGTCTAAACAGTGAAAATGCTCCTCACAGAATTCAAGGATAATACCTTTTGTCCAAACAGGATCCCATGGTGATTCACTGTATTTGGAAGAGGGGGGGCAAAAACTCCATATACTGTGTGGGAAAAACCTTTGCATCTTTTCTCTATGGTTTTTAGATAATGGGAGGGAAATGCGCATTCCTGCTTGTTGGGACAACTGATTCAGATTGCAGCGCATTCCTGTAAAGGCAGAAGTGGAAAGCTGATTGGTTGGATGTGCACAGGGAGTGGAGCTTGCAGGCAACAAAGTGGCCAGAACCACCATGTTGGATCATATGCTGAGGTGAGAAAACAGCCTTTTAAAAAGCTTATTTAAGCAGAAGGTCCCACATCTGCACTTTAGATTTGCTGTAAAAAAAAAATTGTTCAGCAGCAGCAACATGTGGAGAAAAAATGTGAGTAAGTACTCATGGCCACCATCTTGATTCACAGGCATGCCGATATGAACATAAAAGATTGATAGCTTTGCATATCAATTATCTTGCCAAAAAACCATGGAGACAAATGAACACTCCCACAAACTGGCATTACTGTGCACCAATCCGCATTATATTGCCTCATTTGGACAAGCCCTTGGGTTCATATGTCTCATTTTTCCCCATAGTGTGATGGCAAGAAAGGAGAGGGTTCAACTTCAGCTTTCTATATTTATGTGACACTTTTCCTCTGTAGAACATATCACCTTCCTAAATGTGGTAAAAGTAGAAGTAAAACATGTTTTAATAAGCTAGGCTGGTGACTCAGCTCTTAACTCACAGACCACAGTTCCAACAGATACTGTAACAAGGTGCTTTATTTAGAACTTCTGACCATAAGCAGGCTTCCAGAGAACTGTGGTGGATCAGCTGTTTATTTCCCAGAGTTACATCATTCATTACTGATTCCAGGAAATGTGAATGATTGATATATTTGTGGAGATAATATGTTTATCAAGACAACCAGTCTGAGGGAAGGGTGGTGGAATATCCTGATTCTGAAAAGTTGCAACTTAACTCCAGAAATCACACTATCCTCTGCACTATCTGGGCATTTAGTTGACTTGTGAGGGGACTCGATTCATGTATCAGCATAGATACATAGAACTCCATGCTTCAGCACCACCAATTGGTCCAGCATTCCTGTTGAATGCAGGAACTCTTTTGCAAGCATATGAGTAGGTATTCACATGGAAGCCTTCACTTGCCAAACAGATGTAGCATTATGTGTGGGTGTAGATATGATTGCTGTGCTGCCTTTGTTGATGATAAAGGGGAAGACTAGCCCATTGCACTCCTGCAGACCCTCTTATATTATTTGAACGAATAACAGGGATTATTTTATTGCATCATGATTCAAATGAGTTCAAAACCATGTACAGTAGGACCCCCTTATCCTCTGGGGATTGGTTCAGGGGGGGGGATACTGAAAACCATGGATAATAGTGAACACCATTGAAAATAATGGGACTTCCATTATTCCATTATTCCATAGAGTTGCCTTGGAGGACCTAGAAAATGGCTAGAGAGGACACATTTTCTAGGAAGACTGTATGGTAGGTGTGTTGTTTTGTGTTCAGAGGATAACTGAATCAATGGATAATGCGTCAGTGGATAGAGAAGTCCTACTGTATATTGGATTGATTTATTCACCTAACAGCTTTCTTCCTAGAATGAGTTTTAGTCATTCCGGGAGTTCCTTCACTGAGCAAAGTTGTGAATCCAAGTTTCCCTGGTTCTTGCCCAATGCTCTGGACACTCTGAATGTGTATAGCTACTCCTCCTTCCAAGAGTAATTTTGTTTTGGAAAAGGATGGAAAATAAATTATACTGGACCTAGGCATATGTAAAGAGATCTCCCTCCCCTATGAAAATTCACATTACAAAAACAGAACCACATGGACCTAGCTACATACGGTTGAGACACAGGATTGCCTTTAAGTTAGGTCTACCAGTGTGGACCTTTGAAAAAATGCACTTCAGTATAACGGTGCTATCTGTATATATTCCTAGCTTATGACTCCTAGATATCTGTATGTATTCCTAGCTTAGAAATCAGTCTCTATATAGAAAACAAAAACAAACAAACAAACAAACAGGAGCCCTGGTGGCACAGTGGTAAAATACCAGCACTGCAGCCACAACATTGCAAGTTCTATCCTACAGGTCTCCAAGGTTGACTCAGCCTTCCATCCTTCCATAGGTCAGTAAAATGAGTACCCAGCTTCTTGGGGCAATTAGCTAGCATATTGTAAACTGCACAGGAAGTGCTTTGCACTGATAAGCAGTATAGAAATATAAATGTTATAAAATATATATATTGCAGAGTTGTAGATCCAGTGCAACTAGATCTTATCACACATCATGTCACAGTGTCCATTTTCAGTTAGCACCATCATCTGTTCTCTGATTTGGTGGAATTGAGCTCTACATAGATGACAGCAAGGCAACGTAATTTGTTGATTCTAAGATGTACTGACCCTTATGTAGATTAGCATATGTGAAAATGGAGATGTAAAGAACATTTTCAGATTATCTCATCCTGGATGAGGAAGGGTGTCCTGACATATCTTAATGTGTGGTTCACAGACCCCCAGGATGTTCTCACGGGGGGTACGCAAAGAATGCTTGGCCCACTTTCTCCCTACAGTGGAGCAGCCATATGACAAAAGGCTGAATGGCTGGCTACTGTTCAACCCACTCCAGCCAGGAAGAAGCAGGAGAAAAGTCTTCCCTCCTCCTCCAGTGGCTTTGAGGGAAGGTTTAATGGATGGTTCAATTGTATTACTACTATTACTATTAGTTATTATTACTATTAGTAGTAGTTTATTTATTTGTTTGTTTATTTATTTATTTATTTATTGAGTTAAGTCTTGGGGTCTGTGGCAACACAAGATTTTTAAAGGGGATCCCTGGTAAATAAAATGCTAAGAGCCACTGATATACACTATCAAAAATGGTCAACTACTGTAAGTTGTTTGACCTCTATGAAGCAACAAAAAGACCTGCATTTTTGACAGCAGTAGCAGCAGTATTTTGGACACAAAGTTGTAGCTTCTGCAAAAGGAGTATTTTGTACACATTTTCTTGGGGTGGGGGGATCCTTTGTGTAGTTTGCACAAAAAATCCTGAATATCTTCAAAAATGTGTGAAGACTCTTAGTTCTCCAAGGTGAGAGAAAACATTTGAAAATTTTCATTCTTGTGCACGAAAAGGTGTACAAAAAGGTAATAAATGAAGATTTATATACCTATATGAATATGTAGTTGACAACCCTACCATTAGGTGTAGGAAGGTGGGTGTCTGGAAGCAGGTTTGTTGTCTCAAAGAACAAGATATTAGTCATTTAACTTATTATGGTTATATTTTTCACTGCCAGGAAAGAGAAAAAGATGTGAGATCTTCTGCCCCTTGTACTTAAATAACATGGTTGGCCTAGATATCATTCTTCTTGGTTTTGGGAGTTGGAGGTGCCAGTTGCTGCACTTTGGCTTGCTTTGTATAATTTTAGGAATATAGGGTACATCCACACTACACAAATAATTCAGTTTGAAACTGGATTATTTGTCATGGCTCCTTCCTATGGAATCCTGGGATTTGTAGGGTTTTTTGAGGCACCAGCACTCTTTGATAGAGAAGCATAAAGGCCTTGCAAAACTACAAATCCCAGGATTCCATAGGAAGAAACCATGACAAATAATCCCATTTCAAACTGGATTATTTGTGTAGTGTGGATTAGGCCATAGAAGATAAAAATTGTTAGCCATTCAGTCACTTTGCTTTATATAAATTATGCTGATGAACTACCATGGCCATGCATGAGCCACAGTTGATCTGGAATGGTGCACTTTTTTGTTGGATATCTTTTCTGTAGCAATCTCTTTTAAAGATGTACCAAAATCTCTATCTCTCTGAAAGCCAAACATACACCAGGAAGAGGTGAGGAGGTGGGTGGGCTAAATGGCTCGGTGACTGGTCTCTTTTGTCTGAGAAACTGAACTAGGTTAAGTAGCATAAATTTTGTGTTCATTTTAAGAAAGTTTATATTTAACGTGGGCTGGCTAGCAGAGAACAGTGATGGCGGGAAATGAACGTAATGACTGTAAGTTTTGTGGGTCCCTTAGGACATCTCAAGCAGACTTCTTTCTGCCCACATCCCACTATGAATGTGAACCAAAGGCTGTATCCAAAACTGTCCCACTCTTTGGAGAAGTTGAACTTGGTGGCAAAACTCACAGTCTGCTAAATGAGAAACGGAACTCTTAAGCACTAGTTTAATACCAACACAAAAAGATTCTGCTCCTTTACAAGCAGATCTATCCTCAAAGGCAATATAGAACTCCTAAATTACGCTGATAGAGTCCCACTGGCTTGCAGCCAATTAACTACATTCTCAACTCTATAAAAAGAAGCCAGAAGAATAACAAAAATAGACTAATTATGAGCATTACCATATGATTACTCAAAAGCATGAAGTATCTGCCGGTTTACTAAGCTATCTTCTGATCTCATTGTATGTAATGTTCTTTCAACAGGGAGCATCCGTCTTCTTTAACAAAGTCTCCTTGGTTTTTTAAAAAATAGCACCAGACATAAATTAATTCCTGGAGTCTTACAGTAGGGAAACATTAAAGCCTATTTAGAGGTTTCTGTGGATACCTTGGTCTCTGTTTCTTTGAGTCAGTTATTTTGCCTGTGGCACTGGAGCCAGCTTTCAGGGGCATGGGGTTATATACGGGTGAAGCTACATACAGGGACGTGCTAGACATGTTCAGAATGCTGGATGAGAGGGATCTTGATGGGAAACAGCCAGACAAATATTATATCCTTACATAGAATAACTTATGTAAAGGCTGGGAGCAGAGATAGATGAGTCAGACTATTTATAGGCCATATCACTTTTGCATGTGTTCAGCTTTAAGTATGATCTGCCTTGTTACTGCATTAATCTGCATTCCTTCCCCTTCCCCCAAAATCCAACTCTTTTATATGAAAAAAAAATTGCACTGAAATATATTTTAAGTATACATTTTGAAACATATTTCCCTGCCAAGTATACACTTTTTAAACATCTCTCTCTGGCTTTTCTTTGCAAATGAAGATTCAAGAAGGACTCATCCTGCGCTTTCTGCAAGCGTGCTGATGACTAAAAAGGCCAATCCAAGATAAACAAGTCCAGTTGCAGAAAGCACAGCAGAAGGTCTCCTTGGGTGATGTTTCCAGGTTGTGATTCTTTCTGCGTTGTCATTTCTCTTCAAGACTTGTTTGGCGTGAGTTCTCAAATAAGGCTGCAGCATTGTGGATAGTGCGTCTCCATGCCTCCCGATGTGAGGCCAGGGTGGACCATTGTTGGTGATCAATTTAGCCGAGCCTGAGATGTTGTTTCAGGGAGTCCTTGTATCGCTTTTTTGGAGTGCCCCTCTTACGCTGACCCATATTGTCTCTCAAAATATTTCCTTCCAATTTTATAGATTTAAAACTGCTGGGAGGGTCAGATAAGATATCTCCCTCTGAGAGTAAAAAGAAAGAAGTCTGACTTTAGATAAAGAAAATCTTGGTAGAGTTTGGAAGAAGGTTTTTTCTTTTGTATGTGTGGGGCAGGGGAGGGTAGCATTCCCAGTGTCCCAATGACCATGCTGGTTATAAAGTTCTGGAAGTTGTCATTAAAAAAGCAACCTTTCCAAACTCTGACCTCTCCCCCTCCTTCTAGCTCCTACAGGAATTTCTGAAGCTCTTCCGAATTTTCTCAGGAATTGTCCAAACAATGAAAATATTTCTAATAGAATTTGCAGAGAATAGAATGTGCCTCAATGTGATCCAAATGAGATTTGCAGTATTTGGAAGGAGGGGGTCTAAAAATGCCACAAAGCACACAGTAAAAGGATTCATGGTTTCCCCTGAAGTTTACCAGAAAATGCATGTAGATGCACATTTTTGCACATGTAGACATTCAAATTCACATCACTGCACATTTTCATTCCATTGTCCTTTATCAGAGCATGTGGATACTCCCTTGGAATAGATGTGAATGGATGCAGAGGTGAAAAAATTATGGAAACAAAACAGTGTTGATGCAAATGGGTGAAAATGTGCACCTATCACGTCTCACATATACCATCATGTCTAGACAAGCCCCTTGTTTTTCCAACATTGGAAAAGGAGGAAGATTGGTGGATGGTCCCTGGGTGTGCTCTGTGACTGGCTGGAGTTAAATCCTGCCTGATTTGACAAAGTTAACAAAAATAAGGCCCCATCTATTGCTGGCTTATCCATGTTACAAACTGAAATATATGGATCCTGATTGGGAGATCCAGTTTGATACCTCTGCACATTCATTTGAGAAAGGATGAGCCCATTCAGCTCATTTTTTAATTCTTTCCAGAATGAATATATGCTTTTAACTGTAGCAAACCTACTATACAACCCACATAAGCTGTGGTAGGTCCATAACTGCTGGCTATGTACCTGCCTAGTTATTGAGGCCTGTAAAACCATTTTATAGTAATGCCACTTTGAAGAGATCCATTGTCCCTTGAGAAAGTACCTTCCTGCATTGCTTCCAAACTTCAAAATGTATTCAGAGATACAAATGGTCTTCTTATAGAAAACGTCTCCTTAATTTGGCCTTTAAAATAGTTTTATTAGTAGTATTGCTTCTTCTTTTTCAAGAATTTCTTAGGGCTCATCCATACAAGAGGAAATAATGCTCATTCCTACACATTATTGCCAATTTGCAGCTGCATTCCTTTGTCTCCATGATGTTTTGCAAAAACAATACGCTGAGAAACTCTCTGTGGTTTGAAGTTCAGACACCCACAAACCAAGATTGTGGCCATAAATTAAAGTGATAAACCCTGCTGCCACTGCACAATATAAAATATACAAAAGTACCCCCATATCTGAAGAACCAATATCTGTAGTTTTAATTATCCATGGGACAAAAAACTGCACACCTACCATAGAGTCTTCCTAGAAAATGCCTAGAGAGACATCCTCTCTAGATATTTTCTAGGTCCTCCAAGGCAACTCTATGGTATTTTAAACTGGAAGTCCCATTATTTTCAATTGCATTTGCTGTTATCTGCAGTTTTTGGTATCTACCGGGGGCCCCTGGAACCTGGGAAGTATTTCCAGCAAATTCTGTGAAGAGTATTTTCAGCATCTAGACAACACCTTAGCATTTTACTGTTCTGATAGTGTTGATGCTTTTCAATTTTGTGCTTTTGATTGTTGTATCTATCTTGGTGGTTCTGGCAGAAAGATTATATAAAAGATTAAAAATAAACAAGGAAATAATAATAATAAAATTATTTATACCCCGCCCCTCTTTTAAAACAATCGGGGCGGCTTACAAAAATTAAAATACAATACAGATAAAAATCCCAAAACACCACCCACTCCACCCTCCCCCATAAAAAGATATTAAACAAATATAAATTAAAAGCAACTAATCTAAAATCACATTTAAAAAACAATAAATACAATAAATAGCCAGCAGACTAAAAGAGGCCAGGAGCCCCTGAGGCCGGGATCTAATTAGGAAAGGCCTGCTGAAAGAGATCCGTCTTTAGTGCTTTTTAAAAGCTACTCAGGCTTGTCATCTGACGGATCTCGTTCGGCAGGTCATTCCACAATTTGGGGGCGATTACCGAAAAGGCCCTCTGGGAGGTTGCAGACAGCCTAGATTTTTGTGGCTGAAGCAAATTCCTCCCAGAGGACCGGAGTGCATGGGGAGGATTGTATGGGAGGAGGCGGTTCTGGACATAAGTTGGACCCAAGCCATTTAGGGCTTTAAAGGTAATAATCAACACCTTATACTGGGCCCGGAAACTGATAGGCAGCCAATGGAGAGATTTTAATACTGGAGTTATATGGTCTCTCCAAGATGTTCCTGAGACCACTCTGGCTGCCATATTTTGTACCAACTGAAGTTTCCAGACCAAGCATGAGGGTAAGAGCGTGTTGCAGAAATCTAGACGAGAGGTTAGCAGCACATGCACCACAGTCTCAAGGTCCCTTACTTTCCAGGAAAGGGTGCAGGTGGCGTATCAGCTGAAGCTGATAACAGGCCCTCCGACCGTCGCATTCACCTGACTAGTCATCTGAAGCGATGAATCAAGGAGCACCCCCAGACTGCGAACACAGTCCTTAATGGACAGCGTGACCCTGTCCAGGACTTGCGGTTGCAACCCAACTCCTGGTTTTGGAGCCGCTACCGTGAGCTCCTCCGTTTTGTCTGGATTTAATCTCAATCTGTTTTTCCTCATCCAGCCCATTACTGATTTAAGATAATCATTAAGAGGAGAGACGCCATCAGAATTTGAGGCCAACGATCAGGTCAAGGAGAAATAGATCTGGGTGTCATCCGCGTACTGATAACACCCAACCCCATAACTCTGAATAATCTCACCCAGCGGCTTCAAATAGATGTTAAACAGCATTGGGGACAGGATGGCGCCCTGCGGAATGCCACAAGTAAGCTCCTTTCTGCTGGAGCAGCTGTCCCCGAGCAACACCCTCTGGGACCTGCCCGAGAGGAAGGACCGGAACCACTGGAGTGCAGTGACTCCGATTCGTAACCCTCTCAGGCGATTCAAGAGGATGCTATGATCTATCATATCAAAAGCCACTGAGATGTCTAAAAGCACCAACAGGGTCACACTACCCCTGTCGATGCTTAGACGCAGGTTGTCAGTCAAGGCAACCATGGCAGTCTCAACTCCAAATCCCATCCTAAAGCCAGTTTGAAGTAGGTCTAGATAATCGGTTTCATCCAAGACCACTTGGAGTTGAAGCGCAACTGCCCTCTCAATCACCTTGCTCAAGAATGGTAACATAGAAACCAGCCTATAGTTGTTCATGTCCAGGGGGTCAAGGGAAGATTTTTTCAGGATTGGCCTAACGGCCACTTCCTTTAAACAAGATGGAACACACCCTTCTCTGAGGGATGCATTGATGATGTCCTTAAGGAACACCATCAAGGCACCCTCCCCCTGGATGGCCAGCCATGAAGGGCAAGGATCGAGAGGGCAGGTCGTCTTCCTGACCCTACCAAGTAGCTTGTCCACATCCTCAGTACTCATGGATTGAAATTGATCCAGTAAACTTACATCAACGGAGTTGCTGGACACCTCGTCAATTGTTTCTGTCAAATTGCTGGCATCTAAGTTGGCTCTTATCCGAGAGATTTTATCTGAAAAGAAGTTGTTAAATGCATCACAGCAGGCTGTCGTTGGGTTAAGCAACGGGTTGTCTGCAGGAATAACCTGTGTCATCTCTCTTACCACCCTAAACAGCTCTGCTGGACGGGACCATTCTAATAGGTCCACCACCCCCGGTGGGGCGAGAAGAGACTCTTAGTTCAGTCTTGACCAGAAAATGATCCATCCATGACAATGCAGTGTTTTTTATAACCTCCGCTCACAGATATTCCTGTTCCGTACTGAAGACCGCATCAAGGGTATGACCCGCACAATGTGTGGGCCTGATGACCATTTGGGATAGGCCCATGTTTGTCATGGTTTCCATGAACTCCCGAGCCGCACCAGTCAGATTTGTCAAGCTCTTCTCAAGTGGAATGTTAAAGTCGCCCAAAACTAAAAGTTTGAGTGACTCCAACAGCAACTCTGAGACCAGCTGTGTCAGCTCGGTTAGGGAGTCTGCTAGACAACGGGGTGGTCGGTATACTAGCAGAATCCCCAAACTATCCCTGGTCCTCAGACTAAGGTACATACACTCAAAGTGGACTGTGTTTTGGACAGGTATCCTGATCAAGGTCAGATTGTTCTTATAAACCAGAGCCCCTCCTCCCCCCCCGCCCACTTCCCCTCACCTGCTCACTGACTCATCCCGCACTTTCTGCAAGCACGCTGATGACTAAAAAGGCCAATCTGAGCTAAACAAGTCTGGTTGCAGAAAGCACAGCAGAAGGTCTCCTTGGGTGATATTTCTGGGTTGTGATTCTTTCTGCATTGTCATTTCTCTTCAAGACTTGTTCGGCGTGAGTTCTCAAATAAGGCTGCAGCATTGTGGATAGTCCTTCTCCATGCCTCCTGATGTGAGGCCAGGGCAGACCATTGTTGGTGATCAATTTGGCCAAGCCTGAGATGTTGTTTCAGGGAGTCCTTGTATCATTTTTTTGGAGTGCCCCTCTTACACTGACCCGTGGACAGTTCATGCATCTGATAATCTCCATAGTGACACCTACCTCCTTTAATGGCTTTAAAAGGAAACATGGAGGAAAATGTCACCATTGGCTGTTAGTCATATGGACTACATACCATATCCAGTCTCAGAGGCAATGTGTCTATCAGTACCAGTTGATGGGAGATATAAGGCTTTTATGTGGTCATGCCCAACTAAAGGACTTCTCATTGGTATCAGGCTGGCTGGATATCTGTGGGAAAGAATGCTAGATTCAATAGATGTTTGATCTGATTGATCCACCATGTATCTTTTAATGTTCTCATGAGGGACTGAGGGACATTACAAAGAACCGTGTCTGTATGATTTTGTTAGGCTTGATATTTTTAAAAAGTGGCACCCTTTGACACAGATATGCAGAAAACAAGTTCAGCTCAGAAAAAACACACCAGGCAAAGACTTCTGTCTTTTTGGATCTCAGGGCTCCCAGAAGGTCTTAATGTCATGCGTCAGCTGGACATGCTGAAGCCATAGGTGCTGCCCTGGTGAAAATGCAGAAAGAACATTTTATTCTGCCCATCCCATCATGAATGCAATAGATCCTGCCAGTAATGTTAAAAAAATAAAAATAAAAATATGAATTTTGTGCTTTTTAATTTCCGGCTATTGTGCATCCTTATTACCATGAGTCTCTTCATACAATAAACATTTCCTGAAGACTCACTTCCTTTTTCATGTTTTTGGGTGGAGGAAAAACACCTTGTCCTAAATGGACAGACACAGTAGTGTGTGGGGAGTACTGAAAACTATGGTTTGTCTCTGGATATATGTCATTTCCCAGATGATTAAAATAGATCTTTATTATCTCTGATGATAAGGCTGTAACACTGATTTCCTCAAATCACATACTTCCAAATAAGCAGAAGAAAAAGCCCCACTTGGGCAATACCTTGATTAGAACTAATTGTCACAAAATAATAAAGGGGTAGGAGGGGAAAAATAGCCTGTAGGACTGAATTTTGGACATTGCCTCAAGATGGAGGTGGCATATTACTGGAATTTTCCAGCTAAAAATGCTGCTAGTATCACTTCAGGGGCAGTCAATGGATCTGCCACTGTGTATATGAAGTTTGCACTCTTGAACAGCAGCATTGAGATCTGCTGTGCTATCTGTAGTTATTATTTAATTGTGTGTGTGTGTGTGTGTGTGTGTGTGTGGTTTAAAAGAACAAGAAGAAAATAAGTAGGAATTTTTAAAATCCTGCTTTTCTGGCTTTTATGCTTTATTTATTCATTTAGGCAGAGTTTCATTTTTAAAACAGTAAATGTGCTATGACAATTGCATTAATAGGATCGGCTTGCTTTCCTATATCATTTGAACAAGTGGATTAAATATTAAAATTAGTATATTAATGTCATCCTTTACACAACACCAGATAGTAGTGAAACCACTAAATAAAAGCTGGGCCAGGAGACAAAATAGAAGTTCAACTCCAAACAGATTCCCAAATTCTATTAATTCACATGGGAAATGGGGCAGACTTCAGGACAGCTTGGTGGAAGCGCTAGACTTTGCAAATAAAATAGACCATGTTCGGTCAGCAGTTTCTCCAGGCAACACTAGGATATAACTTGTCTGAAACCTTGGAGATCCCTTGCCTGACTGTTCACCTGGGTAAAAAGTTACTTCCTATTACTTCCTACCAATGTTTGGTTTTGAGCCAAATTCAGCTATTCAGAAACAGCTCAGTTCTATTTGGATGGATTCAGAGGCTGCCAGATGTCTGTGAGAATCCTAGCATGAGCCACTACACTCAGGTTGTGTATCAAGAACCTGATACTGACTCCTGAACCTCTGACTCCTGAACCTCTGGCACACGACTCCAAACTCAGTGAAACAAATGTCATTCTCCTCTGACTATGAGCTCAAAAGAGGGCCCATCACAGAGGATTTCCTGGGAAGACTATCCATCATCACTGACAACATTCTGATCCCTGCTAAGTGCAGCAAGAATTCCAAGATTTCCTAGAACAGTTTCAAAGCCACTATTTCAGTGCAAGAAACTTAAATGGGGCTGCATATAATAGTCCCCCCCCACAAGTTTCATATTCAAAGGAAATAATACCTTGTCATCACAGCATTTTTATGACATTAAATTTAAAGATTTGAAAGCAGATGCTAACTTGCACCTGACAGTGAGAATGTTCTGCTTTTCAAAGGTTCAGCCATACATAAAGACTCATTATGCTACCTTACTTCTTAACCAATGTTATCTGAAGTGAGAGAAAGCCATCAGATCCAAAAGCTTACATTCATCTGGCAGAACATTCTGATTACTGAAAATGAGGAAGGACACAATTGAGCAATTTCTGGCATTGTACAAGAGAGGGTAGGGAAAAGAAATTTCCTGTATTTCTTATTTAGAACTTCACAATATTTCTTATTCAGTACTTCAAAAATACTTTCCTAGTGAGTAGTAGTGCAGTTAGTAGCCAGCTTTTCAAAAACACATATAAATGTAGTGACAAAATACATCCATTGATCAATGTTAATTAATATGCCAGGATTTATTTAATTTTGTGCATGTGTGTGTGCATGGTCATATAATATTTACACTTAAGCATATGTTGGGGTGGTGATGTTGCCATAGAAATATATAAATAAACCTGTGGAACTTGGCATTCAAGTCTTAATTTTTTGATGTGGCTTTAACAACCAACAGGTGGAAAGATGCTATTTTGGAAGAGTTCATTTATTTTATTTCTTTCAGTGCTTTTATTTCAACTTGAGACTTCTCTAAAGGCCTAGAAAGGGGTTAGAAATGGTGGCAAGATTTTTTAAAAAGTTTTAAATGTCTGTCTTTATTACATATCAATGAAAAAGAGGAATCAAGTACTAGTTTTTAAAGAACTTGGAAAATACTGATCCAGAATTTATTTTGACAGCAGGATAAATCAGTTAATGCCTTCCATGGCTAAAAATTTCACTAGGTTAAACTAGGGCTAGGTGTCCAACTCAAGTGAAAGTACTTTTTAAAAAGTGTTTATGTAACAAGTACTGCATGGAATAAGCCATAAAGAGGGAATGTGACTTTGCATTAAATAAAGCCATTCAAATGCCTTACTGACTTCAGGGGGTTGCAAAAATTAAAGAAAATTTTGCACAGAAAGGATTCAAACTGTTTCTGAAGATTTTTATTCTAGTTGAAGTTAAATAAGGAAAACTAATCTCCTTCTCTCAAGAGAAGAGATGAAGGGCTGAATCAATACGTTCAATAAACAATAGGGCAGGTTCTTATTGGCTAGAGTCTGTATTCCCTAGAACTATTCCATCTCCAGATCAGTTTTGCAACAGTTTACAAAAATCTTATTTAAATATATTTCTTCTTTCAGTAAAGGCAGCAAGAGGGCTTTTGCAGAGCAGCTGGAGTTGCATATGGAAAATCCTTTAAACAAAACTGAAGCCCTTCTAAGCTATTTGGAAAGGAAGGGATGATGAGAAGGCTTGATATGACCTTTGACTCTATTCTCCTTTCCATAGAGGGCATTTTAGCATTCATTTAATAGTTAGGCTCACAAAACCCCAACTGTTGGCTCAAGGCACTTTCTTTCATAATGTATTGCTTTTTGGCTAACTAGATCTCCCAATGCCCAGGCCCTCCAAAGATCTGGATCCTTGGGCTTTTCATCCCTTCCTTTTCAGTCCTGAAGAAAGGGAATCTGACCTGTTTAAGTTTGAAATCCCCTGGCTGGGTCAAAGTGTGTGTGTGTGTGTGTAGACAGCGAGAGTGACAGAACACCAATAAACTGTAGCAAAAGAAGAACTGGGCTTCACTGTTCTCACTTACCTAGGAGTAAGACCAATGAACCCAATTAAAACTGACAACATCATTTGCATTATGCTGTTAGTGTAGTCAGCCCTCCATATCCACAGATTCAGCATCAATGGATTCAACCATCCACAGCTTGAAAATATTCCAAAACAATTTTCTCCCCCAAAAGGAAATCTTCATTTTGGCATTTGATATAAGGGACACCATTTTACATTTGGTATCCACAGGAGATCCTGGAACCAAACCCCATTGGATTATAAGGGCCCACTGGATCATCGTGAACTGGAATGTAGGCCAAGGGAAAGGACATTATTCAGCACACAGGGCAACACTATGTGGCTAGGGCTGTGTCTTATTTTCAGTTGTTCTTACATTTCATGGGATATCATACATGGGACACAGTCTGCAAGACAGCTTAGAAAGAAGCAAACCTGCTTTATAGCCTCCTGTGCTAAAGGGGGAGAGGGAGGCTCATCAAGAGGAAAGATCAGACTTAGCTCTATTCCCTTTGCATGTTTTCTGCGCAGAAATGTTATGAGCAGAAAATGTTGTTTTCTCGTTGGACCACCCACCCCTGGCTCCCCTCCTTCTGCTGCCTCCATGTCTGGGGACCAAGAGAATCCTCACAGAAGCTGCAGACAACTTAACAGTTTATTGAAGGAATGATGTTCACAAACACAAATAACAGAACCTGAGACTGTTAGGTCCTAACTTTGAATTCCAGGACATATCCCTTGCAAGCATTCCCCAGGGCTACCCACCTCTGGTGTATTTAATGTATTACCCCCAACCACCCTGTAGTCACTGCTACATCCATGCCTAGCTGGCGTTTTCTCCATTTCCTCCCATTCAGTGTTCTCGCCTATCTTTATTCCACATCCACAAGTCTACCTGACCCTCCCCTAGTAGCTGTTGTGAGCCTGGAGGTTTCAATTGTAGAGAGAGTGGAGGAAGGACCCTCCCTTCCAACAAACCAGCTTTCCTCCATGTCTCCTGCTACAGGCAGACAGTACTCCTAGAGTTCCTCACTGCATACACTCTCCCTAGCTCCGGCTGCCTCTCCTCCCATGCTCTCCCTTCTCCCTTCCTTCCTTACATGTTCACCTTTTCCCTGCTCCTCCCAGCATTCTCTGCTACCTCCTCCACTGGCTGCCTCTCAATTTCCTTCCATCTTCTCTCTCCAGCCCAGTTCTTCTTGCCTTTGTGTTCTCTCTCCTTCTCCTCCTTGCCCCTCCTTCCCCCATTTTACTTCTGCACTTCCCGCCCATGCCTGGCCCTCACTCCTGATGTCATTGCCCTCCACTGGCTCTTCTCCGTCTCCCTCATTCTCATTGGCTGCCATGCTCTCTCTTGTCATGCCCCGTGAGCCTGATGAGGGTATGGAATCAGTGAAGAAGGAGGACATGGCAGGGAACAGCCCTAGGGACCCTGGCACAGGTTTATCTACACCTGTGCCAGCAGGAACCCTGCCAACATAAAAGCTCGAGCAGAGGAAGAGCCTGTTCTGAGTGGGTTGGCATCAGTCCCAGCAGAGAGTCCTGCTAATTCAGATAAGGATGAAGAAGAAGAGAGGGACTTACCTCCACCATCGTATACCCAGCAGCGAGCTCAAAAGGAAGCTCAAAGGAGATGTCTGAGACTTTATGAGAAAATCCTCATTAAGAAACACCTGACAAGGCCTTAATTGCTTTATATATGCTGTGAGAGGCAACTGAGGCTTTGTCAGAGATCAACTGATCTTTCTGGAGAAAGCTTCCTGCTGATTTCATTGCCTTGATCCTTGCTGCTTTGACTCATGCCTTGACCCCGGACTGTTCCTGATTACTCTGCTGTCTGTTTCCTACTAACTCATGGACTGGTTTAGACCCATGCTGCCTGTCATAAGCCTTTGACTTTCTGGACTGTGTTTGCATTCCGGTGTGCTCATTAAAAGCTGGCCACCTTCTGAGAGATTTGCTGTTTATATATATGTACTTTGCTGGCTGGTATCAAGCTTTTCCAAATATCTCACCTTGTCAGTGCTGGCTGCTCTTCTCCCCACTCTGCCACGCTGGGACTATCTGCCTCCTGAGGGTCTCCCCTCACCAACCATCTGTGATGATAGTGCTGATTCCGTTTGGTCACCCAAACTGCTACTCATCTTTTCAAAATTCATCAGAATTTTTTGACACTTGAGAATCATATTTCTTTTATTTCCTGGAGGTCAATACAGTTGTGTAACCCATTGGCAAAATGTGGTCCAAAAATTGGACCATCCTATCATTTTGGGTGAGAGCCTCTCTCATGCTTGAACTATCACGCTGCTACATAACCAAAACTAAACAGTAATATGTATAGTTGGCATCCAGTGCATACCAGCTTAGGCAAATGATATAAATGGAAGGAAACTGGAAAATCTGGAGTTAATGTTTCAGGATTCCTAAAAATAAGAAGAAACAAAGTGATGCATTACAGCTTTATTGGGGGGGAGGAATTGGCATTTAATATAAGAAAAAGGCAAATATTGGCCTTATTATTATGTAGTGAGCTATATTTATTCATGTTTACTAGTTTGCTATAAACACTAAAAGCAACATATGCCCATGAGATCTGGGTGAATAATTTAAATATATATAAACAGAATAATTTATTTGGAGACATATTGTGAAATTTGCTGTATACATTATTCAAATACTAATACATACATATATACACATTAAACATACACATCCATCCATCCATAGCTAGATTTGCAAAAGAAAGCCCCAGCAATTATTTAGGGAATGCACAAAAAGCTGTTTTTAAAGTCCCATTGGACCCTATAGCATATCATCTGGGATGCAGAGATAGTGTTCTTAGAGGAGATCCTTTATCTAGGGGGCAGTCACCCATCTGCTCACTATAGGCACACAATGCTGTTTTTAACCACCTTCTAGATTGCTACAATAGTGTAAAGAATTCCATATGGATAGACTGAGGAATTACTGCACTATTAAAATAGAATACTTGATGATCACCAGTTAAACTATTAGCACATATCTCAAATCTAAGGAAGGACAAAGGGGGGCTTGTCTATACAAGCCCATAAAAAATGGAGTCTCTTATAGTAATGACATTTTGTGGCAGCTGCGACCTGTCCTAATGGATTTTCTTCCACCTTAGGCTCTGCATGCTCACTAAGAAACATGGAGGCCGTGAGTGATTTACCTGCATTTGCACTTACCTGAATTTGCCTATGACAACTTTTAAAAAATGATATCCAGATGCAATTGTGTGATTTTTCACTTTAATACACACACAAAAAAACCCCAACACTTTGTACTGCCTTAGCGCTTGCCCACTAAGGCAAAAAGCCAACATGGTGGCAGCAGGAGCTCGCCTTGCTAGCAAGCCCCACCCCCTGCATTCATCCAGCCAATCAGATTTGGCCAGAAGATAAAAGTCTTTTCTGGCAAGGTTTTTGCTGATTTAGGCCCCCCTCCTTCACAATTTGGTGAAATCACATGGAATGCCATTAAGACAGCTAGGATTCTTCTTGCATTCCATGAGGAGTTTTTTCACTGTTTTTCACTGTGGATTAATAATTAAATGTCCTTGACAAGATTTCTATGATTTCTAAGTACCATTAGAAACTTGTATAAACTTAATCTACATTGCATATGGCAGGATTTTTTAAAAAAAGAAAAAAAAAGTCAAAACCAAATTGTTAGTACCAAACAGAATAGGGCCATTGTATTAATAATACACATCCCATCTCCAAGATATCTCTTTATGTATATGCAAGTATTCCAAAATCTGAAATACTCCAAAATACCTCTAGTCCCATTTTAGATAAGGGAAACTCAACCTGTAATTGATTCTTGTTTCAAGAAGAAAAAACCTCACTCCTAATATCCCATTTGGAGAAAGGTAGATAATGAATCCAGTTTTAAAAATTAAATAGTTGTGCATGTTTTCTGCCAGAAACAGAGCACCTGCCTGTCAGGGAGGGAGCCTTGTTTGAGCCCAAATTCTTTTGCTGCCTGAGACAAATCACACAATGACCCTTCTATAGTCCATGTGCCAAAGGTGACACCATCAGGGGACAGGGTGACACCAGCCTTAGTGATGCCACAGGCTGGAGAACCAAACCTTTGTCCATCCCTGTTCAAGACAGAGGAATATCCAGACAGGTCAAGACAGATGGCTTGGGAAAATGCTACCATTGCTCTCCAGCGTCAGGTATCTGCCTCAAGGCAGGGCTGCCTCTGGTCTCATTGCATCATTCAGAAGCCATTTCCTGCAACCATTCCCACATCTTTCATGATGCCACTCAAAGAAAACCACTTCACCCTGCTGCATGGCCAAGTTGGCCCTAGCTGAGTGAGGGTTCAGGCCAGCAACAGGGGTAGGCAACCCAGAGGGCAACTTTTTCATACCCTTCCAAGCCTGGAAGAAACTTGTCCTCTCTTTTCTTCTTTACCTTTTTCTACAGGGCTTTGAAGTGGAGCAGAAGAATGC
The DNA here is from genome assembly GCA_030847615.1 of Gambelia wislizenii. Classification (NCBI taxonomy): domain Eukaryota; kingdom Metazoa; phylum Chordata; class Lepidosauria; order Squamata; family Crotaphytidae; genus Gambelia; species Gambelia wislizenii. Next base: position 41,449,236 of record JAUMIR010000004.1, read on the forward strand.
CTTGCCCACAGATTACATCTGAAAAAATGTCAAAGATGTATAAAAATGTTTCAAATAATGTGTTGGAAATGTGAAAAAGGAACCTATCATTTTGGTGGACTTGTTTGAAGGCTCAGAGATTCTGGATTATGATTCATTTAGCATTGGAAGATACTTTGAAAATCAAATTTCAGAAGAAACCTGAGTTCTGCTTATTGGGAATTATGGATGAACAATTATAAAAGAGACATTGAAGCATTCTTAAATATATGATAACAGCAGCTAGACTTGTCTATGCATAGAGATAGAAAGAGACAGACATGCCGACTCTTGAAGATTGGTTAAACAAGTTATATGAACTTTAAGAAATTGATAAATTAACAATGTTGATCAAAGAAAAATTGCTAAAGACCTTTTCAAAAGACTGGGAGATGCTTATTATTTACTTCCAAACCCACTGAGGTATAAACTTTGTTATTGGCTTAGAATGCTGAAGATGTATATAGTTAATTAATGAATTATGGTTTTAATTAGCAAAAGTATTGAAGAGTTATTTCTCATCGATCACGAAATGCAGTGGAATTTTACTTATAAAAAAGTTTTCAGCTGTGGGGTAGGAAGTCAATAGGTTGTAGTTATTAGATTGTGTTAGGTTGTAGTATTTTTCTTTTTTTTTAGTTTCCCTTTTTCTTTTTTATGTATCTATATGTGTATATCTTCTTTGTATTTCCCCCCTCTTTTTGTGTGTCTAATAGATGTATTTTAAATATGTAAAATATATATGTAATAAAAATATTTTTTTAAAAAATGCCTTGCCCAGCTCTCTTTCACAGGTCTTTTTAAAGATCTTGCTTCTTGCCAATAGAAAAGGTCATGGCCCGTGGGTGTAATCTGTGTGGGTGGATTTAGATCAACTATTTTGAGAAATGGTTTTCCACCTTCCTTGATCCTGTTTTCTTTTGTAAGTTTTATTTGGGCTATTCCCTTGTGGTTCCAAAGTATGTTATGCTCTGTGTGTCTGTCTGCCTCTGTCAGTTTAGGGGGGAAATATTCCCTTCTTATTTTTTTCTTTAACTCTCCATGTCCCATTTGGCTTGTAATTTTAATGCTTATTATTGCCTTAAAGGTATGTATACTTGAAGATATGTATACATTTTTTGTGCAGTACCTACTTTTCTTTCCTCTTTGAATTAGACATTAGAGCATACATGAAGTGCATGAATATGTGAATGTATGGGATATGTGTACATGTATGAATTAGGGGGAAGTATTTCTCCTCCCTAGTTGCCTATTTCATTGAAATTTATTTTTATGTGCTCACCTCACAGAGCGAGGGAGGTGGGGAAGGAAAGAGATCAAGTCAGTTAGTCAATTGGATTCTTTCTTCCCTTCCTCTCCCAGTCTCCTGCAATCTTTCTTATACACACATGTTTTCTTGAGCATCATGAGACTATAAGGATAGTGGCTGTTGCAAAGGAAAAACAATAGGCAGACAAAGGTATGGAAAACTGGGAACAAAATGTTTAGTGAAAGCAGAAAAAATGGTGAGGGAAATTAATTTTGGTAGGGGAAATAAAGTGAAGCACCGGATGTGCCTCTGGAGAAGTTGCTTGTCTCTCAATCTCATGGGGTTACCTTTTGTAAACACAGAAACTGTAGAGTCAAAGGAGAAGTTTGGTGTTTGATCCCCTCTCTGCCTTTAAGTAACTACATAAACTCAGTAAAACTATGGTCATTATCAGACATGACAAAAGTAACTACATAAACTCAGTAAAACTATGGTCATTATCAGACATGGCAAAAATTGTGTCATAAGGACACCATGATAACACAAAAGGGCAAAATTATCAGATGATATTGTTGTTCAGTCGTTCCAGGGGTGTAGCACAGGCATGAATAAGGTGTCACTTTTTATTGATGGCTTAGCCTCATCTGTACCAGTGCTACACTCCTGGAATGGCTGAATGGCGAGGGTGTCTGATAATTTTGCCCTTTGTGTTATCATCACTTCCTACATGATGCAGTTTTAGCATGCTACTTACCTCATCTGATAAAGTCCTAAGTAAAAAGTTTGTGATTCTGGACAATTTTCTTGTATCCATGCAGTCCAGCACTCTACCCTTGTTTTTGGTCTTCAGTATCTAGAGTGCAGAAATATTGGAACTCATGTGACATTATCATGGCTGACATGAAGAGATTCATAGAATCATAGAATTGTAGAGTTGGAAGAGACCACGAGGGCCATCCAGTCCAACCCTCTGCCACACAGGAAATCTTGATCAAAGCATCCCCAACAGATGGCAATCCAGCCTCTGTTTAAAGACCTCCAAGGAAGGAGACCCCCACCACGCTCCGAGGGAGTGTTTTCCACTGCTGAACAGCTCTTACTGTCAAAAAGTTCCTCCTAATGTTGAGGTGGAATCTCTGTTCCTAGAGCTTGCATCCATTGCTCCGTGTTCCAGTCTCTGGAGCAGCAGAAAACAAGCCTGCTCCATCCTCAGTGTGACACCCTTTCAAATACTTAAACAGGGCTATCATATCGCCTCTTAACCGTCTTTTTTCCAGGCTAAACATACCCAGCTCCCTAAGTCTCTCCTCAAAAGGCATGGTTTCCAGACCATTCACCATTTTAGTTGCCCTTCTCTGGACATGCTCCAATTTGTCAATATCCTTTTTGAATTGTGGTGCCCAGAACTGGATACAGTATTCTAGGTGAGGTCTGACCAAGGCAGAATAGAGCGGCACTATTACTTCCCTTGATCTAGACACTATACTTCTATTGATACAGCCCAAAATCACATTCCTTGGTTACAAGATGGGTGGGGCAGGTAGGTGGATGGATCCAGGGTGAAGGCCAATTCTACCATTTGGCAGAGTGAGCAGCTGTCACAGAAAGCCACTCTAACATGTTTGAAGCTAAGTGTTAGTTATTTGATTTGTAATGTTTTGTTTTTTACCTGCCCTATGTGCCAAAATAACATGGCTGGCTTTAAAGCAAAATCCACAAAAAAAGTGATACCTTTATTAGCCAACCAAATCCAAACCACATGATGCAAGCGTTTGAAGCTCTACTGGCTTCTTCATCAGTCAAAATATGTTAAAAAAGAAAAAAAAAAGATGATGATGTTGGTGTCATAGGCCTACATGCTGTTTCAGATGTTACTTGCGCTGTTCAGGTGAAGGGATTCATGCAGGCATATTTTCGCAAGCACACCCAAGCTAGGAAGCCCATTAGTAAGCAAAAGAATTAAGGAAGTATGTGCTAATTCCTTCTTGGGCCTCTCAGCAGTGAGTCATACAACCTAAACAATCAAGTGTCCATTCAATTCCAAATTCCCAGGGAATAACCCATCTAAGGTTTGTCCTAAGCCAAAGTACTCTCTTGAGAATATGAAGCAAGGTATAAATATTAGCCCCTAACAATAGCAAGAGTGTGCCACTGGGATGAGACCTGGTCACTCTCTCTGTTGGCGTGCCCCTGGATTGGACCTTCCAGTGCCACACTCAGCCATTGGTCTGAGTACTTTGCTACTCTACAAGACTGGTAACTATCACCCACCTCTCCAAATCTATTCCTCTATCCAAACTTTCTGCCTTAACTCTTTGATAGCTTTGTGTAGTTGCTGTGAGAGTGTGTTGCATATGTGAATGTTTTTTGTGTTATTTCCAATAAAAACATTTTTTTTATTTCACTTTTGCCTGGAGTTCTCTGCAATTAGTACTAGTATACATAGGTGAAAAGATCCCAAGTTACTCGCCTTTTGCAACTTTCCACTTGAGCTACTAATAATAATTCCCCCAATATTAGCATAGTTGTTGGCATCACATGTGAGGCTCTAATGCATCCCCACCTCTTCAGGTAACACTTGACTTTGGTGAGGTATGGACAAAAACTCCAATTCTGGCAGTCTAATGTCTTGGCCTGGACCTCATCACTCCCCTGTCCTTGCCTCACCCAAGTCAGGGTTCATGCTACACAAACAAGTAGCACCTTCATTTTTCAAGATATCACTCAGCCACCATTGTCTGCCACTCTCCCTGTTAGGACTCCCAGTAATCTTGGAGACAGCAACTCTGCTTCATCTCCAGTTCTAAGTAGGGATGTAAATAAATTTACAAAATTTGTCATCTGCGAAGACAAAGCATGTCTTGATACATCAACATGCAAAAAAATAATTTAAAAGTCTTGTAATCTTATCCACTGAGGAGAAAAATATTTTTGAATGCAAGAAAGAAATAAGCATATATTCACATTCGTACTTCTGAATATCATAATCATAGTCCTGGATCAAATTGACATATACAGCTTGGAAAAACTGAAAACAAATATCTGATATAAGACCTACAGTGTTCTTTGGAAGGACACTCCATAACTCCATGGCAGAGACTGTGGTTTTCTTACATAATGTCTCAGAGGAACAATATCTGGCACATCTAGTTAAACCTCTAGGTTGACTTGCCTAGAAAAACCTTTGTCTGGCACTCAGGCAGAGCAATAATGAGTTAATTGAAGGCAGTTCTATGTACCCTCAAGAGGCTCTTGGTCATCACCTCATTTCTACTAAATCCAAATTCCTTCTGCTATAAAAGAAATATGTCAGATATTCACCTGTATTTGAAGCCAAACTGCATGTCTCCCCTCCTTTGCATGTAAACACTGCAATTGTTCCCAGAATTATTCAATGTTTTGGAACTTGTAGCACTAGCCCTCTGGTAGACTGCAGGGCAGAACTTCCAATAATCCGTGAACAATACCTAATCTGACCCCAGCACTTGGAAAACAGATCTAAGTAAGCATTGGCTACTTTTTCCAGAAAGAACTGCTGCTGATCAATGCTGGTGTTTGGTTTTACATTCTGGATTTCACAGTTTCCATACAGTTGTCATCATCCTTGGCATAACAGTTCTGGAAACTCAAGTGGGGTCACTTGTTGCAATGTTCAGCTACATTTTCAAAAGAAATGTGTCCAAAAATATCAGTCGATGGATGGAAAAGCAAAGCCAGTGGGGGAAGAGAATAGGAGTACGATAAAAATGAAACAAACAGAGCTTTAGGCACATGGATCAGAATGGAGGAGGGAACACATCAGTCCCACTTTCCACTCAAGCAACAGTTGAATTTGTTTTTCTTTCCTGTTTCAAGGAGAAATCACTCTGCCCAATTTCTTGTGTCAAGAAGCATATAAAGGCCCCATCTACACAAGGGGCAAAAAATATGAACAGGGGGTAAAAATATCCAAAAAGGCAGGCATTCAAATATGAATGATCTGCCGAGATTATTTCTTTCCCTCCCCCATAAAGTCCACAGAGGAGGTGGGGCTGGGAAGGGATGATGGAGGAGGACAGCAGTGGTTACAGGGCCATGGCCAGGAGAGGACGGAGGAGGGCAGTGGCAACAGTGGGGTCAGGGCCAGAGGAGGACAGAGAACAGCGAGGCCATGGCTGGAGGAGGACAGGGAGGATGGAGGAAGGCAGTGGCAGCAGTGGGACCAGGGCCGGAGGAGGATGGAGGAGACAGCGGGGCCATGGCTGGAGGAGGATGGGGAGGACTGAGGAGGGCAATGGCAGCAGTGGGACCAGGGCCAGAGGACAATGGAGGAAGCAGCAGAGCCATGGCCGGAGGAGGAAGGGGAGGACAGAGGAGGGCAGTGGCAGCAGCTGGGACAGAGCTGGAGGAGGATGGAGGAGGCAGTGGAGCCATGGCCAGAGGAGGATGGGGAGGACAGAGGAGGGCAGAGGCAGCAGTGGGGCCAGGACCAGAGGAGGATAGAGGAGGCAGTGGAGCCATGGCCGGAGGAGGACGGGGAGGATGGAGGAGGGCAGAGGCAGCAGTGGGGCCAGGACTGAAGGAGGACAGAGGAGACATCGGGGCCATGGCCAGAGGAGGATGGGGAGGACAGAGGATGGCAGAGGCAGCAGTGGGGACAGGGCCAGAGGAGGACAGAGGAGGCAGTGGGGCCATGACTAGAGGAGGATGGAGGAGGAAGTGGGGCCATGGCTGGAATGGGGCCATGGTCATAGGAGGCCGGGGAGGATGGAGGAGGGCAGAGGTGGCAGTGGGGTCAAGGCCAGAGGAGGATGGAGCCTCCTCTGGGGGGGACAGGGCAGGGGCAGGGCTGGAAGAGGGCAGAGGCAACAGTGGGGCCATGGCCGGAGGAGGGCAGAGGTGGCAGCAGGACCATGGCCAGAGGAGGATGGAGGAGGGAAAAGGTGGCAGCAGGATCAGGGCCAGAGGAGGATGGAGGAGGCAGAGGGGCCATGGCCGGAGGAGGACAGGGAGGACAGAGGAGGGCAGAGGTGCCAGTGGGGACATGGCTGGAGGAGGACGGGGAGGACAGAGGAGGGTAGAGGTGGCAGTGAGGACATGGCCGGAGGAGGATGGAGGAGGGCAGAGGTGGCAGTGGGGCCAGGGATGGAGGAGGGCAGAGGCAGCAGCAGCAAGGCAAAGGCCGGAGGAGGACAGAGGAGGCAGTGGGGCCATGGCCAGAGGAGGACAGGGAGGATGGATGAGGGCAGAGGTGGCAGCAGAGGGGGAGCTGACATGGAGCAAGGGCTGGGGGCCTATCAAGGAGGAAAAGGAGGAGGAGGAAAACAGTGGCAGCAACATCATCACAATACCTTTAAAAAATGGCTACCAGCTACTGATTTCCCCTCTCTCAAAGCCCCGCCCCTCTACTCAGCCAGCCAGTCCAATGCACTCCTGTTCGTATCTGTGCGACAGGAGTGTTTAGAAGGGAGGAGCAATCGAAAGCTGCACGGATTTATCCAGCCTATCTGGGGGAAGCCCCGGATTGGGAGGACACATACTTTGGGGTGAGTTTTGCTCTCCCCCTCTGAATGACACGTATTTATTCAAATGGTGGTCTGTACAGATTGCCAATTTTTTAAATAAATGCATGTCATTTTTCATCATGTAGACAGCCCCAACGTTTTTTCTTAACTTTTGTTCTTCTGGAAAAAAAATGCACACCAGACCAGTGATGATTTATGTACAGTGTATATGCTTAACGATACAATGTTAAGCAATGCAATGTGATATACTGTATGTCTGCTTGAAGTAAGTGTAAACTCAATGGAATTTACCCCCGTGCAAGTGTGTCTAGGTTTACAACCTAAATGATTTACAAATACATAACAGGTTTGGAGGAGAAAAGTGTGGCTTTGAACATCATTTGTGTGGAGTCAAACCCAAAGGACAGAAATAAAAAAAACCTAATTGTTTACAGCATGATGTTGCTGGACTACAACCTTCAGCATTCCTTATCATTGGTTATACTATCTGGGGATTATGGGAGCTAAAGTCCTACAACATCTGGAGGGCCACATGACTTTCACCCCTGATGTGAATACAGGCTTTATGGTAAGTTTTTAAAAAACTTTTAGAACCTTTTAAAAAGGTTGCTCTGGACACCATTTATACCAAGAGCAAAAAGCAACCATGATTTTAAAAAAAATTAAAAATTGTTAAAATCATATTCAAATTATACAATTTGTTTCCTACCCCTGGTTCAGAGACATAGAAAGTTGCTTTATACATCTCAGACCACTGATCCATCTAGCATTTTCTTCGTCAGCATTGTCTAGAATCATAGAATCATAGAGTTGGAAGAGACCACAATGACCATCTAATCCAACCCCCTGTCATGCAGGAATACTCAATCAAAGCACTCCTGACAGATGGCCATCCAGCCTCTGTTTAAAAACTTCCCAAGAAGAGACTCCACCACAGTCCAAGACAGTGCATTCCAATGCCAAACAGGTCTTACTGTCAGGAGGTTCTTCCTAATGTTTAGGTGGAATCTCTTTTCCTGCACTTTGAGTCCATTGCTATGTGTCTTAGGAGATTTTCAGACCCGCAAAATGCCGGTTTGCCGCGCGAGCAGCCTCCCGAAACTGCTGCGCGGCAAGGGTCTACTTCGGACGATGCTGTGCCTCTCGCGAAACCGTCCGTGTCACTTCCGTGAAGCTTGGGACGGCTCAGCACCATATTTCAATCACGGGCAACCTCCGTGATTGAAATATGGCGCTGAGCCGTCCCAAGCTTCACGGAAGTGACATGGACGGTTTCGCGAGAGGCACAGCGTCGTCCGAAGTAGACCCTTGCCGCGCAGCAGTTTCGGGAGGCTGCTCGCGCGGCAAACCGGCATTTTGCAGGTCTGAAAATCTCCTTAGTCTCTGGAGGAGAAGAAAACAAGCTTTCTCCATCTTCAGTATGACATCCCTTCGAATATTTAAACATGGCTATCATATCACCTCTTAACCTTCTATTTCCCAGGCTAAACACACCCAGCTCCCTAAGCTGCTCCTCATAGGACATGGTTTCCAGACCTCCCACCATTTTGGTCACCCTCCTCAGGACACGTTCCAGCTTGTCAATATCCTTCTGGAATTGTGGAGTCTAGAAGTGGACACAGTATTCTAGGTGAAATCTGACCAAAGCAGAGTAAAGTGGCACTATTACTTCCCTTGATCTAGACACTATACTCCTATTGATGCAGCCTAGAATCACATTGGCTTTTTTAGCTGCCACATTACACTGCTGATTCATGATCAGCTTGTGGTCCACTAAGACTCCTAGATTCCTTTCACATGTACTGTTGTCAAGCCAGGTGTCACCCATCCTATATCTGTGCATTTCATTTTTGCTGCCCTAATCAGACTGGCTGGAGTTCTCCAGAGAGTCTTTCCTGAATAAGCTAAGGACTCAAATTGGGCTCTTTTGTGTGGAAAGCATGCTTTCTGTGTCTGAGATATGGTCCTGAGAACAATCCACTGAAAATACTTGCAAGAATGCTCACATTTCAATAGGGCCTGTTGTGGGACATTGCATTTGACAAAATGAGATGGGAATTTAATTATTAGATCATAAAAATTATGGGCTTTTCTAGATGTGATGGTATACTGTGAGTGGGTGTACATATTCACCCATTCGCAGCAACGCTGCTATGTCTCCACCACTTTTTCACCTATTCACATCCATTTGCATCTATTCAAAGGAGCAGCCAGATGCAAAAATGGTCAGTGATGCTAATTTGGATGTCCATGTGTACGAAAATGTACATCTATGCACATTTCCCAGAAAACCAGGAAAAACCATGAATTCTTTTACTGCACAGTTTGTGGAGTTTTTAGCCCCCCTCCTTCTGAATACCATGAATCTCATTCAGATCATGTTGGGACACATTGTATTCTCTCTGAATTCTATGAGGAGTATTTTCGTCATCTAGTCTTAAGAATTTAAATAGCAGCCACAGTGAGCAGGGGAAGTCAAGATCAGGATCATAGTGGTATGTGTATATTTGTGGAGACCCTTATGTCAAGAGTGGTGAACCTCAGCACCTGGAACCAAATCTAACACTACAAAAGTCCCAATATGGGCATCTAGGGTTCCCAAGATGTTCACATCCCATCCTCATGATACCATCATTTGGTGAGTTCCAAGTTTTTGCACTGGTTGCTTCCCATTGTTAAATGTTGAAATGACTCTCCTAAAGTATACATACTGGTATTAAGAGCTCAAAATAAAATATACTTGCATTATTGGTTCTATCCTTTTCATTTTGGCCCCACCGTCTATGGGAATGCCCCCCGCAGAACTTCTCTGAAATTGAATCCAGCCCTCATTCTGAATGAAGTCTACCACCTTTGCCATAGTTCTGATTTAAAAAGTGCCCAAAGCCAGGAGCACCTGAAGATTTTTTTTTTCTGTCTGGAGTGAAAGAGAAAGTGGCACCCCTTACTGTTATACATACTGTTGATGGCATGTTGTTCTACACTACTCCTGTGGACAATATGTTAGCTAAAGGTTGAGTAGCACAGACAGCTATTTTCCCTCACTGAGGCATCCCCAAGCATGTGTCAAGTTAAGTCTGCTGCCTCAAGCTGGCTGATTATAGGGCCAGACATACCTTAAGCTACTGTTCAACCTGGAATGAAAACACTGATGAGAAAAAAGAAGAAAGTGAAATATATAACCTGTGCCTGATAGCCTCTCCTAAATCTACTAAACTCTTTCAGAGCCACTCGCTATCACTGGAGAGCTTGTTGCTTAAACTTATATGTAGCCTTATGCAGAAAATGGTTATTTTTACATAATGTGTAGAATTCCCTTGTTATAGGACATTTTCAGACGCCCCTTACCGTGCAAGCAGCCTCCAGAGCAGTAACGAGGCTGCTGCACGGCAGGGGGTCCTTTTTGGATGCCGCCGTCCCTCTTCTGGGATCATTTGTAGCACGTACGTGAAGCTTTGGAAGCCTCAGTGCAGCAACGCAAATGTGACTGTCCAAATGATCAGGCCTTCACATCACTTACGGAGCTTTTTAAAAACTCTGCCAAAAACTCTGAAGGCTTCCCTTTGGAGTTTTATGGTGGATTTGCCTGCCCCCCCCTTCCGAATGAGACATATGGATGCGAATATCCATTGAGACAGATTGCCTTCCATGCAATTTCTATGAGGATTATTTTCCCCATTTAGACAGGACGTTAGAATGATCTGCTTTTGAACTCTAGTGCTATAGTTCATGGGAGTAGACTCCAGCTCTCGAACAGAGAATTTAAAATACTTCACCAATGACAAGCCCCAGCATCATGTAAGAAGGTGTCATGACAGTTAACGTGACATCAGACTGCTAAATTGCTCAGTATGGATAACAGTTGGGAAAAACCGCCTCCAATTCTGACCTTCCGAGGTATTTGCGTCCCTCTGTTTGTTGCATAATTATCTGTTTGAAACTCCCCTGCTGCCAACCCTCCTCACACGGTCTGCATAATCAGGGGAGCCTCTCATGTGTTCTGAAAAGTTAAAGGCACACTGGTTTCCTCTCTAGTCCAGCGTTTTGTTTTACTATGAGCTGTGAAAATCTTTTGGTGTGTAAGCCATATAAAGTTAAACAATCCTGATCTTGTTTATGCTGAAGAATTATCAAATGCCCCATTAACCTCAAAGCTGGTAATTCTGGAGGCCTATTGCATGACCTATGTTCATCTGATTATCAGTTCATTATTTTTTCTTGTGATATGTGAACTCCAAAGATGAGATCCAAAGTCCACTGAAGTCAGTGGGAAAGTGTTTCCATTAGCTTTGTACTGTTTGGAAGAGAAGAAAGTAAGAAGGGAAGGAAATGAGAGCTCTTGCAAAAAAAAAAAAATATGTAAGTGGGTGTGAGCTGGAATGGAAGAGATTGGATACTGCAAGGCTACAGAGCAGACCAGTAGCTATTTAAAGAGTATGCTTGCTACCAAATGCTCTCCTTTCAAAGGGTTATATAAATATGTTCTCATCTCAACATATGTGGAAAAATAAGTCTGAGGTGAGACTATATTCCTTCATTTCTTATGGGAAATAGTGTGTGGACTTGTAACACCTCCTCTTCTACCACCCACAGGCCCTGGAAACCTCTTACTAGTTGTGTACAGTGTAAAACTAACATCCGGTAGCACTGCTTTAAGAGTCCAATGCCTTTCCATTATATCAAGACTCTGTTTTATTTCCCACATTTTTTCTTACAGGGCTATAAAGATATCAAATGAAATTTGGTGCATACTCTGCCTGACAAGGGAAGAGATGCCTTTTCTCAGTACTTGGTTCAGTTTGGTCTCTTACAGTGTGAAACCAACCCCAAAGGCCTCAGCTATACGTTGGAAATCATAGCCCATTCCCAGGTTGTGACAAAACCCATGCTAAAGGAACACTGCAAATTTGGGACTGGACCTTTATGTCTTGTAAGTTCTCTTACAAGCCTTTGTGGTGGAGGAATTTGGACCAGAATACTGTAATGATGTTTGAAAGTGATGAGGTTAAAGATTTCTGCCCACGCTGCCCTTCCTATTTGGCTTTTGGAAGAAAGAAATATTTTCTGATGTACTTTCTGTAACAGGATGAATAGCACACAGAGGGAATGGCTAAACTAAAAACAACAGCATAAGATAGGAATTAATCTTTCCTCTCCCTACAATGCTGAAGTTCCTGTTCAATTCAGTGGTATCATAAGTGCTGTTCAAATGAAATGTATAACATCTAAAGAATTTATAAGAATTAGAGGTCCTGTTTAACATAAAGTTCATCGATTGTATACTTAGAATTTTGTGCAGAATAAATCCTCAATTACAGCAGTTTCTGCACAAAAACTACATTTTCTGTACAGAATATGCTGTAATTGGGGATTTATTCTGAACAAAAGCCGCATGTAGTTGATTGGATAGTTGATTTGGATAGAAAGCAACATTTTCTGCACCAGAAACAGCATTTTCTATGCAGGAAACAATATCTGCATAGAAAGATTATTTTCTGTGCAGATGATGCTGACTCCTCCATAGAAAACCCTGTTTTCTGTGCAAACAACCATGTGCCAATTTTGTGCAGAGTAAATCCTGAATTGTGAATAGGCTTCAAAAACTGCATGGAGGGAAATTGTTAAAATTATTGGTTGCTTCCTTTGAGAAGAAACTTAGTGAAGAATTACATCCCTAGGAGGGATAGCGCTGTGTTGAAAGCACAGTTGTGCTACAGGCAAAGAGGGAAATGGCTTGCCCTAGTTTGGGGAGCACTAAAGGTCTTGCAGAGAATACCTCACAAAATTACAAATGCCACGATTCCATAGGAGTGAGCCATGGAAGTTCCATAAGTGGTATGGAAGTTCCATAATTGTGCAGTGGGAAAGACACTGTGGTCAGAAGGGGTGGAAGTACAAGACCAGAGTGAGGTGGTGAGAGAGAGAAAAGAATGAAAAACGTTCAGCACATAAGTCCAACCCACTTCCCTGCTCATCAGGTAACAGTCTCCTTTTTTTTATTTATGTAGTGGCAGATGTGCCATTCAGCCAAGCGCTGAACCAGCTCCAGTGCTTGGTTTGTATCATGTGACTAGTAGTACAATGGAAGAATAAGAAACCACTTCCTTTCCTCTTACTGCATGGTAAATTGCATATCTATGCAGAGCCTGAGGGTGATAGCACTGACATTTAACTTACCTTCAACTTACAAGATTCAGGGAGGGGCTCATTTTTCTTCTTTTAGGTTTCTCTTTTTTTTTGTGGGTGGGGTGGGAAATTTGTTGTCTGCAGGATGTTGCTACACAAAGCATCTAACCAGCCAGCTCCACCAGCCATGCGCCAACTGCTTGGATTATTTTGGATTTTTTTAAAAAAAAAGAAAAGAAAAGAAAGAAAAGGAGAGGAGAACAAAAAAACAATCCTCTTCTAGAAATCACTTGGTGTATTTGATAAAGAGAAGAACAGAGTGGCCAAAGCAGCAGGGAAGCAAAAGAAAGCTGGACAGCAGCAGGCATCTTGACATATTGGGACAGAAGTTATAGACAGTCTAGAGGATAGCGTCTTGCCCAGAATTCCCACGAGCCTAGCAGTGGCACCATATGTGATGTTCCAAAATATTTCTTTGTGGCTGTGATATTTTGAACTACCATCCAGTCTTTTTTCAGAAAGCGATGTCATGATAATCATCCAGCTAAATTCATTTTTACCAAATAAATAAATAAACACATTAAAAAAATATTTTTAACAAAATATTTACAAAGAAGTAAACACTAAAACTGTATAAAATTTGCTGTAATAATGCAGGCATTCCTCCCTCTCTTCTTTGAATTAGGCAGCCAAATTCTGCAGCCATTTGTGAACTGCTATTGACATTGTAAAATGTGTTCGAGCAAGGATTTGCAGTTTGGTTTTGGATTACTTATTTCATTTTACGAGAATTTAGCAGCTGTTGAGCACATTCTGTGATGCTGTAGTTCAAAAAGCAAACACAATTTTATGTTGTATCAGCCGAAGTGGCCACTTTAATAAATGATAAAAAAAAAAACATGCTTGAGATTCTACATGGAAGCATAGCTATGATGAGGTAGCTACAGTCCGCCCTTCCACAGAAGAAAAAAAAAAACCTTAAAAACCAGGCAGCTGCACCAGCCAAATGAGTTCTGCAACACTGGCATGCAGAGTGCTGAAGGATGATCCACCCATCCCTGTCCTATCAGAGAGCAGCAACATGACGAGCAGTTGCACCTGCCTAGCTTTTCTGGTGTGTTTGGAGGGGGCAGTTGGCAGACAATGATGACACATTCATAAATGTGAATAGCAACATTTACAAGGTTGTAAATCTAACATAATATCATAAATACTGAACAGGTTGCCACCTGATGTTTTATTTTATTGATGGGACAAGAGGTCATTTTGGATTTGCCAAATGGTTAGGCTGGAGGTTTTGAGTGGTCCAGAAAGAAGATTGGCTAAATGGAAGGAATTTAGTGGGGAGATAAAAGTATTGAAGGCAAATCCTATAAAACCAGTCTGAAAGAATAACATATGTTTGGCCTACTTTGGGAGAAAGTAACAGCTGAAATGCTACAACAGTTTTTCATAGCGCTAAATGTGGAGATTTGCACCAAATGTGCTACACAAACCTTGTGTTGAATAGCAAAGTGAACACACAACTGAATGTACAACTGAATGTAACCCAAATGTGCAAGTGAATGCACAACTGAGTATGCCTATACAAAACATATGCACACACCAGCACATGTGTGCACAAGTTTGCATACATAATAGCATCACATGCAAAACTCTGCTTCTACAATCTTGGACTGCATGCAGACCTTCCACTTTGGGAAACCATGTCAAACTACTTCTGTAGGGGAGGTTATGCATCTGAAGGCACCATCAGGATTCCAACCTCTGGGTTAACAGTCTCAATAACACATCTTAAAAACTGTAGAAACTATTGTTCTTATCTAGTGAAGGTAGGGAAGGAACTTATGACTGTAAAATATAGGTAGGAATGTGTTAAGCATTAGAAAGATGGCCTTGCTCTAGAAGCAGTTCACCAATGGAATAAGCTTTCTATGCAGGTCATGAAAACTGTTCCCTTGAATCTTTTAGAAAAGCAGTCAGGGGTTGTTGTTGTTTTGCAGGGTGAGGCGATTTTGCATAGTATTACCTGCCTTGGGATACAAGTTTAAAACATGATCCCCATCCAACTTGATGACTGCCTCGTCATCTGATTCCTAATAGAATTGCCATTTCTCTTGTGAATGAGATTTCTCTTAAACCAAAATGTCCAGGTAAATTTGGCAGTACCTGTCTGAGTGAAACATCCAACAAACTTTGACAGAAATAAAAAGGGGTTTTATAATACAGGGAAACATGGCAGCTAGCAAGACAGACAAAGAATCAACCACTGGTCATCTTGGTGTGTGCTGTGAGAGGTCATAGAGAATGATTAGTCATCTCCGGGAAAGCCAGCAGTGTCCAACAATGACATAATATACTTCAGTTGACTCATTTCCACACACAACAATAAGGGGCACTGCATTGCACTAATTCCCACTTTGCATTTTGTCCCAATTTTCTATCTTACCAACAATAAAACAGTCATCAAAACATCTATGACCAACCTAGGCTGAGACACACACAAAAAGTTTGTTTTGTTTGCTGCATGATCTAGAACATTTCTACTCTCCCTGTGTCCAATAGGACTCAAGATGGTTAAGGGTTATGGTCTGAAAACACAAGATGGTGCAACTTTCTTGAAGCTAAGAAGGTCTGGTACTGGTTAGATGATGCTTTAGAAACTTATAATAGGAAACATTTGCCCCTTAATTCCATCTATGCCAGATAAGTTTAAGAGACAACATTTGCAGGGCTGACCCCAGATGTTTTCCTGCCAAAGAAAGGAAAAGATGGCCCCCCATCTATAGACAAAAGGACTGCTAGTTGACTCTTCTCAGAATTGGCATGGGACTGTGTCCTCCAGCACACCTGAGGGCAACAGCCTGTTTCAGAGGGATCAGCAGTTCTTTCCAACTCCCTGGCTGTTTCCTTCAAATGAAGGTTGAGCTGTGCATTCCACACAACCTGAAGTGGAAAGAACTCTCCCCTTCAACAAGAGGGGAACAGGAACTTCTGAAAGAGCCAGGAACTTCTGGAAAACACTAGGAGGCTGTGATGGCTGTCTCCTGTATGTTTGCCACCTCAGGCAACCTGCCTAATGGGAGAGGTGGCCATGGATATTTGACAAGAACATTGCAGATAATTCTCTTGACAAATATGCTACATTAGCACACATTTGTGGAGGTCTCATGTTATAGGCTTTCTTCCCTCACCTATTCAGTTTTACTCTGTCCATTATTTTCACATGTGTCTCATCATTACTCATGCACTTTGCTTACACCCAGCAAGGTACAGTTCTAGTTTCAGTTCAGCCTGAGAACAGTCTGCTACTGGCTAACTCACCCTTGAACTCTAACTTTTGCTCTGTGTTTTACAGGTGTGGGAGAAAGCCAATCAGGCAGAGGATGCAGGGAATAATAATAATGGGCTGACAGATATGCCATTACCAAGTGATTGTGTAAAGAACTGAATTTTAACGTCAATATACAAGATGGGGAAGCACAACTGTAAACTGATACTTTGGGTTAATTGAGTCCACATTTGAGTGTGTGGGCCATTGTTTGCCTTTTCAGGGAAGCATATTTTGGCAAAGGAAGGGTGTGTTTGAAAAATTTGGCTTCTTTCTCCCCCTCTCCTAAAATGCAGCTGTTAGTACTATATGTGAAGCATTCAGGAACATGTGTGACCAATCTAAGGAGACAGAGCTTGGCAGAGGGAATTTGGCAAGGTTTAACGAAACATAGAACAAGTGCATGTATATAATCCTTATTTATTTTTCCACCTGGAATCTACAGCAAATCATGTTTCCTGAGCTAATTGCTTTAGATTTAATTACAAACAGCTTGATTTTAAATAAATAAATAAATATTTAAAAACAGGGAAAATGCTATATTATCAATCAGAGAGGGGAGATATATAATCTCCCTAAAGCTAGCAATGGACCTTTGTGCAGTCATGTCTGGTGGCTCCGTGGCAGCAGGATAGTCGATCTGCTCCAGGTTTTACTATGAACTTTAAGGAGCTATCCAGAGTGCTGAACCTATTCTGAGAATAGATTTCAGCACTCTCTATAGCTCTTTTCAGTTTTGGACTTCAACCCAGAGCATATTCGCAAACCCACTGACACACAAGCCATTGAGCAAATAAATACTTTGATCAGCTTAGTGGGCTAAGGTAAGCGACAACACAAATGGGGACCAGAATGAGAAAAGGAGTTGCACTTGTGTTGGTGTGTTTCACTTTTTAGAAGGTACAGTGATGAGGGAAGAATGCAAGACACACATTTCTCTGAAGATGCCAGCCACAGATGCAGGTGAAACATCAGAAATAAACTCTTCCAGAACACGGCCTCACAGTCTGGAAAAAAAACAACAACAAGGAAAATCTATGTGAGACACACACTTAGCAAGCCTAAATCCTCATTTTCATCCTCAAATTTATATTTAATATAAATTATTGAATAATTTAATTTAAATAATTCTGAAAATATTACTCCATGTGTATATTTTGGGAGTATTGTTAGACTATTGAGCAAAATTTGGAACAATTTTTTGGGGGCTACATCTCCCAGAAACCCCCAGCCAGCATGGTCCGGGGGTATATTGGCTGGAATAGTCTAGCAACTGTTATTGAAAAAAGGTAACTGTTCCAAATCAGCCCATGGGCAAGAGAAGGCAATATGTTTCATGTGTAAATGCACCTTCTTTTGTAAAGTAAATAATATCATGGAAAGAGGAGGGAGAATTTCCCTGAGACTGCAAAATTTCTCCCATATATTTTGCTGTCTCTTTCAGCAATAATCCCTCTTTCAGCAATAATTTCCCTCTTTCAGCAATAATTTTTAAAGTTGAATCAAGAGTCCCTAAATGTATTTACACATAGAACATGTGATCTAAAACTGTAGGCTGGGTTCTTGTAAGGGCCCTGCATACTCCACTCTTATATATCACCCCATTTGCAGGCAGCAAAAATGGAGGAGGAAGTTTCAGTGATTTTCTAGGAAAACAAAATAGCCCCAAAGTTTGGGAAACAAGTGAAAGCAAAAACAAGGGAGCATCCAATGAAATCCACAGGATAAAAGAGAAAGAAACATCTCAGGATGCTATGAAGGTGGACTTTTATTTGCTAAAAGCCCTCATGTTTTGGCCCATAGACCTTATTAAGGTCTTCTCTGGTGCTGAAAAACAAAATAACAAGAGGACAACCAATATATAAATATGTGACATCCAATTAAATAAGAATATTTATTTCAGTGTCGCTTATAGCCCGTGCATATCCACTTTAAACAAAGCCACAGAAACCTCTGAGCCATGAACTTCAAAACCATTTACTAGCAGAATGAAAGCATGTAAATAAAAGCTGAAGTTTTTAAAATATCTTAAAATGAGATAGTAGGAAAAATAGAGATGGGCACATGGAAGTATTTGGATCAAAAAGTTTTGGGCAGGGCTTATTACTGCAGGAGAGGGGCAGCAACTTTTCAGGAGCTGCACTGTTTTCTCCAGAAACCCCATTTATATGATGTTACATTAGGATGTGTCACCATGCAGAGGGAACTCGGGGTGGTGGCGGCTGCCATCTGGTGGCTGTTGAGAGGAGCACTCATGTTGCAACCACCCAACCTGACCTAGCACTCTGGCTGTAATGCCCTGCTTCCAGAACTTGGAAATGGACTTTGACTCAGACTGAAGCAGTGGACATGCCAGGACCTGCTGAACCAGAGCAGAAGGATGTTCCAGAGCCACAGTCCTCAGATACAGACAATAGTGCAGGTTTATCAGTATCAACTCTGGCAGAGAGTCCTGCCCATTCAGATACAGAGGACAACTTACCTATACCTACCTTCACAGCATGGAGACAACAAAAGGAGGGCTTGAGGCAGTGTCAGCATATTTATAGGAAGTAGCAATTAGTTAAATATGCAGCACTGCCCTCCAGGGGTTGTTGGAAATTATCTGACTTACCTGAGTACCTTGTCATGTTCCTGCTTGCTGTGTTTGGCCTGAACTGTTTGTTTACTCTGGACTCTATTTGCCTGACCTGGATTCTGCTTGAGTACCCTGAACTCTGTTTGCTGGACCTGGACCTTGTATATTAGACTTTGTTTGTGAACTTGTGTTTTGCTTGCTAGTAAATAAGTGTCTGACTTCACATTGCCTTAATTCCTTTGCCTGTAATTAGCCTGACTGTGCTGTGCCTCTGCTATCAGCTGTGTAGAAATCAGCCTTTGGCTGGTTGCCCAGACATTGTTTGGACACTGCCAAAGAAAGCACAGGAGCATGAGTAGAACCAGTTTCATAGACATTTTGGCCACCAAATCCTCATAAACATACCCAAAATTTCAGCTGCATGCATATACATGTGTGAATAGTAGGACAATGTGCAAAATGTTCCATATGCTCTAACACCTTGCCCAAATATGGAATGTTGAACACTTTCTGATAACCCATGATGATCACTTCCTTTACGCACTTGGCCAGATCCCCTGTGGCCTCTTTAATGAAGCATGAAGGGCAAGAGGCTAGCACAATGATCCTATTCAGAGAATATTCCAGGGATCCAGTGTAGGGGTTTGAAGAGGTGTGAGATCAGTGATAAGACAGGTTAATAACATGGGCATTAGACCTCTGAATCAAGAAGTCTCTGGTGTTTCCATGGAAGACCAGAGAAAAGAAATCAAGGCAAATAAATGGACCAGAGCTTTTGCAAAATATAAAGACAGGAAATGTAAAAGCAAAAGAGGTGTGGTCTTTTGGTTAAATATATCTTCCCATATGTACTAGAAAAACAAAGTTGCCCAATAAATACATCTAAATCCATCTCACAGCAACAGAATGTAAAGGAACAGGCTATACACTACTAGGTGAATTAGTAGTCAATTGTAAAGAAATGCAGAAGAAGCAGCATCTGCAGGCGCATCTCAGGAATATAACTTCTGGAGAAGCAAAATGGAGTCAGCCAGGTGTGTTATTTCTGAGAGAGGAATTCGAAACAAGGAGCAGTATACGACAGAAAGGGAGTGCCATTTGTTTCCCCTCTCATGTTTTGTGACCAGCCATGAGTGGGAGGAAGAAGAAAGCGGAGGAATGAGAATGCTACAGAAATTTAAAATATATACTCCATAGTTTGGAAAAGTTACTTTTTCAGGCACAGTTCCCAGAATCTGTCAGACAGAATGTCCATTAGCCATACAGATAGTGATTCTGAAAATCATAGTCCAAAAAAGTAATTTTTCCAGTCTTTAAAAAGTCTTTTAAAAGAATTATCTTCATTTAGTTTTGTACAAAATTTAGACAAAGGCTGACCCCCTGCTGGTGAATTTCAATGGCATAAGTTAGACTTAGCCATTGCAACTCAGTTTTTGGTTGTCACAAAGAGTAAAGGCCCTGTCACTGTGTGTCCAGCTATAGGAAAATATCTGGACACTGGTCTGCTAATCACCCTACTCTTTCTGTCTGGGTGTATGTGTGAGTCACCTATTGACCTATGGTGACCCCATTAATTTCTTTTGGTTTTCTTAGGCAAGACATACTCAGAGGAGGTTTTGCCAGTTCCTTCCTCTGAAATATAGCCTAGAGCACCTGGTATTCATCGGTGGTCTCCCATCCAAGTACTAACCAGGGCTGACCCTTCTTTGCTTCAAAAATCAGACAGGTTCTGGTGCCTTTAGGGTTTTTAGGTCCTTGCACCAATCTCTACCAACTAAAAAATGGCTGAGTTTGGCTGGGGGAGGCTGCTTCTGAGAAAAGGCTAGGTTTTGAGGGTGGGTTGGATGGGACACTTTTATAGCCTCTTCCCATATCTATGTATCCAAATGGAGGATCATAGACAAAGTGTTTCTGTTAATGACAACCAATGACACCATTTCCTCTGTATGAGAATATGTATGTTCTCATGTGCTTACATTTTTGTTAATTGTATTCAAAAATAAGCTGCAAAAACACAAACCCAACAATAACCAATTTCTTTCTTTCACTTTTTAATAAGTGAAAGGGATTTGTGTTTTGGGCAGGCATACAGCTCACATATAGGACCATTTCACTGTTTATAACAATAGTATCTACATGTGGAAGTGATCAATTGACCAGAAATATAGGTGATTCCAAGAATACTATGTGGTCTGGAACATATAAGGGGCACAATAAACACACCCTCAACTGGCACTCCTAATGATAATGATTTCACTAGTCTACTATTCACAACACATGGATTTATGTTAAAAGGATTTTGGATAATTGGTGCCGGGAT
The DNA here is from genome assembly GCA_030847615.1 of Gambelia wislizenii. NCBI lineage: Eukaryota > Metazoa > Chordata > Lepidosauria > Squamata > Crotaphytidae > Gambelia > Gambelia wislizenii. Next base: position 41,470,362 of record JAUMIR010000004.1, read on the forward strand.
GATTGATCCAATGCCAAGTACTCTAATAATGAGAGACCCAAGAATGATATGATGACTAGTCATTCAACAACAAAGACTATGTTTCTTAATGTCTATCTTGGCCTGCCACTAATTTTTTTCTTCTCTTGGTTGAGCCCTCCATAAAAAATGGCTCCAAATGCAAGGGATTCCCCCTCACTTCTTCTTGCCTTAGTAGGGCCCATGTTTTCCTTTCATGGGGAAGAGGGAGGTCCCACTCATCTTGCCTGTGATAAAAATTAAATTAAGGCTAGCGAAATAAATTAATTTGCCACACCAATTTCCACTAAACAAAATTGGACTTTATGTTTGCTAAGGAATTTATTTATTATGCATTCTGAACTCTAACCTGCCAAAAAGACAACTAAAGTTTCCACTTGCAGACATTAGTTTCTCCAAAGTTCATATTTTTATGTACATTGCTATAATGCACCCTCCAAGTGTCCTCATTTGGCAGGTACAGTCCTGAATATTCCCCTGTTGTCCCACTTTTTCAGCTGTTTTTAAAATGTCCAAGTTTCTCTCTCATGTTCTCCCTCTTTTCTCCTTTGTCCACAGGTTATTTCAATTGATGCAAAATGGAAAAAGTAGCTGGCATTCTAATAACTCATCAGAGAGGAGAGGAATCTTGATGTTCCCAACAGACTCAGGCAAAAACAAACTGCTGCAGCCTCTCCTAGATTGTGTGTTCTTCCACATTAATACCTTTTGCCATCTTGATGATGTTGCTTGGCCACATGTATCCCAGTTTTCATCTATGAAGTGATGAAAGGTATGCTATAATATGATACTTTTTGAATTTCATCAACTATAAAAGTAATTTATAATTGAGCCCCATGAGCCCACATCATGCTATGAATGCAGTCTTAGACTGAAATTTTGGAGATTTAGGGTTTGTCTAGATGGGCAATATACTGTGTCCCCCCCCCCCATGTTGGAGCCCTGTAGTTCAAACAATGTTTGAGCAATGTAGTTCAAACAATTCAAAACAAATTGCCCCGATTAGTCTCTGGACAGTCCTGACGACATCCAAGGTGAAGTTGGGGTAAATCCTTTAAAAAGCTTCAAAATAACCCTCAAGAAAACCCATGTCATGCAGGAATACCTGGATGGATCTGGCATGGGAACACAGGAGTCCATACCTGCACACCAGACTATATTGCTGGATGCTACCACCACTGGTGTCACTCTGCAGCTGGAAAGGAGGCAGCCAGCATGTGATCAAGGCCCTCTGCATGCAACCAACCTTGACCACATGCTGAGGATTCAGACAGTGTGATGCATGACAGCAGGAGAGACACCTGCTAATACAGATTGGCATGTGCATGCAGACTTCTGCCCATTTTGTCATGGTAATGGGGATGCAGGGGGTGGGGATCTGGACCAGCTCCAGGGCCAGAATACTCTGGTTAGAAGGTGGAATATTCTGGTCATTGTGGACAAGAGCTTAGATTCTAGTGCTCACTGAGCCATATAAATCACTTGGTGACCTGGTGATTTGGGTGTATCTTTTCAACATGAGATACCAGTCAGGAAAACATGGAATATAAGAAGGCACAGGCAGGCAGTGGAACACCCTAGGTGAGAGAATAGTTGGTCAGACTATCCTAAGGGTTAAACTAGAATAATGTAGAACAGGGATGGGAATTATATGCCCTCCAGTTATTGTTGAACAAACTCCCAGAATTCACTATGTTGGGTAGGGCTGTTGGAAGTTGCACTTCAACAATATCTGAAGAACCGCACAATCCCCACCCTTGATCTGGCAAATATATATATATATATATATATAAACCAAGGCCTATCACAGAAACATTTAAAGCCAGATCACAGAAAGGAAAGCCACAGCTGTCACCACAAGTAACAGTTGATTCTGATTGTAGGGCCCAAGACTTCTCTTTGAGATACATTATCTCATGCAGTGCAGATTATATCAGAGTTGCTGTTAAGAAATGTGAGAGACACAGTAGGACCCCTGTATCCACATTGATACATTTCTGGACATACCATGGATAGCAAAAATTGTGGATAGCAGCAAATAATATATTTCTGGTGGAAACACACCATAGAACTGTGCTGGGGGACCTCCAAACGCTTAGAGAAGTATTTTCTCAAGGAATGTGGGGGTCCTCCAGTGGGGGTCCTCCAGTGGCACTCCATATATTAAGTGACCACCTATTTGTGATCAACTACTGGTGGTCAACTTCCACCAGCAGTTGATCACAAATAGGTGGTCACTTAATATATCCCAACAGTTGCATACCATACATAGAATACAGTTGTCCCTCCATATTCACAGATTTGGCATCCACGGATTTAAGTATTCACGGCTTAAAAATATTCTTTAAAAAATAATAATACAAAAAGCAAACCTTGGTTTTACCATCTTATATAAGGGACACCATTTTGCTATGCCATTGCATATGATGGGACTTGAGTATTCACGAATTTTGGTATCCACAGGGGGTCCTGGAACCAAACCTCAGCAAATATGAAGGGACAACTGTATAGATAATTGTTTGGTTACTCCTCACCACAGAAATATATAATATTTAAAAACACAAAACTATCATCAATACTATACATTCAATACACAGCAAATATAAGGATCACAGGTCCCATGGTACATGGACTTTGTATCTTGTAACACACAACTTAAGCTGTGATGTTTCTCAAGCTCTACATCTTCTTCTCTGGATCCACCTTACACCATCTGCCTACCTGACCAGTTTCTACAAGGTAGCATTGGAGAGGAAGTATTTTTCCTGATTCTCCTGGGGAACTCAAAACCATCCCAGCACACCAAACTGCCAGCATTTATCTGCCAGCTGTCTTCCCACCCTCCCTCCCTTGGTTTCAGGACTTCCATGCATTATAGTTGGCAACAGTTATGGGGATGTGAACCTTTTCAGATGCTGTCTATTGCTCCTGTTTCTTATCACAATTTTGTTGGTGGTTTTGGCATTGGAACAGATCCAGTTTCTGCTAGGGATCTGGGAGGATGAAGGCTTGGGAAGCATTGAGCCTTCTTCACTTCCAGTGGCAGGGGAACCACACAGTGGTTCATGCCCATGTGGGTCCCACATATAGTCATTCTGTGGTTCCTCCTGTAGTTGTCAGACTGAGATTTTTCCTATACCTTTAACAGTTGTGTAACAAAGATCATTTTCATGCAACCAGGTTACAAGCAACATCTACTAAAGTTCCCTCTACTACACAACTGCTAATGGTACATGAACCCTTTCCAGGTTTCAGTCTGGTCAACCTACAGTATATAGTAGATAGGCTGGGGTTGGTGGTTTTACATCAAAGAATAAGCAAGTCATCCAATGTCGCTCCTATGACATTGTGAACTTCTCTGTAGCCAATAAAATTATGGTCTTTTGTACTCCAGCAATATGTCTGTATGGTTTCTATTACCTTCTTTGTGCTCTGCCTAACATGTGTTGCAAACAGAGAGCATAAAAAATGTGAGTTCATTAAAATAAACTCAAGGGAGCAAATATTCCAATCAGCTCAAAGTCCTAATGAAATACATTTTTAACATTTGCTGAAAGGACATGAAGAAAGGGAAAACCTGGTCTTCCCAGGGGAAATAAGTCCATAGTCTAGGCACAACAGTGAAAAAGAATTTCTCCTAAATCTCAGCCAGACAAACTCCAGTGGGAATGAGAAACAACACAAGACCAACACTGACCAATGTGTGTGTGGTCTGGATCATGTGGGACAGCCTGGTCCCAAATATTGTGCTCTCACTTATGGGTAATGAATGTGCAGATGTATATCCTTGATGATTTCATCCTGAAGTGCAGGGCTGAATATGTCTGCTGTATGAGAAAACAATTAGTATTCCAAGTATTTTCTCTGTATTTGAACATCCTGAAATGTTGTGCTGAATTATTCTATGGAGAAAACCCATGTTTTCTTCTGGGGAAAAAAAAAACCCTTCCCTGTTTTCTGCATAGGAAACAATGTTTTCTGCATGAGAAAATCATTTTCTACATAGGAAGCAGCTGGGTTTGTGGGGGGGAGGGGTTGAATGCACAAAAAGAGCTCTTTGCCACAGAATAATTCCTGCACAACATTTTGAGACATTGAATACTAAGAAAAAATTGCAGAAATTTCTCACTGGGCTATTATTCTTCCTGGGGGGTTTTTTGGGTGGGGGGTGTTCAACATGGGATAGAATAATTGAAATATCCTTTCCAGTCCTAATGAACAGCACATTGAACTGAGCCTGGAACCAAAATGTCAAAGCCTGTCAGAATGGGAAAAAATATGTTTAAGTATGATAAACTATAAATGTTCTCTGGAACATTAATGCTCTCAACTTAAGGCCCATCTATATGGCGGGGGATGTGAATTGATGGGTACTCATGCAAATTTGAAGCAGGATCGCCTTGTCTTAATGGTGTTTGGCAAAATCACAGGCATGCAAGGCTACCTGCTTTTGCTGTCCCAATGGGCATGCCTGCAATACAAGATGGCAGCTGCAATTCATATTTTTATTGCCACCAGTCGCCACCACTGAATGGTATTTTTTTGAAAAGGCATATCAAAGGTGATAGTGTGCTATTCCACCTAAATAATTTTTAAAATAAAAGAAAAAGGCTGTTTATTCGCATGATCACTGACTTGCTAAAGTAAAAAATCCAAGATGGCTGTTTCAGGATGCTTGCCTTCTAAGCAACCCCACCCCCTGCTCTCGTCTTGGCCAATCAGCTTTCTACTTTTGCTTTTCTGAGGTATGTGAATAAATGTGATCACCTGTCCTAAAGATCGCTAATGCATATTCTCCACGGAGTATTAAAAAAAAATCAGGGAAAGCCCTGAGGGCTGTTCCCTTGGGGTTTATGGGAGATTTGTTCCCCTCCTTCTGAATACAGTAGAATTATGTGGGATCCCATTAAGACAGTTAGGATTCTAAGTGAATTCTAAGAGGGTTATTGTCGTCATTTATATAGGCCCTTAAGTCCACTGTTTGTTTACAAAAATGCAGTCACAATAAGGACTATGGGAAATGAGTCTTATTTCTGGAGGTTTACTTTGACTGGCTACAGTTTTCTCTCTTGACATGGCATAGGTGATACAATGGAAATGGCAATAAAGCACAGAGCATTAGTAGTCTTCAATGAAAACTCCTAACATTATAGTGGGGGAGATGCAGAGAGTGATGTGTGGGGATGTCATATCTAACACCATCACACATACACAAAGCTTCTCCTCAATCACATGCACTTTTATTGGCTCTAGCAACTTGACTGTTAAGCAAGTGCAAGCCATCAAGTTAAGTGATGGCAAGCCTGTGACAGCTATGTCTCTCATTCACTAGTGATTGGCCAGTTGGTGATGTTTATGGAGTAATGGAAGAGGTGGAAGTGACTTGAGCATAATTAATTGGACAATTGGCTAGGTTTTGCTCCTCTGATTTCAATTAACCCTTGAACTTTCCAATAACAGAATTTGACAGTTACCCATCACTGTCAGGTCAAAAGGATATAACTAGACATGTCTGAACTAGGTAATCTGAACAGACTTTCATAAGGAATATAGTTAAATATACTGTGTTTTCAGGCTGGGTAAGGTAAGAGCAGAGAATCAACACAAATGTAAAAGGTGGTAAATGTTGTTGCAAAATGTCATGTCAGGCAGTCTAATACTAAGCCAAAGATGTGTTGACTATAGGGGTTTAGGATTAGGTACAAGTCTTCTTTTCTGACCTATGTCACATATGTTTTTGTCTTTCTTGGTGGTATCTATATTTGTCAATTGTTTTTGAGATACTTAATATCTTTTGAGATAATTTAATATCCCCCCAAATAAATAATGATACACAAATTCTGTGTTATGAAATGCAAAAGATTTTTAGCCAGTCCACTGTTTCTGGAAAGAGAAAGCTGGATTAGGGTTCTCATGAAGAAAAGGAGGCTGCAGGTGAGCAAAGGGACATAGTACTTATAGTGAGTGGGAGGATGGGAAAGGGCGGTAGGTGAGTGGCATCAGAAGACACCACAGGTAAAACACAACACATCCAATGACAGCAGCCATGGCTGGAAACAGCAACCTGGAGATGATTAATCCACTGTTGCCTCAGCTGCTCAGAGGAAGGGAAGGATAAGGAGTGCCTCAGGACTTTATCAGACCAGTCAAATACGGCATCATAACACATAAAGATCGCAAAAGGGCGCACGTACCAGATGAGGTCGCTCTTTTGTGATCATGTACTGTTAAAAAGCTGCACTTGGCCCAAGCTGCCAGTTGATCTCCCATGGTGATTTTCTGCTGGCATTGCCGGCATTTGAATCCCCATGCTATTGTACTCACGTGAATGCAGCGTCAATGAGCAAACACTTCCTGGTGAGATTGCAGCAGCCAGGTAGGGTATGCTCTTTTTATGACCCCCCCTCCATGTACTTAGAACTTTTAAAATGTGTTTTGGTGCTTTCCTGAACATTTTGTGTCTTTATTTTGTTCTCCTTGTTTTTTTTTTTTTTAATTCTCACGCTAGTGCCTTCTCCCAAGAATCCAGGAGATTTCAACCCCAGAAGTAAACAGAACTCTGTTTGTGCTCCCTTACTGCTGGAGAAGCCTCATGGACACTACTCATGGTAAGTGTGGGTGGGTGGGTCTTTTGCCAATATAAAAATGCCACAATTTATGCTGGCAAAATAACTTTTCAGGGGGGGGGGGTCTGATAAAGTCCTCAGTCTCCATAACCCAGGCAGGTAGCTCTTCTTTGCCTCTTTGTCAACTCCTCTGCCTCTGAGAGCAGTTCCCAAACATCTCCCAGCTGGCCTGGATTGGCTGCTGAAGGCACATGGGGCAAAACAAGATAGCACCAAGGACCAGCAACACCTAAAGAAAAGGATGTGAAGAAGAGACAAAGGCTGCTGACACACACTGCAGAAATAATGATGTTTTGACACCACTTTAATTATCATGGTTCCGTCCTATGGAATCCTGGGATTTGAAGTTTGTTATGGCACCAGAGCTCCCTGACAGACAAGGATAAAAATCTTAAAAAACTACAAATCCCAGAATTTCATAGCATTGAGCCATGGCAGTTAAAGCAGTGTCAGACGGTATTATTTCTGCAGTGTGTCATCAACCAAAGTCTCAAGGGGTTTAAAAAGGCAATTTTATGTTTACAATTAGCCCAACACATTTTGGCCCTGTAATATTTCTTCTTCAGTGGCTGATAACATATAAAAGAAAGAGGAGGGGACAGTACATAAATGACGGGGGGGGGGGGGATTAACAGTAGACAAATTACAATTTACTATATCAACTCTATGTGCTCAGAATGTATTTAAAATGTCCCAATTTAAAAACCCTCATTAACCCAGATAAATTTATACAAAACCAAAGTATAACTTACAATGCAACTTTAAAATTGCCTGAAGGGATTCCAAAAATAATACTTTCCAAACTTGTACCTAACAACTAATAATTTGAGAATTACACATTTAAGATTATGGAGTTTGTGAATCGTAATGGAATAACATAAGCTCTGAAACAATTTTCAACTTGTAACTCTCCATATGTGATTTATGCCATTAGGTGTCCTTGCAACAAATTATATGTAGGAAAAACATCCAGAGTTTGGAAAACCATATAGGGGGACACCTTGTGAATATCAGGAATAAAAGAACAGGTGCTCCTTTGGTTGATCATTTTTGGGAACATGATCACTGCTTTAAGGATCTGCATTTTCAGGTACTTGAGAAACTTACCTCAAAATGAGAGAACCCTACTTAAAAAAAGAAATAGATTGAATATTAAGACTTGATACGTTATTCCCCTATGTTCTAAATGTAGACCTAGAGTGTATCCTTCTACTTTAAAACTCAAGTTGTCACATACCCCCTAACTTTCCATTTGGCTATAGATTTGTAATGATAATGATGTCCTTGATACACATTTTTAAAATGCAACAGTATAATGCTCTGCCTCCTACTTCTCAAATTATCAGTTGCCAGGCGCAAGCTCAGAAAGTATTCTTTTTAGAATCCCTGCAGGTGATTTTACAGTTGCACTGTAAGTTATATTTTGTATTTGTATAAATTTATTGGCTTAATGAGTTTTACTGGGTTTTTCAATTGAGACATTTTAAATACACGCTGATGTGAGATATATGTGCATAGAACTGATATAGTAAATTGCAATTTGTCTCTTGTTAATTTTTTGTTATTTGTGTATTGTTCCCTTCTCTTTCTTTCATATGTTACCAGCCCCTGAGGAAAGCCATTAAATATTACCAGTCTGAAATGCATTGGGCTAATTGGAAGAATAACACTGTGTTTTTTAAACACCCTGAGATTTTGGGATTGTCTACACAGGCCAAAAACAGCATACTCACCCTGAATCTGATCCTGGCACTCTGGATGACATACAGCAACTTCTGGGAAGGATCCACAGATTTTTGCCCTTAACACAACTTTGCCCTGCATGAAGCAAAGTCAGGGGAAAGTCTGATGTTTCTGGGAAATCCCAAAGTGGCTTAGGAGTCTGTTGGCATGTGGACAGCTGGATCAGGTCCATTTTGTCCACACACTTCTCCTCACATCAAAAGCAGCACCACCCCTCTTACCCTGCACTGAGAAGTTCAGGGAAGAGGCTCAATTCCCATGGAGTGGCTGCAGCGGCTTCCTCACTGGCTGAGCAGCTGTCATTTTTGCTTCATCAAAAATGAAGTGCTGTCATTTTTGCTGAGGGCACAAACAGGCACCCATTGTTGCTTTACCCCTTACTCATTGGTTACACAGGCACCTCATTAGGCCCTGAGGAGAAGCAATGCTGTGCCAGGCAGGCTTTCTACAGAGTTGCTTGGTTGGTAAGGAAGCGGCGGCAGCAGCTCCAATGAGGATACATCCCTTTCCCTGCACTTCTCAGTGTACTATTTCTTCTACTGAGGACAGAAACAGGATGCCTATGTGATCAATGAGGAAGGGGTAGAGTGACCACCCTCCTTCTTGATCACATGGCATGACACCCTGTTTTGACTTCACTAACAGTGATAGGCCCTGTTTGGCCAGCGGGTGAGGCAGTGGTGGTGGTGGCACTGAGAGGGGAAGGGACAGTGGGAGAAATGTGGTGTTGGCCCATTGGCCCATCTGTTCTATGGCAAGGATCCAGAACAGATCTGCACCTCTATGTGTAGCTAGAATTGTGTCAATCCAGGGTGGCTCTGGAGCATAATGCTCAGGACTGGCCCGAGATTATGGCACTGGTGTAGATGAGCCCTTTATCGTCTTCACATCCTTATCCCACACATGGAGCAGTTTCTGTGTTCACATTAAAGAATGAAGTCAGGCAAGTAGCTAGGGGCAGGGGCTGGCTGCAGATTGCAGTAGCTGTTTGTCTCCCCCCACCCAAAGACTCAAGGCAACGTGTGGGAACAAATGAATTGCCAGTCCCTCCGCATTTCACTGGGCCAGATTTCCCTTACATGTGCAGATGTCATTTTTGGGGGGCACTGAAGGAGTTCTTATTACCTTTAGAAGTGCCCAATGCCACCCAGAAAACCCTGGCAATCGCAGAGCTGACATCATTATTTCATGTCTGGCTATGGGATGAAGCCAGACACTTCTGTGATACTGACTGCTAGCTACAAAGCAATGAATGGCCATGCATGACAGCTTCGGGGGCTTTTCAGTAAGTGTTGCGGAGGTATATGTTTCAGTCTAGGGTAGGTCCACATGTGGATATTTACAACACATTGGATTGCAGCCATTGAGTGTTTTGTGGATGGAAAGGCGGTATAACCCATCTCTACTTCTATTAAGTTTGTGTATCTTCTTGCAAGATCATGAGACAAAATAACAGTGACACCTTATTCAATTTAGGGCAACATTTTAGAGGCATTGACTCCATGAACTCCTGCTTAGTGGCTTCCATCATATCTCCAAACATACTCAGCCACTGTAAGGAACATTGGGGAATATCTGTGGTCAATGGGAATGCATTTGAAACATTGCTAGAAAAAAATGGAGGGATAATGCACACAGTCTGACTACAGGAATGTCCTTCATACATTACACTTTACTTGTCCAATTTAATGTCTCAATGATAGAAGCTTCTGGCTACCCTCCCTTAATCAATACTATTGCAAAGAGAAGCCTCCTTTTAGCAGTGGTGTAAATTATCAGATATATGCAAATAGATTTGCTAATGTTAATTGCTTGGGTTGATAGGTGATTAATTTTTTTTGATTAAGATCAATCATTCTTTAGGAGTCTTACTAAGGCAATCTGCAAAGTGATAGTAATGAGGCTTGTCACCCTGTTAGCATGCCTTAACTCGCTATAAAGTATACCTGTGATGGACAAAAGTTCTACAACATAAAAAGGAAGGAACAAGAGGAGAAAGAAGGAAAGAAAGGCAATGTTTCTAGATATTCATACAGTAGAAGCAGGGCCACATTGGCCATACAGGTGAGCTAGGCAGGTAGCAGTGGTATAACAACTTAAGCAGAATATGCTAGGCTGGAAGCACAATTCTAATATCTTCTGCTGCTTCCTAAGAGTGGCCCTAGGATCAATATGGACCTTGGGATGGAAGAAATATTCATAGTCATTCATTCGCAGGTCAAAAAATGGATTTCCTGACAATCAAGAAATCCTACTGAGGAAGAGAATAGACCAATTTTCCCCTGGTATTCAATGTCCTGAAATATTGCCCAGGAATGGTACTGCAGGGAAATACACCTATTTTTCACACACAAAAACCATGTGTTTTTCTCTGCAGAATAATTCCCTGGACAACTCTTCAAGATATTCAGCTGTGGGAAAATACAGAGGAAGAATGTTCATTTTCTTGCACAGGAGGGACAAACTACCTTCATTATTCATTTTCATGTGTCAGGATGAAATAATTGGGGATTACTTCTCTATAGGGCAGTGGTCAAGAAGCATCTCCTCCCTGTGGTCAGCTTCATAATATTGCAGAATTATGTTGCTTGTGCAAAGCTATAAAACCTAGCAGTGGTACAGGGCTTCCTGCTTCCGAAAGCAAACAAAATTTCTCAAAATGTCACAAGGCATAAATTTCACATATTTATAATTAAACTACTCAACAGTAATCTGTTTAGAACCCTGTTTGAGATCTCAGCAGACAGTGTATTCTCCTGAGGAAGGCACCAGAGAGCATGTTGGGTCAAAACACATTGGGTACTTTAATTATAAATACATACCTTTGGGCATTTGGAACTTGTCTTTTGTACTCTTCTCCAGTGGATGCCTGCCAATATGTTTTTATTCTTTACCATTCCATCACCAGGGCTTGAAAAAGGTAGATAAGCCCTTACTTGTTGGTTTCTTTGCTTAGAACCATCTTGAGTTGGGAGATTATTAGACAGGAATGCAAAAAGTGTTCCTGTCCCACAATCTCCACTCCCGCCCCTTCCTGCCACAATCACCCTCCACACAGCACTTACCTCCTCTCCTGTCAACAGGGCATCCCAGGAGTGAATGGAGCTCCATTTACTTCCTGGAATGAAATCCAGCCTGTTCCCGCAAGAAGACATGAGCGTGGGAAATTCAAAGTTAAAAAAGAAAAATAAAACATAAAAGGTGACAACAAGCACAAAAACACACTTTAAAATTAACAAGTAACCTGGGGAGGGTCATAAAAAGAGGGTAGCATACCTGGATGTCCCGATCTCACCCAGAAGTGTTCTGGCAGGGACTGCCCATTGATGCTGGGATCTTGGCAGCAACATGGGGCACATTGTCACACACAAGGAAACCCAGGAAAGAAACATAATGGGGATCTATTGATGGTTTCTCCTGTCAATAAAAAACAGCACCCATGGAACAGGGGCAGAATGAGTGCATAACAAATTAGTCTGGTAAAGAAGCCCTTTTGTGATGTCCTGGTGTTGTTGTAACACCACTTTTGATGCATGTGATGATAATCTCAGAATTGTTCAGTACTGTCACAATTGGCAGTGACCTCCCAGAGTTTCAGGAAGGAGTTATTCTATCCCTACATGTAGAAATCAAGGGTTGGATCTTTGACTTTCTGGATGCAAAGCAAGTGCTCCACTCCTGTCCTATAACTCTTCCATGTTTCTTTCTTTTGTCATCTGACTGGATTATGTACAAATTTTGGGAAACTTGTGTTTTAGGATTACAACTCATAGAATCCCCAATCTTCATGGCCAGTGGAAGATTCTGGAAGCTCGATTTTTTTTCTTTTTTAAAGTAAGTCATCTAAGTTCTGGATATTTGTATGAAGATGATAATATTAAGCCAACAGTTCAAAATTCTCAGCTGTAACAACTATTCACAATATCTGAAGTTCCAAAACATGAAATTACCCTACAGAATAGTTGTGGGGTCTGAGAACTTTGAGTTCTTGGCTTACATGCTCCACTGCTTAGAAAAGTAGACCTCCTATGAGTGAAGGAAGTGGTTTAAAAGAACAAAATCAACATCTGTAGCTGAAATTTCTCACTTGCCAAAATACACATTTTTTTAAAAAACTGATAAACAAATATAATGTCTGGCTCATTCTCTTTGCTTGATAACTTAAACTAAAATGTGTATTATGACGCTGTTCCTTGGACTCAGTATATTTGACTATTCCAGTTCTCCCTGTAACTTCTGTAATTCATACACCACAAAATGTGCAGATTATCTTACATAAGAGATATAAAACTGTCAGATGGCCTGAAACCTCCTTGTGTACCAGTTTAGTGAAATATGACTGCGTTGTAAAACAGATAAACCTTAAAGTAATACCAAGGTCCTATCTATGAGACTCTCCTTACTAAATTAATACTTGATAAAGTCATACATTATTTAAAAGTATATTCTAAAACTTTGTGTTGCAGAAGTGTTCCTTGTTTTGTAAATTGTAAATAATGTTTATTGTACTGAATGTAGATGGAAGAAAAATGTAATGATATACATATTTACACACAGAGAAAAAATAATTAAGGAATGTCTTTCAAAATCAGGTCAGTGGCCAGTCTAGTTCTGAGGCATGTGGCCTCGTTTTACTCAGAAGCCTGACTCTCTTCTCCTTCTCCTTCATTGTTGTTGTTTTGGTACCTTCAAGTCAACTCTGACTTATGATTACTCTATCCTAAGTTGTTGTTGTTGGTTTTTCCCCCCCAAGTTTGCATTCCTCTTAGACTGAGAGAATATATGACTGGCCATCCAATGGGCTTCCATGACAGAAATTTATAGTTGTGTGAAATATTTAGCCTTCTCTGTCAGAGAGCTTTGGTGCTACAACAAACTACAAAATCCTGCGGCATGCAGGCCTGCTTCCTGGCTTTGGAGAGTGTGACATGGATGGCAGCAGCGGCAGCTGCAGAAATGGGCAAGTGTGACAATATGGACTCCTGCAATCCTGCAGGGATCAATCTGTTTTCCCTCAATAAGGCTGTTTTTCCTGGGTATTTTGATGAAATGGTTTAATGGGCTTTACCTCATCTTCCCCCTGTCTTTACCCCAGGTGTCATCTAGACTGACTGGGGACAAAACAGGGCAAGAGTCTTGGGCAATTTGGACTGCAGGGTTCTAAGACAGGGGCAAGATGGGGTAAATAGTCTTTTTTTTCAGTCAGATTACTAAATTATACAGATTTACATATAGGAAACACACAGCTTAACATGACCAACCAAAATCCAATATTGCAGACAATTCCATATAGAAATATATGATTGCAGCTTTGAAAAACCAGTTTTAGGACTGAAAAACTCCTGGGTATAACACATGTACTACTGATCTGTTCAAATATGACTGGATTTAGTGTAGTCCAATAGATTTTGATTTCTTTAATGTTCTTCCAGTTCTCTCACATTCTTCCTTGGTCTGTGCGTGTGTGCACATGTGTGTGTGTATAGGAAAGATGGCAATCTGTATAAAATGTGAATTTGGTTAAGTAGCTGTTATTCGAAGATATTACTCCTGCTCTGTAACAGGAACAGAACTGGGAATGACTGTCATTACTGTAAAACTAAACTAAACTAAACTAAAAACTCTACAGCCCTTACATGTAACAGCAGAGAAAACCAAAGATAAAGATGAATCCAAGTCAAGATGTACCGGTATAAAGCATTGGTTCCATTTTCTTTTTCACATGAACCAACTTTATGATTTGGAAGAAACTCCTTTCCATCTGTGTTGTGCATGAGCTTTCCCTTTGTGACTATTTTTATTTCCAATCCATAGAATTCAGTAACTCATGACAATAAACCACATATGTTGATAACAACAGAAGACACTAGCATGATACCTGAACCCAATTAAAAAGCCTATGGAACATGGTTTTGGGTTTGTTTGTTTACTTTGTGCTTAGATAAACAGTAATAATAAAATGCCTCAGTGGGTTTTGAAAGAGGCCAATTGCAAAGTTTATTTCTTTTATTCAAAAATATTAAATTCACTTTCTGCTTTTAAAAACTGCAACACTCAAAGCAATTAAGAAGTAATCCATTGCCATGCCACTAGGAGTTTATTTAAAATGAGCCAGGATACACTGGCTCCCCATCATATCCCACCCACAGATCAGGCCCTTTCTGCCCCATTACCTGGACAAAATAAGCCAGAGTCCCAATAGAATGCTGACCAGTTGCTGCAGCCGTTGCCACTATTTTCCTTGCCCTGCTGGGTCCAGGAAGCTGCCCCGCACCATGTGACAAGGCCCCCTGAATGTGACCAGCCTTGGTAACATGCAGCAGGCCTGCTGCCTCTACCCAGAACAGGAAGGGTGATCATCAGCTAGAGAATGACAGACCAGCCAGCAGGGATGGGCTCTCATTGACGTATGGGTCCCAATTAGTTTCCTCCCAGCAGAAACAGAATAAGAGTGGGTATTTTTGTAAGATGCTGTATCTTACTCTACCCTGGCTTGACCCCGTCTGAGCCCTGTTTCTGTCCTGGGGGTCCTAAGACTGCCTAGGGTCAGAATGGGGAAAATGGTCTGTGCAGATAAGGCCTCTGGCTGCAATGGATTTTAATGGAATATCAGCATTTTTTTACAATGAAGGCATAATTTCACAGGTGTGTGTGTGTGTGAGGGGTCCTAATGTTTTCATAAAGTTGTAAATAGTCTGCCCCAATATTAACAGTTTGTTGTGAAATGACAACCATTTACTATCTGGTCAATATTTTGTAACTGGACTTGGTAAGCAAGGGAGAGCAACGAGTCTCACTTTGGCATGCTCAGTTACATTAAACATATTTTAAAGCATGTTTTTACAAGAGGTGATATATATTTTTTTATTTTTTATTTTATTTATTTATTTATTTATTTATACCCTGCTCTTCAGCCACAAGGCTATCGGAGAGGCTTACAAATTGTTTTAAGCAATAGCAATTTACACATCTACACTGCATTAAGCAGTTTCCAATGTGTGTTAGCTAATTGCCCCCCACAAGCCGGGTACTCATGTTACCGACCTATGAAAGGATGGAAGGCTGAGTGAACCTTGGAGCCCCTGGTATCAAACTTGCAATGTGGTGACTTGCAGTCCTTCATTTAACCAATGCGCCACCAGGGCTCCTCTTGACAAGAGTGAAGGAGGATCACACCAGGCTTGGAACAATGTTATCAAGTATTTCATCCTTGCGTAAAAGGACAAATAATATCTGCAGGTTCCCCACCCCCATTGCAAGAAGAAACAAATATTTCTGTGCATTATTCTCCTGTGTTTGAATATCTTAAAGTGTTCTAACAGGATTATTTTACACAGAAATGCACATGGTTTCTCTTCACAGGGAATAAACTTTTTCCTCACAGGGAACAGTGTGGGGGGTGGTGGTGCTGGTTTGCACAGAAAAACGTGTCAGAGTATGATGGGATATGCACTCTGATAAATTCATGCTGTAAAGAGATACAGAGCAAAAAACCAACATGCTTGCCTACAGGGGGCATACTGGTGTAAACAAGGCTGCAGCCAGCTGGCCAATGTTATGGGAACATAGCCTTGAAGGTTTCTAATCTGAATGAGAACCGTCTGTATTGTAACCAGTTCTTAACTGTTTGTTGGACTATACAGTAGCCAATGTTGCTAAGTCCTGATTATTGCTACAGAGAGGATTCTCTGTTGATTTTCTGTTGTTTCTGTATCTATTTTAAATGTTTCAGTAAAGTTCAGTAGTTTAGGCACCACCAGAGAGTCTGTATGCCTTATTGGATGTCTTATGGCTAATGCTGGAGCACATGGGTTTTTTTTCTGCCACTCTGCCACAATTTTTGGTTGTCTGGATCTCTCTGAGTATGTACAGAGTGTCCAGTATGCTATACCATGTCAAAACATATATCCACATTATGCAAATATAGCACTATGATTCCACTTTAATTGCCATGAATTCCATAGGATGGATCCATAGTTAAGGCAGTATCAAAGCATTATAATAGAGTAGTGTAGACTCACCCTGAATACCAAACAATCTGTTGAATAAGCCCCACAAATAATTATTCGTAAACAAAGT
Organism: Gambelia wislizenii; assembly: GCA_030847615.1. Classification (NCBI taxonomy): domain Eukaryota; kingdom Metazoa; phylum Chordata; class Lepidosauria; order Squamata; family Crotaphytidae; genus Gambelia; species Gambelia wislizenii. Next base: position 41,486,828 of record JAUMIR010000004.1, read on the forward strand.
TATCAGTGAAAACTCACATAAAAACACAATATTTCATTTACAAATATTCCTTTCTAAAATTAAACCAAAAGGATAAAGCAGTGTGGGGGTGGTAGGATGACCATAACTTATAAGTGAATTTGTTTAAAGGAGCCAGGAAATGAAAATGAAAGGGGCCTGTTATTATTAAGGAGTGTTAATAAGGAAATACATAAGCCTGGAGCCTTGATGTACAACTAGACAACAAGAGGTTATGCTTGGAGTCAGGGCTATGCTAATTTGCAAAGTTAGGTCCATTTCATTAAGTGAGTAGAGAGACAGGCTGTCTCAGTCCAACAGAGAAGGATCTCATTATCCATGCAGGGAGCAAGAGATAAGAATCTTTTAATAATTGCTGGGAATTTTTTTGGTATTATGATATGGAATGCCAATTTATGCCTCTCCATGTAAGACGGATAAAATGCAGCTACCTCTGCAGTTAAAACCAATCCCCTCTGGCTGTTCCCATTAAGTACAGCAGGGGACTGGGGAGACTAATAGTTTTGCCTGGGAGACCAATGCAATAGGACTCTATTATCTGCACATCATGTAGAAACCTGTTTGTTTACAAGTCACCAGAAACTTTCATTTGGAACTTTGAGGGATAAACTATTTATGATTGCATTTAGAAGTGGTCTTTATGGCTTGACTTGTACTCTATTAAAATCAACGTTGGGTTAGTGGCAGGGGAGGGTGGAGGCATATGTGGGTTTGAGTTGAAGTTTCTGCCTTGATTACAATGAGTTTTGTATTTGTGTGTGCCTATGTGTGTGTGTGTAGGCTTTAGATACCAATTGTAGATGACGGACAAGAAAGTAGATCTTTCCCTTTCAGACTAGGGATTATAAACATAACTAGCTGTGAGCTGGAAGTTGGACTATATGGTGGCATATTTTTAGCAGTAACAGAAACTACTTTTGACAAAAATAAAATAAAAAATAAGAATATGATTGCATTAATAACAGTGGAAAACATTTACTACACAGGTTGAAGGAATTGTCTCCTGAAAAGCCTTTCTCCCCCTTTACTATCAGATATAACCTTGATTGGCTATATAACACAGATTGGAACAACTCATAGGAAGTTATCAGATGTAGTAAAAAGTACCCGAGGAGAATGCCAGGATGACGCTCCTGTCCCACAAATGGGAATCGGTTTCATATGACATCATGCTTGTTGCATTCTGTGCCAGTTAGTAAGGTGGTGCTTTTCATTGACAGGAGCTCCCCGTCCATGAAAAGTGCTGCCTTACTAACTGCTGAAGCACTGGAGCAGAATGCGATGAGCATGAGGATGTGTGAAACTGGGTCCCGTTCTCAGGACAGGAGCTTCATCCTGGCATTCTCCTCAGGTCCTTTTTGGAGGGGTCTGATAATCTCCATAGAATGTACTGCACCCAGCTTTTATGAAGACAAGCAACATGGCAGAGGAGTGGGAAGGAACCCACCTTTACCTCTCATTTCTGATGCTCCAGCTTTTAAGAAGCAGGTACGGGAGGTGGAAGGAGTCAGGGAGTCTTATTCCTCAAAACTCTCAAATGTTAAGTGCTAAGAAGGCAAAGTTTCTGGATTATTCAATTCTGGTTTTGACTCAGGGTTTGTCTACATGTGGGGCAAAAACTCCAAATGAAGTTTTACCTACATGCTTCACATTCTTGCACTCCCCCCCACCAATCCCTGAGCATTATTATACTCCACAGAGATGTGTCTTCGCTGTTCCTACTGAGTTTTGGCTGCCACCACCACCATTGACACTAATTGCAATCATTTTTAAGCCTCCAGATGCAGTTCCTGGCTGAAGGGAGAGGTTTTCTTCCTTCTCCAGCTCACCAGTGCTGCCTCTTCCACCCACTCTCTCACTTGCACATCACTTCCTGAGTGCTTCCATTGCTTTAACAGGGGGAAGTGGCCCCTGGTGCCCACAGTTGCCTACCCATAATCTAGGGCCCTCTGCACCTAAGATACCAGGGAATCCAGTTTGGATGTCTAAGCAGCAGTAGCATATATTAAAGTTCACAACAAGAAGAGCTAACAATTTATAGAAAGTACAAAATATAGCTTTTAGTCCCTTGCTTGTCACTCTAATCACAGATCTAGATGTGCCAAAGGAAGTCTTTGTCCTTTGTCCTTACTCATAGTTATTGCAGAAATCTATTCAATTCATAGCAGGCCTATGATTGATTCCCATTGAGGTTTATATTGAGAGTGTTGCAATTGAGCCAAATCTGGGCTATACTGCAATAAAAACCTTGATAACAGATGGCAGCAGGAGGGTTAGATGGATGATTTGAAAGCATTGCAATACCTTACTCCAGGCTTATCTACATACTACATAGCCAAGATATAATGACTCCTGGCTGTGCGGGTGGTCTGTTTCCCCCCAGTTACCTGGATAAAATGGACTGGAGTCCTCACAGGACACCAACCCATCACTGAAGCTGCCATCACCACCACCACCATATTCTCCACTGATGTGGAAGCCAGGCAGGGGTCCCACAACATGTGACTGCAGGCCCCTTACGTGTGACCAGCCTCAGTCACATGCTGAGGGACTCCTGGCTGGCTTCCAGGAAAGCCAGGACGATGGAAGCAGCAGCAAGGAGTGGCATGCCAGATGGACTCCCATTGACACATGAGACCCAATCTGGTTTTTCCTAGGTAAATCAGGGTACCCCAAGTATTTTTTCAAAATGCTTTATCAGCCACTATCTTGACTTTCCCCACATTCCAGGCCCATATCTGCCCTGGGGGTCATTTGGATTTCCTGAGGGTAGATTGTGTTAAAAGCCCTGCAACATTTGGACTGCAGAGCACTGGAATGGGATCAAGCTGGCGTATTTGGCTGGTGTAGACAAGACCTCCAACAGGTGTGGGGGGTAGCAGACAAGGTACACTGCAGTAAGGTATTCAAGTAATAGGTGGTCAGATTTCTGGAACTCTTTTTCATCTCTATTGTCCAAGCCTACAATAATTATTAAACCCTAATTTAATACTAATTTCAGTCCAGGAAGACAAGCTAATTAATGTGCATGTTCCAGACAATATTTATTGTATTATTTTATTAAAACCACTGATATTCTGCCCTAGACCATACAATATCTGAGTGGCTAGCAATTTTAAACAATTTCTTTTAAAAATTGAAATAAAACATTGTTTGTTTTTATTTTCTTTTTCCTTTAAAATATTTTATTTAAAGACCATCAGCCACCCAATATGGGGCCCAAACTTGGTTATAATATGGCATGCATACCCCATATTTCAAACCAGTTTTCCAAAGCAACTTATGATACAGGCATAATATGACCAGAGAGTTTAAAACAACAGTGACACCCAAATCAAAGTAATTTTAGGAGCATATTAAACAACATAACAGTTTTTAAAAAGTTAAATACATCTTAAAACCATGTACATGGGTTTGGAAAGACAAATAGGCCCAAAGGCTTTAATAAAAAGCCAGGTTTTAGGGTTAGAATCAACCCAGTGGCAGCAGCAGCTGGGCCTACAAGGGAAGGGTATGCCAGATCCAGGGCACCACAACATAGGAGCCCCTTCCATCCCCTCACGTGGTTAATGCTTCCACTTGTGATTCAGTATAGGATTTCTCATATAGCTAACATCAGAAATTCTCTGTTCCAAGCATGAGAATAGCTCAGCTCTTCAGTCTCCTTTTCACAAAGCAAAATAAGGGTTTCCATTTTTCTTCCTGGACAGCTCTATAACCACTGTTCTCCAAGGGCCATGTACAGTCATGTTGGCATGCTCTACTACCCTTCCCCACAAGATTCCATAACTGGACATATTGGACACGTTTTGGGGTCACTTGGCTGGGAGGTTAGGCAGACTGGAGGTCAGTCCAAGGTCACAAATGACCTGGGATGTGTCTAGAAATAAAATGGTGAGAAAACCCAAATTAGGATTATGTGGAAAGCCTCTTAGTAAGCACAGTTTTTAAGGAGGTATGCCCTGATCCTTTCTTCCAGCCTTTTGCATTTCAAGCAATAATTCAATAATAATAATAATAATAATAATATTTATTTATATCACACCCCTCTATGAAACAATCGGGGCGGCTTACAACAGTTAAAATATACATCCAACCCCTCAATCCCATCCCTCTTAAAATACAATTAAATAATTTAGGAATTAAAAACATACTTAAAAATATAAAAAATAAATAAATAAAAATAAAGAATAAAAATGAACAATGGACACTGGATGTGGCGAGATCAGGATAAGCGAGATTTCCTTTTTTGACAGCCGGGTCAAAAAAATCATGCAAACAAGTGATCTTCCCTCAAATCATATTTCACAGAAATTTCCCCTATACCTACCTGACCAAACATTGCTGCTGAACAATCAATGTTTTGTCTTTCCAGAACTAAAGCAATCAGTTGAGTTCATTTCCTTTGTCTATCCAGTGGGAAAGCCATCCAAGCTTTGTCATAACTAGAGTACCCCTTCAGGATATGAAATAGGGTATAAATATTAGACTCTAGACCCCAGCAAATGTGCCATAGTAGGTGAATCCAGATGCTCTCTTTCTTGGCGGACCCTGGATTGGAACTTCCTGTGCCACCCTCAGAGGCCTGTCCGAGGATCCTCACTGCACTGAACTCTCTCCTCTTCAAGACTAGTAACTATCACCCTATTTTCCTGGACTGCTCTCCCTCCATCCAATCTTTTTGTCTTATTCTGCTATAGCCTTGTATGCTTCTTAAGCATGTGTTGTGTATGTTAGTTCACTTTTGTGTTGTTCCAATAAAAATATTTTATTTCACTTTAACTGGAGTGCTCTCTACAGTTAGTACTGGTATACATAGCTGAAAAGATCCTGGAAGTTACCCTCCACTCACAGGCCTTCTTTTCAGCTAATAATCTCTCCAAATATTAAAGGAGATTTTGGCATCACGGGTGGGAATCTAAAGCACCCTCCACTTCTTAGGGTAACAGTCAGGGCAACTGGCACAGAGCAGCATGCAGCACTATTACAAGGAACGGCTAGCAAAAAGCCACACACATCCTGAGCTCCTTTTTGTTCCTTAACCTATTCCAACAGTTCCAAAAGAAATAGGGCTCAACTCTACCCAATATTTAAACGAGGGCTGCATGCTGATGTTGTTGGGTTTTGGGGAGGGTAGGGAATTGGATTCATTTTGGTTTGTTAGTGGAGTATGATTGTATAATGTACAATGTATATAATGTACAATGCATAATTGTAAATGCACTTACTGAGTCAAGAGCCAACACAAAAATGTATCAAATATATAAAACAGGGATCCTGAATGAAAATATTTCATGGGTGTTATGACACAAACATAAAACAATTGGGGAGGAAAGGTTCTGATGGTAAGAAGGATAGGAAGAAAGATAGCCAAGAAGACAATTAAAAAAAAAGAAGAAGACAGAAACCAGTCATGACAAATGCTTAGATCTCTTTTCTGTGGAGTCTGTTTTAACCTTCTCAACTTCATCCTCATGTGTAGCAGAATTTAAATATATGTATAATTCTCTCTCTCTGTGTGTGTGTGTGTGTCACCCTATATTACTTGCATCCCTCCAATAGTTTACCTCTCTTTGTCATCTTCCCTACCTCGTAACTGTTACCCTAAGAGGTGGGGTAATGCTTTAGAGACCCATCCCTGATGCCAAAATCTATGTTATTCAAACAGATGTCTGCAAGATTAGGGTAACTGCAGGGATATTTTCACCTACCATATGTATACCAGTACTAACTACAGAGGACACTCCAGCTGTAAAGTAGAATAAAGTATTTTTATTGGAAATAACACAAAAAGCATTCACACATGCAACACAAATTCCTAAGAACCATACAAGGCTGTCGAGAAGTAAGGCAGAAACATTTGATAGAGAGAGCGATTTGGCAAATAGGGTGATAGTCACCAGTCTTGAAGAGCAGAGTTTCATGTAGCGAAGGTACTCGGGCAGGCTTTGAGGGTAGCCAGGAGGTTCTGATCTGGAGGTGCACTGAGTGGCCAAGTGGCACACCTTTCTATTGTTGGGGGACTAATATTTATATAATGTTTCATATCCTGAAGGGGTGCTTTGGCTAGAAGAAAACCTGGATGGTTTCCCCACCTGATAGAGGAGGGAAACCAAAACTTAACATTGATTGCATCAATTGCTGGGAGATAGGAATTGATGGATTTACGACAACCTTGCAATGCTGGAGAGGATGGGGGGGGTCTGAGGTGAGATTTTCTTAGGAGTGGATTTGGGAATGGTCACTTAATTCTTTGGTTGAATGAATCATTGCTGAGATGCCCAAGAAGGGATTAACACATACCTCCTTAACAACTTTGTTTTACTTAGTGGCTTCCACAAAATGCTAATATGGGCTTGTTTGCCAAAATATCTCTAAGACAATTCCCAGGTCATTGTGACCTCCACCTGAACTTTTTGGTTCACCCCAACCAACCTGACCCCCAAAAGTGTCCAAGATTTCCAATTGTAAGATATCGGACTTTTTCGGAAGTTTAAAAAGCAACGCAAGCAGACCGTGAGTAAAAATCAAGCAAATATGACGCTCAACTCTCCCCGCGGTACCACAACAGTACCGCTAGAGCGCAGCGTCATCCCAAACTGACACTTTGCAGCGCAGCAGCCTCGCAAGCTGACGAGTCTGCTTGCGTTGCTTTTTAAATGTCCAAAAATGTCCATCATGGGGAAGGGGTAGTAAGATATACTAACATAACCAATGTTTTGAGTTTATCAAGCTTTCCACCTTTTTTCTTTCTTTTCTTTTCTTTTTTTTCTTTCTTTCTTTTCTTTTTTTTTTTTTTTTTTGGCTGTTTGAATCTTAACCCTGTTATCATGACCATGCAATAATTAGCAACACAGGATAGCTGGGGTACCAGAAATTTGAAACCACTTCTCCATATAGGTGAGATCGAAATTGTGTAGCATGTTTGCAAATAGAGATCCATTAGCAGCACCCAGCTGTCATGTTCACCAAGCCTTAGTTGAGCAAGGAGGTGTAGTAACACTATCTCCATTGGCATGATTATGTGCCAAGTACACCTAACAGGTTTTCTTCTTCTGTAGGTCCAAGAGGCATATGACATTGGTTTTCTTGCTGAAATTCCATTCTGTGGCAGTGAAATATTCTCATGTCTTCACTTCAAAAATCCATTTTCAATTTTAAAAAGGTGTGTGTTCCCCATCAACCTTAGATTATAGATTTGTGCTCCCAGAAGCATAGATTTACAAGTAAACAAAGTGCACAGTGAATTTGCATCTTGTCTAAAGAGGAAAGAAATGACACTTTTAAAGCAAAGGTGCCACTTTTTTTACTGTGATATGGCTGCATTTATGGAGTAAGATTGGTAATAGCAAATATGAACTAGAGGAACAAGATATGCAGGCCATGGCACACATGTTGCTTAGCCTGGGCATAGACTCACACAGGACCAGTGGATGTAAACAACTTCCTAGCAAGCAGTATTACAGTAGTGCAACTAGACTGTTGTAGACCTTCCACTTAATGGTCTCAGGGCAGGGGTGTTCATGACCATCTTGCACTCTTTGAGTTTAGAAGCACTCATTTAGCATGTATTCCACCACCACCCACCCACACCATTTCCCATCATTCCATGTTTTAAAACTGCTTCTGCATTCCTGATATGCTAAAGCAAGCAAACCTAACCAGTTGCCAGCTCTGATTATATATATTATATTGTAAGCATTTGCAGTTTAAACTTACTTAAATCATCACACCATAATAACTATGAGAATAACATGCAATCTGTTTATGCTCCCTTCATTTCAACCATATTTATAGCCATCTAAAATATATAGTAAATACACAAGACAATGTATATTTACAGTATAAATAACAATAGCAACATCTGTAACCATGTACATGCCTAAGGAGAATGCAAGGATACTGCAGCACTTAGTGCCAGCCCAGATGGGTTCTGGTATGCTCATGCTGATCTGCTTGGACTGTTTGCCACTATCCTCATCACTTTGCTTTCTCTGTTGTTGTTGTTTTTTTTTGGGGGGGGGCTCTTGACTTGAGGACTCTGAACATTAGCCTGAGTCCCAGCCCAACTTCACTACTTAGTACTGACTGTCAAGCACCCACTGATGGGCACAAATAGTCACTTTCAGCAGAACTCAAAGTCATATTGCTTTACAGTCTCCTACACACACACCACAGAGAGAGGGGGAGATTAAGAGGGGGGAACATATGCAGAAGCCAGCTGTTCAGTTCTATACCTGTAGCCTCAAACTGTTCATAAGGAACAGCCATTCTGTCCTTACTGAGGATGCCAGATGCCTGCCCTGAAGGGACAGCAGACTAACACTAACACATTTTCACCCTTGGAGCATTCACCAAATCTTTCTATAGCCTCAGTTGCCAAACACTGGTGGATTAGTGCAATGGGGTTTGTTTTGTGTGGATCCTCTGGAATTAAAAACATACATATTGGAGTTAGTATGGAGACATCTACTGGCTCAGATTTTTTGCTAACTGAACTGACTTCAGTTTCTGAATCTGTAACTAAGATTGCTCAGAAAGGAAACAGGTGCTTTGGGAAACCGAGATCGACATAGTGTGCAAATTAGAAGTAGGCAATGCTACTGTTACCCTAAATGCTAATAACATGGAAAATTCCATACGAGATCGAGTTATTACTATTTGGGGGAAATTAGCAATTACATGGCTTAGCCCATGCAAGAGGGGGAAACTTGGGGACCTTCCACCTGTGCATACCAGTCCTAGCCTGGACAGAACACACACAAAATGTAAAATTGATTATCACCTTTATTAAGAGTTTAAAAAATAACACCAATCATGCACACATTCATACAGAAGGCATTCATACAAGACTAACAAAATAAAGTGGGAGAGGTTTGAGATAGAAGAATAGCAAGGGAAGTTTCAATGAGCAATACAACACCTTTTCCTGAAGAGATGAGTTTACAGAGGAAAACCAGCAGGACAGGGCTCCAGATCTGGAGTGGCTGCACAGATGGACAGAGTGTCCTCAGGAAGGGGATTTGTGAGCATTTGAGTGAAGTTTTCAAGGGGGTTAAATAGGAAAAAACTGACTTCTGGAGATGGAATTTTGAGTGGAAAACAATGAGTTCCAGGAGTGTTCCATGATTAAAAAATGGATATGATAACTATCCTATAATGTGTTGTACGTTTAATTGAATAGCAGTGGCTACCTCCTTTAGTGCCAGGCTTGGGGATCAAGATAGGTGTTGCTTACAGACAATGGTAACTCCAGCTACAGATAATGGGATTATTGTCTGACACCAGATGTGCCCAGGAAATACCATCTTACCTTAGCTTTAATTTTCCAGTGGGGTTCAGGTCTACTGACTATCTGTTCATGCAGAAGGCCACTTTTGAATCAAATTATTAGATATCTGCCAATTATTGGAGTGGGGTGGCACTCATATTAGGTTTGGTATCACTACAACTTTATTGAAGCATATTCAATAATATGCTTTATTGAAGCATATTAGGTTTGGTATCACTACAGCTTTATCCAGGTTCTGGGTACAATAAATGTACAAAGAGGGGGAAATGTATACAGAAGTTAAGAAGCAATTAAAACAACATAAAATTAAAACCAGTTAAAAACACAAACCATTAATGAACAATAACAACAAATAAAAGTCTAACACTTTATACAAGGCTTATATCCCCTAAAATATCTATTCTCAAAGGCCTATTGGAATAAAAAGGATGTTACTTGCTTATGGAAAGATAGTAGGGAGGGTGCCAGTCTAGCTGCTCTGGGAAGCAGGTTCCAGAGTGAGGTAGCAGCTATTGAGAAGGTCATCTCTCATATTCCTATCTGTTAGGGTGATGGAACAAAGAGCAGAGCCACCCCAGATTTCAAAACACAGGCAGGTTCATAGAGGAGAATGCAGTCCTTCAAAAAATCTGGACCTAAGAATTAGTAAGGCATCATCACATAATGTGGCATGTTCCTAGTACTGTCAATTTTTGTAATTCTGCTATTGTGATCCTAAATATAGCAATATCATTTGGCTGTTTTGTCAGCCTGTTTGGAATTGCTCTCAGAGCACCAATCACTACAAGGACCTAGTTGCCCCTGCTCCCCCCGAGATGTTGAATCTCAATTTGTAGATCTCAATCTTTCATAATCTTTTTCTCTCTTTGTCTTCAATTCTTCTGTCCATAGAGCTTGCCACACATATAATTCAAACTTCCTTTTTATCAGCCACAGTTCTGTCTGCATATTATGTACTTATTGTTTATCAGTTTGAATCTTAAAGTCCCATTTTGAGATTTGATCAGCTGTGACTTTTAAACAACTACTTGGCCTACTGAAAGAACCATTGATATTGATGAGTAATTTTAATATTCTTGAAGCAAGTAATACATTTTCTAGTCCTCCTCTCTAGAACTATTTCTCCATTCATTCATTCATTCATTCATTCAAATAATTACATCTCATCCCATATGAAAGATAAGAGATCGTGGTGCAGATAAGAAAGGATTTTTAAACAGTATGGACAGTATATACTTTATCAGATATTCGCAGCCTAGTCAGACCATGATTCCTGGCCCCCAAAGGCTTTGGTGAAGGGCCAACTTTTAATTTAACAGTAGATGAGGCTAAGGAGACAACAAATTGGGCCCACAAGTGGTGGGCATTCCACAACCCAGGTGCCATAGCAGAGAATGCAGAGGCAATATAGTTTCATTTCGTATTAGCTGGCAATTCTCATAAGCAAACTTGCCAATAAATTATATTTCCCCCACCTCCCCAACTACTGGGTAATTCTGCCCACTCTCCTGAAAAAAACATCAGTGAACTTTCCCTCTCCCCCAATCTTTCTACCTACAAATAAGATGAAGAATTCCAGAAGGCAAGCTTTGTTCAACCTTACAAGCTTGGGCAACATCAGTTCCTATTATCACTTCTGACACTGGGTAGCCTTCTTCCAGACCTTGGAAATGCTAGTTTTGGGGTATAGCTGCCAGAATCTCCCAGCCCATGGGCCATGTGAATGTGGGTTTCTGGCATCTATAGGCCGAAAGAAAGGTTTTCCAATCCATGCCTCCTCCCCCCAACCAGAATTATGAATGTATCTCTGTTCGCTGTAATGCAACACAGCACACTGGGTATCCTGAATGGAACACCTTCCTCCATAGAACCCACCTGTCACAATGAAATGTATTTTTCTACTAAAGAATAAACCAGCCATTTCTGTTTTAGTCCCCCACCCATTGCAACTATACAGCAGAAATGAATCTGTGCAAGAAGGCTTGATTCCATCTTCATGTATTGGTTTCCATGTGACAGAGCAGCAGGGAAGGAAAAAAAAGTTTGATACTGAGCAGACGGTTGCTCCCCAAGGACATTAGATTACATGAAGGAGCTTGGAATACTTCCATTTGCAAATTCTCACTCCGGCAGTTAATTTGGCAATGACAGCTCCATGAGGCCCACAAGCAGAAAATAACAAAAATGAACACTGGCTTTATGTTTCTCAGAGAGGGGGGGAAATCCACTTCTTGAACTATGCTGCCTTCAAATTTTCAACCATAATCTCTAAAACTATTACTAGACATTCTTGCCTTGGGTACTTACATGGCATTTTCATGCCTTCTGTGGTATTATTAGAACAAAGCTTGATAAAATTATGTTTGGGACTACCACAGTCCTCCACCCCACATGATTCTAGGAGTTATAGTCAAAAAATATAACATTTCTAAGGCCTGTATTAGAACACCTGCTGACATACAAAGCTGCCTTGTACTGAGTAAGACATTTATTACATCTAGTTCAGTATTATCTACACTGCTGGCAGAAGTCCCCCAAGGTTTTGGAAAGCAATATTTCTGGAGTTGCCAAACTTTGAACCTGTTTCCATTGTGCTATGATTCCTTTCCCAAAAACAATTTACAGGTGAAACTAAAGAGGTTTTCATATCATTTAGACCCTCTGTTCTCCCAATAAGGATGACTCAATCATCCCTTTTCTGAACAGTAATCACTTCCTGATGTATCAAATGCATGATAACCATTCCATGTCTGGAGAATTTATTCCTCTGTGACCATCAAATGCATGCATAACTTCTTGGTTTGATTAACAGAAGGCAACTACAGTGTGTGTGTGTGTGTGTGTGTGTGTAGTGGTATCATCCCTGGTACATCATGCCATGCAGCTAAAAATGAAACTGGCAGTCATTTTCAATTTCTATTTCTGGCCAATATCTATGACAGGTGAGAATATGAGTAGGGGAAGGAGCTTCTAACTATGTACACCTCTTTGAGGCTTCTAGGAATGTGTCCACACTGCAGATATATTAAAAAAAAATACTATGTCCCCATCTACACAATAGAAAAAAAATCAATTTGGGGGTAAAAAAAATCCAAAACGACAGCTGTTCCTATGCATACGACCTGCCTACATGATTTTTTACCCCCCCCAAACTCTGTATGACCCCCCCCTTGCCCAGCTGGCTGGAGCGAGCAATCCAAGCAGTAGTTTTAAATTTCCCAACACTTTTTTTTTAAAAAAAATTGTGTTTTGTGGACAATCGGTTTTCCCTATTTACAATGTAAAATAAAAATGAATATATGTAAAAATCTCCATTTCATAGACTTACCGGACTCTTGCTTAGCCAGGAATCCAACATGGCAGCTGTTCCCAATTCCCTTCTTTGCTAGCCCCACCCTCTTTGCTAGCCAGCCAATCAGATTACACTGCCTGTTTGAATATGTGTGAACGGGTTGTATAGACCGTCAACAGTACGAACGGCTGTATGGATTTTAGCCCAAGATTCACTAATGCTCCCAAATGCTGAATCCACATAGTTTATGGGGGATTCGCTAGCTCCCTTCCAAAAGACACGTATGCAGCCGAATGGCCATGTGCACACGAGTGATCTTCAGAATGCCATACGTATTTTTTTTTTTACCATGTAGACAGCCCCTATATATTCATCCTACAGAATTCTGGAGTTTGTAGTCTGGTGAAGCCTAGAGAGCTCTCTGGTAGAACACTGTAAATCCTTCACCAAATTACAAATCCCAGGATTCCATAGGAGATAACCTAGTAGTTAAAGTGGTAGCAAACAGCTATAATTGTGCACTGTGGGTACACGTCAGCTGGAGTGGATTTCCCCCCTGTTTTCAGGAGATTTTTGTCCCTCAGAATTAGGGAGGTGGGGGCAATGGAGGGTGTGTTGAAGGTAAGGGGCTGCAAAAATACCCTGGGGTTCCACGTGGCTCAGAAATCAGTTTCCCTGGGTCTAGATTAAAATTTGCCATAAAAGCTGACCCACAATAACATTGTTTTTTTGTTTTTTTTAACTGCTGTCAAGCTGACTTCATATTATAATAACCGTATGAATGAAACTCCTCCAAGTCACCCTATCATCAACAGCCCTGCTCAGGTTTTGCAGACTCAACACTGTGGCTCCCCTGATTGAGTCCATCCATCTGTAATGAGGACTTCCTCTTCTCCTACTTCCTTCTACCTTACCAAACATTATTGCCTTTTCTAGTGAGTCATGCCTTCTCATGATATGTCCAAAGTATAACAAAGTCTCAGTTTAGTCAGCTTGACCACTAGGGAGAGTTCAGGCTTGATTTGCTCTACGGCACATTTATTTCTCTTTCTAGCAGTCTATGGTATCCACAGAACACTTCTCTAGCACCAAATTTCAAATGAGTTGAATTTCTTCCTATCAGCTTCCTTCACTGTCCAACTTTCTTAAGAGATACATAGAAACTGGGAATGTGGTGGCATTGAACAATCCTGCAGGACTCCTTCCTGGTCTTGGAGAGAGCGATGCGGAAAGCTGCTACAGCGACAGACTGGCATGCTGGTATGGGCTTCTGTGGTCATGCTTGATGTGTGTTTTTTCTTGGCTGAGATAGTTCTTCCTGGGTATTTTGCTAAAACATTTTATCAGGCTTTATGCTATCTTCCCTCCTTCTTAACCCCACCTTTGTCCCAGGGGTTGTGATGACTGCCCAGGGGCAAAACAAGGCAAAGCTCTGCATTGTTTGCAATGCATGATTCTAAGATGGGGGCAAGATGGGGCAAATAATCCATCTAGACAAGACCTTAGCTATTGAAAAGGATAAGATTCCACCTCATTCTGTCCTCTTCCTCCTGCTGAGTTAATTGAGTGCAAAGCACTTTGAGCACAGTTTGAAGAAATTGAAGTAAACTAAGGAATAAGGAAGGAAGTGAGAGGGGGAGAGAGAAACTGCAGCATTCTAAAAGTACCCGAACAAGTGGGATGACAGAGGATCAATCAGGACTGTCCCTGCCAAATTGGAACAGTTGGAGGGTATGCAAAAATATGCTTTGGATGAACCATATAAACCAGGATTACATACTGTTGTTTGACCCCGTCCACTCTCAGTATACTTAAATATGTCACATTTGTAGAAATGAAGAAGGCTAGTCAAGGCAGAAAGGAATAAGGATCATATAAGAAAGCAATATTCCTCCATGAATACCCTAGCTCAAAGTAGGTGAAGATATCTGTACTCAAAAGTGTCATACATTGATCTCAACAGGATTTTTTTCCTAAGCATCTGTGCTCAGGATTGTAGTCTTAATAGATTGTAATCCTTAATTGAATCCTACTCATTCACTTGTGAGTAGGAAACTTTTGAGCTTCTACATCAAGGCTTTTTGAAGCTCAAAGCTTTGGATACTCACTAAAACAAATAAGGCAGCCACCAACATTTTCTTCCTGCAAATATTACAAATCTGCATACTGGGAATTTAAAAAAAGGATTTCAATCTGATAAGCATCCAGTTGTATAGCTTATGTTTTACTACACAACTTTGCACCTTTTTCCTGGAGATTTCTCCTTTGGCCCCACTAACTCACAGGGGTTTGATAACAATCTTTTTTTAACCCCATGCACTCTTTCCCCACCTTTTCGGTGGTGCCAAATTCATGTACACTTCATTTCCAAAGTCATGCAGTGCCTAAGGAAAGCATTTGGGAGTGTTTATGGGCCAGTTGAAGTGTAATGATTTAGGAGATGTTTATAAATGTTTATACTGCACAGATTAACATTCTCCAGGGGCTTCATAATGAAGAGAGCTCCAACTGGAATCAAACCAGTCAGTTTGGCCTGTATGTGTATGAATGAATCCTGCTGGGCTTTACTCATAGGCTATTTACATTGTTTGAAAGGATTTCCTGAGATCATGCTCCTTCAGCATTTTATTTTGCTAGAAGCAGAGAAAGGAACAGTGCAACCCTGGTGTGAATGTAGGTTGGAACCAACATACTAGTAGTGTGCCATTTGGGACTGCCATTATTAATCAAACATTACTCAAGACAATAGGATAAAGCTCTTTACAAGGCTGCTGAGCCTCCTTTGTGTTTAATTCGGGGGGGGGCAGTCCACTAATCTTGATGGATGAAGACTCTCTAAGGACCAGTGAACACATTTGTTCCTGTGTAAGAGGAAGAGAGACACATAAATGGAGGGTACTATTTTAGTTTTTTTTTCTCAGAACAAAATAGCATGAGTCCCAGTCCAGTATTATATTCAAAAATGTGATATGCACAGATGATAAGTACCCCCCCCACACACACACACTGGGACTATGGAGATTATCAGACAGGAACACACAAATGTTCCTGTCCCACTATAAAAAAAAGTCCCTGTCCCAGCAGAATAGCCAAAATTATCAGACCTACCTTGAGTAGCGTTAACAGGCAGCCTGGGCATGAATGGAGCTCTAATGAAGCTCTGTTCACTTCCTGATTTGAAATCTTGCCAATTCTCACTAGAAGATGCGAGTCTGGCAAATTTTAAAAATGAAAAATAAAAATAAAAACAAAAAAGCACATAGAAGCACAGAAACATGCTTTACACAGTACAAGTAACCTGGGGAGGTTCATAAAAAGAGTGCCTGGTTTTCCCGATCTCACCTAGTAGTGTCCTGGCAGGACTGCCCATTTATGCTGTATTCATGGGGGACATGAGGTTTCAGACACCAGCAATGCTGGAACCAAAATGGAATGGGGGAATCTATTGATGGCTCAGCCCATCAATGAAAAGAAACACCATAGTGATGCCAGCAGAACGCAAAAGAAAGACATTGTCTGATATTGGCAGCCTTTTGCGTTCCTTTGGCAACATTCTCACACCACATTTGCTGCATTTGATAATCTCCTATGACTATGCTGTGCATGTACGTGCTCCTACCATGCATCAGGTCTACATAGGCATGGCCTTAGAACAGAACATTTGCTATTACTTACCATTTCCTGGGGGGAGGGAATGGAGGGGGGATTCAATTTCACCCTTTAAATTCTCCCAGTGCCTAGTAGATCAGTATTAGTGCTATTTGATCACCCCTCCAGAAAGTCCTACTCTGCCACCTCCACATACCATGGAGGTGGTCCTGGACTCTCAGCAGATCCTTATCTACCATGGTGTAATATTTTAAAGTGTTGGACAAGATGTGGGGAGATCTCAGCTCAATTCACTATCTGTCTATGAAACTCTTAGAATAATCTTGGGCCAACTGCTAACGGGTTGACAGTAGTCTAACTTTCCTTATACGGTTGCTGTGGGGATAAAAATGAGGAGGACCATGTGTGCTACTGTAAGCTTCTTGGAGGAAAGGCAGGGTATAAAATGCATACACACACAAACACAAACATACATAAACAAGCCTTTTCATGTCTTGTTGTGTAGCTCTGCTAATTCCCTTGGTGGATAGGCATGATTTCATCTGTCCATATGCATGCCTGCTTTATTGAGGATTTACTTTTCCTTCTTTGTATAAAGAGAAGATAGCACATGACAGTCACTTACATTCAAGAAATGATTTGTTGATTGAAAGCACATAGAATTAGCATTTCCAGTTCCTTTTCATTCTGGGCAGCTCAGGGAGAGAATATAATAAAGTAGAGATGCAACAAAACTGTCTTGTCATTCCTGAAACATAATTCACAATGTGAACTCAAAAATGATAATAAAAAAAACATGGTGACCTACTCCAAAACTAGCCCCCTCCAAAATATGTACTTTTTCCTACAATTCCTTTCCTTTTCAAGATGAGGAGCCTTCTTCCTTTCAAAAGATGGTATGGTGGCCTACTAAAAGCTTCAGCAATGGTGTTACTTAGAGCGACCCTTTAAAAATGTAGTATGTGGGGAAATAATTATTCTAATGTAAAAGCAATCTTGTGTACACCATTCACATCCTAAGATAAGTCTAGTTTTTTTCCCTGCATGCTTCTGTCCTCCCTTTCTCTTATTTCACTGGGCACTTCCAGCCAACTGGAGTGCTGGGTCATTCAACACATGACCTAATTTAAATTTTATTGCTCTTTGAGAGACTCCTTTAAGTTAGAGTCTCCATGTAGCTGTAGCTATCTTTGCCATCTTCCTTTAGCCATCTTTGCCATCTTTTCTTAGCCATGCTGCTGCTATGAAACCATGCCATGATGTTTGCTTTTCAAATCACCATGTAGCCTTCTACCGCTAAAGGCTGGGTGAGTCTTTCTACCCTAAATCATCCTAGTTAGTTAGGAACTCTTTTTAAAGTTTGTTTTAGTATGTATATTTAGATTGATATACCTTCAGTAAACTTTTGATTTGCATTTTTAAACTGACTCCTTTGTTTTTGTAATGAGTCTAATTCAATGGGTGATCAGATCAGACCACAGACCTCTGAATACACTTTTAAATGTTAATTGAGCTTGTCTGTCTCAGCATTCCTAAGCATCACTCTGCATCACTTTGAAAATAAATGATTTTAACTCCTTTTTAAAGAAGATATTTTTATTGCTTTTAAAAGGGCTAGATCCCTGGAATTTTTAATACATTTTTATTTTTAGACTCATTACTCCTACAAAAAACAGCACAAGCTGTGGGCCATGAGAGAAAACTGAGACTGCAGTGTTCTCAACCAAATAGGTCATGTACCACCAGTACCAACAGACATTCACACTGCACAATTATAGCACTTCGATTTCACTTTAATTGCCATGACTCCATCCTACGAAAACCTGGAGTTTGTAATCTGATGAGGTTCTTATAAATTCTGTTATGCACACTCTTAAATCACAGCATTAGAAGTCTTTAGTAGAGAATTCTAAGTATCTCACTATATTACAAATCCCAGGATTCCACAGCATGGAGCCAGGACAATTAAAGTGGTATGAAACCAATACAATTGTATAGGATGGATTCTCCAGTAATCTGGATGGGATGTTAGGCTTTCATAACAATTATTGTATTTGAGTTATAAAATAAAATTTATTCCCAGTATTTTTATGTACATTTGGCCTTCTAGATCTGTGGATTCTGCATCCATGGATTCAACAATCCATGGCTTAAAAATAACATTCCCCCCAAAAAATTACAAAAAGCAATCCTTGATTTTGCCATTTTATATTAGGAACACCATTTTATTTATGCCATTATATTTAATGGGACTTGAGCATCCACAGATTTTGGTATCCACGTGAGGTGTGTGTGTCCTGGAACCAAATACTAGCGGATACCAAGCCCACTGTATCATCCTTGTATTTCACAGTTACTGTAGCTGTGAAATTTATACTCAAAAAATAGTGTTACAGTTTTCAACTACTAATGAAATTGTTGTTGTTGTTGTTGTTGTTTGTGTTTATTCTCAACAATACTACCAGATGTTTATGTCCTTAAAATTAATATAAATGAGAAATATCCCCTAGGAAGATGTATGTGTTCTCCTTGGGAAAAAAATGGCTTTTATATCTGTCATGCCCCAAAAGGTCAGGTTCTTTGACAGGACCACTGGTGAAGCATAACACATCAAACATTGAGAATCACCTGTTCTGAGGTAAGGAATAATCCTCTCTCTCCTTCTAGCTTCCAGTTCACCACCACCACTCATTTTGTTAACTGTGCTAGACAAAGTATCAAAGTTCTCTGTGTTTTCCCTTGTGTGAGAAAATAACTGGTTCAAAGAGAGCCAGGAGGCAATTTTCATTAGGAAAAGAACAAAGGAGAAAATAGTTAAATCTTCCCGGTTCTGTTGGATTTTAGTCCCTACCTCAGCTTTTATTAAATGAACAACAGGAAGGAAGGAAGGTAGATAGACAGATAGATCATGGATCACCCATGTCCAGTTCTAGTTTGGCACTGAGTCCCAGCCTTACAGATGATTATGGAAACAATAATTGATATTACAAACTGAAGTTTCTGCAGAACATGCACATTGACAGGGTTACAGAGAAGACTTCAAAAGATATACAGAATTAGGCTAAACTGGATGTGAACATCTGTAGGATAAGTGCTCAATTTCTTTGATTTTTTTCTAAGAAGAGCTTTCCAAAATCCACATATTTCTAAATGAATTTAATGGGGAGAAAGTGAGATTTAAGAGTTAAAATTGAGAGAAGGTAGAAAGTCCAAACATATTTCGGTAGAGTGGAGAGGTTATACACAACCAGGGAGAGCCAGTAGCTGTTTTCCTGAAGTGGAGGCAAAACCATGGTCAGGCCTGGCACCGGGACACCTCCATGGTGCTCTGAGCTAGGTAGATAGGAAGCAGAGGAGGGAAGAAGGTGAAGCCCACAAATTGGCAGAATGTATCAGGATAAGGAGACTAGATGGGGAGGCCATGCCATCTCCTCTGGGAGGAATCTGTTACAACCTATGAAAACAAGGCTCTTGGTGACCTCCCAGAGGGCCTTCTCTGCTGCCACTCCCAGATTATGGAATGGCCTGCCGGACGAGATCCATCTTAGTACCACCTTAGACAGCTTTTAAAAAGCTGTCAAGATGGATCTTTTCCGGCAGGCCTTTCCTGAATAAACTATCCCAGCCCGAAGACTCGGCTGTCCTTTTCCTTTCAGCTGCCATTGGATTTTTTTTAAATTATTGTATGTTTTTAATTTTTTTCTAATTTAATATATTTTAATTATTGTATGTTTTTAATCTCTTCTAATTTAATATTATTTTAAGGAGTGGGTGGGCTAGGGTACTGCAATTATGGAGTTTTTATATTGTAAGCTGCCCCAATTGTGTCGCAGAGGGGCGGGATAGAAATAAATTTTGTTGTTGTTGTTGTTGTTGTTGTTGTTGTTGTTATCTATTGGACAGATTTAGGCAGGTGAGGTAGAACTTGTTACCTGAGTTGTGTGGGGTCTGTGAGTATCCCACTAATGTCTGAAATTAATATGAGGAATATTTAATTAGCTCAAAATGGCAGTGAAAGGCTGGGTAATGGCAAGATCTTTTGACCTATGTATAGCAGTAGTAACAGAGGAGACTCTAAGCCAATACTTACAATTAAGTGATCTTTATTGGAAATTAATAATAACAGCATTCACACAAACACTCAGGTTTCCAGCAATCACACAAGGCAATCAAATATAGTAGGAAGTATTTAGATAGGAGAACAGAGTAAGGGAGTTGTGGGTTATACTATACCAATCCCGTAGAGCTGAGATTGCAAAGTAAACTGACAGAGAAGAGGTCATTTATGGCAGAATGGTGACACAAACTGACATGGAGTCAGAAAGCAGGAGATTTGTGCACACTCAGGTGGTGTTTTAGAGTGATATTTATATGTGATAATTTCCCTGAAGGGATGGAATTTTGAGTAGAATACAAGGTTTCTCGGAGTTTGTCAGGACTAGACAAAGGGTGCTCTGGAAGAATAAACTATCATTAACGGGCAACATATTTAGAACTGAATTCTATAAATAGGAGCAGGCAAGGTCTATTGTTGGAGGGGAAGGGGAGGGGAAGAACCCATTTTAAAAGCATCATGGACTCTGCTATCTTTGAGTAGATTAGTGAATGATTCACCTCCAGGTGTTAACTCTGACCTGAGTATTTGTTTGGGGAATTTCCAAAGGCCCCTGCTTTGTTTATATGTGACCTCCAACCTTGGTATTTGGGGGATTCCTGGTTTACCTGCTAACCACATGCAGGCCATATTAAGCCAAATTATTAAATATCACAAATTATGTCATATTCCAAGATGGGGGCTGTCAGAGTAGATAACACTATTCTGGTTTATCTAAGCAATCACTGGGTGCGGCTATACGATCATAAAAAAATCCGTATGGGGGGCAAAAAATATGAACAGCCTGTCGTTCATAAGCATACGAACCGGCTATATGATTTTTAACCCCCCTAAACTCCGTATGACTCCCTCTTCCCGAAGCTGGCTGGAGCGAGCAAGCCAAGTGGCTGTTTTAAATCTCCCGCCGCTTTTTTTTTTTTAAATAAGGTTCCTGGTTTGCGGACAGTCGGTTTTCCGTATTCACAATATAAAATAAAAATAAATAAACATATAAATTCACTGACTTACTGGACACTCGCTAGCCGGGAAACCAACATGGCGGCCGCTCCCAATTCCCCTCCGTGCTAGCCCTGCCCCCTCTACTCAGCCAGATTACCCTGCCTGTTTGTATGTGTGCGAACAGACCGTACAGACCCTTCAGCCATTCGAATGGCGTACTGATTTCTCTTCGTGATCCGCTTTCCCTCCCGAATGATGCGTGTACGTATTTCAGGGTGGAAAACCGCCCCCCCCCTTTTGCATTCATGTGCATCCGAACAGCCGTTTGTACTGAAGCGCAAACTTTCCCACACCGTACATATTATTTAAATCATGTAGACGGTACCACTGTGTAGCTGATTCTTGGTTTTTTGGCAGTAAATCCCAAAGGGCACGGCAGATGGACCCAAGATCACTTGATTCGGCATATAGTCCAATCTAAATGATTCAACAAGTGTGTGCTGATTCTTTCCCCCTCTGTCCAGGGGTGGATAATGTATGTATCAAGAAAGACATTGGTAAATGGTTAACCCAACTTGCAGTGTTTAGCTTTTCCTTTCTAGGTGTAGCTTACAGATTTGCCCTTCTAGGCAGAGGAGTTTGGTTCTTTACAAGTCTGGCTTTGCAGCCTTGTTTGTGTTGTTGAGTTAGGATTTTTACCTCTCCCCCCGCCCCAAGAGGCCCTCATCTTTAATAGCAAGTGGCAGGCAGATACAACATGATCCCCTCTATAAATAAAATTGCTATATGTATTGAATAAGTCACTTCAGATGACAGAGAATTTCATATGGTTTGTTTATGATAAGCATTTCTCAAACTTTATAACTCCTTCATAACTTTGACAGGAAGAATTTGAGATGTAAAAACATCTCTTTTGGAGGTAAAAGAAACCCAACAAATTTACCCATCTTTAAACATCCCCATCAAATATGGGACCCTGAATTTCATACATTCCACTTGCCTTGATTCCCTAAGAGTTTACTGTTAAAAACAGTGAATTCTTCCTGCTTCTTCACTTTGAAAAGACTGGAGTTGTGACAAAGAAAGGCATAAGACAGGCTTTACACACAGATGCTTCTGAGTTAAACCCATGCATTCAAAGGGGCATTAATTTCAATTAATTATGGTGTTATATTAAGATGATAATCAAACAATTAAAGAGCTCTTTGCTTGATTAAACAGTGCTGTTTTAGCTCATTGATCAATCAACCAATCAATTACAAAAAAAGGGTCAGTAACACAGGAATATGGTTGATATAGTTTTACTTCATGTATGCTTAAGAAACGTACCTCTCCCTCAGATCATTGGAGGGAGGGCGTAGTTATGTCAAGAGAAGTTTCAACTGTTCAGCAGATATTCAGAATCCCTACAATTCTGAATTCCTACAATTTATCCAAAAGCTAAATGACCTTAACAATGGATCTGGATTGCAAATCAAGATTGATAGGGAATTAGTCAGGAATGACCTAGCTAACTTAAATGAGTTCAAATCTGCAGGGCCAAACAAACTTCATTCCAGAGTACTGAATGAACTTGCTGATGTACTCTCTGAACCACCTGACATAATTTTTGAGAGATCTTGGAGAACAGGTGAGGTGCCAGAGGACTGGAGAAGGGCAAACGTTGTCCCTCTCTTTAAAAAAAAAGCAGAAAAAAAAGAAGGTCCAGGAAACTACAGACTAGTCAGCCTGACATCAATACTGGGGGTGCGGGGAGAGGGATATCAGGACAGATTATACAAAAGTATGCCTGCAAGTATCTTGATGACAATGCAGTGATCAGTAGGAGCCAACATCATTTGGCAAGAAAAAAATCCTGCCAAATTAATCTTGTATCTTTTTTCAACCAGATCACTAGTTTAGTAGATGATGGGAATGCTGCAGATGTCATTTATCTGGATTTCAAAAAAGTGTTTGATAAGGTCCCCCATAAAATTCTGATTAAAAACTGATTACATGTGGAATAGATTGGAACACTATCAGTTGGATCCATAATTGGTTGGAAAATCATACTTAAAGAATCATCAACATGTGTTTCAAGCTGGAAGAATGTCTTGAGTGGAGTACCACAGGGTTCTGTTTGAGGGCCATTACTCTACAACATTTTTATCAATGACTTATATGACAGGGTAGAGAGAAACCTTATCAAGTTTTCAGATGACACAAAACTGGGAGGGGTGGCTAACACATTGGAAGATAGGAACAAAATTCAAAAGGACCTAGATAAATTAGAATATTGGGCAGAATGAAATTCAATAGACACAAATACAAAATTCTATATTTTGGCCACAAAAACCAAATGCACAGATATAGGATGGGGGATCCATGGCTCAGCAGTACTACATGTGAAAAGGATCTTGGGATTGTTGTTCAATATGAGCTAGCAGTGTGATACTGCAGCAAATAAGGCAAGTACTATTTTAGCCTGCATTAATAGAAGCATAGGGATTGTCTAGATGGTGAAAAAAACCCTCATAGAATTCAAGAAGAATACCCTTTGTCCCAATGAGATCCTATGGTGATTCACCGTATTCGGAAGGACAGGAGCCAGAAACTCCAAAAACTATGTGTGAAAAGCCTTCGTGGCTTCTCCTGAGTTTTTGTTTTGTTTTGTTTTGTTTTTTTAAATGCAGAGGAATTGTGCATTCCTGCTTGTTAGGACAACTGAATTGCATCATAGCGCATTAGCAGATAAGAGCAGAAGAGGAAACTAGTTGGTTGGACATGAGCAGGAGACAGGTTTGTCAGAACAAAGTGGCCAGAAACACCATTTTGGAGTTTTGTGGTATTGATTTGTGCAATTTTTCGCTGTGCTGAGGCAATCAAACAGCTTTTTTAAATGGAAGGTCAAACTTGCGCACCTTAGATTTACAGTAAAAAAAAATAATACTGTGCATTGGCGGCAACTTGTGGAGAATAATAATGTGAATAATTTACTCCCGGCCACCATCTTGATTTGTAGGCATAGCTCAGTGTGAAACATGGATAGCTTCACACACCAGCGATTTTGCCAAAAAAAAAAAACAACAACATGGAGACAAACGAACACTTCTATGAATTTGTGTTAATGTTCAGTAATCAGCATTATATCTTCTTGGCTAGACAAACCCATAGTTTCCAGGTCAAGGGAACTAATAATCCCATTATGTTCTGCTCTGGTCAGTTCTCATCTGAAATACTGAATTCAGTTCTGGGCACCTTATTTTATTATGCATATAGACAATTTATAGCAGGTTCAGAGAAGGGTGGCAAGGATGATAAAAAGTATGGATAACAAAACATATGAGGACAGTTTGAATGAGCTGGACATATTCAGCTTGGTGAAGAGAAGGCAGAGGGCCTGTCTACACCAGCCAGAGTACTCCATGTTCTAGCCAGAGTATTCCAACCCTGGGCCTGCAGAGTACCCCCTCGCATTACCTGCCCTCCCATTGTGGCAATGGAGGAGTGGCCACACACACCCACAACCTGTGGGTGAACCAGCACTTCTCTTCCCTGTGCCAGTCGCATCTTCTGAGGCCAGGAACAAGGTGCCTGGCCATGGTCACATGGCTGGGTGCCTTGCAATAACCTCGGCAGATGTGACACATGCACCTGGCCAGTAAATGGCTGCACTGGGCACCACATGGACCACATGTACAGATACCACCACTGTGGTAATGGAACTCACCATTTTTGCCAGAAAAAAGTACAGCAAACAGTGAGGTTTCCCCCCCCCCCACTATGCATCCACTCTGTTATAAGGGGTGTTTGCTGAAGATTCTTGTCAGAACTGCCTGGACATCATCTGGACAGTTTGGACTAGGATCAGGGCAAAAAACCTGCATCTCCTGGACCTCTGGGCATGGGAATGGAGGGGGGCATTTCATTTGGCCCATGAAGAGAAGGCCTGAGGGGTGACAAGATTGCCCTCTTTAAATACCTCAAGGGCTGTCAACAGAGAGGAGGGGAAAGGCCTGTTCTTTGCTGCCCCAGAGGGTAGGCCCAGGTTTGACATTACAAGAGAGGAGATTTCAATTGTACTTTAGAAAGAACTTATTGATAGTAAGAGCAGTTCAGCAATGGAATTAATTGCCTAGAGTGGTGTTGGCCTTTCCTTCTCTGAACAGCTTCAAAAAGAGTCTGGACTGCTGCCTGTTGGGGATGCTTTAGCTGGAGATCCTTCATTGAGCAGGGAGGTAGACCTGATGGCCTATATGTAGGGTGGCCATAATTCTCTGCCACATAACTGGACACAGCACCCATAGGTGCTCTGGGGGGAGGAGGAGGGATCCCTATTCTCTCTCCCCTCCTTGCAATGACAGCACCCAGAGCACCCATGGGGGGAAGGAGGAGGGAGCCATCTTATCTCCCCCATCCCCCATAACAACAGTACCCAGAGCACCCATGAAGGAGGGGGAGGAGGAGGGTTCCCTCTTCTCTCCCACTCCCTGCAATGACAGCACCAAGAGCAATGATGACACCCAGAGCATGCATAGGGGGAGGAAATTACTTGAGACCAGCAGTAATTTCTTCTTATCCCTTCCACACCATCATGTTCTGGTGGGCCCAGTCTCCCACATGCCAGGGAGTCCTTCACATCCTGCCCCTCTTGCAGGACTGGCTCTTCGAGACCTGGCACCCTGGCTAGAGGAGAGGGTGGCTGGCAGCTTTGTCCCAGGTTGCCAAGATTGCCAGAAAGTGGTGTCCTGTGGACTCACAAGTCCCAGAATCCACAAACAGCTGACCAGCTTCGGCCTCTCCCACATTTTCCTCATCCTCATCCACCCAGGGAGTTCTCTGTTGCTTTGGAGGAGCACTACATGTCCTGGCCAGAGGAGAGGGCCCAGTGGGCTCCTGGCCAATTTCTTCCAAGGGCCGTGGATGGGCCAGAAGACACCCATCCAGCTGCCTTCATCCAGCAAGCCTGGAGCTTTGATACAAAGGTGAAGCCCTGCAGGTCAAGGAGGGAGCTGGTTGGGATAGGAGAGTTGGGGGGTTGGGTAAAGGGGTGCCTATTAGGTGATATCCTTGTGAAAGGTCCACATGGCGGGGAAAGCCGGAATAGGGTCCTTTACTGCATTTTAAGAAAATACACAGTTTAATCTGGTACCACTAGGATGGGTTAGATCGGGCCATGTGTGCCCACAGGAGCCCGTCGCCACAGGCCAGTCCTCACTGCTGCCTCCAATTGCCCAGGTCTGGACAACAGGACTGCAGCATGTGACGAAAGCTGGTTACATGAAGGGGGATTGTCACATGGTGCAGCTGGCTGTTCGGACCTGACAGAATAAGAAAATTATGGCAGCGGCAGCAGCAACACTCTGGTGTGGACTCTGGCCCATTTTCTTCAGATAACAGGGGCAGAAAAGACCACCTCGCAGCCAGGATATGCCAGCAGAAGTTAAATAAAGCTATTCTAAAGCAGAGACACACTGCTCTGGCTTCTCTCTGATGGAAACTGACTGCCAAGGTTTTAACTACTGGGAGAGGGATGAGGGCATTGTTTCTCCAAACAGGAATTCTGCCCTCCCCACATGACTTTTTTCTTTGGTCCCCAAATTTCTAGCATTTCTAGCAATAACTTAAAATTTCAGTTTGATATTTAAAAATAGAGTTTAGACATCTGAAGAAAAGAGGCAGACAAAGTTACAAAGGAAATGAAAACACAGCAAATATAAGAATGCTATGTGTGAACAACTTCCAGTGTCTTAATCCGCAATGCTGATGACTGAAGAAAAATTTCTGTGTGTGTGTGGAGGGGGGGGGAATTCTTATTTGAGGGGCAATGCACTTGGTTTGCCCTCTGCCCTGCAGCTAGACCCCTGCTGACAGACAGGCAAGGACCTACCCTTTTATTAAGCCAGTAAAGCAATTAAGACAAGCTAAACAATAAAGTACATGTTTGATGTTTGACACACACTCATGTATACAGCAACAACAGGAGAATATTTTTTAAGCAACAAAAATGCAACAGAAGAACTAAACCAAGACATCTACAATACTTTAAAAGCCCCAAAAAGTTTTCAGAAAGTTGTTCCAGCAGCAGAAAGTCATTAGACTACCTACCAGGTAAGTCTTTCTTGGCAGGAAATTTCAAAGGGATGACACTACCACTAAGAAAGTCTTCCCTCTGGGAAGGCAGAGACCCTGTATTGAGCAGGATTTCCCCTTAAATCCTCTTTACCCTTAAAAAAAACACTTTGGGATTTGGATTTGATATCTGTATCTGTTCACTTAGGGCCATAGAATAAGATGTTTTATTTATATAATTTTATCAATGTGCTGCACAGATCCATGTTTCTGAACATGCAAATACTCATATTTCTCTACACTGGCAATCTTACCTCCAAAGGCTTTGTAGTTTAATAAACCCATCAACCATATCTATGCAAGAACTTTTCTTTTAATAAATTGACTGGATGAAAATATTATCTGGCAATAACATAATCCTGAGTAGTGATATAATTGTTTTTCAGTATGGTAGGGAATGTACAGTTTCTAGTTAGTCACTGTTCTTGGCAATTTTATTATATTTCAGTCCCAAACAATGAGGTTTCATGACCTAGATAGACCCACTGGTCACACTGTCACTGGGAAACTGGCTTGCAGAGCAGAAAAGAATCACTGGCAATTTATTCTGGGTCAAGGCAATCATTTAAGAGTGACTAATTGAACTTTAGGTTCAGTGATTTTTGCAGTTTTAAAACCTTGATTCTTATTGCAACTAATTTATTTTCCAGGCATAAGCTGTACCACACAATTCCAATAAATGGATTTAGGAAAGAAATATTAAGGACATTTAAATCCAGTAAATAAAGACTCTTATATGAAGTACCTTCTGAGTCATGTTTGCTATATCTCCACAGGAAAGCTTGGAAAATTAATTTTCTTGGACTACGGAGATTTTCAGACATGCCAAAATCGCTGCTTGCCGCGCGAGCAGCCTCCCGAAACTGCTGCGCGGCAAGGGTCTTCTTCGGACGACGCTGTGCCTCTGGCGAAACCGTCCGTGTCACTTCCGTGAAGCTTCGGACGGCTCAGCGCCATATTTCAAGCACGGAAGCTGCCCGTGCTTGAAATATGGCGCGGAGCCGTCCCAAGCTTCACGGAAGTGACACGGACGGTTTCGCCAGAGGCACAGCGTCGTCCGAAGAAAACCCTTGCCGCGCAGCAGTTTCGGGAGGCTGCTCGCGCGGCAAGCAGCGATTTTGGCATGTCTGAAAATCTCCATCTCCCAGAATCTCCATCTAGCAGCTTGGTTGGGGATGCTGGGAGATGACGTCCCAACAAATTTTACCTCCAATTCCAGAGCTATTCTTACCAGCTATATTTTAAATTGTAGTTTTGAGGGAAGCCTACAACCAATGTAGTTCAGTATACCAGCTAAAGAGCTGGAGAAGTTAGACAGATCTATGTACAAACTCCTGTTTCACCATTACAGTCACTAGGCTTGATCTTCAAAATGTTGAACCATGTTATATCTGGTTCCACATTGTTTACTATCAGTAGAAGCAAGAAGCAGTCTTTTGAGATCACCAAAACAAAACAAAACAAAACTCTCTCTTCAAAAGTGGTATAGTAATAAATTCTGAAGTCTAAGTACTCAGGCTCTAGGGAGGTGGAAGACTCCCTTTTTTGGTAGCCTTTCTTGTATTTTTGACTTGAAAAGCAGACTGGAGTTTGTCACTGGACATGTTTTACTTTGATATTTTCTCTCTATCAGGAAAATATATGTGCCTAGCTCCACTTTCTTGGTTGAGCTACTAGAATCTTTTCCCTAAAGCAATAACATAAGAGTCCAGTGACTATTTGTTAAACAATAACAAATAGTCTAGTAATACTTTAAAAGACTACCCTGTTTTATTTGGCATACAAGGAGATTTTCAGATGCCTCTTTCAGTGTCTTGCTGGAGCAGTAACGAGGCTGCTGCGTGGCAAGGGGTACATTTTGGACGACGCCGTTTCTCTCTCGGCGTTGTCCGTGAGTGTTGCAGCTAGCATTGGAGGTGGCTGCGCTGTTTTTTACTCACGGACAACTTCCATGAGTGAAAAACAGCGCAGCCACCTCCAATGCTAGCCGCAACACTCACGGACGATGCCGAGAGAGAAACGGCATCGTCCAAAATGGACCCCTTGCCGTGCAGCAGCCTCGTTACTGCTCCGGAGGCTGCTTGCGCGGCAAGACGCTGAAAGAGGCGTCTGAAAATCTCCCAAGTATGCCAAATGTGTCTGATGAAGTGGGATGCAGTCCACAAAAGCTTAGGCCAAATAAAACCTGCTAGTCCTTATGGTGCTCCTACCCTTTTTTGCTTTTGTTTTTCCTGTAGCATACTAACACGGCTGTTCTACAGAAATGTTTCCTAAAGGAATACTTTGCACTTTAGTCTACTGTGGTACCTAACATTTTGTTCCTGGCATGTTTCAGCAAATCAGTGTGAGTTGCTGATGAAGAGGGCACCGTTGGATGATGGCTGGAAATAGGTTAGTATATCAGTGGGATTTTTGGCATGATATTTTAATTAGGCAGTATAATTAGCTTGAAAAACTATTTGCTTGAGAGAACAGAAAATGCTTCCAATATGGAATCACTCAGTTTTTGAAATGTGGGAAGAAATATGATACCAAGACTCTGTTCACAGTGACAGCATTTTGATACAATTTTAACTCCTATGGAAACAAACCTTGGGATCTGTAGTTTCATGAGGTATTTAGAATTCTTTGTTAGTGCCTGGATTCTGTAGGATGCAGCCTTGGCAGTATCAAGCTGTTCTAAGTGTGCAGTGTGAAAGGGTATTCACTAAGTGTATGGTCAATACTGGATTTGTGACTGTTTTCTATAACTAAAATGAAAAAATATAAATATATATATCTTTATTCAGCTAACTAATCAATTACAATTAAGTGGTTAATCAACTAAGATTTCTTAGGTCAAATATTAGCACTACCTTATACCTTATTTTTCAAAGAGGAAAAATACAAATACCCAACAGGGAAGAATAGACATCCATGTCTTCCAAACTACATTGTTATTCAGGGTAATCTGCAGAAAGCTGTAATGGGACAAGCATTTTTTTAAACATGGGATAATTAATTAGAACTCATAAAACCCAATTAAACAGCACTTTTGAGACCATCAAGTGGTGCATGTTTGAGACTGTGACTATGACAGCTTAAGTACCTTTTTATGGCTGGGCAATCTCTCTAGGATTATTTCAGTGTTGTAACTAAAATGTGAAATGGCATCCATTTGGCCCCTGCTAATAAATTCTTCAGTAACTGATGATATTAATAATCTTTATTGAGGGTAGCATGGTAGGATGAGGGGGCAAAAAGAAGTAAAGCCAAGCCAGTTTTCTGAAGTGGTTAGAAAAATGTAATCAAGTCCAAAGCGGTCATTTCAGCTTGATGCAATGCAGCTGACTTTGGTGAGTTTGAAGATATGGTAAAGACAGATGGGGTGGGGAGCACAGGCAACAGGCAACTTTAACATGGAGGACACAGACAACTCTTTGTCACTTAGAAGCCAGTTCAAGTGTAAAATATGATCTCATGAAAAGCAATACTCATCCTTCAGGATGAGGAGATACTTGAGCCCAGCTACTGTTATACAGCAGACAGTTTAATAGCCTTGGAGGAGGGTGAAGCTTGTCTTTAAATTTAAAATGTACTGGGCAATTTCTTGCACAATCACTACCTGTTTGTATTCCTCTCATTTCCCTGAGAGTGTGTGGTGGTATTTGTACATGCATTTGTTCACAAACACCAGTACAAAAGAGTGATATGTAATATAGTGTGTGGTAAACATTCACTTTTCTTTTGTTTATTTACACAGTTCCCATTTCTGTTGAACTTGGCAGTCAAGAGATCTACACTGTGTGCCAAGCACTAATTCCTTGACTGCCCTGACAGGCTTTGGCATGCACACCTGAAAGTCATTAGTGCTTGGACCTGTTTTGTTCTCACATTTTGAGGCAGTGATCCGCAGCCATGTAAGACTTCAGCAGTCACTTTATCATCCTCTCCCCTACGCCCCTGTCATCAGCTTGAATCTCAGTGGCCCAGTCGGGGTCTGACCATTACAGATAACAAACAAAGGCTGAGGAAGAATCACCTTTCTTAGTAAATGACTGCCTCACATACGGTTTTGGGTTACCATCAACACTGGACATGACAGGTAGCCAGGTACTTTTGCAGCCTCTAATTAATGTGGTTTCCATGTCTTATTGTGAAACGTATACCTACAGAAAAGTGTACATTTAAAATAATGCCATATATTAGGGGAAATGTATAGACATTTTTATTTTTGCAATATAATCTGGATGAATTAAAATGGATCCATCATCCCTTGAATACATTTTAAATACCCTGTTGTACTTGTAATAAAAAAGGCTACCTTTAAAGGGTTTTAAAGATAGCTATTTTCATCTATTTAAGGTTTGTGTGTGTGTGTGCCTTCAAGTTGCCTGTCAATTTACGGTGATCCCATGGGCTTGTCTATGCAAGGCAATAAAATGTGGATTGATGCACACTAATGCCAATTCGCAGCAGCTTTCATTTGTCTCCGTGTTTTTTTTTCAAGATCACAGGTATGTGAAACCATATGCTTTAGATGTTCAAACAGGCATGTCTGTGAATCAAGATGGTAGACATGAGTGAATTTCTCACTTTTATTGTCACCAGTTGCCACCACTGAACAGTATTTTTTCAAAAGCAAATCCAAGGTGCAGAAGTGTGATCTTCCCCTTAAATAAACAGAAAAAAGGGGGGAAAGACTGCTTTGTTGCCTCAGCACATGATCGCTATGGTGAAAATTCAACATGGCAGTTGCAGGCAGTTGCCTTGCCACCATGCTCCACCCCCTGTGCATGTCTGACCAATCAGCTTTCTACTTCTGTTTTTATTGGGTATGCGCAGCAAAGTGAATTGGTTGTCCCAACGAGTGGGAATGCACATTTCCTTTGGAATAAAAAAAAAAAAATGGGGAAAGCCGGGATGGCTTTTCCCGCAGAGTATTTGAAGTTTTTGTCCCCCTCCCCCTTCTTCCGAATATGGCAAAATGATGCGGGATCCCATTGGGACAAATGGTATTCTCCTCAAAAATTCATATGAAGTATTTTTGCCATATAGACAAGCCCATAGGGTTTTCTTAGGCAAGGAATACTCAGAGGTGGTTTTGCCAGTTCCTTCCTATGAAATATAGCATCTGGTTGTCTCCCATCTAAGTACTAACCAGATCTGACCCTACTTAGCTTTCAAGGTCAGACAGGATCTGGTGCCTTTGGGGTATTTATCTGTATAAATATGACAGATCTTTTTTTAAAAAAAGCCATAGCAATTGTTTATGAGAAGAGTCTTCTAGGCAAGTGCACACATCATAAGATTGGACCCCAAAACAGTGATTTTTGTGTTGTTTCTTTAATGACCAGTACAATTCAGCTTGACAATTCTGATATTGCCCAACTCCACTCAGATCCAAAACTGAATCTCAATTTGGAAATCCAAATCTTTGTGGGATTTCCACACTATTGTCTATCACTGCAATTCAGCAAATGTCTGGTACCCCCTTCCACACCAATTGTTAGAATGGGTACAATAAAGGATTACACACACTAATGGGTCCAGTGGCTTTTTGTGCTAAATGTCTTCAAATTGTTATTTTGTGTGTGTGTGTGTGTTTTAAGAGATTGCAAGTAGTGTTTTGATTTCTTGGCAGAATTTGATGAAAGTAGACTGCATTAACCTTCATGTCCATTCTTGAAATAATATGGACCCAATGCTGTGTAAGTCTGGCATAATCTTAGGCCAAGATTCTGCATTGCACTGGAAGCACATAAAGTCCCACCAGGCATAACCAGATGCCTTCCCCCTCCCTGAGCCCTCCCCTAACCTCTCCTGGTGCAGGGTTCTCTCCCCCTCCCATGGCCAATAGTTAGCGAGATGATAAGAGTAGGTGGCCATGCAGGGGGAAGCTTTGCTTCATTACTCAGCTATGGAACAACAAAGACATCCTCCAAACATTCCAGGGGGGCTATGACAGTTTGAAGGGATGATGTTATCTTCCTGCAGCCAGCTGCTGAAGCACAGCAAGCCACTAACTATCTGGTTATCTCCTTGCCACTCAATGGCTTTAGGAGTAGTGGCACCAAGCAAGGTAAGGGGTCAGTAAAGCTAAATTCTTCCACCCAGAGTGACTATGAAGATACATGAAGTCATAAGTTGGACTTATACCTGTCTATGTCAATAACCAGTTGCTTTAGTCTAAGCCTGTAAGGGATGGGGAAAATATTTGAAATATTCAGAAAATGGTTTTAATTTTTTTTTTCAGGTGTCAAGAAGCCTTGACCAGAAGAATTCTGGACTGAAGAGAATCTTTGCAGTTCAGGACTTAGTCTTATAGTTGTCAGCAGCAGAAAACAGTATTTTCTGTGCAGGAAACACCATCGTCTGTGCAGAAAATAATATTTATATATAGAAATATTTGAAATATTTCAATGCAGTTTCCAATATGGAAAAAGCTGTTTTCTATGCCAAAATAATATTTTCTGTGCAGAAATGGCTGTTTTCTGCACAGAAAATGTTGTAATTGGGGATTTATTCTGTACAAAACTCACACATGGTTGATTTGCATAGAAATCAGCTGCCTTTCTTCCATTCAATCTTAGCTTCCTTTCAAAACCCTGAATTTGGCTTTCCTGAAAACCTAAATTAGTTTGTGAGCCCAGGGACTGATTAGACTCGGAGAAAGCACAAGAGAACAATTCAATTGTCAGTGAAGCTTAAATTTCTGTTTGGTCTGCTTTTCAGGAGCCCTATTTTGCTTTTGACATGTCTTGAATCAGTGAACATCTCCTGAACGAGCTTGGTTTGGTTCTGGCTTTGGCCAAAATTGAAGCATGCTCTAGTTATTACTAATTAATGAATGTGGGGTACAAGTGTATGGTCTCAGTCTGGCTGTTGGTGTCTACTAAGTAGGTCTATTGAATCAATTTGCTTTATCTACATGCTGACTCATCACTGAACAAATGATTCAATGGGTTTATTTGAGGCTTAGTAACAGGATTCCAGTCCTGTTACATCTGGCTGACATTAAGGGCCCATCTACACAAGGGGCAAAAAATCCATACAGGGGGTAAAAAAATCCAAATGGGAGGTGTTTGAATTAGAACAATCTGCCCACATATTTTTTTACCCCTCGTAAAGTCCGCATGACCTGGGAGGGAGGAGGATAGCAGCGGTGGCGGTGAGAGCGAGCCACTTCCCATTTTGAAAGCCACTGGGGATGAGGAGACCCCCCCACTGCCTCCACCCCCTCTCACCTCTTTCCTGGGACCCCCCCCTTTGTTCATTCTTCCCCAGGACCCAAAAGGGCTCTTTGCCACTTAGCCCACCAGATTTGCAAAACCGACCCCAATAGGAAGCGAGCCGGCACACACACCCTATTAAACTCTTCTGCCATTGGCAGGTGGCCTCTGGGGTCCTCCTTCTCTTGAGGAGGAGAAGGGAAGCAGCAGCAGTGGTGGGGCTGGCCTGGAGCCAGGGCCACGGTGCTACAGAGGAGGAGGAGGGAGAAGGAGAGCGGTGGTGGGGCTTGGAAGGGGTCTGGAGTCAGGGCTGGGGTTCTACCGAGAAGGAGGTGATGGTGGAGGAGGAGGAGGACAGTGGAGGTGCCATCATCGCATACCTTTAAAGAAATGGCAGCCTTCGCTGATTCCCCTCATTCCAAGCCCCTCCCCCTCTACTCAGCCAGCTAATCAGATTGCACTCCTGTTTGTGTCTGTGTGAACAGGAGTGTTTAGATGGAAGGAACATTCAGAAGCTGCACAGATTTATCCAGCTGATCCGGAGAAAGCCCCGGATCTGGAGGACATGGACTTTGGGGTGAGATTTGCCGCTGCCCCCCGAATTACTCATATTCGAACGGAGGACTGTATAGATCGCTGATTTTTCAAATAAATACATGTCATTTTTCATTGTGTAGACAGCACCTAAGTCATGAAAGCTACTTGCTTTTTCTCTTCCTTTTCCCAAACAGTAACACATGAGTATGGAAATATCTGTGGGATTTAAAGGGAGATTTCCTATAGTGTAAAGGAGGCTTTCCTGTCCAGTTATGCTTAAAGTTTTGAATTTCTTATCTATCTTGACTCATATTTTTTTATAACACAGTAAAATCCACTTGAAGATACTGTCTTAGATCAAACATCAGGCTTGTGCAGTGTAAATTTCAGCATGTGATGTTATACATTGATTGTACTACACATCCCTTATGTCAGATGGCAAAGCTGTGTAACTGAATGCACACCTGAATGAGCAACCAAGTGCACCATCTAATGCACAACCAGTTTGTCTGTACAACACAATGCACAACTGGTCAATTTTGGGGCACAATTCAAAATGCTAGTTATGACATATAATACGTTATATAGCCTAGGTCCCAATTATCCGAAATACCATCTCCTTATCTGAAACTGCTCAAGTCTTAAGATGTTCAGGGAAGGCCTTCTTACCCTTCCACCACCACAATGAAAGGTCTATCTAATGAGAACACAGGACAGAGCCTTCTGAACAGAGTTGCTGCTCCTAGGCCATGGAACTCCCTTCTGTGGGAGACTAGACTTCTCTGCTCACCTTTAACTGGTAGGAAAATAACTTTTTGTTTAAATAGGCATTTGAAAATCAATTGGTTGTACAGAACAGCCCTTTTCAGAGGGTGGTGCTATTTTTTATCTTTATTGTTATATCCTTAGATAATTTTATGCCTCTTAAATCAATGATATATTAATTGTTTAAGTGTGTCTTCATTTTTTAATCATCAGGATTTTAGCTCTATCTTCTTTTAACCTTGCTGTAAGCTGTTTTGGGTCCTATCATGGGAGAAAGGCAAGATAAAAGTAAATAAATAAGTAAATAAATAAACCCAGTGTGCATGCACATATGCATGTGCAAAAGCACATCTCCATGCACAATGGCATCATATATGTCATTCTGCTTCCACAACCTGGACCTGAATGCACATGGTCTGCATTGGGCAGCAAGGTCCCACTGTTTCCATGGAGAACTTACACAAGCATAAGACAGCAACAGAATTCCAGTCTATGGACTTTTTCAGACATTAAAAATACAATGCAAGCAGCCTCGCCACATTGCGAGGCTGCAGCGCTGCAGCGTCCCTTTCGCATGACGCCCGTCCCTGCCGGTACTGTTGCAGTACCACAGGGACATTTGTGCATTATATTTAGCCGATTTTTACTCACAATCAACTTTCGTGAGTAAAAATCAGCTAAATATAATGCTCAAATGTCCCTGCGGTACTGCAACAGTACCGGCAGGGACGGGCGTCATGCGAAAGGGATGCCCTGCAGCGCTGCAGCCTTGCAACGTGGCGAGGCTGCTTGCGTTGTATTTTTAATGTCCGAAAAAGTCCTACATTTTAAAAATACTTAAAGAACTCCTCCACAAAAGATTCTCCTATTCCTACCTTCCTATGCCCATAGAGACATTTTCTATGATCCATAAGTTTATGTGTTTTCCTATCTCATTGCTTGTTATACCCTTTTCTTTTTGTGATAAGCCAATGACATTTCTAAAAATAAACCATGCAAACTAAAAATGTATGCTTGTAGAAAGTCAGTTCTGGAAAGTTCTACCAGACCGATACTTTGAGTATTTTCCTGAATTTCTGATGTTATACAGAAAGGCTTTATATTCAATTACTTCTACTTTCCTCCATATGGAACATCAGAGGCCTGGAGTCAGACAGGTGAGAGACATGGATCTTTTTGCTGAGACACAGAATGTCTACACCACACTATTACAGCAATTTCATACCATTTAAACTCATATGACTCTATTCTATGGAGTTTGGAATTTGTAGTTTGGCATGATACTTAGAATTCTCTGCTAGAGAGCTCTAGTATTATAAGTCAAAAGAGTGGAATAGAGCTTTCTAGCAGTACCTCACCAAAGGACAAATGATAGGATTCTGTATGATGGAACCTTGGGGGTTAAAGTAGTATCAGACTACAATAACTGTGCAGTTTAAATCAAATTTCCTTCTTCAAGGTAGGAGCATATCTCTTGCCTTGTAAAAGAGATATAGGGCTCATCTAAATGAGCCAGGATAGGCCAGCTTTCCACTGGCATATCCTGCCTGTGGATCAGGCCCATTCCTCCCCCATTCCGTCCACAAAATGGGAGGAAGTCCTGATGGGTACACTGGTCCATTGCTGTTGCTGCCATCTTCCTGGCTGTCTCTGAAGGTAGGAAGCCAGCAGGCCAGCCTGTCATTGCAGCTGCAACATGTGACCAAGGCCCCCTGCATGGATCAGCTTTGGTCACATGCTGCAGCCCTGCTTCAGAAGAGCAAGGCAGATTGGCAGCTGCAGTGACAGGCTGGCCTGCCGGGTTGGGCTCCTGTGAACATGTGGGGCCCAATCTGTTTCTTTCTGGGAGGAACAGATTTTCCTAGGTATTATTTTAGAATGGTCTGTCAGGCTATACCCTGTCTTCCCCCCATCCGTCTTAGCCCAGGGGTCATGAAGACTGCCCATGGGCAGAATGGAGCAAAAGCCCTGTGTCTGCAAGGCTCTAAGACAGGGACAAGATGGAGTATATAACCCATATAGACAAGCCCATAGAGATCTTTTCTATGACCCATGAGTTTTGGTGTTTTCCCATCTCACTGCTTTTTATTCCCTTTTCCTTTTGTCACATGCCAATGACATTCCTAAAAAAAGAACCATGCAAACTAAAAAGTATGCTTTTTGTTAAAAAAGAAAAGAAAAGAAAAGAAAAAGAAGCTTTATGTTGCTATCCAGTGGACCTATTTAACCAAATAAATCAGCTGTCCATAATCATCAATGTGTACAATGTTCAGAAAAAGGCCAAAGATCAATATTCAGTTTTTAGATTTTTTTAAGGCTGAGTTCTTGGGATCTCAAAGTTTTAAAACTACCAAGGAATCAAATTTCCAAAAAAGCAGAGATATTCTTAGACTGGGGACCTGGGAAATTCCAGTACATTATACTTTACAGTCATACTTTTGAGTACATAAACATAACTATGTTAGATCCTATTTGCACTTTTTAATTGCACCTCAGAGTCCAGTACATTTGATTCCATGGTAACTGAAACATTTGGTATTTTAAGCAAAAAGATACAAACTGTGGCATATAAACTCTTTACATATTCCCAAGAAATTCCTGAAATGTTTTCCTCCCTAAATTTATGAAACACATGTAGAATGTATGACTGCTGTGATATAAATTATGATCACAAGGACCCGCTTAAAACACTATTTTTCACTTAAAAATTAGGTCAACTTAGTTCTGTCTAGTACAAGATGTAAGAGAGAATGAGAGTCATTATCCAAGGGGTGTTGCTGGGACGGAGGAGAATGAGGGCACTCCTCTTCCAAATGAGAATTCTGCCCTTCATGAAATTCTTCTTCAGTCTTCAAATTCCTAGCACTGCTAAGATCGAGACACAGAAAATCATACACATGTCAAAATCTGATATTTATTGTGTTCATATTCCTTTGGTTACTTTTCCTGCCCCTTTTCTTTGGTGCCCAAACTTGTATTAAGCTACTGTAATGTTAAAAAATTAGAAAATTTCACTTGGGATCAGAATTCTTATGGGAAGGATAATGCCCTCGTTTTGACTCCCCAAAAGTATGCTTCGTTTTATAACCCCACTTCCACCACCCCCCAGACCTACAGAAAAAAAAAACACACCAGAATTATGATAATTCTAGAAGCCTATCAATGCAACAGTGTAAAGTGTCTGAGATTCTCCTGGAAGGGAGTTCCACAGCCAAGAAGCCATGATGGAGGGCTTGTCTAAATGGTGAAAATACTCCTCATAGAATTTGAGGCTTTTCCCGAAGTTTTTTTTTAAAAAAAAACAACCTGTGAGGGAAATGTGCATTCCTGCTCATTGAGAGAACTGATTTGGATTGCTGTGCATTCTCAGCAAGGAGGAATTGGATTGCTGATTGGTTGGATATGTGCAGGGGGGGCGCAGAGCTTGCCAGCAATGAAGTGGCTGGAACCATCATGCTGAATGTTTGTGGTAGCAATTGTGCACTGAGGCGACAAAATGTTTTTTTAAAAAAGCTTGTTTAAGTGGAAGGTCACCGTTCCACACCTTGGATTTACTTCTTTTTTAAAAATACTGTTTGGCAGCAACAACTTGGGGAGAATAAAAACACAAGTAATTCACTCATGTCTGCCTTCTTGATTCGCAGGCATACCTGTGTGAACATCAAACACAGATAGCTTTGCATACCTGTGATCTTCCAAAAAAACCCAAACACCTGTGGAGACAAATGGACGTTGCTGCAAATTGGCATTACTGCACACCTATCCACATTTTATTGTCTTGTATAGATATGCCCTGAGAAAGCCTTGTCTTGTGAACTCACAAACCTGGCCTCCTGGAGCAGTAGGAAATGCAACAAGTCCTGGCCTGAAGGTCTCAAATTCCAGGCATGTTCCCATAGAAGAAGGTGGTCCTTCAGTTCCTTCAGGTATCCCTACTCCAAGAAATTCAGAATCAGCACCTTGAACTGACTTCAAAATGAGCTTGCAAGCAAATTATAAGCCAGTACAATTGGTATAAGACTGGGATATGTGGTCTCAAAAACACACACCAGAGAAAATTCTGGCTGCTACATTTTGCCTAGCTGTAGTTTCCAGTCTCCTCAATTATCTATACTTAACAATTTTATCAACTAAACATAGTAATTGAGTAAGATTGTTCACAGCATTGCACTGTGGCATCATGGGAAATTAAAAAT
The DNA here is from genome assembly GCA_030847615.1 of Gambelia wislizenii. Taxonomy (NCBI): domain Eukaryota; kingdom Metazoa; phylum Chordata; class Lepidosauria; order Squamata; family Crotaphytidae; genus Gambelia; species Gambelia wislizenii. The sequence continues at coordinate 41,526,912 of JAUMIR010000004.1, forward strand.
GATGACTTCCCAGCTGCCTGCCACTGTTGCCAAGTAAGCCAATGACCAATGGAGAATAGAAGGCACTGTCTTGGGAGGGACAACTTTTTTCTGAAGGTCCCCTCAACCCTAATTCAGTGTAACATCTATATTTGACCTTATTGAAAGGTGACTGTTAATTTGCATTACAGAGGCAAAGATAGATTGGGAGGGGGGAAAAAAGTAAAGCCAGCTGCCTACATGGGATGGGAGGGGGAAAAAAGGAGAGGGTTGCCAAGCAACTAGCAAGCCATGACACAAGGCTGATAAACAGGTTCAGCTTGGTGGGCTATAATAATTTGTGGAGGATTGTTGCAAATAGAACAGAATGCAAGGAAGAATGGGGAGAGAGCCAAGAGGCTCAGAATGAAACCTGAGCAACAAAGTCGTGCACCAAAAGCTCTTTACAAATACAGTGGCAGAACTAAGCAAATTCTGTGGTGCCTGAAGTACAAATTAGAGCTTAGTCCAAGGAGAAGAGCCTCAAGAAGCACTGCACACAGAATTCACCACAAGGCTAGATCTGAATGCTTTTCCAGGTCTTGCACCGTCAGCAAAGGATGTAACATCATAATGATGTCAGCTCCTGGACAGAGGAAAGAGCTGGTTTAATTTTACAAGGGGAAAGATGAATACTAACAAAGGAATGGTTATGTGACATAATGTAGGTTAACTGGTCTCATAGTTTTCAAAACTCAAGACTAGACTTTGAATTGCTTTCATAATCTGTCCAGGATGGAAAGAATGTTCTGGTCATTCTAGGAAAGATTGTGGTGCCCACACATGTGATGAGGTAAAAGCCTACTTCCAGCACAAACTATTGCAATATGTATCATGATTGTAGGGGATATTGGCATATTGCACAACAAATGGCAGCCCCTTTTCTTCAAAGCAATTCCATAAATACATTCATGATGCCAAAAAATTGATTATCAAGTTACCACAACATGTATCATATTGTGATGTTACTCTTGGGCAGTCCTGACAACTCTCAAATGCTGTGTTGTGTTCTTTTCAATTACTAGTATGAAGAATATTATGCAACTCTTGAGTCAAAGTCCTTGCATGGTTTTCCTTAGCTTTTTGTAAGGCCACATTTAGTTCTTAGTTTCTAGTCCTAGAACTGTGTGGTAGATTAGTTTATACTTATGACAAACTAAACAACAGAGATAACTAGAGCTTTAAAGTAATGTTTTACAGTTAGCATCATTACTAGTAAAGCATTTCTATTTCATACTTTATGGCCTTGTCTGCACTGGCCAGATACCTCCACTTCGCCCTGTTCCAGAGTCCTGCAATCCAAACGATGCAGAGCATTTACCCTGATCTGCCCCTAGCAGTCCAAAACAAAAACAAAAACAAAAACAAAAAAAACCCCGGGGCAGATATGGGGCTGAACCAGGGGCAAGCTGGGATGGGGCCTTTTACTGTGATATAAGAATAAACATTTACTCCATTTCTACCAGATTGGGCACCCACATGTCCACGGGAGCTCATCTGGTGCACCACTCCTCCATCCGGCATGCTGCTAGTTCCCTGGCTCTTCTGGAAACTGAGCAGGGATCCTGAAGTATGTGACTGTGGCTGGTCACATGGAGGGGGATTGCAGTCACATGTTGTGAGACCCCTGCCTGGCTTCCGCAAGAGCAAGAAAATGGCAGCTGTGGTGGCAGCAGCTTCAGTGACAGGCCAGCATCCTGTTTGGACTCCAGCCCATCTTCTGCAGGAAAGGGAAAAAGGAGTGGACAAAACCCCAGTATATTTAGACCACAACTGCATGCAGGGGCAGGAGCAACTTTTACAAGGCATTACAAAGCCTGAAATCCAGAACAAAATAGACCAACTTTTATGAGAACTATTGGCCCATTTGGATGAGCCCTTAGTTTTAAAGCTTCCACAAGAGAAGACTCCTTACTTTCTTATTCTACCACCCTATTTTTATACTAAACACAAACACACATCTTTCTTTGACAGTTAATATAGCAGCAGCAACTACGCATGCATCCATTCATATGAACACAGTGAAAAGCAAGAAAAATATTTCTTATGTTTGCATCCATGGCCTTATTTCCCACGTTGCATTCCAGGTAGAAGTATATCCTATTGTTCATGATTGGAACATTATTCCCTCGGGCAATGTAATTGACAGGTTGTTGTAAGTAAGGATCTGAATTAAAAATGTAATGACAAAGAAAGAGTCTACAGAGCCAGTCAAAGGTGAAGTTTATGTATTACAGAGCCCCTGCAGACAAGAAAAGGGTGTCTGAAAGTCCCAGATTTTTCCCTTGTACAAATTGATTTCATTTTAAAGATCTACATGACATTTTTCCCCATCCCAAACTATTCCCAGGGAACTCCCAGGGGTTGTCTAGACAGTGAAAATACTCCTCATAGAATTCAAGGAGATTACCGTTTGTCCCAGTATGATCCCGTGGTGATTCGCCTTCTTCAAAAGGAGGAAGGACCCTCCAAAAACTATGCAGGAAAAGCCTTTGTGCCTTTTCCATACTTTTTAAAGTAATGCATGGGAATGTAGCATACCACTCATTTGGACAATCCATTCAGAATGCTACACATTCTCTGAGAAGCAGAAATGGACAGCGGATTGATCAGATGTGCATGGGGGAAAGGCTTGCTGACAAGGAAGCAGACGAAAGTGCCATTTTGGATTTTCATGTTACCGATCATGCATATTTATTTATTTATTTATTGCTGCTCCAAGGCAACCAAGGCTGCTCCAAGGCTTTTTAAGGAGAAGGTCACACTTGTGTATGTTTGCTTTAAAGTTAAAAAAATACTGTGCAGTGGCAACAACATGTAGAGAAAAATAACATGCTAATATACTCAGCCACCATCTTGATTCGCAGGCATGTGCACTTCAAGTGTGGATAGCTCTGCATACCATCAATTTTGCCAAAAGACCATGGAGACAAATGAATGCTGCTGCAAATCTATAATAATGCCCTGAAATCAGCATTATATCCTTTCATCTAGACAAGACCCTGGAATTACAAGGACTGTTCATTCCCACTCCACAGGTCCAGTTTAAATTAACCTAGTATTCCCCAGAATAAAATGTACCTCTCCATGGCTGTCTGTGTTATACCGGAACTAGCTAAGATGGCCACTGCCATGAAACACAGCAATTGTTTCCAGGACCCAGATTCAACAGTGATCGTGTGAGGGAAGGAAGAATGCTAGCAATAAATGAAAATTAGCCTAATATTGTAATATTGCTAAAACTTTGACTGTAAAGCTTCAATAATAATTTAAAAAGGGATCATTGAAAACTGGTAAAAGTCAGTTTCTGAAGCATTGCCTGAATCTGGATGTGACACATGATCAATGGGAGGCAGAGGATGAAAAAATTAAGAGAGAGGGGAGTGAGGGAAACCCATGATATTTGAAGAAAGAGTTTGGATAAAAACGATGAACATGCAGATAAAATCAAAACCAAAAGAACTTAAAAGTCATCATACCTCCAGATACTTCCTTTCCTGATAAGCCCACACTTTTCAGAAAGTACTGAATACACAACATTTCAAAAGGACAAGAAAATAGTCATAAACCAAATGGAGGCTGGAAAGGTGTATGCATATGAATCTGTAAGCATACTGTATATGAATTCCTTTGTGTAAGCTGTGATCAGAAAAGCAGAGATGCCATTCTATGGAATAAGAAAAATTAGAGTCTATTCTGTTCCATTCCAGTCCCAGTATAGGCTTTTTTTGCCCCATGAAGATAAAGGAGACTTCTTTAACAGAAAGGAATTATTCAGGAGATTGTAAAACTCATGAAGAGGGATTTCCAAAGTGACCAATGAATAGTCTGAAGCGAACTGCTAGATGACTCAAGTAGTTCTGAAATGTAGTAGTGAGTCCACTAGATGATTCAAGTAGTTCTGACATGTCTGTATGCCCTTTGTTCAGAGGCGTTGCAGAAAAGGAGTGTGTAGCAGTTATTGAGGGAGTGGTTTGGCTTGTCACAAAATGTAAAACAACTCTTGCTAGATTTTGTTTTCTTTAAATTAATACTTAACAGAACACTGTGATTGCAGTTCACTAGAAGTACAAGCACTTTTCTGCAATTACGACTAATGTCAGAAGTATATGTTGTTACATTTCCTTTATAGAGGGGCTGCTGTACTATGGAATAAAAAGTCTCCATTGAAGAAAATTTCTATGCATGTTGTGCAGCACAGTAAGATTGTATTACAGACTGGGATTACTGGTTTAAGTATCTTCTTTTTTCTGTCTCCAATATATCCCTGATACCATTTAAGCTTAAATAGCTATATAAGTTCAACAATATGTTTATAGGGTGAAATAACTGGGGAGGTTTATGTTTCAGAAACAATGAGCTTGGAGATCAGCCATCTTTCACTAAAGCCTATAGGTTCAGGCTTAGGGAAACAGCTTTGACATTTTCCATTCTACATTTGTTAGCTGATTTTATTTTATATCCAAGATGCTGTACAAATAAGATACTATCTGAATTTCTGATAAAGTTAGTACTGGCTGTTATGTTACTAGAAATCTGGCTTGCTAGACACTGGATACCTTCCAGCATTAACCAGATAGAAAACAGGGATATGTGCTTTATATTATATGTGACGATAGCTTTTGTTACTGGGGCAAAAAGAGCAAGAACTAAGCAGGACTTGTTTCTAAAGGGCCTACTTCTTAAACCCATGGTCACTGCCAAATGCAATCCATACAATTCTTTCAGATATGTAACTCATGTGTAAACCAAAAATAAAAGCGTGCAGGCAACACTCAGGGGTGCGGTTAATCACTTGATTTCAGTGGCTTCAAGAGACTCCATATAACTAATTCCTTGTAGATATGTACTGGGGCACACAGCACTATCTCTGTGAGTTTGCAGACATGCACAAACTAAAGAATGTCTACACAGAAAGTAGCATGGCACTTAATGTCCAAAACCAGCATCTCTGGAAAACATGCTTTTCAATGTGATTTTTGATATATGATATAGTTCTCTCCCAAATATTAATTATATGCAAGCAGTAGATTTGACTCCAGAACAGGAAAGTTTAGATTTAACTCCAGAGCCTTCTTTAGGATCAAAAGTAAAGGGACCAGTTTGTCAAATTGCTGTTCAAATGCTTTGGACAAGATCAAAGCCTATGATAGCCCATAGAATGGTCCTAGGACTGAGTTTGCCCTATTTCACAAAGATCATGCCTCTAACTATTAAGACTAAGTACAGTTTCAAAATAAAAATCTATATTAAAAAAAAGTAGAGCAGGGGCTTTAAAGTTGCCATCAACAGTTAGTGCCTGAACAACAAACTGAGCAAGCACACACATCATGTGTTCATGGTCTTACCTACCTAACACAGTGAAATGAACTGTATATTCCTATTGAAATTATAGTTATTTTTAGATTTACCTCCACAAATATAAAGAACCTTATTCAAATGTTGTTTGTCCTCCCTTTCATGATGTGTTTCCTCATTTTTAGTAATACCAGAAGTAGCCACCCTATTTCCATCCACACACTCACAACATTTTTCTTTGTATTATGTACTGGGTGATTGTATCAGTCATCCGTTAGACATCCTTACCCTATATTGTGCCAAACACTATACATTATATGTTACCTATAAATGCAGCTATTTTAAAATATTTCTTTGAATAGCATCATTCAGTTAACAACAGCATAGCTTCATTCTTTCTCTGCCATTCGCATCTACTACCAAACGCCTACATCCCAAATGCCACCACCATGCTCCTGGTGGGGGAGATGAAGAGACAGGCCAGACTCCATCAGGCCTAGGCCCAGAAGCAGCTGTCACCTCCGTGCCCTTGGAGGGAGAGAAGAACCAGCAGTAGTATCCGTTGGATTTAATCCCTACCCCCACTGCCATTCCCTTTCCCTTATGTGTCATGTCTTATTTAGATTTAGGTAACTCTGGGAACTGTTACATTATCAGTTTGTAAGCTGCTTTGAGAGCCTTTGTGGCTGAAGAGTGGGGTATAAATGCTCTAAATAAATAAATAAATACTCTACACTGTATATATTGGTTGAGTTGGTTAAAAGATTCTTGCCATCCAAATTTCTCTCCAGATTTTAGGGTTTTGAATTATTTGCTTTTGTTTGTTAACCAGAAAAAAAGAAACAACATAGGAACCTACCATTTCTAAAATCTGACTTTGTAGAAATCACTCAATATATGCACTTTAGTGTAAACTTAATTTCCTAATGACAATTTCATCCCACATTTTAATCTTAGAAATGTGTGTGAATGCTTAAGGAAGAAAGTGTGAAGTGGAAGGTTCCACCTTCTGTTTGGATCTTCATGTAGCAAGGAGACCAACAGGAAGATGTTGAACTACCCATTATGTGAAATGGTGAATTTATAGGAAAAGTTGGGTTAGGGAGATGGCAACAGTATCTGGGCATCTGGTCTAAGTGGCTAATGACAGACAGGCAGAGAATGTTCAAAGCTACAAGCTTTTCCATGTTATGATAATATATTCATGCACAATTCCTATGTTATTTGTAGCTCTGTGGTTCTGTTGTAACTCAGACATGAAGCACCAGATGCTTATTTCCACTGGATCAAAACTATCTGAAATGTTTGATTAGCTACATTTTGACTGCTTTAATGCCCCTAGTTACTCTGGCAGAACCATGAAAAAAGTCAGGCTCAATGCATTTTCTGATCTTTTATGGATCCCGACGGTACAAAGATTAATGAAGCAAGAGGCTTATTGAGCATTATGAAGCTAGCACAATTGAGATTTCTATCTGGCCAGAGACGTTTCAACCACCACTGTTGGAAATTCATCTTAAAACTATGTAAATAGATCTTTGGTCTTTGGAAACCTCTTTAACATTTCTATTGTATTTAAATACTTTGTGGGAAACATAAGTAGGTATTTTTTCTAATTTTAAACTGAGAAAAGGAGTATATGGCTTAGACATTGCTCCAAACAGTCCTCTCCTTTCAACACCCAGACACAAAGAGAAACAGATGTGCTTATATCTCAGCTTTTAGAGAAAAGTAGCAATGTAAATAGCTACAGCAAATAAGTGGAAGAAGATTTCTTGACTAGACTCATGAGATGCTGATGCTGCTTTATTTATTTATTTATTTATTCATGTGTATTTATTAGCCCGAAAATTTTTAAGTGTTGCTTAAAATCAAAACTGATCAGTACAGGCCATAAACATCTGAGCCATTCCTGATCTTTGATTTGATGACCAACTATGAAACAATGAGGCCAGACACAGAAAACTGAATTAAATGGGGCCACTTTGTTTGACCTGATACCTATTTAGGTTGGTTGAATCTGAAAGGGGAAAGAGGGCATGAGCCACCTGGTGTGGGTCAAGTTGAGGCCAGGCATCACCCCTTGATTACCTCCTCAGCCTTCCCTTGGGTGAAACACCTGAGCCCTGAGGGCAATCAAATAATTGGGTTGCTCCCTAGCTGGCCATTTGCTGGAGGGCAAACCCAGGACACTCCCCCTGCAAGTCTCAGGATTTTATTACAAAGAGAAAATCCCCAGGTCAGCCCAAAGGGCAGACTCCTTCCCAACCCCCTAGGTCCCAGGATCTAAAGAGGCCATTTGAGAGCCCTGATTTTCACCAAAAGGGTGCCAAGGTATGCACCAAACCTTTATATTCTTTCCCCAGTACCTGCCATGGATAAGGTACAAGTATCTATTATTGTTGTTGTTATCATTTATTTATATAGCACCATCAATGTACATGGCACTTTACAAAACATTACATAATAAAACAATTATCACTATTCCAATAATATAAAATACTAAATAATATACAATATTAAAATACAATAAGAAAAGGGGAAAAACATACAGATAATTCAGAATAAAACAAAATAACCAGTACAGGTAATCAAATACAATAGCAATATAAACATTAATTCAAAATTCCAAAGGTTTGAGAGAACAAAAAAAGTTTTCAATTTGGATTTAAAAACAGCAAAGGAAAAAATAGTCTGCAAGTTTACTGGGGGCGGGGTGATTCCTGGAATAAGGGATTCCAGGAAGAAACCCTTGGCTGGGTAAGAAGCCCAGAATTTGCAGAGCAAAGATTTCTAACAGGCTGGTAAAAAGAGATAAGAGTTGCAAGGTAAGGAGGAGCTAGGTTATGCAGGGCCTTGAATGTCAGAACAAGCAGGTTATACTGAATCCTAAAGGGAACAGGTAGCCAATGAAGGGATATCAAAAGTGGGGTAATATGATCAAAATGATGGGCCAAAGAGATAATCTTAGCAGCAGAGTGAAGAATGGAAACCAAAGGACTAAGATGAGATAATGGAAGACCAGTCAAAAGAAGATTGGAGTAATCAAGATGAGAAATGACTAAAGCATAAACTAAAGTCTTGGTAGAGGAAGCAGAGAGGAAAGGTCTAATTTTAGTGATGTTATAAAGGAAAAATCAACACAACTTTGCTGCAGCTTCAATATGAGGGACAAAAGACAATGAGGAGTCAAAGACAAAGCCAAGACTCTGTGCTTCATTCACAGGATGGATGGGAACATTATCAACAGTAATGGAAAACATAAATGTAAAGGTTTTGGGGGAAAGATGAGTAATTTTATCTTTGCCATATTAAGTTTAAGGTGGTGATAAAGCATCCATGCTGAGATAACAGAAACACATGCTGTAGTGAGATGTTCAAAATCTGAAGAAAGTTTGGGAGTATACAGTTGAATATCATCAATGTAAAGGAGATATTGAAACTGAGCTGATAAGATTACGTAAAGATAGTGTGTAAAGAGAGAACAATAAGAGACCCAGAACAGAGCCCTGAGGAACCCCAACTGAGAGGGGAAAGAAGGGGGATTCATGATCACCAGATACCACACTAAATGACCAGCCTTAGAGATACGGTGAAAACCAGATGAGAATGGAGTCAGTGAACCCTAATTCATGAAGTGAATCTAACAGAAGAACATGATCAATTGTATCAAAGGCTGCAAAAAGATCAAGGAGAATAAGGATGGAGTATAAGCCTTTTGACTTTGCCCAGAGGAGATAATCTATTATTTTTTGTGACAGTTGTCTCTGTAGAATGTAATGGGTGAAATGCAGACTGAAAGGGATTCAATGTAGAGGCCTGAGAAAGAAAGGTGAGGCATTGTGAGTAAACAACGTGTTCCACAACTTTCGAGAGGAAAGGCAACAATGAAATAGGACGATAATTAGAGAGAGAGGATGGGTCAAGTGAAGACTTCTTGAGGATTGGAGAGACCGTGGCATGTTTAAACTCAGAAGGAAATGAACCAGAGGAAAGGGACAGATTAATAATATGATGAAAAGGGAGAATAGTGGGGGAAATAGTAATTAAAAAGTGAGAAGGGACAGGATCCAGAGAGCAAGTAGAAGGATTTGAAGATTTCAGTGTTTTAGATAATTCATCTAATGATACAAGGGAGAAAGAAGAGAATTTAAAACAGCTGGGCAGTTGATATAATAATGACTTAGTCCCTTTCCCCCACCAGGCCAGCCAGCATGCCCTCAATCTCTCTTGCAAATCCCCTAGGAACAACATATTCCCCTCCTCTGACAGATGAATGCCATCATCCCTATACAGCTCTGACCATCAGAAAACTCTAGTGGGATGCAGGAGAACATTATTTTATTTTATTTTATTTTATTTTATTTTATTTTATTAAGATGTGCAATTTCTATGCCGCCTTTCTCCCAAAGTGGAACCCAAGGTGGCACAACTAAACCCCTTCATGGTTTGGTACAGGTTACCTACTGGATCACCCCCTTCCATATAATCTTCCCCATATACTCAGGTCCTCTGAGGTACATTTACTCCAGTCAGCCAGGACTAGGTTGGCAGGTGTCACCCAGAGGACTTTTTCTTCAGTTGTCCCTAGATTGCAGAATGACCTGCTAGAAAAGATTTGACATGCTGTATGAATTTAAAACAGCATTAAAGACCAGCCTCTTCTGGCAGGCCTATCTAGATCATTTTTAAATTATAAATTTTATATTATGAATGTTAAAGTATAGACTGATTGTTTTAATATGTATTGGTCTTATATGTTTTTTAACTGATATTATTGTTGTTGTTGTTGTTGTTGTTGGTATAATATAACACCACTCTTCCTTTCCTGGACCAAGCTTGGACACATTTCTCACTCCATATGTGGTAAAAGTCATTGTAGAATTCTGAGCTTCACTTTCTTGCATGGGAAATTAATGCAATGGTCCTGTGGTTACTGCAATTCTTTGTGTCCCCTTTCTGTTTTGAGCATTTCCAATCTGAATGCCATACTTTGCTTTCCATATTTGTTGACAGATTTTAGTTAGAACTAGAGTAGATTCTACCTTTGTAGCTTGAAGCAGCTCTGTTGTTCTGCCACCTGCTCCTGATGATTTATTTCTCCCAAGTGCCCTGGGTACATTTCACTTTCTAAAATTGGAGGGTCTTTTTTTTGTTTTTTTTTTGTTTTTTTAAAAAACTTTTTCTTGTCTCACACAAGTCATAGGTCTTCAGTGATATAGGCATTCTTATTATAGCATTATGTTTGCATGTAATGTTTGTGTCATGCGAAGGATGGCATTTTTCCTGTTCATGTAAATGTGCAAAACATCTCGAAGGAGGCACTCCTATACCCACTTACCATATATGGAGGTAAACTACTGTTATCTTAGTGGATCCTACATTATAGGAATGCCCTGTAAGCCTACAGTTTTCCCTCTCACATCTAGTTCATTCTCATTGTCAAAGTATTTTTGACCAGCTGACATATTTGATCAATTGGATTAAATGTAGATCCAACAGAACAAATATAAAGATCTGTTTGTTTCCCCTAATTGACATTTTCTAGTACAGTGGGCCCTTGGCATCCATTGCAGTTTGGTTCCAGAAACCACCCTGGATACCAAAATTCATGGATACTCAAGTTCCATTATATACAATGGTGTAGTAAAATGGCATCCCTTATATAAAATGACAAAATCAAGGTTTGCTTTTTGGGTTTTTTTTTAAATATATTTTCAAGTAGTGGATGGTTGAATTTGTGGATACAAGGTATTTTAGGGAAACTTCCATATTTGTGCCATCTGTATGCCACTCCTTGGTGTTTGCCCCACAATTATGGACTTCTCTTCATCTTTCAGGATTTTCACAGGGGAAAAAATGCTCCATCATTTTCTCCCTAGAACGTGCTAGGAAGAAGGTATGTAACTTCCTTCTCAGAGATAGTGATGATTTTAATCAAAAATTCTTCTCTAGATATTTCAGCAATATTTGTCTGAGAAGAATCCTTACACTTAGCCTTGAACATGACTTTTTTACCAGATAAATTTGGTGGTTGCAGTTACAAAGGCTAGGGAAAATCTGATCTTTCAGATAATAGCTAACTATATTAAGTGCTGTTTTACTTCTCTAGTTAAATCAATTGTTACTGCATGCTTTGAGGGATTATTGTTTTAGAGCTGGCAGCTATTCCAACATCATGGGATGAGCACTGTAGACACTGCAATTAATTATTTCATTGAAAAGGGATATATTGCACTACTTTTCAAGTAAAGCTACCACCCTTTAAGTGGTTAAAGCAATGAGCTTGCTGCCACATCTAAGAAACTCTTGTTTTTGGGAACACTGATGTCTGAAACATATTACAACGTAACAAGTAGTACAAGAAAATAAACAGCTCTCAATTATCTCAAACCCCAAATTTGAACATCTCATTACATTTTTTCCCCCTGAGGCATGAAAATACTGAGTTGTTCTGGTCCATTGCATTGTAGTGAATCAATCTAGAATTATGCTCTGAAATGAGTGAATTGCAGCTGACATGCTATTAATACAAAAGATCATAGTCCCCTGATCAACCCAGCAATATCCCTATGCAAGAGATGGGAGGGGGTAATAATATGATGTTCTCATTGTTAGGGGAGAAGAAAGGAACAGACAGAGGGATTTGATTTCTACAAAGTGGGAAGCAGTACAAAACTGTGTGATGAATATAGTCTAGGGAGAAAGAAATATGAAAATAATACATTCCCTACCCCCTCCTTGAGAGCTGGTGGAATGGGTGGGATTCTTACATACATGTGTTCCTGTCAAAATGCCAGACTCCTCATACTTCTTAATACTCCAGATGAATAACCTCCCACTTAAAAAAAAAAAAAAAGCATATGTAAACTCAAGTACGTGGGGGGAAAAGCATGCCCCTTCTCAGCAGAAAATCATTATGTTGCTTCTCCTGCATCAAAGGGCCCCTACATCCCCATTAACCAACACTGGTAAAAAAACTAAGTCCCAGTTTGAGGATTAATGTCAGAACTAAGCCTCTTTTTTGAAATTCTCCCAGCTGCCTGAAAAGGTGGCACCTAGAGTTGAATGAAAAGGATCTTGGATGGTTTATTAGCCCCTAAATCACACGACAGCTGAAACTCATGTTTAAAAAAGAGATAGAAAGAATAAAGGTGCTGGAATGTGTGGTGGCATCTCAACTCCAAGGGTTCCTGGATGATTATCTAGAGCCTCTTCAATCTGGTTTGAGGCCTGTTTATGGGACAGAGGCAGCTTTGGTCACTTAGGTGGATGACCTACACAGGGATCTGGACAGGGGGAGTGTGTCCCTGTTGGTTCTGCTGGACTTCTCAGTGGCTTTCAATACCATCAACCATACTGTCCTTCTGAGTCACCTCTCTGGAATAGGGTTTGGGGATACTGTCCTACAGTGACTCCACTCTTTCCTGGAGGGGCACTCTCTGAAGGTGATGCTGGGTGATTCCTGTTCGACTCCTTGGCCATTGGCCTATAGAATCCCTCTGGGTTCAGTCTTATCCCCTATGCAATTCAACATCTACACAAAGCTATTGGGAGAGGTTATCTGGAGTTTTGGGTCAGGTGTCACCAGTATGCTGATGATACCCAGCTCTATTACTCATTTCCACCTAATTCCAAGAAAGCTGTTCCTGTGCTAAACCAGTGTCTGATAGCTGTAATGGACTGGATGAGGGCAAACAAACTGAAGCTTAATCCAGACAAGACAGAGGTGCTCCTGGTCAGTAAAAAGACAGACCTGGGAATAGGGATTAAGCCTGTGTTAGATGGGGCAACATTCCCCCTGAAAACACAGGTTCACAGTTTCAGGGTACTCCTAGAATCAGCTCTGAACCTGGAGCCCCAGGTCTTAGCAGTGACCAGGGGTTCATTTACACGGCAGATTTATTGTGGCAAATTGCGCTTTAATTCTTTTCCGCAGCTGTGCCAGTCAGTTTCTTTTGTTAACTATGTCGCTTTATGTTTCAGACATGGAAAGGTGTGCGGCTGTGGCCTCCCAAGCAGAGACCAAGCAGAGGAAGGGCTTTATGGGGGGGAGGAGAGATCCTCCATGACTGAAAGGATTGGAAGCCTGCATTTTCTTGCTAAATAATCACAGACTGCCAAAATAGCAGGGGGAAGATCAAAGAAAAGTATCTCTGTCTCTCTGTCTCTGTCTCTGTCTCTCTCCCCCAAGCGGAGACACAGCGATCGCAGCTGAGGAGAAGGAGGAAGTGCTTTATGTGGGGAACAGATCTTCCCTGACTGAAAGGACTTGGGAATCCTTTTTCTTGGCAAACTGGATTCACACAGACTTGCAAAATAGCAGAGAGGATTCTTCGAAATTTCTTAATCGCTACTGAATCTCCCTCCCTCACTCCACCTCTTTTAAGCCCACCCCTTCATCATAACAAGCAATCACAGTGCAGCTCTGCTGCAGCCCTTAGTGAAATGGTTGTTTACACTAGCAATAATGCACTACTTTGCAAATAACTCAGAAAAGTAGCGACATCCCTTGCCACGCTATATTTGGGTATTTTATCTTCACCCCTTCTGAATGAGGCGATGCTGTGGTGCGATCTGTGGGAACAATGAACTATCTTTGCAGTATATTTAGGGGACTATTTGCCCGTGTAAATGAACCCAGGAGTACTTTTGCGCAGTTAAAGCTAGTGCTCCAACTGTGCCCGTTCCTGGAGAAGTTGAATCTGGCCACAGTGGTAGATGCCTTAGTTACGTCCTGTTTGGATTACTGTAATGTGACCTGTGTGGGGCTGCCTTTGAAAATTGCTCAGAAGCTTTAGTTGATCCAAAGAGCTACAGTCAGATTCTTAACTGGGGTTAGCTACAGGAAGCACACAACTCCCTTGTTGTAACAGCTCCATTGGCTGCTTGTTTCAAACTACTGGTTTTGATGTATAAAGATCTATACAACACAGGTCCAGGTTATTTGAAGGACTTTATCTCCCTGGATGAGCCCAGTAAAGCTTTAAGATTAACTGGAGAAGCCCTTCTCTCTGTCCCACCACCTTTTCAGGCTACTTTGGTTCCCAATGAGGGAGAAGGCTTTCTCAGTGGCTGCTCCCACACTTTGGAACTCCCTCCCCAGAGAGGCCAGGATGGCCCCATCCTTGCTCTTCTTCCAGTGGCAGGTTAAGACATTTTTATGCCACCAGGTTTTTATGAACTAACAAGGGCTGGGCTTCTAAGGCTTTTTTTTTTAAAAAAAGGTTCTTTTTAAGGCATTTTAATATTTTTAATGTTTAATGTTTTTAACTTATAAATTGTTTAATTCTTTTTTAAATTTTATATTTATAATGTAATTTTTACTTTGTACTGTTTTTAGCTTGTATTGTTTTAAAGAGGTTGTTAGTTGCCTTGGGTCCTATTGCTAGGAGAAAGGTGGGATATAAATGAAAGTAATAATAATAATAATAATAATAATAATAGGAAAGAGAAAGGAAGAGGGAGAGAGATTGTCATCAGAATAAGTGGAAAGGTAACAACCAACCCCATTTCCTACATCATCACTCAAGAAGATATCTTAGGATAAATTGTCCCATTCCAAATAGAGAACTTAGGGCTTAATGAGCTCCTCTTGAAGAATACTGATATTCCTCTTCAGAATAACAATAGGCAATATAAAGTGGATGACAGTGGAGAGAACAGAAACATGTATCAGTGTTAGAGCTGATGTTGTGCCAGTTTCATTTTTGTGTTAACTGCAGGAAGGGTCTTGTATATAAAAAGCACAAATTTCTCTTCTTGCCCATGTGGATTTTCCCTCCAAAAGTACAAGTATAATCAGTTTTTTGTCTTTTCCAACAAGCGTAAACTAAATATTTAAAGGAATATCATTAAACTGAAAATATTCCTTTTCTGGTTTGTAAAAATGATTTGTTTTGCAGTTCTTTGAAAAAACACCATTATTGAAGCACAGAAATTGAAGGCTTAAGAGTTGCTGAGTTATATTTATGCCATGTGTAATAGTCAAAGCCGGCTGCATCACTAGAAAAAAGAAGGCAGTTGCTTAGAATGGCAGATGCTGAAAGGCAGGGAACAATGATAAGCTGTTAGAGAGAATAGCTGTGTGTCTCTTGAAGCTTATCCTCGGCTTTCTAACGAAGCCATTTGCCCTCAGATACTGTGGAGCAGTGGTGGCACTAAGTGTGTGTGGGGGGCAAACGCAGCTGGTGACACTGTTGGGGAGAGGGGTGGTGTCAGCCTTAGTGGTGCCACCACTGTGGAGGGTACTGTTCTATTGAAATAAAATCCAACAACCTGTTGGATTTCTACATGGATGAGTGAAGAGTAAAATTAGAGTGCCATCTTGTCCTTTGCTTCAGCTAGCAATATGTCTTAAACCACTACTCCTGAAGATGTTCATGTCTACTCAGCTACACAAATCCCTTGACTCTACCACTTCTAGAAAGCTAGGTGTTCAGATTAAAACATTTTTGAAGAACATTACTACTAGCTAAAGCCATAGTGGGTCTAAATACCCTAAAGGCACCAGATCCTGTCTGATCTTGGAAGCTAACCAGGGTCAGCCCTGGTTAGTACTTAGATGGGAGGCTGCCAACAAATACCCAGTGCTTTAAGCTACATTGCAAGGAAGGAACTGTCAAAACCACCTCTGAGTATTCCTTGCCTAAGAAAACCCTGTGAAATTCATGCAATCACCATAAGTCAATAGGTGACTTCAAGGCACATACAAACAAAACCACAGTTCCATTTGTGTAAAAAATGTCTGTTTAAATTTGTACGCCTAAGAGGAAGAAATCGTCAGGTTTAACAACTGCCAATTATGATGAAAACAATCAAATTGGCTTTATTTGTTCTAAATTATGATTGTTAAAAACATTCTGTTGTTCCATAGACATCAATTACAACTTTCATTCAAAATCCTTAAAAAATATATTTTCTGGTATCCCACTTTTTGATGGTTCACTTTTCAACAATCTGCCCTTTCGACCCTTTTCAGTTATAACCAGAATCCATGCATTCACAACATGGTCCACCCTTTTGACCTATTTTGTCATGTTTCCATGACCTTCCACACGCTCCTGTGACCACACACTGCTTTTCCTCTCAATTCATACTCATAAAAAAAGCTTTAAAAAGACTGGTGCCCACATTTCAACAATTTTTGATTTTCAACAGTCCTCTGGTCCCTAACATGTCAAATAAGCAGGGGATGCCTGTACTTGAATTCTCTGAAGTTCAGAACACACAGCTTCTCAGACAGTAACAGGTGATGACAGTAGCTTTTTAAAGCCAGGATTGGTAAACATTTTTCTTCTGAATTACCAGGAGTGTAGAAATATCTGTAAAGCTTGGAATAGGGAAAGTGTGAAGAATGAAAAAAATATTAATTGTGGGCTTCACAATGAAGTAAATAAGTGCCTGTCTATCTGTCTCTTTGTTATTCTATACAAGACCATATGCTTGACAACAGAGCCACCAGATTTGGTGAGTTATCTAATAAAGAGTGTGGTTTGAAGCAAGCTCAATTACTTTGGGTTTCTATAATTTTTTTACTCTAGAATGCATATTATACACCAATTTTGACCATATGGATATGATAATTAGACCTGATATTCAGGCTGGCACTGAAAATATTTTCATGCAAGCTGAGGGCTGATCAGCAAACTTTGACATTTAAAAAAATGCTGATTTGTCTCCATTTCTGCATGGACTAAGGTGTGAATTTTTTCACAGATTTAACAAATTAATAATTTGAATCTTTCTCAAGAGTGATATAGTGATACAGTGGTATTAGCCAATAACTAAGCCTCAAAATACCCTGTGATAGGTTCACCTTAGGGTTGCCATAAGTCAGAAGCGACTTGAAGGCACACAACAACAACAAAATATAATTAGAGAGACAATTCAACAACAAAATATAATTAGAGAGAAAATTTAATTCATATCAGTCAAGGAGGATGGTTGTTCTTGCTGACGATGGTATTTTAATATATGTAGCCTTTTCACCAAAACCAGGACTCAAGGAGTCTCACAAATTAGAATAAACACAATGGCTAGAATTCAAAATCGCAGTTACAAATGTGTAACGTGGAGTTACACATTTGTAACTGATTCATATTTAGAATCTCTACTTATTCAATAATGTAGGGATCGTATAAGCTCTTAGAAAGAAGCAAGGATCGTACCAATCACTGCAAGCAATGGGGGTCTGTTCTCCTGTTGATCAGGACACAGCACAATGACAGTTCCACTCCCATCCCACCAGCAATCTACAGTGCAAAGAGAAATTGTGACAGGAATCCTGCTTCTGGGTGTCACTCTAGTATGTTGCACCACAATTGGCAGGAGAACAGACCTCTGCCACTCACAGCGACTGTCAAGGTTGGGGAAGCGATCAGGCCAGGATACACTACTTAATTAAGTATACATACCTAAACAGCTGATCTAGATCTCAACCAACATATGTATACCATATAACACATTAAAATATAATTGACCTATTGAAATCACTAAAAACAAAATAAAAAATACAATTACAATGGACAAAAGCAGGGTTTTTTTAAAAAAAAAGTACACAGAACAGTACAGCATCCTCTTAAAAGTCCTTTCTTCAAAACTTTCAGTTCTCAAAATCAGATGTCAGATTTTTTAAATTATATTTTCAGTTTTATTCCACAAAATAAAATCCATTTACTTCCTTTACACTGTTGTCTGAATTTGATTTCTTTCTAACATTGGCTTTCTATCTCCCTTTTCAAATGTTTTTTATACCTCTAAGTCATGGTAACAGGAATCCCATTCTCCATTTCCATTATATACCTTTATATACATCATTTCTCCTGTATTCTCCCAACAGAGAGTTTACATACATGCAGTTATTATCAGTTGCTACAGATTTAATACAAATTTGAATAAGTTTCATTACTCTATAAACCAAATTTCTCTTATCCCATTTTTCTCAGCTTTCCAATACTCAATTAAACTTCTCCATTCTTTTCTAAAATCATTGGTGTTTAATCCAGCAAGTGAGTTGCTCCATTTGAGCAACTTCCCACAATTTCCTCATCCGCTTGTCACAATTTGGTATTATTTTTAATTTCCAATACCTCGCATACACAATTCGTGCTGTGGTGACCATGCAAAGCATCATACTTTTAAATTCATTCGGGAAGTCTCTATCAAACATGTTTAATAAATATAGTTCCGGTTTTAATCTAAAGTTTGTCTTGATTATTTTTCTTATCAAGTTATGAATATTTATCCAATATTCCTTTGTAGCTTTGCATGACCACCACATGTGGTAAAAGGAACCCTCAATATCTTCACATTTCCAGCATTTATTTACTCTTGCTTTATACATTTTCGCTAACCTTGAGGGTGTCATATACCAGTGGTATTGCATTTTATAGCAGTTTTCCTTTAACTCATTATTAACTGAGAATTTCATATTTTTTTTCCATAATATCTCCCATTCTTCTATTGGGATATTGTTTCTTATATCTCTTGACCACCTGGTCATGAATTCCTTCACTGTCTCCAATTCCAGATCTAATTTTAACAGCAATTTATACACGTTTGATATTCTAAAAGCTTTCTTGTCCATAATCAGCTCATATAGTTCTGTTTTTAACTCTTCTATTCCTATCAGCTTTTTGTCCATGTTGTATCTCTCCATAATCTGCCTGTATTGGAACCAGTTACACTGTTTTTGTTCTTGCTCTAACTTTTCTCTTATTTTCAATCTATTGCTTCCTTTTTGAACATGTACCAGATCCCCATAAGTCCACCATGTTTCTAAGTGTGACCTCTCAGTTCGCCTGAAGGCTTCCTGAGGGGAAACCCACAGTGGTAATTTACAGTAGATCTTCCTCTTCGCATCCTTCCAAGCTTTCAATAAAGATTTCCTAACAAAATGGTTGTTGAAATTTTTATCTATTTGCTCCTTTTGGTACCACAGGTAGGTGTGAAATCCATATCTTAGTCCGGTTCCCTCTAAAGTTATCATCTTATCGTCATTCAATGAAAACCATTCCAATTGCCATACTAACGCACACACTTGATGGTATAGTTTCAAATTTGGGAGGCCTAGACCACCCTTATCCTTTTCTTCCTGCAGTATTTTCCACTTAATTCTCGGTTTTCTGTTTTTCCATATGAATCTAGATAGATCTCTATCCCATTCTTTAAATAACTTATCATTGCACAATATCGGCAAGTTCTGGAGAATATACAACTTCTTTGGGAGTATCGTCATCTTTACAGCTGCTACTCTACCCAGGATAGATAAATTCAGCTGTTTCCAATTTTCTAAGTCTTTTCTGATCTCTTTCCACTTTTTCTTACAGTTATTTTCCACCAAATCCATATCATTTTGGGTAATTATTATCCCCAGATATCTGATTTTCTTTTCTATTCAAAAACCAGATATATCTTTCAATTTCTCTTCCTCCCTTTTCTCTATATTTTTAGTTAACATTACCGTTTTTTCTCTATTAATCCTTATTCCTGAAATCCCCCCAAACCTATCAAAAATTCTCTGTAAGTTGTGAATAGATTGTAAGGGGTCTTCTAATGTTATTGCCAGGTCATCTGCGAAAGCTGACAGCTTATAAGTATGTTTTTTAATTCGGACACCCTCTATACCTTCTGTTAGTCTTATCTCCCTACATACAACTTCCAAGACTGTTATAAATAATAGGGGGGAGAGGGGGCAGCCTTGACGAACCTCTTTCTCCATTCTTATTTTACCTGTCCGTTGACCATTTGAGGAGTTTGCTCATTGTATATTGCCTTGATTTCATTCAAAAATTTTTTTCCTATACCCAATTCCTTCAAGGTTTCCAGCATACAAGTCCAATTTACACTATCAAAAGCTTTTTCTGCATCTAAGCATATTAATGCAAATTTCTTCCCAGGATATTTATTAAAATATTCTATCATATCTAATATTTTTCTTATAGGAGATTTTCAGACTGCGTTTCAGCGTGCCTAGCATGGGAGGAACTTTCGGGAGAGGGACGGCGGTCTTGTGCGGCAGGGGGGCATTTTCAGATGCCGTTGTCCCTCTCCCGAAACCATCCGTGTCACTTCCATGAAGCTTCGGAAGCCTCAGTGCCATATTTTAATCATGGGCAACCTCCGTGATTAAAATATGGCTCTGCGGCTTCCGAAGCTTCACGGAAATGACACAGATGGTTTCGGGAGAGGGACAACTGCGTACGAAAACGCCCCCCTGCTGCGCAAGACCACCGTCCCTCTCCCGAAAGTTCCTCCCGCGCTAGGCACGCTGAAACACGGTCTGAAAATCTCCATAGTCTATCTCAGATGTCGATTTGGTAAAAAGCCTGTTTAATCCTCTCCTATCCATTCATTCAAAACTTTCTTCAAATGTTCTGCCATTATAATCATGAAGATTTTATAGTCTGTGTTTAATAATGAAATGGGTCTATAATTTTTTTTAACTCTTTAGGGTTTTTATTTTCTTTTGGTATTACTGTAATATTTGCATTTTCCCAGGAAGCTGGCATTTTTCCTTAGGTGATTATTTTGTTGAATAGTTTAAGGAGAGGATCTTTCAGTTCTCCTTCAAACATCTTATAGTATATTGTTGGAAACCCATCCGGGCCTGGAGTTTTCCCGTTCTTTAGCTTTTTTAAATGCATGCTCAATTTCTGCTATCATTATTCTTTTGTCTAATTCTTCTCTATCCAGATCACTTATTTTTTGTAACTTCTGTGACATTAAGCATTTTTTAATTTTTTCTTTTTGTTCCTCATTCATTTGCCTTTCTTTAAATAAATTTGCATAAAACCTCTGGAAACAGTTTCTGATTTTATCCAGTTGTGTTATTATATTTCCATTTTCCTTTATTTTCAGAATCTGTTTTCTTTCTTGTTCCTTTCTCAGCTTATAAGCCAGCCATTTACCAATTTTATTTCCACCTTCATATCTCTGTTTGGCGAACCTCATCTTCTTTTCTATTTCATCTGTATATTCCTTCTTCATTTGATCTTGTATTGTCTTTAATTCCTTTTTCACTTCTGTATTAGTAGGATCGTTTTCATATTCTTTCTTTCTTTTTTAATACATCCTGCATTTTTTGTATTTTCTCTCTTTTCCTTTTGGTATGTTCCCAATTCGCTTGCGTAAGTATTCCTCTAAGGACCACTTTGCTAGTATCCCAGACATTTTGTATTGATGTCTCATCTTCTTTATTTTCTTCAAAATAGTTTTGCAAAGCCTGTCTTACTTTCTCTTGTATCTTTTCATCTTGTAATATTATATCATTTAGTCTCCAGTTATATTCCCTTTTAGTATCCTTTAATGTCAGTGCTATTAAATTGTGATCTGATAACATCTTGGGGTATATTTCCATCTTTTCCAAGTTTGTTGTAATGTTTCTGGATACTATAAACAAATTTATCCAAGAGGAGGATTTGTGACATTCCGAGTAATAAGTGTATTCTTTCCTATCACCGTATAAGTGTCTCCATACATCTATCAGTGATAAGTTTTCCATAAGTTTCGAAAAAGATTTTGGCAGTTTTCCTTGCTTCAGGTATTTCCTTTGATTTCCCGCCGTTCTATCTTTTATCAGCTCTGGGACGCTGTTCCAGTCCCCCAGGAAAATTAACCTGTCATGGTCTATATCTAAAACTGTCTTCAGTAAGTTTCTATAAAACCCATCTTTATTTTCTGATTATATATGCCTATAATCAAAGTTTTCTTTCCCAGTAAGTTTATCTCAACTCCTATATATCTCCCATTCAAATCTTTTAGAACCTCTTTTGCTATCCATTTCTTATTTATATAGAGGGCTATTCCTTTTTTCTTTTCTTTTCCTGAATTAATGAATTCCTGTCCCAATCTGTTTTTCAGCAATCTTTGATCTTTTTCTTTTATATGGGTTTCTTGTATACATGTAATGTCCGCTTTCATCTTTTCTATTCTATGAAATATTTGTTTTATTTTGTTTGGGGGAATTTAACCCCTTAACATTCCAGGATATAATTCTTATTTTCATATTTGCTATCATATTTATTTATTTATTTATTTATTATATTACTTATGATGACAAGATTATTTTTCTAGCTGTCCTCTATTTCTTCCTCTCGGTCTCCTTCTTCCTCCTCTTCACTTTCTGTTTCTCCCGCATCTTCCTCCTCTTCAATTTCCTCTATCTCTGGTTCCTCTTCTTCACTCTCTTCTCTTTCTCCCAATTCTTCTTTACTACCACTCATATTTTCAGTCTCTTCCATTTGTCTTCCTCTTACTTTTTCTATACCCTTTTTTGAAGTGCTTGGCTCTCCCCTATCACCCTCGTCTTTTGTAGCTTTCTCTATATCTCCAAACTCTTTTTTGAATTTCACCATGAAATCCTTTGCTTTCTTCACCGTATTTAATCTGTATTTTCTCTGATTATATGTAACTGTTATTCCTTCTATTTTTTCCCATCTATACTGAATCCCTTTTCTCCTGAGTTTGGAAATATTAAATTGGTAATCCTTTCTTTTCTTTAGAATTTGAGGAGTGATGTCTTTATATATCTCAATTTCATTATCTTCTATCACCAATTTAGTTTCAAAATTTTCCTGCAATATTTGGTCTCTAATCCTTCCTCTGGTAAAATATATGACAATATCTTGGGGAAGCATCTTTTGTTTAGCAATCTTTGAATTAATTCTATACATTCTATCAACCTCGAATTCAATCCTCTCCAAGGGGATTTTAATATATTTTGCTAATCCTGATAGCAACCTTCTGTATAGGTCTTTATTCTCGATCTCCACCAAACCCCTTAATTTCAAACAATTTTCTCTTAATTTCAGTTGTACTTCTATGTTTTTTTCCTGCTCTGTATTCATTTGATCTGTTGTTTTTTTTTCAATTTTTTTGACTTTCCTTGAAGTTCCTCCACCTTTTCATTTAGCTTCTCTACATCCGTTGTTAGTTTATTCAACATTTTCCCAAATTCATCTAATTCCTTTTTTACATCTTTCCTCATCTCCTTCATCTCTGATATCATTTCCTCTCTAAGTTTCTTAAATTCTTGCAGTAATGTTTGCTGAATCTCTGGCATTTCCCCAGACTGACGTCTTGTCATTAAAGTATGAATTTGTGGCTGTGTATGCTTTTTAACAGGCATTTTATCCCCCTTTTTTTCCTTATCAATTACCCCCTCAATATCAAATGTATGGCAGTTAAATATCAATATCAATATCAATTGCATATATAATATACAATATGTATATTATATAATATACAGTATACAATATTGATAAAAATATAATTTTGAGGGTATTAATCAGCTTACGTATATACTGCAGTAGACTCGAATATGTAATATACAATATAATGTAATTGAGACAAAGCAGGTCACTATATATATATATATATATATATGGTTACCATAGAGATTCTATCCTCATCTGTTCTTTAAACACTAATTTAAGCAAGAAAAACCAAAACAGCTGGTAGGTAGAGGAGAGAGGGGAAAAAGCCACAAAATCTAAGCTCAAAGTTCAAAGGAAGGCAAGGGGAAGAGGTGGAGTATGACAAAACAAAACTCAAAGACCACTTATGCTTTAAACCTCCTCTCCCCCTTCCCCTACCAAACTGCTTTCTTTTTTAGGCTTTCTTTTTGTTTCCTATCATAGGCAATCTTTAATTTAATACTTTAATTCATAGTTATTCTATTAGTTCTATTAATTGTTCTATTAATTCTTAATCTTCAAATCACTGCACCATTAACACAAAAAGGTCTGTCTCATTAACTCCAGCTTTACACTGTCTTTATGCTTCCTCCAAACTTTCTTTATCCCGTCTAATTCATTACAGCCCACATAAGCATTACTCACTCCATCTACCCCTCCCCTCAAGAAACTCCAGCTGTCTTCCTTTTTTTTTTCCCAACCTGGTTTTCCCGTCAAATTTGTGTTCTTTTGGTTCTCCTTCTTTGATACCCTCAAACTAAGCTGTATCCTTTTCTTCACTCCGTGTCTAAATGCGCTGCTTGCCTCACCGCTCCAATCCATCCCATTCCGTTCCAGTCCTTCTTTCTCTCTCTGGTCTCTCCATTTCCTCTCTGTTCTTGCTTACTCCCGGGTGGTCCCCAACCTCCTTTCCCAGCTTCGTATCAATACTTTCTCCGCTTGCAGATTTTCTCCACTTTCTACACTCTCCTCTCACCACGCCACACTTTTCTTTCTCTCGCTCCCTTTCACTCACTTCCTCGCTCCTACACCTCGGCCCGGCTCCCAGCCCTATCTCCGTTTCTCCGTAGTACTTCGTTAATAGTAGCCATAGCTCTCCAACTTCAAGCTCTCCATCTTAATAGTAGTTCTCCAGCTTCAAGCTCTCCGTCTCTCTGTCACTATATATATATATATATATATATATAAGCTTCACCACCGAGAAAGATTTGGCAAGTGCACTGATTCAGTCCAGCGTCTCCCTATCAGATGTTAAGTCTGGCTTCTCTTTAAAAATTGGTGAAGCTGCTTTCCCCTCTCCCCAGAGTGTTGCTGGCTCTCAGTCTCCATCAGTAAACCCTGCGCACCCCTTCTCATCTACTGAAAAGAAAGTGGGTCCTGGAATAAGCCCCTGCCAAGTGCACTCTGTTTCCCCTTTCACAGGGGGAAATTCCTGAGCTCGATATTACAAAATGCTCAGGACTCCTTCTACCCGGCGAACGCACGAGCTCAGCTCCTAGCATCCGTTTGCAGCCTTGTCACCGACCGGAAATCTGACAGATTTTTTTTTTAAGTCTTTGCCTGCCAATAGAAGGAGAGCAACGTGGGGGCCATTCTACCTTTCCTAGGAAGGGAATTCCAGAGTCTTGGGGCAGCCACTGAGAAGGCCCTACTACTCATGCCTATGAAGATAATGGGACTGAAATAAGGGCCTCTCCTAAAGAGCTGAGGGCCTGGGCCGGTTCATATGAGGGTTAGATAGTCTAGACCTAATCACTAGCAAAGTAATCAACATCAGACTAAGCTGTGTATGGGTCCAAATTTCCCTACTGCAGTCCTGTTAGCCAAAATTATTTCCATGCACAACTCTATGCTGTGATATGTAAATGAATGTTAGCAAGATTGTTTAACCCATCAATTAAAATATAGACAGTTAATGGAAAGCTTCTTAATCAGCTAATAGCTTTATTTGTTTTGCAAGTGCAGCAAGCTATTGAATTTGGACCTAAATTGGTTTAAAACCCTACAGGTACTCTGGTTTAACTGGTGGAGCTAAAGTTCAACATTATCATTATATGCTGTGCTGGTCCTTTCAAACCAGGGGGAAGTTTGTCATTATGATCCATATGATTTGGCTGGAAAGTATACACCCACAGCAATATGAGCTGATGCACTCACAAATCATATGGAGGCCTTTTGCAAAGCCAACAGTTATAAAATTAGCTGATTCTCCAGTTGGTGTAACAATCCCTATCTGGCCCTAAATGATATCCCTTATTAATTCTAACCAGGACAAGCAATACCTCTTATCTTATAAAACAGGCCCTACTATTGGTATCATCTCTCAGTTATGTCCAATGGAAGTAGTGTTTATGGTGTTCTCTCAGAAACCCAAGATGAGTTAAATGTACAATATTTTCTTATAAAATATTTAGGTTTATAAACAGTTGCAAAGTGGCTACTGTGTTTATATAATATGCACAGACAGCTGTGATCCCTATCATGAAAGACACCAACTAATGTATAAGCTCTTAGTAAGAAACAAGGATTTTTTTTTTTAATTTAAATGCTTGGTCTGTCTCAGAGTGCCTGTGCCAGCTCCAGAAAACTGGGCACATAAAAAGCACAATGTGCATTTTCATATCTGTTTCATCCCTGTAAAACTTGCATGGTTTTGTGGCACTACTTGCATGCTTCTTCCTTTTTATTCAAATGTGGAATTTTAAAGAGAACTATAAACTGGTCAATACAAGCCTCACTGACAAAATACTGTACTGATACTTACTTTCCATCTCCTGCTAATCTGCATAGAAGTAAATTCATATTCACCTTCCATGTTATGATTTTCTATGAAAGCAGTCTACAAAGCCTTTCCAAAGGATACAGAACAGTGAGAAAAATTAAATATGTTATCTAAGTATAATGAATGAGCTTAATTATCATTAGCTGCTGACCTGATTCATGACGTTAGAAAAATAAAGAACCCCATTTGATAGACAGGTTGGCCTTTCACTTTCAACAACATCCTATTATTATTTCCTCTGTATTAATATTCAGATTATTAGCTCTTGGATTTAGGACTCAAATATGGTCAAAGAAGGAATTCTCTGTTTCTTTAACATAATCATAGAGATGTTGCCAAGGTGCTAATGCTGTGGCCTACTCTGTCATCTAACCTCTTAAAAGCTTTTCCTTCTCCCCTGGTATGTATCTGCCCAAACATTAAAATCTGTTGAGCAAGGAGGATTTTCTGCGTTCTGCTATATGGAGACATAGGGCTTGTCTATACTGGTGGGAAACCCCAAAACCTCTTCTTAGCCCCCACAGATGTTTTTGCAGTGGGCCCACAAATGCCATATTCACTGGGTTTCTCCAGAGTATCCCACCACACTGTAACTCTAGGCAAACTCATGTTGGCATAAAAGGGAAGACCAACACTGATCACTTGTCCTATATGTCACTGCTCCCCCCACCCATTTGCTCATGCATGCAAATATATGTTGTCCCGGAGTATGATATTACTGGATAAGCAGAGATATGTTTATCCAGATATGCACATGATAAAAAAATAAATATTTTTTAAAAGCACCAGAATGGAGTCCTGTCCACCAGAAGCCCCTCCCCACCACAGGCTTCACTCCAAAGCCAATCTGTGGCCACCGCACACCCAATAATATGGGTTTTCCTCTCAGATGTGAAACAAACTGCAGATCTTTCAGACCCAGATTTTCCTTCTGAAACCCCAATGGAATTGTCACAAATGTCATTTGGCCACTGCACCACAACTATGGGATGAATATAGGGATTTTGCCCATGTAGACAAGCCCAAGGAAGAGAGTTTCTTACTTGTGGAAAACCTTCTCCATGAAGGCTTAACTGTGGCCAACACAGACCTCATTTCCATGACAAGTTAAAAACATCGATGTTCACCCATGCATTTAAGGCTAAGCAATACTAGTTAGATCTTGGTCTGTCCAGTGGGGACACAGCATCAGCTAGTTAAAACTGGAAGGTCATCCATCTTAGTTGATTTGATACTTCCACAGCAAGAGCATATGGTAGCCATAACCTATCTGACATGTTGAAAATAGCTTGGAAAAGGATTAGTAATGCAACTGCAAACTCAAACTGCCTTTTTTTATCCAATTAGCTATGTAATAAGGTTGTTGTTGTGGTCGCTGTTGTTGTTATCTCTCAATATGGGGATTGTTGCCCCACTAGGAAATAATGACACCAGACACAGTTCTTGGGAGAAAATAGGACCACTTTATTAACAAATTAATTCATTGTGAACTGCAAGGGGAAACAATCTTACCTGAAGCAGGGGATCAGTCCCAGTCTTCCTTGTTGGCCATCTCAGGATGAAGCACCCGAAGCCCTAGGAGCAATCCATCTGTAGTGGATTCTTGTCCAGCCAGCATGAGCAACTGGCAAGTCCTCATGGGGAGCCACCCCTCTCCCAAATCCCATGACTCAAAGTGAGGGTATGCCCTGGGCCAACCCTAGGGGAAGTCTCCTTCTTCACCCCATGAGTCCAACAGCCAAACTAGGCAATTCAGCAAACTCTCTTCACCTAAACAGCACCAAAAGATGCTCACTGGATTCTCCTCCTTCACCTCCACAACTTACCAAGTGGCTGCCTAATTGCATGCCACTACCCAAGCCAATTTCCCAGGTCCCTAAAGATAAACAGGGTAAACAAAAACAAACAAACATGGACAATGGAAAGAAATCCTACCTGACCCTAACGTGACCAGCCAAACCCTGCAGTGCACTCAAGACAGCTGGGTAGGCCACATGCCAAAGTCTGAAGAGGGCAATGTAGGGACAACACTGACTTAAATGGCCTCTTCTGTTCCAACCCCATGCACCCAGATCATGGTGTCAGAGTGCCATGACACATTGCCTTTTATGTTGCCCCCCCCCTTCATATCAGGCCAGCAAAGACATCCCCTCCTCACAGATTTGCTTGTGCTGCACAGGGGCATGGATGGATTCTGGAAATTAAATCTGGTACCTTTTGTGCAAAGCCAGTGGCCTATCACTGAGTCACGGCCCCTTCCTGCTCATCATGATTACTTTTTATTAATATGTTCCCTTGAACTAGTGGATAAATAAATAATTAAAAAGAAAAGTTCAAAATAGAGAATCTGTAAGAGAGAACTGACAGATGGGGAGAGATGTTCAGATGGGGAAGGATATTCCCATATTTGCTCATTCTTGCCCTTTTATAAGTACTCCCTCTCCCCATAATCTGGTCTCAGGGCCAAATACAGCTGAAAGGCAGGTTATAACTTACTGGTGGAGTACTTAGAAAACCAAATCAGAGAAGGGGGGAAGTATAAAGCAATGCCTTCCCATTGGTTGATTTATTCCTGCACATCTTTCCTACACCTTGCACTAGCCTTATGAGAGCTCATAATTATTGCTCTGCTCCTAGATTTCAGCCTTTAACTGTAGCATTAGGTTGATAACCAAGGTCAAGAAAAAGAAGGGAAAGCTACCATTTTCATTAGAGTCTGTTTGGCATTTAGTGAGTCAGTAGATAAGTGAAACTATTGTTGGTTTTAGTCAGAACTTTAAAGGACCTATCCAAGGTGCTGAACCTATTTTGTGTATAGTTTTTGGCACCATGGGTAACTCCTTTAATGTTTGCACTTACTGCTCATATAGAAGCCACCAGCTGCCAGGGGCCACTGCTACTTACAAACTACTTCATGTCAAATTCAGTGCTCATGAAAGCAAGACATCATTTGAAAATGTAGCAATTACATATGGTATAAATGGTGAGGTGGTGAGTCATGTCAAGATCTAGGCAGCTGAGAGAGCATAGCAGGTAGCCAAATATGTCTCTCACACTAGTTTTCTCATCTTTGCCTACCTGCCCTTTCTATGTCTAAACAATACACCATCAACTGTACGTATTGATTCAAAAAGCAACTTCACAGTAAGCTGCAGAGTTATGAGGAGAGGTAACAACAGGGAGTTTATGGGTCCAAGAAATAAGGTAGCACCAGCACAATCATGGAATCCATATTTCCAGGCATGGATGATGAAATCCTGACTTATGCATCTAACCCTTTAGCTGGTCTGAAACATGATACATGATGTTTGTTTGTTTTTAATACTCCGGGTCCTGGTGGACTATGTACTACATGCACTTTTGGTTCTCAGAATTTTGTTTTGAGGAAAGAAGCCATAGAATTGCCACTTAGGTAAATAGTAGGTTGTTTTAGAGAAGGTGTCACTGCGCATGACCTTCACCTTATTTGCATAGTAAATTAAACACCCAAACACAGGAAAATTGAAGAGGTTTCATTTTTCAGGCATGAGAGCTTTGTTAAGGGAGAATAAGCATGTTGTTTTTTTAAAAAAACACCTTCAAATAAAATGAAATTAGATTAACACCTTTGAAACGTTCTTTTCCTTTTCCCATTTAATTTAATTTAATGAAGGATGCTAGTTAGCGGTGCCTGTAATGGATTGTTGTGGTAACTCATCATGGCTAGTAAAATTCAGATCTAATCAGATGGAAAAGTATCAAGAGGTTGCTCCAGCAATCATGAAGGGACTGAGTTTATATAGAAGGAAGGAAGAAAGGACAGAAGGAAGGAAGAGAAAAAGAAAAGCTTCCTTGGAATTGGATGGAAAGGAGAAATACAGTTGGGTGTCATCAGCATACTGGTGACATCCAATCCCTAAACCCCTGAATACCTCTATCAGGGTTTCTTTCATGTAGATGTTAAATAGTGTGGGGGACAAAATTGAGCCTTGGGCACCTGTTCAGGCCATGGGATTGAACAGGCACACCCCCCCAGCACTATCTTCTGAATTTTCCCCTGCAGGAAGGAATGGAACCACTGCAAAACATGTTCATGTTCATCTACCATAATACTTTCTACCAGACCAATCTGCGCTTCATTTCTTGCTGACAAACCCTCCTTTCCAAATTACAAACTGTTTTCTAGGACTTCTGGGTCTATTACAAAATTATTAACTATAACCATCTACTTGTATCATTTGTTTACTGATGAGAACAGAACACAAATCTCATTAAAAAAAAACAACATTTTTTGAAAAGTTGTATTGGCTTTTATGTGGTCTCTTCCCTTTCCCATCTGTTATTTGCTGTTCATTGCCTTGGGAGCCTTGGTGGGTTAAAAGACAATAAACACACAAACAAACAAGCAAGTAAAGTTGAAGTTATTTCTTATTGAGAAAATGAACAAAGATGTCTGCTCTTCCAAAGCATTTACTTTAAAAAGTCACAGTACCTTTGGCAAGAGTACATGAAGGGGGAAAGTGAAAGAAGTAAACTTCTCTGTTTTGGCATATTTCCATGACACAGAAACCAAGCTCTATCTCTCACCAAAGAGTTAATAAAAATGCTGACATGGTTAAATTCCCCTCAACAACTCCCCCCAAAACCTGCTAAGCTAAGCTGTTACCCTGCCTGTTACTCCCCTTAAGACTGTACTTAGGCACAACTTTGAATCCCAGTTCATAGTAGCAGTTTGAATAAGTAAAAACCATGGGCTTGTATAGCATGTTTACTTGATGAATGAGTGATGAGCAGTGTTCTGCAGCATCTGTCTGTGGTGTGAATGTACAAGGCAGAGCACATATGCCACTGTGTTTCAAGGCACTGTCCCTCCAACACATTGGGGACAAGCTCGGATCAAGAGCAGATATCTGCCAAAAGCAACCAACTTTCTATTGCACCAGAAACTGGTGTGTTTGCCCAGGTAGAAGCTGGTATCAGACACTGGTGCAAAATAAAACAGCAAAGACTTAAAATGGAAAGATAAGTAGCTGCCAATTCAATTCCCCAGTGACTGTGGGGACATGTAAGTACTAGTCAGAGTTTGGAGACTTTACTCTTTGAATGAGTACATCATGGGCCAGTATTCTAGGAACTGGAGTCCAAAGAAGGATTCCCCCCCCCAGGCTTTTGGAATTGTTGTTTGTTTTTATAATGCTATCAGTTCCCCTACATAAATTAAACAAAATATAGTTCAATGTCTTCTTCCTGTTCCTATTTGCATGTATGAACAGGAAAAGCATTGCAGGAACATACAAGGATGAGACAGACAAACGGAAAAGTGAAGAAACAATATAAGGATCGCTAGTGCAGACATTAGCTACTGCTTGACACTTTCACAGGTGATCACCTCGTTACTTTCTACTATGAGATACAATCATTTTTAAAACAATCTTTTTTATTATATGCTGCATATTTTATAGTCTCTCTCTCTCTGGCTTTTCTTCACAAACGAAGATTCAGGAAGGACTCATCCCGCGCTTTCTGCAAGCGCGCTGATGACTAAAAAGGCCAATCTGAGATAAACAAGTCCGGTTGCAAAAAGCACAGCAGATCTCCTTGGGTGATGTTTTTGGGTTGTGATTCTTTCTGCGTTGTCGTTTCTCTTCAAGACTTGTTTGGCGTGAGTTCTCAAATAAGGCTGCAGCATTGTGGATAGTGCGTCTCCATGCCTCCCGATGTGAGGCTAGGACAGACCACTGTTGGTGATCAATTTGGCCGAGCCTGAGATGTTGTTTCAGGGAGTCTTTGTATCACTTTTTTGGAGTGCCCCTCTTATGCTGACCTGTGGCGAGTTCACTGTAGAGTAGTATTTTTGGGAGGCGATGGTCCTCCATCCTAGAAACGTGCCCTGGGAACTAATGCTAAGATACACAGAAGGAGCCATCATAAAGTTGGCATCTTTGGCCTATGAAAAGCATCCAATTTTTTTTCTCTGATAATGGTTGAATTCTGTGGAATGCCATGGGCTCTCTATTACTATTACTGTTATTGTAACAGGCATTGCTGTTGTTATCCTTGTCATCATTAACTTCCATTCCATGACACTCTTCCACCAAGGAGTATAAGGCAGTCCTCATTCTCTCCCCCACCCTTAATCCTCAGAAGAATCCTGTGTGAGGAATTGTTATGAGGGTCATGTTTCTGATTGTCACACTGGATATCACCAGTGGGAGGGGGGTTGGAAACATCCTCCTATACCCAGTCACCAGCAGAACAGACTGCCATTGCTCAATGTCTGAAAAACGGTGTCCAGTTCTGGGCACCACAATGCAAGAAGGATATGGACAAGCTGGAGTGTGTCCAGAGGAGGGCGACCTAAATGGTGGGAGGTCTGGAAGCCATGCCCTATGAGGAGGTACCTGGGTATGTTTAGCCTGGTGAAGAGAAAGTTAAAAGGGGACATGATAGTCATGTTTAAATATTTGAAGGGATGTTATACTGAGGATGGAGCAAACTTGTTTTCTGCTGTTCCAGAGACTAGGACATGTAGCAATGGACTCAAACTACAGGAAAAGAGGTTCCATCTAAACATTAGGAAGAACTTCTTGACAGTAAGAGCTGTTTGGCAGTGGAATGCACTGCCTTGGACTGTGGTGGAGTCTCCTTCTTTGGAGGTTTTTAAGCAGAGGCTGGATGGCCATCTGTCGGGAATGGTTTATTCCTGCATTGCAGGAGGTTGGAGTGGATGGCCTTTGTGATCTCCTCCAAATCTATGGTTCTATGTTTCTATAAGGTAGGGGGGCATTTGCAATCATGGCAATAGAGTCATAATCATGAAATTGGAGCCTGAATATGGTGCAGTTACGGATCTGTAACTCTAGATTATGAATCTGTGACTGCAATGTAGGGTTCCAGTCTCTCTCTCTCCCTCCTCCTCCTCCTCCTCCTCCTCCTCCTCAATACTACTGCTACTTCTACTACTAATAACAACAACTGAGCCCTGTCCCAATTAAGAGGGATGCCCAACTTCCACATTCTGCAAAAGCTCTAAACCTTTCCTCTCTCTTTATTGCCAGTTCTTTATTCTTTTTATCCCAACAATGAGCAGACTGTGAGAAGACTTTGCTTCTTTAAATAGCAATGAATATCCTAACTGTATAGGCACGCTGAGTTTGAAAATTAGTTTCTCCTCATTTGGCTCCTGTACCCCCATATCTATAACTAAATGTGGGAGAGGAAAGTATAATAGGTTCACATTCAGATAAGCTGAGAGTGCTCTCTCTCTGTCTCTTGCCAGGCTGCCAAGAAAAGGCTTTTTGACAAGCCAATAATGGAGCCTTGAGGGAATGAACATGGCACCATTATTTACAGATCCAAACTTTTGATAATGTGATCATTAGATTTTGCCCTTAAGGTCATTTTGTAACCACCATTTGCTCTGAACTATTTTTTCATCCTCCAATAATTATTATTTCTCTCTTTCTGTGCTTTCAAGTTGAGTAAGAACTTTTTTCACACAGGCAATTTACTTACGTGGAAATTGTTCAAGAACTTATCTTACACAAGAGGCAGGTAGTTGTCATAAGGAGACACTTGCAAGTTGTTCAGAGAGTAGAATTCATACCTTTGTTTCTGGCTGTGCCCCAGACATGGTGTATAGCTATGTGTATCATGCATGCATTCAATATTTTGGGAGCAAAAATGTTGCAAGCTGTTTTGAGAACATGTCAATCCCTGCCAAATGGGTTATAAATCAAATAACCAGCTGACAGGAGACAGGATGGGAGTGGAAGACATTGGCTTTCCCCTCAAGTCTACAATGAAGCAGGAGGAGAGGCAAGCCATGGAAAGTCTGCCAGCCTGGAAGAGAGTTTCTAATGCCAAGGTTCAAAAAACAGAGGACTTGTCTACACTGGCCAGAATATGCTGGCTTCCTGCTGGCATATTCTGGCCCTAGACCAGGACTGTTGCTCCCCCATTACCTGCGTGAAACATGCAGGAATCCACACAAACACACCGATCTGTCTCTGCAGCTGTTGCCGCTTCCACCCATGTCACGCTCTCTGAAGCCAGGAAGGGGGCCCAAGGTCCCTTCAATATGACCAGCCTTGATCACATGCTGTGGGCCTGCTTCCTGTCTTCAGAGAATGTGATGTGGATGGAAGCAGTGGCAGCCACAGAGACTGGCTGGTTTGGTGGTATGACCTCCTGTGAACCTGTGGGGCCCAAACCTTTCCCTCTGAAAAGAAGTGGTTTTCCCCAGTTTTTCCCTGCTGAAACATTTCAACAGGCTTTACCCTGTCTTCTCCCATCTTGGTCCCAGGTATTGTGAGGACTGCCTGGGGGGAAAACAGGGCAAGATTCTTGCATTGTTTGGACAGCAGGGCTCCAAGATGGGGACAAGATGGGGCAAATAGCCTGTCTAGACAAGGCCAGAATCCACCTGTATTCAAACACTTCTGTTCTGTTCTAGTCCAGTCTAATTTAATCTTTGTTTGTGATAGCCAACTAGAGACAGTGTCACCACAGTAGTTCAATGTAGGTATTTGCCCACAAGACATAGGGCCCTTTCACACTATACAATCATAGCACTATGTTTCCACTTAAACTGCCATGACTGAATCCTATGGAATCCTGGATCTTGTAGTTTGGTGAGGCACTAAAGCTCTCTGGTTGAGAATTCTAAATGCCTCTTCCTAAAGTGCAAATCTCATGATTCAGTGGAATCATAGTGCTGTAATTCCATAGTATGAAATTCCATGTATGCAGTGCACCCTACTTTGACCCCAAATGTCTCTGTGCTGCAAGAAGTATTATAGACAAATGCAATTCTTCGCTAATTTTCTTCTCAAAGGGAACAACTAGTAATTTCAGCAATTTTCTTCCCACTGTGAGAGTCTTTGAAAACAGTGCAGTTTTTGAAGGCTATTTGCAATTCAGTATTTGTTTTGTGCAAGATATTTATTTTTGCACAGGAAATAGCATTTTCTGTGCAGAAAATAATATTTCAGAACAGATATATCATTTCAGCGGATAGTGCTGTTTTCTCTCACAGGACATCTTATCTGAGCAAAACAATTATGTGTGTATTTTGCACAAAATAACCTAAACTGTGAAGATTCTTGTCAGTTCAGAATTCTTCTCATCAGAATTTCTCAACACTTGAGAAACATGTTTTTAGCCATTTAATTTTTTTTAAATCCTCTCTATCCCTATTCCAAACATTCTGAAACTCTACCTTTTCAGGTTCTTAATGTAATGTACCCACAATCCCATTTTGATATCTGTGCTAAACACAAAGGCATTACATAGGCAGTAGAGCTTGTGAAGATTCTGTGGTTACTCTGTGAGTACAGAAAATCACTTTGTTCTCCCTCAGGCAAGCTTGCAGTTATCCTCAAGGGCAAACATGGCAGTATGTGAATGTGCGGGTGCATTCTGATGAGTCTGCTTTTTGTTATTTTAAAAATCTTAGATGCACTGAAGGGATCAAAATTAGGATCAGGATCATGGGCAGGAGGGATTTAACCATTTTCCCCCAATGCCATATTCCTAATGAAGATTGCTCACCTGTATTCATGCTGGGACTGAAGCTTCCATCAGGCAATGGTGGCTTCCCTTCCAGGACAGATAGCTGTTTCAGGAAGCAGAGAAAAGAAAACTTACTTTGGGGACAATTAACTCTCAGAATCCATCACCAGTATGTCCAATGGCTATGCTGACTAAAAAATTATGGGAGTTATACTCTGAAAAAATAAGTACTCTCAGGAAGCAGGGTATTGTCATCATGACCCTGAGGAAAGACATAAACACCCACTATCAAGAAACACTCCTGTGCCAGCACCCTGATAGCAATATAAACAAGAGTAAGGGCTCATCTATACAAACCAGGATATGCCAGCTCCCCACTGGCATATCCTGGCTGTGGATCAGGCCCGTTGTTCCTCCGTTATTGCCTCCAAACGGGGCAGAGTCCAGATGGGCACACTGGCCCATTGCTGCAGCTGCCACTGCTATTTCCCTGGTTCTCCCAGAAGGCAGGAAGTGGACCTACAACATATGGCCAAGTCCCCCTGCATGTGACCATCCTTGGTCATATTCCACGGGACTCCTTCTTGCCTTCTGGGAGAAACACAGAGCCTGGCACGTTCCTTCCCAGTGGGAACATATTAAAAGAGGTATTTTTTGAAAAATGTCATATCAAGCCCTACCCAATTTCCTCCCCATCTGAGACCCATATCTGCCCCAAGGGTGGTGAGGACTGCCTGGGCAGAATGGGGGAAAAGCCCTGTGTCATCTTGACTGCAGGGCTCTAAGATGGGGGCAAGATGAGGTATATTGCCTGTGCAGACAAGCCCTTGTGCTTCCATAAGCATTATTTTGATCATTTGGGTGATTGGTATGCTCTTCTTCCCTCTACAATGGCAAAAGCCCCAGTGGGACTCAACACTGAACTGCAGTAGCCCTTCCCAAGCATTCCAATGCTAGTGGAGACTGGAGAGGGTTGGACAAGTGCCTTATGGCCTCATAGCCAGATACAGACTGATGTCATGATCTGCTGAGACATGTAGATGATGCTAGCAGCAGGAGATATTTTCAATCTGCATCCGGCTATGGAGAAATAGACAGATGTTTCTCCAGTACCCACCAGCAATGGGATGGCAGATAGGGGGACTATTGCAATGCATTAGTTCTGTGTGCTGACCAAGGAGCTATGGCATAGTTCCATATGTGAAACTCTCACACAATGCTTGACCCTGTACCATCTCAGCCCAAGTCCTGGCCCTCTTCACCCCCGTGTCTGGCTTTTCTTCACAAACGAAGATTCAGGAAGGACTTTCTGCAAGCGCGCTGATGACTAAAAAGGCCAATCCGAATTAAACAAGTCTGGCTGCAGAAAGCACAGCAGAAGGTCTCCTTGGGTGATGTTTCCAGGTTGTGATTCTTTCTGCGTTGTTGTTTCTCTCAAGACTTGTTCAGCGTGAGTTCTCAAATAAGGCTGCAGCATTGTGGATAGTGCATCCCAATGTGAGGCCAGGATGGACCATTGTTGGTGATCAATTTGGCCGAGCCAGAGATGTTTTTTAGGGAGTCCTTATATTGCTTTTTTGGAGCACCCCGTTTACGCTGATCCGTGGCAAGTTCACTGTAGAGTACTATTTTTGGGAGGCGATAGTCCTCCATCCTAGAAACATGCCCTGCCCAGCACAGCTGTGTTCACAATATCATGGCCTCAATCCTGGTGATCCCTGCTTACTCAAGGAAAGCAACATTTGTCACATAGTCAGTCCAGTGTATATTTAGGATTGTGCGTATACAGCGCTGATTAAAGCATTCGAAGAGTTGTAAGTGGTGGCAATAGGTGACCCATGTTTCAGACCCATAAAGGAGAATAGACAGTACAATGGCTCTATACACATTGATTTTTGTACTTTGCCTCAGGTGTTTATTACTTCAGACTCTTTTGTAAACTCTTCCAAATGCGCTATATGCCTTTGCTAATCTGTGATTGATCTCTTTGTCAATCTTGGCATCTGAGGAGATGAGGAGATCACCCAGGTAGGTGAAGTGCTGAACGGACTTAAGCACAGATTTGCTGACGGCAATGTGGGGATGATGGTGTTCGTCCTGTGGTGCAGGCTGGTAAAGAACTTCCCAGTGTGTGTCTAGTATTTAAATAGCAAAATATTTTTAAACTCATACATACTTCTTAATGTATCTGCTGTTTCAGCTCTTAGATTGCAGATGGAAAAAGTACAGTCCCAGGGCCACATGCAGGTCTCTAAGGTGCTTTTTCTGTGGCCATTGAAGCTGCCAAGCCCAGAGACCATGGCCAGAATTCTATCTGTGCTATTTAGTTACATAATTTCCTTAGTTGCATACATAAGTAGCACCTCCAAGCCTGAAACACCCCCTCCCCCCCCAAAAAAAAACCTATTTACTAGGTCTTGGCCATGAAGAGAGAAGGGGATTCGTTCTACTGGCAATTGAACTGTTGGCAGATAGTGTTGCCTCACCCCCTCTCACCTGCCACTAAGACTGTAACAAGGAAATGTGATGTGGGTCCTGCTTCCTCACTGACTGGTGGGAGAGGGTTGGCCCCAATGATCTTGATCACCTCACTGGCCTCAGTCACCAGCAGAATGGACCCCCCTTCTTTCCTCACAGCTGATGTCTGGCAAAATAGGGGGGAAGTTACAATTGTGGCAATAGTGTCATGATTGTGACTATGTAGGGACTGTGGATGCAGATCTCCTATGGGTATATAACTTCAGGTTATACATCCATTAGTCTGATCCTGGATTCTGGCCCATGGTTTTTTGGAAGTCTTTAGGAGCGGCAATTTACCTTTCAATTAGGTTTCAGCTCCTCCAACCATTCAACATTTAAAAAAAAAGAAAACACATTTTTTTTCCCAGAACCAGAAGTGAATTTCTTCCTTCTTCCATTTTGCAAGGGTTGTGGCATTTCTTGTAGTTAGTGAGACACACCAGGGCTCCCAGGGCAAAAAATAACCCCAGGACCTGCTACAGTTGCTCACATTGCCTTAGATTATTAGTTACTGGGTTTATCCCAGGCATTGTCAGCAATGCTACAGCTAGGTGAATACTGGCATGAGATACACAGCATGCCTTGTGCAGATAACATCTGCCAGCTTTAGGTGTGTTTTACTGTCTTGCACTTTATTGTCCCACACATTATTGTTTAAATTGTTCTCAACCACTTTATTACCTGCCTTCTTTGAGACCTTTTAGTATTATCTCAACACTTTAATTATTTCAACATTTTATTGCTTTCATATTCAGCATTCCATCCTTTAGCTTTGTATTGCTATGACTTTTTTTTTGCAGCTTAATTGACAGCTTTATCAGGATTGTCCTTGTGGTCTGAGGTGTGTGCCTGGGGAGTATGCAGTGGTGAATCACACGCCTACCAAATCACTCCACATGACTGCTCCAGAGGGCCTTGCATGCCAGAGAAGAGATTGGTAGGCTCTGGAGGTATAGCTTTCTTGATATAGCAATGCTTCAGCTAAGAAACTGCAAATACATGACTCTTAGAGCCAGGGAGGCCCCAAATGTCTTGCTCTGAGGACAAGGCACTGTGGGTGGAGTGCCATGGAAGGTTGCCTATGTTGCTGCTTCAGAAGATGAAGGTATTTGGGCCTGGTGAGCTCTATGAAGCCTGGGATGGCACTGTTTTCCTCCAGACCTCCTGTAGGGAGCATGACCTCTGTCACTAGGCAAATGGATTTCAGAATCCTTGTAGCATCATGGTCAAATGTTAACAGCCCTCCAGTGGGATAGATATGTGTTCACGGGGCTTTAATATGTATTTATTAGGCTTTGATAGATAGTTTCATTTTTAGCTTGGCAGGTTAAGGCTTGGGAAAAGGTGTGCAGCTGGCAATGGAACAGGGGAGTAAACTTTCATGTAAGCAACCTGCTTGTATACTACTCAGAGCTACTGGGAGGCCTGCACATTTCAATTTCTTTTGTTTGTTTCTGCACTATATGCCAACTGGGAATCAATCTTTCATTGGGGATGGGTGTGAACCCCAGCTCGGGGAAACTGTTGCAAGCCACAGGGATCTTGAATGTTGGCCATGGGATAGTCTGAGTAGAATTATTTGTTTAGGGGCCCAATTCCACAACTTGCTCTGAGGGGAAGCTGTGTCTCATCAGCAAAAAGACCTTGATGCTTTTGTGCTATAGAGCACCTGCTGCATCATTTACCACGAATAAAGCTTATCTGGTGACAGTAATATGTTCAGTTTTCATTACCAAACAAAGTCTTGGGAGGCCTGGAATTATAGCCACTGCTGTTTCAGAACACCTTTCCTTTTCACTGTCAGCTAGACGAAAGGTAACAACTGGAGTAATGGTGGCATTTCACCACTCGCCTCAGGTAAAAAAAATGAGAGAGATTTGCTGTTGGGTTTCTCTTACTTTGTTTTACTTAACCCAAGTCCATATCATCTTTCCTCTCTATTTAGACTGCAGCTTTTTGGGACATGGTTCCCCCAACATCCTTCCCCCCCCCCGCATCTGATTCATTTCAAACTATCAATACCTCTGCTCTTTTACTTCCAGTGATCCCTGTGCTATTCTAGTATAAACAGCTGAGTGATAGTTCTTCATCATGAAGAGGTGATTTTAAACACACACACACAACATCTTTGTAAAACTGCCAGATTGTAGTTGGGGCTCTGTGCCTGCACATGTGGGCATAGAGGCTATTCAAAAACCTCTTGTTCTCACTCTCTCATGACTTTAGGCTAGGAATGTCCCAAGCTGTTAAGTGAAACATTTCCCCTTCAATCCTCCTACTTCAGAATCAAACCCCCTGAAGTCAAGATAAAAATCATCTAGGCTGTTGAAAAAAATTCAGCTTATCATGAGAAAAATGATACCCAAATGGGCTTGAGGCTTGTATGGGAAATGTGCAAAGGATGTTGCTGTCACTGCTACTGACCACAACTCAGTGTTCAACATGGATCATTGGAAATATCTTCCCTGAATCAACAGCAGCAGCCTCATAGTGAGAGAATGGGACTGCAGGCCGGTATACACTTTCTCCTATTGAACTCAACAGAGATCATCATTAACAAGACTGTTGGGAAGTGGGTGTGAAAGATGTAGATCTCTCAATCAAAGTAATCAATTGGGAAGACAAAAGCTGAACAACAACCAGTCCCAGACCCATCCACCTACAGGGTGTACCAGAGAAAGAAACAAGCTTAGGCTATTTTGTAAAACTTTTTCAAAATGTGTGATGAATTATTTGCTTAAAATTCAGTTAAGCAGACAACTTTTTTTTTTTTTTTTAAAAAAGCTGATTAACATGGAAAAAGGACACTATGGATGTATGGATGAAAAAAAACAGGGGAGCCAGGGAACCAGAAAAGTCACACAGACCAGAAATTCATTTTGGTCAAACTTATTATTATTATTATTATTATTCAAAATAACATCACTGTAACAACAACTGAGAATGTACAGTTTGTTCAATGAACAGATTACACCTCTTGTCCATTTCACTTGGACGATTTGGCTATCTCAGAATGCAATGCCTGTGAGAATCTCTGCAAATCGTGCAAAATAAGAGCAAACTCTAATTCAAGTTGTTAAACCGTTGTAAATTTGATAAAAATGAATAGCACTGGAAATGTTCACATTGGTCATGCTGGGCTAGATTAGAGTCCATGAAGGGAGTTCCACTCTTAAATCTGAGTTTCCCTTTTTTTTTGTCCCCACAATAAATTAAAAAAATAAACCCTGACCTGTAGAAGCATGAAAGATGTCATACAGGGATAATATAGAAGAAAGAAACAGGAGAAAATCGCTTTTACTATACATGTCTGGAAGCTCTTAGGAGATGCAACCTTTTCCCCCACATTCATGGGAGGCCACTATAGATCTATACGAATGGAATCTTAGACAAGCTTCTAAAATTGCTCTTTTGGCACCATATTTTACACCATTTTTGTGCCGGCAAAAGAACCTAAAATATCAAACATTGCCATGATTGTGTGAAAAAGAAGCCTTCTACTTCCATGTTTGCTGCTAAGCATGATCTCAGCAGTTCTCTTCAGAAGACATGAGTGTGATTAAAAGTAAAAAACAAAAACAAAAATAGCTAAATTAAAAAGCAAATGAACACAAAAGCACTGAAACACACTTAAAAACTTGCCTGCAACATGGAGAGGTTCATAAAAAGAGCGTCCCATGGCTGGTTTTTGCATTTCCACCCAGAAGTGTTCTGATAGGGATTGCCCACTGACTTTGGAATTGTGCCAGCAGAACACGGTGCGCTTGCAATCACAGCAAAAAAAAAAAAAAAAAAACCCACCACAGCCGATCTATTGATGGCTTTGCCTGACAATAAAAAAATGACACCTTATTTACAATAAGTCATTGCAAAAGCATGAAGTCATCTGGTATTTGCGCCCTTTTGCATTCATTAGGCGTCATTATAATGCTGTATTTGCTGCATCTGATTGTGTGTGCATGTACCTTCAAGTCACCTGTCAACATATGGTGACCCTATGAATTTCATAGGTTTCATAGGCAAGGAATACTCAGATGAGGTTTTGTAGTTCCTTCCTCTGAAATATAGCCTATAACACCTGGTGTTTGTTGGAGGTCTCCCATCCAAGTACTAACCACAGCTGATCCTGCTTAGCTTCCAAAATCAAATGGGCTCTGATGCCTTTAGCGTATTTAGGCCATCATGGTCTTATTGCCATGGTTTTGCTTTCTGGTCAGGTCAAGTTCTTTGTTTTTCTTCAGTATTAATTATTTTCCACAAAATTATTTAAAAGAGTTAGAAGGCTGTCAAGTATTTAGACATACAGTAAAATGAGAGTGCACTATACATATTTGCATCACCATTTTAAATATGAGGCCACATTTGAGATTTGGATAGGGAGAGGTTTCAGTGTTGAGAGGTTCAGTTTATTCTTGCAAGTCTCCTTATCTCTAGATCAACACTGAATGTTAGACAGAGTAGATGAGATGGAGTGATAGAATTTGGCACAAAGATATGAAAGGAATATGGATTAAGCAATCTGCAATGTTTGACAGATGTAATCCTTGCCATAAATATTCAATCTAGCTTCATTATGTTGCCCATTATAGACAATCCCATCTTTATTGTATGCAACCTGAAATCAGTGCAAATGAGGTTAGATAATCCATACTAACACATAATGACGGTACTATTTAGCTTGAACATAGGTTGGAAGATGGTTACATGCAGCCAGACTTGTAGGTGCATTCCCATGGAAAATTCCCATGAAGACTAGATTTAATACAAAATGTTAATTCTTCTGATCACTTGTTGCCTAGCCACGTCATAAAGGTCCAGATATGCTCTCCTTCTCACACATGTTCAGCAGTTCTAAATTAAACTGGAAAAGATCTTACACTGGATGATGTAGTAACTCAATATTTTATACAGTAACTCTGAACTAGTGTCATGTACTGGCATCCCCAGAGTCAGTGAACAGCAGTTCCCAAGTTCAAAACAGAAAAAAAACATTATTGATACAGTATTCCAGAAAGCAAACCCTACAGGGTCCTTGCACAGAATTAAACTTAACTGACTAACAGTATAGTAAAAGCATATTCCAATCTACAAAATCTAGTGGGCTACACAGTCATTGGCTCCTATCCAGTCATTGGCTCCTATACACAGTCATCTCCACTCCTATTTCCCATAGTAACAGAGCTCAACTTCCTTTTCCCAGAGTTGAAACCCAGGTGCAGTGCTTATCAAACCATTCTCAACATAGACCACATACACCCTTTGACAGGCTACATACTCATTAACAAGCACAGAAAAATGCAAACATAATTACCCAAAAGGTTACACAATAGAACTGAACTCAGCAGGAAGAGGTCATGTATGGAACCAATCCTGAAAACTAGGACATCAGTGTAAGGACTGGTGAGAATTTAATTTCAGTTTACTTTTGCTAAGAATTCACCAAAATGTGCAAATGTCTTCTTATTCAGGACAGGGGGGGAAAGCAGAGGAATAAAAAACATTGAAACACGAGAGAGCAAAGCTGACTTGTTTTCCCACTGCATAAAAAACATTGAAACA
Organism: Gambelia wislizenii; assembly: GCA_030847615.1. Classification (NCBI taxonomy): domain Eukaryota; kingdom Metazoa; phylum Chordata; class Lepidosauria; order Squamata; family Crotaphytidae; genus Gambelia; species Gambelia wislizenii. The sequence continues at coordinate 41,570,778 of JAUMIR010000004.1, forward strand.
CGAGAGAACAAAGCTGACTTGTTTTCCCACTGCTGCACTAATGTAGTTGCTCCAGCACTGGGAACCAATTAATTCTTCATTAGCCCTGTTTAAGTATTTGAGGGGATGTCACGCTGAGGATGGAGCAGGCTTGTTTTCTGCTGCTCCAGAGACTGGAACACGGAGCAGTGGATGCAAGCTCCAGGAACAGAGATTCCACCTCAACAGTAGGAGGAACTTTTTGACAGTAAGAGCTGTTCGGCAGTGGAACACGCTCCCTCGGAGCATGGTGGGGTCTCCTTCCTTGGAGGTCTTTAAACAGAGGCTGGATGGCCATCTGTTGGGGATGCTTTGATCAAGATTTCCTGCGTGGCAGGGGGGTTGGACTGGATGGCCCTCGTGGTCTCTTCCAACTCTGCAATTCTATGATTCTATGATTCATAGGCTTAATGGGACTTTTTCCTGTTGTCTCTCTTGTCCCTTCCTTACCTGCAAAAAACTGGGGTGATGGGGGTTTTAATCCAACACATTTAGAGGATGCCAAATGGAGAACCAATTTGAAGACCAGATGCTAAGCCAAACAATAGGGGAAAGTACTGTGTTCTCTGTTTCTTTGTGAGGCCAGCAGCTACTGGAAGTGGTATACCTGACTAGATGGACATGTGGTCTAATTTAGCAAGACATTTACTGAAAAGGATCAGGTAGTAAGTTCTATTGGAACTTCTGGAAAGCTTCTGCAGGTCAGATTAGGTAACACTGGGATGTTTGAACAAATAGTAAGATTTGGTACAATGCACATTTCCATATTCCTATAGGTATGTATTTTTTATATAGGAACATCAGCAGAACCTAATATGTGAATAGATGCAATACAACTTGGCTTTCCATTAAAAGATATGTGTGAAAACATCCTAAGATTGTCTTAAATAAAACAGAGTAGCTCTTTATTGACATAAAACTAAATAACAGTGAGGAAGCAGCAGCAGCTCTTGTGTATGATGCAACATGAAGATAAAGTGTCGGTAAGCCTCAAACAAACCAGTGATGGCCCAAACAAAGATATCACCAACATTTTAATCAACACCTGCTGTTCTGTAAAAAGTTAATCCCTTGTGCAATTGATTTTAACTATTATCAGTACTTCAAAATCAAGAGGATTCAAAATAACACTTAAACCTTTAAGTCTTTATATGAAGACTTGTAAGGTGAGAGAGAAATGTTTTGTTCTATGGCCCAAGAGGGTAATTACTCCTCCATGAATCTCTTAACAAAAAATTTTTAGGCATAGCTCTGATGCTACAACAGCTTTCTCAAGAGCTTTCTGTTTCCCACATCCTACATAATAACACAATGACCTGTATTCTGTATGTACATGCTCAAATGTACATGTTTTTATACTCTTAGAAATATCACACCCACCATTTTCTCATACAAAATAGGTCAGTCATACAAAATGAGATCCTGGTGCTATGTTTTCCTATAAAGAAGATGACCACTCCCAGTACCAAACCTTTAATACTATGGCCTGAAAAGATCTTTGTGGAGTTTACAATTTGTGGAGAGGCCTCCACTCAGAATGAATGTAAATCTGATGTACACAAACTGTACCTTGAAAAAATGGAAAACGTAGATTAACTGCATACATTAAGGTTGGTCACCATGCATATGGAAACTTGAAGACATGGAACATGGAGGTATAGTATGTGGGTATGTTTTATTCCCCTTAGTTTATACACTTAATGACTGATTTACATGTCTGCTTATAGCAAGGATGGACAACTTGTCATCTTCCATAGATCGTTTGACTGCAGCTGTTATCATTCTTCACCATTGATTATGCTGGCTAAGCATAATAGGAGTTGCCAACAACGTCAGGATAGGGGTGTAATTCTTTGCTAATTTTGTTCTAAAAAGAAGCAACAAGTAATCTGAGCAAATTTTCCCTGCTGCAAGAAAGTCTTTGATAACTGTGCAGTTTTTGAAAGCTATTTGTAGTTTGGGACTTATTCTAAGCAAAATTCACACAGGGTATTTTTACACAAACCTCCAATTTTAGAAAGTGAAGTGGAAGCTGCACTCAGAGCACTTGGGAGAAATAAATCACCAGGAACAAACGGTATACCAATAGAGTTTCTTCAGTCTACAGAGACAGAATCTACTCTAGTTCTAACTAAAATCTGTTAACACACATGGAAAACAAAACAGATTGGAAACACTCAATATACATTCCAGTCCCCAAGAAAGGATGCACTAGGGATTTCAGTAACCACAGAATCATTGCATTAATTTCCCAAGCAAGCAAAGTGATGCTCAAAATTCTACAACAAAGACTTTTACCATATAGAGAGCAAGAAATGCCAGACGTCCAAGCTTGGTTCAGGAAAGGAAGAGGCACTAGGGATCACACTGCAAACATACATTGAATAATGAAGCACACCAAAAAAAAATCAAAAGAAAATAACTCTGTGCTTTATAGCAAAGCCATTGATTGTATGAATCATGAAAAATGATGGATCTCTTTTAAAGAAATGGGTGTGCCACAACATTTGATTGTCGTGATGCATATAACCTGTACTCAGAACAAGAAGTTACTGTTAGGACAGAATACAGAGAACAGAATAGTTCCAAATTGGCAAGGGGGTCAGGGAAGGATGCATTTTATCATCCTATGTGTTTAACTTGAATGTTGATCATATCAAAAATAAAGCAGGATTATAGACATGGAGGAAGGAAAACTGGAGGAAGGAATATCAACAGTTTAAGATATGCAGATGATACCATACTACTGGCAGAAAATAGCAAAGACTTGGAACAAGGCAGAAAGTGCAAAGTCAGGTTTACAGTTGAACATTAAGAAAATGACAAAAATGACCCAGATGATTTACATAACATTAAAGTAGATGATAAAGACATTGAAATAGCTCAGGATTGAATGGAGACTGCAGTCAAAAAATCAGAAGACTAGGACTTGGAAGGGCAGCTATGAAGGAATTGGACAAGAAGAGTAGTGATATATCATTGAACTAGCTGTACCCGATGTAACATACGGCAGTGGTGCGTTAAAGGTGAGTTGCTCTGTTGCCCTGTCCCCGCTGCTGCTGCTACCAGTTGATTGCTAGGGTCCCATCACAGGGGCAGCGGGACAATGATGTGATCCCTGGGCAATGGGCAACATCAAAATCCATATCAAAAGTTAGTCTAGTTCTATAACAGAGTAAATAATATCTACTATTCAAAAAATCCAATTAATTAGTTGGGAGGTCCATCATCATTGGCTCAATTCTTACAAAATAAACCAGAGAGAGAGAGAGAGAGTGCTTGGGTATGTTTCCTTTCCCAGTGTGCTGATTGGCGGCTTAGGAACCACACCCAACCAATCCCCTCACTCCCTCTGCCAATCACCACCCACATACCAATTTCCTGTCCACCTCACAATCCACTCCTGCCACTCAATCTGCATCTACACCCAAAGCCTCACAAAGAGCCCCTCTCTCCTCTGGCTCCCTAAGCCAATCACCACCCACATGTAAAATAAAAAGCAATTTTTTCCCCTGAAATAATACCATGTAGCTGAACCGTGTGAAAGGAACACTGCCACTCCAAGCTCCACACTGCAACCACTACATGAAACCCCAGCAGGGCACATAACAGTGCATGTTATGCTGGGCACACTATACTAATACTAATACTAATACTAATACTAATACTAATACTAATACTATGATGCCAGTGGCACTTAACCTTTTCTTTTCCAGGGGCCCCTTTAAATATCTTTTGTTGCCATGGACCCCCAAGAAAAACCTACCCTGCAAGGTAGGACAGGAGGAAAAAGAAGAAAGAAGAGGGTGGGGGACACATAGAAAGCAACATTATTTTCCCCCATGCATCCATACTAAGACAGCAAGGGGAGCTGGCTGAGTATTTAGTTACTGCAGCTCAACAGGCAAAGATGTCTCTGTATGCCAAGGAGGTGGTGCTGAAAAACACCCTCAAGTTGCTGATTGGCTGGCCAACAGAGCACTACAATTGGTTGGGTATGTTTCCTAAGCAGCCAGTCAGCACACTGGGAACAGCAACATACCCAAGAGAATTATATATATAGATGTTTAGATGGAATCTCTTTTCCTGTAGTTTGAGCCCATTGCTCCATGTTTGGATTAAGCTTCGATGTGTTCACTTTCATCCAGTCCATTACTGATGACAGGCACTAGTTTAGAACCAAGATAGCTTTGATTGAGGTCAAAAGAAGTAACAATGTTGATGTCATCCATATACTGATGGTACTAGACCCTAAAACTCGGAGGTAAAAAAAAAAAGTCCTGAGATACACCACAGGCCAACTGGAAAGATTTCAAAGAGGAATCTCCCAGTACCACCTTCTAGATTTTCTCTTCGGGGGGGGGGGCAGAGTTATTGTGAAACATTGCCTCCAAGTCCCATCCCAGCAAGGCAGCCCAGAAGGATACCATGGTTGCTGGTATCAAAAGCCACTGAGACAGCTACAAGGACACAATCTCCCTGCCCACTTCCCACCAAGGTGACCAAAGTGGTCTCTCTCACAGTCAGGCCTGAAACCAAACTGAAAATGATCTAGATAAACAATCTAATCTAGAAGCTCCTGGAGCTCAAATGCCATCATATGCTCCAATAGCCTCCCCAAAACGGAAGGTTGGAGAATAGGTGGGAAATGTCCAAAATGGTGGGATTCAGAGAGGGCTTTTTCAACAATAGTCTTACAAATGCCTCCTTTAAGCATTATGGAATTCTGCTTTGTTTTAATAAATCATTAACCATGCCGTCTTACCTATTCAGCCAGTCCCTCTCTGGCTCAGCCAGAAAGTGCAATGATCTAACACATGTGGTGTGGCTCTCACCTCTCCAAGAATCCTGCCCACATACTCATGATGTATAAATTAAAAAGTATCAATTTTTACTGGATAAGCAGAGGCTGAAGTTACATCCACTGGATCTGTATTAATTATAGTATCCAAGACAGAGGAGATCCAAGTGATTTTTACCAGCAAAGTGCTAGGCAAGTTGTGTACAGTGGGCTGTTCAGTGCCTTGGACTTTCCTTTTTTGTCCAGAGTGCAACAGACTCCCAACCACTTGAAATAGCTCTGCTAGCCAGCCCTTTACAAATGCAATACTGGCAGAAGAGAAGGCTGACATCCTATTAGTCAGCCATGATGTTGTAATTAGACATAGAATCATAGAGTTGGAAGAGACCACAAGGGCCATCCAGTCCAACCTCCTGCCTCTGTTTAAAAACCTCCAAAGAAGGAGACTCCACCACACTACAAGGCAGTGTATTCCAGTTCTGAATAGCTCTTACTGTCAGGAAGTTCTTCCTAATGTTTAGGTGGAATCTCTTTTCCTGTAGTTTGAACCCATTATTCCATGTCCTAGTCTCTGGAGCCACAGAAAACAAGCTTGATCCATCCTCAGTATGACATCCCTTCAAATATTTAAACATGGCTATCATGTCACCTCTCAACCTTCTCTTCTCCAGACTAATCATACCCAGCTCCCTAAGCCGCTCCTGCTAGGGCATGGCCTCCAGACCTCCCACCATCCTGGTCACCCTCCTCTGGACATGTTCCAGCTTCTCCTTCCTTCCTGAATTGTGGTGCCCAGAACTAGACACAGTATTCCGGGTGATGTCTGACCAAAGCAGAATACAGTAGCACTATTACTTCCCTTGATCTAGACAATATACTCCTAATAATGCAGCCTAGAATTGCATTGGCTCCTTTAGCTGCTTCATCACACTGTTGACTCATGTTCAGCTTGTGGTCCACTAAGACTCCTAGATCCCTTTTGCATGTACTGCCGTCAAGCCAGATGTCATAGAATCATAGAATTGTAGAGTTGGAAGAGACCACGAGGGCCATCCAGTCCAACCCCCTGCCACGCAGGAAATCACGATCAAAGCATCCCCAACAGATGGCCATCCTGCCTCTGTTTAAAGACCTCCAAGGAAGGAGACCCCACCATGCTCCGAGGGAGTGTGTTCCACTGCTGAACAGCTCTTACTGTCAAAAAGTTCCCGAACAGCTCTTACTGTCAAAAAGTTCCTCCTAATGTTGAGGTGGAATCTCTGTTCCTGGAGCTTGCATCCATTGCTCCGTGTTCCAGTCTCTGGAGCAGCAGAAAACAAGCCTGCTCCATCCTCAAATATTTAAATAGGGCTATCATATCACCTCTTAACTGCCTTTTTTCCAGGCTAAACATACCCAGCTCCCTAAGTCTCTCCTCATAAGGCATGGTTTTACTGCCCAAGTGTCATATCCTACATTTCTCCCTGTTGAAATTCATTTTGTTAGTTTTGACCCAGCTTTCTAATCTGTTTAGGTCATTTTGGATTCTGATCCTGACCTCTGGGGTACCTCAGATACCTCTCCTAATTAGATGTCATCTGCAAACTTGATAAGCATGCCCTCTAGTACCTCATTGAAGTTATTAATAAAGATGTTGAATAGCACTGGGCCTAGGACAGAACCCTGTGGCACCCCACTATTCACTTCTCTCCAGGATGAAGAGGAGCCATTCATGATTACCCTTTGGATTTGGTCCGTCAACCAGACTTATGACTACACAACTCTTTCCTATCCATATTTACAAGTGTGTTCTATTGCCACAATTGTCAATTCCCTCCAAAAAAGCGCACCTTGCAACACCCCACCTAACCAGCTGCCTCCACCAGTGAGATCACAACTCATCATCACACTAACTTGCTGGGGGAGGGTGCTGGTCACATCTTCCTATAGTGCTCCACTGACCAGTGCTACAGAACTCTGTCACTTTGGATGGCTGACTAACTTTTAAGGTGGGTTTCACAGGTTGGATAAGGAGATGGACCATAGCTATGATACTGTACCTATGCCTCTGATGCAGGCTATCTGCCAAAATTTGTTTTTGCTGCGTGCATTGTCACAGAGTAGTCCCTTATATAGGCTTTTGCTTGTCATCTATCAGACCCACTCTGAGTTTTTTGCTAATGTCATTTGAGCTGCTGTCTCACTTGTTTCATTATTGCCAGTTCCCTGGAAAACCAAGGGCCAATTTGGCTCACTTCCATGAGAGGGGGTACTCGGAAGCTATTTTGTCCACTGCCCTAGACATTTCCTCATTTCAGAGATCTACCAGGGCTTCAAGAGAATCACTTGCTGAGCCAGCAAAAAAGTCCCCTAGAACCACCAGGAAGCTCATCATATCCATGAGCCTTTTGGGTTGGACCAACTTAATGAGTCACAGCAGTTCTAAACCCCACCAGGTAGTGATCTGTCTGTGATACTATTAGATTACCTCACCCTACCCAGCATAGAAAATAAGGTCTAGAGTGTGCCCACCAGCATGAATGGGGCCAGTTTAAAGTTCTTTTTATGAGTAACTAAGCCCCAGAAGAGGCATTTCAACTTTTAACACAAGGAAAACCTATTCAGAATTGGGAAACCATCAAACCATGGAGTCATGGGTAAGACAGTGTGGGAAGCCCCTGAGAGCCAGGCTGAGACCCTGGAAGGGACAGATTCAGTCCAAGGACCTCACCCAAATAGAACATGGCCCCAAATAATGGATTAATCCTTCAGGCAGAGGATTGTTCAGTGTGAAATAGGATACACCCCTTATCAAAAGAGCTCAAAAGTCTCACTGGTCACATACAAAGATCATGGTTTTCAGAGGCAAAAAGGATTCCTCTATGAAGGGAGAATCTTCAATGAGATATACAGTGCTGTTGGATGAAGGACAACACCTCTGGCTTGCTACTTTCTTCCATGATGGTACGAATGGTAACGGAATCCCTGAGCTGTCCCAAAGTTCTATTTTTCTAAACAAATGCAACTTGTCATAGCCTTTCCTTGCATTTCAGCTTTTTATGAAAGCTTTCTAGCCAGCCCTCTCTCCTTCTCTCCCCCCTCCCCAACATCCCCCTGTCCTCTGGAGCCACCACTTTGGACCTTGTATTATTTCTTACTTGGAGTCTACAGTCTGGAGCCAGAGTGGTTTGTCTGCTTCCTTGGGTTCAGCTAATAAATTGGGATCAGAGGGTCACACAGCAGGGGACTTGGAAGCCTGCAAGCCTCTGACACCATTTTTATTAGTTTTTACTATACATACCATTTCAGGAGCTGGGATGCCATCCCAGTGGGGCCCTCTCCATTGCTTAGTAACTAAGATTTTGTAATCTTAGTTTTGACAAGGTCATTTTTTACCTTAGAAGAATGGGGGAGGGGTTGGCAGAACCCACCTACATTAATTACTCAAAATGGGGACAATGCAAATGGGAGTTGATCTATTTTTCTCTGTATAAGAGGCAAACAAATGAAAAATCTCTTATCTGGAGTCATGGCTTTTTCATAGAAGGCCACTTTAGCCTGCTTTACTTGGTGTGGAAAAAGCACATGCTATTCAAATTGGGCAGAATTGTTCTTCCCTCCTAGTGAGACGTGCTGGTTCAGTTGAGTGAAGGAACATATGCTGTACAGTGGTGGAATGCTGTTCAGATAGCACAGTCTGATACCCCAGGGTGGGCAACATTGCCCTAAGGCTGATATATGGCAATGGACAATAGGAAACATGAACCTAGAGGGGCAGACAGAAAGAAACATATACCCAGATGCTTCTCCTCACTGCCCCCTCCCTGTCCACTATCTTTCTCACACAGAGGCACAGGATCAAACTAAATGCTGCATTTAAAATATATTTAGGAGAGAAGCTCCTTCAAGTGGCGATAAACATCTGTTTGACATAGCACGTGCTCATCTTGGGTTTAGCATTTTTTATTTGGGGATTAATCATTTTTATTAGGTAAATACAAACATAGGGCTCATCTGCACTAGCCAGGATATGCCAGCTTCCTGCCAGCATAATCTGGCTGTGGAGGTGGCCCACCCCTATCACCCCATTACCTGGAGAAAATAGGGCACAAGATGTCTCACCATTGCTGAAGCTGCCACTAAAGCTACCGCCATTTTCTCTGCTGATGCAGCACTCATTCAGGCGTCTCACAACATGTGACTGCAGACCCCTTGCATGTGACAAACCTCAGTTACATGCTGAGACACCCCTGCCTGTCTTATTTATTTATTTATTGTTTATTTATATAGTGCCATCAATGCACATGCCGCTTTACAAAAGTTTACAGAATAAAACAATTATCACTATTCCAATCTATATATATAATTCTCTTGGGTATGTTGCCATTTTCAGTGTGCCGATTGGCCGCTTAGGTGTCAGGATCTACTTCTCCTTGCAGGACTAGGCCCCTGGCTGCAGCAGCCAGCACAGCCTCTTTGCAGACTCAGGCCCTGGCTGTGGGAGTCTTGGAAGAATCAGGGCCAATCTGTCAAATGCAGCTGGCTGCAGTCATGCAGCACACCTGAAGCAGCCATTAAGAACGGCATTCGGCCCTCACTTTTGGCCACCATAATATGGTCATCTGTGCTGTCTGTAGTTGTTCCTTGGGTGTTCTGTGCTGTGTGTAGCAGCTTGCTGGACCTTGGATATCTGGTATGTGCTCTGACCTTGGACTGTTTTTGGACTTTTCCTTATCTTTGACACTGCCTGGACTTGGACTCTGTCTCTTGTGTTCCTGACCCTACCTTGGCATCTCTGCTCTGAAAAACTTCTGCCCACACTATGGACCCTGACAGTAGGAAACTCCCCAACCAATCAAAGCTTCTGGTTGGGCAGCCAATCAGCACACTGGGGTTGAAAACATGTAGAAAGCTTCAAGTCCGTTCTAAACATGGCAGTGGAGGGGCTCTCATGTCCTCATGTGTGTGTGAGGAGTGTGTGTTGAGGTGTGTGGGTATGTGGTGTGGGGGTGTAACATGGGGTGCATGTGTAGCATGGTGTATGTGTGTACTTGCACTTCTATGGTGGCAGAGGGACCCTTATGGCCTGGAATGTGATGTGTGTTCTGGTGCGTGGTGTTTGTGAGTCTATGTGTCTGTGTGTATGTGTGGTTGCATGGTAGCGGCAGTGGGGTTCTCAGCATGAAACTAGCCATTATAGTTGATTTGAAAGGTTATATATTAGTGCATCAAATGATCATACTCTTGACATGTTTCCTAAATGGCCAATCAGCAGAGTGGGAACAGAAACATATTGAAGCATTTCATATATGTAGATAATAGTGTATGTTATGCTGGGTATAGCTAGTAATATAAAATACTAAAATACAAGAAGGAAAGGGAGAAAACATACAGATAATTCAGAATAAAACAAAATTTATCAGTACAGGTAATCAAATAAAATAATGATATAAACATTAATCCAAAATTCCAAAGGTTTAAGAGAACAAAAAGTTTTCAGTTTGGATTTAGAAACAGCATGAGAAGAAATAGTCTGCAAGATTACTGGGAGATGATTCCAGGAATATGGGGTAGCAATTGAAAAAGGATCAAGTCAAGCCAAGGAGGAAGAAAACCTTGGCTGGGTAAGAAGCCCAGAATTTGCAGAGTTAAGATTTCTAACAGGCTGGTAAAAAGAGATAAGAGTTGCAACGTAAGGAGGAGCTAGGTTATGCATGGCCTTGAATGTCAGAACAAGCAGTTTATACTGAATCCTAGAGGAAACAGGTAGTCAATGAAGGGATATCCAAAGTGGGGTAACATGATCTTCCAGGAGAGCCAGGTAGATGGCAGTGGCATTGAGGAACAGCGTGCCAGAAGGGGACCTGTGAACACGTGGTTCACAGTTTTTATCCAGTTTTTCCTAGGTAAACTGGGTATTTTTTTTTTCAAAACGCTTTGTTGGGGCCTTATCCCAGCCTCCCCCCATTCCAGCCCTGTATCTTCCCTGTGATCATTTGAACTTCCCTGGGGCAGATCAGGGTAAATGTCCTCTGTTGTTTGGACTGCAGGGGGGCAAGCCAGGGTATTTGGTTAGTGTAGCAAGTCCAAATACAATTGTTGAGTCAGGCATCTGAGAGAAAACTCTATTGTTGGAAGAAAAAGGAGTTACAGTTGTCCCTCCACATTCGCGAACTTGACATTCGCGGTTTCGGTTATTCGCGGTTTTGGGAGGGCCCCCCCGGGCCCCCCCAAAACCGCGACACGGGGCCTCCAGAGGCCCCGTGAAAGACATAGAGGGAGCGGGGAGGCCCAGGGAGGCGTCCACGGGGCCCCCGGAGGCGCTCCGGAGGCCCCATGAAGGCCTGGGGAGGGGTGGGGAGGCGATCCTGGGGCCTCCGGAGACGCTCCGGAGGCCCCAGGAAGGCTTGGGGACGGGGTGGGGAGGGCTGGGAAGGCGATCCTGGGGCCTCCGGAGACGCTCCGGAGGCCCCAGGAAGGCCTGGGGACGCGATGGGGAGGGCTGGGGAGGCGATCCTGGAGCCTCCGGAGACGCTCCGGAGGCCCCAGGAAGGCCTGGGGATGGGGTGGGGAGGGCTGGGGAGGCGATCCTGGGGCCTCCGGAGACGCTCCGTAGGCCCCAGGAAGGCCTGGGGACGCGGTGGGGAGGGCTGGGGAGGCGATCCTGGGGCCTCCGGAGACGCTCCGTAGGCCCCAGGAAGGCCTGGGGACGGGGTGGGGAGGGCTGGGGAGGAGATCCTGGGGCCTCCGGAGACGCTCCGGAGGCCCCAGGAAGGCCTGGGGACGGGGTGGGGAGGGCTGGGGAGGCGATCCTGGGGCCTCCGGAGACGCTCCGGAGGCCCCAGGAAGGCCTGGGGACGGGGTGGGGAGGGCTGGGGAGGCGATCCTGGGGCCTCCGGAGCATCTCCGGAGGCCCCAGAAAGGCCTGGGGACGTGGTGGGGAGGGCTGGGGAGGCGATCCTGGGGCCTCCGGAGACGCTCCGGAGGCCCCAGGAAGGCCTGGGGACGGGGTGGGGAGGGCTGGGGAGGCGATCCTGGGGCCTCCGGAGCATCTCCGGAGGCCCCAGAAAGGCCTGGGGACGGGGTGGGGAGGGCTGGGGAGGCGATCCTGGGGCCTCCGGAGACGCTCCGGAGGCCCCAGGAAGGCTTGGGGACGGGGTGGGGAGGGCTGGGGAGGCGATCCTGGGGCCTCCGGAGATGCTCCGGAGGCCCCAGGAAGGCCTGGGGATGGGGTGGGGAGGGCTGGGGAGGCGATCCTGGGGCCTCCGGAGCATCTCCGGAGGCCCCAGAAAGGCCTGGGGACGGGGTGGGGAGGGCTGGGGAGGCAATCCTGGGGCCTCCGGAGACGCTCCGGAGGCCCCAGGAAGGCCTGGGGACGGGGTGGGGAGGGCTGGGGAGGCGATCCTGGGGCCTTCGGAGACGCTCCGGAGGCCCCAGGAAGGCCTGGGGACGCGGTGGGGAGGGCTGGGGAGGCGATCCTGGGGCCTCCGGAGACGCTCCGGAGACCCCAGGAAGGCCTGGGGACGGGGTGGGGAGGGCTGGGGAGGCGATCCTGGGGCCTCCGGAGGCCCCAGGAAGGCTTGGGGACAGGGTGGGGAGGGCTGGGGAGGCGATCCTGGGGCCTCCGGAGCATCTCCGGAGGCCCCAGAAAGGCCTGGGGACGGGGTGGGGAGGGCTGGGGAGGCGATCCTGGGGCCTCCGGAGACGCTCCGGAGGCCCCAGGAAGGCCTGGGGACGCGGTGGGGAGGGCTGGGGAGGCGATCCTGGGGCCTCCGGAGACGCTCCGGAGGCCCCAGGAAGGCCTGGGGACGCGGTGGGGAGGGCTGGGGAGGCGATCCTGGGGCCTCCGGAGCATCTCCGGAGGCCCCAGAAAGGCCTGGGGACGGGGTGGGGAGGGCTGGGGAGGCGATCCTGGGGCCTCCGGAGACGCTCCGGAGGCCCCAGGAAGGCCTGGGGACGGGGTGGGGAGGGCTGGGGAGGCGATCCTGGGGCCTCCGGAGACGCTCCGGAGGCCCCAGGAAGGCCTGGGGACGCGGTGGGGAGGGCTGGGGAGGCGATCCTGGGGCCTCCGGAGACGCTCCGTAGGCCCCAGGAAGGCCTGGGGAGGGCTCGGGAGACGCTCCGGAGGCCCCAGGAAGGCCTGGGGAGGGCGGGAGGTAGGGCCGGGGAGACCTCCGCGGGGCCTAGCAAGGCCCCGCAAAGGCCTGGGGAGGGAGGGAGGGAGGGCCGGGGAGGCCTCCGCGGGGCCTAGGAAGGCCCCGCGAAGGCTTGGGGAGGGAGGGAGGGAGGGCCGGGGAGACCTTCGCGGGGCCTAGAAAGGCCCCGCGAAGGCCTGGGGAGGGAGGGGGGAGGGGTGTCGTTATTCGCGGTTTTTTCACATTCGCGGGGGTCCGCGGAACGGAACCCCCGCGAATGTGAAGGGACGACTGTAATTGGAATATGTATTTCCCTCCATGTTTAGATTAGCCCACAGGCATTATCTGATAAAGGGAAACATCAGAAGTAGAGAAAACAAGGAAGTGGTACCAAGAAGAGAAGCTAAAGCTGACATTAATCTTCCTTGTGGCTTCAAACTACCTTCATTGTAACAGTCCCATAAGCATTTCATAGTAAACATTTTTGTATGTAGGCATCTTCCTAGAAAATACATTTCTGTCCCAACTTTTTTTCCTTGAGCTGGGATCAGCGCAGTATAGTCAGTGCTCAGTTTTGACCTGTTTATGCCTGGTTTTTTTGTTTTGTTTTGTTTTACACTTTCATTAAATAAGTGGGAACTCCAGTTTAACATGTTCAGAGCAGCCTCAAATTGAGTGAGAAAAAAATTGGTGTGACAGCCATTTAGGGTCAAGTCACATACATGCAAAATGCTCTCTGTGCTTCTGACACAGACCAAAGAGCATTCAGGTATGTGTAGCTTTTGCCACTGCCCACTATATTCAGTTTGCTGTTCACTTTCAAATAAACTGGACTCAACTTTGGATACAGCATTAAGTATGACAAGTCAAACTGTCCTGTTTTCTTCCCTCATGCTATGGCTTCTCTTTGGTGGCCTTGCACAATTAAATAATACACTACATATCCATACAGATGTTTAGTATTTACCTTCTGGACTAATTGACACTTCCTGAATTAATGCACAAATTGGAACATTGCAGCTTCATGGAATTCTGCCTTTTAAAAAATGTTTTCAGCTTAAAAAGCTGTCTGTTTTGCTTTCTGCTGGTTTTATATAATTTTGGAATAAACCTTAATTTCATCATGTCTCTTTGCAAGGGGTGCAGGTGGGGGTAGATGGAACAAAAAGTCTTCACAAAAGTTTTTGTGTGTTACCACATTCACTTTTGCAAGCAGTTTTTCCCACCGCATGCCCTTTTCCATGCAACTATCCCTGATGTATGTATTTGAATACTCATGTTTTTTATTAGAGAACTATATCACAAAATTGAAAGAATCACAAAAGCTGAAGGCTAAGTGTGTTCTGGTCCACATATTCATTTGGACAGTGTCAGTTTCAATGGTTTGTATTAAAATACAAAGCAAACAGATTTCTCAATACCCACCCCCATGAAGGAACACCTGTAAAAGTGCACCACATGGAAATAGGTGGATTTATCCATCCCTAATTATCTGCTAGTTTACTGACAGAGTTTGGCTTTGATCAACTCCTTCTGCCAAGATGTGCAGGCTTCCTCCAGTCATTGCTACCTCTCCTTCCATTACCTTCACCACTACTTTCCCAGTCTTATGCCATGTGGAGTATTAGCCTCTGATGTGGTGAATCAAGGGCTGGGATTGAGTAATGCTTTGAGGCCCCTATGGTATGCACTCCGCCGGCTGTCACCTCATTGGATTCCAGTGTTCACTTTGTGGTTAGATCCTCACATTAGTGTTTGTTCTTTTGTTGTGGTCTCTTGATTTGTTCATGATGGCTGTGGCTTTGCCACCCCACCAGAAAGCTCAAGCTGACAGAAAACTTAAAGCAAATGACTCAGTCATTTTATCCATTGGCAGCAACAACAGCTGGCACCAGCTCAAGGCAGATCACAGAGAAAAAGACAAGAAGTGTCTCCAATATGGATTCAAATATGCCAACAGAAAAGGGAAATGAAAAAGCAGAGTGACAGAGAAAGATTAAAAATAAAAGAAGTGTGTGTGTGTGTGTGTGTGTGTGTGTGTGTTGGGCGGGGGAGGGGGACCTGCTGGAATTTCAAGCTGAGAGGGAGAGAGCCTGAGTGAATCCAGTCTCTTAAATCATATGCTGAACTATGGTTCTGAGAACTACACAAATCTGGCCAGTAACTGCTCAGATTTCTATTCTATCAGTTGACTTGGTTTATGTTGAATCAAGCCTCATTACTTCTTGCTGCCAGCATGGGAAGCTGACCCTGGGACTTTCTCATTTTCCTCTTCCCTTTATTGTTGGGATTCAAGAGGCAAGCTTCTGGGAACCAAACCTGATGTGTGTCTTTCCTGTTGGGATATTAAGCAGGATAATGCAGCTCACTTTCTGCTCCTGTGCACTACCAGAATTAAAAAAAAAAATTGTCTTTCCCCACCCCCCCACCCAAAATGTATAGCTCAGTTTTCTGTGTTCATCCTCACCAGTTTTCTCGGAAGTGATTTTCTGGTGACTATGGAGATTATCAGATGGGGACTATATATAGCGTCCCTGTCTCACCAGCTATTTCCCACCCCATTCCCATCCCTGTAGCACTTCAAAATAAATAAATAAATAAAAATTCAGACCTACCTTTATAGTGAGACAGAAATGGCTCCCCTTCCCTCCTGCAGTCCAGGAAGTGAATGGAGCTCTTGCTGAGCCCCATTCACTTCCTTATTTGAAATCCCGGCCTGTTCTTGCGAGAAGATAAGTGTACAGGAATTTTTTTAAAAAAAAGTAAAAGAAAACATTTCAAATGACAGCAAGCAGAAAAATAAAGTTAAAAAATCCAAGTAACCCAGGGAGGTGGGGAAGGTTGTCACTTACTTGGATGTCCCAATCACCCCGGAAGTGTTCAGCAGGGACTTCCCACCATGGCTGGCATTGCACCAGCAGAACAGAGCACAGTTTCAGACACCCATGATTCTGTGACAGAAATGAAACAGGTGCTCTATTGACAGCTTAAGCAGTCAATAAAAAAGAATGAGGTTGAAATGGAAGGGACATGGCATGAGGACGACGTCGTCTGAAAAATTGGCCCTTTGGTGATGTCCTGGTACTCCTGGAATGCTATATTAAGGGAGTCTGATAATCTCCTATGGCTGAGTCACTGATGTTGCTTTAATGTAAAGGAAGAATTAGATGGGAGAGGTCATCTTTAATCTTGAATTTTACAGATTTATATGTAATTGGCATGTTAAAATAAACTGCAGGTGTAATCTGGGCTGACAACAATGTCACCACCAAAGGAAAGTAAACTCAAAGGAGTTGCATGGATTATAGCTCCAATGTAGCATAGACTCATATGATGGCAAAACAAAGAAAGGGACTCCAAAACCAGGCTTCTAGTTCAAAGAAACACAGATGTGGTCCCTTCCACAGAGAGGTGCAAACAAAGAGTAGGGGCATTGTGCAAAAGCAGTCCCCAACCTGACATTCTCTGGTTATCAAGGACTACAACTACCATTACTCCTTGGCATGATAATAATTTATGGTTTAGCACTAATGGAAGGCCATTGTTTGGAGAAAGCTGGTATAAGCAGATGGGTTCAACAAACATGAACCTATGATTCCATGAAGGAGATTCATGACTGCTGAAACAATCATAAAGAGCAGAGCTCAGTCACCTCATGAGAAGACTGAAAGCATGTACAACTAAGCTTGTCAACTTTGGAAGGTCTGGTGGCCAAATGTTCACCCCAGAAGCAACTATAGGCTATATTAGGCCCAGAAATGCAGAAGATAAATCTAGAAATGATCACATGTGGTAGATGGGCTGCATTTTGCTCACCCCAATGTAGAAGAAGTCCATTGCTTCTTTTCAGTGATGGCATGGTGTATGTGTCTCCAGCAACATGGAACTTTCTACTCTCCTGTTTCTATTAATATATTTGTATGGATTGATGTAATTAAAGAAATCAATAGTGGCTGCTCTTGCATAAGGACTAAGTTTAGTGATTTTTATTATTCAAATTTATCCATTTTCCATTTCCTGGAAAATGGAGTTGAACAAGGACCTGAATGCAATCTGAGGTCCATATACTTCCAAGGGCTCATCTAAATGAGCCAAGGTGTGCTGGCTCCACAGTGGTGTATCCTGGCTGGGGAGCAGGACTGTTCTTCCCGTTACCTGTACAGAATGGGCCAGAATTCAAAAGGCACATCGGCCCATCTCTGTAGGCACCACTGTCACCATTTTCTTTGCTGACTCAGAAGGCAGGAAGGGGGCCCATGACATGTGTCTGAAGGCCCCCAGCCTTGGTCACATGCTGAGGGACTCCTTCCTGCCTTCTGGGAGAGCCAGCGAGATGGCAGGTGTAGCAAGGACTGGCATGCTGGATGGGTTCCTGCAGACATGTGGGGCCCAATCTGATTTTTGCTGGTGGTAACAGCGGAAACTGGGTATTTTTCTATAATGCTCTATCAGGCCCTACTCTGCCTTTCCCCCATCTCAGCCCCATATCTGCCCTGGGTGTACTGAGGACTGCAAGATCAGGGTGAATGCCCTTCATCATATGGACTGTAGGACTCGGAAACAGGGCAAAACGGGGTATTTAGCCTGTGTAGATAAGCCCCAGGCTTTCACTGTAATGGGCACAACAAGAAAATGTGTGTGGAAAAAATATGTACATTTTTAAAATGTGCATAATTAATGTATACCTTTGGAGGGGAGCACACAAAAATTGTGTGAATTTTTATGGGGGGAACTTTGCGATGCAGTATAGACATAAATTGGAACAGGCTTTGAAGTAGAAATTTGAGACCCTCAAAACAAACAATTTGTTTGTTTGTTTACTTTTTGTTTGTTTACTTTTAAATTGCCTGATAACAAAGGTTCTCTTGTTACAATGCATTCAAAATATAAAATACAAACCATAAATTATAAGTAGAGATAGCACATAATAAAACCGAGAAAAATTCAAACAGATTTTACAGATTTTCACAACCCAAGTAACAAGCCTACTACAATTTCCTTGTGGTTGCCCTCTATTTCTGCGAGGATGGTTTATGTGTCTGTCTGTCTGTCTGTCTATCCATCTATCTATCATCTCACCTTCCTATGGGACCTCGGCAGCTCACAGGGTAAGTTAAAACCAAATACCCTTTAGAAATAGATAATGCAAAAGTTTAAAAAGCAATTAAATGAACAATCATTAAAAAGTGTTAATTGAAAACAGGTAAACATTTAAACATGATGATGATGATGATGATGATGATAACAAAAAATTGCAACACTACTTTTTTTAAAAAAACACTCTTCAATGGCCAATTTATAGTCAAATGTCTGGATAAATAAGAAAGTCTTTGCCTGCTAAGGGAGAGAGAGCATGGAGATAGTTTGTAAACTTCCATACAAAGTCAAATCTGTTGCAAATATAGCCAGATCCCACCTCCCCAATATGGGGAGCCAGCAAGGGTCTCTAGCAAGATAGGAGAACTTTGCTGGGTATGAAAGTACATGCTTTTCATATGTTGTCCCTGTGCTCTGCATATTTTCTCCTTCCTGGCCTTTCCAGATGAAATGAGTTAAAGTAGCAGGACTGTGAGAGAACCAAAAGAGCTTTTTCTAGTCAGCAAGGTACAGGACAAGAACTTCCTACACACTCCTACCTGGGTTAATGATCCAACTATTTAAAGGTACATCTTCCGTACATTTTCCCAGTTGTACTTTCACAAGAGCTTCAGAAGAAGGGTGGGGAATCTAGAGCCCTCCAGAAGTTGCTAAACTCAAGTTTCCATTTTCCCCAACCAGAATAGTCACTACTCTAGAATCACTGGCTTCTTCATCAGGCAAAGATTTTAAAAATCATACAGAAAGAAAAAACATGAAGATGTCAGAGGCACAGGCCTACATTCTGTTTCAGATGTTGCTAATGGAGTTGAAATGTTATTACCTGTCATTTTTTGCCCTTTGTCCTTGTTCTTCAAATGGCTGAGAAGGAGTGGTCTCTGTCTGTACTGAAATCCATCAATACCATCTTAACTGACAATAGGATAACATCTGAGATGAATGTAGGCCTATGCCTGCATTGAATTCCCTCAAGATTTTAAGTTTGTACCACTTACTACAAAGAAAGCAGATGATGGCTAACGCAAGCCAGACTGGCTGTAAAACTAAAGGATAAAAACATCCTCAGAGAAAGAACTCAAATGCCTGTGTGCAGAGCCCCTAAAATTGATTTACAGGCAAATGCAAAAGAGACAAGGATATGACACAGTAATGAAACAGTGGTCCAGTATGGGTGGTTGTATTTGTCTGTATCACTAATATTGCTAATGTTACTTCACTTTCTCCAAAGGCCCTTTCATACTATACAGTTATAGCACTGTGATTCCACTTTAACTGCTATTGCACTTAGAATACTCATGCAGAGGGTTACTATAGTGCCTCACTAAACTACAGACTTCCTGATTCCATAGGGTGCATCCATGGCAGTTAAAGTGGAATCATACTGCTACAATTGTGCAATGTGAAAGGGCCCCAGAAGTGTACAACAGAACTGAAATTACTCTGAGCACCGCATTTACATGTTCAGTAACTTATGAAGTGAATAATTATTGTGTAACAGAGCCTGAACATTAAATATTGAAATATATGATATTATTTCAAGGATGTACCTAGTCACTGACTTTTTCACACATTAGTTAAAAGGAAATATGGGAATGTAGTAAAACATAAGAAGAGCCTGTCAGATTATGCCAAAGGCCTATCAAATCCAACAATATTTGTTCCCATAGTGACCAATCAGTTACCTGTGGGAAACCCACCAGCAAGACACAACAGCACCCTCCATCTTATGTTATCCTGAAAATGAGGCTCTGGGGCATAGTGCCTCTATTGCTGGAGGTTATGTATATATGGCTAGTAGCCACTGGTCTCTTTATCTTCCATAAAATTATTCAAACCCCTTTCAAAGTCATCCAACTTGGCAGATATGCCTATATCTTGTGTCAGTGGGAATTATGTGAATAACAACTTCCTTTTCTCCATCCTGAAACTCCAGCCACTCAGATTCAGTTGGCATTTGGGGTTCTACTATTGTGGGAAAAGGAGGAAAGCTTTTCCCTGCCTACTGTCTCCATCATATGCTTTACTATATACACCTCTATAATGTCTCCCCTACCTCAAGCATTCATTTTCCATTTCTTTTGTTCTAACTCCCTTGATAACTTTGATTGCCCTTTTCTATAACCTTCCAGCTCTACTATAATTATCACTTTAACACACAGACCAGAATATTACAGAATTTTCTAGAATAGGAGCTTAATGAGGGGAGTGGGGGTTAGGACTCCCACCACCACCACTGTAGCCTCAGCCCGGATTGAGAGCTGCTCTACATGCAATTTGCATTACTAAAAAGATCTATTTGTTTAATTGCTCAAAGGTTTGGTTTTAAAGCAGGGATGGGCAACTGTTGGGGGTTGGGTCCATGTTGGCCCCCAAAAGACTGTAACCATCACACACCCCACAATACCATGTGGGGTCATGGGGGGTATTTCAGCATGTTTTTGGCCCACCCAGGTCACTTTAGACCCATGAGTGCTTTTTTTTTTTTTAACAAAAGGAAGTGGCCCAGTTTATTTCCTGTTAGAAAAAGCATGTGCACATATGCATGCATGCACACACACAGAGAGAGATCTGAGGGGGCCAAAAACATGCTGAAATTTTTCCCATGTCTCCTAGAGGGCGCTTTGGGCAAAAATCCATTTCCTTCCAAACCTTACATTCTGTAGGGCTGTGAAAGTCACAAAAACCACACTGAGGCCACATGCAGCCCTGAGATAGTGTCTTCCTCACCCCTGCTGTAAAGTAATGGCTCTAAGAATGTTCATGGAGAAGAATTTGATGGTGGGCTTAGAATAATCATACTTCTGTACACCTGGTGGTCTCTTACCTTTGTTACTTATTAGCTCATATGGGCCATTATATTAACTTGGGACTTTATCAGATGTGGGAAAACCATGTCCAGAATTGTGCCATAAGGATGGGACTCCTTAAGGGCAAAATTATCAGACACCTGCATCCTCACCCTTTCCCGCTGCATGGCACCAACGTGAATAAGGTGTCACATTTTATTAACAGGAAAAGCCATCAATAAAAACTGACACCTTTTTCATGCCTGCACCATGCAGTGGGAATGGGTGAGTAACAATGTTGTCTGATAATTTTAGACCTTTGGGCTATCATCCCTTATGATGTGCTTTTTGATGTAACTGATAAAGTCTTTAAGGAAATACATTTGTCACATTTTATCCCTTTTCCCACCAGGGTTACAAACTTTACCTTGTTTTTTTTCCCCATTTGATCCACAGAATCCCTTTTGTCTCTTCACTTTACCTTTTACCATGTCCGTTCTCTCGACTCCCCCTGCCACCTCATCCCTTTCCTCCTTGTCTCTTCATCCATGGAGCTCTTTGCTGCTGTACCTGTTATTTCTCTCTCCACTATACTCTGTATCAGTCTTTCTTTCTTCACACATCTAAATGTTTCTCTACTCTAGGGTGGGTATGCTCAGTGGATTGGGTCATTGGATTTTTGGCTCTCCCAGAGGAACACACATGTAGCCATAGGCTGTAGAATCCCACCCCTGCTCTGCATGGTCATCTCAGTCATTTCCTTCTGGTTCTTCAATTCCCTTTGTCCACTCACCCCAAATCCTCAATTTCGCTATCATGTTTGCATTTTTTTTAAGCCTCATGTGCCTCCCATCCCCAAAATGAAGACATTTGTGAATGTTAGTAAATTCATCCAGAACAAACAGAAACAAATTCTTCTCCATTTACACTGGCCAAATTGATTAGTTACCAGTACACATAGGACCTGTTTTCTCCTGCTTCAAGCTAAAGCAGAGGTGCTTCTCAGGGTGAAGAGATGTGTCAACTCTCATTCAGCAAGAATACAGTTGAACTCACATGGCTTTCAACCCTATATTTTTTATGAGTTAACCCTTGGCACCTGGAAAGATGAAAATGCCAGTTTTGCTTTCTCTCTGACTTAGGTTTATTTGTTTGTTTATTTGTTTGTTTTAATCTCAAGACCTTTCTTACAGAAATTTGTGAATGTTGATCAATTCTTATCAAAAATGAGCTGGAACAATATTCTCACCCATCCCTACCTCACAGCTGTTGTTGTTCCACTGTTCCTAATAAAACAAGGATCTATTTACATAATCTATCTGCCACCTGGAATAAACAACTCCTTGACTCATTTAGACCTTTGAGTTGTTTACATATTCAATGTATGAATCAGCATTTGATCTTAGTAGAAGGTAAGTCAACAATTCGAGGAAAGATGAGAGTTCTTCACTCACTTCTCTTTCCTCCTGATCCACCTGCTCAGCAAAGCCCTGCTTTTTTTTTTTTTTAACTTGGGTGTCCCAGTATATTCAGTGCAGGTTTCTCACTAAAAATGTATTAAAGGTCGGTGCCTTAGTTTCATTCATATTTACACACACACACAACTCACTTATCGGCTCACTGGTAGGAGAGGATGCACACATCATCCCTACTTGCCAGAGCAACAGAACTCATTTGGTTGGTGTGACTGCCTGGCTTTTAAGGTAGGTTTTAGGGGGCATTTGCAGTTGTAGCAATGCTGCCACAATTATAAATGTGAACACCAAAATTTATAGGGGCTTATGTATAGCTTACAACATCATAAAAACTGCATAGAATCCCCATTATTGTAAATACTGAACAGGATGTCAGTCTAAAAATTAACACAGATACCAGGATAATATTCTTTTTTTGGTGGGGGAGGGAATGCCACCAGATAGGGCACCACCACAGGAAAGGTCTTGTGTCTGATACTGCTTGGAAAAGTTACTTTTTGGACTATGATTCATATGACTAAAAGGTATGCTGACTGTGGAGTTTTAGGATTTTGATTCATCCACAACATTAATATATCCATGATCTCACGTCATCAATACAACAAATGAAGGTGCAGGCATAAGAAGATGTGCCCCTCCCTAGAAAATCTTGATGACATGGCATCTTCACTTAGAATTTAGATACCAGAGATGGGTCTGAAATTCATTATAAAATAAAAACAAAAACAGGGATTGTCAAAAAATTCACAAATTTAACCATGTTTATTATTTTGAATTAGGGTTGCCTCTCTTGCCCTCCCTCCTTTCTGACAGGCTCCTCATTTTTAATAGCTTACACAGCAAGCAGGTACACCTTCAATATTACAAATGTGAAGTGGAAAAATAACTTGCCAGAATGGAACACATCTGGTAACTGCAGGGCTTGTTCAAATATCATAGAAATGAATAGAACATGAAAAAAGGACTGTACTCATGCATTACAACAAGATGGTTATTGAAGATTTGACATTTGTTTTATACTGTAATCATAGCTGCAAGGGCCATGCTAGCTAATGTCTAATGATATCCTGTGAAAAATGGAGTGGCAGGATCTGTTCAGCAGGTATTTCTTCCGAGGCAATTCTTAGAGCATCTGTGGGCAATTAGATGCCTAATCAGAATAAAACTGAACTTTGCAGGCACATTTAAATCAACCATACTGGTATTTGTTGACTTTTCCAAGATTCTTATACAATGCTGTTGTAACTATGGCAAGATCAAATTCTTACTTAAAAATGATGGTTTCCTAATTTTGTCTCAGTCAAACAAAATTTGCTCTAGTTCATTGATTAGCAGAGAGCTATCATAGACCTAATGTTTCTAGGAGATATGTTTTCACCTATTAGGGTATATTGGTTAAGAGCTGTGACTCATATTCAAACACCTTGGACAATATAGAAGAACAACCACAGGTTAGACATGGCACAAGAACTCAATGTTGCAATGTAGCAAGCAAACTCATCATATACATGTTCTAAATGTGTGGCTAGCTTTGAAAATATTAACCATACATCTGATTTCTTTCATGGTGAGTACAACCATCTTATTTGTGTATCTTTTGAACTTATCAGTGTCTCCAAGCTGGCTCATGTAACAAAACAACAGCATGAGGGGGCAACATCAAGAGGTTCTTCCATAAGATGTGGAGAGTCCAGCCTGTAGTATTAATTTAGGTCTGGATTCAACCTATGGAGGGTTCAGGCCCCAATAGGCCTCCAGTAGGGGGCAAGTCTTAAATATGGTATGGCCTCTTCTTCCAAAGAGGCCATCTCATGTTGAAGATTTCCCCCTGCTGAAGGTCTGTCTATTCCCTCTAAGATGATCAGTGGTCAGAGATAGCAGGGGTGCCCTTTCCTAGTCTGAGGCAGACTCCCAATTGAGACTCTGATGAGTACTGGAAATACCCACTGATGGTAAGAGGAAGGAAGGATAAAGCTGGTCACTGTCACCCAATGGTTCCAGCTACCCTTGGACACACCATCTGAGATTGCTTTGACTTTCTGTCCCCTTTACCTTTCCCATGTAATAGCCTAATAATTTCAGGCATGTGAACACACACCTTTTCCCCACTGCACTGTACAATGATTGTCTCTGAGAGAAGGCCTAGGGGGCTATCTTCCCCATCTCTAGTCCAGCTGGAAAGCTAATGTTAAATATGTTACTTGCCTTGGCCTACATCTGTAAGTCCCAGTGTGCTTAAGTTCCAGATGACATAAAATCCAGGGGGGAAATGATCACATGTTGGTGGACTACACAGTGGATCACATCCTTTTCTTAATGCAACATGTAACTTTTATATAGAGAGAGCCTTGTTTGCAATGTCCTGGGATTATCAGCAAAAACAGAGTCGTCGTTTTTGTTAACAACCACAGAATGAATTCTTATGATAATACAAATATTTGTTTTTCATAGTCTTTCTTGTACTTTCTTAGAATCAAAGGCTAATGGAAACTATTGCCTTGCACAGTTGGACAGTGTTATAGCTATGTAACTCTTAAAAAAAAACCACATAGCAGATAAGCACAATAATTAAGAACAGAGAATAGGTCACAAGATAAACACTCAGCCTTCAGCACTTACTCACAGAGTGCAGGGTTCACTTGTGAAGGCTGCATCTTTTAATATTAGATTATGGTAATAGATGAGAGCCATTTCCCACTGTTTTCTCTTCCTCAATTACTTTGACTCATTTGGGCTTTTTAAATCAAGGATTGCCAGTTCATGCCACTTTTCTTCATGGATCTCCAAAATAGTTTAGGTGCTTTCTTAAACATGATGCAAGCCACACTAAGATGACTCACAATGAGAAATTTGGATAGTATATCTATGCATTACTTGCTGTGAAGTGAAGAACCAGCCAATAATAGTCTTCAGAAAATTGGGCAGGAGGCCTATGGAGAAAAGGATATAACCTAGAGGCTTTTAAAAAATAGATAGGGTGAGCCAGAAACAGAGCCAGAGCCAGTGAGAAATAGAATTAGGGCTAGTTAGGAATAGAAGAATTGATAAGATCTGGATAGGGGTTTGGGAGCTGAAAATGTTCAGAGAGTTCAGACAGAAGTGTTACAGTTGGCCCTCCATATCCATGGATTCTGTATCCACAGATTTAACAATCCATGTCTTGAAAATATTCTTTTTAAAAAAAATTCAAAAGGCAAACCTTGATTTTGCCATTTTATATAAGGGACACCATTTTACTACACCATTGTATATAATGGGATGAGCATCCATGAATTTTGGTATCCACAGGAAGTCATGGAACCAATCCCCAGTGAATACCAAGGGTCTACTATACCTTCTCTGAAGTGTTACCATGCACTATCTTTATTTTCTATGACTGGATGTTTGAACTTAGTAATTAACAAGGAAAACCAGTGACACTTTACCACACTGAACCCACTGATCAACACAGCCACTTGTCCAGTGTAGTGGTCATCCTGAGTACCAGATCTAAGAGGGATCTTAAGGGTAAAAGTGTAAGGGTTGATAGGAGCCCAAAGGTTGGAACTGCCGGGCCAATCTGGAAAGGGATCTGTCACACTAGCCTTTAAATCAGTATGGTAAGCAGGGCCGGTTTAACCAGTCTGCCAAATCAGCATTGGCGGGGGCCCCCCAGAGGTCAAGAGGGCCCCCTAGTGGCCTCTTTATCTGACGAAGCTTATCTGACAAAGCTGCTACTTTGTAGCTCCCTCCTACCCTCCTCCTCCAAAACCTCCTGCTGGCTTTGATTAAAAAAAACTGAAAGAGAAAGAAAGAAGCAGCCACCCTCCATGAAAAAAAGCAGGAGGGAGTTTGCTGATGCAAAATGCAAACCAGCCAGGCATGGAGAAGGGTGATTGTGTGTGTGTGAGAGAGAGAGAGAGAGAGAGAGAGAGAGTGAGTGTGAGAAAGACAGGGAATTTGAGGGTTGCATATCCCTCGGAAAGGGCTTCTTCCTTCCTTCCTTCCTTCCCTTTCCTTCCTTCCACATAGATCCCCTCCAGCCCATCTTTCCAGCTGCTCTTAACATGATTTCCTGGGGTCTCTGCCCTCCCTCCCTTTCCCCCTTGGTCTTCTTCAGCTTCCTCCCCTTGCTGCCAACTGAGTTCAGCCTGCATTTGTGTGTGTTTGCCTATGTGCCTTCAAGTCATTTCTGACTAAGGCAAACCTACCATGGGGTTTTCTAGGCAAGGTTTGTTCAAAGGGGGTGTGCCTTTGCCTTTCTTTGAGGCTGAGAGAGTGTGACTTGCCCAAGGTCACCCAGTGGGTATTCATGGCTGAGTAAGGATGCAAACCCTGGTCTCCATAGTCATAGTGCAATGCTGAAACTTCTACAACACTCTAGCTCTTTTAACAGAAGAATATAAAGAATATAAATTAAAATTTGGAGTAATATTACTGGGAACAATGGTTTTATTGTTGTCACTAAAACCCAAGTATCGCATTAGTGCTATGTGAGAGGCATTGGCCTAGAGCAGTGGTTCTTAACCTTTTCTTTACCAGGGACCCCCTTTAAATATCTTTTGTTGCCCCAAGACTTAACTCAAGATTTAAAACCCTAATAATAATAATAATAATAATAATAATAGCTAATAATAATAGCTAACAACAACAACAACAATACAATTACACCATCCATTAAACTTTCCCTCAGAGGCACTCTTGCTTCTTCCTGCAAGTTTGTGGCTGGAGTGGATTGAATAGCAATGTGCAGGCCAAGCCAGCCAGCCTTTGCCTAGGTTCCTGTCACGTGGCTACTCCACTACAGGGAGGAGGTGGGTCAAGCAGCCTTCAAGCCTTTGTGGACCCCCTGTGAGGACATTGCAGACACCAAGTTAAGAACCACTGGGCTAGAGAATGCTGGAAAAGGAACAATGCAACCAGACCTTGAGAAGGGTGTTGGCAGGGGGATTCTGGGAGGTGTAATCCAAGAGTAACTTTCCCAGGCTCTGAATGCAACCTAGAATCATAGGGCTGGAAGGGACCCCAACAGCCATCCCATCCAATCGGCTTCTGCCCTACAGGAACACACAATCCAAGCATTCCTGACAGATGGCCATCCAACCTATGTTTAAAAAAACCTCCAGAGAAGGAGACTCCACCACTCTCCAAGGCAGTGTATTCCACTTCTGAACAGCTCTTACTGTCAGGAGGTTCTTCCGAATATTCAGGTGGAATCTCTTTTCCTGTAGCTGGAACCCGTGGCTCCGTGTCCTAGTCCCTGGAGCAGCAGAAAACAAACTTGCTCCTTCCTCAGTATGGCATCCCTTCAAATATTTAAACATGGCTATCACATCACCTCTCAGCCTTCTCTTCTCCAGGCTAAGCATACTCAGCTCCCTAAGCTGTTCCTCACAGGGCGTAATGGCTTCCAGACCTCCCACCATCCTTCTCAGCATCCTTCTTGAATTGTGGTGCCCAGAACTGGAAACAGTATTCCAGGTGAGGTCTGACGAAAGCAGAATCGAGTGATGCTATTACTTCCCTTCATCTAGACACTACTCCTATTAATGCAGCTTAGAATTGCATTGGCATTTTTTGCTGCTGCATTACAATGCTAACTCATGTTCAGCTTGTAGTCCACTCTTTCTTTTCTTTGAGGAAATCTACACCATTACGTTAATTGCTAATAAACAAAAAATATTATGTTAGTGCCTATAATATAGTTTTTAAACTAAATTATTGGTGGCAAATTATCTAATACAGTAGGCCCCTCTTATCCACTGGGGATTGGTTCGGGGTGGGGGGGCATGGATTCTGAAAACCATGAATAATAGTGAACGCCATTGAAAATAATGGGACTTATGGTTTAAAGTACCATAAAGTTACCTTGGAGGGCCTAGAAAATGGCTAGGGAGGACACATTTTCTAGGAAGACTCTACGGTAGGTGTGCTGTTTTGTGTCCCATGGATAATGAATCCATGGATACGGGGGTCCTACTGTAATCTGAACATCTGTACGGTGAATAGGTTAGTTACATCGACCTGAGATAAACATATAGGGGCCCCAAAATAAAGCATTGCAGGGGGCCCCAAAATTCCTTAAACCAGCCCTGATGGTAAGGAAGTGGTATTACAGTCAGACCCCTGTATCTGTGGGGGTTCCAGATACTGGAAATCATGGATAATAGTGAACCCTATTAAAATAAAGAGCATCTGGTAAAAACATATGATAGAGTTGCATTGGAGGACCTAGAAGATGACTAGAGAGAATGCCTCTCTAGGCATTTTCCTGCACAACCTTATGGTATATGTCCCTATTTTGTGTCCCACAGATAACTGAAAATGCAGATATTTGTTCCATGGATATGGGTGTCCATATAAAAAGTACTGGAAAGGTGAGGAAGGAGTACTCTACAACAGTTCTGGGTTGCAATGGGAGTTTCTTAACACCCTCCAAGTATTCTTTGCTTGGAATTAGCTCCAGGATTCTTGTGGTCTCATTGTCCTTCTATTCACCCTCTAACCCCAGCATTTTTTGTCAGTAGCACCATACTGCTACTCACCTATCTAGCTTCTTACTTCTATGCCTAAATGTAGAAGTCCAGAGATGCATCCTAGCAACCTGAACTTATCTGCCCTATTTCCCTAAATGTGGAAGGTACCAGGTGCATGTTTTATGTGCAGAAAAGATTGTTGCCAAAATACGAAAAAATTATGAAAAATAAAACCTGAACTGTGAATAGTTTTCAAAAACAATATTTCTCAAAGCCTTTCTCATAGTGGGAAGAAGAGTGCTAAAATTACTTATTACTTCCTTTGAAAAGGAAATTAGCAAAGAACTACTTCCCTACCTATGTTGCAAGGTAGCTGAAGCATGTGTGTGAGTGTCCTCAATTCTCTCATAATGTGTAGCCCTCCCAGCTTCCCATATTTCCATCAAAGCCCTGGGGATGAAGTCTTGGAACAACTCCCATGCAGTTTTCAGATTAGGAAATATGAACACCCTGGAATGCTGCGAAGTGATGGACAGATATGTCATACCATCATTAGCCATCTCAAAGTGATGTAAGCACCTCAAAAACAATAGAATCATAGATCTGGAAGAGACCACAAAGGCCATCCAGTCCAACCCCCTGCCATGCAGGAACACACAAAGCACACCTGACTGATAGCCATCTAACCTCTGTTTAAAAACCTCCAAAGAAGGAGACTCCACCACACTCAAAGGCATTGTATTCCACTGTTGAACAGCTCATACTGTCAGGAAGTTCTTCCTAATGTTCAGATGGAATCTCTTTTCCTATAGTATGAGTCCATTGTTCCATGTCCTGGTCTCTGGAGCAGCAGAAAACAAGCTTGCTCCCTCTTCAATATGACATCCTTTCAAAGATTTAAACATGGCTATCATGTCACCTCTTAACCTTTTCTTCTCCGGGTTAAACATACCCTGCTCCTTAATCCACTCCTCATAGGATATGGTTTCCAGACCTTTCCCCATTTTGGTCTCCCTCCTCTGACCTGGTCCAGCTTGTCAATACCCTTCTTGAATTGCGAACTGGACAGATTATTCCAGGTGAGGTCTGACCAAAGCAGAATAAAATGGTGCTATTACATCCCTTGATATAGACACCATACCCCTATTGATGCAGCCCAGTATCACACTGGCTTTTTTTGCTGCTGCATCACACTGAAGAGCTCTGCAACTGAGGCAAAAAAAAGGGAAGCTTTTTTTTTTTTTAACAAGGGAAAGGAAAACCTTGGGGAATTGGAGAAAGAATTTTGCACAACCTTTCTGTTATTTTGAATTACCTGAGGATTCTGCCCACCATCATATACCATACATAATACCAGACCTATCAGTGTGCACATTCTGGGGGAATGGTGGGAAAAATGGAGTAGCAACTGGCTCACCCAATTGGGAAGGGGACTTTACATTCACCTAGCGGTCGTTTACACGGGCAAATATTCCTCTAAATATACCGCTAAGATAGCTCATAGTTCACACGGATCGCAGCACAGTATCACCTCATTCAGAAGGGGGAAAGGTAAAATACCCAAATATAGCGTGGCAAGGGATGTCGCTCCTTTTGCAGGTATATTTGCAATGTAGCGCTTTATTGGCAGTGTAAACTACCATTCCGTTAAGGGTTGCAGCAGATCTGCATTGTGATTGGTTGCTCTGATGCAATGGGCGGGCTTAAAAGAGGGGTACTGAGTTCAGTAGCGTTCAGGAAACTTTGAAAAATTCTCTCTGCTATTTTGCAAGTCTGCCAAGAAAAAGGATTCCCAAGACCTTTCAGTCATAAAGTTCCCATCTGTCAGCTCTGCTTGGGGGAGGGAGAGAGAGGGGGGGAGGGAGGGGGACCAGGGAGGGAGAGTCAAAAATCCTCTGCTATTTTGCAAGTCTGTGAACCCTGACTAAACAAATCATGCTGAAAAAACTTGTGATAGGTTCACCTTAGGATCCTTGGCATGGCAGCAATGTCTTTCAGCAGAGAGATTGCTGACCCTGTGCTTTGGGCAGTGACTGAGGTCATTTACAGGCAGATTTAGAGAGAGACAGAGACAGAGCCACTTCTTTGATCTTCCCCCCTGCTATTTTGGCAGTCTGTGAGTCTTTTTCTTTAGCTCAAAAATGCAGGGCTTCAAAGGAAGGTCTATGCCCTTCCCCATAAAGCCTGCCTCTGCTTGGGAGGCCACACCCCCCACACTTTTCAAGTCTGAACGAAAAAGCAGCATAATTAGAAAAAAAACCTGACTGGCACAGATGCGGAAAAGAATTAAAGCACAGGTTGCCGCAATAAATCTGCTGTGTAAACCAGCCCCTAGTCAACATGAGTGCCCCCCCCCCACAGCTCACTTCAGAGGTGAAGCCAATTTGTCAATGAAGTACTTTAAAAGTTATCAAATCTTTAGGAGGGCTGTGTTTCACCTTACCCTTCTGCTCCCCCTGCTGGCTGGATGGCTATTCAGTGGCCAGGAACAGAAGTTAATCAAGCAAAAGGCTCACTTCTCCTGACTGGACTGAATAACAAAAGTGATTTTTAAAATATTAATTGTAACAGTAAAAAGAAGTGAAACTCAAATTGCTGTTTCATTCCTCCCAGGGAAAAGTTGTTTGTACATATGGAGAGGTCAGATAACATCATTCTAGCCACTTGCCAGCATCCAGTGAAAATAAGAAAGGGCTTATAATAGCTTTTTTATCCAGAGCGGGCGCCACAAAAAGAGGGCCTTCCAATAAGAATTCTGGCTCCCTCCCCCATTAAATTTTCCTTTAGTTCTCAAATGTGTAGGATTGCAGACAGTGAATTCTTATATTTTATCAAGTACTTTCTGGGTCTGCATTCCCTTGGTCACTTTCCCTGCCCTTTTTCCTTTGATGCTTAAACTCTATTTCTAAATGCTCAATTGAAGTTTTAAGTTACTGCAATGCTAGAAATTTGGAGACTGAATGAAAATTTCATGGATGGGCAGAATTCTCACAGGAGGCACTCCCTCCCCCCATAATTTATACCCCTGCAAGTAGGCTACTTTCATGGTGCAGGAAAACTAAGAATTGTAGGATACAAAATGTTTCTAAATGTGTACCTTAGGAGAAAATTCAAAGTGTGTTTACAAAATGTGTTTATACATATGTATTTTATGAGAAAATTATTGATTTTTAAAGCTGAAGCATGATATAATGAATTTATAAATGCACATCAAATGTTAATACAGACCTGAAAAACAGTGATATATCCATTCCTTCCTCAATGTCTTCTCCCAATCTCTCACTTCAAAATATCTAAGTTTCTGTCTGGCGGAGGCATTAGACAGTTTACTACTGACATTAGGCAACTCTTAGTCACACTTAAATTATATGAAATTTATTTCAGACTCTCTAAAATCTATTAAAATCATCTAAACCTCAACTTCTTTCTGAAGACAAAAACAAACTCTGTGGAATTGCCACCCATCTCTACTATCTGAATGCCACATTCAGCAAGGAGGCATAAATTAGGGTTGTGCAACTGATTTGCCCAAACCATGAATTGAATCAGGCTGATTCAAACTGATCCAGATTAGGTCTGAATCAAATCACCTAAGTTTGAACTGGAACTGTACCACTTTGGACCGATTCAGCAATCCAGACAGTAAAGGAAAGCCAGACTCTGTGTCTCCAAAGTGTTGCAAAATTGCACCATAAAAAGAAAATGTCAGGATAGGGGAGAAAAAGGTGGGGGAAGAGGTGAACCAGACTCTCAGAGCTCTAGCTTTGGGTGGGGGAACCGCAGGAGCAGTTTTTAATCACAATACTTTTGGGGATGGATGGTATTCTTTAGGAATAGGGAAAATTTTGAAAGAACTTTGCTGGAGCTTAGTGAGAGCTTTGTGCTTACTTTAACCTGTGCCCCCCCCTTTAGACACAAAGAATAAGTCTGATGCAGAAAAGTAGCATACAAAGGCACACATTAGCAAACTTTAAATATATTGACTTTAAAACTCACTAGTACAAAAGCCCCTGGACCTACCTATTTGCAATGTGTCAGGATTACTCTCCTTGCTATCATGTCTCAAAATTTCATGTACTTAAAGGGGGGGGGAGGATGAGGAGTCTTTCTGTTTCCTAGATCAAATCACTGGGCAGCATGAAAATTCATATTTCTGAATTTCCGTATTTCACCCCAGCATTTTAAGGGATATGTTATTATGTTTATTATTATGGCTTTTGCTATTCATTTCTGTAGCACCCAAAGAACACAGGGCCACACTCCACCAAGGTTTATGTTTGCAGAAGGGGAACACATTCAATTTCTAGCATAATGTACCCAAGCAAGATCAGGTGTGGTTAGTACTCAAATAAGAGTTCACCAGGGAATACCTGGGATTTGCAAATAAGGCTAGGAGAGAATCCGTCCAGAAGCCCTGTAGAGTGGCTTCCAGTCAGAGATGACACTCAGCTAGATGACACACAGCAAGATACCTCAGTTTATGACAGCTTCCTATGGACCTAACACAGCTAGTCACTGTAATTTCGGTAACCTCAACCCTGTATCAGAAGTAGAGAACACAATGAAACAACATCTCAAAGACACAACATCCTCCCTGCCACATACTACCTTTTTTGTCTGTTCCCCTCCTGCAGATGGCATCAACTCTACTAACCCTTGAATAAAATTTATGCACACTGCACCATAGATTTGCTTGTGATTGGAGTTACACAAAAAATACATGCATGACCAAAGCAGTCTCATTTTTCAGTTCAAATCTATGTGTGGGCAAAGTAGGTTAGGAATCAACATAATGTGTCCTCAGCCTCTAAAGGCTATTTCCCCCCCCCCAACATAACAGTGATTTAGGGATAGGACCTATTGTGGGAAAGGGAGGTGTCTTGTATGATGTTGACAGCTATAAGATGTTCAAATGAGTCATAACACTTCAGGGAAACATTCTATAGTACAAAATTATGTAAAGACTTGAACACTGGGAATTATTTAAAGATCAGAAGAAGCAAGTTTTTTAATGGCATGAGAAAAACTGCAGATAAATGCTGCATATTACCATTTGCCACCTGGTGGCAGGTTATGTACCAATGGGTGATGGATATGCATATGCATGATATTAAAAAAACATTATGATTTGTATAGCACCACAACAATTGTTTTACCAGCTCTGGAGTTTGTTTGAAAGTTTATGACTTCAGAGAAAAGGCACCATCACCCAGTAAGAGAATTTTGGTTTTGCCTTTAGAAGGCCTTAGCTTGTTTAGGCAAGTCCAAATATAAGTATTTCTGGATGGTAAAGCTGAGAGAAGCTGTCTTCCTGAAACCATGGAAACTTGTTTCTGGTAAAATTTATTGGTTTCTGGTAAAATTTATTATAATGTTTTAATTGTTGGAAGCCACCCCGATTGTTTTTAGCAGAGGGGCGGGGTATAAATTATTATTATTATTATTATTATTATTATTATTAAAAGTGGACTTCAAGACTGGGTTAAATGGACCAATAGTCATATACTCTTATAGCTGAACAATCCAGGACTAAATATGGTCCCCAGAAAGATGACACCTACCTACATCACCACAGTTTGGCAATCTTAAGAAATATGGACAAGGTGACAACTGTAGCAACAGGATTTTGGGATCCAGGAACTGGACTTTGAGTCATTACCTCCCATGCTCAATCTCTTAACACCCCAGTCCCCCAGATGCTGACCAGCAGCTTAGAAATCATGGATGTCCATAGATGGTCACAGATCTGCCATTCAGTACTATCTTGGTGAGAGTCTGAAGTAAATCACAGGACTGGGAATCTCAGATGGAGAGATAGACAAGCAAAAGAAAGAAAGAAAGAAAGAAAGAAAGAAAGAAAGAAAGAAAGAAAGAAAGAAAAGACAGATGCATTGGCACAAACATGAACAGGATGAGTTCATATCATCTCTCAGCATTGTGTTCTGTTTCTGATTTACTTCACCCAGACATATGCATTTCTGAATCCAGCTGGTGATTTGGCAAGAGAACAATATCTGAGCCTAACGGGCCAACATGAAGGAGCCGGGTGGGGTGGGGGAGAAAGAAACTAAATTACACTTGTTTATGGAAACATTACTGTAACTTTGATCTGACTTGTGCTTTGTTTCAATATTCTGTATATATGTAAGAAAGTAGATTGTAAAAGTCAGATGACTGCAAAGGAGCTTTTGTCTTTGCTGAGTTTGATGGAAACCTTTAATTAAGTTGAACTCCTGGAGGGCAGATTTCCCAACTTGGCAGCAAAAGGCTGATGTAGTGAAGACGATACCTCTCCATCCACATACTTCAAAAGTTGCTTGAGAAATTTCTGGGACTGAAAAGTTTAAAAATTATCAGAGACTCTCTCTCAGTCTGTGTGTGTGTGTGTGTGTGAGAGAGAGAGAGAGAGAGAGAGAGAGAGAGAGCATGTGAGTGTGTAGTAATAACCCAGGAGCCCTGGTGGCACAGTGGTTAAATGCCAGTACTGCAAGTCACCATATTGGAAGTTCAATTCCAATGGGCTCCAAGGTTCACTCAGTCTTCCATCCTTTCGTAGATCGGTTAAATGAGTACCTGGCTTGTGGGGGCAATTAGCTAACACACATTGAAAACTGCTTAATGCAGTGTAAATTTGTAAATTGCTATTGCTTAAAACAATTTGTAAGCTGCTCTGATAGCCTTGTGGCTGAAGAGTGGGGTATACATAAATTTTAAAAATAAAAAATAAAAAAAAATAACCCATGATAACAGAATGGGGAGAAAATATTATCTGTTTAAGAAAATCATTTTATTCTGAATATGGGCAAGTCTAATTAAGACTGCAGCTATATTCAAAGAATCATTATGGCCTGTACATTGAGAATATTTCATATAGCTACAACAAAAGTGCTTAGGGTATGTCCCTTGACTCTATCAATAGCTATCAGATAAATATGTTTCTGTTGCCCTCTAAATGATGGTTATTTATTTTGTCTCTTATAAAAGGCTTAACTAAAGATTTAAGAACTTCTCTTGTATCTTCTGCTGAAGACACACTTTCCACATTTTATGTATTTATTACAGGATTTATATCTTGTCATTTAGTCAAAAAGAATCCCCAACTGGCTAACAAACAGTTTATTTGACAGCTACCCTCACACTTACAATTTAAATAAGACAGGGCACACATGGTGATAGCAGTGGAGGAGATTAAGTTAATCACCTGGTGGATGTCCTTTGTTTCCCTCAAAGGCCAGAGTAAGGGCAGCTGGATCATGTTAGAGATATATCTTCCTGCCCCTCCCCACTTGCTAAGATTAGGGAACTCCTTTGCATGCTAAATGTTCCTCCTCTTCTCCTCTCCAACTCTCTTAGTTATTTGTAGGCTTGTCCAAGCATTGCTGCTCATGAAGCTATATGATATGGGGTGACCTGCTAATTCATCCATCATATGACCTCATGATTTAAATGTTTTAGGGTTAGGTCACAAAGTACATACATATGCACATCTAACTCAGCACGCATGTAGATGGGAGTTATGCTCTCACTTACCTGCATTCACCTTTTCTGAAGAACAAAGAAATATGGATGCTACTGCAAGTAAAACTTAAGGAATCCTGCCTTGTTTCCCTTTATCCTAACCTGAATTTACTGGATTGGGTGAGTTCTACCCTGAAATCCTTTAGTTAGTTAAAGACGCTACCTTTGCTTTTGAATATATAGATTGCAAGAGTTATTACTAAATGCTTCAGTATTCTTTTTTAAAGATTTTTTTTCTTGTCTTTATTTTGTTTAAGTGGCTTTAAAGACTGAGTAATTTACAATACTTACCAATGCTAATTGAGTCTGCTTCATTTTGTGTCTCTGCCTAACTCTGCTTCAGTAAGCTTTTACTTTTCTCAAGAAGATATTTCTAAAGGGCTTGCTCTCTGGAATCTTTAATTTTTTTTTTATTTTTTATGCTCATACACCCCAACAGATCACAAAGCAAAGGATCTCACCATCCTCTGTGGCTCAGGCACAATTCAACAGCAAGCAGAAGAGGTCCTGTACACCCCGGGACAGCTGTAGGAGGAATTGTTGTAAAGGTGAGCATGGTTCCCCATGCCTGTGGCAATGGATCCACCAGCTCACCTTGGCTATGGGTTTATGGCTAGTTAGAACAAGGTCTAGGGACTCAGCTAGATGGGAGAATGAATAGTGAAAAATTGTGCATTACCTCACTATTACTGCAGTGTTCATTTGTGCCCATGACTGATTTGCAAGATCGCTGGCATGGAAAGCTCTCTGAGTTTGCAGTTCTCACAGAGCATGCCCAAGAGAAAAGATGATGGCCACGAGTGAATTACCTGCCAAAAAGTTCCATCCATTACCCCCCCCCTTTTTTTAGCCATTAAATGAGAGAGCGATCTTCCACATAGAAAAACATTTTTTTTGCTCTGCCACTTGAACGATCATGCACATGATCGTTCCCCACCCAAAAAAACAATAGCGGCTCTAGCCACTTTGTCACTTGCAAGCCCACCCCCATGCAGGTCTGACCAATCACATTTGACTTCTTGGATGTGCCCCTATTTGAATTGGCTGTTCAGATGTCCAGTTATGCACATTTTCACGTGCTTTTTAAAAAAGATTGTGAGAAACAGAGAATGCTGTTATTGTGAACTACTTGGAGTTTTTACCCCCCCTCCTTCCCAATCTGCTAAATCCTGGCAGGAGCTCATCTGGACAATAGGTATTCTGCCTACATTCCTTGAGGATTTTTTTGTCATCTAAACAACCCCTAGGCTTAAGTCTAGATCTTACACTGCATTGTATCCAGATCTTGACCTGTAATATTCATCCATTCATCCATAATAGCAGGAGTGGAGAACCTATCAGACTCCAGATGCTGTTGGACTTCACTTTCCATCATCCCAGCCTGTAGTTGTAATTTGACATCTGAAGGGCCACAGGTTCCTCATGTCTGGCTTAGATCCTCATGGGCCTATGCAAACAAACTGGTAGATCAGATATAGCATGTGAGCCTTGTGTTGCATGAACATCTGCTGGATGCCAGCCTAAAAGTAGGTGATGTGTTGTACTTCTTACTTGTACTGAGGTCTTATCCAATCAAGTGTAATTGCATTTATTCTTTTGGGGCAGTGCACCATGGGATGTATCGTTCTGTAACATAGATGAGAATGTGCAAGTTCCTTGTTCTGTGCTCCATGGAAAATCGATATGCCATGGAACTAGCCTCAGGTGGACCATTGCTTGGAAGCTGAGTGCCTGCTGTCCTAGCTGAAGATTTTAGGTTTAATCCCTGACTTCTTCAGTAAGCAGGTATAATAGACATCTCTTGTGCCTGGTGAAATTGTGTTGCCAGTACCTAACCTGGTATAATGCAGCTTTAAAAATAGAAATCTAAGAAATGTTCATTCATAAAGCTCTTGCTTTATGAGTATACCATTGAGATGCTTTAATATGCATAATTATGGTAATTAAAACAAATTTTAATTAGAACATACTTTTTATGAGGTTAAATAGTAACATGATAGATATCTATCATGTGATTCAATAAATAATTTCTTAATAATACACATATAATTAACCCAGGAAAATGGTACTGTTGAGTCTAAATTAAATTATAACATACTTAAGGCACTTATCCACTTAATGGTATGTGTTAATGAAAAAGATTTTAAGGCACTTTTTAAATTTAATGAAGAACAGCTTTTTAAAGAATTAAATAAACCAGCCTAACAGATCGTAGTGGTTTGTCAGATTTCTATCTCACCATTAATATGAGCAGTTCAGCAAATAACGATATATAACTGAAACCATATGCAGATGCCATAAATCATTAAGGCCGCAATCCTATACCCACTTATATAGAAATTTCATTGAACAAAATAGGACTTACTTCTGATTAGTATTGTACAAGATTACAATAAGTTATTTTTGTCATGGTCAAGTAGGCCTAATATAGCCCAGGTCAGATACACAGAAGTGGAGGTTTACAGGTCTTAACCTCCCATCATCTCACTACTGGCTATATTGCCCAAGACTAATGCCTTTTAACTTACAAAGGACTACACATTCACCTATCTCTGGTTTAGAAGCTTATGCAACTGCAGGAATTACCTCTTCTGATGTATCTTTTTGAAGAGTCATTCTGAATCCATGCAAACATATGTATCAACCTTGAATAGGATGTGAAGAGTATCTATTAGTATTCATGTTTTTATCAATGCATTTCATTAGTAACAAATAAACAAATAAAACAACATACTTTTCCTCAGTGGGAAAAAGTAGAGCCCCATGACATTCTTTGCACATTGAAACTTCATTGGGAAAAAATTATTTTGCACAAAAATACACATGGTTTTATTGCACAGAAAACATCCTTTGGGACAGGAAATGTGCATTTTGTGAAAATACACTGAATCCTGTGCAAAAAATAATTTTGTTCAGGAAAACCATGCATATTTCCCCCTTAAAATAGCTGTTTTCTGCCCAATAACTCTTTTCTGTGCAGGGAAATCACTTGTAATTTTTGCACAAATGAATTTTCCCCAATGGACTACCAAAGCAAGAATAGCACTAAAAAAAATTGAACAGAACCCCTTGTATTTTCATAATGCAGGGAGAAAATTGCTAAAATTACCTGTTCTTGCATACAGGCACAAAATAAGGGAATACTTCCCTAGCCTTTAGTCTTTAAGGTTACACTAATGTCAGATTCCACACACTCAAAGACTCCTTATTTTCTCCCTCAATCTTTCTAGATCATTGTGTTTAGGAAATTATCATTTATAGAACCTGTAAGTAATACATTACAAAAAACTAGTTACTTGTAATTAATTCCTTTTTAGATAACAAAGATAATGAAATCATAATACATAAATACACAATATAAATGCATATGTGTCAGTGCAATGCCTTTACTTATCATTTCATAGACAGAATCTCTTAGACAAGAGCCAATTTAGATGCTATTGTTAAAACAAAAGTTGACAATGGGATGTCAAGTAGGATTACACTGGATCAGTTTCAGTTGGTGAGTACTGCAAATGTGGGCTAGCTGCTAGGACAAGCAAGGAAGAGAACTTGTCCTCTTGATCCCTGTCCTTCTTGACTGGTTGTCCATGGAGGAAATGCAGTTTAGATGTCAGCAGCAATATTTTATTAATGCCTCTCTCAAGGAGGGAAGTTTTCTGTCTTGTTTAAAAGAAGCAGTGGTGAAGCTGCTTCGAAAAAAGCCTTCCCTCCCCACTCCAGGATTTTTAACAACTATAGTCCAGTATCAAATCTTTTTCTGGGTAAGGTGATTGAGAGGGCAGTTGCCTCCTAACTCCAGGCAGTCTCGGATGATAAAACTAATGTAGACCTGTTTCAAACCAGGCTACAGATCTGAGACTGCTATGGTTGGCTTAGTAGATTATCTTCTGAAGGTGGGAGTGTGTCCCTGCTGGTGCTTTTGGACTTCTCAGTGGCATTTGATACCACTGACCATGGAATCCTTCTGGAATGCCTGAGGGGGCTGGATCCTATCTTGTCAGGTGGATTCCAGATGGTGGTGCTTGGGGACAGCTGCTTTGAAAAACAGCAGCCACAACAACAATTCTATCCCCTGTTCAACATCTACATGAACCGATGGGAGAGATCATCCAGAGGCATGGGACAGGGTGTTATCAGTATGGTGATGACACCTAAATATAGTTCTCCATGACTTCAAAAACACCCTCAGTTAAGGATAGTGTTTCTTCTCTGAATGAATGCCTAGAGTAACTAATGGGTTGGATGAGAAAAAACAATGAATCTCAATGAGATGGAAGTGCTTACTGGCAAGGGTTCACAGCCTAGGAGTGCTTCTGTCACTCCAAATGACATCTCAGAAAGATGCAATGGCCAGGAGTGCCTATTAACAGCTTCAGCTGTTATGCCAGCTGCACCCCCTTCCTAGAGCTGGAGGAGCTAAAGATGGCAGTGCACATGCCTGTAATCTCAAGTCTGGATTTCTGCAATGTGCTGTACACTGGTCTACCCCTGTACTAAGTTCAGAAACTTCAATTAGTTCAAAACATGGCAGCTAGATTGGTTACTGGTACATCTAGGAGTGATCATACCACACCAATATTACAATCAGTCATATTAAAAACAATCCAGAACCCACAAAAAAAGTGATACTTTTATTGGCCAACCAAAACACAAAACACATGATGCAAGTTTTTGAAGCACTACCGGCTTCTTCATCAGGCAAAAGATGTTTAAAAATAAAGAAATAAAAGCGACTGTGTTGAAGTCACAGACCTACATATTGTCTCAGATATTGCTTGTGTTGTTCAGGTGAGGGATCTCATGCAGGCAGAGGCCACTCCTCTTGGCCATGTGGGGCTGAGATGAAGTACAGTAAAATTTAAAACCATTTAAAAATTCATAATTTAGAACCATCTGATACTGTGGGCCTGCCAGAAGGGATTGGTCTTTAATGCTGTTTTAAATTCAGACAGTATATTCAGCTCTTGAATCTCCTCTGTCAGGTCATTCCACAGTCTGGGGGTGGATGAAGAAAAAATCCTCAGGTTAAACAGTTACCAGTCTAGCCCTTGGCTGACTCAAGCAAATGTCTCCCAGAAGACCTGAGTATACAGGGTGGATTATATGGGAGAAAGTGATCCAGTAAGTAACCTGGACCCAAACCACATAGAGCTTTCAAGGTAACAGTTAATATTTGGACCTTGCCCAAGATGTAATTGGGAGCCAGTGGGGTGATTTTAATATAGGTGTAACTATGACAATGGAGCTTTGTTGTCACAGTGATATCTGACAATGCTACTCCCCCCCCCAAAAAAAAGCCCTACCTTTTCATCCAGAAAGTGTCTCAACTGAAGGGTTTCCAAGGTGCTACCAACCAGGCTGCTGGGAATGATGACTGAGAGAGCAGTGCAGACATCATTTCCCTACACCCTGATATGCAGTGCCTCAGAAACCTTTTTGGTTGGGGCACTGCCTGGCTGAAAAGGTTGGTTTGAGGGGTCATATTCAATCATTAACAGCCATAAATGTAAATTTCAAAAGTAATAAGATTTTAAGTCTAGCTTACAATTTTGTAACTACTGGATGGGGTGCCAGCCATAGTTTAGACGTTCATAGAAAGGGGGCCAACAAAGTTACAAAGGAAATGCAAGCACAAAAAATGTAAGAGCTCTAGGGATTTACAATTACCAACCTCTCATCCTCTGTAATGCTAGATATTTGAAGAATGAAGGAAAATATCATGGGGTGTATGTGTCAGAGTTCTTATCTGGGGACAAAATAAGCTACTTCCCAGGTGGATAGTGTGTTTTGTTCCACCATCAACACTTTGTAGTATTTATATGCTTTTCTTTAAAGTAATCAAAAAATAAATATTTGTGTTACTTCTGAAACAGGAAAGTAAGATGTCACTTCAAAATGTGCAACTAACTTTTTTCCCTGACTTTGGAAGGATGACAGCAATGAATTACTTTTTTAAACTAATAGTCAAACCTCTTATACTTTTATTGCATTATCACGGAGGTTCAGTTTTCTATTACAAGACTGGCCCAGCAAAACCTCTCCGATTCAACTACACATTTTCAGAATTTTCTCATTCCCATATAGTAAACAATATGACAAGAACCTCAGGGAGGTTCCAAACTCTCCTATTTGCTAAGGTCAAAATTTTTAAACACCTGCTGGTTTCCTTAAGAGTTTTCCAAAAATTATTTTTGTTGCATGATGTAAGGTTTGATGGCTCCGTTATAGTCACCTCCATCATTGGCTGGAACTCTTTTTCTCTCTCCTTCCTCCCAATCTTTGACTTTCAAATATGGGGACTGAAAGTTATGTTGGGAGCCAAAGCCTACTGGGCAAATGACCCCTTTATTTTCCCAAAGCCAGCTGTCTGGTACAGCAAAGAATTCTTGCCCCTGGCCTGTTTCTTTTATGAATCCCAAGCATGGTGAAATGAAGACTTTTGGTTTTATATTTCATTTCATTACTGTTGGATTTAAAGTGCCTAACTGGGTTTATAATGATTGAGTCAACAGTGTGCAATGATGTTTTTCAAGCAAATGTTTAATTAGGTTGACTCAATGGATAATAGATAAGGCATGTGTAGAGTGCCAAGACGGGCGACATACACATATTATATTATCCATACCCAAAGAGTGGTTTATGCAATCTCGGCAATTTACAACTGATTCTGTAAGCATGAATAGACTGGTCCTCCTAGCATGAGAAAAATTGAGCTTTTGGCAAGCATCCGCTTCCTATATGATGAGGATACTGCTTACCATTCAATAATACACATCTGAACTCCAGTTTTTGAGCACTGAACAGACCAGTGTTGAATGTGACATCCTGACTGAAACAAATGACTTGATTACTGGCTTATTAAAATTGAAAGAGGGCTGACTTGATTAACCATGACAGGCCCTACTGTATATGTCACTCTGCATCACAGCTAAAACCAAAAGATAATGTCCTTAGTTCAGAAAGATGCTGCAGCTCACTTAGGGAAATAGCCACTTGCTGATGCAGTAGGCGCAGTAACAGCACAAGCCACAAACTGCTTCTGTCAGTGTGCGGCCACTTACACCACCTTGAGTACTCACCTATGTCATGGGAACAGATTCCTAAACCAATTAATCCATGGGACTTAAGCCAATGAATGTCCATCCCCATGCTATGAGATGTTGGGCTGCACCAGACACCCAAGGCAGAGCATGGGAAATTACTTTTTTGGACTATGTGCTGACTGGGGGATGCTGGGAAGTACAGTCCAAAAATGTAATTTTTCCAAACTCTTATTAAAGACTGAACTTTTGGACAACACAGGCACGGAGAGTCCAGTAGGCCTTTTGTTAGCTTAACAGTTTTCTGCACAGGGTGAGGTCAGGTTGTCTATGTTGATCTTTGCTCAGAGCAGATGGGAGAGTTCTCCTCATTCTAAGACTCTGACAAGCAAAGCCAGCCTCAGAGCTCAGGCATATTTGCGTGCAGCTCCATCTCTGCCAAGTTCTTCTGAAGTCAGTGGCTTAGTGCCAGGGTGTCATTTTTCACAGGGAAGACACAATACCCAGCAGCTTGGCTGAGGAAGAATAAAATTGTCATCTGCATTCACTCTAGTCTGATCCTTAAAGGCTTGTTTAAGTTGGTTCTCTTCGCCTGCTAAACAGCTCCAATTGATCTGACAGTCACATTACGAGACACTTCTCTGGGAGAAGTGTCACCACTCTCCTGCTCTTGATAAAGCAAG
Source organism: Gambelia wislizenii (assembly GCA_030847615.1). Classification (NCBI taxonomy): domain Eukaryota; kingdom Metazoa; phylum Chordata; class Lepidosauria; order Squamata; family Crotaphytidae; genus Gambelia; species Gambelia wislizenii. Next base: position 41,614,768 of record JAUMIR010000004.1, read on the forward strand.
AAAATTACAATATATTGTAGCACGATTTATGTCAGCATATCATTTTTAAAGCATGTTCCACCAATACTACACTGGTCTTATTTTCAATAAAAATAAAAATCCTAGACTTTCATCTCTCCCTCTTTTTCCCCCCCTGAGACAGAGTAGCTAAATTAGACCATGTACAAATACAGTAACTATTAGAATGTAATATGGTGTCTTATTGCAAATCAGATCTCTTCTCTATTTGGTTAAGTCAATATTCTAGCCTAACCACAGCACTCAAAGTTCTAGAGATACCAGGGATTGAACGTGTAATTTTCTGCCTGCAAACCATGTGTTCTACTACTGAGTTATGAGAAGAGAGACTTTTTAAGAGGTGCTCACCACTGCATGAGAAGCTGGAACTTCTGCTGTCCCAGTCAGCCTAAACTGATGTTGCACAGAAGCATCTGAGTTACATGGTTAAGTGAAGGATAGAAGAAAGAACCTCTTTTGGAATATGAATGAAAAAGATAATGAAATTTCAACAGGGAAAAATGTAAAGTACATTTAGGACTTTATTATAAACTAGCCCCTTTAAACATTCTTTTGCTAGCATTAAAAAATCCATTTTTATGCTGGCAAAAGAATGCCCCCCACTGCACTTACCTTCTCTCGCAGCAGAAGGCTTTTCCAGCAATAAAGAGGAAGTGAACGAAGCCCCAGTTACTTCCTCATTGGAAATCCCACAAGATTTCATCGCATGGGAAATTTTAAAATAAAACAAAAAAATAAAGCATAAAAAGTTACACCAAACACCTAAATACACTTTAAAAGTAACCTGGGGAGGGTCATAAAAAGAGTGAAACTTCCCTGGATGTCCTGATCTCACCAGAAGTGTTTGCGCTGGACTGGCCATTCATGTTGCATTCACGTGAGTTAAATGTCCCGAGGTTTCATATGCCGGCAATGCGGGTACAAAAGCACTACGGGGGATCAATTGATAGCTTAAGCTGTCAATTAAAAAGTACAGGTTTTGGGCAGAATATAACGATGAGAGGGTGATGTCATCTGATCTGCATGCCCTTTTAAGGTTATGGGGTGTCGTTATGACACTGTATTTTATTCGTCTGATAAAGTCCTTAGGATAAATGAAATGCACAAATATATGATGGGCAACACCTTGCCTGGCTGTAGTACATATGAAAATAATCTAGGGGTCTTAGTAGACCTAAGGGTAAACATGAGTCAAGGATATGATCTGGTGGCCAAAAAGACCAAAGAAATTCTAGACTGCAGCAACAGAATTATAGTATTCAGATGGAGGAACTAGCAGTCCTGTTCTATTCTGCTTTGGTCAGACCTTACCTGGAGTACTGTGTCCACTTCTGGTTGCTGGGGGGAGAGCCTGCTCTGGGCCTTCAGAACTAGCTGGTTGCCCTCAGGTGCTATGGAGGATGCTAGTCTGTAGCCATTGTTGAAGTAACATCCAGCTTGTCCTATCAGCTCATGGAGTGGGATGGGAGGACTATGCAAAGTATTTTGGACTAGCACTAACTATGACTTGATGAAAAGAGAGAGGGCCATATATGGTGGAGAGCACAGGGAGCATTATAGCACAAGGCTTAGAAAGACATGCAGAAGAGAAGATATGAAGAAACCAAAAATAAAAGTCTGCATAGAAGATAAAGAACATGAGAAGCAAAACAATGTATATATGTGCCTTCAAGTCATCTGTTGACTTATGATAATCCCATGAATTTCATATGGTTTTCTTAGGCAAGAGATACTCAGAGGTGGTTTGCCAATCCCCCCCCTCTGAAATAAAGCCTACAGCACCTAGTATTTGTTGGCAGTCTTCCATCCAAGTACTAACCAAGGCTGACCCTGCTTAATTTTGAAGACCAGATAGGATCTGGTGCCTTTAGGGCATTTAGACCCATGCAGTGCAATAGGTGCTTACAAAAGAGATATGTCTTCTTTTGGTATCACCATAATCTCTAAACAATGAGGAATGAGTACATTAGTCCTGGCGCCTCATCTACCATACCTATTGCCCTCGAAATATGGAAGGAGAGAAAAGCCTTCTCTCTTCCTGGAGGTTGTTCTCAAGATTTCAGGAACTGCATTAGCTTTTTTCTTACCACTACCTAACAATGGTCTCTGCCATGTTTAAAGAATGAAAAGAACACCAAATGAAGTGCTGGCATACTCATTCCTGCTCCCGTCCTTGTGGACAGACCATTAATGTAAGGAAATATGATTGACAATGGCTGGTAACCAGGCCAAACTATATCCAAACCTAAATGTGTTGCTAGTATTAACTACATCACCAGAATGTTTAAATGTAATCCTAGGAATGGGGGAACAATTTCCTTTGGGTTCCATGTGCATAGGAATTAAGCTTGTGAGATGAGGATATGTCTGTGGGGGCTTAGTCTCCCAAAGTGACAATCCCAACAAAAACCTCCTTTCCTTTGTTGTATTTCTCTCTCTGGCTTTTCTTCGCAAATGAAGATTCAGGAAGGACTCAACCTGCACTTTCTGCAAGCGCGCTGATGACTAAAAGGCCAATCCAAGATAAACAAGTCCGGTTGCAGAAAGCACAGCAGAAGGTCTCCTTGGGTGATGTTTCCAGGTTGTGATTCTTTCTGCGTTGTCATTTCTCTTCAAGACTTGTTCGGCGTGAGTTCTCAAATAAGGCTGCAGCATTGTGGATAGTGCGTCTCCATGCCTCCCGATGTGAGGCCAGGGTGGACCATTGTTGGTGATCAGTTTGGCCAAGCCTGAGATGTTGTTTCAGGGAGTCTTTGTATCACTTTTTTGGAGCGCCCCTCTTACGCTGACCCGTGGCAAGTTCACCATAGAGTACTATTTTGGGGAGGTGATGGTCCTCCATCCTAGAAACGTGCCCTGCCCAGCACAGCTGTGTTCTCAATATCATGGCCTCAATGCTTAGGCTTAGGGGAAAAGCTGAGGTGGTCCTGCCAACTCAATTCTAAGCTAATTGCTGTGCATGGAAATTTGTGTTGGGGTGCTGACAGGAGACAGAACTTTTTCATGTACTACAGTACCCATGAGATGGCAATTGGGTTGCATGGAGGAGCGGGTTGCATCTGGCATTACATCAAAACAATAGTTGCCAGAGGTTGCAAGTCAGTGGAGTGATGAATCCAGCCTGAGTTTTAGTCCAAAATGGAAGGAAGTTCTCCAAGGTGCTGAACATCTATCTCCCAAATACATTCCATAGCTTGGATTGCTCCTTTAAAATTCAAACTAATACTCATGCCCAATGATATGGAAGCCACCACCACCAATATATTTAAAGAAAAAGAGAAAATACACATAAAAAAATTGATACTAATGCATTTAGTTTGAGCCAAGGGTAAGAAGAGAAGTGTGGAATTTTGGAAGCTGGGATTAGAAATTTGATATTGACAAAGGATTTTTCCAGAATAGATTTAGGGATCCTAAAAATGGGAGAGACTCATAGGCTCATAGATCTGGAAGGGGTTTTAAAGGCCATCCAACCCTGTCCCCTGCTAGTGCAGGAATCCAGAGCAAAAGTATCCTTGAGAAGTGGTTATTCAACCATTCTTTAAAAGGTGTTTTTTTAAAAAAGCTCCAGGGAAGTGGAGTCTACCACTTTTCTGTTCCATGGTCAAACACTCTTACTGCAAGGAAGTGCTTCCTAATGCTAAGTCCGAATGACCTTTCTGGTCATTTTAATCCATCAGTTTGGATCCTAACTCTAGAATAGAAGAAAGCTTTCACATAACTGTCCGTCAGATATCTGTGGCTATCTGTCTGTCTTCTCTTCTCCATACTAGTCATACACAGCTTCTTAAACCCTACCTCATAGGGCATGGTTTCCAGATTCTTTACCATCTTAATTACCCTTCCTTGATCCCTTCTAGCTTATCAATATCATTTTAAACTATAGTGCACATCCTTGCTAAAATTCACTTGTTTTGCATTGACCAAGTTGTCCAATATGTTAAACTACTCTTAAAAACTTGGGCCATTTCAGACTGCACAGTTATAATGCTATGATTCCACCTTAACTGTTATGGAGTCCTGGGATTAGTTTAGGAGTGGTGAGCAACACCAGACCCAGGACAGAACCCCAAGGGACCCTTGTCTCCAGGAAGATGGATGATAATACTGTTTCAGGGTTGTTGGGTTTTTTTTGTTTTTGTTTGTTTGTTTGTTTGTTTGTTTGTTTTTGTTCATCAGATTTTACCAAAACCTGAAAGTAAATGAAATGTGGGATAAAATATGACTGACAAATTTTCCTGTCCTTACCTATACGAAGGATAGACACTTGTGGAATTAGCTTTGCTTTTGGATTTGTTAAAATATTTTTTTTAATGATCAGTCACCTCATAAACCCCTAATCTGAGCATCTGATTTCTCAGAACACAGTATTTGCTCACCCATTTCCCTGTTTGATTTCATTTCAGTATATTCCGAGCATGAAACTTTCCACCCATCCATCACTTTATTTATATCCTACATTCTTCCCCAGAATGGGACTCAAGGCATCTTACCAAAAAATCATAAAATACAGTAAGACACATATAGTCAAAATGTAGAAAATTGAGTTTAAAACAGTATTAAATAACAGCAAAATTAAAACCATTAAAATTTTACTTTAAAATAAAAATTAAAAACAGTACAGCACGAGCAGAGGAGTAACTTCCAGTTGAAGCGGGGAGGCGTCAGATGCTGTGGGGAGGAGCTCATTGCTCGCTCCGTGCATCACCGTCTGATTACAGCGGGTGGATCCTTGAAGCAGCTCGAGGGACCTGGCTCTGGGAAGCGTGAAGGGCGGTGACCTGAAGTAACCAGGCAGACCCGGGAAGGGATACGGAGGTATCGCTTCGAGCCCAAACCTGGGGAGGGTCTCCACCTGCCATGTCAGCAGCCCTGGGGGATGCTAGCTTTCCTGCTCAACCTAAATAGAAGCACCACGGGAAGGAGGAATATTGAGGAAGCTGGATGAGGAGAGGAATTAGCAGCGCAGTAAGCAGGAGAAAGAAGAATTGTCTTGGCATACTAGCCTGGTAAAGTCAGACAAACTGTCCATGGCCTCTTGAAACAGCAGTGCTTGAGATTGGAGAATCTGGTGAGACTGGCAACAGGTCCTGAAAGTAAAGATAGTCGTAACTAAAGACTCAGGAATCTGCCACAATAAGGGCATACCTTACCTATCTTTTTGTGGAAACAACTGTAAAGGGGACTTTATGGGCCAAGTCGGGAGGTACCCTAGAGTTGATTTTGTTAACTACATTCTTCTGCCTTGACTTTTAGAGACCTCTATAAATTTCAAATCTGTAATCAGGGTCTATAGCAGTCCCAGACAGATAATGAAATAATTACAGAATTACCAAAAGAAGACATTTGGATCTGTGGAGTTGTGGATTGGGAAACGGAGTGTTAACAATTGTGAATGGTGTACTAGGTGTGGTTCGTGGTTGTAAACTGGATCAAGCTGAAGAGGTTGAAGTGACTGAAGCAATTAAGGTGGACTGCCTTTTTGAGACTGAAGCAATTAAGGTGGACTGGCTTTCTGAGAATGTTTCAAATTTAAGCCTTAAAGCTTCAGAACATGCTGGCTGATTGGGAAGACAGAATTCTGAAAGGCTTATAAAAACCCATAAGAAGTTTCTACTAGAGCTGGAAGAACGAGGGAGGAAAGAAAAACAAGATAACTTGTGCATGGGATCTTTGGGAAATGAGACTGTAAAGAGGAATGGGTGCTGGGCAAGTGTAACTTTAGTTTAACTGTAAGAATTCATATTGGGTTCAAATTTGATGTATTTTGGAAGGTTGGGTGACTCCCCTCAGATTTGAAACTTGGGAGGGAACCTTTCTAAATAGAAGGATATCTAAGCAGAGCTCTTAATTATAAGGGAAAGGGGTTACTGAATAATGAACAGTGAATATTACTAGCAGATTTTGACACAATTTAAATTCCAATATAAGTTATAGAAGAATACAGAGAATATATAGTATATAGTAGAATGGTAAATCCATGACCCTATAGGGTACATATTGAACAGATACTGGTGACATAAACTCTAGAAGCTTATGGGTTACATGTTAAATTGATGGATACAATATATCTGTAATAAGTGGAGCTGTATAGTACTACGCTGATTGTATTACATTAAAGTGTATAGTACAAGTTTATTATTGAGAACTGGATATCTCTCTAAGGACTTTTTCGGATGAGCTTTTATACCGCTAGCAGCCTCGTCCCCGTTGCGAGGCTGCAGCGCTGCAGGGCATCCCTTTCGGATGACGCCCTGCCCTGCCGATCCTCTTCCGAGACTGTTGCGTAACCTCTGTGACGCTGCTGCGTTATATTCAGCGGTTTTCTAATCACGAAAGTTGATCGTGATTAGAAAACCGCCGAATATAACGCAGCAGTGTCACAGAGGTTACGCAACAGTCTCAGAAGAGGATCGGCAGGGCAGGGCGTCATCCGAAAGGGACGCCCTGCAGCGCTGCAGCCTCGCAACGGGGACGAGGCTGCTAGCGGTATAAAAGCTCATCCGAAAAAGTCCTAAGTGGGAATAAAGCTGCAACACGAATAGAAAATTTGAGGAGACAATTTGAGGAGGTGCTAAGGTGTTTATAGCTATTCTGATTAGATTTCATTTATATATAAACAAATACTTATCTCCATTATTTACATTGTTGGGAACTAGATCTGTTAAATTAAGCGGGGATGGTGAGCTATAATACAATTAGATAAATTGGGGAGGTGCTAATGTGCTGATTGCTTATTGCTACTGCTATACTGATTAGATAACATTTTGATGGGTAAAACAGACTGGTAGTATACTTTGATGGGTAAAACAGACTGGTACTATACTGGTATTATAATGTTGTGTATATAATAATTGCAATACACTGAGGTGTATAACATTATACACATTATATATTATAATATTACACGGTATGCATTATATTGAGGAGTAAATTATAGGTTCAACACTGTGAGCAGGAAACCCTTCTGAGGGGAGGAAAAGTTGCAATACAATTAGACAATTTTGAGGAGATAATTCGAGGAGGTGCTAATGTGATTAAGGTTGCATGGTTAGAGATTCTCGGCAAACTCTGCATACAAACAAGTATGCATTACTTATATTGATGGGAAATAGATCTCCTAAACTGGCTAAGGTAACACAATAATATAAGAGGATTCCTTTTGATGGTATTTTTCTAATACAGTGTTAGCTGTGTTGCAGGGGGTGCTGCAGTTCTGCACAATTAACATCTGATTAGTGTATTGTTGTGGGGAAATTTTACGATAGGGCAGGTTAAATTTAGCAAGAAGGAAAGATACTAAAATTCCTTTCACTAACTGATTAATAGAAATTAATAGAATTAATAGAAAAAATAGAGTAAAAGAAATTCATTAAGATGGCATACAGTACAAGGAAAGCAAAAGCACAACAACTAGTGCAATCGTTAACTGTAAGAAGAGGATCATTGGAAATGCCCAAGATTCCAGAACTGCACAATGTGATTTTGGAAGAGTTAAGGTCGGAACTTAGAAATTTCAAACGGGAAATAAGGTCTGAATTGAAAGATATAAGAAAAGAAATCAAACAAGATTACAGAAAGGAAGCAGATATAATAGGGAAAAAGATAGACAAGATTAATAAAGAACTTGAAGAAATGAAAACTGATATAGCAAATTTGAAAGAAAAAATTAACAAAGCGGATGAAAACACTGCAAAGATTGAAAAACAACAAGAGAAAGGAGAGATAATATGGCTCAACCAAGAACTTAGGTACAGAGAAAAATGTTTAAGGCTGAGAGGATTGTCAGAAAAGAAAATATATATGATAGAATAATTCCTCCATTAGTCAAGTATGTAGATCTACCTGAGGATTATCTGGAGGAGGAGATTGAGAAAGCATTCAGAGTTAACTCTAGGGTAGCGAAGGAAAAAAAGCTCCCTAAAGATATCATAATTCAATTTAACAAAGGTAAAATAAAAGATAAAACACTTCAACAGAGTTAGGAAAATTCATTGAAGTTGGAGGAGGAGGAATTACAAATATTTAAAGACATCCCCATGGCAATTCTGAGGAAAAGACAAGACTATAAACAAATCACTCAACTTCTCACGAAGAATGCCATAAACTACAGATGGGAAAGGATAGAGGGAATTACCTTTACATATGTGCAAAGAAGGTATAAAAATAAACACCGTAGAGAAAGCTAAGGAGTTCTGTGAAAGTTTTGAGAAGGGAAAATACCGGAAAAAGGGTGAGCATGAAGAAAGAAATCAGGGAAAAGAGAGAGAAAGAAGAGAAAACAATAAGAAAGGGAAACAGGATAGGACTGAGATCACTAAATGAAAGCAGAAGGCAAAAAATGAGAGGAGCGGAAGGAGGAGATATGGAGGCGGAATCTTCAAGCCAAGAACCAGAATTGGATGATCCTGACATAGAGAACGAACAGAGAGAAAAAGAGGGTAGAGAAGAAGAGGAGGGTGAGACAGAAATGGAAGATATAAATACGGATGATATAACTATAGAAATGAGAAATGATGGTTAAACTTATCTCCTGGAATATTAAAGGTTTAAACTCTGAGTATAAGAGGAAATAAATATTTCATTTTTTAGGGAAAGAAAAGGTGGATATAACATACCTACAAGAAACTAAAATAAAACAAAAAGACTTACGATTCCTAGTAGACAGAAAATTAGGCAGCTTATTTCACACATCAAATGAAAAAGGTAAAATGAGAGGAGTGGCCCTCTATGTAATTCAAAGATATGAAGCAAAAGAAGTCTTTAAAGACAAGGATGGTCAATTCTTGGGGGTTGAAGTGAAGTTTCAAAATTTTAAAGCAGTGATAGTAGGGATCTATGCCCCAAATACAAATCAAGGGAAATTCTACAAGAAATTACATAAAATCTTGGAGAAATATAACACAAAAAATATAATTATTTTGGGTGACTTTAATGGGGTCCTAGACCCTTCAGTAGATAGATCTTCAAAAATAATATCCAAAACACAGGGTAAACTTCCGAAAAGGTATTTCAAGCTGATAGAAGATCTTGCTTTGATAGATGTATGGGCAGCAATAAAAGGGGAAAGGAAAGGATATACCTTCTTCTCCGATCAATATAAATCGATGTCAAGAATCAACTTGTGCCTTGTCAATAAAAGTCTTATAACACAAATTCAAGATATGGATATCCTAACCAAGATAACTTCAGATCACTTCCCGGTTATGATGTCATTGAAAACAGAAACAAGTAAGTGTTACAACTGGAGACTACATGAAAACCTGCTGAAAGATGAAAGTTTTCTAAAAGAATTCAAAAAAGAAGTGAAACAATACTTTAAAATAAACAATACAAAAGACTGCTTAATGAAGACAATATGGGATGCAGGGAAAGCGGTTTTTCAAGGCTTATTGATTAAAAAGGGAGCCAAAAAGAAGAAACAAAATACTGAAAGATTTAACTATTTTACTAAGGAGTTAAGGAAAAGAGAACAACTGAGGGCAAACCCAAAAGATGAGAAGGTAATTAAACAAATAAGATTAATTCAGAAGCAACTTAACTGGGAAACAATGTCAATAATTGAAAGATCACTAAGAAGATTACGACGTAATTTTGAACACACCAATAAGGCAGGTAGAATGTTGGTGTTCAAATTAAGGAAAGAAAAGGAAAAGAAATTAATCACATCAATCAAAAATGGAGACATTTTGGTAACCAAGCAAGAAGATATCATTCAAACATTTAAAGACTTCTATAGTCGACTCTACGATCAAGGAATAGAAACAGATAAAGAGAAACTAAAGGAATATCTTGACAAGCCAACAATATTAAAAATGAATGAAGAACAAAAGAAGATTCTAGAGGCCCCAATTTCAATGATGGAAATAATAGAGGCAATAAGAGATCTAAAGCCGAATAAGGCACCAGGGAAGATGGCTATACGGTGCTTTTCTACAAAAAATTGAAAGGTGAAATAAGTCTCCCACTGTTGAGCACATTCAACAATATTGGAGAAAACGGAATTCCGGACTCCTGGATGAACACAAATATAACTCTAATACTGAAAGAGGGGAAGGATGAGAAGGATGTGGCTAATTATCATCCTATTTCACTCCTTAATCAGGACTATATATACAACCATTCTGGCTAGACAATTGAAAAAAGTCCTAAAGAATTTAATACATGAGGATCAAAACGGATTTTTGCTGCAGAGATGGATCAGCCACAATATAAGATTAATTCTGGACATATTAGAGTACTTTGAAACACATGATGAAAAAAAAATCTTGGGCTAGTTTTTATTGATGCAGAAAAAGCCTTTGACAATGTGCAATGGGATTTTATGCTAGAAGTACTGAAGAAGATGGATATGGGTGAAGAATTTATTAAAAGAATCAGCAGATTTACAGAGAGCAGAAGGTGCAGTTGCTTATAAATGGAGAGAGATCAGAAATATTTAACATCAGAAAAGCTACAAGACAAGGGTGCCCAATCTCGCCATTGCTATTCATCATAGTACTAGAAGTCCTAAATAATAGCATCAGGTCAAACACAAGAATACCAGGAGTCAGAATCAGAGGACAGCCATACAAATTAAAAGGCTTTGCTGATGACTTGGTCATCATCTTAGAAAACCCGTTAGACCAGGTGGAAGAGGTAATGAATACCTTAACCTGATTTGGTGAATACTCAGGATTTAGAGTTAACAAAAACAAAACAACAATCTTGACTAAGAATATTAGCTTGTCAGAAGTGGAAGAGTTAAGATGCAGGACTGAATGTCAATTAGCAAAGAAGGTGAAGTATTTAGGCATCTGCCTTACAAAAAGAAATGGTGATTTATATGATAATAATTATAAAAAATTGTGGGCAGAGATTAAGAAAGATTTAGAAGCCTGGGGAGAACTAAAACTATCTATTTTAGGGGAAATTGCATCAATCAAAATGGTAATACTACCTAAATTGTTATATCTCTTCCAAAACTTGCCAATAATTAACAATGAAAAGATCTTTGATAACTGGGAGAAGGTATTGAAGGAGTTTATTTGGGGGAAGAAAAAGGCAAGAATTAAATGGAGCTACTTGTTAGATGACAGAGACAAGGGAGGTTGGAGGTTACCCGACTTAAGATCTTATTATGATGCGGCAGTCCTCCTGTGGCTGAAAGACTGGATAACTTTAGAAAATGAGAAAATAGTAAATGTGGAAGGACATGATGTACGCTACGGCTAGCATGCATATCTGATTTATAAGAAAAATAAGGTAAACAAAGATTTTGAGATCCATTGCGTAAGATGAGGGTTACTTAATGTTTGGCTGAGAATTAAGGACAAATTCTATTATAAGATACCAATGTAGGCTTCGACACAGGAAGCTTTCTAGTCAAGGTGGAGCAGTTCTGATCCCTGGTTGAGGTACTCAGATATAACTGAAGTGAACAATGAAGGTGTAAGAGTACTCAAGACAAGAGAACAAATAACTAGGCAGTCCAAGATTAACTGGTTTTCTTACTACCAATTAAAGGAAAGATATAATGAGGATTTAAAAGAGGGGGTATAGAGGCCGAATTTAATGAGTTGGATAAGCTGACCTGGGCAGAAACCCAAAAGAAATCAATATCAAAATTCTATAAGCTCCTACACACTAGAAAACTGGAACAAGACTATATTAAGGATTTTATGTGGAAATGGGCTCAAGATGTTGGACATAAAATAGAATTATAAGATTTTCACACTACACTGTTATAGTGTTACTATTCCACTTTAACTGCTCTGGTTGCCTCCTGTGGAATTCTGCAGTTTGTAGTTTAGTGAGGCCTACGAGCTCTCTGGCTGAGACTTGTAAATGCCCCTCCCTAAACTGCAAATCCCAGGATTCCACAGGAGACAGCCATAGCAAATAAAGTGGAATAGTAACGCTATAACAGTGTAGTGTAAAAATCTCCATAGAGGACTGGGAGACAGCAAGGAAAAGAACTATGAAATTTACTGCTTGCCAAGCTTTAAAAGAAAATTACCTTAAAGTATCTCACAGATGGTATTTTACACCTGTGAGACTGAATAAAATGAAGGTAACGGTAAACAAAAATTGCTGGAAATGTGGGAAATCGCAGGGTTCTCTTATACATCTATGATGGAACTGCCCTAAATTGAAGGGATTTTGGTTAAAAGTGCATGCCCACATTAACAACATGCTCCAGATAAAAATGGATTTTGTTCTGGAACTGTTCCTACTAAATATAATTAAAGCTCTGAATAAGACTGAAGAGGGGAAATATTGGAAGAACGTCTTGTACATGATTACGTCAGCTAGGATGATTATTGCAAAAAAAATGGAAGATAAAGGAAGAGCCAACAATTGAGGAGTGGAGAGACAAATTATTAGACCTAATTGAAATGGATGATCTAACAAACAGATTGAGACAGTCTAAAAGTTCAAAAACTAAAAAAGATTGGAAAACTGTACTAGACTTTTGGAGAAACTCAGGTGACCTACATAGGGACTTAATCGAAATGCTCACAGAATAGAAAAACAACAACCACCACCAAATCTTAAAAACAATCCACAGATACAGAAATTATTCAGTGCGGCATTGTAGCGCCTCACTGTAACAAAATGATATAATCACAAACAAATTACAGGACAGAAGAAAGCAGAATATAAATTAAAGTTAAAGTTATAGAGGATATTTAGAAGCAGAAAGAAATAGTTAAAGAGCAAGTGATGAGCTTTGTAGTAATTGGGAATTAAGGGAGGCCACAAATAACATTTAGGGAAAGTAACATATCAACTCAAGGAATTAATAAAGGAAGTACACAGGAATATATTTATGTGATAGTACTTTATTACTAAAACAGGTAACGGAGAAACTCTGTTTTCTTACTACCAATTACTCTTACTCACTGCATTAGTAAGGCATGGAAAATAGAATAACAGGTGACTGTTTTTTTTTTTTAATTTCATTTCATATATAAATCAGTGGAAAAAAGTGTTTATAAGACCTAAGTGTGAAAAATACAATTATGTATTCTTATGGTATGCATTGTTTTTTTACTGATGAAAATTTGAAATAAAAAAAAGTTTAAAAAAACCAGTCCAGCACCATAAAAAGCACATTTATTGACATCATTTCCAAAGGCTTTCTGGAAAAGAAAGGTCTTAGCTTGCCACGTAAAGGACAACAAAGAAGGAACCATTCTAGCTTCCCTAGGGAGGGCCTTCCAGATATTTGCAATGCAGCCATACCATGCTGAGATGACAAGATTCACAAAAAATCTTAGGAACAGCAAGATTTCCCCCCCTATTTTTCTAGTCTTAAAATTAATTTTAAAATACATATGGTATTTCAACAGAAACTTTTTAAAAAGAATTGCAAATCAGAATAGAAATCACATGAAAACCTTGTAGTATGAAACATAACTTACACACACACACACACACACACATACTACAATTCCTACAACTGACTGACTGACTGATACAATTGCACGCTCAGGTTGTTCCTTGTGCCCTCAAATATTTAAGTACATAGCAAACTTACAGTGCAATAAAAGCAATAAGAATAAGTAGGTCTATTGGATTCAGTGGCTCATACAAAACCTTGAGTGGAATATTAGCACACACAAGGATCTTCTTAGATGTGTCTTGGACTGAAGCCTGTGTTTCCACTGGGTGATATGGAGATCAGTTATTCAATTCATGCTATAACCCTGTCTGAAAGCCAGGCATGCCATGGCACCTGCATTTTTAAAACATAAATAAATAAAGCTCCAGTGAACTTAACCTTGGAAAGAGGTAAAAGCCTCCAATGAAATCCTGAAATATGACTTGTCAGCTTATAGAGAAAGCAATGACAATTTGGTGGTACTAAACTCTTAGATTTGCTTCTTAAATTTCACTTGGGACAAGGAAGCCAAATGAAACACACTCCTGAAAGACCTGGTCCACCTGGAAAAAGGGTAAAAGATTAGTCTGGAAGATCTATCTCATTTTATTATAAACTTTTTGTTACTAGATGTTATTACACATTCTTTTAGAACCAAGCTAGACACTCTGCACCTCCCTCTTCCTATTGCTGGAACAGGGACCATGTCAGTTCAAGTTTTACACCATGGTTTGGGCAAGTTTCTTTTGATGTCCCCCTTTCCCACTTCCATTTTGTCATCACTTATGCCACCTCCCATTCACTCTCCCAAACTGCTCCAGCCTAAGTCCACTGCTAGCCCCAAGCAGATGAGACCCATTGAGTCAAAGAAAACTTGGTAAGGCAATACTTGCATACATTCCACTGGTTCAGTGGTTTTACTCTAGCTATAAGGTAGAACTACGAATTGGCTTTCAGCCTCTTTGCCCACTCAAATCTGTGCCTTCACAAAGAGACAAAATATGCAGAATGAACTGCAAGCCACCATGTTGCAATTCAATCCCAGAGGGCTCCAAGGTTCACTTAGCCTTCCATCCTTTCATAGCTTGGTAAAATGAGCATCCAACTTGTGGGGCAATTAGCTAAGATACATTGAAAACCACTTAATGTGGTGTAGATGTGTAAATTTCTATTGCTTAAAAACAATTTGTAAGCCACTCTGGGAGCCTTTGTGGCTGAAGAGTGGGGTATAAATACCTAAAATAATTAATTAATAAATAAATCTAAGATTTGCAGTGAGCTCCCTACTGACTGAAAACCTCATTCTGACACACTTCATGTAAAACAGATAGTAAATGATACTAGAACAGGGTGCTAGAGGAGATGAGTGTCTGTGGCCAAGAACCTCAGTATTTCATTTTCTCCTCTCTCCTGGTAATGATTGGGAATACTCAGCACCTTACATAGTATCATAGTTCAATTAATTTCTCTTCTTCTACATGAAGTAAAAAATGAAATGTCAGATCATAGTGAACCAGAACTTGGGAAGTTACTTTTTAAAAGTATGGATATGATGGCATGCTGAAGCTATCCATAACTGCAATGCTGGGATGTTTCAGCATGTCAATATATAGTAGGACCCCTGTATCTGCTGGAGATTGGTTCGGGGGGGGGGGCATGGATAGCAAAAATTGTGGATAATAGCGAACACCATTGAAAATAATGTGACTTGCAGTTAAAATACCATAAAGTTGCCTTGGAGGACCTACAAAATGGCTAGAGAGGACATATTTTCTAGGAAGACTCTATGGTAGGTGTGCCATTTTGTGTCCCATGGATAATTGAATCAGTAGATAATGAATCAGTGGATACGGGTCCTACTGTATTAATTCATCATTGAAATAATCTTCCAAGCTCCATCTCTAATTTTATATAGGCCTCCATTAGGATCCTGGGAATGTTGACCTCTGCTATGGGCCTTGAACTAGTATGCAAATTTTGTGCAGAACAATTCCAGAACTGGAAATAGTCTCCAAAATTGGAACAATTTTCAAAGACTTTCTCAGAATGGGAAGAATATTCCTAACAACAGCCATTGCTTTCTTTGAAAGTGAAATTAGCATAAAAGTACATCTCTAACTCTTTCTCTGGAAGACTTTCCCTCTCCCAAGGAGCCAGGATGCAAAAATGGAACTCACTCTGGCTGGAGGTTGGGGAGGAATGACCTTTGGGAGGCAAAAGAAGATGAAAACTGGTAGCCATGAGAAGAACAACATCTTCCCGCCTGCAGATCCTGTCATATTCAGAACTCCCCCCTTCTCTCCATATTCTCTAGTACTGCCATATTTAATACTTGTTTGTCTTGTTTCTTCTGAAACTTCCAAAATCAATATTATCTATAATAAGAGGCTGACAAATATAATTAGGAGAACACACATTTAAATGATTCTGACTGTCCATGTTGGAAGCGGGATGCCAGATTAGTTGGACTTCTAGTCGTATTCTAACCCAACCAGGCTCTTCTGATACTCCTATAACATATTTTAACATAATATATTTTCCCAGTGTGTTTAAACTCTAACCTAGTAAGGTCTCGATAATAGTTTAATTCCTGCCATTTAAGTGATCTTCATTTAAACAGTTTGCTGTATTAAAATCTTGCATGCAAAACCAAAATAAATGAAGATTTACATCCAAACTCACCCGCATCCAATCTCTATGGTCAGAGTTTGCAGTCTTTCCCTGAGAGCCTTAAACAGAAGAATGAACCTTGGTTTTCTTCATTCCCTTTTCCCTCCTTTAAAGATGGAAACAACATTTCCCTCCCTCCACGCCCCCAGGACTTCTATTCAATAAAACTCAAAGATTATAACAGAGACCCCGAGTTTACATCAACAAGTTCTTTTAGTTCATCAACCTTGGAGACTTGAATTCAACAAACAGGTATTCCACACCACTACTGCACATATCATGGGGTGTAGCCCCTGACGTAGATCTCATATATATATATATATATATATATATATATTTGGCAGGTTGATCACTGTTTTCCTTTGAGGAGATGACAGAAGCAAAGTAGGTACTGGGCAGTTCTCTGTCCTCTCTGCCACTCCTGAGCATTCCTTCATTCTCTCCATGCAGTGGAGCTACCACTTCATTTGAACGTATCTGGAAAAACCCTCTTTTATTTCTCTCTTGCAAGCCTGAGCTCCTTCTGAACTTTTGTCTTCCTGAATTTCATAGAATCATAGAATATTTGAGTTGGTAGGAGCTGCAAGGGCCATCTAGTCCAACCTCTTGTCATGCAAGAAAACACAGCTTTCTCCCTCCAATATTGGCTACCTGTTTGTATTCTAGTGATCTGCATCTTCTTCCATTTCTTATATATTATCTTTTAAATCTAAGCTTACCTGAAAAGCCTTTATGCTCCCACTTTTCTTTCTCATTTGGTTTGTGATTGTGCTTTCAATCTTTTCACCTTTAATAGTCTCCCACCCATTATCATCTCCCTTCTCTTCGAGTTTTTCTGACACAGGAGATTATCAGACATGGCAAAAACCATGTCAGAAGATTGCAACAAGAACAGAAATGGGCAACATTATCAGACAATGACTTTCTTCAGCATTCTGGGGGCATAGCACAGGGGTGAATAAGGTGTCCCTTTTTATTGGCAGCTTAGAATCATAGAATCATAGAATCATAGAATTGCAGAGTTGGAAGAGACCACGAGGGCCATCCAGTCCAACCCCCTGCCACGCAGGAAATCACAATCAAAGCATCCCCGACAGATGGCCATCCAGCCTCTGTTTAAAGACCTCCAAGGAAGGAGACCCCACCACGCTCCGAGGGAGTGTGTTCCACTGCCGAACAGCTCTGACTGTCAAAAAGTTCCTCCTCATGTTGAGGTGGAATCTCTGTTCCTGGAGCTTGCACCCATTGCTCCGTGTTCCAGTCTCTGGAGCAGCAGAAAACAAGCCTGCTCCATCCTCAGCGTGACATCCCTTCAAATACTTAAACAGGGCTATCATATCGCCTCTAAACCGTCTTTTTTCCAGGCTAAACATACCCAGCTCCCTAAGTCTCTCCTCATAAGGCATTGTTTCCAGACCTTTCACCATTTTAGTTGCCCTTCTCTGGACACGCTCCAATTTGTCAATATCCTTTCTGAATTGTGGTGCCCAGAACTGGACACAGTATTCTAAGTGAGGTCTGACCAAGGCAGAATAGAGTGGCACTATTACTTCCCTTGATCTAGACACTATACTTCTATTGATACAGCCCAAAATTGCATTGGCCTTTTTAGCTGCCGCATCACACTGTTGGCTCATGTTCAACTTGTGGTCTACTAGGACTCCTAGATCCCTTTCGCACATAGTCTCATTCAGCCAGGTCTCTCCCATCCTATATTTATGCATTTCATTTTTCCGCCCTAAATGCAGTACTTTACATTTCTCCGTATTGAATTTCATTTTGTTAGCTTTGGCCCAGCTCTCCAGCTTGTCCCCATCAATACAAAAGTGAAGCCTCATACATGGCAACGCTATGCCCTGGGAACAGCTGAGGATGTAAGTATCTGATAATGTCACCCTTTTTGTTCTTGTCATGATTTTCTGATGTGGTTTGGGATGTGGGTTTTTTTTTTGCCAGGTTTCACAATTTCTGATAATTTCCACAGATGCAGCAAAAACAGTGTCAGACAAATGCGATGCGAACAGACATGGGTGAGATTATTAAACAACGCCATCCTTTAGCATTCTGGGGGCATAGCACAGGAATTAATAAGGTGTCCCTTTGTATTGGTGGCTTAGCCCCATCTGTACAAAAGTGAAGCCTCATCTACACCAGTGCTACTCTCAGGAATGGCTGAGGACATGAGTGTCTGATAATGCCATCCTTTGTGTTCCTGTGGTGTTCTTCTGATATGGTTGGGGACATGGTTTTTTGCCATGTTTTCCCACATCTGATAATCTCCCATGACACCTCATCCAGTATTTTCCTAAGTTTATTTGAAATCATATATTTTTCTAAAGTACAGAATCTGCATCCAACTACCCTCGGCTTTCTCTTTCATTAATACAAAGAATCCTGAAAGGGTGTGGGCACTTCCACCCAAGGTTCACACTAATTCTGTGTCATGGGTGGGTTCTTCTTAGTTGGTGAGGATTGCATCTTGGATAGGTGGTACCCTTTTTCTACCCTCTGGATGATGAAATTTTCAGGTCTGCATGCCACCACTGAGCTATGGCTCTTACCTAATGGTTATGTTCTTGGACTAATTGACAATGCTATTGGCTTTGATGGAGCTGATCACCAGTCAAATATAAGGTCCTGGGTTAAGGTCTTCCCATCTTTTCCAACTCTAGAATAATACAGGAAAAAGCTGAATATATGTTCCTGGGTAATGTCTTCTCACCTTTCTCAGTTGCAAAAGGTGGATCAGGGTGCTGATTTCATACTTGGTGTATGAATAGATGTGGAGAAAAAGAGCTATAAGGTGTTCCATCCGCAGATTGTCTGTTTATGTAAATAGTGCCTTTGTAAGTATTTGGGGGTGAAGACCACTTGTCAACAACTGGATAAACACAAAGAATTTCAAGAAAAATGCTAAGATGCTTGGGGGTGGAAAGAGAACATTTAAGATCCTGAAAATGTCTGTTTTTAAAACACAATCTGCCTGGTTTTTTTTTTTTTTTAAATAGAGAAACAGATGCTTGCATTCACAAGTCTATGCATTCACAAGATTTCTGTTGTAGGTGTTGTTAACTAGAGAGAAGCGAACATAGTTTTGTTTGGATGTTTTTCAAAAATACCATGGGAAAATTTGAGGTTCAGGGACTGTGATACTAACACATCTGTGTTTGGATTTAATTAGATGTTTCATGAGATTATAGTTTGGCATGTGATGCCTTTCAAACCCAGCACATGTAGACAGAATTAGAAGTATTGACACAGTGGCTACTCTTGATTGCAGAATTTTAACTTAATTTTCCCCTAACTGCCCCCCCCCCAAAAAAAGACGATTAAGGCACACAGAAATTCTGGAAAATCATTAATCTATATGATAAGAACCTATCCAGTGTAGAATAAGTTTCCATCAAAGGGCAGTATGAAAGAAAGAAAGAAAGAAAGAAAGAAAGAAAGAAAGAAAGAAAGAAAGATGCCATTTACATGGCAAAAATAAATCCTCAAAGAATGCAACAAGAAGCCTGATAGTTCCCACGCATTTCGAAGCAACAGCGCCCTTTTCAGAAGGAGGGGGTGCAAAAAACCCATAAGTTGCACAGTATCAGCTTTCACTAGTTTTCCAGATTTTTTTGATTAAGTTCGTGAAAATGTGCATAATTTGTCATGGGAACTAACCATCGTGTAAACTGGCATCTACCTTTTCGAATTACTGTGAGCAGAGCTGAATCCTGATTGGTTGGAGTGACCATTCTGCTTTATCCGAATAGACTGAGGAGTTGGAGAGAAGAAATTCACCCTCCTTCTGCTTGCAGCCCACTTTGGAAAACCTGCTCTGAGCCCTCCCTGTCTGTTTGAAAGGAAGGCTTTGGGGGTTGGGAAGATGATCAGGACGAGCCCTGCTTCGCTGGTGTGAGTGTGTGTGTACATTCGTGTGTGCGGGGAAACAGCCGATCGCATGTTTGTTCTTTTGTTTGTTTGTCCTTCCATTCACTTGCCTTTATTCAAGGCTTCGGAGGCAGGGAAAACAATCAGGAATGAGGCAAGCCCCCGGCTTCTGTGGTGTGTGTTTGTGTGTGCATGTGTGAAGGGAAGGGAAGGAGATCGCTCCACCATGCTTTTGCTTCTTCATGCTTTCATTCACTCCTTTCTTTATAGAAGCCTTTCGGGGCTGGGGAAGATGGGGGAGTTGACAGACCGCTCTTTCCATGTCTTGTTTGTTTGTCCTTTTCTTCCCTCTCATTATTTATGGTCTCCATGACCCCCTCCTTGCTCCCTCCCCACCTCCTGCCTGGCTTTAATCATCTGGAGGCATTCCCCACCACCACCTTTGCCTGTGTGAACTAAGGAAAACCAAAAGTGGCTGTATCTGGCTGCATCTTCCTAATATGCCAGGAGTCGTGTGATTTATGCGCTCCTGATGCGAAAGAACGGTAATCCAGAATCTTGCGAACTTTTTCCTGTCGTGGAACCAGCCCCAAAGTGTTTGAAACTGCAGTTTGGAGTCTCCTATGCCCCATGTGCAACTGTAGGTCAAGTGTCCTTGCAGTCTCTCAATACTGGAATGTGCCTGGTTTTGCAAGGTGTCCCCAAACCATGGCAAAAGGCACAGAATGTTGACTGGCCCTGGGCTACTTTGTTGGCTGCTGGAGAAGGAATGACCTTTGCCCTTGAGAGAGAGCTTTTGGCATTTCTCTGGAGTTCTTGCTGAGAATGAAATAGCTGTCCTATTATTTGTGGGTGAATCTGACATCTCCATGTCAAACTTGTATAAAGGAATATAGGCACATCCCATTTTGTTTAATGGGTTGGTGTACAATGTGTCTTCATGAAAATCATAGCCATGTTACCCAAGGATATACACTGTGGTTGGGCTGCAATTCCCATTAGTTCCAACTGGCCTTGTCAAAGGTAAAAACTGAGAGAAGGCAACCTTTGGGGGCTCATGTCCTCCATCCCTGTTCTATAGAAAGAGAAGTGATTTGCATTCCATGTCCTTCCTCTTATTAGATTCTTTACAAGAGTAAGGGTCTAGTCTGAAGCCTAAACATGAGGTCTTTTTGCCTGTTGTAACCAATTTTACATCTCTTCACATCAGATGAATGTTGTTGTTCTTAAGTGCTGTCAAGTTCAATTTATGGTGACTCCATGAATGGGAGACATCCGAGTCACTCTATCCTCAACATCCCTTCTCAGGTCTTGTTAATTCAGGGCTGTGGCTTCCTTGATTGAGTCTATCTGTCTGGAATGCAGTCTTCCTCTTTTCCTACTGTCTTCTACCTTGCCAAGCATTATTGTCATTCCTGTATCATGCCTTCTCGTGATATGGCCAAAGTATGACAGTCTCAATTTAGTCATCTTGGCAAATAGGGAGAGTTCAGGTTTGATTTGATCTAGGACCCATTTATTTGTCTTTTTAGCAGTCCACAGTATCTGTAAAACTCTTCTCCAGCACCACATTTCAAAATGAGTTGATTTTCTTCTTATCAGCTTTCACAACCATGCATAGAAATTGGAAATATAGTGGCATGGACAACCATAACTTTAGTACTCAACTATACATCTTTACACTTCAGGATCTTGTCTAGTTTCCTCATAGCTGCTCTTCCTGGTCCTAGGGCTTGTCTAGATGAGAAGATATAATGCAAGTTGATGTGCATGATCACAAATTCACAGTGGCACTTATTTGTTTCCATGGTATTTTGGAAACTGTTGTATCTGTTGTATGTGAAGCTACACTCGTTTGAAGTGTTCATACACCATGCCTGTGAATCAAGATGGTGGCTGAAAATACAGTGTGTTGTTATTCTCCACACATGTTGTAAGCATTGCACAGTAATTTCTTTTGTACTTGAAAATCAAAGGTGTGCAAGTGCAACATTCCATTTATAAAAAGTTCTTTGGTCACCTCAGCATAGCAAAGTGCACACTCGATAATGTGAAAATAAAAAATGGCACTTCTGGCCACTTCCTTGGCAAAAAAGCCCCCCACCCCTGAGCATGTCCAACCAATTTGCTCTACACCTCTGCCCTCACCAAGAATATGTAGCATCCCAAATTGGATCTCCAGATGTGTGATAATGTGGAAGCCCACAGACTATTTAAAAAACCTCAGGGAAAACTGTGAAGGCCTTTCCTGCACAGTAGATAGAGTTTTTGATCCACCTCCTTCCAAATACCATGAATCTTGTTTGCAGTGTGTTGGGACAAAAGGTATTCTCCTTGAATTCTGTGAGAAGTATTTTCATCATCTAGACAACACCCTAGTCTTCCAGCTAATCAGCAGCCTCCATGCTGATTAATGACTGAGCCAAGGTATGGAAAATCTTGGACTATTTTAAAGTCTTCATTGTCTGCTTTAAAGTTATGCAAACCTTCTGTGGTCATAATTTTTGTTATCTTGATGTTCAACTGTAAACTTGCCTTTGCATTTTCTTTCTTGACTTTCTTCAGTAGTTGTTCCAATTCTTTGCTATTTTCTGCTAGTAGTATGGTATCATCAGTATATCTTAAACTGTATTTGACAGATGCATAGATTTCTCAAATGCAGATCATAGATCAGAGTATGAGAACAGCTGGGAATTGCTAGGCCACAGATTATGCTGTTCCCATAGATATAAATGTATGCAATTGACATGCACTTTTACACCCACATAAAAATGACATCTAAGCCTGTGAGCTGGCTCTGGGGTTAGTCTTCCCACAAAGCAAGATGAAGCAACCAGCTTCAGATGGCACCATGGAACAGTGGGAACAGGAACAGGCAAAATGAAAACAAGAATGGGTTCTCAATGGTGCAAGAAACTATAGTCTAAAGGCCTTTTTCATACAAAAATCTTGGGGGGAGAACTGCAGAAGCATGTTGGTAGCCTAGTCACTTTTCACACAATTCCAGGTGTGTAGGAAGAAGAGTAACCAACCACAACAAAATGGTGGGGCATATTTAGAGAGCTTTCTGTAGGTTGTCCTTCATTTTCTAGGGGCTGGGGTGAGAAAAAAAATCCTCACATACATTTTCTGAGAAACTTCAGGACTGTTCTATTCTCAAGAGAAAGACAAGGCAAGCAAACTTGGGAGAAGTAAAATGAAACAGATCCTGGATAGGCTCGCTTGAGAGAAGTGAGTGTTTTTCCTCATTTCAAGCTTACTCTTTAAGCAGAAGTGAAGCTCCTGACAATGCAAAATGAAGCACCTTCTGTCTTGACTCCTATTTTCTGTCACAACAAGAATTATACACCAAGTGGAGGAGAGACTGCCCCTACAAGAAGGGTGAGTTAATTCTTCTTCATCAAAGTGGAAGAATGAAGCAAAGCTATCCATTTTCAATTCATGCATTTCCACCTTTGAAAACAGATTTCCTGCTCTCTACCAAGAACCTGCAATTTCAATCAAGGCCGAAATGTCAGCATTTCTGCCAACATAAAGCAGCTGTCAAAATCTCACGTCCTGGAATGAATCAAACTTCTTCTCCCCCCCCCCTTCTTTTTAACCCAACCCACACTGCTAAATCCTTGTGTGGAAATTGTCACTATTCATATGCTACAGCAGTCCAAAGTGAAGTGAGTGTTCATAGAAGGTTGACTTCCTGGTCTTACCTTCAAAGGGAAAGGATCATAATGGACTATCTTTGAATGATGGTCGACAAGGACAGGAAGGATGGCACAGTAACACATAAAGATGGGATAGAATGCTGACAATGTACACTGGATTGTCTCAAGATTCTGTCCCTTTTCAAATAACTAGGGCTGATGGATCAGCAATATCTCATTCCCTGAGCTTTCAGTGCCAAAACCTAGATGAGGGGATAGGTGCTTGTGATTAGAGTTGCCAGATCAAGATTCTCCCAGGACCTGGAATTTCAGGGCCAAAATCTAAGACCTAGGGACAACCCATTGCCATGCCACAGGAAGCAGACCCTAGAAGATGTCACAACTCTCAGGCAACCCTAATAACGCCATTCAGCATCAACTGAAATTGCACAGAGAATGACATTCAAACAAAAAGCACCACATATAACTAATGAGAACACACACACACACATTTTTCAAGACAACACCCTCACCCTAAGATACCTTTCCTCTTTCACAAGAACTGGACAAGAAGCCCAGGCCCCAAGACTCAGGATCAATCCCTGAGATCTAGAAACCTTACTTGTGCCATCACAGGGCAAGTTAGGCAAAGGTTGTGTGGCACACTGAGACTGACTCTAGGCCAGTGGATTGGGCACAAGGAGAATCTGAGTATAATCCAGCTAAACAGGAAAAATTGCAAACTAGGGTCACAATACTATTATGCAACTTATTGAAATGGCAAGATGGGCCCAAAATACATGCAGCCACCAACTCTTCCATTAACTTTCCTTCTACCTGGAAAATGAATCACATGTGGAGCCTTTAAAGAGAGCAAATCATTCCTTTTGGCCAAAAAAGGAACAGTTCAAGAGAGACTGGGGGAACTTTGTGTGGGCCAGGCCCACTTTCCCCATGTGTAGTTTAAGGCCATTACACATACACAAATCAAACTTTCTCCTCCACCAGTACCACTTTCCCTGAGATTTGCCTTCCTGCTAGGAGACTCAAGAGAGAATAGCAATTCCCTGAGAAAACAGCCAGTACCCTGAGATCTAGCAACTCTACATAACTTTTACTCCAGTCAGCCAGGACTAGGCTGACAACTGTCTGTCATGCCCTCCTTCCAGAACTTGGAAGTGGACTCTGACTTAGAGACTGAAGCAGTGGACATGCCAGGACCTGCTGAACCAGAGCAGGAGAATGTTCCAGAGCCACGGGCCTCAGAGACAGTCAATAGTGCAGTACCAGCTCTGGCTGAGGGTCCTGCTTCTTCCGATACAGAGGACAACTTAACTGTATCTACCTTCACAGGACATAGACAACAAAAGAAGGGCTTGAGGCGGTCTCAGCGTATTTATAGGAAGCAGCAATTAGTGAAGCAGCAGCTGTGTTAGCTGCTGATCTATAAATACACAACACTGCCCTCCAGGGGTTGTCGGAGATTATCTGACCTACCTGATTCCCTGTCGTGTTGGATCTGATATCTGTGTTGGACCCGGACTGTGTTTGTTTACTCTGCACTCTATTTGCCTGACCTGGATTCTGCTGGACTGACCTAGGGGTTGTCTAAATGGCAAAAATACTCTTCACAGAATGTGAGGAGAAGATAATCTGTCTTAATAGGATTCTGCATCACTCCACTATAGACAGAAGGAGGGGGGACAAAAATGCCAAAAAGTATGCTAGAAAACCTTTTGCAGCTTTTCCTGTATTTTTAAAAGAGCTCCATGGGGAATGTGCATTGTTGCTCATTCGGACAAGTGGCCAAACTGATTCGCTTTCCCAGTATGAGCAGAAGTTGAAAGCTGATTGATCAGACATGTGCATGGGTGGAGCTTGCTAACAAGGCAAGCACCCGGGGCCACCATGTTGGATTTTCACCTTTGTGAGCAAGTGCTAAGGTGATAAAACATGTGGGGTTTTTTTGCTTTTTTGTTAAAGTCAAAGGTCACTCTATCACACCTTGGATAGGATAGGTTTTTTAGAAAAAATACTGTCTGGTGGTGACAATTTGAGGTAAGTAAAAGTGTGAGCAATTCACTCACAGCTGCGATCTTGATTCACAGGCATGCCTGTTTGCACAACAAACATGGATAGTTATGTATGCCTGGTACCTGCCAACCCCCCCCTGCAAAAAAAAAAAACAAAACAACACATTAAGACAACCAGCAGCTACTGAGGACTGCCATTACTGCAGAGTAATCCACTTTTTTTTTTTTTTTTGCCTCGTATAGGCAATCCTCTAGACTCTGTTTGCCGGACCTGAACCCTGTTTATGGGACTTTGCTTCTGGACTTGCTCGCTGGTAGAGTAAGTGAGTAAGTGAGTGGCTTACGATGCCTTGATTCCTTTGCCTGGTAATTCGTCTGACTATGCTGTGTCCTTGTTTATCAGCTGTGTAGTAACAAGCCTTTGGCTGGTTGCATGGACATTGTTAGGACACTGTCACCCAGAAGACTTTTTCTTTAGCTGCCCCTAGACTGTGGAATGACCTTCCGGAAGAGATTCAACAGCTGAATATGCTGTCCAAATTTAAAACAGCATTAAAGTCCAGTGTCTTCCATCAGGCCTAGCTAGATGATGCTTAAATTAGATGAATTTTACACTACAGTTAGTTCTCCATATCCATGGGTACTACATCCATGGATTCAACCACAGCTTGAAAATATTTGTGGGGGGGGAATCCAAAAATCAAACCTTATGGTTCACCAGTTTCACCATTTTATATAAGGGAAGCCATTTTAATACACCATTGTATATCATGGGACTTGAGCGTCTGCATATTTTGGTATCCAGGAGGGTTCCTAGTACCAAACCCCAGCAGATACTGAGGGTATGAATTTTAAATATAGAGTTATTGTTTTAATGTGCATTTGTCTTATATGAGTTTGTTGGTAGAAATGGTAGTTTGGACTTGGCCATATTTTGGCTTCTTGTGCCATTAAGTTCTTCTGCACAACTCACCCATGATTGCTGTGTAATATGTACTTATAGAGCTAGATAAATGTACTTTTTGAATTATATTTATGCAGCTTGGAATTTAAATGATGGTCAGTGTGGTTGGATTCTGCATGCTTTCACTGTTGCTAAAAGACTTATGTTCCAAGGTTGGAAAGATAAACATTCACCATCTATTTTTCAATAGTTAGAAGATCTTACTGATTTGGCTGTGTATGAATGTGTATTTTACAGGTGTCAACTTCAAGAAAATGTATTTTTTGACATATGGCCAGCTTACATTCAAACACATGCCTAGCCCATGTTCGTATCCTAGGTACTTTGCTCTTTTTCCCTTTCCTTTTTTGCTTTCTTTGTATTATATATATATATATATATATATATATATATATATATAATCCAGTAATTTTTCCAACAAATATATCTATGAGGCCACTTTTGAAACTGATTCACAGTCATAGAATCATAGAGTTAGAAGAGAAAACAAAGGCTGCCTAATCCAACCCCCTGCCCTGCAGG
The DNA here is from genome assembly GCA_030847615.1 of Gambelia wislizenii. Lineage (NCBI taxonomy): Eukaryota > Metazoa > Chordata > Lepidosauria > Squamata > Crotaphytidae > Gambelia > Gambelia wislizenii. The sequence continues at coordinate 41,641,861 of JAUMIR010000004.1, forward strand.
AAGACACAATCAAAGCAATCCTGACAGATGACCATCCAGCCACTGTTTAAAAACCTTCAATGAAGAAGACACCACCACACTCTAGAGCAGTGTATTCTATTGTTAAACAGCTCTTACCATCAGGAAGTTCTTCCTTAATGTTTAGGTGGAATCTCTTTTCTTGTTGTTTGAATCCATTGTTCCATGTCCTAGTCTCTGGAGCAGCAGAAAACAAGCTTTCTCCATCTTCAATATGACATCCTTTCCAGTATTTAAACATGGCTATCATGTCATGGCTATCAGGGAATAGAAGGTATGCTTATCAAGTTTGTAGATGACACTAAATTAGGAGGGGTAGCTAATATGCCAGAGGACAGGATCAGAATCCAAAATGACCTGAACAGATTAGAAAGCTGGGCCAGTGCTAAAAAAAATGAATTTCAACAAGGAGAAATGTAGGATATTACATTTGGGCAGTAAAAATGAAATGCATAGATATAGAATGGGTGACACATGGCTTAAGGGCAGTACATGCGAAAAGGATCGAGGAGTCTTAGTGGACCACAAGCTGAACATGAGTCAGCAGTGTGATTCAGCAGCTAAAAAAGCCAATGCAATCCTAGGCTGTGTTAATAGGAGTATAGTGTCTAGATCAAGGGAAGTAATAGTGCCACTGTATTCTGCTTTGATCAGACTTCACCTGCAATACTGTGTCCAGTTCACAATTCCAGAAGGATACTGAGATGCTGGAATGTGTCCAGAAGAGGGCGAGCAAGATGGTGGGAGGTCTGGAGGCCATGCCCTATAAAGGGTGGCTTAGGGAACTGGGCATGTTTAGTCTGGAGAAGAGAAGGTTGAGAGGTGACATGATAGCCATGTTTAAATATTTGAAGGGATGCCATACTGAGGATGGAGCAAGCTTGTTTTCTGCTGCTCTAGAGACTAGGACACAAAGCAATGGGTTCAAACTACAGGAAAAAGAGATTCCACCTAAACATTAGGAAGAACTTCTTGATAGTAAGAGCTGTTTGGAAGTGGAATACACTGCCTAATAATGTGGTGGAGTCTTCTTCTTTGGAGGTTTTTAAAAAGAGGCTGGATGACCATCTGTCAGGAATGATTTTTTTGTGTATTCCTGCATGGCAGGGAGTTGGACTGGATGGCCTTTGAGGTCTCTTCCAACTCTATGATTCTATGATTCTCTTCCCCAGGTTAAACATATCCAGTTCCCTAAGCCACTCCTCATAGGACATGGCTTCCAGAACTTTCACCATTTTGGTTGCCCTCCTCTGTATATGTTCCAGCTTGTCATTATCTTTCTTGAATTGTGCTGCCCAGAACTGGATACAGTATTCCTGGTGAGGTCTGACCAAAGCAGAATAGAGTGGTACTATTACTTCCCTTGATCTAGACAATATACTCCTGAATGCAGCCTAGTTGCAGCCTCTTGTTGCAGAGGCTATGCTGACACTTATGTGCAATATGCTGAGCAAGTTTCATAAGATCCAATTTCCAATGCCAGTTTACCAATATTCTCAATATCTCATGTTGTTTTCTTGCCAGGTGCAGCCCAATACATTTTGGGCTGGAGGCTGAGCAGAAAAGGCTTCCCACCCTTGTCCAGATGCATAGCACCCAAGGATAGCCCACAGAAATTGATTACTTGGGAGCAGAAAATCCCCTTGTTGGCAGAATAAATACAATGCTAATAAATCAAAACACTAACTTTTTTCTGCCTTTTCATGATACCCCAATCAGCTACCTGAGGTGGTTGCTCCCCTTTGCCAAATAACAGAACGGGTTGTGGACCAGCCCTTATAAAAGCCCTTCTAAGAGCATTTGTGGCATATCCAATGTTATCCAATTGCACATTGTATGGCATGGAAACATAAACTTTACAAATGCAAACAATGCTAGACTGGTAGTGGAGGAAAGCTAACATAATGTAAAAATGATTGCTGCCACCATACCAGTTTGAACACACCTGGGTCCATCCACACTACAATGATAGCACCATGATTCCATTTTAACTACTATGGATGCATCCTATGGAATCTTGGAGTTTGTAGTTTGGTAAGGCACTGGAGTTTTCCAACATAGAATTCTAGGTTTTTCTCCCTAAATTGAAAACTCCAGGATTCCAAAGGACGGACCCATGACAATTAATGAGGAATCATAGCACTATAATTGTGTACTGTGAAGGAGCCCTTGATCTTCTCTGAATTCAGAAGACATAAGCAGGCTTGTTAGTGGGTGGGTGCAAGACCACCAGGGAAACCCAAGGGATACCTGACTGCATCCCTTGAGAGCAACTGCTGTAAATCACTGCTACCTTGAGCTGACAGCACAAAGTTCAATAGGCCAATAGTCTGATTGAGTTTAATTGTGTATTTATGTACATATGTATGAATGTATTTTATGTATTTATAGCCCATGTTTTCCCCAATAATGGGGTGAAGGGAGGTTCCACGTTACTAAAATCAGTACAGATTAAAAACCATACAAAAGAATCTGTAATATATATATCTCGATATACAATATATTTAAAAGATCAGTTAAGGAATCTGTAGATTTAAAATACTTTAAGACTGATTAAAAGACAATGCAACAAATCAATAAAACAGCACAGCACATCATTGAAATCCCATTGCACTCAATTCTTAAAAGCCTGCTGCAACAGGAAGAAATTTTTTACTTTCCAGTAGAAAGCAAGCAAGGAGGGAGCCATCCTAGGCTCCCTGGAGAGAGAGTTCCAAAGTCTGGGAGCAACCACTGAGATAGCCTCCCGCTTGTTCCCACCAAACAAGAATAAGAAAGTCGTGGGACATAAGAGATTTTCAAATGGGGGAAATAACCCCCACAGAGATCGGGAGAGAAATGGGGCTGTTCTGCTGCCAGTGCTCCATTTCACACACACACCATCCTCCTGATCTCCATTTGTTCTCCTGCCATCCTGCTTTCATTTTCCTTCTGCTATTTTTTACTAACAGAAGTTCTTCGTTAGTAAAAAAAAAAAAATAGCAGAAAATAGCGGAAGGAAAATGCAAGCAGGACAGACAAAGAACAAATGGAGATCGAGAGAAGGACGGGTGTGTGTGGAACGGAGCACTGGCGCGCTGGCAACAGAACAATCCTGTTTCTCTTCCGATCTCCACGGGGGTTATTTCCCCCATCTGAAAATCTCCATAGAGAAGGGCCTCTCCTGAAGATCTTAGAGCTAGAATAGACTCCTATAGGGAGGTATGATCTTTCAAACGGCCTGGACTTGAGCCATTAACAACACCTTCCTCTGCTCCTATGAAAACAAATATCTTCAAACATTGGTAGTAGCAGTGGGCATCTTTGCTTTGAGAATAGCTAACCAACATATCAATTGTCATAATTCCCAGTCCTAGGATAGGACTCAACAATTTGCCCTGTTAGAATTTTATATTCTGGGGCAGGCTTGTGGCATTGGCCCTACAGTTCCTAGCACTGGCTGCCTGTCACTCTCTCTTTGCCCTAGGGTCCCTTTTTTAATCCCTTTCTGGATATGGGTCCTGGGCCTCTAGGTGACCATTTTATGGACACATTTGTCTTAAAGTGTTTCATATGATGGTAAGCTTGACCAACCCTTATTCCAGGGTTAATAAAGCTAGTCTGAGTCAGTGTGAACAATTTAACAAACCAGTTCAGATTAGTTATTATAACCAAGCTTTAACTACTTCCAGGATTTGTTATTAACTATATATTCATATTTCAAACAAATGGTATCAGACCTTGCCTCCATTAAATTCATTCACCTGGTAAGATTCACTCCCCAATGACTCCTATGCCTGACTCTTTCAACTAACTCTCTCAACTGTCATTCTCAAGTGACATTCCTACAGAGTCTTCACTCACAGAGGCCCCTCCCTCCTATCACAGCATTCTGTGCTGGGATTGGCTGCTTTCTGTCCTTCTAAACATTGCTTCACCCACATTCAACCAAGCACAACTCAGCAGCATAGTTGCAAGGTGATTCTTCACAAGGCTGTTCTTCCACCTTGATAGGAGTATCTGGAAATTTCAGGACTGATACTACAGTAATAGACATCTCAGCTTGGGTGGATACCACTACCATCTAATACAGGAATAGACAATTTGCAGTCTGCTGACTGTAAGTGCCTTCTTTCTTTTCCCAGTGCATTGTTCTGAAGCAGAATCATACCCCTGAAAGGGTCCTAGTAGATTATCACATGCAGGGGGAACACACACACACACAAATCACGTTCCCAACTGCATCTGAAGATCTCTACAAGAACAGAAGGGGTGAGCTTATCAGATGCTATGTCCTTTCACCATTCCGGGGGTCAGGGCCGGTTTAACCGTTCTGCCAAATCCGCATTGGCGGGGGGCCCCAAGAGCAATGGGCCAAAGGGGGGGGCTAACCTCCTGCTGTCTCCTATCTCCTTGTCTGAGGAAGGAGACAGCCAGGAGGAGCCACTGCTTTGCAAGCCCCCCTCCACTCCCTCAGGCGGGGGCCTGGCAGTAGCACTGACCTGGAGGCTGTTGTTGGAGATGGAGAGGGAGTTGTTCTTCCTACTGACTAAGTTGGAATTTGCAGACTGTATTTTGGAGACAGCATCTGCATTGCTGTGAGGACGGGGGTATCTTGGGGGGCCATGCATGGTGGGGTGGTTATTTAACTTGTTGCTGGAGTCAGAGACTGAGTGGCTGCTGGATTTTTCTCCCTGCATTGTTGCTTGCAGAGAGAGGCTTGGTACTGACTAAGTTGGGGGAGCACTGAGAAGGTGCCTGCCTAATACTGATACTGTAGTTTGGAGATGGTCGCTGCATGAGCTGGGAGGAGGAAGAGAGAGAGAGAGTGAGACCACTTACTCTGAGACACAGAGAATGAGAGACGGGAGATAAAACTCACTGGGATTTGTGCGTGTGTGTGTGTGTGTGCGTGTGTGTGCACATGTGCTTTCAAGTTGCCTTTTTACTTATGGCAACCCCATGTACTCCAAAAATAAACATGAGTTGTGGGTGTTTATTCAGGACAGTAAATTAATTGAGTAGTGGTGATATAATTCCTCCATAAGTGGTATGTTCCTCTGCTTAATTAGCCAGTGGCTAGTTTGCTTCATGAGCTACCATATGTAATGTTACTTGCAGCATAAACCTAAAGCAAAATCAGCTGCACTATATAGCACTGTAGCATGAAGTGGACATGTTCTAGACTGTTTTGCAAAGTTGAAAAATGAACACAGAACTCACACACATCATAATCTTTAGGTAAAGGCTGTAAATGTTTCAGTTTCTCTTACCATGTCAGCACCTTTTGATTGCATCAGACTCAGTTAGTGCATTTAATTATATTTCTCATTTAATATATATTCAGATAATCAGAAACATTTTTTTCTCTGAACACATGGAGACGTAATTATTACAGTAGCAAAACACTCTCATGTTGTGGTTACTTAATTTTTGTCCTCCTCATCCTTTCCATCCTATCTTAATCATAGAATCATAGAGTTGGAAGAGACCTCAAGAGCCATCCAGTCCAACCCCCTGCCCTGCAGGAATACACAATCAAATCATTCCCAAGAGATGGCCATCCAGCCTCTGTTTAAAAGCCTCCAAGGAAGGAGACTCCATCACACTACAAGGCAGTGTATTCCACTTCTGAACAGCTCTTACTGTCAGGAAGTTCTTCCTAATGTTTAAGTGGAATCTCTTTTCCTGGAATTTGAACCCATTGCTCCATGTCCTAGACTCTGGAGCAGCAGAAAACAAGCTTGCCCCATCCTCAGTATGACATCCCTTCAAATATTTAAACATGGCCATCATGTCCCCTCTCAACCTTCTCTCCTCCAGGCTAAACATACTTAGCTCCCTAAGCCATTCCTCATAAGACATCATGGCTTCCAGTCCTCCCACCATTTTGGTTGCCCTCCTCTGGACACGTTCCAGCCCTCCTCTGGACATGTTCCAGCTTGTCAATATCCTTCTTGAATTGTGGTGCCCAGAACTGGACACAGTATTCCAGATGAGGTCTGACCAAAGCAGAATACAGTGGCACTATTATGTCCCTTGATCTAATGATGAGTCAATTTGTTATTCAGTTTTGTTACCTACCCTGACACCCCCAGCCCCATATCTATAGTAACATCTATAGTAATAACTGGCAATATTTAATAATTTGGTCAACATGTGGCCTTACATGCAGTGTGGCCATTAACACAAACCTGGGAAATTACTCATTTAGGAAACCCAAAGACAAGCACAACAGGGGCCCTTTGTGGCTATGGGTGCTGTGGGTGCTTTGGGTTTCTAAATGGCACTAAAACCTCATTCTGCTTGTGTGTGTGTGTGTGTTTGCCTTTCAATAATTATTAAGGTGCAGAGGGGCCCATTTATTTATAAAGGGGAAGGTTTGCAGTTTGCAGAAGGAACAACATCACACCCTTCCTGCAACCTGGCTAAAAGAGGAGCATATCTTTCCTCTGAAGTACTTCTTACTTCTTGAAAATAATTTAGCAGCAATTAATTTTTTTAAAAAATGCAGAGTCTGAGGGGGAGGGGGTCTGGTATATAGCTTTCCTGGACATTGGGATAAACAGGGGTCCCCCAAAACAAACCATTGCAGGGGGGGAAATTCCTTAAACCGGCCCTGCCGGGGGTGTAGCCCAGGTGTCAGTAATGCATCCCTTTTCTATTGAAGGGAAGAAGCTGCTAATCAAAAGGAACACCTTACTGATGCCCGCGCTATGCCCCTGGAATGCTGGAGGATGGCATCATCTGGTTACCTCACCCCTTTCTGTTCTTGTTGTCATTTTTTGACACAGTTTTTGTTGCATATGATAATCTCCCTAGTAATAAAAGAAAGTCCACACTCCTCATACCCCCAAGAGTGTTTCAGAGATAATGCTGTAGGGGTTGTCTAGCTGGTGAAAAAACTCCTCATAGAATTTGAAGAGAATACCTTTTGTACCAATGAGATCCCACGGTCATTCAACATATTCAGAAAGAAGGGGGGGGCAAAAACCTTCACACCTTCTTATGATTTTTTTTTTAAAAAAATGAGTGGTTGTCCCACTCATTAGGATAACCAAATTGCATCACTGTGCATTCCCAGATAAGAGCGCAAGTGGACACCTAATTGGTTGGATGTGTGTGGGAGTGGGTTTGCGGACAACAAAGCGGTTGGAAGCACCATTTTGGAGTTTTGTAGTAGTGATCATGCACTTTTTTTTTTTTTTTTTGCAGTGCTGAGGCAACCAAACAGCTTTTAAATAGAAGGCTGCACTTCTGCACCTTAGATGTATAATAAAAATACACAAATAAATTCTGTGCTATGGCAGTAACTTGTTGAGAATAACAACAGTGATTCACCCCCAGCCACCATCTTGATTTGCAGGCATGGCCCCATGTGAACATCAAATATGGATAGCTTCACGTATTTTGCCAAAAAAAACAATGAAAACAAATAAATGCTGCTGCAAATTTACGTTAATGTGCAACAATCAGCATTATATCTTCCCATCTGGACAACCCTGTAGCTTTCAATTTGTCATCCATTTGTGGTTTGCACTAAGGAGACTGACCAGTGTTACACAAAGGAAGAAGCAGTCTCTACAGTAGCCTCTCCCAACCTGGTTCCATCCAGAAGTGGTGTAATCTAGATTCCATTATCTCCATTGCCATGCTAGTTGGGGATTATGGGATTGTAGGATGACACCTCTGGAGGGCACCAGTTTGGTAAAGTATATGGGTAGTAAAGGATGTATAGCCATAAAATCAATATAAATAAAATGAGTAAACAAAAATAACCAAGTTATTTTCATAACCCTGAATGAAAGAGCAATGCATTTTAGATTTAAAATGAACAAAAACATGCAAAGCCTTGTGAATGTACCTGAAATCAGTATCTTTAGTGAGCGGTGGAACACAGTCCTGCACAACTGACAGGACAAAAGTCACAGGGGATGACCTCAGCAACAACAATAATCCCCCTCTTTCCTGGAACACATATTTATGAACAGCAGGATTTACAAGCTGGTCCAAATGCTTTATGAGATTTACAAGGCTTAAAGGAATTTTACTAGGAAGATGTAAAACATCAATGGTTTGAATTGGGAATGTTTGAAAAGGACTTGGGGTCAGCTGGTTTTGATTGCCGCTCAGTCAGTGGCACCAAAGCTACACTTTTGTTTTAGGAGCAGTGACTAATGTCTCAGCTACAGTGAAGGATCAAAGAGAGATGACAATTCAGGATGGATGACTTACCTCCAAATGCAATAGGTTACAGGATCTCTTGATAGTAAGCAGTTTCATCTTAAAGTTGCATCTACCCTCAGTGCCAGATATGTGCTGAAGCAACCATAGGCATTCTTTTAAACTGTATTTTGATCACATGGTCCAGATTTTCTTTGATCATGTGTCCATGAGTTTAATGATGAGACTGAAAAAACTGGCCTCCTGATGACCTTCCCCTCTGCTAGATACTAAATATAAACATAGTAGATATATATAGATATATTATACTAGATATAAACATAGGCTGGCATTCGGTATTGCTGATATGGATAATAACATGGAGTTATGGATTCATAATTGCTCACTATTAGGTAAGACAACATAGTCTTACCATAAAACTACATAAATGTTGCCCCATCCCACCTTAAGAGCTAGCAGCCAAATTGGCCAAAGGAAGTCAGGGAAAGCCAAGCATAGGGGAAGATAGATTTGAGTGACACTGAACCCCCAAATGCTGCATAACCTCTTCCAGCAGATTTTCCTTGGTTTTTTTCCAGGCTGTGAGGCTGTGTTCTGGAAAAGTTTCTTTCTGACATTTCACCTGTATCTGTGGCTGGCATCCTCAGAGAATGGTTGGGTAAGTGTGTGTGTGTAGTTTATGTGCCGTGAATCCCTGTTGGGGAGTATATGTAAATTTGTGTAACTGAATGGTTAATTTCTGGGTATAGAAATGCAAGGCTCGTTAGTGTCTGTTTGGCTAATGGTTGGTTGATGGGCCATTATCAGTTGGGAATCCTCTTGCCCTGGGTGGAACTCTTTTGTAAGTGTTGAGTTTTGATTCTATTGTATTTCAAAACTAGCAGCCAGATTTTGTTTACTTTTAAGGTTTCTTCTTTCCTTTTGAAGTTGTCCAAGTGTTTGTGGATTTCAGTAGTTTCTCTGTGCATTCTGACATGATAGTTGTTGGCCTGGACTAGAATTTCTGTCTTTTCAAACTCTTCCAGCAGTTTTATGCATATGTTGAATAGCATACACAGAGGACCTTTTCATCAGCCACCCCTAGACTGTGGAATGGCCTGCCGGAAGAGATTCGACAGCCAAATGCACTGTCAGAATTTAAACATTACTAAAGACCTATTTCTTCCAGCAGGCCTACCCAGTTGATTTTAATCTATGAATGTTAAATTTCTATGGTTGATTTTAATGCAATGTTTATTTTAAGCTTATGTGTTTTTACTTGTGTGTTTTAATGATTTTATGTTATATATTGTATTTTAATATGTACTCTACCTCGACCCTTGGGAAGAGGCAGGTAAGACATAAAATAACAATAACTGGGAGAAAACTGAGCCCTGAGGAACACCACAGGCCAATGGCTAGGATGCTGAGAAGGAATATCCCAGTATCACCTTCTAAGTTTGTGCCTCCAAGAAGGAATAGAACCAAGTCCCATCCCAAAAAGATGGTCCAGAGGGATACCATGGTTGTTGGTAATAAAAGCTGCTCAGACGTATGCTTGAACAAACAGGGACACACTTCTGCTGTCCAGTTCCTCATGTACACCATCTGCCAAGATGACTCAAGCACTTTCTGTCCTGTAAATAGGCCTTAATCCAGATTGAAATGGATCTAGATAATCAGTTTCATCCAGGAATGCCTGTAGTTGGGAGACCACCTCATACTCTAGTACCTTGCCCAAAATACTGGAGACTGACTAATAATCTAGCATGGTGGGATTATGGGTTTTAAAATTATTATTGTTGGTGTTAGTATTAGTATTAGTATTATGGCTTCACCAGAGCCATGGTATGGAAACCTGACCTCACAACTTCTTTTATTCACTCAGCCAGTCCCTCTCGGGCTCATTTTATGAGCTAGGAAGAGCAAGGGTCTGGAATGAATATTGTGGTTCTCGTCTCTCAAAGGATCCTGTCTGTATCCTCAGGTTGCACAAACTGAAATGTACCCAATAACATAGGACAAGCAGGAACTAAGGACTTTTTCGGACACTGAAAAATAACGCAAGCAGCCTCGTCAGCTTGCGAGGCTGCTGCGCTGCAAAGCGTCCCTTTTGTATGATGCTCGCCCCTGCCGGTACTGCTGCGGTACCGCGGGGAGAGTTGAGTGTCATATTTCGTCGTTTTTTACTCACGAAAGTTGATTGTGAGTAAAAAACGACGAAATATGATGCTCAACTTTCCCCGCAGTACCGCAACAGTACCAGCAGGGGCGAGCGTCATACGAAAGGGACGCTCTGCAGCGCAGCAGCCTCGCAAGCTGACGAGGCTGCTTGCGTTACTTTCTTCACGTCCGAAAAAGTCCTAAGTGTACATCCACAGGATCTCTATCAGTTACAGCATTCAGGTCAGAAAGGATCCAAGCAATTTTGTTTGCAAAGTGCTGTGCAAATTTTTCACAGCAGGCTGTTAAACTATTGCCACTCCTACACAGAGGTAGGGTGGCCACTGTGGTTCATGCTTTGGTAACATCTAGGCTTGACAACTGTAATGTTCTCTTCGTGGTCCCACTTGCCTTTGAAAAAAATTTTGGAAACTTCTGCTGATTCACAGTCTAGCTTTAAATGTTGTTGATAGCAGTGAGCCGGTTTACTGATTTTAACCTTGAAACCCAAATTGCTCTGGACTAGGATATTTAAAGGACAGCATCTTCTTCTCCTATTCATTCTCTTAGGACTTTATCAGACCACCCCTCTAAACCCCGTCCTTTTGACAGCATAACTTTTCCATTTTTATGTTGGCAAAAGAACTCCCCATGGCGCACTTATCTGTAATCCTAGCAAAAGGCTTCCTGGCACTGAACGAGGAGTGAACAGAGCTCTGTTCACTTCCTCATTTGAAATCCTGCTGATTCTCACAAGAATACTTAGCATAGGAAATTCAAAAATAAAAACAAAAAAAAATACTCAAAAAGTTTCAAAAAGCACAGAAACACACTTAAATTTTATTTATTTATTTATTGAATTTATATACTGCCTATCAGTGCTAAAGCACTCCCTAGGTGGTTTACAATGTAAAAAACAAGTACAAAATAAGACAATGAAAAATAATTAAAAGTAACAATTAAAATCATGTTTAAGCACATATACAAATTAAAACAATAAAAACACATAAAAGCACACCCTTAATAAAGCCTCTGTGTCCACAGTTGCAAATTAAAAGCTTGCTGGGGGAAAAAAAACATTTTTGCTTGCATGCAGAAGGAAAGCAGGGAGGGTGGCAGCCTAGCCTCCTGAGGAAGGGTGTTCCAGAGGGTGGGAGCAGCCACTGAGAAGGCTGTCTCTCATGTCCTTACCAAGCAAGCCTGGGATGATCACAGAATCATAGAATTGCAGAGTTGGAAGAGACCATGAGGGCCATCCAGTCCAACCCCCTGCCATGCAGGAATCATGATCAAAGCATCCCTGACAGGTGGTCATCCAGCCTCTGTTTAAAGACCTCCAAGGAAGGAGACCCCACCATGCTCCAAGGGAGTGTGTTCCACTGCCAAACAGCTCTTACTGTCAGAAAGTTCCTCCTAATGTTGAGGTGGAATCTCTGTTCCTAGAGCTTGCATCCATTGCTCCATGTTCTAGTCTCTGGAGCAGCAGAAAACAAGCTTGCTCCATCCTCAATGTGACACCCCCTTCAAATACTTAAACAGGGCTATCATATTGCCCCTTAAATGTCTTTTTTCCAGGCAAAACATACCCAGCTCCCTGAGTCTTTCCTCATAAGGCATGGTTTCCAGACCTTTCACGATTTTAGTCACCCTCCTCTGGACACGCTCCAGTTTGTCAATATCCTTTTTGAATTGTGGTGCCAAGAACTGGACACAGTATTCTAGGTGAGGTCTGACCAAAGCAGAATACAGTGGTACTATTGCTTCCCTTGATCTAGACACTATACTTCTATTGATGCTTAAATCCGCAAATACCAAATCCGTGGATATGGAGGGACAACTGTCATTGTTAACTTGTCCATTTCATACATATCATTCTCTAGCGTGGATGCATACAAGATTAATAAATAGGAAGATGCTCTGGAGCATGTGCAGAGTGCCTTTCTTCTGTCTAAACCTTATTTAGGGGGACTATTTTCAGCTTGTAGCCAGGAAGACCTGGGAACCCACACCATCTGCAACATTGCTCCGTGTCAGCCAAAAGAACCCTCACCCTCTCCTTCTTGCCTTTTTCGGCAAAGAAGCCCCGGCGGCCAGAGCTCTGCTCTATCCAGACCCCGCCCCCTGAACCCTTGTCGGGGGAAGGGGACCCATTCACCTCAGAAGGATAAAGCGGGGGGGGGGGAACCTCGCCCCACACCTTCATATTTCTTAACTCCGGACTCTGCCATGATGGCAGGATCGAGAGAAAGACTTCCTCTGAAGATCTTAAAATTTTGACAGGTTCGTATCAGGAGATATAGTCTTTCAAATAGTTTGCACACAAGCCTTATAGGGCTTTATAGGTCAAGATCAGCACTTTGAATTGTGCTCAGAAATGAACCAGTAGCCAGTGAACCTGTTTTAACAGAGGGGCTATATGACCCCTATAGCTAGACCTAGTCCACATTCTGGCTGCAGCATTCTGGACCTGCTGAAGTTTCCAAAGGCAGCCCTATGTAGAGTGCATTACAGTAGTCCAAACTGGATGTAAAGGAATGTGTCACCATGGCCACATCTGATGTCTCAAGGAATGGGCACAGCTGGTGCACTAGTTTTAACTGTGAAAATGCACTCTTGGCCACTGCTGAGACCTGGCCATCCAGGCTCAGAGTTGAGTCCAGGAGCACACCCAAGCTGTGAGCCTGAGAGAGTTCAGGGGGAGTGTAACCCCATCCAGTACAGGCTGAGTCCCTATTCCCTGATCTGCCTTTCCACTGACCAAGTAAACCAGGGAGGGTCATAAAAAGTTCATCACCTACCTGGATGTCGCAATCTCACCCGGACCGGCCATTGATGCTACATTCACATGAGTACAATGACACGAAGTTTCAAATGCTGGTAATGTCAGCACACATGCACCATGGGGATCAATTGTCGGCTTCAACCATCAATAAAAAGTACTTTTTTAACTGGACATGATCATGAAAGGGTGATGTTGTCTGGTATGTGCACCCTTTCACAATCATTAGGCATCCTTATGATGCCTTATTTGCCTTATCTGATAAAGTCCTTAGAGTGTATCTGCATTCACCTGTTTTAGCAGTTTGATACCACTTTAACTGTCATAGCATTAGTGCTGTACTTCAGGGGAGTTCACTGTAGATCTCTGGCAGGAGGCTGTAAGTATCTCAGAATTCCAGGATTCCATGGAATGGAACCATTACTGTTAAAGCAGAATTAACTTGCTTTAACTGTGCAGTGTAGATGCAGCCTTTTTCCTAGGGAATCAATAAAGGCCCAAAGTTAAAAAACAATCCCATATCCTATCCCTCCCCCAATCACAAAAACAACAAAGAACAATAAAATAGAAATTAAACAGCAGAATATATTAACATTTACAAATATAAATTGAATAAAATTGTGGGTAGATGTTTTTGTTTTTTGATCTGGGAAGGCTAATCTGGAAAGGCCTGCCAGAAGAGATCCGTCTTAATGGTCTTTTTAAAGGCTTCTAAGGAGGTAATATGACAGATCTCACCTGGCAGGTCATTCCATAGCCTGGGAGCAGCAGATGAAAAGGTCCTCTGGGTCACCGCAGCCAATCTGGTCTTCTTTGGCTGCAACAGGTTCTTTCCAGAGGACCTAAGTGTGTGGGGTGGATTATATGGAAGAAGGTACTCCCGCAATTAGCCTGGACCCAGGCCATGTAGGGCTTTAAAGGTTATGACCTTGTACCTTGCCCGGAAACTAATTGTGTGGGCAACTTGTAATTTCTCAGATGTTCATAGAATCACAGAGTTGGACAAGACCATGAGAGCCATCCACTCCAACCCCCCTGCCTTGCATGAATACACAATCAAATTATCCCTGACAGATGGCCATCCAGACTCTGTTTACAAACACCAAGAGAAGAAGACTCCACCACACTCTGAGGCAGTGCTTTCCACTGCCATACATCTCTTACTGTCAGAAAGTCCTTCCTAATGCTTAGGTGGAATCTCTTTTTCTGTAGTTTGAATCCATTGAATAGTAGTTCTCTGGAGCAGTAGAATACAAGCTTGCTCCCTCTTCAATATTACATTCTTTCAAATATTTAAACATGGCTAGCATGTCACCTGTTAATCTTCTCTTCTCCAGGCTAGACATACCCAGCTCCCTAAGCTGCTTCTCATAGGGCATAACTTTCACCATTTTGGTTGCCCTCCTCTGGACACATCCCAACTTGTCAATATCCTTGAATTGTGGTGTCCAGAATTGGACACAGTATTCCAGGTGAGGTCTAATCAAAGTGGAATAGTATCATGCCCTGTGAACCTGATGAGGCTATAGAGTCAGAGGAGGAGGAGGAGGAGGACATGGCAGGGAACAGCCCTAGGGACCCTGGCAACCTAGGTTTATCTATACCTGTGCCAGCAGGGAACCCAGGGCTCAAGCAGAGGAAGAGCCTGGTCCAAGTGGTTTGGCATCAGTCCCAGCAGAGAGTCCTGCCCATTCAGATAAGGATGGTGAAGAAGAGAGGGACTTACTTCCACCATTGTATACCCAGCAGCGAGCTCAAAAGGAAACTCAAAGGAAGTCTCTGAGACTTTATGAGAAAAACCTGCTCATTAAAAAACATTTGACAAAGCCTTAATTGTTTTATATATGCTGAGAGAGGTGATGGAAGCTTTGTCAGAGATCAACTGATCTTCCTGGTGAAAGCTTGCTGACTTTGGTGCCTGGATTCCAGTTATCTTGACTTCTGTTACCTTGACTCATGCTTAGACTGTCCCTGACTACTCTGCTGCCTGCTCCTGTTCACCCTAGGACTGCTTTGGATCATGCTGACTGATTGCCATAAGCCTCTGACCTTTTGGACTGTGTTTGCATTCCTGTGAGCTAATTAACAGTTGGCTCCCTTAGAAGACTAGTGCTGTTTATACTTTGCTGGTACCTAGTTGCTATCTGGACAAATAGAGTGGTACTATTACACCTCTCAATCTAGACACTATACTAGACACTAGATTCCTATTGATGCAGCCCAGAATCACATTGACTTTTTTTAGCTGCCATACCACACTCACGTTCAGCTTGTGGTCTACTAAGACTACTAGATTCCTTTCACATGTATTGTTGTCAAACCAATTGTCAGCCATGCTAAATCATAGAATCATAGAGTTGGAAGAGACCACAAGGGCCATCCAGTCCAACCCCCTGCTATGCAGGAATACACAATCAAATCATTCCCAACAGATGGCCATCCAGCCTCTGTCTAGAAACCTCCAAAGAAGGAGACTCCACCACAATCCAAGGCAGTGTATTCTACTTCCAAACAGCTCTTACTATCAGGAAGTTCTTCCTACTGTTTAGACGGAATCTCTTTTCCTGTAGTTATCTGTACATTTCATTTTTTTCTGTCTAAAAAAAACAGTAGCACCCCCGTATCCATGGGGGATTGGTTCCACCACCCCCCCTCTGCGGATTGTGAATTCTGAGGATAATAGCAAATCCCATCCCTGGGGGCCATCTTGCACGAAGGGGAGGAGGCAAGATTGTTCCTCCCCCTCCCTTCCCCCTTCACCCCTGCCATGGCCACATGATGGTGGCAATCATGGGGGAGTAGGGGAAAGGGGGGAGGCGAGGTCACTCCTCTTCACCTACCCCCCATGATCAGGGCCGGTTTAACCTGTCTGCCAAATCAGCATTGGCAGGGGGCCCCGAGGTCAAGAGAGGGCCCCGTGTTGGCCTCCTTAATATGAAAATAATGGGATTTCTGGTTTAAAATACCATAGAGTTGCCTTGGAAGGCCTAGAAAAGGGCTAGGGAAGACACATTTTCTAGGAAGACTCTATGGTAGGTGTGCTGTTTTGTGTCCCATGGATAATGAATCCAGGGATACGGGGGTCCTACTATAATCTGAACATCCTGTACGGTGAATAGGTTAGGTTACATTGATCTGAGATAAACATATGGGGGCCCCAAAGTAAAGCATTTCAGGGGGCCCCAAAATTCCTTAAACCGGTCCTGCCCATGATGGCCCCACTGCAGTGTTGATCACTGCGGTTAACCCATCAATAGATCTTCAATAGCACTGTTTTTGTGGTATTGAAAGTGTATGAAACCACATCCTGTTGTAATCATAAGATTAGAGTGTGAATGGGAAGTCATAAGTGAGGAAACATCAAGTGAGAATGCAAAAACGAAGCAAAGGACACTTTTTATGCACTCCCCCATGTTTCTGGCAAGTTTTTCGGTTTGTTTCAGTGCTTGTGTGTTCATTTACTTTTTAAATTGAGGTGTTTTTTGTTGTTTTGTTTTGTTTTGTTTTTACTTTTAAGCACGCTCGTGTCTTCTTGCAAGAACTGCCAAAATCTCACCTGTGCCAAATCACAGAAGTAAACGCCCATACTTAAAGCACTAGTGGTCATCATGCGATTATTCTGTGGTGGTTCTTTCATGTGATTATAGCAACATGCTAAGGTAAGTGTTATAATTCACATCCACATTCCACATTCACATTCATATCCACATTCACGGAATATGTAATTCCATATCCACATTCACGGAATTACAGCATTTTTGGATGCTTGTCTGATAAAATCACAATTGTAATACTACTGCCATGATCGTAACACACACACCCCAACCTACTTTACTAGGCATTAACTGCTTGGTGTGTGTGTATAGAGCTACTCTGTTGGTGATCAGAAAATGGGTGCATGATGTTTCTCTCAGGTTTAGGGATGTCAGGCCAGAAGAGGTTATTTACCGGTAGTTAACTTTTCTTTACCAAGTAGCTGATGTAGAATACTGGCCAAATTATTTTAATTAAAAAATTATGTTGTTACATTGTTGTTGTTGTTTCCTTTTAAGTCATCAGGCTACCAGTGTGATGAAGAGACTATGATTAGATATTCTGAGCAATTTGAACATTTCTTCAGTTGTACTTGGGGAAGCCCTAAGCAGCCTTTACCAACTCATTTAGGTAGACCTATAATGACATAGTTTGAAGAGATCCATAATGAATATATCTGGGGGGGGGAGGAACGAGTATCCTTAACGAATGGGGGGAAATATTCACTGTAAAGTTTTTCCCCCTCTTTGCATGGATTAATGTATAGAAGGCCTTTGCCTCTGCTGAATGGATGTTCTTGAATGAATCGCTCCCATTTACTACATTTTCAAGATCATAGGGACAAATGGGGAAAACAAGGCAGTGGGTACATGGGAAGCAAGCACTGTTGGTAAATGCAGCTATATCCTTCATCCATCTGAAAGAGATGTCACTCAGGGGATATCTTCTTTCACACTGGTCAAGTTCAGCATGTCTGATCTGACTTTGAAATCATTGTTCACCCCTTAAAAATACCTTGGTTGTCTGAGACAAGATATGAGCATTTAGGAGCTCAGCAGGGTGGGGAGAGGAAGAGAAGGAGGGAGACAAAGAGTCCACAGATCAATAAAAGCACTTTAGGATAATGGCACTACCTAGAGAGAAACAAGTCTGGATGCCAGGGCAGCTCCATCATTGCCAGGAAATGTGCATTTGCATGAATGAAGCGCTTAATCCAGAGTGTTACAAGGAAAGGATTGCACTAACATCTATCTTCCAGCTTGCTGCTGCTGTTGCTTAAGAGGTGTTTGTTTACCTGTTCTCCTTTCCCATAGTTTCAGTTTTTCAATCCATGACTGTGTTCATAGGGGTTAAATCTGGTGGAGCTGAAGAAAAGGAGGAACAAAGTAATTAAACCGTGTCTCTTTTTTTCAGATTCTGAAGACCATGCATGCCCAATGGTATGGGGCCCCTAGACTCCCATGATACAAAGCATTTCAAGCTGACAAGGGTTAAGCAGAAAAGCTTTACCTGTGCTGTAATTTGTCTTGTTTTGTTTTAGATTGCATTAGGAGTCACCAAGGAAGGGCACATGCTTACCAGCGTAGCCATCCCAGGACAATTTGCCGCCTGAGGAGTCAAACAAGAGGACAGCCCCTCTGACTCCCTATATAAATGCTGTCTGGATTAACAGTTGAATTTTTATGCAGCACTAGAAATAAGAAAAATCCTCCACCACACCTGAAGGCACCAAGTGAATGATGTGGTAGACAGCTCTCTCTCCTGTACCTTGCTTCCACCTCCTAGCATCCATTGGCTGAAATGACTGTTTCACTCTGCCTAATAGTAGAGCTGGTGCTGCTTAATGCTTTCCCCTTCCAGGATACTTTGCATTTCTGGAGTGCTGAATGAGCAATGTGATATAGTACAGTAGCACCCCCACATATGTTGGGGGATTGGTTTTGGGGGCCCCCAGCAGATACTGAATTCCACAGATAATAGTGAATGCCAGACCCACCCATCAACCTGCATCTGCTGCCAGAGCTCTCCCAGCAGAAGCGAGAGGGAGAAAAGATCTCTCCTCCCCCTCCCTTCCCCCTCCACCCCACCACCTCTGCCACCACCCCCAGAGCCCTCCTAGTGGAGGGGGGTGAGATATCTCCTCCCCTTCCCCCCTTTGCCCCACCACCTCCGCCACCTCCACAACCACCACGGGAGCCCTCCCAACAGAAGGAAGGGGGAGGCGAGTCTCCTCCTCCCTGCCTCCCCCATTCACCCCCTGCCATCATGATCCACAGATAATTGAATCAGCAGATGGTGAATCAGTGGATATGGGGGTGCTACTGTACACTTTCCAAAACTTTCTTTTCCTGAGTTAGCTATGGTGATTTTCTGAAACAAAGGAGAGTGACCAGGGCAAGCCTATTGAATGAACTGGTATATCAAGTGGCTGCTCTAGCAATCTTTCACACATGAAGCAAGTCTGAGCCTCATAAAAGAGCTCGAAGTACCATCCTGTGCATGCTTGCTATGAACTAACTCCATCTGTTTTCAGTGGGCCTTACTGTCTCCTGAATGTGTTTAGGATTGCAGCCTAGGACACCTTTGCTGTAGGAGAGAGGCGTGTTTGTTGCTGTCATTGCCATCATCTGTTTGGTGTATTTGTAAGTTTTACTTTTCAAAATTATACTTTTGGAATAAAAGCTCAAAAAGAAGAAATGGTTCTGTCATGCTTCCTGAAGAGTGATTCTTTCCTTCATTTCTAGTTTTGAATTCACTCAGCTATTTTACAGGATTTCTTTTGCAGCCTAATTCACGCAGAGGACCTTCTCTGCCACCGGTCCCACACTATGGAATGGCCTGTTGGAAGAGATCCGACACCTTGATGATTTGGGTATGTTTAAGAGGGCTGTTAAGATGGATCTCTTCCCACAGGCCTTCCCAGATTAGGCTGGATGTTCAGATGCTACTTTGCTATCCACCTTGCCATTCACCTTGCTATTTCCATTCTGCTATTTTAATACTCCATTTTATGTCTTTTTCCATTTTAAGTTATTTTAATATGTATATTTTATATTTAAAATCTGAATCAATTACTATTGTATAGTTATTTTAATAGTGTTATTTTAATATTTGTGGTGGATTATGGTTTAATGTTTTAAATGATATTTGCCACTTAGATCCTGATGGGAGAGGTGAGATACAAATTATTATTATTATTATTATTATTATTATTACTTCTCCTTGTCCTAATTGTGATAATGAACCAGGGTGGTGTGCTGGCATATTTTGTGTCATTTTTATGCCAACAAAAGAATCCCCCCTACCAGACTTTACCTTCACTCCCAGTAAAAGGCAGCCCCAGCATTGATGGAGAGTGAACGCAGCTCTGTTCACTTCTGCACTCATGATCTCAGTGAATCTCACGAGAAGAGGCAAGTGTGGGAAATTTAAAGAATACAGAAAAAGAAACACACAAAACATTCACACAAGCACAAAAACACACTTAAAAAAATACAAGTAAACTGGGGAGGTTAAAAAAAAGAGTGTCCACTACCTGGGTGTCCTGTTCTCGCCCAGAAGTGTTCTGTCATTCATGCTGCATTCACGTGAGCACAATGGTACAGAGATTCAAATGCCAGCGAAGCCTTCAAAAAAGCAGAACAGGAGATCTATTGATGGCTTGACCCAGCAATAAAAAAATCATGCCTTATTCCCTACACATGATCATGAAAGGACATCATCATCTGGTATGTGTACCCTTTTGCTTTGATTAGGTGTCATTATGATGCCATATTTACCTGGTCTGATAAAGTCCTAGGACTCCTAAAGACCAGGATTTTAACTTGTGTTTGGTCATGCAAATCTACTGGGTGATTTTGGGCAAGTCACTCTCTCAGGCTCAAAGAAAGGCAAATTCAAACCCATTCTGAAAAAAGTCTTGCTAAGAAAATCCCATGATAGGGTCACCTTAAGGTCACCATAAATCAGAAATAATTTGAAGGCACACAGCAGCAGCAGCAGCAACAACAATTGAGTTGATTATTCTTATGGGAACATCTCTCTCTCTTTTTCTCTCTCTTCCCCTGGCTTTTCTTCGCAAATGAAGATTCAGGAAGACTCATCCTGCGCTTTCTGCAAGCGCGCTGATGACTAAAAAGACCAATCTGAGATAAACAAGTCTGGTTGCAGAAAGCATAGTAGAAGGTCTCCTTGGGTGATGTTTCCGGGTTGTGATTCTTTCTGCGTTGTTTCTCTTCAAGACTTGTTCGGTGTGAGTTCTCAAATAAGACTGCAGCATTGTGGATAGTGTGTCTCCATGCCTTATGGGAACATATCCCCCTCCCAAATATGGTTGAAGATAGCTGATTTTCATACCATATCTGATTATAAGAGGGCCAATAGATACACACAGCCAGGGTTCACAAAATCACACTTAGGAGTCATTTGTCTAAAAGCAACAGCCATAACAAAAATGGGAGGAGGTGCCAATGCTGGAGTAAGAGTAGCCCAACCCTGGCTTCAAGGGTACCACTTTAATAATTAAAAGTAGAAAACAGGAATTTGTATTTCCCTAGGAGCAATTTTTATTCACCACAGGTGAATAGGGATATGACATAAAGAAACATTTGTATGGGCTAATCTAATCCCTGGCAGTGTTAAAATGGCTGGCAAAAATTCTTAGCTGGAAACAAAGTTCCTCTGCAAGAGTAAATAGCAGGAAAATGCAAAGGACTGTTTCTTTTCATGGGACACTCTCTGTTCTCCAGTTTATCACTGGTTTGCTATCAGAGATAGTAATCAAATTTTATTATAAAATGAACTCACCTTGATACTAGTATAACTAGCATTGTAGACTGTGGTAGGCACCATTTGCTGATGTACCAAATGCACCCGAATAAAGCTTCAGCTGAGATGAATAATTTGGCCAAAAGTGACCCAAAAGCCCTTCCCGGGACTTTTTCACTCAAAAGTTAGGCTTCCAAAGTGTGGGGGGAAATTGCACTGCTCTTTTTCATTACTGCTGCTTATTTTGTGATCCAGATAGCAGTGGTGATTACATTTCCCAGATGCTGGATAATACCCCATTTCTTTTCTGCCTCAATGCTCAGAGGGATATTACCCTCACTCTGATTTGGCTTGCTGTCTATGCACAACATTAAGTGACACTGTCATAAATTGATCAGAGGGAGGTCCATGCTTTCTGTATTCATAATTCCCAGGATTACAAAGGTGCATTAGACCTGTAGGAAGCCACTGGGGGTTGCACCATCAATGGATTTTATTTCACCACCTCTATAATTTGGTAGCTGCTGAATTTGCCCCTGCTACAGTTGGTATGTACATTTGGCAGTAATTGCAGATAACTAGGTATTCCTAAGGTGCAGGAGGATGCTGGAGTGTCCACTTGCAACACAGAGCTCTGTAGAGCAGTGTTTCTTTCTGTTTCCTTTGTAGAAGAGCCAGAATGGGAAGGAAGCCACTGTAGTTTTAGTATTGTTATGTCCTGCCTCCTGGACCCTGGGATGGACTGTGATTCTGGAAGTGAAGGCACCGATGGAGAACCTGAAAGCCCAGAGAGCAAGACAGGGACAGAGCCAGAGGAACAGAGTGTCCAGCAGCCACAACCTCCGAGGAAAGTACAGACGTACCTATCCTTACCCCAGCCAAACATCATCAGGAAAAGGACACTCACAGGCAGTTGGATCATTTATATAGAAAAAAATGCTGCAATTAGGGAGCACCTGCAAGACTAGGCTGGGCCATAAATAAACCAGCACCTCCCCCAGAAGAGAGTGACTGACAACCATCCTTCTTGGTATAAACTATGCTGGTACTGTGCTCTGTGATCATTTGCCTGTCACCTTGGACCCAACCTTTGTCTCTTGACTTTGCTCTTGACTGTTTGCCTGGACTGCTTGCCCACCCATGCATGACTTTGGACTGGACTGGATTGCCTCTGTACTTTGCTTTGGTGAGCTTGGCCGACTTTCTGTCTCTCCCTGGAACTTTGAGCTCTCTCTTGGGGCATCTGAGCTGCTGTCAGGAGCAGAACAGGACAAGTATGGATAGTGGCAACTTATTCTGCAGCAGTGGTTATGATGCAGCCTGCAAAATAGGGGTGGAAAAGACACATGTGGCTCACAGCAGTGATGACTGGTGGCTTGCATATCCACAGAGTGCTGCTGAATCAGTTTTGGATATTTGTCAGAACACTGAAATACCTATCCAAGGTGCTGAACCTAGTTTGGGGATGGGGTTCAGTACCTTGGATAGGTCCTTTGAAGTATGGACTACAAGCTG
This sequence comes from Gambelia wislizenii, assembly GCA_030847615.1. Classification (NCBI taxonomy): domain Eukaryota; kingdom Metazoa; phylum Chordata; class Lepidosauria; order Squamata; family Crotaphytidae; genus Gambelia; species Gambelia wislizenii. The sequence goes on from JAUMIR010000004.1 coordinate 41,664,779, forward strand.
GGATGGATTCACACACCACTGGTTCACAGGCTGAATGTTACCTATCCTGACTTTAAAGTCTTGGATGGGGTGATAGTGTACGGCACCTCCCAGTAACTGGGACTACAACCTCTACCACTGGTAAGTTCACTTTGCACTATGCTATTGTTTGTAATTATCCCTACTCAATTGCCTATATTTCCTTACACCCTAACTTGGCATCTTGTATGAACAGAAAAGTTGGGAAGGGCATTAAACTCAAGTCTTGGAGTCTTTCCATGTATACAGCTGTTATTAATAATAATAGTTCAGGGCTTCTATAAATCATATAATATACAAATATGCCTGCAATATCATACGTATATCATTGTGGTATACACGTTCTACATGGGGCTGCTTTTGGAAATTGTTCGGAATCTTCAGCAGGTCTAAAGTGCTACGACCAGGCTACTGACTGGGGTTGATTATAGGGAGCATATAACTCCTTTTTTGAAACAGTTCCACTGGCTACCAGTCCCTTTCGGGGCAGAATTCAAAGTGGTGGTTATGAGCTTTAAAGCCGTATAAGGGTTGTGCCCACACTATCTGAAAGACCATATCTACGAGTTTTAAGATCTTTGGAAGAGGGCTTCCTCTGTGTCCCACCATCTTCACAGGCACATTTGATGAGGACATGGGAGAGACCTTTTTTTGGTGGCTGCTCCCAAGTTGTGGAATTCCTTTTGTTGATGGAAGTTTCAGTTGACTGTACATGCTATCTTTCCATTGGCAGGCAAATAACCTTTTGTTTATGTGGACCTTTGGCTTTCAGCTTTTGCAGGTAGAGCTTTTAATGTTGGTGTGCTATGTCTGTTTTATGTTATAAACATGTTTTTAAACACAATTTTGGTTTGGTGGTTGTTTTTGTTTTGTTTTAAAAACTTTTGTATTAATGGTCACTTCCTGTTGTAGGACTGAAGGTGAGGTGATAGATAGATAGATAGATAGATATTGTTATGAACAATTGTTGACTGAAGCTGGAGTTTATTTTTTAGGTACAATTTTTATGCAGATACCTAGAATTATCCCAGGTTTGTTTGGACTCTGAAGGGGTGTCTCTGAGGAGGAGGTCAGTCCCCATACACAGGAGGTAGACAATTGGAGGAATGTAACATGTAGAAGTAGAAGTACTAGGGACAATTCTAGGAGTGTGCACTACAGAATCGATTTGAAGGTCTCTCCCTTATCAGTGATGATTACAAACAGGAAATAGAGCAGCAGAGTCAGTCCTCAGAGAATGTGCATGGCTAGGACTCAGAGGAGGTGGGTGGTGGTGGTAGAGGACTGCCTGCTGGGGGGAACAGAAACAGTAGTTTGCAGGACTGACAAAATGTCTTGTGAGGTATGCTGTCTCCCTGGGGCAAAAATTCATGACCTAACAGAGAAGCTAATAAGACTCATCAAGCCCTCTGACCATAATCCCTTGCTTTTGGTACACATGGGAACCAATGATACTACAAAGCAGAGCCTTCAGAATGTCAAAGGGATTATGAGGCTCTGGGTAGGGAGCTGAAGGACCTGGATGCACAAGTAGTCATTTTGTCTGTCCTTCCAGTGGAAAAGCATGGCCCAGGAATAGAAAGAAAAACAGTGGAGGTAAACAACAGGTTCCACAGATGGTGCTGCCGGGAAAGGTTTGGCTTTCTAGACCACAGTGTGTGGTTTCAGGGAGGTAGACTTCTGGAAAGATGAGTTGCACCTCACAGCAGTTGGCAGAAATGCTTTTGCTAAGACTCTGAAAGATCTTATCAGGAGGACTTTAAACCGAGTGGTGTGGGGGATGGAGACAGTATTCTTGGGGGCAGGAGTTCATCAAATGCTAGAGATAATAGCCCAAATGTTATACAGAGAACAAGGCAAATAGTACAAAAATCCAACAATTGAAGGGAAAAAACCCACAATTGAACCTTTAAAAACAGATATGGGGAATGGCCTATGTCCTTGGATGTCTCTATACTAATGCACAGAGCATGGGAAATAAACAGGATGAACTTGAACTCTTAGCACAGAAAAGCATATATAATATAATAGGCATCACTGAAACATGGTCAGATGAGTCTCATGACTGGAATGTAGTTATAGAGGGGTATAACCTATTTCTGAGAAATAGACCAAACAGGAAAGGTGGTTGGGTAGCTTTATACATTAAGAATATGTACACCTGTAAATAGATCCATGACTTTAATCCTGGAAGCCAGGTTAAAGGCATCTGGGTAAAAATTAAGAGGGAGAGAAAGAACAGGGATGTTGTGTTGGGTATCTACTACAGACCTCCTTGCATATCTGAGGACTTGGATGATGCCTTCCTGGAACAGATGGCCACACATTCAGAAAGGATAGGTGTAGTAGTAATGGGAAATTTCAACTATCCTGATATTTGCTGGAAGTCAAATTCATCCAAAAATGTAAGTTCCAGCAAATTCCTCACTTGCCTTGCAGACAATTTCATTGTCCAGAAGGTAGAAGAAGCAACAAGGGGATCAGCTATTTTAGATGTGATCCTAACCAACAGTGATGACCTAGTGAATGGGGTTGAAGTGGCAGGATACTTAAGTGGGATTGACCATGTTTTCCTGGAGATTGTTATACAGAGGAAAAGGGAAGCCAAGTGTAGTCAGACATGCATTCTAGACTTCAAGAAAGCTGATTTCAGAAAACTTAGGAAAATACCGGGTGTGATTCCATGGTCAGGGATACTAAAAGAGAAGGGAGTTCATGATGGATGGGAGTTTCTTAAAAGTGAGATATTGAAGGCACAAACTCAAACAATTCCAATGAGGAGGAAAAATGGGAGGTGTCTAAAGAAACCAGAGTGGATGTCTAAAGAACTTTCTAATGAGCTAAGATTTAAAAGGGACATGTACAAGAAATGGAAAAGGGGGGAAATCACCAAAGAAGAATTCAAACAAATATCCAGTTTATGTAGGGAGAAAGTTAGAAAAGCCAATGTACAGATGGAGCTCAGGCTTGCTGGAGAGGTTAAAAACAATAAAAAGGGCTTTTTGGTTATGTCCATAGCAAAAGGAAGAACAAGGAAGTGGTAGGGATGCTGTGTGGAGAAGATGGCAAAATGCAAAAAAAGAGACAGAGAGAAGGCAGAACTACTCAACACCTTCTTTACCTCAGTCTTCTCCCAAAAGAAGAACAGTACTAAACCTGGGGGAAATGGAGCAGATGATGCAGTAGGGAAAATGCAGCATAGAATACGTAAACATTTTTCTCCCTTCACTCTGCTGGGATCTCTTCTGTTCTCCAGGAATTCTAAACAATTATTGACAATGGTTCCGAGATTACTTCTTTTAATGCCCTTGGGTGAAGTTCATCTGGCCCTGGAGACCTGAATTCATTTATATTGGCCAAGTATTCCTGAACTACCTCTTTTTCCTATCTTAAAAAAGAGGGGGGGGGAAAAGAGGACCCAAATAATTACCAACCAGTCAGCCTGGCATCAATACCAGGAAAGATTCTGGAGCAGATCATTAAACAGACAGTGTTTAAGCATTTAGAAAGGGATGCCATTATCACTAAAAGTCAACATGGGTTTCTCAAAAACAAGTCATGCCAAGCTTAGTAGGATGCTAATGCTGTGGATGTAGCGTATTTTGATTTTGGTAAGGCCTTTGACAAGGTCCCCCATGATAGCCTTAGAAACAAGCTAGTAAAATGTGGGATAGACAATGCAACTGTTAGGTGGATTAGCAACTGGTTGACCAACCGAACCCAAAGGATGCTCACCAATGGCTCCTCTTCATCCTGGAGAGAAGTGACTAGCGGAATGCCATAGGGTTCTGCCCTGGGCCCATTGCTAGTCAACATCTTTATCAATGACTTGGGTAATGGAAGAGAGGGCATGCTTAACAAATTTGTAGATGACACCAACTTAGGAGGGGTAGCTCCTTTCTCCAGAGGAAAGGTAAAGAATTCAAAATGACCTTAACAGATTAGAAAGCTAGGCCAAAACTAACAAAATGAATTTCAACAGGGGGAAATGTGGAGTACTACACTTAGGCAGAAAAAATGAAATGCACAGATATAGCATGGGTGACATCTGGCTTGATGGCAGTACATGCAAAAGGGATCTAGGAGTCTTAGTGGACCACAAACTGAACATGAGCCAGCAGTGTGATGCGGCAGTCAGAAAAGCCAATGCAATTCTAGGCTGCATCAATAGGAGCATAGTGTCTAGATCAAGAGAAGTAATAGTGCCTCTCTGTTCTGCTTTGGTCAAACATCACCTGGAACACTGTGTCCATTTCTGGGCTCCACAATTCAAGAAATATATTGACAAGCTAGAGGAGGAATATATTGTGTCCAGAGGAGGGCAACCAAAATGGTGGCAGTTCTGGAAACCATGCCCTATGAGGAGCAACTTAAGGAGCTGGGGAAGAGAAGGTTAAGAGATGACATGATAGCCATGTTCAAATATTTGAAGGGGTGTTATACTGTGGATGAAGCAATCTTGTTTTCTGCTGCTCCAGAGATTAGGACATGGAGCAATGGTTTCAAAATACATTAAAAGAGATTCCACCTAAGCATTAGGAAGATCTTCCTGAGAGTAGGAGCTGTTTGACAATTGAACGCGCTGCCTCAGAATGTGGTTGAGTCTCCTTCTTTGAAGGTTTTTAAACAGGCTGGATGGCCATCTGTCAGGTGTGCTTTGATTGTGCGTTCCTCCTGGGGCATCACAAAGGTACAAGAGTTAAAGGCCTTTTATGTCTTTAAATGGAAGCAATTGACCATTTAAAGGTTTGTTAAAGCCCAAAATAATTTTTAAAACCCCAGAAATGGCAGCAAGTTTGGCACCAGTCTTTTTAAAGGGCTATTTGAGGCCTTTTCCTATTTTCTCAGAGAGAGAAAATAGCCTTTACATTGTGAAGTACATCCATTGAGACTTTCATACCTCCATTTTACACGTGGAAACCAGGATACATGCAATTGATAATAACAGAGTATAGTCAATATACTCTGCATGTTGGCGGGGGGGGGGAGTATTAGACTGGATGGCCCGTGTGGTCTCTTCCAACTTTATGGATCTATGGGCTTGGTTACACAATAAAAAAAAAAACAACGTGAAGAATTTGCCAAGATGCCTAATTTTTTACATGCATTGTGCCACAAAGTCACCTCTTTCAGAAGGAGAGGGGCACAAAAGCCCATTAGTAATGCAAGAAAGGATTTCGGAACTTTTCCTGACTTTTTTGAAAAGTAGCGCGACTTAGTGCACTTTTGATTGTGTGAACAATCATTACACTAAGTGCTGTGTGAATTACCAGCAATCTTTCCGATACATTCACAGCAGAGCTTTGCCATGATTGGTTGAACTCACCAGGGAGGGGTTTGGACAAGGAGGGGATGGAGGAAAGATCCATCCACTGTTATTTCCAGCCACGGAAAATACTGTGAGTGCTAGCCTTTTCCAGTCTGTGTGTGTGTGTGTGTATGTTTGTTCCTCTCCTTTGCCCTGCTAATATCCCTTTTCTGTCTTTCCTTCCCTCCCTCCCTCCTTGGTATCTTCGTGCTTAGCTGCAGCCAGCTGAAGAATCCCAAACTAGCCTCTGTGTGTGTGTGTGTGTGTGTGTGTGTGTTCGGCTGACACTCCATGCTATAGGAATAGAAACTAGGTATTCCTGTGGTAATCAAAGGATGTGCTTGGGAGGCCAAGCCCCCGCCTTAGTCTGTGTGTGAATTTCAAAGCGGAAAAAAAGCGGAAAACTAAACCGATAGACCAATTAAGCAATAATTCATGTGAACGAGGCAGCACTGGTGTGAAACAGCAATATAGCGCAAATTACCACAATAAAAACTGCCGTGTAACTAAAGGCTATGATTCTATGATTCTCTGTATTTCTGCTCATGTCAATAGCAAACATTCCCCCAAATCATTAGGTGGAAATTTAAAATCATATACTTTAGAACAGTGATATGGTCTTCAGCAGACAAAATGGATATTTGTATAATACAAGGGCACTTCTGTATTCCCTAGTTTTGCAGTACACTGAAAAGCCATTTTAAATTGTTTCAGAAAAAATCATCAATGGAATATAAACAAAGACTGGGGAAGGGGTTGGAGGAGGAGGCTTAATGGCATGACAGCCAAAATTAAGCACATTTAATTTCCATTAATTTCAGTGAGATTTAGGCACGTTTTTAATTCCCCCACTGAAATCAAAGGATTCCAAAATCTGGAAAAAAGAAAGGGAAGAATTTATCCCAAGTGGGGTACAGGATGAGATACATTTTTTAAAAAGTGTTTCAGAAAACCTGTAGATTTTCGTCTGGCAAATAGTTTGCTGATCTTTTCAACCTTTGCTCCCTGAAATGAGCATTGCAAGCAAAATGTGGAGGAGTGGAGAGACATAATAGACTGGACTGAATCTGTATAATAAGACAAACATCAAAGATTGTTTCCCTTTCATTATCCTCTCTTGCTATCTTTCTTCATCAGTTGGAACTCCCTATTTCTTTTCCACCCATCAGCATAAACAAAGCCTGTATCTTTAATAGCGACCTAAGCCACTCTTTTGGTTTGAGTAATTACCAAAATTGGCCATAAATTGTCCATTTCATGACACTCTGAATAGCCTCATTTATTCTTGACAACATACATCTGTTTCAATAGACAAACACACTCACCATCTTTTTCATTTCCATGGTGGAATTATCTGTATGCTGCAATGGGAATAGCATTGAGTTTCAGCCCCATCTTGTGTTTTGGCTGGTGACGAAGTCCCCACGGCCAAAGAGAAACTGAACCCTCATCAGGGAAAAGGCATGTAAACATGGCAGTTACATTCTAAGGGATGGAAAATGTTCCCCTCAGATGTGGCTGCTAAATGAATCATGTGAGAAAGACCCTTTTTACTTGTGGTACTTGGAAGAAAAAGTTAAGAGTATAGAAGGAAGGTTTTTTCTTCTTGCTAAGCAGGGATCCATTACTTTTCCTTCAGAGTCAGAGAGTCACAAAGAAAAATCACATTCCATCCAAACATCAGTCTTGCAAAGTGCTGTCAGAAGTTTAAGGAAACCTTATTATGTGATATATACTAATGTGACTGAAGAAAGAATTATGCTATGTGAACATAACTGTTTCAACTGACACTGTGGTAAGCACACATTTGCTTACCTGTCATTGTTGAGCTCTTCAAAACAGTATTGTTTTCCACAGAATTTATGTTTTTTGGCTTCATGGCAAACCCAGCTAAGATTCAAGGTGGTTATATAAAACAGAGTTCATAACCACATTAAACTTACACCTTTAATAACAAAGAACATATGCAGGAGAAAAAGTTCAGGAAAGTGAAATCAAATTGGGCCAGGTTATCTGAAAGACTATATTTCCCAATAACAGCCTACTTGATGTTTAACTTCCTTGAGGAAAGGGTTTATCTTAATCCCACTACCATCACAGGCAGGTTTAGTGAGAACTTGGCAGTGAATCATTTTCATGGCTGACCCCAGATTGTGGAACTCCCTCTCATGGGAAGTTAGATTGGTTTCTTCTCTGCTGTCTTTCCAGCAATAGGCAAAGTCCTTTCTGTTTACTCAGGCCTTTGAGTGTTAATAGTCTGTTGCAGAAGGCCTTTCAATTGGAGTGTGTTGTATTTTTATCTATATTTTATCATTATTATCATATTTTAACAGCCTTTTAAAACTGTTTTAATGTTTTAGAATCATAGAGTTGGAAATGCCCCATGGGTCAGCAGGTCCAACCCCCTGCTCAATGCAGGATCTCCAGCTATAGAATTCCCAGCATGTAGCTGTCTAGCATCTTTTTGAAGACACCCAGAGAAAGAAATCTCACCACCTCTCTAGGCAATTGGTTGCATTGCCAAACCACTCTTACTGTCAAGAAGTTCCTTCTGTGATGAACCAGGTCACACACGCATTAACTCAACACACATGTGATATGCATACGGTTTCACCTCAAAGCCAGTTCTGGCCAGCCTAGTACTAAACAGTAGATAAAAGCAACATCTTAGGTTTCAATATTCCCCAGCCCCTGGGAAAGCGAGTAGGAGGAAAAGGGAGGGGGCACCAACCCAGGTGGTGGTCCTTGAAGGCTGGGCAGAAGATTCTCTTTCCCAGCCTTTAAGGCGGGCTGGCTGGAATCCAGTACTGAGGGGCCTGAAAGTGGGAAAAGCACCAGGCCTCTAGAGGAAACCAAACTCATGTCGAGGCCTAGCCAGGATTCTAGGAGACTTGACTCCAAAACCCAGAATCCAGGGGAGGGCACGACACCTTCTAATGTTCAATCAAAATTATCCTCCTGTAACTTTTCCTGGTTGGAGGGGTGTTTATCATAGAAAGGGAATCATTTTGATCCACTCCTATATTAGGAGTAAGGTGATAAGGAAGATCACTCTATGTCCATATTTGTTCTCCCCATTTCTCTTCTACAGCCTATGCCTTGAACATCAGTGGCTTTGTTTTCATACAAAGACTAAGGAAACCTTTACTAAGATGTGCTATGGAGTAACAATTATGCCATTGTATAAAACATTCTTAAAATGGACTGGGTTTTTTTAAAAAAAAGCTGGTATAGACTTTGTCCTTCTCTCCACTGAACCATCTCCCAAATGAAGACTAAATAGACCTTGAAAAAAAATCTAGCTAATTTAACTCTGTTGAATTTCACATTTCCATGCACTCTTAGCCTCTGGTTTACTTATACGTAGGTGTGGAGCTTGGGACAAGAGTTCAAGAGAGAGAACCTATGAGCTTCACATAGGCACTGGAGAAAGAGCACCCAGGGGAAAACAGAACTTAATTCAACCAACAATTATTTTGTAGCTCCCATAAGCAAGAGATTTTCATTTATATACACATTCCTTTCCCATGCTTTTTTAGTCTCAAGCTTTGAAAGAGTTTTGCCAGACCAAAAAGTGGTGGAGTTTGCTGTGCCTTTAAATCTGTATCATATAAACTAAATAAAATATCTGTTATTTCTGTCGACCGTGCCAATGGTACTGTACGTGTGCAAACTTTCCACTAAAGGTTTTTGTAACTTAATTTTACTCTGGAGATAAGAGGAAGCCAGAGATTCTGTTTCTCTCTGGAACTTGGCTTGAAGCCACATCTCTTTCCCTCTCCCTCTCTCAGTCCCTCTTTTCTGTCTCCCCATGCCTACCCCCATTCATCACTGTTAATCATATGGCTGTATCTTCCCTATATTTCTCTTGTCAAGCTATTAAGGGGCTATGGAAAGAAAAGGAGGGGAAAAGGACTGGCTTTAATATAAGTGAGCATAGTTCCCACGACAGCTGCTCCCCCTTTAAGGTTGAGATTTCAATGTCAACTCTATTTGATGGTAAAACACACATGCACTCACATACTAGTTCATTTTTTGCCTCAAGGAAACAAAGGCCATGACTTCTGTTTTCCAGATTAAGAAAGGAAGGTAGGACATTCTTATGAATGTGAAACTTGCCAGTTCCAGCCCATAAAATATGGGAAGAGAAGACTGGTTTAAAAAAGGTTGATAACAGTGCCTTGTGCAGAGATTACATGTAACTACTCCTTGGCTGTTCAGGTTGTCAAGAAGGAAGCTTGATACTGTGAAAGCTTCTCACAGTTTACTGTGAGCTGAAAAGCAAACTAACTGTACAATGTACCTTATCGGATAACTGTTCTGCCATGCAATACCAAATTCATGGCAGAGCCCCATTCAACCCTTGGCTTTAGTTCCTCAGAACAGTATATGAGGATGGAGATATTTCACTTAACTCTGCAGTAAGAACAGTATGTGTCTAAAGATGTTGTTGAACTGTAAGGACTTTATCAGATGTACTAAATATGGTGTCATAATGATGCCCCATAAATGCGAAAGCGTGTGCATACCAGACAACATGGCCCTTTCACATTTATGTCTTGTCAAAAAATCATACTTTTTTATTTACGGCTTAAGCCATCAATAGATCAGCCGTGGTGCTTTAGTGCCGGTGTATGAAACCTCACACCACTTAATTCACATGAATGCAGTGTCAATGGCCTGTCTGGCCAGAAGACTTCTGGCTGAGATAGTAACATCCAGGTAAGTGACACACTTTTTATGACCCTCCCTGGGTTACTTGGAAGTTTTTAAGTGTTAATGCCCCTAATAGAGCCCCGCCCCAGAAACCCCAAAATTGACTTATTAATAATTTGGCTGATTAATGTGGCCTTCCATTGGGAAGAACAGTGAAGTGTTAGGGACTTACTAAAGGCACTGGTATGGATCCCAAAGGAACACATACACATCTCCCAGGAAGAGCAACTTGCAAATTCCAAAATTATGAGGAAACATCAAGAGGTCAAAGGGATACAGTCTCCACTACACACTTAAGTGGCAGACAATAGATGGGTGGAGTAAACCTTTGTTTGCAGGTAAAGAACTTCCCTTCCCTGATCACCCAGCCATTAACAGGGATAGCTCAAGCTTTGTGAATCCAATCATCAGACATTAAAGACAGTTTGCAACACATCAGCATTTTCAGACACCTATTGTCAAGACCAGGAAACTCATTGGGCAATCCTTGAAGGCTCCTGGAATCTACTGTTTCAATCCAGGAATCTTGCTCACCTCAGGGCATATTTTTGGTATAAACATTGCCCCCAAAGTCTACTTCATTGCATACAGAGCATATTCCTGTGGACTCCACATCACTCTGTGTTAGTCAGTCCATATTTATCCATCCATGCTGCCGGATTGTTCAAAAACTTCAGGACTACAAGATAGGTGTCATATATCCCGAGAAACCCCCTTATCTATCCCTCTGGTAATCCCTTTCTTCTTCCATTCCTAGTAGTCTTGTGTGAATGCTTTTTGTATGAATGTGTGTGTGCTTGGTGTTATTATTTTAATGTCTTTAATAAATATCATTGTTAATTCTTCATTTTGTGTTTGTGTGCATATGTTCAGAGGGAGTTGGGGTATACAAAGGTGTAAAGATACCTTTCTCTGTTGCCCCCTCTTGCATTGCTAAGTTGAGTTGCTGCTAATTTCCCCAAAATATTAGAAACTCATTATTTTCTTGGAATTTACAGGAGCTCTCTGGGTAACATAAGTGTACGTATGTGCTTTGTGTAACTTTTTGTGTGTTGTTTTTGTTTTTTTAATTTCCTGTGCGAGCGTCTTCTCTTGAGAATCTGTGGGATTTTGAATGAGGAAGTGAATGGAGCTCCATTCACTTCCTCATTCATTGCTGGGAAGCCTTTGGACAGGAGGCAAGGTAAGTGCAACATGGGGAGTTCTTTTGCTGGCACAAAAATGGAAAAGTTATGCTGGGAAAAGAACAGACTTTTTGGTGGTAGGGGGATCTGATAAGTCCTAAGTCTCAGCAGCCAGCAAAGACAACGGTGAAGAATTCTGAGAGTTTCAATCCAACACCTTCCAGAGAGTTCTCATTGTTGCTTTAACAACATTGAGACACTAGCTTCTTTATATTCATGAACCTATAAATGTTGAGAGAGCTGATCAAATCATATATATATATATACACACACACACACACACACACACACACACACACAGTATATATATTCATTTAACCTGGAAATCTTTATCTCTGATCACAACAGAGAGAAGGATTTAGGTGGGCTTAGTCCTTGAGAGTAAGCAGGTTATGCCAAACAGATTGGTCTGTTGGAGCCTAGCCTAGCCTAGCAGACATTTTCTAGTCTTCAGAATTCTGTGATATCATCCAATATGTTGAGTTTAGTGGTTCCATTGTGATGTAGCCAATGGCACCTATGCAAGTGAGCTGGTGAATCTCTTCTGGGTTTTAGTCTACACTTTAAATGAGCTCTTTTATGAGGTCCTGAAGAGCTTAGGTTCAGCAAGCAGGAGAGCTCTTTTAAAGCTCAAATGAAATGTACTTTACCTCTTTGGGATTAGACAACAACATATAGGCATGAACACACCCTCACAAACAAATTCCCTTATTTCCGTATCACTTCATCTCAACACAAGTGCTATAGTTTCCAATGGGATCAGTTCTGCTCTTTTGCAAAATTATATTCTGTCACTTTTACTATTCACATATAAAATAATCATATGAGAGTATAATCATAGAATTAAAAGGGGGATGATAGGCCATTAAGTCCAAACCCCACTCAATGCAGGAACTCCACTGGAGCATCTCCAGCAGGTAGCTGTCCAGCCTCCTTTTAAAAAGGCCAAAGAAGGAGACCCTACCACATCTCTACACAATTGGTTCTATTGCCGAACTGCTCTTAGTATCAAGTTCCTTCCAATGCTCAATTGAAATCTACCCTCTTGTAACTTAACACTATTAGTCCTCGTCCTACATCTGGGGCAGCAGAGACAAACCTGCACACTCTTCTCTGTGACGGCCCTCTCAATACTTAAAGAATGCAATCATGTCACCCCTGAGTCTTCTTTTCACCAGGCTGAACAAGCCCAACTACTTCAACTTTTCCTCATATGGTTTGTTCTCTTATCATCCTTGTTCCCCTTCTCTGAACCTGTTCCAACTTGTATATATCCTTCTTAAAATGAGGCACCTAAATATGGTTTGAGGGAAAAGAAATTTCTTCTGGGAAGGAGGAAATGCAAGGGAGCAGAAAATTCTTGTAGGCATAATGTGGGCTGCTTGTGCTTAGCTTGCTTTCACAAGGTGGCCAAAGGGCCTAGTGAATATCCTGTGTTTCTCTTACTGTGTTTCTCTCACTGTACTACAATCATTTCTCCATTTAACTGCAGTCTCCCCAGTTACTTTTTGTGAGATCATTCTTGAAATGCTCACAGGAAGATGTTACATTAGAAGTGCTGGGTCCAGTTCTGGATACCACAGTTTGAGAAGGATATTAGTAAACTGGAATGTGTCTGGAGCTGGATAATCAGTATGGTAAAGGGACTGCACACCAAGCTCTATGAGGAAAAGTTGAGGGAGCTGAATAAGTTTAACAGGGAGAAGAGAAGGTTGTGATATGATAATCACCTTTAAATAGCTGAAGGACTGTAATGTTGAAGATGGAGCAAGCTTGCTTTCAGCTGACCCAAAGGATCAATAGATTCTGACTAAACATTGGGAAGATCTTGCTCACCACAGCAGTCATTTGACAATGGAATAGACTACCTTGGTATATGATTGACCCTCTTCAGAGAATCATAGAATCCTAAAGTTGTAAGAGACCATGAGGGCCATCGAGTCCAACCCCCTGCCTTGCAGGAATACACAATCAAAGCATCTCCAAAAGATGGCCATCCAGCTTCCATTTAAAAACCTTGAGAGAAGGAGATCCCACCACATTCCGAGGCAGTGTATTCCACTTCCGAACAGCTCTTACTGTCAGGAAGTTCTTCCTAATGTTTAGGTGGAATTTCTTTTCCTGTAGTTTGAGCCCTTTGCTCTGTGTGCTAGTTTTTGGAGCAGCAAAAAACTAGCTTGCTCCCTCTTCAATATGGCATTCTTTCAAAAATTTAAACATGGCTATCATGTCACCTCTTCACCTTCTCTTCCCCAAGCTAAACATACCCAGCTCCCTAAGCTGCTCCTTATAGGGCATGGCTTCCAGAACTTTCACCATTTTGGTTGTCTCATCTGGACATATTTCAGCTTGCCAATACCGTTCTTGAATTGTGGTGCCCAGAACTGGGCACAATATTCCAAGTGAGGTCTGACCAAAGCAGAATAAAGTAGTACTGTACTATTACATCCCTTCATCTAGACAGTATACTCTAGACACTATACTTAGGAGATTTTCAGATGCTCTAACTATGGTGTGATAACGATGCCAGGAGATCCCTAAAGGGCTTCATTTCAGATGACGTCATTCCCCTCTCATTATGCTCCCATTCGGCTGTCATTAGGCTGGTGCTTCTTTTTATTGATGGGCTAAGTTGTTAATGAATCCTCCATTCAATTTCTGTCATGGAATGCTCCGTGAATGAAATGGTGCCCCATTGTGCTGGCGCGATCCCATCATCAGTGGCAGGTCCATGCCAGAACACTTCTGGGGGAGATCGGGACTTCGAGGTAAGTGACACACTTTTTTGTACCATCCCTGGGTTACTTGTAAAGTTTTAAGTGTGTTTAGATGCTTAGGGTAACTTTTTGATGTGTATTTTCCTTTTTACAGTTTGAATTTCCCATGTTCTCATCTTCTTGAGAGAGCAGCTGAGATTTCAGTCCAGGAAATGAAAGGAGCTCTGTTCGAGTTCCTTTCACTCCTGGGCTGCCCTGCTAAGGGAATGAGGCGCAAACAAGGTAGGTCTGAAAACTTTTTATTTTATGTTGTTACATGGACGGGAGAGGGGTGGGAGAGGAGATTGCAAGACGGGAACACTTTTTTTTCCCTATCTGAAAATCTCCCTACTCTTGTCAAGGATACTTTTAACAATGGATTTATGCACTATCAAGGGGTTGGATCTCTTCCACATCTTTTGAGATCTCTTCCAAATCTATGATTCTATAATTGTTTCCCATACACATTCCAGAAGGTGCAGGAAAATGTAGATAACACTCATATGCTACATGAAGATTGAGTTTTCCTGCTTGTTAAAATGTTAATACATTTACTTAGGATTTATTAAGAATCATTTCCCTTCTGTCCCACCAAGACAGAGGCAGAAAAATTACTGCTGCTTTGCCACAGCGAAGAGGTTTCTGAAATTGGCAGGTGAATTTCAGTATCCCCCCCACCCGAAAAAAAGTGACTAATCACAGATAAATATCGATGAATGTGTGAACCAGTCCATGTAATTTTTCTCAATGAAGCATGCATGTGTGCAATACACATATGAACCTCTGCTATATCTCAGGCACCTGCATTCTGTAAAATTTTTCAAAAATATATATGGTGACTTTGCCCTTCAGTTTGGAACTCATTTCAAAGACATAAGCATTTAAATAAGGGATGCCACATACAGCTGATGAGGATACTCACAAAAGACAGTGTCCTGTTGGAACATTCACAAGTGCATGGGCATGTAGGAGACTCTGCTCATAAGCACATGGAAATGTGCAGGAGACTCACTTTGCCTTAATTCTGAAAGCTCTGGTGCCACCTCTGCTGCCTCTTCCCTCTCTTCACCACTGCTGCCTCTCAGGGCCAGTAACTTAACTGAGACAAAGAAGTTTATGCAAGCAGTTGTTACAGGTGCTTCCTAGGCCCTGGTGGAGCATATATTCATCACTGGAGTTGGGTGTGGGGCAACCAATTTGTGGTGTCAGTCCAATACTGTGGCCTAATCCTGTTAGTCCCAAACACAGCAGACCCATGGGATCAACAGAAACTTTGTGAGTCAATATTTATGTAAGTTCAATTGATTCAGTGGGTTTACTGTAGTTGAGAAGATTAACAATTGGATTTAGACTGAAGAATCCCAGGAAGGAAATCAATGCAATTGGCATCATTTCTGCTGTTTGATATGTATCTAGTGCCACCACCACCTTCTGTAAGGGAATAGAATAGGATGTTTCATTAAGATACTCCATATTTTTTCGTAATATTCAGACTCACTTCAGACCTGAACATTTATGAGAGTTCAGGCTGAATCTTCTCAAAGGGCTTTATCAGACTACTGTCTTAAGATGCTGTAATTCTGAGAAGAAGGAAAGCAGAAACATTGTGGCATTAGAAATGAAATGATCAAATGACCACCACTAGCATTTTAAGAATGGAATTAAAGGTCCCACTACAGTAGCACTTGCCTTCTAATTACCTTATATTAATGCTTTGCACTGGCCCACACATGGTCCTTTAAGGGAAATGTCCACTTACTTCCACGTTAGTGTGTAATCTCAGCGGTTCTTGTGAGAAGATGCAAGCCTGTGTAAAAACTCTGAAAACACTTAAAAAACCAAACAAAATATACAGACAAGCATTGAAATAAACATAAAAACTTGCTAGCAAAACAGGACAATTTATAAAAAGAGTATCCTGTTGAGGATACTGTTGAGTATCCTCGAACACTTTCATCAGCGCTGTATACATACAATCCTAAATATACACTGGACTGACTATGTGACAAATGTTGCTGTCCTTGAGCAAGCAGGGATTACCAGCATTGAGGCCATGACATTGAGAACACAGCTGCGCTGGGCAGGGCACATTTCTAGGATGGTTGACCATCGCCTCCCAAAAACAGTACTCTATGGTGAACTCGCCACGGGTCAGCGTAAGAGAGGTGCTCCAAAAAAGCAATACAAGGATTCCCTGAAACAGAATCTCAGGCTTGGCCAAATTGATCACCAACAATGGTCCGCCCTGGCCTCACATTGGGAGGCATGGAGATGCACTATCCACAATGCTGCAGCCTTATTTGAGAACACATACAAGTCTTGAAGAGAAACAACAACGCAGAAAGAATCACAACGCAGAAACGTAACCCAAGGAGACCTTCTGATGTGCTTTCTGCAGCCAGACTTGTTTATCTCGGACTGGCCTTTTCAGTCATCAGCGCGCTTGCAGAAAGCGTGGGGTGGGTCCTTCCTGAATCTTCATTTGTAAAGAAAAGCCAGAGGAGAGAGATCCTGTTGATTGTTTTCATGTTGTCACCTGGAAGTTTTCTCACAGGAAACAGGGACGGGGGAAAGCAGACCTCCCATTCACTCTGTAATTTCATGATTACAGCAGGACATGGTTTCACACACCTTCAACACCATGAAAAAAGCCATATTGAAGATCTATTGAAGGGTTAACCCATCAATTAAAAAGGATCCATTATTAACGGTTGGAGCACAGACTGGACAGGTTGAGAACAACATTGTGTGATAGTAGGAACCTGTTCCCATTAACATCTCTTCGTAATTGTGCGATTACAGCCCCGTCTGATAAAGTCCAAAGGCTCAGCCGCTTTGGGGACAAGCAGAAGCATACTTGTGAAGCCCTAGAGGAAACTTACATTGTTTTCATAAACCAGGGATGGTCCTCGAAGTACATTTGGTATATTCTGTATTTTTCAATTGAATTATTAAGGTGAACATGCCAGGTCATTTCCTTTCAGTGCAATTGTATACAAATCTACACAAACTTAAGTCCCTCTGAGTTTAGTGGAGTTTACTCCCAGTTAAGTGGTTCTAGTATTGCAGCCTCAATCAATGGGCAGACACAAGAACAGACTATAGAAGAAATGAGAACTCATTCCCTTCCTGTCCTCTCCAACATCCAACATTGCTACACTCAAGACAAAATACTGCCATCACTGAAATTAAGGTGTTAAATTGTCCGTAAGCGGTTTGGTCCATGAAGAAGTTCTTATCATGCTTTGCTCTCTGTGAATCAATCCTTTCAATTAAGGTAGCTGGGGGAAATAATGATGTTTTTATTTGCAATTACAGCTTTAAATTAGGATCAATAGAGATGACTACAGCCCTACCATACCAAAAGTACTGAGAGTTTAGTAGGCTTTTCTATTCTTTCTTTCTTTCTTTCTTTCTTTCTTTCTTTCTTCCTTTCTTCCTTCCTTCCTTCCTTCCTTTCTTTCTGAAGAGCTGAAATAAAAAAAATCTACATTCTAACACCAAAAATAAGAAATGGGTAGAGGCAGCAAGATCTAATAAGAACTAAAGCAAGTGGAGGATTCAACCTATCCTCCTGTTTCTTTTTCTTTTCTTTCTAGGCTCTGATCCAGTAGAGACTTTCTACCTCTGGTTGTAGCCCTAGAAGTTCACCATGATAACGTCTGGACTGAAGATGGATGGACACCCTGCGAGGTCAAAGTTGTGGAAGAGAGACACAAGCTGTCACATTTCCTCTTTGACCTTGGATACAAATTAATAACCTTCTGACAATTACTTATTTACAATTGGATTTATCATTAGATTTATTTATTAAAATATTTATATGCTACCCTGTATCCAAGGATCTCTGGACAGCTTACAATAAGATCAATTTAAAACAATAAAAAACAACAATAATTTAAAATATTAAAAACACATTAAATATGGTCATCATTTAAAAACCAGACAATTAAAAACTGGTTAGAACAATTCTAAACAGTGCAGCCTTAAGGCATGTGCAGTCTGGATAAAGTCAGTTAGGCATGAAGTCTTTATTAAAGAGCCAAGTTTGACTTGGTGCTGAAATGAACCCAACATTGGTGCCAATCAGGCCTCCAGGGGGAGGGAATTCCACAACTGGGGTGCCACTGCAGAGATAGGCTATTCCCATGTCCTCCCACTGTGTACAGGTATTTCTCTTACTAGTGGGACATAGAAGAGGGCCTCTCCAATAGATCTCAGTTCTTGAGCAGGCATATATATATATATATATATATATAGAGAGAGAGAGAGAGAGAGAGAGAGAGAGAGGTGTTCCCTCAAATATCATTTAGGTCATTAAATGTTATCATCAACATCTTGAATTCAAACCAGAAATATACTGGATTATTATTTGCCTACATCTGAAACTTTATTAAAATTGATGCAGGCCTGATGGTTGGCAGGAACCAACATCCTCAGACACAGCCCACAGGTATTAATAGTCTCTGTGGGCCCATTTCCCATACTCCATAGTGATTGGGCTGTGTATGCTTATGTGTGTGTGTGTATGCATGCATGTGCATACCCACCTTCACCCAGACCGCCTTCACTAGGATCTTCACTTTCCAGCAGCCAAACACTTTAGAAGTTGGGGCTAGGATGCTCAAGTGGAACAACACTTCCTCAGTATGGTGTAGTTCCACTCCCAAGGCTACTTTCAAGATGGAAGTAGAGTTGGCTACCCACATATGTCCATGGAGGAAATTCTTCCCTCCACCGTCCCTCCCAGGTTTGCCAACAGGAGCAACCCGACACATTCTGGACAAATGCTTTAAGTGACTGATAAACAGATGCTGAGTACATGAGTAGTGACATGGTTTTGTAGAGAAGAGAAGAGGGGGAAAAAATAGAAGAAATGAATGACTCCCTAGACACTTGGAGATTATCACATACAGCTGAAACCATGTCAGAAGATCATGAGAAGAACAGGAAGGGGCAGGATTATCAGACAACAATGTCCTCTAGCATCCCTTGGCAGCCATGAGTAAGGCATCCCTTTCTATTATCAGCTTGTCCCCATCAAGACAAAAGGGAAGCCTCATCTGTGGCAGTGCTATGCCCCCAGAATGGCAGAAGGGTGCGGGCATCTGGAAAGGTCACCCTTTCTGTTCTCCTCCCATTCTTCTGATGTGGTTTGGAACATTTTTTTGCTGTGTTCCACCACGTCTGATAATCTCCTTTGTCGTAATAGTTAGAAGAAATTCCCTCTTATTCAAACATGCAGAGATGCTCCTGAGAGTTGATATCTTCTCTTCATATTCAGGATGAACAGTGATCCAAGACATTTTGCTGTGTTAGGCAGCATAGCAAATCCATCCACTCCCATTGACAAGTTATACAGCATTCAAAGGTCACCAAGTTCAAGTGCCTCTTCTTGGAAATAAAAATCAGAGCTGGCAAAAGTTATCATCTTGGATTGGAATTCCCAGAATTCCCTAGCAAGTATAACCAGTGAGGATTCTGGAAATTGGTAGTTCAAAAATAATATCTTCAAGCTGTCATCAAAATACAATGAAGGCAGCTATACAATTAGAGTAGCTGGGGGAAATAATGATGTTTTTCTTTGCAATTGCAGCTTTATTTGCAATTACAAACAAGGTAAATTAAATGACTTAAGTTTGTTCCTGTTGTTTTGTGTCTTAGAGTCAACTCCAATTTATGGTGACCCTATCTTAGGGTTTTTGTTTGTTTGTTTTTGCAAGATTTATTTAGAGGAGGCTTTCCATTACCTTTAACTTAGGCAGAGAGGATAGGACTTGCCCAAGGTCACCCCCATATGTTCCCATGGATGAGACACCACACTCTGTCTAATGATACCTGTCAGGAGTGGGGTTTGCTCAATCTACAGTACTTCTAAATGTGTCCTCCAAATTAACATTTTTTTCCAGAAACTCAGAATGGCACTAGTGAAAATACATTTGAAATCTCAAAGGTGCTACAAGATCCCTTTGCATACTGATATTTGAAAACTCTGTTTCAGTTAGCTTATATATACCTAAATGGCATGTGAATCTGTGTATTTCAGTCAGTTTCTAAGGTACTTTCTAGCACAAGTGCTGTCTGATTTTTATTAATGTTTTGGAAATCTTTGTTTTGGAATAAATGCCCACACGGCACAATGGAAAAGCCAAAACATCAGATTTTGAGGTTTAGTCATTCTCTGCTTATTTTATAGCTGCTTGAGGACTCTGATGATATCAGTCAAGTGTGGTTAGCTGGGTTATGTTTCAGTTGAATGTATCCCTCATAATTATGATTGCTTAAGAAAGTCATCATTCATTGTAGACTGAAGGGAACTTCTATCCCAAACAAACAAGCTCTTATTTCTGTTTATCACTGTGCATTGACCTCAGACATGATGAGGCTGAGGTTACTGGGGGCAGGAGGGGGAGCTGGGCTTGTTAAAGTAATTACTACCATACTAGCTACATTACCTATTTGTTTCATTACTGAGATGGAGCAAAGGCACACAGTCCCTCTACTGGATTCCTTTAGTGCAGCACAGGGGTTAGGTAGGCAACATAATTGATGTAGCCATGCCTTTAGATTAGGCTGAATCTACAAGGGATAGGTAAAAAGTTGTTTCATTCTTTTTTTTTTCCTTAAAAAAAAAGAACTTGTAATTGACAGATCCTTTCATCAAGGTTGAGGACTTTCAGTGCTTAGCTCTTAAAAGCCTAGTTTTGAATCCCTGTGTACTCAGCCATGTTTGTGATGGTGAATTGGGGCTATTACTTCTTTTTCCTAGTGGGGTCTCCATCTTTAACATCTGCATATCAGACAAATACAACACAGCAGAGCCAGGGTGGTTTAGTGGTTTGAGTGTTGGACTAGGACTTTGGGAGACCAGGGTTCAAATCCTCACTTGGCAATGGAAATCCACTTGGTGACCTTGGACAAGTCACACCTCTCTCAGACTCAGAGGAAGGCAATGGCAAACCCCCTCTGAACAACTCTTTCCAATAAAACTCTGAGTTGCCATAAGTCCAAAATGACTTGAAGGCAACAACAAACAACATGGTACTCCCCTTGTTGGGAAGAGCTATATCCAATGCATGGGACCAGTGCAGATGGGTGAGAATATTGTTTTGGTTTTTTTCACACACAAAAAGGACAATAATAAAAATCTTAACAATATTCTCAACTTTTTCCACTAAGGAGATAGAGAGAACTTGAGGGTTTTGTTTTGTTTTTTAGATGGAAACTATCAAATTCATTTATTCCTAGTTCTTATACTACAATTCTTGTACACAAAAACAGGGACAAAAATGGTGTTGAACAAAAATAAGCAAGTATGAGCATCCTGAGAAACTCAGCTTTCATTTAAAAAAAAAAAACACTCCAAAATTGTGAGGCTAAAAATTTATAGCCATCTACCTTGGAGTATGTTTAATTGAACTTAATGGGGCTTACTTCTGTGTAAATGTGTATCATTTGTACTATTAAAAAGTGAAGTTTTAATGGACATGCCTGAATAAATATGCTTCAGAATAGTAACTTCAAATTAAATAATGAGTATAGTAGGACCCCTGTATCTACTGACTCATTATCTGCTGATTCAATTATACAGCACACCTACCATAGAGTCTCCCTAGAAAATGCATCCTCTCTATTCATTTTCTAGGTTCTCCAAGGTAACTCTATGGTATTTTAAACCAGAAGTCCCATTATTTTCAATAGTGTTCGCTATTATCCATGGTTTTCGGTATCCATGCCCCCCCCCCGAACCCATCCCCAGTAGATACAGGGATCCTATTGTAATTTGCTGCCCTTTCATGGAATCCAAAATCTGTTCTCTAATACTATCTAATGATGGGATGAGTCCGGCTGACTTTCAGAACAGAGTTAAAGGGACACATGACGATTTAACTTGGATCAGTAACATTGCATTGTTGTTGTTGTGTGCCTTCAAGTCATTTCTGACTTACAGTGACCCTCAGGTGAAACTATCATGGAGTTTTCTTGGCAAAATTTGTTCAGAGAAGGTTTGCTGTTGCCTTCATCTAAGGCTGAGAGAGTTTGACTTGCCCAAGATCACTCAATGGGTTTCATGGCAAAGTGTGGATTCGAACCCTGGTCTCCAGAATCATAGTCCAATGATCTAACCACTATACCATGCTGGCTTTAACACCTTTGTTGCAAAGTTTAAATACTGCAATGAAATGCTAGATGGATAGTGAAAGCAGAGGGTTTTTTGTGTGCTGTTACTGAAATTGTTCACTCAGACTGGCGTGATACTAAAGATAAGCTGAACACTGTTCCAGACCTGCATGACCAGGGCTGGTTTAAGGAATTTTGGAACCCTCTGCAACACTTTATTTTGGGGGGCCCATATGTTTATCTCATGTCAATGTAACCTAACCTAACCTTTTCACAGTACAGGATATTCAGATTATCACTAATAATGTTTTTTGCAGCAGGTGGGTTATAACACCCACACCCACACACACACACAATGGCGGGGGCCCCTGTAGCTGCAGGTGCTGCAGGGCCCTTAAACCAGCCCTGTGCACAATAAATGATGCTGTGAGTGATGGGCTGACTTTGATGGCTTCCATGGTTTAGAAGCCAGAAGTCTTTGCATCTGGCACGAGATGCCAGGACTCTGTGTATTGGGGGGTGTGGGGTGTGAGCCAGTGGCAATATAAGGCCTGTCCATCCCTCCACCCTCTGTTGATCCCTCTTTGGATCATCAGTATTAAAACTCACCCTTCCAGCTCCAGTGCAGAGTGAATTTTGCTGGTTACCTTGAGGCAGATTAGGAATGTTCCCCCCTTTACCTGTATCCCCCCCAACCCCATACTGTATCTGGGGGACTTTGACAATTAGCTATGGATGGTGTTGATAAATAGGCTCTCATTTAGCAGGTAGTGGGAGTAGAATATGAGTTTTGGTGTATACCTTTGCACCCTCTCCTTCGCAGCCAGAAACAATTAATTTGAAAACTTCTTTCCACCTGTCATGTGGATTTTACAGGAGAGAACAGAAAGCTTTACCATTGACCTGTTCCTTATCCATCAAATGCTTTGATTTATATTTCAGTCATGAATATTACAATGCCCTCTTCGAGATTTATTTCTCAAGACAGAACTGTATTATTTGGTTTCTTGTTACAGCTCCTGTTGTATTAAAGAAATAATGGCCTTGTTAATCCTGTTAATTTTGTAAACAACATTGTCATTGTAACTTAAAATAATTGTTTAGGTAATCATTCATCAAACTCCACCTTACCATTAAGGGATTGTACAGGTATATCATTCAAATCATACCCTTGTTGGTTTGGTTACAGTTTTGCTTTTCATTAATGCCAATGGACTAGAAATACATACTATCCCCAAATGTTCTAAGGCAATTCTAAATTATATAAGTCCCCCCCTCCTACTCTCTTGCCTCCTTCTCCTATCTGTCTGAAATGTTTGATTTTGAAGGGAGATTTGTTTATAATGTGTATCTTGAGAGACAATTCATTTGAAAAATGAGTATTAGGAAGCATTAAAATGGGCTTCACTGTTGGTTGTTTTCATTCATACCGAGCATCTAAATTAATGAGGGTGTTGTTGTTTTTTTTACCATTTTATTGCCAAATTTAACATTTCTAGGATGGAGGACCATCGCCTCCCAAAAATAGTACTCTACTGTGAATTCGCCACAGGTCAGCATAAGAGGGGCGCTCCAAAAAAAACGAGACAAGGACTCCCTGAAACAACATCTCAGGCTTGGCCAAATTGATCACCAACAATGGTCCGCCCTGGCCTCACATCGGGAGGCATGGAGATGCACTATCCACAATACTGTAGCCTTATTTGAGAACTCACACCGAACAAGTCTTGAAGAGAAACGACAACGCAGATAGAATCACAACCCAGAAATATCACCCAAGGAGACCTTCTGCTGTGCTTTCTGCAACCGGACTTCATCTCGGATTGGCATTTTTAGTCATCAGCATGCTTGCAGAAAGCGCACTGATTTTCTTCGTTTGTGAAGAAAAGCCAGAGGAGGTAAATGCTGAAACTGAAAGCTTGAATGATATGGTGTGCCACTGTGACATGATAAAGTCTTTTCTGTCTCTACACAGCCTTTATTATTTTGTGTTTATTTCTGTTACCACATGAGTCTCCTCTCAAACAATTCTGGACATTTTTGAAAGCATTGTGAGTAGAGTACCTGCAAAACCTGTGAGCAAAGATAGCCATTGGATGGATGTGTGCATGTGCTCAAGACAAAGGTGATTTTCCCACCTTCGCCTATTTGCAGTAACTACATCATCTGTCAGGATCCAGCATGCTGTAATGGTTTGAGTATTGGACTATGACTCAGGAGACCAGGGCTCGAATCCCTTCTAGGTCATGAAAACCCACCGGGTGACCTTAGGTAAGTCACACACTCTGAGCTTCAGAAAGTTAGTAACATGTCGGGTAGACAATATGACTGTTAGCTGAATTTGTAAATGACTGACCAAATCCAAAGGATGTTCACCAATGGCTCCTCTTCATCCAGGAGAGAAATGACTAGTGGGGTGCCACAGGGTTCTGTCCTGGGCCCAGTGCTATGCAACATCTTTATCAATGACTTGGGACTTTTACAAACAAACCTTAAATCCGGAAGAAGCCATTGGGAGAGGAACGCAGCTGCTCCGTGCCAGGGGGCAGTTTCTGACAACGACGTCCCTCTCGCATTACCCTTCATGTTTCTTCCGTGTCGCATGGAAGGAAAAGGCACCAGTTTTTATTCATGAAGAACTTCCATGAATAAAAAGTGGCGCCTTTTCCTTCCATGCGACACAGAAGGAACACGGAGGGTAATGTGAGAGGGATGGCATCGTCAGAAATTGCCCCCTGCCACCGAGCAGCTGTGTTCCTCTCCCAACGGCTTCTTCCAGATTTAAGGTTGGCCTGAAAAAGTCCTTGGATGAAGGAACAGAGGACATGCTTATCAAATTTGCAGAATACACCAAATTAGGAGGGGTAGCTAATACCCCAGAGGACAGGATCAGAATTTCTAACAGATTAGAAAATTAGACCAAAACTGACAAAATGAATTTCAACAGGGAGGAACGTTGTTTAACTACTTGGGCAGTAAAAATGAAATGCACAGGTATAGGATGGTGACACCTGGCTTGATGGCAGCACATGTGAAAGGGATCTGGGAGTCATAAGACATTTTCAGATGTCCTAAATATGGTGAGACAGATCGCAAAAGGGCTTTACTTTCAGACAACGACGTTCCCATCCCATTATGCCCCCATGCTGGTTCCGTGCTGCCTGCGCTCCTTTTTATTCACAACGTAAGCTGTGAATAGATTGCCCATTCCATTTCTATCATGGAATGATGGGCTAGTGAAATGGTGCCCCATTATGCTGACGCGATGCAGCATCACTGGGGGTCCATGCCAAACACTTCCGGGTGTGATTGGGACAAGGGAGTAAGTGACACACTTTTTTGTATCCTCCCTGGGTTGCTTGTATTTTTTTAACTGTGTTTTTGTGCTTGGTGTCACTTTTTGAAGTTTCTTTTGCTTTTTATTTTTGAATTTCCCCTGCACTCATTCTCTTGGGAGAATAGCTGGGAACTCAAACCAGGAAGTAAATGGGGCTCTATTTGAGCTCTATTCACACCTGGGCTGCCAAGGGGAGGGGGCGGTCATGCAAAAAGGTTGGTCTGAAACATGGGGTTATTGTGCTGGGACGGGAGGGGGGCGGGAGAGAATATAGTGAGATGGGGACACTTTTTTTGTCCCTGTCTGATAATCTGCTTAGTGGACCACAAGCTGAACATGAGTCAACAGTGTGACATGGTCGCTAAAAAAGCCAATGTGATTCTGGGTTGCATCAATAGGAGTATAGTGCCTAGATCAAGGTAAGCAATAATGCCATTCTATTCTGTTTTGGTCAGACCTCACCTGGAATACTGTGTCCAATTCAGGGCACCACAATTCAAAAAGGATATTGATAAGCTGGAACATGTCCAGAGGAGGGCACCAAGTGGTGGCAGTTCGGGAAACCATGCCCTGTGAGGAGTGTCTTAGGCACCTGGGTATGTTTAACCTGGAGAGGAGAAGGTTGAGAGGTGACATGATAGCTGTGTTTAAATATTTGAAGGGATGCCATACTGAGGATGGAGCAAAGTTGTTTTCTGCTGCTCTAGAGACTAGGACACGGAGCACTGGACTACAGGAAAAGAGATCCACCTAAACATTAGGAAGAACTTCCTGACATGAGAGTTGTTTGGCAGTGGAATGCGCTGCCTGGGAGTGTGGTGGGGTCTCCTGCTTTGGAGGTTTTTAAACAGAGGCTGGATGGCCATCTGTCAAGAGTGCTATGAATGGGTATTCCTGTGTGGCAGGGGGTTGGACTAGATGTCCCCAGTGGTCACTTCCAACTCTATGTTTCTATGATTCTAACCCTATGACTGTTTAGCCTTAGGGTCACCAGAAGCAACTTGAAGGCAAACAACAACAACCACTGTCACCAGGTTAAGATTAATACAGTTTATTTGTTTGACAGTTTAAGAAACTACTGTGACTCAGACTCCTATCTACATTTTATTAGTTAGGAGCAATATCACTGTTCTTTGAGATTGTTTTTCCTTGTATTCCACTCCTCAGTTTACCTCAGTTTGAAGACTCTATTACATTAATTATGCAACTGAAGCATGTACTGTGTGTATTTCCTTTACTTCAGTTCACTTGCCTCTTTTTTTTATGCCACTATATTGCTAATGGATTGATAAATGTGCCAGGTGGGGAATGAGGAGATGGGAAAGCAATCTTGATTTAATTGTATGCACGAATGCATCAAGTTCATTTCTACATACTGTATTACTGATGTGCAAATGCATTCTTGTGCATTGGTAAATCAAGACTCAAAAAGTGTCTTGACTGAATTGGGTATATGATCACATCAAGGCCAGATGAGGCTGCATGTTTTATCAATGTATATCTATGTGCTGGCAGTGTGTGAGAAAGGAAACATGTGAGGGACCTGAAAGTGGAAGCAAAACGTTATTTTCATTGTTGCGGACTGGCGGTCAATAATTTTTTTTCCTTCTCTATAAAAACAGTAAAAAATAAAATTAAAAAAACCTGAGCAATTACCAACCATTACATGACATCAGTACTAGAAAAAAGTTCTAGAACAGATATTAAACAGTTGCTCCATGAATGCTGTTCTCCAAAAAGCCTAATAGATCAGGGGAATGTTGTAGATGTAGCGTATCTTCATTAGGAATTGAAATATTCAAATATAGTTGGAAAATTATTGAAAAGTGTTTCTTGAGTGTTGGGATGACCCTGACAACGAGGATCCTAGACTGACAAGAATCTGCAGAATTTGGGACTCATTCTATGCAAAATTCAAACATTTTTTGTTCAAGAAACAGTCTTTTTATGAGCAGAAAAAATGTTGTTTCCTGTGCAGAAGCATGGGGTGGGGGGAGGTAAAGAAGCCAATGCAATTCTAGGCTGCAACAAAATAAGCAATAGTAACACTCTATTCTCTTTGATGGGCAGCATAGTTTATGAAATATATCAACAAACTGAAATGTGTCAAAAAGCAAGCCAACAAAATGGTCTGGAAACCAAGCCCTATGATGAATGGCTGAGGCAACTGGATATTTTTATCCTGCAGTGAGACTACTGAGAGGTTAAAATGAGGACCATTTTTAAATATCTGAAGTTCTGTCATGTGGGAGATGGAGTGATCTCATTTTATGCTGCTCCAGAGGATAGGTCCTGAAGCAATGGATTGAAATTACATAAATTATTTTTTTTTTATTAAACATTATGAAGAACTTCTGTTCAACAGAGGAACAGACTTCTTCGGAGAGTGTTGGGCACTTCTACATTGGAGCTTTTAAAAACATCTCAGGAGGCTATCTCCACGAATTACTGTATCAGAAGGGGGGTGGACTAGACAGCACTTGTAGTCTCTTCCAGCTCTATGATGTTTTGTTTCTATGTGCTGACACAGTGTTTTGTTCATCAATAAAGATGAAGACAATAAAGAATCCTTAATATACCCCTTCCACTTTAGAAATAAGACCAGATGATTTGCACTACAATTCTGGTGGTAAAACAATGGAAAGGATTGAAAAACATGCAAAATAGGATCAAGGCTGACTCAACACTCAGGCTGTCAGACCTGGGTCATAGGCACTAGTGAGTTGGGCATCCAGATTGAAAAGTGGTTAGTGGAAAGGCATTGAACATAAGGCAGGACCATAGAACAAGTCAGGTATCAGTAGCAAAGGAGAAATTAGGGATGCAATTCTTCACTAGTTTTCTTTGCAAACGAAGTAACAGGTATTTTTTTTTTCAGTTTTTTTGCCCATTGCGAGAAAGTCTTTGAAACTACACCAATTGAAGCCTATTCACAATTCAGGACTTATACTGCATAAAATAAGTATTTGCTCTGCACAGATAATGTTGTTTTCTGCAGAAAACAACCTCATGTGAATTTTGTGCAGAATAAGGCCCAAAAGGCAAAGATTCTCACCAGTACAGGCTTCTTTTAGGGTTTCTCAATACACACAGACACACTGACATTTATGTGAAGAGTATCTCTCGGTGTGTGTGTATATGGACACACACACTCCTTCCTGCCCAGGAGATACCAATGGCCAGCAAGGGAAGTAGAGTCAGACCAGATCTAGAAAGTTCTTCATTGAGAGGCCCCATTTATACTACTCACCACATGGGATGCTAGTCAGTCATTCCTGGCACAAGCCAAGTTTAAAAGAACTTAACACACTTTGGCCAAGACTTGCGAAAAGAAAAGAAACAGAAGCCCTTCTGGAATGTTATCAAATGTTGTATTTTACAATCTAGGGAATGGTGTGATGAGAGGGGTGAACTGCAGGGTTCACAAACCTTTACATAGTTCAGTAGACATTATAAACAAGACAAAAGATAAAACAGAATGAAGACTGCAGGATAAGGCTCATTGTTGTTACCCAGCCAGTTATTTTCTGAAAGCAGCAATAAAATAAAGGGAGTAATGAGGGGACATTTAGCTTTATAAACTTCTTTTTCTCTTGTACTCAGAATGTCCTAGGCAAGCCATTACTAATTGCCTTGACAACAAATTCCAATTCCATTTAAGTATGAGCTTTCCAAAATGAACATGGCTACTAGCTTTAATACTCCTGTGAATGTTGAGCCATCTGTAAAAATACTGCATGAAATCAGTATTCTAACTTCAATTCTGACTTCCAATACTAGGATGCAAGTTTTGGGGATCTCATCCATCAATCAACACCATGTTAATTCCTCTTATTAAAGCTGATAATGACAGCTATATATTTCTGCATGCAACAATTGAGGGTTCCCATAGCAGATTGGGAGAAAGTGATGGGTCCAAATACAGTCATCTCACCCTGGCGTCTCAGGTTCACCAGCATGATGGATCAGGCTGGCAGCTGGATGACATCACATAATACCAGCATGGATCTAGCAACTACCATAAACAGAAGTAATGGGGGTGGGAGGAGAGAGCTCAATCCCTTTCTCCAGCCTCTCTCCCTGCCCCTCTCTCTGGATTCCTGCAATTCCTGGGGCAAAATTGGTTAAAGACAGAAATCGATTACAGCAAGCTCTAGAGAAAGCAATCATGCTTCTTCAGTTTACAGTCTTTAGCCAATTATCAAGGTACCCTGACTAGATCTGTGGGTGACCCAGCATTTTAAAGATACCGATTAATCTTCAAGTATCTCCCAGTTGAAATTACATCCTACTGTGCCTCTGACAATTATAAGCAAGCACATCAACTTCATTTACAGTTTTGTTCTTGCAATGTGAAGCCCTGAGGAAGGGTTAGATGAAATCAACATACTGCCATTAAACTTTAGCCATAGATCAATGGGAGCATGAAACCCTTTGCCAAATAGGATAAGAAACCTGTTAAATTCATATCCCTGTTGCAACAAAATGCTATTCTGCCAAGTGGGCTCTTTGGTTCTTTATAATTCATCATGAAGCATCCACCGATAGTTTATGATTTGGTAAGAGATACAAAAACCATCCTGTATATCTTCTTATTTGTTTGTATACAAAACTGTGCACTTAAAAGGTGTTAATACTTTCATCATGTTATTGTCTCTGGATTTTTCCAATTATTTGTTCATTCTTAAGAAATGCATTGTTTTGACAGATTCATTTCTTTAATAGCCTATATGAACATCCAGTGTATATGAACACTCACACAGTGAAAAATAGAACATTAACAGTTTATGAGTTTAACATCAAATATAATAATCAGAGTCCTCAGGCAGACCAAGATGAAGCAATAGAAATAAACACAAAGCCACAGAACAAGGCATAAGCCATGAAAAATCTGTTCCTCATTTGCTGAGTGTACCTGGAGAGAGAAGAAGACAAAGGCAAACCACACTGAACAAATTCTGCCATGTGAAAACCCTCTGATAGGTTCACCTCAGGGTCACAATAAGTCAGAAATGACTTGAAGGCACACAACAACACAACAACAACAACATGTAGCTGCTCCAACATGCAATAGGAACCTGCCCTTAAAATTTGCAGGAAGTAATATTTCTGTTCAAAGTGTCAGATTCATTATAACATTTTCTTGGGCTTTATGAACTTGAGCTTTATCAACAGAAAACTTGTGGAAAATCATGCAGTCCTCCAGATGTTTTTGGACTGGAACACCCACTATTCCTGAGTCTCTGAATAGATCAGATAGGATTCTGATATACGATACATGAAACCAGAAATTTTTTAAAAAAAGATCTTGTCCATTTTAAGGGGGAGGATAGAATTGGGCCTTCTGGTCAACACAGGCCTCTTAGCCATGAAACACGTAAACCCTGGTCCCTCCATAAAATATATTATCTATCTATCTATCTATCTATCTATCTACCTATCTATCATCTCCTCTGATCTTTCCATAAAACATCTGGAGAAATTTGATGTGTGTGTGTGTGTACATTGAAATAGCTCAAGATTTTCCATATTTTCCTTATCTTGTTTCAGTCATTAATCAGAATGAAGACTAGGACTTGGAATGGCACAATGAGGAACTAGACAAGACCCTGAAGTGTAAAGATATACCATTGAATGCTAAAGTTAGCATTGTCCATGCCATCAAATTTCCCATTTCTATGTATGGTTGTGAAGTTGGGCAGTGAAGAAAGCTGATAGGAAGAGAATCAACTCATTTGAAATATGGTATTGAGGAAGACTTCTACAAATACTGTGTATGGCTAAAAAACCAAAAAACAAATCAATGAGTCCCAGAGCAAATCAAGCCTGAAGTCTCCCTCAAATCCAAGATGACGAAACTGGAACTGTCATACTTTGGCCATATCATAAGAAGACATGACCCACTAGAAAAGACAATAATTCTTGATAAGGTAGAAGGCAAGAGGAAAAGAGGAAATCTACACTCCAGATGGATAGACTCAATCAAGGAAGCCACATTCCTGAGTCTGCAAGATCTGAGCAAGGCTGTTCATGATAGGGTGACTTGGAGGTCTCTCACTCATAGGGTTGTCATAAGTCAAGGTGAACTTGATGGAAGTTAACAACAATGTGTGTGTGTGTGTATTGCTCGCTCGCTCTCTGGAGATTTTCAGACGCGTTTTTCAGCGTCTTGCCGCGCAAGCAGCCTCCGGAGCAGTAACGAGGCTGCTGCGCGGCAAGGGGTCCATTTTGGATGACACCTTTCTCTCTCGGCATCGTCCGTGACTCTTGCAGCTAGCATTGGAGGTGGCCGCGCTGTTTTTTACTCATGGACAACTTCCGTGAGTAAAAAAACAGTGCGGCCGCCTCCAATGCTAGCCACAAGAGTCACAGACAATGCCGAGAGAGAAACGGTATCATCCAAAATAGACCCCTTGCCACGCGGCAGCCTCGTTACTGCTCCGGAGGCTGCTTGCGTGGCAAGATGCTGAAAAACACGTCTGAAAATCTCCTCTCTCTCTGTATATATAGAGAGCAGGGAGAGGGGGAGAAAGAGAAGAGAGAGAGAGCAAAACAATATATATATTGAGAATATATATATATATATATATTCTCAAAAATGGCATATTATAGGGATTGATGACCAACCCAAGAAATAACAAGACCAGACAAAATGTATTGGATTGAAATATGGGCCACTTTATTTAATATATCACTTATTTACATCTATTCTTTTGGAAGTGCAAGAAGGGGTAAAACACCTACTGTGGGAGTAGCTGGAGCAGGTGGCCTCACCCAGACCTAACTGCTCAGCTTTCCCTGTGTGAAACACCTGAACCCCATGGGATCCCATAAACTGGGTTGTCCCCAGCCAACCATCTACTGGAAGTTCAACCAGAGGCTGAGACCCTCATGTTTCATGACCTCTAGTGAGGGCCAAACCCTCTGGCCAGCCCCAAGGACATTCTCCTTCCCTACTCCCATGTCACATGACACATAAGGATAGTTCCAGAGATCTGTTCTATGCCAAACGGTGCCATTCACCAAACTCCACCTTTCTCCCCTCACTACCTGCCACAGATAAAGGAAGAGTGTCTGCTTAGCCACTATCCCTGATCAGGCTGGCCCCACTCCTTGCTGCAAATCCCCAAGGAATATCTGGTTCACCTCTTCCTATAGGTGGACCCTGTCAGACTTATATAACTCAGCCCTTTGATTTATACTATCAGCTGATGAGGCAAAAATTGTCCCCACCACTTGGCCATAGTATTGCAAATTTCTCTGTTTCCCCTTTTGTGGGCAATGTCTATGCACCATGGGTCTCCCTCCCCAGGCCAAATCTGCAGTGGCATAATGGCCGAGCACATTATGACTACTCCTGGCCATGAAGACCAAATTTCCCCATTTTGTTTATGGCCTGGATGATGAGGGCTTTGCCCTCGAGCAAACCTAAGTCATTACCACCCAGGTGAATCACTAATATGTGTGGTGGAGATCCACTGTCCTACCCGAACAGTGCTGGCAGAAGGCCATGCCACTGATTGCCTCTCTTCCCCAGCTGTTCTACCAAGGCCAAATCATCCAATCCCAGGTAGGACCCAAAAAGCCCCATCTAAGCCTGTCGTGCCACCCAATAAACAAACTATGGCTGCAGATCAAGACACAGTGCCATGGCCTAGAATGTAGAATCTGTAAGATATAAAAGAAATCAACAGTATTAGTTTTGGAGGGGTTAGACATACCAACGACCTCCACTGTCCAATTCTCCTAATTATGAGGCCATTGATGTGGCCCCAATTCTAAATAAATGTGTTCCAAATTTAATCCCTGCATAGTTAGAGCCCTGGAGGTAACAGACCAGAACTAGTACTTAATCAACTGAGACTTATCTCATGGCAAAACAGAGGGCCATGATGATTAACTCTTGCCTTAACATTTTTGCCTAAAACCCTGACAGGTTGCTACAGATCTGGAGCCAAATTACTTCTCCATCCCTTTATGATCTGACTTAGATCTGCAAATTTTTAAAGAAACCTGCTGACTGTCCCATTCAAGGTCTTGGAACTCGAAGGCCCAACCTGACCTGTTTCCCTTTGAGAGAAGTAGCAGCTTGCTGTTATGTAGGGCCCCCCAAAAGGTGGTAGGTTGCTGCAGCATGAAAAAGGAGAGTTTATAAGCAGAATTGCAAAAACTCTACCACAACCCTCCTAAACCCCAAAGGATGGCTGGGGAAAGAGGTTGCCTATCATTGAGCACGTACCCCACTCCCTGGGCTTCCAAGGTTTTATGCACTCTGACATCCCCAGTTGTGACCAAGAAACCATGAGCTTTACTCCAGAAAGCCAAGGCAGACAGGTGGGCCCTGATGGACTGTGGAGCCAACAGCCTACCCCTTAGGGACACACAGTGCTACAGCAAGTGGGTACGGGGACTAGAAACACATCACCCAAACGCTCTGCTTTCCTGAGTGTGTCAAATTCCTTCACAGCCTTGATGTAAGCCCTCCTAGTACTGGCAGCCAAAGGCATGCTAATGGCCTTGATGACCTCACGCTTCCAAGATCCAAAAGGTCCTCTGGCATTGAGTCTGGCCTGGAGACTATGTCTAAAACCAACTGTCTAAAGTGTTTCACCTGCATGCGGGAGAGAGCATTGGCTAAGCTGTTGTCCACTCCTACAATGTGGATCACAGTGAAAAGGATATTATGTGTTAAGCATTGGAGAGTAAATTCCCTAACTAACTTCATAACTCATTGTGATTTTGACTTAAGGGAATTAATAGCTTGCACTGTTGCTATGTTGTCACACCACAAATGGATGTATGCATTGTATAGTTCGTCAGCCCATATCTTAACTGCAACCAAAATGGTGGAAAAAAAACTCTTAAAAAGTCAAGCCAGTAGTGATGCCACCAATCCAAGGGCCAAACTTGTGTGCACCACCTCCCCCTGAAAAAACCATGAACCCCAAGGATCCTGCAGTGTCTGAGGACACCTGACGTGCATCCCTATGTTGTAATTCCTCTCTCCAGAATGAAATTCCATTATTGCCTGTTAGAAATTCCTGTATACATTTAAGTCATCTCTAGCACTCCTTGCCATCCTGATCATATGGTGAAGCATTGTGATTCCACTGATAGCACCACAAAGCCATCTCAGGAAAGCACGACCTGGTGCTACCACCTTACAAGCAAAGTTCAGGTGGCCAATAAGTTCCTGAAACTTCTGCAGTGTGGCCTTCCTCTTCTGTAGGAACCCTGCTACTCTTTGCAACATGTCCTGAATATTCCCTAGGGGTAACCTACAGAGCTGCTTGACAGTGTCAATCTCAATGCCAAAGAACATTAGTTCTTGTGCAGGACCCTCCATCTTTTCATGGGCCAGAGGCACATCTAGTTCATCCATAAGTGCACTAAATTCCACCAGCAAGAGATCACAGTCACCTTACCCACACCTCCCAATAAACAGGAAGTCATCTAAATAATGGGCAACATCTCTTCACCCTATCTTCATTTTAATGGCCCACTCTTAAAAAAAGGTGCTGAACTTCTCAAAAGCAGTGCATGACACCAAGGATCCCATTGGGAGGGCCAGAGCCATATAAAACAAGATCTCAAATGAGAATCCCAGTAATTCAAAATCATCAGGGTGCATTGTTAACTGGTGAAATGAAGACATTATGTCTCATCTCATTTTACCAATTTCACATCTATTCCATGCTTCCAAATCTGCTTAACTGCTGTGTCAAATGAAGTATATTACACAGTACACAATTCAGCAGGGATGGAGTCATTAATTAATTTCCCCTTGGGGTGAGACAAATGGTGAATGATACTATGTTCACCAGGTGCTTTGTTTTGGCATCATCCCCAAGAGGGAAATCAGAAGGTTGGGAATTGGGGGAGGGGGTAGAAGCCCACAACCCTCCCTCTGCTACCTCCTTCTGGATCTTGTGCCTAAAACTTTGCTCCAAACCAACCACTGATGTCAAATTTTGCGCTCTAAAGGGGTGATGTTTTCCTTGATAGAGAATCTGAAAAGCAAATTGAAAGCCTTCCTTTAACTATTCTGCTGCCCTTCCATTGGGGTAAAGGAAGAACCAGACCACAAGCCTGTCCAGCTTAACTGGAATGGACCATTTTTGCAGGTGGGGGAAAATACCAATGCCTTTTCTTACCCCTTGCTGGTCCTCATTGCCTCTGAGTTGTCCACATCCCTTAGGGCAATTCTGAAAGGAATGCCCTCCACCAAAGACAGAACACTTGTGTTTAAAATTGCAGGGATCAGTGTGCGCACGCACCCTTAAATCTGAACTCCCATCACAGTAGTTTTGGCTGCTGTCCTTAGGGGGCTTAGGGGAATGTAGGTGGGTGTGGCATTTTGTATGAGGTGTCCACTCTGTGACCTTTCTGTCTGAACAGGACATGCTGGGGACATGATCTGCATCCATAACTGGGATTGAATGAAGTCCCAGCACATATTAGGGTGTGTGGCTTCCATTAACTGGAAAGCTTCATTGTATCGCAGCTATGGTGTGAAAAATCTACATAGGAACTGTAAATTATGTCCATGTAACAGATCAAGGCGTAGACTCTTTGAGGTTGCATTTGGGCAATGATGCCCACATAAATAAAGAACCTGGGATCCAGTTGGTGCAGGTCCTATATATTCCGCACTTCTTTACTTGCTCTTTCTCTTGATCATCCAACTCCTCTTTTCTTTTCTTTTCTTTTCTTTTCTTTTCTTTTCTTTTCTTTTCTAATTCATGATATAACAGGGAGAAAATGTCTATGTAGTCTCCCCACAGTATCTTCTCCTAGCTAGCTGGGGGTAATCCAGGCCAATAACTGCCTTGCTGAACTAAGGCCCTCAGTCCCCAATCTAAATGCTGACCATACTGGCTGGTGACCCCAACCCCATCCCAGTTACCCCGGCTCCCTGAACCACTACTGGTCTCTAGCATATTAGAAGTACTGGTGGCTGGCATAGGAGAAGGGCTCCAGGGGTTCCAGGGCAAACTAAGGCCCCCAATTGCCCTGTAGTAGTGTTATGTGACTCACCAGTCATAGCAAGGGAAGCAGGGGTATCTTCCCCTTCCTCCAGGTCCACCATAGGCATCATGGAGTTTTCCTTTTCTTCCCAAGATCTGGATGATCCAGCTCCTTCCTAGTGCATCTCCTGTTCCAGGGCATCAAGGAGTGCCAAGATTTCCTTAGTTATGTTACCCTGTGCCTGCTTTCCTACCTTCTTCAGAGGCTTGCTCTGCTTCCCTTTCTCTGAGGCATGGATCTGGGCCAACACTACTTCAATAATGTCAACTCAATCAACATCAGATGATGGTAACACTTCTGGAGGTGGATGCTTGGGTGGAACTTTTTTTTTT
The DNA here is from genome assembly GCA_030847615.1 of Gambelia wislizenii. NCBI lineage: Eukaryota > Metazoa > Chordata > Lepidosauria > Squamata > Crotaphytidae > Gambelia > Gambelia wislizenii. Next base: position 41,701,579 of record JAUMIR010000004.1, read on the forward strand.
TTTTTGCTGGGCCCTTACCCTCTGAATCCCTTGAACATTTTTTGGGTGCCATGTTGTTTAACACTGCTAGTCCAACATGCAAACCTTTAGCACACAGGTTAACCAATCTATTAGCAGTACCAGTAAAAGTGAATGTGTGTGTGTGTGTGTACAAATGTGTATATACGTATATATGGGTGGGTGGGTGTGGGTATGTGTATGTGTGTAAATGTGTGTATGTGTAAAATAAGACCAAATAACACAATAATTATGTATATATAGTAATTATATAGGTGTTGTATATGCCTTATGTATCTATTCAATATGTATATAAGATGTGGCACATGCCACTAAATTATGTCCATGTAACAGATCAAGGCATAGGCGTAGGTAGGAAAAGGGGCACAGGGTATACAACTGTTGGTTTTATAATATCAGCTGCCTAAGGGCAGTACACAAGGCCTATGTCAAATGGACCCCAAAATTCTTGCCTCAAGCACAAAATAAAAAAGTCTATGTTGTCAGGCAGCCTTGGTCTTTAAAGATCAAGTGGGGGGTAGACTCTGCCTTTAGCAATAGCAATAGCAATAGCAATAGCAATAGCAATAGCACTTCTCTTTCTATACTGCTTATCAGTGCCAAAGCACTCCCTAAGCGGTTTACAACCTGTTAGCTAATTGCCCCCAACAAGCTGTGTACTCATTTTTACTGACCTGTGGAAGGATGGAAGGCTGAGTCAACCTTGGAGCCCTCTGGGATCAAATTTACAGTGTTGTGACTGCAGTACTGGCATTTAACCACTGTGCCACCAGGGCTCCCTAATGCTATCTCCTCCCTGAAACCCTCCTGGATGCAGCAGAAGCCACAGCCTCTCCACCTCCCCACTGCACCCACTGGAGTCTGATAACTGATGGCTGCCTACCCACTTAAAAAAAAACAAACTCTTAAGGCAGGAGCACATCAAGAAATGTCTTCCTCTCTCTGGGTGCATTTACACGGGCAAATATTCCTCTAAATATACCGCAAAGATAGCTCGTAGTTCACACGGGTCGAGGCACAGCATCTCCTCATTCAGAAGGGCGGAAGGTAAAACACCCAAATATAGCGTGGCAGGGCATGTCGCTGTTTTTGCCGGTATATTTGCAATGTAGTGCTTTATTTGCAGTGTAAACTAGCATTCCGCTAAGGGCTACAGCAGAGCTGCACTGTGATTGGTTGCTATGATGCAGGGGTGGGCTTAAAAGAGGGGGAGTGAGGGAGGGGGAGTCAGTAGCAATTAGAGGAAACTTTGAAAAATCCTCTCTGCTATTTTGCAAGCCAGTTTGCAAACAAAAAGGATTCCCAACAATTTTCAGTCAGGAAGCATTCCTTCTCCTCCTCTCTGCTATTTTGCAAGTATGCAAAGCTCGTCTCGTCAGCTGTGATCCTGTGTTTGAGAAAGGGAGAGAAACCATTTCACTAAGGGCTGCAGCAGAGCTGCACTGCTATTTTGACAGTCTGTTTATTTGGCTAGAAACTGCTGTTAAGCAAGGAGAAAAAAACTTTCCATTTGATTTGTGGGCAGAAGCTCGGGGAAGGGGGGAAGAGGCAAAGAGTGACTGCCTCTACGCTGTTAAGCACATGGAGTCGGGGCCAGGGCAGACATTCCTATGGCATTCCTTTGTCTCCTCTCCAATGCTTGGCCATGCTCCCAGCACATTTGGCTGTGTGAATCTCAAAGCGGAAAAAATCAAAGAGCCACAAAATATAACTGTGTAACATATACCATGTAAACTACACATCACTGATGCGGGAAAGCGTTAAAGCGCAACTTAACGCAATAAAACCTGTCGTGTAAACGAGCCCTCTCTCTTTTGAGAAAATTGTTGCAGCACCCCAAAGAAACACTGCTAAACCAAACCAAATTGACTCTCACTGATGGCTCTCACTTGCTAGTTCACTCGCTTCAATCTCAACAGGAGGAAAAGGCTGGGGGAGGCAAGGCCTTAAATACCTCATGCTCCTCCCCCAACACTATTTGTCATGGGGAAAGGTGCCCTGACACTGAATTGACATTGGCTTCCCCTCCCAGGAGGCCATCAAAGCACATCCCCCATGCCATGCTCTACTGTGCTAAGGAGGTGTGGATAATCAATTGCCATAATTCTGCTACTTACAATTGGTAAATTACATCCCAATAAATGCTTGGGAGTAAAGCATTTATTGTGGCCCTCCAGATGTGGCCCTCCAGATATTGCTGGACTGCATGTGGCCCTCCAGATGGTGCTGGACTGCAACACCTCAGTCTGCATAATCAATGGTAATGAATGGTGGGAGTTCCAGTCCAAAAATATCTGGAGGGCTGCATGATTCCTAATCCTGGAACCTGGCACCAGAAGCATGATAATGTTGGAACCAAGGGGTCTCAGCCAAGTGAGATGGCCTCCCATCTGTTTCTCAGCTCCATCTGAGCATTATAACTAGAGCAAGAGAGGGGGATGGATTGAGAGCAGTATTAAGAGTATTGATACCCTTTCCTTAAAGTGTAGCTAGAACTAGTTCTTTGCTCAAGAATACCTAGCTGTGACTCCCCCACCCCCAAGAGCATAGACCTCAGTCACTCACCCAAAGATGGGTAGAAGGCAGATTTATTGTTAAACCTCTGGGTAATTCAATAGTTTGGCAAAAATTTCTGACTATCTGTACTAGAAAGAAAGAGGGAGAAACTGTTTGGCTTTCCCCCTTTTTTCTTTTGGTGGCAATTTGATGTTTGGAAATAAGTCCACTCTCTCCTTTACTTCTACCAGAACCTTTTCCAATGCTCAAACTTCCCTCTAGACCAGCCTCCATCTATAAAACACTCTTCTCTCCTCCTTTAGATTCTCCTCCTTTAAAGACCTACCAACTATTAGGAATGGGAATATCACCAACAGTATGAAAGAGAGGGTCCCTCCCCTCTAACCTCTGGTGTTCTACTGGGCTACATAGGCGCATATCTGGATTTAAAGCCTAATGAACCATTGAAGATATCAATTCTTGCAAGGTCAACTGTATCAGAGAGGAAAGGGGAAAGATCTTCCTTTTTCTCTCTACCTGTGCTCTTTTGTTGGCTGATAACTTCCTAAGAGGAAGGACAAGAAATGATTGCTGATCAGGTGCTATCAAAGGGGGTTCGGAGGGATCAGGGTTGACAGAGAGGCTAGGAGGGAAGTCAGAAAAGTCACTCTGACTTAGATTTGTTCTAGAAGAACTGAAGCTCACATCCAAACCTAATGCATTGTGCTAGAACGGCATCTGTACAGCAAATGCAAGACACTATTTAACACTTGCAAAAATAATTTTTAAAAAAGACACAATGAGATAATTTGTTTGGATGCATCCTTATAATCTACTTCCTCTTTTCATGGAAGCAGAAATAAAGTCAGGGAGTTCTTCTTTGATACCCTACAACTAGCAGAGATGTGATTCTTCTTTAATTTCATTCTTTAAGGCAATAACTAGCAATTTTCTTCCTGCTATGAGAAGTTTTCAAGGACTATTCACAGTTTGCAAATGCTTTTTCCTGGAACAGAAAATGAGGTTTGCTGTGGTGGGGGGGGGATATGAGTTTTTCACAAGATAAGTCTAGAACTCCAAAGATTTTAATCATTCCAGGATCCGCCGTCAGGGTTTTCCAAAACTCAAGAAACATATTTTAAAACCATTTTTCAAATATTTTCAAATATTCTTCCAATCCCTAACTACTGGCAATTATGACAGGCATCATAAATAAGTGTTTTATCTAAGTGATCACACTTCTCAAGTATAGTACAGTTATATGTTATTTTGCAGCTGAACTTGTACAGCACATTTACAATCTTTGGCTGCCTACAAGGGATGTGTGTGTGTGTGTGTGTGAGTGTGTGCACATGCATGTGTGCATTAAAGGATGTTTGATTTGCAGATGTTATTCAAGCTGTTCAATCAATATGTTTCCTTCCTGCCTGATTACTGAGGCACTTATAATGTTCATAGTGCTATTAAGATCTGTTGACCTTTTGCCCACTTCAGGCAGACCAGCAAATTCTGAACCATATATTATTAACAGAAAACTAAATGTCAGGATTCAGATAGAATCATAACACCAGTGAGTGTTTAATTACAAGAAACCAGGCATGCAAAAGAAATCCACTGGATAGATATCTTGTGTGTGCATCTACTTTTGACAGCCTGAACACCAAACTGAAGCAGCCCACTTGGGAAGTGCTGGTACCTCTTCTAGAGTGAAAGAGCCCCTTTCCAAAGTGAAAAGGGCTCCTACTGGATCTTTGGAGGTGATGCATAGAATCTTAGAGTCGGAAGAGACAATGAGGGCCATCTAGTCCAATCACCTGCATTGCAGGAGTACCCAATCAAAGCATTCCTGACAGATGGCTATCCAGCCTCTGTTTAAAAATCTCCAAAGAAGGAGACTCCACCACACTCCAAGACAGTGTATTTCACTGTCGAACAGCTCTTAATTTCTTTCTAATGTTTTGGTGGAATCCATAAATGTGGTTTTTTGAATGGTTTTTTTGTTTGTTTGTTTGTTTTTTGAGGGCTCACACTAAGACTCTAAACTATCTAGTCCATGAGCTGCTCTTCGCTGATGCTGCTGCCCTTGTTGCCCACACAGAAGCAGCTCTGCAGCACCTAACATCCTGCTTCGCAACAGCTGCAGAGCTGTTTAGGCTGGAAGCCAACCTGAAGAAAATGGAAGTTCTTTACCAGCCTGCACCACAGTACGAACACCACCATCCCCACATTTCCGTCGGCAACTCTGTGCTCAAGTCCGTTCAGCAGTTCACCTACCTGGGAAGCATCATCTCCTCAGATGCCAAGATTGACAAAGAGATCGATCACAGATTAGCAAAGGCACATAGCACATTTGGAAGACTTTACAAAAGAGTCTGGAGTAATAAACGCCTGAGGCGAAACACAAAAATCAGTGTATATAGAGCCATTGTACTGTCTATTCTCCTTTATGGGTCCAAAACATGGGTCACCTATTGCCACCACCTACGACTCCTCGAACGCTTCCATCAGCGCTGTTTACGCACAATCCTAAATATATACTGGAGTGACTATGTGATGAATGTTGCTGTCCTTGAGCAAGCAGGGATCACCAGCATTGAGGCCATGATATTGAGAACACAGCTGCGCTGGGCAGGGAATGTTTCCAGGATGGAGGACCATCGCCTCCCCAAAATAGTATTCTATGGTGAACTCGCCACGGGTCAGCGTAGGGTGCTCCAAAAAAGCGATACAAGGACTCCCTGAAACAACATCTCAGGCTCGGCCAAATTGATCACCAACAATGGTCCGCCCTGGCCTCACATCGGGAGGCATGGAGACACACTATCCACAATGCTGCAGCCTTATTTGAGGACTCACGCCGAACAAGTCTTGAAGAGAAACGACAACACAGAAAAAATCACAACCCGGAAACATCACCCAAGGAGACCTTCTGCTGTGCTTTCTGCAACTGGATTTGTCTATCTCGGATTGGCCTTTTTAGTCATCAGCGCACTTGCAAAAAGCGCGGGATGTGTCCTTCCTGTCTGGCATGGGAGACCCTACCGGTGGCTATTATGCCACCGCCAGCATAGCTCAAAACATCATTAGGGTACGCAAGCCTCTCTCCCACGACAAGGGGGCGTCAATGGAGAGGATGATATTAGTACCACATGATTTTCATAGTATATTTGGGAGGAAAATTGCAGTGATATATCAGAGGTTGATCCAATGTTTCCAGATCCAACTTCTTATATCCTAATTCTGTTTTTGCTCCTGAGACTATTGGGCAATATAAGAAAACTAGAAAACCCATGGCAGGGAGACTCCCATGTCTGTGAGGTGCTGAATCCAGGTTTAATCCATGGTTTAAAGGAGTTCTCCCAACATGTTAAACTCTGTTCCTAAATATGTATACCTCATTTAAAGCTAAACAAAACTTGACATGGATTCTCCACCCCACTGACATGGGAGGCAACGGCTACCATGGATGCAGATTCCTTGCTGGAATGTAAAAGCCATAACTTGATTGATTACAAGTGTAGGGGCTTGACATAGTATGGGACAGCAAATTCAGGCATCAGACAAGACACTATTTGCTGCTGCTAGAGAGGACATGGGATGAGAGAAATTTGGACCCATATGCCCCTAAACCAGTGTATAGTCCCCCTGTCACCTGGGAGTTAGGGAGGCCCAACAGACCTATAGATTTCACTCCCAAGAGGAGGGGAAAGAAGACAAAACTGTTCCCACAACTTCCTAGAAGGCTTGGGTGTATTTTGATTTTTAAAAAATAAAATAAAATCTAAATTCCCAAATCTGGGGGTGGGGGGCCCTTGAGAGCCTAAAAACAGCCTTACCATACTCACATGGACCACTGGGTGCACTTTCCCCACCTTGATGTTTGGAACAAAAATGATGAATGATCTAACTAAATATAAGGCAGTTTGCTATGGAGTACAACCAAGGTCATACATCCAGACTTGCACAATGAGACTCTGCCTTGCCTCCCTTTCCTGCACTCCACCCCATCGTTGTTGATGTTTCATGCTTTCAAATCATTTCTGATTTATGATGACCCTTAGGTGACCCTTTGGCAATTTTGCTTGGCAAGACTTGTTCAAAGGGGGTTTGCTATTGCCTTCCTCTGAGGCTGAGAAAATGTGACTTGCCCAAGGTCACCCAGTGGATTTAAGCCCTGGTATCCCAGAGTCCTAGTCTATAATTCAAACCACCAGTACACCATACTGGCTCACACACACACACACCGCCATCTACTTCCCAAATCTTTGCTGAAATGTCCTCTCAACCATCTAGAGCTAAGTGGTTTGGACTACAATGAATAGATGAATCCAGTCCAGTAGCAGACTCCACTCAACTGGCAGACAACCATTAATGGATACATCACCATGTTTTAGCATTATTTATTCTCAGGTCTCTCTAGCCCAAGTCAACACTGTAACTGCAACACCACAGTGGTTTTCTGTTATCCAAAGACATTTTGGTACAATACCTGGATATCTACTGAAGTGGGATATTTTAAGTATCCATCTATCTGCAATACATTCATGTTCCTATGAGGTGCAGAGGGTGGCTTTGGAAATCTATCATTAACTTGGCAACTGCTATGGTCCTGAAACAGCATTTTGAAACTTTGTACCATAACAAATCTTCCCCTATATATTATCTCACAGGAAGCTACACATGATAAATCCTCAGCACAATGCATCTCCCCTCCCCTTGCCTCCTCCCCACTTCAGAAAGATTTAACATCTAATTCAAGTTTTGACGAGCTGCTTCATCACAACAGGGACACCATTGATCTCTGTCGGAACCTTGTGGCCTTGGACAAAACAAACTGAAAGAGAAAAGGAGAATTTTTTTGGCTATGGGTAATGATAAATAAATACATTACAGGATACAACTCTGGGGAATGGAGGATGACACTGACTGAGCGTTCTGACCTCCATGCAATGGCCAAGCTTCAGTCATTTAATAAAAAGTATGTTTTTGCTTGCCTACTTCTTAATGTCAATTTCTTAAAGTGCAAACATAGGAAAGAAAATACTCTCCAACCACCTCCATCTGCAAAGCATCACACTTTGGATTTGATGCAACAATTTATTTTCTTTGTCATGTCAGATATCCAGAAAAGGGACATTGTGTGGCTGTAGAACAAATATGTCAATAATAAATATCTACTCTGTTAGTAGATATTACAATATTACAATATTACTATTTAGGGCAAATGTGTGTATATTTGCTTTATTGCAAGTTTGGTGTTTCTGAATTTGTAGATCAGTTTTGTAAGATTTGGTTCACCATACCTGAAAAGTAATGTTGCTCATTTTCAATCTTCTGTCCTATGCCTCAGGTTTCACAGGTCCTTTTTGAGGTCAGTAAGTTTAAATATCCAGGCCATCAGTTGTACCATCAGCACACCTGATGGCATCTCAGTGGACTGGTAAGTAACTATGGACATTATCACACAAGGCTTTGAAATTGCAATTAAAGCTGGAGAATAGTGTCTCTGTCAATGCTTATCACATGATGTCCCCTCTCTCTTGTCACCTCTCTCTTGTTGTCTTCAAAGCATTGGTGGAGCCCCCTTTTTAACTGATGGGAAGACCTGTCGATAAGATCCCAATTGTGCTGCTTTTTTGCTAGTCCTCAGGTACAATAAACTCCTCCCACTGCAGTTCCAATATTGCACAATCACATGGTGGTTGTGCAATGAGTCTCCTCTCCCCCTCCCCCTTGCTATTCCCAAGCAAGCTGTTCATAGAATTGCAGAGTTGGAAGAGACCACAAGGGCCATCCAGTCCAACCCCCCTGCCACGCAGGAAATCTTGATCAAAGCATCCCCGACAGATGGCCATCCAGCCTCTGTTTAAAGACCTCCAAGGAAGGAGACCCCACCACGCTCCGAGGGAGTGTGTTCCATTGCCGAACAGCTCTTACTGTTCTTTCTTTTTATGTTTCTTTTTTTCTTTTTCCTTTTTTAATTTCAACATATTGCTGTAATTGCACAATTGCAGTAAAAATAAAAATACCTGAAAGGCACACTGAATAGGGCGTAGGGTGGGAAGGTGGGGCTAAGGAGTCCATGTGGAAGACAGCACAGGGGACCATAGATCACCAAAGCAGTGCCTTCATGCTATTCCAGAGAAGAGTGATAATGAATGCTCCCAAACTGATATGTTTCAGTTTCCTTTAATAATGTGATTGGGGCAAGACAGGAAGCTCATGTGATAATGTCCAAAGTGGTAACTGTTCATAGATTTTCCCTGTTTTTTTTTTTCCTGGGCTGTGAAGCTGTGTTCTGGAAGATGCCAGCCACAGATGCAGGTAAAATGTCAAAAATAAACTCTTCCAGAACAGAGCCTCACAGCCTGGAAAAAACCCACAGAAAATCTATGGATGCCAGCCATGAAAGCCTTCTGACTTCACATGGTAACTGTTCAATAGCATATGAACTTCAGGCCTCAATAGGCACTGGAGTGCTGGATTCCTATGGCCACATTGTTACTACCTTGCTAAATAGAAAAGTGCATGAAGGTGGGGAAATTGTCTTTAAATGTATGTCCTTTATCATTCATAAGAAATTTTCAATTCTCAGAACTGTAATAACTTTAATTGGGTGCTTTCAACAACGTGAAAGACTTGTTGATTTTATGGTCCTGTCTATACAAGGGGGAAACAATCACACAGATATGAACAGGTACAAACAGGCAAGAATGCGAACTGCCTACACAGCTATTAAAGTCCCCCCTAAACTCCTCATGACCCCCTAGCCCAGCTGGCCTAATCTTCTGCTGGCATGATGCAATTTGTCATCATATCAAATTAGATGTTGTTGTTTTCCTTGGGAGGGAAGCAGCTGACCAGGCAGCCAGTACCAAAACAAAACACTCCAGCTTGATTTGGCTGGCGGAGGGGTGGGGGAAGAGAAGAGAAAATGACATAGAAAAAGCTGCTTGCTCCAGAAAGAGGACAGAAGGCTGGCCAGACCTGGGAGGGAGGGAAGGAGGCAGGTTGGTAGCCCTGGAACCTGCTGCTGCCCTGGGCTGCAAATCGGCGAGGTGGGTCCTCTGGTTCCCTGGGTTTGTTTCAGGGCATTTTGCAGGAAGAGGTCTCCTCCTCCTCCTCCTTCACCTCCTCCTCCCTCCCTCCTTACTATTTGTTCCTCCAAGCCAGCCAGCCAGTCCTCTCTCTCTCTCTCTCTGACAACCTAGCAAGGACAGATGGTGTTTATGCAGCAGCAGTTGCAGGAACATCATGCTGCGATCTTGGGCTGGAAAAACAGTGGTAATACAACAGCAGCATCTACTGTTCTGCACCAAAGCAAGAACCTGATGATGCATCCAGGGCCACTTTCCCCAGCAGCACCTTTTCCCCAGAGGACACTCACTTAGTCAGCCATCCAACATGGCAGCCACTGCTAAGTCCCCTCTTTCCTAGCCCCTCCCCCTCTGCTCATCCAGCCAATCAGATTATGCAGCCTGTTCATATGTGTGTGAATGTGAGTGGTCAAACGGTTGCTTGTTCGCACGCTCATTCGCACGTTTTTAAAAAAATCCATACAAAGCCCCGGATGTGCCATGAATTGACTTTATGGTGAATTTTGCTGGGGGGGGCTCTGAATGACTCGTATTTGTGTGAACGTGCATGTGAATGGATAGCCGATCTTTTACATGCTGTTCTGTGTTCTCAATATCATGGCCTCAATGCTGGTGATCCCTGCTTGCTCAAGGACAGCAACATTCGTCACATAGTCAGTCCAGTGTATATTTAGGATTGTGCATAGACAGCGCTGATGAAAGCGCTCAAGGAGTCGTAGGTGGTGGCGATAGGTGACCCATGTTTCAGATCCATAAAGGAGGATAGACAGTACGATGGCTCTATACACACTGATTTTTGTGCTTTGCCTCAGGTGTTTATTACTCCAGACTCTTTTGTGAAGTCTTCCAAATGCACTATATGCCTTTGCTAATCTGTGATCGATCTCTTTGTCAATCTTGGCATCTGAGGAGATGATGCTTCCCAGGTAGGTGAACTGCTGAACGGACTTGAGCACAGATTTGCCGACGGCAATGTGGGGATGGTGGTGTTCGTCCATGATATTGAGAACACAGCTGTGCTGGGCAGGGCATGTTTCTAGGATGGAGGACCATTGCCTCCCAAAAATACTACTCTACAGTGAACTCGCCATGGGTCAGCGTAAGAGGGGCGCTCCAAAAAAGCGATACAAAGACTCCCTGAAACAACATCTCAGACTCGGCCAAATTGATCACCAACAGTGGTCCGCCCTGGCCTCACATCGGGAGGCATGGAGATGCACTATCCACAATGCTGCAGCCTTATTTGAGAACTCACGACGAACAAGTCTTGAAGAGAAACGACAATGCAGAAAGAATCACAACCCGGAAACATCACCCAAGGAGACCTTCTGCTGTGCTTTTTGCAACCGGACTTGTTTATCTCGGATTGGCCTTTTTAGTCATCAGCGCGCTTGCAGAAAGCGTGGGATGAGTCCTTCCTGAATCTTCGTTTGTGAAGAAAAGCCAGAGAGAGACATGCTGTTCATTTTTGTTTGTTTGTTTGTTTGTTTTGCCATATAGATGGCCCCCAAATCTCATCTTTTCCCAAAAAATGGGACTCTGGCTTACAATTTTAAAATACAGTATAGTTAAAACATACACAAATCAATGTTAAAATGGGATTAAACTACCAACAACATCTAAAAAACAATTTAAAACATACAGTTTAAATTATTAAAAACAGTTTCAAAAACAGTAGTTGAAACAATAAAAACAGTACAGAAACCTGCTTAGAGTCCTTGCTTTAAAAGCCTTAAGTTCTCAAAAGCCTGTAAGAATAATTTTAAATGGTCATGGCCTGCCAATAGAAGAAGGGCAAGGAGGCAGCTATTCTAGTCTCCTTAGGATGTGAGTTCCAGAGCTTTGGGGGAGCCACAAAGAAGGTAGATGGGCATGTCAGTTATACTTAGGTGGGACTTAGAGAAAGGACTGGGTAGGCTCATATGTGTTGACATACTAGATTTTCAGACAACACTGTTATAGTGTTACTATTCCACTTTATTTGCTATGGCTGCCTCCTGTTGAATCCTGGGATTTGCAGTTTAGGGAGGGGCATTTACAACTCTCAGCCAGAGAGCTCTCAGGCCTCACGAAACTACAAACCCCAGAATTCCACAGGAGGAAGCCAGAGCAGTTAAAGTGGAATAGTAACACTATAACAGTGTAGTCTGAAAATCTCCATAATCTGTCAAATAGCTCAAACCTAATCCATACAAGGCTGTATAGGTAATAACAAGCAATTGTGCCCAGAAACAGACTGGCAGCCAGTGAAGCTGTTCTTACAGAGGAGTTGTACAGTCCCTGTAATCAACCCCAGTCAACAATAGAGCAGAACCCAAGGTAACAAAGACAGGTGTCACAGTGCCAGATCATCAGCTTGTTCTGCTAAAGGAATATATCTAAACTAAGATTGTTCATGAAATGTAAGTCACCACATCACAATGTAAATTTGTAAAACTTCTATGATTATTCATCAAATTGGAAATCTTTCCAGTCTATTAGCACCCCAGCCAATTATGCAAGCCCAGCTATGAGGATATTTGTCTATTGAAGACTGGCCATCATCCATCTTATGATGGCTGTTGCTTAAAAGTGAATGTGTTAACGCATCCTAAAAGCATAACTCAACATTCTAAGTGATCAGATGAAAAAGGCAGAGAACAGATCCATGGTGGGGAGTATGCAAAAGCATCACAATCTGAGCCCATTTCCCTGAAAGATTAGCTGTTTGGCAGTGTATCTCAGTGAGGACACCAGTGGTGGCTGTAGGTGAGGAATGTCAAAAATTGGAGGACTTTTCTCCCAAGAGTTCTTTCTGTCTCCCTCTCTTTCTATCCCCGGCTTTCCTCTCACTTCCTCCCCACACTGCATCTTCCCCAGTGCCTCAATTGATCATTGGCAGAACACTTCTCCAGTTCTATCTACAGATAATCTCACAATTCCACCACCTGCAGAAGACTTCCTCAATTCCAGCACTCCATCCATTTGGGCACCCCATTTTTTTCCTTTGTAGAATTCTGAATTGTTTGTATAAAGACAGTACCCCTCCTTTCATTGTTCCATCTATTTAGGCTTCCCTCTCTCAGTTCCATTCCCTCTGCTTGCCAAAGGTCTGAACAGATTGCTTCCACAAGACTTATTTCCTTTCACTAACAACACATTGGCTTGGGCAGGTGTTTGCATGTGGTCACTCTTCCATTTCAGACCATGGGCTGCCCCATTTTTCCTTCCATTTGGGCTTTCTTCAGAATTTCTCTCTCCTACCCCCTTTCCCTGTCTCTTCCTATCTACCTGCCTCCATAGGCCATTCTTGGCCAATGTCAATAACAACATGGTAGTAGTGGTAGTTCTGCTAGGAAGACCCATAGCATGGGTCCTTGTTGCCACTGCTGCCAATCACAGTGCAATTAGGAGTGAATGAATATTCTGACTCAATATTTGTCCTCTTTATTTCAGGAGTTTTAATTCCTGAACATTTTGTTCAGCATTAATGTACTGAATTCAGAATGTGGAAAGCTCATGAAGAGACAGTTGTTAGAAAGAGTTTCCATGCAACTTCAGCTGTTGCTTGAGCATATTTCACCCTCCCACCAGATCAAGATCAACACCCTGTGAACAGACTGCAAAGATCTTTTAGAATAACTCTATACTAGTCTGGGACAGGTAGGTCAAATCATGTATGAAATGACACAATTCATCCACACCAGAACTGAGCTATTCAATAGACTATTTTTCCAAATGCTACAACACAATTCTCAGCAGTTTAAACATATAACCGTATGCATGTAATATGTTTTTATGCAAAAAAATAAGATTAAAACATTTTTTAGACTTAGAAAGATTAAGGCAGAAATATCAGAATTATGGGCAAAAAACAGTTTTTATTACCTCCAAAATGCCCCAGAACAGCATAGCACAGCACAGCTAGTGGCCTATTCTGGAGTTGCAGTTCAAAACAGTAATTTTTTCCAAGCTCTTGAAAAAGTTTGAAAAAGTGGAATGGTATAGAGATCAAAGATTTACCACAATGTATTTGTGTAGACTACCTAGAGTGGACAATTCTAGTCCTTCCAGATTATTTGGGACTGTAACTCCTATAATGCCTTACTACTAGCTATGCTGGCAAGGACTGAGGGAAGCTAGAAGCTGAAAATATCTGGGTGGCCAGGGTTTCCCATCCTTGTCGTGGACCCGTGTTACTTCTGAGTGCTTCTGGGGTAAAGTTTTATTTGTTTTTAACATCGACCTATTCTTAGACTGGTGGAAAAGGGAGCAAGGTTTAATTGCCCCACCATGCAGGAATGCATGATTAACACACTCTTAAAAGATGTCCATCAAACTTCTCTGAAGCAGGAGAATCCAGCACCCTATGAGGCGCTCTATTCCACAGCTAAATAGATCTAACAGTAAAGATGTCCTTCCTAATCTTTAAGTGGAATCTCATTTCTTATAATCTAAACTCAGTGATTCTCATTCTAGTCTCTGGAGCAGCAGAAAAGAAGCCCACTTCATCTTCTACACAACATCCTTTCAGATATTTAAAGACAGCTAACATGCCACCCTCTCAGGCCAAAACCACACTACACAAATAATTTAGACTGAAATTGGATTATTTGCCATGTCTTCTTCCTATAGAAAACTGGGATCTGTAGTTTTACAAGGTCATTAGCCTTCTCAGCAAAAGAGTACTAGCACCTCACCAAACTACAAATATCAGGATTCCATAGGAAGGAGCCATGGCTTGTAGTCACCCTTCAAACTGGATTATTTGTGTGGTGTGGATTTGTCCCCAGACTTCTCTTCTTGAAGCTAAACACACCCAGATTCCTAAGTTGTTTTTTGTATAGTTTGGTTTCCAGACCTTTGATCATCTTGGTTGCCCTGCTCTGGACATGTTCCAGCTTTTCCAGTGCCTGGAACTGGACAAAGTATTCCAAGTGATGTTACTATTTTTAAGACAACTGGAAGTCATGAATACTTGCTGATCTACTACAAATCAGACCTAAATTTGAGCAATTTAGGAAGTCTTCAACAATGTTCTATGCATCCCATGCCTATGTCATTTCCTTTGGAAGCTGGGTCAATGGTTGGGAAGTGTGGGTGGGTCACAACCTGAACCTTTTATAAAGGAGATTATCAGACATGGCTAGTGTGGTGCCATAATGCTGCCAGAGGAATGCAAAAGGACACCAATATCAGATGATATTGTCCTTTTGTGTTCGGCTGGCGTCATTATGGTGTGTTTTTTTTATTGACAGGCCAAGCCGTCAATAGATCCCCCATTGGGATTTGGTGCCAGCATCACTGGTGTGTGAAACCACAGACCATTTAACTCTCGTGAATGCATCATCAATGGGCGGTCCTGCCAGAACACTTCCAGATGAGATTGGACATCCAGGTAAGTGACACCCTTTTAAAAAACTTTCCTGGTTTACTTGGAAGTTTTAAAGTGTGTGTATGTGCTTTTTGTAACTTTTCCGTGTATTTTTGTTTTTATTTTTGAATTTCCCATGCTCACGTCTTATCACAAGAATGGGTGGGACTTCAGTCCAGGAAGTGAATAGAGCTCCATTAGATCTCCATTCATTCCTGGGCTGCCTGTCGATGGAAGAGAAGGTAAGTGTAGTGGGGAGGGTTATTGTTTTGGGACAGGGGCGATATTGGAGATTGTGGGACAGAAACACTTTTTGCATTCTGTCTGATAATCTCCTTTATCTGTGGCTTAATACTTCTCATGGCATCAAAGTATTATACACCCATTACAGAAACTTCCAAACCATTGATATAATGTTAGAAAGGGGGTCTTTAAAAGCATGGTAGAATACCATGTGAATACATCAATTCTTGAATGGTAGTTTTAAATCATGACAACAAATCTACCAACTACATTTGCACAAATGATTGATGGGCTTTGCTAATGTGGTAATAATTATGTACCAACTGTAAGTTGGCGTTATGGTTTTAAAGCATTTCATATTGTTCTTCAAACCACTCAAAAGAAATGTATGACATTTAAATTTATAACTCAGAGAGATCCATTAAGAACTGTCAATATTTTTGGTAGAAAATATCTAATTACTATAACTTGCTACAGGCAATTTTGTTAAATTTTACATAAACAGCTAAATATTCCTGAAAAGTTTGATGCATTATTAAAGGCGTAATCACTTAGTTATTACTTGTATAATTCTGTATTAATTACATGGCAGCTAAATTCATCATTTTTATAACCATTGACATTTGTTAAGCTGGTTTTGTGTGATTGTTGGATATATTTGTGAGACTAAGTGAAAGCTCACATCTCATTATGTTTTGCTTAGATAAAAAGTCGCATCTTTAAACTGATCTTAGAAGATAAGCACCCTGAACCAATGATTGTTTATGATATGAAGCTGCATTTGAAGTTCCTTTAGACTAGAGGTAGGAAAAGTGTGTCTTCAGATGTTGTGCAAGTCTCAGCATTCTTCCACATTGGATATGTTTGCTATCTGATAGAACTGCAGCCTGACATCACCTACAGAACCACACTCTGTCCACCTCTACTTCAGAAGGAGATCACTGTTGGTCCATGTGGCCTATGAAGCTCTGAATAGGAATAGCTCTTCAGAGTTTTCCAGTCCTACCACCCAAGATCTTTTCACTTTATAAAATCCAAGGCTAGCCATGTTGTTCTGATATCTAAGGCAGAAGATCTCACAAGCATTTCCTGCCATCCCTTGCCAGTAAAAATGCAAGCATTGTTGTTGTTCTATCATCATCATCATCATCCCCAACACCAGGGACAGCCCTCATGGGACCTTCTGCAGGCAAATACATGTGCTCTATTACTGAGCTGTGTTCTACTGTTCCTGACACTGACATCAATTCCCTTCCCATCAATAATTTCTTGGAGATGACTTTAACAGACTGAAGAACTGGGCTAATAATGACTAAATAAATTTCAACAAGGATAAATGTAATCTATGTAGATATTTGGGAAAGGGAAATCAGATGAATAAATATAGGATGGGTGAAACCTTGTTTGACAGCAATACATGTGAAAGGGATCTAAGGGTATTAGTAGATGAGAAGCTAAACATGAATTTGATGTGAGGGCAAAAAGGGCAGTGCGCTTCTGGTCTACATCAATAGGATTATAGCTTCTTAATCAAGGTAAGCATTAGTACCACTTTATTCTGCTTTGGTCAGACCTCACCTAGAATACTGTGTCCAGTTCTGGGCACCACAACTTAACAATGATATCATGTTAACAAGCTAGAACATGTCCAAGATAACCAAGATAATAAAAGATCTAGAAGCCAAACCCTATGAAGAATACTTGAGGGGGCTGGATATGTTCAGGCTGGAAAAGAGATGATTGAAAGACAGTATGGCTGCGATCTCCAAATATCATGTGGAAAGGCGTGTGTAAGATGGGGTGAATATGTTTTCTACTGTTTCAGAAGATAGACCATAAACTAATGGATTAAAATGACAAGAAAGGACATTCTAGCCAGACATTAGGGCATCAGTTACATGACAGTTTTTATCATGGGGAGAAATGGGATTTCCTGATCCTGAGTTCATCCCTTGTTGTTTACACAATTTGTAACTGGATGAACAATATCCTGGGATTGCTGTTTACACAACAACCTTTCCTGTGACGAAAGCAACATCCCGAGACATAGTATCCCTTGGTGTTTTTTTTTTGTTGTTGTTGTTGTTGTTTACATGGGCAAAGGTTCTAGGATATTATTATTTTTTAGCTGTCAGTCAAGGATGCGATTACTCATTTTTTCACAACCTCAGTAACGTACTTCCTTTAGAGTTTCTCACCACAAGCAATGCTATTGGCTGCCACAAATGTTTGTTCATACTTCTGCATTGGTCAGAGAAGGAGGGTGAAGGCAACCCCCTCTGCACAACGTCATTAAAAATAATCCCCTGATGGGCTTCCCACAGAGTTTAATGCCAAATAAATGTAAAAATCCATTTAAAGGGAGATTGCCAGCACAGACACACAAGCCTTTTAAAAACACAAGCTTCGTTGGTGCAGGGGATGTTGAGGGAAGTCAAAAGAAGAGGTGAACGTGGAGACCTGAGTTTGGCAGGGAGAGAATCCATTTAAAGAAAACATATCCCTTTAAAGGGGGATTGCTGGCACAGACACTCAAGACTTTTGAATACACAAGCCTCGTTGGAGCAGTGGAAGATTAGGGAAGTCAAAAGGAGAGACGAACAGGGAACCCTGAGCTTGGCAGGGAGAGAATCCATTTAAAGGAAACACATCCCTTTAAACAAAGATTGCCAGCACAAACACACAAGCCTTTTAAAAACACATGCCTCATTGGTGCAGGAGAGGTGAAGTCAAAAGAAGAGGCAAATGGGGAGACCTGACCTCAGCAGGGAGATGATCCATTTTAAAAAACCAAGCCTCCATGCAGGGGATGGGGAGGGTGACTGACCTCTCCTTCTCTGAACTCTGTGCCCACCCCTGCCCACCTCAATTTCCAGCCATCACCTACTCCTGAGACAATTTGTCCTGACCTATTCACATATCTGATTTTCCACAACCTGCTGACACTTGTTTAAAAGCACAGGACAAACTGAGGGATGGAAAGTCATGCTCCTTGGAGGATATATGATGGCCCGCCTTCTCAAAAGCTCGAGATTGTCACGATGAATGTGTAAACAACCAAGGTTCATCACAAGTTTATCTCATGCCATTTCCGTCATATAAATGGCCCCTAGGAAGAACTTTATGATGATAAGAGCTGTTTGACCATGGCATAGATCATTTCAAAATGGATGCCTGCACTGTTGGATGGTTAAACTAGATGGTGCTTGGGTCCCTTCCAATTATATGATTTTTTTAAAAAAAAACAATACCTCAGTCCTTTGTTCATGTAGACTGCTGTACTATAAATATACCCTGGTCATTGACCATAATAAAGAACTCTCTCTCTCTTTCTCTCTCTCTCTCTCTCTCTCTCTCTGGCTTTTCTTCACAAACGAAGATTCAGGAAGGACTCATCCCGTGCTTTCTGCAAGCGTGCTGATGACTAAAAAGGCCAATCCTAGATAAACAAGTCCGGTTGCAGAAAGCACAGCAGAAGGTCTCCTTGGGTGATGTTTTTGGGTTGTGATTCTTTCTGCGTTGTCATTTCTCTTCAAGACTTGTTCGGCGTGAGTTCTCAAATAAGGCTGCAGCATTGTGGATAGTGCGTCTCCATGACTCCCGATGTGAGGCCAGGGCGGACCATTGTTGGTGATCAATTTGGCCGAGCCTGAGATGTTGTTTCAGGGAGTCTTTGTATCGCTTTTTTGGAGCGCCCCTCTTACACTGACCCATGGCGAGTTCACCGTAGAGTAGTATTTTTGGGAGGCGATGGTCCTCCATCCTAGAAACGTGCCCTGCCCAGCGCAGCTGCATTCTCAATATCATGGCCCCAATACTGGTGATCCCTGCTTGCTCAAGGACAGCAACATTCGTCACAGAGTTACATAAAGAACATACATGTACTATAAATAAGGAAGAAGCTTATTTTCATACACAGGCCAGACATCTTAGTACTATGAGGCAAAATGAAGCCACTTTTGGACATGCAGTATAAGATTTGAAATGCCATATGAGCAGCAGAGTATGTATATGTGAGATCTAATTCTTCGGATACTATCTGCACTTGAAAGTTCTCCTGTACCAGGCCTACTAAAATAAACAGGATCTGTGTAAAATTAGCTAATACACATTGGAAACCGCTTGGTGCCTAGCACACTGTAAAGCAGTGTAGATGTGTAAAGTGATATTGCTTAACAATTTGAAAGCCACTCTGAGAGCCTTTGCCACTGCAGAGTGGAATATGAATGTCAGGGGATGATAGGACACTTACTCCCCAGCAGAAGCCAAAAAACTGTCTCAGTAGACTCAGTAGCAACCCGCTCCCGCAGAGTGTTTGACGTCTAAATAAGCAGGAGGCACTTTTATCTTCAGACTCAAACAGGTGGAATATAGACAAATATTTACAATTCAAGGAAAAACTGTTTCACCATTCTGGTGAATTCTGGTGAAACTGCTCAGCATTCACAGGAAGAAGGATGAGCTCTGTTCTGAGCTCTCATATATATGAGGACACTGCCCCCTAGTGGCCGGATTAGGCATGACTTGGTAGTTCATGCAGCATGGTTCTGCAGTTGTTCGGCCATTTTATAATGGAGTTCAGTCTCTAACTCCTGACAATGAATACCTAAATAAATTTTTAAAAAATGTATCTGGACCTGTGCAGCGAATGGCAGTGTGAGGGAAGGTATGAGTTTGATGGCCTCCATAGCTTTAGGCCAGAGGTTGTTGCATGTGGTGCAGCATGCCAAGATGTGGCACATGATGGGGTGGATCCAGAGGCTATTTAAGGCCTGGCCACCCCTTCATGTGCCTCTTTGGATCTTTGCTGCATGGCCCACCCTTCTGCCTCCAGTGCAGTGTGAGCTTTGCTGGTCAGTTTGGGTCCGGGTAGGAATTTTCTCCTCTTTACCTAGAGGTGTGTTTTGTTTTTGTTTTGCTTAACATAATAAAATAATGTAACAACATAACCTAACATAACATAATAAAGATTGCTAAAGGAGAAAAAATCAAAATACATCATAATATCAACCCTTATACCTCCACCTGAGTGTGAAAAACACTTCCTGTCTGTCTTTATGGCTGTTCCTTGTTTACACTCTTTGTACTCCTCACAACAAACAGATCTTCATCAATTTTAACCCTCCTTTTCTATTAAAAGGAATTTAAGGGTTTATTTAGGTCTTTAAAGTTGCATCAAAATGTTGCAATGCTGCCAAGTAGTAGTACTGAGAAGGAGCCTGAATGGTTTGAATGTTGGACTACGACTCTGGAGACCAGGGTTTGAATCCCCATTTGGCCATGAAAACCCACTGTGTGACCTTGGGCAAGTCACATACTCCCAGCCTCAGAATACCCCATGATAGGGTCCTCTTAGGGTTGCCACAAGTCAGAAACAACTTGAGGGACAACAACAACAACAACAACAGTAGAGACAGAAGAGTCTTGCAATCAAGCCCTGCACTAGCACCTGATTAGATACCTGGAAGTTTGGGGGCAGTGCATACGTGTTAAATTTAACATACAGTCATCTCACCACAGTCGCAGGTTTCACTTTCATGGTTTTGCTTATTCACGGTTTGTAGCTGTTGCTCAACTAGCTCAAACTCAAAGACCCCAGTCTCCTCCTTCTCCTCTTCCCCTCCCTTCCAGTCCTGGCAACTAAACAACTCCAGCTTGCTTTCTTACCTTGCACCAAAACAGTACTGCCCATTTAAAACCGTAAGGTCTCGCCTTTCCCAAACTGAAGCTAAAAGCTGCAGCTGTAGAATCACACACACACACCATGCACAAACCATGCCCCTTGCCCACATTTGCCTTCCCCCAGTTCCCTCCCCCCTACCAACAAAAATAACTCCAGCTCACTTTCTTACCTTGCACCAAAACAGCACTGCCAGTTTAAAACAGGCAATGCTATTGGCTGGAGTAGAGGAAGAGGATGCAGAGGAC
The DNA here is from genome assembly GCA_030847615.1 of Gambelia wislizenii. Classification (NCBI taxonomy): domain Eukaryota; kingdom Metazoa; phylum Chordata; class Lepidosauria; order Squamata; family Crotaphytidae; genus Gambelia; species Gambelia wislizenii. The sequence goes on from JAUMIR010000004.1 coordinate 41,722,714, forward strand.
GAGGATGGTGTGGGTTGTTGGGCAGAATCTGCAGTCTCATTGTTGGTTGCAGCAGCAGCTGCTACTAACATTCAGTTTGGAGTGGAGAGAGGCAAAGAGACTTTGGAAATTGGCTGAGGCATTGTGCAAAGGCAGGAAAGAGAAGTTCCAGTAGTGCTGCTTGCAGGAGAGGAGTGTACAGCATGTTTGGGTGGGGATTAATTTATTTGTGGGGGGGGTTTTTTCACTTTCACAGTGGTGCTCCACCCCTAACCCCCATGAATGTGAAGGGACGACTATAATTTGTTGTATTGCTACTAAAATATATATACTGAGATTTCAATTATGATTGTGTTTGCAATGTTCAATTATAGTTCACCTCACAGAACTCAGAAAGCAGCACATTTACATACAGGCATTCTGTGAGGTGCACTTCTTCTTCCAACTTGAAAGTGTGAAGTACCCTTTCTCCCAAGGACCCAGTATTTTCTGAAGTGGTCTTCAGGTCTTCCAAGCCTGGTCCAAAAAGCTCCAGGTTGTCTTTTGAAGAGGGTACATCCAAGCAGGGACATGACATTCAGAAGCAGGGATGGAAACTGTGTGACTTATATGCCACACAAACCCTTAGAGGTATCCCATATGGTCCTCAGACCCCCAGGACCCTCAACATAGCCTTCAAAATTGGTTGGAAAATAACTCTTTGGGCCAGTTTCAGTCTTTGAGAGGCCCTACCCTGAAACATCAGAGAGGGAAAGTGCCCCAACTGCCCACGAAAGCAACCAGAAGTGACAAAACTTCATATATGGTCACACAAAATGGTGCCCAGAGCAGTGCAGTGTAGCGCATACAGGGTCAGTTGATACCAAAAACGCTCCTTCTAGAAAATTGATCTAAGAGGAAAAAATCAAGCCAAGGACTCCTTCACTTTTAGCGGAACCTCTTAAGGCCAAGCTAGATGGCAATTTAAAAAATATTATTAATTGGTAACCATAGGAGTAGAATTCAGAGACATAGCCATGTTAGTCTTGCATATCAGGAATCAAGGGTATCTTGTAGCACCTTTGTGATTAACTGAGAGAAAAAAATCATAGCATAAGCTTTCATAGACTTTGTCAAATTCCTCAGAAGCATGAAGTGAACTGGTACCTAGGAACAGACCTTATAAGCTGGCTCTTGAATAGCCATAGAAATGCAAAAGAAATGGAAAAATGGTGGGTGTGTTGATGAGGTGACAATTTGAGTTTAACAATGGTTCTTGAGGGACAAAGGCAGGAAGTAAGATGTTACCTAAGGCCAGGGTGGGTGGATGACCATATAAATGGTGGAGGGAGTTTTGGAATGTAGTGTGATGCCAGTTGGGAACCCAGAAAGGAGATGTGATAAACTGTCCAAGAGTGCCTTCATGAGACTGGGATGTTAATTAGTGTTACAATATGTGCAGTGTGCCAGGAAACCTTTGTCTGTGTTCAACCCACTCTTGATGGACTGCAATTTATGGATATATTCCAATTCAGATGTTTCTCTTTCCAATCTTTCCTTTTAGGTTGTTGTTGTTGTTGTTGTTGTTGTTGTTCAGGTACAGCTGTCCTGAGGCGAGAACTGTCATGTCCAGGAATACTGAAGTGACACTGAACTTGTCACCTCATTACCACACCCACTAGACACCAGTTCATTCATCTGAGGAAGTACACCAAGTCTATGAAAGCTTATGCTACAATTTCTTTCTCCCAGTCTCAAAGGGGCTACAAGATCCCCTTGCCTACTTGTAACCATAGGGTACAACTATCAGGATTGCAAATATGTCATAATGGAATGAAGAAATGAACCCCCCCACATACTGTAGCCACAGTGAAATTCACCAAAGTTGACATGCCCCTTTGGTACAGAAAGGGCTAAGCCCTTACACTTTCTGCGCCCACTCTTGATCAAAAGCACTTATGCCTTCTATTTCAAAAAAGATCCAGGCTTGCTAGAAGATCCAGGCTTGCTAAATGCCTTCTGGTTTGGCCATTAGCCACTACACTACCCCGTTCATAAATAATGGATGGAATTCATCCCTTGTTGAGTTAAAACAAAATGTCATATTTTTAAGTCATTTTGATGATGATAATGGATCATTCATAAACTGTTCTCTGCCTCATTCAAGAATATCCATAATTTTTGCAGAATCTTTCTAGCTGTTTCATGTGATTTACAGTTTTTAACTCCTTTGCCTCTCTTCACAAAGCTTGCAGCCAGAAGGTTTTTGACTACATGTCTTTTTAACCCTTTTAAACTTAGATTTTATTATTTGGTCCTTTTAAAAACTCATAGTCTGGTGGTACTAACCATGGTGGAGTTGTTGTTACTACTATTGCTATTGCTATTACTACTACTACATCCACTCAAGCTGACTACTGCATACATCTTTTCAGATCCCATTGCTCTGTTGTTTCAGAATTGCAACTGATGAAATGCCCAACCTGAGACTATCCAGTACAAAACCTTGACAAACTGACATCATTATACAGTCAGTGAATCTGAGACCATATCTCTCACTTCATTCCCATTTCGAAGAAGGTTCTTCAATTAAGCAAACATTGATTTTCTAATGATTTTTCTTCCTTCCCTTACCTGTGACTGGTGGACTGTTTGAAACTGCTCCCAACAATGTATAGGGAGAACAATTAAATATGCTTCTTAGTTGACAACAAGGCTGCTTTTAAGTAAGGGAATGCAATTTAATCTTTTAATTTTCTTTTTGCAGCAACATAATCTTTTAACAATTATGAAGATGAAAAATGGCATCTTCCCTCCCCCTTTCTTTCTTCTTTTCCTATGGGTACTGAGTATGCTCAGTCCTCCTAAGCCACTTTAAAAGGAATTGTCCCCTTATGATTTCTTCAAGGTTTTTTTTAAAAGGCACACCATAGGATTCCCCTGAGTTGCCTGTTTACCAGTTTAGCTTATTTCTCATTTTGGTTCCAGTCCTGTCAGCTTTCAGTCATTATTGTTTGCTGTTCAAGGAAACAAGTTTGTTACCTGCTGTGACACCCCCCTTCCAATAATTCATCAATTGTCTATATTTCATAAATTGGCTTATTTATTGATGTTTTACAAGGTTAGCAGTAGACCCGGACTTCCCCCAAAATAGGGACTGAGCTAAGGTTTGCTTAAAACCTAAAGAAGAGGTATTTCCAAATTCCCAAAAAGACACAACCAGGTGGAACCACAAACCCCCCCCCATGTTAGTTGGGATGGAATGTGCTAATTCTCCTGGACACACATGGGAGTGAGTTATTCACTAATTCAATCAAGTGGCTGGAACACTCATGACTCTTCAAACTGGTTTTCCTTCACACTCCTCTCCTCAATAATAGAAGGTTGTCTGATGCCCATCAGTCTTAATGTCTTAGCCATTAGTGATCATTAACATACTCAGCTTCCATTGTCTAACTTTGGGAAACTCCATCTAATATTGTATTCCACACATAACACCTCTTATGGGTAAATATTGGGTATAAATATTACACCAAAACACTATCAAAGTGTTCACAGCTTCCTGCATCCCATCACTCTGTCCATCTGGTGTGTGACCCTCAGAGCTCCAACTAAGTGTCTTCTGCATGAATCTCTGCTCTTTGAACAGGTATAGTATAGCCCATCATCCCAAACTCTAGTCCTCTCTCCCAATACTTCATCCTATTATTCACTAGCCTTGTGTTATTGCTTAAAGCCTGAGTGTTGGTATGAATGCTTCTGAGATTATTTTTCAATAAAAAACATTTTATTTCCTGGCTGTAAATCTCATCAGTTAGTACCAGCATACATGCAGTAGGTTAACAGGTCCCGTGGTTACCTGGCCTCTTCACTGCCATAAAGAGCTAATTAAAATTCCCCATATTAATATCTGGACACAAGTGGGTTCCTCCCAGACCGCATGCAATTCAGCTAACAAGGTCACTAACCTATCTTTCTTATCAAATTATGAACTTTGGCATCAGCTGTGGATGAAGAAGTGAGGATCCAGAACTTAAACAAGCAATTTTGAAGAGATCTGAGCTTTTCTCTTAGGCAGGGGCAGAGATAGGAACTACAGTTAGCCCTCAGTATCCCTTGGGGTTTGATACTAGAACCCCTCATGGATAGCAAAATACATGGATGCTCAAGTCCCATTAAATAAAATGGCATATTAAAATGGCACCCTTTATATAAAATGGCAAAATCAAGGTTTGCTTTTTGGAACATTTTTTTTTTATTTTTGAACCATGGTTGGTTGAATCTGTGGATACAAAATCCTTGGATATGGGGGGCTGACTAGTTAAAATCAGTTAAGTTAGTAATTAAATTGGAAACTTTGAAACAAAAGAGGCAACTTATTTTTAACTGATTTGATTGATTTAAGTTGGAATTGCAGCATTAAATTTGATTCCAGAAGTCATTAATTAATATAAATAAATAAATAAATGGCAATGTTAAAGAGCCAACAAATTTAACATTTCCCAGCTAGTTACAGAATCATAGAGTTGGAAGGGACCACAAGGGCCATCTAGTCCAACCCCCTGCCACCCAGGAATACACAACTAAATCACTTTTGAAATATATCCATCCACCCAACCTCTGCTTAAAGACCTCCCAAGATACAGAGTATACCATACTCTGAGGCTGTTTATTCCACTGTTGAACAGCTCATACAGTTAAAAAAAAGTTCTTTCTAATGTTTAGGTGGAATCTCTCTTGTGATTTCAAACCACTGACTTGTATCCTAGCTTATTACGCAAAGACTAGTTATCCTGGATTTTTGCAAAACTAGTTGTTGGGGTTTTTTTTGTTAGATCCTCAGGTGTTGAGAATTACATTTGGTTCACAAGATCCAGACCATTTATTTTAGTACATGATGAGAGATTATAATGTAATAATGTAATTCCAGGGTTAACAGATTTTCAACCAACAAGTAGTAAGGGCAGCTTGGAAGAGAGTTGCCTTCTTGAACCCATATGGTTCGCCAGTGTTTTACACCTGAGACTACAGACTTTATCATACCGCTCCCAAAACACATTCTTTTGCCAGCATAACTTCTGCTGTTTTTATGCTGGCGAAAGAACTCCCCATACCTCACTTACCTTCCATCCTGGCAAAAGGCTTACCTGACAATCAACGAGGAGTGAAAGCTCCATTCACTTTCTCATCTGAAACCCCTCAGATTCTTGTGAGAATACCTAGCATGGGAAATTCAAAAATAAAACCAAAAATAACACAAAAAAAGTTCCACTAAGCACATAAATACATTTTAAAACTTCCAAGTAAACCAGGGAGGGTAATAAAAAGTGTGTCACTTGCCTGGATATCTCAGTCTCGCCCAGAAGTGTTCTGGCTGGTCCAGCCATTCATGCTGCATTCACATGACTACAATGGTGCACAGATTCAAACACCAGCAATGCCAGCACAAAAGTGCCATGGGGGATCAATTGATGGCTTGGGACGTCAATAAAATGGGTCAGTTTTTAAACTGGACATGATCACAAAAGGGCAACGTCATCTGGTATGCATGACCTTACATGATCATTAGACATCCTTATGACACCATATTTACATGGCCTGATAAAGTCCTACATCAGGGCTCCTCATCTGAAATCATGGAAGGCATTTTTCCAGCTTCATTCTGGTAAAGCTTTTAGTACAGGCATTTAACCTAAATTTAAATGGCAATTTAACAAAAACATAACAGTTAAGTTCCCCACCTTCTAACATAAAGGCAATTGATGTAATTTGTTCTATCTTATTAATAATCAACTAAATACATTAAGCCTCTTCTCCTCACGTTCCTGTCTCTGAGTAGGAATAGGCAACCTGGCATTCTCCAGATGTTCTGCACTATAGATCCCATGTGTCCTAGCCAGCAGGCCAGTCCATTTCTGTGAACCCCCAAAAGGCATTCCTATTGTTATTTTCCCATATAAATCAATGGAAAGAAACATGAAGTCTTTGATTTTTCTGCAGCCAGGCCAGGGTTGGAGCAACAAAGGCTGTGGCCAAAGTAGTCCAAATCATATCAGTTCACTTTACAAAATGCCAAATTAGGTATTAGATGAACACTCAGTTGTTTTTGATGAATACTCTTACTGATTATTGTGTAGCAGTTTTCTCTCATGTATACCATACTCACAGTGAAAATGTAAGATGTTTTGCTGCCTGAGGATAAGGGCAACATGGTGTCCTTCCTTTCTTCCAATTCTGTATACAGAAACAAAGTACAGTATTTTGAAGTGGCTGCTGAATCACTTCAGCACTGGTGACAGAACACTGTTCTCATGGAGTTTGGAAGAGTTACATGTTTGGACCTGAACAGCAGATGCCCCCACCCAGCATGCCCAGGGCCATGTAAACCAATAATCAACTTTCCCCAAGCTTTCCACTGCACTTGAGTGCTACTGGTTAGTTTAGGGACTAGTCTAGCCAAGAACATAAAATGCTCATGCTTGCGCATTTTTTCAAATTGATAACAGTGTTCTTTTGTCTCCATGGTCTTTCAGGAAAAAAACAAAGGCTGAGAAGCTATCCACATTTGAAGTTCACAAACCTGTGAATCAAGATGGAGACTGTAAATTAGCATGTTAAACATTGACACCACTGTACATATTTTAAAAAAATTAAAGAAAAGGTGCACATGTGTGACCTTCTGCTTAAAAAATTATTTGGACGCTTCGGAGCAGCAAAAATGCACACAATCACTAATGCGAAAATCTAACAGGACACTTCTGGATGCTGCCTTGCTGGCAAGCCCACCCCCTGCATATGTCCGACCAATCTGATCTCCAGTTCTGCACTCTCCAAGAATGTGCAGCAAAGCAAATCAGTTATCCTAACAAGTGCTAATGCACATTTTCTCGTGTTATTCTAAAAACTTCAGGAAAAGCCACAAAGGCTTTCACTGTGGGATCTCATTGGGGAAAAAAATGCTCTCCTTGAATGCTATGAGGAGTATTTTTACTATCTAGATAGGCCCTGGGTCAGGGCACGTTCTCTTTAGCTGTACCTAACACAGCCAGTGAATTTAATTGCCAGGAACTGCAGTTAAGTAACATTTAGAGAGCTTTCCTTGGTTTTTTTTCTGGGCTGTGAGGCCGTGTTCTGGAATAGTTTCTTTCTGACATTTCGCCTGCATCTGTGGCTGGTATCTTGAGAGAATGGTTGGGTAGGAGTGCATGTGGAGTTTTATGCTATGACCCCCTGTTGGGGAGTATATGTAAATTTCTGTAATTGAATGGTTAGTTTCTGGGTATAGAAATGCAAGGCTGATTAGTGTCTGTTTGGCTAATGGTTGGTTGATGGCCCATTAACTGCTGGAAATCCCCCTGTTCCTGGGAGGAATTCATTTGTAAGTGTTGAGTTTTGATTTTATTGTTTTTCAAAACTGGCAGCCAGATTTTGTTTACTTTTAGGTTTTCTTCTTTCTTGTTGAAGTTGTCCAGGTGTTTATGGTTTTCAATAGCTTCTCTATGCATTCTGGCATGATAGTTGTTGTCCTGGTCCAGAATTTCTGTGTTTTTAAATAACATTTTGTGTCCAGGTTGGTTTATAACATGTTCTGCTACTGCTGATTTTTCTGGCTGGCCCAGTATTCAGTGTCTCTCATGTTCCTTGATTTGTATTTGCACACTGTGTTTAGGGGTCCCTATGTAAACTAGTCCACAGCTGCATGGTATGAGGTAAACTCCTGCAGTGTGAGAGGGTCTCTTTTGTCCATCACTGAGCGTAGCATTTCTTGGATTTTCTTGGTTGGTCCGTAGATTCTTTGGAGGTTGTGTTTCCTCATCAGTTTCCCTATTCTGTCTGTGACTCCTTTGATGTATGGTAAAAATACTTTCCCTTTGGGTGGCTATTTTTCTTCTTCATTCCTGTATTTTTTTCTGAGTATGGCTGCTCTTGTGATGTCTGATCTGGAGTAACCATTAGCCTGTAGGCCCCAGTTTAAGTGCCTCAGTTCATCCTCCAGGTATTGGGGTTCGCTGATCCTTTTTCATGGTCTACAAATTTTTTTATTGTGCTTCTTTTTTGTCCTGGGTGATGATTGGAGTTCTTGTGTAGGTATCTGTCCGTGTGTGGGGTTTTCCTGTATACCTTGTGGCCTAACCATTGGTTTGGTTTGTGGATGACTAGGATATCCAAGAATGGCAGTGTTCCTTCCTTTTCTTTTTCCATTGTGAATTGGATATTTGGGTGGATGCTGTTCAGGTGGTTCAGAAATGAGATCAAATCTTCTTCTCTATGCGCCAAATGGTGAAAGTGTCATCCACATATCAGAACCATATTGTGGGCTTTTTTGGTGCTGTTTCCAGGGCTTGCTTTTCAAAATGTTCCATGTAACAGTTTGCTATCATGGGGCTCAGAGGGCTGCCCATGGCTACCCCATTTGTCTGTTCATAGAATTCGTTATCCCACTGGAAGTAGCTTGTGGTGATGCAATGTTTGAACAAGGCTGTGATGTCCTCAGGAAATATTTGTTGGGTGAGTGCCATGGTGTCCATTACAGGAACTTTGGTGAACAAGGAGACCACATCGTAGCTGATCAGTCTGTCTCCAGGTTTCAGTTTGATGTTGTTGATTTTTTCTATGAAGTGAGCTGAGTCTTTGATGTAGTGAGGGGTTTGTCCTATGTGGGATTGTAATTGTGTCGCCAGAAACTTGGCCAAGTCATACATGGGGGATCCAATGGTGCTCACTATGGGTTGGAGTGAAATGGAATCCTTGTGGATCTTGGGAAGTCCATACAGTCCTGGTTGGAGAGCCTCTGATACACCAATCTGGTATAAGATTGGCTGAATTAATGAGTTCTTGATCAAGGCATTTGTTTTTCTGGTAATTTTATTGGTTGGGTCTTGCTTGAGTTTTCCATATGTTGCAGGGTCCAAGAGTTCCCTTATTTTTTGTTTGTATTTTTCTGTCACTAATCCTCCTTGCATTTATACCCCCAGAACTAACCATTCAAATACACAAATTTATATATCCTCCCCAACAGGGGTTCACAATATGTAAATCCCCCACACACTCCTACCCAACCACTCTCTGAAGATGCCAGCCACAGATGCAGGCAAAACGTCAGAAAGAAACTCTTCCAGAACACAGCCTCACAGCCCGGGGAAAAAAAGCAAGGAAAATCTATGGATGCTGGCCATGAAAGCCTTTGACTTCACATCTAGAGAGCTGCATAATTCTAGCCCTGGTTTACAGGGCGCAATCGCACACACAACTCTGTGCTCCAACAGAGAGCACTGGTTTTGTGTCTGCCCCTTTCCTCCACAAGAAAGTAATTCCAGTATTCCTTACGGACTTCCCTCCACATTCCCATTCCCCCTTTCCTCTCTGTCTCCTCAACTTACCGGTCTCCTCCTCACCTTACCTGCACAAATTTAGGCAAAGTTTTAACTTAAACATTTAACAGAATGAAATGAATACCAGGGAGGCTGAAGAAAAGAGTCCATTGCTGCCTCCCGGCATCTGCCACCTGAGGCAAGTGCCTCACTCTGCCTAATGATAGGATCTCTGCTGATCCTAAATATCTTCACTGGTGATAATTGTCCTCCCACCTGGAATAACAGCACTGGACAAAGTACAGTTTTCCCTTCATATTTGCTGGGGTTTGGTTCCAGGACCCCCCATGGATACCAAAATCCATGAATACTCAAGTCCCATTATATACAATGGCATAGCAAAATGGTGTCCCTTATATAAGATGGCAAAATCAAGGTTTGCTTTTTGTATTATTATTTTTTAAAGAATATTTTCAAGCCATGAATACTTAAATCTGTGGATACCAAATCCATGGATATGGAGGGACAACTGTACTGGGTTATAACGGGCCACAACGTTGTTGAATTTCATGAATCTCCAATATTGCAGTACATGGGACTTGTGGGCACTTGATTTTTCAGAAGTTTTTCAGATTAAGACAAATCTCCCTAAAAAGTAGACCTGCTGGGTTGGAACCATGAAAGGAAGGCCCTGGTTTATCACTGCCTGGTTTTCATGAAGGGAAACTGAGAGCTCAGGCAACCCCCCTCCCTAAGCAACCTGAACAGCACTCTTGAAGAGGGGTTCAAGCCTGGGAAAAGAATCACCTCATTGCACCCTACCCCCAACTGGGAGGTAATGAGAGGAATGTCAGTAAGGCTCCTTCACCTTTCATAGTTTCAGGAAGCACCTAAAAAATACATGTTAACTAACTAAGTGCCATACTCTGCCAGCTACGGCAACAATGATGGGATTGGGATCAAACCCATATAGCCTGGAGTAGGCAAAAAAAACAAAAACAAAACACAGACACATGTCCAAAGCCAGTCAGGGCATGGGGGGGAAATCCTACTCAGCCATAAGTGGTGACTAGTCTCTCTCTCTCTGGCTTTTCTTCACAAACGAAGATTCAGGAAGGACTCATCCCGTGCCCTCTGCAAGCACGATGATTACTAAAAAGGCCAATCCGAGATAAACAAGTCCGGTTGCAAAAAGCACAGCAGAAGGTCTTCGTGGCTGATGTTTCTGGGTTGTGATTCTTTCTAAAAGCCCATGCTATAAGGATGGTAGGCAAGGGACAGTTGAACATGAAGGAAGCAGTTAACCAGACTGCTCCACTCTATAAAGATGAAGCCATCTATTCTGAATGCTGAGAATGATGTTTCACAGATGTGCACAGCAGTACCTCCCCCCCCCAGTAATTGGTGGAAAAGGGCCAAATCACTACCAAATAAATGCAAGAGGAATGCAATAATGTGTGCAATGAAAAGGAACCATGCTGCAAAAACAATGGGATGCCATACCTTACTGCATTGGGATCTGCTCCATTGTCCCCAAATTAAAGACTGTCAGTAAGGCATCTAGTTGTCTGATCTGGCTGAGCAAAAATAACACAGAGTAAGCACAGGGCTTACTTAGTTAACTTTTTTCATAACTGAAACAAAGTGTTTTTTTTTTATTCTTCTACCACTAGTACATTGCCTCCCCTCTATGCATGTGAAATTAGAATAGCAGAGTATGAGAACACCTTTCCATCATCACCATCATCATTGATACCAGAAATGAAATCAACAGCTGGAAAGGCATGTACAAAAATCTGAAACACAACTTGGAGTAAGACTGTACTGGAAGAGACATTATGCCAGACATGTAAGAAATTCAGTGGTCATAAGAAGCCTGATGGGAAAGAAATGTTTTGACTGAGTCCAGCAGATCTGCCCCTCGGGCAGTATAGAGTGAAACTTTTAAAAGGTAGCCCTTTAAGCATTGTTTTAGGAGAGCCCTTTTGCCTTCCAGGTTTATACATGCACATTATACTGGCCAACTAAACTATTCAACACCTCATAACATTTTCACTATATCAATACTTCATAACATTTAATTTGCTACCTGTTAATGTGTATACAGCAATATTTGATAGTTAAGCTTTCTTTTCAACTTTCTGAAACTCATTTTGCATGCCTTTCAAAGCAAATTTCCATATCACCTTCTCTGGGTTTATTTTTCTGACTCCTAAGGCTTATCCAGACTTTCAGCTCAAATTAGTCCTACAAGTCACAGCTCAAAATCAATAGCACTATATGGTTTCTCAGTATATGCTGGGGAGCTACCTTGCTGAGCAAGGAAGGCATTGTCAGGCTGGTATAACTCTACATCTTTTTATAAAATGTCTGAATGGTGGGTTATAGTATATTATGAATGAACATTTGGGTCGGAATCTTATGGCTTTACATTAATATAACTGGGGGTTATTCTACCACAACTACTGTTTGCAACATTGCATAAGGAATAATCAGTGGCTGCCAACACTGGAGAAATAATGCAGTCTGACACTGCTTTAACTATCATGACTCTGTCTTGTGGATTCCTGGGATTTGTACTTTGTTGTGGCACCAAGGCTCTCTGACAGAGAAGGCTAAATATGTCACAAAACTAAAAATCCTAGAATTCCATATCATTGAGCCATGGCAGTAAATGTTGTGTCAAACTGCATTATTTCTGTGGTGTAGTGAGTTAGCAGTCAGTACCTCCTGGTACAACAGTTTATGCTAACCCATGCAATTGCTGGTGGATGGTACCTGGGTGCAGCTCTGATGCCACTGCCACTGATTGGCCATGAGGGTGGACAGGAAACCTTCCTCATGATGTCATCCAGCTGACCCCTGTCATCTTCCTTCTCTAACACCTGAACTTCCATGTAAACATGCTGGTGGAATTTTTACATTTCACCATCATCAAATAGGATTGTGTCCTTCTTCTGTAAGCAATAACTGATAAACAAGGCAAATTTGCAGGATTGGCCACAGCTATGGCCAACCCTACCATTAGGCAGATTAACATAATTAAGTCAGGTAGCAGTAAGATGTGTATCTCCCCTCGACTTATGGCAAGCCCATGTGTGGAGAGCATGTGATGGGCGGCTGATGGAATGTTGATGAGTGAATGGGAAAAGAGTATGAAGGAGCCAGTCCTGTGGCAGAAAACTGGTATGGGAGGAGTCTCCAAGACTGAAAGAGGTGCATGACAGGAGAGAGGGGAGACGACAGTTGAAAAGGAGTTAAAGATGTGATGTGATGAGGAGAGAGCTGGAATGTGTGCATGACTGTTAGTGGAGCTGAGGGAATGTATGTGCAGTGAGAATAAGTGTTAAGAGGAATAGAGGCTGATTGGAATATAGAGTGAGATGGGAAAACACCATGAACTGTTGAAAGATGAGAGGTGTACTCCAGTGATATCAGATTGAAGAAATGTTTGTTATGCCGTACTTAGGTGAAAAAAGCCTTGTTTTATTAAGCTCAATAAAACATGTTTTTTTGCACGTTAGTACAGCTTAACAAACATTTCTTCAATTTTATAACATTGGAGACCATTTCTCATCTTCCAACAGTATTTTTGCAACAATGTAATGACAACACAGAAAGAATCACAACCCAGAATCATCAGGAAGGGATAAGGGGGAAGTTTGACATAAAGGTGGCAACTGTGAAACTGTGGTCTCCACAGATATTTGTTTGGTGGCAGCATAAGTGATGAGGCAGCCAGGCTGAATAGTGATGTAAATTCGGCTGGTGCAGTTGCACATCACAAATTTGGTGGGAGGGGTGGGATTCAAAAGGCCCCTGCATCACACCATGAATTTCAAAGGTTTTTCTTAGGGAAGGAATAGTCAGAGGTGGTTTTGCCAGTTCCTTCCTCTGAGTAAGATACTAGAGGAAAATGGGGGCATGCAATATGGCCTGCCTGAATACAATTGTCCCTTCATATTCGCTGGGGCTTGGTTCCAGGACCCCCCGTGGATACCAAAATCCATGAATACTCAAGTCCCATTATATGCTATGGCATAGCAAAATGGTGTCCCTTATATAAGATGGCAAAATCAAGGTTTGCTTTTTGTATTATTATTTTTTAAAGAATATTTTCAAACCGTGAATACTGAAATCCATGGACACCAAATTCATGGATACGGAGGGTCAACTGTATTTTAAACTACGTAGCTTGTTCCATTCTAGTGAAGGATGCAGTCTGATTCATCCATGTTGAAGAAAATGTTGTCCTCCAGTCCAGTGTGTTTTTATATATGGAATGGCAAGAGCATGCCATCTTGTTCATTATTTCAGGTTTCACCATCTGCCTGATGATAAAAGTTCTGAGACTTTTCTGTTCTTATTTCCCTAGTATGTTAATTCTCAAAAGCTCCCATATTATTCTGCTTCATCTGACCTGAATCTGACTTATTGCATTTCCCAAGCTACTTTTCACTCAGCGGTTAATTAAAAGATTAAGTCTTTGACACAAAGCTTACAGCCCTTATTGGCACCCATTAGCCCAGCTAGACTAATTCGCCTGAAAACCAAACCTCCTTATATTCCTAGGGTCAGGAGTTTAGCTTCAGTTCCTTAAATCTTTAGCATTCACTGTTACGTTAATTCTTTGAAATAAGACTGCACTGGGATTTTGTATTCAGATGTAGAAATGGAAAGTAAGTAAGGTGAAAACTGTTTGGTGTGTTGTTTGTAAGCAAGCAAGCAGACTAGTTTTCATAAAAGGCTGCAATGCTTTGGAATCGAACCATAAAATCAATTAAAATGCAGAGCCCTATATATACATCCATGGTGTCATGGATAACAACCTGACTAGAGGAGGCAGGGGGCAACTGCCATGCAGCCAAGGACCATTTTTAATTGACCAAGCACTTATCAGCCACATTTGTTTTTTTCCAGGGGACTTAAAGTATATTAAAATTGTTTGCTTGTGCTTCTTGTTCTTCTTGTTGTAGTTGTGTGCCTTCAAATTGTTTCTGACTTACGGTGACACTCAGATGAACCTATCATTAGGTTTTCTTGGCAAGATTTATTCAGAGCAGGGTTGTCTTTGCCTTCCTCTGAGGCTGAGAGAGTGTGACTTGCCCAAGATCACCCAGTGAGCTTCCATGGCTGAACAGGGATTTGAATCGTGATCTCCCAGCATTCTAGTCCAATGCTCAAACCACTACACCACACTGGCTCTCAGATTATATACATATATATAAAACTGATTAAAATTAGCTAAAATTAATTAAAAATAATTCTTCATTAAATATCATTACTTTCATTTAAAAATATTGCCACTCAGTATTAACAAATAAATTCCTCCCCTTATCTTTGATTGATGCTTAGTATTATTAAATATACTCTCTGGCTTTTCTTCGCAAACGAAGATTCAGGAAGGACTCATCCCACGCTTTCTGCAAGCGTGCTGATGACTAAAGAGGCCGATCCAAGATAAACTAGTCTGGTTGCAGAAAGCACAGCAGAAGGTCTCCTTGGGTGATGTTTTTGGGTTGTGATTCTTTCTGCGTTGTCATTTCTCTTCAAGACTTGTTCGGCGTGAATTCTCAAATAAGGCTGCAGCATTGTGGATAGTGCATCTCCATGCCTCCCGATGTGAGGCCAGGGCGGACCACTGTTGGTGATCAATTTGGCCGAGATGTTGTTTCAGGGAGTCTTTGTATCACTTTTTTGGAGCTCCCCTCTTACGCTGACCAGTGGCAAGTTCACCGTTTAGTAGTATTTTTGGGAGGCGATGGTCCTCCATCCTAGAAACGTGCCCTGCCCAGCACAGCTGTTTCCTCAATATCATGGCCTCAATGCTGGTGATCCCTGCTTGCTCAAGGACAGAAACATTTGGCACATAGTCAGTCAAGTGTATATTTAGGATTGTGCATATACAGTGCTGATGAAAGCGTTCGAGGAGTTGTAGGTGGTGGCGATAGGTGACCCATGCTTCAGATCCATAAAGGAGGATAGACGTACAATGGGTCTATACACACTGATTTTTGTGCTTTGCCTCAGGTGTTTATTGCTCCAGCCTCTTTTGTGAAGTCTTCCAAATGCACAATATGCCTTTGCTAATCTGTGATTGATCTCTTTGTCAATCTTGGCATCTGAGGAGATGATGCTTCCCAGGTAGGTGAACTGCTGAATGGACTGTAGCACAGATTTGGCGATGGCAATGTGGGGATGGTGTGGTGTTCGTCCTGTGGTGCAGGCTGTTAAAGAAGATCAGTTCTCTTAAGGTTGACTTCCAGTCCAAACAGTTCTGCAGCTGTTGCAAAGCAGGATGTTAGGTGCTGCAGAGCTGCTTCTGTGTGGGCAACAAGGGCAGCAGCATCAGCGAAGAGCAGCTCACGGACTAGATAGTTTAGAGTCTTAGGAGATTTTCAAATGCCTCATGCTGCCTCTTGCCATGCAAGCAGCCTCCAGAGCAATAATGAGGCTGCTGCGCGGCAAGGGGTCCATTTTGGACGACCCCGTTTCTCTCTCGGCATCTTCCGTGACTGTTGCGGCTAGCATTGAAGGCAGCCGCAATGTTTTTTTACTCACGGACAACTTCCGTGAGTGAAAAACAGTGTGGCCGCTTCCAATGCTAGCCGCAACAGTCACAGACGATGCCAAGAGAGAAATGGCGTCATCCAAAATGGACCCCTTGCCGCGCAGCAGCCTCGTTACTGCTCTGGAGGCTGCTTGCGTGGCAAGAGTCTGAAAATCTCCTTAGTGTGAGCCCTCAGATGGCTTAAGTTAAACAAGCTACCATCAGTACAGTAACTTATATAGATATTATCGTCTTCTTCAAGCTCTGCCATAGCCCTTTGGAGCATCATGCTAAAGAAGATTGTAAATAAAGTTGGTGCAAGAACACAACCTTGCTTCACTCCATTAGTTATTAGAAAGGGCTCTGAAAGAGCATCGCCATATCTGACTTGACCACGCTGGCCCTTATGTAGCAAGATAATCATTTTAAGGAATTGGGGGGGACATCCTATTCTTTCCAGGATCTGCCACAGACCTTTTCTACTCACAGTGTCAAAGGCTTTGGTGAGGTCAACAAATATTACATAGAGACCCTTGTTCTGCTCCCTACATTTTTCTTGCAGTTGTCTAGGGGCAAATACCATGTCTGTAGTACTCCTATTGGCTCTGACGCCACATTGGCTTTCAGGGAGAAGTTCTTCTGCAATAGCAGGAACTAATCTGTTCAGGAGTATCCTTGCAAGGATTATTAAATATATATTTATATTTAAACATACTTTAATTGACTATTAATATTGAACTGAAGGGAGCTAAATCAGCTGTGATATTGACTGCTATAGTTCCTGTATTTATTGTCTATAGTACCTTTAGAGGTTTGCCATTGAATTTTGGCTGCACTGTGCTCTTGCTGTGTGTGTGCGTGTGTGCGTGCGCGTGTGTGCGTGCGTGTGTGCACCTAGCATCTGAGGAGCACTGTTGGGTCACAAAAAACAGGCTTGCATAGGATGCATGTTGCCCATCCCTACTGGGATGCATCTTTAAATACTGCAGCTCAACTCCTATTTGTATGGTCCACATGTTAGTCATATACAGGATACTGATATCTTGAAGTGGGTTCATGCAGCTGGATCTGTTCCCAGATTGTATGCAGCTAACCCATGCTAGCCTAGCCCTATGAAATCCACATGTTCAGTGCAGCTGTCTGCAAAGAAATTCCTACTCATCACAAACTACATCATAGACACAACTTTGAGGTCCCACATGGACTTCACCATGTGAGTATGCAGTCCATGAGCAATGTGTGAACAGGCTTACAGTTGTGTATGAAATGTTATTTCACATAGATCTTTTCTGCTATCAGTTTGTTCCACTTTGGAAAGGAAGAAGGAACACTCATGTACATGCAGAATAGTAGTTGTCTAACGTAGTAGATAGCTTTTCCACACATATTTCTTTCTCTAGCACTCCCAATCTACTATTTAAAAATTTAAAAGATTTTTATTGATCCATTTGTATAGCAACTTGTTTCCACCAGTGCCCAGCCAAGTGCCTTCAGCAGAGCATGAAAGCAATAGCAACTGTGGGAGAACAACTAGATTCTTATAACATTAGCATGAACTTGATGAGAAGAGAGATTTGGCAATAGAACCAATAACCTAGGGAGGTGATGGGGTCTTCTGATGTGGACATCTTCAAAAGGAGGCTGAATAGCCACCTGTTGTTGATGCTCTCACTGGAGTTCCTGCACTGAGCAGTGGGTTGGACTTGATGGCCTATGTGGGGCCTCTTCGAACTCTGATTCTATTCTATGCTTCTTAGACCAGGACATGTGAA
This sequence comes from Gambelia wislizenii, assembly GCA_030847615.1. Taxonomy (NCBI): domain Eukaryota; kingdom Metazoa; phylum Chordata; class Lepidosauria; order Squamata; family Crotaphytidae; genus Gambelia; species Gambelia wislizenii. Next base: position 41,740,305 of record JAUMIR010000004.1, read on the forward strand.
ACCTCAACATAGTTCTCGCCCAGCCATAAAGCTTATTCAATGACCCTAGGCCAGCAGCTAGAATCTCTCAGCTTCATCTGCCCCTCTGGAAGAAAAAAGAGGGAAAATCTCAGGGGTGACCTACAGAGCAGAATGAATATATAACAAATACATTGTTGCAAAAATACTGTTGGAAGATGAGAAATGGTCTCCACTGTTATAAAATTGAAGAAATGTTTGTTAAGTTGTACTTAGGTGGAAAAAAACACATGTTTTATTAAGCTTAATAAAACAAGGTGTTTTTTTTTCCTGCATAAGTACGGCATAACAAACATTTCTTCAATCTGATATCACTGGAGTACACCTCTCATCTTTCAACAGTTCACAGTGTTTTCCCCTCTATTTTCACTCGCAAAAAATACTGTAACGTGAAAGACATAGGACTTTCCACTTCACACTGTTTTAGTGCTATTATGCCACTTTAGCTGCTATGTCTGCCTCCTGTGGCATTCTGGGGTTTGTAGTTCAGTGAGGCCTAATTGCTCTCTGGCTGAGAATTCTGAATGCCCCTCTCTAAACTACAAACCTTAGGATTCCACAGGAGGCAGACATAGCAGTTAAAGTGGAATAATAGTAGTATAACAGTGTAGTGTGATAACCTCCCCAGTATTTATATTTGGATCCCAAGGTTTTACTTGGTTTATGAGATTGTATAAACCACTTTTTAACAATTTGTTCCCAAAGTGGTGTACAAGTTTAAACCATTATAATAACAAACAATAAAATAGAAATGAAAACCAATGAAAAATAGATATTGATATAAAATAGCATAGCAGAAAAGATAACTTCACAAGTGCCCAAGAAAACAGGACCACCTTGGCCTACTTTTGAAACAATAGAAAGGGGGTTGAGCAAATCTGCCAAAGAAGAGAGTTCAAATCCTCAGGGGCAACTAGAGGAGGAAAAAAAAAAAACTGTTATGTGTGGAAACACCTTGACATGAGATAATACACTAAGCATTGGGTGTGTTGTAGCTCAATCCCAACATTTTGTATTGGGACAAGGAACACAGAGGTAGTCAATGACATCTTCCAATAGGAGGGAATATGAGTGTGTTGATTTATGCCAGTCAGTAACAGGTAGTGGCACTGTACCAGCACAACTTTCTGATGTCCCTTCAAGAACAGCCTTATGCTGAATGTATTAACATACACCCATTTGAATTATCAAGATATGAATGACAGTAGCCAGATGAAGATGTCTAAAGCTGAAAAAATGCTGATCTGTATTGAAACCTACCAGATATTTGCACAGAGAGCAACATAGAAGCAAAGTTAATTTTCCTAGGTGTGTGAGAGGGAGTGAAGGCAAAGTTAAATAATAATAATAATAATAATAATAATAATAATATATAAAAGTAGCTGCTGAAGAATTCTATTTAAGAAGGCGTTGTCATTATACCCAACCTTCCCCCCACCAACAAACCTGGCATCTGGAATAGCTCAGGTCCCCATGATGACCTTATATATTTCTTTTAATTATTCCAAAGTAACCTCCTCCAGTCCCACTACAAGCCCTCAACTACTTCAAGCAAAGACACTATAATGATTTCAATTAAATCTTGGCCTCTCCCCAACAGAACACAAATTAAATGCATTACTAGCAGATACAAGCTTCATTGCTTGGAAGTGTTATATAAAGAAAGGAGAAAAAGTTGCCAAGAGCTTGTTGTCATTTCAAGGGGAGGATTAACCCTTTGATTGGTATTCTGGTGTCTGTCTTCTCAGTTTCTATATCAGCATTCCCACATGGCTCTGCTTTTCTCCAGTTACAAGGTAAATGGATCTGAACCAGCCAATCCATCTCTGAGTATTTCCTGATAAAGAACACACTATGAAATTCATGTGGTCACCATAAATTGACAGTTGACTTAAAGAAACACATACTGAAAGTATATTGGATCTCAAGTATAACATGGTGAATGAATGCTTATCACTTCTGATTCACCTTTTAAGTAATATCTCAGCACATTATAAATGCTGAGTATTACAAATTTCTAGAGAGAATGATCCAATCCAGAAAGCCATGGTCCTGAGTCTACTAGATTTGAGCAGGGCAGTTGATGGCCAGGGCTCATTTATGGGTGCTCCCTGAGTTGAAGTCCTCTTGACAGCACATGACAACAAAAACACAATTTCAAATGGCTCTACTAATTTTCTTTGGATGACTGGAATTACTGGTAGGTTTTATGTTTCAGCATGACTTTAAAATACCCAACATCATTCTCCCTTTCTTTAACTGGATGAAGGAAAAACTTCAGCACTGTAATAGTATAATGCTGTGTATATGTATATCACATGCATACATAAGTTACTATACTTCTCCATTCTAGATCAGTTGTCTGAGTTGGGAGCTAGGGGCATTGTTTTATAACGGTTCCATTCCTACTTTGATGACTATTTCCAGGTCTGTGCCCACAGATTACAGCTCTGTCCCATGGCAATTACATCAGAGGGTTCCGTGGAGCTCTGTTTTGTCCCCTACATTATTTAATAGCACGAGGATGCAGGATGTAGGCTGAGCTGCCATCAGTGCATAGATGCTACCCAGCTCTCTCTCTCCTTCTGATCTAGGCGAGAAAGTGGATGCCCTCAATCAATGTAGTAAATTTAATGAGAACCAAAGCTCAATCCTAGACAAGGTGCAGATAGTGTGAGTGGCTGATTCAGTGACAGATGATCATAACAAGACAGATTTATGGAAGGGGTTGTGTTCCCTTTGAAAGAACTGGGCTGTGATCCTAAATCAAATCATGTGGAATGTGAAACTCCCATATGCAGCTCCATGGCCTTTACACCAGGGGTGCTACCATAGCCATTTCCTGGCTACTGTAGAAAGGAGTAGAAGCAACTAGACAGTGACCGCTCCAGCTGCAGACCACCATCATTTCTCTTGTCCTTGCTGAAGAACTGCAGTTGAAAAGAACATTACCTGACCACTTCACCCACTCCCCTCCTTCTGACAACCGTCAGAGCACACCCAAGGCCTGGCCACTTCCTTGGGGTGTGTTTCAGGATGCTGTGTGAGGAACTATTTACTACACAACATCCTTGCACAACCTCCAAAAATAAACATACATATGCATAACCCCAAATTATGAATGCATATAACGTTAATATGATTCCAACCGAAGAGTGCAGTTTGGAGGAGTCTTGCATGGCTCAGAGTCAGAGTCTCCTCCTATGTATCCTTTTGAGACTTCATATAGCATTACTTCTAGTCCTTTTTTCACACCAATTGTTCTCCACCAAGGGAATTCTTAGAAGAATATATTCCTTCCATCTGTCGGATGGATGTTCTTCCACCAACATATAATCTTCTATTCTTCCAGCAACAAAATAAAGTCTTAGGTTCAGTGCAGACTCAGCAGGGCCTGTGTCAGAGATGGGGAACCTTTTGGTTCTCCAGACATTTTGGCTTACAACTTTTTCAAACCCCAAGTGGCATGGCTCATGTTAGTTTCCCCACCCTATGCCATTATTTGCAGGAAGTCCTGGTGACTTATTTTCACAACAGGAATCATAAAGGCACCAAACAGAATGAAATTGCATCATATGATCAAGAAATAATTCTCCACTAATTTCATTCTCTAAGGAAGCTAAGGGCTTGTCTACACATGGGGCCAAAAAGTCCAAATAGAGTCCTGCCCTTCGTGCTTCCACATTTGCCCCAAATCCCTGCACAGAATTTATTCTCCACATGGTCATTGGGTACTTGTCTTCACTACCTACCTGACTGTCCCTGTGGATTTTCATCCACTGCTGCCACTGCCACAACCACCACCACCACAACTGTTTTAAAGCTCCGGAGGCAGGTCCCCAGCTGAAGGGAGAGCTTTTCTCCCTTCTCCTGGCTCAGCAGCACTGCCTCCACCTACTCTCTCATTCACCTGTCACAGGAAGAGGCTCTTGAAGCAAGCAATGAGCGAGCAGAGAGTAGGTAGAGGCAGTGCTGTCAAGCCAGGGAAAGAGAAAAAATCTCTCCCTCTGGCCAGGAACTTGCCTCCTGAGCTTTAAAATGGTCACTTTGGCAGTGGTGGCAGTGGCAGCAGCAGATGAAAATCCAGAGAAAACCCCAAATCCTAAAACTCCACATCAGGGTAAAATACCCTGAAATGCTCTGGATCTGGACCATGTTTCAGAGGAATTTGTAGGGGGATTCAGGGTTTTTTAATAGTGTAGACAAGCCCAAAGAATATTTTTTCTTCCTGCTGTGAGAAATTCTTCAAAAATTGTGAAGGCTATTTGCAGTTCAGGATATACTCTGCTTAAAATTCCCAAATGGCATATTTGTACAGAAAACAGTATTTTCTGTTTTCTGCACAGGAAAGAGCTTTTTTCTATACAAAAAAATAATAGTTCTGTGAATGAATTTTATTTCTTCTCTAAAAAAGCACTGTTTCCTACACAGAAGATACTATAGCTGGGGACATAGGAATTTATCAGACTAGTGTCTAAAAAGGCTGTAATTTCACTATTGAGGAAAGGAGAAACATAGTGGCATGATTACAGCAATCATTGCATGTTGCTGTAATTAAGTGATAATATGTGATAATTGTGCAATACTACTGCCATGGAATCATTGCACAACTACAACTAGAAGTTTAAGAACTGGATTTTACTTCCATGATTCTTTATGGGTGAGTTTTGGGGCTGTTCTCAGGAGAAGATGCAACTTTGTTTAAACTCACCAAAACCACATAAATTAACAATAAACACTTAAACAAACATAAAAATGTACCAAGAAAGGTGACAGTACATTAAAAGAGTGCCCTGTGCTTCCTGTGTTCTCATTGGAAAAGGGGAGGGGAGAAAATTGATCACCCATTCATGCTGTAATCACATGATTACAGTGGGATGAGATTTTGCACAATACTGTGAAAAGAGCAATATTGAGGGCTGTTCACAGATTTTCCTGTCAATGTAAAGTGACTAGCAATTAACTGGTGGAGCACACATTGACCATGGAGGACAACAGCGTTGTGCGATAAAGGCAAGCCATCTGCGGTACTGTCACACTGTAATTCTGCAATTGCAGCCCTATCTGATAAAGTCCTTAGTCTGCATAAAAATTTGACATGGCATTTTTTTTGCAGAAAACAGCATTTTCTGTACAGGAAACAGAATTTTCTGTACAGGAAACAGAATTTTCTGGGAAAATTTCTCTGTGCAGAAATATCATTCATTGTGCAGAAAATGTTATTTTCTATGCAAAAAAGTGCAAATTTTATTCATACACAGAATAAGTTCAAAATTGTGAAAATTCTAATCAGTCCAGGTTTCTCATCAAAGTTTTGGAAAACACACTTTGGAAGCACATTTTGCATAATTTTGAATATTCTTTCCATCTGTACTCTATGGCTTCTATATGCACTGCTACAACCACTTACCTCTACTTGATGACAAGCCCACAAGTGTTTCCATAGGCAATCAAATTATGCCTATTCACCACCTAAACTAGGCTTTACACTACAATGTGCAGATCTGATGAATTCATTTCTGTGGACTTCCTTTGTTTCCCACCTCTAAGTCTGCTCTGGGTCATGTATATTTTTTAAAAATGGGCTTACACAATTTTGTGCATATTGTTGAATTTATTTCATGGAATGCATAACAAGCCTGGAAGTATATGCATTTTCCTCCTCAAATTGCATCCAATTCTGTATTTTGTCTAGAAGGTATGGAATAAGGTAAGTCTATTTGCGGGGGGGGAATCTTGTCAGAGTTAATTTCTCGCACTTCTGTAGTGCAGACAACTTGTAAGGTCACTTAGTGACCACAGTTTCCAGTATCACAGAGGCACTATGAATTTATAGCAGAATGAAACATAATTCATTGGGTGAGCAAATGCTTTCTACGCATAAGATTTCAGCTTCAGTCCTGCCAATGGCATCTCCAGTTAAATGGCAGGAAGGTGAAGAAAATTATGTGTTGGAGATTTCATAAAGCCACTGCCATAGGCTAATGGCATGCCTTAATATAAGGAAACTTCACATGTACACAGAATATAATTCCAAAGTTACAGTATCAGGTCTTCAAATGATACAACAGGTCTCTGAAAAAAATCAGGGCATATTAACAAAAGCTAGAACATCTTGAAAGCACAGAGGAGGCTCAGGAAACTGGCTTTTTACTATCAAAGAAACACTTTGTGTGTTGTGTGCTTCTCCAAGAGATAGAGGACTTCTGATATTATATCATATTTCTTCTACTTAAGAGAGGAGGGAATAGATATATTTCAAAGTGAGAGAGGCTCCAGAAAGTTTAATTTAAGATACTAATCCCCTGATATCTTAGGACTTTGTGTTGCTCTTGTTTTTGCTAGAATAAATTTGGCTAGCAAGGAACAGCAGGACTGCCTCAGCTCTCCCACACTATCTCTGAACACTATTATATCATCTCCACTATGCTGCTGACAGTGAGTCAAATACTTTTAACCTAGTTTCCCCCCCCCCATGATGTTTTGTAAAATACGGCCTTGTTTCCAGTATGCAGTTGGCTGCATTTCTCAATCTATTGGTCTTCTGCTTTGGTAGAAACAAGTTGCAAGTGGTAGAGAATTTCAGAGACTTTTAAGGTCCCATCTATACGAGGTGGGGAAAATATGAACTTGTCCGAAAAAGCAGCCATTCACAGTGCTGCAACCTGTCTTAATGGACAAAAGAGCCCTCGCTAAACTTTGCATGCTCCCTAGCCAAGATGGCAGATGCAAGTGATTTACTTACACGTTTAAATCTGCCACCACCATTTTTTTAAAAAAAAGTTTACTATGGTGCGTACATGCAATATTTTGTATTTACAAAAAAAACGGGAAAAGCTCTGGAGGCTTTTCACAAGGAGTTTAAGGTGGATTTGGCTGCCCCCCCCTTCTGAATGACATGTATTTATGCAAATGTCCATTTGTACAGATCCCCTTCCATGTGATTGCCATTTGGATTATTTTCAGCATATAGACAAGTCCTAAATCTAATCCAGAGGATATATTCAGGCCTAGTATCAGCAGTTAGCCTCATTGGATAGTTGCTTTCCCCATAATGAGGACCCTACCACTAACCAAAAATGTTCAGAAACACTTCCAGCTACCATCTTTATTTTTTTTCTCATGCACATCTGTTTATGTGCCCACAGGACTGTGGAAGCTTATGCCAAAGATGTCTGCTAGTCTTTAAGGTACCAGCGAAGTTTTATTGTTTTTGGTTTTAATTTTCCCTAACCACATGAAGACTGTTAGAAATCCTCTTGCATCATCCGCATGATCATCCTTATTTTTTTAATGTTATTTATTATTATTATTATTATTATTATTATTATTATTATTTTGGTTACACATCCTCTAACTGTCTCAATTTGGCAGGGACAGTTCCAATTAATCCCCTGTTATCCAAGTCTTTCAGCTGATTTTAAAATGTCCCTGTTTTTCTCCCTTCTTCCCACTTCCCTCCTTTGTCCTTAGCTTGCTTCAGTCACTACAAACTGAATTCAAAGAGCAAAAATAGTTTGCACTCAATTAACTCAACAGGAGGGAAAAGGAGAAAAGAGGAAGGGGTGGAATCTTGCTCTTCCAAGAGTAGATTCGAACAAAAACAAACTGCTACAGCCTCTCTCCTAGGTAGTGTGGTTTTCCTTATTAGAAACTTTTGCCATCTTGACTACATTGCAGCATTGCTTGGCCACACATTTCCTAGTTTTCATCTGTGGAATGTTGGGTGGTATGTTGTTCTGAGTTTCATAGTCTACCACGGTGCCAGTTAGAAGCTAGTTATTGTCGCGGGGCGTCCTGGGACTTCTTCATCTGTATTTGTCCCTCACTGTTTACACGATTTTTGTCTCTGAACTGGATATCATGGGAGATCCCAGGATCATTGTTTACATGGCATCACATCCCTTGATATGTATCTTCTCCCACTATATACTATCCTGTTTTTGTTTGTTTGTTTGTTTGTTTGTTTGTTTACATGTGTTTACAGTCTTGGGAATTTTTTTTAGCTGTCAATCAAGGATGTGATTACTAGTTGTTTCACAACCTCACTGACGTACTTCCTTCAGAGTTCCCCGCCACGAGCGATGCTATTGGCTGGCTCAAATGTTTGTTCAAGCTTCTGCACTGAGGATGAAGGGATGAATGAGCGTTGTACTGGGGATGAGGGGATGAATGAGAGATCCGTGCGACCAGACCCTTGCTGTCTCTTTAAAATTTAAATCCACCATGAAAAGCAAGCTAACGAGGGGATGAATGAATGATCCGTGTGACCAGACCCTTGCTGTCTCTTTAAAATTTAAATCCACCATTGAAAGCAAGCTAAATGAGTGATCCCTGCGACCAGACCCTTGCTGTCTCTTTAATTTTTAAATCCACCATTGAAAGCAAACTAAAAGAGCGATCCATGCAACCAGACCATTGCTGTCTCTTTAAATTTTAAATCCACCATTGAAAGCAAGGTAACGAGGGGATGAATGAGCGATCCTTACGAACAGACCCTTGCTGTCTCTTTAAAATTTAAACCCACCATGCAGGGGAGGGACAGGTTACAGCTGAAGGGTTTGCTGTGTAAAACAGGGTGACTTAGTGTACAGACATACACATAAACCTACGTGTAGCAGGAAGGGAAGTCTTTGTTTTCAGCTGGTGAGGCTGAATCTATTGAATCTATTGAATGTGTGATTGACCCCTCCTTCTCCTTCTCTGGTCTCTGATCTCTGATCCTGCCCCTGGTCACCATTTCCGATCATCATCTAGTACCCCTGGGCTGTTTACATTTCCAATTTTCCGAATCTTCCCGTGACTTTTTTTTAAAATTTCTACAAACCGCAGGATGGAAAGTCCCACTGGTTGAGGGATAAAAGGTGGCTGCCCTTCCAAAAATCTCAGGACCATCACAATGTACATGTAAACAACCAGGGATCGACATAAATTCATCCCACTACATTTTCATCATGTAAACAGCACCCAGGTGTTACTGACTGGAGTTTTGGACCATCAGTGATTGGATTTAACCCAACAATTTAGGGAGCAGTGAAGTATTGTTGAATAATTTTTCCAGGTAGTATCACTTTTGTAATGATGGTGCTATGGTTTTATCTATGGTAATTTCATTCAGATATTTTGTCAGTCCATTTGGAATTGTTCCCAGATCACCTATCACCACTGGAACCACAGTTGTTTTGTTTAATAATATAATATAGTACAAGTATTAAGTATTGACTTCTTAACCTCTCTCCCACCCACCTACTCACCCAAAGGCACTTTGTCCTTATGCTTCTATTCCCCCCCACACACACACACACATGTTAGATGGATTGCTTGGTCACTAACATAAGGAGTGTGGAGCATAATATGCCTCTTATGTGTGGGAGCAATACACTATGGGAGAACATAGGGATGGCCTTCTCTGCTATGGGACCCTGTTTATGGAATTCCCTTCTCTTGGAGGCCAAGCTGGCACCAACACTGGGTTCATTCTGCCACCCAGGTAAAAAAAAAAATATATCTTTATATTAAAGCATTTGAGGCCTTATCCTCCCTCCCCAATATACACACGCACGTGGATGGTTTTTAACTTTCAGCATGTTTTAACTGGATAGAATCATAGAATCATTGAGTTGGAATGGACCATAGGACCACCATCCAATCCCATGCCACACAGGAATCCACAGCTAGTGGGGTCCTGAGAGATGGCTATCCAACCTCTGTTTAAAAAGCTCCAAAAGAGAGAGTCCATTGACTTCTGCTCTTCTGATGAATAGCTCTTACCACCAAGATGTTCTTACTAATGCTTGTAATTTGAATCCATGGGTTTGGGTCCTGTTCTCTGGAACAGCAGAAAACAAGCTTGGTCTGTATTCTACATGACATCCCTTTAGATATTTCAAGATGGTTGTCACATCACTCTCAGTGTTTTCTTCCACAGGCTAAACATAGTCCAGTCTCTTAGCCATTCCTCTCAGGGCTTGGTTTCCAGACTTGGTTGCCCTCCTCTGAGCACACTCTGGGTTGTCCTGAAAGTTGTTAAATAGTTCAATATGTGTTCAGCCTGTTTGTATTATTTTTGTTTTAAATTTTATATTGTTTTAAACTGTTTAAATTGGTTTTTAATTTTGCACTGTCCTGAGATCCTATATAAATATTTAAATATTTATTTTGCATATAATAGTTATACACAATATAGTATATAAATATTTAAATAAATAAATACCATTAGATAGAATGAGGCAGCTACTTAGTCAATAGACAATGGACATTATCAGATGGGGCCAAAATGTCCCATTACTGGCCCACCACCTCCTATCCCATTCCTACAACGGAATGGAGGTAAATATTCACACACTTACCTCCATTCTGCTCCAGGAACGGGCTCCCTACCTCCTTGCCCAGCCGGCCATAAATGCAGCCATCATAAGGCTGCCTTTATGACCAGCTGGAGGAAATCCCACTCATTCTCACAAGAGAATGAGTGGCAGGGAAATTTATTTTTTTAAAAAAAACAGCTATCAAATCAAAAAATAAATGGCAAAAATATATTTTAAAAAAAAGCAACCCCGGGGGGGGGGGAGAAAGGTGGCACTTACCTTGAGGTCCAGATTGTTGCAGGAAGTGACTACCATGGAGCCCCTACCCCATGCCTCTCATCGCAGAACAGGGATCTGTTTCCCATGTCCCTGATTCTGTGACAGGCATGTTTCCTTGTGAACAGAATACCCTGAGAGCAGAACAGGGGCAGGATGGGAACATCACGGAGGGGCTTAACATCAACTGAAATGGAGCCCCTTTCTCACCCCTGTTCCGTTCCTGCCCCGGGATATTTGGCACGTCTGACAATCTCCAATGAGGAGAAGCCATAATAGCTCCCTTGGCTTTCCTCCTCAGTTCCCCAAATATCCCTGGAATGTGGAAGGACAGGTTTGTGGGTGCAACGTGTTCTACATGCCTACAACTAGACTACTGTCCTCAACTGTGGTGAAGAATACTTCCCAACACCAGTGCTGAAGTAAAATCCAGTCACCAGGGAAGTTTATTTAGGAGTGGAAAACTGGAGGGGAAGGTATCACCTCAGCAGGCCTCAGAGGAAAAATGTCTATTCCTGATTACGAGATTCCATATTAAAGCTCCTTATTAGTTGTAAATCATGCTGACTACTTTTCCTGCACTCTCCTCAGCAAATCCTAAATCCAGCACATAAGTGTAAGCCATTAGGTTCAGGTATAGCAACAGCTAAGCCACTGCAGTTTCACAACACAGTGTTGCAGCAAGATCATGCCAGCATCACAAGACAAGGAGAGTTGCTGATTTCTTTATTTTTACTGGCCAAATTCCCAAGCTTCTAACAGCAGAAAACATGCAGACAAATTAACAAGAAGAGCTTTCTGCTTCTCATCGAGAAGAACTTTCCCGTTTCATTTTCTGTATGCCGTTATTTTTAAAGCAGGCTTGTTATTATATTGGGGAGACTGAAGGGCTACCAACCAGCTCAAAAGTAGAACACAATCTTCATGTATGCTGCATTTGGTGTATTCTGTGCTACTTTGAGTTAATCTTTGGGTAGTGCTGAGAAAGAAATCCACATTAGTGAGTGCTTTGTTGTTGTTTACAAATATATCTAATTTGTAATCTAAGCAATATATCAACAACAGGATTTACATTAGGGAGTCTTAATTTATCTCATTCCCACATGTGAGAACAAAAAACTGCGTTTTTCCCCTCCCTGAGATTATTTTTGTGCAAATTTTGCAATTCTTCAGAAACACAATTGCACAAAGTAATGATCGGTTGTCTTGTTGGACATTCAGCAACTTGGCTGCAGAGGGAAAATAGAAGAGGCAGACACAGCTCCATCATGCCTAGGCCCAGAAGCAGATGAAAGACCCTTCATCTATCCCAACCAGGGTCAGTTTAAGGCACCAGCGGCATCAGCATCCGCAGGGGGCCCCATCATTGTGGGGGTCCCCATAGTAACCCTCCTCCTGCAAAAACATTATTAGTAATAATCTGAATATCTGTACTGTGAATAGCTTAGGTTGAGTTAGGTTACACTGACCTGAGATAAAAATATGGGGGGCCCAAAATTCCTTAAACCAGTCCTGATCCCAACTACCACTGCCATAGCCACAGAGAGAGAGAAGAACCAGCACTATCTGCTGGGCTTAACCCTCTCTCACACTGCCATTCCCTTTTCCTTATGCATCTTGCCTTATTTAGTTTGTAAACCTGAGGGCAGGGAACTGTCAAATTAACAATTTGTAAGCTGCTCTGAGAGCCTTTGTGGCTGAAGAGCAGGATATAAATAGTCTAAATAAATAAATAAATTCTCAGACAGAGAGCTCTACTTCCCCAACAAATGGTAAACCCCAGGGGGCCGTTTACACGATGAAAATGTCCTGGGAAGAATTCATGTCAATCCCTGGCAGTTTACACGTACATCGGGTCGGGTCCGTGATTTTCGGAAGGGGGGGCCACCTTTTATCCCTCAACCTGCGGGACTTCCAGTCCCCTGGTTGTGCCGGTTTTTAAAAAAGTCACTGGAGGATTCGGAAAATCGGAAATGTAAACAGCGTGGGACAAAAAGTCTCAGTACTGGGATGACCGGAAATGGTGACTGGGGGCGGGCTTAGAGCTCAGGGACCAGAAAAGGAGGGGTCAGTCACCCGTTCAACAGATCCAGCCTCACCAGCCAAAAACAAAGGCATCCCTTCCAGCTGCATGAAGGTTGATGTGTGTGTGTGTGCGCGCGACTGTACTCAATCACCTTTTTAAATGGATTTCTACACTGCATGCTACAGAGAGATCGTGGTGGGCAGATCCTCCCTGGTTCTGAACAGAGAGATCGTGGTGGACGGGCACAGTAAAATATTCCAGCCTCTGAGCGAATGAACATCTCTTAAATTTCCCCTCTCTGTGTCTGTGTGTTTCAAAACAGCCTGTTTGTAGCTGGTTTGAAGCATGAACTCTGCAGCTAATCTGTGTTGTAAGGGTTAACATTTTACAGAGGCAAGGGGAATACGATGCCTCCCCTCCCCTCCCCTCCCCTCCCCCTCACTCGGCTTGATTTCAAACGGAAAGCACTCTTTCGTTCCTGCGTCTGAGCGAAAGATCTCAGTCTGGATCTTTCAAAATGCTTTCTGCCTCTTCTGAAGGGGTTAAAATGTTCAAGAAGCAAAGGGGGAATAACAAACCTCTGCCCCCCTCTCTCCACCACCACCCCAGCCAGCCAATAGCATCGCTTGTGGCACGGAACTCTAAAGGAAGTGTGTCACCGAGGTTGTGAAAACACGAGTAATCGCATCTTTGATTGACAGCCAAAAAAAAAAAATTAAAACCTAAACAAAACCGGAACTATGGACATGTAAATATCAGTCACGGGACCACACGGGATATCCAGATCAGAGAAATAAATCGTATAAACAGCGAGGGACGGATTCGTGATCACTTTGTCACGGTAGGCAACGCGACAATTTCTGTCGTGTAACTGGCACCCTGGATTCCTAAGAAGTTGCCATGGCAGTTAAAGTGGAATCATAGTGCTATAATGGTATAGTGTGAAAGGGCCCAAAATGGCTAGCAATTGTTGAACAGGTTGTTTTCACATATCAAGACTGAGACACAGATGTCTTCTGTTCAGAATGAGAATTTTTATGAGAATACTTCCCAACTATAGTGCACATCCCTTCAGGTTTTCTATCCCAGTGAAGCAACTGCAGGAGTCAAATTCTTTACTTTCTTTTTCTGAAAGGAAATGCATATGACTAAAAACTGTATATTTGAAAACATGTGCAAGTATTCTTTAAACAATTTATTTATTATTTATTTATATCCCGCATTTGTCCCAGTACATGATCCAAAGCAACGTACAAACCTTAAAAAAAACAACACAAAGAATTAACTGACTCTCAATATAAAAGTCAAAGTACAGTTAAACCAACTTTGATTTACAATACAGGTTAAAAACACAAATTAAATTTATTAAAAGGTGTTTAAACAGATTAAAATAGAAACTCTCTATATGCCCTGTGCATTAAAACTTTGTCATCACAAAATGCCTCCGTAAATTAAAAAAAAAAATCACCTGCTGGCAGAAAGGAAGCAGGAAGATGGCCAACTGGATCTCCCATGGAAGGGAATTCCACAGCCTGGGAGCAGCCACAGAGAAGGCTCTTTCCTGAGTCCTCAACAATTGCATCCATGAAGGTAGTGGGATTGAGAGAAAGCTTTCCATTGCAGACCTTAAAACATGTGTTGGTGTATATGAGGAGATATGGGACTTTATCAGTTGAGCCTCTAAAAACGTTTCTTTGCCAGCATATTTTAAACCATTAGTGTGCTGGCATAAGAACCCTTTTTATCAGACATGGCTGTAATAATGTGAAAAAGAAGCCCAGTACATCCATTTTTGCTAGGGCTCATGATCTCAGCAGTTTTGACAAGAACGTGCAAGCACATTTAAAAGTTGAAAAACAGCTAAAATAAAAAACAAAGTGAACACACAAGCACACTTTAAAACTTCCAAGTAAACTGGGGAGGTTCATAAAAAGAGCATTCTGTACCTACTTTTCACATTCTCTCCTGGATGTGTTCTGGTGGGGACCACCCATTGATGCTGGAATTGTGCCGGCAGAAAGGGCCGTGGTTTCACACACAGGCAATTCTGCCAGAAAACACCATGGCCAATCTATTGATGGTTTGGCCCGTCAATAAGAAAGAATGCCTTATTAATATCACATAATCACAAAAGAGCGACGTTGTGCGAAAGGGCGCCCTTTCATGTTTATTTGGAGTCATTATGATGGCATATTTGCCAAGTCTGATAAATTCCATGGTCTTTCAAACAGTCTGAACCCATGCCATAAAGGGCTTTAAAGGTTAAAACTAATGCTTTGAATTCTGTCCAGAAACGGACAAGTAGCCAATGAGCTATTTCAACAGGGGAGTCACATGACCACTGTACCCAGTCCCAGTCAACAATCTGGCTGCAGCATTTTGGACCCACTAATGTTTCTGAACAGTTTCCAAAGACAGACTCATGTAGCAATAGCAATAGCATTGATATTTCTATACCACTTATCAGTGCCAAAGCACTCCCTAAGCCTCCAACAAGCTGGTTACTCATTTTACCTACCTACAGTAGGATGGAAGGCTGAGTCAACCTTGGAGCCCTCTGGAATCAATCTCATAGTGTTGTGGCTTGCAGTACTGGCATTTAGCCACTGCACCACCAGGGCTCCCTGGTGCGTTACAGCAGTTCAAATGGGATGTAATCAAGGCATGTGTCATTGTAGCCAGATCTGATGTCTCAAGGAAAAAGTGCAGCTGATGCACTAGTTTTACCTGTGCAAATGCACTCCTGGGCACAGCCAAAACCTGAACATCCAGGCTCAATGGAATGAACACAGACAAACTGTGGGGAGCAGGTACCAATGTACATATGAATGTTCATGTGTGAAGCAATGATGTGCATTTCCCAGGAAAAGTAGAATTGATGATAATGTTCAAGTACTCTACATATTGTTAAACCATTTAGCATGTTTGGTTTAAATATTTTATTCAAATACATTCAAAGCTTTATGTAGACGTTATTTTATTTGAATATTTGCAATACTATAAAGGGAATAAAATATACTTCTCTTATTTTTAACAAAGAAGACCTATACATGAAATAACTTTTTTTTAAAAAAGGCCACATACCTCAAGAGAGCTGTATTTGATCCATCTTTTTTCAACAGATTAACTCTCTTTTGTATAATTGCCATACCCTCAGCTTTTTTCAATTACTTTCTGTGTCATTCATCAATTCCATTTCCAGTTGTGAGAAAACTGATTTAATACATCTAGTTAAACATTTTGTTTTACTACAAGATGTATGTGAGTCTGTGGGCACAGAAAACTTATCATATTTTGTCTTGACTACTTGTACTTATTACTGATTGAAAGGCAAGAGATTTTGTAAAACAGAAAAAGCTTAGGAGTGTTTCAATTTATTCGTCTTTTCTCCTGGGCACAGTTTGCCAATGTTTGTCTTCTCAGAAGAATAACTAGAACTTCATATCCTATATTTAGCCCATATAAGGTGATTGATTCCAGTACAACAGCACAACCCCCCCACACACACACACTATGGATAAACACACACACACAACACACAAAGACCTTGTACGTAACATTTTCCATGGAAAATATAGCACATCTCTGGCGTGAACAGGGTAAAATGTCTTAAAACCTGATACAGACCTTGGATAGGTCAAAAAGATTGTTAGGTTTCTGAGAATACAACAAAAATGCATTTCTATGCAAAGATTTGCATGGCATGATTCTTTAGACAATGGGTCTTCTTTTTAACAAACTGTCTGATAGTTTATTTAAGAAGCTCAAGCCTACACATCTTTTCTTTTAATCTTTACAGTTCTGGTTTGGAAGGCACTTCAGAAAAAGTCACTTACCTGATAAACCTTATACAGAAATTTGTGGTTGTACTTTGCTTCCCTGGCTTAAATAAGGTCTCCTAAAGTCATTCTGTATCGTATCATACAATGGCATTCCTTTGATGCATCATTACTTAC
Source organism: Gambelia wislizenii (assembly GCA_030847615.1). Taxonomy (NCBI): domain Eukaryota; kingdom Metazoa; phylum Chordata; class Lepidosauria; order Squamata; family Crotaphytidae; genus Gambelia; species Gambelia wislizenii. The sequence goes on from JAUMIR010000004.1 coordinate 41,756,888, forward strand.
TTTCTGAGTGGTTTGGTGAATGAATTGTACTGTTTTTATTTTTACAGTTTCAAGTGGTGTTTTTTTTAAAAGCACACCTCCTACCTTACTAATTAATGTGAGCTTAGATAAAGAAGCAACTATACAATACATAACAGTTCCTCTAAGAAGGCAATAAAGCTGTCAACTCAAAATGATACATTTCTCATTAGTTTAAGGTACAAGCTGGCTGAGAAAAATGACACATGGGGAAAAATCAATTTAGTTGATGAAATAAACTAATTAGTTAACTTACATATCTATAATGATGTTAATTGTGCAAGCAACATATCCTGTCCTGTTTCAGCATTTCTCTCCTCTGGCTGACTGTACTTCACAGTGTCATCTATTCAGAAACTGAAGATTCCTACATACACACACAGTGGTGAACAAATAGCTCTGCTATTGCAAAATGTACTCCCAACAGACCTGTCATTAGTCATTATTCAAAGAGGTTGTGACTAGCTTCTTTCATTAATTTAAATGGGACCAAGGACTTTATCAGACGAGGAAAATACAGTGTCATAAGGATGCCACATAACTGCGAAAGGGCATGCGGATCAGACAATGTCAGGAGCCAACTGGGAGCCAGATTTTGTTTACTTTTAAGGTTTCTTCTTTCCTGTTGAAGTTGTCCAGGTGTTGGTGGATTTCAATAGCTCCTCTGTGCATTCTGACTCCCAGTTTTGAAGAACAATAGAATCAAAACTCAAAACTTACAAAGGAATTTGACCCAGGGATAGGGGGAGTTCCAGCAGATAACGGCCCATCAACCAACCATTAGCCAAACAGACACTAACAAGCCTTGCATTTCTATATCCAGAAACTAACAATTTAATTACACAAATTTACATATACTCCCCAACAGAGGTTCACAGCATATAAACTCCACATATACTCCTACCCAACTGTTCTCTGAAGATGCCAGCCACAGATGCAGGTGAAATGTCAGAAGTAAACTCTTCCAGAACATGGCCTCACAGCCCGGAAAAAAAACAAGGAAAATCTATGGATGCTGGCCGTGAAAGCCTTCAACTTAACATTGGTTTATTGGTGTTTGTTTCTGTGCAGTGCTAACAACAGTTAGCTAAAGTGCCACTCCCATAGTCTCTGAGAGATCCTTTTCCAGTTTCACTCCTCACTATTGCTGCTGCTCAGCAGCTATTTAGCACATTTAGTTTTCCTCCTCAGTAAACTTCTGACAGACATGGGAGATGCTACCAGTAGCAATGCTACCATCAGCATAGCCTCTGGCCTCATAGGTGCATGAAGTCCCACCACCACAGAAAGGTAGTATCTGAGTGGGACTAGAATATTACCACTGTGAATTCTTGTGTGAAATTCTATACAAACATCTATTTCCTGGTGAAATTTGTGGCAAGATATATCAAAGGAAAGAAGCAGTGGTAGAGGAATAAAAATTTTGTCCACCTGGCTTTTTGCAGTTCGTGCTTGGGTCCACTGGCCAGCCAGCACTTTGATCCTAATTATAATTGATGTGTAAATTCTGTAGATTAAATGGGGCTTGTAGCTTTTTGCCAATAAAACCTCAAAACCCTACAAAACTGCACTGAGTCATAAGTGAACTTTATTTGAGCTTTCAGTTCAAGCCATTTCAACATAAAAACAAACCTGTTTATGTTTTTGTGATGGCATCAAACCAATGTCACATTTGATCTTTAAATGGAGAATTAGCATAAAAGCCTAAAAATTTCTCTTGGAATTATACCAGGAAAAAAAAAGTGGTTTATAGTTTAAAAATGCTTTAAAAGCACTTTGTTTGAAAAACTCACCAGCACTTTTTTTAAAACCAAAAGATACCCTTTTGTCTAGAAATTATAACTTTTACAGCAACCTATCATTTAAAATCACTTTGAGCTGTGTATATTGTCCATGAATAGGTAACCTGTTTGCATACCCTCCAACATTTTACAGATGGGAAATAGGACACTTTGGCCAAGTAATATCAAAGTGTGGTCAAGAGGACAAAATGATTAATGAGGAAGAACACACAAGCTAGGAAAGGAAGCAGTGGTTTGCTTCTGCTTGAGTCTACAGGAACGGGCAAGGTCCATCCTCTCCTCCCTCTCCTGTGTTGAGTTAATTGAGTACAAACTATTTTTTTTATTATTTTGAATTTAGTTTGCAGCAATTGAAAGAAACTGAGAACAAAGGGGGAAATGGGAGGAAGGAAAAGAAACTGGGGGCTGGTTTACATGGAAGGTTTTATTGCGTTAAGTTGCGCTGTAGTGCTTTCATGCATCAGTGGTGGGTAGTTTATACGGTAATTGTTTACACAGCTATATTTTGTGGCGTTCCCACAGCCAAATGTGGTGGGGGCATGGCCAAGCATTGGAGAGGGAAAGGAATGCCATAGGAATGCCTGCCCTGGCCCCAACTCCGTGCTGAACAGCTTAGAAAGTTTTATTCCTTGCTTGAAACAGCATTTTCTTCCAAATACAGGAAAGCCAGAGAGAGAGGGGGGGGGAAGAGCAGTTCAGCTTGCTACAGCCCTTCGTGAAATCGTTTCTCTCCCTCCCCCATGCACAGGAAAAAAGTTGACGAACTGAGGTTTTACATACTTTTGAAACAGCAGAGAAGGTGAGAAGGAATGCTCCCTGAATGATAATAGTTGGGAATCCTTTTTGTTTGCAAACTGGCTTGCAAAATAGCAGACAGGATTTTTGCAAGTTTCCTCTAAACGCTACAGTCTTTCCTCCCTCCCTGCCCCTCTTTTGAGCCCACCCTTGCATCATCAACCAATCACAATGCAGCTCTGCTTTAACCCTTAGCGGAATGCTAGTTTACACTGCAAATAAAGCACTACATTGCAAATATACCGGCAAAAACAGCGACATGCCCTGCCACGCTATATTTGGGTGTTTTACCTTCCCCCCTTCTGAATGAGGCGATGCTGTGCTGCGATCCGTGGGAACTATGAGCTATCTTAGCGGTATGTTTAGGGGAATATTTGCCCGTGTAAACCACCCCTGGGACATTTAAAAACAGCTGAAACAGTGGGTTGACAGAATTAATCAAGGTTGTCCTTGCCCAATCAGGAGAGTTGGGGGGGGTATGCATTTTTATAACAGAATTAGCCTTTATTTATTTGTCTGTTTGCTTGCTTATTTATTTTATATGCCACCTTTCTCCTGGAGTGGGACCCAAGGAAGCTCACAAATGGTCTAGGTGCTTACGTGGTGGGATAGGAATGCATAAATGTGCTGGAGACTGCATGAAGTCCTCTAGCCACACTTTCCCCAGACCTGATTTAGAGCATCACTTACCTATTCACTATCTTCAAGCTAATCCCACCACTAGGCAGATTGAGGAAGCTTCTTCAGCTACTGACAGTTTCCCTGGCCATTTCTTTGTGCTGGAGAATAAAGCTTTGTGTGTCATAAGATCTGCTTTAAATCCTCCTCTCCTATTCTCTCCCCTTTAGCACAAGCTAACTCGCAGCTCTCTAGTGTTTCAGTTAGCACTATCTTGTGAAATAAGGGACAGAAGATGTAGGCCTGATAAGCAACACCCCACTGTTTTACATCAGAAATACTTTCACAATCAGTTTATGAGAAATTCATTTGGTTAATGTCAATCTTCTACTGTCTCCTTTTCCCATATCCTTCAACAGGAGATATATACCTTTCTTACAATTGTAATAGTGTGTGTTTTTCCTGTTGTTGTTTTTACAGTTCATCTTTGTATTATATCTGTAACTTGCAAACTTAATACAGATTTAAAAAAAAAAAGTGGCCAAAATTAAGACTACATTTGCACTAGGAAGCATCAAGGAAACATACTTGTAAAATATATTTGGGGTATCCATGTTGGCCATGCAGCAAAATACAAAAACTTCAAAATCCACACAGTGATACTTTTTGGGAGCCAACTCCAAAGCATAAAATTCATTATGCAAACTTTCAAAGCTTCATTGGCTTCTTCCTCCTGCACAGATGTTAACAATCATACAGGAAAAAAATGGTGATGGTATTAGAGTCACAGTCCTACATTCTGTCTGAGATGTTATACGTTAAGATGGTATAGAGGGATTTCAATGCAGGCAGAGGACTCTCCCTTTATTGGCCACGTAAGGACTAGGGACACAGGAAATTATCAGACATGGGGGAGCATGCAAAAAAAAAAAAATCATGTTCCCAACCTCATCAGAAGATTGCTAAAAGAACAGAAAGGGAGACCTTACCAGGCTCCTCATCCTTCTGTCATTCCAAGGCATAGCGCTGCCCTGGATGAGGTTTCCCTTTCCCATTGACAGGGATAAGTCGCTAATCAAAAGGGATGCCTTCCTGATGCCTGCACTACACTCCCAGAACTCTGGAAGACAACATCATCTGGTAAGATCGCCTCTCCCCTGTTCTTCTAGTGATCTTCTGATATAGTTTTTGCTGCATTTGATAATCTCCAAAGAGCAGTAAAAGACAGATAATAAAATTTCAACTCCATTAGCAACAGAAAGGTAACCTCTCTTGTTAAGTTAAACTCTGTCAAATGAAACTGCCAATCTCGACTTTATGCCTTGTTTTTCAAAATATTTTTGTAACTAGCTGACCCGGCATACCATAAGCCATTAACCCCTCCACAAAAATGCCCAGGAGACCTCTTGACAACCCTTTGAGGTAGGCTGCTGGGTTTAAGTCACCCCCTGTCACTCATCCTGCCCCCCTGCCACTAGTACTGCCCTCTTAGCCACCTGTACTGCCCCCACCACCACTAGTACTGCCCCTCGCCCCTCTGCCACTTGTTCTGCCCCCCACCCCCTGCACTCCAGTACACATGCACACGCCACATCCACCCCCATGTTACTCACTTTCCCTCTCCACTGCCATGTTTGAGATCTACATGGTCCCGCCCCCAGTGTGCTGATTGGCTGCCCAACAGACCTGTGATTGATTGGTCAGTTCTCTAAGCAGCCAATCAACACACTGGAAATGGCAACATACCCAAGAGAATTAGATAGATAGATAGATAGATAGATATTTGCAATGTTTTACAATTATAGTTTATACTGTTTTTTCTACAAATGTATCTCAGACTAGGAACATGATCAAATGGTTTTTTTGGGGGGGAGGATGAAAATTGTGAGAAAGTACATTGTTTGGTTTGCTGTTTTTCTTTTTAACCCTCATTTTTCAAAACCAAACTTAGATTTATGACCACTTCTGAATTTTTTCTTGTTTGCATTTTTGGTCTGGATTTCTCAGGGGAGAAAACTGGTCCACAGAACCACATTATTCCCCACCCCTACTTTAAACCTTTCCTTTTTGGTGAATATTCTTGAAAGTGCCTCTCAAGGCTAGTTCCCCACTTTGTGCTTTGAGTGCAGAAGGCAGGGACCAGGGAGTGGGGGCTTAGCTCTCCTCAGCCTCTGGCAATTGCAACTTTTCTACTGCACAAGTCCCTTCCACCCTTAAATTTCTCAATACCACTTTGTGTTGCTGTGTGCCTTCCAGTCAATTCCAACCTATGGCAAACCTAAGGCAAATTGATCATGGGCTTTTCTTGGCAAGATTTATTTAGGGGAGGTTTGCCATTGCTTTCCTCTGAAGCCGAGAGAGTGTGACTTCCTAAACTCATCCAGTGGTTTCAATGGCTAAGCAGAGATTCAAATCTTGGCCTTCCAGAGTTCTAGTCCAGCATTCAAACCACTACACCATGCGGGTTTTCAATGACTAATGTAAGTTTACCTACCCTAATGTAAGTGTATACCTTCAGAATGTAGGGTAGGCATTGGGACCTCTTCCATGTAAAGTGACTCCAAAACTGTTCCTCTTTTACAGACAGATCAGGTTTCCCACCTGTTGAGCTAAAGTATAAATGTATAAAAGCCAGAATTCTCTTAGCAGATTTTTAAAAAGTAATTTATTGCTTTATCTTTGGGATTATTAACAAACATTATTTTTACATACATATGATATACCCCAAACTTAACACAAAACCATTAGTGCTAACAAATATCTATCAAGTTAATTATCCCAATAATCCAAATATTAATATTTCTAGAATTCTCTTAGCAGATGACCTATAGTCTTAAGACATGTAAACAGGACCTTCTTTCATGACCCAATCACTATCACAGCTCCAAGAAGTGATTTTTTTTCTTTAACAGAAAAAGCAAATAGAGGTATTTTCAGGGTTGCTAAATATTGTAAGCAACTGTAAATCACAGCTATGCATAGAACTACTTCCATGGGAGTCAGCAGAAAGTTACAGCACCACAGGAAATGCATCTGCCTGAGCCAAGAATTGTCAGACCAGAATAAAGGAAATACTCTATATTGTAAATTACTCACACCTCTGGAGATTTCAGCCACCAGTACCTTGGGGACATAATTGGGTGTGGCTTCAAGTCTTTTACATCTCCCAACTGTAGCTTCCTCCTTCAGCCTTGGCCAAGTCTTGACTCTTAACACCAAAGGAAAGGAAGTCTTGGGATTTTGCCAATTCACATCCTCCTGGAATTCTGCTACTTTATTTTCTGTTTTTTCACTTTATCTTTCTGATCTTAAACTCTTAAAGGCCCTGAGCAAAGACTTTTGTTGGCTAGTTACTTACAATTTCTACGCAAATGGTGTTATTCCTCTACCCCTAACACACACACCCAATTCACAATATGACTTGTTTAGTAATGGCACCAAGACTGTGGAATTGCTTTCCTAGGGAAAATCCATAGCACAACCCCAACACCCCACCCCCATCTGCACTTTTAAGCATGATTGAAATCTTTATTTTCCCTGAAAGCTTTTTATGATTGGTATTTGTATGTGTTAACCTGTTTCATTTTAAGTTGTGCTGTTTTGTTATTCTTTGCCAATTTGATTTTATTACTAGCTTTGTGGTTTGATGACAATTATCTATAAAGTGCCTTGTGAGAATATGTCTCTAAAAGGCAAGGTATAAACAAGGAAGTAAATAATACTTAGGTTGCCACAGTGGCTAGGAAACTAGCCCCACTGAACAAAATGGGAGAAACAAAATGGATTGCACTGTATTTTGTTCAAAGTACACTTCCAAAAAAGCTTTTGCCTGCCTCATGAACCCAAGTCAGATATCAGATATAACATCAGAAATAATGTTCCCTCTTTCTAGTATAGATTTTGTGACCCATGGTGATCCTTCAGTTACCTCAGTGTAGTATGGCCTAACAACATTTATTCAGCATAACATTTATCACATTTGTTGTATGTCGTTTGGGGTTTTTAAAATGCACAGAACTAATGCATTGGATCACTAATGAAATTCTGATGCAACCATTCCTAATGATTATTTACTTCCAACTATTTGGAGAGTATCAATCCTAAATTCTTCAGTTTAGCATTATTTTTTGATAGAGTTACAAACTTGATAGATGAAGGGAATGCTGTGGATGTAGTGTATCTTGATTTCAGTAAGGCTTTTGACAAGGTCCCCCATGATATTCTTGCAAAAAAGTTAGAAACACGTGGGCTAGACAATACAACTGTTAGGTGGATTTGTAATTGGTTGACTGACTGAACCCAAAGGGTGGTCACCAATGGCTCCTCTTCGTTCTGGAGAGAATTGACTAGTGGGGTGCCACAGGGTTCCGTCCTGGGCCCAGTGCTACTCAACATCCTTATCAATGACTTGGATGAGGGAACAGAGGGTATGCTTATCAAGTTTGCAGATGACACCAAATTAGGAGGGGTAGCTAATACTCCAGAGGAAAGGATTAGAATCCAAAATGACCCAAACAGATTAAAAAGCTAGGCCAAAACTAACAAAATGAATTTTAACAGGGAGAAATGTAGGATACTACACTTGGGCAGTAAAAATGAAATGCACAGATATATGATGGGTGACACCTGGTTTGGTGGCAGTACATGCGAAAGGGATCTAGGAGTCATAGAGGACCACAAGCTGAATATGAGTCAGCAGTGTGATGTGGCTGCTGCCAATGCAAAAGCCAATGCAATTCTAGGCTGCATTAATAGGAGTATAGTATCTAGATCAAGGGAAGTAATAGTGCCATGCTATTCTGGTTTGGTCAGACCTCACCTGGAATACTGTGTCCAGTTCTGGGCACCACAATTCAGGAAGGATATTGAGAAGCTAAAACGTGTCCAGAGAAGGGGACCAGGATGGTGGGAGTTCTGGATGCTGTGCCCTATGAGCAGCTTAGGGAACTGGGCATGTTTAGTCTGGAGAAGAGAAGGTTGAGAGGTAACATAATGGCCATGTTTAAATATTTGAAGGGATGTCATACTGAGGATGGGGCAAGCTTGTTTTCTTCTGCTCCAAAGACTAGGACATGGAGCAATGGACTCAAACTACAGGAAAAGAGATTCTACCTAAACATTAGGAAGAACTTCCTGATAGTAAGAATTGCTCGGCAGTGGAATGTGCTGCCTTGTAGTGTAGTGGAGTCTCCTTCTTTGGTTGTTTTTAAGCAGAGGCTGGATGGATATCTATTGGGAATGATTTGATTGTGTATTCCTGCATGGCAGGGGGTTGGACTGGATGGCCCTTGTGGTCTCTTCCAACTCGATAATTCTATGATTCTATTGCTGAGAAAGTTCTCAGAAGAAAAAGACTGCTGGTTCCTCTTTTGTCATTTTCTTCCTTTTTATACCAGGTGGGTTTTTAAATTAAGAGAAATAGAAAGGAAATATTTTGATAAAGAAAATGGGAGTTAGAGTGGAAAATTCCTGAGCATGAAGTCGGAATGCCATGTGTTTTGACAAGTCTCATAAGCCTTCAAGAAGATCTGCTTCCGGCAGTTTGGAAAATAAGTCTCCTGACATAAAGACTGTTCTTGTTCGTCTACTGTCCAGAAGTAAACATAACAGCAGCATGTGAATCCATGAGATAAACTATTTGGAATTTGTTTAGTTAGTCACCGAGATAAGGAACAGGAAAAATACTCAGTGTTCACTCTAACAGGAAAAGTAAATCCAAGCAAGTTTTCCTTTCGGGGGCAAAAGTCTGAGTGTCTGTGTGGAGAGGTGGATAACAGTAGTAACCTGCTTTAATTCTATGGAACTCCTTTAATTTTAAACAGCGTTCACATGGAATGTGGACCTTGTTTTAGGGGACAGACATGCTTTCTAGGGGCCTCTGAACTTCCACTCCACACAGGCCTTGGTTTTTAAAAATTATTTTTTACAGAATAATACTTTATTACAGAAAATATTGTTAAATGTGTTGCTTATACATAATGACAAAACCACAAAGGCCATACAATAGAAAGCACAAACACATTTCTTAGGAGAAACTTTTATTGATAATCCTGATAGCAAAATACAACTTTATGACCTGGGCCTCTACTTTTTGCCTTTGTACAAGTCTAATAGAGAAATATTTGCTACTTTGATAACCAACAGCATGGCCCTTTCGACCAAAGCCAGCAATCAGGATCTCATCATTCTCCTCAATGAAGTTCAAACAACTATCGTTAGGAACAAAAGCTGTTGTTTTCTTGCTGTTCTTGATCAGTTGGACTTGGACACACTTTCTGATAGCAGAATTGGCATAGTAACCTCCTCCAAAAGGGCTGGCCTTCAGAGCAGTACCCAAATGGGCCTTCTTGTATTGTTTGTCATGCCATTCCTGGTCATGTCAGTGACTGTGTAGCCTCCTGGCTGTATGAAGCCCACGACACTTGACCATCGTGCCACTGCCACCAATGCTGAGGAAGAAAAGGACACAGGCCTTGTTTTACCATTAAATTTTATTTTAGGTGGGATACCACCACACCACCAAATTTTGGTAACATGGGGCAATCTAATCCAGGTCCCATATGTTCCCACCACAGTCTACAATATGAGGCTTATCTCTGACTTTGCAGAATGTGACTTTTGATTAATATTGCACTGCTGTTCACCATACAGGGTAATTAATTACTATGCTTATCATTTCTCAGGATACAAGTAGACTGGGCCCCAAGTTTTCTTTGAAAAGATCTTGGGGAAGCAGCACACATTATCTCATTTGATTTCAGAAGCTAAACAGCATCAGAAATGCTTAATAGCAGGATGGAATTCTATCAGGTAATACCAGATATCCCCAGAAAGGGCTAAGTAAGAAACTGAAACCCGGGAGTCCCACAGCCAGTCAAGAGTTGACAATACTAGGGTAGACAGGCCAAAGATATGACTCATGAGATCACACCAGGCTGCTAATGTTCAGCAATTGTATTAGTGAAGCAAATGGGAACATACCAGTATTGAAGCTATCCTTATCACACCTCCACTTCAATATTGGTATGTTTCAGTTTGGTTGATTAACGTCACTAACATGATTGGTGCGCAATACTGGCGGGAGGAGGGGAGAAAAGAAACAGATGGGGCGGGCAGAAGAGACAGGTGGATGGGAGGGGGAATAGTCATATCAGACAGGCAGGGATGGGGAGAAGATCAGACAGCAGAAAGGAGGGGGGCAGAAAAGAGACTTATTCAGCTGGAGGGGGAATAGATCAGGCAGACAGGAGGGTGTAGAAACAAAGATGAAAGAGAGAAGAGTAGAGGACCAACACTCACCCCAAGTGACTGCTAGTATGGGAACTGAAGCGCATGAAGGAAATAATGGGAACACAGTGCTATTGAGGGCCTATTGATGGGTTTCTCTCATCAATGAAAAGGTGGCCTCCAGCAATGATTTGTATGGTCTGGTAACAGAACAAAAATAACGGTGTGTAAAAAGGAATGGTAGCATACGCTATTATCCTGCTCTAGTAGCACTGGCAAAGCCTCAAGTGATAACCTCCTCAGTATAAGGCATGTTGTTTTGTTCCTACGATCATCATGACTTGCCACTTATCAGAAGGGAAACCAATACCTAATGTTTAGGGAAACCAGTGCCTAACTGATCCATTTGCATGTTTATTTCCTATGCTTTATTTGTTTTTCTTGATACAATGAGTAGTTTATCACATACTTCCTTATCCAATCCCCTTTAGGAGAGTCTGTATATTTAGACTAACCTGTTTTTCCCTCCTGGAATTCTCAGTTTAAATGCTAGGCTTTATTACATGGTGGGCTGCATTTACCCAACTCCAGTGCCAGAGTTGACATTTGAGACTTGGATGGATCTGTAATATGAAAAAAATGTTCTCTGTTTTCCAAGGTGGTAGGTATTAGGTTTAAAAGAAAGATGTACTGGTGAGGCACTCTCTTTTCTGTGTAGCTTTACAAGCTATTACCTTTTCCTTTCTTTCCCCCTTCCCAAAATAAGTTGTTGCAAACTCTGGGCCTTCTGTTTCCTGCCACAATTTTCTTTCTACTGGCTGCACCTCAATATTGCTGCTGGGAACGTTAGAATCTGAGAATGGAAACCAACAACACTCTCACCCCATAATTTACCCCACATTTGCTCCTAATATGTGGTATAATCATTCAGACTTCTTAACTCAGGTGTAGACAATGTGCCACCCTCCAGATTGGGAATAAAAGAATATTTGTAACTGCTCATTAACAGGTCAAAAACAGGTTTCCTGAAAGTCAGGAATCCCGTGAGGAAGAATATTAGACCAGCAAGAATTTTATACCATTTTTTCATGGTATTAAAACATCCCAAAGTATTGTGGGGGATTATTCTGCATAGAAAAACACATGGATTTAGCAAACAAAATCTACTAAATGGATTTTCTGCACACAAAATATTTTTTTTCCACACACACAAACCTGCATACTCTTTTCTGCAGAATAAATCCTCCAGAACACTTTGGGATGTTTGAATATGTATAGAATACTATGGAGAAATTATTTTCCCCCTGCAGCAAGGAGAAAACTACTGTAATGATTAGTAAAAGGTTTAGATTGCTAATCCAGATATTGTTAGACTACAACTTCCATTATTTCTATGTGCTAGTCAGGGCTGATGAGAGCTGTAGTTCAAAAACATCTGGAGGACCACAATGTGACCATTGCTGGCTTAGCTTGATGGTGCATACAACAATGTACTTTGTCAGGCTGTTTCAGTGTGGAGCTTTTTTAATGGCTAAAACAAATATGTATGAAAATACTGGATTCCTCAATGCAAACTTGAACATAACAACAGTGGCAGATGTTAAATAGGTCAAGATATGTGGAAAATTAGTAGGGCATGTTTGGAAATCTCTAGCTTTCCAGATGTTTGGGACATCAATTCCCATCAGGCACCAGGGAGCCTTGGCCATGGTGAGGGATTGTGGGAATTTTAGTTCTACACACTTGAAGGCCACCCAAGTTCACCCATGGAGGTAAATAAAAACAGCTAAACACAGTTAATGTATTGAAAGTTCCAAAGACTAGTGAAACCAAAACAAAAGCTTTTGTCTTTTTGGCTAGGTGTATGGCGCTAATAAGAATACAACAGAACACACTTAAAACAATGTTTACTGTATATATGTCAAAACTGGTGTGTTGGAGGTCATAAAATATCTTTTTCATAATAATTATTGTTGCTGTTATGTGCCTTTCAGTCAACTCTGATTAATGGAGATCCCATTATAGGGTTTTCTTGGGAAAATTAAGAACCTTATCACATGAAGGATGGGAAGTGGAAGAAAGTCCAAGAGTAGTGTGTCTTACCTTGCCTTATCCTATGACATCAGCATGTTTCAGCTGTTCTCCTGTTTCAGTCCCTTGGGAGACAGTGGTAAAGTATTTGTGCTAACAGATTTTTCCAGTTAGCAAAAAGACTCACATTTACCACTGTCTTTCACTGGATTGGGATGAGAAAACAGCTGAAACACACCGATGTCATGTCATAAGGCAAGGCTGGTGGCGCTATTATTGGGCTGCACTGCAGCTTCCTTCCCACATGCAGTAAGCCCCTTATTCAAAGGAGGTTTGCCACTGACTTTATTTTATTATTTTATTTTATTTTATTTTATTTTATTTTGTTATTTATATTCCGCTCTTCAGCCACACAAGGCTATAAGAGCAGCTTACAAATTGTGTTAAGCAATAGCAATTTACACAACTACACTCAAGAAGCAGCTTCCAATGTGTGTTAGCTAATTGCCCCCACAAGCCAGGTACTCATTTTACCAACCTATGAAAGGATGGAAGGCTGAGTGAAACTTGGAGCCCTCTAAGGCTGAGTATGACTCGTTCAAAGTTACACAGTTGTTTCTATGGCTGGGCAGGAATTAGAACTCTGGTCTGATAAACTCCTACTGCACCACACTGGCTGTCTCACACTGGCTGTCTCATAATTTTTAGCCGATCGTATTGGGTTCCACTTGTCAGGACTCAATGGTGTCATTCTGCTGATCAAAGCAGTTCCCACAACAGAACCAGGAAGAGAATGATTCATTTCTGCTTTTGAGACATCTCCCACACAGTAAAGATCTGTTCCCTGGGGAGCAGAATTTTGCGAGAATCAGAGAGTTGTGGGAGGGAAGGGGAGGAGAAAGTCCCGCTAACCTAGCAGAAGTACACTAGCACAATGTTCAACCTTGCCAATATAATAATAGTAATAAATATATACTATAAATATAAATATAAATAGTAATATATACATATATATATATATATATATATATATATTCACTATGCAGGATTTTTTTTAAAAAAAAATGATGATATACCTTCAACTAAGCACCAAAATGAAATGGACAAGGTGAGGAATATGCAAGCTGTAATAGCAGCTAATCCTAATGTACGAGGAGAAATGAGCTTCAGACATCACAGTATTTGAACCTTTTTTTGTTTCGTTTTGTTAAACTTAAAAATAATATAATTGTAGCTTAAGAAGACAGCATTTCTTACTTGCAGTCTTGCCATTTGGAAAGGAAGCCACCCAGTATTTAGCTGATCAGTTTTACTGTTGTTGAAAGGCACAGCTATTTGCTTGAAGGAAACACTCACTAATAGAAAGCGTAAGAAGATTTTATTGTGTTTGGATTTGTGTTTAACCAAACTGAATGTCTCCATGGAATAACAAACCACTTATATGAAAATGCTAAGTGGTTTCTACAAGCCTCATCCAACTCCCCTGTTATAGTCAGCTGGAGTCCCATAGAGGTTAATGTAAACTCAGCCAAACAAACTCAGTGACACAGAATAGGAAGTAGATAAGACTACAAAGTGTCCTCTTACCATGCCTGTATTCCAAAAATTGCTGAGTATTTTACCCCTAAACAAATTTAAACTAAATAATTCAGTTTTGGATGCATAAAACTAACCACATCCTGATGGGCTTGGAACTGGCAACAAAGACTGAGGAAAGATACCCTAGGGTCGTGGCAGCCACTTCACTTTTTTAAAAATCAGCTAAGACCTAAAATAAAAGTAGCCCCATGGGCAGAAGTCAAAGAGACTAACAGTACATTTTGAATAGCAAACAACCTAGTCCAGACTATCTCATGGGTATGCCTCCTCACAATCAGCAGAAACCGACCATGGAAGATTCCTCATTGGTACATGGACATTCTAAACAGCACATGTTGTAAACATGCTACTAGTCACAAGTAATTTGGAGACTACACATCTTCAGTGCTAGGAGAATGCTCTAAGGAATGCATCTTCACACTTAATAGTTGCCCTATCTATTCTGCGCCCCTCTTTTAGGTTACCCAGCCTAAAAATAGAAAGGTTAGAGCTATCAAGGATGCAGAAAAATCCTTCTTGTTTGTTCAGTTGTGGCAGTAGCAACAAATACTAAAGGTTGATGAGGCTTTTCAGGTTGGGGTAAAATGGGGTAAAATCTCTTCTGGTTTCAGGGAAGATTCTAGAGCAGATTATTAAACAAAGAGTCTGTGAACATTTAGAAGGCAATGCCATAATCACAAAAAGTCAACATGGGTTTCAGAGAAACAAGTCATGCCAGACTAATCTGATCTCTTTTTTTATATATAAAATTACCAGCTTGGTAGATGAAGGGAAGGCTGTGGATATTGCATACCTTGATTTCAGTAAGGCCTTTAACAAGGTTCCCCATGACATTCTTGCAAACAAGCTGGTAAAATATGGGCTAGACAAGTTAACTGTTCAATGGATTTGTAACTGGTTGACCGGCCGAACCCAAAGGGTGCTCAGCAGTGGCTCCTCTTCGTCTTGGAACAATGTGACCAGTGGGGTGCCACAGGGTTCTGTCCTGGGGCCAGCACTATTCAACATCTTTATCAATGACTTGGATGATGGAATTAAGGGCATACTTATCAAATTTGCAGATGACACCAAATTAGGAGGAGTAGCTAATACCCTAGAGGACAGGATCAAAATTCAAAATGACATGGATAGACTGGAGGGCTGGGCCAAAGCTAACAAAATGAAATTCAATATGGAGAAATGTAAGGTACTGCACTTAGGGTGGAAAAATGAAATGCATAGATACAGGATGGGGAAGACCTGGCTGAATGAGACTATGTGCGAAAGGGATCTAGGAGTCCTAGTAGACCACAAGTTGAACATGAGTCAACAGTGTGATTTGGCAGCTAAAAAAGCCAATGCGATTTTGGGCTGCATGAAGTGAAGTATAGTGTCTAGATCAAGGGAAGTAATA
The DNA here is from genome assembly GCA_030847615.1 of Gambelia wislizenii. Lineage (NCBI taxonomy): Eukaryota > Metazoa > Chordata > Lepidosauria > Squamata > Crotaphytidae > Gambelia > Gambelia wislizenii. Next base: position 41,772,371 of record JAUMIR010000004.1, read on the forward strand.
GTGCCACTCTATTCTGCCTTGGTCAGACCTCACCTAGAATGCTGTGTCCAGTTCTGGGCACCACAATTCAAAAAGGATATTGATAAATTGGAACATGTCCAGAGGAGGGCGACAAAAATGGTGAAAGGTCTGGAAACCATGTCTTATGAGGAAAGACAGGGAGCTGGGTATGTTTAGCCTTGAAAAAAGATGGTTAAGGGGAGATATGATAGCCCTGTTTAAGTATTTGAAGGGGTGTCACATTGAGGATGGAGCAAGCTTGTTTTCTGCTGCTCCAGAGACTGGAACACAGAGCAATGGATACAAGCTCCAGGAACAGAGATTCCACCTCAACATTAGGAGGAACTTTCTGGTAGTAAGAGCTGTCCCTCAGAGCGTGGTAGGGTCTCCTTCCTTGGAGTTCTTTAAACAGAGGCTGGATTGCCATCTGTCAGGAATGATTTGATCGTGATTCCTGCATGGCAGGGGGTTAGACTGGATGGCCTTTGTGGTCTCTTCCAACTCTACAATTCTATGATTTTATGATTCATTTTTTCAGCCAGAAAAAGGCTGGAGTTTGAGCTTTGGGGAAAGGAGGGCCCAAGGAGGCGTAGCACAGATCAATGCCTTATGAGGAGAGACTTAGGGAGCTGGGTATGTTTAGCCTGGAAAAAAGACGGTTTAGAGGTGATATGATAGCCCTGTTTAAGTATTTGAAGGGATGTCACGCTGAGGATGGAGCAGGCTTGTTTTCTGCTGCTCCAGAGACTGGAACACGGAGCAATGGGTGCAAGCTCCAGGAACAGAGATTCCACCTCAACATGAGGAGGAACTTTTTGACAGTAAGAGCTGTTTGGCAGTGGAACACACTCCCTTGGAGCGTGGTGGGGTCTCCTTCCTTGGAGGTCTTTAAACAGAGGCTGGATGGCCATCTGTCGGGGATGCTTTGATTGTGATTTCCTGCATGGCAGGGGGGTTGGACTGGATGGCCCTCGTGGTCTCTTCCAACTCTGCAATTCTATGATTCTATGATGTTCTGTGGTGGTTTGGATGGCTTTTCACCTGTTTTGGCTGAAAACAGGGCAGGTTTAAGAAATTTTGGGGGGCCCTGCAACACTTTATTTGGAGCCCTCATGTATTTATCTCTGGTCAATGTAACCTAGCCTATTTGCTTGTAAAGTATATGCTTATATATCTATATTTGTGTGTATCTATATGTGTGTGTGTATCGATGGGTGTGTGTGTGTGTGTGTATGCGTGTCTGTGTGTGTGTATATGCGTGTCTATATACCTATAAGTGTGTGTATGTATGTGTAGGTATATATATACATGTGTGTGTATGTACATCTATATTTGTGTGTGTATATTTATATTTTTTTAAAAATGGTCACCTATATTGCCTGAAAGGTGGCAACCAGTGCTTTCCCTCCACTGCTCACCATCTCTCTGCTCCACCCCCCACAGCCTGTAAGGAGATTCTTGCTGCCTTTGGCCATTGGTGAGGTTTGGGAGGCTGGTCAGCAAGACCTCCAGCTGCTGGGTTGCCATGGCAACGTGGGGGCCCCACCAGGGCTGCTACTTCAGGGCCTAGCAAGGTGGGCTGTGCTCCTCTTCCTCTTCTTCTCTGCCTCTTCTGCTGCAGCCACTCTGCCTCAAGCTGGCTAGAAGGCAAGACAGGGCTGGTTTAAGGAATTTTGGGGGGCCCTTTTGTCTTTCCCCTTCGCGCCTGGGTGGCTGCTACTCTGCATCATCATCATCATCATCATCCTGGTGGCTCCACTCCCTCCAAGTCAGGATCCATCCTGGGCCACTTCCTGCTCCCACTGCTCATGCCTGTAGGCGCCGGGGGAGTGCTGGAGGAGCTGGCTGGGCTGCGGGGCAAGGCTAGGAGGGCCAGCAGCTGAGGCGCCAGGGCTGGGCTTGGCTTCCCAGGGGGTGGGCGGTGCTCCTTGGAGGGGAGTTGGTGGCTGTGGGCATCAGGGGCAGTGGGAGCATGGTACTGGTGGGTGGGGAGCCAACGGGAGGTGCGGACTGCCAGCTGCCACTTCTTCCCCTGCTCCCCTTCTCCTTGTCTGGCTGTGCTTGGCTGCTTGGGGCACAGGTGGCTGGAGTGGCAGGAGGTCGACCAGGTGACCGGATGAAGGAGGGGGAAACCCGTGGCTGCTGCCTGGCCAGCCGAGAGTGCCACCCCATGGATGATGCTGCCCAGAGTGGACCGTGGCTGGGGGAAGGAAGTGCATTGTGGGTGGCGGGGAGGATCAGGGTGCATGTGCTGGGCTGCTGTGGGGGAGAGCATGTGTGGCCCCTGTGGAGTATTACTTTGCCCGCTCACAATGTATGGTATGAAAAGACTAAGCAGAAAAAAATCATCATTCAATAAACTGGATTTTTAAAAGATGAAAATGATAATTAGACTTAAGATCAATAAAATATTGTAGTATGCATACATATGAATACACATACAATTAAATAATGAGTGTTATCATCATGAGGGTGCCTAAATACCCTAAACTCACCAGATCTTGTCTGATCTTGGAAGCTAAGCAGGGTCAGCCCTGGTTAGTACTTGGATGGAGATCACCAAAGATTACCAGGTGCTGTAGGCTATATTTCAGAGGAAGGAGCTGGCAAACCACCTCTGAGTATTCCTTGGCTAAGAAAACCCTATGAAATTCATGGGGTTGCCAAAAGTTGACAGACAACTCAAAGGTACAGAGAGAGAGAGAGAGAGAGAGAGAGAGAATCATTATGAGATGCTGTGATGGCACTGCAAATTTTGCCTATCCAAAAATTATGAACTCCCATGTTAGGGGAATGCACATCTGGTTTATTAAATCATGGAGACAAATAAAAAGGGATGGGATATTATTACAGTGCTTTATTGTGGCCATTCTTGTAGGATCTGACTAGATATTGTTTGGAGAAAGAGGTCTGAACTACATAGACCATGTTTGATACTTTAAAAAGACTTATCAATTCACATTGATGGGCTGCAATTAAACTGACTCAGTGTTCTCCAGCTAAATGAATATTCACAAATATTTTGTATCACATATTAGCATTTAACATCTGATCATTTTGCAGTGACAGCCAATGTTTGACAGCTGAGGTATTTCACATTAATTTTACATTAATTTCATCCACTCATTTAACCAATTGGGAAACATCCTTTTAAAATGATGAATGTTGATGTAGAAATCACTTCTGAACCTCAAGTGTCAAATTTTGATGCCAGCATGAATTAAAGAATTTGAAAAGTCATGAAACATGAAATTTTCTTTTAACATTTATGCATGTTCTTAGGAGTCAGTTGATCATGGTAAGGAAAAGATAACAGAAGTGGGGGTAGCAAGATGGAAGCAAGATGTATAATTAGTATTAAATCAGTGGTATGTTTTATAGTAGATCACATGTACAATATAGCAACTTTGAAACATGCTGAACTGCACATATTAATTACAGGCAGATAAAAATCTAAGGAGGACAAAGCTACTAATATGAAGCATCAGTGTAGATTTCTCTCCCTCATTCCTTCTTTCTTGTAAAACTTTGACTTCGCATCACTTTATCTATATTTAACCTCCCACAGGCTGTAGACCAGTACAAGCCCACAAATTAAATTCATTATTATTCATTATTCAAACACCATCCCTTTGTTTTGTAGAATAGCTTTGTAGCCTCGAGTCAAATGAGCTAAAGTAAAATTATGTGACTTGGCATTGAAAATATATTACTTCAGCTGCCAGAACGGATTTAACAGAATATGTGCACAGTTCGTCACTTCTTCCACAACTGCCTTCATGAGCACAAAGGGGGATGACAGCCCCTGAGTTATGAGAGGCCATTCGAGGGGCTGTGATGGATTAGATTGTTTTATGCACTGACTTAAGGTCTCATTTCCTGCAACATTCACAAGTGCTTTCTTTACAGCTGAACAGAAACTCACTCTGTCCTGTGTGGATTACTCTTCCTTGTTAGCTGGAAGAGCAAAAAATATTGAGGAATGAGATGACAAGTGTGGTCTCTTTGTCAGAGATTAGGATAAGGACTTTCTAAATAAACTATATAACTTGAAAGAACTGAGCATTGCGGGTCTCTTGCTCTCTCCCCCTTCAATGGTGGGTGTTTTTTTCCAGAATCAAAATTACAATTAATTGCTTAACAGTTCTCTTCATAGAGAAATGTGGGTGCATATCACCATGCTTTTACATAAGCACAGAATTATAAGACCTTTTCTGATGTTCCTTGAATGTTTGGAGAAGAAACTTGGTTTATTCCTATCATCTTTGTTCCCACCAGAGGAGAACAATCATCTGAAGATCCTAGAACAGAAGCATTTGCATGTTGTAGGCACCATAGGATTCAACATGCTCAAAGAATTATGAGGAGAAAACAAAAATATACCTGCTGGCCATATCCCCTCACATACAGGCTAGTATTAATGAGAATGTGCTGTGCATGCATAGGACCTTTCTTCACTGATGTCAAACACATGGCTACCATGGGGCTAGCAATATTATTAAGGCTTTGAATGATTTCTAAGAATTCTGGAGAGATTCAACCTTCTTGACTTTCCCTTTCACCATCCTTTTACTGATCCTGTCTTCTTGGGAAGTTTCCTCTTTTAAAGTTAAATATGACTCTGTTGAGCTTCCCTGGCAATTTTCCACCTCCATATAAATTATATTTGATAGCACTATGGTTACAATTTCCAATCAGTTCAACAATTCTTGTATCTCATGCTAGGTCCAACACTACAGTCAGTCCAGGTTTGCCATCATTCTGGTTGGTTCCATGAGTATTTTGGAGTACAGTCATTTAGGATATCTTGACGTGTTACTTCTTTGTCCTGCTCAGAACAGTCTGTGTGAGAATAAATAATTCAAGTCACTCATACTATAGTTTTTCCTTTGGATGCCTCCTTGATAACATTCTACATCTTAAGATCACCTTGAGTAGAAATATTCCAATTCATATGGGAAGGGAAAAAGGCAAGAATAAAATATAAACTTTTGATGGAAAGAAAAGAACCGGGGGGGGGGTTGCGATCTACTGAACTTGCAACTATACTACCAAGCATGCTCATTGGCGTGGCTAGAAGAATGGTTCAGTTTAAGAGACACAAAGTTATTAGCTCTAGAAGGACATAACTTAGTGTTCGGGTGGCATGCTTACCTATGGTACAGCAAAAAGAGAGAACATAAAGATGTTGAAAACCACTACCTTAGGCGAGCCTTGCTAAATGTTTGGAATAATGTGAAACCTAAATTTTATCACAAAATCCTGCTTTGGACATCTTCACAGGAGGCTCTATCTGGGAAACCAAAAATAACCAATCAAGAATGGATAAAATACTATGAGATTCTAGAGTCAGGTCCACAAAAAGAAACAAAAATGAAGACAAGAGAAACTCTCGAAGAAGAAGGATACACCACGAATTGCTTTGTTTATAAACAACTATATGAAAGGTACAAAATTGACCTCAAGCTAGTAAAATTTCAAATGTCACAAAATGAGATTGAATAAAGTGTTTCAAGACCCAGGGAAACATCATCTTAAAAAATATTATAAGTTCTTTTGGATAGAGAGCTTGAAGATGAACTGGTAAAAGATAAGATGATAAAGTGGGCAAAAGATATAGGTCATCCCTTGGAAATAGAGAGATGGGAAAAAGCATGGGTGCAAACACAGAAATTTACACTAGCACAAAACTTGAAAGAAAACTACATCAAAATGCTCTATCAATGGTACCTCACTCCAGTGAAATTAGACAAAATGTATAAAACTGGGGAAAAACTACGATATGTTAGAAATGTGGAAAAGCTGAGGGGACGTTATATCACTTGTGGTGGAGGTGCCCAAGAGCAAAAATCTATTGGACATCTATTCATACAACGATTAGTAGGGTGCTAACGTTAAAATTTGCAATGGAATCTGAGGTATACCTGCTTAACATGACCAACAAAACAAAAAGTGAGGTTGGGGGGAAACTAGACAAAAAGAGGAAAATTCTTCTATATATGATTACCATGCCAAGAATTCTATATGCTAAAAACTGGAAAGAACCGATAACACCAAGCATAGAGGAATGGTGCATCAAATTACATGACAATCTAGAAGCAGCTAGGCAGAATAACAGCTAGGCTATGTGAAAGACCATTGAACCATATAGAGAAAGAATGGGAACCAATCAAAAAATTGTGGAAAAAGAAATGAAATATTGTCATCTAGACTAATGAAGCTCTGCCAGATCAAATAAATAAATAAATAAATAAATACACAAATAATAATAATAATAATAATAATAATACATTTATATTTATAATAGTTATAATAGTTATAATGTTCACCTATTGCCACCACTTACAACTCCTTGAATGCTTTCATCAGCGCTGTATACACACAATCCTAAATATACACTGGACTGACTATGTGACGAATGTTGCTATCCTTGAGCAAGCAGGGATCACCAGCATTGAGGCCATGATATTGAGAACACAGGTGTGCTGGGCAGGGCACGTTTCTAGGATGGAGGACCATCGCCTCCCCAAAATAGTACTCTACGGTGAACTCGCCACGGGTCAGCGTAAGAGGGGCACTCCAAAAAAGCGATATAAGGACTCCCTGAAACAACATCTCAGGCTCGGCCAAATTGATCACAAACAATGATCTGCCCTGGCCTCACATTGGAAGGCATGGAGACGCACTATCCACAATGCTGCAGCCTTATTTGAGAACTCACGCCGAACAAGTCTTGAAGAGAAACGACAACACAGAAAGAATCACAACCCGGAAGCATCACCCAAGGAGACCTTCTGCTGTGCTTTCTGCAGCCAGACTTGTTTATCTCGGATTGGCTTTTTTAGTCATCAGAGTGCTTGCAGAAAGCGTGGGATGAGTCCTTCCTGAATCTTCGTTTGCGAAGAAAAGCCAGAGAGAGAGAATACTTATAATAAACAATAATAAAAAATAATATGCATGTACAAACATTAGTTTACACACATGTGGATATGTATCTATGTAGACACATATGAGAGTGCGTATGACAAATATATATATATACTGTATATCACATAAATTTCTCAATAAATACATTGCCTATAAGGATATAAGGATATTTAGGCACAGTAGCACCACAAAAATCAATAAAGAGGGAAAAAAAGAAATTGAAGTGATGCAAGTAATAACATATTACAGGTAGCTCAAAGAGGTAGTATTTAACAAACAAGGAGGGATATAAGAAAGGTGTTATAGCGTTGGGACAAATGTTATCTACCCCCAAAACAAAAGGGGGTAAACCTTTGTTTGTTATGGACATGTTTTAATTTAAGAAATGAAAGTTAGAGGATGTTTGGATATAGTTTTGTAACAATACATAAGGTGTAACCATATATATATATATATATATATATATATAAAAGATCACCTTGAGTAATTTGGTTGGGGTGAGGAGAGACAGAATGTCCCCAATGCTGAATTATTTTTGGGACCTAATATTGCCATCCACATGAATTTTGTTGAGGTGTCTTCCTTTTCTGAGGTTTCTACCATGTTTTCTCCAAAATACAGATTGGCACCATCCACAATATGCTTTTCCCTGTACATTCTATAGTCTGCCTTTAGAGATGACCTATTCCACTGATTCTCTCCATTCTACAAGTTTGATATTAACCCCATTTTATATTTTCTTTAACCCTTTTGAAGTTCTCCTTTAAAACCAAGCCATATATCTCCCACACTTTGGCCCAGAGACTTTTAGCAACTGCTAAAATACACATCCACGATTTCTCATGCCCCTTTGGGTTCTGATTAGCTGTCATGTTCTACTATCCATTCATGGTCTATATCTACCCAATCTTCATTTGAACAACAAGAGCAACAATATTTCCACTTAGATAAAAACATCCTAAAGTAGAAACTATCTAGCTCCTGTTCCCTTTCCCCCTGAGGTGAGTTTAAAAGCTGCTATGCCACCTATTTCCTGTTAAGCAACCAGCAATCCCATTCTTTTCTGGTTCACCTGGAACTCTTCTTTTTTGTACAAGCCTGGATTATCACTTGAAGAAATGTTTTGCTCATCAAGGTAATATCTGGCAATTGTAATTCTTATACAAGTGTGTTCTCAGTGTCTGTAATTATGCAGATGAGGCACACTTTTTACTAGAACCAACGCTGAGGTCTTTCCATCTAAAAAAACAAAAACAAAAAACCCATTTAGTACTCTAACAAAGATCCAAACTAACAGAACACATAAAAGGAAAATGTTTAGCTTGTTTTGCCTTGTGAGCCTTTTGAAAGTCCTATGCTGCTGACTTCATAGAGTTTTCATTCCCATCACTTTAGAGGCATGGTTAATCGTGGATGAATAATTGTTTTAGGAAGTGGCCTACGTGGACAAAAAAAAAGTGATGTTATTGGAAGCATGCTGAGTAGCGTGTCAATAAGGATTTCAGCATCATTTGTGAGAGGATAACATTTGCTTTTTCTGGAGCCTGAGAAAAGGCAAGCTAAAAACCACTTTGACTTAGGAAGATTTTATGTATGTCTGCATTGTATAAACTTTGGTGAATCTCCATGAAAGTATTATGTATAACACCCCCTATTAACTATAATTATATTATTAGAGTTTCTTATTAAATAAAAAAGAGTGATATCCAGTTGCAGTCTCAGTTATTAGATTTCAGTTTCAATTGATTGTTGAGAACATGGTCATTAAGACTCAACATCTGTTTAATAGGTATATCTTATTACACAGTAATACTTAAGTCCACATGCAACATCTGATTTTATAAGAGACATAGTTTAAATAAACTCATTATGCAATCATGATCTACAACCAAGCTAAACATGGAGCTTTGAAAATGACACATGAGTTTAATCAAAGCCTGTGCCTCAAAGTGAGTAGACCTTAACCACTGGACTGAGTCATACCCATATTTTGATTTCACAGCTGCAACTAGTGAAGCAAGCACCCTCTGAGAGCTTCCTGAGTCCTCCAAGTATCTAATTCTCTCATGGATGCAGTGGGTTGGGGGATAGGCATCTATTATCTTTGTTTTGAAATATAGTAAATATTTATACACTTCCTATGGGGAAGGTCCCACCATCACCTTATTAGTTACAACAAAGTATAAGACATATTTTTGATGAGGTTAAATTCATGACTAGCAGCAGAAAAGGCAGACATTTCACAATTTTGCCGTGCTCATATTTCAGATTCAAAGCCATCATTTTGAAGGACTGAAATTCAGCTTTAAGTTCTAAAAGAACAGTTGAAAAGTTGCCTCTCTGTTTCAATGACACAAGAACCTTAAAAATGAGGAAACCAGCATGAAATACCCTGGGCAGGTTTGTAAAAGCCCAAACACAAGTGTGCTTGCAAGGATATGACACACTCAATTTGACTAAGGACTTTATCAGACCAGCCTCTGAAAATGTTTCTTTTCCAACATATTTTGAAGCATTTGAGTCCCAGCACAATAACCCTTTTTATCATACATTCCTGTAATACCGTGAAAAAGCAACCCCAGCATTATCAGGGCATGGATGCTTGTGCCGTGTTTGCTTGGACACGTGATTTTGGCAGTTCTCATGAGAAGACGCAAGCACCCTTAAAAGTTAAATGACAGCTAAATTAAAACACGCAATGTACACACAAAGCACTGAAGCACACTTTAAAATGTCCAAGTACACCAGATAGGTTCATAAAAAGAGTGCCCCATACCTGGTTTTCATGTTTTCACCTGGAAGTGTTCTGGTGGGACCGTGCATTGATGTTGGAATCACAAGAGCACAGTGGTACATGGCTTCAGATGCCAGCAAAATGCAAAAATAACAAAAAACCATGCCACAGCAGATCTTTTGACAGCTTGGGCCATCAATAAAAAGGAATGTCTTATTTACAACTTAAAATCGTCATAGCACGACATTGTGCAGTATAGGCTCCCTTTCACGTTCATTAGGTGTCATTATGACACCGTATTTGCCACATCTGATAAAGTCCAAAGTTACGTTATACTTAAACTTGTGTTTATTTTGATTCCAATATGTTGTAATTAGAGATTGCCAGGTTCTCTCATGATAAATATTCTCTTTTTTGCTTCTTCAAGAGTTCTCTGTTATTATTTCCACACAGGAAGCTACAAATTTCCCTGAAATGCTTGCTTCAGGCAAAGTCGCATGGTAACTGTCATCCTTATTCTTGTTTTCTTCTCTCCATACTGTTTGGGGAAAAAAAACTTGTCTCTCCCAATTGGCCTCTGCTTTTTTCCCCTGAGGTAAATTTCAGTGGCAATTCTAGTTGTAACCACAGGTGGTACAAAAGGGAACAAAGGTGGGCCAAGCACTACCCAAGACAAGCTGATCCCCTCTGCTTCCCCCTTTATTGCTTGACCACTGCAGTTACTAGAAAGAAAAAAAGTTACAAGACAAATTGAAATAACACTGAAATCCCAAGCATCCTTCCTTGAAAGCTATGTGAAAATCAACTTCAGAGGACTAACTTCAGAGAAAACATGTTTAGAATGGGAGTGTTAATTTGAAACACACACAAATACTACTTCTCTTCTTCTTTCTCTACAAAGACAATTTATTCCCTTGTTATCTCTCTCAAAGAATTTTTTTTTTCTGTTTCTACTGCTACCCATTCCCTCTGGCATATGGCATGGTAGAAATCCAAAAAAGAGGGGTTTTGGACTCATATTACTTAAGTATTCATATTTATGTGAGAGGTGTCTAGTATTATTTATTTTGTTATTTTCAATCCATTTCCAAATAACCCATGGCATACTCATTACTTTCTTATGAACACGGGAATATGGGAAGCTGACATCCAACCATTAGTCCTTCTAGATGAGTACTTGAATACACCAGCCTGCCCTCCAAGTGTGCTGTAATATAATTCACTGGCTGGTATTGCCATGCTGGTTGTGGATGATGAGAGTTGTGGATGAATGTAACTGGAGTGTGGCAGATTGCAAATGAATGGTGCTCACTGGGCTTGACTGGACGGGGAGTAAAAATCCAGATGAGATTTGGAGTACTTTTACCTGGAGCAGCAGAGTATAAAATTCAGACTATTTTGGCCTGGATTTAAGTGCCACAACTACCAAAGCCCAAATCTGCATTGCATTTTTACTTGGCTTCCAATCAAAGCTGTTACTCATGCTTGACTCTGAGCTCTGGGAAAATCAAAGCCCCAGTGGTAGTTGCCTTCTCTGAAGTCAAAACAGGTGGCCTGCCTCACAATGGTGGGCCAGGCTGCCTGTTCTGACTTCAGAGAGGGCAACTACCAATGGGGCTCTGCCTTTGGACTGAGAAGTGGTGCTGAGGAGGGGGGGAAATAGTGGTACCTCAGGCATCACTTGTCCTACCTCTCCTCTCTCCCCCCTGAGCCCAGTGTGGATGGATTGCCCACACAGAATTTTTCTATGTTGTTTCCAGCAAACTCCAGAGAAAACTATGAGTTTTCTAAAACCTGGATTAAGGGGGTATTCCCAGAGTCTGGTGTGAATAGAGTCGTACAGCATGTGTCACTATTGCACCAGATTCAGGGGAAAGGTTGCACATCATGTGGCATTATCAGGCCGGATTCAGGTGGGGTGCAGGGTTTTTCATTGGTGCAGAGAAGCCTGCTACCAGTGATTCTCTGGGGTTTAATATAGGAGTCATTTTTCCAAATCTACTTGGAGATGCTAGAATTTGCCCTGGAATCCTGTGTATGCAAACTATGAGCTCTACAGCAGAACTGCAGCAATTCTTGTGACTGCCATGCATTGAATCCAATTTGTAATACAATGCAGTTATTAACATTATTAATAAGATAAGGAGAGCTTCTGCAGGACCAGAGCAAGAAACCACCAAGTCCTGCATTCTCTATCCAACAGCTACCAGGCAGGTGGCTCTGTGAAAATCATGAACAAAATATGAGCACAAGAGCCCTCTCCTATTGCATGTCCTCAGCAACCAGTATTGAATACTAGAACACCTCAGGATATTGCTGTTTTTAGTTATTTGCAGCTGACAACCATTGCTAGATTTCCCCCATCTTATCCTGTGTATATAAAATCCATTTATCTTGTTTTTACTCACTTCGAACACATGCATAGGCCCCTTTTCTCTTTGAGCTGCATTTTCTGGTGCTTCTTTATATTATTTGTGGGAGCCTAAAGTTCTGATGCCCTGAGCAAGCTTGCAATTGTTTGTTCTGTACAGCTGTCCTAGAAAATGCAAATATATGCTTCATTCATTCAAGATATCATATATGTGCTTCAATCATATATATGCAAATATATGCTTTATTTATTCAAGAAATCATATATGGGCAAACTTGGCATCAGCAGGCTGTATAATTTGATATAATGTGTCATGTCCCAAAGATTTGCTCTCTGGGCCTTTGCTCTCCAAATGGGAATTAAGCAAACATAAATGACAGGAATAGAGCCATGAACCTGAAGGCTTTTCAGATTGCAATCAACAAATCAAAGGTATGCAATAGGGACACTTCAGTGCAGACCCTGAGAAGTGAATCGGGCTTTGAATACTTGCAGTGAAATAGTTCATAGTTGAACCAAGATCTGAATAAGCTCATCCTTCTCAGGAATATGCACCAGATTCTGGAATAACTTCTGACACTCTTTGCCTCACTGAAGACCACATCATGATTAATGTGTTCATGATGAAAAGCATTGGGACTGAAAATGATTTGCAGCTCAATCATTAAAACAGCATAAATCATAGTAATTGATTGGTTAATTAATTATAACTATAATGTGGATGGCAAGTGTTTGCAGAGGAATTCATTGGCCATTTAACATTTTTAAGACATTCTTAACTCATTTAATATGTTTATTATGTATGCCAGTATCGTCTTGTATGATGCCTCCACCCAACAATGTTCAAGTTTTGTTAGAGGAGAGTTTCTAACTAATTACTACATGTGTAAGTTATATGTACAGGAATCCCCCACTTATCTGATAGGTTAGGGACTGCAGCAGTGTCAGAAGCTGGAATTGGTTGAAAAGTAGAACTCGTGCAGATAACGGACTTTTTCGGATGTCTAAAATGTATCAGAAGCAGCCTCGCCACGTTGCGAGGCTGCTGCGCTGCAGGGCATCCCTTTCGCATGACACCCGTCCCTGTCGGTACTGTTGCGGTACCGCAGGGACATTTGAGTGTTATATTTCAGCAATTTTTACTCACGATCAACTTTCGTCAGTAAAAATTGCCGAAATATAACATTCAAATGTCCCTGTGGTACCACAACAGTACCGGCAGGGACGGGCGTCATGTGAAAGGGACGCCCTGCAGCGCAGCAGCCTCGCAACATGGCAAGGCTGCTTCCGTTCCATTTTAGACATCAAAAAAAGTCCAACATGAGGGAATTACAATGGCTCACTTGGGACTGCCTATGTGTGTCCATGGGTGCCTGATCCCACCCACCCACTACTTGCACAGATGGCTTAGTGACCCCTCCCCCGGCTCAGCTCACTCTGCAAGCAGTGTGTACATGCACAGTCAGTCCCAAGCAAGGCTCCATAAGCAAGGACTGTTGAAAGAGTGGGTTCCTTTTCAAATGAATGGAACTTGTCCTTACTCTGCAAATGTCAAAAGAGCAAGTTGTCAGATAACAACCCATCAAAAGGCATGGGCTTCCTGTATGCTTCAGCCACAAGTAACAACCCCGGTTTGAGATCCTGTATCATGGAAGGTAGTAGTAATGTTCTTCAAGTGGAAGAGCTGTGCTACAGCTTTCCCTCACCCTCTCCAGGACTCACTGTTTAGCTGCTACAGGAGAGCAGGGCAGACTGAAGAAGTGTCTGGCTATGTCCTCATAGCCATAGCAGAATGATTACATCATCTGCTAGATCTGCCACGGTCCTCTAGAGGTCTCAGCAGATGTTGCGATTGTTCCATATGTGGCTATAGGAACAGAAGTTTGGACACCCAAACTTCAGGCATTCAAAACTGACATTTGATGTGGAAAGTGAGGTCATATGTGTTAGCCACTGCTGCTGCTTCCAACAGAGGTTCCATCAGACTCACTTTAAGCAATGACTTTTTAGGCTACAACTTAGTCCCAGTTGAAAATTTTGAGTATTTTATAGTCAGTCCAGTCTTTGGGGTTTGATGCAGCACCTTTCTTGAAATTTCAGAGCAAAAATGTGGGACCAGAAGGTGGAACTTGTGATGTCACAGGGCTGGGCTTTTGTGATGTTACTAGCTAGGTCTGTGGTGTCCCAGAAGTGGGCAAGGAAGGATTTGTTTGGCAGGCTGGAACCTCTGGGTCAGCTCATTATAGAACAAGGCTAGAAGCAATGGGCCCACAATTTGGGTACCCACATAACCAGAGACAGGAGGGGAAAGACAAAACCTTTTTGGACAGCCAAGCAGTCTTCAAAATGTACCTAGTAGCTGCAGTAGTTTCCACCATTCCTATTAGAGCCCATATCCCATGTGGTATTACCTACAGCACACAGGACATGCAAGGAGTCTTTCCAAGCTCTGTGTTGCTGCTGCTAGAGCATCTCCAGCAAAAAGGCTCATGAACCACAACAATGGTGCATCACTTTCTGCCTTGCTTCTAATGATACACTGGGCTTAATGTACCCACCATCCCTCAACCTAGTCCCCTTCGCTTGCCTCTTTGTTTTCTCCACTAATGCTGCACGCATACAAACATCTTTGCACTGACACAAATAGCCTTGGCACCAGTGACAATGGGTGGGGTTTGATATCCAGGCTTCAAAACCATGTCACATTTGTGTATCTCCCACCCCCAAACTGTCCCTGATCTGGCAGGAACCATCCCAATTAATCCTTTGTCCTCCACCTTTTTCAGCTGCTTTTAACATGCCCCAGTTTCTCTCTCCCTTTTCTCATTTGCTCCCTTTATCTTTCATTTATGTCTACCAGTGCAAAGTGAGTTCAAAGTACAAAAGCAACTCAGCAAGAAGGAGGAGAGCTGAGGGGGTCAGAACCTTGTGTTCCCCAGCAGGCCTCTGCAATCCTGACTACTGAGGTTCAGGGACAGGTATTTAGAATTCTCTACTAGAAAGCTCTAGTGCCTACAAAGCCTAGGATTCCATAAGATGTTGCCATGGCAGTTAAAGTGTGATCATAGTGCTATAATTGTACAGTGTGAAAGGGCCCCTGAAGAAGCCCAATTCCCTTAGACTTCAGCTGCTAGCTTTATTGAATCCCTGACAAGTGATTTTCAGACTATGAGGCCCAGAAGACTTCCAGAGAAATGGAGCAATGCCGCTTGCCTAGACAGATTTTTGTTTGAACTTGTTTTAACAAAGGTGGAGGGGAAGTCATCTGTTACAGCAGTCATCTTCTGATCATGGTGGGGTGAAAGCAAAGAAAGAAGGCCCCTTTCGAAGTGACAGCCAAAAAAGCAAAGAGACTATTCAAGTTCTCTAACATCAGATGAGAAACAAGCGGCTTGATTAAGGAGCAGGAGTTCCAGAGCTCCATCTGATACACCCATCCCCATCTCTTTCCTCTCCCCCCCCCTCCCTTTCTTATTTTCACCTCAACTGTCAGCTGTTTTGAAAATGGGCTGGCAGTCAGGGAGAGGGAGAGTATCCAGTTCAGTCTGGTTCCTGGCTCAGGGAAACATTTTATTGGATTTGTTACTCTTTGATGCTGATTAAGCCCATGGGGTAGAAAAAGCAAAAGAGAGGAGGAGGTGGGGGGAAGGGAACATTGCAGTTTCCCTGTGGCTGCAGTGTTTTTAATTTATTATTAACCATCTCTCATGTGTTATCTGACAGGATGTGAGAGGAAAGCAGAGCCTGTGTTTCTCATTTTTCCAAGGGCAGATAGCGTGTGTCCCAGCTCTTCTCCAAAATCAAAGTCCATACGTCATCTCAGGAGTTAACTTTGTAGCTGCTAATTTATAACAAATAGATTATTACAGAATTAGTTCCATAGGACTTGGAGGGTCGAATGGTTACAAAGCCAGGATTACACAATGGAAACTTTCATAATAGCCTGGGAGCTTGGGGTTGAATTCAAATCAGGGAGTTGAACGAATTAAATGGAATGTTACAGCATAGCCCATGGAATCACCCCCCCCCCAAGAAATCTTCCAATTAGATCTCCTTTCTCTGCACTGCTCAACAACTCTAAAACATCCGATTTTAACTACCATTATGGGTTTAGGTGTTCAAATCCTGTCATTCAAGTTTTTAACTCTCAGTCTTAACCAGGGGTTGCATTTCAGTTTTTCATATAGGTGGTCAAGTCAGAATTAGGTCCCCCAAAATTCCTGTTGATATTTTAAGACTATTTGTTGAGATTTTATTCTGTAGTCATTTTATCACACATCTCAATGTTTTATTACAAGAAGAGTTGTGCTTTTGCATGCATGTTTAGTGTAAAAAGGATGCATTTTGTATTTTATTACAACAGTCACACAAAGAGATAGTAATGTTAGTTTGTTGCAGCATAAGAAGAGGGAAAGGAATGGGGAAAAGGAGGAATCTAGCAGCAATACATATGGATTTATTCTAGCATGAGCTTTCAGTTGTACTCTATCAGTTGGTTTGAAGGAGTGAATTGAAATCCATGAAAGATCATGCTAAAATAAGGGTGCTACTAGATTTGCCATTTCCCCCATCCCTTTCCCCTCTTTTTATAATGGTAGCTCAGTGTGTAGTAGAAACACTGCTGGTTGGTAGCTTCCAGGTAGGTGAGACAGTGAAACCATTCCAGGTTTAAGTCTCAGCTTTAAGAGAACTATCCAAGGTGCTGAACCCTCACCCCAAAATATGTTCTGCACCTTAAAAATTTAGAATAAAATCTGGAGCAGTTTCCCCATCTCACTGGCATGTCCCCTGATGGTGTCCATCCGACCTGTGTATAAATGTTCCTCTACCCTGAGAAACAAAAAGTGAGGGTCTTTCCTCCCCTTACAGTTCCCAATCTGGTGTTGAGAAAACCACTTCCCTTTCTCTTCCTGGAAAGAAGCAGCTCATATCATATCCCCTCTCTTGCCAGAGTTAAAGAAATGTGTGCATGTACATTTGTGCATCACATCCTACCTTCTAGAAGCCAACCAGAGCTCTCTGACATTGCTCCAGCAGAAGTTCCTTGTGTGGGGGGGAGGAAACATCATCCCCTCCCAGAATATACAATAGGAAAGACTGGAGGGGACACACACATACAAACACAAGGATACTATTTTTGGTGCCTCAGCAACTAGCACCTACTTGCTATGATTTGGAAGAGGGAAAGCCAGCTAAGGCATGCACACAGTCTCTGTGTCTCCTCTCTGCTGTCTCTCCAGCCACAGAGAGAAGGTCAACCCCAATCCCACTGAGGAAACACAAGTTACGGTACATCTCCTGAAACTGCCATAATCTGCAAAGCACACCATCTGATTGAGGACTGATGCCACCCATCTCTCCAATTACCAACCCCCTTTTCTTGTAAGCGGAGAGTGATGGGAGATGTTCAGGGCCTAGATCAAACCTTTCAATGTGCCTCTCATGCCCCAACTCTCCTCCCTGGAGTAGGAAACAAAACCCATGCAATTGACCATGCAAGCTTTCCTCACACAAATAGTACTGCACTTACTCTTATGTATTGTGGAGAATCTCTAGAAACAGGATACAAGAGTTAGAATCATAGAATCATAGATTTGGAAGAGACCACAAGGGCCATCTAGTCCAATCCCTGCCTTGCAGAAATACATAATCAAAGCACTCCTGGCAGATGGCCATCCAGCCTCTGTTTAAAAACCTTCAAAGGAGACTCCACCACACTATGAGGCAGCAAATTCTACTGTCAAACTAGTGTAGTGTACTAGTGTAGTGTTTCCTGCACTGTCTAATGTGAAGGACCACTATTTCTTACCTAATGTGCCAGGGACTTGTAACACATTTGTGCCCACTGGCTACCAATATAACTTTCTCTCCTGCAAACTCACCATGAACCAGCAGCTGATGGCTCACAAACCAGCACTGGTCCACAGATCACCACTTTGAATAGCACTGATTTAATGAACTGTCACTACATTTTGGGACAACGTGATAGTATGAGAGGATGATAGTCTGTGGAGGAAACAAGTGCTTCAGTGAGTTAAAAAGAAGGTACTGTATGTAACATAAAGGGTGGGGGACATGTAATTTGTAGAAACCAGCAAATGCAGGGGGAATGAGGGGATGGCATAATTTGTTAATAAGTTCAGATCACCAATATAGGAGTAGAATCAAAAGCAGTGTGTGTTCACAGTGAAACACACACCTAAAAATGTATATTGTCTTTATTGTGCTAAGGAAAAAGTTCTGCTGATGATATGAATGTTCAGGAATGGTTACCAATTACTTCAGCTATATATGTGCATCATGTGAATAGAGAATTAAAATATTGGTACAGCCATATCAAGAGCCAGTGTGGTGTAGTAGTTTTGGTTCTGGACAAGGCCTCTAGGAGACCAAGTGGTATCTGGCCCAACTCACACTGCTGGGCACACTATAGACCTTGTTTTCTGTGTATGGGATGATAAGATGGTGATCTGGGAAGGAGATAACCAGTGGTGATCCTTCTGGGACGGGGCTTGGAGGTACAGTGGTTCCATTCTTTCCTAGAAGTGCACTCTCAGAGGGTGGTGCAGGGGAATTCCTGTTCGGCTCCTTGGCCACTGGCCTGCACAGTCCTTCAGAGTGATGTTTTCTCTTCTATGCTATTTAACATATATGCAAAACTGCTGGGAAAGGTTGCCTGGAATTTTGGTGTCAGGTGTGTATGCTGATGATACCCAGCTCTATTACTCCTTTCCACCTAATTCCAAGGAAGCTGTTTCTGTGCTAAACCAGTGCCTGGCAGCTGGAATAGACTGGATGACGGTAAACAAATTGAAGTTTAATACAGACAAGACAGAGGTGCTCCTGGCCAGAAAACAGGGATTCAGTCTGTGTTAGATGAGGTTACACTCCCTGATAAAAACACAGGCTCACGGTTTCAGAGTCCTCCTTGATTCAGCCCTGAGCCTCGAAGCCCAGATTTCAGCAGTGACCAGGAGTCCATTTGCACAGTTAAAGCTAGTGCAACAACTGCACCAGTTCCTGGAGAAATCATATCTGGCCACAGTAACATATGCCTTGGTTACATCCTGTTTGGATTACTGTAATGCACTCTATATGGGACTACCTTTGAAAAGTGCTCAGAAATGTCAGTCAGCTTAAAGAGCTGCAGCCAGGTTGTTAACTGGGGCAGGCTATGGGGAGCACACAATTCTCTTGCTGCAACAGCTCCATTGGCTTCCAGTGTGTTTCCAGGCACAATCCAGAGTGCTTGGGACGTATAAATCCCTATATGGCTTGGGTCCAGGCTATTTGAAGGACTGACTCTCCCTTTATGATCCCATTAGAGTTCCAAAATAATCTGCAGAGGCTCTTCTCTCTGTCTCACCACCTTCCCAGGCTCATTTGGTGGGAGCAAGGGAGAGGACCTTTTTAGTGGCTGCTCCCAGATTTTGGAACTCCCCAAGGAGGCTAGAATGACCCTATCCTTGCACTCCTTCCATCAGCAAGTTAAGATATTTTTATGCCATCAGCCTTTTGGAAAATGACTGGACTTTGCTTTCAATGCTGTCTAGTGCTGTTTTTAAGATGTGTATGTGGTCTTTTAATGATTTTTAGTGCCTTTAATGCTTAATGTTTTTAACTTTTTATTATTGTTTAATTGTTTTTTAAATTTTTATATTTATGCTTTTATTGTATAGTTTTAATCCACATTGTTTTTAAATCTCTCAATAGCTTCCTTGAGTCTCATTATTGAGAAAAAGGTGGGATATAAATGAGGAGGAGGAAGGGGGGGAATACTTTCTTTTAGATTAGCCACATGGATAAACCCAATCAGGAATCACATAGTGTATTGGGGAGACATCATTAGGCTAAACTGCCAAGAGATTTATCTGTAATCTTAATAAGGACAATTTTTTAAAATGAGAAAAAAATAAATATATAGGAGGTAGATATACATGTAAACATCAGTGGTAGATATTTCTCAACACAGCAGCAGGATGCAGCAGACTGACATTTCCTCCACCAACCCTGCAAGCAATCTTTAGTGCAAGGAGGAATTGCAACAGGAATCCTGCTTCTGACTGTTACACTGGAGATCACTGGTGGCAGAGGGCTGGAACATCAGTCTGTTGTGGCCCAGTCAACAGGAGAGCAGACTCCTGTCACTCATAGCAGCTGATACCTGGTAAATCAGGATGTGGTGGGGGGACAGCCCTAGAGATTCTAGCTGATCTAGAATCTCAGTCAATGTTTTTCCCCATGCAGTGGTATAGGTGCATGTATGGTTATATGTCAACACACGTGCATTAGTATCAGTAAACTCAAAGAAATCGCATTTTCATCTTAACCTATTATATTCATTCATTTTGTCTTCATTCCTAAGAAAATGGAAGATCACTATTTTGTTATTTTGTTACTACTGGATCAGACTCGTTTATATCCAAAAAACAGTCTGCATCTTACCGTACTATTCTAATACTGCTGGACAAGGATTTAATTCAGTAGTACCTCTGACTAAGCATGCTTAAGACTATACTGTTGTAATATGTGACATGATACGTAATACATATAATATGATTACTTAATTCTTTAGACTATGTATAGGCAGGGCCGGTTTAACCTGTCTGCCAAATCAGCATTGGCAGGGGGCCCGAGGTCAAGAGGGGGCCCCAAGATCAAGAGAGGGCCCTGTGTTGGCCTCCTTAATCTGATGAAGGAGACAGCCAGGAGACAGCCGGGAGGAGCCCCCTCTTACCCTCCTCCTCCAAAAACCTCCTGCTGGCTTTTTTTTTTTTTAAACAGCCTCTCCAAAACTAAAGAGAAAGAGAAAGAGAAAGAAACAGCAGCCCTCCGTGGCAGAAGCTGGAGGGAGAGGCACGTCGGAGAGGGTGAGTGTGTGTGTGTGAGAGAGAGAAAGGGAATTTGAGTGTTGTCTCCCTCAGAAAGGGCTTCTTTCCTTCCTTCCTTCCTTCCTTCCTTCCTTCCTTCCTTCCTTCCACATAGATCCCCTCCAGCCCATCTTTCCAGCTGCTTTTAACATGTCTTGGTTCCTCTCCCCTCCCTTTCCCCCTTGGTCTTCTTCAGCTTCCTACCCTTGCTGCCAACTGAGTTCAACCTGCAAAAGGAATTTGTGTGTGTTTGCCCATCTGCCTTCAAGATCATTTCTGACTAAGGCCAACCTACCATGGGGTTTTCTAGGGAAGGTTTGTTCAAAGGGGGTCTGCCTTTGACTTCCTTTGAGGCTGAGAGAGGGTGACTTGCCCAAGGTCAGCCAGTGGGTATTCATGGCTGAGTAAGGATTCAAACCCTGGTCTCCACAGTCATAGGGTAATGCTGAAACTCCTACAACACTCTAGCTCTTTTAACAGAAGAATATGAAGAATATAAAGAAAAATTTGGAGTAATATTACTGGGAACAATGGTTTTATTGTTGTCGCTAAAACACCAGTATCACATTAGTGTTATGTGAGAGGCATTGGCCTAGAGCAGTGGTTCTTAACCTTTTCTTTACCAGAGACCTCCTTTAAATATCTTTTGTTGCCCCAAGACTTAACTAAAGATTTAAAACCCTAATAATAATAGCTAATAATAATAGCTAATAACAACAACAATACAATTACACCATCCATTAAACTTTCCCTCAGAGACACTCTTGCTTCTTCCTGCAAGTTTGTGGCTGGAGTGGATTGAATGGCAATGTGCAGGCCAAGCCAGCCAGCCTTTGCTTTGGTTCCTGTCATGTGGCTGCTCCACTACAGGGAGGAGGTGGGCCAAGCAGCCTTCAAGCCTCTGTGGACCCCCTGTGAGGACATTGCAGACCCCAAGTTAACCATTGGGCTAGAGAATGCCGGAAAAGGAACAATGCAACCAGACCTTGAGAAGAGTGCTGGCAGGAGGATTCTGGGAGGTGTAATCCAAGAGTAACTTTCCCAGGCTCTAAATGCAGCCTAGAATCATAGAATCATAGGGCTGGAAGGGACCCCCAACAGCCACCCCATCCAATCAGCTTCTGCCCTGCAGGAACACACAATCCAAGCATTCCTGACAGATGGCCATCCAACCTATGTTTAAAAAAAGCCAAAGAAGAAGACTCCACCACACTCCAAGGCAGTGTATTCCACTTCCAAACAGCTCTTACTGTCAGGAAGTTCTTCCTAATGTTTAGGTGGATTCTCTTTTCCTGTAGTCTGAGTTGATTGCTCCATGTCCTTGTCTCTGGAGCAGCAGAAAACAAGCTTGCTCCATCCTCAGTATGACATCCCTTCAAATACCTAAACATGGCTATCATGTCCCCTCTCAACCTTCTCTTCTCCAGGCTAAGCATACCCAGCTCCCTAAGCCGTTCCTCATAGGGCATAATGGCTTCCAGACCTCGCACCATCCTTCTCAGTATCTTTCTTGAATTGTTGTGCCCAGAATTGGAAACGGTATTCCAGGTGAGGTCTGACCAAAGCAAAATGGAGTGGTACTATTACTTCCCTTGATCTAGACACTACTCCTATTAATGCAGCCTAGAATCGCATTGGCATTTTTTGCTGCTGCATCACACTGCTAACTCATGTTTAGCTTGTAGTCTACTCTTTCTTTTCTTTGAGGAAATCTACACCATTACATTAATTGCTAATAAACAAAAAATATTATGTTAGTGCCTATAATATAGTTTTTAAACTAAATTATTGGTGGCAAATTATGTAATATAGTAGGCCCCTCTTATCCACTGGGGATTGGTTCGTGTGTGTGTGTGTGGATTCTGAAAACCATGAATAATAGTGAACGCCATTGAAAATAATGGGACTTCTGGTTTAAAATAGAGTTGCCTTGGAGGGCCTAGAAAAGGGCTAGGGAAGACACATTTTCTAGGAAGACTCTATGGTAGGTGTGCTGTTTTGTGTCCCATGGATAATGAATCCATGGATACAGGGGTCCTACTATAATCTGAACATCCTGTACGGTGAATAGGTTAGGTTACATTGATCTGAGATAAACATATGGGGGCCCCAAAGTAAAGCATTGCAGGGGGCCCCAAAATTCCTTAAACCGGCCCTGTGTATAGGAGCCCTGGTGGCACAGTGGTTAAATGCCAGTACTGCAGCCACTACATTGTGAGTTCCATCCTACAGGACTCCAAGGCCGACTCAGCCTTCCATCCTTCCATAGTTCGGTAGAATGAGTACCCAGCTTGTTGGGGGTGATTAGCTAACACATTGTAAACAGCTTAGGGAGTGCTTTGCACTGATAAGCGGTATAGAAATATAAATGCTACTAGCTATACCCAGTATAACATACACCTTTCCACTCCCATGCACTACACCTCCTTGATGGTACACATGGTGCCCCATGCCACCCTTCCTGCACCCCATGCTGCTCTCCCAACCCCCGTGTCTCCCCCTGTGCCCTGTGCCACCCTCTTTGCCCCCATGCCACCCCCTGTGCCCCATGCCACCCTTCCTGCACCCCATGATGCCCTCCCCACCCCCATGTCAACCCCTGTACCCATGCTTCCACCTGTGCCCCATGCTGCCCGCCCCGTGCACACACACACCATACCACATCCCTTCCCATGCTACTCACACCTCCTCTGCAGGCAGCCATGTTTAGAAAGGACTTAAAGGTCCACATGTTCCCACCCCCAGTGTGTTGATTGGCTACCCAACTGAGCTTTGATTGGTTGGTCAGTTTCCTAAGCAGCCAATCAGCACACTTGAAACTGCAACATACCTAAGAGAACTATATATATAGGTTGCTATTGCTATTGCTATGCTTAAAAAATTGCAACGGATTTTAGCTGTATTCTGTTTCAGTCTATATTGTATGCCACCTTGGCTTCCACAAGATATGAATTACACAAATACGTGGTGGTACCAGGTAGGCCCAATGCCACACACAGTGCTGTCTTCCCAAAATATAGGGACTTGGGAGATACATAGACTTAGGAGAAATATCTGGGAAGGGAGCGGGAAGTGTTGCTACTACACACACTGAACATTCATTGCCTGAGATAACTGCCTCACTCTGCCTAATAGTAGGGCCAGCCCTGAACATCATGCATAGCAGTAGTTCACCCTGTATGGAGTCTGAAATGGTATCCTTAATTTGGATAGATAGGTATCTTTGTATGCATAGTTGGGTTTTGTTTTGTTTTAAGAGCTGGTACTTGAGGAAGTTCTACACATATTAATCTTTTCTTCTGCATGCCTGCCTGTCTATCTCTTGTTGCTACTTCAGGTGCTACTGCTGTTATGGTTAATTATAGAAAGCTCTTCACAGGAAAAATCTCCCTTCTGTTTTCTTCAGGTTCTCATTCCTTATCCATTCAGTTCAGTTTAATTTATGAGATCCCTGCAAATCAGCACTCCCAGCAATATTATGCTGTGCATAGGAGAAAAAAATTAGGGTGTACGTGTGTTACAGTAGATGAGGCAAATGAAAATAAGCTACTACCCATATTTCTTCATCCTTTTGAACAATGACATGACTCCAAGCTTGGTCTTTAGTCATATCCCACCCAAACAATTCCATGTGTCTTTGGGCAAACCCCTTCACACCACAGGTTTGACTTTTTAATCTTAGTGCTAAAAATACATTGTTTGTAAATTGTTTCATAAATTATGTATCAGAAGAGACTTCATAACTGAACAACTTATACCACAGTAAATGCAAATGTTTATTGCATTTCTTTTAGTTTTAATGCACGGAAAGAAAATATGGGGGGGGTGTCTTTCTTTCTTCATAACATAATATATTTCATGATCTAAAGTGAAGAAGAGGCTACCTTTTCTGAATTGTTTAGGGCTCATTGTGCATGCATTAGAAGTACCCATGAATGGAGTGCATGATGGCTGTGTCTCATTATTAGTGCAACAACCAGAAACCAAGTGATTATTGGTGTCACATGTTTTGCTAAGCAAAAACTGGACTGCCACCCCTCATCACTGGGATTAAACAGAACATGGGATGACAAACTGTGCTGGAGAAAAGTCATTTTATAAGAGAGGCATACCCATCCTTGAGAAGATTTCATTTGTTATTCATTATAATAGTGTGAATCCTAATGAATTCATTTGGTATTCATGTGGATGTTGTATGGGTTTCCAGAGATGTTCCACTGTAATTTAGCATGGGTTAATGGATACCGCTATTAAAGTGTTATTGAAAGTTTGACATTCAGATAACCCAATCTAAAATCAGACAAACTTATATATTAAGGCTGAAGGGGAAAGGGGATGAGGGGGAGAAGCCTGAGTACATTTGCAAAAGTCAAGTGCAACAATACAATTTAAGGAAGTATTTATTATTATTCTGGCTGAAGAGACAGTTTTATTGCATCTCCTGTTAGTATGCTTTATACTGTTCTTCATACGTCTGTCATAGTAACTCCACTGGTAACTATTTCAATGTAGATCTATGCATACAAATGAACACTTGTGAATGAACTAGTCATGTGAATAATTACAGACATTGGGTTGGATCCAGGGTAGTGTTTTGCAGAGCACTCACTGTGGCAGAGGAAAAGGGAACTCAGGTTTGAGTCCCTGACACTCCTGAAGCCTGCATTACCTCCTTAAAAAGGTGTTTTCACAAGAAAATCCTACTCATCTTTTAAAAATGGTTAACTGTTCAGAAACATGAGGGGAATCTGCTGGAACAGCTTCAGGGAGTGTAGGACATTTCCTTTCTGTTTATAGAATAACCAATCATCAACTCATCCATTATGCCAAGTCCTTCAGGAAATGATCTCCATACCTCTGTTCAGGACTCCTTCCTACTATGTTAAGAAATATGCAAGCTAAGAGCAAGATTGTGCCATATAGTTCCTTTCTCTCCCCACACTCCCCTGCCCCCGCCTCACAGTAGCTATGCTTGCTAAGGCAGTGGTAGTGAAATCTTTTATTTAGTGAAATCTTTGGCCCATCAGCTTTTCCCTGTAACATTTCCTCATAGTTTTCATGCATATGATGCAAACATCTGAATAAGGAAATACCATTTGTATAAAAGACGCAAAGTATCAGTGAGATTACTGATCATTTTAAGTCCTGTATACAGGTGGTATTTCCTTATTCAGATGCACATGCATATATGCACACATGAAAATGTATATAGATGGATATTTTTAAATAATTACTAGAATTTTAAAAGAGCAAGAGTTACAGGTTGTGTGGATGCCTATGCATTTTGGTCGCTTAGACTTTCCTGCTACAAACATCTGTGCCACACAGGTGCACAACATGGTAGGGGCATAAAGGAAGCATCACTGGAGCCAGGTTACATGGTATGTGTTAATTAATACAGGAAGAAGATGTAACAAATAGGGATTATCTCATACTTTTTAGCATATAAGGTACCCATGCATCCTATTTTCTGACGTAGGGATTCTGTTATAGGCACTTTACTTTGTAAAGGCAGCAGTATTTGTTGAGCTCTCCAGTACAAGTGTGCTTTAAAGATTTTTTTAAAAAACACACACAACAACCTTAAGAAGGCAGAGCAGGGGCCCTGAAGCTGTCCATCAACATAACTCACCTAGAAAAAAGACTAAACATGCACACAACACATCTGGTCACACTTTTCACCATGATGAAACTGCTTTTCTCTTTTTAAATTCTAAAAATTGTTTCAAAATATGTACTTCACTCCATGCAGTTGATGAAGTAGACGTAAAATCTATGAAAACTTATGCTACCAACTTCTTTCTCTCAGTTAATCTAAAAGGTGCTACAAGATCCCTTTGCATACTGATCCAGACTAACATGGCTATGTCTTTGAATAGTGGAGGAAGTTCTTGGTCTGGTGTTTTGATATGGACTCCAGGCCAGAAAAGAGATGTAACAAAATGGGCATTAGAACCTACCAGTGGCTGGAATATCAACTGATGTTATATCATTTGTAGTGTCCCAGGAAACCACTGTCTCTGTTCAAACCACTGTCAATGAATTGGAGTTTGTGAATGTATCTTTATTCAGTTGTTTCTCTTTCCAGTCTCTCTTTGAACTTTTTTTGTCCTAGGAATACCATTTGGAGTTCCAAAATGGAATGTCCAGGAAGGCTGAATGCTCTACACCAGTTGTTTGCATATTCCCATTTCTCATGTCTGATTTATGTCCTCTGGAGTATACCTGTAGCAGGAGGGGGTAATCCCACTCCCTCAATAATAACATTGTAAGGCATGTAGAGCTATCTAATCTGTATAGAAAAGCCACATTTCCATTTTCCCTGGGTAAAATGAAACTCTATAGAATGAATGAATTTCCCCCCTGCATTTTTGGGACACAGTTAAGCTGGCCTCATGCTCCTGTGGTATGGCTTTTTCCACAGTTAAGTAAGACTTTAAATGGAAGAAAACAGGCAGAGACAAAGAATTACCACATAAACCTTTAAAAAATTAAGAAAATATATATCATGCAGAAGCTACGTGATGGTGTGGTTTGCTACCGAGGATTATTAGCCACTTCTATGTCAGGACCTTTGGTGTCTTGGTGAGTAATGTTGTTCTCCAATAGTCACCGCTATAAAAGCTTAATACTACCTCATCATGGATTCTGTGTGCAAGTACCCACAAATAAAAGCCTAGCCTAAATAAAACACAGCGTGTGCTGTTAGTGTTATATATTTTTAAAGCCTCCGAAGTCCAATGCTTAACATAGATAGCAACTTTTGCATCCATTAGCTGTACCTGCCAGCAGTGATGTCAACATCCTATATACTTTTGTTGTTGTTGTATGCCTTCAAGTCATTTTTTACTTCTGGCAACACTAAGGTGTCATGGGGTATAGGGGTATTTCTTGGCAAGATTTGTTCAGAAGGGTTTGCCTTTGCCTTCTTCCAAGGCTGAAAGAATGTGACTTTCCCAAGATCACCCAGTAGATTTCCGTAGCTGATCAGGGATTTGAACTTTGGTCTCCAGATTCATAGTGCAGCATTCAAACTGTGGGGATATTTGGCATCTATATCAAGCAGAATACAGTGTAGTCAGCACCATATGAGCTTGTGGTAGAAAACAGGAGATAAATCTTCAGGATGCTCTTTTAAAGTTAAGAAAAGGAAAACATTGTTTCAGGAAATCCATCTTGGGATAGGAAAGAAGACACAAAAAAGGATTACCTAGATTTCAGCAGAAGAGCCTCTAAAAGCTGACTATCATGTTTCGTTGAGGCAGGAACTTCATGGATGATCCCTTCCAGAGAAGAGGAGACAAAAGGACTAACCAACTGTTTGGAAGAAGGGGGTGGAATGACTTCTGCAGGCAGGAAGGAAGCAAAAAGGCTTGAGTAGGTGCATAGGCCAAAGAAAGAAACAGAAAGGTGAAACGAAAGGATAGGCATGCTCTCTAGAGCTACCTTTCACTAATCACTCTGTGCAAGTGTTGATGCCTCTTTGCTTCCAGTGCAAACCACTATACCACACTTGCTCTCGTGTATATATAGGTATGGATCCCAAAGTTGTACAACTGATTGCACATCAAATAGTGCCTTGAGCTTGCCCATTTTACAGTAAATGCACAGTCAGTTGTCTCCTTGCCCCCCCCCCAAGTCAGAAGTTAGAGAGGGGGCTGCGTGTGCACCAGTAGAATGTTCAGCTGTGTTAGGGATCTCCCTTACTCAGCCTCTGAGAAACTGTAGCCACTTGTGCTACTGTTTTTTTCACAAGTGTAGTGCCCACTGGACTGACTATGTGACGAATGTTGCTGTCCTTGAGCAAGCCGAGATCACCAGCATTGAGGCACTGTGTATTGAGAACACAGCTGCGCTGGGCAGGGCACGTTTCTAGGATGGAGGACCATCGCTTCCCCAAAATAGTACACTATGGTGAACTCGCCATGGGTCAGCATAAGAGGGGCGCTCCAAAAAAGTGATACAAAGACTCCCTGAAACAACATCTCAGGCTCGGCCAAATTGATCACCAACAATGGTCTGCCCCGGCCTCACATCGGGAGGCATGGAGACACACTATCCACAATGTTGCAGCCTTATTTGAGAACTCATGCCGAACAAGTCTTGAAGAGAAATGACAACACAGAAAGAATCACAACCCAGAAACATCACCGAAGGAGATCTGCTGTGCTTTCTGCAACTGGACTTGTTTATCTCAGATTGGTCTTTTTAGTCATCAGCGCGCTTGCAGTAAGTGCGGGATGAGTCCTTCCTGAATCTTCATTCGCGAAGAAAAGCCAGAGAGAGTGCCACAGTAAGAATCTAGCCAGAGAATCCTATACACACAAGCACACTGGAGCCTACACTAACAAAATAACATGGAAAACTGCCTTATGATATATCAGTCTATTTGTCATCTAGCGATAATATTGTTGACTTTGACTGTCATGGATGTCTAAGGTTTCATCAAGGATTCTTTTATACCTCAACCTTTAATTTGGGACATTCTCCATGCAAAGTTCTCCACTGAGGTACGATTCCTCCACAAATACACTACACAGGAGCTTAGGAACCTTATATTGAATCACACCATTATTCCATCTAGCCTTATTTTCTTAGCACTGATCGGCAGCAGCTCTCTAGAGTTTGAGGTAGGAGTCTTTCCCAGACCTACTGTGGTGATTCTGGAAAAAACAAAATCATTTGTTTACAAACTGTGTTCTCTACCACTGAGTTAAAACAACTCCTCCTTGACAAAGTACGTAAGCTATTGTTATTATTTCGCTGGAATAGCTATCTTTCTCTGAGGCTTATCATGTTTACTCCTTATTGTCTTATTGTAAGGACTAGGTTACTAAAATAAGGTTGTGGAGTTCACCTGGTAGATTTAAACTTCTAGAAAACCCCTAAAAATATCCCTTATACTTCCCATTTGTAGCAAATCACATCAAGACATCTAGGTGAGAAAATAGTCAACTCTTGTAAGATTTTTCAAATTTCAAAACATTTTTTTTGCAACAACACCAGCAAAAATGGTCTGTGCAAAAGACCCTTGTTTTTTGTGCGAAAGCCTCATATTTTTTTTTAACAGAAAAACAATGAGTTTTGCACAAAATATCACTGTTCAGAATCACGCCCATTTGAAATAGGGCTTTAGGGCTACACTTTCTACTATGAAAGGAAACAATAATTTCACTTTTGACTATAGCTTCCAGTATTCACTACCTAGGATGGCAACTGTCTGGGGAAGTCTGAGAGCTGTAATTCAAAAAGTAACTTTCCCAAGTTCTGCTTTGCCTCACATTAGGAAGCCTATATGTGAGAACCAACTTCGAATGGACAGATCTCTAAATAGTAGCATAGTTAGAGCACCTCCTTCTGTATAGATCAGTCAATTCAATGAGGTTGTCGTTGGAGTCCCTTGCAGCTATGCCACATATAGTTGAGATGCAGCTTATGGTGATACAGTGGCTCCTACGTGAATATTTTGCAGTTGAGTTTACCCATTCATCTGGGCATTTCCAGATGGTCTGGATTGTTTTTACTCAACTCTGACTAACTTCTTGTATGTTTTACTATTTTTATTGTGTTGGTTTATTTTGCTGATGAAATGTGAAATGAAAGGTGGTCTCTACTAGATATTTTTTGTAAATAATAGTACATAATTTATATATTTTTTGTAAATAATAGTACTCTCCATTGATGCCCCCTTCTCATGGGAGAGAGGCTTGCGTACCCTAATGATGTTTTGAGCTATGCTGGCGGTGGCATAAAGCCACTGGTAGGGTCTCCCATGCCAGACAGGTCAAAACCGAAGGGTCTGACAAAGAGCGTCAAAGGGCAGGATGGGCTCTCTAGCCTTGTGGCAACCATCCTAGGAGAAGGAAAACTCTAATCCCAAACCTGGGCAGATGGTGCTCGTCCAACCCTGTAAGGAGCGTGTCCAGAGAAGGGCAACTAAAATGGTGAAAGGTCTGGAAACGATGCCTTATGAGGAGACACTTAGGGAGCTGGGTATGTTTAGCCTGGAAAAAAGACGGTTAAGAGGTGATATGATAGCCCTGTTTAAGTATTTGAAGGGATGTCACGCTGAGGATGGAGCGGGCTTGTTTTCTGCTGCTCCAGAGACTGGAACACGAAGCAATGGGTGCAAGCTCCAGGAACAGAGATTCCACCTCAACATGAGGAGGAACTTTTTGACAGTAAGAGCTGTTCGGCAGTGGAACACACTCCCTCGGAGTGTGGTGGGGTCTCCTTCCTTGGAGGTCTTTAAACAGAAGCTGGATGGCCATCTGTCGGGGATGCGTTGATCATGATTTCCTGCATGGCAGGGGGTTGGACTGGATGGCCCTCGTGGTCTCTTCCAACTCTGCAATTCTATGATTCTATGATTCTATGATTCTAAGGTCAACCATCTAAGAGAAGGAAATTCTATTCAAACCTACAATCCGAGGACTTTACTGCTACCGTCCATGTTTGCAAGGCCTGCAGACGAACCTTTGGTTTAAAGGGTGAGGCCAGTTCTGTGCATGCTGCGCTCCACCAGAAAAATCCATTGCACAGGCTCAAAGGACAAATCCAGTTCCAAAAAAGCCCTGTAGCGATAGGCGAGGGACGAAACGGCAGGTGTAAAGATGCACTGGAAGCCGCAGACCCAACCCCGCATGCAGGCGGTTCAGGACATTAGTCGCTTGAGGCTGACCCAGGAGATGACAGTCTTGTTCGGCAACATCCTGAGAGAACTCACGTCGAACAAGTCTTGAAGAGAAACAACAACGCAGAAAGAATCACAACCCAAAAACATCACCCAAGGAGACCTTCTGCTGTGCTTTCTGCAGCCGGACGTGTTTATCTCGGATTGGCCTTTTTAGTCATCAGCGCACTTGCAGAAAGCACGGGATGAGTCCTTCCTGAATCTTCATCTGCGAAGAAAAGCCAGAGAGAGAGGAGAGTACTTCCACAGTCTGAATCAAATGGGCCCTACCCTTTAGATGGTAATAGTTATTACGACACCTTCATCAAGATGTGGTAACCTGAACTTGAGTCTCCTGCTTGCTTTACTGAATGGGGCCCTGGACTTGGGCCCTGTAGTTCCACTCTGATGGAACCACTACTTCTGGACACAAAAACAGAGATAAAATTATCTATGTGATTTTAATGCAGGCTTCATGAAAACTACCAGACACAAATGCATAACCACATTTTTTTCATGTCAGATATAGAATATTCAACTGCTTTGTCTGTAACAGTGCTAGCAATGTGAGCTAGTTGCAATCAACCTTGGCAGAAGGCTTCATTCAAAAACTCAGCAAACTTAGACAATGTTTGCTGGATCTTCTGCAAAGAAATCCCTCCAAAACATAGGATATCTTTGGTCAGTGATCCTGTGCTCATTGATTTTGGATTCAGACCTCATTATATACATTGGACCTCTCTCTCTCTGTGTGTGTGTGTGTGTGTGTGTAGTATTGCACCATTAGTTGTTGAAAATGGAAAGAATATTTATTTCCTGGGCAAGAAGTAGCGTATAGACAGCTGTGAGGCTGCTGAAAGATTCTTAGCACTTGAGGAACTATTGTCTGTACACATGGCTTTTCGGTGCATAAAACATGTCTTCTGCACAGAATGTGTGTGTGTGTGTGTGTGTGCATTTCTGCACAGAAAACATGTTTTTAGCATATAAAAACCATGGGTATTTCTCCACAAGGGGAAAAATGTGTTTCTGCACAGAAAGCTTGTTTTCTGCACAATAAATAAATAAATAAATGTGTGCATCTACACAGACTAAAACTTTGCAGACTTTGGATAGCAATTGGGAACTCTGCCAAAATCTTTGTGTTCTTATCCAGCACTGGGACTATTGTAGGGATTATTTGTTCTAGCTGTCAGGATTTACATCCCTATTAGTAGACCTAATGTATTAATATGTTTATTTAGAAAAGAAAAGAAAAGCGATACTTTAGGATCAAGTCCTTGGCTCTTGAAAAACATGGAATATTAGGAAATTATGGTTTCTGCTAGTGTGTTTGTTAATCACTTAAGGAAACACATGAAGCAAAAAATGAAGCAAAAATGCAGTATTTAACTGCTTGGCAATTAATGGGAACTATAAATCTAAATCTACTGGAAGTATAGTGGAAGCTGTGTATGGTACAGCATGTGTTGAAGCTGTGCATGGAAGCTGCATGGAAGCTGTGCATGTGTTGCTTTTTCACATTGGGATCTGCATCCACAGCCTGGATTGTTGGAGTAACTCTGCATGAAGCGCCCATTTTCATGTGTGATTCCTCATCTAGCTAGATACATGGAAAGAACCTTGCTTATGCATGTAGCTGGATTGCCTTTCTTTTTTTTAACAAAAAAAATTCCATGGTTACAGCTTCATACCCATTTCAGTCTCTGTATTCATTGTAGCTATCCTTCAAGTTGGACAGAGCAGGCAAAGCACTGCCTTGTTCTCAACAGGAGACACTGGCTTTCATTATTGTTATTATTATTATTCCCTGGAGCAGCTCATGTTCACGGGGTATTAAGAATAGTTTTGAGATCAAAATGTGTTTATTAAATGAGGACTTTTAAAGGAATGAATTTAGCTGAAGCAGGGTTCTCTACCTCCTTGGGGTAGCAAAAATGCTCAGCTTTGTGGGTTTCATATGCTAAAAGTGCTCACAACAATCTGTCAGGCGCTGAAAAGCAATGGACAGCAAAACGTAGTGCTTCATTCAACATGCCATACACATAATATGCACTGCTAGCACACTGAAACCATATTTGCCAGCAATCCATGAGTGAAATCAACTGTAGAAAAATAATTATGTGCTGAGGCTTGGATCCTGAAAGGATCCTGAAGGAAAATGGGATACTCAGGGAAGGTTCAATGTCCAGTGCTCTCCTCACCCACATTTTCCTTCATCCTTCCCATATCACAGATCTTACCAATTACAGGCAAACCCAGCAACCCTCAGGAAAGGGTTACCAGCGGAGGAAAGTGCTGGACAGTAATTTTCTCTGGTTGTCCTACCACTGGTGCTTTTCAGGATATCAGAACATTTATGCACAATACCATGTCAGCACATTAAAAGGTGCATAGCTGCCACATTAAGCATAGTTGTGTGTGCATTTTATTACTGCTCATTTGTATGAGCCTAAACTATGGCAGAATAAAAGTATTTAAAGCAGATTATTACCAGCAAAATAGACTTATTAACAAAATATGAACTAGTTAAAAGTAAACAACATCATGAAGAAAAACAAGGAAAAAAACTCTTTCATACAAATTTTATACTGAGGACACTTTAATTTAAGAGAACACAGTCTGAAAGAAGTGCATTGCTATGTTCTTTTAAAAATGGACATGCTTGAGATCATAAGTTTGATCAATGGGCATAGAGTTCCAGAACCTGGTGTCGTCACTAAAAAAATAGCCTCCTGTGCTGCAGACCAGGTCGATCTTACAGGTGCATCCAAGAATGGTGCCTCTCTGAGTTAGATCTTGAGATGCATGTACATATGGGTTCATCAAGTAATCTGATCCCACACTATATAAAGTTTAAAATATTAAACCTAAAACTCTGTATTGTGTTCAGAAAAGCACTGGTGTTATAAATTCTGATCACCCAGTCAATTTTAGCCTTGTTTAGATGTGTTCAAAAAATTTACAAACTCATTGGTGCTGAGTGCTGAGGAATTAACTGCCACAATAAGGGATCCATAATCATGGAACACATGTAATTTGGGAATGGATGACAAATTTGTTCCATTGGAACAAACTTATTCAGTTTGCATCCCCTAAAGAATTAAGCAGTCTGGACCACATTTGTGCATCAGCATGCACACTTTTCAGAAATTCATGTTGCAGTTTGCATGTTAAAGAATATGCATAAAGTACATGTATCAAAGAAAGGCATGCCCCCAAAATGTGTGTATTTAGGGAAAGAATGCTGGAAAATTATGAAAAAACATTCATAATATATTAGCAAAAAATGACAGTACGAACATGCACAGGGTAGGAAAGGACTATGCAAAAAGTATAAGAAGAAAAGTTTATCATGTGGATCTTATTTTGGCCAAATTCATGAATACTAGCCAAAATGAACTTACAGTTGGGATAATGAAAATTGAGAGAAACTGACAATTAGGGCTGTGGAAGGAGAATTGGAGTAAAAGATTTTTATGCATCTTTCAAATATTTTTTAAAAATGTATATGGATGATTAGCTCTCACCATGCTGGCATTTTAGGAAATGGCTCCATGATACCTGTGATACTTTTAGTGAAGCAAATAGTTTTCTGCAACACAGATGTAACTGCAGTTTGTTGTGCATCTTAGTAGCTTTATGCAGCATTTGATGTACTGCAAGATTATACACATCTTCCATTAGCATACAGACATTATAGAAGCAAAGAGAACAACCTTGAGTTCATGGTCTCTATTCCCTCCCCCATCTATTCTCCATATTGGCAGGTGACCTGATTAACCAACAAAATGTATGCATATACAGTACTTACATGTGTAGGTGGGATTACCATACATCTTCCTTTTCCTGGACATATCCTCTTTATCAGAACTGAGTCATCATAGCATTTGGTGGTCTGAAGTAGCCAGTAGGCAAATATGTCCTCTTTATTTTTGCTTTTCAAAATATGCGAACCATACCTTCATATGTGTAGGTCTGTTCAAAAGTGATATGAAATATGGTGGCAGAAGGGAACAGAACTTTCAGATACAATCCCACCTTTCCCCTATACAGTGGCACCCCAGTATCCACCGAGGTTTGATTCAGGACCCCTGTGGATAACCAAATCCATGGATGTTCAACTCCCATTATATAGAATGGCATAGCAGCCCTGGTGGCACAGTGGTTAAATGCCAGTACTGCAAGTCACCACATTGCAAGTTTGATTCCAGAGGGATCCAAGATTCACTCAGCCTTCCATCCTTTTGTAGGTTGGTAAAATGAGTACCCAGCTTGTGGGGGCAATTAGCTAACACATTGGAAACTGCTTAATGCAGGGTAGATGTATAAATTACTATTACTTAAAACAATTTGTAAGCTGCTCTGATAGCCTTGTGGCTGAAGAGTGGGGTATAAATAAATAAATAAATAAATAAATGAAAAATGGCAAACAGCAAGTTGTGTTTTTTGGGGTTTTTTTTGTTTTTTTTTTTTTTTTGGTTTTTGTTTTGGCAGCGGCAATATTTTTGAGCTGTGGTTAGTTGACTCCATGGACGCAGAATCCGTGGATACAGAGAACTGACTGTACATATGTTCACTATGCCAGTGTAAGATTTGTACATTCCTTATATCTTACAGGAGTGCTGGTTTTTTATTCAATAGCATTGACTAAGGACTTTATCAGATGAGCGTCTAAAAAAGATGTAATCCTGCGAATGTGGATAGTGGAAGCATCATGGCATTATAACACTTACCTTCTCACGTCACTGTAATCACATAAAAGAGCCACCATAGAATCATCACACAATGACCACTAGTCCTTAAACTATTCCTATTTAAGAATAGGAGTTTACTTCAGTGATTCATCATGGGTGAGATCTTGGTAGTTCTCACACGAAGATGTGAGCGTGCTTAAAATTCTAAAAACAGCTAAATTAAGAAACAAAACCAACACAGAAGCACTGAAACAAACCTAAAAATGTACCAGCAAAACAGGGCAGTGCATAAAAACAGCACCCTCTACATCATTTTGATGTTCTCACCCAGAAGTTTCCTTGCTGACAATTGCCCATTCACACTGCAATCTCATGATTACAACGGACGTGGTTTTGCACGCTTTCAGTTCCTCAAAAACAGCGCTATTGAACATCTATTGACGAGTTAACCCATCAATTAAAAGCAACGGGTTTTTTCACAGCTGGCGAATGAGATAATCACAACATCATGCAGTAGCAGGGCCCATTCATGCTACCCTGATGTTGTTATCTCACTATTTTTGCCATGTCTGATAAAGTCCTAACATCAAATGGTATCCTTAATCAGGCCAATATAATCAGCACAATATCACTAGTCAATGTGTTCCTCTGGCACAATTGTGCATACTGTACTGATTCTGATGGCTGCAAATATAGCCCATGACACCGACTCTCTCAAAGCTTGTCTCATAAAGATGTCTCTTTGTCTCTGGTTCAATATTTTGCTGTTCACTGCAAATCACCATTCACTAAAAGTAACATCATATTGGATTGGTGATGGTAATGGTTGGGGGTTTGTTGGGGTTTTTTTTGGGGGGGGGGGAAGCTACACATAACTGGGGAAAGGTAGGTGAGCACCAGTTATGACTATCCTTCCTGTAACATGTAGTTTGGGCCTCTGACTTGCAGTTTAAGCAGATTAATGTTTAGGATGAATTAAACTAAAAGCTACACTGGTGCAAGAGGATAAAACTTAGTCTTATAGTGGTGCTGTATAGATACCTTAGTAGAAATCAAACTGGAATGCTAATAAAATTGAAAAGAAAATAAATGACCCAGATTTTTTGTACCTTTGCCAAGCCTACAAACTGGCCCATGAGTGCATATATGACTCCTCAGAATAAGCAAGGAGCAGTCAATTAAACATGCCATGGTAATGTCACAACCTGCTAAACTGTGTTGTGTGCTTAAA
Organism: Gambelia wislizenii; assembly: GCA_030847615.1. Lineage (NCBI taxonomy): Eukaryota > Metazoa > Chordata > Lepidosauria > Squamata > Crotaphytidae > Gambelia > Gambelia wislizenii. The sequence goes on from JAUMIR010000004.1 coordinate 41,809,873, forward strand.
AAGGATGGAAGAATGGATGTGACACAAGATATATACCCAGTCATCCAGACACACAGATGCTTTTTATTGGCTTTATTTTTCAAACACACAAAGTATAACACTGCATGGGAGCATGCAGAACAGATGCACACTGAGGTCAATCAAAGCCAAACTACTCAATGCACAGCTTTAAAGCATCATGACACCACACTCTGGGGTGATATATGAGAGCTCATACTAGGTTGGCCCTGTTGAACAGCTCTGTGAATGATGTATGCTTGGGAGACAGAGTCAACAGGGCTGGGGGGTGGGGGGAGAGAACATCTTAGCAACAATTCAGCCTGAAATTCCAACTCACATGTTTGACTGGTTTCCCGGAAACCACAGGAGTATGAAGTCAAACGGCAAGTCTAATGGCACAGTGATGCACTCTGCTAATTGTGTTGGTCCACCTGGCAGGTGGAAGAGATATTTATCATTGAACAGAGTCAAGGATATGTTTGCCCCATAGTATTGCAGTAATATATTCTAAACTTATTTGTGACAGCTCTTCATATTTTTTTAAACCTGGGTAGAATATCTCTAATGATTTGCTTGTTGGTGCAAAGTCATAAATACAACTCCTGACCAAATGGTGAAAATAATCGAAATGGCAAATGCGTGGAAGGCCTTCTGTCCAAATGGACACTTGCATCAATATGTCTCATTCAGAAGGGGGGCAATCAAATCCAACATAAAGCTCCAAAGGCAAGCCTTCAGAGCTTTTCTCTGAGTTGTTAAAAAAGTTCCATAGGGTATGCAAATGTGCAATCATTTGGACAGTCACATTTAGGTTGCTGCGACTAGGCAGCATAAGCGAATTGCTGGATGAGCATGGGCGCAGGGCTTGCAAACAGAGAAAGTGTCTGCTGCCTCCATGTTGGATTTTTTGGCTAAGTGAGGGTCTGGTAAATCAATAAAATGGCAATTTGTTACTCTCTTTTTTTCTTTTGTAACCACAAAATATTGCATGTGCGCACCATAGTAAACTTTTTTATTTAAAAAATTGGCAGTGGCAGATTTAAAAGTGTGAGTAAATCACTCATGGCCACCATCTTGACTAGGGGACATGTGAAGTTTAGGGGGCTCTATTGACCATTAAGACAGGTCACAGCACTGCAAATTGCTGTTTCTTTGGAGGATATTGTATCTTTCCCCCCTCATATAGATGAGACTATAGACAATTTGCCAAGACAATTTAGAAGAAGGGGTAGGGCCTGATATGTTTTTTTTAAATGCCTCTTTTAATCTGTTCCCACCAGGAAGGAATGGATCGGGGCCCATGACACCACAGGAGTCTGTCCAAGTAAGTCAGTCATCGCTGCGGCTGCTTGTTTGCCTTGCTGTCTTGGAAGGCAGGAAGGGAACCTGAGGCTGGTCACATGCAGGGAGCTTTGGTCACGTGTTGCGGGCCAGCTTCCTACCTTCCAAGGCAATGAGGGAGGGTGGTAGCAGTGGCTGCAGCAATAGGTTGGCATGTCTGTCTGGACTCCGGCCCATTTGTAGGCTGTAATGGGGGAACAATGGCCTGATCCATGTCCAGGATATGACATCAGGAAGCCGATGTATCTTGCTTGTGAAGATGAGCCCACGGGGTTTTCTTAGCAACATTTATTCAGAGAAGGTTTGCCATTGCCTTCCTATAAGACCGACAGAGTGTGAGCTGCCCAAGGCGATCCAGTGGGCTTCGATGGCTGAGTGGGGATTTGAACCCTGTCTCTCAAAGTCCTAGCACAACATCAGACTGCTTCACCATGCTGGATACTTCTTACTATGAGATGATTAGATAGAGTCAAGAGGAAAGAAGTATTTCAGCTAGAGCTTGGGAAATTTAAAAAAAAAAAAATCTTAGACTCCCCAAGCTAGTAGGGCCCTTTTCTGTTGTGGCTGAAGGAGTCTTGGAAGGGTTGTAATCCAAAAATGTAATTTTTCAAAGCTCTTTTTACCACATGAGTATGATAAAATATGTACTAGAATGCAGGGTCTGTGAATTAGAACACAGATTTAAAGCAGTAATGGTTGCTTTACACCCAGGATGAAAGAGTTCAGCTTGTGGGCTAATGTGGCCCTTCAGACTCCAAAATGTGGCCCCCCACCCAAAACTGGAGGCAAATGAATTACTTTCCACAAACCAGAGTCCCCACTCATACCCTAAAAAAACCCAAATCACCTGAAATTTGGCATGCCAGAAGTGATATGACACCACTTCTGCCACACCAAAATGAGACTGGGTAGGCTACATGGCCAGCCAGGGAAAGAGAGATAATGGCCTCCACTTCTCCACAGTTTCTCACTCCTGCTTTACATTCTATTTAGTCTGAAAATACGTGAGACTGATGCCTGTTCTTTCTGTCTTTTTCACAAAGTTCCTACAGATCTTCAGATGCAACTGAAATGTTGTATCTTGGGGTGGGGGAACTACTTTGTTTCTAGGAAAGAGTATGAACTAGTCTGCTTACTGCACTAAGTAAGATTTACTCCCCCACAACCAAAAAAATTCCCTACTACAACTAATTTTCAGTGAACTGCGCATAGCCCTCCTGATTTTTGCATACTCTCAATACTAGCTCGCACTCATTAAAAACAAAATAAAACTGAAGGCATTCTGGTATGGGCCAAAGAAACTTAATTCACCTACCTATTTTATATTTTTAGTTTGGCATTGCAAGATAAATTAGGGAGACAATTCATGTTCTTCCAATAAAGGTGGCCAAGGGGGGGGGGATGCAGTGAAATAGTCTGTAAAACACTTGCAGTTATTAGAATTTTTTTTAAGTCATCAGAATAGTACATTTATTAGAACTAACCAACCAAATTACAAAATGTTTGCAGGACTATTCAGCCTAGCTGTTAATAAGAAAATAAGAAAAAGTGGAAGAGGTATGGTAAACAAGAAGAAGAAGAAGAAGAAGAAGAAGAAGAAGAAGAAGAAGAACGACAGTGTGGGCTATAGTGTAATTTCAGAATTCAAATAGAATGCTCCCCTCCTCAATTATTCATGCTAGTAATGGGTGGTATGTATTTGGGTGATTTCAGTCATACATGTGCTCCCACACCCTGGAATGAATATGGAGAAAAGTTATGGGACTAAAAAAGTCACATGTTTATTAAACAGACGGGATTGCAAGGACCAGTAATAAAGTGTGGGCCTCTTAAATGAATTGAGACAGTTACTAAACTTTGTGTTATCTTATAAATAAAAGTTTTAGCTCCAGGGCTGTTTCACAAGGTTTCCTAGACTCAACACATCTTTACCTACTTCCCAGTTCAGCAAGCAGAGGTGGGCCCTGTCAGCTCCACACTCTCACTGGTCAGCATTCAGTAGGGAGAAGCCTCTACGACCCTGTGGCCTGCTCAGCTTTCCCAGCTCCTCAGTCCAGTGGTTTTAAAGTGAAACTGGAGGCAAGCAAGGTGTCTTTGGATACTGCCCAGACTGACCTAAATATTTAGCTACCCTTCCAATCTAGCTCACTGTCTGAAGTGATTAAATATTACAAATCAGCAAAATGGAAATCAACATTATTTCTGTTTATTTGTTTTTTTATTTATATCCCACTTTTCTTCCAATATAGGACCGCTATCTAAAATCACACTCACATTTGGGGTTGAGGAAAACAGGAAATCCCAAGGCTGATTTCAGGGGGGGGGGACCCCACCCATAACTTTCCATTCAGTTACTGAGTTAGGTGACTAGATACTGTATAAAGAGCATGGGCAGATGGGTTGGCACATAGAGTGAAAGAGGCCATAGTAATGGTGGCATGGACCAAAATGGCTTCCCAAGTTCCCTTTTTTTACATGATTTGAAATCCTCCAAACCAGCCATCTTGTGAGACTTCACTAAGGAAGAAGTGAAACCTAAGTCATCCTGGGTAACTGCCAGTGGATCAAGTTTCTCTCTTCATCCACTCCATCATTTTTTAACCTTGTTTGTATTTTTAAGTATGTTTTAATTCCTAAATTATTTAATTGTATTTTAAGGGAGATGAGGGTTTGGATGTATATTTTAATTGTTGTAAGCCATCCTGATTGCGTTTCGTAGAGGGGTGGGATATAAATTATTATTATTATTATTGAGCAGTATAGCCTAAGGAAAATAAATGAAGCATTAAAAGACTAAGTTAGTGAACCACCAAATCACAACTGGGATTTAAATAGATTGTGACCTACCATTCAATAGGTCTACTTTAGTTGGGACTAGCAATTGGATTTAAGCAAGGGGTTGGATGGTACAAATGTCTTATAATTGTAACTCCCAGCATCCTTCACCATTGATCATGCTAGCTAGGGCAGATGGGACTTCTAGTCTAACAATATGTGGAAGGCCACACAATCTCTCCCTATCCCTGATTTAGGGGTGTTTTATGTATATGCGTAATGTATAGTGTGTGATTTTTAGAGCATAGCTACTGGGGGTGGGGAGAGCACTGACCCCTAAATAAGAATCCCCCCCCATTAAATTTCCCCATTTGGGTATTCAAAGAAAAGGGGCAGAAAAAGTTAGCAAAGAGAATGCAAACACAGTAACTATAAGAAACTATAGATGTGAACTCTTTTCAGGGTCTTACTCTCTGCTAGGAATTTGGGGTATGAAGTAAAATTTCATTGGGGGGGAATCATATTGGGGGCAATGTCCTCACCCCCCTCCCAGTACCTACACCCCTGTGTGTGTTCATGTGTGAGTATGCGTGCTATGTAAATAATCACCTAAAAAGATAGATTTGTATACATGGTCAGAATATGACTAGAAATTTGAAGAGCTTCCACACAGAGGGGGAAAAACAGAAGCCACAGTACCATAATACCATTTTTTAAGAAAAAAATCTATTTTATTTAGGTAAAAACATAACATGACTTAACAAATCAACAAAGCAGACAATAATCAGCAGTGATCACTAAAAATGTTAGGATTCTTTCCCTTTTGTACTTGCTAAGTACATTTGTACATACTCATAATCTCTCAAACATTATGAATCAACTCCTTTTTTTAAAGATGGATGCTTTGCAGACTTCCAATGATGTGCTCTGCTTCTTAATCATGTGACTAAAGTTAACCATTTATTGAAGAGCTTCATATCTCTGATCTTAGCTGTATACTCTGTTCTGTATTTCTGCACATACTTATTTTAAAAAAGAAAGAAACCTGAAAAGCCAGTGCTCTCCCTTTAAGATTGCAGCCCTCCTTGCTCTTCTGGCAGGTTTCCATTGGCAACTCCAGAATCCTGCACAAGGCTCTCAACACCTGATTAAATATTAATCCAGAGGTGGGGGCCTCCCTCTTTTATGATCCTTTCCCTTGAAACCCCTATTAGTAAATCACAGTCCAGCATGAGAGGAAATGTGGCCATTCCATTACCCTCAGTTCACGAAGGGGCATTAATTCTTAATAAACTGGCCTGATTATAATAATACTTGAAGGATGCAAAATAATGGATAGACAGGTTTACGTCCATGCCTAAGATTAAACACATGTGTGGCCCAGGGAGAGGGAGATGGGGGCAGGAGGCTGAGAGGGAGATGGATGAAGAACTGTGGCTGGAATTCTCAATGAAAGTGGGTGTTGTGCTGCTAAGTTCTCTATAGGTCCCTTGTGAGCTGTTCATTTCCCTATTTCCAATGCTGAAAATTTCATCCCCCCTGCCTTTTCTTTTACGAAACTCGTTTGAGATGCAGTGTTATTTGACTCGCCTACCACAAAAGGATGACAGGTATCATTTGAGACAAGAGCAATAGGACAGTCTGAGAAAATGAAAATGAGCAAAAACAGTGTATCTTACCAGACAGATGGGAAATGTCTCTAATTTTGAGGCTGTGTTCTCCCCCACCCACCGTCCACCACAAAAACAACCTGAGAGATGGCACCTGCCTTTTAATTCTTCTCATTAAAAACAAAGGATCTATAGAGCCACTGAGGAATTAGAAATCATCTTACTGTAACTGATAAGTCATTTTGTGTCATATCCCCCACCAGTAGATGATTGACATATGGGCAAACCCAACAGAAGGTTCTCCTATGCAGACCACATTGAAATGAATAGGGGCTGGAAAGCTATTAACAGGCCAAACTGCTTGAGCTATTAAGGACTTTATCAGACAACCCCCTTAAAGGCATTCTTTTGCTGGCATTAAAAAAAAAATCCATTTTTATGCCAGCAAAAATACACTCCCCCATCACACTTACTTCTAATCCTGGCAAGGCTTTCCCCAGCAATTAAAGAGGAAGTGAACGGAGCTTTGTTCACTTCCTCATTCAAAACCCTGCGTATTCTCGCAACAATACACAGTGTGGGAAATTCAGAAATAAAACAAAAAATAACACTAAAAAGGTTACACCAAGCACCTAAACACACTAAAAAAACTTCCAAGTAAGCTGGGGAAGGTAATAAAAAGTGTGTCACTTACCTGGCTGTCACAATCTCACCCGGCAGTGTTCATGCCAGACCAGCCATTCATGCTGCATTCACGTGAGTACAATGGCACAAGGTTTCACATGCTGGCAATGCTGGCACAAAAGCACCATGGGGGATCTATTGACAGCTTCAGCCATCAATAAAAGACTATGGGTTTTGGTGGGGACATAACCACAAAAGGGCGACACTGTCTGATATGCACACCCTTTCGCCGTTATGTGGTGTCATTATGATGCCATGTTTTATGCGTCTGATAAAATCCTCAATCCATAATTGACTTTCTGGCCCCTAAACAGAAAATCTATAAATAGAGATAGCAAAATTTAACAGTTTGGGTCTCCCCTCTCCCCGGATTTAATTTTTTAAAACTGCAAGCACTTTCTGTCCCACATATGTGACTGGTGCATGTTGACCAATCCTTCAGTAATGAACAGAAACAATATTCTCCTCCATCATAACCAGCCCAGTTCAAAAAGCACAGCTTTAAGAAGGACTGGGACATGGTAATGTTTTTTTTGTTTGTTTGTTTTTGCAGGAGCAACAAGGGAAATTATTAATGGGATTTAAAGATGAGTAGGATTCAATAATGTTGTCGGAGTTTATTATATGATGTTTCATGATAGAGGAAGTAAAATATTATATCATCTATAACCATCAGCAGTAAAGTTAGAAGTTACTATTTTATAATTTTTCCTCTTTATTTTTGCTGGTGTTGTATGTAGTTCTGGATGATAGAAAACTTTTAATAAAAAAAGAAAAAATGAAATCATTTTATTTGTTTCTCAATGTTGTCTGGAAATGTGTGAATGATTGATTACTGGATCTCTCAAGCAGAGTAAACAAATTAGCAAAGCAGAAGCTGAACAATAACCAGTCCCCTGCCCACCTCAGACACAGGGCCTAGCAGAAAAAGAAACAAGCTTAGTAATTTACAGTACTTACAATACTTGTGCATAATCAAATACATGGTCTAACAGAGGAGAGAAAGGGAAGAAAAATGGCTACAGTTGGAGTGATTCAAGAAGAGAGTGGGTGTGAAAAAGCAAGCAAACAAGAAGTTGCTATAATTTTATGCTGTGCCTATACTCCATTATAGTAATGCAAATATTACTTGCTCTAACAAATGGGACTTTCCAAGGAACTGTGTACAATATATACTATGAAGCCACTTCCTTTTATAAAATCTAGTTCAGATGTTTTCAAAAAAGGATCAGCAGATACTTGTCAAACAAGGTTTGGATAGTCTGCCATGGAGCACAGTTCTGAACCAGACAAAGCATGGCTTCATTCTAAGTCTAGTAATCTACAAGAAAATGTAGGGCATGAAAGGGGAACCTCCAGCCTACAAGCTTGGTGTGTCCCATGGGAGTTTCCCATCTTTCTCACAAGATTTTTCTGATGTTCTCTTTGAACAGTGACTGGAGATAAGAGAGGATTTAAACACTATGCATGAGAGTTGTAGGCAGGAATGCTGTTGGATTGATATGAGCTGTGCTTTGTGAGAAGGAAACCTATTGTATGAGACTGAGCTCGAAAGCTGTTTCACTGGGCTTACTTCTTTCTGGCCCTGCCTAATTTGCTCCATGAGTTGTATGGGGTGAAAGCAGCTGGCTATAGTCATTTATTCCCATGATAGAAAGAAAGAAAGAAAGAAAGAAAGAAAGAAAGAAAGAAAGGCTTCAAAACATGCAGGGAGCAAGCCCCGATCAACATAATGGGGCATTTTCAAATAAACATGTACAAAACTGTGCTCTTAAAATTGCAGTCCCCATTGCATTGGAATGAATAGCATAATAATACAGGCCACCACCCCCATATCCACAGAACCCATATCTGAGGATTCAGTTATCCAAGGGACACAAAAATAGGGGACACATACCAGAGAATTGTGGTGTAAAACACCTAGAAATGCACTCTCTCTAGGCATCTCCTAGGCCCTCCAAAGCAACTCTATGGTATGTTTGTAGAGGAAGTCCTTTATTTTATTAGGGTTTGTTATCATCCATGGTTTCATATATATACACAGTAAGTCCAGGAATGGAGGACAACCTGAAATTCAAAACTGAAGTTTTAAATATAAAAAGGAGTGAGTAACTGTCCCTGTAAAATGGTCTTACTGAAGAATGGATCAAGGGCTTGGGTGCTACAGTCTTGATGATGTTACAATGGCATGCCTCAGAAAACATAAAAAAATCCATCACACACACAAACCAGAATTGATAATCAGGGGTAATGTATTCAAAAAGAGGAAATGTGTCACCACAAAAGAACTTAAGAGGATACAGATTTTTTTTTTATTAAATTTACATTGATAAAGCAGAACCAATAACCATTCTAGCCTGAAGGCAAGAGTTCACCACTGTTGCCTTCCAATATGTGGCATTTTAATCTGGAGAACATTTCATTGAGCCAGCATGGGTGACATCATGACATGGTAGACATATCTCCCATGAATGTGTCTACTTCCCTGCCTCTTTTTCCTTTTAAAGGTATCTGAGTGATGACCTCAACCTCTTCTCCTCGTACAAGCAATTGGTTCATTTCTAAGAGAATGAGATGCTGGGATTCAAGATGCATATCCAATCATTTCCAGTTTTCATTTTGCTGAGATTTTCCATCTTTATCACCTTCAGGTCCAGTAGTCTTGCAGGGAAAATTTAGCTTCTGGACCTGACAAAGTTACCCACTCCAGTCTAATTAGTCACTTTGAGTTCTACTGGAGAGAATCAAATAAATAAATTAATATACCTGCCAGTGAGCCAAATGCACTCAGTACATGGTTACTGCTGTTCTTTCTTACATGTTTTACAGGATTCCGTCTTGATGTTGAATTGAGAAGAGATGCATTGGATTCCAGGAGGTACAAACTGAGTAATCTCAGATTTAAAAAATGAATTCAACAGATTTCTCTGCCATACCTACAAGTGTAAGGTTTGCAATAAGATGGCTAAAACAATTGGCCTAATTTTTCAAATGTTCTATTTCTTCCTTATGCCTTGTTGTTTTCAGCCTAATCTGATAAGTGTTATGAAGAACTCAAAAACTACCATATTTTTGTGGCATTCTTGGTTGCTCTAAATCAAAAGATATTTCTTTTGTTTTCTTAAAGATCATAATGGTTGGTTTCCCACTGCTCCTAATTTCTCAAATATTCACAGGCCAGCATAGATACTGTCAGTAGATATTTAAATTGTGCAACACACTCCCAACAGCATCTTAAATGCCAAATCAATTATTGTAATTGACAGCACTTGGGTTATCAAAAATACGTAGCATTTATTTGACATCAGCCAAGAATGACCATGACAAAAGTATGTTATTTTATCACAGTTGTATAAAATAATTTTGCCATTTAAATAGTACTCTGGTATAGTTATAATATTCTCCACAGAGTATTTTAAAACCACAAGTCAAATCACTTACAGAAGGGGGAAAAAACATTTAGAAATTGATTGGATGGCTACCGCAGTTTTAAGAAAATGCACAATAACTGAAGCTTTCTTTAGGTTTACAGCATAATTTCCTCAAATGCATTTATTTTCTTTGACATCACTACATCTTTGGGGTATTAAAATAGCCCAGCAAAAGAATATTATTTGCTTCAAAAGAGGAGGGGGGGGAATGCAGAATGGAAGATACACTTTTAAGTTTTTTTTAAAAAAAAAATTCAGTCTAACACACAGTGTACCAATATCTCTGAACTAAAGGGCTTAGAGGTTCAAATTACTCAGATAGAAAGATTATTGGCTGACTGGGGGCTTGTCTATATGGGCAAAAAACCCTGTACTCACCCCATATTTGCAGCACAGTTGACACACAAATGATTTCAACAATGCTCATTCTCATTGGGGTTTCTGTAAGATTTGCAGTTCGCTCTGGATTTAAGGGGAAAAACTGTAGGGGTTTTTTTTGGCCACGTGGTGGCTGATGATTGGCTTCAGGGCAAAACCAGGACAGGACTTCTAGTGGATAGGACTCTGTTCTGACACTTTTAAAATGTAATTTTGTTTATTTATTGATTGTGTGCATTTCTGGATAAGTGTATCTTTGCTTACCCAGTAATACAGTAATCTGGGACCATGTATATTCACTTATTTGCATGCACGAGAGAACAGACAAATAAACTAGAGCAGCCCTGGCTGTATGGCCAGGATAGTACAATGTATAGGACACATGATCAGCATAGGACAGTGCTTTTACTCTGATGTGGATTACAGCATTGTGGGATACTGCAAACTACATCTGGACAAGCCTGATGTGTATTGCATTTACAGGACTGCTGCAAAAGAATTTCATCGCCACTGTGAGATAGGTGTGGGGTTTCCTACCAATGTAGACATGCCCTGGGAGACAGTTACTTTGTCTTTAAAGTCACCCTACTGTATAGGTTTGCTATGAAGATAGAGGGAAGAGTGACCAGACCTTGACAAAGGATGAAACATTTTAAATGTAATAAACAGGGGTTAAGAATGTACAAATATTATGTTGCAATTGATTTGTTTTCTTATGGTGGTGGTGGTTGTTGTTTTTTTTAAAAAAAAGAAATTCTCACCCACCCCTTAGTAAGAAGTAATGGAGGGCAGCAGCTTTAAAAACCAGGCTACAAATCACAAACTCAAGCATCTCTGACATGAATTTATGGCTCCAATCCTACATCTGGGGTGCATAGCATAAAACTCCAAATATGGAGTTATATGTTAGTTGTGCTAGGATGTATAGCCAACATGAGCATAAATACAACTGATTCAACAGGCCTACTCTAGTTCAGATTAGAATTGGGTTTAGATCATAATGTTTCTATATTCATGTTAGGTTTTCACTTTCAACTCAACTGCACCTAAACTCATGACCTTTTAAAAAATGTACCCAGAAGTCTTTTTTAAAACATGTTTTAAAAAAGACTTCTGGGTACATTTTTTAAAAGGTCAGGAGTCTTTTTTGAAAGTACTCAGTAGTCTTCTTGATATGTACAATGCTATTTCTCTCTCTCTCTCTCTCTCTCTCTCTCTCTCTGCCTTTTCTTCACAAACGAAGATTCAGGAAGGACTCATCCCGCACTTTCTGCAAGCACGCTGATGACTGAAAAGGCCAATCCGAGATAAACAAGTCCAGTTGTAGAAAGCACAGCAGAAGGTCTCCTTGGGTGATGTTTCTGGGTTGTGATTCTTTCTGCGTTGTCGTTTCTCTTCAAGACTTGTTCGGCGTGAGTTCTCAAATAAGGCTGCAGCATTGTGGACAGGGCATCTCCATGCCTCCCGATGTGAGGCCAGGGCAGACCATTGTTGGTGATCAATTTGGCCAAGCCTGAGATATTGTTTCAAGGAGTCCTTGTATTGTTTTTTTTTTTTTGGAGTGCCCCTCTTACGCTGACCCGTGGCGAGTTCACCGTAGAGTACTATTTTGGGGAGGCGATGGTCCTCCATCCTAGAAACGTGCCGTGCCCAGCACACCTGTGTTCTCAATATCATGGCCTCAATGCTGGTGATCCCTGCTTGCAGCAATGTTCATCACATAGTCAGTCCAGCGTATATTTAGGATTGCGCGTATACAGCACTGATGAAAGTGTTCAAGGAGTTGTAGGTGGTGGCAATAGGTAAGCCATGTTTCAGATCCATAAAGGAGAATAGACAGTACAATGGCTCTATACACACTGATTTTTGTGCTTCGCCTCAGGTGTTTATTACTCCAGACTCTTTTGTGAAGTCTTCCAAATGCACTATATGCCTTTGCTTTTACCACATTATTGTCAGTGGAAAAGAGGAGGAAGAGGAGAAGGAAGATTATAGAACTCAGGAAAAGCAACAAAAGATAAGGAACCTAATGTTTTCCCTAGAGAGTGTAGCAAAGATTAACACTCTCATTAATCCAGGTCCAGTTTATGTATTATCTAGAATAGCACTGTTTCTTATTTGTGTGCTATTAGTGTAAAATGGCCAACCACACTCATCCCTCCATCATTTCATGTATACCTTGCCTTTTCCCCAGAGTAGAATCCAAGGCAGCTTACAAAACAGACAGAATTACAAAAAGCAGAGATTAAAACAATATCAAACTAACCAAAAAATAAAGACCATTTAAAAGATTGCTTTAAAATTTGTATACAATTATGTTCAAATGGTATATCACTCCAGAAAAATTGGCCAAGTTGTACAAAGTTGCTAGTAACTTGTGTTGGAAATGTGGGGGGGGGGAGAAAAGGGCTCTTTTTTCACATGTGGTGGAAGTGTCAGAAAGTAAAAAGTATTGGTACAAAATTGGGAAATGGATACAAACATTCTGGGGATTTAAACTGGAATTATATTTGTCAAATATGATAAAAGAAGAAGGAAAAAAGAAAAGTAAGCATAGGGACTTAAGCTTACCATGTTAAGCTATATGGTAACTGCTGCTAGAATAGTATTTGCATGATATTGGTAATAAAAAGAATTGCCAAAATGTGCAGAGTGGATAGAAAAACTGATGGAAATTTGATTCAAGGGAAAACAGTAGCGAGATTCTTAGAAACCTGGGGACCATTTACAGATTTTTTTAAAAAAAACCAATGTGGAGATGTTAGCATTTTTGGATTCAAGAATTAGGTGATGATGCAAGAAAAACAATAGAATCAAAACTCAACACTTACAAAGGAATTCCACCAGGGACAATGGGATTTCCAGCAGAAAATGGCCCATCAACCAACCATTAGCCAAACAGACACTAAGCATCCTTAGATTTCTATACCCAGAAACTAACCATTCAAATACACAAATTTACATATACTCCCCAACAGGGGTTCACAATATATAAGCTCCACACACACTCCTACCCAACCATTCTCTGAAGATGCCAGCCACAGATGCAGGTGAAACGTCAGAAGCAAACTCTTCCAGAACACAGCCTCACAGCCTGGAAAAAAAAATCAAGGAAAATCTATGGATGCTGGCCATGAAAGCATTCGACTTCACACGATGATGCAAGTGTTGTATATTATTTTATAGAAAGTGGTGTGGAATTAAGTATAATAACAAAAGGAAAAACAGACTAAAGATTTATAGTTTATATTCTGAAATTAGGCAGGATACAGAGGATTGAATAAATAAGGTGCATTCTAAGGGAAGCGGGAAGTCAATTTTAAAGGGGAGAGTATAAGGGACTTAGTAAGGTATTTGTAAGTGTGTGTGTGTGTGTGTTTATTGTTTTACTAATATTTTGTAAGTTTTGTCTCTATTTCTTTTACTTTTTTCTATTTTTTTTCTTTTTCCTTGTTTGATGTCATGTTATGTGTTAAATAAATTTGATAAATAAATATTTAAAAAAATACTACTTTAAAATAAAGAATAAAAGCTGTACATCACCATAAAAAAAGAACCCTTTCTTATCCAACAATCAGTTACCAAAAGCTTCCTGGAATTAAAAGGTCCTCACCTTCTGCCAAAAAGACAGCAAAGAAGGAACCAACCTAGCCTCCATAGGAACAGAGTTTCAGAGTATAGGAGTAGCAACAAAGGCCCTATCCTGTGTTCCCACCAAACGTGCCTGGAAAGATTGTGGGGCTGAGAGAAGTGCCTCAGCTGTAGATATCAAAGTGCGGAAAGGCTCTTGTGAGAACATAAGGACCCTTCAGATATCCAGCTGGATGATAATCAGTTCATCTGAAATGTTTGGCTGGAGGAGAGTTCTACAGATACCATGGACTGTCCAAAAGACAAATTAGTAGGTCCTGGAACAAGTTAAGACTGAACTGTCCCTAGAAGCCAAAATGGCTATTGTACTTTGGACACACCATGCAAAAACAACAACAACAACTCACTGGAAAAGATATTAATGCTAGGTAAAGTGGAAGGCAGTAGAAAAAGAGGAAGTCCACATTACAGACAGAGTGATTCAGTCAAGGATGCCATGACATTGATTTTGCAAGACTTGAGGATGGACATCTTTTACTTGATATGACTGCCATAAGTCAAAGCTGATTTCACAATGAAAATCAGCCATAAAATTCAATGAATCTGACCTTCACACACATAAAACTAAACTAAGAGTGTGTACATTTTTTAGTACAGCATATTATTGTAATAAATAGGGAGGGTTACTTAAAAACAGCACAGATCATGAAGGGTTAAGAAGGGCAGTTGCATTCCTTTCTTTGCCTGATCACGTAGCTGGTGATCAAAAATAGACCAAGAGCTTTAGCATCACTCATGGTTTGTTGTTAATTGTCCTGTTTTAGATGCAGATGTTTTTCACTTCCAGACACTGATTTTCTTTTTCCTTTTTTTGAAGAGTATAAAATATGCTGCTTTGGCATTTCTGAACCCAGTAAAACTTTGATTTTCTATGCTGAGATAAACATCAAATCCCAGTAAGCAGTTGCTTTTTTGTCTTTCATGAGCTATAAAGTAACAAGGCCTCTTTTAAGCAGGAGCGCCTATGAAATCAGGAATTTTCTTTGTTTTCCCAAGAGAAGTGTGGTGTGCTTTTTAGAAATGTGATTGAGCCTCCCCTCCTTTTTTTTTTTCTTTCTTTAACTTATCCTGTGTAGAAAAAGAAGAAGAAATTAGCATTGAAATTGACAGTTCCATTTGAAAGTTGTTTGGTTAACAGGCCAGCTTTGGTTAATTTGCTGTGATTTTCAGTGACTGTAGAAGTCAAGAGTGTCTTTAATCTGCCCCCAACCCTTGAAATGTTGGTGCATTAAAAGGAACTATCAGCAGTATGCTTGATCCACAATGTGTCAATTAAATGCATCTGTTCTATTGTGCATGCTGGCCAGGAAAAGACTTGCAGATAAGAGTTTGCTTTTATACAAGCATTTCTTTTTCCATACATGAAATTTAAAGTGGTGCTTGCTTCAATCAGATTTGTAACATGAATGTAAAAAATGAACATAAAACCTATACAAACCAGAATCCATCTGCCTTTTGCTTCCTGTTCTACATGAATAATGGGGTAAACGTTAACATGCAAAAAGAAAATAAAGCATAATGTTAGGTCTAAATCTACCATTGTGCTGGGGCACATTTGCACTACACAGTTATAGCACTATGGGCAGTCTACACGGTGAAATAAATCCTCTTAGAATCCAGGGGGAATCCCATGTGTCTAAATGGGATCCCGCAGAAGTCTGTCATTTTCTGTGGGGGAAGTGTACACTCCCGGTCATTAGGACAACCAAATCACATTGCAGCACATTTCTGAAGCAGATAGGTGATTGGTCAGAAATGTACGGGGGTGGACCTTGCTAAAAAGGCAGCGCCCAGAACTGCCATTTTGGATTTTCGCAGTAGTGATTGTGCGCTGAAATGATGAAACAGCCTTTCTTTCTTTTCTTTTTTATTTATGCAGAAGATCACTCTTCCACACCATGGATTTAGGTTTTTTTTTTAGGGGCAAGTAGGGAAGAATAAAACCATGAGTAATTCACTAGCACCTGCCGTCTTGATTCACTGGCATGCCTCCGTGTGAACCGCAAACACTGATAGTTCTGCACACCAGCAATCTTTCAAAAAAAAACCATGGAGACAAATGAAAGTTGCTGTGAATTGGTGTTACTGTGCACCAATCCACATTTCATTCCCTCGTATAGACTGGCCCTATGATTCCACTTTAACTGGTATGATTCTGTCCTTTGGGAATCCTAGGATAGGTAGTTTGGGGAGAGGCATTTAAAATTCTCAGCCACAGTGCTCCAGTGCCTCATCAAACTACAAGCCCAAGATTCCATTATATAGAACTATTCCAGTTAAAGTGGATTAATACTGCTATAATTATGCAGTGTGAATGGGCCCCTGGTATCATAGCAGAACCTTTTCATCTGCCCTCCACACTGCTACCCACAAAATGAATAATGGATTACCCACTCTTTCAAACACAGTTTGGGGAATGTATAAGGCAGGGGTGGACTGAATGTGGCCAGTAGGCAATATGAACACTCTCAACACCCTTTTGCAGCCCTCAACCCCCCACTTGTCCTCTACCCCCCCTCCATTTTAATGCCATAGATTTTAGGGTAATTTTTATCTGACAACTGAACAGAAAATCCCCCAAACACATGAAAACGTGCCAAAATAAATAAATAAATAAATTCCACCCATCACACACAACCTCCCAAACACCTCAGTACCCCCACTCCCTTCATAGTCCCTCTCAAAATAGCACAGGAAGTGACACAACAATACTTCCAATTGCCATTTTAAGAGGGACTGTGGAGGAAAATGGAAGTAGTTGGGGGTGTGTTGTTACTGCACCCTACATCCCCTCCTGATAATATTTCATAATTCTGCACTATTAAGATGCTCCATGGTGTGTAGTAGATTGGGTAGGACCATAAGTGAGATCAGGTGGAGGTCACAAGGACCTAAGGGAGGTGTTGTGGAAAAATACTCACATCCACACCCAAGATAGAATTATGCGGAGCCACCTAGTAAACAAAGCCATCACCGAGATATGTGATAATTGATGGGATATATAGTAGAAATCCAATATGCTGGCTTGTTTACTGCTGTTGAATGTAAACAGAAAGGATGAGATGTAATTTCTTGTGGTCATCTGAGTGCCTTCTGGAAGAAGGAGGTTCCTTAAGCCTCTTTGTTCTGGAAGACACATGAAGAAAGAGTTCGCCATTAAGATGTCCTAGAGGCAGGTAGCCTCAGGACATGCTCCTGCGTGTTTTGTTTTAGAGATGTAGCTATTAAGATATATTTTGTTATTCTTGTCTATCTTCAAGTTTTCTTCCTGTGTGCAGAATTATCACACATGATGTCCATGAGTAAAGATATTTTATATGATTTTAAACTATTTTGAGTACTTTGTTTAAGCTGGACATAGCTTCAAAGGGAGGGAAGCAAAGGTAAATGGCTGATTAAGGTCTGTGTGTCTGGAGTTGCTACGTTTTTGCTGTGCATGTGTTCTAAACAGAGACTCTGCTAAGTTTGCTTGCTAAGAGGATTAAAGCCAACTGTTTCTTTGATGTCAATTTTAAAGGTTTCTCCAGTACAGCACAGTAATAATAACATATCCCCATTACTAATCCCCTCTTGGACACATTAGCAATGAGTTATCTTCCACAAACAAACAGTGACCAGAACCCCCATTATCTCCAGAAAGCCTTTCCTCACACTGTTCCTATCCCATAACAAGGAGGTTGTCATAAACCAATCAACTCTGAATTCTCAGCCATTCATGACAATTAACAAAGTCATGATTTCATTTGTTCAGTTAACAACGTCATGATTTCATTTGCCTCCAGAGATCATCTGGAGGCATGGGGCGGGATGTTATCAGTACACTGATGACACCCAGATATATTTCTCCATGTCTCAGTCTTCAGCTCTGTCTTCAGATGGTGTCTCTTCTCTTAATGATTGTCTTAGGGCAGTAATGGACTGGATGAGGGAAAAGAAATGGAAACTGAATCCAGACAAAAATGGAGATACTCACAATAGCAGCCCCGAACCCAGGCATTAGGATACAACCTCCAATCCTGATTGGGGTCACACTCTTCTCCAAGGAATGTGTTTGCAGCCTGGGGGTACTCCTGGACTCATCACTCCAGATGACAAATCAGGTAAATACAATGGTCAGGAGTGCCTGTTATCAGCTTCGGCTGATATGCCAATTGCGCCCTTTCCTGGAAGTCGGGGACCTTGAGACCATGGTACATGCTCTGGTAACCTCCCGTCTTGATTTCTATAATGCACTGTACATGGAACTACCCTTGTGCTTAGTCAAGAAACTTTAATTAGTACAGAATATGGCAGCCAGACTAGTCTCTGGTACATCCAGAAGAGACCATATAACACCGATCTTAAGACCACTTCACTGGCTGCCCATCAGTTTCCGGGCCCAGTACAAGGTGTTGGTTATCACTTTTAAAGCCCTAAATGGCTTGGGTTCAACCTATCTTTGGGACTGCCTCCTTCCATATAATCTTCCCCGTGCACTCAGGTCCTCTGGGAGGAATTTGCTTTCTACAACCTCCAAGAGGCCTTTTTGGCTATTGCTCGCATACTGTGGAATGGCCTGCCGGATGAGATCCGTCACATTAACACATTAACACACACACACACACACAAACAAAACACCAGGGGGTTTTTAGTAACCCTTGTTACTTTTTTTTTAAAGGCCTCCCTGGATCCTACCACTCTGAATAATGATTGGCCAGTCTCCAATATTCCATTTTTGGGCAAGGTTCTGGAGCAAGTTTTAAAAAGCTCTTAAGACGGATCTCTTCCAGCAGTCCTTTCCTGAATAGATATCTGGCCATCAGAAAAGAAGGATCTAATTTGTCCTAACTTCACCATAGCCACTGTTTACTGTTTAATTTTAGTATTTTTAAGAGTGTTTTAATTTCTGAAGTATCTAATAGTATTTTAAGGGGGGTGGGATGGAGGATTTTGGAGGTATATTTTAAATGTTCTAAATCACCCTGATTGTGTTTTGTAGAGGAGCATGATATATATACATTTATTGTTGTTGTTGTTTAATGGTAGAAACCTATCTAAGCATTGTTTTACACTCAAACACCCCTTCAGAATATGAAATTGGATATAAATATTAGTCCCCACAGAACAGCAATGTGTGCTGCACTTGGACACTGTCACTCTGCTGGATCGCTGTGTCACCTTCAGATGCAAGACCGAGTCTTCTCCACTGCACAGAACTCTGCTCTTCAGGACTGGTAATTATCACCCATATTCCCTGAATTTATTCCTCTATCCAGTTTTTCTACCTTGACTATGCATTAATCTTGTGTGGTTCTTGTGTGTATGAGAGCATGCGTGAATGTGTCTTTGTTATTTTCCAATTTTAAAAAACATTTTATTTTACTTTAACTCTGCAGTTAGTACTATTATACACAGGTACACCAGATCCCGAAGGTTATCCAACCTCTCACAGGCATACATTTGAGCTAATAATTCCCCCAATTAATAACTAAGATTTTGCATCATTAGTGGGCTCCCCACAGACCCCCCACCTATTCACGTAACAGTGTGGACTGCAGAGGGTGGGGAGAATTGGCCAATATCCCATCAAGCAGTTCTCTAGCTCTAGTATAGGTGGATAGAAGTAGAGGAGGGGATTGTCCCAGTTCCACAGATTTTTCCATGGATATCCATGAAGTACATTTTTTATAAGTTATTTCAAAATATAAACTTTAACAAAAACAATTCATCTGCATTGGCCACATTCAGTAGGTATAGTCTGTAGTGCAGTAGATACAAGCCTCCCTGGGTGAAAATTGCAAGACTTTTTGAGTAGCAGAATCAATGACATCCCTTTTCCCTCTGAGTTTAGCTGAAATCCCCATGGTAGTTGTATGGAAAATGAATATTCCCAGCAACAATCTACTGCTGTGAGCTATCTCTGTTGTTATCCAAAGTGTTTGGGTAAGGAAATGCTTGGGCAATAGAGACTCATTAGGTTCATAAAAAACCTGTTTGGGTAGATATTTTTAAATGCTCTATTAGAGAGAGAGAGAGAGAGAGAGAGAGATCCTTCCCACCACATGGAACCCCCAACCCACATTTATTATTAAGATACATTTTTTGCCTGAAAGGCATGTAGAAAATATCCCAGATATGCACTGGAAGCCAGTGAAAATGTGTAAAAGCACCCCCACCTCACCCACATACCCTTCCCCCAAAACTTCCACTTCCTCCATTTTCCTCTGTAGTGTCTCTCAAAAGGGTGAGAGAAAGTGAAACAACATCGCCTCCAGTGACAAATTTGAGAGGGACCACAGCAGAAAACTCAGGTAGTTGGGCTATCTGTTTGGGGGGAGATGCAGCCTACAGGGCAGTCTGAGGGAAAATTTCCCCCTCCCCTCATATAGATCAATGCAGTTGTCTGCTGTTTTTCACTCTCCTATGGTGTCGGTGGAGGGACTGCCATGATGAGGGTGTGTACTTAATTTACCCCTATACCACTTGGTACAACTGTTTCTTCTGTGGAGAGGACTTTATCAGACCAGGCAAATATGGCATCATAATGATGCCTAATTAATGCAAAAGGGCATGCATATCAAATGATGCTATCCTTTAGCAATTTTGTACTGTCCAAAAGCCATTCCTTTTTATTTACAGGCCAAGCCATCAATTGATCTTCTGTGGTTCTTTTTTGCCAGCATTACTGGCATTTGAAACCTTGCGCCATTGGGCTCATGTGAATACAGCATCAATGACAGAACACTTCTGGGTAAGATCACAACAGCCAGGAAGGGGACATTCTTTTTATAAACCTCCCCACTATATTTTTGACTTTTAAAGTGTGTTTCAGTGCTTGTGTGAACATTTTGTGTCTTAATTTGGCTTTATTTTTTAAATTTGCTGCACTCACGTCTTTCCATGAGAAGCGGTGAGATCTCAGACCAGGAAGTAAACAGAGCTCCATTCCTGTTCTGTTTATGTTGGGGCTGCCTCTTTAGAATCATAGAATCATAGAATTGCAGAGTTGGAAGAGACCACAAGGGCAATCCAGTCCAACCCCCTGCCATGCAGGAAATCACGATCAAAGAAGCATCCCTGACAGATGGCCATCCAGCTTCTGTTTAAAGACCTTCAAGGAAGGAGACCCCACCACGCTCCGAGGGAGTGCATTCCACTGCCGAACAGCTCTTACTGTCAAAAAGTTCCTCCTCATGTTGAGGTGGAACCTCTGTTCCTGGAGCTTGCATCCATTGCTCCGTGTTCCAGTCTCTGGAGCAGCAGAAAACAAGCTTGCTCCATCCTCAACATGACACCCCTTCAAATACTTAAACAGGGCTATCATATCACCTCTTAACCATCTTTTTTCCAGGCTAAACATACCCAGCTCCCTAAGTCTCTCCTCATAAATCATGGTTTCCAGACCTTTCACCATTTTAGTCGCCCTCCTCTGGACACACTCCAATTTGTCAATATCCTTTTTGAATTGTGGTGCCCAGAACTGGACACAGTATTCTAAGTGAGGTCTGACCAAGGCAGAATAGAGTGGCACTATTACTTCCCTTGATCTGGACACTATACTTCTATTGATGCAGCCCAAAATCGCAATGGCCTTTTTAGCTGCCACATCACACTGTTGACTCATGTTCAACTTGTGGTCTACTAGGACTCCTAGATCCCTTTCGCACGTAGTCTCATTCAGCCAGGTTTCCCCCATCCTATATCTATGCATTTCATTTTTTCGCCCTAAGTGTAGTACCTTACATTTCTCCGTATTGAATTTCATTTTGTTAGCTTTGGCCCAGCTCTCCAGTTTATCCAGGTCATTTTGAATTTTGATCCTGTCCTCCAGGGTATTAGCTACTCCTCCTAATTTGGTGTCATCTGCAAATTTGGTAAGTATGCCCCTAATTCCCTCATCCAAGTCGTTGATAAAGATGTTGAATAGCACTGGGCCCAGGACAGAACCCTGTGGCACCCCACTGGTCACATCTTTCCAAGATGAAGAGGAGCCATGCTGAGCACCCTTTGGGTTCAGCCGGTCAACCAATTACAAATCCATTGAACTGTTAACTTGTCTAGCCCACATTTTACAAGCTTGTTTGCAAGAATGTCATGGGGAACCTTGTCAAAGGCCTTACTGAAATCAAGGTATGCGATGTCCACAGCGTTCCCTTCATCTACCAAGCTGGTAATTTTATCAAAAAAAGAGATCAGATTAGTCTGGCATGACTTGTTACGCTGAAACCCATGTTGACTTTTTGTGATTATGGCATTGTCTTCTAAATGTTCACAGACTCTCTGTTTAATGATAGGTCTGATAGGTTTAAGATAGGTCTGATAAAGGGGGTTCTTTTGCCAGCATAAAAACACTTCAAAATATGCTGGCAAAAGAATGTTTCTGGAGGGTGGTCTGATAAAGTCCTATGTTGCACCCATAGTGGAATGATTTCCTAGTGCCAACATTGTGATCTCTTCAGCCATTTTATTCTCCCAAGCCTTCTAGTTATTCAGGTTTTTTTTTTTTTTTTAACGTAGTGCTTTAGGTCTTGTACTGTTGCTGGCTTCTTAAAATGGTTTTGAAATTGGTTGCTTTAAACTGTTTTAGGGGTTTTTTTCTTACAATTTTATGTTGTGTGGTTTTAAGCTTTATTTTGTAAACCATCCAGAGAGATGTGATTAGGAGGTATAGAAATGTAATAAATAAAATCAAGAGCATTACAAATTGCAGAGTGAGTTTCAATTTTTCCCAAGAAAATATCCTCCCCTCCTATTTATTTATTCTTGCTTGTACCCAATCTGAAGGATAGTCCTGGTGAACTAAAAAAAACCCCTTCTTTTTGATTCAAATACTTTTATTTATTTATTGAACATCCCACCTTTCTTGCAGGAAAGGATCCCAGAGCAATTAGTAGCAGTAGTACTTGTAGTAGTAGTAGTAGTAGTTGTTGTTGTTCTTCTTCTTCTTCATCCCACCTTTTCCCCAATATTGGGCCTCAAGGTGGCTTAAAGAATATAAAGACCAGAAACAGATTAAAAATAACATTTTTACACTGTTATCCCCCCTAACTAAACTAAACATTTTTTCTTGTGCCATACCCAAGGTGGACCAGGATATAAAACAACAATAAAACAATGTACCATTAAAAGAGCATTGAAGTCAATGACTGAAAGCCTGACAAAATCAGAAAGGTTTCATCAGCAGAAGAAGGAAGCCATCCTAACCTTTCTCAGGAGGGAGATCTGAAGTTTGGGACCAGCCACTGGGCTAGGAACATCCCTGTAGCCAAGGTGCAACAACATTGGCTGGACGCCATCAGTTCGTCCCACTAGAGTATCCCCATTGAATCAATTGTTCTATGGGGGATCAACACATAGGTATATCCCATTGATTCACTCTCTCTTTTCTAGATATGTCTAAAAATAGAATTTAGACCCTTAACATTATAATTATACACCAATGAACTATCATAGGATCACAGAATCATAGCACTGGAAGAGACCACAAGGGCCATCCAGTCCAACCTCCTGCCATGCAGGAATAAAGAATCAAAGCATTCCTGACAGATGGCCATCCAACTTCTGTTTAAAAACCTTCAAAGAAGGAGACTCCACCACACTCCCAGGCAGTGCATTCCACTGCCGAACAGCTCTTACTGTCAGGAAGTTCTTCCTAATGTTTAAATGAAATCTCTTTTCTTGTAGTTTGAGTCAATTGCTCCATGCCCTAGTCTCTGGAGCAGCAGAAAACAAGCTTGCTCCATCCTCAGTATGTCATCCTTTCAAATATTTAAACATGGCTATCATGCTCCCTCTTAACCTTCTCTTCTCTAGGCTAAGCATACCCAGCTCTCTAAGCCGCTCCTCATAGGACTTCCAGACCTTCCACCCCTATGGACAAATTACCCTCCTCTGGACAAATTCCAGCTTGTCAATATCCTTCTTGAATTGTGGTGCCCAGAATTGGACACAGTCTTCCAGGTGAGGTCTGACCAAAGCAGGATAGAGTGGCACTATTACTTGATCTAGACACTATACTCTTATTAATGCAGCCTAGAATCACATTGGCTTTTTTAGCTGCCATGTTGCACTGCTGACTCATGTTCAGCTTGTGGTCCACTAAGACTCCTAGATCCCTTTTGCATGTACTGTTGTCAAGTCAACCTCTTTACCTATTCTATACTGCATTTCCCCTGCTGCATCACCTAAGTCCATTTACCCCAGATTCAGCACTGTTATCCTTTTCGGAAAGACCAAGGCAAAGAAGGTGTTGAGTAGCCCTGCCTTTTCTCTGTCCCCTGTTAGCCTTTCACCACCTTCTCCATGTAGCAGCCTTACCACTTCCTTATTCTTTCTTTTGCTACGGACATATCTAAAAAAAGCTCTTTTTCTTGTTTTTAACCTTTCTAGCAAGCCTGAGCTCCATCTGTGCTTTTGCTTTTGTGATTTTCCCCCTACACAAGCTGGTTATTTGTTTGAATTCTTCTTTGGTGTTTTTCCCCTTGTTCCATTTCTACATGTTCCTTTTAAGTCTTAGCTCAGTTGAGAGTTCTTTAGACCTCCATACTGGTTTCTTTAGACACCTCCCATTTTTCCTCCTCATTGGAACTGTTTGAAGTTGTGCCTTCAATATCTCACTTTTTAGAAACCCCCACTCATCATTAACTCCCTTCTCTTTTCAGTAATAAATTCCCTACGTTTTCTGAAATCAGCTTTCTAAAGAGTCTAGAAGGCATCTATGATTACACTTGGCTTCCCCTTTCCTCTGTATAACAAACCCTAGGAGAACATGGTCACTCCCCCCTAAGGATCCCCATTGGTTAGGATTAGATCTAAAACAGCTGATCCCCTGTTACCTCTTCCACCTTCTGGACAGTGAAATTGTCTGTAAGGCAAATGAGGAATTCGCTGGACCTTAAATTCTTGGCAGAGTTGGACTTCCAATAAATAGCAAGATAGTTGAAATCCCCCATTACTACTACATCTCTCCTTTCTGAATGTGCAGTCATCTGTCCAGGAGAGCATTATCCAAGTCCTCGGTTTGGTTTGGACATCTGTAGTAGACCCCCCACAATGACATCCCTGCTGTTTCTCTCCCCCTTGATTTTTACCCAGATGCTCTCAACCTGGCTTCCAGGATTTAAGTCATGGATCTGTTCACAAGTGTACACATCCTTAACATATAATGCTACTCCGCCACCCTTCCTGTTTTGTCTATTTTTCTGAAATAGATTATATCCCTCTATTAGTACATTCCAATCATGCGACTCATCCCTCCAGGTTTCAGTGATGCCTATTATATCATATTTGTTTTGCTGTGCTAAGAGTTCAAGTTCATCCTGTTTATTGCCCATGCTCTGTGCATTCGTATACAGACATCTAAGACCATGGGCCATTCCCCCTATCTGCCTTTTAAAGGATCTATTCCTCCCATTGTTGGGTTCTTGTACTATTTGCCTTGTTTTCTGTATAACATTTTGGCTATTATCTCCAGCAACTGATGAACTTGTGCACTCAAGGGTACTGTCTCCCTCCACCATACAACTCAGTTTAAAGCCCTCCTGATGAGATCTTTCAGACTCTTCACAAAAACATTCCTACCAACTGCTGTGAGGTGCAGCCCATTTCTTGCCAGAAGTCCACTTCCCTGAAACCGCATCCCATGGTCCAGTAAACCAAACCATTCCTAGTAGCACCATCTGTGCAGCCAGTTGTTCACTTCCACTGTCTTTCTCTCCCTTCCTGGGCCATGCCCTCCCACTAGATGGACAGACAAAATGACTACCTCTGCATCCAAGTCCTTCAGCTTCCTAAACAGAGCCACATAATCCCTTTTGATATTCTGAAGGCTATGCCTTGCAGTATCATTGGTTCCCACGTGGACCAAAAGGAAGGGATAATGATCAGAATGCTTCATGAGTCTTGTCAGCCTCTCCATTACATTGTGGATTTTTTGCACCTGGTAGACAGCACACCTCTCAAGAAATCTTATCAGGCCCGCAAACTGCTGATTCTGTACCCCTCAGCAAAGAGTCTCCTGCCACCACCACACACTTCCTCTGATGATTGGCAGAGGCCAATTTGTGTACTGAACTGTCCAGGATCTCAGGCACATTCTCTGAGGCCTGGCTCAGTTGCTCTCTTTCCCATTCCTTGTCATCACTGACAAGGGAGAGAGCTTCAAACCAGTTCTGTAGTGCCTGTCAGCCTCTCTCCTGTTGGCCTCCCTCCTGTACACTGAGTTCCAGGGACTGAGGTTGCAGCTATATAGAGAGGTACTGATTGCTAGCTCCTACCTCTGCCTTTCACCCACTTCCTCTCAGCAGTCTCTGACTCACTTCCTCTCAACAGAAGCAGCTCACCAAACAAATGCTAATGAGTCCCCCCCAGGCAAGCCTCCACTCAGCCCACACAAACAAACAGGCTTGACCTAAGCAAGCACACCAGCATTAACCCAACAAATTGTCTAGGGCTGAAGAAGTTTATTTCAACAGCCACAAGCTTACCTTATGCTATCTCTTCCACCACACCCATGCCAAACATCCCTGTTGGTCTCTTTACTGTTTGCCTTGCTCCTGTACACTTAGCTCCAGGGACTAGGATGCAATAGTTTTATTCCTTTTGCAATATTGCTGTGGTGTAGTTGTTTTTATAGTTACAGGGTGTTGACAGCTGAGAAGTATCACATGATTCAAGTGTAAATGTATTCTGTGCCTTATTCTGTTTGTTGTGGGTGTTGAGGTGGCTGGATGAGAGTGTGTTTTAAACCAGAGGCTAGCAAATGGTAGCATCTAAGAGTGTTTTTTTAAAGTAACAAAAGAAAACAGTTGTTTATTTACTGTTGTGTGCCTTCAAGTTGTTTCTGACTTGTGACAAACCTATCAAAGACTTTTCTTGGCAAGATTTGTTCAGAGGAGGTTTGCCATTGCCTTCTGGAGAGGCTGAGAGCATGTGACTTGACCCAGCCAGTAGGTTTCCATGGCTGAACCAAGATGCAAACTCTGATCTCCCAGGCCTTGTCTACACTATATATATGAAAAACCTTCTAAAACCCTATATTCCCCCTGAATCTGCAGCAATAAGGCCACACGATGTGCATCCTTTCCCCTGAATTTGGGGTGATAAGCCCACACAACGCATGGCCCTATCCACCCCAGATTGGGGCATTATACCTTTATACAGGGTGGGGTTTTTTTGTTTTGCTTTGGGATTATTTTTGGAATTTTGACCACTCCCACCACCATCACAAACCAGGTCAGATCCTGGTGGGTGTGACATTTTAATGTGTGTGTTTAAGTGCTGGAGGCACATTTCTGGTAAGTTCCCTGCCAAAGGAAGAGGTTTTTCCTCTCATCTTCCCTCAGAAGTGCTCTGCCTCCTTCTCCACCTACTCATCCACTGCTTTGAGGTAAACAGGAGGTGCTGAAGCAAGTGATAGTTGAGAGCAGGTGGGGAGGAGGGGGAAAATCTCTCCCTTTGGCAGGGAACTTGCCAGGAACTTGCCTCTGGAGCTTAAACACACAGCTTAAGATGTCACACCTCCCAGGATCAGACCTGGCTTGTGGCGGTGGTGGCAGCGGATGTAGAGAAGACTTCATAGGGAGAGTCCAGGCAGTGAAAACAACATACCTGAAGTCCCTGCAGAGAATACATTCTGTGGTGTGGCTTCACGGTGAGTGGGGGGGGGGTCAGGAGGGGCAGGAATCCATTTAGACATTTGCCCCAAGTGTAGACTAGCCCCCAGAGTTGTAGTTCAGCACTCAAATCACCATACCATGCTGTTTCTCAACCAAAGCTAACAATTCCAATTATGTTCTGAACAAGAAAAGTATAGGATTCTAATGACTCCACTAGAGCAAAGGCCAATTTTTGCTACTGTTCTGGGAAAGGTGACTATAAGTACCAAAACGTAAGCAGAAGGAAGAAGAAGGCTATCAGCTCCATGCTGCTTAATTCACAGATGTCTGGTCATTGGATGAGGGGTGAAGTCCTGGATGGGGTGGTTTGGATAATTACCTCTCTTGTGGTAGATGCAAGTGTCCAAGCCACACCCTTCCATACTGCCTTGACCACATAGACCCCAGCCCATGCCAGCTATTCAGGGAATTTGAGGCTTCTCAACAGACTTCTGCTGTGGCTGCCACCTCCCTACACAGAAAATGGAATTGTTAGTATAAGGGACCATTACTCTACTGTAGTACTGCAACAGAATACAAGCCTGTAACAACAGCTGACTAGTTGCTGGTCATAACCTATAAATCCCTATACAGTTGTCCCTTCATATTCGCTGGGGTTTGGTTCCAGGACCCCCCATGGATACCAAAATCCGTGAATACTCAAGTCCCATTATATGCTCTCTCTCTGGCTTTTCTCCGCAAACGAAGATTCAGAAAGGAAGATTCAAAAAGATCCTACACTTTCTGCAAGCACACTGATGACTAAAAAGGCCAAAATAGCACACCAAAATAGCACGGCAAAATAGCACGTCCCTTACATAAGATAGCAAAAATCAAGGTTTGATTTTTGGGTTGTTAGTTTTTTATGAATATTTTCAAGCCATGAATACTTAAATCCATGAATACCAAATCCGTGGATACAGAGGGAAAACTGTACAACTTTGGTCCAGACTATTTGAAAGATCTGTCTCCCTATATGAACCTACCAGAGTTTTGATATCCAAGGGGGAAGGCTTTCTCTTGGTCCTGACATCATCATAGGCTCATTTGGTGAGGACATGAGAGAGAGCCTTCTCAGTGGCTGCTCGCCAACCTCTGGAACTCCTTTCCACAGGAGGCTAGGTTGGCCCCCTCACTGCTTTCCTTTCGCCATCAGCTGAAAACATTTTTATTTAAGCAGGCTTTTCATGTATAATCTATAAACGGGGGGGGGGGGCTTTTTTAATGGATGTGTTATTTATCATTTTAGAATTTGTACAACTGATTTTAAAATGTTTTAATCTGTGATTTTAATTGTTTTGCATTTTATTGTAATTGTTTCATTGTAATTATTTTTAATTAATTTTTTGGTAGACACCTTGGGTCCTAATTTGGGAGAAAGGTGGCATATAAATGAAATAAATAAAATTAATAACAATAACTGTTGCTAATTACTGAACTTTTCAAATATCTGTGGATCTTCGCATATGGTAGCTTAGAAACAGTACTAAAAATTGAGAACTTTAGGTGAAGATTAATCTATTTACTAATAACTTCACTGTTTCCACTCTTAGGAACATAAGAACATAGTACTCAGTCAGACCATTGGTTTATTTGGTATAGTTGTCAGTTCTGCCTAACAAAGGCTTTCCAGGGATTCAGGTACAATTCTTTCTTAGCCTTACCTGAAGATACATGTTTCTTCCATGGTGGTCGTATATGAAAACATTAACCAGGCTCTAATTTAACTTAGTTTCTGAATTCACATGTATTCAGGTTTGAATCTCTATTTAAAAAAAATCTGTGAATGTGTAGCACTCATTCTTTAGCTAGTGAAAGCTCCCCTCCCCCATTTTACACCTGATGTGGTAGCTATCATTCTTCCACTTCTTGTAGTCTGGACAAACATTTGCCACTGGCCATTACAAGGGTGAATTCACAGGTTCAGTTTCAGCATGAGCAAGCTCATGATTAAATTATCCCCACTTGGCCTGCCTTCCACTGCTAGGCAATTGGCTGGTGTGATCAGAGGCAGTGATCTTGTACAACTGATCCATAATGTCTATTCCATACCTTTGAGTTGTGAAGCAATACCTGAAATTATCATATGGAAAGTACAAGTGAATTAAAATTAGGCAGGCTAAGCTTGATTGCAGTGCATGAGGGGCAGCCAAAGCTTAGGAGTATACTATAATAATATCCAAACAAGTGGAGAGTACTCCATATGTACAACAGCATATCCAAACCTGCAGAAAGTTGATCAGTCAGGGAACATATTTGCAAAGAAGAACAGGTAGAAAGCCCATGGAGCCATAAGTAAAATGCATGCATATTATTTATTTATTTATTTAATAATGGTTATGTCTACATATGTTGAGTGGAATGAAGATTTCTTGGCATGGAGTTCCATGTATGGGATAATATTTTCCTGTGTCCCATTTCCCCATTACATTCTCAGAAATATGACCCAGAGGATTAGGAAACCATGTATCACAGTGTATACGGTGAGGCAGAGAATTGCAGGGGGAGGACGGGTCAGCAAAAAAAAAACAACCTCTTGTTGTTGTTGTTGCTGCTGTTGATGTTATGTACTACACCCATTTGTAGATACATCTCATAGGACCTGGCTACACTAATGAAAAACCTCAACCCCCCCCCCAATCTGGCCCAACAATATCACATGATGTGCATGCTTTCCCCTGAATCTGTTGTGATAATGCCACACAATGTATGGCTTTATCCACACCAGACTTGGGGAATATCACCTTAATCCACGGTTTAGAAAACTCGCAGTTTTCTCCAGGGTTTGCTTGAAACTCTGGAGAAAACTGTAGTGTGAGTAATGCATCTGCATTGGAATTGTGGGGGTGGGGAGGAGAGGAAGGACAAGTGCTGCCTGAGGTGCCACCATTTTCCCCTACTTGGCACCATTTTCTTATTCCAAAGGCATCCCTAAAGCTAATAACTCTCGCTAGGTCAGAATGACTGGCCTACACTGCCATTGCAAGGCTTGCCGCCCATTCTGTCTTCAGAGAGAGTGACTAGCACTGTGGTTCTGCTTTCATGGAGTTCAGAGCAGGCAACTGTGTGCCAGAAAAGCAAAGCCACAGAGCTAGTCACTCTTTCTAATGTCAGAATGGGCAGCCAGCCAGGGTTGGCTAGTCATTCTAACCTCAGAGAAGCCAATTTCTCCATGACCAGATTGTCGGTTCAGACTTCAGATGGCATCTCTCCTCTCAATGACTGTCTCAGGGCGGTAATGGATTGGATGAGGAAAAACAGATGGAGACTAAATCCAGACAAAATGGAGATACAGGCCCAAAACCAGGTCTGGGAATACAAGTTCCAGTCCTGGATGGAGTCACACTCTCCTGTAAGGACTGTGTTCGCAGTCTGGGGGTACTCCTAGATTCGTCGCTTCACATGACTAGTCAGGTGAGTGCAACGGTCAAGAGTGCCTGTTACCAGCTTCAGCTGATACACCAGCTGCACCCTTACCTGGATACAAGGGATCAGGAAACTGTGGTACATGCTTTGGTAACCTCACGTGTGGATTACTGTAACACACTTTACATGGGGCTACCCTTGTGCCTAACCTGGAAACTTAGGAGAGAGCATATAACACCTGTGCTTAAATCTCTCCACTGGCTGCCGATCAGTTTCCAGGCACAGTACAAGGTGTTGGTTTTAACCTTTAAAGCCCTACATGGCTTGGGTCCATCTTATCTCCAGGGACCACCTCATCCCATATGATCCCCCACACACACTTCAGTCCTCTGGGAGGAACCTGCTGTAGCCTATAAAACTAGGCTGTCACAGACCTCCCAGAGGGGCTTCTCTTCTACGGCTCCCAGACTTTGGAATGGCCTGCTGGAAGAGATCCATCTTATCACTACTCTTGATAGTTTCAAGAAAGCGCTAAAGACGGATCTCTTTCGGCAGGCCTTCCCAGAATAACTTCCTGGCTCAAGTGCCTACCCGCCCCCCTGATGCTATTGCCATTTTTTTTCATAATTTGCATATTGTATTGTACTTTATGTTTGTTTTAATTCTCCACTAGTTTAATTTAGTTTTAAGGGGTGGGAGGGTTAGGATTGGGAAGGATTGTTTTAACTTGCTGTTGTTAATCCTGTTGTAGGCCACCCCAGTTGCCGAGCAGAGGGGCGGGTTAAAAATAAAAAATTATTATTTATTATTATTATGCACAGGAAAAGCAGAGCCCTGTTGCTCTTCCAGCCCACACCAACAGTATCATGGAGGTGGCTGGCTAGCAGTGGTGGTTGACCCTAAGCTTCACTGAAGCTAAAAATCCAAATGTTTTGACAGGTAAGATGTGGCGCTTAAATCCAGGCTAGAGTAGTCTGAATTTCATGTGCCATAGCTCCAGGCCAAAGTAGTCTGAATTTCATCTGGATTTTTACCCCCAGTATAGACAAGCACATAGAATCACAGAAACATCAAGTTGGAATGTACTCCAAGGGCTATCTAGTCCATGCCCCTCCAGATGCAGTTATCCACAGCTAAAACATATCTGAGAGGCAGCCATCTGACCTTTAATGAAAAAGCTCTATTGAAGGACTATCCACCAGCTTCTGGCATGTTGTGCTCTTACTATCAGGAAGTTCTTCCTTATGTTTAGTTTCTCTCTCTCTCTCTCTCTCTCTCTCTCTCTCTCTCTCTGTGTGTGTGTGTGTGTGTGTGTGTGTGTGATTTAAATCCATTGGCTGGGGTCTGAGCCCCAGAAGAAACAGGAAACAAGCTTGCTTCAGCTTGCATGATATTTAAGCCCTTCAGATACTTCAAGACATGGTTCTGTTGTATCTAAGAGCTTTCCACAAATGAAATGATCTCATCTGCAAATAGAGGTACATCTTTCAGTCCAGTCCATAGTGCTTTAATGCATTCAGATTGTGTCATGTACTTCCTAGTTTACCTTACAACAACCTAGTAAGGTTAGTCAATATACTAGGAGTGTGCATATCTATAAAGTACTTCTTCCCTGTCACACCTCTTCACTCCAATGCATGCTCAGTTCTATCCTTTTAAAAAAAAAACACAGAATAGATTTCATCCTTATTTATTTATTTTTAAATACTGTATCTTTGGACACATGTTTTGAAATGTGTGCTTAGTTTGAATGTATTCTCCCACCAAGCAGTGTGTTTTACCATTATTTTGAACCACATTTGAAATGTTCATATTTTTCTAGGCTCACTGTTCAAATGAACACATTTGTTCAGCTGTGCCTGCAGTTTCCTGTCACTATACAGATTCCAGAGCTCCACTTATATCTGATGGCAGGCAGTCCAGGAGTGTGGATCAGGTGCAGTCTGCAGGAAAAAAGAGCAAACACGCCATAGTTGGTTCCTCACACATCCCTAAATATTACTGTCTGTATATTGTATTTCAGATGGAAACTTAGACTGAGAAGTAGTGGGGAGCTTATGGGCAGCTGAAGATTTTATCAGTTTGGAAACAAGGTAATCATATTTCACAGCTCTGTCTCATGGGCAATATGCTTTGATGATCTACTTGATTTCTAAAAAGAGATTTCTCACACTTGAATGATTCCATTGGAAAGGACAAAAACACCTCTGATTTTAAGTCATATAAAGAAAACAATGTCCATAAATAATACATGCAGAACATAACTCCTAATAACTTTTTTAAAAAGATTAGAAATAATTGTGTGCCCCGTACTATATGTGTTTGAAAAAAAGTTTTGCATCTCATTTTAAAAAACAGGGAGGGGAAGAGGGGAAGAAGATGGCTATTTCTTTTAATCTACAGACAAAAAGGAGCCACTTTTACATCTGAAAATCAGCTTGTTATTGATTCTATCCCTGTTAATATTCATGAAGCCCTATCACAGGACTGGAGATTTTAACACAGTGCCCCCACACTCTAAATCAATTCCCATTGATTTCAATTGGCTTCTCCCATCCAAGCATCGACCTTGCTTCCTCCCTTGGAAACCTGCTCCCAAGGTCCTTTGAAGCACACTAGCAGCATAATGAGCTCAGTGGGATCACACAAGGCTCAGAGCAGGCTATTTGCTGGCTCTGAGAGCACGTAGATGGATGCTCTTCTCTATTGAAACCAAGATGGATGCATATAAAATGCTCATCCCCAAAGAAACTCAATTCTTCCTTGTTCTGTTGTACCTTTCTTTAAGGGCCTCAAAGCAGGTTTGGATATATTAAACTATATAAAGTCTCCTTTGATTTCTTCACATTAGCAGTAGCACAAAACAACAAACAGTCTTGCAGCACCTTAAAGACCAGCAATTCTATTATGGTATGAGCTTTCATGGGCCAGCTTCCAACAGACTGGTTCTGTAGAAGAAAGGTGTGCAACTATGATGGGTCTGAAAGTCAAATTTTTTTAACCCAAGACATTCAAACAGTGTCAGAGACTGCCAAAAAGGCATGAGAGACAAAACCATAAGTAGTCAGAAATCCACTTCTGATTTTGGGGGAAAAAATGATATTTGACGTTGAACAATGCAAACTATTTTAAAAGATGAATTGTCATTCTCAGAGGCTTTGGACTTTATCAGATGTCCCCCTTAAAATGTAATTTTGCCAGCATACAAAAATAATTTTTTATCCTGTCAAAAAAACATTCCCCCCGCACTTACCTCCTTTCTTGGCAAAAGCTCCTCTGGTAATAAAGAGGAAGTGAATGGAGCTCCATTCACTTCCTCTTTTGAAATCCTGCATGATTTCATCATGCATGAAATTCAAAACTAAAAATACATGTCAAAAAGTAACACCAAGCGCGCACGTGCGCGCACACACACACACACACACTAAAAAACTTCAAAGTAACCCTGGGAGGGTAAAAAAAAAGTTCATCACTTACCTGGATGTACCAATCTGACCCAGAAGTGTTCATGCTGGTCCGGCAATTGTCAAGGTAATTACGAGATTCAAAGGGACAGAGGCTTTGCATGCCGGCAATGCTGGCAAAAAATCGGCAGGGAAATCTATTGACAGTTTAAGCCATCAGTTTAAAAGGTACAGGTTTGGGGCTCTTTTTAACCACAAAAGGTTAAAACTGTTATCTGATCAGCATGCCCTTTCGTGGTTATGTGGCATCCTTATGACGCTGTATTTAGTGTGTCTAATAAAGTCCTTATTGGAGAGGCATTTCACACTTTAGTTTTGTTTCATTTTGGTGTGTCTGGAAATCCCAGTGATCACACAAGCAGTCTTGAGAGGCACTTCATGTAGCCCAGGGCTGCTGTTTGATCACCCTTGATGGAACTTCCATCAGTGGAAGATGGAGGGCTGATCATCCCCATAGAACCTGCTCTGGAGCAATTTCAGAGCTCAAGCTCAACCAGAGCATGAGAGGACAAATCAGGAAGAAAGTTCCAACATTCTAGCCTCCAGACATCTTCATGTCCTCCAGATATCTTCAGGAACAATGTACTGTACTCACTATGTACAGTGCATTATATCAGTACAATTAGGATAATAAATGCATGAACTACTGTGCCCAGATCTGTCCATAGGAAATGGTGCAGCTGACACAACAATGAAACTGGGCAAAGGATTCTTCATCATAGCATCTGCCTGGCCTGCCAGGGCTGCATCCATGTTGAATCCCTAGGTACAAATATGATCTTTCAGAGGGAGTACAATCCCATCCAGAACAGGTTATAATCCTAATCCCAGGTTAGTTTTTCTACTGACCAACAGAATGTATGTCTTGCCTGGACTAAGCTTCAGTTTGTTCACTCACATCTAGTTCTTCATTTCACCCAAAATCCACATCAAGATCTTGGCATTCTATGTACGTAAGGGCATATAATAATTGGAAAAGCTCATGGATGCCATGAAATTCTGAGCCAGTCCCAATGAGAAAGCCTCAGTATGAATGTTAAAATCCCCCAACACAATACATTTGGGGGAGATCAACTATCTCGGAGCCCACCTCTGCCAACTTAGGCAGGGAGACCATTAGGCAGAGGGCTAGGCAGTGTTTCAACAGAATACCAGTCCTGTCTCATTGCTCTATCATCACACACACAAACCTTGGAGATTGTCAGGCAGCAGTAGGTGGTGGACTCATGACAGACTGGGGCAACTCCACTTCCCTGCCCATCAGATCTTGCTTGCTGCTGTGCCCAGAGACCTGGTGGCATAACTGGTGAAGCTGGGGCCACCATTGACCCAAGGGTTGAAACTGGGAACTTCTGAATTCTAAGCATTGGATTTGATCAGATGCACTAAATACTGCATCATAGCAATGCCACATAAATGCGAAAGGGTGCACATACCAGCTGATGTTGTCCTTTCACGTTTATGTATTAACAATAAGCTATTCTATTTTATTGATGAGACAAACCATCAATAGATCAGCTGTGGTGATTTTTTGCCAGCATTGCCAGCATTTGAAACCTCTCACCTCCGCCCCCCCCCATGAATACATTGTGAATGGCCAGTCCAGCCACTTCAGGGTGAGATTGTGACATACAGGTAGGTGGCACTCTTTTTATGAACCTTCCCTGTTTACTTGGGACTTTTAAAGTGTGTTTCTGTGCTTTTCGTAACCTTTCTGTGTTGTTTTTTGGTTTTTTTTTTGTTTGTTTGTTTGTTTTGCTTTTATTTTTGAATTTCCCACACTCATGTCTTTTCCTGAGAATCCATGGAATTTTGTTCGAGAAACTGAATGGAGCTCCATTCACTCCTCCGTCATTGGACAGGATACAAGGTAAGTGTGATAAAGGGGGTTCTTTTGCCAGCATAAAAACGTCACAAATTATGCTGACAAAAGAACAGAAAGTGGTGGTGGTTTGATAAAGTCCATTGAGAATACATATGGAAACATGGAAAGTCACCATACCTGATCAGACTCGGAGCCTTATTGCACTCTGATGAAAAGCAACAAGTGAACAGGAACTTTTGTTTTCTGTACTACCTTACCGCATGACGTCACCATCCTTCTAGCATTCTTTCATTCCAGTCCCATGGGGGACTGAAGTAAAACTGCATCTTTTTGCTAATGGGTTTTTCTGGTTAGCAAAAAGACACTGTTTTACTATTGTCCACCATGGGACCAGAATGAAAAAATGATGGTGTCATGCACTAAGGCAGCACAGAAGATAGAATGTTCCTGCTCCCTTGCCACTTTTCTTCAGAGTGTGGTAAGGCCCTTTGTCTTAATCTATCCTTGTATTTGCTCTGGTAGGTAACAAGCAGGTCTTCAAGATTTCACAAAGGACTTTTTTTCCGATTTCTACCTGGAGAGACAAGAATTGAAGCTGAAAACATATGTGGGTAAGATGTATGCTACCACTAAGCTACAAAACCTTAGCTATTGGCTATTGAAGAATTTTCTGTTTTCTACACTTTTTAAAAAATTCTCCTATATGAATTGGTACAGAGTTTGCGCTTCCATATGTACAATACCTATGCTCCTTTATTTCATTGTCCTTTAGTGAAGTGTGGGATCATGTGGTTTTCTTGCCTTTGTGTATTCCCTTTCTGGGGATCCTTCCTGTCTCCAAGTAGACTATTCCTATCTTTTTGTGCAATCAGAGAAGGCCGGACATTGCTGTACTCAATGGGAGGAAGGCTCTGTAATTAAGCAGATCCTGTGCTGTTTACAAAAATACAAAGTCTGCCAAAAAGGTCAGTTTTAAATGCTAAATTTTATTAAATATGAGGTAGGGGTGATGACGGGAAGGGGGTTGG
Organism: Gambelia wislizenii; assembly: GCA_030847615.1. Lineage (NCBI taxonomy): Eukaryota > Metazoa > Chordata > Lepidosauria > Squamata > Crotaphytidae > Gambelia > Gambelia wislizenii. The sequence goes on from JAUMIR010000004.1 coordinate 41,847,060, forward strand.
TGTGGTGTGGTGGGGGTGAGATGTAAGCACTGTGTGATGAAAGTCTTTGTGATTCTCTTTGAAAAATAGCATTGATGTAAGAAGAAAGATTTGTCCAAAAAAAGAAAAATTCTTCCATGTAACATTTGCTACATTGATGATTCCAACCCAAAGCCTTATGTTTGACAAAATCAAATCAAATTAAAATATCCTTTTATAATGGCAAGGCTAGACAATGAAGAAAAGCTCATTTTATGGCAGAAAAAGAAACCTCTGATGAAAATCAAATCTATTGTTCAGCATTAGTTAGGACTTTATCTCGATTTGAGAAAGGGCTTTTTGCAAGCTAAGGAAGCAAATTGGTATCATGATGTCTACAAATGATGACTGCTAGTCATGCTAGCTAGCTATTACCTCCCACACCAGAGTCTTGGTGCTTCTATATGGCAGTTCCTGTGAAGCATGGGGGTGATGTTATATCTTGCTTGTGAGACACCAATAGGTATCTGGTTGACCATAAGTGAATGCAGTGCTGCATTTGAGAGGCCTTTGGTTTAATCCAACATGCATCTTTTTGGAACCATTGAACTACAGTGCTGAAAGGGATAACTTAGTCCAGATATGGGCAAACATGGAAGCCCTGGTCCCAATTTTATTTAGGGAGCCCTGGTGGCACAGTGGTTAAATGCCAATACTGCAAGCCACAACGTTATGAATTCAGTCCCAGAGTGCTCCAAGGTTTACTCAGCCTTCCATTCTTCTATAGGTTGGTAAAATGTATCTCTGACAGGTGGCCATCCAAATGCTGTTTAAAAAACATCCAATCTACCATCAGGAAATTCCATTTGAAGATGGAGCAAGCTTCTCTTCTTGTGGGTAAATACACCAGGCTCCCTGCTACATTCTTTGTAACATTTGGTTTCCAAACTCTTTACCATCTTTGCTCCCTACTCGCAGACAATTCCATCTAGTTTCATTCTATGGAATTTTGGGATTTGCAGTTTAGAGAGGGATGTTCAGAATCCTCAGCCAGTGCCTCACCAAACTACAAGCCCCAGGATTCCCTAGGAAGGAGCCATAATTCTGTACAGATAGGTTTTTTTAAAAAAATAAGATGGCAACTGGAGAGGGCAAGCAGCCTCTTCTCTCATGTAGTGTGATGCCAATATTTCTCTCACACACCTATGACTGACACTTGTCCTTTCACAATAAAATTGCTGATGATCTCATCTAACATCATGTACAGTTAGGTCCTAATCTGCTGCTGGATTTTGCCCACAGTGAAATTTGGAGTGAATTTGGTTTGGCTCTTTCATGTGAAGCATCTATAGGATTTCAAAGGAAGTTGAAAAGCCTTTTAATAAGAGTGAGATTCCTGGGAATTTTCACACATTCCTATAAAGCTTTTGCATATTGAAAAATGAAAGCAGTTAGTATAATGCAACTACAGCAACAGGTATTGATATCAATCCTACTTCTTCAGAATTATGTTTCTGAAGGTTCTGGACAGATAGGAGGCATTAAGATAAATGAGATGACTATGTATTATTTATCAAATATGGAGCTCTTTTGGACTTTCTACAAGCTCCTGTGCTGTGGCAGTGATTGGTATACTGAAACATAATATTATCTTGCTTCTGTATTATGTCTTCTTTCTAGCAATGTAAAGGGTACTCACAAATTTTCTCATCCTTGGTGAAAATAAGGATGTCTCAATACTGAGATACCACATTGAGAATATGATCAATCACTGCAAGATTTTTTTAAAAATGTTTGTTTGCATTTCAGGACCTTTTTTTATGAAAAATTCATTTGTGCCAAAAGACCATCCACCCTCTTTGCACAACCTCCTTACGTTTTGTGCATAAAACAGCACATTTTGCATAACATAAGATTTTTGGAGGGTGTTGGGATGGGAAAAATGAGAAACAATGTTCAAAAACTCACATAATCTTGCACAGCAGGAATACAACCCTTGCAATTCTTCATGTTTTCATGCTAAAACAAAATGCACACCCTCCTACGTATCCTGAAACCAATATCCGTATTTTCAGTTATCCACAACTGAAAAAATAGGGACACATACCATAGAGTCATACTGGAAAATGTCTAGAGATGCGTCCTCTCTAGGAATCATTAAGTGCTCCAATGCAACTCTATGGTATGTTTGTGCCAGAAAACCTTTATTTTAATAGGGCTTTGTAGATGACACCAAATTAGAAGGGGTAGCTAATACTCCAGATGACAGTATCAGGATTCAAACTGACCTTAACAGATTGGACAGCTGGGCCCAAACTAACAGAATGCATTTAAACACAGATAACTATAAGGCAATACAGTTAGGCAGTGACACCTTGTTTGATGACAGTACATGTATGAAGGATCTAGGGGCCCTATTAAAACCCAAGTTAAATATGAATCAACAGTGTGATATGGAGGCCATAACAGCCAATGTAATTCTAGGTTACATCAGCAGGAGCATAGTGACACTGAGAGATGTCATAGTGCTACCGTATAGTGCTTTGGCCAGACCTCACCTGGTATGTTGTGTCCATTTCTTTATGTCACAGTACATGAAAAATATTGACAAGCTGGAATGTGTTCAGAGGAGGGTGTCCAAGATGATAAAAGGGCTGGAAACCAAGCCCTATGAGGGATTTCTCGAACAGCTTGGCATGTTTAGCTTAGAGAAAGAAGATTGAGAGGTTATTATAACAGCTTTAAATACATGAAGGGATGTCATGTAGAAGAAGGAGTGAGCCTTTCTTGTAATTTGAATCCATTGGTTCTTTTCTTAGTCTTTTGAGCAACAAAAAAGCAATTCTACCTAGCCATCAGGAAGAACTTCTTTACTGTAAAAACTGATTGACTGTGGAATAGACTACGCCAGAGAGTGGCAGACTCTCCTTCTTTGGAAGTCTTTAAACAGAGGTTAGATTGCCATCTTTGCTGTACTTGTCATTTCCATTATGTCAAGGGGTTGGACTAGATGGTCCTTGCAATCCCTTCCAGTTTTATGATTCTATGCTTATTTGATTCCACATCTGAAAAAAATGAAAAAAAATGCACAAAACCCTGCATAATCTCATCCAGTGGGGAGAAAAAATTTCAAGTACTTCTTTATTGAATGTGAGAATGAAATGAGCAAAGATTTACATCCTGAACGGAAAGAGTAAATGTGGATTTAGAAAGGGCAATTTCCATTTTTTTTCTCAGTAGGACCCGAATATCGAAGGGTATCACTAATTGACAGTGTGATTCTTTGTGCTTTTCCAGTTTTCATCTCCCAATCGATGGTAAGCCTGGAACAATCCCATTTTTACCTGTGACACACTAGGAGTATTCATCTGCTGCCATTCCCATTCCAGTGGCTTTAAATTTTGATCATCCCCTTTTAGCCCTTACAGTCAGAAGCCAGTGAATGTCAGAGCTCAAACAAAACTGGGACCTGTCGGCCAGTGTTCAGACAAATAGCCCCAACCAAGATGATTTATTTACAACATTTAATACAATTGGTAGTAACGACTTTATGGGCAACCTCTAAGTGCAGGCAAGATGAAAAATTTACTAAATTGGAGTATAAAAATTCATAAGAAAATGTACAGAATCAATATTTCATGGGCCTTGCTTTACCTTGCCTTACACAAATCTACTCCAGAGCTTACATTAAAATTTAAACCAGCACCGTGCGACAAGTTCAAATACAGGGGCCATTTCATATTAGTTTAACTTTGGAAGATTCCCCCCCTCCTTTTGTTGGTTTGTTTCATAAATGGGAAAAAGAAAAGAGCACAACTCCAAAGTGGCTGCAATGTAGGATATTCGTCCTTTCCTTGTGGCTGTTTTTAACAGAATGAAAACTAATATTGGACACATCTTCTCTTAAGTGTGATTGCATATTACCATCTGTTTGATGAGGAAAATAATAAGTATATATTATCCTTAGCCAACACAGCCATTTTTTTCAGACCTCTTCAGAGATAGAAAGCTCAAGGTTTTTTTGGGGGGGGTTCCCCCCTCTGAGGACAGAGAGGTGCAGAGTTCAGCAACAGGGAATGATGTTTGTGTGGAGAAGACACAGAGCAGACTCCTGTTAGTGGCTCACATTTAAGTGCAGGATATGTACATGTTCGCCTCTTTTTGGATGGGACACAGTGGGTTATTCTCTTGCTCTTTGTATCCAAAACCTCACAATCCACAGCTTACAACTCCCTGGGAGAGAAGCTGATGCTGCTTCTAAATGTTTTTAGCAGCTTAATGAATTAAAGTATAATATGTAAGAAGTAGGGATGGGAGGGGGAGGGAGGAAGGGAATTCATAGAATCATAGAGTTGGAAGAGACCACAAGGGCCATCCAGTCCAACCCCCTGCCACACAATCAAAGCATGCCCAACAGATAACTATCCAGCCTCCATTTAAAAACCTCCAAAGATGGAGACTCCACCACACTACAAGGCAGTGTATTCCACTTCCGAACAGCTCTTACTGTCAGGATGTTCTTCCTAAAGGTGGAATCTCTTTTCCTGTTGTTTAAACCCATTGCTATGTTCTAGTCTCTGGAGCTACAGAAAACAAGCTTGCTCCATCCTCTGTTTGACATCCCTTCAAATATTTAAACTTGGCTATCATGTCCCCTCTCAACCTTCTCTTCCCCATGCTAAACATACCCAGCTGATTGGCTGCCCAACCAAGCTGTGATTAGTTGGTCAGTTTCCTAAACAGACAATCAACATACTGGAAATGGCAACGTACAGAAGAGAATTATATAGAGAGAGATTTATTTCTTACCCACCTCGAGCTTTGGGTACAATATGAATTAAAATACAATTCATAACATAAAATCATTAGAACACACAGGTAAAAATACATAGGTTTAAAACAAACATTACATTAAAAATCATCCATACAGATATAAAATTCATAGATTAAAATCAACTGGGTATTCAGCACAGGATATTCTTCCTTGTGGCATTTTTGAAAAACAGAATGAAAATGAATATTGAATGCAGCCTCTTTTATGGGATGAGGGAAAAGAAGGGCATGAGATTTGACCACAGGAGGCGATATGTGCAGCTCTTCCCTCACCATGATGAAGTTGCCCATCATTGGTTTGCACTTTCCCCATGTAATTATTTGATGTTCATCTCTATTGATTGCCATACCACTGAAAAGTGTGTTTGGGATTGTGTCCATAATGCTTGTGCTCTGGATAAAAGCTCAAGAGTCTGACACATTAGGAAAGACTGGGTGATCCTGTCTTAACATATTATACTGTAATTCATTAAACTGCTAAAAATATTTAGATACTTAATTGGCATTTAACAAGATAGCTATAGGGTGTAAATGAGACATTAAATCCTCTTCTAAAATGCTCATTAGGTTCATGTTAGAAATTAATTGATCTAATTCACTTGCTGTAAACCGTTCTACTCTCCCACATTTGTTGAGAAACTCAGGGTGTCGACAAAAGATTTTGGGAAGGTAATGATGACTTTGTATGGCCTCTTAGCTACAGGAGATATCACCTTAACTCTGGCTCCAGTGAAAAGGATGGTGCTTTAGAGCTGTGCTTTCTTGCCAATCTAGCAGGATTGAGTTCAAATTTTACAATTCAATTAAAATGTATTATTGCTCTGAAATAATGGCTGGATGTCCACAAATGTGCCATTCCAGTCAAATACCTGTGTGGTCATCCTAAATATGCTCTTTTGTTTTCCATGCCACCACAATGAGTACTCTATAGTCTCATAACACATTTTTACCACTTCATAAGACTATAAAACCTATGATGCAGTGTGACAACAAGAAACATGAATGCAGAAAATGTTTATTCATTATAATTTCTTTTTAGCCCTTGTGTCTTTTCCAAGGTACAAAGGTCAGGATTTATGGTTCTCTACTCAACCCCACTCACACACACACACACACACGCACCATCCATCCCTACAATGTAATTGTAATATAGGTCCATGTAGACTGTAGCTGATCCAAGGTTATTCACAGCACTTCTTGGCTGCTAGAGTTCTGAATCCAGGACTGGTTCTAGTTTGACATGCTAAATCAGCACTGCTCTGGCTCTTATTATACTACTTAGGTATAGGGAATGTGAGGATTTCCAGATATTGGACTATAACTTCCTTGCTATTGGCTATGCTGGTTAATGCTAATAAAGCTTTCAGTCCAAGAACATCTGAAAGACCATATGTTCCCCACCCTGATACAGATTTAAGACTTCCCAAAAATTATGTTGTGAGTGAAAGTGAAGCTACACATGAAAAAATGATCTGGGGACTTTATATAAAGTGAACAACTGACAACAGTGAAATAATCACAGAAGAGGCATGTGATAAGCAGCTAAAATTGAAATGGACCACTGGGTTTTCCAATAAGATCAAATGTTTAGGAAGACACATTTCAAACTTAAATTTCAGTAAATTCATACAATAATGCAATAATTTCTGCAATAATTTCTGATTTACCTGCTGTGATGTTATTTCTTCCTGAGCACTTGCATGGATGCCATGAATGACAAGCTAAATCAAGACTCAATCAGTCCTAGATTATGCAGAAGATTGAACACCAGCTATGGTGGCCATTTATCCCCTATGCATTTCATTCCCAGATGAAGTCATAGTACCCTAGTAGTTCTCTGTTTATTGCTCTCCTTTCACAAGCTGTGAACTATGCATCCCAAAGCAATTAGTGGGTTAATACTATCCTCCCTAGCTGTTTCTCATATGCCAGACCAGCTCAGCATCAATTTGAGGGAGATTTCTTTGGGGGAATCTGGGCTATTATTTCTGGGAGTGCTGTCCATTTGACAGGAAGGAAGCTGTGTCGCAAGAGCACCATCAGCATCCTTTTGACTGTCTGCTGAAAACGTATCTCAGAATTAAACATTTAAAGCTGCAATTAAACCTCCATCCCTAAAAAAAGCTGCAATCTGATGTTTACGGAACTTCATGGGTAATTTATAAAGGAGTGTGCATGTGTGTGTATGCATGTTTCTCTCTTTCTCTCTCTATTTAATCTCAGTTCCCCTTTTTGCATTAACAAAAAAATCAATCTGGGGATAGTCTGCACTTCTGATTGTGCCAGAGGTTTACTGGAATTCAGTCAGGGAGTTCTGCAGGATACAGAGCTGGTTTCAGACATGTATCTGGATTTAAACATCTGTTGGGAAGATTTTTTGCCATTCTTCAAAAAAATGCAGCAGACAACCACAACTGCTTCATGCATAAAAAAGATAATCTGGGGACCTGTGAATATTACTGATGTTGTTGCTATTGGTATTTTTTACTATTATCAGCACTGTTGTTATTTCCTAGGCATCTTTTTTTCTAAGACTCTAAATGTCATACTATTAAGATATTCATGGTGAAAACAAAAATAATAACAAGAATACCTAATATAAAATGACACATTTTCTTGCCCTCAAGATTTATTTATAGGAATCATCAATTGGCAGAAGGCTATATTAAAAAAAAAACAACACCTTTTCTCATCCCATCCAATGCCTGGGAGTTGAAATCTTAACCTAGCACAAGAAAGATAATAATATAGTGCCAAGCAGGCTTCATTAGGGAAAACATTCCATAAGTGGGCAGCCCACAACTGAAAAGGTCCTCTTCTAAGCCAGTCTGTTGAAGTAAGTCAAGTTTAAAGATAAAGAACCTTAACTCTAGATAAATTATGTAAAGTGTTTTCTCCATTTTCAAATAGGGCAGAAAGTTTCACAGGATCATTTGCTCACAGCTCAGATGACCATTCACAGACATAACTTCCTCAAACTGCTTCAGTCCTAGTCTTGGGATAAACAGTAGATATACATTAAACACACACACACTTGCAAACTATCTTGGCTAATAGATATCTGAGAGTATCAGACAGGAATGAAAAAAGCATTCCTGTCCCACAATCTCCACTCCCACCCCTGTCCCATCCCTGACCCACCACAATCACCCTCCGCACCGTACTTAACGGAGATTTTCAGATGGGACAAAAATAGTGTCCCGGTCTCGTTATCTTCTCTACCGCCACCCTCCTGTCCCCATCCCAAACATTTTCAGACCTACCTTATAGTGTGTGCTCTCCTCCCCTTGGTAGTCGAGGAGTGAATGCAGTTCTCATGGAGCAGCATTCACTCTCCTTATTTGAAATTCCAGGCTGTTCTCACGAGAGGATGAATGCGTGGGAAATTCAAAGTTAAAAGGAAAAACACACACGCACAAGTCAAACCAAGCATCTAAACACGCTTTAAAAATATCAAATAACCCAGGGAGGTACAAAAAAGTGTGTCACTTACTTGGATCTCCTGATCACACCCAGAAGGGCTCGGCACAGACCTTCCACTGACACTGGCATCATGCCTGAATAACAGGGCACCTTTTCACTTGCCCATCATTCTGTCATAAAAACGGAATGGACAATCTATTCGTGGCTTAGCCCATGAAAAAAAAAAAAAAAAGAACCAATGGTGGAACGCGAGCAGCACAGGAGTATGATGAAACGGGGACATCATAGTCTGAAAATCAAGCCCTTTAGCAATCTCCTGGCATTGGTATTACACCATATTTATTGTGTCTGATAATCTCCACCTTCTCTAACATCATTCCGGCAGCTCTAATGGAGCTCCCTTCACTTCCTGGATCGAAATCCTGCAGATTCTCACAAGAACACATGAGTGCGGGAAATTAAAAAATAAAAATACACAAAAAAGTGACAGCAAGCACAAAAACACACTTTAAAAGGTAGAAGTAACCTGGAGATGATCATAAAAAGTGTGTCACTTACCTGGATATCCTGATCTCACCCAGAATTGCTCTGGGAGGGACCTCCCATTGACGCTGGGATCTCACCAGTGAAACAGGGCACCTTGTAGCACGCATGGAAATCTGTGACACAAACAGAATGGGAGGATCTATTGATGGCTTCTCCCATAAATAAAAAGCAGTGCTGGCAGAATGGGATCAGAACTTGTGCAAAACGATGGGAGACAACGTTGTCTGATAAGGGAGCTCTTTTGCAATCTCCGGGCATTCCTGTAATGCCACTTTAAATGCATCTGACCACAACTCCACAAGATGCTGCTGCCAAGCAATGCATATGGCAGCTCCTAACTAAAAAGAGAATTATCCTATTCTATAAATGCCTACAGCACCCTGGAAGGGGAAATAAATTTACATCAGTGGTGGCTAGTTGCTTGCATGTCAGTGGAGCGATGAATCTACTCTGGGCTTTAATCCAGACTTAAAAGGTCTATGAAGGTTGCTGAACTGATTTTGCAGGTAAGATTCATCACCTTGGAAAGCAGTTTGGACTGGAAACCCAGAGTGGATTCAGAGCCCCACTGATATGAAAGCCATCAATTGCCATTAGTAAGCTCATTAGATTGAGTATGGTGAGCAAGTAGTAGGTTGTCATCCAATTCAGCTGTAGCAGGGAAAGTTATTTCAGTAAAGCCATGATAGGAAGAGGCACACCAGGTAAGGTCACAGTGGGCAGAGTTACATTCTATAAGGTCACAATACATACAGTCAAATCAGGTAATGGACAGGACCAAGGAACTGTAACACAGAGCATTGAGAATCAGGCCAGTAGTAAAAGAACCAAAGATAGCTACTAATAAGCTTGGACTTCTTGAAAGTTTGTCTTTATTCAGCATATGAGATGTCACATCAGGAAAGAGCTGAAGCCACCTGAAGCCTTAATATGGCAGGCAATGTATAGTCTGCATTAATCCCGCCTTCCTTTAAAAAAACAAACTTTTTTTAAAAAAATTCAACGATCTATTTTACTACTACGGTACTCAAATTTAATATAATTATAACAAAATAAAAAATACAGACATGTGCTTACACATTCAAATCACCTATAAATAATCTATCTTTCTACCTACCTATTCTATTATTAATTGCTCTGTTTTTGTAATATAGTGATATGTGCTGTGCCAAAAATCCAATTGAGCAATTGGAGGTCCATTTTCAACATTCAGTTCTTAAAATATGTTTCCTTGAAAAAAATCCTTAAAGAGGCTGGGCCTGTTTCCTTTGGTTCCTGTGAAGTCAAGAAGATGAAGCTCCTGCTGGGAACTTCTCATCTTCTGAGTCCATGCATGGGGGTGAGATGGCAACTGGGATTGCCACAGCACAGGGTGCCAGTTGATATCTCAGGGAATTGCTATGTTTCTCCATGTCTCCAAGCAGGGTTATAAATCTCAGGGTGAGTAGGGAAAAGTTTCATTTTGGTGTAAGTGGTGGCTTCAGAGCCTGTACATCCATCCACATCCATCCCTAGAAGACTATGGAATCCTGAGATTTGTAGTTTAGAGAGGAGTATATAGAATTGTGAAGTCGAAGACTTTCATGGCCGGCATCCATAGATTTTCCTTGGTGTTTTTTTTTTTTGTTTTTTTTTTCTGGGCTGTGAGGCCGTGTTCTGGATTAGTTTCTTTCTGACGTTTCACCTGCATCTCTGAAGATGCCAGCCACAGATGCAGGCAAAACATCAGAAAGAAACTATTCCAGAACAAGGCCTCACAGCCCAGAAAAAAACCAAGAAAAATCTAAGTAGATAGAATTCTCAGCCAGAGCTCTAGTGCCTCACCATATTACAAACCCCAGGATTTCACAGGATGTTGCCATGGTAGTTAAAGTGCTATAATTGTGTCATGTTATTGGGCCCCTGGATACCACATGCACAGTCTCTGATTTTGAGGTAACAGAAAATACTGAAGTTTGTTTTCTGGGGAAAACAGCATGATACTTTTCCTTATCTGAATGTTTCTCAGAGCATTGTTAAACCTTAGGACTGGATGCCATAACAAAGGGCCATGACTAAACACTATTGTTAGAAGAAGCATGCTCAGATCATATGTTTATTTCTTTTTATACTGCCAGTTGCCACAGGCCCATGGTATGGTGTTGTCACACTCCATTCATTTGCTTGAAACTGCCAACAGTATTGTAAGAGTCAACAGCCTCAAATATTTTACTTAAAACAAAACACCATTGAGTTCAGTCTACTGAATAATCTTGGTAGAAATAAGTGGCCAGAGATTCTGGCAAAAATTCAATCTCAATTTTACTTTCTCTGTTGAGTGTTGCCAAAGATATATTTGATTTCTATTCATGCCAATATTTGCCCACATTTCACAGGCCTGCCACTAGCCTTCAACCATCCATCTTGTAACCAATCCCCCACCTCTTCTCCCAGACTATATTCTATGTATTTTCTTGCCAGGAGCCTGTGGGTTCAGGGTCTCTCTTGGCAACTCAGCAAGCTTTGTCTGACAAGAAAACTGAAGTATTTTCCCAGAAGCTCTTATCAGGAAACAGTGTGTCAAACAAGATGAAACTAGCTCTCCATTCTTGGAAGACTTACTACAATTCCCCTTATGCTGGCAGAAGCAATGTTAACACTAACCAGCAAGAAAGGCCTGCAGTGAGAATATGGACTCTTGCCTCTTGTTAACAAATGCTATAAATATTTCTTTTTTTCAGGTAAAAGCTGTATTGGTTTCCCATTCTTCCATTTGCTTCTTGAAAAACATTTCCACAGGGGTCTGTTAATAATGTTCTTTCAAATGTAGATCTGTTTGGGGGCAAAAGGCAAAGCATCAGAAACAGTTTTTTTTCCTAAAAGGGTATTCATGTTTACACCTTTCTTTAGCTTTGGGCTTAATCAAGAGAAGGCATGTTGCAAAAGATGCTGCCATATTCTGTTAGCCTTCCTCTAGATATTATGGCCCATGAAGTGAAGGGATGAAAGCATTGCAGAATGTGGAAAGGAATGTGGTTGACTTTGGTTTGAAATCCATTTGAGGTGGTGGGAGGGAAGGTGGTAAATGGAATAACTGTGTAAAGGCTCACCTGGCACCACTTGTTCTGCAGTATTTATGACCAATGCTCTTCCTGCTTGCAACCTGGGGATTTGAGTTATTATTTACTGTTTTGAAAAATAAATGTCTATTCCTAAATAAATAAAAGAACTGCAGATGTATTTTTGTTCACAGAGCTGTTCCTTTTTGACATGAGGCTTTTAAATGTTTTGCTTTATTCTTACAGACAGGCAAAGCACAAGGGAAGAAAAGTCTAGGATGCCAGAAAAGAGAAAGCAAAAGAGCTTTATAAAGAATTGAAGCAAGTTTCTTGTTAACATGGTCACACTGGGTGGAAAAGACAATGTTACAGTAAAATTAATCAGAAGTTTTATACTACCTCAGCACAGGATTAAGAATTAGAGATGGGAAATTAAAGTTCATTTGATTTATTTTTGATAAGAACTTTCTAGAATCCACAGATTGCTTAACTTGTGGTTGGAAAGAACTTGGGGTTCTTGTTTTGTTGTTTTGTGTTTTGTTTTTGTTTTTTGTTTTTTGCTTTTTTGCTTTTAAAAAGTGTATCAGGGTGTTACCTACCCTGACGCCCCCCCACCCATATCTGTAATAATTGGCAATATTTAATAATTAGGTCACCTGTGGCCCTCCACGTAGTGTGGCCATTAAAATTCAAAAACCAGGAATCCCAAAGACTAGCGTTCAGACTCAGTCAGGTACTTAAGGAAGGGCCAGCCCAAATTCCAAAGAAAGGTAATGCAAAAGGCAACTACATGCCTGAACGTCTGGCTAATCCTATCAGCCTAAGCTGAGATACTCATCTGCTGGTTTCTTCCATGATCTTATCTCCTCAGATTGGAGCAGGGAAGGGGCCAGCCTAGCTTCCTGAGGAAGGGAGTTCCAGAAAGTGGAAGGAGCCACCAAGAAGGCTATGTCTCATGTCCTCAGCAAGTGAACCTGTGATGGTGGCGGGCCTGAGAGAAAACCTATCAAATTTATCAATGGGATGGGGGAGGAACCCTATTTTGCCAACCCTACCAAATATGCCTGTAAGCTTTACAGAGAAGACCATTATGGGAAGATGTTTGAGTTTTGTTCCTATGGTGACATTGTCATGTGCTTCTGTGACGTTTTTCTCCTTGGTTCCCATCTTTGAGTGAGAAGATGCCTCCTTCTAAAATATCTTCTGTTGTTATATTTGTTAGCCTGCTTAGTTTTCTCTTTCTCTTCTTCCAGGATCTGGAGAATCTAAGGCCAGGATCCCATTACAGCACTGAAGTGTAAAGATCTGCCAACATATTTATCTCAAGGTTGAAGGCAGTTCCTTTCTCTGGATGTTCAATGCAAGTTCCCAAGTGTGCCTCCACAGACAATAAATGATTGAGTTGCAGTGCTGTGCTTCAACACAGTCCAGCTTACATTGTGTACCCAAGGAAAGGAGCAGCTTCTCTCTCCCAGACATCATAGAATCATAGAATTGCAGAGTTGGAAGAGACCACGAGGGCCATCCAGTCCAACCCCCTTGCCACGCAGGAAATCACAATCAAAGCATCCCCGACAGATGGCCATCCAGCCTCTGTTTAAAGACCTCCAAGGAAGGAGACCCCACCACGCTCCGAGGGAGTGCGTTCCACTGCCGAACAGCTCTTACTGTCAAAAAGTTCCTCCTAATGTTGAGGTGGAATCTCTGTTCCTGGAGCTTGCACCCATTGCTCCGTGTTCCAGTCTCTGGAGCAGCAGAAAACAAGCCTGCTCCATCCTCAGAGTGACATCCCTTCAAATACTTAAACAGGGCTATCATATCGCCTCTAAACCGTCTTTTTTCCAGGCTAAACATACCCAGCTCCCTAAGTCTCTCCTCATAAGGCATTGTTTCCAGACCTTTCACCATTTTAGTTGCCCTTCTCTGGACACGCTCCAATTTGTCAATATCCTTTCTGAATTGTGGTGCCCAGAACTGGACACAGTATTCTAAGTGAGGTCTAACCAAGGCAGAATAGAGTGGCACTATTACTTCCCTTGATCTAGACACTATACTTCTATTGATACAGCCCAAAATTGCATTGGCCTTTTTAGCTGCCGCATCACACTGTTGGCTCATGTTCAACTTGTGGTCTACTAGGACTCCTAGATCCCTTTCGCACGTAGTCTCATTCAGCCAGGTCTCTCCCATCCTATATTTATGCATTTCATTTTTCCGCCCTAAATGCAGTACTTTACATTTCTCCATATTGAATTTCATTTTGTTAGCTTTGGCCCAGCTCTCCAGTCTATCCAGGTCATTCTGAATTTTGATCCTGTCCTCTAGGGTATTAGCTACTCCTCCCAATTTGGTGTCATCTGCAAATTTGATAAGTATGCCCCTAATTCCCTCATCTAAGTCATTGATAAAGATGTTGAATAGCACTGGGCCCAGGACAGAACCCTGTGGCACCCCACTGGTCACATCTTTCCAAGACGAAGAGGAGCCACTGCTGAGCACCCTTTGGGTTCGGCCGGTCAACCAATTACAAATCCATTGAACAGTTAACTTGTCTAGCCCACATTCTACAAGCTTGTTTGCAAGAATGTCATGGGGAACCTTGTCAAAGGCCTTACTGAAATCACTGGACTAACCTGATACCTGAAAGAGCAAAAGCTTCCCCTTTATCCAGCTGCTCTACACAATCCAGAACATGCCCAGGTGCAGTGGCCAGCAGATGGTCCTGCACCCAGGTACCTTCCAGCTGCTGTTATACAGCCAAAAAAGAGAGGGGGGGAAACATTGCACAGGGAGGTATTGGATACATATCTCAAGTATCGAAGTACTTACACTGTTGTAAAGCACCCAAGAATTTCTTTAAATAACCAAGAAGATTCCAGCCCTGTGTGTATGCCAAGCAATCAAGCAACTGAGAGACTTTGGAGTGAGAAGAAACTACATTTTCCTGTATTCCAGTGGCTCTTAACCTTTTCTTTACCAGGGACCCCCTTTAAATATCTTTTGTTGCCATGGACCCCAAGGCTTAACTCAAGATTTAAAACCACCACCACCACCACCACTACACCTTATTATTGCAATAATACAATTACACTATAAATTAGCCCTACCTTAAAAAGGCACTGGAGGGGAAGGAAGACTTTTCTCCTGTTTCTTCTTGCAAATTTGTGGCCGGAGCAGACTGAACAGCAATGCACAAGCCAAGCCGGCCAAGCTGGCCTTTGCCTTGGTTCCTGTCACGTGGCCACTCCACGGAATAGCCTTCACAGATCCCCTGTGAGGACATTGTGGCCCCATGGGGGTCCATGAACCACAGATTAAGAATCACTGCTGTATACTAAGCAATAAAAAAAGTTACATCATCCATGGGACAGGAATCATATAATCTCGGGCCTATAACTCTGGGCAGAAGCTTAACTTGTTCTTGCAACTTCCTTTCTGCTACAGCATGCCACATCTTCTCTGAGGGAAAAGAAAACTGCATGCCCGTGCCTAGCAACCTCCCTCATACTACAGCAGCTGGGATTTACCTACATGGCTTCTCTTTGGAGGAAACAAAGAAAAGGCATGCTGAGGCCCAGAGATTCTCTTTTAAACATCAGTCTGATGCAGCAGCAGTTCATAACCATCTCAGCTGTTGCTTTCTCTCTTTTCCCTCAAGAGGAAGGGGGGGGGACTCACAGACAATTCTTTTCCTTTATACTCCTAGTCCCTTGCTTGTTTGAATCCTACAGCTGACACTATGTGAGAGTTTTTTCTCCCTGGTTCTCACCAATCAGCAGAAAAAAAGTACAGTACTTCCAAAAATCATTTGGTAAAGGCTGCCACCACTGCTCACTCCCTCCTCTCTTTCTCTCACTGTGACACACTTGGGGAAATGTCTGTCATGAGCTGCCTGTATCCCTGCTTTTCCCTTTTCCAGGAGATAAAGTAATAATGAAGCCTTTAGACACACACCCCTCTTTCTACCCAGGGATTCCAAGTATGTATCCCAAGTACAGTAGTCAAATGACTAGGTGACTGAGGAGTTAGAAGATAATTAATTTCCTCTGGCGCCACTAAGGCTGGTGTCATCCCTCCCACCCAACAGTGTCACTTGGTGCAGTTTGGCCTTTCCACACACCCCTACTGCCACCATTGTAAATTTTATTCTAAATATTTTTTAAAGGTTCTAAAGAGCAGTACATTAGGTTTACTGGTTTGGGGGGTAAAGCTCTCCCAGGTACTAACCTTCTGTAGAACCTTACAGGCTAAAGTTTTTAAAAATGGACAGTTAACCAGAGTTACTCCAAGTGAAAGAAATCAGGTTGAAAACAAGCTCATTTTTCAACAACAAAAAAACCCACAATTATTTCTTTATTTAAAAGACAGAAAATAATAGCAGTAGAAACCAACAGAACCATCTATCTGCAATGCAAGGTGTTAACATCAGTTTCTCAAAGAAAAAAAATGAGGGGGAACAATAACATAGATGCTAAAAACCCTACTCCTGAGCAATCTAAGGGGGAAGAGGGGTGCAGCTAAGCTTAAGGGCCTGCAGACTAAGACACACATGGAGTTTCTCATCCTCTGATGCAATGAAGATTCCAGGTCTTCTGAGGAGAGCTTCTGGAAAGGAAAAAGAGAGAAGGATTCTCTCCCATTCTGGCATCCCATTCTATCCCTTTTCTAACTTGGGGGCTATCACCTGGAGTGAAAGTGGCACCTCTCGGCAGGGAATGTTATTCTGTTGGAGGGTTAGAAAGGTCCCATGTGATGAGTGCAAAGCTTATGGCTTGTGTGCAAAGGGCAGATGTGAATGTGACCTTTGCCTTTTACCCTCTGGGCACTGGTAATAACTCTTAGATGGTCTGGGGGACAAACAGTGGGGGATGCACACATGAGACAATGCCAATCAAGTATAGACATTTGCCCTGTTTAGGATTGCCTAATATCTCTGGAAACTGCACAATATTTTACAGTCGAGTGTACTAGTCTGAGACAGTTTGCAAGGGCCTCCATACAGTGGAGAAAAACTAAACAATTAAGCATTGATTGCTCTCAGTCAGACCACTACCTTGTCAGCAGGAGGGAGAGAAATTCCAGTTTGAACTTTAAAATGCAGCCTGACAAGATGGAAGGAATCAAGGCATTTCACATCCCTACCCCTCCAATATGTCTCTTTCAATGTGTGTAAACTCTGGCAAGAAGCAGCTCCCTGCCTAAAGAATCAAAGTCTATTTCAATTTATATTTATTGAGCCTAATTTGTAACAAAGGGCTACATCACACATGCTGCAGGAATCATATGATCACAGAGCAACTTCTCCAAGCAAAAGCTTGTGTGTGTGAACACACACACATGCACCGTCAAGTCACCTGTCGACATGGCAACCCCATGAATTTCATAGGGTTTTTATATGCAAGGAATACTCAGAGGTGGATTTGCCAGTTCCTTTGTCTGAAATACAGCCTACAGAACCTGGTTTCATTGATGATCCCATCCATGTACTAACCAGGACTGGCCCTGCTCAGCTTCCAGGATCACTCATGATCTTGTCTCTTTGGGGTATTTAGTCATTACTGTAAACTAATTCATTCACAGCATTGCAAGCAATACCATTTGACAAGCTGTAAAAAACAGAAGACACAAAACATCAGCCTAAACTGGGTGACTCGTTTATTCACACACATGAAGGGGGGGGGTGTCAGCAGGTACTTCTCCACCATTATTGGATAAACACAGCGATTTGCCATTTTGTACCTCCTTGAGTGAGGTCAGAGGACCAGGAACCTTTGGCAGGTTGCTAGTCTATAATCCCTTTAATAAGCTTGATTGGCTGATTCACTGTCATGACTATAATGGCTCCATTGACTAGCTGTGACTTGTTGAACCTTTACCAATATGGCCAGCCATGCCATCGTAATGTCTGCCTCCTTACAGAGCTCTTGGACAACAGAAAGAATATTGGCAGCTGCCATTATCAATGCTTCACCTGTCAGTTATGCCTATACAAGCAGATGAGCCTGTTCCTTTTACCTTTCTGATCACTGGCATCAAATAAAACCTTCTACACCTGGAGCAGTTTATTGGCGTGTATTTTTTTTTCTTGATTCTACCTCCTTCTTGTGTTGTTAGAGTAACTTAGTTTGCTGTTAAATAAAACCACTATCAAACATAAATATTTATGTCTTTGAAGATGTCAGATACTTTAATTAGGAACTACACCTATAACTGGATTGGACTTAATTGAATCTTTGAGCCAGACAAAGCCAAAGACTTTAATGGTCTCTAACACAAATATATTTGATTGGTGGTGAAGATTCTCCTTTCGACAGTCTTTTTGTCTTAAAGGACTTAGCACTAGTAAAGCAACTAAAGGAGCCATTATACAGGGGGAAATGATCAGGGGTTTTTTCCCCCCAAAGAATAGGACCCCCCCCTCCTCAAACTGGAAAGAAATGTTAGATCCCACATTTCACCTTGTTTGTTGTTTGTCGATGGATTCCCAGAGAATAATGATTTTCAATGCCAATTCCAGAAAGGTATTTTATGGGATTTTATTGCATATCTCTCTGTTTTATTAAGGAAATGAAGGATTAAGAAACAGGTAAAGTGCAGAACTCATGTGAACTGGATTTAATGCCTGAATCCCAGTACTACCCGAAGTCCTATCTCTTGTTTACTTTGCAGCCCTGTTTGCATGAGCATAGTCCTGTCACTAGCATACCTCCAGCAAAGATGTTGGGGGTGACAAGGTTTGGTCAATGCTTGGCCAGTCATTCTAAGATATGGCTAATAAGTAGTGACAATACTTAATCACACTTTGCAGCTCAATCTTGTCTGTTGTCCATCTCCTTTGTCTCACTCCAGTAGGCACTGTCCATGTAAACTTCTTCCATAGTAGGAGGCCTTGTCTAGATGGGCTAATTACCTCATCTTGCCCCCATCTTAGAGTCCTGCAGTCCAAACAAAGCAGGGCTTTTTCCCGTTTTATCCCCAGGCAGTCCTCATGAACTCCCAAGGTAAAGATGGAGCAAAGAAGGAGGGAAGATGAGGTACAGCCTATTAAACTGTTTAAGAAAATACCTGGGGAAAACTACCTTATCTAGGGGGGGAAATGGATTGGGCTCCATGGGATGGCAGGAGTCTCTACTGGCCCGCCTCTACAGCTGCCATCCATGTTGTCCTTTCTGAAGCCAGGAAGGAGGCCTGCAGCATGTGATCAAGGCTGGTCACATGCAGGGGCCTTGCTCGTGTGTTGTGGGCCCCCTTCCTGGCTTTGGAGAGTACGATACAGATGGAAACAGCAGGGGCTGTAGATATGGGATAGTGCGTCCATATGAACTCCTGACCCTGTTTTGCAGGTAATGGGGGAACAATAGGCCTGATCCAGAGGCAGAATACACCAGCGGGAAAGTTATATATTCTAGCCAGTGTAGATGAGCCGTAAGTCTAATCATGGAAGACTAACTAAGACTAAATAAACTATGACTAACTAAGATGCTGTACACAATCCCCATACCAGTTTGGTTCAGACTCAGAGTCCAATTCAGTAATCTGGATCTTGGTCCAATTTGTTCTGGATCAATCTGGGTCTAATTTGATTCAGACCCTGAATCCAAATTGAGATTCAGAAATTTGAAATAACCAGTTCTCACCCACTGACTTGCATTGGGGGACCAAAATGGCCATTAACATTTTTTTCCATACATCTACATAAAATTTGGAAAGTCAGTAAACCGTAAAGAGGGAATTAACACAGCCAAATTTCAAATGGATAGATTCATGATGCTTTGTGGTAGGTACCTGCAAAGTTTTCATTTTTTTAAAAAATGTTCATTTTTGGTAATTCACCTGTGCAGAAAATGCTGCTGCTTGACAAAACAGCCATGTGTCAATTTCATGCCAAACAAATTCCCAACTACAGGATTTTTCTGCACAGATAATATTATTTTATCTCCTATGCAGAAAAAAAGTGTTTTCTGCTCAAAACAACCATGTGTAATTTTTGCATAGAATAAATCATTAAGTGCAAAGATTCTCATCAGGATTCAAGAGTTTTTGAAATTTAAGAAGCATGGGGTTAGTTGTTTTTTTATACTTTTCACCATTTTTGAATATTTTTCCATCTCAGCTATGACATTGAGGGGATCCCTATTCTCTACAATCTGCACAAAAACAGAGCAATGACAGTTGGGCATCAGGCACAGAGCAGAAGCTCTTAGCAGAGGTGAGCAGGCACACAGTCAGAGAGGCAGGCAGAGAGGAAGAACATCCGTCTTTGGATCTTCTTAAGGCAATGTGGCACACATACATCATCAGCCAGCTGTTGGAATTTAACTGATGATCAGATATGATAATGACAATGATAATGAAATGGTAACTTGAGGATAAGGTACGTTTGGTGAAATCCAAAGATGCAGCATAAGGATGTACTAGGTGACGAGAAGATGCTTTGCCAGAAACCCAAATGATGAGATCCCCTTAATACTCCTTAAAGGATTTAGAGATCTGAACTGGAACTGAACTGGAAACTTCTATCTCATGGCCCCACACTTCCCACACCCATCTGCTCCAAGCCAAACTGAAGAGGTTGTCTGTGCCTTTTTCCACCAAGGCAACAGTTGAGGCAAGTGACTTGGACTGAGGGTGGGGCTAAGGCTGTGAGGCTTCATTTTGCCGGTGTCCTCCTTACCATCAGCCAGCTCCAAGCCAAACTGGAGAGGCTGCCTGTGCCTTTTGTTTCCCCACCAAGGCAACAGTTGAGGCAAGGAACTTGGACTGAGGATGGGGCTAAGGCTGTGAGGCTTTATTTTGCCTGTGTCCTTCTAACCATCACCCAGCTCCAAGCCAAACTGAGGAGGCTGTCTGGGCCTTTTTTTACCAACTTCGACTTATATTTTGGCTACTATTTAAGGAGTCTTGATAGATTGGCCTTCAGCTGTTTAAGGGGATTATAAGGTATTGGTGGGATGGAGGCTCTCAAGTTACATCAGGACATATGTCCATTAATCGACGATTCTGGGAAGAAGTTGGATGTTTTCATCAGAGCGACAATTCAAGTTGTGCAGGGCAATGGAAGATATGGCATTAGCAGGGTGAAAGGTCATTATAGAGGAAGATGTGATAGATGCTTGATATCCATCTCACCTTCCATTCACCCTGCTACTCTAAAAGATCAGGTGAGCATGCCTAACCAACCACTGAACCTATGCTCCTATGTAATGCCAGGTCAGTGAAGAATAAGTCCCATATTATCTATCACTTACTGATAGATCATAGTGCTGACCTGGCATGTATCACAGAGACCTGGCTAGGAGCAGATAGTGTTGTAACCTGGGCTCAGGCCTTTCCAGCCGGGTATTCCATCAATGAGCAGATAAGGGAAAGCGGGTGGGGGGGTGTAGCCATGGTCCATAAAAATAACCTTGCTTTGGCCAGGATACCTATCCGTGCATTAGACTACATCAAGTCTAATATACGGATAGGCTTGAAGACCAGGGAGAGTCTGGGGATTCTGTTGGTTTACCGTCCACCCGTAACTTAACAGACTCCCTAGCCAAGTTGATACAACTAGTCTCGGAGCTGGTGTTGGAGTCCCCTAGCCTATTAGTTCTGGGTGACCTCACATCCCCCTCAAGGCTGGTTTGACTGATCTTACTGGTGTGGCTCGGGAGTTCATAGATTCCATGACAAACATGGGCCTCTCCCAGATAGTCTCTGAGCCCACACATTGCACAGGTCATGCCTTGATGTGGTCTTCTTCACGGATCAGGCACATCCATGGGTGGAGTTAATTAGCATCTCTGCATTGTCATGGACGGATCATTTCCTGGTTAAGGTTGGACTGAAGGCCACCATCCCTCCCTCTAGGGGTGGAGGACCAATTAGAATGGTCTGCCCTCGAAGGCTAATGGAACCCATTAGATTCTAAGAAGCCCTAGGGGGGTTCTATGGTTGGTAATGCCGGAGATTCTGTTGAAGCTCAAGTTAATATGTGGAATAACAACTTTACCAGAGCTGTAGACATGATTGCTCCCAAGCGTCCTTTCCAACCCAGAAAAAAAATGTAATCCATGGTTTACTGAAGATCTTAAACAAATGAAGCAGGTTGGACAACAACTAGAGCACCGTTGGCTGAAGTCTCAACTCTTATCTGACAAGACACTTCATTGGACTTTTCTTAGGTCCTATCAAGTGGCAATAGATGCAGCTAAAAATCTTTCTATTATGCATCTATTGCATCTGTGAAATCCCATCCAGCTGAGCTGTTCAGGGTGGTGAGGAACTTAACTTAATTGCCTCCCACCCAGAACCCTCTATTAGAACCAACTACAGATTGCTGTGATGTTTTTAATGATTACTTCACAGATAAAATCTCTCGAATAAGAGCTGATTTGGATGCCAACTTTAAGTCAGTAGCAACTAGAGAGGTATCCAGCGCCTCCACCATTACTTTTAGACTGGATCAATTTGAGTCAGTAAGTACTGAGGATGTGGACAAGCTCCTAAGTAGTTTGAAAAAGATGACCTGCCCTCTCAACCCTTGCCCAACTTGGCTGGCAGTCCAGGGGGGTGATACAATTAAGCTGATGCTGGAAAATGTAATTAATGCATCCTTCAGGGAGGGGTCCCTGCCCTCTTGTCTTAAGGAGGCAGTGGTTAGACCACTCTTTAAAAAAAACCTTCCCTGGACCCCCTGGACAGAAATAATTATAGGCCTGTCTCACTGCTGCCATTTTTGAGCAAGGTGATTGAGAGGGCAGTTTCCAATCAACTACAAGTTGTCTTGGAGGTAACCGATTTTCTGGATCCATTTCAAACTGGATTCAGGATGGGATACGGAGTTGAGACTGCCATGGTCGCCTTAGTTGATGATCTCCATCTGAGCATTGATAGGGGAAGTGTGACCCTGTTACCCAAAATTCTCCTTGGAAAATTCCAAGAAAATATCGAGTTTCTAATATGTTGGGGTAATTAGCAGCAACCCGACTTTAGCTATGTGAAAGGGGTAGCAAGGGGACCTTGAAACCTGTGTCTACCAGTACTAGTCTGGATGGAATATACACACAAGTGAAATTAAGTATGGTTTTTATTAAAGAGTTCAAAAATAGCACCACACACACACACACATTCACAGAGAAAAAGCATTCACACAAGGCTATAGTAAAAGCAGCAAGAAACCTTGGGATAGAGGGTAGCAAGTGGTTCCGGTCCTACCTCTCAGGTAGGTTCCAGATGGTGTCGCTTGGGGACAGTTGTTCAGCCAAGAGGGAGCTCAAATTGGGTGTCCCTCAAGGTGCAGTTCTGTCCCCAATGCTATTTAACATGTACATGAAGCCACTGGGTGAGATCATCCACTGGGGGAGGGGTGTTATCAGTACGCTGATGACAACCAAATATATTTCTCTATGTCTCAGACTGATACAGTGGTTAAGGATGGCATCTCTCCTCTGAATGCCTGTCTTGGGACGGTAATGGACTGGAAGAGGGAAAAGTGCTCTGGCTGGTCTGGCCATTCATGCTGCATTCACTTGAGTACCATGATGCAAAGTTTAAAATGCTGGCAATGCCGGCATTAAAGTGCCACAGGGAATCTATTGATGGCTTAAGCTGTCGATCAAATATGACAGGATTTTAACAAGACATAAGCATGAAAGGGTGACATTGTGTGGTATGCGTGCCCTTTCATGTTTATGTGGCATTGTTATGATGCTGTATTTGGTGTGGTGACAACATCCTCAGACTACATTCCATCTCAAGGGTTGCTGCTCCACAGCCAATGCCACTGCTACCACTATGGAAAATGGCCACTGCCACTGCTGCAAGCCCTCAGGCCTACCGTGCTGCTGCTGCCAGAGCTGGAGAAGGAGCTGGAATAGGAGCACAAGCACAAGGCTTCGCTGGCTGAGAAGGAGTTGGCAGCAGTGGCTGCAACAAGTCACAGCAACAAATAAGACAGGAGGCAGCCTTGTCAAAGGAGAGGGGGGGGAGTGATTTTCCACTTGCTTACTCATGAGTAAACCTCCCCCTCCCCAGTGAGCAGCCCAGAAGGAAGGCACAGAGCAGGGATTGTACACACCTGCACATACACACAAACACCTCTCTCACACACACCCATCTCTCTCTCACACACACACATACGCAAACACCTCTCTCACATACATACATGCATCTCTCTCTCACACACACACACGCACACGCACACAGGTGTGTGCTGAAGCCCCTTCCCACTGCCCTTGCCCTCCTCCTGCCGCCACTATCCCACCTACTTGCCCTGGCTCTCTCCTCTTCCTGTCCCCTGTGCCGTTCCATCCATTGGCCCTGGAGACCCACTCACCCTCCACCCACTCTCCTTTTGTCCCCCCATCCCATCTCCTCTCACCCTAGTGAGTGAGTGAACACTCATGTGGCTGGGTGCAACTTCCACACTAGTTTGATTTCTTCCCAGTGACCAAAGATTTGGCCACTGATTAAGCCTAACTTAACTGAACACAGATCAAGATGAACACCAGTGATATCAAAGTCCCTCTTTAAAATGGCATAGCGCAGCAATGGAGGCAGCCACAAACAGCCACTGAATAATCAAATCCACAAAAGTTTAACCTGCAAATGTGGAGTATATTTGGAAAATCTATGAACATTGGCCTATATTTAATTATAAGCCCCAACTACAGTAAACATATTGAATCAATGGAGCTTATGTAGTATTGACTTACCAAGTTGCCATTGATTCAGTTGTGACTAACAATCAGATTTAGGTTATTGGCAAGAACATGTGGTGTACATGTCTACAACAAAATACATATCTGTAACAATAGTACTGTCTCCCAAATGCATTAAATACACTTTTGTTAATTGGGATACTCATATGAAAACGCACACAAAAATATTCACAGCCTTTTTTTTTTCATATGAAAAACTAAACAAGCCATCAATGCACAGAACTGGTACTTCAAGGAAATGCGAAAAGGAGAATAACTGTGGAAATGGACTTGGTACATCTGCATCCCTAATGTGCGTATGATTACCATGCTTATGAAGGGCTTATATTTTGTCTGTGCTGGTGATGGCTGCCTGCTCAAACAGGCCATCTGATAAGGATGGCAGAGACAATCTCAGCTTTTGAGTCATCCAAGAGAAGGCCAGCATCTATGGGTGCAAAGGAGCCACCAAACCCAGGGCATTTTTTGTGCACTGACCCTGACTGACATCTATTAGGTGCAAGTTACAAGGGAAAATCCTTGGAGACACCACCACATCTGCAGAAGAATGTCCTATAATTCCGTAAAGGCTCTCTACTCCTGTATTATTTAACACCATAAGGTTCTTCCTCCTCCTCCTCCTCCTCCTTCTTCTTCTAGTCTTTTTGTGCTCACAGATGTTTTAATTACCAAGAAAATGGAGCAGATTATTCTGCCCATATGTCTCCATTCCACATAAATAAGGATTGTTGCTGGCCCAGTGTAGTTTCATGGGACTGTCAACGATTCCACAGACACTAAAGCTGTCGGTGCAGATAAGCATCTTCTCCCCTTCAGCGAGCATGCTAATTTAGGGACACCAAGCCTGATATGCCATGAAAACATGCCATCTAGGAACAGTTATGTGCATGCTGCAGCCAAAAAAAAAAAGAAAAAAAAGGGAAAACTGTGGGGGTGGGGGGAGAGAACTTTGCCCAGGAAATTGGGAGTTTGCTTGAATTAAAACAGGAAAGAATATGGAAGACAGTGTGTAACAGGATATAAAAGTAAGAGTGTGTAAACGTAGATGTGCTTAGCAGGTACATGGCATGTGTCCAGTTTGGACTCCAGCATCTTCAGCATCAAGAATGTTGTGTAGGAGGGGTGGGAAAAGACCTTTCCAAGGCTAAAGAGCTGCTCTCTAGCAGGAAGTCTTCATGCTTAACATTCAGGTTTATCCTACAAGCCTCTTGCCATGTGTTGATTATTAAAATTGTATGATTGCTATTCCCTGACAGTGCTATTTTTGTATTTTTCTGTTCAGTACTGTATTTTGTCTTGAATTTGTTGTTATTATTTTAAAAAGCAGACCCAAAAATGCTTCATATTAAATGATAACAAATAACAACTTAGATGGTAATGGCAGGAAGAAAAAGGCCATGGGTGTTACAGCCATGAAGAAGACAAAGACACTAGAGAACTAGAGGCTACTCAGAGTCAGCAGGTTTTCTCTACTTTCCATTGCCTCTGTTGCATAACCCTGGGAGAAATGCAACTGTTAGTAGCAGGATTCTAACCAAAAAGTTTAGAATTGCTCTGGGAGGTATATTTAATCCACCTGAGACATAAAATGACACATTACATCAAATGCCTTAATTGTGTTTAAAAGTGTTGCAATTGCTGCTTGGAAAGTTATGTTTAAAAAGGTATGTGGTTCTGTTATAGTACCAAGGTTCAGGAAACTGATTTGTAACTGTTCTGCAAAAGTTACCTTTTTACTTTCCCAGTTCTCAAAATTAACCATAATATGTACTTTAAGTTATTTTTAATTGCACAGAGCTTGCTAAAATGGACAAACTGACAGTTTTTATTAGAGAAAAAACTTTGAGTAGTTTTAAGAAGGATTGGGGGCTATTGATGGACTGTTTGAAAGAATATTGCTGGAAATGATCAGTAATGGGTTTTGAAGGTAAGTAGGCTCATGTAGAGGAACAAGTTAATTAATGTAGAGGAAGTGAAATACTAGAATACCTATGTTCATCAGTAAGAAAGTTGGAAGTCATTACCATCCCCCCTTTTTTTATCACTGTTGTTTGTTTTTGTTAGGTATTTGTAGTGTTGCTAGTTTGTATTTTTCTCTCTCTCCTGATGTAGTTTTATGTATAAAAATGTGAGTTTTTTCTCTTTTTAATAAAGAGAATTTTTAATAATAGTTTTAATATGCAACACTTTCATCCCATCTACCTCAATGTCACCTCAACATCCACAACAGAGCAGAAGGTGGCAGCATGGTGCACAGCCTGAGCCAAAACTTCAACCCCATGATATTCCTCCTCCACCATTTAGTGAGACCACATCTTTTAAGTGTAAAAGTAACTAAATGTTACAGTTATGCTGCAATGTGTCTTCCATTAATCCTGAATGGGAATAGAATATATTATACTCTAGTCACTAGGAAATTAATGAATAGCAAGTAACCAACTATTTGCGACTAATTACTTCAAAAGCTGGATATTCCAGACTGATACTTCTCAACTAAAACTCTCTCCCTTCTTGGTGGCACGGGGTAAGAAGTCTTTCCATTTCTTATCCAGCTGCATCTCCTAGAATCTATGGTTTGATGTCCTATCTTTCCTGAGGTACCAATCTTATTTTGGTAGCAATAAAAATTAAATGAAATGAAAAATAAATCTGAAGGCATTAAGCAATATATACAAGCATACTTTGTCAATAGAAGGAAGAAAAACATTCAACTGAAAAATGTCCATAAAAATGTGCACCTTTTGTAAAATATGATTAGAAATATGCATAGATTTCCATGCATGGAAAAAAAATCTCCCAGGTGAAGATCCTATGCACATTTAGTGCAAAAATTCAGTCGGCCGCTGTATCCACGGATTCCACATCCATGGAGTCAACCATCCACGGCTTAAAAATATTTTAAAAAATAAGAAAAATGCAAAAAGCAAACCTTGGTTTTGCCATTTTATATAAGGGAATCCATTTTACGATGCCATTGTATATCATAGAATCATAGAGTTGGAAGAGACCATGAGGGCCACCCAGTCCAAACCCCTGCCCTACAGGAATACACAATCAAAGCACTTTCAACCAATGGTCATCCAGCCTCTGTTTAAAAACCTCCAAAGAAGGAGACTCCTCCACACTCTGAAGCAGTGTATTTCACTGTTGAACCACTTTTACCTTCATGAAGTTCTTTCTAATATTTAGGTGGAATCTCTTTGTTGGGCGCAATTATAATGGGACTTGAGCATCCATGGAGTTTGGTACCCTAGGGGGTTCTGGCACCAAACTCCAGAGGATACCAAGGTCTCATTGTATATATCAAAGTAGTTACCTTGGAACCTAGTAGTTACCACAATTGTGTAACCAATTGCGAGGAGGGGACCAAGATCCTGAGCTCATCCATTGGACCACAGTTAAATACCTCTCCCCTCACCAAGTCAGAAATGAGAGACAGGATTTTGTCTGTGCTTGCTGAATGATTACCTTTATCTGTAACCACTTGCATAACTTTTTTTTTTCATGTTAGCCTTGTAGTCCAACAGGATTGCAGTGAAAATACAGACCTGAGACAGAATGAGTTTTGACGTGGAAACTAGAGGACCTGAACAAGTTTGAGTTTTGCTGATTTACACATCACTACTACTGTTGAATGAAGCACAAATTAAGGAGGTAATAATTAAACCAGCAAGTTCCAGGTTTTGGAATAATCACCAATAGGTCAGGACGAAAAGCTTTCATTGTTGGCTCAAAGTCTTAATGGCTTCTAATTCGACCCAGGTTCATAGGGCTTAATGCAATTGTAGGGAACATCTTATGTACAAGAAATTACTTATGTTCTCTTAACAGCCTCCCATGCCCCCAAAATAAGGTAGATTATTAAGAAGGTTAGTACAGGGCAACAATTATGAGTTTTGATTTGAATTCCGGGTCCTTGGCCAGTGGCCCATTGGCTACATCAGTCCCATTAATGCTTAGTTCTCAGTCATGCAACATAGCCTACATCATGTCAGACAAGTTGGGGGCTTACATGATACAGTTGTTTTCTGTAGCCTGCCCCAACCAACCAACACCCACCAACCCTAGGCATCATGATCCTGATAAACATGTAAGGATCAGGAAAAGACCAGGTCAAAATACTTTCCTCTGTGTGTGTGTGTTTGTATCTCAGACTTTTAAACAGAATTATCAACAGTAGTGGTTCTCAAACTTTGATCCTTGACAGATTTTGAACTTTAGCTCCCAGAATTGCATTCCATGAGTCTGATTAGCTGGGGTTTGGCATTTTGCATTTTAAAGTGCAAAAGTTCTTGAGAACCAAAGGCATGAGAATACTGATCTAGAGAATTGTTTATCTGCTTTTGTTCACAATTTCATTGCCATCACATTTTCCCCTGCTGTTTTTAGTGTTAGCATGTACATCATGCATGTAAAACACAGAGGCACAATTACAAACATATCAAGTTGCCCTATGTTCAATCAGACTTTCATTTAACCTAGATCAGTATTGTGATCTCCATGTTTCAGTTACTGCCCAAGCTCACAAGGCCAGTTTTTATCCCAGCCATGATAAATGGGAGTCTTTTACTGCAGACTCTAAGGATTAAGCCAGGGCCTTAATGCGCTTCACCACTGAGAGATCCTCTCTTATCTTAGTCAACAAATGACTAAGCATATATCATAGAATCATAGAGTTGGAAGAGACCACAAGGGCCATCCAGTCCAACCCCCTGCCATGCAGGAATACTCAATCTAATCATTTGCGGCTGATGGCCATCCAGCCTCTGCTTAAAAACCTCCAAAGAAGGAGACTCTACCACCCTCCAAGGCAGTGCATTCCATCTTCAGCAGGGCTTCCTTCCACCATTTCCACGCCAGGGCTGCTAGCCTCCTTTGGCTCCAACTGCAACCTGTTATCTTGACTTTCCTCTTCCCCTTCCTCACCTGAAGAGGCCTCCGCCAGGTAGGACATAACAGCCGGCTGGTATCTTCTGTGTCAGTGGCACAATGAATCCACCCCATGTTTTTGTCTGCACTTTGGAAGTCCTATTCAAGGTGCTGAACCCTATCTGCAAAATAGTTTCAGGACCCTAGATATTTCCTTTACAGGTCACCCTAAGACCCAGGGTGGATTTACTGATAGGGGAAGCACCAAATGCTGTTGCCTCCATATTCTGTGAATTGCTGGCTGTGATGGAAGAGCCTGCTAATCTTACCTGGAGCAAAATTCCGATTATTTTAGCAAGATGACATCAGCAGTTTTCACAGATGGAATAAACTGGGTTGAGGTTGATCATGAATTCAGGTTCTTTGTTTCATTCAAGCAGTGTAGGCACTCACAGATGCTTTTGAATACATTTTCACATTCTAGATTTTGCAAAGAAATATTAGAGTAAGGAACACAAGTGATGGTTTGGGAAACAGCAAAAAAACAGAGCTGGCCTACACTTTTAATTTAATTGTCAGTAATTAAACACACTTTTCTGTGTACTCAAGAAGCAGAACAAGCATTATTTTGGTCTCTTTGTGTTCTCTGCTACATTAAAAAACACTATGTGATTCAGAAATTGCATGGAGCATAAAGTTATGGTTTATCAAGATGTGACCTGCCAAGTTACTCCTCCTTTTCTTTCTCTGGCATATCTGTGAAAAGGAGTTTGGTACCACCTATTTCCACTTTTGATTAATCACAGCTTGCTGTGTCATCCAAACCCATCCAGCTATGTTTAGTCTTAACTAAAGATGGACAAAGCATGGTTCTCCAGATTCCCTACATTACTCACTGCAATTCCCAACATTCCTTGCTTTGGCTATATAGCTAGGAGTCATAGGAATTGTAATCTATCAACATCTGGAGGGCTAGACTTTTCCTACCCTAATCTTAACTATGATTAGTTTCAAACAAGCAAACTTCAAACCATAGTCACTGAAACTGATGTGTTTGAACTAAGCATGGCTAAAATGGAACACTGTTCCAGGTTTATATTACATTTTAAGTTGTTGTTTCTCAAATGTAGATGAGAAAGCCTCTAAACCATTCCTTCTTGCCTCATAGGAGAATGGAGGGAGTAGGTCAACACAGTGAGAACCTAAGCTCATCCACATCTTGTTAATCATCATTTTGCATGATTAAACTATGTGAAACAGACACCCTGTTGCTACACATGTGACTTCTACTGAATTTCTGCAAATACTGCATTGTTGCCATGATGTCATATGCCATTCTATCTTTCATATAGGAACACTGTTTTCAAAAATAAACAAACCAAGATTTATTTATTTCATGCTTACTTTTATTTAAAGCCCACTTCAAAGCTTTCATGTGGCTCTAATGTTTTGAGTAAGTTTTACTCATTTTTCTTTTGAAGAAGGAAAGAAATGCCAACATTTTATTTGTGCATTCATTCATTCATTTTGAAAAATAAAATTGACCTGATACTTCAAAGGACAAAACAATAAAGTTACAATTTTGTATTCAAAACTTAAAACAGAGGACTGGCAGCCTGTTCAGGAGTTATAAGATTGGGATTTGCATTTACAGTCATTAACAACCAGACGTGACTTCCCAAAGCTACCTTTGCAGTCTGGCAACCCTACAACCAGAAGCTTTTCTGAGGTGCTGCAGACTGGGGTTCTGGGAAACAAAGTCTGCGGTACTGTCCCAGTCACAGGACATAGGGAAGCCATTGCAGTAGGACCCCATAGGATCTCTCCAGCTGCCTACTCTCATCATGCCCTGTGACCAATGTGCAGTGCCTTGGAATCCTTTTGGTTGGGGCACTACCTGGCTGAAAATCTAGGTTTATGGAGGGTGATATCAGCTGTACCTATGATGACAGAGCTCCATTGTTATAATTATGTCTAATGATACAGGATATTGTCCAAGATATCTCCCCCCTCATTCTGCTAAATATACCACCCCAAACCCCCAAAACAATTGTAATTGATTCATAATTGAAATGTAGGAATTCAGATTTACTAGAGGCATCTGTGGAGGACAGGACACACCCACCAAATTTATCCAATTATTTAGCCTGGCCGCCTCTCCACCTACACTGCCACCTTTCTTCCAGATTCCCCTTATCCCTTCTTTGGACTATGGTCTGACTTTCTGTTGATATTAACTGTGATTGTGTGAACTCAGTTGGTATGCGTGCTTAATGTCAGTGAGGGAAAGAATTCATGAGGAGTCTGGACATCATTAAAAAAAAACACAAAGATTGGTGGATTAACTGGATGTCTGTAACAGTAATTTTTCAATACTGTGCCTCCAACTTTGTTACTTGCTAAATAACTCTCAGTCCCACTTTGTGGTGACCATTACCTATATCAGATAATATTCTTGGAACCCTTAAAAATAAAACCAGAAACTACCAGACTCAATCACTCTTTCTTATACTCTTAATTTTCACTCACTATAATCCATTCATCCTCAGCACTCTCTCAAGCACAGACCATACTTCACATAGTCATTGCTCAACTGTACTCAAAAGCATCCCAACAACAACTGCAACTGACTCTCTCAACTGTCATATACATCTTTCAAAACTCCTGAAAACCCCTCAATAACAGTTTCTTGCTCTGGGACTGGCTCCCTCATGCTCTCTTCCAATTCACTCAGGAGCATTCCATCAACTGCTCATCACAACATCTCCATCAAGTTTCTTATAGATTTTATCCACTTGCTCTAAAGATGTAGGGAATCAAATCTTTCACTTTGAGTAAAATGAATTTATTACTGAATTGTATATAGATTTTAACATCCTTAATCATCTTTTTTAGGTCCATTTTGATGACAGCTTTGTGAGACAGATAAAAATTGTTCCCAGTGAATATATCAGGAAAGTGAGATTATGGTTGGAATCCTCCACTGAGTGGATGTATGTGTGGATGGAACTACAACTCTATAGCTACATCTCCTAATGATACACCCCCCAAAACCACATTTTAAGTAAAGCAGCCTCCTGCCCCCCCCCCAATACAGACATTTCTGTGTCATTGGAAAGCAGGTAGAGGATCAGCAGAGATGTATTGTTATTTTCCTGTATTTAGATATACTGCAACAGGTATCTGTAAAGACTTCAACAAGGATATTACATTCACATGAGGACCAAGAAAGGATGAGCTTAATCCTTCCTTGACTGATCCATTAATGGAGAACGGTTACAGCATTCCATAGAGCTCTGCCCATTGAAGGTCAACTGCAGCTGCTCCTATGCACTGAGGCTAGCATTACAGACATGCAAAATTACTTATGCAATATTCAGTACCAACAATTCAAGGACTTGAAAATCACTTTATTTCCCCTGATTTCAACTTAGAAAAAAGAACATACTTAAAGCTGTAGCAATAGGTAGCAACTGCTGCTATTTTTAGTACTGCAGCTACTACAACTAGTAGTACTATTACCAATAGCAATATCAAGAATGAAGAGAAGAAGTAGCACTCTCTCTCTCGCTCTCGCTCTCTCTAGCTGCAGCTTCAGCCTCTGGAGCTAGGCGTACAGGAGTGAGGCGAACAGGAGAGAGGATAACAGGGGTGTTTGGCATGGGTGTGGTGGAAGAGGCAGCATAAGGTAAGCTTGTGGGTGTTGAATAGCAAACTCTTCAGCCCCAGAGAGTTTGTTGGGCTAATGCTAGTGTGCTTGATTGGGTCAAGGCTGTTTGTTTGTGTGGACTGAGTATCAGCTTGCCTGGGGGAGGGGCTCATTAGCATTTGTTTGGTGAGCTGCTTCTCTTGAGAGCAAGGGCCATGGGATGTGGTTTCAGGGAAGTGGACTTCTGGCAAGAAATGGGCTGCACCTCGCAGCAGTTATTAGGAATGTTTTTGCAAGAGTCTGAAAGATCTTATCAGGAGGGCTTTAAACTGAGTTGTATGGGGGAGGGAGACAGAACTCTTGAAGGCAGGAGTTCATCAAGTGCTGGAGATAATAGCCCAAATGTTACACAGAGTACAAGGCAAATGACACAATAGAGACTACTGAAAGGAAAGTAGGTAGTAGGTCAGAGGCAGAGGGAGAAGCTAGCAGCCAGTAACTCTCTCTATATAGCTGCAGCTTCAGTGTCTGGAGCTCGGCGTACAGGAGCGAGGCCAACAGGTGTGTTTGGTGTGGGTGCTTGAAGGGGAGACACAGAGTTCTGTTCTGAGGGGGAAGGGCTTCTGCTGAGCTATTTAGGGGCAGAGTTAAAAGCCACTAGCTCTTTATAACTGCTGCTGCAATCTTTCCAAGTTAATCATAGAAAATCAGCGGTAAGTGCTTTTTGGCCTGTGCAGTTCTAACATAACGGACATGGGAGCTCTTCTGAGAAACAAGGCCAATGGGCATTGGGTGGAGAGGATACTAGAGGAGTTTGGACAGGTAAGCCTAAAGTTCTCTTTCAGTGACTACTTAAGAAGACTGAATATGGCCAGTGAGGGAGCTGCTGCAGTCACCTGCAACACTTGCAGGATGTCCATCTTCTTGCCAGAGGAGCTGGGGAGCTATATCTTCAGCAAGTTGGTGGCCCTGCTGGAAGAGAAGCTCAAGTATCTTGAGGACAGGGTATCTACTCTTTTGAATATTAGGGAGCAAGAAGTTTTCTTGGAAATAGTGGAGAAGACCATCCTGGAAACGGAACGCAACAGGGAGGTGTCTACGGAGGAGGCCATTACCCATACACAGGAAATAAACGCTTGGAGGAATGTGACACAGAGAAGTAGAAAGGCCAGGGCTCATTTAGCCAGCTTGAAGCTACAGAATCAATTTGAAGCTCTCTCTCTTTCAAAAAAGGAAGAGCAGCAGTGCCAGGGCTCAGGGAACATACAGGAAACCTTGGTTAGATCCAAAACATGCAGTGGCCTCTGCCAAGACTCAAAGGAGGAGAAGGGTGGTGGTGGTAGGGGATTCCCTGTTGCGAGGAATAGAAACAATAGTCTGCAGGCCTGACAAAATGTCTCGGGAGGTATGCTGTCTACCTGGGGCAAAAATTCAAGATGTAACAGAGAAGCTGACAAGACTCGTCAAGCCTTCTGACCATTATACCTTCCTTTTGGTCCACGTGGGGTACCAATGATACTGCAAGGCATAGCCTCCAGAAGATCACAAGGGATTATGAGGTTTTGGGTAGGAAGCTGAAGAACCTGGATGCACAGATAGTCATTTTGTCTGTCCTTCTAGTGGAAGGGCATGGCCCAGGAAAGGAGAGAAGAATAGTGGAGGTGAACAAATAGCTACACAGATGGTACCGCTGGGAACAATTTCGCTTCCTGGGCCATGGGATGTGGTTTCAGGGAAGTGGACTTCTGGCAAGAAATGGGCTGCACCTCACAGCAGTTAGTAGGAATGTTTTTGCAAGAGTCTGAAAGATCTTATCAGGAGGGCTTTAAACTGAGTTGTATGGGGGAGGGAGACAGTACTCTTGAAGGCAGGAGTTCATCAAGTGCTGGAGATAGTAGCCCAAATGTTATACAGAGTACAAGGCAAATAACACAATAATCCAACAATGGGAGGAATAAACCCTTTAAAAGGCAGATAGGGGAAATGTCCCATGGTCTCAGATGTCTCTGTAGAAATGCACACAGCATGGGAAATAAACAGGATGAACTT
The DNA here is from genome assembly GCA_030847615.1 of Gambelia wislizenii. Taxonomy (NCBI): domain Eukaryota; kingdom Metazoa; phylum Chordata; class Lepidosauria; order Squamata; family Crotaphytidae; genus Gambelia; species Gambelia wislizenii. The sequence continues at coordinate 41,882,129 of JAUMIR010000004.1, forward strand.
GAACTCTTAGTAAAGCAAAACAAATATGATATAATAGGCATCATTGAAACCTGGTGGGATAAGTCTCATGATTGGAATGTACTAATAGAGGGGTATAACCTATTTCAGAAAAATAGACCAAACAGGAAGGGTAGAGGAGTAGCATTATATGTTAAGGATGCGTATAGCTGTGAACAGGTCCATGATGTAAATTCTGGGAGCCAGGCTGAGAACATCTGGGTATTTTTGGCCCTCCATCCATCCATCCCAACTGCCACCGCCCTGCCCTTGGAGGGAGAGAAGAACAGCAGTATCTGCTGGGTTTAATTCCTACCCCCACTGCCATTCCCTTTTCCTTGCGTGTCATGTCTTATTTAGACTATAAGCCTGAGGGCAGGGAACTGTTCAATTAACCATTTGTAAGCTGTTCTGATAGCCTTTGTGGCTGAAGAGCGGGGTATAAATACAATAAATAAATAAATACTTTATTTATTTATACCCCGCTCTTCAGCCACAAGGCTATCAGAACGGCTTACAAATTGTTTTAAGCAACAGCAATTTACACATCTACACTGCATTAAGCAGTTTCCAATGTGTGTTAGCTAATTGCCCCCACAAGCTGGGTACTCATTTTACAGACCTACGAAAGGATGGAAGGCTGAGTGAACCTTAGAGCCCCCTGGAATCAAACTTGCAACGTGGTGATTTGCAGTACTGGTATTTAACCACTGTGCCACCAGGGTAAAATTAAGGGAGAGAGAAACAGCAGGGATATCATTCTGGGGGTCTACTACAGGCTTCAAAGCCAAACTGAAGGCTTGGATGATCCCCTCCTGGAACAGGTGAACCTACATTCATAAAGGAGAAATGTAGTAGTAACAGGGGATTTCAGCTATCCTGATATTTGTTGGAAGTCCAACTCTGCCAAGAATTTAAGGTCCAACAAATTCCTCACTTGCCTTGCAAACAATTTCATTGTCCCAAAGGTGGAAGAGGCAACAAGGGGATCAGCTATTTTAGATGTGATCCTAACCAATGGGGATGACCTGGTTAATGGTGTGGAAGTGGCAGGATCGCTAGGGGGAAGTGACCATGTTTCCTGGAGTTTGCTATACAGAGGAAAGGGGAAGCCAAGCATAGTCAGACATGGATTCTAGACTTTAAGAAAGCTGATTTCAGAAAACTTAGGGAATTACTGGAGGTGACCCCATGGTCAGAAAAACTGAAAGATAAAGGAGTTCATGAAGGATGGGAGTTTCTAAAAAGTTAGATAATGAAGGCACAACTTCAAACAGTTCCAGTGACGAGGAAAAGGGGGAGGTGTCTACAGAAACCAGGATGGATGTTGAAAGAACTCTCAACTGAGCTAAAACTTTAAAAGGGCATGTACAAGAAATGAAAAAGGGAGGGGGGATGACCAAAGAAAAATTTCAAACAAAGAGCCAGCTCATGTACGGAGAAAGTCAGAAAAGCCAAAGCTCACCTGGAGCTCAGTCTTGCTAGAGAAGTTAAAAACAATAAAAAGGGCTTTTGGGTGGTATGTCAGGGCTGCTGCATGGAGAAGACAGCAAAAGGCTATCAGGGGACAGAGAAAAGTGAGAATGATTTAACACCTTCTTTGCTTCAGTCTTCTCCCAAAGGGGTAACAGTGTTCAACCTGAGGAAAATGGAGCAGATGATGTAGTAGGGAAAATGCAGCACAGAATTGGTAAAGAGGTAGTTCAGGAATACATGGCCAGTATAAATGAGTTCAAGTCTCCAGGGCCAGATGAACTACATCCAAGGGTATTAAAAGAACTGGAAGAAATAATCTCAGAACCACTGGCAATATTTGAGAATTCCTGGAGAGCAGGAGAGGCCCCAGAAGACTGAAGGAGGGCAAAGGTCACCATGTTTTAAAGGGGAAAAAAAGAAGACCCAAATAATTATTGCCCAGGCAGCCTGGCATTAATACTAGGAAAGATTCTAGCGTAGATCATTAAACAGACAGTCTGTAACCACTTAGAAAGGAATGCCGTGATCACAAAAAGTCATCATGAATTTCTCACAAACAAGTCAGGCCAGACTAATGTCATTCTTTTTTTGATAGAGTTACAAACTTGATAGATGAAGGGAATGCAGTGGATGTAGTGTATCTTGATTTCTGTAAGGCTTTTGGCAAGGTCCCCCATGATATTCTTGCAAAAAAGTTAGTCACCCATGGGCTAGACAATGCAACTGTTAGATGCATATGCAATTGGTTGACTGACCGAACCCAAAGCGTAGTTACCAATGGCTCCTCTTCATCCTGGAGAGAAGTGACCAGTGGGGTGCCATGGGGTTCTGTCCTGGGTCCAGTGCTATTCAACATCTTTATCAGTGACTTGGAAGAGAGAATATAGAGTATGCTTATCAAGTTTACAGATGACACCAAATTAGGAGGAGTAGCTAATACCCCAGAGGACAGGATCAGAATCCAAAATGACCTCAACAGATTAGAAAGCTGAGCCAATATTAACAAAATGAATTTCAACAGGGAGAAATGTAGGATACTTCACTTAGTAAAAATGAAAAGCACAGATATGAGATGGGTGACACATGGCTTGAGGGCAGTACATGTGAAAAGAATCTAGCAGTTTTAGTGGATCACAAGCTGAACATGAGTCAGCAGTGTGATGAAGCAGTTTAAAAAGCCAATGTGGTTCTAGGCTGCATTACTAGGAATACAGTGTCTAGATCAAGGGAAGTAATAGTGCCACTGCATTCTGCTTTGGTCAGACCTCACTTGGAATACTGTGTCCAGTTCTGGGCACCACAATACAGGAAGGATATTGAGAAGCTGAAATGTGTCCAGAGGAGGGTGACCAGGATGGTGGGTGGTCTGGAAGTCATGCCCTATGAGAAGCGGCATAGGGAGCTGGGCATGTTTATTCTGGAGAAGAGAATCATAGAATCATAGAATTGTAAAGTTGGAAGATACCACGAGGGCCATCCAGTCCAACCCCCTGCCACGCAGGAAATCACGATCAAAGTATCCCTGACAGATGGCCATCCAGCCTCTGTTTAAAGACCTCCAAGGAAGGAGACTCCACCATGCTCCGAGGGAGTGTGTTCCACTGCCGAACAGCTCTGACTGTCAAAAAGTTCCTCCTAATGTTGAGGTGGAATCTCTGTTCCTGGCAGAAAACAAGCCTGCTCCATCCTCAACATGACACCCCTTCAAATACTTAAACAGGGCTATCATATCGCCTCTTAACTGTCTTTTTTCCAGGCTAAACATACACAGTTCCCTAAGTCTCTCCTCATAAGGCATGGTTTCCAGACCTTTCACCATTTTAGTCACCTTCTCTGGACATGCTCCAATTTGTCAATATCCTTTTTAAATTGTGGTGCTCAGAACTGGACACAGTATTCTATGTGAGGTTTGACCAAGGCAGAAATATGGCGGCTTTTTTAGCTGCCACATCACACTGTTGACTCATGTTCAACTTGTGGTCTACTAGGACTCCTAGATCCCTTTCACATGTGTCATGATGGAGTTCCATCATGTTGCCACAAGGTGCAACTCCCATCATTCTGCCAGAGAACTATAACTCTCTTTGTTTGTAAACAGATTGTCTTGCCAGCATAGTATCAGTTAAGAAAAGGGTTAATGGTAAGGGGCCCAAGCACCACCTTCACAGAGCTAATGAGAGGACATCATTAACATAACACCATGTGACTGGATTGACCAATTACAGCTTTAAGCCCGGGAAATCTGGAGAGGTTTTAATTGCTTTTGTTTGAGACCAGAGAGTGAGTGAGATGAGTGGGATTTGGAGAAAGAGGTTTTGGAAAATGTGAAGGAACAAAGACTGCTATGCTGGTAGAGCACAGCCATTCCATCTCTGGCTTTTGCTCCCAGCTGCCTGGACAAGATCTCAAGGCAACAAACTGCAAGTATTTAGTAGAGATTAGGGCCTGTTTAGTTGTGTTAGGGAATTCTTTTTAATTTCTTTACTTTGGTTGAATGTAGCTAAATTAGTAACTGAATGTAACCTGAGTAATGTAATGCTTTGATCTTGATACTCTGTATTGCTATCACTTTAAGCCTGCCTGCCTGAGGTAGGGGAGAATCCTGCCTCATGTGAGACTGCATGACTACTTCTCTTGAATAAAGTAAACTTCTATCTTCCTATGCTGATGCTGACCACGTGCCTTACTCTTGACTATGCTACTGTGAACCTCCTCTGGGGTTAGGAGGAGGGAGTTAGTTGATTCTATAGTGGCAAGGAGTGCCACTGATTAACATAGAGTACGCACAACTTCCCACTGCGTTGTGTGTGAAAAAGGGGGGGGGGTCCCAAGGGGGAAATAAGCCCCCCCAGTTGAAACCCAGTGGGTGGTGGCAGATCGATGGTTTTTGGGGTTTGTAGGAGGATCCTGGGGTGAGGACACTCAGGGCTAACCCTACAGAGAGAGGGCTAACCTGGAGCTCCTGGGAAGGGAACTCAGGTTTGAGCCCCTGACAACATGTAGTCTCGTTCAGCCAGGTCTCCCCCATCCTATATCTATGCATTTCATAGATATGCATAGGTTGAGAGAGGACATGATAGCCATGTTTAAGGTTGAGAGTGAAGGTTGAGAGGGGACATGATAGCCATGTTTAAATATTTGAAGGGATTTCATACTGAAGATGGAGCAAACTTGTTTTATGCTGCTCCAGAGACTAGGACACATAGCAACGGGCTCAAACTACAGGACAAAAGATTCCACCTAAACATTAGGAAGAACTTCCTGATAGTAAGAGCTGTTCAGAAGTGGAATACACTGCCTTGTAGTGTGTTGGAGTCTCCTTCTTTGGAGGTTTTTAAACAGAGGCTGGATGGCCATCTGTCGGGAATGCTTTGATTGTGTATTCCTGCATGGCAGGGGGTTGGACTGGATGGCCCTTGAAGTCTTTTCCAACTCTATGATGCTGATTATAAGTAGCACTGAAATTACTGACAAGAATAAGGAGGTGGTTGTGGCAATGGGAATAGTTAGAGTAGTATTAGCAGTAATAGTAATCAAGTTGTCATAATAATGATTGTCTTCATCAAACAAACCTGAAATTAGAAGAGTTAAAGAAAGAACAATTTAGGTGCTAATAATCTACTTTCCTAGTCTGCTATTTTCTGCTGCAATTACATATGGTGATTACCCTTTTTCCAATAACAAAGGAGTGGAACTTCTAAAGAAGTCTGAAGTCATTAGTGTTGCTTTTTCATAGAGATTATCAGATGGGGCAAAAACCGCATCAGAAAATTTTGAGAACAGGAAGGGGCGAGATTATCAGACGATGACATCCTCCAGCATCCCTGGATCATAGTGCATCTGTGAGTAAAGCGTCCCTTTCTATTAGCAGCTTGTCCTCGTCAATACAAAAGGGATGCTTTGCCCGTGGCAGCTGTATGTCCCCTGAACAGCTGAAGGATGCAGGTGTCTGGTAAGGTCACCCTTTCTGTTCTCCTCCCCTTCTTCTGACACAGTAGGGAATGCAGTTTTTTGAAACATTCCACCATCTCTGCTAATCTCCATAAATGAATCCCCATAATGGCTGCCACTTACTTATACACAGTCATGGGGACTAGCAACTTCAGTTATAAAACTGAAAGCTAGATTTGCAGGATGTGAAATGTTCCACGATTAAGCTTTGGCAGTAAACTGTCTTGTGCAAGAAACGTCTTCCACTGTACCTGCAGTCTCATGTAAACTCTTCAGACCTGATTAGTTAAGGATTCCATGTGGAATCCCGGAGTGGGACAGCCAAATATTGATTTCAAAGATCACAACGATTCTTCCATCCTTTACTGGCTAAAACCAATGCTGCTCCTTGACTGTACAAAAGAAGGCATGTACTTTTGATGATGGGGCAATTCCCAAGCAGAAGCTGGTTTGTTTACAGTGTACCAGGGTTTGCCACCATAGTATGAATGAATGAATGATTTCAACTTTTCAACATGATGTTGCTCTGCCAGAACAATTGTCTCTACTATGAACAATTTTTTTTTAAAAAAAAAATAGTGGTTATCTTTTCAAGTACATGTCAGAATCATTCTTGTGTGCAGTAATCCAAGTAGCTACACTGAGCTAACTGGATGTTGCTTGCTGTTAAAGAAACAATGGTAGGTCACTGCAGAATAGGCCAAGAGGAAATCTCATAGGAAAGAGGCCTTAGATCTTGCAGTGCGCACACCCATTTAACACCTGTCAATCCTTTTTTTGCAGGCCTCAAATGTTTCTGGATCTGGCTGCACTCACCTCCTCTCCTTATTGCATGATTATTTCTAAAGCTGCAGTTACTATTTCAAAAAGAATACTAGCTCCCAAACATTTTCAAAGCATGAAAATAATGATTCCAATGGATAAATCAGGTTGTAAAGAAGCAACCAATTGCAATGGGCACTTTGCTAGCTTTCTTAGGAATGTTTGAAGATTTTTATCCTTGTGGAACCTAGGACTAACATACTTGATATATTACACACTTCCTTTTCATTCCATACTTCTGCAAACCTCCTGATGCATTTCATCGCTCAAAAAAAAAAAATCCCTTTTCAAATGTGTTTAAAATAGGTATTTTTGGATACCGTATATTAAGGTTTACAGTTGAACATTAAGAAAACTAATATAATGCCCACAAATGATTTAGATAACTTTAAAGTAGACAATGAAGACATTGAAATAGTTCAAGATTTTCTATACCTTGGCTCAGTCATTAAACAGAATGGAGACTGCATTCAAGACATCAAAAGACTTGGGGCTGGTTTACACGGCAGGTTTTATTGCATTAAGTTGCGCTTTAGCGCTTTCCTGCATCAGTGGTGGGTAGTTTACATGGTATATGTTTACACAGCTATATTTTGTGGCTCTTTGATTTTTTCCGCTTTGAGGTTTACACAGCCAAAAGTGCTGGGGGCATGGCCAAGCATTGGAGAAGGAAAGGAATGCCATAGAAATGTTTGCCCTGACCTGAACTCCATGTTTAACAGCTTAGAGGCAGTCCCCCTCCCCACTCCCTTCCCACAAATCAAATGGAAGGTTTTTCTCCTTGCTTAACAGCATTTTCTCCCAAATAGAGGAAAGCCCAAGAGAGAGAGGGAAAATAACAGCTTAGATCTGATGCAGCCCTTCGTGAAATGGTTTCTCTCCCTCCCCCATGCACAGGATCACAGCTGATGAAATGAGCTATTACATACTTGCAAAACAGCAGAGAGGATGAGAAGGAATGCTCCCTGAATGAAAATTGTTGAGAATCCTGTTTGTTTGCAAACTGGCTTGCAAAATAGCAGAGAGGATTTTTCAAAGTTTCCTCTAATCGCTAGTGTCTTTCCCTCCCTCCCTGCCCCTCTTTTAAGCCCACCCCTGCATCATCAACCAATCACAATGTAGCTCTGCTGTAGCTCTTAGTGGAATGGTTGTTTACACTGCCAATAATGCGCTACATTGCAAATATACCTGCAAAAGTAGCGACATCCCTTGCCACTCTATATTTGGGTTTTTACCTTCCCCCCTTCTGAATGAGGCGAATGCTGTGCTGCGATCCGTGGGAACTATGAGCTATCTTAGCGGTATATATTTAGAGGAATATTTGACCATGTAAATGACCCCTAGGACTTGGAAGGGCAGCTATGAGGGAACTGGACAAGCCCCTGAGATGTAAAGATATATAATTGAATACCAAAGTTAGGATTGTCCATGCCATCATATTTTCCATTTCTATGTATGGTTGCAAAAGCTGGACAGTGAAGAAAACTGATAAGAAGAAAACCAACTCTTCTGAAACGTGATGCTGGAGAAGAGTTCTACAGATATCATGGATTGCTAAAATGACAAATAAATGGATCCTACAGCAGATGAAGTCTGAACTCTCCCTAAAAGCCAAGGTGGCTTAACTGAGACTGTCGTTCTTTCAACATATCATGAAAAGACATGACTCACTAGAAAAGACAACAGTCCTTGGTAAGGTAGAAGGCAGTAGGAAAAGTCAAGACTCATTACAGGTGGATAGACTCAATCAAGGAAGCCAAGTCCCTGAGTCTGCAAGTCTCATAGTGAGACTCATAGGGTCACCATAAGTCAAAGGCGACTTGACAGCAGTTAACAACAACAATGTTAAGAAATGCATACCTTTAGATAAACTATGCATTTCTAAGAAAAATGCATTCAGAAATAAATTATAAATCCAAATGTTTATGTGGATGTTTTTCATTACAGATTAAGTAGGGAAGTGATAGAATAGATTTATCATTGACCATACGTGAAATTGACATGGTCTAGAAAAAGATGAACCTTCTGTAGATATTACTATGTGGTTGTTGTTTTACAATGGGAGGGGCAAGAACATACTGTTGAATGCTGATCTTTAATTAGAGCCACTGAAATCAATGGGACTTAAGTTAGTCATGATTTTCATGGGTTTATTGTTCTCTTTTATGTTTCTCTTATTTGCTGTGCTCTGGGTCCTGTTCTTTCTGAATCCCTGATTAAGTAAGATAATTTTTTAAATTATTTCCACACAGTGCCATATGCAAAGTCTGGAAACTGGGAATGGAGTAAGAGAGGTTTGTGAACACTATTTTGGACATAACAATGAATTCAAAACACCAGAATCATGGAATGACATTTTATTTAATATATTCTCAACACATTAGCTTACAAGAGAATATTATTGAAAACATCGGTTGTCCACAATACTATCTCCCTTCTACTAAATATCTTTGGACAGAAAACAGAATTCAGAAGCATCTCTATCCAACTTTTCTCCCTTTATGTCTCCCTCTTTTTCTAGCATCCTACTATTCGCTATTACAATGCATGTGTTTAGCTCTGGAGTGTTGGGGGTGGGCAGAAAGAAATGCCACTGGTGGCAGGGTGGCATCCCCAGGATGGGCATCTTGTGTGATGGGAATAAGAGGTGAAAAGGGAATGAGAGAGTCTTTCAATAGATTTTCTGACCCTGACTTTTCATGTGTTTTGACTCTATAAGAATGGGTGTGAATTAGACTTAACATTGCAAAATGGTTCCATAAGGCAGGACTGTGGAGCAGAAGACCAGAAGGGCCCCCAAGGCTTAGGGGTATGAACAAAAGGGTAATCAAATTCACCTAAGCTGTTTTATTATATATATTTCAAAGTAAGTAAAATAATGTTACCATCTAAACCACTCAATTCCTATATAAAACTATTAAGTCCAGAATTTAAATTGCTTATCTTTATATTCATGCTGCTTAGAATGGAATCTATCCAGTAACACTTCAGATGAGTTTAAATTAAGTGATGTGCATGTTGGCTTATGTGCAGCGAAGCTCTCAGTTTCATGGGCAGCCTATGTGCATGCAGCTAATAGTGTGGCAGTGGCAACATTTGAACCAGGGGCCATCTGATTTACAGCTCGGTCTTTTATCCAATATATTCCACTAACTCGTGAAGATTTACAGATCCATAAACTGGCATGGTTGGGAAGTAAAACAAGGTCACTTAAGCCAAATCTCTAGTTTTTGTTGCATTTGTTGAAATATGCCTCCCTTCTATTTTCTGTCCAAAGGCATTTAGTAGGAGGAAGACAGTTTTGTGGACAACTGATGTTTTCAATAATTTTCTCTTGCAAGCTAATGCCATGTTCTTGAGAATATATTAAATAAAATGTATGGATGATAGAGACTGGAATGCCACAGTTCATAACTACAATTAACCACTATTAATTAAAGGCTGAAAGATAAATGAGCCATGAGATCCATTTATTCCTAGGTTGGGAATATTTAAATTCACAGTAGGATGCCAGCCCATTTTTCACAGCCCTGAAGGCCTGACACTGCAAGAGATGAAGGCAGAACAGCAGAAGCACATTCTCAGCTCTTGGAATTGCACATGTGAGGTGTATAGTTTAGGCCCCACATTCAGGGTGATATGATTGTGTAAGGAAAAACATCTTCTACACATTGCTGTGAAAAGCTGGTTATTTTAACAGGCATGGCAACCCAAACCTTTATTTCAGAGAGAGCTCTGACTCTCAGAGCCCCTATGATAACCAAAGCCCTGTCAGGATCATGCAGGCAAGGTAAAAATGAAGGAGAAGCAGTGCTTTCCCCTCTCTCTGGTCATTTTGATTTAAATTATTAATGAATTTCCTCCAATCAAAACCAATGGGTAAGGACTGCCCTATGATAGTTTCAGGACAAGCATAGATCAGGAGTTGGTTTCAGAGTTGACCTTGTTACCCAAATTGCATCTGGTCTGTGGGACCCATTTGTGACACTCGAATTAAGATACTGAGTTGGGGGATTTTAATTAGCTCAAAGGTATGAATGGGAGAGACCAGGTAACTTATGGGGCCTTTGTACAAAATAAAATAAAATAAAAGCTAAAATAAAATAAAGCTGTTTTTTACTAGAAAGTAATCATGAAAACATTCACACATGCACACATGCTCACAAGATAACCACACAAGGCTAACAAAAATTAGGAGGAAATATTTGCATAGCAGAGATAGAGTCTGGGGATTATGGGCTATAATTACCTTTCCGGAGAGCAGAGATTCATGCAGCAGAGAAAGACTCAGACTTGGAGCTAAAGATAGCACAGCAGTTGGGCAGAGTGATGGCATATGGGGAACTGTGCACACATGGCAATATCATACCCTTAAGGGGTGTTTTGAGAGTAAGACAATGCTTGGGTGTCAGTTTCCCACAGTTAGACAAAGAAACTCCAGCTTTGTTGATCGCCGCTAATGGTCAGAACATTAAGTTTGATGGGTTTATGGCCTCCTCAGTATTGTGGATGGGAAAAGGTGTGAAGACATGGCATTTACCAGGATGAGTGGGGATAATAGATGTTCCAGTCACTGTTTGTTTTGGAGTGTGACTCACTGTCAGGTGCATCCAGGGGAGATTAGCACATTTCTCCCTAAAACTTTCTAAGGGAGTGGGGGACTCCACTTAATCTCATCCTTGGTGTGTTTGGTTGGGAATTTCCGAGACAACTTCATTAGGTCTTTGGGTGACCTTCATTTGAATGTATTTGTGGCTGGCCTGGTCTACCATTGACCTTGTGAAGCTCAATTATAAATTATGGGAGGGAGCGGGCTGTAAGGTCAGGTAAGACCTTCATAGCCTGTACAAACATGGCCACTGCCACACTTCAGCAATCTCATTCCCCTTGCCTTTTAAAATGGAGTTTTGAGAAGGTCTCAGGAACCCAGGAACCTACATTTTATAGAGTCCAACCATACTAGGTCCATCTAGCCTAGCATTTTCACCTCTGATTATCAACAGCTCTTCGCAATTTCAGGCAGTTTTCTTTGTTAGTCCTACCTGAAGGTTCCTGACAGTCCCTGGAGGAATTTCTGATAAGAAGAAAATCAACTCATTTGAAATGTGTCTGAAGAAGAGTTCTGTGGATACAGTGGGCTGCTAAAAATGACAAATAAATGGGTCCTGAGCAAGTCAAGCCAGAATACTCCCTAGAAACCAAGAAGACTAAACTGAGACTATTGTACTTTGGCCGTATCATGAGAAGACATGACTGACTAGGAAACACAACAATTCTTGGTAAAGTAGAAGGCAGTAGGAAAAGAGGAAGGCCACATTACAGGTAGATAGAATCAGTTAAGGAAGCCATGGCCCTGAGCATGCAAGACCTGCGAAGGGCTGTCGAGGACAGGGTGACTTGGAGGTTTTCTCACTCATAAGGTCACCATAAGTCAGTCAACTTGACAGCAGTTAACAACAAGAAAGGGGTTCCTGTGGAATCTTTAACTTTTTATTTCTTTATAATTTCTTTCAGGTTCCAGAAATACATGCCATGTACCACTGAGGGTCAGGATTTTGAGGATATACCCTGACAGACCATGTTTCATGATCATTTGGATCCCTCCATAACTGCTGAGGGAACAATTTGATCCCATTGTCCTTGGAACAAATTTGTTGTTGCTGCTGCTGCTGCTTTCATATTATTATATTTATTTATTTATTATTTATTTATACCCCTCTCTTCAGCCACCATGCTATCAGAGCAGCTTACAAATTGTTTTAAGCAATAGCAATATACACATCTACACTACATTAAGCAGTTTCCAATGTGTGTTAGCTAATTGCCCCAACAAGCTGGGTACTCATTTTACCAACCTACAAAAGGATGGAAGGCTGAGTGATCCTTGGAGCCCTCTGGAATTGAACTTGCAACGTGGTGACTTGCAGTACTGGCATTTAACCACTGCGCCCCCCAGGGCTCCTTATATAATATTATTATTTCAGATGTACCCTAGGTAACAAAGCAGATATGTTCCTGGTATTACTTCTTTAACATAAAATTTGGTACCAGAGGCAGAACATGGAAAAAAAATAAGAATAGATTCCACCACACACACAAAAAGGAACACTTCAACACGTTTCAAGAAAGTTTTGATTCAAAACCAATAGGCACATATGTAATGAAACAACCAGCTGAGGTAAACCTTTCACAAGTAAACAAAAATGCTTTGAACCTAATAAAGTCCACTTGAAGGCATCTTTCAAAATGCATCCTGGGATGAGTTTCTTTGTTCCCTGAACTTTAGTATGCTTTGTTTAATATGCTGGTGGAGCTGATGAGGCAAGATTATCTACTCTCTCCTTTTCTCCCTGTTTTGCTGCACACACATGCTCAGTAATGGATTATGGATACAGCTATTTACTTTGCCTATTGTAGGCAGGCACTCACAGCTACTGTAGGATCAGTTGGAGTAAAATCCCACTGTTCCCCAGTTCAAGCTTTATTTATTGCATTGTTTAGTGCAGGTACACTGTTGGAACCAAACACCACAAGTTTCACCAACCCTTCCTTACCATCCTCCCAATACCAATAAAAACTGTTATCCAAATTACACGGGGTCTGTGAGGATCCCACTAGTGTCCAAATTCTAATATGGAAAATTTTAATTTAGCTCATGATGGCACTGAGAGGCTGCGCAACTATAGGATCTTTTGACCTATGTATCTGAGGAAACTCCAAGCCAGAGGGTGAAATAAAAATGGTTTTTATTAGAAAATAATCATGGGAACAAACACTCAGGCTTCAAGCAGTCACACAAGGCTAAATGAAGAAAGTAGGAAATATTTGAATAGAGTAATTGGTTGAGGGAATGATGGGTTATACTATACCTATCGAAAGAGCAAAGTTTTGTGTAGCAGAAGTTACTCACATGGAGCTCTGAGGGTCACACAGCAAATGGACAGAGTGGTGGGAAGAAGAGGAACTGTGAACATTTTGGCTGATATGCTCTGTTTTAGGCTGATATTTATATTCGATAATTCCCCTGAAGGGGTGAGTGTGAGTAGAATACAATGTCTACTAGAGTTTCCAAGGATTAGACAAAAGATGTGTTAATGATCGTTGATTGGTAAGACAATTGGGACTGAATGGCCACAAGCAACCTTCTATTGTGGATGAAGATTAAAGAGGAAAAACCTATTTTGCAATCACTGAGTGCTTGGCTATCCTTGATTGGATTAGTTTATGACTCACCTCCAGATGCTCCCACTGACTTGGGTATGACCTGTTTAAGGAATTTGGATGGCCCCTCCTTAGGTTGTGCATGACTCCAGCCTTGGTATTTCCGGAGTCCCTGGTTTATTTGCCAACCACGTGGTGGGCCACAGCCAGCTAAATTATTAAATATTGCTAATTATGTGCTATTTAAAGTTGGGGGCTGTCAAGGCAGGTAACAAAACCTCCAGCTAGACACAGGAGGATGAGAAGAAAAGTGGGCTAGGCAGACATTTTTAAAAAAACACCTATTTTTGGCAGAAGGGCAGGATTGAAATTTAATGAACAAACAATTTCAACAGATCTGAGGAATGTGCATGCTTGCTCCCCTACTTTCTTCCCTATCCCTTTTTCCTTTTGTGTTCTGCCTGTTTACATTCTAGGCCTGAAGGCAAGACAATTCTTTACTGATTGTTTGTAACTCTTTTTGGCACAGGAGCAGGATACTTCTTGCAATAAACACATAAATAAATGCTAACAGCAGTACTGCATGTTGTTCTGGCACAGAAGCCTTTGAAAGAATGAAGCAGAAACTTGGCCAAGTCAGCAGCAGATTATAGAAAGAATAAGTCAGTAAAACATAGTGCATAAAAGGAATGTGATTAAGGCCCATGGAAAAGAGGTACTATGGAGCTTCAAGAGAGACACCACTCTAATCTGTACATGAACTTAAAAACCTTTGTGAAATAGCCTTTTGGGGTTGCAGCTGCAAGGGAGAGGTCAGAAATGTTCCAGTTCTGACAATGTTGTGTGAATCATGTCTTTCCTGTATTGTTTCTTTCTTATTCTATTCTTCCTTTTGAGACTGGCTTATCTGGAGTCTGACCCATAGAGAAGGAGAACTGAGAATACATTTTGTACCAGTTAGAGGAATCTGGTAGCTTCATTGACAGTGGGGGCAGTAAATCTGTCTCAGGATATTAATCAGGACTTTATCAGAGCTATCCAAACTGCAGAACAATATCCCTAAAATAGATTCAGCATCCTGGATAGTTCCTTGAAAGACTAAAAATGGGAGCACATTATCTGTTCCACAAATATCTGAGCCACCTGCCTCCATGGGTACCAGGTACCAGGTAATCTTGTTGGGCTGGCAGACCTAGTTCTTTAAAAAGAGATGCTAGAAATATAGATTCTAGTACTCTAACCTAAAAAAGAAGATGCCCAAGAGTGCTTGGCTATGGATTCAAAGAAATCCTTGGGTCACGGCAACCAATATCACAGGGAAGGTTCACCAGTGTAAGAACACATACCAAAGTTCAACATGTCAGTTTCTGACACCACATAGTTGTATTAGCATAGCAGGTTAGCATTTTATAAGGTGGTACTTCTGACAGGTTGAACATCGAAAATAATTCCACTGAAAAAGATCAATGAAATAACTCCATAAGTCATACAATCCTCCAGTTGGAAGGGACTACAAAGGCCCTCTAGACCAACCCTCTACCATGCAGGAATACACAACTAAATCACTCCTGAATGATACCCACACAACCTCTGTTTAATGTCATCCAAATAAGGAAAATCTAGCACCCTCTTAGAATATCTATTCCACAGTTGAACAGCTCTCACAGTAAAAAAAAAAAAAAAAAAAAAAGTTCTTCCTAATGTTTAGATGGACTCTAATTTATATATTGAATTTTGAATTTGAATTAATACTTTTAATCTATTGGTTCATGTTCTAGCCTCTGGAACAGTAGAAAAAAGCTCCATCTTCTACATGACATCCTGGTTGCCCTTCTCTTGGCACATTCCATCTTGTCAATATCCTCCTTGAATTGTGGTGCCCAGAACTAGAGACCGTATTCCCAGTGGGGTTAAACCAAAGCAGAATAAATTGGCACTACTACTTCCATTGATCTCAGCACTATACTCTTGTTGATGCAGCCCAGAATTGCCTTTCTTTTTTTGGTTGTGCATCACACTGTTGGTTGATGTTTAGCTTGTAGTCTACTAAGACCCCTACATCCTTTTCACATGTATGCCTTTCAAGCCAGGTGTCATCCATCCTATGTTTGTGCTTTTCACTATTTCTCCCTAGATCTGGTACCTTGCATTTATTCCTGTTGAAATTAATTCATATCTCCAATCTATTGCAGCTATTTTGAATTCTGTTCCTATTCTCTGGGGTATTGTGTGCTTTCAAGTCATACTGACTTTTGGCAACCCTAAGGTGAACCTATCACAGGGGTTTCTTGACAAGATATGTTCACAGGAGTTTGCCATTGACTTCCTATGAGGCAGAGAGAATGTGACTTGCCTGAGGTCACCCAATGGGTTTCCATAACCGAGCAGGAATTCAAACCCTGGACCTAATCCAACACTCAAACCACTACACTATGGACATTTTCTTTTTCAGATGCTTAAAAAGTGCTTGGAGGGCTCGGGAGAGCTACACACCTGTTTTGCGGCAGGGGGCCAGTTTCTGATGATGCCATCCCTCTCGCGTTACCCTCTGTGTTCCTTCCGTGTCGCATGGAAGGAAAAGGCACCACTTTTTACTCACGGAAGTTCTTCATGAATAAAAAGGGGTGCCTTTTCCTTCCATGCGACACGGAAGGAACACGCAGAGTAATGCAAGAGAGACGGCGGCATCAGAAACAGGCCCCCTGCTGCAAAACAGGGGCCTACCTTTCCCGAGCCCTCCACAGCATTTTTACGGGTCTGAAAATGTCCTATGCTGATTGTTAGAATCATAGAATCATAGATTTGGAAGAGACCACAAGGGCCATCCAGTCCAACCCCCTGCTATGCAGGAACACACAATCAAAGCACCTATGACAGATGGTAATCCAGCCTCTGTATAAAAACCTCTAAAGAAGAAGACTTCATCACACTCAAAGCCAGTGTATTCCACTTCCAAATAGCTCTTACTGTCAGGAAGTTCTTCCTAATGTTTAGGTGGAATCTCTTTTCCTGTAGTTTGAACCCATTGCTCTGTGTCCTAGTCTCTGAAGCAGCAGAAAGCAAGATTGCTCCATCCTCAGTATGACATTCCTTCAAATATTTAAAAATGACTACCATATCACCTCTCACCCTTCTCTTCTCCAGAGTAAACATGCCCAGTTCCCTAAGCCACTCCTCATAGGGCATGGCTTCCAGACCAGCCACCATGCTGGTCTTCTGGACACGTTCCAGTTTCTCAATATCCTTCCTCAATTGTAGTGCCCGGAACTGGACACAGTATTCCAGATGAGGTCTGACCAAAGCAGAATACAATGGCACTATACTTCCCTCAGTCTAGACACTGTACTCCTATTGATGCAGCCTAGAATCTCATTGGCTTTTTTAGCTGCTGCATCTCATGCAGCTTGTGGTGTACTAAGACTCCTAAATCCTTTTCGTATATACTGCCATCAAGCCAGGTGTCACCCATCCTGTATCGGTGCTTTTCATTTTTACTGCCCAAGTGTAGTATCCTACATTTCTCCCTTTTTAAAATGATTTTGTTAGTTTTGGCCCAGCTTTCTATTCTGTTCAGGTCATTTTGAATTCTGCTCCTGTCCTCTGGGATATTAGCTACCCCTCCTAATTTGGTGTCATCTGCAAACTTGATAAACATGTCCTCTACTGCCTTATCCAGGTCATTGATAAAGATGTTGAATAGCACTGGACCCAGGACAGAAGCCTGTGTCACCCCACTAGTCACTTCTCTCCAGGATGAAAAGAAGTCATTGGTGACTACCCTTTGGGTTTGGTCAGTCAACCAATTGCTAATCCACCTAACAGTTGCATTGTCTAGCCCACATGTTACTAATCTTTTTACATGGATATCATGGGGTACCTTGTCAAAGGCCTTACGGAAATCAAGATACACTACATCCCCTGTATTCCCTTCATCTATCAAGTTTGTAACTCTATCAAAAAATGAGATGAGATTAGTCTGGCACGACTTGTTTGTGAGAAATCCATGTTGACTTTTTGTGATCATGACATTCCTTTCTAAGTGCTTACAGATTGTCCGTTTAATGATCTGCTCTAGAATCTTTCCTAGTATTGATGCCAGGCTGACTGGGAGGTAATTATTTGGGTCTCCTCTTTTTTCCCTTTTAAAGATGGGGACAACATTTGCCCTCCTCCAGTCTGCTGGGACTTCTTCTGTTCTCCAGGAATCCTAAAAAATTATTGCCAGTGGTTCCAAGATTACTTCTTCCAGTTCTTTTAGTACCCTTGGATGAAGTTCATCTGGCCCTGGAGACTTAAATTTATTTATACTGGCCAGGTATTTCTGTAACTTTACCTATTGTGTGCTGCATTTAACCTATCTTTAGGTGGAATCTCTTTTCCTGTAATTTGAATTAATTGCTCTGCGTCCTAGTCTCTGGAATAGCAGAATGAAC
Source organism: Gambelia wislizenii (assembly GCA_030847615.1). Taxonomy (NCBI): domain Eukaryota; kingdom Metazoa; phylum Chordata; class Lepidosauria; order Squamata; family Crotaphytidae; genus Gambelia; species Gambelia wislizenii. The sequence goes on from JAUMIR010000004.1 coordinate 41,899,969, forward strand.
ACACACACACAGCACAGTGTAGTGTTGTGTGAGGGGAGGTGCTTTGATGGCTTTACATGATGAGAGGCCTTTAATTGTGTCATGGCATTTCATAGAATCATAGAATTGGAGAGTTGGAAGAGACCACAAGAGCCATCCAGTCCAACCCCCTGCCACACAGGAATCACGATCAAAACATCCCTGACAGATGGCCATCCAGCCTCTGTTTAAAAACCTATAAGGAAGGAGACCCCACCACACTCTGAGGGAGTCTGTTCCACTACTGAACAGCTCTTACTGTCAGAAAGTTCCTTCTAATGTTGAGGTGGAATCTCTGTTCCTGGAGCTTGCATCCATTGCTCCATGTTGTAGTCTCTGGAGCAGCAGAAAACAAGCTTGCTCAATCCTCAATGTGACACCCCTTCAAATAGTTAAAACAGGGCTATCATATCGCCCCTTAACCATCTTTTTTCAGGCTAAACATACCCAGCTCCCTAAGTCTTTCCTCCCAAGGCATGGTTTCCAGACTTTTCACCATTTTTGTCGCCCTCCTCTAGACACGCTCCAATTTGTCAATATCCTTTTTGAATTGTGGTGCCCAGAACTGGACTCAGTATTCTAGGTGAGGCCTGACCAAGGCAGAATAGAGTGGCACTATTACTTCCCTTGATCTAGACACTATACTTCCATTGATGCAGCCCAAAATTGCATTGGCCTTTTTAGCTGCTGCATCACACTGTTGACTCATGTTCAGCTAGGAGTCTACTAGGACTCCTTTATCCCTTTCTCATGTAGTCTTGTTCAGCGAGGTCTCCCCCATCCTATATCTATGCATTTCGTTTTTCTGCCCTAAGTGTAATACCTTACATTTCTCCATATTGAATTTCATTTTGTTAGCTTTGGCCAGCTCTCCAGTCTATCCAGATCATTTTGAATTTTGATCATGTCCGCTAGGGTATAAGCTACTCCTCCTAATTTGGTGTCATCTGCAAATTTGATAAGTATGCCCCTAATTCCGTCATCCAAGTCATTTCATGCCATGATGTAGGAGGTTTGGGGTGGAGCAAAGGCTATTTAAACAAGGGCTGCCCCTTCCCTCCTCCTCTTTTTGTTGAATTCGACCCACCCTCTCACCTCTGTCATAGTGTGAGTCTTCTCGTTGCTTATGGGCTGGGTAGGGTTTTTTTCCCCCCTTTTTCATGGGTGGTTTTTTCCCCCTACTCCCACTGTTAGGGACTTGGAGAATTAGCCTTAGTGTGGTGTCATAAATAGGTGGTCACCTAGCAGGTTGTGGGGGAGATGGGAATTAGTTTGGTGTACACCTCTGGCCCTTTTTAGCTGAAGGATGGCTCTGTCAAACTACCCTTGCAGATCATGCAACTTGAGGGTGGGGAGTAGACTATCCTTGAGGCCAGCCCAGGGGCTGAGCCCTCACCAGAAGTCATGCAACTTGAGGTGTCTCATCCTAGGGTTTTGCCTTCCAGCAGATGGTGCCCCAGGGGTAGCCCAATTGATGGGAAACGCCCCGGGGCTCTGACGTTTTTCCAAGGGAAGTTGGGAGGTAGGTCTGGTTGAGACCATTGGCTCCAGCTTTTTCCACATTGGATCTCCCCCGTAGTTTGCATATTCTAAGGAATAAAGATTAAATAGGTGATAGAATAAATAAAGTAACCCCTATTTTAACCCAGGCTCTGTGTCTGGCCTCATTATTTCATGTGTTGGTCATCAAAACAAGCTTGCTTCACCCTCAATGTGACATCCCTACAAAGTATTGAAATATTAGCTATTCCTGCTAATTTGGTTTTATCTGCAAATTTGATAAGCATGCTTTTTATTCAGCCACCTAAGTTATTTATAAAGATATTAAACAACACCAATCCCAAGAGGAACCCTGAGTCACCCCACTAGTCACATCTGTCCAGAATGAAGAGCAACCGTTGTTGAGTACTCTCTGAGACAACTTGCCATCCTGCCCAGACATCGTTATCATGCACAAACTGGATACACTGGACCTTGTTTCTTTCTGTGTCTTATTGCAACATCTTAAGATTCACTGTTGTTTTCCATGAATGTTGGTAATGTACACTATTATTTATTGGAATTCTATATATGTCTGCATTTTTGTGCTTACTTGGCTTGGCTTATTTGTTAACTTCATGGGCTATAGGAATTAACATTTTTTTGAAATATTATATACTGTTTCTATCATTTGTTGAGACAAACTTATGAGACATACTTATTTATTGTGGTCATGCTTGGTATAAACACTTGAGCCACACCCAGGGTTGGGTTCAGTCTGTGCGGGTAGTTCTTTCTCTTTTCCTTTCTACCATGGAATTCAGGGACTCCAGTTCAGAGTCTGAGTAGCAATAGTATTTATCCAAGTTTATAACATAAGATATAAAACAGGAGAAACTAAAAGAGATACCTATCAGTTTGTTGTTTCCTACACAATCCCAAGTCTGCAGGTGCTAAGAGAAGTATTTTGTTTTTGTCCTTAGAAGTACTCCAAGGATGCATCCAACATATAGATTCCTGAGTGTGGTTTACTCAAGGATGGCATATTTTGAGAGCACAGCAAGAAGTCGGAAAGCAGCGATAGAGGTGTGCTGCAATAAGGACTCCAAGCCAGCAGGTGGAGCAATGGGATACATTTGCTCTCTTCTGTCCTAGTCAACTAATTGTGCTTTCATCCCAAGAGTTTCCCAAGACGTTCTAGTGAGTTAATTCCAGCAGTAGTGATTCAGCATAGAATTGTTATCGCTTGCAATCCCATGTCAATAAAAAATATGGATCCTATCCTAGGAGAAAAGCAGAAAATAAATAATAAATACAATTAAAATAAATAAGAATGAAATAAAAAAATAATAAATTCAAACACACACACACTGAAATTAGATAGATAGATAGATAGATAGAGATGTAAGCTTATTGGGGAGTTACAAATGTGTGACCTTAAGTTATGCTTTCATAACTCTGTTGTATTCACAGTCCTTACATAGCCCCTAGTTTAGGGGTCATAAAAGTCCCCCAGTCCTCACTTACCATGAAACAGGAATCCATTCTCCGTCACTTGAGAAGCATCTGACTGCTGTTCCTATGCACGTCCTCATGCAAGTGACCTTCAGCATGAGGGGGAATTGAAACAGGGGTTCCACTTCTGCCTGTCACCATGGAAATCATTCATTGGAAAGGGGTGGGTACTTCTGCTTCCAAAGTGACAGGAAAATGGAGCCCCATCAATCGCAACATCTGCTTCCCAATAAGTGTGGCTGGAATTCACTGCATAGCTCCAAAATTATGGTAGTAACTCATTCATAACAGCCCAATAGCATTCTGACCAGAATACTCTTCCTCCTGAGAGGAAATTCCTCCTCTTCTTCCACAACCATTTACAGGCATGGAAAGAGCTAAAAGTTTATACAGTGTTAACACCACCTACCCTGGCTGGGAGATCTGAGGAGTTGTAGTGCAAAAAAGTAACTTGTCCAGATTTTGGACAATGTTTGACAATGCCAAAGTAGATCTCTTCTACTGCTTCATGTCAGTGAAGAAGATAGGCTAATCAGCTACTCAAGAAGGTAAGCTGATCAACAAGGGGAAATTTACTGGAGATCAAAGGAAGTGAGAGCATGTCTTCTTGACTGATGGCATTTCATCTCCCATCCTGCTTCGTTATCTTTAACAACATGAGCAAGTGTAATTGCAGCCAACAGCTAAAGGAGAACAAGGGTCATTGGCTGATGGTGACAAAAGGACCACTTGGACCATATGGGCTCTGTAGCAGAGCATATGGATCCAGCTTGCGAATATGTGGCCAGCCATATGCTTGTGGATCCAGGCTCAAAAGAAAATCCTCTTCTCTCTTCCCTGTGGCTTTGACTAGGTCACAAATCAGCTGCTGTCCGACATCTTGTGCCATTGGGCAACTTTGCTTTTAATTAGTACAGTGAGTTTCAACACAGTGTGCAGAGAATCCCAGGTAAAAACTGGACAGATGGCTGTTCCCAGTTAGTCAGGTAAAGACTGAAGCTGGGTGTCCTTCCTCTTGCCCTTCTTCAGTCTGCAACCTAGGCGTTGTCCCATACCAGCTGCATTGATCACACTTCCCATACCTTCCACTTCCCTAAGAAGCATCATTCTTAATTCCCTTGACCTGTGAGGTTGACCTGTAAGCCCTGCAGGGAACACTGACAAGCTGTTAAACTGCCTGGGCAATGATATCCAACCAGCTCTCAGAGAGTCTTTACTCTCTTCCTACTACAGCCCCCCTCTCATGCTTCATTGGCCTTGACTGACCCCATCTGCCCATAGATATCTAGCATATGTTACATGCCTGCTGCTTCCCTGCTGGAGGTGACTCCTCAAAGCTCTTTTTGTATCTGTCATACAAGAACAGTCTGGTTAGAAGCCAGCAACTTATGATCACTGAAGTGTAGACAGGGAAGTCAATATGGCCAAAAAAGATAGTGTCTTTCCTGTTACACATGTTTATTCCTTTCCAGAAGAAAAAGTTGTTAGAAAAGCCAAAGCTCAAGGCTTTGCTCAGAAAACTATAGGGCAGTGCTTCTTAAGCTATCTGATGTGGGAGACCAGCATCTCCCAACCCAATATGACATTATTTGTGTCCACTGCTTCTTTTTTTCCTGGAAACTTTCTGCAGACCATCACCACCAGCCCATGGACCATCACTTTGAGGAACATTGCTTTAGGGTGCAATCATAAATCTAATTAGACCTAATTTTCAAGATTCATGGTTGCTACAAGTTGCTGCTCCACATCTCATCTTACCTACCGTACTCCCTAAGAACATCTAGTACAGCCTTTTCCAAGCTGGTGCCATCTGTGTGTGTTGTACTACAGCTTCCATCATGCCCATCCAGATGAGTTGTAGTCTTGCATACCTACAATGCACTGGTTTGGGAAAGGCCAAATGAATAATCCAAAATGTGTGACTTATTATGATTGCAGGTTCCTTCTGACTAGTGGTAGTAAAGAGGAATTCAAGTCCAGCTCTAAGGCCAAGATCCAAAGATCTGCTTCTGGCAAAATCAGAAGTACCCTCTCTCTTGAAAACTTCTGTGCACTGTAAAACCATGATCCAGAAAGATGGGAAACTCCCTGGAGCAGGGTTTTTGTTGTTGTTTTGTTTTGTTTTGTTTTTGCAGGGAGGGTTCTGTGGTTGGAGGGAGACAGGCAGACAGTCCCAGTTCCACTGATGGAGTACACCATTGGATCTTGACTTAAGATCTGTGGGAGTTATTTATGAGCAAACATGCTTGGTACATTGAAGTGACAAACGTTAATATAAAAAGGGAAGGGTAGTCATCTGTTAGCATCTCTACAGCTACCTGATTTATTTAATATGAACTTTCATAGATTTCAATCCATTTCTTAAGAGGCACTGTCAAAGTCATATTGAGGATGGAGCAGACTTGTTTTCTGTTACTCAAGAGCCTAGGACATGGAGCAATAGACTCAAACTACAGGAAAAGAGATTCCACCTAAACATTAGGAAGAATTTCCTGACAGTAAGAGCTGTTTGGCAATAGACCGTGCTTCCTTGTAGTGTGGTGGAGTCTCCTTCTTTGGAGGTTTATAAACAGAGGCTGGATGGCCATCTGGCAGGCATGCTTTAATTGTGTGTTCCTGCATGGCAGGGGGTTGGACTAGATGGCCCTTTTGTGGTCTCTTCCAACTCTATGATTCTATGAGTATATAAATGCCATAAGTATTTAAGAAGTGCTACATAGTAATAACATACTTACTACTATGACTGGCATCCTATTGGTAACATATATAGACTTACATTTTGGACTTACACTCATGTATGTAACCAACAGGTTGTTAGCCATAGTAGTAAGTAGTAGTGGTAGTGATGGTGGTCTTTTTTTGCCATTTGCAAAGGGCTATATTCATTACCTTCCTCATGCAATGACCCCATGACTACTGAACTCAGTTTTTTTTCCTGCACCCCCTGTATGGCCAATTAATGGCCACCCATTTGGCATTTCAGTGGTTGACGAAGAGGGCAGGGGAGAGATGCACAACATCTGACTCTGCTGCTATAGTTGGGTGTATGATAACAATATTATCTTCTGAGATCTCAATGAGGTCTTCTAGAAGTCCTAGAGGGTGTCATGATGCATTCAACTATAGGAACAGATTCTATGCTTGCACCCCTGCCCCCAACCACTCACTTCTCATGTTGGAGAGGTGCATTCAAGGAACAGGTGAGTTCTCTGTCTGGGGACAGGGGAATGGGCCAAAGTTCTGTCTGGCAAAACTTCACATTCTGCCAGATGATGCAGGATCTTGACCTTCTTAACTGTACTTAAATACGTGTGACTTTAATATTGTGCTCCATAACTGCATCTGAAGAAATGAATCAACATAAATGAACGTTCATGCTCAAATAAATGAATCAGTTATAATGGCACTAATAGATTCCTTCCTTCCCCCCCCCTTCCCTTTATACTGAAACAGATTGATGTGACTATCTTTTTTGTCAACTAATCTAATATTTCTTAAGGGAAATTCTAATCGACAAATCTTCCAGTTGCTTTCCCCCATGCTCTTTCAGTACCATTTATGAAGGAATTTGGAAAAATTCCCACCTATCAGCACAAGCTCAGTCCAACAGGTACTGTTGTTCAAAGCATGGAAAGGATCATGTTATACTTGCTTGCTATGTAGCTCTTTAAGAATGAGGAGTCAGCAAAAAGAATTGGCAACCCTAATTCAGCACCACATACATGGCTCAATATATGGAGGGATTCAAACCCAGACTTCTAAGACCTAGGAATGCAAATCTTCACTAATGTTCTTGAAGGAAACAAAAAGTAATTTTGGTAATGTTCCTCCCACCCAGAAAAAAGTCTTAGAAAGCAATGCCATTTTCAAAAGCTATTTGCAATTTTGAATTTATTCTGTGCAAAATTCACACAAATTGTTTTGCATATAGAACAGCATTTTCTTTACAGGAAACAGGATTTCTTGGGTATAAAATATTTTTTCTATTAATAAAAAACCTTATTTCATGTGCAGAAAATACTGTTTTCTATGCAAATCAATCACTCATGAATTTTGCACAGACTAAATCCCAACCTATGAGATTCTGATCAGTTGAGGATTCTTCTCATCAGGGTTTTCAACACTTAAAAAACATGGGGTTTGACCAATTTTTGAATATTTTCAAATATTCCTTCCTTCCCTGTGAAGAGCTAAGCACGCAAAGTTCTCTGCCTGGGTGGGTGAATCTGACTGTTTTGCTTTCTCTCACTCTGAGGATTTTAAAATAAAAGCAAATAAAACTTCAATTTCATTCTGTCTTCCTAATGAAGAAATTTTGCAAATTTTGCTGCATTCTTTCATTTTAAGAGCCAAACAAACATTATACTCAACTGCAGCCAGGACAACCTATGGCTCTTTAGCACTGCTACCGTACTTTTTGTGAATATGGAAAACACCCTAAAATAGCTAGGATCTCATATGCTCAGCTAATATGTCTCAAAATAAGACTCAGCTTCCCTATGCTGGATTATATTTCCTGTAAAAACAAAAATCTGTAATGCTCCCAGAACGGGATAATGTAGTAGACAAGCTGGGGTGGATGGCTCAATAAATCACTTGCAACATTAGTATGTTTTGAACTTGTTCAGTTTGTTTCCAAGAAAAGTACAGATAAGGGAAAGAAAATGAGTCTCAAAAATAAAAAGCACAAAGAAAGGAACCAAAGAAAATATGTTTTGTTTTTCAACCTTTCAGAAGAATATATTACTAACCAAGTATTGATTTCCCACACACAATCTCTTATAGTAGAGAATTTCCCTCAAAACCTACTAAAATAAATTACAGATTTTCCACATTTCATCAGACACTAAGGACCTCTGACCCAGCACTTCTTCCATGTGTTCCAAAGGCATATGTAGCTCCTAGAGAGCATATTTAGAAGAGCTTCCAACAAAGGACTGGATGTAGGGAACAATCTGTATTGTAAATTATTGGTTTAGGTTCAAAGCATACACTGAAGTTTGACTGGGGGATGGTCTATCCTGGTCAAATACCCTAGCTTGCCCCTGTTCCAGAGACCTGCAGTCCAGATGATGTAGGGCATTCCTCATGACTCCTGGGAAACGTACAGGGCTGGAATGGGGGTAGGCCAGAATAGGGCACTTTACCTCATTTTAAGATAATACTTGTCATGAACCCCCTGACGGAGGAGGAGGAGGAGGAGGAACTGAGAATGCAGCTGAGGCAGAGGGGGAAAGTATAGCTAAGTCAGAAGAAGCAGAAAGAAGACAGGCTGACTCAGCCAGAAGATACAGCCAAAGTAAATAAAGAACACATACCTCATTCAGAACTGAACAATCTGTAAAACAGTGATGGATTATCTAGACACCATGCTACCTCCCTTCTCTGAACATAGGAGGGAGAAGCGCCATGCCCTATGCTGCCATTTAAATACCAAACACTGACCTGCCCCTCATTAATTAGATCTACCTGGCCCTGTAACTCTAGCTTTAAATTCAGATGCAGCTTCCCTTCAAATTTCAGAGCTGACAACTGCTTATCTTGAGCTGTTGCAGTCCTCCTGGACTCTTGCTTACCTTGTCTTCGAATAGACTTCTAGACTGCTGCCTTAAACCTTTGCTGACCATGGACTTGGACCACGGACCTAACTCTACTGACTTCTGGACTGGCTTTTGACTTTCCTGGCACCTGGTATGGACTCTTGGTAACTGAACTCTGGATTTGCTTTTGACTACTCTTACAAACTGTATGGATTATTGGTGACTGACTTTTGGACTGGCTTTGTATTTTTCTTGTTTCTGTTGTGGACAACGGGCAGTAGGCTAGAACTACACCTCTTACCCTGTTGTTCCTGCATTCTTCCCCTGTTGCTCCTCAGAGACTTGCCACTGTGAGTTCAATACAATACCTGGTTTAACCCTGTTTACCAGATCAAGCCCTGCATGTCTGTAGGAGCCCATCCCAGAATGCCATCTCTCATTACTGCCAGCTCCCTGGCTTTCCTGGAAGCCAGGTAGGGGCCCATCAGCATGTGAACAAGGCTGGTTACATGCAGGGGGTCTGCAGTCACATGTTGTGGGCCTCCTTCCTGGCTTCTGCGTCAGCAGAGAAAATGGCAGCAGCAGTAGCTGGAGCAATGAGCCTGTGTGGACTCTGGCCTGTTTTCTTCAGGTAATGGGGAATGGATTGCCAGCTCTGACAGGGGAGGAGTGAGCCTGGTGACACTGGGCAGCAGGGATGAGCCTGGTGATGGGGGTGCGAGCCACGGGGGCAAGCCTGGTGGTGGGGGTGGCAGCATGTAGGTGAGCTGGGGGGTGAGGGATGGGAGCCAGGGGGTGGGGGGCATGAGCCTGATGGGGGAGGGACAAGCCTGGTGGCAGGGGTGTGTGACAGGGGGTGGCCTAGCAGGGGTTGATGGGGGAGGGGTGAGCCTGGCAATGGGGGGCGCAACCCTGGCAGGGGGCAGCAAATCTCTGGTGGGGGAAGGGGCAATCCTAGCAAGGGGGTGACAGGGATGATCCTGATGGGGGCAACCCTGGTGTGGGGCATGAGCCTGATGGGGAGGGGCAACCCTGGCAGGGGGGGCATGAGTGGTGGGAGAGGGGAGAGCCTGGCAAGGGGGCAACAGGGGGTGCGAGCCTGGTGGGGGAGTAGCAAGCCTGGCGAGGGGGTGTGAGCCTGGTGGGGAGGGGCGAGCCTGATGGCAGGGGGGAGTGTGAAGGTATATGTTACACCAGGTATAGCTAGTTTCTACAGAATTCTACTAGAAAGAGAGTTAGAAATGGAATATGTGAAAGAACAAATGGTTAAGTGGGTGCAAGACATTGAGCACAAAATAGAAATTGACAAATGGGGAAAAGCATGGAAGGACACTCAAAATTTTACATTATCGCAGAACCTAAAAGAAAATTTTCTTAGAATGTTCTATAGATGGTACCTCACACCAGTCAAATTAGATAGAATGTACAACACAGGAAAATGAAAATGCTGGAAATGTGAGGAAGTCATAGGAATGCTAATTCACATGTGGTGGAGGTGCCCGATGGCTAAAAAATATTGGAAACAGATACACATAAAGATTAAAGAGAGCCTAGGTATTAACTATTTGTTAAAACCAGAAATATGTCTGTTGAATATGATTGAAGAGGGAAAGGGAGGTAATATGAAGAATAAGTGGAGGATTATATTGTATATGTTAACATCAGCTAGATTGTTATACACTCAAAAATGGAAAGGAAAGGCAATTCCTACAATGGAAGAATGGATGATTAAATTATGGGAAATGATGGACGCGGATAGACTTACTCCTTTGTTGAAAGAAAGATCTATGGATAAAATAGAAAAAGAGTGGGAACCAATTAAGAGATATTTGAAAGAAAATCAGAAAATGAGTAGAATTGGGCCTACTGAAATTAAAGAAAGGGAATAAAAGTCCAAACAACTAGAGTGAAAATTAATTTCAGTTTGAATTGAATAAGAATAGAAGTAAAAGTAAACAAGGGAAGATAGACAGGCAGAAAAAAAAGGAAAGAGAAAAGTGAAGAAATCCAAGCAATGTAGATAGATAGGAAGGCAGGAATGGGGGTGGGGTGGGGGTGAGAGAAATGGTATAAATCAAGATACTAAATATTGAATTGTATGTAAATTGTATGTATATAAATTGTTCTCTGTTAACTCCCAAATTTTGATTTCAGAAAGAAAGTTACAAATGTAATGAAAGATATAAGATATGTAAAGGATGCACAAAAAATGTTGATGTAATGAGTATTTGTAACATAACTAAAAAAATATAATAAAAAAGTCACGCCTTATTCATGCCTGTGACATGCAACGGGAATGGGTGAGTGTGATGGATGGCTGGATGAGTGAATGGGAGTAAAAAAACTATGTGTTTTAAGTACGCATGACAGCTGGAGAGAATAAGTTAAGGGTTAGTTAAGCTGAAGTTAAGAACAAAGTCAGTTGATGACAGGAGGCTGCAGCAGAAGCCTCCATATGTGTGTACTGTATGAGAGGATTGAATGAAATAAAATGGTGTGCAGAGGTTACTAATTTGGCATAGAGGAATGAGTGGACCAAGGGTGAATGAAGCTGGGAAATAAGGAACGACATAAGATATAAGTACTGATTAAAAGAAAAGATTCAACCCTGAAGTATGTTTATTCCCTTTAATAAAGTTGCCCTTTGTTGTTAATACAAATACAGACTCTGGCTCATTCCAACTGAATAAAGATAATTAAAGGCACACTACCATAGCGCACTATCCACACATTTAGGTTAAGGGTATGCCCTTGGTTAGAAAGAGGTACTAAAGGAACTTTATAGGAATTTAGGTGGGAGGAACAGAGGGTAAAGAGGCAGTCAGGCTGAACCCTGAGGTAAAGTGGGGCTGGCGCTTTGAGAATTGCCCTTGACCACCTGGTTGTTGTGAGTTGTTACAGATTTGGTGGCAGTGTCACAAAAGTGGTGTGATGTGCGGATGGGATTCGAAAGGCCCCTGCGGCACAAAAGTGGTGGCAGCAGTGGGATTTGAAAGGCCTCTGTGTCACAGTGAGGATGCGGGCATCTGAAATTTTTGCCCTTTGAGCTATCATCCTTATGACAAGATTTTGGACACTTTTTTTTTCTGTGTTTTTCCCCGTATCTGATAAAGTCCTCTATCAGGTATTATTTTAAAACATGGTAATGGCCCCTACCCCATCTTAGCCCCATATCTGCCATGGGGGTGGTGAGGACTGCCCAGAGGCAGAACAGGACTCCAGGGCATTAAGACAGGGGTAAGGTGGGGTGTATTGCCTGTGTAGCCAAACCCAAAATCAGTGTCTTCCTGAGATTTAGTGTGTTTTGTATAAGATTCCTGCTTTGAAAATGTTTGTGCTTATATTTTCCTTAATATGTTCCAAATAAAAAGTGACAAATATGTGGGGGATTAATTATTTGAATAGTATGCCCTGTGCACATGGGGGTGATGTTTAAGGTACTGTATTATGCTTAATGAGATTGACAGGACCTGCCACCTTTGACATCATAAGGGTTCGTTTTGGTGCCTAGGATAGCCTTGAACTGGCAAGCCTTACCAAAGACCAAGGTTTCAACAGGAACTTTCATCTGTACTCTGTTTGAGAGGTTTAATATAATTTTGTTTTGTCAAAAATCTGGATTGTTTACACTGACCTTAAAAGGGATTTTAAAAAATCTTTTTCTACATTAATTCTTGTGTTAATTGTTAACATGAATTAAAGAAAACATAGACAGTCTACAGAGATTTTCAGACCGCGTTTTAGAGTGCCTAGGGCGGGAGGAGCTTTCAGGAGAGGGATGGCAATCTTGCGCAGCAGGGGGGCATTTTCGGACGCCGTTGTCCCTCTCCCGAAACCATCCGTGTCACTTCCGTGAAGCTTTGGAAGCCTCAGCACCATATTTTAATCACGGGCAAGCTCCGTGATTAAAATATGCCGCTGAGGCTTCCAAAGCTTCACGGAAGTGACACGGATGGTTTCGGGAGAGGGACAACGGCGTCCGAAAACGCCCCCCTGCTGCGCAAGATCGCCGTCCCTCTCCCGAAAGCTCCTCCCACCCTAGGCACTCTAAAACGCGGTCTGAAAATCTCCTACATGTCAGAGTTCCTGTTCCATGCAAAACCTTAACAGTCTGCAAATAAGAGCTCCTGTTCTACAGAAAACCTTAACAATTTGCACAGCAGAGCTCCTGCTTCATGCAAAGGTTTTCCAGGCTTTAAACTTCTTGTTATCACTGATTCGCCTATTGGAGAGGAGGGCAGAAGAATGAAACCTTGAGTCAGAACTTGCCATCTGTTATACCTCCACACCCCAGATCAATGTCTGTAGGCTTCAGTATATTAAAATAAAATGTGGAGTCTTTTCCATTCTTATTTCAAGACATCTTTAACCAATCAACCTAAAGTGTTATTCTTAGCATGTTATTTCTAAGCTCTAGGGAGAAGCACTGTTTAAAAGCAGATTAAAAATTTGCCAATAAATAAATGTAGGCGAATCATTTCAGACTGATGTATACTGATAACTTAAAGCAAAATAACACATTTCAAAACAGGATTCACTGGCAATGTCTATATCTTTTTCTCATAAAACATAAACTTCCATTTTCCTGCATCAGATATTTTCAGAATGCAATTTGACTTCAACTAATTCTCCATGTAAACCACTTTGCCTTCATAATGCACCATGAACCCAGCAGAGGTCAGATCAAAGACATTGTGCAGGTACCATAAAGTTAAGAATAAGTGACTTATTTGCTGCGTTGGGGAGGTAGTTTTCCCCTACTCTTCTCCTCTCAAGCATTGAAACTTGAGAGGGACATTCCATTATTATGGGTATATAAAACATATGTATATACACATACATACACTTAAATACATATATCCTTCATTAGCAGATGACTAGGGAAATAAAGCCAGTGTTACTTAATGAGAGTCAAGCATCCACATACTGAAATGGCTTAATGAGTGCATTGTATTTCCTGACTTATGGGAAGTATCAAGAGGTAACAGTTCCCCTCACTCTGACAGCTAGTCAATTGAATTGCATATGCTTCTGTGAAAAGAACATGCCTGCTAGAAGACTCATATTATTCTGCACTTTGGACACAGCCTGTAATATCAATCACAATGCATTACCAGTCAGAAAGCATGACAATGCCAAGGACTTCTATTTAAGGAAGAGGGTGAGGAAGATTGCCAATAGCTGGCTCTTTCCATTTCCCTAGTTAGAGGCTGGATGTAGGGTTACTGAACAGGGATATGAACATGCCAGTTCAAATGGAACTCTTGGATTTAGCCCATGTGAGTGGGAGGGAGTTCAGCTTCTATATTGGGCTTAGACTATTGTATTGATGAGTCTCAAATCATGCTGGAATTGAGTTCAGCACTGAGCTTGCAACTCAGTCCACATGTACTGATTGAATTAATCTTTCAGGCACTTTTTACATTTTTTGTTTATTAAGGATGGTAGATGGATAGATCAAACACATGTGTATGGAAAAAACACAATCAGTCACTGCTTATGTGTTATGAAAGCTCACAGCAATATTTTTAAAACAGTCAATCCACTTTTGGCAGAGAAAGACAGGCCAGCTTATAAACCCCAAAGGTATACTGTACTTGTACTTTTCAATCATGTTCTCCCTTTCCTTCACTCTCTCTCTTAACTTCTATCTTCTTCCCTAAGAGTACCAAGAATGATGAAGGGGGTCATTGTTCAAGTGGACAAGTCAAAGTTCTACTTATGCTTGTGTTAAGCTCTGCGGACCCCTCCTGCTTCTCCCTGAAGCTTGGGGCCCTCCAGAGCTAACCTAGAGTCCTGCTGCCACCACCCATTGAATTGAATTTCCCATTCATAGCAATACAATGGGATGTTGCCTGGGTTTCCTTTGTATTTTCCACTCTGACTCTGCAGAGCTTCACCTCCCACCACCCCTGTGGGGAGAGAACCAAGCAAGGCACGTCAAATAGAGTATGGAGAAAGAACTTTAAAGGAAGTTTATTCTAAGCAGAAACTACATAGCATAATAAAGATATCTCTTTCCATGAAAGTCACTTTCCTTCCAGACACTGGACTTTTCCAGACGTCAGTTTACCGTGCCAGAAAGCTCGTAACAGTCGTGATGCTGCTGTGCGGCAGAGGGTCCATTTCTTACAACGCTGTTTCACGGGCAACTTCCGTGAGTAAAAAATGGCCAAATATGGAACAGCTGCCTCCAATCTCTTGCGGAACTGAAACAGTTGATTTCGGCAGGAGGACGGTGTCATACGAAATGGGCCCCCTGCCGCGCAGCAGTGTCATGACTGTTACGAGCCTTCTGGCATGGTAAATCAACATCCGAAAAAGTCCACACTTAAGAATTACAAAGTTACAGATAAGTCTAGCCATTCCATCCAAGTTTATAATATATACATAAGCCCTGATGTGCCTAAACTAAATGGTTCCCTAATCTACTCACGATGAGTTGCAGTCCAGATGTGTTGGATGTTCATGGAGTCAAGGAGTCTGGGCCTTTCTACTCAGCCTCTACCAAGTACCCCTTCCCTGAGATGATAGTCCCCTTGCTCAGGTCTCTCTTTGTTGTTCTCCTATCACCTCTTCACAGAAACTTCTCGAAGCTCCTTCCAGGTGGCCATCTCATTGGTCAGCTATCTCCTGATGCTGACCCCATAAACTGTAACTTAACTTGATACATCCTTAACCCTTTGTTTACCTGGTTGGCTGTGCTGCCCAGATAATGGAAGAGCCCATTATCACAGCTTGCGACCGGGGGGGGGGGCAAAAGTTAAGATGGGTAACTTGGATGAAGGTTGTTCTGAATGAAAAGCAAATCCAGGATTGGAACTGATTTGTGATAGTGCTTTCACGAATCCTATTTTCACACTATCCTACTCATTCATTTGGGCAAAGAGACTTCTTTAGCTAGCCCCACCTTCAGCATTTTAGACAAAGGGCAACAAACATTAGGAGGGATTTTCTATAAGGTAGCACCCATCCTCCAGAAAAACATCCACCTGTCACCTATGCAACAGAAAGCACAAGAGTTTTCTGATGAAATTCACTGTTACCAAGTTAGCAACAGAGCATAAATGAGTTAAAATGCAAGAGATATTTTTACATGTTTAAGTAACTGGAAAGGGAAACAATAAATGGACTTCAATGTGAGGTGATATACTACATGTAATGATCAGTTATAGTGGGCCCTTTGTATCTACTAGGGGTTGGTTCCATGACCTCCAGTGGATACCCCAAAATCCGTGGATGCTCAGGTTTCATTAGAATAATAGAATCATAGAACAATAGTTTCTGCAATCCTCCCCATACCTATCCAGGCAAAATGGGTAGGGGCTTCAGCAACTCTACAGTAGGTCAGGGAGGTGGCAAACAGTGTAGCATAGTTCCACATGTGGAAATACTGCACTATGCTGAGCTATGCATGTTTGCAGGCATTATCTGTTATCTCAGGGGATCTGTACACACATAGACATCTCATGACACCCACCCCCCGACACACACCTTTACAACTACACGAGGTAAGAGACTGAATGGCACAGGAGCAGTGGTGAGATTTTGCTAACAGTACAGCAAGTTATCCTCCTTGATGGAACACTGCAGCACATGGCAAGGGGGGGGGGGGAAGGAGAGACAGAAAAATTCTTGGTTCCTCAGACATTTCCTGACAACAGCTGGGCTCACTGAAACCATATAACCCATCCTGTGTAACCATCACCTAACAGCAAAGAGAAGATCAGCCAGAGTTTTCATGTATTATTGTAATTGTTATACCTGTATCCCAGTATTCAACTAATCTGGCCAAACCTTCCCTCATTTTAGCATCACAATAATTAGATGAGGTACGCTAAGTGTGAGACATTATTAGACAGGGCAAAAAAGGCATCATAAGAACACCTAATGATTGCGAAAGGGTGCACATATCACACAATGTTGCCCTTTAATGATCATTTCCTATTTAAAAAAAGTACTTTATCCCCGTGGTGCTTCTGTGCCAGCATTGCTGGTGTTTGAAACTTTGCAACTTTGCATGCGTGTGTCAATGGTTGGTCAGGCGAGAACACTTCCAGGTGAGATCACAACATCCAGGTAGGTGGTGCACTTTTAATGACCCTCCCTGGGTTACTTGGGACTTTTTTAGTGTGTTTAAGTGCTTTGTGTAACTTTTGTGTGTGTGTGTTTTTATTTTTGAATTTCCCGTACTATGTATTCTCATGAGAATATGTAGGATTTCAAAGAGGAAGTGAATGAAGCTCCGTTCACTTCCCCTTTCATTGCTGTGGAAGCCTTTGGATGGGAGGGAAGGAAAGTGTGGCATGGGGAGTTCTTTTACTGACATAAAAATAACAAAGTTATGCTGGCAAAAGAATGGGTTTCAAGAGGGTGGTCTGATAAAGTCCGATGTTTCAGTTCTGAGTGAGGAATTGAACTTGGCTCTTCCAAGTCCAACACTCTAGCCACTGAAACACACTGGATCTCTTTTATACATAGTAATTAGGTACAGGTGAGAATTTCATTTTGTTCACAGATTTTTTAAACACAACCTTTCCAAAATTCACAGACTTTTTTTTTCATAAACTGGACAGAAAGAACCTGAGATTTTAAAGATGCAAACGAGAGAAAGTAATAGTAGCACCCCCACATCTGTGGGGGATTGGTTCCGGGCCCCACCACGGATAGTGAAATCTACTGATAACACTGAACACCCTCGCTGCCACCACCGGACCCTGCCTCCCGTCCCCACGGAGAAGGGAGAAAGGAGGTGAGCTTCCTCTCTCCCCTGCCCACCCCTCACCAGCTTCACCATGCCACCAGCTTCACCATGCCACCATGCCACCATGACCAGACACCCCCACACACAGAGAGAAGGGAGAAAGGAGGCAAACTTGGGTGCTACTGTACTGCCAGATTCACCAACCCTTCCAAATGGCTTTATCAGAGTGCTTAAATCATTTTAAAAATGGCTTTTAATCCTTGCACATTTAGCCATTTTTATGATGCTGAATTGGGGGTGCCCTGTTTATCTGAAATGCTCCTCATATTTTTAAATATGGCACACAGGTACAACATGGTAATCTCTTTGCTTGAAAAAGCTGTATCTATTGCATTTAGAAATATCAAATGGAGAATTCTGTTTCATTTATTTTTATGGGATCCTTCTAAAACTTTTTTAGAAATTTAATAGAAAGACTTGGAGAATAAAATAATTTGGATGGGTAGAAAAACAAAAGTGAACAACCCTAGCAGTAGTGCTGACAAACTTTGACATTTTTGCATGAACAACCTCAAAGGCATCCAGTTCATTTTCTGTAAGCTGTTCGAAGTCATTCTTCATGTGGGCAACCTATATCAGCAAGCACCACTGCAGTAATGTCCCTCACACCCTTTTTTATACATCAGTTCATACATGCTCCAAACTGAGTAAATTGCAATATGTTGTATTAAACAACCAGCTTGATGTGATATGGGTTTACTCAACAGCAAGTCCCACTGAGAATAACAGAACTTATTTCTGAGTAAATGTACTTTTCCTCCTTTCTTTTCTTTTCTCTTTCCTTCTTTTCTTTCTTTCTTTTACTTTTTTGTTCTACACCTATAGAACACTCAACTGGCAGGCATGGGCTTTCAGTAACGCATGTTTTGGGTATAGGGGATCTTGCTGTCAAGCTTATTCAGGAAAATGTATGAGCTGTGAAATTCAACCAGTCATATCTATGCACCCCCGAGGTGAGCTGGCCTGTATAACAGTTCAGTCTCTTAAGTCCTTGGATCATTTATTCCTGTTCTCTTTGTCTGAAGAGATGGTGAAAGACAAATCCCTTAGTCCCTCCCTCTGCCCAAGGCCAAAATAAAAATACCCAGAGACCCTGATGCCAAAAATGGGGTGAAACCAGGGCATGGGGTAGGAGAGAGAAATGACCAGTTCAGCCTTCACCACTTTCAGGAGATTCTAATTAGGAAGTTGCCAGTGCCAGCCCCATGGCAGGAAGTCCGCATTATTAACGCTGGCACTGTGCACAAGCTGACTGCAAAGCTGTAGGAGCGGCTGCTGAACTGGCACAATGTTCCCTCTAGATTTTGGCGGAGGAACCAGAACAGATGTCGAAAGGTTTTTTCCCCTCTCCTTTCCCTCTCATCTCCGCCCCATCGCTGTTGTATGACCTTCTGCCAGAAGGCTGCATGTGCCAAGGCAAAGGTTACAAAAGGGTCAAAGAAACATTTCTCCATAGAAGGAAACATTGTTCCAATGTGATGCTTCGCTGGCCTCTGAAATGGTCAAAGGTGCAGAGAGCAAGACATGTGGGAAGCTGCCTCATTCCAGATCTACAGTCCATTTAGTTTATTGTTGTCTGCACTGACTGGCAGCTGGCATTGGGAAGATCTGATTGTTTTGCCACATCAACACCAACACATTTAAAATTCATTCTGTCTGGAATATGTGAATTTTGATAAACTCATCAAAAATTCACTGAAACAAAATTATTCCTCCTCTCCTCTGGCAAGATTCAGTAGGTGCAGCTTCTTCCCAACATGCAAAAAGCCATTTTTTACCTGACTGTCATATAAGTGTAAAGATGAGGAGCCTCTCAGAAAAAAATAGGTGACAACCCAAATTCAACACAAATGTGGTGGAGTACACAGGGATTCAAATCCAGCCTTCTAAAAGTGAAGCCCTGGAACTGGATGGATGAATCTGTCAGTTTTAGGTTCATTTATATTTGATTTTTCAAAAAGTTATTTTCATTGTTAATATAAAGAGCTCTGTGAAAAAAATCTTATGAAAAAAAAGTATGGAGGAAATAGATGTCTCTAGAACTTGTCTGAATGCTTGCAGTGATGGGGCTTGATGGACTCCAGATATGTGGGGCTGCTGCAGAAAAGATCCTCCCACATGATGGTGCTTTTAAAGATGGGCAAGCAAAAGGAAATCTGTCACTGCACTTAATTCAATTAAGGTGCTCCTTCCAGTAACCTCTTCTAATTTTAGGCTCCTGACACAAAGCAGAAATAATGCAGTTTGACACCACTTTAACAATCATGGCTCCATCATATGGAATCCTGGGATGTGTAGTTTGTTTTGGCACCTGAGCTCTCTGACAGAGAAGGCTAAATCTCTCACAAAACTAAAAATCCCAGAATTCCATAGCACTGAGCCATGGCAATTAAAGCAGTGTCAAACTGCATTATTTCTGCAGTGTGTCAGCAGTCTAAGTCCTTGTTGTCGTGTGCTTTCATGTTGACCCTGACTTATGGCAACCCTATCATAGGGTTTTCTTGACAAGTTTTATTCATAGGAGGTTTTCAATGGCCTTTCTTTAAGGCTGAGAGAGTGTGACATGCCCAAGATGGATTTGCATAGCAAAGGTACACGAGTTAAAGACCCTTTATGTCTTTGAAAATAACATGTAATTGAAAATAACAGAGTATAGTCAATATACTCTTCAGGGCAGGGTGTTGGCCTAGATGGCCCTTGTGGTCTCTTCCAACTCTATGATTCTAAGATGGCAAAAGTTATTAATGAGGAAGAATACACAAGTTAAAAGAGGGTGCAGCACTTTGCTTTTGCCTGAGTCTACAGGAAAAGGCAAGCTTGCATCCCACTCTTTTCCTCACTCCCCTTCTGAGTCAATTGACTGCAAGCTACTTTTGCATTTCGAGCTCAGTTTGTACCAATTGAGGTAGGCTGAGGAAAGGGGGAAACAGGAACAGGAGAGAGAGGTTTGAACATATTAAAAGCAGCTGAAGTAATGGGAAGACAGAGGATTAATCAGGACTATCCCTGCCAAATTAGCATTGTGGGATGGTATGGGTTCTGGAGGGTGTGACAATCCATTTTCGCAAAAAAAAAAAAGAAAAAAGAAAAAAAAGAGAGAGAGAGAGAGAGACCCCTCAGCAATAAAACCAGAATGGTCAAATGGACACTAAAATGACTTTGAGTGATCCTTTAAAATCCTCTCCATTAGAGCTTGGATGCATACTGAGCTAAGAAGTTATTTGCTCAAATGAAGAGTAAATGATGGCATACTGTAGAGTTCCTCCAGATCTGTTTCCTATTCACTTGGAGAAGAGCTAGAGAAGAACCACACTCCACTCCAGTTAACAGAGTGAATATTTTTATTCCTCACCCCCCCACACACACACACACATACCCCACAATCATTTCTTTCTTTTCTCAAGCCAAAAAATCAGGCAGAAAACCTTCAACAAGCCTACTTTCCATTGAGGGCAGGCTGCATCAAGAGCCACCTCAGTTGGCTTATGAAATCATATTTCCAGGATTTGAAAGATGTTGCTGTGGCCCACCCACATCCTCACAGCATCTCAGTCTCTCCCGAGGCACTTCATCCAGTCCTCAAGAACATACAGCTGGTCAAATGCGGGTGGGCCTTTGAGTTCTGGATCCCTACAAAGGAGGGAAGTAGAACTTCAAAGGAGGAACAGCTGAGGCACTTTCGGAAGCCGCCTAGCTTGGTGGAAAAGATGGTTAGTGGCTTCTTGAACTCTCTCTCATTTCTTTTTTAAAGGTATTGATTTTGGATGCAGGGGAGGCACTCTTTCAACCTCTATCCTGCCCACGGGTGCCCACAGGGGTCATAAGAGCCAAAAATAAGCCACAAAAGAACTTCCAATGGTAGACCTCTGGAGACCTAGAAGCTATGCATGGGTTCAGTGCCATAAGTCTATTAATGACAATGGTATTGGGTTTAAAACACCTATATGCTGAGTTGTAGCATTAGATTATTGTGTTAAAAAAAAAAACTAGAAAACCTCATAGCTCAAAAGCACATCTTTAAGCATGGTGTCACATTTTCTTTATTTCAGTGGAAAAGCCTGCTTTGTGCCTTCAAAGGAATGGGCAGGAAAAACTGAACTTTGAAACAAATGGGAAATATCTTGTGTAAAAGGATCTTTTTTTTTTTTACTCTGTTATGATTACAAAAGGTTTAAACTGAATCACCTCTGAGCCAATTAGTGCATAAATGTTCAATTGTCAGCAACACAGTGATGCATTGGGAGGATCTTCCCCCTCCCCCCCCCACTATGTTTATTTTAATTCATCCTCTGTATATGACATCCTTTGACAAACATATGTCAAAATTTAAAATTCTTCTGCTTGGCACCATTTAAAACAGGTATGGCAAACAGGGAGCCCTATGGTTGTTGTTGGATTGCAAGTCCCAGCATTCCTCATCATTGGCTGCTGAAAGCTGCACTGCACAATATCTGGAAGGGCCATGTGATCTCCCCACCACCACCAGTCTAAAATGATGTAAATGAAAAGAATATGTAGGTAAGCCCCTTTAACTGTCCTCCATCAAATTACCAAGGAACTATGCTGAAAACAGGATTCTAACCAGTGTCAAATTATTCCAGGAACTAAAGACAGTAAGATCATGACTTCAGCTGTATTACCTATATTCCAGTGTATAAGATGCCCCCCCTCAGTTTTTAAGTTAAAATATAGAGTTTGCCCCCCCCTCCAGCCTGCCAGCTAAGTGGCTGTAGATAATGAAATAGTCTGTGAAATTAAAGGACTGAGAACAGCTAAAAAAGCATGGGATACTTTGAAAAATCTCTTTGGTGTTCAATCTTTGGAAAGTAAGATTGCATTAATAATTAAGTTGGTTAATATGAAGCTGGTTAATATGAAGCTATCAAATCCCAAATTTTTGAATGAGCATATTAATGATTTTAGAGCCATTTGCAAACTCCTGGAGAGTAAGGAGATTTTCAGACCTGCCAAAATGCCGGTTTGCCGCGCGAGCAGCCTCCCGAGACTGCTGCGCGGCAAGGGTCTACTTATGGCGCTGAGCCGTCCGAAGCTTCACAGAAGTGACACGGACGGTTTCGCGAGAGGCACAGCGTCGTCCGAAGTAGACCCTTGCCGCGCAGCAGTCTCGGGAGGCTGCTCACGCGGCAAAACGGCATTTTGGCAGGTCTGAAAATCTCCTAAATCCGCCAAAGCTATGCAAATGGGAATCTTCCTGGCAAGTTTACCAAAATACAATCCCATAAGAAATACCTTGCAATTAAAGAATGATTTAACTCTGCCTGAAGCTTTTATTCAGATAAGAGAATTTCACCATAGACAAAACTTGATGCAAAATGATACGTTTGAATCCAGAAATTCTAATTTTAGGCTAAAATAATTTTAATGGACTGTTTTTCTTCTCTCCTGAGCTAAATGGAAGGGAACTTAACACTTCAAAGGCAAAGCAATCATTCTCGTAGCAGGGGGAAGAATCTGCTGGGAAAACTGCCCAGGGAATTTAACACTTCAAAGACAAGGCAGTCATTCTTACAGCAGGAGGAAAGATCTGCTGGGCCTATAAGATGACCCCCCACTTTTGAGGAGATTTCCAAGTGTTAAAAAGCAGTCTTATATGCCAGAATATATGGTACATCAGAATTTGGCCTGATCCCTTTAAAAGAGTCTACCTATTCAAGAAAAGTTGCCCTCATTCTGAACTGATTTCATTTTTGTCATAGATGCCACCAAGAAGACAGATATAATTGAATCCTAGGTTTGTGTCTTCCTCGTTTTACCTTTTTTTCCTTGTTAGAAAGAGACAGCCTTTGACTTAGGCTAGCAAGAGCATTGCAATGAATAATAAACATCACTAATTCAGTTTGAATCAAGACAACCAGACAGATGACTATAGAGGGAACTAATCCACTGAAATATTTCCTGTTGGGTCTTTTCCACATAGCATCAGTGTGGCAACAAATCACACAATGTTGCAAAAAACCATTAATTTCTTCTTAGTTGCTTCTCTTTGACAACTTCCTTGTATATTGCCCATTGGAATAGCAGCTGAAGAGAAAGCAAATGAAAAAGAGGAGGAGAGAGATGGGGCAAAATATTGCAGCTATTCAGTAGAAGGAGCTAAGATTTAAAAAAAAAAAAGCCTAAGGAAACAGTGTGGCAAAGGTTAGAACAACATCATACAAGGGAGTCTGTGATGATCCAAGGTGAATTTTGTATTTGAACAGATTGTTCCTGTTTCCCTATATATTGCATTCAACTGTGATGGGAGGGAGTAGAAGCTGTGTAAGAAGTGGGGAAGAGCAATTTATGAAGTAAATTTTGGCAGAAGGACTGAATGGATGGTTGCCTGGAGGTCAAACAGGCTATCAAGCAAAGCTGTGAAGCTTCATGATCAAGAACAGCATCAGTTATATCTTATGGCTGGGCCTAGGATAAGAGCAATACTGTGAGTCATGTGTCAACACTTCTTACCAAAGGAATTTGTATTGTCAGTGCCAGATTATACTTGGGAGTCAGATGGCATCTCTTCTGTTCCTGGTACTGTTATCACACTGATGCAACAAACCAAACAAACAGAAAGGTTAATCTTTGCCAAATACAATTTATTTATTATTTTAAGGAATTAAAAAAACATCTCACCTTATTTTAAGGAATTAAAAAAACATCTCACCCACAGGATGTGCCTGGTGTGAAATTTCAAATGCTGATCAAGTCTTCCAACAAATGTCCAGTGATTCAATGGATGATAGAATGTGTTATCAGATATACTCCTCTTCACAGACATCTCTCTATAGGGCTGCATAGACACGTCATCAGAGACTGAATTAAGTTTGTGAGACTAAAATATAGAACCATAGAATTGCAGAGATGGAAGAGACCACGAGGGCCATCCAGTCCAACCCCCTGCCAATGATTGACACAGATGGAATTCAGCCCATAGAGTCAACACCAGAGTATTTTAAAAATGGTAACAAGCAGCTCAAGGAACATAGAAGCTGATGTCTTATGGAGTCTCAGATCATTGGCCCGTCTAGCTGAATATGGCAGTTGCTCTAAAGGATATTGGGTGGGAATCTTTCCTAACCCTGCTAGGTATTCCCTGGTGGTCTCCCGTATGAACGCAGTGCAAGCCCAAGGCCAGCGCAAAAGAAACAGGGCTGTGTCTCCTCTGTCCCACTGTAATTTGAAAAGTCGGTGAGAAAAAGGGGAAATGAGAGCCATGTGCTTACAGACTGTAATTTCCTGGGAGGAAATGATCCACCCAATGGGAAGGAAAGATGGAATCAATACACATAGCCATGATCTTAAATGATGTGGGCTCACACTGGGCAAGGTCGCAGGAGTGGGAGTGAAATTTGACACCAAATTTGACAATTTGTGAAATTTCACCCTCACCAGTGAAACAGAAGTGATGTCATGCCAGTTCCATTTCTCCTGTTTAGGTGAATTTTCAGCCATTGCGGGGGGGGGGGTTGTTGGGGTATATTAGAGGAAAATGCAATAAAAAATGAACATATTGGAGGAGAAATGTACAAAACAGCATTGCATAACAGAAAACTGCTTGCAAAAACGTGCATATTAAGTGAATTTGCATTAGAATATAACTGAAGAATTAAATATAAATATGGGTGTGTGTATCATATACATATATGAGGAGACATACAGAAGATCTCTGTGATACACTGTATTGTGACATCTATCAATTAACTTTTCTCTATAGAAATACAAAAATTGGGAGCATGATAGTTGCTGGCCTGGTCCAGAATTTCTGTGGACAAGTTTACATAGGGACCACAAAACGCAGTGTGCAAACACAAATCAAGGAACATGAGAGACACTGCAGACTGGGCCAGCCAGAAAAATCAGCAGTAGCAGAACATGTTATAAACCAACCTGGACATAAAATGTTATTTAAATGTTATTTAAATGTTATTTAAAAACACAGAAATTCTGGACCAGGCCAACAACTATCATGTAAGAATGCACAGAGAAGCTATTGAAATTCACAAACACCTGGACAACTTCAGCAGGAAAGAAAAAACCTTAAAAGTAAACAAATTATGGCTCTCAGTTTTGAAATACAATAGAATTAAAACCCAACACTTACAAAGGAATTCCACCCAGGGACAGGGGGACTTCCAGCAGTTAATGGGCCATCAACCAACCATTAACCAAACAGACACTAATGAGCCTTGCATTTCTTTTTTTTTAATTATTATTTTTATTTGTAGCATAAGTCAAAATATTTACAATGTTATCATTACACAGATTTTCATTTTAACACTACATAATTTTTCATTACTTATTCCCCCCCACATATCTCACATCCTTTCATCCCTTCTTCATTCTATTCACTTCCCGTCATCCTTCTATTTCACATCTTCTATCATTCCTCTCTTTCCATTCAAACTTCTCCCTTTCATACTCACTTCTCTTCCTCTCTACCATCTCACTTACTTTCTCCCTCCAAATCATAAACCCACCTCCTCCGCAACTTCCTTTTTGCCCCTCCTATTTGAGTTGTATACATATATTTCATTGATTTTTTCTTTTGTATCCCTCCTATTTTCCTTATTTAAATTTTATATTAAACCTTAATTAAATCTCTCTCTCTCTTTCTTTTTTCGCTTTCGTCTCTGATGAGTTTGATACTGATGCCAAAGTTTCCCTATCTTGGTGTCTCTAAGTATGATTATCTTCTTTTCCTATTTTGTTTCTTCTTCTTGTTCAAATGTCCCAAGTTTCTCTATATCCTATAAAGTTTTATTGCTTCCTCTAATACTCGAGAATTGGATACCATTCTTCTTCCATCTTCGACATCTTTCTTGTATTTAGAATATATGTTAATCTGTCATTTTCCCTCATTTCATTGACTTTTTGCAGCCAATCCTCTATTGTGGGATTTTCTTTTTTCTTCCAGTTTGAAGCTAATAATAGTCTTGCTGCGGTAACTAAATACAACAATATCCTTCCATACTGATGTTTAAATTTCCCTTCAAGATTAGCTGTTATATTTAGTAGATATAATTTGGGGTCCATTACAAATTCAGTCTTAAACATTTTTTTGTATTGTTTTATGGATTTCCCCCCCCCC
Source organism: Gambelia wislizenii (assembly GCA_030847615.1). Lineage (NCBI taxonomy): Eukaryota > Metazoa > Chordata > Lepidosauria > Squamata > Crotaphytidae > Gambelia > Gambelia wislizenii. The sequence goes on from JAUMIR010000004.1 coordinate 41,926,376, forward strand.
AAAATTTTTGTATCTTAGTGCATCTCCACCACATATGATATAATGAGCCTTGCATTTCTATACCCAGAAACTAACCATTCAATTATACAAATTTACATATACTCCCCTAAAGGGGTTCATAGCATATAAACCCCAGACACACTCCTACCCAACTATTCTCTGAGGATGCCAGCCACAGAAAGAAACTATTCCAGAACACAGTATCACAGCACGGAAAAAAAACAAGGAAAATCTAAACACTTTATAGCTGAAAAAGTGGAATGATATCTTATTATTGCATTGATTTATATTATTTATACTTCACTCTATAGCTGGATAGGCTGCCAGAGTGGCTTACATACTATTGGGTGGGGAGACTGCATAGTCTCTGTGGTCAGACTTATGAGCAAAAAAAGATAAAACATAAAAGGAAAGGGGTATGAGGAAGGTAAAGGAAAACAAAGCATTTCAGGCACAAGTTCATAGTGGACTTGCCTAGACATTACAGTTTCCTGAAAGTGGGTACGCATTTTCATCCATTCACAGCGAAGCTTATTTGTCTTCACCATTTGATTTGTCAGACATGCATTCTAGACTTTAAGAAAGCTGATTTTCAGAAAACTTAGGGAATTACTGGGGAGTGAACCCATGGTCAGAAATACTAAAAGATAAAGGAGTTCATGAAGGATGCGAGTTTCTAAAAAGTGAGATATTAAAGGCACAACTTCAAACAGTTCCAGTGAGGAGGAAAGTTCAAGGGAAGTAATAGTTCCACAGTATTCTGCTTTGGTCAGACCTCACCTGGAATACTGTGTCCAGTTCTGGGCACCAGAATTCAGGAAAGATATTGAGAAGCTGGAATGTGTCCAGAGGAGGGCAACCAGGAGTGTGGGTGGTCTGGAAGCCATGCCCTGTGAGGAGCAGCTTAGGGAGCTGGGCATTTTTAGTCTGTAGAAGAGAAGGTTGAGAGGGGACATGATAGCCATGTTTAAATATTTGAAGGGATGTCATACTGAGGATGGAGCAGGCTTGTTTTCTGCTGCACCAGAAACTAAGGACATTTTCAGACATGTCTTACCGGGCTACAAGCTTGCAGGAGAGGTTCGGCGCTGCTGCACAGCAGGAATTCCATTTCAGACGACGCCTTCCCTCTGGCGAAATTGTCCATGCCACTTCTGTGTAGGATTGGAGCCAGATGCACCATATTTCACCAGATTTTATTCACAAAAGTTGTCCATAAATAAAATATGGCATAGCCGGCTCCAATCCTACACAGAAGTGACACGGACAATTTCACCAGAGGGATGTTGTCGTCCAAAATGGAGTCCCTGCTGCACGGCAGCGCCGAAGCTCTACCAAAAGCTTCTAGCATGATAAGACATGTCTGAAAATGTTCTAGGACACATAGCAATGGGTTCAAACTACAGGAAAAGAGATTCCACCTAAACATTAGGAAGAACTTCCTGATAGTAAGAGCTGTTCGGAAATGGAATGCACTGCCTCATAGTAAGATGGAGTGTCCTTCTTTGGAGGTTTTTAAACATTGGCTGGATGGCCATCTGTCAGGAATGATTTGATTGTGTATTGCTGCATTGCAGGGGGTTGGACTGGATAGCACTTGAGGTCTCTTCCAACTCTATGATTCTATGATTCTGTGATTCTATTTCCATGCCTATTTTCATCCATTCACATTCATTCGAATTGAGTAGGCATACACATTCATAAAGGGCAATTTGAGTGAAAATGCATGGCAGTGCTAATTCAGATGGCCATACATCCGAAAGTGCACATCTACGTGCATTTTTCAGGAACCTTCAGGGAAAACCACAAATTCTTTTACTGTGCAAGATGTGGAAGTTTTAGGGGGGCCCTCCAAACACTGCAAATCCCCTTCAGATCTCGTTTGGACAGATAGTATTTTCTGCAAATGCTATGAGGAGTATTTTCATCATGTAGACAAGCCCAGTGTAATGAAATGATTATTTTCCCTGAAATATTTTCTAGTCTCCTTAAAACAGTTTTATGAGGTACCCTTGAAACTGTTCAGATATTTTCAGCTCAGTGGAACCTGCCCAGTTACTTGGATTTTTTTAGATGAGATTTTAAAAGTTATGGCAAGTCAATGACACCACAGGGCTCCTTGAGCTGAGAAAGGGATCCATTCATTCAATGAAAACTCACTCCCGAGTACCAAAAGCACCATCCTTATAAGCATGTCTGAGATTTGCTATTCGGTTGCTGCAGGGATGAATTTTAACTCAATATTGATCAAGGGAATTTTAAAATCAATTTTAATTAAATGAAACATTTCTATCTTGACTTCTTTTGTGTGGAACACAAACTGAACCACATGCATTTATATATGTACGTGCAATGTCTGATCAGGCAAAATAGATCTCGGTTGCAAAGCTCTTGGGTCCCATTTGAAGGGGGAGGGAAGAACACGGAACAGCCCAGGTGAAGGGAACACCATGTGTTCCAGCCATTATCTTGGTTTGCTTCAATTTGCTCTCAATTGTTCCCAAAGTGCAGAATAATCACCTCTGCCTCTTCCTAGCTGCATGCCGTTTGAATATGAGCTGACACTGACAAGACAGAATTCTCATCTGCAAAACAAACAAGAAATGGAAGGTAACAGCTATATAAATAAAAAAAATTCTTATCCAGAAGCCATTTTTGAGATGTGAAAAGGGTTAAAGGAACATGCCTGGAGATAGTAGCATCACAGGTATAAATGTGTCTCCTTTCCTATATGTGTTAATAATAGCATGTGGAAGGAATTATGGATGGGTAAAAATTTTTAAGGCTCATGTTTCCCTTTGGCAAGATCAGAGATTGGAAAATTACTTATGGGGGCTTCTGCTCCCAAATTCCCCCATCCAGCATGGCTGCTGGCCATGCTGGCTGCGGAGATTCTGGAAACAGTAGTCCCAAAAATTAACTTTTCCAAGTTCTGGGAAAAATCCATTTTGTATCATCCATGATTGGCAATGCAACAGAGGGCACTTTGCCTCAAAGTGATTTGTAAAACTATTCTGTTCAGAAACACATGTGGGTTCAGATCTCATATCAGAGGCTAAATAGTGCATGGGTCCCATTGTACATCATATATCAGGGTATCTCACACAGCACCCTGATGTTTAATGAGGCCTCCCATTGCACAATGAGACTCTGCACAGAACACCACAGGACAATGTAACACATTGTCAAATTCAAGAAAAGGGTTGTATATCATGCATATGCAAAGTAAACGTTCTTTAGATTTTCCTTGGGTTTTTTCCAGGCTGTGAGGCCATGTTCTGGAATAGTTTCTTTCTGACATTTCACCTGCATCTATGGCTGGCATCTTCAGAGAAACAGAGGGCACTCAGTTCTTTGTTCAGGACATAGCCAGTTGCGGGACATAGGCAGTTGTGTCACTTCACACCTGAAGTCATGCTGTAGCCAGAGAAAGGCAGAAAAACTAGTTCATTTTAGGAAACATAATAAGCATTTAAGGCATTTTTCACTTGCTCTGAACTGTACAAGACCCTGGCTTCTGCCTACTTAAATGAGAATTCAGGAGACAGTGCTCCTATGACTATATCATGTCTACAATTGCTTCCAAGGATCTAACTATAACTTCTCCTTTAAGTAATTCATAAAATTTAAATTATTTTAAAGAACACTCTGTTCCTGTGCTTTGACTAAGGGGCCTGTATTCAGATACTTTCTGGTTGAGGAAAGAAGAGAGAAGCTTTGCAGGGAATTAGAACAGGGAATTCTTCAGGATAGAAGAGAACCCAAACCATGTTTCCTTTGCATATTGAGAAAGAAGAGATCAAATGGTTGCAATAATAATTTTTAAAAAAATTCCCTTCCAAAGTCAGAAGAGGGACTGGGGGTAGACAGGTGCTCTCACTTATTCCCAAACATGTTGGAAGCCAGAGATTCAGTATTTCATAGCTTTTTCCTTCCATATTTTTGTGCTTGTTCAAGTACATGTCTGCCTTGCAAATCAGCAGAGACAGGATAGTTAGCAGAAAAGGTTAAATATTTATAAACTAAAAAGTCTAATTCAATTCCATGTACATTAAAGGGAGAAAAAATAACTATTCCATTTATGTTAAACTGTCATTTAGGTTTAAGTTAAAAGTTTGCACTAAAAAGTTGTCCAGCACAAAGAGGAAAAACATCAGTGATAATTTTAATCTGTCCTCATCATTGCTATCTTGTGTTGGCAGAGAAGAAAACAGCTTCATGAATTTTAAAAGATCCCATTTCTCATCCACCCCGCCAAAGCATTTATGTTTTCCGTTTCTCCCTCCCTTGTAATCTCATCTCCTTAACTTCCCCCATCTTTAGTCTACTGATTCCCAGGTGGATCCCAGCAAAAGACCCAGGGTTAAAAGCTTCAACATTCAGTTATCTGGGATAGATGAGGAACTTCTGTGTGGTGCCAGGTGCCGAATAGAATGAAATGAATGAAAGACCACTCCCTTCCATGTTGTTGATGATTTAAACTATTTTAACCTTGGAATTAATGAACTATCATATTCTAATCCTGAACAAAAATTAACAAATATCCCTATATCCATTTGTATTTATTAAAGAACCACATGGAAAATGTAATATATATCATTTAATTTATTAATAAATTAATTAGTAATTTACTTCCAGAAATAAATTAATATTAGAAGTCTAATTTAAGTCAATCAATTAAGTTTTAAAAAGTTAATCAAGTTACTCCTTATGCTGGAAAATTTCTGACTTAATTTCTAACATAATTGATTTTAATTAATCACTTCCTGTTATTGTAAATCATCAGTCTACCACTTTAGAGATCTTCCAAAGTTCTCTTGAGAAATATTCACATAAGTGCTCTCATGTGGATCCACTAACCACTAACATCACAGTTATTTAGCATGATAAACTTGGTGTCTGAGAAAGTCATTCAATTTTCAATACAGATTATAAAATACCAGCAGAAGAACTGGCTTTACATGAATTAGAAACCCTGTGATGTCCAGCCAGGACTGTTTGAATCTCCCCTGCATTCCTTCATTTTAGTTCAGGCCTTAGTATGTCTGAGCATAGGAGTGTTTCATTGTACAGTTGTCCCTCCACATTTGCGAACTTGACATTCGCGGTTTTGATTATTTGCGGTTTTGGGAGGGCCCCCCTGGGCCCCCCCAAAACCACAACAAGGGGCCTCCGGAGGCCCCATGGAAGCCCTGGGGCTGAGCGGGGAGGGCCGGGGAGGCCTCCACGGGGCCTTCGGAGACCCTCCGGAGGCCCTGTGACGGCCTTGGGAGGGAGGGGGAAGGACCAGGGAGGCCTCCGCGGGGCCTTGCGAGGCCCCACGAAGGCCTTGGGGAGGACCAGGGAGGCCTCCGTGGGGCCCTGCGAAGGCCCGGGGAGGGAGGAGGGAGGCCTCTGCGGGGCCTTGCTAGGCCCCATGAAGGCCCAGGGAGGGAGGAGGAGGCCTCCGCGGGGCCTTGCTAGGCCCCACGAAGACCCGGGGAGGGAGGGGGAGGCCTCTGCGGGGCCTTGCTAGGCCCCACGAAGACCCGGGGAGGGAGGCGGAAGGCTGAGGAGGCCTCTGCGGGGCCTTGCTAGGCCCCGCAAAGGCCCAGGGAGGGAGGGTGAAGGCACGGGGAGACCTCTGCGGGGCCTTGCTAGGCCCCACGAAGACCCGGGGAGGGAGGCGGAAGGCTGGGGAGGCCTCTGTGGGGCCTTGCTAGGCCCCGCAAAGGCCCAGGGAGGGAGGGTGAAGGCACGGGGAGATGTCTGCGGGGCCTTGCTAGGCCCCATGAAGACCCGGGGAGGGAGGGGGAGGCCTCTGCGGGGCCTTGCTAGGCCCCACAAAGACCCGGGGAGGGAGGCGGAAGGCTGGGGAGGCCTCTGCGGGGCCTTGCTAGGCCCTGCAAAGGCCCAGGGAGGGATGGTGAAGGCACGGGGAGACCTCTGCGGGGCCTTGCTAGGCCCCGCAAAAGCCCAGGGAGGGAGGGTGAAGGCACGGGGAGACCTCTGCGGGGCCTTGCTAGGCCCCACGAAGACCCGGGGAGGGAGGGGGGAAGACCGGGCAGGGAGGGGGGAGGGCCAGTGAGGCCTCTGTGGGGCCTTGCTAGGCCCTGCGAAGACCCTGGGAGGGAGGGGGAGGCCTCCGTGGGGCCTTGCTAGGCCCCGCAAAGGTCTGGGGAGGGAGGGGGCCTGGGGAGAACTCCACGGGGCCTCTGGAGACTCTCCAGAGGCCCCGTTGAGGGCTTGGGTGGGAGGGGGTGGGCTGGGGAGGCATCCACAGGGCCTCTGGAGGGTCTCCGGAGGCCCCGGGAAGGCCTAGGAAGGGAGTGGGGAGGCTGGGGAAAGCGACTATGGGGCCTCCGGAGGCCCCATGGTCACTATGGTGGGGGAGGGGGGCAGTCGTTGTTCGCAGATTTTTCACATTCGCGGGGGTCCATGGAATGTAACCCCCACGAATGTGAAGGGATGACTTTATTAGAGTTGTGGGAGGAACTGAAGAATTCCCCTACATTTTTCCAGCTTTAGTTTGTCCCTTCCCAGCAAGCTCTGTTTTAGCTAGAAGGTTGGGGTTTTGTTTGTTTGTTTGTTTGTTTTGTTTTGTTTTGTTTTTTGTTTTTGTTTTGTTTTGTTTTTTGCTCAGCTTTGCTGTGAGCTTGCAGGGAGCTGTCTTACACCATTTAGCCAAATTAGTTACCAACAACAAATAAGTCATAGGAATCAGGAGCTGAAAGACCCTGCACCAGCTCCATTGAGTGACGAGACTAAACCAAGATCAAACCCAGAGAGATGATACCCTGAAGATTGCTGAAACTCAAACTGTAAAGTACCTTTTATTTCAAGCTTTTAGAGCTGGGGAGGAGAAAGCTCTTTACTTTTGTTCTTTAAAATAAACTTCCTCCTTTTTTGAACTTTATATTCAGCATCAGAGCCTTTTTGGGTAAAAGAGTTTGGTCTCACCAGGGTACTGGCATTGCACACCCAAACCTGCCACCACCTTTAGTTGGGTATGTCTTCACAAACCCCCTTCTTTTCTTCCTCTCTCCCCCAACTCTTTTCTTCTTCTCATTGTCCTTTCTCTCCATGTACTACAATGCCTCTTCAGCCTTTCCCTCTACTCATCCTCTTCCTCCTGCCTTATCATACTTACTTACTCTTTTCTCTCTTTTTTTCATCTGTTTGAAGGGCACAGCCATCCTGCAGACCACCATATGGAGCTGTGTAGAGGCCCTGTAGAGAAATGTGTCTCCTAGGCCTGTGTTCAGTTTTGTTTTACATGGTTAGGAGAGGTCTGGCACCTATACAATTGCAAATTGCAAGCAGTTTTAATTAATCCACTTTAAAAACAAAGTAATCTTGAGATGGATGTATCCAAGATCCACTTAGTATCCTTGTCAAGTTTCAGGTGCCTAGATTCCACTAGTTCCATTTTGAATACTTTGGAGTGATGGAAGAGAGACAGATAGACAAACATACACATGCATATTCTCTTTTACATATACATAAAAAGGCATTACTCATTATTGTAATTTCAATATTTAATGGTATAACATTTCCTCATGTTATTGTAGGAGGGTTTGTTTTTTGCTAATTTCTTAAGAGACTGGAAAATGGACTTAGAGGGGGCATTTTATTTTCCCAAATAAATGGGGAAATTTGACTGGGGGAGATAGTTCTCACAAGAAACAAGGCAAGAGAACCCAAACAGTGGGAAAGGCTTTGATTATCATGTATACTTGCATTGAGCTTCACATAATATTGCTGGAGAGGAAAAGAATGGAGATATTCCAGTTGAAAGTCCAATTTGGAACCAAGGAAAAGGCTATCAAATTGGCAGAAGTTGATGGAATGGGAGGAGGCAGGAAAGAATGGCGAGAGGAATGGGATGAATAGTTTCACATTTTATTTTATTTTAATATTTAAATTTTAACTTTGGCTTTGGATATGTTTTTATGTTCACTGTGTATGTGTGTGCCTTCAAGCCACCAGTTAACTTATGGCAACCCCATGAATTTCATAGGATTTTATTAGGCAAGGAATCCTCAGAGGTGGTTTTGCCAGCTCCTTCATCTAAAATATAGCCCACAGCACCTGGTATTCATTGGCATTTTCCCACTCAAGTACTAACCAGGGCTGATCCTGTTTAAGCTACCGTATATTCCTGCATATAAGACTTCTTTTTAACACTTGAAAATCTCCTCAAAAGTGGGGTGGTGGTCTTATACCCCAGTAGATCTTTTCCCCTGCTGTGAGAATGATTGAAGTGTAAATGGCCTGGGCAGTTTTCCCAGTAGATCCTTCCTCATGCTGTGAGAATGACTGCTTTGCAGTGTTAAATGAACTTTGAAGTATTAAATGGTCATCCATTTAGCTCAGGAGAGTTGAAATGATGTTTCTTTTCAGGACAAGTTAGCTTAAATTAGAATTTCTGGATTCAGACTTATCATTTTGCATCAAATTTTGTCTACGGTGAAATTCTCTTGTCTGCCAATGTGGCTCTAAAATCATTAATGTGCTCATTCATTAATGTGCTCATTCAAAAATTTGGGATTTGATAGCTTCATATTAACCAACTTATTAATGCAACCTTACTTTCCAAAGACTGAACACCACAGAGATTTTTCAAAGTATCCCATGCTTTTTTAGCTGTTCTCAGTCCTTTAATTTCACAGACTATTCCATCATCTACAGCCACTGAGCTGGCTGGCTGGTGGGGGACAGGCTTTCCAGCCAGGTGGCTGACTGGCTGGGGGGGGGCAAACTCTATATTTTAACTTAAAAATGGGGGGCCGTCTTATGCGCCCAGTCGTCTTATATGCCGGAATATACGGTGCTCAAAAGTTCTGGTTGGGTGGCTGAAAACACACATTTTCCAAACAGAGAATTCTATGTCTCTAGTAAGAATCAACATATCAATGATGCCACAGCTGATGAGATTGGAAAAGAGCATTTCTGTGCATGTGTGTGTATTCACTCTCAGTATAAACTTTTGTTCTGATACCATCCCCTAAAATACACAACTCTTTAAATCAATGGAATGCCCCTGAAAAACAGCACTTAAACATTGTGGGTTTTGTTTCCATAGTGGTTAGAACTAATTGGGACAAATAAATTCACATACACATGCACAAACAATGCATAAAATAACAACCAACTCTCAAGGTTATGGTATTCATCATCTTCTTCAAAGTTAAGACAAAACAAAAACTCCAGAAAGTTTCCAATGTATATTCAGCTGTACTTTTGACAAGTTAAGACTCTGTAAACTAGACCATGACTGGATATGAGGTCAGTTGTGAGGATGATATTTTGAAAACAAAATCTACCCATCATGGAAAAAGGGATAGAAGGTCATGCTCCTCCCTGCAGAGCCATAAACAAGAAGAGATAAGGGGGATAAAAGATGCTGAAAACATGCTCTTCTCAGGGCAATAGCATGCACTGTTTATCATCCCTAAGCCTCACATGCCATCTCCAAGGATTCAGTCATGTGCTATTGAGTCACAGGCTGCTGATGCTGGTGAAAATTAAAGAAGAATTAACATTCCCTCCACCCTCCCCAATCTTGTTATTAATTGTTCTGGTTTTAATTCCTTAATGATGTGTAGAAGCACTAGACTGATGGCTATAGGGTTCTAGGAGCAGAAATCTTGTTTGTGCATTCATGATAAACTAGGGATCTACTTTTCTTCTGCTTCCCTGTACTTTCATGCAGCCATCTCCCAAGAGGGCATTCATTTCTATTATCAGCAATATGCATTTGCTTACATAGCACGTAGTACTGATCCCAGCAACAGGCACTTAGTCCCACTGTAGTGAGTGGATGGACAACCTCAAAACTGAACACAGGAGGATTACAGCTTTGATGTGCTTGTACAACCCTTCTCCAGTTCAGTTGCACAGCAAGATCTGGATTTACAACATTTAATCCAGTCTCTCAGCAGGAAGTCGACTAAAATAGCATACACAATTTTGTTTTGTTTTTCAGGTTAAAAAGCAGTCATGGACCTGACAAGACCTAATCAGCAGCAGGTACATGACATGGATGGATAGGGCAGGAAAGGCATAAATAATGTTCAGGAACTGATTCTGCCCACAGCAACTGAAAAATCTTTTTAAGAAATCACTGAAAGCCAAATAACATGTTTAACATAATATGAGTGGGGATTATTTGGCCATACATTTGGGTATGAAGTGAAAAAGCCATCCACTTGTTTGGCTATGCATTCCAGTCCTGATTTTTCAATGTAGATTAACATTTACAAAAACATGGATAAATATTTGCATTAGTGTGGTATAAGCTGGGATACAGATTGCTGTTTGGAAAATATTTTAATTCTTTTCCTCTGTAGTAAAGGGCCAGCTTTACTTGATACTACTGTAATACTACATAGTCAGAGCAGTTCCCCACTGTTTTTCAATGACTGAGTCCTATTATGAGTTATTTAATATTCAGCACCTGTTAATTTATTGCATGTTATGAGTTGGGGTCCTTTATTAAATACAAATTAAACAAATGCTTCTGTAGTTTTAAAATCTTCCCACAGGTAAGAAAGATTTCAGTGAAAATCTTTGTTGTTTGTAGTAACATAACTTCAAGTCAACTTCAGTTTATGGCATACATATCATAGGGTTTTCTTGGCAAGATTTCTTCAGAGGGGCTTTGTCATTATATTCCTTGTAGGCTAAAAGAGTGGGACTTGCCCAAGGCCACTGAGTGGGCTTCCATGATTGAGTGAGGATTCAAACCCTGGTCTGCAAGAATCCTATTGAATACAACAATGTAAAAAGACAAAAATTGTGTTAACTTGTAAAGACACCCCATTTATGGTCAACAGCTTATTTCTATGCATGTCCACTCACAAATAAATCCTATACAATCCAGGGACATTCTCCCACATATGTTATTAATGGGGGAGGGAGTCTTTGGCTTAGAAAAAGACCAGGAAGAAAACAGACAGGTAAACTCTTGTGACTGTATTATCTTCTGTTTTACCATCTAAAGAAATTCATGGCTATTCAGCCAGAACCATCAGAGCATAAAGTGCATCTATTTAATACCAGGTCGGTTACTGTGAAAAACTTTATAACCCAAAATTTAATCCTAGATGAACAAACCCACATGGCATACGTGACTGAAACAATTATTCCCATGAGATTTTCAGGTGTAGAAGAAGGCAAGCTCTGATGGCCAAGGGTGCCACAGTGACAATGGTTTGTCATTAATCTATCAACCTCTTTAAGTACAGTATTCAAAAATATTCAGGATTGGAGTCTGTACCCATGATGGCAGAACATAAAAGCAGGCTTCAGATTCTGCTGGTGGTCCTTCCACTCAACTGTTTTCCTGCCTGGGCTGACAGAGGGTCTCAGAGTTGTGCTTGATCTCCCCCAGTGTGGTTGTATTGAGGGGATTTAACATGCACACTGAGCCCCCATCATCAGAAAATGCTAAAAATTATGTTATTTCTATGGCAATCATGATCTTAATAAATATCTGTCCTTACATATGTGATGGACCATGCTCTTGAACTGGTTCTTGCTGATCAGGATGAAAGTGATCAGTGGGTACAGGGAAATTGTCGCAGAGGAATCATTACTTAATAGTTTGTTTGTTTGTTTTACAATTTATGTGAACTCTGAATCACTGGAGGAACACGGGCCATTTTAAATTATTCATTCTTGGGGACTAATGAGGAGACATGACTTGGCAACAGTCATCTTGGCCTTACTTACTTAGAACACATCCAGAGCACTGCAAAGGTGGTACAACTCATTCCAGATTTGGTTGCACTTTCTCTGAAGGATCAAGGGTGCAGCTTAGTGGTGTCTCTAGATTTGGTATTGGTTTCAGAGAATCAAATGGGTGATGTAGCATACTTTCTTCTATGCATCTTTTAGACCAGGAGATGGGAAAGTGAAGACCAAAGCCCTCATAGAGAATCGATGTCCTAAGCTCCAGTCAGCAAGTGCTCCAGGAATCAGGTGGTTAGAAGGCAAGAGCTGCCATGTGGTGAATTCAGTTTCAGGTCAGTCACAGGTTATCCAACAAAATGAAGGATGAAACAAAAGGGTGATCATCAGCCACTCTGAGAGTTGTTATAAGAAGTCAGCAGTCCAAATACAATAGAATCATCAAAGTATTGCGAGTCCAAGGTTAAGAAAACATGAATACCAAGAAATACTGTCAGTCAACTGGATAAGATAGTTGTGAGCAACAGAGATGCTGGTGGGGGCTAATCTCTATCACTGCTGCTGCTGCTGCTGCTGGCTTGTGATGTGCACCTTGCTTGCAGCCACTTTTCCAGCTATGAGGAGATACAAGTGATGGTGTTGTCTGGTACATATAAAATTTAAAAGCCACATCCATTAAATATAGGGGAAACTGTAAATGGAGGTGAGCAGGGAATGCAAGAGGGTGAAGCTGCCCCCACCTCAGCTTAGCAGTCAGAGTACTCCAAAGAGATCAGTGCAACTTACTTCGCAAAGGCACAAGGCAGCCACATTCACACTCCAACAGGCTGAACTGTAGTCCCATCCAAAACCTCAAGCCTCAGAAAACACAATAAGCAGTTCCTCTCAAGTGCTGGAAACACTATTCCACTGACTGGCCAAGAAGAAAACAGCTACCTTTTAAAGTGTAAGAAAAGTAGTTGTGCTAACTGACCAGAGTCAAAAGCCCAACTACAGTGAGCCAAACTGCTGTCTTAACAGACCTGATCTGGACCCTACTGAACTGTTTAATCCTGGGCTGATTTACTAAGGTAAGTAGCAAAAAGACCAGATCTTTGAAGAAGATAAGTGGTGTCTGGATAGTGGCTTGGAAGCTGATAAGTAGCCACTGGATCAGGACATCAAAGCTTGTGATCAACTATGGATCTAGTAAATCAGCCCAAGATTAGGCTTATGTAACAGGTAAGTAAACACCCACATCCACCCACAAACCATTGAAAGAATGCATGCACAAATGAATGAATGCCATCATTTAAAATATCACATTTAATTCATTTGGCAATTAGCTAGTTTTCCATTTTATAGTATCTTGAGTTAGCCTGTCTTGTATAAATGGAAGTGACATGTCATGGGTTAAACTGAATTTGAGCTTTGTAGGAAATTGAGTCTTCATTTCCTTTTCTCCTCTCCATAACATTTACAAATGACTATTCATTGCAGGAAATGTCCAACAGTATGCAGTGAAGAAAAGCAGCAGTTAATGTTGCTGACAGGCTCAAAGAACACCTTGAAGTACTTTTGATTATGGTAAGCCTATCATTTCCCATTGGTTTTCAAGCCCTCACAGTCAGAGTGACCTCTCTGTCTACAGCATTCAAAAGAGTCCCTTCATGGGGGAAACAACTCCACTCAATACTCTTACCATCATTTTCCTTCAGAATGAGTCTCGGCCTGCATAGTTCTGCTATAATTAGGGATGGGTGTGAGCAATTTGTTCAGATCACATTTTAATGAAAACATACCAAATTCATAGCTCCCAAATCCACAAACAGCTAGAATTACACTTTTATGACTTTTGTGATGTAGTTCACAACCAATTCAAACACACGTGTACAAAATTGTGTATAGTAAGGAAATCCACACAGAAGTTGAGATTCTTGAAGTCTCTTGGTAGAGTGTGTCTCTCCACTAGCATACTCACACTGTTGTTCAGAGACCAAGGCTGCTGCATCTTCCCCAGCTCCATCCTGGGTGTGCAACAGCAGCTGGGGGTTGGTCTCCAGGTGGGCTCCTTTCCCACAGAACTGATAAGCTGTGGAGTTGCTCCTGGGCATGCACCTAGAGAAGAAGGAAGAACAACTCTGTATTTCAGATATTTCTTCTAAAAAGAATCTCTTTGCTTTTAGATTAAAGATACACTGCAGTATGCAATAGTAAAGTGTGCCACAGATGGGCACCAACACTCTACTAGATTCTCTGTGCCACCCTCAGTTACCAGTCTGAGTAACTACCCTACACAGAACTCTTCTCATCAACCCCAGGTTAAGAACCACTCGGATATGGTAGTAGCTGAAGATCACCCTGTAATGCCAAAGCCACATTTGTTTCCTACTCAGTGTGGCCAAGCATGGACAAACCTGAACAGAAGAGCAGATTTGCTCACTCAAATCTCATGATGATTATCACTGGCAAATGGGCTACAGGAAAACTGCAATCTATACCTCTCTTTTCAGTTGCCACTCCACTAACAAATGCCAGTTGGAGGGAAAAACTTCAGAGACTGCAAGGACATGGTACATATGGGCTTGGAGCTATGGTTCAATTCCAGATCCATTGCAGATGTGGTTTTGGTTACCTCTTGGCTACAAAATTGGCACTAGTAAAGAGAGCAGCAGTTGTGAATATGGAGGTTCAGTAACTTGCCTCTGATAATGTTGCTGTTCCATTTAAATGAACATTTACAAAAACAAATACCTTGTAAATGTGTGTGATTTAAACTTGTGGTTTCTACACAAGTTTACACAATCATAGCTTAAACCATGGCATGTTGTGCATAAATCATTATTATGCCAACACAGTGGGAGGTTTACTTGCCAAACAGTGTTGGGGTTGGCTAAGGCAATATTATCCAGTGACATTAAAACCAGCACTTAGGTTTTGTTAAAATAAGCTCTTTCCAAAACTTAAGGATGCACCCCAAATTACAATTTAAACTCCTTCCCCCCGCTCCCCTCCTCTCTATATAATGAATAGAGCTTGACGTTAAAGGATTACATTACCATTGGGAAAGTGGAATGCATTGGAAACTGTCTAAGGACAAACATGAAATTTGCAAAGTTTATACTGGCTAGGTTGAATGAGAGTTGATGGGAGGAGGAGAAGATATAAATGTGAATGGAAAAAGAAAACCCAGAAAATAGGATAGGGTTTAAAGCAAACAGTGGGGAATACCTAAAAAATGGCAATCAAAAAGAAAATCAGCATGGGTTAAGAAAGTAGAAGGCAAAAGCAAAAAGGCAGCAATGAAAAGGCAGTGAAGCCAAAGGCAAATGAGAGTAAACTTATCAGTGCATAATTAGAATATTGCAATTCACTCAGCTTTCCATTTTATTACCTCTAAAGCCATTGATTATGCTCTAGTATTGCTGTCACATTGCAAAAGCCAGACAGTAGCCACATCATTGCTGGGATGCAGGAGGGTGATCATTTATACTGTTAGAGCCCTGCTGAATAAAATTGGATGACTTAAGTGAAAGTAGTTAATGACTGCTACACATAGCTGGATGTCCACTCAGAAACATGCCTCACTAATTTCAGTGTAGCAAAAGTCCTATCTAGATATTCAAAACCATGTACAACTTACACACATGAAGGAAGAGTGGGTATATGCATGCTACCTCTGTTATTTGTCTCCATTTTTCTTTCCCTTCTTGAGTTCTAACTCATGTGGGGAGTACTGTACAGAAAAGGGATACAACGAACTCTTTCCTACAGAAAGTCATCCTCTGTTCATTGAAAATTTGTTATTTCTGTTCATTTGTTATTTTTTTTGTGTGGGTGGGTGGGTGGGTGGAGTGCAGGAAGGTGCAAAGGAGAAAAGATACATGGTGTCCACATAAGGCCTACGTGGTACCCAACCTTTTTTTTACATGCTTTTAAATGGTTAAATAAGGCGAAGTTACCTAGGAATAACTGCTGTTTGAACACAATAGCATTTAATGTTTGAATAGTTGTGTTTGTAGAGTCTGCTCATAAAAGATGATGAAATAACTGTTAGCAGAAATCTTTGGAGGCCTGGGGAAGGCTACCTGAGACAGGATTTTCTCAGCAGTTATACAAAAGCTGTAGAACTTAAAGTTGTAAAAGTAGGTGCTTGCCTAAGGATTGAGATCTGCTGCAGAAGGCCATCTCCTATGCCCTACCAGTGATGTCAGTACACTGTGTTGGGATGTGAGAGAGGACCTTCTCAGCCATGGCACCCCAATTGTAGAGTACCCTCCCATTAGAGGCCCAATTGTTGCCAACACTCATTTCATTTATGCAACAAGTGAAAATTCTGCTGCTCATCAAGGCCTTTGGCCCTCATTACTTCATCCCAAATACTTTAAAAATTAATATTTACTTCTGTTTTAACTCATTATGTTTAATATGTTTTAGCTTATTTAAATTATTTGGTGAAGTCGAAGGCTTTAAGCACATAAACTGGGCCCTACAGGCTAATGGTTACTCCAGATCAGACATCACAAGAGCAGCCAGACCCAGAAAAAAACCACAGGAATGAAGAAAAACAGCCACCCAAAAGGAAAGTATTTTTACCATATATCAAAGAAGTCACAGACAGAATGGGGAAACTAATGAGGAAACACAACCTCCAAGCGATCTACAGACCAACCAAGAAAATCCAAGAAATGCTATGCTCAACAAAGGACAAAAGAGACCCTCTCACAGCTGCAGGAATTTGCCACATACCATGCAGCTGTGGACAAGTTTATATAGGGACCACTAAACGCAGTGTGCATACATGAATCAAGGAACATGAGAGACACTGCAGACTGGGCCAGCCAGAAAAATCAGCAGTAGCAGAACATGTTATAAACCAACCTAGACACAAAATGTTATTTAAAAACACAGAAATTCTGGACCAGGCCAACAACTATCATGTCAGAATGCACAGAGAAGCTATTGAAATCCACAAACACCCGTACAACTTCATTAGGAAAGAAGAAACCCTAAAAGTAAACAAAATCTGGCTGCCAGTCCTGAAAAACACTAAAATCAGAACTCAACACATGCAAATGAACTCCACCCAGGGACAGGGGAATTTCCAGCAGATAATGGACCAGTAACCAACCATTAGTCAAACAGACAGTAATCCTGCTTGCATTTCTCCACCCAGAAACTAGCCATTCAAATACACAAATTTGCATATCCTTGCCAGCAGGGTTTCACAGTATATAAACCCCACACAGACACTCCTACCCAACCATTCTCTGAAGATGCCAGCCACAGATGCAGGCAAAACATCATAAATAAACTCTTCCAGAACATGGCCTCACAGCCCAGAAAAAAACCCAAGGAAAATCTATTAAATTATTTTGATTGCTTGGCCTGCCAGACATGCCATGTTTAACTTCTTGTTTTAATGCTATTTGTAAGCCTCCCTGAGATCTTTTTGATATAGGGTGTGACATAAATATTTAAATAAGTAAGTAAAGTCATTCCATCTTTCTTTCCAAGAACCACTGGATACAGAGTAAAGGCAGTGTTTTTAAAGGATATGACACTCTGAATTTGGCATTTGCATAGTTTACAGTTCCAAATGGTAGTTTCTGTCTATGGGATTTATCATCTCACTGTTGTGTTTTGGTGCATTGTTGTTGTTTTGTTTTTATCATCCTGTGTATCTGAGAGTTCAGTCTGAGGGTCAAGCTAGCTGTTGATCAGACTGGCCATGTTTATTCTACATTCACATGTAGAATTATTCACATGAATAATTCTAATGTCACATGTATAAGATCCAAGTAGGGAGAAAAATACATAGGATGCCAGACCATAGAAAGGTATGGTGCAGCTTCCCCATCTTTGTTTTGTGTGTGTGTGTTTGTGTGTGTGTGTGTGTGTTTTAAATAGACCTACCCCCCCCACTTTCTATTGGAATGGGGAAGACATATGAATAGCAACCATTGCTGATCTAGTTATATTTCATTGGCTTCCCAATGGCCAAGAGCTGTGTTGGATACCAAAATATTTTCATTTTAATTTTTCATTCTCACAGTTCCTGAGAAAAATTGTGACATGTGCATAAAGTTTTCCCTTAGCTAACAATTTCCAACTGCAACCCTCAGAGCAGTAAGTTGTTATGATAGGGAACTTCTGAAGCCACTGTTGGAGACACTCTTGTGAAAAGATGTGGATTTAAGTCTTGGAGAAAAGGGAACTTCCACTGTCAACTGTGTGGGCAGAAAATAAACAAGCTTGAGCCCATTGGCCTCTAAGCTGGACTGTGTTCTTATAATTTATGAGAACAGTGCAGATATTAAGTGTTTGCCTCAAGATCAAATGTCTTTTAGGACAGCCACATCCTTTTAAAATAGCTAGTTCTGGGTTTATTTATTCCTCTGCTTCAGTTAAAAATTGGATGGATCACCCTAGATTGTTGTTGCTGCTCTACCTTAAATGCCTGGGTTATTTTTTACATTTTATGAACTATTTTAAAAGCCCTTAGACAGACAGAGATAAGCATGTCTCTTGTTTAATCAGCATCCACCTCCTCCTCAGTTTTAATATGGCCAGGGCCTAGCTTGGTTGCCAAGGTAGGCAAGGAAAAGGTCAAGAAACTCCTCAGCTGCAAGTTAGTTTGTCAAACCCTCTTTACAGCAGCATGAGTTTACATGTTAATGTGAGTGTTTGCCACTGTGTCAATAGCCCCTATTGTGAGCATTTGTAACATAAGATTTATAGTAAAGCTTGCAACATTTTTCCCAGGCATAATGAGGGTTTATTCACTATTCCAGGTCTATAAGCAAAAGCCTTGACAAGTAATTATTGACACATTGTGTGGAAATAAAAGTGGTGGGCGAGCTGCTGTTTTTGAATGCCAGCGTGGGTAGGGGGGAGGGTGGGCCCATGTCAACAGAGTGACAGCCGTGGTGCCCAACATTGTCAAAGACAATGCTGAATTGCACTGTTCTATGTGCCTGACTGTATTTGTGCTCCCTGTCACTGAGGTATGACATGCCAAAACAGAAGGGGTGCTCCTTTTCTTATGCTAATGCCTTGTAATGACAGCTTTTGGATCCCCAAGGCTGTGTTCCCATTCAACAAGTCAAGGTGTGACAGGTACTAGACCTCATCAACTCTCTACTTCCTTTAGCCAAGTACTGTATGTTATGTGCAGTGTTACTTACAAGAGGATTGTCATGCTAGTCTCAGAGAAATGGTTGATTCCTACAGCCCTTTTGACATATCAAAAAATTGGGACAGAGATATGTAGGACTCTGCCATTTGCCTCATGGTGAAGGAATCTTTTGAGCTCTTCAAAATACATCAAATCAGAAACTTAACTAGCATGCCACTGAATTTGTTCAGATAGCGATATAGGTCATTGCTTCAAGCACTTCCTGATATACCTAAAGGGTTCTATGAATAGCTTCAATTGTTCATAAGTATTCAAGTAATAAATTCCATCAATTTGTTTGGGTGCATACCAGGAACACCTAAAAAATACAGGGAATGCAGATGAAGAAGAGTTTTCTCATTCACTTCCTTGGAGCACTCTTGCCTAAATGTACTTGTTAGTTATAACTGA
The DNA here is from genome assembly GCA_030847615.1 of Gambelia wislizenii. Classification (NCBI taxonomy): domain Eukaryota; kingdom Metazoa; phylum Chordata; class Lepidosauria; order Squamata; family Crotaphytidae; genus Gambelia; species Gambelia wislizenii. The sequence continues at coordinate 41,945,616 of JAUMIR010000004.1, forward strand.
ATTAATTGCTTAATAGTAAGCTTACATAAGACAGCCAGTGTGGTGTAGTGGTTTGCGTCATGGACTAGGACTCTGGGAGACCAGGGTTCAAGTTCCCACTCAGCCATGAAACCCTCCTGGTGACCTTGTGCAAGTCACGTTCTCTCAATCTCTGAAGGCAGTAGCAAACTTTTCCTGAAGAAATCTTGTCAAGACTTCTTCACCTTAGGGTCTGTAGTATGTGGGGAAATCATTATTGTAATGCAACACAATCTTGTGTATCCCATATTAAGTTCAATTTAGGAATTTTCCCTGCATGCATCAGTTCTTCCACTCCCCCTTTTCTTAACTAGCCAATTTCAGCCAACTGGAGCAATGGGTCATCCATCACATGACCTAATTTAAATATTATATGACACTTTGTCTAAATTCCTTTTAAGTTTTGTCTCCATGTGTCTGGAGCCATATTTGCCTTATTTGCTCTCTTAGGAGTGTCTTTGAGTCACCATGTAGCATGTAGCCCACACCGCTTAAAGGCTGGGTGAGTCTTTTCCTACCCTAAACCCTCTTAGTTAGTTAGGGATCTTTTAAATTTGTTTTAATATATAGATTAAGATTGATATACCTTCAGTAAACTTTTGATATGCTTTTTAAATTGACTTCTTTGTTGTTTTAATGAGTCTAATTGATTGGGTGATCAGACCACACATTTAAATGTTAATTGAGCTGTGTCTGCATTCCAATGCTTTACTCTGCTTAATTTGAAATAAAAGTGTTTGTTTTTTTAAAGGGCTAGATGCCTGGAATTTTTTTAAAATACATTTTTTATTTTAGACTCATACCTCCAACACGGTCACCATAGGATCACCAAAGGTTGGTATCAACTTGAAGGTATACAGCAACAACCACAAGCTTATGTAAACCTCATTGACTCAATAGGTCTACTCTAGTTGAGACTAAAAATTAGGTTTAGGCCTTTGTCCTAAAAGGTTCACACAACTTACCAGTCTGGAAGCTTAATAAGACCTTTTGTGGCCCCGCCTCCTCCTTACAAAGCGATTGGGCCCATTCTGCCCTGAGGATCCATCTACGACCACTACAGTCTTGACACCAACAAAAAGGGATTATTGCTAGTCTTTATTGGTTTAGGGTGCAGAGGCTTAAACAACAGAAAGGTGTATCCTGCCAATCAGTCACTTGGACACAAAGATTATTGTTATTGTTAGTTAGAACGTAACAGAGGCACAAATGAAAACCTCAATTATTATAAGGCAACCTCCCCTCTCCTGGGCCCCTCACCTCCACTCTTTTCTTACAAGCTATCCAGTGAACTTAACTCCTTCTCTATTTCCTCCCACTCACACTTCTCAGGCAGTCTAACACCTCTGCTACAGGTCCACCAGGTCTTTCTCTGCACTTCCACCTTCAAGTGTTCCTGCTCCACTTGGCCTCCCCAACTCCCAGATTTGGTTTCCTTCTGCTAAAGCTGCATCCTTCGCTCTGGTATACCAGCTGGGCCTGATGCCTCTCTGTCCCTCTGGTCTCAGCTCTCCCCTCCTACCTCTGTCTTACCACTGGCCACAGGTCCTGCTTTGCTCCTCCACCTCTACCCTCTCTCATTGCACCTACCTGTCCCTGCTTTCTCCAGGCTCTGTGACTCTGTGTCTCCTTCTCATCTTTGTCTCCAGTCTCTCCCTCTCTCTTCACTTTCCATTCTCAGCATGCTTCCTCTGCATCCTTCCTTCTGTCTCCCTCCTCCTTGGTGGCCCCTCTTCTTATTCTCTTTCTTCTCAGCATCCTCCCCCCTCTCTTCACCTTTAAACTTCCTGCTCTCCTTCCAGACTCTGCCCCTTGCCACTGCCTCTATCACTGCTCTCATTTGTGGCATCTCTGCCTTCACCACACCATCATCCTTCACCCCACTCCTTCCCCTGTCCCCCAGGACCTGTTGGTAAGTCAGAAGGTGGGGGTCTGCTGGAGGCAAGCCCCCAGAGCCCCCTTCTAATGCATCACACCTTTATCATCTCCTTTAAATGTATTCTTAATAACATGTCCATAACAACAACAGACTTTATCAGACACATCAACTACAGCATCATAACGATACCACATAACTGCAAAAGGGTGTGCATATCAGATGATGTTGCCCTTTCATGGTTATGTCCCTGCCAAAACCCATACTTTTTAATTGACAGCTTAAGCCATCAATTGATCCCCTCTGCCATATTTTTGCCGGCATAGCCAGCGTGTGAAACCTTGTGTCCTTTTTCCTTGTACTTGCCTCATTGGTGGCCAGTCTGGCGTGAACACTTCCAGGTAAGATCATGACATCCAGGTAAGTGATGCACTTTTTATGACTCTCCCCAGGTTACTTGTACGTTTTAAAGTGTGTTTTTGTGCTTTTTGGAACTATGTTCATGTCATTTTTATTTTCTTTTTAATTTCTCGAGTGATGAAGCCTCGTGATATTTCATTGCTGGAGTGCCTTTACTAGGATTGGAGGTAAGTGTGGGGGAAGCATTCTTTTGCTGGCATAAGAATCGATTTTTTTATGCCCTAAAAAGAACACTTTAAAGTTATAGTCTGAATGCCAGCAAAAGAACACTTTAAAGTCCAATTGGAAATTCCTGACTCTACTCTTATACTTAATGGTTTAAATAATAACACTATTCACCAATGGCTCCCTTTTGTTTAAACATATAACAGTTGAATAAATCCAGATTGTTGCTTCATTGGATCATCTAGGAAATTTATCACTTCTCTCTAAATCTTCAAGACTTTTGAATGGCTAGACTCCCAGAAATAGAAAACTGTGTAATAACATCATTGTCAGTGTTAAAAGATTGCTTTGATAGAATTGCAATAAATCAACAGAATACATCTAAGCCTAATTATGCCCACTGAGGGTCCATTGGATAGCCCTGCTCAAGCCACATTCTCTTCCCAAAGCATTGCACCATAGAGTGATGGCAATCCTTCTGGGTACCAGTCACCTTCTAGCTGGGAAACAAAGTGACATCGGGAGAATAATCTCAATATTATCTCTAGTCACAGTTATCTTTTCCCCTGACTTGCTTACATTCCCAATGACATCCTAATGATTGGAGACACTGGATATCAGAGGAGACCCCAGGACCATCATAATTCCTATTCTGGGCAGAGTTCTGTGTGCTGGGTATAACTATAATATCCTATGTATATTGGGTCCATACTGTCTGAAACATGTATCTCCCTATATGAGCCTGCTCAAGTTTCAAGGAGGGCTTGTCCCACCACCTTCACAAGAACATCTGGTGAAGACATGGGAGAGAGTCTTCACAGTGGCTCCTCCCAGGATGTGGAATTCCCTCCCATGGGAGGCTTGCTTGGCTCCTTCCCTGTTCTCTTTTCGTTCCCAGGCTAAGACTTTTTTTTTGGGGGGGGGTAGGTCTTTGGCTGTTAACTGGCTATGGCAGAAAAGTCTTTCAATATTGCATGCTGTACTTTTATGAGGTTCTAAAATGTGCCTTAAACAAATTTAAATCAGTAGATATTTTTACAGGTTACTGCTTATTGATTTTTTAAAAAACTTTCTATTCTTAGGTTTTGCAGATGTGCTTTGTTTTACTCTATGTTGGAAGATGTCTTGGGTCCTGTGTCAGGGGAAAAGTGGAATATAAATTAATGAGTGAGGGAGGGAGTGTGGGAGTGAATGGATATACTTCTGCACCACTTCAGTAGGTGTTGAACTTGGATTTTCACATATTACTTGTCCATTTGAAGTTCAAATGTTCAGATTTCCAAATGTAAAATGTGTTCAGTTCCAGTAGACTGAAACTGGATAGTCCCCATTGAAATGCAAACCCAGTAAGAACAGCAGCTTCCATATCAATGGTGTAGTGAATCCACTCTGACTTTATTCCATACTTTAAAGGATTCCATACTTTTTAAGAGACTGGACTAATTCTGGGGATACGGTGCAGCAGCTTGGATAGCTCCTTTAATGTCTGGAATAAAACCCAAAGAGAAATCATCATGTCCTTTACATGAGAACCACTGACTATCATTGAAATCCAATGAATTTCTCAGTCTTCTGTATGCTTTACATGTAGCTTAAAAAAACAGGACCATTCTGTCTCAGGATTTTCTTTTTAGCCTTCGCTTTTCTTTCTGCTTCTTAATTTGTTCAAGAGTTGTGAACACCTATAGAAATATAACAAATGTTTTAAGGTATCTGGAGTGATTACAATTCTCTTAAACTGGGTTGCACTCTCTTTTGCAAACTCATGTAGAATGCCAAAACCAACAAAGATAATATTTAATTTTGAGACAGTGCTACATTATATATGTCAAGCAAGGAGTGGAAAAAATAGTCCCAACATCCGAGTTCCATCACAGTAATTATGTCACCTAGAAGTAGCTATCTGGGGCCAGGAGAGATCCACTGTGTTATTAAGTTTTGAGCAGCAATATTTAAAAAATAAAATAAAATCAGAGAATAGGGAAAGTCCATTAATTCTCCTCAGGGTTGTCTAGATGGAGAAAATCATCCTAATAAAATTTGCAGGGAATATCTTTTGTCCCAATGAGATCCCATGGTGATTCACCTTATTCAGAAGGAGGGGGGGGGCAAAAAATCCAAAAACTATGGGAGAAAAGCCTTCACAGCTTTACCAAAAGTTTTTTAAAAAAATAAAGCATGGAAATGTGCAATTACCACTCATTTGGACAACCAATTCGCATCACTGCACATGCTCGGTGAGGGTGGAAGTGGAAAGCTGATTGGTTGGATGTACACAGGGGGACAGGCTTGCCAGCAATGTAGTGGCTTGAAGTGTCATTTTGGAGTTTTGTGTTGCCAATCGTGTGCTTTTTTTGCTGTGCTGAGGCAACCAAACAGATTTTTTAAGCAGAAGGTCGCACTTGTGCACCTGTGATTTGAAGTTAAAAAAAAAATACTATACAGCAGTGACAACTTGTTGAAAATAATAATGTTAGTAATTCACTCTTGGCCACCATGTTGATTGGCAGGCATGGCTGTGAGTGAACTTCAAACATGGATTGCTTCACACACCAGCCATTTTGACAAAGAACCATGGAGAGAAATGAATGCTGCTTAAATCTTGCATTAATGTGCGGCAATCAGCATCATATCTTCTTATCTAGACAACCCCCATATGAGGTTTCATTCTGAATTGAAGTGAAAACATGGTTTCTTAAGAAATGAAACACGGAAAATATTCTCAATTTTTAATCTGGAATGTTGAAATTGAGCCTTGGGACTTTGGTTTGAAACAATTCTAAAATTCTCTTATACCTAAATTGAACAAAATTAGTTACAAATATAATTAGTACCACCTGCCCTTTCAATCATAATAAAGAGAATTGAACTGAAGAATTAATGCCAATATTTCAGCCAAGTGTGACTTCATTTTTTTAATGTGAAAAGGCAAACTTCATCAAGTAGCAACTCAAATGTAGCAACTCAAAGCCACATTTTCCTGTTACTTCTAAGTGTCCATTTTATACACACACATACACACACACACACTTGATGTTTGCCTTTGACTTATGCTACCCACATGAATGAGAGACCTCCATGACCCCTGCAAGACCCTTGTAAACTCAGGGCCATGGCTTCCTTTACTGAGTCAGTTCACCTGTAATGTAGCTTTCCTCTTTTCCTACTTAACTGCCTTCCACTTTACACAACATTATAACCTTTTCCATTGAGTCATGTGGACTCATGATTTTCCAATGTATGACAGCCATGGTTTAGTCATCTTGGCTTCAAGTGACAGTTCAGGCCTGAGTTGCTCTAGGATCCATTCATTTTACTTTTTAGCACTCTGTGTTATCTGAAGAAATCTCATCCAGCACCATATTTCAAAAGCATTGATTCCGCCCCGCTGTCATCATTCTTCACTGCCCAGCTTTCACACACATACATGGAAATACAATTGATCCTATATTATCCATAACAAATTATCAGCAAAATTCTGTTATTTTGATGAAAAGATTTCTAGAAGAAAAATTCCATCCTGAGAAAACTAAAGCTCAATTTGTGTTACACTTATATAAAGGGAACACATGGTCTTAGATGTCTCTACACTAATGCACAGAGCATGGGAAATAAGCAAGATGAACTTGAACTCCTAGCACAACAAAGTAAATATGATATAATAGGCATTACTGAAACCTGGTGAATGAGTCTCATGATTGGAATGTAGGAATAGAGGAGTATAACCTTTATAAGAGAAACAGGCCAGACAGGAAAGGAGGAGGAATAGCATTATATATCAGGGATATCTATACCAGTGAAGAGATCCGTGACATCAATACTGGAAGCCAGGTGGAGAGCATCTGGATAAAAATTAAAGGGGAGGGAAACAACAGGGATGTTATTGTGGGACTCTACTACAGACCCCCAAGTCAAATGGAGGAATTGGATGATGCCTTTCTAGAACAGATGAACACACATGCAGAAAGGAGAGATGTAGTACTGATGGGTGACTTCAACTATCCTGATATTTGCTGGAAATCTAACTCAGCCAAAACTTCAAGGTCTAGCAAATTCCTTACATGACTGGAAGACAATTTCATGGTCCAAAAGGTGGAAGAGGCAACAAGGGGGTCAGCTATTTTAGATATGATCCTAACCAACAGGGATGACCTGGTTAATGGGGTGCAAGTGGTGGGATCCTTAGGTGAGAGTGACCATGTTCTCCTGGAGTTTGTTATACAATAGAAAGGAGAAGCCAGGCATAGTTAGAAACACATTCTTGACTTTAGGAGAGCTGATTTCAATAAACTCAGGGAAATACTGAGGGTGATCCCATGGTCAGGAATACTAAAAGAGAAGAGACTTCAAGACAGATGGGAATTTCTCAAAAGGGAGACACTGAAGGCACAATTTCAAACGGTACCATTGAGGAAGAAAAATGGGAGGTGTTTCAAGAAACCAGGATGAATGACTAAAGAACTTTCAATGGAGCTAAGTTTTAAATGTATAGGAAATGGAAAAAGGGGGAAATCACCAAAGAAGAATTCAAAAAGATAGCGAACACATGTAGGAGTAAAGTCAGAAAAGCTAAAGCACAGAATGAGTTCAGGCTCACTAGAGATGTTAAGAACAATAAAAAGGGTTTTTTGGGGTATGTCCGCAGCAAAAGGAGGAAGAAGGAAATGGTAGGGCCATTATGTGGAGAAGATGGCAAAATGCTAACAGGGGACAGAGAAAAGGCAGAATTACTCAACACCTTCTTTGCCTCAGTGTTTTCAGAAAGGAAAAGGGGGACCAACCTGATGATAATGGAACAGAGGACACAATAGAGGGAATCCAGCACAGAATAAGCAAAGAGGTAGTACAGGAATACCTTCTTAATCTAAATGAAATTAAATTTCCAGGACTAGATGAACTACATCCAAGAGTATTAAAACAGCTGGCAAATGTAATCTTAGGGTCATTGGCAATAAACTTTGAGAACTCTTGGAGAACAGGAGAAGTCCCAGCAGACTGGAGGAGGGCAAACGTTGTCCCCATCTTCAAAAAGGGAGGGGGGAAGGATCCCAACAATTATCGTCCAGTTAGTCTGACATCAATACCAGGAAAGATTCTAGAGCAGATCATTAAACAGAGAGTCTATGAACATTTAGAAGGCAATGCCATAATCACAAAAAGTCAACATGGGTTTCAGAGAAACAAGTCATACCAGACTGATCTCTTTTTTTGATAAAATTACCAGCTTGGTAGATGAAGGGAATGCTGTGGATATCACATACCTTGATTTCAGTAAGGCTTTGACAAGGTTCCCCATGACATTCTTGCAAACAAGCTTGTAAAATGTGGTCTAGACAAGTTCTGTCCTGGGCCCACTGCTATTCAGCAAATTTATCAATGACTTGGATGAGGGAATTAGGGGCATACTTATCAAATTTGCAGATGACACCAAATTAAGAGGAGTAGCTAATACCCTAGAGGACAGGATCAAAATTCAAAATGACCTGGATAGACTGGAGAGCTGGGCAATAGCTAACAAAATTAAATTCAATACAGAGAAATGTAAGGTACTGCACTTAGGGCAGAAAAATGAAATGCATGGATATAGGATGGGGGAGACCTGGCTGAATGAGACTAGTTGCAAAAGGGATCTAGGAGTCCTAGTAGACCACAAGTTGAACATGAGTCAACAGTGTGATGCGGCAGCTGAAAAGGCCAATGAGATTTTTGGCTGCATGAATAGAAGTGTAGTGTCTAGATCAAGGGAAGTAATAGTGCCACTCTATTCTGCCTTGGTCAGGCCTCACCTGGAATACTGTGTCCAGTTCTGGGCACCACAATTCAAAAAGGATATTGACAAATTGGAGCGTGTCCAGAGAAGGGCGACTAAAATGGTGAAAGGTCTGGAAACCATGCCTTATGAGGAGAGACTTAGGGAGCTGGGTAGGTTTAGCCTGGAAAAAAAGATGGTTAAGGGGCGATATGATAGCCCTGTTTAAATATTTGAAGGAGTGTCACGTTGAGGATGGAGCAAGCTTGTTTTCTGCTGCTCCAGAGACTGGAACATGGAGCAATGGATGCAAGCTCCAGGAACAGAGATTCCACCTCAACATTAGCAGGAACTTTTTGACAGCAAGAGCTGTTCGGCAATGGAACACACTCCCTCGGAGTGTGGTGGGGTCTCCTTCCTTGGGGTTTTTTAAACAGAGGCTGGATAGCCATCTGTCAGGGATGCTTTGATCAGGATTTCCTACATGGCAGGGGGTTGGACTGGATGGCCCTCGTGGCCTCTTCCAACTCTACAATTCTATGATTCTATGAAATATCATATTATTCTGCTAACTCAGCCTGAGATACCATTGGTATACAATGAACCCTTTCGAAAGCAAACCATTAATCTATGAAAACTATGAAAAGTAATACAAACAAATCAAAATGGAGAAGGAGTAGCTGGACAAAATAATGCTTAGAAAGCTTGCAGTCTTTTGCTTGGCTCTAGCCAGCTGTGTCTCCCTGAATGTTTTAAAGCACTGTGTTAATTTAAAAGAAAAACTATTCATATTGTGTTTTAATATGGGTAAAAAAAGCCTAGAGGAAACCTCCAGGACATTCCTAGCAGGAAAAGTTCCCCTTCTATGGCTGAGAGTTCAAACTAGGTTTGAAGATGGTTTCAAGTCTGTGTCCTTCCTGAATCTTCGTTTGCGAAGAGAAGCCAGAAAGACTTGTCCAAATCATCTTCAGGCAATCCAGATTTCAAAGATCAGCAAATGTAATCTTGACAGAAGTATATTTTGAATGATTTATGGGACCCACTCTGTGGCAAATCCAGGGAGTCAGCTGAATGTAATTTTTTTTTCCAACTCAAGTTTTTAAAGTTTAGAATATATCAGTGTAGCAAATGAACTTTTATTCCAACATGTTTAGTCTATAACAAATTCGCTATTTCCTTTCCCCAACTAATCTAGCACTTTCTCATAAAAAATTAAGCCTTTTGTCTTTCTTCCCACTCCATCCTCAGAATGTCAAAATCATATTAAATGCACTTAAATAAATTACCAAAGAGATAAAGAGTGAATGAATGATACAGACAACAAAAGTAGTGAAAAATCTTTGCCTTTCATGAGACTTGCAACTAGTTAGGAAACGTATGTGCTTTAAAAATGGAATGCATTATCACAGTTACAAAACTGTAACCTAGAGTTACACATCCATAACTGATTTGTATTCACAATCCCTGTGTAGGGAATACATAGGGATTGTGAAAGTCCCCCAATCCTGATTTACCAGGCAACAGCAGTTGTGTGTGGTGGGATCTGTTCTCCTGTTGATCAGGACAGGGCACACTGATGTTTGCACCCTCACCCATCCCATGAGAGATCACCAGTGTGAGGAAGAACTGCAAAAAGTACCCTGCTTCTCACTTTTACCCCAAAGATCACTCATAGGAAGGGAGTGGAAAGGTAGTTACATAACTAAGTACCTGATCCACAATCTTGACCATTATCTATAGTTGTTGTTATGTGCTTTCAAATCATTTCCGACTTATGATGACCCTAAGGCAAACATATCATGGGGAGGGGGGGTTGGCAAGATTTTTTTTCAGGAGGGTTGCCTTTCCCTCCCTCTGAGGCTGAGAGAGGCATAGAACCATAGAGTTGGAAGAGACCACAAGGACTATCCAGTACAACCCCCTGCCATGCAGGAATACCCAATCAAAGCACTCCTGACAGATGGCCATCCAGCCTGTGTTTAAAACCTCCAAAGAAGGGGACTCCACCACACTCCAAGACAGTGCATTACACTGCCGAACAGCTCTTAGCATCAGGAAGTTCTTCCTAATGTTTAGGTGGAATCTCTTTTCCTGTAGTTTGAGTCCATTGCTCCGTGTCCTACGACATTATCAGACTAGCATCTTAAAACACTTTTGCAAGTAAGGAAAGCAGAAACATAGTGGCATAGTCACAGAAATTTTCTCGTGTTGCCGTAATTGCAGGATTAAAACTCATGGCACAGTAACACTTGTCATTGCATTGCCTTATATTAATGCAGTACTTACAATTTGTAGTGGCCCACACATGCTCCCTCAAGGGAAAGTGTTTACTTACTTCTCTGATCTCCCATGGGTGTGATGTTGGCGGGTCTCATGAGAAGATGCAACTTCACTGTAAGACTCCCCAACTCCTTAATTTAAAAAGTTAAGAGAGATATAAGCACTTACACAAACCTAAAAATGTGTCAAAACCCCAGAACATATCATTCATTAAAAGAGCATCCCATGGCTCATTTTTCCTTTGTCAACAGGAAGTGTTCCCCCTGGTAACAGGGAGGCACGAAAGAGGAGAGCCCATTCCTGCTGTAATCTCACGATTGCAGTGGAATGTGTTTTTGCACACTCTTCAATACTGTGAAAGCAGTATCAAAGAGCTATTATCAAGTTTTCCTGTAAATTGAAAGCAATGGCTTATTCGCGGCTGGAGCACACAAGGAGAACTCTAATACTACAATGTCAGTGATAAGGGGGACCCCTTTGCATTCACATGGCATGGTAAAAACATTATTTTTGCTGCATCTCATAAAGTCCCTAGTCTCTGGAGCAGCAGAAAACAAGTTTGCACCATACTCAATATGGCATCCCCGATATCAGTTAAAACATACAGTCTGTCTATTAAATAATGAGATTGATAAATAACCCACCTTTATTTATATGTATTACAATTATAATGCTTGTCCCCTTCAACATTCTCCTCATTCACACTCCACCACCAATGCAGTCTTGCTTTCTATTGGCTGAAGGTGTGGTCAGTTTCTGTCAGCTATTTCAACAAATCTGCCATTTTCTTCCTTACTGAATCAATTGACTCAAACATGTTCCTTTAAGCACCAAATTCACCTTAGGGAAAAGGGGGGGGGAATGCCAAATCTGGTGAATATGGAGGATGTTCAAGTGTAGTAATGCATTTATTGGCCAAAAACTGCTTCACAGAAAGTGCTGGGTGAGAAGGTCCATTGTCTTGATGAAGAATGAAACTATTTTTCCACAGTTCTGGCCTTCCCCGCCCCCCGACTATTTCTCTCAGCTTTGTCAAAACTTCCTTATAATAATGCTGGCTCACTGTTCTGTCTTCTGGAACCCATTCTGCCAAAATTACACCCTTGATATTAAAAACAACAACAAGCATGGCTTTGAGTGTAGACTTGCTTTGACATGCTTTTTTCATTCTTGGTGATGATATTGTTTTCCAGTGCATTGACTGTCATTTTGTCTCAGGATCATACTGGAAGATCCAGGTTTCATCACAAGTGATGACTTTTTGAAAAAGATTTGGGTCTGCCTCAAGTTGCTGCAGAATTTCAGCACAAATTTCCTTGCAACAGTCTTTTTCCTCTGGTGTGAGAACCCTAGGGATCATCCTGGCACAAACTTTTTTCATGTTGAGATCCTCATGCAAAATTTTCCATGCAGTGTCTTTGTCAATGTTCATGGCTTCACCTGTCATTCGGATACTGAGTCAGCAGAATCCTTGAACACTCTGGCTGATGTTTTCCACAATTTCTTCAGTTCTTGAAGTGGAAAGTCATCCAGGGCGTTCATCGTCTTCCACATTCTCATGTCCTTCTCTGAATCTTTTGTGCCACTCAAACACAAGTGCATGAGACATGCAGCCTTCACTGTAGGCCTCAATAAGCATTTGAAAAGATTCTGTTGGTGTTTTGTTCAATGTTAGTAAAATTTTCAAATTGACACATTGCTCGACTTTTAAACATAGCATTTTTCCGGCAAACAACAGACAACATAGCTGGTTTACATGGTGATTGACATTTAACTGAATGGCCAAGAGTGTTGATGTTTGTCATGCCGATTCAGACATGTTCAAGGTCAGCACTCAAGCGCTTACAATCAGTTCTCCCTGATTTGTCTGAAAGGTCTGAAACACAGTCTCATTATTTAATAGACAGACCTTGTACATCAATTTAAAAGAACAGGTTAGACTAAGACATGTTAAAATAATCAACACACAGCTTAAAATTCACAATATAAAATCATCCAGATAGGCCCGCCAGCTACCATAGCTATCAGGTCACCTCTTAACCTTCTCTTCCCCATGCTAAACATACCCAGATCCCTAAGCTGCTCCTCATAGGACATGGCTTCCAGACCTTTTACCATTTTGGTCATCCTCCTCTGGACATGTTGCATCTTGTCAATACCCTTCTAGAATTTTGGTACCCAGAACTTGACACAGTATTCCAGGAGAGATCCGACCAAAGCAGAATGGGGTGGCACTATTATTTCCCTCAACCTAGACACTATACTCCTACTGAAGCAGCCTAGAATTGCATTTGCTTTTTTAGACTCCTAGATCCCTTTTGCATATACTGCCATCAAGTCAGGTGTCACCCATCCTATATCTGTGCATTTCATTTTTACTGCCCAAATGTCGTATCCTAAATTTCTCCCTGCTGAAATTCATTTTGTCAATATTGGCCCAGCTTTCTAATCTGTTAAGGTGCATTTCAAGTCTGATCGTGTCCTCTGGGTATTAGCTACCCCTCCTAATTTGCTGTCATTTGCAAATCTGGTAAGAATGCCCTCTATTCCCTCATCCAAGTCATCAATAAAGATGTTGAATAACAACAGGCCCAGGACAGAACCCTGTGGCACCCCACTGGTCACTTCTCTCCAGGATGAAGAGAAGCCATTTGTAACTACCTTTTGGTTTTGATCAGTCAACCAATTACAGGTCCACTTAACAGTAACATTGTCTAGCCCATATGTTACTAACTTTTTTGCAAGGATATCATGGGGGACCTTGCCAAAGGTCTTACTGAAATCAAGATGCACTACATCCACAGCATTCCCTTCATCTACCAAGTTTGTAACTCTATCAAAAAAGAGAGATAAGATTAGTCTGGTATGACCTGTTTTTGAGAAACCCATGTTGACTTTTAGTGATCACAGCATCCCTTTCTAAATGCTTATAGGCTGTCTGTTTGATGATCCCCTTTAGAATCTTTTCTAGTATTGATGTCAGGCTGACTGGGTGATAATTATTTTGGACTTCTTCCCCCCCTTTTTTTTAAAGATGGGGCAACATTTGCCCTCCTCCAGTCTACTGGGATCTCCTCTATTCTCCAGGAATTATAAAAGATTATTGCCAGTAGTTCTGAGATTACTTCTGCCATTTTTAACACCTTTGGATGTAGTTCATCTGGCCCTGGAGACTTGAATTCATTTATACTGGCCAGGTATTCCTGAACTACCTTTTTACGAGCTTTATGCTACATCTCCCCTACTGCATCATCTGCTCCACTTTCCCCAGGTTGAACACTGTTTTCTTTTTGGGAGAAGACCAAGGCAAATGTGTTGAATAGTTCTGCCTTTTCCCAGTTAGCATTTCACCATCTTCTCCATGCAGCGGCCCTACCATTTCCTTGTTCTTCCTTTTGCTAGAGAAATATCTTTTTAAAAAAAGCCTTTTTTATTGATTTTCCTTGGGTTTTTTCTGGGCTGTGAGGCCATGTTCTGGAAGAGTTTACTTCTGACATTTCTCCTGCATCTGTGGCTGACCAATTTAGCAATATCCAAAGCAAACCAAGCAAGCCAACTTGATATCCTTGGCCTTTCTACCTGATGGTGTTCAGGGCTCCTGGAGAGAAGAAAGACACCAGACAGAAGGAGATGGCTGCCTGCCTGCCTTCCCTCCTTTCCTCGCTGGTGTCTGCCTCTTCCCAAAGACAGGCACAGACCGCCAGTCGCAAGCCGGTGGCTCAGCTTAAAGAAAACACTCGCCAACCAGGGGGGAGAGAGAGGCAGGAACCCCCAAGTCGCCTTTGCCTCCTTTGCCCTTCCATCCAACCAAGCGAGTGCTTGCTTTGCCATTGCTGCCCCATCCTCCCCACCTCTCCTCCCCACACCGGGGAGCAGGTCCTGAATGAATTCGCTGTGGCCGAGCTTCAACTTGGGAGCTCCCGCCTTTCTCTCCCCCCCTGGTTGGCGAGTGTTTTCTTTAAGCTGAGCGGCTGGCTTGTGAGTGGCGGTCTGTGCCTGTGTTTGGGAAGGGGCAGACAATAGCTAGGAAGGGAGAGAAGGCAGACAGGCAGGCAGCCGTCTACTTCTGGCTGATGTCTTTCTCCTCTCCAGGATCCCTGAACACTGGCGGGAAGAAAGGCCAAGGATATCAAGGTTGGCTTGCTTGGTTTGCTTCAGATATTGCTAAATTGGTCAGCCACAGATGCAGGCGAAGATGGCAGCCACTGATACAGGTGAAACAGCAGAAGTAAACTCTTCCAGAAGACAGCCTCACAGCCCGGAAAAAAATCAAGGAAAATCTATGGATGCCGGCCGTGAAAGCCTTCGATTTCACATTGAGCCCTTTTTATTGTTTTTAACCACTCTAGCAAGCCTGAGCTCCATCTGTGCTTTTGCTTTTCTGATTTTCCCCTTACAGTAGCTGGCTATTTGTTTGAATTCTTCTTTGGTGATTTCTCTCTTTTTCCATTTCTTGTACATGTCTCTTTTAAATCTAAGCTCAGTTGAAAGTTCTTTAGAAATCTGTCCAAGTTTCTTTAGACACCTTCCATTTTCCCTCCCCATTGGAACTGTTTAAAATTGTGCCTTCAATATCTCACTTTTAAGAAACTCCCATCCATCATGAACTCCCTTCTCTTTCATTAGTCCTGACCATGGGGTTACTCCCAGTAATTTCCTAAATTATCTAAAATCAGCTTTCTTAAAGTCTAGAATGCATGTCTGACTATGCTTGGCTTCCCCTTTCCTCTGTATAACAAACTCCAGGAGAACATGCCCCACTCCTAAGGATCCCACCTATGAGGACTCACAAGCCTGTATACAGAAGGCAACTGCTGAAGGGGTTAAGTCTCAAACAAAACACATGACTATACAGTATCAGAATGTCCACAAAGCAGTAAAAGCAGGGCTAATTACCCTGATTTATTGTCCAACAAATGAGAACCTAGCTAATTTGTTCACAACACCGCTGGGTCCTATCAGATTCCAATACCTGTGTACAAAGCTTGGTATGATCAAATATATATAAAACAACTCATTTAAGTATAAATTTAGAGGGGCGTGAAGGTGATGGGATATACAATCACTGAAAATTTATACTGTAAAGAACTGGCATTGTATAATATGCTACAGCCTGCAGGGGCCAGCAATGAGCATGCTAAATGCAGCTGGTGAGCATGTCTAGATTATGTCTGGGAGACAGGCATGGGAAGGACATGTGAAGGATGAAGTCTTATCTGTATGGGAAAATATATGTGAGAACCACCAACTGTATAACCCATGACTGTACTGTATCTGTTGATCACCCCACTCACTGTCTCTGCACTTGTCTTGACTTTAATTTAGCTCTCTTACTGTGTTGCATCCAGTCTGGGATATACAATGGAAGACTGCACTGTGTATATCTGGCTTTTCTTAGCAAATGAAGATTCGGGAAGGACTCATCCCGCACTTTCTGCAAGCGCGCTGATGACTAAAAAGGCCAATCCGAGACAAACAAGTCCGGTTGCAGAAAGCAAGCAGAGGGTCTCCTTGGGTGATGTTTCCAGGTTGTGATTCTTTCTGTGTTGTCGTTTCTCTTCAAGACTTGTTCAGCATGAGTTCTCAAATGAGGCTGCAGCATTGTGGATAGTGCATCTCCATGCCTCCCCATGTGAGGCCAGGGCAGACCATTGTTGGTGATCACTTTGGCCGAGCCTGGGATGTTGTTTCAGGAAGTCCTTGTATCGCTTTTTTGGAGCACCCCTCTTGTGCTGACCCGTGGCGAGTTCACTGTAGAGTACTATTTTGGGGAGGTGACTGTGTATTGTGTTGTGATATGTAGTCTGTATGCTAGGAGTCTCCGACTCATTGTAAATATTACTACAATATGCTTTAGTAAAGAGAAATAGTTTAGACACACATCTGTGTCTGTGTGCTCATTTCTTTGCCTGGTGTTTGCAACTATGCTACAAAAAGTTTTGCTGCCTGGGCTGTCCATTCCAAGTCTAGTTTGAAGACAAAAAATATGGGGCTTGAAGTTGTCCATCAATGATTAGCACATAAACGAGGATTCACTTGGGACCTCATTCTGGTAAGAGAATCCTGTCAGCCAGTCTCAGAGTAGGTGGGTTCTCTTTCCCCATGCAGCTCAATACAGTAGGACCCCCGTATCCACTGATTCAGTTATTCACAGGGCACAAAACAGCACACCTACCATAGAGTCTTCCTAGAAAATGTGTAATCTCTAGCCATTTTCTAGGTCCTCCAAGGCAACCCTATTGTATTTTAAACCAGAAGTCCCATTATTTTCAATAGTGTTTGCTATTATCCACGGTTTTTGGTATCCAGCCCCCAACGAGCCAATCCCCAGTGGATACAGGGGTCCCACTGTATCATCTCTGTTGGAAACTTCAGCAGGTTCTCCACTTCTTGACCACTGGGGATATAATGGCTTAGACAGAGAGAGTTAGGAACCTGACCTTCCTTTTCCTGCCTGTTTGCTTTCTCTATCTCCTAACTATCACAAAGCATTATGAGCAGATTACATCATTTCATTCAGCCAGGCTTACTACAAAAGGTACTAAACTGGGGCTGACCACTTCCCTCTGTTTCTGGCCTCTGCAATGTGCTCTCTCTTTCTCTCTTCATGAAGAAAGACATGCTGAAGCATGTCTGCCTACTATCCTTACCCTTCCAGAATAGTTCAGCAAGGATCAGGCTGTTCTATCTAAAGAATTGATTTCTTTCATAAATATTATTTCTTTTGAGGCTCCTAAAACCTATTTTCTGCCTCTACTTCGTTGTTGCAAACTCATCCTTCTAAGGTGGGCACTTCTGTTGTTGTGGGAGAAAAGGTTCTAACAGGCCTTTCTTTGTAATAAGAATCTCTCTGCTAGGTTTGGATTAATAGAAGAAGTGTATGAATTTTTTTAATTACAAAAGTAGGATTTTATATATTAAGATTTATATCCACTGTAAAGAAAGTTGGAAATCATTGTAATTTTTCTTTTCTGTCTCTTGGCTGTGTTTTCTCTTCTTTGTTTTCCTTTTCTTTCGTCTATCTGTATATTTTTCTTTCTTTTAAATGTATTTGGAAATTCTCAATGAGGGGTGGGGGAGAGAGAATCTGTCTGCATCTAACATCCTCCAGGAGACATAGATACACTCCAGAACAGAGTTTTTAGTGGCACAGAGGGCTGGGAGAAGGGAGAATAGAATAGCTACTGCTTGTGGAAGGGCAGGAATTGTATGGGTAGAGGATGGCCTTCTTCCATCAGCAAAAGTACCCAGCTGGAACCTGGCCTTTAATAACATCTAACTATCCGGAGCAAGAAGGAATGGGAGATAAGCGAACATTTCCTCCTCTCATACATTGCAGGGTGTGTGTATGTTTCTTTCTCTGACTAGAACTGGAACCTATTATCACAGGATTTCTGGACTGAAATCAATTCCTCTCTTTTTGTTTGTGTATGTTACAGCAGTAAGCACCCCGGAATAATTGCATAAAATGTCTATGTACCATTTCGATTGCAGCTCTGTCCACTTTATATTTGGAGCAAGCCCCACTGAATGCAATGAGACTTGAGCAGATACATATGGAATTGTATTCTTGTGTCTTTCCCACTAGCCGAGGTAAGACCACATTAAGAATAGGTAAGCAAGCATTTCCACTTGCATTACTTCAGAGTCATATTCTTCCAGATACATCCTAGGAAATTATAATAGAACCTGAAATAGTAAGCAGTCCAGTGGCTTTTCCCTCCCACCCTGGGTATTTCCCACTTGAAGAATTTTTTTTAAAATCCCAAAATCTATTTGCATTCTCTCTTTTTTTTTTTTTTAATGGATAAAGTCCAAACACACCTTATCAATCTAATGAAAAACTTGGACAGGATGGGGTGGAGTGATATGGGGGAACTTTGATGATAAAATTACTTTGGAGCCCAAGAGAAACAATAGCAGTACTGCAAGTCAAACCCTATCAAAAATTCAGGATTCGGTAAGTCTCTAACCGGTAATCAATGGACTGATATAAATCAGCTCTCTGCAGTTCTGAATTGCTCTGCTAAATAGCCTTGTTATTAGGTATTCATTTTACATTTCCAATAAGCCTCCACTGTGCAGTTAAAACTGCCAGCGTTCTCCCTAAAGGGAGGGAGGGCATACAGTGTTGTAAGAAGGATTTGGAGTAGGGTTTCAAAAATTGAGCCTTGGGATAGAAGCTGTTTGGCTAGCAGTAGGAGCCAATTTTCTCTCAAACAAATCAAGGAACTTTGCCACATGAGTGTCAATTGATTCATTCAGCTAGCTTTTTAAGCCCTCCACTTGCAGCCAATTGGGCTTTAAACACTATTGTATTAGCAAATTTGCTTGGATGACAACACAGCCAACTGAAAAAGGTAAGAAGCAAAGCTCTGACACTGGGGACTGTCCAAAGGATGGTGTCACAAGGTTGCCACTTTTTGCCCAGCTGCCCCATTGCCAACACCATCTTTAAACTAAAGACATCTGTCCCCAGGGGGATCTGTCCAGTTCACCCACATCCACCCTTCCAACATGCTGTGCCAAGCATGACAATGTTTTCCTTTTCAGGAAGCTGAAAAGCTTTTTGGAACTTCTCAGCCCCCAGTTTCCCTCTCATTTTAAACCCAGGATAGTGATTGATGGGAAAGGTCCCAGAACTGGCAGACGTGAGATACACAAACACAAGAGCTGAAGGACATCCTGCTTGTTACATCTCTACAGTAGGACAAACACTTGGAATCTATTGTTGAAGGAGGTTGCTTTTCATCAGGCTGACAGGGTGCAGCTGCTTGGAAGCTGTTCCATTTCCTCTTGGACAGAGACTCCCCAAGGGGTTCCTGCATACTGATCTAACATCGATAGCTGTGTAGACTTAAGGCCAAGCAACATGCTTTCCAATTAATGGATGATTTTCTCTCCACATAATTATGACAAATGTGTCTATCTATTGTCAGTGACATCAATGGAGCTAGAGCAGTATGAACCAGTCCGGCAGGAGACTGTCATTGTTAGCCAGAGTGATGGATGAGAAGGTTTTCTCGGTGGTAGCACTAGCTAGCTGTAGAGCAAGCTCAGTAGAGCTGGGGTTGTCACAGAGCTTAGGATAAGAAGGGTGAGTGAGAATGGAATGAACTAGCTTTTTCACATTGGAACAGACAAAAAGCAGAATTTGTCAGTGGTTTGGTGAGCAGGAGCTGCATTTGCTATTCCTTTTTGGTAAACCAAATTGAAGTTTTATAACAGTGTTTAACTCCCTGCAGTAATGGAATTGCATATATCATTTTTTTAAAAAAATGTTTGACTGTGTTAAAGCCTAATAGACTTGTACACTGTACAGGATACATAAATACATAGCTTGAGTTTACACCAGCTGGATATTGGTACATCTGTGCTTTTTATACTGCTGATAGGTACAGTGTATTGTGCACATGATGTGCTATTAACTATATTGTATCTTGACAGATATTTTCATAAGAACATCCATGTTTCATGGAAACATAAGAATCTATTTTAAAGCAAGTCATACCTAGGCCAGTAATTGTCTACTCTGAGTAGCAGTAGCATTCCCAAACTTATTACTTACTTAGTAAAAGTATCCCAGTGTCTCGATACACATTCAAATCATGCCTTAGCCATCTAATTGGAGATGTCAGAGATTAAATACAGGACCTTCAACATTAAAAGCTATCTTCTAAAATCAAGCTATAGACTCTCATCTGTTTCATTCATTCATTCATTGAAGAAATATGTGGGATGTTTTTTCTATGCCATTTTCTCTTGTTTTGTCCCTTTAGTCTATGCTTCTAAGTATCTGACCCCTGTTATACTTCCATCTCCTCCATTCCATTTGCTCATTTTCACTCCCTTGAACTGGGATGCCCAATGGAGTATCTATTTAAAAAGTCTCACACAAACACTTTTTAAACAGTGAGGCACTGGTTTTCAGCTGTCCATATGGGCCCAATGGCATTTACTGGGAATATAAGAGGATAGGTGGCCAAAGCCAGTGCTTTGCTTTTCCAATAAGCCAATCCAACTGTTAAAAGTGTCTTTTTTGAAAAGAAAGGGGGACCTTCCATTACCTGCTAAGCACAGGGGCTAGGGAGGACAGAAGGGAGTGACTTGGGGCTGTAGGTCTGGGAAGAAAAGTCTACATTTGGGAGGGGACAGTTGTCAGCAAATGGGTTTCTTTTGTTTGCGTTTGCATGTTTTTCCTATGGTGTTTATTGGGGAACAGAAAGTGACCCTGCATTTCTCTGAGTACAGTGGGCCCTTGGTATCCTCTGGGATTTGGTTCCAGGAACACCCGCCCACTGGATACCAACATCCGTGGATGCTCAAGTCCCATTATATTCAATGACATAGTAAAAAGCTGTCCCTTATATACAATGGCAAAATCATGGTTTGCTTTGCGGGGGGTGGGCTATTTTCAAGCCCTGGATGGTTAAATCCATGGATGCAGAATCCATGGATATGGAAGGCTGACAGTATCACCAGTTTTTCTTCTGTGAGATGGGTAGTTTGTTATATTGTGAGTTAATAAGTGAGGTGGCATTTTGCCAGTGGCATAGGCAAGTGTATGCCAGCCTTAATACCTGGACTGACATTCTGCTAGTAGGATTTCAAGTGTATGATAACCTTACTCCTGTGTATGTTTATTTTTTGTTGTTGCAGAGGTTTGTACCCCCTTAAGCAATCAAAGCTGTCCCTCAAACTACTGTAGAGCCACTGAAGCCCCTCTTCCCACATCCATTCCAGCCAGATGCAAAATTACATCAGCCACTGAGATGTCTAGAGGACTCCAATGGACCTTAGCAAATGATGTAATTCCTTTGCTCCTGGCTACAGAGGCATAGCCAGGTGCTTCCGTGATTCCCCCACAACTCTCTACCAGGCATAGAATGGCTGTTCCGGGGGGGTGGGCTTCATCAACAATATCCTGTTCACATGGCTCTTATTTAGGCAGTTGGTTCTATCAATGAAATACATGCCCAGATTTTCCTTGGGTATGTAGTAGTCCTCAACCATCAACATAACTTGGAGGCAGCATCATGGGTCACAGCGGGCACAAGGAGTGTGTTCCATATTATGCAAAGGAATGTATAGAAGCAAAAACATGCTTGCTTTTCTCAGCAACACTTTCCATACTACCAATAATATGCTAAGTAATCAGATTAGGTATCCATGAAGCATCTGTGCAAAGCAGGGGAGGAAACAGTGTGGCTCTCCAGATGTTATTGAACTGCAGCTCCCAGCATGCTTACCATTGTTTCTGCTGGCTAGGACTAATGGGAGCTGCAGTTCAAAAGCAACTGGAGAGCTACACCTGGTATAGAGAGAGCCTTTAGTCCTGTCCAAAGCTTGAAAAGGAGGCTTTGGGGGGCTCTCCAACTGTCCCAGATTTGGCAGGGACAGTCCTGATTAATTCTCTCTCATCCCAATTTTTAGCTGCTTTTAAAATGTTCCAGTTTTTCTTTCCCTCTCCAACTTTTCCCCTTCATCCTCAGCTTACTTCAGCTGCTGCAAACTGAACTCAAAGTGCAAAAGTAGTTTACACTCAACTCAGCAGGGAGAAAAGGAGGGGAGAGGAGCAGGCAGAATCTCTTCCCTATAGATTCAGGCAAAAGCAAACTGCTGCAGCTTCTCATAGCTTATGTGTTATTCCTCATTAATAACTTTTGCCATCTTGACCACACTTGGATGTTTTTTGATGATACATGTCTCAGTGTTCATGTGTGAAATGTTAGAGGGTATGCTTCCGCCAGCATGGCCATTTACATTTATGTGCTCTGGGCTCCTGTCTCTTTGTTATCAGCATTATTTTTAAAGCATCCCCAATACTTCTGCAATGCATAGGGGAGTCAGGGGAAACATTATGTTCAAGACTGAACTCAGGAAGGTACCTTTCAGACAGCTAAGAATATGCTTCAAATGTCCAGGGTCCCTGAACATAGATAACATAAGATCCACATTTACAAAGGAGAGAGTGTAAATGCCTCTGCCTGGCAGTACATGAAGAAAGGTTAGCCCTTTTATGTGACTAAGACAGAAGCAGGCCAGTCAAGGGTTAAAAACATCAAAGTTTTTACACCTCTTTATGACTGCAAAACCAGTACAAAGCAAAGGAGGAGTAGAAGAAACAAAGGCTTCAAGGTGTCAGCAAAATAATAAAGGAGCAACAAGCAAATGAGGGGGGATCAAAGATTCCCAGCTCACAGCCCAGGCAATGGTTCAGGAGCACAAGGACAGGCTTTGCTCAGTTCCATAGAATCACACTCAAAAAAGTTTCCCTTTGATGGCTGCAGAGGGAGGAAAACAACAGCAGCAGCAGAATTGGAAGAAGAGACATTTTACTCTCTCAAAACCACTTCCTTGGGAGAAAGACTCTGAGCTACACAGAGCAGTCAGAAGGCTCTGGCTTTTTAAGCAAATTATCCGCATTGATTTTCTTCCCCTGCTTCCTGCCTTAGCAGCATTTTTTCACAGCTGTTTGGCTGTCAGATGTCACGTATTTTGTTTGGTTTTGTTTTTCTGAGTTTGGAAAGGGGAGAGAAAGGAAACTGGACTAAGAGGCCCAGAACTATAAAGACATAAGAATTACTAGTTTTTCAAAGTTGCAAGTAAGGGTCCAGGGGTCCCTTTGTTTTGCTCTTTCTATTGAGCGTGCTTCCCGCTTTTAATTTGTATGGCAGTCTGCTTAAAATATGACAAATATTTAGGGCATGTATGAGTTTGTGAGGTGGGGGTGGGACAGTCTCCTTAAGGATATTACATTAATTTTCACCTTTTCAATGACCTAGAGCCTAGTCCCTAGTCACAGTCATGTGTTACAATTATAGGGTTGCCAGAGTGAAAACTGGAGAGGACTCCTGTACTTTTAATGGTTGTGTAGAAGAGGGGACTTAAATAGGTGTTGTTTGTCACACAACCTGGTAATAAGCAACAACTATTGAAATTATTTTTATACACAGTCTTTAAATGTACCGAAGCCCTCTCCAGTTTTCAGCTTGGCAATCCTTGAAAGTATATATTGAAAGGCTTATCAGCCAGTTTCATGTGATCTAATGAGGCTATAGATAAAGGGTGGGAATTGTGCAACTGTCTAGATGTTGCTGAACTGCAGTTCCATGCAATCTTAGCCATCATAGCCAAGATGGGAAATGTTGGGAGTCGCAGTCCAAGAACCTCTGGAGGCCACACAATTCCCACCAAGATGTAGATCCATGTGTATATTGTAATTATTTTTGTATTCAGAGATCCTCTTCTACATATGATTTGGCCTTGCAATACTAGCCCTTTTGCTTATGCAGATACAATTGACACGTGCAGGCTATGATAGAAATTTATTCTTATTCTGTTGTAGCCAATTATTGCAAAGGACTTCAAAACAATTCTTATATATGAGGGAGTGCTGAAAAGTTCTTGGCCTGTCCAAGAAGGAAATTACCTAGAGCCATGAAACTCACATGCTATTCCACATATTTACCCTGGAGCCTGAGGCACTTGGCACATCATTTATCAAGTTTATTTAGTCCTTCCCAAAAAAAATTCTGAGTCTAGTCACTGAAATACTGTTCTGCTGCTGCTATCACCTCTGAATCATTCAAAAATGCCCTTCCCTTCAAACTCTTTTTACAATTTGGAAACAGGAAATAGTCAGATGGAGCAAGATCTGGTGATTAAGGTGGATGGTCTATGCACTCAGATCCCAAATTCTTCAAAACATCCATTATCTTGCCAGCCCTGTGAGCAGGTGCATTTTCCTGCAAAAAAAGAAAACACCTTTCAGCAGCTTCTTTCGCCCTTTTTCCTTCTATGCCTCCTTTAGCAATGCCTCCTTTAACAACAAATTAAATGCAGTATTCTACATTAATTATTTGACCCTTCTGAAGATAGTCATCAAAATACCTTCAAAATACCTTCAAGCATCTCCTCATATTTGGAGCTCAGTCAGGTTTTCATCCCTGTGCAAGTACAGTAAACAGAGTTAGAAAGTGGATAATAATTAAGCATTTCTTTAAAGTATTTTTTTTAAATAGATGCATAAGCAACTATTAGACTACCAGTGTTTGTGTGGTCATTTTGAACTAACTTGCCCCTTGTCTTTATCTACAGACCTGTAACTGATAGATAGCTTTTAAATGTAATAGAGATTCCAAAGATATTCTCAGTGCTGTTCTAACCTGTGATAAAATTAGTTATGAAATGCCACACATATTCACCACAGAGGCCAACATAGACTTGTTCACAGTTACAAAATATTGTAGATATCATTGCTGGATCTTAGATATTTCAGACTACACACAATCTTCTACACACAAACCTGGAATTAAGTTCAATTAAACTGCAAAGGCATAGCTCAAAGGAGATTATCACACAAGGCTAGTGTCTTGGGCAATCACATTATAGAAAGGAAATATGGCAATATCATTGATATTTATATACTGCTTATCAGTGCCAAAGCATTCCTTAAGTGGTTTACAATTTTATTTTATTTATTTATTTTTAGCTAATTGCCTCCAACAAGCTGGGTACATGAACATATCACATTGATAATGTTTCTTATCACACCTCTCTTCTTTCACGCAACTATGCTACTTTGAAAAAATCCTGGCGTGATAAGTCTCTTCACTGCAGTTCCAGCATTACAGCTGTCAGTGCCATTAAGGGGGTCTGATTCTCCTCCTCTCCTGCTCCCTCCCCTTTGCTATTCCAAAACAGGCTAACTCCACGCCTGTTGTGTTTTATTTTTATCTTTGCTGTGTTTGCATAACTATAGAGATTATCAGACACGTTAAAAAAAAAAACAAGAGCAGCACATGAGAATGATGTTACTGTCCTGTGAATGGGACCCTGTTTCAGTTTACATCATCATTGTCGTGTGGTCCTTCAGTGCTGCAGGTATGCGTAAGGCATCACGTCTCATTGACAGGACCTCTCCATCAATTGAAAGTGATGCCTCATTTGCAGCTGCAGCACAGAAGCAGCACGCGACGATGACAAGGATGTCTGAAACTGAGTCCTGTTTGCAGGACAGTAATGTCATCCTTGTGTGCTGCTCTTGGTTTTTGGTCAATTGTGTTTGTTTGTTTGTTTGTTTTGGTGTGTCTGATAATCTCTATGGCAAAAATGATTTAAAATTATTTTTATTCTATCACATTTTATGGTAAGTACATAAGCACAGCAAAGATTATTTTAAAAAAACCCTACAGACATGGAGTTAGCCTGCTTTGGAATAGTGAGTGGGAGGGGGAGAGAGGAGGAAAATCAAGCCTCCTCATGGCACTGACTGCTGGAATGCTAGAATTGAAGTGAAGGGGCCTATCACACCAGGGTGAGCAGCAGAACAAGAGTAACATTTAGAGCTATTGGTGGGCTTTTCCCCATCAATTAAAAGGAATGCCACAGTAAAGGTTTGAATACACACCAGCTAGAGGAGAAAAGATGGGTTAGAATTAAAAAAATACCTAAATATTATTCGGGTTATTGGGATAATCAACTTGATAGATATTTATTAGCATTATCTGTTAGCACTAATGGTTTTGTATTAAGTTTGGGATATACTGTATGTACTGTATGTATATATGTAAAAATAATGTTTGTTAACAATCCCAAAAATTCAATAAAGGTTTAAAAAAGAAAGACTTGAAAATGTTTGATTAATATGGAATATACATCTATATTTCAAATGAAACCAGTGAGTAAAAAGAATATGGGTATGAAGATAGGCCCCTTCCAATCAATGGTATACATATTGAATAAATGTTCTAAAAGTATAAAGATAGAAAATTTGAATTGGTACCCAATAGAATGTTTAAATAAAAGTGGAAATCAAGAGTTAGGTATAGTAACTAAGGAAGTAAAAGACAAAGGATATAGAATTATAGGTGATTTTTTTTTGAAGAAAAGGGGAAACAGATTGGGATTGAAAAATTACCTCAAGTAGTGGGCAAAAAATATTGGCTCCATTTGCAGACCAATTTAGGGGAATAAAGAGACCACACACAGGAAATGGGTTGAAATAAAAGGGTCTTTATTAAACCCTACCTATTAAAAACTGTCTAAATATTCAGTGGGGGGAGGTACCCTAGTGTGGGAGCAGCTGGGGAAGTTCATCCATTCTGGACTAATACCCCCCAGCTTCCCTGGGTGAACACCTGTGCCCTTTAGAGGAATTCCAATGAATCATAGAGTTGGAAGAGACCTCAAGGGCCATCCAGTCCAACCCCCTGCCATGCAGGAATACACAATCAAATCATTCCCGACATATGTCCATCCAGCCTCTGTTCTCTAATCTAGAGAAGTTTCTGATAGCTGACCAATAAGCAAGCGATTCAGGGGAGGTTAGGAAATAACAGAAAGCTTTATTCATTTCCAGGAATCTATGTTACTTGGGAAGGCAAAACATTCCCAGGTTCAACTTAAGGTTTATACAATTATACATTCATTCAGAGCACTTAACAAAATAAATCATAACCTAACATCTGCTCAAACTGGTGCAATAAATAACTGCATTTGCCAGATTCGGCTTGCACTATAAATAAAAAATCGTTCAAATAATGGACTATACCACAAAAATCCATCCTAGCTTTCAAAGCCCATTCCAGAAAGGTGCTGAATGTCTCAAAGGCATTGCATGAAACTGAACAGCCCATGGGAAGGGCACAGTCCATATAGAACCACCCTTCAAAATGAAAACCTAATAACTCAAAGTCAGTGGGATGAATCGGAAGAAGGCGGAATGCCGATTTTATGTCACATTTCGCCAACTCAACTCCCAGCCCATGCCAGCAGGCCTGCCTAATGGCCGTGTCAAAAGACGTATATTTCACTGTGCACAGCTCCGCTGGGATAGAATCATTCACTGATTCAACCTTCGGGTATGACAGGTGATGAATAAGCCTAAATTATCGCAGTGTCTTTTTCCGAACTACCCCAAGCAGTGAAACCCAAAGATTAGGCACTGAGGGTTTAATAAAGGGGACAACTACCCACCCTTCAGAAACTTCCTTTCATATTTTCTACCTAACTAGGGACTCATTGCTCTTAACCAACTGCAAGTTATGTGTCATGTAGGGGTGCCTAACTTCTAAAACCAAACTGAAACCCTTCTGACAGATAGGTGGCTGCCTCCCTATTCGGTAAAATTTAAGCCACCTTTCCAATACTTCCAGCATAATTGGGCTGGGACCCTTGAAGAAGTGAGGGGCGGCAGGACGTTAAATAGCCTCTGGCCCCACCCCTCACTTCCCATCATTGGTGCATGTGCTGTGACACATCAGTCCAGGTCTTCTCTCCCTATCCTGGACTGCAAATAGGCTCCCCGACCGGACGACTGTGCTAGATGGTGGGGGAGCTGGGATAACAGCAATAGGAAATTTTTTACAAGAAATAAATGGGACAAGTGATAATTTGTTATTATTTGAGGAAATATTGAAAAGAAGGATTAGAGGAGGGAACGGGTTAATAGGAAATGTATATAAGTTACTTTTGGAGAAACAATTTAGAACAAAGGAAGGTTTGATTAGAATATTGGAGAAAGATCTGAGAATAAATACAGAAGAAATAACATCTTGAATCTCCCAGATAATCAAAATTAAAAATTTAAAGGTTAAAGAACAACAATTAAAGTTAATCAGTAAATGGTAGAAAACCCCACACCAGATCTCAATGATAAATAACTATCTCTCCTCAAACTGCTGGCACAGATGTGGGCAAAAAGGGACATATATTCATATGTGGTGGAAGCATCCCTTTGTACAGAAATTCTGAATAGAAATTATTCAAGAGATAAATAAAATGATGGGGAGGAACCCCCAGTTTAATAAAGAGAATTGCCTAACTTTGAATCTAAGGAATCTGTGATTAAGTAAAATAGAAGATTATGTAATAAAAAATCTTTTTAAGAGCAGTCCGAACAGTCATAGCATTGGGGTGGAAAAATAAAGAGTGTTGGGATAACATTTGGACACATTATATAGCAGATTATTTCCTATTTGATTTTTTAAGGGAATGAAAAGGAAAATATAATGGACAAATAAAGGAAATGATTGGTGGGATAGGTGGGTATTCTGGATTGAGAAAAATTGAAGCTGAAAGGGGGTAAAAAGAGGTGCGAGAAACAATAAGCTATTCCACATTATATGTAAGGGATAATAAAATATCTTTTATAGCCGTTGGTGGGGTCTGAGGCTGGGTGGGTGAGGGGGGGAATGCTTTGTTACAATATGAAACATTTTCCATTGTCTTACTATATAAGTTGTATATTATTAATAGTTTTTTTTTAAAGAATAAAGACCAGCTACAGGATAGTCACAACATTGTGTGATAAGGTTCGGCCAGAGACACTACTATCCTACTTTAATTCCACTTTTCTAGCCTGGTATGATAACCTCCAAAGACACACATAATGATTGCAGCATTAGGAGACCCCAGTGATTCCATATGCTTTGTGTAAATTATTTTTACCGTTCTTTCCTTCCTTCCAAAGTGAACAACATCCTTGTTCCGTACTTTTATTACCTTTACAGTGTTATCCTAACTCATAAACACATAGTTTCATAGATTAGGCATATCCCTTCACTTTCAACAGAAATGCTCTTCTACTGGTTCTCTACCTGTGGGTCCCCAGATGTTGGACTACAGTTCCCAAGAGCCCTCTGAGGTCTCACCTTGACAGCCAGGTGGTCCTCCCAGTCATTAGTGAGGCTGTGAGATCAATCCTACTGCTGCACTAATGACTGGGAGGACCACCTGGCTGTCAAGGTGAGACCTCAGAGGGCTCCTGGGAACTGTAGTCCAACAATATCTGGGGACCCACAGGTTGAGAACCACTGTGCTAGCAGAACCCTTTTCTGCTAGCTGATTCCAAAGATCTGCCAACAGAGCAATCTGCCAGCAGGACTTTTTTTGCCAGATAAAATCTGTTGGCTTAAGATGTGAAAACAGGGTTAGACTGATGGAGAACCCAAGGGACACCAGATCCAAACAAACTAGCCCTGTGACACAGCCTCAACAATGGCACAAATTTAGTCCAGTGCAAAGTAGTTCTGCATAATTACCAGTACCACTGACCTGGTGGAAGGGGTTTGGATTCACCACAGCTTCAGCAGGCCTAGTGCTGACTAACTAGCCCATGACAATCTTGGCCAGTTAGGATTGTGCTTTTGAGTTTAGCATGCATGATATTTTCCTCTGACATTTAATCTTTGGAGCATAACTGTGAGGTAGGTTAGATTTGAATAGTACTTCAGCCTGTGACAATCAAGAGGTAACACTGTTTATCTCCAGTAAATTGAACCCCCCATGCCCCTTTTACCCATGAAGATGCTGTTAAAAATGCAACAGAAAGATTTTTTTTTCCCTCAGCAAGCTGGGAACTCTAGTCATAATGTTTTGATGCCTCAATAATTTACCAAAAGGGTTTGCCATATAAAATAAATAAACATAAAAATAGTTAAATGTCCATCCTGAGGGGGCTGTGAGAGAAAGACACATTGGAAATCTGGAAGCAGTTGCAGAGTTGTTTGAACTGTGGTCAGACACTATTAAATAGATACAGATTTTGATCATGGTAGTAGTACTGGTAATGGTATTAGGAAAATAACTTTTCAGACTCTTTTTTTCTTGACATTCTTCCTATTTTATTACACAGAGATATGCCAAGAATAGGGCTGTCAAGTGGCGGGATGGGGGGCTAAACCCCCCAAAAAATTAAAAAATAAATAAATAAAAAAATCACAGCCTGTTTCTATCTCTGTAACAAAGGTTTAAACTGACAAAATCAGCCAATGAAGCTTTCTGTGGTCAAATGCGATCACCTGCCAATTACGGTAGATGAAACTGCCGTGAAAGGCACAGCTACAGTGGCTGGATGAAAAATTGGCAACTCTGGCCAAGAGTAGGCTATTTATCTTACATAATCTTCTAGTGCTTCCCCCGCCTCCACCACCCCTAAAGTAAAGCTGAGACAACAGAAAAGAGAGAGAGATCTGGCAGTAGCAATGCAGTACAGTGGTGGGAAACATCTCCCCTTCCACTCCCCCCTCAACCTCACCCACAACCCACTCATTTTATCTTTCATTTGTCAATATTGCCCTCCAACTGATGGAGTCTTCACTCCCCTGCTTCCTTTTTTTCTCCTTCCTCCCCCAGTTCACCCACCCACACATACACACAGAGAGATTTTGCACTCTGAACTGAGGCAATGATCCATTCCCTGTGATTAAATTAGCGTAAGTAATAAGATATCATAGAACTGATTGATTTCCCCAGCAATGGTTATTAACCAGCTCAATTCAGAGGCAAGCAGGGCCATTATTCTAAACATTGATTTGAGAATAGGGCTGCAGGAGAGCTTTCAAATGCCATGGAAAACCAGAACACAAACCTCTACAGAAGCCACAAGCAAAAGATGGCTCCCACTATCTCTGTATGGACTTCCTAAAAAACGAATATCCTTTGATACTTTTCTTTCTTTCTATAATTGTTTTCAATGTACTAAATAATACACAGAACATAAGAGAGAGAAAAAAAGAAAAACAAAATGGAAAAAATGTCAAACATCACACTCCCAACTAAGTCAGTAAATAACATATAGAAAATATGCAACTCCCAGTGTCTTTAGGGTTGTTGTATACTAATTTCTTTTCTTTCTTTCTCATCACAGTATTATAGTATTCATAGAGATAGCTGTGTTAGTATGATTTACCACAGGAAGACACAAAGCAATCTGGCAACATCTTTGAGACTACCTGGGAAGAAGGTATTTCTAGCATTAGTTTTCACTGAGTGGACTGTGTCCATGAAAGTTTATGTTAGTAAGTTCTTCTTCCCAGTTAATCTAAAAAATGCTACTGGATTTCTTTGTATAAGCATTACAAGTCATACATATTACTGGAAAACACCCCAGAAGAAGGCCAAATATCAATCCACACTCTATTCTTTATTACCAGGCTTCAGAACTAGGAGAGATAGAGGAGATTTTCAGACAGGGACAAAAAAAGTGTCCCCCTCTCACAATCTCCTCTCCCACCCCCTTCCCATCCCCATCCCAGCAAAGAAACAAAAAGTTTTATACATACCTTAAGCACGTTTGTTTCCCTCCCCTCAGCAGCCCAGATGTGAATGGAGCTCGAACAGAGCCCATTCACTTCCTGGTTTGAAATCTCGGGCCATTCTCACGAGAGGACAAGCACCCAGAAAATTCAAAAATAAAAAGCAAACTAAACATCAAAAATTGACAGTAAGCACAAAAACACACTTAAAAAAACCAAGTAGCCCATGGAGGGAACAAAAAAGTGTGTCACCTCAATGTCCCAATCACACCCGGAGGTGTTTGGCATGGACTTTGTACCATGTTGTAGGGCCCCCTTCCTGCCTTCCAAGCCACTGAGGGAAATGGTGGTAGCAATGGCATTGCACCAGCATAACGGGGCACCTTTTCACTCACTCATCATTCTGTCATAGAAACGGAAGAGGGCATCTATTCATGGCTTAGCCCATTAATAGAAAAGAGTGCCTGTGGAATGGAAGCAGCACAGGAGCATAATGAGACAGGGATGATGTCATCTGAAAGGTAAGCCCTTTAGCAATCTCCTGGCATTCGTGTAACACCATATTTACAGTGTTTTATAATCTCCAGAGAGAGCATTATGTGTTGCAGAGGTGGGTAGAGCTATTGTATGTTTTAATCTTTTTCTAATTTATATATTTTTAATTTACTGTATGTTTTTAATCTTTTATAGTTTAATATTATTTTAAGGGGGGGTGGGCTAGGGTACTGGGACTATGGAGTTTTTATATTGTAAGCCGCCCCGATTGCATTGCAGAGGGGCGGGATAGAAATAAAATTTTATTATTTATTATTATTATTATTATTGATATTTGCATATAGATTTGGAAATCCCCTAAACATAGATGGGAATGACACAAGTTCTATTAGCCAACATAGAAATTGTGAGGCTGTCACACCCAAGCATACAGACTGTGAGGATGACAGGGAAAGGGATCAAAGGAAACCAGAAGTGTCCAGCCATCATTTCTTCAGGTCTAGCAAAACAAGAATTATGTTCTACACCAATCCATTGTTTTGAACAATTGGTAGGTGATGGGTAGTTTGCTTCATGAAATTTTGAGGATTAATTGGTGCCCTTGATCTTCTTTCACTTCATTTTGTTTAAGCTTTTTAAATTCTGGCTTCCTAACTTGTGTTTATAAATAGACATGCTCAAACTGCAGAGTCAGCTGCAATGCAGAGCTTGCAAAAACTACTTTTGTGGACTATTGGCTTGTCTAGATGGGAAATATACTCTTTCTCTATTTCAGAGCCCTGCAGTCCTGAAGACAAAGGGCATTTGCCCTGTTCTGCTCCTGGGCAGTCCTCATCACCTCCAAGACAGATACAGGGCTAAGATAGAGCAGGGGAGCAAGGGAAGTCTTGATAACATGGTTTATAAAAATACCTGGTTTACTCTCTTACCGCTGGCAAACAAACGATCAAGCCCCACATGTCTGCAGAAGCCTGTTCCTGTAGGCTGGCCCTCACTACTGCTGTGGTCTCCCTGGCTCTCCCAGTAGACAGGAAGAAGTCCCACAGCATGTGACCAAGGCTGCTCCCATGCAGGGGGCCTTGTCCCCTTCCTGTCTTCCGAGCCACCGAAGGAAATGGCGGCAGCAATGGCTGCAGCAGTGGGCCAGTGTGCCCTTCAGGACTTCCCCCATCCCATGGAGGGAACAGGGAAACAATGGTCTTGATCCGCAGCCAGGATATGCCGGTGGGGAGCCAGCATATCCTGGCTTGTATGGTCTTCAAGACTTTTTCGGTGTGAGGTCTCAAATAAGGCTGCAGCATTGTGGATAGTGCGTCTCCATGCCTCCCAGTGTGAGGCCAGGGTGGACCATTGTTGGGGATCAATTTGGCCGAGCCTGAAATATTGTTTCAGGGAGTCCTTGTATCGTTGTTGTTTGTTTGTTTGTTTGTTTGTTTGTTTTTTGAGTGCCCCTCTTACGCTGACCCGTGGCAAGTTCACCATAGAGTACTATTTTTCGGAGGCGATGGTCCTCCATCTTAGAAATGTGCCCTGCCCAGCACAGCTGTGTTCTCAATATCATGGCCTCAGTGCTGGTGATCCCTGCTTGCTCAAGGATAGCAACATTCGTCACATAGTCAGTCCAGTGTATATTTACGATTATGAATATACAGCGCTGATGAAAGCATTCGAGGAGTCATAGGTGGTGGCGATAGGTGACCCATGTGTCAGATCTTTTCTATACAGGGTACGGAAACAGTGACTGGATAAAAAAAATAATCATGAAATTGATTGAGTAAATGTGGGAGATGGTTTCATGATGTGCCCATTCCTTTGTCCAGTTTCATTATGCTGAATCATTTAACTGACTAATCAGCTTGCTTAATTTGGAGGGGAGTTAAGTCCTGCTAAGTTGGAGTGAGACTTACTTCTAATTAGACATGATGATTGAGCTGTTAATATCTGATTTCCCTTTCCCCTTTCAGGAAAGACAGCATATGAGGTAAGATGCCTTTTAGAATGGTGGGTCTGTTTTCTACTAAAGCATCTTTCAATTATTTTCAAGACATTATTATGTTAAAAAAGAAAGAAAAGAAATTCAAATGCAAACAAACTCTCATATTTCAGATTTTAAAATATGATTGCATAAAGTTTCGCACTGGGCCCTTTCAACTACATAGTTGTAGCACCATGATTCCACTTTAACTGTCCTGGTTCTGTCCTGGTTGTAGGTTTAGCAAGGTACTACAGCTCTCTGGCTGAGAATCCTAAGTGTCATTCCCTAAACTGCAAATCCTAGGATTCCATAGAATGTTTCTATGGCAGTTAACTTAGTATCATATCATTATAATTGTGGAGTGCAAAAGTGCCCACTGTAATTTTATATTTTTACCAGCCTTCTTTAGTTGCTGCCCTTCCTTTGGAAGGGTGGTAATATTGCACCTCTCAAATATTATGAGCTTCTTGGAGAATGATCTGTATACTCTGAAATGTATGTGTGTGTTTGTGTAAATATAGTAGGTCCCACATATCCATGGAGGTTCAGTTCCTGGCCTTACTGTGGATACCAGAAACCACGGATAACAGTAAACCCTATTAAAATAAAGGAGTTCCAGTAAAAACATACCATAGAGTTGTGCTGGAAGACCCTAGAAGAGGCCTAGAGAGGGCACCTCTCTGGACATTTTCCAGCACAGCTCTATGCTATGTGTCCCTATTTTGTGTCCCACAGATAACTGAAAGTGCAGATGTTGGTTCCGTGGACATGGGGATCTCACTTTATTCAGTATCTGAGCACTGTATAATGTAAATCCTTAGAGGCAGCCATCGTTATGGTAGCAGCCATTTTGAACTTCCCATATTTCTCAAAGCTCATCAGAACAGGACTTTCAGGTCCTGTGACTAGTAAAAGCAGCACTGATTCCCACCGTCCATGGAGCATCAATGTCCCTGCTTTATAATGGCAATTGCCCCTCCCTGTTGTCTTGCTATCAGTCAAAATCTACACATATTAGCACCTTCTTCTGTAAACAGGAAATATTACCAACCACTGTGATTTGTCATAGAGCTGGAAGGGACCACAAGGACTATCGTGTCCAGTCCCCTGTCATGTATGTAGCTCTTGAAAGAACTGTAATTTATTTCTTGAGGAAACATATCAGATAGGGTGGTGGTTTTATAGTTTCTCCACACATGTACACATGCCTCACCTTCTAGTGAAAGGCTTTGGGCCAGCATCTCTCTGTTAAAACCAAAGATATATACAGCCTGAGCCCTTTGTATGTATGACTGCATATTAATAAGCTGTATACATTCAATTGGGTATCCAGCCTTCTGCAAGAGTTCTAAATCACACTGACAGAGCATACACATATATTAATCCCTCAGCCAAACACATAGAATATGGCTTTATGAGTGACATATACCATCTTGAGATCAACTCAGTGTTATCATTGAATGTGTGAAAGGATTAAAGTTGCAGGGAACTAGTCAGAGTGACCCAAGACTGATGTAGCTTACAGTCTATCTGCCAATGGGAAGATAAGCCTATATGTAATGAAATGCCATCCCAAAATCCGTTTTTTTAAAGGGAGACACTGAATACCTGAAAAAGAAAGAGGGAAGAGAGAGAGAAACAGCCATACATTCAAATAATTAGAAATTCTAATACATTTCCCAGGCTATACATTTGTAGCTCCATCAGCTGTCGACCCTTTCCTATCTAATATCATTCTCCTTTTGTTTCTCCTCCCTATTCCGGAATTCTAAATGAAATGCATTATGCTTTAAAGAATCTTTGAAAGTATGTGCATGCCTATGGGACTTTTTCAAGTCACTTATTTGTCTGAATGCCATTGATTTTTCTCCTAATTGATATTCACTATGCTAATTTCCCTCACAAATCTCACACACTATTGATCAAAAAGTAATAAACTCTCCAGCAAACAAAACAAGCATTATTGCAATGTTGGGAAAACATCATTTAATATCAATACCATATTTACAATTATCTTTAACCCAAATTTCACCTGTGATGCAATGCATAATCAAAACCAGAATACCACAGTCATAAATGGCTTGTGCAGGGAATTTTAAAAACATATCCTACTAGATTATTTGATAGCACTTACAAAAAGAAAGTCTGAATTAAGACAAATGCAAGCATTCCTTTATTAAATATAGACCATGATGTTATGGACCAATATTACAATTCGATGTTATTCCTTTTTGTTTTTCCTTTTTGGGCTTTATAATGATAACTTGAAGGACAGAGGACCAATTAGGATGATATATCTAGAGGACTATGGAATCAAAGTGTTTCTTTATGGTTTCTGGGGCCTGATGGCTCTTGGATTTTTGTTTTCACCTTATGTATTTGCTCTGTGCACTGGAGAAATGATCTAAGCAGTTAACATAATCACTTGCAGGACCTAGTAAAACAAACAATTTCCCTTGTTGTCTGTGAAGCATGGGGAGAGGAAGCAAGTGGGATGGTGGGTAGAGCTCTTTTGTGAGTTGGGATTGAAGAGTTGGGATATTATCACATGAGCATATATAAACACTGTAATTCCACAGTTGAAGAAACTGGAAACATAGCAGCATGATTACATTCATTTTTGCACTTTGTTACAATCACACAACACTACCACTAATAGAATATTACATGACCATCTACTAGAAGTTTAAGAATGGGATTGAAGCTTACACTATTGTAACACTTTTTTTTTTTTGCATTGTGTTGGAATAGCACTGCATTGCCACTTTGAGATGGCCTGTGCATACCCCTTAAAAAAAAAACCTCCTTTCATGATTTCGCAAGAAAACAGTTTTTGTCATTATTGTGAGAAAATGCCACTTCAATTAAACAAACAAATCAACAAGGAAATTAACAATTAAACAAAGAAAAAAACCTACCGAGAAAAGGTGACAGTTCTAGCATCGTGGAGGTACTCTTCATGCTCTCCACTGAAAGTTTAATTATATGTTCTCATTGGGAATGCAGAGGGGAAGAGATGGAGAAACAGCCACTCACAGCGTAATATCGGAACTACAGTGGGAATGAATTATTGCACACTTGTCAATACTGGGAAAATAGCGATATTGACAGCTATACATGGGTTTTGTCCATGAATGCAATGCTACCACACAGTAACAGTTGGACCATTCACCAACCATGGTATAAAGATGATGTAGTGCAATAATGGGAAGCCATTACCACTACTATCCCAGCATAATTCTAGCAATGTTGGCTTTGTGTGATAAAATCCTTGGAACGGGTCTATCCAAACCATAAATAGCCAATAGCCAGTTTAAAGCTTCTTCCATGACAGCCAAAACCAGCAGAATTTTTCTTTGGTGGTCAGGGCCTGTTACGTCTGGGCTCACAAAATGGTAGTGAGGACAATTTACATGATAGATGGCTGTGGATAATGTGCAAGACATTTTGCAGTTGAAATTGTGCATAACCATTCTGATTGGGATTTCATGGTTTATGCAGACCTAATTTGGGTAAGTTCTGTTACCTGTTTGTCCATTTATTATGGATATTTTTCAATGTGTAGAACCTGAACATGAGGACAGAATCCTTGGAGAGGTGAGACCTTGTTGGGAAATGTGAAATGTGTTACTCTGCTCTTTATCAGACCACCTTCTTGAAACGTTCTTTTGCCAGCATATTTTGAAATGTTTTTATGCTGGCAAAAGATCCCCATTTACCAGACCTACCTCCAGCAGCATCAGAAAGGCAGCCCCAGCAACAACAGAGCACGAACGGAGCTCCTTTTACTTCTGGGTTCCAAATCTCAGCAATTCTCATGAGAAGATGCGAGTGTAGTAAATTCAAAAATTAAAGGAAGACAAAGACATAACATAAAACATACACACAAGCACAGAAACACACTTTAAAAGTCCCAAGTACACCGGGGAGTTTCATAAAAAGAATGTCCCTTACCTGGCTGTTGCGATCTCACCCAGAAGTGTTCTGTCATTGATGCTGTATTCACATGAGCACAATGGCGCACAGTTTCAAATGCTGTCAATGCTGGCAGCAAAGCACCAGGGAAGATTAATTGACAGCTTGGCCCATCAATAAAAAGGAACGGCTTTTTGACAAGACATGATCATGAAAGGATGACGTTGTCTGGTATGCACACCCTTTTGCATTCATTAGGCGTTGTTATGACGCCATATTTGCTCCATCTGATAAAGTCCTCTATTTCTCAAAGAGAGTAATCAATGGGCAAGACAAATGTTCAACAACAACCAGTCCCACACTCACGCAGCTGAGTCTAGCTGAGTCTAGCTGAGAGAAAAAAGCACATGCAGGACATAATCAGACAAGGCAAATAAGGCATCATAAAGACATCTAATGATCGTGAAAGTGCACACGTACCAGATGATGTCACCCTTTCGTGATCATGTCCAGTTTTTTTAAAAAAACAGATTTTTTTATTGACAGCTCAAGCTGTCCATTGATTCCTGTGGTGCTGGCACTGCTAGAATTTGAAACTTCACACCATTGTACTCATATGAATGCAGCATCAATGACTGGTCTGGTGAGAACACATCTGGGCGAGATCATGACATCCAGGTAGGTGACACACTTTTTATGACCCTCCCCAGTTCACTTGGAAGTTTTTAAACTTTTGGAAACTTTTTGAGTGTTCTTTTTGTTTTTATTTTTGAATTTCTCATGCTAGGTATTCTCATGAGAATCCATGGGATTTCAAACGAGGAAGTGAATGGAGCTCCGTTCACTCCTTGTTCATTGCCGGGAAGCCTTTTGCCGGGATTTTGCTGGAAGTTCTTTTGCCAGCATAAAAACAGCAAAGTTTTGCTGGCAAAAGAAAGGGACTAATAAAGTCCGTAGTCTTCTTTATAAGATATAGAAAAGTTGATTTGCATACAATATATTGGGTATAATCAAATGCATCATCTAATGGAGGAAAGAAAGAAAAAATGCTTGCTGGTTAGAATGATTCAGAAAGAGAGTGGGAGTGGAAAAGCAAACCTGCAAAATGTCAGCAAAATGCAAACTAGCAATTAGTGAGTATAGGCAGGTAAAGGTTTCTGACTCTAACAGGCCTAACAAAAGAGTGTTTGATCTTTGTCCTTCCTGACTAATAAATGGAGCACAAAGGGGATGAGCAAGTACGTAAGAATAGGGATGAACGCTTGTTTGAAACAGGGTGTAATTCCACTGTCTATGAAAAAGATAGTAGGGAGAACTTTGTTTCTAAATGGCTCTATAAATGACACCACACTGGATAATTTCTTCTGCGTATCCAAGTTTCCATTTTGTCCAAGTTGTTTGAGCACATAGTGACATCTTACTTCTAGGTGTCTCTGGATGACATGTGTTATCTGGATCCATTTCAATCTTACTTCATGCCTGTTTATGAGACAGGAACAGTTCTTATGTATCATCTACAATAGGAACTATGCCTTACAGTTCTATTGGCCTCTCTGGAGCTTCTGAACTGTCTGTGATGGAACCTGGTGGTTCCATGTAATATCAGTGCCTCTTGAAAGAGTGATTTCAGAAGGTGATGTTGTGTATGACCCTTCAAGTTGCCTGTTGATGAATGGCAACCCCAGGAATTTCATACAGGTTTCTTACACTAGGAATACTCAAAACTGGTTTGTCATTACCTTCCAATGGAATATAGCCTATGCCACCTGGTATTTCTTGGTGTTTCCTCTTCCAAGTGAGGTTTGGGGACTATTGTGTAATGTCATTGTTAATAGTTAAGGGCCTAGAATCTTCTTGCTATTCCCAACTAGAGCTGAAAAATGGAATCTGTGAAATCTGTGTAATTGTTGAATTGAGTATATTCTAGTGGAGACTAGCAATAGGATTTGGGCTATCAGTTCTATCAAAGAATCCTAGATTCATAGACTTGGAAAATATCTCAAGGGCCATCCAGTCCAACCCCCTGCCATGCAGGAATACACAATCAAATCATTTCCAACAGATGGCCATCCAGCCTCTGCTTAAAAACCTCCAAAGAAGGAGAATCCACCACACTACGAGGTAGTGTATTCCAATTCTGAACAGTTCTTACTGTCAGGAAGTTCTTCCTAATGTTTAGGTGGAATCTCTTTTCCTGTTGTTTGAACCCATTGCTCGGTGTCCTAGTGTCCGGAGCAGCAGAAAACAAGCTTGCTGCATCCTCAATTTGACATCCCTTCAAATATTTAAACATGGCTATCATGTCCCCTCTCAGCCTTCTTGAGTCAGTAGCTCTCTCTCTATATATAACTGCAGCTTCAATCTCTGGAGCTCAGTGTACAGGAACGAGGCAAACAGGAGAGAGGACAACAGGGGTGTTTGGCATGGCTATGGTGGAAGAGACAGCATAAGGTAAGCTTGTGGCTGTTGAATTAAACTTCTTCAGCCCCAGAGAGTTTGTTGGGCTAATGCTAGTGTGCTTGCTTGGGTCAAGGCTGTTTGTTTGTGTGGGCTGAGTGCAGGCTTGCCTGGAGGAGGGGCTCATTAGCATTTGTTTGGTGAGCTACTTCTCTTGAGACAAGGGAGTCATAGAGACTGCTGAAAGGAAGTAGGTCAGAGGCAGAGGGAGGAGCTAGCAGTCAGTAGCTCTCTCTCTATATATATAACTACAGCTTCAGTCTCTGGAGCTCGGTGTACAGGAGAGAGGACAACAGGGGCGTTTGGCGTGGGTGTTTAGTGGCAGAGTTTGAGGAGGAGGCACAGTTCTTTTTCTGAGGGGGAAGGGCTTCTGCTGAACTGCCTGGGGGTGGAGTTAGCAGCCACTAGCTCTGTATAACTGCTGCTGCACTCTTTCCAGGTTAATCTTAGAAAATCAGCAGCAAGTGCCTTGTGGCATGTGCAGTTCTAACATAACAGGGGCATAGGAGGTCTTCTGAGAAACAAGGCCAACGGGGGGATAATAGAGGAGTTTGGACAGGGAAGCATATGGCCAATGAGGGAGCAGTAACCTGCAACACCTGTGGGATCTAGGATATCACAAATATGATGTCATAGGCATCACTGAAACCTGGTGGGGTGAGTCTCATGATTGGAATGTACTAATAGAAGGGTATAGCCTATTTCAGAAAAATAAACCAAACAGGGAGGGTGGTGGAATAGCAATATATGTTAAAGATGTGTACACCTGTGAACAGATCCATGACTTAAATCCTGGGAGCCAGGTTCGGAGCATCTGGGTAAAAATTAGGGGAGAGAGAAACAGCAGGGATATCATTCTGGGGATCTACTACAGGCCTCCAAGCCAAACCGAGGACTTGGATGATGCCTTCCTGGAATAGATGACCGCACATTCAAAAAGGAGAGATGTAGTAGTCATGGGGGATTTCAACTATCCTGACATTTGTTGGAAGTCCAACTCTGCCAAGAATTTAAGGTCAAATAAATTCCTCATGTGCCTTCCAGACAATTTCATTGTCCAGAAGGTGGAAGAGGCAATAAAGGGATCATCTATTTTAGATCTGATGCTAACCACAGAGATGATCTGCTTAATGGAGTGGAAGTGGTGGGATCCTTAGGGGTGGAGTGACCATGTTCTCCTGGAGTTTGTTATACAGAGGAAAGGGGAAGCCAAGCATAGTCAGACTTACATTCTAGACTTTAAGAAAGCTGATTTCAGAAAACGTAGGGAATTACTATGGGTGATCCCATGGTCAGAAAAACTAAAAGATAAAGGAGTTCATGAAGGATGGGAGTTTCTAAAAAGTGAGATATTGAAGACACAACTTCAAACAGTTCCAATGAGGAGGAAAAGGGGGAGGTGTCTAAAGAAGCCAGGATGGATGTCAAAAGAACTCTCAACTGACCTAAAACTTAAAAAGTACATGTAAAAGAAATGGTAAAAGGTAAATCACTAAAGAAGAATTCAAACAAATAGCCAGCTCATGTAGGGGGAAAGTCAGAAAAGCCAAAGCTCAGCTGGAGCTCAGGCTTCCTAGAGAAGTAAGAACAATAAAAAGGGCTTTTGGGGGTACGTCCATAGCCAAAGGAAGAACAAGGAAATAGTAGGGCTGCTGCAGGGAGAAGATGCCGAAAGGCAAACAGGGGACAGAGAAAAGGCAGAAGTACTTAACACCTTCTTTGCGTCAGTCTTCTCCCAAAGGGGGAACAGTGCTGAACATGGGGAAGATGGAACAGATAATGCAGTAGGAGAAATAAGGCACAAAATTGGTAAAGAGGTAGTTCAGGAAAACCTGGCCAGTGTAAATTAGTCCAGGGACATTTTCAGAGCTCCATTTACCATGGAAGAAGGCTTGTAACACTCGCGAGGCTGCTGCTCGGCAGGGGGCCCGTTTCATATGACGCTGTCCCTCTGCTGTGAGAGATCGGAGGCAGCCATGCCATATTTGACCATTTTTTATTCACGGGTAACTTCCATGAGTATAAAATGGCCAAATATGGCAC
Organism: Gambelia wislizenii; assembly: GCA_030847615.1. Taxonomy (NCBI): domain Eukaryota; kingdom Metazoa; phylum Chordata; class Lepidosauria; order Squamata; family Crotaphytidae; genus Gambelia; species Gambelia wislizenii. Next base: position 41,988,050 of record JAUMIR010000004.1, read on the forward strand.
GGCTGCCTCTGATCTCTCGCAGCAGGGGGACAGTGTCATACGAAACGGGCCCCTGCTGCGCAGTAGCCTCACAAGTGTTACGAGCCTTCTACCTTGGTAAATCAACTTCTGAAAAGTCCCAAGTGTCCAGGACCAGATGAACTTCATCAAAGGGTTTTAAAAGAACTGGCAGAAGTAATCTCAGAATCACTTGGCAATAATCTTTGAGAATTCCTGGAGAACAGGAGAGGTCCCAGCAGACTGGAGGAGGGCAATGTTGTCCCCATCTTTAAAAAGAGGAAAAAAGAAGACCGAAATAATTACCGCCCAGTCAACCTGACATCAATACTAGGAAAAGTTCTAGAGCAGATCATTAAACAGACAGTCTGTAACCACTTAGAAAGGAATGCCATGATCACAAAAAGTCAACATGGATTTCTCAAAAACAAGTCATGCCAGACTAATCTCATCTCTTTCTTTAATGGAGTTACATGATACATGAAGGGAACACAGTGGATGTAGTGTATCTTGATTTCAGTAAGGCTTTTGAAAAGGTCCCCCATGATATTCTTGCAAAAAAGTTAGTAACCCGTGGGCTAGACAATGCAACTGTTAGGTGGATTTGTAATGGGTTGACTGTCTGAACCCAAAGGGTAGTCACCAATGGTTCTTCTTTATCCTGGAGAGAAGTGACCAGTGGGGTGCCACAGGGTTCTGTCTTGGACCGAGTGCTATTCAACATCTTTATCAATGTCTTGGATGAGGGAATAGAGGGTATACTTATCAAGTTTGCAGATGATACCAAATTAGGAGGGGTAGCTAATACCCCAGAGGACAGGATCAGAATACAAAATGACCTCAATAGATTAGAAAGCTGGGCCAGTGCTTAAAAAATAAATTTCATCAGGGAGAAATGTAGGATACTACACTTGGGCAGTAAAAATGAAATGCATAGATATAGGATGGGTGACACATGGCTTGAGGGCAGTACATGTGAAAAGGATCTAGGAGTCTTAGTAGACCACAAGCTGAACATGAGTCAGCAATGTGATGCAGCAGCTAAAAAAAGCCAATGTGATCCTAGGCTGCATCAATAGGAGTATCATGTCTAGCTCGAGGGAACTAATAGTGCCATTGTATTCTGCTTTGGTCAGACCTCACCTGGAATACTGTGTCCAGTTCTGGGCACTACAATTCAGGAAGGATATTGAGAAGCTGGAATGTGTCCACAGGAGGGCGACCAAGATGGTGGGAGCTCTGGAAGCCATGCCATATGAGGAGTGGCTTAGGGAACTGGGCATGTTTAGTCTGGAGAAGAGAAAGTTGAGCGGGGGCATGATAGCCATGTTTAAATATTTGAAGGGATATCATACTAAGGATGGGGCAGGCTTGTTTTCTGCAGCTCCAGAGACAAGGGCGTGGAGCAATGGGTTGAAATTACAGGAAAAGTGTAGTATCCTACATTTCTCCTTGTTGAAATTCATTTTTTTTAGCATTGGCCCAGCTTTCTAATCTGTTGAGGTCATTTTGGATTCTGATCCTGTCCCCTCCTAGCAACCCCTCCTAGTTTGATTCTAGTCCTGTACATTATCAAAAATACACAAAAAATCTGAAGGAGATTGTCTTGAGTTTGACACCAACGGTACGCCGGTAACACTGAAATCTATCTCTTCTTTCAATACAAATCCAAGGAAAATGTTCAAATTCTAAAACTTTGTGTGATATCAGTAAGTGATTAAATAATGGTAAATAAATACAAGTAGAACTTTGTTTATTATGATCCATAGACCCACCACAATGGTGGTAAACAAATTAAAGCTGAGTGTAGTCACGAAAGAGGAGTGCCAGGTTAGTCAAAAGGCAGAACAGGATACAGGAATTCAGCTTATATGGGGTTGCACTTTCCTTGAAGACTTGGGTTTGTATTTGTGTGTACTGAATGCTGCTCTTTACCTGACTGCCCAGGATTTGGTTGTCACCAGAAGTGGAGAGGAACATAGTGTGTACAAAGAGTTAAATCCCCTCCCCTCCCACTAGGGCTCTGATCCAGACCCTCAACTCATTATTGAATAAGGAAAAAAAATCAGATGTAGCTTCCTGATGTACATTAAAAGGAGGGCTTTGAAAAGTTATGGGGTGGGTGCATTAGCAACTACCATAATTGTTTCAAACAAACAAATGGCTCCTACAGATCCCCTCTTCCTGAAAACAATCCCTTCCCTTAGACTCACAGCAGTCTCCCAAAAGAGAAGTTGTCCCTTCATATTCGCTGGGGTTTGGTTCCAGGACCCCCTGTGGATACCAAAATCCATGAATATTCAAGTCCCATTATATGCAAGGGCATAGAAAAATGTTGTCCCTTATATAATATGGCAAAATCAATGTTTGCTTTTTAGATTATTATTTTTTAAGAATATTTTCAAGGCGTGAATACTTAAATCTGTGGATACCAAATCTGTGGGTACGGAGGGACAACTAGATAAAATAATTCACCAATCCATTACATGTTATTCTTCTTGTCATTCCAGCCAGTTTCAATAGACTGCACTCTATGAAATTTCATAAAAATAAGTTTTTTTAAGGAAGAACAAGAACCAATCCCTTTAAAAAACAAAAACAAAATACAGATCTGTCTGCCCATGGGCAAAACCTTTCTCATTTTTTCGAACAAACATTCTATCTGTCTGTCTGTCTATCTGTCAATCTAAATACTGTATTTTGCAGTAGATTATAGAACCAGCACTATTTCCTCACATCTACATAGTTACCAATAACTGATTTTGAATTTTCCATGTTTTGCTTTCTAAATCACTTTCAGACTCACCCACCTAATTCCCCCCAATGCAGCCACATTCACTTTGAAAGAAACACTCAGCCAGAAAGAGACAGAAAAAGAATTCCTCTAGCTGCATGTCACCGAGTGTGATAAACACAGAAATCTGTACCGTGGGTGGATTTGTGAAAGCAGAGCTATTGAGTGTGGCCTGCCATTCAACTCTGCACCTGGCAAAGAGTGAAAACAATCCTGGCCAGCCAACCAAAATAAAGGAAAGAACAGGAGTAGAATCAGCATTCTCCACACAACCCCTTGCTATAGCCCTCCTAAAATATGAAAAAGCCCACGTACACTCAGAAGCCAGGTTTCTGTCACTATCCAAAGCAGCCAAATCTCTCTCTGTGTGTGTGTCTCTCCCCCCGCTCTCTGTGTGTGCATGCGTGTGTGTGCATGCGTGCATGTGTGTGGCTTCCTGGATGTATCTTTTCAAGTGGGAACCATAATCTCAAATGATGTTGAAATAGGACATTTCCCTTGAAATATGGATTTAGGGCAACATTTCTTAGATTTCATGAAATCTCACACCTCTTGCAGTCTTGTTAGGTTAGATGTTCCAGTTTCTTTCTCATTTTTTTTTAATTACTTGGTTCTTGCATCTGCTGCATTGTTTCCTTCCTACTAACCCATTCCTTATAAATACACCCTTGCCACATCTTTGCTCACATTGCCATTTTTCATTACTACTTTGTCTGCAGGCTAAAGTAACTGGTCCCACAGAAGAGACTCACCCTTTCTTTTCTTGTGGTACATTGTTAAACCTTGGGCCTGAAAGAATTACCCAAAAGACATGCAAAATTATCTGTATGTCTTCACTAGTGTTCCATACCATCCAGCCTCACTGGAGAAAGTCTGAGTGGTAAAATAGGCTTCTATGGTAGCTTATTTCCAAATGTTAATGTCTATGTAGGTCAAGTTTTCCTAGAGATTCTGGTCATTGACTCCAATGTCCAACTAAAACTTTCATCCTTACTATAGTCTTCACTTATATTGCCAATAGTGAAAGGGTGTCTTAAGCCTCTTCCTGTGCACAGAATCTGAAGAACATCACATCTCACTGTCATCTCAGGGGACCACATCTTTGTTGTACATTCTGTGTAGAACAGGTCTGGGCCAGTGTAGAGCCTAAATTCTCCCTCTCCAAACTGTCTGTGTGGATTACACCATCCACAAAACCAAAGCCAGAAGCTGGAGGTCCACTCCCAGTTTCCTAAATACCTTAATGTGTTTGTTTTGTATCAGAACTAGGCACTTGAGACACACCATGTTTTAAAAGAAAATGTGTAGTTTCTGGAGGTTTCCAGGAGCAGGGCCGGTTTAACCTGTCTGCCAAATCAGCATTGGCAGGGGGCCCCGAGGTCAAGAGGGGCCCCCGTGTTGGCCTCCTTAATCTGACAAAGGAACAGCCAGGAGACAGCCGGGAGGAGCCCCCTCTTACTCTCCTCCTCCAAAACCCTCCTGCTGGCTTCTTTAAAAACAAAAAACAAGACAGCCTCTCCAAACTAAAGAGAAAGAGAAAGAGAAAGAAACATCAGCCCTCCGTGGCAGAAGCTGGAGGGAGAGGCACATCGGAGAGGGTGAGTGTGTGTGTGAGACAGAGAGACAGGGAATTTGAGGGTTGTCTCCCTCAGAAAGGGCTTCTTTCTTTCTTTCTTTCTTTCTTTCTTTCTTGCCCATATGCCTTCAAGTCATATGGGGGCCCCAAAGTAAAGCATTGCAGGGGGCCCCAAAATTCCTTAAACCGGTCCTGTCCAGGAGCATAGAATCATAGAATCATAGAACTGTAGAGTTGGAAGAGACCACAAGGGCATGCTTCTCTTTAAAAAAAAAATGAAAAGGGAAGACTTTTTTGGACTCCAAGAGCCACAAGTCAGGTAGTGAGCTTCATGTTGCCTAAACCTACCATAGATAGGAAAAAGGGGGCTGGCTGGTAGAGAAACATCTTGGATTTTAGGGTACAAGATATTCTTTTTGCCATGTCTTTGCTTAGCCTGCTCATCCTGATGTAAAGCTGAGCTAGACATTTTTTAAAAATACTTTCCAGCTCAAGGACTTGATGACTGTATGAAGAAAAAGTGAAATTACAGTCTCACCTTCTCCTGGTTGAGAATTAGCCTTGAGCATTTATTTCTACTCCATGTTTGGTTTTAGTCTCCTAAAGACAAATGCAGGCATGCTTTTGGCACTAAATAAGTCGATCCCAAAATACTAACCCCCCCCCCATGTGCCAGAGTGCAATAATGCATTATAGACTGAATTCTGAATAGAGCTGACCCACTGAATCAGTGACATTTACATAAGAACTGAGTTACAGTATTACGTTACCACTGATTCAAGGGATCTACTCCACTTGGGCCTAAAATAGGATGCAGGTCTATGCGCTTGGAAACACAGTGTGTGAACACATGTGATGAAAACATATCCTGGTTCTGCAAGCAAAAGTTCCTTGATGATCAGAGTGAAAAATGTCTAAGCATTAAAGACTTAATTTTGACCACTTTGATAGGGATGCAATTCTTCATCATTCATCATTCTCTGAGGATACTAGCCACATATGCAGGCAAAACATCAGAAAGAAACTATTCCAGAACACAGCCTCACAGCCCGGAAAAACCCCAAGGAAAATTCTTCATCAATTTTTGTCTCAAATGAAGTAATGAGTAATCTTATCAATTTTCTTCCTGATACTAGAAATTTTTCAAAAATGTAGTTTTTGAAGCCTGTTCATAATTTGGGACTTATTTTGTACAGAATTCACAAAATATGCTGTTTCCTGTACAGAACAGCCACATGCAAATTTTACCCAGAATAAGGGCTTTATCAGATGCACTAAATACAGTGTCATAACAACACCACATAAACGCAAAAGGATGTACATACCAGACAACATCACCCTTTCACCTTTATGTCTTGTCCTTAAGCCAATCTATTTATTGATGGCCCAAGCCATCAACAGATCAGCTGTGCTGATTTTTTGCTGGCATTGCTGGCATACATAACCTTGCATCTTTTTTTCCACATACTTACATTGTGAATGGCCGGACTGGCCAGAACACTTGTGGGTGAGATTGTGACATCCAGGTAAGTAACACACTTTTTATTACCCTCCCCAGTTTACTTGGAAGTTTTTAAATGTGTGTATGTCCTTGATGTAACCTTTTCTTTTATTTTTTGTTTCATTTTTATATTTCCCATGCAATGAAGTCTTGTGAGATTTCAAAAGAGGAAGTGAATGGGGCTTCGTTCACTTCCTCTTCATTGTCAGGGAAGCCTTCTGCATGGAGAGAAGGTAAGTGTGGTGGGGGGCATTCTTTTTCTGGCATAAAAATAAATTTATTTATTTATTTATTTATTTATTTATTATGTCAGCAGAAGAACACAGAAAGGAGCTTGTCTGATAAAGTCCTAAGTCCCCAATTACAGCATTTTCTGTGCAGAAAATAATAATTTTGTGCAGAAATATTATTTTATGAAATATGAATTTTGCACAGAATAAGTGCCAAACTGCAAAGAGACTTGTCAGTCCAGAATTCTTCTCATCAGGGTTTCTTGGTGCCCCCCCCCATCAAAAAGCACAATTTTGACCATTTTTCAAATATGTTTAAATATTGATTCTGTCCCAGCATCTTGGCTCTTAAGACTGATTCAATGGGCATGACTAGTAGTCCATTCCAAGGAACTCATTTCTTTTCCTCATCTGAAGACTATATTGGGAGCTGTTTTATATGCCCAGCACATCCCAGCCCAGCTAAAAAGTTAAGTTCAGTATAGTTTAATAGCACTGAATGTTCTGAAATCTCAGCCTGAGTTACAAAGACTGCCTACTATTATTTTGTTCTTAGCATACTAGGAAATGAAGTGTGTGGGTTTTGGATTCTAGGATCCAGACCATCTGCTAAACCTATTGGAGGGATTTTGTGAATTCTAATTTACTGTCGATTTAAAAATAGCCCCAACATTACCCTGTCATTTTCTGTAAATTATATGCTATTTTCCTTGCCATTTTTAAATATTATAGCTCTTCTTCTCTTGTGTAATTTAGACTCCTTATCAAATGCACCGATACAGCCCCCATCATAGAAACAAACACTGTTCTCCCCCTCCCAACATGCCTCATTGTGTGTTAATAGCTATTTAGCACCTAATGCACTTGGAAATTGGCTAAAAGGAAGGAGGAGCAGCAACTCTGTTAAGACTGAACATGAAGTGCCTGGAAAAATTTGAGTCTTGGCTGTAATCCTCAAATCACTTGGTCTGGCACAAGCCTATTGCAGTTGAAGAGGGTGCTCCAGGATAAGTGATTTCATGACTGTAGTTTCTACAGTGATATGGAAAGGGCACATTTAATCTTAACAGGGTGATGGCAAAAGTTAATTGCTCAGTTTCCCCTTGGTAGCATACCAGCGTTTGGCATCTGTCTGCTGTACTTTCTAAGCAAAATACCCAAAAGCTGATATAAAATAATTATGCATGATAATGACTAGGCACCAATTAATGTGCTGCTCTCTTGCTGACTCTCTCTCTCTCTCTCTCACCCTCTCTCTCTCTCTAACCCTCTCTCTCTCTCTGCATGTGTGCCTGTCTGTTTGTCTCCAAATGCCAGATGCAAAACCCTCATTGGTTAGCATGAAGGGAAAAAATGAACAGAAAGCAGAAGCCAGTAATATTGATGAGACTGCTGGTTTTAGCAGTCATATACTCATGAAATCAAGTCCTGTAATTACGATGGGATCAACAGAGGGATAATACTTAGTAAGGTCTTTTGTCCATGCTCCAGAACACATACAACAACCCTCCACAAGAACCCACACCTTTGGTCAACTTTCATATTTTATTATCCAGTGAAGAGCTATTGCTGTATATTTGAAAGGTTCACATCTCATGTATGATTCCCAAAAGCAGGAAACATTTGCCTCATAAATGGGTGCCCATCCTTCTTTTAAACTGATTAACATTGCTAAAGTTATTAAGATGCATAATCGTGGAGAATAACATCTTATATTCTTAAAATCTACATAGCTTCATGCTTGTGAATGTAGGATCACAACCGTGTTCAGCTATTTCCCCTTCAGTGTTGATTCCAATCCTAGCTGATTTTCAAGATCTTATACCTTGACGTCTACCTTCAGCATGGATTACGAACAGGCATATCTAATTTAGATATCCTATTATTGGATATATTTCCGATTTATCTTTGTAAAATAACTTTATTGTCATTGTACCTGAATAATGTTGATTTTTTAAAAAAACTGTATAATAGTAACAACAAAGTTATTACAATAGAGTGGGCCCTTGGTATTCTCTGGGGTTTAATTCCAGGACCCCCCATGGATATGAAAATCTATGGATGCTCAAGTCCCATTACATACAATGGTATAGTAAAATGGTGTCCTTATATAAAATGACAAAAGGTTTGCTTATTGTAATTTTTAAAAAATATTTTTAAGTGGATGGTGGAAACTGTGGATGCCAAATCCATGAATACAGAGATCCAACTGTACCATAATCAATATTTCCAGTTCATTGCAAGTATGTTAATAGTTCATAGTTGGACAGTTCAAGAATATACATCTTTATTTATCTATTTATTTATCTGTTTTATAGCCTACCTTTTCCCCAGCACAGAACACAAGGCAGCTCACATCAAAAAGTATACTAAAAACCTATTCAAGAGAAAGTGTAAAAAGCATTAAATAAACAGTTCTATTAAAAATACTGGCCAAAATCCTATTGGGTAGTTACAACTGTGTAACCTAGGGTTATGCACTCATGACTGTCTTGTATTCATGGTCCCTATGTAGCCCCTAGTTTAAGGGCTATGTAGGGGCCATGAAAGTCCCACAGTAAGCAATCTCCAGCATGTGGGGGAACTGTGACCCGAGGCTTATTTTTACCTGTCATAATGGAGATCACTCATGGGAGGGGGTGGGAATGTCAGTCAGCAGTTTCGAGATAACAAAGGAACAGACCCACATCAATTCCAGTAGCTGTTTTCTGGTAAGTGGGGATTGGAGGGATCTGCACAGGATTCACTGCATAGCACCATAACTACAGTGTTTATGCATACGTAAATCCCCAACAGGATTCCAGCCACTAAATGACCACACTTAAAAACACATTAAAACATAGTAAAAAGATAAAAGCATACTACACCTATTAAAAAGGTGCAAACCTATTAAAAAAGATTCCTCTGCCACATTAACAAAGGCCTGCCTAAATAAATAAATAAAAAGTCTTTGCTTGCCTGAGGAAAGAGAGCCAACTGAGCCTGCACCCCATGGGAGGAAATTCCCCAAGTTGGGAGCAACCACCAAAAAGCCTCCTTCTCTTGTCCTCACCAAACACATCTGTGATGATGGTGGGACACAGAGAAAGCCTTCCCTTGAAGATCTTGAAAGTCAGACAGGCTCATAGAAGGAAATATAGTCTTTCAGATAGTCTGGACTCAAGCTGTATAGAAATTCACAGGACAGCATTCTGGCCAATCAGAATGGACTTCTCCCCCCCCCCAAAAAAAATTTCAATCTGTTCTAATTGGGAAGCATATATAAATGGCTTTTCACATGCACATAATAAAAGGATCCACAAATTTCTCTTTCATTTCCTCCCTTGGAGGCTCTAAGCTGATAATGTTACTTTTTCAGCTCCTGCAATGGACCTTACCATACCACTTAGTCAAGATCTTTGAGATAGTAATGTAGTACACTTCCAATTCTTTGCAATTTCCATTCTTGCTGGTGTAAACAGGATGACAATCAAATATTTATAATGAAGTGACTTATTGGGTCCATGAAACATAGACAAAAGCAGCACCATTAAATTGTCAAGATCCTTGGGTCCAATATTGGGAGAAAGACAGGACGTAAATAAATTAAATTTTTAAAAATACATATGGATAGAGATGCAGACAGAAAGTCCATTATTTGTGCACTTAGGCTGGAAAGAATATTTGAAGATACCCCACCACCTGGAGGACGAACTGAGACACCTAAACTGGGCCCTACAGGCTAATGGTTACTCCATATCAGAACTCACAAGAGCAGCCAGACCCAGAAAAAAACACGGGAATGAAGAAGAAAAACAGCCACCCAAAGGGAAGAATATTTTTACCATACATCAAAGGAGTCACAGACAGAATAGGGAAACTGATGAGGAAACACAACCTCCAAACAAACTATAGACCAACCAAAAAAATCCAAGAAATGTTGCACTCAACGAAGGAAAAAAGAGACCCTCTCACAGCTGTAGGAGTTTACCACATACCATGCAGCTGTGGACAAGTTTACATAGGGACCACTAAATGCAGTGTGCAAACACGAATCAAGAAACATGAGAGACACTGCAGATTGGGCCAACCAGAAAAATCAGCAGTAGCAGAACATGTTATAAACCAACCTGGACACAAATGCTATTTGAAAACACAGAAATTCTAGACCAGGCCAACAACTATCATGTCAGAATGCACAGAGAAGCTATTGAAATCCCCAAAAACCTGGACAACTTCAGCAAGAAAGAAGAAACCTTAAAAGTAAACAAAATCTGGCTCCCAGTTTTGAAGAACAATAGAATCAAAACTCAACAAAAGAATTCCACCCAAGGACAGGGGGATTCCCAGCAGATGATGTCCCATCAACCAACCATAAGCCAAATAGACACTAACAAGCCTTGCATTTCTATACCCAGAAACTAACCATTCAATTACACAAATTTACATATACTCCCCAACAGGGGTTCATAGCATATAAACTCCACACACACACCTACACAACCATTCTCTGAGGATGCCAGCCACAGATGCAGGCGAAACGTCAGAAAGAAACTATTCCAGAACACGGCCTCACAGCCCAGAAAAAAAATCAAGGTAAATCTATACTTGAAGATACTTTCCCTGCTCATTACTAGTCAACAGGAAATGACTATCTCTGGATAGTCTACATTCACACACACACACACACACACACACATCCATGATGTTTAGAAGAACAAGCCACACTGAAGAACAAGCCACTGTTCTTCTCTGACTTTAAAACCTAAGTAAGATTGGGCCTGGTTGATGCTTGGATTGGACATCTCCAATAATACCAAGATCCTCCCAGTATAGCTAGAGAAAAATCCTTCCTGAAAGTCCAGGGAACTGTTGCCACTCAGAGTTGATAGCACTAGATTGGCAGAGCAAATTTTCTGACTCAGTATAAAACAGCTTCCTATCTTCCCAAGATGGTGGTTGGAATCCTCTATCACAGTGTACATTATATAACTTTACATGTATGTAGCTATATAGCAGAAGGGCTGCAGGTACCCTCTTAGTGAATTGCAAAGATGGGTAATGAGAAACCAGTAAGAGTGTCCCAATGTGCATTGGCACTCCTTGGTCAGTGTCCTGATGTACAATTGGACTGATGCACAACAAGATGCATCAGCAGGCCTTTACTGTATAGGGATGTTACAGAACTTCCCGATTCTAATTCTCATAGATGTAAGTTTCCAACAGGATTTGGGCCTATGTTTTTTTCCTAGCCAGTTTGAATTTTGAGAGCAAATAAGGTAATAACACTTGAAGATGTCATCCTCATTTTCCAACTGCAACATGCCTTATGCCTTTTGCTTCTTGAACTCTCTGCCCTACTGTGCTCTGACTCCATCTAAGCAAACATCACATTGGTTCTATTTACTGGGCAATCAAGAACTAATATTTTTCTGGCTGCATGGCAGACCAGCTTCACAGAAGTGTCTATGGCAGCCTGCATATTTTCCAACCACTAATAACACAAATAAGACTGTTGGTATATTTTAAAGTCTCCTAATAATAAATTGTAAAGTCTAATATTGAAGTCTAATGTGTATTTTATTTATATTAGGACATCTTTTTGCCCAATTTAGAATTAGTAAAAATGATAAGAAAAGACATTATTCATGTGAATAATTTTGCATAGGATGTCTATTCCTCCAAACTCCACACTATTTCAGAAGGATAAATGGATGGATAGACAGACTGACAGACAGACAGATGTTAAATGGGTAAAGTGATCCAAAGACAATGGTGCAGGGAGGGGGGAGCCAAGACAGAGGAATGTCGAAATCCAGTATTTCCTGGGATACATTTTGCCAGTACCACTGCAGAAACACCAATGTCTGGAGAAATTATGAGAAATAATGAGGTCAAACTTCATTTTCTGCCCACGGACCTCCTTCTGCATATCCAGAGAAGGAGGCCCTTTACACCTGGAATACCCTCCCAGGAATTATAAGATTTTGCCCCAAATTTTAAGTCTCACTGTAGTATGTACATGATGTTAATATAGAATGAACTTGGTGCTGAGGTTACAACGTAATGTTTGAGAGTAACAAGAGATAAGAAATGAGAGGAAAGAATGGTTGAAACCATGTTGTTCAGAAACAAGGTTTCATGTTAGTTCCTTCTTTCTCCCTCAGTGTAACATGAAACTCCTTTCATTCTCCTGCAGATGAATTAGAATGAGCATATTTGCTAGCCATTAGGAACATGGGAATCTGCTTTATACAGGGTTCAGACCATTGGTTCATCTAGGGCAGTGATACCCAAACTTTGGTCCTCCAGGTGTTTTGGACTTCATCTCCCAGAAGCTCTAGCCAACTTGGTCAACAGTCAGGAATTCTGGGAGATGAAGTCCAAAACATGTGGAGGACCAAAGTTTGGGAACCAGTGATCTAGAGTATGGTCAACATAGATGGCTGTCCAGGGTTTCAGGAAGAAGCTTTTCCAGTCCTATGTGGAGATGTTAAAAACTGGACCTGGGGCCTTCTCTGTGCAAAGCATGAGCCTTACTAGTGTCCTACAACACACAGGAGTTCGATATGTACTAACACACATTGGAAACTGTTTAATGTAGTTAGATGTGTAAATAGCTATTGCTTAAAACAATTTGTAAGCCGCTCTGATAGCCTTGTGGCTGAAGAGCAGGGTATAAATAACTAACTAACTAAATAATAAATAAATTACTTTCTAAAACAAGGTGCCTCTGCCTTGCCTAGGAAGATGTTTGCTGTTGTAATCTAGTAAATTAGCTCTGATTATTCTGTGGGAAAGGAAAAGCATGCAGTACTGAGGCCCAAGTAAAATGCTACATCATGTAGCACAAAACTAAGCCCAGGTTCAAATTCAACCTTGGAGTTACTTACTATAATGAATTGCATTCATGAGCCCTGAAAAAGAAATCCTGGAATCATTAATCTGGCATGAGATCTGAAATGAGACGTTTGTTCTGTGTACATGAACAACAGCATTTAGAGACTTCTAAGTGTGTGGATTTTAGGTAATCTTTTGATGTGGTTTACAGGCTTCTGTACATGGGGTTACCAAAGTCCAAAACAACATAGTATGTCCAGGGACCTTTAGAGAGCAACATTGGACTCTAGTGGGCAGTAGAACTCTAGAAAATGTTCCAGCATTTAAAACTATGTACTGGAGGTATCTTTCCCCATGCTGACTCCCAAAAACCTTTATCCATTGAAGTGAAAGTACAAATGCAAAGACCAGGGGAGCATCTACACAATGAAGAAAATCTGTCAAGAATGCGGGCAGAATAGCTTTAGTTTACATGAGCTCCTGCCAGGATTTGCCATATTCAGAAGGAGGGAGGCTGAGAACTTCACATAGACCATGATAACAGCTTTTGCTGTTTCTCATGATCTTTAAGTGCGTGAAAATGCACATAATTGGTCATCTGTACAACCAATTCAAAAAGGGGACACAGCATAGCTGAAAGCTGACTGGTCGGACCTCAGAGGGGGCAGGCTTCCAAAGAAGGGTTTGCAATGCTGGAGCCACCATTGTTGCTGTTTTTGCCAGCACTAATGTTCAGCCAGCAAAGCAGCAGAACAAAAGTATGTAGTTTTTGTTAAGCAGAAACCAGCTCTTCTGCATTTGTCACTTTAAAAGAAACAAAGCGAGGGTGAATGGAGGGAGATTTTCCAGACTCAACTCTCTCGTGGCCACCTTTTTTTTTTCTCATGGACATCAACTGCAAAATATTCCCTTCCAAGCTTGTGAATGAACTGTGGGCACAAATGGGCTCTGCAGCAAAAGAGAAGTAAGCTGCTTTTTTTTCACTACAGATTCTCCTGTGTAGCTGTTCCCCAGAACTCCTAGGAGGTAGGAGTGGTTGTGGGCCACCTTGAATTTTTCCTAACCCTTGGTAGTACTACTACTGTCTGTTTTTAATCTGACATGAATATGTGGAGAATTAAATAAAATAAATGATAACTCGATTAAGATATAGATAGATCATGAAAATTAAAAAAACCTTTATTCTGTTGTGGATTAAAAGAAGGAATATAGGAAGTTAAAACAATAGAATCATAGAGTTGGAAGAAACCACAAGGGCCATCTAGTCTAACCCCCTGCCCTGCAGGAATACCCAATCAAAGCACTCCCAACAGATGGCCATCCAGACTCTGTTTAAAAACCTCCAAAAGAGGAGACTCCACCACACTCCAAGGCAACACATTCCACTGTGTTATGTAGACATAAAGGTATAGAAATGAGAAGATTCAGGTGATCATATGCTATCATTCATTAAGTTGCCTTTATCTTTGTTTTATAGTATGGTGTTTGGTTGAATCAGCATCAGCATCAGCAGCATAGTATGCACTTTGAGCAAGGGACAGACCTTTTTATAAGCTTTCTTCATAGACTCCTTAACAGCTTTAAAACATGAGTGAAACAGCTAGGTAAAATTAGAACAATTAATTGTGTTGGCTCAGTGAAAACCGAAGATGGAAATTTTACATTTTTGGACTACGGACTTTTTCGGACGACAGTTTACAACGCTAGCAGCCTCATCCCCATTGCGGGGCTGCAGCGCTGCAGAGCGCCCCTTTCGGATGACGCTCTGCCCTGCTGTCCCTCTTGCGGTACTGTTGTGTAACCGCGGGGATGCAGCAGCGTTATATTTGGCATTTTTCTACTCACGATCAACTTTTGTGAGTAGAAAAATGCCAAATATAACGCTGCTGCGTCCCCGCGGTTATGCAACAGTACCGCAAGAGGGACAGCAGGGCAGAGCGTCATCCGAAAGGGACACTTTGCAGCGCTGCAGCCTCGCAACGGGGACGAGGCTGCTAGCGTTATAAACTGTTGTCCGAAAAAGTCCCACTACTATCAGAATCCCCCAGTCAGCTTTAGAGTTTAGATTGAAGCAAACAGATTTATTTAAAGTAGTATATGAGATTGATAGAAATGCAAACCTGGGAAAAGGCCATTTTAAAGTCATATAAGACACTCACAGAAATACAAATATGTGATAAAAGTCATACAGTAGGACCCCCATATCCACTGATTCAATTATCCATGAGACACAAAACAGCACACCTACCAGAGTTTTCCTAGAAAATGAGTCCTCTCTAGTCATTTTCTAGGTCCTCCAAGGCAACTCTATGGTATTTTAAACCAGAAGTCCCATTATTTTCAATGGTGTTTGCTATTATCCACAATTTTCAGTATCCATGGGGGCCCCCAGAATCAATCCCCAGCAGATATGGGGGTCCTTCTGTAGTTGAGTATCTAAGAGAGGCAGCGTCATTTACAAAACATCTTCTCCTGACATGCAAAGCATAATTTGCAGCACACATTCCCAAAAGAGACCACACACACAAATGGAGACTTACTGTTTTTATCTCTGGAGGCTTGTGAAAAGCTGAAGGGGATCCCCATGAATCAGATGGAGCATTTGTTACCCTGGGAAAATGTGAGGATCCTCACATACATGTGGATGGTAATGCTTAGCATATACAGTCAGCTCTCCATATCTATATTTTCTACATCTACAGATTCAACCAACTACAGCTCAAAAATATTTGGTGGGGGGGGGATTTCAAAAAGCAAACCTTGCTGTTTGCCATTTTATATAAGGGATGCCATTTTATTACACCATTGTATATAATGGGACTTGGACATGCACAAATTTTTGTATCCACAGGGGCTCCTGGAACCAAATCCCAGTGGATACCCCAAGGGCCCACTGTAGTTTACCTCAGGGCTGAAAAAATCCATTACCCACAATTCCCCATAATTTCCAGCCAGCCTGGCCAATGGGTTTAGACAATAGAAGCATCTGAGGGTGATTTTTTTTTATTTTTTTTTGACATGACTTGATTTTTACTTGATCTCTACTAGATAAAGACAAGGGAGTGTTTCTTGGTACAGATACATTCTGCCAAAGCACAGAAAGTGGGGGGGGGGGAAGTGTCTATTTTTATTGGCCCTAATTCAGGAAGAGTAAATATAACATTTCACTAATTTTAAACCAGGTTTTTCAACCTCTCTCTCTTTCTCTTACACACACGTGCACGCATGCACACACAGACCTACTTTACTTATTAGCAATGAGCATCTTTGAATATGCACATATTGACTGAAAATGACCACTGGCTGAAATCACCTTCTTCCCCGTTGATACACAAACATCCATACTAGAGTTAATTGACAAAATATTTGTAGTGGCGGTTGTTAGTACACTCAAAAAAGGATTTTCATACTGTCTTGTGAACTGGGCTCTCTAAACTGATTCCTTGAAAATACTTGGTGTGCTAAACTTAAACTATAGCTTGGAGCTACGACGACTCAATAAGTAAGTGGCATTTGGCAGGCCTCTGAGATGAATGCTGTATGCCTTAGCTGCTCCACTTTGGGTTATGCTGCATACCTGTGTGAGATCCAACCACTGCCCGTCCTCATTCTTGTGGTGAGGGCTGTTTAATGTCAGAGGCAGACATGAGGAACTAGTGCCAACACATGGTTAAGGGCCCACAGCAGACTCTTCAAAACCATAACTGTGCATTACGGCTGTGTTTTGGCTAGACTCACTCTCTCGGGTGGCTTATTATTTTTTTTACTACTTTTTAATTACTCTAATTGAAGAGGAGAATGTTTTCCTATATTCCTCTACTTCACTCACTGCTTCTAGTTCTGCTTCATGTCTCCATTTGCCCTATCCTTTTTGAGAGAAAAGTGGCAGCAAAAACCTTCCAGCTTGTCACATAACCACATAATGTTCAGGACTGCTGTTGCTGCTGCTAGTTGTCCTCCTCCTCCTCCTTCTTCATCGTCTTCCCTTCCCCCTTCCAGCTGGAAGGTGGAAACACATGAATTTCATTAGCAAGGTTGGCTCTGAAGTTGACACACCCTACTGCACATAAACACAAGGATTGGCTTGCTCTCTTTTAATAAACACAGGCCTTTAAAAATATATGTCCCTAGCCATATTTGTTTAAGGAATTTAATGTTTACAAAGGGAGAGGGGACCCATGTGAGAAGAACAAGCCTACCATTTAGCTGCAATTGAGGTGGAGGAGTAGCAGGAAAAGGACTGGACTGGTGGGAGGAGAGCTTCATTCCTTACTGCTTGGAATGCACAAGCACTCCCTCCTATGCAAAACCTGGCAACTGTACTGGAGTATATGTAATCAGATTTTCAAGACACAAAGGACTTTGTATCAAGAATATATGCTACAAATTGCTTCGAGGGTGTTTGGGGTCAAGGGGAACCACAGCTATAATCAAGGCACAGATGATAGGCTTATTAGATTGTTGCTTGGATTAAAAAAATAGCACTCTTAAATGGAAAGTAAGAAAGCTGTTTATTCTAGCAATAAGCAGATGGCAGGTCTCTTGGTAAATTTCTGGATGATCAGTTCAGCAAGAAAATGGCTCTACTCTGAATTATCCTGCTGGAGAAACAGGATATGGATAACTAATGGAATCCACTACCATGGAGTGTGGTGGGGTCTCCTTTGGAGGTTTGAAACAGAGGCTGGATGGCCATCTGTCTGGAATGCTTTGATTGGGTATTCCTGCATGGCAGGGGGCTGGATTAGATAGCCCTTGTGGTCTCTTCCAACTTTATGATCTACGATTCTAAAGGATGGATATAACTAGAACAAGAAGGTGTGAATGTGGAATAAGGACTGTGAACAATTCTGGGACTCAAAAACAAATTTCTGGGCTGAAAATCCTTTAATTCTAAGTGTAACTCTTTCACACTAGGCTCCAGGAAAAACAAGGACAACTACAACAAAGAAATAGATCCCTGAAGCCTTAAGTCTGCACAATGGGGTTTGTCATAGTGGGATCAAGCAACACATGTACCAACTTCAAATGCTGAGAAAGTGAAAAAAAAGTGGATGAGATTCTGCATTGTCCAGGATAGTGTATAAGTTCCACAGACAGAACACTGCTACGGCTCCCCCTCACCTTCCCAGGACTCAAGATACTGCTGTGATAGCCCCCCCCCCACAACAACAACCACTGCATGGAGGATCAGAGAACCATTTGGCTGTGTCCCACAACCAGAAGCAGACCAATGACATCTCCCACTTAGGTCTCACCCAGATTATGTCATTGCTCTGCATCTGGCTATGGAAGATAACTGGATGCTTTTCTGATCCCTCACATTCTCCACCAGTCATGGAATTGAGTACCCAGCTTGTGGGGGCAATTAGCTAACACACATTGGAAACTGTTTAATGCAGTGTAGATGTGTAAATAGCTATTGCATAAAACAACTTGTAAGCTGCTCTGATAGCCTTGTGGCTGAAGAGCGGGGTATAAATAACTAAATTAAAATATATATATAAAGTCATTCACAGGGCTATCACAGAAAAACCATGAGTCCTGGGGAGGGGGCATTGGTATTTGTAAAGGGTGGAAGAGAATACCAGAGTCAACAACAACAACAACAGACATGTGCAGGTGTAAGGGGACTTAAATGATCATATCTCACTAGCTCTCTCTCTCTGGCTTTTCTTCACAAACAAAGATTCAGGAAGGACTCAGCCCACACAGAAGCAGCTCTGCAGTGCCTAACATCCTGCTTCGCACAGCTGCAGAGCTGTTTGGGCTGGAAGTCAACCTTAAGAAAACGGAAGTTCTTTACCAGCCTGCACCACAGGACAAACACCACCATCCTCACATTGCAGTCGGCAACTCTGTGCTTAAGTCCATTCAGCAGTTCACCTACCTGGGAAGCATCATCTCTTCAGATGCCAAGATTGACAAAGAGATCAATCACAGATTAGCAAAGGCACATAGCGCATTTGGAAGACTTCACAAAAGAGTCTGGAGTAATAAACACCTGAGGCGAAACACAAAATCAGTGTGTATAGAGCCATTGTACTGTCTATTCTCCTTTATGGGTCTGAAACATGGGTCACCTATCGGCACCACTTACGACTCCTCGAACGCTTCCATCAGCGTTGTTTATGCACAATCCTAAATATACACTGGACTGACTATGTGAGGAATTTGTTGTCCTTGAGCAAGCAGGGATCACCAGCATTGAGGCCATGATACTGAGAACACAGCTACGCTGGGCAAGGCAAGTTTCTAGGATGGAGGACCATCGCCTCCCCAAAATAGTATTCTGTGGTGAACTCGCCATGGGTCAGCGTAAGAGGGGCGCTCCAAAAAAGCGATACAAGGACTCCCTGAAACAACACCTCAGGCTCGGCCAAATTGATCACCAACAATGGTCTGCCCTGGCCTCACATCGAGAGGCATGGAGACACACTATCCACAATGTTGCAGCCTTATTAGAGAACTCACGCTGAACAAGTCTTGAAGAGAAATGACAACGCAGAAAAAATCACAACCCGGAAACATCACCCAAGGAAACCTTCTGCTGTGCTTTCTGCAACCGGACTTGTCTATCTTGGATTGGCCTTTTTAGTCATCAGCACCCATGCAGAAAGCGTGGGATGAGTCCTTCCTGAATCTTCGATTGCAAAGAGAAGCCAGAGAGAGAGAGAGGGTGAGCCCTCAGACGGCTTAAGTTAAACAAGCTACCATCAGTACAGTAACGTATATAGATGCCGTCATTTTCTTCAAGCTCTGCCGTAGCCCTTTAGAGCATCATGCTGAAGAAGACTGTAAATAAAGTTGGAGCAAGAACACAACCTTGCTTCACATATTAGCTAATACGTGAATAGTTGCTTCCTTAGGCATGCCTGTTGGCTGCTTACTTTGTATAAAACTGATACATTGTTTCTATTGTTTGTGTTACCCAGCTCTCTTTTCTGCTCCACTTTGGACTTACAATTTTTTTTTCTCCTGAGTTTACACATATTGTTCTTATCCACCCTCCCCTCCTCCAGCCTTCCCCACTTTTGTATCTGGCATGTGCCAATAACAATTACAGTACTTGTCTTGGCCTCTTATTAATTTTCCCTTTCAAAATATTTCCATGATGATACATTCCTGCTATACAGAGACAACAGAGTCATAGAAGAGTAAAAGAATGCTAAGGAGGAAAGAGTGGGCACATTGGAAATGGATATAACTCTACTCGCTAAGGCTCTACTCCTAAACATATTCTGTTACAATGACCTTCACATCTCTGTCTGCCTTCTGTTCCTGAACTATTTTACCATGCCAGTTAGGATAATATTAGAAAATTGAGAAATAAGTAGCTCCTGTAGTCTTTCCCATGGTGTAGTCCCTTTGTCCTAGATACTAGTGTGAAAAGTTCCTTTTTTTGGACTATAGCTAGAATCCTCCAGTCAGAATGGTTACTGACCATCCTGCCCAGGGCATGCAGGAAGCTTTTTTCAAAAAGTAATTGTTTCTGAGCTTTGAACACTACCTATGATAATAGCATGACACCATTTCCCGCTCTTTAAGGAAAATATTGATTGTGACAGCCAGTAGGGATGAAAGCCTTTACTTATTTCATTACTGCAAGCAAGAACAAAGTGTTTCAGAATTTTTCATTCCATGGGCAAAGTTGCAAGAATTTCTGCACATTAAAAAAATGGGGGAGGGGTTGTATTTCAGGATGTTTTGGAAGAATTGTATTTTACCAATGTTAAAAAAATTGGGCTTTATGCTAAGAAAACATTTTGTGCAAAAAATAATGTGAAAACATGTGGGTTTTGCACAAATAATACTTTTGCAAAAAGAAGTCCAAAAATATGGTGGGATGTCTCACAATGAATGACCAGTCTTTTGATGGAGTGCCTCGGTGTGTCAAGACAACTTTTCCAATCAAGGGGAAGAAAATGTCTGAATAGTCTTTACTTTCCAGATAGCCAATATTATAGTCTTTGCACGCACCTCACACCAATGTGTTTCCCTATAAGCTGCAAACTTCACTTCAAGGAATCATGGAAGTACTGTTATGCTTTATCTGTCTGGAAGGCTGAAAAGTGAATGAACACAAATGGTATAAATCAACAATGAATGTGGATGCTCCTTCCTCTGCAAAGGAAATGTCCCATTTCTTTTGATCATTCATTTGGACTGAGAATGAGAACAGTTGTAGAACACTCAGTCTTAATATGCCTCTGTGCCTAAAACATATAGGCCAGTACCTTGTTAGTGACATACACAGGTCTAATCTGCCCTACACACAATGGTATGATTCAGCTGGTTCACAGTTGTTAAAATATTTCAGATTTGCTTAACTGCCTGTTGTGGAGACAGAAAATGAAAAGTTTTGCTGCACCCTCACCCTCCAACTTGTGCATGCTTTGATTCACATCCAGCCAAAAGCCTTCCTCATCAGACTCAGCTCTTTCATAGAAGTGCACACCATCAAGGAAGGTTAAGGAAAAGGCACCTGATTGCCATCTCCCAGGCAGCCCATGATGGGGGAGGAAAGGCAGACAAGAAAGAAGAAAGGAAAGAGGGGAGGAGGGATGGAAGGTAATCTGTATAGCACCTGGTTCTTCTCCTATATAGGCCCTGATCCCCCTCCCCTCCCCTCTGCTGCAGGTAAGTGTACAGTACATCTGAACACATTTCTCCAATTGATTCCTCCTCTTCATGAATGTTACATGAAGTATTGTTTTGCTGTTGTTGTTGACATTGTCATTACCATCATCATCATCATCATCTCTTATTTCTATAGCACCATAGATGTACATGGTACTTTACAAGAAAAAGAACAACCATCATTACTGTTATCATCACAAGTAAAGGAAATGATGACTCATACAACCACTGAACATTTTTGCTTAACACGTACACATGTGGGCAAAAAAGAGAGACAAAACTCACTGTTAATTATTTTGAATGACACCACTAGCTACACCTGCTGAGTATTTTTTGTTTTGTTTTGATTTGGACAATGTTGAGTGGTTGTATCCAGCTGCCAATGGCATAACCAGAATTGTGCATATGGGACTGTAGCACATTAAAATACACAGAGTAGTACTGTTTGTAGTACCTCTATGCATTTCTTGAGAATGTTCTCTGTTCTCCCATGAGGCCAATTGTAGGATTCATCCCTAGGACAGCTGCAGCCTAAAATGAGCTATCACCCCATCCTTCTCTCCCCCCCACACACACACCTCAGGAGTCAGTTTGTGCCTTACCCTTATATAGCACCCTTCAAGCATGTAGCGGTCATTAAAATCACATGAAATCAAGGGACATCAATTGCAAAGCAAAGCAAATTTAATTATTTTAAACATAAACAAGATGGGGAAGAATTGCCAGTGTCAGCAAGTTGATTGTCATAGAACTTGGAAAATCAGAACTGTTGGAATGTTACTTTGTAAAAGTAATTCAATCCTGTTGCCTATTACAATATTTGACAAGTAGCCTATTGTTTTTTTACTTGTCACCATGTTGAAAGGGACCAGTGTGATGTAGTGGCCTGAGTATTGGAATAGGCCTTTGGGAGACCAGGGGTCAAATCCCTGTTCAATCATAGAAAGCCATTGGTTGGCCTTGGGTATGTCATATTTTCTCAGCCTAAGAGGGTGGTAGTGCCAAACCTCCTCTGAACAAATTTTGCCAAAAAAACCTTAGGATGGGGTTGCCATACATCAAAGTCTACTTGAAGGCACATAACATTTGTCACACTGTTACTTTTCCCTTACTTTTCATTACAGAAGTGAGGGGATTTAGGATTCATAAGAGAACAGTGTGAAACCTAACTTTTGAACGTAACTAGAAAATGTTACAACAGTAATGTATTTTCTACTTGTTGCATTCTTTTGAAATGTAACTTCATTACATTTGTACCCTTGCACCCTCTAGAAATAGTTAAAAGGTACTTTGTAACTTAGTACTATTACACCTAACTCCCTAAGTCCGGGCTCTTGCTATATAGTAGCGTAAATGCTACATTTTTCTTCATCAGATTCACCTCCTGCAAAATGCAAGAGAGGGACTGGGCTGACCTTTCACTTCATCCAATCTGAAGTAAAAAAAAATATTACTCAACTGTAAAGGATAGGAGTTTAAGGATTTAAGCATCATACTTAGAAAACATTTGTCCCTGCAAGTGATTACTGTGTCTGCCAACTACTGGTGAGACACTGGAGGGATTTATAAAAATTAGTTGGGATCTCTCCCACACAGCTGGAGTCACAGTGGAGGCATCTTTTTGTATATTCACAGCCAAAGAGAGATTTGATGTCCGTGTGTTCTGCATGGTATGATTATATCCAGAATGACTCAAACAGAAACTCCTGCAAGCAAAGTTCATTTAGGGCCTGACGCAGTGCCATCTGAAGTCAAAATCATCAGTGGCTGTTGCAGATGAAGACAGAGAAGGAGGTGCATTCCCTCAGGGCTGGATTAGCTATTAGGTTAAGTACTCTTTTCACATAGAATCTAAACTAAATTGGAGACTATGATCTCCTTATATGCACACCCATCACTGGGGACAGGACACATGTCCTGCATTCCTGCATTTCACTCCATTAAACGATCAAAGGGCCATAATGGGGTGTGAGGGGATGGGTCCTTTTTCACAAGGAAGCAAAGGCCATATTATAAGGATTTAAATTTATTTGTATCCTGCCAACTACAATGAGTAGTAGTAGTAGTAGTAGTATCTGCTTGCAAACAAAAAGTCAGAGCCCTTGGCCAGAATCCTATTGGTGAATTACGATGATGTAAGTCAGATATATGTCAGCACAACTCACTTTTTGGTTGCTTTGGAGATTAGCATTCCTCCCACCCACCCAACAACAAACCTTTTAAGCAACACAGTTATTCCATGTCACTAGACAATGCAACTGTTAGGTGGATTTGTAATTGGTTGACTGACTGTACCCAAAGGTACATCACCAATGGCTCCTCTTCATCCTGGAGAGAAGTGACTAGTGGGATGCCACAGGGTTCTGTCCTGGGCCCAGTGCTATTCAACATCTTTATCAATGACTTGGATGAGGGCATAGAGGGCATTCTTATCAAGTTTGCAGATGACACCAAATTAGGAGGGGTACCTAATACCCCAGAGGACAAAGTCAGAATTCAAAATTACTTTTAACAGATTAGAAAGCTGGGTCAAAACTAACAAAATGAATTACAACAGAGAGAAATGTAGAATACTATACTTGGGCAGTAAAATTGGGATCTATTTTCATCAAGTTTGCAGATGACACCAAAGTAGTAGGTGTGGCTAATACTTCAGAGGACAGGATCAGAATTCAAAATGGCCTTGAGAGATTAGAATGCTGGGCCAAAACTAACAAAATGAATTTCAACAGGGAGAAAAATGCAAGATACTTCACTTGACAGTAAAAATGAAATACACAGATGTAGGATGGGTGACACCTGGCTTGATGACAGTACATGCAAAAAGGATCTAGGAGTCTTAGTGGACAACAAACTGAACATGAGTCAGCAGTGTGATGTGGCAGCTGAAAAAAGCCTATGTGATTCTAGGCTGCATCAATTGAAGTATAGTGTCTAGATCAAGGGAAGTAATAGTGCCACTCTATTCTGCTTTGGTCAAACCTCACCTGGAACACTGTGTCCAGTTCTGGGCCCCACAATTCAAGAAGGATATTGACAAGCTGGAACATGTCCACAGGAGGGAGACCAAAATGGTGGGAGGTCTGGAAGCCATGCCCTATGAGGCATGGCCTAGGGACCTGGTTATGTTTAGCCTGGAGAAGAGAAGGCTAAGAAGTGACATGATAGCCATGTTTAAATATTTGAAGGGACAGCATGCTGAGGATGGAGCAAGCTTGTTTTCTGCTGCTCCAGAGGCAGGACATGGAGCAATGGCCTCAAAAAGAGATACCACCTAAAAATTAGGAAGAACGTCCTCACAATAACAGCAGTTCATTAGTGAAATGCACTGCCTCGGAGTGTGGTGGAGTCTCCTTATTTGGAGGTTTTCAAACAGAGGCTGGATGGACATCTGTTGGGAGTGCTTTGATTGGGTATTCCTGCAGGATTGGACTAGGTGCCCCTTGTGGTATCTTCCAACTCTGTGATTCTATGCTGAAAACTACAGGAAATGTTTGTTTATATACAGCCTATGCATTATAAATTCTCACACCTTCTTCAGGAAAGTTGAGATGAGTTTATTTACCAAAATAATTCTTGCACACTATTATCAATATCACTTGAAAATTTAAAATAGGTTGAAACATGTTTTTAATTAATAAACCTTTTATTAATTTAGGAATTAAATCCATTTATTGACTTCATCCCCACAGTTCCCATAGACACCAAATAGTTGTCAAATAGTTTCTATGATGAATATGTTGCCTTCCCATTAGAAAGGGCTCTGAAAGAGCATCGCCATATCTGACTTGACCGTGCTGGCCCTCGTGTAGCAAGATAATCATTTTAAGGAATTGGGGGGGGGGGATCCTAATCTTTCCAGGATCTGCCACAGACCTTTACTACTCACAGTGTCGAAGGCTTTGGTGAGGTCAACAAATGTTACATAGAGACCCTTGTTCAGCTCTCTACATTTCTCTTGCAGTTGTCTAAGGGCAAATACCATTTCTGTAGTACTCAACATCTCAGGCTCAGTCAAATTGATCACCAATAATGGTCCACCCTGGCCTCAGATCAGGAGGCATGGAGATTTACTATCCACAATGCTGCAGCCTTATTTGAGAACTCACACCAAACAAGTCTTGAAGAGAAACGACAACACAGGAAGAATCACAACCCAGAAACGTCACCCAATGAGACCTTCTGCTGTGCTTTCTACAACCGGACTTGTTTATCTCGAATTGGCCTTTTTAATCATCAGGGCGCTTGCAGAAAGTGCAGGATGAGTCCTTCCTGAATCTTCATTTGCAAAGAAAAGCCAGAGAGAGATGGGGAGATGTTGCCCTCCTGGTGTTGTTAAACTCTATGTCCCCCCCCCCAGCAGAACCAGTGCTCAGGGGTGCTGGGAGTTATATTCCAACAATATCTGATCACAGGTTCACCACCAAATGCATGATGGCTCCAGATGGTGCTGGATGTTGCCCACCTATATTCACACTATAAATAAATCTAAATACTTCTCTGGAATATCTGGGGCAGGGAGAGGAATGCTTCCTTCTCCAGAGCTAATTAATGCATTTCTTGTTTTGTGTCATGGTACCAAACACACACACACACACACACACACAGAGAGAGAGAGAGAGAGAGAGAGAGAGAGAGAGAGAGAGAGAATATTGCTCTGTGGACACTCTGCAGTACAGGAGATTTGTTACACTGACCTTTAGCTGCAGCCAACCTGAAATCAAAATGTTACTTACTGGTAGTTGCAAAATAAAGGAGATTAAAGATCTTAGCATAGTACTTGGGAAACATTTATCCATGCAAAAGACTGCCGCTGGTGGAAAATAGTTAGTGGGAAATAGTTTCTGTCCTAGGGAAGCTGTAGGTTTGTATGTGTGTAACATTTAATATCTCTGCTAGGATGCCAATATATACCTTGGGCCATCACCGAATCCAGGCTCTGTTTCTGGCATTGTTAGCTGTGCAGAATATTAAATGAACCTGCTTGAGATTAACATAAATGGGATATTTCCATTGTGTGGTCAGTTGTGTGTCTTATTAGGCAAGAGTTATAGAATGACAGAACTGCAAACAACTGACAGGCCATCAATTTCATCTCTCTGTGGCAAAATAATTTTAGAGGTTTTTTTAAAACAAAAAAAAGCAAGTGTAAGGAAGGGGAGAAAGATGTGGAATGTAGCAAGAAGAGAAGCACTTAAATGGATAGTATTTAAAGATACTGATATTACAAAAATAGAACAAATCCACAGATTAGTAATTTGGGGGCCTGTGGAAACTTTCAGAGCAGGGTGACTGAGCAAAGATATCTCCTGAGGCTAACTATACTCCCTACCGTCTACAACACACACACACACACACACACACACACTGCTTTAAGGAACAAAAGAGCAGTCCACAACACCAGTCAAGCGTCTATATACCTTTATTATGTGAAAGGGTGTTCCCCCTGACTGGGAGGGAATGGAGTGAAAGGACATGTACCACCCAGCATGAATCTACTGAGGTGATGTCTATACAACAAAAAAAATCTGAACAGCATTCAAAAGATTGATGAGCTGTACACCTGGCCATTTGAACTCATAGGCGTCATTCAGGGGGTGGTGGTGGCAAAACTCACCCTAAAGTCCATGAGCGGCAGATTTGGGGCTTCATCTGGACCTCATGGAAAAATCCGTACGATTATAGAACAAGCGATCATTTGTACACCCCTGTTCAAACAGATAAGAACAGGCAATGTAATCTGATTGGCTGGCTGAGCAGAGGGGGCAGGGCAAGCAATGAGGGGAATCGGCAGCGGCCACCATGTTGGACTCCTGGCTAGACGAGGGTATGGTAAGTCTGTCAAATGGTGATTTAAACATTTTTTAAATTTTTATTTTATATTGTAAAGACATAATAATGACTGTACGCATCACAGGGAGCTTTTTAAATATTTTTTTAAAAAGCAGCAGGAGATTTAAAACTGCCAGGTAGATTACTCGCTGCAGCCATCTGGCTAGGGGGGTCATATGGAGTTTAGGGTGGGAGTTTAGCAGTGTAGGCAGATCGTACGCGTTCGAACACCTGCCTTTTTGAATTTTTTTACCCCCTGTACAGATTTTTTACCCTTCATGTAGACGGGACCCGAGTCTCACTCCTCTCCACTCCTCTTTAGGAAGGCTACAGGCTCAAGTATTTCCCATGTGGTAGAATGCTTGCTTCCCTTAAGCCATGCAGCCCCATTGTCTGAGGGTGCACGTATCTGCTGCTTGGAAAGTCTTCTGAGAGTATGAGAGTTCTGTGTATGTGCAAGACACAGCTGGTGCTGCTTCAAAGAACAGATGGAGGCTATTCCAACATTTCAATATTTGTGGGGCAAGTCTGACAAAGTCCCATCAACTCCTCTGTCTTCTTCCTTACATAAATTCCACATGTTTCCACATTTGGATTGCAAAGTTTCAAAGCCCACAAACAGATTAGAGGAATGAGGACAAAGCCAAAGACTTTTTTTTCCCTCATGGAAGAGTCCTCAAGACCCCCATACAACAATGCATAGGCCCCTTGGTAGCTGACTACCAGCGATCTTCAGAAGAAGTTAACAAATTACTAACTCCTCATAAGAACACAAGAAGAGAAATGCTGAATCAGGCCAAAGTTCCATCTAGTCCACTCAGTGGCCAGTAGACCAAGACTGAGGGACTTTTACTGCTTTGCAAACCCGTTCATTACCAAAGCCTGTCTTAATAATAAAGGGAATTATGGGGAAATGTTCTGTGGTACATATCTGATACTAGACATGGAAAGTAACTGCACCATACACATACTTACAAATCCAGTATGGAGGCTAGTTAGAGCTATGTTCACATATATGCAGACAATATAATAGAGAGAGAAAATAGCCAAGTCGAGGTTTTTTTCAAGTTTTTTTCTTTCTGTAGAAACTAAAATCTACACCAGAGTGGGAAATCTTTGGCCCTCCAGATGTTTTGGACTTCACCTCACAAAGGTTCTAGCCAGCATGGCCAATAGTAAGGTATTGTGGGAGCTGTAGTCTAGAATATCAGGGGGAAGGGAGCTTCCACACTCCTGACAAAGGAGAGTTATACACTATACTGTTATAGTGTTACTATTCCACTTTAACTGATCTGGCTTCTTCCTGTGGAATTCTGGGGTTTGTAGTTTAGTGAGGCCTAAGAGCTCTCTGGCTGAGAGTTGTAAATGCCCCTCCCTAAACTTCAAATCCCAGGATTCCACAGGAGGCAGCCATAGCAAATACAGTGGAATAGTAATACTGTAACAGTGTAGTGTGAAAATCTCCTACATAATTAGTTGGGGTTTCTTTATTGGGCATGAACTTTCCATAGAACATCCCTTTACTATAAATAATCTTGACAATGATTGCTAAACAATGTTTTCTCAAATGAAGTTATTTAAACATTTGACAATATTGTCACTTTTTACTGAACCAGTAAGTATGTGGTTTCATGGAACATGGCAGTGTGCCTGTCTGTTATCAGACCAAGTTTACCAAAAATTAGCAAGCTGTCTTCCATGAACTCTCTAAAAGTAGCATCTCCATAAACAAGCAATTTTGTGATGACTACCATTGCATTGCTTATCTGCATTATGTCTGCCATGCAGAGGACAATTTCTGCTTTATTTTGTTCCCTCATAAAGAGCTAAATTATTTAAAAAAGAAAAGAAACATTTTCTTGAGTGGTTGCAGGTCACTCTGGATCAGCGAGGTTTAACTTTAGTGTGTTGCAATAAAATATTAATACTGAGTCAGTGTGTTTATTTCTCCAAGCGTCTGGAGCCCCCGAGTGTTTATGTGCTGAGATTAGTAGAAAGAGTGTTCATGCATAGCTGTGCTGTGCACAGAGAGTCTGAGATTTCAGGACTGGAGGGGTGTGCATGGGAAACCAATGGCACACCAATCTTTGCCTTATCTCAACTGTTTGCTCAAAAATACTTCTTGGAAGATTGGTCCCCATACAATAACACAACATGGTCAAGTTACTAATAACACAACAGAAAAGCAAATCTTGTAAGGCTAGTTCACTAGTTAAGTTGGGGTATATTGGAGGATATAGGTTGAATAAATGCCTGATGAATTTAACACATTCAGAAAATGTCCCACCATCTGTCTAGCTTTAACCATTATTTGCTGCCACACAATGAGTATATCAAGTCAGTGAGTACTGAGGATGTGGACAAGCTGCTTGGATGTACTAGGAGGATGACTTGCCCCCTCGATTCCTGCCCCTCATGGCTGGTTGTCCAGAGAGGAGATTCAATTAGAATGAAATATAAAAAAAAATCATAAATGCATCTCTCAGGGAGGGGAACTTTCCATCAAGTTTAAAAGAGGCAGTCGTTCAGCCACTTCTAAAAAAGCCCTCCCTGGATCCCCTGGACTTTGCGAGTTATAGACCAGTCTCTAACCTTTCATTCTTGAGCAAAGTGATCGAGAGGGCAGTTGCACTCCAACTCCAGGCAGTCTTGGATGATACTGATTATCTAGACCCATTTCAAACTGCCTTCAGGGCAGGGTATGGAGTGGAGACTGCTATGGTCGCCTTAGTGGATGATCTTCGCCTGAGTATTGACAGGGGGAGTGTGTCCCTGTTGGTGCTCTTGGACCTCTCAGTGGCTTTCGATACCATCACCCATGGTATCCTTATGAAATACCTGAGGGAGTTGGGTATTGGGGGCACTGTGCTCCAGTGATTCCGGTCCTATCTCTCAGGTAGAGGCCAGATGGTGATGTTTGAGGATAGCTGCTCCTTGAGGAAGGAGCTTACATGCAGCGTCCCACAAGGCACCATGCTATTCCCAATACTGTTTAATATTTACATGAAACCACTGGGAGAGATCATCCAGAGACATGGGATGGGGTGTTATGCTGATGACACCCAAATATATTTCTCTATGCCTCCAGCAACAGCTGCAACTAAGGATGGTGTGTCTCTGCTGGATGCATGCCTTGGAGTGGTAATGGGCTGGATGAGGAAAAACAAACTGAAGCTGAATCCAAACATGACGGAGGTACTTACTATTAAGTCTCCCAAACTGGGTCTGGAGATGTGTCAACCAGTTCTGGAAGGGGTTACACCCCCGGAAAGACTGCATTCGCAGCTTGGGAGTGCTCTTGGACCCGTCGCTCCAGATGACAGCACAGATAGATGTGATGGCTGGGGTGCTTTTCAGCTTTGGCTGATACATCAGCTGTGCCCCTTCCTGGAGTTGGAAGACTTAAAGATGGTAGTACATGCGCTGGTAACTTCAAGGCTTCCCTTCTTTAATGCACTCTACATGGGGTTAGGTTTATGCCTGCTCCGGAAACTCCAAATGGTTCAAAATATGGTAGCCGGGCTGGTCACAGGAACAACAAGGGGTGACCATATCACACCAATATTAAAATCTCTTCATTGGCTGCCAATTTAGTTTCCTGGCAAGGTATAAAGTGTTGGGGCTTAGGGCCAGGATACCTACGGGATCGCCTTTCCCATATAATCCCCCCCGTACCCTTAGGTCCTCTGGGAAAAACTTACTTCAGGTGACTAAAACTAGGCTGGCTACAGTCACCCAGAGGACCTTTTCCGCTACTACTCCCAGACTGTAGAATGGCCTGCCGGAGGACATCCGACATATTGACAATCTGGGGATGTTTAAAATGGCTATTAAGATGGACCTCTTATGGCAGGCATTTCCAGATTAGATTAGATGCCCAGCTGTCACTTTCTGGTTTATTACTCTGTTATTTTTTAAAATTGTTTTCTTATTTTCTTTTCTTTTCTTATTTTAAGTTATTTTAATAGTGTTTTTATAGGTAAAATTTGAATTATGTACCATTGCATGGTGTTTTTAATGATGTTATTTTTTTAATTATCTTTATTAAAAGTTTCCACGAGCAACATCGCAATTATCCCCCCGAACCAAACAATACCTCAATACAAACAAAAAACACCACAAATCCATACAAACAAAATAATGAATAAAATACAATATACATACAACAAAACATTTAATTACTTCCTACCATTCTGGTTCGTGAACTTGCTATTTCCTCTCCTTTAACCTTTCATTAATTCCTTTGTATATCTGTTTCTATACAGTATATATAAAATTTTAGAATTTAAGATTCATGCGCTTCTATCACTTTCCCACAAATCCTGATACTCAGTTTATCCAAGGATTGAAAATAGCCCCTCCCCTATACATATAGATTTACATGTATGAGTAGTTTCGACTCACCTCCCTTGTTTATCTATTTTGTTCTAATTATCCTCTAATTAAGTTAATCAGTAAACCAAATTACAGCCAATTCATTCCATTCTAACTTCAAGAAATCTATCCATTTTCCCACTCTATCCTAAATTTATTTTTTGACTTAAATTTAATCCATGAGGTGAGTTCTTCCATTCTCGTTAATTATGTTATTTTAATGTTTGTAGATTATAGCTAATATTTTAAATGATGCTTGCCACCTCAGTCCTCATGGGAGAGGCAGGATATAAATAAAACCGTATGATGATGGTGAGGATGATATAGTAACATAATGCAATCTTGACCCAGCTAGCAGGGTACCTGATGAGATGATCTCATGAAATTTCACCACATCCAGAACTCCCTTCAGACACACAGAGACCATCTCAGTATACTTGTTTAAATTATCCAAGCCTTCTTTCATCATGAGAACAGGCGCTGGTGATCTAGAGGGCCTGATCCACTCTGATCCTGCTCAGTTTTGGTTCAAAAGGTTATACTGAAGTAAGCCAAAGAGAGTACAAATCACAACTTTGTTGATGACAAATACAGTAGACAGAAAATGTGCAGAAACAGAAAATAAGCAACAACAAAAAAGTATTCCTACATGGCTTTAGCCAAGTGCCAGATGGTCCCCAAGTCTGCATTGCTGGATATTACGTTGTTCTCCTAGCTCCAGATGGGCCTCAACTTCTTGAGCAAAGCACCAGCATTTGCACTTCCCAGGGCTGGGACAAAGGGATATTCCAACAGAGGTGAATTATAGACACTAGTAATGCTGGCCACTAGAGGGAGGGGTATAGTTCCTGCTCCCAAAAGACTGAAATGGGAGGATGGTTCCTGCTCTGAAAGAGAGAGATTCTTATCAGCATCACTCTGTTTACAGCATTTCTTAAGGCCGCTTTGTAGAGTACATGAAATTTAACAAGAATATAAAGAAGCTATGAAACAGTTAAATTTGGGCTTTAGAATAAGTTAGCTTATGTACATGTAGTTATATTATAATAAAGGTGTACAGGTAGATGGGAAGCCCAATTACTAACTCATCAATCCTCTGTAAACACAACTAACTCCACAAGCAGGTACTGTATCATTTTCTCAACAACTGTTTGCTTTCTAGAGAGAGGGGGCACATTCTTTTTGATGCTCTACCCTGGTGGTTGTATTTTTTCCACTATCATGCAAAATCTGACAGCTTCAAGCAGCTTATTTCTCCAATGTCTTACTTCACAGCTACCACACCCATGGCCTTTTCCTCTTCTGCTTCCACTACTCACACTAGTGTATTTACACAAGTGTAAGGTGACAACACGTTTCCAGATAAAGACACAAGTTGCACAGCTTGCAGCACAAGTAATGTGCCTCTTACTGGACAATACCACTTCAAACCACTGGGGGAATCAAATGTTTGAGTGTTTCCCTTCCTTTAAAAAAAGAAACTTTTAATAGCATCTTTACACATACAATAGTATATAAACAATAATAAGAGCCAAACCAAAACATCTTAGGAGAAATTAGCTAGCATCCTGTTCAACAATTGCAATGTTATAAGTCTGACGACATCACAATTTCCTTTTATGGTCACTAGCAATCAAAACAACCAAAAGTCCCGCCCAAAAAACATGTACTACAGGAAGAGGGCTGTATGTGTCATCACTCAGCCTTCATACACACTCTCTTGAAACTCAAAATGGCCATGGGGGGCTGGTAGGCTTAAAATGTCGCTTTAGGGGAACTACATCTCCCAATGCAGGATCTCAACCATAGTTTCTTAGAATCTCAAGGGGGGGGGTTTCTCACTTTCCTAGAAAAAGGCTATTCACTGTGTGGAGTGAGGGACCCTGAATATTCTCTGCCTTCACTGTGTGTGCATTGCTTATCTTTCCACCTGTACAATGCCCTGGTGTCATGGTAGGTAGGAGACACTATGGAGGATGCAAAATGGTGGCCAGGTGGTCAGGACGAGGCTGCCAACCATTACTACTGGTGCTGTCTCTTATAGTAGCAATCAAAAATAAGGAAAGGGGGTGTTATACTGCTGCCAGCACTAAAGCTATATACAACCCCTAGGCAAAAGTTAGAGAATTCCTCCTTTTGTTGTTGTGTGTCTTTAAGTCATTTACGACTTACAACAACCCTAGGCAAACCTATCACAGGGTTTTCTTGGCAAGATTTGTTCGGGTGGGGGTGTCTTTGTTCAGAAGATTTGCCTTCTTCTGAGGCTCAAAGAGTATGACTTGCCCAAGGATGCCCAGGGTGTTTCCATGGCTGAGCAGTGATTCGAATTCTGGTCTCCAGCATCATAGTCCAATGTTCAGACCACTACACCATGGTGGCTCTCTCCCTTATCTGGAGATATTTGGTAAAATGGTCGGCTCCAGTTTCTCTGGACATAAACAGTATGAATAATCTTGAGGAGCCAATTTTTCTACCCAGGTGGGTGCTTTAGATGAGTGAACACTCAGACTTTAGAACTTCATTTGTGGGTAAATGATGTGAAGCTGCTGGCCTGAATCTTGTTTCTCAATACTTTCTATAAGATGAGTTGGCTAACATAAGCCAAGAGTGTAGATCTCCATCAGTGTGTTTACAATATTGTCTGGAAATGGAGGCTGCACACCTTACACAGTCTCCTCCTCAGGTACACAACAACAGATGGGAGGAGCCTCCCAGATGCAGCTCCATCTCCCTCACAACCAATGGGTTGCAGGTGTGCACTTGGAACCTAAGGGAAGAAAGAGCAGCCTCTGTCCCCACCATAAGCCTCTTCCTTTCTCCCTGCATGATGAACAGGAGCCAGGGTCACTCCTCCAGCTGATCAGTGACTGGGGCAGGACTAGAGCTTCACCTGCAAGCCCTCCAGCTACTATTGTACCACCCCAGACAAGGGTTGGTTCACAAAAAGTTGCTGGATGTGTCCTCCTGCAGTGCTTCTAAAAGTATATATGTTGGCTATGGAGGTTGCACCAGTGTGTTACCAACAGGATTCTAGCCAGAAGCTGATTATTAGATTGTTTTAAACCAACAGAATGTAAAGATTACTCCAACTGAACATAAACAAAGCCAGAGGTGTAGTAATAAAGTTTGAAGTGAAAACACTAATCATGAATCAGGCCCCAAGTGGAGTCAAAAAGCACAGAGAGCTGTGCTGAACCATATCAATAAATCAGTTCTAGAAGTTTTCATATCCATAGGGAGCAGGTTTTCTGTGCAGCTAATGAGTCTTAATTGTCCACTCAAGACCAAGCCACTTCAAAATATCTTGCCTTACAACAGGAACAGGTCACAATAATATGCTGTTGCTGAGAAAATCCATCCCTCCTACCTACTAGGTGGAATGCAGCTTAATTCAAAGGGAAGGCTAAAGGGGCTGGCATTGTCCCTGCCAATCAAAAAAGTCCTGGTGTGCCAACTCTGAAGGTCCTAAGTCTTTTACATCCCTGGACAAACTTAAAACTAAGGATTTCACATGTCAGAAATTTGACTCTCTCATATGCATGGTTATTCTTCTGCTGGTATGCTTTTGTTGGTGTGAAAGTTCATTCATGTGGTCTGACAAAAAACAATGTGTTTCATCACATAATATAGATTGAAAAGTAAAGGGAAAAGAGAACAAAATTTTAAATTTGTCACTCACTGGGTCATAGACTTCTTCTGACCCCCTCAAACAGAATATAGGTCATTAGGCATGCATTGGACTCCGTCATGTGCCATACAGTTAACTGCTTTTTGTAATCCTAGACAAATAATAAAAATTATGAGGTTCCATGAGTTTCCAAGGGGATTTACTCTTAGGGACACCTGACAATTCTCTGCTTTTTTGAATTATAACTCCCAGAATCCCCAGCCAGGCATGTGGGGAGTTGTAGTCCAAAAGAGTAACTTTTTCAAGCTCTGTTTCCTGTTCCCATGGAAAAAATTGGACACCTCACGTCTCCAATGGGAGGGTGGGCTGCTGAAGGAATATGCATGGGAGCATTGCAAGAATCCAGAGAGCCCTAGTAATGCTCAACCATGCTGGTATAAATTCAGTCCCTTACACTGCTCACAACAAGAGTGCAACTGTTTTTACAAACAAAACAAAACAAATCCCTGAGTGGCAAAGTGGTGGAAGAGTTTCTCCTTCCCTTCTGCCTTTCTGATTAGGAGTCCAGCAGGCTGTTGCTTACATCAGATGCTACTTAAGATTTTGCTGTTACACAATGTTCAAATGGACATTTTATATAAAGACCAGACACATTTCATGTCACAGGCTAGGTAGTCACTGAATCTCCTGAGACCAGGAAAGAAAGACCATCAAGCATATAAAATATCAGTATGAAAGATAGAACTAAGGTCCAGGGATGTAGCTACAGTGGGGACAAAATGACGGTGTTGCAAGACCAAAAAAAGAATTCTCTTCCTACCCGCCCATGATATTTTGCTTCAGTTCCCAAATTTCTAGCATTACAGTAATTTAAAACTTCAGTTAAGCATTTAGAAATGCAGTTTAGGCATCCAAAGAAAAGGGGAGGGCAAAGTTACCAAGGGAATGCAAACATAACTTGATGGGCTGGAGCTGTCAATGGCTCACCTGTCCCGTTTTGGTACTGGCATTGCCAGCGTTTTTGACTTGTGAATAAGGTGTCAATGGGCAGTCCTGTCAGAACACTTCTGGGTGGGATCATGAGAACCAGATAGACTACCCTTTCTTTTGTACCCTCCCTGGGTTACTTGTTATTTTTTTAGTGTGTGTATGTGCTTTTATGAACTTTTTGTGTGTATTTTTCTTTTTGAATTTCCCGCGCTTGTGTCTTCTATCAAGAACAGGTGCGATTTTGATCCAGGAAGTGAATGGAGCTCCGTCAGAGCTCTGTTCATGCCTGAGCTGCCTTTGGATGGAAGAGAAGCTAAGTCTGTTGGGGAGGGCTATTGTTCCAGGACAGGGACAGGACTGGAGATTGTGGGACAGGAACGCTTTTTGCGTTCCTGTCTGATAATCTTCATACTTTCTGGAATGAAGAAAAATTTCATTTGTGGGGCAATGCCTTCATTTCACACCTCTGAGACAAGTTAACTTTTTGGCTAACATTTCCCATAAACCCCCAGATAGTCATGGCAGCTGGCCATGCTGGGAATTGTAGTCTAAAAAGTAACTTTTTCAAGCTAGCAAAAATACAGAGGAAATAGGAAGGCTTCTTACTTCCTCCCCTTCCCTTTCCACCACTGCAATAAAAGTTGTAGATACTCCTGATTGAATCAGGTCCAGATCCACCTTTTTCCCACCCAGTCTAGACTGGCTAACTCAGCAAGTGTTCAGACTTGAAGAACAGGAAGTGACTTGCTTTGCATTCCAAAGGTCAGTAAAGGAAGGGCAAGAGGAGCAGCCCCAGTCAATAGGAAAAGGATACTGCAGCGACCTTCAATCCAGCTTATGGGGAGGTCCATTTCCCCTGTTCCCATCCAAGTGGAAAGAGTTCCTGCCTCTCAGCTGCCAATTCTTTTCCTATGCCATATGCGCTGGTAGCATCCCAGCTTCATTGTTATTTGCAGCTGACACTTGCCAAAAGGGTGAGTCACAAAACGGAGGCTCTGGCCCTGCTACATATACTGTCTGTCTCAGTACATTTCCTTGTTATGCTGTTCCGTCTGGCAGCAAACATTTTTAAGTGCTAAAGGAGTGAGTACTGCTTGAAAAGAAATGTGCACTACTGGGACCCCTAGGGCAACTCCGCATGTAGGCAACACTGCACGATGCGTGTGTGAGTGTTTTTCAACCATAGTGGATTCAAAACATCTTAGCAGGGCTCAATCCAAAGTAGAAGGAAGATCCTAAAGAAGTGTTAAGTATGGATCCCTAGAAATGTTTTTCTCTGCCCATCAAACCAAATATCATTCTTCCTGTCCTCTGTGAAAATGCTAACACAATCCACGATGTGGCTGCTTTGCTGTCAAATGTACTATGAATCACCAAATCCCTAGTTTGAATGTTGCTTCCATCATCAACGTATTAGGTGACTTTAGACAAGTAGTTTCTCCCATCTGTAAGACAGAAAAATAATAAAACTGACTGGCTTACCTTACAGTGGGGGTTAGTGTGGCACTCCAAATATTGTGGGGCTACCATTCCCATCAACCGTAGTCAGCACAGCCAATTATAAGGAATACTAGGAGCTGCAGTCTAGCAACATATAGATGTCCACACTTAGCCAAACTCTGCCTTGCAGTGTTGCTTTAAGAGTTATACTTAGGCAGCACATGTGAGGCATTCTGAAAACAAAAATAAAGGTGAGCTGAATTCTATAGCCCAGCTACTTTTTACCATTTGTGGGATGGCATCATTGAGTGCTATATACTTTCTACCAGAAAAAGCAGGGAAAGAAGAGAATGACATGTCTCTTTAAGATTCTACCCCCTTGAGAGATGCCCAGGAGATTATCTCCACTGACATAAACACTTCTAATAGAAGCAGTAAGTGTGCTACCCCCAACCCAGCCACAAAAATAAAAAGAAATTAGACAAGTCATAATAGGCCCATAATAAAACTATAAAATCCAGAGACTGCTTCAGGCATCTGACATGCATCTTGGCACTTTTAATGAGGAGGAACAAAAGACTGGAAATGTATCCCAAAAGTGTGTGTGTGTGTGTGTGTGTGTACATGCATGCAATGGAAGATAGAAGGAGAAGAGCTGTGGGAGTGCAAAACAGAGGGGGTTGGCCACTAAACCCCACCACTCTCAAGGGTTGTTTTAAATCTCCATGGCTGGGTTAACCCTGCCTCAGTCCTCATGCTACATTAGGCCTTTTATCCCCCCCCCCTTTTTTTATGGAAGATTGTAGTGGTAAATGAGGTAGGACAAGAGTTGTTCTATCAAGGGATAGGGTGGATGACTTCACCAACCAGTAACGACATTAAGCAAGACATTCCTTTCCCCACTTTTCTGATTTCAATCCATGCTATCATTTTCGGTGACCGGACCACTCCTGAAAATCACCTCCATGACTAATCAAATACAAATGTGAAAATTTTAATTATGTGTCAATTCACAATGCATTTAGAGTAGGTAGCATTTAGAGTATCCTTCCACATTTAATTAATTTCTGGATAGGATCACAAAAAGCATGTGGAGCCAGACTGGAGATGGAAACAGAAAATAGCTTTATAAGAACAGTAAGTGTTTTGACAGAAAATATTATGTATCTTAGAAACACTTATTTCTTCCCTTCCTTCCTTCCTTCCTTCCTTCCTTCCTCTGTTGTCAATCTAGGTGCTTCTTGCCCCCGCCTGCACCTTTTCTGTTACCTCTAGAGTAAATATGAACAATCTTGATACCGTAGTTGTTTCACAGAGGCCAAAGTGGTGTGTATGTACACCACGAGCACTCATGTTTCTTTCAAGCTTCAAGCCTCCAAAAATCGTCATTGGTTTCCAGCATGAAGAGCCTGTGACAGTGCAGCCTTGGGATCATCCTCTTGGGATCAGGCTTGAAATATAAAAATCTAACACACAATTCTTCAAATGTTTATACAAAAGAACTACATTTGGGTCCAAATTGCATAGCTTGAGCTGAAAGTGCTATGCCTCTCCTTCTAATGCCAAGTGAAATATTGGAGAGATCCTTAAAGGAGCTATACAAACTGTTGAACCTCACCCCAACTCCAAAATAGGTTCAACAATCTGGATAGCTCCTTTAAAGTTCAGACTAAAACCCAGAGATGAATCACCATGCCACTGACATCAGAGCCTCCGGCTGCCACTAGTTGCTTGGTTCATTTTGTAACGCAGTGCTGCTACCCTTTTGACTCTTATTCAGAAAACCTCCATTTATTCCTCCTCTTCTTCTTGGTTCCTCAGAGACACCAGGGTGTGGGAAGACATGTTGGTAATCTCCTTTACCATAGAGTATTGCCACAGGTGTCACTGAATTTCATTGGCAGCGGTGGTGGCAGTAGGCAATGTGGTGGCCTCTGTTAAATCTTTACAACAACAATGGAAGTCAGTGATGGCACAGTGCTCAATAAGGTCTAGAGCAAAACTTCTTAAACTGTGGGTCGTGACTCTATATGGGGTCACATAACTGAATGTTGGGGTTGCAAAAATTTGGCAACAGTAAATTTGATTTCTATACCTATTTTATATACCTATATACACAGGCTCACGTGTATATTTTAAGTTCAAACCTAAGAGGAGTGGCATCTTAAAGAGGAGACTCCAAGTCAACAATCTTCAACAAGCTACCATGAGAGACAACTTCCAGGCAAATCTGCAAACAAAACTTGAAGGCCATCCTACAGATCTTTCTCCCACAGTGCTATGGCAACATATCAAAAACAGTATCCTCCAGTCTGCAGAAGAATCCCTTGGATTCTCCCACAAGAAAAATCAAGATTGGTTTGATGAAAATAACCAAGAGATCCAGGAGCTGTTGGCAAAGAAGAGAACTTCTCACCAGGCATACCGTGCCCAGCCAATGTAAGAAAAGCAACTTTCTGCCTCACATGTAGTAAACTTCAACAAAAAATCCGAGACATACAGAACAAGTGGTGGATCAATGTAGTGGAAAAGACACAATGCTGTGCAGATCTGGGTGATCACAGAGGATTTTACAAAGCTCTTAAAGCAGTGTTTGGACGTACTTATCAGGTCCAAAGCTCCTTATACAGTACAGATGGTCAAACATTAATTACTGATAAAGCCTCCATCCTGAATCGATGGGCTGGACATTTTCAAAGTCTCTTTAGTGCCAACTGAGTAGTCCAAGGCTCAGCTATCCAACATATGATACAAAAACCAATGAAAAATGAATTGGACATAGCTCCCACTTTGGAAGAGACCCTTAAGGCCATACAGCAGATGAAAAACGGCAAGGCAGCTGGGATTGATGGAATCCCACCTTAAATTTGGAAACACAGAGGTCATGCACTCCATGATAAATTCCACAAACTGCTGGTGAATTGCTGGGGAAAAGGGGAACTGCCATCAGATCTCCAAGATGCAGTCATCATCACCCTGTACAAGAAAAAAGGAGCAAAATCCAATTGCTCAAACTATCGAGGCATAACACTGCTCTCTATTGCTAAAAAAATCCTTGCAAGTATACTCCTGATCAGATTAGTTCCTGCTATTGCAGAAGAACTTCTCCCTGAAAGCCAATGTGGCTTCAGAGCCCATAGGAGTACTACGGATATGGTATTTGCCCTTAGACAACTGCAAGAAAAATGTAGGGAACAGAACAAGGATCTCTATGTAACATTTGTTGACCTCACCAAAGCCTTTGATACGGTGAGTAGAAAAGGTCTGTGGCAGATCCTGGAAAGACTAGGATGTCCCCCCAAATTCCTTAAAATGATTATCTTGCTACATGAGGGCCAGCTTGGTCAAGTCAGATATAGCAATGCTCTTTGAAAGCCCTTTCTAATAACTAATGGAGCGAAGCAAGGTTGTCTTCTTCCTCCAACTTTATTTACAATCTTCTTCAGCATGATGCTCCAAAGGGCTACGGCATTGCTCAAAGAAGAAGACGGAATCTAGATACGTTACCGTACTGATGATAGCTTGTTTAACTTAAGCCATTTTAGGGCTCACACTAAGAGTCTAAACTATCTAGTCCGTGACCTGCTCTTCACTAATAATAATAATAATAATAATAATAAATTATTTATACCCCGCCCCTCTGCTAAAAACAATCAGGGGGGCTTCCAACAATTAAAACATTATAATGACTAAAAACACCACCCACCCCCACCCTCCCCCATAAAAAGACATTAAACACAATAAGATTAAAACCTTCTAACAAAAAAACACATTAAAAACAAATATATACATAATTTTTAAAAAGCCAGGAGACTGAGTTCCTGAGGCCGGGATCTAATCAGGAAAGGCCTGCCGAAAGAGATCCATCTTTAGTGCTTTTTTTAAAGCTACTCAAGCTCGTCAGCTGACGGATCTCATTCGACAGGCCATTCCACAATTTGGGGGCGATTACTGAAAAGGCCCTCTGGGAGGTTGCAGACAGCCTAGATTTTTGTGGCTGAAGCAGATTCCTCCCAGAGGACCGGAGTATGCGGGGAGGATTGTATGGGAGGAGGCGGTTCCGGAGATAAGTTGGACCCAAGCCATTTAGGGCTTTAAAGGTAATAACCAACACCTTATACTGGGCCCAGAAACGGATAGGCAGCCAGTGGAGAGATTTTAATATTGGAGTTATATGATCTCTCCGAGATGTTCCTGAGACCACTCTGGCTGCCATATTTTGTACCAACTGAAGTTTCCGGACCAAGCACGAGGGTAGCCCCATATAGAGCGTATTGCAGAAATCTAGACGAGAGCTTACCAGCGTGTGCACCACAGTCTCGAGGTCCCTTACTTCCAGGAAAGGGCACAGCTGGCGTATCAGCTGAAGCTGATGATGCTGCCCTTGTTGCCCACACAGAAGCAGCTCTGCAGTGCCTAACATGCTTCGCAACAGCTGCAGAGCTGTTTCGGCTGGAAATCAACCTGAAGAAAATGGAAGTTCTTTACCAGCCTGCACCACAGGACAAACACCACCATCCCCACATTGCCGTCAGCAAATCGGGGCTCAAATCCATTCAGCAGTTCACTTACCTGGGAAGCATCATCTCTTCAGATGCCAAGATTGACAAAGAGATCGATCACAGATTAGCAAAGGCATATAGCGCATTTGGAAGACTTCACAAAAGAGTCTGGAGTAATAAACACCTGAGGCGAAGCACAAAAATCAGTGTGTATAAAGCCATTGTATGGTCTATTCTCCTTTATGGATCTGAAACATGGATCACCTATCGCCACCACCTACGACTCCTCGAATGCTTTCATCAGTGCTGTATACGCACAATCCTAAATATACACTGGACTGACTATGTGACGAATGTTGCTGTCCTTGAGCAAGCAGGGATCACCAGTATTGAGGCCATGATATTGAGAACACAGCTGCGCTGGGCAGGGCACGTTTCCAGCATGGAGGAGCATCACCTCCCAAAAATAGTACTCTATGGTGAACTTGCCATTGGTCAGCATAAGAGGGGCACTCCAAAAAAGTGATACAAGGACTCCCTGAAACAACATCTCAGGCTCGGCCAAATTGGTCACCAGCAATGGTCCGCCCTGGCCTCACATCGGGAGGCATGGAGATGCAGTATCCACAATGCTGCAGCCTTATTTGAGAACTCAAGCCGAACAAGTCTTGAAGAGAAACGACAATGCAGAAAGAATCACAACCCAGAAATATAACCCAAGGAGACCTTCTGCTGTGCTTTCTGCAACCAGACTTGTTTATCTCACATTGGCCTTTTTAGTCATCAGCGCGCTTGCTGAAAGTGTAGGATGAGTTCTTCCTGAATCTTCGTTTGTGAAGAAAAGCCAGAGAGAGAGATACACAGGCTCACATAAAAATTTATCAGGTGAAAAGGGGTTATGAGTGGAAAAGTTTATGAATTCCTGTTCTAGAGGTCCAAGGCAGCTCCCTGACCATGAGCAGCTCCCCAAACCCCAGAATAGCCAGTCCTCAGCTTTGACATTTTAACTCCACCCATAGGGAGATACTATCAAAACAGTAGAATGAAATGAAGGGATGAAATAATGATTAAAACATACTTCTGCTATGCCACATGCCTTGAGAAAGACCCACTTGGCCAAAACTCATTTAACATTCTTTCCTGACCAAATGGGTCAGGTCTTTACAAAGTCCCTTTGGAGCACCTTTTTTAAAACACAGTGTCACATTTTCAGCAAACAAAATAGACGTTTCCCTTTTGGCTGGCATGAGCTTTAATCCAGATGCAGGGCTTTGGCCCAAAGAAAGCACTCTGCAAATGATCTAAATATTAAGAGGGCCGTCTGATGTTTCCTGGCTTCCTTGAGAACTCTGAGAGATTCATGTGGGCCTCCACTATTTCACATTTCCTCTCTCCTTTTAATCAAAACCACCCATTAATACAAGAAAGCTGAGGAGCCCAGGGACAAAGTTATCTTTTGCTTATCAACTGAGAAATCCTTTTTAATTCTCCATTGTCTTGAGTGCTGGAGATGTCACGTTGCTTGTTCTATTCAATGAAATTTTACAGAGACTGTATAAAACTATATTCATAGAAAAGTATACGCCTTTTTAAAGTCATGAGTATGTTCACCAATTTTATCAATAGCTACACTCTAACCATTGAGGCTTTGACAAACCAACTAGTGTCCAGTCAGGCAGTCTGGGAAGAATTCAGGAGGAAAGCTTTGATCATTCCTCAAAAATGATTAACTTCATAGAAGTCATCTTCTGGGACAGGTAGCAAAGAGGAAAGGGTTAAATTCTCTTTCCTCCTATCTGTAGTCCTGTTTCTTTGCCTCCCCTCCAGCTGCTTAATATAATATGTAGCTGAGAACCAGCACGATATAGTGTTCATTGTTGGACTAGGACTCTGGAGACCGGGGCTCAGATCCCCACTCAGCC
Organism: Gambelia wislizenii; assembly: GCA_030847615.1. NCBI lineage: Eukaryota > Metazoa > Chordata > Lepidosauria > Squamata > Crotaphytidae > Gambelia > Gambelia wislizenii. The sequence goes on from JAUMIR010000004.1 coordinate 42,032,295, forward strand.
ATGAAACCCCACTGGGTGACCTTGAGGAAGTCACATTTTCTCACCTTTCAAGGAAGGCAAAAGGCAAGCCCCCACGGAAAAAAATCTTGCAGCCAAGCTCAGAAACCTAAATTGGAAATGACTTGAAGGCACATAGCAACAAAGCTTGGCCATTGATTCTATTGCATAATTGAGGAGAGGGCAACCACTAGGGGCTAGGGGGCCCAAAGAGAGGTGGAGGCTGCATGTGACCCATGGTCTGTATTTTATCCACCCTGCTTTAGAGATTGATAGACATGTGCTCTGCTTTGCTGGCTGAGACATGGGGTTCTGGGTGAGGTTATTAGAAAAATGTAACTTTTCCAAACTTTTCTGCATATCTACTGGTCCTTGTGTCAACTCTCCTCCCACATTTCTCCTAGCCACCAAGATTTCAGCCTTGCTCCACAGAAAACAGCAGCAGGAAATCTCTCCTTGCAAACCCTGTTTCCCATTAATTTCTACACTATAAATGGACTTTGCCTTTTTACCACTGTCGAGAGACAACTTCTCACAAGGCACTTATATGAGTTAAGAATGAGTTTTATTCTCCTGTTGGAATATGGAGAGAGCAGAAAGCTAACATTTCAAATGAAAATAGGGACACTCTTGACATCATCTGTACTTACCGTTGCTGTGTACTATATAGGTCAACTCCTATATCTGCAAATTTGGTATTCATGGTTTCATTTATCTATGTTCAAAAAAAAATGCTCTCTCTAGGCATTTCTATGTCCTCCAATGTGATTCTATGGACAACTTCCAGCATTCATCTCATTGAAAATAATAGGCTTCCTGTTATCCACAATTTCAGGTATCCACAGGAACATATCCTTGGTGGATACAGGGGTTGATGTGTACTTATTTTGTAGTTCACACTACCTAAAATGCATGTTGCAGCTGAAAATTTGCTGTCTAAAGAGCAATTTGGTATTTGGAGCTCACACTCCACCACTCTTACTTGTATTTTGTTTGTCATTTGAGGTAAGTCACCCATCTCTATCTTGTCCAAAGTAGAAAACACAGGGACTGAGTCATCTAAAGTTATCTCAAATTGAGGCAGGCAGGGGTTCCTCTTGCAGAGTTGTATCCTTCCAAACAGCTCCATTATCAGCTGCTGTAACAGGGAAGTTATAAAATCAAGGAAAACAGAATGGCTCCTACTGACTCTATTTGCTCCTACCACTGCCACCAATATAATTGTGCCATTGGAATTTTATGTTGGTGAAAAAACAATTCTTGGCTTTTCCTTCCATTCTGGTAGGGAAGAAAATACTCTGTCTTATCAGTCTGCAAGATACTCTAGCACTCTTCTGCAACATAGAAATCTGTGCTAGCAGTATCAGGAACTTGAGCAGTAGCTGCAGCTTGCCATGATAGCTGAAGAACTGGAGCAATGATACTGTGGCCTTGCTAGGTTTAGAGCAAAGGGCAACACAACCCTTCAACATTGTTCATTCCAAGTGTCAACAGCTAAACCACTTCTGGAAAGCTTAGATACAAAACAAAACAACAAGAACAGTGTGTCATGTTGCTTGTTTCTAGCATTTAAAATTCTACTGTACAGGAGGAGGAGGAGATTTTTTGCATTTATATCCCACCTTTCCCCCAATACTGCAACTCATCTCTCTGGCTTTTCTTCGCAAACGAAGATTCAGGAAGGACTCATCCCGCGCTTTCTGCAAGCGTGCTGATGACTAAAAAAGCCAATCCAAGATAAACAAGCCCGGTTGCAAAAAGCACAGCAGAAGGTTTCTTTGGGTGATGTTTTTGGGTTGTGATTCTTTCTGCATTGTCGTTTCTCTTCAAGACTTGTTCAGCGTGAGTTCTCAAATAAGGCTGCATCATTGTGGATAGTGCATCTCCATGCCTCCCGATGTGAGGCCAGGGCGGACCACTGTTGGTGATCAATTTGGCCAAGCCTGAGATGTTGTTTCAGGGAGTCTTTGTATCGCTTTTTTTGGAGTGCCCCTCTTACGCTGACCCGTGGCAAGTTCACCGTAGAGTAGTATTTTTGGGAGGCGATGGTCCTCCATCCTAGAAACGTGCCCTGACCAGCACAGCTGTGTTCTCAATATCATGGCCTCAATGCTGGTGATCCCTACTTGCTCAAGGACAGCAACATTCGTCACATAGTCAGTCCAGTGTATATTTAGGATTGTGCGTAGACAGCGCTGATGAAAGCGCTGATGATCCTTTATGGATCTGAAACACTGCAACTCAAGGCATCTTAAAAATATTAAAAACAGTACAGATTAAAACATACAAAAATATAAATGAAAACAAATGGCAAGAAGAATGGAAGACAGTATTAGAATATTGGGAAAGGAAGGATGAGATAAATGAAGATATAAGGTTTTGGTAAATAGACTCTCCAGTGATGGGAAATCAAATGCATATAAGGAAAAGAGGAGCCGAGACTAGAATAGAATGCAACCTACTAGAAGCAAAAGTTAGATTAAAATTCAGGCAAGAATCACAGTCAAATTCAGTCAAAACAACACAATGGAAGTGGTGGATAAATTAATTCATTTATTTATGTGTGAAGCAAATGTAAAGGGAAAGGAGAGAAAGTACTGTATGTAAAAATTACGAATTAATGACTTTATACAATAGAATATATATAAAACGCAGATGGAATGCTCTTTCTTGGTTATTTCTATGTTTGTATTTTGCTTTTTGTACTTTATCTGGGAAAAAAAATAAAAGTATATAAAAAAAACCATACAAGAATATCAGTAAAATATATACAGCTCACCCCCCATTTACGTAGGATTGGTAACCATGATTTCACTTGCCTGTGTGTTGGGGTGTGTGTGTCTCTCTAGGCACCTGGAGGACCATAGAGTCATGCTGGAGGTGGTCTCTCTAGGCATCAGGAGATTCTCCAGTGCAACTCTATGGTCAACTTCCACCAAAAGTTGACCACAGAGTTACACCAGATACCTAGAGATGCATCCTCTCTAGGTATTTGTTAGGTCCTCCAGCATGATTCTATGGTATTCTGTGGCTATTATATGCAGTTTCACATATCTGTGGTAAGTCCGGGATACAGAGGGGGACCTGTATATAAAAGTGTGTGTGTGTGCCTGCACATGTAAAACAATTAAACCATCAATAGAGTTAAAACAATTTAAAAAGCTTATTCCAGTCAGTTCATAAAAACCTGATGGGAAAGGAAAGTTTTCACTTGTTAGCAGAAGAAGAGCAAAAAGAGATCCATCCTAGCACTCCCTAAGGAAGGAGTTCCAAAGTCTTGGTACTTCAGCTGAAGAAGTGGGTTTTTATCCACAAAAGCTCATGTTAAAATAAAAACCAATTAGTCTTACAGATGCTACTACATTTCTTTTTTTCCCTCCCCCTTCCTTCCTCCTTTTTAGTCTCATAGAAGAAAATGGGAGCTCCATAAATCTATCATGACTAATGGGACAGGTCTCCATTGGTACAGTGGGGCTAAGATGGACAGGAGGAACTTTGGATGGCTGCATTTTATAGGAAGGCACAAGAAACCTGCTGTGACTGGGCGCATGGTGGTTAGGACTTGTAGCACAATATATTTTTGGAAGCACAAGCCACCCTATAAAGTGGGGGAGGGAGTCTGTTTCTGATAAAGAAGGAAAGTTGGAAGGCTTGTGAACAAACTTCTGGGAAGTAAGCACAGCCACCTGGCCATGTCTGTTATGAGGAAGGTCACATTAACTTTGTATTTGACAGATTCAGCTCACGTTTCACAAAACAGCATTACAGAAATTCAAAGACATTTGAAAACTTTCATTTGAATAAAATCTCTTTGTTCAGGCACAGCAAAACGAGCATCACACTGGGCAAATCAGACTGCTGTGCAGAACACTCTCGTCTGTCTCTTGCAAAACCCCTTCAAATCAAGCCCATCATACCAAATCTGAAATGAGGATACATTCTCCTGCTGGTTTGGAAGAAGACTAAATTTACTTGCCACTGGAAATTGAGAAAACAGCCATAGTCTATAAACCATCGTTGTAGTTGGATCAGTGCCATCAGACTGGCTTCACAAGCCAACCACTTGAACTGCATCCAGTCATCTTTAAGCTCTATGTATAGGTAAGAAGTTAAAAACAGAAAGATGCAAGGATTTCAGGGAAAAAGGCAAACTGTGGAGTGGATGGAAAAAGAGAGGAAGGAAAGGAAACAAAGCACAGTCCCTGTGTTTTCAGACTTAAGAAAAAGTTTCACTAAACTTGTTGGGTGAGGGCTCCTCCTTCCAAGTTACATCTTGCAGACTGATCCTATCCATGTTTTCTCAAAAATATATCCCACTGAGTTCAATGTAGCCTTAGCCAAATTAAGTGTATATAGGATTGGCCCTTTAACTATTGGATTGTGATAGGTGTTAGTGTTCAAAGAGTTTGCTCCGCCAGCAGTCCCCATTTTCTAGGTTCGGTTCCCCAATTTCTAGATTGGGGCAGGCAGAAGAGGCTGAGCAAATTGCCTTTGGTGGACCCTCTTGTCTTTAATCAGAGGCACCAGAATCCACTACATGCTGGGGGCCCCCAACAGCTGGGGTGCAATACCCTCTCCCTCCTCCTAATGAGAGAGAGAAGTAGCAATAGCAGTGCCTCACTATAATGACACTGGAATAGGCTCGGAGCCAAGCAGTCACTTGACTTTGATTGGCATCTGGCAGCCACCATAGTTTATCTCCCCCTCCATTGTTATAGTTACAATATGGTAGAGATTTAAAGAATATTTGTTCCCATCCTGGGAGAAAGACAGCATGTAAATTAAATAAATAGTAAAATAATAACAATGCAGGAATACACAACAAAAGACAACTCATAAAGGATGCCTATTCAACCCCTGCATAAACACCTCCAAAGATGGAGAGTCCAGCACTCACTGAGGCAGTCCATTTCACTGTCAAATAGATTTTACAGAAAAGATGTTCTTCCTAATGTGTAAATGGAGTCTCTTTTCTTGTGGTCTGAATCCACTGTTTTGTGTTCTATTCTCTGGAGCAGCAGAAAACCAAACTTGCTCCATCTTCTACATGTCATCCTTTCAGATATGAAGGGATAGGTATCATGTGACCTCTTAGGACTTTTTCAAATGCCCTCAAACCCATGAGGGGAGGGCAGGAGAGGTACACGGCTATCCCATGTTTCGGACACTGTTGTCCCTCTCCCGTCGTCATCCGTGTTACTTCCATGTTCAATCTATTGCAAAGGCAACATTTTTTACTCATGGAAGTTTTTCATGAGTAAAAAAGTGGCTCATTTGCAATAGAGCAAACACAGAAGTGACACGGATGATGACGGGAGGGGGAAAGCATTGTCCGAAACTGACCCCCTGCTGCGGGATAGCCGCATACCTCTCCTGCCCCCCTGACAGGTTTTAGGGCATCTGAAAAAGTCCATAGTCTTTGCTTCTTCAAGTTAAAATACCCAGCTTCCTCAGTCAGTCCTTATAAGTCTTGGTTTCCAGACCTTTGATCATCTTGGTCACCCTTCTCTGGGCAGTTTCCAGTTTGCCAATATCCTTCTTCAGTTGTGGTGTGAAGAACTGGCCACAATAGTCAAAGGTGAGGTCTGACTACTACTACTTCCCTCAAATAGAATGCATACTTATGTTTTATGAAAAACATAGTATGAGCTTTTGCTAGAGAAAATAATCTTTAAGAGCAAGTGAATTCAGTCAGAGATGTATCAATAAATAACATACTGGATACTTAATTTTTTCTCCACATTTGCTTCTCCATTCCAAATAGTCCATCACCACCTTGCTAGATATGGGATTCCAAAAGCATGCTTGCCAAGGTTGTATCTTTAGGCTTTTTCACACTACACAGTTATAGCACTATGATTCTGCTTTCACTGTCATGGCTGCAACTTAGGGTTTGTTGTTTGGCAAGCACGAGAGCTGTCTGGCTCAGAATTCTAAATACCCCTCCCTAAACTGCAAATCCCAGGATTCCATAAATCTATGATAGTTTAGGGAAGGGTATCATAGCTCTACAATTGTGCAATGTGAAAGGACCCCTTGTCTCTACTTTTATCAGGTGATATCTGCTTCCATTATTCTTTTTCTCATAGATGGAACACTATAGAAAGCCAGTAGGTTTTCTATTTCATTTTTGCAATTTATGCCATAGTGCATAACCCACCCAGTAGATTTTCTATTTCATTTTGCAATTGATATCATGATACATAAATCATTTTTTAACAACAAAAAGCACATTCCATAGGTTTTACTGTTTGGTCAAATTTTCTTCACTTGTAACTTACACCAGTTATTCATGCACAGGATCAGCACTTTGTGGATCCCTGTTCAACCTTGCCCTGCTATCTGCCAAACATTTAGGATATAGCTAATTTGGTGCAAATTACTAGTCTGTTACTCGCTAATGGTCTCACTAGTTACTCCCTCCTCAGTAAGCTTCTGTCACCATTTAAGTGATGGTTCTTGGCTATTTCTGACCAAACCCAACACTTAAAAACTGAAATGGAATTTGAACTGGAAAACGTGGACAGTCCCTGGATGTGCAGAAAAAGTACCAGGAATCATGGCTAATTTCACTTTATGTCCTAATGCTTGAATATGTACAATATTCTTTTCTATTTTAAGTGCATCATCACTTGAACATTTCCAGAATCAAAATTTTGTAAAGATGATAGGATTCCCAGCGAATTCCATGAGGGGTATTTTTATCATTTAGATGGGCCCTTCGAGTTTTCCCTCCTCATTAATTTTTGCTTTCCCCCCATTGATTTCAGTGGGAAACCCACACACTCTTCTGAATCTGTAGCTTCCACAATTAGCATGCATTTTTTACATTTCACTACCTCTCTGAAGGGTAACAATCCTGCTGAATTTCAGACATATTAAATGAGCAGTCCCTAATTTTTCAGATGCAATCTCATATCTGATCAAATTTAAATGTATAATTTGTATTCATAATGATAGTGTAAAAAACTGAAACAAAATGGGGTTCAACAATGTTGCATAGTCCTAGCCCTAAAAATAAAATAAAATTAAAAAAAAAAACAGAAAAAAAAGTCTACTTTCATGTAATGTGCTTTCAAATCCTCATGATACTGCCTGGAAGTAAGTCTCCTACAACTCAGTTAGACTTGTTTTGGAGTTGACAGCGTGGGATCAAATGCATAAAATATATCATTTTCTTAGTTTTTAGAAAGTAGGCTTGATGCTATATCACAAAATTGTCTACTTGTGAGAAAATATTTGCAGGGTATGTGCATTTCTTTGTTTAATATATTCTTGAAATATTTGTAGCCTTCCTTTTTGAAACAAAGAGGCTACCAACATATACATTCAACACAATATTTTAAAATACAGTTGCTCAGAACCAAGACTCAGCAGTAATCCTAGTTACAAACAGTCACAAAAGTCAACACAGTCAAAACAGATGTGTACCCAGATATGTGTCTTTCAACACCCTACCACATGCTCCACTGTACACCCAGAAGTGTGGGAACCAGTCTCTTCTGAATATGGCATGGAGATTTGCCATGTTGGGGAAAAACAAATATCTTCTACATGGATCCGGATGATTAAGCACAGTTATCACATTGCTTGTTCATCTCAGATGTATGTGAAGTTCCAATAAAATCATGTGTAGAAGTGTCATAAGTGTAAATTGGTTATTGTCTCCAGAATGTGCACAATTTACTGCCTGCCCAGGCTGGCTTTGTCTCTTTTAAAAATGTAGAGGAAAGGAGATAAGTATGCACCTTAACTGCTTTTGATCTCTACTAAAGACTGCTTTTCAGGCAATCATTTCCTGATTCTGATGAATATATGCTATTTCATTAGTGTATTTTTATTAAAACTTTTTTTGCAGGCATGTGCCTGTTCTAAGCATTTATGCTGCTCCCAAACCTCTGAAATAGAGCACATTATAAATTCAATAAATAGAGTTATATGTTAGGAGCCTCACACTGCAAACATATGAAACAAAAGTGCAGAAGAGCTATAAATTCCACACACAACCCACCCCCTAGACTAGTGGCACTTTAAAGATTAACAAATTTTGAATGCTATAAGCTTTTGTTGTACAAGAGTCTACTTATTTACTTGTAAATGTGTGAAGTCTCGCATTCAGTTATATCCACATTCACATGAGTATAAAAGGGAGGATAATTTTTTAAATCTCTGTCTTCCTTCTATAAATGAAGGGTGAGGCTATACACCCTATATACCAGGTTCAGGTCTCTTGTAGCCCTTGAACCATATGTATAGGCATCAATCTGATTTCATGCTGCCTAACTTAAAAAGAGAGAGCCAGTGTGGTACAGTGGTTTGAGTGTTGGACCTGGGACTTTATCAGACCATGCAAATATGACATAATAAGGATGCCTAATGATCATGAAAGGGTGTGCATACCAGACAATGTTGTCCTTTCGTGATCATGCATTGTTAAAAAGCTGTACTTTTTTTATTGATGACCCAAGCCATCAATAGATCTCCCCTAGTGCTTTCTTTCCAGTATTGCTAGCATTTGAATTCATGTGCCATTGTACTCACATGAATGCAGCATCAACAATCAGTTCGGTCAGAACAATTCCAGGTGAGATCATGACATCCAGGTAGGTGACACACTTTTTATGACCCTCCCCAGTTTACTTGGGACTTCTATGGTGTGTTTAGATGCTTTGTGTAACTTTTACTTTGTTATTTTTGTTTTTATTTTTGAATTTCCCATACTATGTCTTCTCGTGAGAATCCATGGGATTTCATTCCAGGAAGTGAACAGAGCTCTGTTCACTCCTCATTCATTGCCAGGGAAGGCTTTTCACATGGATGGAAGGTAAGTGTGGTATGGGGAGTTCTTTTGCCAGCATAAAAACATCACAAATTATGCTGGCAAAAGACTGGGTTTAGGGGGTGGTCTGATAAAGTCCCTGGACCCAGAAAACCAGGGCTGAAATCCCTGCTCAACCATGCAAACCCACTGGGTGATCTTGGGTGAGTCTCAGTCTGTCAGACTCAGATGAAGGCAGTGGCAAATCTCCTCCGAAGAAATCTTGCCAAGAAAACCCTGTGAAAGGTTGTCCTTGCAGTCTCCATAAATCAGAAACTGGAAGACACACAACAACAGCAATTTTTAAAAGAGCTCTGCAAATTCAGGCCTCTAAAAGAGGAATCTATACCTTCTTCAGAACCTCACTATATTGGGAAAAATATAGAGGGGAAAAGGAAGGGAGAGAGAAAGAACTGGCCCACAAAATGAAGTTGGGGGAATGTGGCCACAGACTTATCTAATTTTAGTTCTGGCTCCATCCACTGGCTTTAGCCCTTCCTACTACCAACATAAAACACCTAAAAGATTATCCTCCAAAAATAAAGCCAATTGGCAGTTTTAAAAGATTGCTATTATACATACTTTTGGGAGTTCTTTTTAAATCTGAAAGGATCTAATAACTTTGGTTCTAATAGTATATAACCCATTATATTATCACCATTACCAAGAGTAGGAGGTCGAAAGAGTACCACCACCTGAACACACTCACATATCAGAACATACTCAACAGAGGCAATATTAGGTATCCCTTAACCTTCTCTTCATGGGCCTTGTCTACACCAACAAAAAAAATCTGGATTCACCCCAAATCTGGTGCTGGCAGGCTAGACAGCTAGTTCCAGGAAAGAATCGTACTTTTTTTGCCCTTGACCCAACCTAGCTCTGAACTAAGCAAATTTGGGGGAAACTCCAGAGTGATCTTGGGTTCTTTTGTTATCTTGGCAGCTGGATCAGGTCCAATTTAGCCCAATCCAATTGTCCATATGCAATTGCAGCACCATCTCCCTTACCCTGCACTGAGCAGCACAGAAAGGAGATGGATCTACATCAGAACTGCTTCTGTTGCCACCGCCTCACTAGCCAAGCAGCTTCCTGTGAGAGCCTGGCTAGTGGCAATGCTTCCACTAAGGGCAGAATGGGGACCTGTGCAATCAACAAGAAGGGGGTAGAGCAATCCTCTCCGTGTTGATCACATGTCTGGGCACCCCATTCTGACCTCAGCAGAAGCGACATCTCTGGCAAAGGCCCTCATAGGGAGCTGCCTGGATGGCAAGGTAGAGGTGGCTTCAAAAACAGGAGACAGGCCAGCAGGGCCAATGTAGTGTTAGCCTGGCTGGCCCATGAGGACAATGATGGCCATAGCACTAGATTCAGCTTGGTGTATGTGGCCACCATTGTGGTTGAGCTGGGACCAGTAGTGGCCCCTGATTTAAGCTGCCAGTGAATCATAGAATCATAGAATTGTAGAGTTGGAAGAGACCACAAGGGCCATCCAATCCAACCCCCTGCCACGCAGGAATCATGATCAAAGCATCCCTGACAGATGGCCATCCAGCCTCTGTTTAAAGACCTCCAAGGAAGGAGACCCTACCACACTCCGAGGGAGTGTGTTCCACAAGCTTGCATCCATTGCTCCGTGTTCTTGTCTCTGGAGCAGCAGAAAACAAGCTTGCTCTATCCTCAATGTGACACCCCTTCAAATGCTTAAACAGGGCTATCATATTGACCCTTAACCATCTTTTTTTCCAGGCTAAACATACCCAGCTCCGTAAGTCTTTCCTCATAAGACATGGTTTTCAGACCTTTCACCATTTTAGTCGCCCTCCTCTGGACTTGCTCCAATTTGTCAATATCCTTTTGAATTGTGGTGCCCAGAACTGGACACAGTATTCCAGGTGAGGCCTGACCATGGCAGAATAGAGTGGCATTATTACTTCCCTTGATCTAGACACTATACTTCTATTGATGCAGCCCAAAATTGCATTGGCCTTTTTAGCTGCCGCATCACACTGTTGACTGGGCAGTGTGTACTGGGCCAGTCATTTGCCTTGCAGGGCTCCCCTTCATCATCCCTACGTCCATCTGAGACAGCCACACTGGCTTGTCCAGCTTGATGGTGCCAATTTCAAGTTCACTAACCAGGGAAGGGTGAATTAACACTTGGGTACATCCACAATCAACCATTAACATTACTTTTCGGGTAACCTCACTGGTTGCAACCCTTATTTTGGCTTTTAGGAAAAAAGGGCCTTTTACACCACTCACCAAAGCACTTGGGCACCCTTCGAGATTAGCCCGCCCTCGGGCGCTTAATAGGGTGGGCTGGAGACGTTTCCCACCGGCTCCGCATTGGAAGAGGAAGATCAGCTGTCATCTGGCTCCTCCGAAGATTCACCTGCCGCATGGCCTGGTACCAAGGCGCGCACCACTGCTTTGGGCTTGGGCTTGAATGGTGTCTTGGGTGCCGTCAACTTCCCTTCCGCCCTCTTGGGCTTCTCTGCTGCCACTGGTTCTCGAGGGCTCTTCTCTGGGCATTTAGCTATGTGGTGGCAACCCTTCCTGCAGTGTAAGCACAGCCCTTTCCTCATCCTTCGCTCCCTCTCCAACTCCCCCGCTGTGGTCCCGGTTGATCAAGCTGCCTCAATTTTCTTCCCGGTGCACCCAGTGGGCTTTTCCTCGGATCCCTGCCGGTGCCAAGCCAGCTTGACACTCTGCCTCAGCGTCTCTACTTCTCCAGCTAGCCGCACCCACCCCAAAAGGGTCTCAGGGTTTCCCTGGAACAATGCCCACTCGAGGATGTCTGCGTTTAGGCTATCTTGGAAGTACTGTACCTTTATGGCTTTGGTCCAGACGGGGACCTGGCTGGCCAGGCGGTGGAATTTGGAGGTGTACTCGGCCATGGATCTCGAACCTTGCCTCAGTTGCCAGAGTTCCATGCGGATCCGTCTCACTCTCAGGAGGTCTTCAAATTGAGCTCATGAGGCCATCATCATGGAAACTCCCTAATTCTGGAGCCCCCATGTAATAGAGCCCCACCAGCCACTGCGCTGCCTCTCCCTCCAGCTGGTTGGATACATAGTGCACCTTCTCGGCCTCTGTCTGGAACTCCATAAACCCCATCACCTGGGTTAGGAAGTATGGTAGCTTCACCGCATCTCCATCAAAGGTAGCCTTTAGATCTTGGTGCTTCAGCCCCCGCGGCCTTTCCCGCAGCTCGACCGGGCCAGCTCCCCCAGGGGGTACTGGTCTAGGAGCTGGCAGGGCAGGGACCCCAGCAGATACGCTGGGGTCCCCGCCCCCAGGTGCTGGGGCTGGCATTTGTGGGTCTTGGAGAGGTTGGCCTCCTCCCGGGGCAGCTGGTGGCTGAGGTAGTCTCTGCAGGATCTCTCAGAGGCTTGTCTGCATAACCTCCATCTGCTGCTTTAACTGCTGAACCTCAGCTTCCAATTCTGCACGCGAAGAACGCATCCCGGCACTCGGTACCCCTTGCCTAGGGGCTTGTCCCACCGGTGGGACCTGCGTTCCTCCCAGCCACATTCTTCTGGCCAGAGCCAACTGGCTCCCATGGCCGCTCCAGCTCCACGCACTGGAGTCTCAGAGAAGGGTAGGCTGCCCCTCCCCAGGGCTTGCCTGGCTCCCAGCTCCACCAGGTCGAAGGGATGTGTCAGCCTTCCAGCCCTCTGGCGGGCTCAGCTCTGCTCTTCCTCAGACACTCCTGCAGCACCCCCAACACGTCTGCACCATCCTCCGGTGCACCGGCTCCCTGGTCGCCGGCTGTGGCCAGGTCTTTCTCTGTCTGAGTTCCAACCTCCGCATCATCCGACATTGCGGGTAGAACACCCAAGAATAAGCAGGTTTAGTTAGTTTCGGCTTACTGTGATGTACCAAGAACACACGCTCACATTCACTCAATAAGAATTCCTTACTGGTAAGGAAACGTGTGTCAGGAACGTAGAACAAAGCCAAAACTAAACACAGACTAGCAGAAGCCCCCAGATAAACCCTTACAGCATGAGAATGGCATTTAGGGAGGAGAAACGGTCCAGCCAGCACCTGGAGCTACAACCTTGAGCTGCTGTGGAGAACAGCGTTCCCAGGCCAACAAGTCGGACTGGCACTCCTCCAGAGACAGAGAGGCCCAAGCAAAGGAAATAGGCCAAAGCCAGCCTCATGTCAGGGTCCTCCATGGATTCCACTATAAACCCCAGAATTCAGGGATGAGCCTGACACCGGCCGCCTTGCATCAGATGCCCTTGGCGTTGCCCTCCTCCATCCCTTCAGTGCTTTTCTTACCATGAATGTATCGCAGGGTCCCTATGAACTGCTGCTTTACTGAAGAAGGAAATGCCTGCTGCCTGAGCAGCGATGGTCTTTGATGCCAGCCCCCTGTCTTTTAGAGAAGCCAGGTAATGCAGCACCTCCTGTTCCGATGCAGAGCCCGCCGACCTGTAGCCGTGCAGCTGCTAGAAGTTCATGAACTGGGATGCTGCTCTTTCGTAGCTAGCTTGCATAGAAGATGCCAAGGAGTCCGCTATGCCCTGGATCATGGTTTGGTCCCAAGGCTCCAAATATCTGCTGGGAAAGGAACTGCCACCTCGTCCGCACCCTGCGCTAGCGAACGGAACCTGTTGTCCTGAAACCGAAAAAAGGAATTTGCGGTCTTGTTATCCACACCCGGGATGTGCCGAGCATGGAAACTGATGTTGGCCTCCAAGCAGGCTAGAACAAACCTGTGCACCAGCCTCGTGACCCTTTCAGACCTGGAGGACTGCCTGTTGATGATCTTAACCACAGCCTGATTGTCACACCAGAAAAAACTTTTTTGTCCTTGAATTCCCCACCCCACAGGGTGATGGCCACCAGGATACGAAAAAATTCCAGGAATGTCAGATCCCTGGTCACGCCCCGATCAGCCCAATCTGGTGGCCAAGGCTCTGCGCACCACTGTTCATTGTAATAAACCCAAAAACCAAGGCTGCCCACCGCATCGGAGTGAACCTGCAAAGTGCCTCCCAGCTCCAGATGCCCTTGCCACATGGTGACCCCATTGTAATGCTCAAGGAAAGACAGCCACACTTACATGTCCTCTTTCACCCCTCTTGTGAGGCAAATGCAGTGATGCTGTGCCCGTACCCCCCTTGTGAGTCATAGAATCAGAGAATTGCAGAGTTGGAAGAGACCACGAGGGCCATCCAGTCCAACCCACTGCCATGCAGGAAATCACGATGAAAGCATCCCCGACATATGGCCATCCAGCCTCTGTTTAAAGACCTCTAAGGAAGGAGACCCCACCACGCTCCAAGGGAGTGTGTTCCACTGCCGAACAGCTCTTACTGTCAAAAAGTTCCTCCTAATGTTGAGGTGGAATCTCTGTTCCTGGAGCTTGCACCCATTGCTCCGTGTTCCAATCTCTGGAGCAGCAGAAAACAAGACTGCTCCATCCTCAACGTGACACCCCTTCAAATACTTAAACAGGGCTATCATATCGCCTCTTAACCATCTTTTTTCCAGGCTAAACATACCCAGCTCCATAAGTCTCTGCTTATAAGGCATGGTTTCCAGACCTTTCACCATTTTAGTCACCCTTCTCTGGACACGCTCCAATTTGTCAATATCCTTTTTGAATTGTGGTGCCCAGAACTGGACACAGTATTCTAGGTGAGGTCTGACCAAGGCAGAATAGAGTGGCACTATTACCTCCCTTGATCTGGACACTATACTTCTATTGATGCAGCCCAAAATCGCATTGGCCTTTTTAGCTGCCGCATCACACTGTTGACTCATGTTCAACTTGTGGTCTACTAGGACTCCTAGATCTCTTTCACACGTAGTCTCATTCAGCCAGTTCTCCCCCATCCTATATCTATGCATTTCATTTTTTCACCCTAAGTGCAGTACTTTACATTTCTCCATATTGAATTTCATTTTGTTAGCTTTGGCCCAGCTTTCTAGTTTATCCAGGTCATTTTGAATTTTTATCCTGTCCTCCAGGGTATTAGTACTCCTCCTAGTTTGGTGTCATCTGCAAATTTGGTAAGTATGCCCCTAATTCCCTCATCCAAGTCATTGATAAAGATGTTGAATAGCACTGGGCCCAGGACAGAACCCTGTGGCACCCCACTGGTCATATCTTTCCAAGAGGAAGAGGAGCCACTGCTGAGCACCCTTTGGGTTCGGCCAGTCAACCAATTACAAATCCATTGAACAGTTAACTTGTCTAGCCCACATTTTACAAGCTTTGTTTGCAAGAATGTCATGGGGAACTTTGTCAAAGGCCTTACTGAAATCAAGGTATGCGATATCCACAGTGTTCCCTTCATCTACCAAGCTGGTAATTTTATCAAAAAAAAGAGATCAGATTAGTCTGGTATGACTTGTTTCTCTGAAACCCATGCTGACTTTTTGTGATTATGGCATTGCCTTCTAAATGTTCACAGACTCTCTGTTTAATGAGCTGCTCTAGAATCTTCCCTGGCATTGATGTCAGACTAACTGGACGATAATTGTTGGGATCCTCCCCCCTCCCTTTTTGAAGATGGGGACAACATTTGCCCTCCTCCAGTCTGCTGAGGACTTCTCCTGTTCTCCCGGAGTTCTCAAAGATTATTGCCAATGGCTCTGAGATTATATTTGCCAGCTGTTTTAATACTTTTGGATGTAGTTCATCTGGTCCTGGAGATTTAAATTCATTTAGTCTTGCAACTCGTGCACAGAAGTACCTCCCGGGGGAAACCACCCTGCATGCAAAGTTCAGATGCCCCACTAGTGATTGCACTTCTTTCAACATGGCTTTCTCTTTAACCCGGAGGTCGGTCAGTAATGCCCGAAGGCTGTCGATTTTGTCATCAGGCAGTTTGGAGATACCCTTTTCCAAATTGAGCTGTTTACCCAGGTACACCAGGGATGTCGTTGGTCCCACCGTCTTGTCAAGTACCAACGGTACCCCTAGCTCGGCTGCCAGAGTCTGGAAAGAAGAAAGCAGAACCCCACACTCCTACCCCCCCCAGCCGGGCCCATCATCAAGAAATCATCCAAGTAGTGCATAACAAAGGGGGAACCCACCCTACGTTGTAGAGCCCACTCCAGGAATGTACTGAAGGTCTCAAAGGCAGAGCAGCTGATGGAGCAGCCCATGGGCAAGGCCATATCATAGTACCACTTGTCTCTGAACTTGAAGCCCAAAAGGCAATGGTCATCAGGATGCACTGGCAGCAGCCTGAAGGCTGATTGAATGTCACATTTTGCCATCAGGGCACCCTGACCGCAATTCTGTAGGAGACGTACTGTGTGGTCCAATGACACATATCTCACCGTGCAGAGCTCTGGTGGGATCTCGTCATTGACTGATGATCCCTTCAGGTAGGAGAGGTGGTGATGGTATTCCCCTGGGGCCTTCTTGGGCACCACCCCCATGGTGAAATTCTTAAGTAGGGCATGGGTCTGTGGTAGAATGGGCCCGCTATGCACCCTGCCTCAATCTCTTTTCTTATCTTGTGAGCCAGCACCTCAGGCAGCTGAGCTGCCGATTTTAAGTTGCCTGAGGTGGAGGCCTCCCTCAGGCCTTGAAAGGGGATGTGGAACCCGACTTCGAACCCCTCCACCAGGTACACTGCAACCTGTTTCTTGGGGTAGGCTGCCAAAGGAGGATGCATGGCCTCCAACTTGACTGGTGTGAATGCCATGCACCCTCCCACCCCTGCGCTTGCTTCATTTTGCGGCGCTGGTGTTGGTGTTGCTGCTGGATCCCCCCTCCTTTCTGGCACTAGCTGTGGCTGGGCGATTGCTCCGAAAGGACTGGCTCCCGCTGCTCTGATGGGAACAATTCACCTTCGGATGCCCGCCCCCACAGTTGTCACAGGAGTGCTCGAACCTGCACTTGTACCTAGCGCACTTACCCCCATTGTACTCCCAGCACACTGGTTTTTCCCCTCCTTCTTGCGTCCTGCCTTAGGGGGATCACCCTTTTCCTGCCTGCCAGGCCCCGTGGCCTGCAGCCAGGTGGGGTAGTCAATGGTTTCCCATCTGTGCATGGGAGATCTGGAAGCTTTCCTTCTGCATTCAATGTCATATAGGATGGCATTGGAGTGTCCCGCTTGTGCCCGCACCTCCAGGACCTGGAGGAGGTGATTGATCAAGTGCCAAGCCTGCTCTGGGTAAACCAGGGCCACCACCCCCATGAAGACCGTGTACCCATTGAGCCAGTTGGCAAAGGTGTGCTCCAATGGTTCTACACTGCTCTTGTCACTCTCCTTTTTGTCGCTTGTATGCACCCTGGCCCCAGCCCTGGGAGGTGGTGCCAGAGTGAAAACATCAACATACTAGCCTTGCAGAATCTTAGAACGCACCTTATGATCCAAGTAACACCCAGGGGGGGTGTCCTCCTTGGATTTTGCCTCCCTGAGCTCCTCCCCTTCCAGTCCTGCCAAACATTTCCCCTGGCTTTTCTGAGCTTGAGGGCCTACCCCGGCAGGCCTGGCTTGAAGGCTCCTTTTCCCCAATACCTGTACTTGTCCTCATCCGAGGACTCATCTGAAGAGGAACCTGAATGGGACCATCTGCGCTTCCTGCTCAGTCTCCACCTGCCCCTGGATCTGCTTTATCACCGTGATGAAGAGCCATGTGAGTCTGACCGTCTCGATTCCCTGGACCCACTTTTCCCTTTGGATCTGGAATGTCCGGATCGCCCACTGCTGCTGGGAGCACCTAAGCTGGAAGGGGTACTTGATTCCCCTGCCTCGACTGCCTCGATGACCACTGGCATGGCCTGCTCCACTGTGCCCCCAGAGGGGGCTTCCATGTCCATCTTTTGAAGGACTATGGACAAATCCCCCAGAACATCTGCCAGGGTGGGGGCAGGCCAGCCAAACACCTCCTCTGGAGGCTGGGGAGCCAGAGGTTGGGTAGTGCCATGGCTGACTCCTTGCCCCATCTGCCCCACCCCCTCACTGCTAGCTCCGGCTTCTTCTACCTGCATAGGCCGGGGTTCCAACACATGTCCTCTTGGGCCCCATGGCTTCCACAACAACCTCCCAGCCCACACTAACTGGGAGATGTGTTTGTGTGGTGTACTGTGATGGTAAGGTGTTTTTTTTTTACTTTATTTTTGCACGGACTGCCGCTCTGGAGCCCGAAGCCTGTAAATGGAAAAAAACATCTCCTTTGCATCTACCCCTTTCGCTAGAGCCTTATGCTCCCAAACCCCACCCGCCTTGATGTGTGGGGGGAGGAAGGGGAAGGTGTGGGATGGAGGGAACCCCTGCCATAGGGCCCATGCCCTGATGCCTCGTGGCCCCACTACCGGCCCATACCCATGTAGCCCCCCTTTTCCTCCAGGGAGATCTGGGGGAACTGCTTCCCCCAAGAGAGGGGGAAACCAAGTCTGCCCGCATGGCCCGCAGCCTACCACCCGGCCCCTAGGGCTTGACCCTGAGGCTGTGACTCCTCCCCTGGAGCTCCTTCCCATCCTCCATGCTGTCCCCCACCGCATGGCGACCTTAACTCCCGGGGTGAGATCCCCCCACCTTGACCCAACGATAATGGGCGTGTCCTCCGACGCAGCCGCATGGCCTGGAGCAGGGCCAATCTGAGGGAGCCCCAAAGAGCCTGGCGCCAAGGGCTGAGGAAGTCTGCCCTGCGTGCCACCGGTGGGGGGGGGGTGATCACCCACCATGGCCTGTAGCCGCCCGGCCCAATGCAGGGCCATCTTGATGGTGCCCAAAGAGCATGGCACCGAGGGCCAAGGTGGTCTGCGCCATGCGCCGCCCAGTCAGGGGGGAGGGGGATTGATACCCTGCCACAGCCCATAGCTGCACAGCCTGAAACAGGGCCATCCCACGGGTTCCCCGGAGAGCCCAGCGCCAGGTGCCCCAGAGAGCCCTGGAGCACAGGTGCCCCGGAGAGCCCTGGAGAGCCCAGCGCCGAGGGCTGAGGCAGTCCACCCTGCATGCTGCACCAAGCGGAGCCGCGCCAGGCAAACACCCCCCACCCCGCCCGTAGATCCACCGCCTCCGTGGCTTGGAGCCATGGGGCCCAAAACTGCACCGCCAGCCTGAGCCAAGCACAACATACGCCGCACAGGGATGGTGGGCAAATTCCCCCCTGCCCCTGTGTCAAGCCAGAAGCCAGGCTGAGAGCCTAGGAATCCCTCCCCGGGTCCCCACTCCATGGCTGACACACCCGCTGCTGCCCAGCCCGCATAACTTCCCAGGGTGTGGGGGGTGCGGAGAAGTTCCCTTCGTTTGGCTGCAACGGAGTGCCCAGCTGCCGCCTCCGTCGCTGCCTGGAATCTGGGAGGGCCGTGGCTTAGAACGGCCTTAAATCTCCCAGATTTCTGCCCTTTTCTAGCCAACCACGGCATGTCTGGTCTGCTCCCACTTGATCCACTTCCCATTCTCCCTCCCAGCTGCAAAGGCTGCTGGGAGGGAGACAGCAAGATGGCAGCATCCGTGGTCTCGCCATGCGGCCTCCCCCCTCACTGGCAACAACCCAGTGGGGTGAGGAGGCAGGCCAGGAGGGCTGGATGGAAGGGCAGCCAGCCGGGCTGCAAAATGGCCTACCGGCCAGCGGCAAACCCCCTTACTGAAAACACTGAGGCAAAGAAGGTGTTGAGTAATTCTGCCTTTTCTTTGTCCCCTGTTAGCATTTTGCCACCTTCTCCACATAGTGGTCCTACCATTTCCTTCTTCTTCCTTTTGCTAAGCACATATCCAAAAAACCCCTCTCCATTGACGCCCCCTTGTCGTGCTAGCGGTGGCATAATAGCCACCGGTAGGGTCTCCCATGCCAGAAATGTCAAAACCGAAGGGTCTGACAAAGAGCGTCAAAGTCTGTTCAGCAGTTCACCTACCTGGGAAGCATCATCTCCTCAGATGCTAAGATTGACAAAGAGATCGATCACAGATTAGGAAAGGCACATAGCGCATTTGGAAGACTTTACAAAAGAGTTTGGAGTAATAATCACCTGAGGCGAAGCATAAAAATCAGTGTGTATACAGCAGTGATGGGCAACCTTTTGAGCTTGGTGTGTCAAACTTCGCCAAAAAACTGAGCAATAACTTGGGTCATGTGTCACTTTGAGGAAAAAACATTATTTCATGATATTTATTGTTTAAATAACATAAGTGTATACAGTTGCCCCTCCACATTCGCAGCTTTCACTCTCGCGGTTTTGATTATTTGCAGTTTGCTCAGCAAGCACCCCATTTAAATCAGCTTCTCTCTCTTCCATTCAAGGGAGAGGAGCTGATATAAATGGAGTGCTTGCTGAGCAAGCCAGGCGTTCAACTCCCAGCTCTCCTAGGGCTTGGCTCCATTGTGGGGGAACAGCCAAGCCCCCAAAATGGCCGAGCAGAGTCCCTCCCTCCCGCCCGCCACCTTCCCCAGCCTTTCCAAGGTGGCTCCAGGGCTTCAAAGCCTCGGAAGGCTTATCACCACCACTTACGACTCCTTGAACGCTTCCATCAGCACTGTTTACACACAATCCTAAATATACAATGGACTGACTATGTGACGAATGTTGCTGTCCTTGAACAAGCAGGGATCACCAGCATTGAGGTCATGATATTGAGAACACAGCTGCGCTGGGCAGGGCATGTTTCTAGCATGGAGGACCATCTCCTCCCCAAAATAGTACTCTACGGTGAACTTGCCATGGGTCAGCGTAAGAGGGACACTCCAAAAAAATGATACAAGGACTCCCTGAAACAACACCTCAGGCTCGGCCAAATTGATCACCAACAATGGTCCACCCTGGCCTCACATCGGGAAACATGGAGACACACTATCCACAATGCTGCAGCCTTATTTGAGAACTCAAGCCAAACAAGTCTTGAAGAGAAACGACAACGCAGAAAGAATCACAACCCAAAAACATCACCCAAGGAGACTTTCTGCTGTGCTTTCTGCAACCAGATTTGTTTATCTTGGATTGACCTTTTTAGTTATCAGCGCACTTGCAGAAAGCACAGGATGAGTCCTTCCTGAATCTTCGTTTGTGAAGATAAGCCAGAGAGGGATCCAAAAAAACCCTTTTTATTGTTCTTAACGTCTCTAGCAAGCCTGAGCTAATTCTGCACTTTAGCTTTTCTGACTTTACTCCTACTCACTGGATGTTTCCCACATCCAATCCCCTACCCCTCTTTGTGCCCCAGTGAGTGATCATCAGTAAGGGAGAGAATGTAAATCAGTTTTTCATAAAATGGTTCCCTAATATTTTTAAAGGATTCTCTCCACCCCAAGGACTATTATCAAGACACATTTCAAATTTTAAACTCCTTGTGCTGTAGCCATGCGTGCATCAAACACATTTTCCCTCTTCCCCATAGGAAATTTGCCCCCTTTTTTTTTGTTCTTTCATAATTCAGAAGTGTCCAAATGGATTCAGCTCCAACATTTTTGCAAGAAAAATAATTCTTTGGGCAGCCTCTATTCGGAAAGCTCTGTGCTTCGTTAAAGTGGGGCACCATACAGGAAAGGCTTTCATGCAGCCTTAACTACTGAGTGGTTGTTACTGACGCCAGCAATATTATATGTAGAAATAGAAAATACATACAGCAAAGTGATGCTATGGATTATGGTTCATTTTTGCACAAAGCTAAAATTATATACTACAGACTATCAAGAGAACTCCCTGGTCATACTGATACCTCCAGGAAACTCTGTCCTCATGCTGCAGAAAGGAAACCAAAATAGAGGCTTTGGCAGTCAAGAGTTTTCCTAGCAGCCCACTCATAATGAACCATAGGAAAGGACATGGTGGCCTACTTTTAAGGGGGCCTCCTTGCCAAATCCCCAAAATAAAGAGAGAGAGAGAAATTGGGTGAAATTTGTAACAATCCCTTTAAGCTATGAAAATAGTTTGCTTCACAACATGCTTTCTCTCTTTCATCTGATACTTAATCATAAACAGGACTAATTGAATCCTTTAGCAGCAGAGTAAAAAACAAAACAAAACCATAGGCCCTGGAGGAGTTATCAAGCCTCAAAGTAGTTCCCAATATGACCCAACTCCTCACCAATTACTGAACCATCTTTAGGATTAGGGAAGGAGTGCCTTCACTAGGCCCCCAAGATGGGTTTTCCCAACATTTATTTATAACCCATCTTTTCCCCAAAACTAGAACTTAAGGAGGCTTACAAATATTAAAGCACATATCCATAAAGGTGCATAAGTAAAAGTATACAGAAAGTTATTATTAAAATACTATAAAATGTCCATCCAATAGAATTAAAATATTTAAAAATTTAAAATAAATCTATTAAAAGCCAAAAAGAGAAAACTCAGCAAAACTTCACACTATTAAAAGTAGTTAATTCCTAAAAATTTGTAAGAACAGAAAACATTTCATTTGCTGACAGGACAGCAGTAAGGGAGGCATTCTAGCAAGTTCCAAAGCCTGGGAGTAGCCACCAAGAAGGTCCTCTCCCATATCCCACCAGACATACCTGTGAAGTTGGTGAGAGCAAGAGAAGGGCTTCCCTAAAGATTGTGTAACCTAACCAGGGTCGTGTGGGAAGATATCATTCTTCAGATGTGTTTGAATCCACCCCACAACATCTGCTTCTGATTTCCCATTTGTTTTTCATTAGCAGTATCAGTGACAATCGTAGAATCATAGAATTGGAAAAGAACACAAGAGCAATCCAGTCCAAACCCCTGCCATGAAGGAATAAACATGTGATAAGGAAGGCATAGAATAATATAATGGAGTATTGCCTCTTTTTACAGCTAAGAGTGGCAATAGTGACAATTCTGAGTCAAAATGTCAACAAGGACAATTACTTGGGTGACTGGAAAATTTTGGCTGAATATGGAGGAACAGAGGCAGTACAGAGAGATAGATTCGGGAAACAGTGGTACACGGGACAAGCAAGGTCCCCATGGTTTGTTGGTGAGGTGACCCCAAGGTTGGTTGATGAGGTGAGAAATAATGGTGCCAGGACTGCCTGGCTGAAAGCCACAGAATATAGATAGACTAAGGGTTAGCCCGAGCCATTTTGCTTCTTCAGGCAAAGGAAAAGACTCGCAGGTAGCTGTATACTACTTCAACAATTGCAAAGGGGTAATACGCTGATGGGATGGGTACAGGATATATTGTCAGGGATGATGGGAGTTGTAGCTCTTCACCTCTGGCTCAAACTCACCACCTTGTTATGCAGCAGAGCCAACCAGCTTAGATCAGTGGTTAATGCTTTTCTCCAAAGCAGCAGAGTTTCAGAGAATAGGCTGAAGATCCTGACAAACTCTCCAAGCCTTCTCACTCTTCTCCAGGTGTCTCCAAAACGTCTCCAGGATTCACTCAGGCAACTCAGTAGTTTTATATAAAACCTACTTTATTCTTCTATATAAATATACTATATGGTCAACAAATCACAATCTCTATACACTACACCACCTCTACTCCACCACAATACATTGGCAAACATTACAATTTTATAGCCATTGTTGATCACCACCCACTAATTAGTTTCCACCCAGTGGGTGTGTACTTCCATTCTGATTGGTCCACATAGTTCCACCCATGCTTAAGACCAACCCATGTATTTCAACATTTCACCTTGTACACTTAATGATTCTCAGGTGTTTCCAATCTGCATTCAGTACCTCTGTCCTTGGCTCTCAGGCCTTCTAGATTACATTAGCAGTTTCACCTGTGTTGCTTCATAATTGCTCTTGCTTAGTCATTGTGACTTTCACATACATATTTTATTTCTTTCACTGTATGTCCCATGTTGCATTTTCCTTAACAATCCCCTCCGAAATAAAATATTGTATGTGTCTTACAATGTCATTCCAACCATTTGTGTCAGCCTTTCATGTTTTTCTACTGTCAATGCTTTTGTGAACAAATCTGCTATGTTGTGTTGTGTTTCTATATATCTCAATTCTATTTCACCCTTCTGAACCATGTCTCGCACATTTTGATATCTTACACCAACATATTTTGTTCTGTTCTTCAAACTTTCAGTTTCAGCCATCGCTATGCATGACTGTGAATCTTCCAGAATTTCCACTGGTATCTTGTAACTTTCATTTAAATCATTTAGCAATTGCTTAATCCACTGTACCTCATTTACTATCTCATTCAAAGCAGCGAATTCTGCTTCCGTTGTGCTTAACGCTACATTAGTTTGTTTTCTACTTCTCCATACTATTGGACTTTCACTATATTTAATTATCATTCCTGTAACTGACTTCTTGTCTCCTAATTCTGATGCAAATGAACTGTCTACATAACAATCTAGATCTGAACTATTGTTTCTTATTATCAATTTCCTATCTAAGGTTCCTTTCAAATATCTCAATAAATGTTTTACCGCTGTCCAGTCTTCAATTTTAGGATCATTAACCCTTCTAGACAATACATTTACAGCATAAGAAATGTCTGGTCTGGTATGGCAAGATATGAATTGTAAAGATCCTATTATACTTCTGAAGAAAGTCTTGTCCTCAAACGCTCTAGTTGTTTCCTCAGACACAAAACCAGTTGTCATTGGAGCTCTTACTATTTTTGCATTCTGTAATCCACACTTTTCAATCAGTCTTTCAATTTTATTTCTCTGACTTAATAAACAATGTCCTTCTTCTGTCCATTCAACGCAAATACCTAAATAAGACTTCAATACACCTAAGTCCTTCAAAACAAACTTCTTAGACAATTCTCTTTTTACTGACTCAATTTCCTGTTTTGACTTTGCTGCTACGCACAAATCATCTACATAAATCACTAATACTATGTCTCCTTTTGTATAAACACAAGCATCTGCAATGCTCCTCTTGTAACCTAGCTTAACTAGCTCATCATTGATGCACAGATTCCACGCTCTGGCACTTTGCTTTAAACCATACAACGCTTTCTTTAATTTATATACTCTCTGACTACCATTTTCTTCGAAACCTTGTGGCTGTTCCATAAATATTTCTTCATCCAGAACCGCATTCAAGTAAGCTGTCTCAAAATCAAAATGTTCTACAACTAAATTCCTTTTTACTGCTACAGCTAGAACCATTCTCAGACTTTCTGGCTTTGCAGTTGGAGAATATGTCTTATCATAGTTCTCATACTGCTGTTGTGCAAAACCCTTAGCCACTAACCTAGCTTTATATTTGATACTTCCATTTGGCATTTCTTTCCTTTTGTATACCCATTTACAACCAATTACTTTCTTGTCTTTGGGTCTGTCAACAATTTCAAAAACATCTTTATTTACCAGGCAACCAAACTCATTATCCATTGCATCAAACCATCTTTCCTGTTCTTCACTAGAATAACTTTCCAATTCTTCAAAACTTTCAGGCTCTTCTACTGCTAAACAAGCTCTTGCCTTTGTCACAACAAACCTATCTGGAGGCTTTCTAACTCTATGACTACGCCTGGGAATAAAATCTGCTGTTCTGTCTCTTTCATCCTCACTTTCTCTACTGGGAGTTGTAGTTCTATGACTAAATCTCTTGTCTTCAGTCATTCGAGTAGTAGTAGGCCTAGATGCTATCCCATCATCGGAAGAACTACCACTGCTGCTAGGTGATGCTTCCTGCTTAACTGAAACCCCTCCGTTTCCTGAGGTTGGTTCAGTTTGTGCTTCTGGCTCATTTGAACTCCCTAACCTCAAAAACACTTCTTTATTGGCATGCAGTTTGTCCCAACCAGCATGTCTCTCAAAATTTGCAGACCTAGAATACTGCACTTGTTTTCCTCCCAAATGAAACTTGTAGCTATTTCCAGAATACCCCAAAAACCTAAGCCTTTTGCTTTTGGGTTCTCCTTTCCTCCTGAAACAAGCAGGTGTGTAAACATGAGCAAATTGTCCAAAAACCCTTAAGTACTTGTAATTTGGCATTCTCCCATACAATACCCTGTAGGGAATGTCTTCAATTTCTGAATGATACAATCTGTTACTGATATGTATTGCAGTCAAAGTTGCTTCTGCCCAAAAACTATCTTTCACCCCTGCATCTGCCATCATACAAGCAGTAATTCTTTTTATATCTTGTATTTTCTTCTCTGCTAACCCATCCTCACTAGGACAAGCAGGGTTTGTAGTTTCATGCCTTATTCCCACCTTTTGAAACCAGTTAAACAATTGATTATTTAAAAATTCTCCTCCTCTATCAGTAATGATGGTGCCTACTCTGTTATCAAATTGTCTTTCCACCATTCTTACCCATGCTTTTAAACTTTGCCCAGCGTCAGATTTGTTTTTCATTATTCTCACAAATGCAAACCTTGTATACCTATCAACAATTACTAGGAAATACTTGCTTCCCCCTAAGGACAAGCAATTAGCTTGGGCGACATCTGCATGTACATACTGAAATGGTCTTTGAGCAATTCTTTTTGTTTTCTTAGCTACTGGAAAAGCTCTGACCTTTACCTGTTGACATACCGTACAATCTAAGTGGTTTTCGCATTCAGTAACTTTTAAATCTGGACACATCCTGATTAAATTCTTTAAACATTTGAAGCTCGCATGGCCGAATTTTCTGTGAAGCTCGTGTATGCAGTCTTTGTGGATTGGAATATTTTCTATGTTATTAGCTTCTTCAACCCTGTAGCTATCAATATTGTCCTCCAAATAATAAAGTTTGTCCTTTTTCAAACCTATGCCACGCAATTCCCCATTCAGTTTTATCTTACACATGTTCTTTTCAAAGATGACTGTGTAGTCTCTTTCTGTTAATCTGCTTACTGATAACAAATTATTTTCTAACTCCTTTACATGTAAGACATCATTAAAATTCTCTTTTAGCCCTGGAATGTACACAGTACCCATTTGATTTACAGTACTTAGCTCTTTCCCGTCAGCCAAAACTACAGTATTTACATTAGCTGATTTTCTATTACTTATTAAATTTATATCATTACACATTGAAGATGAGGCTCCTGAATCAACTAGCCATTTAGAATTTGCATTTTGTTTTTCCTTAATCATGGTTGCAACCCCCTTTTTATTACCACTGTCCCTCAAAAATGGAGGTCTGGACTGTTTTTGATACTGCCGTGGCTGCCATCTGCTCTCTGCTTGCTTGCGTCTCTCAGCTGCAAAATGTTTACAATGTCTCTGCAGGTGACCAATCTTCTTACAATAAAAGCACCTCCGTTGCTCCCTTGTAGAGGCTGCTTCCTCCTGTGTTCGCCAGTCAGGAGTTGTTCGTTGTTTTGGCACAGTCTTTAAACTTGCTGAGTCACCCTGCTCAGACATTCTTCTCTGGTTCTCTTCCAGTATTCTGGCCACAATTAAGTCTCTATTAAGCTCAGTTTCCTGCAGGTTTTGCAGGCTGTTCGTTATATTGTCCCACGAAGAGTCTAGCGATTCTATTAAAATGTAGCATTGCTGCTCTTTGCTAATTTGCACTCCCCTCAGTTCAGCTTGCACAAACAAATCTTGCATTATTTTTAAATGTTCTATCACACACTGCCCTTTAGCCATCTTTTGCCTGTATATTCTTTTAGACCATAGCATTTTTGCAAAAGCAGTTGAAGGAGTGTGTAATCTCTGCAAGGTATCCCACACATCCTTGGCGGACGTTTTATCTCTGACGTCATTAATTAAGTCTTCTTCAAGCATGAGATAAAGACAGGCTTTTGCTTTACTATCTCTCTCTTTAGTGGCTTCATCAGCATCAGCTGCCAGCCCTGTTTCAACTGTTGACCACAGACCTTCCTTTACTAGTAGAGATTGGGCATAAATCTTCCAGGTAGAGTAGTTGTTTCTATTTAATTTACTAAACTTTAGAAATTCCATCTTGATTTGTGCAGTGACTCAATTTGACACAGTCCTTCTGAGTATGCACAGCCAACCCGTCTGGGCTTAAGCAAAACACAAAATGATTTACTCACGAGGCTTATCAGTGCAGCACAAACAACTTGCTCTGATCTGTCGTCCACAAAGCTTTCTTCCACTTTCTGGAACTTTCAGCTTCTGTGGATGCTGGGTGCTCTAGTAACTGGGCCCATAACCCTTGTCAGGGATGATGGGAGTTGTAGCTCTTCACCTCTGGCTCAAACTCACCACCTTGTTATGCAGCAGAGCCAACCAGCTTAGATCAGTGGTTAATGCTTTTCTCCAAAGCAGCAGAGTTTCAGAGAATAGGCTGAAGATCCTGACAAACTCTCCAAGCCTTCTCACTCTTCTCCAGGTGTCTCCAAAACGTCTCCAGGATTCACTCAGGCAACTCAGTAGTTTTATATAAAACCTACTTTATTCTTCTATATAAATATACTATATGGTCAACAAATCACAATCTCTATACACTACACCACCTCTACTCCACCACAATACATTGGCAAACATTACAATTTTATAGCCATTGTTGATCACCACCCACTAATTAGTTTCCACCCAGTGGGTGTGTACTTCCATTCTGATTGGTCCACATAGTTCCACCCATGCTTAAGACCAACCCATGTATTTCAACATTTCACCTTGTACACTTAATGATTCTCAGGTGTTTCCAATCTGCATTCAGTACCTCTGTCCTTGGCTCTCAGGCCTTCTAGATTACATTAGCAGTTTCACCTGTGTTGCTTCATAATTGCTCTTGCTTAGTCATTGTGACTTTCACATACATATTTTATTTCTTTCACTGTATGTCCCATGTTGCATTTTCCTTAACATATATAAGACTGTGTGGCATACACAGCTCTGTCCTCTATCAGAGGAAAATGGATAGAAGAATGACTTGATGTTGCCAGTGCTGACTCATCCCAGCACCAACCTCCTCTGTTTATTGCCTCACTCACTTGATAATGGCAGGAAACAACGTAGCTATAACTTTCCCTGCCTGTACCTTTCCCTACCATGTAATCCACAGCCTACCCCTGCTTGCATAAATCTATAAACCAGATCTACTCATTTTCTTCTTCCCTAGGAGCAGGTTTTTAACAGAGCTAAATGGCTTAAATATCCTAAAGATACCAGATCCTGTCTCATCTTAGAAGCTAAACAGAGTCAGCCCTGATTAGTAATTGGATAGGAGACTGACAATAAATATCAGGTGCAGTAGGTTATATTTTAGAGGAAGAAACTGTCAGAACCACCTCTGAGTACTCCTTGTCTATCTAAACCCTATGAAATTTGGCAGGCAACTTGAACGCACATATACACACACAATGGGTCTTATGTGGCAGATTCAGGGATAGCTCAAAATGTTTTTTTGGGAGGTGAATCCCTTTGCCTTTCAGCTCAGTTCAGCTCAGAAGGGGAAAAACTGAGTGTGGACAAATACCAATAATAATTGTCAATCAAAAATTTTAAGAAATCCAGCCCTTTAAAACTGTGAGTCCTGTCTCCCTTACATTACTCCTGGTGATGTTAGCACTCCAAGAAAACTAGCTGCCTATGACTATGGTCCAAAATGAAATATCATGCCAGCATCTAAAGGTGCTTCAGGCCAAGCACAAATTACTAGAAGGATTTGAAGACCAGTGGCAGATTCAAGGCTGGGCACTTGGCTCTGTCTGGAAGTATCAGATGCTTTGATGTAGATGTCATTGTCATAAAGTTTTTAACATTTACATTTGTTTTGGTAAATGCACTAAGAAAAAGATCTTGGAAATAGATAGACAGATATGGAAACGCATCAGATGCTAACCGCTGAAAGAGAAATGCTAGCTTAATGATTTAATTTCTTATTTTAGCTGGATTTATGTCACTCTATGACCATAATAATTCTTTAACTGATTGACACCATGATCCATCTTTAGACCTGCTGTCCTTCAGCAACCACACAATTACAGTACTGTAACATCACATTCATGCGCAGCAAAGAATCTATTGCGTCCATCAAGGTTCAGAATTCATGTAAAAGACACCATGACCATATATATGCATGTCTTTGCTTTGAATGAGCTAAAAAAGAAAGACATTTCCACAAGCTTTAATTTAAATGTTGACATTCTTTTAATGCCTAAAATTACTCAGAGCAGCCTTTCTGATAATGCACAATGCAGCATAATAATTAGAAACAAGAAGCAAAGTCAATGCTCATGTTACAAACCTGCAGCTGCAAAGAAGCAAATCATATCCTTTGTGGCCAGAATAATTTTTTGGTCTGTTTTTCTCCAGACAATGGCTGCTTGTTTTGCTAGAGCACAGAAGCTCACAAGGGGAGGCCAAGATCAGGGCTGAAATGGAAAGAGGGATTAGAGGATAAATGCCCTCAAATACTGGGTCTGCTAGGTCAAGTAGTCTGATGGATAGCAAAACCTTTCAGTGAAACCTCTTAGTAGATTGACTAGGATATCATAAGCCTATAAGCCTTGATGAGAATCATAGGATGCATAGGCCATATCATTCTAATAACCTTAGGACCTTTATTAAGTCAGTTCCTCTTGACAGCCTAGATCAACAACAGGGAGGTGTGAGTTGGTGGCAGGATGTAGAATACCAGACTCCCCTTGCCCCCTCCCACACAGAGCCCCCACCCCACCTCTTTGTTCTCTCTCACTGACACAGACTCATATGCATATACCCCATATGCATATATCCCATACTTGCACAAATACCCCACACAAACTTGATGACGGAAGAATGGGAACAAGAGGTTGCATATATAGTGGGCCCGCCATATCCACAGATTCTGCATTCATGGATTCCTCCATCCATGGCTTGAAAATATTCCAAAAGGAAAAAAAAAATCCAAAAAGTAAACCTTGATTTTGTCATTTTATATAAGGGACACCATTTTATTATGCCATTGTATATAATGGGACTTGAGCATCCATGGATTTTGGTATCCATGGGGGTCCAAGAACCAAACTGCAGCAGATACCAAAGATCCATTGTATAATATATATATATTAGAACCTAAACTGAGCATTGCCATTAAGACAGATATTCATAGAGTTAACAGTCTAGAAAATTCATACAATATTCACTTTCCCAAAAGGGTAGCCATGGTGCAGAAACAACAAAAAGTCCTGTGACACCTTAATGGCTAACACATTAATTACAGCATGTTGTTTTGTGAACTTTATCAATCAGTTACCTCATCAGTCCTTCCAAAAAGATTTGTGTTGACTTGAGAAATGTTCTACTGAAGATCTATTGTTTAGATACCTATAAATAAATGAGTCGAATTATGTCTAATAGCCAAACAAAACCACATTAACATGTTCCTTGCTGAAACTTTGTGCCTCATACACAGACATCTTCATGGCCATGGTGTCAGCAACATTCCCTTCTGTTCATATTCATAAATGCCCTCCACTTCTCTCCAATCAGTTCTCTTCCCCTGTCGCAATCACTTCTCTATTGTGTTTGTTTCCATCAAAACTGTGCTCTTCCACAAAGTATGTGGTGTTCTTTCAAAGATGGTTTTCAGTCCTGTTGGCTTCCTAATAAATCAAATACATAATTGTGACTCTCTTCTGATTCTTCTGCATACTCCGATATTTGGTTTATATTTTTGAACTTTAGGTTCTGGATGAAACAGTCAATATCATAAACAAAGGCTTTAGGCCATATCTACATGCACACCTTGTTTAATTCTTCTGAACATTTTTGCTAGATCCATATTATCCCTTGATGTCTTGAAGCTACCTTTTATAAGCATTGCACAACTGCATATGTATCCATGACTATATATTGTCTCACAAAAACACCCTTCCTTTGCTGAGGGCTGTGTCTGGTCACATTGATTATAGGTGGGTAAGGATTTTGTTTGATTCATTTTTTTCTGATCAGAACATGCCAAAATTCACACATTTCTTCAGATGATAGAACTTGAGATTTTAAAAAAAAACAAATGTAAAATAAAACAAAACTGGCTGATTTGCCATTCAAGAAGAAAGATTTTGAATGTTCCCCTCTTAAAAGTCTGACTTTGAATCTCTGTGTATTCAGCCATATTTATAGTTTTGAATTAAGGATGTCACCTTATTTCCTTGAACATTTCTTAATAAAGCTACATAAGAACCAAGAACAGCATAGACTTCTCCATGCTGGAAATAGTTATATTACTGGATTTTGCTAGCTCAAGTGGGTGAGATTCTGTTTGGCTCCTTTTATTTACCAATATGTGAATATTTCTTTATGAATTTATTTCAAACAACTTCAGATAGTTTTTTTTAAAAAATCAAGATGTGAGAAAGCAAACATGACAGATTCATCCATCCCTCACTGTGATAAGTACAGCACTGGACCTGTACAAAACAAGTGTAAAAAATGAAAAAGCAATAAAGTTTAACTTTCTTCCCAGCCTACTTACACAAGAGTTCAAGATGAAAACTGTCACCCATTAGACTTTCATGCAGTAAAAGCAGAGCTGTCCCTTACTGTATATTTATAAGTCTGCTAACAATAGTAGCATTCGTGCATATACCTCAAATAATCTGAAACCAGCTGTTGCAAAGTGTGAACATGTTCACCTAACAATCCATGTCATAGAGCCATTTACACATTTAGCAGTTGGAGAATTGAAAGAAAGCAAGTGTTAATGAGCACAAAAACAATTCTAAGCATTTCAGAAAGTCTGCATAATGTGGAAGAGAAGATGCAGCTGAGAGCTTGTTCACAATTTTTCACACTTTGTGGTGTAAAACTGTGGGTTTTCATGCCACCATAAATATAAAACATGTGAACAAGTCACAGCAGGCCAAAAACTAACAGGCCAAGATATTTCATTATCTAACCTGGAAACTTCTTCCTAATCCCAGAGATTACTTGAGAGAAAAGAACATGCTCTCAATTCATGCTGAAATAAAATGTTTTCTTACTTGGTTCTATAGCTATATTTCAGTCTTCATCTATGAAACTCAAATTAGGACATGGGGTTTTCAAGCAAACTTCCATCCAAGGTGATATTCATATTCAGATCTATTTAGCTGATGCATCATGTGTTGCAAGGCGACTTTGTACTACTGAGGCTCACTCTGACTTCACTTGATCATGAGTTCAGAAGAGGGCAATGAAGAGGGTGAGAGTTATGAGGAAGTCCTCTGAGAGATGATTGATGTTAGTCTTGAGAGGATAAGTGTGTGTGGGGGGGGACATGATAGTGCTCTAGAAATATGGAAAGGCTGTCACATGGAAGAGTGCAAAGACTTATTCTTTACTTCTTCAGGGGGTAGCACTAAATCAAATGGGTTAAAGATATAGAATTGTCCTAATGACCTGGCACAAAGAACAGATCAAGAATAGAATTAATTACCTGGGGGTCTCCAAAGCAAAGGTTAGATGGATAGTCGTTTGTTAGGGATTATCTGGTTCTGAATTTCCTGCACTGAGCAGGAGTTTATACTAAATAGCATACAAAACTCTTCCAACTGTGTGACGAGAAATGGCTTTCAAAAGAGTTTCCAGGCATAAATTCAGGATTAAGAAAAGACTGAAGATCTGATCATGAGACAAACATTTGGCTGGAACCCTATTGGTCTCATACACTTGTGTAAGTTCCCTGACACAGTCACTTGTACTTTTGGGGCCATTGTGTAATAAACATTTTCAGTTCATGGTTGTAAATGTGAAGCTCCACAAGAGTAGCAATTTAGTAAATCCAACTGTTACTCCAAAGAAGAATAGAGCCATCAAATCAATTGGATCTACCTACATATTGACTCATCATTCAACAATTCATTCAATGGATCTACTTTAGTCAGGATTAACCAGCAGGACCCCAGCCATGAAGTTATGCAATCTTGGATGGTACATAATTATTTGTCAGTGCCTTCAGAGCCACAGTATTCACTGGGATAGCAGAAATAGTCACCATGTATTCCTAAAATGCACAACGGAAGAAGAAGCAGACACGTTGGCAGATACATAATTGGTTGTAAAATGTCAACAAAAGAGTAGTATAGCCACCATGTAACCATGTGAGTGTAGGTTTACACTACACAGACGCAACACAGGATCTCAACCATAATGTTCTAAAGCAGTGGATCTTAACCTTTTCTTTACCAAGGACCCCCTTTAAATATCTTTTGTTGCCGGACACCCCCAAGACTTAACTCAAGATTTTAAACAACAAGAAAAGAACACTGAACCATTACCAATTACACTGCCCATTAAACCTTCCCTCAGAGGCGCTTCTTCTGGTTAGTTTGCAGCTGGAGTGGAATGAATAGCAACACTCAGTCCTAGCCAGCCAGCCAGCCACCCTTTGCCTTGGCTACTGTCACATGGCTGCTACTCTGTGGGAAGAAGGTAGGTTGAGCAGCTGTCAAGCCATCAAGCCTTTGCAGACCCCCTGTGAGGACATCACAGCCCCCTGGGGGTCCATGGAGCACAGGTTAAGAGCCACTCTTCTAAAGCATCTTGTCAGGGTAGAGTTTCTCATCTCTTGTCCCATCTGTCCAGTCATCTCCTGGACCAAACTTTGATCCCCCCTGGGTCTTCATATTTTTGAGCACACATCAGTCTCATCAAGCTTTTGTCTGCATTCATAAGAACCAGAAACTTTTATGCAAATATAAAATCAGTCTCTCACAGTCCTGTTTTCCTTTGAGCTTTATGGAGGGAAATGCTGATAGTGAAGTATACAACAACATCTGCAGAGCTAGCAAGTAGGTAGCAGAGATGCAAGCATGGTTTGAGTTATCTGCATTTTTTTTAATAGAAGCTAGACCAAATATTTGCTTTATATGCAGTATGTAAAATATATGTGACAACAGCAGATACGGCAAGTATTAGAGGGCTGGAAAATGTTCTGTGATCACTGGAAATGTATGGTATGTGTATATATGGGCTGTGAGATGTCTTCAGAGAAATACAGAACGTACAGCCAAACTGTGGTCAGTGTTAGGTTTTGGGGCTTTTTTCTCCAAGGCCTTCCATGTTGTACACTCCATTTATTATGTTGACTTGTAGGTTACTATTTTTATATTTCTGAATAACCTAACAGCAAGATTGCCAGCAGATGGAAGTGCAATGGAAGGTTCATGAGTTTTGAATAGTAGCATCTTCCATTCCACTGGGCTTCTGCTCTCCAGCTGCTGTCTCTGTGTATAGACAATGAATCATTTCCCCCAAAATTAAACAACATATCTGAAGAAACCACAATCTGTTATTGTCTCTGTTTAGTTATTTATCAGGGGAATGGACCAATCCAAGACCATGGTTTCAGAACAGAAGCCAGTGGAATTAAAATTCACAGACACACACAAAATGAGATTGCTAACTATCCTATAAAATATAGTATTAGGGTCATGCAAGGCCTCGAGCTAAGAGGGAATTAGAACAACCCTATTAATAACCTAAAATTCAGATAAAGTTTGTGCCTGGATTGATAATAAAAAAGGGGTTGTTAAAATTCCAGGTTCCTGAAGTCATTACTATTTTAATCTGATATATGGAAATCCATGCATGGTTTAGTTCCAGAATCAACAAGGGTAGAGGGCAAGCCATAGGTCAATCTTGGAATAAGCATGGTATGAGCTGAGGCTATGAATTGAAACCTTTTTTTTTCCTGGGAAAACAAATTTATGAAAATAATATATAACCAGTGTGGTGTACTGGTTAGTGTATTAAATTAGGAATTGGGATATACACATTCAAATTTTCACTGATCTGTGAAACTCACTGGGTGACTTTGGGGAAGTCATTTTCTGTCTGAGACTTTCCTCAAAGGGTTGTTGTAAGGATAAGATGGGAAGGAAGAAAACCATGTACACTGTTTTGAGCTAGGAGAAGGAAGAGTTGGTGTATAAATGTAAGCAATAAATAAATAATGCATAAAATAAATTATATCTGATTAAACAGACATTTGAAAAGCTGAAGAAAGCAGAAATGTTGATATTTCAGCATCCAATGACTTCTGATTTAATATTATCAGATCAGCAGCCTGTACTCTATGGGCTTAATTGTACTACATCATTTCCCACCAGTTTTTAAGTATTCCAAGAAAGACAAGATTTTTATTCTTTCTTTCAATTG
Organism: Gambelia wislizenii; assembly: GCA_030847615.1. Taxonomy (NCBI): domain Eukaryota; kingdom Metazoa; phylum Chordata; class Lepidosauria; order Squamata; family Crotaphytidae; genus Gambelia; species Gambelia wislizenii. The sequence goes on from JAUMIR010000004.1 coordinate 42,067,984, forward strand.
TGTTGTGCAAGCAATGAAAAAATGGGAACCTGTGCTAGTGATGTGAACCCATAATGAGGTTATGAGGGAGTAATTTGATGTCAACATTATTTGTATCTAAAAGATGGATAATTTTGTTCTACTAAGACTTGGCAGAAGCATTTTTTTTTTCATAGTATCCAATACCTCCACAAAAATTATGGGCCATGAGAGGTCACCACTCTGACACATTCTACGTTGCCATCATCCTGTGGAAAAAATGTTCAAATGAATGTTTTATATTTTTGAGTTTGCAAAGAGTCACACAAAACTTGGTACTTTTCTATTTATAATAAGGGTCAGTATAAGGATAGTCCTACATCTGGCTTTCAGTGGTACCTAGACAGACACTTGTTCCTAATCATAAATTGGATATACCTCTTTGTACATGGACCGCTCTGTATGTGAGGCAAATCCAAGAACAAAAGAAGCAAATTCAAAATTGTTTGTACAAAATTACTGTCACAATATCTGGCAAGCAATGAAAAGAAGTCATGTTTTGGGTTTAAAATCACATCTTATCGAGGCATATTTTTAATTTGGTCCACATGGTCAGTCTAGCTATGCCACAGGGGATTGCATTTGATGCTGGACCAGGAGGAGAGACAGAGGTGATGGCTGGGACACATGTGCCTTGGCATGAAGAGCTGGGGAGGAGCAAGAGCCTATTTAGGGCCTTGCTGCCCCAACTCCCCCTCTCTTCATTGTTTGACCCACCCATCCCCCACTGAATCAGGGCCTACTGAATTCCCAAGGCTATCATTTCTGGGCCAGGTGGACATTTTTCAGGGCCAAGTGGACATTTTTCCCCCTTTTACCTGGGGTCTTTTTGTCTACCCCTCACTGTGGATGTGGACTTGACAATTGGCTTTGGGTGGTGTCTTAAATAGGCAGTCACTTGGCAGAGAAAGGGGGAGATTGCTGAGCACCTTGGCACCTCCCCCTTTTGGTTGTAAAGGGGGATCTGGAACTGCCCCTTTACATCCTGAAAGCTGAAGGATGGAGAAAGGGACCTTCTTTGGGGCTGGCCTGAGGGATAAACCCTCTCCTTAAGTCCTGTGACTTAGGGGAGGGTCTTTTGGGTTGGGCTTCCAGATATGGACTGACTAGGGAGCAACCCAGTTTATGGGTTCTCCCTGGAGTTCAGGTGTTTTTGCCTTAAACGTTTAATAAAGTGGCCCTATTTTAACCCAATGTATGTGTCTGTTCAGGTGTTTTTGCCTTAAACGTTTAATAAAGTGGCCCTATTTTAACCCAATGTATGTGTCTGCCTCATCTGTTGTTGTTTTTTCACCACTCTACACAACTCTACTCTTTCTTGTCAGGATAAAAAAAAGCTCCCTGGGAAACAATGCAGAAAAATCCTCTTACCTATTTTGTAGTCTTGGCTCATTCCCCCTCCCTGATTTTCTTTTAAAGTGGGGGGGACAGCAAGAAAGTTCATAACATTCCACCCCGAAGGCAAAAGGGTTTTTCCAATGTAAATTTCTTTTGGTCACTGCAATATGAACAGAATCTTGGCTGGCCCTCTATTGCATCAGTTTTCATATTTTCTTTGCCTGCCTGGCTATTTGTCATTTTCCAATAATCCTATGCCCTGGAGATACTCATGCTTAGTGAATGGGCTTGCCCCATCACCCTGCCCTGCAAACATAATAATAATGTTGTGCTTTAAAAAAAAATCTGTTCATCAGTGCTGATCGGATAAAAAGATAAGAGATCTCCAATACATGTATAGTAACTCTGAATTGGGGCAAAGACATGTTTGAGATCATGAAGCCCATAATTTTCCTATGGGGAAAAAATACAGACATCTCCCCACCTCATCCCAAGATGGTAGCAATTAAAAAAAAACGCATACAAATAATCCTAAATAATGCATTCACAAAGCAAAATATTTTACATTACCATATAAGGTCACAGATACAGAATCTCTGGGAGTTTTCCTTTCTTCTCAATAAATGCATTGCCTGTCACTAATAAATTCATGATATTAAATTTGTTGTCAGTTTCTGTTAACTTGTTTTCATTTCCAGAAATGTAGACAGACAGACTGACCACAACCAGAATTCTTCCTCCAGCGCCTGATCCCAATTTGCTTAAGCCTCTTGCTGAAGTCATCATTTGGACAGTTCTCAAGTGACCCTATGCTGGGATCACATGGGGGGAGGGAATGAAAGCACAACACATTGCAGCTAGCCAGCAGCTTCCTTCAGATTCAAAACCAAAAGGCTTAGAAATCCAGGGGAGACCTGCCTTTACTATTCACCTGTAGTTCTTGTGTAGTATTTAAGTGTGCAAAACCAGCCATAAAAGCTGGCAACAGTTGCAGTAGTAGATGACAACACTATCTCTTCCTGCTCTCTCTTCCCCCTCACACAGAAACATTCACTGATTCTGACACAATGAAAAGTCACTTACTTGAGAATAAGACCCAGGGCCTAAGTCAAACTCAGTCTGACTTAGTCTTGACTAAAAGTTTTACATGCTGTAAAAAAACCCTAATATATAAATTACTGTGGTGTGCTTATCAAAGTACCCACTGTTGTTAGGACCATGTGTCATTCACACAACAGGTTGTGGGGGGGGGGACTGGGGGTATAGAATTCTGCTCAAGGTTTCCAAGCATGTCTTATGAGATGCCAAAGTCCATTTCCAAGTCTGAAGAGAAAGCATTTTATTTCACGCTCTGCTGAGACATTTTTATTTAATTTAATTTCCATCTAGAAATCATAGAATCATAGGGTTGGGAAAAGACCACAAGGCCATCTAGTCCAACCCCCTGGCATGCAGGAATACACAATAAAATCATTCCTGACAGATGGCCATCCAGCCTCTGTTTAAAAACCTCCAAAGAAGGAGACTCCACCACACTATGAAGCAGTGTATTCCACTGCTGAACAGCTCTTACTGTTATACTGTCAATTAATTATTAGTTCTGCTCAACCCTGATGGTTCCATGGTCAAAAAGACATTTTAGTGAAGGATTCAAAGTATGACTTAACAGTTTTCTTCCTGACTGAAAGAAAAGTTTCCAGGGTGAGGATCACAAAATTGACTTCCCCCTGCACCCTAGGGCAAGGAGAATATTTTTAATGGGGAAAAAAATCCCCACAAAAAAGGTTTTAAAAATGTCTAAGTAGGGCACAGTAGGGGTATAGCCCTTTCAAGGTCCCATATGTGGACCCCAGCAGTTTCCCAGCCCTGTTCTATATGCAAGGGGGAAGTAAGAAGCAACGCAAGCTCTACTTTCAGCCATTTTAGAATGTTGCAAAGAAGAGATTCTAAAATCTAGAAGCCATTTATCTCCACATTTAGAAGGTACTGAGACTAGGAAATGGTCTATGCAAAGCTTGCACAACCATACCCCTCCCATCTTAACAGGTAGAGCTTAGCAGAGCTTGGCAGGTTACTTTTAAGAAGTAATTAATTACACTTGTAAACACATTTACAAAAATAACATTATAGTTACATTTGTAAAAAGAAACACTTTACTTTCTTCTTCCTTGGGAATGTTTTCAAAATTCTAAAATTCTCAGTAATTCCAAAATAATTAACTTTTAGTTACTTTCAAAGAAAGAAAGAAAAGAATGCTACAAGCTGTTGGCCTGCAGTACAAAACACACTCACCCATCTTCTTTCATGAGGCATCAACAGGAAGTACAACAGGAACCATCATTCAAATCATGAGATTTTCCTCCACCACATTTAGTAAGGACACTCTTTCAACCCCTATAACTAAACAAATAACTAAACGTTAAAATTACACTGCAAAAACTTCTTGGGTCCCATTGTGAGAGAACGACAGGATATAAATCAATCAAATAAATAAAAAAAGGAGCAAAGCTATCCCTCATTAAGTTGCTGCCATAATATATTTTTGTTATGTCTTGGTTTTTACACAAAGGAATTGCTAAAGGGATCTTGTAACACATTTGAAACTAACTCAGAGAAAGATATTGGTAGCATAAGCTTTCATAGGCCCTGTCTATATGATTTTTTTTAAAAACCCGTTTGGGGGGTAAAAAATACGAATAGGCAGTCATTCAAATATGTACAATCTGCCTACACAATTTTTTACCCCCCCCCAAACTCTGTATGACCCCCCTTGCCCACCTGGCTGTAGCGAGTGATCCAAGCGTTGGTTTTAAATCTCCCACCACTTTTTTTTATTATTATTTAAAAAGGTGCCTGTTATGTGAACATTCGGTTTTCCATATTTACAAAAATAAAATAAAAGGGAATAAATGTAAAATTTACGGATTTACCAGACTCTCGCTTAGCTGGCAATCCAACATGGTGGCTGCTCCCAATTCCCCTCCTTGATAGCCCTGCCCCCTCTGCTTGGCCAGCCAATCAGATTACACTGCCTGTTCGTGTGTGTGCGAACGGGGGGTACAGATGATCAACCATTTGAACGGCTGTGCGGATTTAGCTCAAGATCCGCTAATCTTCCTGAACACCGAATCCACATAGTTTACGGGGGATTCGCTAGCACCCCCTTCTGAATGACACGTATGCATCTGAACGTTCATGTGTACGGATGATTGATCTTTCAAACGGCATACGTATACATTTTTTTACCATATAGACACCCCTGTAGATTTCAGTCTACTTCACCAGATGCATGGAGTGAAGAAGTTATGCGTGAAGTTATGAGTAACTAGTTCATTTTAACTACATGCTTCTGAGTTCTGACTCTATTAATGCAAAGAGAATGTCTGAAGAGGACTATTTTCTTCCAGAAAAGGGGAGATGGTACACAGTATCTATCTGAGCCATATTGTCCATTTTACAGAACAGAAAAGATTGTGGTTTTGTGTGCTGGGTGCTAGAATCTGGTACATGACCCTAGAAAACCCCAGGGAACATATTATTCTTGATTTCTAAAATATGAATTTGGTATTCCCTTTTTGAACCTTGCCAGGCACTTTTTGGTGACTTATGAATCTTAACCAGTGGTTATACCAATGTAAGCAATCTTTTTTTTTTTTTTTGCATCTTGTGCATGGAGATATCTTATATCTTCTTATGCAACAATATGAAAATGCAACAGCTGCCAAATGCTACTGAGTTGCAGCTCTGCCCCTACAACTGAAATGGTCACTGATTTGTCAGAGTTGTACTGGGATAGCTCTGTCATCCTGCCATTCTCCTCTTGGAGCTCCATGATGGAGGTTTTTCATCATGTGTTTCTCCCCACCCCCACCACACAACTATAGGTGAGCTCTCCACAGTTCTTTCCATTTGAACAAAATGGAGCCTTCTTCTTTTATTTGACCCTAGAAAGAATTTCCAACTACCCATATTTAGGAAAGATTGCCTTCAGATTGCATCCATCACCTGCCTTTCAGTCTTTTCTCAGTGCTATGATTTCACTACGGCTTTTGCTCTGAGTCTGACAACAAAGCTCTAAGGAATCCCCACTCAGCCAAGAATAATACCCATAAAAATAAAGACATTATTAAAGCCAGATTACAACTGATCTGAAACTGCAGTAAGTGTAATGTGACTCAAATAAAAATCCCAAGGGAGCTGGAGACAGAAGAGGAGGAAATCTCTCACTTTCAAAGTTCTGGACCCCAAACTGCTCCTGAGTTGGTGCAGATAATCCATCAGACAACCACAGAAAGGAATGCCTCCCCCATTCCAGATGCAGCTGTATCTTGTCCCAGTCTGTCTTTCCACTGCATTGCAATTGTAACCACATCAAGACACAGGGGATAGAAATTAAAATATGACCTTCATTTAGGCTGAGCAGGTTGGAAATATTCCCTGTCTGTGTCTATACGCTTAAATATACACATATATTTTGTCATCAGGTAGGCTTCTTTTTTTTTTTTTTCAAAAAAAAGTCACAGTAGTTTCTATCCAGGGCATTTACAGAAGGATGAAGCTTTTGTATGTCTTTCAGTATGGCCCAGTCACACCAACTAATGAAAGCCTGAGGACTGACATAGATGGCTTTTGGTAGGCATTTTGATGAAAGTAAAAGAGTGATAGCTGGTGAATTCCATGTCACTGGGTGGATGAGTCTGCTCTGGGTTTTAGTCTAAACTCTAAAAGAGCTGGCCAAGGTACTGATTCAGCATCTTGGATAGCTCCGTAAAGTTGAGACATGTTCATTACTTGAGGAGGATGGAGACTGGGGGGTCCATGCATTCCATTAACTCTAATTTCTAAAATGCTTCTGCAGTTTTAGTCATATCTCATGCATGCACACAGCTCCATGGTAGCCCACACTGTTTCAGTTCCAAAGTCATATGTAGCCCATCAAGACCATATCCCCTCATCACCGTTACACCGAGACATACACCCTGTGAGAGCAAGACTGAGGGTGTGCATTATGGCAAGTGGCACAAGTCAGTGCTTCCATCCACAGAGCTGCACAAGCCCAAGACTATTTGTACTGCAGGCACAGACAATTTCCCAGGCAATGTCTAGCTCTGAGGACCTGGAGCAGCAGTGGCAGGAGCCCACACAAGGTAAGGAGGCAGCATGTTCTCACTGCACTGCTCCTGTCACTCTGTCATCTCTGATGAATGTTTCTCCTTAACAGGTTAGTCAACCCTGACATAGCCTTCATTGAATCATAGGACTTTATCAGACACTCTTAAAAAAACCTGAAGAGGTTGGAAGGAGGACGCCACTGTCCCACTTCTGGTGGTCAGTACCACACTCCCCATCCTCCTCCTGCCCTTCCTCCATGCTTCCTCCATGCTGGATGGACAAAAAATGTGCCATTTTTCATTGATGAAAGTTTCCGTCAGTAAAAATGGCACCTTTTTGTCACTCCAGCACAGAGGGAGAATGAATGAAGGATGAGAGGAGGACAGCATCATGCAGTATTGCCAGCCTGTAGCGGTACAGTGGTGTCCTCCTCCTGACCTCCCCAGTTTTTTGTTTTGCTTTGTTTGCATCTGATAATCTCCATAGAGTTGGAAGAGACCACAAGAGGCATCCAGTCCAACCCCCTGCCCTGCAGGAATGTACTCAATGAATGTACTCCAAACAGATGGTCATCCAGCCTCTGCTTAAAAACCTCCAAAGAAGGAGACTCCACCATACTCCAAGGTAGTGCACTCCACTGCTAAACAGCTCTTACCATCAGGAAGTTCTTCCTAATGTTTAGGTGGAATCTTTTTTCTTGTAGTTTGATTCCATTGCTCCATGTCCTAGGAGATTTTCAGACGCAATTTTCGGCAGTATATATTCCAAAACAGCTCCGTTGCTGCCTCATGGCAGGGGAGCAGTTTCGGACGACGCCATTCCTCTGCCGAACCCCTCTGTGTCACTTCCGTGACAGAATGGAGGAAGCCGCACCATATTTCATTCACGATTGTTGCCCGTGAGTGAAATATGATGCGGCTTCCTCCATTCTGTCACGGAAGTGATACAGAGGGGTTCGGCAGAGGAATGGTCGTGAGTAAAAATCGCCAAAATATTCCACTCAAATGTCCCTGCGGTACCGCAACAGTACTGACAGGGACGGGCGTCATCCGAAAGGGACGCCCTGCAGTGCTGCAGCCTCGCAACGTGGCGAGGCTCCTTGCGCTGCATTTTACTTGTCCGAAAAAGTCCTTATTGAACATGGTAGGACAGACTTGAAGTGCCTCTTCCCTATTTTCCCATAAGTTGCCCCAAATGCTTAACAAGTATTTCATATAGAAGACAAAGGACTGGTGGTACAGACTTTATTTTATTTTTAAATTACTATTCATGTTCCCCTCCCAGATTTGCCCCCCCCCAACCATGACACTTGGAGCACTTCCTGAAATGTAGGAACAATTTGGCTGAGGTATTCAAAAGCAAAATAAACAAGAAACATAGCCAGCCCCAAAAGTCTGCAGCTGACAGAAATTCCCTCTGGGAAGAAACAGGTGTTCTCAAGAAGTGGGAGTTGAGAGAATAAAAACATCCCCACCTCTTTCTATGAAAATCCTTAGACCCTCTATATTAGCATCTCTCCAGAGAGAAAACGAGAAGGAAGCAAAGAAAGAAGGAAAGGTTGTTCATAGGCCAAATCCCCCCCACACTTTTTTTTTCAGTCTTCAAATAAAAGGAAAACTCCATTCTGTATTTTTTTTCCCAAAATATCACAAATCTAAAATGGAGGTGCAGGCTCCCCAAGTAAAGATGGGAACAGCTCATTAGTGGCTGCATTTCATCTATATCAAAGGATCATCTTGGAGCCCATCCCAGAAAGATCCAGCTGTGTTTCAATAAAGTGACTACAGGGTTTGAAAGCTCAGTCAAAAACATTTTGAAAATGTCTTCAAGAAGGCATCCCATTCAATTAGAGACTATTTATTTATGGGAGGTATTAAAAGTGAGGGGCGGAGGGAGGAGAAATATGTACAGGGTGTGTATTAGAGACCTGGCAATGTTTTTTGCATCCAGTGTCAGGGAAGATAAGAGGTCAATACCTCCCCAAGGAATTATTGTCAGGAAGGGCTGCTTCGCTAATGAAATCATGCAATGCAGTGCTTAAGACTCTGTGAAGGAAAACTGCCAATAATAGAAGGGGAGAACTAGAAATGAAAGACTTCCAATGCAAGCTACAAATTCATATCGAGGTGCTTTCTGAATGTGTTGGAAAAGGCCCAGTGACCATGTGTTCAGAGATACTTCTGTATCTTCCATATTACTGTCCATTCTTCCCTCCTTTTCTTTGTTTGTCTGGTTATATTTGTGTCAAATTAAGTTGGTATACATTAGCCATTCAGAGAATTAATCAAAAGTGCCCACATAAACAGTCCAAAATGGATCAATTGGGTAAGTAGCTCCTTGTTGACTTCTTGCAAACATTCCATGTTCTGTTTTAGTATTCTTCCAACAATCCTATCTGAGCCCACAGAATATACTGGGGATGAGTGGTGGTGAGGTAACAGTCACGAAACCAAGACACAACCATAATAACACAAGGCCAACCTTTGATTTGGAATTTGCCACAGCCTTTATTGGCTACGTGGTACAGAGGTTTAATGTGGCATGGTATCTGCTAGCTAGGGATGACCAGGTTGCAGTTCAGAAACATCAGGGCTGCACTTTGTACTCTTCTAGTGCAAAGGATGAAGTTCACAGCACTAACTTTGGAATATGTTCTCTTATCCCACATGGATTGCAAAATAAGCATTAAGGTTTTAAAAAATATTTTATTAAGAATTTTTTCTATAATATAAAACTATATATAATAGGAATATAAAGGTAAAAAATACAACAGAACATTACAAAAGAATTACTAATACACACACAAACAAAAGTAGAAGGGAAAGAGTGAAGCTCTTACTTCCGTTTCTACTGAGGATTATATGAGATATAATTTTTACTTCCTCTTTCACAAAACATCTTATACTGTATTAGACTTCTTCAACTCATATAATCCTACTAATCATCGAATCTCACCATTGACAGTTTCCCCTGTTGAGCCACAATATAAGGATTAATATTAACACTGTGACATATATGAAAACTGGAAAAAATACAGGATATAATACTTTGTTAAAATAGTATTAAATACTATATAATACTAAATACAAATACTTAAATACTATGCAAATGGGAAATGTTTGGATTCAGATTTAGTCATACTTAAAAGTAGACTCTCTAAAACCAATGGGGCTTAATTTAGTACTACCTAACTTGAGTCTACTTGATTTCAGTGGATCTGCTCCAATTGTAACTAATCTGGATCCAATCCTAAGTACATATATATATATATTTGGAAAAATATTTACTTTATAACTTACACACATGCACATACATATACACAACAGAAGAAAAAAATTATAAGAGCAGAGAAAGGCCTCATAAGAATTAACGTCCAGATTATAACGACAGTTCATATAAACAATACATGGAGCTCAAATCTTTCCAAATGTTTTGCTTTGCTGTGTGCCGTCACATAACCACATGTATACAATCAGTTGGTCTATTAAGGGGGCTAGATTCCAAATCTCTGAAAGCCCTTCTCTGAGTGCTGGAGGGTTAGAGTCACACCATTTTGTAGCAATTAACATTTGGCAGTGATTAGCAAATTCCAGACAAGTTTATAATACTCATGATACATAGAGTATTATACATTTAAAAAATGTAATGTATTATTTTTACTATACTCCTCCTCTTCGTCTTCCTCCAATGTGTTCATGAACTGAAAAAGCTTGAGTCAATCAAAGAAGCCAGAACCTTGAGTTTGCAAGACTTGTGCAGGGCAGCTGATGACCAGGGTTCTTGGAGGCATTTCATTCATAGGGTCACCATAACTTGAAGTCAACTAGACAGCAAGCAACAAGCCACAGTGTCTGCTTCTCACTCTGACTAGCAACTGCTGCAGGATATGTGTAGATATGTCCAGTGATTGGTGGGGAGTGTAGATCAGAGTTTTAGGAAATTATTGGTATTTATATTAAGCAAAGTGAAACATAGCCTCAATGCAATATGAGTTTGTGGTATAAAACAGGACAGAAATATGCAAGATGCTCCAGTAAAGTTAAAAAGCAAAACTTATGTGTATTCTGGCAGAGAATACATCTGAGATAGGAAAATTGATAGAAAAGATTAACTAACTTGGGTACAAGAGTCCCTAAAAGCTGACTCTCATGAGTGTGTGTAAGGCATCTTGAGACTGAGCTGCCTCATGTCGGCTGGCTTCTTGGACAAAGATTTGTAAAGTACTAAAACTTCCTGGAGGGAGAGGGGGGAGTGACTTCTACATGCAAGTAGGAAATAAAAGCCTTGAGTGAACAGCTCTATGAGACACAGAGCTGAATCAAAAAGTAAGCATTGCAACTCTAGATTTTCCTTCTGTCCCCAACTGCACTAAACAAGCATTGATGCTTCTTCACTTCAACAAGATTCACACCCACCTGTTCCTTCCCCTGACTTCCATACTACTTCTGAATTCAACTTTCTCACACTCAAACTGCACAAATGTTGGTTATGAAGAGGGGGCTACACATGACCCTCTCCAGTGGTAGCTCCTGTGTCTCGTCAGTGGAGCAGTGAATCTATTTAATCTTGAACTTATTTTGAGGATAGGTTTAAGCACCTTGGATAGCTTCTTCAAGGTTCTGAATAAAATCTAGAGTTGATTTACTGCCCCATTGACATCAGAGCCATCAGTTGTCTCTGACCCCGGCTATGCCTTGTAGGAATGTTCAGAAGGGATTGTAGGGTATAAAGGCGAGCCCTGCCCACCACCTGAACAGTATACCGCTTCCACTCTACAAATGAATGACCTGTGGATATCTGTGACAGATGTATGCATAGAGAGCTCCTACATTTGCAAAGGCTGAAACTCAATTAAGGCCCTTTCCACAAACCTTTCACATACTTGAACATATAGAAAATTTCCCTTCTCATTAACACCCACTGAACATTCTGGTGGAAAAGAGGAGGTGGTACGACATTTCAGTGTGGGGTGAGAAGTGCTTGCCACCCTGGAGTTGCAACTGATTTCCTTGCAGCTGGATTGCAACTAATGGGTGTGCTCAGGTATAGGCACTTGCAGAAATAGCAATGAACCAAACAAGTAACCAGTCTTAGGCTACAGCCAGCAGGTAGAATCTGACACAAAACACACATACACAACTCTACACATTCATTAATAGAATCATTGAATTATAGAGTTAGAAGGAACTACAATGACCATCTAGTCCACACACACACACACAAACACACACATGAATGCACAGCAAAGGCACTCCCAAAAGATGGCCACCCAAACTTTGTTTAAAGACCTCTCAAGAAGAAGAGTTTAGCACCCTCATTCTATGCAGAGATATTGTTTGAATAGGGACTTTATCAGACCACATAAATACAGTGTCATAGGGATGCCTAATGATTGTGAAAGGGCGCACATACCAGACAACATCACCCTTTTGTGATCATGGCCAGTTTAAAACTCGTTCTTTTTTATTGATGGCACAAGCCATCAATTTATCCCCCATGGCAATTTTGTGCTGGCATTGCCAGCATCTGAATCTGTGCACCATTGTACTCACGTGAATAGAGCATGAATGGCCAGACTGGCCAGTACACTGATTGGGAGCACGACATCCAGTAGATGACACACTTTTTATGATCCTCCCTGGTTTACTTTGAAATTTTTGAGTGTGTTTATGTGCTTAGTTTAACTTTTTTAGTGTTATTTTTTTGAGGGGGTTGAATTTCCCATGCTGGGTATTCTCATAAGAATCTGTGGGATTTCAGATGAGGAAGTGAATGGAGCTTCATTCACTCCTCGTTCATTGCTGGGGAAGCCTTTTGCTGGGATGAAAGGTAAGTGTAGCATGGGGAGTTCTTTTGCTGGCATAAAAATGGCAGAAGTTATGCTGGCAAAAGAACAGGTTGGGCGGTATGACAAAGTCGTAGGCCTCAATGACAAGGCTACAGTATTTCTGACTTGACATTACTTTTGCAGCCAGAGAAACGCATTACAGCAATACATTGACAGGGAAACATTTGTATTGTACTATTTTATTCAAAACTGCATGGGTGTGTAAAACTGAAGACATAAATGTGGTCACATCCAGATGCCTACTCCCAGCCTCATTTCTCCAACTTCCTTCCTGGGCAACACCTTCCTGGACAACGCAGAGCAAAGGCAACACCTGTGAGTCTGAAATGCATGGGTGTGCCTTTTCCACCAGACAGCTGGACATGATACAATGAAACTCTGGAAAACCCCTGACATTTTTTATGGTTCCCCATCATACAAGTAGAGAATATTGTTTGCCAGGAACTACAACAAGAACCTCTATTACTAGTATTATAAAGTATACAAGATACCAAGCTCCTGGCAAGCAAAAGATTCCACTGAGTTGAGTTACACAAGCATAAAAATCAAGTATACTATCTGACTCATGTGCACAAATAGAGATTACCCAAACAAGAAATGTTGGAAATAACATCTTTGCTCAACAACTGGAGGCCTGGAGGTCAAATCTGACTTCTCCTTGAATTCTGAGACCATCCAAATTGAGATTCAAGAAGGGGCTCACTAACAAACACACACACACAGAGAGAGAGAGAGTTCCTGTGTTTAAAAAGCAAAAGAGACTTTAATACTTTCAGCATCTTAACCACTCTCTGCAAGACACAAACCTAGAGAAAGAAATGATATGAAGTAGCTGAGTTCCCTAAATTGGGTTCTGGCCAAGCCTCTCTTGTAGTTTACTGTGGCAAAGAAAGAGTTAAGAGTATCATTTCCCTATGTAACATGGCTTTGGTTAAGTGAATCAGTTTGAAGAGTCAACGTTGTCAGTCTTACACTAACAGTGAAATCCTCGGACATAAGCCTCATTGATTTCAGTGGGGCTTATTCTCACAAAAGTGAACATATAATTGCAGTCAAAATGGGAAAAGATTAAATGTTTTATGAGCTATTTCTCACTGTTACTGCTTCTTGTGTATGTGAATCCTACACTTTTTTCAGAAAATGAAAATGTGAATTGCTTGGGGAAATGTCACACAGAAGATTCTCTTTCTGTGCAGAACGCTTTCCCATCAATTATCTCATTCAGTACTATTTTAAGTATATATGCCCAAGATATTATTCAACACTGTCAGTACATGAAGTTCTTCCAGTCTGCTTATAAAACAATACCAACGAGAAAGGTTATGGCAATACTCTAGAGCTCATTCCTGGGGTGGGTGTAATTGTTGCTGTGTGAGGGGGAGAGCTATGTTGCATGCTGTGTTGCGTGTTAACATACCCTTCAACAGTTCACAGATGGAACCTGGGACACATGTAGCCAAGCAACATCAGACAGTGGGCAAGAAAGCAAAAGTTATTAATGAGGAAGAATGTACAAGCTAGGGGAGGGTGCAGCAGTTCGCTTTTGCTGGAGCCTACTGAGAAGTCCAGGATTCTGCCCCCGCCTCTCCTCTTACCTAACTGAGTTGAGTGCAAACTACTTTTGTATTTTGAACTCAGTTTTCATCAGTTGAAGTAAGCTGAGGACAATGGGGAAAATTGGGAGGAAGAGAGAGAAACTGGAACATTTTAAATGTGGCTGAAACAGTGCGATGATACAGAATTAATCGGGACTGTCCCTGCCAAATTCAGACAGTTGGAGGGCCAAAGCACTCCCTAAGTGGTTTACAATGTGTGTTAGCTAATTGCCTCCGACAAGATGGGTACTCATTTTACCAACCTATGAAGGATGGAAGATGGAGTCAACCTTGGAGCCCTCTGGGATTAAACTCACAACCTTTGTGGCTGCAGTAGCAGCATTTAACCACTGTGCCACCAGGACTCCTTGTGGGTGTGTGTTGACCAGCCTAAGCCAATGCACTGTAGGTATACTGGGTACCACCTTACACAAGGAGGTAAAGAGCACAACTACCAGTGCAACCAAGGGTTATACAAGCATAATGCCCCAAGAGAATTCTAGGTAATATACAAGCTGAGTATCCCTTACCCAGAATTCCAAAATTCAAAATACTCCAAAATCCAAAATTGTCCACATGGATACCTGAGATAGTGACATCTTTGCTTTCTGATGGTTCAATGTACACAAAAATTGTTTCATGCAGAAAATTGTTAGAAATACTGTGTAAAATTATCTTCAGGCTATAAGTGTCGAGAAAGGCTTGATAAGAGCAAGCAAAGTATATACAAACAGCAAGTAGCTGGGAAGGTGGCCAGCTTTTAATGAGCACACAGGAATGAAAATGCAGTCAAGAAAGTCAAGGGTTTATGGCAGGTAGTGTGGGTCCAAACAAGTCCGTGAGTCAGTGGAAAACAGGCATCAGAGTAATTAGGAACAGTCTGAGGTCAAGGCACAAGTCAAGGTAGCAGAGTAATCAGGAACAGTCTGAAGTTGAGGCACAAGTCAAGGCAGCAAGGATCAAGGCAACAAAGTCAGCAAGAAGCCAAAAGCTTTTACGGCCGGCATAGATAGATTTCCCTTGGGTTTTTTCCGGGCTGTGAGGCCATGTTCTGGAAGAGTTTATTTCTGATGTTTCGCCTGCATCTGTGGCTGGCATCCTCAGAGAGAGGATGCCAGCCACAGATGCAGGCAAAATGTCAGAAATAAACTCTTCCAAAACACGGCCTCACAGACCAGGAAAAAAACAAGGAAAATCTCAGCAAGAAGCTTTCTCCAGGAAGATCAGTTGATCTCTGACAAAGCCTCCATCACTTCCCAAGCATATGTATAGCAATCAAGACTTTGTCAGGTGCTTCTTGACAAGCAGGTTTTTCTCATAAAGTCTCAGAGATTGCCTTCAAGCTTCCTTTTGAGCTTGCTGCTGGGTGTATGATGGTGGAGGTAAGTCCGCCTCTTCTTCTTCGTCCTTATCTGAATTGGCAGGACTCTCTGCTGGGACTGATGCCAACCACTAGGGCCAGGCTCTTCCTTTGCTTGAGCCTCCAGGTTAGCAGGGCTTCCTGCTGGCACAGGTGTAGATAAACATGTGCCAGGGTCCATAGGGCTGTTCCCTGCCATGTCACCCTACTCCTCTGATTCCATGCCCTCATCAAATTCACATGGCATGACAATAAGGTACATATGAAACATAAATGAATTCTGTGTTTAGATGTGGGTCCCATCTCCAAGGTATCTCATTATGTGTATGCAAGTATTCCAAAATCTGAAAGAAAAAATCCAAAATACAGAACACTTCTGTTCCTAAGCATTTCAAATAAGGGATACTCAACCTGTATTTCTTAGATCTCAAATTCTATTACAAAATTTCCTTTTAAATCGTTTTAAAAGTGTGGAAAGTCATTTTATATCCTTCCTAATGGGTCACAACCATAGCAATCACAAGCTAAACTTTTATCCAGTCTCCTAACAGTGTTTCAGGGTACACAATGCATCTAACTTCTTGGTATATTTGCATTGCATAATGTGTTAGCCATTTAATAGTCCAAAGTTAAAGTTTGTAACATTGAGGAAGTGTGCATGTCTCAGAACTACCACTAAAGGTTAAGGAGAAAAGTCATCCAGATAAAAAAGAAATAATTTAGAAAATGCCACCAGCCTGAAGCATAATTCAATGCTTTTGTATGCCTATATGTCTGTTATGCCATACCAATCCATATACTTGACTGCAGAGTCAGAAAAAAAAAAAACCTTATCCCAAAACAATGACCATAGTAAGCTTTTTGATCCAGTCCGTCATTTGGGATACCTTGCATATACTTTGGATTTCTCTCTCATTATTATTTTAAATGCTATATTTTGATCATTTTTGATCAATCATGGTATTTAGGTTCAACATAATACCCTAAATATTTCTGGGACAAAAAAAAAATAACAATAATAATCAGTGGAATTTTATAGAAAGAGAACTAGGGAAAATGCTTTAATTGATTAGGAAAATTAATTGGTGAGCTTTGTTGGTACGTTTAAAAACATAACGAGTAAGAAAAGTATGCCCATACATTAACAATCACTGTAGCTCCAAACTAATTAATAGAGGCATTTTACATTTACAATCACAAGTAGACAGTTACATTGTAGTACAAATCGATGGCCTCAGGTTTGAGACCCAGAGCATATACTATGTCCCAAGTACCAGCTTCGAGGAGGGGTTCGATGGAAATGCCACCAAAACAAACAGATATTAATGTCCAAATTCTGGAAGAACTTAAATCTTTTAAGAGAGAGATAAAGGATGAGATACGTAATTTGAAGAAGGACATGAAACATGACTTTGAAAAGATAGAGAAAAGACTAGATAAAATGGCAACAGAGATGAAGGAGATAAAAGGGGAAGTAGACAAGATAAAGCATAAAACTGCTAAGCTAGAGAACCAATCTGAGGCCACTATAAAGGAACTGGAGAAAGAGAAACAGATGAACTCAATGCAAGAAATCAGATATAGAGAGAAATGCTTGAAATTGAGAGGCCTCCCAGAAAAACCATACGAAAACCTCCAAGAAAGAATAATACCAGTTTTAGCAAATTATATTGAGGATTCTGAGTTGAACATTGAGAAGGAAATCGATAAAGTGTTCAGAGCAATCTCGATAATAGCAAGAGAGCGAAAGCTCCCAAGAGATATCGTGATCTCCTTCACAAGGTCCAAATATAGGGATAGAATAATTCAAACAAATTATTCACAAAAACTGATAATGGAGGGGAAGGAAATTCATATATTTAAAGATATCACAACTGAAGTTCTTAGGAAATGACAGGATTATAAACAACTGATGCAAAAACTCATAAGAATGGGCGTGAACTTCAGATGGGAATGAATAGAGGGGATATCATACACATACCAACAAAAAAGATATAAAATAAATACAGTTGAAAAAGTAAAAGAGGCACTGAGGAAACTTAAAGATGATGAACAGAAAGATGAAGACAGGAGAAGAAAGAGAGACAAACAAGGGGTAAAGGATGAGCTGCTGGAAAAAAAATCACAAGATGATGAGGGAGGAGCTGCAACTGGTAAAGAATTGGAAGGAGAAGAGATGATATCACAAGAGGAAGAAGAAGATATAGAAAGAGAAGAAGGAGAACAAGATGATAAGAAAAAAGTTAGAGCAGAAGGAGGAGAAGAAGATGAGGAAGAAGACAATAAATAAATCAAGAATATGAACATAACATCCTGGAACATTAAAGGGTTGAACACTTCAATTAAAAGGAGAAGAGTATATCACTTTCTAGAAAAGAATAAAGCAGATGTTACTTTCCTCCAGGAGGTTAGAATACGGCAGAATGAAAGCAAATATATTAAGAATTTCAAACTGGGCCAAGAATTTGTCTCCTTGTCATCAAAAAAGAAAAAGGGAGTGGTAATATATCTCAAAAGAAAATATGAAGCAAGGTAGATATTTAAAGATAACGAGGGTCATCTGATTGGAGTAGAAGTTAACCTTTCGAATGAAAAGATATATATAATTGGGATTTATGGTCCTTTCGAAAGAAAAGAACAATATTATAAAGAATTAAGTCTGGAGTTAGCAAAGTTAGAAAAGTGGTTAATAATACTTACTGGAGACTTCAACGGTGTCCTGGACAGGAAAAGAGACCAATCAGGAAACACTAAAGAAAACCAGGGCAGAGTACCTAGAGTTTGTATTGACCTGATGGAAGAATTTCAGTTAAAAGACCTTTGAACAACCAAATATCAAGAGGAGAAAGGATATACTTTTCACTCTGAGGTCCATAAGACGATGTCAAGAATTGACATGTTCTGGATTTCGTCAGTCTTAACCCCAAGAATAAGAGAGATGGAAATATTGCCAAAAATCATATCGGATCATAATCCGATCAATATGAAATTGACGATCCCCAAGAGAGAATACATTTGGAGACTGCGAGATGATCTACTAAGGGAGGAGAGCTTTACTCAGAGAATGAAAGGAGAAATCAAACATTATTTCAAGGAAAATAGAAAGGAGGACACAAAAATGAAGTTAATATGGGATGCCTTTAAAGCCACAATGAGAGGACTCTTCTTACAAAAAGGTGCTGAAAATGCAAAAAACGGAGAGTGAGAGACCAGACAAATCTACAAAAACTGAAGGAAAAGGAAGAGAAATTGAGAAAGAAACCCCAAAACAAAGTACTAATAAAGGAAATAGAACTGTTAAAAAAAACTATCAATGCCACAATGCTAGAGGAGATTGGAGAAAAATTGAAGAAGGTTAAACAGATTTCATTCGAGCATGCTAACAAGACGGGCAGATGGCTCTCGTTCAGATTTTAAAAACTAAAAGAAAAAAGGACGATAACAGAAATTAAATCAAACAGGAAGCTATTGACAAATCAAGAAGAAATTAAAAAAAAGAATTTACTGATTCTTACTCTTCATTATATAAAGAACAAAACCAGGTCGAGGATTGGGAGGAGAAGATGTATGAATACATAAAGGAGAACAGATTTACAGTACTATCAGAAGATCAAAGGCTTGGTTTATCTAAACCTTTCAAAACAGATGAGATTGCTAAGGTGATACAAAGGTTAAAGCACCAGGTCCAGATGGGTTTACAGAAACCTTTTATAAAATATTTGAAAAAGAAATATTAAAGCCCTTATTGGAGGTGATCAATTTGGTTCACCTAGAAGGTACACCTGATACATGGAAAGCGGCCAATATTGCAATGATTTGGAAGGAAAGTAAAGAAAAAACAGACATTAAAAATTACCGACCAATCTCCCTCCTCAATGTGGACTACAAAATTTATGCAACTATTATTGCAAACAGATTAAAAGAAGTACTAAAAGATATAATAAATAGCGACCAGAGTGGATTTCTCCCAGGTAGATCATTAACACCAAACATCAGGAATGTAATAGATATATTGAAATTTCTGGAGAAAAATAATGAACGAAAGGTGGTGATAGTTTTCACGGATGCAGAAAAGGCGTTCAATAACATCAATTGGCGTTGTTTAACCAAGACAATAGAGGCATTGGGATTTGGTCAGTTTATAACATCAAACATTGAAAAAATCTATATAGAACAAAAAGCTTCAATCATTATAAATGGAGAAGGGTCATGGGAAATCTTATTTCAGAAAGGAACCAGACAGGGTTGTCCCTTGTCTTCGTTGCTCTTTATAACAGTTCTGGAAATCTTAATGAACAAGATTAGAGGAGACAAGAGGATACGAGGACTGAAAATTAAGAACAAGGAGTATAAGGTTCGAGCATTTGCTGACGATCTAGCCATAGTGTTAGAGGATCCCATAGAGAACATAGGCCACCTTTTGGAAACAATCGCAGAGTACGGAAAGTATGCCGGATTTAAGATTAATAAGGAAAAAACAATAATTCTAACTAAAAATATATCAACAAAAGATCAAGGTATATTAAAAGATAAATCTGAATGCAAATTGGAAAGTAAAGTCAGATATTTAGGTATCTGGCTCACAAACAGAAATCTGGACCTGTACAATAATAATTGTAAGAAAACATGGGAGATAATAAAAAAAAAGACTTAAGTGCTTGGTTAAAATTGAATCTTTCAATTTCAGGAAAAATTGCAGCTATCAAGATGTCTGCCGTCCCAAAAATGATGTTTTTGGTCCAAAACCTCCCTATTATTACAAATGATAAACCCTTTAAAACCTGGAAAAAAGATGTCAGCGACTTTATATGGAATGGAAGGAAGGCAAGAATAAAATGGGGAACTCTAATTGAACGATCAGAAAGAGGAGGATTAGATTTACCGGATTTCCAAAATTACTATCGAGCATGCAGTTTAATATGGTTAGGAGAGTGGTTTAGACTTCAAGACCAAAAGTTATTGCTACTAGAAGGAACAGGACTGAGATTTGGATGGCACGCACACTTAGGGTACGAGAAAAGTACAATACATAAAGACTTTAATAACCATATCATTAGAAAAGCATTTCTTCGGATCTGGAAAAAAAATACAGAAACAACAGTTTGGGAAACTTTCAAAATGGATATCCCCAGTAGAGGCCTTTAGTGCAAGGTGGGGATGCTTGGGTAAGCCAGATAGATGGGCTACATATAAAGACCTATGTAAAAGGACAGGGGACAGGAAGATGGTACTAAAATCAAAAGAAGAGTTGGATGGTGAAGGATGGAATTTCAATTGGCTCTCCTACCAACAAATCCACAGTAGATTTAATGAGGATAAAGAAGAAGTAGGTTTCTTGGAGGAAGAAACAGAGACAGAAAAAATATTATGGGACGATAAGGAAAAGAAAATTGGAAGATTGTATAAAATTCTTAATTCAAGACAATTAGAAGATGAGACTGTTAGAGATAAAATGATTAAGTGGGCAAGAGATATAGGAGAGACAATTAAACTAGAAGAATGGCAAGATGCTTGGACAAAAACTAAGAAATTCAGTGCTTGCCAAACTTTAAAAGAAAACCACTTCAAAATAAGTAATAGGTGGTACTTAACCCCAAGAAGGCTGAATAAGATGTTTGGAGTAAAAGACAAGAACTGCTGGAAATGGGGAAGATTAACTGGAAGATCAATACACATGTGGTGGACTTGCCCGAGAGTACACAAATTTTGGGTTAAGATACATAACACTATTCAAAAAATGTTTAATATTGAATTTGATCTAAACCAGAAACTATACCTTTTAAACATCACAACAATGCTAACAAATGAAATCAGAAAAAAAATACGGTAGAATTCTGTTGTATATTTGCACAGCAGCATGTTTACTCATTGCTGCTAAATGGAAGAGCGTAGAGGAACCAAGAATAGATGACTGGTTTAATAAGATAAAAGAAATGAAAGATAATGATAAACTAACAGCAATACTAAATCAAAGATCAGTACAGAAAATAGAAGCAGAGTGGCTACCTGTCTGTAAGCACTATAGGAAAAGATGGAACATATCGGGGGATATAGAAATCTAATGAAGAAGAAATAAGCATGATAAAGCTACATAAGTTTACAGATACGATAAATTTGGAGAAAAGAACTAATGAAAAGAAGAGAGATAAAGAGGAGATGCTAAATATTACAAGATCAAGGGTTAGGAGGAAGTTTAATGAGACTATATAGTTTTTGAAATCAACAAGTAAAAGAGGTTAAGTATTGAGTTATAAGGAGGATGATTGCAATAAAGAAAACAAATTCTTTGAGATATTTCTTTACGAAGGAAGTCGTAGTTTTTAATCTTCTTTTAATTTAAATCAAGGCTATTTGTTAAGATTAAGGAATAAGAAGGGGGGAGAGGGAGGGAATTATTCCCTTTATTTCTGTACCCTTTTCTTATGAAGAATGCAAATTTGTAAAATTAATAAATATTTATAAAAAAAAATATTTCTGGGACAAATCAGCAAACTTCACCTCTCATAGAATCATAGAGTTGGAAGAGACCACAAGGGCCATCTAGTCAACCCCCCTGCCCTGCAAAAATATACAAACAATGCACTCCCAACAATGGCCATCCAGCCTCTGTTTAAAAACCTTCAAAGAAGGAGACTCCACCACCCTCTGAGGCCGTGCATTCCACTGCTGAACAGCTATTACTGTCAGGAAGTTCCTCCTATTGTTTAGGTGGAATCTCTTTTCCTGTAGTCTGAATCCATTGCTCCATATCCTTAACATTCTTTTGCCAGCATAAATTGTGTTGCTTTTATGCCAGCAAAAGAACCCCTCCCCCAGAGCTACCTTTTCCAGTGTCAATGAGACTTCCCCAGCAGTAATGGAGCACAAATGGAGCTTCATTTACATTCAGGGTTGAAATCTCACCAATTCTTGTGAGAAGGCGCTATCATGGGAAATTGAAAAACAAAAACAAAATAAAGACTCAAAAAGTACAGCAAAGAAATAAATTTTTAAAGTCCCAAGTACTCGGGGGTGTCATAAAAAGAGTGTCCCCTATCTGGTTGTCACAATCTCACCTGGAAGTATGTGCCCATTGATGCTGCATTCACATGAGTACAATGGAGCGAGGGTTCAATGCCGGCAGAAAAGCAGAATGGGAGATCTATTGAAGGCTTGGCCCATCAATAAAAAAAGGATATCTCATAATCGTGAAAGGATGACGGCATCTGGTATGTACACCCTTTGCGATCATTAGGCGTCCTTATGATGTCCTTTTGCCTGATCTGATAAAGTCCCTCATCTCTGGAGCAGTAGAAAACAAGCTTGCTCATTCTTCAATATGACATCCTTTTAAAATATAGTTATCATGTCACCTTTTAAACCTTCTCTTCTCCAGGACACGGCAAAATAAGTCCATGAAGAATTCACTAAGATTCCTAATAGTTCACACACATTGCGCCACAATATCACCTCATTCAGAAGGGGGGAGCTCAAAAACTCAAAAGTAGCGTAATAAGGGCTTTCGCTACTTTTCCCGACTTTTTTAAAAAGTAGCATGACTTAGTGCACTATCGATTGTGTGAACTACCATTTCACTAAAGTCTGTGTGAATTACCAGCAATCTTCCCAAAACAACAGCAGAGCTGAGCCGTGATTGGTTGGACTGAACAGGGAGAGGTGGACTTGTAAGAGATGGAGGAGCCTCAAATGAAATGATTCAGCCACTGTTGTTTCCATGGAAAAGATCCAGCCGGTCCTATCCCCATCCCAAACGCTCAGCTGTCTGTCTCCCAGCTTGCTTGGCTGCTGTGGCTGAAGAATTCCCCAGTTAGCCTGTTCCCCTCTGTGTGTGTGTGTGTGTGTGTGAGAGAGAGAGAGAGAGAGAGAGAGAGAGAGAGAGAGACTGAGTAGCAATCTGCTTTTCTTGCTGTTTGCTCCCTCACCCTGCTGTGATGATGTTTGTGTTTGTGTGACAGCGGGGGTGAGAGGGAGAGTGGGTGAGAGGAAGGGGGGCTTGATGGGGGGATGGCTCCTTGGAGCTGAAAGGCTGCTTCTTTCCTCCCACTCTTCTCACTTTGGGAAGAAGAGGGAGCACTCCCTGCTAAGGGATGAAAATAGCAGGCATTCCTCTGGTAATCAGAGGAGGGAAAGGTGCCAGCACTTTCTCTCTCTCTCTCTCTCTTTCCCTCCCTCCCTCCTATCTTCCCGGTATCTTCCCCCAGATGTGCTTGGGAGGCCATGCCTCCCACCTTTGTGTGTGAACTAGAAAACAGAAAACTAAACAAATCAACCAATTTCACAGTAAATCTTGTAAACTATGCAGCACTGGTGCGAAAATGCACTAAAGCACAAACTACCACAATAAAAACTGCCATGAAACTGAGCCCCAGGTTAAATATACCCAGCTCCATAAGCCACTCCACATAGGGTGTGGCTTCCAGCGCTAGATTGCTGCTTTTGGTACATTTTGCAAGGAATTTGGTGCGAAATAAATGTTAAGGGTTACAGGTGTTACCAGTCAAATTTTTATTTTCTTTAAATAATCAGTATCAAAGTGAGAAATAAATTCCCCAGTAATCAGACACTGCAAATAAATAAGTTATGTATATACTGCAAACTAGGGATGTAACTGTTCACTAAGTATCTTCTTGAAGGTAGCAATGGGTAATTTCAGCAATTTCAGCAAAGTCTTCAAAACTGCACAGTTTTTGAATGCTATTCACAATTTGGGACTTATTCTCTGTAAAATTTTCACATTGTTTTGTGCACAAAACAGCATTTTCTGCAGAGGAAACAGCATTTCTGCATGGAAAATATTTCGATGCAGAAATATTAATTTCTGTGCAGGAAATGCTTTTTTTCTGTGCAGAAAATGCTGTTTCATATGCAAATCAGCAGTGCAAATTTTATACATAATAATACCCCAATTACAGTATTTTCTGCACAGGAAAAAGAATTTGTGGCACAGGAATTAATATTGCTGCATTGAAATATGCATAGAAATATTTATTTTCCACACAGAAAATGTTTTCTGCAGAAAACCATGTGCAAATTTTGCAAAGAATAAGTTCTGAACTGCAAAGATTGTCATTAGTCCAAGATTCTTCTCATCAGGGTTTCTCAACACTCAAATATTTTTCCCCTCTGTAATGCAGACATGGGTTGGTCACAGGAGTTATAGCTAATCTAAACTACTGGAAAATTTCTTCTTAAACTCCTGGTCAAATATTGTTGTATAATTTTATTCATCAGCTTTACATATGAGATAAAAAGCTGTGCGGTCACCAATATTCTTCAGTGGTAAGTATCTATTTACTTTTCACATTTCTTTAAGGGTGCTTACTCATATAATTCTTGAATGTCAGCATGTAACATATACAAAACTTGGGAAAGTTACTTTTTTGGACTACAAGTGCCAGAATCACCCAGCCAGCATGTCCACTTTTCCAACTCTTGAACTTAAATATGTGTGTATATGTATGCAGAGAATATGAGGACAGCTTGACAATACATTATTTTCCCCCATAAATTATCAAGTTTAAACACACAAGAGGGGAAAAACAGCTGTTAGACAGTTGCTGTACTTATTGTTACAATGATTCACCAACAGCATTTTTGGTTTGCCCTCAATACCAAGCTGTTGACTTAATTCACACCCTGACACATTTTCCCTGACTCCCACTATACCAGTGCTTGAAAGATGAATTAACAAATGTGTGTTCTGTATCCCTTGATTAAAGAACAAAACAAAAGGCAGATACTTATGATCCATTCACATCTACTGCTCGATACAGCACAACTCATATCATATTGCTTTCATATGATATTAAAGAGGCATAAGTTAGTAATGATGAACTTATCCCATTGATTTCAGTCAGAATCCAAGTAAAATGCACTTAATCTGGATTCATCTGTCAATAGTTTAGGACATCCAGATTGCAAAAGTAAAACAGTACCTATCCAGAGCAGGTATCCCGTCTTTGACTTCAGGACCATTATTGAATTGTGAAGTCGAAGGCTTTCACAGCTGGCATCCATAGGCTTTTTGTGGGTTTTTTTTCTAGGCTGTGAGGCCATGTTCTGCAAGAGTTTATTCCTGACGTTTCACCTACATCTGTGGTTGGCATCTTCAGAGAATGGTGGCTTGGGGTGTTATATACTCACAATATATAAACCCCACACACCCCTACCCCACCATTCTCTGAAGATGCCAGCCACAGATGCAGGTGAAACGTCAGGAATAAACTCATCCAGAACACAGCCTCACAGCCTGGAAAAAACCCACAAAATATCTACATTATTGAATTAACTTGTTCATCTATTTTGTCCATCATGTTGGCTATGCTTCCACATCCAAAAAGCAAAGAATGCATCAACTTTGCAGGGGAACAGATCATATGGAGAGAAATGTAGGTGCTAGGTAGTCTTTAATTCCCTTGCTTCTATAAATAAATAAATAAATAAATAAATAAATAAATAAATAAATAAAATAAAGGGCCAGAAGAAAAACACTTCCAAAGCTTTAATGACTTTGATTACCATATCAATAACTTGATCAAATCTCTGGAATGGATTACCTAGAAATCTACACCACACATTTATAATTACCAGGTTCAGAATTGTCTGACGACTTTATCAGACCAGGCAAATATGCCATCATAATGACACCTAATTAACACAAAAGGGTGCTCTTTCATATGACATTCTGCTTTCGCGATCTTGCAATGTCCAAAAGCCATTCTATTTCATTGATGGTCCAAGCAGTCAATAGATCTCCCACTCCGCTCTTGTGCTGGCATTGCTGGTGTTTGAAACCTCACACCATTGTGCTCACATGAATGCAGCATCAATGACAGAACACTTCTGGGTGAGATTGTGACAGCCAGGTAGGGGATGCTCTTTTTATGAACCTTCCCAGTGTACTTTTAAGTTTTTAAGTGTGTTCCTGTGCTTGTGTATACTTTTTGAGTGTTTCCTTTGGTTTATTTTTCAAATTTACTGTGCTTGTGTCTTCTCGCGAGAATTAGCAAGATCTTGAACCAGGAGGTGAACGAAGCTCTGTTCACTCTCCGTCAATGCTGAGGCTGCCTATTCACAGAGAAGTAAGGTAAGTCTAGTTGGGGGGGGGGGTCTTTTTGCCAGCATAAAAAAATAGCAAAATATGCCAGCAAAAGCACATTTGTAGAGGCTTGTCCAATTAAGCCCTGAATTGACTGGGTTTGCCCATCACAATATGCCAGTTTCTGAGTTCTAGCTTATTGTTTAAATGTGGTGTACTAGTGTATGCTGCCTGAGCTTTCCCACTGCAGTCTCCAAGAGTGCTATTGTGGCCCTCATCACCCTCCCTAAATGCTGCTTCTGGAAGCTTCTAGGATTGGTTATTCACCTTTTAAATAAGTCACAGTGAAGCCCCATAATTTTTAACAGCAGAAATGTCCATTTTGAGAAATAGCTATTTCTGTTCCACCCCTTCCCACATTTTGGTATTTTGGCAGCCTGGGTGCCCCCCATGGTCTCAGGGACAGGATAAAGTTGTGCCCCGCAAAGTAAACAAACCATATAACTTTCATCCCTGATTGTCTTATCATGACACCCAAACAGATTTTGCCTTTCTCCTGAGAGTTACAATGTAAAAAGATGGTTGTAACCTTAGAAAGTAACTTTTTCAAACACTGCCAACAAATGAGAGATTTCCCAGTGAGAAAATAAGCATGCTGTTCCTCTGTAATTACTAGTGCTGCCTCACATGCAGCCTTACCATTTCTTCTATTGATCTGAAATTATTTTCTTTTTGAATGATCTGATACTTATACCCCAGCATGGGAGGGAAGGGAGCTGCTTTCTTGACTTGACCCCATGGCATGGACATAAGCATGGGAAATAAAACAGGACACTGAAATAGTGTTTCCTGCTTAATGAAAGGAGGGCCCAGATTAGTAAAAACCTTCTAAATTCACCAAGAAAATCCTTCTGCTTATCTTTGAAAAACAGCATTTCCCTTGCATATCAAGACTATCCATTTTTATGGAATGACCTTCTTCCAAGTTTGTTTTGCCTTCCTCCAACTTTGACACCAAATATCTCCTTGTGCCAAGTGGCAGCAGATGTTTTGCAGTCTTGACTCTGGTAGATCTGGGGAACAACTGGACTTAAAGATATGATTTGAAGGCAGTTTGACAATTCTGTAGATCAATTCAGGTGTGAAGGATTTCAAAACCATTCTGCTGTGGGTAGTGGGCTAAGAGTATAGGAGTTCTACAGATTACTACCAGCTCAAAAATGTACAATTAGGGAATCAGGACAGAGTGGGGCAACCACTGCATGCACACACACACACTTCCTGGGGAGCCCAGAGCAGTGGCAGGAAGATGGAAAGAACAGCAGTGTACATGTCATGCAATCTGCTCTTTATCCCATAACCTAGTTTTCTACCCTCAGGGGGTCTTTCTATCAGTGCTGAACTAAGATTCCATTCCCAGTCTAGACAACCTCTATATGTGGAATGAGAAGGGAGCTAATTTGTCATTTGCCTTGGGAAGGAAATTATCTTGAGATGACCTAGTAGGTATTGACATGTACTACACAGTTATATCAGTTTCATACCACTTTAGCTGCCATAGCTCTAACCTATGGAATCCAGGGAATTTTAGCCTAGTGCACTGCTTTGAATTCTTAACAGAAGTTTAGGCCCTGGCTCAAAAAATCCCAGGATTCCATAGGATAGAGTTGTGTCTCTTAAAGTGGTCTGAAACTGATGTAACTTTATAATACAGATACATCCATGGATTCAAATGAACTGGTCCAACAATGTACAACTTGCATATGGAGCTACCCTTTTTAGGGATGTAAAGTACTTACAAATCTTCTCATCCCCCAATGAGTAAGGAAGTCTTTATACATCAAGATACCTCACTGAAAAACAGCTAAATACCATGGGACTGTTTGTGTTTGATTACATTTTGTTTGAACCAAAAAAAAAAAAAAAAGATTTTTGAGCAAACAAAATTTTCCCAAAAATCTCCAAATGTGAAAATCATCTAAAAATTCTCAAAGACTTTGTTCTTGCATGCAAGAACTAAATAAACAAAGATTTACATCCCTAATTTTCTGTAGTATTTGGGCTGGCCTTTACCTAACCTCCCCCTAAGAGACATAATTTTCACTGTCGAATTTTATTGTCTTTTCAGCTCTGGGATACCACAGGTGTTCTGCTATCATACAAAGCTCAAATCTCAAATATTCCAAGTTGACATCTTGTTGAATCCACCCACAAGCTTCTGCATCTAATTGGGAACAGAAATGCCTTGAGATTTAGTTATGAGGAGAAGAGCTGTTCAATGTAACAAAGTGAAGAAATTTTAAAAGGATTACCATGCCATGGATTTGCTTATGAACATGTTCAGCCCTTGCAGAGTTCAGATTTCATATTCAGAAAGGAAATTTTTTCCTGTTCATTTTCCCTGGCTCCATGTTCACACAGTACAGCATATTGCATAGGAGAAGCCAACTTTGGTGGTGCCCAATGCAGAAAAGGCCAGGGGGGTCATATGTTGGGGCACAAAGCACTGTGATGTGGAGCATGAGAGGGTGGAGTCTGAGGAGCTAACCCCACCCTCCTGCCTCTATTACAGCGTAAGCCTAGGAGGTCACTTCAGAGCTAGGTAGAAATCCCCCCTTTTTTCCTAGGGCTTTTTTTTTTTACTACCCTACACTTTAGCTTGCCTAACTACCCTAAAGGAACCAGATCCTGTTTGATCTTGGAAGCTAAGCAGGGTCAGCTCTGGTTATTATTTGGATGGGAAACCACAAATGAATACCATATGCTATAGGCTATATTTCAGAGAAAAGAGCTGGCAAAACTACCCCTGAGTATTCCTTGCCTAAGAAAACCCCATGGAATGCATAGGGTGGCCATAAGTTGACAGTGACTTGAAGGTGTGCACGCATGCACACACACGGTAACTTGGGGGGATTGGACAATTGGCCTATGGTGGTATTTATAAATAGGCAGTTGCTTGATAGGTAGTGGAGGAAGGTTTGGGTATGGTGAACACCTTTGGTACACATTTGGCATTGGGGGGGCTCTTTAGGTTGCCAGACACAGAGAGTAGGGAATGAGATTGCCCTTAGGGCTGGCCTGAGGGCTGGGCCCTGACTTTAAGTGAGGAAGGTCTTCCCTGGATTTGCCTTGCAGAAGCATGCTGGCTGGGGAGCAGCCCAGCTACTGAGCTGTCCTCAGGGCTCAGGTGCCCAGGGGGAGCTGAACAGGAGGCCTGGGGGAGACCTCCTACCTCAGCTGCTTCCTCACTAGATTGCTCCCCACTTTTGCACCACTCATGATTCAACACAGTTAAATAGGGGCTTATCTACATGGGCATTTTTTCTCATTTTGCCCCTGTCTTGGACTATAGGTTTTTGCCCTCTTTTTCCCCTGGGAAATCCTTGTGACCCCTGGGGAAAAGACGGGGCTAAGATAGGGGAAGACAAGATAGGGGTCATTACAGCATTTTAAAATAATACCTGTTCTTACATAGAAACATAGAATTATAGAGTTGGAAGAGACCACAAGGGCCATCCAGTCCAACCCCCTGCCATGCAGGAAATCTCGATCAAAGCATCCCTGACAGATGGCCATCCACCCTCTGTTTAAAGACCTCCAAGAAAGGAGACCCCACAACACTCCGAGGGAGTGTGTTCCACTGCCAAACAGCTCTTACTGTAGCCAACTGAGAAGGGGAGAACCAGGTAAGTATGCAAAGAATCATAGAATTGTAGAGCTGGAAAAGACCACGAGGGCCAAATGCAGGAATACACAACCAAAGCATGCCTGACAGATGGCCTCTGTCCAAAGACCTCCAAGGAAGGAGCCCCCCCCCACGCTCCGAGGGAGCGTGCTCCACTTCTAAACAGCTCCCACTGTCAGAAAGATCCCCCAAATGTTGAGGTGGGATCTTCCTGCATAACCCAGAGGCCTTTTCAGGTTGTACATGCAGATTTATCAGGGCTGCATCAAGTAAAGAGTATAGGGGGATGCAGATTTACCCTATTTATAGTAGATAGGCATACCAGATTTACCTAT
Source organism: Gambelia wislizenii (assembly GCA_030847615.1). Taxonomy (NCBI): domain Eukaryota; kingdom Metazoa; phylum Chordata; class Lepidosauria; order Squamata; family Crotaphytidae; genus Gambelia; species Gambelia wislizenii. The sequence continues at coordinate 42,098,313 of JAUMIR010000004.1, forward strand.
GTGGCAATGCTCAAAACCAAAAGTGAGGCTGCTTATATGATCAAAAAATGGGTCAATTCTGTTGAAAGGGAGTTTCCCTACAAAGCTGGCACTTTTGTGACAGACAGGTGGGGAATTCTTAAGTAGTAATTTGCAACAGTGGTTTGGGCGGAAAGGGATCCAACATAAAACTACAAATCCCAGATGTCCAGCTGAGGATGGTTTGGCTCAACGTAGGATTGGGATGATAAACCAAATAAGGGATTGTATGTTAGAGGATTCTGGAGCACCAGCTAATTTCTGGAGAGAAGCAACAAGAACCGCTTGTCATATTGTAAATAGGTCATGGTGCAGTGCGATAAACCAAACACCTTACTACTTATTGTATGGAAGAGCACCAAACCTAAAGTACTTAAGAGTGTTTGGACAATTTACATCAGTGTACATTCCTCCTCAGTTCAGGAAAAAGAATCAGCCCAAAAGCCAAAGGTTGTGTTTTGTGGACTATGAGGGAAACAAGTACAGGTTCCTGATGGATGGGAACAGGATTTTGTATTCAAGGAGTGCTAAGTTTGAGACTCATGCTGGGTGGAAGAGAGTGTATCCTGGCCAGAATGTTGTTGTAGAACAGAAAGCCAGTGTGGTAGATAAGAACAATGGAAATGGAGGGGTACATGCATCCAGGGATTTCTTAGATGAGAAACCAGGTGTGTCACAACAGCCTGGAATTTCAAGTAAACAGGGCACTTTGAAGGTGCCTGGTACTCCAGAAGAGCCTAGCACTTCATTAGACTTGCAACCAAAGCCAGAGATAGTGACTGTGAAACAAGAACAAGTTGAGACTCATGGGCAAGACACTCAGGCCAGTGTTGGTAGCAGGTATATTCCTGATTCCCATGAGATCTCAGAAAGGAAAGTTCTTCGTAGTAAAGCAGGGACAAGCCTCTTCTGTGGCAGCAGTAAAAAGAACTGAAAACACTCCAGAAAGAGCCAGGAGAACATGCACTAAGCAAGAGGAGTGGAAGAAAACCAAAGCTCTGGTGTGTGTGGCAGACTATAGCCAGGATATGTTTGGTGGGATGGTCAGGCCTGTAAGTAAAAGGAAAATGATAAATGATAGCACCAGGGAAGCCAGAGCCGGGTGGGTCAGTAGCATGGGCTATCAAGGTCTAAGAAAACACTGTGGCATTGTAAAGAATGGGAATGGAGTCGCAGACTTTAGAGGTATCAGCGAGTAAGGTCACAGTATATAAAAGGATAGGTGTAAATGACACATGGGACACACCACATGTCATTTAGAGGGGAATATCAGGAAATGACATGGATGTGACCACAAGATGGAGCTGGAAGCTTAGAAATGAAAGTGGTTGAGTTCCAGTGGCAGGTGTGTGTGTGTGTTAGCATTTGGGAGTATGCACATCTGAGATGCCTGATGTAACAGGCATTGTTTAACTGCCTATAAAGAGGAGATGGGAATTGTCTCCAGTGTGGGTTTGTTGTGGATGGTGGTTGGCAAAGCAGTTTGTTGGTTTGAGAGAGATTTAGGAGTATTAGAGACGGCTGTCCTATACTCTGTGTGTGGGTGTATATATATATATATATATATATATATATATAGTAAATATACTGTGAACAAAGATTAAAGCCCTCAAGTTGAGTGAAGGCTGGCCTTGTTGCTGTCTTTATTTGGCAAGCCAGAGCTCAAGGCAGTGTGCTAGGGTGAAGGAATTTTTCCTTCTCAGCCTGAAGTCTTTTGCAGAAGTCTCTCCAGAAACCTTCTCCTTGGCATCCTGTTGATGTGGAACAACTCTTCAGGTGGTCATGGTGGACACAGCGCGTCTTTCTACACCCCAACAGTTATGGCAACATATGAATTTCCTTTCCTAGAAACTCCTAGAAACCACAACTCACTTTCTAAATAGGTTGCTGGGCTCTCTTGCAGTGCTTAATTTTTTCCCAAAAAAAGTAGGAGCAGGGCTCTGGTCATGTCTGCCTTTATTTTGTTCTTCCATTTTCTGGTATTTGGGGAAGTCCATGTGGCTCCCAGAAAGTACCAGGGGGAGAAAATTAGCCTCTGGACCAGCTACAGTTGTCCACCCCAGCTATAAAAGACTACAAACACATGCCAAATCAATGTGAATCTAGAGAAAGATCCAGCACACCACCTGCCCACAGCACAAACAGCTTTATTTCTGCAGACATCAACGGTGTGTTCATCAACAGAAATGTAATATTTCTTGAGTATAAAAGAAACACAGCACTTAAGAAGTCTCCTCTGGTTCTCATTTAATTCCTTTTGTCTAATGTAAACTCAGTGGGCTATGACTAACAGCTAACATATAATTTCTAATTGTATGGCATTATGTTATGTTAGCACAAAAACATTATCTGAGCCAAGACACAAGACAGCAGCCTATAGTTCAGTCTTACTAGGGATTAGATAGGAATGGAAAAAATACCATCAGCATCAACTACATTTGTCAGGAAAGTAGATGAAAAGCCAAGCGTAATGGGAAAACATTCTCTTCATCTTGCACCTCCTTCCTCAGTAGGTGCCCTGTCATTTTGCAAGCCAAATAGGACACACTCTCACTATAAATGTGAAAAAGGAAACTGAGGACTTTGGATTATTATTGTTTGTTTGTTTTTTCAGGCACTCTGTTCATCCTTATCCAAGGTTTCCAAACTGTCTTTTGCCTCTCCCTGTACTCCAACTGTGTCTGTCCCCCTACCTTGTTCCTCAAACCTTCCATTTCCTGCCTTTCATCATGAGTTCAACAGTCCAGTTTGTTCCACAGTCCACAGAATATTAATGGTTGACATCTGGAGGCAGGAGAAGCAGGGAAGGAAAGAGGAACAAATCCAAATTAAATAAAATTGAATGGGGAAAAAAAGCAGGAGATAAAACTACCCTGTCCTGAATGAGAAATCAAGAAAAGGGAGAAACCATTCAGATTAAGAAGATCACACATTCAATTAATGTGTAAGGAAATATCAGGAATGCACATGCTGGCCACACTATCCCCATGCTATTTTCTGGCTACATGCTTGGCCACCAAGGCTGGTTCTAAAGGGCCTCCTATGCACATACACCACTCCTTAAAAATTAATACTTCCAAATCAGTCTGGAGAGAAAGAACCAACAGAGTCCAGGGGTTGGACTGGATGGCCCTCATGGTCTCTTCCAACTCTACAATTCTATGATTCTACAATTCTATGAGAGGCTCACAGAACCTCATGGTCTCTTCCAACTCTACAATTCTATGATTCTACAATTCTATGAGAGGCTCACACAACCATTTTTTTCTACAATAAGTCATACTAGCCCATTCCAGCATTCTTAAACTTGTTATGGTGTGTCTTCAACTCATTTCCAACTTATGGCGACCCTAAGCTGTACCCATCATGGGGTTTTCTTGACAGATTTATTCAGAGGGGCTCACTAGAGCCTTCTTCTGAGGCTGAGAGAGTACAATCAATGTGCTCTCACTGACCTCCACGCACTGACCAGTCATTATGAACCAAGCCAATAGTATATATAAGCAGTTTGTACAAGTAAGTACAGTTGTCCATTCGTATCCACGGATTTGGTATGCATGGATTTAAGTATTCATGGATTGAAAATATTCTTTAAAAAATAATAATCAAAAAAGCAAACCTTGATTTTGCCATCTTGTATAAGGTCACCATTTTGCTATGCCATTGTATATCATGGGACTTGAGTATTCATGGATTTTGGTATCCACGGGGGGTCCTGGAATCAAACCCCAGCTAATATGAAGGGACAACTGTATTTTAACCTTTGCATAAAGTCCAGGGGATGAGTGGAGACTGTGCATCAAGGCAACAATCCGCTCTCTGCATGCTAATTTTCCAAGCTGACAGAATTCATCTGAATAATTTTTTCAAGCAGTTGTCAGGGCATGCACACTAAGTTTCTACAATGTGACTGTCCTGAATTCTGCTCAAAGATCAAAAGAAGGACTGTGATGTGTACCTCTCAAGTATGATTTTTTTTAAAATGATAACCTTAATTTCTTATTTTATAAATAGCATCCTCTATGATACAAGCTGACAAGGGTGATGAGATAAAATATATTCAGAAAAGTGTATTTTAAGTGAAAAATCATTCATCACAAAATACTGAAATCATAGTTCAATGTAAATTTTTGTACAGATTTCTTTTAAAAAAAATTAAAAGTGACATAGAAACAAACCAAACTGACTTGTCTATCGCTGCTGAGAAGCTATGCATAGGCTGACTCTTGTAACTCAGATGTTTTGCTATTTTTTTTCTGTCCTGTTACATTTCAGTCTACATTGTTTTCCATCAAAGACAGCCTGGGATAGGTTGTTTTAGGGTAGGATAAAAGAATGTGCAGAAAGGTTACCTATTCTACAGGCATTTTTCATCTTGAAACCATGGTCTCCAAGCTACTTTTTAACCTGCCATGGGAAAGATACAGGATCTTTATAATACCATTTCCCTGTAGCTCAAAAAGTGGTTTCAAAAGGATATGGTCAACATTAGTTTGCTCCTCATTTTAATATCAGCTGACTCAACTCATACTTCCCACAGAATGCAATTAGTCTTCCATTTTTGCACTTCTATGAATTTTGGGATGCCATTCTCCAATCAAAAAAAATGTGAACACAACATGTACATGTGTAAAATTGCACACATATTGGGGAAATACTTGATAAAAACATATAAAGAATATCTGTGAACACAAAAATGAATGTGAGGTTTTATTCAGCTGATAAATAAACTCATGAACTAATCAGGAAACATGACAGAACCAACACATGCTTGAAAACATATGGGCATTACAGAAGGCAAAGCACATAGTTTTGTCAAACCCCTTAATTTTGGGAAGCAATTTTGAAGTGAAAAGGGGGAAGTTGTTAACCCACTTTCCCCTAATTGCTCTTTCTAGGCTGCTTTGGTAAAAGAAAAAGTCCAGAAAAGGAAAGATCACAGATCTCCATGCAGCACAGTTTGGAGTTATGCCATTTTGTCTCTCTCTTTTTTTTTCTTAATTTCATAAGAGAATGCCACTTGCAAGACCAACCGAGAGCCTCTCAGTTAGGAACTGGATGCAAAAACCAGAACATATAGTTTAATCTAATCCTATTTTTGTCTTATGTTTCTCTTGTCCGTTAAGATTCAGGGCCTTGTTTTTACGGGGGAAAGTGGTGTTATAGCTACTACTTAAAATGATTGTGTATTTATTGCTTAAATTTAGCCCCTGTATGAAGGTTAATTTGACCTTCATTCGAGCCCAGTGAATAAGGAAGAAGAGGCAGCCTGCCCATCCCAATATCCATCCTGTCCATCCCTCCAACACCTGCCAATTGACCTTTCATGTCACATCTTACCCAGGATGCATTTTGGTACTGGCCAATGAAAACCTTCCAGGGCATTGTAACCTTGATTCTATTGACCAGAGTTGCTTTGATTTAAATTTCAAACAGCTTGTGATTTTTTTTGGTCTCCTTCCCCACCTCCGAAAGCAAATGTTATGGATTTTAGAGGGAAGGAAGCCCTTGCTGCATACTTGCTTTGCACCGTTTTTGCATAAGCAAAAAGGCAGTCGATAGAAACAGAATTAATTTTAATTAACCCTAATATGCACACCAAATGCCAAAGATTGTTTTGTTTCCCCAACAACAAAATCTAGGAACAGCAACACAATACCGTGCTTATTATTTACAGAAGTACTGGCCCAAGTATAAGGAACAGAGTCAATTATAGTGATTCTTATTACTAAATGCTGTTACGATTAGAGTGAGCTATCATTTAGGTCAATAAATGTGTAAATTGGTGAGAGTGATTAGATCGGCACTGTAGCACCCAACAAGAGGTTGCTGATTAGAAAGTGTTTCAAAAAAGCTATGGTTTCTGTTTAATGAACAGAACTCCTGAGATTCTCAGGAATGTTAAATGCAATTTAATTGCAATTTCCCAATCAGGAAAAAATGAAGTAAAAGAGTTACACTTTGTTCGTCAGTACAACTCAAAGGAATCCACAAGGAGAGAAAACAAGTCTGTTCACAATTATACTAGGTGTTAAATACCCCTAAAGGCACCAGATCCCATTTGATCTTGGAAGCTAAGCAGGGTCAACCATGGTTAGTACTTGGATGGGACACTGCTAATGGATACCAGGTACTATAGGCTATATTTCAGAGGAAGGAACAAGCAAAATCACATCTGGGCATTCCATGCCCAAGAAAACCCTATGAAATTCATAGAGATTCATAACTCAACAGGAGACTTGAAGGCACATACACATACAGAGAGAGCGAGAGCGAGAGAGAGAGAGAGAGAGAGAGAGAGAAGTTAGTACTAAATTGTCTATTCATATGCATAATAGATTCCATTAGAAAAGCAAAAAGGTGTTGTCTGTGTGTGTGTGTGTGTGTGTTTACAACCTAAACCAGTGTTTTGCAACATACCTGATGTGTCAGACCAACACTTTTTTCTCAATGTGCCATGAACTAGTACCATATTTGTGTTGAATTATTATAGTACTTGCATTGTTCCTGGACACCTGTTGTGGACTGGCAGCCAATACCTCACAGTCCGCATATTATCACTTTAAGTAGCAATGATCTAAATGAGAGAAAGAGGAGGGAGAGAGAAGGGGCAAAGATAGATACAGCTATAGATATAATAAGAGGGGCTAGTAGTGTATTAGAATAATAGAATCTTAAGAGTTGCAAGAAATCACAAGAGCCATCTAATCCAACACCCTGGCATGCAGGAATACACAGCTAAAACATTCCTGAAAGATGCCCATCCAACCTCCAAAGCTGGAGAGTCTAGCACATTCTGAGGCAATCAGTTGAGCTGTTTGACAGTGGAAACAGTTCTTACAGAAGAAGAAGAAGAAGAAGAAGAAGAAGAAGAAGAAGAAGAAGTCGTCATAGGTGAATCTCTTTTCTTGTAATTTTAATCCATTGCTTCATGTCCAAGTTTCTGGAACAGCAGAAAACAACCTTGCTCCATCTTTGATATGACATCATTTTAGATATTTAAAGAGAGCTATCATGTCACCTCTCAATCATCTCTTCTCCAAGTTTGGTTTCTAGAGATCTGATAATCTTGATTGCCCTTCTCTGGACATGTTCTAGCTTATCAATATCCTTCTTGAACTGTGGTGCCCAGAACTGGACACAGTATTCCAGGTGAGGCCTGACCAAAGCAGAATCGTTGACTACTATATCCCTTGATCTTGGCACTATACTCCTGTTGACATAATACTCCTTTACCCTGAAATTAATTTCTATTTTGCTACAGGACAGCTTGTTTTTGTTAAGATGCAATCTAAATGAAGATTCAGGAAGGGCTCATCCCAGGCTTTCTGCAAGCGCGCTGATGACCAAAAAGGCCAATCCACGATAAACAAGTCCGGTTGCAGAAAGTACAGCAGAAGGTCTCCTTGGGTGATGTTTCCAGGTTGTGATTCTTTCTGCATTGTCATAGAATCATAGAACTGTAGAGTTGGAAGAGACCACGAGGGCCATCCAGTCCAACTCCCTGCCATGCAGGAAATCTTGATCAAAGCATCCCCGACAGATGTCTATCCAGCCTTTGTTTGAAGACCTCCAAGGAAGGAGACCCCACCATTCAGTTACACAAATTTACATATACTCCCCAACAGGGGTTCACATCATATAAACTCCACATACACTCCTACCCAACCATTCTCTGAAGATGCCAGCCACAGATGCAGGCGAAACGTCAGAAAGAAATGTTTGTCTTCAAGACTTGTTCGGCGTGAGTTCTCAAATAAGGCTGCAGCATTGTGGTAGTGCATCTCCATGCCTCCCAATGTGAGACCAGGGTGGACCAATAGGTCATAAATAAAAGTGAACTGCTAAATGTGCATCAAATCCCAAGTTTCTGGGGATATGGAGAGAGCCTCCTGTTGTTCCTGGATCTTTCCAACTGATCTGTTGGAAGCCACAGGGCAAAGATATGGAAAGTGGGCCTGTATTATTCATATGGCCCCAACCCTTTTATGAAGCTCTCCTGGCACCCTCAAAGCCCTCAGAAACCCTCCCCAAATATTGGGTGATTGCCCAAAAATAACCCTGACTGTCTCAAAAGAGCTCAGAATGTATTGCTTTGGTTAAATTTGCATCCCACATCACCCCACCCAATAAAAACAAAATGTCCAAATAGTCAATTTTCAATTGAAATGGAAATGGAAGTGACATCATATAAATCCCACATCATCTAGAATGCACCAGTGAGCCTATCAGGGGGGCATGGAGGAAAAATTGCCCACTCTTCCCAGCACAGTTACCTGTGCTATTCTCTCACAACCAGACCATGAGTCACCTTCCTAGGTGCCATGAAATAAGAAATACATTTTGAGTTTTAAGACTTTATCAGATGCCGGAAAACATAGCAAAAAATCACATCCAAAATTGCATCATAAGGATGGGACGATAGCCCAAAGGGCAAAATTATCAGATGTCCTCATCCTCACCCATTTCCAGGGTGTAGCGCTGGCGTGGACAAGGCATCACTTTTTTATTGACAGGCTAAGACATCAAGAAAAAGTGACACCTTATTCACGCCTGCACGACACCCCCGGAACAGCTGACAATGACGTTGTCTGATAATTCCACCCTTTTGTGCTGTCGTTGCATCCTTACGACATGCTTTTTCACGCGTCTGATAAAGCCCTTCAGTGTAAAAAGAAAGACAGGTGTCTCATTAATAACCCATCATCTGTCTGTGCCCAAATCCTGCAAATCAAGCTGGCCAAAGCAGGAAGAGAGGAGGGAGCTTTGCCAGGCTTTATAGTGTGGCAGTAGTATATTGGTTGGACATTGGATTACAACTCTGGAGACCAGGGTTCAAATCCCCACTTGGCCATGGAAACCCACTGGGAGACCTTGGACAAGTCACACTCTCTCAGCCTCAGAAGAAGGCAAAGGCAAACCTATCATGGGTTTTGCCAAGAAAAACCCATGATAGGTTTGCCTTAGGGTTGCCATAAGTCAGAAACAACTTGAAGGCACACAAGAGCAACAACAAAATTCTTTCTTTATTTTAAAAAAAAATCCACTGGAACCAATGGGGACAAAATACGTCCAGCAGTTCCAGGCTGAAGAGGCCAATCCTGGAACCCATTTGGGAAGTGTAGTGGCTTGGGAAAAACTGTCTCTGTCCCAACTCTGCACCATCTGTAGAAGATCTTGTGTTGGGCCTATTATAGCACCAGCAGTGGTAGATTTGAAATCCTGGAACTGTCTGTTGGCATAACTGGGGTCTTCAGTGTGACTCTTCCACTGGAAGGGCTAGTTCAGCCTATCCTAATTTTCATCAGCCAGTCAAACTATTAACATCTCTCTCTCTCTCTCTCTCTCTCTCTCTCTCTCTCTCTCTCTCTCTCTCTGGCTTTTCTTCGCAAACGAAGATTCAGGAAGGACTCATCCCACGCTTTCTGCAAGCACGCTGATGACTAAAAAGGCCAATCTATTAACAGGCAAATCATAGAATCATGGAGTTGGAAGGGGCCCTATGGGCCATCACGTCCAACCCCCTGTTCAATGTAAGATCTCCTGTTACAGCATCCCCACCACGTAGCTGTCTAGCCTCTTTTCAAGGACATCCAGAGAAGGAGACCTCACCACCTCTCTAGGACACTGATTCTATTGCCAAACCACTGTCACTATCAAGACATTCCTTTCCTTCTAATGTTCAATCAGAATCTAACGTCTTGTAACTTAAAACCAGTAGACCTAGTTCTACACTCTGAGGCAAGCCTGCACCCTCCTCTCTGTTACAGTGCTTGAAATATTTAAAGAGTGCAAACATATTGCCCCTCAGTCTTCTCTTCACCAAGATGAACATGCCCAGCTCCTTCAACCTTTCCTTATATGTTTTGTTCTTCATACCTCTTAGGTCCCCCTTGTTGCCTTTCTCTGAACTCACTCCAATTAATCTATATCCTTCTTAAAACAAGGCACCCAGAACTGAACACAGTACTCCCAATGAGGCCAGACCACTGCAAATATAGTAGGACTATTACTTCCCTTTTACTTCTTTATCACTTCCCTTGACTTGGAAACTATGGTTCTATTAATGTAGGCTAAGATAGCATTTGGCTTCTTTGCTGCAGCATCACACTGCTGGGTCATGCTGATTGATTGGTTGATTGATTGACTGATTGATTGATTATCTGTTTTATCCAGGAATGCCAGGAGCTGGGACGCCACCACACCCAATTACCTTGCCCCAAAAGGGGATATTAGAGACTGGTCAATAGGTCTCCAGTATAGGGAGGATTTTTTTTCCCATAATGGCCAGAGCACAGCCTCTTTTAAACAAGATGGAAACCTGCCTTGCTGTACTGAAGTATTCATTACACCCTTTACCCAACCCACCAGTGTCCTTCATGCTGCTTCCAACAGCCAGGAAGGGCATGGGCTCTCATCTCTCCAAGCATCCTGTCTACATCCTCAGGTTGTACAAACTGAAACATATCCAATAACACTGGACAAGCAGGAGCCAAAGTTACATCCACCAGACTTGTATCAACTACAGCATCCAAGTCAGAGTGGATCTGGGAGATTTTATCTGCACAGTGCTCTGCAAACTCTTGACAATGGGCTTCAGAGTGGTTTATATACTGCTCTTGTGGAACAGAATGTAAAAGGACCCTGACCATTCAAAATAGCTCTCCTGGATGATACTGTGCAGATGCAATGGTGACAGTGAAGGAGGATTTCTTTGTGGTGGCCATTGCCACAGTATAGGCTTTCCAATGAATGAGTTCTAGCATGTGTTTGGTTGGACTCACTCTGAGTTTTCCACCATCATCTCTGTCGTCTCCGTCCAACTTTTTTCATCATCACCAGCTCCCTAGTAAACCATGGTGCTCACTTTGCTCCACCCCATCAAAGAGAACACTTAGAAGCAATTGTGTTCACCATCCTTTCCAGTACTGCCACTACTTCTGTCTCTGGCATAGATACACTGGCACAGCAGGTTTCCAGGCCCATACAGTACACCAGAGATGGGTAACTTCCAGGGGTCTGTGAAGTGTTGGAGGTGGAGGAGACACTATTCCACGAGAGTATTCTGATTGAAAGCAGGTTGCATATGAAACAAGTGACTTCTCTTGAAGCCAACTGTACTTCCAGGAGGTTTATATTGGTGGTAATTTGGGACTTTGGACTTTTTCAGATGAACCTAAAATCCGGAAGAACCCGTCAGGAGAGGAACGCAGCTGCTCCGTGGCAGGGGGCAGTTTCTGACAACGCCATCCCTCTCGCATTACTCTCTGTGTTCCTTCCATGTCACATGGAAGGAAAAGGTGCCACTTTTTATTCACGAAGAACTTCTGTGAATAAAAAGTGGTGCCTTTTCCTTCCATGCGACACAGAAGGAGCACAGAGGGTAACGCGAGAGGGACAGCGTCATCAGAAACTGCCCCCTGCTGCAGAGCAGCTGCATTCCTCTCCCAGCGGCTTCTAGATTTTAGGTTCGTCTGAAAAAGTCTTTTATCAGACTATAACTTTAAAGCATTTTTTTGCTGGCATAAAAAAAAAATCCCTTTTTATGCCAGCAAAAGAACACTACCCCTCCGCACTTACCTCCAATCCCGGCAAAGGCAGTTCCAGCAATGAAAGAGGAAGTGAATGGAGCTCCATTCACTTCCTTCTTTGAAATCCCACAAAATATTGCAAGACTTCATTGTGTGGGATATTCAAAAGACAAAACAAAAATAATATGGAAAAAGTTTTTAAAAGCACAAAAACATACTTTAAAACTTACAGGTAACCCAGGGACGGTCATAAAAAGTTCATCACTTACCTGGATGTTGAGATTTTGCCTGGATGTGTTCGCACCAGACCGGTCACTGACAGGAAAAGTACAGAAAGAAAAGGATGTGAGGTTTCCATATGCTGGCAAAAAATGGCAGGGAGGATCAATTGATGGCTTAAGCTGTCAATTAAAAACTATGGGGTTTGGGCAGAATATAGCCACGAAAGGGCAATGTCATCTGATATGCACGCCTTTTCACAGTTGTGTGGCGTCATTATGATGCTGTATTTGATGCATCTGATAAAGTCCTTGCTTCAAAACTGTTCACTCCTCACACAGCCCATTTTAAAGAGGAAGTGACTCATTATAAAGAGGAAGTGAATCATTTAAGCATGTTTTTGCTTAGGCATCACTCAAATCCAGAAGCCTTGTGGCAAAACTAAAGGAAAAATAACACCACAAAGTTTTAGTGGTCACAGAACAGTTGGAAGGGGTGTGTAGGGATGGAAATAATATTTCCAAATATTTGAGCAACAGATGACAAGAGGTTTTCTGAATGTGAGAAAACCCCAGTGGGGAGAAACCTGAACAACCACAATCTTCAGTTTGGAACTTAGTCTGCACGGGGGGTGGGGGACCCCACATGGATTTTAGTGCAGACAACAGCATTTTCTGGATAAATTGCTTTTTTGGGGGCACAGAAAACATGATTTGCTGTACAGGAAGCAACTTTCTTATGCAGGAAATATGTTTTCTGTGCAAAAGATGTTTCTGCACTGAAAATGCTATTTTCTGTGCCAAAAATCTCCCATATTTTTTTTTTAAATAGAAAAGTCCCAAACTGTGAACAGTCTTCAAAAAGTATGGTTTTCAAATACTTTCTTGCAGTGGGAAGAAAACTGATTAAATTATTCATTAATGAACATTTATATCCCTAGGTGGGGGAGGGATGACACCTGTGCCACCCCTTCACTACACTATCATGAGATGTACAGAAGGTACATGATATCTATTTGGCACCTCACATCCCTGCTTTATCAAACTGTCCATACAACAGTTATCAGTTTTGTTTGGTGACACATTACTCTTGACCCTCCCACTCCCCCGAAAAACATATTGTTAAAATGACATTGGCATGTTAAGAAAATCAACTAGGAAAAAAAACATTTACCTTTCTTACTGGCCAGTAAAATGTGAGAATTGTACTGTTCACAGAAAGCCAAACTTTGAATGAAAATATTTGACAGTTAAACCACCTACTTAAGTGTGCATGTGTGCTATAATTGACTGCCATGTCAGTTGTTATAAGAAACTCATTTCCCTGTCACTGACAGGACATGGCCTGCATTTTTAACACTGGCAGGTCTAGCTATTTCTCTCCTCTGACTGAGCAAGGAAATTTCTGAGCAGTTATGGAGGCCTGAGTTTACAACAGTTGAATTAAAAGGAAAAGCAAACAAATGTGCATTTAAATTCAATTCTCATATTCAAAATTGTCAGTTTAATTGAGCTAATATATTATCATTGTGAAAGATGTGGGTAGTTTGGTACTTAGAGAGCCATCATGATGTCATGATTTGAGTGTTGGACCAGAACTCCAGGAGGCCAGGGTTCAAATTGCTGCTTTGCCATGGAAACCCTTTTGACCAAATCACACTCCCTCAGCCTCAAAGGAAGGCAATGGCAAAACCTCTCTGAACAAATCTTTCCAAGAAAACTCCATGGCAAGGGCCTCCATGAGTCAAAAATAATCGAAGGCACACAGCAAATTAATTGCATGCTGATATGAGATTCAAAGAGTTATAGTTGAACAATGACCTTTATGAAGTTCAGGTTCCTAAACGTTTTAAGCTTTATCCATCTTTACCTTCTTTCTACAAATACCGTAACAGCTACCCATTCCTACTTTTCCTTGGTGATTTGCCTAGTCTTGTATTTCTTATACAATTGCCTTTTAAATCTTGGCTCAAATGAAAGATTCTTATGTACCCACCCTGGTTTCTTTAGATGGCTCCTATTTTAGTCATTCAACACTCTGAGTCAGTAACCATATTTAGTGTGCATCCATGTTCTCTATGGATACAGATTTTGAACTCCTCCATAAGGCCTCTGCCCTGCTAAAAAGTAAGTGTGTGGGTGCACATGCATGCATGCATGCACTTCAAGTCACTTGTTGACTTATGCCAAAATTATGAATTTCGTAGGGTTTTCCTAGGCTTTCAACAAAAACTCTGAGACATGCAGAACAAGTGGTGGATCAACATAGCAGAAAAGACACAATGCTGTGCAGATCTGGGTGATCATAGAGGATTTTATAAAGCTCTTAAAGCAGTGTTTGGACCTACTTATCAGGTCCAAAGCTCCTTATAGAGTACAGATGGTCAAACATTAATTACTGATAAAGACTCCATCCTGAATCATAGAATCACAGAATCATAGAATTGCAGAGTTGGAAGAGACCACGAGGGCCATCCAGTCCAACCCCCTTGCCACACAGAAAATCAATGGGCTGAACATGTTCAAAGTCTCTTTAGTGCCAACCAGGTAGTCCAAGGCTCAGCTATCGAACATATGATACAAAAACCGATGAAAAATGAATTGGACATGAATTGGACGGAAAGCTGCTTTTCTTACATGGCAGGTTGGCTGGGTGAGGTATGCCTGGTGAGCAGTTCTCTTCTTTGCCAACAGCTCCTGGATCTCTTGGTTGTTTTTATCAAACCAGTCTTGATTTTTCTTGTGGGAGAACCCAAGGGATTCTTCCGCAGATACTGTTTTTGACATGTTGCCACAGCACAGTAGGAGAAGGATCTGTAGGATGGTCTTCAAGTTTTGTTTGCAGATTTGCCTGGAAGTTGTCTCTCATGGTAGCTTGATTAGTTCCTGCTATTGCAGAAGAACTTCTTGAAAGCCAATGTGGCTTCAGAGCCAATAGGAGTACTACAGATATGGTATTTGCCCTTAGACAACTGCAAGAGAAATGTAGAGAGCAGAACAAGGGTCTCTATGTAACATTTGTGGACCTCACCAAAGCCTTTGAGACTGTGAGTAGAAAAGGTCTGTGACAGATCCTGGAAACACTAGGATGTCCCCCCCAAATTCCTTAAAATGATTATCTTGCTACACGAGGGCCAGCGCGGTCAAGTCAGATATGGCGATGCTCTTTCAGAGCCCTTTCTAATAATTAATGGAGTGAAGCAAAGTTGTGTACTTGCTCCAATTTTATTACAGTCTTCTTCAGCATGATGCTCCAAAGGGCTACGGCAGAGCTTGAAGAAGACGGCATCTATATACGTTACCATACTGATGGTAGCTTGTTTAACTTAAGCCGTCTGAGGGCTGGCACTAATACCCTAAACTATCTAGAATGTGAGTTGCTCTTTGCTGATGATGCTGCCCTTGTTGCCCACACAGAAACAGCTCTGTAGCACCTAACATCCTGCTTCGCAACAGCTGCAGAGCTGTTTGGGCTGGAAGTCAACCTGAAGAAAATGGAAGTTCTTTACCAGCCTACACAACAGGACAAACACCATCATCCCCACATTGCCGTCGGCAAATCTGTGCTCAAGTCCATTCAGCAGTTCACCTACCTAGGAAGCATCATCTCCTCAGATGCCAAGATTGACAAAGAGCTCGATCACAGATTAGCAAAGGCATATAGCACATTTGGAAGACTTTAAAAAAGAGTCTGGAGTAATAATCAACTGAGGCAAAGCACAAAAATCAGTGTGTATAGAGCCATTGTACGGTCTATTCTCCTTTATGGGTCTGAAACATGGGGCACCTATCGCCAAAACATATGACTCCTCGAACGCTTTCATCAGCACTGTATACGTACAATCCTAAATATACACTGGATGTGACCAGTATTGAGGCCATGATACTGAGAACACAGCTGTGCTGGGCAGGGCACATTTCTAGGATGGAGGCCTCCCAAAAATAGTGCTCTATCGTGAACTCGCCACAGGTCAGCGTAAGAGGGGCACTCCAAAAAAGCGATACAAGGACTCCCTGAAACAACATCTCAGGCTCAGCCAAATTGATTACCAACAATGGTCTGCCCTGGCCTCACATCAGGATGCATGGAGACGCACTATCCACAATGCTGCAGCCTTATTTGAGAACTCACACCGAACATGTCTTGAAGAGAAACGGCAACACAGAAAGAATCACAACCTGGAAACATCACCCGAGGAGACCTTCTGCTGTGCTTTCTGCAACCAGACTTGTTTATCTCAGATTGGCCTTTTTAGTCATCAGCGCACTTGCAGAAAGCGCAGAATGAGTCCTTCCTGAATCTTCATGTGTGAAGAAAAGTCAGAGAGAGACAGACAATTTAAAACAGCCTTCCTCAATGTAGTGATCTCCAGATGTCTGGAGCTACAATCCCAATGATTCTTCAAAAATAGCCATTTTAGCTGGTGCTGATGGGAGCATTGCCTTGGGGAAGGTTCCAAAGTACCTTTTATGGTCCAACTGTACCTGTTCACAGGATACCTGTTATGCTGAGCCAGAATAAATACCAAACTGACAATAGAAGGAGTTAATGAATTGTGAATCGTTTTTACTAAAAGCCCAATATGAAAGCTTTGTGGTAACATGTATGTCCCTAAAATAATCATTCTTTCATTAGCATTGGCAGAGGAAGTTGAACGTAAAATAAAACCTGAGTTTGAATCTTTATCTGTTGCTCTCATTCTATGTCTTTTTAAGGGAATACATAAGAAAAGAAATTTCACCAAATTGCAAAAGCTGAAGTTTGAACTGTGCAAGCTGAAGTTTCAATTGAATTTTGACTCTAAGTTCATCATCTGGATTTTGAGACAGCACTTTTTTAATCCATTGCATGAGTATCTGAAGTTATATCCAAATTATCTAAATAGCCAATCCTATGTATGTTGACTTTGAAACAAGCCTGACTGTTAAGCCACATACAGAAAAATTTGCATAGATCTGAAGCCTTAATTTCACTGCCTTTATTTTATTTTATTTATATCCTGCCTTTTTCCTAGTATGACACTCAAGGCAATTTACAACAATTTAAACAAACATAGTCAAAATGTACAGGATACAAAAACTGAAAAGCAATTAAACTATCATGAAGTTAAATTCAGTTAAAAACAAAAGAAATAAAAGTCCAGGATAGTATACCAGACCTGTTTCTCCTAAGACTAAAAAGAATGACAGAGAGAAATCAAAGGCCTGCTGGAATAAAAAGGTTTTCACCTGCTTTCAGAAAGATAGTAAGGAGGGTAGCAGTCTAGCCTCTCTGGGAAAGGAATTCCAAAACCTGGGAGCAACCACTCTAAGGCCCTCTATCATGTGTCACCACCAAATATACCTATGAAGGTGTTGGAATGGAGAGAAGCCCTCCCCCCTGAAGATTGCAAAACACAGGCAGGTTCATATGAGGGAGTGTGGTCCTTCAAATAACCCAGACCCAAGCCATATAATGCTTTATAGGTCATCACTAGCACTTTGAAGTGTGCCCAGATAGAGATGGGCACCAGGTGGAGCTGTTACAACAAAGGAGTTGTGTACACCCTGTATACTCCCCACTTAACATTCTGGCTAGCAGCTCTTTGGGCCAGATGAAGTTTCCAAACACTCTTCAAACTATGGCCTCAGATAGAGTGTTTTACAATAATCTAAATGGGGTGTAACTAAGGCATGTGTCACCATGGCCAAGTCTGACATCTTAGGGAACATCATCTGTCAGAACTGTCAAAGGTTAACAGTTGCTGCAGGTCAGCTCTTGCAAGAACATGATATTTACAGTGCCTTCAGTTATCACATAAACCCTTTTCATATGCAAATGACATGAAGATGGGCACCACAGAAAGAAAAGGCAACAAGTCTGCTCACAGGATCATGCAGCTCTTTGGTTCAGCTGCTTACATTCATATATTATGTGCAAATATTTGTGCATAGGTTTTCGACATGCTCTGAAATGTGGATGTCTAGGTGTAAATGTCCCTGCATAATGTGTGTTTCAGAGTTGTGGAGGTGATAATCCCACTTTGAATCATCACCTTGCACATACCATTGTTCTACTTATTGTAAAACAGATAGGCCTTCACACACTCCAGAATCGTTACTATCTCTGACATTCACTTTTACCAGTGTATAAAGTCTATAACTTTTAGGCTCTATCTAAATCTGTTTCTGTTGGTAGTGTCCAAATGGTAGTTGTTTTTAAATGTCTTCAAGTCAACTCTGACTTTAGGCAAACCTATCGTAGGCTTTTTCTTGACAAGATTTATTCAAAGGAGGTTTGTCATTGCCTTCCCCTAAGGTTGAGAGCATGTGACTTGCCCAAGGTCAAAAAGTGGGTTTCCATGCCTGAGCATGGACCCTCATTTTCCAAAATCCTAGTCCAACACTCAAACCACTGCCCCATACTTGCTCTCTAGGCACAGTACTAGGCTTGGTTATAATTAATAATAAATACAATTTTATCAATTAAATGTTGATGATTATATTCAGCTCCTTACTACCCTTAATCACCTGAACAATTTGCTTTGTTGTTAACTGATGTTGACTTTGACTTACAGCAATTCTATGAATGAGAGACCTCCAAGTCACCCTGTCATCAGCAGCCCTGCAGACTTAGGGCCTGTGAGTCTATCCATCTGAATGCAGTCTTAGGAGATTTTCAGACAGGCAAAAATCTCCCCTTGCCGCGCGAGCAGCCTCCCGAAACTGCTGCGCGGCAAGGGTCTTTTTCGGACCGCGCTGTGCCTGTGGCGAAACCGTCCGTGTCACTTCCGTGAAGCTTGGGACGGCTCCGCGTCATATTTCAAGCACGGGCAGCCTCCGTGATTGAAATATGGCGCGGAGCCGTCCCAAGCTTCACGGAAGTGACACGGACGGTTTCGCCACAGGCACAGCGCGGTCCGAAAAAGACCCTTGCCGCGCAGCAGTTTCGGGAGGCTGCTCGCGCGGCAAGGGGAGATTTTTGCCTGTCTGAAAATCTCCTTACTCTTTTCCTACTGCCTTCTGCCTTTCCAAGCATTAATGACTTTTGTACTGAGTCATATCTTCTCATGATATGGCAAAAGTATGACAGTCTTAGTTTAGTCATCTTGGTTTATAGGGAGAGTTCAGTCTTGATTTGCTCTAGGACTCATTGATTAGTCTTTTTAGCAGTTCACAGTTTCCTCAGAACTCTTCTCCAACACCACATTTCAGATGAGTTGATTTTCTTCTTATCACCTTTCTTCACTGTCCACTTTCACAACCATACATAGAAACTGGAAATACAAGGGCATGGACAATCTTAACTTGAGTATTCAGTGACATATCTTGACACTTTAGGATCTTATCTAGTTCCTTCCAGTGATGTATTCAAGTCTTTTACTCCAAGTCTCAAGTCAAGTCACAAGTGTCTACCTACAAGTCTGAAGTTGAGTCTCAAGTCCTTGCAAGACAGGGGAGGTGGTGGTGTGTGTATGTGTGGTGCAGTGGACTTTCAATAACTAGGAAATCAAGAAGACATTCACAAAGTTAGGTTAAAAAAATTAAACGTGCTAGGCAATGGGCTTGAGGTGGGGATTGAGGTCTGCTCAGCCTCCTGACCCTGCTGCACATCAGAGGAACCTTCTAAAGCAGACCTCAACCCCAACTTCAAGCCCATTGCCTAACACAAAGTCTTGCCTGGTGTTCTAAGGAAGAGCCTTTTTCTAAGAGCAATAGGCAAGACTTTCCCCCAGAGCTGCGAGACACATTTCTTGGAGGGGAGCACAACAAATACATTATGCAATGGGCTTGAGGCAGGGGCTGAGGTCTGCTCAGCAGCCTTTTCCAGCTGCACATCAGAAGAGCCTTCTAAAGATTTTAAAGGCTTTAGAAGGATCTTTCTACCTCAAGCCCATTGCCTAATGCATTTCCTGTTAGCACTTCCATCATGTGACCAGTAGGCAAAAAGCAGTGAGATCATGGAAGTGTTGTCCAAAAGAGGAAAACTGTTTTCCCATCCATAACATGGACGAATGCATTATGTTACTGAACCAAGGCCAGCAAGTCAGTTGCTAAAAATATACAAGTAGTGAGTTGAGTAAAATTGAGTCTGTGCATCATTCATTATCAAGCTGAGTCGAAGTCAAATCATTGAAAAGAAGTCGAAAGCTTTCACAGCCGGCATCCATAGATTTTCCTTGGTTTTTTTCCGGGCTGTGAGGCCATGCTCTGGAATAGTTTCTTTCTGAAGTTTTGCCTGCATCTGTGGCTCCCATCTTCAGAGAATGGTTGGGTAGGGGTGTGTGTGTGGAGTTTATATGCTGTGAACCCCTGTTGGGGAGTATATGTAAATTTGTGTAATTGAATGGTTAATTTCTGGGTATATTCTGAGCCTTGCATTTCTGTACCCAGAAACTAACCATTCAATTACACAAATTTACATATACTCCCCAACAGAGGTTCACAGGATATAAACTCCACACACACATCTTCCCAAACATTCTCTGAAGATGCCAGCCACAGATGTAGAAGAAAAGTCAGAAAGAAACTGTTCCAGGACACGGTCTCACAGCCTGGAAAAAACCCAAGGGGAAAATCATTGAAAAGACTTGAGTCCGAGTAAATTGACTCGAGTCTACATCACTGTTCCTTCATAGCTTGCCCTTCCAAGTCTTAGTCTTCTGATTTCTTGACTGCAGTCTCCATTCTGATTAATGACTGAACCAAAGTCTGGAAAATCTTGAATTATTTCAATGCTTTCATTGTCTGCTTTAAAGTTATGTAAACCTTCTGTGGCCATTATTTTTGTTTTCTTAATTGTTTTCTTTCTTACTCTTATATATATTCAACTAGATATGTTAAATACACCAATATCTTTCTCCATCACATATACACAGTCTCCTTATTATCTTATAATCTGCATCCAGTTCTCCTACAAAACCTTGAACACCTTGAGACAAAATTACCTGATGTGGAATCACCTTTTCCATATGAGATTCTTTCAGACTTGCTCACACTTGCAGCATGTCTGGCTATTCAGGAAACAGACATCCTATCGGCTGCATGGAAGCAGTAGAAGTCCCTCTCTTAAGAGCCCATTTACCCTTGGATGTCCTTCTTCTATGACAGCCTGCAAAGATGTGGGTGAGCAGCAATGAATAAAGATAATTATGGAGAGAGAAACAATAAGATCCTCCACAGCACATGAGGAGAGGGAGGCCAATGAGCAGAGAGCAGACAATGGATCCTACTGGGCATAGAAACCCTGGCTACTTTTGCCCCTCTGGCACTGGTACTCCTTGATGGCCATTGTATAGTGGTTTGTGTGTTGCACTAAGACTCTGGAAGATGAGGGTGTGGATCCATGCTTGTCCATGGAAAACCAGTGGGTGACCTTGGACAAGTCATATTCTCTCAGCCTCAAAGGAATGTAATGGCAAAGTCCCTCAGAACAAAATGTGCAGAAAAGGCCCCTGATAGGTTCACCTTAGGGTTGCCAGGGAGTGTATTCCTGGGTGCATCCAGCAAGGCTTGGGATTTGTTGGATCTAAAGCCCTTTTGTTCTCCCACATGCCCCCATATTCCCCCAAGGTGGTCCTGGAATAGGAAGTAAAGTAATCCAGGCTTGGATCTAGCATACTTAATTTCTCTTCAGATGCCTGCTCTCTTTCTGGCCTGCAGGCACAAACTCAGTAGGACTTGGGAACTGACAGTTCCCCCACCATGGATTTTCTTTCACCTACTTCCTATAGCTTGTTCTCTGTGTTACTCAAATATATCTCACCATCATTGTTGATGCAGACAGCAGACACAACAGCTGGATGATAGATATGTGATGAATTGCAAAGGCATGAGAGGATATCACATTTTCACCGATCGCCATGATCACCACCATCTGCTTTTAACTCAGCTCTAGTGTGAGTCACTTGGCCCCTTGGCCAATAAATGTTCCTAGGCTCAGCCTGCCTTCTCTCAGAAGTTTCTATAAGATGTGAAAGTTCTGTCACAGTTATACTGGTTTATTGTACAGAGTGAGCAATAAAACAATACAGTGAGTCCTTGGTATCCACTGGGGTTTGGTTCCAGGACCACTGTGGATACAAAAATCCATGGATTCGCAAGTCCCATTATATACAATGGTATAGTAAAATGGTGCCCCTTATATAAAATGGCAAAATCAAGGTTTGCTTCTTGGAATTTATTTATTTTTAAAATATTTTCAAGCTGTGAATGGAGGAATCTGGGGATGCCAAATTTGTGGATACAGAGGGCTTGACTGTAGAAATACCTTCTTAGAGTTGGGTTGATTTATGCATGCTTTATTTATAAGCTGCTTTTGCACTCTAACATAGAGAAATGAGACATAATGGTTTAAAATATGTAAATAAAATTCAGAAATGAAGACAATTTTCTTCCCAGCCAAGTCAAAACTAATAGAACCAATTATAACTTTTTGCTGTGGAAATATTTGGCTGAATGGCGGGGGGGGGGGGGAGGGATGAAGTGGCTATGTTAGAAGTAGGTACTGGGTTTCCTTATCTTTTAATTCACCTTTTTATCACCTTCACCTTTTTAATTCACCTTTTCATTTCATGGGCAATTTGCTCACCTCCTTATCCTGTATTATATCAAACAGGTAGCCAAGCACTCTTTTGAATTCTTTGTAAAAGCTACTGTTAGTTTAAGATCTGATCTCATGTATTTATAATACAGGTTGAGTATCACTTATCTGAAATGCTGAGGATCAGAAGTGTTCCATATTTTAGATTTTTTTCAGATTTTGGAATGTTTGCACATACATAATGTGATATCTTAGAGATGGGACTCATGTATAAATGCAAAATCTATTTATGCTTTATATAACATTACACACATAGCCTTAAGGTAATTTTATACACAATACTTTTAATAATTTTATGCATGAAACAAAGTTTGTGTACATTGAACCATCATAGAATCATAGAATCATATAATTGAAGAGTTGGAAGAGACCACAAGGGCCATCCAGTCCAACCCCCTGCCACGCAGGAAATCACGATCAAAGCATTCCCGACAGATGGCCATCCAGCCTCTATTTAAAGACTTCCAAGGAAGGAGACCCCACCACACTCTGAGGGAGTGTGTTCCACTGCCGAACAGCTCTTACTGTCAAAAAGATCCTCCTTATGTTGAGGTGGAATCTCTGTTCCTGGAGCTTGCATCCATTGTTCCGTGTTCTAGTCTCTGGAGCAGCAGAAAACAAGCTTGCTCCATCCTCAATGTGACACCCCTTCAAATACTTAAACAGGGCTATCATAGCAAAGGTGTCACTATCTCAGACACCCATGTGGACAATTTTGGATTTTGGAATATTATGGAATTCCACATAAGGGATACTCAACCTGTATTTTCTAATTTCCATTATTGGAAGACAGCCCATCCTGTGTACTATCTTACCATATCTCCATGAAACCCATGGGTCTACTCTAGTTGGGAGTAGAAATTTTATTTTACTCCCTAATTGTTTTTTTTTAAAGATCACTATGGTTATCATTTACTTTTTATATGGAACCTCTTCAAATTTCTGGTAAAATTCTGATCATGTACAGCTACCTATATTTTTCTATTATGCGTGCACACGTGTACACACACACACACTTACCTATACCAATTGTATGATGGCCACAGGACTCACCGCCATCGGCCAGATTTGCGGGGCAGGGGGGGTCCTCCAGCCGTCAGCGGTGCGGGAGGGAGGGAGCGGCACGGGTGCCACCATGCTGACCGTCTTCTTCCTAGCAGTCTTCTTCCGTCTTCTTCCTACTTGGCCGGCCAGGAGAGGGGATCTTCCTGACTGGCTGCTTCTAGCAGCAGGCAGCCAATCGGGGGTGAGATGGTGCCTTGCCTCTGATTGGCTGTGGGGGTGGGACCTGCTGCTCTGTGCAGCAGGTTTCCCCTCTGGCCAGTGGTTGGGTATAAATTCCCAACCACTCCACCGGACCAGGCAGTGGCTTTCTGTGAGCTGAAGACCCACCCACCTTTTGATGGTTTTAGGTTCAGCATGCATTATCTTTGCCTTTGTCAAAGCTTTTAGGTGCAGTTGGCATGGGTTCTGATCCTAACTTATTGGTTAAGGGGTCTCCAACAAGTTCTAGGTCGAGGTCAAATTTAAGTTCAAGGCCACAGAGACCCCAAGGGGTCAGGACATGAGTACATGCTAATTTGGGGCATGACACCCCCCCCCCAGACAGCCACTCCGGATCAAGTGGGAGGGAGGGGAGGATATGGGGCTGGCCAACAGGTTGGGGCTTGCCATAAAACTCCTCCCCTTTTACAGACTGGTGATTGTCAGCAGACGGGTCAACAATGGTGGCATTGACCAGACAGGTGGGTTGGTTGATCCAGATCCAAACCCATGCATATGTGCCAACCTAAGCAACTGTCATCAAAAAGTTGTGGCCTTTATTGCCAATATAGATTACTTCATCTTTCATGTTTGTTTCCTGTTACAATATAAGATGTTTTAAAGCAATTTTGTCTGTGTTTATTTGGGGGGGGGATGAAGGGAAAAGGGGACCACCTCCCACATTGACACGCAAATGCAATGTATCATATTGCCATTCTTTCATAAGAAGGTGAGCATCTACTTAGGCTGCCTACTCTAGCTTGCCCATTAGCATATCCATGATAGACTCTAATCAGTTATTTTCATTATTCCTTTGGTGATAGTGTGTTGCTTTGTGTGTGTCAGTGGAGGGATTGTGTTCTTTTAATTTGATTTCAAAATAAAATAAAAATCTATGGGAAAAACAATTTAGTCTTGTATTTTTGTAAGTACATTAGTTTTTAAAGTTTTTTTTTTCTCCCCTTGGCTTTAGTTACATAATGCCTTCATCTGGCCCTGTCAAAATGTTTTTTTGTTCCAAGAGAAAACTGCTGGTGTTGAAAATATTTTTCCACAAAAGAACATTTTTGTTCTTATATACTGAGACCTCGGATCTTTCCATATATCTGCACACATAAGCACAGATGTATGTGTTTTTCTGTCCCATTCTCATGCCTTAGTGGGACGTAAATTCCATTAACCTGAATTGCAGACTTAGCTCACCTTTACAACAGCTGATATTGACAAGGTGCTGGTGATCAATATGGGACAGATTGGAAGCTCATTTCAACAAATTGATAAAAGTTCAGAATAAGGTGGGGTGAGGTAGTTTACAGCAAAGGTTAAATCTTTACATTCTTCTTTCTCTAATATTCACTTTTTTTTCTTAGATGTTCCTAACCTTCAGAATTAACCCTATTTTAAAATACAAGCAACGTCTTCTATTCACACTTTGCCCTTCATGTTCAGCTCTCTACTATACCAAGGATATATCACTATACTTATTACTGTGTCTTGCCTTGTACAGGTGAAGCAGTATAGTGGTGCTCTAGTCCAACAGGCACAATGCAGATGTATGCAGCACACAGGACCACATGACAAATATTCTTAAGGTAGGGTTCTTTCACACTATACAAATACAGCACTATGGAGATTATCAGACACAGCAAATGTGTGGCCATAAATGACGTTAGTGGAATGCAAAAGGATGCCAATATCAGACGACAACATCCTTTTGCATTTTGCTGGCATTAGTATGTTGTATTTAATTGACAGGCCAAGCCATCAATAGATCACCTGTTCTGTTTCTGTGCCAGCATTGTTGGCATTTGAAACCTTGCACCATTGTCCTGCCGTGAATACAGCATCAATGGGTGGTCCTGCCACAACACTTCTGGGTGAATTTTTTTTTTTTTTAAAGGTAGGCTACCCTCTTTTTTAGGAACCTCCTTGGGTTACTTGGGTGTGTGTTTTTTTAATATGTTTCTGTGGTTGGTGTAACTTTTTGTGTGTTATTTTTCTTTTTCTTTTTGAATTCCCCACACTTGTGTCTTCTCACAAGAATGGGCAGGATTTCAATCCAGGAAGTGAAAGGAACTCCATCAGAGCTCTGTTCATGCATGGGCTGCTTTTGGATGGAAGACAAGTCAAGTCTGATGGGGAGGGCTATTGTGCCAGGACAGGGATGGGATTGGAGATTGTGGGACAGGAACACTTTTTGCATTCCTGTCTGATAATCTCCTATGATTCCATTTTAAAAGTCATGGTTTCATCCTATGGAATCTTAGGGTTTGTAGTTTGATGAGTCATTCAGGCTCTCAGGCCAAAAATTCTAAATGCCCCTCCCTAAACTGCAAATCCCAGCATTCCATAGGATGGAAACATGACCATTAAAATGGAATTATAGTTCTATAACTGTGTAATGTGGAAGGGGCCTCAATGTTGCTAGATTGAAGCATTAAGTACTCCTCACTATTTGTTATGCTGGTTGGGCCACACAACTTTTGCTCTAAAGTAGCCTGATGCCTATGGAAGAATTCTCCCAGGGTCAGTACCAGTGATGAAATAAGACTAAACTGGATGTCAATCTAATTTCTATACATGGAATGAGGAGGAGCCATCTTGTCATGCTCCCCAGAATGTAAAAGAAGGTGGGCTGACCCTGGTCCAGTCAATCCCTGATTTATACTAAATACTACCATACAGAAATGCCTCTGCATAAATGCACCAATCCATAATCTGTCCATCATGTGAACCAGAGGTTTTACACAGTGTGCTTTCCATGAATTTCATTGACACTCTTAAACTTGATAACTGCCTGGATTTTGCTGTTGACACTTAGCTCTTATTTTTTAAGACTGCTTCAAGTTACTTCACGGAAAAAAAAATCATTTCACTCTTAATTCCCTGCAAGCCCTATGCTGGTTTAAATTACATGCTTATACTGGGATAGGCAGACTATTTATTCAGCAGGCAAATTTTAGAGCCATCTGAAATTAATTTCCTAACATTCCTGGGTACCAGCCTTCCATCTAGCCATGGAATTTCTTGGTAGAGCTGCACATGCTTTTAGTCTTTATGTTACAGGTTTCTCGGCACCACCAGGCTGTTATCCTGCCAGCTGTGAAACTGAAGATCAACTCTTCCATGGCTGTTGCCACCTCTGGACCACTGCTGCCCTCTTTCAATTTCCATACACTGCAGCAACTTACTCTAAAGTGACTCCAGTATCACCCCCCATTACTGTAAGCAGTTCAAAACCCTGTATCTCTTGATTAGAAGATCATTTGGAGCTATCCTCCAATTTGTGGTGGATTGAGGGCTACAAAGCTTTCAAATTGTATAGCACTGCTTCCCCTCCATGGGGCAGCTAACTGGAATGACAAACAGGGTGAAAATTCTTTAAAAAGAAAAATGGATAGTTCTTAATTTACCTACAGTTTAATGATCTCTGTGCACTTTAACTTGCTTATATTGCTGAAAGTGAGGCTCATCTAAGAAAAAAAAATAAACATGGTTCAGTGGCAAAAATAAAGGACAGTGCTAAAAAAATACTTATTAAAAGCTTTAGAAACAATTACCTGTCTTCTTTGTAAATTATGAATTGATTCATTATTTTAGGCTGCTACAATCTTTCTTTCTCTCTAAAACACATGCAAAGAGACAAAAAATGCAATACATTCAAACCCAGCAAAGTGCAAACTATCCAAACCCAGCAATGTAATGAGAGACAAAGCTAAACAGCTTCTTTCTTCATAGAAGAAAGCTGCAATATAGGCACCAGTTAAGTTCTGTGGAGGAAGGGAACAATTCAACTTTGGTGAATTCTCCCCAAGTTAAGATCCTTTATGATCAACGCAATGATTTACCAGAAAAGCTCTCCAATGGCAGTCTAAATTGAATTTCTAATGTGACTGAGCTATTGGTTCCCAAACTTGCTTCCCTAGATGTTGAATTTCAGCTCACAGAACACTCAGTGAACTCAATTAATGGGATTCTAGAAACTATAGCCAAACAACATCCAGGGATCCAAGATTAGGAACAACTGAAGTGAGCTAATCTGAACAAAATCCTTTAGTCTCCTTATACATTATGGTAAACAAATGGATTCCCATACTGATATCCAGAAGGCCACACTCAAGTCTGAGATGAGCAAAGACAGTATTACATAAAATAATGCTACCCATGTTTTCTGCTTCCTTCGCGTTCCTTCACTAACAGATTAAAACAAATGTGGCAAACCAGAAGTATAGCAGACTTGACATTGGATGTGCCCTCCCTGCCAGTCTACAATTAATATTATTTTGCTTTCACACACAGAAACCAGGACAAGTGTGTTCAGGAAGTGAAAAAGAACTGAAATTAGAGATCAGATCAAGAGAAGAAATAGGACTGCAATTTACAAAAGAGTACTGAATCATTGAAAAGAGAAAGCTGTATCTGTGCTGCCCATATCAAATCCTGCACATTCATGAGTCTCTCTCTCTGGCTTTTCTTCGCAAACAAGGATTCAGGAAGCACTCAACCCGTGCTTTCTGCAAGCATGCTGGTGACCAAAAAGGCCAATCCGAGATAAACAAGTCTGGTTGCAGAAAGCACAGCAGAGGGTCTCCTTGGGTGATGTTTCCGGGTTGTGATTTTTTTCTGCGTTGTCGTTTCTCTTCAAGACTTGTTTGGCATGAGTTCTCAAATAAAGCTGCAGCATTGTGGATAGTGCATCTCCATGCTTCCCAATGTGAAGCCAGGGTGGACCATTGTTGGTGATTAATTTGGCCAAGCCTGAAATGTTGTTTCAGAGAATCCTTGGACATTCATGAGTACACTACCAAGAACCTTATAGACCTTTGGCAAAGGCTTAGTATAGATTCTAAAGCGAAACTTCCTCCTATTCTGAGTAGTGCTCATTTCTGGCAAGAATCTGGAGAAAACTAGAAATGCTGTGTTTTACTGGGACCAATGTACTATGAATAAACACATGTGACAGGAGACGGATGTTTCTATGGAATCTAGAAAGTTGATGAAGTTGATGCAGTGGAGTGACCACAACCCACATGCTGACATAACCATGTAATTAAACTCTGCATCAAAATATGTACATACTATGGATATAAAGTCCACATGACAGATTAAATAACAAGTATGTTATTTAATATACTTTCAGCAAATATACCATTGATTATAATTACTGTTCTAGTCCCTAGCAGCCTCTACTTAAAGACTAGGTCCCCATGCTGGTGGACAGTAAACAAACACAGGAAACACAAGTGGGTTATCTAACTAAAAAGAGGAAAGTAAATCTGAAGGATGGTTATACAAATACAATAGTGGTCAGCCAGACAGAGTCTATGTCTATGAAGAGAAAATATTGGTAAAGTGCCTCTTTGCTAAAACAGTCTCCTTCTGCTGCCCAATGCCTGTCTCTGGAGAGCACTCAAACCTGGAGCATGAGAGGCTTCTGAAGGAAGGAAATTCTCAGGCTGGGGAAGAGATACTGAGACAGCCATTCGATATACTCCCACTGGTCATACTCAATACACAAGAGATGAGCTTGGGTGAGCATAGAAACTATGCACTGTCTACACAGTGTAGATCTCAAACCATTCCACCCATAACAGTCTTTCAAGCTTTATAGGTCAAACTCAGCAACTTGTATTGTATGTAGACCTGCCATCTATTGATGATTCTCTCAGACAGGGATGGGCAACTGAGAGCCTTTGGATATTACTGAACTGCAATTACCATTAGCCTTTGCCAGTATAACCAATGTTGAGAGATGTTGGGAAGGCCTAACTGATCACCCCAGTTTTAAGAGGTATGCAACATGCAACAACAAGGTTACTGTCTGTACTAACCTATACTTTGAAGTGAGGAGTCAGCATGGCATAGTGGTTTGAGTGTTGAACTATGACTCTAGAGACCAGGATGCAATTCCCCACTTGACCATAAAAATCCACTGGGTGACCTTGGGCAAGTCACACACTCTCAGCCTCAGAAAAAACCATGATAGGTTCACATTAGGGTCGTCATAAGTCAAAACCAACTTGAAGGTTCACAACAACAACAACATACTAGGAAGTACCTCATGAACTGACATACTAGGAAGTACCTCATGTCTAGCTAGGAACAAAAGCCTGTTGCAAATGATGATGCACAAACTGGAGGACTGTAATATGCTCCATGCCCATGCTTCTTTAGCTAAGTGATGTTGAGAACCATCAACTTTTCCCAATATGGAGGAACTAGCATTGTGTTTGTGCTCATTGACTAACAATAGTAGCTGTCTCAGCAACCAGCTAACTAACACTGCTTTATTCAAAGTTGTCTCTAAAAAGCTACTAGCAACATTGGTTGGTGTAAAATGCATCAATCATTCAACTGTGCAAATTATATCATCAAGTTTTGTCTCATCTGCACAATCTTCCAGATACAGTTCCAAGTAGTGGGCCTTCTATAATCTATGTTGTTTGAGACTCAGGATTTAAGCTATTTGTTTCTAATACTAGGATAACTTGAAAGGAGAGAGTGAAACAGTCCTTTGTTTGAAGATCTCCTCTATTTGAAATCCTCCTCTGCTGGAAAGTGACCATTCTGTGATGAGATTTTCAGATGGGCAATTTAGTCTGTAGGAGACACAGAACAGGGTCAGGAAAAAGTCTTCTTTTCAGAAGACATTGATCCTTTTCTGTTTCTCCCCCATCCTCATACCACATTTCCCTGTGATATTTTCATCACGGGGAAACATCATTTTTGGACCGCCTGTTCCGTTGTAGTAATGAAATCATGGACGGTCTGAAAGGTGTCCCATTCCTCTCCCACGATGAAAGCTGCAGGGGGGAGGTCCATTCTGGACACTTCCGGGCAGTAATGGGACACCCCGGTAAGTGGCACCCCTCCCCCCCCCGGGTTACTTGTTGTTTTTTGTTTTGGTTTGTTTGTTTGTTTTTGTTGTTGTTGTTTTGTTTTTTGTTTTTTGTATGTGTTTATGTGCTTGTTTTACTTTTTTGACAGCTAGGGAGGGTTATTTTTAAATTTTCCTCCGGCCCGTTCTCTCATGAGAATGAGCAGGATTTCAGTTCCCAGTCGTAAAGGCAGCCTTACTACAGCTGCATTCATGGCCGGCCAGCTTGGGGAGAGGGAGGATGTTCCTGCCATGGAATAAAGGTAAGTGTTTGAACATTTTCCCTTTATTCCATGGCAGGAACAGGATTGGGGCTTGCAGGGCAGGAACAGGGCATTTGGCCCTGTTTGAAAATCTCCCTAAGTCTGGTTTAAAGATAAAGAACTAGAAAGAAGGGAGAACAGGGGGCTTAAAATTCCTATTAATAATTAACAGCTGAGCATGTACACAAGTCACATGGTCACAGTGTTCCCTACTATCATGAGAGCATTTCCAAACTGACATCTGCACTCTATATCACATGTAAATGCTATGCAAACCTTCAACCTCATTGGGGATCAAACATATGCTGGGGGTCGATGTGTAAGTGGTCATCCTATCCCATACAATCCTATCCATCCACTGCATTCAAAACCACTGAGGTATCTAATCATTTCCAGACATTTCTCTGCTTGGGACACAAGACTGCCTTCTTCTATTGCAGTTCGCAGGTTGCATAACTCACTTCCTAAAGAGGTTTCATTGGACCTGTCTCTTTTAAGCTTCAGGCATGCTGAATAAGACATTTTTATTTCACCAAACTCTGGATACAGATTCTGAATCTTTACTTTTGCCCTGTTCTGAATGTGTGAAACGGTGATTTTAGTAGCTGAAAGCTTTTATTGTAATTCAAACTAATTTGAACATCTTTCCATTCATGTAAGGCCCTTCCATCTAGTTTTTTTGGGAATATCCATTTAAGTCTCCACCCACCCACATACACACCACTTCTCACTGCATTCAGCAAAATTTCCTGATTCTCTGTGTAACATTATCAGAGGGCTGAAGAATGTCTGTGAGACTGCATATACAATAATTTACAGAGACTTGAGCAGATCCTGAAAATGTTGAATTTTTTAAATTATAAATCCCAGAATCACTTAGACAATATGGTGCATACATATGCACACACACACAAAAAAAACTTTTCTGAGTTCTGGATTTTCATACAGACTGGATTGCATGGGTGTGTCCCTTGGGGACTGATATGTGAATGGCTGCCTGCGTAATGAGGAGTTGGCTATTAAGGGACCACTAGAGTCTCTTCAGATCCTATTGTTGCCAGTCTAACAGGAACATTGTAAGCTATCTTACATCAGGTTAAAATATTTGTCCATCTAAACCAGTATCACCTGCAGAAGTTGCCGCAGGTCCTTCTCGTCACCTGACACCTTATCCTTTTAATTACCAGGACTGGGGATGAGCCCGTGACCTTCTACATGCAAAGCATGTACTCTGCTACTGAGCAATGGTCCCACTGCCAGCTGCTTTCTTCACTGTTTTTGCAATTTTAGAATGTTTCAGGAAATGTTTCCATTAGAACATCTCTGTATATCCTGTAACATAATTTCTCTGGCAAACAGGAGAGCAGAATCAAGGACTTAGCTACATTATGCAAAACCTGTTTTCAGAAGCATTTTGACCTTAAGAATTCAACAGCCTCTTACCCTCTTTTTGATTCCTGTTTCTGCTGAACTCTCAGTCTTGAATAGAAGCCCAGGGGTGAGTGCATCCAACACAGGTTGAAAGTTCTTCTTAAAAACCATATACATTGGATCAGTCATTACTCCAGGATCAAAAGGATGTGGGAAGGAAACTGGGAATGTTAAGAAAAGAAAGGCATTTTACTTTACTTTCTCCCCACTTTCTTTTGCTCCCTTGGGGTTAAATGAAAGAAGTAAAATTTCAACCAAGCTGGTTAAACCTCTAGCTGTTCACAGAATATGCATACCTGGGTTTCTACCCTTGCAGTGATTCATATAGTTCTGAATGGTTTCCATTATTCTAACAACTACCTCTGACTTACATATAAATCAGAGAAAACTCAAGCTATTAATTTTGTGTGTGTGTTGGGAGAGGAGAAAACACATTGGTTAAAGTGCCCATGAAATATCTTAAGGAAGAATGGAGACTGCCTATTTGAAAACAAAACAAGATTTTTGGTACTAGTACATGCCTCATTTAAGATGTATTGAAAATACTAAAAAACAAAAACAAAAACACCCGCACATTTTGAAAGAATAATATAGCATGCATCAAACCCCTGGCACATTAAAAGGAGCAAGATAAACTTTCCCACATTTAACTCCAGGTGAACAAAAACCTGATGTAAAGGTTGTCATGCTTTGCTTCTTCAAGGTCTTGATGGTGTATATTTAACAAGTAATTCCTGGAAGGAGGATCATTCTTAAAACATTTTGTTAACATTTCAGTTCTTTTCATCAAAACAACTTTCACTAAATGTAATGGTTTCCAAACAAGGAGGGGCACATAGAACTTTTTGTAAACACACAAGAATCTTCGTCACCAGAACTAAAAGTAGGGATGGATTAAATTTTTATTTATTTAGTTAGTTAGTTAGTTAGTTATACCCCGCTCTTCAGTCACAAGGCTATCAGAGCGGCTTACAAATTGTTTTAAGCAATAGCTATTTACACATCTACACTGCATTAAACAGTTTCCAATGTGTGTTAGCTAATTGCCCCCACAAGCTGGGTACTCAATTTACCAACCTACAAAAGGATGGAAGGCTGAGTGAACCTTGGAGCCGGCTGGAATCGAACTTGCAACGTGGTGGCTTGCAGTACTGGCATTTAATCACTGCGCCACCAGGGCTTTTTTGTTGTTGTTGTTCGTTTCATTTTTAGATGAATTTTTTAATATGAATCTAAAAATTTAGATTTTTTTCAAAAATGTTATGAAAAGAATGTGTGATGGTGGTGGTGGTGATGATGATGATGATGACGGGTAAAAAGAAATGGTCAGATGTTCCCATACAGAACACAGCTTTTGTGGTTTAGCTCTTAAAAGTCTGAGTTTGAATCCCTGTGATTTCAGGTTCAGCTATCGTTGCAGTAGTGAATTATGGTTACCACATTTTTTTAAAGGGTTCTAATTCTTTACTAATTTTATTCTTGAAGGAAGCAATGAGTAATTTTAGCTATTCCCCTGCCCCCACTGCTACAAGAAAGTCTTCAAATGTCACACTACTTTCAGAATGTGTTAGTTGGAAAATTAACATGTGGGTTTTGTGTGTGTGTGTGTGTGTGAGAGAGAGAGAGAGAGAGAGAGAGAGAGAACATGTCCATATATGGAACACAGCACAGGAAATAGCATTTTCTGCACAAAAATACTATTTACAAAGAAAATACTGTTTTCTACACACACACACACACACACACACACAGATTTGGCACAGAATAAATTCTAAAATGTGAAGATTTTCAACATCCAGTATTTTTAATACTTTTTTTCAACCATTTGTAAGCTATTATCAAATATTTTTCCATCTCTATTCTTTTTTCAGACAAGCTAAACAGCATGTCTGGACAACATGATCTTTTTCGTGCTGGAAATTTCTGTACTTAATGGAAAATTTTGTTCCATTAATTTTGAAGTACCAAAATTCAAAAGTTTCTTCATAAACATGATGGAATGAGACTTGGGGGGGGGCACTGAATGTGGGAGAAAGCAAACGTGACAAATCCATCAATCCCTAACTAGTCAGTCAATCATTTATTATATTTGACTAAAAGTCATTACAAATCCAATAAAATAATGCATACATGTACATTCAGACCAAAAAAAAAAAAAATCACAGTCTATCACAATATATTTCAAATAACTAGCATGAATACTTTCAGGAACCTTAGCAAATAAGGCTGTTTTATGTGTGACATATGGATCACAGTCTGAAAGTAGCCAGCAGTTTCATGTAAGAGCTTTCACCCTGTAAAGAAGCCAAAATCTGTCCCCAAAACCTCTTTCTGCGGTGTTGATAAAGCTGGCATTAGAGTAAATTGTGTGAAATATCCTCTACCATGCCACAAATACAGAGCCTTAAATTTCTCAGAACATTTCTATATCTGCCATCCAAAACAGACATTGGCATAGTTTGGAAACATAGTTCTGTAAAAGCAGTTCTCAGAGGTAAGCATTTGTAGGTAAAGAGCTCCTATGTTATTTGATTTCAAGAGATGTTACCATTGGGGGGAAATTGAAGATTTAATTGGAACTAATTCCTGATTGTTATCTAACTTATAGATACAGTCCCTCAGCTTGTTTTTAACTCCAGGTATGATTTTTAAAATACTTGTTGGAAGAGGTTTAGAGGTTAATAAGCCTTGAAATAGTTTAGCCCAGCCATCTTTCGTCTATAGTTCACCTATAGCAAAGTTTAAGGTGGTGGTCTTCTGACATGTTTGAGACCTTCTTGTAATACAAAAGGGCTGCCTTCTCAGCCTAAGTTTTTACAGATCCCACACCTGTTTTGTGCTGGTGTCTCAGAAGGTACTCCCAAAAAGCACCTCAAAAACATGTTTCAAAAAACCTCCAGGTTGTTCAAGTTCTTGTGATTTATCTCCCAGATCTCAATACCATATTCCATTTTGGGAACCATATTCCCTAAAAACATGTTCAATGCTGGAATTACCAGACTGACAACCTTAGGAAAAAATTAAGAATAGCAAGGGCTGACTTCTGTGCTGTTGTTTTGATGTTTTATAGTTGAGTCTTCCAAGAATTTTTCTCGTCAAAATATACCCCAAGATATTTAAGAGAGGGAACCAATCTTATCTTATTTCCACCTAAATTCCAACTAAATTTAGGTGATCATTTGCTAAAGATGATCACCTTAGATTTAGCAGTTTATTCTAAAGTCATTCTGTTTGACTGAACTCAAAACGTTTATTCAGATTTCTCTTCAGCCCGATTTTATTTATAGACAACAGTATAATGTCATCAGCATATATTAGGATTGCCATTTTATGATTTTCTGTTGAGAGAGGGACATGATCACAGCAATTTGATATTGTTACAACATTACCAATCTCAAGACTAAACAGGAGGGGTGCTATCAAGCTAACTAAAAGCCGATGTGCCAGAAACTTTATCTATCTTCAGTTTGTAGTGGTGTCATCAAATTTCTTTACTTTCAATCAGTGGCCCAGTGTGGCAGATCTCAGCAAGGTGAGGATTTAGCCTTGGAACTCTGGACAGGCTGTGCCCTACATGATCCAAAATATAATCCATAGTCAAAATCTCAGCTGTTCTCCTGGAAAGAGTCAGAACATACTAGAAAGTGAGGGAAAGGAACATAAATAACATTCCATGGCTAAACAGAAGGTTTGTCTTGAAGGCCATGGTAGAAATATAGGCTGACATTCTGTATTATAGTTAAAAGATTCATAACCTTGAGTTACAGATCCATAACTTCTCTGTATTCAGTAAGACCGTGTAGTCTTCCAATAAGACTATGAAAATGTACACACACACCCAGCCCACCTTAACAGCAAGCAGCTGAATCAGGCAATGGAAGTCTGTTCAACTGCTGATCAGAGCAAAAGGAAGAGGATGTTTCCACCCCCCTCCCACAAGTGAGCAAGGTTGTGACAACAGGAAGGAGGACCCCCTGTTGCAATCCCCTTCACAGCCTCTCCTCCTCCTCCTTTTGCTGTGGTCAGCAGCTGAACAGAGCTCCTTTATCCAATTTGACTGCTGGCTCTTAAGGCAGGCTGCGAGGATGGGCCAGGAGACAGTTACCTAGTTATGCATACATTACTAAGTAGCTTATCGGTGATACTAAATTAAATGCATAAATGTTGTGAAGGGCTAGTAGGGTTTCTAGTTATTCAGAATAAAATTAGACTGCTGTGAAAAAAAACACATTTGATCTCCAGCTGCCAGCAGGTAAATGCATCTCCTGACATAGAGATACATATGTATTGGTTGGAGACAGCACAAATACAGGTTAGTCTAATACAAAGACGGGCAATTTGTGGCCCTCCAGATTTTGTTGGACTGCAATTCCCATCACCTGTGTTGGGTAAGGATGATAGGGTTTGGATTCTAACAGCATCTGGAGGGCCACAAGTTTGTCCACCACTGTACAGTGGGTGCTGGTTTGGTTTATTTTATACGTTTTAAATATTTATCAGTCACTTATTGTCCAAGACTTCAAAACAGTTTACACACAAATGACTTCTGATGTTACAAAGATAATCAAGTTTTTGCCTGTAACCTTGCTGTGTTTTCTTCCAATACAGCTGCTTTTAGGAAAGAACATTCGGCATGTTTTCTCCCTCACAAAAGATCATGATACAAGTTTTTCTGTCACATTGACAAAGCAATTCAGGAAGAGAAAGAAGAGATACAAATGAAAAAAGCCATAAAGATGGAATGTATTATATATAAAGAGATACTGTTATCTACTCTTTAATGTGTTTTCTTTACAGCAACCAATTCAGAACTTTGTATATCTTGTGCGTTGAATGTGATTGAATGCTGTATATTTAACATTGTATTGTAATTGATTCTAAACCACTACTGGAGCTCTAAAGACTTGATAGTAAAATGTAAATTTCAGAAGTCAACCACCAGTTTTTCATATGCCTGCCAGAGAGAGAAACCTGACTGATCCAGATGACAGTGCAGAAACTTGGAGGTTAAGCTGAAGATATCACACTCCCAACAGATTAGCACAGTGATGTGAAGATGTGTGACACAAACATCTAATGTTTGGAGGAGGGGAAAGAATAGAAAAAAATTTAGACCCCTCCTCTCCAGGCTTTTACATATCTGATGGTGAACCACACTGCTTGTTAATTAGCTTTTCCTAAAATGTTTCTATCCTATACTTCCAGTAATGTACCATAACTAATAAACACAAAACAAAACTGTGAAAAGTAGTGGTAAAAACAATCACAGCAGAGGGGATAATAACAGTGGAGTTTAAAACCTTGGCAAATAAAAACATTAGGTGCAATGCAATTCTCCCTGAGGAGAAAGTTCTCACCAGTTCCAAATGGGAAGTATAAGAAACAGTACTGGATCTCTTAGCCAGAGTAATCAGACTGGCAAAGCAGAAGGTGAACAACAGTCAGTCCCATGCCCCCTCCCTCACAGAGAGAGAGAAAAGAAACAAATATAGTCTTCTTTACAAGACACATAAAGTTAGCTTTATTTGTAGGCTGACTGCATGCCAAAATAAAGTGGCAGTAAAGCAGAAAGGTTCCATCTTCCGTGCTGCCTTACTGCACAACATTCCAGTCCCATGGGAGAATGCTAATAGTAAAATCTGGTTAGCCAAAAGATGCAGTTTTACCTCAGTCTCCCAAGGGACCAGAATGGCAGAACATCGGAAGAACAAGTATATAATACAATAAGACAGCATGGAAAGCAGAACCTTTCGGCTGCCCTGCCAACTTTGATTTGGCATGTGATAATCCTCTAACAAATTACTTCATGCATCTGAGGAAGTAGACCAAGTCTACAAATGCATATGCTACAACTTCTTTCTCTCAGAAGGTTACTGCGTGCCAAATTAAAGGAGCAGGGAAGCTAGAAGGTTCTGCTTTTTGTGCTGCCTTACTGCATGATGTTGCCATTCTTCCAGTATTCTGCCTTTCTGGTCCTGTAGGAGACCAAGGTAAAACCATGTCTTTTTGCTAATGGGTTTTTCTAGTTAGCAAAAAGATGTGGTTTTACCTCGGTCTCCCACAGGACTGGAATAAAAGAATGACGACGACATGCAGTAAGGCAGCATGGAAGATGGAACCTTCCTGCTGCACTGTCGCCTTACTTAGTTCTGCTGTCTCAAAGTTAGTCTTAAAAGCGTTACAAGATCCCCTTGCTTATTTACAAATTATTTGTGCATAATCAGATACATGGTCTAGTGGAGAAGAGAGAGAGAGAAGACAATATGGCTGCAAGTTAAGGCAATAAAGAAAGAGAGAGGGTGTGGAATAGCAAACAAACAGGAAATCACAATATATGCTATGCCTAAACTCCTATAAAGTAACATGGAAACTAGCAATTAGTGAAGATAGGATTGCAGACTTTGCTAGCTTTAATACCCCCACCATAGACAGCTGT
Organism: Gambelia wislizenii; assembly: GCA_030847615.1. Lineage (NCBI taxonomy): Eukaryota > Metazoa > Chordata > Lepidosauria > Squamata > Crotaphytidae > Gambelia > Gambelia wislizenii. The sequence goes on from JAUMIR010000004.1 coordinate 42,136,932, forward strand.
CCCACTTCAGGTGGCCGAAGCACCCAGAAAAGAGCCTATCAGGAGGGAACTGAGTACACAGACATGCAATAGTGTCAGGTAGTATTGAAGAATCTGTTCCAGGTGTTAGTCCAAACTTTAAAGGAGCTTGCCTACGTGTTGCACCTATTTGGAAGATAGGCTTCAGCTTTTGGATATCTCCAGTAAAATTTAGATTAAAACCCAGAACAAATTCACCACAGCATGATATGGAAGCCACCACTATAGATGTATGGATAAACAAAAAGAAGTTACCTCAAGTGTCCAGAGCCCAACCATTTGTACTGATAACTGCAGAGGTAATGGAACCAAACACTCTCTGCTGCAAATTTTTCAGCTTGTAATCTGGATAGCTGGATAGTGGCCCAAACTGCCATAGCTGTTTTATAAATCCCTGCTTCTCCTGCTGTGGCAGTGACACACCACCCAGTAGCCAGGGACTCTTCTCATTAGACACTGAGGAAATGTTGCAGCTTGACTGGTAAAGCTCGCCCCCCCACTTGCCAGAAATTCACCAAAATCTTCTACCTCATTTTCACTGCTTCAGAACAGAACTGTGAGGCAGGCCATTTAAACTCAGCCCTAAAGTACCTCTCCATTGATACCCCCTTGTCATGGGAAAGAGGCTTGCATACCCTAATGATGTTTTGAGCTATGCTGGCGGTGGCATAATAGCCACCGGTAGGGTCTCCCATGCCAGACAGGTCAAAACCGAAGGGTCTGACAAAGAGCGTCAAAGGGCAGGATGGGCTCTCTAGCCTTATGGCAACCATACTAGGGGAAGGAAAACTCTAATCCCAAACCTGGGCAGATGGTGCTCGTCCAACCCTGTAAGGTCAACCATCTAAGAGAAGGAAACTCTAATCGAACCTACGACCCAAGGACTTCACTGCTACGTCCATGCTTGCAAGGCCACAGCAGATGAACCTTTGGTTTAAAGGGTGAGGCCAGTTCTGTGCACGCTGCACTCCACCAGAAAAATCCATTGCACAGCCTCGAAGGACAAATCCAGTTCCAAAAAAGCCCTGTAGTGATACATGAGGGACGAAACAGCTGGTGTAAAGATGCACTGGAAGCTGCAGACCCAACCCTGCATGCAGGCAGCTCAGGACTTTGATCATTCGAGGCTGACCCGGGAGATGACAGTCTTGTTCGGCAGCATCCTGAACGACCAAGTAGCCTTTTTAAAGGAGAGCACTGCTTGTTCCTATGGAGAGGGGCCTAGAAAAGGTGGCCTAACGAAAACTCATCCCCATCTACCTGGTTGGCTAGCTGCGGCCAATGGACATCTTCTGATGCGGTCAAACCAAGGCAAAGAAACAAAGGCACACACCGGCCTCCAAAGGTGTAAATAAACTGACACTTGCATGCTGGAACATCAGAACCATGCGAGATTCTGCAGATAGTGGATGGCCTGCGAGTTGTTCTGCCCTAATAGCCCATGAAATATCACAACTTAATATTGACATCGTTGCTCTTAGTGAAGTTCGTCTCCATGAGGAAGGCAGCCTTAAAGAACACGGCACCGGCTACACACTTTACTGGTCTGGCAAACCTAAAACCGAAAAACATCTTTCAGGAGTAGGCTTCATGATTAAAAACTCCATTGCCTCCAAACTCGAAACCTTGCCAACAGGACACTCTGATCGCATTATTTCCTTACGCCTCACACATGTTGTTCTCTTTAGTATATATGCCCCAACTATGCAAGCCGACCCTGTAGAGAAAGACAAATTCTACACAGACCTACACCAACTCATACAACAAGTCCCTGTAGAAGATAAAATTATTATCCTTGGTGACTTCAATGCCAGAGTAGGAAAGAACTCTGAAGCCTGGAAAGGTGTCTTAGGCAAGCACGGTGTTTTAAATTGCAATGATAATGGATGCCTCTTGCTAAAGTTCTGTGCAGAACAACAGCTGACTATTACAAACACTATCTTTCAGCAGAAAGATAGCTTGAAGACAACCTGGATGTATCCCCGATCCAAACATTGGCACCTCATTGACTATGTTCTAGTCTGCCAGAGAAACATTCACGATGTCCGTCATACCCGAGTGATGCCCAGTGCAGAATGCCAAACAGATCATCACCTCGTTAGATGCAAACTAAAGCTTTATCTTAAGTTCAAACCTAAGAGGGGTGGCATCTTAAAGAAGAGACTCCAAGCCAACAATCTTCAACAAGCTACCATGAGAGACAACTTCCAGGCTAATCTGCAAACAAAACTTGAAGACAATCCTACAGATCCTTCTCCCACAGTGCTTTGGCAACATATCAAAAACAATATCTTCCAGTCAGCAGAAGAATCCCTTGGGTTCTCCCACAAGAAAAATCAAGACTGGTTTGATGAAAACAACCAAGAGATCCAGGAGCTGTTGGCAAAAAAGAAAACTGCTCACCAGGCATACCGCGCCCAGCCAACTTGCTATGTAAGAAAAGCAGCTTTCCATCTCACATGTAGTAAACTTCAACAAAAACTCTGAGACATGCAGAACAAGTGGTGGATCAATATAGCAGAAAAGACACAACGCTGTGCAGATCTGGGTGATCATAGAGGATTTTATGAAGCTCTTAAAGCAGTGTTTGGACCTACTTATCAGGTCCAAAGCTCCTTATACAGTACAGATGGTCAAACATTAATTACCGATAAAGCCTCCATCCTGAATCGATGGGCTGAATATTTTCAAAGTCTCTTTAGTGCCAACCAAGTAGTCCAAGGCTCAGCTATCCAACATATGATACAAAAACCAATGAAAAATGAATTGGACATAGCTCCCACTTTGGAAGAGACCCTTAAGGCCATACAGCAGATGAAAAACGGCAAGGCAGCTGGGACTGATGGAATCCCACCTGAAATTTGGAAACACAGAGGTCATGCACTCCACGAAAAATTCCACGAATTCCTTGTGAATTGCTGGGAAAAGGGGGAACTACCATCAGATCTCCGAGATGCAGTCATCATCACCTTGTACAAGAAAAAAGGAGCAAAATCCAATTGCTCAAACTATCAAGGCATAACACTGCTCTCTATTGCTGGAAAAATCCTTGCAAGGATACTCCTGGACAGATTAGTTCCTGCTATTGCAGAAGAACTTCTCCCTGAAAGCCAATGTGGCTTCAGAGCCAATAGGAGTACTACAGACATGGTATTTGCCCTTAGGCAACTGCAAGAAAAATGTAGGGAGCAGAACAAGGGTCTCTATGTAACATTTGTCGACCTCACCAAAGCCTTCAACACTGTGAGTAGAAAAGGTCTGTGGCAGATCCTGGAAAGACTAGGATGTCCCCCCAAATTCCTTAAAATGATTATCTTGCTACACAAGGGCCAGTGCGGTCAAGCTGACTATGGCAATGCTCTTTCAGAGCCCTTTCTAATGACTAATGGAGTAAAGCTAGGCTGTGTTCTTGCTCCAACTTTATTTACAATCTTCTTCAGCATGATGCTCCAAAGGGCTATGGCAGAGCTTGAAGAAGACGACGGCATCTATATACGTTACCGTACTGATGGTACCTTGTTTAACTTAAGCCATCTGAGGGCTCACACTAAGACTCTAAACTATCTAGTCCGTGAGCTGCTCTTCGCTGATGATGTTGCCCTTGTTGCCCACACAGAAGCAGCTCTGCAGTGCCTAACATCCTGCTTCACAACAGCTGCAGAGCTGTTTGGGCTGGAAGTCAACCTGAAGAACATGGACGTTCTTTACCATCCTGCACCACAGGACGAACACCTCTATCCCCACATTGCCGTCGGCAAATCTGTGCTCAAGTCCGTTCAGCAGTTCACCTACCTGGGAAGCATCATCTCCTCAGATGCCAAGATTGACAAAGAGATTGATCACAGATTAGCAAAGGCATATTGTGCATTTGGAAGACTTCACAAAAGAGTCTGGAGTAATAAACACCTGAGGCAAAGCACAAAAATCAGTGTGAGTAGAGCCATTGTACTATCTATTCTCCTTTATGGGTCTGAAACATGTGGGTCACCTATCGCCACCACTTATGACCCCTTGAACGCTTTCATCAGCGTTGTATACGCACAATCCTAAATATACACTGGACTGACTATGTGATGTATGTTGCTGTCCTTGAGCAAGCAGGGATCACCAGCATTGAGTCCATGATATTGAGAACACAGCTGCGCTGGGCAGGGCACATTTCTAGGATGGAGGACCATCGCCTTCCAAAAAAAGTACTCTACGGTGAACTTGCCATGGGTCAGCATAAGAGGGGCACTCCAAAAAAGCGATACAAGGACTCCCTGAAACAACATATCAGGCTCGGCCAAATTGATCACCATCAATGGTCCGCCCTGGCCTCACATCGGGAGGCATGGAGATGCACTATCCACCATGCTGCAGCCTTATTTGAGAACTCACGCCGAACAAGTCTTGAAGAGAAACGACAACGCAGAAAGAATCACAACCCAGAAACATCACCCAAGGAGACCTTCTGGTGTGCTTTCTGCATCCGGACTTGTTTATCTCAGATTGGCCTTTTTAGTCATCAGCACACTTGCAGAAAGTGCAGGATGAGTCCTTCCTAAATCTTCATTTGCGAAGAAAAGTCAGAGAGAGAGAAAGTAGATTGACTGATGTCTTGTTTGGGATCTGTAATTTGCCAGCTACTTTTGCTCTGAGGAAGAGATGAGAACTACCATGTTTGGGGGCCTTTTATCACACAGGCATCCCCCTCTTTAAACTGAATGGCTTTTTAAAATGAAAAAGAAAAAAGAAAACCAGTATTACAACACAGCAAGCCAATGAACAAAACTTCCCCTATATCAGAGTTTGGTAAGATACTTTTGAACTTGCTGACATGCTGAAGCCATCCATAACTGGGCAGAAGTTCTGGTTCCCAGAGCAATACCATTATCCTGCCACTATTATGAATGTCTTCATGTCCTTCTTCTCAAGAGTGCCCTTTCATTTTGTGCCTTAGAGACAGTGTGTCAGCTGTTGGCTCTTACAAAAGATCAAATTCAGAGGGAACAGGATCAAGTTGGAACAGCCTCACCCCTTTTTCATATATTCTTGAACTGACTCTTGCTTTCTTTTCCTCTTTCTCCCTCATCTTCTCTTCCAATTTCCCTCACCACAATAGCACTTACCATGGTGACAAATGAAGCAATAATAAGGGTAGTCATTTAACTCTTTGCATCCTACTTAAAAATCACCCTAATTACCATGTAATGGGTCCACAGAGGCAGGAAAGGCTGGGTGAAATCTACCCGGAGGGCATCAGTATAGTTCATCTGTCCATTCTCTAATAGAACTCTAAAGTTCACCCGTATGAACATGTCACCTAGTCTATAATTAACTGACTGGTCATTAGGTAACATATGTGGTACCTGTGGGTCACATATCAGTCAATTAGTGATGGATATTTATCCAATAACTGTTCAGAAGTAGCTCCATAGGTCCCTGTCACCACACCATGTAACTCACTCTGAACAGATGGAATGGGAACATGCAGACTAGTAAAAGTTTGAGACATCTAAAAGAAATCAAGAAGGATGGATAAAGAACTTAAAGAATTTAGAAGGAGCATGCAAAAAAAAAGAACAGAAGCGGTGGGGGGATCACCAAAGAAGAGCAGGAAGGAGAAGTTAGGATAAATCTCAGAATGAACTCAGGCTTATAGGAGGGTTAAAAAACATTAAAAGGAGGGGTGCAGTGTTGAGCTAGTACTGAAGCAAGAGGGAAAGAAGGACATAGTAGGTTCATTATATAAATAATACAAAAGATGACATAATAGGTTCAGTAAGTAGTAACAGCACTTACCTGCTTTTCCACTGAATGAATGAAGTGGCTGCCAGTGCCTCAGTTAGCAGATGCTGGGATGTGCAGCATCTTTCAGTACTGAAGATATTGAAAAGTCCTGCAAAACATAGGGGGCATCCACACTAGAGAAATAATCCAGTTTGAAACTGGATTATTTGTATAGCTCCTATGGAATCCTGGGATTTGTGGTTTGGTGAGGCACCAACACTCTTTGTCAAAGAAGGCTAAAAACATAGTAAAACTACAAATTCCAGGATTCCATAAGAAGGAGCTATGCAAATAATCCAATTTCAAACTGGATTATTTCTTTCAAATTGCATTATTTTTGTCGTGTAGATTCCCCCATAGTTGTGTATTTCACTCAAAGGGTACCATCTTGTCCACCTCAGGCAAGAAAATATCCTACGCCTTGCAGTAATGAGCTGGAGGAGAGTAAGTGAGGCTTACTGAATTCATGGATAACTCAAGTAGTGGGAAACATGCAAACCTACAGCCTGAATCCTATTGGTTAGTCCCAACTGCCCAACTAGAGGACACCCACTGAATCAGCTGCTGAATGGTGATTCAACACATAGTTAAATTCCATTGATTCATTTGGGACTAAGCAAGAGAACCTAGGCCCATAGCAGCTAAACAAAAGCTTAGATTATTTGATCTCTAGCACTATATAAAGCCAATGTGGCTTCAGAGCCAATAGGAGTACTACAGATATGGTATTTGCCCTTAGACAACTGCAAGAGAAATGTAGAGAGCAGAACAAGGGACTCTATGTAACATTTGTCGAACTCACCAAAGCCTTCGACACTGTGAGTAGGAAAGGTCTGTAGCAGATCCTGGAAAGTCTAGGATGTCCCCCAAATTCCTTAAAATGATTATCTTGCTACATGAGGGCCAGCAACGGTCAAGTCAGATATGGTGATGGTCTTTCAGAGCTCTTTCTAATAACTAATGGAGTGAAGCAAGGTTGTGTTTTTGCTCCAAGTTTATTTACAATCTTCTTCTGTATGATGCTCCAAAGGACTACAGCAGAGCTCAAAGAAGAAGACGGCATCTATATACGTTACCGTATTGATGGTAGCTTGTTTAACTTAAGCCGTCGCACTAAGGAGATTTTCAGACGCGATTTTTGGGTGTATATATTCCAAAACAGCTCCGTTGCTGCTGCGCAGCACAGGAGCAGTTTTGGACGACGCCGTTCCTCTGCTGAATCCCTCCGTGTCACTTCCGTGACAGAATGGAGGAAGCCGCGTCATATTTCATTCATGGGCAACAATCGTGAATGAAATATGATGCGCCTTCCTCCATTCTGTCACGGAAGTGACACGGAGGGTTCGGCAGAGGAACGGCGTTGTCCAAAACTGCTCCCAAGCCGCGTGGCAGCAACGGAGCTGTTTTGGAATACATACAACCAAAAATCGTGTCTGAAAATCTCCTAAGACTCTAAACTAACTTAGAGTCTTACTTATCGCACTAAGACTCTAAACTATCTAGTCTGTGAGCTGCTCTTCGCTGATGATGATGCCCTTCTTGCCCACACAGAAGCAGGCCTGCAGCGTCTAACATCCCGCTTTGCAACAGCTGCAGACCTGTTTGGGCTGGAAGTCAACCTGAAGAACACGGAAGTTCCAAGATTGACAAAGAGATTGATCACAGATTAGCAAAGGCATGTAGCGCATTTGGAAGACTTTACAAAAGAGTCTGGAGTAATAAACACCTGAGGCAAAGCACAAAAATCAGTGTGTATGGAGTCATTGTACTGTCTATTCTCCTTTATGGGTCTGAAACATGGGTCACCTATCACCAACACTTATGACTCCTCGAATGTTTTCATCAGCGCTATATATGTACAATCCTAAATATACACTGGACTAACTATGTGACAAATGTTGCTGTCCTTGAGCAAGCAGGGATCACCAGCATTGAGGCCATGATACTGAGAACACAGCTGCGCTGGGCAGGGCATGTTTCTAGGATGGAGGACCATCACCTCCCAAAAATAGTATTCTACTGTGAACTCGCCATGGATCAGCGTAAGAGGGGCTCTCCAAAAAAGTGATACAACGATTCCCTGAAATAACATCTCAGGCTTGACCAAACTGATCACCAACAATGGTCCGCCCTGGCTTCACATCGGGAGGCATGGAGATGCACCATCCACAATGCTGCAGCCTTATTTGAGAACTCATGCCGAACAAGTCTTGAAGAGAAAAAGCAAGGCAGAAAGAATCACAACCCGAAAACATCGCCCAAGGAGACCCTCTGCTGTGCTTTCTGCAACCGGACTTGTTTATCTTGGTTTGGCCTTTTTAGTCATCAGCGCGCTTGCAGAAAGCAGAGGATGAATCCTTCCTGAATCTCGTTTACGAAGAAAAGCCAGAGAGAGAGAGCACTATATCCACGATACAGTGGATGTTCTAAAAGTAATACCCCTGATACAGGTTTTGAGATATATTGTTGGGTTAGAAAACCATCAAAAAGATTTCAGAACTTTGTCAACAGTGTTTTGAGCAGTTAGCTCATAAAATGTTTCTTGAAATAAAGGTTAAGTTAACAGTTGTACAGTTGGTCCTCCACATTAGTGAGGGTTTGGGTCATGGGAGCCCTTCAAAAATGGGAAAACCGTGAATATCTCTAGGGCCGCCAAACATGTATGATACAGACTACAATTCCCTCTTAGCAATTAGAAGGCACTCAGCAGCTATGTAGGGCCTAAATTCCCTAAAGGCACCAGATCTTGTCTGATTTTGAAAGCTAAGCAAGGTCAGTTCTGGTTAATACTTGGATGGGAGACTGCCAATGAATACCAGATGCTGTATGCTATATTTCAGAGGAAGGAACTAACAAAACCACCTCTGAGTATTCTTTGCCTAAGAAAACCCTATGAAATGCATGGGGTCCTCATAAGTCGACAGGCAACTTGAAAGCAGATAACACACACAAGCAACTATTCCATCCTTTTAACAGATTTCCCCCAGCAGTGAAAGAGAAGAAATGGGAGAAGTAGTGGAACAGCAAAGGAAGGTTATGAGTGGAGCTAGACATCTTGTGAAGTGCCTGAAAAATTCAGTGAATGAGACAGGAAAATGACATGATAAAAGCTTAATCTGAAACCATACTCAGTGAATGGCTTTGATTTTAGTTTGAGTAAAACAATAAAAATAAAAATGGAGAAACACACTAAACTGAAACCATTGTACTTTGGACATATTGGAGGATAGTGTGACTCAATGGAAAAGACCTTAATGCTTGGTAATGTGGAAGGCAGTAGGAAAAGAGGGAGGGTGCACAACAAGTGGATTGAATCAATCGAGGAAGCCTCAGCCCTGTATTTGCCAGACCTGAGCAGGGCAGTTGATGCCCAGGGCTCTTGGAGGGTTCTCATTCCTAGAGTCACCATAAATCAACATCAACTTGATGGCAAATAACAACAATAAAACTCAAACATATCTCAACTCTGCCTGTTGTTGCAGTATAAAATTCACCATAGGTAGTTATACCATGCAGTTTTAAAGGTTTGCTTCAGGAAAGTTAGAAATATTCACTGCTAGAAATGAGACTTTACAATGATTCCCCCCCCCACCCTCTTTCAGGCATTAAATGTGTGAGGGAGACATACAGCGCCTCCACATGGTATGCACCCTCCTTTAAGTTTGCTGTTCCCATGGATGTGGCATCAATCATGCTGTGATTGACAAGTATCCTATACAAGGGTCACTAGTACCGCCGTTGTTTATTGAACTGCACCACCTGACCCTCATTGAAAGTTGACGGTAGATCCATATGATTGAAGCATAATCAAAACAGTGATTTCCCAATGTTAAAGACTCAAGATGCCACATGGAGATTGTGCCAGACTCAGAATGAGTTGTGGAGAAGAGAGAACAATGATAGTCTCTCTCTAAACAATTCTACCATTTCTTCTTCTGATGCATTAAAGAGATTCCACGTAAAGAAGGGTAGTAGAAGAAGGAAGGATTGACTTTACCTGCATCACACAGTATTGTTCCCAGTTGAATCACAGCTTGAAAAAGTTATGTTTTTGGACTACAGCTCCCCAAATCCCAGCCAGCATGACCACTGGCCTATGCAAATCTTAAGTAAACAAAAAAACTATAAAGAGCTACATCATATGTACTTAACATTGTGGGCAGACTCATGTGGGTATCTTACACATGCGCAACTCCCATATGGAACCAGCTGGGCATTTTTTTTTATGTACACTTTCAATTCAAGGTCACAGAAATGGATTTGTGTATGCAGTGTCATACAGATGCACCTTCTCAGCCAATGTGTCTCCAGCTGCTCCTACTGAAATTGACAGTAGCGCTCCTAATAGTACACACTATTTTGGTTTCAGTTCTTCCTTTGCTTTTGTAACATTGTCATGCAACACAAGGGTCATGTAGCTTAATCAGTGCTTAACTCTATTCAGAGATTTATAGTGTACATCCCCAAGGTGAGCCAATGTTTAGTTTAACCCTTAATATGCTTTAAACCCTATCAAAGTCCATATGTATGACAGGCTAAAGCTGAGCTAAGACTCACATATTTGTAAAAGCACATGGAGCACTACCATGAGTAAGCATCTTTATACTGGGCATATTGCTTTCTTCCCCGATGATACTGAAGTCAGTACAATTGCATTTCCTGGATACTATAGATATTATCAGGTGATCCATTTTAAAATGTTCTTTTGCCAGTATAAAATAAACCATCCCTATGCCAGCTAAAGAACACTCCCACACACACACTTACCTTCCTTTCCTGGCAAAGGCTCCCCATCAATAAAGAGGAAGTGAATGCAACTCCATTCACTTCCTCACTTGGAATCCTGTGAGACTTTGTTGTGCAGGAAATTTTAAAATAAAACAAAATCAAGAGATTTAAAGTTGCACAAAACACCTAAACACACTTTAAAGGTCCGAAGTACCCCGGGGAGGGTCATAAAAAGAGTGAAACGTAACTGGATGTCTCTGACCCGGAGGTCTTCTGGCAGGAACACCCATTGACGCTGGAATCTCACCAGCAAAATGGGGCACTTTGTCGCACACAGGCAAATCAGGAACAGAAACAGAACAGGAGATCAATTGCTGGCTTCTCTCCATCAACAAAAAAGAATGGCCTCAGAACAGCAGCAGAACGCCTAGGAGATGATAGGGGATAGTGTTGTCTGATAATTAAGCCCTTTTGCGATCTCCTGGCATTGTTATAACAACATTTTTGACACGTCTGATAATCTCCAAAGTCTATTAAATTCAATGAGAAAGTTAAGGCCTTTCCCTCCCATACAATTCTTGCAAGCAAGTGTTTTTATGGCTACAGGTGCACTGATAGCTAAATGATCACTTCCTCTTCCATTCCTCTTCTATGGTTTACAAGTAGCCTTAAATGTAAAGACACTTGGAGTGTTTTAACACATGTTAACCACTAAAGCTGCCTTTAAACATTTGAACCATTTTAGTGCTTTGGGTCACATCCAAGAGTATCTTGAGTTAATCAGAAAAGGGATACTTAAATCAGGACAACAGACAAGCTATGCTCAGAACAACCTTATAAGGGTCACTGCTAGAAGCATACTTGCAAGCTTTCAGCGGAAGGAAAAGGCTGCAGAAAAAGTATACCCCAGACATTGCTGTATTGAAATTTAGAACACTACATCTGATTATGCTTGTGAATTTTCAGCCCCAGGGACTAAATCCACTAGGGAGATACTAATGAGTTTGAGTCACTTGCAGATCTTGCAAAATACAGCATGTACAGTACAACAATGAGAAACAGCTCAATCTCTGTTGAGCGACGCGCATGTTCCAATTTCAGTCTGTTTTTAATGAACCATAAAACAATCTTGAAAACTGCCTGCTATATTTTCAATAAATTCTCACAATCTCCCTATTTATGGCTTGTGAGTGAAAAAGTGTGGGATGGCATGGGGGCGGGGGTGGGGGAGGACAATTGAAAAAATTAGCCAGAGCTTTTCCAAACCTTTCTTTGACCTCACTGCCTGGGGGAGGTATGAAAGGTGCCATTAACCAAAAGAACTCCCTTTTCTAAAATGGCTTGGAATATAGCCCTTCTTATATCTAATGAGCACAATGATGCTCTGGATTTGTTCAAACAATAAAGCTTGAGAAGTTGCTCATCTCACAGGAGATTTTGTCACAAATTTCTTACTGTCCTAGAATTCTGGGATAAATCCAAGCTAGAGTTTATTTCATATTTGATTATGCTGATGTCACTGATATTGGCATTCCTGCAGGGAGCTGTTTACCTTCTTGCTAATCAAAACAAGGAGCACATGCATGCAATGTGGGTTGGGCTCATCACAATGTGATTCTCCAGTCACCACTACCAGTGGAAATCAATGTGATTACTTTTATGGTGGTGTGGGGAAATAATGTGTGTCTTGAGCCACCTGTGCCCCATGAAGGCCATTTCTATGAGATTTGGGGAGAGGGTCAGAAGAAGGAAATTGCCATTCCTGAAAGTCACACACACACACACACACCCCTTTAAAAAGTTAAACATTTTTACAAAACTGAAACTGGCCATCCAGATTCAAGTTTTGTGGGATTTGGGAATGGCTGGCATGGCACCTAGAGGTTCCCAATGATGACAAATGGGGGCCCCAAATGACCAAAGCTTTCCCACCCCACTAACCAGAGGAGAAATTAGAATACAGAGGTTATTCATCCAGGACAATGGATTGTGTAAACAAGTAATGGCTCTCTGAACAAAACAACCCACAGTTAAAGCACCAAAGATGTGGCTACTAGTGAAATTGGTCTGTTGGTCTTTATTAATCAAATGGTTTGGAAAATGCAAGAAAGCAAAGCTACTTTTAAAAAAAACATAGCAACATAGCTAATTACACTAGCCATGAGGGAATCACAAATGATTAGAGTGCCCAGCTTCACAAGAGCCCCTTTGGGATCCTTGGCTTTTTGGAAAAAGACTAGCTCAGCTGCTCCACAGACAACTCAAGTGAAACTGCCAAATTAGTCCTGGTTTCAATTAAAGGAAATAAAGATGAAATCAATGAATTAATTCCACATGGCTTCAACAAGATTAGGTGGGTATATAATGTGAAGACAGATTTTATTTAGTTTTCAGGGGTCTCCAGAATTATTTTTAAATTTTTGAACTCTATTATGGTTTTCCTGTTTTGACTTAACTCCTTTTCCCAACTCAAACATACAAACAGAGAACTGAAGTATCACTGTTCCCTTGCATTCTTCATTTACAGGCATGGCTCTGGTAACTCAGTAGTCAGTCAAGTCACTTCCTACCCACATGTGCTGTCACAACTGCTACGTTCTGTGGAGTATGGCCTCTGGGGGGCACCGTCTATCCAGCAAAGGCAAGGAAGGTAAGCAAAGAGGCATCCTTGGTAGTTGCTCTTCAGTAGGATTGGATAGAACGTTTATTATTATTCATTCCCAGGTTGAAAAACCAAGCTCCTGACAGCCGGGTAAACACATTGGGAAGAATAATAGACCAGCAAGATTCTTGTTTAAATTTCTCCCTTTATTCAAATATCCTAAAGTGTTGTGAAGGAATTCTGTGTAAAAAATGATGATGATGATTATGATGTGATTTTTAATGCAAAAAACCTGCTGTACTTTCTGCACACACAAAAATGGGTTTTGTGCAAAAAAAATTGTGATTTTCTACACAGAATAATTCCTCTATAACATTTCAGGACATTCAAATACAGGGAGAATACCGTAGAGGAATATTTTTTTTTGTTTGTTTGTTTTTCCACAGCAGATGAAAACTACCCTAGTTAATCAAAACAGAACAATTTTAAATAGTTTAGAACAGTAATCAATTAAAAGCATTTGAACAGCCAATGTACAAATAGGAGAAGAGAACACTGGCCAAGCAAGGCCTGCACAAATAAATACATTTTATAGAGGTCTTTAAAAATCAGCACAGAGCCTCTATCTCAAATTATGTGGGAGAGAGAATTCCAAAAGGTAGATGCTACCATTGAAAAGACTCACCTTTGCAATGCTATCCAACAGCATTTATTGGTCGCACGATAACCACTCCAACTACTCACCATTTCTAATATACCAATGTTAAACTACAGTGCAGACACAATAGTAACTTGTGATACCGTGCAATTCAACTGTCAGGAGACCAAGGGACAAGTATACACTGTTTTCCTCTGGCACTGACCCCAAAGGTAGAAGATAAACCACTGTAAAATTATAAGTCCATATCACAGGCATGGTTCAAAGTGATAACATAGCCAATGGCATTAAAAGCCACTGAGAAGTGGTAAAGTCAACATTCCGCTATGAGGGAAATTATAGGTTATCTTTTCTCCTAAAAAGATAATCCAACAGGGTGGCCATGGCCAATTCTGTCCTAAATCAGGGTCCTAACCCCAGACTGAATTCTAGTACAGATGTAATTCTTGGCTAATTTTATTCTCAAAGGAAACAACAAGCAATTTTCTTCCCACGGTGGGAACTCTTTAAAAACTATATCGTTCTTGTAGACCATATGTAAATTTACATATTTTTTTTGCACAGGAAATGCTGTTTTCTACACAAAAACGCACACACTATTTTTCACAGAGTACAGTTTTCCTTCTGTATCCACAGGTTCTGCATCCATGGATTCAGCCAACCACTGTTTGAAAATATTCAACAACAACAACAAAAAATTCCAAAAAGCAAACCTTGATTTTGCCATTTTACATAAGGGATACCATTTTACTACACCACTGTATATAACAGGACCTGAGCATCCATGGATTTTGGTATTCACGGGGGGTCTTGGAACCAAAACCCCAGCAGATACCAAGGACTCACTGTAATTCCCAAACTGCAAAGATTCTGATCAGTCAAAGCATGTCCATGGCAGAGTTTCCCAGCACTAGAGAAACATGGAGGCTTTTAAAAACTATTTTTGAAATACAGTATTTCCAAATATTATTTCCAACCCTAATTTCTAGCTGCTTTATTCAATCTTTCCCCTGAACTCAGTTTTCACTAGGGTCAGTCAAGATCCCCTTCCCACTGCTCAGTTCTCCTTGGGTCCCAGTGGTCCCCCCACCAAAAAATTACTGTATTTCAAGCCTGTCATTACCACCTCACTACATGTTTTGCTATATAAGGAGTAGCACTCAGAGACTCAAGCTTGCCATTAGTATATTAGTATAGTATATTATTTCCCCCACAAATGGTAGTCCCTTTCCAGCGTGGTGGGACTGCATGCTCCTTTGAGGCAAGAGGCTATGCCAAAGGCAGCAGTGTTCTTGGTAGGGTCTCCCATGACAGCCAGGCTTTTGCTAGGAGCCAGACTAATTGTGCCAAGCAGCTACTGGGCAGTAACAGTAGTGGGAGGTGACACTGGTGGGGGATCTCTCAGAGACAATGGCAATGGCACCATAGCTAACACCTGTTAGTACTATGCAGAGGGAAGCATGCTAAACCCCCTTTGAATGTCTTTTACTGCAAAAAACCTATGATGACACAATCCAAAATGAAACAAGAGATACTGGACTTTAGCAAATTCATAAAATTGGTTGTCATAACGATGCCACATAAGCACAAAAGGGCGAGAATATCAGACAAAGTTGCCCTTTCATGGTTATGTCCCCACCAAATCCGTAGTTTTTTATTAATGGCTGAAGTTGTAAATAGGTTCCCCATGGTGCTTTTGTGCCAGTATTGCCAGCGTGTGAAACCTCATGCCAGATTGTATTCACTTCAATGCAGCATCAATGGCTGGTCTGGTGCAAACACTTCCAGATGAGATTGCAACAGCCAGGTAAGTGACACATTTTTATGACCCTCCCTGGGTTACTTGGGACCGTTAAAGTGTGTGTATGTGCTTTTTGAAAGTTTTCCTGTTTTTGTTTTTTGAATTTCCTGTGCGATCAAGTCTCGCAATAAACTGCGGGATTTCAAAGGAGGAAGTGAATGGAGCTCTATAGATTTTCCTTGGGTTTTTTCCCAGGCTATGAGGCCGTGTTCTGGAATAGTTTCTTTCTGATGTTTCACCTGCATCTGTGGCTGGCATCTTCAGAGAATGGTTGGGTAGGAGTGTATGTGGAAAAAACCCAAGGAAAATCTATGAATGCTGGCCGTGAAAGCCTTTGACTTCACATTGAATGGAGCTCTGTTTACTTCCTCTTTCATTGCCGGGGAAGACTTTGCCGGGATTAGAAGTAAGTGTGTGTGTGGGGGGGGGGTGTTCTTTTGCTGGCATAAAAAAATGATTTTTTATGCCAGCAAAAGAATGTTTTAAGGGGCTCGTCTGATAAAGTCCAGTGTCAGAAGATGAATCTCCCAGGTCAGATGGCACTCAATGAGCTACTGGGGTACAGCAGAGGACAACTACAAGTAGTGTGGTAGCTAACAATGCAACTTGGACTCAAATGGAAAGGACATTCAGCTGATGACATTCTCAGAAGTGAAAGGCAAATCTGAAGCTGCACAACACATATTATAGGAACATGGAATATGAGTGCTATTCAACATCTTTATCAACGACTTGGATGAGGGAATTAGGGGCATACTTATCAAATTTGCAGATGACACCAAATTAGGAGGAGTAGCTAATATCCTGGAGGACAGGATCAAAATTCAAGATGACCTGGATAAACTGGAGAGCTGGGCCAAAGCTAACAAAATTAAATTCAATACGGAGAAATGTAAGGTACTGCACTTAGGGAGAAAAAATGAAATGCATAGATATAGGATCGGGGAGACCTGGCTGAATGAGACTACGTGCGAAAGGGATCTAGGAGTCCTAGTAGATCACAAGTTGAACATGAGTCAACAGTGTGATGCGGCAGCTAAAAAGGCCAATGCGATTTTGGGCTGCATCAATAGAAGTATAGTGTCCAGATCAAGGGAAGTAATAGTGCCGCTCTATTCTCCCTTGGTCAGACCTCACCTAGAATACTGTGTCCAGTTCTGGGCACCACAATTCAAAAAGGATATTGACAAATTGGAGCGTGTCCAGAGGAGGGCGACTAAAATGGTGAAAGGTCTGGAAACGATGCCTTATGAGGAGAGACTTAGGGAGCTGGGTATGTTTAGCTGGGAAAAAAGACGGTTAAGAGGTGATATGATAGCCCTGTTTAAGTATTTGAAGGGGTGTCACGTTGAGGATGTAGCAAGCCTGTTTTCTGCTGCTCCAGAGATTGCAACACGGAGCAATGGATGCAAGCTCCAGGAACAGAGATTCCACCTCAACATTAGGAGATTAGATTCCACCTCAACTTTTTGACAGTAAGAGCTGTTCGGCAGTGGAACGCACTCCCTCGGAGCGTGGTGGGGTCTCCTTCCTTGGAGGTCTTTAAACAGAGGCTGGATGGCCATCTGTTGGGGATGCTTTGATTGTGATTTCCTGCGTGGCAGGGAGTTGGACTGGATGGCCCTCGTGGTCTCTCCCAACTCTGCAATTCTATGATTCTATGATTCTATGATTCTATGACAAGCATGAATCAGTGGAATCTAGACATAGTAAAATGAGAAATGGGACATATAAAACATTGCAATACTTGGGGTGAGTGGACAGGAATGGGACATTTTGAGTCACATAATTACAAAGTGTTTTCTCAGGAAATGAAAATCTAAGAAGAAATGGGGTGGCATTAATAGTGAGGAGAAATATAATTCTATGCTGAAGTTCAGGTGGAAATTAACCACAGACTAGGACAGTGCTTCTTAATGGAATGCAAAAGTGGGAACCAGAGCAGAATCAAAGATTGTAGGAAAATTTGGCCTGGGATCAAGGAATGAATCAGGAGAGTGACACTGAATTTTGTGAGGCCAACATTTTGTTCAGCGCAAACACATTCTTCAAGAAATCAAATAGGCAACTATATACATGGATATCACCTGATGGCCAATATAAAAATCAAATGGACTAGATAATTGGAAGAAGACTATGGAGAAGCTCTATTTTCTCTGTTAACACATGACTAAGGCAGAGTGTGGCACAGACCATGAACTGCTGATATCAAACATTAGATTAAAGTAAAAGAAAGGCAACAGCAAAACTCTCTTTCAACCGCCTCTGCCAAGAAAACCCAGTGATAGATTTGCCTAAGGGTCACCATAAGTCAAGAATGACTTGAAGGCACATAACAACAAAGAAGAACACTAAACCAACCATTGTGCCAAAATACAACTCAAAGAACATTCCTGTAGAATGTAAAGACACTGTAAAACATAGATTTGTATAATTAAGCTTAATTGACCAGGAACCACAAGAACTCTAGACTGAAACAAGGGACATTGTCAGGGAGGAATGCAAAAAAACACTATCTGCAGCCAAAAAGAAAGAGAATCCTCAGTGGATGACAGATGAAACTCTTCAAGCAGTTAAGGACAGATGAGAAGCAAAAGTAAAAGGAGACAGAAATAGGGACAGAACTATGCATGCAACTGTTCAGTAACTTGTGCGCAGGGACAAGGACAATGACTATAACAATCAATGCAGAGAAATACAAAATGACAACAGCAACAAAAGAACAAGAGACCTCTTCCACAAGATCCTAGAATTCAAAGGGAAATTTAAATCAAGAGTAAGGATGCTCTACCAGCATAGGAATGCATTACATGACTACAGGAAAGGAGATTCCACCTAAACATTAGGAAGAACTTCCTGACGGTAAGGGCTGTTCAGAAGTGGAATACACTGCCTTGGAGTGTGGTGGGGTCTCCTTCCTTGGAGGTCTTTAAACAGAGGCTGGATGGCCATCTGTTGGGGATGCTTTGATCATGATTTCCTGCATGGCAGGGGGTTGGACTGGATGGCCCTTGTGGTTTCTTCCAACTCTACAATTTTATGATTCTAAGTAGAAATAAAAAGGCAATGAAAACAGTACACTGAAGAAGTATATAAAAGAGGTTAAAGGATGACGGATTCATTCAAGAAAGTACCATTTGATGATGAACCCACAATTTTAGAAAGTTAAGTGGAAGCTGCAGTCAGAGCACTTGGGAGAAATAAATCACCAGGAAAAGATGGCACACCAATAGAGTTGCTTGATTAATTGCTTTCTCCTGTTGACTTGGACTGGCTTTCTAACTGAGAATTCTAAAATGCTTGACTTGAAGATCTGGTAAGATACCTATTATGACTTTGCTGAACTCTTCCCCCTGGCTGGGATATTTATGGTCTAGAATTGTCCCTCGGATGTTGTCTAGTTAGTGCACATTTTCTATAAATACTCTCTGACCAACACAAACCCTCCCTTTCCTGTCTACATTCAACAATGGTAGGTGGTATGTCTGGTTTGTACCTGTGACTTGTGGCTGCTGGGGAGTATCACTGTTTATCTCCTGCATGGGCATATCCCTCTGCCATTCCATTTCCCTGTCAGGATCTGTCCTTGGATCCTGAGAGCTAGGCCTGACACCCTCTTTGTCTGCCTCACTGTCTGTGTCATAATCCAGACCAGGGGTCTGGGAGGGAGACATGCCACAAATGGATCTTGAGCTTGTTTGGCAGTTTTAACAAGGCAGTGTAGCTATTGTATACTCTTGACCAAACAGTGATACAGTCCTTCTATCTGGGATGGTTGTGATCTTCCATCAAACATACCACTTCTGAGGGATGCAGATGGAGCACTGAGTGTAGAAGGGAACACCTGCATAGCCAGTCAGATCAGCCAAATATATCCTGTCAATTAATACAGTGGCAGATGTGGCAGCCAGAGCACCCTACAATATAGAGACAAAATCATAGTGATAGATGGGAGCTGATAAACCACTTAATCCAACTACTGTATGATGCTGGCAAACCAGAATGAGAGCAGGCCCACCAGTTCAGAATGTTTGAAAATCCCCAGGGAGGCACAGCCCAACATCTCTTAGAACAAGGAAAGATAACCAGTCCATCACCACTTTTGGTCACACCTCCTGATATCACAAGTCAACAGCCAAAGCACCATCTGGAGCTTCTCCAACTACTTCTTTGCTCGCTCTTTCCATTGAGGGAAGGCAAGGAGAAAGTGAAATATACTCTGGCAGCAGTTAAGGACCTAGCAGAGTCCTGAGCTCAGGACTTAGCTCTTGAAGCACTAGCAAACTAGGCCCAGCTTCACTGCTCCCCCCACCCCACACACTATCCTTCTCTGACTGAATTAATTAATTATTGATCCATGTTCCACAATTTCCCCAACCAATCTGCAGGTAAATGTTATCAAACTAAGCTGCCAAGCCAAGCCATCCTGGAAAGTTACATTGTTTGTTCATGGGCCTTCCTTTGAAGCCCAGATCTATACAGTTGCCAAGTCAAGAGCCATCACTCTACACATTGAAGGAAACACTTGAATACAACAGGGTGCCAGAACATGAACCATTCTTGTGCATAAGGCAAAATGGTGGTACCCCAGAGAGACCCAAGGTATTAGTTTAATCTTTTTGAACTCGGAAATGAACACTAAGAACTGCTTGGGCTGCCAGTGACTAGGAGTTTGGAAAGAAAAGAAAGATTTAATGTGGGAAAAAAGTCAGATCGGGAATGACCTTCTGCACTGATTGACTTTAGCAGAATGTAAATGATGGGCAGTAAATCAGGTGCCACACAGGCCCCACAGTGAATCATACTGTTCCTTCAATCCCATCAAGAGTAGGAGGCATAAATCCTCCCAGTTCATGCTAGGCCATGAGCAGTCCTTTAAATTTCCAATTAAAGATATACTGTCCTTTGCCTGGTGCTCACTTGAGAGGCTGTATATTAATATGGTAATAAGCAACCAAGGAGTTCACCACAGTGGTCTCGCTGTCTTTGGAATAATGATCTTCAGGCATCCAAAGAGAAGAACTTAAGGGACAGGTCCTTCAGACAAACTCAAGAGTCAGAGAACTACTATATATTCTAATGTGCTGGGGATGTGAAACCTGACACGAAGTCTTTTTTCAGAAGCAAACACATCATACAAAGTGCATAAATTATTCAGACAAATTTGCAAGAGTGTTCCACAATTAGCTTCATGTTGAGTGTAGGTTGAGAAGCCATACATTGAAAAAAAAATGTCAGCAGCATTCAGTATTCAGTGATCTGGATGTTGTTTAGAAGATTAAAAACATTCTCTGTATGTATATGCATGTTTCCACTAACATTTGAGCTCTGTTCACTCCTCGTTCATTGCTGTGGCTGCCTTTTGCTGGGATTACAGGTAAGTGAAGTATGGGGAGTACTTTTGGCAGCATAAAAATGGCACAAATCTGAAATCTTGCAGATTCTCCCAAGAATATCTAGTATGGGAAATTTAAAAAATCCTCAAAAATACACTCAAAAAGTTTAAAAGCACACAAACACACTTAAAATTTTACAAGTAAATCAGGAAGGGTCATAAAAAGAGTATCACCTACCTAGATGTTGCAATCTCATCTGGAAGTGTTCTGGCTGGCCAGGCCATTCATGTTGTAATGCTGAGAAAAGAAAGGCATGAGGTTGCAAACACTGGCAATGGTGGCAAAAAATTGACACAGCTGATCTATTGACAGCTTACAGACAGTACATAAACGCGAAAGGACAACATCGTCTGGTATGTGCGCCCTTTCGCATTTATGTGGCATCATTATGATGTTGCATTTTGTGTGTTTGATAAAGTTCTAGAACAGCAGCAACAAAAGCATAGGCAAGAGCATGACCTCTCTTAAAAAAAATAAATGCTGGGATACTTAAGTCTACTATGCTCAGTTATAAATTAGCACAGCAAAGGCCTTTTCTGTGCTGCAAAACAACAGCTCCGCTATCTTCATGTGGCCTTCTGTGACATTTCCCTCTCTCTATTTTCCTGAAATTTGGCTTTCTTCTTTGAATCTACTCTTTTGTGAGTTCCTAGCTGGCATCTGACCTTGCTTAGATGGTGTTTCATGCTTATAACCCAGACTGCTTCAGCCATACTTCTATTCTTACAGGCCCTCTGTGCATGACCCTGAACAGGCTTGGTATCTCTGCTGTTTGTTCTCAACAAGATGTGCTCCCTTGTGCATTTGCAACCCTAAAACAAGCCCATGAGCCACTAAAAAGAGATGGGAAAGAACAAATGAGGAGCTTTATGCCAAACCTCCTTCACCTCAGGGACACTGCCATTTTGCCAACACAAAACCTGAGGGGCAAAGTAAAGATAGACCTAAGTAATCTCCCACAATCTCAGGCTAGGCAGGGTTTAGATTCCGTACAGCTTCAGCTGACCTAGTGTCAACTCAGATGGTTATTGGCCTTCTTCAAGAGTAAGGATTGTTCACTAACACAGGATCTCCTTCCCCAAAAATCAGTAGAAAAATCAAAACACAACATGCACACCAACATTTTTTTTAAAATGTCCAACTGCTATGCAGACAATACAAACACATGTGAAAGTTCAGTCAGAGGCTGGGAAAAATTACCTTTAGTAACACAAGTCCCAGAATCCAACACCCAGCATGGCCGCTCTGTTGGAAGCAAAGAGGTATCAATATTTGTAAAGAGTGATTAGTGAGACGGAATTCTAGAGAGAGTTCCTGGTCTTTCCTTTCACCTCTCTGAGCTTGTCTAGATGGTCTGTTTACCCCATCTTGGCCCTGTCTTGGATACCTTCAGTCCAGATGGCACAGTGGATTTGCCCCATTTTGCCCCTGGGCACTCCAGACCAGGCCAAGATGGGTAAGACCCATTACACCATTTTAAAAAAATACCTGGTAAAATCAGCTCCATCCAAAATAAAATGGATTGAGCCCCACATGACCGCAAGAGCCCAGACCATCACACTGGCCTGTCACTGAAGCAGCCGTCTGCCTTGCTCTTTCAAAGCTAGGAAGGAGTCCCCCAGCATCTAACCAATACTGGTCACATGCAGGGGGCCTTGGTCACATTCTGTGTGTCAGTTTTCTGGCTTCAGAGAATGTGATGCAGGCAGAGGCAGGAGCAGCTACAGAGACCTGCCAATCTGGACTCCATCCTGTTCAGTGCAGGTAACAGGGGAGCAACAGGCCAGATCCGCAGGCATGATATGCCAGTAGGGAGCTGGCATATTCTGCCCATGTAGATGAGCCCTCTGTCTCTTTCTTCGATCTACGTATTCAAGCCTTTTCCCCCCCTTCCTTCATGCCTGCAGTGGTCACTTCCCCTTTCTTCCAAAAGTTAGTCTTTCATCTCCCTTTGTCTGGAAGGGGTCATCCATGAGGCTTCTGTCTCAGGAGGGCTTACATCCACTCACGAGAGCCCATTTTAGGTCTCTTCTACTGAAATATAGGTAGTGTTTTGTCTCCTTTCCTATCCAAATATTGATTTCCTAAAAGAATAAATGTAAGTTTTCCTTTTAAAAAAACGTTATAAAAGCATCCTGTGTATTCCTCTCCTGATTTTTAACACAAGCTCATATGGCACTGGTTACGCTGCACTCTGCTTGATATAGATATCAAATATTCCCCCACACTGGATATGCTCACTAGAGGACTAGAGAAATTGTAATTTTTTTAAAAAAAGTAACTATTCCAGATTCTGGCTTCAGTATACAGGATCAGAGCAAAAGGCAATCTAGGTCATAACTGTTAAGTGGTGTCTCTCTGGGGTCTTAGGGAAGTAAAAATGAAATGCACAGATATAGGATGGGTGACACCTGGCTTGATGGCAGTGTGAAAGGGATCACAAGCTAAATATGAGTCAGCAGTGTGATGCGGCCCCTTAAAAAGCCAATGTGATTCTAGGCTGCATCAGTAATGTCTAGATCAAGGGAACTGGATCTAGAATACTGTGCCCAGTTCTGGACACAGAAGGATATTGACAAGCTGGAACGTGTCCAGAGGGAGGCGATCAAAACAGTGGGAGGTGAGGTGTAGCTTAGGGAGCTGGGTATGTTTAGTCTGGGAAACAGAAGGTTAAGAGGTGACATGATAGTCATGTTTAAATATTTGAAGGGATGTCATACTGAGGATGGAATAAGCTTGTTTTCTGTGGCTCCAGAGACGAGGACACAGAGCAATGGACTCAAACTACAGGAAAAGAGATTCCTTCTAAACATTAGGAAGAACTGTCTGACAGTAAGAGCTATTTGGCAGTGGAATGCACCTCGGAGTGTGGTGCCATTTTCTTCTTTGGAAGTTTTTAAACAAAGGCTGGATGGCCATCTGTCGGAAATGTTTTGATTCCATATTCCTGCAGGGTAGGGGGTTGAACTAGATGACCTTTGTGATGTTTTTCAACTCTATGATTCTATGATCTTTCCAAGCCCAACTACTTCAGAACCTTGGGCAAGCCGAGGGAATTGAACTGTAGATTTTACTCATACCAAACATGTGGTCTGCCACTGAACCAAAGAACCCCCCCCCTTCATATCCTGGCACTCTCTTTTCTGAACCCAGTTTGACTTTTTATCAATTACACTCTATAATGGAAGGGGGGGTTATGTCCCAAAATGAATCCTACACACAGTGGTACATGAGCACAACCAGCTGGCCAAAAGAGGAGGGAGCTGCCTTGTGACAGATTTTCAAGCAAATTTCCATGACTATTGCACTCCCAGAGACTGCACAAATGAATAGACAAAGAAGAGATTGAGGAGCAATAAAAGGAGTATCCGCCTTTATGTAGTTTTCATTTCCATCACATTCCAAGGACTGCACTCAGTTTTTTAAACTGAAGCACAGACAGCACCTGCTCTTACAAGCAGAAATGCTCCAGTAATGTGGAAATCTTTCCAGAAGAGGCATTTGATTTGCCTTTGGCTTTCAAGTGGCTAACCTTCTGTTTAAGTTAAGCAGTACAAGTAAATTGCTCCTTTAACTCAATAGTTGTTTATTCGGAGATCAGATTATAAAACTCAAGTGCATGGAATTCAACTTAAGTTCCCATGATCCTAGACCAGCAGGCGCTGGATGTTTTGAGGAAGGAAGATTCAATTTCTAATGGAAGCCAGGTGCCAGCTTGTAAGTATAGGCCCTACTTGATGCAAACTTTATTTTATTTTAATGTTGGAGCAAAATTTCTTCTTCTAACTGCAAAAACCAACAACCTCTCCCAAGAAGACAGAAAAAAAGAATTAATAGACTACTGGATCCAAAAATTATTCCATTCCTTGACTGTTCTACACCATCCTTGTTATTTCCAAGAACTCATTTCCTCATATTTTATCAATGGACATATTTAAATACATTTCAGGATCTCTACTACGGGTAAAAATGTACTATAGAGAGCATTTTTCAAAGATAACACAGAAACAAACAAAAACTCAGGAGACTTTAGAAATCAAGCAGTTACTTGAAGCAAAAGCAGTTCCCTGTATCAGCATGAAGAGCATTCTCTGAGCAACACTGTACAATAAAAGCAGACTTAATGAGCACCAAGCAGTTGTGTAAATCCTGTTGAATTACATATTGAAAAGCTGCATTCACAACCAAGGAGCCATCAGGATGGGTATTGTTAGTATGAATGCCAAATGAATTGAGAAAATGAATTGCTAGTTTATCATCAAGTGCTTCCAATTTTCTCCATCCTGCCACCTGTGTCATCTGGAAGATGCAGAATAGCAGAAGTCCAAACTTGGACCATATGAAAGACAAGACACATGAAAATAATCCTCTAACAGGCATCCTATATGCTTAGGGAAATCCCACAGAGATTAGAGCATCTAGGACACTGTCAAATCTGCCTATACTTTCTCACAAGTTTTAAAGGATTTTTAAAGAGAGCTGATTAAAATTTTGGGTGGTGTCATTTCAGTGGTAAAATGTATATTCTTCACAAAATGGGTTTTGTTATTTATTGATTGGTTTATTCATTAATTTATTTATTCCATTTTTAATTTATTTATTCCATACTACTTTCCTGCCAAGATACCCAAGGCATCTTACCAGAAGTATTATGTTTCATACAATCCACCTCCAGTCTAGCTGGAGTCAGCTCTATATTCCCTTTCTGCATTAAATGAAACAAAAACAAATGTGAAAGAAAAACAGGAAACCAGAATTGTTCTAGTAAATGTGACCCAGAAGCTTCCTTCACCCTGCTGCCAGCTTGAGCATTTCTCTAAATACAGAAATATTCAGACTCTCAGTGTTGAGCAAGCCATAACATCCATATCTAGTAAAGGACTGCTGTTATGTTACTATGTAGGGTAGCCAACAAAGTGATGTTCTTTGGAACCAATGCACATTGGTTCTGTTGTACATTGGTCCGTTTGTGTGTCAGGACACTAGCCAGGGAGTGCTGATCCACATGAGATACTCGTGCCTGCGACCCGCAATTCAATAACAGAGTTTCTTATTGCCTCTGTTACATAGCTAAGTATATGTAAAGTTAAACAATGCAGATTGTGGTAGAGGATTCTGGCCCATATTTTTACACAGAAAGATTTTATGTGCAGGAAAAAAAATTATGTGTTTCCTGTGCAGAAAATGCTGTTTGCGCAAATTTTGCAAGGAATGCCCCAATCTCAGCACGTTCTCCACAGGAAACAGCTTTTTCTGCACATAAAATAATATTCTGCACAGAAAACTGCCATGTGTGAATTTTTCACAGAATAAGTCCCATGGCATGAAGATTCACATCAGTCCAAGATTTTTCTTGTCAGTGTTTCTTGATACTGGGAAAACATGTTTTTCAATCATTTTTCAAATATTCTTGAATATCCTTTCCATGCCTCCTAGCTCAGTATTATTTTATAGTCCTGGTATATCATCCCAGAGAAATAGGATGTGTCAGATTACCACCTCTGAAAGTGTGTGCGCATACACACAGAGAGAGAGAGAGAGATCTGCAATCAAAGGAAGAGGACTGACCTCAGCCCACCCACCAGCAAGATGAAAATTTCTTCATCACTTGCCTCTCTGATGTCTGTGCTCCAACATCAGAAGACATAAAAAGGGAGGGAGTGGACTGGGGACATGGCTTGAGCATTGTCCCAGTCCCCAATAACACCTTACGATGGGGAGAACTTTAGACTAGCAGAGGAGTTGAAGCAAATGATTTCCCCACCTTTCCTCACATTGGATGTGAGGGGGGAGAGAGAAAGAGAGACAGGTTTTTTTAAAAAACAAAAAACAAAACAAAACACCACTACTTACTTCCATTCCACCAGCATGAGCTGGCAGGGTGGGTTTTAAATATCTCTAAGACTGTGAGGTCTCCTTAAGGTTAAAATTGCTCCAAAGCATGTATTTTTGAAGGATGATGACCCATATTCTACATTACCTACCCAGTAACAAATATGTAACTAACATTTTCTGGCCTGGTAAGGTAGGTTTACCTGAACCCCCTCTCCACTAACCTACATTACTGGGGGAAGCTGCACCAAGAAATGGAGTTCTATTCAGGTGGTGATTGGAGTATAGGATGATGACATTTTCACCCCCTTTCCATCAGCAAATGAGGCTGCAACAATCAGAAGCAGGACCAATTCCTTGTTGTAGACTCACTCACTGACAGACGTGGGGTGGAAATGTCATCTTCTTCATAGGTACCTTCCAAGAGTGGTCATTGGTGCATCATTGTCCTCACTGATGAGGGGTGTGAAGCTGAGAAAAAGGGGCTTGTGAATGAGTTCATGGGAGAAGCAAAATCAGAAACACACATTTCCTGATCCAGAGACCTCTTTTAATACCCTGGGCACCAACCCTCCATAATATTACTATTACTACTACTACTATTACATGTATTACACTATATGTATTATTATTATTATTATTATTATTATTGCTTACAACAATAAAAAGACAACATTAAAATCCACAGGATACAAAAGTTAAAAGAAGATCAAATAATCAAAAAAATAAATCCAGATTAAAACATACATCATTATGGAAAGAGATTAAAGCTGAGTTAATCAAATGGGCTAAATTAAAGTTATCATTACTAGGAAAGACAGAGGCAATCAAAATGAACATCTTGCCCAGATTCATGTATCTTTTTCAAAACTTACCTATTATACACAACACCAAATGTTTTAGTACCTGGCAATCTGAAATCTCAAAATTTTTATGTGATGGGGAAAACAAAGAATAAAATGGAAACTGCTAACAGACAAAAAAGATAGAGGGGGTTGTGCACTCCCAGAATTACGAATATATTTTCAGGTGTGTGCGCTATCCTGGATAGAGGATTGGATCTTTCTTAAAAATGACAGATTGCTGTTTTTGGAAGGGTTCGATCTTCGGTTTGGGTGGCACACATACTTGTGGTATGAAAAGAGGAAAGAACACAAAGGATTTGATAATCATGTATTAAGAAAAGCGCTATATAAAATATGGATTAATGTAAGGAAACAATTTTATAGAGAAATACCTTTGTGGATCTCTCCTGAAGAAGCCTTTTTTGGAAGAACCAAATCGAAAAATGTATCATGGATTAAATATCAGGATCTACTGAATAAGAATACTCAGGGGCATATCCAAATATATACTAGGGAAAATCTGGACATGAAAGGTTTCAGACTGAACTGGTTCTCCTACAAACAAATATACGAAAGATTTAAAATGGGCCATAAAATAGAAAATTTCAATATGGGGAAGAATGAACTAGACAAAATAATATTTGATAATCAAAAGCATTATATTGCAAAATATTATAATATTTTGTTAGGCAGAGAACTGGAGGATGAAACTATAAAAGATCAAATGATCAAATGGTCCCAAGATATAGGAGAACCAATAGCACTAGAGAAATGGGAGAAAGCTTGGAGAGATACCCAAAAATTTTCTCTTTCTCAAAATCTAAAAGAAAATTACTTGAAAATTTTTTATAGATGGTATCTTACTCTGGTTAAATTAGATAAGATGTACAAAACCGGAAACCAGAATTGTTGGAAATGTGAAAATGCCAGGGGAACTCTATTTCATATATGGTGGAACTGCCCGAAAACTAAAAAAAATTGGAAGAAAATACACTATAAGATCTCAGAAATACGAGACATAAAATTTCCACTAAAACCAGAAATATACTTATTAAATATGGTGGACAGAATAAAAGAGAAAATTAAAATAGGCTCCTGGAGGGTAGTCCTCTACATGATTACAGCAGCGAGACTCTTATTCACTTCAATGTGGAAAAAGAAAGATCTACCAACGTTTGAAGACTGGCTAATAAAACTCAGTGAAATGATGGAAATGGACAGGTTAACAGCACTTTTAAAAGACAAGACAAACAAGGTCATAGAAACCAAGTGGGAACCTATAAGAAGGTATTAGAAACAATATTGGGTTAATTTGAAAAATCTAGATTTATAATAAGAAATTATACAAACTATGTATAAACAAGTATAAATGTATATATGTATATGTGTGTGTACATATACATATATTAAGAATTATAATTCAACTAAAATCTGTATAATACACTAAGTTTAGAGGTAACAAATGGCTATTGAGAAAATAAGGATTTCTGAGCATATATAAACATGTATAGGTATACAGATATATATGAGTATATATGCGGAGAATAAGAACAAGTAAATATATCCCTGACAGATCCAAGGGGGGACTACGTGGAAGTGAGAAAACAGAATAAGAGACAAGTGTAACCATGTAATGGAACTATGTAATGTAACAATGTTGATGGAAAAATAGGTGATATGAGAAGACAAGTTCCATAATAATGTAATTTTTTTCTGATTAATTCGTCTTTTAATTTTTTTTAGGAATGTAACAATGAGGTTGCATGTACTATAAGAAAATATACTCATTATAATGTCTCTGATAAGGTTAATGTATGTAACCAGAACAAAAAAATAAATAAAAAAAAAAGTAATTTACATTCAATGAACTCAGCAAGGGAAGTAGAGGAGGGGGCAGAATCTTACCATACCCAGCAGGCTCAGGCAAAAGCAAAAGCAAGTTGGTGCATCCTCTCCTAGCTCATGTGTTTTTCCTCATTAATAATTTTTGCCATCTTGACCACACTCTGATGTTGTTTGGCCATACATGCCCCTGTTGTCATCTGTGAAATGTTGGAGGATATGTACCTACCCTCCCCATATAGTGCTACCCAGGGTAACTGCTTCGGTTATGTGCTAGAAAGGTTAGTAACTAGGGTCTATGAGTATTAACAAAATACGCTTCTTTTCAGGAACTATAGTTAGGCATGGAAAGGGCCCATAAAACCCATTCCAAGCAACTGTGTAACAGTTACCGAACCAGCTCACTGCCTTTATCAGCATGAGCACAAATGTCCAAGGGGAAATAAAAATGCCAAGAACATGGCCTCAAGAGTGAAACCACTCCAAGTTTCAGAATAAACTCCTAAGTGGTTCCTAGACTCTGCTGCACAAAGGTTTCAGGCTGTTGGATGGAGTTTCTAATAGGTCTGATTTATTGTTGTCAGCATGGGACCTGATTCGAAAGCTCAATCACCATGACTCCCCATGGTGGAGTTTGCGTCCTGGAACGGGGCTTGGAATTGGAGAGGAATTTACCTCCTGCTGCAGAACATTACATAACAATCAACAGAAAACAAGCGGAGAGCAGCGGGTGGTCCCATCATTAGCCTGCACAGTCATGTTAATGGAGATGGTGTACACACTCATCTATCTGCCCTTATTATAGAGCTTGCCAGCCTGAAGGATGATGCAGAAATGAGAAGATGGAGGAAAGGGGAAATGAATGGGCCAACAACTTCAAAATTAAAGTAATTGGTAATCAGCCCATCAATGGGTTGCTGAAAATTGGTAATCAGCCCATCAATGGGTTGTTGAAGACCTCAGATTTTCTTATGTTCTATGGCCTAGGACAGTATCCAATAAACAATTCTATACAGTGTCCATTACTATTTTTTTGATATTTAAGTTACCAACAAAACTACAGGTCTTACAAGTCCTCTACCCACCAATATAACCTATAGCTTGCTACATTACCTCCCAACATACACACACCACAAACACCTCTATCATCCATACTGAGATCCTGCAACATGCCAACACTTTGCTGTTACCTCTTCAAGTCTCATTTCCCTCAAATATCTCATTCCTGACCAGCCATTTATACACAACTGTATGGAACCTGCTTATACAGTGGTAACTGACTCCTCCTTCAACACTCTTTTCATTTGCTGTAACTAAACGTAAGCCACTTTATGATCATTTCCCTAACACTTCAGACCACTCTGTACATAAATTGTATGTGTGTTGCTTTTAACAACCCAAATAAACTCCATTCATTCATTCATTCATTCTCACTGGTCTGCCTTTTCACCCTATGCACATATGCCTATGTATGCATACATACACACTTATTTTCTCCAAGTCAACAAATCTTCCAGACAAAAAACTCCCTGCAATCTTTTCTTTAACTGTACATGATATGTTGCAGAACACAGAGTAGAAGTTTGACCCTACAGAGAAAAACTGTGCTCTACCAGTCAACTACTGTTTTTTAAAAATATAATATTAAGAATAAATTATTTGGGACTACAGATTTTGCCTTTCCTGAAGTATGACACATATTTAGTCAGATTTTTTAAAGAGTGGTATAATAAAGAGCAACACAGGTGCCAAACTGCAGCAGTTTTTACTCTGAATATGAGAGTGTGTGTGTGTGCATTGTCAGATCAAAACCTCAACTCTTCAAGAGTAAGAGTTTGATTGATAGCTTGGCATGACTTTTAGTGCATCACAATGCAGGATACTGTGCTGATGGTTACATAATGTATTCTGCCTGTGCCAAATGGATTGACCATGTTCTTGAGTTTCCAGACTGAAGCTCACCACAGTATCTCTGAACGTTTTGCGGTGGCACAGTGAGTCACGATCTGACTCTATGAGAAGAAAATTAGGCAACTATTTCAGTCTAAATTCAGTACTCATCACAAGAATGCTTCAGCATACCCAAGGCTTCCCTATGCCTCTCAAATTCGAAAGGTTTTGTTCCCTCCTGTTCTAAGAGGAGGGAATGGTAATAATTCCATAGTTCACCACAATGGATGCAACCTAACATCCACATGCCCTGATCACATCCACAGGTTTACTATCAACATCTGTGTTACAGCTTGTACTCACAGTTCTTACTTTCCATAGCTAATAAGGTGATGTGGCTCAATTCATGATTGATTAGATCAAGTGAGTGCCTTCTTCAACCTATGCCCATCTAAGCTAGGTGGCTGCTGAATTCTGCTCACAGAAAATAAAGCAAGTCTCTTGTAAACCTACAACAATATTAAATGTTAAAAGGGTCAAGACACTGAAACTATACATGTTGATTTACTATGAGCAAGGCTTATCCATTTTCCTTCGATCTAACATTACCTAAATGCACAGCGTTTCTTTAATGGCCCAATATCTCTCCCTTTAATGTCTCTAATATTCCCTCAGCCAAATATTAGCCCATTTCATATTATATTTCTTTTTTATTGTAATTAAAAGTGACAGTGTTAAACAATCATGATTTCATAATCAAATCAGCTAGCATGTCATTAGTTTGTAGGCTGTCACTTCTGTTTGCTGATAAATGCTACAGTTTTCCATTAGGAACAATGACGCTTTCTCTTCCAACCCATAAGCGACTAGCACATTAACCCAGATGAAATGGACTATTTTTATCCCTGGGCAAGTGATTAATCAATGGGAAGGTTTAGAATTTTCCACCATCTTTTCCTATTCTGGATTCTCTTAACTCAATTTCTCTCTTTCTCTTTCTCCCCACCCCCACCCACTCTTCCTCCAGGTATTAATAAATATTTGCAAAGTAATGGCTATTTATGCCATTCTTCACAACAGTATTTTTTTTACCACCACAGGATTTGACAATATACTGATCTGATCTAGCACTGACCTTTAGTCAGTGTGAAAACATGATTGGTCAGGTGGAGTCAACAACTTGAGATTGCTTTGTAATAATACCTTAATTTAAATCTCTTTCAAGTCTGACCTGAACAAGAGCTGCTTATAGAATCTTTCTCTACAACAGAGGTGGGCAACTTTGGAAGGCTAAGGGGCTGTACCTGTTCCCACAAACAAAACAAAACAAAACAAAACATGTTTTGGGTTTCCAGAAAGGCCTCTCCTGGACCTAAATTGGCTCAGGGCACACAAAACATGGCAGATACTTACCTCATGCCCCTTAGTGGACAATTTGGTGCATGGGGGGTGGGTAAAAAAATGAATTATTTTGCAAAAATTGTTTTTGATCCCTGGGGCAGCAGGGGGGTGTCTCCATATATCTTGGAAATGCCCCCCTCAACCCCTAGTATGAATTTGGGTGTATTATAGACTAAACATTTCGACCCCTGGGCAGCCCACTGAGCCACATGTGGCCCACAGGCCACATTCTGGCCACCATAGTTTTATAGGATAGAATCATAGAATCATAGAGTTAGAAGGGGCTCATTGCAGGAACTCCAGCTAGATCATCCCCAGCAGTTAGCTGTCCAGATCCTTTTAGAAGTCATCCAGAGAAGGAGACCCCACCACCTCTCTAAGCAATTGGTTCCATTGCCAGACAGCTCTCACTGACAAGAAGTTCCTTCTAATGTTCAATCAAAATCTACCCTCCTGTAACTTAAAACCATTAGACCTAGTTCTGCCCTCCGAGGCAGCAGAGAATAAGCCTACAGCCTCCTCCTTGTGGCAGCCCTTGAGGTATTTGAAGTGTGCCATCATGTCACCCCTCTGTCTTCTCTTCACCAAGCTGAAAATGCCCATCTCCTTCAACCTCTCCTTTTATATTTTGTTCTCCATAGCTCGTATCATCCTTGTTGCCCTTCTCTGAATTTGCTCTGACTTGTCTATCTCCTTCTTCAAATGAGGCACCCCGAACTGAATACAGTACTCCAGATGAGGCCTGACCAGCAGAGAATATAGTGAGGCTATTACTTTCCTCAACTTGGAAACTATGCTTTCTTAATGTAGGTTAAGATAACATTTGCCTTCTTCGCTGCAGAATCATGCTGCTGGCTCATGTTATGTCATATTATTATGGTCAACAATAACCCCAAGGTCCTTTTTGCATGTAGTATTACTGAGCCAAGTATTGCCCCAGTGTATTTGGTTTTTGTGGCCTAAATGTAGAATTTTACATTTGTCTCTGTTGACTTTCATTTTATTAATTTCAGCCCAGTTTTCTAGTTTATCAAGATCCTTTTGGATTCTGTTCCTATCTTCCAATATCTTAGCCACTCCTCGCACTTTTGTGCCATCTGGAATCCCCCCAACCCATCATCTAAATCACTAATAAAAATATTGAAGAACATTGGCCCCAGGACAGAACCCTGTGGCACTCCACTTGAGACCTCCCTCCAATTTGAAGCATAGCCACTGAGAACAACTGTTTGAGCACGGTTTTCCAACCTATAACAGAATAATAATGGAGCAGAAGTGAGAAAAAAACATTTCTCTTGAACTGGAACATTTTTAGACTACCATCTGAAAAATACTCACCATAAACCCAATAGATAACCCACCATAAACTTTCCTATATAGAAAGGCCTAAGATCAGGCCATACTAAAGTAATAAGATCCAGCATTGTTGATATAAGTTGCAAAACAACCATTGATTTTAACCAGTCTTAGTAGAATACCTGCTCTGTATTTCAGACTAAAGCTTAAACACAGCAAAAGTTCTGCACTTTTAAATATTTCTGTGGCCTTTTCTGCTTCCTGCATTGCCCTCTTCTTCTTTCTTCTTTGGCTGTTTTTCATCCTTTAATGGTCAAATTGGCCTGTAATGTACTAGACCTCTTGGCTTGTCATACCACCATACAGTTGTCAGCTATCAGGCACTGTACATAGGTAGTTCTGTATTGCAAGCCACATCCACTTCCAAGCTTTTCTTCCATAAATGTTTTGTAATTAAGGAGATTTTCAGATGGCTAAAATCAGCCTCTTGACGCACAAGCAGCCTCCAGAGCAGTAACGAGGCTGCTGCACGGCAAGGGTCCATTTTGGACGACGACGTTTCTCTCTCGGCATCGTCTGTGAGTGTTGAGGCTAGCACTGGAGGCGGCCGCGCTGTTTTTTACTCACGGAACAGTCAGTAACAGTGACGGTAGCTGGATGGATGCAGGACAGAATGGGGTCAACGTCATCCGAAAGGGAAAACCTTTCCCGACCCTGTTCTGTTCCTACCACGGGATGTATAGCCTGTGTGAAAATCTCCTAGGACACAGAGCAATGGGTTCAAACTATAGGAAAAGAGATTCCACCTAAACATTAGGAGGAACTTCCTGACAGTAAGAGCTGTTCAGAAGTGGAATACACTGCCTTGGAGTGTGGTGGAGTCTCCTTCTTTGGAGGTTTTTAAGCAGAGGCTGGATGGCCATTTGTTGGGAATGATTTGATTGTGTATTCCTGCATGGCAGGGGTTTGGACTGGATGGCCCTTGTGGTCTCTTCCAACTCTGCAATTCTATGATTCTTCCCCCCACATCCTACCAAAGAATGATGCAGCAATACTTGATGCACTGATTATCACCTGCTGCTTCATACTGAAACATTATAGTGATTTTTTTAATGCACCATGGTAGTATCCATCTGACAGTGGCATAAATAGGGTCAAACAAGTGGGACCAATGAACATGTAGTAGTGTATTAAAGTACACAGAGTAGTGCATAAATGTGCATTGTCTCTATGCATTGTCTTTGTGTATTGCGCATTGCAGTTGCACAATGGGTTGTCAGCCATGCTCATTAACCACTGATCTGCATAGGTTGTGCTATATTGATATTCAGTATAAGGACTGTGTAACCTAACTGCTAGCAGATATTTACACAATGCTGAAGTGATTTAGGATCTCAGCCAGAATCTAGCAATCCATTTATGTGTCAAAACACCTCAAGTCATAACCCACTATGCTGTTAAATCTGAGGATAACATCAGTGAAATTCCAGAAGGATAGCTTAACAGAGCTTTGTTATAAAGCTTGTATGATCTTCCCATCTTCTCTGCTAGTGGTAAGCCTGTCAATGATTCTAGTCACCCAAATGATGGTAAAATACAGAGACTCCCAACTTTCACTTATTTTTCTTTGCTTTCCATAGACAGACAGAAAGCTGAGTGCCATATCACTCTCACAGCAGGTCCTAAGTTCTCCCAAGACAAAGCTTTATGCCAAACTAAACCATCCTAGTAGTGTTTTTCCTACTGGTAGGCTATTTTGTACTTTCCTTGGCTGTTCCAGTACATTGACTTGAAGGACAATAACCTCTAGCTTGTTTAACAACTTGCACAGCAGGGGCAATTACACTCCCTTTAATTGGCTTGTGGGGTTTAATCATCCCCTGGGATACAACTTCCAGTGTTTCTCATTAATTGCCAGCTTGCATAGTTATTCTAGGGAAGATGAGATGTACTAGAGAATGAAAAAACAAGGGCGGTTAAGGATCTAAGGATTTAAGGACAGTAATGGTTGCAACTAAACAAGCAGTGGCAGGTGGCGGCTTCCATCAGTGGAGTGATAAATCTGCAGCAAGCCTTTGTTCGAATTTTAAAGGAGTTATCAAAAGTATTGAACCCCATGCCTTAAAACAGGTTCAGCATCTTGAATAGCTCCTTTAATAACTTGACCAAAACCTGGCACTAATTCTCTGCCCCACCAACATGGAAACCACCACTCACCACAACAGAACAAGATGATATATACTGCCCTTTTGGATGTATCACCCAAGGCATTTATCATCATATCACTGCATCCATTTCATGATTCTCATGTTTCTCTGCCCCATATGGTATATGAATGTGACCAATTGTTTGCAGAGTGTTGTGTACAGTACTCACATAATCAGTCATGAATTTCTAAGGCACTTTGTTCTTCACTACTACTCACTACGTCTTCTTCCTGAAACTCAACAGATGCCCCACATGCTATGTATCCAGCTAAATGCAGTACTTTGCTATATATGTGTCCAATTTGTGAAATGTAGTCTTCAAAGTACAGTCCCCAATATCTGCAAGGGTTCAGTTCCTGGACTTATAGCTGATACTGCAAACCATGGGAAATAGAGAACCCTATTAACCCATGGGAAATAGAGAACCCAGGGTCGGGAAACTACTTCTAGTACAAACATACCATAGAGTTGTTTTGGAGGACCTAGTGATTCCTAGAGAGGCCACACCTCTAGGCATTTTCTAGCATGATCGTAGATATTGGTTCCACGGATAGGGGGTTTGACTGTAATAACAATAGAGGATGTTATTTAAAAATTTGGAAACTGCAGAGTCCCATCCAAATAATTCCTAGATGCTGAAAAATTCTAGTATCTTTTTTTTATAATTTTTATTAATTTTTAAAATTAAAAAACATACAATTTCTA
Organism: Gambelia wislizenii; assembly: GCA_030847615.1. NCBI lineage: Eukaryota > Metazoa > Chordata > Lepidosauria > Squamata > Crotaphytidae > Gambelia > Gambelia wislizenii. The sequence continues at coordinate 42,173,925 of JAUMIR010000004.1, forward strand.
CATAAAACTTAACAAACATATATAACATATATAACAGTGATTCCCTCCATCGAGGGACTTCCCTTTACATTCATCCCTCTTTCCAAAAGACCATTGTCTCCATCTCAGGTTTGCTTCCTCTCCCCTTTATTAATACAAATTCTAAAAATTTACTCCATTTTTCACCAAAAACATTCTTATTTAGCCCTCCTTTTTTTTCCTTAACCATTCTGAACCATACTAAAAAATTCTAGTATCGAAGCATAGTGTCCATATAAAATATGGAGATTGCATTAAGAGACTAGGATGAGAAAATGGATGAGAACCTGACTGGGAGAACAACTAAAGTGAAGATCGATGTGCTAACAGGTAATCCTGTAAACTAATCCTGTCCATCTGTGCTCCATGCACACAATAAATGGATGGGGTGTATTAGTAGTATGTTGACAACAGCAGTAGAGCCAACATGGGACAGGCCCACCTCCTTAGCCCAGTCAGAATCATACAGTTGGAAGAGCCCACAAGGGCCATGCATCCCAACCGCCTGCCATGCAGGAACACACAGTCAAAGCACTCCCAACAGATGGCCATCCAACAGACACTCCCAACAGATGGTCTTTGTTTAAAACCTCCAAAGAAGGAGACTCCACCACACTCCAAGGCAGCACATTCCACTGTCAAACAGTTCTAATCATCAGGAAGTTCTTCCTAATGTTTAGGTGGGATTTCTTTTTCTGTAGTTTGAATCCATTGTGCCATGTCCTAGTCTCTGGAGCATCAGAAAACAAGCTTGCTCCATCCTCAATATGACATCCCTTCAAATATTTAAACATGGATATCATGTCACCTCTTAACCTTCTCTTCCCCAGGCTAAACATACCCCGTTCCCTAATCTGCTCCTCATAGGGCATGGCTTCCAGACCTTTCACCATTTTGGTCACCCTCCTCTGGACACACTCTAGTTTATCAGTATTCTTCTTGAATTGTGGTGCACAGAACTGGACACAGTATTCAAGGTGATGCCTGATATCCATGGAGCACATGTAATAAGACTTACTATGTTCAACTAACATAATTGAGTAAGAAAAGCAAGTCTTTTATGTATTCACTTACTGTGCCCCTTAAAATTCACAGTGTATGTGCTATCTGAACTATTTATGTTCTAGCACACAAAAAACATGTGTAAAGGTTTTTTAAAAAAATAATTTCATATCAGACATTTTATCATCAGTACAGTGAGAAACCCAGAGAACATCCATTCACAAGAAGAATCCAATGCTGTTAGCACATTTTGAATGAATTTTTGCAAGAGACCTGCTAAATTATTACTAGGCATCCCACTTTACTTGGCTGAGCTGGAAAACAGAGGATCCAGCCAATCTAGCAATGTTGTGTTACAAGTCTAGCATTCAATTAGATGAGGTCAGGGGGATCAAGCTAAAGACATCCAGATACTAAAAGACAGCTGCAGCAGTTTAGAGGCAGCTGCCTAGAGCCAGCTTCATGGGAAAGGCTAAGTAATAGGCAATCTGGGATTTGGTGGACTGCCACTGGCAGCACAAGGCATAATCAGGGCTATGTTAAACTTAGTCAATTGCCACAGCAGCATCCCAAGACATGATGTGCCAAACACACAGCCTGCAAGCCAGAGACCAAGTTCCATGTACATAGCCAGGGTTTTCCTACTGCCAACTTTGCAATGACTTGTGCTTACACATCCTTGACCTCAAAAACTGCAGTGAGATGTATCTTTGTTCCCATTCATGTCATGTTCAGTAAAGCAATTCATTAGAAACAATTGACACACTGGGTATGAAAAATAGACTACAGTATCTTTAGGCTTGTATAATAAAAAGATAACGAATTTGTGAAACCAGGATTTGGCAGGTTCTAAAATAGAATACAGCAAAGGAGGGAAATGCACGATTCATGGCTGGTGTTAACACCTGGCAAAGAAGGCTCCTCCCTCACAGCACACAGATGATTCAGTTGCCTGAGCTGAGCCTTGGGCTGGTAGTTTCTTGCCCAGAAAGCTCACAAAAACCTGGAGCTAGGACTGAAACCCACACATCAATCTAGGGATGAGGAATTTTCCAGATGTCATGGGACTACATCTCTCCTGATCCTTCATCATAGGTCATTGCTAATTAGGGCTGATAGGAGTTGCAGTCTAATAATATCTGGAGTGTCACATGATATAGAGTAATGGCATGACCAATGTCTTAGGTTTAATCCTCACTCAGGTGGCAAACCTGTATCTGGATTGTACCACTGCAGACTGAAGATAGTTGTTCTTATGACTGTGCGAATACAGAAAGCTAGCAAATCAGGAAAAAGTCTGGGTTAGAACCAGACTTATTTTTTGTATTATAAGACACACACACCCCAGCCATCTTATCCACTAAGAGTTCCATTTTGACAGAATCCTTCTCCCTGACATCTACTTTTCTATGTCAAAAAATTATTTGAACAAAATAATAATAATAATAATAATAATAATAACAACATTTATTTATATACCGCCCTTTGGTAATCCAATCAGAGTGGTTCACATCATTAAAAAACCATACAGTAAAACAATATACAGTCGTCCCTTCACATTTGCGGGGGTTAGGTTCCCCAGACCCCCGCGAATGTGAAAATTCCGCGAATAATGACTGCCCTCCCCCTCCCACGCCAAAGCGACCATGGGGCCTCCGGAGGCCCCATAGTCACTTTTCCCCGCCTCCCCCTCCCTTCCAAGGCCTTCACGGGGCCTCCGGAGAGCCTCCCAAGGCCCCGTGGATGCCTCCCCGACCCTCCCCCCTCCCACCCAGGGCCTTCAAGGCCTGCCAGAAGAGAGCCGTCTTGACAGCCTTTTTGAACCTGTCCAAAGATGTCAATTGACATCTCTGAAAGCTGAAATTGCATCAAACAAACAGGTTTATTACCGGTACCTCAGTGAGAAATAGATCTACTTAACTTGCTGAGTCCATTTTGTAGAAAAAACATTATAAGGCCCCACTAAGACCACACAGGCCTGGAAAAGTTTTTCTTTGCTCCTTAAGTATCTTGCCCTTCTTCCACATAATTAGAACAGCAGATATGAGATCAGATCAGGCCTATCCCTCTCTAGATTCACAAACTAGATTACAGACTTTATCACATCAGCCTTCTGTCTTGCTGTGATAGTGTTAGTTCAGGGAATTGAAGCATACCAGTTTGGGAATGTTCCTTATCACAACCCTCTTGAATTGCTCAATTGTGCTGCTTCAATGATCTATAGTTGCATGATCTGTCTTCTGCACCAGCACCATAACTCCACCTTTCTGACCTATGCCTTACCCAGTGTGCCTTTCAATATTTTTTTCCTTTTTCTTTCTGCTGTAATTTCATAATTACAGCAATATGATGGGGGGGTGGTTAAAAAGAAAAGAAATTGAAAATAAAAGGAAAAAGAGCCTGCTTTGGAAAAGTGAGAGGGAGGGGAGAGAAGAGAAGGAGAGGAAAATCACGCCCATGGATGCCACATGACTGCCAGCATCCTTCTACTGCAGCAGAAGGGGCCTATTGCACAGAGGGCTGTCACAGAAAGGTAGCAAGATTGAGAGCCATTGACGGGTTTCCCCCATCAATGAAAAAGTGCATTCTGACAATGAGTTGAATACAAACTAGCAAAAGGACAGAGAAAACATTGTGTGATAAGGTATGACCGAAGACTTTATTATACAGCTGCAATCAGGCTATACAAACTTTGTGTGATAAAGTCCTACATCAGATATTTTTACATGATCATCTAGATTACAGATGATTTCTCCAAGGTATCTTGAGACACAAAATGGATAGCCCCATACAGATAGCTAAAGGCTTTTTGCTTGCCTAATTCCAACCAGAATGAGAAGACCTGGAATTTGCTTGACCAGAAAAATGGCTTAGTGGATTGACTTTACTTATGAGACTTCTGTGTTGCCTCTCTCATATAAGCAGTTCAATCATATAGAAGTATTGAACCTCATGAACCCTGATGCTGACACACTAAGCTAAAGCTTAGAAACCATTCACCACAGGTGATCACCACTGAATGTCAGGGACATCCACAAAGCCAGGAGAAGCCTAGATTTCGTATAATGGTCCATTTATATCCTAGTTTATAGACAGTGTCCATTTATATCCTAGTTTACAGAGGCATCTTTCTATCATATTGCAAGGGTTGTCAGAGGGCAGTCCTGTATTTGAAACCATTCTCTCTTTGAATGGCTGTTGGGTCTATGTCTAGCTTAAAGAAAAAGAATCACAACAAGGGAGAACAGGGGTCCTGAAGTTGCCTATCAGCAGTTAGCACTCAGATAGCATACTGAGCCCAAATGCAAGTCACTCAGGAGATTTTCACATGGGGAAAGTAACCCCCGGGGAGATTGAGAGAGAAATGGGACTGTTCCAGTTGCAGTGCTCCATTGTGCATGCCCCCTTCCTTCTCCCAATCTCCCGTCGTCTTCCCTCCATGCTGCTTCCATTTCCCTCCCGCTATTTTTTTTACTAACGAAAGTTCTTCAGTAATAAAAAAAATATGGAACATAGTGGGAGGGAAATGGAAGCAGCATGGAGGGAGGAGGATGGGCGATCGGGAGAAGGAAGGGGGGGTGTGAAACAGAGCACTGCAACCGGAACAGCCCCGTTTCTCTCCTGATGTCCCCGGGGGTTACTTTCCCTGTGTGAAAATCACCATAGTCACAACTTTCCCTACTCTGGCAACATGTACTATAATTCTATTCAAATTATATAGCTTCTCAGCCTTTTGGCTAAGATCAAGTGTAGTATTCAAATTATAATAATGCTTTCCAAATGCTCGTATATATAAATTATCCTGGGCATATGTTATTGAAATCTCTGCCCTCTTTTTTTGTGATGTGTCCACACACACACACAAAGCATTAATGGCCAAGCTGATTGTGGATTTTCATTCTAAGTGAGGAAGAGGAAGAAAAAAAAGGGAAGGTGTAGTACAGGGATAAAAGTTGGGTGATCATCACTCCTTGGCAGGGCCTTGAAACCCAAAGAGTTTTTCTATTATCCCTTGGTTATGCCCTTTAGGTTTGTTTGATTTTTTTTCCCCCATCAGGATCCTGCAGGTCTCAGTTCTTTTCACAACAAGGGGGAGTTGCTAGGAAGGGGTCTTGCAAGCAAGAATCTGTCAAGCCATTGTTTTATTTCCTACAGTGCTGGCTGACTGGCCAAAATCCTATTTTAAAAAATCAAATTTAGGAAAGCAACCCTGAACATGTCAAGGCTGTTGGAACAAATGACACAATAGAGGATTATTATTTTTTTTGTCCAGCTACAGACAAGTTATTTATTTATTTATTTATTTAAACACCTTTTCTTCTGCTGTAACACACTATTTCCCCCAAAGGGGTGCAAAGGTTCAAAGGGACTGAGAGCACCAATAAATCACAACCATATAAATGTCTCCTAGAAACGTTTGATTCTTATTTACCCAGGGCCCTTCAGCCAATGTTCAGTCTAGATTCAAAGGAGGCAGATTTACCTCCTCTGAGATGCCCCCAATTCACAGAGTGCTCATCTTTCCAACTGCATCACTTCAGGTTTCCGCAGCAAAAATGGAATCCACATTTCAAGTCAATGAAAGTTTTGGCATTTGCTTTATCTGCCTCTGTACTCTTTCCTTCCTCAGCCAAGCTGAAGCTGACTTGTGTATATGTGTATATAGCAAGAATTTGTAAGGACAGTAGCTAGTTATGAGTCCCACTGAAAGTCTAGAAATCATGACCACATATCAGAAGACTTTGACTTCCTAGGAGTCTTGGATTCAGCTGCTTCTAGATAGTAATATTCTTTTTCTCTTATATAGAAAGATGTACGCACAAACACTTTACTTGTACAGCCAATTGACACTTTACTTTTTCTTCCTTATATGGCTTCTGGAGGTGTCCATTTTAACCTGAACTGGGTAGGGGAGGCAGTCTTAGCCTCTGAAAATGATGCAACAAATTGACCTGAAATTTGGCAATATAGGAAAGGTTGGACTGGGGTTACCAATGCTGACGTAGAAAGATTAAGCAATTACTAATTTATAAATGTTTAAAGCTTCATGAGGGAGTTTGATAGGAATCAAATGTTCTTTTTTCATAGACTATGCTGGGGTTAGAATTTGATTTCTGTTCGTACAGATTGCTTCTGGAAACTCTTCTGTTAGGTCAGGGAAGAGGGCTATTGCATGCTATGCCCTAGTAGTTGTAGAAATAATTTTTTCTAGGGTTTCTCCTCCCAGCTTATATGGGGAATTTTATTTTTAAAAAAATCTATTTTAGGCTATGAATCTCTGTCTTTCACATGTGCTTCATGTTTGTGAAAATCACTGGGGAAATAAAGGGGAAGCAAATCCCTCTCCTTCCCAAATAAGAGATTTCCCTTGAACTACTCCACCTATACTTCTGAAAGCTTGCAAGTGTCTTATTTATCAGTGCCCATATACTGTCACTTTCAGAACAATATTCAAAAATGATCATTAGGAAGGGATGATGACTACCAAGTTGTAGATCAATGGATATGGAATATTTGATTTTGGTGTTCCACACCTTTAAAGTGTGGTTCCTTTAAAAAAAAATCAAACTGCCACTCACTTTTTAATTGTTAATTTTAATTTTATTTCTTTGAATAATGTTGTACAGTATTAACTGCATCATTAACTGCATCATTTTGGATTAACAGGAATAGGGAAATTTGTGTAAGAAGCCATTTAGGAGGTTATTGAAGAAAGGCTGTGCTTATCCTCTTAGTTATTTGTGAAGCATTGTTCTGAAAATAAAAAGCTACCAAGAAAAGGTGACAGTTGATTAAAAGAGCATCCTGTAGGTCCTCTTCACATCCTCCCCTGGAAGTTTAATTCTGTGTTCTCATTGGGAAAGGGGAGGGGGAGAAGAGGACCATCCAATCACACTGCAATTGTGCAACTACAGTGGGATGTGATTACTTCACATTCATCAATACCACAAAAAGAACAATATTGAAGGCTATTGAGGGCTTTGCCCATCAATGAAAAGTCATGCCTAATGAACAGGTGGAGAACACATGGACCACAAGAAGACGACACCATCATGAGATAACAGGAACCCGTTTGTGATACTATCACATTGTAATTCCGCTATTACAGCGCTGTCTGATAAAGTCCTTAGTTATCCTCTCTAAAACAGTCAAAACTCACACCATACAAAACTTTGTGTTCATGGTCATTCCTACCTACCTCTGGTCCTACTGTTATTGCCAATTGTTATTTGAGGATTATCTCATTCTGATAAGTCTTATATAAATGTATGACATTCAGTAATTACTTTATACTCATTTGGGCTTGTGAGATTCTGCTCAACCAGGTCAAGTAATTATGTGAGATGAGTAAATAAAATGTTGCCATTACTACTTTACCAAAAGCAGATACTGGTCAAGTTAAATTTGAAGCTGGCCAAGGAAATGCACTTAATCAGAAATTGTAGGATTAATAATATCATGCTTGAAGGTCAAAGAAAATAGGAATGAATTGGCTTTTTTAAAAATAAAAAGAATGGAGAAAGGAGAATGAATGCAGACCCTGATTTCTTTTTTAAAACATCACACAGAAAGGTGTATGTATGTATGTATGTATGTATACACACACACATTTTAATGCTGCCATCCTATATATTATTTCCTGGGAGTAAATCCAGGGCAACTTCTGAGTACACAGATATCTGATTTCTTGATAATAAGCCTCCCTTGCTTTACATGAGAATGCAATGCTACGCACACATAACTTGAGAGTAAGTCCCAGTAAATTACATGGGATATATTCAAAGTACATATGCACAAAAGGCAGTTGGAATATTCTTTCACTTGGTTTGTAGCTCAAGTACAACTTCCAGGGTGCAAAATCTGTGTGTTTGTGTGCAAGCGCACACATTTGTATACACAGATGTATAAGCCCAAGCCTATTTTCCAATCAATGGCAGTGAAAATCCATCTGTAACAAAATAGACATATATAATTGCTATGCACATGGGAAGAAGTATGTGATTGATACAAGCAGAATGAAAGGTAGGGAGGTTGAAATTATAATGATCTATACAGAGCTAGATGGAAGAGAAAAAAGAAAGGCAAAGAATCATTTTTAATATGATTAATATTGCAGCAAAAATGGGAAGAAAGAAAGGAGATGGGATTCCCCCCCCCCTCCCTAGTATAACACTCTGTTCCCCTGCAATTCTGCTTTGCAGGAAAAGCCTTCCAGCTGAGGGCTATGAAACAGTTATCACTGTTAGGTGATTAAGTTACTAATCCTTCAGGGAGAAGACATTTAGAGGCCCATATTAAAGGAGAGTGAGGCAAAATTACATTCCGTTTCAATTTAGTTTAGCAATTCTAGTGATTTAGTTAAATGAAAAGCAATTGTTTCAATTAATAGTATTGAATGTTATTCATCAAAAGTGTCAAAACAGCTGTGTTGGTGCATTAGTAACCTATTCTCTTGTCACAGATATGGATAATTCCCCAGGACCGAAACAGGGAAATGGTATAGCATTCGTGAGCTTTTAGAAACAACTGCAGAAAGCATTTTTCCTCTACAGAGATTTTGCGGCACTTCAATTAAATTATTTGGTATTGTTTCAAAAGCATCACAGTCAGACCAGTATTCTGAAGAGGCCTGTGCATTCTGTGGAACTATAAATCAATCATCCATTTTAAAAAATATATTTATTTTTTGGCAAGCCAACTTGCTACTTTTTAAAAAGAGGAAGGAGATAAAGTCTGTTCAGAAAACAGTAGAATTTATATTAATCAACCTATTTCCATTTTTCAGTCTGAAAATATATAACTATACTATGGAAGAAGGAATAGATCTTGCAGGTGATATGAAAAGAGCCATGCAACTACTTTTATAAGTGAAAAATATGCAAGTTCTATACAACAACAACACTGGCATTTTCACTTATTTATTGCAATATCTGTATACTAGTTCTGGCAAGAGTACATATACACACAAACTTACTGTAAATAGATATATCAGAACTTGGAAGTAACTGGTAACAACTATAAAGTTATTTGTAATGAATTCCTTTCTGTAGTAACATAGGCATTTCTAAGTTACAACTGTAATGTAAAGGGGCATAGATTCATTCCTTTTGCAGGGTAACTGCATTCATTTTTTAAATTTTTTGTTATTTATACCCCTCTCTTCAGCCACAAAGCTATCAGAGTGGCTTACAAATTGTTTTAAGCAATAGCAGTTTACACATCTACACTGCAATAAGCAGCTTCCAATGTGTGTTAGCTAATTTCCCCCACAAACTGGGTACTCATTTTACCGACCTACGAAAGGATGGAAGGCTGAGTGAACCTTGAAGCTCGCTGGAATCAAACTTGCAACGTGGTGACTTGCAGTGCTGGCATTTAACCTCTGTGCCACCAGGGCTTTTTAGTTACTTTGATAGTTACAAGGGGATGTGGCTTTACTAATTAACTTTGTTTTGGATTCCATCAGCTCTGAAGCATTTTCAAGGATTCTTTTGTGGTGAAGGTGGGAAGAATTTAAGACATTTATTAATAATGAGAAACTAACTTCTAAAATAGTAACTAGACCTGTAACTATCTATTTTAGGGATCTGGTCTGTGAAGTCTAATTAATTTACTAATTACTTTCTTAAAATAAGTTTTTAAGCCCTCACACCTTTAATCTTGTATTTTAGAAACTCTGTATTTATATTATATCATTCTAAAATAGGTAAATTAAATTCTATTTTCTATTAAAATATTTGAAAAATGAGATGGTCAATAGAAGTGCTTTAAACAAATTCAGATATAAAATATGAGAATTCATTCAATCAGATATACAGTATAGCACAATCTTATGGTCATTTACTCAGATATAAACCCTTAAAAATATGTTAACAGCTGCATGCTTTTTGTTTATGTGAACTAGAGGGAATTTTGGACCTGTATAATAAAAGGTCAAGTCTGAAGCTACACAACACATATAGTAGGAACATCAGATGAGAAAAACATGAATCAGAGGCAGCTAAATATTTTAAAACAAGAAATTGAACATATGACCATTGCAATATTTGTGTGAGCAAGCTAAAATGGACAGGAACGAGACATTTTCAATTACACAATGTTTTACTTGGGAAATGAAAATCTAAGAAATGAAAAGAAAATCTAAGAAATGGGGGTGATATTAATCAGATGGCGAGCTATAACAAAAGTACAGAGAAAGAAATTCAAGCATTCTATGCAGAGTTCCAGGAAGAAATTGACCACACACCAAAACCAGGTGTGCTAGTAAGTGTAGGCAACTGGAATGCAAAAGAAGGACCAAATATTTGCAGAACCAAATATTGTAGGAGAATTTGGCCTAGGATCAAGAAGTGAAACTGAAGAGTGACTTACCAAATTCTGTGAGGCCAATAGTTTGTTCATTCTAAATACATTCTTCAGGCAACCAGGCAGACAACTGTATACGTGGCCATCATTAAAGGACCAATATAGAAATCAAATAGACTACATAACTGGAAGCAGAACAAGGTTCAGCTATGTCCTCTCTCAAAAAAGCAAAACCAGGAACAGATTGTGGCACAGACTATATGAACTGCTAATATCAAATAAATGCTAATACCAAATATCAGACCACCCCCCTAAACCCATTCTTTTGCCAGCATAACGTCTGCCATCTTTATGCCAGCAAAAGAACTCCCCATGCCACACTTACCTCTTATCCACTGAAAAAGCTTATCCAGCAATGAATGAAGAGTGAACAGAGCTCCATTCACTTCCTCTATTGAAATCCCACTGATTCTTGCAAGAATACATAGTGTGGGGAATTCAAAAATAAAAACAAAAATAACAAAGTAAGGAGATTTTCAGACGCCTCTTGCCGCTTCTTGCCATGCAAGCAGCCTCCAGAGCAGTAACGAGGCTGCTGCGCGGCAAGGGGTCCATTTTGGACGATGCCGTTTCTCTCTCGGCGGCGTCCATGAGTGTTGCGGCTAGCATTGGAGGCAGCCGCGCTGTTTTTTTATTCACTGACAACTTCCGTGAGTGAAAAACAGCGCAGCCGCCTCCAATGCTAACCACAACAGTCACAGACGACGCTGAGAGAGAAACGGCATCGTCCAAAATGGACCCCTTGCCACGCAGCAGCCTCGTTACTGCTCCGGAGGCTGCTTGCGCAGCAAGAGGTGTCTGAAAATCTCCTACAAGTGCAGAAAAGCACACAAAAAAAAAAAACTTTAAAAGTCCCACATAAACTGGGGAGGGTCATAAAAAGTGTGTCACCTACTTGGATGTCACGGTCTCACCTGGAAGTCTTCTGGCCAGACCAGCCATTGAGGCTACATTTACGTGAGTACAGTGATGTGCAGATTGGACTGGACATGATCACAAGAGGGTGATGCCGTCTGGTATGCACGCCCTTTCACAATCATTAGGATCCTTATGATGCCATATTTGACTGGCCTGATAAAGTCCCAAGAGTAAAGTTCTTTTATGTTAGATGGGGTTATACTCTCTCTGAAAACTGAGCCCCACAGATTGGGGATACTCCTGGATTCAGCTCTTATTGCGACAGTTCCATTGGCTGCCAGTCCATTTCCAGGCACAATTCAAAGTGTTGGTTTTGACCTATAAAGCCCTGTATGATTTGGGTCCAGGTTATTTAAAGGACCACATTTCCCTACATGGGCCCATTAGAGCTCCTAGATTGTCTGGAGAGGCACTTCACTGTGTCCAACCACCTTCTTGTGGTAATTTAGTAGGAAAAAGGGAGAGGGTCTTTTTGGTGGCTGCTCCCAAACTTTGGAACTCCCTCCCTAGAGAGGCCAGATGACCCTGTCCGTGCTCTCCTTCTGTCAGCAGGTCAAAACATTTTAGTGCTATCAGGCTTTTTACAAACTGACTAGGGTTGGGTTTTTAGTGCTGTGTAGTGCTGTTTTAAAGGTTTTCTACAGTATCTATATACTCTTTTTAATGTTTTAACTTACAAATTGTTTGTTTTTAAATCTTATATTTATACTTTTATTTTGGCTTTTGTATTGTTTTTAACTTGTATTGTTTTAAATATGATGTTAGCCATCTTGAGTCCCATTATTGGGAGAAAGGCAGGATATAAGTAATTAAATGATAAGAATAACAATAATAATATGAAAGCTAAAGAAGTACACTAAATCCATCAGATTGTAAAAAAGTAATTTCTGTAGAATGTAGAGACCACATAAAGATCTGATTTACACTATTAAGCCTAACTGAGTGGAGGCAGAACTGTGGATATCAGGGACATCGTGAGAGAAGAATGCTAAAAGACACCATCTGCAGCCAAAAAGAAAAAAAGAGCCTCATTGGATGACAGATGAAATTGTTCAAACAGTTAAGGACTAACAAGAAGTAAAAGTAAAGGGTGACAGAAAAAGGGTCAGAATCCTGAACTCAACTGTTCAGTAAGTTGAACTCAACTGTTCATTTCAGTGTGACCAGTGGGGTGCCACAAGGTTCGGGCCTGGGCCCAGTGCTAGTCAACATCTTTAACAATGACTTGGATGAGGGAATTAGGAGCATACTTATCAAATTTGCAGATGACACCAAATTAGGAGGAATAGCTAATACCCTAGAGGACAGGATCAAAATTCAAAATGACTTGGATAGACTGGAGAGCTGGGCCAAAGCTAACAAAATTAAATTCAATATGGAGACATGTAAGGTACTGCACTTAGGGCGGAAAAATGAAATGAATAGATGTAGGATGCGGGGCACCTGGCTGAATGAGACTACATGCGAAAGGGATCTAGGAGTCCTAGTAGACCACAAGTTGAACATGAGTCAACAGTGTGATGCGGCAGCTAAAAAGGCCAATGCAATTTTGGGCTGCATCAATAGAAGTATAGTGTCCAGATCAAGGGAAGTAATAGTGCCACTCTATTCTGTCTTGGTCAGACCTCACCTAGAATACTGCGTCCAGTTCTGTGCACCACAATTCTAAAAGGATATGGACAAATTGGAGAGTGTCCCAAAAAGGGCAACTAAAATAGTAAAAGGTCTGGAAACGATGCCTTATGAGGAGAGACTTAGGCAGCTGGGTATGTTTAGCCTGGAAAAAAGATGGTTAAGAGGCAATATGATAGCCCTGTTTAAGTATTTGAAGGGGTGTCACGTTGAAGATGGAGCAGGCTTGTTTTGTGCTGCTCCAGAGACTGGAACACGGAGCAATGGATGCAAGCTCCAGGAACAGAGATTCCACCTCAACATTAGGAGGAACTTTTTGACAGTGAGAGCTGTTCGGCAGTGGAACACACTCCCTCGGAGCGTGGTGGGGTCTCCTTCCTTGGAGGTCTTCAAACAGAGGCTGGATGGCCATCTGTCGGGGATGCTTTGATCATGATTTCATGCATGGCAGGGGGTTGGACTGGATGGCCCTTGTGGTCCCTTCCAACTCTGCAATTCTATGATTCTATGATTCTATGGTCTGCAGGGACAAAAAGAACTATTAGAAGAATCAATGCAAAGAAGCAGAAGAAGACAACCAAAAGGCATTACAATAGACCTCTTTCTCAAGATCCAAGAAACCAAAGGGAAATTGAAACCAAATGTTCAGATACTATAGGATCTACAGGGAATCTATAAGACAAAATAAAAAGCCAATGGAAACAATACACTGAACAACTATATAAAAGAGATGAAAGGATGACAGATTCATTTAAAGAAGAATCTTTTGATGATGAGCCCACAATGTTAGAAAGTAAAATGAAAAGTGTTCTCAAAACATTTGTGGGAAATAAATCACGAAGAACAGACAGCATACCAAAATTACTGTTTTAAGCTACAAAGACAAAATACATCTAAATTCTAACAAAGCTCTGCCAACAAATATGAAAAACAAAACAATGGCCACATATTGGAAATGCCCAATCCTCCAGAAAGGGACATCAGACCATTGCATTAAACTCCCATGCAAGCAAAGTGATGATCAAGATTGTACAGGAAATGCTTTTATCATATATGGAACAAGAAACGTCAAATAGTCAAGCTGGGTTCAGAAAAGAAAGAGGCACTAGGGATCATCTTGTAAATATACGGTGGATAATGGGGTGCATCAATGAATTTCAGAAGAAAAGTGTATAGGTCAAGAAAAACTATGGATCACTCTAAGGGAAATGTGTGTGCCACATTGTCCTGATGTATAATCTATACCCAGTAACCTGATGTGTAATCTATATGCAAAAGGCCACTCTCAAAACAGATTATGGATAAACAGAATGGTACCCCATTAGCAAGGGGGTCAGACAGGATTGCATGTTATCACCCCATCTGTTTAATTTTAATTTTTATGCTTAAAAATTTTCTATGCCTTAGCTCAGTCATAAATCAAAATGGAAAGTGTAGTCAAAAAATAAGAAGAAAAGTAAGTCTTGGAAGAGCAGCTGTGAAGGAACTAGGTAAGATCTTAATGTGTAAAGATATATCATTTAGTACCAGTGGGAGAATCATCCAATTTAGTATTGGATAGTATTTCCAATTTCAATATATGGTTGTGAAAGCTGAACAATGAAGATAGCCATCAGGAAAACAACTCATCTGAAATGTGCTGAAAGTGTTCTATAGATATCACGGAGTGCCAAAATCAAGCAAATCAAGCCTGAACTCTCCCTAGAAGTTAAAATGACTAAACGGAGGCCATCATACCTTGGATATATAATGAGATATGACTCATTAGAGAAGATGATAGTGTATAGTAAAGTTTCAGGCAGTATGAAAAGAGGAAGCCTGCATTACAGGTAGATAGAATCAATCAAGGATGCCAGAGCCCTGAGTTTGCAAGACTTGAGCAGAGCTGTTGATAACAGTGGCCAGAATTCTCTATCAGCTACATTGCTACCATAGCTACATAGTATCTCCAAGCCTGCCCCTGCCCCCCACATCCCCACTTACTAAGCAGCAGTTGCTGCAATCAACAGAGGTTGGTTCCCCTGTTGATTGGGAAGCAGCTGACTAACATTTCCACCCCCTCCCAAAACTGATCTCCTTTGCAACATGCAGAAGCATGGTCCCTGTTCTAATCCTCTCCCCTTACATCAGAAATGGCCTATGTGAGGGTGGGAACATCAGTCAGCTGTTTCCTGATCAACAAGTGAACATGCCCTTGTCGATTGCAGTGCCTGCTGCCAGGTAAGTGGGGATTGAGAGACTTTCACAGTCCCTATGTATTCCCTAAAGCAGTGAATGCACAGAGACTTCAACAGTCCCTATGTATTCCCTAAAGCAGTGAATATACAGAGATAGTGAATACAAACGGGTGATGAATGTGTAACTCTAGGTTATGCATTTGTGACTGCCTTTGTGAATTCTGGCCAGTGTGTCCTGAAGGTCTCCCATTCATATGGTTGTCAAAATTGATGGCAATTAACTCTACCAACAACATAATAAAAGCCAGCTTACATTTATTCTATTATACGTTTTATTTAAGAATTGAATGCCCCACTTTACACCATACCCAATCTCTCATCAGCATCAAGGGGTTTCTGTTACCCCTATGAGTTAGGAGTAAACCCAGCTGGTAGGGAGATCTTAAGGGAAAAGCAATATTATCAGTTCAGTTGAGACAAATTAGAAGTGGCGGGGAGGAGTTCTGAGCACCACACAGTAACAACTGGGCTATTTTCACTATGAATTAGGGATAGTATGTTCATTTATAAATGTAAGGGGGGATGGAAGGGTAAATTCTTCATTGTGGAATTTATATTATGTATTTGTATCCATTCTTTTATTTTATATAGGACTTCATTTACCTAGGACAACAATTGATCATTATATGCAGGGAGCCCTGTTGGCACAGTGGTCAAACACCGGTACTATAAGCCACAACATTGCAAGTTTGATCCCAATAGCTCCAAGGTTCACTCAGCCTTCCATCCTTTCATGGGTCAGTAAAATGAGTACCTGGTGTGTGTGTGGGCAATTAGCTAACACACATTGGAAACCACTTGGAGAGTGCCTAGCATGCTATAAAAGCGGTCTAGATGTGTATGTGCTATTGCTTAACAACGAGAGCCTTCATGGCTGAAGAGCGGGGTATAAATACCTAAAATAAATAAAGAAAGAAATATGTTGGATATTTCTACAAGCAAGTCCTGCATTGATGCCTTTGTGGATACTTGGAAGTTTGCATAAGTGACATTCTCAGCTATGCAGTCTATAGTACTGCTGCTGCAGCCATTCAGTATCTGGCTTAAATTTAAAAATCCTTTAGATATTGTTAACTGTGTTTGTAACATTACTTTTATAAAGGCACTCCATCAAACTGAAACAGTGGTATACTTGATTGTTAGATGGAAGGTAGCAGTATCCAATGTGGGATGGTTGTGAAGAAAATGGGGAAGCTTCCAAGTGCAAGTGGGGAAAGGAAATGGAATGTCATTGAAATGGGAGTAGAATGCTTAGGTGAGACGCAGTTATGTCTGCTTGAAAAGAATTTTCTCTGGGAAATTAGAAGCTGTTGAGTAGATGATCCAGAAGATCTTTAAACTGAAAACCTTCATGGCCAGGAAAGCCTAACCCACTCTACCAACTAATCCTTGGACTTGCCAACAACTATAACTTCTGTTTTGTCAGAATCAAAACCCAGACTTTCTGGTTGTACTAGGATCCTTCTCAAATATGTTAAGTAAGACTTGATCCACTGTGATTAACAATTTCTTCCATATATGTTCATATGGCAGCTCCAGAGCCTACATGTTTATGTTTTGTGCCACTTAAAAAAAAAAAAGCAAACAAAAACAAAATGATGTGTAACTCATATTAAAAGTTTCAGTGGCTCTTCTCAGGGAATCAATCCATCAAAATGAGTGATTAAAAACTTAAGAGGAAAAATTCAGAGGTAACCCCTGAATACAATGGAGTAATAAAACACAATGGTCCTGATAGCCTGGGAATATGACTCTCTGGCACAAGATGGGTCCTTCTATTTTGGGAAGCAGAGACTAGCCTGAACACAGCCGAGGGCATCCTGGAGCTCATTAATCTGTATGGGAATGACAGAGACAGGATAAAAGGTCTGATAAGGCTTTCCTCCAGCCCTTTCCTCACAGAACATTGGCCCTGCAGCTGCTACAGCTATCTCTACTCAATAAGGCTTTATTACATTTCCTCCCAGGACTTATAATTGCCAGCTCTGTATGTGTGATATTATCATCTTCCTTTCCTTTTAAATTTCCATAGCTGTTCAAATGAGAGTTTACAAAGCCCTTGTCTTTTTTGAATTCCATTGTTGTAAAGAGGTTTCCCACCCCCTCTGTTTCTCCAGCTAAAGGAGAGAAAAATATGCTCAATGTATATAAACCATATGCAGGTTGAAGGACAGGGGAACATAATTTCAGAGGCCCAGGTCTTTGAGGGTCACTGACAGCTGCTCCTGACTGTATGAAGTTAGAGGCATTTTGGATCAGATTGGCATAGGGTTGCAGGTTAGCTTTTACAGCTGTCAAAGTAATTTTCAGGGACAAATATTTTACCTGGTAATCAATGGGGGCCATAGCTTATTCCACAGTAAGTCAGGTTGGGACAGTAATTAGTGTTAGACAAGTGAGGACTCCATTCAGACACAAAGCAAACTGTGAACTTGGCCAAGGAACTCTTTCTCTGTTCAGCCAACCACAAGGGACTGTGTCCATAAGCAGCAATCCTTAAGACCAAACCTGAGTTGCCACAGGTACACTGTCACTGTTATGTGCCAAGGGCTTTCTAAAAGCACTTATCTAGCCAATGTGGAAAGGAAGGAGTTCCTTTTTTGGACTGTGTACCCTCCAACTGTCCAAATCTGACAGGGACAGTCATTGTTGCCCTACTTTTTCAGATGCTCTTAAAATGTTCCGGTTTCTGTCCCTTCCTACTTTCCTGCTTTGCCCTCAGCTTATTTCAATTGCTTCAAACTGAGTTTGCCATACAAAAGTAGTTTACAGTCAATTAACCCAGCAACAGGGAAAGGAGGGGAGAGGAGAGGAGGAGGTAGCATCTTGCATTTCCCCCCAGACTCAGGCAAAAGAAAACTCGTACTGCCTCTCTCAGCTTTCATGTTCTTTCTCATTATCTGGCTCTCCTCCTTTCGGCTGAGCCGTTAGGTCGGGGGAGCCACCTTTGCTGCCGCACTTGCAGGGCTGAGACCACTTTCCTCATTGCAAGCAGCCTCGCCTGTGATGGAGGATGAAGAGCAGGGCCAGAGGCTATATAAATCCCTGCCACCCTTCTCCTCCCTCTCCTCAGTTCAGAGCAATCGTTGATCACTAACCCTTTCTGGTCCCAGGCTGAGGAGGTGGATAATCGGAGCAGCGTTTGGCTGCTCTTTCTGCTCACAGTGTTTAGCCACTCGCGCATTGGCCACAGGGCCAGCGGTTCAGCTCCAGTGGGTTCCTTTGGTTTTGTCAACAATCAGCCAGGCAGTCGGTTGGGCTGCCTTTGACCCGGCTTAGGAGGCAGAACTTTTCAGCACGGGTAACAGGTGGAGCTTGCGTCCGCTTGCTGCCTCAGCTCTGGCAAAGTTGGCAGGCACTGATCATTGGACGGAGGTTGGCTGCCTATCAGGCTTCTTTGTTGGCCACCTTTCCCTCCATTGCGCCCTCCCGGTTGTGGCTGCAACCAGCAGGGTAGCGGGGGCTTTTTCTGGCTTGCTGGTTTCTCTGCAGCTACTTGTTGATGAGGAAGAGGACTTCGGTGCATCAGCCAGCTGTTGCTTACAGGGATTATTGAAGTGGGAAGCAGATCTGGCTGGGGAGGTGGGTGTGCACCCTTGCCATTAGCGGTGTCACGGTTCCCCGCGATTGGGAGCTGGGCCAGTGAACCTTTATCCACGCTACACATTATTAGATTTGGGGACTCTTCCCAATGGTTAGATTGCAGGTTATGCCGACCCCCTTTTTGGTTGTCCCATAGTGAACTTTGGTTGGGGCAACTGTTGCTGGGAGGGGGGTTCCCTCAGTTCATCTGGTAGGCCCCAGGGTGCTCCTTTACCATTGCTTCAGAGGTGCTTTGGCGGGCCACCAGGGGGCTACTGTTCCTGGGGGGGGGTTGTTTCATCAGTTCCTTTGTTCACTGTTGGGGAAATTTGGTGGGCCACCAGGGGGCCACTGTTGCTGGGGGTTTTGTTTTGTCAGTTCTACTGGTGGGCCTCCAGGGAGCTATTAGTGCTCTGTTCACTTGCTGGGGAAATTTGACGGGCCACCAGGGGGCTGCTGTTGCTGGGTCTCTCCTTTTTCCAGTGCCACTGCTGGGCCTCCAGAGGGCTATTAGTGCTTGTTCTGTCTGAGAAGCCATTTTAGGGGCCTTTCTTGAAGGGCAGCCATTTTGTCAGTGGGTGGATAGCCATTTATAGCCATTTGTTGATTATTGTTATTGTTCTTTATCTTGAGATCACATTTGAATGTTATCACTTTGAGGTTGCTGCCATACATTATTGTTGTTGACACTCATACAGAATAATAATAATATAATAATAACAACAACAACAACAACAATAATCTATTGACGGACATAGTAATACTGACTATATTTTTATTTACAATTAATTGGGACATCAATGGCTCCCCAAAAAGGTAAAGGCGGTTCAAAGGGCAAAGGGCGGGCTCCTAAGAAGCCACCCCTGGCAGCGGTGGAGCCTGATCCTCGGTCATCTAGCGATGAGGAGGAGCAGATTCCTTGGAAAGCCATATTGGCAAGGATTCAGCATTTGGAAAAGCTACAGGGTGTGCAGGATGAGGAAACTGCTAAACCTAGTCACCAGGTCAAGAAGACGAGAATTGCTGACGATATTCTTTCTCGCCTAGATGCTTTGGAAAGGAACATGCATCTGGATGGAGCATCAGGATCAAAGGTTGTTGATGATCTGAGCACGGACCTGCCGGCTATCCCTTCTCAAGACCCATTGTCATCTGAGAATGCAATCTCAGGGAGTTCAGGTAAGTCACCTGATGAGGCAACCACTCCATCCGCAGGTGTGGCATGGTCTTGGGGTCCATGGCCTAATAGTGTTCATCCCATGGGATACACTGGTTTAGGCACACAGCCAGCACAGGCTTCTTGGCCAGGGCACCTGCAAGCACTGCATTGGGCTACAATGCAATGGTCCCCGTGGTCACCTTATGGGCCTGGTTCATTATTTAGCCCTCCTGGGTTCGGCCAGGGATTGACTGGTACTGCTCAGGTGGCTGGCTACAATGCAGTAGTGTATTCTGCCATTCCCTTTGGTGAAATGTCCCTCCCATTGGGTGACCACTTACTTCAGTCCACCAGGGACATGATAGTTAAAGGAGAATATGTAGATTTATTTTCTCTACTTTATAGAGAGGTGGAGAAAAAAAAGACAAAGATGAAATGGATGAGAAAGAGAAAGAAAAATTGAAGAAGAGGAAGGTAGAAAGGAACTGGACCAATTAGCTTTCCGGATTTCTCATTTATGTGGGGGTTGTGGTTAAGGCACATCCTCATCGTGCAGTGGCCCTGTTTCAGTATTTGGATATAATCCACAGGGCATATGGTGATTTTGCAGGTCCAGCATGGCTCCTATACAATGAGGCCTTTAGGATGAGGGCTGCAATTTACCTTTCGTTTAGATGGGATATGATGCATCCTCAGTTGTGGATGCAGCTCATGACCCCAGCTCACCCAATCCAAGGGGACATAGTGGACACCTGGTTAAGTCGTCCAGCAGCCCTGCAGTTTGTTCCCCCTCTAGCACGGCTTTGACCACTAAACAGGTGTGTTGGGAATTTAGCTCTCATGGCTATTGCAGTAAGGAACCTTGCAGATATAGCCATGAGTGTTCCATCTGTGGTGCAGGGCATTCCTTTCAGAGCTTCCCCAGGGGCAAAACATCTCCCCGTGGTAGAGGTACTCAAAGCGGGAGGGGTGGTGGTTCCACTCCTCACTCTCAAAAAAGGGTCTAGCCCAATCAACAATAAAGTTCTTAGGCGATGGTTTAAAGTCTATCCCGACAGGAAGGCTGCCAAATATCTGCTTGAGGGTTTCCAGTTTGGTTTTAGGATTCCATTTCAGGGTGTTAGGTGGCCATTTTGGGCCCGCAATTTAAAATCAGTTTTAGGTATGGAACATGTTGTTAAAGAAAAAAATTAACAAAGAAGTTAATGAGGGTAGGGTTTGGGGTCCGGTTCCCAACTTAAGAGTTTCACCTCTGGGTGTCGTACCCAAAAAGGCCCCTGGGGAATTTAGACTTATTCACCATTTATCGTACCCTAAAGGGGATTCGGTGAATGACTCTATTCCTCATGAGTTGTGCACTGTAAGGTACACTTCCTTTGATGAAGCCGTCAGGGCGGTTCGACTGCAGGTTTGGGGAGCAGAGCTGGCAAAATGTGACAAAAAATCTGCATTTCACCTTCTGCCAGTTCATCCGGACAACTTTGAATTGTTAGGTTTTCAGTTTGAAGGGAAGTTTTATATGGATCAGGCCCTCCCCATGGGCTGTTCGGTTTCATGCAATGCATTTGAAACCTTCAGCACCTTCCTTGAGTGGGCTCTTAGGACCAGGACTGGCTTGCACAGTATAGTACATTAATTAGATGATTTTCTAATGATAGGTCAATCCAGACAGTGTGAGTATCTGTTGCAGCAGTTTGAAGCGTTGACGGATGAACTGGGGGTCCCCCTGGCACCTGAAAAACAGAAGGTCCGGCCGAGATGTTGACCTTTTTGGGTGTAGAAATTGATACAATCAACCAGCAGTGTAGACTATCGGAAGTTAAGGTTACTGATTTAAAAGATAGGGTTTCACAGTTTTTAACTAGACATAAAGCTTCTCTGCGTGAATTTCAGGTCCTTATTGGACATTTGAACTTCGTGTGTAAGGTGGTAGCTCCCGGTAGGGCTTTCCTTCGCCAACTATGTGACGCTATTAAAGTGGTGCGAAAGCCCTATTACCTAATCTGGGTAACTAAGGAAATACGGGTGGACTTGCTGGTCTGGCAGCAGTTCTTGCAGCAGTTTAATGGCGTCTCTTTTTGGTGAGAGGAACGCAAGCTTCAGGGTAATCTGCAGATAGCCTCAGATGTGGCTGGATCTACATGGTTAGGGGTTTATTTTGGTGGATGGTGCTGCATGAGTAGGTGGCCTCATGATTGGGCAGCCTCTGATATTGCAGCTGATTTGACTTTTCTAGAATTCTTCCCAATCTTGGTGGCTGCCACTATCTGGGCCAAGGAGTTGGCAAATTCATCTATGCACTTTTGGTGTGATAACATGGCTATGGTCCAGGTGATAAACTCCCTCACCTCGAAGTCCCCTCGGGTGATGGTGCTCATCAGGGCCTTTATGTTACAGTGTTTGAAGCTTAATATTCTGTTTGTCACTCGGCATGTGGCGGGCATTGACAATGGTATTGCTGATGCTCTTTCCCTCATGCAGATGGAGCGCTTCAGAGAATTGGCCCCTGATGCATCACCCGTGGGCGATCTGATGCTGGCAAGCCTGTGGAGGCTTGAGAGGCTGAATTCATGAGGGCATTAGGTATGGCCATGGCACCCAGCACTAGAAAGGGATACACCAGGGCCTTACATGAGTTTTTTCAATTTAGGGAGCAGTCAGGTTTTGAACAGGGTGTTCCCGTGCCATTTGAACATCTTTTTTCAGTTTTGCGTCTTCTTATATCATAAGGGTTTATCCCCGCAATCCATAAAAATTAGACTCTCAGCAATTGCCTTCTGGCTGAAAGCCAAAGGGGTTCGGGATAGTACTGGGAATTTCTGCATTTGGAAAGCCCTGGAAGGGTGGTCCAGAGAGCAGGAGTGTAAGTCTGACATTAGGGTCCCGATTTCTCCCGCTATTTTAAAAGGGTTAGCGAAGGTTTGGTCAGACATTTTTTTATCTCAGTATGAGGCGCTGCTTTTTCACGCAGCGGCATTGACAGCCTTCTTTGGTGCTTTATGCATCAGTGAGCTTGTGCAGACATCTAAGAACGATGCATCTCATAGAGCTCTGGAACTGAGGGATGTTAACATTGAAGGCTGCCAGGTCACTCTGACTCTGTGTTTTTCCAAGACAGACCAGTGCAGGAAGGGAAAACAATGTTGTTTGTTTGTTGCCATGCAGTGACCCAAAATTGTGCCCAGTCAGGGCTTTGCAAAGATTTTTGGCAGTTCGGGGCCCACAACCTGGCCCGCTCTTTGTGCATGCAGATTTCCCCCCACTGACTAAATATCAATTCTGGACATTGATGTCTAAAGCATTGGGTAAGTTGAGCCTTCATGGGGTCTGTTTTGCTACCCATTCCTTTCGCATAGGAGCCACTTCTACAGTCTCTGCAATGGGCATGCCGACAGCAGCAATCCAAGGGATTGGCTGATGGAGTTGCTGCCAAGACAGCACTGGAGAGGGGAAGGTGATCCCTGCTCATTGGACAAAGCTCGGAGGGGAGCTAACCAGGAAATTAAGAATGCCATGTATAAGGGGTTGGGATACTATCTACCACACCCTGACATTGTGTCCAAGAGGCTCAAGCTCTAAAGAGCAAATGGGGTTCACCTCTCGGATGCTGGAAATTTGATTTTCTTGAGTGATCTTCAGCAGGGGTTGAGGAACCTTTTGGACGAGCTGGTGGGGGAAAGGGACTAAGCAGATGCTTGCCCCTTTCTGTGGCGGGAAAGGGGGAGGCGTAGCTTCTGTGGGCACCTTGGCACCAATTTTCGGTGAAGGTAGGATCTCTGGAAGGGCCACTTCAGGTCGTGGGGCCTAAGTGGACAGAAGGAGACCTGCCTTGAGGTTGGCCTAAAGGATAATCCCTCACCCCAATCCGTGGGGCTTGGGTGAGGTACTTTTGGGTTCACCTTCCAGATGCGGGCCGGCTGGCGAGCAACCCCAGGCAACTGGGATTCCTCTCCAGGACCCAGGTGTTCACCAGGGAAGGCTGAGGGGTGTGGTCCACTTTAGACCTACTGCCTTAGCTGGTCCCTCACCAGGTTGCTTCCCCCTACTGAAGATCTTAGAGGGGATTTAAATAGGTTGATTTAAATAAAAATACTTTATTTCACCCCATTCCATGTGTGTGGTCTCTTTATTCTGCAATCAGCCGGCAAATAAATTTGTCATTTTGTCATCACTCTGATATTGTCTGGCCACATATCCTGTATTTCATCTGTGAAATGTTGGAGGGTATGCTTACTAATGTGTGGAATCTATTTACTCCCATTTTCTCTTCACCCAGATGAAAAAATAAACCACAACATTTAGTACTATGTCCAGACCTGTGATCCTAGTTTGCTATTCCTAAGTACAAGGAAAAAAAACATGTCCCCAGGTTGAAACATAATAAAAAGCTAAATAATTTTGTCCCCCCTACCACCTTCTCAATGGGAGCAAAGGGGGAACAAACTGGCATGCAGCAAATTCACAGTTACTTCCCATGTGGCCATTATGTACTAGACATTCAAAGAATCATTCAGGTTTTCTGTGGTGTGCCAGAGGTAATCCATGCAGTTAGAAGCACTTTGTGTCATAGAATCATGGTATCATCTGTATATATAAAAGGCTTGGGTATATACAATAGGCCTGGATATGTTTCCTCTCCCAGTGTGCTAATTGGCTACACACCCTGCCAATCACCATCCACATGCAAATTCCCTCTCTACCTCATAATCCACTCCTGCCACTCAATCTGCACCTACACCCCCAGCCTCACAAGGGGCTTTCCCTCCTCTCACTCCCTCAGCTACTCACCAGTCACAGACTGCAACAGGAACCAGGCAGTCAACTGGCGGTGGCAGGACACTGCTGCTGCTGCAACAGAACCCAGAAAGTCAACTGGCAGTGGTGGCAGCCATGACAGTGGCAGGGCAACAGAGCGAGTCACCCTCAATGATTCTGGGAGAATGGTGTATGTTATGCCGGGTACAGCTAGTAGAATCAAAAAGTTAGAAGGGATCACAAGGGTCATCTATCCCAACCCTCTGACATACAGGAATTCATAGCTAAAGCATTCCTGAGAGACAGTCATTGAGCCCCTGTTTAAAGAGCCCAAAGAAGAAGAGTCCACCACCCTCCAAGGCAATCTGTTCCACTCTTGACCAGCTCTTACAACAAAAAAGTTCTTCCTAATGTTTAGGTGGAATCTCTTTTCCTGGAGACAGCTGTATGAATTTTTGAAAGTTCCATTTCACATTCACTCCACCAAAAAACCTTCTTTTGCTTTCCCATTTTCCCTTCCTGATAGGGAAGTATAATCTTGTTTCCCTCCCACCTTCTGAAGATATCCAGTTTGTATTGACATAAAGATATGTTTGGTTTCAGTAATGTGAATAAATAATATTCTTTATTATTTTGATAAGTGAGTTGTAAGTAGAGGATCAATTACTGACACTATAACTGAGACTTCAAAAACTATTCTTAGCTATAGGAAATTCTTCATTTATATGTGTTCAGCAACTATTACAACTACTTTCCAAAAAGAATTCAACAGCAGTTATTAACTGCAAGCCAAATCTCCCAGCCATCACTGATCTGAATCACTCTGTCCTTGATCATGTTAGTATTTAAGGTTGTCACTGCCCTTTTTTCCTGACCAGCAACTCAACTTTAACATCTCCAAAAGTAGGCAGGAACCTATACAGTCCTCTCTATGCTGGGGGTAGCTGCACATATTCAATTTGGGAGATTACCAGACATGGCAAAAACCATGTCAAAAGATCTCTAGAAGACCAGGAAGGGGCAAGATTACCAGACGACGGAGCGCTACGCCCCAGAACGGCTGAAGGACACTGGCATCTGGTAAGGTTGCCCTATCTGTTCTTCTAGCGATCTTCTGGAGTGGTTGGGAGTATGATTTTTTGGCATGTTCCCCCACGTCTGATAATCTCCCCTGTTGACAGAACTGGGGAAACATTTAGTTTGTTTGCTTTTGAAAAACTGCCAAACAATTGACAAATGTTCTTCATATAGAAAGAACCTGAGGTTGAAACAAATGCGACCCCCAACTGTCATGCATTTCATATAATGAATGCCTGAAAAGAGGTTATACTTGGACCTCCTTTCAAGTGAATGTCAGAACCATTTGGAAACAACAAAAGGTAATATCAGATAATTAAGCATAAAATTAGATCGGTAAAAATACTAACTTTTATATAATACGTGATGTTGCTGCATTATAAATCAGGCAACATGATGCATTATTCATATGTTTAATATATCAGACTTCCTTATAAGTTAAGTTTGCCTCCAGTTTTCTTTCTGAAGAAGCATGTTGACAGTACTAGTTGAAAGGGAGAGAAAAGTGAGGGACTAGAATTTATACAAATGCTCTAAAGGTTGTAAGTTTGGGGGCTAGGAAAGGAAAAAAGAACTATATCAAAGAGGCAGTCTTGGGCCCCATAAGCAAAGACTTCAAGCCTCAAAATTTAAAAATGATCCAAATCTGAGTGGCCTTCAGAACATTTGGTTGGATATTTGTACAACACACACAAATTGTGTGACCCTCTATGACAAGAGGGAAAATATTTTTTGAGGCTTTTGATAAATTCAGTTCTGATCACAACATGTACTCAGAGTGAAAGAATCTTTCAAACAAGAAAAATGTTTCAGAACATTGTCCCAAAAATAGCAGGTTTCACTGTAGATTGAGGGCATGCATGAGTTCCTTCAGCTTTTAAAAACATGACTGTAATTACGGTACCCATGTGTAGTTAAAAATCTAACAGATTTTCAGGTGAAAGGCATTATACTGTCACAGAAAGATTCAGTCTTTTCAGAAAACTAGCCAACACTTTTTCTCATCGATTAATAGTTTATTCCCAGTTCTTGAGAAACAGCTGTATTTATGTTTAGCAGACGTTAGATGGGGAAAGCGCTATTACACCTCAGCAACATACTAGTTACTTGCGATGTGAATTTTAGAGACAATATCCTATATTAACAGATCTCATTGTCAGGTGCAAAAGCAACATTTATCTGACACAAAATAGTTGGCAAAATGTAGAATTTGCCCCATCCCTTGTTTTCTATGCATTATGGTTGGTTTACTAATAAGGTATGGCTTGTTTACTGACTGACTTGAGCTGAATTGTCCTATGTTTTGCCATTAATATATGGTAGATGAAATCACAGCCCAGTCTATTGAATTCATATTGGCTAGGAATTCGGAATGAACCCATCCCCATTTGATTATGTAGAAAGAGCATTTGTTACTGTCTTCACAGGATCCTGCCACTTCAGAATTCAGGTGTGAAATTTTGTATGCTTGCTCGAGTTAAAGATTTACTGTACATGGAAATTCTAAAAGAAAGAGAAGCCTCACTCTCAATGCAAAGCTTGCTGTTTATGTTGAAGGTTTTGACATAGGAAAATTATGTGGGGGATTTTCTCCTTCCTATTTAGAACTACTGAAGCTTAAGTCATTCCCAGCCTTTGATGATAACAAATATAAACAACATAGTAAAACAGCAGCAAAATGCAGCTGGTAAAAATTCAAATGTGTTGGAGTTTAGCAACCTTTGCATGCCCATACTCACAGTTAGTGATCACACACTAGAAGTTTTATCCACAGCATGAATTTATGGTTACTTCCTGTTTGTTTGTGTTTGTTGTAGGCATTCTTTTGTTCTCTAGGATCACATGTTCTTGCTTGCTCTCTCTCTCTCCCTTCCTGCCTACCTCCATGAAGCATGTGGTGAGAAGGGCTCTCCTTGCGTGAGATGCTCCAACTTTCCAGATACTATGTCAAACTCCATTTTTCCTTCCTTTCCTCGTGAAGCTGGACCTGTGTGAATACGCACAACTATTGTGAGTAAAACTACTTTTATATACTTTATGAAGAATACTAACCTTGATTTCTTTCTCTACCAGATACTGGTGTGTGTGAGGGGGGTGACTACTGTTTCTAACTTTTGCCACCGCATCAGATGCTCTGCTAGAGAGATCTACTAAGTATCTCTTATTATTCCATAAAATGAACTTTAACACAATTGGACAGGGAACAGGTTGCCTAGAACTGTAGTCCCCAACCTTGAGTCACTAGATAGTGAACCCCTGACTGTTAGCTAGACCTTTGCTGGGAATCATAGTCTAACAAATATCTGAGCACCCAAGGTTGGGAGCCAGTAACCTAGAATCACTCTGTATTCCGAACAGGCCTTGGTGTTATTTTTATTTCCAATAATCAGCCACATACTGCCACGATGCATACACAGGATCCAGCAGAGGAAATAAAAAGCAGATTTAGTTTGTTGCTGTTGTAAAAGTATATTAAGTAGATTTGATTGCAAGTACTAAAAGTTTCATAATATATCATTGCGGGAGGCTCTGAAACAAGTGCTGTTGGATTTTCTGCTAGGATCCAGAGTAAATCCCCACTCTTTTTTTTATGCAGAATAAAGCCCTGAAATGCTCGAATGCTCTGGATTCAAGCCATACATCATCTGGAAAGCTCACAGGTACAATGAGGTGAGGTCCTTTTATTCGGCCAGTGTAGACAGGGCCTAACTGGAGACTAACTGATGCAGACGGAGAGAGGGTGTGCCTAAGACCAAGAAAAAGGAAATTATGTGAATATATGTTATGCCTAAACTCTTAGACAGACATGCAAATTAGCAATTACTGAGTACAGACATGCTAAAGATGCTACTTCTAACATAACCTGAGGTGGTTTGTACCACTCTGCCTAATGGTACAGGCAGTCCTGTCTGACAGCTATGTTTTTGTGTGGGGTGTGTGTGTGCCTTTAGCATCTATCCACACTGTTCTGTTTTGCCCTGCTAAGAAAGCACTTTGCAAAATCTGTCTCTCTGCTTTCACATGGGACTTACCTAACCTGTAAGGCCAGCTTCTCCACCAGACTGTAGCTGGTTGAGCTCCCTCTTCCAGCCAGATTCTTGACAGCTGCATCAGTCAGATGTCTGCTGGAGTTTCCCAGCAAGAGTGAAAAGGATGGAAGGGCCTCAGCAACACAAATTGATTCTACATCTATTTTCCAGTTGTAGTTTATGTTGTCCTCATAAAGGAAAGCAACAAAGTACATTGCCAGATGTCTACTATGTTTGGTAAGGCTTGTGCGGCTTTTGTCTATATTTACAGAGCTGCTGTTTTTCTTGCTTGTGTTCACTTAAGCTTAGTATGAACAGAAGAAGGCATATTTAAAGGTATGGAGTAAATAGTTAAACAAAATGGGCATGCTAAACACAAAGACTTGTTTATTTTCAAGTCAACCTTGTTCCAGACTGATCCCAGAGTCATCAAGAAAACATATATAAACCTGGAAGAGACTAACACACATTGGAAACTGCTTAAATGCAGTGTAGATGTGTAAATTGCTATTGCTTAAAAATAATTTGTAAGCCACTCTGATAGCCTTGTGGCTGAAGAGCAGGGTATAAATAAATAAATAAGCCACATGTTTGTAAATTCATGCAATTTACAAGCCAGGGGTTCTCCAGCCTGCAGCAGCCTTTCACCCCACTCCACCGGGCCAGGAGGCTGTAGTGGGGCCCTGAGGACTTCTGGGCAGCGAGGCAGCAGCGGGAGGGGGCGTGGCCAGGAGTGGTTGGCGTTTCAAGCCACTCCCACACCCCTCAGGAACACCAGCCAGCAAGCCAGGGGTTCTCCAGCCTGCAGCAGCCTTTCACCCCACTCCACCGGGCCAGGAGGCTGTAGTGGGGCCCTGAGGACTTCTGGGCAGCGAGGCAGCAGCGGGAGGGGGCGTGGCCAGGAGTGGCTGGCATTTTAAGCCACTCCCACCCCCTCAGGAACACCAGCCAGCAAGCCAGGGGTTCTCCAGCCTGCAGCAGCCTTTCACCCCATTCCACCGGGCCAGGAGGCTGTAGTGGGGCCCTGAGGACTTCTGGGCAGCAAGGCAGCAGCAGGAGGGGCCGTGGTCCACACCCCTCAGGAACACCAGCCAGCAGCCAGAAGGACTCTAAGCCTGCAATTGGAGTCAGCTGAGGCCGGGAATGGAGTGGGGGCGGAAATTGGAGTTGTGCTGGGGAAAGGAAGGTATGGTCGGAACAGAGTGAACAGATGTTACGAAAGAAGGCGGAATCGCTGTTTGTTAGCTATCCCACCTTCAGTTCACCCTGTTTCCCGGAATGGATTGGAGAGCGTACCAACCATTCCACAGAACCTTACTTTGCTCCTCTGCAATGCCAGGTCGGTTAAGAATAAAACTCATATTATATACGATCTTCTCTTGGATGAGGATGCCAACCTGGCTTGCTTCACAGAAACCTGGCTGGGAGAGGATAGCGCTGTCACCTGGGCACAGGCCCTCCCAGCCGGGTATTCTGTCAGTGAGCAGGTGAGGGAAAGTGGGCAGGGGGGCGGAGTGGCTCTGGTTTATAAGAACAATCTGACCTTGACCAGGATACCTGTCCGAAACACAGTCCACTTTGAGTGTATGTACCTTAGCCTGAGGACCAGGGATAGTTTGGGGATTCTTCTAGTATACCGACCACCCCGTTGTCTAGCAGACTCCCTAACCGAGCTGACACAGCTGGTCTCAGAGCTGCTGTTGGAGTCACCCAGACTTTTAGTTTTGGGTGACTTCAACATTCCACTTGAGACCAGCTTGACAAATCTGACTGGTGCGGCTCGGGAGTTCATGGAAACCATGACAAACATGGGCCTATCCCAAATGGTCGTCGGGCCCACACATTGTGCGGGTCATACCCTCGATGCGATCTTTAGTATGGAGCAGGAATATCCATGGGTGGAGGTTATAAAAACCACCGCATTGTCATGGACAGATCATTTCCTGGTCAAGACTGAACTAAGAGTCTCTTCCCGCCCCACCGGGGGTGGTGGACCCATTAAAATGGTCCGCCCTCGAAGGCTAATGGAACCAAGAGGATTCCAGAAAGCCTTGGAGGGTTTAATGGTTGGTAATGCCGGTGACCCTGTCGAAGCTTTGGTTAATACCTGGAACAACGACCTTACCAAGGCTATTGACACGAACGCTCCCAAGCGTCCTTTCCAACCCGCTCCAAACCGTAAGCCATGATATACAACAGAGCTTAGGAAAATGAAGTGGGTTGGACAACGACTAGAGCGCAACTGGCGGAAAACTCAACTCTTATCCGACAGGACTCGTCATAGGAACTTTCTTTGGTCCTATCGAGAGGCAATACGTGCAGCGCAGAGATCCTTCTCTTCTGCATGTATTGCGTCTGCAGAGTCCCGTCCAGCAGAGCTGTTTAGGGTGGTAAGGGAGTTGACGCAGGTTATTCCTGCGCAGAACCCGTTCCTTAACCCAACGACAGCCTGCTGTGATGTGTTTAACAATTTCTTTACAGATAAAATCTCTCGGATAAGAGCCGACTTAGATGCCAGTAATTTGACAGAAACAATTGACGAGGTGTCCAGCAACTCCGTTGATGTAAGTTTACTGGATGAATTTCAATCCATGAGTACCGAGGACATGGACAAGCTACTTGGTAGGGTGAAGAAGACGAACTGCCCGCTCGATCCTTGCCCTTCATGGCTGGCCATCCAGGGGGGGACTGCCTTGATGGTGTTCCTTAAGGACATCATCAATGCATCCCTCAGAGAAGGGTGTGTTCCATCTTGTTTAAAGGAAGCAGCCATTAGGCCGCTCCTGAAAAAAATCTTCCCTTGACCCCCTGGACATGAACAACTATAGGCCGGTTTCTATGTTACCATTCTTGAGCAAAGTGATCGAGAGGGCAGTTGCGCTTCAACTCCAAGTGGTCTTGGATGAAACCGATTATCTAGACCCATTTCAAACTGGCTTCAGGACGGGATTTGGAGTTGAGACTGCCATGGTTGCCTTAACCGACGACCTGCGTCTAAGCATCGACAGGGGTAGCGTGACCCTGTTGGTGCTTTTGGACATCTCAGTGGCTTTCGATACGATAGATCATAGCATCCTTTTGGATCGCCTGAGAGGGTTAGGAATCGGAGGCACTGCGCTCCAGTGGTTCCGGTCCTTCCTCTCGGGCAGGTCCCAGAGGGTGTTGCTCGGGGACAGTTGCTCCAGCAGAAAGGAGCTTACTTGTGGTGTTCCGCAGGGTGCCATCCTGTCCCCGATGCTGTTTAACATCTATATGAAGCCGCTGGGTGAGATTATTCGGAGTTATGGGGCTGGGTGTTATCAGTACGCTGATGACACCAATATCTATTTCTCCTTGTCCCGATCGTCGGCCTCGAATTCCGATGGCGTCTCTCCTCTTAATGACTGTCTTAAAGCAGTAATGGGCTGGATGAGGAAAAACAGATTGAGATTAAATCCAGACAAAACGGAGGTGCTCACGGTAGCGGCCCCGAAACCAAGAGTTGGGTTGCAACCTCCAGTCCTGGATGGGGTCACGCTCTCCGTTAAGGACTGTGTTCGCAGTCTGGGGGTGCTCCTTGATTCATCACTTCAGATGACGAGTCAGGTGAATGTGACAGTCAGGAGCGCCTGTTATCAGCTTCGGCTGATACGCCAGCTGCGCCATTTCCTGGAAGTAAAGGACCTCGAGACTGTGGTGCACGCGCTGGTAACCTCTCGTCTAGATTTCTGCAATGCGCTCTACATGGGGCTGCCCTCATGCTTGGTCCGGAAACTTCAGTTGGTACAAAATATGGCAGCCAGAGTGGTCTCGGGAACATCTCCGAGAGACCATATAACTCCAGTGTTAAGATCTCTCCACTGGCTGCCTATCAGTTTCCGGGGCCAGTATAAGGTGTTGGTTATTAAAGCCCTAAATGGCTTGGGTCCAACTTATCTCCAGAACCGCCTCCTCCCATACAATCCTCCCCGCGCACTCCGGTCCTCTGGGAGGAATTTGCTTCAGCCACAAAAATCTAGGCTGTCTGCAACCTCCCAGAGGGCCTTTTCGGTAATCACCCCCAAATTGTGGAATGACCTGCCGAACAAGATTCGTCAGATGACGAGCCTGAGTAGCTTTAAAAAAGCACTAAAGACGGATTTCTTTCAGCAGGCCTTTCCTAATTAGATCCCGGCCTCAGGGGATCCTGGCTTCTTTTAGTCCGCTGGCCATTTATAGTATTTTATTGTATTTATTGTTTTTAATTGTGATATTAGATTAGTTGGTTTTAATTTATAATTGTTTAATATTTTTTATGGGGGAGGGTGCGGTGGGGGGTGTTTGGGGATTTTATTTGTATTGTATTTTAATTTTTGTAAGCCGCCCCAATTGTTTTAACAGAGGGGCGGGGTATAAATAATTTTTATTATTATTATTATTATTATTATTATTATTTGTACATAAGATGACAAAGTAGACCTGGAGCAGAAAAAATACAAACAATATTTAATGTTAGCTTCTACTGAGAATAAGTGACATCTACATTCAGAAAGAGGATATTCATTCTATTGGATCCATCTACAATTTACTGTTACTGTCAATAATAAAAAAAAGTCCCAGTGGAATCACCTTATATTAAAGCACTCTTTAGTCCCCTGTTCTGCTAATCAGTTTCCAAAGTAACTTAACAGTAGATTTTAGAATTTTTAATACTCACCATAAAAATGAGTAGCTGTAGACAGTGAAAGAGAACAAGTAAAGGAAATTAAGGAGATTATCATATGAGGCAAAAAAAAGTGGAATAAAAGCAGGATAGTAGCTCTATGGCTGAACCTTATCACATTATGTCATCACTGTCCTGTTGCTGGTCTGTAATCACCCCATTAGTTTGGTATTCCTTTTCAATTATGGGGATAACCCGTCAATAAACTCCCAATATCGGTGCTATTCCAGGAGTTTACTGGTGCAATAAGTCTCTTCACTTCAATGCCGGCATTAGAACAGTCATGGGGGCATGATTTCTCTTTCCCCCTCATTATTCCAGAGCAGGCTAACTTCATACCTATCAGGTTGTTTTTTTTAATTTTGCTATGTTTGCATAATTATGGCAAAATAATAAAATAAAAATAATTTTAAATCATTTTTGCTGTATTTACAGAAACACAGCAAAGATAAAAATAAAAAACTGACAGATATGGAGTTAGCCTGCTTTGGAATAGCGAGGGGGAAGGGGAGGAAGTAGAATCAGGCCCTGTCCTGCATTGTGACTGCTGTAATACCGGCATCGAAGAAAGAGACTTATTGCACTAGGGGAGTTTGCAAAACAAAACAGTTGTGTGAAAGAAGAGAGGTGCGATACTCAATGTTTCCAAAATAGTATGTTATTTATTTCCTTTTATAATGCTGTTTTTGTGCCTTTGTTTTGTGCCTTTGAAACAAAGGCACACACCGGCCTCCAAAGGTATAAATAAACTGACACTTGCATGCTGGAACATCAGAACCATGCAAGACTCTGAAGATAGTGGACGGCCTGAGCGTCGTTCTGCCCTAATAGCCCTTGAACTATCACGGCTTAATATTGACATCGCTGCTCTTAGTGAAGTTCGCTTCCATGAGGAAGGCAGCCTTAAAGAACATGGCGCCGGCTACACACTTTACTGGTCTGGCAAACCCAAAACCGAAAAACATCTGTCAGGAGTAGGCTTTATGATTAAAAACTCCATTGCCTCCAAACTCTAAACCTTGCCAACAGGACACTCTGATCGCATTATTTCCTTACGCCTCCCACATGTTGTTCTCTTTAGTATATATGCCCCAACTATGCAAGCTGACCCTGTAGAGAAGGACAAATTCTACACAGACCTACGCCAACTCATACAAAAAGTCCCTGTAGAAGATAAAATTATTATGCTTGGTGACTTCAATGCCAGAGTAGGAAAGAACTCCGAAGCCTGGAAAGGTGTCTTAGGCAAGCATGGTGTTGGAAATTGCAATGATAACGGACGCCTCCTGCTAGAGTTCTGTGCAGAACAACAGCTGACTATTACAAACACAATCTTTCAGCAGAAAGATAGCTTGAAGACAACCTGGATGCATCCCCGATCCAAACATTGGCACCTCATTGACTACGTTCTAGTCCGTCAGAGAGACATTCGTGATGTCCGTCATACACGAGTGATGCCCAGTGCAGAATGCCAAACAGATCATCGCCTTGTCAGATGTAAACTAAATCTTCATCTTAAGTTCAAACCTAAGAGGGGTGGCATCTTAAAGAAGAGACTCCAAGTCAACAATCTTCAACAAGCTACCATGAGAGACAACTTCCAGGCAAATCTACAAACGAAACTTGAAGACCATCCTACAGATCCTTCTCCTACAGTGCTTTGGCAACATATCAAAAACAGTATCCTCCAGTCTGCAGAAGAATCCCTTGGCTTCTCCCACAAGAAAAATCAAGACTGGTTTGATGAAAACAACCAAGAGATCCAGGAGCTGTTGGCAAGGAAGAGAGCTGCTCACCAGGCATACCTCGCCCAGCCAACCTGTCATGTAAGAAAAGCAGCTTTCCGCCTCACATGTAGCAAACTACAACAAAAACTCCGAGACATGCAGAACAAGTGGTGGATCAGTATAGCAGAAAAGACACAACGCTGTGCAGATCTGGGTGATCATAGAGGATTTTATGAAGCTCTTAAAGCAGTGTTTGGACCTACTTATCAGGTCCAAAGCTCCTTATACAGTACAGATGGTCAAACATTAATTACTGATAAAGCCTCCATCCTAAATCGTTGGGCTGGACATTTTCAAAGTCTCTTTAGCGCCAACCGAGTAGTCCAAGCCTCAGCTATCCAAGATATGATACAAAAACCAATGAAAAATGAATTGGACATAGCTCCCACTTTGGAAGAGACCTTCAAGGCCATACAGCAGATGAAAAACGGCAAGGCAGCTGGGATTGATGGAATCCCACCTGAAGTTTGGAAACACGGAGGTCATGCACTCCACGAAAAATTCCACGAATTCCTTGTGAATTGCTGGGAAAAAGGGGAACTGCCATCAGACCTCCGAGATGCAGTCATCATCACCCTGTACAAGAAAAAAGGAGCAAAATCTGATTGCTCAAACTATCGAGGCATAACACTGCTCTCTATTGCTGGAAAAATCCTTGCAAGGATACTCCTGAACAGGTTAGTTCCTGCTATTGCAGAAGAACTTCTCCCTGAAAGCCAATGTGGCTTCAGAGCCAATAGGAGTACTACAGACATGGTATTTGCCCTTAGGCAACTGCAAGAAAAATGTAGGGAGCAGAACAAGGGTCTCTATGTAACATTTGTTGACCTCACCAAAGCCTTTGACACTGTAAGTAGAAAAGGTCTGTGGCAGATCCTGGAAAGACTAGGATGTCCCCCCAAATTCCTTAAAATGATTATCTTGCTACACGAGGGACAGCGTGGTCAAGTCAGATATGGCGATGCTCTTTCAGAGCCCTTTCTAATAACTAATGGAGTGAAGCAAGGTTGTGTTCTTGCACCAACTTTATTTACAATCTTCTTTAGCACGATGCTCCAAAGGGCTATGGCAGAGCTTGAAGAAGACGACGGCATCTATATACGCTACCGTACTGATGGTAGCTTGTTTAACTTAAGCCGTCTGAGGGCTCACACTAAGACTCTAAACTATTTAGTCCGTGAGCTGCTCTTCGCTGATGATGCTGCCCTTGTTGCCCACACAGAAGCAGCTCTGCAGCGCCTAACATCCTGCTTTGCAACAGCTGCAGAGCTGTTTGGGCTAGAAGTCAACCTGAAGAAAACAGAAGTTCTTTACCAGCCTGCACCACAGGACGAACACCACCATCCCCACATTGCCGTCGGCAAATCAGTGCTCAAGTCCGTTCAGCAGTTCACCTACCTGGGAAGCATCATCTCCTCAGATGCCAAGATTGACAAAGAGATCGATCACAGATTAGCAAAGGCATATAGTGCATTTGGAAGACTTCACAAAAGAGTCTGGAGCAATAAACACCTGAGGCAAAGCACAAAAATCAGTGTGTATAGAGCCATCGTACTGTCTATCCTCCTTTATGGATCTGAAACATGGGTCACCTATCGCCACCACCTACGACTCCTCGAGCGCTTTCATCAGCGCTGTCTACGCACAATCCTAAATATACACTGGACTGACTATGTGACGAATGTTGCTGTCCTTGAGCAAGCAGGGATCACCAGCATTGAGGCCATGATATTGAGAACACAGCTGCGCTGGGCAGGGCACGTTTCTAGGATGGAGGACCATCGCCTCCCAAAAATACTACTCTACGGTGAACTCGCCACGGGTCAGCATAAGAGGGGCGCTCCAAAAAAGCGATACAAAGACTCCCTGAAACAACATCTCAGGCTTGGCCAAATTGATCACCAACAGTGGTCCGCCCTGGCCTCACATCGGGAGGCATGGAGACGCACTATCCACAATGCTGCAGCCTTATTTGAGAACTCACAATGAACAAGTCTTGAAGAGAAACAACAACGCAGAAAGAATCACAACCCAAAAACATCACCCAAGGAGGCCTTCTGCTGTGCTTTTTGCAACCGGACTTGCTTATCTCGGATTGGCCTTTTTAGTCATCAGCGCGCTTGCAGAAAGCGCGGGATGAGTCCTTCCTGAATCTTCGTTTGCGAAGAAAAGCCAGAGAGAGAGAGAGATAATGCTGTTGCTGTGGCAAAACTGCCTCGTGTGATGATCTCCTTAAATAATATTGATATAGCAGCAATGGAAATAAAGCCATAAAAACCCATTAGAAGTTTAATTAAACAACAAAAAAATCATAACTTTGCAATGCCAAAACTGTTAATTGACTCATTTACCTATGAAGAAATGTAATCCAGAATTTGCACACAACTGTTACCCACCTAACTTCACCTAGCAGAAGTACCTAAGGGAGTCCTTCAATGGAGATCTTACATTTCTTTCAAGTTCTTATGGGACGAACAAAATGGAACTGAGTAAACAGTATGCATTGCTAAAGACACAAATCCCTTTGTTTCACAAAAGTTTCCCAGAATGCCAAATAGTTGCTACCTCAACTGACCAAGAAAAATCAAAATTTTTCTTCATTATGATTATACAACCGATAATTCTACCATGGATATCTGGTACCACTCTAACACAGCATTAAAATATACATTTAGCTACTGAGCAGTCTTTTGCACTGTGACAAAAGGAGACGTGTGAGAAGGGGGGGAGTTTTGCCCAAAGCATTGTAACAGGTTGTTAAATATTGCTATTTGAGAGGGAAAAGATAAATTTCAAAGTGCTAGAGCAAGTCTCAGAACTCCATTAATAGAAATTAGAGGGAAATCTGATAGGAAAAGACAGAGAGAGAACATTCTCCCCATTGTTCCCTGGGGAAGACACGTAGACGGAGAGATGACACTTTATCTTTCCCAGTCCTCATGAGTCCAATAGTCACAGCATTCACCCTGCAAATAATAATAATAAATATGGTCTGAAGTGACTCTAGCTATTCCGGTCTTAATAAATGGGCTGAAATAGTGGCAAATACTGATACTGAGAGCATTTTTTCAATAAAGGTGAACAGGGTTGTTAATAATGTTAATGGAGTATCATACAGCTTTTCATGCCAAGAGACTCATACAGCCTATCATGCAATTTTATTATTTAATAACTATTTTGCTGTGCTCTCTTTATTCTGTTGCCCTCTCTGCCTGAATATACACCCTCCAAGAAAATCCTATGAAATTCATAGGGTTGCCATAAGTCAAGAGGCGACTTAAAAACAGGCACACACATGAGTGTACACACACACACACACACACACACTTATATTATATTATATTATATTATATTATATTCTGCTATATGTTGCCTGTGTCATGGAAATGTAAATTCACTGTATAGGTTCTTCTGATGAGCTTTCTGATTATGTTTGATATCCCCTGCACAGAGAGAGAGAGGGGGGGGAGGGAGGGAGAGAGAGAGAGAGAGAGAGAGAGAGAGGACACAGGAGCATCAGTACTAGACTATATTGAACAAACATTGCAAACAATGGCTGGAATCCTGTATAGGAGATATGTATGTGTGAGCACTGTAGTTACAGTGCTACTCAATGAATCCCAGACTGACTTGCCCAATCCCCACTTAATGTGAACCAGCCACTGCAATCAATGGGGTCCTGTTCCCCTGTCACTCAGGAAGCAGCTGACTGCTGTTTCCACCCTGTCCTATGAACAGATCTCAGGTGTATGTGTGTGGGGGGGGGTAGGAACATCAGGCAGCTGTTTCCTGATCTACAGGGGAACAGACCCTTGTTGATTGCTGTGGTGGCTGCATTGTAGGTAAGGTCCATACATAATGGTCCATACATAGCCGCTAAACTAGGGGCTACATAGGGATTGTGAACACATAACAGTTGGGTGTGCATAACTTTAGGTTCCGCACTCATAATTTCTGTAGAGTATTTCAGCCATTGTCTCTTTATTTCTGTTGAGGGGTCAGATTAATATACATCAGAGTTATCCCAAAACATTTTTCTGCCTGAGACAGAATATAAGGTGGCCCATTCCCTGAACAGATGACAAATGCACTTGAACTTAGCGTTAATAGTGGCAATTAAAAAGGGGAATATGTCACATGTAAGAGCAGAAGGTTCATTCAAAGGGTGTATAACATAGGCCTTGTCTAGATGAGCTAGTCTTGGTCCCATCTTGGAGCCCTGCAGTCCAGACAACATAGGGCATTTGCCCTGTTTTACCCCCAGACAGTCTGCATGACTCCTGGGGCAAAGACAAGGCCAAGATGTGATAAAGCCTATTACACCACTTTTAAAAAATACCTGGAAAAAACTGCTTCAGCTGGCAAAAAACGGATTGGGCCCCACGTGACCTCAGGAGCCCACACTGCCACACTGGCCCATTGCTGCAGCTACCATTTGCTGTTACTCTTCCACAGCTATGAAGCAGGCCCACAGCATGTAACCAGTCTGGTCACATGCAGGGGGCCTTGCTCACATGATGCAGGGCAGCTTCCTGGCTTCAGAGATTGGGATGTGGGTGGTAGCATTGGCAGCTGCAGTGATTGGTTGGCATGGTGGTCTGGACTCCATCCCATTTTGTGCTGGTAACAGGGTAGGAATGGGCCAGATCCACAGTCAGAATATGCTGGTGTGGAGCCGGTTTATCCTGACCCATGTAGATGAGCCCATAGATTCTGTGGAACACATAGCAATGTCCTTCAAGAGAAGGGAGTAGACAGGGAACTTGGGGAAAACAGCTGGGAGATCTGCTTTTTTTTATATACCCCGCTCTTCAGCCACAAGGCTATCAGAGAGGCTTACAAATTGTTTTAAGCAATAGCTATTTACACATCTACACTGCATTAAGCAGTTTCCAATGTGTGTTAGCTAATATCTATTGTCTAAAGCAGTTGTCACACTCAGCCTAAACATAAGACTGGTGATGTTAAACATTTATAAGAACTTGAGGCCTTCTATTGAAATTTAACTTCATACAGTTCATGAGCCATAAGAAAAGGCAAGAAGAAACAGAAGCTCCATCATCGTTATCATCATCATCAGGTGGCCAAAACAAGGCCACTTTGAGGCTGCCTCAAAATTGGAGGGAACTTGGCACAAGTGGAAAAGAGTTTGAGGTTTCAGTTCCACCCCTTCTTCTCTTACTTCAGTTCCTTTTCAGACCAAACTTTAAGGAGAGATACTTAGAATCTTTAGCCAGAGATCTCTAGTAACTCATCAAGCTACACACCCCAGGTTTACATAGGATGTTGCCATGGCAGTTAAAGTGGAACCATAGTGTTATAACTGTTTAATGTAAAAGGCCCTCAGATTGCACCAAGCAGAAATTGCCCTCCTGAGAGCTTGAAAACATCCCAAATGTTTTGGACTAGAGCACCAAGAATCCCCTTTGTCAGTATGTAACAATAGCCATGTTGTTCAGGGGAGACTGT
This sequence comes from Gambelia wislizenii, assembly GCA_030847615.1. Lineage (NCBI taxonomy): Eukaryota > Metazoa > Chordata > Lepidosauria > Squamata > Crotaphytidae > Gambelia > Gambelia wislizenii. Next base: position 42,214,637 of record JAUMIR010000004.1, read on the forward strand.
AATCCAAAAAAGGAACTTTTCCAACCATTGTTTTCCCCCAAATCCATGGCCCCATCTATACAAGAAGAACAAAAATCCTCTTACCTGCACTCTATTCCAAATGTGCCCCAGCACTGATGTGTGTCCATGATTTTTTGGACTTTGGCATGGCCACAAATCAAGATGGCGACTGTGTTATTTTATTTTTTTTATTTTTTATTTTTTTGCACAGGGGGGGGAGATTGGGGAGATCAGCAGAAACACTGCTGAAAGGCGAGTACCCAGCATTGCCTGGGGACAATGTGCAGGGTGGCCACAGAAAGAAAGAGGAGAGAACCGCCAAGCCTTCACCCATCATGGCAGACACCCTCCATGTTGTCTGTAGGCGATATCTATTTTTAAACAAAGAAATTAAAAAGTGCACAATTGCTGGCGCTTACAGGCACTTGATGGAAAGCCTGCACCTGTGCATGTTCAACCAATCAGATGGTCAGCTCCACCCTCTCTTGACAGCAGGACAAATTGTTGTCCCAACAAGTACGTATGCACATTTTCTGCATGGCTTTGTAAAAATGTCAGGGAAAGCTGCAAATGCTTTCCCTGCATCATTTTTGGTGGGGTTTTCCCCGCTCCTTCCCAATACATCAAATCACCTCAGGATCCCATTAGAACAGAAGGTATTCCCCTCACATTCTGTGAGGAGTTTTTTCATCATATAGATGGGCTCCTCCTTATCCCAGTGGCAAAAATGCAACCTAGCCCTTTAAAAATCATGTTAAGGTCAAGTATGAACAGGTACAATGGCTCCCAATACAGACTTGTTGCCATGTTGATACTCAGCAAAGAGCAACTGAAAATATACTATGTGAAGATTTTATTTCTTTCTTTTAAAAAATATTGAATCAATTTTCCAAAAAATAAAAAAAAATGAATAAAAGTGTCTCTTTAACTTCCCGACACTTACAGGAAGCCTTCCGGAAATGCAGGATGCTGTTAATAAAGCTTCTCCTTCCTTACTTTGATAATACGTCTTAGAGCACTAATTGAAGTCTCCCGGTATGAATTCCCTTCATGTGTCTCTTTAAGGGTGTTCTCCAGGTGTCAAATTCCTGGCAGACCCCAGGGAATTAAAGGCAGATGCCTCTTGCTCTCTCTGTGCTCTCCCCCCTCCCTCTTTCAGTTTTGGTGCCCCTAAGATGCACTTGGTTCACAAACAGAATGGATGCATGATTAAAAGACAAATGTGAAAAAAGGGCTTTTTTCTCTGGTCCCACACATGGAGGCAAGAAAGTAGTAATCAAGAGCCCAAGTGCTTTATATCACAGTGCTTTCCTTGCAGAAAGGGGTGGGGTGGAATGGGCATGGATGGGGGGGAAAGAAAATTATAGAGTAGCAGAGAAATGAAATGTTTGAACAGAAAATAATTTCCCTAACTCGTAGCCTGTAGGCATAACCTGTCATAACTCTGCATGAATTGAACAGTCAGTGAGTTCAAGTTTTCAGAAGCTTACCATAAACTAATATGCTCCATCACTTCATCCTCGGGTGACAAGCATTTCCATGTTTTAGAGGAGCCACTGCTCAGCAAAGAAAAGGAGGGTTTGGGGTAAAGAAGAAGCACTGAAATACCAGGATATAGGCTTGGAAAAATCCCACAAACTTCACAAGCCATGTTAACCTTTGTGAAGCATAAGGGGAACTTTTTAAGGATACAAGATTAAAAGACGTAAAAATTCCACAACCTCTAAAGCCATGGAAGGTCAGGGGGAGTGGAAAAAATGGAGGGGATGGAGACATGTGATATTAGTAACCTTTACAAACTGAAAGTTGCTTTATTACTTTAGGAACACGCAACACATTTTCTATAAATTAGTTTAGCACAGAATTATAGCATAGCGTAAGCACAGCTGGTATAGTAAAAGTACAGTTTTTTTCAGGCAATAATTACAAATTGAATTTACTTTTAAAATTTATTTTTCTTGCAAATGGAGCTACAAGATTCTGAACTGCAAGGAACATTTGAACTGTGAGGACTGCTTCATTTTTGCCAGTTTGCTAGGAGCAGGCAAAAAAGAATAAAAACAGAATAAACCATCAATATGAGCAAAACAAAGGAAAGTATTTTCTGATACTCCATAATGTCAAACAGACATAAAGCATTCATCCCTGTAAAAAGAACTGAGAAAAGAATATGAAGACCAGGAATTGCAGTGAATACTGGACATCGTTTTATGTAAAAGTCTTCTTATTACATAGTGTTTATAAATTATTTTGAGGAAGTAAATATTTTATTTATTTTAAAAACTTTATGGTCTATAGACCCAACAGTACGATCAGCAGAAATGTACAATATTAAAGTACAAAATAAAATGAAATATTGTTATCTGAATTGCATGGAGTCTGTGAAGAATCCAGTCATGTCAGATATTAATATGGGGAATTTTAATTAGCTCAATATGGCAGTGAGAGGCCAGCTAACTATGGGATCTTTTGGCCTATGTATACTGGTACTAACTGATGAGACTCACAGACAGGAAACAAAATAAAAAATGTTTATTTAAAAAAAAATCTTGGAAGTACTAACACCAACACTCAGGCTTTAAGCAATCATACAAGGCTAACAAAGAATAGCAGGAAGTATTGGGATAGAGGAATAGAGTTTGGGATGATGGGCTATACTATATCTGTCCAAATTGCAGAGATTTGTGAGGAGGAGAAGTACGACTATGCATAGCGGGTGACACAGCAAACCAACAGTGACATCCTCTGGGAAACTGAGCACACTTTGGCGGTATTTTGGGGTGATATTTATATTTGATATTCCCCCTGAAGGGGTGTTATGAGTGGAATACAATGTTAGATGGAGTTTCTCACAGTAAGATGTGGGTTTTTTCTCCCTCCCCTCCCCCTGAGTCCTCACATCTCTACACAAAAATCTCTACCATTTTATGTGTGGATAAAGTAGACTATATACAGATAAAATATAAATATTTACAGATATTCATGACTATGAAAATCTTGGAGAGTGAGGGACTCTTCTTTGGAAGTTTTTAAGCAGATGTTGGATGACAATCTTTCCAGCGTGCTTTAATTGTATATTCCACCACGGCAGGGGAGCTTGTGGTCCCTTCTAATTTTATGATTCTCTGTACAGACTCTTTTTCACAATTATGCAGAAACAGAACAGAATAAACACAGCAGTGGAAATCTGACACACTGAGGAAATGGGGACTTGATGAATTCACCCATCTTTACCCATCAATTGCCCAAGGATGCCAAGTGGTGAGATCAGCTCTTAGAAACCTCTAAATCAGTTATTAGAGCTTCAGCTACAAAACTATTGACTCTTGTGTTGATTGCTGCTCATTTGAGGACTTGTATACTGCTCTTGGGCCAAAACTTCACAAAGCAGAGGACCACAATTATATTAAGAATAAAGAAAAATTATGCATACCTTTAAAAATATTCAGTTTATATCCTGCCTTTCTTCCAAGAATGGGACTCATATGACTGATCAGACTTTTGAAGTTGCATTCTTTAAAAAGACCCTCTGTTCTCCCTGGAGCCCTATGTTCTTCCTGGAACCCTATGATGGCTACTACAGGAAGGGACAATGGAACACACTAGGAACTGGAAAGTGGTAACTCACAAACTGGTTTCTGCCACTCGTCACTAAAGACTTTCTGAACTGTCACCTTCAGTAGCCACCATTTGACCTCATATCAGCATATAGGTTGCTGTTATATGCAATGAGATAACATAGGCCAAGTTCTCATACAGTTTGCTGTGCTTCGGCTTGATTATTCATAATTGTGTTAACTTGAAACAATACTTAATAACCAATTGACATTGTTTGTATTGGAATTGTTGTTCAACAGGGATGAAAAGTCCTGCTTTAGTCGTGAAACTAAGGAAGAAAATAGAGTAACGTTCAAGCTAGGTACTCTGCAGAAAAATTTTTGTCTGCCCATGAATTTTGCCATAGCACACTTCCATTGCAATCCTGCACTTTTCCCCCTTTAGTGTTATTCTGGTTATTAGCACAGGAACCTCGTCACTTGTGTCCTGCTTAATGATAACTACTTTTATAAATATCGCCACCACCTACGACTCCTCGAGCACTTTCATCAGCTCTATCTACGCACAATCCTAAATATACACTGGACTGACTATGTGACGAATGTTGCTGTCCTTGAGCAAGCAGGGATCACCAGTATTGAGGCCATGATATTGAGAACACAGCTGCGCTGGGCAGGGCACGTTTCTAGGATGGAGGACCATCGCCTCCCAAAAATACTACTCTACGGTGAACTCGCCACGGGTCAGCGTACGAGGGGCGCTCCAAAAAAGCGATACAAAGACTCCCTGAAACAACATCTCAGGCTCAGCCAAATTGATCACCAACAGTGGTCCGCCCTGGCCTCACATCGGGAGGCATGGAGACGCACTATCCACAATGCTGCAGCCTTATTTGAGAACTCACGCCGAACGAGTCTTGAAGAGAAACGACAACGCAGAAAGAATCACAACCCAAAAACATCACCCAAGGAGACCTTCTGCTGTGCTTTCTGCAACCGGACTTGTTTATCTCGGATTGGCCTTTTTAATCATCAGTGCGCTTGCAGAAAGCGCAGGATGAGTCCTTCCTGAATCTTCGTTTGCGAAGAAAAGCCAGAGAGAGAGAGAGAGAGAGAGAAATATATAAATACATCTATGGCCTGAATCCTGTTGATTTATTCCAACCAGAGTAAACTCACTGAATAAATTGTTGACTATGTAAGTAAATCTTTGGTTCATTGGGTCTACAATAGGATCCAGACCTGTATATGTTTTGTTTTATTAAAAGAACACTCTGTTTATCTTTCTATAGTTATGTTAAATAGGATAAACACTCTCAAAATGCACAGCCTCTGGGCTGAGGGAGAGAAAGAGAGAAAAACTCTTGAAAACCTCCAACCACCTTTACACTGAAATTCGCCCCTTCTACTAAAAGCTCATTGCTTCCATATAATGTGATCCGTATAAGACACATTGTTCTCCTACATGTTCTCCTACATGAACTGACATATTTCCAAGACAGTCTTTACCTGGCTTCAACAGGAGGGGCATGCTATGACAGAACCACTTTATATCATGCAGAATGTACAGTATATCAGAATAGCCACCATCTTGAAATCAGACCAGCATGTTCAGCATCCATTTTTGAATACATGAGTTTGGTGGCATGTTCCCAACCTCATGAGCCAGTGAAATTTCATATATTTTATCTTTATGCAGCCTGATATGCACATTAGGAAATGAGTGATACTTCTTCCAGTGGGACTTCTGAGAAAGTGGTACACAGGATTACATTTAGCAACTAACCATGAACTAGCTTCTCTTCTAGTTGTTTTGACTACCTGGCTAAAGAAAGTTATCACAATGCTGAGTTACTCATTTTTTTCCTATCTAAGTAAGGGCTGCTGAGCTAATCAAGGAGAGCTATGTGTTTCTCACTGAAAGATGGAGTGTGCAATCCAGGATGTCATGTTGTAAGCCTCTCTAGACCTACAAGGATATTAGCACTGAGACCTCTCACTACCCTCATAGCATCCTTCTATAACAAGAACCTGAAAGGGTTGGAAACACAAGACAGCAAAGGTCTTGTTAGACTGACACAATTCAACAGCTCAAGGTAGCCCTTCAAATTTATGGCCTGTCTCCATAAAAGGATATCAGGTTGATATCCTAGATTTATAAACAGCTGTCAGACCTGACTGTTTACTAGTATTCTCCATTCTGAGTTTCATTTGAGGCATAGCATTCTTGCATCCATGCATCTCTCTTTCTACAGAAGTACAGCCAGAAGCCAACCTGTTTGAATTAGAAAATTTGGAAGAAATCAATCAATCAATTAATAATAATAATAATAATAATAATAATAAATTTATTTATATCCCACCCCTCTACAAAACGCAATTGGGGCGGCTTACACCAATTAAAATATACATCCCGGACCTTCAATCCCACCCCCAGTTAAAATACAATTAAATAAATCAGGAATTAATCATGCCAAATTATCAATGAAAGCCTTGTTTTAGAATCCCCCTGAATTCAAGTCAGATGCTCTGAGGGCATCACTATTATCCACCATTGGGCATGAATAGATAAAGAAATAAAACTCACTCTAGATGCTGCTACTCTTGGCATCCAAAGCTAAGTGGCAACGGATTAAAAGCAACATGGCCCAATACACTCACCACTGGGGACATACTGTTCCATGTACCTGAGTAGAGACGTCCAATACTGCACCACATGTTAAGAGGCTGATTTCTGTTCGAACTAAAATAGACAGAATGAAATTTGGATAGACAGATGTTTTAGAAAAATGTTTTGAGCAGCTATCATAGACAGAACTATGAACCCATGTAGTCACATTCAGTGTCAGTTGCCATCTAGGTTAGTTTATCCCATTTTATCCTCCTACTGAAACAGCATTCCAGATACAGTATATGCTTGAACAGAGCACCAGAAGTTACTTTTTAAAAGTAACTTTTCCTATGACTCATAATTGTGTTTAAGAAGGCAATTTGTTGTTATTATTCACACTGCTCAAGCTTATTATACTGGCTTCCTATCTTTTGTAGCAGCATTCATTGTTGAATGGGAAGTGGGACTTTCAAATGAATTTTTGCACTTCTGCATGCAGTTTTTCAATCTTGCTCTAGTGCAGATTACACTGCACAGAGCAAGCACAATTCATAGATACACCCCCAACAGCAAGCTGATATTAGTACAGCTGGACCTCTGTATCCACGGAACCAATATCCATGGGTTCAGTTATCTGCAGGACACAAAATAGGGACACATCCCATACAGCTGCACTGGAAAATGCCTAGACAGGCATCTTCTTCTAGGTCATCTAATGCAACTCTATGGTATGTTATTATCAGAAGTCCTTTGTTTTAATAGGGTTCACTGTTATCCATAGTTTCCAGTATCTATGGTAAGTCTGGGGACTGAATCCCACGGATATGGGGGTTTGACTGTATTATAATTTCATGTTACTGACATGCTAAATAATTATTTAAAACAGCAAAAATGATAAAGATGATAAGCCATGATGACAGTAGAGTTCAAAGGGTGACTAAGGTTGCAATACTTTGCACTTAAGAGTAAGTCCCATTGAATTCAACAGGGCCTGTTTCTGACTAGACCTATATAAGATTGCATGGAGATGCGCTGTACCCATGTCTCCTGATGCTACACCTAAATCCACCTTGTAAGCCATACATCCTCACAATATGTGGGGTCTATGAAGATTTTGCTAAGATTCTTAATAGTTCACACACATCGCACTACAATATCGCCTCATTCAGAAGGGGGGAAACTCAAAAACTCAAAAGTAGTGTAATAAGGGCTTTTGCTACTTTTCCCGACGTTTTTGAAAAGTAGCGAGACTTAGCGCACTATTGATTGTGTGAACTACCATTTTGTAAAAGTCTCTGTAAATTACCAGCAATCTTCCCAAAACAACAGCAAAGCTGAGCCGTGATTGGTTGGACTGACCAGGGAGAACTGTACTTGTAAGACATGGAGGAGCCTCAAATGAAATGATTCAGCCACTGTTGTTTCCAGCCATGGAAAAGATCCAGCCGGTCCTATCCCCATCCCAAACACTCAGCTGTCTGTCTCCCAGCTTGCTTGGCTGCTGTGGCTGAAGAATTCCCCAGTTAGCCTGTTCCCCTCTCTCTGTGTGTGTGTGTGTGAGAGAGAGAGAGAGAGAGAGAGAGAGAGAGACTGAGTAGCAATCTGCTTTTCTGGCTGTTTGCTCCCTCACCCTGCTGTGATGGTGTTTGTGTTTGTGTGACAGAGGGGGTGAGAGGGAGAGGGGGTGAGGGGAAGGGGGGCTTGATGGGGGGATGGCTCCTTGGAGCTGAAAGGCTGCCTCCTTCCTCTCACCAATCTCGCTTTGGGAAGAAGAGGGAGCACTCCCTGCTAAGGGATTAAAACTAGTAGGCATTCCTCTGGTAATCAGAGGAGGGAAAGGTGCCAGCACTTTCTCTCTCTCTCTTCCCGGCATCTTCCCCCAGATGTGCTTGGGAGGCCATGCCCCCCACCTTTGTCTGTGTGAACTACAAAGCATAAAACTAAACAGATCAACCAATTTCGCAGTAAACCGTGTAAACTATGCAGCACTGGTGCGAAAATGCACTAAAGTGCAAACTATAGCAATAAAAACTGCTGTGTAATTAAGCCCTGGAAGTTTGGAGAGCAAGGGGATCAGTGGTGATGTGTCCCAGTATTTTTCTTTAGTTGGATGTGCTGTGACTGGTGCTTGCAGCATGTCCAGATAAATACCTTTGTTACTGATACCTTTACTCTCTGACAACCCAGAAATGGCCATACTAGGAGAGCTGCACAGCTTACAAAATGGATTTGGAGGTGCTGTTGATCACTGCATGGTCAGAACAGTATACCAAAAAACAATACCAATGACCAAGAAGTGAGTTGCAATGGTGTAAGTCCACCTTACACCATTGTGACTTGATAATAGCCAGTCTTTTTATTTTGTGCAAATGTCGTGCATTTACAAATTCAGCCCAAAGGCATCTTTTGTCATTTTCCCATCTTCCAGAACAGAGGCTGTGGAATATCATCAGGATACATTTAAGAAATGAACTAGTGGACTCCACTCCATCAAAAGCATTATCTTCCCACTTGTCATGTTTTGCTATCTGTCTTTCATACCCAGGCTGAGAGATCATTCCAACATATGGTGAGTTTCTTGACTCCTTTGCAGCACTGATGTCCACCTTCCCTTCTTTGTCCCCAACACACTAAGAAAATGCCCGGGATGTGACCTGCTCAGTGATGGTGGCTTCCCTCAAAGCACTCCGTCTGACCTCAGCATAATGAACAGAATTAATATGGCAAAGCCACTAACACGACACCACTTCCCAGCAGCACAACCACAGCCTCTAATTGATTAGTCCATAAAAACCTGTGCACTAAATTGAAAGGAGCTGCACTAATTCTCTTTTATGTTAAATTTCTGTCTCTCTCGCTTATCGAATTCTTCATCCAATGCCCCTTTTTGCAGCCTATTGTGGGCTTGCTGTGGGCCTGTTTTCCTCTTGGCCAGATTAAGTACCTAATCAAAATCTTGTCTCCCTTAATGGCATAAAATTGAAAGATAGATATTGCACTTTACACAGCTGATTAAACACTGGAATGTGGCTAAATGCTTTACAGGGCTTGTTACATTAACTAACTCTGTCATCTGCCAGCTATCTTATAATTGCATATGTTCATGTTGCTCCTGGTAAAGCCAAGGTAAGGATTCTTCTTTTTCCCTCCATTACCTTTCTTCAGTATCCCCCCCACAGCTGAGATTGCCAAGGAATTGAGGTGTCAGGGAGCATCTAAGCTCTCCCCTATCACAATTGCTGGAAGGAAAATGCCCCAAAAATAATATTTTAAAAGCTACATGGGTCTCTCTGTTTTCACTCAACCCTTATCAAGTCTTAACATTTTTTTAGACTATTTAAATGACAAAGATGGGCCCAAGACATTTTATTGCCTGAGGAAGCACAGCAAATGGTACCTCCAATCAATGTGTGAATACCAGAATCATCTGAGATATTTTGATATATGAGGCAGCAAATCCTACTAGCAAACCCCTGCCATTCTTGGCAGTAAAAATCCAATAAGAATAAATTAAATAATTAACAACTTGCTGCTCTCTCATGACACCAAAATTTGTTGCCTGAGGTGGCCACCTCTTCTTGCCTAATGGTAGGACCATCCCTGGAAATAGGCCACTTGATGAAAACAGACAGTTTTCTTCAGTAACTGCAACAAAGCTTCCAGGAAAGAGGCAGGGAATATAGCTTCCAAGTTACAGTCCAGTAGTAACTATAGTTGAAGGAAGGAAGGGGGGAAAACCTTCCCTACAAGTAGAATAGTATAGAAGGGAACAACAGACTGAAGCTCCCTTTTTAGTATTACTTTGTTCAAATTTGCAGGGAGTTATGTAAAGTTGGGAAACATTCAAAAATGTAGTCAGAAATGACACTTTCCATTCTACCACATCATGATTCTTCCTCATCATTTTGCTCACATGTGTAGAGGCCTTTAACATCACATCATTTACTATAAAGTAAGCCTGAACAGTCCCTAGAAGCCAAGATGACTAAATTGAGGCTGTCATATTTTGGTCATATCATGAGAAGCCATGACTCACTAGAAAAGACAAAAATGCTTGGTAAGGTGAAGTAGGAAAAGATGAAGACCACATTCCACATGGATAGAATCAATCAGGGAAGCCATGGCCCTGAGTCTGCAAGACCTGACCAGGGCTGTTAAAGACAGGGGTGACTTGGAGGTCTCCCATTCATAGGATCGCCATAAGCCGAAGTCGACTTGAGGGCAGTTAACAACAAAAAGTAAATGAAGTCACTGCCATGGCCCGTATCTTCCACTTGTCCTCATCCCTCATCCATGTATACACACCAACATCCATATATTTGACTAATACATGCAGGCATTCTGTATCAGAGTATACCTGTGGCAGCAGGGGGAATAAAGACATTGCCCCTCAAATAAGAATTCTACCCCCAGAATGAAAGTTTCTTTCAGTGTCCAAATTTCTAGCATTGCAGAGGGAGACACTGAAAATTGTTCACACTTAGAATTCTGATATTGTGGTAACTTTGCCTGAAATAAAAGTATTTTCTTTGGATGCCGAAACTCTATTTCTAAATGTTTGGCTGAAGTTTTACGTTATTGCAATGCTAGAAATTTGGAGACTGAAGGGAAATTTCATTGAAGGGAAAAGTTCTTATGGGGCGCAATGTCCTCATCCCCCCATAGCTACCCCTATGTAGCATACATCAGTACATGCACAGAATTCCATCATAAAATGGAAAACACTGGTCATCAGTCCCACTTCTTGCATGTAAGATGTCTCTGTGTGTAGAATGTTAATACTTTTACTGAGGCGTGTATGTACATAAAACTTCTCTAAACACCAGTGAAACATACAGACAGTTGAGTGAGTGGCCACAGTAGATGGCAATGGTAGAGCCAGATGCCCCTACAACTCCCTCACAAGTTCTTTAAAAAGTTGGAGTGGGTTGAGTGAAGCCCACTACAGTGAGTGAGAAAGGGTGAGCATAAGGACCATACAGTGGGCTGTGTAGTATTTCTGAAAACTGTAGTCCAGTAACTTTTCTAAACTCCCTTTTGGAAATCATTTAGAAAATAAATCAATCACCTCAATGATTTCATGCAGTGTTCAGTGCTGGAGTTAAAGGAAAAGAGCTTGGGCTGCTACTTAGAAATGCATGCTAGGACAGGTTATCATGCAATTGTATAAGCTGAAAGCCCTATTCAAGTAATAGTTTTCTCCACATAATTAACATCATAGTTAACAGAGTCAAGGCCAGAAGGTAAACATTCTCCATCTATTGTTCAATGGTCATAAGAACTTTCTGATTTAGCTGCTCATTAATATCCATTTTACAGACGCCAACTTCAAGAATATGTCTTTCTGGAAATACAGCCAGCTTAAATTTAAGTATATTTCTAGCCCAAGGTTCATCAATGTTCATATTCTATGTGCAGTATTCTCTCATTCCTCCTTTTCTTTCTTTCTTTTTTCCCTCCCCCTTTTTTGTAATTATACCGTTGGACCCCCATATCTGCAGAACCAGTATCCGCAGTTTAAGTTATCCACAGGACACAAAACAGGGACACATACCATAGAGTCATCCTAGAAAATGCCTAGAGAGGCATCCTCTCTAGATATCTTTTAAGTCCTCCAGTGCAACTGTATGGTATGTTTTTACCAGATGTCTATTATTTTAATAGGGTTCACTGTTATCTGCGGTTTCTGGTATCCGCAGTAAGTCTGGGAACCGAACCACTGCAGATACTGGTGTCCAACTTGTACTTTAAAAATCCAAAATAGATACATACACACACACATCATATGAAAAAGAAATAGAAGTGTGTGCACTCACCCAAGTTCCTCTGTTGCCACCACCCATCAAAAGATAAAAACCCATTTGCAGCAAGGTACCCGCTATACTCATTTTGGCCAAATAAGAATCCTCCAACCAGCATGACCACTTTTCCAAAGTCAAAGTTCTCCACACCCAGTGTTACCATTTAGGATTTCTGAATCACAAAGAAGGCCAGTATTATTAAAGCAGTCTCACCACTACATATAGTCACCCTCCAACTAGCTGAGAATTATAGAAGTAGAGCTAGGACATCCATGCTAACCTGTCTGCCCCACCCATGTTACATTTTAGGCAGAATTAAGTCATATGTTGGAGGTTCCAAGCTAAAGCTTTATTATCTGTGTTTCTTGGAGTACCCACTCAAAGTAATATGTATTTTTCCCAAAAGTGATATTTCTTGGTTGCTGCCCCCAGGATATGCTATGCAGCAGAAATAGGAATGAGAATGGATTGCATACAGATCAGTGGGACATAAAAACTCCCAGTGCAATGGACTGGTGAATCCACTCTGGATTTTAGTCTGATCTTCACAGTTTTTTGGGAGAGTTCAGCACCTTAGATAGCTCTTTTAAAATTAAGATTAAAGTCCAGAGCAGATTCACCAGTCCACTGGGACCACCAGCTGTGGAAAGGAAGCAATTTGCTGAGGAAACTGGAAAGAACCAATTTGCTGAATAACAAGTTGAATGACCTTTCATTGAATAGTTTTACTAAACAACAACAAATCCACTCCTGTTTGCAAGTGCACTGATTCTTTTATGTTTGTTTCTTTTTTTTTTTATAAAGGCAAGTATCCATTTCCAACAGCACACAGGGGAATCCTTCAAAAGCCCATAAGCCCACCCCAAAATCTTTTTTTTTCTGAGCAGAAAAGTCTCTGCAAAAGACTTTTTTTGCACCCCCTTCCAAAAATGTTAAAAAAAAAATAATGCCCCTATGGATCTATGTTCATAGCCACTAATGAAAATACAACATACCCTGGCACTAAAGGAGACCCAAAGGCCTACCCCTAGCCCCATGGGATGACTAGCTGTTGTATGAAATAAAAGTCATTTTTCTTTTCCATTTAAGTGGTGTTGAATTAAAAGGGACATGAATCAGACCCAGCTGTCTGTCCTGAAGGCAATTAATAATCAATTCATCATTATTTCATTCCAACAATACTCTTCTATTCAACTAGACTCCACTTTCCATGTGAAACCCATGAATGAGTTCATCAAACAGCTCAAAATGTAAGCTTGATAGAGTCTATTATGCAGACTTTACTAAGTGCTTCGTATTAAAGATTCATAAAGGCATAATATATATTTTAATAAGGCAGGCTGTAAGATATGAAATTCAGCCCTGAACTAAATGCTTCCCACTAAGATAACATGGGAAGTTTCATCTCATGATTCTATTCTGACTAAATAAATGTCAGGGTTGCTTGTCAAAGATCCAGTCTTTCACAAACCTCATAAAGCAACCTGTGGAAGTCAGTGGTCCTGTGTGTGTGCTGCAATGCACTTGTGTGTGCTGCAATGCACTTGTATGGACAGTAGGTTGTCCATACCTATTGAACTCAACAAATCATACACTTGGTAGTGAGAATAATTATATGTATCAGACCTGCTATACCAGTGTATGTCACATCCCAAATAAAGACGATTACTCGCATGATAAGATTTCTTTCCCAAGAACAAATCTTAGGACTCTATAAGGACATCTAGACTAATGATGCAAATTTTCACTTATCTTGTTCTTGCATGCAACAAGAGCTTCAAAAATGTTATTCTCACTTGGTGAAATTACAAAGTTTTTGCACCCTTTTGATTATTTTTCCCATTTTGATGCCTCACATTTGGACCTGTACAAAACATTTTTGCACAGAAAATAGTGTTTTGTGCAAAGAATGCAGTTTTCTGCACATGCACACACAAACCCCCTCTTGGGCAGGACACTGGAATTTTTCACTGAAAAACGTCCTGAAATGTAAAATCAAAAATAACACATCAGTTGATCATTTTGTTTTCTACAGGGTCTATGTAGGAATTTCCTAAAGTGAGGATGATGAAAAATATGGCCCTCCAGGTGTTGTTAATTCTAACTCCCATAAGATCCAGCCAGAGTAGACAGTAATGAAGGATTATGGGAGCTGCAGTCCAGCATGTTGAGGGCCTCTTATTATCTACCCCTACCCCAGAAGATTATGCCTTGGTAACTTAAATTCCAATCCTGCATCTAGTTAACGCTATACATTCCAATGGCATGCATGGCTGTCAGTCACTGTAACTGTGTATAGCTTTTAAATGGTGATGCAGTAAGCATCCAGAACACATCACTGACCCATCCTTTTATTTCTTACACACACATATCACTTGGTCAATCAATTGATTGATCAATTGATAGATAAGAAAAACTTAAATAAGGTCTCCAGATAGGGGGGGCAGGGAGGGGAAGGAGAGAGGTTGACCACACACACACACAGACACACATATCTTGCAAATATATGTACACATACATATACACAGAGAGGAAGAGATTTTTAAGCAAGTGAGATAGGATGGATAGAGATGATAGATAGATAGATAGATAGATAGATAGATAGATAGATAACCAATCAATCCTGGTCCTGCAGAAGGCAGTGTACTCTATAGCTATTTAGGAGGCATGGTGGATGGATGGCATCCAACAGTTTTGCAGCTGGGCAATGAAAGAAGACATCACTTTCCCAGATCTTTGCTGTATACACATGTACTCAGAAGAAGTCCTGGAACAGATGTCTCCTCTCATTGCCTGGCATCAAAAATGCAGTCGGCCAGTCCCCAGGCATCCCCACCCTCCTGACTGCTAAATGGCCATGGAAGTGTGCTCTCCCACTGGGGATGCGGCCTCCTTTGTGGTTGGAGGCTGTTAGAGAATGAGGCAGTGAACACCCCCTTCTCCCACATCCATAAAGTGACACAACTGGATAACCCCAGATTATGCCAGCGTATGTTGCCAACAGGATTCTAGCCTATATGTTGTCAAATTGTACTATATTCTTCTTAAGATGTACTGGGAACACTATAATGTTATGCTAATGGTGAATTAATGGTTACACATTTTGTAAGGAAATAAATAAAGCTGATAATGCCAGTCACCAGTAGGAACAGCAGTCACAAGAGGAGCAGACAAGATCTTCATATACATTACCAGTACATTAGAATTCCTAGAACATAGTACTTTAGTGGTGTGACTATATACATGTTTACTTGTTGAAAGTAAGTGCCCCTTTGTTCAGTGGGACTCATTCCCAGGTAGATTTTCATAGAAATACAGCTTGAAATTGTCTACAGATGCTGCATTTAAATATTTGTACATTAATCATTACCCATTTCAAAGATTGTATAAAAGGGTTTAAACTGATAGGAAGCCTAGTGATGCAAATGCCAGTTGCTAGTGCTAGCTCATCCTTCTGCAGCTGAAGTTCTAACCAATGCTTGACAAATGAAGCAGGTCTAACCAGATGTATCCCCTGCCATTTCAGCATCTCCTTTATCCCTTCCTCAAACTCATGGGCTGTTACCCGAATTATGTGGGGTCCATGAGAACCCCACTAGTGTCCAAATCTTAATATGGGTAATATTTAATTAGCTCAAAATGGCAGCAAGAGACTGGGTAACGGCAGGATCTTTTCATCTATGTATACCAGTAATCACAGAGGGGACTTCAAGTCAGAACATACAATTAAATTGTTTATATCAGAAATTAAACTTAACAGCATTCACACACTCAGGCTTCAAGCACTCACACAAGGCTATTGAAGAAAATAGAAAATATTTGGATAGAGCAATAGAGCAATAGAGTGAGGGGATTGTGAGTTATACTATACCGATCCTGGAGGGGCAGAGATTCATGCAGAAGAAGCTCAGAGTTGCATTCTGAGGGTCACACAGCAAACTGGCAGCATGGAGGGATGAAGAAAAACTGCAGACATTTTGGTGGTGTTTTAGGGTAAGATTTATATTTGATAACATCCTGAAGAGATGAGATTTAGAGTGGAATACAATGTCTGTTGGAGTCTCCCAGGCTAAAACTAAGGGTTCTCTGGAAGAGTTAACTATCATTAATGATGATATATTTGGAACTGAATAGGAAGAGGCAGCTTCTATTGTTGAGGTGGGGAGAGGAGGAAATACCCATTTTGCAACCATTGAGGACTCTATTATTTTTGAGTGGATTAGTGGATGACTCATCTCCAGGTGTTAACTCTGACCTGGGTATGAGCTGCTTGAGAAATTCAGAAGGCCCCTCCCTAGATTTTACCTGACTCTAGCCTTTGTATCTGGGGAGCCCTGGTTTACCTGCCAACCACATGGAAGGCCACATCAAGTCAGATTATTAAATATTCACCAATTATGCGATATTCCAAGATGGAGGCTATCAGAGCAGGTAGCAAGGCCACATTGCATAATAGTTCCATCTGATGAAATAATGCTATTTGTACGGGACGTTTGAGATAATAATATAATGCTATTACTTGTACGGGACGTTCAGGATAATAATATATCATGTCTTCTGGAGGCAAGTATCTTAATTTTAGTTTCCTGTTTATTTATTTATTTTTTAAAAAATGTTCCTTATACTTGTTGGATTTTTTTTTCACCAGTAATTGCTCCCATTAAATCAATGTTACAACAAATCATGGATTTTGTAATTTTAATGTGGAATGACTGAATGATTAATTGATTGATTTACTGGTTACACTACATATAATCTATGCTGTGAAATTAAACATAGCCAAGAGAAAGTTTTCCTGGATGTTGATGAAACAGTTAATAAGAATGCACACTGGTCTATAATTTCAAAACAATTTTTTTTTCCAATTTTGCAGAAACCAAAATTCCACTAGAAATGGCAGTTCCAGAGGAATTTGGTAATAATCCTAATTTGAGGTACTTAGACTAGCAATTACTTTTCTTCACCTTGCAACAAGGAAGGATATGCTTGCAAGACTAGTTTGGATCTTTCTTTAAATGTAGAGAATAGGGAATAAATGCAACGTGTATGAATTATTTAAAACTGCACAAAGATTGTCCCTGCCTCTCTCTTCCTAGCTTCTTAGTTAAACCGCACTCATTGTTGGAGGCTCTAGAAATGACTGACACTTAACACGGCGCTGTCATGCCCCGATACTCACTTCATGCCTGACAGCCAAAGGGGAAAGAAATCCACACACACAACATACAAGCATATGCAGATTTAAAATGCTTCAGCTTGCTAGGTTTGCGCTTCCTCCCGGCCTCCCCTCAACCAAATTCCTTGCAAAATAACAACGGGGGGGGGGGGCGGGGGAGCAGCAGCAGCAACTACAACCAGAAACCTTCCCATCTGGAGAAATGTCAAAATAATATCACTTCATTTGTCGCATGATTAAGAATCACGTCTCTCCCTGTAAGTAACAGATACCAAGAATTAACACACTGGGATGGCAAGCAGCATCTTCAGGATAAAGCTGTAGTTTTCATACCTTAGTTATAGTGCTTTTCCCAGCCTTTAAGAAGTTGTGTGTGAGAGAGGGAGGGAGGGAAGTGGTTGTTTGTGCTTTATACGAGGCACAACTTTGGACATGTGTGATTCAAGGTGTTTTGAAAAGTGCCAGAACATTTTCCCCCAGTAGCATAACAGTCTTTTTGTGTGCTAATGGTATTTGTACCATTAGGTGGGAATATGTAATCCTTACAAGGCTAAACTTTAAAAAAGAACAATCCTCATCAAGCTTGTTCCTAGGTTAAAGATACTATGCTCTTCATTAATTTACACATTGGATGGAGGCAGATGTTCTCCTCATCTTGTCCCCAAAGAGTTCACAATCTCTATCCATTTCAGTGTTGCTGTCTAAGCCCTCAGTTCATAATTTTACAATCTGCTTCCTGTGGCAAGGCTTTTTTAAACCTATAGACCCAACAGGAAGTGATCAAACTAGAATAAGGAAATAGATGTAAAATTCTCCACTTTGAGATCATCCTCCTGGTTTAGAAAACATGATCCAGTGTATCTTGCTGCTACAGGCATTGGGCCAATGTCTTTGTAAGATAATGCCTAGGCTGTCATGGTGGCTATGGGCTACCAGAATAAGGCAGTCCTAGAACAGATGTTGACATTTTTCAGGTCCCTCATCCCCAGAGTCTTCAACATCAAATCAAAGACCAGTCTCTTTGCTCAGGAACAGAGACTGATTGCAATATGGCAATAGCTATGACAAGTGTTGATTATAGCAGTACTAGCAGAATTATCTTCACTAGCAGAATCCCTAATTTGTCCTGAGTGTCCACTCATGAAAAGGGGTCTCAGTCAGACAGAAAGCCTGAGGTCCTGCAGACCTTGGTAACTCCACTCAAATTTGGGGCTGAACTGAATATCTCAGACAGCACAACTGGGAGAGACTCACCCCCATCCTCAGCTTTCACCTCATCATGTATGAGTAAGTATGCACCAAATTAGGCCAAGTGGAGATTTTTTACACTTACAGCCCTATGTAGCTCCTTCACCTAGTGTTAGAATACAAACATGTGCTATCCACAATGTATCAACTTTAGCCTCAGGAACAAACATGAAGTGATTGGTTTTTACTCTGTTGGATTCCATATTTCCTCCCTGCCATGATCTGGCTCTGCCCCTGCCAACAACCTTGTCCAGATGCCAGAGACTGTTAGAAGCTGATCCCTTGGATTTCCCAGTATAGTTTCCACACACATGATGCTGTTAATGCGATTAAATCCTATTGAGATCTCAGGCTCATAGATGCCAGAAGGAGGATTTGGCAGGGAGCTTCTTGTAAGCTGATCTTTCCAAATTAAAGAGAAGAATATCATTGTAAAAAAGAAATGTTTTAGATGTACTGCAATACAGATTCCTCACCTAGGTAATTTGGCCAAGTATATGATAAGTCCGATATTCATCCACTCCAGGAACGAGGAACATGTGGTTCTCCAGATATTATTGGACTGAAGCTCCCATCATCTACCAACGCTGCATTGCTAGCTAGGGCTGAGAGGAGTTGCAGTCCAATAATGTCTAGAGAGCCACATGCTCCTCACCATATTATAACCCAATGCTGTAGTTTTCATTGACTTACCTTGTAGAAATGATTGCCTACAGTTAAGTGCTACTATACAGTGAGCTCCAGATTGTTCTATCACTAGCAGTATGACGAACATGTTATATCACCACTCATAAATGTTAGACTTGACTCATGTAAACAGAATGCTCCAAGAGATAAACTCTGTGTGTGTGCACGTGCGTGGATGTGTTTTTTCTCCAGCAAATTTAAATAAAGTGTTTGGCAGGGCCTCTTCACAGAAATCTCATCTAAAATATAGCTGAGGGCTCCCTGAGCTGTTTCTTTTGATTGGTAAAGCAAATGGTACATGACACAGAGGAAATGATAGATTCTTGATATGTGATTGGGTAAAATAACAGAACTACAAGGATGTGCTCTTTTCTACCAGTGATCTCTAGCATTCCCTTTGCAAAATGTCTTTTAGAATAAGTTTACTTTAATGTTTTAATTCTTGTATTAATTAATTGTCAAGATGAGGCTGCAATCGTTAGAATCTATCAACAGTGGGGATATAAGGAGATTATCAGACATGTCAAAAACCGCATAAAAATCACAATGAAAGCAAGAAGGGGTGACCTTACCAGATGTCATCAGCCTCCAGCATTCTGGGGGCTGTAGCACAGGCAGCAGTAAGGTGTCCCTTTTTATTACTGGCTGGTCCCCATCAATAAAAAAGGGAAAGCTCATCAGCGACAGTGTTATGCCCCAGGAACGGCAGACAGTGTTATGCCCCAGGAACGGCAGAAGGACGTGGGCATCTGGTAAGGTCACCCTTTCTGTTCCTGTAGTGATCTTCTGATGCAGTTGGGAATCCATTTGTGTGTGTGTATGTGTGTTCCTCCAAGTCTGATAATCTCCTAAGTCTTCGCTTATTTCCTTCTTGCCCATTTGAAGGGAAAGTTTCTAGTCTTTTCCCTGCTGGGTGAGATTATGAGAGGGCTTTTTATATACTTTTTGAAGATGTTTCACCTTCAGGAATTTTGGGGCAAAGCTTTGGTAAAGATTTTTGCATAACAAGCATTCTGTTTTACACAAAACCCAGTAATAATGGGGATCAAGTCATTTACACTTTCATGTGATTTTTCAACAGCAAAAAAATCTCATTACAGTTCACATTTTTGTTTTTACTAGGTCATCTCAATGTGGAGAGACAGTTTGGTGTAGTGCTTTAAGTGTTGGACTAGGACTCCGGGAGACCAGGGTTTGAATCCGCACTCAGCCATGAAAAGCCTCAAGGTGACATTAAGTAAGTCACACTCTCTCAGCTCTAGAGGAAGGGAATGGCAAAGCCCCTCTAAACAAATCTTGCCAAGAAAATGCCTTGTTGTTGCCATAAGTCAGAAATAACTTGAAAGCACACAATGACAATGACAACAACAACAACATCTCAATGTATTGAAAGATACCCTTTCTCATCAAGGATGAGAAAAATCTGTGAATACTTTTTTTATATTCCTAGTCTTCATGTTAGAATAAAACAGTGTTTTCAAAAAAAAAGATTTTGAAAACCATATAATTCGGAAAGCTTTGTATAGGATATGGGGTAAAATTAAAAAACAATTTTATTTTAAACTTCCAACATGGCTATCTCCCCACGAGGCATGTCTGGGAAGATGGGAAAATACAAAGAATTGGCTAAGCTATAAAGATTTGATTGATGAGGCTGCTTGGAAAAAAGGAGAAGGTATTATATTGCGATCACGAGAAGAATTGGAAGGGAAAGGAATTGGGATGAACTGGTTCAAATATTTACAGTTAAAAGAGAAATTTAAAAGTGACAAAGAAAAATATGGCTTTGAAATCATTGGCACAGAGGTAGATAAAATAATCTGGAATAAAGAAAATAAGAAAATATCAAAATTCTACAAATTATTGTTGGAGAGAGAGTTGGAAGGAGAAAGAATTACGGAAGCAATGATAAAATGGACCCAGGAGATAGGAGAAGTAATAACTACGGAAGAATGGGAAACAGCATGGAAAAACACAAATACTTTTACAGCATGATTAGCATTAAAAGAAAACCATTTCAAGATAATGAACAGGTGGTACCTAACTCCTGCAAGAATTAGTAAGGTGTATAAAACAAAAGAAAGCCAATGTTGGAGGTGTGAAAAAGAAGTCGGCACGATATATCACATGTGGTGGGGGTGTTCAAAAATACGAAGATTTTGGATGAAAATCCATAAAGCAATACAAGATATATATAAAGCTCAATTGATTATGACTCCGAAACTATATTTATTTAACATAACATCAGAATTGGAAATAATGATTATACTAATAAAAAATTATATGATTGGAAATAAAATTCAAACAAAAATACTGGAGAACAATATTATACGCAATAACAGCAGCAAGACTATTAATAGCGGCAAAATGGAAGAACAAAGAAATCCCAACCATAGAAGATTGGATGATGAAATTAAAAGAAATGCAAGAAAACGACAAATTAACATATATACTAAACAAATCAAACATGGCAAAACTGGAAGAGGAATGGTCTCCGATACGGGAATTTCTGGAGAATAGATGGGAAAGAAAGATAAATTAAACTGAAAAGATAAGGCCAACATGTCAAGTAGAGAATCCGATATACGAACAACATAATCAAGGAAGAAGATACTGAACATTTTAGCATGATTTACAGACTAAGCAAAAATACAGGAAAGATACAAAAAAAAACTGGTCAAGAAATACAACAGCAGGAGAAAATAAGAGGGAATAATAGGCCAGAAATTAGATAAGAACTTAAAAGATGAATAGGACATGATGATAGGAGTTTGAGACAGAGAGGATAGAAGTAAGAGACAAATGCATTTAAGAAATACCACTATCAGGTGACACTTTTAAGGAAGTCATTAAAAAAGAAGATAGGAGGAAGGGGAATGGGTAAGGGGATGGGTAGAATTAGGATTGGATAAAAAGTGAAAAGAGTGATGGAAAGTTAAGATAGAATGACCATTGCAACAATCTGAATGTATGTTTATTATAAATAGAGTTATATATTTTATTTAGAGATATATTTGCTGTATATATTTGCTGTGTATTAAGATACTGTTAATAATAAAAATTATAATTAAAAAAAAAGAATAAAACAGTGTATCAGTTTTCAATCAGAAACAACAAACATGTGTCATCAGCATGCCACTATTTTACCACTGAGTCAGATTATTGGTCCATCTAGGTCCACATTATCTCCTCTAGGGGGGCAGCTGTTGTCCAGGGCCACTTGCAAAATTTTATTCCATTCTGTTTGCTGAACTTTTTGAAATGAAGATCCAAAGAACTGAACCTAAGACCTTGGGCATTGCTTCTAATTTCTTTCTTTGTTTTTTTTTAACCCTGTATTTAAACACACACACATTTTTCCTCAAAATTTTAAAATTCAAGAACTGCAACAGAACATCTGGAAACTACAAAAGCTGGTACACAAATAAGTTCCAACCAGAACATTAGCCCAGAAGATACAGAGGAAACCAATTCCATTTCAGAACTCACAGAGGTTAGAAACCTAAACAATTGTTACATATGATGACATTTTCTCCCAGAAAGTGATTACAATTTATGTCGAGCACATCAGGCCCTAGGTTTCAACTCCCAGAATCCCCAGCCAACATCGAAAATTATCTCAATCGGCTAACAAGACACGCATTTCCAGGGAGGTCACCAAGATAAGAAATAGGCTGTTTGGCTCCTATGCAGTTTGAGAACAGCTGAGTCAGAATGACAAGTTGCTCAGACTATAGCAGACAGCCTATCTCTGAAGATTTACTAGACCTGATGGAACTCTGCTGGAGCCTGAATATGTCTGGTCACTGATCAACTGACAGCTGCAATACCACTCAGTGTCACTGGAGTGGCACTAATACACTTCTGAGAGCATATCAGATGGTTTTTCCTCTTACAAGGGCCAGTGGTGGCAAAGGACAAAAGAATAAAAGCACCTGAAGCCCACTTCCAAAGGCCCCTGATTCAAGATCTCAAGCAAATGACACATCCATACATCCTTGGTTTCAAGTATGGCAAGTTACTTCAGAGCAAATTTGTGCTGTGCTGATTATTAGTGACCTAGAGTTGAAAATGGTTGAATGAGCCATTCCATCAGCGGGAGGCCTTTTTGAAACCAAACAGGTAGCCATTAACTCCTAGTTGTAAGCATCTCAATAACAAGGGCCATTACTAGCATTCCCACTATATCCCATCTCTTTGAAACTTCAGAGTTCACCTTGAAGCACAGTTCGCTTACAGTCTGATCAGCTGATATTACAAGGCTAGGAATGATCAGTAATATCATTCCTAGCCTTGTGAATGAAATCAGCATGAATCAAGCTGTTTTGCCTCTGATTATATCCAGACTCCAGGAAGTGGAGGTTTAATTTGATCTGAAAACCTCCCATAAGCCTATACAGTTGGAAGACCCAGTCACAAAGCCAATCAATAGGGACCATTTGGATACTTGCTGTCAGTGTCTAAAAAAAAAAATTGATACCGAGAAAGCTATAACTATGATAAATTTAGGGGCTGCTTCTCTCTGACTAATGTAGGCACTAAAATGCTGCATGAATATCCTACTTTGAAACGTGTCATATTTCTGAGAGGCCAATCAATCTCAGGTCCTCTGCGGACCACATTAAAATACATTTGTCACTGTGCGTTTATGAAATATTGATGGTGTTTTTAGGGGGGATTGTTAGAAGGTAGAGAGGTGGATCAAAAAGTGGGGAGGAGAGCAACTTTAATGAATTATCTTTAGGCTAGAAGAAGAAGAAACAGATTCTGAGGCGTATTGTGTATGAGTATGAAAAACACCAGGTGGGGTGCTGCATGTCTGAAAAAGGTGGTTTGTTGTGTTAGTGACAAAAAAAATGGATTGTGAGAAATTAAGAAGACAATGTACACCAGCTTATCCGATTGAATTGGTCTATTATTTCATTCCTCAGAAGAGGACAGGTGGCTCTGTCCTTCTACATGAGGCATACTTTAACAAATTACATGTTTTTATTCTTATCTGGTTATCTGGTTTGTAAAGCATAAATATTGTACTGCACACCTATTAAACATGTCACTGAATTGCAGGAATCCAGCATTAAAAATACAGAAGGGACAGTTCCAATGTAATAAACATGATCTACCCATAGTTAAGCAATTTTTATTTAGAATTAGCTTTCCATTTATTGTAATATAAATAAAAAGGCTTTTTAGTTATAATTTTGTAATAATTACAGGTTGCAGGTATATTCAAACAGTTTGGAATAAGGCATGGCAGAGATATCTACTACATAAAATACAGTAATCATGAAAATTTAAAAAGCATAGAAAAAACAATAAAGGGGAAGATGCATATTAAAGGCTAGAGTAATGCAAAGATTCAAAACAAACATTACATTTGATAAAGGATAAAAGCTTTCCCCCCCTGAAAAAACATTCAATACACAAGGATCTAGACATGTTGTAGACTGAAAGGCAATAATGAAAATGTTGTTGTTATGTGCCTTCAAGTTGTTTCTGACTTATGGCAACCCTAAGGCGAACCTATCACTGGGGTTTTTTTTTGAGGCTGAGAGTATGTGACTTGCCCAAAGTCACTCAGCAGGTTTTCATGACTGAACAGGGATTTGAACCCTGGTCTCCAGAATCATAGTTCAGCCATCAAACTATGCTGGCTCCCAACAAAAGTATACTTTCATGCAACTTTCACAGCATGTGGATTTCAGAGAACTTCCTATATCTACCTGTGAACATGAAATAAATTATGTTAAGCTCTTCTAAATATGAATAAGATCAATAAGAGAGTTGACCCACAGAGTCTATTGGTGTCATACCTCACCCTCTGGAGTCAGAAGATTCAGATGAAAAGGAGGAAGCAGATTGCCAGGAATCTGCAGCTCCTGAAGCTGGTGGTCTCTCTGAGTCAGAGGAGCTGGGGGTTGAGGTAGAGGGGAGTCCTGTTCCACAGCAGGAGGTTGTGGATACTGAAGACCCATTGCCATCATTCATCAAGTGACAAAGAGACAAAGATTGTGTTGTTCCCAGCAGTTGTTAAGTAAGAGCTGCTGACGCCCCCTCAGTGCCATCAACTAATAACCAGCTGTCATCCATACAGTATATTTTAGGAGGGAGAAAAGGGAGATGAGTTTTGGCAATGTCCAACAACACAGAATTCTTACTTGGGCCAACTTCAAGTGTTTATTCTTGAAAGGATAAATCATTTGCCCTTGACTCAGATAACCTTATATAATCCCATTATTCTCAAGCATATTGTCAGTATTGTCCTATGTTATTGACTTCCACTATCCTCTCTCAGACTTCTGCAAAAATTGTTTTGTACCATATACGTGCTTATAAAGAGTTTACATCTTGTCATTCTTCTGTCATCTAAGGTAGGATCCCAAGATGTCTCCAGTCTAGGCAATGATCAGACCAAAATATGCTTGACAAGGTTGCTTAATGTGATGATACTGTAAGTTACAATACCTTGCCATAGGAATAAACCTAAATGTACGTGGCTAATTCACTTGTGAATCCAGCCTGCATGTGTCATATTCAGCACTGCACAAGAGGAAGCCTTGAACTGAATATCCTCCAACCACACATATAATATTTGATGTGCACTGGGGACTGACACATGTACCTTTGTATGCAAGTGTGCTCTGGCCATGAATTTTGTTTACAACACATAGATTGCCTGTATAGAACCTCTCTCTCTGGCTTTTCTTCACAAACGAAGATTCAGGAAGGACTCATCCCACACTTTCTGATGACTGAAAAGGCCAATCCAAGATAAACAAATCCGGTTGCAGAAAGCACAGCAGGGGGTCTCCTTGGATGATATTTCCAGGTTGTGATTCTTTCTGCGTTGTCATTTCTCTTCAAGGCTTGTTTGGCGTGAGTTCTCAAATAAAGCTGAAACATTGTGGATAGTGCATCTCCATGCCTCCCGATGTGAAGCCAGGGCAGACCATTGTTGGTGATCAATTTGGCCAAGCCTGAGATGTTGTTTCAGGGAATCCTTGTATTGATTTTTTGGAGTGCCCCACTTATGCTGACCCGTGGCGAGTTCACCATAGGGTACTATTTTGGGGAGGCAATTGTCCTCCATCCTAGAAATGTGCCCTGCCTAGCACAGCTGTGTTCTCAATATCATGGCCTCAATGCTGGTGATCCCTGCTTGCTCAAGGACAGCAACATTCATCACATAGTCAGTCCAGTGTATATTTAGGATTGTACATATCACTTAAAAATGTATACAGTGGGTGCTTGGTATCCAGTGGCATTTTATTTTATTTATTTGTGTAATTTGTCTTTGGTTCCAGGACCCCCTGTGGATACCAAAATCTGTGGATGCTCAAGTCCCATTATATACAATCGTGTAGTAAAATGGCATCCCTTATACAAAGTCTATCTATTAAATAATGAGACTGTGTTTCTACCTTTCAGACAAATCAGGGAGAACTGATTGTGAATAATTGTGATGTACGCAGAACACAAACTCAGGGTTCTTCAATAAATCTCTTTATTAGAAGAGAAGCTTGCATAAGGAACAGTTCCAAAGCTGCTACTGAAGTAAATGTAAACTATCCAGAGATAATAAGGCATCAAGCGTGAGAACAGACACGGGGGAGCAAGAGTAGCTGGGGAGCGTGGCCTTGAGTTCCTGGTAGGACTTGCGTTACCATGCCAACCAGGAGGCCTGGCTCATTTCTCTGGCATTCCAAAATCCTGAGAAAATACTAGCTACATGTCAGGGCCTCCATGAATTCCACTCCAATGCCCAGAATTCAGGGATGAGCCTGACATACTGCCCCCCTGAAGATCAACCCTCCCCCTTTCTCAGCCCGGCTTATCGGGAAAGCGGGCATGAAACTTTCGCAATAAGCGTTTGGCATTGACATGCTCAGAAGCAACCCATTCCGCATGGCCCAAAGGCAGGTGTTTCCACTTTACCAAATACTGTAACCCTCCCCGGTGAAGTCTAGAGTCCAGAATCTCAGAAATTTCAAAATGTTGTTCCTGATCCACCAGGATCGGCTGAGGAGCAGGTTCTGGAACCGGGTGGTGTTTGTCCGGAGGGTTCACGGGCTTGAGCAGGCTGGAATGAAACACAGGATGTACATGACGGTATAACTTAGGCAAAGACAGTTCAAAAGCTACAGGATTTACCATCCTAACAACACGAAAAGGCCCAATGTATTTGGCTCCCAACTTCTTAGAGGGTTGGGGACACTTAAGGAATTTGGTGGAACTCACACTTGGACATTTTCGCATACAGATGATTTTCCCCCAACCTGGCAAGCACCTTTTTCACCAGTTTCACATGGGACGTGTAGTCCTCAGAATAAATCAACACATCATCAAGGTATACCAACACCCCTTTGTACAGAAATTCACGTAAAACATCATTAATTAAGTTCTGAAAAATGCCAGGGGCCCCTTTGAGGCCGAAAGGCATGACGAGGAACTCAAAAGCCCCTAGGGGGCAATTAAATGCAGTCTTCCACTCATCCCCCTCCCGAATCCGTACTCTGTAGTAGGCCTCTCGCAGATCCAGCTTCGTGAAAATCTTCCCTTTGGAGAGATGGGCTAATATGTCCTTCATCAAGGGCAGGGGGTACTGGTTGGAGACACTAATCGCGTTTAGCCCTCTGTAATCCTGAATCAAACGAAGCCCGCCATCAGCCTTGCGCCTAAACATCACCGGGGCCCCCACAGGCGAGGTTGAGGGCCTAATGAACCCTCGGGCTAAGTTTTTATCTATGAACTCTCGGAGCGCCTCCATTTCAGCTGGTGTCATGGAATAAATGCGGGGTTTGGGTAGGCTGGACTCCGAGAGTATCTCAATGGCACAGTCAAAAGCCCGGTGGGGTGGCAAAATGTCACATTCCCTCTCCTCAAACACATATTGCCACGCCTTGTACTCCACTGGCAGCCCTTTCAGCTCCCCTTTTACTAAGGCAGTTGTGAAATTCTGCGGCTCATCCACCAGGGGGCCCCCCTCCCCTGGGGATCCACCCCCCGCCCCGTGCTCCTTGATACACAATGGGTCTGTAAAAGTCAGTGTTTCTTTTATCCAGTCTATGGTAGGGTTGTGGTACTTTAGCCAGTTCAGACCCACAACTGCCGCGGGGACTAAACCTGGAGCAATCACAAACTGCAGTTCCTCCTGGTGGTTGCCCATCCTCATGTGCATGGGGCCAGTTATGCGCCGGGCGGGGCCCCCCTTCATCATCCCCCCATCCATCTGAGACAGCCACACAGGCTTGTCCAGCTTGACAGTATCAACGTTCAGTTCACGGACTAAGGAGGGATGCATAAGTACTTGGGTACAACCAGAGTCAATCATTAACATAACTTTGCGGGTGGGGCCCTCCCCTCCAACCCCCACTCGCGCTTTGATAAAGAACGGGCCCTTCACTCCACTCACCACGGCATCCGGGCGCCCTTCCGGATTAGCCCGCCCTCGGGCGCTCAGTAGGGCGGGCTGGGCCCGTTTCCCGCCGGCTCAGCGTCGGAAGAGTAGGACCCACTATCCTCGGGATCATCTGAGGACTCCCCTGCCGCCTGGCCCGCTGCCAGGGCCCTGGCCGTCGCCTTGGTCTTGGGTTTGGAGGGAGTCTTGGCGGACCCGGATCTCCCCTCGCTCCGCGCTGGCTTGGCGGCGGCGGGTTGCTCCCTTGGGCTCCTCTCTGGGCACTCCGCTATGCGGTGTCCGCTCCTCCCACAATGCAGGCACAGCCCCTTTCTCACCCCTCGCTCGCGTTCGGATTCCCCGGTGGTGCCTCCCCCAGAGCGAGCCGACTTGGTCTTCTTCCCGGGACCCCCAGCGGACTTCCCCTCGGTCCCGGCCTGGCGGCGCAACATCTTGATGCTGGCCTCTTTCTCCCACACCGTCCAATTTCGTTCCGTGTCATTGAACTTTCTGGATAAATAGGCACATGGCCTCAAATCCCCGTTTCTGATCAGCATAATGATTGTAGCGTGCATTGGCAAAGTCCAAGGCCGAGATTACATGAGGCCATGCATCCCTGACCTTTTGACTCCACTGGGAGACCGAAACGGGGTCAGAGTTGGGTGATGTACGCAGAACACAAACTCAGGGTTCTTCAATAAATCTCTTTATTAGAAGAGAAGCTTGCATAAGGAACAGTTCCAAAGCTGCTACTGAAGTAAATGTAAACTATCCAGAGATAATAAGGCATCAAGCGTGAGAACAGACACGGGGGAGCAAGAGTAGCTGGGGAGCGTGGCCTTGAGTTCCTGGTAGGACTTGCGTTACCATGCCAACCAGGAGGCCTGGCTCATTTCTCTGGCATTCCAAAATCCTGAGAAAATACTAGCTACATGTCAGGGCCTCCATGAATTCCACTCCAATGCCCAGAATTCAGGGATGAGCCTGACATAAATAGAGTGGTGACCTTGAACATGTCTGAACCTGCATGATAAACATCAACACTCGCAGCCATTCAGTTAATTAATCAGTCGTCGTTTAAAGCAGCCGCGTTGTCTGTTGTGTGCCAGAAAAATGCTAAGTTTAAAAGTCGAGCCATGTGTCAATTTGAATTTTTTAGTAACAATGAACAAAACACCAACAGAATCTTTTCAAATACCTACTGAGGCCTACAGGGAAGGCTGCATGTCTTGTGTACTTGTGTTTGAGTGGCACAAAAGATTCAGAGAAGGATATGAGAATGTGGAAGACGATGAACACCCTGGACAACCTTCCACTTCAAGAACTGAAGAAATTGTGGAAAAAATCAGCCAGAGTGTTTGAGGAGTCTGCCGACTCAGTGTCCGAATGATAGCTGAAGCCGTGAACATTGACAAAGATACTGCATGGAAAATTTTGCATGGGGATCTCAACATGAGAAAAGTTTGGGCCAAGAAGGTCTCTAGGGTTTTCACACCAGAGCAAAAACAGTGCCACAAGGAAATTTGTGCTGAAATTCTGCAGCAACTTGAGGCAGACCCAAACCTTTTTCGAAAAGCATTCACTTGTGATGAAACCTGGATCTTCCAGTATGATTCTGAGACAAAATGACAGTCAATGCACTGGAAAATACCATCATCACCAAGAATGAAAAAGCACATCAAAGCAAATACACGTTCAAAGCCATGCTCATTGTTGTTGTTTTTAACATCAAGGGTGTAATTTTGGCAGAATGGGTTCCAGAAGGCAGAACAGTGAGCCAGCATTATTATAAGGAAGTTTTGACAAAACTGAGAGAAAAAGTCAGAAAAAATAAAGCCAGGACTGTGGGAGAATGGTTTCATTCTTCATCAAGAACATGCACCTTCTCACACAGCACTTTCTGCAAAGCAGTTTTTGGCCAATAAACACATTACTACACTTTAACATCCTCCATATTCACCAGATTTGGCACCATGCAACTTTTTTCTTTTCCCTAAAGTGAAATCAGTGCTTGAAGGAACACGTTTTGAGTCAATTGATGCAGTAAAGAAGAAAATGGCAGATATGTTGAAACAGCTAGCAGAAACTGATCTGCTCCATGCCTTTGACCATTGGAAAACAAGGCTGCATTGGTGTGTGAGCATGAACAGGGAGTATATTGAAGTGGACAAGAATTAGAATTGTAATACATATAAATAAAGATGGGTTATTGTATCAGTCTTATTATTCAAAATACAGACCTCGTATAAAATGGCAAAATCAAGTTTTGCTTTTTCGATGAATTCATATTCATATATGAATGGATATTTTCAACTTGTGGATGGTGGCGTCCCTGGATACAGAATATTTTGGATACAGAGGGCCAACTGTACATCTAGGTCTTGATTCACACTCAGTCCTCTATGTACATTCCACATCAGAAGTAGAGCACACAGGCTGGAATACTGTCTGTTAGTCCCAACAACAATACAATTGAATCACTTCTTGGGTGATGAGTAAACATAGATAAATGCTTGGGATGACATTTAAAGCCCTAAACAACTTGGGATCATAATACTTATGGAGCGGCTCTCTCTATATGTGTCTGCCCAAAGGCTGATGTCTGTTAGGGGTGTGTATGGTCCTTCTGTGTTCCACCAGTGAGGTCAATACACTGTGTTAAGACATGAGAGAGGCCGTTCTCAGCCGTGGCACCCCAATTGTGGAATGCCCTCCCCTTGGAGGCCTGATTGGTGCCAACATTCATGTCATTTAAGCACTAAGTGAAAACTTGGCTTTGGGTCTCATTAACTCATCTCAAATACTGATGTAGAAAGTTTTAAAATGTTTTTAATCTTTTTAATCTGTTTTAATTCATTATTATGTTTAATGTGTTTTAGCTTATTTAAGTTTTTTATTGTTTTAAACTGTTATTTTAATGCTGTTTGTGAACCACCCAGAGATCCTTTTTTATATAGAATGGGGTAGAAATATTTTCATTAGTAAAAAAATAAATAATAGGAAAATCCAACTGATCCAATTATTCCACTCTGCTTGAAATTAACAACAGAATTTAAGCCACATACTATAGTAGTGTATGTTCCAGTTTGTAGAACATACACAAAAATGTGAAACTGAACTGGTCCGTGCTAACTGCACACTCCAGCAAGCCTGCAGAGTCCCAAGCTAAGTGTTTTCATCTTATCAGAGGAGCCACTTGGTATACAGCCAAACACACAGTATGGGAATGTGCCAATTCCAGATCTGAATGTTACAGCCAGAACCTCATTTTTATTCCTTTCCTCCTACTTTATACAGTCATTTATCTATCAAACTGATAGAGATAAAAATAGACCCAACACAAGGCAGGAAAGCCAGTTGCCAAATTCATTGTGCACAGAGAG
The DNA here is from genome assembly GCA_030847615.1 of Gambelia wislizenii. NCBI lineage: Eukaryota > Metazoa > Chordata > Lepidosauria > Squamata > Crotaphytidae > Gambelia > Gambelia wislizenii. Next base: position 42,246,497 of record JAUMIR010000004.1, read on the forward strand.
GTTCATTATGCCATCTATGATAAGGCTCTCCAGTCAGCATTTCCAAAGGCTCTGTATTTACATTCCTAAGCACTTTGCAAATAGCTACTCCATGCACAGAGGATTGGCAGCTTAGTTGTCAGCAAAAGGCCTTCACAATTTTGGAACATGGTCTGTTTGGAGCGGAGCCAGAACTAGGTTTGGCAACATTCACAGCCACACATTAGGCATTTTCTACTCAGTTGATTGTTTGATTCAACTTGTTCCTCTCAGCCAGCAATTGCAGCAGCAGCAACAGTAGTTGTGCACTTCCGAACATGAAACAAATAACCTCCCCACCACAAAATAAAAAAGAACTCTTGCTCCAAATGGAGCAAATAAATGCACAAAAGGGACTTGCAAATAACGATAGGAGTGAAGGATAGAGAAAGAGAAACAAAGTCAGAGAGAAGAGTTCTTTCACTATCACCACTAGGGTTGCCACACTGAAAGCCAGAGAACAGCCATAAACCCTTAACACTGCAATTCTATGCATGTCTACTAAAAGTAAGCTCTGTTGCATTCAGAGGGACTTACTCCCAGTATGGAGATTATCAGACATGGGGGAATGCACCAAAAAACTGTATTCCCAACAGCATTATAAGATCGCTACAAGAACAGAAAGGGCGGCCTTACCAGATGCCCACGTCCTTATGCCGTTCAGGGGTCATAGTGCTGCCCTGGATGAGGCTTCCCCTTTTTATTGATGGAGACAAGCCACTAATAAAAAGGGACACCTTACGGATATGCTACGCTGCTGGAATGCTGGAGGACAACATTATCTGATAATCTTGCCCCTTCCTGTTCTCGTTGTGATATTGTGGTGGTGGGACAGAGGCAAGGACCTCTACAGATGATCATTCTAAGGGCTCTAATGGGCTCATAAAGGGAGATACGGCCCTTCAAACAACCTGGACCCAAGCTGTATATAGCTCGCATACTGTGGAATGCATTATGATTGCTCCCCTCCACTGTGGTCTTGACTTTGAGAAAACACTGAAACATTTTCTTTAACCTAGCATTTTCAATTATTTACAGAGTGCAATTATTTTATTGTTTTGATGCTGTTGTTTTTATATTTTAACTAGCTATACACGGTGTAACATACACCGTTATCTGCATATATAAAACGTGTCGGTATGATTCTATGTTTCCATTCCCATTCTGCTGATTTGCCACTTAGGAAACATGTCAAGAGTACAATCATTTGACGCATTAATATATAACCTTTCAAATGAATTATGATGGCTAATTTGATGCTGAGAGTCCCTTCGCCACTGCTGTGCAACTGCGCATACACATAACACAATGGTAGACACACACATGCCACACACACATGCCACACACACTAGGATGTGAAAGCCCCACCATCACCATGCAACTGCATGTACACATACACATACCACGCAACACACACACCATGAGTGCCAGGACATGATAGCCTCTCCACTGCCACCATGTAACCACATGTACACACACACCATGTGCACCAGGACATGAGAGCTCCTTTGCCACTGCCATGCAATCACACATACACACACAAACACCACACTAAACACATACACACACTATGCTGCACACATACACATACCATGCGCAGCAGGATGGAAGAGCCCCTCCACCACCAGCATGCAACCGTGCATACACACACCACACTACACACACACCATGCATGTCAGGATGCGGGAGCCCCTCTGCCGCCACCATGCAATTGCACAAACACCCCATGCTACACACACACACACCCTACACCACACACACACGGCAGGATGCGATATCCCTCCACTGCCATGTTTAGAAAGGACCTGAAGTTCTTCACATGTTTCCACCCCAAGACCTAAGAGGAAGGAACTGCTACAGATAGCAGAAAAGCTACAGAGAGCACCCAGGGCCCAAGGGGCCCAAGGGGACAGGCAGCACAGAAAGGCCCCAGGCAGCACAAAAGGGCTCCACGCAGCACAGAAAGGACCCAGGCGCCTTTGAAAGGCCACAGGCAACATCTATGCGTTTATTTTGTCAAAAAGATTAAAAGTGATCCTAACTGATATAATACATTCTGACCAGAACGGTTTTTTACCCGGAAGAAACCTATCAACAAATATTAGGACAATTATAGATGTTTTGGAATATTATGAGAAGAACAATGGAAAAAAAGCGGCCATAATATTTGCAGACGCTGAAAAGGCGTTTGATAACGTCAGGTGGCCTTTCTTAATAACAGTATTAAGGGAAGTTGGTTTTGGATCAATCCTTCATAACAAGTAATGTGGAAAAAATTTACGAAGATCAAAAGGCTAGAGTGATAATAAATGGCGAGAGGACCCCCACGATATCAATTCAAAAAGGAACTAGACAGGGATGTCCTCTCTCACCGCTATTATTTATTCTGGTGTTGGAGATCTTAATGGAAACCATTAGAAGAGAGAAATCTATCCAAGGTCTGAAGATAAAAAATCAGGAGTATAAAGTCAAAGTTTTCGCCGATGATCTGGCCATAATAACAGAGGATCCACTTGAAAAGATAAACATACTAATGGAAACTATTTTGGAATTTGGGAAATATTCAGGATTTAAAATTAATAAAGAGAAAACAATAATCTTAACAAAGAATCTCCCTAGAAAGGAAGAGGACAAATTAAGAATAATTTCGGGATGTAAAATTGAAAAAAAAGTGAAATATCTGGGAATCTGGATTTCTAAAAAGAATTTGGATCTTTATGACAATAATTATAAAAAAATGTGGAAATCTATTAAGGATGATCTAGGAAAATGGAACAAGTTGAATCTGACTTTACTGGGCAGGATAGCGACCATTAAAATGATGGTTCTCCCGAAAATGATTTTTTTGTTTCAGAATCTTCCAATTCTAACAAATGAGAAGCCGTTCAAAATATGGAAAAAAGATCTATCCAATTTTTTTTTATTATTATTATTTTTTTTTTGGAGTAGAAGACGCCCTAGAATAAAATGGCAAACACTATTGGAAAGACCTGTAAGAGGAGGAGTGGCACTACCAGAGTTAAGATTATATTATAAAGCTTGTAGCTTGACCTGGATGTGTGATGGATCCAATTAAAAGATACTAGGTTGTTGACATTGGAAGGCATGGGATTAAGATTAGGATGGCATGCCTATATTCAATATGACAAAGCGAAAGTGCACAAAGACTTTAATACTCCTATTATAAGAAAGGCACTTTTGAAAAATTGGCAAAAAATCAAAGAATGACATTACAATAAACTTCCAAGATGGTTATCTCCCCAGGAAGCATTTCTGGTTAGGTGGGAAGGGAAAGAAAGATGGATGTTATACAAGGATCTATGTATGAAGAACGAATCTGGTGCAATTTCATTCAAGACAAAAGATAAACTGATAGAGGAGGGGTGGAAAATTAATTGGTTTACCTACCAACAATTATTCAACAGATACAAGCAGGATGTAAAAGAATATGAAATTGCGAAGGAAGACTCTGCTTTGGATAAAATAATTAATGGAGAGCATAAAAAGAAAATTGCCAAACTTTATAACCTCTTTTTAGAGGAAGAATTAGAATCAGAAATAGTGAAGGATACAATGATCAAGTGGGCCAAAGATATAGGGGAAATTATAACATTGGAGGAATGGGAATTAGCTTGGAGAAATACAAAAGATTTTACAGTATGTCAAACTCTGAAGGAAAACTACCTGAAAATAAGCAACAGATGGTATCTCATGCCTTTAAAACTAAATAAAATATTTGGAACTAAAGATAAAATGTGCTGGAAATGTAATAAAGAAGTGGGATCATTACTACACATGTGGTGGAATTGCCCAGAGATCAAGAAATATTGGCTTAAGATTCACAAACTAATTAAAAAAATATTTAATATACAATATGCATTCAATCCTAAATTATACTTACTAAACATTACTTCAATACTAGAGAAAAGAGATGAAAAAAAATATTGGAGGATATTACTATATCTCGTCACAGCAGCAAGACTGAATTTGGCATCTAAATGGAAAATTAAAGAATCCCCTCAAATTGAAGATTGGCTGATTAGAGCTGCAGAGATGAAAGATAATGATAAATTATCACAATTACTAAGGAATAAAGATACAGAAGTGGTGGATAAGGAATGGGCTCTTATATCGGCTTATTTAAGAGGAAGATGGAATACAAATATAGAAATTTAAAGGCCCATTTTGAGATTAAGGGAAGTAATCTGATATAAGAGATATACAGTTAAAGAGATGGAAAGCTGTTTGAGAGGAAATATTTAAGAGTAGAGACGAATATTCAAGAGTAGAGGGAATATGTAAGAGTAGAGATATGCCTTTGATAGAACATGGAAAAAAACTTCTTTTTTTGGTGCTCTTATTCTGGTTGTTTAATAATGAAGTGTATGAGTATACGTATAACAAAAATTCTTTGATTGACTTTACAGAGGGAGTCAATATTTTAAATATAAATATTTGTATGGTTGTAAAAATTATTTTTAAAAAAGAAAGAAAGAAAAGAAAGGCCCCAGGCAACACAGAAAGCTAGGACAGGAGGAAAAAGAAGAAAGAAGAGGGTGGGGGACACATAGAAAACAGCATTATTTTTTCCCATGTATGCATATTAAGATAGGAAGGGAAGCTGGCTGAGTATTTTGTTATTGCAGCTCAACAGGCAAAAATGTGGCAGTAGGCCAAGGAGGTGGTACTGAAAAACACCATCAAGCTGCTGATTGGCTGGCCAACAGAACACTATGATTGGTTGGGTTTGTTTCCCAAGTGGCCAATCAGCACACTGGGAATGGCAACATACCCAAGAGAATTTAGATGATAGATAGATAGATAGATAGATAGATTTTTTTTTTGTTTTACTTCTAATGCCTAACAGCATTAATTTGCTGTTACTGTTATGTTTTGAGTGTAGTATGCACATTAGCAAAAATTGGTATAAAAATATTTTAAAATAAATAAACAAAATATAGGTGTTCTCTAGTCTTTCTATTCTAACTTTTCAAAATAAAGAAAGAAACAAATGTGGGGAAGAGTAATCAACACTAATAACAAAAATATTGTTCTGTCCTATACGCTGTAATTCAATAGCATTCAATAGCAAATTGTAGTAGAAAAGGTAGGGTAAGATCTTGTTTCCTTAAATCTGTGTGGCTTTTTAAACTAAAACCATACTTTTGAGGGAAACTATTTTTTATTCTGCCTTATATACAAAAAAAAAATATCCTTAGTGTAAACCTAATCACTAAAAATGTGGAACATTGCAGAGCTGCTGATAAACATGGCTTCCAGCCAAGAATTATTGACAGAAATTATCTTGGAAATCATTTTACATAAATACACTTGAAACAACTATAAACTGCTCTCCTGAAATTCAAAGACTTGGGCGGCAGGGGGGGGGCTGAAAATTTTGATTGACTGAAAATGCAAATACATCAACCCTTCCCACAAAAACAGCTTTTTCCCCTCACCAAAGATTTGTAAAAATGTATGTCTTTTCCTAATAAATACGCTGTTTTCTATCTCATCACATTCTGCAAGTCCCCCTTTTAAAATTTTATGACACACTAAGGGTCAGCCATGCAGCAATGATGTTTGCTTTGCATATATTAACATAATCGTACTTTTTTCCAAGCCCTCCCCCCCCACTGCAAATTGAACAACAGAAATATTTGTAACTGTCTGTATGTTACTGACAGTATTACCACACTTGTTCCAAAGATGCTTAGGATCCATGGCTGTTGAAATGGAAATAGTAAACACTTGTATCTTCCAGAGAAGCCCTAACTGAGGCATGCAATTTTTTTCTTACTATTGCTTCCTAAGTAGGAATGGAGTGGGAAATCCTTTCAGTTGCTATTTTAATGCAAAACTATATAATTCACATTTTCCAAATCAAGACACAGACTGAAAAGTTGCTATCCTTTGATATTTGCATTTCTCTGAATTTTGTGGTGCAGTCAAAAATGCCTGCAAGAATTTTAGAGAAAGGTGAGCAGAAAAAAATACTTATATTTAGAAAAAGTGCACAAAATGCATTATATTAGACTTTGCACACAATATGCAGAGTAGGCGAAATGTGCATGAAAATGCACATTAAAAAAAAGAAAAAGAAACACCTCAAATTGTTTCATAAGCATACCTTCCAACACTCCTGATTTGACAATAACAGCCAAATAATTAATCCTCTGTTGTCCCAGTTTTTCAGGTGCTTTAAAAATGTCCCTATTCCTTGTACTTTCCTTCTGGCCTTCCTGCAATGTAAGCTCAAAGTGCAAAAGTAGTTTGCACTAAAAGTAATCTTCCCCCCGCCAGTAGAGGGGAAAGGAGAGGGAGGGGCAGAATCTTGCCCTTCTCAGTAGGCACAGGCAAAAAAAAATATGGCTGCAGCCTCTCCTAGCTTGTGTGTTCTTCCTTATTAAAAAATTCACCATCTTTTCAACATTTTAACTTTGCTTGGTCACATGTGTCCCGCTTTTTCTCTGAAAAGTGTTGGAGGGTTTGCAGAACTGTTTAGTTTATAAAAACTATTTCTTGTTGCTTTCTAACAATGGAAAGAAATAATCCCTTCCTCATACCACAAAGACTTTTCATTTGGCCCTTCGGGAGAATGACAACAATTTGGGTGACGTGAAAAGTCTAACTGATATTCAGTTTCCAAACCAGTATGCATATGAGAGGCATTACATTTTTTCCTCCCAGAATTCTTTCTGTTTCTCCTTCCCTATGGGATAGTTTGTCTGGTGTCTAGAATGGTGGCATACAGAAGGCCTTGGTGCTTAACTCTCAGGCCACTGCCTCTTTGTCTTGGTCTCAGGTCTCTGCCAGAAAGTTACCAGGCCAAGGTCTATTTGCAAAGCACAGATCTACAAAGAAATCACCATGAGGTAACTGGTGTGGAGGGAATGCTCTCATAGTGGGAGAGAAATATTTGTGGGGAGCTCTCGCCTGGAAATATTTTGTTATGGGAGTTTGGGAGTTTATATTTAGCATTTCAAGGTTAGAAGCAGTGCTTGAAGTCTTTCTAACACTAGCTGTTTATCCTAAGAAAACAGGAGAAAAGTCAGATAATCCCCCTTTTGAAATCTAAGGACTAGACAATTTTTCTGAAAACATAGGAAGCTAGATGCTTAGGACATTGGCTGGAAGCAAAAAGGAACACATTGGATCCAATATCAGTGGCATCTGGAGCAATGGAGGAGAAAAAAAGGTCATTTGTAGAACAATTAGAAGTAATGTTCCAGCCTTGGGGGTCTTCCTCAGGGCACAGAGAAACTAGGACACAGCCTGACTCAGTGACATCCTGTTCCTCTGTAGCCTAAGGAAGGTCCTGGAGGCAAAATGTTAGGTTAATTCTCTTGTTTTGCCAAACAAATTGACCTTTCCTTTACTAATGTGTTATTTTTGAACTTGGAAGATGCCAATTCAAAGTCTTAAAATTTGCCATTTGAGTTATCTGTACAGATCATTGGCAAGAGGTAGTGCACACATTCTACAATTTTTCACATTGAGCACAGAATTTAAGTTTCCATTGTAATCTGTACAGCACTAGTGGGCTCTGGCTTGTACTAAGTAGCAATGACTCAAGTACTGTATACTATTGCACTATCCCTCTTTCCACACTCTCTTTATAAACAATTCTACCTACTTTATATCTGGTGCAGAGGTCTTGTAGTATAAGAAAGTCACACCTTGGTCAGAAAGGCAGAATGACTTCTCTTTTTTAGCGTGAGTTTATTGTCACTTGGAAGTGTCTAAAGAAACAGAGGATATATAATATGATGATGTGCACATCCTTTATGAATGGGACCCTTGTGGCTCCATGTCAGGAATGAATCTGAAGCAATGACAGACAACTCATAAAAAGCCCTTCTTGAGACACTGAAAGACTCCCTCAAAGAGCTACCTTGGAAGACTGGGCTCTAGAGACTTACAGAATAACGAGTCCTTCCAAGACAGCTGAAGGTTCTTTGTGATAAGCAGCATTTATGATCACCGTTATACCCTGAAGGAGTCAGTTTTGGGATATGCACTGGCAAAGATTAATAACTCCTAGCAAAGGGTGATAACTGGTACATATGGGCCAAGAGCTGGGTTTATGAAGCTTTGTCAAGGTACTGTCTCCTTCATTTGGTTAGCAACATCTAGCTCCTTATTGATGCATTGTATGTTAGGATTATTACTTGCCCTGGCTTCCTTGTATTGAGTGAAGAAACTACTTCCATCTTTGTAATAGCTCTGGTGGGTTACCTAGGTGGCTGTTCAGTAGCAATGCATATCTTTAACTATTTTGTCTTTTCAATCAAGGATCATCAATTTCTGTAGTTTTCTCTCACTTCAAGCAAAAACACATATTTCCATAGTTTTCACCTGGTATTTGCACATCATGTCATGTTTTCAGGGAATTATTCTGTACAGAAACCTATATGGGTTTTTATGTAAAACCCATGACTTTTGCACAACAACTCCCTACTATGTGTTTCTGGAAACAATGTTTTTTGAGGGAAAATGTACCTTTTCTGCACCAAAATGTGTTTTTTTTAGAAACAGTGTTTTTTGTCCAAAACATGTGGGTCTGGCACAGGTACACAAATAAAAAGAAATGCTATGTGTATTTCTGCGCATAATAATTTCCCAAAACATTTTGGAATGTGCAAATAACACATAAAAGCTGTGCAAAATTTTTGCCTGTGGTATTCTTCTCAAACATGTTTGCTGAGTATCATAAAACCCATTTTTGGTTGAGTGTGAGCCAGCATGGTGTAGTGGTTTGAACATTGGACTGTGGATTTTATCACATGAGCCTTTTAAAGCAGAATTAAAGCTGGATAATAACACCTTTGGTGATACTTATCACATGACGTCACCTCCAAATCGTTGCTGCTGTGTCTCCAAAGCATGGTTAGAGTGTCCCTTGTCATTGACGAGGAACATCCCTCAATAAGATCCCTATCACACTGCTGTGCCATGAATCTTCAGGTGTAATAAATTTCTCCAGCTGCAATCCCAAGATTGGGCAGAGATTGGTCTCAGTCTCCTCCTCTCTCCCCCTCCCCCTCCCTCCTGCTATCTCCATACAGGCTGGTTTTCTTTTCTTTTCCCCCCCACTTTCTTTCCTTTTCTTTTTCCTTTGTTTCACTAATTGCCATAATTGCTGAACTGCATTACAACTAAAAATAAAAAAAAAACACAAAAGGCATGCTGGCTAGGACAATAGGGCAGGGAAGTGGATTAAGGGAGAGTCTGGAAGAGAGTGAGAGATTGTCAGTGGCTGAAACAGCCCCAGGTGCTCTGTTGAAGGGACATGTGATACTGAGGGCTACCAAACCGGTTTCTATCCATTCACTTTTGCAAACGCGATTGCAGTGACAACGGGGCTCATGTGATAATGTCCTATGACTCTGGAGACAGGATTCAAATCCCTGCTCAGCCATGGAAACCTGCTGAGTGACTTTGAGCAAGTTCCACTCTCTCAGCTTCAGAGGAAGGTAAAGGGAAACCATCTTTGAACAAACCTTGCCAAGAAAACTCCATGATAGGTTTGCCTCAGGGTCAGAAACAAGTTGAAGGCAAACAACTCTTTTCCTCCCTACTGTCCAGAGGAGAGTCATAGGTCTTTTTGATTTTGGTGACTATGATTTCACCTTGAACAGCTACATCCTGTTGAATCCTGGGGTTTGTAGTTTGGTCAGAGCTTGCTGGCTGAGAATTCTAAATAACCTTCCCTTTAACTGCAGATCCCAGCGTTCCATAGGATAGAATGATGGCAGTTAAAGTGGAATCATGGTGCTATAATTGTGTACTGTGAAAGGGCTACTGGATTTTGCCTTAATTTGGGCCTCTCTTTAGATTGGGCATCCTGTACTGGCTCCATAATCAGCCACTTCTGTCCTGTCCTGTTAAAATAACATCATACTATATTCCATGGTCCTCACTAACTTCACTATTGACCCTAACTACATATGTAGGAGATAACAGGTTTTGTGCACTAGGGACCACAGTTAGGGTTGACACTTATGCAGGCATCACCAAAGAGGACAAAAAGGTATAAAATTTGCATATGCTAATTTATATGGGTGGATGCAAATCTAGAAATAATTTCTATCATTTAAATAGCAATAAACACATCCCATACAGGAGGGAAGACTATAATCAGGTGCCCTGTGTGCCTGCTCTGTCTTGTTCTCTAGATGCTTTGTTGCTGTGTGCCTTCAAGTCGTTTCTGACTTATGGCAACCCTAAGGCTTTTCTGAGGCTGACAGTGTGTGACTTGACCAAGGTCACCCAGTGGGTTTTCATGATTGAGTGGACATACAAACCCTGGTCTCTAGAGTCATAGTCCAACACTCAAACCACTGTGCCACACTCGCTCCTCTCTAGATGCTGCTGATGGGCAACTTCGAGGCGCCTGGGTTTTTTCTTCTTAGCATTCTTTACCTTTAAACTGAATTTGAATTGACCAGGACTTCCAAGACATCTTCAAGTATGTAAAGAAGGATACATGGACACCGTTTTGCACTTTGAATATGACAACCACATCCCTATGCATATTTATTAGGAGCAAGGTTATAAGGGACTTTTCTTATGGCATCATGAAAACTATGTTCTCTGCTACTTGCCTGTCCCTGATTTAATTTCCAATCCAAAAGATGTGTTCCTCTTTAATGGCAAATTGGTGCATGAAAAGTTGATTAATTTTGACAACAGTGCTACAGAGGAGCAATGGTGGAAACGGCCCTTGGGCTGATCATCTCTTGGTGGTGGGAACTTTTTAGATCACATCACTTTCATATTTAAAAGTGGGGGGTTCTCTTTTTTGTAGATCATTTGGTTAAAGCTGAATTTACAAAGATACTCATCAGCCTGGAGGTTTTCATACAGTCAGGGGGAACATCATAACATATTAGAGTGGGCTGTGGGATTCCAGAGTGGTGTTAGATTCACCCTTAAATGCAGAGCAAATGCTTGTGACAATTACAGTGTTGAAAGACTATAGCAAAGGCAGAGTCAGAATGTTTCCATTGTCAAGAGGTATTTTAAAACCATACCGTTCTCAGCTAGACCTTGGAAAAGTAACTTTTGGGACTGTGACTCCTATAATTCTCCTGCCAGTATGGTCACAGGCCATTATGTCTGCCAGATTCTGGCCAGATGTAATGTGACCAGTAGCAGAGTATGAATCTCTGCCAGCATACTTATGCTGTTGCTGAGAGGACAAGACTGCTCCTTCTTTACTGGGTGCACAAGGACTCCTGGATACCATTCCAACCCCTCCATGGGGGGGGTCACCCCAGTGCTGTCTGACTGCCCTTGAACACATGGCAACAAAAGAAGCACCTGTTTCCCCAGACAAAGGTCAAGGCCTGCTGCTTCTCTCCTGGGTGCACAAGAGGACACTCACTGATTGACTCGCACATCCAATCATGCAACATCTTCAAAAGCACTGTTGCTGTCAGAATCAGTGGATTACAGCCATGTAAGCCACCAACAGGATTTTGGTCTCTGGGTTGTCATCCAAACACGCAAGCCTTCCAAGTTCTGTCCTCTCAGCCACACATAAGCTGTGTCAGGGCCTTTTCATAGAAACACACTCACAAGCCAAAGATTTCTCACATAGTTTATTCCCCATAGAGAATGCACCAGAATTCCCTGACAAATATGCCTGTTTCATGCACATGGTTACGAACACATTTGTTGTGTTCACACATGTACAGCCCAAAATATAAGTGTTGGAGTGGTCTAAAGGAGGTTTAAAAAATGACATGTGTTTTGCAAGTAGAGGGGAAGAACAAGGAGGAAGAATCTGTATACCAGACTACTGAATGGCAACATTTTCTATTTGCCAACTGGATTAAATAAGCATACAAGTGAAGGAGGCAATTCCAGGAGGCTTAAATGTATTCATCTATAAAATAAAGGATGGGGACCAGTGTGGTGCAGTGGTTTGAGCATTAGACTTTGACTCTGGAGACCAGGGTTCGAATCCCTGCTTGGTCATGGGAACACACGGGTGACCTTCGGCAAGTAATGCTCTCTCAGCCTCAGAGGAAGGCAAAGACAAACCCCCTCTGAAGAAATCCTGCAGAGAAAATCCCATGGTAGGTTCACCCTAGGGTCGCCATAAGTCAGAAATGACTTGAAGGCATAGAACAACAGCAACATAAAATGGAGCACATTAATACCTCTCCATCTCACAAACTTGTTATTTTTGGTTGTCTAATGTTTGGTCATCCCATCAAAAGTACAAAGCTCTATAAGAACTCTTGTGGTTAAAATGTGTCACATCCAGTGTTTTCTTTCTTAAAACATTGCTTTGCCACATGGATAACATTTCAAAAGGTACTTGTTTTCAGGGTTGGTTTTGTCATCCAGCCTCAGGAGAAAAAGAAACATTTTACATAGGATAATTATACTGAAATGAAAATGTCAGAGGAACTATAATGCAACAGAGAAATGATTCATTTATGGCCAATTCTCAGGCTTTTCCATACAATCACTTAATGAACAATAAATGCATTGTTGTTACTCATTTGTTGTCTTCCCTTTAAACAGGGGAGGCTACTGTTGTAATGCTACAGTGCATTCACAGTCCAGTTCTGTGTGCCTGCAGGGAAAAACACCATGGCCTGGAGACAAGCAATACATCTCATGAGACCCACCTCAAGTCTCATGAGAGGAGGACCTCTCGCTAGAGGTCTTGATCACACATTATCTTCTAATCTCTCATGAGACTATATAGACCTGTCTTATGTTCTGGCTAGTCTTGAGCTGGCTAGGCAACAGAGGGAATTGACTTGTGTTGGTGTGTGAAAAACCTAGCAACCATATTCCCATGTGATGTTTACATTCTATTAACACATAGCACTAGGCATCATATTATTCTTCTGCTGAGCACTGAAAACAAGTATGCTTCATTTAGATTTAAAATAAATCTTGTTTATTTGTTTGTATATTTGTATAACCTTGCCAAGTAAACCCTATGATAGGTTCACCTTAGGGTTGCCGTAAGTTGGAAACTACCTGAAGGCACACACCACCAACAACAACTATAGCCTTCCTTCAATGAGCTCAGGATGGCATATACACACAACTACTCCGTTTTAATGTCACATTTTGCCTTTTTGATGTTTATCTGGTGACACAGTCCACACTAGGCACTATGGAACTGCAGAGGATCAGAGTGTAGATATGGGAAGTGGTTTCACTGTCCAACACCAGAAAAAGCAACATCTGTTTCCATCCAGTTTGATGCCAAAGGTATGCATAGAAAGCCATACAAACAAAATACCTGGTAGAAAATATTACATAGGAATGCCCTGCCTCCCTCCCCAAAAAAATGCCTTTATTGAGATCATCCCCTTTCCAGCAAACCAATATAGTTGCCCTTCAGTTGTCATGTTCAACAATACCTCACAATAAGTACATAAACACACAGGAATGGCATGTAGAATCTAACTGATCCTATAGTGTTGTGGTTTTTTTAAGAATGCATGTGATTAACATACATATTTATTTTATTTATTGAATTGATATCCTGCCTTTCTCCCAAAATGGGATTCATATTACATACAAGCCTCAAGTCTTGAAAATCCCAAATTCATCAGTTGACATTTCTGGATTTGTGGACAAGGAATTCTGGCAGAATTAATACAACAGAAAATAGGCTGTTTGGCTACAGTAGCGGGGGTGGGGTGGGGTGTATGTATAGCCAATGGTGAGGAACGCATAGAGCTGAAGTTCCACATTGGGGAAGTATAGTGAGTTGGGCCTCTGCCACGAGGGAGATGGGTTTTAGAGTCCTTGTTGGCATTATGGTCAAACATGAACAGCTGCCTGATACTACAGAAAATGTTGATTTGTATTAGTGATCTCTTATGATACTTTTTGCACTAGTTTGGCAGTTTGAGGCTGGGAAAAGATATGAAAGCTGAGAATGGACTGGGGGGGGATTAATTTTCCTGTGTTGCTAGCCTGCTTGCATAACTATTATGGGGGAAGACATTTTACACTTGTGCATCTTGATTTTCTTTAGTATATAATATATAACCCCTTGGAGTCCATCTTCCATCAGCCTCACCAACAGGGGTACATCACAGCCCACCTGCCCCATATACCAATGATGATGAATTTAATTGCTGGCCAGGGATAGTCTGGATAGAATTAGTGTTTAGGGGCCCGGTTCTATCACTGGCTATGAGGGGATGCTGGAGCCCATCACTAAAAGGGCTGGAATGCTTCTTTGCTATGCACCATCTCCTGCATCGTTTACCACCAATAAAGTTATCTTATAGCAGTAATGTGTGTCAGTGTTCAGCACCAAACAAACTATTGAGGAGGCCTGGAACTATACTCAGTTCTTGAACAGAACAGGCGGTGGAGGCATACAATTCTCACCACAGAGCTAAGATATTGTTCTACAAGGTATGTGGCAACATATCCAGCCTTCTCCAGGACTTACAAGGTGAATTCAAATCAAGGGCCAAGACTAACACTCCACTCTATGAATCACATGGGCAAAAGAAGTTATACCTAATCTGAAGCAGGAAATGAACCCTAATGGCTAGACCAGCCTGCCTCTAGATCAGTTTCTCTATCAATGGGTAATTACACGGTGCAAAATCAATGTTGCATTTCAATCCAGGACAAAACCCAATATGCTGTTTGCTTTAGTTTCAAACCATTCTGTCTTGTGCAGTTTTGCAGGGCAAACCAACTTAAACGTGAATAGCTCCTCAATGTGCACAAGATCCTCCCAGAGGCAGTTCCAGTGTTTTCTTTATGCATGTGGTCTGAACAAGAATAGGGCAGGTAAGCAAGATGAAAATCAAGGCAAAGGAACTACTCAAGCCATCGCTGAGGTCCCCATAAATATTCCCTATGGAACTCATTACACATTTGAGCAAACATTACCTTCACTCACACAGCTAAATTTCCTGTTTGCTTGGCTGATCAATTCCTCATCAAATTTTAATGTGGGGTTCAGGCCGTTTGTGGCGTTTTAATTAGGCCTAAGACTGCACAGTGTCGGAGACAGAGCTAAGAACCATCTAAATTCCCTCTGCCTATATATTAAAGGGAGAGACTGAAAAGGACAGGGGGCTTTGGAGGAAGGGAGAGGCTATGCACTAATTAGTTTTTGTTACTAGGTTAAGCCTGCTCTCTAGTGGTCACATCACAAAGAGAACATAAACATGCCAAAAAAAAGTATAGAAATAGAAGGATTTTTAAAAAGACATCACACTCACCCATCAAATAAAAGGCAACCTTGCAAATTCCACATAGACTCACCCTTGCGCCTGCAATTTACCTGCAATTTGACTTCTGACATAAGTTCTCTCTACTGATTTCTTTACCGTACCTTCAGTTGGTGTCTTGTATTGTTTCCCTCAGACTGGATATAACCGCAGAAGAAAAACATTAATGATGACTGCATGCCGATGCTAAATCTCTTCATAGGTATTTTGCTGCACCATCAATAAGCGATGCGAAGTATGCCAGTAAAGCAAATGCATAGCTTCTCACCTTGAAGCCCTAATGAATCAACCATGAAACAATAATCTGCATTTGTGGATCATGTGTTTTGTAACACACAATGTCATTGATCCCTATTGTGCCAGATTTCCCCCCATTCAGTTTAATCATGTTCTTCCCCAATCCCTGGATCCTAATGTGTATGTGTGTGTGCACATACACATACATGCACACACATTTCATCATTGTTTTTGATTGAGTATTGATAACATGCAAATCGGTCCTGTCAGTTTTGGTACTGGCCTAAATACCCATCTGAACTTAGAAAGCTAAGCAGGATCAGCTCTGGCTAGTACTTGGATGGTAGACTGCCAATGAATACCAGGTACTGTAGGTTATATTCAGAGGAAGAAACTGGCAAAACCACTCTGAATATTCCTAGCCTAAGAAAACCTCATTAATTTCATGGGGTTGCCATAAGTTGACAGGCGACCTGGAGGCGCGCACACACACACATGTTTTGGTATATCAACCAGAGACCCTGAAACCTCTTTCATTTATGAAGATTATTCAGTGAGGCTTCAGCTAAGAGCAGTTGGTTACACTGAAACTTGAGTTCTATTTACTAAGGTCATATGCTTAATCTTTTTACATTTTCATTGTTCCTTCACAAACATCTCACTTCAGCTGAAGTTCCACCCATGTATTCATCAGATCAGACTGAAAAATCAGGAAAAAAGGGGGGAGGGAGTTTGCAGTGTGAGGAACCTTTGACCTTCTGGGAGTTTTGGACCATAGCCCCCATAATACGTTACTATTGTCCAGGAGAATCTGATAAAAGTTACAGGAGGGCCTCAGTAGCCTACTTCTGTTTTAAGGGGAAATCAGTATAGAGGACATTTTCAGATGCGTAAAAAGTGCTGCGGAGGGCTCAGGAGAGGTACACGCCTGCTTCATGGCAGGGGGCCAGTTTCTGATGCCGCTGTCCCTCTCACGTTACCCTCCGTGTTCCTTCTGTGTTGCATGGAAGGAAAAGGTCCCACTTTTTATTCATGAAGAACTTCCGTGAGTAAAAAGTGGTGCCTTTTCCTTCCATGCGACATGGAAGGAACACAGAGGGTAACGCAGGGGCGGCGGCAGCAGAAACTTGCCTCCTGCTGCAAAACAGGCGCGTACCTCTCCTAAGCCCTCCACAGCACTTTTTACATGTCTGCAAATGTCCGTAGACTAAGAGGAAGATATTAACATTTCCTGCTGCTAGGGAAATGGTGGTGGCAGTGAGAGCCGGTCTCCCAGAATGGTCTCCTCCAGACATATGGGGCCTGACCCATTCCCCTCTGGTGGAAACGGAGTAAAACAGATACACATTGTATTGGCCCTACCCCGCCTCCCCCTCCCCTGTCTCAGCCCCATGTCTGCCCCAGGGATAGTGAGGACAGCCCAGGGGCAGAACAGGGCAAATGCCCTACTTCATCAGGACTGTAGGGCTCTGAGGCAGGGACAAGAGGGGGGATATTGCCCATCTAGACAAGCGCTGAGGCATACAGGAATGCATATGTGCAATTATGTGTGGTGAGGGGGATGTAAAACACACACTTTTGGGAATGAGATGCTTATGAACAAGCTAAATAATAAGATGAAATGGTTAAAATATTTTATTTATTTAGTACATTTCTAACCTGCCTTTCAGCCATCATGGAACTCGAGAGAGTTTATATAGGATTTTTAGGTAGTATCCCACATTGTCAATGACCAGATCTTGTGCCACTAGACCATGTTTTGATCTCTGCACCGCCGGTAACATTTGTAAGTATTCACAATGCAACTTGCACTCAACACATTGCATTTTCTCCCTAGTCTTAAGGGTAAAAGTACATTGGCATAAAATCAAATAGTCTGGAAGCACCCACTTCAATATTTTTCTTCCACTTCAGGCATTGTTTGGCTACACTCCCCATTCCCAATGGCTACTTGCATGAAAACAAAGGGACTATGTGGCAAATCCTTTAAAAACATGGCTGGGCATGGTTCACACATAACCAGGAAGACAGATTTCAACTTAATCCATATGGCTGCTGTAAATTGCATGTCCTCCAACCTTTAGAAGCCCCCAGGGAATACAATTCTATAGCTTCCAAGGATCACTTGTCCTATCACATCACAGCACTTCCAGATATCTAACCTGAATATGAAGCAAAGTAACAACTAATTTGAGAACAATCCCAATTCTAATTTCAGTAGTCTGCATCAGTCAGGATCAATCTGAACTGTGTCCAAATTCAGTAAAAGGAAATGAAACAGCAGGTCTCTAAAATGTTGGAAAATGGCATCATAGAACACTAAAGTAGGGAGAGGAGAGGGAAAGGAGGTGAGTTGGGGCTGGTTTACACAGCAGATTTATTGTGGCAACTTGCGCTTTAATTCTTTTCCACATCTGTGCCAGTCAGGTTTTTTTTTCTAATTATGCCGCTTTTTCATTCAGACTTGAAAAAATGTGGGGTGTGTGGCCTCCCAAGCAGACAAAGGCTGTATGGGGAAGGGCATAGACCCTCCTTTAAGCCTTGCATTTCTGAGCTAAAGACTCACAGACTGCCAAAATAGCAGGGGGGAAGATCAAAGAAGTGGCTCTGTCTCTTCTCTAAATCTGCCTGTAAATGAACTCACTCCCTGAAGCAGAGGGACAGTAATCTCTCTGCTGAAAGACCTTGCTGCTATGCCGTGGATCCTAAGGTGAACCTATCACAAGTTTTTCCAGCACGATTTGTTTAGTCAGGGTTCACAGACTTGCAAAATAGCAGAAGATTTTTGACTCTCCCTCCCTCAGTCCTCTCCTCTCCCCCCCCCACTCTCTCTCTCCCCCAAGCAGAGCTGACAGATGGGAACTTTATGACTGAAAGGTCTTGGGAATCCTTTTTCTTGGCAGACCTTCTGCAAAATAGCAGAGAGGATTTTTCAAAGTTTCCTGATGCTACTGAACGCAGTCCCTCTCTTCTAAGCCCGCCCCTTACATCATAGCAACCAATCACAGTAAAGATCTGTGGAAGCCCTTAACGGAATGGTAGTTTACACTGCCAATAAAGCACTACATTGCAAATATACCAGCAAAAGTAGCGACATCCCCTGGCACGCTATATTTGGGTGTTTTACCTTCCCCCCTTCTGAATGAGGCAATGCTGTGCTGCGATCCATGGGAACTATGAGCTATCTTAGCGGTATATTTAGAGGAATATTTGCCCGTGTAAATGACCCCTTGGTCTCTTGTTTATCAAAGCTCTGGTTTTCACCATTGGGCAAAAACTCTCAGTGGAACTCTCAAGTCACAATGCTTTTTGGGTTTTTTTCTTGTTTTTTTTTCTTTTTTTTGGAGGGAGGGAGGGGGAATATTTAATTAAGTAAGTAAGTAATACCCCACTTTTCTCCTGCAGTGGGACCCAAGGCAGCTAAAACTAAAAGCAAAATACAAATTAAAAACAAAGTTTATTCTTGTGTTCTTTTGCTGATTGTCTTTTAGCAAGTGGAAAGTTTTTAAAGAGTTTTGTTGAAGTCTGATGGCAGTTTTGTTTTTACTTTAGCTTGCGCATTTCCTTCTTGCATTCTGCTAGTACCTGAGCCACAACCCATCTCGCCTAATAGTTTCTAAATCCAGTCTAGTCCTCCTTACTCTTTATGTTTGTGTTTCATTTCAGTGTGTGGCACTTTCCTTATCACCTCCATATACCATTTTGGCCCTTACCATTAAGGAAGGGGGATCTTGTAGCACTTTTGAGACTGAGAGAAAGAAATTGTAGCATAAGCTTTCATAGACCTTCATAGACTTTCATAGCATACACCCTACTACCCCCTCCCCACGGTATCTCATAATTGGAAATATTGGACACTTTTCAGGGTCAACTTGGCTGAGGCAAACCAAAAGGTCAGTTGGAGGTCACAATGACCTAGGATGTTTCTTAGAAATATGATGGAAGGAAAGCCCAAATTAGGATGATGCAGAAGCCCCTTAGTAAACATAGTTGTTAAGCAGGTATGTGCTATCCTCTCTTCCAGCTCTGGGCACCTCAGTAATACTTCATCCAATCAAACAATTAAGTGACCATTACCAAATCTATTCCTATGGAAAACTTTCCTTTACCTTCTCCGGTCCAGACTTGTGAGGTTGTCATAAACCCATCAATTTCTATCTCCCAGCAAGTAAAGCAATCAGTTGAGTTTTGTTTTCCTTTGTCTCTCCCTCAGAGGAACTGTCTAGCCATTGTTAAAGCCAGAACACATCTTCAAGGCGTGAAATGGGTTATAAATATTACAACCCCCTCTATAGCAAGTGTGTTGCAGAGGGACCCACCCACTCTCCTTCTCAACGTGTCAAGGATCGGGGCTCTGTTGTGCTACCCTCAGATTCCAGTCTGAGTTCCTTCACTACACAGAACTTTCTTCTCCCAAGATGGGTAATTATTTCCCTTTTACCCAGACCTCTATCTCCAGCCCTTCCTGCTTCCTTTTCTGACAGCCTCATATGGTTTGTAAGAGTATAGATTCTTGTGTGTTAGTCTATGTTTTTCTAATAAAATGCTTTAGTTTACCTCAACTGGAGCCTCCTCTACAGTTAGTACTGGTATACATAGGTGAAAAGATTCCCGAAGTTACTCTCCTTTTGCAGGCCAGGCATTCGAGCTAATAATTCCCCCAAATAATAATAGAGATTCTGGCATCACGGATGGGGCTCTAAAGCTCCCCCACCTCTTAGGGTAACCACTTGTCTGTTTTCTCAGATGCTTTGAGTAAACTGATGCATAAGAACAGACCTTATAACCACACCCACTAGTTTTGCATTTCTTTTGCATTTCTGTGGGTATTCAACAGCCTGCTTATAAGGTCTGTTCCTAGGCACCAGTTCATTCCATGCATCTAAGGAAGTAGACCAAGTCTACAAAAGCATATGCTACAGTTTCTTTCTCTCAGTTAGTTTCAAAGGTTCTACAAGATCCCCTTGCTTACTGATATTCCAGATTAACATGCCTCTGTCTTTGAAGTCTACCATTAAGGCAAGGTTTGATTTCAATCTGCTGAAGTAATTTAGAACTTAGTAGCAAACATAATAGTAAAATTTAGATTAAAGCAAACCTTATGTAGCAAAAAAAAAATTGTCTTGAATTTTGGCAAGGTTCATCCCCTCTAAGGAGAATACCATGTCTACAAATATCTTGCACTTCTGGGAGTAGAAACACCAAAAATGGTATGGCTGTTTTGAAAGACAAGCTTTAAAGGTGGCTAGTATAAAAATCTCTAGACTAAACTGACTGAATTTTTTTAGATTTGATCCTCCATGCATACTCCGTGTATTTATGTAAGCAAAGCATCAAGAACAAAGTTATGATCACTTTGTTCCCCAACAGAAATCAGTGGCACATTCAAAGATTTAGATTTTTTTTAAAAAATATCCAGAGTCAGAACCAAATCGGATCAGAATTGAATAGTTTAATAGTTCTAAATTGAATAGTTCCAAATTGTTCTGAACTGAAATGAAACCAAAACCAAACAGCATATTTTTGATACAGTTCTAATAAGGAGAAAATTGAACAGAAAAAGAGGCCAGAGCAAGGGCCTGCCCACTCCAGCATCCTTGTCTTCACCAGAATGAACCAGATGCCTATGGGAGCCCACAAACAGCACATGAAAGCAATGATCTGGTACCACTGTTGTTCTCCAGCCACTGGTATTCAGATGCATTGTGCCTCTTATCTTGGAAATAGTGACAGAACTTTCATGGCCAGCAGCTACTAATAACTTTAGACACTATTAATTTGGCTTCCATGTAATTCCCTTTTAAAGCCATCTAAATTGCTTACCATTGTCAGAGTATTGGGACATGCAGCCACAGAGAAGTTTATAATGTAAAGAGAGGACATACTATAATATGTTACTGCCTGCAGGGGCCAGCAGTGAGCTAGCTACATGCAGCTGGTGAGCATATCAAGATACTGTCTAGACTCTAGAGGCTTTTGTGGGAATAGAAGCAGGGGAGTAAACCTTCTATCTTTCTGGGAACATGTTGAGTAGCCCATGTGTATGGGAATCACGGACTGTATAACCTATGAATGTACTGTATCTGTATAACTAGATGTTTCCACACACTGCTCTAACTTTGATTTATGCTGTTAGACTGTGCACATGCACTCTAAGCTGCACAGTACTGGATCATACTGTTATAAATGCTGTGTTATGTAGTCTATGTGTTTGGAGTCCCAGACTCATTGTATATATTACTTTAATATGCACCAGTAAAGGAAAGTAGTTTTAGATACAATCCCTGTGTCTGTGTGCTTATTTCTTCAGCCTGATGTCTGCTGCTGCTACAAGACCTATTTGCTGCCTGGCCCTCTTGATATGCTCAGAGATGTCAGTGTGCTACCATGACAACCATCACCACTTGTTGTAGCAGCAAATAGCTTTAATTATATCACACAGAAAGAAGAGCATACTTTTTTCTGTTCTGTCCTGAATTGCAGATCAGTGGCTTTCTACTTCCTTCAATGCACTCTGTGGCAAATTGCAAGTGTTTGAAATGTCCCTTAGTACCGGTAATTCCTGCCTCCAAACATTTAAGGCTGTAATTCAAGGATAGTCCAAGATGTTTTGCACAATAATTCCCACAATTGGCTCATGGGATTTGTAGTCCCTAGATTTGTGCAATCTAGAAAGCAGTAGATTGCCTAATTCTACTGCCCCCACTGGTCTATGTGTAAGTCTCCTTGAACATAATGGACTTTAACCATACTTGTTACCTGGTAACATCCTCTTTGCATTGGTTTTCATAGTAAAGAAACAACATGCAAGCAACCTGAATCAGCTGAAGCTTTTAAGCCTCAAATATATTCCCAATGCCTTCTCAACCACATATGCTTGATCCAGCAATACATCTAGCCATATTCACTGCCTGGCACCCTGAAGTTCCCTGTCAGGCTGTGGTAGATGCCATTCACCCAAAGGAGCCTCTGCTTCTAAAGGGTTTCTTCTACCATCAAGAGTCTTCCAGGAATCAATGTTATCAATCCAGCTTGTAATTTTTACGAACTTCAAAGGGTTAAGATGGCAAGCGCCTTTATTGACTGGCGCTTCTTGGTGGGATCAGTAAAGCATGACTGATTAGAGCCCAGTTCTAAAGAGCCCAGCCTTTGTGGGGCTGGAATAAATAGGAGGCCTGTCAATAACTCAGATCCAAGGTATTGATGTAGTTTACAGCCTCAATAGGCAATTAACACTTTACAGTGGATATTACCCAGTGTCCTCCCCCATGCTTTACTGCACATTTTCTGCCGTCAGCTGCAATATCAAAGATTCAGAATAAAAATTATATTGGACAAAATTCACCTTTGTTCAGCTGCAGCAGGAATTTCTTGTAACATCTGGAAGATCATACTTTCACTTTCTATTTCTTTTACACACACACAAACACACACACACACACATTCCCACACATACATAAGATATACATACATACGTACCCTTCTTAACTCCTCTGACTCTCATTTACAGTTGCTAAGCCTGTATTAGAAAGCCTGAGAAACTTCAGCTTCATAAGTAATTGAATCTGTCACATGCCACAGCCCCAGAAAGAAAAGCCTAAAGAATGATGGGCACTGCAAACCCGCCCTCTTCTTCAGAACACTTGAATAGTGAAATAAGTTATAGAGGAATGCCTTGTTGGCAGAGGAATGCATTTGATAGCAAGTCTTAAATCAAAGCCAAGATTACACTGAAGCAAGAACAAAGCTATACTGCACTAGACTACGACTGGGTGAGAAACTCTTTGGGTTCACCAATTTATTGTGTATAAGTTTACCCAATTCATACCCCAATGAAACATAACACAGAACTGAATGCAATTTGCCTTTGGAAATCCATGCCTTTACAAGCCTTTGACGCAGTAGAGGAGGGGATAATAAGTCCATAAAATGTGTGCAGTATGAAAAAAAATGCATACTTCAAAAAATGTGCACAAAGACATACATTTGAAATTGTGCCCCGAAAATGCGTACCTTTTTGAAAAATGCATGTACATGTATGTGTGGGTGGAAAACACACACAGTCCAAGGAGGAAGAAATTGAAATCAGAACTACAATGAGCTTGAACTTGGCTGATTCCCAATTCCTACAATATGCATGCTATGTGATATCCTGTGGTGCACATTGACAAAAAGTAAGCACTACTCCAAAATCTTGTAAGATTGCATACTGGGAAAGATCCATACTAGCTCACGTGGATCCATACTAGCTCATGTTTCAACCCATAACTCACTGCTCTCTTCCTATTTCAGTTCAATGTCATCTACCTTGCTCTTCAAGAGTGGCTTTCCACCATGACAAATTATAATGTGAAAAATAAGGAACTGCTGTCCTAAATATCCTAAAGATACCAGATCCTGTCTGATCTTGAAAGCTAAGCATAGTCAGCTCTGGTTAGTACTTGGATGAGAGACAGTCAACAAATACCAGGTACTGTATGCTATATTCCATAGGAAACTACTGGCAAAACCTCCTCTAAGTATTCCTTGCCTAAGAAACCCTTATGAAATGCATGGGGTTACCATAAGTCAACAGGCAACTTGAAGGCACACACACTCATTCAAAATAAGCAACATTCTCCCTTTTAGGACTTATGGATGAACAACTGGAGAATAACTATGGAGATGATCAGATGCAGCAAATACAGCATTATGACGTCGAAACAAGACCAAAAAAGGGGTTCCCTATCACACAATGTTGTGCCCCAGCATTCTGCAAACATTCTGCTGCTGTCATAGAATCATAGAAACATAGAATTGTAGAGTTGGAAGAGACCACAAGGGCCATCCACTAGAACCTCCTGCCTTGCAGGAAATCACGATCAAAGCATCCCTGACAGATGGCCACCCAGCCTCTGTTTAAAGACCTCCAAGGAAGGAGACCCTACCACGCTCCAAGGGAGTGTGTTCCACTGCCAAACAGCTCTTACTGTCAGAAAGTTCCTCCTCATGTTGAGGTGGAATCTCTGTTCCTGGAGCTTGCATCCATTGTTCCATGTTCTAGTCTCTGGAGCAGCAGAAAACAAGCTTGTTCCAGCCTTAAACAGGGCTATCATATCACCCCTTAACCTTCTTTTTTTCCAGGCTAAACATACCCAGCTCCCTAAGTCTTTCCTCATAAGGCATGGTTTCCAGACCTTTCACCATTTTAGTCGCCCTCCTCTGGACATGCTCCAATTTGTCAATATCCTTTTTGAATTGTCAAGAGGGCATTCTTTTTTATTAGTGGGCAGAAACCGCCAATTGATCTCCCATGGCATTTTTGTCGCAGTAGTGCTTGTGTTCTACTGGTGTGATTCCAGCGTTAATGAGTGGTCCCCACCAGAACACTTCCAGGTGAGAACACAAAAACTAGGTACAGTATGCTCTTTTTATGAACCTCCCCATCTTGCTTGCAAGTTTCCAAGTGTGTTTCAGTGCTTGTGTGTTCGTTTTGTTTGGTAATTTAGGTGGTTTTTTTTACTTTTAAGGGCACTCACATCTTCTTGGGAGAACCACAGAAATCTTGCCCATGCAAAAATGCAGAAGTAAGCAGCACAAGCAGTCATATTGCAGGCATTCAGGGGCATCTATGTCTCATGATTACAGCAGTATGCGAAAAGAAGTGTTATTATGCCAAGATACTTATGCTGTAAAATATAATGCCAAAATAATGTTTTTAGACGCTCGTCTGATAATCTCCTATGGAAGAATGCTTCAATATATGATCATGGCAGTGAGATTGTTATGTACCCCAAACTGAAGAACTCAGCCATTCCTATGGTGGAAGAATGGTTGTTAAAATTAAATGAATTAGCAGAAATGGATAAACAATCCAGTTTGATTAGAGAAAGATCGATAGTGACTTTTAGAAAAGAGATTGAAAACCTCTGCTAGACTTTTTGAGGAAAGAAAAAAAATGATGTAAAAAGTATGAGTTTTCAGAATTAATAAAAATTAATGACCAGAAGAAGTGTATAATTAGCAAGTATAATTAGTTAGAGAGTAGGGTAGGTTTCTTATATGTATTTGATGTAGGGCTTATCTACACAAGCCAGGACATGCTGGCTCCCTACTGGTGTATTCCAGCTATGGATGAGGCCTGCTCTGTCCCTGTTATCTTGATGAAATGGGCTGGAGTCCAGACAGAACACTGGCTCATCACTGCAGCCAGCATCACTGCCATTTTCCTTGCTCTGCTGGACCCATGAAGCCAGCCTTCTTCCTGGTCCCTGCATGTGACCAGTCTTGTTCACATGCTGCAGGCCTGCTGCCTGGACCTGGAAGAGTAAAGGTGACCCACAGCTAGAGTGATGGGCTAGCCTGCAGAGATGGGCTTCCATGGACAGACAGGGCCTGATCCGTTTTCTCCCAACAGAAAGGGAGTAAGCTGGGTATTTAAAAAAAAAAACACTGTATCAAGCCAGCTTGCCCCTGTCTGAGCCTTGTTCTGTCCTGGGGGTCATAAAGACTGCCCAGAGGCAGAACAGGGCGAATGCCTGCATCTTTTGGACTACAGGGCTCTCAGATGGGGGTAGAATGGGGTAAATATACTATGAAGATAAGGCCATAGTCACTGAAGAGGTCAGAAATCATATGTTTATCTATCTATTTTATCTTTGTGTATTCCTTTGATCTATCTATGCTTTATTCTTTGATATTTGTTGGTTTTTTCTTTCCTTTTTCTTGCTTTTGTAGTTTTGTCATGTATAACTTTTATAGCATGTAGAAAACCTTAGGTTAAAGGTTTAAAACCAACAAAATAAGGAACGTTATCTTTGATATTTGGTCTGAAGAATTTTTGTGGGCCTAGGTTGCTATTAAGATGCATATGGGTATATGCTCACTGCCTATCAAGTGTGTTTCGATTTTCAGCGGGAAACATATAAGAAAGCATCAAGATAACATGAAAGATCTGCTTCTACTTTATGTGGATTCTTGACAACATCCCTTTGGGAACGGTCATCCTCCCCTTTGCATCATCAAAGAAGGGAAGCTCAGTACATACCCTGAAATATTTCACAGATAAAAACTGGGACACACATGGCCAATGAACATGAGAGTGTCTTCAAGATGGCCAAAAATATTAATGAGGAAGAACACACAAGCTAAGAGAGGCTGCAACAGCTTGCTTTTGCCTGAGCCTAGTGGGAAGGGCAAGATTCTGCCATTCCTTTCTTCTCTCCTCTGCTGAGTTAACTGAGTGCAAATTACTTTTTTACTTTGAAGTAAGTTTTCAGCAATTGCAGCAAAGATAAGGACAAAGGGAAGGCATGTGAGGAAGGGGGCTGAGGTAGCAGATTACACATGCTGTTTTATGGGGAGAATATGGTGTAAATGATTGGGCCCATGTTTCTCAGCAGCTTTCATCCCAGAATACTGTTGTGTCTGCCTACTTCATCCTCTCTTTGGGAAACGAACGAGGATGTTTTCCACTATAACATCTAGAGGGAAAATGGCAGCGTTTAAGAAGACAAGATGGCTATTCACAGTCTCAGAACAGGCTGATTGTCCAAAAAGCCCAGTCTTCCCAACTACCCCACCCAGGGATGGCAGACAAGTAAATTTTTGCTCATTTTTTTTTTTTAGATATTTTGCTCAGAAATGGTAATTACCATTAGTAGCTGCCATCTTACTTTCCCAGAATGCACCAGATATTCAGGAGCATTCTGAGACTTAAAATGGTGATCAACAGAAACTGCCACCAGGAAGATATCTACTAGCTCTGGTACCCCCATAAAACAGTTACAAATTGCTATTAAACCAATGGGAAGAGTAATGATTCATTACAAAGTGACAGTTACTCTACCTACTGATTTTATAACAAATGAAAATGAACCAAATGGGCTCAATTCAATCCAGTGTTTAATTGGCTACAAAATTAATGCACCGACAACACTTTGACTAAAAATAGTTGATACTCTATTGCTCATTTATTTTCCAAAAGAAAGAAATTCCATATTATGAAGAGAACATTTTGAAAAATTTGAATGTAGTAGAAGAAATGGATTGTATATGTCCAATAGCCATAAGTTTTTTATTTTTATTAAGAAAATTTCTATCAAACATTTAAAATTAGCATGCCCTCCTCTCTTTACCCCTGTTCCACCACTTAGCATGTTAATGTCAAATATTCTCTAAGAAATATACAAAGGCTCAAATAATTTCATTAGTCCTGATTAGAATAGACCCATTGAATCAATGGGACCTACGTACATGTTGATTCACTATTCAACAATTGATTGAATGGGTCTTCTTTAGTTGGGATTAACAAACAGGATGCCAGCCAAAGCCTGTTGTTCTTGCTTCACAGAAGAGCAAATTGGGGCTCATTTTCATTTAAGTAAAAAACAAACAAACAAAAATCTTAATCCCTCTTTGCACAAGACAAAATATGCTTATTTTAAAAAACAGAATTTTCTTGTTCAACAATTTCCACACTAGGTGAGGACTTTCCATAGAGAGTCCTTTGTTGAGATACATAAATGTATCTCTATACAAGAAAACACAATTCAAATATATTAGAGTAGGTGCTAGTCAAGACAATTCATTATTTTAAAATGAAATATGAAGTTGAGAGATTCTCTTGGTTTTGTACATAACCAAGTACAGAACAATATATTTTAAACAGCAACCTAAGTGACGTCTTTATTTTCAGGTAAATAATTTCCTATTCAACTGTACCTGTGAACAATTTGTATGTATTACACAGTGGAATATTGGCAAGTTTTTCACATGTGACTGAGAACCAAGATGAAACCGATAAAATGTTAGGTTTCATTAAGAAAACAGAAAAAGTAACAAAATTATGTATATTTTGATGGAGATGAATTTGGCAATTAAATATTGACAAATGGACAAAGCATTTAGGTGACCTACCAATGCAGAGACCAAACTAAATAGAAATATCTGCACTACAGGATTACCAATGAAACTGCCATGGTATCTCCAAAGAACCCTCAAAGTGGTGATTATTTGAGTTAACTAACAACTAAACATTACAAGCATTCCTAATGGTAAGATCTGTTTAACAATGGAATCGCTTACCTTGATTAAGATGATGAACTCTCCCTCATGGGGCTTGTCCAGATGGGCAATTTACCCAGCTTCCCCCCATGTTGGAGCCCTGCGGTCCAAATGACAGACAGTCTTGATAATGTCTGAGGCAAAGCCGGGGAGAAGCCAAGGTAAATCAATTTAAAATGTTATAAAAGCCCCAGGAAAACCTGCATAATGCGGGAAGACCTGGATAGGTCCAGCACAGCAGTGCACGGTCCCTACCTGCACTCAGGGCTGCATCAATGGATGACGACGACGACGACGATGATGATGATGATGATGTCACTCTGAAGCTATGAAGGAGGCCCCCAACCTGTGATAAAGACTTCCTGCATGTGGCCAGCCTTGATCACATGCTCAGGGCCTCCTTTCTGGCTTCAGAGGGTGTGATATGCGACAGCAGTGGAAGTGCCCGCTGATACCAGCCAGCATGTGTGTGCGGACTTCTGTCTGTTTCATCACAAATGGGGGTGGGGATACAGGCCAACTCCAGGATTAGATTACCCTGGCTGGAAGGCGAAGTATTCTGGCGAGTGTAGACAAGCCCATGGCAGGTTTTCAACCAGAGGTTAGGTGGCCACCTCTCAGTGATGCTTTAGCAGTGGATTCCTACATGGACAGAGAAATGGTCTAAATGGTCGAGAGCCTCACCAATTCAGTGCTTCTATGATTCTCAGTCCCACTTCTTTGTAACAAGTCAGTTCCAAGAGTTACTTGGGGAGAAGGAATGAATGTTAAAACACTCTGAATTTGTAGTAAGCCCAACCTATAATTTCAAAGCAATGACCTCCTAATTTGATCATTGTTGCCACTATAATCCCCTGAAAGATATTCACACAAAATGTAGTTTTGAAATCAACCAATCAATTTGAAGTCAAAGGCTTTCACGGCCAGCATCCATAGATTTCCCTTGGGTTTTTTCTGGGACAGCTTCACAGCCCGGAAAAAACCAAGGGAAACCAATCAATTATCTCTCTCTCACTCACTCATTTTTGTCAACCTCCTCCTCCTCCTCCCATTCTCAATACAAGAATTATCATGAACTTCCTCTTCTTATGTACCATTAGACATACCTGTTATCTTGCATTTAATTTTGGTCTTGTGCACTTAAAGTGAGCAATCCACCATGGTCAGTCCTGGAATCTTCCTTATTGGCACCTTTATTTAAATGGACAGTACCAGCTCTCAGGTTTCTTTTAAGACAATGTTTTGTTTCTCTGATTTTTTTAAAAAAATAGAATTGTAGTGCTCCAGTGCAAAAGTGTCATTTCACTGATGGATTATAAATCACTTGAGGGGGGAATAAGATGTTGCAGCTGGTGCTGGGAATTGCCAGAAAATAGTCCAGGACAACAGATTCTGGGAGTTGTAATCGAAAGCCGAAATCCAATTGTAAAAAAGCAAAGAAATTTTGGGGCATGATACGAGCAAAAATTCAAGAGATCTTGAATAAGAAAATAGAGTTGTTACCTGAAATTTTCCTGTTGGGAATTTATGAGAATACTAATCTTGCAAATGAAAATGGAAAAACAAAAAGGTTACTTTGGCATATGTGCACTACCACTAGAATCGTATATGCTAGGTACTGGAGAAAAGAGGAGATTCCATCAGAGGCTGAATGGTTTGAAAAGCTATTGGATATTGCTGAAACGGATAAGCTCACTTATCTTTTGGAAAACAAAAGGGATAAATCTTTTTTGGAATCGTGGAATCCTTTGTGGCTTGAGGGGGGACTTGAAAATTGAAAATCGAAAATCAAGGTAACTAGATCCAATAGGTCAATATATATTTTGAGTTGTTGATTTACCATGATAATGGGAAATTAAAGAATTTAATTTATGGTACAGGATTGTATTAGAGGTTATATGTAAATATATGTAACTATAATGTAATGTTTTTCTTTATGGAATTTAAGAGAAGAGGAAGTAAGATTTACTTTATATGTATTATATTGGATGTATGGTATGGCAAAGTTAGAAAAATATGTTATTTGTTGGCAGAATAATACAAATAATACATAATGGAAAGTATTTTTTGTTCATGGAGATGCAAGGGGAAAAATATATTATTATACAAACTGGGATTTGACAGATGGGGAAGCTTTATAAGGGTGATAAGTTGTTACTGGTAATAATATCAATAAAAAGTATTATGGGAAAAAAGGATAGTCCCCACTGGAGTAGACCTATTGTATTAATAGGAACTTGGTTAAGTTGACACTTACATAAGATTCATTGATTTAATAGCTACACTGTAGCTGGGACACTTGGATTTAGCTCCCTAAAATAGCTTTTTGGAGCTCCTTACAGGCCTTAAGAATACCATATGAATTTTGGGGAAGAATCCCAGTTTCCTTCTCTTCACCACAACTTGGGAACCAATCAGAGGAGATCAAGAAGGGAGGTCTGGGGATCTTTGTGGCTTTTATTTATTTTATACTCTGTTTTTTCTCTGGTATCATATGCAATAGCCCTATCATGAAACTCCCATTCATGTGTGCTACATTTGCATTTCACACAGGCATTCAAGTGTCATTTTCCTGTACTTAATGGACACTTAACATGCTGTGGATTATTTTTTGGTAACACTTTATTTCAGATTTCCCATCATTATGAATTCATTTCACCCTGGAAGTAATAGCCCTGCTCATAATGAATTCATATGGTATTAATATGGCTTTCACAAGTGTGTCCATAGGTGCCCAAATGCAATTTAGCATTAGTTAAACGAGAGTTAATGGACACTTAAAGTGCCACTTATTTTCTAAGTGGTCCATAAAAATGGGGAGAGTAAAGCCTGCCTCCATATTACTCTCAGAATATAATATGTCGATATTCTTAGTAAATGTAGAAATCAGTTTGGGGGAATGAAGAAACATTGAAGAAATGCTTTGAGGATCAGGGCAAGGGCCACTCAATCTGTTGTTCTACAAACTCAGGAGCAGAACATAAATATTATGAGCACCCTATGTTGTTTGTTTTCTGCCTCGTATATTGCAACTAAATATGGAGGCTTCATTTAGAAATCATAACTAATAATTGACTAACCAAGTATTCTCATTATTCAGCCTGGACTTCATTCCTTTTTAAAGGCCCTCTAAGGGGTCAGCATTACTCTTAGGACTTTATCAGATGCAGCCCCTTTAAACATTTTTTTTGCCAGCATAAAAAAGGTATTTTTATGCCAGCAAAAAACCATGCCCCCCCCCCCGCACTTACCTCCTAATCCTGGCAAAGGCTCCCAGCAATAAAGCCCCATTCACTTCCTCATTCAAAATCTCTTGCGATTTCATTGTACAGGAAATTTAAAAAGAAAAAGAAATGTCAAAAAGTGAAGCAAAGCACATACACACAATTTAAAAATCCCAAGTAACCCATGGAGGGTCATAAAAAGAACAAAACTTACCTGGATGTCCCAATCTGACCTGGATGTGTTTGCGCCGGACCGGCCATTGCTGGGGTAAGTCTGAGATTTAAATGGCCGAGGTATTGCATGCCAGCAATGCTGGCAAAAAAGCAGCAGGGGGATCTATTGACTGCTTAAGCAATCAATTAAAAAGTATTGGATTTGCTCTGTTTTTAACCATGAAAGGGTGACGTTGTCTGATCCATGCACCTTTTCGCAGTTATGTGGTGTCGTTATGATGTCATATTTTCTGTGTCTGATAAAGTCCTTAGTGTTTTGTTATTCTATCTTCAATTTTTCAATGACACATTGTGTGAATATTTGGTCTCCTTCTTTAGCCTTGGATTCTAGTGTTCTGATATGTGAGGGGAAACTCCATTTTTGTACCATTCACAATTTTAAATCCTCTATTGCAGTGGCTGATAACATGTGGGACTGTAAATGTTGACTACAGCTCCAATTATCCCTGCCCATTGACTATGCTGGCTAAGACTGATGGGAGTTTCAGACAAAGAACACAGAGGGCCATCTGTTCTCCATTGCTGACCTCCTTCATTTCCCCTTAGTCACATTTATTTTTCTTAAGTAAAAAGTACAAGGTTTTTAGATTTTTCTAGGATGAAATGTGTTACAATGCCTTGACATTTTTAGCTGTTCCTTTTCTGTATCTTTTGGGGATGAGTAGCCAGAACTGTACACATTATTCCAATGGCAGCTGCCCTGCTGTTGTGTGCCTTCAAGCCATTTCCAGTTTATGGCAACCCTTATGGCAAAGCTATCGTGGTGTTTTCTCAGCAAGATTTGTTCAGAGCGGGTTTGCCATGGCCTTCCTCGGAGGCTGAGAGCAGAGATTCAAACCCTGATCTCCAAACTCATAGCCCAACACTCAAACCACTACACCACTTTGGCACTTGAACTGACCTATAGATGTATAGATAATACCCATTTTAAAAAAAAAACTTGCACATCACCAGCCCATTTTAAAAACAGTAAAGATAGCTAGAAATATTAGAAGCAATAAATAGTATTGCGGTTTGGTTTGCAGTCTGTTTCCCAATGAATACTAATATTGTATTCACTTCCAATAACCATCTCAATTGTAAAAAAGGGTCCACAGAAGTATACATTACCATGCCCATATATGTGGGGCTGGTACCTGCAGTTTCATGTACCCATGTCTGAAAAAATATGTTCCAGCTCAAGCAAACCACAGAGTTACACTGGAGGAACTAGAGATTCCTAGAGAGAACACCTCTCTAGACATTTTCTAGGCCCTCCAGCATGAGTCTATGGTATGCTTCTACCAGAAGTTAACGGACAGCATAGAAATCTACAAATAAATTAAAAATAAATAAAATATTTTTCTTACATTTCTGACACAATCATATAGACTCTTGATTGTCATTATACTTCATAAGGCAAGAGAGGACCAATATTTTTGGAAGGAACTGAAAGCTGTTTGATTTTGCTTCCCACGTTGAACATTGATCTTTCTTTTGTCCTGCTGGCACCTCTAGTCAATCCGGTTTCCCAGGCTTTTGAAACTATACAAAACCCTAGCAAAACTTGTTTGCTAGAGGTGGAAGTGTAAGGTCTCTTTTACATAACATAATGATAGCACTTAGGTACCACATCAACTGCCGTGGCTGTATCTTATCTCATTCTGGGTTTTGTCATTTGATAAGGGCAATAGAGATTTTGGCAGATAATTCTAGGTACCTTACCAAACTACAAATCCAGGATTGCCTAGGATGGAGATTATCAGTCACAGTGGAATGCAGGAAATAAACGCATCCCAAACTGTGTCAGAAGAATGGGGGGGGGGGAGAGAACAGGAAAGGAGACATTACAAGACACCCACGTCCTCAGTGCTGCCACAGATGAGGCTTCCCTTTTTTATTGATGGAGACAAGCCACCAATAAAAAGGGGCACCTTACTCACAACTGTGATCCAACAGATGGACGACATCTGATAATCTCGCCAGTTCCTGTTCTCATTGCGATCTTCTGACACGGTTTTTGCTGTGTCTGATAATCTCCAAAGTGGTATTAAAGTACTATAATTGTGTATTGTGCACAAGGCCTCACAAATGCACACCTCATGAGCAGTAATACTGGCTTCAACTTTCCTCCATCTCTTAGATCAACAATACTATTTCCAAAGGACTGTGCATTAGGACAGTGGGGGGGGGGCAAACAGCTAGAATATGCTTCATAGAAGAAAGTAACAACAGTAAACAAGTAAAAGGGATTCCCCTCCCTGCTGCTTTTCCGTTAACACAGTAGGATCATGTTTTCAATGGTAAGATAATTATTTCTGGGAAATGATGACAGAGCAGTGAGTTTCTGCACAGGTAACAGAGTAATAATCAATAAAACTCCTGGCACAGAAACAGTACAGATTGCATGACAGCCAGCATTTCCCACCTTTCAAGAAATCACATTGTAGTCAATGTTTCAACAGCCCAAAATTAGCTGAAGTATTCAGAAGTCATTGGAAGCTAATAGCAGGCAATGTCTCAAATGGATTTTCTTTCCTTGTGTCTTTTAATAAAATCTCAAAACCTTGGAACCATTAGAAACATCCCAAATTCCTGCAGATATCTAGGAAGTTAGTCACTCATTTTATCCCCACAAGAGGCTATTTACCTCACAAGATTCAAAATCAAAGGCCTGGTAATTTCCTTAATTTCCTCACTTTCAAGGAAAATCACATTTTATAATGTCTGAACTACTCATCTGGTTTGACACAATTCCTTGATTTTCTTTTGGGGACTGAATATTCAGAAATGCCATCTAATCCTGTAGCTGTCTTCTCAGAAGTAAGTAGACTTCATTATACTAAAGATAATGGCATGTGCCTCAAAGTAAGAACATATAGAAGGGGTGGATATGGAATGGCCCTCCAGATGTTGTAGGACTGCAGCTCCCAGCATTCTTTACCATTGGCTTTTTTTTTAAGGTCCGGATAAACTGCAGTCCAACAAGATCCTGAAGGCCAAATAGTTCCCACCTCTGACACACAGAACTGTAGCCTTAATTACTTGGAATAAGCAAGCTTCTACACCAGAGTGTTGTAGCAAAAACGGTAGATAGATTTGTCTTCCATGAATTTGTCTAATCATCTATAATCTAATACTGATTGGAGTCACGAACTGCATACTTACTTAAGCAAAGTGGGAGCAGCAGCAGAAGCACAGAAGAAAGTGGTATTGACAGAAAAGAAAGAAATCCTTTGTTTGGAAGCATGCAATTCTCTTTTAGAAAAGAAACATAAGGAAGGTGAGTTGACTCCCAAAAAAGTCCAAATAAAGACTGAGATTGCTCAGTGGGCTTTGATGCCAACTGTAGAAGAAGACAGCAAATGAGACAACTAGGAAAATGGCATGGTGTGGGTGGGAAAGGAGGGAATGGAGAAAAGGGCAGAGAAAGAACAATCTCATTGTCTGCATAGATCATTTTCTGGCTGACAATGAGAAGTTATTTTTCAATGTCCCTAAAGACAGAAGTCAGAACTAATCATTTTTTTAAAAAAAACCTAGAGAAATCCAAGATTTTAGGCCCCACTAGGCACCACTGAATCCACTTAGGGCACCTGTGGATATAAAGATGGCATTTTGCACTTTCCAACATCCCAGTTTTCCAGATGTTTTTAAGGGGGTTGTAAAGATTAAATAAATAAGAAAGGAAAGGAGGCAGGCAGCCTCTAGACACTTAGAAGTGATGGAAAGGAAAGTCTAGCTGCATTAGCTTATAGCTCCCTACTCTTTTCATTCTAGACTTTCCTTCACGTCCTTTAAAGCTGGAAATCATGAAGATCATGGACTCTCAGGCTCCTGCAGGATCCCTCCAAAGCCCCTCCCCCCCAAAAAAGAGAAAATCAAGTTAAAGGATTCTGAATGTATTAGGATGTGTTCTTTTCTAGAAGAAAAGTTTGAGACTGCTCTATTTCTGCCTCTCACAGATGTCTGAGAAGGGAAGCATGTATATGAATACTAAATTTCTGGGGGAGATTCCCCCTCCCCCCTAGTTTTGGCTTCAAATCAGATCCTTTCTTTCCACGCAAGTTGTTGTCTCTGGGTTAATTATCATTAAACCCATGGTCTTAGTGGTTTAAGCAATCCTCTCTCACCCTCATACCCCTCCCCAGATACATATTGCTGCCAAGATTAAAGCAATTAAGAAATCCTGAAACAGGGAGCTATAAAATGTCTGAAGAGAACAGCACTCATTAACAGCCGGGCATGACTTTCTGGGCCAATACTCCTCACCTAATATAATATTGTGCAGTTTGGGGAGTTAATATTGCAACACTGTGCATTCTAATCCATCGCAAAAGGATGCAAGCCAAGTCCCCAAGCCAGCAAAATGGTCCTGTAATGACTGGGAGGCCCAGTCTGAGGGATCCTGCTGAAGTAGCCCTTGTTTCAAATAATAGCTCAGTGTTGGAGGCACCATTATAATTAGAATTGGAAAAGCATCTGCATTCCTTCCAAATTTAGCCTGGGATTGTTTAAATAAAGTGAATTGAGTTATTTCAAGTAACAATGTAACTCTTCTGAAGGCAAGCCATTCTCAGCAAACACTCACTTTCTGTGTTGCAGCAAGGCTCCATTTTGGAGATCTGAGACTGGCTGCATTAGTCACATGACGTTACAGTATTTTGAATTCCTACCATGGTCACTGTATAGAATTCCTGAACTCTGCTTTTATTATACAAGTAGTTACTTATGACACAAAACATGGTAGCCACTTGCCCAATACTGATCTGCCCACTGGATCATATAAGATACTTCCAATATTCTCAGCCTTTTCTCTTTAAAAAAAGTATATCTCAAATCACAGTTATTTAATAATTCTGTTTCACACTAGACACTTTAATGCCACTTTGCCACTTTAACTGCCATCCTGGGAATTGTGGTTTAACAAGGCACTAGAGCTCTCTAGCAAAGAATTCTAAAAACCTCACCTAGCTACAAGTCCCAGGATTCCACATCCTACAACTCAATATCATAGTGTTATACTGTGCCATGTGAAAGACTTTCCTACAAATTATATCTGACTTTTGATCTGGAGCAGTATAATTCTGCTGAAAGACCACTGGAATGGGAAGAACATTGGAGCTTGATAGCATAAATTTACAGGTAATCTCTAAAAATTCACAAAAATATTTTTCATATACATGTGTTTGGCCTTGTCATTTATTTTGATATTCTAACTGTGTGTTTTTCACACACACACACCATTCTTTGGATGTTAAAAAAAGCAGCATATTCATTAATGAAATAGTCATTTTTCACACTGGAATCCCTCTACCTCCTTGCAAATATCTGTTATAACATATTCACATGTAAGATTACAAAAAGTGTTACATTAGTATTCTGACCCTAACATAAAAGTCATGAATGACTTATAACTTTCTTAGATGCTCTCTTTCCAGCATGGTCAACACTAGGCTTCTTTATTTTTCTCCTAGGATCCCAAGACCCCTCAAGCACAAAAAGGCATATGCTTCAAAATAAAGACTTCTGAGCACAGGACTTTCAGTTTAAAAGTCAATAGAGCTCTTAGTCCATCCATGGAACAATCCACTCCTGGTTACCCCAACTTTTTTTTCATT
Source organism: Gambelia wislizenii (assembly GCA_030847615.1). NCBI lineage: Eukaryota > Metazoa > Chordata > Lepidosauria > Squamata > Crotaphytidae > Gambelia > Gambelia wislizenii. Next base: position 42,284,096 of record JAUMIR010000004.1, read on the forward strand.
TCATCTCTATAATTTAGGGCAGAGGATATCATACTGTTGATGCTCTTGGGGCAATCTTGTTGTAATCCTGCCATCTCATTAATCATTGCCACTTTACTGCAAATCATATCTACAACTAGATCCTATTCTACCCTGGGAGCCCTGGTAGTGCAGTGGTTAAATGCCAGTCTTGCAAGCCACCACATTGCAAGTTCGATTCCAGAGGACTCCAAGGTTCTCAGCCTTCCATCCTTTTGTAGGTCAGTAAAATGAGTACCTGGCATGTGGGGGCAATTAACTAACACACATTGGAAACTGCTTAATGTGGTGTAGATGTGTAAATTGCTATTGCTTAAAAAAAATTGTAAGCCACTATGATAGCCATTGTGGCTGAAGGGCAGGGTATAAATACCTAAATAAATAAATAAATAAAATAAAATAAATACCTTCTTCCCACCGTTCATGGTATGGAAGTGTGTCGCACCATAGTAGGGGTGTGAAGATATCTCACTAATTCTCATTCTCAAAAAGACAGGCTATCTTGACATACAGAGGCAAGTTTGTTGAAAGTTCATTAATCCCCATGAGATTTCGTACCTCTAGTACAGGGACAAGACATTTTTTTTCCTCCACTATTTGCACAAAATGTCCTGGCACATAATGAGTATCTTTTCCTTTTGTGATGCACAGAGAACAAGCAAGAAGAGGTGGGTGATGTATGAAAAAAACTCAAAGAGCCTATTCAATACTTCTAATTTTTAAAAGTCCATGCAACAAAGTGGCAACTATCATAGTTTTGCTATGCAATTTGTTTAATTTGCTCGAAAACCATTCTAGCAAATACAAAAACTCTGATGGAGACCAACAAAAAATATCTCAACCATGTTACCAGTGAGGAGAAAAACAAACTCTGGTTTCTTGTCCTTGAAGAGGAGCCATTGGTGACTACCCTTTGGCTTCGGCTCATTAACCAATTACAAATCCACCTAACAGTTGCCTTGTCTAGCCCGCATGTTACTAACTTTTTTGCAAGAATACCATGGGGGAATTTGTCAAAGGCCTTACTGAACTCAAGATACAGTACATCCATAGCATTCCCTTCATCTACCAAGTATGTAACTCTATCCAAAAAGAGAGAGAGAGAGAGAGAGAGAGGGAGGGAGAGAGAGAGAAGATTATTCTGGCAATTCCTTCCAAAATGGTTACAGACTGTCTGTTTAATGATCTGCTCTAGAATCTTTCCTAGTATTGATGTCAGGCAGACAGGGCGGTAATTATTTAGGTTTTCTTCCCCACCCCCTTTTTAAAGATGGGGACAACATTTGCCCTCCTCCAGTCTGCTGGGACCACTCCTGTTATCCAGGATTTCTCAAAGATTATTGTCAGTGGTTATGAGATTACTTCTGCCAGTTTTTTAAGTACCTTTAGTGCCCTTTTCTACAACATGCTTTAAATGTAGTCCTTCACCAGCCAGTATTTTCTGCTGTAGTCCCATAGTGGGGAGATATGGTGAAGATGGCTGACAGAGATGTGGGCTATTTTCTAGTGTTTTCAAGGGTGACACCTCCACTTAACTACATACATAACATGGTATTCTATCACTTATTTATAAGGCTATTTCTAATTTAATTCTTTGCATATTATTGACAGGGAAGAAAAGTCACAGAGCCAGAAGGAAGGAGTAAGTGTGTGTGTGGTGAGTGTGTTTCTCCTTGCTCCATTTTCTTTTCAATACAGAACTGACACATGGAGAACCTTCAATTAATATGCAAAACGCAGGCCATAAATAGGTTCATAAATAAATGATAAACTATGGCTGCTGTTTTGTTTACCTATGGACTTAACAGATTGTGTGATTCTGATTAAATCAGAATTACTCTTCAGAATAGACTGTGGAGCTTAACAGTAGTAATTTCCAAGTGCAAGGTTGGTTTCCTTAGTGTACGAAGTTGCCTAGTGTACGTAAGTTCTTTTCAGGCTGTCCTCCCTCCATCACTCCTAGAGATGAAAGGACCAAATACAAAACCAAACAACCTCTTGCTCAGCTGGGGGAGTTTCAGGGCCAAATTACATTGGTAATGAATTTGAAAATTACAATAAAAAAATAAAACCAACCATACCTTTTGGGGGAAACGGAAGATTGAGGTAGAATGGATTATGTATCCTACTTGGCTCTCCTAAAGGTATCCTCTATTTGAAGGGCTATCCAGTAGTCATAATCTTTTAAAGATCTTTATCTAAAGAAAGGAGAGCATGAGCCAGGAAGAAACCCATCAAAAATTAGCACTTTGGTAGCCATCATAGCAAGAACACCTGGACACTGTCTTTCTCATGATTGCGAGATGGATTGTATTTCTATTTAAATTAGAATAATTATTTCTAAATTTGACTCTGTATATATGCATTCACATGTACATACTTATGCAGCCTGTGACTTCTTTTGTCCTTCATTTGTATTGCTTTGAGGTGATGTATTTCTTCTTTTACGGGGATGTGTAACTGGCCACCATACATACAAAGAACTTGGGTTGCCAGAATGAAAACTGGAGAGGATTCCTGGACCTTTGATGAATGTGCAGAACAGGGAATTTCAGCTTGGATGTTATCAGACAAGGCAAATCAGGTGTCAAGCATGCCTAATGTTCGCGAAAGGGTGTGCATACCACACAACATTGCCCTTTCATGATCATGTCTTGTTAACAAAAAATATACATTTTATTGATGGCTCAAGCCATCAATTGATCCCCATGGCACTTTTGTGTCGGCATTTGAAACTTGGCGCCATTTTACTCACATGAATGCAGGATCAATGGCCGGTCTAGCGGGAACACCTCTGGGTGAGATCACGACATCCAGGTAGGTGACACACTTTTTATGACCCTCCCCAGTTTACTTTTTTTTTTTAGTGTATTTAGGTGCTTTTTGTTACAGACTTGACTAGTGAACACAGCAAGTATTTCTCCTAATATATCTCCATAGAACAATTAAAAGATGAAGAATGTCCTAGATGTGTGTGGATGCTTGAAAGAGTCATTTAGTATTATATCACCTCATTTTAACTGGAGGTGCTGCTGTATCCATGGCATATTAGAGACCGTGTCCCTTTTGTATGCTTTATCTTGCATAGTGTGTTCACAGTGCATGTGGATTGAATTTCAAGACAGCAGTGTCTCCTTTTTGCTTTAAGCAAGATTTAAACTTGGCTTTTGTCAACATAAAGAGCAATGATTATTCTGAGGAACAATGGAATCTAAATGGAATTTTCTGAGAACTAAAAAATCTGTAAACCACAGTAACACAACAAATTGTCACACCTTGGCTTGGGTTGCATTTGATCTAAACTCCAAGGCCATGATATTCTATTAGGAAGTCTCTGAATATGCCTTCCATAAACAATCAAGAATAGTTGCTGAGAAATTCTTTCTGTCTTCTCTGTCATGAGCGCCCCTCATGCTGCTCTTACTATGGCTCTTCACTCATCATGCTACACTGTTATCTATAGCACTATTATTATTCTTCATTGATGCCCCCTTGTCATGGGAGAGAGGCTTGCATACCCTAATGATGTTTTGAGCTATGCTGGCAGTGGCATAATAGCCACCGGTAGGGTCTCCCATGCCAGACAGGTCAAAACCGAAGGGTCTGACAAAGAGCGTCAAAGGGCAGGATGGGCTCTCTAGCCTTATGGCAACCATCCTAGGAGAAGAAAAACTCTAATCCCAAATCCGGGCAGATGGTGCTCGTCCAACGCTGAAAGGTCAACCATTTCCAGTTCTGGGCACCACAATTCAGAAAGGATATTGACAAATTGGAGCGTGTCCAGAGAAGGGCAACTAAAATGGCGAAAGGTCTGGAAACGATGCCTTATGAGGAGAGACTTAGGGAGCTGGTATGTTTAGCCTGGAAAAAAGACGGTTAAGAGGCGATATGATAGCCCTGTTTAAGTATTTGAAGGGATGTCACACTGAGGATGGAGCAGGCTTGTTTTCTGCTGCTCCAGAGACTGGAACACGGAGCAATGGGTGCAAGCTCCAGGAACAGAGATTCCACCTCAACATGAGGAGGAAATTTTTGAGAGTCAGAGCCGTTCGGTAGTGGAACACACTCCCTCGGAGCGTGGTGGGGTCTCCTTCCTTGGAGGTCTTTAAACAGAGGCTGGATGGCCATCTGTCGGGGATGCTTTGATCAAGATTTCCTGCGTGGCAGGGGGGTTGGACTGGATGGCCCTCGTGGTCTCTTCCAACTCTGCAATTCTATGATTCTATGATTCTATGATTTAAGAGAAGGAAACTCTAATCAAACCTACGACCCAAGGACCTTGCTGCTACCGTCCATGCTTGCAAGACCACAGCAGATGAACCTTTGGTTTAAAGGGTGAGGCCAGTTCTGTGCATGCCGCGCTCCACCAGAAAAATCCATTGCACAGGCTCAAAGGTCCAATCCAGTTCCAAAAAAGCCCTGTAGCGATAGGCGAGGGACGAAACGGCAGGTGTAAAGATTCACTGGAAGCTGCAGACCCAACCCTGCATGCAGGCAGTTCAGGACTTTGGTCGCTCGAGGCTGACCCGGGAGATGACAGTCTTGTTCGGCAGCATCCCGAATGACCAAGCAGCCTATTTTAAGGAGAGCACTGATTGCTCCATATGGAAAGGGGCCTAGAAGAGGTGGCCTAATGAAAGCTGATCCCCATCTACCTGGTTGGCTAGCCATGGCCAGTGGGCATCTTCTGATGCAGTCAAACCAAGGCAAAGAAACAAAGGCACACAGAGCTGTAAATAAACTGGCACTTGCATGCTGGAACATCAGAACCATGTGAGACTCTGCAGATAGTGGATGGCCTGAGCATCATTCTGCTCTAATAGCCCATGAACTATCATGACTTAATATTGACATCACTGCTCTTAGTGAAGTTTGTCTCCATGATGAAGGCAGCCTTAAAGAAAACGGCGCCGGCTTCACACTTTACTGGTCTGGCAAACCCAAAACCAAAAAACATCTTTCAGGAGTAGGCTTTATGATTAAAAACTCCATTGCCTCTAAACTCAAAACCTTGTCAACAGGACACTCTGATCGCATTATTTCCTTATGCCTCCCACATGTTGTTCTCTTTAGTATGTATGCCCCAACTATGCAAGCCGACCCTGTAGAGAAAGACAAATTCTACACAGACCTACACCAACTCATACAAAAAGTCCCTGTAGAAGCCAAATTATTATCCTTGGTGACTTCAATGCCAGAGTAGGAAAGAACTCTGAAGCCTGGAAAGGTGTCTTAGGCAAGCATGGTGTTGGAAATTGCAATGATAACGGATGCCTCCTGCTAGAGTTCTGTGCAGAACAACAGCTGACTATTACAAACACTATCTTTCAGCAGAAAGATAGCTTGAAGACAACCTGAATGCATCCCCGATCCAAGCATTGGCACCTCATTGACTATGTTCTAGTCTGTCAGAGAAACATTCGTGATGTCCGTCATACCCGAGTGATGCCCAGTGCAGAATGCCAAACAGATCATCGCCTCGTCAGATGTAAACTAAATCTTCATCTTAAGTTCAAACCTAAGAGGGGTGGCATCTTAAAGAGGAGACTACAAGTCAACAATATTCAACAAGCTACCATGAGAGACAACCTCCAGGCAAACCTGCAAACAAAACTTGGAGACCATCCTACAGATCCTTCTCCTACAGTACTTTGGCAACATACCAAAAACAGTATCCCCCAGTCTGCAGAAGAATTCCTTGGGTTCTCCCACAAGAAAAATCAAGACTGGTTTGATGAAAACAACCAAGAGATCCAGGAGCTGTTGGTAAAGAAGAGAATTGCTCACCAGGCATACCACGCCCAGCCAACTTGCCATGTAAGAAAAGCAGCTTTCCATCTCACATGTAGTAAACTTCAACAAAAACTCCGAGACATGCAGAACAAGTGATGGATCAATATAGCAGAAATGACACAATGCTGTGCAGATCTGGGTGATCTTAGAGGATTTTATTAAGCTCTTAAAGCAGTGTTTGGACCTACTTATCAGGTTCAAAGCTCCTTATACAGTACAGATGGTCAAATATTAATTACTGATAAAGCCTCCATCCTGAATTGATGGGCTGAACATTTTCAAAGTCTCTTTAGTGCCAACCAAGTAGTCCAAGGCTCAGCTATCCAACATATGATACAAAAACCAATGAAAAATGAATTGGACATAGCTCCCACTTTGGAAGAGACCCTTAAGGCCATACAGCAGATGAAAAATGGCAAGGCAGCTGGGACTGATGAAATCCCACCTGAAGTTTGGAAACACGGAGGTCATGCACTCCATGATAAATTCCACAAACTCCTTGTGAATTGCTGAGAAAAAGGGAAAGTGCCATCAGATCTCTGAGATGCTGTCATCATCACCCTGTACAAGAAAAAAAGAGCAAAATCTAATTGCTCAAACTATCGAGGCATAACACTGCTCTCTATTGCTCGAAAAATCCTTGCAAGGATACTCCTGAACAGATTAGTTCCTGCTATTGCAGAACTTCTCCCTGAAAGCCAATGTGGCTTCAGAGCCAATAGGAGTACTACAGATATGGTATTTGCCCTTAGACAACTGCAAGAAAAATGTAGGGAGCAGAACAAGGGTCTCTATGTAACATTTGTCGACCTCACCAAAGCCTTTGACACTGTGAGTAGAAAAGGTCTGTGGCAGATCCTGGAAAGACTAGGATGTCCCCCCAAATTCCTTAAAATGATTATCTTGCTACATGAGGGCCAGCACGGTCAAGTCAGATATGGCGATGCTCTTTCAGAGCCCTTTCTAATAACTAATGGAGTGAAGCAATGTTGTGTTCTTGCACCAACCTTATTTACAATCTTCTTCAGCATGATGCTCCAAAGAGCTGAGGCAGAGCTTGAAGAAGACGACGGCATCTATATATGTTACCGCACTGATGGTAGCTTGTTTAACTTAAGCCATCTGAGGGCTCACACTAAGACTCTAAACTATCTAGTCCGTGAGCTGCTCTTCGCTGATGATGCTGCCCTTTTTTCCCACACAGAAGCAGCTCTGCAGCGCCCAACATCCTGCTTCGTAACAGCTGCAGAACTGTTTGGGCTGGAAGTCTACCTGAAGAAAATGGAAGTTCTTTACCAGCCTACATCACAGGACAAACACCACCATCCACACATTGCCATCGGCAAATCTGTGCTTAAGTCCATTCAGCAGTTCACCTACCTGGGAAGCATCATCTCCTCAGATGCCAAGATTGACAATGAGATTGATCACAGCTTATCAAAGGCATATAGCGCATTTGGAAGACTTTACAAAAGAGTCTGGAGTAATAAACACCTGAGGCGAAGCACAAAAATCAGTGTGTATAGAGCCATTGTACTGTCTATTCTCCTTTATGGATCTGAAACATAGGTCACCTATCGCCACCACCTATGACTCCTCGAATGCTTTCATCAGCGCTGTATACGCACGATCCTAAATATACACTGGACTGACTATGTGACGAATATTGCTGTCCTTGAGCAAGCAGGGATCATCAGCATTGAGGCCATGATATTGAGAACACAGCTGCGCTGGGCAGGGCACGTTTCTAGGATGGAGGACCATTGCTTCCCAAAAATAGTACTCTATGGTGATCTCGCCACAGGTCAGCATAAGAGGGGCACTCCAAAAAAGCGATACAAGGACTCCCTGAAACAACATCTCCGGCTCAGCCAAATTGATCACCAACAATGGTCCGCCCTGGCCTCACATCGGGAGGCATGGAGACGCACTATCCACAATGCTGCAGCTCTATTTGGGAACTCACGCCGAACAAGTCTCGAAGAGAAACGACAATGCAGAAAGAATCACAAGCCAGAAACATCACCCAAGGAGACCTTCTGTTGTGCTTTCTGCAACCGGACTTGTTTATCTCTGCTTGGCCTTTTTAGTCATCAGCGCGCTTGCAGAAAGCGTGGGATGAGTCCTTCGTGAATCCCGTTTTGCAAAGAAAAGCCAGAGAGAGTTAGGTGCTTTTTGTAACTTTTACTGTCTTATTCTTATTTTTATTTTTAAATCCCGAGTATACATGGGATTTCAAACGGGGATGTGAACAGAGTTCTGTTCACTCCTTGTTCATTGCTAGGAAGCCTTTTGCCAGGATTAGAGGTAAGTGTGGCATGGGCAGTTCTTTTGCCAGCATAAAAACAGCAAAGATATGCCAGCAAAAGAATGGAGTTAAGGGGGAAGGTCTGATAAAGTCCTTTGTCAGACAATACAGTAACAAACAACACCTGTGGAATTTCCCTTTTCTATACAATCAGAGAGGGAGGGAGGGAAGAAACTTTAATGGGTAAGGGGCCAGCTGCAATCCCCATTCATTTCCAAAAAGAGGAATACTTAGTGTCAGGTTCTTCCAGTGCTGAAAACCTGAAAGATTAGAGCCTCAGAGAACTGACACCACTGACACCATCCTTCAGTACCACTGGAGGAACCCCCCAGGAGATCCCAGAGCAGGGCAGAATGCAAGCAATTGTATCAACATATCTGAATGCCTCTCTGCTCCTCCTCTTCTCTCTACTGGCAATTATATTGGCATGGGAGGGGAATACAGCTGCTGAAAGTTGGGATGGCAGGGTGAGAGGGAAGATGTTTTATAGTTCCACCTGTGCAGAACTTTATGATACATCTCCCAATCCAGGATCTCAGCCAGTGAGATACTTTTTTAAACTGCATAACAGTCAAGCTCTGAACCTTCTTTAAGATCTTATATCAAAATCTACTCTTAAAGTTTGAAAACCTGTTCAATGTTAAACATTGGTTAGTTAAATCATGGTTAAAGCCAGCAAAAGAAGGAGAAAGGGGGAATTTGCATTACATGGCAGGAGGGAGTGTGAAGGGCAAGACACATGCAAGGCTGGGTCCTGATTTGCAAACTAGAATTCAGCACAAAGCCTTGCATGTTAACATTTGTGCATAGATTTCCAGGCACAGTACTAACAGGATCTCTAATGACCTCCACAGACTTCCATGCCCGAAGTTCAAAGGGTACCCAAGGGGATATGCTGCAGCTGATTGGTTTATATTACACGCCCCCAGCCAAACATTTTCTTGCCAAATATTCTGGGTCTCTTCTCCCTTTCTTTTCTGGGAGTTGATTCACAGCATGTGAACTCATTCTCTCCCTCTCTTTTCTTTCTTTCTTTTTTTCCCCCAAGATAAAATAGCAGAAAAAACACCTTCAAGCATTTTTCACATGGCAAATCTGTGCTGCCAACTCAGGTTTCACAGCTGAACAATCCCAAGATACTAGTTCTGCCATTCAGGGTCTGGATGCTCTCTCAAGTACATGATGGATAGCTTTAAAATGAAGGCACATTGAAAAGTACCAGCTGTCCAGGTACACACTGGATTAGCCTGGTTCAGCAATATCCCCTCTCTCCCTTCAGGGTTTTTTCACCCCCTGTCTTTTTTGGACCATACCACATAATGATTCACAAACTCAGGCAAATGCTGGAAAGTAGTGCATGTTGATTCCCAGGAGTTCAACCTCTATTTGGGATTGGGGGATTTTTATTCTTTAATTTCCATTGCCTCTGTGACAGAACTTCACTTTCCTGTCTGCTAGTAGGTGGGTTGAATTTTCATTTACAGAGGCTTTGCATATGTATTCACCATGGTGAAGGTAGCTTACAATATCTCTCTCTCTCTGGCTTTTCTTCGCAAACGAAGATTCAGGAAGGACTCATCCCGCGCTTTCTGCAATCGCGCTGATGACTAAAAAAGCCAATCCGAGATAAACAAGTCCGATTGCAAAAAGCACAGCAGAAGTGATGTTTTTGGGTTGTGATTCTTTCTGCGTTGTCGTTTCTCTTCAAGACTTGTTCGTCGTGAGTTCTCAAATAAGGCTGCAGCATTGTGGATAGCAGGGCACGTTTCTAGGATGGAGGACCATCGCCTCCCAAAAATACTACTCTACGGTGAACTCGCCACGGGTCAGCGTATATATAAAGGTGATTATCAGATGCAGCAACTATGGTGTGATAATGACAACAGGATACCGTGAAAGGGCTTCCCTATCACACAACGTCATCCCCTCACATTCTCCAAGCATCCCGCTGTCGTGAATAAGGTGTTCTTTTTTATTGGGCCAAGCCATTAATTGGTCATGATGGCATTTTTTTCATGGTATTGTATGCATCTGAAACCATGTCCCATTATGCTCTCATGAATACAGCATCAATGGGTGGTTTTGGGAGAGGGACAGTGGCGTCCGAAAATGACCCTCTGCTGCGAAAGACCTCCATCCCTCTCCCGGAAGCTCCTCCCACGTGAGCCACGGTAAAACACAGTCTGAAAATCTCCTGGCCATAACATTTACCAGTGAACTTTAAATTAGGAAATAGATAGCATGGCATACAGTTTATTGAACAGTGAGCAACAAATTCAACAATGGCAGCCATTGCATGTGTTATAGAGAAGTTGTCGATGGTTATCTCTCACAAAGATCTCTAACATAAAGATATTTTTACTCTCACCCAATGTTATCTTTCTGTAGGGATCCATGCTGTGATGGTAGAAAAATGTTTATCTGTTATATTCTTTTCTTTTTCCTTGAGGACTGTTTTCAATGCTTTCAAGGGGAGTGGAATAGGAAACTGAGGGTGGAAAGAAACCAATGAAATACTTTCATTTCAGATCAGTGATATTCGTGGTTTTACTCACTCAAAATGTATTTTTTGTGTAAAAATACATAAGGCAATCAAAAGCATTAGAGGTGATTACTGGAAGCTAAGCAGGGTCAGCTCTGGTTAGTCTCTCTCTCTCTGGCTTTTCTTCGCAAACGAAGATTCAGGAAGGACTCATCCCGCGCCTTCTGCAAGCGCGCTGATGACTAAAAAGGCCAATCCAAGATAAACAGGTCCGGTTGCAAAAAGCACAGCAGAAGGTCTCCTTGGGTGATGTTTTTGGGTTGTGATTCTTTCTGCGTTGTCGTTTCTCTTCAAGACTTGTTCGTCGTGAGTTCTCAAATAAGGCTGCAGCATTGTGGATAGTGCGTCTCCATGCCTCCCGATGTGAGGCCAGGGCGGACCATTGTTGGTGATCAATTTGGCCAAGCCTGAGATGTTGTTTCAGGGAGTCTTTCTATCGCTTTTTTGGAGCGCCCCTCTTACACTGACCCGTGGCAAGTTCACCGTAAAGTAGTATTTTTGGGAGGCGATGGTCCTCCATCCTAGAAACGTGCCCTGCCCAGCGCAGCTGTGTTCTCAATATCATGGCCTCAATGCTGGTGATCCCTGCTTGCTCAAGGACAGCAACATTCGTCACATAGTCAGTCCAGTGTATATTTAGGATTGCGCGTAGACAGCGCTGATGAAAGCGCTCGAGGAGTCGTAGGTGGTGGCGATAGGTGACCCATGTTTCAGATCCATAAAGGAGGATAGACAGTACGATGGCCCTATACACACTGATTTTTGTGCTTTGCCTCAGGTGTTTATTGCTCCAGACTCTTTTGTGAAGTCTTCCAAATGCACTATATGCCTTTGCTAATCTGTGATCGATCTCTTTGGCAATCTTGGCATCTGAGGAGATGATGCTTCCCAGGTAGGTGAACTGCTGAACGGACTTGAGCACAGATTTGCCGATGGCAATGTGGGGATGGTGGTGTTCGTCCTGTGGTGCAGGCTGGTAAAGAACTTCTGTTTTCTTCAGGTTGACTTCTAGCCCAAACAACTCTGCAGCTGTTGCAAAGCAGGATGTTAGGCGCTGCAGAGCTGCTTCTGTGTGGGCAACAAGGGCAGCATCATCGGCGAAGAGCAGCTCGCGGACTAGATAGTTTAGAGTCTTAGTGTGAGCCCTCAGACGGCTTAAGTTAAACAAGCTACCATCAGTACGGTAGCGTATATAGATGCCGTCATCTTCTTCAAGTTCTGCCATAGCCCTTTGGAGCATCGTGCTAAAGAAGATTGTAAATAAAGTTGGTGCAAGAACACAACCTTTCTTCACTCCATTAGTTATTAGAAAGGGCTCTGAAAGAGCATCGCCATATCTGACTTGACCACGCTGTCCCTCGTGTAGCAAGATAATCATTTTAAGGAATTTGGGGGGACATCCTAGTCTTTCCAGGATCTGCCACAGACCTTTTCTACTTACAGTGTCAAAGGCTTTGGTGAGGTCGACAAATGTTACATAGAGACCCTTGTTCTGCTCCCTACATTTTTCTTGCAGTTGCCTAAGGGCAAATACCATGTCTGTAGTACTCCTATTGGCTCTGAAACCACATTGGCTTTCAGGGAGAAGTTCTTCTGCAATAGCAGGAACTAATCTGTTCAGGAGTATCCTTGCAAGGATTTTTCCAGCAATAGAGAGCAGTGTTATGCCTCGATAGTTTGAGCAATCGGATTTTGCTCCTTTTTTCTTGTACAGGGTGATGATGACTGCATCTCGGAGGTCTGATGGCAGTTCCCCTTTTTCCCAGCAATTCACAAGGAATTCGTGGAATTTTTCGTGGAGTGCATGACCTCCGTGTTTCCAAACTTCAGGTGGGATTCCATCAATCCCAGCTGCCTTGCCGTTTTTCATCTGCTGTATGTCCTTAAGGGTCTCTTCCAAAGTGGGAGCTATGTCCAATTCATTTTTCATTGGTTTTTGTATCATATATTGGATAGCTGAGGCTTGGACTACTCAGTTGGCGCTAAAGAGACTTTGAAAATGTTCAGCCCAACGATTTAGGATGGAGGCTTTATCAGTAATTAATGTTTGACCATCTGTACTGTATAAGGAGCTTTGGACCTTATAAGTAGGTCCAAACACTGCTTTAAGAGCTTCATAAAATCCTCTATGATCACCCAGATCTGCACAGCGTTGTGTCTTTTCTGCTATATTGATCCACCACTTGTTCTGCATGTCTCGGAGTTTTTGTTGTAGTTTGCTACATGTGAGGCGGAAAGCTGCTTTTCTTACATGACAGGTTGGCTGGGCGAGGTATGCCTGGTGAGCAGCTCTCTTCCTTGCCAACAGCTCCTGGATCTCTTGGTTGTTTTCATCAAACCAGTCTTGATTTTTCTTGTGGGAGAACCCGAGGGATTCTTCTGCAGACTGGGGGATACTGTTTTTGATATGTTGCCAAAGCACTGTAGGAGAAGGATCTGTAGGATGGTCTTCAAGTTTCGTTTGTAGATTTGCCTGGAAGTTGTCTCTCATGGTAGCTTGTTGAAGATTGTTGACTTGGAGTCTCTTCTTTAAGATGCCACCCCTCTTAGGTTTGAACTTAAGATGAAGATTTAGTTTACATCTGACGAGGCGATGATCTGTTTGGCATTCTGCACTGGGCATCACTCGGGTATGACGGACATCACGAATGTCTCTCTGACGGACTAGAACGTAGTCAATGAGGTGCCAATGTTTGGATCGGGGATGCATCCAGGTTGTCTTCAAGCTATCTTTCTGCTGAAAGATTGTGTTTGTAATAGTCAGCTGTTGTTCTGCACAGAACTCTAGCAGAAGGCGTCCGTTATCATTGCAATTTCCAACACCATGCTTGCCTAAGACACCTTTCCAGGCTTCAGAGTTCTTTCCTACTCTGGCATTGAAGTCACCAAGGATAATAATTTTATCTTCTACAGGGACTTTTTGTATGAGTTGGCGTAGGTCTGTGTAGAATTTGTCTTTCTCTACAGGGTCGGCTTGCATAGTTGGGGCATATATACTAAAGAGAACAACATGTGGGAGGCGTAAGGAAATAATGCGATCAGAGTGTCCTGTTGGCAAGGTTTCGAGTTTGGAGGCCATGGAGTTTTTAATCATAAAGCCTACTCCTGAAAGATGTTTTTCAGTTTTGGGTTTGCCAGACCAGTAAAGTGTGTAGCTGGCGCCATGTTCTTTAAGGCTGCCTTCCTCATGGAAGCGAACTTCACTAAGAGCAGCGATGTCAATATTAAGCCGTGATAGTTCAAGGGCTATTAGGGCAGAACGACGCTCAGGCCGTCCACTATCTTCAGAGTCTTGCATGGTTCTGATGTTCCAGCATGCAAGTGTCAGTTTATTTACACCTTTGGAGGCCGGTGTGTGCCTTTGTTTCTTTGCCTTGGTTTGACCGCATCAGAAGATTCCCGTTGGCCGCGGCTAGCCAACCAGGTAGTTGGGGATGAGCTTTCGTTAGGCCACCTTTTCTAGGCCCCTCTCCATATGGAGCAAGCAGTGCTCTCCTTAAAAAAGGCTGCTTGGTCGTTCAGGATGCTGCCGAACAAGACTGTCATCTCCCAGGTCAGGCTTGAGCGACCAATGTCCTGAACCGCCTGCATGCAGGGTTGGGGCTGTGGCTTCCAGTGCATCTTTACACCTGCCGGTTTCGTCCCTCGCCAGTCGCTACAGGGCTTTTTTGGAACTGGATTTGTCCTTCGAGCCTGTGCAATGGATTTTTCTGGTGGAGCGCAGCGTGCACAGAACTGGCCTCACCCATTAAACCAGAGATTCATCTGCCGTGGCCTTGCAAGCATGGACGTGGCAGTGAGGTCCTCGGGCCGTAGGTTTGATTAGAGTTTCCTTCTCTTAGATGTTTGACCTTACAGGGTTGGACGAGCACCATCTGCCCAGGTTTGGGATTAGAGTTTTCCTTCTCCTAGGACGGTTGCCACAAGGCTAGAGAGCCCATCCTGCCCTTTGACGCTCTTTGTCAGACCCTTCGGTTTTGACCTGTCTGGCATGGGAGACCCTACCAGTGGCTATTATGCCACCGCCAGCATAGCTCAAAACATCATTAGGTTACGCAAGCCTCTCTCCCACGACAACGGGGCGTCAATGGAGAGGTCTGGTTAGTACTTGGATGAAGAACTACCAATGACTACCAGGTGCTGTAGGCTGTATTTCAGAGGAAGTAACTGGCAAACCACCTCTGAATATTTCTTGCCTAAGGGAACCCTATGAAATTCAAGGAGTCACCATAAGTTGACAGGCAACTTGAAGGCATGTACATATGCACAAAATGCTGCATATATGGTTACAGCTAATGTTTTCAATAAATTGATTAGATATCTAGTCAAACTAGTCTACTAGTCCTTAGTTTTGTGACTATATGAGATTTTGCCTGTCTAAATGATACAAAGTTTTCTATACTACAAAAGCTGTGATTTCTGATTCCATTGGAAGTCTCCCCTAGCACATTGACTGCCAGATGCCTGCCATGATTTCCTCCCCATTCCCCAATGTCAGAATACCAGAGCTAAAGAAAAAGCATCCACAGCATTTTCTGTAGATGCTGGGTTGGCGGATTCAATAAGAGGTGCATGGGGGGGGGCAAATTAAGGGCATTGTACCCCCAATGAAATTTCTCCTCTCCCAAATGAAATTTTCCTTCTGTCTCCAAATCTGTAGCATTGTAATAACTTAACTCTTCAGTTTATCACTTAGAAATTAGGGCTGAGATTCTGCATCATGAGACATAACTACAATGGCAGAGCTTTGTCATCATAGTTACATCTGACAATGCCACCCCCACGAGGTCTAAATATTCAGCCTGGAGGTGCCTAAACTGAAGGGTTTCCAAGCCACTGCAGATTGGGGCACTGGGAACAGTCATCTGATCTGCATCAGTCATGGGAGCCATCAAAAATAGGCAGCTGAAGAGACAGACTCCCTGGGGTCCTAACATAACCGCTTCTCTCAAGGCATGACACAACCAGGAGGGCACTACAGCTCCGTTATGCTGATTCTCTCATCATCCCAATTTGCAGCACCTCAGAAATCCTTTTGTTGAGACACTGCCAGGCTGAAAAGGTAATTTTGAGGGCTCACTTCTGTCATTAATGGCAGCAAACGTGAATCCCCAGCAGTTACAAGATCATAAGTCTAGCTCATCATCTCATAACCAATGAACAGGTTGCCAGCAACAGTTCTGGTACTCAAAGGAAAGGAACAGTTAAAGTTACCAAGGAAATGCAAACACAGGAAATCTTAGCATTTGAGGTGTGGGAAGATTTTCAATATCTCACTCCCTGCAATGCTAGAAATTTGGAGACTGGAGGAAAATTTCGGGGCAGGGATGTCAGAATTCTCATTTAGGGGCAATGCCCTCATTTTATCCCTCCCTTGTAGCTACGCTCTTGGGTTCAAGCTCGGATCTCCTCCTCCAAGTATAGATCTTTCTCTCCACTTTAAGAGCCACTGGAATTCCTCTGGAATAGGGACCATAGGATTGAAGCAAACATTTCAGAAACAGGACAGTTTTATGTCCTGAGTTATATGGAATGTGGTTTGTGTTTCTAGGGCAGTAAAATAAGTTTAGGTTTCATAAGAAAGCAATTACTCTGTATATTTTTTTTAAAAAAATCCCACAATTTCAATTCATTTATTTCCTCCAAAAACAATGGTTTTACCATTTCAATACATTTTATCTATTTCCTGTGTCTGGGTGGTAAGCATGGCAATTGCTTTATGTTTGGGGGATTCGTGGATATTAGGGCTGTCACGTTGCAATCCAGATATTACCCCTGTACCATTACACAGTGGCCATTACTTCAGGGAACAATCCACCATTTTATACCAGAGTCTCAAGATTACCTCTCCTACTCTGTCATTTTCATCCTCTTCATCTTCAGCAGGCTTTTGTGGAGGGAATCTATAAGCAAATTTTTGTTTATACTCACAAGAATGCATTCTGGTAGTTCTCTCAGAATCTAAAGTTTCAGCTCCTCTCACCTTTTCCACTATTTCAGTCCTCAGTTTGATTCATCTTGAATTTTAAATTTTCATTCATTCTGAACAGTGACATACGTATAGGTATAGATAGATATAGATATAAAAACGCATGTGCATTTTGTGCATATTTCTCTTAGTACATGCATTTTATATAACTGCCTAAAGTGCCCATTTTGCAAACAATTTTCTTGATGTAATGCATTTTAGCATTATTTTTACTAATGTGTAATTTTTGTGTTAGCTTCCCTTAATGTTTCAAAGAATAACTGGGTTTCAATGTGCATTAGTTTGGAAGTGAAAAATTAGATAATGTCACATTAAAATATAAACTGAAAAACATCCTCCCCATTCCTAATCTGATCTATTGAAAATGTTTTTGTGTTATTTCCTTCCCACTGTTTACAGATTCTAATTCTCATAAGTCTGTCCTTCCTGTTTAACTTGCCAAGACATTTAGCTTTGTTGTTTCCTCTTAGTTTAACCATTCGTGGAGTCTTAAAAATAAATATCTAGATACTTTTAAAAGATTCCCTTTTGGTTGTCTTTGGCATATTTTTTCATTACCCAGACCTCTTCCAGTTAAAATGAGCTTTAAATTAATGTTTTATTTGTGTTCTTATGATATTATTGTTATCTAAAGAAATTCAATCAGTAGTTGGAAGGAGGAGTCCATAAAAACTGTTATTTCATAGTCATCCAATTTATTCAATATTTGTAATGGTACTCAATTCATTCTTATTTCACTGATCCAACATTCCAATTAAAAACATTCAGTAGCCTTGGGCAACATTCCCTCCACTACATTAGTACAATGGGAATATTTACAGCTCCACAGAGAATATTCCCCCAAGCATGTGTTCAGTAAATGAACATTGACAGAAAGGTCTTGCCCTTACTTATGAGCTCTGATGTGCCAATTTCTGGATTCACTATTTCCAGTTATTGTGCAGGTTTTACAGCTTTTCACAAAAGTGTTCTGAGTATGATCCATTGCCCAGAGATCAGAGTGTTGTGAGCATAACATATATGAAACAAAGAGGTGCCATGTTTTTGCTTTTCTGTTTCATTCAGAAATATTGGGAAATCCATTTTACCAGATGGCATGTGTCCCAGGAAGGCTTGTTCAATGAGAAAGCAAAGGATATGTCTGTCATGTAATGGCTTCTTCAGGCTCAGTAATCAGCAGTTTCAGAGTTAAACAGTAAACTTTATTGGTATGGTAATCTAAAGAGCTAACCCTACAATGTTCATTGCTCAGAATGAAAACTGTTTCCAAAGCGTTAAGTTAAGCAGTATTTACAATCTTTGTGCATTTGGAAGACTTTACAAAAGAGTCTGGAGTAACAAACACCTGAGACGAAGCACAAAAATCAGTGTGTATAGAGCCATTGTATTGTCTATTCTCCTTTATGGGTCTGAAACATGGGTCACCTATCTCCACCACTTACGACTCCTCGAACATTTTCATCAGTGCTGTATACGTACAATCCTAAATATACACTGGACTGACTATGTGACGAATGTTGCTGTCCTTGAGCAAGCAGGGATCACCAGCATTGAGGCCATGATATTGAGAACACAGCTGCGCTGGGCAGGGCACATTTCTAGGATGGAGGACCATCGCCTCCCAAAAATACTACTCTACGGTGAACTCACGGGTCAGCGTAAGAGGGGCGCTCCAAAAAAGTGATACAAGCATTCCCTGAAACAACATCTCAGGCTCAGCCAAACTGATCACCAACAATGGTCCGCCCTGGCTTCACATCGGGAGGCATGAAGACACACGCTCCACAATGCTGCAGCTCTATTTGGGAACTCACGCTGAACAAGTTTTGAAGAGAAACGACAACGCAGAAAGAACCACAACCCAGAAACATCACCCAAGGAGACCTTCTGCTGTGCTTTCTGCAATCTGTTTATCTCAGATTGGCCTTTTCAATCATCAGTGCACTTGCAGAAAGCACAGGATGAGTCCTTCCTGAATCTTCGTTTGCAAAGAAAAGCCAGAGAGATTTACAATCTACAAATCTGCTGGGCTATGCAGTCATTGGCTATCCATCATCTCCACTCCCCTCTTCTCACAGAGAGTGGGCACATCCCATTATTCTCACAGCACCCCAGGTGCACACTTTACTCATATAGTTGTAGACATACAGCATATCCTACTTTGTTTCCCAGTACAGTACAAACATGTTAGCAAGCCCAAAAGAATGCAAACACAATTAGCCACAAAATGATTGAACATAAATAGAACAGAACTAAAACATGGTAGGAGAAGGTCATGTCTGGGACCAATCCTGACATTATCACATTTTATAGGAAAGTCACATTCTAGCTGGTCCAAGGTATGTCCCCATGGTTCCCCCTGCTTTGTTTTATTTTATTTTATTTTATTTTTATCCCAACTTCCTCCAGAATGGGGCTCAGCGCAGCTTACAATAAGTTAAAACAAAGTATAGCTAAAATCTACAAAATTCTACAAAATGGGGAGGGGGTGATTAAACAAAGAATTCTATTAAAAGCACACCCTTTTAAAACATAATAATAAAAAGATAAAAGCACAGCACACATAATTAAACACTTCTGTCACACACATTTGAGCCCAAAGAAAAAGGCCTTTGCCTAGTAGCAGAAAGAGATCAGAGAGGGAGCCCGCTGAATCTTGCATAGGAGGAAGTTCCACAGCCTGGAAGCAGCCACCAAGAAGGCTCTCTTCCATGTCCTCACCAAACATGACTTTGCGGGTGGTGGAACCAAGAGAAAGCCCTTCCCCGAAGATCTTAAAACTCAGGCAGGCTTATATAGGGAGGCACAGGACTGTATCAGACCACCCTCTGTAAAAATTCTTTTGCCGGCATATTTTGAAGCATTTTTATGCCATCAAAAGAACCCCACCACCACCAGACCTACCTTTAGCAATGTGAAAAGGCAACCCTGGCAGTAATGAAACATGAACAGAGCCCCATTTACTTCAAAAAGTTAAGCAAGACAAAGACATAAAAAGTATGCATAAGCACAGAAACACACTTTAAAAATTACAAGTAAACCAGGGAGGTTAAAAAAAAGTGTCCCCTACCTGGCTGTCCCAATCTCACCCGGATGTGTTCTGACAATTGACGTTGTATTCACTGACCACAATGGCACAAGGATTCAAATGCTGGCCAAAAAGCAGAATGGGAGATCTATTGACGGCTTGGGACATCAATAAAATAGAACAGCTTTTTGACAAGACATGATCACAAAATGATAACGTTGTCTGGTATGGACGTCCTTTTGCAATCATTAGGTGTCGTTATGATGCCATATTTGCCTCATCTGATCAAGTCCACAGGGGTTGTCTAGATGGTGAAAAAAATTTCTCATAGAATGCAAGGAGAATACAATTTGTCCCAATGAGATCCCACGGCAAATTGAAATACTGCGAAGGGAGGGACAAAAACTCCAAATACTATATGGGAAAATCCTTGGCAGCACCTGGAGACAACAAGGAGGGTGGCCACCATGAGGAAGAGGTGGAGAGCCGCCAGCCCTTAACCCATCCTGGCGGCAGCAGCCTCCCATTCCAGCTGCAAAGGGACAGGAGGAGCTGCCTGGTCCTCCTCTTCCACATGGTAGCCACCCTCCTCCTCATTGCCTCTGGGTTCTACCGGGTCCCCTTTACCTTCCTTGTGTCCCCCCCCCCACTGTGCAAAACAATGACACAGCTGTCATATTGATTTGTGGCTGTGTGAACATCACAGCGGAGAGCTTCACATACTATCATTTTTGCCAAAATGTCATAGAGACAAAAGAACACTGCTGCGAATTGCCTAAAATGTGCAAGTATGTGCATTATTTCTTCTCATAAAGATAAGCCCACAGTCTTTCAGATAGTCTGGACACACGGCATGTAGAAGCTATAAAGGTCATAACCAGCATTTTGAATTCTTCCAAGAAACAGGCCAGTAGCCAATAAAACTATTTCACCAAGGGAGTTGGTATGCTTCCTGTAACCAACTCCCATCAGCAGCCTTGCCACAGCATTTACAGTGTGCACACATACTTGGGAGCCACAGAAAGCCATAGAGAAACATTTGAGGCAGTGGGTTTTCTTCACAAGGCAGAAGCAGGCATCTGGCAGGGCTTGTCACCACCTCCGCTGCTGACCTATGCCATTTTTAAAAGCAACTTATAAGCCTTGTTACCAGTGTCACATTCACAGTCTCTCTACAAACATCGTGATTTGTATCACTGTGCCACCTCATGAGTCTTGCAGAAAGACTGTGAATGCAATGCAGTGCTTCTAAGTCCCTATTAAAAATGGCATAGGGCAGCAGCAGCGAGGCTCACAAGGCTTATAGAGAGACTGCGAGTGCAATGTGAGGTTTATAAGTTCCTATTAAAAATTGTGTATGGTGGCAGCAGAGGTGGCAGCAAACTCCAACCACATTCCTCAGGCTCCCTTGCCTCTGGGGAGCACACCAACTGCCTAGTTCTGCTTTGTAAAGGAACCCCACAGCCTTGAAGGCAGAAGCAGGCAGCAAGCATGCTCCCCAGAGATGGGGATGTTACCTGAATTGCATGGGATCCATGATGGCCCTCTAAAGTCTGAATATTAAACTGAGGAACATTTAATTAGCTCAATTATGGCAGCGAGAGGACAGCGAGACCATTTAACCTATGTATACCGGTACTAAAGAGGAGTCTCTAAGCCAAAAGGTACAATTAAATTATCATTATTGGAAATTAACAGTAACAGCATTCACACACACACTTAGGCTTCAGACACTCACACAAGACTAACAAAAATAGTAGGAAATATTTGGATAGAGGAATAAAGTAAAGGCAGTAATGAGTTATACTGTACCGATCCTACAGAGCAGAGATCACAAAGTAAACCAACAGCGGGTGGGCTCAGAAGATGGCCTGACTACACAGTGTGATGTGGAGTCAAAAGAAAGTGGAACTGTGCACAATTTGGTGGTGTTTTAGGGTAATATTTATAAGAAATAATTTGCCTAAAGGGATAGGAGTTGTGAGTGAAATACAAGAGATCTCAGAGGTTCCAAAACAAAGCATACTCCGGAAGGGTTAATGATTGTTAATGAGCAATACTTTTAGAATTGAATAGGAAGCAGGCACGGTCTTTCATTGGAAGGGAGCAGGAAAAGAAAATCCTGTTTCACAAGCAACAAGGTCTCTTGCTATCACTGAGTGGATTAATGATTAACTCATCTCCAGGTGTTGAGTCCTTACTTCAGTGTTTTGTTCTGGGGAATTTCCAAAGGACCTTCCCTTGGTCTTGCATGAATCCCACCTTGATTTTAGGCAGTCCCTGGTTTTCCTGTAACCACATGGATGGCCACCTTAGCCAAATTATTAAATATAGTCAATTATTTGATATTCTAAGATGGGGGCTGAAAGGGTAAGTAACGACAGAGCCTGAGAAATGTTGCATACTGGAAGTCCCCTCAGTCCAATTGATTTTCCTCTTCTCCCTATACTACAGCTCACTCCATTCAGCAAGTTTCTATACTGTCCAAAGAAATGCTATCCCAACACTGTACATATTCACTGGTAATAAACCTTTGTTGCTGCTACTGCCACCACTTCTATAGCATAGTTATCCTCAGATGATCTCTAGACTGTTGTTGCTCACATTTCATCTCTTAGCCCCACTTCCTGTTATGCAGGATGGAGGATTCCACAACTTTAATTTCTATTTGCAAGAAAGACTTTTCACATTGTACTTTCTCAACGTGATATATTTCCACAGCCATATGGCTATCAGATTCAACACTTTGCATTCTTCTACAGCTTCCTCTACGTATGACTCTATATATGTGAAGGACATATATACTTGAAGTACATACTATATACCTGTGTACATACTATATACCTGAAGTATATAGTTGAAGTACATACTGCATATTTTAAAGGAATCAATTTCCCTTCAGTTGGGTGAGTGTTTTGGAGTGAGTGGTTCACCTTTTGACTTGTATCCACCTAACTGCTGTATATTTGCCACCTAAAGCTATTTACAGTACCTCAGTATATATTTATTACTACTAGGCAATATATTTAGCAGGCAACTTTTGTATGTTAGAAGTATTTACAGCAGTGTGTGTGTATTTTAACAAGTAGCAGCATCAGTTATCTGGATGTTTGGGCTATCTATTGAAAGGAGCATCATTTTCTCCCAAATGGCCCATTAAATCAACTGTTGTGGATAGAATTGCCTCTTAAGTGTCACAATATACCACTCAGAAGCAAATAGGAAGGTGATGTTTCTATAGCTGAGCATGCTCACTACAAAGAAGAGAGCTTTATGCAATGGATGGGGTTTTTTTTCCCATCTGGCTCCATCTTTGTCATGTCATGAAACAAATTGGTAAATAATAACCTCAGCATGGGGGCCTCAGTGTTGCATGTAAGAGACGATATGATAGCCCTGTTTAAGTATTTCAAGGGATGTCACGCTGAGGATGGAGCAGGCTTGTTTTCTGCTGCTCCAGAGACTGGAACACGAAGCAATGGATGCAAGCTCCAAGAACAGAGATTCCACCTCAACATTAGGAGGAACTTTTTGACAGCAAGAGCTGTTCGGCAGTGGAACACACTCCCTGGGAGCGTGGTGGGGTCTCCTTCCTTGGAGGTCTTTAAACAGAGGCTGAATTGCCATCTGTTAGGGATGCTTTGATCAAGATTTCCTGCGTGGCAGGGGGTTGGACTGGATGGCCCTCGTGGTCTCTTCCAACTCTACAATTCTATGATTCTATGATTCTACAAGAAAGAGCTCAATTACCCATTTTGAGCTTTCAGCTGCTCAAAATATTTTTTTTTAAAGACTAATTATTAATAGCAAATATTTGTTTCATTTCAGATCCTGCTGCTATGGGGAATCTAGTGATCTATAGGACTTTTTCAGACACCTCTTACCACGCAAGAAGCCTCCTTAACAGTAACGAAGCTGCTGCACGGCAGGGGACCGTTTCGGACGATGCCATCCCTCTCTCGGTGGCGTCTGTGACTGTTCTGGGTAGGATTGAAGGCGGCCGCACCATTTGTTATTCACGGGCAACTTCTGTGAGTAAAAAATGGTGCGGCCGCCCTCAATCCTACCCGGAACAGTTACGGACGATGCCAAGAGAGGGACGGCGTTGTCCGAAACGGACCCCCTGCCACGCAGCAGCTTCGTTACTGTTACGGAGGCTTCTTGCATGGTAAGGGGTGTCTGGAAAAGTCCTTACTGTAAAGTGTACTTTGGTGACATTCATCAGATATACTGGATGAGCAGTTTAGGTTTATTCAAGAGAGTTAAGAGCCATGTTGCTGAGTAGAGGTTTGTCCCATGTTAAAGGATGGCAATTTAAGGGAAACCAAGATCTCCTTTGAATGTTATTCTATTCATGGAGGAATGGGGGTGTCAGTTTCTTGTTCATAATGACACTGGAAGATCACACATGTCTTTCTAGTCCAGAAGTATCTTTTCAAATGGAGTGAGAAAAGATGGTAACAGAGCAACAACTTGCGTCCTAAGCTCCTTTTAAAATTTTATCATTGTTTGGCTTCTACTGGAGATATAAAGGACTGTAGTAACAACTGAGAATAATAACAAGAAGTGGGGGAGATTCTGGATGTAGAAGAAAACTGGAAATCTAGGAACAGCTTTTGAAGGAGGAAAGATAATATTTAACAAAATTTTCCATTCTACTTTCTATAGCCACTAATTATCTGATAGTAGAGAAAATGGTGAATTGCTGAAAGCTCTGCTACAGAACTGCAGGTGTTGAGTATTGGCCTACCAGTGTCATTTCAGCATATGTAATTTACAACTGCTGGTAATTGAGATAATTTGTAAAATGGTATTCACAATGAAAGACTATAGAATTTTAGGCATTACACCTTCATTTGGGATTGTTTCCTTAAGTAGTCAGAAAATCCAAACAAAAAAAAATGCAGTTTCTCATACAAAAAAGAAAGGGGGGAAAAGGAGGTTGCAAATATGATTGCTCAGCCCCCAAATTCTATATTGGATCTTAAAATAAATTCATTTTAACAGTGGCCTAACAGATGCCTATGGGAAACAGGGTGGACTTAAGTACCCTCATCACATTTATACCCTCAACTTTTCACCCTGTATGGGGCCCAAAGTGGCTGACAATAATTTAAAATAGAAGTTTAACTATAATCTTATTTTACAATAGTTAAAAAAAAAAACCACAGCAGGGAGGGAGCCAACCTAGCTTCCCACAGTCTGGGCGCAGCCAGAAAGCTCTTTCTCATGTCCTATCCAAAGATGCCTGTGATGATGTATTCCTGCATGGCATGGGGTTGGACTGGATGGCCTTCATGGTCTCTTCCAACTCTACAATTCTATGATTTTATGATGGTGGGACCAAGAGAAAGTCCTCTCCCAAATATCTTAAAACTTTGGCTGGTTTATATTGGGGGATATGGTCTTTTAGATAGTTTAGACCCAAGCTCTATAGGGCTTTAAAGGTCATAACCAACATTGAAGTCTGCAAGAAAACCAACTGCTAGCCAGTGAAGCCATTTCATCAGGGAAGTTATATGATCCCTCTAACCAGCTTTTGTCAGCAGCTAGCTGAAGCATTTTGGACCCTAAAGTTTCCAAACAATTTCCAAAGCCAGTCCTTTGTACACTGCATTACAGTAATCCAAACAGGATGTAAACAAGGCATTTGTCACTTGAACCAGCTCTGATTATTCAAGGAATAGGTGCAGCTAGTGCAGTAGTTTTAACTGTGCATATGCATTCCTGTCTGCTGCTAAAACCTGGGCATCCAGACTCAGTTCATAGTCCAGGAGTAGGCCCAAGCTGTGAACCTAAGATTTTAGGGGAAGTATAACCTCACCCAGCACAGGCTGAATCCCTGTTCCCTTGTCTGTATTTCAGTTGAGCAGGAGCACCTCAATCTTGTTTGAATTAAGTTTTAATTTGTTCACCTTCATCCAGTCCATTACTGAAAGCAGACACTAGTTTAGTGAAGAAACAGCTTCCTTGGAGTTAGGTTGGAAGGATAGATAGAGTTGGGTGTAATCTGCATACTGGTGACACTAATTCCCCAACTCCCAGTGGTTTCATGTGAATATAAAATAGAATGGGAGACAGAAACAAGCCCTGAGAGATGCCACAGGCAAAGGCCAGGGTGTCAAACAGGTGTCCGCTAGCACCACCTTATAAGTCCACAACTCCAAAATGTACCTGAACCACTGTAAAACAGTGCCCCCAAGTACCATCCCAGAGAGTTCACACAGAAGGATACCATGGTTGATGGTATCAAAAGATGCTGAGAGGTTTCAGGGAGAGCTTTTTCAATAATGGCCCCACCACAGCCTATTTTAGGCAGGACAGAAACCTGCCTTGCTGCAGTATTTCACTGACCCATGCAGCCAGTCCCCCACTAGCTGCTGTTAAGAGGCAGGAGGGGCACAGGTCCAGTACAAATATGGTGGCTCTCACATCTCCAAGGATCCTGTTCACATCCTCAGGTTGCACATGTGAAACATATCCAATAACAAAGGATAAGCAGGACACGGGACCTGTGTCAACTGCCACATCCAAGTCAATGAGAATCTGAGTGACTATAGCTGTGAAGTGTTGTGCAAATTATTCACAGCAGGCTGCTGAGTGGTCTATATGCTGCTCTTGTGGCATTGAGCATAAATTGCTCCTGACCATTCAAGATAGCTCTGCTGTGTGACACTGTGTAGACACAATAGTGACTGGGAAGAAAGATTTCTTCACTGCCACAACTAGTATGACATAGGCTTTCCAATGATATCTGCCCCAAGAGTCATCCAGAATCCACCAAGATCCTGGGGCAGACCATCTTTATCAGTTCCGCACCCTTGTGGAGGCTCCAAGTCCTAGTGAATCTGAATCCCACCAGGTAGTCCATGATAAGGAAAGTTCTTCCACACCCAGATCTCTATCATCCCACCCAGCACAAAAAACTAAGTCTGGAGTGTGGCCAGCAAAATGGGTGGCATCAGATATTATTTGGGATGGACCCAGGGTAATCACAGAGGACGTAGAGTCCTGAGTGACTCCCAACAAAACAATCTCCACATGGATGTTGAAGTCTCCAAGCATAACAAACTAGGGAAGCTCCAACACCACTGCTGAGACCAACTCAGGAAGGGATATGAAATCCAATAGACCAGACTGCAATATGACTTCCATCCCCTGCTACTATAAGAGAACTTGGGTGAACTGGGAGAGGTATACACACACACACACTTCATCCATTCATGTCTCCATAATGCAAGCCAGGTTAGTACGCTCATCCAAGATCAAGTCTTGGATCAAAGGTGTTTTTCTGTTTGCCAACTTGACATTAAATAGAAGCATTTTTAGTCCATGGGGTCTGTTGACAAGGCTATTCAGAAGGTTTGAAGAGTGGGATAGTTTGGAGTTAACCAATACTCTGTGGATCTCCCCTCTCTCATGATGATAGAACTGTCTTCCACTTATGATGGATGATAACACAATTCCACTTGTATTCCCCAGCAGCTGGTATTGAAAGGCATACTAAGTGGATATACAGTTGTCCCTTCATATTCGCTGGGGTTTGGTTCCAGGAGTCCCCGCCCCCTGTGGATACCAAAATCTGTGAATACTCAAGTCCAATTATATGCAATAACATCGCAAAATGGTGTCCCTTATATAAGATAGCAAAATCAAGGTTTGCTTTTTGGATTATTATTTTTTTAAGAATATTTTCATGCTGTAAAAACTTAAATCAGTGGATACCAAACCCATGGACACAGACGGATAACTGTAATATATATCCAGCACGACTAGTAACCATTGAGGTTACTTCCATGTTCCCACCTTCTTTCACCACTGGTATGTTAGCAGAAGTGCCTTAGCCCTTTCCTATTTTCCTATCCTTTTAATGCCTCTGGATCTTCACAGAAATGACTCAGAGAGCCTCCTCCCCTTTTCAAGTCCTTAGAAAATTCTTGTTATGGAGCTATGGTAGCTCCACTTTTTTTCACTGAGGAAGCTCTATGCTTGGAATTTCAACTTGAAACTGGCACTAGAACCCAGATATAACCAATCATGATTTTTCCATCAAGTTATGTCAGCCCTCTTTTCTTTTCTTTTTTCTTCTATCAACTTTTTGACCAGGAACTGGGCACTAGCACTGCCAAATTTTGAGAAACCTACCACAATTTCCTAGATTTTATAGATTATACACAAACACACAGAGAGAGTTGCTTCTAGCAACTCCCCCCTTGGAATTTCAACTTAAAAATCAATACTGCAACTTGGGCAGCATCTGCACTGCAGAAATAATCCAGTCTGACATCACTTTAACTACCATGGTTCAATGCTATGGAATTCTGGGATTTGTAGTTTTGTGAGATATTTGGCTTTTTCTGTCCAAGAGCGCTGGTGCTACAACAAACTGCAAACCCCAGGATTCCATAGCATTGAGCCATGGCAGTTAAAGTGATGTCAAACTGGATTATTTCTGCAGTGCAGATGCAGCTTAGGATAGGATGACAACAAAAACATTTTGTCAGATTTTTGAGGCATCTGCCATGATATTTGAATGACTTATGCCTGTCAAAACACAAGTGTATTCATTTCTCTTATTATAGATTTAATATATATAACTTAGAAACCAAAATGTTGAAGCAGAATCCCAGGTTCCAGCTACTCTGGTGCACTCAAACAGTAGTCAAGCATTTTGATTGCCTTGTGACCAAGGGAAATTCAACAGAGTAGTAAGCTCAGCACTGGTGTATGACCTTTGGAGTCCTGCCATAAATCATTCAGTTCACACAATTATGCTCACTGACTGCACAGAGGTGACTTTTTCTTGTCACAGTGCTGTGTACAGTCTAGAACAAAAGCTTCAGTTCATAACCACAATCAGAAATAAAATCACTTCACTCTGATTTTTCCTTACCCAACCCCGGTTGAAACATATCTGTGTGATGCAGAGTCCCAGACCACTGGAGTGGTGAATGATCACTTACTGTTAGCTTGGGTGCAGGAAGCCCAGTCAATGTTCAATCATAGAATCATAGAATCATAGAATTGCAGAGTTGGAAGAGACCACGAGGGCCATCCAGTCCAACCCCCTGCCATGCAGGAAATCACGATCAAAGCATCCCCGACAGATGGCCATCCAGCCTCTATTTAAAGACCTCCAAGGAAGGAGACCCCACTACGCTCCGACAGAGTGCGTTCCACTGCCGAACAGCTCTTACTGTCAAAAAGTTCCTCCTAATGTTGAGGTGGAATCTCTGTTCCTGGAGCTTGCACCCATTGCTCCGTGTTCCAGTCTCTGGAGCAACAGAAAACAAGCTTGCTCCATCCTCAGCGTGACATCCCTTCAAATACTTAAATACTTAATCATTTACTGTATTCTGATTGTTGATCCTATACCAACACCTGTATAAAGCCAGAAAGTACTAGTCAATGTTCAACAGAAACCCATAGTCCAGAATGTCTGATGTTACATCTATCATTCAAGAAGAGCTGTAATAAGCAAGGGGTTCAATCATATGAAGTTCACACCAAAAAAATAACTTGATATAATTGTTAGCAATACAACTAGGAAGAGTTTCTGTCAAAGCTCCTCTCTTGGTTTGTTCTTGGTTCCACCTCTTTCTTCTAGATGCCACCTCTAAACTCCTCTGCTTATGTTCTCTTTAAAGAGGTATCACTATAATCGATGCACAGGATCCACACTGCAGTGGATCCTATCCCACACAAAGGTTATTTAACAATCAGGTGGGAATCATACAGCCCTCTAGAAGTTGTTGGACTGCAAATCCCAGCTTTCCTCATCATTTAATTTGCTGGCTAGGGCTGCTGGAACTTGCAGTCCAAGAAAATCTGGTGGGCAGCATGATTCTGTTCCATCATGGAGCAACCATGTTTACCTGCTATATGTCAGGATCTTTGATCTTAGCAAGGGACATGTGTTACAAATTCACAACAGACCCCTTGGTCTACATATTCCTTGCAAATGGAGGCCTCTGCATCCCTGTGAACATAAATGCTGTGTATGAAAGGCAAACATACTTGCTAAGAAGCCTTGCGAGGTCAGGACTGTCTCAGGCTCTGAGATTTCAGGGCTAAAACCCAAGACCACAAAACAACCTCTTATGATGTCACAGGAACTGGACCCAAGTGATGTGAAAAGGATGACATTAAAGGGGGATACCCCCTGGTGATGCCATTAAGCACAATACATTAAGCATCAACTATAGCTTCAGATTTAAAAAGAAACAAATCTAAATAATGAGGAACATATAGATAAACATGCTTTTCAAGGTAGCACTCTCACCATGAGATTCTTTCCCCCATGCCCTGAGGACCATAGAAGAAGGGCCTTATAACACTTATAACTTAAGGCCAGACCCTGAAAAACTGGGGACCCTATTTGCTACATCATGTATCAGTTGATCCAGTGAGCCAAGGGGGATAGGCCCAAGCTCCCTCTCCCATGACCCAGAACAGAGGTTAAAAATACTGAAATTTGATGTCTCTGGTAGCATAAAAGGGAAAAGGGGGTGGGGAGAAAACAAGCAATTTAGCAGCCCCTTGAAGACTAACTGATTTACATTTTAGCATGAACTTTCGTAAATATCAATCCACTTCTTTAGATGCACTACAGGGTGATAATGTTTTTCTCCTTCTCTCTTTTCTCTCTCTCTCTCTCTCTCTCTCTCTCTCTCTCTCTCTCTCTCTGTGTGTGTGTGTGTGTGTGTGTGTGTGTTTATGTGCTGCAGCAGACCAACACTATGGTCAAATATTCGACTTCAGATGGCATCTCTCCTCTCAGTGATTGTCTTAAAGCAGTAATGGACTGGATGAGGAAAAACAAATTGAGACTGAATCCAGACAAAACAGAGGTACTAACAGTTACAGGCCCGAAACCAGGTCTGGGAATACAACTTCCAGTCCTGGATGGAACTACACTCTCCTCCAAAGACTGTGTTCGCAGTCTGGGGGTGCTCCTGGACCCGATGCTCCAGATGTCTAATCAGGTAAATGCGACGGTCAGGAGTGCCTGTTATCAACTTCGGCTGATACGCCAGCTGCGCCCTTTCCTGGAAACCAGGGACCTCGAAACTGTGGTACATGCACTGGTAACCTCCCGTCTGGATTTCTGTAATGCGCTCTACATGGGGCTACGCTTGTGCTTGACTCGGAAACTTCAACTAGTTCAGAACATGACAGCCAGGTTGATTTCTGGTGTTTCCAGAAGAGAGCATATAACACCTGTGCTAAAAGCTCTCCACTGGCTGCCTATTCGTTTCCGGGCACAGTACAAGGTGTTGGTTATAACCTTTAAAGCCCTGCATGGCTTGGGTCCAACTTATCTCAGGGACCGCCTCCTCCCGTACGACCCTCCCCATGCACTTCGGTCCTCTGGGAGGAATCTGTTACAGCCTATGAAAACAAGGCTGTCGGTGACGTCCCAGAGGGCCTTCTCTGCTGCCGCTCCCAGATTATGGAATGGCCTGCCGGACAAGATCCGTCTTATTAACACCTTAGACAGCTTTTAAAAAAGCTGTCAAGACGGATCTTTTCCGGCAGGCCTTTCCTGAATAACTATCCCGGCCCAAGACTCAGCTGTCCTCCCTGAGCTGTAATCAGATTTTTTTTAAACTATTGTATGTTTTAATCTTTTTTTCTAATTTATATATTTTTAATTACTGTATGTTTTTAATCTTTTATAATTTAATATTATTTTAAGGGGTGGGTGGGCTAGGGTACTGGGACTATGGAGTTTTTATATTGTAAGCCACCCCGATTGCGTTGCAGAGGGGCGGGATAGAAATAAAATTTTATTGTTGTTGTTGTTATTATTATTATTATTATTATTATTATTATTATCATCTCCAGAGTATGGAAAGGACATTTTACTTACACTGCCTTACAAGCTTATATGATACTGGTGTGGTGCCAAAGGCCATCTTAGTGCTAGTAGTCTCTCTCTGGCTTTTCTTTGCAAACGAAGATTCAGGAAGGACTCATCCCGCGCTTTCTGCAAGCGCGCTGATGACTAAAAAGGCCAATCCGAGATAAACAAGTCCGGTTGCAAAAAGCACAGCAGAAGGTCTCCTTGGGTGATGTTTTTGGGTTGTGATTCTTTCTGCGTTGTCGTTTCTCTTCAAGACTTGTTCGTTGTGAGTTCTCAAATAAGGCTGCAGCATTGTGGATAGTGCGTCTCCATGCCTCCCGATGTGAGGCCAGGGCGGACCACTGTTGGTGATCAATTTGGCCAAGCCTGAGATGTTGTTTCAGGGAGTCTTTGTATCGCTTTTTTGGAGTGCCCCTCTTACGCTGACCCGTGGTGAGTTCACCGTAGAGTACTAATTTTGGGAGGCGATGGTCCTCCATCCTAGAAACATGCCCTGCCCAGCGCAGCTGTGTTCTCAATATCATGGCCTCAATGCTGGTGATCCCTGCTTGCTCAAGGACAGCAACATTCGTCACATAGTCAGTCCAGTGTATATTTAGGATTGTGCGTAGACAGCGCTGATGAAAGCGCTCGAGGAGTCGTAGGTGGTGGCGATAGGTGACCCATGTTTCAGATCCATAAAGGAGGATAGACAGTACAATGGCTCTATACACACTGATTTTTGTGCTTTGCCTCAGGTGTTTATTGCTCCAGACTCTTTTGTGAAGTCTTCCAAATGCACTATATGCCTTTGCTAATCTGTGATCGATCTCTTTGTCAATCTTGGCATCTGAGGAGATGATGCTTCCCAGGTAGGTGAACTGCTGAATGGACTTGAGCACAGATTTGCCGACGGCAATGTGGGGATGGTGGTGTTCGTCCTGTGGTGCAGGCTGGTAAAGAACTTCTGTTTTCTTCAGGTTGACTTCTAGCCCAAACAGCTCTGCAGCTGTTGCAAAGCAGGACGTTAGGCGCTGCAGAGCTGCTTCTGTGTGGGCAACAAGGGCAGCATCATCGGCTAGTAGTAGTGCAGTAACAACCCCTTCAGCCAAAAGTGCATGAATAATAGGCTCTGAGTGACATCAGGTTTCAGAAGCCCCTCGTAATTATAGAATATAAGCTGTAGCTTACTTACAGCAGCTTGTGCATGAATTGGACACTGCCTTCAGCTAGTTTCTATATTAATAGCAGCCAGTGCTCATTTGGCCTTCCCTTGATTAGACAGGTCTTTCTTTGTAGCAGCACCCAAGCTGTGCAACCTCCTCACCCCAGGGAAATTAGGTTGGCTTGCGAGACAGAAAGACCATGAAGTCTTAAAAATCTGAATGTAGAAGAAGGCAAAACAGGCTGACTTTTCTATTCCCAAGTAGGAAGAATGATGCATCTCTCACACTTTGCATCCTCTGCAACCCATAGATTCTCTTTGCAAAGGGCACAGGATATAGGTAAGGCATTGGGCCAAGTGGGATAGAGTAGTAAGTGGCTGAGCTGGGGCTGCAAAGATGACAAATCAATATGTGGGACAGAGTGGAAATGCTGATGTGGCAGGCACAGGAATAAGAGAAAGAGAATTATTGCAAGAAATGCTGCTTTTTTCCCACTGAACAAACATCTGCCTCTTTCTACCTTGTTTTTTGCATACCTCTTTGCTTTCGGTGGGTGACCCTGACATGTAGTTCACTGTTGTTCCTATTTTACAGTTTGGAAATGGTAGCTTCTGGATAGAAAAAAATAAGAACATAAGAAAATGTAGACATTTGCCCCATAGTTCTGTGAGAAGGTAGGTTTCAGACAGCACTGCCAGGTGAAATAAGGGACATGAATGGCACCATCTGCTGAAATTCCTTCTTCTACACAACCATAAAAGGGGCAGAAGACCTATCCTTTGCTTCACCTGGCAATACTTGTTTTAGATAGAAAGAATTTTTAAAAGCTGCTGCTTAAGATGGCAGCGATAAGGAGATAGCTGAGTGATCTGTGAGAGATTATTATGATGTCCCCATAACTATCTCAACAAGTTTACCACAACTAACCCATTTATTCCCATGTACAAGATGAGTCACTGATCTGCTGTATCAGTGCATCCATGGATTTGCGCAGCATGAAAGTTCATAGACAAAATACTTCATAGATTTCATAGAGGTAATACTTTCCAGGTAATATAAGAAGAATGTGAAATATTTTACTCCAGCTTTTTTGTCAGACCAGGTGCTAACTTTGCAGAGTTCTGCAAATGATTCTCTTTCCCCTCCACCCCAAACAAATAACTTTTTAATGCACCTGTCATTTCAAATGTCAGACCCAAGACAGGGTCAAGCTTGGAGCGAAATCAGCCTGCTCCTTCTTTGACCCACCATTCATCACTGCATTTATCCACAACACAGGCACCCCAGCTGGTTCCCAGGGTGAAAACATACACATGCACACACACTACAATCTGACTAGTTCTAGATGGATCCCATTTCTCTGTTTCAGTGACTTTATTAATAGTGCTCTGAGGAAGCAAGCCAGGGACTTGATGGACAGCTTTGTACTAGCATTAACCGACAAAGGAAGAAAAAAACACTGGAAAATCCCATTGCCAATCAGAAGGCTGCAGGGTAAATACGGATTTGAACCACTGAACAGATAAAATTATTGCATGAGATGCTGTTTTTTAGAAGCATGCTTGTGTGTGTGTGTGTGTTGCCATTACACAAATTAGCAGCCCTTCTAGCCTAATCCATGCACATTAAAGGAATATGGATAGCTAACATATTACTACAGAAAGCGCATAATTGTGTTTCTGTTTGCTAGTAAAAATGCAGTCGGTAGCCTATTATCTGGTGAACGAACTGCTTCCATTTTCTGAGATCAATTCTCTGAGATCAATTCAAGGTTCTATTGTTGACCTACAAAGGCCTAAATGCACTGGGTCCAGGACATCTAAAAGTCCACCTCCTTCCATATGAAATTTCCCAGGATTTGTGATCCTTAATGGAGCCCTGTTGCAAGTCCCACCACTCCAAGGGCTCATCTAGACAAGGTGATATAATGTGGATTATTGTGCATTAATCAGCATCATCCATTTGTCTCCATGGTTTTTTGGCAAGATCGTTGATATGCAAAGTTATCCATGTTTGAAGTTCACACAGAGGCATGCCTGAGAATCAAGATGGTGGCCATGAGTGAATTATTTATGTTTTTATTCTCCACAAGATGCCACTGCTGTACATTCTTTTTAACTTTAAATCTAAGGTGTGCAAGTGTGACCTTCTGCTTAAAAAACCTGTTTGGTTGCCTTGCTGCTGCAAAAAAGCACACAATCACTACTGTAAAACTCAAAAATTGAGGTTGTGGCAACTTCATTGCCAGCAAGCCTGCCTGCCCCCCCCCCCATGCATGTCAGACCAATAAGCTTTCATCTTCCAGAATGTGCTGTGATTTGAATTGGTTGTCCAAGTGGGTAGTAATGCACATTTCCGCATCTTTAAAAAAAAAAAAAAAAACTTTGGAAAAAAGCCACAAATGCTTTTCTTGTTCAGCTTATGCAATTTTTGCGGGGGGCCCCCCCCCACCATCTGGAAACAGCGAATCACTGCAGGATCTCATTGGGATAAAAGAATTCCTTGCATTGTATGAGGAGTTTTTCACCATCTAGACAACACCCAAGAGGCTGGATTGGTGAGTACAAGAACTCACCTTTGCTTTACCAGCATCTCAGTTGCGAATACACAGAACTGTAATATTCTGTCTGGAGCTTTGTTTTTTAAAACTGGCTTTTCTTGGACCCTTGAAATGTAGAAAGGAAGAAAGAAACACTATTCAGGCAACTACTAACCAGTCATCCTCGTGTCAGTACCAGGAAAAGTTCTAGAACAGATCACTGAACACCTAGGCTGTGAGCAATTAGAAAGAATGCCATGAACAGCCAGCATGGGTTTCTCAAAAAGAAGTCATCCTAATCATATATCTTTTTTGGAAGAAATACAAGCTTAGTAGATGAGGGAAATGCTATGGATGTAGTGTATCCTTGTTTTAGTAAGGCTTTCAAAAAAGTCTTCCACAATACTCCTGCAGACAAGCTGATGCATTTGTAGTTGGTTGATGGGCTGAAATCAAGAAGTGTTCACCAATAGTTCTTCATTGTGCTAGAGAGAAGTGACAAAAGCAGGTGCTGTTTATTCCTGGGCCCTGTGTTTTTCAATGTCTTTATGGATGAACTGGGTGAAGGAACAGACAGGATGCTCATCAAATTTGCAGATTACATCCAAATGAGATTCTCCTGGGATATTCAGGATTCTTGACAACCTCAGCAGACTGGAGAAACAAACAAAATGAATTTCAACAGTGATGTGTAATGTCCTACATTTAGCCAGGAAAAAAGAGATGCACAAATAAAGGATAGGTGATACTTAGCTTTACAGCACTATATCACAAGTTAATCTTGAGTCAACTGTGTGATGAGGCAGCAAAGACAAGACTACATTAACAGAAGTACAAATCAAAGGGGAAATAGTGGTACTCTTATTCTGTTTTGTTCAAACCTCACCTGGAGTACTGTATCTGGCTGTGGGAAAATGCTCTGGAGAACTTATCTGGTTGTGGGACAATGATAAACTGGGATGTGTCCAAAGAAGGGCAACCAAGATGGAAAAGGGTCTGGAAACCAAGTCCCATGAGGAAAGGATTGAGGGAGCTGGGTATGTTTAGCCTGGGGTGGGAAGAGAAATGAAAAGTAGTACAATAGCCATCTTAAAATATATAAAAGACTATTTTGTGGAGGATGGACTAATCTTATTTTCTGCTGCTTCACAAAGTAGAACCTGAACCAACAATTTCAAATTTCAAAAAAGGAGAG
This sequence comes from Gambelia wislizenii, assembly GCA_030847615.1. Classification (NCBI taxonomy): domain Eukaryota; kingdom Metazoa; phylum Chordata; class Lepidosauria; order Squamata; family Crotaphytidae; genus Gambelia; species Gambelia wislizenii. The sequence goes on from JAUMIR010000004.1 coordinate 42,320,519, forward strand.
TCCAACTCCTTGGAGGAGCTGTTTAACAGTGGAATGGACAGTGGAATGAATAATGAACTACCCTGAAAGGTGGTGGACTTTCCTTGGTTGAAGGTGTTTCAACAAAGGTTGGATGGCCATTTGGTGGGGATTATTTAGCTATGGATTCCTGCACTGGCAGGGGTGTTGGGCTAGATAACCCTTAGGGTCTTTTCCAATTCCACAGTTCTACGTTCTATAAAATTGTTTTAAATCTGTTCTTAAAGAATGCTTTCATGTATTTTATTGTACTTTACTTTGAGGGATAGGCAGGGCAGAAAAGTAAGTAATAAATAACCATAGTGACATCCCAGTGTTAGGAAAAAGGCAGGGTGTAAGATGATAGTGGCGGCGGTGGTGGTGATGATGATAACAGTAGCAGCAGCATTAGCAGTGATACTCACACTGTAACCTTGGAAGTAGCCTGAAATGGGCTTTTCTCTTTTCTTACCCCTTGCAGTACTACATAGGCAACCACAGATAGCATTTGTGAAAGGAAATTCCAGTTAGTGAAGGACAAGGAAGAAGTCAAGAATGTTGCATATGACCCAAACATCAATTTGGACTAGCATCTTGTTCTCATGAAGTCCATATACATAGTAACGAAGACAAGGCCCCCACACAGCATGACCCTATTAGTATTTGATATTCAGAGGTAAACCACCTCAGAGCATGGAGGTTCCATACCTTTTATCATGGCTAACTGTCAATAGGAAACAGATCATACATGATTCTTTCTTTCTTTCTTTCTTTCTTTTTTTAAAAGCCACCTAAGTCAGTGGTTATTTGGTAGTAAATTCTACAGGTTGAGTCTCCCTTATCTAAAATGCTTGGGACCAGAGATATTTTATAATATTTCCGATTTTGGAATACTTGCATATACATAATAAGATATCAGGGAGATGGGACCCAAGGCTAAACACAAAATTCACGTATGTTTCATATACACCTATACACATTGCCAGAAGGTAATTTTATACACAATGTTTTAATAACTTGTGCACAAAACAACGTTTTTGTACATTGAGCCATCAGAAAGCAAGGGTATCACTATCTCAGGCACTCATGTGTACAATTTGGGATTTTGAAATATTTCAGATTTCGGCATTCCAGATAAAGGAATACAGATATTAATAATTGTGAATTAGTGCAGTTCTTCATTCAGTAAGGACTTTTTCGGACAAACAAAAAATAACACTAGCAGCCTCGCCAGGTTGCGAGGCTGCAGCACTAGAGGCCTCGTTTCGCATGACGCCCCTTCCCAGCGGTACTGTTGTGGTACCGCTGGGACATTTGACCATCATATTTTGCATTTGACCGTCGTGAGTAAAATATGATGGTCAAATGCAAAATATGACGGTCAAATGTCCCAGCGGTACCACAACAGTACCGCTGGGAAGGGGCATCATGCGAAACGGACGCCCTCTAGCGCTGCAGCCTTGCAACCTGGCGAAGCTGCTAGCGTTATTTTTTGTTTGTCCGAAAAAGTCCTAAGAGAAGCAAAGTCCACACTGAAATTAATGCCATTTACAACTCTATCATCTTGCTTAGATTCTCTTACACTCTACAACATAACAATTGAACAAACTGATTTCCAGTGCAATCATATATTCAGGAGTAAGGACCATTTTATTCAGTAGAGCTTACTTTGAAAAACATTGCATATGGTTGGAGTCTCATTATTCATTTGTAAGCATCTCAGTGCAATAAAAACTTCACATTCTGTTTATTTTCATGTATTTGTTTTGTAGATCCCAAGGTGCAATGTTTTCCACTTGAATCAGAAACAATAGGCCCAAGACATTTCATAATATATTCTTGAACTGAGGAGAAGGAACTGTGGTAACTGTGGTGGTTATGTATATGTGATAGGATGGCCATTCACTGAAAAAAGAGGACAAAACAGGGCAAAAAATTGCATATAATTTGCACATGCTAATTTATGTGTAGGTGCAAATGTATAAATAATTTTATAAATACATTTTAAAATCTAAATGTAATGTATGTGTGTGCACATGCACACACGTGCCTGCACGCCTTCAAGTCTCCTGTTCACTTATGGCAACCCCATGGATTACATAGCATTTTCTTAGGCAAAGAATACTCAGAGGTGGTTTTGCCAGTTCCTTCCTCTGAAATATAGCCTAGAGCACCTGGTATTCATTGGCTGCCCCCATACAAGTACTACGCAGTGCTGGCCCCGCTTAGCTTCCAAGATCAAATGGGATTTGATAGGGTATTTAGGCCCTCTAAATACAATACACTCCATCATATTGGGAAGAACTGTGACCAGGTGACCTGTATGCCTGCATAGCCCACCTGTTTAACTATTGCTGGGCAACTTCAAGGTCACAGGTCTCCCTCCTTTAGAGTTCATGATCGTGGACTGGACAGCCTTTCAAATAGAGGACAATTTCAAACAGAGAAATGTGCATTATAAAGTGGGACACACGGGTGTTCAAGTATGGAGTGGAATGAGAAATGGACTAGAAATCTCAGCTGTTCCACCTCCACCATTTATCAGGATTTATGGGCCTTCAGCTAGTATAGCAACAGTGGTGTGGTTTTTTAAAAAATATATATGAAATAATTAATAAAAATGTTTTCTTTGTTTGCATTTCATGGTAGTTTCTGCCCCCCCCCTTATCACCAGCAAGATCTTGAAATGGAATGAGTGAGTTGTGTTTCATCACATAAAGGAGCACCATATTTACTTTATTATATAAGCACCCTCTTTTTTTCTTTTCAAGTCTTGATGCCCACTTCAACAAGAAGGAGCTTGTGGCCCATACATTCCACTACTAGTCAGAGTAGTCATTATGTAGCTAGATGATGTAGCAATAGTCTGGTATAGGTTCACATCAGAGCAAAAAGGTTGGCAAGATCAACTTCAGACTCAACGTGGGAATTTCTTTCTTTCTTTCTTTCTTTCTTTGTATCCATTGATGAGAGCAAAGTTTCCTGCAGATTTCACAAAAGGAATTTGTCACTGATCCACACAGGGAATTTAGGAAGCCCTGTATTGACTACAGAGTCGGCAGTTGCAATCATTGTTTCATTTCCCTTTGCATCTTCATGAGTTCAGTGGCCTCATTACAAATCCTTTGTTCCAATAGGAATTTGGCTTCCTTTTTCTGTTCTTCTAGTCTTTACAGGGTTTTGTCCTGTTTTGTTTTGTTGGGTGTTTTTGTTTGTTTGTTTGTTTTGCTTCTGTGCTTTTCCCTCCACTCTCAAGATGACAGCTATTTTATCACCCACAGCAAGAATGCTGAGCTTGTTGTGTAAGCAAAACATTTGGAACAGGGGTAGAGTGCATGCGCAGAGCAGAACGGAGTTGGAGAAAAGCCGACAAGCCAGTTTTGTAAAAAAATGCCGATGTTCCTGTTTAGGACACACAAACACCTGCACCTCTGCCCCTGGCAGTGCTTCCTGAAGACATTCCTATTGTTTTCATTACTATTTGTGACTTGATTATTAATAAATTACTATTCTCCCCCTCCTCATTGGCTCTAGCTACCAAGGGAACAGGCAGGTGCACCATGCTAACAATTAGCCCTTGGTAATGCATGCTTGGCAATAAAAAGTTGCCCTCAAGCTGGAAAGTTTACCAACTGGATCTTGTATCTCTTCAAGTACAGTAATTAAAGGAAGGGGTTTTTTTTGGCAAGGTTGGGAACTCAGCAAACATATGGACAAAAAGTTAAGCAATATGACTTACCCACATGCTATACCATTATAGCTCCTTGGTGCTACTTTAACTGCCATGGCTCTACCCTATGAAAGCCCTGGGTTTGTCATTTTACAAGGTACTTAGAATCCTCTGCCTGACAGCTCTAGTAACTCGACAAACTACAAACCCTAGGATTCTATAGGAAGGAGCCATGGCAGTTAAAGTGGCATCAAAGTGCCATAAATTGTACTGTGTTGAAAGGAGCTCAGATCTCTAATTTAGTACTCAGGGAATTCTTATCAAAACCTAATTCTGGCTTTTGGTAATCCACTTCAAATAAACATGCAAGGAGTAGGAGTATGCTAACCTCACCCCCTCTGTTATCATACTGCCACTACTCTCCCCATTTGGAAACAGAGGAGACATGACTAGTCCCCACCACCACCCCAACTTACTCAAGATAGACTGCTGAATGCTTGAATAGCACTTCACTTTCTTACTCATTCTATTGATGGTTAGCCAAGCTTTGCAAATGAGTTCAGTGTCAATTCAGTGGCCCAGAAAGTCAATGTGGCCCATGGGAGTGTAAATCATGAGGAGAGGGGACCAGTATAGCCTTTCTAGGAAGTCTCTGGAAATGTTTTCCATGCTCTCTTACCAGCAGCAGGTGAAGGCTTTTTATTGTTTCAACAGGCCTTTGGAAACTGATTGTTTATAAGGAAAGCCCTTTGAATAATGTTGTATTGTGCTGTATTGTCCACATTTTTTTTCCTTTTAAAAGAATATGTTTTTAATGGCTTTTAATTCTACTGCCAGTTAATTATATTTTGGAGATCATCAGACACTGTAAAAACTGCATCAGAAGATTGCAACAAGAATAGCAACAGGCAAGATTATCAAAAACGTCATCCTTCAGTGTAACGGGGGCATTGTGCAGATGTGAATAAGGCATTCCTTTTTATTGGTGGCTTGCCCCCATCAATAAAAAGGGAAGCCTTGTCCACAGCAGTGTTACACCCCAGGAACAGCTGAGGACACGGGCATCTGATAATGTCATCCTTTCTGTTCCCATCGTGTTCTTCTGACACGGTTTGGGACCTGGGTTTTTTTGCCATGTTTCACTGTGTCTGATAATCTCCTTTAACATTCATATTTTTATTGATATGATATACTGATATGAGCTTTTATCTATATCTGACAATCACCTTGAGTCTCCTATCACACTACACTTTTATAGCACTATTATTCCACTTTAACTGCTATGGCTACCTCCTGTAGAATCCTGGGATTTTCAGTTTAGGGAAGGGCATTTAGACGCTCTTAGGCCTCATTAAACTACAAACCCAAGAATTCCACAGGAGGCAGCCAGAGCAGCTAAAGTGGAATAATAGCACTATAACAGTGTAGTGTGATAAAGTCCTCGGACTGAGAAAACAGCTGGAAATACTGTAAATAAGTAAAATAATAAATAATAATCAACTGTGAACCAGAAAATTGCATGTTTAGATGTCATGAAATTGGTGACCTTAGGCAAACCACACTCTTCCCTCCTCCATCTATAAAATGAATCTGCCTCACAAGATTATTAGTGGCTTTATTGATACAATGTCTGCAAAGTGCTCTGAACAACGCTATTATTATTATTAGCTCCATATTACCTATGCTCTAAGACATAGAGCATATGCTGTAACCATGCAAGGACACACTTCCTAGATAAGATAATTACACTTAGCTTAAGGGCAGTAGTAGAGTAGTTAATTTGGAAGTGCTGGTAATAATTATGACAATGCCCAGCCATGCCCCCATGGAAAAATCCTAAAATGTAGGCAGCTTTGTTGATCCATATCCACAAACCAGTTTGAACAATTTAATCTCCACAAGGAGTGGGTCTTTTGTAGAGTTCATGGTTCTTAACTGCCTTATTATCCTTGATAACAAAAGTGGTGGCACATGACCCTGTAAGCCCTGTCTCAACTGCTAAATGAACATCTTAGAAATAGAAACAGAATGGATATCTGTGGCCAAATCCACATAACAAATCCAGTTTGAAACTGGATTATTTGCCATTGGTCCTTCCTATGGAATCCTAGGATTTGTAGTTTGGTGGGGGGACCAGCACACTTTGGCAGAGAAGGCAGAGAAGGCTTGTAATACTACAAACCCCATGATTCAATAGGAAGGAGCCATGACAAATAATCCAGTTTCAAACTGGGTTATTTGTTTAGTGTAGATTTGTCCTTAGAAATGGTAACTTTCTGGGATCTGCCTGATAAACATATCCAACTTCTAGCTGTGAAAACTAGCTGACTTCTTTGTTTTTTAAAAAAATGTTTTTATTCATATAACTAGAAATGGAAAGAATATTCAAAAGTATTTGGATTTTTTTTAAAAAAAACATGTTTTTCAAATGTCAAGAAACTGTGATAAGAAGAATCCTGGACTGGCAAGAATCTTTCCAGTTTGCAATTAATTCTGCACAAAATTCACACATGGTTGTTTTGTGCACAAACCATTATTTTCTGCACAGGCAATTATATTTCTACACATAAATATTATTTCCTATACAGAATAAGATGTTTTATGCATAGAAAAATGCTGAAATGGGGGACTCACTCTGCAAAATTCACACATGGGTGATGTGCACAGAAAACAGCATGTTCTGCCAGTTTAGTCCCAACTTGTGATAGGCTTTGAGAACTGCAGAGTTTTCAAAAACTTTCTCACAGTTGAAAGAAAATTGCTAAAATGACTCATTGCTTCCTTTGAGAAGAAATTTGGTGAAGAATTACATCCCAACATATAACAAAGAACTATAATACATAAACACTGGTTGCCATAAGTTGACCGGTGACTTGAAGGCACATACACACCCACAATAGCTACCTAAATAGTAGTCAGGAGCCCAACTATTTCTATGATGTTGACTGTTTTTTCCTGTAGCACAGCTAATAATTTTGTTAATTTTTTCCTGTAAAACTATATAGTTTGTTTATTAACGTATATCTTTAAAGCATTTTCACCCAGTCTTCAGTGAAAACTGCCAACAGAGCAGTTGCGATACCAATGAAAACAAGCCATTGTCTGGCAGTGTGGAATATACAATAGAAAAAGAAAGGGAATGTGTAGGGAAGGGGGAGGAAGCAAACTTGGACACTAATTCTTAACATTAACTAGTAGTTCTCTTCTTATAATTACAAGTGGAAAACAGTTCAGGGAGAGGAGCAGCCCACTGGATCTTCACTATTGATGCTTTCAGCATAGCCTTGTTTTCCATCTTTCTCTAATTCACTAATAGTTGTGGGAAGAGCCATTCTCCCTCACTTGGATCCTGTCCTTCTATCTTTCAGAACAAGGATGGAACACATGTTGTCTTCCAGATGTTGCTAGACTATGAATCTCATCATCCCTCATCACTGCCTGTGATAGCTAGGACTGATGGGAACTGCAGTCCAACAACAGCTAGAAGAGTACACATTTCCCGCCTGTGTTTTAGAAATTTCTGGTCCTGCTGATTTTTTAAAATTCTTTCATTCTTACCACTGCATTATGTCATCTATTATCTGTTTTAAAGAATCCACTTAAGATAAGATGAGGAGACACATTGATAACAATGCCCCCATTTTTTTAAAAAAGAAACAAACATCAAATCAGGCTAGGGTACTTTTTTGGATCACAACTCCCAGAGTCCCCCAGCCAACATAACTATTGGCCATGCTACCTGTAGAACTCTGGAAGCTGGGGTCCCCAAAAGTAAATTTTCTAAGTTCTGGGCCATAAGTGGAGAAAAACAAGTAAAACTGCAAACTCCTATTGCCCTTACTTTCAAAAGACTATAAGAAAAGATTCAACAATCACAGCAAGATATGCAGGTTTATGGATGAGGTCATGCAGATTCAGGATCAAAGGTGGTACATGGCTGCCGCAGAGCACAGTAGGAACCAGTAGAGGTTGAACACTGGAGATTAATTTCTTGGATAGCTAGAGCCAAGGTTTAATAGCAACCTAGGAGAGAACAGTGATTGAGTTCACTACAACTGGAACCTACAGTTCAGGTCACACAAAAGCCATAAAAGAAGGTTTTCTTCATGTCTCTTGCGAAACCAGAATCTAATGGCTTAACAATGTGGTGCAGCCAAAGGACTCATTATGGAAGCAACTACTGGTGAGCTCCTTGCTGTTGTGCTGGGGCAGGGAGCAGAAGCAAGAGAATACACTTTGTGTTCTTGGCAGTTACCATTTAACTAATAATAAATATGCAAGACCAGAAGAAGGCACAGAGTCAAGAAAAAAAGAAAGAACAAAGTGTGCATACTTTTATAGGGCAGCAAAACAAACAAACAAAAAAAAACCCTGTTTTAATGTGTCTGATGAATAGAGAAGGGGGTCAGCTAGACGGGAGAATTAAATCCGTAAAATATCACCTTACCTCCCTTTTGCTCCAGTGCCTATTTGTTCCCATGATTTTATTTGAAATTGCTTGGAGGGAAAAAGTAACAATTTTGCAGTTCATATAGCCTGGGGCCCCATGGTGGTGGAGCTGAGCAAAACACTTGCCACAAAACCGCCCTGCTGCCCATTGCAGAGTAGCCCACTCCCGGGGGGGGGGAAGGCCATCCAAACCCCCCTCACCCACCAAAGAGCAGCCCATTACCAGGGAGGCAAAGGCCATCCAATCCCCTTTGATGACCTTTTGTGAATTGGTTGTACAAATGACCTATTGTGCACGTTTTCACACACTTTTTCAAAAAGATCGGGGGAAATGGCAAAAGCAGTTATCACGGACTATGTGGAGTTTTCAGCCCCCCTCCTTCTGCATATGGAGAATATGGGCCATCGTCAGTGAGGACCATTAGTATTCTTAGCGCATTCTTTGAGGATTTTTTCATTGTGCAGATGAGCCCAAGGGCATATTTTTAATGAAAAGAAGCTATAGAAGAAGGTCCTACTCTCCCTTTTAGAAAATTCTGCTAGACCGTCTTTGAATCTATCTACACCACACAGCTATAGTAGTCTTCCCAAAGGATTTACTGTTCAATAGGGTGCTTAAAATTTTCTGCTAGAGCATTCTGAAAAGTGCACAAGAACAGTTCTGCAGAGAATACTAATTACCTCACCAAACTACAAATCCCAGAATTCTTTAGGGTGGAGCCATGTTAAATAAGTGGTATCAAGTACTGTAAGTGTGTAATAAAGAGAATACTCTCTAAGCATATGGAACCCTGGAAAAGAAGAGGGAAATGATATGACTTCCAGTAGAGGTGGAAGAAAAGAGCAGAATAATGCCTAGAATGAAAAGCACTGCAACACATTTATTCAAACAATAATTTACAGTGAAAGGAGACATCACTGTACGGTTACACTCTGTTTTCATAGTACCTATTATATTTAGGATAAGTAAACTAGAAATGGAATGCCCAGTTAAAGCAACATTATGAATGCTGGAAGAATCCAAGTAGCATAGAATTCTTTCTGATCTTTATGAGTTTGGTTCCAAACACATCAGTGACAAATATAAGCCACACTGAAATTAGCAGGACCACTGCATGACTAAATTTTCTCATTGACTTCAAAAGTACCTCAGTGTAGTTTCCCTATGGATGTATACTATAAGGAACAGTGAATAGATGGATCAGATGGTCTCTTCCCCAGAAGCTTGCTTACTGCTTCACATTCAAGATAACAGGCTGGAATCCTGTTAGTGACGTACATGTTTAATGTGAAGTCAAAGGCTTTCTTGTCCGGCATCCATAGGTTTCCCGTAGCTTTTTCCGGGCTGTGAGGCCGTGTTCTGAAAGAGTTTATTTCTGATGTTTCACCTGCATCTGTGCCTGGCATCTTCAGAGAATGGTTGGGTAGGAGTGTGTCTGGGGTTTATATGCTGTGAACCCCTGATGGGGAGAATATGTAAATTTGTGTATTTGAATGGCTAGTTTCTGGGTGGAAATATGCAAGGAAGATTAGTGTCTGTATGGCTAATGGTTTATTGTCTGCTGGAAATCCCCCTGTCATATCCTCTCCAACAAGGGCTCACGGTATATAAACCCTACACACACTCTTACCCAACCATTCTCTGAAGATGCCAGCCACAGATGCAGGTGAAATGTCAGAAATAAACTCTTCCAGAACATGGCCTCGCAGCCCGGAAAAAAACCATGGAAAACCTACGTACATGTTTCTTTTCTTTCTTTCTTTTTTTAACAGAGCACAAGAAGCTATTTTATAGCTTCTTGCACACTGTCAAGAACCTCCCCTCCAACCTGCCAAACCCCATGGGACCACTCCTCCAGGGAGAGAGGGAGGGAGATGGCTAGGCAGAGGGGGCAGCTTCGACATCCTCCTGCAGCTTGTGGGCAAGAGAGGCAGAGGAACAACAATGTGCCATAAATTGTACCGTGTTGAAAGGAGCCCAGATCTCCCTGAAGAGCAACTATCAGGTGAAAATTCAGGTTCTTAGGTTAGCCGGGCAGGAAAGAGGAACAAATGAGAGATGCATACAATGAAGTATACAATGAAGTTAATACTACAGTAGTAGCAACCAAAGGAAATAGGAGGGCAGAACTTGAAAACTTAAAAAATAAAACCAACATTCCAACCAACTATACAACAAATTAGTAGCAGTGGTAAATTACTTTATGGTCTTTCATAATTATCTCATGCATCTGAAGAAGTAGACCAAGTCTATGAAAGCTTATGCTACAATTTCTTTCTCTCAGGTGGCATCTTATTGGAATTTTTAAAACATTTCAGATTTAGTGATCTTAGCAGCAGAGTTAAAGTTGTGCTTAGCAGACATTTTGGGGAGAGATTAAGCCAGCCACCTTCTCCCCACACACAATATATCTAGCTGAGAAATAAAACAAGCTTAGTCTTCTTTAAAAAGTATAAAAAATAAATTTACTTACAAAGTAGCATGTGCATAATTCAATACACAGGTTCAACATCATAGGTAGGAGGAAGAAATATGAAAGTCTACATGCTGTTCAGAACTTAGAAGCATCTTTATCTAGAGAGCTACTTTAGAACTACATGCTTAATGGAGGAAAGTTAATAAAAAGTGTGCTTGTGCTTGGGGCTTGTTCCCCCAGAGAACAAAAGGTGCCTACATGATCAGGAAGAAGAGAGGTATGTAAACAAGCAAACAGGAAATTAGCCATAAACATGTTTTGCATAAACTCCTAGAGAGAACATGTGCTTTAACTACCATGGAGTTCATGCATGCAAAAGTTGTTAATCTCAACACATCTACACTGTAGAAATAATGGAGTTTGGCACCACTTTAACTGCCATGGCTCCATCCTACAGAATCCTGGGATCTGTCATTTTGTGAGGCACCAGCACTCTTTGACAGAAAAGGCTAAAGGCTTTGTAAAACTAAAAATCCCAGGATTCCATAGGATTGAGCTATAGCAGTTAAAGTGGTGTCAAACTGCATTATTTCTACCATGTAGATGCACCCTCAGTTAGTCTCAAAGGTGCTACAAGATCCCCTTGCTTACTAACTTCCAGACTAACATGGCTACCTCTTTGAATTCCACTGAGGTTGTCATAGGAAAGAAGAGAAAAGAAGTAAGAACATAAGATGACTCTAGTATTCTGTTCTCAGCCAGTGCCTGGAGAAGCCCACAAGCAAGACATGGGTGGAGCAGCAGGGAACAGCAGTATAATACCAGAGGCTTGTGGGTTGCCTCTTCCTACCTAGCTGCACAAGAAAGACATTGTAGAGAGTATTTCTCTCAAAAATTAGGAATGAGTTCCCCATGCACATGGAATACTCTCCTATGTACAGGTTGAATGGCTGGCTATCCATTCTACAAAACTGCACAGGGCTTTTACTCCTGAAAGTGCATTTCTAAAGACTGGCAGACTTTTGCTTTGAGTGGCCATTGAAGTTGTGCTCCTTCCTTTCGATTTCTCCCTGGAGGGGAAAAAAATGACTTTTTAAAAAATGGCATATTGGGATGTAACTCAATGGCACAGGGAGCAGCAACCTATATTTCTTTTGGATGCCAAGATTCTGATGCCAAAGTGCCTCCTAGGACTGGACTACCACTTGCACTGTAATTAAATTGAATCTACTCCTTGGCTAGGCTTTGTCCCTGAACAATACTACCATTTGAGAAATGCATTCTCAGGATACTCGTATATCACCCAGGCAAACTCTGTGTCCATGATGTATTGGTGTAATGCATCATCAGAGTGCACTCTTGCTCTAAGGATGTATGGGCATCGTAGATCATGGAGTTGAGACGGAGTTGTGATCTACTACTCAGAAGATGGCACCAATCTCAACTAGGCTGGGCTAGGCCTAAAGAAAGGAAGGTTGGCATCTAAAACAACAGTACTGACACAAAAGGAGCTTAAACGTGCTGTATGTATGAATGTATGCTATGTATGTATGTTGTGTATATTTGTATGCATGTATGCATGTAAGTACCACATCCAGTGGCTCTAATATCAGTTGGAGGATGATTTCCCTCCAGAGTTTAGTCTGAACTTTAAGGGAGCTGCCCAAGGTGCTGAACCTATTTCAGGATTGGAGTTCAGCATCACAGTCCCTTAAAGTTCAGACTAAAACTCAGAACAGATTCACTGCCAACCTGACATGGGAGCCACCAGCTGACCAGATTCAGTTCAGGGAAGCAACATGAGATTGAGGCAAGATTATCTGCTACGCAGCTAGAAGAAAGCTGATTCCTAACAGTTTTCACTTTCATATTTTCTCCAAAAGTGCTAACACCCCAGGAAACTCTAATTCCCAACAGCCTGCAGCACCTACTACCTGGTAAGTCAGAACTGGGGGACTTTTAACAATCCCTACATTTTCCCTACACTATTGAATAGGCAGGGATCAGGGATCATGAATGTAAATCAGTTATGGATCTGTAACTCTATGTTACGTATTGGTAACCGTGATTGTGAATTCTAGCCTTGGTGTCGCTATATGTGAATAAACCCTGTCCAAAAAATTAAAAAAAAATCAACTGCTGTGGAATTTTCCATTTTGGATGGAGATAGATATGACTTTCCAATACATTAAAGGCATAGAAATATACAAACAAAGAAAAAAAAGAACAAGGGAACAAAAGAAACAAAAAATATTTACCATGATTTCTGACTTTCTTTATGATGGTTATACCGCTTAAAACATAATAACATACTTCTCTACTTAAAACATTTTACATACATTTCTTCTACTTAACCAAACCTACTAATTAGCAAACCCCACAGTTAATACATTATGTTCATTTTTCTGCAAAAAGGCAATCAAAATTCCCAGTCTTTCAGAAATGTCACCAAAGATTTTTTCCTAATCAAAGCAGATAATTTCTGCTAGGTCAGACCATTTTAATAGCCAATCCTCTTGCTGGAATTACTGTATTCTGATGTAATTACGGTATTCTATTGTATTTCTACACATACAACAATCTTGCTGCCGTAATCATATATCATAGTAATCTTCCATGTTTCTTCTCCATCTGGTCATCCATCAATCCCAATAAAAACAGTTTCCAGTTTCAGTTGCATATTAATCTTCAAAGTCTTTTGTATTAAACACTTTTTGTAAATTTTTAATGAAAATTTCACAAAGTGTTTATTTTTTCAGGAGTATCCACTGAGGATTGGTTCAGGGGGGGCATAGATACTGAAAACCATGGATAATGGTGAATGCCATTGGAGATAATGGGACTTCCGGTTTAAAATACTATAGAGTTACCCATTTTCTAGGCTAGAGTTTTCTAGCCTAGAAAATGCTAAAGAGGACACATTTTCTAAGAAGACTCTATGGTAAGTGTGCTGCTTTGTGTTCTGTGGATAATTGAATCAGTGGATAAGGAATCAGTGGATATGGGGATCCTACTGTATTTGCTCAAAAACATTTTTTTTGTACAAAAATATTAGAATATTTGAGGGGGGAAAACAAATCCTGAAATGTGAAAAACTATAAAAAAAAAATGTCCAAAACTCTCATAATTCGACCTTTTGGGGAGAAAACTTTAAATGTTTTTCATCTTACATGCAACAACGAAATAATTGACATTTTACATCCCTGCTTTCAGTATTTAGAGGAGGCAACAAGAGAACATCATAAATGTTCATCTTTAAGATCTCTGTGGTATGGAGGTACAGATTGGAACGAGTACCCTTAAACTGGTATTTTCCTCCATAGGAGTGGGATGAGAGTTTTCTTCCAGAATAACTCCTCAATCCATGCCAACCAGCCCTTTTCCCATGCCCAACCTGTAATCTTCATATCTGTACATTTTCCCCCTTTTTATTTATTTAAAGCATTTCTACCCCACTCTTTCACCAAATAGCTACTAAAGCAACTTTTAAAAATCTGTGGTGAGACAATCCATGCCATGTAAAAGACTGGACACACGAGGAAAAAAGAATGGGGAGGAGGAAAAGCAAACTCAGGCACCAGTTCTCAGAAGGGCCAGATGGGATGTAAACAGTTCAGGCAGCCTGTCAGAATGACTGCCACAAGGTGAGAGTTTCTCTCTCTCTCTCTCTGGCTTTTCTTCGCAAACAAAGATTCAGGAAGGACTCATCCTGAGCTTTCTGCAAACGCGCTAATGACTAAAAAGGCCAATCCAAGATAAACAAGTCCGGTTGCAGAAAACACAGCAGAAGGTCTCCTTGGGTGATGTTTCTGGGTTGTGACTCTTTCTGCATTGTCATTTCTCTTCAAGACTTGTTCGGCATGAGTTCTCAAATAAGGCTGCAGCATTGTGGATAGTGCGTCTCCATGCCTCCTGATGTGAGGCCAGGGCGGACAAGCTGGCCTCTTAGGAGATTATCAGACATGGCAAAAATCACGTCAGAAGATTGCAATGAGAACAGGAATGGGGGATATTATCAGATGATTACGTCCTTCAGCGTCCCAGAGGCATAGCACAGGTATGAGTAAGGTGTCCCTTTTTATTGGTGGCTTGTCTCCATCAATACAAAAGGGAAGCCTCCTCGCCCATGGCAGCGCTATGCCCCAGGAACAGCTGAAAGACGCGGACATCTGGTAATGTCACTGTTCTAGTGATCTGACTTTGTTAGGGATGCAGTTTTTGGCCACATTCCTCTGCATCTGATAATCTCCTTTGTGGAATAGTCCTGCTTCTTTCTTTCCCATTACTCTGTAGACCACAACATGCATGGAGCTAGGCCAGATTGAGATCATGGAGCCCTGGAGCAGTTCCCTTTTGGACATGTGTGGTCTCTTCTAAGAACTGTGGCATTAATAAAATACAAAGGAGAAAAGACTCACTTTCAGCCCTGCAACTTCCATGAAACTTTGAATAGCCTGATCCCATACCCTCCAGCATTTCAAAGATAAAAACCAGGACATGCATGGCCAAGCAACAAGAGCATATGGTCAACATGGCAAAAATTATTAATGAGGAAGTTCACACAGGCTAGGAGAAACTACACTGGTTCACTTTTGACTGTGCCTACTGGGAAGAGCAGGATTCCCCCTCTTCACAACTTCCTTCTGCTAAGTTAAGTGAGTGCAAACTGCTTTTGTACTTTGAACTCAGTTTGCAGCAGCTGAAGTGGAAAAGTGAGAGAATCACAGAATCATATAGAGTCATAGAACTAGAAGGGACCCTATAGAGTCATAGAACTAGAAGGTTCAACCTCCTGCTCAGTGCAAAATCTGCAGCAAAAACATATCCCCAGCAGGTAGCTGTCCAGAAGGTGAGAGAAACTGGGACATTTTTAAAGCAGCTGAAAAAATAGGATGACATAGTTGGGACTGTCCTTGCCAAACTGGGATGATGATGATGATGATGATTTATATTCCGCCTTTTCCCTAGGGAATCAAGGTGGAGCACAACATAAATTATAACAATAAAATATTATAACAATAAAAACACAAGGTTAAAAAACAATCCCATATCCTGTCTCTCTCCCCCAATCATAAAAACAGCAAAGAACAATAAAATAGAAATTAAACAGCATAATATATTAAAATTTACAAATACAAATTGAATAAAATTGTGGGTAGATGTTTTGCTTTTTGATCTGGAAGATTAATTTGGAAAGGTCTGCCGGAAGAGGTCCATCTTAATGGCCTTTTTAAAGCCTTCTAGGGAGGTAATATGACGGATCTTGTCTGGCAGGTCGTTCCATAGCCTGGGAGCGGCAGATATAGTTGGGAAGGGTATGTGATCCTGTCTATTTTTACTCATTTGCATGGGTAACACACAAAATGTGATTGGCAACAGAGACATCAAGAGATTCAGAAAGTGACTGAGGAAGAAAAAGAAGTAAATTATGCTTTTTTTTTTTTCATCACCCTAGTCTGAAGCAATTTCCCCAATTGAACCATTGATAATCCAGTCCTAGTAGGGAGTGATAATACCCTTCTTTAAATTGATCTTAAATGAGTTGAATTAATTTCAGATATTCTATATCAACTGAGTTTTAGATTAGAATGATACTTTGCCTACTTTTTTTAAGTCATGGACATAACTTCATCTTAGCAGAAGAACAAGTTTAATTTCTTATACTTGTTTCCCAGTAAGCATCTAATTTCCAAAAACTTTAAAACTGCAGCTTATCTTGCAAGAAAAGGAAAAGTTCCATACCCTAGAAATTCCTCTTTCACATCCAACCACTTTTCTCCTTCACTCTCTCTTTCTTTTTTTATCATCATCATCATCATCATTAATTCCTCATGGAAAAATATATTTCTCTTGTATGATGCTTCTCTAACCACCAACAACAACCAACCCATTTTTTTTTATTTTTTCACTTCTATTATTTTTGTACAGAGGGTTAGAAAAAGGTTTGATTTTGCAGTTTAGCATGTTGAGGCCTCAAAGTGCTCACTGTCTGAGGGTGCTGATTACCCAGCTCCATTCATCAAAGTGTCACTTTTCTGACAGCCTCTAATAAATATACTGCGAGAACCCCTCACACCTGGCAGCCATGGCACACTGCAACATGCTGCTAACCTAATTTGCTAATTGCTGCTTTCCCCATTAATTTTAGTCCTGTCTTGTTTGGTGTTGACACGGAAAAAAAGAAAGAAGATTCAGGAAAGAAAGAAAGAAAATATGGGGGGGGTGTATATATTTTTTGTATTGTTCTTTCCAGTTTTCAAACTTATACTTAAAAAGTATTCCTTGCCCTGTGTTCCCTCAGCTCCGGATCCACTTTTCAGGGTCAAAGCTTGGCCCTGAAACATTAAAAAAATACAGAGAGTTCCTCTATCATGCACAAAGTGCTTTCCTCTCACTACCAAGTAAGCAGAATCAGTGCATTCATTGGTAACTGAAGAGTTTTGAAGACACAGGGCAGAACTTCCAAGCAGGGTAAAGTTCTATAACCCCCTATTTTAAAAATTAAGCCCTGTTAGCTAAAAGAAAACAAGACACTTGCTCTGGAACAAGCCCCATTGAATATACTGGATTCAGTACACAGATATCAGATTGTGCTGCACATTGTTGCTTACTGGACAATTCTGTGACTAAAATATTGTGTCAAATTGGCAAGGATAAAGTTGGTATGACAGTGATATTTAGATTTTACTAGGTATAATACATGCATTTTTATTAGCTAGGTTACTAGCAACATATTTTATATTATTATATTGTATTTTATAAGGTATGCACTCAATATATGAAATGAGACACATTCAGGACATCAAAAGGACATGGTTACAGACTCAGTACTAAACTAGCCTAAATCTAGCAAAGTTCTGATCTCAGAGGATTATGTGTGTTTCTACACTACATAGTTAAAACAGTACAATCCCACTTTAACTGCCATGGTTCCATCCTACAAAACTCTGGAATTTGTAGTTTGGTGCATTACTTGGAATTCTCTGCTAGAAAGCTTTATTGCATTTCTCTGAACTGCTAACTACTGAAATGCTATATACTCCCACCAAACTACAGGTCCCAGGATCTCATAGAATGGAGTCCTGCCAATAAAGTCAGATGAAACTGACTTTTGCATAGTGAGGAGGCATTCTACATGTTTTTGCATTTCTCAAGGAGTGGGGCAGGTTATGTGGTAATACTCACTCAAAGTCTGGCCCATGTTCTTCCAAAATTCATTTTAATATTTGACTCTGCCTGGAGGTAAGACCCACATGCTACGAACACAGATGCTGTTGTTGTCACAATTTGTTGCCTTGTTGATTGGTTAGTTTGGCAAAAGCAACACATAAACATACTACCTATCCCTTCCCCCCACAAAAAAGTACCACATGCAAATAAACCTTTATTATTCTGGGGGGGGGGTGCTAGTGGCTCTAATATAAGAAGGGCAATGAATTCACTCTAGGTTTCAGCCTGAACTTTAAAGGGAGCTATCCAGGGTGCTGATCCCTATCCCCAAAATAGTTTCAACATAGCTGCGTTAAAGTTCAGACTAAAACGAGGAGCAGATTCACCACCCCACTGACAGCAGAGCCACCAGCCTCCCTTGTCTGTACCAATTCAGAGTAGTGAGCTTATGATTTTTATTACAATGTCATACAGAAACCAGGCTGACAAAGACTACATTAAAACTAAATGCCATAATAGAGCAAATAATACTTGATTCTGCCTAACAAGTGCTTATCTCCCTAGCCGTCAAAAGACCTACACTAAGCCTCTCCCTGTCAACATTTTCCAGCAACTTCTCTTCTTTGTCATTTAAACCTCACCTGGTCAAAAGTGGTAAGTGACTGCGGATAGCCTGGATTCCTGTTCTCAACAAGTCACTGATACACTGGGTTTCTTCTGGCTTTGGAGACCTGGCAGCTCTGTATATGTTGAGTCAGCTTGAAATGGCTGCCAGGCTAGAAAAGGCCACAAACATCTGCTCTTCCTTAATATCTTGACCCTTGACACAAAGGCTAGCTGCACCATCAGCTTCTCTTCGAAGGCCACTGGGCCCTCCAAATGAAAACATACCAGAGCAGTTCAGGGTGCCTCAGCAGCATTGTGGTAAGTGCCTTTTGTTCAAAGCTCAGAGCTGTTAATTAAAGACTGGTGATTAATGATTAAGCTCCATGTGGTTTCTAACTCAGACTCAAATAGTCCTACTGCTGCTGACGTTGCTCAAGGCTTCTGGGTTCAGTTCTGCTGCACACACAGTTATTTATATACAAGTCCATCAGAATTTTTTTTAAGGAAGAGTCTATTCTACATAAATGGAAAGGAAAAATTACCCTGTACCAGATATTGTGGAGACCATCTCTTCAGAAGAAGAAGCAAGATATCCAACTGCCATAGCCACAGCTAAAGTGTGGCAAGTCATTATTCACACACTGTTTATGTACATCTTCTTCTCCTCGTGTAAAATCATGTGGGTTAAATTGTAAGGAAAACAAAATGTTATTTGCCACTGTTCTAGTCTCTGGGGTTAACTGTGTGGAAAAGCTAGTGATGGGAGGTCATCAGTACATGGACCAAAGTTTTAGTGATGATGACAAGATATTCCAGTGTGATCACCCTATTCCATCTGCAGACCTTGCTTTGTTGGACAGTACAATTGCTTGACTTACAGTAAATGAATTCCTCATTTAAAGTGATCATTATTATAAGCAGAAAACTCACCAGAAATGTTAACATATACCTTAAATGAGATAAGAAGAAATAAATCAGAGAGTTCAGGTCTCCTAGGTCTATTTAATGTATCTGAGGACCTTCTGTGTTTGTAAAATTCAAAACAATCAAGGCATCCCATGCTTCTCAATGCACTAGGACTCACAGCTGTACATTACATATAAGGGCCAGAGGATGGAGAGAGAGGACTTTCCTATACTACCACTCTACTTCCTCTTTGTTGATGGTTTTTTGCCATCAAATTGACTTCAGCTTGTGGCAACCCTAAGAGATCTCCAAGAGCACCCCAGTCATCAACCACCATGCTCAGGTCTTGCAAACTCAGAGCTGTGACTTACTTGATTAAATCAATCCACCTGTTCTTCCACATTTCTTAGTGTCTTCCACTTCACCAAGCATCATCATTTTTTCCAATGAGTCATGTCATCTCATGACATCTCCAAAGTATGATTGCCTCAGTTTAGTCATCCTGGCTGCTTGTGAGAGTTCAGGCCTCATTTGCTGTAGGACCCATTCATTTGTCTTTTTAGCAGCCCATGGTATCCATAGAACTCTCCTTCAGCAGCACATTTCAAATGCATGGGGGGGGTCCCCCGCTGTCATCATTTTTCACAGTCCAACTTTCACTAACATAGATCAAAACCAGAAACAGTATGGCATGGATTATTCTGACTTTATACAATTATATAACTTTACACTTGAGGACTTCATCTAGCTCCTTCATAGCTGCCCTTCCAAATTTTAATCTTCTTGTGATTTCTTGACTACAGTCTCCATTTTGATTCACAACTGAGCTAAGACATAGAAAATCTTTAACTATTACATGTCTGTGTTACCTGTCTTAAAGTTACATAAATCTTGTGGTCATTATTTTCATTTTCTTAATATTCATCTGTAACATGCTTTTGCAGTTTCTCCCTTTCATCAATAGTCATTCCAAGTTCTACAAGTACTGTAATATGATGGCAGTTCTGCAGGGTTTATGGAGTTCTCTCATTCATAGGGTCATTGTAAGTGAAAGTTAGTTTGACAGCAATAACAAATACGGTGTCAACTGAATATCTTAAATCACTGATGTTCCTTCTCCCAATTTTCAAACTTGCTTCCTGTGTCTAATCCTGCTTTCCAGACATAAAGGCTTTCTTGGAATTATGACAGCTGACATCCTGGACAAATATTCCAAGCAAGGTGGAAGAACTGGCTAACACAAGACCCTTATTCTAAAAGTTTATCCTTTTGCTTTAAACCTACAGTTAGTCCCAACCAGAAAAGACCCACAAAATCAATCAGGTTTTATTTGTGTGTTGACTTCCCATTCAATAACTGATTGAATACTCTAGTTGGACATAACTGTAGGATTCAGGTCAATATATTTCTATTTCTATTTCTTGTGACCTGATGACAATGTAGGCTTCAGAGAGCCTTTACTTACAATACCTACAATTGAGACACAATTGGAAATTAAAATGGTGTCTTATAACCTTCCTTGATCCAGTCTAATTTTGCCTTTGAAAACATTTTTCCCCATTGCTTTCACAACAAGTGACACAGAGTTTGTCTCATCAAAATGTCATCATATCTAAACAGAGGCACAGTTTGAATCACAGTGAAAATGAGTAATGATCACGATTATGGGCCATATAACAGTCCAATAAAATCTAATTAAAATGATCCACGTCCCATCTGCCAACAGCATCTAAGCAAAACCAGCCATTTGGGAAGAAGGGGTAGAAAGTAAATATTGTCACGGTCATTTTAAAAATATTTTCACCATGAAAATCTTATTTGCATTTTATAGTTACTTCTAAAATTGTAGCTCCAAAGAGACTGCTGGAAATCTACTCCATGGATGATCTGAGAAATAGATTCTACACACTGGTCAACACTCACCAACACACATTATCTTCTATTATTATGATTATTGTGATTATTTCCATTCCTTTGCTTTTTCCAATATCTAAAGTTATTAAACTGGGGTAGAGAATAATATATGGCCCTTCAGATATTGTTGGATCACAATTTGCTGCACTGCATAGTGAAAGATAATAGGAGTGGCAGTTCAACAATATCTGGGAGGCCATATATTATGCACACCTGTATTAGACCAATACATCCATCACTTTATTTATGAAGTCATAGAGTCATAGAATCATAGAGTTAGAAGGGGCCTCATGGGCAACAGAGTCCAATCCCCTGCTCAATGAAGGATCTCCAGCTACAGCATCCCCAGCAGGTAGCTGTCTAGCCTATTTCTGAAGACATCCAGAGAAGAAGACCCTAACCACCTCTCTAGGCAATTGATTCCATTGCTGAACCACTCTCACTGTCAAGAAGTTCCTTCTAATGTTTAATCGAAATCAGCTCTCCTGTAACTTCAAACCATTAGACCTGGTCCTATCCTCTAGGGCAGCAGAGAACAGGCATACCCATCTTCTCTGTGCAGGGCCAGTTTAACCAGTCTGCCAAATCAGCATTGGCGGGGGGGGGCAGAGGTCAACAGGGCCCCCTGTTGACCCGGGAGGAGCGGCTGCTTTGTAGCCCCTCCTACCCTTCTCCTCCAAACCCTCCTGCTGGCTTTGTTACAAAACCGAAAGAGAAAGAAGCAGTCACCTTCCATGAAAGAAGCAGGAGGGAGTTTGCTGGTGCAAAATGCAAACCAGCCAGGCACGGAGAAGGGTGAGTGTGTGTGTGTGTGTGAGAAAGACAGGGAATTTGAAAGTTGTCTCTTTCCCTCAGAAAGGGCTTCTTTCTTCCTTCCTTCCTTCCCTTTCCTTCCTTCCACATAGATCCCCTGCAGCCCATCTTTCCAGCTGCTCTTAACATGGTTTCCTAGGGTCTCTGCCCTCCCTCCCTTTCCCCTGGTCTTCTTCAGCTTCCTCCCCTTGCTGCCAACTGAGTTCAGCCTGTATTTGTGTGTGTTTGCCTATGTGCCTTCAAGTCATTTCTGATTAAGGCAAACCTACCATGGGGTTTTCTAGGCAAGGTTTGTTCAAAGGGGGTGTGCCTTTGCCTTCCTTTGAGGCTGAGAGTATGCGACTTGCCCAAGGTCACCCAGTGGGTATTCATGGCTGAATAAGGATTCAAACCCTGGTCTCCATACTCATAGTGCAATGCTGAAACTTCTACAACACTCTAGCTCTTTTAACAGAAAAATATAAAGAATATAAATTAAAATTTGGAGTAATATTACTGGGAACAATGGTTTTATTGTTGTCACTAAAACACCAGTATCCCATTAGTGGTATGTGAGAGGCATTGGCCTAGAGCTGTGGTTCTTAACCTTTTCTTTACCAGGGACCCCCTTTAAATATCTTTTGTTGCTCCAAGACTTAACTCAAGATTTAAAACCCTAATAATAATAACTAATAATAATAGCTAACAACAACAATAATATAATTACACCATCCATTAAACTTTCCCTCAGAGGCACTCTTGCTTCTTCTTGCAAGTTTGTGGCTGGAGTGGATTGAATGGCAATGTGCAGGCCAAGCCAGCCAGCCTTTACCTTGGTTCCTGTCACATGGCTACTCCACTACAGGGAGGAGGTGGGTCAAGCAGGCTTCAAGCCTTTGTGGACCCCCTGTGAGGACATTGCAGATCCCAAGTTAAGAACCACTGGGCTAGAGAGTGCTGGAAAAGGAACAATGCAACCAGACCTTGAGAAGGGTGCTGGCAGGGGGATTCTGGGAGGTGTAATCGAAGAGTAACTTTCCCAGGCTCTGAATGCAGCCTAGAATCATAGAATCATCTGGCTGGAAGGGACCCAAACATCCATCCCATCCAATCGGCTTCTGCCCTGCAGGAACAATCCAAGCATTCCTGAAAGATGGCCATCCAACCTATGTTTAAAAAAAACCAAAGAAGGAGACTCCACCACACTCCCAGGCAGTGTATTCCACTTCCAAACAGCTCTTACTGTCAGGAGGTTCTTCCTAATATTCAGGTGGAATCTCTTTTCGTGTAGTTTGAACCCATGGCTCCGTGTCCTAGTCTCTGGAGAAGCAGAAAACAAGCTTGCTCCTTCCTCAGTATGATATCCCTTCAAATATTTAAACCTGGCTATCACATCACCTCTCAACCTTCTCTTCTCCAGGCTAAGCATACCCAGCTGCCTAAGCCATTCCTCATAGGGCATTATGGCTTCCAGACCTGCCACCATCCTTCTCAGTATCTTTCTTTTATTGTTGTGCCCAGAACTAGAAATGGTATTCCAGGTGAGGTCTGACCAAAGCAGAATGGAGTGATACTATTACTTCCCTTGATCTAGACACTACTCCTATTAATGCAGCCTAGAATTGCATTGGCATTTTTTTGTTGCTGCATCACACTGCTAACTCATGTTCAGCTTGTAGTCCACTCTTTATTTTCTTTGAGGAAATCTACACTGTTAAGTTAATTGCTAATAAACAAAAAATATTATGTTGGTGCCTATAATATAGTTTTTAAACTAAATTATTGGTAGCAAATTATGTAATACAGTAGGCCCCTCTTATCCACTGGGGATTGGTTCAGGGGGGGGGATGGATTCTGAAAACCATGAATAATAGTGAACGTCATTGAATATAATGGGACTTCTGGTTTAAAATACCATAGAGTTGCCTTGAAGGGCCTAGAAAACAGCTTGGGAGGACACAGTGAATAGGTTAGGTTACATTGACCTGAGATAAACATATGAGGGGCCCCAAAATAAAGCATTGCAGGGGGGCCCAAAATTCCTTAAACCGGCCCTGTCTCTGTGACAACCCTTCAGGTATTTAAAGAGTGCAATCATGTCACCACTCAGTCTTCTCTTCACCAAGCTGAACATGCCCAGCTCCTTCAACCTTTCCTCATAAGTTTTGTTCTCCATACCTCTTATCATCCCCATTTCCCTTCTCTGAACCTGCTCCAACTTGTCTATATCCTTCTTAAAATGAAACACCCAGAATTGAACACAGCACTCCAGATGAATTCTGAACAGCGCAGAATATAGTGGGATTGTTCTTCCCTCAACTTGGAAACTATGCTTCTATTAATGCTGGCTAAAGTAACTTTTGCCTTCTTTGCTGCAGCATTACACTGATGGCTCATGTTCAACTCACGATCAACAATAATCCCAAGGTTTTGTTCACATGTAGAGTAGCACACCTGCATCCGCTGATTCACCATCCATGGATTCAATTATCTGTGGATGGTGACGGTGGGGTGGGTGGGAGGGGCATGGAGGGAGGAGGCGAGTTTGTGGGGTGGGTGGATTCTGGCACTGCAGGTAAGTAGCCAGGGGGAGGGAGGAGGCTTCTACAACGGAGCTGGTGGGCGGGGAGGGAGGGAGGAGGCAAGTTCACCTTCACCTTCCCTTCTCCGCGGGCGGGTGGAGGGTTCTGGTGTGGCAGTTGGGGGGTGAGAGGGGTCGAGTTAACCTCCCCACTCTCTTCTCTGGGGTTGGTGGGTTCCAGCGCAATGGAGCTGGTGGGCGGGGGAGGAAGGGAGGAAGCAAGCTCACAGGGGGGGGGTCGACACAGCTGGTGGGCAGGCAGGGGAGGAAGGGGTCGAGCTCACCTCCCCCTCCCTTCTCCGGCATGGGTGGGTTCTGACGTGGCAGGTGGGTGGGTGGGAGGAAGAGGGTTTCCACGCAGAAGTTCGCCTCCCCCTCCCTGCCCTGGAAAGGTTCCAGAGGTGTCAGTGTTTGCTATTATCCACAGATTTCACCTTCCGTGATGGGGCCTGGAACTAATCCCCTGCAGATACCGGGGTCCTACTGTAGTGCTTCTGAGCCAAGTATTCCCTCAGCCTATACCTGTGCATTTTGCTTCTTGTGGCCTAAATATAAAATTTTGCATTTGTCTCTATTGAACTTCATTTTATTAATTTCTGCCCAATTTTCTAGCTTATCTAAGACCTTTTGAATTCTGTTCCTGTCTTCCAATGTGTTAACCACCCCTCTCAGTTTTGTGTTATCTGCAAACATGATAAGGATTCCCTCCATCCCATCATCTAAGTTATTAATAAACATTTTGAAGTGTAATGGCTCCAGGATAGAACCCCAAGGCACTCCACTCAAGACCTCCTTCCAGTTTGAAGCACAGCCATTTATAACGACTCGTTGAGCATGGTTTTCCAACCAATTGTGGACTCATCTGACAGTGTTCCCATCTATTCCACATTTAATCAATTTTCTAATTAAAATATTGTGGGAGAACTTATCAAATGCTTTGCTGAAATCCAGATAAATGACATCCACATTAACTTAAACCTCATTAATTATTGTTGTGTGTTTTGGAAACATTTTAATGGTGAAAGCCACTAAATTCTAATCTGAAACTTGCAGCATAAACCAGCAGATAAAGATGTCATATTCTTCCTCCACCTATCAAGGAGACCATGCCACAGAAATGAAAAATAACTAAAAGGTTACAGTTTCACTACAAAGGGTCTTATCGGACTACACTATTATAGCACTATTATTCTACTTTAACTGCTATAGCTGCCTCTTGTGGAATCCTGGGATTTGCAGTTTAGAGAGGGGCATTTAGCATTCTCAGCAAGCGAGTTCTCAGACATCAGTAAACTACAAAACCCAGAATTCCACAGAAGGTAGCCAAAGCAGTTAAAGTGGAATAATAGTACTATAACAGTTGAAGGCTGAAACACAAATCTGTATTCATAATTACATAATGCTGCATTGCTTTATTAGAAACATGCATGGCTAACCATAGCTGGAGTGGGATATCCATGGAATGACAGGGTGTCCTGATATATTGATCAATAACAAATACTAGTTAGTAATGAAATGAAACAAAGTAAAGCCATCTTTGCTTAGAATGCTAAAACTGTGGTATACCTTGACTGTGTGTGTGTGTGTAATTGCAACATCTCAGAAACTGCCAGGGGTTGCAGTTCTCAGCAGAGGAATGTATCTTTTTCTGGAACATTAGCCTAGCCTGAAGTAGGAGGTACAAGTCGTCCCTTCACATTTGCGGGGGTTAGGGGCAGAAGACCCCCACGAATGTGAAAAAACCACAAATAATAATAGTCCTCCCCCCACCCGCCTACAACAACCCACCCTGTTGCCACTCATTCCTACCCCCCCGCCCTTCCCAAAGTAGCGACGGGGGCTTCAGGAGCCCCAATTGCCACTCACTCCCACCCCCCATCCTTCCCAAAGTAGCAACGGGGGCTTCAGGAGCCCCTGTCACCACTCACTCCCACCCCCATGCCCTTCCCAAAGTGGTGACGGCGGCTTCAGGAGCCCCTGTTGCCACTCACTTCCAACCTACCCGCCCATCCCAAAGTGGCAATGGTGACTTCAGGAGCCCCCGTCGCCACTCACTCCCACCCCTCCTGCCTGTTCCAAGGTGGTGAAGGGGGCCCCTTGCTGCCTTGGGAAGGGACTGGGGTGGAGAGAGGGAGGGAGGGAGGCTTTCCATCCTCCCTTCCCAAGGTAGCGACGGGCTTCGTGAGAAACCCTTCGCTTCCTTGGGAAGGGACAGGGTGGAGAGAGGGGGGCAGGTGGCTTTCCGTGAATAATCAAAACCGCAAATGTGAAAGTCGCAAATGTGGAAGGGCAACTGTATTAGCATATGAATGGTCAGTTGTCTTACTGATGTGTTAACTGAAGTTTGTTACTTAAACTGGATGAGATCATGAGAACCTTTCTCCCTAACACATGTACAGACATAGGAGCAGGATCTATAAAATCTTAGCTTCAACAAATAAAGTTGTTCTTCTCTTCCTGCACCTGACACTAACTGAGTGGGTCTTTGTTCAAAGGTAAGAATCATCTTTGGCAGCAGATGTCTTTATACAGGGATTCAGGATCCAAGGACTGGTGTTTCACCAATAGACTTTGGGTCTGCAAATGGGGCTGATATCTCAGTTCTCTCCCCACTGCTAACACAATGTAGTGTGATAAGGCTCTTAAAGAGAGCAACATTATTCCTCAGTAAATATAGCTATGCCTTAACTATTGAAAGAAGTTGTACCTTAGCTATTGCAAAAAAAAAAAAAAATCCATTGCAAGTAACATGTTATTTGTAATTAGGTACTTCAATGAATACCAGGTGCAGTAGGCTATATTTCAGAGGAAGGAACTGGCCAAACCACCTCTGAATATTCCTTGCCTAAGAAAAACTGATGACGTTTATGGGGTTGCCATAAGTTGATAAGTGAATTGAAGGCACATACACAGACACACTTTCAAGCTCTGAAAGATAGTAGATAGGCATAGTTTACTACTAAAGAAAATCATTATTGTGTTTAATAGTATAGCTCTGGGTTGCCATATTGCTGGTTAGCTGGGTTACCCAAATTCTGGATCCAGTTATTCAGACTGCCCTCATGCTGATCAAAAGTAGTTCCAGTCCATCTTCCAGACCTTGCCAGCCCACTTCTGTAACATCACAATGACCAACTCATATGACATCACAAGGGCCCAACCATATGACGTCACACATGACTGTGACTCTAAAATCACAGGGAACAAAATGTTGCTGAGTTGGCACCTGTACTTGCAGCAAGCAGATTAAAGTTGCCATTTTCATTTACCATGGTTTTCCCAAGCATCACTACACCAAGAGCATTGTGGGAAGTTTAAGTGGCAAGCTCCAGCCACCAGCTAAACTCTCAAAAATAAGTAAAGCTTTGCTAAATCACACTAAAAGCCTATCTAGACCACTGTTTCCTACCATGGCCAACAGGATGCTTATGGGAAGCCTTTGAGCAAAACATTAGTGAAAGACATTAGCAACCCCCCTGCTAATGTGACCCAGCTACAGCCACTGGTATTGGGAGCCATACTGTCTCTGACATTGGAGGTCATATATAGTCTTCATGAATAGTCACCACTGATGGCGAGGACACACCCAATCAGGAGAGGGTCAACCAGAGGGAACTTTGTTGTGGGTCCCAGAAACATAGAACCTGACCCATGGAATGGTATTCCAGAGATATTCGTGGCCGCTGTAGGCTCCCATGTTAGTGGTGTGGTGAATCCACTCTGAGTTTTAGTCCAAACTTTAAAGAAACTATCCAAGGTTCTGAACCCTATCCCCAAACTAGCTGAACCCTGTCCCCAAGGTGCTGAATCCTATACCAAAAATAGTTTCCTTCCCTTTAAAGGGGATACTTTAAAATTCAGAGTAAAACCCAGATTGGATTCACCAACCTACTGACACAGGAGCTCCTTTTTGGAAAATTGAGTACTGGATGACCTCACAAGTCTTTATGAAATAAAAGAAATAAATAAAATGTTAAGTCACCCTTATTCAATTCACTCTATGCAATACTAAGTAAGGCAAACCTTTAAAAATCTGGACAGTTTCTCATTGACACTGCTCCCAAACTAGGGAAACCTTTAACCTCTGAAAAAGTTAGAGATGTGCAAATGAAACAATAATCTTCTGTATAAATATTACAATAAAAGAGAAAGGAAAATACATATTATAAAACATCACCTCCAGGAAACAGAAATCACAGAAGTTATTAACAGTCTGTCAGAGACTCTGTAGCTCCCTATCCTACCGACCTAGAGTTTTGTTAGTAATAAAGGCAGCTTTTTAATGTTTCCCACTCTCAAATGCATAATTTAGTACTCCCTAGGAACAGGCAGGGAGGGGGGGAAACATAGCATTTTCATAAAGGACTATGAAGTTGTCCAATTTTCCAGACCTGCAGGATGACAGCCTTTGAGTGCAGTATAGTAGAAGTCTGTTTATGCATTATGAATATATAGAGACTTTGCAATTCAAAGTGACAGAGTTTGGCTTTTGCATTGCCTGGCATTACTAGATTATATTGCAGCACCTACAGAATCACTGGAGACTGAGCAAGCATGCCCTGGGATATATAGTGGAAAAATCACCTGCCCAAGACCTAATGGCCTTATCCCAAGACATGCTGCGCCAGCTAATATATATTTCGGATGAGGCTTATGATGTTTCCTGCTGCCCCAGCTTAAAGTCACAAATCAAAAAGTTTATGCTGCTATTGCAGTCAGTGTGGGGGGCATCTAATACTTTGCCAGTAGGATAGAGTTATGGCCTTCTATCCCATTTGGCATATATAAATCTTTAATACTGTAGGACGGAAGTACAGGATTTGGCTGTTTCTCCCAGGCTCCCAAACCAATATAGAATTACATAAAATGTCCTCACAGGTGTATTGACTCACTCAGGGGCTGAAAATATGAGGGCTCAAGCAAACTTTCACACACACATATGCATGCATGTGTGCATGCGCGTGCGCACACACACACACACACAAAATCAACATTAGGTGAAGATTCAGAATGTGACTTTTTTCAGCGATGTTTTCAAATGTTCCTTTTAAAATGAAACTTCAAGGGGTGTTTTTAACAATATAAATGTTAAGTCTTAGCTCTGATCTGAATGCTATGTGTACATTTAATATAGCTTCTTAGAAATAGTCTTTAATAACCTTTAATGATAAATCACTTCTGTGAACTAAGGAATTACAATACAGCCCCCTTTTCTACAGACTTGATATCCATGGTTTCACTTACCTGTGCTCCAAAAAATATTTTCCCCTCCCCAGAAGTGTTTGTGGGCATCTCTAGGCCCTCCTGTGTGATTCTATGGAATGCTTCCAGCCCAAGTATAGTCAAAATATAGGAATTGCTATTATCCGCAGTTTCAGGTATCCATGGGGAGTCTTGGAACATATTCCCTGCAGATACAGTATAGAGTGTTTGGTTTTATCTTTTACAAGATATTTAGTTACCCTTCTCAATGAACCTTGGGGCACTAGTGTGAAGTAAACTTCCTATATTTAATTATTTTAAAGCCCTAAGAGCACAAGCTTATACATGGTTGCTCTAAAGTAAATTCCACTGTGTGTGATGGGACTTACTCCCTTGTAAGCCTAGGTCCATCATCACCTATTATGGTTAATTCAGGAGAAGATGAGCCAATGGTTTGCATCAGTGCTTGACATGATTAGGCATCTGATGAAACCCATTTGTACAGGAACCACTCTGGCTGGATCACCAGATCCCAAAGGCTGGTGCAGGGTAGTGGTGCAAAGGAGAACTTACCCAACATCCTCCTCATCACAGTCACTAAGCAGTTATTGCCTTCCAATAGCAATTAGAGCTAATGACACACTTAAACCTTATGTCCAAGATCCTACTCATAGCACAGTATAAAACTGTACATGCCTGTGACACAGAGATGGTCTCTGTGCCGCAAACAGCATGGCAAAGTGTGGCTCCCTGCGCCTAGCGGCTCTGCTGCATGGCGGGGAGCCGGATTGCTGGGTGATTGCAGAATAACGAGACCACACACATGAAACAGGGTGAAATAAAGTATTTTTATTAAATCAACCTATTTAATTCCCTTCTAATATCTTCAACAGGGGAGGCAACCTGGTGAGGGACCAGCTGAGGCAGTAGGTCTATACTGGACCACACCCCTCAGCCTTCCCTGGCAGACACCTGGGCCCTGGAGAGGAACCCCAGTTGCCTGGGGTTGCTCCCCAGCCGGCCCCCATCTGGAAGGTGAACCCAAAAGTCCCTCACCCAAGCCCCATGGATTGGGGTGAAGGATTATCCTTTAGGCCAAGCCCCACGACCTGAAGTGGCCCTTCCAGAGACCCTACCTTCACCGAAAATTGGTGCCAAGGTGCCCACCGAAGCTACGCCTCCCTCTTCCCCACCACAGAAAGGGGCAAGT
Organism: Gambelia wislizenii; assembly: GCA_030847615.1. Lineage (NCBI taxonomy): Eukaryota > Metazoa > Chordata > Lepidosauria > Squamata > Crotaphytidae > Gambelia > Gambelia wislizenii. The sequence continues at coordinate 42,351,433 of JAUMIR010000004.1, forward strand.
GTCCGCTTAGTCCCTTTCCCCCACCAACTCATGCAAAAGGTTCCTCAACCCCTGTTGAAGATCACCCAAAAACATTAAATTTCCAGAGTCCGAAAGGTGCACCCCGTCAGCTCTGTAGAGCTCGGGCCTTTTGGACACAATGTTGGGTGGTTAATTCAGGAGAAGATGAGCCAATGGTTTGCATCAGTGCTTGACATGATTAGGTGTCCTGGTGAAACCCATTTGTACAGGAACCACTCTGGCTGGATCACCAGATCCCAAAGGCTGGTGCAGGGTAGTGGTGCAAAGGAGAAGAACACTAAGACTTACCCAACATCCTCCTCATCACAGTCACTAAGCAGTTATTGCCTTCCAATAGCAATTAGAGCTAATGACACATTTAAACCTTATGTCCAAGATCCTACTCATAGCACAGTATAAAACTGCACCAATGCAGCTGTGCTGGAGATACTGGATCCCACCATTGTTCAATCAGTCATGTAATGGGTGATATAGCTATACACTCACTTGTTACACAACAGTGGATCCAACTCTCCACCTACTACTAAGGAACACACTTACTGAAACTCCTAAGCAGCATGACTGCTTGTACAACCATTTATGCCAGCACAATAGAAGGCTTGCATAACCCCAAATACCTTACCACCCTTGTGCAACCTATTAAAAAGTACAAACACTTGTGTGAAACACAACAGGATTCTGAGTTATGTTTTAAAGGTGATATGTGCACTATGCATCATCACTAAGATATGTGTATTTAGCAGGTAATTAATGTAGTGTATCAACCCTCTCACACCTCAGGCAAGAAAAACATGTTATTAGTGCCTCATCCTCCTCATCTTCATCCTCATCCTCTCTTGCTCCTTGGATCTCCCAATGACTCAGAAGGAGAAGGCAAACAAATGGGCCAGGTGGTGAGGTAAAGGAAGAAGTGCAGTTGAGGGGTCAGTTATGGTTGAGGAAGGATGAGGCAGGACACCATGGTGGCAACAGCTGTTACAATGTAACCATTAAAGAAAATGTTTTTGATTGGGAAACTCACCACCACCTTGATGCCAGGGAAAAGAAAAATCTCTTCCTTCACAGTAAAAAGGGACTTTGATACCATATGCAGGGACAGAAACAAGCCACAATACCTGTTGCCTCGAACTCTACCACTCAATAACTTCTTTCTTCCAAGTCAAGCCACTCATAAACCTCTCCTTCATGTCAAGGCAAGAAATCAAGGCAGTACAGGTATCTATAGCAGCCAACATAAGAGTCCTAATGGATTGTTTAGTCCAAGATTCTGGCCCTATAGTAAGCCTGATGCTTCCAGAACGAACACCAACAGGCTGTTAAGGATGCATTGCTCCCTTGTTTTTGCTTCCCACACAGCTTGAAAATATTATTTAAAAAATAATAATCCAAAAAGCAAACCTTGATTTTGCCATCTTATATAAGGCACACCATTTTGCTATGCTATTGCATATAATGGGACTTGAGTATTCATAGATTTTGGTATCCACGGGGGGTCTTGGAACCAAACCCCAGAGAATATGAAGGGACAACTGTACATTTCCTAGAAAGTGAGGTAAGAAAGGTGGTGAAGGCACTTCTGCATGCCTGGCCCTAGCCTTCACTGTTTGGAGTACAGGATGAAGCCTCAGGCTGGGATCATGTGTCTGAGATTTGTTCCTAAACCTCCTTCCCTGTTGTGGACAAAACAAAAGTTGGTGTTACAAGGGGAAGGGGAAGTATGTTCAATTTCTCAACTACTGTATAGGATGAGTTGCCAACTCCGTGCTGTGACCACACCCCTCACATTTTAATGAGTGGCCTTTTGAGAGTTTCTTACCAGTTGGGCTCCTGATAACCAGCAGCTAGCATGGATATAAATCTACATTTTTGAAAACATATTTAAGTTAGTAAAACATAAATGCACACATACATGCCCCAATTTGTTCCACCTTGAACAAAAGTGCTCTGTGTGGTACAAGTATCACATTGGCCCTAACACCAAGAACAAAGGAAGAGAAGGCAGAGGTAGCTGGGGGACTCCTACGTGAGTGGGGCGTTCACTGATATTGTGGGTTAGTTGTTGATACCACTGGGAGAAGGGCACCACTACAAAAGGAGAGAAGGAGGGAGAGCAGAAACAAAGATGTTCTGAGCATGATTTATTAGCTCAACACATTTCAAATCTCATGGCTCTTGTTCAGGGGAAACAAAGTAATCAATTCAAAGGATGACTAAAGTTGTCATCTACACACTCTTTTTTGTCCTGGTACAAATGGCCTTGCACCAGGGCCAAGCACTTTACATTTGGCAATGTCAACTGTTAAAAATGACAGCTCTCCTATTAAAATACAGGTGTGGGACAGCAATTAGAGATGTAGAGATACAGACTCAAATTCCCAATTAGGCAGGAAACTCATAGGGGGATTTGAGCTAGCTTCATACTCTGATCCTAAACTACCTTACGGGGTCATTGTGAGGTTATTGATTCTTAGAATCAAAGAGTTGGAAGGGCAATCTAGAACAATCCCCTTCCCTGCAGGAATACACAATCAAAGCATTCCCAATAGATGGCCCTCCAGCCTCTATTTAAAAATCTCCAAAGAAGGAGCCTCTCTACCATACTCCGAGGCAGCGCGTTCCACTGCCAAACAGGAAGTTCCTCCTAATGTTTACGTGGAATCGCTTTTCCTGTAGGTTGACTCCTAGATCCCTTTCTTCCATCACGTATATCTCTCTGAGGCCACTGGAAGAAGGTTGGTATGTAAATGTAAACATAATAAATGTCCAAAGTGTCAAGCATATAAGTATACCCCACAGGGAATATGCTGGTCTCATAGAAACATGACACAAGGAGTCATCTGCAGTGTATTTGTTTTTTACTATGGAGTTCTTAGGGGAAATAAGCAAAGCAATTATTGTTCTTGTATAGAAACAGCAAGGGGAATTATTCCCAAAGCATGGACATGCTGCATATGTGCAAGCACACACTCACTAAGACTGGTGTCTTATTAGTGACATATATTTGTGTAATGCAGGATTTATGAGCATATGTCTTTTCTGGATATTGGGAAAGGGGTATTCAACACCTACTTGCATGACATCCTCCCCCACCACACAGAAAGTGGCTTTGAAGTGCCAGGCCGCAGTTCCCCAACCATATCTTGACCAGAGGAGAGGGGTCAGTGCTTCAAAGCTGCCTTCTATGGTGGCGAAGGAGGGACATTGATGATATGGTGTTGACTACCACTTTCCACAGCATCCAAAAATGACGTATGCTCCTGTAAACCCAGGTTATGCAAGTGTACATCATCAACAGGATTCTGGCTGGGCAAAGTGGGAGGTGTACAGGCAACACCCAACTGCATTTCTGCAATGAGAAGAAAACTCACTAGAGAACTGGGAAAGTGACAGTAACTTTCCCCACCCCCATTCCTTGCTACAGCCAGGTGCTGCCAATACACCTCGCCCCAAGCTGGTGCATGGCATGGGGTATACATTTCAGTGTTTCAAAATTGGCTTCCATGGCAAAGGAGAGCAACATGAAACTGTTGCATAATATAGAGTGCACACTGGGTACCTAAACAGGTCCAGGCAGCAAAGATAAACAGCAGAGTATTGTTCCTTCAGGCATTAGAATAAAAGTACAGACTCAGGCTTTGTGTCTAAAAAACAACTTCTCTTTACTTGGGCATAATAAAGAATATTTACAGTAATACACACCATTCAGATTAGTTGCTTTTTAATTTATATTTGTTTAATATCTTTTTATGGGGGAGGGTGGGGGGTGTTTAGGGATTTTTATCTGTATTGTACTTTAATTTTTGTAAGCCGCCCTGATTGTTTTAACAGAGGGGTGGGTTATAAATAAATATTATTATTATTATTATTATTATTATTCACAAGAAAAACATCTTCATACAGTGAGATCCAAAACAGGACTACTTTAGCCTAACCCAGCCCAGCTCTGCTCAACTCAGCTCCAGGGCTGTGAGCTAATCAACATTGATACATTTATCCAGCTAGCTTCTGCAAACTGCTGCTAGCTCACAGTGCTGCAAACTGCAGACTGTTTGTTACATTTCAGCTCTGTATAGAATATATCTACTGCATGTCCCAATATCCTGACAGAAACTGCATGGGGAGATCATTATAATCTACCCCTTAGATCTTAAAGGCACATCCAGACTAATCTGAAAGTCCCAGATTTTTTCCCCTTATACTGGGTTAAAATAAAACAACCTGGAGAGCTGGTATAAAAAGTCTCTGTACCAGGAGCTGACATAAAATATTCAGGGATAAACAAAATGGGTATGGATCTCCAGAATAAAATTGGAAAGAACGGGAACAAAACCCGGAACTTTCTGGTCTTTTTAATAAGTCTAGACTCATCCTAAGGGGAAGGAAATGGTAAACCCCCTCTAAATAAATCGTGTCAAGAAAACTCTATGTAGATACAGGCTACGTAACTCAGAATTGACTTGAAGGCACATAACATCTCTTTATTTTTCCTATAGCAATCAAAACTAGCATTTTTTTTCTGCTGCACCCCATTACATTATACTTCCTGAGACAGATTTCAAAATGAACCTGTGGGAAGGTCTCTCTTTACAAACTACACAGTTATAGCACTTTGATAACACTTTAACCAGCATGGCTGTATTCTGCAGAATCTTGGCATTTGTAGTTTAGTGAAATACTTAGAATTATTTTTAGAAAAACTCTAGACCTTCCAGGACTCCACAAGATGGAGTCATGACAGTTAAAATGGTATCAAAGTCTATAATTGTGCCGTGTATGTACACCCCAGGTTACTTTTTAAATTTTATCCCCCACTCCTTTCTTATACAGCAGAACTGGGGAAAGTGTGGCTCTCCAGATGGTATTGTGGCTTTCCAGAAAGGGAGCTCTGGTGGTGCAGTGGTTAAATGCCAGTACTGCAAGCCACAACGTTATGAATTCAATCCCAGAGGGCTCCAAGGTTCACTCAGCCTTCCATCCTTCTGTAGGTCGGTAAAATTAGTACCCAGCTTGTTGGGTAACACTTGTTAGCTAACACACGTTGTAAACCGTTTATGGAGTGCTTTGGCACTGATAAGCAGTATAGAAATATCAATGCTATTGCTATTACAATGCAATGCAATGCTATAGTATTTGACTGAAACTTTTATCAGACCTGGCCATTGTGGCCAATGATCAGATATTATGTGAGTTCAACATTGTCTGGAGGACCATACATTCCCCACTCCTTTAGGCTTTAGAGAAGGGAAGGCCAGTCTCATCCTATTTTATTGTATTTTTAGAGAACAAAACTTTCAGAGAATAATAGTGTACCAGTATACAATTACTCTGATGAATCAAGAAGATATGCTGGAATGAGCCATGTTACTCTCTCTCTGGCTTTTCTTTGCAAATGAAGATTCAGGAAGGACTCATCCCGTGCTTTCTGCAAGCGCGCTGATGATTAAAAAGGCCAGTTTTAGATAAACAAGTCTGGTTGCAGAAAGCACAGCAGAAAGTCTCCTTGGGTGATGTTTCTGGGTTGTGATTCTTTCTGCGTTGTCGTTTCTCTTCAAGACTTGTTTGGCGTGAGTTCTCAAATAAGGCTGCAGCATTGTGGATAGTGCGTCTCCATGCATCCCGATGTGAGGCCAGGGTGGACCATTGTTGGTGATCAATTTGGCCAAGCCTTAGATGTTGTTTCACGGAATCCTTGTATCGCTTTTTTGGAGCACCCCTCTTATGCTGACCCGTGGCGAGTTCACCGTAGAGTAGTATTTTTGGGAGGCGATGGTCCTCCATCCTAGAAACATGCCCTGCCCAGCGCAGCTGTGTAATATGCCTTCTAAAAATAGTCAAAGGGTTCTTAAAACTAAATTGGCAATTCAAAAGGCTGGTGATTAAGCTGATACCAGGCTCTTTTTTTTCCAGTGGAGTAGAGAACAATTTGGGAACCAGCACGGTGTAGTGGTTTGAGTGTTGGACTACATAAGGGGAAAAAACCAGCACCCCTCAAACCTGGTGTGATCCATCCAGAAGACATATGGCTAGTTCCACAGCAAAACATCTTCTTTCAGCATTCAATTAGACCTAAGAAAACTTGCAGGTTACACTGGAGTTTTGGTGTTTTGGAAATGTAGACAGCTGGATTGGGTTGGCTTTGGGGTGATCTAGTTGTCCACACATCAAAAACACCCACTGGGACAGGTAGGTGCTGACAGACATTGCCATTTTCTGTCCTCTTCACTGATTAGTGGTGTGAGTTCTCAAATAAGGCTGCAGCATTGTGGATAGTGCATCTCCATGCCTCTCGATGTGAGGCCAGGGCAGACCATTGTTGGTGATCAATTTGGCTGAGCCTGAGATGTTGTTTCAGGGAGTCCTTGTACCGCTTTTTTGGAGCGCCCCTCTTATGTTGTCCTGTGGCGAGGTCACCATAGAGTACTATTTTTGGGAGGCAGTGGTCCTCCATCCTAGAAACGTGCCCTGCCCAGCACAGCTGTGTTCTCAATATCATGGCCTCAATGCTAGTGATCCCTGCTTGCTCAAGGACAGCAACATTCGTCACATCGTCAGTCCAGTGTATATTTAGGATTGTACGTATACAGCACTGATTAAAGCATTCAAGGAGTCGTAAGTGGTGGCGACAGGTGACCCATGTTTCAGACCCATAAAGGAGAACAGACAGTACAATGGCTCTATACACCCTGATTTTTGTGCTTTGCCTCAGCGATATTACTAGGGTTATGTTAAACTCACAAGTGCTGTTTCTTAATCAGGTCTGCTTTCTTGGACTCCAGCAGTGAATTTTTATGGGAAAATGTACCTGCTTGGTCAAACTATAGCCAGTAAAAAAAAAAAAAAAAATTCTATTTAGTATCACTACTTTAAAATTAAAAAATGGTCAATTCAAGTAAAAGATTCAGGTGTTTTGCAGAGTTTGCTTTTAAGTCATATAGGTATGTTAATTATGGATTATGTATTTTTAAGGCTGCATAAACAGTTAGGGCAAACAACAGACTTTTGACACCAAGGAACCCATGGGACAGTGTACACTCTCTTGAAATTCCTTCCATTCCCACAGTATATTAAGGCCCTATATAGCATAAATTGAGTCTTTGCTTCCCTAGTAACGACACTTTTCAATCACTTTCCAAGAATTGCACTAGTGTATTCCACTAAGTGGGATGTGAGCTGACAACTGAGAGTGTTTCAACCTTTCTCTAGCTGGCTATCCTATTCATTCAGCAGAGGAGTGCAACTCTTCTGTATCTAAGGGGACATGTTTATAACACAAAGAGGCCTATATGCATAAAAACTTTATTGCTCCAATCAGATAAGTCTCATTAGTGGAAAGGAAACCATGAAGGCAAATACAAAGCATCTGGGAATGAAAGTATAGCATCATGTAACATCCCAGTCCCGATCCCATTCTCACATGTACAAGAACAGCCAGGTTTCCCAGTCTCTCATAACTGTTACTATCAAGCAATGGGTTTGCTTTTCCTCTCATATGTTCATTTTCACTCTGTTTCTCCCCCTCCAATCTCTGCAAACATGTGCAAATTTTGTTTTTTAAAAGTTTGCACAAAGGTTCATACCTTTTTCATGTACAATGTTCTAAATTTACACATTTTGTACACTTTTTCGAATGTGCATGATTTGTTCCATAGTATATCATGGGTATACTTTTTCTTAAGATATACATTTCCTGCTCATTTTCTCTCATATATATGCATGTCTTGTGTGCATCTTTTCCAATAAAAATTTTATTACAACATTCTAAGAAGTGCAGGTTTTGGGGCATAATTGTATTCTGGTTTATGTATACATTTGAAGCCCCTAATTTTGCAGCACATTGTGTACCAAGAAATATTCTCTTATTATTACCTACTCTTATTTTTAATGTAGTTTCTTTAAAACATTTAAAGAAGTTCTTGGACTACATCACAGAACAGGGCTGGTCAAAATGTAGCCTGAAGGATGCGTGTAGCCCCCAAGCCCTTTTCATACCACCCCAGTGCCACCTCTGTGGTCCCCAGTGTTTTTATTTGTATTTTTAAATGGACACCACAACCAACATTCAGCAGCAGACTAGTTAATGTCCTATAGCCAATAGGGGAAAGAAACTAAATACACTACAGTAAATGGGATCGTCAATATTATAGTCAATTTTGTTCAATATCATTTGTCAGCATCATATTAAAGTCTATTTAAATACATTTAAGGTTCATTTAAATATAAATATAAATTCAATAACAATTAATCAAGTATGAGAAATGGAATTAATGAGTTGGGAGAGCTTTGGTAACTTTAATAATATTTAATGAAGTATTGGGGGGTTTCATTCATTTCACCTAATTTTAAATCTATATTATATATGTGTAGCTAATTTTTGCACGTTTTAGCTAAAAATAAACCTAATAAAACAAAACTGAAAATGTGCAACCATCAAGCACTTGGCCAGCCTAATAAAGGACCCTGTGTCTGTTGCCCACCTCATCATAAATAAACTACTCTACTTGTTTACTATTTATCTAAAGAAATGTTCACACTGACCTGAGCTTTCCCCTACCTCCTGATCTCCTAGAGGCTTTTGGAAAGCTCATCAGCCATCCTAACTCTCTGAATGTGCAATACAGCCCTCTGACTTCTTGTCAAAGGATCCTGAGATGCTACATAGAACCATGTTATATCAGTATTGCAAACATTCATTCAATTCACACAAGAGCTGTTTGTGGATCTGGGAAGGGCAGCAGGCACTCGGCTAGGTCTCCTCCAAGGCCTAAGCCCAACTAAGCCTCTGCTGTGCTTGGAGTTTAAGTTGCTATGGTGAGAGAATGCTGTCTGCCCAAGTGCCTTCCTCTCCCAGTTCCACCATACACCATACAGGCATGGACAAATGTGCTCTGAAAGTTAGAGAAAACTATATATGCCTGTCATAAGGAAATATTAAATGAAGTCAAATAAATTACTTCTAGAAACAGTGTCTGGATAGACAGGGTTGACTGGTGCATGTTCCAGCACCAGGGATGACTCTACTGTTAGACAGAGCAAAGCAGTTACCTCAGCCAGTTGGTTTTAGATGTCATGAGAGAGCAGTCAATTCTTAGTCAATGTATTAATATAGTCAATATATTAATACCATGGACTTGACTATTTTTATACATTGACTAACAATTGACTGCCCGCCCTCTCGTGGCATCTAAAACCAACTGCCTGAGGTAACTGCTTTACCCTGTCATCCCTGGTGCACAAACATGCGCCAGTCAACCCTGTCTATCCATACACTCTTTCTAGATGTAATTTCTTTGACCTCATTTAGTCCTTCCTTATGACATATATAGTTGTTATCTAACTTTCAGAGCCCATTTGTGCATATATTAATATTGTCTCTCTCGCTCTCTCTCTCTCTCTCTCTCTCTCTCTCTCTCTCTCTCTGGCTTTTCTTCGCAAACAAAGATTCAGGAAGGACTCATCCTACTGTGAGAAGCCTATATACCCTAAAGGCACCAGATCCCATCTGATCATGGAAGCTAAGGAGGGTCAGCTCTGGTTAGTGCTTGTGTGGGAGACTGCCATGACTACCAGGTGCTGTAGGCCATATTTCAGAGGAAGGAACTAGCAAAACCACCTCTGAGTATTCCTTGCCTAAGAAAACCCTATGAAATCCATGGGATCACCATAAATTGACAGGTGACTTGAAGGCACATATACACACACATTAATATCAGGGCGAGAGGTTACTACCAGGGAGGTGAAGAAGCAGCTGTTGAATTTCCTGCTTCTTGACTGGTCTTGGGTACTGTAAGTACCTCAACTTCAGAGGCTTCTATTTGCTGGTCAAGCAGCAAAATATATTAAGCCAGCTCTGACCAGAACACAACCAGAGAGAGACACTGTCATTCACGAATGACAGTGTAGGACTAGGTCATGGGAGTTCCAGGTTCAAGTTCTCATTGAGCCATTGAACTCATTCACTCTCTCTTACTCTGACATCCCTCACAGAGTTATTATGAGGACAAAGTGGTGAGGAGGTAAGCTATGCCCATCACCTTGAGCTCATTGGAGGAAAGATGCAACATAAATGCAATTTATAAATTTAATAACAACAAATTGCCACCCTAAAGAGGAAGCATCCCTTTTTAATAAACAGGGCTGTGTTTAGAACTGAACTTGGGTTCTCCTCACAACTATCACAGAGGATCCAGAAAAATGCATTATCCCTTCTCAAGTCACCAGGTGAAGTTCATCTTCTATTCCCCATTGCATATTTTATTCAGCATTCTGAATCTTACTCCAACTCTATTAAGGACTCAATCTACTTATATATTTCATATTCCCAAGCAGCCACATTAGTATTGATATTGCTGCAGGTTATATCAGCACAAACATGCCTGTCTGATGTTGCATCAATACTAATAGGACTTTTCATGTTGGCCACAGCTCTATGGGAATTTTCAAACACTATTGTGTGTATAACATAAATATTAATATACATGTATTTGCCAACGTACGTACATGCACGCAGGACAGTCAGACCTAGTTAATCAGAGTCAGTTTGCAAACTTCATTGCTTGCAGATAAAGAAAATATATATATATTATATTAACATATCAATAGCACATACATGCTGGGAGAGTGATTACCCTTTACATCTTCAGGACACCCAGATATGCCGTGGTTGCATTAACACTCTAGTTTAAATATTCTCTCTGTTTTCATAACTATGTCTCCTCCCTTTTTTCTTGCACTCTCTTCATTCTCATATATTCAAAATCTCTTATCTTTCTCTATTTCTCTCTCCCTTCCTCTTTCATACATCTTTCTCATCTTTTCCCACCCTCCCCTCTCTTGGTTCCATTCATCTTCTTCACATCTCCCTCTCTATTCTACACTCCTTTTTCCCCACCCCTCACTCTCACCCCTCATTTTCTCTAAGCTTATTTTGCTTGAAAATCTCTACCGTGTGGTTGTGTACTGCTGACTTCACATTTGCTGTGGTGCAAACTTCACATCTGTGAATGGATGACAGGAAAGATTAATAACCCTATGTTCCCCCTTCTTGTCGACGGTGAGGCCTATCTAATGAATGAATAAACAAATAAATAAACACAGAGTTTTTAAATCCACCAAATAAATACCCAGAGGCTGGGAGAAAACATTTTGCTGAACCCATTTGTTAAGGATGAAGAAATAAAATAAAAAATTATAAATCCTTCTAATGATCTCTTCTTTACATAGTCAGCATTTCCCCCCTAAACATTTTATTGAAGAAAAGGGAAGCAAGCAAGATGGGAGTCAGGGAATTGGCCCCATTTTCTCAGCCAACTTAAAGGAAGAGCTATACAGACAGAATGCCAGGGAATATTCATTTAAAAGTTAGGAAGTTAGAAATAAACCATGTAGGTAAAGATCATCAAGTTGTCAAAGGACTTTTTATTCATCTATAAGGTCAATTCTGTTCGAGAATGTCTATGTTAAGAAAACAAGACAGTTCACTTCATGCTAGCAACCTGGGATATACACATTTTATCTATTTAACTACTATTGCATCTATTATCTGTTTTAAACTTGGGACTCATTGGATCATAACCAGAGTCATAGGAGATTATCAGATGCATCAAATGTGAAATGATCACAACGCCAGTGGAACACAAAAGGATGTTCAGCTGGCATTATGCTAATGTACCTTTTTATTGATGGCTGAAGCTTCAATAGATCCCCCATGCCACTTTAGTACCAGCATTGCCAGCATGCAAAACCTTGGGCTATTTAAATCTCATCACTGCAGCGGGAATGGCTGGTCCAGTGCTAACACTTCTGGGTGAGATCGGGACATCCAGGTAAGTTTCACTCTTTTTATGACCCTCCCTGGGTTCCTTGGGACCTGTAAAGTGTGTTTAGGTGCTTGTGTAAACTTTTAACGGGTTTATTTTTTATTTTTAAATTTCCCATGCAATGAAGTCTCCCAGGATTTCAAACAAGAAAGTGAACAGGGCTCCATTCACGTCCTCTTTATTGCCGGGGATGCCATTGCTGGGAGAGAAGGTAAGTGTGAGGGAAGTGTTCTTTTGCCAGCATAGAAATGGTTTATTTTATGCCAGCAAAATAACGTTTTAAACAGGGTCATCTGATCATCTCCTTAGATAGTCACTGAACTAATGTTACAGCAGTGGGCGCAGTGTAATATGTAATTTGACCCTTAAGTTGTCTGTGTTAAATTAGCTCCTTGCAAAAACACAAAACCAATGTTGTCAGTACAATGTTGTCCGCAAAACCACTTCTATTCACCATTCTTTGCCATATGTTAACAGCACTGAAGGAGTCTCCAATATTTTCAGACTGTGAACCAGCACAGTGGACAATATCTTGAGATGTTGGGACACTGATGGAACAGTATTTTTATTGTTCTGCTGTACTAAAAAAAGTCAAATACAGAAGTGGTTCAGCAGTAAGATAATTTTAACCAGGCTGTATTAGTTTTCTGCTTAAAGAGCAGGTATTTGGGGTTGGGGGGGGGGTATCCATTAATGTTACCAGGTATCTAATTTGGTGTCATCTGCAAACTTGATAAGCATACCCTCTATTCCCTCATCCAAGTCATCAATAAAGATGTTGAATAGCACTGGGCCCAGGACAGAACCCTGTGGCACCACACTGGTCACTTCTATCCAGGATGAAGAGGAGCCATTGGTGACCACCCTTTGGATTCAGTCAGTCAACTAATTACAAATCCACCTAACAGTTGCACTGTCTAGCCCATAGGTTACTAACTTTTTTGCAAGAATATCATGAGGGAAACTTGTCAAAGGCCTTACTGAAATTAAGATACACGACATCCACAGCATTCCCTTCATCTATCAAGTTTGTAACTCTATCAAAAAAAGAGGTAATATTAATCTGGCACAACTTCTTTTTGAGAAATCCATGTTGACTTGTAGTGATCACAGCATTCCTTTCTAAGTTTTTTCAGGCTGTCTGTTTAATGATCTGCTCTAAAAAAAATCTTAGTATTGATGACAGGCTGACTGGGAGGTAATTATTTGGTTCTTCTTTTTTCCCCTTTTTAAAGATGGGGACATTTGCCCTCTTCCCATTTGCTGGCACCTCTCCTGTTCCCCAGGATTTCTCAAAGATTATTGACAGTGGTTCTGAGATTATGTCTACCAGTTCTTTTAATACCCTGCAGGCAAGGCCCTTTCCCCCTAAGCAATCAGTCCCTGAAGGTCTGCCAAAAGAAATGGTCTTCACCTGCCTGTATAAAGATAGCAAGAAGGACACCACTCTAACATCTCTAGGAAGACAAAATACACCAAAAAAAAAAAAAATCAATAGCATTTATATTTCTGTACTGCTTATCAGTGCAAATCACTCCCTAAGTGACTTACAATGTATTAGCTAACTGCCCCCAACAAAGCTGGGTATTCATTTTACCAACCTACGGAAGGATGGAAGGCTGAGTGAACCTTGGAGCCCTGTAGGATCGAACTCTGTGTTGTGGCTGCAGTACCAGCATTTAAGCACTGCACCATCAGGGCTTTAAAAAGTGATAGCATTATTAACCAACCAAATGCAAAACACATGACGCAAGCTTTTGAAGCTCTACTGGCTTCTTCATCAGGCAGAAGATTTTTTTCTAAAGTTAAAGAAAGAAAAGTGAAAATATTGGAATCACAGGTCTACATGCTGTTTCAGATGTTACTTGTTCAGGTGAGGGGTCTCATGCAGACAGAGGCCACTCCTACATCTTGGCCATGTGGAGTTGAGACAAAAGATAGTAACATTTAAAACCTTTTGCAGCAGTAAGCAACAGTTCAAGAGCCTGGGAGCCAGAATGGAGAAGGTCCTCTCCCATTTTCTTACGAGATGCACCTGTGAGGGTGATGGAACAGATAGAAGAGTCCATTACAGTAGGACCCCCATATCTGTGTGGAATTGGTTCCAGAGGGCCTCACGGATAATGAAATCCATGGATAATTGTGAACGCCCCTGTCTCCATTGCCACCACAGGAGCCATCCCAGGATGCAAAGGGAGAAGGGAGGTTAGAACTCTCCTCCCCTCCCTCAACCTTCCCCCATTGCCATTGCCACCACTGGGAGTCATCCCAGGGGGTGAAGGGAGGTAAGAACTCTCCTCCCCTCCCTTCATCCCTGCCTCGCCATTGCTGCCACTGGGAGCCATGGGGGGGGGAAGGGAGATGAGAACTCTCCTCCTCCCCTCCTTCCCCTGTCCAACCCCCTGCTGTTACCAACCATGGATAATTGAATCAGCAAATGGTGAGTCAGTGGATATGGGGGTGCTACTGTATTTATAAGCCATTGGAGCTCTAAGGTCTTCAGGAGAGACCCTTTTCTCTGTCCCACCAGCTTCTTGGGCTCATTTGAATCATAGAATCATAGAATCATAGAATTGCAGAGTTGGAAGAGACCATGAGGGCCATCCAGTTCAACCCCCTGCCATGCAGGAAATCACGATCAAAGCATCCCCGACAGATGGCCATCCAGCCTCTGTTTAAAGAACTCCAAGGAAGGAGACCCCACCACACTCTGAGGGAGTGTGTTCCACTACTGAATAGCTCTTACTGTCAAAAAGTTCCTCCTAATGTTGAGGTGGAATCTCTGTTCCTGGAGCTTGCACCCATTGCTCCGTGTTCCAGTCTCTGGAGCAGCAGAAAACAAGCCTGCTCCATCCTCAGAGTGACATCCCTTCAAATACTTAAACAGGGCTATCATATCACCTCTTAACTGTCTTTTTTCCAGGCTAAACATACCCAGCTCCCTAAGTCTCTCCTCATAAGGCATCGTTTCCAGACCTTTCACCATTTTAGTTGCCCTTCTCTGGACACGCTCCAATTTGTCAATATCCTTTTTTAATTGTGGTGCCCAGAACTGGACACAGTATTCTAAGTGAGGTCTGACCAAGGCAGAATAGAGTGGCACTATTACTTCCTTTGATCTAGACACTATACTTCTATTGATACAGCCCAAAATCACATTGGCCTTTTTAGCTGCCGCATCGCACTGTTGGCTCATGTTCAACTTGTGGTCTACTAGGACTCCTAGATCCCTTTCGCACGTGGTCTCATTCAGCCAGGTCTCTCCCATCCTATATTTATGCATTTCATTTTTCTGCCCTAAATGCAGTACCTTACATTTCTCCGTATTGAATTTCATTTTGTTAGCTTTGGCCCAGCTCTCTAGTCTATCCAGGTCATTCTGAATTTTGATCCTGTCCTCTAGGGTATTAGCTACTCCTCCTAATTTGGAGTCATCTGCAAATTTGATAAGTATGCCCCTAATTCCCTCATCCAAGTCATTGATAAAGATGTTGAATAGCACTGGGCCCAGGACAGAACCCTGTGGTAGGAACAAGGGAGAGGGCCTTCTCAGCAGCTGCTCCCAGACTTTGGAACTCCCTCCTTGCTCTCCTTCCACCAGTAAATAAAAACATTCTTATGCCATGAGGCTTTTCCAAACTGTCTAGATAGACTTTTAATGGTGTGCTGTGCTGTTTTGTGGTACATATATAGTCTTTCGATTTGTTTTAACTTTATAAATCATTTAATTGTCTTTTAAATAATATTTTTCTATTTACACTTTTATTTATACTTTTGTATAGTTTTTTTTAATCTGTATTGTTTTAAGCCACCTTGAGTCCCATTATTGAGGAAAAGTGGGATGTAAATGAAGAAGAGGGGAGAGAGGAAAAAGGAGACCTCCCCAGAAGATTTCAAAACATGGGCAAATTCGTATGGGACAATACAGTCCTTCAGATAACCTGGACCGGAGTTATTTGAAGGGCTTTAAAGGCCAACAACTGCCACTTTGAATGTGCCCAGAAACAGACTGGCAGCTAGTGAAACTGTTATAACAAGACATTTGTGTACTCCCTGTAGCCAGTCCCAGTTAACAATCTGGGTGTAGCTCTTTGGACCAGATGAAGTTTCCAAGACTGGAGAGCAGCCCCAGGTACAGTGTGTTACAATAACTCAAACAGGATGTAACAACAGCAAATATGATGTCTCTAGGAATATGCACAGATGGTGCACAAGCTGTAACTGTACAAAAACGTTCCTGGTCACAGCTGAAAACTGGGCATTCAGGTGTAGGGTTGAATCTAGGAATACAGCCAAGCTGCAGACCTGCATCTTTGGGAGGAGTATAATCTAGTCCAGTGCAAGCTGAATTCCTTTTCCCTTATCTGTCTTTCTGTCAGGGTATTGGGACATGCAGTCACAGAGAAATTTATATTGTAAAGAGCTGACATGGTGTTATGTGCTACTGCCTGCAGGGGCCAGTAGTGAGCTTGCTACAGGCAGCTAGTGAAGATAACAAGATACTGTCTAGAGAAGCTACTGTGGGAATAGCAGGAGAGGAGTGATTCTGTTATCTCTCTGGGAACATATTGAGTACCCCATGTGTATGGGAATGACTGACTGTATTACCCATGAATGTAATGTATTTGTATAACTAGATATTCCCACCTACTGTAGGCACTTGGATTTTTGCTCTTTGACTGTGCACTTGCATCTATGCTACACAGTACTAGACAGTACTGTTATGACTGCTGAGTTATATAGTCTATGGACTTTTTCAAATTGGGGGGGGACCCCCGAGGAGGTCGGGAGAACAACAGGGCTGTTGCACTTATAGAGCCCTGTTTCAGATGACACAGTCCTCCTCCCAATCTTCCCCTGTGCTGCGGGCACCGCTTTTTAGTGATGTAAAACTTTCGTCAATAAAAAGCGACACCTGCAGCACGGGGGAAGGTTGGGAGGAGAATGGAGGTGGACAGGGCTGTCTGAAACGAGGCTGTGTAAGCGCGACACTCTCATTCTTCTCCGGACCTCCTCGGGGGGGTTTCCCCCATTTGAAAAAGTCCCATGTGTTTGGAGTTCCAGACTCATTGTATATATTTGCTTAGTATGCACCAGTAAAGGAAAGTAGTTTAGGCACAATCTCTGTGTCTGTGTGCTTATTTCTTCAGTCTGATGTCTGCTGTTTTTACTACAAGACTTATTTGCTGCCTGGTCCTCTTGACAGGCTCAGAGGTACCAGTGCATGACTGTGACACTTTCAACTGACCAGGAACCCCTCTGTCTTGTCTGGATTAAATTTCAATTTGCTCACCCTCATCCTATCTCTTACTGATGAAACTGAGGGCTTTACTGCACTTTAAAGAAAAGCAGCAGGGGGGCAGGAATATTCTGTCTTCTGAACTCCCTTAAAGCATGATGTCAACATTCTTACATTCCAGTCCTGTGAGGGACCAAGATAAAACTGTGTCTTTTTGCTAACCAGAAAAAAACCTTCAGCAAAAAAACATTGGTTGGACTACAACTCCCATTTATTCTTAATAATAGTGCTTGCAAAGGTGTTAAAAATAGAGGTGAAAAGGTTATTTCTTTTTTCTGTTTGATGCCTAGCTTAAGAAACTTAATTTCCAAGAAAATAAATATTTTCTCATTTATTAGAAGCTTCTTGTTCTTTTGATTTTTTAAAAAATATGATTTGAGCAACTGAGGTTGGTGTTTAATGTGCATTGCTTAATAGCACCACCAGGAGCCACCACCTGTGATATAACTAGGTGCAGTGCCTACATCTCAGGTTTTTCCATGAAATCTCAGAGCCTGGAGGGCTCCTGACCCGGCAACCCTAAGGAGTAGGATTTAAATCAGGGAGTACAGTATATACAACTCAGCCAAAAGCATTGTTGGGGTTACGAGGTCTGCGGGCACTCCTGAACTCTCCAGGTATAGCTGTGCTTTTCTAGATCTTCAGGGGTTGTGTGAGTGGGGGGGAATCCCAGGGTGCTGGAACAGATTGGGTATATGACATGGCTCTAAAGCCTGGGCACCTATCTCCATTCATTCCCATATGGTACTGAGCCTCTCTAGCACAGCATGAAGATATTTACATGTGTGTTGTGCTTTCACATGTGTGTTGGTACAGTGAGTCCTTGGTAACTGGTGGGGTTTGGTTCCAGGACCCCCACCCCCGTGGATACCAAAATCCATGGATGCTCAAGTCCCATTATATTCAATGGTGTAATGAAATGGTGTCTTTATATAAAATGGCAAAATCAAGGTTTGCTTTTTGGATTTTTTTTTTTGGGGGGGGGGTATTTTCAAGCCACGGATGTTTGAATCTGTGGGTGCAGAATCTGTGGATACAGAGGGTCAACTGTATATATGAAAAAGCCAGGAGCAAGGGGAGTGAATTGGGGAGAAGCGGGCAGCATTGTGACTATAAATCATTTTGTTGTACAAGCCCTGGCAGTAGCAATACAGAGCCTGGATCCAATAACTTCTGTGAGAGCTGGCAGAGAAAGTCTACAAGCACAGCAGTATAGGGCCTGTGCAGTAGGTAACACCATCTGGGTTTTGCGCTGCTGGATATGTTTTACCACTTTTCTGGCCACTAGAAAATATACTATCTTTCTGTCTCCAAGTTGTCACTTTATGTGACAGCCAGTTCTTACCCACATTCTGGGGCGATCAATCCATGACCATTTCCACATTCAGCTGACCCAGAAGCGGTGCCAGCCTTCCTCCTGACCTTTGGCTGCCCAGCCTCTGTAACTGAATAAGGACCCACCCTATAAGACATCTCCTAGTCTCAGGTTTTCACCATGAAATCTCAGGGCACAGGGTACATAACCTCCACCTGTTCTGATTTGGCAGGGAAAGTCCCCATTAGTCCTCTCTTGTCCCACTTTTTCAGCTGCTTTTTAAAATGTCCCTGTTTCCCTTGCCTACTCCCACTTTGTCCTCAGCTTAGTACAATTGCAGCAAACTGAGTACAACGTGCAAAAGCAGTATGCACTCAATTAACTCAGCACGGAGGAGAGGAGAGGAGGTAGTGAAATCTTACCCATCCTTGTAGATTTGTACAAAAGTAAACTACTACAGCCTGTTCTCATTTGTTGCATGCTCTTCCTCATTAAGCAAACCTTAACTTTTACCAGCTTAACTACAACCTGTTGTTGCTTGGCCACACATGTCCCCATTTTCATCTGTGAAATGTTGGAGGGTATGAGAGTGCTGTTGAGCTGTCAACTGTCAACACCATACTGACTCTCTCTTTGCTCCCTGCATACACAAAATATTGTATTGCTCACAGCCTTCCCTAGAGTAACTCCAAGACCTCCAGGGATCTCATGTGGATCATACTGAACCCATCTAAACCCAAATGTTTATGCGATTGCCTGAGACAATTTCTTTAAAATAACAGGAAAAATACTCAGCATTCCACTTTGCTTTGTATGCAATGACATGGAGCATTTCCTTTTATTTGTTTATCATCAATTTCCTGATATGTTCCCTGGTTCATCTACCACTATCTAGAACCAACAGCAAGGACTCACTAGTTTACTGTTGAACAAAGCATATTTCCTTTAAATGGTGCTTAAAGGCAATTAGATGCACTTTCAGTAAAAAAAAGAAAAAGAAAAAAGACTTGTATTTTAAAATAATTTATTCAACCCTGCTTTCTCCTTCAATAATGAATCTGACCTTTATTTAAAATAAACCAGCTTTACAATGGAAAAATAAGCAAACCCTGCAGATTTATAAAAATGGGTCTGCTTGCATCTTCACATACAATCTTTTTTTTAAGCCAACTTCATAGAATACTTCATGGGGTTTTCCTTCAATGTTGATGTATACAAGATATTAACATGTTTTTTTAAAAAATATAAACTTGCATGCAAAATCAGATAACTCACATCTTTGACACATTTCTCCCAGTCCTACAATACTTATTCATCCACAGCATCCATTAAAAACATACAAGCTTCACTGAACATGACACTGTTTCATATTCTGATGCAAGAAACTAATAGTTCTCCCCAGAAAATTATGTTAAGGTTCATAAAATGATAGCCCTATTCTGTTTTAAAATATGGATGAAATTACAGAAGAAAATGCCTTGTAAATAATCAATGAGTAATTAAATGTATTTTTAAACTGTACCAAAGTTCACAAGGAGTGGGGGGGGGGAGGCTAGCTAGCACACAGAACTGCACAAAGGATCTGTCTGTATAATTAGTTATCTAGCAGCAACCAAAGCTCCTTTTATAAGGATTGATTTTTCCTCCGTTTTTGGAGATTGCATCGTGCACATCTGAACTGAAAAATGCTTTTTATGGAACAAACACTCAGATGCCTTTGATAATACTACAGGCTGGAGATCCCAAATAGATATTTAATTTAAATTGAACAAGATACTTGCCATGGCAAATAAATAGCTGTTTATTAATGAAAAGTCTCTTCATTGATGCTTAATGATCACTGAATCTGGCATTTCTATTAATCTGAAATAAATGTGTTTAATAATCAATTGGCATTTGTTTATCATGCAATAATGGTCTTATTAAATGAGAATTAAATGCCTATTAGACAATGTTAATTTAAAGCACCACCACATCTTCTGAATGAGGATACAATAATTAATTCTCTTGCTGCTTAAAAAGGAGAAGCAGATTTCATTGTTACAGTATTGTAATGTACATTACAAAAACCCATAGAGAACTTTGAACTGCAGAACACAGAAGGAAAGAGATAAAATGTTTCTAAGGGCCAATTAAAAGGAATACTCAGCTTTCTAATTCCAACATTCAAAGGATGTCTTGGGCTGGATTTTTATAACTTTACATTTTTAAATGAAAAATATTTGATCCTCTGAGGGCTTTATTAGCAAGCGAGGAAACAATGCTTGGTATTTCCTTTTATTAACATCAGAGTAGTTTAACAAAGCAATAGATTTTACTTTTGAAATTCACAAAGTATTTTAAAAAATGCTTTTGCTATGATTTAAAATACTGTTCTAAATTTTAAGACACAAATATCCCTCTTTAAGAAGATTGTAGCTCAGACTGTAAAACATAAACCATACCACAGCATCCTTCTCTCCATTTATTTGTTATCTTAGCACCCAGCAGAACAAGCTGAAAGTTCCCTGACTTCTTACAACCTGACTCCAAGCATGTGCACTTAATTATTCATGAGTTTCGCTCACTTCTATTTAAACTTAACTAAGTGCAACAATAATTTTTAGCAAATAAAAATCATTTCTATGACATCAAACACCTACAATGAAGAAAAAATGACCAGAAGATACCAATATATTATTTCAGACAAAATCCCTGGCATGTGAAATAGCATTTTCTTAACTTCTGAAAAACTAAAGGATGACTTTCAAATAAGCAAAGGTTTTAACAATAAGAACTGGATAGCCAAAAATGGGAATAGTGGAAGGCCAATAAGCTTAAATTACTGATGAGTGGTTCTTTATCTGTTAGTTCCCTTCACTTTACAGAGTACACCCAGATTTCTTCAACCATAGTATAAAATGGATGTTTCATTACAAGTTAAAATAGACTGTCCATGGAGAGGTATTTGGATAGTTAATGGGCTTTAATTTTTAGTACACTTGTTCATCATCTCTACAAGCAGCAACATAGTTTCAGCTTCCCAAATTAATTACATATACATGGCAAAACATATTTAATCCACATTAGACTGAAATAGCTGACAATTTAAACCAAAGTTCAAAGTGCCAAAATGATTGACTTGCCATATCTTCTTCTTCTTCGCCCTTTTCTGAGATATACAAAGAAAAAATAAATACCTCCACACTTTTAAAAGCATCATGCATCAGAATGTGCTGGCAGCATGCACAATACATTTTCTCCGTGAAGTTTCAGCCACAATGTATTTAATTTATTTATCTAGCCATGAACACACTTCTGCTTTGACAGTATAACATCTAGCAATAAGCTAATACTAGTCAAGACTGTCAACTTCTGCACTTTAAAAATTGTTTCAATTAGATTTGCATTTGCACCAATATTTTCATTAAAAAACTATACATTACAGTATCCAAGCTAGTACATATTAGATGGTCAGAGTGCACAGTTTTTGAAAAGGCAGGTATACATCTTCTTCCACCACAAGGAGAGACAGACAAGGAAACTATGAGACAGTACAAGGTCTCTTTTAACCAATTAGGACACTAATGAACCTGTATGATCTGTTTGTCCTAAAGAAAATGAACTATTTCAATTTCAAAAGCCAAAAAACATCTTCCATTCAAATAAGCCACAGAGTTATGGAATATTTAATACAATTCAGTGAAAGCTTTCACGAGGATGAATTCCATCATCTTCTATATCTATTGACTCAGAAGAACTGGTATCTTAATCTTTCTGTATCATGAAATATTTATTTTAGATTAACAGCATAATGTATAATAATGTATAGGTCACCCAGCCTCAAGCTTACTACACAAAAAGCTCAATTGTATTTTACAATTCAATTAGCTAGAAGATTTTATTCTAGGAGATAAAGCCAGTTGTTACAAGTTTTAATGTATGCAAGGCCAATTTGCAAAAAAATTTTTTAAAAAAATAGCTCTGTCTCTCTGGGCGGGGGGATTCATTCTATCCCAATTGCTTTGTTCTGTATTTTTTCCTATGTCCTTTCCAACGCATTTAAAAATCTATGTAAATAATCCCTCTATTTATTCCTTGTCTGTGTGTGTTTGTGTATTTGTGTGTGAGAATGTGCTTTAAAAGTACGGACAGAACTGCTAGTAACTAAACTCCTCAAATGAAATCCCTTTAATTCTTCCACTGGAAAGGATCATAATTAAATGCTCAAGATCTGTCACAACAGCCAGTCAGAGTGAACAGATCTGACGTGCTTTGCACTTCTTGGCTTTGAAAAGTGTACTACAAAGGGGAGGGCACTCCTTGAAGAAGAACAGTTGACTCTTCAAGGGTTTCAGGCAATACAGGAATGACCTATTCTGTTGGTCAAATAACAGGGGGGGAATCTTGAGTAATGGAAATTATAGTTTTAATATTAGTAGGCTTTGTACTACTAAAATTGAATATGTTCCTAAAGAAATGAGCTGATTATATCAAAATCTGAGGCTTCTCAAAGTGTCATTTTTCTTATACTTTTATCTTTATCCCCCATTCTCAGTCATACAACAGAGGCCTAACCTATAGGTCTAGAGGAGAACATGCTTAATGCTACCCTGCCTTAATTTAGAAAACTTGTGTATTTATAATTATTAGAATTCAGATGTACTCTTCAGCACTTCTGAACAAGAGCATGTATTTCTTTTTTACGACATGCTGCTTCAAAACAGTATGTTCAGGGCATGATCTCTGGGCATATAATGCATCTTTACTGTGGAAGCTACACAAATCTGTCTGGATGGGAGAATTCATGGGAAACTGCTCTGAACTCTGAAAAGTGGAGGGTAATTGTAATAACTAAACAAAAAAATATAGTGAATAATTGATAATATTAAAGTTGACAGTGACATTTGGAAGTAGCAATCAGAAAGCTCAACATTAATTCACAAAGAAGTTTTGAATCCTCATTACGTCAAGGGTGATATGTTCCTAAAATGTAGGCCATATGTGTTTGTTTTTTTGTTTTTAATAGAGATATTTCCTGGTTTTCAGAGTTTTGTCCTCAAAATAATTCTTAAAGTGTCTGAAGCTTTTAAAAGATATCTTCAAAAGCAAAATTTGTGAGACCACCACATTGAATCAGAGTAAGATTTCTAGCCATCAGATCAGTATAGCTGGAGTTGCTCCAATATTAGATGCAAGCACGGAACAATTCAAGCTCTGTTTCCCATTTTAGGTAAGCAGTAAGCTATGCCTATGGGAGAAATATTTGGTGGCTGAAATGCATCAGGTATAAGAACAATCTAACAGTTTAATCCACAGGAAAAATTAAATATAAGAGACAAAAAGAAAAACTCACCCTGAAGGCAGAAAGTACCTTGCACTAGGAATTAGTTGCTTGCTCTAGGGAAAACAGTAAGAATCAGTGGACACGATTCAGGCTTCTATTGTAGCTATATGGGTGGTTTTGTTTTATGTTAACTGATGTTCAGTGGTGAACCAATTAACAATATAATTTTTTTCTTTTAAAAAAAACACCGCTCCTCAAGGTTGTTTTCAGTGTTTCTTCTGGTACCAGTATAAACCAAGTTCAAAGCCCCAGAGTGCCATCTTCTGGCTATTTCTACCTACCGGAACAAAATTAAAGTCTGTGAATACAGTAATTTAGCTGTTTCTTCATGGGGAGACAAACCAGCAGTTCAATAGACAACAGTTATTTATTATTTGTTTATTTGTTTGTTTGGCATTCCATCTTTCTCCCAATATGCAGGCTCACAATATAAGTTGAAACATGACACGGTTAAAACAGTTTAAAAGGCAGTTAGGCCATAATGATAATAATACAGCACACCCCAATCAAAAGACTTTGGCTGGAATCCGCTATCATAGTGTATGTTACATAACTTTATGTATATTTAGCTATGCAGCAGAGGCTCTAAGAAACCCTATTAGTGAATTGTGAAAATACATGACAGGACACAGCAAGAGTGTCCTGATGTACATTGGGCTCTATCAATGCACATCATTACACCCTAGTTGTTGTCCTGATGCAGAAAAAGACCAATGCATGTTAATCCCATTGTGTATTGGTCCACAAAAGTCACAACAGGACCAATACTGGCTTGATGGGGATTACTCCCAGATAAGTAAGAAAGGGATTTCAGCCTACCATTTTTATTCCCTTTCTGACCTGAAGCAAATGCTTGGGTGAAAGTTAAAAGAGTAACTTCAGTGAAAATGATCCTCATCCCCATCATCCTACCTTCACTTTTATATTTAGATTCATTGTGAGGGGGAAAACTTGAAGGAAAATGTGAAATTATGGTGGATCAATAAAAATGTCAGCCCTGCTCTGAAAATACAAAATCTATGTTGGAGCTCATTAGGAAATAAATAAAATAAATACTTCCAATATTGTAAAGCCTTTCTACAAATCTTTACATAAATCTATGGCGCAGACACTCTTGCAACACTGTGTACTCTTCTGGTCATTACATCTCAAAAAAAGGATATATGAAAAGTGAAAAATGTGTAGGAAAGAGAAACCAAAATGATCAAGAGCCTGGAGCTACTTCCCTGTGATGAAATATTTCAAGATGTGGGGGCTTTATAACTTTTTTAAAAATAAATATCATAGACAGAAATATCACAGAGGTGTATAATACTGTGAATGCTATGAGATAAATTCATAGGAAGTCCCAGCTTTAAGGAAACAGTGAGGTTTAATTAAAATAATACAATCCAGTACAATAGGAAGTTTTTTTCCTCTCTAAGAACAAAACACAGGATCATCCTCAGAGGCTAAATAATGGGAGACTCAGGAGATTAAAAAAAAAAAAAGAGCCTTTTTCCACACAGAGTTTCAACTACACGAGCCAGGATGTGCAGGTCCCCAGCATCATAATCTGGCCACGGATCAGGTCCATTGTTCCCCCATTACTGCTTCCAAACAGGAAGTCCTGATGAGCACACCAGCCCATCACTACAGTTGCCATTGCTGGCAATTCCCTCAGTGTCTCGGAATGCAGGAAGGAGGCTGCAAAATGTGACCAAGCCCCCCTGCATGTGACCAGTTTTGGTCAGATGCTGTGAGACATTTTCAGGCCTTCAAGGAGAGTGAGGCAGACTGGCAGCTTCAGTGAGGGCTGGCCTGCCGCAATGGACTCCTGCAATCTCCCAGGGCCTGATCAGTTTCCTACTGGCAGAAATGGATTAAAACAGGTATTATCTTATAATGCTGTATCAGGCCCTAACCCACCTCCCCCTTCCCTCAGCCCCATATCTGACCCAGTAGTCATGAGAACTGCCCAGGGGGCAGAATGGGGCAAAAGCCCAGCATCATCAGGACTGCAGGGCTCTAAGACGGGGGCAAAACAGGGTATATTGCCATGTAGACAAGTGCATAGACTCTATTACACTACAGTCGTCACTTCACATTCATGAGAGATAGGTTCAGAAGACCCCCGCAAATGTGAAAAATCCGCAAATAATAAGAGCCCCCCCCACCCTCCTAAAAGTGGTGACGGGGCCTTCAGAGGTCCCATCACCACTTCCCCCCACCTCCCCCACCCTCCCGAAAGTGGCAACGGGGCTTCAGAGGCCCCGTGGCACTTCCCCCCCCTCCCCAGAGCAGCAAACTGCAAATATGTGGAACCGTGAGTGTGGAGGCCGCAAATATGGAGAGAGGACTGTATATAATTCACTACCAAGTGAGGTAATGATGGTGACCAATTTGGCCCATATCATGTCTGGTTCAAGTAGTGAGCATGGGTTGATATATTCTTTATTGCTGAGATCACAAATCAGTGGTGAAGATATCCTTTCAAGAGTTTTTAAAGAGCTAAAGTGTGAATTGTTGATCTTCTAAATGTCCCTAAGATCAGCCTCTGCTCCAGGAGACAGTACCAGTCTCTGTACCAGTCAAGCATATAGAAAAATCAACCTGGATTCTGCAGACATTAAGCCCTATCTCCTAACCTTTTCAGAGTTCTCTGAAAGTATTAATAAATACAAGGATGGGAACAAGGCAATAAATGTTGTTTGCTTGGATTTCCAATATATTTTTGACCTGAGCAACCTGAGCAAACTTAGTCCTGGGATAAGAGGAGCAGGTCTCTTATATTTTGGAAACCATAGAAGAACAGGAAGCACAGAGTAGAAACAAATGGTCAGTTCTCACAGTGGAGGGGTATGAGCAAAAGGTGGATTTCCCCTCCCCGGATTTGGCACAGATTAATCCTCTGTCATTTCACTTTTTCAGCTGCTTTTAAAATGCCCCAGTTTCTCTTGCCTACTCCAACTTTCCCTCTTTCTCCTCAGCATACTTCAATTGCTGCAAAATTAGCTCAAAGTGCAAATGTAGTTTGCACTCAACTAAGCAAGGGGAAAGGAGAGGAGGAGGCAGAATCTTGCCCTTCTCAGTTGGTGCAGGCAAAAGCAAACTGCTACAGCTTTTCCCAGTTCTCCCATAAGTCTTAATAACTTATGCCTTCTTGACCACACACTGATGTTTTTGCCATGCTTGTCCACATTTTCATCAATGAAATGTTGGAAGGTATACCATGTCAGGATAGCTGTTTTAAAGTTGAGACTAAAACCCAGAGCAGTTTTATTGCCCCGCAGACATGGAAACCTCTAACCACTATAGGTGGCAAAGAGACTTTGGTAGACGAGGTTGTTTTTGTTGCAACACAACACACTTTTGACATCTAGTTCTGTCCTGATCATATACTAAAGGAAACTGTGCTGGTTTTAAGTTTAGGAAGGATTCTATCACAGATTCATTTCAGATCTGAGACGTTAGTTTGTTATACTGATTTCTGCCTCATTGCAATGGCCCTTGAGGTCCTGATACACATTTCTATCATTCTGTGACAAAGAAAACCACACATCTCCAAGCACAAACTACAAGTCTATTTCCAGGTCAAAAGTGACTGGATACCAATCAGTCTCCTCTATATCAGAACAAAGACAGTCACAACCAAGATGAAATATCACTGTCTCTGTAACCCCAGGTTGTTAATGTACATATGAGTTTCTGAAAATAGTTTTTTGAAAGGAAAAAGGTGGAGGCAGAGGGAGAGAGAAAGGGACCCTGGAGTTTACTAATGTCTTATTTCCCTGCAATTGCAATTTTTCCTATAATCTGGTTCTGAGGGAGTTAATGCACCTGCCATTCTGGTGCTGACAAACAGTTTTTCAGATGAAAATGGAACATTAAAAAAAGGAGGGAGAGAGAGAGAGAGAGAGAGAGACTCAATGATTGCACTCTAGAGACATTCTGAGTCCTGCCAATAACTAGCAGGTACCAAACACATGAACATTTTTGACTGCGCTATGATTGATGGTGTGTATTTGTGGCTTGCTGCCTAAACCTCTCTTTTGCTTCGTGCATCTCACTTTCTACTTCCCAGTTCTCCTCCTCTTCCTTCCACCACCTTGGCTCTTTTGAATAAAGACATTTTAGTCATTTGGGATAAGAAGAATGATTAATCTAGTGCTTTCTCTTTTTTGAACTGTTTTGTTCTGCTGGGAGCTTTGGGGAAATAAGTAATTGCTTCACAGGAATGAAAGGTTGTTGTAGTGAGTGAAGGCCTTTTGTTCACGATATGCCCAAAGTTTGTACTATGGAGACACAGAAAACAAAATCTTTGTCAGGACATTGCACTGACTCAAAGTAGTTTGCTACCTAAACTAGTGGACAAGACACCTTTCCTCTTTCTGTACAAAAGCTAACTGGATCTCATTCAGCACTGGACAGCGGTACTGCTGGGGCAGCACTCTAGGACAAAAGTCCAAGACCCCACACAGCAAAATGAGCAGAAGGGCCCCCAGACACAAAAGAGTGTATTTACCATGTTCTACAGTAAGTGAAGTAATATATCAAAAGAACCATGAGCCCATTGTATCTGAAGTCTAAAATTACCAGACTGCCCCACTGGTGATGTTCTACCTCATCTACAGGCAGCAGGTGCCAGTATACACTGGAGGATAAAATCCAATTGAAATTCAGACTACTTTGGGTCAGAGCTGCGCCATATGAAATTTGGACTACTCTGGCTTGGATGTAAGTGCCACACCTTACCTGGCCAAAGCCTGAATCCACACTGCTCATTGCTGGGCTTGTCTACACAAATGAATCATCTGGATATTTACCCCCCAGGCACCTCCATGGTACCATTTTTCCCCTCCTTATCTCCACAATTGCTGGAGTGCACCCTGAGCAAGTGACTATGCAACAGGGCTCAGCCTCCCTGGCACGCAATCACCTGTTCTGAGGTCAGAACGAAGTGAACAGCCATATAATCACATGGCTGGCTGGTCGTTCTGACATCAGAGCAAGTGACTGCACCAGGGCTCTGCCTTCCTGGCCAATATTGGAATGAGGAAGTGATGCTGATAAAGGGGGAAATGGCAGCACCTGTCAGATAGCACTTTCCCTGCCTCGCCACCCCCAAAATCCAGGATGGATGCATTGTTCACACAACAGTTTCCTCTGGAGTTTCAGGAAAACTCCAGAGAAAACTGTGAGCTTGTATAACTAAGATTAAGGTGGTATTGCCCAAGTTTGGTGCAGATAGGGCCATATACTGTATGATCTTATCACACCAGAGTCAGGGATAATGCCACATTTTGAGCTGGGAGTGTTGGGGTTTTTTTCACTAGTGTAGACAAGGCCTAGGCCAAGGGTGTGGAAAGAGAGGCAGGCCAGGCCACATGGTATGTACAGTTCTAAACTTCTAGCATCTTAGCCCACCTGCCTGATCCCAGCAACCTCCTTCTGAGGTATTTACCTCACTGTGCCTAATTCTCAGACTCAACCAGATAAAAGCCCCTATGCTAAATGACTCTTTAAGCTTGCTGTATCAGGAATGTTCCACATTGCAGTAAATACAGTCTCCTAACCTTCACAAGATTCCTTTCTCAATGAGTCACTGACACAGAGTAAGATTTGTCTAGAATATCACATTATCTGTACCTAACCTCCTTTGAGGACTGGATATGCTACTGCTGTGCACTTTACCACAAGTGCTAGTGAATCATTAAGCCGTGCACATTCTATTCATCCCTATGAAGCAAGATACAAAATTTTTATGCCACACTATGTCAGGTCTTCTTTCCTGTCAAGTTTTCCCAATTAGTTTTGCACAGCCAAACACTAAAAAAAATAAAAATTCATTTTTTTCTAGTTCATTTTAAGCTATGGAGCTTGTAAGATTGGTATACCATATTCACAGAATATATTACTTATTTAGTGAGCCTCATGTGTGAGAGACCAAGATGTGAAGAGTATAGAAGGAAAATGAGTGTGGCTGGTTACAGGAAAAATGGCAAAAAGTGCATGGAAGGCAGCCCAGCCTACTTTAGTGATAGGAGATGGAAGATGTGAGAAGAAATTTGAAACCACACTCATTCCCAGGAAAGAAAAACAATGACTCAAAAGTAAAGTACAAATATTAATTATTAATTTTATTTATTCTGTCATGGATTGCTATACTGAGTTGTCTACCTAGTTACTAATCACCCATGGTTATTAGTAAAGTAAACCATATTACTATCATTCTTTGTGGATTGTATTGGTTGCCTGTTGGGTTCTTGGAATACAGAATGGTAAGATCAGTTGAATAATAGCCTCAGTTACATAGACTCCATGTGTCTTTTACAATGAGCTAACAAATCTTGGACTTTATTCTACCACTGGCAGCCATCCAACTGCAAGGCTGAGGGAAAGCTGGAAGAAGCCACAACATAGGACACCCACAACCTATCCATATTGTCCCCCATAATTCATCTCTTAAGGTGCATTAGCACCTGCAATTTCCTGGCATTTTGGAGCTTTAGTAAACATGAAAAGCCCTTCACACATGCTAAACCAAATGGTTTTCTGCTAACTGAATTATAGTTAAAGATTTAACTACAAGCAGTTACTTTACTTCTCTTTCTCACACTGCTAACACAACCTTTAAGCATTTTCAGCCATTCACAGCAGTTCCCTAAGTTTTAGCCTAGGTACCATAGTTCCCAATAATAGTGAATATTACCTTTTCCTCCCCCACTACACATAGACTGATGGGTTGGGAACCCTTGTTGCTTCAGAAAAAACTAAAATGATTAATCGTCTGAAAGCAAGGGACAGGGTGATATATTAAAATAAATGCCAGAAGCCACCCTACTAAATGTTCACTGTGGCCAAGATCCAATATAACTCTGGCAAAGAAAAAACCTCACCAGCATACTTTTGCTGAGGAGTTCTAGAGGCCTCCAGAGGTGGCCAGAAAAGCAGTGGTCTATGCCAGCATTCACAGATCTGGCTGGGTATTTCCAGAGCCCCACACTAGGCCAATTAGTGGCTTGGCTTGTGGAGAAAGGGGACAGACCTGCACTTGACTAGCAGGAAAAATGAGGCAATTGTATACCTACATTTGTGCAAGGAGATATCATACTCCTGAATGAATATGCTCCAGTTGAATATTGGCCAAGATGGCACTGTTTGCTCAAATTTGGGGGTTAATTTTGTTTATTACTTATATTTTAAATCCCATCCTACTCTAAGATGACTCCCAAAGAGAGCGGGGAATAGTTTAAATGAAAGTAGACATGCATTTGATCATGCTGCTTTTTTGCAGCTTGCATTAACTAAAAGAGTAAAGTGAGGCCTTTGGTTTAATTCACACATATGGTATTCTAGTTTGTTGGTTTATTTGTAAGAAGGTGACTCGGGGGCTCATCTACATGGACCATAATATCCAGCTCCCCACCAGCATGTTCTGCCCACAGATCTGCCCTGTTGCGCCCCCATTACCTGCACAGAACAGGATGAAGTTAAGACTGGCACACGGGCCAGTCTCTGCAACCACCACCATCCATGGTGCTCTCATGAGCAAGCCCCCCTGCATATGACCAGCCTCAAGATTCCTTCCTGGCTATAGAAGAGCAAAGGAGATGGTAGAGGCAGCAACAAGCAGGTGTGGCTGTCTGAGTTCCTGCAGTCATGCAGGGCCCAATCCATTTTATTTGGGTCGGAGTGGGTTTTACCAGGTTTTTTTTTTAAAGTGTAATGGGCCCTTACCCCATCTTCCACCCGTCTTGATCCCAGGGGTCATGGGGACTGCCCAGGGGCAAGACAGTGCAAAAGCCCTGCATCGTCTGGACTGCAGAGGTCAAAGACAGGGGCAAGATAGGATAAATTGCCTGACTAGTGAAGCCCTCAGTTGAACATTGAGATATCTGATGTAGTGGTTGGTCTAGAACTGGGAAGACCTGGTTTCAAGTCCCCACTCTCCATGAAGCTTCCTAGTGTGTTTCAGTCAGTCATTACCTCTCAGTCTAACCTCCCTCACATGGTTATTGTGTGGCTCAAAAGGAGGAAGAGGGCCATGTGTGCTGTGATAACCTCTTTGGAGGAAACGTAGGCTATAAATATAACATATATGTGTAATATATAAGCATTTCAGATTTAAAATATGAGCATGATACACATATATGCATGGAGTCTGAAGTGAGGAAAGGCAAAACAGAACAAAATATGGCATCTCCTTTGGAGATCAGCCCTGTCTACAGCTTCTCTATGCTGACTACAAGTCCCATCCCTAGTAACCACAAGTGTACCTGAAACTGTATATAGAGACTTAGGAGCACATAGTGTCCACAAACAAGTGCCTTCCACTAAGTCTAGAACTCTGCTTTTTATCAAGCTTAGTTACTTTTAAAAAGGAGGTGGCGGAGGAGGAGGAATTTACCATGCAACTTATTGCAGAGCCCCAAAATTACTAGTTACCATCAATGCTGGTCACCACAACACACCCTAATGACTTCTTGTGTTACTTGTTAATTTTTAATTCCTTTTTAAATCAAATTATAAAATTAAGAATGTATCCTAAAATTTAAAACAAAATCCAACAAAATGTCACTTGAAAAGTATTTTAGGCCCCCAAAATGTTAATAAGAAAAAGGGATGAGTAAACATTACCCATTACAGGAAAAAGCAGCAAAGCAACAGCCATTGCTTTTTAGGAAAATGCATCTAATTACGTCTCCATTGACCCAAAAAGTAATCTGTTACTGAAGCACTGTTACTTGTATCATGGTACTTTCAGGTTGTATTGTTTTCTGGATCCCCAGTCAAATGCCTAGAGCAGTGGTTTTTAACCTTGGGTCTGCAGACCCCCAGGAGGCCGCAATGTCCTCACAGGGATTCCAGGAAAGCTTGAAGGATGGTGTAATTGTATTATTATTATTATTATTATTTTAACTGTCTCTTGGGGGTCTGTGGCATATTTAAAGATATTTAAAGGGAGTCCCTGGTAAAGAAAAGGTTAAGAACCACTGGCCTAGAGTCTATGCAGATATCTATGCTACACAAATGGAGATGAAGAGTAAACCAGGATGGAAATAATGCAGTTTCCCCACACACACACACTGTATGGCACTTGGACCTGAAATTTGCTCCAAACACACAAAATACCACAAAAATGTGCACTTTGGGTCTCCTTGCACACTACTACTCTACACACACACCCAAATGAGGAAAAGCTGGCCAAAAGGGGGTGGGGAGTTAGCTTTCATCAAACAACTGAAACAGGAAGTGACATTCTCCTTCCTTGGAGGTCTTTAAACAGAGGCTGGATGGCCATCTGTCGGGGATGCTTTGATTGTGATTTCCTGCATGGCAGGGGGTTGGACTGGATGGCCCTCGTGGTCTCTTCCAACTCTACAATTCTATGATTCTATGATTATAGCTCTCATCTCATATGCAGTTGCCCAGCTAGGTATAGACAGTGGCTACAATGTCACACTGATTTATTAATTGCATAAAGAGGGTTACAAAGACACTCCACTGTTGCTGGTGCACATGTGACAAGCCACAACGTTTTGTATTTGAACCCAAGTTTATCCACCAGGTTTAAGAGATTCCAGTCACAAACACAGTTCTCAAATACTGTATCTGAATGCTCCCTCTACAGTATCTGAAACATATGTTTCCACTTCTTTCTAGTAATGCATTTGAAGATAATATAGAGCTGAAAAAGGGCCTGGAAGATGCAAAAATGGTTTCATCAGTTCTGCTCAAACAGTGAAGAGATCTGCCAAAACTTGTGAATATACTCTGCTTATTACAGAGAAGAAAGATTTCCTTGTCAGAGGAATCAGCAAAACAGTACAAGGGTGTCACCTACAGGGAGGAAAAGGAAGTCACAGATATTAATTTCAGGTGGCTCCATTCACTGCAGGATGGGAACAGAAAATAGCTCTAAGCAAACTAAATGTGGTCCAAAAGATACCCAGTTTGTGTACTTTATAAACATGTTTCATTCTCTCCATCCCCCAGCCTAAAGTGCTTTTGATCAAATAGGTTTGGCTATGTCTGAAAAGAAATATGATAACTAGAACCAAGCTGGAACTAAAAGCAGCATCTGTACAGACTATGAGCAACAACCTCTCTTAATTTACTTTCAATTGTTCTGTTGGGAGGGGAAGAGAGAAATTGCCGCCTTCAGCCTTTCCTTGCCCTTCCTTTGTTTTTTATTCTAAGGAGATTATCAGACGTGGCTAATGTGGTGCCATAACAATGCTAGTGGAATGCAAAAGGACGCCAATATCAGACGACAGCATCCTTTTGCATTCCGCTGGCATTACTATATTGTTCTATTTAATTGACAGGCTGAGCCATCAATAGATCGCCTGTTCTGTTTTTGTGCCGGCATTGCCAGCATTTGAAACCTTGTGACATTGTCCTGCCATGAATACAGCATCAATGGGCAGCCCTACAAGAACACTTCTGGGTGGGATCATGAAAACAAGGTTTTACCCCCTTTTTAGGAACCTCCCCAGGTTACTTGTTATTTTTTAGTGTGTTTCTGTGCTTGGTGTAACTTTTTGTGTGTACTTTTTCTTTTTCTTTTTCAATTTCCCACACTTGCATCTTCTCACAAGAACGGGTGGGATTTCGATCCAGGAAGTGAACAACTTCCGTGAGTGAAAAACAGCACGGCCGCCTCCAATGCTAGCCGCAACAGTCACGGACGACGCCGAGAGAGAAACAGCATCGTCTGAAATGGACTCCTTGCCGCACGGCAGCCTCATTACTGCACCGGAGGCTGCTTGCGCAGCAAGAGGCTGAAAGAGGCATCTGAAAATCTCCCTTGTCTGATAATCACCTAAAACAGGCTCTCCCCAAAATGAAAAGTGAATGAATAGTCAGGGATTCTGCTTGGAGAAGAGAGAGAACAAAGAATTTTTCTTTGAAGAAAAGAATCAGACTGGTCAGAGATGCTAAACTATTTTATGAAATACATGATGGCAGTCCCCAGTTTCTCTGGCATGGATCCTCCACAAAGTGTGACTAGGGCTGCATCTGTGCTGCAGAAATAATCCAGTTTGACACCACTTTAATTGCCATGGCTCAATGCTGTGGAATTCTGGGATTTGTAGTTTGTTGTGGCACCAGAGCTCTCTTACAGAGAAGGCTAAACATTTCGCCTAACTACAGATCCCAGAATCCCATAGCATTGAGCCATGACAAGTAAGAGGTGTCAAACAGGATTATTTCTGCAGTGCAGATGCAGCATAGGACAAACTTTATTTAAAACAGCTTTAAACATTATGCACACAGCCTAGGACCCTTTTCATATTAAGCAGTAAGCAAGATGCCAAGTGTTTCTGCATCTCATAAGCATTTCTACATGCCACAAACTCCACACTACAGGCAGTGAGAAACATTTATTGCCAAACAGCAATAGGCGTTAGATTCTCTAGAGTATGCACATGTCAAATTGAGTGCACTAGCCCCAAAAAGAGATTTAAAATGTGAGATTTATAGTAATGTTGAAGCCATGGAGGGAAATGTATTGTTTTTTCAGGAAAAAATGAAGTTTTTGGAAAAATTGAAAAAATCCCATATTAGTACCGTTTACAGATGGAAAGTCACTTTGAAAACATATGTGTTATACATAACTTAATTTTTGATAAAATATAATGTTTTGTATTTTAAAAGTACAGTTTATTCAGAAAATAATATCAAACAGAATTTACTTTTTTTAAAAAACATGTTAGAGATGGGGCTACAAAGTCCTGAACCTCTTTGTTTTGCCAGTTTATGAAAAACAAACAATAGCACACACACACGCACACACACACAAATTAACATTAGTAAAACAAAGAAAATTATTTGTCTCCTCTAGCCCTCTGTAGTGTCAGGCAGACATAAAGGACTCATTCCCATGAAAAGATCTGAGAAAAGGAATTGCAGTTTTCTGATATTTTACATGAAAATCTACCTGCTACATAGTTTTTAGAAATAACCTTGTCTTGAACATTTTAATTAAGAAAATATTCCATAATCTAATGTTCCCTTCTCCCCCCTCAAAAAAACCAGGAAAAGTCCTTCCCCCCCCCATGAAAAAAATCCCATGTAGTATGGCTACTGGGAGATTCTAGCAGTTACAGTCCAAACAATAACTTTTTCAAGCTTTGTCTTATACATGTGGGAAATGAGTTTCTGAAAAACAAAGCCTTCTCTGACCATGGAAGTTCTTCATGCAGTTTAGAACATTTAGATGATAGGAGGGGCTTCCCTTTGGAGTCTCTAAACTAGAAAGCTGCACTCCATGTGCAGAGGGACAGGAATCAAGAGGTTAGGGCGAACACACTCCCCTTTTGTATGTTATTCAGCACAGAATCTTAATTCCTCCAGATGGCTAAAGAAGTGTTCTAATTAACTGGGCAGTCAGTTGAGTATGGAGGAAAATGACAAATTGACATTCAGCTACTGGTCAAGGGAACTCTGGGGGAGGGGTTAAAATACTCCTTACAGAATTCACTCAGAAAACTAGCTGTCTTAATGGGATCCCACATTGTCTCACCGTATTGTGAAGGAGGGAGGCCAAAAACAGGAAAAACTATGTAAGAAAAGCCTTCGCAGCTTTTCCTGACTGAAAAAAAAAACCAACACCAGTGATATGCACGTTTTCACTCACTGAGACAAGCGATTCAACACGAATTGTTTCCTCATGCAGGACAAAGTACAAACCTGGTTGGCTGGACAAGCACAGGGAGCGGGGCTAGCTTACAGGGCAAGTGCCCACTGCCACCATGTTGGATTTTTACTTTAGCAAGTGATCACTAAGGCAATAAAATTGAGGTTTGGGCTATCTTTTTTTCTCTTTTTCTTTTTGAGAAAGATGGAATATTGATTGTGCACACCATTAAAATAGTTTTTTTAAAAAAAAAAAGTTCAGCAGCGGCAGATTTAAAAACGCAAGTAATCCACTCGGGGCTGCCATCTCAGCTACAGGCATGTGTAGTTTATGGGGGCTGTAAAACCATTAAGACAGGTTGCAGCTGCTGTGACTTGCTATTACTGTGGAGCAGTACGGTTTGGAGGAAAGAACGAAATTGTCTACTATACTGCAAACAAGTGAAAAGAGGGGGAGGGAGGTTGGAGTATTTGCTTCCTGCAGTTTGCTTTTGTTGCCACCTTCTCAAGTTGGGGATGGGAAATTGTTCCCACTATTTCTATGACAGTGAACGTCTGTAGTGCCTAACACAATGATTTGTGTAGGTTTTTTTCCCCCAAGCTTCTTTACTTTTCACATATATGCTTTGGGGGGGTGATATATATTACTAAGGAACCCACACCTGTGACACTGAGATTTTTATGTCAGCAGACTATTTTGTCCTTTCTATGCAATGATCAGTTCCACTACATGGAACATTAATGTTAATTACTGTGCAGACATACATGCTATTGTGATCTGATATAATGCTGGCTCCCTGCAAGCTGTAACTGACAAACTGGGAACTCATGAATCCTGAATCCCACTGGTTAGGCCCTCCAAATTAATTGTTCTGGGGGCCGTTTACACGATGAAAATGTCCTGGGAAGAATTCGTGTCAATCCCTGGCAGTTTACACGTACATCGGGTCGGGTACGTGATTTTCGGAAGGGGGGCCACCTTTTATCCCTCAACCTGCGGGACTTCCAGTCCCGCAGGTTGTGCCGGTTTTTAAAAAAGTCACTGGAGGATTCGGAAAATCGGAAATGTAAACAGCGTGGGACAAAAAGTCTCGGTACTGGGATGACCGGAAATGGTGACTGGGGGCGGGCTTAGAGCTCAGGGACCAGAAAAGGAGGGGTCAGTCACCCGTTCAACAGATCCAGCCTCACCAGCCGAAAACAAAGGCATCCCTTCCAGCTGCACGAAGGTTGATGTGTGTGTGCGAATGTACTCAATCACCTTTTTAAATGGATTTCTACACTGCATGCTACAGAGAGATCGTGGTGGGCAGATCCTCCCTGGTTCTGAACAGAGAGATCGTGGTGGACGGGCACAGTAAAATATTCCAGCCTCTGAGTGAATGAAAATCCCTTAAATTTCCCCTCTCTGTGTCTGTGTGTTTCAAAACAGCCTGTTTGTAGCTGGTTTGAAGCATGAACTCTGCAGCTAATCTGTGTTGTAAGGGTTAACATTTTACAGAGGCAAGGGGAATATGATGCCTCCCTTCCCCCCCCCCATCCCCCTCACTCGGCTTGATTTCAAATGGAAAGCACTCTTTTCCTGCGTCTGAGCGAAAGATCTCAGTCTGGATCTTTAAAAATGCTTTCTGCCTCTTCTGAAGGGGTTAAAATGTTCAAGCAGCAAGGGGGAATAACAAACCTCTGCCCCCCTCTCTCCACCCCCCCCAGCCAGCCAATAGCATCGGTCGTGGCACGGAACTCTAAGGGAAGTGCGTCACCGAGGTTGTGAAAACACGAGTAATCGCATCTTTGATTGACAGCCAAAAAAAAAAATTTAAAACCTAAACAAAACCGGAACTATGGACGTGTAAATATTAGTCACGGGACCACACGGGATATCCATATCAGAGACATAAATCGTATAAACAGCGAGGGGCGGATTCGTTATCACTTTGTCCCGGTAGGCAACGGGACAATTTCTGTCGTGTGACTGGCACCCTGTAGTTACACACAGGTAAATTCCATTGATTTAATGGGACAACCCTGGTTGGAACTAACTAGATTCAGGCCAAATATTTCCTCTAACATCTGTTCACAACATTAACCATCGTTTTGGCTTACATTTGCACCAACACATTGCAGATCTGCTTCAAATTCTGTTTATACATTCTTTTTTGCATGCTGCCAAATATGTTGGAGTTACAAAACCAGAAAGGTACAAGAGGTTGCATAAAAGTCATCTCTGGGATTGTTAAACATGCATGTACCTCTGGATACTAAGCAATGAGATATTTTGAAATATAGAAGATAAGTATTATACAACTAAAAATGGCTGAGGCAGAAATGTGGAAAAACTGCAAGAGAAAAGAAATTTCAAAATGTTTGCCTGAACCAAATTTGCAATGACAAAAGAATCTCAGAGGAAGATTTAGGATTATCCCATATGCTATCAACTGCTGCATTAAAAACCATGAGCAGAGTATAAATCATAATAGAAGACCACAGAGCTCTGTAGCACTGTATAATACAACAATTAACATAAATGTTGGTCACGTGGAGTTACCCTTAAAGGATATCCATTAGGGTCCCTGAACAGTTATGAGCTATCTGGAATGGAGTAGAACACTTCTTCAGATAAAAAAGACTCCCAGCTGTAATAACCCATTTTGGTCTTGTTACCTCTGTGTGCTGTTTTTGACACAGGGATATATGCAGGTGCAAACTGTTTTCAAAGTAGTGTACTTTTCCCCTGGATTAAAAAAAAAGAGAGACACAGTTCAATCTTACATTCAGAAAAATACATGTGTATATTTTCTCGGTCATTTACTAATTTGTTATATCCCTCCTTTGCTCCAAGGAGCATGAGGTGGTATACCCAGCCCTTCTCCACAATTTTTGTCCTTACAACAATCCTGTGAGGTATGTCAGGCTGAGAGGGAAAAAGACTGATCTCACCAAGCAAGCTGGATGGTCAAGGGGGGGATTTGCATGCAGCTCTACATATTCTTAGTCCAATATGCTAACCACAATACCTTATCATCCCTGCAATCACAGAACAGATCCGCCCATATCCTTCCTTCCCTTCTTCCTTCCTATTTAGATTTTAGAGACAGCTCAGCACTTTGTGGGCTCTGCACCAGCCAGCCATTCTCCAGGCAGCAGCATTCTTCTTTGCTTTACTCCATTCCCCAGGATGATGTTTTTGCTAACAGAGACAGGCAGCATTCATTTTGAAAAGACATGCATACAGTGATAGACCATGGCATCTAATGGTTCTCATTACAGTAGGGTGACAAAACTGTCTATTGACAGAAGCTATTGACAGTTCCTAATCCTATCCCCCAAATAAGTTAGAAAGCACCTTTAAAATGGATATTTATTTATTTATTTATTTATTTTAATATCCCACCTTTCTCCTGATATGGGACCCAAAGAAGCTTACAAAAAGCCTAAAAGAGCAATAAGCTAAAAGCCTGATGATCAAAAGATTGAAATGCAGTTAAATACACTATCATATTAAAATTATATTAATTTTTTAAAAGTAAAAAAAAATATTAGAATGTAAGAATAAAGATTAAAATGCAGCTCGCACACCATAAAAAGACTCCCCACAACCAATTAATCACTAAATGTCTGTTTGAATGAAAAGTCATACTACTAATTTAAGATCAGATTAAACTTCATATGACAAGCTGGAGAGGATTTTCCACCCCACTGATGTGGAAACCACCAGCCAGAACTAGTGGTGCATTCCTCCAACATAATTTTTGAAAGTTTCTTAAATTGCACAAATGTGTCCTGATATACCTGTCTCAAAGCATGGTGGAATACAGGGCAGCCAGAAACAAGAGAGGACCAAATAGTTCTTTTGGAATCCACATCCAAAGGATCAGAAATGCTGCTGCTTTTTTAAAAAAGTTTTTTTAAGAAATAGTTATGATGGTGATGGCATAAATGTTGAAGAAATTAAAGCTTGAGGCAGTAGTCATTTGGGGGAGTTGAGCAATTAAAAAAAAGAAAGAGAAGCATGTTTCACTGGCTGTTAATTTGTGACTCTCCCTTTTCCTTCCAAAACGCACCACCACAATAATCCTAATAGCTGCAGCCACAGCATTTACTGCACGTTATGGCATCTCAGAAACTGCTGACTGGGACAGCTGACAACCATTCTGCAATGTAATTCACACCATAACATCATCTCCCAGCCTTTTAGATTTCTCACTGAAAAATTATGTGATAGTTTTGGGATTGTGCATATCTGTCTGTCTCTGTTCAACTCAAAACTGACTTATTGATACGCAGCAATTCATGTGATTTACCCTCACAGAAAGAAAGAAAGAAAGAAAGAAAGAAAGAAAGAAAGAAAGAAAGAAAGAAAGAACACCCAACTTCTAGCAATTTAGCTGTAAGCTCAAAACAAATGGGCTTGGATTTTTTCCTGTCCCTTCAACAGCAGCTTTGAATTTAAGAAACACGTGTGTTTTGTTACTAGCATTCGATTGCTTCAACATCTGGGTGAGCTGCTGTATCTAACTTTCTCTCTACTACAGGCTGTTTAATCCCTTCTTAATTTCTCTCATGGGTGTTTACACAGGCAGTCATTGAAGGGCAGTCTTGAACAGTTCCACCTTTCGTACACATCCCTTGGAGGATGTTCCCCCCTCCTTTTTCAATTAACAAACACTTTTCTTCTCTCCATTTAGAATAGGTATCTTGAAACCAAATTACTAAATTTCATCAACATAGGTCTTCTCTGCCCACCTCCCAGCCTTTGTTTTAAATTCTAATATCTAACATCATAATACAGAAAATTTCTCATTT
Organism: Gambelia wislizenii; assembly: GCA_030847615.1. Lineage (NCBI taxonomy): Eukaryota > Metazoa > Chordata > Lepidosauria > Squamata > Crotaphytidae > Gambelia > Gambelia wislizenii. The sequence goes on from JAUMIR010000004.1 coordinate 42,392,637, forward strand.
AGCAGTATGCATTTGGTTGTAGCTCTGTATAAAATGATTTCAGCTTAATATTGTTTCTTACATAAAGGAAATTAGCCCGCCATTGTGACTAAAGGAAGAAGGAGTGATTTATTGACCTATTGATCACAGGCAGGTATTCAGTCTTGAATATTTTCAATATATAACATAATGCATCTATTGAACAGAGCCCTGTTCTGCTGATATATGTTACATCAGTTAAGGGACTTACTTAAAGGACTAGATAACAGATTAGTGCATACCCTCCAACAGTTCACAGATAAAAAACAAGGACATGGGTGGCTAAGTGATATCAGAATTTGGTCAAGATGGCAAAAGTTATTAACAAGGAACAGAACAAATGCTAGAAGAGGCTGTAGCAATTTGCTTTTGCCCTGAGCCTAATGGGAAGAATGAGATTCTGCCCTGCCCTCTTCTATCCTCTCCTCCCTGCTGAGTTAACTGAGTACAAACTACTTTTGCACTTTGAATTTAAGACTTTATCAGACCACCCACTGTAAAAGTTCTTTTGCCAGAATAAATTGTGGAGTTTTAATGCCAGCAAAAGAACTCCCCCCACCAGACCTTACCTTCTTTGCGTTAAAGAGGCAGCCCAGGCACTAACAGGGAGCGAACGGCGCTCCATTCACTTCCTGGATTCCAGTCTCATCGAATCTTGCGAGAAGATGCAAACATGGGAAATTCAAAAAACAAAACAAAACAAAGACACAAAATGTTCAGGAAAGCACCAAAACACACTTTTAAATTCCCAAGTACATGGGGGAGGGGGGTCATAAAAAGACCCCCTGGCTGTCCCCGTCACATCCAGAAGTGTTTGCCCATTGATGCTGCATTCACATGAGTACAATGGCATGCAGATTCATGCTGGCAGAAAATTGCTATGGGAGAACAATTGATGGCTTGGGCCATCAATAAAAAAAGTATAGTTTTTAAACAATATATGATCATGAAAGAACAACGTCCTCTGGTACACATACCCTTTCACAATCATTAGGTGTCCTTATGATGCTGTATTTGACTGGTCTGATAAAAGATTTTACCAAACACATCAAATATGGTGTCATAATGACACCACATAACCTCGAAAGGGTGTGCATATCAGACGACGTTGCCCTTTCACGGTTATGTCCCTGCCAAAACCCATATTTTTGGATGGATGACTAAAGACTCTACTACAGACCCCCAAGTCAGACGGAGAAATTAGATGATGCCTTTCTAGAACAGATGACCACACACGCAGAAAGGAGAGATGTAGTAGTGATGGGTGACTTCAACTATCCTGATATTTGCTGAAAATCTCACTCAACCAAAACTTCAAGGTCTAGCAAATTCCTTACTTGCCTGGAAGACAATTTCATTGTCCAAAAGGTGGAAGAGGCAACAAGGGGGTCAGCTATTTTAGATCTGATCCTAACCAACGGGGATGACCTGGTTAATGGGGTGCAAGGAGTGGGATTCTTAGGTGAGAGTGATCATGTTCTCCTGGAGTTTGTTATACAATGGAAAGGAGAAGCCAGGCATAGTCAGACATGCATTCTTGACTTTAGGAGAGCTGATTTCAATAAACTCAAGGAAATACTGGGGGTGATCCCATGGTCAGGAACACTAAAAGAGAAGGAACTTCAAGATGGACGGGACTTTCTCAAAAGGGAGATACTGAAGGTACAATTTCAAATAGTACCAATGAGGAAGAAAAATGGGAGGTGTCTCAAGAAACCAGGATGGATGACTAAAGAACTTTCAATGGAGCTAGATTTGTCGCTTCAGATGACTAGTCAGGTGAGTGCAACAGTCAGGAGTGCCTGTTATCAGCTTCGGCTGATATGCCAGCTGCGCCCTTACCTGGATACAAGGGATCTGGAAACTGTGGTTCATGCTTTGGTAACAAAATATGGCAGCCAGGTTAATTACGGGTACATCTAGGAGAGAGCATATAACACCTGTGCTTAAATCTCTCCTAGATGTCCCCGTAATTAACCTGGCTGCCATATTTTGTACCAATTGAAGTTTCTGGGTTAGGAACAAGGGTAGCCCCATATAGAGTGCATTACAGTAATCCAGATGTGAGGTTACCAAAGATGATCATGATTTCTTGTGTGGCAGGGGGTTGGACTGGATGGCCCTTTTGGTCTCTTCCAACTCTACAGTTCTATGATTCTACTTTTTAACTGATGGCTTAAGCAATCAATTGATCCCCCCGCCATTTTGTTGTTGGCATAGCTGGGGTGTGAAAGCTTGTGTCCTTTTTTCCCCATACTTACCCTGTCAGTGGCCGGTCTGGTGAGAAAACTTCTGGGTGAGATCATGACGTCCAGGTAAGTGATGAGCTTTTTATGATCCTCCTCAGTTACTTGTAAGTTTTAACATGTTTTTGACTTTTACAACTTTTTTCGTGCTGTTTTTGTGTTTTTTTTTAATTTCCCATGCGATGAAGTCTTGTGATATTTCACGGGATTTCAATGAAGGAACCATAGTGTTATAATCACATAGTGGTTTACCTCAGTCTCCCATGGGACCAGAACAAAAGAATGCTGGAAGAACTGGCCAAAAAAAATTCCTCTCCTGGGGCCCTTTTACACTATGAGATTATAACACAATGGTTTCACTTTAACTGCCATGTTTCCATCCTATGGAATCCTGGGATTGTAGACTGGAGAGGGGTACTCAGCCAGAGAGCTCTCATGTCTCGCCAAACTATCAGTCCCAGGATTCCATAGAAAGCAGCCATGGCAGTTAAAGGGGAATCATAGTGCTATAAATGTGTAGCATGTAAAGGCCCCTGGAAGCCTGCAGCAGCAGTAGCTCACCTTTCAAACAGGTATTAAGGACCACCTGTGCAGTGTAACATAGTTGTCTGCCCTTGAATTAAATGCCAAAAATATTTTCACACTACTCATTTATATCATGTATGGATTTACTAGGCTTTTGCTCACCTTCATGTACTAACACCTGATTCACACATACCAGTTCATACCTGTTCATGACCCAATCACTCATCAACAGAAATGTTTTAAAAACCCTCTTCATTTTGTTACATTTCCCCACCATACCTCTCCACATTCCTGTCCCACTCTTTATTCATATTATGTAAGAAAGCTTTCTATTTCTTCCTGGATTCGAATATGTCTGCATTTTGTTAATTTTTTCCTAGTCTGTGCATTTATTTATTCATCTTACCTAAAGTAAGCAATCCCCCCAACAACAAAACCATGTATGGTGGTGGTGATGTTTACCAATTGTCAGCCATTCACACTTTGAAACGTATATCATTTGGTACATATTTCATTTTTCTGAATGCTCTCATAAGTCTCGCAAATTTTAAAGTGTGATGTGTTTTATATCACAGTGAGTCTTGGGAGGTATGAATAAGCTGCTATCATTGAGACAGTTTAATCTCCTGAAATGCTGGTTGGAAGATCTTACTGCTTTAGTTAAACATGAACATGTATTTTATAGATGCCAGCTTCAAGAAAGTATACTTTGGGGAATGTATCAATGTTGCTGACATCTTATTAACGTATATGCCTAGCCTATGTTCATATCATAAGTATTTCCCCTTTTCTTTTTTCCTCTTCCTTTTTTGTTTCTTTTCTTTGTAATTGTACTTTAAAATCCAATTAATTCTTAAAAGAATCTCCCAAAATTCTTTTCCACCCATACTCATCACCTAATGACTCAACTCCTGCAAAATAATAACAACAGCAACAACACCTCCTCACCTTTGTGTTGGAATTGTAGAGTTTATTCATGTGTCAGTCTCAGAGCCTTACTGCACTCCAAAGAAAAAGTGGCACAGCAGCAGGAAAGTTCAGTCTACCTGCTGCCTTATCACATGATGTTGATATTCTTTCATTCCAGTCCCTTGAGGAGGTAAAAGTGCATCTTTTTGCTAAACAGTAAAATCCGTTTGCAAAAAGATGCTCTTTTACCTCAGTCCCCCATGGGACTGGAACAAAAGAGTGCTGGAAGAATGCCAACGCCATGCAGTAAGGCAGCAGGAAAACGGCTTTGCCGCTTTTTCTTTAATGTGTGGTAAGGCTCTCAGCCTCTGGCAGCTGTAGGAAAAAGCTAGCAAGAGCCTCAAGTGCAGTGAGTAAAATATATAAATGGTTCTAGCAAACCTGATATGCAATTGTTGATTGACCAAAGTACAGAGTTCAGAAGGATGATGTGCTATGCCAATGATGCTCAAAGTGGTGGTCGATGGACCAGTGCCAGTCCATGAGCCATTGGCTACTAGTCTGCAGAGTTTGCAGGTAAGAAAGAAATCAATGGGCACAATGGGTTATAATCAATGGGCACAAATATGGTACTGGTCCCAGGCACTAGTCTCCCACATCAGAGCGGGCATGAGAAGCATTTCTCTATGCTTTCTCCAGATTTTTTAATTGCAGTACAGGCAGCTACTTGCATACAACAGGTTCTTCTTCTTTGGTGAGGCAGCTGTACATAAGGAGGACACATCTCACCATTAAAAGAAAACTTTTTATGTAGCAATCATCCACCATACTGAATTGTTTATGATATTCTTGTCCACACTTCAGCTCCAAAGAGCAGCACTTGGAGGTTACATATCTGGTTCCAAGTCCAAAGAGGAGCACTTGTAGGAGTCTGGGAACCATATTTACATCTGTAGATCTCTGGTGCTTTAACAAACACCATCATCCTTGTTTACTAGACTGTATCTGTACCTTTTCTTTCGGCCTCCACTGCCAAGACTTTGGTCCATGCGTTGGTGGTCTCCTGATTAGATTTTTGTAATCTCCTTTTAGCTGGGCTTCCCCTTTCTCATCTTCACCCTTTAATTTCTGTTCAACATTCAGCCGCCTGCATTACCTCCACTCACCACTTTGACCATGTTTCCCCTTTGCTGCTTTCTCTTCACTGGCTTCCCTTCCATTTCCATATCCAATATAAGCTTTTGTTGCTAACTTTCAAAGCCCAGCATGGGCTAGCCCCTCTTTATTTATCTGACTTTCTTTCTCCTTACATTCCCACGCGTACCCTTCGTTCTAGTACTCAAGGCCTATTGTCCCAACCTAGGATCTCCACTGCTCCATCCCGGATTTGTTCCTTCTCTCTTGCTGCCCCTCACTCCTGGAACCTTCTTCCCCGTCAAATACGGGCCATTACTTCTTTGTTAAATCTGAGTTAAAGACCACCTTGTTCAGGGAGGCATTCCCTGGCTTTGTTTGATTTATATTTATTTTTTCTGTCACTTGGGTTTACTGTGATGTTGTTATTAATTGTTGTAATTATCCTTGTTTTAATGGATTTTATTATTTTGCCTATTGTTTTACTTAGATTGTATGCCTTCGGCAGGTTTCATTCTGCTTTATCCTTGTTTGTTTTTGTACAGTGCTGTGTATATTAACAGCACTCTAGAAATAAACTTTAATAATAATAATATCTGTATCTACTTTCTACTGAAAATTTGCAATCTCTTTACCAGGGACTGGGAATTATTGGGTGAGAGGAGGAAACTAATTGAAACACTTTCATAAAATATCAATATTTTACACTACCATGGAACAGAATTTTAAGTATTCAAACAGAAAATGTACCAAATTATTTTCTAAATAAATAAAAACTCTTGTTTGATGGAAGACTATCAGTGAAGATGCAAAGTAAATCCTTCATGCAATAAATTCCACAATCTAAGTGTTGCCAAGAGAAGGCCCTTGTTCTCACTAATGGGATACACATTAACACAGTGTAAAGGAAGGGCAGAACCATATGAGAAGAGCTAGAATTTTAGAGGTGGAAGGGACTGCACAGATCATCTAGTCCAACCCCTGCCATGCAAGAATACACAACTGAAGAACTCCTGAGTTCTGAGATGGCCATCCAACTTGTGGCTAAGGACCTCAAGTGAAGGAGAGTCCACCATCTTCAGAATGTGTTCCACTGCCAAACAGCTCTTACAATCTTCCTAATGTTTAGGTGGAAATGCTTTTCTTGCAATTTAAATCCACTGATTCATGTCCAAGGATGAATCCACACTGCACAGATAACTGAGTTTGAAACAGCTGGCAATTAATTATAACAAATCTAAAGTATTAGTCTTTACATGGAAATGGTGTAAATATTGCCTAATTGAATAAGTTAAACTTTATAAATACTTGGGAGTTATTTTTCAGTCTACTGGTTGCTGGAAAGCCCAAGTTTCATATGCAAAAGCAAATGTACAATGGAGTTATAACTCACTCATTACTTTTTTCTTTACCAAGGGCAGCCAACATGTACCTTCAGTAATCCAAGTGTTTAATGCTAAGATTTTACCACAAATGTTATATGGAGCACAAATATGTACATTTAATAGTTTTAAGGCTTTAGAATCTGTCCGAACAAAATTTTTGAGAAATGTGCTCAGCCTTCCAAGTCGCGTGCCCAATGTATACATTTGGAGACTGGACAAATTACCATCAAGTCTCAGATTTGGATATACTGTATAAGTTAAAGTTTTGGCTAAAACTGCCATTCATGCCTAAGGGCTTAGCCCCCTGACTCTCACTGATACATTTCAGTCAAGATAGAAAAAGATAGTTACTCAGAAAGTGTTAAATTTAGGATTTTCACAAAATATTATTTTTGCTATGGGCTATGCAAAAGCTAAAGAAAACATATATCAACGTATCTGGATACTGTGCTGCAAAGCCTTATAGGTATATTGTCTATATTTTTTACTTTTAGAGACAGTGGCCAGGCTTTGCTTCCTGCCGATTATTTGATAAATCTGACTATTCCAAAATACAGGAAGGCATTTATCCAGGCCAAATTTAATGTGCTCCCATCAACAGTTCTGAATGGTCAGTATAATAATATACCACACTGTGAACGCTTGTGCCCTTGTAGAAAGTAGGGGAAGTAGAAAGCATGGGACATGTCCTTTTGCACTGTTCTTTCTGTTGGGATACACAACATCATTTTATTAATCCAGCTTTACAAAATATTCCTGGGAGATCTGAATTGTTTTATATCGATTACCTCCTGACTGACCAATTTCCAAAGATTACAGCCACGGTAGCTAATTTTTGCATGGCAGCAATAGCTTGTAAGCAAAGGATGTTATCTCAATCTTAAATTTTTAATATCCAATCTAGTTTCACTATTATATCATTATTACTTTTAGCACTGTTCTTATCCTTAATATTGTAATTCTATTTTATATTTAATAGTGCATTTTAATTTGTTTTATTATGTTTTATCTACTTTGTATTTTACTTACTTGTCAAAGACTGAAATAAATATAAGTATGTATGAATATTATCAGCTGCCCCCAGGCAAAATACACCTGGCCATTGCTGCTAGCTGAGCTGAAAACACTGTTGACAGTAAACCTGATTTTTCAAGGAAGATGCTGTTGCATCCAAAGCAGGCAGACTCCTGTTACGGGATCAGCCAATGACTTAAAGTCATAAAAGTTCAAACCTATTTTGTCTAGCATCCTCTTAAGCTTCAGTTTTCTTACTGATCTACAGCTTTGTACTGATTCCAGACATAAGTTCATCACTTACGTTTCCAGCCCCAGAAGAACCATATGGCCAATAAGAAAGCATTATAGTATAATTTAGCATGAAATTAGCCTGGTCCAGTCCTGTTGGACTAGTTCCATACACAAAAACCACCAAAAACCCTATTTAAAATTTCCAGACAGATGGTGGTTTCAACTAGATACAAACTCAAACTGTAAGCTATTAAAAATTTTCACTAGTATAGCAAGAAATTATGTCTTCGTGTCATTTACTGGGTTTCAATCCCAAATCTATTTTGCTTATATTTGTTTCAGGCATGAACAGAGTGCTACTTGGTTCAGAGGACCAAAATTTTTTTTAAAAAAACACCCCAGAACTTTCTATTTATGCACCACTGGTTCAAATCCAAAGCTTTGGTGGATTACTGCTATTAGAAATGGACTGCTGTTTCCATTTACTATCAATAACTTTCTGGTGCCAGCCACCGCTTGGTAAGTAGAATCCATGGGAGTGAAAGGGAACCTGTCAGTCTTCTAAAGGGTTGGATGTGTGATTGAGCCAGTCTTTTGGCCTGTTACTAATTGCTTCATTACTGGTGCCACTTCATTGATTTCCAGAGCTATGTGCAAGGGCAAACAGAAAGGAGTGCTGCATGGTTTCTCTCATTACAAGTTTTCAGTTTTTGGAGCCTTACCACATGAGTTCATACATTAAATCCACACATCTGGTTCTCCTCAAACAAGCGAATACAATTCATGTAGCCTATTCAAGTAGACAATGCAGAGTATGAACTCACAAACTTGACTCCTATTGGTTAGTCTGAACTAGAGTAGACCCATTAAAGCAACTCCTCAATGATTATTCAACATGTAGGTAAATCCCACAGATTCAATAGGTCTACTTTAAGTTGGGACTAACTTCAGTATTTTGGCCACATAGCACTGATGATCAGCTTCAATAAATAGGATACATCCTGAAGCCAGATGTTTCTACTTAGAGAAGCTGACTTGTAGTATGAGGGGAAATACCCCCACAGGAACATGAGAGCAGTTGTTCTGGATTGTACCAAAAATATATCTAGTTTACCATCTTGACCACCACCACCCACATCTAACCAGATGCCTCTGGGAAGTCTACAAGCTGGAAATAAGCATCCTTCCACTCATAACTGATATTCAAAAGCATACTTGTCTTGAAAGTCAAGCAACAGGATGCCTTGTTGGCCTACCCAGCATGGCAAAGGGCTATCAGGGAAGAGAAAGGAAGAGAGGGTTATAAAACATGTGGAATCCTCTCTTTGCAATGTCAGCTTCATGTGCGCCACATATGCAGGGCTGTGGCACATGATGTCAAAAGAAGGGTTACCTCAGAAATGACCACAGCATGAGTAACATGCTGTATACATATGTAAAACTCTGACTAATCTGGCTGAACACAGTGCATTTCATTTATTTTATTTTAATAAAATATTTATATCCTGTCCTATATCACAGGCTCTCAGGGCAGAACACAGTTAAAGTTAATTTTAAATAATTTAGAACAATTTACATTTAAAGTGATAGTTTAAAGAGTCTAAAATAAATTAAACCATTTAGAAATTAAAACAGTGAGCAATGTAACATTTAAAAAAGTTTAAAACCATTTTAAACCTCTCGAGATTTGGGCAAATTTGTTAGACACCCCCCCCCAAATAAATCTTTGTTTAAAAGCCATATTTTATTCCAGCACTGAAAGGAAGCCAGTGTTGGCACCAATCAGGTCCCCAAGGGGAGGACATTGTGCAACCAGGGTGCCAACGCAGAGAAGACCCTCTCCCATACCTCTATACAGTGTATTGTTCCCATTCATGGGACACAGAGGAGGACCCCTCCAATGCATGGCAATGGCGTACACAGGGTCACCTTGCCTGAAACTAAAGGGACTGAAGGTTAGCAGAGATTGGCTGAAAATCATGGCTGTCCCTGATTAAAAGGGTCATGAGAAGAATGAGATAAAACTGTGTTCTCCATCTCAGTTCTGACATAATATTATTTTCTCTTCTCTGGGCTTTATCAGACACACTAAATATAGCATCATAATGATGCCACATAAATGTAAAAGGGCACATATATCAAACAATGATGCCCTTTTGCGTTTATGTCTTGTCCTTAAGCTGATCTATTTTATAGATGGCCCAAACCGTCAACAGATTGGCTGTGCCGTGGTTTTGTTTTTTGTTTTTTGTTGTTGTTGTTTTGCCAGCATAGCAACCTCATGTCCCCCCCCCCATGTACTTACATCGTGAATGGCCAGACTGGACAGAACACTTCCAGGCAAGATTGCAACATCCAGGTAAATGACACACTTTTTTAAACCTGGTTTACTTGGAAGTTTTTAAGTGTGTTTTTGTGATTTGTGTAACTTTTGGAGTTTTATTTTTTGTTTCATGTTTGAATTTCCCGTGTGATGAAGTCTCCCAGGATTTCAAATAAGGAAGTGAATGGGGCTTTGTTCACTTCCTCCTTCATTACTGGGGAAGACTTTGCTGGGAGAGAAGGTAAGTGGGGTGGAATGTGGATTTTTTTATGCCAGCAAAAGAACATTTTAAGGGGTCTGATAAAGTCCTCTGAAAACCAGGGGTCATCTAGTGAAGGTGGGAAATTCAAGGCAGTTAAAATGATGGGATTCACTACCATGAGATGAGAGGATAGCAATCAGGTTCAAAGGAAGTTAAATTTACTGGGGATACAACTATCAATGGCTACTAGTCATAATGATAATATATTACTTTCTGGATTGGAGGTAACATGCATGTAAAACTGTGTCAATGCAGCATAATTATACCACTTTGACCCACTTTAACTGCCATGGCTCTGTCCTATGGAATCCTGAGATTTGTTGTTTCATGAGTTACTGTATTTAGGATTCTCTGATATATCACAGTTCTTCCAACATTCTCAGGTTCTCCAAATAAAAATTACAGAGTCAATGCATTCCCATTCTACAACATATTTCTACTAGTTAAGCAAAAACTGCTCACCCACTGCACTGAAAGCAACAACCGTTCCTCCCTCTGATCAGTTTAACATGCTACCACCATATGGCATTCCATAATCAACTGTGAAGTTCTACTTCAAACTCAGCACTGCATTTATAATATTAGTGTATGCAGCACAAACACCAATATTTAGGAAGAAAAATGTCCTTTTTATTGGACTCCTGCTGATACCCCAGCTGTTAGCCAACACATGCAAAGTTTCTCTCTCTCTTTTACTTTTATGATTAAAATAATAATAATAAAGCCCCAAGCATTTTTCCCCGGGGGTGGGGGGGGGTTGGAAATCTCACATCTGAAAGGTACATTTTGCCCTGCCCCACTAGGTCTGTCTAACTATGTTAAAATGTTTTTTATTAGATGAATTGCATCATTAAATTACATTATAAAAACTAAAAATGCACCATTAATTTTCAAAAACAATAGTAAATACATCTCATTTCCAATACATGATTCTGCATTTAATTTTTGCCCCAGGCCATGGGGGAGTTTTTTGTTTTTTGCAACAGCCTCACTGTCTCCCATTATGCAGACTATACAAATAGTGCTAAATTGCCAAAGAGATTTGTTGTGGTGGTTGTGGTGGTTGCCAAATGTCTGTAATGTGAAAATAAATGAATTTCTAATCGGCTGTTGCAAAAAGAAAAATTACTTTTTGATCTCGGCTCAGCCAAGCAAGAATCTACCTACCTTGTATAATAGGATAGCAGCGCAGCATGTAGGGCAGAGAGAAACAAAGGCTAGACAGAGACAGACATGTTAGTAAATTAGGTTAGCACATTTCAGTTCTATATGAGTGGCGTTTCTTAATTAAATATACACAAGTTCCACTGAACTATATAGTCTTATTGCTGGAGGGTCTTCCCATTTAATGTAGCATTGCTTCTAAATAGCCATAGATCACTTGAGTTTATAATGAAAAGAATGAAATAAAATCACAATTGCCCCTTTCAAGTGAAGGAATAAAAAAGCTGGTAAATCAAAGAAGAATGGGAGGATACGTGCTTGCAAAAATGACAACTTTTAATGTTGCAAAAATGCATGTTTAAGTAATACATATCCAGTCCTAATTGGGGCTCATCTATGGCACTGTGGTCTATTCAAGGACCACTTTGGTCACCAGGCTAATCTCTCTCTGGCTTTTCTTCGCAAACAAAGATTCAGGAAGGTACCTATTATGATGAAAATACACAGATGCAACATCATATAATGATGGGCCTTCACAAAATAAATACAGTACAGGCACACATACACACACCAGTGCATTGGAACGCTATTCAGCCTGCACAAACACCTTTACTTGACATCAAAATTTCAAGACAAGCAAATAAAATAGGGGCAAAATAGTTTTTAAAATGCAATTGGGAACTGATGCCTGTTTCTAGTATTTCCAGAATAGTTTCCCTGGTGTTCATTAATTGGTAATTAATTTCACATGCCCCAAATTGACCCAGACAATCCTTCTGTTGAGCTGGTTTTGTGATGTGCTTAAATATCTATGGTTCTGCAGTTCCATTGTACAAATCTCCTCCCCACCCCAGTCCTTCAGTAAAGGGCAAGGGAATTCAGCCATTGATTATAACTGAAGTGATAACCATGTGCATGGACTTAGCAATGGGATGTAACAGTGGCTGGATCTTGTACAGTTCTATTGAATGCAATGTTAAATCTGTTAATTATCCACACTCTCTAAGGACTATCTGTGCAAATTGCTTAATTCCCTTTGCTCTCTAACAGGTTATGCCAGATACTTGTAGGCCAGGGTAGTAACTTCCAAACTCTAGAATCTCCTGCTAAGATAGGATAGATAGGTGCTCTTCCTCCTGTTCTGTTCTACTACCCACAGAAAAGACATGTTTATTCAGGCTGGAAATGGAAAGAATATTTGAAAATGTTTGAATAATAGGAAAAAAAAAACCCAAATGTTAGGAAACCCCAGCAAAGACAATCCTGGACAGATAAAAAAAAAATCTGTATAGTTCACAATTTATTCTACATGAAAAATGCATAATGTCCTGCATTGAAAACCAACCTTTCTGCACAGAAAATAATGTTTTTGTGGATAAAGTGTTTTTTTCCTCCAGAAAAAAATCCACATTATTTTCAAGGACATTCTCACAATGGAGATTATAATGGTAGAATTATTCCTCCTTACTTATGAGATGAGGGGTATCTTTACACCCGTGGCCTATGTGTGAACCAGTGCCTCTCTTCCCCAAGCCAGTCTAAGGCCAGGAACAAGGTGCTAGGCTGTGGCTTTGTTATATTCTTGGTATCTTCCCTAAAGTAACAGATTAATGTGTTACTCATGTGCCATAGCTCCTAAGCTATGTCCTACATCATCTGCAAATTCATTTCCCACAAAACTCGGAAGTTTCTTCTGGATATATTAAATTGTTCTCTTGTTGCTATTGTGTGACTTCAAGTTGTTTCTTATTTATGGCAACCCTAAGATGAACCTATCATGGGGTTTTCTGAGGCTGAGAGTGGGTGACTTGCCCAAGGTCACCTGGTGGGTTTTCATGACCAAGTGGGGATTTGAAGTTCATACTACTTGGTTTCAAGAATCATAGGGCTTGTCTATACCAGGGGCAAAAATCCAGATAGAATCCAGATTAATGTGGCCCAGAGCCACTCCAGATTCACCACATGAACACCACAGCAAAGCTGCCTTACTACCTAGACAGCTGTCCAGGTCAATAGCACATTGCACCATACCCTGTCCTCTCGTTGGGGGTCACTCTACCTCCTCCTCATTGATCACATGGCTGGGTGCCCCATTCGGACTTCACCAGAAGTGATGTCATCAGCAATGCTCTGCCAGGGAGCTACTTGGCCAGAGAGGCAGCAGCAGCCCCAATGAGGATCCAACACCTTTCCAGCACTAATCAGTGAGGGGGACAGAAAATGGCAATGCCTGTCAACACCTACCTGTCCCAGTGGGTGTTTTTGATGTGTGGACAACTAGATCACCCCAAAGCCAACCCAGTCCAGCTGTCTACATTTCCAAAACACCAAAACTCCAGTGTAACCTGCAAATTTCTTAGGTCTAATTAAATGCTGAAAGATGTTTTGCTGTGGAACTAGCCATATGTCTTCTGGACTGATCACACCAGGTTTGAGGGGTGCTGGTTTTTTCCCCTTATGTAGTCCAACACTCAAACCACTACACCATGCTGGTTCCCAAATTGTTCTCTACTTCACTGGAAAAACAAAGCCTGGTATCAGCTTAATCACCAGCCTTTTGAATTGCCAATTTAGTTTTAAGAACCCTTTGACTATTTTTAGAAGGCATATTACACAGCTGTGCTTGGCAGGGCACGTTTCTAGGATGGAGGACCATCGCCTCCCCAAAATAGTACTCTACGGTAAACTCACCACGGGTCAGCATAAGAGGGGCGCTCCAAAAAAGCAATACAAGGATTCCGTGAAACAACATCTCAGGCTTGGCCAAAATGATCACCAACAATGGTCCACCCTGGCCTCACATCGGGAGGCATGGAGACACACTATCCACAATGCTGCAGCCTTATTTGAGAACTCACGCCAAACAAGTCTTGAAGAGAAACAACAACACAGAAAGAATCACAACCCAGAAACATCACCCAAGAAGACCTTCTGCTGTGCTTTCTGCAACCGGACTTGTTTATCTCAGATTGGCCAAAGCACGGGATGAGTCCTTCCTGAATCTTCGTTTGCAAAGAAGAGCCAGAGAGAGAGAGAGAGATTAATTACTCCTAAGCAGGTGCAAATTTCACTATATACACCCTCCCCAATTCTCTTTATTATTATTTCTTTGACTCCTTAATGGCACTTGCGAGCAAATAAATCCAGTTAATGCAATAAAAGGATTTATTGTCACCCAAATTTACGCCAGCAGTTTAATCATAACACCTTTTCATCTGACATACTTTTTCGAGAACAATTTGCCCCACAATTTGTCAGCAGGAAAATGGCCTTGTATAAAACGCCAGGAGGAAATGAATGCTAATATGCACCAACACAGTCTTTCATTCTTCTAATTGCCCAGGGAATTTAAAGGAGACAGACTTATTTACTCACAGTAGGAAGTGTGCTGCAATAAATTATCACCATTATGGGCCTAAATAAGTCCCTGACATAGGTGAAACAGGGGTGGGAGGAAAACATGATGAAGCCCTGGAAATTTACATCCCAGTAAATGGATAGTTGAAGGCATGTATCTCTATGTCAGTAAGAGAAACAGCAAGGTATCTGTCTATATCCTTATGACATTTTCTGCATTTTAAAAATGATGACCACATGGCTGAGGCCCTTCTAAAGGAACAAATGACAGAAGCTATAATTTTAGTACATTTCCTCCTGCCCACAAACCACTGTTCTATAATCAAATACACAAAAAGTCACATGTGCATTGTTGTCATAAATTAACTGAAACCATCTTAGAATCATGGTATAAATTTCACTGATAACCTCAGCTTGATGTGCTGTAGCAATGAAAAAAGGGAGATCCAGTTTTCAAAGCTAGGAAGTTAATGGTTAGAAATAATTAATTATTTGTAATTTGTTGTTAATTCATAATTATTAATTTAATTCATTAATTAATTCCCCCCAAAACAGATATAACTAAATCATTATTGTCTTTGTCATGTAGATTTCACTGACAACCTCAGCTTGATGCAGTTTAGCAATGAAAAAAGGGAGATCCAGTTTAAAAAGCTTGGAAATAAATGGTTACAAATAAATAATGAACTCAATTCATAATGAATTCATTTAATTCATTAACTCATTTCTCCCAAAATAGATATATCATCATTTGTATGTCACTTTTTCCCCAAAGCTGGTACTCAAAGCAGTGTATAAATTAAAATGGGAATTGTGTAGTTAAAATCATACAAAACATCAGTATTGAAACAGTTTAAAGATGCACTTCAAAATGATAAAAACTCATGAGATCCGTCAGATGACGAGCTTGAGTAGCTTTAAAAAAGCACTAAAGACGGATCTCTTTCGGCAGGTCTTTCCTAATTAGATCCCAGCCTCAGGAGCTGCATCTCCTGGCCTCTTTTAGTCTTGCTGGCTGTTGAGTTTTGTATTTGTTTATTTATGTGGGGCCGGTTCCACGACAGGAAAAAGTTCGCCAGATTCCGGATTACCGTCCTTTCATATCAGGAGCGCATAAATCACACGGTGCCTGGCAATTTCGAATGATCCAGACACTTTCTGTTTTGCTTAATTCACACAGGCAAAGGTGGGGGGGAATCGCCTCCAGATGATTAAAGTCAGGCAGGAGGCGGGGAGGGAGCAAGGAGGGGGTCATGGAGACCATAAATAATGAGAGGAAAGAAAAAGGACAAACAAACAAACAATCGAAAGAGCGATCTGACAAACTCCCCCGTCTTCCCCAGCCCTGAAAGGCTTTTGTAAAGAAAGGAGTCAATGAAAGCACGAACAAGCAAAAGCATAGTGGAGCAGATTCCCTTCATGCACACATTCACACACAAACACACACCACAGAACTAGGGCTTGCCTCATTTGGTTTCCCTCCCTCCGAAGGCTTGAATAAAGGCAAGTGAATGGAAGGACAAACAAACAAAAGAACGAACATGCGATCGGCTGTTTTCCAGCACACACACACACCCACACACACCCACACACCCACACACCCCAGCGAAGCAGCGAAGCATCTTCCCACCCCTCCACCCCCCAAAAGATAGACAGGAAGGGCTCCGTTTTCCAAAGTGAGTTGCAAGCAGAAGGAGGGTGAATTTCTTCTCTCCAACCCTTCAGTCTATTCGGATAAAGCACTCCAACCAATCAGGATTCAGCTCTGCTCACAGTAATTCGAAAAGGCAGATGCCAGTTTACACGATCGTTAGTTCCCACGGTAAAGTATGCGCATTTTCGCGAACTTAATCAAAAAAGTGCGGAAAACTAGCGAAAGCTGATACTGCGCAACTTATGGGTTTTTTGCACCCCCTCCTTTTGAAAAGGGCGCTGTTGCTTCGAGATGCGTGGGAACTATCAGGCTTCTTGTCGCATTCTTTGAGGATTTATTTTGCCGTGGAAACGACCCCTGTGATTTTAGTTTACGTGGTTTTTAATTTGATACTAGTTTAATATCTTTTTATGGGGGAGGATGGGGTGGGTGGTGCTTAGGGATTTTAGTCAGTATTGTTTATTTTAATTGTTGTAAGCCACCCCGATTGTTTTTAACAGAGGGGCAGGGTAAAAATTATTATTATTATTATTAAAATGTACAATAATACAGTACAACACCTTCTTAGAAGCTCTTCCTTTTAAACCTTCTCTTCTAAAAACCTGTCAAAACAAAAAGTCTTTACTTGCTGATGGAAGTACAGTGAGGAAGCCATTCTAGCCTCCCCTAAGAAGGAAATTCCTGAGCTTAGAAGTAGCTGCTGAGAAAGCCCTATCACATGTTCCCACCAACATGCCTGTGAAGGTGGTAAAACAGCTTGAACCTAGGCCAGATAGGGCTTACAGGTAATAACCAGTAATTTGAATTGGTCCCAGAAACAGACTGGCAGCCTAGTCATTACATTAGGATTATAACTTAATGAGAGAGAAAAAACTTTATTTCTGTTGCAATGCAGTCACAATTTAATTACTTTTATAGTTAAGTAGCCTCACTAGGTAGTGAAGAAGGAATATCACACAGTTTAAGTATTAGCTTGTCCTGTATTTTGTACATGCCCTGCTATGGATGTGGGTGCAATGTAAAAGTTAATGGGAGCAGAATGTGTTTTGTACCACAGATTAGCAGTTCACCACATTCATGGTGGTTTGGTTTTGTTTTTTTGTTTTTTTTATTATTTTTCCATTATTAAAAAAATATCAGTCAATTTTACATCAATACATTTTTCAGTTTTATAAGGAAAAGTAATATTATATATTATAAATATTTTGTATTGAGTCAATGTTTTTATCACAGCATTAACAAAATATAAGAGAAAATGTTTACAAAATGTACATCTGATTGTATTTGTCACCCCACAATTTATCATTGATGTATAAAGGTACACAAAGCGCATGTTGGAAGTGTGGATAGAAAAACGGCACTTTCTACCATGTATGGTGGAACTGTAAGAAGTCAACTAAATATTGGAAGCAAGTTAAACAAACAATTGAGGAAATATTGAACATTAAAATGCAGTGGAAACCAGAAGTATTCTTGTTAGGAATTTTAGAAGAGAAGACACATTCATGTTTTTAAAGGTAACAAAAGGAACTATTTTAGTTTCTTTCAAGAAATAGGGAAGAGTGGGAAAACTGTGATTACAATGGTAATTATCAACCTTTGGGAAACTTGGAATGGTAAATGTTAGTAATTGCTTGTTAAGGGTAACCTTCCAAGTACCCTCAAATTTTATAATAGTGGAAGGAGAAGAGAAGGAGGGGGAGGAGATAATAATAATGCTATGATAGAACTCTACCAGTAAGTTCAGTTTAGGGACAAAGAAAGCTGATTTCCACTGGGCTGTATTATTTACCTAATATTTTCTGCTCTGTCTCTCTCCAGGGTCTCCTACAGAGGGTTTTCCTGTTACTTCTACCTGATCCTTTAAAGTGAAAATATCAAGGATTGACTCTGAGACTTTCTGCATGTAGAAGATGTAGCACCTTTCTAAGAAAACATACTATAACCTGGATTTTGTATGCATAAATACACATTAATGGTTACTTCTAGAAAGCTACTTACCCCAAGTCTGTTCCTAATACACAATTGCAAACTTAACTCTTTATAATGGACTATTTCTTTTCTCTCTCTCTCTCTCTCTCTCTCTGGCTTTTCTTCACAAACAAAGATTCGGGAAGGACTCATCCCGCGCTTTCTGCAAGCGTGCTGATGACTAAAAAAGCCAATCCAAGATAAACAAGTCCAGTTGCAGAAAGCACAGCAGAAGGTCACCTTGGGTGATGTTTCCAGGTTGTGATTCTTTCTGCATTGTCGTTTCTCTTCAAGACTTGTTCAGCATGAGTTCTCAAATAAGGCTGCAGCATTGTGGATAGTGCATCTCCATGCCTCCCGATGTGAGGCCAGGGCGGACCACTGTTGGTGATCAATTTGGCCGTGCCTGAGATGTTGTTTCAGGGAGTCCTTGTATTGCTTTTTTGGAGCGCCCTTCTTATGCTGACGCATGGCGAGTTCACCGTAGAGTACTATTTTTTTGGAGGCAACAGTCCTCCATCCTAGAAACATGTCCTGCCCTAGTTCTTACTACCATTAATATTGCTCACTCTTTTCCTAGATTCCTAGTTTCTGCACTGAGGTAAATGACATGTCATCAGTTTGGATTATTAAATATACATACCCTAAATTCTAGAAAATCTATTTTGGTCTACATAACTTTGAACAGTTATATGGCTAAGTTGCTAACATAGGAGCAACTTAATTGTCTGGAAAGAATTTTGTGTCCCAGTTTGAGAAAGAGATATATAAATGTTCTGTTCTCAGGGGTTGTGACTTAGATTCCACATCCACTCGAACAGAGTATAATTCTACCCACACGCTTCTGCCAGGTTACTTCTTCTGTCCTGTACAGAAGGCAGTTTTCCAGCAATGATTGCATCCCTACAGCCACTCAGGCAGTGTTTGACTGCACCCTAAGTAACACATGCATCTGTCACCAACAGGCTTCTGGTCTATGTGCATTTTCAGAACAAAGATGCCACTGTCGTGTTGTCAGATTGTGGACTTTTTCGGATGGCGATTTGTAATGCAAGCAGGCTTGTCCCTGTTGCGAGGCTGCTGCATGGCAGGGGGGAGATTTCGGATGACACTCTCCCCCTGCCGATACTTTTCCGGAAGAGCTGGGAGGCTGCAGCGCCATATTTGGCCATTTCCTAATCACGGTCAATTTCCGTGATTAGGAAATGGCCAAATATGGCACTGCAGCCTCCCAGCTCTTCCAGAACAATATTGGCAGGCGGGAAGCATCATCCAAAACGCCCCCCCCCCTGCTGCGCAGCAGCCTCACAACAGGGACAAGCCTGCTTGCGTTACAAATCGCCATCCGAAAAAGTCCTCTGTATCTGTACAGTGCCAGAGAAACCCCTGTGAATTATTGGTACAGTCCAGTGGCTAGAGAAACCCTAAAAGAGGCATTGTTCTTACTATCTGAGTTCAGAAAGAGAAAGAGAGAGCTGGAGGAGAGAGGAGCTGCAGTTGCCAGGGATAGGGATTAGGCCCTTTTCATTTTGAATAAGGTAGCAGCATTTTCAATTCTGTGCTTAGGAGGGGACATAGGGATAATTTTTTTATAGTGGATTTTCTGTTAGCATTTGCACCTATGTTATATCTTTTATGTAGGACTTTAAGATGTCTCTCCAAGGTTGCTTGCTGTACTGCTGAGCAGCACAAGCAGAACATTTCTACAATCAAGTCCTTCACTGGCACTTATTTGGATGAATGGAAGTTTGGGGACATTAGATATGTCTTCAATTTAATATATAATTTGTCGTACTGTTGCTTTAAATGTAGGACTTAAATTGTGATTGTTTTTGCAATATTCATTTCAAATTGGCCCCATAGAAGCCAGAAGAGGTACACCAGTCCAAGAGATTTTGCAACCTGAGGTAAATGATAAGATGGTATCTCTTGCACTCTGCCCTTCATCAATATAATTTAAATGGATTAGCAGTTGAATCTTACTCAGTACTGATGACAGAGCAGGCTCCTCCAGCCTATCTGAGGACAGCATACTAGCTGGAGCGATGCAGAACAGATTGGAATCCTCCAAGAAAGAGAAAGAACCAGTTACCCCTACCACACTGCCCAGTATCTCCCTCCCAAGGCAGCTGCCTCCTTTTCCTTAATAGAAGGGATGGCATTGACAGATATATTTTGTAAGACACAAAGTTCTGAATGCTGAAACCATTTGAGGCCCCTATAGTGAGCTTTACATTGGGGACAAAACAGTGTGACTTTTGTAACAGTGAAAAAGGCCATGTCTCACTTTCTTGTGCAATTCCTTTCTAGTCTATCTTAGTTATTTTGCTAGCTTTCTTTGTCACTCTTTCAGCTGCAAGTCTCTCATTCCACCAAAACAAATTGCCCACGGCTTGCTTTCCCATACATCACTGAGTGTGGACCAGGCCTTATCAACACTGTTCTGCTTTTCCCATCTATTACCCAGTTTGTTTGCACTTTTATCCCATCGTCCTTGCACAGGGGAGAAATCATCCATCATCAGCACATCTGCCACCTGTCTCAAAGCTGTCAGTAGTGTGACAGCCAACATGACAAAACTGTTGTAAAACCACACCATCTCTGGGGCTCCAAGTTAGAGATTAAATGCTACCAGGAGTGGAGGGGGGAGTGGGGAGAGAAAAGTAAAGATGTACATAATAGTGGTTTGAGAGACATCAAGCCTACCAAGTCTCCAGAGACTATAAAACAATAGGCAATTAGCATTTACAGAAATCCTTAAAAAGTTTGCATTGATTCACAATAAAAGGGAGGTGTCATGGGAGGTTAATGTAAACTGGAGAACTTTTGTGTTGCTGAACATCTGGTACATTGGCTCAGCTGAATGACATTGAGGCCTGTTTTAAACATTGCACAACAAAAAGAACTCAAGAGTGAACCAATGCCAATCAAAGTTTTTTGATGGGCATATCAATAGAACATGCTTTCAAATTCCTATTTTTCACATCCACATTCACATTTGTTGTAGGGCAGCCAAATGATCTACTCTGAAGAGCACAATCTTCATTCTCAAGGGCTGTTAAAGGTTTGAAAACATCTTCTGTTTGAAAGGCTGGCCAACACTAGTCTGATTTCAAGATACGGAACCATAAGTAAGGAAGACAAGACCTTGAAGTTGCCCGTCAACAGTTTGCAAATGGGCAAATACAGCAAAATTAATCACATTGAGATTCCTCATTTTCCATCTCCTAACTTCCTCTAACTTCAGTCCATATCAGATTGTCAGCCTCTTTTTTTCTCCCCTGCATGGAAATTTGTAGGTACTCACATGCATGTTTTTCAGACAGATATATTTGTGTCTACACATTGCTATCCTAAAAGGTGGAGGGTGCTTTCAATGCCA
The DNA here is from genome assembly GCA_030847615.1 of Gambelia wislizenii. Taxonomy (NCBI): domain Eukaryota; kingdom Metazoa; phylum Chordata; class Lepidosauria; order Squamata; family Crotaphytidae; genus Gambelia; species Gambelia wislizenii. Next base: position 42,414,215 of record JAUMIR010000004.1, read on the forward strand.
AAATCTATCCGGGGGAATTATTTCCTCAAACAGAAACCTGCAAGAGGTGGGCAACTTCAACAACACTGGATTAGACCATACCCAGCTGTAAAGGTGAGACTACATATTAACAATTTGTTGCTCAGCAACCAAGGCAGAGAACCAAATCCGAGCCACATGCATTTTATTTAGGACCTGTTGGACTTGAATGTAACCAAGCACTCAGTGAACAAGCTAATTCAAACTGTGCTGATTGTCATATTGATTCTTTATTTCACATCTTTATGTAAACTGCAACTTATCTCACAGTATCTCACAGTAGCCTTTAATTTTCTACATTTCCATAAAGAACTACCAGAATAACTTAATTTCACCAGTGCAGAATGGAACAATGAATGTGTACTAACATTTTATTAATTTATTTTTTACTGTGTAAATATAAGTTTGAGGTTGAAAATAGAAGAAACTACTGAACTGAAAACCTCTTTCTATTTCTTTAGGAATGTAGTTGATATGCTGCAGGGTTGTGGACTCTCTGGTCCTTGAGCTGATGTGGCCCATAGAGGTTCTCCATTTGATCCATAGTTGTCCCCCCCTCTTTCCCCCCCCCCACTGTTGAGTAATCAAAACTAAGAGTCTTTTAAAAAAAAACCTCAAGCTGAGCTCTGGATCGCCAGCCAAAGAGCTGGTGTACTGGGTCTAATATGAGAGCTGACAAGCATAAAATAGAATGTACACTTGGTGGGAAGGTATCAACATTGTTTAAGAATTGCACCTATCTCTGCCCACTCTGCTTTGACCCCACCCTGTGCCCTCAGAGCCCCATGCATTGCAGAAATGGATGGCCATATGTTGGGAATGCTTTGATTGTTTATTCCTGCGTGGCAGGGGGTTGGACTGGATAGCCCTTGTGGTCTCTTCCAACTCTATGATTCTAAGTGAGGTTGTTCATTAAATTCACCCTAGTACCAGCATATCTTGGGGGACATCAGTGAGAGAAGAGGCTGAGGCAAGTTTTAAAAGATCTTGAAATAATTGTTTTCAATGAATGGTAACTTGAAATCTTAAAAGTTGCTGTAAAAACTTTAAAAGATGTCTGGAGAATATAGGAATGGTAGCAGAAGCTGTCCATTTCATGATCAAGAACTGAGTTCAGCCATTATATATATATATGAGTGAGAGAATTTTTCTGTAGTCTATTTTCTTGGTGCTGGGGCTATTACCTTCTACAGTCCCACCATAATACTGCCTGACAATTTTGCTCAGCAGGAAATAAGGATTGTTATGGCTAAGAAAGCATGGAGAAGCTTGTGTGTTCCTTTCTCCTAACTCCTTTAGTGTTTCTGCTAAATAAAAATCCATTTTTATTCTTAAGGGAGCTGAGCAGAGTGATGTTGTTTTATGTCCTGGTTTTTGCCACCAGTGATGTATGTTCCTTTTACAAACTTATCTCTGGGTTTTTGCTCAGTTTATAAGCTAGGGGCAATCTTTCTTTCTTAAAGCTTCCTTCCCTCACAGTCTGGAGGAACCTTGAGATTTCCTGCTGGTGATTTAAAGGGCTATAACAGTTGCAGGCTAGATTTGTTTTAGTGTCCATAAAACTCAAAAATTTCATAAAACAATTGGTGAAAATAAAATTACCAAAAAATGATGTACTGCCAGCAGACTGTATAATAGTTACGGGGGAAATGGAGAATATGATTCACTGGGGTATAAAAATGACAATGTATTTATTGCAGTGCAGTGACAAGAAACTAATTTGTCCCTTTTACTTTTCAGACAGGGATAGAATTCCGATACTTTTGTCGCCACTCTTTGCCTCAACTAAGAGGAAGAGCGCTGTTTAAGCAGTTGCAGGACTTCTGTTTTGAGGGTTTCAGCAGAGAGTGCTAGGTCTCTGGTACTGTGTTGTCTTCAATGTCAGCTTAAATGGAAGCTGGTGTTTCAAGTCATCAACGAAAGGCTGTTTTCAGTGAAGAGGTTTTACTGGAGTGAACTGCATATGTGAAAGAGGCTACATGAGGAAAAGAGAGAGGAAGATTGGAAGAGGTGTGTGGGAGGAAATGAAGTCAAGCCTGAAGCCATCTACTCGCTACTTAGGAGATTATTAGATGCAGCAAAAAGTACCTTAGGAGAACACCAGGATGACGCTTCAGATCTACTCCTCCCTTCCCTTTGCCCCCATGTTGCCATTCTTGCCACAGGAGCAATCCAGGGGGGTGATCCTGGGGGAAGAAGGGAGAAGGGAGGCAGATCTACTTCTCTCCTCCCTTCGCCCCCACATTACCATTCCCACCATCGGATCGATCCCAGGGGGAATCCTGGGAGCAAATGGAGGAAGATCTACTCTTCCTCCCCTCCCTCCCACATCCACCCCCCCTCCATTGTTGCCATCTGCGGATAACTGACTCAGCGAATGCGGGGATGCTACTGTAGTTGCAAAACCTTCTGCTCCACTAATTGCAGTAGAAGGAACATTACATTAGTTTCAACAACATTGAGGACATTGTGTACATTATCTGAATATCATAAAATATTTTTTAAGTCACATGGGAGAATTTACAGAAAGAAGTATGGACACAAACTCATTTCAGCTTTAAGTAAGTTTTCAAATTCCAATTTAATTCACCCATGATCAGTTTATAGTTTCTGCTCTCATTCCCTTCTCTCTGCACTCATATTCTGAGGCTTTAAAGAGTACCCTCCATGGCAGAGATGATAAGCAGATTGTGTTTATTATTACCACATAAGGTTTAACTTCCCATTGCTAATTAAAACCTGTCTTGAAATCTTGGAAGGAAAGCCCTTGATTTTATCAGTTCATCGACTCCTATCGCCCATAAGGAATCAGGAAACTGTATTACCATCAGGAAATTTAGCCAAGTGAAGCTAATGGCCTTTCAGCTGCTGTGCAAACAGTGAGCAAGATATTAGAAAGTAGCCATTCCCTTATGTTCCAGCATTAGCAAGGCACCTTCCTAGATTACCTAAAACTCTGAAATGTTAGCATTGAAAGAAGGCTAACATTTCATAAAGAAGTCCTGTTATGGACATAATTTGGTGGGGAGGGTGGACTACATTTGTCAAAGTATCATGCCAGTGGCCACACTGTCTGAGACATTCTAGGAGCTGCATCAGAAAAAAATAAATTTTCCAATTTATCGCTAATAAAGGATGCTATCATAAATCTTTGCATATTCATGATAACATCCTTCCTCATCAGGAGAGAAGACATCATCAGGACTGTGATGGGAAAGAAAGAAAGAAAGAAAGAAAGAAAGAAAGAAAGAAAGAAAGAAAGAGCCAGTGTTACCTACCCTGATATTCCCCATCTTGGAATATCAAATAATTGGCAATATTTAATAATTTGGCTTAATGTGGCCTTCCATGTGGTTACAGGTATACCAGGGAACCCCAAATACCAAGGTTGGAGTCACAAATAACCAAGGGAGTAGCCTTTGGAAATTCCCCAAACAAATACTCAGGTGAGAGTTAACACCTGGAGGTGAGACATTCACTAATCCACTCAGCGACAGCAGAGTCCTTGATGCTTGTAACATGGGTTCTTCCTCTCTTACTCCCTCTCCAATAATAGACATTGCCTGCTCCTATTCAGTTCTAAAAGCATTGTGCATTAGCCATCGTTAACTCTTCTGGAGCACCCTTTGTCTAGTCCTGGGAACCTCCGAGAAACATTGTATTCCATTCAAAACTCCATCCCTTCAAGGGAATTATTACATATAACTATCATCCCAAAACATCACCCAAGCGCACACAGTTCTACTTCCTCTTGACTCCACATCAGACTGTGTAGCCATTCTGTTGTCTGGACCTCTTCATTGTCAATTTACTCCATGATCTCAGCTCTGAAGGATTGGTACAGTATAACCCACCATCTCCTTACTCCATTCCTCTATCCAAATACTTCCTACTTTCTTCGTTAGCCTTGTGTGAGTGTATGGAGCCTGAGTTTTTGTGTGGATGTGGTTTACATTAATTTCCAATAAAGATCATTTAATTGTACATTCTGGCTGAGAGTCTCCTCCGTTACTACCAGTACACACAGATCAAAAGATCCTGCTGTTACCCAGCTTGTCACTACCATATTTGAGCTAATTAAATATTCCCTGTAATAATATTTAGACATTAGAGGGTCCCCATGGACCTCAAGTAATTTGGGTAATACCAGGCACATACCTGCCAACTGTCCCATTTTGGTAGAGACAGTCTCTCTGCCATTCCACTTTTTCTGCTGCTTTTCATGATGTTTTTTCAGCTGCATTTTTCAGCTGCTCCTTCCCCCTTTTATCTGCAGCATACTTCCATTGGTGCAAACTGAGTTCAGAGTGCAAATGTAATTTGTACTCAGTTGACTCAGCAATGGGAAGAGCAGAGGAAGGACTGGAACCTTGTCCTTTCCAGTCAGCTCAGGGAAAAGCAAACTGCTGCAGCCTCTCCTAGATTGTGTATACTTCTTTATTAGTCACTTTGGTCATCTTGACCACACTCTGATGTTGCTTGACCACACTCTGATGTTGCTTGATCACATGCATCCCAGTTTCCCTCTGTGATATATTAGAGGGTGTGCAGGAATCTTCTGCCATCCAAAAGATTAGTATTCTAGCAACTCTAAAGAGGTATTTGAGAAGAAATGCTTAGGCACCACATCTCATCCCCTTCAGGCAAACACACACACACACAACCTGCACTGTAGCAGCTACTATCCCTGCAAAGATGGATCTTTCATGCAGAAGGCTGAAGGATGAACTGACAGCATTACACCATTTCCACTGCCAGCATCAGCAGCTAGCAACAGGCTGGTAAAATGCAGAGCAGGTGGCAGCCCTATAACATTTTCCTGCAAAGGTGTAGTTGTGAAGATGGGAGGAGGGCACTGCCCTTCGTAAGAATTCGGTCTCCCAAATGAAATTATCCTTCATTTCCCAAACTTGTTGCATTGCAAAGAGTGAGACATGAAAAATGTTAACATCTAGATATCTTATTTTCACTGTGTTATTATTCCCTTGGTAATTTTGCATTTATCTCTTTTCTTTGGATGCCTAAACTGTATTTCTAAATGATCAAGTGAAATTTAAATTTAATGCAGTGCTAGAGATTTGAGGACTGTGGAAAATATCTTGGGGGCAGAATTCTTACTGGGGTGGAGGGGAATACCCCACCCCACCTCTGGTAGCTACACTCCTGTATTCCTGTGTATGTCATAAGAAAAGCCTCCCCTCTTGAATGATAGCTTGTAGTGCTGGTATGTATTTGAAAAAGGATATGGTCAGCAAATATTGCCATGATCTACACGAGAAACAATAGCAAGAATACAGATCTGGACCTGTGTGGTTCCCGCCATCTTGATTTGCAGGCATGCCCATTTGAACAAGAACATGGATAGCTTTGCATGCCTGCGATCTTGCCAAAAAATTGTTGAGACAAATGAAAGCTGCTGTGAATTGACATTAGTGCACATCAATCCACATTTTATTGTCTTGTATAGACAAGCCCCTAGTTGTGTGGCAGAAAGAGCCTTGGAAGCACTGTCTTGTTGCCATGATCATAGAACACATGAAACATTACTCTGTCTGAGTCCTGTGCTGACACAGAGAATAGGCTGAGTTCTGCTACTTCACTATTTTTTTCAAGGTCACTGCACACAATCTAGCAGGTCACAGCTTTTCAATTCCCAGGCAAGCTCAGGTGAAATTGTTGCAACTATGTACACCAAAGAGTCTCTGGCCTACTACATGTGCAAAAATGAGGCAACAGAGTTCAGAAGTGATAGAACAAAATATGGCCTCATAGGGTTGCCAGATTTGAGGGCCTGGCTCCTCTTTTCTAGTCTTTAGGGCAAGGTGGAGGAATCTCAGGGCAAAAGCATTGCCTTGAAAAGTGTGTGTGTGTGTGTGCGCGCGCACGTGTGTGTGTGTGTTTCTAATTAGTTAAACTTGGTTTGTGCATTTTTAAAACATTTAATGGCATGTACAGTGGGCCCTCTGAAACTGTGGAGGTTCAGTTCTGGGACACCCTGCAACTTGTCAAAAAAATGGCCAGTCACACCCCATATTATTCATTGCTCCACGTCCTTATCTCTGGAGCTGCAGAAAACAAGCTTGCTCCATCCTCAGTATGATATCCATTCAAATATTTAAACATGGCTATTAAGTCCCCTCTTAACCTTCTCTTCCCAGGCTAAACATACCCAGCTCCCTAAGCCCCTCCTCAAAGGGCATGGCTTCCAGACCACCCACCATTTTGGTTGCCTTCCTCTGGACACATTCCAGCTCGTCCATATCCTTCTGGAATTGTGATGCCCAGAACTGGACACAGTATTCCAGGTGAGGTCTGACTATAGCAGAATAGAGTGGCACGATTACTTCCCTTGATCTAGACACTATACTCCTATTGATGAGCCTAGATTCGCATTGGTTATTTTAGCTGCTGCATCACACTGCTGACTCATGTTCAATTTGTGGTCCACTAATTGTGGTCCACTCCTAGATCCCTTTCGCATCTACTACCATCAAGCCTACATTTTGTTAGTTTTGGACCAGCTTTCTCATCTGTTAAGTTCATTTTGAATTCTGATCCTATCCTGTGGGGTATTAGCTATGCCTCCTAATTTGGTGTCATCTGCAAACTTGATAAGCATGCCCTCTATTCCCTCACCCAAGTCATTGATAAAGATGTTGTATAGCACTGGGCCCAGGACAGAACCCTGTGGCACCCCGCTGGTCACTTCTCTTTGGGATGAAGAGGAGTCATTGGTGACTACCCTTTGGATTCAGCCCATCAACCAATTACAAATCCACCTAACAGTTGCATTGTCTAGCTCACATGTAAATAACTTTTTTTCAAGAATATGCTGGGGGACTTTGTCAAAGGCCTTACTGAAATCAAGATACACTACATCCACAGCATTCCCTTCATCTACCAAGTATATAACTCTATCAAAATAAAGAGAGCTAAGATTAGTCTGGCATGACTTGTTTTTCAATAACCCATGTTGACTTTTAGTGATCATGGCATTCCTTTCTAAGCAGTTACAGACTGTCTGTTTAATGATCTGCTCTAAAATCTTTCTTAGTATTGATGTCAGGCAGACAGGGCAGTAATTATTTGGGTCTTCTTTTCCCCCCTTTTTAAAGATGGGGACAACATTTGTCCTCCACCAGTCTGCTGGCACCTCTCCTGTTCTCCAGGATTTCTCAAAGAAATAAATTCCAGTGATTCTGAGATTCCTTCTGCCAGTTCTTTTAGTACCTTTGGATGTCTCTCTCTGGCTTTTCTTCACAAACGAAGATTCAGGAAGGACTCTTACATTGACCCGTGGCGAGTTCACCACAGAGTTCTATTTTTGGGAGGTGATGTCCTCCATCCTAGAAATGTGCCCTGCCCAGCACAGCTGTGTTCTCAATATCATGGCCTCAATACTGGTGATCCCTGCTTGCTCAAGGACAGCAACATTCGTCACATAGTCACTCCAGTGTATATTTAGGATTGTGCATATACAGCGCTGATGAAAACGTTCGAGGAGTCGTAAGTGATGGCGATAGGTGACCCATGTTTCAGACCCATGAAGGAGAATAGACAGTACAATGGCTCTATACACACTGATTTTTGTGCTTCGCCTCAGGTGTTTATTACTCCAGACTCTTTTGTAAAGACTTCCAAATGTGCTATATGCCTTTGCTAATCTGTGATCGATCTCTTCGTCAATCTTGGCATTTGAGGAGATAATGCTTCCCAGGTAGGTGAACTGCTGAATGGACTTGAGCACAGATTTGCCGACGGCAATGTGGGGATGGTGGTGTTCGTCCTGTGGTGCAGGCTGGTAAAGAACTTCCATTTTCTTCAGGTTTTCTTCCAGCCCAAACAGCTCTGCAGCTGTTGCAAAGCAGGATGTTGGGCGCTGCAGAGCTGCTTATGTGTGGGCAAAAAGGGCAGCATCATCAGTGAAGAGCAGCTCACGGACTAGATAGTTTAGAGTCTTAGTGTGAGCCCTCAGATGGCTTAAGTTAAACAAGCTACCATCAGTATGGTAACGTATATAGATGTCGTCTTCTTCTTCAAGCTCTGCCGTAGCCCTTTGGAGCATCATACTGAAGAATATTGTAAATAAAGTTGGCACAAGAACACAAGCATGCTTCACTCCATTAGTTATTAGAAAGGGCTCTGAAAGAGCATCACCATATCTGACTTGACCGTGCTGGCCCTTGTGTAGCAAGATAATCATTTTAAGGAATTTGGGGGGATATCCTAGTCTTTCTGCCACAGACCTTTTCTGCTCACAGTGTTGAAGGCTTTGGTGAGTCGACAAATGTTACATAGATTCCCTTGTTCTGCTCTCTACATTTCTCTTGCAGTTGTCTAAGGGCAAATACCACATCTGTAGTACTCCTATTGGCTCTGAAGCCACATTGACTTTAAGGAAGAAGTTTTTCTGCAATAGCAGGAACTAATCTGCCATCAGATCTCCAAGATGCAGTCATCATCACCCTGTACATGAAAAAAGGAGCAAAATCTGATTGCTCAAACTATCGAGGTATAACACTGCTCTCTATTGCTGGAAAAATTCTTACAAGGATACTCCTGATACCCTTGGATGTAGTTCATCTAAGTCTAGAGACTTGAATTCATTTATACTGGCCAGGTATTCCTGTACAACCTCTTTACCTATTCTATGCTTCATTTCCCCTACTGCATCATCTGTTCCATTTTCTCCAGGTTGAGCACTATTCTCCTCTTGGGAGAAGACCGAGGCAAAGAAGTTGTTGAGTAGTTCTGCCTTTTCTCACCTCCTGTTAGAATTTCACCACCTTCTACCTGCATTGGTCCTCCCACTTCCTTGTTCTTTCTTTTGCTAGAGACATATCCAAAAAAAGGCCCTTTTTTATTGTTTTTACCCTCTCTAGCAAGTCTGAGTTCCATCTGTGCTTTTGCTTTTCTGATTTTCCCCTACATGAGCTGGCTATTTGTTTGAATTCTTCTTTGGTGATTTCTCCCTTTTTCCATTTCTTGTACATGTTCCTTAGCTCAGTTGAAAGTTCTTTAGACATCCATACTGGTTTCTTTAGACACCTCCCATTTTTCCTCCTCATTGGAACTATTTGAAGTTGTCCCTTCAATATCTCACTTTTTAGAAACCACCATCCATCATGTACTTCCTTCTCTTTTAGTATTCCTGACCATGGGATCACCCCTAGTAATTCCCTAAGTTTTCTGAAATCAGCTTTCTTAAAGTTGAGAAGGCATGTCTGACTATGCTTGGCTTCCCTTTTCTTCTGTATCACAAACTCCAGGAGAACATGGTCACTCCCCCCCCTAAGGATCCCACCACTTCCACCCCATTAACCAGATCATCTCTGTGGTTAGCATCAGATCTAAAATAGCTGATCCTCTTGTTGCCTCTTCCACCTTCTGGACAATGAAACTGTCTGCAAGGCAAGTGAGGAATTTGTTGGACCTTACATTTTTCGCAGAGTTGGACTTCCAACAAATATCAGGATAGTTAAAATCCCCCATTATTTCTACATCTCTCCTATATAAATGTGTGATCATCTGTTCCAGGAAGGCATCATCCAAGTCCTCAGTTTGGCTTGGAGGTCAGTAGTAGACCCACCCATGCCATCCCTGCTGTTCTCTCCCCTTGATTTTATATAATAATAATAATAATAAAATTTTATTTCTATCCCGCCCCTCTGCAACGCAATCGGGGCGGCTTACAATATAAAAACTCCATAGTCCCAGTACCCTAGCTCACCCCCCCTTAAAATAATATTAAACTATAAAAGATTAAAAACATACAGTAAATTAAAAATATATAAATTAGAAAAAGATTAAAAAATACAATAGTGTTTTTTTGTTGTTGTTGTTGTTGTTTTTAAATCTGATTACAGCTCAAGGAGGACAGCCGAGTCTTGGGCCGGGATAGTTATTCAGGAAAGGCCTGCCGGAAAAGATCCATCTTGACAGCTTTTTTAAAGCTGTCTAAGGTGTTAATAAGACAGATCTCATCCGGCAGGCCATTCCATAATCTGGGAGCAGCAGCGGAGAAGGCCCTCTGGGACGTCACCGACAGCCTTGTTTTCATAGGCTGTAACAGATTCCTACAGAGGACCGAAGTGCGCGGGGAGGGTCATAGAATCATAGAATCATAGAATCATAGAATTGCAGAGTTGGAAGAGACCACGAGGGCCATCCAGTCCAACCCCCTGCCACGCAGGAAATCACAATCAAAGCATCCCCGACAGATGGCCATCCAGCCTCTGTTTAAAGACCTCCAAGGAAGGAGACCCCACCACGCTCCGAGGGAGTGTGTTCCACTGCCGAACAGCTCTGACTGTCAAAAAGTTCCTCCTCATGTTGAGGTGGAATCTCTGTTCCTGGAGCTTGCACCCATTGCTCCGTGTTCCAGTCTCTGGAGCAGCAGAAAACAAGCCTGCTCCATCCTCAGCGTGACATCCCTTCAAATACTTAAACAGGGCTATCATATCGCCTCTAAACCGTCTTTTTTCCAGGCTAAACATACCCAGCTCCCTAAGTCTCTCCTCATAAGGCATTGTTTCCAGACCTTTCACCATTTTAGTTGCCCTTCTCTGGACACGCTCCAATTTGTCAATATCCTTTCTGAATTGTGGTGCCCAGAACTGGACACAGTATTCTAAGTGAGGTCTGACCAAGGCAGAATAGAGTGGCACTATTACTTCCCTTGATCTAGACACTATACTTCTATTGATACAGCCCAAAATTGCATTGGCCTTTTTAGCTGCCGCATCACACTGTTGGCTCATGTTCAACTTGTGGTCTACTAGGACTCCTAGATCCCTTTCGCACATAGTCTCATTCAGCCAGGTCTCTCCCATCCTATATTTATGCATTTCATTTTTCCGCCCTAAATGCAGTACTTTACATTTCTCCGTATTGAATTTCATTTTGTTAGCTTTGGCCCAGCTCTCCAGTCTATCCAGGTCATTCTGAATTTTGATCCTGTCCTCTAGGGTATTAGCTACTCCTCCCAATTTGGTGTCATCTGCAAATTTGATAAGTATGCCCCTAATTCCCTCATCTAAGTCATTGATAAAGATGTTGAATAGCACTGGGCCCAGGACAGAACCCTGTGGCACCCCACTGGTCACATCTTTCCAAGACGAAGAGGAGCCACTGCTGAGCACCCTTTGGGTTCGGCCGGTCAACCAATTACAAATCCATTGAACAGTTAACTTGTCTAGCCCACATTCTACAAGCTTGTTTGCAAGAATGTCATGGGGAACCTTGTCAAAGGCCTTACTGAAATCAAGGTATGCAATGTCCACAGCATTCCCTTCATCTACCAAGCTGGTAACTTTATCAAAAAAAGAGATCAGATTAGTCTGGCATGACTTGTTTCTCTGAAACCCATGCTGACTTTTTGTGATTATGGCATTGCCTTCTAAATGTTCACAGACTCTCTGTTTAATGATCTGTTCTAGAATCTTCCCTGGTATTGATGTCAGACTAACTGGACGATAGTTGTTGGGATCCTCTTTTTTCCCCTTTTTGAAGATGGGAACAACGTTTGCCCTCCTCCAGTCTGCTGGGACTTCTCCTGTTCTCCAGGAGTTCTCAAATATTATTGCCAATGGCTCTGAGATTATATTTGCCAGCTCTTTTAATACTCTTGGATGTAGTTCATCTGGTCCTGGAGATTTAAATTCATTTAGATTAAGAAGGTATTCCTGTACCACCTCTTTACTTATTTTCAGCTGGATTTCCCCTATTGTGTCCTCTGTTCCATTTTCCTCAGGTTGGTCCTCCTTTTCCTTTTCTGAAAACACTGAGGCAAAGAAGGTGTTGAGTAATTCTGCCTTTTCTCTGTCCCCTGTTAGCATTTTGCCATCTTCTCCACGTAGTGGCCCTATCATTTCCTGCTTCCTCCTTTTGCTGCGGACATACCCAAAAAAACCCTTTTTATTGTTCTTAACCTCCCTAGCAAGCCTGAGCTCATTCTGCACTTTAGCTTTTCTGACTTTACTCCTACACGTGTTCGCTATCTGTTTGAATTCTTCTTTGGTGATTTCCTCCCTTTTCCATTTCCTATACATGTTCCGTTTAAAACTTAGCTCCATTGAAAGTTCTTTAGTCATCCATCCTGGTTTCTTGAGACACCTCCCATTTTTCTTCCTCAATGGTACTGTTTGAAATTGTGCCTTCAGTATCTCCCTTTTGAGAAAGTCAAAACCGTCTTGAGGTCCCTTCTCTTTTAGTATTTTTGACCATGGAATCATCCCCAGTATTTCCCTGAGTTTATTGAAATCAGCTCTCCTAAAGTCAAGAATGCGTGTCTGACTATGCCTGGCTTCTCCTTTCCATTGTATAACAAACTCCAGGAGAACATGATCACTCTCACCTAAGGATCCCACCACTTGCACCCCATTAACAAGGTCATCTCTGTTGGTTAGGATCAGATCTAAAATAGCTGACCCCCTTGTTGCCTCTTCCACCTTTTGGACCATGAAATTGTCTTCCAGGCATGTAAGGAATTTGCTAGACCTTGTAGTTTTGGCTGAGTTAGATTGCCAGCAAATATCAGGATAGTTGAAGTCACCCATCACTACTACATCTCTCCTTTCTGCATGTATGTTCATCTGTTCTAGAAAGGCAACATCCAATTCCTCCGTCTGATTTGGGGGTCTGTAGTAGAGTCCCACAATAACATCCCTGTTGTTTCCCTCCCCTTTAATTTTTATCCAGATGCTCTCCACCTGGCTTCCAGTATTGATGTCATGGATCACTTCACTGGTGTAAATATCCCTGACATATAATGCTATTCCTCCTCCTTTCCTGTTTGGCCTGTTTCTCCTATAAAGGTTATACCCCTCTATTCCTACATTCCAATCATGAGACTCGTCCCACCAGGTTTCAGTAACGCCTATTATATCATATTTGTTTTGTAGTGCAAGGAGTTCTAGTTCATCTTGCTTATTTCCCATGCTCTGTGCATTAGTGTAGAGACATCTGAGACCATGTGTTCCCTTTACTTGCTCCCTGTGCAAGTTTTTTTGCCTCCCACTGTTGGGTCCTTGCGCTGTTTGCCTTGTTCCCTCTATGACAGTTTGACTATTTTCTCCAGCCCTTTTGCCTTCCAGAATACTGTCTCCCTCCCCCATTTGACTCAGTTTAAAGCCCTCCTGATCAAATTCTTGAGAGTGTTGGCAAAAATGTTTCTTCCAACTGTTGTAAGATGCACCCCATCTCTTGCCAGAAGTCCCCCTGCATGGAAGCGCAGTCCATGATCCAAGAATCCAATTTGTTCTCGGCGACACCATCTACGGAGCCAGTTGTTTACGTCGGCTATTTTCCTCTCCCTTCTTGGACCATGCCCTTCAACTGGCAGAAGAGACGAGATGACCACCTGTGCGTTCATTTCTTTCAGCTTCCTCCCCAGGGCCTCATAATCTCTTCTGATCTTGGGAAAGCTGTGCCTTGCAGTATCATTGGTTCCCACATGGACCAAAAGGAAGGGGTAATGATCCGTAGGCTTGATGAGTCTTGTCAGCCTCTCGGTCACATCACAGATCTTTGCCCCAGGGAGACAACACAGCTCTCGAGTCATCTTGTCAGGCCCACATACCACTGCTTCCGTACCCCTCAGCAAGGAGTCCCCCACCACCACCACACGCCTCCGCTGAGGCTTCGCAGCTGCTGTTCCTTGCGGTGGTCCTCTCAAGGTCCCCTGCTCTACCCCTGAAGTCTGTCCATGCTGTTCTTCCTCATTGTCCTTGATAAGGGAAAGGGCTTCAAATCGATTCTGTAGCTGCAAGCTGCTGGAAGAATCCCTGGATTTTCTTGTTCTGTGTGTGACATTCCTCCAGCTGTCTACTTCCTGTGTCCGTGAAGTGACCCTCTCCTCCACAGCCACTTCCTCTGTGCGGTCCCCATCCAAGACTGTTCGTTCTGTTCTGTCCAGGAAAACCTCTTGCTCCCGAATCTGTTGAAGTGTAGCTACCCGTGTCTCCAGCTGCTGTACTTTCTCCTCCAAGAGGGCTACCAGCTTGCATTTGGTGCATGTGAAGTTCTCCACGTCTGTAGACAAGAATAGAAACATCGCACAAGTGTTGCAAGTGACTGCTGCAGTCCCCTCAGTGTCCATGATGAGAGCTTTTAGGTAATCTAAGAACTCTTAGTTATCGCTGATAATGCTAAGCTGTACTTTTAGGTCTGCTGTATTTTTGTTTGGTTACTGAAATTCGCGCGCCGTTAGGCGCGCGCCTCTGGCTCTTGAGGGTAAAAGGGGAACAAGCAGCCTCTCCCAACAGTTTTTTAAAAAAGTTTTAAAAGTTGCTTCCTTCTTCTCCCTGGCAGGAAACTGGCAGGAAACTTGCTGTCCAGAAGCTGCTCTCCTTCTCTCTGGCAGGAAACTGGCCTGGAAAGCCTCTGCAAGGACTTATATAGAGCTAGGCTCCCAGCTCCACCCCCTAATGACTCACAGGTGTGACTCACAGGTGTGACTCACAGGAAGGCCTCTGGCTCTTGAGGGTAAAAGGGGAAGTTCAGAAGTTCAAGCCCCTCAGCAACAAGCAGCCTCTCCCAACAGTTTTTTAAAAAAGTTTTAAAAGTTGCTTCCTTCTTCTCCCTGGCAGGAAACTGGCAGGAAACTTGCTGTCCAGAAGCTGCTCTCCTTCTCTCTGGCAGGAAACTGGCCTGGAAAGCCTCTGCAAGGACTTATATAGAGCTAGGCTCCCAGCTCCACCCCCTAATGACTCACAGGTGTGACTCACAGGTGTGACTCACAGGAAGGCCTCTGGCTCTTGAGGGTAAAAGGGGAAGTTCAGAAGTTCAAGCCCCTCAGCAACAAGCAGCCTCTCCCAACAGTTTTTTAAAAAAGTTTTAAAAGTTGCTTCCTTCTTCTCCCTGGCAGGAAACTGGCAGGAAACTTGCTGTCCAGAAGCTGCTCTCCTTCTCTCTGGCAGGAAACTGGCCTGGAAAGCCTCTGCAAGGACTTATATAGAGCTAGGCTCCCAGCTCCACCCCCTAATGACTCACAGGTGTGACTCACAGGTGTCGTACGGAAGGAGGCAGTCCCAGAGATAAGTTGGACCCAAGCCATGCAGGGCTTTAAAGGTTATAACCAACACCTTGTACTGTGCCCGGAAACGAATAGGCAGCCAGTGGAGAGCTTTTAGCACAGGTGTTATATGCTCTCTTCTGGAAACACCAGAAATCAACCTGGCTGCCGTGTTCTGAACTAGTTGAAGTTTCCGAGTTAAGCACAAGGGTAGCCCCATGTAGAGCGCATTACAGAAATCCAGACGGGAGGTTACCAGTGCATGTACCACAATTTCGAGGTCCCTAGTTTCCAGGAAAGGGCACAGCTGACGTATCAGCCGAAGTTGATAACAGGCACTCCTGACCGTCTCATTTACCTGATTAGACATCTGGAGCGTCGGGTCCAGGAGCACCCCCAGACTGCGAACACAGTCTTTGGAGGAGAGTGTAGTTCCATCCAGGACTGGAAGTTGTATTCCCAGACCTGGTTTCGGGCCTGTAACTGTTAGTACCTCCGTTTTGTCTGGATTCAGTCTCAATTTGTTTTTCCTCATCCAGTCCATTACTGCTTTAAGACAATCATTGAGAGGAGAGATGCCATCTGAAGTCGAAGCTGATGACCGAGACATGGAGAAGTATATCTGGGTGTCATCAGCATACTGATGACAACGCACTCCATGCCTCCGAATGATCTCTCCCAGCAGCTTCATATAGATGTTAAATAGCATCGGGGACAGGATGGCACCCTGAGGAACGCCACAGTTAAGCTCTATTCTGGTAGAGCAGCTGTTCCCGAGCCTCATCCTCTGGGATCTGCCCGAGAGGAAGGAACGGAACCACTGCAAAGCAGTGCCTCCAATTCCTAACCCCCTCAGGCGATCCAGGAGGATGGAATGATCTATTGTGTCAAAGGCCGCTGAGAGGTCCAAGATCACCAACAGGGTCACACTACCCCTGTCGATACCCAAGCGGAGGTCATCAGCCAGAGCAACCATGGCAGTCTCCACTCCATATCCCGTCCTAAAGCCAGTTTGAAATGGATCTAGATAATCGGTTTCATCCAAGACAGCTTGGAGTTGGGAAGCGACCGCCCTCTCAATCACCTTGCTTAGAAAAGGCAGCAAGGAGACTGGTCTATAATTGTTCCTGTCCAAGGGGTCCAGGGAAGGCTTTTTCAGGAGCGGCTTAACCGCCGCTTCCTTCAGACAGGGTGGAACGGACCCCTCCCTGAAGGAAGCATTGATAATATCCCTAAGGAGTACTCTCGATGCGTCTCCCCCTTGGGTGGCCAGCCAAGATGGACAGGGATCGAGGGGACAGGTCGTCTTTCTCACTCTACCAAGGAGTTTGTCCACGTCATCGGTACTCACAGATTGAAGCTGATCCAATAAAATTTCATCAAATTTTACCCAGATGGTCTCGTCCTGGCTCCCAGGATTTGAGTCATGGATCTGTTCACAGTTGCACACATTCTTATCATATAATGCTACTCCACCGCCTGTTTGATCTATTTCTCTGAACTAGGTTGTAACCCTCTATTACTACATTCCAATCATAAGACTCATCCCACCAGGTTTCAGTGACGCCTATCACATCACTGGGGGTGGGGGGTGTTTTGGGATTTTATCTGTATTGTATTTTAATTTTTGTAAGCCGCCCCGATTGTTTTAACAGAGGGGCGGGGTATAAATAATAATAATAATAATAATAATAATAATAATTATCATCATCATCATATTTGCTTTGCTGTGCTAAGAGTTCAAGTTCATCCTGTTTATTTCCCATGCTCTGTGCATTAGTATAGAGACATCTGAGACCATGGACAATTCCCCCTATCTGCATTTTAAAGGTTTCATTCCTCCCACTGTTGGGTTCTTGTACTATTTACCTTGTTGTCTGTACAACATTTGGGCTATTATCTCCAGCACTTGATGAACTCCTGTCCTCATGAATACTGCCTTCCTCCACCACACAACTTAGTTTAAAGCTCTCCTGATCAGATCCTTCAACTCTTAGCAAAAAGATTCCTGCCAACTGCTGTGAGGTGCAACCCACCCATTGCCAGTAGTTCACCTCCATGAAACTGCACCCCATGGTCCAGGAAGCCAAATGGTTCCCAGTGGCACCATCTGCACAGCCAGTTGTTCAGCTCCACTATCTTTCTCTCCCTTCCTGGGCCATGCCCTTCCACAGAGAGCTTTCTATAGACCTGCCAATCTGCTTTCCCCTTTTGTTTCTGTTTTGCTCTTCACACATGCTCAGTATGTGATTCTGACAGCAGTTCTTTTACCTTGCCTGTTGTATGTAACCACAGTAGAGTCACCTAGAGCAGAGGCTCTTAACCCTTTTTTTAACAGGCACCCCCTTTAAATCTTTTGCTGCCACAGACCCCCAAGATTTAACTCAAGATTTAAAACAATAACAACAACAATAATGACTACCACCCCAACGCTGCTTGCAAAGTGTGGCGGGGGAAGTGCTTTAATGATGACACAGGGATGAGCAGACTATTGGCCACGGCGTTTTGCACTGTGGTTGTGAGGAGGGGGGCAGCGCCTATCCTATTTAGGTCACTGTCACCCCTGGCCACCTCCTCTTTCTTCGTGATGAGAAGGGTGGACGGATCTGTGCGGTCTCATTTTGTCTCACTAACTGCATCACTTAGGGAGAGCTAAGTGTTGGCTGGGCTGTGGTGATTGGTGATTGAGTGCTGAATGTATTGTGTGAGTGCGGGCAGTCCAGCTGAGTGCATTTGAACATGTGAGTGGTGCAACCTGCGGTGAGCAAGTGTGTGTGCTTACCGCCCCCCTCCCTGACCAGCTTTCACAGCCTTACCTCGGCACCAGCTCCCGTCGTTGCTGCATTCCAGTAGGCTCAGGCAGCTGTGAAGCCTCCTGGAGCTCCTCCTCCACGTGCCCACTGATGCGATCCTGGCAGCCTTCTGGCCCGCCGTCTCCCTCCTTGCTTAGGAAAACCTTATATCTATTTTATTGCCACCTGGTAGGCTCCTGCAGCTGGCCGGCTTCCCGGAGCTATGCCTCCCCTGGGACTTTGACAAAGTCCCCTGGGATGCGATCCTCAGCAGCCACCCAACCCGTGGGCTCCCTACTGCTGTTAACTCAGGATTTAAAACAATAACAACAACAATAATAATACCTGCTTCTGAGGGAATGTTTAATGGATGGTTTAATTGTATTATTATTACCATTAAGCCTTCCTTCAGAGGCACTGGAGGAGGAAGGGACACTTTTCTGCTTCTTCCTGCAAGTTTGTGGCTGGAGTGGATTGAACGACAATGCACAGGTGAAGCCAGCCAGCCAGCTAGCCTTTGCCTTGGCTCTTTTCACATTGCTGCTCCATTGTGGGAAGGAAATCGGCTGAGCAACCTTCAAGCCTTCGTGGATCCCCTGTGAGGACATCATGTCCCCCTGAGGGTCCATGAACCACAGATTAAGAACCGCTGACTTAGAGAAGAATTCCATTCTTTCCCAGGTCAAGCTTTATTTCATTGTTTACTGCTGGCACTCTGCTGTCACCCAACACTGAATGTCTTTTTCCAGCCTTCCTTCACCATCCACACAATGCCAAAGCAGGAAAAAAAAAACCTTCCACCTAGGCAGAAGACAAGAAAATGGGGTGGGGCTGAGCTAGGCTCCTATAAAAAGGCTTTGTTTTAAAAAGAGCTTCTTTGTCAGAGGCTTTATTAACTGAAGTATTCCTATCTGCCCATGTGCAAACCAAGCCACAGGGCATTTGAAGACTGTCTGCCTCTTAAGTAATTGAGCTCTTAAGTAATGGAAGATACACTTCTGTTTACAGTTAATCTATCCAGAAGAACTCAAGGTAATTAATCTTAAGCTATGTTGCCCTTATAGATGGATGCTCTTTTGTATATGAAAAATGTTTTTCATCCTAACTGTAGCTGTATTCATATTGTTAGTGCTTTCCTTTGAATTCTTGAACTTGATTACAAGGTCCTTCAGATCATGGATTTATTATCCAAATGCCACAAGTCTTATTATCACTGTTGAACTTTGCCAAAGCAATGAAAGATGCAGGTGGTCACAGATCTGGCATTTTTAAAATCCTTTCTTCTATTCCTTTGAGTAGAGTCTACTGTCTATATTCACAATCAAAGTTTGTTGTTTTACAATACTGAGATTGTACCTTATGGAATTTCTTTCCAAACCCTCTTTAAAATCTTATTTTTTTCATTTCATTTTTATTGAAGTATTAAAGATAATCATAACAAGGTAACAAAACAAACAATGGGTCAATGGACATAATGTGTGTAAAGCTGGATGTGAAACCCAGTCCTCCAGTGCTATTCCATATTCAGCGTCTCTGTCATGTAGAGGAGCGGTCAAGAAGTGTATCTGTCCAAAAGTTTCACTGCACCTACAGAGGTTGGAGACAATGTGATTGTTCATTAACATAATCAATAAAGATCATCCATTCTTCCTGTAATGAAGTCTTGTGTCCTTTGGATAGTTTAATACTATACAACAATTTCTCTAACAACCACACATTCCAAACTCTGGACCACCTTTAAAGTCTTATTTCAATAAAGGTTTTTATACAGTTCTCTGAATCTGTGGCCTCTTTTTTTCTTCAGCAAGGAAGGTGTTGACAGCTGCCACTTTCTAGGTTAGCCAAATTATCAAGGGGCTAGTATAGATGAGAGGAGATAAAGCTCATTCTTGTGCATTATTGCAAATGCACAGCAGTGTTCTTTTATCTCCATGGGCTTTCACCAAAAATTATAGCCTATCCACATTTGAAATTCACACACGAATCAAGAATCAAGATGGCAGCTATAAATTAGTGTATTATACATTGCCACCACTGCACAGCATTTAAAAAAAATAAATAAAACATAGGTGTGCATGTGCAACCTTTGCTTAAAAATAACTATTTGGCCACCTCAGCACAGCAAAAAAGTGCATGATTGCTAACACAAAAATCCAACAGGGCACTTCTGGGTGCTGCCTTGTCAGCAAGCCCACCCCCGCACACATCCAACCAATCCAATCTCCAGTTCTGCCTCTCTGAAAATGTGCAGTAAAGCATATCAGTTATCCTAAGGAGCGCTAATTGGAGAAAGCCACAAAGGCGTTTCCCATGTAGTTTTTGCAGTTTTGGGGCCCCCTCCTTCCAAAAACGACAGATCACCATGGGCTCTCATTGGGATAAAAGTTATTCTCCTTGCATTCTATCGTTTTTTTGAGGGTCTAGACAACAGCAAGGTCTGTACATTTACATTTAGGTTGTTGGGTTTCTATGTTTTAATTTTTTTTTCATTTAAAACACATATAAATTAGCTACATACTATATATTTTAAATAGATTAAAATTTTGGCTGCAGTAAAACCCAATTCTTCATTGACTATTAGAAAAACCAAAAATCCCCTACTCATTATTAACAAATAAAACCCTTGCTTTATTCCAGATCATTAGTTACATATCTACCTATAATTGAACCTTTAAAATATTTTAAATTACTTTAATATGATATTGACTACAGATACTGAACTAAAAGTAAATTAACGGCAAAACTAACTACATAACTGATGATAGTACATTTAATTTCTTTTCTCCATTGACTATACATCCTCAGCAGTTCTCAGCTGAACTTTGATTTAAAAATATAAAAATAAAAATTCTGGGAAACATTGGGGAGCTGCAAAGGGGGCGGGCTGAGGCTGGCATGTTGCCCACACTTTGCCTCAATGTGTCCTGTGTGGATCAAAGGAGGTGAGTGCTTCTCTTATTCAGTTCCTGGTTTCCTCCAGAAAATACAACCATATATAGTGACTCTTTCATACACTTAAACTCACACCTGGGGCTTTGGCAATGGATGGGCAGGGAAGCAAGGAGATTGGGTGTACTGGAAATTTGGGTGATCAAATATAACAATACTATTGAGCCACATATTTTCAATAGAAATATAATTACATAGAGAATGCAGCTCTATTCAGTCATTCTCTTTGGGCTTAAGGAAGGCCTATTCTGTCTATAGAGTAAGCCCCGACTTGTCTGATAGGTTAAGGACCACAGCATTATCAGGAAGTGGAATACAGTATGTTGAAAAAACAACACATGGAGACATATGAAAGTTTGTGTATTCCTGCATGGCAGGGGGTTGGACTGGATGGCCCTTGTGGTCTCTTCCAACTCTATGATTCTATGAGTCTATGAAAAGTGGAACCCAATTTTTTTTTAGCTTGTAAATTCAAGACTGAACACTAGATGGCTCCATGTCAACTGAGAGGGGGAAAAAACAGTAGTACATCAAGTAGACTGAGAGAGAGAAAAACAGCATGCCAAGTCGACTGGCAGAAAAAAGAGCAGTGTGTGGTTGAAAGAGTGGACCGGGGTAAAAAGTGCAGTGCATGGTGACGTGTGAAAATTACTGTGATTATGCCACTACATTTCCATTTTCCTTACTTGCATGATTAGAGCATTTAAGATGCTAGTCTGATAATGTCCATAAATGCCTCCAAATCTTAGGGAGGAACAAGGGGAGAAATCTACAACTCCTCTCTTCCCAGGAGCATTTCTTTCTTTAAAGCATCACGGTAAGACACATGTGTCAGTGTGTGTGGTACCAGCAGTACCATGGCATCCTAGCCACTGAGAATCTTGGAAGATTTGCTCCAACTGTGCCATCTACAATCCAACTTTGGATATTTGTGCTTTGACAGTTATCCTTAGTCTGCAGTATTTAGCTCCCAAACACCTTTAAAACAGGAGGATGGGATGTTCCAAATCTGAGTCCAAGAGCTCTGATTAAGTATAGGGAAAGTCCTATGTGCTCAGATGTTACTGTCAATTTTATATGGACATAACATTTTACAGCTGCAAGTCACCCTGTATACCTGCTGCTCATACAACAAGCACATTCACACCGACCTACCAGCTGCTCTGGCTTTCATCACTCCCTTTCTCCATAACTGATTATTTATCTAAAGCAAGGGTGAAATTAAATCCTCATGTTAGATTACAGTAAAAAGGAGGGGATGGGCAGATGGATGGGGCTGGAACTCATCTAATAAGGTATGGATTTCCTGAGCTACCGTACAGCTTTATAGACCTAATCTCTGCATCCTGAAATGATAGCTAACAGTTCCTGCTACTCATCTTATCAATTTTCATAAAGAAGGCTCAGATCTACAGCTCAGCATTCGTGTGGGTTGAATGGCTGGCCCAAGAGGATCACTGAGGCTATTACACTGTTATCAGAAAATATTACTGACTGGCTCTCCTTAGCATCACACTGTAGCCAGAATCCCAAGCTGCAGCAGGAAGGTTCAGCACAAAAGGGGGATCAAATGCTGGAATAGTCATCTTTCAGTTCCCTTCAGCAGAAATGCTCACTGCTACAAGGCAAGGTGGAAGCAAGCAAAGGCAAAAAAATCTGAGTAAGATTCTGCCTACAATCTACCCACCTCTAATAAATACAATAAAAGGGATATTAAAGCTATTTTAATAGTCACCATCTACTGATCTTGTAACTTCCTGTGACAATTCTAGGCTATTCATTCCCTTACACTGATTACATTTTGCTATTTGGCAAACATGGAGCAAGTAAAATTCCAGACACATATTTACAATTTAGTTGCTTTCAAGAAATTAGGGGAAACAACTGGCAGTTTAGTCTGATGGCTCAGCAGGCATCTTTAGAACTACTATTTCTGAGTACACCAAGATATAGGATATAAGTAGCCAAATTAATGTATCCAAAGATATAGCCATGAATTCAAAAACAAATCTTAAGCTACTAACTTCTTTCTCTCAGTTAATCTCAAAGGTGCTTCTAGATCACTTTGCAAATTAATGAATGCATTAGTTCAAGCCAGTGTGGTGTAGTGGTTTGTGTGCTGGACTACAACTTTGGAGATCAGTGTTTGAATCCCCACTCAGCCATGGAAACCCACTGGATGACTTTGGGCAAGTCATACTCCCTCGGCCTCAGAAGAAGACAAAGCCAAACCCCGTCTGAACAAATCTTGCCAAGAAGATCCCATCATAGGGTCACCAGCAACTCAGAAGCAACTTGAAGGCACCCAACAACAAGATTGATTAATTGATATAATTCTTTGCAAGTACTGTATTGGTTAACTAGAAAAATAACAGAGGATTTTGCACATACTGGAATGCAGTTTCTTGTTACAGAGCTTCTCTCTTCTAAAATGCAATATCATGTAACAAACCACTGCAGTTTTGTTGACCTCTGTTAAGCATCTCAGTAGTTTAATGATGAATGAACTATACCACAGACAATCATGCACTTTAGACAGTGGAGGAGGAGTTTGGAATAGAACATAGGAATTCCAAATCCAAATATTTCTACTGGGATGTAGAATATATTTATTTTGTTATCTCTTAACCCAAGGCCCCATGCCGCAATGTGGGTGGCATGTTCACACAGTCTTTTCTTTTCCCTTTTGGAATGTGTTCTGGGAATAGTCAGTGCCACTTATACCATAACCCATGTGGAATTTTTGGCTGGTGTTGCACTTTGGGGCTGGCAATACAAGTTGTTCATTCAGGCTACAATCCCATATATATTTGCTGTGATATATATCATAGTAATTAATGCTTAAGAACGTATCACACAGATATCTCTATGATTTCTGGGTCTATTTCTTGGTAAGCAGCAAAATGTAAACAAGCAGTTCAGATGATCAGTGAGCAAAAAGTCCACTGAGCTTCCCAGGACAAGATATTTTACCATCTGAGGTAGCCACCCACTCAAGCCAATGTGAAGAGTACCCAAGAGCAGCCAAGTTATTTTGATACATCAGGTAGAAAATTCCACAAGCATCTGTCCATTCCCTAGCCATAAAAATACAATAATGACATACAAAACAACTTAGAATTTTCTGCCCTTTCATGATCACCTGAATCTTCTGTCTGAGGCAGCAGCCTCACTTTGCCCAAAGGTAAAGCCAGCCCTTCTTGGGATCAGCTGTCCCAGCTAGAAGATCTCCCAGCAGGAAAGGGTGCAATTACAAGTAGCAATGGTCCTTCTCCCAACAATTCTACTGTAGTGTCAGCACCCTAAATATGTAACACTTCACGAAATATCTTTTGTTGCTCTTTGATATTGTCAGCAGTTTGCCCACAAGGATCAGCACCAGAACAGTACCATCCACACACACTCCTACCCAACCATTCTCTGAAGATGCCAGCCACAGATGCAGGCAAAACATCGTAGAGAAACTCTTCCAGAACACAGCCTCACAGCCCGGGAAAAATCCAAAGATCTATGGATGCCGGCTGTGAAAGCCTTCGACTTCACACTGAACTTCTCTACAGGGAGAAACTGTTCCAGGACACCTGGAGACTGGAAAAACTCAGGACCAGGACAGCACATCTACTCTGTTCGTTAATTTCTTATCACAATGCAGAAACACAGAAACCATACCACACTTTCTCACAGCAAAGAGGACATTACATATACTCCCCAACAGGGGTTCACAGTAGATAAAATCCACACATATTCCTACCCAACCATTCTCTGAAGGTGCCAGCCACAGATACAGGTGAAAAGTCAGAAAGAAACTCTTCCAGAGCATGGCCTCACAGCCCAGGAAAAAGCCAAAGAAAATCTAGTATCATGCACAGTTGCATCATTACATACCCTCCAAACTGTTCTGATTTGGCAAGGGCAGTCACAATTAACCCTCTGTCACCCCACTTTTTCAGCTGCTTTTAAAATATCCTAGGGCTCATCTACGGTTGAGAAAATAATGCTCATTCCTGCACATGATTCCCCATTCTCAGCTGCATTCTTTTGTCTCCACGGTGTCTTGAAAAACCGATACACTGAGAAGCTATCCATGGTTTGAAGTTCAGGCACCTGTGAATCAAAGTGGCAGCCATAAAATAGAGCAATAAATACCACTGCCACTGCACAATGTGTGTGTGTGTGTGTATAGGTTGCACTTGTGCACCTCTGCTTTTATATATATATATATATATATATATATGTAAGCAGAGGTGCACAAGTGCAACCCTTTGCTAAAAAAAATTATTTAGGCAATCAGCAGAGCAAAAATCTGCATGATCACTAACTCGAAAAATCCAACAGGGTGCTTAAAACCTGCCCGTTGTACACGTCTGACCAATCAGATTTCTAGTTCTGTCCTCTCTGAGACGGCACAGTAAAAAGTTGTCTTAACGGGCGCTAATGCACATTTCCTCATATTATTTTTTAAAATCCAGGAAAAGCTGCAAAGGCTGTTCCCACACAGTAAATGGAGTCTTTCAACCCCCTCCTTCCAAATAAGGTAAATCGACACAGGATCTCATTGGGACAAAAAGTTTTCATAGGAAATTCTGTGAGGAGTATTTTCACCATCTAGACAACAACCTAGCTTCTTCTTTCTCTCACTTTCTCCCTTACTTCCATTGGTGCAAAAGTAGTTTGCACTCAATTAAGTCAGCAGATGCAAGAAAAGGAGAAGAATCTTCCTCTTCCCTGTAGACTCAGGTAAAATAAAAATGCTGCATCCTCCCCTAGCTTGTCTGTTATTCCTCATTAACAACTTTTGTCAATATGGCCAGCCTCTGGTGTCGCTTGGCTACACATGTCCCTGTTTTCATTTGTGAAAAATGTTAGGGAGTATGTCTTTATCTCACCATTTTCCCAAGGTCTGACTGTTGGGATACAATCCAAGGGAGACTGGAAACTGAGATTCCCACATCCAAGGGCCAGTCCTCTTTTCATATTGCTTTCACTTTCTCATTCTTTGATGCTTTCTGCACATAAATATTCTGCACAAAAGCGAAATTCTAAGGTTAGGCAAAGAGTGTGAGAATATGGAGCAAAATGCATCTTCCTTGGTTATCCAATGTATCAGATGTCCTTCCATATCCATGGATTTTGTATCCACAGATTTAAGTATTCACAGCTTGAAAATATTCTTTAAAAAATAATAATCTAAAAAGCAAACCTTGATTTAGCCATAGTGGCGCAGTGGTTAAATGCCAGTACTGCAAGCCACCACGTCGCAAGTTCGATTCCAGCGGGCTCCAAGGTTCACTCAGCCTTCCATCCTTTCGTAGGTCGGTAAAATGAGGACCCGGCTTGTGGGGGCAATTAGCTAACACACATTGGAAACTGTTTAATGCAGTGTAGATGTGTAAACAGCTATTGCTTAAAACAATTTGTAAGCCGCTCTGATAGCCTTGTGGCTGAAGAGCGGGGTATAAATAAATAAATAAATAAAAATACCATTGCATATAATGGGACTTGAGTATTCATGAATTTTGGTATCCACAGGGGGTCCTGGAACCAAACCCCAGCAAATATGAAGGGATAACTGTATACACTTCAGCTTTCCAAAAATAAATCTGAAGGCTAAACGCTCCTGCCCAAACACACCAAAACACAGCAGGCATCAAATTGCATTAGAATGTTTATACTGAGGAAAATTGCATCCTGCAAATCTACATTATCTCTCTCCTCCCCCTCCCCTTCCACCTGCCATGGCCCATTTCCTATTATATTTTCCCCCCTAACAAACCAATAGATGCTTGAGATCATGGAAAGCTATAAAGAATTGGAATCAAATTAAGTCTACATTCTAACTGCATTAGGTGCTGTCAAGCATAGTTTACTCACTTTTCACAGTTCTATCTAGAGGCTAAACAATTTTGTACCCTTTTCTCTACTAATCAAAACTGATTACTCCGATAATGGACCCCTGATGCTGAACACTTTATGAAGGTAAATTATGCCACACTGAACAGGAAGGGGGAACAGAGAAATCAGCCAGCAATAAATAGGTCTAAAGATGCATATATTGATCTTGCCCTCATTCTTTATTTCTTCCAGTACTTTGCCATAGCCATGGGTCCAGTCAATATTCTCAATGCTGTAATGCCATCTTTCATAATAACATCATAATTGGCTGTTAGCACACTTTGCCCTACAATGAGCTTATACTGAGGCCTTTTAGTCTGAGGTCTTTTGTCCTCATCATCACCCACCCTGACCTGCCTAATGCTGTTGGAGAGGGAGAGAGGCAAAATTCAATGCAGCCTATGAAATTCTAAGCACGCTATCCTCTCTATCACCAGCTACGCTGAGTTGTAATTGCTGGCTAATTCAGCCAACAAGCACACTCTAATTCATTTACCACACAACTTATAAAGCATATATTTTGCTCCAGTTGCATTGATTTTTCTCCTCTTAAAGGCAATATAAATTTACAGTACAGAGGCTCAATATTCCCACTCCCCTCACCACCACCCAAAACAAGAGGATTCTTTGCACAGAAACTGACTGGTGTTAAACATTTTTTTTTAATAAGAAGAATTTCAGTTGTCAATGTGTATTGTAGTAGAGAAGAGTTGTTCATTTTCTCCTGCAGCAGGGAGAAAATGGTCATAATTCTCTGTCCTTTCATGCAGTGATGAGATAGTCAAGGATCTACATCCCTAGTTGAGTTAGCTACCATTACACACAAGTGTGTGCAATGTGTAGTTGAGCTCACAGTGACCTTCAATAGATCCCCTGTAACACATGAAGTGGCTTTTTCATACCAGCTCCATTTTCTCTTTTTTTTTTCTCTTCCATTATACATAGCTCAGCTTTCATAGAATTAGGAGAGAATCCAAGTCCTTCCCAGTCAACATCCTGGACAAGCAGAGAAGGACTGACCAACATACATTCCAAATCCTATTGTGGCATCACCTGCTCCACACATCTCAATTTATGAAAATAATAATAGTATACTTAAGATTTTGAGTATTAAAAGTGCTTCACTATACTGGTTACATTTGTACACAGTTTAGCACAGAGCATGGGGAAGATATTATTTCAGAATGGAACTCCTAGAATTCCTGGCTAGAGTTTTCTGGGAGCTGTAGTCCAAAACAGTGGCTTTTTCAAGCTCTGGCTTAACATTACAAAGATAAACCTATGGAAACCTAGCCCTTGTATACTCCCCCTCTACTGTGGCCCTAAAAAGACCAACATCTTCCTCCTCAATGTTTAATTATTAACAGTCATGCCTGAATGCCTGAACAACAAATATAAG
The DNA here is from genome assembly GCA_030847615.1 of Gambelia wislizenii. Lineage (NCBI taxonomy): Eukaryota > Metazoa > Chordata > Lepidosauria > Squamata > Crotaphytidae > Gambelia > Gambelia wislizenii. The sequence continues at coordinate 42,442,278 of JAUMIR010000004.1, forward strand.
GAATAATCCTTGCATTTTCTGCCCTTGATGAAACAAGATGTCTGGAGATCCTGTCAGAAGTCACCAACTGCAGCACAGTTTAACACCTCCTGTATGAGAGTAAAGAGAAAAGCTTGTTTACCCTGCTTGGCTTCCCTGCATTTTGCACAAGAAACTTCTGGCCCCATCTATACGAGGGGCGGGGAAACATAGTGGCCCGCAATAAGAGCAAGTCTCAGCAGCTGCAAACTTATCGTAATGGTTGTTTTGTCCCCAACAGCCCCCATAAGCTTTGCATCCCAGATGACAGTGGGGGTGGTGGAGAGGACAGTGGGGGGAACTGAGGAAGGGAGAAGAGGGCAAAAGAGCCCTCCCCCCTCCCTCAGTCCCCTTGGTGGCAACAGTGGCAGTGGTGGCAGCTGGGTTGGGTGGGAATGACAGCTGGCCTCTCCCGTCCCCATTCCCAATCACTCAGGGAGGGAGGGGGAAATGGCAGCTGTGGGAGCTGGCCCTGTCAGCAAGTCCCGCCAATCTGCTTTGCACTTCCTATTGTATGGGCAAGCAAATCAAGGTGAATCACTTGTCCTAACGAACAGGAATGAGCACCCCCTCACATTTTTTAAAAAACTAGAAGTGTCCTAGCATGCAGTATACAGCCATTTTTGCCCCCCTCCTTCTGAATAGGATGAATTGTTGCGGGTTGCCATTAAGACAACATGTTTTCTCCTCAAATTATACGATGATATTTTTCACCATTTAGACAACCCCTCTGTTTAAAAACTAGCCTCGTTCCTCTTTATTAAGCAAAGTGCACACAGCAAACACAGAAGCACAGAATTATACACACACTCCACTGAATGCTTATACTGTCTGTACCTTTGAAAAACTCCATGCAGTTAGGCAGCAAGAATCACATATCATACAAAAACATTTTAAAAATCAGCGCACAAATGTGAATATCTTTCAAAAATGCACAAAAAAACTTTCACTGCCTTGGCCAATGAGGAGTGAAAAGTGATTCCCTCTCCCTCTTGGAAAGAAATAAGCAAGAATTTACATTACTGCTATAAACTATGGGTAATCTTTACTATTTGGAGTAGACTGCCTTGAAGGATAGTTGACTCTCCTACTTTGGAGGTCTTTAAACAGAGTTTGAAGGGTCATCACTCACGAGCACTTTCATTCTATATTCCTGCATGACAGGAAGCTGGACTAGATGGCTCTTGCAGTCCTTTCCAACTCTATGGTTCTATTTATTACTGTAATTGAAAGAAACCAGCCTTACAATTGGCTTCTTTGAATAACCAGTTTTCCCTCCATATCCATGGATTTGGTATCCATGGATTTAAGTATTCACGGCTTGAAAATATTCTTTAAAAAATAATAATCCAAAAAGCAAACCTTGATTTTGCCATCTTATATAAGGGACACCATTTTGCTATGCCGTTGCATATAATGGGACTTGAGCATTCACAGATTTGGGTATCCATGGAGGGGTCCTGGAACCAAACCCCAGCAAATATGAAGGGACAAATGTATACTCATCACACTTCACCTTGGCTCAGGACAAGCTGTGGTTAGGCTAATATGGAAGTACAAGCTTCTGAACTCTTCCTCTTTGCCACCCCAGAAAAGGAAGGGGAAGGTGGGGTGTGTACATGTAGGGCTTCTGTAAGCTTGTTCTTTCAGTGATAAACCATGCTTTTGTTACCTGTGAATTTCACCAGTATCTTGTGTGACAGCAAAGAGCAAGTCAGGGCTATTGTCCTGATATTATTGATGTGAGGCTGAAACTGTGAGATCAGTTTGCCTCATATTTGCAAAACAGAAAAATCTTGGTTCTCAGCTCAATCTCTTCACTCTATGCTGCAGCAGCTCTACCCATATTTTATGAATTGGTTCCAAGAATAATTTCCCAATACCTATTTCTGATATTTGGCAAGTCCTTGTTTCTGTGTCTACTTGCTGAGATTGGAACATCACAGAAGGCACACACATTAGCATAACCTTCATTCTTCCACCCATCCAATTCTCTCTCATTCAATAATTGTCACACTTACATAACAGGAAATAATGACCCTCCAGAATCAATAAGAAGCAAAACGTGCTGCATTCTGTTTTTCCAGGAACATAAAAGCAGGCTAAGAGCTGAGCATCCATGAACCATCCATCATTTCACTTGTACATAAAGAGATGGTTCAACACAACTGCTCCTTTGTATCCCGAACAGAGGAACTTAATAAGCTTGACCCAAGCCAACTTGCTGTAGCACAAGTTATTTCTATTTACTTGGGAAGCACCCTCTGCCTTGGGCCAAAATGTGCAGCCCACAGAATTCCTTTAGCTCCTTATAAGCTGTGTGTGTGCATGCCTTCAAATCGCATGTCAACTTACGGCAACCCCAGGAGTCTCATAGGATTTTTGAAGGCAAGGAATACTCAAAGGTAGCTTGCCATTGCCTTCCTCTGAAATATAGCCTACAGCACTAAGTATTCCTTGGTCATCCCCCATTCAACTGCTAGCCAGGCCTGACTCTGCTTAGCTTCTATAACAGGATCAGTATTCTTTCAGTTTCTCTCTCTCATACACATACATACTTGAATTTCATTTTAAATGTGTGTACACATACAGACACATAGCCTGCCTAAGACATTTTGTTGTCTGAGGGCGACAAGATGGTGTCAGTTGAATCTTACTCTAATATTCAGGCTGGGATAGCATCCTCCACAACACTTGAGGTAAGTAAGCCAGTTTAGATGAGGTGGGCTAGATATCCCTTGGGTTCCCTTCCAGTTCTATGAGTCAATGAACCACAATTGACTGTGGGGGCTTAGGAAAGGTACCACCAAATAAAGAGCTTTCTGTTGGCAGTTTTAAACTCTCTCTTTCCACAGCAGTGCATCCACAGGGTGAGTCATTCATCTAAGGCATCACACAAAGCAGGGAAGCCTCCTCTCACCATGTCATCAGTAAAATGTGTGTTTATAAGAATAAGTGTTAAGTTAAAAATTATTTCAAGGAATATTCATTGACTTTTCTATTACAAATGGAATAAAAAGGTATAAAACAGCCTACATAAAATAGCTCATTAAGAAAGCCAAATAAGAAGACCTGGACAAAAAAGAAAAATCAGAAGGAGCAGCAGCAGCAACAAACTAAGGGGTTGTCTAAATGGCAAAAATACTCTTCATAGAATGCGAGGAGAATACGGGCTGTCTTAATGGCATCCTGCATCATGTCACTGTATTGTGAAGGAGGGGGGCAAAAAAGGTCAAAAGCTGCAAAGGGAAAGCTTTCACGGTTTTTCCCAGAGTTTTTCTTTTTTTAAACTCCATAGAAAATGCACATTCCTGCTCGTTGGGACAAGCAATTTGTTTTGAATCACTTTCCCATAAGAGAGGAGGTGCAATCTCATTGGCTGGACAATTTTTTTCTGCCGGGGACTGGGTAAGGGAGGAGGCAGATGAGGATGAGATAACCCTTCTCCCTTACTCGGTTCTCCCCCATGCCACTGTCATTGTCATCATGGAGACCGGGTAAGGGAGGAGGGAGAAGAGGACAAGAGAGCCCTTCTCCCTTACGTGATCTCCCCCTGTGCCGCTGTCATCATCGTCGCCACCACAGGGGCCAGGTAAGGGAGGAGGGTTCTTCCCACCCACCCCAGAAATTGCTAAGGTGATAAAATGGGGAGTCTTTTTTTCTGTAAAGGCAAAATATTGTTTATGTGATATATTTTTAAACTTTTTTTTTTTTAAAGTTCAGCAGCCACAGTTTTACAAGCCCATTCACTGTGACATCAACAGGCCCCATCCCTTGGTTTCAGGTTTTGGCCTCAAAATCTCAGGGCCTGTGAAAGTGTTGACTTGGCAGCCCTAATAGGGAGTCACTTTTACTTGTGATTTCCTAGTTCATCTGGGGCTTTGAGGGGACTGAACGTGTTTCGGTATGATCAGCCACTCCTTGAGGCTTCTGAGAATAGTAGGTGACTGACTGTGGAGAGAAAAACGCCCACGTAAAACTTTTGCAATTTTCAGGCAAAAATAACTTGCTGCGAGGCATTGGCACAAAAACTGGTCCTCTGCACATGCCATCCCTCTTCTAAAACATGTTTTAATTCCTTGTTGGATTTGGAAGAGGGTGAGTTTCTTCCCTCACCCTAAACATAAAACAAAGCTGAGGAACTTGCAGCCTTCTAGCTCTTGTTGGATTGCAACTCCCATCTTCCCTCATTATTATCGGTTCTGGCTAGGGTTGATGGGAATTCTACTCCATAATCTTGTGGAAGGCAATATGATCCTCACCTCTAATCCAAATGATTGATTCAAGACTTAATCCAAATGATTGATTCAAACAGATTATTTAGGGCTTCAATGGAGTTTCATTGACATTTCTTTATTTCTTCCCTTTTAACAGCAGCTTCTCATGCCCTATCACCAAAGCTTGAAATATCATTCTTTCTAAAAGCAATATGTTCTGCATTATTGATTATTTTGCAAAGTAATATGTTAGGCATTTGTCATGGTATGATATTTTATGAGTAAGATATTAGTAACATTTTAGTGATGCATTATTTCTGATTGGCTTTGTAGTTTTTTTAAAAAAACTTTAATATAGAAAAATGGCACAAAATCTTGCCAAACATTTTAGAACTAAGAAGCAAATGTTACTTGTTAGATCAAAACCAGTAATGGCATTACCAGCTGTTATGTCATTTTGCTGTGTTACACTAATTGATATGTTATTCCCCACCGAAGCAACATGTTACAGGATAACATCATTACTTGCAATAGATTACAACAAAGCTGTACATATCACAGCCAGAACCTGAAGCTCACCTTAGTTTTTAAAATGGGTTGCCATGTGATATAGAGGAATGTTGTTTGAAAAAACACATGTCCAAACTGAACCAGTCTCAGGAGCCTTTCAATCCAGGCCTACAACTTGACCAGAATGCAAATGAATCTTGTGGATACTCAAGAAAATGTGAAAACAGTCCACTGTGATGTTAGTTTGTGCAAGATCCTTTGGAATGAATAAAAACTGTGTGAAAACACAGGTTATGTCCTACCAGCAGATATACTTGCTTCACACAGCCTATACATACATGTGGGTACATAAGATTCCTCTCCACAGCTTTCTCCTTGTAGCTGAGGCTCAACAAGATAAATGTTCTCCTCTCAGAGCTGAGATACCTATTCCACAAATCACTGCTCTCTTTCCTCTGCACCTACCCTTCCCTCTAACCCTCCTCCATTACTCATCCACTGGAAGAAAATGCAAAGAGTAATAATAATTAGACAAGTACAAATAGCCAGATAGCGATATGGATGGCGTGTCCCACTAAATAAAGGGCTGTTACCATACCAACAGGCGGGCAGAGTGCTGATCTAACAGTGCTCGGAGGCGCTGAGGCAGTGGCACATCATCCGTTATCCGACAATTTGGGTCTGGCCTCTCGAAGACACAAAAATGTTGCCCAGATCCACATGCCCCTTCCATGTGAGTCAAGGGAAATGATTGCTTTTCATTAGGAGAGGAAGCAGCAAAATAAATACATACCCTTAATAGTAGCAGTGGCATCACATGAACAGAAGAACTGACTTCCTGAATCAAATACAAATCCATATAGCACAGTAAGGCCCAGACCAGAAATAGGAAAGAAAGGTGGTTAGTTAAAAGTGCCACCTTTCCTAATGTCACTGTGAAATAAGAAAATCTAAAACATAAAAATTAATCAATTATTATTTTTAATATTTTTTAATTAGGTCACCTGGAGTTCTCTGCGTGGCTTAAAAATTGTAACTATCAGAACTAAAATAAAAATACAATTGATTGTTGTGTTCCAAAGATCCAAAACCACCTCCAGTTTGTCCTGACACCCTGTTTTCTCAGCCACTGGCAAAACATCATTTTGTTATTGTAGGCCTTAAAGTTGACTCCAGCTTATGCTGACCTTATCATATGGTTTTCTTGACAAGGAAGAGGTTTGTCATTGCCTTCCTCTAAGATTGAGTGTGTGATGTGCGCAAGGTCACCCTGTGGGTTTCCATGGCTGACTGGGAATTTGAACCCTGGTCTCCAAGAATTCTAGTCCAATGCTCAAATCACTGGCTCTCAAATATGCCAAGAGAAGATTCAAAAGAATATAAAATGTTGACCATTAAACAGAAAAGTTTCAGAGAGGCTCTGCTGCTCCAGAAACTAGAACGTGGAGCAATGGATTCAAATTACAGAAAAGAGATTCCACCTACACATTAGAAAAAACTTCCTGACTTTAAGAGCTGTTTGACAGTGGAATACACTGTTGTACACTACCTCAGAATGTGGTGAAGTCTCCTTCTCTGGAGGTTTTTAAGCAGAGGCTGGATGACCATCTGTTGGGAGTGCTTTGTGTGTTCGTGCCTGGCAGGGGGTTGGACTGGATGGCCCTTGTGGTCTCTTCCAACTCTATGATTCGATACTGCTAAAACCTGCTAATGTGGAACATGTGTTGACTTAGTTCTTATAAAAATGCCCTCATATGCTTATGAATGGTTCAGGGGGACATAACACTACAATGAAGTTACACAGTTCTGACTCTAAATAGCACTTAGTACTGTGAACAGTTTGTTTTACTCTTTCTCTCTGGCTTTTCTTCACAAACGAAGATTCAGGAAGGACTCATCACTGCCAGCAATATGTACATAATGATCATGGTAACATCATCTTCAGAATAAAACCCCAGCCAATTGAAAGTTTGGGAAATTTAAATGTGTAAATTTCCAAGTAACAGGTCAAGTACAGCATGAAATCATTTTGGTATCCTGTTACCTAAGCTTGTGGGGCCTCATAGCCATTGGTGGGGTTCAGTCTAAAACATTCTGGAATGTGCCTGTTTTTCTTATTTCTTCCTTTGTGTTTTTTCCCCTAAAAATAATGCTGAAACTATTTTAAAATTGTTGAAATAATTTTAAAATGTATTTTATTGTCTGTGTGCCAATAAATTATTGAGATTATTGAACAGAGAGTGGGATAGAAATATTTTAGAAAAAATAATAAATACAGTATGCCCCGCATATCCATGGGGAACACATTCCCAGACTTGCCGTGGATACCAGAAACCATGGATAATAGCAAACCCTATTAAAATGAATGACTTCCAGCCCAATCATACTATAGATTCACACTGGCGGACCTAGAAGATGAGTAGAGAGAACACCTCCAATGCAACTCTATGATCAGTTGAAGTTCCTTCAGTGCAACTCTATGGTCAGCTGAAGCATACCATGGTGCTGTGCTGGAGGACCAAGAGAATGCCTAGAGAGACCATATTTTTTGGACACGGGTAAGTGAATCCATTGTTTCTCATCCCGTGGATATGGAACTCATGCTGTACATTTAAAAAATAAGCACATCTGTGACATTGGCCTCACCAGGGTGGCTCCACAGTTCCTTGGCTGCCTGTCACCTTGGCCTATGGTCCCCTCCCCTTAAAATCCCTTTCTGGATTTGGGTCCTGGGCCTGTAGGTGACCTTTTTGTGGACAAGTCTGGATAAAAGTGGCTTCTGTGATGGTAAGTGTGGCCACCTCTTATCCTAGGGAGAATAAAAACAGTCTAAGCTTAACAAACAAGTTCAGGCTATATATTATAACCAAACGCTAACGAATTCCTGTCTTTGGTGTCAACTATATAGTAATATTTTTAACCAACTGATGTCAGACTTTGCCTTCACTCAAGTTATACACCTAACATACTTTCACTCCTTACTGACTCTCACACCTGACTCATCCAACTGACTCTCTCAACAGTCAACTCTCAACTGATATTCTCAAAGACTTATAGAGACCTCTCTGTGCTCAGATTTGCTACCATCTGTCCTTCTAAGCATTGTTTCACCCCCATTCATCCAAGCATAACTCAGAAACATAGTTACTAGGTGATTCTTTACAACATCACTTAAAAATAGGTTAGCAGATCAGTGTGCAGAACTTTTTTGTATTTCTGAGCAGTGCAGTTAGTATGTTTAGTGCATGCACAAAATATTTGTCATGCTGAGTGTATGTAAAGGGAATGCATGCACTATATAGGTGAATAATACAGTGTTGTGAGACACCCATATCTTAAAGAAAGACAGAACAGGCAAATGGCACCAACCCTGGCATCATGGGTAAGATGCCAACTTACTCCCCAGAAGTTCTGTCTCTATCTGGTATGTCACAGCTAGGGATGGGTGGGTGGGAATTCAGCCTCAGTTTCTCATGTGTTCAATTAATATATATATATATATATTTCTGCCTGGAATTTGCTATTTGAGAATATTGGCACATTCTTCAAAATGAACAAAAACAAAATTCTCCCCAATCTGCACTGGCTATAGTCAATAGGATCAGATTTTTCCAACACTGTGAAAAGGATTGTATTGTACTTGTCTGCTACGCAAGTGTTAAAGATGAGGAGGATCTCAGAAAAAAGAGAGAATATGAGGGAGGGAGATGGTCACCCTAATTCAGAATTAACAGGGTTGAATACCAATTTGGCTAGACGTTAAGATCTTCAGGAAAAGTCCTCTTGAGAATACCATCACTTGGGGAAGCCCACTGGACAGGTCTGCAGCAGAGCGATTTTGCCTGGGTTGGTCTCGCCTCAGAGTTGCAATCAAACCACACTCTTGCTGCTTTTCAGAAGGGTGCACAAACTCAGGTCTTACAACTAGCTCTTGAATCTCTGCTAATGTTTATTGATTACTGATTTTAGTGGGTTTATTGCTTAAATTCTGTCATAGGTGGTTTTATTGTTCAGTCTGTTTTAGTAGTCATTACTTGCCTTGGGTGCTGTTTTTTGTTTTTAGTGGAAAGGCAAGATAGAATGCAAATTAATAATAATTACAACAATAACAATAAAGTATTAATAATATAATACATAGGAATTCAAACCAATATATTTAAGAGATAAATACTCAAAAGTTTCTGGGCTTGGATGATAAATCTCTCCATTTCAGTTTTCCCACAATCTGTTTTAAAAAATAAAATGTCAATCCTGAATATTAAAAAAAAAATTGTGGACTGGTAAATAGTTTGTTGCACAGGGTGGGGGGTGGGGGAAAAAACTAAAATGAAATTCTTGCCCATCCGACCCATACCTGTACCCACGTAGCCCTGCAGCCATTGTGAAACATAACTGCCTCGTGCTATGAGATTGCAGGAGGCTCCAATGTACCGTAGTTGTACTGGAGTAAAAAGTAAAATGGCACCTAGGCACTTTTATGCAATTGTATCCTCTCACTCAAGCTTTGGCAGAGGATAGGGTTACACTAATAATAGATTAAGTCTGAGCTAGCAGATTGTATTTCCACTTTTCCTCTCTGTTGAGTCAGGGAATCTTAGCTGTGATAAAGAGGAGGGGGGAAATCACTATCACACAAATTGTTGCCTTAATAAATAATGACTATGTAAAAGGCCAATTGTAAGGCAGTCCAGCAAAGTGTGAGTGATAAGACCGCGTTGCTTTCACTTAATGTGTCTGAAAGGCAGATGCTGAAAATGAGACCACGGTCATCAAGAGAAAATACAACATGCCAAGAAAGCTCTTCTTCTGATCACTTCTTGGCTTTCCCTTCCTATTCTGATGTCTTCATGGTTATATTGAATTCTTTCTCAGATTCATTGTCTATTAAGCGGCTCCACAAAACTCATGTATACTTAAATAGGCTGTATACATTTAAAATGATAATTCTGCCTACCAAGAGCTGTGGGACCACACACCTGTCTTCTGATACCTTCCCCCCATCCTTGATCTTGGGATGTGTTATATCATGATGAGAATGAAAGATGCAGCAGTTCCATTCCTCCTAGCACTGCTGGCATAACGAGAAGCCCCAGGGAATCATAAGGGGGCCCAAACACAACAGATCCCACCCATACCAGTAAGGATCTGCAAAAGAGGCTTCTCTCTCTCATGTGCCTAAAGGTTTCTCAATTTATGTCATCTAAAAATCTTGGAGAAAGCACTGTTTGGACTACAGCTCCCAAAATCACCAAAATCATCCCAAAACACACTTTCCCCAAAATGTGACATCATGATAGATTGTATGATGGACCCACAGGAGCCCCGGTGGTGCAGTGGTTAAATGCCAGTACTGCACGCCACCACGTCGCAAGTTTGATTCCAGCCGGCTCCAAGGTTCACTCAGCCTTCCATCCTTTCGTAGGTCAGTAAATTGAGTACCCAGCTTGTGGGGGGCATTAGCTAACACACATTGGAAACTGTTTAATGCAGTGTAGATGTGTAAATAGCTATTGCTTAAAACAATTTGTAAGCCGCTCTGATAGCCTTGTGGCTGAAGAGCGGGATATAAATAAATAAATTTATATATATACACACTGGGGCAGTTCCCATACTGCCAGTGTAGCATAAAAATGCAGACTTAAGACCTCGGGGATGCTAGTAACAGCTGTACCACAAGGAAGGAAAGAGTCTCTGTTCATGCTCAGAGACATCTTTCTGCCCACTCCACCTGGCCCGATCGGAGGGTAGGGTGAGCTGTTCCAACTCTTGCATGCATGATAGCATAGAATGGATTTAACCAGAAAAGATTTCAAGTTGTAAGGTGCTTTTCCACAAGAGAAGTGATTCCAAGAGTTTACAGCTCACAAAACCAATACAGTAACAATGATGCATAAAATATGTTTCCAAAGGGAAGGTTCTTTGACACTAACAAGTAGAAGGCATCAAGGAGCTATTTTGTTTTTTTCTTAATGGATCCTCCATTGTGAGGAAAAGGAATTGGTGGGGAAATAAGAGAGGGCTATAAGCAGAGGACAATGAATCTAAGCCCCCACCCCCAGTCTGTGAATGAGGCGAGGTAAGGGCATTTTAAACAAACAAACCAACCCTCATCTGGAACCATTCTTTTATTTTATTTTACTTCATTTCTATCCTATCTCTCTCCCAGCACAGGACCCAAGGTGACTTACAAAATAGGTTAAAATAAAGTACTGTACGGCTGAACACCTAATAATAAAGCAGTGTTTCTTTTTTAAAAAAACTGTAAATAAGCATTCCTTATTTAATGGTTTGATGGTTTTTAGAAGAACATTAAATAAGTCCTTGAACAAGCAGGGATCACCAGCATTGAGGCCATGATATTGAGAACACAGCTGCGCTGGGCAGGGCACGTTTCTAGGATGGAGGACCATCGCCTCCCAAAAATACTACTCTACGGTGAACTCGCCACGGGTCAGCGTAAGAGGGGCGCTCCAAAAAAGCGATACAAAGACTCCCTGAAACAACATCTCAGGCTTGGCCAAATTGATCACCAAAAGTGGTCCGCCCTGGCCTCACATCGGGAGGCATGGAGACGCAATATCCACAATGCTGCAGCCTTATTTGAGAACTCACGACGAACAAGTCTTGAAGAGAAACGACAACGCAGAAAGAATCACAACCCAAAAACATCACCCAAGGAGTCCTTCTGCTGCGCTTTTTGCAACCGGACTTGTTTATCTCGGATTGGCCTTTTTAGTCATCAGCGCGCTTGCAGAAGGCGCGGGATGAGTCCTTCCTGAATCTTAGTTTGCGAAGAAAAGCCAGAAAAAAGAAGAAATAAGCAATCCATTGAAAACAGTATTATCAATGAATACGTTGACAAAATACACACAATAACTGATTTAAAGACACATATTTGAATCCTGAATGTATTATCTTAAGAAAAGACATAAGGAAATTTCTCCATCCCCTCCTCCTCCTGAAACCCCCAAAGGAATGAGTTGGGTTTCCTGAGTATTCAGGGGTAGAGAAGAAGACAGTTATCTTTCTTTCGAAATTACTTATTAATTTTTCGTTCTACCCCCTCAATGTCCCCCATGCTTCATGGCACATTGTAGAGGAGGACTCCAAATAACCCCCAGAAGACCTGGGGAGCACATCAAGCTGTAGACAGGAGGAGAGGAATGCCACCTTTCTAGATACCAACTGAAGTCTCAGCAAATGGCTGTAATTCTCCAGGTAAGGAGACAAACCTCAGGATGAGCAGCCCTTGAGAAGAAAGTTTGCATTTTGTATACTTTCAGGCCTGTGTGCTTGTCTCCATTCATTCCAAGCTTGTGCCATCATTCTCTGGCTTGTCTCCATTCATTCCAAGCTGGTGCCATCATCCATTGCTAAACTACCCCCTGGTTCTGGATTGCAGACATTAGCTCTTATACTCCCCTACAGGGGTTCACAGCATATAAACCCCAGACACACTCCTACCCAACCATTCTCTGAAGATGCCAGCCACAGATGCAGGCGAAACGTCAGAAAGAAACTATTCCAGAACACAGCTCACAGCCCGGAAAAAAAAAACAAGGGAAATCTATTAGCTCTTAACTTTCGTACATGAGGAAGCCATATTGATTTTTCCCAGCATTGTTCTACCAGGTTGTAACACAGAACCATACATTTTTGATACATAAATTGTTATCGGTGTCAGCTGTACTAGCAAGATAAGACTTTGTGACAGAAGTCCAGGAGCCCTTTCACATGATTATACCACTTTGATCCCACTTTAACTACCATAGCAACATCCTATGGAATCCTAGGATTTGTACTTTAGGGAGAGTTATTTGGAATTCCCAGCCAGAGAGTAATACTGCCTCACCAAAGTACAGAGTCCAGGATTCCATCTGTGGATATGGGGGGGGGGAATCAACCTGTATAAGGATGTAGTGTGAAAGGGCCACAGGATTCCACTCAGGAGAGTAAGCAAGAGAGTCTCCAAACACAGGACTCAATTAACCACTAGAAGTAATGCTATTTCCAAATAAAGAAAGGGTCCCATTAAACAATTAAGTCCAAATTTTAAAAGTATCTAACAATAATCAGCTTTTATTTTTTAAAAATTACCTGAATTAGGTGAGCCTTCTTCAGCTCATCACCCTGCAGATGTGTTGGTCTCTAATTCTCATGGTGAATGGCAATGTCAGCTGTGGATGATGGAGATTGTAGTTTAACACATCTGGAGGACTCTGAAGTAAGGGAACCTGGTCATGGCCCCTCCAAGCAACAAGAAGCCACATTAGAAAGAGATGGGGGGGGCAGCCCAGGCTAACCCAGCTACATGTGATGAGCACAGGTGAATTTCTTCTCCTTGCAACTAAGATAGTCTGGACAGGTATTCTCCTTACACAGACAGGTCCTGGATCATTTTGAGTTTTCATAAGCAGGGAGTTTTAAAGTCTCCACAGGGCTGCCTTTCACAGTCTTACACCTATCAAGACAAAGGAGATGGTTAACAAGAACTCTTGCCGCTAAGCTTCCCCCACCATCACCTCCTCCCTATTTTTAAGACCTTCACAAACCAGCTCAATCTGCTCTCATAGGCTCCTTGCTGATATGTCTCACTTTATTGGTGAGTTTGGCCTTGGGTGTCTCTGCTGTTTGATCAATATTGCAGGGGGTCAGTGATATTTTCTCCCTTTTAGTGTCTTGCTGCCTTTAACTTTGTCACCTGATGAACAGCACTACCCCTGGAACGCTTATCTTGTATTGATTTTCTCAGCTCTCCTTCTGCATTTCTAGCTGTCCCGCCATTTCCTTTCCTGTCACCGGATGCCCATTTAATGTTAACTTATCCCCTTCTACACAAACTCCTTGCTCTTAGAGGGATTTCCCTCCCCACCACCAACAGCACCACAACAGCAGATTGCCAAACACACACACACACACAAATTTCCTCCCTTTGAAGGGGAGTTGGGGAGGGGAGGCACTGACTCATTCATATACCTCAACCATTTATTGTCTGTCAGAAGTACTTGTGCTTTTCTCCTTGTCTCCATCATGATCACTGCAATTTCAGGAGAGAAAGAGTGCTGTAAATTGAGGTTTCTCTTCCAGATCTTTGTCAATCCACCCTTAGGGAAACCACAGCTGGGCTCTGTAGGGATCTAAGAGCTGGTATGGTGGAGCAGATGAAGTCTATGCCTGGGATGGGCAACTACAGCCTCTGACTGTCCCAAAGTGCCCGTGAACTGGACCAGCCATTTACTTTTAAACAGGTTATAGCCCATCCCCAATGTACTTTTGTACATTTCTTTTTAAAGAACAATTTTCCAAACCAGAAGTGGACTTCTGACCTGTTATAATTTGGTTTGGCTTTTCATTTTGGGGCAGCCCACATGGCCTCTCCTGGGGGGGGGTGCCAAGATCAGAAAATTGGCCCCTGTACCACCTGAAGTTGCCCACCTTCTGTCCTCAATGGAAGTAATTGAATAGCCTCAGAGCCATGTTTAGAGAGGATCTGCTTCTTAGTGCAGATCCTTGTGACAAAACCTAATTCCCCAGCAAGCCCAGAGCAACACTACATATGACACTCTGTGTGTGTGTGTGTGTGTGTGTGTGTGTGTAGTTGGGTCTAGCTACCTTTTTAATTATTCACATTGTCTACTACATAGTATTGCTCTCGTGCACTGTGATAACTTTGAGTGGGTCTCAATTCAGATAGCAGGATCTAGAATAAGAAAAGAAAAGAATTAGAAGAGACTGAAGGACAGGCCTTAAAGGTGAACTTTTCTATAGCACATGGGTCTTGCTAACTGCCGAAGAAGCCCAGATGCTGGCACTGGGTCTGTTCCCCCACATCCTCTTCTGCAACTGGATTTCCAGATTAGGAATGGAAAGAATATTTGGAAATATTTCCAAAAAAAAAATGGTCAAAAATGTATTTTTTGAGTGTTGTGAAACCCTGACAAGAAGAATCCCAGACTGATGGGAATCTTCATGGTTTGGGACTTAATTCTATGCAAAATTTGCACATGATAGTCTTGCACATAAGACAGCATTTTCTGCACAGGAGAGATTTCTTGTGCAGAAAATAATATTTTTAGGCAGAAATACTCAATTTTTTTGTCCCAAAATGCTGTTTCTTGTGCAAATAATGGTGTCAGCAGGGACTTATTCTGTGCCAAGTTCACACATGGTTGATATACACAGAAAACGTTTTTTGTGCAGGAAACAGCTTTTTATTTTCTGTACAGAAAATGCTGCTTCCTGCACAGAAACAGCTGTTTTCTGTGCTTATCAGCCAGATGCAAATGTTGTGCAGAATAAATCCCAAACTATGATGGGGTCCGGAAACTGCATGACTTTCTCAAAGTAGTTTTCAAAGACTTTCTTGCAGTGGAAGTATAGCCTGCAGGCCTCATACAAGATCCAAGCGTACCCCTCCATCTCCTGTGGGCCCCTTCAAACTCAGGAGAAAAGTGGCAAACTCTTCATTGGTATCCTTGGAATGCAGAACATTCCCTTTAAAGGTTATTTCTGCAGTGGGCTGTTTCAAACTCCAAATTTATACATTAAAAACTCGAAGTAACTATCAAATTACTTCCCGTTTCTAAAAAAGACCTTTTCAAATTTATTTAGTTAGGAGTTGTCTAACTGGCAAAAATACTCCTCACAGAATGCGAGGAGAATATGATCTGTCCTAATGGAACCCTGCATCAATTCACTGTATTGTGAAGGAGGGGAGTCCCAAAGCACCATATGCGCCATGGGAAAAGCCTTCATGGCATTTCCCATATTTTTTGAAAAACAGCAAGGGGGATGCACATTCCTCTCATTGGGACAAGCAACCAAATTGATTTGCTTTCCCAATATGAGCAGATGATTGGTCAGACATGCGCAAGGGCGGAGCTTGCTAACAAGGCAAATGCCTAGAGCACCATGTTGTAATCTTGCCTTAGCAAATGAATGCTAAGGTGAATCATAGAATCATAGAATCATAGAATTGGAAGAGATAAAACACTTATTTTTGTTTGCTTTTTTGTTAAAGTGAAAAGGCACCCTTTCGCACCTTGGATATGTTTTTTAAAAAAAAAAAAATACTGTCCAGTGGCAGCAAATTGAGGTAAGTAAAAATGTGAGTAATTCACTCATGGCTGCCATCTTGATTCGTAGGCATGCCCATTTGTACAGTAATAATAATAATACTTAGTTATTTATTACCAGCCTCTCTCCTCAGTTTTCAAAAAAACCTGTTAAGACAAATAGCAGCTGCTGTGAATTGCCATTACTGCGGAGCAATCCACATTTTTTGCCTCGTATAGACAAGCCATTATTTACTTATTTTTATTGTTCTTTAATTCATTTATTTCCTGCCTTTCTCCTGACATAGGACCCATGGCAGCTTACAGCAAGGCTAAAACAAGATAAAGCTAAAAACCTGATGATAAAACACAATCAAGCAAGATATCTCATAATAAAATGTCATGAATTGTTAAAGGTGTAAAATCCATTTTGTGGCCTAAAGTAGGACCGGGAGGGGGGGGGTTAACATACATTTATATGGCAAATCATGCTCACTCCCAAGATTTCTGTGGCTACAATTTGCCATTTTTGAACTTGTTTTCAGGCAGAATGGAGGGTTGTCCACTAAGGTCTGAAGAAGGCAAAAATGCCCCTCTGATTTTGCCACTCCATGTTAGAGGAACATCTCAGTTGCCAAAAACAGACTGGAGACCAGCCGACAACTTCACTTTTTCATACATATACACAGCTGAATCCAGAGTAAGTTAATTGTGCTTTAGTCAATGAGACAAGTTAGTAATGACTAATTGAAATTGCACTGATCTCAATGAGACTAATCCCCATCTAACTTTGTCCGAGTCCAATATATATAAATCATCCAACAGCAGCAATTGTCTAGCAGAATACAAGTGAACTATAAGAGAATATTGATAAAAGCAGTTTGAACTAATTCACATACATTGCTTTAGTTCTCCTTACATCAGCCCTATAATGTCAGTATTTTGTAGCAGTACTGTAGTGGTATTTCTATATTGTACACATGAGACTGAGACTGAGAGACAGTGGCTTGCCTAATCTGTTCATGACAGTTCTGTTTAATTAGTTCATGACAGAGGGAAAACTTCTATACAACATGTTCTCATGCACAACTCACTCTTGTTGCCACTGTGTTACAACAGAGAAGTTACTGAAGTTAGCCAAGTCCCAGCCTAGAAATGATCTCTGAAATCTCAGTGATGCTTGCCTTTCGTGAAGAAAAGGCAAGCATTAGACATTCATTTCTCCTCCATTTCCTTTTAAAGACTTACTGGCCGACTACCTACCAACTGAACTCCTAAGCTTGTGATAGGGAATATATGGCCATTTGCATGTTTTGGACTTCAGCTCCTAGAATCTTTAGGCAGCATAGTGAAAGCTACAGGATTTGGGAGGTGTAGTCCAAAACATCTGGAAAGCCAGACGTCTCTCAGTCTGGTCTTAAAACTCAGAACTGAAGACAGAAGACCTGTGGAACAAAAGCTTCGGTAGCTCTTTGTTCTCTGTAGATGCTGGAGCCTCTTTAATTTTCGTCACTGCTATCAACAGAAATATTGTTCTTGGGGCCTTTTACCCTACACAGTAATACCACCATATTCCATTTTATCTGTCATGGTTGGATCCTAATGGGATCCTGGGATTTGCAGTTTAGGGAGGGGTATTTAGGATTCTCAGCCAGAGGGCTCTAGTGCCACTGAAAACTACAAACCCTGAGATTCCATATGATGCAGTCGTGGCAGTTAAAGGGGAATCATGGTGCTGCGGTAGTATAATGTGAAAGTGCTCCAGGAGTGTGGCTTCAAGGGATGAGCTTCTATACCCCAATATGGGCAGGTGCAGATTCAGTGAAACTGAGGGCATTGTGTGACTGTTGTTTTTGTGTGCCTTCAAGTTATTTCCACCTTACGGTGACAATAAAGCAAACCTCTCATGGGGTTTTCTTGGCAAAATTGGTTCAGAATGGGTTTGCTGTTGCCTTTCTCTGAGGCTGAGAGAGTGTGACTTGCCCAAGGTCACCCAGTGGGTTTCCATGGCTCATCCGGGATTTGAACCAGGTCTCCCGGGTCCTAGTTCAACACTCAAACTACTATGCCACACTGGCTTGTGAGCATTTTGTGAAATTATTTCATAAAAGAATCCTGAGCACTGTCATTTTTTTCTGATATGGGGTTGTCTATATGGTGGAAATACTCCTCGTAGAATGTGAGAAGAACACCTTTTGTCCCAACAGGATAGCTGCAGTGATTCATCTTATTTGGAAGAAGGGGGACCAAAAACTCCAGAAATTATGTGGGAAAAGCCTTTGCAGCTTTTCCTGGATTTTTTAAAGTAATGTGTGGGAATGTTCATAAGCGCTCATTAGGACAACTGATTCACATTGCTGCACATTCTCAGAGAGGGTGAAACTGGAGACTGGATTGGTCGGACATGTGTAGGGGATAGGCTTGTCAGCAAGAAAGCCATCCAAAGCACCATTTTCGATTTTTGCATTAGTGATTGTGTGCTTTTTTGCTGCACTGAGATGCCCAAATAATTTTTTAAGCAGAAGGTCACACTAGCACACCTTTGGTTTAAAGTTTAAAAAAAAAACACCCCGTGGAGCAGCGGCAACGTTTGAAGAATAACAGCACACTAATTTACTTGATTTGCAGTCATGTGCACTTCAAATGAGGATTGCTTCTCATACTATCATTTTTGCCAAATGACCATGGAGACAAAAGAACGCTGTGGCAAATTTGCAATAATGCGCATTACTCTCATCTAGACAAGCCCTATTATGTGTTTTTAATAAAACTGTTTTTAAACTTTTGTATTGTACATTTTAACTAAACTCTTATTTTTAAATTTTGTAAGTTGACCTTGGGCCCCTTGGCAGGAGAAAGGGAGGATATAAATTCAATAAATGATAAATAATACATTTAGAATCATAGAATCATAGAATTGGAAGAGACCACAAGGGCCATCCAGTCCAACCCCCTGCCATGCAGGAATAAGCAATCAAAGCATTCCCAACAGATGGCCATCCAGCCTCTGTTTAAAAACCTCCAAAGAAGGAGACTCCACCACACTCCAAGGCAGTGCATTCCACTGCCAAACAGCTCTTACTGTAAGAAAGTTCTTCCTAATGTTCCAGTGGAATCTCTTTTCCTTTAGTCTGAACCCACTGATCCACGTCCTAGTCTCTGGAGCTGCAGAAAACAAACTCACTCCATCCTCAGTATGACATCCCTTCAAATATTTAAACATGGCTATCATGTCCCCTCTTAACCTTCTCTTCCCCAGGTTAAACATACCCAGCTTCCTAAGCCGCTCCTCATAGGGGAGGTCACCTCCTCTGGACACGTTCCAGCTTGTCCATTTGTATAATAATTTGTATAAGAAGAATGCAAGAGCCATGTTAGAACAGAAGAAAGACTTATCCAACTTTCTGTTTGTTATAGCCAACTAGATGACATCCTCTGAGGCTGAGACAGCATACCTTGCTCAACGTCCCCCAGTAGGTTTCTATGGCCAAGTGGGAATTCAGACCCAGGTCTCCAGAGTCATAGTCCAAAGCTTAAACCGCTACACTACACTGACTCTTCAGGTATGCTGCCCTAGCATTTAATGGAGGATGCTGCATTGGCAAGGCTTATTGGCTTTTTACATGGAGTGGGAGGCCATGCCCTTCATCTCAGACAGTAAAATGCCTTAGACTATATCCGATATGCAAGCATATCATGTAAGCAAGGCCTCAGATAGGCAGAAATTGATGTTATTCAGTTAGCTAAAGAAAAAATGCATAAGAGAACCAGTATGGTAGAGTGAATAGACACAGAGCTGAAAGATATTGTTCAGATCCCCACCTTCAGAAGCAAAGCTCACTCGGTGATTGTGGGGCCAATCATGACTTCCTCATCTAACCCACCTCATAGGCATGTTGTGCATGTTTGATGGGATGAGGCACGAGGCTCTTTGGAGGAGGGAGATAATAAATTAAACTGATATGTGTCTTGTGTTAAATTTTGCTATTTATTCAGCCTAAGCTATTCTGATGAGCATTCTTCTTTGAAATACACTAATGCATTGCCTGTAATTAGATTTATATATTTTGGAATGCATGATGTTTCTTTTATTTACAAAGGATATGTTTACTTTTTTAACTTTTAAAAATGTTTTTTAAAAGTATATATATATTAAAATAACAGTAGCATGACATTTCCATAGAGTGCAACATATTCTGAGCACAGATTTGCATTTTGCAATCCACTTTTACTTGGTTTTTATCTCCCTCCCCCATCCATGAAATGCAATTATTGCAAAATCTCTGCTTTGGACCACAACTCCATAGCTGAACTGTGCTGTTAAAAGTGATGATTTAACATACACCGTCTCTTTTATTCATCTAACAAGTTTATTCCTTTGTCAGGTACTGCCTCATATCAAAGGATTTTACCGAGGTGGGCACACAGGGAATTTATTGCTCTAACAGGTTTATTCTCGCAACCTTTATTCATTTATGCAGACTCCCTTCCATTTGGCAACTCTGTGCATAAATGGGCAAAAGGAGGGAAGACCATAAGGCCACAGTGCCCCCTCGTGGTCAAGAGCAGCACCTGGCAACCTGAACATTAATCATAGCAGCAGGAGTGTAAAATTCAATTTTACCTCTCCATTCATTCTGAGATGAGTTGAAGGCCGGCCTTGTACATATAAACCGCACTTTACTTCATCAGAGCTCTGGTAACAAATGGTGTGTCTTCTTCAGGGAGTTTAACCATCAAAAAACAGCACACCATTTAATTCCCCTCGTGCCTAGGGTCAGAGCAGGAGCTCTTGGCATCAGCAAATGCTTCGGTCCTCAGCTGCGCAGTAAACTATGTTTTAGAGATTGTTCCTCAATATAAAATGATCAGCCCATTTATCTGCTAAAGGAGCCCATCTCTTTGTTCAGCCTCCCAATATTTTTTTCCACTGACCCGATCTGGACAATAAACCAGAGCCGTCTTAAGATATTCACTATTCAATTTGTTACTTGAGTGCCTCCGAGCTCAGCTGTCTCTGTCAGCAACCCAACTTCCAATTTTCTTTTGCCCAGCTTGCTTGGGCTCTCACTTGGCAGAGACTGAGAGGACTGGTGCAATCTATACCCAAAGGGTGAGATGTAAAGACCAGAGATCTCATAAGAGCCTAGAACTTCCAGGCAACAAACAAACTTCAGCAGATCTGTGAACAACCTGGCCTTTAACATTAGCTCTGAGCCAAAAGAAAAAAAATTTCAAGGAAAATCAGCTCCGGAATGGGGTGAATGTTTAAAATGTGTTGGGAGAGGAATTGGAGATTTTCCCCAAGTCCTCCTTTTACCTTAGGCAGGAGCAAAGGCCAACAACAACTCATTTTATTTCTTTTTGAAAACTTCCTTTTGCTACCTGGAGCAGCACTGGAGCACTTCCCAATTACTAGCTGCCATTTTATTACACCTAGTAGCCCTAGAATGACAGCTCATAATTCTGAGGGTGCTTGTATGGGGAAAGGCACTTCACCAATGAAGCATATTAAAAGTTGCTCCAACTGTCAATCCAAAGGAATGCCTACTTGCAGTAATAGAAGGAATTTTGAATTGTCATGTTCTTTGTAGACATGAAAATGTGCTGGTCTGTGTGTGTCCTGCAGGGTGGGGGAAGGTATTCAGGTTGGAAGTAATGACTTTGGGTTCCTCATAACATCTAATATGAGGAGTCAGAAGCCAGGCCAACACTACTATTGTATCAGTGCAAACTCAGCCACCCATTTGGGCAACCATGAGGCAAGAAATATTAGGAGCAGAATCTTTTGGCCTAATGCCTACTAAGCTGTGTCTTGGCTGCAACAGAAGTTGATGCAAGTTGCTTTAAAATTTAACTAATAATAAAATAATAATAATTTCTTTTACCCCGCCCCTCTGTTAAAAACAATTGGGGCAGCTTACAAGAGTTAAAATACAACAATACAGACTCTGGGACCTGCCAGAGAGGAAGGACTGGAACCACTGGAGCACATGTGATGTACTGAGAACACACGCTCACATTCACTCAATAGAAATTCTTTATTGGTAAGGAAACATGTGTCAGGAACATGAAACAAAGCCAAGACTGAACACAGCCAGCACAAATCTCCAGATAAACCCCCACAGTGTGAGAATGGTGTGTAGGGGGGGAGGAACAGCCTGGCCTGCACCTGGAGAATTGACCTTGAGCCGCGGCGGAGAGCAGCGTTCCCAGGCCAACAAGGTGGGCTGGCCCATCTCCAAAACTCCAGGGGCCTAGGCAAGGGAAACAGGCCAGAGGCAGCCTCATGTCAGGTCCTCCATGAATTCCACTCTCAAACCCAGAATTCAGGGATGAGCCTGACAGCGCAGTGCCTCTGATTCCCAACCCACTCAGGCAATCCAAGAGGATGCTATGATCTATCGTATCGAAAGCTGATGAGAGGTCTAGAAGCACCAACAGGGTCACACTACCCCTGTTGATGCTTAGACGCAGGTCGTTGGTCAAGGCAACCATGGTGGTCTCAGCTCCAAATCCCATCCTAAAGCCAGTTTGAAATGGGTCTAGATAATCGGTTTCATCCAAGACCACTTGGAGTTGAAGAGCAACTGCCCTCTTGATCACTTTACTCAAGAATGGTAACATAGAAACTGGCCTATAGTTGTTCATGTCCAGGGGGTCCAGGGAAGTTTTTTTCAGGAGCAGCCTAACTGCCGCTTCCTTTAAACAGGATAGAACACACCCTTCCCTGAGGGATGCATTGATGATGTCCTTAAGGAACACCATCAAGGCACACACCCCCTTGGACCAAATCCCATGAGACTTGCTTTACTCCATTCTCAAAGTGGACCTGCAGGCAAACTATCTCCTCATGGTAGATTAAAGATGGGTGAGAAATTCCTTTCATTCACATTTCAATATGAACTTTCATAATTTCCACATTTTGGATTCAATACATGAATCAGAATGCAGTAGTCATTCAAAATTTGCACTTACCCAAATTTTGCAATAGACTTTTTAAAAAAAAAAACTAGCTATACCCGGTGTAACATACACTGTTTCCCCCTGTGTGCTACACCCCCCACGATACACATGCCACACCCCCATGCTGCCTTCCCTGTGCTCGTGCCACCCTCCCCGCACTTGCACTGCCCTCCCCACAACCCATGCCACCCTGTGCTGCCCTTCCCACTCACACGCCCTCCCTGCACCCTGTGCCACCCTGTGCTGCCCTCCCTGCATTCGCACCGCTCTCCCCGCACCGCCCTGTGCCGCCTTGCCTGGACTCGCACCATCATCCCCACAACCCATGCCACCCTCCCTGCACTCGCACCGCCCTCTGTGCCGCCCTGTGCTGCCCTCCCTGCATTCGCACTGCCCTCCCCACCCGGTGCCACCCTGCCCGCACCATCCTCCCCGCACCCTGTGCCACCCTCCCCACTCATGCTGCCTTCCCTGCACCCATGCTACCCTGTCCCACCATCCCCACTCGCACCTCCCTCCCCATACCCCATACCACCATGTGCCACCCTCCCGGCACTCGCTCTGCCCTCCCTGTGCCACCCTGCCTGCACTCACACTGCCCTCCCTGTCCCCTGTGCCACCCTCCCCACACTCGCGCCACCCTCCCCACATCCCATGCCGCCATGTGCTGCCCTCCCTGCACTCGCTTCTCCCTCCCCGCACCCTATGCTTCCCTCCCTGTGCCCTGTGCCACCCTCCCTGCACTCATGCCAACCTCTCTGCACCCCGTACATGTTGCACACACACACACACACACACACACACACACCATGCCATATCCCTCCATGCTACTCACACCCCCTCTGCCTCTGCCATGTTTAGAAAGGAGTGAAACTTCCACATGGTCCTGCTCCCAGTGTGCTGATTGGCTGCCCAACAGAGCTTTGATTGGTTGGTCAGTTTCCTAAGCAGCCAATCAGCACACTGGAAACAGCAACATACCTAAGAGCAATATGTGTGTGTGTGTGTGTGTGTGCATAAAATTTGTGTATTGAGGAAAATAACATGCAGCCTGTTAGGAAAACTGCTTGCAAGTATATATTAGACAAAACTGTATACAAAAATATATGTTTTATTTAAAAAACAAACTACATACACATTTTCATGCAAACTTTAAAAAAATTACCTAAGTTGGGGACAAAAAATTGCCTATTAGAAATGTAAAGACAGTGAAAGTGACATATTGGTCCACCCCTATGAAAAAGTGCAACCAAAGTGAAACTTTACAACACTTGGGGTTATTTGTGTAAGTGTGAGACCTGTCAAATTCACCTGTCAAATTATAGGGTTTTTTAGGCAGACTTAAGACAAACAGACCAAAGGAGATATATATAAAATTATGCATGGGACAGAAAGAGTAGATAAGGAGGTGCTCTTTCCCCCCCTCTCATGATACTAGAATTCAAGGTCATTCACAGAAGCTAAATAGTGGGAGATTTCAGATGAATGCAAGCAGTACCTCATATAGTGCATACTGTGAAATTAAGCCTTTCAGCTTAGATGTCTTTTTAAAAAGTTTAGGTAAATTCATGTAGAGGTGGGACCCATTATTGCCTACTAGTCAAGATATCCATATATTACATTCAGCATCAGCAACAGTAGGTTATCTTATAATACTCCCTTGGAAATATTAGATGAAGGATACATTTGGACTTACAGAATCATAGAGTTGGAAGAGGCCTCAAGGACCATCCAGACCAACCCCCTCCCATACAGGAATACATAATCAAATCATTCCCAACATATGGCAATCCAGCCTGTTTAAAAACCTCCAAAGAAGGAGACTCCACCACACTACCAAGCAGTGTATTCCACTTCCAAACAGCTCTTACTGTCAGGAAGGTCTTCCTAATGTTTAGGTGGAATCTCTTTTCCTGTAGTTTGAACCCACTGCTCCGTGTCCTAGTCTCCAGAGCAGCAGAGAACAAGCTTGCTCCATTTTCAATAAGACATCCCTTCAAATATTTAAACATGGCTATCATGTCCCCTCTCAACCTTCTCTTCCTGAGACTAACCATGCCCAGCTCCCTAAGCCACTCCTTGTAGGGCATGGCGTCCAGACCTCCCACCATCCTGATTGCCCTCCTCTGGACACGTTCCAGCTTCTCAATATTCTTCTTGAATCGTGGTGCCCAGAACTGGACAGTTTTCCAGGTGAGGTCTGACCAAAGCAGAATACAGTGGCACTATTACTTCCCTTGATCTAGATATGTGGTAATGCAGCCCAGAATCGCATTGGCTTTTTTAGCTGCTGCATCATACTGCTGACTCATGTTCAGCTTGTGGCCCGCTAAGACTCCTAGATCCATTTTGCATGTACTACCATCAATGTCCTACTAGCAGTTAAGCCATATGCAACTGGTTGTCCATTATGTAAATGGAATATTGGACATCTTTGGTCTGATCTAATACAGGTCTTATGTTCTCATTGACTTGAACCTACTTGGATGACTTTAACCTATTTGGATGCCACCACTTAAGTTTCTAAATTCTTCATACAAAAATAAGCTCAAACTATGTTTAACTTACATACCCTTTTCCAGCATGTTCCCTATCATCATTCCCCCTCTTCAGTTTTCTCATTTTTAACACTTACAGATCCTCAGAATTTTGGGGGAGCACCAAGCATGCTTAAATGTTGATATCTAAGAGTTAAAGCTGATCTTAAATCATGGTGTTACCAGAACAACACATAAATATCATGACTGTATCTTTTTCTTGCATAGCAACTTACGTTCAGTTCTTTTTCTATTCACAATTCTTCTTTCACCTCCTTCCCCTCCCCTCATGCCTCAAAGTGTTAATTAGTAAGTATAATTTCCAAGGAAAGAGCAACTTTCCCAGTTTTTTTAAACTAGTTCCTCCCTTATACTCATATTCCCAACACCATTTAACTCTCAAATACATCTCCTCTCTTTTTCCCCTCAAGCTATTCAGACTAAACGGCTAGTTAACAGTACCTTGTCTGGTCCACTGTTTTATACTGCTTCAGCTTGTATTAGCTTTTCAGATCTGCTGGAAAGCCTCACTTTATGCTGCAGATTTGACAGTAACTTCATGGTATCAGGCGAGAAGCCCATGCCTCCTGGCTTGTGTCTTGCTGCCTGGCTAAGAACCCTCCTATAAAACTAATAGTGCCTTCTAAGCTTGACAATATGAAAATGTCAGCAAATCTGATTAATTCTTATAAATGTTGGAGCTACTTGGGACACATTTCCCAAGTGTGTTCTGAAATCTCTTGTTCCCTTTGTTATCACCAGGGTATCCATTCACACCAGGTATTCACATGAGGGCTTGGAAATAATGAGTTATGTTACTCGTAAGGAGTTGTTTCTTCTTGGTAATTTTTCTTGGCAAAAAGTAACACAAGTGGAAACAAAGTTGCTCTACGAGTCAATGCAATAAGTAACATATTCTACTTTGTTTGGGGCAATTTTAGAGGCATGTTCACAAGACCTTTATGCTTATCAATCCTGATTTTTTTAAAAGGAGCCAAAAAAAGTAACATGCAAACTATTAATACAGTGAATTAGTTTTTAAACTTTGTAACAAGTAACATTACTATATTACTTTCAAACACTACGGCCTCCCACAGATGGATAAAGAAAACACTGGAAACCCCAGGATTTGTACCTGTGCTTTCTGATTTTATTATGGAGATCCACATGACACTTACTTCATCCCAAACTATTTCCTGGGAGCTCCCAGCATTACCAAGGATTTTTCATTCCTATAGGTCAGTTTAAATTAACCCAACATTTTCTGAAATAAAACACATCTATATTTGCCTTGTGTGTTTCTACATTCTTGGAACTAGCTAAGAAGTCTTCTAATCATCAATACCATAATTTGGAATGGCCTGTTTAATAGAATGAAAAACCTGAAGTGTTTTTCAGTTGCTGTAAACTCTCAGCCCCAGTACCTATCCTACACTAATAGCTATCTCCTAAAACTATTTTGCTGGTTTCTTGGTTTTGCTGGTTTGTTGTTTAAGGACACATCTATGACATATGACACTTATACAGATTGTTGAAAAAACCACCCTCCCCCCATTCAGAAGTGAACAGTTCCAATTGATCCAAAACTCTATGTCTTTCCTTCTGATGTTTTACAGGTTTAATTTAAAAAAAAACCCACTAGGGTCACTTCTTTTCTATAATTTTCACAACAAATGTTTCCTTCACCATGAGTACCAACTCCCCTCCCCAATTATGATAAACATGTTGTTGTTGTTGTTGTTGTTGTTCTTGTGTGCTTATATATATTTAAGTATATATCTTAAGTATATATATATTTAAACATCTAAGTTTTACAATCTAAAAAAACATACAAGGGGAAAATCATAAACAAAAACATGCTAACAAAAAATACTAAACGACAATCCCACCTACCCTTAATATAGCCCCTCCCTTCTAAATTATAAAACTATTCCTTACCCCACACTACAAAAAACATAAGTTTCTAACATGGTAAACTTAAGGTGAAACTATCACAGTTTTTTTGTGGCAAGAGTTGTTCAAAGGCGGTTTACCTTTCATCCTCTACATCAATGTGTGTATTTCAATCCAATCTTTTTTTTACTTTTTCAGATTTCCACCACACATGATAAAATGTCCCTTCATGTTGTTCACATTTCCAACATACATTAGACACACCTTTATACATTCTGGATACTTTCTCTGGGGACATATACCATTGATACACACACACACACACACACACATACATATATATATTTAAGATCATAACATAATGTAACTTTCAATCCCTTTGACTTCCCACTGATCCATCTGCATATTATAACTAAAATTCTTAGCCCATTTTATCATATAACTTCTGACTCCTTTTTCTAACATTTCAAGTTTCAACAAAAGTTTATACATTTTATCAATTGCATGTTCATAATATGTACACAATAGCATTTTAAATTCTGACTTTTTGTTCAAAACCATAGGTCTTTTTATCCACTTAAAATCTTTCTGATAATTGTACATAAGAGAAGCATTGAAAACTGCATCCCTCTGGTACTAACTACTCTATTGGAGTTAATTTTATATTCCCCTTGGTAAATCTCCAGGTCTTGATACGTTAACCACCTTTCTTTAGCTGTTTTTTTTTCTCTTCAAAAGAAAGCTTCTTGTTCTGAGACCCGTACAGGCATTCTTAGATGTTCTTCCATATCCACGGATTTGGTATCCATGGATTTAAATATTCACAGCTTGAAAATATTCTTTAAAAAATAATAATCCAAAAAGCAAAGCTTGATTTTGACATCTTATATCAGGGACACCATTTTGCTATGCCATTGCATATAATGGGACTTGAGTATTCACGGATTTTGGTATCCACAGTGGGTCCTGGAAACAAACCCCAGCGAATATGAAGGGACAACTGTATATCTATTCCAGACTCTCAATAAAGCAGTTCTCACAAAATGATTATATTAACTTTATCATACCATAAATATCCACACCATCCAAACCTCAGATCATGCCCTTCCAACTCTAATAGCCTTTTGTTTTTCAGTGTCACCCATTCTTTTATCCAAATCAAAAAGCAGGCTGTGAAATACAGTTTCAAATCAGGTAAACCCAGCCCTCCTCTTTCCTTTGGATCATATAATACTTTATATTTAACTTGTGTTTTTTCCCTTCCCATACAAACTTTGATCTATCTTTTTGCCATTGCTTAAAATGTACATCAATTGTCAGTTATTCATTAGGTAAAAAAAAAAAAAAATTGGTAAAGTACCTTGTAAAATGTTAATGTTTTTCTCAGAAGCTCTGTCTTTAAGGGGGGGAACCACCCCATTCCAATCTCCCATTAAGACACCAATTTTCATACAAAAGTCCCAGAGCCTTTCCATAAGTCCCTTATAAAATGCCGCATTACCTTCATTTGGGCAGTAAATCCGCGCTACCAAAGTCTTACCCCACTTCATGTTAGTCTCCACCCCAACATATCTACCATATTCATCAGTCAATATCAATTCTAGACATAGATGAGGGTTTATATATAAAACTATTCCATTTTTAAAATCATGCTATGATAAATTCTTCATTTATAGGTCAAATATTTTGTATCCTTTTTTCTAATATCTGTTTCTTGTAGACAAATTACATCCTGTTTAATTTTTTTTTTCAAATATACTTTTTCTCTTTTGTGGGGCATTTTCCCCATTGATATTCCACATTAGACATTTGTAATCTATAATTAAGCATTTAGTTCAGAAGAATCCATACCTGCATCACCCAGTGTAGAAAGATTTTCCACTTCCTGTTGTGTCTGTTGTAGTTCTACTCTAGTTTCATCTGCCATTTCTGTTTGTATTTCATCCATGTCACCTTTGAATTTTTGCAAAAAAATCTTGCTATCTGTACAGAATTCAATCAAAACTGTCATGATAAGTCCCTGATGGTGCCTACTCCTGCCATTTTCAGTTTATTTTTCTGTAACCTTGATACTCTTTGTGTTTTGTTTTTTGGTACTTGCTAACGAGTGTTCTTTGCCAACTGTGGAGGGAGGTGGTAACGGTATTGGCTGGTTTAGGAAAAGATAAGAATGCAGCTGCAAAATTGGTCTGGGAAAGGAAGCTAACCAGGGTAAAGGAATGTCATATCAGGGGATGATAGTTCGACAATGGTATTGGAACATACCAGATTTTATGGATACTAATATGCTTTTAATATAGTTTGTAGCCCTTAAGTTTCAATTCTCATTAACAACGTTGCATGATATGCTTCTTGAATTTCTGTGCCAATAATGTTTTTTGATCACTCTGAAACTGTTGGTCACTGTGTCTGGGAATGCATGTATATGACAGAAACCTTTGCTTGAAAGTAAAAATCACTCTTTCCAGCTTATTCCATCTAAATGAAATCCTTTTCTGTTTAAGTTTATCTGTCAGGAAGAAGTATTCTTCTCTCTTTTGCAATATCCTAATAGGAATTTTCTTAAGCACTGTAACATCCATGTTGTCAATCTTCAGTCTGGGCTTAAAATGCTGCAGTAGGATTGGTCTCCAGTCATTTTCCTAACGAAGTGGACATGTACATCCCTTGTGACATTTCTTAATCTTGAAAACCATGTGTTAATCTTGTAGACTTCAGGAATCTCTAGTTTCATCTCATCTTTGTCTCTTTTCAAAAATCTTGCTAAAGATTTAACACCTGTTCTCTAATGTCTTCTCCAGGATCCTCCAAAATTGTTCTAAATATGGAATTGAGAGAAAAATAATTTTGTTTTCTGTCCTTCAATTCCAGCAGTACCAAATTGTCCAAACCCTTTTCTATCTCTTTATTTACATTCTCAGTTTCATTTTCCACTTTAGTTTTACATTCCCAGCATTACTGGGTTTTTTTATTTCTCTGACCTCCTTTTTCAAATTTTCTTTCTATAGCTCTTTCATTGTTACTACATCATTTCTTATCAATCTCATCAATGAACTTTTATAACATTTATGGAGGACCTGCCCTTTCTAGAGGCTGGTCTGCATACCCCCCCTTGTTTCCATAGTTTTTGTTGGTTTATTATAGAGATACAAGTCTCCCCCATTTACAAGGGATTGTTACACGCAGTTTCACTTATCTGCTGTTGCGAGGGAAGGTATCCCTAGGCATCTGGAGGACCATACAATTGCACTGGAGGTATTCTCTTTAGGCATCAGGGGGTTCTCCAGCACAACTCAATGGTCAACTTCTGCCAGACGATGACCATAGAGTCATGCCAAATGCCCAGAGAGGTGTTCTCTATAGGCATTTTCTATGTCTTCAATGTGATTCTATGGTATTTGTGGTATTATATGTGGTTTCATGAACCCACAGTAGGCCCGGGAATGTATCCCCCGCTGATATGGGGAATGACCTGTACAATAATTGCAAGGCTATTAATCAAAGCAAGCTTCTTGGGTTTTCCCCCCTAAGTTGCCGTTCCATTAAGTTGATAATTTAGTCGCAGCGCAGTCACTGTGGTTCCAAAAAGCACAGTCTGGCTATTCTTATCTTCTTGTTTTGTTATTTCCACCAACTGGCTACTTCCTTTTAAAATAAACAATCCACATTTCCATAGAGGCCTGGTCTCTTTACCTAGTCAGCTTCAATATTCTAAAGGTACATTCATCAAAAACAAAATTAAGACATCTTTTACCTTTTTTAAAATTACTGTCCCTTTTATTCATTTCTAGCTTTGAGCCACAACCTCATTAAGCTTTTTGCTTTTAAATTAAAGTCTTATAAATAATCTTTATTTTCACCCTTCTTGTTTACAAAAAGAAGACAATTCACCAAGGCTTTAATCTCAGCACCAACTGGAAGATTGCTTTTCAATTGTAAATTGGATCATTAAGATGTGCTTATGAAAGTGAGGATTTTCATAGGTCCAGTGTCCATTAAAGGGTTATTTAGGCAGTTTGAGCCTGATGTTAATCCCAAGACACGCACCCCACTGCTTAACTCACTCTCACAACCGCTAAGGCTTCAGCAGTCTCCTCACAAAGAGCATTTCAGAACATATGCAGGTAACCTCATGCTCTCTCCTTGTCTGGAGAGCATTTTCGCCAGTTGGAATGTGACTCCTAGATGGCTATTTTAATGCCTAAGTTTTTCCTGCTATGGAGCTTGAGCAGGGATGTCAACCCACCATCAGTCCTCATCCAGAAGCCCTCCCCTCACCCAGAAGCCCTAGGATTCAAACTCTATTCTCCAGAGTCACAGTCCAATGTTCAAACCACTACATCATGCTGGCTCTCAGGATAAGCACATACTTTTTTCAGAAACAAATTAAGACTAATGTTGCACAGAATGCCCTGCATCTATTTTTCTGAAATTTACCAGGCACAATTCTCTCAGGAGGGGCAACTAGTACTACAAATGACATTGAATTCTGCCCAGTTTTGTTTTTTTTTTTTAATAGCAGCAGTTTGCTTTGGGGAAGAGATATTGAAGAAATGCCCCGTGCTTTTTGCTGGTTCCTTGTCCAGTCTGGCAGACATTTCTGTCCTCTGAAGTCACACTGTGTTGCAACACAGAACTAAACCTATAATGTTGGCATTTTATAGAACTGCCACCTGAAGGGTACTCCCACATGTCAGCCACCTGCCATTTTATTTATTTTTTAAAAAACAACAAATGTCTTGGACAAAAATTCTTCCAACCAACCTATTGCATTTGTTTTGTTTCTCCACCCCTCCTTTTTTTGGTGCAAACACAGGCTGACAAATACTCAACACAGAAGTTCTCCTCCAGTGCATTCTGGCTCTGGGTATTTAAATATTATGAGATTTGTTTCATTCTTCACCTGCAAACACTCCTGTAGGCATGGGACATTTTAATACCACAATATACACTGGGGTTTTCACAGGATGGGATCAGAAAATCCTCCAAATTAAGGCATTCTATGGGAGATTTTTTTAAAAAACCATGAATGAAGGCTAATGTATTTTGGTGTGAGAAATGAGAGGGAACTGGTGTATATGGCAGCTGAGTCTCTAGGACATTATGTGCTTGCTTGGGAAAGGCAGAGTATTAATTCAGATAATGATGTAGACAATTAACTTTGATTAACAGGCACACATTTCCTAGATTACTTGATTCCACAACTTTATTTTCCCCCAAGAGTGTGTTAACAGAGGACAAAACAACATGGAATTTTACACACTTTGTATCCAGGACTTTGTAAGCTCCTTCAAGGGGAAAATAGCTTTAGAATTAAGTGAAACACCCATTATGGAGCACCAACAATATTCTGGACACCACACATTCTAGAAGAATAAAAGACAATCCCAGCTCAACAGAGCTCACGCACCACAGGGGAGAGGAATGGAAGGGAAGAGAAGAGGAGAGAGAAGGAGAGAAAGATCTGTATCAGAAATCCAAAAGATGGAATGAAATTTTGTGAAGCTGGTGATATATACAGCACAGAGATACTGCATGGACCACAGACTGACAGAACAAACTTCTTTAAAGACTTATGGAGACGAGAATGAGAAGGAAGATTTGAAAAGTTGACTTATAATGCACATCTAGGGCAGGGAAAACCCCTATTCTGTGTTTTTTTTAAAAAAACCTTGATCATTTACATAGATTTAATATGGGGGAAGGGGTAGAGAGACCAAGTCATTCAACAAAACAAATCTAAAAATGAGCACAAATCCAAACTTCAAAAAATAAAAATCATAAAATAAATACAATGTGAAAATAAATATATACTTATCCAAAACTATACTTTTGATACAATGAAGGGAGTTTTTGTAGGAAGGCAGCCAATGCACAGTTTAGTCAGTGCCTACTGAACAGATCATTTCATCTTCAAGGAAGGCAGCCTGTGAACTGCTGTAAAGATTACAGTGTTTGAATAAAAGTTGAGAGGGCAGGATATAATTTTTCCAGGTTCACAGAAGCACACTTTGGCAATTATTAAAATGGGCTAAAAGCAGCACCATTAGGTGGACTGCATGAGTTTAAATCTCCTGGGAACTTTTTGGAGATGGGCCAGTTCTATACATTACATGAAGGGAACTGAATCCCCTTGAATTTATTCTAAATCAGATGCCTTCACAGACCAAGATCCTTTCTTGTATTGCACTAGAATCAGCAGCAGAATAAGGATTGCTCCTGTCTGATATAATAGAAAAAGTTTTTATGAGTGAGAGACCAAATAAACTAACACCAAGAGCTCTCCCACTGCCCTGCTGCCTAGTCTAGGGCACTCTACAGTATCTGCACCATCCATCTGGAGGAAAGAGAATACCTCTTAAGACAGTCATATTGCCCCTCTCTAAAGGTGGCACTCTTTTCTTCTCACTGCTATGCACTGCTATGTCTGCCTGTTAACAGACTGGTGGCAAGCACAAATCTTAAGCAAAGAAAGATTTGGGAAGGGCACCCACACAGTACTGATTTTTCCAAAAGTCACAATATAAAATGAGTTAAAATACCTGTGGATACTTGTGCATGAGATTGGACCTATATTCTTATTTCTTTAAAATTCTGAAACAAAAAGCAAACCACTATGAACTTTCATCTATCCTGTTTGTGAATAGATAGCCTGGCCTACTTACTCCATTTTAAAATTGCTTACAGAGTGAAATTCTTGGTGGGATTAAGACAATTTTGCATTTATGTGAAGAGATTCAGTTGAAAAACAATCATTACAAAGGGGGGGGGATATAAGGGAGAGAAAATTAAAGTAAAGTTGGTAAAAGATTAGAAATCTATTGCTTCAAAGCAAAAGCAGAAAAAATCACAGCAATTAGGCACAATCACAGTTTCAAGGTTTTCATTACAATCGTTAAAGTATTGCAAGGCTCGTGGTCCCAAATCTGCCTACAATTTGCAGTTAGGTCCAGGATGGGCAACAGCTTTCACAGTGGTCTAAAGGATCCTGAGCTCTACTTTGTCACTCTGAGGATGTTATACCTCCCCCATCCCCCTCTCTGCCCCAAGGATGCAGGGCAGCTATCCACACACTGCAAAATCTCACACAGTTTGTCAGTCTCCTTTTGCACTGATAATTTTTTTACTTAGTTTAAAAGGAGCAAAACGCCCTGGTGAGCAGGAGCGGTCAGCACAATTAAGACTGCTGGATAAAATGTCCACAATGCAAGCTCGAGTTCAGTTACAATATATTGATCATGCATAAATTCCTACAGGAACCTGGAAGGCAGGCATTTCAAATTTTATAGTTGATATGGGGTCAGGTTGCTAATCAACTAACTGTTGGGTGGACGGTAGCATGGTTTCAAATCGGCGGTAAGTTCAGCATCACACACTGCAAACTTCAACAGCAATGGTGGGTCAGTGGTCATCAACTTTAGTTCTTTTGGCTTTCAGGGAGAGGTGCTGTAAAGAAAGAAAAGTACAATTTTCAATTTTAGAATATAATAAATGTTTGGATAAATAACCTCTTCCATTCGCATCTAAATCAGTCTCCATGTCAGCAACTACAATTCAATTCTGCTTTTAAAACTCTACAACACAAAAAAAAATCATTTTACAATATTCCAGAAAGTACAATGAGCCTGTAAACATTTGCCAGTACAGAAATTAGTACTATTTATAAAGCTGTAAGCAACTTTGTTGCATGATGTTTAAAGCAAGCAAAAGCAAACACACACCCTCAAACCTTGAGGGGTTTTGTAATGTCTTTTCTTGAGTAGGACTTCTACTACACTGATGATTCACATTATTAAATGCCTTAATTGATTGCAAGAACCTGTTAACACACGTTACTAGCTTAGCCTTATAGTCTTTCAAGTACATGGGTTCTTCCTTCTGAACTCAGAGGCTTGCCTTTGGTGAGGGGCTCAAAAATTTCACAGGGTCAACTTTGCCATGAAGTCCTTCTCCTTTCAGATTGCTGCTTTGCCACTTCATACTAAAACTAAAACATCCTCCTTAATTTCCTGAACTCCTAGTGAGTTTATTCCGTCTCTAACAAACCTATTTGAAATGTTGAACATGAATCTTTAGACTAAATCAAATCCATGGTCCAGCTAAGGGACTTGTTCAATCAAGGGGATGAATGGGAATTGTTGACTAACACTTATGTAAATGTCCTAATAATAACAACAATAATAATAATAATACTTAGTTATTTATTACCCACCTCTCTCCTCAGAATCGGGGCGGGGTACAAAATTACACAGTATACAATACAATGCATCACAATACATCACTATGCAGTACAATTCAATACAGTACATTCAATGCAATACTATTTGATACAGTTTATAGACAGTACAGACAATTGTACAATGCAAGTGCCAGTAGATGGCACTGTTGGCATGCAAACGATGCTGCAAGAGTGACACTGCAGAACGCATTGTACACTAAATAACGACTGCTGCTTCTGGAAACTGAATTAACAGCTTTCACAGCATGTCGCCCCAGCTCTTTATTATGCTGGTACTCATTTTACCAACTTACGGAAGGCTGAGTTGACCTGGGGGGCCCTGGAATTGAACTTATGAACTCAAGATCTACATGAGTTTTTGGCTGCAGTTTTGGCTGCATTAGCTTACTGCGCCACCAGGGCCCTTGCTTCTCTAGGTGGGATTAACAATTAGATTTAGCCTTTTGTTCCTTCCTATGCACTTCAATATCCTTCTGTGTTAAGTGCTACTTACAAATGAATATTATATGATATGAAAAGCTATCCCGCAAAACTGCCTAGAAAATTAAAATATTAATTATGAAGGTCTGATAACAGTTGATAATTACAGTTTGGAACTATAGAGAAAAGGGTATGAGGTCAGGGAAAAAATTCATTCCAAGTCCTCCATATCCTAGACATCTTGGGAGAAAGGTGAGATATAAATCCAATTAAAAATAAATAAATTTTAAAAAGAAGGCATTGGAGAAATAGGTCACCAGCATCTTTTGCCTGCCTTCCCTTGCCACTACTGTGTTTGGTCAGACATAATTTAGAACACAGTTCTGGGCATCAGTTTAAGAACAATACTGACAAGCTTGAATCCGTCCAGAGGAGGGTAATCAAGATGGTAAAAGGTTTGGGAATCAAGCCCTATGAGGAATGGCTTACGGAGCTGGGTGTGTTTAGTTTGGAGAAGAGAAGATTGAGAGGTGACATGGCAGCCATCTTTAAATATCTGAAGGAAGCAAGTTTGTTTTCTGCTGCTCCAGAGACAGACATGACCCTATGGATTCAAGAAGCAAGAAAAGAAATTCCATCTAAACGTTAGGAAGAATTTCCTGACAGTTAGAACCATTCAACAGTGCAATGGACTGCCTTGAAGGGTGGTGGACTCTCCTTCTTTGGTTTGGGGGTCTTTAAACAGAGGTTGGCGGTCACCATTAAGGAGTGCTTTTGCAGTGTATTCCTGCATGGCAGGAGGTTTGGACTAGATGGCCCTTGCAGTCCCTTCCACCTCTATGATTCTGTTCATACTAGTACAGTGTGGTTGAAAACATATCACTTTTCTATACAGAGTATGTGTTTGTATAATATTCCAGGACCATTCGATGTATCCTTTGACTGCCACTTTCCGGATGTGTATTCCTCAAGTCAATTTCCTTCTCTTTCTGTAAAAAAAAAATCCTTCAAAATAACTATTTCAATACACACACACACAGAGAGAGAGAGAGAGAGAGAGTTGTCCCTTCATATTCGCTGGGATTTGGTTCCAGGAACCCCTGACCCCCCGTTGATACCAAAAATCTGTGAATACTCAAGTCCCATTATATGCAATGGCATAGCAAAATGGTGTCCCTCATATAAGATGGCAAAATCAAGGTTTGCTTTTTAGATTATTATTTTTTAAAGAACATTCTCAAGCCGTGAATACTTCAATCCGTGGATACCAAATCCGTGGAAACGGAGGGACAACTGTACAAATATATGCTCTGCTGCTTAATGGATCATTGCAGCCTCAGTTATCACGTCTTTATTCCCTACCTTCATTTACCATTGGTACACTTTCTTTACACTTAATTATAGGTTATCTGGTTCTTCCAAATTTTAATTGCTTCCATATCACTCCAAGGAGATATAAAAAGGTGTACTGTATACAGCTCAAGCACGTTTCACACAATACTGTTGTTGTAGATTGTGCAGATATGCAATTATGCTTTAGGAGGTGTGTTGCTACTATAGCCAAAAGTGAAGTCGAAGGCTTTCACAGCCGGCATCCAAAGGTTTTCCATGGGTTTTTTTCTGGGCTGTGAGGCCGTGTTCTGGAATGACAGAAACAAAATCTTCCAGAACACGGTCTCACAGCCCAGAAAAAACCCCACAGAAAACCTATAGCACAAAGCTTCCCAATGACTCGATATTACCATGAGATGATCATAATTGTACCATCCCAGAAAACATGTAAAATAACATTAAATTGCATTACATCAGGGGTGGAAACATGTGGCTCTCCAGATATTTTTGGACTGTAATTCCTAGCAGCTCTGGCCAGCCTAGCCAACGGTAAGAATTCTGGGAGTTGTAGTCCAATCTGGAAGGCTGCATGAGTCCAATCCCTGATTTCTACCATCTAAGAAGCAGCAGAAAGAAGTTTGAGTGACCCACACTCTCACTTTTTGTGCTCTTGAACAGCAGCAAACTGCATCCTAACGAAGTATGAACCCAGCATACATTAGGGTACACATCCATCCCTTCACCCTGCCTCTCATATCTGGTGATTGTAGATTGCTCCATAAGTCTTTCTCATCATTCAGAAACCTACAGTCAACTGGTTCAAGGAACAGGGCTTTCTCAGCCTAACAACAACAACAACAACAACACAGTTGAAAGTTGAACCCCCGTATCCACGGGACCATTAGCTAACACACATTGAAAACTGCTTAATGCAGTGTAGATGTGTAAATTGCTATTGCTTAAAACCATTTGTAAGCCATTCTGATAGCCTTGTGGCTGAAGAGCGGGGTATAAATAAAATAAAATAAAAAAATAAAAATAAAAATAAAAATAAATAAAAATAAAAATAAAAATAAAAATAAAAATAAATAAAAATAAAAATAAAAATAAAATATCCATGGTTTCAGTTATACGCAGGACAGAAAACAACATACCTACCATAGAATCTTCCTAGAAAATGCCTAGAGAGGTATCCTCTCTAGACATTTTCTAGGTCCTCCAAGGCAACTCTATGGTATTTGTAACCAGAGGCCCCATTATTTCAATGGCGTTCACTGTTATCCACAGTTTCCAATACCTGTGGTAAGTCCTGGAACCAAACACCCACAGATATAGGTGTCTGACTGTACTGATAATGATAATAGCAGCAGCAGCAGTCACCCCTGCTGTAGACGAACATCCCAATGTGGTCATATTTCCAATTTGGAAAGTGAATGCTTATTCTTAAGAGCACTTCTATAATACAGCAATTATTTTGCAACTGTCCTCACCTTTAGCAATTATTTGCATTATTACTACTGTTTTAGTATAATTTTAACTTTCATTGTGTTATTTAGAAGGCAATGCCATAATCACAAAAAGTCAACATGGGTTTCAGAAAAACAAGTCATGACAGACTAATCTGATCTCCTTTTTTGATAAAATTACCAGCTTGGCAGATGAAGGGAACGCTGTGGACATCGCATACCTTGATTTCAGTAAGGCCTTTGACAAGGTTCCCCATTACATTCTTGCAAACAAGCTTGTAAAATGTGGGCTAGACAAGTTAACAGTTCAATGGATTTGTAATTGGTTGACCGGCCGAACCCAAAGGGTGCTCAGCAGTGGCTCCTCTTCGTCTTGGAAAGATGTGACCAGTGGGGTGCCACAGGGTTCTGACCTGGGCCCAGCGCTATTCAACATCTTTATCAATGACTTGGGTGAGGGAATTAGGGGCATACTTATCAAATTTGTAGATGACACCAAATTAGGAGGAGTAGCTAATAACCTGGAGGACAGGATCAAAATTCAAGATGACCTGGATAAACTGGAGAGCTGGGCCAAAGCTAACAAAATGAAATTCAATACAGAGAAATGTAAGGTACTGCACTTAGGGAGAAAAAATGAAATGCATAGATATAGGATGGGGGAGACCTGGCTGAATGAGACTACGTGCGAAAGGGATCTAGGAGTCCTAGCAGACCACAAGTTGAACATGAGTCAACAGTGTGATGCGGCAGTTAAAAAGGCCAATGCAATTTTGGGCTGTATCAATAGAAGTATAGTGTCCAGATCAAGGGAAGTAATAGTGCCGCTCTATTCTGCCTTGGTCAGACCTCACCTAGAATACTGTGTCCAGTTCTGGGCACCACAATTCAAAAAGGATATTGACAAATTGGAGCGTGTCCAGAGGAGGGCGACTAAAATGGTGAAAGGTCTGGAAACCATGCCTTATGAGGAGAGACTTAGGGAGCTGGGTATGGAAAAAAGACGGTTAAGAGGCGATATGATAGCCCTGTTTAAGTATTTGAAGGGGTGTCACGTTGAGGATGGAGCAAGCTTGTTTTCTGCTGCTCCAGAGATTGGAACACGGAGCAATGGATGCAAGCTCCAGGTACAGAGATTCCACCTCAACATTAGGAGGAACTTTTTGATAGTAAGAGCTGTTCGGCAGTGGAACGCACTCCCTCGGAGCGTGGTGGGGTCTCCTTCCTTGGAGGTCTTTAAACAGAGGCTGGATGGCCATCTGTCAGGGATGCTTTGATCGTGATTTCCTGCATGGCAGGGGGTTGGACTGGATGGCCCTCGTGGTCTCTTCCAACTCTGCAATTCTATGATTCTATGATTTAAAACTGCTGAATCTACATATTTGATTTTCTGTAAGTTGTCATGAGATCATGGACAGGCAAAGGATAAATACAAACTATAAAAACAAACTGTCATCAAAGTCATCATAACAAGCCATAAATTCATTTAAGGGAAATGGGTGAAAACCCCCACCTCCATCTCCTGAAAAACATTATTTTCCATTTACTACATGACTGAAAAGACTACTAGAATTTCTAGTCACACAAGAAAGGACATTTCTTAGCACAAGATGCTCTAGTGCCATAAAATATTATGTAAGATAATTATAAACAATTACTATAGCAGTTGCCAATTGCTTCTGATAATTCACAGAATAATACCTTCATAATTGCTGTGCAGATCCTTGTTACGTGACAAACCTAGCCTGCAGTTATAAAGGAAGATACAACATCAGCAGATTTTAGGACTATCCACTCATTTAGCCATCAAGACACTGGATTCCAAGAAGATTTAATATAATTGTAATGTTGGCTCATTTCCTTATTATACCATACCTGAAATATTTGGCCAATATCCTCTTCCATTTTTTTAACATCCTGCAGTACCATCTATATGAATGCAAGGAATTTTCAGTTTTCCCAGACCAGGGTCACACACAGCCCGAAGGGTACATATTACAGAAATAATAATATGTGTTTGGGTTTACATATCCTCACTAACTGTGCATGGAACATTTAAAATGTAAACAGTCCTATATGTGAAACCCATCTTGTAGGCCCTTATCATTTGGGGTCCACGGTCAGAACAGAAACTACATTGGTAGTTCTGGGGATGATTTGCATGTGAGAA
Organism: Gambelia wislizenii; assembly: GCA_030847615.1. Lineage (NCBI taxonomy): Eukaryota > Metazoa > Chordata > Lepidosauria > Squamata > Crotaphytidae > Gambelia > Gambelia wislizenii. The sequence continues at coordinate 42,483,100 of JAUMIR010000004.1, forward strand.
CAGGAATAGGACAATCCTTTTGGTATTTCTGGAGCTTTCCAAGATTTTTGATAATCAATTTGTCTTAGTCTTACATTAGTGTTAATTGTAGTTTTATATATATAGTATTTTCTTTCTTTTCTATCTTTCTTTTCCCCATTTTTTCTTTTCTCCTTCTGTCTTGAATATTTAGTATGTTTGTATTCTTGTATTGTTCAAGTCCAAAAATTAATTTAAAAAAATACAAAAAATGATAATCAAATACTTGTAAACAACAGGAGGCACAGTATTTCAATGGTTTTGTTCTTATCTGATTCATCAAAAAGGATACCAGAAGATGTTTCCAACCAGCAGCATTTTTACTACTTACAACATATACATTCACCGAAGTACTGCTTCCTGTTGCTTTTCAGTATCTATGCAAAGTTGCTAGGCATAATGATTTGGAACCATGGAACGGAATGTCACCCACTGGTAACAACCCCTACATTTTACTAGTCTCTTTCAGAACATTTTACTGCTGAGATTCAAACAGGAAACTGCCCATTGATAGCATAGACACTCGAAGCCTTTCCAGTCAGTTCCCATGACAAGTGAAGCAGTCCAGCACTGGGGAAAGAATCAAATTGACACAACTACTTATAAACTAGGACAGATAATGAGTTGTGTGAATCCACAGATGATTACAGAAAGAACTACAGTTGCAGGTAAGCAACCTGCCCTTTTTCATGGTCCAGTAAGCAGGTGAGCAGAAGTACAGAGACCACCAGTGAATCTTTCAGACAGCAGAGAGTCAGAAATACACCAGATGCTTGTCCCTAAATCTCTTGCTCAAATGTTTCTCTAATAACATGGACATCACTGGGGGCGGGGGTGAGTCAAGAATCTGCTACTTTCTGTCCAATACTGGGATCACTGATGATGGCAACAACGGAGTTGGGGGAATCTGGACCACAGCCTAAAGAGGTGATTTTGGACTGGACAGTGATGCATATGGAAACGAGGCTGGGAAAACAGCCTTCATTTTCTTGTTCTATTTTTTTCTTGGGGGGACGGGGGTTCTAGAGAAATTGAAAGAAAGAACTATGCTTTTTCTTTGACTTCTTGGATCTCTCCAACCTGAGAGTCCCAAAGTCAGTGACCATTCATTGGTTTCTCCAAAATCTACCAAAGAACCAGGGATAGCAACTATGGTTTCCCATGATTCAGCCATTGAGTCTGAATTCATTAGTAATGGCAAAGTGGTAGGAAGCATGTTTTGGCTAAGACTGCGAACAAAGCAAATCCCAGCCTAAAGTAGAAAACTGAGGGAAGCAAGGAGGGTTTGCATTCCCTGTGTTAGTGACAGAGGTTACAGAAGCATGCATCCACCATTTTCACACTTTTAAAAAGGGACCCTTGACCACCACAGACCTGCAGGGTCACCAAAGTACAACAAACCAAGGACTACGAGCAACAAGAGGATGAAGGAAATGATAATTAAACAAGAAAACAAAGACATTCTAAGGAGAAGGAAACACTCCAGAAATCCTGAACTTCACTCAGTTGTGTACTCTTTCCTTCAAGGAACTGAGAGTCAGATAACATATTCCAATTGTACTGCAGTGGCCATCAAGGCAGAACCAAATGCAAAGGCTGGAAGCATGCTCTTTGAATGTTTGTAAGCAAGGGAATCTTGCAGCACCTTTAGGCTGAGAGAAAGAAATTGTAGCATAAGCTTTCATCTGAGGAGGTAGACAAAGTCTACAAAAGCATACAAGGTCCCCTTGCTTACTGATATTCCAAACTAACATGGCTATGTCTTTGAATTCTACCTCTCTGAATGTTGGTAATAGTGATGGGTTGTGGTACTGGCCTGATGACCAAGCTCAACTTTCCACTGTTCTGAAAGAGGTCTATACAGCTGGAGACATGTGGACTAGGAACACAAGATTTTTCTTCTTTTATTCATAAAAAAGTAATATCTCATTTAGAGTAGTATAGTACACTTGTTGTGTTGCCTTTGAAGATGTCTTGGAAACTTTAGTTAGTGCCAAACCTAGCAGCTTATAGGTCTTCTGTGGGTTTTTTCTGGGCTGTGAGGCCAAGTTCTGGAAGAGTTTATTCCTGATGTTTTGCCTGCATCTGTGGCTGGCATCTTCAGAGAATGGTTGGGTAGGGGTGTGTGGGGTTTATATGCCATGAGTCCCTCTTGGAGAGGATATGTAAATTTGTGTATTTGAATAACTAGTTCCTGGGTGGAGATATGCAAGGAAGATTATTGTCTGTTTGGCTAATGGTCGATTGTCTGCTGGAAATCCCCCTGATTGAGATGGGGAAACAGAAAATCTGGATAGCAAGAAGCGCAGGATCTCATGAGTATTATTTTCTTCAAACATTGCTATTATGTCTGCACCAATCTCACCAAAAGGTAGCAGTAGGAAAACTGAACTCCGCCATTGTCATTGGCCTGCAATTCACAGCAGCCCTAACTAACCTAGTGGTGAGGAATGCTGGGAGATGCAGTCCAAATGGGGGAACCACATGATTCCCATCCTGCTGAAAAGGTAGTTACACTGTAAAGCAAAGGTTCCAAGTATTAAATTATTTGTAAGCATACCACATAGAATTATTATAAAGGATTTATTGCATTTCCAACATGCATCTCTTTAAAGATCTCATTCCTATGAATAGGTTAATTCCCAGACTGAAGGCCAAAGTATGTGTATGTTCTGTAAGCTGAAGTTTAATGGAACAGATTCCTACAAAACAAAGAGACCCCAAATTTAAATATATTACGGTTCCATAAATCTATGTTCAACATATACCAACAAGTAATTCAAATTACCTTAATGCAAAACACATGCAACAAGTAAAGGAAATCATAGAATAACAAGAGCTGCCAATACGGCAATGGTACCGTTTGGAGTCTATGCCGAGCCCGTACCGTTCCTTGTTGGTAGAAGTGAGGGGCCAGTTCCAACAGCCAAGCAGATTCAATAGCTGTTACATCTCGCATGTAATATTTTGACGTCTGTATGACTTCATTGTAGACTACCCTAAAATATCAAGCAAGGCATTATAAAGGGCAACCACAAATAAAATGTTTGAATACCTGTCCACTTGTTTTTCATAAAAAAAGGACTCATGCAGTAACGAAGGCTCTTAGTGGATGGGATAGGATTGGTCAATTTTAAAATATTGGTGTTAGGCCAATTGATTAACCCTATAATTTATTTGTGGAGGAGGCATTACTGTTTTTATTATTACTAATATTGCTACATTTTTTTTTAAAAAAGATTTTGTCTGTAAGATGCCCAGAGTCTTTTTTTAAAACAAAGGGTATCCAAGGAATGGAATTAATTATGACAATAAGCCATAGTAACAGAATAACTGTCTATCTGCTAGATCGATCACATGCAGGTCCTACCTGGTATGAGGGGTACTGGAATATTCCTAGTCTCAGGCAGGTCACTTTTCATCTCTATGAACTAATGAAGGTGCTCAAGAGGAAAGGATCCAGTATGTCTTGTACAGACAATTCCTTTTATATTTCCCATTATCTATTCATGATAGGACTTTGATTACTAGGACTTGTCATAAAGTTTGGGGTTTAATTCCAAACAGTTTACATATTTGTTGTTGTGTGCCTTCAAGTCGTTTCCAACTTATGGCGATCCTAAGGTAAACCTATCATGGGGTTTTCTTGGCAAGATTTGTTCAGAGGGGGTTTCCCTTTGCCTTCGTCTGAGGCTGAGAGAATGTGACTTGCCCATGGTCACCCAGTAGGTTTCCGTGGCTGAGTGGGAATTCGAACCCTGATTTCCAGAGTTGTAGTCCAACACTAAAAACCACTACACCATAGTGGCTCTCAATTTACACATAGTCTAGGAATATATATACTGTATATACATAGTCTGGGAACGCATATATATATATATATATACACACACACACACACACACGAAAAAGTTTTTGTTGCATGGGTAGCTTGCAATCAGCTTGGCACTGACTGATCTACTTTTAGGCCTTTCTTTGGAATCAAGAGCGTATGATGCATTCTGAGGCCACCATTTTCTGGATATCTTAAGTGTTATGAAGAACATGATGCTGAATATGAATAGGCTTAGGCAACTGCAATAGCTCCAGAAGTGCATTTTCTGCCCTGAGGCCTGCTGGGGGCTGTGTGGACTACAAAACAAAACAAAAGTTCACTTCTGGTTTTCAACAATGGGTATTTTTAAATGTTAAAAAGCACAGGGGACCCCTGCAACCTGTTTAAAGAGTGAACTGACATTCCTGGGGGCTTCCAAGAGAGACAATCCTTATTTCTTCCTCCCTTTCTTAGAGGGGGCAGGGTAGAAAAAAGGGTGGCTTGGAGGGATAGAGCCAAAGAAACAGCCAGAGGGAACACTTTTGAGTACCTATCCCAACATACAGTATTAAACACAACTAGCAGACTTAGGAAAAATCTGTAAACTTACCAACGAGGGGGCTTCTCTGCATACAGCACTGAGGTGGGGTGGATATGAAGTTCATGGTCATCACGAATAGTCCTTGAGTGAAGAGCATTATTTCAGACTCAAATAAATACTATAACTATAGGTTGTCAGTGGGTTTTTTCCCAGGCTGTGAGGCTGTGTTCTGGAAGAGTTTATTCCTGACGTTTCTTCAGAGATGTCAGCAACAGATACAGGCGAAACGTCAGTTCCAGAACATGGCCTCACAGCCCGGAAAAAAACCACAGACAACCTATGGATGCTGGCCATGAAAGCCTTCGACTTCACAATACTATATGTTTCCTGAAACCAAGCCAGTATGGGGGCCCATATAATCTAGCCCAAATAAGATGGCCATTCCTCAATTATTAGTTTGATGATAGACAGGCAAATTTTTCAAAATCATTTACAGCTACAGAAATTGAGTTGGAAGCCTTCTTATTTACATTGACTTTATACTTCAGAAGGAAGAAGGGGGTTCCTCTAAGAAGATGGTAGATATTTGCACATTCTTTGTGGTCTCCTTTGTCTTCACTTGATGTCGTTCAATTGAACTAGCGAGCAGAGTGCCAATTTGTGTCGAAGAAGGGCATCCTGTTAGCCTATTATTCTAGCTGATATACAGTATTGACAAGGAAAGTAAATCAGTACTGCTTTTAATAGCTGTTGTTTTTCTTATGACCCCTTCATTGGTCACAATTTTGGCCCATGTTATCCTCCTCTTTCACTTTCTGTTCCACCACTGCCTATTGCATGATCACAATTATCCCCTTCTCCTCTTTTCACCACATTCAGGGCTGAGTTATAATAATCACCACTAGAAAATTAGTGTTTTCATAGATTAGGAGTGAGGTTATGGCAAAAAAAACCCATTTCATTTACCTGTAAGTTCCTGTAGAGTGAAATCTGGCTGCGTTAGCAAAGAATCCAGAAACTATGCACCTTAGAACAGGATCTGGATCACCTAAAATAATTAAGCAAACCCATTGTTTTTATGGCTTTCTGCTGGCCCACAAAGGCAAATTAAGTGGGGTGGGGGGAGAGGAATGTTAAATGCCATATTCTTTGTCAGAAGTGGCACCTATGAGCTGACTCTGCATATACAGATACATTTTGAAGATGCTTGTCAACTGGATTCTTAAGTACCATAAAACTTTTTGTTTTCTTTCATGCTCAGCAGATGACTGAGCAAAGGAGCAGTCTCATCACTATGTAAAATATCACTTATTACTTCATCTGTACAACTGCATTCCTGAGATCTGACAAAAGTCAGGCAGCAGAAACACCCAAACTAGATATTACACAGCAGATATAACATGGTTTTTTTAAAAAAAGATATAAACCCCCCAAAAGCAGCTGTTGGGGGGTTGCCAGGGAAGGGGGTGGGTGGGACTTGAACCATTTCTTTTCTGCTTGTTTTCTGCTTAAAATCAGCTGCTCTTCTATCTGGAAATGGAAGGTAAACAATACAGGTTATTCTTCCTCTTCTAGGTTAAAAAACAGCTGCAGGAGAAAGGATTTTAAGTGGGCAAATATCCCATTGGAAAATGGTTGAGTATCCACCCTCCCATTCACCTACTGAAATTGGCAAGTGCTTTTCATTAAAACAATTTTAAAAATACTTGTTACATGGCATGTACAATGCACAGTGTTGCATCTATCCTAAGCACTTCCTACACTGGCCCACATTTGATGAAAGAAACAAAGCAAAGCATTCTGATGATCAGAGATCATTTTTTACATAAATAATTCCAGTACTTCTATAATGCAGTCATCCAGAATTTCTGGATGACAAAGAAAGAAGGAAAGACTTTCCTATGTGCAGTTCCAAACTGAACATTCAATTGCAAACTCTGAAAAGAAACTGGGAGAGATATTGGGGAAAGTTTGTACTGCTTTTATCCACTTGCTGCTTTGAATCTATTTATTGTTTGAAGTGGTGTGGCATTTTTAGATTCTTTAACTGTAAATCATCTGACAATGCAACTGAAAACAAAGTATTAATCTTATTAACCAATAAGAAATGTAACATGCAAATTATTTCCTTTATATTTTTGACCATGAGTTCTGACACCAAGAATCAAAATATGTAGAAGTTTCATTCATACTAGAGACTGCTTGTGCTTCCATTAATAAGCACCTTTTTGATTAAGACAGACAATGGTTGTCAAATTGGGTGTGTTCATTTCTCTTTTCAAGAGACATATCATTTGGATTTTCTCCATGCAACATGTAAGTAAATCAAACATGAAGAGGGAAGCTAGACAGAGGTGTGTCTGCAAAGTTAACAAAATTTATTCTAGGTTTCCTGCTAGGTATAAATATTACTAGCTTGTAGCAGTAAAGCTGAGAAGAAGAGTTACAGGTATACTGAATATGTTAGAAAACTTCAACCAAAGCTTTCATTAGTAAAAAATACACCACACATCACCAAAACCATTTACAATGAAAGGGTGTTACAAGCTTCACCTAAATAGTTAGCAAAAAAACCAATTATACAAAATGTTGTGAAGGGACATGCAGGGAATCATCAACAGATAAGAAGCAGCCAAGCACTTTTCTCTTCCTCATACCTTCACAGGATTTTTTTGGTACTTTGAACTTGACAAGTAGTTTTTTCAGCTGTTCTCTCACAGCTGTGGCTCTGATGAGGCCTTTGTAGTTCAAAAAGTGATCTTGGCACCACTGAGAACTCTTGTTGTGCTACACAGGGGGGAAAAATGAACAGCTAAATAGCAGTGGAAAAACTGGTTTCAAAAAAGTGTTAACTCTAATTTCATTTCCAGACTTTTATTTCCCTAACAGTATGGAACGGGGGAGACAAAGTATAAAAGCCTCAAATCTACCTGCATTACATAAAAAAATCATACAGCTCTCTGGGCAAGACAAGATGAAGACTGAGATGAGAATTTACAAAAGAGAGTCTGGTGTCCAGCATTGGAAGTCTCATAATGTGTTCATTGCTATCAAATATCAAATTTCTCTGTATTCCAAATCTAAATTTCAATTGACAAAGCCATTATAAATGAGGGTGTTATGCAGTCAAGGCATTATATTAACCATACAACGTGCACGTGCTCCAAACTTACGCAAGCATATCTGCAAGCAAGCATTCTAGAATTCATGGGATTGCTGACAGTACAAGGATTGTGTTAAACTTGAGAATCTTAGCATTCGTTGCTAATACTGTAACACATATAAAGTTCCTAGTCCCTCATGTGAAATAAATACACTTGTATGACTATGATCACATGGCTTGCTGCTAAATATATGAAGTCACAAAGGGCCAAGCAGGACTTTCAATGTTCTGGCTAAAATGACACTTCCATCAAAACCTGCATTGGTTTTGCTTATCCTTCAACACACAACCAATCCTTGTGCTGGATCATTCCCAGTCTAAGATCCTCATCAGCTGGACAGATGATGCAAAATCTACATCTAGCTGAATGAAGATGTAAAAGCAGGCCTCATATGTCCTTTTGTGCTTTAGCTTGCTGCTTACTTTGATAAAGGCTTCATAGACATTAAGCATAGTGAGATGGTCACCCTCTTCAACAGCAAATTTTCTGTGCTCTCTGATCTGTAAAGGAGAAATGATTACAAACTTAAATACAGAGACCCTTTAGAAAGAAAGCACATATCATCTTCTTGGGAGTTCCACTCAAGTCAATGGGATTACATCAGTTTAAGAAACGTGTGAATCCCTCTGACTTTTGCCATTTTCCTCTTATCTACCATCACTTCTTTTTCCTTTCCAGTTACAGTGTCTCTTTAAATAACATTGTTCTGTGTTACGGAAATGTTGCCTACCTATTTCACTGTAATTCTACTGATCATTTGAAACTTAAAATAAAATCTTGGGGAACACTTTTAAACATTGTGATAAAAGATCCTCATACTCAGCTATTACTGAAAGTTTGGTACAAAAACATTTCTTAATGCACTGAAACACAATTTCAGCTTTGTTTAACGTTGTATGTTTTGTATAATCTAAAATTATTCAATTTCTTGCCTGTTAATAACATCCCTTCCCTCATACCTAGAAAGCAAGCGATGTAATTTGTTTAGGGGGGAAAATCTATCTTTCCATTTCTTGTTCCATCTATCCTGTTTACCACCATTATCAAGATGGCAAGGAGCAGTAAAAATTTAAAAGCAATCACAGTTAAACCCACATTACAAAAACACAGGCCAAAGCAACGGATAAAAACGGTCATGCTCATCCCTGGATTCTGGGTATTAGAGTAGACTCCATGGAAGACCCTGACATGAGTTTGGTAACAGGCCTGACATGAGTTTGGTTCCTGGCCTGTTTTCCCTGCCTGGGCCTCTCTATCTCTGGATGGCAGCCAACCTGCCTTTTGGGTCTGGGGAACACTGTTCCTCAGGCAGCTTCAAGGCCACAGCACCTGGAGGTAGCTGCACTCCTACAGCCCTCCCTACGTGCCATTCTCACGCTGTAAGGGTTTATCAGGAGTCTGTACTAGGTTGGTTTTAGTTCTGGCTTTGCCTATATTACTGAATCACGTTTCCTTGCTTAATAAAGTTATCTTATTGAGTAAATGTAAGCGTGTATTTCTGGTACATCACAAAAACAACAAAAGTGAAAGGGGAAGAAATAATATTAGCCAAAAACAGACCTTAAATATATATATATATATATATATATATATATATTCACTGCTGATAATATCCCATGGGTCAGCAGTCTGGATAATAATTATTTGAATGTACATACAGGAACAAGGGTCCAAACAAATAACTGTTTCATATTTTCTATGTTAATCCCATAGATCTATTGATTATTCGATTTTTTCACTTATCCAAAGTCGGGTGTGGGTTCAATGGTCTTATCCAAAAGGACAGGGAAACATATTGGGAAGTTAATTAGACAAGAAGATGCAGAAATATAGATAGATATCTGGAAGAAAGTGCTATGTATTGATTGGAAAATAGGAAAATTATAATATATGAATATATATTAAATTTATGGGAGGAGGAACTTTATTGTATACATCGTTGAAAACAGGGAACATAATTATGAAAGATGTTATGTAAATTTCGGCAATGAGGGTTGTATTCTATTGTAAGTTTTCAATAGCAACAATAAATAAATTAATTAATTAAAAAAGAAATCAAAAATATTTTCAGTGGTCACTGCAGCAACAAGCAGGAGCCCAGACACGTTTCCTGGGCAGTGCATTTCACAGACTGAATCCAACAACAAAAGCTGGCTTTTCATATCTTCATATCAACTATAGATGTACAGTCAATCCTTTCCTTTTCACAGCTTTCCCTTTTGCGGTTTTCGCGGAGTCCCACCTGGCCTCAGCTCTCCCCTTGGGGAAGGGAAAGTGTATGTGTGTGTGTGTTGGAGGAGGAGAGTGGGCAGGCGGAGGTGCGCGGTGGTGCGGTGATGGCACTCTCCTGCCCCTGCTGCAGCTTTGGCTGGCCTCCCCTCCCCGGGACAGCGGTGGCGGTAGCACTACCAGCAGCCACCCCAACCACTCGCTGGGTGGGCAGGCAGGCGGCAGGGCTCTCCTCCCCCAGTTGCAGCTTTGGTCATCCTCCCCCTTCCCGGGACTGCAGTGGTGGCAGCAGCAGCACCACCAGCCACCCCGCCAGCCACCTGCCTGGCATGCGGGGGCATGAGATGGTGCAGCAAGGCTCTCCTGCACCCACTGTGGCTTTAGCTGGCCTCCCCTTCCCCGGGATTGGGGCAGCGGCAGCAGCAACACCAGCAGCTACCTTGCCATCCACTCACCTGTCAGGCGGGGGCGTGCACCTGTGTGGCAATGGCGGCGAGGCTCTCCTGCCCCCAACTGCAGCTTTGGCCGGCCTCCCCTCCCTGGGATTGTGGGAGCCACTCAGCCCTGCCTCCTACCCAGCCTCGACTCTTCCCCCGGAAAGGGGGAGGAGAAAGTGTGTGTGCGTGTTGGAGAAGGATGGCAGGCAGGTGGGGGCACATGGCCATGCAGTTTTTACTTTATTTTTTACTTTATTTGCAGTTTTTTTACTTTTACAGTGGTGCTCCACCCCTAACCTCCGCGAATGAGAAGGGACAACTGTAGTGAGATATGCCTGGCAGGACCTTTTTGGAGGAGATGGTTTTGTAAGTCTATAATCCCAAATTGTTTAGGGTTTTCAAGATGAAAATAAATTATTTTGAACTGAATAGAGAATGCCATATAAAAGAAAAGAAGCATGCCCCAAGAAACCAGCTCACCAAACATTTAGCTGCAGATTTTGTATCAGATGTTTCCACATAGTATGTATTGCAGAAATCCAACTGAGACATAGTCAGAAAATGTGCAGCAGCGACTAGATCTAGCCCCCTCCTCCAAAAAATGGGTGCAGCTGGCATGCAAGCCTAAACTAGGTAAAAGCACTCAGCATCATACCTGAACATCCAGGACCACAGCCAGTGCCAGGAGCACTCAATTGCATATGTGAATTTTTAATAGTGATGCAACAAAACAGGCTGAATCCCTGTCACTGGATTATCATAGAATCATAGGGTTGGAAGAGACCTCAAGGGCCATCCAGTCCAACCCCCTGCCATGCAGGAATAAACAATCAAAGCATTCCCAACAGATGGCCATCCAGCCTCTGTTTAAAAGCCTCCAAAGAAGGAGACTCCACTACACTACCAAGCAGTGTATTCCACTTCCAAACAGCTCTTACTGTCAGGAAGTTCTTCCTAAAGGAATCTCTTTTCCTTTAGTTTGAATCCCCTGCTCCGTGTCCTAGTCTCCAGAGCAGCAGAAAACAAGCTTGCTCCATCCTCAGTATGACATCCTTTCAAATATTTAAACATGACTATCATGTCCCCTCTCAGCCTTCTCTTCTCCAGACTAAACATGCCCAGTTCCCTAAGCCGCTCCTCATAGGGCATGGCTTACAGACCTCCCACCATCCTGGCCGCCCTCCTCTGGACACCTTCCAGCTTCTCAACATCCTTCCTGAGTTGTGGTGCCCAGAACTGGACACAGTATTCCAGGTGAGGTCTGACCAAAGCAGAATACAGTGACACTATTACTTCCCTTGATCTAGACACTCTCTGGCTTTTCTTCGCAAACGAAGATTTAGGAAGGACTCATCCCGCGCTTTCTGCAAGCGCGCTGATGACTAAAAAGGCCAATCCGAGATAAACAAGTCTGGTTGCAAAAAGCACAGCAGAAGGTCTCCTTGGGTGATGTTTTTGGGTTGTGATTCTTTCTGCGTTGTCGTTTCTCTTCAAGACTTGTTCGTCGTGAGTTCTCAAATAAGGCTGCAGCATTGTGGATAGTGCGTCTCCATGCCTCCCGATGTGAGGCCAGGGCGGACCACTGTTGGTGATCAATTTGGCCAAGCCTGAGATGTTAGTTTCAGGGAGTCTTTGTATCGCTTTTTTGGAGCGCCCCTCTTACGCTGACCCGTGGCGAGTTCACCGTAGAGTAGTATTTTTGGGAGGCGATGGTCCTCCATCCTAGAAACGTGCCCTGCCCAGCGCAGCTGTGTTCTCAATATCATGGCCTCAATGCTGGTGATCCCTGCTTGCTCAAGGACAGCAACATTCGTCACATAGTCAGTCCAGTGTATATTTAGGATTGTGCGTAGACAGCGCTGATGAAAGCGCTCAAGGAGTCGTAGGTGGTGGCGATAGGTGATCCATGTTTCAGATCCATAAAGGAGGATAGACAGTACGATGGCTCTATACACACTGATTTTTGTGCTTTGCCTCAGGTGTTTATTGCTCCAGACTCTTTTGTGAAGTCTTCCAAATGCAGTATATGCCTTTGCTAATCTGTGATCGATCTCTTTGTATACTCCTATTAATGCAGCCTAGAATCACATTGGCTTTTTTAGCTGCTCCATCATACTGCTGACTCATGTTCAGCTTGCGGTCCACTAAGACTCCTAGATCCTTTTCACATGTAGTGCCCTCAAGCCATGTGTCACCCATCCTATATCTATGCATTTCATTTTTACTGCCCAAGTGTAGTATCCTACATTTCTTCCTGTTGAAATTAATTTTGTTAGCATTGGCCCAGCTTTATAATCTGTTGAGGTCATTTTGGATTCTGATCCCGTCCTCTGGAGTATTAGCTACCCCTCCTAATTTGGTGTCCTCTGCAAACTTGATAAGCATACCCTCTATTCCCTCATCCAAGTCATTGATAAAGATGTTGAATAGCACTGGGCCCAGGACAGAACCCTGTGGCACCCCACTGGTCACTTCTCTTCAGGATGAAGAGGAGACATTGGTGACTACCCTTTGGGTTTGGTCAGCTGACTAACCAAGAATGCATCAGTCCCTTCAGGTATAAATTTCAAATTTAACTTCATTACAGTCATCCCTCCATATCCATGGATTCTGTATCCACAGCTTGAAGCATCTATGGCTTGAAAATATTCCAAAAAGAAATCCAAAAAGAAAACCTTGATTTTGCCATTTTATATAAGGGACAGCATTTTGCTATACCACTGTATCTAATGGGACTTGAGCATCCATGGATTTTGGTATCCACAGCGGGTCTTGGCACCAAACCCCAGCAGATACCACTATATGTACTTTTTACTCTGAGTAGTGAAGAAGTATCATTTTATCTTCCATCATAGACTGAATCACTAAAGCACATTCAATCTCCAGATGTAATTACAGATGTAGTCACAACATGAATTAAAACACGATACCCAGCTTTTTAAGTATGCAAGTAAAAAAACTGGAAGAGGCTTAAAATAATGTCACCGAGTACAGAAACAACACTTACAGCTTGCGTCTTCTGGTTTGGAGGAATTGTAAAGATATTCTGGATCTGCATCATGGCTGCAATGCTCAGGATCTCCTGGGAGCAACCAAAATTCCCTGCAAAATTATCAGAAGGGTGGGAGGAACTTTACTTTCACACTGCCAAACACTAAAACTATAAAGAATACAACATGCTTCACACACTCACCTGGTTAAAACTACAGCAGCAGGTAACTTGTATTACAAAACAAGCTAAATATGAAACACATAGTTATATAAAATATTGGTAGTTATCTTCTGATGTATTACAGCTTACACTCCAGAACATGTCTGTTCACATTCTAATTTCTAGCCTGTCCTATCACAAAGGTCTAGGAACATACATTTAGATCCATACCCATTAAAATCAGATTGCATGGGCAACTGATGCAGCCCTTAATTTTTTTTTTTATCCAGACCAAGAAAATAGCTGAATTTCACATTATGAATTGGAAGTGGTTGAAAGGGGAGATAGCCTATAGAAGTCCCAGTGCACACATATAAAGCATGGATAATCTTCTAGAAGCCAACCTCAGACAACAAATGATGCAACTATTTCTTTGCTGACCTTAGCAACTGTAACAAATAGACGAGGAAGATTATGGGCTCCTCTACACAGACCAGAACACACTGGCTCCCCAGCGGCCTATTCCGCCTGCAAATCTGGCCCATTCCTCCCCCATTACCAGAACACAACAGATCTGAGTCCAGACAAGCATGCCATCCCATCCCTGCAGCTGCTGCCCTCAGCGTTGCAATCTCTGATGTCAGGAAGGAGGCCCGTAGCACATGGGCAAGGACCCCTGCACGTGACCTGCCTTGGTCACATGTTGCAGGCCCCTTTCCTGGCTATGGAAGAACAAGGCAGCTGGCAGCTGCAGTAATGGACCAGAACAGGCTCCTGCGGTCATGCAGGGCCCGGTCCATTTTTTGCCAGGTGGAATGGTTTTACTGGACCATCAGGACTGCAGAGCTCCAAGATGGGGGAGGGGGGCAAGACAGGATAAACTGCCTGTGTGGACAAGCCCTAAGTCACTGAAGCCTAAGTCAAAATTTACTCAATAAATTGAAGCTATCACACTTAAAGGAAGTGCAGTCTCTTCAGTTCTGCCCTTTTGTCTCTTATATTCCACCACCACGATCCAACTGTGCTCCAAATGTCTACAATACTAAGGAAAACCAAACAGCCTGTAATTCCTTTTGGTGGAAAAAAAACACAAAGTACGGCATTCTTACCTCTGAAGTATGAGGAATTAACTATATGCAGGCTGAATTAAAACAGTAAGCCTTTGGAATTACCTGATTCTAGGAGCATCTTAGCAAACATAGGATTCAAAGGGAACTCTGCTATCCTAATTCCAAGAGGCTCGGTAAGACGGCAATATTTATCAAGCCCTGGAGAGGAAGCAAATACAAAACATAAATACTGATGACCCAACAAGGGGTTATAACATACTTTGAAATTAATTAATTTTTATACATGTGTTAAAAGCATGATTATCTGCACAGAAAGAGCTATTATATTGCATTTTGGATCTCTCAGCGGCCATCAACCACGGTATCCTTCTGGAATGCCTGGGGGATTTAGGAATCGGAGGAACTGTGTTTCAGTGGTTCTGGTCCTATCTGTCAGGTTGCAGATGGTGGTGTTTGGAGAGAGCAGCTCCTCAGAAAAGGAGCTACTATATGGCTTACCACAAGGTGCCATTCTATCCCCAATGCTATTCAACATCTACATGAAACTGCTGGGAGGGATCATCTGAAGGCATGGGGTGGGGTGCTATCAGTTTGCTGATGATACTCAAATATATTTCTCTATGCCTTCAAAAACAGTCTCACCTAAGGATAGTGTGTCTCCTCTGAATGAATGCCTGGAGGAGGTAATGGGCTGGATGAGGAAAAATAAACTGAAGCTGAATCCAGACAAGACAGAAGTGTTTACTAACAAGGGTCCTAATGTGTGGGGTTGGAGGTGTGTCAACTAGCCCTGAATGGGGTTATACTCCCCCTGAAAGACTGTGGGAGTGCTTCTGGATCCGTCGTTCTAAATGACAGCTCAGACAGATGCGACAGTCAGGAGTGCTTACTACCATCTTCAGCTGTTACGACAACCTTCGGCTGTTACGCCCCTTCCTAGAGTTGGATGACCTAAAGATGGTAGTGAATGCACTGGTAACATCAAGGCTGCAACTTTTGCAATGCACTGTGCATTGGGCTACCTCTGTACCAAGTTCAGAAACTTCAATTGGTTCAAAACACGGCAGCCAGATTAGTCACTGGTACATCCAGGTGTGATTGTATCACACCAGTATTAAAATCACTCCACTGGCTGCCAATTAGTTTCTGGGCAAGGTACAAAGTGTTGGTAAAGCCTTACATGGTTTGGGTCCAGGTTACCTATGAGAGCACCTTCTCCTGTATAATCCGTGACTTACATTTAGGTCCTCTGGGGGACATTTGCTCAAGTCAGCCAGGACTAAGTTGGCAACTGTCACCCAGAGAACTTTTTCTTCAGCCACCTCTAGACTCTGGAACAGCCTGCCAGACGAGATATGACAGAAGAATACACTGTCTGAATTCAAATAATCTTTAAAGACCAGCCTCTTCCGGCAGACCTATCCAGACGATGTTAAAGTTCGAATTTTAAATTGTGCACTGATTGTTTTAAAATGTATTGGGTTTACTTGAAATTTTAAATTGATATATGTTGTTAATTGTTATGTGCTTTTAACCAATGTTATGTTTATGTGTTAATTTGTTGTTCCCCACATCGATTCACAGGGAGAGGCGAGTAAGAATTTAATTAATTAATTACTACTATTATTATTCAGAAGTTCTACCTAAACTTTACATGGTATTTGTCTGGATCACTATAACCAGAACCTAAAAGCACAACATAAACAGAAATTGCAAGATTCCAGGAGAAGGTAATCCTTCATCTTTTCTACAGTAATGAAAATTAAACAATCTTACCTCCTAACGCATAAAGTAGCTCCAAAGCTTGCACCATTGACTGAGCAGGTGGAGGCTGGAGGGGGACAAAAACAACAGTTTGCTCTGCCTATTATAGAGATATTTGTTCCATTTCTATGCACTTTTCCTCTATAGAGTGCACGCACCTGTAGACATTTCATAGATAAAACATTTTCAGTTGTTCCTTTCAGTTGTATGGAATGGCCTGTGACTAATAGCAATAAATATTTTGGGTAGTCCTAGTAAAAGTACTACAACTAGTAATAAATCTAAGAACCTATTGTTCTGAACTGAAATCCAGAAATATAATACAAAAATTCCAAATTCTACTGCAAGAATGAATCTGGTGTGTGTGCATGAGCACACAACACATACTCTCTCTTTCCCTTCCAGCCCAGCTGATTGTCCAACCTGTGACAAAAAGGCTGTTGCTATTAGCAATGCTAGAACAGCAATCTAGTATGGGGTTGCTCAGTGAGGGTGGGGAAAGACAGGATATTCTTCAGTACCCTAAATAGGAAAAACCTGTTCTTATCCCCAGTTAGGGTTGGAGAGAATGAGTGGAGAGAAAAGTGAACTGAGGAATTTAGAATTAAAATCCCCTGATCTATCAGTGAGGTTTTAAAGATAAAGAAGATCAAGATATATTGAGTGTTCACACAACAGAAGATAAAGAAAACAGAGACTTCGGTTTTAAAAGCAGAGCAATATTCTATATACTTGGTGGGAAAAGGCCAAAGCTGGCAAGAATGGCATGTGTGTTCATGTGGGAAGATTCCCCCATATGCCCTAGTTACTAGTCTTAGGGTTAAAAGGAGTGTGCATCCTTTAAATGAATAATTAAAACAGGCCAGATCTTTATACAATCATAAGTATGCTTTACTAAATTGCACATGACAGCTGCAGAATTTAAAAGGCACAACAGTAAAGTACTGCAAAAACCACAACTGTGTACTCATATTTTGTCCAGAGACTGATAGCAAAAGGCTGAGCACAAAGACATAGGAAGCCAAGAGAGATTAGACTTGCCTGAAAGGAATGTGTACTAGGAAACGTGGAGGGGAAGTGTGCCATTAACCGCTCAAAAAGAAAGGGACTTCTTTTTCTTGCAACCAAGTACAAAAATCGAGCTACTAGTGGAGTTGGGACATAAAGATCCATCCATTCCAGCCCAGCCTATTCACTGACCTGAATGAAATTCCATGCACTCACCTGCATAGGGTTCCTGTTGATCTATGGCAGGCAGTTAAATACAAGGGTCTGTTTATCTGTGTTGTTTAGCACAGAACAGAATGTTATGGAGGTGGCTGAATAAAAGAAGAACAGACCTTGATGTCCTTCTTGAAATGTGGCTCACACTGTGGAAGAATCTGGCAAACTACAAGATAAACAGCTAAACAAGAGCATCGCACTTACTGAGAGGAAGGGAAACCTTAGCACATTGTCAATTCCTAAAGCTTTGAGCTGCAGGATGACTGGGGCTAGGTTACTGCGCTGCATCTCAGGAATGGTAGATTGTGGCAACTTCTCAAAGTCTTCCTCTGTGAAAAGAATAAAACTCCATTCATCCACCAAGCCATTAAACCTATACCCATTCATTCTACTATAAAATTTAGGAACTCAAGAATAAAAAAAATCATGCAGAAACAAATAAGCATTCCAAGCTATATAATTATATTGAGTAGGGTGGTCACAAGACAAGTGATCTTCCACATACTGCAATAGCAAACAATGTACTCCAAGAAAATTTTGCACAATTTGAGGCACTGAATAGAGCACTTTGTTGATTTGATTGCAAAGGTGATCTGTGGCATTTAGCAGAACACAGGAATGAAAAACAGGAAAAAGTGGCTGCAAATCTGCACAGAAAAACACTTCTGCTAACTAAATGTGGTTTGAATATTAACTCCCCCAAACAGAAGGCAATGGTATTATCCAGATAGGTAGATTAGTATTAACACTTCCCTTGAGTTATCTTGAGTACAGTAGCATCCCCGCATCTGTGGGGGATTGGTTCCGGGGGCCCGCGGATGGCGAAATCCACAGATAACAGCGAACACCATTCCGGGGGGCCGTCCAGGGAAAAGGGGGGTGAGTTCGCTCCTCTGCCCCCTTCCCCCTCTGCCCATGGCCCCACAGGAGCGATGATCACAAGAGAGAACGGACAAAGCCAGGTTGCTTCTCCGTCCCCTTCCCCCTTCCCCCATGGCCCTGCCGCAGCGACAATTGTGAGGGGGAAGGGACGAGGCCAGGTTGCTTCTCCGCCCCCTTCTCTCTTCACCCATGGCTCCACTGCAGCAACAATCATGAGGGGGAAGGAACGAGGCCAGGTCACTCCTCTGCCCCCCTTCCCCCTTTGCCCATGGCTCAGCTGCAGCAACGATTGGGAGGGGGAAGGGGAGGGATGAGGCCAGGTCACTCCTCCCCTTCCCTATGACCCCGCAATTGTCGCTGCTGCGACAGGAGCCCTCCCAGGGGAAGAGAGGTGAGATCCATCCTCCCCCCTGCCTTCCCCCCGCCATCTCCAGCCATGGGTAACTGAATCAGCGGTTGGTGAATCAGCGGATGCGGGGGTGCTACTGTATTTCAATTTTAGGATATTTACTATGGGAGAAAAGGCAGGTAGCTTGGTCTTCTAGGGCATTCCTGTCTCTCCCCTCTTTCTCTCTCTCACACAGATCAAGATACTATAATACACACAAATACCTCAAGGATCAACACAGACTTTTCAGTCTAGACACACTCTTATTCTCGTAGTTTTGTATGTAAGGAATCAAACACCTTACATCATATTTGATATAGAATGCATTATAGAACATTGGACATTGCAGTATATAATACTTAGACCTAGCCAGCTTTATCAGGTATGGTATTTGGCCAAGACCATCATAGTAGGTAAGCTGTTCAAGCAGCCACTTACCTTTTCTGGTCTAGCACTGGCTTATATAGTATCTCAAACCCCTCCTTATCTACACATGCACCTATCAAGAGTTACTGTTAACTGGTTGTCTGCTATCAGTCAATTTGCAACAAGTTTTATTTGTCTTTTGTTTTGAGCCAATTAGACAGGACTTGCAATAGTTCATTTGTTCAGGGTCACCCACCATCCAACTGGAAATAAGATTCTACTGGCCTTTTGTACAAGGCCATTACTCAGCCAACCACACAAGACTTTAAATAGTCACCGTTATTCTGGTTATCCAGCATCAGGTGATTACATCATGTATAACTCAGCATGATTAAGGACAACTGTACCAATTTCAGTTTGCCAGCATGATTAATGACAATTGAACCAATTAAGTACACTTTTTCAGTTTTCCATTTTTTCCCAACTCAACTAGACTTTTCCTTTACACTTAGGTTGTTACACTTAGGTGGTTGAATGCCCAGAAATTGCTTCCTTATACACTTATTAACTCTATGAAGACACCAGTCACTAAGTTCACTTATTACCATTGATTCGTCCAATGCACAGCCTTCAGAGTCTTAAATTTTGCAAAATTTTCCAGCCCAATAAAACCTGCACATATTTACATTACAAACCTATTAAAAACTTACTTAAAAATCTACTATAAAAATATTTTTAAATACAGTAATTACATATCCATTATAAGACTCTTATTATGACAGGATGATAAATCTTAATCACACTGAAGACACCTACAGATTTTTTAAGCGTATCACCACCAACAAAAGAGCAAAGACAATGTTGTTAAGCACTGCCCCACCTGTATAAAGTCTGTAGCATTTTCCTGAACGGTTCCGACCTGCACGACCTGCCCTCTGATTAGCTGAGGCTTTTGATACTGGAACAACTACAAGGCATTCAATTGCTGTTTTTGGATTATATGCACGGAGCTTCACAAAGCCACAGTCAATCACAAATGAAATGCCATTGATTGTGATAGAGGTTTCTGCAATATTAGTAGCCACTATCACCTGAAACAACAACAACAAAAAAACCCAGTTTGTTTTGAGCTCATTATACTCAGTGATTACTAACTTAATAAGCTTGAGAAAATGCCAATAATACTTTTCCAATGAGTTCCATTAAAGAAAAGAAGAATAGCAAAAAAGCTAGAGTTGTTGTAAGGAACACAGTTCTCAAAAATTCGCAGGCTGAATTAGAAAAATCAAGTGTACAAATGAACACCTGCTGGTATTTGGCAAGAGCAAGACGCTATAGAACAACATTAAAATGATTTCACTAAGCCTTCACTACATCCTCATATCTTAGTTAATAAGGTATTCAATTACACACATCAGTCAAAACATGCATAAAACACATCTGGGGAAAGTCAATAAGCACTAATTTGAAAATAATGCTGCAAAATTCAGTCCACATGTAACGGATTGGGAGAGTGAGCAGTCTAGCTGTCGGAAAGAGACCCAAACTGATGTTTTCTCCTTTTAAAACCTGTTCTTGTCATTCAATTTTATAAAGCACTCTGAAGCTGAAACCAAACGAGAATAACATTCAAAGATTAAAATGAGATAAAGGAAAACAAAAACCAAGATTCATTACAAATATATTTGAGGAGAACTGCCATAAGAGGCAAATAGTAGTTTTAAGAACATAAGATCAGTGTTGGATCAAACCAAATGTCTATCTAGTCCAGCATCCTACTTTCCACATCAGCCAATCAATTTTTTATACATCCAGCATTTTGGGGAGAATGGTGTAGTAGACATTACTTGTGAGCAACATAAAAGAAAGGAAAATTGCTGTAATTGTCAAACAGGATGACAGGAAGAAATGTATGGAGAGTTTTTTGTTGTGTGCCTTTAAGTCATTTATGACTTATGGAGAAAGTTTATCATAGGGTTTTCTTGGCAAGACTTGTTTAGAGGGAGTTTGTTATTGCCTTCCTCTGAGGCTGACTTGCCCAAGGTCACCCAGTGGGTTTCCATGACTGAGTGGGGATTTGAACCTTGGTCTCCCAGAGGTTTAGTCCAACACTCAAACCACTACACCTTATAGGCATGGAGAGAACACCCCACTGCCAAATAAAATCTCTATAGCATAGGCTAGCAAAAAAAAAAAAAAAAAAACCTGTGGGAAGGTGTTTGCTACATTGTTAGACATTAATATGAAGCAGCGACTGTCACAACACAAGCATGATGCCCAATGAAACTACAGTACACTCATGACAACAATATTGGACGTAGCTTTACCTTTCTGACATTATGAGATACCCTCTCAAACACTTTCATCTGTTCAGAAGCAGGCAACCCAGCATACATAGGAAGAACACGTAGGTGTTTCTTCATCCCTGTGCGAGCAAGGATCCGTGCCTGTTCTATCAGCATTGAAACAACAGTTTCTACCTCCTCCTAGAAAAGCATCAAGATAAACAAAAGATCAAAATACATATAGTTCAAGAATGTATCACAAGGATTAAGAAATGCTCACAGGTATCTTAAAAAACAAAAGCTGAGTGTTAAACATTGACTTTTAGGTGGAACAGTAAACTTTCTTCATTCAAATATATCATCAACATCCTCTTTATTTATTTATTTATTTATTTAGCACCATCTATGTACCATACATGGTGCTTTACATTAAAACAAGAAACCTATATAGACTTCAGAACAAGAATATGGCTCAACAGAAGACTGTGTAACAATCAGTACCTGACTTTTAAGTTACAAAATGTCTGCTTCAAACACAACAAATTGATGCCAGAAGCATAACTCTAAGTGATTTGTGTTCTTCTTTTTTTTCTGGATGGACTGAGACTTCTGTGCAAATTTCCAAATCTATGCAGACATCGTGGATTGTATGAGGTAGTTCTAGGAAAATGCTTTCCCATTTTACAGCAGGATATGTGTGAGTCACATTTTAAGTTTCACATTAGTTTCGCTGCTTTTTTAAAAACTGTATGAGGTAGTTCATATAGTTTTCCAACTGACTAGAATAACTGTTTTCATCATGCCTGCAATATCATATCTATTATTCAGACTTCAGTTACCCAGATGTTTTGGTATGTCACATAATCTGTATATATATATAAAACTCTTGGGTATGCATAATGGCCTTTGGTATGTAGGTATGTTGCCTCTTGGGTATGAACAATGGGTTTAGGTATGTTGCCTCTTTCAGTGTGCTGACTGGCTGCTTAAGATCCCTCCTGTCACTCCCTCAGCCAATCACCACCCCCATGCAAATCACCACTCACATGAAAATTCCCTCTCCACTTCACAATCCACTCCTACCATTCATGGCCAATCTGTATACTGGGAGTGACCAAACAATGTGCTACAGTGGTAGCTATAGTTACTAAGGCTGCAGGCCTTTCCAGTTCACCAGTGTCCCAGGGCTGCGTAGTTCTCACTTATGATTTAAGTTTACACAGTAATATCATTTCTATTCCCGCTGTGACAGGACCCAGGCAGTCAACTGGCAACGGTGGCAACAGCAGGACGCTGCTGCTGTGACGGGACCCAGGCAGTCAACTGGTGGCAGTGGAGGGAAGACGCTGCTGCCACTGTGACAGGACCCAGGCAACTAGGTGTGAGGTATACCGGGAGTTTTGGGGGGAGTTTTTTAAGGGCATATGGTATGCCGGGTCCAGCTGGTTTCATTTAATCAAGAGGAACTTTGGAAGAACATTCTGGGTTGTTTGCCAATTGGAAGTTTTGATGGTGTTGAGAAGTTACTGTATTTGGGCATATTGGCTCATCAGAATCTTACTCAAACTGAATTTGTCTATATAGCTTGATGAAAAATATCTCTGGATTTGGATAGGTGGATATCACTCAAATTAAGCATTTGGGGTAAAGTTCATGTAATTAAGATAATTGCATTCTCATGGATATTCTGTGTTGTCCAAGGTATCTCATCATATATTCCTCAGATTCACTTTCAGAAAACCAGTGCATTTTTTAAAAAAATGTATACCAGGATCTTTACAATTCCGTTTTTCCACTCAAAAGTATGCAGCCATCATTTTCAAAAGGCTGATTTAATTTTCCATACCTGAATTTGTATCATAAGGCATCTCTCCTGATTCATACAAAAAATGGTAAACACAGCCTAATTCAAATAGTTCTCCTAGTGCAACCTTAGAATCAACTTACTTTTTGGATGGCCTGCCTTAGGTTTTGTTCATTTAAGGAGGAAGGCGACTGTGCACCCTGTGGTTTCTGCCGCTAGGGTGGCTTGGTGTACTAAATATTGCCTGTTACAATTTGATCTGTGTGGTCATATTAAAATAACTCTATAATCCTAATGTGAATATTGTGAGACAATCTTTTTTTATGGAACCAAAGTATCAATAGTGAAGTTTATACTCCAGATCAGTTTATTGGTCAGACCATTTTATTTATTTATTTATTTATTTATTTATTGCCATTTTCAATATTGCAGTCTACTTATCAGTTACCCACAGGTACACTGTGGCAACAGATTTACAACTGCAACACCTTTTGTGTCTATATATGGACTATCAGCTCTGAGTGCCTCCTTCACGGAGCAATGGATGCAAGCTCCAGGAACAGAGATTCCACCTCAACATTAGAAAGAACTTTTTGACAGTAAGAGCTGTTTGGCAGTGGAACACACTCCCTTGGGGCGTGGTGGGGTCTCCTTCCTTGGAGGTCTTTAAACAGAGGCTGGATGGCCATCTGTCGGGGATGCTTTGATCGTGATTTCCTGCGTGGCAGGGGGTTGGACTGGATGGCCCTCGTGGTCTCTTCCAACTCTGCAATTCTATGATTCTATGATGGAAACACTAATTATATTCTCAGAAAAACCTAAACCAACTAGTCCAGTGTATAAATGTTTGTTGGACAGTACTACATTTGATGTTAATGAAGTCAAAGTTGAGTGGAACAAAAAGTTAGATTCTCCTATGCAATTTCATCAATAGAAAAATGGCTAAGCTTCAGTATCTAAAACCTCTTTAGACCTAAAACTATATTTGGTCAAGTAGAATTGATGCTTCAGCAGTACTGGACACCATTACAGCTTTATAGAAAGAAACTGTTTCAATTAAATACTAGCAATGTAATTCAGATAATGCCTCCTTGTGGCATAAGATGTGAGCATGTTCAGTAGCTATTCCGTCTGGATTTGATATGCTACAATGTATTAATTTTTTCATTAGAAAAATGTTTGGTATTTGTAGATACACAGGCCCTTTTAAATTACATTCCTGTGATGTGGAATTTAACTGAAAGTCAATGCTGTTGAATCCAACACACTTGCACTGTTGCAAAAAGACTTATACTCCAAAGTTGGAGAGATAATCATTCATTATTTATCAATCAATGGTCAGAAGACTTTACTGCAGCAGGACTTTATCACACTACACTGTTATAGTGCTATTATTCCACTTTAATTGCTCTGGCTGCCTCCTGAGGAATTCTGGGGTTTGTAGTTTAGTGAGGCCCAAGAGCTCTCTGGCTGAGAATTCTTAATGCCCCTCCCTGAACTGTAAATCCCAGGATTCCACAGGAGGAAGCCAGAGCTGTTAAAGTGGAATAATAGCATTATAACAGTGTAGTGTGATAATCTCCTTACTGGGTCAAGCTATGCATATTTATTTTATAGATGTTCATTTCAAGAAAACGTATTTCTGGAAATATGATCAGCTTATATTAATGTATATGCATGGCCCTTGTTCATACCTATGCATTTTCCTTGCCCTGTTTTTTCTTCTATTTTTTCTTTTCTTTGTAATCATAATTTTAAAATCCAGTATTTTTTTAAAAGAGGAACTATAATCCTTACCTCTCAGTGTTCAATAAAGTAGTGTAGTCTTCAGAATCTACATGATTTAATCTTTCCACCCTATTCTGTATTCTTGCTTCCAAACACTTAGAAAATACAATTTATATTGCAATATTGGACTAGAAATAAGTCTGCTAGTCTTTCTCACAACATAACATGAGAACAGCTGCTTTGTGTCAACCAAAGCATAATCATCAGATATTTATCTGAAGATGAGCTTGCTAAACGGGTAGATAATTTCAGGAATATCAAGCACAATGTTTACTGCTAAGCAATAAAACCACAATGAATGTTCCACCCTTCTGTATTCCCCTATGAAAGGAAAATAACCCCTACAAATTCTGGACCATGACAGCAGGCAGTACTTATTATAAAATAGCATAAGAAAGAAGAGTGATTCACTAAACATAAGAAGGTTATAAATGACACTATGCCAACAATACATACTGTGAGGACTGAGGCCATTTATAAAGAAACCACAAGGCAAATCATTTCTGTAAAGGTGCTTAGGACACAACAGATTGAGTCTCCCTTACCCAGAATCCTGAAATCCAAAATATTCGAAAATCCAAAATTGTCCACATAGGTGGCTGAGAAAATGATACCTTTGCTTTCTGACAGTACAGTTCTGACAGTTCAAACAAACTTTGTTTCATGCACAACATTATTAAAAAATACTGTGTATAAAATTACCTTCAGGCTACATGTATAAACTGTTTATGAAACATAAATGAATTTCATGTTTAGACTTGGGTCCCACCTCCAAAATATCTCATTATGTATATGCAAGTATTCCAAAATCTGAAATATTCAAAAATCCAAAATATCTCTGGTCCCCAAGCATTTTGGATAAGGGAGACTCAACCTGAATTTTAATTTTCAGTGCCTGGCACAAACCCATTTTGTTTTTTGTGAAACTGCTACTTCAATCCCTTGCTATATATGAAGCAGCCTGGCTGCATCATAAAGTTGTCTACACATCTTATGATAGTTTCATGCCCTTATATACCTCCAATAATAATCATTATAACTATGTTCTTTAAAACCCTACAGGCATTAGGATTTTAGTCAAGTGCACTCTAGTTCACCTCTGATCAGAACAACGTATTCTTTTTATGCTAAAATTTCCTCATTTTATACTTCAGATAGAAAAGCAGATGGTGCTAGACCAGAATGACAAAGATAAAGCTTTTGCCTCTTTTGTGTCTATGATTCCTGCTTTTCACATGTCACTGCTCTGATTATTTGAAACTGAAGCATAAATGCAATGCAGAGGCACCCAATCAGGAATGCCAAGCACTGGGTCACTAGTAAGTGGAAAAGATTGCATCTGACAAAATTAACAGAAATGAATGCACAACCTTTTGTTGCACAACCATTTGGACAGTTGTGTAATCCAGTGCAAATTTAATAGTGAGGAAAGACTTAATGGTAGCTTTGGGGCCATATGCAGCACCCCAAGGCTGCTTTTGTGACTCTTGAACTATCCAGAAGAATCTTTTTCTGACCAAAACATAGGGTGAATTATTCACCTAAAAGCCTTCAGGACTGGCAATTCACCTTGTAAATTTCAGGCCTCCATACATTGCTTAATATGAAAAATATCAATTTTTCAAAGTGACAAGTAGAGCTCTGGCCACATCTTTGTTTGTTGTTTTTGTTTTTTTGTTTGTTTGTTTTTTGACATTTTTGACAGCTTCCAGGGGCAGAAAACTGGCCCTCATATCCACCCCATTGTCCACCCCTGTGCTAGCATTACCCTGGATTTATAACCATGCCTTATACCAAAATAACAATTTCAACAGGATAAACATTTCTTTTGTGTCTACCTGGCCTGTTAAAAATGCCAGAATATCCCCATCACCTTCTGTCTGATGAATTTTCATGACAGTTTCCACAGTTGATTTCACATAATCTGGCACAGGACTGTTGGAGAAAACATATACAAACATCTTAAGTACAAGCGCATATACAAGTCTTCCTCTTAGCGCCAGAAGAAAAAAAAAACAGAATATACAGTTGACTTTAATAGATAATATAAATAAATCACATTGTCATATCATTCCAACTACATGTTACAATATTAGATACAAGTTATAGGACCTGCTGGTCCTTCTTGAATACTTCAGAAGTCATTCTCAGTTACTTTGCTTCTTTCTCTGATGTTCTCACAAATTCTTTTAAAATCTATTTTATATAAACACACACATTTCACAAAATTTGAAGCATTTTAATAGATTTCTATATAATATATAAAGGAATAGAGATTTAAAGAATTTAGTATTTCCACAGAAAGGAGTAAAACTATACAAGTACACATTAAAATACTTTGTTAATACACTCCTGTGTTCAGAAATGGAAATAAAATTATGGGCTGGATCATATACTGATGTTTAGCACTCAATGTCTGAATAATGAAATGGTCTTACATTTCTGGCCATCACTGATATAGAACTTTCAAAAAACCTCAAACACAATGCTTTCCAGTGGTACTAGGCCATACTATGAGTTGTACGCACCAAGTATATAGTAATCAAGCGGTATACATACAGCATGAACCATTCCTACAAGCAGTAGTTACAAACCCATTTTTAAAGTGAAACTGGTAGAATAAACCAGCTGTCCTAGTTTTCTATCATAGACTGCAAATAAATCCTTTAAAAAAACAGAAACTGAGGAGGTAGACACCCAAATCTCCAATGCAGCTATAAAACAGTCACCTCAGACAAATAATTACTTTACTGTAGGCATATCCCCCACCCCCACACACACACCATGCCCTGAATTTATTCAAAGAGGCACTAACCTAAAAAGCTCATACCATAATAAAATATTAGCTCTGAAGAGGCCACAGGACCATTTATGGATTTAGTCACTATATGCTAATCTGCCTATTCTTTCAGAATTCTTTAGCCCTGTTATCTGAACATTCCTCAGTTATGTCTAATGCAAAAGTATTAAGGTTGCAAGAACACAAAGGGACATGATTCATAAGCATATGATTATCCACCTATGACACCCACATTTCCTTGCTCAGCACAAGGGCAAAAGTAAGCACTGTGTGCGCGGGGATAAAAAAACGAGCCCACTTCTGCCATCGGACCTGTCCATCTCCTTTTGTGGAGGAGGAGAAAGGGCATGAAGGTGCTGCCAGGTTTGCCCATATCCCTTCTGTGGAGGGGGAAGGGGAGGACTAAGATTCCAGGGGAGGAAAAGCATGAAGATTCCACCGAGTCCCCGTAGCACTCGTCTGAAGTCTGCTCCAGCTGGCCGGTGCAGAAGGGGACGGGGGAAGGTTCCCGAAGCCCTCCTCCACTGAAGTCTGCGCCTGTTGCTCATAAAATAGGAGAAAGACACATTCAATTGGAAAACAGATTTAGGTTTACATCCTTAATGTGCTGGTACTGAAGCCCATGTAAAACATTTCCTTAAAAAAAAAATACTTATGCTCCCTTCCCACCCAAACATTGGTTGACAAATAGGTAGCAAAGATACATGTTCCTCTAGCCACCACTTACAAGCATTAAACAGGAACAGACCTCTGAATGTAGAAGACATCCACTGGAAATGTTCGGCCTTCCACAGTAAGGATCATGCTGGTATCTTTGCTTGGGTCACTGGTCTCATTTTGGTTAAAGAAATCCCTAAATTTCTAGGATAAAGACAGCAGATCATCATCACCATCACCAAAAAGAAGCAGACCTACTGAAGACTGGGAATCCAAGGAAGCCACTTTAAAATATAAACCTGAATCTAAATCCAAAATCCCCACCAAGAGTAGACCCACGTAACCAACAGAGCATGGATAAGTATTGAAATTCATTGATGTAATGGGTCTACTGTATTTGGGACTAACAACTGCATTTAACAACTGCATGGATATTAGTTATTTTCTGAAAAGTGAGGCCATCATTTTAGCAACACATTTTCAAAACAATATGCGTTTAGTATGTTTATACATATAGACTCTGGGATGATCTTGCTACTGCTATTGCTACTTCTACCATTAATAATAATGATTATTATTAATATTATTATTTCTACTTATTTGATTTTGTATAAGACACAGAAATTATCTATTATTGAACAATCCATATTTTTGGTGAACCTAAGGTAGAAGCTTGTTCATTAACAAACAACAACAGAGTCAACAGCAACAAATAGTCAACAATTTTTTTCAAAGGAAATGCTAGCTAGCTATACACACACACACACACACACACACACACAAAGTGATTCAATTTGAGTACATATTAACCATATATTAACTTTGCAGCTGACCTAATATTAAGAGCAATGATTCTCAGCCTTTGCTATGGTACATGTTTTAGACTGCAACTTCCAGAAAGACCAGCTGGCATGACCAATGGTAAGGAATTCTGGGAGTTGAATTCCAAGACATGTGGAGGGCCAAAGGTTGAGAACTACTGATCCAGAATATATGGTGGTTCAGTAATAATTTAACTGCAGTTTTTGAAAACATTTTATATTATGAAAAACATACATACTGTAATGTTAGAAAGCACAACATATTCCCCACATTTAACACTTAAATACTTTATCTATACTAATAGTTAATTTTTATCTAAATACCCTAAAAGCACTAGATCCTTTAAGCTAAGGAGGGTTTTGTTGGAAAACAGAACTAACATTCTTCTCATTTTTTATTTTATCTGGAGGGGCGGGTGTGGCCCTCAGAATGTCCAAGGGCTAGAAAATTGACCTTAGTGCACCAATGCTTTAATATCTACTCTAGCTGTAAAGAAAAGTGGGGAGTTCTCTCCACACCTTTCCTCTGGAACACTGCTATGGCTACATGCCTGGCACAAGGTGCACCAAAGAATGTGCTTTTCCTAGTACTAGTTACATTTATTAGGAACACAAGCAAATCTTTATTTCCCAGTTTGCCAGGTGTCAAAATTGTGGGGGGGAGGGGAAACATACTCCCTTTCTTCAGTACTCTTCCACTACTGGAAGAGTAACAAACTGAAGTCCTGTTGTGCTGCCAGTGACATCACTGAAGGCAGAACACTGAAGGCAGAAAATTGACTTGAAAAATCAATTTTGGGTCTCTAGGCAATTGCCATTCATTCAGGTGGGACTTGGATCCGGCCAAGGTATGTTACCAGTAAATTGCACCTCTGTTAACTTAAAATGGTGATTAGGGTACTGTGCTCTGAAGGGTACAGGACCAACAAAAAAATAAGATAGCTATTTCATTTTTCTACAAGCAATTAACTACTCCATGAGCACTGCTTAAACCAAATCTATCAGCTCTACCTCTGCATCCAGAGTAGCCGACGCTACAATGAGACGAAGATCTCCTCGTTTCTTTTGAACCTGTGAAATGTGTAGAGGAAAATGTAAGACTTGTTCAGTTGTGTCCAAACATAAAATACTAGAACTGACTGTATAATTTGTGGAAAATGTTAGCTTCATATAAATATGAAGCAATTCAAAATTTGAGTGTGTGTACAGTGGATGACCCACTCATCCATGCCTGACTGAGAAAAGGAGCATGCCTTCATCAATTAAAAACCAGGTCAGAAAAGTGTGCTATCCCTAAAACTGCCTTCATCCTTGATTTATCATTCCTAGATTTGGTAAACAGACCTTAGGGTAATCCAGAAAAAAATATTTTCTGAAACAATCCAACAACTGCTTATCTTGAAGCCTTGTGAACTACCAAATAAAGTCAGACAGACTTTTCTATTTCCATTTAAAACAATTTATTCTAATAGTGTGTCCATTTTAAAAGGAATGAATTCAGTATTAGCACCACTTGCCATATCTCAGAGCAGCAAACACTGTGATCTACCTCACTACTGCAGGAGAAAGGGACACTGTGAGAAAATGGCACACTGTAATGGTCAATGTATCAGGCTCACAACTGTTGGCACCTGCATACAGCCTAATAGCAAGTTTTAAGGATTATTGTTACCAGAACCTTACAGCTTCATGCTTTCCCACTCCATGGGTACCTCAATTGTTGAGGGAAGGGAGACAAACAAAATGCTATTAGGAAAATCTGACCTTTTTTAGCAAACCAATGGCAATGTCTGTATACAAGGTTCGTTCATGGGCTTCATCCAACATGATGACACTGAAACAAAAGCAAAAAGAATAAAGTTCCCTTCATGAGATAACAATTAACAAATGTAGCCTAATATACAATAGTCACCGTTCAAATAATTACAGAAGAGCCATGCAAACTGTTATTGGAAGTCACACATTTTTTGACTCATAGAATTTAAAAACTTCAGCTGATCTGCAATAATATCAATCAAGGAAGCATTCTCTGTGAACGTACTCAGGAAAAGCAACTAATGGAAGGCCAGAAATAGTTCAGCCAATGTTCTTTACAGTAAGCAATTAAGGTCTAGGGCTTGACAAGAGCATGTGTCCACTAACTACAAATTGTATTTTGAACTTTCTGGACAGAATTGGGGCACCACACTTCAGTGGATATGTTCCTGTCTTTACGACTGATTCTAGAAGGTTGTACTTGAGCTCTATTTAGAGGTGTGAAGGTAACTCTCCCCCCACCAAAAAATTCAGAACATAACACTACTTATTCCAGTTTGGATGGGGACAGGGGAGCTTTCCACTCCACCCCCCACACACCATTTTCTCTCCAGTCTTCACATCTTTAAGCCTATTACTATATACAAGGGGTGGACAACTACCTGAGTTCCAGGGATATACATGCCCCATAACTAGATCTTGAAGGGACATGTTCCCCATTGTGCACACATTTTCCAAATTTTCTTTTTTTATTTAAATAAAAAAAATACTCAAAATGTCTGCAATATTCTTTAGATTTACTTCCTATTTTTTTTTTTAAAGGCCTCTCCTAGGCCTAAAATAACCTGGGGAAACCCTAGAGGGTATGTGATAAGGCATTTTGAGTTTTAAAAGCTAAAAAAAAGTTTTCCAAAAGATATGGGGGGTTATGACTTGAAAATAACCTTGAGAGGTCATATGTGGCCCAAAGAAAACAAACTGTTCTATTCCATGGCAGTTATGCTATGGTGTCAAGCAAAGCCCATTTTGTCTCCCACTTCTGAGTTCCTCTGGAGAACTGGAATAGAATGAGGACATTCAACTGTTTTCTCCCTCTGAATGCTGATGATGCTCAGACCCTATTAACAGAAGTAATGGGGGCTTATAAACTGAAACTCAATCCAGAGAGACAGAAGAGCTGTTTATAGATGGAGATGGCGTATGTTCTGTTTTGGCTGGCATGGAACTCTTCTGAAAGATGAGGTCTGCAATTTGGGGATGCTAGGAGATTTAGCCCTATCTCTGGAAGCCCAAGTCAATTTGATAGGACAAAGCACCTGAGGGGGATAAGACAACACAAAGGGTGCTTTGGCACTGATAAGCAGGATAGAAATTAAAAAAATATATATATAATATAACCATCAGTGGTGAATATGCCAGCTGCAGCATCTTATACACAGAGACAGCCTGAGGACAATTACTTACATACTGGCAACATACCAATTATGATTACTGCAATTATGGATAAGACAGGCATTGAAAGTATCTCAGAAAGTACACCTAGTGAAATTTAGGACACACAGGCTATTATTAACTGGGGTCAAAATATATTAAACTTACCATGCCTATTTTAGAACCACATAAGCACCTAGTTGCTTCTAATTCAAAGTGTTGTTTTTAACCTTTAAAACCATAAAGGGTTTGGGACCAGATAGCTGAAGAACTGCCATCTCTTATTTGATTATCTATAACCTCATCAGAGGCCCTTCTGTGATCCACTTGCTAAATGAGGTGAGGAAGGTAGTAATCTCTCAGTTGTGGCATCCTACTTCTACAATATCCTTCCTAGGAAATCTTGACTGACACAGTGCATCATCTCTTAGCTCATAACACACATTGGAAACTGCTTAATGCAGTGTAGCTTTGTAAACTGCTATTGCTTAAAACAATTTGTAAGCCACTCTGATAGCCTTGTGGCTGAAGAGTGGGTTATAACTAACTAACTAATCTCTTCACTGCAATGTGACTGCCTTTTTGTTTAGCCATGTCTTTTAGAATTTTCAGTTCAACAGTGTACAGTCGTCCCTTCACATTCGCGGGGGTTCCGTTCCGCGGACCCCCGCGAATGTGAAAAATCCGCGAATAACTACACCCCTCCCCCTCCCTCCCCAGGCCTTCGCGGGGCCTTCCTAGGCCCCGCGGAGGCCTCACCGGCCCTCCCTCCCACCCTCCCCGGGCCTTCGCGGGGCCTTCCTAGGCCCCGCGGAGGCCTCACCGGCCCTCCCTCCCACCCTCCCCGGGCCTTCGCGGGGCCTTCCTAGGCCCCGCGGAGGCCTCACCGGCCCTCCCTCCCATCCTCCCCAGGCCTTCGCGGGGCCTTCCTAGGCCCCGCGGAGGCCTCACCGGCCCTCCCTCCCACCCTCCCCAGGCCTTCGCGGGGCCTTCCTAGGCCCCGCGGAGGTCTCACCGGCCCTCCCTCCCACCCTCCCCAGGCCTTCACGGGGCCTTCCTAGGCCCCGCGGAGG
Organism: Gambelia wislizenii; assembly: GCA_030847615.1. Lineage (NCBI taxonomy): Eukaryota > Metazoa > Chordata > Lepidosauria > Squamata > Crotaphytidae > Gambelia > Gambelia wislizenii. The sequence continues at coordinate 42,516,562 of JAUMIR010000004.1, forward strand.
TCTCACCGGCCCTCCCTCCCACCCTCCCCAGGCCTTCGCGGGGCCTCCGGAGGGCCTCCGGGCGTCCCGCGAAGGCCTCCCCACCCCTCCCCAGGTCTTTCACGGGGCCTCTGGAGGCCCCGTGTCGCGGTTTTGGGGGGGCCCGGGGGGGCCCTCCCAAAACCGCGAATAACCGAAACCACGAATGTCAAGTTCGCGAATGTGGAGGGACAACTGTACTTCATCTGGCTTTCCAATTTATTTGTTGCACATTCACTGTGGTTTAGTTGTGTTTTATAATTTTGTGCCACCAGTTTTGTGAGATCCTTAGCCTGAAAATCAGTCTACAAATACATAACTACATATAGTAGAGACTGGTAAACAAAACACAGTGACAGGCTACTTTGGGGAGAAGGTAGAGAGGAGACACATAACTTGGGTTATAAAACTTCATGAATAACATTCTAGTTAACTTTCATATATTATGTATTGTTTGTGGTACCACTATGACCTATTCCTGAGTAACAAGCAAAGAAAAAAAACAATGCCACTGCCGATCAAAATAATAATAATCATAATAAAATTTATTTATATCCCGCCCCTCTACGAAATGCAATTGGGGCAGCTTACAACATTTAAAATATACATCCAAAACCCTCAATCCCACCCCCCTTAAATACAATTAAATACTTCAGGAATTAAAACATACTTTAAAAATACAAAAAAAATAAACAACAGACAGTGGCGTAGCAAGATCAGGACAAGCTAAATTTTCTTTTTTTGGTGGCTGGGTATCTATTCAGGAAAGGTCTGCTGGAAGAGATCAGTCTTAAGAGCTTTTTAAAAGCTATTTAGGGTGGTGATATGACAGATCTCATCTGGCAGGCTGTTCCATAATCTGGAAGCAATAGCCGAAAAGGCCCTCCAGGAGGTCGTAAAAAGCCTAGTTTTTAAAGGTTGTAGCAAATTCCTCCCAGAGGACCTTAGTGCATGGGAAGGGTTATATAGAAGGAGGTGGTCCCGAAGATAGGCTGGACCCAAGCCATTTAGGACTTTGAAGATGATAACCAACACCATGTACTGGGCCTGGAAACTAATGGGCAGCCAGTGGAGTGATCTTAAGATCGGTGTTAAATGGTCTCTTCTGGATGTACCTGAGACTAATCTGGCTGCAGTGTTCTGTACTAGTTGAAGTTTCCGGACCAAGCATGAGGGTAGCCCCATGTAGAGTGCATTACAGAAACCAAGACGGGAGGTTACCAGAGCATATACCACGGTCTCAAGATCCCCGACTTCCAGGAAAGGGCGCAGCTGGCGTATCAGCCGAAGCTGATAACAGGCACTCCTGACCGTCGCATTTACCTAATTTGTCATCTGGAGAGATGGGTCCAGAAGCACCCCCAGACTGCAAACAAAGTCCTTGGAGGAGAGTGTGACCCTATCCAGGACTGGAGATTGTATCCCAATGCCTGGGTTCGGGGCTGCTACCGTGAGCACCTCATTTTATCTGGATTCAGCTTCAATTTGTTTTCCCTCATCCAGTCCATTACTGCCTTAAGACAATCATTAAGACAAGAGACACCATCTGAAGACAGAGCTGAAGACCAAGGCACAGAGAACTATATCTGGGTGCCATCAGTGTACTGATAACACCCCGCCCCATGCCTCCGGATGATCTCTCCCAGCAGCTTCATATATATATTGAATAGCATCGGGGATAGGATGGTGCCTTTGGGACGCCACAATTATCCAATGAAACTAGGGATGGATATGAACAAAAAAAGCTCAGATCATCACTGTATACAGCATTAAGATCACTGCTTGCCTGCTTACCTGTATCTTGTTAATAATGGGTCAGCCATCATTTCCCTCACCAGCATCCCATCAGTCAGGAACTAAAACACAAAAGCAAATGCAATCTGTGGCCAGAAAAAAAAACACCTCTGGATGACAAATTAAGTTCCCTTTAGTTATTATGTTCTGAGGTGAATATGAATTATTTTTTAGCCAGAAGAGCACCACTAATACAGAAGAGGAAAGTGTGCTGAAGTACAAGACATCTTTATGGATTTTTTAAAACTCTAACCGGACAAAGAGGAACATGGTTTCCCACAAACAGGCCAATATTGGCTGATTGTTAACTAGAAGAAACTGGGTCAGAGGAGAAAGGGGATGGAAGAAGGGTGTGACTGATGAAGTGAACAGGAGCACTGGACACTGAAACTATCTTTTTTAGGTTCCACTTGCTTCTCTTACCTCTTACCAGCATCTTAATTTTTACTTCAACTTCTGTGGTGCTGTTTATAGAAGACAGGGTTGGTATCTTTTTACTGCTTTAGGAAGCACAGGAATTGATGCAAATTTCTATAGTTGTAGGGGAAATGGTAAGTCTTATGGGATTATTAAATATTCAAGCCACAACAAACGTGATGGGGAACTCTGGGTGTTCAGGTCCAATGCTCATTTGTAAATATTGTTCACAAAGCCCAGAATGTTACATCCAAACCAGGCTACTGGACTTGTCACTGTCTTAGTAAGATCTAACCAGTATGGAAATAGTTAAAGCTAGAATGTGAAAAAGCCAGCCTCCGACTACATGATTGGCTGGTTCTAGACTGAGACCATCCCTCTAATGAGCTACCAGTGGCAACCTACTCTATCAGGGTTTTCACTTTGCAGCCTCAGAACTAGACAACACAGAATACTCACTTTGAAAGGTCAGAAAGGAACAAGAATGAATCTTGCCACTAGTTCACAGAACCAGAAATAAGAATATAGCCTGTATCCCTTTGAGAGATATTTTTGCCCCATCCCTACTTCCTGTCCACCCATAATTTGGTTCCTCTTGAAGAGTAAGAGATAAGAAGCAAGCAAAATGTGTTCTACTGACTGTTGAACCCCCTCTCCCCATCCTCACTTTCTTTTCTACTAGACCACTGCCCCTGGATTGCCAGATTCATCCCTGGACCTACTTAGGTGCTTCTGCCTCCATTACCATCTGAAAAAAATTAATGTGTCCCATCCAAATAATTCACAACCATCAGATGAACATACTATTTCCAGTGTTTGGGGAGGGATCTTCTCCCCACTCCAAAGAACTATTGCAAATCTCTCCACTCCTATGCTTCTCTCCTTGAAAACTAATTAAAAACAATAACAAACAATTGATACAGGCATTTTTTTAACTATTACTACCTTGATCCTTGTAGCCTGTGGATCAGTACAATCATCAAATCGGATGCAATATCCAACTTCATGGCCCAGCAAGGCACCCCTCTCCTCAGCTACTCGCCCTGCAATCTTATAGAAAAACTAGTATTAAATATTGTAGATATCAAGTACATATTTCATTTCTGAATGTTAACTGTTTGACTATTTGAACTATTATGGAAAAATGAAGTCTTTACAAATAGAAATTGAGTAATTATAGCTTCTGCATAATAACCATCCCTTATATAGTAGGGGTTAGCCTCTTTTGGGATTTCTGGAGGCTAAGTTCCCACCATATAAGGGATGGTTATGATGTCTTATGGTTGTTCAATTCAGAAAAGCTACTCAGTTTCTATTTGTAAAGACTTCTTCATTTTTCCATAATACTTCAAAATAGGTTCTCTACACAAGATGGCCAAGGTTGCCAGAACAGCCTCTCAGAAAGCTGTGGATCAGTTGCTTTTCTTTCCTTATCCAGAAGTGAACTTTGCAGCAATAAAGGAACTCCCTCCCCCTTTTTCAGTGGTGATACTTCAGTTATGTGATGCCCTCTCTAAAGAGCTGCACGTGATTGCTTATTACCCTCTCACACTGCCATCCCCTCTTCCTTTTGTGTCATGTCTTAATTAGATTGTAAGCCTAAGGGCAGGGAACTGTTTTGTTGTTCTTTTACTTATAAAGCATCATATACAGTGATGGTGCCATATAAATAAATAAATGATGAAGATGATAACTCATATTATAATTGACCACACCAGAAAAAAAATTAGTGCTAGATTGAGATTTATATTCCCAGGCATTTTATGTAAGCAATGCTTAAGTTGTTTTATTGTATATTTTAGTGCTTAATAATATAATTATTTGTATTTGTTGTTTACCCCTTTGGAATGCAACATACAAATGTTTTAAACAAATAAATAAAAGAAATGCATATTTTGACACTTCACTGCAGCATAAGATAATTCATACAACAGGCAGATTATAAAGGTATTCTCTCAATTACTACTTGGTATTTTGATTTTGGCTGAACACCAATTGTACCAGATGTAGCCCTAGGACACCATGATCTACAAGAGTATCAGCAGTTATAGTAAACATTCAATGCCTTACACACATTCTAGGACTCTGCAAAGGGTCCCAAATAATCATGTTTGTTCTCTGTAACTGTCTATACAATGCAGCTAATAGGAACATTGGTCTTGCCTGGGACAGCAAGTGGGGAGAGACTACCCAAGCTGTCAGATGCTCTGTAGCCCTCCCCACTGGGAAAATGTCAATCACACCAAAGGACTGGTGAAAGGTTAGGAGTTTGGGGAATACATCACACCATAGCCTTTGATTTCTGACTAAAAGAATGAGAACACTCTCCTAATTTGAATGGAGGTGTGGGGAATAAGTGAAGTGACTTTTTTTCCTCAAAATGGGCCACAATGAGATGATCAAGACAACAAGGAATCCTTTCCCAAACCTTGTGTTCAGCTGTGATGGGCATGGGTCTTCACAAGGTTATTTCACTCATGCCACACAAAGAATATGCAAGGGCAGAGGGAGAATATATTTAAGATCTTCACATGTAAGTGTCAAATTTCAAACATGCATCCTAGAGCAAGTCTATTTGTCAGACTCTATGCCAGAAAAAGTTCCACAACTCAATATTTAATGAAACTCAAGAATGCTTAACTCTTCACTAGATTGTACTAAACACTGACAAAACACTTTGCAAATGTCAAGTGTTATAAAAATGATTAAAATATTTATTGTGTTTGTCAAAAGAATAATGTGTAGACAAATTCCAAAAGTCTGAACTGGAAGCACTCACTGAAACACATGCAACTCTTCGAGGTTGTGTTACTCCCACTACTCGACCTTCTGCAGTCCAGCCAGCTTCTGTTAGATACTATGATAGAGGAGGGGGGGGGATGCACAAGTTAAGATAATATCTGTTTCAAGCTTACTTTATTTCTTCCTTTTTCATCTTAGCAGCATTAATAAACTAGCAAAATTAAGTCAAGGACCCTCTATATACTTCTATAAACAAATAAAATTGGTAAAACCACATTAGACATTATTAACAAAACCATAATTTTTAAAAAACTGCTTCCAGAAAAAAAGTTAGGGAAGAAAATATATCTCCTATCACATTACAATTATCATATCATTGGGGCGGCTACCACCTTCCAGTTTAACCGTCCTCACAGAAGCTTGAATCTAGACTAGGAAAAGTATGACCTCAGGCCCTGGGAATCAAATTGGCCCTCATGGGTCTCCTGTCTGGCCCTTTCCCAAGTGACCATTCCCTCTTCTCCATGATACCATCATTTTGTAGTTTCCCAGCTATTGTTCAGTAGTTTTTCCCCATTCTAAAAAGTTAAAATATCACCCTTCAGGCTTACCGTATATTCTGGCGTATAAGACGACCCGGCGTATAAGACGACCCCCCCCAATTTTTAAGGTAAAATGCAGAGTTGGTGATATATTCGCCCTATAAGACGACCCCCCTCTTCCAACGCATAGCCCCCGCATGCCCCTCCTGCGCTCCCTTCCAGGAGGGAGCGCAGGAGGAGGATGCGGAGGCTGTGCGCCCAAAAGGGGCACGTTCGCCCCTTCTCCCCACCTTCCAGGAAGGTGGGGAGAAGGGGCGAATTGCAGGTTTGGCCACATAGCCTCTGGATCCCCCTCCTGCGCTCCCTTCCAGGAGGAGCACTTTGCTTCACCCCCTGCCCGATCTCCTGCCTCTTCGCTCCGTTTGCGAAGAGGCAGGAGATAGGCAGGCAGGTGAAGCAAAGTGTATCCGGCGTATAAGACGACTGTCGATTTTGGAAGGCACTTTTGAGTGCTCAAAAGTCGTCTTATACACCGGAATATACGGTAGTTACTGATAATAAAAGATTTAACCTAAAATATGGAGGTAATTTTGGCCCCAACAAGTGCCTTTAGCCTTAGACACCACTGGAATGCAACCCCTGAAAACTTCTCTGCAACCAAATTCATTTGCTGGGCTTAACTCCCTTGAACTTGACTTTCACAAATGGAATGGGATGTATTTTTTAGTATAGACTTGTGTCATCAGTGGAAGGCTTTTGAGTCAGAGTGAAATTTCTGCTGTCAGAACAGACTAATAGTAGATTTTTGCCAGCTCCCACCAGTTTCTGCCATTCCCTCTTCCATCTTCTGCAGGAGCTTGAGGGTTCCTCCAGAAAAGCAGGGGAAGGAAAGAAATGAGCAAAAATTCCCTCCAGATCTCATTCCTGCTGCCCAGAGCATCCTGATGAGAATTCTACTCAAGAAGCACTGCTGCTGCTGGGAGCAAAATCAAGATTCAATCCTTTTTTGGTGTTAAAATAAAATAAGAGGAAGGGATTATATAAAGTGCTATATATGAAAGGAAGAAAACAACCAGCCATAAGAAGTAAAAGAAAAAGGGGGGGAAACTATTCTCATTAGTAGAAAATGCTACTGAAGGATAAATTCTATTCCCTAGAAGATAAACATAGACTCAGTACTTGCACATATTATTAGTCCATATTTAAATTAATGGGATGTATTTTGAATAATGCATCTGGCTTCTATTCCAGCACAACAGGTTGGATCCAGATGTAGTTGTGCATACAGCAGATTCACTGAAACCAATGAGACAAGTTAGTCATGACTGTACTAAGTCTCAATAATTTCAATGGGTCTCCTCTAAGCATGACTTAGTCTGGATCCAACCCAATGACTGCCAAAGTCAAAGAGTGTGAATCCAAAGATCCAGTTCCAAACATAAAATCCTCTTGATTTCAATGGAAGAGACCTAACTGTAAAGGCTGACATGGGAAGGGGGTCTTTATACTGGTAGTTCCCTAATTACAGAATGCTTTCCTGAGCAAGACTGGTGCAGCATCTACTGATTTAAAACAACAAAATAAAATCTGGCTTTTTATTTTAATTTGATTTCTTTATCTTGGCTGGAGTGCTTTGTGTTTACATTGCTCTTATATATTCTGTAATCCTGGGAATTTAACAGGAGGATAGGGTGTCAACTATTTTAATCCACAATATATATTATTTATTTCATACTCACTTGAGGAATCTGAGTGCTTTTCCCACATCCTGTTTCTCCAACAATCACAAGTGTCTGATAGTTCTCTACCAGATAAAGGATGTGATTTCTCAACTAAAAGAAAAATTGATATTCAGATATGATTTACAAGAAAACAAGATTTAATACAGAAATTAAGGCAGCATATAATACATGAAAATAGCATAGGGATATTGTTTTCTTAGTATACAATCTGATAAACATCAACTCAAAAATAACACTTGGTGACTTCAACAGGAGTGACATCCAAAGTAACTGTGCACAGGATTGCAGCCTGCGACTACCCGTATATTCCGGCGTAGAAGACGACTGGGCGTATAAGACCCCCCCTCCAATTTCGAACCAAAAATCTAGGCTTAGGCATATATTCGGCATATAACACCCCCACCCCAATTTGGCTGGCTGGCTGACTGGCTGGGGGAGCCTTGCCAGCTGATCCACTTTGTTTCCCAACTCATGAGGATCTCCTCGTGAGTTGGGAAAGCAAACAGGATCAGCTGGCAGGGCTCTCCCAGCCAGCCAGCCAGCCACATTCGCCCCTCTCTTCAACCTTCCAGTCAAACTTGACTCAAAGGGGAAGGAAAGGGGCGAAAATGCCCAGTTTGCCTCAGCAACCCCCTTCCCTCTGTCTTGGCTCTTCCGAAGGGGACCAAGGCGGGGGAAGTGGGGGCGGCTGTGGCAAACCCCTAGATTCACCCCCCTAGAAATGCGAAGATACCCCGAAACGCGAAGCTTCGGAAGGGAGCCCAGAAGGAGGACGCAGGGCTGTGGAGCCAAACCTCGGGATTCGCCCCCTCTCCCCACCTTCAAGGGAGCGAATCTAGGGGTTTAACTCCGCAGCCCCGATCCCTGCATCTTCCAATCTTCGCTCCTTCCAGGGCCGGTTTAAGGAATTTTGGGGGGCCCTGCAATGCTTTATTTTGGGGGCCCCATATGTTTATCTCAGGTCAATCTAACCTAACCTATTCACAGTACAGGATGTTCAGATTACAGTAGGACCCCCGTATCCACGGATTCATTATCCAGGGGACACAAAACACCACACCTACCATAGAGTCTTCCTAGAAAATGTGTCCTTCCTACCCATTTTCTAGCTCCTCCAAGGCAACTCTATGTTATTTTAAACCAGAAGTCCCATTATTTTCAATGACGTTCACTATTATCCACAGTTTTCAGAATCCTTGCCCGCACAGAACCAATCCCCAGTGGATAAGGGGGGGCTGCTGTATTACATAATTTGCCACCAATAATTTAGTTTAAAAACTATATTATAGGCACTAACATAATATTTTTTGTTAATTAGCAATTAATGTAATGGTGTAGATTTCCTCAAAATAAGAAAAAAAGAAAGTGAGGACTGCAAGCTAAACATGAGTTAGCACTATGAAGCAGCAGCAAAAAAATGCCAATGCGATTCTAGGCTGCGTTAATAGGAGTATAGTGCCTAAATCAAGGGAAGTAATATTGCCACTGTATGCTGCTCTGGTCAGACCTCACCTGGAATACTGTTTCCAGTTCTGGGCACAACATTTCAAGAAAAATACTGAGAAGGATGGTGGGAGGTCTGGAAGCCATGATGCCCTATGAGGAACGGCTTGGGGAGCTGGGTATGCTTAGCCTGGAGAAGAGAAGGTTGAGAGGTGACATGATAGCCATGTTTAAATATTTGAAGGGATGTCATACTGAGGATGGAGCAGGCTTGTTTTCCGCTGCTCCAGAGACTAGGACACGGAGCAATGGGTTCAAACTACAGGAAAAGAGATTCCACCTGAATATTAGGAAGAACCTCCTGACAGAAAGAGCTGTTTGGAAGTGGAATACACTGCCTTGGTGTGTTGTGGAGTCTTCTTCTTTGGGGGGTTTAAAGCAGAGGCTGGATGGCCATCTGTCATGAGGGCTTTGATGGTGTGTTCCTGCAGGACAGAAGCCAATTGGATGGGATGGCTGTTGGGGTCCCTTCCAGCCCTATGATTCTAGCTGCATTCAGAGCCTGGGAAAGTTACTCTTGGATTACACCTCCCAGAATCCCCCTGCCAGCACCCTTCTCAAGGTCTGGTTGCATTGTTCCTTTTCCAGCATTCTCTGGGGTCCACAATGTCCTCACAGGGAGTCCACAAAGGCTTGAAGGCTGCTTGGCCCACCTCCTCCCTGCAATGAAGCAGCCACGTGACAGGAACCAAGGCAAAGGCTGGCTGGCTGGCTTGGCCTGCACATTGCCATTCAATCCACTCCAGCCACAAACTTGCAGGAAGAAGCAAGAGTGCCTCTGAGGGAAAGTTTAATGGATGGTGTAATTGTATTGCTGTTGTTAGCTATTATTATTAGCTATTATTGTTAATATTATTAGGGTTTTAAATCTTGAGCTAAGTCTTGGGACAACAAAAGATTTAAAGGGGGTCCCTGGTAAAGAAAAGGTTAAGAACCACTGCTCTATCCGAAGGCTCTCACATAACACTAATGGGATACTGGTGTTTTAGTGACAACAATAAAACCATTGTTACCAGTAACATTACTCCAAATTTTAATTTATATTCTTTATATTTTTCTGTTAAAAGAGCTAGAGTGTTGTAGAAGTTTCAGCATTGCACTATGACTGTGGAGACCAGGGTTTGAATCCTTACTCAGCCATGAGTAAGATGCCTCCCCCCCCTCACACAGCACACACACACACACACACCTTCTCCTCGCTGGCTGGCCTTTTGACAATGATTCTGGCAGGAGGGGGCGAGTGAGTAGCAAACTCCCTCCAGAATCAATTTCACTTTCTATTTGGGAGACGCTGTATTTTTTAAGCCAGCAGATTTTTGCAGGAGGAGAGTTAGGACGGGTGGACTGGGTGGGCCCCTGTGGCTGGGTGGGGCCCCCTGCAATGCTGATTTGGCAGACTGGTTAAGCCGGCCCTGGCTCCTTCTGGCGAATCCAGGGATTTGGCTCCCCAGCCCCGATCCCTCCTTCTGGGCTCCCTTTGCAAGGGAGAGCTGAAGGAGGCATTGGGGCTGCAGAGCCAAGCAGGGCATCTTCGCTCCTTCTCCCCATGTTCCTTGAAGGTGGGGAGAAGGAGCGAATCTAGGGGTTTGGCTCCCCAGCCCCGATCCCTCCTTCTGGGCTGCCTTCACAAGGGAGCCCAGAAGGAGGCATCGGGGCTGCAGAGCCAAACCTCTAGATTCACTCCTTGAAGGTGGGGAGAAGGAGCGATGATGCCCTTGCTCCTTGTAGGTGGGGAGAGGGAGTGAATCTAGGGGTTTGGCTCCCCAGCCCCGATCCTTCCTTCTGGGCTCCCTTCGCAAGGGAGCCCAGAAGGAGGCATTGGGTCTGCAGAGCCAAACGGGGCTTCTTCGCTCCTTCTCCCCACCTTCCTTGAAGGTGGGGAGAGGGGGCGAATCCCGGGGTTTGGCTCTGCGGCCCTGCTTGCCCTGCCTGGGCTCTGTTCGGAAGGGAGCCCAGAAGGAGGGATCAGGGCCGCGGAGCCAAACGGGGCATTTTCGCCATTTTCCCCCACCTTCAAGGAAGGTGGGAGAAAAGGGGGAATCTAGCGGTTTGCCTCGGCCACTGCAGAGGCGATCGAGCAGCAGCCGTGGCAAACCGCAATGTTCGTCCCCCTTCTCCATCTTCCATTTCTCCCCAAAGGGGGAGAAGGCAAAGGAGGGGGGGCGACTGAACTGCTAACCACTTTGCTTCACCCCCCTGCCCCATCTCCTGCCTTTTCGCTCCATTTGCGAAGAGGCAGGAGATAGGTAGGCAGGCGAAGCAAAAAGTATATCCAGCATATAAGACGACCCTCAATTTTGGAGCGCAGTTTTAAGTGCTCAAAAGTCGTCTTATACACCAGAATATACGGTGTATTATTTTTTTTTGCGTGCCGTCGGTGAACCATATCCACAAGGGTTCAGTTCCCAGACTTGCTGCAGATACCAGAAATCGCAGATAATAGTGAACCCTACTAAAATAAAGGACTTCCGCTACAAACATACCATATAATTGTGTTGGAAGACCTAGAAGATGCCTAGAGAAAACATCTCTCTAGGCTTTTTCCAGCACAACTCTATGGTATGTGTTCCTGTTTCTTCAGCCATGGATAATTAAAACCTCAGATATTGGTTCCACGGATACAGGAGTCCTACTGTATTTCTTAAATGTCTCACAAAATAGGATTTCCCTAAGTGTTATACAGCACAATAAAAATATTGCATTAACAATATTAAAAGATCACAGCAAAACAATATAATCAATCCAACAGAATATAAAGCTAACAGACATACAATGAAAACCAAACAGCCTACAATCCTGCATAGAGTTCTTATATCTTACTGAATCCAACATAGGCCTAAAAAGACAGTAGAAGGTAGCATACATGAACTTCTGTCCTTTTAGAATGATTGAACACAATCAATGGAGCAGCCTAAAAATATATATTACCATTAGATAAGAAAACGGTTCCATCTGTCTTTTGATACTATCAGTTTCCATGATGCAAAACAAACAGTGAAATGGCAAATACACAGATGAACAATAAGGTTTACAGTAACTAAGTTCAAAGTAGCAAAAAAAATGTATACCTTAAAAACTGGTAGCTTTTGCCTCTGTTGTTCAATCGAAAGGGAAACATAGGGGTTGTAGATGACTGAAACACTAGCACTTTCAGCAGGGCTCTGCCTTTCCTCTGAGAGGCTGACACCAGGCCCTTCTGTGCCTATACAGCAAACCAAATAAATAAATAAATAGAATACTATTAGGAGCATGACTAGACTTTTAGCCAAACACATAGAAGGAAGAGGACTAATTATATCCAAACCAAACTCTTCAAATTACAGCATTTTGTCTAATGTCAAAGGCAACTTTTGATGGAAAGTATGAGTGAGCTGTTTTGGGTCCCGTTGGGAGAAAGGAAGAACATAAATTAATTAAATAAATAAACAAAAGTAGACTCTGAGCTACTCAGGATAGAGCAATTTAAACAATGCAAGTCCTTCAGAGCAGGGCTGTGGAGTTGGTATGCCAAACCTCCATTTTTCTACTGTCCTCCATTTTTCTACTGTCTGACCTCCGACTCCTTCATAAATGACAAATATACATTAATTACTAATAACAAATTTACTATAGTAAATGGTGGCAGCACAAGTCATTTCATTAGGCTGCTTAGACAGATACAACATAAATTTACTTGACTGAATATAAAATATAAGTATTAAATGATATATTTGCCACATCTTTATAATAAGTTTTTATTTTGAAGGAGTCAGTACATTTCTACTGACTCCCAACTCCACCCAAAATTGCTCCCAATTCTGATTCTGTAACTTTATAGCCCTGCTGAACTTCAGAAGCTTAATCTTATTCCTGTATCGGAGCAGAACATATTTTTATTGAAGTGGAGCTTACCCCCATATGTATAAGGTTCCAGCTTTACACTATAGCATACAGATGTTTACTTCAGAATAAGCTCTTTTCTATTCCAGTTTTAGCTGATTTCAAGGAGACAGCCTTGGTCATCCTGATAATGGAATGTGCATGGATAAATATATCCTTTCAGTACCATCACCCATGGTATCCTTGTCGACAGTGGGTTGGGTTCAGGAGACACAGCAGTTCATAATCTGTGGTCTGCAGACCATGGGCGGGGAAGGGGGGGACAATGTCCTCACATGGGGTCCGCAAAGCCTTGGAGAATTGTTATGTCAAACCTCCTTGGTTGAAAATGATGATCAATAATTTCTGTTACCAGAAAAAACAACCACACCAATATCATTTTTCTCTGGAGAAAGGGAGAACATATCAAACATATAGGAAGCTTTCCTTTGGCCCTCTAAACCAATGGAGAGGCTGTCTAATCATGAAGAGTTTGTGAGAAGGGCTGGAAGAGGGGAAGCTGACAAGAAGGGTTAACAAAAGAGAAACTACAGTTGTCCCTCCATAGCCATGGATCTGGTATCCACTCATTTAAGTATTCACAGCTTGAAAATATTCTTTACAAAATAATAATCCAAAAAGCAAACCTTGATTTTGCCATCTTATATAAGGGACATCATTTTGCTATGCCACTGCATATAATGGGACTTGAGTATTCAAGGATTTTGGAATCCAAGGATGCTGGAACCAAATTGCCAGTGAATATGAAGGGACAACTATATTCAGCAGAGAGAGAGAGAGAGAGACCAGGATGGCATTTCCCAAGGTACTGACAAGTCTCTCTCCCCTCCCCCCCCCCAACCCACCACAATCCTTCCTAATCCTTGCAAAGTTTTCAGTGTGGAGAGAAGGGGGTTCAAATTAACCTGTTAGTCTCTTGTAGCATGTTAGGGAAGGAGAGGGGTGAAAGGAATGTGGCAACAATTTTAAGATTTACCTGTTTTTTTAAAAAAATTGCAAGAGCTTTTGTGGATATAAATCCACTTCTTCAGATGCAGTCCAAAGTCTTTCCCTCTCCCTTCCTCCTTTTTATGGTGATGGTGGGGAAATCACTTGAACTTTGAAGTGGGTTGTACTAGTCTTCTGGTTTTCTGTGCTGAGGGATGCCATCCCACCATATCACACTCAGCCCCAGGGGACCAAAGAACAGGCTGTTTTCATTGCTAAAGCTGCTGAGGTGGTGAAGGAGTGGGGAGGAACCTGCTGAATTACACCTGGAGGAGGGCTTTTTGCAGCAGCTCTGAACAGAGCTTGGGAATGTTACTTTTCAGGACTGCAACTTCCAGAATCCGTGGTCAGCTATCCCTGGTATTGTAGTCCCCACCAAACTCTGGCTCCGGAGGTAAACAGGAGAGTACCTGCTGGGAAAGACTGTTCCAATGGCCTTGTTAGGAGTATAGGGTCCTACTTTATGTGAACTCAGATTAACAACCCACCTAAAACCAGTATTGACAACACTAGAAATGGGGAACCTTTGAATTCCCAATGCTTGGGGTCATAGATTCCATAGTCATTTGCTCTTGGCCATAGTGGCTGGGACTTCTAAAAGTAGAAGATATTAGTGCAACTACAGGTCCTCCATCCCTGGTCTACTCTGTTATGCAATTGATCTTCAGTGTTTCACACAGAGGTCCTTTCCTGTCTTAGTTGGATATACCAAGGAGTGAATCTAAGAGTCCTTTCACATGGCCCAAGTGGTTGGATATCCCTTTAACTGCCATGGCTGCATCCTATTTGTAGTTTGGTGAGGCATTAGAATGCTCTGGTTTTGGATTCTATGTCATTTTATAGGATGTTGCCATGGCAGTTAAAGCAGGATCAAAGCGCTATAATTATGTAGTGTGAAAGGTCTCCTGGAGAGTGTGTTATAATATTTCAACCCTATGGCTAATCCTGTCTGTATCAACACTGCTTCTTAATTACTTTTTGGAAGTTAAATGTTCACAAAACAGTTTCAAGGGGGTGCTCACCAGAAAAAGCTTCTCCGTGCTTGCTATGCTTTAAATATGTTTTGCAATTAGCAATCTCATATCTAATCAAGTCAGTATATTTGGACCCTGGGATGGGGGGGTGTCAACCCCCCCCCACACACACACACTAGGTTGAGCAACCTGACCCTCTCAAATCAGGCAAAACTGGATCAAGACTCCTGCACAATTGAGCCCCCTCCCCTCAGTCAGAAGAATTCCTTAAAAAGTCAGTTTACGCGCACACACACACACACACACACACACACACATTTAAGTCTGATACTGCACTTGAGCCCACCCAGCTGTGACTCATTAATTAAAATTATAGTTTGGTGTTCAGGTATTATCTATATATATAAAATTCTTGGGTATGTTTCCTTTCCCAGTGTGCTGATTGGCTGCTTAGGAAACAATCCCCTCTCTCCTCTCATTCCCTCAGCCAATCACCACCCACATGCAAATTCCCTCTCCACCTCACAATCCACTCCTTCATCTCAATCTGCATCTATACCCCCAGCCTCACAAGGGCCCCTCCCTCCTCTCACTCCCTCAACCACTCACCACCCACATGTAAAACACTGAAATATTTTTCCCACAATACTAGTGTGTAGAATGAACCGGGTGAACTTTTGAAATCTACTATAACGGTGTACGTTACAGCGGGTACTGCTATCCTAGTTATTTAAAATTTGTATGGAATAATTTCAATTAAAAAAATTTATTGGAGTGTGTACATTTACTTATTTCTCTTCAAATTTGAAGACCCCTGATCTTAAAATAAATATTTGATGCACTTTAGGGTTTTAAATCTTGAGTTAAGTCTTGGTAGTTTGCAGCAACAAAAGATATTTAAAGGGGATCTGTGGTGAAGAAAAGGTTAAGAATCACTGTTCTAGCCCTTCCTGGAAAACAGGTCTCAGAAGGGGATTTCTGTTTTGTCCCATGGGCACTGGCTTATGGGATGGCTCAAGAGTCATCCCTTCATAGTTTTTGATATCTATATGAAGCCATTTGGAGATCTGGGTTGTCATCAATGTGTGAATGACAATGACTTTAATATCATTTCCACTCCAAGGGGGCTGTAAAACTCTAACAGGTGCCTACTGGCAATTTAGGGCACAGTGAGAATGAAAAAAACTGAAGCTCAATCCTGACAAGATCTGGGTAAAATGGATAAGAAATTGACTACTCTGACAGTCATGCAACCAATCTTAGGTCGAACTGCTCTCCACTTTTAGGGGAAGGTTCACAGTTCAGGAAGGTCTGACACTGATGGCAATCAGAGAAGCTCAAGTGGCTGTAGCCACAACTGATATCAACAATAACTTTACTTAGATTGGTACACCAACTTTATCTGTCTGAGTGTTATTCATGCACTAATGTAACCCAGCCAAGGTTACTGTAATATATTTTACATGAGGCTAGCTTTAAAGAGAATTTATTTATAAACTAAAACTAGTGATAAATTGAGCCAGACAGCTAAAATACTGGGTGCCAGGCAACTGGAATATGTTACACATATTTCACCCATTACACAGGTTGTTAGAGGTATAGTTGGCCCTCTGTATTCACAGATTTGGCATCCATGGATTCCAAGAAGCAACCCTTGATTTTGCCATTTTATATATGGGACACCATTTTACTATGCCATTGTATATAATGGGACTTGAGCATCCAGATTGTGGTTTCCACGGGTCCAATGTTGAGCACTGTAACTGAACTTTAAAGCTCTAAATAGTTTTGAGAATGTGTTACCTGAAGAACCACCTTTGGGCGTATCTCCATGCCCACAGACTGAGACGGACCTCCAAGTCATGGTTTCTCTCCCTGACTGTAAAAACAATTAGGCTAGCAGGCATGAAGCAGAAGGCTTTTAAAATGATGAACCCACATTACCAAAATTATCTCCCAGTTCCCATTCAACAGGCTTATCACTACAAGACTTCAAGTAGGCATTGAAAATGAGGTGTTCGTTTACTGTTGGTTTCTGACAATTCAGAGTGGTTTAATTGGGAAAGGGCTGTTTCTCTGGTACTATTTTCTGGTACTATCTTCTTTTTTAATCTCTGCTTTATTTTGTAAAATATTAAAAATATTATAATATCTTTGCTATCTTCCTCCATTTAATTTTATAGTGAATGGGTATTTATACTGTATTCCCTTTTATGGAAAAAACCAACTTAATTGCTGGCCAACTTTCATTAGCATATAAGTTAAACAAGCTTATAATAATATAAAGAACTTTATAATTAAAACTACAGTTGCCCCTCCACATTCGCGAACTTAGCATTCACAATTTTGCATATCCGCGGTTTTGGGAGGGCCCCTCCACCCTCACAAAAGCAGCGACATGGGGCCTCCGGAGGCCCCGAGAAGGCCTTTGGGGGGAGGGGGAGGGCCGGGGAGGCCTCAACAGGACCTTCGAAGACCCTCCGAAGGTCCTGTGAAGGCCTTGGGAGGGAGGGGGGAGAGCCGGGGAGGCCTCAGCGGGGCCTTCGGAGACCCTCCAAAGGCCCCACAAAGGCCTTGGGAGAGAGGGGGAGGGCCGGGGAGGCCTCAGCGGGGCCTTCAGAGACCCTCCAAAAGCCCCACGAAGGCCTTGGAAGGCAGGGGGAGGCGGGGGGAAGCGACTATGGGGTCTCCGGCGGCCCCATGGTCACTTTGGCGGGGGAGGGCAGTCATTATTCACTGAATTTTCACATTCGCGGGGGTCTGTGGAACCTTACCCCCGCAAATGTGAAGGGACGACTGTAAATATTCCTTATTAAATATGCACAAAACTGGACCTCCGTTTCTAGACACTCAATGAATAGGGACCTGAAGGCATTAATCCCTGAGTATGTTTACTGAGAAGCAATTCTCACTGAATTCAATATGTCTTCCTTCCACTAGGAGTGTATATAAGCATCTCACAGCCTCTCTCACTGAATTCAGTAGAGCTTAATTCCAAACAAATATAAAAAGATCATCTATCTAAAGAGGTGGATTGCCTTTTCAGAAGCTCATTTAAGTATGCCCATAGCAGCTACAAATAAACTCTAAATAAGAATTTATTCCAAATATTTGCATTTGAACACAACATATATAATTAAGCAATTGTGGGCTAGTGCAGGTTACTAGAGCTACTGAATGAAAGTGCTGAATCATCCAGCTGATACAACAAGGAGGGGGGAAAGTCATTATGGATTTGCATAATTGCAGTTTTCCGTATACAAGTTCATTAGGATGTCCTTCACTTTATAGAAGCCATGCCACAAATTTGCTGGCAACATAAAAACAAATGACTGACTATACATTTTTAAGACAGCATGAACAACAGGTATCTCTTTGCACTTCATCTAACTTTGTCCATATGCATGAACTATCCATATACATGGTTGTCTCCAATTAGCAGGATTTGTATTTGCCACCTTATTTAAGCAGTGGATCAGCACCAAACAATGTCATCTGTAAACCCTGCTACAACTATATGTGTGTATATGTGCCTTCCAGTCACCCGTTGACTTATGGAGACCCCATAAGTTTCATAGGGTTTTCTTAGGCAAGGAATACTCAGAGGCAGTTCTGCTAGTTTCTTCCTCTGAAATGTAGCCTACAGTACCTGGTACTCATTGGTGCTCTCTCATACAAGTACTAACCAGAGCTGACCCGGCTTAGCTTCCAACATCAGAGGGGTCTGGTGCCTTAAGACCTGTATACTAGTCTTACATTTACCATTTCGTTAAAAGCTGACAAAACAGGGTGGTTGGAGCACCACTGATGGCCTCTGATGAAAGGAATTACCTCTACATCCCTTTCATTCTGGTTTTATGATAGACAGCCATGATAACTCTTGGCACTAGAAGAGAGACAGGGTAGAGTTACCCTGAATCTCATGGAGCTCCTGCTTGCTTATGGTGCCACCCGTCTTAGTATCTTATTGGATTACCGTAGGACAATTTAGGAAATTTTGACAGTCACTTTCATCAAGGACAAAGTGATGCTAATGGACTACTGTTCCCCTTCTGGGAATGTTTTCCTATGCAGTTTCATTTTGTCTTCCATGGATTTAAATACAGATATACCTCAGTTAACAGAGCAAATGTGTTCCTGAGTATTACAGGTTGCCCCCCCACCCACCCTCATGCATGCAGGACTGGTACCCATGGTTTCAATTACCCATCATCCAAAAAATATGGTCTCTTTAGGCATTTCCTAGGTCCTCTAGTGTGATTCTATTGGGGTTCACTATTACCCATGGCTTCAAGTATTCACAGTACGTCTGGGAACATATCCCCCATGGATACAGTAAGAGAAAAATTGGTACCAGAGGCAGAAATATGCAAAGAATATGCAAATGTTCCTACACTCTCAAAAACAAATGAACAAACAAACAAAAAAACCCAGCAGTTCAACATGTTTTGGCATTTTTTTTATCCAAAACTAACAATATGCTCATGTGAAATGAAGCAGCCAGGCCAGGTAAAATTTGCACAAGACACCATTTGAAAGCTTCTCCCAAAATGCATCCAGGGATAATTGTTTTCTTTCACCAGCCTGCTTTTTTTTATGACTTCCATTTTGGCAGCCCAACTTATTGATCTATGCTTCTTTTAAATGCTGAGCACAGCTTGTAGGAAGGTTTATCTGTTTTTCTCTGTGTTCTCCTGTTCATGCATGCTCAGTAAGGGATTCTGGAGTCAGCTGCTGTTTACCCTACCTGATGCAGTGAGGTACACACAGCAACAGTAGGATGCCTAAAGCAGAATCCCATTCTTTCCCAGCTCAAGATTTATTGCAGTTTCCTGTACACAGACTACTGCAATGTTGCTTAAAAAAACTCCATAGGATGAGGAGGAAAAGGAAGGGCTGGGTGCATGTGAAAAGATTTTGTAAAAGGAGCTTCTTTTTTAGAGGCTTTGTCAAATGAGGTATGCCTGTATCTTAATGAAAGTACTCAGACAGAAATGTTAATAAATACAGTACAGTAGACTCTTCCCATCCACAGGGATTTGGTTCCAGGCTCATGCACAGATGGGAAAAAACATGATAGCTCAAGCCCCATATTATTCAATGGTGGTGCATGCACACCACTGAATATTTTTATGGGGAATGGCAATCCACAGAAGCTCCAATCAGCAGATGGTCAGCCCGCCAATACAGTGGGCTCACTGTATAGCCAACTTGCTACTGGCAGATATAAATTGCTGAAAATATATTAGTGCAGACTGGAGAAACCTCCAGCCTTCAACTGTTGTTGGATTCCAATTCACATCAGCCTCAGGCAGTATAGGGAGGATAACAGTTGTAGTGTGATAACATATGGAAGGCCACAACCCCCCCACACTGTATTACTAGTTTAAAAACCCCAGCCAGTTGAATACATTCCCCCACCAGTGTAATCCCAAAGATACCAGTACTCCTCATATCGAACAGGACTTACTTGGAAGAAGAGCTGACACAGTTGAGAGATCTTTGTTGGGGCACAATGCAAGCATAAGTTGCAGCTAACATTTCTCATCACCTATACACTGGTCATCACATTTTACAGTCAAAAGAGGATTTTAAGCGATCATGAAGTAATTCATCATTTCCAAACTTACTTCTGAAGAAGCAGTAAGAGCCTTTAATTCATTGCCTATTTCTTGTAGTCATTAAAAATACCAAGGAGTTACTCAAGACCAATTGTCATTACAGTTGGCTCATGCTAGCAATCAGTGAGAACAACCTAAAGTCCAAAGATGATGAGACTGTTAAATTGAAGCAGAAGTAACTGTGGTTGCCATCTCCTGACATAAATCATATACATCAGTTCTTCAAGTACACTGTTTCTGTTTGCTGCCAATAGTACTGGCAAAAGCTGAAAGCCAATCAAATTATGCTTTCTACAGGAGTCAAGGTCATGTGCACTGAAAAATTTCATTTGCAAAACTCTAAGGGAAATATAGACTGCAATACAATACTGTGAAAAAATACTCTCAGTTGACATTTATCATTCATGAAGATAATTCTAAAAGAAGTCTGCTTTGAAAAGTCAATAGTAATTATATCAACAGGAATCAGTGTACGAAGATACTGCAAATACAACTTAGTTGACAAAAGTATTATAAAAAATGTACTTCACATCAGTGCTAGAGTAGGTATATTAGCTGTACTATGGCAAACACTTTTAATGTAAAATAAAGGTTCTAGATAAGACTATTTTGTGCAATCTTTGATTAAGGTATTCAAGTTATAAGTAAGCAAAATAATTCTACTTTTATATGAAAAGCATCTACAATGGCCATCTAAGTATCCTCTTCTCAAGAAACAAAAAATGAAATCCAAACTGGAGAACCAATAAAGATAAAGATCATACACATACAGTATTACAAAAATTACCTTAAAGTGTGCATGAGGAATTAATTTAACCTGCTAACATGAACTCGTCATTGGTTATGAGAGAAGTTTTAAAAAGAGCAAGTGATACTGCCCCCATTATTAGTCAAAATTCAAATCAGAATTAACCTGTTACTACAGTTGTAGTGAAGCTTAACCACACCACCCACTTTTTCTAAGACAACATATGCAAAGACAAGGCTGTGTTGGTGGCGCAACACCCTCGGGTTATTTGAGTGATCACCTCAGATCATGTTAACATGTTGCGTTCCACTGACAACTTCTGAAAACATTTTTTGTTGCAAATGTAGTTAAAGTTTGTATAATCCATTATTCTTTGTATCACAAATATGATCTAACATAATGTACACATATCCAATATAACATGTGAATACTATCCATGCCTACTAACTTGCAAATCTCACATAAATAGGCTAACTATAGTCAACCATATAGAGGCATGCTAAAATTATTACAAACTGTAAATTATTGTAAAATATAACAATTCATATGCAGGTAATCAGTATCAATACAAACTGCATGTGCAGATAAACACTATGTATTATTCATAACTGAATTGGCTGATTTCATGGGAAATCTTAAATAAGAACACACAGGATTGTTCCATTAGCATGGTATCAACTTGACATACCGTATATTCCAGTGTATAAGACGACTGGGCATATAAGACAACCCCCCCCCCCAATTTTTAAAAATCTAGGGTTTGGCATATATTCGCCATATAAGACCACACCCCCAATTTGGCTGCCTTGCTGACTGGCTGGGGGAGCCTTGCCAGCTGATCCTCTTTCTTTCCCAACTCATGAGGATCTCCTCATGAGTTGGGAAAGCAAACAGGATCAGCTGGCAAGGCTCTCCCAGCCAGCCAGCCAGCCACAACATTCGCCCCTCTCTTCCAGCTTCAGTTGCTCCCCAAAGGGGGTGAAGGCAGAAGAGGGGGCCGAATGAACCCGGTCTGCCTCGGCCACTGCCCATTCCCTCCATCTTTGTTCCCTTTGCAAAGGGAATGAAGACTGAGGGGATGGGTGGCGTCCGTGGCAAACCGTGGCATTCGCCCCTCTCTTCCACCTTCTACTCATCCTGGAAGAAAGGGCCAAATATACCCAGTTTGCCTCGGCGGCTGCCCATTCCCTCCATCATCCTTCCCTTTGCAAAGGGAAGGAAGATGGGCAGCCACTAAGGCAAACCATGGCATTAGCCCCTCTCTTCAACCTTCCAGTCAAACTTGACTCGAAGGTGGAGGAAAGGGGTGAAAATGCCCAGTTTGCCTCAGCCACCCCCTTCCTTCTGTCTTGGCTCTCTCCCGAAGGGGACCAAGGCGGGGGAAGCGGGGGTGATTTGCCGCTGCAAACCGCTAGTTTTGCCCCTTTCCTCCACCTTCAAGGAAGGTGGAGGAAAGGGGTGAAAATGCCCAGTTTGCCTCAGCAGCCCCCTTCCCTCCATCTTGGCTCTCTTCCGAAGGGGACCAAGGCAGGGGAAGTGGGGCTGCCAAGGCAAACAGCTAGATTCGCCCCTTTCTCCCACCTTCAAGGAAGGTGGGGGAAAGGGGCGAAAATGCACAGTTTGCCTCGGCAGTCTTGTTCCCTCCGTCTTGGCCCTCTTCGGAAGAGAGCCAAGACGGAGGGAATGGGGCCGCCGAGGCAAACTGGCCATTTTCACCCCTTTCCCCCACCTTCTTTGAAAATGCCCAGTTTGCCTCGGCCGCCCCCCTTCCTCCGCCTTGGTACTCTTCCGAAGGGGACCAAGGCGGGGGGAGCGGGGGCATCTGCAGAAAACCGCTAGATTCGCCCCTTTCCCCCACTTTCCTTGAAGGTGGGGGAAAGGGGCGAAAATGCCCGGTTTGCCTCGGCCGCTGAACACACAGGTGACTGAGCGGCGGCTGCGGCAAACCGCAATGTTCAGCCCCCTCCTCTGTCTTCAGTTGATCCCCAAAGGGGAAGAAGGCAGAGGAGGGGGGAGAATGATCTGCTAAACACTTTGCCTCACGCCCCGTGCCCCATCTCCTGCCTCTTCGCTCCGTTTGCGAAGGTTGCGAAGAGGCAGGAGATCGGTAGGCGGGTGAAGCAAAGTATATCCGGCGTATAAGATGGCCCTCATTTTGGGAGGGTATTTTTGAGTGCTCAAAAGTCGTCTTATATGCCGGAATGTATGGTACATTTCATACTGGCGGCCATCTGTATGGTCCCTTATTTCTTCCATTATCCACCCATTTTGCAGCTCAAAACCAAGGCTTCCCTCTTTTGAATCCAACAATTCTTTGGTTATTTTTGTCTTTATATATGCTTCTATAACTGCAAAAACACTGATAATTAAAAAGAGTCACAGGAAATTAAAGAAGAGCATGATCACCTGAAGAAAAATTAGACTGTCCTTGGAAGCATGCTTGTACAGAATTGTCTGAGTGTACCATGCTGCCACAAATATTCTCAAAAGTAACAATTGTTGCATGGGGGATCACTAGGTCTCTCTCTCTCTCTGGCTTTTCTTCGCAAACAAAGATTCAGGAAGGACTCATCCCGCGCTTTCTGCAAGCGCGCTGATGACTAAAAAGGCCAATCCAAGATAAACAAGTCCGGTTACAGAAAGCACATCAGAGGGTCTCCCTTGGGTGATGTTTCCGGGTTGTGATTCTTTCTGCGTTGTCGTTTCTCTTCAAGACTTCTTCACCGTGAGTTCTCAAATACGGCTGCAGCATTGTTGGATAGTGCGTCTCCATGCCGCCCGATGTGAAGCCAGGGTGGACCATTGTTGGTGATCAATTTGGCCAAGCCTGAGATGTTGTTTCAGGGAATCCTTGTATCGCTTTTTTGGAGCGCCCCTCTTAAGCTGCCCCGTGGCGAGTTCACCGTAGAGTACTATTTTTGGGAGGTGATAGTCCTCCATCCTAGAAACGTGCCCTGCCCAGCACAGCTGTGTTCTCAATATCATGGCCTCAATGCTGGTGATCCCTGCTTGCTCAAGGACAGCAACATTCATCACATAGTCAGTCCAGTGTATCTTTAGGATTGATTGTACGTATACAGCAATCAGTCCAGTGTATATTTAGGATTGTGCACATACAGCGCTAATGAAAACATTTGAGGAGTCTTAAGTGTTGGCAATAGGTGACCCATGTTTGAGACCCATAAAGGAGAATAGACAGTACAATGGCTCTATACACACTGATTTTTGTGCTTCGCCTCAGGTGTTTGTTACTCCAGACTCTTTCGTAAAGTATTCCAAATGTGCTATATGCCTTTGCTAATCTGTGATCGATCTCTTTGTCAATCTTGGCATCTGAGGAGATGATGCTTCCCAGGTAGGTGAACTGCTGAACGGACTTAAGCACAGATTAAGTGGGGGCAATTAGCTAACACACATTGGAAACTGTTTAATGCAGTGTAGATGTGTAAATAGCTATTGCTTAAAACCAATCTGTAAGCCGCTCTGATAGCCTTGGGGCTGAAGAGTGGGGTATAAATAAATAAATAAATAAATAAAAGATTTGCCAACAGCAATGTGGGGATGATGGTTTCGTCCTGTGGTGCAGGCTGGTAAAGAACTTCTGTTTTCTTAAGGTTGACTTCCAGCCCAAACAGCTCTGCAGCTGTTGCGGAACAGGATGTTAGGCGCTGCAGAGCTGCTTCTGTGTGGGCAACAAGGGCAGCAGCATCAGCGAAGAGCAGCTCACGGACTAGATAGTTTAGAGTTAATTTATGCCCTCAGATGGCTTAAGTTAAACAAGCTACCATCAGTACAGTAACACATATAGATGCCGTCTTCTTTTTCGAGCTCTGCCGTAGCCCTTTGGAGCATTATACTGAAGAAGATTGTAAATAAAGTTGGAGCACTAGGTAATAGCACAGATATCCAGGGCTAGGGAAAAAATCCAGCCTGAAACTCTGGAGAAATCCTGCCAGAGTTGGCAATACTGAGCAAGATGGACCAATAGTCTGATTTAATATATAATTTAATATATAACTCCTTCATGGTTAACTTGCCTTCTCCTGGGGAAAAAAATGTTTAAATTCCATAATCTGTTAAAAATATCACCAATATAAAAATGCTACGAATGGAAGCAAAATACAAAACTGTATTCTTTTTGTGTCACAAGTAACAGCATTTACTGACACCAAACTTTAGTGATGGCATCACAGAATACACTCCCAAATTCCACTGGTGAAGGGTAATGTACCTATGGCCTGGTTTTACCTCACCAGCAGTATATTTGTTTCAAATCTCAATGCCTAAATTTAGGAGAGCCTTTTCCTTGGCCCGATTTAATGCCCTGCCTACAGCAGTCTTGGAAGGTAGGATCAAGAAAGTGCCCTACGAATCCCGCCTCTGTCCTTGTGATGCGGGTGCAATTGAAACCATTGAGCATGTCCTTTTGTATTGTCAATTCTATAGAGACATCCGTCACCAGTTGATTACCCCCCTCTTAGAGAAATACCCTGATCACCCCAACGCCTTTTATATCTACAATCTTCTAAATAATCAGGCTCCTGAGGTTGTATTTAAGGTAGCAAAGTTTTGCTATATTGTATGTAAACTGTGACCTCAAATGGTTAATGGGAATTAATGCAGGCAAGTTGTGTGTCTGTAAGACTGAGGCAGTTAATAATGATGGAACCAAGGAAGTCACGACATCTGGCCCCGGGCACGTCTGAGCTTTAAGCTCTCGACGCCAAAGAAAGTGATTGTAATTTCTCAGAATATGGCTGGAAATCACAGTTTTCTATCATGGCTTCAGTTTGATTATGCCGGCCGTATATGGCTCTATATGAGGTACCAACTCAGCTATATTGTTGATATAATATCTTCATATGGCTAGAGAGAAATAAGTTAATTTGGTAAAGACTGAAGGGGAAGTAACGAATTTTAGGAGAAATGGATATGCCTGAATTTTTATTCCAAAGCATGTACGATATTAATGTTTAATAACTGTGTTTAATAACTGTGTTTAGAAATTTTTAAAATTTTATTGTAATTGCTTTGTATTGGACCTCTAATTTTGATTTTGCTGGTCAACGACCGAATAAATTTATACTACTACTACGGCCTGGTTAATATCTATGGCCCGGTGAAGTTTCACAGTCTGATTTACAAGTCAGTCCTTTCTATATCTTAAAAATAAATTCAACTGAATGCAATGGGGTTTAGATTTAGGTAAATGGACTACAATGGCAGTGAATTTGTCCCATTATGTTGTAACTAACACATAAACAAACATTTAAATAATAATTTGGGGGAAATACAACAAAATTACCTTTTAGAACTTGCAAAGCAGTAGCAGCAGCAACTTGTAACTATGCACAAATAAATAAAAAATAAGGGAAGCTACTGTCACAAACCCTGTTCTGAAGCTGTTAGGAAGGCTGCACCAACACTAGAAATGAGCAATAATTTGATTTAAATAAATATTAATGGGCCTATAAAGTTTCATTGCTACAGAAGAAAACTGTGCACTAATTATCCTTCACATGAGGACAATCACCTCAAGAGCATCATGCAAATATGAAGCATGCAGATTGCTTAGCAATGCAGAAATACTGGACTGCTACATCAACATTAACTAATGTGCAGTACATATTGCTTTGCAAGCAGTGAGGTAATGAGAATAGCATCTGATTTCAAAGCAGAGGAGAGTGGTGACCTTTTTGCTTTTTCAGTCACAGGCAAGTGTTGCTTTTCAGTTTCAAATCAACTCTTGTTGTAAAGTCCTGGCCTTTTAACTCAAATCATCACATCTGTAAATATTATGGAAAATGTCCCCATATCATTACAGTTCTTTATAATAAACACACTATATGGTGCAGGCATCTCCAATTTGTTTGAACCACATTGGTTGCACTGTCCCACAAAAAAAGAGAGGGGGGGCTTTTAAAATAAACCCTGATGACCATGAAACAAACCATTAATTGCTCATGAAAGAGATTCAAGTCATCCTTTCCTATATCTGAGTCAAATAAATCCCACTGCTCTCAATATAATTTGCTTCCAAGTGGGATTCTTGTCTAAAGAACAGAAATATAAGAAGTGTGAGTGCACTTAGAACTGGAACCTAAACATATCAATATTTATATGATATTGACCAGCAAAATCAAAATTAGAGGTCCAAACTTTATAGGCCCATAAAAATGTCAGTGACTAACCCTAAAGTCTCACGACAATGTCTCTTGAACTATCAAGAAACTTAAATGCAACTGACTGCATTAAAACATACTTTGACATCAAGACACAACAACTTTAATCTTTCTCTTATTTAATACATTAATTATATGCAGTTACAATAAAAAGATCAAGGCAGGAATGACAGTATAAGCAATAAACAAATCCAACACAGTTGAGAAAGGAAGATGGAATATTAATGTTAGTTTTCCGTTTTAAAGATGAAAAAACTGACATAGTTAAGTGAAATGAAACAGCTATGTCAACCTCAGTTGTATGAAGAGAAAACTATGTATTCTTTACCTCCTATAAGCTGTATGTTTTGTTTTGTTTTATGATCAGTATTTTAAATTAAAACACACACACACAATATCAAGTTCCCCAATAAAGAGGAGCACTACTTTCATTTACACCACAGCTCACAAGAATCTGTTTTCAAATGGGGGGGGGGCATCCACGCAACACAAATAATTCAGTTTGGAACTGGATTACTTGCCATGGCTCCTTCTGATGGAATCCTGGGATCAGTAGTTCTACAAGGTCTTTAGCCTTCATAGATTTTCCTTTGGTTTCCCCCCCGTCCGGGCTGTGAGGCTGTGTTCTGCAACAGTTTCTTTCAAACGTTTTGCCTACATCTGTGGCTGTCATCCTCAGAGGATGCCAGCCACAGATGCAGCGAACCGTCAGAAAGAAACTATTCCAGAACACGGCCTCACAGCCCAGAAAAAAAACAACAAAGGAAAATCTATGGATGCTGGCCATGAAAGCCTTCGACTTCACATCTTTAGCCTTCTCTGACAAAGAGGGCTGGTGCCTCACCAAACTACAAACCCCTGGATTTCCATGGGAAGGAGCAATCCATGCAAATAATCCAATTT
Organism: Gambelia wislizenii; assembly: GCA_030847615.1. Taxonomy (NCBI): domain Eukaryota; kingdom Metazoa; phylum Chordata; class Lepidosauria; order Squamata; family Crotaphytidae; genus Gambelia; species Gambelia wislizenii. The sequence goes on from JAUMIR010000004.1 coordinate 42,544,614, forward strand.
TTTTTTTGTTACGATTTTTAAATAATATTTTAATTAAATTTTTCACGAATTAAATACAATCACAAATCCACATATAACTCTTATCTAATTAACACAAGCAAGACAAACAGGTAAACATATATTCCAGAACCAACCAACTTCCTTTTTTCTTCTTTGAGTGTAATTCATGCTTCTACTCTTCCAATTTCTTTGTCTTTGTTCAAAGTCTGTTTTCCTCACTTGAAACTTTCCTTTGTTTGTTACTCAATCCCCATTGTTGCTAACTCTCCCCAATTCTCTTTCCAAAGGGTTATTAGGATCTTCCAGACCTCATAGTCTTTCAGCATTTTTTTTTTTTTTTGGTCATCTAATATACAGTTGTCTCTTCATATTTGCTGGGTTCCAGGACCCTGCCCCGCCCCCATAGATACCAAAATCTGTGAATACTCAAGTCCCATTATATGCCATGGCATAGCAAAATGGTGTACCTTATATATGATGGCAAAATCAAGGTTTGCTTTTTGGATTATTATTTTTTAAGACTATTTTCAAACCGTGAACAGAATCATAGAATTGTAGTTGGAAGAGACCACGAGGGCCATCCAGTCCAATAGTACCCACTCTATTCTGCTTTGGTCAGACTGATGCAGAATAGAGTGGGTACTATTGCTTCCCTTGATCTAGACACTATACTTCTATTGATGCTTAAATCCGTGAATACCAAATCCGTGGATATGGAGGGACAACTGTCATTGTTAACTTGTCCATTTCATACATATCATTCTCTAGCGTGGATGCCTCTCTGAGTGTACATGATTAATAAATAGGAAGATACTCTGGAGCATGTGCAGAGTGCCCTTCTTCTCTCTCAACCTTATTTAGGGGGACTATTGTCAACTTGTAGCCAGGAAGATCTGAGAACTCACACCATCCGCAACATTGCTCCAGAGACATATATATGTGTGTGTCAGCCAAAAGAACCCTCACCCTCGCCTTTTTCGGCAAGGAAACCCCGGCGGCCAGAGCTCCGCTCTATACGGACCCCGCCCCCTGAACCCTCGCCGGGGGAAGGGGACCCGTTCACCTCAGATGGATAAAGGGGGGGGGAAACTCGCCCCACACCTTCGTATTTCTTAACTCCGGACTCTGACCTCAGCGCCTCGCCCCAAAGGTTTCCGTCCTTACCTGGTTTCCAAAACTTCAACGGACCGACGGGCGCCGCCATCTTGGGGTGAAAGGTCAACCGGGAGAGGGAAGGCGCCCTCGCCGCAGCTGCAGCCAGAGAGAGAGAAGCACGTGACCAGGAGGGGCTGCTTTTGATTGGACGGCGGTTGCCATGGTTGCTTTTCCTCAGGGTTGCGCCGCCACTCCCGACCTCTTTACCTGGCTCCCAAGGACAGGGAGGGAGAAAGTAGGCGGTGGGGCGAGTGGATGCTCTATAACGCTCCTCCTGTCCTTTGAAATAGGAGCGTTCCTAATCCACCCTATATGCAGAAGACCAAACGTGACACTTTAGTCCTAATAAAGGCTTTTAGGGGGAATCCACAGTACACAACTAATCCACACGACACAACTAATCTATAATGAAACTGGATTACTTGCCATGGCGCCTTCCTATGGAATCCTGGGATTTGCAGTTTTGCAAGGTCCTCAGCCTTCCCTGACAAAGAGGGCTGGTGCCTCACCAAACGACAAACCCCTGGATTCCATAGGAAGGAGCCTTCCATGCAAATAAACCAGTTTCAACCTAGATTATTTCTCTAGTGTGGATAAATTTGCCCAAGTGTGACTTTTGGATTTCCCCAACTTGTCTTATGTACTATCTCCAGTTTTCAGTCTTAAACCCTATCCCCACCCCACCTCCCGTGAGAATATAACTTTTCAGGAGTCTGAGGACATGGGTTGTATTTCTCATGTCAATCTACTTTTTGCTGTTTGTAATTCCAAAAAATAACAACACAGTAGCTCTTTCAGGCATAGGTCTGCAGAAAGTTATCACAGTGACTCCTTTTCTTTACCACTGACCCCTTTTAAGTATCTTTTGTTGCAGTGAACCCCCAAGACTTAACTCAAGATTGTAAAGCCTAATAATAATAATACAGTTACACAATCCATTAAACCTTCCCTCAGAGACACTAGAGGGTGAAGAAAGATGTTTCTCCTGCTTCTTCCTGCAAGTTTGGGGCTGGAGCAGCTAGAATGGCAATTTGTAGGCCAAGCCAGCCAGCCTTGGCCTTGGCCTCTATTGCATGGTTACTCCACTGCAGGCAGGAGATGGGCTGAGCAGCCTTCAAGTCTTCATGGACCTCCTGTGAGGACACTATGGACCCCTGGGGGGGTCCCTGGACCACCTACTATGGTCCCTGGACCATCTACCTACTATGTATGCAAACGTCCTCTAGCAAGTTTAAGAATGAACAAATTAATGATAGATGCATAAGTAGGGTTGCCAGATAGATAACTAGAGGGGGCTATATGTTTAATGGTTGTGTAGAAGAGGGAATTTTGGCAGGTGTTTCTTGTTAGCTAGTGGCCTTAAAAGCAACACCTACTGAAATTCCGGCTCTTGCAGTCATTAAAGGTACAGGAACCCTCTCCACTTTTCAGTCTTAAGCCCTATTTTTTTCAGTGAGAATATATCTTTTCAGGAGTCTGAGGACATGGGTTGTGCTTCTCATGAACATTTCATGTCAATCTACTTTTTGCTGTTGTTTGGAATGCCAAAAAAACACAGTAGCTTTTTGGGGCATAGGTCTGCATAAGGTTTTGAGCGTGAACCCTGGAGACAGTTCCTGTTTGTTTGCTTATCAGTTGTTGTTTGAATGATAAGTATACCTTTTAAAATAATGGATGTTTCATTCACTCTTTTCACTCTGAAGGAATAGTAAGCGAATATGGTATCAAAAATAGTTGAAGCATTTACAATTATATGTGATTCAGTATAGCTAGATGGCCAGTCTGTGACTCATGCAACGCAAGGATCAGCAGGAGTCTATGGTATTTCTGCATTGGTTCAGGCAGATCTTCCTACAACATAGGCTTCCCTTTCTACTTGTCTGTCCTGTCCTGCTACCTTCTGTCTCAGTAGGTAGAGGCAAAACCATTCTGCAATGTGGTGTAATAGGATGGCATGAGTGATGGAAGTAGTATGATCCATGTTTTTTTTAAAAAAAACTTAGTCACTGGTGATGCAATGACAACCCAGCAGTGAAGCACTGAAGTATGTCATAGGTTTCTGTTATCCGTAAATGAAAGTAACCACATATTGACACATATGGAGAATTCAAAAGGAAACTACTGTATTTTCTCAGTGATCCTTACATTTCTTCATTGTTACTGAATTTGGAGAGTTGACCTCAGGCTGAACATATGAACAATTTTGAGATCGGTCAAAAGTTACAATAATGACTTTACATAGGAGACCCTATAATACACTCCAGAGTATTTCTTTATTTTAAACCAGGAGTAACATGTGGTCTTCCAGATGTTTTACTGGATTCCTTTTCACTCCTAGCCAGCATAGTGAATGGTGAGGAATCTCAGGAATTGCAGTCCAGCAACATCTGGAATTGCAGTCCCGCATACAAAGCTGCTGCAGAGGTTGGAAGTGTGATGGGGAAGAGTATATCTGAAGCCTTTGAAAAGGTCCTCCATGATATTCTTGCAAAAAAGTTAGTAATGTATGTCCTAGAAAATGCGACTGTTAGGTGGATTTGTAATTGGTTGACTGACCGAAATCAAAGGGTAGTCACCAATGGCTCCTTTTCATCCTGGAGAGAAGTGACTAGTGGAGTGACTAGCAGGGTGCAACAGAGTTCTGTCCTGGGCCCAGTGCTATTCAACATCTTTATCAATGACTTGGATGAGGGCATAGAGGGCATTCTTATCAAGTTTGCAGATGACACCAAATTAGGAGGGGTACCTAATACCCCAGAGGACAAGGTCAGAATTCAAAATTACTTTTAACAGATTAGAAAGCTGGGTCAAAACTAACAAAATGAATTACAACAGAGAGAAATGCAGGATACTACACTTGGGCAGTAAAATTGGGATCTAGGAGTCTTAGTGGACCACAAGCTAAACATGAGTCAGCAGTGTGATGCGGCAGCTGAAAAAATCAAATGTGATTCTAAGCTGCATCAATGGGAGTATAGTGCTGAGGGAAGTAATAGTGCCATTCTATTCTGCTTTGGTCAGACCTCAGCTGGAATACTGTGTCCAGTTCTAGGCACCACAATTCAGGAAGGATATTGACAATCTGGAACTTGTCCAGAGGAGGGTGACCAAAATGGTGAAAGCCATGCCCTATGAGGAGCGGCTTAGGGAGCTGGGTATGTTTAGCCTGGAGAAGAGGTGAAGAGGTGACATGATAGCCATGTTTAAATATTTGAAGACATTTCATATTGAGGATGGAGCAAGCTTTTTTCCTGCTGTTCCAGAGACTAAGACATGGAGCAATGGGTTCAAACTACAGGAAAAGAGATTCCACCTAAACATTAGGAAGAATTTCCTGACGGTAAGAGCTGTTCAGCAGTGGAATGTGCTGCCTCTGTATATGGTGGAATCTCTTTCTTTGGAGGTGTTTAAACAGAAGCTGGATGGCCATCTGTTGAGAGTGATCTGACTGTGTATTCCTACAGGGCAGGGGGTTGGACTAGACCACCCTTGTGGTCTCTTCCAACTCTACAATTCTATGACCCTTCACCATCCTCATTCTAAGATGTTTTTCGGCTTAAATTAGTCCCCATAACTTATGTACAGTATTATCTATGAAGGAATAGGACATAAAGTATCTTGAGTGTTGAGTGGGTGCCCGATTTTAAGAAGTAAATTGATGAACTCAAATGTACTTGAATGTACTCTGAGGATGCCCAGGACAGTGAGGGATCCAGAGTTCAGTTACCCATGGATGAAAGAGCTGGGAATGGTTAAACTGGAAAAGAGTAGCTTCAGGGGAAACATGATAGTAATCTTCAAATATATGAACAGCTGTTATGCAGAAGCTGGAGCAAACGTAATCTTTGTTGGGCCAAAGGGCAGAACTGGAACAAACAGATGGAAATTTCAAGGAAGCAGATTTCAGCTGAACTTCAAGAAAAACTTCTGAACAATATGAAACAGTTGGTGATCTTGGGTAGTGATGAGTATTTTCTTACTGGAGGCCATCTGTTAGGAATGCTGTAGTTGCATCCTGCATTGCACAGATGTTCAACTAAATTATCTTCAGTACTACTGTATATACATTTCTCTCACACAAAGGTATTCTTCCCAATACTGTGAGTCTAAATTTTTTTCTCCTCTCTGCCTTCCTCTGAGATGAAGCAGATGGCCTCTGTCCTTTCTTGGCTATTCAACAACATAAAGCCTTCTCATGTTCCTTTCATTTTAAAAACCCACACACATCTATAGAAAAAGAAAATACACCTCAAAGTGTCATGTCATTGTGCTTAGACATTTGGGGCAAAACACTAATTAATTTTGGGGCTGCATTTATTTGATTTTAATTTATGTACCTCCTTTTAACACATATTGTGATTGGGAGAAAGGCAGGATATGAGTCCACTTCAACTTATGGTGACCCTATGAATGTGAGACTTTTAAGCTCCTTAATCATCAACTGCCCTGCTCTGGTTTTGCAAATGAATCAATTCACCTGTAATGTGGTCTTTCCCTTTTCCTGTTGCCCAGCATTATCATTTTTCCCACTGGGTACTGTCTTCTCATGATATGTCCAAAGTATGACAGCCTCAGTTTAGTCATCTTAGCTTGTTTGCATGCCCTACTCCCCCTTCCATATAAAATATCTCATCATTTGAAATATTGGACACTTTGAAGGGGTAAAGTTGGCTGGGATGATCCAAAAAGAGGTCAGGTGGTCACAAGACCTGGGAAAATCTTAGGGTAGCAAGCTTTTAGTGAGAATTCAGGCTTGATTTACTTGAAGACCCATTGATTTGTCTTTTTAGCAGTCCATGTTATCTGTAAAACTCTTCTCCAGCATAACATTTCAAATTAATTGATTTTCTTCCTGTCAACTTTCATCACTGTCTAGCTTTTATAACCATACTTAGAAATTGGTAATACTATGCCCTGGATGATTCTGACTTTAGTATTTAAAGGCATATCTTTACATTTCAGGGTCTTATGGATATTGCCAGTTGAAAGGTAGAAGCAGTTTGATGCAGTGCTTATGATCCATGCATTAGGTTATAGTAGGAAAAGTGCTAGGGATTATATGTTTGAATGATCATCCATAGAAACAATTCTTTGCATACAGGGAGACACATTCAACCTAATCTCCTCCTTGGCACAGAAGATGGGATTGGTTTGGATTTGGTCAACCTAATCTTTTTGGCCAAATGCATATTTTTATTTTGGTTTTTGTGTGTGTGTGGAAAATGGACAGTTTAATCATGTAATCTGCCTCCCCATCTTCACCAACTCTACTTTAACCAGTACAACCTATCAACCACTAGGATGTTAAATCCAAAGCAGTTAACACAGGAAAATTAAATCCAGACCACTTAACAGTGAAATATTGTATATATCTATTGAGGTAAGCCTACAGGGGGCAGGGGGAATGAGGGCACTCCCCCCCCCATAATAATTTTTCCTCAAATGAAATTTTAATTTCCCCAGTTTCTAGCACTGCAGTAACTTAGAAGAACAAAACTTTAAGCTTCAGTTGAGCATTTAGAATTGCAATTTAGGCATTCAAATAAAAGGGGCAGGTAAAGTTACCAATTCAACTTAGGCTCACCATATTTCCTTGAGACAAAAACGGGACAATGGATGGCAAAAATGAAACAGTGCTGCTGGTGGTCTCCCGTCTAAACACCAACCAGTAATGACCCTGCTTATCACAAATCCAAAAACCAAAATGGAGGCCGAAACAACTAGCAACCCCACAAAATCACACTCCTGCCAAAAGCTAAACTTCCAAAATGGCAACTGCTACAACATGTCAACCACAACATAGCTCTCCCACCAAAAACCAGCCCACAAAGTTGGTGGCCACACTACTGGCAGCCCAGAAGGAGAAAACCTTCCCACCAATAGACCATACACAGAATATCCAGTAGCTGTCTGAAAACAGCAAACCTCTAAAAATAGGAAAGAGCAACCCCCCTCTCCTCCCCACAGAGAAGCAGGGCCAGGGTGGCATGAGAAGCCCCCTTTCCCCTTCCCCCCACATGCACATACACCAGAGCCACAACACTAAATAGGCACAACAAGCAGACAACACCAAGCAACAGACATGAAAAGAAGACAAGAACACGACCCCAAACAGCAGGCAAATGCCCACATGCAACACGCAAACACACGTACCTGGCTCTCATAAAAACAGAATGGAGTGCTAAAAAGTAACTGCTCTAGCTCCAACCCCCACACAAGGATAATTAACCCACCTAAGGCCTGCACGTGCACACACACACACACACACACACGTCTGCATGCACACTGGCTCCACACACACCCTGGGCTCCAGAAAGCAATGTCGCAAACACACATACACATCAGGAAAAAGTTGGCAGGAATAACACCACCAACCAGAGACACGCACTCCACAAGTAGCCCAGCAAGACACAGTCCCAGACTACGGGCCTGTCTAAACGGCAAAAATAATACGAACGACATGCGAACAAACGGCAATCCATTCACACGGCATTTCACAAATACATACCATTCAGAAGGGGGGCAGCAAAACTCACCCTAAAGTCTGTTTGAGGTGTGTCCAGGGCTTTGTACATATTATTTCAAAAAATTTGTACAATGTGCAAATGAGTGCACAGATACGCACAAGCAGGGGAATTTGATTAGCCAGACAAGCACAGGGGGCGGGGCTAGCAAAGAGGGGAATCGACAGCGGCCACTGTGTTGGATTTCCAGCTAAGCAAGGATCCGGTAAGTCCATGAAATGGCAACTTTTACTGTTTTTTTTTCCCTTTTATTTTACTGTTGTAAAGACGAAATGGTGCCTATGCGCAACACAGGAATCTTGTTTTAAAAAATTAGGCGGCGGGAATCTTTAAGATCGTTAGTAAATTATTTGCGGCGGCCAGCTGGGCTAGGGGCTCATGCGGAGTCTGCACTTTTAAGCCATGTAGGCTGTTCGCATTCTTGCGAACTGCTGCCTGTTCATATCTGTACTTACTATTTCCTCCTCATATAGACAGGACCTATAACATGTGACTGAAAACAACAAGGAACTGAAGGCAATGAAACAAAAAAGGGGGGGAGCACCATCACAACACACACACACACACGAACCATGCAGGAGCCACACGCACGCACGCAGTTCCTCGGAAGCTCTAAAGGGGGGGGGGGGAGAAAGTGACAACCACAACCAAAGGTGATCAACACACATACCCCAGTGGAGAAACAAAACCCGCCACCTGGCAAGGGAAGCCATACTCTGTACAAGCACACAACACACCCAATGGTTCAAATAAAAAGACAGGTACACAATCCACCAAAACACTAACACAACCAAAGCACACCCCAGAAAAATCTGCCCCTAAAACAAAGTTCATCTCCGATCAATGATGAAAAGATAAGAAATTAGAGGAAAGAAATGAGTAGCACAAAAGGTTGGGAGGTGTGTGTGAAGGAAAGAGATTTGCAGTTCAACGTCAGTTGGTGAGAATGATGGGCCTCCTTACCCAATATAAAGTGAGGCAAGTGGCGGCTGAAGCCCAGTGCTGGTCTGCCCACGGACAGCAACTGGGGAGGGGGTGAGGTCTTGCTCCCTGCTACTTGCATTCCTGCTTCTGCTACCTAGGGTATTTGGCGGAATGGCAAGAGCAGCCTACGCACGCGTTTCTCTGCATTTGGGTGGGAGTTTCTGGCTAGTTTTGCTTTGCATGCTAATTTACATGGTTTGTGCCTGCTTGCTGTTTGCACAGAAATTTTCACTAGCACACTTCCAAAACGGGACAAAATTGACATTTCTATGAAAACAATGGTGCAGTTGGGAAATATGAAAACATGGAATTGTTCCTTTTAAAATGGTATACAGTCAGTCTACAGAGAATGCAAACACAGAAAATGAGATGTGAATTATTTTCAATGGTTCATTCTCTGCAATGCTAGAAACTTGGAGATTGAAGGAAAATTTCATTGGGGAGCAGAATTCTTATATGGCAGGCAGTGCCTTTATTTTGTCCTTCCACAGCTACGTTTCTGCATGTCTACTCATCAGTAAGTGTGGTTTTAAAACTAATATAAAAGTGCAATGTATCTGCTTGAGGGAGTGTCCATGAATTTGTGCCAGATTGCTGTGGTTTAGTGGTAAGGAACAACCCCTTCCCCTGAGCATTATGCAGTGTTGTGTGTGGGGAGGTGTTTTAATGGTCACATATGATGGTGAGGCAAACTATTAGCCATGGCATGGCACACCATGGCAGGGAGGAAGCAGGGGTGCAGCTTACCTTATTTAAGGTCCTGCCACCCCTGGCCTGTTCCTCTTGCTTTTCAACGACCCACCCACCCGCCTCTGTCACAGTATTCATTTTTCTGGTCCTGTCTTGGGCTGGGTAGGAACTTTTCCGTGAGATTTTTTGCCTACCCCATACTGTCATTTTGGACTTGAATTATTGGCTTTGGGTGAGGTCACTTGGCAGGGAATGGGGGAGACAGGGTTACTTTGGCATCCACCTATGGCACCCCGCTTTGGGTTGAAGGATGGGCCTATTAAACTGTACCTGCAGGTCATGTGTCTGGGGACAGAGAGATAGGCTATCCTTGAGGCTGACGCAAGGTTGGAACCCTCGTTAGAAGTCATGTGGCTTGAGGAGTTTCATCATGGGGCCTTACCTTCCAGTAGATGGTGCCCATGGGGCATCCCAGTTTTTGGGATCCCATTCGGGGCTCAGGTGTTTCACCCAGGGAAGCTGGGAGATGGTTCTGGGGAGACCATCGGCTCCAGCTTGTCCCGCACTGGGTCTCCCCCCTGGTTTGCATACCTCAAGAAATAATTAAATAGGTAGATATTCAATAAAGTGGCCCATATTTCAACCCAACGTTTGTGTCTTGACTCATTATTTCATGCGTTGATCATTAAAACAGCATACTACACATGCTTAGAGGCACTCTTCCTCGCACACGCTAGGCCTCAGCTGAGAAGGCCTTTTCTTTCTAGCAAGGCCACAAACATTTCAACAGCTTGCAAGACTGGCAGAAATTGAAACAGGTGCATATTTTTGTAGCTTGCACTTGCATAACTCAAAAATCCTGTGCCATTAAATTTCACTTTTTCCCAGGACACAGTCTCTACTGAGAGGTGGCAACGCTAGCCACACATCCTAGTCTTATGCATGTTTATTCATAGAATCACAGAGTTAAATTTCCTTATCTAGAGCGCAATGCGGAAATCCACTGCATTCAGTAGAGTACATATTCATAGGATTGCCACCTGTGCACATTTATCTGGGAGCAAACCCCACTGAAAACAGTGGGCTTTACTGCCAAATAAAAATGCACAAGACTGTAATGCAAAACCAGAATTGGAAGCAAAGTACTGGAGAAGTGAGTGAATGGCAGCTCCCAAGCTCAACTGCTGCCTCTCTGGCTAACCAGATCTGTTTTCACACAACTTCCTTGCAAGGATAAGTGGTCTCCCCAAAGCTGGATGGGAAACAGGTCTCCACCCCAATCAGCCCCTGAAAAGAGGTGAAGGCTGGCCGGCCCATCTCCAGCACCGGCAGCTCCACTTTGAATTGCACCACGAAATACATAAGTGACAAGCAATCCAAAGAAGCATTGTGTGACTGATCAGCCCTGGTACTTTTGTGGTGGCATTGCAGCATGCAGGATAGCTTGGATCTCAGGCTCCTAGAGGAATGTGCGCATCTTCTCCCACAGCAGGAAAGCTGGCTAGCCCCTGGCAATGAGCTCCTCCAGTGGCAAGCACTGACCCTCACGATATGCCTAGGGTCACAGCTGTGCAATCCTGGAAATGGAGCAAAGGAGAAAGCATCCTCTGGGAGAAAGAAGGCTGAGAAATCATTCCCTTTTTGTATGGTACTTGAAGACCTTTCCCACCCAGTCCCCCAGCTTCTTTCACTTTCAAAGTTTTCCACATGAGTGACTGTCAATGATGATCATATTTCAAAAGTGTAGGGGACTCCAAGTTCAGATAACTCATCCGTGGAATACTATGTTCCTCCAATCTGGAGTGTCTATCTCTAGCCGGATAACACACTCTTGCTTAACAGACCCTTGTATTGCACTCTCCGGCACTTTTTGTCAGGTGTTACCCAAAGGTGGAAAGGTATTAAGTCAGCCTGTCTAGCTGTGAAACGGGCTGAGGAAAAGGGAAGAAGAAAGCACTCATTTTCCCAGGCCAATTTGAACAAGAACACACATGGAGCTACTCCAGCTGTGTTACAGTGGCCTAGTTTGGGCAAAGAAGTGGTATAACCTGTTTTGGGATGGTACCAGGAACCTATTTGAAAGATGGTATCTCCCAATACAAGGCTACCCAAATATTAAGGTCCTTTTGGGGAGATGTTGCTCTGAGCTCTCTTTCAGATACAGAATCATGGAACTATGATTTCTTTCTAACTATCCTGGCTAAATCCTATGGAATCTTGGTTTTTGTGGTTTGGTGAGGAGCTGAGCAGTGAAGAAAGGTGATAGGAAAAGAATCAACTCATTTGAAATGTAGTGCTGGATGAGAGTTCCACAGATACTATGGACTGCTAAAAATCCAAATAAATGGGTTTTAGAGTAAACCAAGCCTGAACTTTCCCTAGATGACTAAACTGAGGATGTAGTACTTGGATATATCATAAGGGGCAACCTGATTCATTAGAAAAGATGATAGCTGGGCATCCTCAATGTAGCTGGAGATCCTAAACTGCAGAGGGTTGGACTGATGGTCCAACTCTATGATTCTCATGCTCTGTAAAATGGGAAGTAGTAGGAAAAGATTAAGTCCCAGTCTAGACGATGAAATAAATCCTCTTAAAATCAGGGGAGGGGATCCCATGTGTCCAAATGGGATCCCGCAGCAGTCCATCGATTTCAGAGGGAGGGGACCAAAATTCGGGAAAACTATGCATGCCTTCATAGCTTTTCCCAAGTTTTTTCAAAACTGCAGGGGAAATGTGCACTCCCGCTCCTTAGGACAACCAAATTGCATCACAGCAGATTCTTGAAGCAGATAGCTGATTGGTTGGATATGCATGAGGGGCAGAGCTGGCTAACAAGGCAGCACCCGGAACCTCCATGTTGGATTTTCACAGTAGCGATTGTGCACCAAGACAAGAAAACAGCCTTTCTTTTTTTCTTTAAGCGGAATATTGCTCTTCCGCACCTTGTATTTGTTTGTTGTTTTTTTTTTTTAAATACTGTTTGGTGGGGCAAGTTGGGGAGAATAAAACTGCAAGTAATTCACTTGCACCTGCCAACTTGATTCTCTTGCACGCTTCCATGTGAACAGCAAACATGGATAGCTTCACACACCAGCAATCTTGCCAAAAAACCACAGAGACAAATGAAAGCTGCTGTGAATTGGCATTACTGCACACCAATCCACATTTTATTTCCTTGTATGGACAGGTCCAAAGATCACATTACTGATGGATTGACTCAATCAAGGAAGTCACAGCCATGAACTTTTAAGACCTTAACAGGGCTGCTGCTAACAGGCTAACATGGAGGTATCTCATTCATAGGGTCACCATAAGTCAAAATTGACTTGATGCAGTTAACAGAGGCACTGGAGCCCTCTGGCAGAAAATTCTAAATACTTCTTCCAAAACTCCATATGATGCTGCCACAGTAGTTAAATTGGAATGAGAGTGTTATAACTGTAGTGTGAAAGGGCTTTTTGACCCACCACACCATGGTGAGGACATGGGAGAGAGACTTCTGGGTGGTTGCCCCCAGCTTATGAAATTCTTTTCCACAGGCACTAGGTTGGCCATTTCTCTGATCTTTTCACTGGCTGGCAAAGACCTTTTCAGACCTTGGCTGTTAAATGGACATTGAAGGAGGTGTTTTAATTCAGGTGTGCTATAATTTAATCATCCTCATTATCTTTTAACTGTATTTTTAACTTAATGAATTTAAGAGCTGTTCAGTGGTGGGTGCACATACAGTCTTATGGCGTTATCAAATGTTATTTAGAATGCATTTGTAAACTACAGGACACCATCAGACATGACTGCTTGGTTGAATGGGGGATGCAGTCAGCAAGGAGAGACAATTTCAATGCAAAGACTACAAACAATGATCATTAACAACCATAGTTAAGTGGCAAGACAGGCATTCTGGCATTGATGATACTGGGAAACTGTGGTTATCATCCTTCATGTTTCAATAGCAGAAATATGTGTGGTTGTGTGAGGCTGTGATACTAAAGCCAAGGGTGTGTTGTTGTTGTGTGCCTTCAAGACATTTCCAACTTATGGTGACCCTATCAGAGTTTCCTGAGGCTGAGAGTGTGTGACCTGCCCAAGATCACACAATGGTATTAACCCTTTACCTCCAATTCCTAATTTAAAAGCCTGCCCCATCTGAAAACTGCTGATTGCTTTCTAGAGGGGGGAAAACTTCTCATTCCCCATCCTGCATCTCTATAGGTCAAATAGGGCAGACTTTATGGGACTGTTTTAATTAGGAAAATAGGGCGGAGGAAAAATGTTAATGCTTTGATAACAGGAATATTGGCTTCTTGTTTATTTTAAGAGAATTCACTGGAATTTCTAAGCATAGATTTCTTGCATCCTATCTAGTTTGCTCAAAGGCAGCATGGTTTTCTATGTGGACTAGTCTGTTGTCATAGGAAGTCTCATCTAATTGGGTTCACTGGCATACAGATTTTTCCACTTGGTCAGACTATTTATAAATATTATTGATCCTGTGTATATAGTTCCACTTACATGCAACCATGTTATTTGTGATAGTTGGTGATCACCAAATGCAGCAACAATTTCAGAATTGGAGTATTTAGAATGTTCATTACCTGATCATAGTTAGCTGATGGTGACTTTTATATATGAATGAACTTCCTCCTGATCCAGTGTTTTTCAAAACTTTGCACTTCCAGATGCCAATTAATGAATAAAAAACCCTCAGGAGTTCTATCAGTAACATAGCTCAAGCCATGAAACTGTAACAGACCTTCTGTATCTGTTCATATAGCTGCATGAGATCTGTCTCCTAATTACATTGACTTGTTCTAACAAATCACCTGTAAAAAGGATTATATAGTGCAGGTCTAAATGCATTTTAATAACCTTTTTGTGGTCCATTTCATAAGCAACAACATGGGCCTAACTGCAACATAATCAAATGAGATGTGCGAATTTCAGAGAGGTTTAGTTTTGTGAACCATGTAAATCCAGAGCTCCACAAGGTGAAATTGCAATGATACAACTTTAAACACTTCTCTTAAGGAAAATCAGCAAAATCCACAAAACAGTGATACCTTTATTGGGCCAACTAAAAAAGCACAAAATATATCATGCAAGCTTTCCAAACTCCACTGGCTTCTTCATCAGGTGAAGGTGTTAAAAATCATACAGAGGAAAAAATAACAATGTTAAGAGTTACAGGGCTCCTATGTTTTGTTTTAAGATGCTACTTTTGTTGTCAGTTAAGATGGTCTGGAGTGTTATCAATGCAGGCAAAGGCCATGTGGGGACCAGGAAACAAAGAGCAGTAAAATCCAGGTAATGAAATTTCCACTCTTGTCAGGAACATAAAAGTAACTCCCCTTGAGATCCAAGCTGTCCCTATCCTGTAGAGGCTACTGGGTCCTTTCTTAGGCATAGAACATTGAATTTCTCAAGAAGCCTCTATAGTGTTACATCTGGAAAAACTTTTGGATGCTGTATAAGTAAAACATACCAACTGTAGTCCCAATGAAAGTTTTACCATTGTTGGAGGTAGAAACCTCCAAGAGTTAAGTCCCAGTTCTTTGGCTCCCTCTTGTTTAGGATTCTCTGGTTGCAGCTAAATTTGGTATCTTGAAATCCAGGAAAAATATTCAGGAGTAGCCAAGTTCTCTTAAGGAAATTATACATTTTCATGTATGTGATAGTGCAATCCGTGACTTTTGGCTATACATTACCTTCATTAGGGCAGTGTGTTTCTTACTGGAGAATGTGAGGATGTTATTGCATATGCTATTTGTGGACTTCCGAGAATTTTCAGATTGGTGACTGTATTGGAAACAATGGTGGACTAGATAGTCCTTTGAGGTAAAGCATTTTTTTCCCCACCTTTGGGTGCTCTGACATATCAGTCAGGTACAATACGTTTCTCAGTGTCATTGTTAAAGGATCGATGCGGTCAAACCAAGGCAAAGAAACAAAGGCACACACCAGCCTCCAAAGGTGTAAATAAACTGACACTTGCATGCTGGAACATCAGAACCATGCAAGACTCTGAAGATAGTGGACGGCCTGAGCATCGTTCTGCCCTAACAGACCATCAACTATCACGGCTTAATATTGACATTGCTGCTCTTAGTGAAGTTCGTCTCCATGAGGAAGGCAGCCTTAAAGAACACGGCACTGGCTATACACTTTACTGGCCTGGTAAACCCAAAGCCAAAAAACATCTTTCAGGAGTAGGCTTTATGATTAAAAACTCCATTGCCTCCAAACTCGAAACCTTGCCAACAGGACACTCTGATCGCATTATTTCCTTACGCCTCCCACATGTTGTTGTCTTTAGTATATATGCCCCAAGTATCCAAGCCAACCCTGTAGAGAAAGACAAATTCTACACAGACCTACGCCAACTCATACAAAAAGTCCCTGTAGAAGATAAAATTATTATCCTTGGTGACTTCAATGCCAGAGTACGAAAGAACTTTGAAGCCTGGAAAGGTGCCTTAGGCAAGCATGGTGCTGGAAACTGCAATGATAACAAGATGCCTCCTGCTAGAGTTCTGTGCAGAACAACAGCTGACTATTACAAACACAATCTTTCAGCAGAAAGATAGCTTGAAGACAACCTGGATGCATCCCCGATCCAAACATTGGCACCTCATTGACTACATTCTAGTCTGTCAGAGAAACATTTGTGATGTCTGTCATACCCGAGTGATGCCCAGTGCAGAATGCCAAACAGATCATCGCCTCATTAGATGTAAACTAAATCTTCATCTTAAGTTCAAACGTACGAGGGGTGGCATCTTTAAAGAAGAGACTCCAAGTCAACAATCTTCAACAAGCTACCAGGAGAGACAACTTCCAGGCTAATCTGCAAACAAAACTTGAAGACCATCCTACAGATCCTTCTCCCACAGTGCTTTGGCAACATATCAAAAACAGTATCCTCCAGTCTGCAGAAGAATCCCTCGGGTTCTCCCACAAGAAAAATCAAGACTAGTTTGATGAAAACAACCAAGAGATCCAGGAGCTGTTAGCAAAGCAGAGAACTGTTCACCAGGCGTACCTTGCCCAGCCAACTTGCCATGTAAGAAGAGTAGGTTTCCGCCTCACATGTAGTAAACTTTAAAAAAAACTCCGAGATATGCAGAACAAGTGGTGGATCAATATAGCAGAACAGACACAACGCTGTGCAGATCTGGGTGATCATAGATGGTTTTATGAAGCTCTTAAAGCAGTGTTTGGACCTACTTATCAGGTCCAAAGCTCCTTATACAGTACCGATGGTCAAACATTAATTACTGATAAAGCCTCCATCCTGAATCGATTGGCTGAATATTTTCAAAGTCTCTTTAGTGCCAACCGAGTAGTCAAAGGCTCAGCTATCCAACATATGATACAAAAACCAATGAAAAATGAATTGGACATAGCTCCCACTTTGGAAGAGACCCTTAAGGCCATACAGCAGATGAAAAACGGTAAGGCAGCTGGGAATAATGGAATCCCACCTGAAGTTTGGAAACACGGACGTCATGCACTCCATGATAAATTCCACAAACTCCTTGTGAATTGCTGGGAAAAAAGGTGAACTGCCATCAGATCTCCAAGATGCAGTCATCATCACCCTGTACAAGAAAAAAAAGGAGCAAAATCCGATTGCTCAAACTATCGAGGCATAACACTACTCTCTATTGCTGGAAAAATTCTTGCAAGGATACTCCTGAACAGATTAGTTCCTGCTATTGCAGAAGAACTTCTCCCTGAAAGCTAATGTGGCTTCAGAGCCAATAGGAGTACTACAGACATGGTATTTGCCCTTAGACAACTGCAAGAAAAATGCAGGGAACAGAACAACAACAGAATGTAACGTTTGTCGACCTCACCAAAGCCTTCGACATTGTGAGTAGAAAAGGTCTGTATCAGATCCTGGAAAGACTAGGATGTCCCCCCAAATTCCTTAAAATGATTATCTTGCTACACGAGGGCCAGACCAGTCAAGTCAGATATGGCAATGCTCTTTCAGAGCCCTTTCTAATAACTAATGGCGTGAAGCAAGGTTGTGTTCTTGCACCAACTTTATTTACAATCTTCTTCAGCATGATGCTCCAAAGGGTTACGGCAGAGCTTGAAGAAGATGACGGCATCTATATACATTACCGTACTGATGGTAGCTTGTTTAACTTAAGCCGTCTGAGGGCTCACACTAAGACTCTAAACTATCTAGTCCGTGAGCTGCTCTTCGCTGATGCTGATGCCCTTGCTGCCCACACAGAGATGGCTCTACAGCGCCTAACATCCTGCTTCGCAACAGCTGCAGAGCTGTTTGGGCTGGAAGTCAACCTGAAGAAAACAGAAGTTCTTTACCAGCCTGCACCACAGGACAAACACCACCATCCCCACATTGCAGTCGGCAAATGTGTGCTTAAGTCCGTTCAGCAGTTCACCTACCTGGGAAGCGTCATCTCCTCAGATGCCAAGATTGACAAGGAGATCAATCACAGATTAGCAAAGGCATATAGCGCATTTGGAAGACTTCACAAAAGAGTCTGGAGTAATAAACACCTGAGGCGAAGCACAAAGTCAGTATGTATAGAGCCATTGTACTGTCTATTCTCCTTTATGGATCTGAAACATGGGTCACCTATTGCCACCACCTACGACTCCTCGAATACTTTCATCAGCGCTGTATACGCACAATCCTAAATATACACTGGACTGATTATGAGACAAATGTTGCTGTCCTTGAGCAAGCAGGGTTACCAGTACTGAGGCCATGATATTGAGAACACAGCTGTGCTGGGTAGGGCACATTTCTAGAATGGAGGACTATCACCTCCCAAAAATAGTACTCTACGGTGAACTCCCCACAGGTCAGCGTAAGAGGGGCACTCCAAAAAAACGATACAAGGACTCCCTGAAACAACATCTGAGGCTCAGCCAAATTGATCACCAACAGTGGTCTGCCCTGGCCTCACATCGGGAAGCATGGAGGCGCACTATCCACAATGCTGCAGCCTTATTTGAGAACTCAAGCCGAACAAGTCTTGAAGAGAAACGACAACGCAGAAAGAATCACAACCCAGAAACATCACCCAAGGAGACCTTCTGCTGTGCTTTCTGCAACCAGACTTGTTTATCTCGGATTGACCTTTTTAGTCATCAGCGCACTTGCAGAAAGCGCAGGATGAGTCCTTCCTGAATCTTCGTTTGCGAAGAAAAGCCGGGGGGGGGGGTGTTGAAGGAGAGCTTCTGACTTGATATGTATAAAGTCATCTTGACTATGCATCTTCAACACCCAGATTTAACTTAGGGAAAGAAAGAACCAGCAGACCAATGAGCACAGAAACAAGATGGCATGGTGATTTGAAAACAACATCAGTCCAGCTTCTTGTATCTAGTAATAAAAATAAGGAACCACAATGCTAGTGTACTAGCTGAACCCCCTTTTCTGGAAATGTGTGATTTGTTCACAGTGACGTATGCAACGTGCTCTATGGAAAGTGCTCAAAATCTCAATGGGCCAGACCGTTAACAAGAGCAGGCTACAGGGAGTATACAACTCCCTTGTTGTAACAGCTCCACTTGCTCAAATACGTTTCCAGGCACCATTCAGTGTGTTGATTATGACCTATAAAGCCCTATACAGGTGGGGTTCAGGTTATTTCAAGCACTGTCTTCCTCTAATGGCTTGCCCAGGTTCTTGTCAGGGTGCTGGGATATACAATCACTGCAAATGTATACTATAAAGAGCTGGCATAGTATGGTATGCTACAGCCTGCAGGGGTCAGCAATGAGAAGGCTATATGCAGCTAGCCAGTATATCTAGATTATGCCTTGGAGACAAGCGTGGCGGCATGGGGGCCAAGGGAGGGGAGGAGAGATCTACCTCCCTCCTCCCTTTGTTTGTTGGATTGCTCCCTGGGATTGCTCCCGGGGTGGAAATGGTGATGTGGGGGCGAAGAGAGAGGAAGAGAAATCTCTCTCCTTCCTCCCTTTGCCCCTGGAATTGCTGTGCGGGATTGCTCCCAGGCCGAAATAGCAACGCAGGGGTGAAGGGAGGGGAGAGATCTCCCTGCCTCCTCCCTTTTGCCCCTGGGATCGCTGCCCAGGATCGCTCCCGTGGCGGGAATGGCAACAGGGGCGTTCATTATTATCGACAGATTTCGTTATCCGCAGGGCCCCCTAGAACCAATCCTCTGCGGATATGGGGGTCCTACTGTATTTTATTAATAAAATTTGTGGGTTTTTTAAAAAGTACTTCTGTCTGTGTGGGAGACTGCCAGCAAACACCAGGTTATTTCAGAGGAAGGAGCTGGCAAAACTGCCTCAGAGTATTCCTTGCGTAAGAAAACCCTATGAAATTCATGGGGTCACCATAAGTCGACAGGCAACTTGAAGGCATACACACACTGTGTAAGTGCTTTCAACTGTATTTTGTTTTAATTTCTCCAAGCTCCCTCAATTCCTAGTATTGGGAAAAGGGAATAATAAATAATAATATCAAACAACATGCTTATGTTGTGCCAGCTCCTATGAAAAAAAATATTCTTTTCTTTAGTACCTACCTAACTAGTTTTGGAATTTAGCTTCCAAACAATCCCTTTGCTATAGATTTTAGATAGTCCAACTGGATACAGGGGTCAGCTGATTGTCCACTTGATCAATTACAAGCTATTCCATTCATGAAACGGAGACCATTAAGCAAAGGGAACCAATATCAAGAGCTAAAATATTAAATTTGTGCTGGTTAGACAGAAGTCTTACTAAGGCAATGAGAAAGGAAGGCAAACTTCCTGGTGCAGAATTTGGATGCATTGTCACAGGTTCTCTTTGATGAGGATATTTTAAATTCATTTAGCAAGTACAGCTCTTTTCATATCTTGTATTGCAAGGGAAAGCAAAAATTAAACTTCAGGAAAACATTGTGTCTACGACTTTACAACCACACGCTTTTTCCCTGCCACTTGCTATGTATGAAGGTACTGCCTAATTTCAGGTGACTGCCTGCAGCTTCATAAGAGAAGTCATTGTTTATAAAGCCACAATCACAAATTCCTCCCTTACCCCATGCCAGCTTCAGTACAGAGATCATGGGTATATTAAAACAGGAGTCCCTCCTAATATCTGAAGTGAGAAATTCCAGCTTCATGTCATGGCAGCCACAGCTTTATAAACTATAAACCATAATTTATATACTCATGTCTTCTGAGTTATGCATTATAGCACTAATTCATCAAATCTGTGGAGATAAACATACAGTGAAGTACATGCTAAACCTGAAAAGTTATTTTTGAGAAAAAAAATAATATAATGACAAACAAAGCCATCCACAACTGAGCAATGGTAAAATGAAGCATTTGGTCTCAGCGGATCATCTTAGCAGTTATGGACAGCTTCAGCATTTTATTATATTCATTATTTGTAAATATAATTTTTCAGTCCGCACTCAAGAGCAGCTTATAACCATGATTTAGAAGTAACTAGTAACAAATATCATTTGCAATCCTGTGACAATAGGGCAGGATAGAAAAATTTCCAAAACATAAAAAATAAATCCTGTGTAATAACTGAATTTTGGCTTAATTAAGTTACATTTCAACTGTAAGATAATTAGGGACAACTTCACTCCTTTTAAAGAGTAACTAACTGGTGTTTAAAAGTTAATAACAGACTGTGTGTATTTACTTACTACCAAGGTATATTTTAATATCACAGGCCAGACGGCTGTAACATTTCAATGTTTTTTTTAAAAAAGTATATAACTATTTTGAGTCATTTTGAATAATGAGAAAGAAGTAATACACCAAACTTTTTACTAAGTAATACTAAACTAAGCCACACCTAAATTTGCTTTCTGAAATTCTCCATTAATTTGAATGTTGACGTTGGAGCTATGTTTTTAAGGTTTTGCAAAGGCATTCTATCATAGTTCTTTCTCCACTTACCTTAAAAAGCTGTAGAAAAAATAAATGAAGAAATAATGGTGTTGTGATGCTTGTCCCCCCGACACACACACACGTGATCAGTTATAATAACTAGAAAATAGACTTGGATTCCAGAGTACAACTTTCCTAAAATTGCTCCTTTTGGGCAATGTTTTATTTTCAAAATTAAATTCATCAATATATACAACGGTGACAGACAGTAAAAACTGCTAGACTCAGATGGACAAATTGCCCCATCTTTTAATATTAAAACATGTCTTTCTCATTGAAAAAAGCCATGAGGCACTGGACATTATTTCATTAGCCACTATTTATTAGCCCATACCATTAGTTAAAATGTATTTTTATAGGCAAATATATTGGTAGGCACTTCGGGGGTTAAAAAAACTCAGTGTCTTCATGGATTGACAAAGGTTGCTGTACCACTTAAATCACACACACACACACACACACACACACACACAGAGAGAGAGAAAGCCAAATTAAGAAATGTACACCAGAAACCAAAATTTAGAAGCCACCAAAAAATCAGAAGACCAAGTACATTTAACAAGTGATGCACACAAAAACATATGCCACCAAGAAGAAATACAAGGCATATGATGACACCATATCATGGACATCATCATACCACAAGCTGTAATGGCTTGACATGCCGAATTATTGGTTTTTTCTGTGCCATAGCAAGCCCCAAGAACTCTCCTTCCCACCTAACTTGTCCTCCAAATGGAGAAGATGAGTCCAGCAGGGAGTAATCCCACACTGCTACAACTGCTCACCTTCCCAATGGTGAGAACAAGAAAGCAGGGAGATTTCAGAGGGGGACAGGGCTTCTGTGAGGGGTATCCCTCAGAGGCCCTGTAGACTGGATCTAGACCCTTCACAGGCCAGATAAGGACTGTGGACTAAATGTTTCCTCCTCTTGCTGTGTAAGCAACACAGAAAAATTTGGGCTGGGGTGAGTTGTACCTTTAATGATTCTGTAGAAGAGGGAATTTCAGCAGGTGTTGCTTATTACCTGGTTGTGTGACAAGCAACACCTGCTGAAATTAACTCTTCTACACAACTGTTAAAGGTACAGGAGCCCTATCCAGTTTTCACTTTGGCACCCCTAATATGGCAGCCATTGTTATATGTACCAGGCCTTCCATTTCCCTATTTTTCAGAAACAGTCATTTGATGTATACAGTGCAAAATCCCGGAGGTTTATTAGGCTCGTGCTGATTTGATGCCTAGGTTTTAAGTTGCACCTCATCGGACGGCAACCTATGTAGTTGTCAGCAATATTCCCCCTCCTGGAGAGCAAGGAAACCATGTGATTAAGTTTGGACCGGATGACAGAATAGTGGAATTCCCTCTCCTTGTTTTGTTTGCGGAAGTAGTCTCCCCGGTGGTTAACAGAATAGTCCATGGTTCTTAGGGATGTCAGTGAACCAGTAGAACTTGCCCGAGAGCACTGGGAAGACAGTGAAGAAGCTGACCACCCACTAGAAGATGTTGAGGTGGACTTCCTAGAAACAGGAGATCCTTCTTTAGAAGGCACACTCTGCTCAGGTACAGTCTGATCTGCAGCTGCTTCCATTGCCTTCCTCTGATCTGTTTGTGTTGTGGCAGTTTTTATCAGAACAGCTGTCTGCGTGCCAACCATTCTGGAGCGAGTTGTTGTCTGTGTGGTAGCAGTTGCCACTGAAATACTGGTTTGTGTGGCACAGCTAAAGAGTGCTGCCATGGGCTTCTCTTCCAATGGTTCCGTCTGAGTTGACTGACTGACTGTCTCTTTAGGCTTTACTAAGGCTTCAGGAGGATTGTGTAGGTCTTCATCACCGCTAAGGTGCGGCCGTTTAGCAATAACCCTTTTCCCTTGGAGCTCTTTAGCCAACTGCAATTCTTGCTCAAGCTTTTGTGGGCTGCTTGAGAGCCTGGCAAACTCAGCTCTCAGAAGATTACCAACAGTGAAGTCTTTGCAAGGTGTTTTGTTAGCTAGATGCTCGTGGGCATCACTATTCCTGCAGCTGGATGGTAGCTTTGAGTCAATAGGCTTTGATTGAGCATAAAGGATCCGGAACTCCAAGTCAAAATGTTCAACCACTTGACCTGAGAGTAGCAACAAGTTACTGCTGTTTAACTTCCCATCAGTCCATGTGAAACTGCAGAGGAGATGGAAGATGGGGGGAAAAGGAGGGGGGAGTATTAGGCTATGCACTCTAATCAGAACATGTTCATTACCAAACAACTCTAGCTTTTAAATAATGATTTTAAAAGCATTTGTTGATTGCTATACCCTGTAATACTGTGGGTCCTAAACTTGGATCTCCAGAAGCCTTTGCCAGTATGACCTGTGGTCTGAGATTCTAAGAGTGAGTCAATATGGTGTTCTGGTTTGAGTGTTGGACTAGGACTCTGGAAACCAAGGTACAAATCCCAGCTCAGCCATGGAAATCCACTGGGTGACCTTGGGCAAGTCACATACTTTCAGCCTCAGAGGAAGGCAAGGGCAAATCCCTCTGAACCAATTCTGCCAAGAAAATCCTGTGATAGGCTTGGGGTTGCCATAAAGTCAGAAATGAAGGCACATAACACCAAGAAGGTGATCTTAGAAAATGACTCACTCAGGAGAACTAATGAGAGATTTGGGGGGAAAGATCCCCATAACCCATTATTCTATTCTCCTCCATGTTTAGAAGTCTTAAAAGTCAGGAATCAGAACATAGCAGCAATTAGGAGGAGGTTTTATTTTCTTTTTTGAATACACACCTGTCTTATGAAAATTAAGAAGGTGTACCATATATACTCATATATACCGTCATCCCACCACATTTGCAGGTTTCACATTTGCAGTTTTACTTATTTGTGGTTTGTAGCTACTGCTGGAATACATCAACAGTACTGTTATTGCAAGACTTCTCCTCCTTCTCCTCCCCCTCCTCCTGTCTGGGAAAACCACAATCTTCGCACCACCATGATTCTGCAAGATTTGCAAAGTCCTTCCACTTCCCTCCACTCTGGTGGGAAGACTGGCTCCATCCGCCCACCCCATCCTCACCCTTTCCCTTCTCTTCCTCCACTCCAGCCAACAGCATTGCCTGTTTCTCCCTTTCCCGCATTTGAACAACAATGGAGTTTTAAGGTGATGTAGCAATGTTTAGCTCCAGATTATGGTGCACAATTCATACCAGTTTGGATGCCAGATGAGCATAAGAAGTGGAGTGTTGTTGCTGGCCAGGCAGAGGGAGTGGAAGGCAAGGGTGGGAAAGATTTGCATGCCCAAGAACTGCTGCCATTGCAGCTGCAGGGAGACTGTGCTTTTCACTTCAGTTGGGGGGGGGGAGATGAGGTGGAATAAGATTTTGAGGCAGTTGCATGCACCTTCTGCAAAATGTTGTCTCTAGATATGGCCCAGACTTCCTGTTGACTTTTTCTCATAGTGAGGAGCCAAAAGAGTGTGGCACTAGGAAGAAGAAACAAGCCTCCTAGTCATTAGACTTTAAGAGGACAGTGGAAGTCAGTGTTGGTGGTAAGATTTTTACATGCTTCATAAGTAAGTAAACAAGTTAGACCTCTGATTGCCACTGCACATAGAAAAACTGACCGAGGCTGCTGACATACTGCAGAAATAGTGCAGTTTGACACCACTTTATTTAACTATCATGGCTCCATCTTATGGACTCCTGGGATTTGTAGTCTGTTGTGGCACCAGAGCTCTCTGAAGAGAAGGCTAAATAACCCACAACATTGCAAATTCTAGATTTTGATAGCATTCAGCCATGGCAGTTAACGCAGTGTCAAACTGCATTATTTCTGCAGTGTGTCAGCAGCCTGAGATTCCAGAGACAGGATAAGAGTATAAAAGCACAAATGCCATTTACGTACAATTGATATATTTACATGCCATACTGCCATGTGCAGAAGTAACTACAATTCAGAAGCCTAAAATGAAGAGAACCAAAAGAACTTCAAGGGTACTAAGGGCTTAAAACCTTTTGCTGCCAGAGGTGAAGGACAACATGGAAACTCACTCCAGCCTACAATCAGAAGCCAGGTGATTTAGCAATTAAACCATAGGTCAACATTTGTGTCCTCCACCACAACAGAGAAAGCAAGTTAGTTTAGGGCAGCCAGGGCATGCAGTTTTTCTGACGACACTTCTCCTTCTCTTTCAGTATAACAATCTTGACAATTTTTGAGACCTAGTTCCTCAGAGGGAGGATATGCTTACACAAATGTTTCAAACACTGGAGATGGCAATTTGACTTGAGGCTATGGTACACCTCACATGGGACCACACTAGCTTTTTTGATATTTGTTATGAATGTAAAAGTCATCAAGTTACTTACCTGTAGGAGCCTGTAGTCACTCTTACACCATCAATCAACATGAACTTCTCATGAACACTCCCTATTATCTTGGCTCCTGATCTTGCATAATAAGTGTTTCCTGTGATTGTTCGGACTCTCATCAGCTGTTTCCAAAAAAGAACTATATTTTAAACAACTCTGTCACGGTAATACCCAACCATCTTCATCAGAATAAGCTCACATGTGCATTCATTAGCTAACACACATTGGAAATTGTTTAATGCAGTGTAGATGTCTAAATAGCTATTGCTTAAAAACAATTTGTAAGCTGCTCTGATAGCCTTGTGGCTGAAGAGCTGGGTATAAATAACTAAATAAATAAAATAAATAAAATCCTCACAGTCTTTCCTTCTTCATCCACTGTGAACAACCCTAATAGTTCCAGCAGCCCTATCCAGTAGTGAGGAATGCTGGGAGTTAGAATCCCAACAACCTCAAGAGTGTTGCATGTTCCCATCCCTGTTCTACAGACAACACATTTTATGGCCTTAGATAAAGGATGGGCAACTGAAGGGTCCCCCACGGAACACCCCCTAGTGACCATGGAGCAAAGTTTCACCATTTTTTTTGGATCGTTCTGGGCAATTTCATTGACGTTCATCTGGACAGACTGTTTGAAGACCAGGAGAGATCATTTTTAAGTCCACAAGAGACTATTCCCATTATTATCAGCAAACACAGCAATGACCATGCTGTTGGAGAATTCTGGGAATTGTTATTCAACTCATATGGAGGGCAACAAGTTGGGGGCAGGGGCTGGTCTGTACAACATATTCTCATGGGATTAAGTTTGTACTGTAACTCAACCATCATTGCCACCTACATGAGAATTAGCAAGATGGTGGACAGAAAATGAATATGATAAACCAGGAAGGTAAGCATTTTGGTAGCATTATCAGGTGCGGTTATTACTGAAAGGTTTGTCACAGTATTACGGGTATTGTGGCAAAGCAGCAGTCCTTCTCTAATGTGCAGACTTTACATTGCTTTGTCCCAGAACTTAATATGTTCAAAATAAAACATAGGCCAGGTGATGAAAAACTTTGAAGTGCTGGATGACATTAAGTTATTTTTTCCCTTCTATCAGTTTTTTATTTACTTATTTTTGTCACCGAGCTTCTCAATCAAGGGAATACAGCCTATGCCTTACTCAAGCTTGGTTTTATGCAGCAGAGATATAATCCAGAAGTCATGGATAGTGGACATGTACTTATCTCCACTATGGCCTCTGTATCGTCTCATATATTGGGAGACTCAACCTACCATCACATACTGCAGATACTGCTAGCTTTCTAAATGGAACATGGACCTCCAAGAGATACTTGCTTCATGTTAGCATAAGAGATTTGAACTTGAGAAGGTTAGCAGGTTACAGTATGAAACCCTACATTCTTCATTTGCTGAAGACAAAGAGCTCAATTTCTCCCAAAGCCAGCAGTTTCTTGCATGTTAAAATGATTCTGGAACCATCTAACAAGTATGGTGTATATTCTTC
Source organism: Gambelia wislizenii (assembly GCA_030847615.1). Taxonomy (NCBI): domain Eukaryota; kingdom Metazoa; phylum Chordata; class Lepidosauria; order Squamata; family Crotaphytidae; genus Gambelia; species Gambelia wislizenii. Next base: position 42,571,738 of record JAUMIR010000004.1, read on the forward strand.
TCAATAACATGACCACTGATTTACTTTCTACAGTTGTAGTCAGCCCACTACACTCTCTTTAGTGAAGACTCCGAAAGTGATTTTGCCCGTTATGAGCACTTCACATTTAAGGACAGTTTACAAACTCATCTTCAAGATGTTAATGCTATTAACAGGCAATTCTTAAATGGTGTAGTTAGTAACTCTGAGAATGCTAAAGTCTGAGAATGCTAAAGCATTTTTAAAAGCCTAAATGGAGCCTGTAAGCTGGAGAAAATGACCTTATCAAAGGAGAAAATAAAGCAAGAAAACACTACTTTGCAAGAGTCAAAAAAGTATCTAGGCAAAGAATTTTGCACCAAATAGTCAAGAGAGGGGGCAATCATGCCACAAGGTGCAGAAGTTCTATTGTTGTTGTATGCCTTCAAGTCATTTCTGACTTTAGGCAATCCTAAGGCAAACCTAAAACAGGGTTTTCTTGACCAGATTTGTTCAGAGGGGTTTGCCTTTGCCATCCTCTGAGGTTGAGAGAGTGTGACTTGCCCAAGGCCACTCACTCAGTGGGTTTTCATGGACAAGGGGGGATTCAAACCCTATCTCCAGAGTCATAGTCCAACACTCAAATCACTACACCACACTGACTCTCATTCAAGTTTCTATAATTATATATAATTATACAACGCACTACAGCTCAGAGCATGAGGTGTTCCCCTCCCTTGATTAAATGTGTTCAGCTAACCCAGGGGTTGTCTAAACAATGAAAATACCCCTCATGGAATTTGCTGGGAATCCTACTTGTTCCTGCTCCAATCCACACTATTCAGAAGGAGGGGGGCCCAAAACAGCAAAAACAATGCGGTAAAAGCTTTTGCAGCTTTTTCCGTGCTTTTTAAAAAACTGTGATGAGAATGCGCATTCCTGCTCATTTGGATTATCAAATGACAGGAAATTTGAAGGGAAGCACAAAGCTGATTGGCTGGGTGAGACTGGGGGTGGGGCTTGCTAGCAAGGCAAGGACCTGCTGCTGCCATGTTGGATTTTCGCCTTCGCAATCACTAAGGAGATAAAATAGGATGGTTATTTTTTGTTTTGCTTTCCTATAAAATTAAAAAATCACTCTGTTGCTCCAATGCACCCTGGATGACTTTTTAAAAAGGCAGCAACAAAGAAATAACACGAGTAAATCACTTCTAGCTGCCATCCAGAATTTGAGGCTTATGGGGTCTTCAGAGGCCAGAACGACTGTTAAGACATGTTGCTGCTGCTGCAAGATGCCATTACTATGAGGTACTCCATTCCCCCCCCCCTCAGGTAGATGAGCCCCCAAAGTCAAACAAACCATCTTCCTACTGTAAAACTGAAGTGTGCCAAAACTTACATTTTCCTGTTCAGGACAGAATTCTAGGTTTTTGCACATTGCCATGAAGTAAGAAAGAAATGCCTGATCCAGAAGAATGTAGACCGGAACCAGCCTTTTTCTACACGCTTCTTGGAGATCACCAAAGATGTCCAGGTCTGTGAAGGAGTCCATGACTATAGCAATAACCTGGAAGATTGAGAAAAAATCAAATACTGTAATTCCAAGATGTTGAAGGGAAAGGTACTTTACAAAAGGCTTAAGGTTTTGACAGCTATCAAAGTAAAATATTTTCCCATGCTAAAGTAGCTGACCCTTCATGGCATGGCTATGGATGATATATGCAACTTCTAGTTTTGGATCTTCTTCAGAGTTCATCATATGTTTGAATCCTCTTCAAGCAAAGGAGCCGCTACATTCAACTCTACCTCAAAAATCAACTTTAAGAAAAGCCAAACTGCACTTTGAAATCTCCATTTTTACTATGCCACTCACTACTAATAATACATTACTCCCTGTCCAAACAATACATGCTAGACAAATGCTCATCATCCCCGCTGTTTTAGCCCTGTCCTAAACACACCTATACCTTTTGCCTTCAAGATTCTAGTTTCAATCATCTCTAACTATAAAGCTATGTAGCTTCATTCTGGAACACATGTTTCACCAGGATCAGTACTACTCTCATCAGAGAGTTATCAGTCCTGAAAACTGCAAAAGATTTCTAAGGAGACAAGGGCCAGTTGACAGCAGAGCTTCTGGACCTAGAGGATATTCATAGTTTTAAGCTGGTGATGTGTGTTTTCCAGAAGTAGTGATGGAAAATTTTCTGGAACATTTATCTAAATCTAATGTTATCTGTTTGAATAAAACATTTAAAACAAACAGGCTCAAACACATTCAAAGCTTTATGCAGAAATTATATTATTGGAATATTTGTAATAATCTAGACAAAATAGGTTATACAGATACTTCCCTTACATTTAACAAAAAATGAATATAACTGAAAGAACACTATTATTATTTTTAGGACCTAAAGAGAGCTGCAACTGATATATCTTATATCAATAGTATTTATTCATATATTTAGGCCAAGGTGGAACTGTAGTATCTTCAGCCTTACCCACATACAGTCTGCACTATTTATCAGTTTCATTGCTAGTACAGAAATAAATGATTCAATACAAACTAGTTGAACATTCTGTTTCACTAAGCGATTGATTGCAGTCCAACAGCCCAGACAACAATAGATAAATTTAGGGAAATACATATATGGTATGGAATTTTTTCCATGGAAAAATTTCCACTCCACATCTGTTTTAAATATGGACATCTGTGGAGAGACCCTACCCATTCACCCTGTAATTCTTCTTGTTTTAACTGTCATTTCATGTCTCATTTCTTATTACTTTTTCATCAAACTGTGACAGATACTCAACCAAAAACACTTTGTATAGTTGAGAAACAATCACACAGTAAGGTAACATGTGACACAAACACCTCATGCACAAGATTCTGGATGAATCAAACTTGTATGTCATATCTCCTATTCTACCAGATTTATTTATTGTTTGCATACACATGGAGTTCAGTTCCTCTGTTGAATGAAAATGTGATGGAGGGGTGGAATGAGTTCTCTACACAGAGGGCTAGATATGAATATTTCAATAAATAATAATTAAACAATAGGCAGAATTATTTACTTACCGGTATTTATTCATTCAATTTATACCCTACCTTTTTCCTTCTATGGGACTCAAGGCGGCTTACAAAATTTAAAATAAAAGTTTACCTAAAAATGTAATATTACAATAGTGTAAAACAAACAATCAGATCCAAGGAATTCTCAGAACAGATTACTGTACAAGGAATACAGCACAAAACCAATTTTTAAAAAGCACTATTAGCCCTTCCAGCACCTAGAATACTTGAATTGCTATACATAGTTAATACCAAGGTAGGTTGTTTGCTTATGCAGGTTAACCCCTGCCTCCATGAGGGATACATTCCAAGACCCCACGTGGATATTGGATCTGTGGATAATAGGGAACCCTATTATTTTCAGTGAGATAAATGCCAGAAGTTGACCACTGAATTGCACTGGAGGACCTAGAAATGCCTACAGATAACATATTTTTTTCAGACATGGATAAGTGAAACTGTGGATACTGAATCTGTTGACACCGGGGTCGATCTGTGTAGCACCATCAATGCACACAGCTCTTTACAAGTAAAAAGAAAGAAAGAAATAGAGAGAGAAACAATACAACATAAGCAATAGGAGTGCAAGCGTATATTTGAGCAAACCAGACCAGGTTTGGGGAGGAAAATGTGAAAGATGTTCAACTTGCACAGACAAGACAAGCCTTGGCATCAGACAAACATTCTAAATTCCTCAAGAGAAAAAGCGGACATTCCTAGCTCACCACATTTCTCATTGCCAAAGATGGGGGAGTCCAGACAGAGCCTTCAGATATTATTCATAACTGTACACTTCCACAGGGGAATGTTATGTACGTCCTGAAACTCATGGATGTGTTAAGAAGAAGCAACAGGAATTGCCAATTCAGTTTCTCATTCTGGTAAACAAGGTTCCCTGCTACATTTTGGTAAGACCCTGTGTAAGTAATTATTCTTCTAATCCAGAAGGTATACAGTGATCTTAAATTCATCCTGCTCTTCCCTATAACTGCTGAGGATCTTATGTGTTTCTGCAGTTTCCCTCACTTCTAGGCCTTTTACAATTAATCTCATTTCAATGCCAGCAGCAATACTGTGGCTGAATCAGCTCCCTTTCAACATCTTCTCCACTCCCTTCCTCCTAGGCAGGGCTTGGGCCAAATACTGGCTTGGTGTAGATGTTGGTAGGAAGCCCAGTACTGTTTATTAAAAGGACTTAGAAGAGTTTCAGATACTCGAATCAAATCTGCAAACTACACGTGACATCTCTCATATTTTCTAAACACTTCATAAGCATTGAAGTCAGGGCTCAAAAATGGTTCTGACTTGGCATTAACTCTGCATAGGAATCCCAGGTATTCTAGGTGCTGAAAGGAAATACCTAAACTTGCTTGAGATTTTTCCAGCCCTGTACTGGAGATAAGTATAACTTCATTCACTTGAATCCAAAGACATAGCCATGATAGTCTGTAATATCAGTTGCAAAGGAATCTTGTAGCACCCTTTGAGACTAACTTGAGAGAAAGAAGCTGTAGCATAAGCTTTTGTAGACTTGGTCTACTTCCTCAGATACATGGAGCTTGAATTCAAGCCTTTGCCTATAAAGCAGAAGGAAACGACAATGGTTTTAAGGCTTTGCCTTAAATCAGCAGTAGCAGAACATGTTATAAACTAACCTGGACACAAAATGCTATTTGAAAACACAGAAATTCTAGACTAGGCCAACAACTATCATGTCAGAATGTACAGAAAGCTACTGAATGCACAGAAGCTATTGAAATCCACAGACGCCTGGACAACTTCAACAGGAAAGAAGAAATCTTAAAAGTAAACAAAATCTGGCTCCCAGTTTTGAAATACAATAGAATCAAAACTCAACACTTACAAAAGAATTCCACCCAGGGACAGGGGGATTCCCAGGAGATAATGGCCCATCAACCAACCATTAGCCAAACAGACACTAACAAGCCTTGCATTTCTATACCCAGAAACGAACAATTTACATATTCTCCCCATCAGGGGTTCACAGCATATAAACTCCACACACACACCCCTACCCAACATTCTCTGAAGATGCCAGCCACAGATGCAGGCGAAACGTCAGAAAGAAACTATTCCAGAACACAGCCTCATAGCCCGGGGAAAAAAACCAAGGAAAATCTTTGCCATATAAATTATGGGTGTTAATCATGCAGCTCTCCAGATGTTGTTAGGCTGAACATCCCAGCAGCCCCAGCCAGCATAGCAAATGGCAAAAAATGCTGGGAGTTGCAGTCCAAATTCATCCAGACAACAGGGTTTTTTTGTTTGTAACCTATATTTTACAGAGCCAGACCTATGTTTTTCAGTCAGCCAGATCAGCCAAATCAACCCGGTGATCAATGGGTGACAGATGTCACAGCCAGATCGCCCTCATATCCAAAGCCTATGCTGGATAGAGACAGAACCAGGTTCCAGTTTTGAAAGAAATCAATAAATGAAATAGGGCAAAGCCTGTGCTATGCTGAGCCCTCTAGGGAGCCTGGAAAGCAATTCTGCTATGCTTCTGGCACTCCTTCCCAGGTGTTTTCAGTACTGTAATGGGCTGGGGGTTTGTTTTTTTTTTTTCAAAACAGGAAGAGATTTTAAGATAACTCTTGTCTTGGAAAAAGACTCCAGGGTTTGGCCCCAGGTCCTACTAATATAGAATGGTGTTATATGCAAGCATATCTGTATAAACTGATATCAAACTGCAATACATTCTACTGAAACACGGAAGGACAGGTGTATTGGCTTGAGAGAGGCAATGTTCTACTAGAAAGTGGCCATACAAGTATTACAGGTGCAGTGGTCCAGTATTATGTCAGGCAAGTGAACACACACATACCACTACACACACCCCAAATTGTTCAGGTGTGTGGTATCCCATGCAAATTCATTCTCATAGGAACAGCTGATTCTCATAGGAACAGGTTGATCCAGGTGCTCGTAGCTACAACCCTAAGTTCAGGTTAAAGCAGTATACTCCTATCTAAACCTCCAAATCCTAGGTATGACTGCACAGTATCTTCTCACATCAGTTCAGCATATTAAAGGACTGGTTAAATTGTGGGGAATCGCTCAACCAATCGCCTGTATAGCCCCCTCTGCCCTGGCCAAGTGTGGAAGAAAATGAGACAATGTGGTTTGAAGCTCCCATGCAGTAAATTAATTACTTCAAAATGGACTTTGGTCAACAAGGCTAGCACTATATTTTAGTTATAGTGCATTCCTTGACAGCCATGGTTCTCAACTTGTGGTTTGTGAGGGTACTGCAGTGATTGATCCACAGCCTTAATCCACATGGAAGTGGTGGTATGGATGAACTGATTGCACAGAGGGTTGTTTTCTCATGCCGTGAGGGGAACAACTGCATCTAAATATGGACTTGTGTACAACTATTACAAGGCATTGAGACCATGTCCTCTTGCCTAAGGCAAAACCTGCATTTCTTCTTTGCTTCCTGTTGACAAAAGAATTAGTGAGGCCTAAAACCCGTAGCCAAGATGAAATTTGTGGCTTTGGGGCGTTTCTACTGTCAAACGCCACTGAATAACAGTCCCAAGGCTAAATCAAAAGTGCAAATGTTGACTAACCTTTCACTGAGAAGAATAACAAATATTCCATTCCTATTTAATGAATGACATCTCACTCACTCTTTAATTATGTTTTATTTGATAACTTACACCCTTTCCCTCTGGTTGGACTGTGAATGACCTCAAGATCAAAACCTATACAGGAAGTAAGAGGAAAAAATCTTCATGGTCTTCCATTCCAAACTTTTACATTAAGATGTTCAACAGAGGCTGCTATAGAGTCACAGCCCTATTGGAAGGCTAATGTGCGCTGGCCGTGTAACAGATTTTCCAATAGAAACCTCTCATACCCTGCTCTGTTTCATCTACCCTATTATGGCTTCTTACATTTCCCCCCGACACACACACACACACACACTTCCATTTTAAGGAGAGTTATTCCAACACTATGGTAGCAAAGAAATTGCAATACAGTTTGTTGAGGCATTTTTCTAGTTTGAAAATTATTTTTCCCCCCTGGATCCATGAACATGACTATTACATTTTTATTGCTGCCCTCCTCTCCCCAAACTTAGCCTTCCCCAACCCAATGCCATCCAGACACATTGGTCTAAAACTCCAGACATGGAGTTGGCAGCATGGCCAATGGGGATGGCTGGGAATTTTAGTCCAACGCATGTGAATGGCACAGGGATGGTGAGGCACTAGCAATCTGAGGAAGAGAAGTATAAGTGGGATCTGCAACAAAAAAGATGTCACAATGTATAGTTGTCCTCTTCAAGCTTCTAACCAGACAGCCATGCTCTCTTACATGATACGCTGTTCCATCCCATCACAGCATCCTGACAGTCAGCACTCCAGTCACACTTGAACATACCTATTCCAAATTGTTCTTTGCTGCACCCTTCAGATTTCTCCTCTCCAAGATACATCTGGAAATCCTTGGGATTGTCTCTACAACTAGGAGAATGGTGTCATTTCCCAGTGCCCTAATCTGCTGTATCTCAGAACCCCTTTGGTTGTGGCACTGGATGATTGAAGATGTAGTTTGGGGGGGGAGTGGCATCAGCAGAAATAACTGGTGATAGAACAAGATGAAGGATCTTGTCCCAGATTTTTAAATTGCACATTGGGTTTTAAAAATTTTAAAAGTTTTTCTTAAAACAATTAGTTTAAAAAAAAAATCAGCCTAAATCACTAGATCAAAGATATGATCTACAACTTCTAATTATATTGTATGACTATGTTAACAGGAGTTTATAAAGATGGGAGATAATCTGATCAGTGCTCTTTCAAAGGTGGTATATATAAACGTTCTTTATCTCTCCCCTACCATGTGGTTCTCCAAATGCAAACACAAAGGTAAAACAATGTAGAATTTGGGTACATGCAGCAGATGTGAACAAGGAGGATTTCAGATACAAACGCAAGGGATCCCATTTTTTTATTGTTTATATTAAACAATCATGAGCATCTGTTAAAAATGATGATTAAATAGAATCGTCCTCATTAGCGTTTTAAACTGTGATTTAAATCATTATAACTGAGTACTTCTAAGGAACAATTTAAATCAGATTTCATATAAACCCTATTTTGTAAAGTAAAAGAGACAGATACAGATAGACCCCCATATCTATGGATACTGGAAACCGTGGATAATAGCGAACCCTATTAAAATGAATTGCATCCGGCCCAAATATATCATAGTTGCTCTGGAGGATGTAGAAGATGCCTAGTGACACCATGTTTTTTCGGACGTGGATAAGTGAACCTACAGATATTGGGGGGGGGGCTATCTGTATACTCTTGTGGGTCAGGTCTGGGATAGTAACAGGAGGGCCAGAGAAAGTGAAAAGTTGAGATTATAGGTAAAGAAAATTGTTCAAAGAGTGGTAATAAAACAAACCAAAGTCAGGTAATAACATAGACATCATGAAACAGATGAGATGCCTCATTTAGATAACAGCTTTCTCTTTGCTGTCCTTCCCATGGCAGGTGAAGACTTTATTATTATTCAGACAGACTTTTAACAAAAGGATTTTTTTGTTAAAAAATATAGTAACTTTTCAAAATCTTTTAACAGTGTATGTTTTTAATATGGTTAATAAGATAATTCAGTTTTAATGTTGCCTTTTTGTATGTTTGAAATTGTATTTTTAAAAATGTGTAAGCTGTCTTGAATCCCAATCTTGAGAAAAAAGGTGATATGTAAATAAATTTGCTGTTGTTGATGATGATGATATAAGCTGATTAACACAGGGAGATTAAAAGCTTTCCCCGCCCCCCGACTTGAGCCATAGGACAGTTGTTACTATACACAAAAATACAGTTTGTCAAGCTGTATTGTGACATCAGCTAATGAGACAGCAAGTGGCCAATGCCACCAAGTGTCATAAGTAAAGGAGATGAAGCAATCTGTCATGGTGAATAGAATTTTAAAAATCTTACCTACAAGATTCATAGTTATCACAACCACTACAAAATGCTGTGATTACAGGCACCTAAACCACTGGCATTTGCATCATATTATTAAAAATTAAGTCATGTATAATGAGAGTGGACAATAACTTCTTGCATAGTCAACCTCAGCCACCTTCATTTTTTAAAAATGAAATCCCTTTTGCTTGCATTATAGACTAGGTAGACATTCAGGGCTACAGGTATATATTTGTAACAGCAACTTTTAAAAAAGGATCCAAGAAAGATCCAAGCCACTATGGGTCAGTTAAGGTGAAATAAACTGCACAGAAAAGCAATACCTGCTGAAAGAGAATCAGTGTGACTTCTGTAAAGTCAAGTTCAGCCTCACTAATCTTTTACTGTTCTTTCAAAGTGTCAATAAACATGTGGGAAGGAGTGATCTTGTACACATTGTCTACCTGGACTTCCAGAAGGCTTTTGATAAAGTTTCATGCCAAAGACTGCTGAATAAACTTTATAGGCATGAGATAAGAGGAAAAGTCCTCTAATGGATCAAAAGCCAGAGAGTAGGCATAGTAGTAGCAGCCTCTTGCAAGGAAGTGATTTGAACAATTGGGTCTTTATTTGGACTGATGCATTTTAATTTGTCTAGAAATGATCTGGCACTGGGTCAAGTGGCAAGGTGTCCAAGTCTGCTGATGGCACTAAATTATTTAGGGTTGTGAGAACAAATACAATTTGTAAAGAGCTCAGAAAGGAGAATGGGCATTAAAATGACAAATGAGATGCAATGCCACTAAATGTAAAGTACAGTTGACCCTCAAATTTCATGGGGGTTAGGGGCACAGCAACCCCACAAAAATGGAAAACCACAAATATCAGGCCACTATCATTTTTTAACCTAAGAGAACATTTCTCTAGGCATTTGAAGGTCCTCCACTGAAATCTATGGTCAATTTCCAGAAGAAGCTGACCAATGAATCATGCTGGAGGACCTACAAATTCCTAGAGAGAACATATTAATTAAATCCATGAATGCTCAAAAGTCTTGCAAATGTGGATAGATATCTGCAATGCATTATGAGGCAAAAAAAATTCCCCTAACTTCACTTTTACACTAATGGATCTGATTTGGCAGCAACTGAACAAGAAAAGGTTCTTGAAGAAGTGGTAGACAGTTTGATGAAAATGTCATCCCAATGTAAGATAGCTATAAAATAATAACTGGAAATGGAAAAAAAGAAATGCCAAGAATTTATTGCCCCTATACAAATCCATGCTGCATTCAAATCTAAAATGCAGGAATACCTCAGTTTAAAAAGCCTCTGACAAAAAAAGCTCCTTTTTACACAGGCCTTTTTACACTTGCCCATCTCCTCTTTTCTTCTTTGTCCTCTGGTGAAGGAGGACTAGAGAAACACAGACTTTTGGTTTGTAGTTGCAGCTGCACATCTACAGTAAACATTCAATAAACCTGAGCTGTGGAAGTATGCGATTTTACTCTTTAGCTGATCATTCTGTAAGCAAGGAAATAACAAAGGAAGACTAGAAAGAGAAACAGCTGAATTGAATTATATTCACAAATTCCAATACATTAGCAGAGGCATGAACAAAGACAATGGCTTCATGGCACACTACATGTATTAATAAACGAGTCCTTGCTACTGTACATACAACAAAAGGAATCTTCTCAGAGAGATGAAGCCCAGAGTGACTTTGGTAAGCAAATTTATTGCTTTCACAGATCAACACTAACTGGCCACTGTAAAAATATGAAAGATCTCCCAGTCCTTTTAAAATTTAGTGCAAGGAACATGATTTGCATCTTTCTGGATGCTATTACATTTTATTTCACTCCCACAACTGTATATGTATGCTTTATACCTGAGGACTTAATACCATTGGCTACTGCATTCAAAGATGTGGGTTTATATCCACAAAGCTCATGCAAAAATAAAAACCAGTTAAACTTAAAGGTGCTGCCACATTTCGTTTTTTTCCTCCCCCTCTCTTCCTCCTTTTTCTACTGTAGCTGTGTGTACCTGCCTATAACAGGTTGCAATGTTAGATGCTATTGAACTGGGGGGGGGGATGAATAAGCAGTACAGATGCATAACACTATGGGGCAGAGGTATATAACATGCGTGGTGTGGATAAAGTAGATAGAGAAGAGCTTTTTTTCTGCAACACTAGAACCCTAGGTCATCCACTGAAGTGGAATGGTTGGAGATTCCGGATAGATAAAAGGAAGTATTTCTTCACATAGCACATAATTAAATGACAGAATTCACCACCACAATAATCATGGCTGTCAACTTAGATGCCTGTAAAAGAGTATTGGATTCATGGCAGACATTCCATCAATGGCTACTACTCAAGATGGCTATATGCCACCTGCAGTATCAGATGCAATATGTTGCTAAGGCAGCACCTCTCTCCATCTCAGTTACTTGGAGAGGTGTAAGGGAGGGTAGAGCTGTACACATGCCTCATAGGCAACTGTTTGACAAATTCATAAACAGAAAGCTGGACTAGCTAGGCCTGTGATCTGATCCAACATGCTTCTTAATACATCTGCTCTTTCTACCTCTGACACAATAAATTCTCCCCCAGCCCCCTGACTGTATTGCTCCTTTCTTGTTCACAACAGGCCAGACATGTCAGTACGCTGCAGGAAAAGAAACATTCAGCCAGCCAAAGGTTTGCACCACCCTACAGTCATTAATCATAAGGATATACCTGAAAGAAGAAAGCCACTTGTTAATTATGGGCTCTACACAAGACTATAGGTACCTCCACTTCAATGTTGTCACTTAGGATTACCACCCTGTGCTTCAAAATTAGATTACGGTAGATACACCTCTCCCATGCCAAATATAGCTTCACTGTAAATGTGTGACAAGACTGCCAGACAGTCCTTATTTATAAAACCTTGACCAGAATGTTATTCTCTAACTCTGTTTTAGTGCATGCTAAAAGCTACTCATGATCTCCTGTAGAGGACTACCTTCCCAATTGCTAAACTGCTGAACTGCTACAAATGTCCCATTTGGCAGCTGGCCGAGGAGGGTCAGCCATGAAATGATGAAAGAAATCAGGGTTGCTGTAAGTCTGATAGGAGAAGAGCATCCATAGTGGGTTTAGCTTTTGTAGAAACTGTCACTAAAGCAGATACTTGAGTGTGACTATGTACTAGGTTTCAAGACTAGTGATGTGTGCTATAGCAGGGGTTCCCTTGGGTCCTGAGTTGTTGGATTTTAACTCCCAGAATGCCTGATAATTGGCCATGATGGTTGGGGTTTGTGGGAGTTGTAATACAACCAGGGATCCAGGATTGGAGACCATCATGGTCTTTCGAAACAAGTTTGCTGAAGCTAAAGGTATTAAAGCAAAAGATGGATGCAGAAAGCTTGCAAAGAACTTAAAATGAGTGCTGAGTAGTTGGATGAGAATGAGCTAATACAGTATAATAATTAACATTTGAAGCAGACCTTTCCAGCTCTGAGCTTAAGGGTCTAAGGTGAGGCATAAACTCACCAAATGGCCTTAAGCAAGCACTCCTTCCAAGCTAATATGTGTATACAGTAATACTGGTCTACATTACAGAGCTACAGTAAGAATAATTAATATGAAAGCTTCTGAAGTAGTCTGGGAACATGGGAGAGCAATAAACATAATGAAGGCTAGATTTTATATATTAATTCAAAATAAACTAATATCACACCTGCAGCTTCTGCCTGGTGCAGAAAACTAATTAGCTTTCTTCACTTTTCAAACATTTTATCCCATCTCATTTCCCAGAACAGATATGTGGTGTTGTTAAGTCCAACCTAATCATATATCCCACAAACCATATACTGTACTATATTTGGCTAAAAGCGTTTTTTCTTGTATTTTCATGATTTTTTTTCCTTTTAAAAATGTTCATTGCTAAAACAAAAATAAAAAATGTGGAAATAAACATCAAAGGTATGTTGGTCATGCAGCAATTAACAAAGGGTGGATAATCAACACAAAACCCCTATACTCTGTAGCATTTACTGTTTATTCAGTTATTCACATGACAGCCTCAGTTGATTTTTAAAAAAAAAAAAACTGCACAGAGCTCAGCTCAAAGCTACAGGTACACCCCAGTTAATGAAGGAGATGTGTTTCTGAGCATTAATTTCTTTTAACAGAAAATCTGTTACAAGAGGCAGAAATAACAATGAATTCCTGCATCACAAAAAAGAACAGTTCAACACGTTTCAGCAAATTTCGCATCCAAAACTAATAGTGTGTGTGTACATGCCTTCAAGTCACCTGTTGAGACTTATGGCAGCCCTATGAATTTCATAGCATTTTTTTTGGCAAGGAATACCCAAAGGTGGTTTTGTCAGTTCCTTCCTCTGAAATATTGCCTACAGAATAGGCACATGTGAAGCGTAAGGAAAACATTGACTCCTCGAGAGACCACTAAAAAGCTTCTTCCAAAATGTACCCAGCAATTATTTTTTTTCCCTTTCATTAGCCTCCACTTCTTCTTATGATTTCTATATTGGTAGCCAAACTTATAGATCTATGCTTCTTTAACATGGTGGAGGTAGCTGGTGAGGCAGGCTTATCTGCTTCCCCTTCTTTATTTTTGTGTTCAACAAGCTTCATAAGGGATTCTGGAGACAGCTACTCTTTACCTTGCCTGTTGTAGGCTACAGCAGGATCCGCTGGAGCAGAATCCTCTTATTACCCAGTTAAAAGGCTTGTCCAAATGCTTAAAAAAAACTCCTCATGGAATGCGAGGAGAATCCTACCTGTGTGATATCGTCCTATTATCAAGAAGGGGGGCAAAAAAAGCCAAAAAAAAAAAAAACCATCAGAAAAGCCTTCGTGACTTTCCCCGTCTTTAAAAATAACAAAAAACAGCAAGGTGGGGTGCATTCCTGCTCATTAGGGCAAGCGAAACGTTCTGATTCGCTTGCCCAAACGAGAGCAAGTGCGCCCCTAATTGGCCAGATAAGTGCAGGGGCAGGGGCTTGCTAACAAGACAAGCAGCCCACAGCCACCATTTTTCCCTGAGCGACTGGGGATGGGGAAGGGGGAGCGCAGCTGTCATTCCCACCCCCACACCTGCCGCCACCACCACTGCCGGGGGGGGCAGAGAAGGGAGGAGGACTCTCCCCTCCGCTTTTTCCTTCCCCAGTTCCCTCCCCCTGTCCCGCCACCCCCGCTGCTCACCGGGCTTCTCCTCCACTCACCCGTCCGCCCACCCATGAAATCGAGGAAGGGGGGAGAGGGCGAAAAATCCCTCTCTCCCCCCACCTCGGCTTCTCCTCCACGCACCCAGGGCACCGAGGAAGGGGGAAGAGGGCGAAAGAATCCTCTCCCCCCCCCCCTCGGCTTCTCCACTGCCTGCCTGTTCCCTCCCATGGGTCCAAAGAAGGGAGAAGAGGGATCTCTCACCCTCTTCTCCCTTCCTCAGCTGTCATCTGGGAAGCAAAGCTCATGGGGGGCTGCTCGGGATAAAACTACCATTAAGCCAAGTCACAGCTCCTGCAACTTGCTTTTTCTGTGGGGCACTTTTGCAGGGCTCGTGTAGACAGAACCAAAACTTTTTTATTGCAGTGTTTACTGCAAACACACTACTGCAAGGTTGTCCAAACAGTGAGAAAACTCACAGAATGCGAGGAGAATCCTACCTGTCTTAATGGCACCCCGCCTGATTTTGCCATATTGTGACAGAGGGGGGCCAAAACCAGCCAAAACCTCACCAGAAAAGCCTTCGTGGCTTTTCCCATCTTTAAAAACAACAACAGCAACACAAAGAGAGGAAATGTAAACCTGATAGGACAGGTGAATGCAAGGGGGGGGCTGGGTTACAGGGCCAGCACCTGCTGCAGCCATGTTGGACTTTCGCCTTAACAAATGATCGCTAAGGCAATAAAGGGGGGATTTGTGTTAACGTTCTCTCTCTTTTTTCAGAAAGGTGAAATATCGCTTGCACGCACCTTAGAAATAGGTGTGTGTGTGTGTGTGTGTGTGTTTTAAGTTTGGTGGTGGCAGATTTCAAAACACAAGTACTGTAATCCACTCACAGCAGCCATCTCGGCTACAGGCATGCAAAGTCCCCCCCCCCCATAGACAAGCCCTAAAAGTCTGTTTCTCAAGGTGTTCTTCACCATCATACTAAAAACTTCCAAATAGACAGAGAACAGGGAAGAAAAAAAAGGGGGGACTGGGAAGACATAAAAATACTTTGTAATAAGGAGTTTCTTTGTCAGAGGCTTTGTTAACTGAGGCATGCTTGCACTTCATTGATGAAGGTATACCTGCAGTTGCTGGAGCGATTCTCTAAAAGTGTATATGCTGTATGGCCTAGCTTGCAACCCTTAAACCAGCGTACCAACCTGCTACACCCCTAAATTAAACCCAGACAAACATAATTAAAATTAATTAGAGAAACAGAACATATTAAAAGCTATGATAAATAAACCCAACCATCAATTATTCCTATACAGACTATGCAAAAACCAAAAAAATAAATAGCAGTAAAGGTGAAGGTCCAAAAGGCCTAAATCTCTAGCTGAAGGAAGGTAGATGGCCAAGGGTCTTGATAGGTTTACATTAAGGCATAGGCCTCTGCTTGGGACTATGCATACTATAGGAATAATTTATTTGATTTATTAATCATATATTTTATATTTGTTGTTTTCCATTCATTGCGAGTCAGGTCCTGTTTCCTTTTGTTGTTGTTACTGTGTGATACTTTCCAAATGAGCCTGTTACATTGGAAAACACTGTCCCACCTCCAGTATTGAAGCAAAATGCAATTCCTGCCATAGTTTGCATCTTCTGTGTGGTGGGGGGGGGTCATCTTGTCCTTTGTCTCAGACAGCAAAAAAATCTTAGATCCTTCAAGTTTTTTTTTCCACCTTTGAGGCTTAGCAACAGCAAGAGATTGACTCACAAAAGACCGGGGAGGGGAAGGAAAGGCAGCTCAAGCATTTCTAATTTTAAATGCACCAGATGACCACCCACTAGGCATATTTCCATCATGCACCTGAAGGAAACTCCTATGATATGTGCTCAAGATCTCTGAACACCAAATAATTATCCATACTATTCTGTCCTACCCAGAAGAACTTTGTGAGAAATGCCCAAAAACCCTTTATATGGAGATTACACTGTTATAGTGCTATTATTCCACTTTAACTGCTCTGGCTGCCTCCTGTGGAATCCTGGGATTTGCAGTTTAGGGAAGGGCATTTAGAACTCTCAGCCAGAGAGCTCTTGGGCTCATCAAACTACAAATCCCAGGATTCCACAGGAGGCAGCCATAGCAGTTAAAGTGGAATAATAGCACTATAACAGCGTATTGTGATAAAGTCCTTAGTTGGGACCCTTTCACACTACCCAAATATAGCAACATGATTCCACTTTAACTGCCATGGTTGCATCCTATGGAATCCTGGAAGTCGTGGTGTCCATCCTGTGGCCCTCCAGATGTTTTGGACTCCAGCTCCCAGAAGCCTGATGCAGTTGGGCCAATGGTCAGGAATTCTGGGAGCCACAGTCCAAAACGTCTGGAGGGCCACAGGTTGGACACCACTAGAACTCTCTGGCTGAGAGTTCTAAGTACACTCCCCTTAACTGCAAATTCAAATTATTCCATGGGAGAGAACCATGTCAGATATAGCAGAATCATACTGCTCTATTTTGTGTAGCATGAAAGGGCTCTTGTTTTTAGATTTTCCTTGGTTTTTTTCTGAGCTGTGAGGCTGTGTTCTGGAATAGTTTCTTTCTGACATTTCGCCTGCATTTGTGGCTGGCATCTTGTTCTGGTTGTGGGAATGCATTCACACAATGGGAGGTACAGTAGGACCCCTGTATCCACTGATTCATTATCCACGGGACACAGAACAGCACACCTACCATAGAGTCTTCCTAGAAAATGTATCCTCTCTAGCCATTTTCTAGGTCCTCCAAGGCAGCTCTATGGTATCTTAAACCATAAGCCCCATTATTTTCAATGGCATTCACTATTATCCACGGTTTTCAGTATCCACGGACCCCCAGAACCAATCCCCAGCGGATATGGGGGTCCTACTGTACTCAGAATACTGTACAGGAGCTTGAACTTTTGTGTGCAATGCAAAGAGAAACCAGCTTGCTTACAATTTTAAGTTAGTGTATCCTGTAGGCGCAACTGTTTGGTTCAGATGGAGCTGGGAAAAAAAGTAGATTTTGCAATTAATTCTGGCTATAGTTGTGCTGTCCGGGGGATTCTGGGAAATGTTACAGGAAGGTGGTTCTCAACCTGTGGATCCCCAGATGTTGTTGGACTAGAGTTCCCAGGAACCTTCTGAGGTCTCACCTTGACAGCCAGGTGGTCCTCCCAGTCATTAGTGAGACTAATGGAAACTGTAGTCCAACCACATCTGGGGACCCACAGGTTGAGAACCACTGCTATAGCAGGTCAAAAGATGGAACTTTCTCCTCCCAAACTCTGCACTCGGATGGCGAAAAGCAGCCCTGGCTGCTTGCTCCGGGCTCTAGTCCCAACAGCTGAGTCCTACCTACCCACCTACCTACCTCTTTGGCCGCGCGGATCTGCTTGCGCACCGCCTCCTTGCAGGGGTACACGGTCTCCCCGAAGCTGGGCTGGAAATAGGTCTCCACCCTGGTGAGCCCCCGAAAGGAGCCGCTGACGAAGGCCGGCCAGCCCAGCTCCAGCACCGGCGGCTCCACCTCGGATTGCACCGGGAAGTAGGTGAGCGACGACAAGCCTTCCCCGGAGGAGTTGGGGGACCCGGGGGGCGGCTGGGCTCCGGCGCTCTCCTCGGCGCGGGGCGGCGGCAGGGCAGCGCGCAGGACGGCCTGGATCTCGGGCTCCGAGAGGAAGGCGCGCATCCGCTCCCGCCGGAGGAACGCCTGCAAAGCCGGCCGGCCGCCCGCCAGGAGCTGCTCCAGCGCCAGGCGCTGCGCCTCGCTGTAAGAAGCCAGAGGGGGAGGCCGGGGGTCCCAGCCGCGGAAGCCCCGGAAGGGCGCATCGTCCAGGCACTGGGACTGGTTCGCCATCGGGCGCTCCTCCCTACCCTCTCTCGCCCCAGCAGAGTCCGAAAAGCCCCGGTAAGCAAGCAGGCAGGACGTTTTATAGGAGGTTTGAACCCCGACGCGCCTTCCCGCCTCGGCCATAGGCTGCGAAAGCTCGGGCTCCACCTTGGAGTGCGCTGGTTGGCTGCACCGGGGAAGGGTGCGCCGGTTGGCTGCGTTTGAAGTTGTTTTTCCAATCAATGGGAGGAGAGGGGAGGATCCTGGCCACCTTCTGTGTTCCTTTTCCAACGTGCCTTCGACCCTCTCCGGCAGCTTGGAGCTTTCTAGCCCGGAGCTTGGGCGAGAAGGTAACAGTTGTCCCTCCGTATCCACGGATTTAAGTATCCACGGCTTGAAAATATTAGCAGCAGTGTGTGTAAATATGTCATTTTGCTCCACACATATTGATATACAGTTGTCCCTCCATATCCACGGATTTGATATCCACAGATTTAAGTATCCACAGCTTGACAATATTAACAGCAGTGTGTATAAATATGTAATTTTGCCCCAAAGCATATTGATACAGTTGTCCCTCTGTATCCATGGATTTGGTATCCATAGATTTAAGCATTCACAGCTTGAAAATATTCGCAGCATTGTGTATAAATATGTCATTTTGCCCCACACCATATTGATATACAGTTGTCCCTCCATATCCACGGATTTGGTATCCACGGATTTAAGTATTCAGAGCTTGAAAATGTTCTTTAAAAAATAATAATCCAAAAAGCAAACCTTGATTTTGCCATCTTATATAAAGGGACACTGTTTTGCTATGCCATTGCATATCATGGGTCTTGAGTATTCCCAGATTTTGGTATCCACGGGGGGAGGGGGCATGGAACCAAACCCCAGCCAATATGAAGGGTCAACTGTAGTTGTAGCCTCAGCTGGAATTCAGTGGCAAGTGGAGGAGGATGAACTTAACCCACTAGGCTGCCTTCCTATAGAGTGACCAGGTGAAAGAAGAGAGAAGGCTCCTGCACCTTTAAAGGTGGTGTAGAAGGGGAAATGTCAACAGTTGTTGCTCCCATGGCAAGCAACACCTAGAATGTGAAGACAAGAATCATAGAATCATAGAGTTGGAAGAGACCACAAGGGCTATCCAGTCCAACCCCTTGACATGCAGAAATAAACAATCAAAGCATTCCCAACAGATAGCCATCCAGCCTCTCCTTGAAAACCTCCAAAGAAGGAGACTCCACCACACTCTGAGGCAGTGTATTCCATTTCCGAACAGCTCTTACTGTCAGGAAGTTCTTCCTAATGTTTAGGTGGAATCTCTTTTCCAGTGTGTACAGAGCCATTGTACTGTCTATTCTCCTTTATGGATCTGAAACATGGATCGCCTATCGCCACCACCTACGACTCCTTGAACACTTTCATCAGTTCTATATACGCACAATCCTAAATATACACTAGACTGACTATGTGATGAATGTTGCTGTCCTTGAGCAAGCAGGGATCACCAGCATTGAGGCCATGATATTGAGAACATAGCTGCGCTGGGCAGGGCATGTTTCTAGGATGGAGGACCATTGCCTCCCAAAAATAGTACTCTACGGTGAACTCGCCACGGGTCAGCATAAGAGGGGCGCTCCAAAAAAACGATACAAGGACTCCCTGAAACAACATCTGAGGCTCGGCTAAATTGATCACCAACAGTGGTCTGCCCTGGCCTCACATCGGGAAGCATGGAGACGCACTATCCACAATGCTACAGCCTTATTTGAGAACTCACGCCGAACAAGTCTTGAAGAGAAACGACAATGCAGAAAGAATCACAACCCAGAAACATCACCCAAGGAGACCTTCTGCTGTGCTTCCTGCAACCTGACTTGTTTATCTCGGATTGGCCTTTTTAGTCATCAGCGCGCTTGCAGAAAGCACAGGACGAGTCCTTCCTGAATCTTCATTTGCGAAGAAAAGCCAGAGAGAGAGAGAGAGAGTTTGAACCCATTGCTCCGTGTCCTAGTCTCTGGAGCAGCAGAAAACAAGCTTGCCCCATCCTCAGTATGACATCCCTTCAGATATTTAAACATGGCTCTCATGTCCCCACTTCTCTTCTCCAGGCTAAACATGCTCAGCTCTCTAAGCTGCTCCTCGTAGGGCATGGTTTCCAGACCTCCCACCATTTTGGTCGCCCTCCTCTGGACACGTTCCAGCTTCTCAATATCCTTCCTTGATTGTAGTGCCCAGAACTGGACACAGTATCCCAGGTGAGGTCTGACCAAAGCAGAATAGAGTGGCACCATTACTTCCCTTGATCTAGACACTATACTCCTATTAATGCAGCAGTTCCTTCTTGTACCGCCCATTAAAGAGAGAGGAACCTTCTCCCTTATTTTATCTGAGGGTTGTCCATACGGTGAAAATACTCCTCGCAGAATTCGCTTGGAAAACACGCTGTCTTCATGGGATCCCGCATTGTCTCATGGCATTGTGAAAGGAGGGGGGGTAAATAGAGGGAAACCAACGCATCCATGGCTTTTCCCGACTTTTTTTTAAAAAGCTCCAGTGATATGCACATTTTCGCTCATTAAGACAAGTGATTCAACATGAATCACTTCCCCATACAGAACAAAGCACAAACCTGATTGACTCGATGAGCACAGGGGGTGGTGCTGGGTTACAGGGCAAGTGCCCACTGCCACCATGTAGGATTTTCGCCTTAGCAAGTGATCGCTAAAATGGGGATTTATGGTATTCCCCCCCCTTTTTTTTTTTGAAAGGTGGAATATCGCTTGTATGCACCATAGAAATAGATTTTTTTAAAAAAAAAGTTAGGCACCGGCAGATTTTAAAATGCAAGTACAAGTAGTTGTCTTGCAGCTGCCATCTCAGCAGCTGCTACAACTTGCTATTACCATGGAGCAGTCTACTTTCCTCCACTTCATATAGACAAACCCCTGGTCACCCACACGGTCTCGCTCTCACTCTCTTACACAGAGCTTGAAAATGTTGCTTTTTATGGACTGCAACTCTGTCATCCACCAAAATAGCCTTTCCAAGACATGCCAAATGTCCTCAACACACGTCAGTGGGTCACTCACTACTAGGTAAGTACAGGTACACATACGGTTGATACGTTGCAGTTCAGTCATATTTCAGTCTATTGTTGAACTCAGTAGAGGGTCTAGATATCCTCAAATCACTGGGCGCCTCTGATCTTGGAAATAAAGGAATACCAGGTGCTATAGGTCAGTGGCTCTTAACCTTTTCTTTACCAGGGACCCCCTTTAAATATCTTTTCTTGCCATGGACCCCCAAGACTTAACTCAAGATTTAAAACCCTAACTACAACAATAATAACAACACAACAACAACAATGATATCTGAGAATAAAAATAATACAATTACACCATCCATTAAACCTTCCCTCAGAGGCACTGGAGAGAAGACTTTGCTCCTTCTTCTTCCTGCAAGTTTGTGGCTGGAGTTGGTTGAATGGCAATGCACAGGCCAAGCCAGCCAGCCTTTGCCTTGGCTCCTGTCATGTGGCCACTCTACTGCAGGGAGGAGGTGGGCCAGGCAGCCTTTAAGCCTTTGCGGACCCCTGTGAGGACATTGTGGATCTCTGGGGGTCCCCAACCAGAGGTTAAGAACCACTGCTATAGGTTATATTTCAGAGGAAGGAACTGGTAAAACCACTTCTGAGTATTCCTTGCCTAAGAAAACGCTGTTAAATTCATGGGCTCACCATAAGTTGATGAGTGATTTGAAGGCATATGCAAACACAGTAGGAATCACATTGAGCAGGTTAGTATATAACATTGCTCCTGAAAGTCTGCTGAAAGCAGGAGAACATACTTGTATACGTTTGTACTGATTGTATTGTGAGCTTTGTAGTTCACAGGAACATCTTGTTACAAGAAATCTGTTGCTCTTTGCCATAAAGCTTTCTTCTGTCCTCCGGCTCCCTGTTGCTGTTGATGAGGGTGGTGCATGGATGTGTTTTAATTTGAAGAATCTCCCGCTAATGAATACCAGCTGCTGTAGGCTATATTTCAGAGGAAGGAACTGGCAAAACCACCTTTGAGTATTCCTTGCCTAGGAAAATCATGGAGTTGTCATAAGTCGACAGGCAACTTGAAGGCACATGCACACACAATTTACTTTCCCCTAGCTTTGATCTTCCTGTCAGAGTTTTGCATTTTAGCTGCTCAGGTTCTCCAGCACCAAAGGCTAGTCTGTCCCCAACACTTGCTCCCAGTCTGGCAAATGAGGCCACATTCCTTCCATTTCAGGAGGCATGTTGTTGTAAGCAAAGGAACCTTTGGATGGAATATTAACCTACAGCAACTGATGGGATACAGTTGACTGGGAAGGCTGTTATGTAGTGTTGGTGATCTATTTACATCCAGCTGTTTATTTGCATCTGAACAGAGTGAGGTTCACTCTGCAGAGAAGGAACTGGAAGCTACAAGTGAACAACTTCTCATTAGGAAGTTGTGAGGAGAGAAGGCTCAGTTAAGAACTACAGACCTGAAATTCCAATGATTCTGTTTCACTAGCCTTCTTCAGATCACCAGAGTCATTGAATGAACTTGTGCCTCCCCCAACATTTGTTGGTACAGATACTTCTCTCTGCCTTTTCAGGTCTTATTGTCATAAAAGAGATCCCTGTATGTAGAGGCACTGACCAACTATTGGGAGAAAAATTAAAAACTGGAAGAAAGGTAAAACAGAGTATCATGGAAAATGGCATGGCTGACTATAACCCTGAGCAGGAGATTTATATTAGGCATTGTCAGATTGGCCATCTTATTTTTTGACCCCCTGTCCTTATAACTGCTTATGGATGAACTGAAGAGCACATGTCTCAACAAAGAGCCTTGGAACATACTATATTCCATACTCCATTATGATAAAAACTGAAGGATATGACAGGACATTGCTCGTATCCATATTTAATGGAACATGAAATACTGTATACAGTATACTAATGTATTTCTGTAGAAATTTTAGTCAAAAATTGACCCAAAAAACCTGGGTCAATGTAATTAATGTATCTTAACTCTTACCAAAAAAGGAACCATCCCCATCTCTGAGTACAGTGGTGAAAGGTGAAAGCTTAGTCCATCCTGGGAGAACCTAAAGAAACACCAACCCCCTCTATTTTTTCCACCACTTCTGGCCTTTATGAATACCTGGGCACGAAAATGGTGGTGGCAAACGGCTCTTTAGTGCATCCCCTCAAAAGCGCGCCGAGATAGTAGAGGTGGTCAGTGCTTCTTTTAGGTTCTCCTGGGATGAACTAAGTACTCACCTTTCACCACTCTGCTCAAAGAAGGGGATATATATATATATATATATATATATATATATAAAGAGTTAGTACTGCACCTTAACTTTTATCAAAAAAGGAACCATCCCCTTTTCTGAGTAGAGTGGTGAAAGGTCTTTTTGAATGCTTGGGAGGGAAAATGCTGGTGGCAGTCGCCAGGGGTGGCTTTGGCTCCTGAAGCTGCACTGGTGCTTTTCCCTCTCCATGGAATGACCCCTTGTCTTATCCACAAGTCATATCAAAATCCATCATTTTGGTACCAAAACCTGCTATCGACTTATACATGCGTATATACGGTAGCTAGTGGTGTATGACTTCATTTTGCAGAAGACAAGCTGATTCTTGCTGAACAGGATTTGCTCTTCTATATGTTAATAATATTAACGTTAATCATGCTTTTCACCAATCTACCCCTGCAGGTTTCTTTTGCTGTTTTAAAAAATAGCATTGTGTTTGCTACTTTTTCATAAGTAGCAAGGCTAATTTTTAGGAAGACAGTGCACATTTTTAAAGGTGCCTAGTAAATTCTGCTACTCCAGAGACAAGGACTCGGAGCAATGAACTCAAACTACAGGAAAAGAGATTCCACCTAAACATTAGGAGGAACTTGTGCTGCCTCGGAGTGTGGTGGAATCTTGTTCTTTGGAGGTTTTTAAGGAGAGGCTGGATGGCCATCTGTTGGGAATGCTTTGATTGTTTATTCCTGCATGGCAGCGGGGTTGGACTAGATGGCACTCATGGTCTCTTCCAACTCTATGATTCTATTATTCATCTGTGAGTTATTTTATGATTCGCAGTCGTATGCTATCATCTGGAAACATGTTGCCTTTTTAACTACTTCTCTAGAACTAGATCACCATCTCTTGTCACCTCAGTTCAGCTTAGTACTGCTGGTGCCACCTCTAAAAGCAATTCAAAAGTATTGTGTTATCTTTCACAGGAAAGGCATATGCAAAGAATTGTCACATAAAGAACAAGAAATCTGAAGGGTGTACAACTTAATTATGGCATAAATGCTTTTGTCTTCTTCTTGTACACTAACATGTAAACCTTTGGAAATTGTGAAGAATTATCATTACAGTGGGCCCTTGTTATCCGCTGGGGTTTGGTTCCAGAACTCCCCATGGATACCAAAATCCATGGATGCTCCAGTCCTATTATATACCGTGGTGTAGTAAAATTGTGCCACTTATATAAAATGGCAAAATCAAAGTTTGCTTTTTGGATTTTTCTCCCCTGGAATATTTCCAAACCATGGATGGTTGAATCGGTGGATACGGCAGGCCAACTGGGCGCACTGGTTAAATGCTAGTACTGTAGCCACAATGCTGTAATTTTGATCCTACAGGACTCCAAGGTTCACTCAGCCTTCCATCCTTCTGTAGGTTGGTAAAATGAGTACCCAGCTTGTTTGGGGCAATTAGCTAACACGTTGTAGATCACTTAGGGAGTGCTTTGACACTGATAAGCGGTATAGAAACAGAAGTGGTATTGCTATTGCTATATCCTCCTGAGATATAATTTCACTTTCTGTATCAGTGTCTGCTTATTTATTTATTTATTTATTTTATCCTGCTTTTCTTCCAAACTTGGGATGCAAGGCAGTTTACAGCATATTAAAAGTAGCTAATAACACAATAAATGATTAATATAATTTTTAATCGTTGTTAACCACTGTGAAGTCAACTCTGATTTATGGTGACCCTATGAATGAGAGACCTTTAGGTCACCCTGTTATCAGCAACCCTGCTCAGGTCTTGCAGATTCAAGGCCATGATTTCCTTGTTTGAGTCTATCTACCTGCAATGTGGTCTTCCTCTTTTTCTGCTGCCTTCTATCTTGATCAGCATCATTGCCTTTTCTAGTGAGTCAGGTCTTTTCATGACATGTCCAAAGTATGACAGTCTCAGTTTAGTCATCTTGACTTCTAGGGAATATTCAGGCTTGACTTACTCTTCAACCCATTTATTTGTCTTTTTGGCAGTCCATGGTATCCACAGAAGCCTCCTCCAGCACCACATTTCAAATGAGTTGATTCTCTTCCTATCAGCTTTCTTCGTTGTCCAGCTTTCATTACCATAGATAGAAATAAGTAATACAATGGCATGAACAATCCTGACTTGGCTATTCAACATTGTATGTTTACACTTGAGGACCTTGTCTGGTTTGCATTCATTTAAAAACTGTACAGTTGCCATTCCACATTCACGAACTTAGCATTCGCGGTTTTGATTATTCGCGGTTTTGGGAGGGCCCCCGCACCCTCCCAAAACTGCGACAAGGGGCCTCCTGGAGGCCCCGTGAAGGCCTGGGGTGGGAGGGGGGAGACCCGGGGTGGGAGGGGGGAGGGCCGGGAAGGCCTCCACGGAGCCTTCTAAGGCTCTGTGAAGGCCCGGGGTGGGAGGGTGGAGGCCTGGGGTAGGAGGGGGAGGCCCTAGGAGGCCTCCACGGGGCCTTAGAAGGCTCCATGAAGGCCCAGGGTGGGAGGGGGGAGGCCTGGGGAGGCCCCCACGGGGCCTCAGGAGGGTCTCCGGAGGCCCCGTGAAGGCCTTGGGAGTGGGGAGTCCGGGGAAAGCGACTGTAGGGCCCCCGGAGGCCCCATGGTCGCTTTGGCGGGGGAGGGGAGGGCAGTCATTATTCATGGAATTTTCACATTCACGGGCATCTGGGGAACCTAACCCCCACGAATGTGAAGGGACGACTGTAATTGAAATACTAGCTTAATAAACACATTTAGTCCAGCACTTTCATTCAAATACAGTTGATTATCAGAGGCCTGCAAGAATAAAAAGGTCTTTGCCTTCCAGTGGCAAAAATACTGGAATACTATGTCCAGTTCTGGGCACCACAATTCAAGAAGGAAATTGACAAGCTGGAGTGTGTCCAGAGGAGGGTGACTAAAATGGTGGGAGGTCTAGAAGGAAAAGATTCTATGAAAGGGAGGGAGCTATGTACTGTAATTCATTACATAATCTAGGAGCAGCCCCCAAAAGGACCTTTCTTTAAAAAACATTATGACAAGTAAATTAGAAAGCAATTCTTGAATATCAATCCTAACACTGCCATTAAGATCCAGGTGCCAGTTTAGAGGTAGCTGTCTGCTTCTGTGACCAGGTTCATGGCTGTTATGTGGGGAAGCACTCTAGGCAGGAATGTGCATCTGAGTCACTGCATTGAATGTGTGCCAGCACAGTGCCACCAAGGATAGGCTAGAGCAGGAAATGCTAATCATGATTCTGGTTGTTTCTGGGGAAGAGATGCTAGACAAACTTGATTAGTTTTAGCAGTGGAACTGTATGTGCATGTGCCTTCATGCATTCTCTGGACACTGAAACGTTCTACTGCATATGGCTAGCACAACATCTGGCTAGTAGCATGCACTTCCTTCCCTCATCAAAAAAAATAATGTAACTATGCTGATCTGCTCTTTAACAGTGAGGGGACTCAATCCAGCTCCCATCAGTTTCCTTTATAAAACTGATATAGCTGCAATGATAACTTTTTGAAGAGGCTCCATAAATGCAGCCCAGCTGCCAAGAGTGGAACCGTTCATGCAGCATCAGTGTGCCTGTCTGGTTCCTCACCACTCATGTGGCTGGCTGATTCTTCTGTGGCGTCTAGCTGCACCCAGCTTTTCAAAGAAAAATTGCCAGCAGAACATATATTGTAGGCAGAGATTCTGACAAATCAACGGGGATGTTATGCAGTGAGCAAGGTGCACAGGTTTTTGCTATTCATATGGGAAAATGTGCTTGCTGAGTAGTATGAAGCGCACTTTGTAATTAATGGCAAACATTCTTTCACAGGGTGCGTCAGCTTGGCCTATGGAAATAATGCATTCCATTGATATTGCTCACTAATGTACACATTTATTTATTTATTTATTTATTTATATCCCACCTATCTCTCAAGATGAGACTCAAGGCTGCTTACAGCAAGATTTAAAAAAGATAAACCTAAAAACCTGAGAATAAAGAAGTTAAATGCAATTAAATTAACTACCATATTAAATCCTCACCTCCCTACAACATCCATGCAAGTAACATTAGTATGAAAGATGGCCTATATATCACATACCCTCCAACATTTCACAGGTGAAAACTGGAACACGTGTCGCAAAGCAACATCAGAGTGTGATCAAGATGGCAAAAGTTATCAATGAACACACAAGCTAGGAGAAGGTGCAGTAGTTTGCTTTTGCATGAGACCACAGGGAAGGGCAAGATTCCACCTCCCATATCCTCCCCCCTGCTTTTGCACTTTGAACTCAGATTGCAGCAACTGAAGTAAGTTGGGAACAAAGAGGGAAGAGGGACAAGGAGAGAGAAACTGGGACATTTTAAAAGCAACTAGAAAAATGAGGTAATGGAGGATTAATCAGGACTATCCTTACCAAACTGGGACAGTTGGAGGGCATGCTGTCAGGAGCATTATATGAGAGAACCTTACATGTGTGCAGCTATATGTTCTTAGGCCTCTTTTGCATTAAGGTGTGCAAAGTTATTGCTCCATGTGCTTTCAATCTATACCTTAGGACCATCAAAGTCTATTGGGCATTAAAAGAAGCTGTAGTTTGTTTGTGAGGTCCGTAAAGTTTGCCTGAGTGTGTTGGTTCTTCTTTGTTAATGCTGCATTTAAGTAAGCACAAAGACTCAGCGTCCAACCACTATCATGTTAATAAAAGAAATTTAATAGTTTGAATTAAAATTTGTTCTGTTAACCAAAGACAGAAATGAATACTGTCACAATTCCCTTTTGCCATTGGACTCTCGGTACAGTTTGAGAACAGGTCAACAAGCCACTATCTTTTCATATACTGTATACAGGAATACGAAGTTGATTTCATAAAAATATCAAATAATCCTTATTTTTAAAGTTTAATACAGTTATCCCTTCATATTCGCTGGGGTTTGGTTCCAGGACCCGCCGTGGATACCAAAATCTGTTAATACTCAAGTCCCATTATATGCAATGGCATCGCAAAATGGTGTCCCTTATATAAGATAGCAAAATCAAGGTTTGCTTTTCAGATTATTATTTTTTAAGAATATTTTCAAGCTGTGCATACTTAAATCCATGGATACCAAATACGTAGATACAGAGGGACAACTGTATATCAGTTTTCTGTGGGGCAAAATGACATATTTATACACAATGCTGCTAATATAATATATATGTGTGTGTTCTTCCTTTCTCGTGAGCCCCAACAAACACAATTTTTAAAATTATACAGCAGTCATAGAGATCCATACGGTCAAGTTATTGCAAAGGACTGATCAATACATTTTCCAAATGTCACTTATCGTAATGAACAATCTTGGACATTTTTATCAGCATCAGACATCATGTAGGAATAAGAAACCATAGAATCATAGAGCTGGAAGAGACCACAAGGGCCATCTAGTCCAACCCCTTGCGATGCAGGAATGCCCAATCATAGAGTTCCCGACAGATGGCCATCCAGCCTCTGTTTAAAAATTCCAAAGAAGGAGACTACACCACACTCCAAAGCAGTGCATTCCATTGCTGAACAGCTCTAACTGTAAGGAAGTTCCTCCTAATGTTTAGGTGGAATCTCTTTTCCTGTAGTTTGAATCCATTGCTCTATGTCCTTGTCTCTGAAGCAACAGAAAACAAGCTTGCTCCATCCTCAGTACAACATCCCTTCAAATATTTAAACATGGTTATCATGTCCCCTCTGTACCTTCTCTTCTCCAGGATAAACGTGTTCAGCCTCCTAAGCTGCTGCTCATAGGGCATAGCTTCCAGACCTCCCACCATTTTGGTCGCTCTCCTCTGGACACATTCCAGTGTGTCAATATTCTTCTTGAATTGTGGTGCCCAGAACTGGACACAGTTTTCCAGGTGAGGTCTCTCCAAAGCAGAATAAAGTGGCACTATTACTTCCTTGATCTAGACACTATATTCCTATTGATGCAGCCTAGAATTGCATTGGCTTTTATAGCTGCCACGTCACACTGCTGACTCATGTTCAGTTTGTGGTCCACTAAGACTCCTAGATCCCTTTCACATGTACTGCAATCAAGCCAGGTGTCACCCATCCTATATCTGTGCTTTTCATTTTTACTGCCCAAGTGTAGTATCCTACATTTCTCCCTGTTGAAATTCTTTTTGTTAGTTTTGGCCCGGGTTTCTGATCTATTAAGGTCATTTTGAATTCTGATCCTGTCTCTTGGGGTATTAGCTACCCCTCCTAATTTGGTGTCATGATAAGACTTGATAAGAATGCCCTCTATTCCCTCATCCAAGTCATTGATAAGGATGTTGAATAGCACTGGGCCCAGGACAGAACCCTGTGGCACCCCACTGGTCACCTCTCTCCAGGATGAAGAGGAGCCATTGGTGACTACCCATTGGGTTCAGCTGATCAACGAATTGCGAGTCCACCTAACAGTTGCATTGTCTAGCCCACATGTTACTAACTTTTTTACAAGGATATTTTTGGAAGATGTGGGTGGGGATCATTGATGCTGTGTAAAGGATAATGTCTTCACAAATTGCCAGCTGTTGTTCCTGCATAAAATGTCTGGGAAACAGTAACATGTAATATCCTTTCCTCTCCAGCTGAGGGCACAGTAGACTTATGTTCTCAATACACACATTGGCAATTTAAAGTACTGGGTCAAATTCAGCAGTGGACCCAGAATACAGAACAATGTCCTAGATCTCTTTTAAAGACTAACTGATACTGCTTAGCTATAGAAATATTTTTCTAGTTTTGTATTTCCATCTGCTTAAAGCCTTGGAAAAATTATAATGGGGTGAGGATATACTGATTTTGAAAAATGCAAGGCCTTTTTTTTTTGCCCTGTGTGTGTTTGTGTGGGGGGGTGAATTATGAAATATTTTTAAAATGACAAATAAAATGTTTGAAAAAGTGTCTAAATCTGATTGATTAGTTCCAACTGGAGTAGATCCTTTGAACCAATTGGATTTATGTAAGTTTTGACTTAGCATTGACCAGTTGATTAAATGAGTCTACACAAATTCACACTAACACTTGGAGATAGTTCATGGGAGGGAATAGTGTCACCTTTCAGGTATTGTTGGAGTGCTATTCCCAGTAGTCCTAGCCAGAGGTAAGGAATACTTGCAGTCTAACAACATCTGGAGAGCTACACTGTTCCCACCTGTGATTTAGGCTACATGATCTTTACTTGCTCACAAATGGATTTCTAAGCATGCTTAGGGCATGCTTTGGAAAGGGACTTTCAAAGTTTGCAGAACACATGAATGTTTTCAGCATCCCCCTCCCACAAAAAAACAGGGCATCTCCCTCCTGCAGCACAGTGGCACAGCCTTTTGCATGGCACAGCCTCTGATTCCTCTAGCATCAGTCATTCTGCTTCAGATTCTTCCCTTTTCCATAGCGTAGGAAGGAAATTGGAAAGCTTTTGCCTGCCTCTCATAAACTGCCCCAAACTAAGAGACGCTAGATTTCTTAAGAGTTCAGCTGCCTGTATTCCACTTGTAACAGAAATTAAAAGTCTGTATCCTGTATGGAAGTTACACCTTCGTAAGTGGATATATGTAAGTGGTATGCGGAAATTTAGCATTGGACAGTTTTGTAATGCACATATCCAGAAGAGGACTGCTGTTACATTACTGTGTAGTGGAGCCAGCAATGGGACTGATGCACATCTTCACAATTAAGTAACAGAGTTTCTTAGCACCTTTGCTATTTAGCTGAGCATATGTAAAGTTACTTTGAGCAAAAGGATATCGGATTCTGGTGAAAGTCATTTGAAAGTAAAAAAAAAAAAGTTAAATGTAGTTGTCATCTGAAAATTTAATATATCTAAGTGGTAATTTTATGTGTAAACCAAGTTATTGGCCAAGATCCTATAAGGTGGTTATGTACAATTAATTTACATCAGCAGAGCTACACCAGAAATACACTATGCCGAAGTTGTACTGGATTACACTGTCATGTTCTGATCACACAACGGCTGGCACTACCTTGTGCTTGCCTATGGTGCAATGGTGTACAAGTTGAGTTTCCCTTATTTGAAATGCTTGGGACCAGAGGTATTTTGGATTTTGGAATATGTACATATACATAAGGAGATACCAGAAAGCAAAGGTGTCACTATCTCAGCCATCCATGTGGACATTTTGGTTTTTGGAATATTTTGGATTTTGGAATTCTGGATAAGGAAGACTCAACCAGCCACCAAATGATGTGGAGGAACTACCTAAAAAGTGCAACTGCTTGAGCAGACGTAAGATTCTTGTGCCTCACTGATTAGGATATCAGCATTATGCAACCTGGCAAAAGTACAACTGCTGGCCTAGCAGTATTTGTGCCAGCATAAGTCACCAATAGGATTCTGCCTGTAAATAATTCATTTTTTTGTTCCTTAAATAACAAAGTCATTTCAGGTTTATAAAGTGGGTATATTTCTTTTCCCCTGAAACCCCCACCATTAAAAAAAACTTAGAAAGAGATGCCTCCTCCCATAGCATTAAATTTCTAAAAGTTTCCTGATATCTGCTAAAAAGCAGATAATGCTTGCTGCCGGATAGACAGGTCATGGTGCATTATGCAGTTTTCCTGTCTTTTTCTGTATATGTGTAAGTGTGTAAAAAAGGGGAAAAAGATGGGGAAAAATAGGTGTGGAAATTCAGAAGGGTTTCAAGTAGAAGTCAATATTGCCTGCCCTCCACCCTTCATATCATTCTGCAAATGTAGCAAGAGATCACACAATAAAAGCTTCATCAGGAAGGACCCAATGCCTTATGCCTGTATACCTACTGGTTCATAATCAATCATAGCTAAAATGCTGCACTGGGAGATGTACCATAAAGTTTCACACAGGTGGAACTACAATCTCTCTCCCTTTTCACCACCTCTAGGATTCACCTTTTAGCTGTTGCAGCCCCCACTACATGGCCATTTAGTGGCAGGTGGGAAGCAGGGGGTATCAGAGAACCACCGGGTTATGTCCCTATAGTGGCTATAGTATAGCCAGATGTAGAATGCTGACATCATCTGCTGGGACCTCTGGAGGTTCCAGCAGATTAGGTCATTGTTCTACACCTGGCTAAAGGGACATAGCAAGATGCTTCACTAGTCACTAAATGACCATGGAGTGGGGGCTGCAGTAGTGAAAAGGTGAGTCATTAACAGGATGCCAACCTATCTTTTTTTTCCGTTGAATGCCAGGCACCACATACATCAGACATGGCTGCACTACAAAACAAATGGACTTAAATGCCATGGTGTTCTTACTTCCCCTCTTCTAAAACCCTGGGAATTGCAATCTCTGGTTCTACCAACTATGTCTCAGAATGCTAACCCAGTTTTCTTAGCAGGATCATAGCAGTTAATCCAGATTTAAACCAGACTGGATATACAGTGTAGCTGTGTCCTCTCATTCACCCCAGGACTTCCAGGTGGAACAACAATTCCATTTCACAGTGCTCTACATTCTGGAGAGTTTAGAGATGGACGATCCTCCTCTAGCACTGTTGAATGAATAGAATACCCTGAAATTGTAATCCATCCGACAATTTGTATAATCTCTGGAATAAATGTTTTGAATTTGTAAAAATCAATACACATGATTAATTTAAAGTAAATGCTACTTTATGTAATGTGATAATTCATTCCTATTTACCCTTCATAGAATCATAGAACTGGAAGAAACCATGAGGGCCATCAATTCTAACCTCCTGCTTTGCAGGAATACACAATCAATTCCCTTACATGGAAATTAGTCCTACAGAGTTGACAGCAGCTTGCTTCTAGGTTAAAATGGATCAGCTTGCAGACTTGCAATGTATCGTGATAGACACGTCCTCGCAGACATCTGAGCATGTGTACATAAAGCATGAACACACGTACTGTTTAAACACCCCTTCAGTCTAGGTGCAAATCAGTAATGAATAAAGGTATTAAAATTTTCACATCTGAATGTGTACATAAATGGTGAACAGTATTACATGTAAATCGAGAGAGTTTGTTGTATAGTAAAAAGTTCAAAATATCAGCCATGTAGTTTGCCTGCTGTATAAAATGTTGAGTCTCTCAAGATTTGCTTGGCAGGGAAACTATTCCAGATGCCTACTAAGATCACTGTAATCATGGGTAAATGCTCTTCAGTTTACTGAATAACTACTTCACATTAAAAAACAACAACAATATACGTTACAGGACACCCAGACTATTTCTACCCAACATACACAGTACTTCCTATGTGCTCATGTGGCCATGTTTTGTCTAGGGAGATTTTCATATGGGCTATTTATTCCATGGGAGACATGGAACAGGGTCAGAAAAAAGTCTTTTCAGAAGACATTGACCCTTTCCCATTTTTCCCTTGTCCCTATTCTGCATTTCCCTGTGATATTTTCATCACGGGGAAACATCGTTTTTGGACCACCTGTTCCATTGCAGTAACGGACTCACAGGTAGTCTGAAAGGTGTTCCGTTCCTCTCCCGCAATGACAGCTGCGGGGGGAGGTCCGTTCTGGACACGTCTGGGCATGAACAGGACACCCAGGTAAGTGGCACCCTTCCCCCCCCTCCCTGGGTTACTTTTTAAAAATGTGTTTTCATGCTTTGTGTACTATTTTGATGTTGGGAGGGGGTATTTTTAAAATGCCTGCGCAGCCATTCTCTTGCAAGAACGAGCTGGATTTCAGTTGCTGGTCATAAAGGCAGCCTTATGACGGCTGTATTTATGACCAGCCAACTTGGGGAGAGGGAGGATGTTCCTGCCGAAGAATGAAAGAAAGTGTTAGAACATTTTCCCTTCATTCCGTGGCAGGAACGGGATCGGGGCTTGCGGGGCAGGAATGGGGCATTTGGCCCCGTCTGAAAAAGTCCTAAGTCAGTGCTTCCCAAGTTATCTGATGTGGAAAAGTGGCAGTTACCCCTCCCCCAGTGTGCCAGAGACTGGTATCATATTTGTACCCATTGGTTACAATTCTTTATTTCTTCCCTGGAAACTCAGTAGGGGCCAGCAGCCAATGGCTTATAGACTGGCATCAGTCCATGGATCCCCAGACTGAGTAACACTTGTCTAGTTCATTGGTCTTCATCTGCTTCGGTGGACTCCACAAATAGGTGAAGGCTCTATTTAAAGTGTGTTTCACATGCTATACTGCAATTTTTCTTTCGTTTTTTTTAATGTTGTAGGAAGACACGGGGGAAGAGAATGAAAAAGGGAGAGCATATTGTGAGAAAGAGGAGAGCATAAAGAGGAGAGCATATTGGGGAGAGCATGCACCCCCGCTCTTCATTCCTAGAAATTATAGCTTGATATAAGTGCTAAAAAATCAACCTACCTCATCAGCTCTAGAACAATCATCACTGGTTCCCTGGGAGAAGAAATGAATGGACCACTGTCTGGTGAGATGGGGTTGTTGGATACCAGAAAGAATGCCTTCTCAGCACTAATCCTTCTCCTTGGGCATCACCTACCCTAAGAGAAACACAAGGGACTTTCACAGGTGTGTGTGTGTGTGTGTGTGTGTGTGCCATATTAACATTTTCTTTTTAATAGGGCTTTGGAGGAATAATTTGTTCATTTCTTGTTTTACTATTGAAGCATTTTGTTTTACTCTCTTCATTTACTGCTGCTGCTTTGTTTATTCAATTAACATAGTGTAATTTTTATAGTTTAATTTTTTCTTTGCTCATTGTAAAAAAAAAGTCAAATAAATTAATTTAAATAAATCGCTAAAATAAAACCACACTGCAGTCAGTGTTGTGAGACAGTGTGAAAATAAGTAAAACATAGTGTGGGGGGGGAGGGAGCGGTTATTCATGGAAGCATAGAAAGAAGCATGATGGGGAGAAAAGATACCACCCAAGATGCTCAAACGTACTGTCTGAGGAGCAAAGAGTGGCAAACAGGCTGCAATGATCCCTGTCGTTGCCTCAGCCACCAGTCAGGCAGAAACAAGCCTCACACAAAGTTTCTGGGAGCTCCCACCCATCATCATGGAGGAAGAAATGTGGCAAGTGAAAGAACCTATTCTGGATGTCTCATGGGAGGGAGAAGGCTTATTGTACCTCTTGCCAGGGACTATTTCAGTTTAGCTAGGCACAGGGCAAACAGGGTTCCCTGCATTCATCGAGAAAGAAATCAGGGAAATGAAGGATGAGCAATTATGCAAACAACTTGGGCTCTAGGCTACAGCACACAGAGCTAAGTCCCAAGTGAGTGGTGATGGCAACATTACAGGTTGGAATTAAAGATGAACATCAGGTCAGAAAAGGCTGCAGATAAGAGGTCTGGATTAAAGCTGAAACCTATATAATAGGGGACTGTGGAGATGAAATGTGTATTGGAAGTTCATTGTGTCCTTCCTTTCACACAGTTGTTAGGCAAAAAGGAAGATGGCTCTTCTGCTATGCTGTTTCCTCATTCCGTCTTATGATCAGTGACTCTAAAAGCTGAAGCCATTAGTGAAAAAAGAACTTTAGCTGAGGCTGTAACAATTAAATGGTCAAATATCCTGATCTTTATGTAAGAAGCAGTCGATGAACTCATACATCAGAGCAATTTAAATAGAAAAGGGAATTCTCACTAATAGATGTTTCTATCACAAGACAATTCACTGGCTGCCCGGTACTCACCCAGGTGGCCGCTTTTGCGGCTGGTGTCCTCCCCGGCCCTCCTCGAGCACATGGTAGGCATAGGCACCGCCATGCCCACCGCTATCCTCTTCCCCAGCATGCAAACTGCAGGCTGGGAAAGAGGATGGAAAATGGACCGATGAGGGAAGGGCTCCCCTTCCCTAATTGGTCAGGCTGCCGGATCCCCAGCCAATCAGAGATGTTTGCCTCCGGAGGCTGGCATGCTGCGGTTGGCCTTACGGTGACTTGGGTACCCGGCAGAGGACTTTGGTAGTCATTCGTTCCACATCGGTGCTGCCACCACAGCGGCAACGGAAGGCTTGGCAGCCACAGCAATCCAACAGCTTGGCAGATGGCACTCCAGGGCATACACCGCCTACATCTGCCCGGAACTTGATTTACTCCCAGTCAGGTCCCCGTCCGACTCCCACAGGTAGAAGGTGGTTCTGTTTGGTGATATCTGCATGGTTGGCGGACACCGAGCAGCAGGCAGGTCGCTCGGCTTTGGTGGCAATGGGCATGGGTTATGGCACATTCTCAGAGTCTAGGGGTCTCCAGTTGCGATTTGCGGCAGACCATGCCTGGGTCTTGTCCTGGTTTCCCCCCCCCCCCGGAGACCCCGTCTTGGGATAGGGAGCAAAGCATGTGGTCGGTCACCAGGGCAGATCACATGATCCACCCACTCACAGGAGGGGCCAGTCACGTACTTCCGATCACGTGCTTCCGGTCACATGCTTCCGGTTACGTGGTTTTGGTCACGTGCTTCCGGTCACGTGCTTCTGGTCACGTGACCGGTTAGCCGACCTGTTAGCCGGCTGGCTAACAGGGTGGGGGCATCAGCCAAGATCTGCTTGGCTGTTAATGGCTTAACCCATGCCCAAGCCAACCTCTACAACTATCACCATAACAGAAAGCTGTGGCCATTTTCGCCAACACTTTCTCTCATGTATTTTTCTATCTCTGTATTAAACAGTTTTGTGCATGTATCTGGTCGCTGTCTTATTTGACTCAGGAGGAAGGGGAGGGTATCTCACTCAGCCCACAATTCATTTTGGGGGTTGTTTTTCAAAATTTGAAATATAAAATGTATTGCCTGGACAAGCAAAGTATGGAGTAAACTTGGATAATTGTGCTGGAAGACGTGTCTGCAGAATAGACTGAATAATGCCTTGTGGATAAAATTTTCTAAAATTTTATTAATTCTCAGGCTGTGTGCTTTGCTTCAGTGTGTTTTTGCAATATGAGATACTCGCTGCTGAAAGTCCTGCTAATCATACTGTCTCGGCCAAGACACAGATGGTTTTACTACCATTTTTCTACCCAGCATATCCAATGTTAAAGAATGCTGAGAATTGCAGTTCAGAGATTACAGAATCTTAGAACCATAGAGTTGGAAGAGACTTCAAGGGCCATCCAGTCCAACCCCCTGCCATGCAGGAACACACAATCAAATCATTCCCGACAGATGGCCATCCAACCTCTGTTTGAAAACCTCCAAAGAAGGAGACTCCACCACACTATGAGGCAGTGTATTCCACATCCGAACAGCTTTTACTGTCAGGAAGTTCTTCCTAATGTTTAGGTGGAATCTCTTCCTGTAGTTTGAATTCATTGCTCTGTGTCCTAGTCTCTGGAGCAGCAGAAAACAAGCTTGCCCCATCTTTAGTATGACATCCCTTCAAATATTTAAACATGGCTATCATGTCCACTCTCAACCTTCTCTTCTCCAGGCTAAGCATGCCCAGCCCCTCATAGGGCATGGCTTCCAGACCTCTCACCATCCTGGTCACCCTCCTCTGGACAGGTTCCAGCTTCTCAACATTCTTCCTGAATTGTGGTGCCCAGAACTGGACACAGTATTCCAGGTGAGGTCTGACCAAAGCAGAATATAGTGGCACCATTACTTCCCTTGATCTAGACACTATAGTCCTATTAATGCAGCCTAGAATAGCTCACTTTGCCTACCCCACTCAACAGGACAGCAGGACTATTTTGCTTGTTGTACGTTGTTTTTGCTAGACCTCACTCACTACTATTTGAGTCACCAGAGAAAGAATTCTAAGTCTAATCTGCACAGATGTACAACTAAGAAGCATTTCAGAAGGGCTCTGTAGAGGGACTTAATGCTTTTTGGGTGAAAACAAGCCAGGTATGAAGAATGAAACAGTAACATGCTAAAAGCGTTCAAAGACCAGTGTTATTACCAGCAAGCTAAAAATGTGCAAAGCTTGTGATGTATGATGGACACACATTTTTTGGTGAGTGTAGGATGTGCTTCCAGACCTTGACTTTAGTGCCCTTCACAAGTGTATCCTAAAATTATTGCTAAGCGATGGCTTTTGCCCAGTACAAAGAGCTTTTCTTGTGGGTGGGATTATATGCTACAGAAGACATAAAGCTATCCTTTTGTAACATATAGTAACACTTGTAGTAATTATACGACATGGGTTCTTTCTTTATTGCTAGCCATGAGATGGGGCAATGCATCATGCCATACATCACAGCGTAGAATAAGTATAACTCCACATTATGATGAAGGGGAACTCAATTTGGATATAATTTTTTTGTAGCAACCCTCCATTTTCCATAATGGGTAGTATAGTACTCCATTTGCTAAAATTAGTGTTTTTTTCAAGCTTAAAAATTCTGTGCACCAAATTATTTTATTGGCCTTGGCAGAAAGAAATGTTGAGAAAAGCAAACAGTGATAAATGTAAAGAGAAATATATGAAAAATGACAGTAAAATAGAGATTTTTCAAAAAATGGGTAGATCACAGACAAATAGATCAAATATTTAAGAACTATTTTAAATTATCTCATAGGTATAGTAATGCAGGCTAATGAAAAACATATTACAAGGGTCTGCATGGTGAGAAGTAAAGTTAAATTAAGTGGAAGAAGAGTTTTTCTAACAGAGCTCTGGAGAAAACCGAAGCCCAAAGTTCTCTGATGAAACAAGATAAAACTGAATTTATGAGAAAATTGAATCTGTACAAGTGCAAAGTAAAAGGACTAGTGGTAAAGAATATTATACATTGACCATAAACTCCTTTTAACTGTATTACTCCTCTAAAGAGCTAAGAATATTCTGCCATTTTATGACAGGGTGGAAGCTTGCACAAATTACCTATCTGTTTTTATACAAAGAGTACTGCAGTAAATAATGGCTCAAAATTGGCAATAAGATAAATAATGTCCCAACTGTGTTCTCACATAACAGGCTAAACTTTCAGACAGGTTGTTAAAGTGCATATAACTCCTGTGCTCAAAAACCTCATATTTGTGTAGGCAAATTGAATTCTTCCACAGTCCACCAGGTCTGCTTATAAAAGTGCTGGATTCCAATCACATACCTTTGATAGTGGTGCACCAAGGATGTGATAAGAGATTTTGTGTTCCCAAAGTGCCAGTTTTCAGGAACAGGGTGGCCCAAGGAAGCCTATAAATGGAGATCCTAAATCAGATGTGATTTGTAATCAAATAGATTTAATGATCTTTCACGTGCTACTGGACAGGAGTTTATAATAAGGAATCTTCCCCATGAACTTGTCTTTCCCACCTGTACTTGCTTGATTTCAATGGAATTGCAAAAGCAAAGTAAGATACTATGAATGAATAAGCCTGGTAAAGTCTGGCCTGGGATGACCAATCCAGGTTCTCCCATTTAGCAATGGAAATAACCAAGATTCAGTAATGGATGTAACATGCCCACCCAGCTTGGTATCTCCACCAGTGAGGAATGAATTTAGATCAGGAAATCCTGCAACACCCATGCACTTTTTCCTCCATTTCTTCCATAGGAGCTTTGAATTTTAAGAGAGGTGGATCACCACTTGATACTGTGTAATAAACTGAAGTCCCATTGGATGTATAGTTGGGAGTCCTGGAGCTAATCAGGTGCTCTTTTGCTTCTCCCCTATTTTCTGTGGTGCTTCCCACACTGCTACCAAAGTGTGTACTGATGAAGGGGTGGTTGAGAAGCTTGGCTGCTGCTCGCTGCCGTTTCAGCTCAGAGAGGGTTTGATGACTCCTTTCTTTATAGCCACCCCAAATTTGATGAGAGTCAGAGACAGCAGCAGTATCATAGGGCAATGCTTGGCTTGCATCATTGTCCAAAGCAGAATGCATCTTCCAAACATCTCCATTAGGGACAGAGTATTGGTAAGCAGTGTGGGATAAACTTAGTCCATTTTGGAGCAGAGTGTCCGAGTCACACTGTGTGCTTTTGGTTACCAACTCTGGAAGGACTGTGGACGTATCTACTGTAGAGTTCTGGAACAAAAAATGAAGAAATGATTGTTACAAGTAAATGAATGAATAAATAAATAGATATCCTTCATTTCTCCCAGTACATGACCCAAGAAGGAAACATAGCCAAGACTACCCAACTTCTATTTGATCAAAACTTTGCCTATGTTTACTGGTTTTCATGGATCATACATTCATCCCCCCCCCAAGAGTCCCTTTGTTCATCTTGCCCCTTTCAGATGTGTTGGACTACAGTTTCCATCTTCCCCAAGCAACACAGCCATTGGTGATGTTGTCTGGAATGATGAAGGCAGGGCTGGTTTGATGGGTGTAAAAATAGTCTTAAGATGCCTTATAAGCTTCTTACACTCTTGTGTTTAGCATAGTTTATACAAATTAGCTGGGGAATATCCACCTGAATCTGACAAGAAACTATAGAAGAGTACCTATGCATTGATTTGTTTTTTCTGGATAATGGAATTTGTACTCTGGGGCACATCTTGTTAACATACTCCTTTTGGTTGCCATGGTTCCCTGACTGGAAATAGCTTAATTCTCACAGAAAAATTAGTAAATGATTACTTTGTCCCTTACTGGATCTGTGTTCTCTTGGTTGGAGCAAATCTCCCGGATATCCCCATTATAATCAGAGGTTCTTTGCTCTTCCGAAGATTCTATTTGCTGCCAGATAATGGCTTCCTTCTCATACTCCTTTCTGTAAAGGTTTGTTCTGTCAGAAAGACTTGCCCTCCGCACCACTTTCCTGAAGAAAAGACATAAGGAGCAGAAGAGAAGAATTACTAAGAGGACCATAATGAAGTGGAAATGCCATTCCTCTCAGCATGAAGGCTGCTCTCTCAGCATGAAGGCCAATTTCAAAATATTTTAAGAACCTTCCCAATTATGTTGTACATAATTAGCTTTAGGCTTTGTTAATAAGAGAAGGAAAGCCACCCAACTGTTACCCAGTACAGATAAAATAAAGAACATGATAGTAGTACTGAAACTTTCAAGAGATATTTAAGCAAAGCTGTTCTGAGAATCAAAAATGATACATCTGAGATACACATGTTGTTTTGTATGGCCTGCCTATTATGCTTGTTGAATCTATCCCTTTACAGTTGTCCCTCCACATTCGTGGCTTTCACTTTTGCCATTCCGCCTATTCGCAGTTTGCTCAGCAAGCGCCCTGTTTAAATCAGCTTCCCTCCCTCGCACACAAGGGAGGGGAGCTGATTTAAACGGAACACTTCCCAAGCAAATCACACGCCCAACTTCCCGCTCTCCTGGGGCTTGGCTCCGTTTGGGATGGAGAGCCAAGCCCTGGGAGAGTGGGGAGTTTGGGGCAAAGGCACAGAATCCCCGCTCTCCTGGGCTTGGCTCTGGGTGGGTGGGTGGGAAGGGCTTTTCGCCCACTACCCACGCCCTTCCCAAAGTGACGCTGCTTTAGGTCCACCCATCCCGCCTTTCCCAAAGTGACGACAGGGTTCTGGGAGCCTCGTCATCACTTTTTGCCCACCCCCTGCTCTTCCCAAACAAATAAAGATGGGTGAAAAGTGGCGATGACGCTCCCAGAGCCCCGTCGTCACTTTGGGAAGGGGGGGGTGGCAGCAAGACCTATTTTTCTTCATGTTTTTTTCACATTTGCGGGGGTCTTGCACCCCTAAACCCCGCAAATGTGGAAGAACGACTGTACTTATTAAAAAGTAAGGTTTCCAACCCTCAAGGAGAAAAGCTGGAGCATTAAACACTTGGGTGCAAAACTTCACTGAGCCATAAAACTCCTTGAGTGACTTTGGGCCAAACTCTTCCTCAGCTAAAGTACAAATCAAGTCCAATGTGTTTAATCTTAGAATTTTTCAGCCATTCCCTGGAACAGTGCAAATAAAATGTATTAACCTGAAAACAAAGCCAGACTATTCAGGACAGGTACCACTTATTGTACGATACAGCTGTTTATGCAGCAATATTCATGTTGATTTCCATGTATGCATGTACACATGCATGTGTGCATATACTGTCAGGTGTTAGCACACACTGGGAGCCTAAACAGGTCCCAGGCAGCATAAAATAGACAGCAGAGTGTAGATCCTTCAGGCATAAGAATAAATGGCTCTTCTACCTTTTTCGCCCTGGCTTTGAAGCTACTGTTCTTTTTCTGTTTATTAGGACACTGTCTTGCAAAATGCTTAGCAGAACCACAGGTCCAGCATTTCTTCACTGCACAGGCTTCTTCCTTGGCTTGAAGTGTTTTTCTTCCTTCCTTTGCTATTTGCATCTCTCTTCCTCCTTGAGCAGATGGCTTCTGATACAATTCACAGAAGCTCTTTCTCTGGAATTGCTTCCACGGTGTTTATCAGTGCATCAGAACTGGAATCAAGGCTACTCAAAATTATGTAGACCTTCTCTGGCTCTTCATAATCCAGCCCAGCTTGATGTAGCTTCCCAAATAGAGAGCAAAGATATGCCAGGTGTTGATTAACGTTATCGCCAGGTTTCATCTGTGCCTTGTAGAGCTTTCTTGTGAGTAGGATTTTGGACCCTGCCGTCTCACACACATAAACAGCTCTTAAGGCATTCCAGCATTCCTTGGCTGTGTTCAAATCACAAACATAAGTCAACTGTGAATCTTCCAGCCCCAGAATAATAGAAGCATGCACCTTTTCTTCTGACTTCCTTTCAGGAACAGTTAGAACTATAGCAGTGTGGAGGATTGGGTCCCAACCCCCCTCTCTTCTCAAATACATCTGCATTTTCAAGCTCCAGTCCAGATAGCTGCGCTCATTTAGCCTTTCAAAAGGTAGTCCACTCATACCTTGTGCAGACACCATCTTAGCAGTTCAGCAAACTATCAAGCCCCTCTCACAGCCTTGCTTCTCACTAACAGATCAGAAATCTTGGCCAGGAACCTCCAGACAGTTCACCACAGCTCACAGGCATCCACAGGTCACAGTAGACTGGCGCAGACTTGTGCTATTGGTCAGACTGGTGTAGACTGGCACAGACTGACGTAGTCTGGGCCTATAGCCTGTCAGGTGTTAGCACACAATGGGAACGTAAACAGGTCACAGGCAACATAAAACAGACAGCAGAGCATTGTTCCTTCAGACATAAGAATAAAGGCACAGACACATAGCTTTGTGTCAAAAATAAACTGCTTCTCTTTACCTTGGCATAATAAAGAATATTTACAGATATACTGCATATAGCATTCAAAAGAAAGCATCTTCACTCTGTGAAATCCAACACAACATATTCTCATAGTGAAATCCAAAACAGGACTTTTTCACATTGTGAAATCCAAAGTAGAACTTCTTAGCTCTCAGCCCAGCCCTGCACCAGCTCAGCTCCTGGACTCAGTTAATATTGATACATTTACGCAGATAGTTTCTGCAAACTGCTGTCAGCTAACTCTGCAGCTTGTTTGCTACTTTCCAGCTCTTTACAGGATAAATCTACTGTATGCCCCAATATCCTGACATAATACACATATGGGGTGTTTGGCTTGTGAGCTCACTTTCATCAGCTTGTGCCAGGAAGAACTGTCCTGTGACAACAATAATAATAATAATAATAATAAAATTTTATTTATATCCCGCCCCTCTGCAATGCAATCGGGGCGGCTTACAATATAAAAACCCCATGGTCACCATACCCTAGCCCACCCACCCCTTAAAATAATATTATCCAGCCCAACAAGCATTCCCCAGTCAAAAATAGTTTACTGCAACTTCAGGAATAGTGATTTTGTGATACTTAGGTTGGAAGAGGGCTATATTCCCTAGCCCCAACCAAAAGCAGAATTGGATGTTGAGTCTGGGTTTGGTTTGGTTTTTCACTTGGGAATTTATTGACACATTTATTTCATTTATTGTGAAAATCTGGCCCTCGGTCCTGCCAAAGTTGCCTACACCTGCTCTAACTAGCGCAGGAGAAGGCTTCCTTTTGCTATCTTTATCCCATGTCCTCCTCCTGTTGCTGTTGCAATTTGCCATCAAGTCAACTTCAACTTACTGCAAACCTATGAATGACAGACCTCCAAGAGTCCCAGGCATCAACTGCCCTATTCAGGTCTTGTAAACTCATGGCCATGGCTTCCTTGATAAAATCAATCCACCTGTTGTGTGGTCTCCCTCTTCCCCAACTGCCTTCCACTTTACCAAACATTATCGTCTTTTCCAACTGAGGTAAGAGGGCCTCAGTTTTAATTATATTGGCTTCTAGCGAAAGTTCAGACCTCTCACTAGACTCCTTTCAGACCATTTATTTGTCTTTTTAGCAGTCCATGGTAGAGTTGGAAGAGACCACAAGGGCCATCCAGTCCAACCCCCTGTCATGCAGGAAATCACGATCAAAGCATCCCC
Source organism: Gambelia wislizenii (assembly GCA_030847615.1). Lineage (NCBI taxonomy): Eukaryota > Metazoa > Chordata > Lepidosauria > Squamata > Crotaphytidae > Gambelia > Gambelia wislizenii. The sequence goes on from JAUMIR010000004.1 coordinate 42,616,311, forward strand.
GACAGATGGCCATCCAGCCTCTGTTTGAAGACCTCCAAGGAAGGAGACCCCACCACGCTCCGAGGGAGTGTGTTCCACTGCCGAACAGCGCTTACTGTCAAAAAGTTCCTCCTAATGTTGAGGTGGAATCTCTATTCCTGGAGCTTGCATCCATTGCTCCGTGTTCCAGTATCTGGAGCAGCAGAAAACAAGTCTGCTCCATCCTCAACATGACACCCCTTCAAATACTTAAACAGGGCTATCATATCGCCTCTTAACCGTCTTTTTTCCAGGCTAAACAGACCCAGCTCCCTAAGTCTGTAGAACTCTCCTCCAGCACTTCATTTCAAATGCATTGATTTTCTTCCTGCCAGCTTTCTTCACACTCTAGCTTTCATACTCATATATAGATACCAGAAATACTATGTCATGAATGAATCTGACTTGCCCTGTTATCTGTTTTAAATGCCATATCCCATAATGTGTGCAACCACCAGGGTTTTTTTTGCATTGCTCACTTTAATAAACACAGCAATTGATTTGTACCCAAGCCAAGCATTCCTTTCAATTTAACCTCTACAATTCCTTTGTGTCCATGTGTATGTGTGTATGTGTGCGTGTGTGACTATGAGCTCCAGCACAGGCAAGAACACATGCCAATTTAACACTCTTTTTCTTTTGCTTAATGACAGTATTGTTTACCCCCTTCATCTGCAGCTGCTCGGTTTTCTGACATAATAAAAGCACACCTGTTGGCAATGATGAAAAAGACACTTCAGTAGAGACAGAAGAGTTTATTTTTGAAGTAATTTCTCAAATGTGTATGAGGTAAAAAAAAATGGTGGTTGGAAGAGTAACATGTCTGCTGAGAGGTGCCTCCAAAAGACTACAAGAAGGATGAAATGCAATTATAAATCCACGTAAACCTCATGGCTATTACTTGATTTAAATGTATTTTAAGCTACTGTATATTTCTGTCTCATTGTCACTGACAGGTTGAGGGACTCAAAAGCATCTTGAATGGCACATGTGAGATAAAGCCCTAGATCCTTATGTCCTGGATAACACATCTACCAGCTGGGTGACAGCATCCATTGAATTCATGACGTCTGGCTAAATCATTATGAGCTGGCCAACCGACTACAGTAGTTCTGCTCAGGGCACAGTTCTAAGGTAACTTGTATGACTCATACAACACCAAAGCATCAGTTCCAGTGATGAAAGTGGCCACTAGATGGCACCCATTCTATGCTATCAGCTTCTGTCTCTTCTCACAAAATGCAAAGATTGAGAATAAATGGAGAACTTTAATCTCATATTCAGCCTAACTAAAACATTTAGGCATAATTGGCCATGCAGCAAAATACAACAAAATCCAAAATCCACAAAAGAGTGATACCTTTATCGGCCAACAAAAATGAAGAGAATACACCATGCAAGCTTTTGAAGCTTCACTAGCTTCTTCATCAGGCAAAGATGTTTAAAATAATACAGGAGAAGAAAAGTGATGATGTTAGATTCACTGTCCTACATTTTGTCTCAGATGTTATTTCTGTTGTCAGTTAAGATGTTCTAGAGGAATATCAGTGCAGGCAGAGGCCACTTCCCTTCTTGGCTATGTGGGGACCAGGGGCAAAGGGCAATAAAAGATAGGTAAGGGGCCTAAATACCCTAAAGGCACCAGGTCCTGCCTGATCTTGGAAGCTAAGCAGGGTCAGCCCTGGTTAGCACTTGGACAGGAGACTGACAATGAATACCAGGTGCTGTAGGCTATATTTCAGAGGAGGGAATTGGCAAACCACCTCTGAGCATTCCTTGCCTAAGAAAACTCTATGAAATTCATGGGGATGTCATAAGTTGACAGGCTACTTGAAGGCACATACATACACAATAAAATTTCAACTCCATTAGCCACAGAAAAGTTGCTGAGGTATATGGTCGCTGTATTTAATTTAATTAGATTCACCCCTAGCAGTACACTATAGTACTGCTGAAATCAACATGTAACACTTTTGCTCCCATTGTTTCCTAAAACAACACGTACAGTAAAAGTGGCATATATTAAACAGCCAATGATTATGAGAATGTTTACCCCCATAAAGCATGTGGTCAGATTTTAGTCTGTATGACCTCCTGTGGCAGAGCAGCTTTCCCATCTCAGATTCACACTGCTTGGCCCATATAGCCATCATGGTCCATGAGACAGAAAGTCAGACCAAAACCCTATTTGGACTTCACAGTAGTACAACTGGGTATGATCTGGCTGTGTGTCTACACAAAAGTCTTGCTTGACAGTTCAATAGTTGCTGAATGGCACATGGGCACACCTCCCCCTGGTAATGCCAGTACATCTAGAAAGCTCTCCCACTTTGCTACTACGATGGATGCTTCTGTGCTTCCTCACCAGCAGCCCAGTCTATCTATAAATATTCTGGCAGAGCTTCAAGCTCTCTAACTTTATACAAGACCTCAACCTTTATACAAGATCTAACTAGAAGAAGAAAACTGTAGTAGCTTTTAAAATGGTATCACAGGAGATTATCACACTATACTCTGCTATTATTCAACTTTAATTGCTATGGCTGCCTCCTGTGGAATCCTGGGATTTGCAGCTTAGGGAGGGGCATTTAGAATTCTCAGCCAGAGACCTCTTAGCATCACTAAACTACAAACCCCAAAATTCCACAGGAGGCAGCTAGTGCAGTTAAAATGGAATAATAGCACTATAACAGTGTAGTGTGATAAAAGTCTAAGACAAACTTCATTTCCCCACAATCTCATTGAATATACCTAGAAACCTAAGCAACATTTCCAGCTCCATCTTGGGCCAGGCTCCTTGTACCAGTATCTTATCCAACTCTGTTTGTGTCTCATCAATCTGAGCTTATTGTATAGTTAGGCTAGTTTCTTAACACTGATCTTCGTATGATTATCTACAGGCATTTTGAGTTTCAATGAAAAAGCATAAGTTCATATCTCTGAACAACCACGTAAATTCTTGGGATGAGCGAGAACTAGTCGCTACCATAGCTTAAAATATCTTGCAGGGTTGTTTTGTTCTCCACTTTAAAGAAAAGGCAGGGGGAAATACAACATACACAACACACACACACACATATATATATATATATATGGTACAAAGAGGGTATTTATAGACAGATGGATCTCCAGACATTTTGGGTTTCAGAAGCCCAGTCAGCATAACCAATGGCCATTTGGAGAGCCAAATGTTAGAAACCACTGTTTAAGACAGGAACCTTACAAAAGTTAGGTGTAGTGCACAGATCATGTTGTACCAACTGTTTTCTCAATGTGTATGTATGTGTGAAAGACAAAGAAGCATCCTAAGTATGATTTTATTTTTCAGTGGCAGCTTGCAAGTATGTATATTTGCCCTGCATGTATATGAAACCTGCTTGTACTTACCTTTCAGCATTTTTACTGCTTGGCAGTAAGCCTTCATGCTCAAAATAAACGAAGAAAGTTCACACAGTCAGCCAAAGTCAGTAAAACAGTTGGCTAAAACTCACACTACTATGGTTGGACTTACCGTGCCTCAAGAAGGACAAATATGCATCCAGCTAACAGTGCATTTCCCTGCTCACTCACCCTCTACTTCCAGTGCTGGAGGTTCTCCGACTCAAGGATGACTTGTGTCTCATCTGAGATTTCATGATGACGTCATGCTTGTGTTTCAGTTCTAAGAGCAGAACCTTAAATTCCTCTTCTTCACAGAGGTCTAAACAAAGGTAAACCAAATACTTGAGGTGAGCTACTCTGAGAAAATGAAGTTTCAGGAAAGAAACTAGCATGATAATTAAATTTCTGCTCATACATTGCATTTATCTGGAGTACTACAAGGTCAACAACTAAGAGTGGGACTGAGGACAAAATGTTAAGAATTTCTTTAATCCAGTGGTATGAACATCCATTGCGTCCAATATACGCATGATAGAGCTGACTGCAGATTAGTCCATCTTCAGCATAATAGGACAGCAGGAAAAGATGCAGTTTTGCCATGCCTTCCTTGCATTGATGTTAAGAATGGGCAAAACAGTTTATTTCCATTCCATGTCATCATGAAGTGTAAAGGTTGATGTTGATGAGATGTAAATGCATTGATGTTAAGAGTGGGCAAAACAGTTTATTTCCATTCCATGTCATCATGAGATGTAAAGGTTACAGAAATACATATGTAAATATGCATTCATTCATTAATTCTCACTATTTCTGTATTAATTCACTTTTTAAAAAAATCTATCTATCTATCTATCTATCTGGTGGCGCAGTGGTTAAATGCCAGTACTGCAAGCCACCACGTTGCAAGTTTGATTCCAGCGGGCTTCAAAGTTCACTCAGCCTTCCATCATTTCGTAGGTCGGTAAACTGAGTACCCAGCTTGTCGGGGGCAATTAGCTAACACACATTGGAAACTGTTTAATGTAGTTAGATGTGTAAATAGCTATTGCTTAAAACAATTTGTAAGCCACTCTGATAGCCTTGTGGCTGAAGAGCGGGGTATAAATAACTAAATAAATAAATAAAAATATCTCTATCCATTCATCCATCAATCTATAGTATATCACAAAACACTGATTTCTAAATGCATTTTCCTTCAAGATTTGCATTTTTGAAACACATTTTGACATGTTTCTCAGCTGAGAGCAGCATTCAGAAATATGGAGAAGTGCAAAATCCCAAGGATAATTACATCCCACAGGTGTAGGGCATGTTTTCCAATGCATTACACAATAGCAATCCCTGAGAAATGTAACCCAACAAGTTCATATGTATGGAACCACAGAAAGGAATCTGAAGGATTATGACAACAGACATGCAGGAATACTTTGCCCTTCTCTGGTACCCCCTCTATAACTGTCATTGTGCTTTACAAACTATTTTTAACCCGCAGTTTATCAAACACCAAACTCTTAATGAAATATCACTGAATGACTAACTTTATCAGTAGAAACAAGTCACTAGTGTATCTTTTACTTGCAGTCTGAAGACTTTGTGGTAGTAGGAATCTTTCATTTCCCCCAAATTCCTTTTAGAGTAATCACTGGCAGTGATGAGCCAATATAAACCCTTTCTTACATCATGAAGGATATACACATTTAATACAAAAAGTTTGGGGCGGGGGGTTGCAACTTTCTGTGGCATGGAAGTGAGGCCATTTTGAGAGCACCAGGACAGGGCAGTCTGAACAAATAGCTCACAAAGGAAACCAGGTTATGTTAATATGACTGGACTGCCTAAGAATGTCTCAGTGATTCATCTAAGAACAGAAACTGTGGAAGGGGGACATAATTGCAATTCACCTATTGGCATCTCATCCATGGCTGTTCGGGCACTCAAACTTGCACCATGAGACACTAACAGTTCTGCCATCTGCATCTGGAATGAAGAAGTCAAATTTTAGCAGTTTCCTAAACTATTGCTGTCTCTTATGCAAATACAAAACCTTTCATCACCACCCACCACTACCCAAAATGAAATCTGCTGAATCAGACCAGAACTTAGAAAATATTCTTGGATTACAACTCACAGAATTTCTCAGTCAAAGTAGCAAGTGTCCATCATGTTTGGGTGATTCTGGGAGTTCTAATCCAAAAGTAACTTTTCAGCAATCTGAATCAGGTTGAAGATTCATCTAGTCAAGCAGCATCTTGCTTCCCACTGCGGCCAATGAGATGCTCGTAGAAAGCCAAGAAGCAGGTTATGAAGGAAATTTCCAGTACCTGGTATTTAGTAACGCCTTGATTTACGCTTTTGATTTAGCTATAATATAGCACAGATAGATCTGTCTTCTTTTAAATGAGTTCATTGAAATACATACATGTCCCCAGAAGGCAGCAGCATGGAGGGGCTCCCAGCCATCCCAGTCCTTGAGGTCCAGTCTTGCTCCATGGTCTAGAAGGATCTCTGCTGCATGCAGATATCCATTGGCTGCAGCTATATGTAACTGGAAGAAGAAGAATGTAGTAGCTTTTAAAATGGTATCTAAGACAAACTTCATTTCCCCACAATCCCATTAAATATACCTAGAAACCTAAGCAACATTCCCAGCTCCATCTTGGGCCAGGCTCCTTGTACCAGGATCTCATCCAATTCTGTTTGTGTCTCATCAATCTGAGCTTATTGTATAGTTAGGCTAATTTCTTAACACTGATCTTCGTATGATTATCTACAGGTATTTTGATTATTCCTAGTAGGTTTCTTGGTAGTGGACAATCCTGATTCTAATCCAAAGGCCAAACTGGACTGAAGAACAATATGTTGCATGGCTCCTTCTGCTCCTAACACTGACCTAGCCAAATAAATTTATATATCTTAATATATAATCCATACCCATACATTTGAACCCCTGAGTTGCATCCACAGGCCACAATTAAAAGCCTAATGGATAGGTTTTCATGAAACCAATAGGGGGATTTCCTATGAATGGATAACAGTTTGAGTAAAACCCATCATACTGGTTGTGAAAGCTTAACATCCACAACTGAAGCATCATCATCATCAACAACACCATGCTGAAACAAGTTGTTTTCCAGTCAAATTAGATGTAACCAGATTAATGCTTAAAAATGTTACTTTGGGAGACAATCCCCCCACCCCTAATCCTCTAGGCAACATGACATATTACTATCCTGGCTGAAGAATTGTGGGAGTTGTAGCCCCTATACAAAATGTTTTCAAACCCTGAACCCCATCTCCTGACTATTTGGTTAAAATAGTTGTGCAACAATCTATATTATAAAATAATGTGTGTTTATTATTTGCTTCCCTGGCTTTCATTGTTGGTCGTTACAAGTGGAGTCAGGTTTTACTTGGTTTGTTAACTTTAAAGTAACCGTGCAACAATTTTTCCTTTGGATCATGGGTATTACACAGCAGGGAAGGTGTTTCAAAACTTTTCTTTCCCCACACAGTGTGTAGGAGAGACATAGGTAGCATCCTTCCCCCAAACGGTAACATAGCTAATAGCGATTTTGCTACACAAAAAGGTGAATTAAACAACTGCCAGTGAGAAAAAAAGGCACACACATCAGCCCTAGTGATATGGACCTGATCCAAACTGCCCTCTCAAATTCCTTGCTTTAAACCAGGATTTAAACCAGATTTGTGCCTCTTTACAGATGATGTTGGACTGCAACTCTCAGTGGCCTTAGCCAATTGTGATGAATTCTAGGGGCTACAGGGACCAAACAACTCCCACTCCTGCTTTACATCAAAGGAAAAGATCTGATGACAAATCTCCTTCTCATTCATCATAGCTAATGATAATCAAGGGGGTAGAGGAACTCCACTCTAAGGAAAGGTTACAACAAATGTGATTGGACGTTACAACAAACGAGGTTTCCACAGGAATCCCAGTTTACTGTGAACATGACAAACAACGTACAGTAGGACCTCTTATCCACTGGGGATTGGTTCTGGGGTGTGTGTGGATACCAAAAACCGTGGATAATAATGAATGCCATTGAAAATAATGGGACGTCCTGTTTAAAATACCATAGAGTTGCCTTGGATGACCTAGAAAGTGGCTAGAGAGGACACATTTTCTAGGAAGAATCTATGGTAGGTGTGCTGTTTTTTGTCCCATGGATAATTGAATCAGTGGATACGGAGGTCCTACTGTAGTTCCCACTGTGAAACATAAAAGCAACCACAGGGTTCTCATGGAACCCTTTAAACATTTTTGTTTTAAGAGGGAAAAGGTGAGGCAAAAAATGTGTTTGTGCACCATAGAATACCAACATTTTTCTGTTTTAAAAAGTATTGTCTCACTTAAGCTCACATTTCTTTTGGATTTCAAAAAATAAAAAATGGAATACCATAAATCTTGAAGATTTAGCAAGTCTTCTTGTATTCAAAAGCAGCCAGCTTCTGAATACACGCATCCCCTTAGCTACAGAAATGCAATCGAATGTGTCTCACCAATGTAGCACCTTGTGCATCGGTTATGTTCAGTTCCTGCCCAGTTGCTATCAGTTCTGCGATATCATCAACCATTGTTTGTTCTGGGGCTGCCCGTGTCTCATTGATTTTCTCTTGTGTGATACCTGCAATGAACAAGAGGAGATGACAATGAAAATAACTTTCTGCAGGTTGGTGAAAAATTAGACTGTTAGAGACAGCATGCAGTTGTATTTTTTTTTAATACAAAAATTGTTTGGTTGGCTTATGTGGAAATGTATACAAAACAGCTATGATGTAGTCCTTATGTTAAGAAAGGCTGCTTAAGGAGGAATGTTTACCCACACAAACACATGTTTTATATTCCATGGTGGGGGAAAGCCAGATGTTTGGGGGCGGGCGGAGGGGAGGACAGAGCAAAACAACAAATGAAGAAAGGGTTAGGCACCCTATCCCACTGTTTTTCTGTTCTAAATCTCCCTTTCCCAAAGCCATTTTTTAAAAAATGCATCAGGACTCATGCATGTGTGTGAAGAACTCTTATGTCACAGAAACACCAGAGTGAACTCCTCCTAAGGAGACTGAACCTGAAGATAATCATTGGAATTCCTGAAACTTCATACCGGTTGGATGTGGGGTGCATATACAGAACACAAGAAAACACCACATGTAAGTGGACAGAATGAACGGCTGGATGTAAATAAACTGTAGCCATAAACATCAAGCTTGAAGCTCTGCGTGCAAGAGAGCACAGGCCTGAGGAGGGCTGCTGCCCCATTTTCTTGGAGAAGCAGCTTTCTTTTGTTCAGTATCTTGGTGAAAAACAAGTCAACAAAGCAGAGGTTTTTTTCAGGAAGTGCACAGCTAAATGGCTACACCTCAGGGATGGGCAACTATGGAAGGTTACCAGGCCACATTACACCTCCAGGAGATGGAGGGCTGCACCTGCCCCACTGCCCCTGCAAAAAACAACTATTTTTTGGGCCACAGATGCTCTCTAGAGCATTTTCACCATGCTTTAAGCTCCCCGACCCCCGGGGCTTTTAAAACAATAGTAAAAGTGCAGAAGTCACTATTTATTCACTTCCTTTTTCAAAAGAAGACTGCCCCAGGGCATACACTGGCCCAACATTTTTAAATGTATTTTTGACAACAACAACAACAACAACAACAACAACAAAAGAAAAGGGGAAAAAAGAGAGGGAGAAGCTTGGAGGGCCCTGTGGGCCAAAAAAGTGACTCTTGAGGTATTGTATGCAGCCCACAATTGGACTACTCCTGCTATACCTAACGCCTAAATCATTTCATGGATGCAGAGGGATAACTTAAAAGTGTAATCCTATTCATAACTACTCAAAACTTTATTGGTTGGTTGGTTGAAACATTCCTATACTTCCTTATATCAAAAGCTCTCCAGGCAGTGTACAAGTAAAATCAATGTAAAGAGGTTAAGACAATGTTGAATAATAAAAATAATTTAATTGGACTAAAATGTATTAAATAGAAATTTAAAACAGGTTTAGAAGATTGAAGTGTTTTAAAACAATGTGCCCTGCCATTTTGAAATAAATCAGTGAGATCCAAAGGCTTTGATAAACAGCCATGTTTGTTACTTGATGCCTAAATGAAACCAGTGTTGGTGCCAATCAGGTCACCAAGGGGAGGGCATTCCACAATTTGGGGTACCTCTCCCATGTCTGCGCACAGTGTATTGAGCTCACTGGTGGGGCACAGAGGACGACCCCCTCCCCATAAGACCTCCCAAACATTTCAATTCGATTGAAATGTCATCACAAGCACCTGGAATTCAGACGATAAACATACTGGCAGCCAGTGCAATTCTTTTAGGATTGTTATTATATGATATCTATATGGTATTCTAATCAATAATTGAGCCACTGCATTTTGCACTAGTCACAGCTTCCACGTCATCTTCAAGGGCAGCCCCATGCAGAGGGCATTACAGTGGAATAACTGGGAGGTTACCAGTACATGGCCTTCTGTGGTTCAGTGGCAAGTCCCTGTTTCGTGTGTACAGCACTGCAGTTTTCATGTCCTAGATCAAGGTAAGAAAAGCCACTTCCAAGGCTGTTGCAGTAGTTATCAACCTCCCAGATTCTCTGGACTGTCCTTTTCCTTCCCACCTCCCTGAAAGTGACTTGCCTTTCCTGGAACCCCAGAGAAGCAGCAGCATCTTTTAAATAGGTTGCAGGTATCTTTGTACTGTTTAACATAAAAAAAAAATTAATCAAAACACAAAATGCACTTCTGGTGACTTCCTTTTTTTTTTTTTTTTTTGCTTTTGCTTTTGCTTTTGCTTTTTGACATTTTTAGCAGTCTGTGTGGCCCTCAGCAAGTCTCAGGGGCAGAAAATTGATCCCAGATCTGTTGCAGTTGCCCACTCCTGTTTATATGTTCAGCTTCCACATTACAAAGCAGTTCTGAGGGTAGAAAAATGCAAGCAAGCCCCATGAGCACATACTTGAAGCCCCGATCCTCAGATCCTGCCTTACCCTGGTATGCCATGCAAGTCTCAATGACGTCTAGAGTTGGTTCATCCTCACAGAGGTCATATGGCATGTTGCCATCTGCATTCACTGCCAGCAGGTCTGCCCCACTGCAAGAAGAAAGCCATGCATGAGAGATATGTGCACACCTAGAAGCCAGGACCCCAAGGGCTTTCAATAGGAGACATGAAATATGTTGCCAAAGATGAGGAAGAGATGACTATTAATTACTACCAGTCATGATGCTTATATATTACTTTCAATGTGCTTGTATGTGCCTTCAAATCACCAGTCAACTTATCATGACCCCATGAATTCCTTAGGGTTTTCTTAGGCAAGGACTATTTAGGGGTAGTTTGCCATTGCCTCCTCTGAAATGTAACCTACAATGCCTAAAATTCCTTGGTGGCCCAGCATCCAAATGCTAAACAGGCTTCATCCTATTTAGCTTCTAAGATCAGATGGTGCCTTCAGGCAATTTAGGCCTACAAGAGCCATTGTACATCTTACTATTTTAAATTACTGTATACTTTTCTGATACAATTTACACACTATTTTTAACACAAGCCATTTGAAAATGTTACCACACCAAGAGCACCATGACTGAGAAGGCACACCTTTGTGATATCTATAGGATTTGTTGTGAAACAGCCAATGAGGTTTCTACTGAGGATGTAGAGGATTGGATAGCCATATGTAACAGAAGGTGGTCTGCTTAGATAGCAACACTGTTGCATTTTGCCTTCCCTTGAACCAATTTACCATTCAATGTTCAAACAAGTAAACTGCCTCAGTGGATTCTTTGTTTGCTTCCAAAGGAGCCACCCCAACCCCACACTGTGCCTTGTTTTGACACCTGGTTGAGGCCTGACACATTTATGTAGATTTAATTCAATTATTATTGTTTACTACATTCACACCCTGCCTTTCTGCCCAAAGTGATGGACCTCACTAAAGCATAAGACAAAATATAAATCTGTAGCTAAAGCATACATACATATAAGTTAAAAAAATAACTGGAGAAAGATATTAACATTATCAACCAGTTAAAAGATATTGCTGAAAACAGCTTAAAAGCCAAAAGCCATATCTTGTCCTGTATTCCAGTCAGCAAGTGGCCCAGGAACCGGGTGGTTGGAGTGCAAGAGCTGTTGGGTACTTAATCCAGTCCAGGTCAGTCACAGGTTTTCCAAGTAAGATGAAGAGAGAAGCAAGGGGGTGGTCATCACCTAGTCCAGAAGTTGTTACAGCAAGTCAGCAATCCCAACACATGAAGTCAGCAAGAAGTAAACAGAGATGTCAAATTGTAGCCAGTCTGAGGTCAATAAAATACAAATGCTGAAGAGTACTGCCCATCACCAAGATAAGATGTTTGTTAGCAACAAAGCTGTTAGGGAAATGCTGGGAGATTTATAGGCAGCTGTCTCAAGACAACAGGTACCCAATTAGGACAGTGTGTTGTACTTAACATCTGCTGAGAATGGCATAATCTCTCTGTTTCTCCATTGCTTGGTAAAGATGACAATGTGTCTTCAGTGCCTGCAGTCTTCTGCTGCCTCAGGCTCCAGCTCCTTGGACTCAAAAGACCACCATCCTCATATCTTAATAAAACCTTTGCCCAGTGAAGATGGAGATAGCTTGGTCTCCTCTGTCAAGGAGTTCCAAACCCCGGGAGCAGCCATTCCCAAACCCTGGGAGTGGCCTTTGTTTGCTTTTCATACAAAGCATGTCTCTAACAGTGTTGGGATAGAGAAAACAGCATTAGATTAGAACTTAGAATTGTTCTTTTTTTCTGTTTACTGCTCCAAGAAATTGCCAGCCAGTAAGGCCAATGGCCATGTGCACTAGGAGATTCAGGGTATTCTAGTACATTTTTTCAAGCTGTGTATTGGACACCAATGCTTTCAGTGTCCCCACGCCCACATTTCTCTCGGTCATCCCATTTTAGTAGTTACTTTGTGATAGAACTACCACGTTCTGCACTGTAAACCACATGCAGCCTCGATGTGAAAATAATATTCTAATACAGATTACATTTGATCTGCCTTGACATTTACAGTCTTTGAAGTGTAGACCAAGCAACCACTTGCACTGATATTCATGTTCATTTTTCTTCCCCACGAGAACAGAGGAAATTACAATGTAAAACACACTTGCGAGCTGTTTTGATACAGTCTTTCTAAATCAGCAAACAAAGCACAGGATCAGACATCCTTTGTACTGCTGCTACTTCTACAGGTCTCTCTGGGCTCCATGTTCTGACACTGAAGCCTTTTGATTCTATATTTAAACAGGCTCTTTGATCTGAAAGCCTTCTTACAGAATGAGACTTTGATTGGAACAACCACATGCTGTGTTGTATTCTGCAACAAAACAAAACAAAACAAAACTGCACCCCATGGCCCCTTCTGGTACAGAGAGACAACCAACATAGGACAAAGGCTACAGTGTTCTTATTACTGAGGCACAAGCCAAGTAGAATTTATTTATCTTATCACATATGTATTCCTCTTGTCCTCCAAAGAGTTTAGGGCAATCTTGGGTAGGTCACACTCTCTCAGCCTCAGAGGAATGCAATGGCAGACCCCCTCTGAACAAATCTTGCCAAGAAAACCCCATGATAGGTTCGCCTTAAGGTCAACATAAGTCAGAAATGACTTGAAGGCACAACAACAAAGATAAGATCCTCTCCACCTGATGCATCTTTCCAACAGCCTGGTGAGATAGGCTGTAATGACACATTACATAAAACCTGGAAAATGTGTTATTGACTTCTTTAAAAAATGGAATCTTCATAGTCCGACAGTGTGTTGTAAATGTAGAAAGTAAGACTATATACTCAAACTGTTTCCAACTTATTTCTTTAAAACCTTCAGGACATCTGAAGAACCATCACTGCAGTCATTAGAAGAGACTTTGGTCCATGTCTCTCAGTCTTACAGGATGAAGAAGGTGACTACACAAGATAGGGTCTTGTCATCAGTAATAGCCAGACTGTGGGGCTCTCTCCCCTACATCTGGCTTAACATGTCATAGACCTTTTGATAGGATAGGGCAAGATGTGTGGGTTTTTTTTTTCATTGCCCACGTTGTAAAACTGCTTGCTAAATTTTAACTACCCTGGTTTACAAATCTGGACACTGGTTTTATTTTCTGTTGCTAGTTATTAATTGAGTTGTTTCAATTATTCTTGTGGTTGTATTATTTTCAGGTTGAATTTGGCAACCTTGAAAATCCCACGGGAATGGAAGATAATAAACATTATTTTATATTTGGAGATAGGAAGCTCCTTTATATCAAATAAGTTTATTTCTCTATCCACCCACCATGCTGACTGGCAGTACTTTTTCCAGTTTCTCAAGTGGAGACAAACTCCCTTCTAGCTTTTCTTTTTCTTATTTTGACTAGACACACTAGGAATTGAACCCGACACCTTCTTTAAACACGTGCTCTTCCACTGAACAATGGTCCAGATAGATGAAGGAAGAAAGAAAGAAATGTATAGCTACAAAGGGTTAAAAGTGATCCCAGGTACACGAGGCATTCTTGCTTAAGTATGCAAGCCATGCCTAGCTGGAACATATTTTTGGCCATAATCTCACCAGATACTAGATAACCAGCCAGACACTGATGTCAGAAACTGTCAGAAACTGGCCAAAGCATCATGAACTACACTCCAACCAATTTTAAAACAGGAGTGGGAAACCTACTGTTCTTCAGGTATTGTTACTCCAAAATATCCAGAAACCCTGGCAACTGACCATGCTGGGTGGTTGCTGGGTGGGAGCTGGAGAGTCAAAGGTTTTCCATCCTGGCTTTAAATGGTACATCTTAGTTTATATCAAACATTAACATGAAAATAAATTTGGGAGAAATCCAAATCTAGACTTTTGTTAGGTAGACTATGAATATGCCAGAGGTACAAGGGGGAAACCAGAGTGCCTTATCCATACAAGAATCCAAGACTGCTGTTCCTGGAAGCAAATCTGTAAGTACTGTATAAGCAGTACCCAAAATATTATTCCATCTTGCATTGTCCCTGCTATTGTGTTTCATTTATTTAATAAAATTATTCATTCAATTCATAACCCACAGTTTCTCCATAAGTTTCTAGTTCACTAGGATGGAAGAGTACAAAAATCAGAAGAGGAAGGCTGGAAACATATAGTGCAATAAACCTGGAGGTAGGGGTATGTTTTCTTACTGGCAGACATTCTTTAACTCTCTCCCAACATTTTTGGTAAGGGCTCCTCATCAAAATGCTCCACCTCTGGCTCTCCTTACCTGACCATTCTACAGATGACTGATACTTTGAAGAAATTAGTCTAAGGGTGGATATTTGTGGACAAAAAGTCAGGATGTTGGTTTGTTGTGAAATTCCAGAAAACTGGTGAGCCTCATGCTCCCTGGGGTCCCAATTGAGCTCTCTCTGGCCCAGCCTTTCTCAACTTTTTTATCCTGGAGGAATCCTTGAAATAATTTTCAGGTCTCAGGGGACCCCTGCATAAACATTATTCTATATACTTCTATTGCTTTCCCCCACAATCACAATCTCTTGGGGAACCCTAGCGTTCCAGAGAACCCTGGTTGAGAAACACTGCTCTGGCCCCTGAGGTAACCATGCCTGCTTCCCTATGATACCATCATTTGGTGGTTTCCTAAATTCTATATGACTTTTTTTCCACGCTAAAAGGTTAAACTGCCTTGCCTACAGCTTAATTACTGGTATTAATGAAGGGTTTCAAGTGAAAATATAATAGTACTACTAAATGTACCCAGTGTAACATATGCCATTATAGTAGATTTGAAAGGTTCACATGGTTCAGCTACATGCTATTATTGTGGGGGGGAATATTTCAGTGTTTTACATGTGGTTTTTCACACACTATTATTTTAGGAAAAACATTGCATTGTTTTATATATGCTTGGTGAGTGGCTGAGGGAGCGATAGGAGGGAGGGGACCTTGTGAGGCTGGGGGTGTAGATGTAGATTGAGTGGCAGGAGTGGATTGGGAGGTGGAGAGGGAATTTGCATGTGGGTGGTGACTGACTGAGGGAGTGAAAGGGGGGAAGAGATTGGTTGGGTATGTTTCCTAAATGGCCAATCAGCATACTGGGAAAGGAACCATACCCAAGCGTTTTATAGATAGATAGATATGCATTTTCTTTTATTTATTTAATTAATTTAAATTTTAGATCCTGCCTTTCTCCCAGCACAGAGTTCAAGGTGGCTTGGCTGCAATGCAGCCCCCATGTATGTCTCTGAAATGGAATTTGGCCTTCAGGATGAAAGAGATTTCCATATGAATAACCACAGGGATCCCCCAGCCAGTGTCCAGAATATCCCACAAAAGGCTACCCCTCCAGAAAATGCAAAGTATCAAAGTACCACCTACTGCTGAATCAGGATCTTCACCAGATTGATATGTCCACATGTTGCGGCTGCATGCAGAGGAGTCCACAGTTCATTGTCCTTTGCATTGACATTGGCCCCATGGTTTAGAAGAAGCTTAACTATCTCTTCATAGTTGTCTATGCAGCACTGTTGAGGAATCAAATCCAACAAAGTTAAGTTTGACTTTGCATGAATCATTTTTTCTCTTGAACACTGGGAGTGGCATCCACTTTTCTGCCCATTGGTCTACATTGGTAGCTTTATAACTATACAAATGAAATAGAGGACAGTTGGACATGAGCCTTCACCAAACTGATGTGGAGGTTCGAGGGAGCACATTTCCTGCATCTTCCTATTTGCTTCTGAGATTCAGGGAGGTGCATAATTTAGCAGAGCAGATGACAAGGAGGTTGCAGTCACCTCCATTTTACTGAAAGGACTACATCGGTCCATAGGGCCTATCCTTTTATATTCTAAAATACAGTGGCAGGCCAAGCTCTAGGCACTGACTAGGGATGGGGGGGAAGGAGCAAAAAGGGTAACACTCCTCATGGATACTGTCCAACAGGTGCCTGTAATGGTTCCACCAAAAATGATGCATGCCTATAGCACAGAGTTGAGTCACTTCAGCAGGTCCAAGGACCAATTTTCTGCTCCTAGAAAGCTTTGAGGGGTACACAATGTCCAAAAATACTTTCAAAAATTGAGGGGGGAAGGTATTGGTAGAAACCCACTTTTGGTTTTGAAAAATGGATAAATTTTGATGTTCATACTTTAGGGGAGGTACCTACAAGCTGTTAAAAAGGTGAATCTTCATATCTGGAGGGTCTCAGCAGAGGCAATTCACCCCCTTTTTTTTGTCAGAAAAGGGTAGGCCAAGGAAATCTGGTGGGATCAAGAACTGAAAAGGCAGTCTTTAGGGGCTATACATTGCCCATCTCTCCTAGCACTGGTTTCAGCTTTTAAAAAAAACCCTTTTCCAGGGGAAAGTGAGAAGCATAGACAAATCCTGCAAAAGCCAGTTTGACTAGAGACCAGCAAATGATAGGGAAGGATTGATTTACAACAGTGCTACTCAGAGTTGAAGTACACAAGGTATCAGCTGCTGGTCTGTGCAAGTTTCCCAGGAGACTATCACAATCACAATACAATAATAATATGGCACAAATATGTTACTGGTCCCTGGGACATGTGGGGGATTACTTATCAGGTAGCTTGAAACACATTGCTTTATGATCCTGTCTGCAAATGAAAAACAAAAACAAAACAAAAAAAATACCCTGTCATCTATACATGGTCTTGAGACTTAGTTGTTTCAATACTTGTAAAACGCCTTGAAACCTAGTCACTTCCATATATGTTGGACTGCAACTCCCAAATCCCATAAACCAGTTGGAGAGAGAGGCGGTGGCATGCAATTTCAGAAACAGCCCACAAGAGTCTAGTTCATAGTGGCTAAAAGCTACCTGATACATACATATGCATACAGTTTTATTATGGTCATAGAAAATACAGGCAGAAAATAAGTAAGACAAAATGAACAGATACAAATCACAAGAAGGCACCTCATGAAGGTAAAACAATATTACAAAAGCCTAATGATCTCTATGAGAATGAATCTGCGGCAGAGCTCTTAGTCTTCATATTCTGGAATGGTATGAGACACCTCTTCATTTATTGCATTTCAAGCTTAATTTTCCACTGAGAAGTTCAAGGGAGTGCAGATGGTCTTCTCTCCTCATTTATCTTCACAACAACCTTGCCAGGTAGGTTAAACAAGTAGAGGCCTAAATCCAATTGCTAGTCCCCCAACTAGAGATAGGGTTGCTATAAATCCTGGAAAACCAGGAAAATCTCAGATTAAAGGGACTAAAAATTGTCCCGTCTGGCTGGGCTGCTTGAAGCAGCAGACCCCAGATTCCTCCAGCTCTGGAGGGAAGAGAGTCTCTCTTCCCTCCAGAGCTGGAGGAATCTGGGATCTGCTGCCTCAAGCAGCCCAGCCCGATGGACTGGAATAGTAAGGATGGTCCTCCCCGGGCAGCAGTTTTTTGGGGGCATCACTCCCTCCTGCCTCACTCCCCTGCCCATCCGCCCGCTTCCTTCCCCACATGCCCACACACACCTGCCCGGTCGCTTGCTTCCCGCGTGGAGCTGTGGTGAGTCTTTGGGTGTCCTCCTCACAGGGATGGAGGGAGAGAAGAGGGCTTCCTCCTCTCCCCCCCCCCCATGGGTGCTCTGGATGCCCTCTTCATGGGGATGGGGAGAGAAGAGGGCTCCCTCCTTCTCCCCCCCCTGTGGCTGTTCTGGGTGCCTTCCTCGCAGGGATGGAGGGGAGAGAAGAGGGCTCTCTCCTCCTACCCCCTCCTCCAAGTACTCTGTCCTGGTTTTATGGCAGAGAATTATGGCAACCCCAACTAGAGCAGACTCACTGAATCATTGAATTTTACATAAATGTTGCCTTACCATTCAGCAGTTGATTCAATGAGTTTAGTCTAATTGAGACTAGCAATTGGATTTAGGCCAGAGAATGAAAGGTTCAAGGTCATTTCCTGGGTAAGTGGGATTTGATAAATGGTGTCTTTATGGTCATGATCCAAGTCTCTAGCCATTACACTACAACAGCTCTTCAGGATTTCCCACACGGCAACTTGCATTTATTTTGCTGCAGCCTTACCACCTTCTGCGAAAGCAAAGTTCATATGGCAAGTGGCAACAGGACATGAACTATAGAACAACAACCAGTGACAGCTTAGGATATACAAAGTTTACATTAGCCCTTTCAAGCTTCCATTCTATTTATTCTCCTTCCAATTTTGTTTTTGCATGTAGTCATTTTGCTTTTTTCTTCTCCTTCTGTTGCCCCATGGTCAAAATAACACCATAAATCCCATCAAGTGAAATAAATGCCATTTAGGTTTTACAATGCTCCCCCAGGGAATGCAGAATGTAAATTCATAATATTGTTGTGCATCATGTGGTGATTTATGATTAAGCACCATGCCTAGGAATTCCTTTAAAAACAAGTATGCATTTAAAAAATAAACCCATCTCCTTTTAAAAGTTTATGTCAAATGCTAGCAACAGAAGGAAGTCTGGGATAGTAATCCAGAATCAAGATCTTTTTTCTTCTTGCCTGCACAGAAAATGCATATAAACTAATCCTTGAATATCCATACTTTTGCCCAAGGATATACAAAAGCAGAACAGGGCTGCAAATTTCGACGCTATAAGCAGCGAGCATGCGAGTGGGCACAGGCACAAGAGAGCCACCATAATTCCCTCATGTTCCCTACGTGGGTTCTGCTTTTTGACCAGTTCCGGTTTCTGACTCTGCTAGAGTCCCTAACCTGTCAGATAAGCGAGGGCTTCCTGTATGCTTCATTATTGGTGAAGAACAATGCTTTTAAGGCAGAAATGGGCAATTTGGGGCCCTATAGATATTATTGGCCTCAAATTTCCATGATTCTTTATCACTGGCCATGCTGAAAATGTAGCCAAAAGCATTGGCAGGGCTGCAAGCTGCTCATCACCTAGTAAATACAAATCACCTAGTAAATACAAAGAGCAAATGCCTAGTAAATACATCAAACATCAGCTTACAGGGCCTAGCTGTCTTTTCCTAAAGATCCCCTTCCATACCTTTCTCAAGAGATTATGGAACACATCATCTCTTTTTGTCATTTGCGATGGCAGCAAAAAGCTCTGTCACCAAGCAAAACATGTTTTCCCTTTGTCACAGGGACAACAAACAAGTATCTGTTAAAAAGAAGCATTTCATGTTCTAGGAGCTAGTTTGCATGTTAAAACAAACATCTATCCAGTGCCAAAGAATGAATGCTCCTTTGCAGAATAATCTGGGCTTCAGCCACAATCCATCAATAGTCACATTTACAATACTGACTGTGGAAGAATGAACTCTGGGTGAGCTTATTCGCCTTCAGAATCAGCTTGACAACCCTTTCTCTGTTATGCTACCGCCTACCTTCTTAATGCCTAGGAAAGAGGCTTCCAGATGGTACCTCCTCCTGCCCCAAATGCCCAGAAGCAGCCATCTGATTTCAGACTGTTGAGGAAAGGCAGACAAGGTAACAAGAGTCCAGCTTTGTTTTCTTCCCATGTTAAGAGTCCATTCAAAAGCATATAGCTTTGAATAATCTGTCTCCTAATGTGAAACCTGGCTTCCTTCAGAAGGTTTTGAACAGAAGTGCCTTAGACACCATCCAGCATGGTGGATTGTCATGGACTGTGGGAGGTGTAGTAATCTATGCCAACTAGCATTATCTGCCCATTGCTTATGGGAGAGAGAAAGTGGGAAATCAGAAACATGCGCATTGCATAACCAGTTCCAGGATTCTTCTATTTAGTTTCCCACTCTCTGGCTTCCACACTCTCCAGCTGACTGAACATATATGGGACTCTTTCACATTACATAATTACAGCACTATGATTCCATTTTTAACTGCCATAGCAATATCCGGTGGAATCCTGGGATTCGTAGTCTGGTGGGGCACTAACTCTCACTGCCTGATAATTCTAAATACCTTTCCCTAAACTGCAAATCCTAGGATTCCAGAAGACAGAAGCACGTCAGTTAAATTGGAATGACAGCACTATAACTGTGCCTTTTCCCTCCTATTGAGTTAGGCCATAAGCTCAGTACTTTCTGCATTCACTTGCAGGGCTGAGCTAGGTGTGACCAACATTTTCCTCCTTGGTTAGAAGAAGTTTTTTAAAAGGTTTTACCTCTGCTTACCATTGAGGGAAGAGAATATTTCACCTTCTTCCTAGCAACACTTAGGATCTACAACTGCCCATACTTTCCTCTAATACTCTTCAGAAGGACCATAATGCTCCTTTGATTTAATTGTTCAATTGTTTAAAATCCTACCTGTCACATTATTTCTTACTGTTTAAAATTTTAAAATTGTACTAAATTGTATTAAATGGATTTTTTCTGTATGTTGCCTTGAGATTTTGTTATATTTAAATAAGCAAACGTACAAACTAGCAAGACCACAAAGATACTTCATGTTGCCTTTGCAGATAATGAAATAAGTTATTATTGTTATTATTATTGTTTTGTTATTGATGCTTTTCTACTGTAGTGATTGATTTTCTGTTTGCTGCTTTATTTATTATTTTTTTCTATTTTGCTTTGCTGTGAATGACGTTGAACATATTCATGGAAAAACAAAACGTAAATATACTGATGGGTGGATTGAAATGATGGGAGGGATGGAGATTTAGATTGGGGAGGGAGGTTTAACTCTTATCCCTATTTTTCGAGCTTAAATTGTGCATGTCACCTATTAGCCACATAAGGCAGAAAAGACATGAACAATATGGAGGCATGAAGGCAGGGACACCACAATTTCTGTTATTGTAGATGTTACCTCACAGAAAGGAAATCACCTAGCAGGGATGCAATTCTTTGCTAATTTTGTTCTCAAAGGAAGCAACAAGTAATTTGAGCAATTTTCTTCCTGCTGCAAGAATATCTTTGAAAATTGCAAAGTTTTTGAAGACTATTTGCAAATTGGGACTTATTCTGTGCAAAATTCACATGTAGTACTTTTGTGCAGAAAACAGCATTTTCTACTCAGGATAAAACATTTTCTGTGCAGGAAATTATATCTCTGTTCAGAAATATTGTTTTCTACGTAAGAAATGCTGTACAGTTGTCCCTCTGTATCCACGGATTTGGTATCCATGGATTTAAGTATTCACAGCTTTAAAATATTCTTTAAAAAGTAATAATCCAAAAAAGCAAGCCTTGATTTTGCAATCTAATATAAGGGACACCATTTTGCTATGCCATTGCACATAATGGGACTTGATTATTCATGGATTTTGGTATCACTGGGGGTCTTGGAACCAAACACCAGCAAATATGAAGGGACAACTGTACTTGGGGCGTTATTCTTTGCAAGCATCATATGTTTTGTTTTTGCAAAGAAAACAATTCTGCACAGGAAATGCTGTTTCTGGCACAGAAAGTGCTATTTAAGCACAAAAAAATTACATGCGAATTTTGTGCAGAATAAGACCCAAACTGTGAAGATTGTCTTCAGCCAAGTATTCTTCTCAACAGGGTTTCTAAAACTTGCAGAAAACAGTTTTTTTAAAACCAGATTTTCAAATATTCTTTCTGTCCCCATCACTTACAGGCTATTGGTCCCAAATTCCCCAAAAGATAACAAGGAGAATATAACTTGGTTGATTCTAATTGGTGAGGAGCTCATTCTAGATATTTTCTTCAGAGCAACAGGCAAATTCTTTCAGCAGTTTTCATTTTGTTCAAGCATTACATGGACAGCCTGGAAACTTCCTTCATTTGGCCCTGCCTGGTGTCATACTTCAGCTTTCAAATGTTTACCTGATGCAGTGCAGTTAATCCATCTTCATTGCACAGGTCTGGACTGAAGTTGTTGTTCAATAAATAACAGACTGCAAGAGACAAGAGAGGAAGGATTACTTTCAGTAAACATTATCATTAATTTCACCCAGAGATAGCAAGTAATCATTTTGATTATTAGTAAGTATGTGCTATAGAAGGGAGGAAGAAGATTTATGGTGATAGCTGAGTGAGGTTTAGACTGATTATATATTTTAATAACCAAAAACTGGAAGTTACTTTAACTTTTTAATCTTTTTCTCTTTTACTTGTCTTTCTTTTCTTTTCTTTTCTTCTCTTCTCTTCTCTCTCTCTCCCCCCGCCACCTCCCATTATTTACTGTTATTGTTCTGTTTTAGGTAGCTTGGAAAATTTTAAATTTCACCCTTAGATAGAACAAAGACCCTGTCACAAAGAGGACCTTTGTGAGTAAAAGAATTAACCAAATCAACTAAATTTGTTTTATTCAGGCCAGTATTATTTTTATTTTATTTATTTAATTTATATGCCACATTTCTTCCAGAATGGGAGTCCTGTAGACAGTATAAAAACATGGGAGATCCAAGAAATTTCACCTAACATATGTCTAGCTGTTTGATCAAGAATGATCAAATGTACTACTTTCCATCCTACCCCACCCTCCAAACTGGTATAGTTGTACTGTTATGGCACATTCTTGTTCAGGCAATACATTTCCCATTTCTGCCCCTGACTGATAGCTAGATGCTTCTATCTGCTTCCTTTTTACCTAGCAGGGACTGAAAAGAAACTGATTCTCAGTAATTGTGTGTAGGAATGCAAAAGATGTTGAGCATCACATGACAGTGGGGGCCAGTGGTTGGCATGTAAGGGGTTTGGTGAATTCACTTTGGGTTTTATTTCAGATTTTAAAGGAGCTATTCAAGATGCAGAATCCAATTTCCCAAATAGGTTCAGCACCTATTGAGCAGCACAGTGGAACAGCCTTTTCCAAGCTGATGCTTAACTAGATGTGTTGGATTACAGCTCCCATCATCCCCAGCCAGCATGGATGTATTGTAGTCTAACACATCTGAAGAACATTAGACTTTTTTAAAAAATGAAACTCGCCATGGTTTTGAAGCCACCAACCATGACTGCTGCATAGTGCTTGTGCTAAACACCCTGTAGATATTCTACAGCTTAAAGTCACTTCTGCAGGTAAGTAAACCTGCAAATGATCCATTAAAAAAACCCAACAAGGATGGTTAGCTATATGATCATGGCCTGAAACAGATCAAAGTGAGGAGCTAGGGTGAGTAACCACTGTGTAGTTCTTTCACATCAGTATTTAAAGTGGTGATCCTTCTCTGACAGAGGTTCAGGCTCAGAGGATACTTTCATAGAAGAAACAGTAAGCAACATAATGTTGGAACAAAACCACAGGAAAGATCTCCTGCTATTCTTCACCATAGTAGTATGTTAATTGCCTGGCTGCAGTTAATCGATACCTACTGGGGAAGAGAGAGGATGGGGACTGTATTGAGGAGATTTAGTCCTTTCTCACCTAACGGTAGCTGGTGGGAATCCACCCTGAATTTTGCTCTGAACTTGAAAGGAACTATCCAAAGTACTGAATCCCTCCCCCCCACACAAGCAGTTTCAGCACTTTGGATAATGCATTTAAAGTTCAGACTAAAATCTAGCAAAAACTGAAATGGAAGCCAGCATGCCACACTGTTTGCACCAAACAATAGTCCCATGGAAAACCACCCTCCAAAAGCTATTTGCCCCAGGACACAAAATGCCATGTGTGACAATAGGAGCTTCCTTTATGGAATCAATATCCAATTCAAGGCTAATTTCCATTGTGGCTATTGTAGGGATGATTAACCCTCCCATGTACATAGACATAGTCCCAGTCCATAGCAAACTTCTCCACAGTGACTGTTTCAGTTTTAGAAACAAACAACATTAACAATTAACAAGCAACAAGCAACAAACAACCTTTACCCAATCTGAAGCTAACCGGATTTGTTGGACAGCTGATCCCATCATCCCCAACCAGCATGGCTGTTTTGTGGCACAGTATATCTGGAGAGGTTTAAGAAGGCCATCCAGATAATTTTCCTTTTCACGCAAAAAATGATCCTCACTCATTTTGTGATTGTCACTCCAATTTTACATGGAGTAAACTACTCACCTAAGCATTGTCACCTCCCCACTCTGAAGAAGTGAACAAAGTTCAATTCAGAGTATAGCCTTCTTATTTTAAGAGCCATTAGAGGACAGATTTCTATTTGAAAATATGTTCTATTTAAAGGTAAAGGACCATGGGACGGAAAAGCAGGAGCCTTGAACTTGCCCATCCACTGCTGATATGGACAGCAGCCTAAGCAGGCACACAACTGACAGTCTTTCCTCTAAGGTAAGATGAAGTGCATTTCTATTTAAATTACAGTATTATTTTCTAAATGGGCATCTGGATGTTTGCGCACACACCCCTGTGTCCTCTTTTGGAGGACGAATACATAAATTGCCACCCTAATTACTTGGAAGTAAATTCCACTCAACATACTGAGCTTACGTCTCAATAAAAAATTGGGCTGTGTCATGAATCAGCTCTCTGGAGTTTGTGTTTGATTCCTAAAGTTTTGTCAGGGAAAATATGGCTTCTAACATTTTGCTCACCCCACCACAATGTTCCTGAGCTAATGAAAGCATAAGACAAGAGAATCATCATTATTACTTCCTTTCCTTTCCAAGACCTTAAAGGGATAGTGATACTTATTAAGAGCCAGGATTATGCTTACAGAATAGAGAGAGGAAAATACATTATGGAGAAATGCACACTACAAAATAAAAAGCATTAGAGGGACTAGACTAATACTCATAAATTATACAGGTTGTGAACACAAGAGTGAATAACACAAGCTAGTTCCAAGAAATTACTGGAGGAAGGGTGATTCCAGCAAGCTAATTCTCTGGACTTTATCAGACACAACAAATACGTCATCGTAATGATGCCTAATGAACACGAAAGGGCGCCGATACCAGACCATGTCATGCTTTTGTGATTTTGTGTGGTCAATAGGGCATTCTTTTTTATTGTCGGGCCAAGCAGTCAATAGATTGGCCATGGCATTTTTTTGCCGTAACTGCGAGTGTGTGAAAATGTGCTCTGTTTTGCTGGCTTGATTCCAGTGTCAATGGGCGATCCCCACCAGAACACATCTGGGTGGGAACACGAAAACTAGCCATGGGATACTCTTTTTATGAACCTCCCCATGTTGCAGGCAAGTTTTTAAGTGTGTTTCAGTGCTTATGTGTTCATTTTGTTTTTTAATTTAGTTGTGTTTTTTTTAACGTGCTGACATCTTCTCGTGAGAACCGCCAAGATCACGTATGCCCATCAATGCAGAAGTAAGAGGCTGCTTTTTCATGCAATCATAATATGTTTGATATAAAGGGTTCTTTTGCTGGCACAAAAATGGTGTAAAATATGGTGGCAAAAGAACGTTTTTAGAGGCTTGTCTGATAAAGTCCTCTGTCAGCTCTTCTTTCAAAGTTACAAGCCGACACATAAAAGGCTGGCCTAAAGAAATAAAAGCCACAGATATCAACTGTTTTATCTATACTCCATATCTAAAGTCAACCAATATAAACAATTGTCATCTTGTGGGGCACAGAGTTGCAGGACCAGTCCTACCTTTTTAGGCAAGTGAGGTTGCCATATCAGGCAGCAAATGTCAAGTGGCATGAAAAGGGCAGCAAATTTGTGATCACTTAATTAATCATAATCTGTTTTTTTTTTATTTCCCCCACCCCCTGCTGGACAGAGGGAGAAGCAATGCTGAGGCTTTTCTGCCTCAGGTGTCAAAATAAATGGTTCTTCTTAGGACACCAGGCACTTTGACTGTGGGGGAGTGGGGCAGAGGGCACCATTTGCTGTTCTGTCTCAGGCATCAAAATATCTTGGGCTAGCCCTGAGAAGTGATTGTTTTTTGTTAGGCACAATGATTTGTCAAGATCATAGTTTTGTTACCTATAAAAGAAGAAAAGGTAACTTTTAAAAAATCAGAAAGTAGGATCCCACCATCTCAGTGCACGTTAACTAATTCACAAAACCAATAGAAATCTCTCTCTCTCTCTCTCTCTCTCTCTCTCTCTCTCACACACACACACACACACACACTGTATCCACAGGGATATGTTCCCAGACTTACACAAAACTGCATGTAATAGCAAACTGCCATAGAATACCATAGAATTGCACTGGAGGACCTAGAAAATGCCTAGAGAGGATGCCAGATGCCACCTCTGGTACAATGAAGGACCTCCCAATGCCCAGAGAGACTACCTCCAGTGCAACTCTATGGTCCTCCAGATGCCTAGAGTGACCTTTCCCCCCTGAACATGGGTAAGTGGGGGGTGACTTGTATATACCTGGCCAAGGACTGAGGTCTGTAAGAGGGACCCTCCTCTGTGTTCCACCAGTAGGGCACAATATGGAGTGGGAAGACATAGGAGAGGCCTTCACAGCTGTTGCATCCCAACAGCTGCTCTCCTCTTAGAGGTCCAACTGATGCCTATGCTGATTTCTTTCTATTGTGAAGTCAAGGTCTTGGGCTTTTATTAAAGCCTTTGGACTTTAGTTTGAAATGTAAATGGTTTTAAATCACTGTAGCCTTTTAAGCTGTTTTAACTTGTAGTCATATTTAATATGTTTTATCCTGTTTAAACTATTTTATTGCCTCAATCTGGAATTGTTTTAAATTGTTTCCTGCTTTATCTGTATACCATACTGAAATCCCATGATAAAGGCCTGCATATATATATATATGCAAATAGAATTAAATAAAATCTACCACTAAGATGTCAAACACCCTTCTGGACTTGTCCATAACATTCTTTTGCTGTTATGACTTGGGAATGCTGAAAATGAGGGATTGGTTTACACCAGCATTTCTCAACTGGGGAGACACCGCTAGGGGTTCTGCAAGAAAAAGTAATAAATAACCCAAAGAGAAGTGTTATCTTGGGAGGGTGAGAAGTGTGTCGGTGTGTGAATGAGCACACCTCCTGCATGCAGCTAAAGGGGAGAGGGCAAGGAATGTAAACTCTGTATTATTGACTCTTTGGGTCAGAGTCAGTGATGTTGCTGCTTCAAGCATCAGATTACAATAACCTGAACTCTCCCTAGAAGCTGAGACGGTCTTACTTTGGAGAGTGATATTTATATTTATATTATAATTTATATTTATATTATAAATACTTCTCTGCCAGTACGCTCTTTCAAGCCTATTACTTTCAAGTATCAAATATGTATTGCTAGCAATGTGGAATATAATAAGCATCTATATTTTTCACTGTTTCTGTAATTTAAAAAAACGAGCGGTAGGTATAATTTTACATAGGGGTTCCCCAAGACCTGAAAATTATTTCAAGGGTTCCTCCAAGATTAAAAGGTTGAGAAAGGCTGGTCTACACATTTGCAACAAAAAGAGATGAGAAAGTCATCTAAATATTCCCCCAACTCTACACAGAATTCTTATTCATGAGCCTTAATTGCAAGATGGAAGCACATGAGTTTTAGATTTTTAAGTTTCTCTAATTTGACAAAGCGCCATCCTAACAGAACAAATGTCTCATCCTCCAAAAAAATAGCGAGTGGGGAAAAATTAATTCAATTGTATGTCTGCATGTTTTTTTCCCTGTAGGCAAGCACATGTTCATGCAGAAATGGCTATGGGATTCATTTTTGCTTGATGCTGCATACTAGAAAAAAATATTGAAATGAACAGTTATATTTTCATCTTTCTTCTATTGCCTGGATAGGCTAGATTTGCATAAAAAGTGTTAGAAACACTCATGGTTTTGCCTGTTCTTAACAGTTCTGTAAACACCGCTGCTGAATGTAAAAAGAGAAGCATCCTGAACTGATTTGCTCATTAGACAAACGTTAAAGTCAGATGTGACAAATTACAACATTTCTTGTTAAATAGCTTATTGCAGCACTGTCATGACAAGTTCCTCATACTTTCTGCATTTCATTTTCTAAATAAGACAAGCCTTCCATGTACGTTAACTTATCATACTACAAGTGAGTCTCAGGACTGATGTATATCATCTCCCTCAACTGTGGTAGTTCATGGTGGCATGGGGAAAAAAAAACAGCTTCTCTTCATAGTGACAAGTCAAATTTCCTATTCCTCACAGGGAGAAGGGAGGGAGCTAGCACTGCTTGGGCACTTCATACCCTACATTTAAAAGATTTAGTTTTTATTCTATTTCTTCTGCATGATCACTGGGCATATCAACCTTAGCATTTGATTCATGATTTGTAATTGTATCCCATTCCTTTATTTATTTAAAATATTTATTCTACAAAGTGGGATTCAAAATGGTTAAGAGCTCTTGAATTAAACACAATAAAACCAGCCCTTCAAGACAAATTACCATTATGGTTAATTCAGAGGAGAAACAAAAGAAAAAGAAAAAAAGTGTGGGGGGGGGAACCATCTATCAGAAAAACAACTATGCCATATACAATACATGCACCACAAATAAATTCAGCCAAATGTCTGAGTGGCCAAATCCCTTGGTTTTAGGTTCTTCTTCATCTGTCATCTTGAAACACATCTATTTCATATGAATTGTAAGATAATGGCAATTAGAGCCACCCCAAGATATTTTGCTCCACATGTAGAAGCTGACTGGACTGACAGTTGCATCTTACTTGAACATTGATGATAAGCTAGCATCCTCTACCAGACTTGATGCAGCAGGGAAACAGATCACTAGCACTGTCCTCCTGCCTCTGCCCCTGGAGCCAGTTATCTCACACTGCCTATTGGTAGGACTGGCCCTGCTAGCATTTGGAAGCAAAAGGAGTTAAGCCCCTATAGTCTTGTCAACACTGCTTTGGCTTCTATCAATGTGGGCCTGACCAATGTAGACCATGTGGGAAGGAGAGAAGAGGATATCATGCTATAAGCTGTCTGTCACCTGACATTCCCCAATGTCCACTGCTTTTATTGCCAAAAAGGACAAAAAGCAAGTACAGTTGTCCCTTCATATTCGCTAGGGTTTAGTTCCAAGACCCCCTGTGGATACCAAAATCTGTGAATATTCAAGTCCCATTATATGCAATGGCATAGCAAAATGGTGTTCCTTATATAAGATGGCAAAATCAAGGTTTGTTTTTTGGATTATTATTTTTTAAAGAATATTTTCAAGCCGTGAATACTTAAATCCATGGATACCAAATCTGTGGATACAGAGGACAACTGTAGTTAAACATTCTGGGGCTTCTTCAAAACATCATTGCACTATCTACATATAGCTAAGTGTGAAGAAAAGGGAGCCCTGGTGGCGCAGTGGTTAAATGCCAGTACTGCAAGCCACAAAGTTATGAGTTTGATCCCAAAGGGTTCCAAGGTTAACTCTTCTGTAGGTCGGTAAAATGAGTACCCAGCTTGTTGGGGTCAATTAGCTAAAAAAAATAAAATTGTAAACCGCTTAGGGAGTGCTTTGGCATTGATAAGCTGTATATAAATATAAATGCTATTGCTATTGCTAAGAAAAGATTCATACCTCCTGGACCTGTCCCAACATTTCCATTCCAGCTGTGTCCACTCCTTTGACTTCTGTGCATTCAACCAAGGGCTTGTCTATACAGTGAAAATATTCCTCATAGAATTTGAGGAGAATACCTTTTGTCCCAATGGGATCCCACATAATTTCACTGTTTTCAGAAGGAGGGGGGCAAAACTCTAAATACTCTATGAGAAAAGCCTTCACGGCTTTCCTCATATATTTTTGAAACTCAGAAGGAATGTGCATTTCTGTACAGTGGGACAACCAATTCATTTTGCTATGCTTTCCCGATAAGAGCAGAAGTGGAAAGCTGACTGGTCAGATGTGCGCAGGGGGTGGAGACTGCCGGCAAGGCAGCACCTGCAACCACCATGTTGGATTTTCGCCATACAGATTGTGCGCTGAGGTGACAAAACAGCCTCCCCCCTTTTTTTTCTGTATATTTAAGCAGAAGATAGTACGTCTGCACCTTGGATTTGCTTCTTTTAAAAAATACTGTTTGGCGACAGCAACTGGTGACAATAAAAACACGAAATTCACTCACGCCTGCCATCTTGATTTGCAGGCATGCCTGTTTGAACAACAAATGTGTATGGCTTCACATGCCTGCAATCTTGAAAACAACAACCATGGAGACAAATGAAAGCTGCTGCGAATTGGCGTTACTGCACATCAATCCACATTTTATTGCCTCATGTAGACAAGCCCAAAGTCTGGGGCAGAAGGTGGCTGCATTTTCACAAGGTCTTCCATGTGATCATGACAAAGCCCTGAATGCTTGAAGGTCAACAAGGCAGGATCATCTAGGGTAGTGATGCTGTGGTCAGGTCCTGGAGGGTTGGTTTTAGACTCCCTTCCCATGTTATCTTTCTGTATGGAGGTGCTGCCTCTAGGGGCTGCCTTACACAATACTTTTCTTGTGCCAACAGGGATCCTAGTGTTTCCTCAGGACACACTAAAGCAGCAGATGAACCTAAGGCTGCAGATACACTCAGATTACAGTTACAGAATAGCTTTGGTCTATGATAGCTAGGGGATTATGGGAATTTTAGTCTTAAAAAGTGATGTTGCCAATGGTTTGATTTCAGCCATAATTAGAAGCCAGGAAAAAGATGGAAAATGCAGAAACACTTTTGCATTTTGTGAGATTTACTTAGATGTTCTCTCTCTCTCTCTCTCTCTCTCTGGCATCAGATTTGGAGACAAACAGTGAAACACACTCATATTTGTCTCAACTCACTTTAATTTTATTTTTGTTTTTGTATTTTTGTTTTTATTACACTATTTGGCTGCTGGAGTTTTCTGGAACTAAAAACATAAAGTACAGTTACAGCACTAAAAACAGCACATAAAAACAAAGATAAAACCAGCGCAAGGTGTAAAAACAATGCAGCACATGAAACTAAAGTAAAATGAGCAGCAAAATAAAATAGTGCAGCAATCTAAAAGCACTAAAAACAGTTCTCAAAATGCCTTGGGTGGCTTAAAACATCTTTAATGTGTACCTACACAAAGGTAATGTACTCTTCTTTCAGGGGATGCTTCAAATATTTATTATTCTTACAACATATAGCATGATAGCCTTATACTTTTTATCATGCCTCTCTGCTCTTCTCCCTCCCTCTTCCATCTCCCAAAATAAAAATTTACATGGTCAGGAAGACTGAGCTTGACCAGTAGCAAATGCAATCCACACAGTCCTCACAACATCCAATTAATATAGTTTGTACAACCCAGCCAGAAAATCCAAATGTATATGCTTCTTTTGCTGGCTAACCATGCCTTTCTACTCTTCTAATAGGAAATGACTGACAGATGCATCACTCACCAGCAGCTCTGGCTTTCTCTTGTTTACTCTGGATGCGATTTCCATTAGGACACTTAATTCAATCTGCCTTGTTTAAAAGCCATTCTGCACTAATAACATGGAACTATAATCATGTTGTCCCTGCTTCCAAAGAGGCCATGTTGCCTTGTGGAGATTAAATCTTGCCAGGTCCTTTTCTACTCCTTGTATTTTCTAATAGAATAAAAATGAATAGTGCCAGTTCTGTATGTTTTTTCCCCTCCACCACATGCTGTTGCAGCCCAGGCTATGTTCTGTGGCCATGAGCACAAAAATAATTTCAAAATGTAAGAATCCTACTGCATCAGACCATAGATTCAGTTAGTCCGGCATCCCTTTTCCATGAGAGTTTTATTTGTAAAGTCTACAAACAGATCATGAAGGAAACAGAATCTCTGGTTCTTTGCTCCCAGTGTCTTTTTTCAGAGGAAGACAGCCTATGAGCATGGAGGTTCCATTTAACTATCACAGATAGGTAGGTCTAAGCCCTTTAGAAAGTAATCTAAGCTAGTGACCATTCCCACATCAAGCTGAAGTGAATTCCTTATTAGCTAGGATTTGCGTCAGGGTTGTAGTCCCCAAGAACTTCCCTACTATACACCTGTCTATGCTGAGTGCACGAACCCGTTTTCTCAGCACAGCAGAGTTGGGATGGAATCACAGCACAGATGCAGATGACATGAAAGCTTCCATAGCCCTTCAAAATCTCTCTGCTGTGCCTTCTTTCCTGGACTTCCTACTAGGGAGGAAATTTTAAGGTTTATTGGGTGAGATATTTCAATCATGACAGGGGGAAAATAGCTTTGCTATTAGACAGAGAACTGTAAGATTTTATGACTTGGGAACCAGCGACGGGAATCACATGGCCCTTAACATATTGATGGACTTCAAATCCCGGCAGACCTAGCCAATATAGTAAGCAATGAAATGCTGGGAGTTCAAACAAACAACATCTAGAGGGCTACATGGTTCCCATCCCTAGAGAAACTAAAGTGGTTTGACCCTTAGAAAACATACCTATGGGCAGCCATTTTGGCTATGCAGCAGAATACAAAAAAAATCCAAAATCCACACAGCAGCACTACTTTTATTGGGCCAAATCCAAAGGATAAAATATACTATGCAAGCTTTTGAAGTTTTTTCATCAGCCAAAGATGTTTAAAATCATACAGGAGAAAAAAGTGACAATGTTATGAGTCACAGGCCTACATTCTGTCTGAGATGTTACTCTGTTGTCAGTTCTAATAAAAACACTAAAACAGTTTAAAACCCAAGACATGATGAAGCAGATAAAAGCATAACACACCCCTTTAAAAGACCCTTCTCCCACAGTTAAGAGCAAAAGGCCTGCCTAAATAAAAAGGCCTTTGCCTGCAGGTAGAGAACAGACAGGGGACCAACTGAGTGTCCTGGGAGGGAGGGGGGATTCCACAATAAGCAATTTTCATAAAAACACTAAATTAATACAATTGTTAGAAACCCAAAACATCATGAAGCAGATAAAAGCATAACACATCACTGCAAAAGACCCTTTTCCCATGGTTAAGTTTGGAGTTGGCCCAATAAAGGCATCACTGCTTTGTGGATTTTGACCCTTAGAAAATCTTTCCCAAATATAGCTTGTAAGCTATCCCTCTATGAGCCTGCCCAACTTTTAAGATCTTTGGGGGAAGGCTTTCTCTCCATTCTACCACAATCACAGGTGCATTTGGTGAGAACATATGAAAGGGCCTTCTTGGTAGCGGCTCCCAAATTGTGGAATCCACATCCTGTGGGAGGCTCAGCTGGACCCCCCCCCCATTTGCTCTCTTTCTGCCTGCAGGCAAAAGTCTTTTTACTGGGGTTTTGAAAATGTTATAATTTAGTGCTTTTGATAGAATTGTTTATTTATTTGTTTTAAACTTTTGTATTAAATAGGTTTTTGATGTTTTGATTTGTAGGATCCCACATCAGGAGAAAAACAGGATATAGACTGAACAGGTAACTACTGTATTTTGGATGCTGTTTGGGTCACCTGGAATCCATCTGATATTTTATCACAACACACAAACATTAACTCCCAGTTATAAAATGAAGGAGGCTCTGTAAATTTTCGGAGCCAGTTTCCAAATGATGGATGCTGCTGGGAGTGGGGCAAGTATAGGTGGATTGTATTCTTGTGGCCTTGGGAATGATAGTGAGAAATGACAGGGGTTTTGTTTTTTGTAGCTCCTCAGTACAACCAGCCAGGAGTTTGAAACATTCCTCTAACACAGAATTAGAAATACAACAAAGGGATATCAAATGTACAAAGAACAGCAAAATGTATTCCAGGCAGGTTATTCTTCCTTACAGGAAATTGTGGATACTGTAAGTTGCATGAAGAAGCAGAAGATTCTTGGCACTATCTGTCTCTTTTGGAGAAGCCAAGATAGTTACACCAAAAATGCATTTGTAATAATGATGATCAAAGGCTTAACTCTACTAGAAGTGCTAGTTCAAAGGGAACACCTAGACTAGAGCTATGGAACCATGATCTGCATATTGAATCCTGATGGGGGAGTATGTAGCCATCAACCCCATTGCCACTGCAATCTGCAGACTCATTGGCCCACAATAATAATAATAATAATAATAATAATAATAATATCCCCCCCTCTACAAAACGCAATCGGGGCAGCTTACAACATTTAAAATATACAGTCAAGACCCTCCATTCCACCCACCTGCTAAAATACAATTAGATAATTAAAAAAAAATTAAAACATACTTTAAAAATACTAAAAATAAACAATAAACAGTGGCTGTAGTGGGATCAGGCTTAATTAGTTTTTTCTTTCTGATGGCCGGCTATCTATTCAGGAAAGGCCCACTGGAAGAGATCTATCTTAAGAGCTTTTAAAAAGCTATTTAGGGTAATATGATGGATCTCATGGAATACTCTAGTGTCACTCCAAACCCTCCACAACATATGTGTGATTGATACCTGAGGAGCTCCCATTTCTAAATGAAATTAAAGCTTATCTAGTGACGGTTCAAAAAGCAGAAGTAAACAACTTATATGAACAAGACTTGGCGTTATTTTTTTATTCTCCAGAGTTGTTCAGACAAACACAACACCCTGTGTATGTGTTTGTTGTGTTTTGAAGCAAATGGTTTACCATTTCATCCAAAATATGGTTTGTGTAAGTCACAGCTTACCTGCAAATCAGTATCAAACCATGGTTTCTGATCTTGGTTTGTGGGCAAGTTATATGCAAACCATATCTTGCTGGTTTTAAATAAAATATGGAAAGTATGGTTAGCTCCAAGTCAGGAACAGCAACTGCAATTCTGTCCATGAGAGAAGGAGGGGCAGCAAAGCTCAATGTTATTTGTCCTTGTAACAACTCGTCTTCAGGAACAACTGCATCAACTTCACCCCCCCCCAAAAAAACAAACCAAAAAACAATTAGAACAATTCTGCATACAATTTGCAAAGCGTAATTTGGGAATGACGTTAACAAGTAGCATGCAAAAACACTTCTATTACCAACTGGAAATTTTAATGTTAAATTTGACCTTTTCATTTTCCTTATGGAACTGTATAAAGGTTAGTGTACCATGATACAGAGCGATAATTTTTTTCTGGTACAACCTAGTTATTCCTCTTATCTCTGACAGCGTCCACTCACTCTTGAAAGCTGGCACTTCCCAAATAGATGTTTCTGGAGATGGCTTGTTTATCACAGACTCCATGATATATATCCAGTTTTTCCTGCTCAGCTAAAAATCCAGACACTGTAGCAAAAGATTCCTCAATACCCCCAGCTCAAAGCCAGCAGAGGCTCTTTCACGTCAATAACACATGGCTCTTCTTGTCTGTTATGCCTAATACACAATATGATATAACTGTGCAAGGCTTTGGGCCTCCATAGCACCATCTGTTTCTTGCTGAGGCCATGTGGAAGAGGAAATTTCATGCAGCTAAGATAAACCCCTAGACTGTTGCTTCATTCCACAAAATCTCTCTCAGCATTTCATTTTCACAAAGAGCACTAAACAAAAGCCTCTTTGCTTTTAGATTACTGCTTTGTCCTGAGAGGTTAGTACTCACCCTTGTTGACCTTTCATTTACATTTAAGACCTTCATATGTGTGGAGGCTTTAGCTTGGCCAAACTGGGTCACAAACACTCAGAACGTATGAATAAGGTTGGTGACAGCCGGAACCGAGAGGCTTTGCCTATAACAATTCAGTGAGGTGACTTACCACTCTCAAAGCTGATGGGTAAGCATGTTCAAGATACCCTCCTACCAAAACTTTGAAATGTCATGTTTGGACCCTAACTCCCAGAATCCCCAGGATCTAGACTGAAGGCCATTTTCCTGACACCTTTTCTTGCCTCTTCAGATCCTTTTTATCTTTTTAATACCCCTTCCTTCCTTCCTTCCTTCCTTCCTTCCTTCCTTCCTTCCTTCCTTCCTTTTCTTTCTATCTCTCTGGTACTTCCTTCTCTCTCTCTCTCTTTCTGATACCCACCTCCTTCTGAGATACCTTTTATCTTCTCCAAGGACTTTATCTGATGCAACAAAAACTGCATCATAAGGATACAACAATAACACAAAAGATCAAAATTATCAGATGGCATCGTTCAGTCATTCCAGCTGCATCATGGAAGCGTGAATGAGGCATCACTTTTTATCGACAGCTTAGCCTGTCAATAAAAAATTGATGACTCGTCCACGCCAGTGGTATGCAGCAGGAACAGCTGAACGACAAGAACCTCTGATAATTTTGCCCTCTGTGTTATTGTTGTTTCCTAAATGACATAGATTTTTTTTTTATCGGTATTTACCTCGTCTGATAAAATCCCAACATTCTCTCTCTCCTCCCTCCTTCTCCTTCCCTTTTAACACCCATTTGCTTCCTTATCTTCCTCCCTTCTAGTCTAGCATGCTGCCAGGTGAGCCTTCATGTGACTCTTTCCTGAAGCCTTGCAATGATCCCTTGCAGGAGGTTTTTTAAATTAGGCCAAGTCTCACATGAAATTAGGCTGCCTTATCAGTTTTTTCTTCATATGAAGACTTATATAATTGATTGAAATTGTATGATTAATCAACTATAATTTATTTTATCAGATGTCAACCCTAATTATTTTATATAATTGCCATGGATCACACACTTCTAAAGAGATTAGAAGGCTAAAATAAAGTGGTCAAAAAGAAGCACACACATTGTCTTTAGTGCATTTATAGGGCACCACAATAATCTAACATTTGAAGAACCAGCAATGAATTTGCCCTGTTGAACCTTAGCAACCTCTTCTCCTTACAGCCTGCTTTAAAAATTCTTCAGCGTCCTTTGAAAGTTCTTTGTTACCCTGCTGTTAAAGGCTGCCCACACAAAAAACTATTTTCTAGACCAACCCCTCCTCCCAATGCTAAAAGTCACACAGTCAATCTGCAATCTACTCCACTATTATTAAGTAAAATATATGCTCATACCTCCTGTGTTAGGCTTTTGTGTTTGCAGTTTTCTGTCTCTTAAAAAGGTCCCTTTTATAAGTCAACCAAAAAACCACATACAAACAACGGAAACTGACTCATTGGTTCTGTGCAGAAAGAACAATGAGACTGATTGCAGATCAAGTCATATCAAAGTCTACAAATGAAATAAACTATGGGCTTCTCCACACCTTGTACTGTGTGGATCTATGGCATTTGGTATCAATTAATTGGTGAACATCGGGGGACAAAAGTTTCTTGTAACTGCACACAATGTTCTCCTAGTCCCAGCTAATGACTGGCAACATTAATGTAGTTACTGAGAACGAAAGTATATATCCCCCCAACTCAGTCTCTATCTCAATTTGATAACCATTTTAATTGTCATGGCTCTGTCCTCTGGAATCTTGGCATTTGTAGTTTGGTGAGGAATTAAGCAAAGAGAGCTCTAGTGCTGTACTGTAGTTCATGGAAGTAGAGAGAATTCTAAGTAACTTCCCAAACTACAAATCCCAGATTCCACAGGGTAGAGCCATGACAGATAAAGTGGTATCAAACTGCTATAACTACATTGCATTGATATCCTCCTAGTGTAGAATAAGGGATAAGTCATTTTCCAGGGTTCCCTCCAAAGGAGGCTGTCCTCTTTGGTTCGTCCCTCTCCCATGTGGAGTGCAGGTATATGGTCCTCCTCAAGTGTTCACTTAAACTGAGAAACATAATATGTGCTAGTGCAATGTTCCAGTGTATAGTATCTACCCAGGCTTTGTTTCCTTTGTAGGAAGATCACTAGAGGATTGTGGTATTTTGTAACCTCTGTCTTGTAACATTTGTTTATTTACGAACATGAAGCTTGAACATACGTGAAGGCAAACAGCTGAAGTTCACAGCATATGAGAGAGAGAGCTCTTGGGGCCCAAATGAGTTATGGAGCACTATTCTAGTCTGAGGAGTAAGCTTCGTATTACTGCTCTCCAGTGTGTATACTTTTGTTCTTGTCTGTTTAATAACTTCATAGAATCATAGAATTGGAAGAGACCTCAAGGGCCATCCAGTCCAACCCCCTGCCATGCAGGAATACACAATCAAATCATTCCCGACAGATGGCCATCCAGCCTCTGTTTAAAAACCTCCAAAGAAGGAGACTCCACCACACTACCAAGCAGTGTATTCCACTTCCAAACAGCTCTTACTGTCAGGAAGTTCTTCCTAATGTTTAGGTGGAATCTCTTTTCCTGTAGCTTGAGTTCGTTGCTCCATGTCCTAGTCTCTGGAGCAGCAGAAAACAAGCCTGTTCCATCCTCAGTATGACATTCCTTCAAATATTTAAACATGGCTATCATGTCCCCTCTCAGCCTTCTCTTCTCCAGACTAAACATGCCCAGCTCCCTAAGCCGCTCCTCATAGGGCATGGCTTCCAGACCATCCCACCATCCTGGTTGGCCTTCTCTGGACACTTTCCAGCTTCTCAATATCCTTCCTGAACTGTGGTGCCCAGAACTGGATACAGTACTCTAGGTGAGGTCTGACCAAAGCAGAATAGAGTGGTACTATTACTCCCCTTGATCTAGACACTGTAGTCCTATTAATGCAGCCTAGAATCGCATTGGCTTTTTTAGCTGCTGCATCACACTGCTGACTCATGTTCAGCTTGTGGTCCACTAAGACTCCTAGATCCTTTTTGCATGTACTGCCGTCAAGCCAGGTGTCACCCATCCTATATCTATGCATTTCATTTTTACTGCCCAAGTGTAGTATCCTACATTTCTCCCTGTTGAAATTCATTTTGTTAGCACTGGCCCAGCTTTCTAATCTGTTAAGATCATTTTGGATTCTGATCCTGTCCTCCAGGGTATTAGCTACCCCTCCTAATTTGGTGTCATCTGCAAACTTGATAAGCATACCCTCTATTCCCTCATCCAAGTCATTGATAAAGATGTTGTATAGCACTGGGCCCAGGACTGAATCCTGTGGCACCCCACTGGTCACTTCTCCCCAGGATGAAGAGGAGCCATTGGTGACTACCCTTTGGGTTCAGTCAGTCAACTAATTACAAATCCACCTAACAGTTGAATTGTCTAGCCCGCATGTTACTAACTTTTTTTGCAATATCATCATGGGGGACCTTGTCAAAAGACTTACTGAAATCAAGATACACTACATCCACTGTATTCCCTTCCTGTTTTGAAATTGTGAGCAAATTCACAATTTGTGAGTATGGTTTACTAGGATCACTCAGCCTAGACATACTACTGCCAAAGTTCAAAGATCCCTTGCAGCTTTGTGTATAGTCAGACCATGAATGCATTCACACATGTGTCTTGAGAGCAAACCTGGTAACACAAATGCACTTCCTGTGGGTACATTTACTGGTCCCATGTATATGTGCCTGTGTATTAAATAAATGTACCCATGGGGAAAGAGCAATCTCTGATCTCTCAGAATAATACGTAGCATGGCCCTTTGTTTTTCTTGTCTTAATAGGTTAAAAAAAGAGAGCTGTATTTTAATAGATTCCTTCCAGAGATAATACAATTCAAGCCACTTCCATTTAAATGCTTTTCTTTCATACATATTTTTGCAGCTATATTTTAAAATGCTTAATTTTAATCTTTGATGTGGCACCAAAATTTTATCTCTGCCTGAGGGCAAGTTCTCTTTGAAACTATAATAAACTGTATACTCATGGAATTGCAAAGCAAAGAATTATTTCCAAGACGATCCCCCCAGCACTTGCTTTATCTAGCAGCTGAGCTGTGAAACTATATATTCTGATGAGCCTGAAAAGCTCTTTATCTCAGTGGTACAGTCAAGCCCATTTCAACAAATGTTTCTTCAAAAAGTGCTCTTGCACTGGACCAAAACCTATTTGGGAAGAGAACGTAAACATTTAAATTAACTCTAGGTTCCATAAGCCTGCTGAACAAATCTCAGAGTCCCAGAAACTGGAAGGAAAAATACACAGAGAACTGAAGTTAACCAAAACTAGGAAGCTTAATAGGATACTTTGATCACTATTAACCTCATACTGGAAATGTAGATAGCATTTCCAGAGGATTTCACTCAAGGAAACTATTCATAAGCTTTAATGATACAGGTCGAACCCCATAACCACGGATTCAGTATCCATGGTTTCACTTACCCACATAAAAAAAAATGTTCTGTCTAAGCATTTCTCGGTACTCCAATGCAATTCTATGGTCAACCTCTGGTGTTTGTCTCATTGAAATTATCCATGGTTTCAGGTATCCACGGTGTGTGTGTGTGTGTATGTGTGTCTTGGACCACTGGATATGGGGGTCAACCTGTATATTGACTGATTTGATTTTTTGTGGCAATTGGTTGAGGTTGGTCACATACCCTCTATAATGTACATTTTTGTTATGGAAAAAGCCCCAAGTGCACCCAGATCCTACACACATACATCACTAGCCCTGCTATTTGTGCTGACACACACCTGAGCTCTCATCACCTTTAGAGTAATGATAAAACTAAGCACAAGCTCCTTTCATTCCATGGTTAGTGAATACATGGGACTGAGACTGGGAATTGAAACAGCAAGCACCACCTATGACCTCCATGACAAGATTCCACACATGCAAGTGTAGGCAAATAGAGATCCCTCTGTATAACTAGAAATCCTAATCTTTCAACATTCCTGACTACATGGATGCAATCTGGTGTAAATGCCTGAGTCCTTACTCAGAAGAGTCCTTGGTTTGAAATCAGCATCCAGAGGTCAGGGGTAGGTATGATGCCCATGGTTTCACTCTGCCCTCACCCAACAGCCATGGACCTGACCTTTCCCATCTGATGTATGGCCT
The DNA here is from genome assembly GCA_030847615.1 of Gambelia wislizenii. Classification (NCBI taxonomy): domain Eukaryota; kingdom Metazoa; phylum Chordata; class Lepidosauria; order Squamata; family Crotaphytidae; genus Gambelia; species Gambelia wislizenii. Next base: position 42,657,197 of record JAUMIR010000004.1, read on the forward strand.
TCACAGCCTCTCTGACTTCCCAAAGCTTTTAAGCCTTCCTCCCCCAACTATTTTTTTAAAGGATGAAAGCAATGCCCTCAAATAGTAAATCACCCCTCCTGGATGAGTAGTTTACTTCTAAACACTTACTTGTCCTGCTGAAAATTGGCTGAAAGCCCAGAAGTTAAAATAGGAAGCAGACTTCTGATTACTTCTGGATGCTGGTTTTGGCAAATTTTTCACTCACAATGGCCCAGTATGGCCCACCATGATTGTGTAAGAGAAAAACATTGTTCCCCACACCCACCACAGTTGCCTGCCTCTAGTTTAGTTGCTGACACAAGTTGTACTGAGCAAGTCTGAGCCAAAATGTCCCTCTTTAGAAGTCAGAGGAGTCATGGGGATAGTTAAGCCAGTTTTTACCCCATGGAAAATGAATTTCAAAAAGGGAGTTATATTATCATGGTTACCTTTCAGTCCTACCCAAAAGTGTCATTTCCCCCACAAAAAAACACTGTGAATGAAGCTATGTAATGACATGGTATTGCATTTAAACTGAAACAAAATGGTGACTACTAGCCACCTAGAGAAACTGGAAACATCTAGGAAGTGTAACATTGTCATTGACGTTAATACTACAAAGTAGGTGACTGAGGCAATCGAACCTAGATTTTTCTCTCTCTCATACACACCCCTTTTGTACTTCTAGCAACTTGGATCTTTTGGCCTTGCCTGAGTCTTCACTGAGCATTCTATCACATTTAAAACACAATTCAAATTAAAACTTCATATAAACTCCTGCAAGTAGAAGTGCTTTAAAATGCTATCTGTAAAGAAAAACAGCTGGAAAAAATATGAATGAAATATTGATGTGTGATTTTCAGGAAACATTCATGTACTGAAACTAAGCATTCCTACTTATAGCATATTCTTGTGCTTCCCACCTGAATTTTCTATTTTAATCCACAGCTTTCCCTAGGTACCTATCCCTACCACCAGAAACCATTGCTGATAAGGGAACCAGACCATGTGAAAGAGTCCCTTTCATACCATCAAATGCTCAGGTGCACCAGTGGCTGCAATCCACGTACATGCTGAGGCAGGGCTCATATGCTACTCACATCTATTTAGATAGGACCTCTCCCAATCAATGTCATAAGGCCCTCTTCCACTTAGCAAATAGTAGTCTAGTGTCAGCACTATTTAGCTCCTTTAAAACAGGAATGGGCAGCTATCAGGGGACTGGGCACCTCATTGCCCCCTGGGGGCCTGAGGGACATCCCCACATAAATCATAAACCCCAAATGCCTCTCAGTACCCCTAGGGCCTATTAGCCTCAGGGAACTGCTTTTCCCCCCAACGGAACATAGCCAGGAAGTCAATGTATGGGTCACTTCTTGTTGGAAAAAGTCTTGTCTCCACTCTAAAAGGGTCCAAGGAGGCAAAACATGCTAAAATTTCTTCCTGCATCTCCAGGGGTCATTTGGGGAAAACAAAAATGTCCCTGGGGGGTCTAATTTAGCCTACGTGTGGCATTTTCCCCACCCCAGTGGGAGTGTCTTTGCAATCCCTTCACTGACATAATAGTCAGAAGCTACTAAAAAACAAGTAGACTCCTAAAACAGTCAGTGCAACTGTTAATTCTGTGTCAAGGAAAGCAACTGAACGCCAATGCTTGACCACATCTCACAGTTCCCTCCTTGTGTTTCCAAATGCAAACTGAAATGGTTTCTAGTAGTTTCTTTGTATCCTCCTCAAATGCTGGTGAATGTCATAATCCCAAATCAGAGTTATATGCTAGTCAAATTCTGGTGAGTATGATAGTCCCAAGCCAATAAGCACCACCTACCTTTTTTTCCCCGGGAAAAACCTGTAGTAATTGGCTTCATACAAATGAAACCAACCAAGACTATCATTGGCTACCAGACATAACTGCTAGATGATCTCTTAATAGTCAAAGGCTACCTCCATGTCTTGTGTGTAGGCTTTCAGGGACATCTAAACAATCACTAAGGGAAACAGGATGTCAGACTTGTTAGGCTTTTTGTATTTTGAATTTCAGCATCCTTTTTATTATTTTCTTAATTACAAATTATTTCAGAGTTGAAGTGGCTGAAATATAGGCAGCTATAAAGGTTCCATCTAAGAAACACAAAACCTAGTAATTTTGTTTATTTTAAAATGGAAATGCATATTCAGAAAAATCACTGCAACAGGCTTAAGCAAGGAAAATTGCTTGCTTGCCAGCCAGCATAGCATGATCCAGTCAAATCAAGTATTTGCTGGTAGTTACCTAAGCTGCAACTATTACTTGGATTGACAGACAAAAGCAAAAATACAGACTGTTCCCAACACTAACAAAATCACCTATAATTTTCTAACCAACACTCATGTTCTCCAGACTTTATTTTTAAAGGTCACAGACCTTCTGGGTTTATTACTTTCCTCTGTTTTGTAACTAAACAAAAGACTACATGAAGTATAAGCAGCCCAATACTCTGATATATTGAAAAAATTTCATAGAGCGTTAAGTAAAAATCAGGTAGAACTCCAGATGTTGTTGGACTGCAAGTCCCAGCTGCCCTAACCAGCCAAAGGTGAGGAATGATGGGAGTTGCAGCCCAAGAACACCCAAAGGACCACATGATTCTCATCTCTGTCATAAAAGAAATCAGAATCACTTCAAAGATACTGCTATGTATGAAGTTTAATTCATCTAAGTGTCTGGACAACTCAAAACTTACTGTACAGCTGACTGCAACTTCAAGCAAAATAAAACAGAATATGATTTTTTAAAAATTCCTTTAATAGTCAAATCTGCAACAATGCCAGGATTGAAAGTGCATCATGGAGCACTGACCCTTTGACAGATAAGCTTTTGAATTTCAGCACCCTTTTTTAGTGAGGCCACACAAACCTTTTCCATGCTATCAATGGAGCTTCTTTATCTATAACTATGGAAAGGAAGATGGAATTCTTTTGTCGATAAGCCATAAACTTGAACCTGCATCCACTCAGTTCTATAACTGATTGCTACTTAACGTGGGGGTCCATGGACCAGTGCCAGTCCCTGGAGAGTTTCCAAGAAAGAAAGAAAGAAAGAAAGAAAGAAAGAAAGAAAGAAAGAAAGAAAGAAAGAATTGTAGCCAATGGGCACAAATATGGTACCAGTCCCTGGTATGTTAGGAAATAAAACTGCTAATCTGTCACATCAGATAGTTTTTAAAAGGACTGCTATAAATGATCAAGCTTTCTAGCTGACTGAACATTTCCCTTTTTTTTTAAATTCCTACTGGCTTTCATGAGACCTCCTCACCTGAACAGCACAAGTAACATCTGAAACAGCATGTAGGCCTGTGACTCCAACATTGTCACTTTTCTTTTTTTCTTTTTTAAACATCTTTTGCCTGATGAAGAAGCCAGTAGAACTTCAAAAGCTTGCATCATGTGTTTTGTATTTCTATTTTGTATTTTGTTTTGTTGCATGGCCAACACGGCTACAATTGAATTTGTTTCCTAGATTCACATAACAGGTTGCTCTTCTGTCATGCCTTCTAGCCTAATAGCTGATCTGGACCTAAATCCTACTGTTAGTACTGACTAGAGCAGACCCATTTAATAAATAGGATTTATCTAGGTGGAGACTCACCATTCAACAATTGATTGAATAAGTCTACTCTGCCTGGGACTAATCAATAGGATGCCACATGTACCATCAGATGTATTTCCATGTAATTTTCAGAATAATTGCTGAAATAATTTTAAAAAATTACACAAGACTTCAAATTTCCTTATTTCTGCTGCTGAATATCTGAACTGTAATACAAACCCAGAAGCCCTTGGATGAATACATGCACATTCTGTTGTTTGTGTATGTGCCTTCAAGTCATCTGTTGTCGTATGGCAACACCATGAATTTCACAGGGTTTTTTTTAGGCAAGGGAGACTCAGAGGTGGTTTTGCCAGTTCCTGCCTCTGAAATATAGCTTAGAGCACATGGTATCCATTGGTGATCTCCCATCCAAGCACTAACCAAATATTACTCTGTTTAGCTTCCAAGATCAGATGGGACCTGGTACCTTTAGGGTATGTAGGCCATACATTCTGTTACATGTGAATAATTGCACCAATGGGGCAGTTCTGTAATGTTCACACACTGTAAGTGCAATGCGTGAAACTCCCCACGAGGGCTTTTAATTCAGATTATTTGCCTAAATAGCCTAAAAAAGCACCAGGTCATTTCCATATCACCACCACCACCAGAGTCTTCTCTAAACTGCTCTCAGGGCTACTAGTCAGAGCCCTAGCATCTCACCTTTAACCCTTCCCACAGCACTTCAATTTCTCCCTTTCAGTATAAAGATCTCCCTGCCACTGATGCTTAATGTTATGGGCTTGAGCAGGCCAGTTTGTGTGTGATGGTGGGGGAGGAAAGCACAAGCAGCAGAAATTGATAAGTTCCTCACTACTGCTCCCTCCTGGGGAAGCTACTTGAGCTCTTCACCTAAAGAAGATGAAGGTGAAGGCTTTTGTTACATGCTCTTGCATCAAATGTTTATTTCGGTTCTGGGAAGCATAACTAATCTTCTGTGTTGAAGAGCATGAAAATAATTTTAAATGCATGCATTGCTATCAGGAATAACACAGAAAATACTAAACAATTCTACAGGAGAAGAGATTCAAATTTGGTGCATAGTTTCAGGAACGTTCTAAAAAAATTAAAATTCAGATTTAGTGAATCAACTACTTAATACACTGTTCTATTTTCTTTCAGTCTATATAAAATCTAGGTTCAGTGATCCACACCATACAGATACTCCCCTTAGGTCTGATGATCAAAGGAAAGAGAAGGAGTGGGGGAGGGGGGACCCATACTGATCATAATTAGTAAAGCAACCAAAGAATTCCCATCTCACTGTCTGCAACATGATCACCTATGCAGCCTGACACCATGTTCACGGTCTGACTGTGCTTACAACAGCTGCTGCACAGCTCCCTGGAGAGCAGGAAGAACAGCCTTTCAAAAATTGAACAGCAAGGACACAAGCTATCAATTAGAGCATTTTCACACATCAGACTTAAACTGGGTTGGAATGCAATGCATGCTTCCTTCAAAATGTACATTTAGGTTTTGTTTTGTTTTGAACTGGCTTTCAGCCTCACTGAGAAACTGCCTGAGAGGGCCTCACAAGATTCTTCTTCATAAATCCTGTAGGATAGTGTATCCTATCATAAACAAGACCTTCAACATATACTCTTTTGAAAGGCCTATCCCATCTTACATGATCAAGGGGAATAGTATTATTTTTCAGCATTGCAAAGGGAACAGAGACATGTTAGTTCAGGGCCAAGTTATATGAGTCGCTAGAAATATGAAATCAGATCTACCGGTTGTCTCAAAAACAAACAACAGTTGCTGGTATGTGTAGGTGTGTTATGTATAGAGAACTGGACTGAGGATACATATATCAGTGAGGGACAAGATTAATTCTTTCCCCCATGCCAGTTTCCCAATCAAAAGGACTTCAGGGGGGAAAAAACAAAAACAAAAAACAACCAACCCAGGTATGGTAAAGGGACTACCACTAGAAAAAGTTCAAGAAGGGTTCTAGAGTCCCTAAAGCGCTAAGCAGTATACAGTTGCCCCTCCACATTCGCGAACTTAGCATTCGCAGTTTTGAATATTTGCGGGTTTTTGGAGGGCCCCCTGCCCTCCCAAAAGCAGCAACATGGGGCCTCTGGAGGCCCCGTTAAGGCCTTGGGCGGGAGGGGGGAGGGCCAGGGAGGCCTCCACGGGGCCCGTGGAGACACTCTGGAGGCCCCATGTAGGCCTTGGGAGGGAGGGCCGGGGAGGCGATCATGGGGCCTCCGGAGACGCTCCAGAAGCCCCATGAAGGCCTTGGGCGGGAGGGCTGGGGAGGCCTCCCGGGGGCCCCCAGAGATGCTCCAGAGGCCCCATGAAGGCCTTGGGTGGGAGGGGGAGGGCCGGGGAGGCCTCCACAGGGCCCCCAGAGATGCTCCGGAGGCCCCATGAAGGCCTTGGGAGGGAGGGGGAGGCGGGGAAAGCGACTATGGGGCCTCCAGAGGTCCCGTGGTCGCTTTGGCGGGGGGAGGGGGAGGGCAGTTGTTATTCGTGGATTTTTCGCATTCGCGGGGGTCTGGGGAACCTAACCCCCGCAAATGTGAAGGGATGACTATAATTGCTATTAATTATTGGTTTCTATTAGGGTGACAACACAGAGCTCCCACTCACCCCTGGAGACTTACCAGGGATTGAATAAATTCTCAGAACATGAACTGTAAGTACCCTGAAGTGTTTGCTGCTGCTGCTGCTGTTGTGTGACTTCAAGTCATTTCTGACTTATTGCAGCCCTAAGGCAAACCTATCACAGGGTTTTCCTGGCAGAATTTGTTGGTGAGGGGGGGGGTCCCTTGCCATCCTCTGAGGCTGAAAGAGTGTGACTTGCCCAAGGTTACCCAGTAGTTTTTCATGGCCAAGCAGGGATTGCAACCCTGGTCTCTCAGTGTCCTAGTCCAACACTCAAACCAGTACAGCATGCTGGCCCATACCCTGAAGTTGTAAGTGTTGTTAATGCAGGACAGAAAGGAAAAGAGAATGACAATAAATTCTATACAATCTAGGTGTTGGAACTGAATTCATGACAAAATGCAAAAAATTAAAATTAAAAAATAAACCCCAAAACAAAACAAAACAAAAGAGACCCCTTTGGAAATCACCTCTGAGAATTAAAGAAAAACAACAACAAACCACCATTTCAAGGTGACTGAACAGGTAGATTTATATTAGTATTTAGCATGAGGGATATTTAATTAGATTTTTCTATTTCATGGTTACTGGTACTTTTTTGTGTATTATCACCAGATTAAGACTAAAGCAAATCTAGATTAAAATCCTCCCTCATCCATGACTTTCATCCGATCCTAAAAGTCAGGATATAGATGTAATAAACCTGTTGCTCTGTTTATTTTACAAAGTTTGAATATATTTAATTTTTATTATGTACTACAGGTTGAGTATCGCTTATCCAAAATGCTTGGGACCAGAAGTATTTTGGATTTTATTTATTTATTTATTTATTTATTTATTAAAAAAAATATATATATATTTGCCAGCCACCTGTTTCTGCCTTGTGAATGAATGGGTAGGAGCTCTGCAACTCTAAGGTGGGCTCCCTGGAGATCACCTGTACAGTAATTAGGTCCCTTATATAAAATAAAATGTGTAGTATTTGAGGGCTGGAAAGAGACATGAGAGATACAAGGCTGCAGCGGCTGGAAAAAAATATGAGGATCTGTGAAATTGCAGGAGGCATGGATATTTCTCCATTTCTCTGCAGCCTCACATCTCTGGCATCTCTATCCAGCCCACAAATACTACACCATTTTATTTTATATAAGAGACCTGACTACTGCACAGAATATCTCCAGCCACCCTGCAGCAGCAGCAGTGCAACTGCTCATGAGTTCATGTCATGGATTTGAAAGGCACCTGTAATGCCTATCATCATCATCATTTATTTATTTATATAGTGCCATCGATACACATTCTTCTTTTAGAATGCTCAAAGCAGCTTTCATAAGGCTTCTACTGCCTTTCCACCCAGGCACTGCTATAATTCCACAATGCCTAAACATCATATGCTACTAAATCAAATACTGTTACCTGGACCAAGCTTTCAGGAGAAGGCACATAAGCAGGGGGTTTCTTTTGTTATTGTTCTGACAAGCATACATTTCCAAACCAGGTCCCATGGATTTGGAGTGCCACAGACCTAAAAATGTCCCAGTAGGGTGAGTATTGTTAAACTCACAAACAGTAACCTTTACAATAGTAGCAATGTTTGGACATAACATTAGATTGTTATTTACCACAATGAAAAGAAGCCTCAGGCTCAAGCACTCCACTTTCTTCTTCAGATGTGTATAATGAATTTGGAAGCTTTTATTTCCAGTTTCCCTTAGTCAGAGTTTATCATGTCATCCAAATACTAAACTATGGTTAGTATTAACTACAGTGGGTTCATTTTAATGAGCCAGCTGTTGAAGATATTGGATTGCTCAGAATAATCAAGATTAATTTACTGGTTCAAATAACACAAGAGGCTGCAGTTAATCTAAACTGAATACAAAAGCTTCTGAACTCATGTCTGTACCAGAAAGGAAGGAAGGACCACATGGGTATGACTGCGGCTTGAACATGTCATGCTAATCTATGGTTTAGTATATTGTTGTACTGCAACTCCCAGTATCTCTTACCATCATCTCTGCTAGCTAGCACAGCTGGGGCTTGTAGTCCAACAACAACATGACTACCACTCTGTTTTACTGAAACTGAAACATGGCCAGAATATAAAACAACAATGATAATATGATGCCCTGCTAATTTACTCAAAAGTTAAATCCATCTTTGTTTATTGAGATTTACATCAAAATAAATATGAAAAGAATTGCAAAATTTATTTATTTATGTTTAATTTATTTATTTAGGTTTTTATACCCCACTCTTCAGCCACAAAGGCTCTCAGAGCAGCTTACAAATTGTTAAGCAATAGCACTTTACACATCTATACCACATTAAGAGGTTTCCAATGTGTGTTAGCTAATTGCCCCCACAAACTGGGTACTCATTTTACCGACCTATGAAAGGATGGAAGGGTGAGTGAACCTTGGAGCTCTTGGGATCGAACTTGCAATGTGGTGGCTGTATAGTGGCATTTAACCACAGCACCATCAGGGATTTCATAAAATGAACACATTTTGTAGAATCACAGAATCATGGAGTTGGAAGGGGTCTCATGGGCCATCAAGTCCAACCCCCTGCTCAATATAAAATCTCCAGTTAAAGCATCTCCAGCAGGTAGCCGTCCAGCCACTTTCTGAAGATGTTCACAGAAGGAGACCCTACCACCTCTCTAGGCAATTGGTTTCATTGCTGAACTGCTCTGACTGTCAAGTAGTTCCTTCTAATATTCAATCAAAAGCTATCCTCCTGTAACTTCAAACCATTAGACCTGGTCTTACCTCTGGGGCAATAAAGAACAGGCCTCCACCTTTGTCTCTGTGATAGCCCTTGAAATATCTAAGGAATGTGATCACTTCACCTTTCAATCTTCTATTCACCAAGCCAGACATGCCTAGCTCCTTCAACCTTTCCTCATATGTTTTGTTGTCCATACCTCTTATCATCCTTGTTGCCCTTCTCTGAACCTGCTCCAAATGGTCTATATCCTTCTTAAAATGAGGAACCCAGAACTGAATGCAGTAGTCCAGATGAGGCCTGACTAGCACAATAACATTTCTGTTATTCGACTAATTTGTTTTGCTCCAAATGCCCAGTTGTTAGAAAGTGTGGAGCCCACTGCATTTAATTTAGCAACTGCATTGTATTCATTAACCTCCTGTTAGCTTGTCAAGATTAATAACACAGGGAAGATGATTTAATCCCATGTATTTTGTGGTTGTTAGTAAGTCAGCACCAGTTCTTCATGACAGAAGAGAGCAAACTGACATTTCAAAAGTTGTCAGAGAAAAGGACAAAGATACAACACACCCCCAGCTGGCTATTAGGATATTACCTAATCCCGCAGTGCAGTGTTTTGTCTTCAAAAATTATACCATAAACCAAACTGTTTTAGAAGCCAAAGTTGATTTCAGTAAGTTCATTAAAGTTAATTAATGCTTAAGTGGCTGCCTATACTGCTGCACAGAAGAGAGAGATAATTACATGCTATGGACGTAGATCACGCTAATGTTCCAGGAGATCCATGAGTCACTTCTAATTACAAAGAAAGAGTTCAGATTTATGAGGTGAAGTTGGCAGGGGTTTTGGTGTCCCCCCCACTCTGCCAAGGACCAGGTTATTATCATTTAGAGAAAGCCAATATGTTCGATTCAGCTGTCCTCTACCACAATTTCACTGTTGAGAGCCAATGTGGACTAAGCCCTTGGATCTTATTGAGCTGAGGGTCTATTTTTAATGTTGACAAAAGACATATGAATGGCTAATTGAAGTATGTCAAAGTGACATCGGAAGGACTTAATAATGGGACATGGCAATACCTCACTTACTTACAGGGCCGGTTTAAGGAATTTTGGGGCCCCCTGCAATGCTTTACTTTGAGGCCCCCATATGTTTATCTCAGATCAATGTAACCTAACCTATTCACCGTACAGGATGTTCAGATTATAGTAGGACCCCCGTATCGATGGATTCATCCACGGAACACAAAACAGCACACCTACCATAGAGTCTTCCTAGAAAATGTGTCTTCCCTAGCCCTTTTCTAGGCCCTCCAAGGCAACTCTATGGTATTTTAAACCAAAAGTCCCATTATTTTAATGGCGTTCACTATTATTCATGGTTTTCAGAATCCACGCCCCCCCCGAACCAATCCCCAGTGGATAAGAGGGGCCTACTATATTATATAATTTGCCACCAATAATTTAGTTTAAAAACTATATTATAGGCACTAACATAATATTTTTTGTTTATTAGCAATTAATGTAATTGTGTAGATTTCCTCAAAGAAAATAAAGAGTAGACTACAAGCTAAACATGAGTTAGCAGTGTGATGCAGCAGCAAAAAAATGCCAATGCGATTCTAGGCTGCATTAATAGGAGTAGTGTCTAGATCAAGGTAAGTAATAGTATCACTCCATTCTGCTTTGGTCAGACCTCGCCTGGAATACCGTTTCCAATTCTGGGCACAAAAAAGATACTGAGAAGGATGGTGCGAGGTCTGGAAGCCATTACGCCCTATGAGGAATGGCTTAGGGAGCTGGGTATGCTTAGCCTGGAGAAGAGAAGGTTGAGAGGTGACGTGATAGCCATGTTTAAATATTTGAAGGGATGTCATATTGAGGAAGGAGCAAGCTTGTCTTCTGCTGCTCCAGAGACTAGGACATGGAGTCATGGGTTCAAACCACAGGAAAAGAGATTCCACCTGAATATTGGGAAGAACCTCCTGACAGTAAGAGCTGTTTGGAAGTGGAATACACTGCCTTGGAGTGTGGTGGAGTCTCCTTCTTTGGGTTTTTTTAAACATAGGTTGGATGGCTGAAGAAGACCAAGGGGGAAAGGGAGGGGAGAGGAACCAAGACATGTTAAAAGCAGCTGGAAAGATGGGCTGGAGGGGATCTATGTGCAAGGAAGGAAAGGGAAGAAAGAAAGGAAGAAAGGAAGAAAGAAAGAAAGAAAGAAAGAAAGAAAGAAAGAAGCCCTTTCTGAGGGAGACAACCCTCAAATTCCCTCTCTCTCTCACACACACACACTCACCCTCTCCGACGTGCCTCTCCCTCCAGCTTCTGCCATGGAGGGCTGCTGTTTCTTTCTCTTTCTCTTTAGTTTTGGAGAGGCTGATTTGTTTGTTTTTTTAAAAAAGCCAGCAGGAGGTTTTTGGAGGAGGAGGGTAAGAGGGGGCTCCTCCCTGCTGTCTCCTGGCTGTCTCCTTCGTCAGATTAAGGAGGCCAACACGGGGGCCCCTCTTGACCTCGGGGCCCCCTCTTGACCCCCCTGCCAATGCTGCTTTGGCAGACAGGTTAAACCGGCCCTGCTTACTTACTATGTAATGTTGAAGAAAATAGCTACACATCTCTGTTGCTGGCATTACTCCTATCCTTGATTCCACATTGGAAAGGGTGCATATGGATCATGACATGGGGAGAAGCTGACTGAAGGTTTGTAAGTGCTCTCTCCCTATTTTCTACAAACTTGTTAACTGAATCCTCCTCCTCCTCCTTGTAGAGAGTAACCTAAATTTAATCTCCCACTTTTCAGATACAGACATGGTCAAGTTGCTCAGTTCCCCTATTCTAAGCCATCTCAGATGTTGCTGGGCTATAGTTCCAACAAGCAGAGCAAAATGTAAGACGTAGTAATAGATGTCTGGCACAATTTATAGAAAATATATAACACTGGTTTTAAAGGAATTGCAAAGGGTGTCAATGCACTACAGGTTGGAATTCAAGATGTTGATGATGACATTTAAACCCCTAAATGGCTTGGGTTCTCAATATTGAAAATGTGCATCTCTCTATATATGCTTGTCTAAGGACAAAAATCTGCTAGAAAGGCCCTTCTTCATGGCCCACTAGCAGGGACAATATACTGTATGAGGACATGGGAGTTGGTCTTCCTCCCTGTGGCACCTTGGTTATGAAATGCCCTCCCCCGGAGGCTCAACTGGCACTGACACTGCTGTCATTCCAGCACCAGCTTATTAAAACTATTTGGGTCTAATTTGTATATATACAGGGTTTTAAGACAGTTTTAAAAATTTAAATTATTTATTTTTAATTACATTGTTTAAAAATAATTCAATCATTTAGGGTGTTTTTAGACTGTTTAAATTATTTTTACAGTACAACTCCCATGTCCGCAGGGGTATACGTTCTTGGACTCACTGTGGAAATGCAAAACCATGGATAACAGTGAACCCTATTGAAATGAATGACTTCTGGACCAAGCATACCATACACTTGTGCTGGAGGACCTACAGATTCCTAGAGAAAATGCATCTCTAGGCATTTTCTAGGTCCTCCAGTGCAACTTTACGGTCAGCTTCTGGTCGAAGCATACCACAGAATCGTGCTAGAGGACCAAAAAATGCTTAGAGAGAAAATGTTTTTGGACGTTAGTAAGTGAAACTGGTCCCACAGATAAGAGGGTTGTACTGTATTGTTTTAAATTTTAAATTACTTAAACTAATTCTATTGTAAACCAGCCAAAGATCTCTTGTTTGATTAAACAAACAAACATCCAGCGTTCCTCACCATAGGATGCTGACTAGGACTGAGGGGAACTGAGGTCCAATAACATCTGGAAGGCTCTACCCCTGCCCAAAATGGTCTTAGATTGAGTAATCTCCAGGAATGTTCCTGCTTGAACACCTAGCCTGAAAGCTGAATTCTCCATTGTTTTATTTGAGGGCTGTCTGGCAAGCATGCAGGTTAGGGCTTTCTTGGTCACAGCTTCAGAATGCCCTCCCAACTGTGACTCTGTTGACTCTGTCCACTGTTTGGTCATGGTAAAAGCATATTGGAGAATACTAGTTTGGAATTTTTTTTGGATTGAGATGTGATCTCTGCATATTTTGAATTCTCTGCATAGCTGCTATCCCTATTGTTTTTCTTTAACTGATTTATGTTCTTTAAAAATGCCACTCAAAATGATGGTTTGTAAACCAGTGTTGGCCTGTGAGCTATTGACTGCCAGTTTATGGTGAGCTTTCCAGGAAAGGAAATAGCAGTTGTAGTCAATGGGCACAAAAATGGTGCTGGTCCTTAGCACACTGGGGAGAGAGAAAAAAAAACTTTGCTGGTCCTCCAGATCAGATAGCTTAAAAAGTACAATTATAAAGCTTTAAAATGAACTTTTAGCCAACTTTGTTGCTTTAAAAAAAAGCAAATCAAGGTATGGAGGTTAAATACTGACATCTGCTGATTTTCATAGACTGATAACATAAGATTAAAATGGAGTTTGGAAAAGTTACTTTTTCAGATCACCACCACCTTGACATCCTGGCCATGTAATTGAAAACAGTAACTTTTCCAAGCTCTGAATATTAACACATGGATGTAGGTGACATCATCAGGCTCTTAGCAAATTTTCCAAAGACATAACATATCACAATAGGCAAGTCTCAGCATTGCAAAACCTCGCAAAACATATTTCAAACTTTGGGGGCTGTTTGTAAGTTGCTACAGCAACCTTTTTGGCAAGTTGCTGTCATTAAATGGTTAGAGAGAAAAGGTTAAAGGTAAATGCTAAACCTGCATGGTGAAAAGCCACACAGACTGAAACCAAAACACACACACACAGCCACATGCATGCACACATCTACTCAGGCCCAAAGAGGAGAGATAAATATAGCAAAATGCCAAGGTAATGGTCACTGAACTCTAAAGCCATTATGTTAGCAGCTACTTTCTTGACATTAATTGCAAACCAAGGCAAAAAAGCATTTGCCCTTTAAGGGCAAAATCCACATCCTGCTGAGGTCAATGGGAGGCTGAGGCAATAGGGATGGAAAGTGGTATTAATACAACCAAACCCTCCCTTTCTTATATCCCATAAGGGCCAGGTCACAGGCTTAATAATTCTGTAAAAACCCAGAATAATCCTGGAACTCACTTCAGACTTGTGTACTCAGTGTATAAACACCCTGCAACTTGGATGAAAGAGTCAGAAATCTTTGGAAAGATTAGGGTCTCTAAACTTACTCTGCCTAACTCTTCATGTGTGGCAAAATGGGAACATATGACACCTGTGCACCGCACACATCTCCAGTAGCCCCCATCGTATGAAATCTATAATGCCCCTTTTCACTTATGCTATGTAATGATTAACCCTGAATTTCTGAAGCATATACAGAAAAGAAAGGTTCAGACAACACAGCTAAGCAGACACACCATTCAGTGTTACAGAACGGGCTCTATGTGAATATGTATCTGTGTGCTTAGCTCCTCCACAAACTGGGGGCCACCCTTGCATGGAGGAGCTCTGTTTGTGTGTGTCTCCCTCCTGTGGATTCCAAACACAACAATGGTGCATGCCATGTCTGTGGAGTGTATCAGCGATGAGAAGTGAGACTGGCTTGTGCATGACCATGTCACCTGCTCTCTTGTTACTTTACTGTATAGGCAATTTGACTGAATTCTCACAAAGATAAAAAGAAACAGGGAAAGACAAATACCACACTCACACATTAGAAAGCACACCATAAGGAGTGTCCCTGCTAATTTTATAACACATCAAGCACTTTTAAATGAGTAAGCATGTGACAAGAGCAGGGGTTGTTGTTGTTGTTTCATAGCAGGGCATCACTTCTGTGCAGTTGTGGAAGAGGTGGTGGCTGTATAAAGCAACAGTTATCTGTAGACAACAAGAGCAGATGCCTTAGTCCAAAAGACAAGATAGAACTGCAGGGTTTTACAGGGTTTTGGGACTATCACATGACCTACTCTGACCTATTGGTAAAAGAAGGCTTTGTTGTATGTCTCTGTAATGTTGCCTGGTCTGGGGGATGATACAAAGGCCAAGGCCACAAATTGCATGTCCAAGACCTAGTGCAAGCACCATTGGTCCTGACATCAACAGAAGTGACAGTTCCATGGGGGGGGGGGGAGAAAAAATGACAGGTGCAGGGGTAATGGCTACCTATCCAAGTTATCTCTCACTTTTTTTTCTTTTTTTTTTTGCTATCTTACACTTCTGACCAGAAGAGCAGCAAACTCCTTGACAAAAGAATCACAGTATACTAATAGCCGATCACTTTAAACGACAGCTCTTATATTAACCATTTCTGAGGTTGGCCTTATTACAGTGAATGAAAGCACTCACAGGCCACTTTGAGTTTTAGGGCTTGTCTTTACGAGCCCATTTAAAAAAAAAAAGAGGAATGCCTCACACTAATGACATTTTGCATCAGCTGCAACCCGTCCTAATGGTTTTTCTGCCCCCTTAAGCTTTGCATGCCCACTAGTAAACATGGCAGCCACAAGTGATTTACTTGCATTTACACTTACCTAAATTTGCCACCAACCTTTTTTTCCCCAAAATAATGTCCAAGGTGAAAATCAAATATGGTGGCAGCGGGTGCTTGCCTTGTTAGCAACCCCCGTCTCCTGAGCTCATCCGGCCAATCAGATTTGCGTTTCCTCTCATTTGGGCAAGTGAATCAAATCGACTCGCTTGTCCTAATGAGCAGGAATGTGACAACCCCCCCTTGCTGTTTTTAAAAAGAAACCGGAAAAGCCATGAAGGTGTTTCTGGCAAGGTTTTTGGCCTTTTTTGCACACATACCCCACTCCTTCACAATGTGGTGAAATCACATGGAATGCCATTAGGACAGGTAGGATTCTCCTCACATTCCATGAGAAGTTTTTGCACCATTTGGGCAACCACTTAGACCTTTTGCAGTGTCTCTTTGCCTCCTGCATTCAAGGTAGCACTGCCACGACCAAAATCAGAATAAGAACGACACCTGGGAGAACATTCCTCAGGTTTCAGTGAGAGCTAATAAGCCAGCTTGACACTGACCTGTCATGTTAAATGAGATTAGTGCTAAATTGATTTTAACTTCTCGCACAAAATAATCTACCTGAGTACAGAGATGACACTTGCCTTTTGCAAGAAAAATAGGATGCAATGAAAACTTGCTGACCTAGGTTTTTGCTTTTTCACTGGCTGAAAGAGAAAAATGAAAGCAATTTAAAGTCAAGAACAGATAACTGTTCACCTATTTCTAGGAGAGGTTTCTGGCTTTGCTCCTATTAACTTGTCTCTTGGTAATGAGTCAAAGTGTGTTGCCCCAAATGCATTCCTACCACTGCTGAAAGAGGAACACTTAAGAGCCTTTTTCAGGTTTGTTCACACTGATTATGCTTCAGTTTACTCTTAAATAAGGGCCAAGAACCTGGAGAACCATTATTAGAATTCCCATCTCCTTAAATTTCTCTAAAAACTAGTTATGGAATGGGGTTTGGGGATTCTATCAGGACAATGAGATTGGAAGACTGGGGTTAAATCGCACATTTTTTTTCTATTGGGATGAATGTAATTCAGGCCATCTTATATTATTTTTATGGAAATTTAGGAACAGGCATTCAAAGCAAGCGTCTCCAATATCTCATTTACTTTGGACAACAGCAGCATCTAACTACAGGTTGTGTCTCCCTTACCCAAAATGCTTGGGACCAGAAGTGGTTTGGATTTCAGATTTTTTTGGGGGGAGTATTTGCATATAACTAATGAGATATCTTGGTGATGGGACCCAAGTTTAAACATGAAATTCATGGATGTTTCATATACACATAGCTGGAAGGTAATTTTATAGAAAATATTTTTATAACTGTGTACATGAAATGAAATTTGTGTACACTGAACTATCAAAAAGCAAAGGTGTCACTAGCTCAGCCACTCATGTGGACAATTTTGGATTTTGGAGTATTTTGGATTTCCAGATAAGGGAAATTTACTATTTACTATTTACTTTACTATTTACTCTATTTACTATTGTGTTTGCTAACTGTTTTGTGGTACTGAGTATTAGACTTGGGATTTGGGAAATTCAGGTTCAAGTCCTCATTGAACCATGAAACTCACTAGGTGACTTTGGGCCACTCTCTCTCAGCCTAACCCACCTCATAGGGTTGTGAGAATAAATGGGGAGGAGGTAAGCCATGTATGCAGCCCAGAGCAATGTGGAGGAAAGGGAGGTTATAGATATAATTCACAAAATACAAAGAACCCATGGAACTATGCAGAATCATAAAACATAACTGCTTCACATAGATTAGCACAGCTACTTTTAGAACACCACAATGTAGACCCAGTACTCTGCTGCTGCAGGCAGCAGCTTGTCTAAGAACTTCTAACACGTTCAGAGGCAAGATTTAAATGTAGGGCTTTCTTGTTCACAACTTATTTTTCAAGCCACTACTCTACACTTTGCACTGTTAAAGGAATATTATAGGGGAGGAAAGAAACCAATATTTTTTTGTGGCTGTAATAATGATTACATCTAATAGAAGCAGCATATGAACACAAGCAACTAGCTTCTGTTGTAGTAAATGTCTTCCTAAATATCGTCCTTAAAACACACTGTTGGAATTTCCTGCTTTCAAGCAGTAGGCATTTCCTGTTCTGTTAAAAGCTTCATTTCACAGAAAGTTGACAGTTCCCATCTCCCATAGCTATAGTACCAGCATAGTGGTTAATCATTTTCCTTACATTTTTCCAGCAATCCACTACATGATGTAAGGACTAGAGTAACAATGGAATGTTTGGTGAGTGGGAGATGCAATTTCATTGGCCATCTTCCTGTGATGGATCAGTATAAAGGAGCAAACATCCATAAGGTATGCTTTTTATTCTATTTTGAACTTGCACAATCCCTCTGGAAGGATCTGTCTACATCATGCCTATGAAACTTGAAAGCAAACCACAATGTTCATGAAATCAGAGATCACAACAACTAAAAGAGATACAAATGTACTACCAACACAAATGTGTCCTTGCAATGTGTGATGTTCCTCAGTCCTGGAATGCACACGCAAATGCAGCTGGGAGTGAATGGCTCACTAGAGAGGAGAACAAGAGCAAATACAAGCATAGTCATAGACCCCAACTGTACAGCTGGCTGTAGTGTTCAAATAGGGTTAAAAGCTGAGTTTGGAAAGATTACTTTTTGTACCACAACTCCCAAAATGCAGCATGGGCAGCTTTTCCAAGCTTTAGTTAAATGTGTCATAATTCTAGCCACACTAGAGCTAGAAAAAACAGTGTTCAGATGAGAAATTAGTGGTATTGACCTGTAATTTGGTTTCATAAAATGACTAATCCTCCCAACTGTGTTCTTCCAAATCATTTAGTTGATTCTTCAGTGTGTTGACTTGAAGGTATACCACACTGAACTCAATGGGACTTACTTCTCATCAGATACACACATAAACACATATATAGCCAGACCCCCATATCTGCAGAACCAATATCTGCAGTTTCAGTTACCTGTGGGACACGAAAAGAGGAACACATACCATAGAATCTTCCTAGAAAATGCCTAAAGAAACTATTCCAGAACACGGCCTCACAGCCCAGAAAAAAACCAAGGAAAATCTTCTAGGTCCTTTAACACAACTCTATGGTATTTTAAACTGGAAATCTCATTACAGTATTTTAATAGGATTCACTGTTATCCATGGTTTCCGGTATCCATGGTAAGTCAAAGAATCAACTGCCCATGGATACGGGGGACCAACTGTACATACAGGATGTCCTAAAAATGTATACAGCTTTTAACTGCTAATAATAGCTACAGTGGTTATTTGAAGGCTAAGTAAATACATTTTATATTGAAGAATAAATGTTATAATAATGATTTAATCGGTTACAAATTCCATTTTAAATTACAATTTTATATAAGGTGTTCAAATTGTCATCCCTGTGCATCAATGCCCTGTTTGCATTGTCAAAGCACAAAGTTGCCAACCTCACTTAAAGTTTCTCTTGTAATTTCGTGACACTTCTCTACTATTGTAATTTTTAATCCTGTTAAGGCTGTATACATGGGGGGGGGGAGAATTACACTCCCCCCCCCAGAATTATAAGATATTAAGGATGTATACATTTATTTTTGGGTGTACACACACAGATCTGGTAGAGAGCAACCATGGGCTCAGCATTCATAGAATTGCAGAGTTGGAAGAGACCACGAGGGCCATCCAGTCCAAACCCCTGCCACGCAGGAAATCTTGATCAAAGCATCCCCGACAGATGGCCATCCAGCCTCTGTTTAAAGACCTCCAAGGAAGGAGACCCCACCACGCTCCGAGGGAGTGTGTTCCACTGCCGAACAGCTCTTACTGTCAAAAAGTTCCTCCTCATGTTGAGGTGGAATCTCTGTTCCTGGAGCTTGCACCCATTGCTCCGTGTTCCAGGCTCTGGAGCAGCAGAAAACAAGCCTGCTCCATCCTCAGCGTGACATCCCTTCAAATACTTAAACAGGGCTATCATATTGCCTCTTAACCGTCTTTTTTCCAGGCTAAACATACCCAGCTCCCTAAGTCTCTCCTTATAAGGCATCGTTTCCAGACCTTTCACCATTTTAGTTGCCCTTCTCTGGACACGCTCCAATTTGTCAACATCCTTTCTGAATTGTGGTGCCCAGAACTGGACACAGTATTCTAAGTGAGGTCTGACCAAGGCAGAATAGAGTGGCACTGTTACTTCCCTTGATCTAGACACTACACTTCTATTGATACAGCCCAAAATCGCATTGGCCTTTTTAGCTGCCGCATCACACTGTTGGCTCATGTTCAACTTGTGGTCTACTAGGACTCCTAGTTCCCTTTCGCACATAGTCTCATTCAGCCAGGTCTCTCCCATCCTATATTTATGCATTTCATTTTTCCGCCCTAAATGCAGTACTTTACATTTCTCCGTATTGAATTTCATTTTGTTAGCTTTGGCCCAGCTCTCCAGTCTATCCAGGTCATTCTGAATTTTGATCCTGTCCTCTAGGGTATTAGCTACTCCTCCCAATTTGGTGTCATCTGCAAATTTGATAAGTATGCCCCTAATTCCCTCATCCAAGTCATTGATAAAATGCATTCACGGACTTAACTAAATACACTGCAGCAGCTACCTCCATCCCCAAAGCTGGAGGCTGTTATGTGCAAGAAGCTTTTGGTCAGAGCACAAGGGCAAGAGAATGTGTGTCCTGTCCAAAAAGGGACTCTGGACACCTGGGTAGGGGTGTAAGGGTCTATACTATGTATCTTGGTATTTTTTTCCCTTCTTTTTCTTTAGTAATCTCTGTTATGTTATGTCATGTTACTATGTTATGTTAAGATTGTTTCTTTTCTTTCTTTTTATTTTCTAATGTTTGTGTATCAATTGTGTTATTCTACATTGTTTCTTAATGGTTTTCTTTTTGTACTTAACTAATAAAAATATTTGCAAAAAGGGACTTTGAGGCAGCAGCTGCAGTCCCTCAAACAGAGAGAGAGGGAGGGAGGGAGGGAGGGAGGATGGGACACCTTTTCATTGTTTTCATCTACTTTTCAATAAGGCACCTTGGAATGAGTCTTTTATGTTTTAAGTTAGAACAGCTGGAGAGGAACCAAAATGTACATTTTTGTAACTCCTTTTTTTAAGAACAGGACTGCACAGAATATCACATGCTGCCTGTCTTTAAGGGCTATTTATCACTGAATTTTACTAATGAAATGGCCTACAGGAGGCCATGATCCAAACATTCAGTCAAGCAGGGATGGGAATAATGTGGCTCACATATAGGAGATTTTCAGATGCGATTTTCGGCAGGATATACTGTATTGCAAAACAGCTCCGTTGCTGCTGCACGGCAGGGGAGCTGTTTCGGATGACGCTGTCCCTCTGCCGAAACCCTCCGTGTCACTTCCGTGACAGATTGGAGGAAACCGCGTTGTATTTCACTTACAATTGTTGCCCGTGAGTGAAATACGACGCGGTTTCCTCCATTCTGTCACAGAAGTGACACGGAGGGTTTCGGCAGAGGGACGGCGCCATCCGAAACAGCTCCCCTGCCGCGCAGCAGCAACGGAGCTGTTTTGCAATATATCCTGCAGAAAATCGCGTCTGAAAATCTCCATAGTCTCCAAGCCTATTTTTGTGATTATCCTCCTCTCCTCCACCCTCCAATTTTTGCAGGTTCAGAAATGAGCACTATTGCACCTGGAAACCTCTCAGAGCAATAATTGTCATCTAAAGCAAGTCATAGGTCTGTGCATTAGTGTGGTGGTGGATGGGGTGGAGGCTTTTGGGGGGAGGGTTGCCCTTTAAGTGAACTTCCAGTCGCTTCTAGTTTTGATGAAGTCACATTTTGGGGGAGAACATGGGCCTGTAGTGGTGTTAGTATGCCCTACAACCCTCTCCATGGTATCTCATAACTGGAAATATTGGACACTTTTCGGGGTCAGGTTGGCCTAGGCAGACTGGAGGTCAGTTGGAGATCACAATGACCTGAGACATGTCTAGAACTATAATAGTAAGAAAGTCCATATTAGGATTGAGCAGGAAGCCCCCCCTAATGGGTTTATGCTAACAACCCAGTCAGTAGAGGGGTATGTGCTAATCCTTTTTTCCAGCTTGGGCGTTCTAAGAAATGATTCAGTCACGCAATTAAGTGACATTTCCTTAATCTATACCCTATGGAAATCTTTCCTCATACCCTCTCCTGTCCAGTCTTACAAGGTTGTTGCAAAACCATCAATATTCTATCTCTCTGCAATTAAAGCAATCAGTTGAGTTTCAGTTTTCTTTGTTCTGTAGGAGATAATCCAAGCTTTGTTATTACCAAATTTGCTCCTCCAAGATACAAAATAGGGTATAAATATTAGATCCCTAACAACAGTAAAGTGTGCTATAGTGGACGGACCTGGCCATTCTCTTTCTCAGTTCTCCCCAGATCGGAACCTCCTGTGCCACCCTCAGAAGCCTGAGTATCTTCACTGCTCTTCAAGACTGGTAACTATCACCCTATCTTCCTGGACCTCTCTCTCTCTCTCTCTAGCCAACCTATCTGTTTTACTCTGCTATACCTTTGTATGGTTCTTAATAACATATGTTGTGTATTTCAATAAAATACACAACACTGTATTATTTCAATAAAATATTTTATTTCACTTTAACTGGAGGGGGCTCTACATTTGGTACTGGTACACATAGATATTACAGGTGATTTTGGCCCCACGGGCAGGGTTATAACATATCCCCATCTCTTAGGGTAACAGTGGGTCCCTGTGGGGCAAAATTGTCCCCCAGTCCTACTGTTTGCCCACCACAACTCTAGAAGCATGTGGAAGTTGAACTACCATTCACTATGAAGGCAGCAAAGGACGCAGTCATTTTGAATGGTAGCCATTTTAACTTTTCTGAAGAGATTTGTTTGGGGTGGGTGGGGGAAGATTGGGTGGCAGGTGCTCTAGCTATTTTCCCCACTCCTCAAAATGAAGCCAAAATAAAACATCAATTTTGAGATGACTAAGACAGCTAAGAAACTATCCTTGTGAATTTGATTGAGACCCTGGCCAGACTCAAACCAAAGCACCATACCCTCAAATTGTCCTGATTTGGCAGGGACCATTGGAATGAATCTCTGCCATCCCACTTTTTCAACTAGTAAAATATCCCAGTTTCTCTCTCCTTCTTCTACTTTCTCCCTTTCTGCTCAGCTTACTTCCATTAGTACAAACTGAGTTCAAAGTACAAAAGAAATTTGCACACAATTAACTCAACAGGGAGGAGAGGGGAGGGGATGGAATCTAGCCCATGGCATCTGTCAGTTTCCAGTGCAGAGCATCTTCAGCCTAGGTAATTACGGTATATGAAGTGACACCTCAGGATGCAACAAAAGTGGCTGATCAGCTAATTTGCTCTGCAGCCATTTCAATTAATTCAAAGGTGAGTGGGGGGGGAAAGGATTGTAACTAATTGAACAAGTTAGCCCATCTGCAGAATTCCTCTTTTTAAAATCTTTCTGTAGCAGTTAAAATTATCCTACCCAGTTAAACCAAGACAACTGCAGCTTTTAGTGCCCACCCTGGCCATATATTCAAGCAGCCAACAGAAGGTGACCCTAGAGATGACAGACAGAGGAAAGATGTGTGTGACTTTTTATCAACTGTAATTTCGGTTTCAGTTCACTACTTATGAAACATATTTTGGGTAGCCATGTTGGCTGGGCAGCAAAATACAACAAAATCCACAAAAGAGTGATACCTTTATTGGCCAACCAAAATGCACAAAAACATCATGCAAGCTTCCAAAGCTCCACTGAGCAAAAGAGGTGTCCTTTGGATTTTTTTGTACTTGAGAAAGATGTATCTGCAGGACAGGACACACAAATGGCAGCTGGCTTTGTAACAGGTAGGATATTGTGTGTGGGGTGTGTGCGTGTGTGTGTGTGAGAGAGAGAGAGAGAGAGAGAGAGAGAGAGAGAGAGAGAGAGAGAATGAGTGCTTCAGTAACTTAAATTCTGCAATTAATAATAACTGATTTCCCATCACATATGACTCATCTCCTTCATCTCCTTCAATTTACAGCCTCCCCATGTTGATTTTGGTTGAAAACAAGGAGCAGAAGAGATATTCACATGACGGATCATTGTTTTTTTTTTAACCAAATGCCACTTTGGAAGTTTAATGGGAGGAGTTATGTGGGGCTTTCCATTCTGCCTGTTTCTCACTCAAAACTGATTCCCCACTACTTTTTCTTTTTCAGGGGAAAAAGATAAGAAGTCTACTCTAGCTATCAAACAGGAAGCCAGAACTTAGAACTGTTCCAAAACTTTCAGGAAATGCTGTAAAAGAAAACAATCAAAGCCTAGAAGAGAGGAAACAATTTCATTATTTAAACACACATATGCATACAGCCATGGGGTGAAAACTCAAAAACTGCAGTGGTGCAATTTATTATGTATGCATATATTTTATGTCCCACTTTTCTCCCAGTACAGGACTTAAGGCAACTTACAACATGAATGAAAACAAAATAAAGCTAAATATCCTAAATCAGAGAATAAAGGAGCACTGGTGGCGCAGTGGTTAAATGCCAGTACTGCAAGTCACCACATTGCATGTTCGATTCCAGTGGGCTCCAAGGTTCACTCAGCCTTCCATCCTTTCGTAGGTTGGTAAAATGAGTACCCAGCTTGTGGGGGCAATTAGCTAACACACATTGGAAACTGTTTAATGCAGTGTAGATTTGTAAATAGCTATTGCTTAAAACAATTTGTAAGCCACTCTGATAGACTTGTGGCTGAAGAGCAGGGTATAAATATATAAATAAATAAATAAGGTGTTTGTGTGGCATGGGAGAGGATGAATCCACAGCACATCTATGGTGTTACTAAGGCTGGTGTCACCCCTCTCTCTGATGGTGTCACATAGTTTGGTTCAGCCCCCCCCCACAAGTCCTGCCATTGCATCATATCTTTCACTTGACTGCTTAATTTGTTTCCTTTCCCATTTTGTCCATAATACTTTGGCAGAGCTGTGCCTTTAGGGCACTACAGGACCCTCACTGCCATGGCTTATATATTTTTATTTATTTATTTATTTATTTATACACCGCTCTTCAGCCACAAGGCTATCAGAGTGGCTTACAAATTGTTTTAAGCAATAGCTATTTACACATCTACACTGCATTTAACAGTTTCCAATGTGTGTTAGCTAATTGCCCCCCACAAGCTGGGTACTCAATTTACCGACCTACGAAAGGATGGAAGGCTGAGTGAACCTTGGAGCCGGCTGGAATTGAACTTGCGACGTGGTGGCTTGCAGTACTGGCATTTAACCACTGCGCCACCAGTGTTATACCAGTGTTATACATGGTCTGGAAGCCATGCCCTCAGGGCCGGTTTAATCATACCACAAAATCCGCGGGGGCCCCACAGCCAGAGGGGTCCCTGTCCAGCGGTGCGGCCCAGCGAGAGGCAGAGTGGGCGGGCCTGGGGCAGGCCCCCTTTCCTAGCAGGCCATTTCTGGCTTGGGCCCAGCCCCAGAGAGAGGCACTGTGGGGAGAGGCGTCTGCCCGCACAGAGCGCAGTGAGGCGGACTGATGAAGCAGCCCCGGCCGGGCGTCCTGAACTGCTGCTGGTGAGGCGCGCAGTGGAGGCCCCAAGGCACCAAACCCGAGTTGCAACCTCAGTGCCAGCAACACTGCCGGGGGAGAAACCGAAGCCACGGTGTTGCCTCGAGGAGAGGGCTGGGCCTGTAGCTCCCTGTTGCGCATGTGCGCTACCTTCCCCACCCACCGGGGGCCCCATTGGAGCTCCTCATGAGCCTCAACAATGAGGACTCCATGCAGGTGCTGTCCTGGGCCCGGTGAAAGCTTTACCTCAGCCAGGCCAAGCTCAGCCTCCAACCAGACCTTGGCGCTGCTCTCCAGCTTCGCCGTATGGTGAGCCCTTCCTTCCGTCCCATCCCTCCCCGCCCCTCAGAGTTGCCTGGCCCCCAAAGCCGAGAACTTATCTCAGGGTGGCCCCAGGCTCTGCCGAGCAAATTGGTGCCTCAGCCTTCCAACTGAGGCAGGGTTCAAGCCTCCCCCTTCCTCAGGGCTGGTTTAAGGGCCTTGCAGCTGCAGAGGCCCCCATCATTGGGGGGGGTCATAACCCTCCTCCTACAAATATATTATTAGTAACAATCTGAATATCCTGTACTTTGAATAGGTTAGGTCCTGAGATAAACATATGGGCCCCCAAAAATAAAGCATTGCAGGGGCTCCCAAAATCCCTTAAACCAGCCCTGCATGCCATATGAGGAGTGGCTTAGGGAGCTGGGTATGTTTAGCCTGGAAACATTATAGCCATGTTTAAATAGTTGAAGGGATATCATATTGAAGATGGAGCAAACTTGTTTTCAGTTGCTCTAGAAACTAGGACATGGAGCAATGGACTCAAACTACAGGAAAAGAGATTACACCTAAGCATTAGGAAGAACTTCCTAATGGTAAGACTTGTTTGACAGTGGAATACACTGCCTCAGAGTGTAGTGGTGTCTCCTTTGGAGATTTTTAAACAGGCTGGATGGCCATCTGCCAGGAGTGCTTTGATTGAGTATTCCTGCAAGGCAGGGAATTGGACTAAATGGTCCTCATGTTCTCTTCCAACTCTATGATCAAGGGTGAATTCTTGAAGAATCCCTTTGGCTTTTCCCACTGGGACAATGGAGATTTAGAAAGATAGCTTTGTAGCAACAGAGAAGTAAGCAACCGAGGTGTCTAAAAGTGGTATCTTTCTTGGAACTGAGTGATGACAGGGAAATGCTTGAAGGCACCATATAGGGGCCCTGGACCTCCAGTTGCCAATCTTGTTTGCAAAGACTACAGATAGAAATAAGGCCTCCTCTTGTTTCATAATATAATACTTACCTCTTGGAAGAGTTCAAAGTGATTCACAAGGCATTAGACATTATGAATTACGGTATATTAGATATTATACCATCATTCCACCCAGAACACACCCAGTCACATCTGATTTTGGATGCCTACCACCAAGGAAGATACAGAGTTCTCTCTACCAGTTTTAATCTGTACTGGTTTTAAGAATTTGTAAACCAACTTGAGACCTAATATTATGAAAATGGCAAGATATAAATGAGTAAGAAACTACTCTTTCTTACAACAACATCCAAGTTGGGCCAAGTTGTTACCAGTCAGAGTTGAAAATACTGGAACTAACGGCTAGATGGACTAGTGTGATGCTGTATAAGGCAGGTCCCTATGCCTCCTGTGAAAGAAGACATTGCCTTATTTATAGAGACTGAGAAATATTAATCCCATCCTAAAAAGCTCTAAAACGTTCCCAGCTCTGCCTTCCGTACCGACTTGGTTCTGAATCACTGACAGTCTTGCCCACTGACCAAATAAATAAATAAATAAATAAATAAATATCCTGGTTCTTCTCTCAGTCCATTTAAGCCAGCCATAATGGCTAAGGATGATGGGAATTACAGCCCAACACATCTGAGGAGCACCAGGTTTGGGAAGGTTCATGTAAAGAGAGATCAAATAATCTGATCATGGAACAATAATGGGATTTTCTAGTAAGTCTTATCTGAACTTAGTTCATTGCTATAGAAATCAACCACCATCATTTCTAAATGTGCTAATGTAGATGACAATGATCTTTATTTATACTCTGTCTTTTCCCCAAATGTGGGACATGCCAGATAGGCACATAAATCCTTCCATAGATTTCATCCCCACCCCCAGTGGGAGGCAAGATGCCCATGATTGCACATGTCCAGCACACTCACATACCATTAAATTAAATGGGACTTACTTCCAACTACACATTTTAAACACACTGGACAAACTAAAGATTCTTCTAGTCCAGCATTCTGCTTTCCACAGTGGCCAACCATTTTTACCTCTAAGAAACCACAAGCAGGGCCTGATGGCAATAGCTTCCCCCTCCACTGTGGCAATGATATACTGCATCTGATATGCAATGATATGCTGCATCTGAATGTGGAGGTTCTATCCAGCCAACAGAGCTATTAATAGTTCTATCCTTGTACAAAAGACTGGGCTACAAATGTACCTTCTGGACCAAAGCTGGGGTGAGGGACTCTTTCAGCCTTAGGGCCAATCTCAATTTTAGAAAAAAATCTTAGGGGTTGTTTAGACGATGAAAAAATCCTCAAAGAATGCTGGCAGAATACCTTTTGTCCAGATGAGCTCCTACCAGGATTCACCATATTCGGAAGGAGGGGGGCTGAAAACTCCAAGTAGTTCGCAATAACAGCTTTTGCTGTTTCTCGCAATCTTTTTCAAAAAATACATGAAAAATGCACATAACCACCTGTCTGAACAACCAATTTGAATAGGGGCACATCTAGGAAGTCAAATATGATTGGTCGGATGTGGGCAGGGGCGGCTTGCCTGCAACAAAGCAGCCAGAGCCACTATTGTTGCTTTTTAGGGGGATCCAGCACTTTTTTGTAGCGGCAGATCAAGAAAAAAAAAAGTTTTTAAGCAGATTATCGTTCTTCTGCTTCTCTCATTTGCAAAGCAAAAAAAAAAAAAAGAGGGGGTGGAATGGAGGGAGCTTTTGGTTGAATAATAAGACAGGTAATTCACTTGCGACCATCTTTTCTCGCAGGCATGCTCCGCATGAACTTCAAACTTGGATAGCTTTCCATGCCAGTGATCTTGCGAATGAATTATAGGGACAAATGAACACTGCTGCAATAGTGAAGTAATGCACTATTTTACGCAATTAATTCTCCTGTCTAGCAGGGCCCTTAGAGTCCACATTCCAGTAATGAGTGTGGCCAAACAATGGGACAAAAAATACCAGGATATTTTAGCTTAAATCTTTTACTGACAGTAACTGAGTGTTAGATGAGACATTTCAACCTTATCTTCCTCACCCCTGTTTTAAGCAAAATGGAACCTGTCTCCCCCTTGGCCCCTTGAGCTCCAACAACCTGAGTCAGTTTTTAACCACCTCATTAGAACTTCTCTAATTCCATCAGAACCAAGGTTCCCATTAACAGGACAGACATCAAGAGCAAAGGAAAAAGGCAGGAAGGAAGTATTTCGCGGCTAAAAGGTCAGGCAGCTCTTGTTCTTTTTCAGACGCTCTTGTCCATTTCTGCTTTGACAACACCAGTTAATAATTTACTCCAGAAATTTTCTGGCAAAGGCTGTCTGTGCTAGAATCTGCAGTACAGACTGAAATAATTCCCATTTGAGAGAGAGGTTAGTGTGGGACACATGCACTGCCTCCTGTACACACACAAACTAAACTATCTCTTCCTTGAATTTCTGTCATTCACAGGAACAATTATATTGCTGACAGCCTTCCCCCCCTCCTTTGAAGACACCTGCCATCCAATTACATGGCAAGAACAAGACAACAAATTGGCAAAGGAATCTTCACATTTGACACTCCTTTTTCTCTATATTTTAAAATCTATAAAGATTTTAAAAATACAAAAAGTATGATTAAAAATATAATTAAACTATCAGCAACATTAAAAACAATTTAAAATAGCATTAAAAAAATTATAAACAGAACAGCACCTTATTAAAGTGACCCAACATGGTGCAGTGGTTTGAGTGTTGGACTATGGAAATTATAAGAAGCGCTAAATATCCCACCACACGGACGACAGGACATCGTCAAAGGGCTTGAATATCAGATGACATCATCCCTGTGGCGTTATGCCCCGTGCCTCTTCTGTCCCCCCACACTCTTTTTTATTCACGGCTTAAGCCATGAATTGACCTGTTGTTCCATTTCTGTAATGGAATCACGGGTGTGCAAGAAGGTGCCCCATTATGCTGGTGTGATGCCAGCCACAGTGGGAGGTCCCTGCTGAATAGTTCTGGGTGCAATCAGGGCATCAAGGTAAGTTACACACTTTTTTGTACCTCCCTGGGTTACTTGGGGTTTCTTAAGTCTGTTTTTGTGCTTGCTGTCACTTTTTAAACTTTATTTTCCTTTTTATTTTTTAATTTCCCATGCGCTTGTTCTCTCGCAAGAATGGCCTGGGATTTCAAATAAGGAAGTGAATACAACTCCACGTGAGCTGTATTCATTTCATGGCTGCCAAGAGGTGGAGCACATAGCAAAGGTAGGTCTGAAAACTTTTCATTCTTGTGTCAGGAGGGAGATGGGAGGGGTGGTAGAGGAGACAGAGAGACAGGGACACTATTGTTGTCCCCATCTGATAATCTTCTATGACTCTGGAGACAAGGGTTCAAATCCCCACTCAATCAAGAAAACCCCTTGAGTGACCTTGGACAAGTCATACACTCTTTAGCCTCAAAAGAAGGCAAAGGTAAACCCTCTCTGAACAAATCATTCCATGAAAACCCCATGATAGATTCACCTTAGGGTTGCCATAAGTCAGAAATGACTTGAAGGCACACAATAACAACCTTATTACCTCCTAAAGAATTTTCTTTCAAAGCAGATAGTTCATGAAAGCCATTCAGAATAAAATATGGCTTTGTCTGCCAATGGAAGAACAGCTGGGGAGTGGGGGATCTCATTCTAGCCTTTCAAGGAGCCCTTTCACACTACACAGCTATAGCGCTCTGATTATACTTTAACTGCTATAGTTCCATCCTATGGAATCCTGGGATTTGCCATTTACATAGGCAGGGGTATTTAGAATTCTCAGCCAGAGAGCTCTAGTGCCTCACCAAACTACAAACTCCAGCATTCCATAGGATGTAACCATGGC
Source organism: Gambelia wislizenii (assembly GCA_030847615.1). Lineage (NCBI taxonomy): Eukaryota > Metazoa > Chordata > Lepidosauria > Squamata > Crotaphytidae > Gambelia > Gambelia wislizenii. The sequence continues at coordinate 42,687,437 of JAUMIR010000004.1, forward strand.
AGTTGAAATGAAACCATAGTGCTATAATTGTAGCATGTGAAAGGGCCATTAGTCCCACTTTTGCTACTGAGTTGTTTCTGAGCGCAATTCGAAGTGCTAATTACACTACACTGTTATAGCACTATTATTCCACTTTAACTGCTATGGCTGCATCTTGTGGAATTCTGGGGTTTTTTAGTTTAGTGAAGCCTAAGAGCCCTCTGGCTGAGAATGCCAAATTCCCCTCCTTAAACTGCAAATCCCAGGATTCCACAGGAGGCAGCCAGAACAGTTAAAGTGGAATAATTGTGCTATAACAGTATAGTGTGATAAAGCTTTAAGATGTCCCACTCCCTGCGTTCCTTCCACAGGCAGGTAAGACCTTTAATACTGAGGCAGACTTTTGGCAACTCACTGGCTGCTAAGAAAGGGCCTTTTAACCATGTGTGTGTGTGCTGTACTTCCCCCACCTTTTAAATCATTTTTTAATCTGGTTACTTTAATATGACTTGCTTAATTGGGTTTGAATATTACAAACTGTCATATTGTTAGCTTTATCTGTTTTTAAATCATGTTATGAGAGGCACTGAATCCCAGCTTTGGGAGAAAAATGACATATAAAACAAACAAACATACCAGGCAAGGTGTGGTGCAGGAAATTTACATTTTTTGAAGTTAAAAGCAGTGTGTATGTGTGGGGGTGGAAATTAGGATTGCAATGCTGGTATACATCCTCCCTTGCCCTGACACTGTGCATCCCCAAAACTACAGTTGGTTCAGCTTGAACACTGGTTAATGAATTCAAGCATTTTTAGATGTCTGGGTTTTTTTATTTTATGGAAATGCATTTGTGTTCTTTATTTCCCTAACAGATATCTTGTACCAAGTATTATGTCGTTTTGCCCTCTAATGAGTGTCAAAAGTCACACCAGCACAGTTCTGCAAGTGCCAACCATGTGAATCACCCAGAACTGTTCGCCTACATTTTTGACACAGGTGCAGAAATGTGCTGTGTGGGAAGTTTGCATAGTCTGTTTTACCACATTGGGGATCCTCTTCAATTACAGTTTCCCAATGTATATGTACATGCATAGTAATATAGTCCCATATTTATTGTAACATGTATATATACTAGGTTGTTAGTCTCTCATACCTGCAGATTTTTCCTACATCTGCAGAGAGAAAAATCAGCATGAGTTGAACAGGATTTTCTTCCCTCATCCTTTAAGGAAATTCCTTCACCTTTTTTTTTTTTTAGTTCAAGATCCACAAGACATGTGGAACAATAAACTGTTAAAGGAAATCTTGTTAACATGATAACAACCATCAGAAGGACAAAGCGGAGTGTGCTATGGTTATAAAGAATGGTTGATGACAGTATAGCAGTGGCTCTTAACCTTTCTTTACCAGGGATCCCTTTAAATATCTTTTGTTGCCATGGCCCGCCAAGACTTAACTCAAGGTTTAAAACCATAATAATAACATGATGATGATAATGATGATGATGATACATTTACACCGTCCATTAAGCTTTCCCTCAGAGGCACTGGAGGGGTAGAGGAGACTTTTCTCCTGCTTCTTCCTGCAACTTTGTGGCTGGAATGGATTGAATGGCAATGCACAGGCCAAGCCAGCCGGCCAGTCAGCCAGCTTTTGCCTTGGCTCCTGTCACATGGCAGCTCCACTGTGGGGAGGAGGTGAGCCAAGCAGCCTTCAAGCCTTCGTGGACCCCCTGTGAGGACACTGTGGCCCCCTAGGGGTTCATGGACCACAGGTTAAGAACCGCTGCTGTATAGTACAGGTGGGAATTGAACAGCCCCATATCCTTCAATTGATTTGGCAGGGACTGTCCCTTTTAATCTTCTGCTATCCCATTTTTTCAGCTGTGTTTAAAATGTCCCAGTTTCGCTCTCTTCCTCCCCCTTTCCCCCCTTTTTGTTGGTTTACTTCAGTTGGTGAAAACTGAGACTGGTTAAAAAGACCAGAAAGTCCCAGATTCTGTTCCTTTTCTTTCCAGTTTTATTTTGGAGTGCCATCTATGTTTTGTTTATCCCAGAATATTTTCTGTCAGCTCCTGGTACAATTGGAGACTTTCTATATCAGTTCATCAGGTCAATTTATTTTAACCCAGCATAAAACTGGAAATAACAGTAAGAAAATCTGGGACCTTTCAGTGTGGATGTGTCTGAGTTCAGATGCAAAAGTAGCTCACATCCAATTAACTCAGGGGAAAAGAGAAGAAGGGGGCAGAATCTTACCCTTCCCAGTAGTATGAAGCAAAAGCCAACTGTTACAGCCTCTTCTAGCTTCTTTGTTTTTCCTTATTAATATTTTTTGCCATCTTAACCATGTTCTGATGTTGCTTGGTCACATCTCCCATCTTCCCCAGCCACTGCCCATGCTAGCTGGGTGTGGTGGGAACTGCAATACAATATTGTTCTTGAGAGCATCTGATTAGGAAATGCTGCTCGAGAATATTAGGAGATTATCAGACAAGGACCATATATAGCGCCCCCATCTCACCAACTATTCCCCGCCCCACTCCTGTCCCTGTTGTATTTCAAACAAAAAAATTTTCAGACCTACCTTTATAGCAACTTTATAGAAACTGCTCCCCTCTTCTCCAGCAGTCCAGGAAGTGAATGGAGCTCTCACCGAGCCCCATTCACTTCCTGGAAAGCAAATCCAAGCCATTCTCACGAGAGAACGATCGCACGGGAAATTTTAAAATAAAAGTCAACTTAAAAAGTTAAAAAGTACACCAAACACAAAAACACATTAACCCCCCCCCAGTAACCTGGGGACGGGGGAAGGGAAGTGTGTCACTTACCTCAATGTCCCGATCTTGACCAGAAGTGTTCGGCATGGACCTCCCTGTTATGCTGGTATCATGCCAGCATAACGGGGCACCTTCTCAAACACCTATCAATCCCTTAGAGAAACGGAACGATGGGTCAATTCACAGCTTTAGCCATGAATAAAAAGGAGCGTGGGGGGGGGGACAAGGAGGCATGGGGGCATAATGCCACAGGGACGACACCTTGTGATATTCAAGCCCTTTGGCAATGTCCTGTCTCCCTGTGCTGGTACATTTGGGGCATCTGATAATATCCTTAGTCTCCCCCCTCCTCTTTAAATGTGCTGCTTCAGAATACAGCACAAATTTCATTTCACCCAGGGGAGAAAATGTGTTTGTTCTAAACCTAGCTTCATTTTAAAATAGAAATGACCCACTTGGAACATTTCCTAACAGCTTTGAATGTGCCTGTTTTGTAGGTGGGGACGGGGGAGAAAAGAGGTGTTTCCATACTGTCCCCTCAGCTTTTTGGAAATGTCATAAGCTTCTGCCTGTTCCTCTGCCTCTACCCATACGGAATGGCTAATTTGTCTTGTTATTTCTGAAACTATCTTTTGTTAACAATTATAGCCCTTTTCACATTGCATAATTTTAGTGCCATGATTCTACTTTAACTGTGTGACAGCATACTTTGGAACCCTAGGATTTGTAGTTCAGGGAGAAGTATTTAGAATCCTCAGCCAGAGAGTTGTACGACTTTATCAGACTTGCCAAATGTGGTGTCATAATTATATCTAATGAATGCAAAAGGAAGAATGGATAGTGCGTCTCCATGCCTCCCGATGTGAGGCCAGGGCAGACCACTGTTGGTGATCAATTTGGCCGAGCCTGAGATGTTGTTTCAGGGAGTCCTTGTATTACTTTTTTGGTGTGCCCCTCTTACGCTGACCCGTGGCCAATTCACCGTAGAGTAGTATTTTTGGGAGGCGATGGTCCTCCATTCTAGAAAAAATGCAAAAGGACATGCATACCAAACAACATCATACTTTTGTGAAAGTGTCTTATGTCTTGAAAATAAGGTGTTATTTTTTTATTGATGGGCCAAGCCGTCAATAAATCAGCCATGGCATTTTTTTTTTATAGTATTGAGAGGGTTTGAAACCTCGCACCATTTTGATCTCGTGAATACAGCGTCAATGGGCAGAACACTTCCAGTTGAAAATACAAAAGCCAGGTAGGGGACACTCTTTTTAGAATCCTCCCTGGTTTACTTTGAAATTTTTTAGTGTGTTTCTGTGCTTGTGTGTACTTTTTGTGTGTTTCTCTTGCTGTATTTTACATTTTTACCACATTTGTATCTTCTTGCGAAAATCGCCAAGATCATGAACCCAGAAGTAACCAGAGCTCCTTTTGTGCTCCAGTAATGCTGGGGCTGCCTTTTCACGCTATCGAAGGTAGGTCTGATAAAAAGGATTCTTTTGCCAGCAGAAAAATGCTGCAAAATATGGTGCTAAAGAGACATTTTGGGAGGTTCATCTGATAAAGTCTGTAGTGTCTCACCAAACTGCAAGCCCCAGGATTCCATAGGATGTTGCCATCAGAATTAAAGAGGAATCGTTCTAATTTTTTAAAATTTTTTGGACACTTTGAAATGATTTTTTGGATCTGTTTAATACCTGGCTTCCTCCAAAGGGGTTTTAAAATACGGGTTATAGTTTATTAACGTGATCCTACCACCAAACTTACTCAAGGCATGAGCAGAACATAGAACAATGAATGACAGCCATTAAAACAAGCCAACATCCTGCAGCAGTAAAAGACATCCACCATTGCAGTTTAAATCAAAAATTAGTGCAAGATATTACCACCATTCCTAGCTTCAATATGGGAAGGTCTTAGTCACCCCAAAGAAAGCTATTAATGAGGGGAGGGAGGGTATAAAATAAGGATGTTTTGAATCACGAGAAACCTACTGGGACCGTAAAAGCACTTTCCATGCCAGCAGTTTTGGCAGAGGAGGGATATAAGGATAGGAAGTAGTCATGCAAACAGTCCTGCAAACAGCCATATTTATAGCCTCCAACATTTCACAGATAAAAACTGGGACACATGTTGATAAGCAACATGAGAGTGTGGTCAAGAGAGTGAAAGGTATTAATGACGAAGAATACACAAGCTAGGAGAGGATACAGCAGTTTGCTTTTGCATAAGCCAACAGGGAAGGCGAAGACTCTGCCTCTTCCTCTTCTCCCTCTCTACTGAATTAAGTGAGTGTGAACTAAGTTTGCACTTTGAACTCAATTTGTGGCAACTGAAGTAAACTGCGGACAAAAGGGGGAACTGGGAAGTGGACAGAGAAACTGGGACATTTTAAAGCAGCTGAAAAGGTGGTGTGTGTGCTTTCAAATTGCCTGTCAATTTATGGCAACCCCATGAATTTCATAGTGAGGTGCTTTTGCCCGTTCCTTCCTCTGAAATAGAGTCTACAGCACCTGGTATTCATTGGCAGTCTCCCATCCAAGTACTAACCAGGGTTGACTTTGCTTAGTTTCCAAGATCAGACAGGATCTAGTGCCTTTAGGGTATTTAGCCCCTACAGTGGGATTAATTAGGACTGTCAAATTGGGACAAGAAGTGTTTGCTTTAGGAGAAGAGAACTGTCTATGTGCTTAACCAACACTGCACCTCCTGTTTTACCATTAGTGCCCAAATGTTACCCAGAGCTGCTGTCCACTCCACACATCTCACAGCTGTGAAAGTTATTTATCATATAACTCACTATTAAATCCTCCCATAAGGAAGTCCCCCAATATAACCAGTGGCTCCTTTGCAGCACTCAGTTTCCAGAGTGCTTTCAAGCTACTTCCCACCCACCCTTCCTCAATGTAGGTCTTTGCCAATTGTAGTTTTCAAGGGGCATGATTACGGTATGTTTGGTGTTATCATGCACTTCATCTTGATTTGTCACAATTTTGCCAAAGGACTGAAGCCAGTTTGCAGGGAGATGTAGCCTGCATGCCCATCATAACTAGTGGGGGTGGGAGGGTGATCTCCTTACTAGACCTTGAACATAGAGGCAACAATGGTCATGCCCAGATTGGGGGCTCTTGGCTCTGCCTTGCTCTCAGGTGGCCAGGGAATCACAGAGTGTCTTCTGCCCATCTGGACATTCCAGGTCTGCCCAACAGGTGGGCTGGGAACTGGGTATAGTGGTCTCCCTCAGTTGGCAGGCAGGTTGGCCAATGACAAGATCTGGCCCCAAGCTGGTCCAAGGCTTTTCAGCTGTAACCAATAAAGTTGTGGCCTGCTTTCTGTTCCAACAAAAAGCAACTGTTTTATTTGGCCATGTAAAAGCCACTACCTTTGCTGCTGCACCCACAAGGAATTGCTTGTTTCACTGTGAAACTAATGCTATTATGTTATTTTGAAAGAAAGGAAAAACCTGATGTCCTCATTAACCTCCCCTCCTGCCCACAGCACTTTTGAACACCCTTACCCATGGGAGCTAAAATCCAGTTTTGCAACTGGAAGTATGCCACAAGCAGCACTTCAGGGATTCTTCTAAGAAAACTAGGAAGTTTTACCTCTATCAGCTAGAATCACTGAAGGAAGTGTCACATTGAAACACCTACCATTAAGCCATAGGTTTCAAGGGAAACTTCACCCACCTCTTCCCGTGCCATGAGTGGAAAGCATAGAGACACTTCCTGTACACCAGAAGGGGGAAAGGGTGTGTGCTAGAAATTACATTCCCAAAAGAGGTAACCAGAGCCAAGTGGAAAAACCATTCACACCCAGCTGGAGGAATACTGCCAAAGCCAGGCAATTTTATTGCTACAGGATCTTTATTACCAATTTTAAAGAAAATCTTGTCAATCCAACAAATCAAATTATGAACTGAAACATAGGCCCCGTCTATGATTTTAAAAAAAATCCGTTTGGGGGGTAAAAAATCCAAAAAGGCAGCTGTTCGTATGCATACGCTCTGCCTACACAATTTTTTACCCCCCAATACTCCGTATGACCCCCCCTTGCCCAGCTGGCTGGAGTGAGCGATCCAAGCAGCAGTTTTAAATCTCCTGCCGCTTTTTATTATTATTATTATTTTAAAAGGTGCCTGTTATGCAGACAGTCAGTTTTCCATATTTACAATATAAAATAAAAAGGAATAAATGTAAAAATCATGGACTTACCAGACTCTCTCTTAGCCGGGAATCCAAAATGGCAGCCGCTCCCAATTCCCCTCTTTGCTAGCCCCACCTCCTGTGCTTGGCCAGCCAATCAGATTACACTGCCTGTTCGTATGTGTGCGAACGGAGTGTACAGACCATCAACAATACGAATGGCTGTACGGAGTTTAGGTCGAGATTTGCTAATCCTCCTTAACACCAAATCCACGGAGTTTATTGGGGATTTGCTAGCCCCCCCTTCCGAATGACACATATGCATCCGAACGGCTGTGATTATGGATGATCGATCTTCTGAACGCTGTACGTATTTTTTGTCTCGTATAGACAGGACCATATTATGGGAGGGGGGGGAACTACCATGTCTTTGAAGAGTCTTGATTTAAATAATACACTGCAATATATTTACATTACAGCACCCCCTGGGAGATCTGGGAGACTCAAGTTGACATTCAGACTGCAAAGGGAGAATAACCTGATAAACCCAAATGCTGAAATTGTACTCTGCTACCAGTCACTGGCTACCAGTCCATTTCAGGCACAATCCAAAGTGTTAGTTAAGACCTATAAAGCCTGCTTATACAGATTGGTTTCAATGCTCAAGGGAGATACCTAGTTTGAAGGCCTGCCCTTGAAGAAAATCGCAAAATGACTTAATGACCTAGAAGTTTCTGTCTGAAACTCATCTGTTGTAAAACTTAACTATGGTTCATTCTGATTTGTAAGGGTATGATATGGAATTGTAAACACACACACACACGCCTATTACTGTCACTGGGAATATATTATTCTGACATGTATGCCAAAGCTGAAGGGCACTCCAATGAAACAGCAGCTGCTTCTTACACAGAATATTTTTCCCCCAGGCATTTTGGAACTATCTCCATGCTTTTTAGATCTTTACACTATTTTATTCCTACTGCTGGTTGATTTTAAATTCAGCTGTAAGGGAATTGACACTAGTAGGCAGTTTTAAAGCAACACATCCATACCAGTGCTGTCAGGAATGATGGGCCCTTGGCTGTAACTTTGGAGCCCAGAAAATGTCCGCTTTCATCATTGTCTCAAGCTGAACCTTTTGAAAAAGGTCAGTATTCATTTATTTATTTATTATCTTGCCTTTCTCCCAGTATGGTATCACAAAAGAGATCAAAACAAAATACAACAAAAGTCCATCATAATGGTTAAAAAAACAAACAAACAACTGAATAAACTATCAGAATACAGCAGTGCTGAATTAAGAACAAGTTAAAACACATTTAAAATATAATGTAGAGGGAGAAAGTGTGCCATCTCCCATGAAAAACCCTTTTGCAACCACCAGTTAATGTACAAAAGCCTGTCTAAATAATTTTAAAAAATTTTCTGCTAATGGAAAGGGAGTTTACAGCTTTCGATGGGAGGAGTGCCACAGTGCAGGGGCAGCCACTGAGAATCCTCCTCTACCACCAGCACCAAACATGCTAGTGCTGGTGGTAGAACCAAGAAAACACCTTCCACTGAGGATCTCAAAACTCAGGCTGGCTCAAATAGGAAGGCAAGGTCTTTTAGATATCCTGGACCTAATCTGTCTAATACAGTGTTTCTCTCAATTTCCAAATGTTTTGGACTTCAGCTCCCAGAATTCCTGATCATTGGCCAAGGTGTCTGAGGCTTCTGGGAATTAAAGGCCGAAACAACTGGAGGATCAGAGCTTGGGAATCACTGGTTTAAGGCTTTATAGGTCTTAACCAGCACTTTGAATTGTGCCTGAAATGGACTGGTAGCCAGTGAAGCTGTTGTAATAGCGAAATTATTTTTTTTCTCTGTAAGTCACCAAGGTCAGCTCTTATTTTATTGAGTTTAAAAAAAAAAAACATTCCTAGCAAAAGATTATTTCAGGCAGCCCTGCTTAGTCTGTAGAAGAGTGATGGTTTTGACTACAGTGGCCTTTTGGCTAAGAAAGCATGTGCTTAAAAGTCTATCCAGAATCTCTTAGCTAACATAGCCAGTGGCTATGCTGAGGTATTCAGGGAGTTGTAGTCGAAAAATAATATCTCCAAGGTCTAGTCTTGCTAGAGAGAATTTAAACAGAATGCCACTGAACTATCAGTAAGAAACATGGCATAACAAACTAATAAAAAAAAGGGGGGGCGTGCCTGAAAGTGACTTGAGAAATCTAGGTTAATAGGTTAAACAGATGCCTGTTTCAGACCTTCTCCTTCATACATTCACACTGCTTGGGGAGAAGGAAATGGTGTCTGTCCCCAACATTTGTGCATAAGGCAAAGGTTTGAAAAGAAGCACCAATGTATTCACCTAGGTGGTCCATACATTTGTAAAGTGAACATGCAGAGGTCTGAAAGTGGTTAATATCTGTAGTGGGGTGAATACTGTTATCTGCCCATCACTGCTTTGTCATGTATGTTAGGAACACAGGCAGATTGATCAGAGGGAAGAATAATTTTAACTTAAAGGCACCAGATCCCATCTGATCTTGAAAGCTAAGCAGGGTCAACCCTGGTTAGTACTTGGATGGGAGGCTACCAACAAATACCATGTGCTGTAGACTATATTCCAGAGGAAGGAACTGAGAAAACTACCTCTGAGTATTCCTTGCCTAAGAAAACCCTATGGAAATCATAGTGTCCCCATACTGAAAGGTGCACACATGAGCACACACACACAGATTGTATTGCTGCAATAGCAGAGTGCTGTACCTCTGTGTTTTTAAATGAGATGCCCATCTGAGCTTGGGAAATATGACTTCTTTCTAATTAATGTAATTAACATAATGGTACAGAAATCACTGAAACAACTTCTCAGGCTTGGCCAAATTGATCACCAGCAATGGTCCGCCTTAGCCTCACATCAGGAGGCATGGAGACGCACTATCCACAATGCTGCAGCCTTATTTGAGAACTCACGCCGAACAAGTCTTGAAGAGAAATGACAACGCAGAAAGAATCACAACCCAGAAACATCACCCAAGGAGACCTTCTGCTGTGCTTTCTGTAACTGGACTTGTTTATCTCGGATTGGCCTTTTTAGTCATCAGCGTGCTTGCAGAAAGCGCAGGATGAGTCCTTCCTGAATCTTCGTTTGCGAACAAAAGCCAGAGGGAGAGAGAGAGAGAAATCAGCAGAAGAAATAGTCCTGGAGAGACAGCGAGAGGTGACCAAGACAGTTGTAAGCTGGCTGAAGGCAAAGAATCTTTATTTGCATGCAGAATCTCTGGAAACCTAATATAGGGTCATAAATCTGCTGCCAAGTAGATTTGTGCTTCTTATATCCTGCTTGTGCATTTTAATATAGCAAATGTTATAAAAGATGCCAGAAGTTTCAATGCTCTCCCATCCAAAAGAAACTAAGCTTAAGACTGCTACCCTTAGAACTTGGCAGCACTTCAACATTGTCTCCCTGCACGAGATGTTCCTCATTCTGAATCTGAACTATTGAAGCTTTAAGAATTTGTATGAATCCAGTGACATTAATCCAACAGATACACAGTAACATCTTCCATACCTTGGAGATTGTGATTAAGATTTCATTTTAAAATGGTGACCAGCATTGCATGGTGCTTTGCTTTGGTAGGAATTAAGGTCTAACTCACACACGACAAATTGCAGCATGGCTATTTAGTGCCTATGCAAGTGCCTCTGTGGAGAAAACTAAGCCTATGACTTGCTAATGGTGTATGCAAAACATCCTCATCCTCATCCTCATTTCACTTAATATATACCCTGCCTGAGATTCAGAGCTGCTTATAAAAATTAAAATAAATACAGCCTAAAAGCACTTTATTGTTGTTATTGTGTGCCTTCAAGATGTTTCCAACTTATGGCAAGTCTAAGGTGAACCAGTCACAGGGTTTTCTTGGGAACATTTGTTCAGAGCAGGTTTGCCTTTGCCTTCCTCTAAGGCTGAGATAGTGTAACTTGCCCAAGGACACCCCAGGGGGTTTCCATGGCTAAGTGGGAGTCTTCAGAGTCACAGTCCAGCACTCAAACCACTATACCATGCTGGCTGTCACAAAAACATAAACGCAAACATATAAACGGTCATTGTTAAAATGCAATTAAATGATCCAGAGAATTAAACCCCTTTTAAACAAATATGTTAAAACTCTTTTTGCAGCCCTTTGCAATAGCTAGAAGACATTAACATACTATATACCCTGCATACAGTTAAGATAGTCTGCTTCAGCTTGTGATACTGGTTGGACATGGTCATCTTAGAGTAAATGCATTTACATCAATGGGCCTTAAGTGCAATTATTTTTAGCGGGTCTACACCAAGGGTGGAGATCATGTGACCCTTCAATGTTTTTGGACTACAAAACCCAGTAGCCCTAACAAACGCAACCAACTATGAGGAATCATTGGAGCTGTAGTCCAATCAACTCTGAAACACCACATGAGTCCCACTCTGGTTTACACTAGCAGTGTATGTGCACTATATAGTCACAGTAGGATGATACCACTTTTCCTATCATGATGCCATCCTATGTAATTCTGGGATTTGCAGTTTATTGAAGTACTTCCAGCTCTCTGACAGAAAATTTCAAAGTACTCCTCTGAACAACAACACTGGAATACTCTAATAGAGAATTTGAAGTGCCTCATTAAAATGCAAATCCAAAGGTTCCACAAGATGGAGGCATAATAGTTAAAACTATATCAAGCTGCTGTAATTGTGCAGTGTAGATACAGTCTGACATAGTCTTGATTCAACCCCTTGGCAAGTCTAAAAGCAGTTACTGTGCTGGAAATGGTTGTGTCAGTCACTAGCTTCTTGGATAGATTTGCATATTGCAGAAACAATTTTGTATCTTCCATTACTGCAGAGAAGAGAAAGAATAAAAATTCATTTTGAGGAAGCTTCAGCCACTCCATGGAAGTTGGCAACTGTAGCCAAGATATAGTTGAAATTCAGACAATTCAAACTGAAATTCAAAATTCAATTTTTGTTAGCACTAACTATAAAAGGGCAGAAAACAGTCTAGATACAAGATTCACCAATATGTAAAACCAAAACAATTGCTGCATAAGCTAGTGGTTGAAATCACCACAGGATATAACATTGTCTGTGGTCAACATCTTACTCCTTAGTGGAAACGACAGGAAGTCAGCCTACACAGAGGAAGGTTCAAGTTAGCAAAATATTCACAGACAAGGAGATGCCTTATGAGATTCCTCGGCTCTGATGAAAGCATATTGCCACAAATATATAGAGTCTGCATATCCAAACTTAGGCAAAGATCAGATGCCATTCAAGGGCATTCATAGCATTGCGGGACACAACTACGGTATTTGGGGTGTCCAATATGATGTCATAACTGACTGTGTGATATAGTATTTTAAAGCCAAGTCAGAATGAGGACAATGCTTCCTGCTCTCATTGTAGCATGGGGCCGGGGAGACAGATACTATCCCTGACTGCTGGACACTGATCTGCCTGCTGAAAATTAAGATGAGCAGCAAAGTCTTAAAGGGCTTAATGTCTCACTGATTCCCCAACCACTTTGTACCCAACTCCATCACACTGGTGATAAGTCTATAGGATTGCAAGTTTTAATCACTCAATAAACTAGACCTTTAATCACACTTTGAAATCCACCCCACCTCGAATAAATTGGCAGGCTCAGATAGCCCACAGCTGTGTAGGTTGCACACACATGCCAACATCCTCCTTCCTCTATCAAATCATGGAAAAGCAAGTTAGATGGCTTTTCCATCCCATTTATCTTCAAAGATACCAGATGTTTTGCATTTCAGATTGAATTGTGCTAGTAATAAGGATAGAAAACTGCAGCCAAGCGCATGCATTTAGAATCAGTTTCAGTGCCTGTCTTTAATCTGACATTTCTCCAACAATGAGAGGATCTGGACTTGTCAATCAATTTTGGAATTGGGATGTAGAATATTCTCAATTAAGCCAAAGCAAAAATTGCTTATGAAAATTAATAGTAGGCTACTAAAATTACCTTTTCCTTATATCCTTGCATCATAACTTCTGCTTATTATGGTGTAAATCAATATACACTTAAGAAAATATGACTGCCCATATATCACCTTCTTCCCAAAAGCAACTATACTGAAGTTTGGGTAAAACACATATTTAGGTATGTAAAGATTAATCAAATAATACTGGTTTGCATCATGGTTAATTTGCATTATTTTGAAATCAAATAATTCAAGTGATTAATGTACTAAATATTCCTTAGCTAGCTGACAATTCTAATGGTCTACCTTCAGCTGCCAAAATCAGTGACATTCACAGCTAAGAGTTCTACTGTGTCCTCCAGTTTTCCTGTCAAGACCTGGCAGCATTGAATTTGCAGAGCAGATGGCAACCTTAAGCATCCTACCTGCCTGTATCGCATACAGACAAACCAATGATAGTAAATCAATTGAATTCCAAATATACTGCTACAAGAGGGGCAAATATGTTAGCACAACTGCTGCAAAAGATACACAGAATAACATAGTTAGGATAAGTTGTAGAATCACAGAATTATAGAGTTGGAAAACACCACAAGGGCTATCTAGTCCAACCCCTACCCTGCAGGAATACACAATCAAAGCATTCCTGACAGATGGGCATCCAACCTTTGTTTAAAAACCTCCAAAGAAGATTCCACCACACTCTGAAGCAGTGCATTCCACAGCCAAACAGCTCGTACTATCAGGAAGTTCTAATGTTTAGGTGGAATATCTTTTCCTATAGTTTGAGTCCATTGTTCTATGTCCTAGTCTCTGGACCAGCAGAAAACAAGCTTGCTCCATCCTCAGTATGACATCCCTTCAAATATTTAAACATGGATATCATGTCCCCCTTAATCTTCTCTTCTCCAGGCTAAGCATGCCCAGCTCCCTAACCCATTCCTCATAGGGCATGGCTTCCAGACCTCCCACTATTCTGGTCGTCCTCCTCTAGGCACATTCCAGTTTCTCAATATCCTTCTTGAATTGTGATGCCCAGAACTGGACAGGTGAGATCTGTCCAAAGCAGAATACAGTGGCACTATTACTTTCCTTGATCTAGTCACTAAACTCCTAATGCAGCCTAAAATTGCATTGGCTTTTTTAGCTGCCGCATCACTCTGCTGACTCATATCCAGTCTGTGGTCCACTAAGACTCCTAGATCCCCTTTGCATGTACTGCCGTCAAGCCAGGTGTCACCCATCCTATATCTGTGCATTTCATTTTTACTGCCCAAGTATAGTATCCTACATTTCTCCCTGCTGAAATTCTTTTTGTTAGCTTTAGCCCAGCTTTCTAGTCTGTTAAGGTCATTTTGAATTCTGATCCTGTCCTCTAGGGTGTTAGCTACCTCTCCTAATTTGGTGTTATCTGCAGACTTGATAAGAATGTCCTCTATTCCCTCATCCAAGTCATTGATAAGGATGTTGAATAGCACTGAGCCCAGAACAAAACCCTGTGGCACCCGCTAGCTTCTCTGGGAACTTGCCCATCATTACAGCCAGTACTGTTTCCTCCACTGGAATAATTACTCGACTGTTACAGGGGATCCATTGTGATTCCATTATGGGATGCTTTCTCTGAAATAATGAAAGATCCAGGAATACATTATCTGAAGCAGGCTGTGAGCCCACCAGGCACGAGGTTCTAAATTGGGAATCTAAGGAGATTTCCACACTGCATTGTTATAGTGTTACTATTCCACTTTAACTGCTCTGGCTTCCTCCTGTGGAATTCTGGGGTTTGTAGTTTAGTGAAGCCTAAGAACTCTCTGGCTGAGAGCTATAAATGCCCCTCCCTAAACTGCAAATCCCAGGATTTCACAGGAGGCAGCCAGAGCAAATAAAGTGGAATACTAACACTATAACAGTGTAGTGTGAAAATCTCCTATCTCTGTACAACAGATTCCTGCTTTAGACCTCCCACACGATACAGTGCTTGGAAGTCAGGGAGATATAATGATGACGAAGAAAGGATGAGGCTGGCATTTCCTCCCCCCCCCCCAATAGTGGAAGGAATCTGCTCACAGCTTTCTGGTCACAGGACCTCAGAAAACTCTCCAGAAAGACAGATGGTAAGATTACCATCACTGGTAGTATTGGCTTTCTCCACTGCAGGCAGTCATTCTATACTTCAGCTGGCATTCTCGACATTCGATGCTAAAGAAACAGGACAGGATAATCTAAGTAGGCAAAATGCAGGTGTTGCCCTCTAGTTGCACTTTCTGTCCTACCACTTCTCCAAACTCAAGGTAGTTCACAACAGCCTAAGAAAGGAGAAAAGATTAACACAGTGGAAGCAATTAAAGTTTTCTATGCAATTTAGAAATCAATGTGGCCATGCACCAATTTAGCCTCAGTTGTCAAAAGCCACCTCAGATAGTCTTGCAGTGCTTTGGGGCCCTGACTGTGATCAATAGCTCATGATGAATTGAAAATGTTATGTCACAGACACAAAACCTTGCAGACGTTAACCTAAACCCAAGGTGGCCATGGTGCTGTAGTGCCTGAGAAGCAGAACATTATTTCTGTCACTTCCCACCGTAGCCCTCTGAGCTGCAATTCCTAGCCCTCTAGAACACGTTTGGGATAAAAGGGAATTGGGAGTGAGAAAGAAACATTTCCCCACTTTTCTTGGATTCTGCTGTCCTGGCAGCAGGTGTATAATGTTGGATCTGGCCCATTGAGCTGTTGCAGTCCACCAAAGATAGATAGAATTGGAAGTTTTGCAGGGGAAATATGCAGTGCAACATGTACAATGTTCCATGCTATAATCACTACTCATAGGACTGTTTGTTTGTGGTAGTGATAGCCTATTATCAGTCCCAGCTCACAAGACAGCCCCCTTAGTTCAGTGGTATAGCACATACTTTGCATATAGGAGGTACCAGGTTCACCCCCCAGAGTCTCCTGTTAAAAGGATCTGAGCTTACCAGGGCCAGGAAAGATTGTCACTGGAGGCCCTGAAGAGCCACCACAGCCAGAGATGATGGCATTGGGATGGGCAGCTGTGACTCTCCAGCTGTTTAAGTCTACTTCTCTCATCTGCCTTAGTCAGCATTGTCAATCGTAAAAGATTATAGGAGCTGCAGTCCAGAAATAACTGAAGAACTGTCCACCCCTGAGCTAGACTTTCCATCAATTAAAAGAAAAGCTCAAAATATTTAATTCCATATATTTTGCTATTCCTTTCCACAACTACAAACATTACATATCTAAAAATTATAGCTTATATTCTGGGGACAATGTACTGAATCAATGTTGTTGTTATAATGTTGTTGAGGCCAAGACAGTGGAAGGTGGGATGGAGGAAAGGGCCTTTCATCTGTTTCTGGGCCTAGGCAAGTCTCTTCTTCTCTCCCTCTGAGGCCAGGGCAGTGGCAGTTGGAAGGGAGGGGAGGGCCTTTTATCTGCTTCTTGGGAAATGAATAAAAAATAGAAGATGGATTTCTTCTGCTAGGAAGAAACTGTGCTTGATTGTAGAAACAAAAACATTTGCATATTTTGAATGGGTAGAGAAATAACAGCTTCAGAAGGACTGTAAAAATAAAACCAAGAGTGTATGGAAAATTTAAGGCACCTTGTAAAGGTCTCAGCACCTAGGGAATTACTGGCATTATAAGAGGTGGGGGGTATGGTTACAGAAAGCAATTTATAGCAGCTAATTAATGGCTCTTTTTAAAAGTGCTTTTCTAATTGAGAAAGTTGGTTTTACCTTGAAAGTGGTTCAGTGTTCACACACAGAGCCCCTGACAGAACTCTGCTTGTTATTAATACTAGTTCTTTTATGACTGAATTAAAGGTCATTAAAAAGGGAACTGCTGCCAGAGATGCAATTCACTATGAATGAAAAAGGAATAGATATAGTACCTCAGTCCGTTCCAGGTTAAAATGTTGGCTTTTAATAGAACCAGCTATCAAACAATATTGGAAACAGTCTTTTCTTTTACCCATTTAAAGAACCACACATTCTGCTATCAGGCTGTATCTGGCCTTTGTCTCACCTTGTAAGTTCCTTGTGGTTTGCAAATATCCTCCCAGCTCTCTTGTCCACATGTCAGTTAAGTAGATTTTAGCCAACAAAAACAAGTGGCATGATGTTAGGGAAGTTTTGTCAGTCCAGTTCGAGCTCACAGTACAGGCCAGATCTGACTATTCCTGGTCTGTACCACATCTGCAAGAGGTGTGTGTCCATATTTGAACTTCCACTCTGCAGGTAGCTGTCCAGCCCCTTTTTTGAAGGCATCCAGAAAAGGAGACCCCCACCAGCTCTCTAGGCAATTGGTTCCATTGCTGAACTTACTGTCAAGAAGCTCCTTCTAATGTTCAGTTGAAATCTACTCTTCTGCAACTTCAAACTGTTAGACCTGGTCTCTGGGGCAGGCCTGTCCACTCCTCTCTGTGACAGCCCTTGAGCTATTTAAAGAGTACAGTCATGTCACCCCTCACTCTTCTCCTCACCAAGCTGAACACGTCCAGCTCCTTTGACCTTTCCTCCTATGCTTTGTTCTCCATACTTCTTATCCTCATTCCTCGTCTCTGAACCTGCTAATGGTGAGAGAAGATGGGAACTGCAATCCACCGCTGCCACAATGTCAAGGCTAATCTGAAGGTTCTTGGCTTGGAAACTCCAAAGTTAACTCCCCTCTAAGGGTAGCCCTTAGCAGCCTCACTCAAGCAGTCATTCATAGGATGCTGTTCATATCCCTCTGGAATCAGAGGAGGTGTAAGCTAGGCCAGCCTGCTCTGCTCTAACAACTATCTCCGGTCTCTTTGCTCTAAAACGTGGTGTTCGTTTCAGAGCCTCCTTTGTCTGTCTCAAATCTCATGGTCTGACCCTCACCATGTGCTCACACAAAGCAGTTATACCTTATTTGGAATTCCCACTCTGGCATTCTGATTGGTCAATTATCTCTCTGGTGATCTGATGTAATTGATTATGCTATCTCAGGAGATGTCCCTCACCTCCCCCTTGGTTTTTAACCCTTGGGTTACCTGATGTCATGCTGACATGTTTGCAGATAATGTTTGCAGATAATGGGAAATGTAGTCTTTGCAGAATGATGGAAGTGTCATCATCCTGCAGGCAGGATGATGGGAACTCCATCATGACAGTGGGTAACTAAAGGAATGAACATGGGTATTTCTGTTTGCCCTGGTAGGTGAGAGATTAATTAAGGCTCTTTTACAGCTGTAATTATAGATTCTATCGGAGATTTATTTAATCATAGCAGATAACAGGGAATCAGGTCTCTGAGATGAAGGCAAGAGAATTCAGACCAAAACAAATTAATTTCAGAGGAAAATATAGTGGTTAAAAGAGCTGGGGTTAAAGAATCTGTACTAGGATGCCAAGTGCCTAAACATCCCCCCCCCCGGGTCTCCCCTGGTTCTAGGAGGGAGCTCCCAGATGAGGCCTGTGGCTCATCCTCTCATTCTTTCTGCAGCCTGTCATCCTGTTGCTGCCCTCCTCTGAGGTAGAGGACTCCTCAGAGTAAGGCAGATCAGCAGTTTCCTGTTAAGTATGACATTTCTAACAGGCAGAAATAACCACAGCCACCCCTTTATAATGGGGGGGGGAAGTCCCCCCAAAAGGCATACATTTTTTTCAGGTGGATTCTCCCACCACCACCACCACCAAAATACCTGGTATAGTCAACCCTACCTGAAAATGAGCTGTAAACAAAACCATAATTGTGTCAAAAATGTAAAATATCTATGTATAGGAGCCTTGTGCACAGAGATAAGGAGAACTACTATAATAATCAATGCAGAGAAACAAAAGATGATAATGAAAAAGGAAGAAGAGACCTCTTCCACAAGATATGAGAAATCAAAAGGAAATTTAAATGAAGAGTGGGGATGCTCTACAAGCAGCAGGGAAATATATTACATGACCAAGTAGAAATAAGAAGATCATGGAAACAACACACAGAAGAACTATATAAAAGAGACAAAAGAGTAATAGATTCATTTGCAGAAGAATCATATGAAGATTAACCTCCAATTTTAGAAAGTGAAGTGGAAGCTGCACTCAGAACACTTGGGAGGGAAAAAATCACCAGGAACAGATGGCATACCAATAGAGCTGCTTTAGAGACAGGATCTACTCTAGTTCTAACTAAAATCTGTCAACATATGGAAAACAAAACAATGGCCCACAGATTGAAAATGCTCTACATACATTTCAGTCCCCAAGAAAGGGGACACCACGGACTGCAGTGACCACAGAACCATTGCATTAATTTCCCATGCAAACAAAGCAATGCTCAAAATTCTATAACAAATACTTTTACCACATATGGTCAAGAAATGCCAGATGTCCAAGCTAGGTTCAGGAAAAGAAGAGGCACTAGGGATCATATTGCTAATGTACATTGAATAATGGAGCACACCAAAGAATTTCTAAAGAAAATCAGCCCATGCTTTATAGATTATAGCAAAGTCTTTGATTGTATAGATCATGAAAAACTGTGGGTCGCTCTTAAAGAAATGGGTGTGCCACAACATTTTATTGTCCTATGTAACCTGTACTCAGGACAAAAGGCTACTGTTAGGACAGAATACGGAGAAACAGAATGGTTTCCAATTGTCAAGGAGGTCAGGCAAGGCTGCACTTTATTTCCCTAACTGTTTAACTTGTATGCTGAACATAATTTACATAAAGCAGGATCAGACTCAGAGGAAGGAGGAGTGAAAATTGGGGGCAGGAACACCAACAATTTAAGATATGAAGATGATACCATACTAGTAGCAGAAAACAGCAAAGACATTGAACAATTACTGAAGGAAGTCAAGAAAGTAAAAAAAGGCAAGTTTACAGTTGAACATTAAGAAAACAAAAATAATGACCACAGATGATTTACATAACTTTCAAACAGACAATGAAGACACTGAAATAGCTCAAGATTTTCTATACCTTGGCTCAGTCATTCATCAGAATGGAGCCTGCAGTCAAGAAATCAAAAGAGTAGGACTTGGAAGGGCAGCTATGAAGGAGCTAGACAAGATCCACAAGTGTAAAGACAGATAATTCAATATTAAAGTAAGCACTGTCCATGTAATCGTATTTCCATTTCTATGTATGGTTGTGAAAGCAGGACAGTGAAGAAAGCTGACAGGAAGAAAATTAACTCCTTTGAAATGTGGTGGAGAAGAGTTCTACAGATACAAAAGACTAATAAATGGGTCTAGAGTAAATCAAGCCTAAACTCTCCCTAGAAATCGAGATTACTAAATTGAGACTGTCGTACCTTCGCCATATCATGAAAAGACTCACTAGAAAAGACAAAAATGCTTGGTAAGGTAAAAGGCAGTAGGAAAAGAGGAAGACGGCATGCCAGATGGATAGACGTAATCAAGGAAGCCATGGGCTTGAGTCTGCAAGACCTTAGTAGGGCTGTTGATGATAGGGTGACTTGGAGGTCTCTCATTCATAAGTTGAATGCCATAAATTGAACTCAGCTTGATGACAGTTAACAACAACAACAACAATTTAGAATTTTCATCCAGTGAGTCCTAGTACCTCACCTACAAACTCTAGGATTCCTTAAGATGCAGCCATCACAGTTAAAGAGGAATCATAGTGCTTTCATTCTATGGTGTGCAAGAGCACATAGAAAAACAGTACAGTGTGTTAGGAAAATGGCTAGACTACTTCCTGAATACATGGAAAAGCAACAAGCAGACTGAAGGCCTATCTGGACATCATAGTCATCATTATGATGTTTTTGGGAGGCAGCAAAATGCTATGAGGAAGGGGTCATTTGTATCTGGATTGATTGTTAGTCTTTGTTATACCTCATCAACAGAATCCTAGAGCTACAAGGAACCCAAAGATTATATACGTTACCCCTCACACATAAACCCACAGTAGTTACCGGTATATCACATAGTATCTACTGTAGATTCTTGCTTTCATCCAGTTAATTATCTAGCACTGTAGACCTCTAAGCAGAGACTTGAAGTAATTAACTTTATGGTACTAACAACCTACTAGTAATTTACCTCAAGCCCTATTCCTGCAGCAAAGACATAATGTTTGTGCAAATCTCTTCTTAGGATCTATTTATGTCATGCTTCCTACTGTGCCCTCCATAAAGATTACACTGTGACCAGGCAGCCTATCAAGATAATCCCAACCCTGCCACTATTTCCTTGAGTTTGCCTCCTTTGTCGTGCCTACCTATCAATCTTTGGTTTAGATTGACATATTTCTTAAGCAGGGATTATTCTTGTTTTGTTTCCTCTGCACAACCAACTACAATAGGCACTAAGCCTGGAGCTGATATGACACAAATAAACAGCAGCATTTGCAACAGGATGTGCTAAGGCTCTGATAGATTTTCTTTTCCGAGTCTTTCTTTGACAAATGAGCCTCAAATCAAAGTGGCATCATAAATACCAAATAGCATAAATCTTTATTTCTCCCCCACCAACGCCCTTTTTGCATTAAGTTAAAAGAAATTTTGCATAAAACATTTCAAAGCAGGAAACATTCCCACACATGCTTCTTGCATTCATGGACCAAACAATCTAGAGATTTTCAGTTCTTTGATGTGTAACCAAGACACTGTAACGATAATACACTCAGATTCAAACAATATTTACTGGTTCACAGATACATTAATGCCACCTTGTTCACTCAATGGCTCTTACAAAAAAAATGGTGCATTTTGAATTGTGTGGCACTGTGGTTAGAAGGGGCTTGGAGGGTCACCCTCCAACATAAACTATAGTCACATAAAGGAGTGAGGACATCCCAGACACACACCCCCCAAAAAATGTATCAAATCAGAACAGTAAAAGGAAAAGTGTGTGTCCACCCAGATGCAGCTAAGTCCAGCACCACCTTGTGACTAAACTATATGACAATACTATCCACACAATTATATTGCAGCTATTTATTGGACTGCAAGTAGGACTGTTGTTGGGCTGCAAGTTCCATGATGCCTCATCACCAGCGGCTATTCTGGCTATGGCTGCTTTGAGTTGCCGTCCAAACATATGAAGTTCTATATGTTCCCCTGCCCTGCAGTATTCATTTAAAAGGGTAGTTTGTGAAGAGTTTGACAACAGAAAACCCAATAGTAAGGCTCATAGAAGAGAATGCTCAGTAGGATGGAATCTCAGGCCAAATAACAGCCTACTGACATGAACTAACACCTGGAATGGCACAATACAGAGACCTGACAAACTGTGAAATCATTCCAGAGCTTGGGAAAGTTACTTCTTTTGAATTACAATGCCCCAAATCCCTCAACCAGCAATAGCCACAATGGATGGGGGATACTGGGAAACGCAGTCCCCCAAGTGACTTTTCCAAGCATATGACTTGAAGGATGCAAAATCACCTTTTCTTCCTCATTATTCCTATCTTTAGGGAGCTCTCTACATATGGCAAAATTACAATGGAAAAGCCAAATATTGCTGTTTTTAAGGACAACACTAGGGAACATTTCCTAAAACCATTTTACCATGCAATTCCATCTCCCACTCAAGTATATTGATGAATCAGAAAAGATACACAAAACCTTTCAGAAACATTTTTTTGTGAAAAATTCACTGTGAATAGGCATAATGTCCACCAAAACATTTCTAGTGAATAGAAAATGAAGCTTATAAGGAACTTTTCAGAACCATATAAAGAACACTGCCAGTACTGTACAGCTCTCTGTGAAAATGGGTAACATCTATAGCAACACAAGCCATCATTACATACAATGTAAGTATTTTATAGCACTGTATACCAGAGGAAATTGAGGCTTCCCTGAATCACAAATTTTAGTAATAAAACATCTAGTATTTCTACTACTGTCTAGCCTTTATTTGATTATTCCATCTCTTGTGAGGAGTAATGAGTTCTCTGCACCCAACTCTAGTTTTCTTGAAATAACTAAACTGCAGCAAGCAACAAAGCCACAATTCAAACTACAATCCTATGCTTATTTATTTGGATGAAGTAACTCCCAGTGATTTCAGAATGACATTCTTGTGAGCCTATGGCTACACATCTAATACTGAAGAGTAATACACGTCCTCACAATCACAAAAACCTAAGAGAAGCACTAAAGGATTAAACAGCAAAAGGATTCATACAGCAGTTTATATAATTGCCACTATCATGGTAATGTTTTTTGAATTGTATTAGCCTTTCCAGATATTTATAAACTCTTTCAGCTCCAGGGAGCCAAATTCAATTTCAGTGAAGTTCTCATATACAAAAATACTAATGTGTTTAAGTCTCTTACTGCCTGTAAGTAAGCCACAGAAAAGGCATTTCAATCTTTTAGAATGGGGAAAAAAGAAGGTGGGAAACCACCAAATAAATGATGATGTCTCAGAGAAAGGAGCGTGTGTGTCTAGAAAACCTCAGAGGTCTGGATTAGGCCCCAAAGGCCAAGGGTTTCCCACTCTTGCTTTAAAGTGACAGTCAGTGCTGGCCCTAATAGGTAGCTATTTCAAGTAGTGAATGCTGGCAGAGGGCTGGCATCATCAGCTATATTGCTCCTTTGATGTAGACCTGAGTGAGTGACCTGGCTGATCAGCTTGCCAAATCGCCCACTTCCAAAGCATCACACACAGTGCCATTGGGAAAGGCCCCTGACAAAGCAAGCAGGCAGTTTAACAGCTAGCCCAGACCACCTATTCCAACAGGAACTAGAAAATGCACCTGCTTTGCTCCACTCACAAAACCCATACTGACCCTTCAATTCTGGCATTACAGTAGTGTGTGTGTGTGGCCCTGGGGTCACATGAGAGCCTCAACCCCTCCGAACTCCCCAGAACAAACTTATTCTCTCCCAAACCCCTCCAGAATGAACTATCACTCCAGGTGTCCTTTCACACTACACCAATATAGTACTAAGATTTCACATTAACTATCTAGTGATCACAGCATTCCTTTCTAAATGCTTACAGACTGCCTGTTTAATGATCTGTTCTAGAGTCTTTCCTGAAATTGATGTCAGGCTGACTGGGCGGTAATTATTTGGGTCTTCTTTTTTCCCATTTTTGAAGATGGAGACAACATTTGCTCTCCTCCAATTTGCTGGGACCTTTCCTGTTCTCCAGGAATTCTCAAAGATTATTGACAGTGGTTCTGAGATTATTTCTGCCAGTTCTTTTAATACCCTTGGATGTAGTTCATCTGGCCCTGGAAATCTGAATTCATTTAGAGTAGCCAGGTATTCTTGAACTACCTCTTTACCTATTTTGTACTGCATTTCCCCTACTGCGCCATCTGCTCCATTTTCCCCAAGTTGAGCATTGTTCTCCTTTTGGGAGAAGACCAAGGCAAAGAAAGTGTTGAGTAGTTCTGCCTTTTTTCTGTTCCTCTGTAACATTTCCCTCCTCTGTAACTAAAGGAAAACAAGATATACATTTGCATGTATATCAAATAGTACTGCTAGATTTTCAAAGCTGCAATAAGGGACAGGAGAAATTCATGACATGCAGAGTTGAGAACCAGGAATCAGCTATTAAAAAGTTTGTATTCTACCTAAATACCAAATGGAGGGATTTATTTTGGTTAATCTAGCCATGTAGGCTATATTTCAGAGGAAGGAATGGGCAAAACAACCACTGTATACCAGATCCCATCTGATCTTGCGTCAGCTCTGGTTTGTACTTGGATGGGAGACCACCAATGATTATCAGATGCTTTAGGCTATATTTCATAGAAATGAACTGGCAAAACCACCTCTGAGTATCGCTTGCCTAAGAACATCCTGTGAAGTTCATGGGGTTGCCATAGGCTGACAGGTGACTTGATGGCATATACACACACAGAACTCTGTATTTCTCTGTAAAAATAACATATTACCAACATTCATAAATTACATGCTGCACACATTTCTGTTTTTATGAAGGGTCCACACCCCAAAATGTGGGATTTGGGCATCTTGTTCAGTCTATAATGAAAAGAAATGCTTTCCAACCCTGAAACAGCGGACAAATCTTATAATGGGGATACCTAGAAAACCTAATATTAAGGCAATGCCCTTAGATAGGTAAATGTCTTAGATCAGCATTGAATACATTCATTCCTGGACATGTAACTTAGAAATCATCTTTAAATTATATGCTTTTACACATCATCAGTACACAATGGTATGAAGAAACCTCTTTCAAATCTCAGTAGTAAATGCTACTATTTCCAAGTGAATTTGTCTACATTAATAGATATACCAATTACAGATCTTTTCCTATTTTTATCTATATTTTTCCTTGTTATTCAAGACCCAAATCAATATATAAAAAGATTTAAAGACTTTCAGATGTCACATCTTGGTAGCTACTTAGCACAAATTTACTTTCTGTACCACTGCTTCCAAACATTTGATACTTTAAAAAAAAACACCAAATGTTCAAACAGTGAAAAAAATAAAAGGATTTTCCCTTCCTCATTCTGTTCACTACATCATTTAGATGATATCATCTTCGTTCCAACAATCCAATCTTTTCATCTTGAGATCAGATTACACCATATAGTGTCCTATTGTCCTGTCCTAGTTGAACAATTTATGCCTAATGACTAAAGCAAGTGGAGAAATATCTGGGCTAATCCTGCTTTCAGCTTCTAAATAATTTGTTGTATAATTTAGACCTATGGTATTTCCTTTCAAGCCATACTAATGCTTCTAATGGAACAAGCTTCAATTTCTGTTCTAGTCTGAACTACATCCACATCGCATTTAGGCAAAATCAATCAGAAATCTATTTCAATTGAATGGCAAAAGTCATAAAAGGGAATATTTGGTATAAACTCCATTTAATGATTTTTTTAAAAAAAAATATTATTATTGTTTCTGCCAGGTGTATACATTTAGTAATTTCAATGCACCACTCAAAGGAACCTGACTATTAGATTTTACCCGACAGTGACAGCTGGTAGGTCTGATGTCAGTAGAGTGGTCAATCCTCTCCAGCTTAAAAAAGCTATCAAGGAAGCTGAACCTAACCCTTAAATAGATTCAGCACCTTGGACATCTCCTTTAAAGTTCTAAAACCTAAAAGCAGATTCACTACCCTCCTCTCACTGATACAGGGTTCACCAGACACCACAGTTAGTAAACCTGAAACAAACTATTGTGGGAAAACATGAGAAAAATTCTTTTAAAATAAACAAATAAGATAATCCATACCTTGAGTGTCTTCTTTGCTAATATTTTCAAGAGGCCAAATAAAAGACAGTCAGAATAGCAAATGAAGGAAGAGAGTATATGTCAACTTTCATCGCACATCTAATTTCCCCCCTTCTTATCAAAATTCTTTTTTCTTGACTCAAACGTCTTTGGCCTAAACCCAATGTTGACCTCCAGCTACAGTACACACCATGACTCCATGGACTTTGGGAAAGTGTTGGCTTATCTTTCAGCAATTGATTCAATGGGTTTATATTAGTAGGAACGAGCAATGGAATTTAGGCCTTAAATATTCTGTATTGAGGGAAATACCTCTACATTTACTCACTTTAGACAAAATCTAGCAACTTAGAGAAGTGCAGAATCCTGAGAAATTTTATGACCCTTTTCCAAACCACCTTGATGATAAGCTTGAACAGGAATCCATACATTCACTCCAAATTTCCCCAAAGTTAAGAAGAAAGTTGCTTTATACTGAGTCAAACAATTGGTGTATCTAAATCCATAATGTCTACCCTGTCAGTATTCTGTGATGTGTAGTCACTGAGAATTTTATATCGTAAAGAGCTGTCATGTCACCTAAAGTGCTACTGCCAGAAGGGGACAGTAGTGAGGCCTAGCTAAATGCAGCCGGGGTTGACAACTAAGTGCTGTTTACATTAGTCTGTGTGAGAAGCAAAGTAAGAGGAAGTGATACAGCTGTTATCACTCTGGGAAGAACTGGATAAACCATGTGTGCATGGGAATGGGCAACTACATGGCCCATGAATGTGATATAAACATGTCCATGTATAACCTTATGTTCCCGTCCTCACTCTTCTTCTGTCTGTAACAGTTCTCCATGCTAAACAGTATGGGACAGTACTGCCATGAATATTGAGCTATGTAGTCTATGTATATAGAGTCCCTGACTCATTGCAAATATTTCTTTAATATGCTTAAGTAAACGACAGTAGTTTAGGCACAATCTCTGTGTCTGTATGTTCATTTCACCAGCTTGATGTCAGCTGCATCTGGAACAGGATTTATTTGCTGCCTGGACCTCTTAACATGCTCAGAGGAACCCATGGGTACACATGAAAAAAGTTTCCACAATTTCAATCTTTCTCGGAGCAACTCTACATCTTTAAATATATGTTGGCATCAAATCACATTCTATGAAAAAGACAGTGGTGACATCAATTTCCTCTAAACCTTTGGGGGAGGGGTTTATGGTGAAAGGGTCACTATATGGTGACTTCACAACCAAAACAAATTGTATAAATTGAACTTATGGAGACTGCATATACAGAGCACGAAAATAAATTAATACTGTATTCATATAAAATATTTATAACCATTTCTCAGAGCTGAAACTTTCTTTCAACATACAAAACAATGAATTCATTAGCAACTAATTTTTTTAAACCCAAAAAACAGTGGGAATTGACAACAAAATTAACATTTAAAAACATAAAATAATAAAAATTATTTCAATATGATATTAGGCCAGCCTCTTCATAATATCTCTTTGAGAAAAGGCAACTCAAATAAAATGAGCCCATTTAATGTGCTATGAGGATGGGCCGTGTATACCTCGATTAGAACACAAGTTCACCACCATGAAGGCCCTGTCTCCCAAGCCTGCCTATCTACTGATCTCACGGGCAGTCACACAAACTAGGTTCTCTAAAAAAAAGATGAAGGGAAGGGGAGAAAAATGGAAATGTGGCAGCACCTTTAAGACTAACTGGTTTTTATTTTCCACATGAGCTTTCATGGATATAAACCCACTTCTTTAGATGCAGTACCAAATTGCACTAAGGCATCAGGTATAAAGTTGTGGGAGTGGGATAGAATGCAATAGGAATTTGTAAGTATAATTCAATTCAGCTGTTTCGCTTTCTAGTCTTCCTTTGTAATTTCTTTGTTCAAGGAATAATAGCAAACCCTATTAAAATGCATGATTTCCAGCCCAAACAAACCATAGAATGGTACTGGAGAACCACAGAATGGTACTGGACATGATTTGCATCTTCTGGATTCTAATACATTCTATCCCACTCCCACAAGTGTATAAATATGCTTTATACCTGAGGCCTAGATATCATTCGGGACTGCATCTGAAGACATGGATTTATATCCATGAAAGCTCATACTAAAATAAAACCCAGCCTTAAGGTGCCACCACATTTCTTTTTTGCCCCCTCCTCATTTTTATGCTACATGAGACTAACACAGCTACTTCTTTGAAAACTACGTTTTCCAAAGTTGATCTCAAAAGTGCATGTACACTGATATGGATAAAGGTGGTTCAGATAATCTTAGCTCAAACTACCAAGGACTTTAATGACAAAAATCTAAAGGGGGCCTGGAAACATCCCAGCAACTTGTACAATGAGTCCACTATTAGTATCATAAATGCTAACTGAATCAACATCAACAACATCCGAACTAAATGCCAACTGGCCCATCCACAACAACATCCAAGCAGATACACCTTGGAGCAGCAGTTTAAATTTCCAAAGAGGCTTCAAAGGCAGCCTCATGTATAGTGCATGGCAGCAGTCTAACTTTGATGATGCGAGTACATATGGAGTTGTGGCCAGAAGTTCATCACCTTTCCCAGTTGGTATACCAGCCAAAGATGACAAAAACTATTCCAGGGCTGCTGCCATCTGCCTAGGAGAGCCCACAAACTACAACTACAATTGAAATGAGTGATGGTAGAAAAACCATCATCATCTGTCAAATGGTTGAAGTAACCTAGAATATGGATAATAGTAGAACAAGGCCTAGAATAAATATCCAAATCATATCAAAGGAAAGAAAAGATGTGGGATTCACAATACTCTCAAAGCACCACTTCCAAAGAACTCCATAGCACACATTTAGTCAAAACTACACAAACATGCTGCTTGGGGCTTCAAGGCCAACCTCTATTTTAACATCCCAGCCAATGATAGCCTGAAACACAGGTTGATTTTTACATCTTGCCAAAAGTCAAACACAAGGAAGATGAATATGATACCAGAACTTTCAGCTTCTTACCCTCCTCAATATCATTCCTTAATGATGCTTCCAGCAATGCAACACTGGCCTCAAAAGAAACCTTCTTGCGGTTGACAACGTTCCTCTTCTTCTCATGTTTTCTCTTCTTGTGCTGCATCTCCTTTTCATACTGTGCCCATTTCTTCAGCTGCTGAGCTCTGCGCTTCTGAGCTGCTCGGAGCCGCTCCAGCGTGGGCACCTTATCCAACAGCTGGAGCTCTGTCAGCAAGTCCATGTGGGTGTCCATTGCCTCAGTGAATGGGTCAGTGGGTCAACCACACTTCTGCTGGATCAGAAGCGCAGTCTGAGCCACTTGTATCTGCTGTCTGGTGCTAAGAGAACATTCTGTGGCTGGACTGGGAGCAGCTCTTCCTAGACATTGAAGAGCACATGATGAAATCCTAGGGAGAGACAGGGAGGGAGGGAGAGAAAATGACTCTGTGAATCTTGTGCCTGATGAATAGCAAGCCAATACAAAACAAGAAGAAAAACATTTTCACAAATTGCTGTGTCCTAAATTATTATACTTATGTACTTGTTTGCATTATAAAGGACTATAAATGCAATACAAGCATTCTGCCAACAGCTGCATTTTCAAATACTAATATATCCACATATTAAGTTAGACCTCATCTGAAATATTAAAATTGGATGAAGAACACTGAACTCTAAAAGCTTCCTTCTACATACTTGCTAATCCAAGGACAGCCATGAACTCATTTCAACCTCTGTATGTGTGTGTGTGT
This sequence comes from Gambelia wislizenii, assembly GCA_030847615.1. NCBI lineage: Eukaryota > Metazoa > Chordata > Lepidosauria > Squamata > Crotaphytidae > Gambelia > Gambelia wislizenii. The sequence continues at coordinate 42,717,284 of JAUMIR010000004.1, forward strand.
GTGTGTGTGTGTGTGTCTGGTTAGAACAAACCATCCATATCGATATTTGTCAAAATCACTGACCATAAGAAAGAGCTTTTTTAAAAAAAGTAAAAAACGACTCCCATATCTCATTTGTTTAGACAGTGGATTAAATTAAAAGGAGTTGTTGAATTAACAGCAGTTCCACCAGTTTAGCAATCTCATGGCTTCCAGCTCATCTTGGTTTTTTATTGTGAAAAAAAATGAAAATGTAAACCGTCTAAAAACTAATGAGTGGGATTTGCACATTTTAAAAGTATACTCAACTACTGAATGTAGCCCCAAATACTCAGTAATCTAATTTCTGAATTGTGAGTGGCAGAAACAAATTATCATTCTTGGTTCTCATCGACAGAAACTCTGGATCTCATTTCACAGTATAACAACCTGTTCAATCTTAAATGTATGATCAAAACATGCCAACTAAAATTAAATTGATACACTCTACCTCATCTACAGTGTCTACATCAAAAAAAATTCTTTTTTAAAAAATGGCTTTTATTGAATGTATTCTGTAGCTTTGCATTCAGAATGTCCCAGGTTCAATACCTAAGATTTAAAATAATCTGATGCCATCTGAAACTATGAACAGTTGCTGCCACTCAGGGTAGATCAGGGGAATGTTTACACAACAACAACAAAAAAAACTGAGAAGAATTTGTGTGGATCCCTAGTAGTTCACACACATCACAGGCTATTTAGGAGGGGTAGCAAAAAGCCCGGTTAACCCATGACTTTCCACCCCTCTATTTTTCAGGAAATTTTTAGGAAAGTCCAAGACAACCCATGCTATTGGTTGTCTGAACAATCAGGAACCATCCTGGGATATGGGATGATTTCTGATTGGCTGGACATTGGAGGGGATGGGATTGCAAGGGAAGCCTTGCAATTCTCTATCTGCCATTTTGGTATGCCCCTTGGTAGGGTCCTCTGCTTGCTCCAAAGCAGCCAACTGAGAGCCAGACAAGGTCTCTCCTCTCCCCTGCCTCCGCCCAAGCAGCTACGTAGAAGCCCCCCCGGCCCCATGCAGCTAGCCCTCACTCCCCCATAGCTGCACGATGTGGGGGGTGGCTTCTCCGGGGGTGTGAGGGACTAGCTGCGTGGGGTGAGGGGGGCTTCTCTATGACTGGCAATCATGGAGAAGCCACCCCCCACCTCACACAAGTATGAGGGCGGGTGGGGAATAGCTGCGTGGGGCAGGGGGCACCTCCATGACTGACAGTCATGGAGAAGCCTCCCCTACCCCGCACAGGGGCAAGGGCAGGAGGCAGTAGCCCCGTGGGGCAGGGGAGGGGGTTCTCTTTAGAGGCGAGTATAGCTGTGGCCAGTGGGGGAGGGGGCGGTTCTCCAAGACTGACCATTCCAAAAATGGCAGATCCAGAATTGCCAGGCTTTCCTTGCAAGCCCATCCCCTCCAAAGTCCGATCAATCAAAATACAGCTCTGCTGTGTGCCCCTTTCCTGGGATGGAGGCACTCAGAACAACAAACCCCCCAAAAATGAGACTTATGCTACCTGTGACAAATCGTGTAAACAATTTGGGGTGAAGATATCTCGCTTCTCCCCGGGATAAAAACTGCTGTGTAAAAGAGCCCCAGAACTGTGAAGAAATCAGATTAACATTTACTGGTAGATTTGAGGATAATTTATATTAAATGATCATTTGACCTCCAACAGTTTAGCCACAGTAAATAAAATGGAAAGCATAAAAAAAATGCTGAATTTTGTTCATTGCTCATCTCTCAGCCTCAGTGTACCTCACCTGTAAAATACAAATATTAACTGGTTGCTTTTTACCTGGGACCCATTCACATTACAAACCTATAGTATGATTATTCTACTTTAACTGCCATGATTCCATTATATGGAATCCTGGGATTTGTAGTTTGGTGAGGCACTGGAGCTCTCTGGCTGAGAGTTCTAAATGTTTCTCTCTAAACTGCCAATCCCAGGATTCCATAGGACAGAAGCAAGACAGTTTAAAGTGGAATTATAGTGCCATAATGTTATAGTGTGAATGGCCTTTGTGCAGCACTGCTGGCCAGTTTTAGCATTCTGTTAGAACACTTGCTTTTCAGTAACATAGATGTAGATGATGATATAACCCTGTAGGCCATCCCAAATGTATGGCTTATAGGATTTAGCAAGAAATTGGCTCTGCCACCTGGATCAACATTTTGCCTCTGGCTTTGGCTGATGAACCTCAAGATTCTAGAAGGAAAGGCAAGTAGTTCTCAGAAGGCTGCCCACTTTAAAGAACAATGGACTAGATGATCTGATTCAGGATAAGGTAGCTCCCTGCATCTGTATGAAAACATTTATCCATATATTTTACTCTGAATTATTTATTGTATGTACTATTCTCTTAACATAAGAATATAAGAGATGTCCTGCTAGATTGGACCACAAGAGGATCGAATTCAACATTTTGTTTCCTACAATGGCCAGCCAGATGATTATGGGAACTTCCAAGCCCTCTTTCACTGTTCCCAAGAAACTGGCATTACTCTGTCTTGGGAGCTTTGGCAGGACCAGTAATAATTATGTGATTACATGAATTTGCTTAATCATGTGGACTCATTTTCAATTTTAGCACAATTTGAAGTATACAGCTGAGCTCTAGGGTCAATGCATGAAAGGAGGTCAGCAAAAGAGAACAGGACAAGGGATTATGAAATGAGAGAAAAGGTTACTCAAGACTCCTTCTGGTTTGTGGTTTTACAGAGCTGGTTATCAACATTATTTCAAATACCAGAATCAACTCTCCCCTCCCCGAGCAATGTTGTTTCTGACAGTGTTTATTTACTTTATTTATTTTAAATCCTGCTTCTCTGTTAATGTACTGGGACCCAAAGCAGCTCACAACATGATTAAATAACAGATAATAGGTAAAAACACATTGAGTTATATTTAAACACAAACATATTATCATGTCAAAACAACTGCTAAATTAAAATATTTTTTTTAAAAAATTGAAAGCATATGGGAGAAAGAAAAAGAAAAGGTACAGCATCTCCCATTAAAGTCCCTTCCTTAGAAATCAGTCAGTTGCCAAAAGCCTGTCTGAATATAAAGGTCTTTGCATTACAGTAAAAAACAACAGGGACGGAGCCAACCTGGCTTCCCTTGAGAGAGACTTTCCACTGTGTGGGAGCAATCACCAAGAAAGCTGAGTGTTTAGCACTGTTTGGTAAGGAGCATATCTGGCCCCTAGATTTCAGGGCCAAAACCTGAGACCTAGGAACAGCCTCCTGGTAATAACATGGTGTGTGTGTGTGTGTGTGTGTGTATATATATACACGTGTGTGCATGCGTGCACACATGCGTATCAGTAGAACAAATGAGAAAATATTTCTTTGGTCGGACATTAAACTTTACAAGCTCTTTGTTGAACCCGGGCGGGTGCTTTTACCAGCAATATTTTGAACACTTTTGCAAGTACTGCTCATGGGAGTTGTAATCTAGCCAAAGAAGATTTCCAAACTCTACTTCAAACAGAAAACAAACCCCTATCTTTCCCAGCTCAGTTTTTCACCTTTTTGCAAGCTCTGATTTTATCACATTGGAGGTGTAGTACAGTGGTTCTTAACCTGTGTTCCATGGACCCCCCCAGGGGACCGCAGTGTCCTCAGAGGGGGTCTGCAAAGGACTGAAGTCTGCTTGGCCCACCTCCTCCCCTCAGTGGAGCAGCCACGAGACAGGAACAAAGCCTGGCTGACTGGCTGGACCTGCATGTTGCCATTCAATCTACATCAGCCACAAACTTGCAGGAAGAATCAGGAGAAAAGTCTTCCTTCCCCCTCCAGTGCTTCTGAGGTAAGGTTTAATGGATTGTGTAATTATTATTATTATGCTTATCAGGTGTTGTTGTTGTTGTTTTAAATCTTGAGGGTCTGCAAGAACAAAAGATATATAATGAGGGTCCCTGGTAAAGAAAAGGTTAAGAGCCACTGGTGTAGTACAAAGAAACTTTTTCAAGTAAAAAAGAACATTTTTCAAACTCTGCTTTTAACCAATGCCCCTCACTGGCCACACTAACACCAAGTCTACACCAAGGGAAAAAAATAGACTGCTCCACAGTCATAGCTAGTCGCAGCAGCTGCAACCTGTTTCAGCCTGTAGCTGAGATGGCAGCAAGTGGATTATTCTGGTTTTTAAATCTGCCACCGCCAACATTTTTTTAAAAAACCACCTCTTTTATGGTATACACAAGTGATATTTCACCTTTCCCCCAAAAGGACAAAAAAGATAGCACAAATCTCCTTTTTATTACCGTAGCGATCACTCGCTAAAGTGAAAATCCAACATGGTGGCAGTGGGTGCTTGCCCTGTAACCCAGCCCCGCCCCCCTGCACTCATCCAGCCAGTCAGGTTTGCACTGTGTCCTTCATGGGGAAGCAATTCATGTCAAATTGCTTGTCTTAACAAGCAAAATTTTGCATATCTTTGAAGTTTTTTTTAAAAGTCAGGAAAAGCTGCGAAGGCTTTTCTTGTGTAGTTTTTCCTCTTTTTGCTCCACCACCCTCACAATACAACGAGAATGTAGGATCACATTAAGGCAGCTCGTTTTCTGAGCGAATTCTGTGAGGGGAGTTTTCACAATGTGGACAACCTCTTACTCTCTCACTCTTTCTCTGTCCCTATCTACCATCAAGGTTTCAAGCTTTTCTTGGAATGGGGGCAACTGAGAAAAGTTTGAAAGAGATAGAAGGAGAAGGAAAGCTCAGAGAAGAAGAAAGAGGGTGAAAGAGATGGAAACAGCCTAGGGAAGTCAGTGGGAAATGAGTGCAAATAAATGTAGGAGCAAGAATGAGATAAAGAGAGAAGGGAAGGAAAAGATGTTTAACTAGGAGTTTTAGGTACAGGAGGAAAGAAAAAGAGGATTATGGGGGAGGATTAGCCAGGAGTTGAGGGAGAATGGGAGAAAGAGGAAAACAAAAAGAAAGAAGAGGGACTGGGCAATGAGGAAGAAGATGAGCAGAGTCAGTAGTTTGGCAAGTGGGGGGAGGAGAAGGAGGATGAGAAGGAGGGGTGGAATCAAGAATTAGAAGAGAAAGAAGTCAATGATCTATTTAGAGCTGAAGAAGGAAGACACACCTGTTCCACACTTTTTGCTAACGGTCATGCAACTCACCAAGGCCTTAAATCAGAACAGAAAATTATACTGCAGTTTCAACCATTTCAGGTGAAGAAGGTAGGAAAAACCCTAAAGCAGCAATCTTGTAGCTACTCCTGAATCAGTGAATTCTGAGGTAGCTCATTGTTTCCCCATGTTCAGCATTCCCTCCCCTCTGAGCTCTGGTGCTATCAGCAATTTGTTAAACTTTGAGAAGAGGAAGAAGGTGGGGACAAAGGGGGTCAGGTCAACCTTCTAGAGAGTCTACAGCAGCCGCTCTAAAGCAGCCTGCAGCAGTGGGGACCAGCAAGCTGGCAACACTCTATCATTTTATTCAAGACTGTACTTGTGCCCTAAGATTCTCCCCTTACCTCGAAAATTGGAGAAGGGGGTCCAGGCCCTGAGATGTGAGAACGCCACAAGTGTTAGTCATGCAAATGTAAATACTGATGACAATTATAATGAAATGAAAAGTTGCGAATAATTAATTAGTGGAAGTGGACATTTAATCCATTGAAACACACATGCAGTTTTCTAGAAAGAAATAGTCCAACACAACACAAATGAAAACCCCAAGTGTCATATACAATAGCAAAGGCACAACGGAATTACAGTATAACTCACGCATTACTTTTTTCTACTCCAAGGGCGGCCAGCATGTAACTTCAGTAATCCAAGTGGTTAACACTAAGATTTCACCACAAATGTTATATGGAGCACAAATATGTACGTTTAATCATTTTAAAGTGCTGGAATCTGTTCAAGCAAAATTCTTGAGAAATGTGCTTAGCCTCCCATGTTGTGTGCCCAATGTATTTTTACTCTTGGAGACTGGACAAATTACCATCAAGTCCCAGATTTGGATATATAAGTTAAACTTTTGGCTAAAATGGCTATTCATGCCTAAGGGCTTAGCCCCCCTGACTTTCACTGATACATTTCAGTCAAGATGGGAAAAGATAGTAATTCAGAAAGTTTTAAATTTGGGATTTTCACAAAATGTTATTTTAGTTATGGGCTATGCAAAAGCTAAAGAAAACATATACCAACATATCTGGGATACTGAGCTGCCAAGCCTCATAGGCCTAGCCTCTACCTACATATTTGACTTTTAGAGACAGTGGGTGGTCTTTTCTTCCTGCCAATTATTGATAAATCTGACTATTCCAAAATACAGGAAGGCATTTACCCAGGCCAAATTCAATGTGCTCCCATCAGCGGTTCTGAATGGTAGGTATAATAATGTACCACACTGTGGAGGCTTGTGCTCTTGTGAAGCAGAGGAAGTAGAAAGTGTGGGGCATGTCCTTTTGAACTGTTCTTTCTATCGGAATATACGACATCATTTTATTAATCCAATTTTACAAAATATTCCAGGAAGATCAGAATTATTCTATATTGATTACCTTCTGGCTGACCAGTTTCCAGAGATTACACTCAAGGTAGCTAGCTTTTGCGCAGCAGCAATAGCTTGTAGGCGGAGGATGTTGTTGCAATTCTAAATTTTTAATGTTTAATGTTTTAATGCTTAATGTAGCTTGACTGTTTTAACATAATTACTTTTAGTATTGTTCTTACCCTTAATATTGTAATTTAATTTTATATTTAATAGAGCATTTTAATTCATTTTACTGTGTTTTAACTACTTTGTTTTTACTTATTGGTCAAGGATCAAAATCAATATATGCAGAGCAATGGCTGACATCAAGGATTAGTATAGTGCTAGCCCCTTCTAAGATTAGTACAGCTTCTCCTCTGTCAGTTAAATGCTTATTTGGATCTGCTTTTAAAAAATGTATTCAATATGTATATTTACCTTGTTTATTTTGCTATGATCTTTTTAATGCTTAATATTTGTCATTGTATCTGTAACTGATTTTTGCGTACTGGTCTATGAACGTAATAAAATATCATCATCATCAACATTGCCATTTTTAAAAAGTGTGTAACTGAATGCTTTGGGACCACAGTTTGCACAGAAAGATTTTACACTAATAGACTCTGCCTTAGAATTTGGCATTAATTAGGTCATTCTCCCTCCTCCACAAGGCATGAAGGACAGTTCCAGTTTCACACAAGCCATGTGTAGTCACATCTTCAAACTGGCCTAGTTGCACTTGAAAATTCCAGATCAAACACAGAGTTTTTGGTAGCTGCTGCTGTTGTATTTCTCCGCCTTTTTTTCTTTCTATAACAGCACTGTGGCTCCCTTCACATGTGATGCTTCTTCATGGTGTTAATCTCATATGGCATGGGGCTGTGTATAAAAAATACGCAGGACACCAGGTGAAACTGAGCCATGGTGAAACAGCTTTCAGGCTGGCTGAGCCACACAATGTGTGTCAGCACAACATGTCGAGAAGAGCCAGAATGACTGAGCTGAAGTTATTTTGCCTCGCATTTTCCAGTTCTAGTAACTGTGCAAAGGATACAATCCTAGCAAGGCCAGCACGTTTTTGACTGTCACACAACCTTAAAAGAGGTATGTTGTTTAATGTCTATTGAGATATAAAGCCCTATAGCAGAGGCAATGTTTTATAGATAACCATTACATCTATTATCTGGTATATTTTAGCTGAAGAGGGGCAATGGTGACATTGTGGCTGATATGCTAATAACCTATTCTTCCTTTTAATCTATGACTGTAAAGGCCACTCCCATATTGAGATCTGTTCTGTACTGGAGTAGTCCTATTTGCAGAAGGCAGAGAACTCTCTAGCACAAAGGATGCAAGGATAGGATAAAGAAAAGGAGAAAAAGAAGCTCTACAGCAGGGGTGGAAATCATTTGGTCCTCTTTGGGCTATACAGCTCCCAGTATTCCTCACCATTAGCTAGGCTGGCTTGTGTTCAGGATATTTGAAAGATTGCCTCCTCCCATATAAGTCTGCCTGGAATGTAAGATCATCAGTGGAAACACGATTAAATTTCCCACCATGCAGTGGGGCTAGGCTGGGGGGTACACATGACAGGGCTTTCTCTGTAGCAGCACCTAGACTGTGGGATTCTCTCCCAAGGAAGATCAGGCTGGCTCCATCCCTTCTGAGCTTCTGAAGGGCAGCTAAGACAGTGTTGTTTCCCATAGCCTTCTCTCCTTAAAACCAGGGTGGCTGCTCTGGTTGTTTTAATTATCTGTGGTTTGCTCTCTCTGCTCTCCTTTCATTGGCAAAGACTTTGAGGTTGTCTATACGGTGAAAATACTCCTCACAGAATTCACTCAAAAAACAAGCTGTCTTGATGAGATCCCACATTGTCTCACTGTATTGTGAAGGAGGGGGGGGGGAAGAGGAAAAACTACACGAGAGAAACATTTGCAGCTTTTCCCAACTTTTTTTAAAAAGCTCCAGCGATATGCGCATTTTCACTTGTTAAGACAAGTCAACATGAATCGCTTCCCCTAGAAGACAAAATGCAAACCTGATTGGCTGAACAAGTTCAAGAGGTAGGGCCTGGTTACAGGGTAAGCGCCCGCTACCACCATGTTGGATTTTCGCCTTCATGAGTGATCACTAAGGCAATAAAACAGGGATATCTTTTTCCCTCTCTCTCGATCTCTCTCTTTTTTGGGGGGGGGGGGAGGTGTAATATCACTTGTGTGCACCATAGAAATAGGGTGTTATTTAAAAAAAAAAAAGTTTGGGGGCAGCAGATTTAAAAATGCGAGTAATCTACTCACAGCCGCCATCTCAGCTACAGGTGTGCAGAAGTTTATGGGGGCTGTAAAACCGTTAAGACAGGTCATAGTTGCTGTGACTTGCTATTACTGTGGAGCAGTCCCGGTTTTTTTTCCCTTAGTGTTTCTTTTCTTTCCTTTGTATTTAAACTGCCATTTGATGAGAGCCTTTTTTAAAAAAACGAGGTGTGTCTGCTGTATTTTCTTTTTACTGTTATGTTTTTAAAATGATTCTAAACTTGTTAAAATTAATAGCATTTTAATATGATCTTTTGTTTAAATGTGTTTTAACTTTTTGATCATCAGATATAAGCTTTATTTTTATTTTATTTTTAGCCTTGTTGTAAAGCACCTTGGGGCCCATGTTGAGAGGGAGGTGGGATGGAGGGATAAATAAATCTATTTTGAAAGAGCTGTTTTAGTCTGTTGTTAATGGTTTATCATTGGACACCTTATGTTTTAAATGTTTTTATCCACAGTACATAGCCTCAGATTCATCTTTTTCTTTTGTCTATTCAGTATGATGCTCTGGGAATTATGGGTGAGGTTGTGAGAGGCAGTGAATGCTGTATGAGTGGAGGAATTATTATGATATGGATGAACAAGCAGAAATGCTCCCAAGTAAGTCAGGAAAGGAACAACATTGCTCATTTAAAAGTCTGAATCAGGAGATCAGTAATTATTTTGAAACGCCATTGAAATCGATGTGATTTATTCCTGCGTAGCTGCACATAGAGTTGACAGCCTGTTCTTCTGCCAACTATGAACTCATCCATTTACTGTTAACCATGACTAGACTTTAAAAGCTTTGTTTTTAGGCCACACATCCACATCTCTCTCCAACAATCTGCATCCACAAGAAAGATGGGCAAACAGAAATGTAGAAGGAACACTCTTCTCTAGGATGATGAAATTGTCAAGTGGCTTTCATGCATTCCTTTCCCAATGTTTTTGTCCATTGTAGGAACAAACAATTGGTAGAAAACACACAGAATTATTTCTAAGGGTGGTAGCTTTACCTTTTGAAGGAGGCAAAGACTTTCCATATCACTGTGTGCGCTACTCAGCTCATCAATTTGAGGATGTCTGTCATACCATCCAACTACTGTTTGTCTATGGCCATAATGACTAACGGTAACATTATCTGTTCAGGTAATGATTTATTGTTTGTACTTTTTGAATTTCAGTTTCTTCTTTCTCCACTGATTATATCCCCTACCTTAGGATATGTATAATATTCTGGTCTAAATCTAATTGCTAGTTTTAGCAGTAGTAAGCCCACTGAATTAGTGGTATTTACAGAAGGATAGATTAAGCCATTGTCTACTCTATCTAGGACTAGCAAATGAATTCAGAGCTCTGTTAACTGGGGCCACACTTCATGTACCTTATAAATGGACTGCAGTCCACAAGAGTATAATGTATGCCAAATAAAACTTACTAGTCTTTAATGTGCCACAAGACTCTTCAGTCTGTTTCTGCTCTAAATTAATGTGCATAATTTCCATAACAGGACAATTAGGCATCCTGGATTTAAGGGGATTAGGAAATGGCAACCATCCTTCAAAGGACTGTTTAATTAATTCACATGACATAAGTAGCATTAATAGGCATTAACAAAAAAAAAAACAAAGCCAAAACTGCCTTCTAACGTAGAGGGCATACCTCCTGTGATGCTGCTTTCTTCACCATAATAGATAGAAAGATATGGAAAATTACCTATATGTTCTATAGGTTCTCTCTATAGTCCATAGTTTGGGAAGTGTCTCACCCAAACAATAGGGTGAGAGAAAGAACCCCATCCTCACATAGACCACATGCTGCCAAAACTGTTGCATTTCCAGTTTCCTGATACAGACTTTGTTAACACTGTCATGTGGAATACCCAGTGACTTTGTTCCCAAGTTTCTAATCAACTAGAGAGTGTCTCTTTCTCAGACTGCAGGAATAAGAAAGTGTTATGGTGCAAGTGATGGACACACAGAATCATAGAATCATAGAATCATAGAATCACAGAGTTGGAAGAGACCACAAGGGCCATCCAGTCCAACCCCCTGCCATGCAGGAATACACAATCAAATTATTCCCGACATGTTGAAGGAGGATTTGATTCAGGGCATTCTCCATGAGAAACAGAAGAGCATATGGCTTACATAAAAGGAGAAAAGTAAGTGTGTGTGTGTGTGTGTGTGTGTAGTTGAATCACTGTTGTGGATTAAAACATTGGGCATCAGTACAGTACTTTTTCACCCATTTGTATATACGGGGGTATTTTTCTGTGTAAAGTGCTTAACTTAAACTGTAATTTCCATATGCATTTTCCCCCAGAGGCAATGTAGCCTTAAATATTTAGGGTTTTCAAAAGAAAAAAATGAAGCAAGGATGGTGTGAGACTTCAGAAGCTGTGACTAGCACATTCTCTCTCCCTTCCTGCCCCCTAATTTTGCAAAATAAAAATAAACATCAAGAAGTAATGGAAAGCATATTACCTCCTTCCATTGTGCATCACACAGAGATGGAGTACAATACTGTGATCATAGCTTTGGGAAAAGGCTAGTGCTAATAGGAGAGCTAAGAATAAAACACATTATTTGTCTTCTGTTGTAGCCAGCTTGTGCTGGTTTTGGACACAAACTCCATTATTCTGAACATGGAAGTAAAAAGCAACAACCTGCAATTCCTGAAATGACTCTCTGAAAAATGTTTGACAAGACCAAGTAAAAAGGAGAGCATTTCTCTGATTCACCCAACACTTTAACAAAGAGAGCAAAACGTCCATGCTAAAATAAGTCAGAAAGAGAACCATAGTGCTGGAAGACCTTTGGGTTGGTGGGGGGTAGATATAGTTGCAAAATATGCAGAGCTAGAAAGTCAGAGTTTTCAAAAGACCACAACTCCTACTCTTGGCATCAGAGGGCAGTGAGACCATACAGGAAAGGCTGAACAGAAGGACCCTATTTCTGAATACCTAACCTCAAATCATTTGTATGCAAATTTATATGTATTTGTATGCAACACAGGCAGAGGTCTTTTGCACAGTACAGACAGACTCCTGTATCCACAGAACCCATATCCACAGATTCACTTACCAGCATCTGGAAAAATATGGTCTCTCTAGACATCTTCTAGGTCCTCCAGTGCCATTCTATGGTTAGTTTGGGCTGGAAATCATGCATTTTAATAGGGTTTGCTATTATCCATGGTTTCCGGTATCCATGGTAAATCTGGGAACATATCCCTCGCAGATACAGGGTTCTATCTGTGTTGGAGTATATTCTTTGTGTAAGCCTCTTTTGTGGGGGAGAAATTGATGGCTATATGACACTGGACTGTTACCCAGACAACACACATTTAAACACTTCCTTTACTATACAACAGTATGTCCTTAATTATGGTAGCCATATTGCCTAGTTGAGTGGGTTTTACCCAAAGCCCAGACATGCCACCTAGCCCATTTATTAGCTTTGCTGGTTCTTAATTTGTATCTTTTAAAAAAGCAAATACTGTAGGATCCCCGTATCCATGTGGGACTGGTTCCACACACACACACCGCAGATAATGAATTCTGCAGATAATAGTGAATCCCACCCCTGTTGCCATTGCTGCCACTGGAGCCATGCTGGGGGGAAAGGGAGAAGGGAGGTGAAAACTCTCCTCCCCTCCCTTTGTGCCCCCCCCCATTACCATTGCCGCCATGGAAGCCATCTTGAAGCCTCCTCCCCTCCCTCCCCCCTCTGCTGTCACCAACCACAGATAATTAAATCAGTGGTTGGCAAATCAGTGGATATGGGGGTGCTACTGTACCTAACCCTTGCAGAAACTGAGATATAAGACACAATATGCAGTCACTCTTCTCCCCATTTTTTTTCTGCAAGCAGCTAGTTTGCTACTTTCTTGAAATGTGTTTAGCCATTAAGTGAAGTCATTGACAATTTTGCAGACATTTTCAGGGCCTTATAGTGTAGCTTATTATTGTAGAGAGACCTGTTGATTGCTGCACTGCATATATGCCCAGCCTTGGCTCTGATATGCCAATGAAGCCCTGCATCTTTCTCTGCAAGTGCTTATCTGTTAATTTCAGTACACCAAGAACCTCCATCAGGATACAAACCTTCCTATATCAGCTTACTTGAATGCAAGTCCACAGAACTCAGTGATGTTTACCTCTTGTGGACAAGTATAGGATTACAATTTTAACTGACCTTTGGAAAGGAAAATGACTTCAATGTCATGCATAGGAAGAGTTCTGAATATTTTAGGAGTTAATTCATCCTCAGCTCCATTTTTGAAAACAGAAGCCAGTTTTCATATGATTGGCACTTGGAAGACATATCATTTAATTCTGTTACTATTATTATATGGCATAATTACTGATAATAACACTTGGCACTGAAGTGTGGTATGGTGTTTTTTTGTTTTTTTTTTAGCATATAAACACTTTCCCTGCATCATCTCAGTAACCCTGAACTAATGCACCAGGAGCAATGAATTCTGGGGATTCCCCACTCTTGAAGGACCTCCATTATCACTGCTTGGTCTGCCCCCGCTATGCCACTGTGGCCTCATTCTACCGTTCTATTCTCCCTCCACCCCACTACCATGCTTCCATCCTTCCTTACCTACATACTTTGTCCTTTTCTTGTCTCATCTTCTGCCACCACTGAGTACTCTCCTTTGCACCTTATCCCCTGCCACATCATGCACAATTTTCTTCCTTTCCCTCTCCATCTTGCTGTTATGTTTAACATCCAGTAACAAGAAAGTTTCCATAGAATTCTATAGCTTGTTCATGCTTCATTTTGGCCAGTCCTTAGGAGGTTCCCCCCCCCCCCGATGGTCCAGCATGGTTGTCTATTAGAAGAGTGTGTACATATGTTGCAGTGATTTCATATTACATAATTATGTACAGCAACTATCACCAGTATGCAATCTATACTAGTGTTTTCCTCCTCCAATTTATAAAATAATTTTTACCTTACTCCTCCCATTTGAAAGGAGGTCTGCATGCAAGATGAAGGCCAAAAGATTCCCAACCCTGGTTTAGCAAACTGATCTTTTTAATTTCATTCATCCCAGATTTCAGTTTCCTATGAATTTGTTGTCATTACTGTATTTGTAAAATCAGCCTGGCTGATAACACTGATCAACTATCAATAGCCCTGGTTAACCGATTGTAAGAACAATATTTAAAGCATTTGAAGGCCTGCCCCTTTATCTATACCCACAGTAAGTGTGACAAAAACAACCGACAGCACAAATCTGGAAAGCCCATACTGTATAATTAGCAAGTCTTCTTCATGTTTCACTTTCCTCTCTATTATCTTTTTACTCCTACAGATGCCAAGTTTTGCCCTATTAGTACAACTAGGGGTGTACAAAGGTCCAACTTATGCAAATGTTCCATCTTAAGTAATAATTAAGCTGTTGGTTATCAACATGTGAGTAAACCCACAGGCTTTTAACTTTATTGAGTACAGGCAGTTCCAAAAAGTACATCTGGAAAAGTAGCAGGAAGAAGATACATGGAACTGAAGCTTCCTTTGCTGTGGTCAAAACTGTAGCCCAGTCAATGGATACTTTTCAATTCAAAAGCCCATTAAAGGGACATTTTAAACAAACAAACAAACAACTAAACAGCAATACTGGTGAAAAGAGAACAAAGTGTGCTTTACTTTGTGCACATGCCCAAATCTGTAGTGAGTAGTAGTAATAGTAACATTTTTACTCGGCTCTTTTTTATCAAGACACCTTCCCCCACCCCAAAGCTACCAGAATGTCTTAAAATGGTCATTCCCTGCCCTCAGACTTATAGGCTGAAAGACATTATAAAAAATGAAAGGAGATCAGGAGGGAGGAAGAAAAAGCAAAACTCAACACAAGTTTTACTGTTGAGAGACAATGTCTTTGAAATTATTAAACAGAAATTTCAGAAGTCACTAGCAGTTGCCAAATCATTATTTCAGACAGTGTTATTTACTCCCCACCCCATAGAATCATTAAGTTGGAAGAGACCATAAGGGCCATCCAGTCTAACCCCCTGTCCTGCAGGAATACACAATCAAAGCATTCCCGGCAGATGGCCATCCAGCTTCTGTTTTTAAAAAAAACCTCCAAAGAAGGAGACTCCACCACACTCTAAGGCAGTGCATTCCACTGTCAAACAGATCTTACTGTCAGGAAGTTCTTCCTAATGTTTAGATGGAATCTCTTTTCCTGTAGCTTGAGTCCACTGCCCCATGTCCTAGTCTCTGGAGCAGCAGAAAACAAGCTTGCTCCCTCTTCAATATAACACCCATTCAAGTATTTAAACATGGCTATTATGTTTTTAAGAGATCCCTGACAGCCATTTCTGTTTCTACCACTTAGTATTAAGTCATGGGGGAGGGTTTGCTGTTTCAATATTCCCTCTCCCCATATTCTACCCACATTTACTGCCCACATTAGGTCAGAAAAGAAGAGGAGGAGGAGGAAGGAAAGTCTAAAAAGTCATCACTATAATGTAAACAGCCATGCTGGATGGGGGTGTCTGGGAGTTGTATTCCAAATGCAGATTCAATTCGATTTGGGTTTGTTAATGCTTTTTTAACTTGGCTGCATGTGCACATTCACAGCATGCATGTGTACAGCATCATGCCCAGTGGGACAGTATGTCCCCCCTGATTGTCACCTATGATCATGCATGACCCATCAATGGATTAGTGTCGCACTCCCCTTGCCATGTTCATGATCTATCCATCACTGGAGACTGTGACTCTCTGCCTCCTCAGAGTATGGCTATTAGGGAAGAGGGGCTACGGTAGGTTATGTGAGGAAACATGAAGCAACTCTAGGGTTGGGAATGCTAGGATAGAAATCATGGCATGCCAGGCCTATTTGTGCTGCTATATCTATCATCCTCAGAATTTCACAAATACACAGAATCCCCACATGCAGAAATCAAAATTTGTCCCATAGCATTATGACAGGAGAATATGCCATGACACATTGTCAACAGTGGAAGCACTTTTGTAAACCAAGCCTGAATTCTGACCCCTTAGAAAGAACAGTCCTGCTTTCTCATTAAATTGTGGTCTGGTGTGGCATTTCTCCACAGTCCATTTGCACCCCTTCACAATTATTTCCTGAGCAGTCTCTCTGTAACTATCTAATTTCAATGGCACGCCTGCAGCTGCTGTTAGACTTTCTGCTCACCCCCAAATAGGCAGGAGGTTCTCGATTTCATTCTTCCTCTACGCTACACCTTTCAAAGCAATATCAGTCACCCTCCCCCCAAAAAACATTTTAGAATCAGAAGAAAGCAGCATATAAGTGCAACCCCTTAAATGTGTGAGGATAAGTAGAGCAGTATATATCTACAGGCAAATGCAAGAAAAGGAGGAAATGGCTCTAACTTCATCTCCCTCCCCCCGCAAAAAAACAGTCCTGATTCTAACTCAAGGGATGGAACACAAATACTAAAGCAAGGGAAATGGCATTATTCTTAAAAATTTAGAATAAAACTTATCATCATCATCGTCATTGTCATCATCATCTATTTATTTATATAGCACCATAAATTCAATGACGCTATAAAAAAATTAAACCAACATAAACAGTCATCTATGCCAAAGACATACAATCTAATAAAAATAAATAAATTTAAAAAGGTGATATTTTTATCCCAAGTTATAACCATTGGTAATGAAAAGATCTGGGACTGTTCCAGGAGGGACTGAATGTCATATGCCACAAGAGTTAGAATCATGAGTAACTTGCATTTTTAGAGCCATGGAGCCAACCCTGGAAAGATGAAACCAGAAAGAAACTGCAGCCTTTCCTTTAAGTGTGACATGAGGACAGTTCGCTAGCTGCTAAAAACTGAAAGGTGCTAGATTTCTGAAGAGTGCCTTAAAGGCAGGTTGCCTCTATTGAGATGTGACTGTGAGAGCAAAGTCTTTAAAATACTTGTAAGCAGCTACAATACTTGTAAACACACTACCTTGGACATTATCGGAGTAGCGTGTAAAAACACTGTAATTCTGCAAGTGAGTGGAAACATAGTGGTATTATTACACTTACTATCACATGTTGCTGTAATTGTGTGAAAGAACCACCACAGAATTATTGCACGACAACCCTAGCACTTTAAGAATGGGACTTTACTTCTGTGACTTACCATGGGCGAGATTTCAGCGGTTCTCATGAGAAGACATGAGCGCAGTTAAAACTCCAAAAAACCCTTAATTAACAAAGTAAACAAACACACAAGCACTGAAACAAACCTAAAAATGTTGAAACTATATGGGACAGTTCATAAAAAGAGCGTCCTGTGCTTCATTTTCATGTTCTCACCTGGACGTTTTCTCACTGAGGACCACCCATTCACGCGCTGTAATCTCACGATTACAACAGGACATGTTTTTGCATGCCCTCAATACCATGAAAAAAGCAGTATTATAGCATTTAGCAACAGCATTTATATTTCTATACTGCTTCTCAGCGCAAAGCACTCCCTAAGCGGTTTACAGTGTATTAGCTGATTGCCCCCACAAGCTGGGTACTCATTTTATCAACCCATGGAAGGATGGGAGGTTGAGTCAACCTTGGAATCCTTGGGATTGAATTCCCAATATTGTGGCTGCAGTACTGGCATTTAACCACTGCACCACCAGGGCTCCTTATTGATGATGATAATAATAATAATAATAAAAATAAAAATAATATTTTATTTTTAACCCACCCTTCTGCTCGGCAACCGGGGCAGCGTACAACAAGATTAAAACAACAGCAAGTTAAAACAATCCTTCCCAACCCTAACCCTCCCACCCCTTAAAACTAAATTAAACTAATAGAGAATTAAAACAAAGATAAAATACAATAAATAAATAAATAAATATGGCAATAGCGGCAAGGGGGCAGGTAAGCAATCAGCTCCACTTGAACTGGGAAGTTATTCCGGGAAGGCTTGCTGGAAGAGATCCGTCTTTAGTGCTTTCTTGAAGCTGTCAAGAGTAGTGATAAGACAGATCTCATCCAGCAGGTCATTCCAAAGTCTGGGAGCTGTAGAAGAGAAGGCCCTCTGGGAGGTCTGTGACAGCCTAGTTTTCATAAGCTGCAGCAGGTTCCTCCCAGAGGACCGATGTGTGCAGGGGGGGATCATATGGGATGAGGCGTTCCCGGGGATAAGATGGACTCAAGCCATGTAGGGCTTTAAAGGTTAAAACCAACACCTTGTACTGTGCCCGGAAACTGATCGGCAGCCAGTGGAGAGATTTAAGCACAGGTGTTATATGCTCTCTCCTTGATGTACCCGTAATTAACCTGGCTGCCATATTTTGTACCAGTTGAAGTTTCCGGGTTAGGCACAAGGGTAGCCCCATGTAGAGTGCGTTACAGTAATCCAAATGTGAGGTTACCAAAGCATGTACCACAGTTTCCAGATCCCTTATATCCAGGTAAGGGCGCAGCTGGCGTATGATCTATTGATGGCTTATCCCATCAATTAAAGGCAACACCTTGTTCATGGCTGGGGCATGGAGTAACTACACGATGATGGCATCATGCAATAGCTGCACCCGCTCACACTATCCAGATGTTGTAATCCCATGATTTTTGCCGCATCTGATAAAGTCCCTTGTCTATATGGACCTAAGAGAAAGAACCAGCCATGTGTATTCAAGCTATCATATCACTCCTAGGCCTGAAAAATGGAACGTGACTTTTCAAGTTAAAGAAGAAGGCCCTTTCAAATGTTGTTGTCATGCAATGGGGAGGGGGCAGTGTCATGTTTGCAGTTTTCAAAGAACTGTGTCACTCTGTTTCAGTAGAATAAGTACTTTTAAAATCACAAGTACTTCTCAATCACGTGGTGAGAGGCCGAACATCTCTATGTGTGCTTGTTCTACTCTGACCTTCAAATAAACATGTGGAGCTTGGGACTGGGTAATGATTATAATTGTGTCCTTCCACAACGAGCGCTGAAATGATGTTTAAAGCATGAGATGTGTGTGAGTTAATAAGTGTGGCATAAATACTTGTCTTTTTATATGCTTTTTATCTTTTTAAGTGTATGTTTATATTGTTTTTAAACTATGAACATTTGATTCTATTTTAATGTTCATTTTTTGCATGTTTTTAGTTGTATATTTATTGTTTTAAATTGTAAGCCACCTTGAGTCCCAATTTTGGGGGGAAAGGAGGGAAACAACAACAACATAAGCATGTATTCAGTGCTCCAGAAATTCTTTTGAATGTAACAAATGTGTGATCAAACCACTTTTAACCCAAATTCCCATCTGTATGAAGCCCATTTACCTCTGGGGCATGGTGGGAAATTAACATGGCAGTGTGACACATTTTTAAAATGCAGGAAATATCAGCAAGGCGTGCCAGAATTTTCTGCCAGATTCTCTTGCTAGATTATCCATTTCCCAACAGCAATACAGTGACAATAGAAGTGGCCTGCCTTACAGCATAGTTGTAAAGCAGCCTTCTTCAACTGTGTGTCCTCCAGTCATGTTGAACTATATCTCCCACCCACCTCCCCTAGCTGGTATGCCTAATGACTATGACATCAGGGGTGATGGTCACTGTACTCCAACACAGCTGGAGACCACCAACTAGGAGAAGGCTATGGAAAAGCCAATACCAATTTAATATATTGGAATTGTGCTAGTCAAAGTCCTCCACTTAATTGGAGGAGCCTAGATGATTCCACAGACTGATAGCATGACCAAGCGGTCTTGCTTCTTGTGTGTGTAGGGATGATGCACCGGGCTCAAACGTGGATCAAAACAATCACCTATAATATGCTTTGAATTTGCCATCAATTCAGAGGCACTTCTGGAAGCTCTGACTTGCTCCTGTGTCAGGTCCTTGACTGGCTGTCATCAAGAGCCTCATATCTGTGGAAGACACATATGTGTGTATGTACTGGGAAGCTGGCACATTTCTCTACTGATACAGCCACCAGCCAAGGGAGTTGTATGGGGACAGGGGAGGAAGAGGAGGAAGGCAAGAGCAGATGCGGAGTGCTCCATCAAGCCTGCCACACACTCACCAAGACACTCATCCAAACCAGGAATTGTTCTTCAGGATGCAGAAGCAGCAATGAGCAATCTCGTTGTTCAAACATGAAGGAACGACCAGCAGTACTGCCCAGAAGTAGGCATATAGCTACTCAGAAGAAAATGCAGGAATTCCCACTAAGAGCAGTGATGAGGGAGGGCCTGAGGGTGGTGTATAAGCACATAATCTGCATGCTAATTCAAAGAGAAGGGCAACCAGCCAGTTTCTTTCTGACTTTGGTGTAACTTATTAATTAGGTACATGACACAGTTCAGAAACCCCATGCAGATTTCAGCTCAACCGTGCAAGCTGCCCATTTTCAAAATGACCCAGTTTCCTTCACAGGATCTTTAAACACACACACACACACACACTCATCGGTTCCACTTTTTGCACAAACCGGTCAGTCTAATTATAGCACAGCTGTAGCCTCTTACCTGTGAAGCAGCAGAGGCCACTGTCATTCACAAAGAATTGCATCTGCATTCTCTCTCTCTCTCTCAAAGGAGAGAGTTGCTGTTCTCTACAAGCACAGATCTGTTTCCATGAGCTCAGCACTTCCGTTTCTTGAGATGTGATGAGAACATCCTGCAAGCCGTGAACCACAACCAGAAGTGTGGAAAGCAGAACATTATCTACCTCAGCAGCTGAAGAGAGAGAGAAAGATAGGTAGCTGGTAGGGGAGGCCATTTTATGTCAGCTCAGACTACAGGTTTTGAAGGGAGAAAAGAGCCATGCCAAAATAAAAAACTGCTAAAGAAAATATTTGTTTTCTTTGAAAGGCGAACCCAGGTGTTTACAACTTTCCCTAGTTAACAAGAGTCCAGCACATGGTTCCCGCTAACACGTGAGTGAGCCTTATTATTACTCTCGATTCTCTGGTGTGTAAATAATCCACTTGATGTTTTATTTTGTTCTTTGTGTATCTTTCCCCCAACTAGATATGTAGTTGCATGCTACATATCACAAAGAATGTCTAATTTGGCCTTAAGCCAGGTCAGCTTGTTCAAGGGACTATATTAAGAGGATTTCAGATATAAATACAGACTATACTTCTTTCCAGTACTATAACTTAGGTTTGTCAGAGGTCAATGTGAACTTTTTGCAAGAATCAGGAAAGGTTCCCCATCCTTCACATACATAAGCTCTGGTAATACCAGAACAAAACAAAACAAAAAAGGAAATATTCTACCTTCTAGGATACATATACACATAGACATGATTTTATTTGGGAAAACTGATCCCTTTGGGCAGTGATGAGTGAAAGCTGTTATGACTCAAGAACAGAGTGTTTTTGTGTATTTCAGGGGTTGATGAAATTCCAAGATCTTGTTGCTCAGAAATACTACTCCTATAGCTAGCTACTCTATTGCAAACCATATCAGAAGTTGTGGAGCATTATAACAACAAAAACAGGTTGGCTGGTTCAATTTAAATCTGTAATAATTAAAGGCACATATCTCCAATTTCATCTCTACCCACAAGAGTTCTTGGTGACATCATACTGTATTTTGCCACAGACCAGTGACAAAGTACAAGGGTATCACTCTACCTGACTTGTAACCCCCACTAAGCAAATCTACCCCCTTGAAGAAAGCACATCTGCAATCCTATACCCACTGCTGCAATCCTACACTTCTTTGCCCATGGTTGTTCACTCCTAGGCACTGCGCTGTAAACAGCAGTTGGAGAACATTATTTTTCAAACATCTCCAAGACTCCCCCAGCTGACAAAATCATAGGTGGCTTGGTAGTCCAAAAGAGTAACTTTTCCAAGGTCTGATTTTGAAGGCACTAGAAGCAACAGATCTGCAGGTTTGGGCTTGACTGATACCTGGATGACAGATTACAAAAACCTCTAATGCATACTGGTTTTGCATTCCTTCATGGGGAAAAGGATATCATATACTGTAGATGTAAACAAAAAGATACTATGCTTTGAAATAACAACAAAAATGTAGCCGCAATGTGTCCACTGAGAAAGATCAGACTGCCTTACCCAAGATTTATAAAATTTGTTATTATTTGACATCAAGTTGACTTTGACTTACGGTGACTCTATGAATGAGAGGCCTCCAAGAGCCTTAGTTATCGACTGCTCTGTTCAGGTCTTGCAAAGTCAGGGCTGTGGTTTCCTTGATTAAATCTACCCACCTGTAGTGCAGTCTCTCTCTTTTCCATTTTACCAAATGTATCTCATGATATGTCCAAAGTACAATAGCCTCAGTTTAGTCATCTTCACTTCTAATGAGAGTTCAGCCTTAATTTGCTATAGGACCTATTCATTAGCCTTTTCATCAGTCCCTGGTATCTGTAGAATTCTTCTCCAGCACCACATAAAGATAAAAAATAATTTGATCTTTTTTTAAAAAAAAAAGCCAACAATAACAAGAAGCAAGCAAGCCTCTCTCCAAAAGGAACCTAATGAGGACTGAGCATTCTCAGTGGCCTTAGAGCGCTGGGTGCTAGGTGCAAAATAAATAAATAAAAATAAAAACTGGAGATGGCAGCACTGCTAGAACCCTTAACTGTTTGTGTGTTTGTTATGCGCTTTCAACTTATGGTGACCCACAGTATTACAATGGAAGGCTCGCCAGTGAGCTGGACTGCCTGCAACTCTGGACTGAGGCATTCTGGTGAGATGAAGCTATATGGGTTTTATTAATGTTTTTACTTAACAGCAAACATTGATGGTTTTGTGGCCTATTAATTTCACAGTGAAGAACAGCAGCCCTCAAATAAGCTTACCCTGGTGGCCTACACCCCTTTTCCCTGTCACCATGGTTGGTCTGTTTCCTAGATTTTGTACAGTGATTTTCCTCATTCTAAAAGGCTAAAACATCTCTCCTAGGACTCAGTTACTGGCAACAGCAGCTTTAAACTGAATCATCCTACTATTTTAGAGTCACTCCTTTGCCTGTGTCTCCCCTCCCCTACACCTTCCCAAACATCTCTGAAATTGAATTCAGATGTGGATGTTTTGGCTGAAAATCCACATCAGCGTCCTCCCTACTTTTTTGCAAAGGTATGTATTGCAAAACTGAAGGCAGACACCTCCAATATAGAGAAAATGGCCTGTATTGGCATTTGCAGGTAATTAAAAAACAAAACAAAACACAACCTAGAATATCACAGAATTCAATAGCGGAGTGGGGAAGGAACAGGAAAGCAGAGTGAAAATAGGCCTGCTCAAACCCCTATCAGCTTAGAGTAAGTCTCCTGGAAGAGGGAATTAATGGCAGGGCTGGGTGCCTGCCATATGGTTAAGTAAAACATTCCCTTCCCTGTTCTCTCTAGGAATGTGTATGGAAGGAATGCTGATGGAAAGGATCTGATTTTCCCTTTTCTAATTTCCCAATGCCTTATCAGCCCATTGTACAGCAATAAAATATTCAGATCCAGGACTGGCAGTCAGCTCCAATTTTTTTTGTAACACATCAGGAGAAGTCTAGAGGAGAGCAGGAATATGGGGGTGTTTCTACTTTTCTCTTCCCACTGCTAAGATCTCACATTTGAACTCCAAAATAAGGGGCCCATCTACATAGTGAAAATACCCCTCATGGAACTTGCTGGGAATCCTACCTGTCTAAACAGGATCCAGCACCAATCCACACTATTCGGAAGGAGGGGGCCCAAAATGGCAAAAACAACAGGGTAAAAGCCTTCACAGATTTCCTTGTACTTTTTCACAAACTGCGAGGCGGGTGCACATTTTTGCTCATTTAGACTATAGAACAATAAAAAACTCAAAGGGAAGCACAAAGTTGATTGGCCGGGCAAGAGTGGGGGTGGGGCTTGCTAGCAGGGCAAGCACCCGCTGCCGCCATGTTGGATTTTCACCTTAGCAATCGCTCACTAAGGTGATAGATAAAACAGGATGAATATTTTCTATTTTGCTTTCCTGAAAAATTGGAGAACCACTGTATCACATCAGTGCACCTTGGGCCGACTTTTAAAAAAACTTTTGGGCCAACTTTTTTTTTTTTTTAATGGCAGCGATGAAGAACTAATGTGAGTAAATCACTCATGGCTGCCAGCTGAAATGCGAGGCTTATGGGGATGTCTGAGGCCAGAAAACCCATTTAGACATGTCACTGCGATCACAGATTAGCAAAGGCATATAGTGCATTTGGAAGACTTCACAAAAGAGTCTGGAGCAATAAACACCTGAGGCAAAGCACAAAAATCAGTGTGTATAGAGCCATCATACTGTCTATCCTCCTTTATGGATCTGAAACATGGGTCACCTATCGCCACCACCTACGACTCCTCGAGCGCTTTCACCAGCGCTGTCTACGCACAATCCTAAATATACACTGGACTGACTATGTGACGAATGTTGCTGTCCTTGAGCAAGCAGGGATCACCAGCACTGAGGCCATGATATTGAGAACACAGCTGCGCTGGGCAGGGCACGTTTCTAGGATGGAGGACCATCGCCTCCCAAAAATACTACTCTACGGTGAACTCACCACGGGTCAGCGTAAGAGGGGCGCTCCAAAAAAGCGATACAAAGACTCCCTGAAACAACATCTCAGGCTTGGCCAAATTGATCACCAACAGTGGTCCGCCCTGGCCTCACATCGGGAGGCATGGAGACGCACTATCCACAATGCTGCAGCCTTATTTGAGAACTCAGGCCGAACAAGTCTTGAAGAGAAACGACAACGCAGAAAGAATCACAACCCAAAAACATCACCCAAGGAGACCTTCTGCTGTGCTTTTTGCAACCAGACTTGTTTATCTCGGATTGGCCTTTTTAGTCATCAGCGCGCTTGCAGAAAGCGCGGGATGAGTCCTTCCTGAATCTTCGTTTGCGAAGAAAAGCCAGAGAGCTGCTGCGAGATGCCAATACTACGAGGTACTTCTGATTTTTTCCCCTCGTGTAGATGGGCCCAAGGTTCCTTTTACAGGACTGGCTGGAGAGCCCTAGTAGAAGCTGGAGTGCTTGTTACAGATGGTATTTGGACTTTCTAAATTAGTAGTAGGGATGAAAACAAAATCTGCCATTCCTCTCAAATGTCTTGTTCCCTCTGCTTATAAGTGGGCAGGAGTGTATGGATAGATGTTTCTCAGCATTCGTATACTGTTATGAGCTTTTCCTGTTGCAATGCAAAAATATTTTTGGGAGGTTTGGTCTTGAATGTGTAATTAGGTGCCATAAACAACAAAAGACCTGCTCCCAGTAGAGAGACACAAACTAACTGGTTTATTGACTTTGTGATAAAGCGTTTCCCTCAGTGATGGAAAAAAATAATCTCTTGGAAAATCTTGGGTGTGGGACTAGATGTGTGCCTAGCTGTGCTCACATGCTCACTTAAACAGATAAAGATGAACACAGCTGCTGCATTTATGGACTCTCCTTGGTAATGTGTCTACAGTAGGGGTATGAAGCGTTAGTTCTGGCCGACTTCAACATCCCACTTGAGACCAGCTTGTCAAATCTATCAGGTGCGGCTTGGGAGTTCATGTAGTCCATGACAAACATGGGCCTATCCCAATTGGTCAATGGGCCCAATCATTGTGTGGGTCATACCCTCGATGCGGTCTTTAGTATGGAACAGGAATATCCTTGGGCGGAGGTGACTAAAACCACCGCATTGTCATGGATGGATCACTTCCTGATCAAGGCTGAACTCAGAGCCACTGTCCATCCTGTCGGAGGTGGAGGATCTATTAGAATGGTCAGCCCTCGAAGGCTAATGGAACCAATTGGATTCCAGAAAGCCTTAGAGGGTTTATTGGCTGGTAACGCCAGTGATTCTGTCAAAGACCTGGTCAATACTTGGAACACTGACCTTACCAAGGGTATCGACACAATCAATCCCAAGCCTCCTCTCCAACCTGCTTCAAATCGCCATCCATGGTATACTGAAGAACTTAGGAAGTTGAAGTGGGTTGGACAATGATTAGAGTGCGTCTGGCAAAAACCTCAGCTCTTGTCTGACAAGACTCGTCATAGAAAATTTCTTCTTTCCTATAGAGAGACAATATGTGCAGCGAGGAAATCCTTCTCTTCTGCATGGATTGTGTCTTCAGAGTCTCACCCAGCAGAGCTGCTTAGGGTGGTGAGGGAACTGACACAGGTTCCACCTGTGCAGAACTCATTACTAAACCCGACAATGGCCTGCTGTGATGCATTTAACAACTTCTTTGCAGATAAAATCTCTCAGATAACAGCCAATTTGGATGCCGGGGTTGGAGCAGATTCAATTGACGAGGTGTCCAGTATCTCCGTTGATGAGGTTATACTGGATCAGTTTCAGTCTGTAAGTACCGATGACGTGGACAAGCTCTTTGGGAGAGTGAGGAAGACTACCTGCCCTTTTGACCCTTGCCCTTCATAGTTGGCCATCCAGGGGGATGATGCCTTGAGGATGTTCCTCAGGGACATCATCAATGCATCCCTTAGGGGAGGTCACGTTCCATCTTGCTTGAAGGAAGTGGTGGTTAGACCGCTCCTAAAAACACCTTCCCTTGACCCTCTGGATATGAAGAACTACAGGCCAGTCTCCTTATTAGCTTTTTTGAGCAAGGTGATCGAGAGGGCAGTTGCTCTTCAACTCCAAGCTGTCTTGGAAGAAACCGATTATCTAGATCCATTTCAAACTGGCTTTAGGACGGGATTTGGAGTTGAGATGGCCATGGTTGCCTTAGCTGACGACCTCTGCCTGAACATCGACAGAGGTAATGTGACCCTGTTGGTGTTACTAGATCTCTCAGTGGCTTTTGATACAGTAGATCACCACATCCTCTTGGATCGCCTGAGAAGGTTAGGAATTGGAGGCACTGTGTTGCAGTGATTCCGCTCCTTCCTCTTGGGTAGATTCCAGAGGGTGATGCTTGGGGACAGTTGCTCTGCAAGGAAAGAACTTAATTGTGGTGTCCCACAAGGCGCCATCCTGTCCCAATTGCTATTCAACTTATATATGAAGCCGCTGGGTGAGATTATCCCGAGGCATGGGGAGGGGTGTTATCAGTACGCTGATGACACCCAGATGTATTTCTCCATGTCTCGGTCTTCAGCTCTGACTTCAGATGGTGTGTCTTCTCTCAATGATTGTCTTAGGGCAGCAATGGACTGGGTGAGGAAAAACAAATTGAAGCTGAATCCAGACAAAATGGAGGTTCTCACAGTAGCAGCCCCGAACCTAGGTACTAGGACACAACCTCCAGCCCTGGATGGGGTCACACTCTCCTCCAAGGACTGTGTTCGCAGTTTGGGGGTACTCCTGGACTCATTGATCCACGTTTACAAATCATGTAAACGTGATGGTCAGGGGTGCCTGTTATCAGCTTCAGCTGATCTGCCATTTGCGCCCTTTCCTAGAAGTCGGGGACTTTGAGACCATGGTACATGCTCTGGTAACCTCCCGTCTTGATTTCTGTAATGCACTCTACATGGGGCTACCCTCGTGCTTGGTCCGGAAACTTCAACTAGTACAGAATATGGCAGCCAGATTGGTCTCAGGTACATCTAGAAGAGGCCATATAACACCAATCTTAAGATCACTTCACTGGCTACCCATTAGTTTCAGGGCCCAGTACAAGGTGTTGGTTATCACCTTTAAAGCCCTAAATGGCTTGGGTCCAACCTATCTTCGGGACTGCCTCCTTCCATATAATCCTCCCTGTGTGCTCAGGTCCTCTGGGAGGAATCTGTTGCAACCTTTAAAAACTAGGCTCTCGTCAACCTCCCAGAGGACCTTTTTTAGCTATTGCTCCCAGATTATGGAACGGCCTGCCGGATGAGATCTGTCACATTACCACCTTAAATAGCCTTTGAAAAGCTCTTAAGACGGATCTCTTCCAGCAGGCCTTTCCTGAATAGATACCTGGACATCTTAATTAGTCCGATCCCATCCAGCTTTTTATTGTGTTGTTTTTAGTATTTTTAGTATTTATTGTGTTTTAAATGTTTAATTAGTTAATTGTATTTTAAGGGGTGGGTGGGATGGAGTGGTTGTATGTAGATTTTAATGTTGTAAGCCGCCCCGATTGCATTTTGTAGAGGGGCGGGATATAAATATGTTATTATTATTATTATTATTATTATTATTAATTCGTGTGTTGTCTTCCAGATGTTCTTGGCCTGCAACTGTCAATTGCCCTAGCCAGCACAGCCAATGGTGAAGAATGTTGGAAGGTACAGCCCACAAACATCTGGATGTTTATACATTTCCCACCCTGGACTATGGAGACACCCAAAGGTGTCACTTCCATATATACCACTATGCAAGTAAGATTTTGCACATCTAAATCCAATGTAGTGTGATTGCTTAGATGGACATGAACTTTGAAGACACAGGTTCAAGTCTCCCCTCAGATATGAAACTCACAGGGTGGCCAGTGTGTCTTTCTCTCAAACTAAGATACCTCTAAGTGTTCTTGTGAGAATAAAAATGGGAGAGAGGAGTGCCTTGTATGTCAGCATGAACACATCGGAGAAAAAGTGGGCTATAAATGTAAAAATAAATTAGTAACATAAATAATAAATACAAAATACAAAGACGTCAGCTGCTCAGAGAATTCTAAGGAATAATCACATGTGGTACAGAACTGAGGATGCTGTGTGGACCACTCTGCTTCTTCTGCCTCCTCTTACCTTCATTAAAATATGCCCTAATGTCTTTCAAAGAGAGCCAGTGTGGTATAGTGCTTTGAGTGTTGGACTACAACTCTGGAGACCAGAGTTCTAATCTCTGCTTGATTATGGAAACCCACTAGATAACTTTAGGCAAGTCATGCTCTCTCAGCCTCAGAGGAAGGCAATGGCAACCCCCCTTTGAACACACCTTGCCAAGAAAACCCTGTGATAGGATAAGATGTTAAGGTGAACACCTTAGAATCATAGAATTGTAGAGTTGGAAGAGACCACAAGGGCCATCCAGTCCAACCCCCTGCCATGCAGGAAATCACGATCAAAGCACCCCTGAGAGATGGCCATCCAGCCTCTGTTTAAAGACCTCCAAGTTAAGTTGTCGTAAGTCAGAAATTATTTGAAGGCACATCCAACAACTACAAAATGTCTTTGAAGCTTGCCCCACTGCATTGCTGAGCCCCAGTGTAAGGCTTGCTGGCACTCTGCCATTCTCCATCACTGCCAGAATCTTTCATAAAATGGCATACAGTACTTACAAGCAGGTGTTTTAGAACCAGTCTTTCCTGCCTTAGGCAATGGAAATCATCGTCACTGTAATCCCTGGGTTAAGTAATTGGCATGCTCTTAACAGCTCATGCCAAATACCAAAGGCAAGTGTCCAAAGGCTGTTAACACCTGTTTTGAGCTTCCTTGTGGCTGTCAAGGGTTTTTTAAAAATCATTTTGGATGTCCCTTCTAAGTTTTAGACTGAAGGCAGGTTTACAGTATGCTTTTAATATATGCTAAAAACATAAATCAGTTGAAGAACTGGAGGGAAGCAATCTGCCTGCACTTGTAAAGAAACTCACAAGCTGCTGGCCAGCTAACAGTCATGATTTATGGGAACCATTTATCAGAGAGGATAAATGTTATATACTCCTGGACTGGCACAGCTGCCACTTTCCTGCACCACAGAGGTGGGGAACCTGCAGCTGGCAGACTTTCCCTGGTCCATCAGGATCCACACTATGGCTTGGGCAGGTTCACTAATGTCCTCTCTGTCTCCATAAAACTCCACCATCTAGGAAGGGAGACTGTAGAAAAGACAAATGGGTACCTCTGTGGCTGAAGAGATGGCAAGCACTAGCTGAGGTTTCCTCCCTTGCCTTCACTGTGTTGTGAAGGCAAGGAGGAGAGCAAAGCACATTCAGCTGGCTTCTCTAGGACCTCCTGCATCTGAATTTTAAGATTCCACTGGTTCTTAAAACACTCCCTTTCCTTCCAGCATTGCCTTCCTGAGATGAGAGTGAAGGCAGCTCTCTGAAGTTCCAGATATACATGCTCCTGTTGCTATTTCAGCTGGGAAGCTAGTAGCAATAGGACTCTTCCATCGATTCCTTACCTATAACAGAATTATACACTACTTCAGGAATATCTGAATCAAATGTTCATATAAGGTTGTCTGATCATATGGTTTACAACGCATAGCAGTTTTACTTCTTGCAAGACATTTTGTGTTGTTAACTGCCATCAAGTTGACTTGGACTTATGGTGAACCTATGAATAAGAGACTTCGAGGTCACACTATCATCAACAACCCTATTCAGGTCTTCCAGACTCAGGACCATGGCTTCCTTGACTGAATCTATTCATTTGGGATGTGGCCTTCCTCTTTTGCTACTGCCTTCTACCTTACTAAGAGATTAGCATACAGGCATGACCTCTAAATACTCTAAATACATTATCTGTTTTTTCATTTTTAAAGAATATCAAATGCAATATTACAAAAAAAAACATTGCATTTAATGTTTGAGTAAAAAATAAATTCAGCAAAACCATGTTTCCTTTGAAAGGCAACCCAACCAAACAGTGCAACAGTTCTTTCTATCTCTTTCTACAATGTCTTGTCATTCAATCATATTCTTAACTTTCCCTTTACCTTGGAAGTAAAACTGACTAGACTAGAATGGGCTCAGGATCAATTTTGCTGCTTCCTTGATTTATATTCGGATTAGAGAAAGCAGCTGCAATCAGGTTAGGAACGAACACCCTCTCTTATCTCTTGCCCACAGTGAACATCCTGCTCTTGTTATCCCCCTTCAGCACATATGTTAGCAGTGACCTGCTATGAATGTTGGTTTGGATCTAACACTAAAGGCAGAGAGATGTTCTTATTGTTCTTCAGAAGGTAAATCACCTAGGCACAACCTCAAGGTAGGGAACTACTGAGCAATCAGGATTTCCAATTGCCAGAGTTTTGGTGCCTTGTGAAAGCTCTGTGACCCTCCCCATGATTAGCCGATGCATGAAAAACCAAATATAAGGAAATTTAATTCACCACATTTATACAGAAATCAGAATTTTGTCACTCCAAAACATTGTTTAAGTGCAAAAGCTAGTTCAGCCAATAAGGACCTACCCTCAAAGATGGAAATACAGAAATGGCACTGTCTACCTGAAGGCTTAGAAACAGAACTGCTATTAAAATTATGCCAATGCTCTGTCACCATGAAATGTTCCTAGTTATATAGTACCAATTGGCACTGTAAGATTGTGTGACCCTTTTGAGGACGGTTTGGGAAATGAGCATTACTCAGCAATAAAGAGAATGGAGGCACTGCCAGTTAGCTGGAAGCAAGAATGATACAGTCATTGCTAATAGGACATTTCTTACATTAATGATGTGTTCTTCAATTCCATAGATCCCAGTGCTCTTTGGCAGCAGAGATTCATAATTAAGAAAAAAGCAGCATATTGCAGAGCAAGAGAATAAAGCCAGTTGACCCATAGCCAAGTGCTGATTTATGAGATGTGCCTTGAGATGGAACACAGAAGAATGATGTGAAGACTAAAGCAAGCTTTCTCATGTATATACCCCTGCATCAAGGAGAGAAACACCATTCCAGTCTCCCCAAGATAAGAGCCTATCCAGAAGGCTGAGTATTTTAAGCATCAGGAATGCAGGTTTATTTTTTTGTTTTTGATTTTTTGAGAATGCACTAATAATCATAGTTGGAACAGTGTAAGAGCTGGTAAATGTTCTGAAACACCTTCTGCCATGGATCTAGTTATTTTGCCTGGGTAATAGAGCTTCTTGGTTTATTGGACAGGAGACTATGTCATGACCCAGGAATTCAGCTACAATCTGAACAAAGACTCAGCAGCTAAGGAGTCAAGGATGCCAACAAAGGGGAAACTGGGCCCCAAGATCTATAGACCCCCCAAAGTCAAGATACTGGAAACCCCTGAGCTTGAGATTCTCAGTCCCAAGACTAATGAGCCAAAACCATCATCACTGTTAGCCCCCAAGCCTAGCTCCAACACAGACAGCACACTATTCTTCAAGAATTCCACAATCCTTAGTGCCAGTGCCCTGGCACCAACAGAATGCCCTGCATGAAATCTTGGAGAGATATACTATTCAAGCCAAGGGCCTGTCCCTTTAAAGCTTCTCAATTTGCAGCAAGGGGTGGGACCCAGGAAGGATAGCCTGGCCCAAGAAAAATAAAAGACTTCAGTTGATCAGCCCTGGAAGTAGGAACATTACTTTTTCTAACACAGTGTGTGTATATGTTGACCTATGGTGACACCATTAATTTCATAGGGTTTTTTAAAGGCAAAGAATACTCAGAGATGGTTTCCCAGTTCCTTCCACTGAAATATAATCTACAGCACATGGTATTCGTTGGTGGTCTCCCATCCAAGTACTAAGCAGGGCTGACTCTGCTTAGCTTCCAAGATCAGACAGGATCTGGTGCCTTTAGAGAATTTAGCAGTTTACTTTGGGAGATAACTATGACTATAAACATTCCCTTTTCAAAACAACCTAACCGCAAAGTAAAGCCTTATGACTTTTACTGTAATGAGGAACATTTACTCTTTACTTCTAAAATATTGTTGGAGGGGGGATTCAGCCATTTATCTGTTTTCAAAGTGTATTTTCGTTTTTAAAAAACATAATAAAAATAATGTGATTATATGTGATTAATGTGTTACACTTAAAGTTATGAGCACAATGCTAATGCACATCACTTTGAAAAGTAACAAGTAACTCCCAACACCCCTGCTTTGAAAAGTAATGGAATGGTACTTTAACAATATTCAAAGCTGTATTTAAGCTACAGGCCTCATCTGAGCAAGTACCGGTAGTTCATTTGAAGTTTTCCCAGGTGCTGCCACATCCCATCAGCCTTGTCCCATATGCACGCCTACTAGCGATGAAAATCTTCACACATTTTGTTCTCACATGGAAGAAAAAAAGAACTTCAAAAACTTTCTGTTGGCTGGTCAAGCTAATTTTTGAAACATTTTCCCATCTGTCACACTTTGAGGAATTTTTTTTGAGAAAAAACATTTTTGCACAAAAATGCTTGCTTTTGCAAAAAAAAAAAGAGAGAGAGAGAGAGAGAGAGAGAAAGACAGAGCACCTCAGGTTTTTTTGTTTGTTTTTTTTTGCAAATGGCAACATTCTTTGTAGAAACATGGGATGAGGATAAGACAATTGGTGAATATTCTTTACATCCCTAGCTCCTGCTATTCACCCTAAACATAGGCCACTGGAAGCACCACTGTGATTACCTGGAAGTTGAGAGCCTAAATGGAACTTTCTAAAGCGAGAAGAACAGCTGCTGTGGGCCAAACACTGGGAAAAGTTTCTCAACTTTGAGCCAAGATAAGAACCTTCCCACCTGGTCAGTGTAAGAAGCAGGATATTGGATTAGATGGACTGTCAGTTTGACTCAGAAGGGCTCTTATTACATGCCTATTAACACACACAATATATTACAAAGAACATGTTGCTTCTGCCAGCATAGAAGAACTTTCCATATAACAAAAGCTTCACATGTACTTCAACTGTTCAACAGCTTTCAACTGTTCTGGTTTTGCAGAGATAGTTCCAATTAGAGTGGGCCCACCATATTGGAGTGCCTGTGGATTGCCACGCCCCATATTAGTCAATGGTAATGCATACACACCCCTGCATCAGCATGTAGCTGCATGTACATGTTGCCATTGATTAATAGGGGGCTAGAGTGTCCATGGTTTTTCCTACCCATGAACAGGGGGAACTCAACCCCTGCAGATAGGAAGGGCCCACTGTAATCCTCTACTGTCCCACTTTCTCAGCTGCTTTTAAATTGTGCCCCTTTTCTTTTCCCCCACTTTCCTCCTTCATCTCTGGTGCAAACCATGTTCAAAGTCCAGGAAGGAAAGGAGGGGTATAGTTGTGTCCTTCCCATAGGCTCCTTAGGGTTTGGCTTTTTAAGGGCTTCCTATATTCGGTACATAAACTCCAAGGTTTCTCTGCTTAAAATACTAATTTTGTGTGTGCTTCCTCATTAATAACTTTTGCCTTCTTGTTGCCTGCTACACCCTAATGTTGCTGGGCCACACATCACCTGGTTTTCATCTGTAAAACACTAGAGAGAATGCAATTTGTGTAAGCTGTGGGTGTCTTCCAAGAGCAATTCATCTAAAATTCAGGCTTTTGTCCCAAAACAGTTAGATTAACTTTCTTCCAAATAATAAAACTATCACATAGCCAAGAATTATCACTTTGCTTTTCTTGCTTGTATCTGGTAGTCTGGAAACAGTCTCCTTGTCTGCCTCAATTTTTCCCTGTCAAAAAAGAAAACCTGCTTTTAAATTTTAATGCAATCTATTTAGAGACACTTGTAACCATTTCTCCTCTGTCCCCAAATCCCTTCAAATTCTTCTGAAGGGAGATCTTTTGGCATTTTACCTCTCTCACACTCTTTCTTTCTTTCTTTCTGTCCTTCCTTCCTTTCTTCTTTCTTTCCTTCCCCTGGTTTTAACCCAATTAAAAGTTTAATTCTTCTTTGAAAGCCTTGCATGTTACCAGTTGCCTCTACCATCTTCATTTTTTTCTAAATGAAGATGTGCCAAGTGTTCATTCTCAGAAGCGGCAATGCAGGGAATTGTCTGCACAGAAACCTCTCGAGTCTTTGGCATGACACTAAACATAAATCCAGGAATACAGAAAGTCCACAAATAGAAGGTGCATAGTGCCTGCAAATTTGCATGCCATAATTGCCTTCCATGACATGGATGTCACAATCCTGGTATGTCACAGATGAGGTCCAGTAGGCCAATGTGACCTGCAGTGGGTCCCCACTTGGGCACAAGCTTCTGCTCTTGTCTCTCCTCAATGATTGGACAGAAAAGGATATTTAAAGCTCACGAAGCTGTTGGATGGAAATGAGCCTTGCTTTGCCTGCCTGAAAGCAGCTGCATCAAGGTTTACGCCTGAGCAAACATGTATAGAACTGTGCTGTGCTTTGTATGTTTGGTGGTGAAAATACCCAAATTGATAAGAACTGTGTCTCCCATTTTGCTTTGCCCATCACTGAAACATGGCATTCAAGATCCATCCCAAACTGCAATATGGCCCTGGCCATATCCGTACCAGCACAGCATGTTATTTGTATGTGTTCAGAGCCCAGCCTCTTACAGTGGCCATTCAGATGCCCTTGGGAAGCCCACAAGTCAGTCTGGAGATACAATAGACATTATAGGTCTTGGCACATTGGAAATATTATACATGTTTTGCTATACATGTTTACCTCAGTTAACAAAGCTCGGGGTAGGGGAGAAGGCTCTTTTTACAGAGACTTTATGCTCACTCAGCCTTCAACTTTTCTTCCTCATCCTCTATTTCATTGAATGTTTGTTTTAGCAACATCAGCAATGGGAAGAGGGTGAAAGAGGGCTGAAGAAACAGACCTTTGATGCTTGGTTGCAGCAGTATATCTGCAGAAAACAGAATTGTACTGTAGTTGAGTCTGTAGTAGCTGCGTGTGCGTTCCTACAACAGGCAA
Source organism: Gambelia wislizenii (assembly GCA_030847615.1). Classification (NCBI taxonomy): domain Eukaryota; kingdom Metazoa; phylum Chordata; class Lepidosauria; order Squamata; family Crotaphytidae; genus Gambelia; species Gambelia wislizenii. The sequence goes on from JAUMIR010000004.1 coordinate 42,752,558, forward strand.
TGTAAACAGCAGTTGCCTTCAGAATCCCTTACAGAGCATGCATAAAAAGGAAAACAGAGTGGGGAGGGGGAAGTAAGCTTGTCTCACTAGCTACCCCTATGTAATTAGACACACATCTAGAAGTTTACAAATCAGTGATACCTTTATTGGGCCAACTCCAAAGCATAAAATATATCATGTAAGCTTTTGAAGCTTCACTGGCTTCTTTATCAGGCAAAGATGTTAAAAATCAAACAGGAAAAGAAAAGTGATGATGTTAGACTCACTGGCGTACATTTTGTCTTAGATGTTACTCTGTTGTCAGTTAAAATGGTATTGAGGCATCTCAGTACAGACAAAAGTTTGGCTATCAAAATGGAAATGACAAGAAAAGTGAAATCTGGTGAAAGAAAAAAAAATCATCCCTGGATGCATTTTGGAATAAACCTTCAAGTGGGCTCTAGAGGGCTCAACATGTTTTTGTTTACTTACACAAGACTTACCTGACCTGGTTGTTTCATTTCATATGTGCATATTGTTAGTTTTGAATGAAAAATTTGCTGAAATGTGTTGAACTGTTCTTTTTTGTGGTGCAGGAACCTATCCCTATTCTTTCTTTCTTATTTATGTCTCTGGAACCAAATTTCCTCTTAAAGCTGTAATGCTCAGCAGTACATCTACTTCATTCACTGAGGTATACCTGTATATTTTACCACCTGTTTAAATGAAGTGGGACTGGATATCTTAGTGTTTCTCTCTCCTTCCAGCCCCTATTATTTAAAAAATCTCCTCCTCACAGAGGTATCCTTCCTTACCTGGACTGTTTCAAAATAGAATTGTTTTATCCTAAAAGCAGTTACTTAACCTCACAGTGCTGCCTGACAGCTGACTTGTCAAAAACTGGCCACAGTCCAAGGACTTGTTTCCTAAAATATAAGATGGCTCTTGCTAAGGACCGTCTGTTACTTTGTGGAATTAGGGTATCATAAAAAAGCATGGATCTTCTGGTTCGGGGACTAGAGCCCTTTCATATATAAAAGAAGGTTAACAATGAAGACTTACAACTCCTCGAATGCTTTCATCAGTGCTGTATACACACAATCCTAAATATACACTGGACTGACTATGTGACAAATGTTGCTGTCCTTGAGCAAGCAGGGATCACTAGCATTGAGGCCATGATATTGCAGCCTTATTTGAGAACTCACGCCGAACAAGTCTTGAAGAGAAATGACAACACAGAAAGAATCACAACCTGGAAACATCACCCAAGAAGACCTTCTGTTGTGCTTTCTGCAACTGGACTTGTTTATCTCAGATTGGCCTTTTTAGTCATCAGCGCGCTTGCAGAAAGCACAGGATGAGTCCTTCCTGAATCTTCATTTTCAAAGAAAAGCCAGAGAGAGGGGGGGTAACAATGAAGAACAGATTAATTGAGTTATATTTACACATTCCAATCCATTAGCAGAAGTATGAACAAAGATAATCCTTTGCACATTACTGGTATTAATACATGAATCCTCACAACAGGACATATACTAAAAAGCAATCTCCTCAGAGAAGGTTTTGTCTTCAAGGAAAGTGACTTTTGGTAAGGAAATTTGATGCTTTCATATCAATACTAACTGGCCACTATAAAGACCTGAAAGAGCTGTATCACCTCACACAATCCCTTGGAGATTTAGAGCAATACAGTAGTCATGATTTTCACTTTTTTGGATCTTATTATAGTCTTCCACATACCCATAACCATATAAATATGCTTAATAAACCTGAGGCTTTGCTATCACTCAGTCAATATATCTGAGGGAAGAAGATTGCTATCTATGAAAGCTCATGCTAACACCATTAGTCTTAATGGTGCTGGTAGATTCTGTTTTTTCTCCCCGTCCCCCTCCCCCCGTTTTTATACTGAAGAACAAAAACACATGAAAGGCTATGAATGTGCAGCCTTCCTTGTTACATGAGTTCAGGTCTTATAAGACAGCATTATGAACAGGAAGAGCCTGGCAAATGAAGCAGGTTCTTTAATCTGTGTTCCCATCCATGGCCTGTGTAACTGAGCTATGCTGTTGGAATGACACTTAAACCCCACAAACAGGGATCCTGAAGCTGCAGCAGCTGCTACAGTTCTACTTTACAAAATGCAATAGATCTGGGGAAGTAGTAATCCTCCTCATTGCCTGGGCCCTGCTTTTGTTCAACTCCACCCTAAGAGCATAAAGTGTTGAGCTTTGCAACATCTATCCTGTGATTCAGCATTCCCTCAAGTCTTCAAGGGTGGATTTACATCTTACATCAATGTCTATCGTTCATGTTCCAAATGACTAATTTTGCCTGCTTGTCTAACACCTTCTCCTGAACTATTTTTGCTGATAGAAAACTGGGGAGAAAATTATTGGTCATTTTTTTAAAACACAGAACTTAGAACTTTTCATATGAAGACAGCCTCATCCCCTAGAAGTCAGTAATTCCATCCCCCACCATTCATAGGGTGGGAAATCAGTGGTTTTTTGCACAGGTTGTGTCTCCCTTATCTGGAATTCAAAAATTTGAAATATTCCAAAATCCCAAGCTGTCCACATGAGATAGTGATGCCTTTGCTTTCTGATGGTTCAATGTATACAAACTTTGTTTGAAACACAAAATTATTTTAAAAATATATTCTGTATAAAATTACCTTCAGGCTACATGTATAAGGTATATATGGAACATAAATGAATTTTGTGTTTAGACTTAGGTCCCGTCTCCAAGATATATCATTATGTATATGCAAGTATTCCAAAATACAAAATATTGAAAAATACAAAATACCTCTAGTCATAAGCATTCAACCTGTATCAGCATGTGTTACATCAATTCTTGCCATCATCATACACCTAATTCATTTATGTTTCATATATACCTTATACACATAGCCTGAATGTCATTTTATACACAATATTTTTCAAAATTTTGTTCATGAAACAAAGTGTGTGTACACTGAGACATCAGAAAGCCACCCATGTGAACAATTTTGGATTTTGGGAGCATTTTGGTTTTTTAGATAAGAAATACTCAACCTGTATTAATATTATATTATTCATATTAGTACATTTTATCCCAAAATATATCTTAAGCCATTTGTAGGCTATATGTGCAAAGCTAGACAATCGAGTAAGATCATCAGGCAATTATGATGGATGATAAATGCAAGTCTTTCTAACCTTGAAGTATAAGTCTCTTTACTACAATGAAAGTACTCAGATTCCAACCACACTATCAGTGAACATCAAAGAGTATTATTTAAATGCATATAAGCATTTACAAATATTAAAGAGTTTTTTATTAATATGCTGCAGTCAAAGCTTCCAGCTAAAAAGGAGCCACAAGTGGACAGACCCACATAATATGGAAGCACTCAAGGAAGCATTTTCCACATTACACCACCAATATTTAGCTGAACCAGCCTAAAATTCTTCCTAAAAAGATGTAACAGTATTCACTAAACTCAAAACATCTTTTTTTTTTTTTCTGGCTTAAACAAAAATTTAAGAAACCTTGGATATTGAAGCTGGAGAAATTTTCTACTGGTTGACTTCTAGAGAATCTTTTATTTTATTTTATCAATTGTTATTAGTAATGTATATTTTAACTATGTTTTAATAATGGTTTTAATTAATTAATTAATTAAAACATTCTGCTTCTTTATTCTATCCTATTTTAATTTTATTAACATCAAACAAAATACTTTCCAACCAATGTATATAAGCTATAATTGTTAGCTGCAAATTCTCTGAAGATGCAATTAGCACCCCCAGTAAAGGATGATTTGTTGAAGTACTCAAGCCTGATGGCACATATGCACACACATGGAGATGCTGTAATTGTAAAAAAAAATGTCCATACTGTGCTATGATGTAAATGTTACAACTGTGTCAACTAACCCTCAGCACCCATTTAGCAAGCACTAGATACAGGAAAGTACTCTACACTGGCTCAGACTATGGGTCCATGAAGCCCAGTATTGTTCACAGTGACCAGCAACAACTATCCAGGGTTTCAGGTATGAGCTTTCCTCACCCCTACTTGGAAATGCAGAGAGTAAAACAGGAACCTTCTGCTATTGAGTGCACTCACTTTCTTTGAGCTGCCTCTAGATAACGTCAGGTATCAAACTAAGATCATCCCTTTGTTTTGTACCAGAAAACAGGACACACCATGACCTGCATAAGTAGAAGTCCAGCAGAAACATTAGCCTAAATCCAGTTTCAAAACCCAACTAGAGTAGGACCATCCTAAGCCTCAGGATGACATCTCCCAGCAGTTTCATGTAGATGTTAAAATAGCATGGTGGACAAAACCAAGTCCTGAGGAACCCCACAGGCCAGTGGCCAGAAGATAGAGCAGACATCTCCAGCACCATCTTCCGAGTTCTCTCTCTAAGAAGGACCGGAACCACTGTAGACAGTGCCCCAAAGTCCCATCCCAGAAGGATACCATGGTTGATGGTTTTGAAAGCCACTAAGAGGTCCAGGAGAACCAACAAGGATACACTTCCCCTAACCAGTTCCCTGCAAAGGTCACCCACCAAGGTGACCAGAGCTGTCTTAGTCCCATAGCCAGGCCTGAAGCTACATTGAAATGGATCTAGATAATCCACTTTATCCAGGAATCCCTGGAGCAGAGAGTCCACCACACACACCAGAATTTTGCCCCAAAAGCAGATGTTGGAGACTAGCCAGTAATTATCTAGTGCAGTTGGCTTCAGGGAGGGTTTTTTTTAAAAAAAATATATATGTATAGACAGGATGGAATTCTGCTTTGCTGCAGTAAGGCATTCACCACTCTCCTTATCCACTTAGCTAGTCCCCTTCTGACTGCTTTTATAAGCCAAGAGGGGCATTGGTCTAGTACACATGTGGTGGCTGTTACCTGTCCAAAACACCCAAGCTTCAAGGAAATCTCTGATCTCCTGCTTCCCCCCCCCCACAACTATACCTCTAATCAATTAGCCACATGTGAACAGCATTCTAGTGTTTTTGTTTTCCACATGCTTTCCCTTGCCATGAAGTAACACCATGAACACCTCAGAGACGTCTGGGATTAAAGCAGATAGAGGCAACTGCATCCCCCAGATGCTGTGGAATGTAATTCCATCAGCCATAGCCAAGATAGCCAATAGTGAAGAAACCTTGCAGTTGTAGTCCAAACAGCATCTGCCCATCCCCGAATTAAAGGGGATGGTTTTGATTCAAAGGTCATGCAACACCCGTGCAGGATTCTGCTTAGTTTTAAAAAGGCAAGTGCTCAGACAATATTCTTCAGGGTAACAAGACTGTATCCTCTGAAGTATAACAGTAGCCTAGTCTCACCCTGGAATTACCTACTGATGTCAACTTCTGATCTAGTAGCAATCCACTAAAAATTGTTATACTACACAGCCAGTAACAGTGTTTCAAGCCTTGTGGGACTCAATAGAAATAAGCATTGTGTTTGCTTTAGGTGAAAACTCTGCTTGGAAAAAGAACAAAAACAGAAACACTTCTCCTTCCTCTTGATAACAGCACATTATCAGATTGGCTTCACACTCTCCATTAAGCCTCATTAATCCTGAGCTCTACTGAGTTTTTCTAAGTGGAACCAAAAACAATAATAAAACAAATAATGACTGAATTCATTTCCGTAACTCCAGAAGAAGCAGAATTGACGTGATGGTGGAATAATGTTTGCTGCACTGCTGCACTTTAACAGAAAACCATCTCCTCAGCATGCCAAACCTATTCCTACCCCCCCCTTTTTTTTAAAGAAGGAGAACTGAAAAACAAAATATCCTCTTACTTTAGCTTGAAATCATTCATTTGATTACAAAAGTGACTGTGGATTAAGGCTGGAAATGTGGCATAATGTGGTAAGGCATGATGTCTAGGGATGATGGCAGTTGTAGTTCAAGGCAATTAAGGCTATGGTAGTATATTCATCTGGTATTTAAAAGCTTCTGTTCTTTTCTTGCAGCCTTGCAGGTTTAAGTACTGTATAGGAAAGGACGAGAGCCGGCATGGTGTAATGGTTTGAGCACCGGACTACGACTCTGGAGAATAGAGTTCGAATCTCCACTTGGCCACAGAAACCCACTGGATTACCATAGGCAAGTCACACTCTCTCAGCCTCAGAGGGAGGCAACGGCAAACCTCTTCTGAACAGATCTTGCCAAGAAAAACCCATGATGGGTTGGCCTTAGGGTAACCATAAGTCAGAAACAAACTTGAAGGCACAGAGCAAACAAGGCAGGGATGAACACTTATCATATATATATATATATATATATATATATATTAATATTGAAACTGGGTAAACCAGAAACTTATTTTAACACTTCCAGGGAAAAGAAATGAAAGCTAGGAATGAGGACTTTACAGGACTCACCACCACCACCACAAAGAATCTCCCCTACCCCACATTTTCACAGCTGTTTTATTTTACTTACTACAATATTTATTAATCAGCTTTCTACACCAAAAAATAGCCACGAAGCATATGGTAGGTGAGATTAGGACACTAGGCTGGTTTGCCCAGCCTTTGTTTTGTCTTCTCACACTATTTGCCTCTTTCCCCTACCTCTTCCAAAATCTCCTGCCTGAAGGGAGGACTGGAATTATCAGGGAGTGGTGGCTAAGGGAATACTTGCTCCTCCTTAACAGGCTCTGTCCTAGAGCATACTGGTTCTTACAGGGTTGTTGTGAATATAAAGTGGGGTCATAGAACCATAGAGTTAGAAGGGACCACAAGGGCCATCTAGTCCAACTCCCTGCCTTGCAGAAATACACAACCAAATCATTCCCGACAGATGGCCATCCAGCCTCTGCTTATAAACCTCCAAAGAAGGAGACTCCACCACACTACGAGGCAGCACATTCCACTGTCAAACAGCTCTTACCATCAGGAAGTTCTTCCTAATGCTTAGCTGGAACCTCTTTTTCTGTAGTTTGAGTGCATTGCTCTGTGTCCTAGTCTCTAGAGCAGCAGAAAACAAGCTTGCTCCCTCTCCAATATGACATACTTTCAAGAATTTAAACATAGTTATCATGTCACCTCTTAACCTTCTCTTCTCCAGGCTAAACATACCCAGCTCCCTAAGCCGCTCCTCATAGGGCATGGCTTCCAGACCATGAAAGTGAAAGAGAGTGATGTATGTGACCCTGAACTCACTAGAGGAAAACTGGAATATAAATGTAATTTAAACAAATAAATAGAATGCAAAAGGTCAGTTGCCTTACAGCAAAGTAGGGTAAAAATTTGGTTAAGGGTAGCCTTCCAGATGTTGTTTGGACTGCAATTTCCAGCATTCCTCTTCACTAGCTATGGGTAATAAGGCTGGTGGAAATTACAATCCAACAACATTTGGAGGGCCAGACATCCCCCAACCCTTCCTTACAGTGTTACCCTATGTTTGATTATTCAAAAATATGTCCCTGGAGCCCATAGGACTGCGTAAGTAGCTATTGCATCAAAGCCTTTGTCTTGATCCAGGATGGAGAATGTATGGCATTTCAGATATTGTTGGGCTGTAACTCAAAGCATTCCTCACCTCTGACTTTGCTAGCTAGGACTAGGGTTGCCAGTCCACAATCTCCCCAGGCCGTGAGGTTTCCATGCCAAAACCTGAAACCTAGGTATGAACCCCATTGATGTCATCAATGTGGGTTAGCTGCATGACCAAAAAAAAAAAAAAAAAAAAAAAAACCTCAAAAAATTCAAGGAGAATGCTAGTGGACCTCATGGAGCCATGACATGATTTGCCATATTCAGAAGGAGGGGGGCTGAAAACTCCAAAAAACTCCAAAAGGATCGCGATAAAAGCCTTCACTGTTTTTAGCTATCTTTTTTTAAAAGTCTGTGAAATAGCGCATAATTGGTTGTGTGATCAACCAATTCGAAAAGGGACACACAGCACACAACAGGGCTGAAACCTGACTGGTTGGACCTCGGGGGGGGGGGCTTACAAGGGAGAGCTCTTGATGCCAGAGGCACCATTGTTATTTTTAAAATTTATTTATTTTGGCCAGCATGATCGTTAAAGCAGCAGAGCAAAAGAACGAAGGTATTTTTAAGCAAAAAAATTGCTCTTCTGCAACCAGTTTTTTTTTTTTAAGGGGGGGAGGATTTTGGGATTTGACTCACTCACAGCCACCATTTTTTAAAAAATAATTTTTTTTTAAGCACCTCCTTGTGAACAGCCAAATCGTTCCATTCCCATTCTCCTTGTGAACAGTCAAATCCCATTCTCCCTCATCTACTTAGTTTCAGCAAGGAAGCAATTATACCTTGCAAACTGTAGCAAGCTGCTGCTCTACTAAGTGAGCTTGAGATTTGCACACAGCTTTTCCCCCTTTCATGCAGCTGAGCCCCTCAAAACTGAAGAACTTGCACCCTTGTCTCCAGTGGACACTCAAACCCAGGCCCTGAGATCTGGCAACCCTAGCCAGGACTGGGGAGTGGAGGTAACTGTAATCCAACAACATCTAGAAGGACTAGATGTTGTCTATCCCTGGTCTTGAACAGCATGACTAACAGTAAGTGTGGAAGACTTGATGGGTGCGCTGGTCTTATCAAATTAACATTCAACAACTGGTGACCTGTAAGCCTGATGGATGTCACCTGCTCCATCAATCCTGAAAGCAAGCCATTATGGAGGCCTGGAGCGTTGACCTCCACTTTTCCTTCCCTTGTCAGAGTGTCTGCTCCAGCATAAATTAAAGTAGCAAACCAAGATTCCGGGAGAACTGCTCTAATGTCCCAGGAAGCTAGCAGCAACCCTGCTCAAAGGTGCCTAAAAGAGCAAAAATGTATCCAGGCACAAGCAAGGAGCTACAGCCTGATCTATCACTGAACTCACTGTCATGGAAGTAAGGCATGTTTCTGTCAATGCTGAGATTGAGAAGAGCTAGCTGTGTGCACACACCTGAATGGAACAGATTGGTCTGCATGGGTGCACAAGCAATCACCTAGAAAGAAGACAGAACAGCAAGCAGCCTAATTGGAGAAGACAGATTTCGGGTAAGATTGCAATAAGCCTCTTTATGTTTCCCTAAAGGGTGATCCAGCTGGCAAGTCAGTCTCAGGAGGTGTAACTTAATGAAAGTGTTTGACTAGAAGTGAGCAGGCAGTTCCTTTCCTATCCCAGGGCTGCTTCCTGTCTTCAGTTCTCTTCCTGTTACGTTGTAACTCATGGGCAGAACTTCTAGGCCTCTACACCTTTGAATATTTTCAGTGTTCCAGAACTAAAATGGAAATCAGATTGTTTATGCATTTGTGCACATATGTACCTGCATGTACATGCACACACACACTGTGCATGGTACTGCATAATGTACAAGAACTTAAGTCCTGCCCCAAGGAGCTTATAGTCCAAAAGTTGACCCTTGGGAGACAACAGATGAATGCAAGGGTAAAAAAGGAGAAGGATATTCACAGATTTCAATTACATGTACTAAGGCAAGAACAGGTGCCAATAGGACCAAAGAACCTTACAGGGGCTGCAATAACTTTGAAAATGTACAGTGTGCCATAGCCAAAATAGAGCTCAGACTGCCAAACATCCCAAAAACAAAACTGGGACTGTCTTAGAAGTCTACTTCTAGTTTCCAAAAAGGGTATTGTTTGATGTTAAACAGTTTGCAGGGTGGTAGAGATATAACTTATTTAAAAGGTGAATTGCTTCTCATTGGCCCTTCCAGGTGCAGGGGGTTGGAGGGGTCAAGAGGCACAAAACAACCTCAGTGCTGTGTGTAGACTTAGGGCTGCATTTTGTTCATACTTACAGTAGTTATAGCATGGCTTAGTTATACTAGGCTCTGGAGCCCATTGGGATAATGACATAATGATCATAGCAATTACGGGTTTATGACACAGGTGGGCAAATATCGAGGATGCATGGACCATCTTGGTCCCATGGAGGCCTTGGAGGGCCACACTACATTGCACACACCAAAAAAATTTAAAAAAATATTTTTGCCTCCAATGCCCTCAAATTTCACCACATGTTTTGCCTTGGGCTGTTCTGAACACAGGAGAGGCCTTTTTTTTAAACAACTGGAAGTGGCTTGGAAGTCAATTAGGTCACTTCTCTTTGGAGACCAAAAGCCTCATCCTGGGCCTAAAACAGCTGACCTGTTGAAGAGAAATTTGGTAAGACTGATCCCTATGCTTTCTTAGAAGGCCTCTGGGGACACTTTAGGGTTGTTGTTTTTGTTATTATTATTATTATTATTATTGGAACCTAATAGATCCTAGAAGCCACAAAAACAACCTGGTTGGTGCATGTGGCCCATGCTCAACACTTTCCACACCCTGTTTTGTGATGAATGTGAGTTTTCTCTAAAATACTCATTCTTGTAAACTTGTGTCTGCCAAAGCTCACACCATAAGAGCCAAACTATATATTAACTCTGTGAATACAATTAAATTTTCTCGTATATTAATACAAGGTAGTTTTCTCATATGTTAATCATAGCTGCAGGAAAACCTGGGTGGTGTTGCAACTTCATTGGATGGAGAAGTGAAGCTTAACTCCCCCACCCCACCCCTAGCCCATGGTCCTGACAAAAATCCCCTCTTTGGAGATACTATTTTAATTTCAAGGAAAATTTGCATTGGTACCAAGGTCGTTTTTCTTGTTATGCAAACCAGCAGCTTTATGTAGCTGAGTTTTGACGGAGATTGTGGCAAGGAAAGGAAGAGTCAAACCAAGCTTTGAAATGTACTTTTAAAGACTGTATAGAGTCCTCCCCCAAGGGTGTGGGATTCTGGGAACTACAGTACAAAAACGTAATGTTTTCAACTCTCAGTGAAACCAAGGCTGCACAGGTTTTCCTACAGAAACATAATACAGTATAACATCAAACATGTGGGTTTCACAACAGTCAAGGAATGAACACCCAGTTTGGCCTTTAACATACAGTGTTCTCTCTCCTGCTATAATGGACCATTCCATTCTTGAGTACTCTGGGAAAACCTACTGTTTCGCTTATCATACTCTCCTTTGAGCTAAGGGAAATTTGCTTTAATCATGCACAGAAGAGATTTATTTCCTCTGTAACTATAAATAGCTCCTGCTCCCACCATTTCTCCTATCACCTATTACACAAAGCCTTAACCAAAACACTTACCCTCTAAAAAACCACAACCTTACAAAAACAATTAACAGTCCCATGGTACATTAAATACCACTACAATAGGGACCCCCTGTGTCCACAAAGGGTTGGTTCCCAGACTTACTGTGGATATCAGAAACTGTGGATAACAGTAAACTCTATTAAATTAAAGGCCTCCCAATAAAAACATACCATAGAGTTGTGTTGGAGGACCTAGAAGATGCCTAGAGAAGACACCTCCCTAGACATTTTCCAGCATGACTCTAGGGTATGTGCCCCCTGTTTTGTGTCCTACAGATAACTGAAACTGCAGATATTGGTTCTACAGATATGAGGGTCCAAATGTACCTTTGTCATAGATTGAATCATAGAATTGCAGAGTTGGAAGAGACCACGAGGGCCATCCAGTCCAACCCCCTGCCATGCAGGAAATCACGATCAAAGCATCCCCGACAGATGGCCATCCAGCCTCTGTTTAAAGACCTCCAAGGAAGTCTATAGTCCACTCCATCAGATGCATGGCAAGTCACCCATCATTTTAGGTATATATCAGGGACATGTAGTTGAGGATAGGACTACAGACAAAGAGAAACTAAATGCAGAAAGTACTGAAAGTAACAAGCAGATTATTCACACTGGCCATTCATAAAACTGTTGATGATAACACAAAGATCCCAGCAGTTAGTAATGCCCTCCATCCATCCTAACTGCCATTGCCCTGGCCAAGGAGGGAGAGAAGGAAAGCCAGGTACAACTCCATCTTGCCTCAGCCCAGAAGCAGAACGGCCCTCCATCCATCCTAACTGCCATTGCCCTGGCCAAGGAGGGAGAGAAGCTAAGGCAGGCACAACTCCATCTTGCCTCAGCCCAGAAGCAGAATGGCCCTCCCTCCGTACCAACTGCCATTGCTCTGGCTGCAGAGGGAGAGAAGGAAAAACAGGCAGAGCTCCATCTTGCCTAGGCCCAGAAGCAGAACGGCCATTCCTCCACCCCAACTGCCATTGCCCTGGCCAAGGAGGGAGAGAAGAGAATACTAGACTTAATCCCTTCCCCTACTGCCATCCCCTTTCCTTTTGTATTCAGTAGATTGTAAACTAGAGGGCAGGGAACTGTTTTGTTGTTCTTTTTCTTGTAAAGTGCCATGTACATTGATGGTGCTATAGAATAATAATAATAATAATAATCCAATAAGCACATGATGTGTGTTAAGAAACCATCATACTAATTCTGGTGACACACCACAACTTAATTCTTCATCTCAATATTTTGAGAGCAGAGCAAAATATGGCATGGCATTCCCCCCACCCTGAAACAACCAATTTTTGATGCCTGACTGAAATATTAAATTTGGGCTTTTCTCAGAATTATGGGGGTGGGAGGCAGAGTTGTGAATGCAGAACACTGAGACTTCCGCTGCTAGTATTCTCCTTCAGACCTATAATTTCTAAAGCTAGGAAAGCACAACACTTTTCAAAAGAAAGCTTCAGAAAGCCAAAGAATGACAAAAAGATTAATGAATATGATTAATGAATAAGGAAATGTATTACTCTATCCAGGCATGACAGGAGATGATCAAGAATGTATAAAGGCATCTGAGTAAGGCCTATTAAAAGCAAAACAAAATCAAGACAAACAAAAAAACAAGACATCGCTCAAGCTATTTAAGTAGATTAACATAAGCAGTAACTGATAGGAACATTTGGACTAGTATCAGGTATTTTCTTTTCTATTTTTAAAAAATCAAGGAAAACTATAAAGACAAAGAGACTGTTACTCAAACTACCTTGGCATTGTTCAAGATAAGCAAAGCAGGAGGGGGAAATATAATAGATGACTGGCCTTCTAATGCAGCAATAAGAATGGTTTGCCAGGTTTCATGGTTTGGTTGAAGTTAAAGATTGGCAGAGCAGTTTTACACACACACACACACACAGAGAGAGAGAGAGAGAGAGAGAGAGCTGAGGGTTAGGTTAGAGTGGAAGTGCTACTCCACTGGTTGAGAGGATTTCTATTTGTCAGACAACACATCCACCATAGGATCCTAGCGATACCCACAGAAGGCTCTTGTTGACACAGGGAATACCACTAATAGTGTTCCCACTGGTGGCAGCAGAGACTGGAAAATTTACTTTTGGGATAAAACTCCCAGAATTGCCCAATAGCTTTGGCCAGAATCCCACAGTAGTAATGGCTGGGGTTTCAGTATGGTGTGTCAGGAGTATACCAGCGGTGGGTTAGAAGAGACCTTAGATCCACCAGATTCAAAGTTCTTCTCTTTCTTCTGACAGGTCTTCATATCAGTCCACTTAACCATGACAGTGTGAAGTTGGCATAGTAAAAATCCCTTATTTGATTTCGCTGAGAGCTAATCATTTTTTTTTTAATGCTGCTTAAAAAACCAGAGACACCCATCACTGATCTGGCTGCCTGCTGTGAGCCAGCAGCACTCTGAAAGCAGGTGATAGCTTTGCTGTTCGGTCTCCCTCAGTAATTTGGATTGGTCTCCCTGCTTTCTGCTTGAGGTCACTGGGGGAGGAATGAAAAGTTTATGAGTAGAGGTTCAGACTGAAAGAGCTGTCTATTCTCTACTTGGTTTGAGATCTTTTAGTACCACCTCTACACACAAGCAAAGACTAAATTTGGATTAAAGTTCCCAGAATCCCCCATGAAACACATGAACATACCTTATACTGAGTAAGGAAGGTGCCTAATATTGAGCACATCAACAGTGAAAAGTAGCAGCTCTTCGGGGTTTCAAGCAAGGCATTTTCCCCAGCCTGACCATGGGCAAGTCACACACACTCAGCCCTCAGAAAACCCTGTGATAGGGTCACCTTAGGGTCACCATAAGTCAGAAATGACTTGAAGGCACAAAACCACCACCACCATCTGGAGATGTCAGGAACTGAATCTGGGACCTTCTGTGTATAAATCATGGCTTGTACATTTATCCTCCATCTAGAAGCCACCACTCACAGGGGGACCCTCTGCTAACCCCACCAGACACAATCTTCTGCTATTACATCAGAGTAACATCTGGAAGGGCTAACACTGTCCCTAAAGCCATGTAGCATGTCTATAGTACTCCTGGGATTTGAATTGGGGCCTTGCTGGTTCAAAGTTTGGTTTCTTGGCCACTATGCCACAATAGTTCTGTAAATATTTTACACAGGTAATAAATGTCCTAAAAATTAATCAAGATATACCAAAATGAGTCACAACAGAATCACATCTGAATTTTCACAGAGCAGAGGCTATTTACTCTTTTGATTAATCAGGATTGCCTAACCTGTCAACTCTGGATCCAATTATTTTTTTCCACCAATGAAACAAGTACAGTACAGAAAAAGGATGTTTTGTCTGCCCAATCTTGCCAAGTACAGTCCCCCCACCTAAATTCACCTCTGATATCAGAAATGACAATAATTTTAAAAACAAACAGTGGGGGAACATTGCAACTTCCAGGAAGGACACTTTGTCTTTGACCTAAAGATGGCCATTCTTGAACAAAAGAACTTCAAGGACGGATATCAACATAGAAACAGCTGAACAAAATTAAGCAGGAGTTCACTTCTGTCTCATATGGCCTGAATAGGGGCAAAGGTGTGTGCGTGTTTTAAAATCACAGTGCATTTATTAATCAGCTTGTCAATTGAAGCTGTTTACATTATCACCCAACAACTGTCATTGCATGTTACTTTTATGAATGGCCTGTAATTATTACTGTCTCTATTTCTTGCACTTTAGTGCCTCTGACTTCACAGACACAGCAACAACCACATGTATGCAAATCCACTGAGTGAGCTGCTGTTCAGTAAAGTTTGTTGTTGTTATTTGCCATCAAGTTGATTTTGACTTATAGTAGCCCTATGAATGAGAGACCTCCAAGCACCCTGGTCATCAACTACCTTGCTCAGGCCTTGCAAACTCAGGGCTGTGGCGCCCTTCATTCAATCAATCCACCTGTAGACTTGCTCTTTTCCTACTACCTTCCACTTTACCAAGCATTATTTTCCAAGGAGTCACGCCATCTTATGAGATATGGTCACAACTCACAAAAGCTTATGACACAATAAATATATTAATCATTAAGGTGCCAAAAAGTTTTGGCTGTTTTGCTGCAGCAGACTAACCCAGCTAGCTCTCTGGAAGCAATTATGTACAGTATTCGTTAGGTTTTCCCCTCATACATTTCAACTTCTGATATATTCAGTGACAGC
Organism: Gambelia wislizenii; assembly: GCA_030847615.1. NCBI lineage: Eukaryota > Metazoa > Chordata > Lepidosauria > Squamata > Crotaphytidae > Gambelia > Gambelia wislizenii. Next base: position 42,767,889 of record JAUMIR010000004.1, read on the forward strand.
ATGTCTTTGCAATTTAGATAGATTAGCTCAAGCACTGTTCAGAAAACATCTCTTGCTAGGAAAAGCTATTAATTGTTGGAAGCCACCCCAATTGTTTTTAGCAAAGGGGTGGGGTATAAATAAATAAATATTATTATTATTAATTTTCCTCATAAAACACCTTCAGTCACTGAGGGTACATCATATCTAAGATCCAAGTTTTTCATTATCTTGTGATTAACACAGGGATGATGCCATTTTGTGTTTCTGCCTCAGGTACCAGAACACTCTTGGCAACCTCTGCTCATCCTAGTCTTTAGCAAAGAAGGACCACCATGTATGTCTCCCTTTGCCAAGGTCACACCTGACATGGGCTAGTGTCCTTTCAACCATAATAAATCCCTCTGGCATTTCTTTTGCTGCATATTTTTGAATATGCCCACACATTGGTTAAATTGTTTCGTCAAATAGCTTGTCTAAAATTATTACCTAGCCTGACAGGCACACCAGCAGAAGTGATGTCAAGGGAGAATGACCACTGCTTGAAGCTAATGAAAGGCAGTGATTTCCAATTGTAATAGTATTGAAAAAAATCTATGGGCTCATCTACACTGGGTGCTTGATCTGGGCCCCCGAATTGACCACAATGGCAGCCACACACACTGGGCTGAATCCAGTGTGATGGTGTGCTGTTGTCCACATGGGCCATCTGGGCCAACAAGACATCAGCCCCAATGGCCCATCCTCTGTTTTCGGAGCCTCTGCCTCACCATCCAAGCAGCTCCCTGTGTCCCTTCTGCTGAGGCCACAACACGGTGCCCAACATGTGATCAACAAGGAGGAGGTCGCTCTATTCCCTCCTCGTTGATTGCATGGATGCCCCGTTCTGACCTCTGCAGAAGCGACACCATCAACCAGGCTCTTGCAGGGAGCTGTTTGACTGGCTAGATGGTGGTGGAGGCTCTGATGGGGATCCATCCCCTTCCCTGCACTGCTCTGTGTAGGGTATGGGAAATGGTGCTATGTTTACATGTGGACAACTGGATCAGGCTGAATTAAGCCTGATCCAGCTGTCCAGAAAGAAAAAGAACTCGAGGTCACTCTGGAGTTTCCAGGAAACCCCACAATTTTCCCTATATTTGCTTAATTCAGAGCAAAGTTAGGCTAAGGGCAAAATACTGTGGTTCCTTCCCAGAAGTAGCTATACATGGTCTGGACTGCCAGCACTGGATTCAAGGTGAGTCCGCATTTTTTGCCAGTGTAGAGAAGCCCTATGTTAGTTTGTTTGAGCATAAAAAGACATAAAGGCTTTCATCAGCATCTGATGGAATGGACTTGAATCTATTATGAAAGCTTACGCTAGAAACTTTTTCCCAGTTAGTCTTAAATATTCCTTTTCATCATTTTCAACAGGTCACTCTTCACCCCTGAAGGCCTTCTGAATCACAATGGTGAAGGATTAGCCCAAGAGTGTGAAACTTGCAGCCCTCCAGATATTGTTGGACCACAACTTCAGCATCTCTCGTTGAAGATTATATTCACCAGGGCTGATGGGAGTTACAATCCAACAACATCTAGAGGGCCATAAATTGGTCTAGAAGGAAACCCTTTTCCTGTTCTTCTCTCTGTCAACCATCTTCATTATTTTTCATCTGGCAACCACATTGTGTGTGTGTTTTTTTTTAACATACAAATTTATCTTATGTTGAAGTACGTGTGTGTGTGTGTGTGTTTAAAAAAAGAAATGTAATCTAACTACTAGGTAACTAAATTAACACAGAATAATCCAAAATTTACTTTAACTAGGTGTTCAAAAGTTTCACTTTGATTTTGTTTGTGCAATACTTGTAACCTGTTGTTGCAATCCTGTTTGCTTATCACAGAGTTATTTATGTTGTGATTTAATGTAACCACTACCAGAACTAGGAATTTACTTTTTAAAAGCATGTTATTCCCATTATGTGTTACAGTGCTTTGTGATAGATGATTCATTACCAATTACTTGTTATACTACTCATTGCTTTTTGTTACTTTTATTCCTGGGGAAATGTTTTAAAATTGATAAGAGAACACTGTATAACATTTGAAATATTTCATTCAAAGTCCTTCTAAAATGACCTTAAAATAACTAGAAAGGATAGCTACAGAACATTACTCACCATGCACACAAAAACATCATTCCTATACACTGTATTACTTTTCAAATGTAACTTCATTAGAGCGCCATTACAAAAATGAATAACTCATTGCCAGAAACTGTGCTACTTGTAATGGTTACTTCCAAATTCTGTCCATCTGCAGCAGCCACCCACCGGGAAAGGCAGCAACTACAGAGTAAAATGAGTGCATCTTGCTAGTGCAGCCTTCATAATCAGATTGGGTCTTATTTCAGTAACATGCCAATGATTCCACTTGTCAGACAGTGTTTGGACCAAGTAAAAAGTGCTATCTTTTTTTTTTTTAAGGTGGTGGTTGTATGCTACCCTGAGATCCTTGGGTATCGGCAGGGATACAAGTATTTTAATATAATACCAACAGCAGCAGAAGGAGGAGGTGTTAGACCTGTAAAAGGAGGAGTTGGTAGTCTTGTTATTGATTTTCAGTAGTCACAATGAACAAATAAATCATAAAGAAATATTACCCTTCCTATTGGCAGCTGCACATCAACTACTCGTTAAAAATAGGAAGGAAACAAAGAATCTATCACTGGGTGTATAACATACATAAAAGTAGAATATCACCTTAGCTGAGAAGTGGACTAAGCAGATAAGGGCACAAAGACTCAACAGAAGTTTTGAATACATTCTTTAAGAGTTGAGACCTGGTTTCATTTACTTTGTTAACAACAGAGATTGAAACCAATGTAATTAATTTGATGATGTTAGCATGTGTGTGTATTTAGAATTAAGCAGTTGGAATGAATGTAAGTGTAATAAATAAAAGTTATGTAAATGTTGTAGCTTTTGAATGAATATGTAACAGTGTGTCACTTTTTCATTAACTTCTCTATCTCTGGTCAACAAAGGCCTCAAAGACATCCACAATCATTATGAGGATAGCTGTGGGTGGACATCTTCAGAGACTTGTCAAAAACCAATGATGAGCTATGATGGATGAGAGCAGTGTAAATCCCCACAGTTGTCAATTGTGTTTGATACTCAATGAGTTGATTTGATGTACTTGTGAATTTTAATGTTTTCTAGTCAATGAAATGTGAACATTCAGTTAAAAGATTGTCTCCTATTTCTTTGCTGCACATGAAAGAGAGGGATAGACTCCCCTATTCCTCTTTTCAGCCTGCCATCAGCCTAATACTGTGCAGAGCTCCTGCTCACTGACAGGCAGAGCTACATTGAAAATCTACATTTGGGTTGATTGGGACCTGCTACCAGCTCACAGGCCTTCTGGTAATTTTATTTATTTATTTATTCCCACTCTTCAGCCACAAGCTATCAGAGCGGCTAAAGAACATTACCTTATACTGACTTTTTGCATGATGCAAAAAGGAATTCTAAACAGAAGCTACAGACAAATACGGATGCAGTAATTTGGAAAAAAAAGACAGGGAAAACTGTATTCTTCTGTTAAATCCACAAAGGGCACAGGGAGAGATGTGTAGCATAATCCTAAGCATATTAATTCAGGAGAAAGGCCTAAATTCAATAGCTAGAATCCTATTGGGGCTTTACAGTTGAAATAACTGGCTAGTTTCATAATCTGTTGGACTATTACCGGCTTGCATAAGGATCTCTCTGAGACCGGCATATGCAGGTGCTCCCCCAGGTTGCACAGCAGGCCACATTGTATCCAGAAAGACATATGGGGGCAGAGTTGACTTCCAAAGAAGCCGTTGAGTGTATGGGACTAGTCTAGTCAAGACTAACAATAGGATTTAGACCATGGTCCACAGGTATATTATCAATAGGGAAAAGTTGTATTATGGAACTGTCACATTGAGTACAAGTGAAATGCAGAGAGAGATGACACGTGTACCATAGGCTTACAGAGGCAGCATACCTTATGTGTCTCTTCTCTAAAATGATTCCCATGAGGAAACAATCGTACATTATTACTGTACCAGGTACATTAAAGTCTTTATTGTTACCCTGCAGAACAACTCCTTATGACACAGCTCACTATCAAGACATGTTTATCCCAGAAGAAGACAGCTCATGCCTGGAAGTGTTATTTTGTGTAAAATGTCAGAGTGAGCGGAGGGTGGGGGAATATAAGCATACCTATTTGGGTATGCAGATGTAGTCTGATAACAAATTAATTTGTGTGGATGCATTCAAAGAATCCTCTGGGGAATTAAAACCAGCAAGTGGTCTTCAACAAATTACCTTCTGACAGCTTGGGAATTTTCACTATCAGAGGGAGAGAAACATAATCAGTAACTTGCAGATCAAACGTTTTGCTGTCCCTGGGGTAGTGCTATGACAGGTCTCTGTTGGGAAGCCAGAAACATGGAAAAGAGTGCAGTGGGGCAAAGCCAAAGCATCTTAAGCCTTGCCTTAAGGCATGTTCCTTATTAGGCAAATGAGAATCCAGAAATTACAAATCATTGATGGGGAACCTGAGCACTCCATATATTTTGGACTTCAACTAACAGAAGCCTCCACTAGTTTAGCCACTGGTAAGGGTTTGTGGGAGTTGTAGTCCCAAACATTTGGAGGGCCAAAGGTTCCCTATCTCTACTTTTACTTTGCTACTGCTAATGGAATTGAAATTTTACTGTCCTTTGTCTTGGTCCCCACATGGCCAAGAAGGGAGTGGCCTCTGCCTGCATTGAGATTCCTCTATATCAACAGATACAAGATGGAGACCTGTGACTCCAGTACCATCACTTCTTTTCTTTTTTTCTTTCTCCTGTATGGTTTTTTAAAACATATTTTGCCTAATGAAGAAGCCAGTGACATTTCAAAAGCTTGCATGATCTGTTTTGTGCATCTCAGCTGGCCAATAAAGGTATTGTTCTTTTGTTAATTGTTTTCTTATCTCTCAATGATAACTTTGGATTGGGACTATATAGGATCCCCCCCCCCATGTGTGTTTTCATATGTGTTTTCATGAATAAATATCTTCTTTTTTAAGATACAGACTTGGAGAAAAGTGAGAATTAAGACTGTTATGATAACAAGCCTTCAAGACGTTTTAGAAAACTGTAAAACAATCTACAATAAAATCACAGCTAAGTCTGTGTAGCAGCACAAAGCCAAGCAATTCATCAAAACCCCTGCAAACAAAATGGGTTTTCTTAATGTCACTATTTATCCAGCAGATCAAATTGGATCTCAGTGGAAATGAGGCTCAATCAAGTTATGGTAGCACAAACTGAATTTATAGACTGACACAGTTTGGCTTTGATGGAAGTAAATCAAAGAGAACAATTCCGCAGTGTTTTTATTTGCTGGTATACAACCAGGGAGAACTGATCACGACTAAGAAATAACAAATCATCATTGAGATGTAAATAACAGAAATAGCGTGACCAGCATTACAGCCAAAGACTAGCGCAAGTAACCCATAAATACTAGCATTCAAAGCAGAGCATGAAACAGCTTTATAACTGACAGTCAAATATGAGGCATTAACTAAAAACACAGGGCTGTTTCTTTTACAAGCAGAACCATGCCATACATGATACAGCAGAAAAAGAAAAGGGAAGGGGAGGCACACTCATAGATACCAAGATAAAGCTGGTACCATGAGCACAAGAGAACACACATACGATGAGTTTCTGAATAAGGAAAGCTTGTTAGAAATGAACCAGCTGGATAAGGATTTTAAAGGGTAGCAAAGGGCTTTCACCACAACTCTTGTAAAGGGTAAGCAAGGTGGGGAGGCTACCTCAGGCAGCAGATTGCTGGGTGTTGTGAAAAGGCAGCAAATTACTAGCTATTCATTTGTACTGCATTTGTGTCACTAGGCATGTGAAGGTGCACTTGGGTGGGATTTTCAACCCCAGGTGCCCACATAACTTGGTGGTCTTTGGGTACCACACAGTGGGATTTTTGCTTCTGCTCAGGCATTGAAGTGTCTTTAGCCAGCCCTGATGACTATCAAGTTTTTTTTTGGGGGGGGGGGGTTGATACACATCCCCATTAAAAAAAAATGATAGCTGTTCATCTTTAATATCACCCAACAGTAACTGATTTTTCATAAATTAAATCACAGGATAGGAATGAACCTGAAGGCAGGGTGAGCAATATATGACTTGTAGGCTACATATAGCTGCCACTCATTTCCATGGCCTCTAGACCACCACTACTGAACACCTATGGCCATAAAAAAAAGAGAGACAAAAGAAAAGACTCTGACCTCTAAGAGTGGTGATTCTTTTCTAAACCTGAGCTAACCACATCACAGCTTTGAATGTGAGCCCTTATACAAGAACACATTAACTCACCTCTTCCTCAGTGTTTACCATTTTATGGGACAGAACATGGGGGAGTGGGGAGTCAAGAACAAATCCCATTTCTAAAGTTCAGGTTGTGAGTGTTGTTGTTGCTTCAGCAGAACTGTAACAGCTCTACATACCAGGCTGGGAGGTTTGGAGAAGTACAAAAGAGTTTTACGGGATGGGTGGGATCTAAACTAGGAGAAAATAATCCCCAAAATAGTCCACTAAGGACCAAGCATGCCCTGTGGAGACATTAAATGCTGATTGACTGCTCCATTTGGGAGGCTGGGATGAAGAAATGGAGCAGGGAGAGAGGATGGAGTTGTTGGAAACCTGAACAAGGAACATTTCACACCACAATATTTTGCAGCAGTTCTCACTAAATTCCTCAGTAGCCAGCCCATTCACTAAAAATGACATTTAAACCACCTGTCTATCCCACCAGGATCTTTTTGCCAGGTATGCCATGAATTCCTGCTTACAGCTTAGAAAGCTAGTACGGATGACCAAGGGCTCAGTTACAAAGCAGTTTTTAGTGCGATAGTTTGTGCATTTTTGCACCAGTGCTGGGTAGTTTAAATGATTTGGTGTAAAACTGGTTGATCCAGTAAGTTTTCTGCTTTGTAGTTCACACAGGCGAAGGTGGGGTGTGTGGCCACCGGAGCACCCCGATCGCTGGCTGGGGTGGGGGCAAGAAATGTGCAAACAACCAAAAAAGAAGGGAGACCCCAGGGGGTGGGGAGAGAAGACTAATGACAAAAGGAGGCAAGGAAAGCAGGCTAGATTCCCAGGTGGAGGATGGTCTTGGGGAGGATGATCACCCAGCCACCAGAAGCAATGGAGTTGCAGGCTCCCCCTTCACCCTGCTTCCCTCAAGCTCCCCTTCCCCTCACCCACTGCGACGTGTAAGAGCCGGCGGAGCAGACTGCTACTCTCTCTCTCTCTCCCTATCTCTCTCTCTCACACACACACGAATGCGATCACAGCAGAGTGAGGGAGCGAACGGCCGGCAGAGCAGATTGCTACTCTCTCTCTCTCTCTCTCTCTCTCTCTCTCTCTCTCTCTCATACACACACACACACACACACACACACGAACAGTAATTATGGCTAAGTGGGGATTTCTCAGCCACAGCAGCCAAGCAAGCCGGGAGGCAGACAGCTGGGCGACTAGGATGGGGATAGCACTGGTATAACCACAGTGGCTGGATCTTTTCATTTGAGGTTCCTCACATCTCTTGCAAGTCTGCCCCCTCTGCAGTTGGTCCAACCAATCACGGCTCAGCTCTGCTGTGGCTGTTTCAGGAAGATTGCTGGTAGTTCCCACAGCCTTTTGCGCATCGGTAGTTCACACAACCGATTGTGCGCATTTTCACGAACTTTATCAAAAAGGTCGGGGAAAATAGCAAAAGCTGATACTGCATGACTTATGGGGTTTTTTTTGCCCCCCTCCTTCTGAATATGGTGACTTTGATCCGAAATATGTGGGAACTATTAGGACTCTTTGCGAATTCTTAGAGGATTTATTTTGCTGTGTAAATGGCCCCCAAGATGCTTTTGCTTGAGTTAGAGAACTCACTAAATGGTAGTTTGGTTGTCTATACAGTTGAGCCACAGTTTCAAAACAGACAGATAAATGAAAACGAAGAAATTAATGGGCACTATTCTTAGGCTGGCTGAGGATGAGGTCAGGAGGAACAGTAGATAAAGACAGATAACATAAGAGTAGTTGCTGTTAATACAGGAATGGATGTTTGCAAACTACACAATGAGTCTGGTAGACTTATCACACTACATTGTTATAGTACTATTATTTCACTTTAACTACTATGGCTACCTCCTGTGGGATCCTGGGATTTGCAGTTTAGGGACGGGCATTTAGCATTCTCAGCCACAGAGCTCTTAGGCCTCACTAAACTATAAATCCCAGAATTCCACAGGAGACAGAAATAGCAGTAAAAGTGGAATAATAGTAATATAACAGTGTACTGCAATAAAGCCCTGGAAACTGAAGTAACAGCCTCTGCTAATCATTTCTATTTCACCAGCTTCCTCTCATAAGAAGCTGTGACCTTCTCTTCCAAATTTCATTCTGATGATTGTCATTAATATAGTCATAACCTTGAGGCTTAGAGCTACTTTGGACATTATTAAAAATTCTAACAAATGGATTGCAAGTGCCTTGTGCTATCAAGTGTTTCCTCTTTTACTGTAATGTCTGAAGTGGAACATGTTTGGGGGAGCTGAGATAGTCTTCATGCCTTGAAAAGGTCTGTATGTCCCCAGAGTGAGCTCCCCTTCAGAAGATGGGAGAAGAAGGGAAGAGAAAGGCTGCATAACTCTCATCCCATCTACCACTTTTCAGTTCCCAATGCCCTCCAGTATCCCTCTTTCAGGTTCTAAATATTTGTACAGTTGGCCCTCCATTAGCCACGGATTCGGCATCAATGGATTCAATCATCCACAGCTTGAAAATCCCCCCCCTCCAAAATAAATAAATTCCAAAAAGCAAACATTGATTTTACCATTTTATATAAGGGACACCATTTTACTACACCACTGTATATAATGGGACTTGAGTGTCTATGGATTTTGGTATTCACAGGGGGTCTTGAAACCAACCCCCAGTGGATACCAAGAGCTCACTGTATTTTGAATTCAGGGAGCACATCAGGCTGTTCAATGGCAGCAGGGCTTGGAAACACCACTGGCTATGCTGATGGAGAGATTCTAGAGGGATAGCCCAAAAAGTACTTTTTCCATGCTCTGGAGTAGAGACAAGGCAGGCAAAGTGTTACTGTACATTCCCTTCCCCATCTCCAGTCCCCCCTTCCCTAAACAATTTTTCCTGCAACAACTGATTTTTAAATCTTCAGGGAATTATTGCATGTATTTACATTAACATGCAGTTTGGCTCCTTTTCATCCTTTCTTTCATCTTCTAAAATCCTGGCAGGCATTGAACTCATACCACTGAGTGTATCTTCAGGGTCATAAGGGCTTCAATCTTTTTCTTTTCTTTTTTGTTTAAATTAAGAACCAACAGCAGTTTCCTAGGTAGCTGAATTTTGCCTTCCAAAAGTGGAGCAGCATGGCACACAAAAGCCTTCATGTGTGCTTTTTTTACAAATGCAATACAAATTCCTATGCATATGTAGTCAGAGTTAAGGTCTACTCACTGCAGCCTTCAAAGATCTCTTACAACACAATCCTGTTTGGATTTATTTGGGACTAAGTCCCATTTGGAAGTAAGTTCAATAAAGCTAAGTATGCCTGTATAATATTGCAGTTTTAGTTTGGAACACATCACTAATAAACGCTGATGCGCTGTAACAGGAAAGATGTTTTCAATCAAACATACATTCTAGTAAATAATTTGCTTTACATTCTTACTACCAATAATATATATATATATTACTAAATGACAAGGCACCTGTGAAAAGAGTCTGAAGGGTTGCCTTGACACCAAACATCTGTTGAACTGCATTCATTTGAAATATGGGCCCTCCAATCAAACATGGAATGTTTGGCACCTACAGATGGAGTCAGGCATCTGGAGGCTTTTATCTGGCTTTGCAGGCAGCAGACATTAATGCTCTGGTTTCTCTCAAAACCTGCATGCACAGCTGAGGTTTGTACATCTTCCTGCCTTTGGAGTTCCCTCTGGACATTCCATGGCATTTTCAAGTCTGCTCTCACTGGCACTTCTAATAACATCTCATTCTGAAGAAGCCACTGAAGAGTGAAATACAGGTCTTTATGGGTCTTGAAAATGATGCCTACAATCCACAGCTACCTTAGAATATAATCATTTACCCATTGATAGGACTGGCCTATATGGTGCTTCACAGTCTTGTGCTGATTCTTAGAATAATTTACACACATTGCAAGATTCTAACCATCCTCATCCTCCTCAATACTAAGAACTAATTCATCCAATGGATCTTCAGAAGGAAGTATCTACTGGATTTCTTAAACACTGAAGCACAACAGTTCTACTGGGAGAGATATAGAGACTGTGAGGCATGGGCCAAAAGCCCACAACAAAATTTCAGTGAGCACCAGATGTGCTTAATAACCCACAGAACACTAACAGTGTCTATTGGGGAGGACTAAGAACATCATGGGGGTGAGGGGATGGAATGGAGTGTCCTGGAAAGGGTCATAGCTGATTTTTTCTGTGCCTTCAAGTCATTTCTGACTTATGGCAACCCTAAGGCAATCCTATCACGGGGTTTTCTTGACTGAATTTGTTCATATGGGGGTTGCCTTTACCTTCATCTGAGGCTGAGAGAGTGTGACTTGCCCAAGGTCATTCAGTCAGTTTCCATGGCTGAGCAGAGATTCAAATCCTGGTCCCCCAGTGTCCTAGTCCAACACTCAAACCACTACACCACATTGGCTGGCTGAAATCCTAAACTGGAACACTCTACTGTTGAGAGTTACTGCCAATCAAAGTGGAATGTGTAACTGGGCGAGACATAAGTGGACACAAATGGTCTAAGGTGGCATGCTATGTTCCACAGCACATCATACAACAATCCTTTTCTATTATCCTAGCGTACCTCACTGAGTTATTGTGAGGATGAAAGGTAGGGGAGAACTATGGGGTTGTCTATAAGGGGGAGGGGGATGGATTACTCCACAGTAGTACCAATTTGCAGCAGCTGTGGACTATCTTAATGGTTTTACAACCCTCATAAACTTTGCATGTTCCCTAGCCAAGATGGCAGCCACAAGAGAATTACTCATGCTTTTAAATCTGACGCCCCCAAATTTTTTTTAAAAAAATTACCATGGTGTGCACAAGTGATATTTCACATTTACAAAAGAGAAAAGAGAGGAAAAGATCGCTGTTTTATTGCCTTACCGATCGCGCACCAAGTCGAAAATCCAGCATGACAGCAGTGAGTGCTTGCCCTGTTTGCAAGCCCTGCCCCCATGCTCATCTGGCCAATCAGCTTACGCTTCCTCGCCTATGGAAAAGTGCAGTGATGCAAATGTGACTGTCTTAACAAGCTGACATGCACATTCTCTACGGAGCTTTTTAAAAACTCCAAGAAGAGCAGTTTTTGGAGTTTTCAGCTGCCCCCCTTTGAATACCACGCATCAATGCAGATTTCCATTAAGACAGATCTATTTCTCAGCAAATTCTATCAGGATTATTTTGACCATTTAGACAACCCCCATGTATGCCACTTTGAGCTCCTTTGAGGAAATGCAAGCTATGAACTATCAACTGTATTGATGACAACCAAAAAGTGTTTTAGTGCATCCTGGAAAGTTGAATTAGACTAGACTAGCCTTTCTCAACCTTTTCAACCCCAGTGGGACCCTTGAAACAATTTTCAGGTCTCAGGGAACCCCTGTATAAATATTATTATATCTACAGCTCAAAAAAGTTCACTTTTTTTCAATCTCAATATTTCACAGAACCCCTAGCAACCTCTTGTGGAACCCTAGGGACCCTGGCTGAGAAACCCTGGACTATACTATCTTGGGCTGGAGGGGAAGCTATTAACTAGCCAATGATTTTAATTAGCTTGTTATTTTCACCTACTTTTAAACACGGCTCCCACCTAAACCAGTCAAGACAGGTGGGATAGAAATTATAATTTCATTGACTTTTATGAGGGAAAACAATACATTTATTATTTCAAGGTGGGTAACTATGTGAGTTTGTTGTAGCATAACAAATAAATAGTCTTTTGGGGGGCATCTTAAAGACTAACATTGTGGACTGCAACCCACTTCATCAGATGATTTCTGTTATATAATCAGAGATGCTGTAAGGGAGCCCATGCCATCATAAATGCGATGTTTCAGTATGATCACCTCTTATGTTGTACAGATGTTCTCAGACAAGGTGTTATTAGCCAAAAATCTGAAGTTATACATTTTTTCACTCTCTCCTCCAAATTAGACTTCTACACTGGCCTTGAGAGACTCAGTAGACGACTGTGATGGAACAGTCAATCAAGCCCAGATACTCCAGCCCTCTTTTCCTATTCTTCGAACAGTGTATTTCATTTTTAAAGAAATGCTTACATCTTGTTTAACTACAGGGTAGTACCTCTACTATAGTCAAGGCAGAGGAATATTCAGAATGAAACCTCTGAAAGCCACAATACAGCAGGAAGCAGCCCCCCTTCATCTATAAAATGTACCACTATGATAATGGAAATTATGTTTAACAGTAACTCCAAAGCCATTTGTGTAATGGAAGAAAATGCTCTCTGGTATCAAAGTAGTCTACCAGGATTAACATACTGCCTTATCCTCCCTGATGTAGGAGGGCTAAACTAGATTATCCAAGGGGCTCTTTATAACAACTTCATGTGTCACTAAAATACCCTGGAGGTCAAGGGTACAATGCCACAGCAATCCCTTTCAGCTAAACTCAATGGCTGTGATGCTTCTGCAAGGCTTACTATGACTGATAACACTCATGGGCTGTGAACATGCAAGTAAAACCTGTTGCCCTCCTGGTGTTTTGGATAATAACTCCCATCACTATTAACTTTTGAGCAGGATGGGAATAAGAGTCCAAAACTCCTCTGTGCAATTGTACAATTGTCTGTAATTGTCTGTAACACTATAATTACTGTATCATTGTTTGTAATGATTGCTTGAATTGTATAATTTGTATAATCTGCTTTGAATCATCTGAATTTGCTCTGAGCTATATTGGACTGTACTATGATGAATTATATTGTGTATTGTACTATGTATTGCGATGTATATACATAGTACATACCACCCCAATCCTAAGGGGAGAGACGGGTAATAAATAACTAAGTATTATTATTATTAAAAAACATCTTGAAGGCACCAGGCTGGAATATAAGGGAATCATCTCTGTCTATAATAGACAAATATTTAAGTGAATTAACACAGATATTGTTAAACACACCCAGAAGTGGAAGATACACTTTGCATTGGGATATGTTACCCATATTGTTCCATCTCCCATAATTTATCACCTTTCAACCTAAATAAATAACTAAATACTAATTAACATATTACAGGCTTCTCTTTAAAAAAAAAATGTATAAAAGTTTTTTAAAAACAGCCAGAGCAGACACTCTAATTTCAAGAGTGAAAGGCTAACCAAAATAGCACAAGACTTCACTGCCCATCAGAAACTCAGAAAGGATGGAGCCAGGCTGATCTCCCTCAGGAGGGAGTTCCACAGTCAGGGTGATGCTATGGAGAAAGCCCTATTAGTGTATCTTGCACCCTAGCCTCATGAGGTGGTGGAACATGTAACAGGTTATTATCCATTTCAAACAGACTCATAGAGGAGGAGACAGTCTTCAAATATTCTGGTCCCAAGCTGTTTTGGGCTTTATAGGTTGAAACCAGCCCCTTGAATTGGTCTTGGAAGCAATCAGGAAGCCACTGGTAAGACCAGTGTTACATGGTCTCTAAAATGTATACCTGATGACAGTCCAGCCACTGCATTTTGTACTAGCTTTTGCTTCCGAACACTCTTCAAGGGCAGCCCATGTATAGCCTGTTTACAGTAGTCTAATCGGGAGGTGATAAGGCCTGAACCACTATGTCAGATCCAGTCTCCCGGGCAAAGGGTACAGCTGGAGCACCTACTGAAGCTGGGCAAAGGCTCTCCTCTATGCAATTGGCATTTGGTGGAGACACAGATACTACCACTCATGACTTTCATTCATTTTTCCCCCCATATTTCAGAAGTAAGGTTCTAGCCCTCAAGGCTGTGGAGAATTCAGGATCGTGTCTGCTGACTCCTATACACACATTAAATTAGCATTGTTCATTTGGGGGATGAGGGACTCCACTTTCTGTAAGACCCCAAATGACAGGCAAAGAACTTATTCACAAGGTGAATTAAATCCACATGGGTCAGCAATACAAACAGTATTCTCTCCACACAGCATGCTCTTTTAAAAGGCCTACAGGCAAAAGAATACCCAAGAATAGCCTTCAATACTTGACTTGAAAGTAGGAAGATGGGGTATATTTCCCCCCTCTCGCCACACTTCTGAGCCCCAAACCGACAGTACCCAGCTGTCACCTTGCTCACTGTAAGAAAACCAAAACACTACACACACACACACACACACACTCCAAAAACAAAATGAGCATATTACTATGAAATACTTTACATTTTATGTCATTTCAGAAGGCAGTAGTGACTTTTTCAAAAAGCAGATAAATGTACAGTACACTCTTAGGTCTAAAACCATTGGTCATTCCAAGCTAGAGTAAATCCACTGACTCAATGGAGCTTACATCAGTGTTGCCATACCAAGGTTTCATCGACTGAATGGGTCTGCTCTGGTTGGTACTTGATCTTAAATACTACAGTTATAAAAGATCCTTATAGCTATTTAAATAGTATGACTTTTAATTATTCCATTTGATATTTTAAAGAAGAGATTAAGATTCCCATCTACCCTTCATCACAGTTCCCACCACTTACCCAAGGATATAGACACCTCAGCCTCATCTACAGAGGGGTCTCTTGTATCTCAGCAACACTGTCATTCAAGCATCTCTCTGGCTTCCTAAAATGGATTGTGGGAGCAGGGAGGGACAGCACATCACCTTCAACCTAACATACCATTTTACTCCCTAACTTGATTTCCAACTCTCTAGTATTAGGAGGAGGAGGCGGAGGCAGTGACACCATGAATTGGAATGGAATTAAAATAGCAGAAGGGTGTCAGGAAGCAACTGATATTTATTCACCAGAGGTATGCAGGAGAGCAGCAATAGCAGCATTGAACAAGATAACAGCCTGGCCCCAAATGGCAGGGAAGATTTACATTGCACCTGCCTACAGCTTGGAGATCATCTAACCATTCATGGCACAGAAAATCCCACAAGCTGCCAAAGAAACATGCACACAAATGCTGCACACACGCACACACACACACACTACAGAGAAGCATGAAAAGACATCGAGCTCCCTTAGCCTGTTAAAGGCACAGCAAAAACATTGTCCTACAGCGATTCCAAACCATATTGACTTGTGTTTTATTCCCTTAGTTCCCACCTAACACATGGCCAGAAGGAATGTCTACACACACTTCCTATACCATCACAACCTAAAATGTAGACACTGTGCCCACAACAATGTCCCCTGCAGGCTTTTTAACCATCTATCTTTTGACTGATGAAGAAACCAGTGAAGCTTTGAAAGCTAGCGTGATGTATTTTGTGCCCTGTGGCTGGTCCACTAAAGGTATCACAACAGGATGGATTTTTTTTTATTCCCTTAAGTTTCAGAAGCCAGAAACTCCAAACCTCTGCAGCTTTTACCCTGAAGTCAACTCACAAGACAGACCTGTTCAGCCCTCTCCTCCCAAGACCTTTGGAACAGGGAGGTCAGCCCTGCAGCTCCTGACACCAGCCAAAAAAAGGCAGAAATACCTCTAACCCTGTGCAGAGTGCACCCCACTCCCTCCTCTTTTCACACATACTGCTTCATGGAGACTAGAGGTGATGAGGCGAGCAACCCAGCGACCTCCCATGTGCTCATAGAACACGTGAATACTGTTGGAGGCGGACAGTGGGCATAATCAGGCCCCACACTTTGGAGGGTGTTCGAGGCAAGAGCCAGAGAAAGCATGAAACACCACTTGTGGGTCTCAGCACCTCTTACTCCATTAACCTTGGCTTCCCAAATTTCTGAAATGAAATACAACTGTCCCTTCATATTTGCTGGGGTTTGGTTCCAGGACACGCCGTGGATACCAAAATCCATGAATACTCAAGTCCCATGATATGCAATGGCATCGCAAAATGGTGCCCCTTCTATAAGATGGCAAACATCAAGGTTTGCTTTTGGGATTCTTATTTTTTAATGACTATTTTCAAGTCCTGAATACTTAAATCGGTGGATACCAAATCCGTGGATATGGAGGGACAACTGTACTTGGGAAGTTTTCTCCGCTCTGGAGAGAAAGAGAATGGCCAAGAAAGAATCCGTCCAACAGGAAGATCATCATGATAGGGATGATAATTTATTTTTATTTTTTAAAGCTTCATGATCACAATGACAGACTCGAAGAGGCGATCTGGAATAGATCGGAGCGTGGTGGGGTCTCCTTCTTTGGAGGTCTTTAAACAGAGGCTGGATGGCCATCTGTCAGGGATGCTTTGATCGTGTATTCCTGCATGGCAGGGGGTTGGACTGGATGGCCCTCGTGGTCTCTTCCAACTCGACCATTCTATGGGATGTTTGACCCTCGAGGTAATGAATAACGAGCAGCGGCCAAACCGCCTTGCTCGGGCTCATCATCCACGGGTTGAATTCCTCCGCCCGCAAACGCTCCCTAAAATCCTTCCTGCGGGGGCAGCCCAGAGGGGCCCGGAAAAGTGGCCGTGGGGTGGGGTGGGGTGGGGGTTCAGATGCGCGAGAGAGGCCCGTCCGCACGCCACCCACCCGCTCCAAGCGCCTGGCAGCCCCCGCCGCAGCTTCTCGGTCGGACACTCACGGGATCGCAACGCACCAGCAGCACCACCGGCAGCCCCGCACCGGCCGGCAGAGCCAGCTCGCCAGGCTCCCAGCAACAGCAGCAGCAGCAGCAAACCCGCAAGAGCGCTCATTCGCTTCCTTCCTTCGCCAGCTAAAGAAGCCGCGCCTGGCTGGCTGGCTGGCTGCTTAACCCCGGGTGGGAAGGCAACGCGGGGAGAGAAAGGCGAGCCGACGCTCCGGAGCCAGCCTTTGGGACTAGCCTTCCGAAACTCCGCCCAAGTCCCTCCTCCGAGGCGGAGCTAAGCGAGGTGGAGGGCCTAAGACGTTGCGGAGCGAAGAAGGTGAAGGTTGTCAGCGCCAAGGCTGGCCAAGGAGGGCGGCGGAGGCGGCGGCGCGCAGCAGAAGCCGAGAGAGGCTCCGGCTGGAATCCTCCGGCGGCTTGGCAGGGGGAAGCTGGCGGGCAGGTTTGGGCTCGGAGGGGGAAAGAAGGTGGCCAGGTGGAGGATGATATCCCCTAGTTGGGTTTTTTTATATATAGAATCAACGAGATGCCTCCAAATCCTGCATTGTTGGGGTGTGGCCCCACTGTGTGCCTCGTGTGTAATTTATAAATGCGGACAATATGCTATTTTACAGAGGAATACTTGTCTAGCTTAGATGTAATCAATACTTTAATTCAGTATTTAGGTGGAACACAACCTAGTTAAAAGCTGGTCAGCCTTGCATGCCATGAATGTTGACAGTCCCTTATTGTTGGCTTGAAAAACTGGCCCAGTGGCTGTTAACTTTTTCTTTATCAGGGACCCCCTTTAAATATCGTTTGTTGCCATGGTCCCCCCCCAAGACTTAACTCAAGATTTAAAAGCCTAATAATAATAATAATAATAATAATATTACACAATCCATTAAACATTTCCTCAGACACACTGGAGGGGGATGGAGGACTTTTCTCCTCCTTCTTCCTGCAAGTTTAGGCAATGTGCAGGCCAAGCCAGCCAGTGTTTGCCTTGGCTCCTGTCACATGGCCACTCCACTACAGGGAGGACATGGCTCAAGCAGCCATCAAGCCTTTGCAGACCCCCTGTGAGAACATTGCGGACCCTCTGGGGGTCCCCAGACCAGAGTTAAAAACTACTGCCTTCAAAGGATGTCCCCTATCTGGGGGTTTATAGAGACTGAACAAGATGTATTTTGGGGTATGGGCGTGCATCATGTAATTTATAAATGTGGACAATATGCTAATCTTACAGAGAAATCTCTCTCTCTCTCTCTCTCTCTCTCTCTCTGGCTTTTCTTCACAAACGAAGATTCAGGAAGGACTCATCCCGCTCTTTCTGAAAGCGCGCTGACTAAAGAGGCCAATTTGAGATAAACAAGTCCGGTTGCAGAAAGCACAGCAGAAGGTCTCCTTGGATGATGTTTCCAGGTTGTGATCCTTTCTGCGTTGTCGTTTCTCTTCAAGACTTGTTCGGCGTGAGTTCTCAAATAAGGCTGCAGCATTGTGGATAGTGCATCTCCATGCCTCCCAATGTGAGGCCAGGGCGGACCATTGTTTATCTCGGATTGGCCTTTTTAGTCATCAGCACGCTTGCAGAAAGAGCGGGATGAGGCCTTCCTGAATCTTTGTTTGCAAAGAAAAGCCAGAGAGAGATATCAAGCCAGAACTTTATTATAACAAAATTTTAAAAATGTATTTTCTCAGAAACCTTTGAAGTCTGCTTAAGCCAAGTCTCTCATACTGCTTGAAAGACAGGAAGTTGGTGAATTTTTATAACATAATCAAGTCAATAATAGTGTTTTTGAATTCCATTTGGCATTGCATTTATCATTTGGGATGAAACAATGAACGCCTCAAATCTTATTGTTCCCATTTTAAACAATCTTCAAGTTGAACTTGAAATGTAGTAAAAAAAATTTTTAAAAAAACCTTGTTATGGCTATGACTTCCTAAACAGGCTGCTGCTGAGAATTATTTCATTAAATATTTACCTTCTTCAGAGGCAGCATATATATCTTCACACTTTTCACACTTTTCCTATATAATGTTATGTTACCTATTTACTTTAGGATGTACTTTACATACATATCCAATAATAGCTTTAAATATGCACACAGCAATTTTTTATAGAATGTTTGTTATGGTTCCAGATCATAACAATAATTAACATCTATTTTAAAACTAACAACTTGCTAAAAATAGTCATAAATAAAACTGGGAATCAGATAACTTTTTAAAAGACCCTCTAAACAACACCATTTTGACAATCTTCTTAAAGTTTGGGAGGGAAAAATTAAATTAAACTTATTTTCCAGAGAGTACATTATGAATATGCATACTTTTAAAACAATATGTTTACATAATATTTGATATCTAAAGCCAGTTTAGCCATAAATAGATTCATCTTACTGAAGAAGATATACATTTTGTCTCTAACCAAAATTAACGGTGGAAGTCGAGTTGCATATGCCTTAACACAGTTTTTACTGCTAGACTGCTGAAGTCTCAAAACACTCAGTATAAGTTAACGAACCAATGAAGCAAAGCAGTAATTGGAGATAGTGTCGAATCAAAAGCAAAAGTTGGAGATCCTTGTTGAAAATAGTCCATTGTAACTACTAGGCTATAGTGCCAGTGCTCAATCAAAAGCCTATTTGGGTTATGGTAAGACATACTGCTTTCTCTCTGCAAGGCCTGGGAGTTCATTAGTGTATTTAGCGGTCAGAGTTTTAAGTACTGCACAAGTGACAGAGGTATAGATTAAATTAGCAGGTCTGTTAAGGTAAGCTCAGCTCTGTTGGTATTTATTAGAGATTGCCCATATATACTTTGCTCTAGGCTTACTTTAAAAGCTGTGCATCCATGATAAAATTAGCTAGAGTTGATGTTCTTGTTGTTTTCCTACACAGAGTATAGGGATTTATTTATTTATATTAAAACTCCATCTGGAGTAATTTCCTTACATACTTCTCCCCATGTTGCAGTACAGCCAAAGTCTACTAGGCCCCATTTCTCATCTTCCTTGGTTTGCAGCTACAGTTTCACCTTTCTATATATTAGAGTGTAGCAAATGTCATACTGTTGGTCTTTGGGGAACTCCCAGGTCACTACGGAATCTGCTACAATGCATGCTCACAGAATGAGAACATTCATTAATAAATATCATCAAATGTTCAGGACAAAAAAACCAGCCTGCACTGTTCTTGGGGCCTAATAACATTAGATGTATAGAAACCTTTCATGGCATGGAGATAGTGTCATCTGTTCATTCTAGAGACAGAAATGCTTCTAAAAAGCATGAACCTACAGTCAGAGAGAACTTAAATGTTGGCTTTTAATAAATGTGTTGAAGAGGCTTTCTGCAGGTGTGAATTCTTTCCCCCTGTTAAGATAACTGCACCCATTAAAATGCAGAGCCTGGGAAAGTTACTGTTTGAACTACAACTCACAGAACCTCCTGACTGACATAGCTATTGAGGATACTTTCTAGTCCAAAAATGTAATTTTTCTAAGGGGCTTACCACACATGGAATTAAAGCGGCAACACAGCAGAAAGGTTCCGGCTTCCATGCTACCTTACTGCATGACATTGTTGTTCTTTCATTCCACTCCCATGGGAGTCTGAGATAAAACCATAGGGTTGTCTATATGGCAAAAATACTCCTCAGAATTTGAGGAGAATATGATTTGTCTAAATTTCATCCTTCATCAATCCACGGTATTTGGAAGAAGGGGGGCCTTCACGGCTGTTCCTGAAGTTTTTAAAAAACTCTATGGGGAATGCACATTCCTGCTCATTGAGACAATCTGATTGGCATTCATTTGCATTCCCTATAAGAGAAGTGGAAAGCTGATTGGTTGGACATGTGCAGGGGGTGGAGCTTGCTAACAAGGCAAGTGCCCGGAACCACCATGCTAGATTTTTGCCTTAGCGATCCTGTGTTGAGGCGACAAAACAGCCTTCTCCCCCTTTTTATTTATTTAGGTGGAATATTGCACTTTCACCGCTTAGATATGATTTTTTAAAAAATATTGTTTGGCAGCGGCAACTGGTGAAAATAAAAATGCAAGTAATTCAGTCATGCCCACCATCTTGATTCACAGGCATGCATGTTGGGACAACAAAAGATAAGCTTTGCATGCCTGAGATTTTATCAAAAAAAGTTAAGACAAATCAAAGCTGCTTTGAATTGGTGTTAGTGTGCATCAATCCACATTTCTCCCCCCCTCGTATAGACATTCGTTTTTGCTATCCAGAAAAACCCATTTGCAAAAAGACGTGGTTTTACCATGGTCTCCCACGGGAGCGGAATGAAAGAACACCAAAAGAACGGCAACATCATGCAATAAGGCAGCATGGAAGATGGAACCTTCTTGCTGCACTGCCACTTTTCTTTGGAGGGTGGTAAGCCCTTAAGTTGTGGTGGTTAGTGTCTTCAGCAGGGCTGTAAATCTACTCAGATTTTCCTCTGAACTTTAAAGGTGCTGTCCAAGGTTAAGAAACCTATCCTGTAAATAGCTTCAGCAGTCTGGACTAAAACTCATAATGGATTACCATTCTACTGACCTGGGAGCCATTAGCTTCCACTATTCCTAAGCACTACTAAAATCCCCTCTTCTACCTTATGCAAGATTGGATCTTGTAATCTGCTGCCTGTTGCAGAGAAATAAATGGTAACCTCTTTCCCCAAGTTAAAGTGCACAGTTTTCAAGGCAGTTCATGTTATTTTGGCACCTGAGGCAGAAAAATCCCACTAGTGTGTTTCCTTCTCTGTAGAGTAGCAATATAGCAAAACTAATCTAAACATCTAACACATTGCTACTAATTCATGAGACTCCAAACCAGATGCCTGAAGCAGGCACCTCATTCTGTCAAATGGTAGGGCTGGTCCTGTCATCTTATCTGTTAAAGGAGAGGAGCAGCCTTACACTCCTTTACTTTGCTCCTAGTAAACCTGAGCCAAGCCCTTAAGGCTACAAAACCATTCCTCCTGAGCAGTAGAAAATGGCTAACCTAAATTGGTATGCCTTAAATGTATCCATGCTAGATATGGGAGTGAAAAGTAAATCATAAATTTCAGGAGATGGGAGAATCTGACACAGCTTTCTGACCCAGATGGAAAATTAGTATGTTCACATACCCAGCCTAAAAAGTGGAAAGAAAAGTTACAGACCAGAAGTGACTGGGAATGAGAATTCCAGCCAACTGTGTATGTTAAAAACAAACAAACAAAAAACCCTCAAGATGAAGCTGCAGTAAGTCCCATTGAGGTCAGTTGGACTTCTGAGGAAATATGTGTAGGATTGAAGTGTATATGGAGCAACATTGCATGCAACATATGATATATACAAGATCTCTCTTTGTTAGCATAAATCACTATCCTGCAAAATTGAGACACAGCAAGGATAATGGGGGTTGTATAACACATCTGTAGGGACTGGCATGTCTGCCTTCTGTTTTATCCCTTTTACTGTTTCTATAACATGTGTTTTATTGCATTTATTATATCAGTACAAGTGGCCCTTAATAGCCTCTGGGTTTTGGTTTCAGGACCCCCCATGGATACCAAAATCCATGGATGCTCAAGTCCCATAATATACAATGGTGTAGTAAAATAATGTCCCTTACATAAAATGGCAAGATCAAAGTTTCCTTTTTGGATTATTATTATTTTTAAAAATATTTTCAAGCCATGGATGATGTAATCCATGGATACAGAGGGATGACTGTATATTCCATTGTTCTGTAAACAGCTTTGAGTAGTTTACAGGGAAGTGCATATAATAAACATTTTTTTTTAAATTGGGACAATATGCAGGAAATGATTTTTCTCTATATTGCAGTGGAAAGAGGGGAAACAAAGTTGGGCAAGTGTGTGAGTTTATCTGTAGTATTTACTTGTCTATCAATAACAAATGTCATTGGTTTGTTGTTTTTATAATGGAAACACTAACAGCTTGGGTGTCACAGTAAATCTTGGTCAGCATGCAGATTAGCAAAAAACAAAACAAAACCCCCAAAGCCCCCCCCCCACAAAAAAACACACAAAACAAAACAAAACACACTCAACATCTTTAAGATAAACTGATACAGTCCAAAACCATTATACAATTATGGAGTAAGACCTACCAAGCTTACTGGGTCTTCTGAGAAGATGTGCACAGGAATGTACAGTAGTATTAGTAGCATTTTCATTATCAGATGAAACTGCTCTAGTTCCTTAAATTTTACACCACAATATATCTATTAACTTTTAACTAGAGGACAGGATCAAAATTCAAAATGACCTGGATAGACTGGAGAGCTGGGCCAAAGCTAACAAAATGAAATTCAATGCGGAGAAATGTAAAGTACTGCACTTAGGGAGGAAAAATGAAATGCATAGATATAGGATGGGAGAGACCTGGCTGAATGAGACCACATGCGAAAGGGATCTAGGAGTCCTAGTAGACCACAATTTGAACATGAGTCAACAGTGTGATGCGGCAGCTAAAAAGGCCAATGCAATTTTGGGCTGCATCAACAGAAGTATAGTGTCCAGATCAAGGGAAGTAATAGTGCCGCTCTATTCTGCCTTGGTCAGACATCACCTAGAATACTGTGTCCAGTTCTGAGCACTACAATTCAAAAAGGATATTGACAAATTGGAGCGTGTCCAGAGAAGGGCATCTAAAATGGTGAAAGGTCTTGAAACCATGCCTTATGAGGAGAGAGACTTAGGGAGCTGGGTATGTTTAGCCTGGAAAAAAGACAGTTAAGAGGCGATATGATAGCCCTGTTTAAGTATTTGAGGGGATGTCACGCTGAGGATGGAGCAGGCTTGTTTTCTGCTGCTCCAGAGACTGGAACACAGAGCAATGGATGCAAGCTCCAGGAACAGAGATTCCACCTCAACATGAGGAGGAACTTTTTGACAGTAAGAGCTGTTCAGCAGTGGAACACACTCCCTCGGAGCATGGTGGGGTCTCCTTCCTTGGAGGTCTTTAAACATAGGCTAGATGGCCATCTGTCGGGCATGCTTTGACTGTGATTTCCTGCGTGGCAGAGGGTTGGACTGGATGGCCCTCGTGGTCTCTTCCAACTCTATGATTCTATGAAATTAAATGATTGAGGCGAACTAGAGGATCCCCATCAAATCAATGCAACTCAAGAGTTGACTTACCAAATTCTCAATTGATTTAATGGATCTGCTCTATTCACACCTAACAATTCTGTGCATGTATGCAGTAACAGGATAAACCCACTAGAATTTGCAACAATTTAGTAAATGTAATGAATAGGACGTGGTATGTCTATTAAAACCATTTCAATCAAATGCCAGTTTATTGCTGTAGGTCAGGGGTAGTCAGAGTGTAGCCTGTGGGTCACAGATAGACCTTGGGACTCCTAAATGAAGCCCCAGAATCCCCCCCAAAGCCCCTAGACTAAAAAAAAATATCAGGGCAATTTTGTGGCAGTTTGTCTGAAAATCACCCCAACAGTGTCCAAACCCTGGCAGTTTCTCTTGTCCCTCCAAAGCCCCCCCCCCACCTCCCCTGGACACCAAAGAACTTGGAAAAATATCAGCTAAAATGGCAGCCAGAAATGATGCTGTTTCACTTTGGGTACACCAAAACATGCTTGTGTGGCCCACTGGGTGGGGGCTGGGTGGGAAAATGGCCCCCACTCTCTGCACATTCGTCCAGCCCTAGATCAGTGCTTCTCAACCTTGGGTTCCTTGATGTTAATTGGTTCCCAGTGTAACTCCCATCATTCTTGATTAATCATGAAACATGCTGGCTAGGAGTTGTGGAATTTGAAGTTCAACAACATCTGAAAACTCACTGTTGGGAACCACTATTCTAGACCCAATGGGCCCATTCAGTGTAAACCAGTAGCTTATGGACTTGAAGTTGGAGTTCAGTGGGCATCTGGAAACAGCAACTGAGACTGTAGAAGGGACACCTCTGCCTGCTCTCTGGGTGAGGGAGGACCTCCATGGAAGGCTCTTCAGGCCAGATTAGACCCAATGTTTCTTCTTCCTTGCTCTAGAAAATGAGATAAACACACACACACACACAACATGCCTGGGTAAGTTTTGCCTGTGACACAAATTTCTTCAGAACCTAGATATTAAACGTCAGTAAGTTTCAAACTTGTCAGAGTCTTATTAGAAAAAGTGTGTTTATAAGGATACCAAACCTGCCTGTTTATAAATGAGATGCTTTCATAGAATTCCCCAGAATGAACTGCCAAAAGATGCAGAACTCATCTTTTCCCAAAACAGTTTAAAGACTAACACATTTAGTGCAATAGAAATTAAATGAGCACCTTGAAATAAAAATTTCTCTTACTCTCAAAATTTCAACCCGCATCGACACCACTGGGCCAAAGTGAGAGTAATGCTAGTGAAGTGCTGCCGCTAGGATTGTGCAGTGTTCCTCAGTCATGTTCTTGTTACAATTACACTAATTGTTACAAGGTAAGGAGTCATAAATTAGTTAATGACATTGCATCCCTCTACATGGGATTGAGGCTGGAGTAGAAATCATCCAAACTTCCAGATGATGTTGGACTGCAGCTCCAAGCATTTTTCACCATTGGCTACATTGGCTGTCTGGGAACTGCAGTCCAACAACTTCTGGAGGGCTACATGATGCCCAAGCCTGGCATAAGGACAGAGACAATCAAGCAAAGTGTAGCTAAGTAGCAAGAAATCCTGAAACACAAGATAAAGAATCTCCATTTTAGTGAATAAGAAGATAAGCTGTGGTCTTCCAAGGACAGAGCCAGAGGAGGGTGTGTGAGAAAGAAAACTTCACCAGGTTCCCACGTATGGTACAAAGGAAAATGCTTGTATGACCTTTCTGGCACTGACACAGAGTTCCAGGTAAGTAAAGAGCATTAGTTAGCTTACAAGAGGTAATAGGCCTGGCCTCATAGATCCTGCTTTTAGAAAGCCATAGCAGGGAGTGCAAAGATGACAGTGAAAATTAGAGGGAGTCTGGAAAGTGGGGTTATGGAGTTGAAGATTCTCTTTGCCCTCCCTCCCCTTTGAGAATTAATTAAAAGTTTCCAAAGTGGGATCATTCCACACACACCCCTCCACAGGGTTCTAAGATGTGAAGTCAAACTGATTGCAGATCATGGAGCTGGAGGTGAAACTTACTTAAACATAAAATAACAGAGTAATGTTAGACATGTCTCCTCATAAATTTACTCAGGCTTTCTACCAGGAAAGGGGGTATAGGTTTGTACCCTTTAAAAATCATTCTGAGATGTATGCTTGCTTATCATATTACTAGGGTTGCAAAGTAGCCAAAGGCATAAAACTCTAGTTAAGCCTGCTCTTGGGCTTCTACCATTTGTTGTGTGGAAACTAGCAACTGAATATCTTCATAGTATAGGGATCAACATTACTAATAATAACTAGACACCAACAGCTGCAACTACTACAGTAATTGGTTGGGGAGGGAATGGTAACTCTGCCTAGGTTTTGTTTGTGGGGGAAACGTAACTGTTTGAATAGCCAATGTGGGGCTGATCCCCATATGTGTTAATCCAGGGTTGGCTGTAAAATAAGAGGATTGGAAAGGCTTTAGAGATTGAGAGGGGCAGTAGGAGGGAATAAGAACAGAGGAATAGAAATGGAGGTTACCTAAGGTTTCGTTTGAGAAGGGATGGAATTTCAGAGTAGTGAGGTATAGAACCTGAAGAAGACATCTTGACAGGGGTAGAGGGTGAATTTCTTTATTGTCTGATTACTCCGGTGTGATAACAATGTTTTTTGAAGAAGGATTCATGAAGAGATTGTTGCAGTGAAGGATATATAGGACAGCCCAAGCCCTATAATCATCAGTGTCCTGTGGCACCTCAGAGTCTAACAGTTTTTTATGATGACATATGCTTTCATGGATTAAATTCCAATTTGTCAGATATATGAAATGTTACTTCTATTGGTAGATTATTGTATATGTAGAATTGGAGAATTGTCATCAGAGGAGTCAGAGTTAAAATACAAGGAGGCAAACAGTGATAATTACTTTCTAAATGGCAACTTGAAATTACTTGGGTGGTAACATAGTAATTTGTATATTGATGAGATGATTAACACATGTAATACCATTTTTTAAAAAATAAAGCTTTGTCCCTGTTCAGGTCATGAGTGGCAGTGTTGAAAGTCTTAATTCTTAAAAATGGACCCCTGGTGGTACAGTGGTTAAATGCCAGTACTGCAGCCACAACATAATGAGTTTAATCCCAATGGCTTCAAGGTTCCCTCATCCTTCCATCCTTTTGTAGGTCGGTAAAATGAGTACCCAGCTTGTGGGGGTAATTAGGTAACACATATTGTAAACCTCTTAGAAAGTACCTAGTGCACTATAAAGCAGTGTAGATGTGTAAGTGCTATTGCTTGACAATTTGTAAACCACTCTGAGAGCCTTTGTGGCTGAAGAGCAGGGTCTAAATACTTAAATAGAAAGAAATTAAATAAAGTCTTGTTCAGCTGTTCTTGAAATCAGAAACAGAGTGTCCTGGGAGGCAGATGTGTTTCCTCTGGGTTTTTTTAACATTGCCATGTCTGGTGTTGGACTTGTAACCATTTATTCTTTTTGAAGAAACAGACGTGTGAAGTCTTAGCTGAATGTACCAACAGAAAGAAGAGCCGTTCATATCAATTAAGTACAAGGCAGAGTAAAGCACATTGAATATGAAGTTCAGGTATACAGTTGGAAGAAAACTTAACTGATTGCAAGCATTATATCTGCACAGATAAAACATGTAAGGTCAAAGATTTTATCAAAACAGAATGCTGTGTGCTGGGCAAGAAGATAGCATTGTCCAAAGGAAAAAAGCACACCTGATGAACATGGTGCCATAAAAAGAGACAGCATAGGCCTGTGGGAAAGTAACATAACAGAATGTGAGATCAACAGCACAAAAGAGATATTTTTTTTTTATTTTTAAAGAATTTCTAAATGCTCATGGTGACACAGTTTCCCTAGAACCCACCATGCAAACTAAGGCTGTCATACTTTTGACATATCATGAGATGACATGACTCTTTGGAAAACACAATATTTCTCAGTAAAGTAGAAGGCAGTAGGAAAAGAGGAAGATCACACAACAGGTGGAATAATTCAGTCAAGGAAGCTATGGGTGAGTTTGCAAGACCTGAGCAGGGTGGTGGATGACTTGGGTTCTTGGAAGTGTCTGATTCATAGGGTCAGGATAAGATGAAGATGACGTGACAACAAGTAACAGCAATAGTGACACAGAGAGGGTATAAATCTATCTAGCCTTCCCCAAGCTGATGTCCTTTGATTGTTTTGAACTACAATATGCAGCATCCCTAATAATTGGCCATGATGCTTGTCAATGATGGGAGTACTAAGACAGGAGCCATGTCAGTAATGTTACGTCATTTAATAAAATTTCAGCTTTACACATTGCTGAATTTTAGTCACCTTGCTGCAAAAATTGGACCAGTCAGATATGATTAAAGAAGAGGAGCAACAATGAATTGAGACTAATGGACGGACTAGCAGGTATAGCCTCAAACCCCAGAAAACTGCTATGTAGGGAAATTGGTAATGATAAATAGTCTGAAGAAAACAAATTTGAAAAGTGTCATGTTCACTCCTGGACAACATAAGCAGATAAGGGAGTCATGTAGCTTAAGCACATTGCCCAAACTTTACAGTGCAAAATTAAATTCCAGAGTAGTGCCAGGGAGACTTAGAAGCTTGACAGAAAGGTATTTAAAGCATTTTTTTTAAAAAAAAGATAACCCGCAGGACCCAGTCAAAATTAACTATTTTAAAATCTCATTTCAACAATCTAATTTCAACAGAAGAGATTAAAATCTTATTTCAACTGAAGAGATCTAAGTGCTCTTCTTTCTTTCCTTTTTTAAATCAATTGATTTAAGACATTATTACCCTGCAGCTAGATAATGCCCATTATTCACTTTAGATATACAGTGAATAATCACCTCCAACAGAATTAAGTAGTATGCTTTGGTAGTTTTACCACTTTTGTTTGTTTTTTCTGCAGTTCCACAAGATTTGAAGGCCTCTCCCAAGGCTTAGTTGGAATGCCTCTTCTACGGTTGGATGTTCCCTGCTCCTCCATTAGATTTTTTTTAAAAAAGGACAACAGCCTTTTTCTACCTGTCTGCCTCATTAAAAAAAAAAAAAAGATAATGTGAACTTGCATATGAATAAATGTACATATCTAGCTTTTTTTAAAAAAAATCTGACAGCCTTCCTATTGCAGACGAGCTGGGGAAGAATATAGGCTGACATACCTTGACCTCAGAAGGTGTTGACTTGCTGCTATGCATGTATTAAACCTGTAAAAATTGAACTCAGCATTGGAAGTGAATGGCCCTACTGTGACTGCTCTTGGAATATTACATCTGTCTGCCTGCTCACATAGTCAGATGAGATGTGAAAACAAAAATTCATGATTGGATCTCCAGTTTCTTTGTAGTTTTGCAAACTATGAAGAAGGTCAAATAACTGA
Organism: Gambelia wislizenii; assembly: GCA_030847615.1. NCBI lineage: Eukaryota > Metazoa > Chordata > Lepidosauria > Squamata > Crotaphytidae > Gambelia > Gambelia wislizenii. The sequence continues at coordinate 42,797,234 of JAUMIR010000004.1, forward strand.
AGGGCTGCCAAATAAAAGAGGGTAGAGACTTGTTTTCTGCAGCCCCAGAAGACAGTTCTAGCATGGGGCTATGGCCGCACAAGCATCTACATGGATCACAACAGTTACCCATGCGCCGGTAATCCCTATGCTGACTGAGCCCCATATGATCCAGCTCCTAAAACCAAATTGAGATTTGGGGATCTCGACTGCCAGTCTTCCCTCAATAACTTCCAATGGCTATGACTTAATTATCTTCATACAGCCACATAAAAATCTGAGGACACAGTATTTCAGGGATGGATTACAATTCCTAGGAGCCCTTGTCAGCAGAGCCAATGGTGAGGAATGCTGAGAGTTGCAGTTCAGCAACATGTGGAGGGCCACACAATCCTACTCCTGCAGTAAACCCTAAAGAGGGGATTAACCCAATGAAATTTCAAAAAAGTATAGTTCCAGAGGGTTTTGTGCCAGATACCTGTAAAGTTTTTTAAAAACATGTTGACTGCTCAGTTTTGGCGATTTGTGTTGCTTTTATCTGGCAATTCTTGAATACCCCCCACCCCATACCAGGTTTGACTCTTCTAACTTACGGTACTATACTGTTGAACTGTAACTTGGATCTATGCTGCAAGCATAGCTTGCTGTAGTCAAATAATTACATATTTTTCACAGCTCTGACTCTGGCACATTCAGAACAAATGGCATACACAAACATGGTGTGGTCATGATTAGAATGAAGGGCTCCAGCTGTTATTTCCTTTAGCCTTTTTTTCTTAAAAAAAAAAAAAGATTTTTCAAAACTATATACCGGAATTGAAATTGTGTTTTTTCAAAATGCTCAAAGCAGTTTATCTACATTAAGTCTGTAACCTGGAAAGGTGAAATGAGCTCCCTGCTGAAGCTCATTAATTGTGTGTTGCTATTGGATTTCAGGGTGGAGAGAAACTTAAGACTCCTACATACCTGCAAGCCATTCAGATCCTTGAGGATTCTGCAAGTGTCGTACTGGGGTGCTTGTATGTGTGCCTGTTTTATCGTTGTTGTGCTTTTCTTGATGATTTCTTGATGATTTCTGAAATGGTTTATAAAAACTATAAAGTATTACCTTCTTGTAAGTTGCCTCAAACTAAATAAGATGCAAGACACACATTAGCCCTGGTCTTCAAACACAGCAACTCTGGGTAGCTGATAAAGGACCTATTGGGCCCTCCATTGCTCTGAGGCCAGACCTCTCCCTCCTGGCTGCTATGTTGGTTGGCTGGGGAAGAATGGAAATTTAAACGGCTTACAAAAAATCTGTTATTTTAAATTATTCAGCCTGTTTTTCTCCTTTCCTTTTTATGCCTATAATTCTGCTTCCGAACAGCTATAAGGTGTTCCCTCTCTCCCGCTCAAACCCAACTCTCTCAAGACTGAATGTTCCTCATTGATGGCTTCTGCCACCTTGATCATATTCTGATGTTCATTGGCCATATGTGTTCTGGTTTTCATCTGTGAAATGTTGCAGGGCATGATGTAGGCTTTCTCATATTTGTACATCAAACATTAGGAATAACTACCTTTTTTTTTCTTTAAGAGCTGTTCAACAGTGGAATAGATTGCCTCAGAGGGTGATGGTAGGAATTTTTTTATCAAAATAAAACCATTCTACAAAATAATACACCCGACTGCAAAAGGCCATAATCATAACGTGCAAAACCAAAAAAATTTCCCCCATCTCTTTACTTACTAATACAAAAATAAAACTATCTATTCTAACACTAATACATTTTCCCTCTTTGTCTAAATACACTATAATCACTCTTCCCCCCCCCCCACCAACAAACAATATATTTACACATTTATACTAAAATTAGAAGTGGGGTCCAGGGGTTGCCTGTTGGACACATTTTGCCTACCCCTGATTTAATGGGTCTATTTTAGTTGGGAACTGTAACAAGATCCAAAACAATAAGTTGCTGTATTAAAATACAATTTAGTGGATTATCATAGTAAAACACCACATTAAATAGTTTTAAAAACATATGAGGGAATAAAGAACAATACAGTGCCTCCTGTTAGAAACTTAGCTTGCCAGAAGAAGTACAACAGAGAAGGAGCCCAGCCTAGCCTTCTTTGGAAGGGAGTTTTACAACCTGGGTCCAGCCACTGAGAAGGCCATGTCTTTTGTCCTCACCAAATGGGCCAGCAAGGCTAGAGGGACCCTAAGAAGGGTCTATTTATGGGCTTATAAGCATGTTCTGAAGGGAATTATTGATTTCAGAACTGTCCTCCCCCATTATTATTCCCATTTTGGATGTTGCTGTATAAGTTATGGATATAAGGGGGAAAATGACTGAATTTGGTGGGCCTGTTCTCTTATGTTATGAAGTCACCAGTGGAGTGCTTCAAGTTTCTGTCCTAAAGCCATTACTCTTAAATATTTTTATTAGTGAGTTAGATGAGGGTGTAGAGGGAATGCTTATCAAGTTTGCAGATGATACAAAACGGAGTGGTGGCTAACACATTGGACATTAGGATCAGAATTCAAAAAGACCTTGATAAACTAGAAAATTGGCAAGAAATTAATACAATGACATTCAATAGAGACAAATTAGGTCACAAAAACAAAGGTACAGGTATGGGATGGGAGCTACATGGTTCAGCAGTACTACATACGAAAAAGAACTTGGGATTATTGTTGATCATAAGTTGAATATGATCCAGCAGTGTGATGCTGCAGTAAAGAAAGCAAGTGTTATTTTATCTTATGTTAATAGAAGCAGACTTTCCAAGATGAGGGAAGTGATAGTCACACTGTATTCTCTGCTGGTCAGGCATCATCTGGAGTACTGCTTTCAGTTGCCTCTTTTTAAGAAGAATAAAACAAAATCCACAAAACAGCAAAAACCTTATTGGCCAATGAAAATGCACAAAACTTCATGCAAGCTTTTGAAGCTCCACCAGCTTCTTCATAAGGCAAAAGAGGTTTAAAAAATCACACAGGAGAAGAAACGAAAAGTGATGGTTGTTGGAGTCAGAGAGCTACATTTTGTACAGATGTTCTTTCTGTTTTACTTCTGTTGGTTTAGAGGGATCACAATGCGGGCAGAGGCCATTCCCCCTCTTTTTTTTCCGGCCATGTGGTGGCCGAAAGAAAGCACAGTAACATTTAAACACTATTAACAGCAGCAAAGTAACTCCTCTTGGCATCTAGAGGTATGTTATGGAGAACAAAACATATGAGGAAAGGCTTTCTGGACATCTTCAAAAAGAGGCTGGACAGTTACCTCCTGAGGATGCTTTAGCTGGAGCTCTTGCACTGAGGAGGAGCTGGACTAGATGGCTCATGAGGCTCCTTCCAACACTATGATTCTATGAATAATATACAATACTTTATATATTTTGGTAGGATTTTCTTCTATCCCTTCTTATCCTTGGTTTGCTCTTCTCTCCCCACATTTTGTTCCTTTTTCTAGACTATAAACCCCTAAGAAAAAGTAGCTGTCATCTTTCTTTATGTGGCTGAAGCAACAAGTATGAAACTGTGGTGATAATGTGGTATTAATTATTCAACTTTTTATTGAAGAAGTGCTGAAAGTGTTCAGGAGAGAGCCTTCTTTGTGGCAGCTCCCAAACTGGGGAACTCCCTTTCATGGGATGTCTGGTTGGCCCTCCCCTGCTCTCTTTCACCAGCAGGTGAAAATATTTTTATTTAGGGAGGCTATTCAAACATGAATTTTAATTATAGAATTATGTGAGGTGGGTGTAATTGGTGTGATGTTTTTAATGTTTATAATTTTTATTAAAACAATGTTTTTGATCTACATTGTCTTTAACTGTTATGTAATGGTAATTATTTAATTTTTTTAAACTTTTGTGATGTTTTAGTTATATTTTTTAAATTATTGTAAGCTGCTTTGAAGCCATCTTGGGAGAAAGGTGGGATATAAATCCAATAAATAAATAAATAAAATATAGTAACCTGCCTAAGACCACCAGGTGAATTTATGGACACCTGAGTTCAGATTATGCTTTCAGAAGCAGAAATATGCTAAACAGGTCAGCAAATGGCAGATCTGGATATACTGGTATATCTCTGTGTGACTGGAGGCAGATTAACAGATGCAGCAGCAAAATTAATTCCCCCTTAGCACCACCCCCCAACAAAAGTATATACTGCTAAAATGAAGAAAGTATATACAGTACTGTTAAAATTAGGTAACCTGTGAGATTTTTTTAAAAAAATAAAAGGAGCCTGGACTGTGTTCCACTCTAGTCAAGCAGTTTCCAGTTTGCTGGAAATCTAACTCAACCAAAACTTCAAGGTCTAGCAAATTCCTTACTTGCCTGGAAGACAATTTCATGGTCCAAAAGGTGGAAGAGGCAACAAGGGGGTCAGCTATCTTAGATCTGATCCTAACCAACAGGGATGACCTGGTTAATGGGGTGCAAGTGGTGGGATCCTTAGGTGAGAGTGATCATGTTCTCCTGGAGTTTGTTATACAATGGAAAGGAGAAGCCAGGCATAGTCAGACACGCATTCTTGACTTTAGGAGAGCTGATTTCAATAAACTCAGGGAAATACTGGGGGTGATCCCATGGTCAGGAATACTAAAAAAGAAGAGACCTCAAGATGGATTGGACTTTCTCAAAAGGGAGATAGTGAAGGCACAATTTCAAACAGTACCATTGAGGAAGAAAAATGGGAGGTGTCTCAAAAAACCAAGATGGATGACTAAAGAACTTTCAATGGAGCTAAGTTTTAAACAGAACATGTATAGGAAATGGGAAAAGGGGGAAATCACCAAAGAAGAATTCAAACAGATAGCAAACACGTGTAGGAGTAAAGTCAGAAAAGCTAAAGTGCAGAATGAGCTCAGGCTTGCTAGAGAGGTTAAAAAGGGTTTTTTGGGGTATGTCCGCAGCAAAAGGAGGAAGAAGGAAATGATAGGGCCACTACACGGAGAAGATGGCAAAATGCTAATGGGACAGAGAAAAGGCAGAATTACTCAACACCTTCTTTGCCTCAGTGTTTTCAGAAAAGGTAAAGGGGGACCAACCTGAGGATAAAGGAACAGAGGACACAATAGGAAAAATCCAGCACAGAATAAGCAAAGAGGTAGTACAGGAATACCTTCTTAATCTAAATGAATTTAAATCTCCAGGACCAGATGAACTACATCCAAGAGTATTAAAAGAGCTGGCAAATGTAATCTCAGAGCCATTGGCAATAATCTTTGAGAACTCTTGGAGAACAGGAGAAGTCCCAGCAGACTGGAGGAGGGCAAACGTTGTCCCCATTTTCAAAAAGAGGAAAAAGGAGGATCCCAACAATTATCGTCCAGTTAGTCTGACATCAATATCAGGGAAGATTCTAGAGCAGATCATTAAACAGAGAGTCTGTGAACATTTAGAAGCCAATGCCATAATCACAAAAAGCCAACATGGGTTTCAGAGAAACAAGTCATGCCAGACTAATCTGATCTCTTTTTTTGATAAAATTACCAGCTTGGTAGACGAAGGGAACGCTGTGGATATCGCATACCTTGATTTCAGTAAGGCCTTTGACAAGGTTCCCCATGACATTCTTGCTAACAAGCTTGTAAAATGTGGGCTAGACAAGTTAACTGTTCAATGGATTTGTAATTGGTTGACCGGTCGAACCCAAAGGGTGCTCAGCAGTGGCTCCTCTTCGTCTTGGAAAGATGTGACCAGTGGGGTGCCACAGGGTTCTGTCCTGGGCCCAGTGCTATTCAACATCTTTATCAATGACTTGGATGATGGAATTAGGGGCATACTTATCAAATTTGCAGATGACACCAATTAGGAGGAGTAGCTAATACCCTAGAGGACAGGATCAGCATTCAAAATGACCTGGATAGATTGGAGAGCTGGGCCAAAGCTAACAAAATGAAATTCAATACGGAGAAATGTAAGGTACTGCACTTAGGGCAGAAAAATGAAATGCATATAGGATGGGGGAGACCTGGCTGAATGAGACTACGTGCGAAAGGGATCTAGGAGTCCTAGTAGACCACAAGTTGAACATGAGTCAACAGTGTGATGCGGCAGCTAAAAAGGCCAATGCAATTTTGGGCTGTATCAATAGAAGTATAGTGTCTAGATCAAGGGAAGTAATAGTGCCACTCTATTCTGCCTTGGTCAGACCTCACCTGGAATACTGTGTCCAGTTCTGGGCACCACAATTCAAAAAGGATATTGACAAATTGGAGCATGTCCAGAGAAGGGCGACTAAAATGGTGAAAGGTTTTGAAACCATGCCTTATGAGGAGAGACTTAGGGAGCTGGGTATGTTTAGCCTGGAAAAAAGATGGTTAAGAGGCGATATGATAGCCCTGTTTAAGTATTTGAAGGGGTGTCACGTTGAGGATGGAGCAAACTTGTTTTCTGCTGCTCCAGAGACTGGAACACGGAGCAATGGATGGAAGCTCCAGGAACAGAGATTCCACCACAACATTAGGAGGAACTTTTTGACAGTAAGAGCTGTTCAGAAGTGGAACACACTCCCTCAGAGCGTGGTGGGGTCTCCTTCCATGGAGGTCTTTAAACAGAGGCTGGATGGCCATCTGTCGGGGATGCTTTGATCATGATTTCCTGCGTGGCAGGGGGTTGGACTGGATGGCCCTTGTGGTCTCTTCCAACTCTGCAATTCTATGATTCTATAATTCTATGAATATTTTCACTCAAAAGCTTATATCTCTTGCACAGAACCTGTGAAGTCATTTTTAAAATTGAATTATTAACCTATTCCAAGGCACCCCAAAGTAATTTGTTACGTTAGCATTAAATATTCATTACATCCCTTCAAAACACCTTTAGGATTGATAAGAGAACAACATAACATTCTCTTCAAAATCCATCAAAAAAGCCTTCAGAATTCACAAAACACAATTTCATGTATAGAATCTGATTGGACTATCAGTTGAATCTATCTTCACTAACTGTTGGGATATATAGTTTGCAATCCAATAAGTTGAGATGTTTTTACTGCTAAAGGGTTAACCGATAGAGGAAAACAGAATGTTTGATGTATCTTCCTATTGAATTGTGATTGGGTGTTTCCAGAGAAAGGGGTGTATCCAAATTCTTCCCTTTGTCTGGAAACATACTGCCATGAGGCACACAGTCACCATGATATATATTTTTTTGAGTAACAGGATGTGCTCTGCAGTCCTGCATATATTTTGTAATCATGTAGTATTTTTAGTCATTTTGGTAGTTATAGTCTACTCTGAATATGCTGCTGCTGTTCTTCTGTATGAGATGCTCTGAGCATGTGAGTAAATGAAGCTTTTATACTTTTTAAACTAATTTAAGTGTTTCTGAGTCATTATTATGTTAAAAGGGTAACTTGGGGAAACAAGGAGTGTGGTTATCAAAGCTTGCATGCTGGAATCATACACGCAAACTGCTGTAAGTGTGTTTTTAAACAGTTAAACTCTGCTAATTTACTGTGCTTCCAAAGGAAATTTAAAAGCCATCCGTTTTATGGCTGCCTTGTCTTGTAAAGGTATTTTCCAGTGAAGTGCAGTGGAGGAACATTTGCTGAATGTTCCATATTTCCCAACAACTACCACTTTGAGAGCATCTACAGCCACCAGCCAACTATCATCAGGATGAACGGTGTTTCATGGCTGTTTTCACTAACACAGAGAGTGTGCATCAAGGTTATTAAGAATAAGAGGGGTTTTTTTAAAAAAAAATCCAGTACTAGATTCTGTTTACTTCTGCAGACAGATGGCACACACAGAGCCGTGATTATTAAGGGTGCAACGAATAAAGGTGTGGTGAGGCTATTTAGGGTAATGTTTTGTCTGCAGCTACAATCTGATCTACTGTCTTAGCAAAGAGGCAAACCTCAACCCTTGCCCACAATCTTCTGTTTATTGCACTCTGAAGCCACTGGGGAAGCTGACTCACTAGTAAAGAAAGAAAAATTTACAGCTGGGCCTTTTCAGTACTGTAGGAAACAGGTTTGGAACAAGAATGAGCACCATGTATAAAACAAAGAGGTGCAAGATGGCATTAAATGCTTAAGTGCCATTGGTTTAATGGGAGTTCAGAATGACTCCAGACTAGCTCTAACAAATCCTGCCCATAGCCATTAAATGAGAGTAACCCTAAAAGTCCCAAGCATTAAAATTGAGGATTTTAAAGGCACTGAAAAGTAATTAACTCTTAGAATGTAATCCCGTCTAGGCTGCTAATGGGACAACATTGATTATTAGAAGTATTTCAAAGCCAGGTGGCCAATCCTAGGCCTGCTTATTCACAAGTAAATTCTACAGAGTTCAGTGAGACTTATCTTCAAATAAGTATACATACACAAGATTGCACTGAGGTCATCACAGTAAATTTCTGAATTTCAGTAGCTCAGATTAACAAATAGCTCACTCAGACTCCTTTCTAATTGAAAAGTTGCACAGATGGAAATGCAAGGGTGGAAAAGTTATTGAGAGATCACCATGTGTAATTCCTTCCAAAGCAAGGTGTGACTATACTATCAATCAGTGCCACTCCTTCTAGATTTTTTTTTTTGAAGGCCACTTGTAGGTATTTCATAATATTTGCTTTATAAATGGATAGAAGAAAGTATCTGGAAGACATTAGAAAACTTTTATCTTTGCACTGTAAGACTAAAAAAAACCATAGCCTAAATTGAATTTGAGAAAACACAACTAAATATAAAACTTACTTGTTTCAGACTCTTTGACACAAAATCTATGATTTCAGTATTTTCTCATCATATCCACCTATGCATTAAAAACAAAACACAGGCAGCAACTTGGGTACCCAAATACATGTTCAAAGGCACCTTTTCCAAGCTCAGCAAGACATTCAAAATCCTTAGGATACATTCAAAGTTAAAATTCAAAAACTGGGTAAAATTAAGAAGTATCTGTTGGGATTGTTTTCTTCTTTCATTCCAGTAAATGAAACAGAAATCTCACCCCTTTTCAACAGCAATAAAATGTATGCTTTTGGCATGCACAAAAAGTCATTTTATCATGTACATACCAATAATAATTCAGAATGGTAGAATAGTTGACCAGAGAGATGTTTTGCAGAAATAATCAATGCATATTCAATACATGAGAGGTGTTGGGGTGCACACAGTTTCTTCCCACCCTTCCTGTGCTCAATTGATTTACTATAACTAGACGGGGAGACTCCCAGGAGCCCTTGACCTCCTATGATTTTACACTATTTTTCAACAAAATCCATCTTCAGAACACTAGCAGACACTTGAATGACCTAGAAATAGGAATGTGTGTCAATTCCCAAGGTAATAAATGACTTGAAAAGAGTTAAAGCTTTCTGTCTTCTTTTTGCCATGCAACTGCTGAAAAAATGCAACTAACCTAGCTGATCAATGACTATAATACAGTAATTACACCAATGCTGTGTTTCCTCTGGCTTTTCTTTGCAAACGAAGATTCAGGAAGGACTCATCCCATGCTTTCTGCAAGCGCATTGATGACTGAAAAGGCCAATCCGAGATAGACAAGTCCGGTTGCAAAAAGCACAGCAGAAGGTCTCCTTGGATGATGTTTCTGGGTTGTGGTTCTTTCTGCGTTGTTTCTCTTCAAGACTTGTTCGGCGTGAGTTCTCAAATAAGGCTGCAGCATTGTGGATAGTGCGCCTCCATGCCTCCCGATGTGAGGCCAGGGCGGACCATTGTTGGTGATGAATTTGGCCGAGCCTGAGATGTTGTTTCAGGGAGTCCTTGTATTGCTTTTTTGGAGCGCCCCTCTTATGCTGACCCGTGGCAAGTTCACCGTAGAGTACTGTTTTTGGGGAGGCGATGGTTCTCCATCCTAGAAACATGCCCTGCCCAGCACAGCTGTGTTCTCAATATCATGGCCTCAATGCTGGTGATCCCTGCTTGCTCAAGGACAGCAACATTCATCACATAGTCCAGTGTATGTTTAGGATTGTGCGTATACAGCGCTGATGAAAGCGTTCGAGGAGTCGTAGGTGGTGGTGATAGGTGACCCATGTTTCAGATCCATAAAGGAGAATAGACAGTAAAATGGCTCTATACACACTGATTTGGAGTATAGAAGCAGAATAAGGGTATTTAAATACTTTCAGCACTTGCTTCCCAACTACAGAGACATCTAACCATCTTCCCCTTCTCTCATGCCATCCTCCTTGCTGCCATGGGGTTTCAAATGTATTATTACAATAGCAGGGAACCCATTTGAACCTCAGTGACTGGGGAAAGAAAGCTAAGTGTAAGGGAATTATTTCCCTCCACCATTCTTCAATGAAGCACCAAGAGAAGTGTACAATATAATCATAAAAGCACACAACAATCAATAAAAAAGGTAAGTGCAAACAATTTCTAGAAGTACAATTCTCCGTATCCATGGTTTTTGAATCCATGGATTCAACCAACCACAGCTCAAAAACATTTTTTGGGGGGGGGCGGAATTCAAAAAAGCAAACGTTGCTGTTCACCATTTTCTATAAGGGGCACCATTTTATTACATCATTGTATATAATGGGACTTGAGCATCCACAGGTTTTGGTATCTGCCAGGGGTCCTGGAACCAAATCCCAGCGGATATCAAGGGCCAACTGTAGCAAAGTAAAATAACAAAAACAACAATATCAACCTGCCTGGGCCCTAAGATCGGGCTCAAAGTCCTTGCTTTCTGGTGCACTGCTAACATTTATGCCAATGGGTGTTGGCCTTTTCAAGGGTAGTCCCTTGCTTGTTGAATTTCATCTGTTCGGATGCTGCCCTCTCTCTTGTGGCCTGTACAGATTTTTGTTCCAAACTTTTTGATGATCTTGAAACTGGATCTCCTGTGTAATTTCATTAGTTCAATAATTCTTATCTTTGCATTTTTATTGTAAGACACCTTGAGAGGACTTCTTCTAAAATATAAGATGGAAATGTATTAAATAAGTTAATGAGATCATATTGGGGGAAATACACTACCAGATTTAGCAACAGCAAAAACTTTAAAAAGTATTCTGCAAGATAACAGCATTGTATTCTAACCAGTAATTTAGTTACCTCTTGCCTAATTATAATCAAAAAGTGTCATTTTTCCCAAGGAATACACCAAAATTTGCATGATAGTACTCAATGTTGAAAATCATTTGGAAATAATTTGAAAAAATGAAAACATCAAGCAAAAAACATCCTACAGTTTATAGAAAATATTTGAAAGCATATTTCAGAAGTCAAATTTTTGCTCACCTGCTGGTAAAAATAAGTTGTAAAGCTTTTAAGTGAATTACAGGCTCTAAAGGGCATTGCTGAGGTGACTTACAGCCTAACTGAAACACACTTACAGGTAAGTCCCACTCAGTTCAAATGAAACATTTTTCCTGGAAAGTGTGCACAGGATTACGGTTCTACTTTCTAGTGTGTTGTATCCTTCAATATAAAACTATGTAACTACTCCCTTGCTGTTGATTTTCACATTTTCCACTTGCCAAACATTAAATTTTCTTTTGTCTGGGGGGGAGGCAGCTGAAATCAACACTTCTCTTGTTATTTCCTCCTCATTACTTCCTGGTACACTTAATTGACCATTATTGTGCTTAATGGTAGAGTTCTGGGAATGATGTTTGATGCCAAAGTGCTGTTAGAAAGCTTGCCAAAGTAGCAGGGTGGAATAAAAATAGTAGCACCTGTTTGTGCCTGCTTTATCAGCATAGTACCAAGTCAAGGTACCATCCTATCCCATTTATAATCAACGGGACTTAATGGGAAAAAAAGGTTAGCAGAACAACTGTTACATGAGTAGAGAAGTAGGAAAACATTGCTATGAGGTCTTGGGAATCTCTACTCCCTTTTCAGGATATGTGTTGTGAGAATGATGTGGTGGTCTGCAATCCATTTCTTTCCAGTGGTTAACATCAGCATCAAACTGGTCTCCATGGACCTTTCCACAGGTATACCACTGGCACAGTGGAACAACACCATTCCACAAGTGGACCCCTTTTCCACCCATAGAGCAATGCCTTAGTGTTTTGTAGTGGAGCCTGAACCTCTTGACAAATTGGTAAGTTGACCAGTATGACAACCATGTCTGAGTCATTAAAAACAACATGTAAAGTTGCATTAAACTGCTGGTTTTTCTCTCCATTCAAAGCACATACAAGAATATTAAATAATAAAAAAATGGCAAATGCTCCAGCATTTAGGAAGCTCAGTTTGCATGTATTCTTTAGTCTCACTCATGCACACTCATCTTGAAATGTAGAACCTGGTGTAGCACACAGAATTCTGAAGAGTCTGTTTAGCTTTCCAGTGTGGAATTATAAAGTTTACAAAATCTGCCTTACTGCCTATCAGAGACAGATGTGGAAGAATGAAACAACCACCCCCCTAAGTTGTGTTATAAAAGCACTGTGCACTGATGAACTAGAAAGAAATAATATCACTCCAGCAGTGAGTATGAAAGATCATCTTATCTGCAACACTACATTCTATTTTTGATACCATAATTCAGGAGTAATGATATGAAGTTAAAACTGCCTTTGCATGATTACACATGCAAAATAAACAGGGTTGATGCAGAAACTAAATCATCTGGCATTCCCTTGGTGCTATAATTTCAGCAGCCACTCTTTTCTGAAGAATGGTCTGGGATCAAATGTGTAAAGTATTGCACAGACTGATCTCCTCATAAGTAGTCAGGCACCATATTACCTGCCAAATGCCAGTAAGATTTCACATTATGCAGTATTTGTGCAGGCATGACATTACATAGAACTTGTATATGAGCTCAAAGAGTGTAGTCTCTTTCTTAAAACTTTAGAAGAATATACTGAATGAATGAAAAACAGTAACAGCTTTTTTTATACCTTAATGAAATTTTGTAGGTCCACCAGGGACAACGTAGATATAATTAGTAAATTTCAAGGGGTGTATGAAGTCAGAGTTAGTGTGGTGTACTGGTTTGAGTGATGGGTAAGGACTCTGGGAGACCAGGTTTGAATCCCCACTCAGGATGGAAACCCACTGGTTGACCTTGGGCAAGTCACACTCTCTCAGCCTCAGAGGAAGGCAATAGCAAACCACCTCTAAACAAACATTACCAAGAAAACCCCATGACAGGTTTGCCTCAGAGTCACCATAAGCTGGAAGCAACTTGGAGACACACAACAACAACAATATGAAGTTTACCAATGGAAATCCTAAACCAGATCATATTAAAGAATGCAGACACTAGAACATTATAATCTACAGCTTTGACCAGTGCCTAGCAGACAGGTGTTCTGCTTTTACTGAGGAAGTACTCCAGTAATTGACTGGTGGAAACTAGAACAGTATTTGGGCTAATTGCTTTTTCTATTTCCCCCCTGTGGCATTAAAGGTTACATTTTTTTCCCAAATACAACTGAGAGTTTGATTAAACAGAGGTGAAGTTCAAGTGTACAGGGACACATTCATTTAGAAGTAAAGCTGTGTGGCACTATGACAACCTGAAATCAATGTGTGCTTAACATAAGCAAGAACAAACAAACAAGGGCTTTGTTCAATTGCACATTCTAGGAGGCCCAAAGCCATCAGCAATGTTGAAGCTGTATTCAAGTACAGTACAAGTTGAGTCTCCCTTATCCAAAATGCTTGGGATCAGAGGTATTTTGGAATATTTCAGACTTTGGAATACCTGCATATACATAATGAGATATCTTAGAGATGGGACCCAAATCTAAACACAAATTTCATGTATGTTTCATATGCACTTTATACACATAATCTGAAGGTAATTTTATACACAATATTTTTAAGAATGTTGTGCATGAAACAAAGTCTGTATACATTGAACCATCAGAAAGCAAAGGTATTACTATCTCACCCATCCATGCAGACTATTTTGGATTTTGAAATATTTCGGATTTCAGAATTCTGGATAAGGAAAACGCAACCTGTAGTAATCTAACACTGTTAAAAGATGCCTTAAAATGAAACAAAAATATTCATCTTAGCTAGTACTCATTTCAACCATCTTTATTTATGCTTCATAAACCTAAGCTATCCCTGAAAGTTCCTCTTCTGACATACATCTACATTGGAACACAACTTTTAAAACTATGGTATAGATGAGACCCCTTGCTTATGGGACATTCGCGGAGGCAAACTATTAAAAAAAAAGAAAAAAAGATTAGCTAACAGGACTTTTTCTAAAAAATCCATCAACCTGAAATCCCAGTTCCACTGAATAGTTGTTCCCTTAATGTGGACTCTTCCATTGGGCAACTGCTCCCCCTTCTGGGCTAAAATAGCCACTGGTGCATCTGCTGAAATGGCCTCTTGACTACAAACACAATCAATCCATTCAACTTAAAGGTGGCAAAACCAGACCTCAGAAAGAAAGAAAAAATTGACAACTCCCACAAGCCTCCAGCCTGTATGGCCAGTGGCTATGCCTCCTAGGAGATTTCTGGAAATGATAATTCTAGTATATTAGGAACAAAATGTTTTGACACTGAAAGACATTTTAAAAACCCAGAGACTTTATTTACATTGCTAATATAGTTTACAATGTCTGTCTGTTAGTTTAAAAAACACATTAAGACAATAGCCTCAAGGAGGCCAATAAGCCTGTTCTCTGAAATATTTGTTTTGCTCTTTTTACATCAAAACCTGATGTAGAGCCTATAATTATTCCATGGCAACCATGAATACAGTATACTCAGGACTTATCAATGAGGGAACCAGAAAAAGAATTCTGTTGCTTCTTCAGATTATGTGTCCTGAGAAGCCATATAAACCAAGCCCAACGAGAAATGACGCTAAATTCACCTTCAGTTCTGCTGAATGGCAGCTGCTTCAAGAAAAACAGCATCCTCCACATGGTTCGTTCCTATTTTGAGATCACATACCCTGGCAATCTGCAGATTATGCCTGCTCAGAGGCACTGCTTGTGACAGTTCCCAGTGCTTTAGCGGATGCTGGTGTTTCCATTGTTCTTGGAGCCTGCTTTGGGAGACGGATAGGTACGTAGACATTGGAGGCACAGTGCTCCTTAAGGTATTCACCACCTTTTTCTTCATAATCCTTCCTGGTAATCCAGCCTTCTTCACGGTTCATGCACTCCAAGGCCCACTCCCGAGCGCCATACCATGCATCTAGAACAGGATTGGAAGCGAGATGAACCTATATAGCAGCAAGACAACAACAGGAGTCTGATTAGTGAAAGTGGATGGGACAGAAAGAGAATGTTAACACAATAATAATAATAATAATAATAATAAAAAATAAAATTTATTTTTATCCCGCCCCTCTGTTAAAACAATTGGGGCAGCTTACAAAAATTAAAATACCAATACAATTTAAAATCCCCAAACACCACCCACCCCCACCCTCCCCCATAAAAAGATATTAAACCAAATACATTAAAACAACTGATATAAAATCACATTAAAATAATAAATAATAAATAAATAGCCAGCAGACTAAAAAGGGCCAGGAGCCCCTGAGGCCGGAAACTAATCAGGAAGGCCTGCCGAAAGAGATCCATCTTTAGTGCTTTTTTAAAGCTACTCAGGCTCGTCATCTGACGGATCTCGTTCGGCAGGCCATTCCACAATTTGGGGGTGATTACCGAAAAGGCCCTCTGGGAGGTTGCAGACAGCCTAGATTTTTGTGGCTGAAGCAAATTCCTTCCAGAGGACCAGAGTGCGCGGGGAGGATTGTATGGGAGGAGGCGGTTCCGGAGATAAGTTGGACCCAAGCCATTTAGGGCTTTAAAGGTAATAACCAACACCTTATACTGGGCCCGGAAACTGATAGGCAGCCAGTGCAGAGATTTTAATACTGGAGTTATATGGTCTCTCAAAGATGTTCCCGAGACCACTCTGGCTGCCATATTTTGTACCAACTGAAGTTTCCGGACCAAGCATGAGGGTAGCCCCATGTAGAGCACATTGCAGAAATCTAGACGAGAGGTTACCAGCGCGTGCACCACAGTCTCGAGGTCCCTTACTTCCAGGAAAGGGCGCAGCTGGCGTGTCAGCCGAAGCTGATAACAGGCGCTCCTGACTGTCGCATTCACCTGACTAGTCATCTGAAGCAATGAATCAAGGAGCACCCCTAGACTGCGAACACAGTCCTTAATGGAGAGCGTAACCCCATCCAGAATTGGAGATTGCAACCCAACTCCTGGTTTTGGGGCTGCTACCGTGAGCTCCTCCGTTTTGTCCAGATTTAATCTCAATCTGTTTTTCCTCATCCAGCCCATTACTGCTTTAAGACAATAATTAAGAGGAGAGATGCCATCGGAATTCGAGACCGACGATCGGGACAAGGAGAAATAGATCTGGGTGTCATCAGCATACTGATAATGCCCAGCCCCATAACTCCGAATAATCTCACCCAGTGGCTTCATATAGATGTTAAACAACATCGGGGACAGGATGGCGCCTTGCGGAACGCTACAAGTAAGCTCCTTTCTGCTGGAGCAGCTGTCCCCGAGCAGCACCCTGCCCGAGAGGAAGGACCAGAACCACTGGAGCGCAGTGCCTCCGATACCTAACCCACTCAGGCGATCCAAGAGGATGCTATGATCTATCGTATCGAAAGCCGCTGAGAAGTCCAAAAGCACCAACAGGGTCACACTACCCCGTCGATGCTTAGACGCAGGTCATCTGTCAAGGCAACCATGGCAGTCTCAACTCCAAATCCCGTCCTAAAGCCAGTTTGAAATGGGTCTAGATAAGGGTAAAGCTGGTAAGGTACAATCATCTGAAAAGTCATTTTCTTCTGTGTTGACCTGTTTTGTAATATCATATTCTCAGCCTTTCTTCTCTAAGTGTCCCCAAGCTTCTGAGGTTATGCAAAGAGATAAAGAGCTAAATCTAACTGTTAATATCAGCTTCAGTAAACTCAATGAAGCAATGGGACTTTGGTAGGCCAACACCTATGCAAGGTCTATCGATTCAGTGGTCTATTTTAGTTTAAGACTAAGAACTGGATTTAGGCCGAAGATTATATCCATTTATTCTGGTACCTTTCTTATGGGATAGCTTCTCCAGACAGATGTCTGGTGCCATTATATGCCAACATAAATGTTTTTATTTTCTTAAGGATTTAATTAATTGATTTTATTTTTGCTTTGGTGTTTTAATTTCTTATTTTATTAGTTTTGCACACTGAGCTCCTTTTTTTTTTGTTATTGTTACTAAGTACCTGCTTTGGATGCTGGTAAATGGAACAAGAGGATACATTTAAGACAAATAAGACGAAGCACAAGACTTGGCCCCTATTTGTCTTTACATTCCTGGATCAAACCAAAGACCTACACTGTTTCCCCACAGATGCCAACTATATGTTCCCATAAGCAAAGGGCAGAAAAGAAATAACTTTCCTGAACTGCTCCTTCTCAATGGGTGTATGCAATAGCATACCACCTCTGACAACAGAGGTCAAGTGTTTGGCTCTTTTTTAGTCAGAGCAGGGAGAAATTACTTTCTGATACTACAGCTTCCAGCAACCTCCAAGTTGCCTGGCCATTGGCTGTACTGGCTGAGAGATAGCTGTAGTCAAAAAACATGATTCCCAAGCTCTACAGTCATACCTTGATTAACAAAGACTGACAAAGAAGCTCTTTTTTACAAAGTCTTTTTATGCCTGCCAGCACCTCCTTTCCTCCTCATCCTCAGTCTAGCTGAAATTTTTTGGGAGGATGCTGAAGAAGGGCTGGAGAAACCCAGACATTTGGGGCTAGGTTGTAGCAGCATGCCTGCAGTAAATAATACAATCAAAGTTGGGCTGGGAAAGAATGGGATTCTACTGTAGCTGGTATAACTGTAGCTGTGTGTGCCTTGCCTAAAATGGGCAAGCTCCAGAATCCCTTGCTGAGCATGAATAACCAGCAAAACAAAGAGGAAAAGGGACAGCAGATAAGTCTGCTTCACCAGCTGCTCCCATATTTTAAAAAGCATAGATTTTGTCTGGCCACAATAATGGAAATCGTAAGAAAAGTGAAGGCTGGTGAAAGAAAAAGTAATCACAGAATCGCAGAATCATAGATTTGGAAGAGACCACAAGGGTTATCCAGTCCAACCCCCTGCCATGCAGGAATACACAATCAAAGCATTCCTGACAGATGCCCATCCAGCCTGTTTAAAAATCTCTAAAGAAGGAGATTCCACCACACTCCCAGGCAGTGTATTCCACTGCTGAACAGCTCTTGCTGTCAGGAAGTTCTTCCTAATGTTTAGGTGGAATCTCTTTTCCTGTAGTTTGAACCCACTGCTCATGCCCTAGCCTCTGGAGCAGCAGAAAAAAAGCTTGCTCCATCCTCAATATGACAACCCTCAAATATTTAAACATGGCTATCATGTCACCTCTCAACCTTCTCTTCCCCAGACTAAATATGCCCAGCTCCCTAAGCTGCTCCTCATAGGGCATGGCTTCCAGACCTCCCACCATCCTGGTCGCCCTCCTCTGGACACGTTCCAGCTTCTCAATATCCTTCCTGAATTGCGGTGCCCAGAACTGGACACAGTATTCCAAGTGAAGTCTGAACAAAGCAGAATAGAGTGGCACTATTACTTCCCTTGATCTAGACACTATACTCCTATTAATGCAGCCTAGAATCACATTGGCTTTTTTAGCTGCTGTGGACACCTCGGGGGGGGGGGTCGAGGGGAGGGAATTTTCTACCCTGAGCCTATGGAGACCACATCACTAATCCCTAGTGCATTTTGACAGAAGCTTTCAAGTGATCTGTAGAAGGTTCAAACTATTTCTCTTTACTTATGCAAGGCATACCTGAGTTGTTTCATTTCACTTATGCTTATTGTTAGTTTAAAACAAAACATTTGCTAAAACAGGTTGAGCTGCTCTTTTTTTGAGCGTAAGAACCTATCCCTATTTTTTCCATTTTATTCCTGCCTTTGGTACCAAATTTCCTGTTAAAGTAATGCCGAAGAACACATTTAGTACATTAACAGATATATCTCTGTACTTTTAGACTTTTCTACAGCCAAACCTTGTGGAGGGTATGATCCTCCAGGTTCCGATAGGAAACCAATGCATCCTTCCAATCATAGCAGTTGCCCAACCCTGCTTTATACACTGCTCCCTTCCCTCTCCTCCTCTTGCCAGCAGTTTGGAGAAGTTATTTCTACTGTTGTTTCAGGTTAACCAGTTTAGAATGATGTCTGAAGTTTAAACTATGATTACCCTTAATTAGTTTGCATCAGGTGAAGTAGACTTAAATCTACAAAAACTTATGTTACCAACTTCTTTCTCTGAGTTAATCTCAAAGTCCCTACAAGATCATTAATTATGTTTATTGAAATAAGCAAGCAACAAACTATTTTGTCTGAAACCATGGTTTGAGGTTGGTTTGTTTCAAATTATTGTTAAAATTAAGCACAGTTTATTAGGTTTGGATGACATGGCATAGTGCAGTTAATGTAAATCTGAAGCACAAGCTTGAAAGTGAATGAGAATGGAGAATGCCTACAGTTTAGTATTATTTCTGACCCAGTTCTATATCTGTCAATAAATGGCTGAATTCTGGTGGTATCAAATGAATTTTTTTTAAAAATCTCCAAATGGCTATCCATGTATGACAACGAATGTTCTACTGAATATTGGCATTTACAACATTTAGATAAAATATGCAGCCACTGCTTTGCCAAAACTAATAATGCACCTGAAAAGATGACTGGAATGGTCTCATTTCAAGCAGTTCCTTGTGGATTCTGGCTTTCATTCCAGGATACATCATGTTGCCACCAGTAAGGAAAACATTCTGGACAAGCTTTTCCTGCTGCTCTTTAGAGTATCTAAAGATAAATTTTAAAAAAATTAACTACCACAATCTCCAGCTCCTAACAGCACTTCACCAACCTTGATCCATGAAATTTGTTCTTATACAAGGAAACATTTAATACTTCTAACATGATGAATTAGTACATGCCAGTCCTAAGAGAAAAAAATATCTACAGTAAAGATAGGCTTAACCTATTTCAGTTGTTAAAAAATGAATAATTCTGATTTGTTTTTCCTATTTATAAAATCCTTCTGGAGGGAGCAGGATTTCTCTCTTAGGTGACCTATTGTCTCTTTAATGACTGCATTCAGACATAATGCCAGACTGTAGCTTAAGCCAGCACTATGTGACAGCTTCAGTGTTGCACATATAGCTCTTTGCTTTCCTCCTTTTGAGAGAAGTGAAAGAGCGTACAAGTCTGAGGCTCACTGCAGCTGTCATGGTTTAGTGTTATGTCTGGATGTGGCTATGAGTCACATTTTAATAGGGATTCACACAGAGACATAAGGGCTTAGAATGGAAGTGGTCTCCCTATACTTCTTTAATTTTTCTTGGTTGTGTCCTGTCTTATGCACTATGTTCAGGCAACAGACAAAATGCATAACTATACAGTGTCCTATGCAACATGTAAACTCCTGGTTTCCCTAAATTCCTTCAAATATGAACTGTGATGGAGTCTCTCTTTCTCTCTCTTTCTTCTAAAGAAGAATCTGAAAGTGTGCAAGTAAATATTGTCTAAAGGCTTCCTGTCTCTTCCTTAATAATTGGCAGGTTGACACAAACCTGTCCAGAACAAACTGCATGGTTTCGGCTATCCCAGCCTGCTCTTCTCCTATCAAGGATGGCTGGAACAGAATTTCAGGAACTCGGATTCTTTCTGTGCCAAGAAAGAGCTGATGGTATTCCGCCAGGTTAAATACAGGCTGTAAAGATATCAAAAGGTTCAGAAGAGGGCTTCACTATTATTTATTTTTTATTTATTTTAGAGTATTATACCCTGCTCTTCAGCCACAAAGGCTCTCAGAGTGGCTTACAAATTGTTAGCAATAGCACTTACCGGTACATGTCTACATCACTTTATAAGTGGCTTACAAAGTGTTAGCTAATTGCCTCACAAGCTGGGTACTCATTTTACCAACCTATGAAAGTATGGAAGGCTGAATCAACCTTGGAGCCCTGCAGGATGGAACTCACAACATTGTGGCTGCAGTACTGGCATTGAACCACTGCGCCACCAGGGCTCCCTACTCTTTAAAACATTTGTTCTACTTTGGATTTAAATGTAAAAATGTTGGATACATGGATCAAACTATTTACTGCCCTCTTCTAGAGACTTCACATTTTCAATACTTTCTATTAGCAGCCACATAGCTGCAACAGGAGAAGAGGTCAGATAACATTCTTTTGGTGAAGCGGGATTGGCAGCCATTTAGTTTTTTTCTCTTCCACAAGTGTTTTTCTTTTCTTCAGCATCCATTCCACCTTGTCATTAAATATTATCAGGGCATCTATTCAGTGTTCCCCTTGTTCCCTTCTTATCTTGAGTAGGTTTGGGGGCAGAGACAGTGATTTTTAATCTTTTGTATTCTGTAGGCTATACTTCACAAGAAGGCAATGGCAAACTACCTCTGAGTATTCCTTGCCTAAGAAATTCATGGGGTTGCCTTATATAGACAGACTACCTGAAGGCACATACACACACATATTTAATAAGAAATGTTTAATGCATTATGAATAATCTCTACAAGGCATCATTTGAATCAAACATGATTAACATGACATACAGATACTTCTGGGTACACCTCTCCCATTCTGAATCCCTCTCAGTACCACTCAGGCACTTACTGCTTCAGTTGTGATACATAAATGAAACATTTATATACAGAGGAACAATATCACTAAATGCCAGTTGTGCCTAACACATAGAGGAAGGCATATGCATCTAGAGCAGTGTTTCTCAACCAGGGTTCCCCAAGAGGTTACTAGGGGTTCCTCAAGAGATTGTGATTGTGGGGGGGAAGCAATAGCAGTATATAGAATATTTATGCAGGGGTTCCCTGAGACCTGAAAATTATTTCAAGGGTTCCTCCAGGATAAAAAAGTTGAGAAAGGCTGATCTAGAACAAATGTGGGGGACCTCTGAACTCCAATGTACTATATTTGGGGTCCCATTTCAGGAGAAAGGTGACATATAAATTCCATAAATAAAATAAATAATAAAATAAACCCAAGGGCCATAATTCCCTATGGCTAACATTCTGGAAACTACATGCCAGTCATAGGTGGCTCCTCCTGCAAAAGGTGGGTGGGTTATCCCATTCTTTCGTAATATGAAAGGATATGCATGTATCCCTTCCATAAATACATTCAAACACAAGAAAACTGCCCCAACACCCCCCGAAGCAATTATATTTGGAAAATAGCCGCCATGAGGAAAGTTTTTCTTCCCCATTAACCCCCTGCAATTAGGTTTCAACCGTTTTCCCTTCAAAATAAGCAACAGAGCCTAGCCTTAAATAGGGCACCAGGAATGTGGGTGGTCAAGGACAGGAGGTCCTATGGGTTGCTGCTGACCCATGGGCCACTGGTTTCCACCCATGGCCCAGAGCAGTGGTTCCAAAAGTTGGGTCCTCAGATGTTGGCCTTCAGCTTCCAGCAGACCCAGACAGCATGGCCAATTATAAGGGATTCTGGGACTAGCAATCCAACAGAAGACTGAGTGGGTGCTTCACAAAGTGACTATATACTGTAGATATTTTGTGGCCTTGAGAATGTGTTCATATATACTGTAAAGACAAACCTGAACTGGAGTGACTGGCTTTTCTGCTTCAGGTTGCTCTTCTGCAAATAAAGGCTCAAATTCATTCATACTTTCCACATCTTCTATGGCTTGTTCACCACCCAATGGATCCAGATCAGGAATCTTAGAACAGACAGACCACAGGTTAGTCCAGTAAACAGGAAAGCCACAGTAGCTAACATGGATGTGTAAAGGTCTAAATCTAACTGCGAAAAGGATAAATTATCCTTTCCTGTCAGTTGAATATATGCAGCATTCAGTTCTGAAAAGAGGCAAATATTTTTTAAATTCTCACCAAGTTCACTTACTGAGTTGGCTTTAAAAAGCAACCTTTCCAGTCACTCTAACACTCATTTAAGTTACATGGCCCAAAGTGGCATCATTCCACACTTTTAAAAATGTATAATTAAGATTAATCTAGGTTTTCAGGATGCCTCAAACTTGGTACATTAACAGAATTAGCAATAGTGGCTAACAAACATTTTATTCTGTACCTTGTTAATGTGATCCTGGAAAATAAATATTTGCTGGATAAATAAATGTTCTGAATTTTGGAAAATTGCTACTTTCAGACTGCAGTATTATTTCAAAGTAATTATTATGCCCCCAAAGGGCCACAAAAACCAGACTACTGAAATGAAGGAATGTGTATGACTCCTCAGTTCATTGTGGGCTAAAGGCATCATCACGTTAGAATATTATTTACTAAGTGAGGTTTCATACCCAAGGTAAACTACCTTACTTAGTGCTATAATGCTAGACTGGGGATTTTACTCCAAGGATTTCCTTTTGCCAGCTATAAACCAAATGTACTATTTTTATATTTAGCAACTATGGAAAAAAAGCAAGTTTACACAACTTAAAAATAAAAGCTTACATAAGGATAAAGATTAAACATCCCTTTGCATGTAAGTAAAACTTGTCCTCAAAAATCTCTTGCTTAGAAGATGCAAGGGCTTTCTGTTTATTGTCCTCTTTCCCCTAATGCAAAAAGGATGCACATTTGACATCAACAATCATGTCTACAAAGCTACATATGGTCAACAATAGCTATTATGAAAACCTTAAGTTCAAAATGTGATGCACAATGCTGGTAGTTATCCCCCTACTTCCACATGCATTCATTTGTGGCCACATACAATTCTCCTTTCTATTGTTACAATCCTTACAACATGATGCTAATGTTTGATCAGTCTTATTGCTCTAGATTTATAGCAAGTGTTCATGATATACCACATGGCTCTACATCAGAGACTGGCAGTAGCTTCAGGCCACATCCCTCTTCTGTTCTTTGTTGTGATCCTCCACTCACCACCACCAAAATTGCTGCTGTGCTACCAGCATTAAACAGTAGGGTAGGAACAAGGGCTGAAAAGGCCAGTTTCCTTTTTTAAAAGGAAGAGGCATCATGACTCAAGGTAGAAGAGCACACTCGGAAGTGTAATTTTGCTTTTTAAAAGGCATGCATGACTTTTTATGCTTTGTCCTTAAAGACAAATGAAGGTTTTTAGCTACTATTGCATTCCTGAATTTCAGCAGTGTGGCAGTTCTACTGAAAAAGAAAAAGAAAAAGAAAAAGAAAAAGAAAAAGAAAAAAGCAGAATTTATGCTGGCAGTGCAGCAGCAGGACACATGCCCCAGGAAGCTGACCAGATTTTCTCTACTTGGTTCAATCGCAGCAGTCAAGTTAGCTCAGATTGCTCATTTTCTGGGACAAACAGCTCACAGGAATTCATGATTTTTCTTCTGCTTAAATCTATGGATCATGTATGTAATTCTGCTGTTGGTATCTCAAACTACTACCAAAAATCTGTTGGGAAATGAAAATTCTGTTTTTTTTCTAACACTGAACATGAAACATTAGGCAAAGGTGGTGCATGTCAGGGAGGAGCTGGTCACATCTGTTGGCATAATTCCAACTTAAACAGCCTTCCTCTTTCCATCCTTTCCTTCAAATAGGCTGCAATTAAAACAGGAGTGGACAAAGTGCTGGACCATAACTCCCAGAATCCACTGACTACACTGGCTAGGGCTGATGGGAGCTGCAATCCAACAGTATCTCTGGAGGGGCACATTTTCCCCACCTCTAATTTAAACTCTAAATATGTCACTATTTCCCCAGAGGTTTTAAAATAAGCAGGGACCTTTTTTTCCTGTTACTCAGCAATTAGCATATATGTATTTTCCCCACTGGCACTCAACATTTTGTGGCTCCTGGATACCAGTGAATGGGCTCATTCCACACTGAGCTTTTTTGGCAGGGGGTTCTCTTAGGATTTTTCTTAAAGATTTTATTTCTGAACTTCTGCAAACCTCGGAATTCCCCTGGGCATAGGGATAATTCCCTCTTGTTTCTCAGTTGCCCCTTTTTGGCTACGATTCTATCAATCTCCACCAGCTGATTTTTCTATTACAGCAATTAAAGATAATGAAACAAAGCACAGAGCAGGAAGAGGAGACAGCAGTAGATAAGTTTGCATGCAGTGGTAGGAGAGCGCATATGACAAAATCTCAGAACTGTTTTACTTGTGCTTATGTGCTGAAAGGAAGAATGTGACCACGCTGTGATACCTCTGGCTTACTATCCACAACATCCACTTCAACATTAACTTCTGCCTGTAGGATTTTCTGCTTGGTTTGCTCAATAGCTAAACTCAGCTTGTGGATATAAGACTGAAGTTCCTCGGCAGAGTCCATGTTCAGTTCCACCAAAGCTTTGTGAAACTGATCCATCTGACCATCTTCCAACAGTTCCTGTACACAAAGCATAAAAGAAAATATTATAAATCTTACTGTTTTATCTACACGTGAACATGGTCTTAGAGGCAATCTTTTTTATTATATATCATTTTTGGACATAAATCCTACAGCCAAATTAGGCCTAACTAGAGCAGACCCACTGAATCAATGGAATTTATGTAAGTGGTAACTTAGTACTCAACAACCAATTCAGTGGATTTACTCTGGATGGAATTAGCAACTCGTGTATACGCTGACCTCATGTGTAAGTCAAGGGCAGGTTTTGGGGCCAAAATGATAAGATTTTGATAAGAGGGTGCTGCCTCCACATCCCCGCAGCTACCCTCGCCTCTCAGCACTCCTTTGCAGGGAAATGCAAAAGAGCCAACACCATTTTCCTGCTCAGGCATTCAAAAAAACCAGAAGCGGTGCTGTGGTGGAAAGGAAAGGGGCTTGGTGCATCCTTTAGGTTCTCCTGGAACAGACTAAGTTCAAGTGTCAAAAAGCAAAAGCTCAGTCTGTCTTGGGAGAACGTAAAAGAAGCACTGACCCTCTCTACTGTCTCTACCATGGTGCTGTTTCTGGCCTTTTTGAATGCCTGGGTGGGTAAATAGCAGTGGTGGCAGCTCTTTGGTGTTTCCCCTCAAAGGAGTACAGGGAGACACGGGGAGCAGTGGGGATGCAGCAGGTGCTCAGCTAATTGAGCTGCTGCATGCCTCTGGCACCGATTCCCAGTGAAGTTGAGCATCCCCATGATGGCTTCCTGGCTTGGCTTGATCCTTAACTCAGCTCTGACTCACCTCCTTGTTCCACCCTTCCCCACAGTGGCACTTTTGTGGCCTTGACAGGCACAGCTAAAAGAGGCTTGCTCTTGGCTTTGCTTCCCTTTCCTCTGCCTTGTCAGGAGGTACAATGCACAACACAGCCCCAATCCTGCACCCAGGGTTACTTGCGAAGAAGCCCCTCTGATGCCCTGAGTGGCAGCTGAACCCCAGTGTTACGGGGCATCCAAATGGTGTTTCCTTTTCTCGTCTTTCTCTCGCCTTTCACCATTTTGTTCAGAGAAGGGATGGTTTCTTTTTTATATATGAGAGTTAAGATACAGTATTTACATTGACCCCTGGATAAGTCAACCCAAGATTCTGGGTTTGATTTTTTGACTAAAATTTCTAAACTTATACTTGAGTATATATGGTAAGTCACAGTCAGCTTGTATTAATGTCTGTATTCAGGCCAACATTAGATCTTATATGTACACTACCCCGCCACCTTTTTTCTTCCCTTTTCTCTTTTTTTCCTTATATTTTTGTATATAATTAAAAAATTAATAGAAGAAAGGAAACAGATAATTGTTACCATCAGCACTGAATCTAACATATAGCCATTGGTTTTAAGTGTTTCCTATTATAATTGTGAGAAATATTGCAGAAAATCACATCTGCTGTACAATAAAGAGAAACTAATATATTCCCAAATAAATAAGAAACTTGTTAATATTATTTGCTTGCAATCATGTGATATCTGTCACTCTTTCACTCGTACTATATCCAACAGTCCCTGTAACATTTAACATTTTCCACAAAATGAGGTTTGGCCTTTGCATGCAACATCTATCCATCCATCCATCCATTTATTTATCATGCCACATTTCTCCCAGCATGGGACCCAAGGCAGCTTACAAAGGCTAAACACAAAATTAGCTAAAAAAAAACCCCCACAAACCTAATAATAAAAAGTAAAAACACAATTATACAATAATCTCATTAAAGCGCCACTGAATTTCAAAAAGTATAAAACAGGTTTTTTTTAAGCATAACAATAAAGTTAAAAATACAGCACACAACCCCTAAAAGGCTTCCTGATGCCAATTAAACATTAAAAGTCTGTTTGAATAAAAAGGTCCTTGTCTGCAGCAAAAGGAAACCAGAGAAGGGGTCAGCCAAGCTTTCTGTGGAAGGGAATTACACAGGCTGTGAGCAGCCACTGAGAAGGCTCTCTCCCACACGGGACATTCTCACGAGACAAGCATGTGATGGTGGCAGAAGCAAGAGAAAACCCCTCCCTCCAGCATCTTAGGACTCTGGCAGGATCATATAGGGAAACAGGGTTTTTCAGATAGTTTGAACTTCAGAATTCTCCCCCCCGTTTCTTTTTTTTCCAGTTCCCATAAACCAGAAGTGCAACTCACACTGTGCAGAGCTACCTGAACATAAAGCAGTCTGTCCAACCTCTCTTGATCAAGCTGAAGCTTTTCCTCTCGCCGGCGAGCATTAAGCTCTTGGAGGCGTCGAAGCTGCTGCTGCCGCCTCTCCTGCTTCTCTTCAGATGTGAGGGTACTCCCCAGGAGTTTATTTGAAAAAGGCAGCTGCATCTTATGCACATTGTTTTCATAATATTCAGGCAACCTCCACTTCTGCATCTCTGTTCAAGTGTTTTGAAAGCACAACAGTGAGTTTCCCCCCCTCTGAGCACTAATGCTTTTGGATATCCACTTAACTAAATTAAGGGGAAAGCAATCTTGATAAAAAAATGTACCTCACTTCCCTTGCCCACTATTATCTCTAGTATTTTCAAGAGAATCTGCCACTGTGAGAATAATTTTGGTGCATTTAACAGATGGCACTGCATCTACTTGCAGGTAAGGAGAGGGTTATACCCATTTTGTTTGCTCCAAGGTACCGTAGCTATGCCATAAAATACATACTAGCTAGTAGAAACCCAAAGGCCAAATTCTGGTCCAGAGAAAACTCCACCGCTTGAAAGGGAAACCTAGAATCAAGTAAGAGTAGAAAAGGCATACAGCAATGGGACTTGTTGGAAATGTGCAGTACAACAGAAAGTAGGCCCACGTATTGTCTCCACAAAATGGTCTCAACAAAACCAGTTGTTGACCCATCTATTTATTCCACTTCAGCATACTGAGCTGAATCTAGACTAAATTAGTTGAATTTAGTTGAAATCAAGTCATAATTAACTTTGTCCCATTGCTTTCAATGGAAGCCAAGTTCCACTAACACTGTCTGGACTGAATCCATTGTGCTTTGCTACTTTACTATTTGTAAGTGTACAGATGCTTGTTCAAGTTAGTTTCCACTACTAGATGCTACTTCCAATGACTCTGGGGGTTAGCTAGTACATCTGATGGGCTGAGAAACACAATCCTGATGAGGTACATTCAGATTAAATTCCCATCTTTAGTCAGGGCATAATGTTACATATACATTATTGTTAAAGCTACTGTTTGTTTTTATTTATTTGTTTTTATTTTTTAAAGTTTATAAACAACAGAAATGTATGTCTGAAGCAGAGACAAAATAAAATACAGTATAACTCACAATTAAATAAATTATATATAAAATACAATAAAATACTGCACTGTTAACCATTCAGTTGTTAAGCAAGTTTGCACTCAAAAGGACTATCTTTTATAAATGACTGTACTTTATCTTAATAGACTCCAACTCCAATAAATAATAAACAGGTTCCATTTTTTTAACAATGTTATCATTCTACATTTCCTACTTTGACCATTGGTTCATGACAATGCAGAAAGAATCACAACCCAAAAACATCACCCAAGAAGACCTTCTGCTGTGCTTTCTGCAACCGGACTTGTTTATCTCGGATTGGCCTTTTTAGTCATCAGCGCGCTTGCAGAAAGCACGGGATGAGTCCTTCCTGAATCTTTGTTTGCAAAGAAAAGCCAGAGGAGGAGAGGACACCATATCTTATACTCTCCTGAGTCATTCACTCCAAAGAATGGTGATTGTATTTTCTCCACATTCTCCCGTACATACCAATAAATGCATCATCACAGCAATATGTTTTCACAAAACTAAATTTCCAATTTAACAGAATGGGATTACTGATATGTTCAATTCATTTAAAATTCATATCCAGTATGTTCTAATGACCAGTCCAAAATATAACTGTCTTGGAAAGATTACAACACCAACAATTATAATTAAGTTCTGTGCAAACTGAGCTAAGTCTATATATAAGATCTCGATGAAACAGGATTTGCCTTTTTTTAAAAATTCCATAAAATTAATGCAGAGGTCTGTTGTAATAATTGTTTCTGAATCCAGCTCTACACATCAGATAACACTAAACAGAACTTGTCAATATATTTCAAGACAAACCTAGACCAATTAAATGGTATAACTGATTGTTCTCTCTCTCAATATGCTCATCAGACACAAGTGATTCAAATGCCATACTGTTTGTAAGTGAACAATATCACCTCAGTAATCTACCTAATCATGTTTAACCAGGGCCAAATCTGCACTATACTAATAATCCAGGTTGAAACTGGATTATTTGCCATGGTTCCTTCCTACTGAATCCTGGGATTTGTAGTTTTACAAGGTCTTTAACCCTCTCTGCCAAAGAGTGCTGGCTCCTCACCAAACTACAAATGCCAGGATTCCATAGGAAGGAGCCATGGCAAATAATCCAGGTTCAAACTGGATTATTTGTGTAGTGTGGATTTAGCCTACTGAAACACAGAACAATGAGATTTCAACATTTTGATAATTTTAGTAACAGTTCCATCCTTTAGTATTTCTCATTTTAATCATCCCCTTTTCTCTTCAAAGTTGCATAACACCTAGAAGGGTTAACTCCTTATTATAATTTGTTGTCATATCTGTTCTGTGTGTTACACAAATTTTTGGTTCTCACTATTCTTATGACTTCTCAATCTACAGGAGTCAAGTCTTGTCATCCATGCAGGTGCCCAGCAGTTTTTCTGTCTCAGTGTCTGACTGAACATGCTCTGCTCTGCACATGAAAGCTCTGATCTTACTCAGCATCTTATCAACAGCTGCAAAGTTTTAACCTAAGCAACCTGTGAGATTTTTCGTCAGCCAAAACCAAAATCAAGGAACAAGAAGCTGCACTTGCAGTTTTCTTATCCAGCCTTCAGTTCCCTGTTGTTGTAACATCTCCTTGTTCATGAGTCATGCTCAGAGCTCTTCTGAAACAGGAGTCTGGGGTGTTCCTAGTGGTCTTTCTGCACTGACAAGATATTCTCCAAATACACTTTATTAGATCAGTTCACCACTTCAAGACCACACTAGCAGTCTGGAGTTTCTTCAAAACCCAGTCAACAATATTTATTTTATTTATTGGATTTATACCCCACCTTTTTTTCTGGGATGGGATCCAAAGTGGCAATAATATTGTTAATTAACAAAAATATTGATTATATTTGATCCCTTCAGAACTAGATTAACTGTACTCACCCTCTTTCTATGTATGGTTCAGGAAACTGACAATATGTGGTGAGATTTAAGCATCTTCTGAAAATGTATACATGCTTTGCCTGGCTTGTGAAATGATCATATGTTTTATTTTATATTATATGTGTACTTTTGTGTGTAATAATTAAAAAAATATTACATTAAGCAACATATCAACATAAGGAATGAATCAATAAGCAACATGAAATGGAAATTAATGGTGCATGGCAGCCTTTGAGATCAATGCTTACCCTCTTTGTAATCTTCTGCAACATAGCTGTGCTCATGGAGTATTTCTTCTACGCGGCTGAGAGTGATGGCAGCTAAGTGCCCAGGGTATTTTAGCTGTAAGAGACGCTGAAGGTATAGAGCAGCCTGGCATCCTCCAAGATTTATACGCTTACAGTTTCTAGCATCCAACCTACCAATCCACAGGAACAAAGAAAAGTGAATGTGTATGATTTAGGAAACAGTAGTCTGTTGGGTTCTTCATATCAGAGATCAAAGTAGGAAGTATCATCAAGGCTTTTAAAAATCTTAATTCTGAAGAGCTTTAGGACAACACTGATTTTATGTTCCTTTACTTGCAATACTTTTATATCCAATTGGGCACACAACAGTTTCCTAAGCTGAAGACAAAAGCAATCTGGACAACCATGAATGAATGTGTATTACAATCAGCCATTCCAATTGTCTTGAACTCTCTATTGCCACCTTGCTCCTTCTGCCCCCTAACAAACAGCTTGGAATCCTTTTTTCTCTCCCCTTTCTCTTAACTCATACCATGCTTCCTCCTTCTCACTACTACTCTCCCAGAAGCCCAAATTTCCTTGACTCATTCCAGGAACTGAGTAGAGCACATTGTAGTAATCAGTAATAATAATAAAAGCCTCTGAGAGGCCAGGGAAACCCAACACGATTACACTCTCTGTGTCTATTCCCTGAGATATGTCATCCATCAAAGTGACCAAAATGGATTATGTCCCAGACCCAGAACAGAAGCCAGACTACATACAAATAAGGATGCCCACTCAACGCTCTGTTAAACACTGTATAAAACCTCATAATAAACACCAAACCTCATAATAAACACCTCATAATAAACACTCATAATTACCTGCCATCTAATACTGGCAAAATGTGTGTACACTGATATCCAGACGAAATTATGAGACCACTGCAGGGCCAGCCCTGTCTTTTGTTGTGATAGAAGCTATACAAACTGTCCACGCCATAAGAAACCTTTGGGACTTGGTAACATTCAAAAAGGAGCTCTGACATCATTTGTCTCGAATAAAGGGGGTTGCAGACAGCTTCTGTTATCACAATTGGATGGTCGACACAGCCCTATAATGAAAGTGAAGAGAGAGGCAGAGTCAAACACATGTTTAGATGTCAAAATATTTGTGTAAAACCCTACAAAAAAATTTAAACTCCTGTGTTAGCATATGGAAATATAAAACAATCATTGCCCTGACAGCTGCTATTTTCTGAAGTAAAGTACTGTATTTCATGTATGTGAACAGGGAATATCATTTCTCTGTTTTGAGAAGTACTCTGAAGTCGTGGGTTCTGTTCTGGCTACCAAATTATTCTATCTGGCCTTCCACAACTCTGCCAATTGTAATCAAGGTTTAGCAAAAATTTTCGCCACAATTTTGCTCAATGCTAAATATTTTCTATAATTGTGAAAATATCAAGAGATACTTCATTTTAAAGTTTAGTCTTCTCTTTGCGATCTGTACACAATAACTGTAATTAGTCATACTATCAGCAAGAGTGAGACAGGCACCTCAAGAAGCAGAAAGTCATGCATATTTACAGTCATCTACAGATAGCAGAACCCAATTGAAATGAGGAGTGGGAATCATGCAGCCCTCCAGATGTTGTTGGTCTGCAATTCCCAACATTCTTCACCACTGGCTATGTTGACTGGGGCCCATGGGAGCTGCAGTTCATCATCATCTGGAGGGCCCAGTTCCTATCCCCGTAACAAACAGCTCACACCTTCACACAGAGTAATACCCATCTTTTCTATGTTTCTCTGATATAAAATGTTGCTTTATAAAAAGTCAGCTGTTGGCGTATCTAGCCTATGTGCATACTCTAGCATCAGTTTAAATGGGAGAATTTAGTTTACAGATAAGCATCCAACAATTCTCTAGCACTGGGATGTGCAACTTCAACAGAGAAAGGCCCATCTGTTCTGTAAAGTAGTGTAGATTTCAAGTTTGAGCACAAAGTGAGAGGATTAGAATCACAGAACTGCAAAGGGCAGCATGGACCATTGAGTCCAACCCCCTTCTCAAGGCAGGACCTCCAGCTAGAGCAGTCGTTCTTAACCTTTGGTCCGTGGACCCCCAGGGGTCCACGATGTCCTCACAGGGAGTATGGGAAGGCTTGAAAGCTGCTTGGCCCATCTCCTCCCTGCAGTGGGGTGGCCATGTGACAGGGGCAAAGGCTGGCTGGTTGGGCCTGTGCATTGCCATTCAATCTGTTCCAACCACAAACTTGCAGGAAGAAGCAGGAGAAAAGTCTCCCCCCAACCCTCGTGTCTCTGAAAGAAGGTTTAACAGATGGTGTAATTGTATTAATGTTATTATCAGGTTGTATTGTTGTTGTTGTTGTTGTTTTAAATCTTGACTTAAGTCTTGGGGGTCCATGGCAACACAATAGTATATTTAAAGTCCCTAGTAAAGAAAAGGTTAAGGGCCACTGAGCTAGAGCATCCTCAACAGGTAGCTGTCCAGCCTCTTTTTGAAGACATCCAGAATAAGAGATCCCACCATCTCTCTAGGCAATTGGTTCCATTGTTCAACTGCTCTTTCTGTCAAGAAGTTCCTTGTAATGTTCAACTGAAATCTATCCTGTAACTTAAAACCATTGTACATGGTCCTACTTTCTGGAGCAGCAAAGAACAAACCTGCACCCTCATCTCTGTGACAGCCCTTGAGATATTTAAAGAGAGTGATCATGTCACCTCCCAGTCTTCTCTTCACCAGGCTGCTTCAACCCTTCCGCATGTTTTTTTTCTCCACAGCTTGTACCATCCTTGTTGCCTTTCTCTTAACCTGCTCCAACTTGTCTACACCTTTCTTAAAACGAGGTGCCCAGAACTGAATGCAGTACTCCAGATGAGGTCTGACCAGCACAGAATATAGTGGAACTTTTACTTCCCTTTACTTAGAAACTATGGTTCTCCTTCCCGGTATGTTTTAGTTCAGTGGCAGTGCAACTGAAAGTGATGGTCCCGGGACACCAGTCCACAAGCCATTGTCTGCCAGTCCCTGATGAGTTTCCAGGAAAGAAAGAAACAGCTGTAACCAACAGGCACAAATACAGCTACTGGTCCATGATACATTAGTGAAAAAAAACTGCAGATCCCCCACATGAGATCATATGAGAGACAGTTTTAGTCAACATCATTAACCTTCCTGATAACCTTCTTGCAATCAATTGACTGATTCACCATTCCAGTTTTGCATTCCTAGCACACTTAATAGAGAATATTCTACATTGGAAATTACGGGATTCAGTAAACATGCATAGGACTTTGTTTTTGGTGACAACCTCCCCCCCCCACAAAAAAAATGGCTGAACTTAATTCCCATCCCACTATTCCTTTTCCCTTGTGTGTTGTGTCTTATTTCAACTTTAAGCCTACCAGCAGAGAACTGTCAAACCAGCTAATTATAAGCCCGTCTGGGAACCCTTGCGGCTGAAGGGTAGGGTATAAATATACTCAATAAATAAATAAACTGAGGTACACCCAGGAAGCCTGTAGGCAAGCTAAGGGGCCTTAGGCAAGTAGTAGTCGTCGTCATCATCATCATTTTTTATTCTTACCCGCCTCTCTCCAAGGCTTGAGGAGGGGCCCAATATGAATTAAAATACAATGTATAACATAAAATTGTTTAAAAACACAAGTAAAAACACATAAGATTAAAATAAACATTACATTAAAATCAACCATAGAAATTTAAAATTTGTAGATTAAAATCAACTGGGTAGGCCTGCTGGGAGAGACAGGTCTTTAGTGCTGTTTTAAATTCCGACAGCACTAAATTTAAATTCGAATCTCTTCTGGCAGGTCACTCCACAGTGGGGGTGGGGATGATGAAAAGGTCCTCTGGGTGACAGTTGCAAATCTAGTCCTGGTTGGTTGAAATAAATGTCCCCCAGAGGAAGGACCTGACTGTACGGGGCAGATTGTACGGGAGGAGGCGATCCTGAAGGTAACCTGGACCCAAACCATGTAGGGCTTTAAAGGCAATAACCAACACTTTGTACTTTTCCCAGAAACTGACTGGCAACGGGGGTTGGACTGGATGGCCCTCGTGGTCTCTTCCAACTCTGCAATTCTATGATTCTATGAACCAGTGAAGTGATTTTAATATTGGTGTAATATGCTCACTCCAGGATGTACCTGTAACCAATCTGACTGTCATATTTTTAACTAATTGGAGCTTCTGAACTTGATACAGAGGTAGCTCAACGTACAGTGCATTGCAGAAGTCAAACATTGAGGTTACCAGCACGTGCACTACCATCTTTAAGTCTGCCAGTTCTAGGAAGGGGTGCAGATGGTGTATTAGCCAAAGCTAATAATAAACAAACAAACAAACTGAGCTACACTCAGGAAGCCTCTACAAGGAACATGCTAAGGGGACTAAGGCAAGTGACAATCGCTTGCAGTTATGGCTTCTCTTCCTCATTCCCACCACTAGCCTACCTTGTGGGGAGGGGTGTGTTGTACACTGTGTCAATACCGCTACCCAAATGCCAAATCAAATGAACTTATATAATTTGGTTTTGGTGACACCCCCACACACGCACAACTTCTGAACTTAATTCCTATCCCTCTATTCCCTTTCCCTAGCATGATGCCCTGTCTTATTTCAACTTTAAGCCTGTGGGAAGGGAACTGTCAAACCAGCTAATAATTGTAAGCCCTTCTGGGAAGCTTTGTGGCTGAAGAGTAGGGTATAAATATTCTCAATAAATAAATAAACTGAACTATCCCCAGGAAGCCTGTAGCATGCTATGGGGCCTTAGGCAAGTGACAATCACTTGCAGTTAGGTCTTCCTCATTCCTGCCTTTAGGGGATCATTAACACTACTAGCCTACCTTGCAGGGGTGTTGTACACTGTCCTCAATACTGCTACCCAAATGCCAAACCAAATGAACACATATACAAAATATCAGGTCACAAGATGCAAGCCTTTGCTACGACATGGTAACCTCAAGGCTGGACTTTTGCAATGCGCTGTGCATTGGGCTACCTCTGTACCACGTTCGGAAACTCCAATTGGTTCAAAACACGACAGCCAGATTAGTCACTGGTACAACCAGAGTGATCATATCACACCAATATTAAAACCATTCCACTGGCTGCCAATTAAGTTTCCGGGCAAGATACAAAGTGTTGGTTATTACCTTCAAAACCCTACATAGTTTGGGTCCAGGTTACCTATGGGATTGCCTTCTCCTGGATAATCCGCCCTGTACACTTAGATCCTCTGGGGGATATTTGCTCCAGCCACCCAGAGAACTTTTTCTTCAGCCTCCCCTAGACTCTGGAACACTCTGTGCTTTTAACCAATGCTATGTGTATGTGTTAATGTGTTGTTCCCCGCCTGATCCACAGGGAGAGGCGGATAAGAAATCATCCTCATCATCACCATCCGCCTCCCTCCTACCTGCGAGGAGACGCCCAGGCGCTGGAAGCCGTGGTCGAAGAGCAGCTCCTGCAGCTCCATCTGGACGGGCACGTTGCGGTCGAAGGGCGAGCGGAGGAGCCAGCGGAGGGGCTCGGGGCTGCCCAGGTCGTTGCCCACTTGGGTCTCCGCACCGGCCCCGCCACGGGCGCCTCGGCTCCGGGCCACTAAGGAGCGGAAACGGAGCAGCGGCTCGCCGGGCACCGCCGGCTCCAGGCAGGCCCAGCCCAAGCGCAGCTGGAAGGAGCCGTTGTCCAGCACCAGGGGAGCCGGAGCAGGGAGCCGCACGGCCGGGTGGGCTTCCAGCACGGGGTCCGGGTCCCAGCGGAGGTCCCGAAAGGGGAAGACCCCGCCGGACGCCTCCATCGCCTGGCAACCACCGCCCTCCCGCGGTCCCTCGCTTCTTGGTTCCGGGCGGGTACAAAGTGTTGCGCTCGAAAGGGCCGCTCTCCCAACTGACCCCCCCCCTTTCAGGCTCTTCAAACCAGAGCCGCAGGCGACGAAATAGCAACGCCATGGTGTGAAAAACAGTGGCCACAGGACAACATTAAGTTTATGTTTAGGGCCGGTTTAAGGCACCAGCGGCGTCAGCATCCGCAGGGGGCCCCATCATGGTGGGGATTAGGAATTTTTTTGGGGGGGGGAGGGATTAGGAATTTTTTATTAGAATAAGACCATTCTACTGAAAAATACACCCGGCCGCAAAAGGCCGTAACAATAACGCAAATGAATAAATAAATAAAAATAAAAAAATGTGGGGGCCCCCATAGTAACCCTCCTCCTGCAAAAACATTGTTAGTAATAATCTGAATATCCTGTACTGTGAATATCTTAGGTTGAGTTAGGTTACATTGACCTGAGATAAACATAGGGAGGGGCACAAAATAAAGCATTTCAGGGGCCCCCAAAATTCCTTAAACCAGTCCTGTTTATATGCATTTCCAGGACAATTTCTAGATCAGTGGTTCTTAATTCAGTTATCCCTTCACATTTGCTGGGGTTTGGTTCCAGGACCACCACCACCACCACCCGTGGATACCCACATCCGTGAATACTCAAGTCCCGTTATATGCAATGGCATAGCAAAATGGTGTCCCTTATATAAAATGGCAAAATCAAGGTTTGCTTTTTGGATTATTATTTTTTAAAGAATATTTTTAAGCCGTGAATACTTAAATACGTGAATACCAAATCCGTGAATATGGAGGGACAACTTTTTTTTCTTTACCAGGGATCTCCTTTAAATATCTTTTGTTACCGGGGCTCCCAAGATTTAACTCCAGATTTAAAACAACAATACATTACAGTTACGAATTTGGTATCCACGGATTTAAGTATTCACGGCTTGAAAATACTATTTAAAAAAATAATAATCCAAAAAGACCCGGATTTTGGTATCCACGGGGTGTGTGTGTGTGTGTCCTGGAACCAAACCCCAGCGAATATGAAGGGACAACTGTATACAATTACATTGTCCATTAAAACCTCTCAGAGGAAATGGAGGTGAAGGGAAGATGTGAAGTCGAAGGCTTTCATGGCCGGCATCCATAGATTTTCCTTGGGGTTTTTCCAGACTGTGAGGCCGTGTTCTGGGATAGTTTCTTTCTGATGTTTCGCCTGCACCTGTGGCTGGCACAGATCAGAAAGAAACTATTCCAGAACACGGCCTCACAGCCTGGAAAAAAAACAAGGAAAATCTGTGAAGGGAAGACTTTTCTCCTGCTTCTTCCTGCAAGTTTGTGGCTGGAGCAGATTGAATGCCATTGCACAGGCCTACACCAATAGTCGAGAGGCTGCACTATTAATGTTCCAATAAAGCAATCATATCAAATTGCCAATAAAATTATAAATGTATTATGTTCTATATATATATATACACACATGGTATATATCTCAAACAGGTAATTTACACCATGAATTCATTCAATGTATGGGAGGAGGTGGGCCAAGGAACTTTCAAGCCTTTGCGGACCTCCTATAAGGACATTGCAGACCCCTGTGGGGGTCCACAGCCCCCCGGTTAAGAGCCACTATTCTAGATGTTTAAATGTTTAAAACTTTTAACATTTAAATCTTTAAAACTAAAGAGAGATTTTATTTCTGCTGAATTGGGGAGTCTGTCTGCTGGTGCCCCAAGTCATGCTAACATTCTAGATTTCTCAGTGGTTTACTAGGTATTGTTATCCTTCTAATTCTGGCGCATGAACGTGGGAAGTTGTTGGATACTGTGGCTATCATTCTCATTTTTATTTTTCATTAATTATTTTAGTTGTCTCCCGCCTTTCTCCTGAATGGGACTTAATTTTTATAGGTGGCTGATAAACAAAACAAGAAATTGAACATCCTGTATTTCTAGGGCAGAGAATTAAGAGGTCCTTTGTGTGGCTGTCACAGACCTTAGATGGGTGCAAGGCTTTTCTGAGCCTTATAAACTGTGTTGCATCCTGGGGCTCAACTTTGAGAATTCCCTGTGGTAGAGGGCTTGGGTGAGAACCAGTGGCTCTCCAGATGATGTCAGATTGCAGCTCCTTGGTCCCTCAGTATTGGCTATACTATGATGGAATTTGCAGTCCACAGCATATGGAGGAAAAAATAACCCTCACTTGTAATACATGGGGTTAGATTGTGCAAGGGGAGTTCTAGATGAAAGCTCCACCTTAGTCAGTCCCGCTTTGTGTACAGACAGGGGTTTTAATCAAGGAAAGAACACACACACACATACCTTTTACCAAGTTTCAAGACAGCCATCTGTCAAATACATGAAAACAGTGGATCTTAATCTTTTCTTTACCAAGGACCCCCATTAAATATCTTTGGCTGCATTGGATGCCTAAGACTTAACTGAAGTTTTAAAACAACAACAGCAGCAACCACAACACAGTTACACCATCCCTCAGAGGCACTGGAGGGGGAGGAAAGACTTTGCTTCTGCTTCTTCCTGCAAGTTTGCAGCTGGAGTAGATTGAATGGCAATGTGCAGGTCCAGCCAGCCACCCAGCCTTTGCTTGGCTCCTGTCACATGACCACTCCAGTAAAGGGAGAGGTGGGCCAAGCAACCTTCAAGCCTTCACGGACCCCCTGTGAGGACACTGTGGCCCCCTCGGTGTCCCTGGACCAAAGGTTAAGAACCACTGCTTAAAACAAAAACAATGAAACCAGCAGCTGACAACAAAATGAACAAATAGTCCAAAATTGTTTCATGCCAGTCCAGAATCTGAGAATGGCTGTCACATCTACTTTCCCTATACTGGCTTCATATGGGAAAAGCCTTTTTGTCACACCCATCCCACAGACAGTTACATATGCAAAGCAGCCTGACAAGAAAGAATTAGCCTCTCTCTCCCTTGCCTATAAGTAAGGGCAACATACATAGAACTGAAAGTCCTCATGCAGCCTAGCCCTATTATTCATTTATTTAGGTCTCATATCCCTTTTGGTAACATGGTAACACCACGGTGGCAGCAGTTTTAAAAGCTGCTACTTCCTTAGCACGTGAAGATCATCACACACCTTACATTAAAGTAGATTTGTGCTCCTGGAAGCCTCACGGAAGTGGGAATCAGCTGTAATACAAGGCATATGCTCCCCACATGCCTTGTTCTTAATACAAAATGTGTGTCAGGGGTAGGTACTACTGTTGCATCAGTAACATAGCAGCAATGTGAAACAAAAAGATGGCTCACCACCCAGATTCAGAACAGGTTTGGTCTAGCCTCTTATGTCTGAAGCTGGCTTTATTTCCCCCATTCCTGAAAAAATTGCCCATCTCAGTTTAGATAGACCAACACTGCTAGTTTAGGATTTTGTTTTTACCTTATGCTGCTCTGATATCTGGTACTGTATGTTCGTTCAAGTTGCCTGCCAACTTATGGAGACCCCATGAATTAGTCAAGAAATATTCAGAAGTGGTTTTGCCACTTCCTTCCTCTGAAATATAGTGTATAGCACCTGGTATTCATTATTGCTTATTACTGCAGATTAAACTGCTGCTTATATGGTGACAGAGGCAAGTTCAAAAGTTGGCAGTTTTGTTCAAGAGATTTCACATGCACAAGCTCACTTGAAACACTTCAATATCTAGGTATTTTAAAAAAATTTTTTGCAAGGTTTCACTCTAATAAGTACTTAGATTATTCAAGGAGTTAACTTCCCTACCACATTGCATCTTCTGAATTTTTGCATACCATGCATCTCTTAGTGAGGCTGGAGCTGACAAGCTTTGTTCTGCACAAGTGTATTAAAGAAACACGGCTCCTGTTCTTCTTTACAATTCTGTGTTCCCTTTTATATTTTGTAACCCACAGGTTTTCATGGTAAGCTTATTGTTCCTTTTAATTAGAAATATAACCCAGCCCAATGATGCTTCCTTGAATTAAGTGTTATTAAACTAAATTTTGTTCCAGATAAAGATATTTTGGATTGCAGCATATTTTAAACATGCTTCATAAGAAATACTTAAACAGAAATCAGTTTAAACATGTTTGACTGCATAGGATTGGACTGCAAGGATACAATATCATGTATGCAAAGTTCTCTAGGAGTAATCCGCACTGAGGACACTGAGAAACATGCATAGGGGTGTGCAGTTATGCACCATAGTCCTTCTAAGCAGCTTCACTTGCAAGTAAGGCCTATTAGATTTAATAGGGCTTATTTCCATGTAAATACTTTTAGAAGGGCAACATTAGTATCTGATAATCAATGTTCTATAAAGAAAAGTAGGTGATTCTCCACCACCACCACCACCACCCCATTGATTTATTGTTTCTAGTTAAGATGCTGGAGGTGCCATTAGATCAGGTTACTGCAGTTTTCCTAGTTATCCTCAGTATAATCTGTTGCGCTCCTCCCTTAATGGGATTGAAGCTTTCTTTTAAAGCAGCTATGTAGGAATAGCAGCATAGCTGCTTTGTGATTCAGGTTATGACGTAATAAGAGAGTGTAGTTACCAAAAGGTGTTTAGTGTAGCACAGCAAGTATTTAGTGAAACATGTGCCCAGTCAGCTGAGTTGGATTTTGAAGCAGCTATGAAGTACCCCCTGGTCCCTTTAATCAATGAACTAACATTTCCTGTCCTTTTCTTTTGGTTTTGTTTGCCTTTTGGAATACTACTGATCCTATTGATTTTCTGGTTTCAGCGTCTTCTACATGAAGGTAAGCCTTGCTGCAAGATAGCTATGATGTGCTTGTGTATTAAGGTATTAGCTTTCTTTTTAGAGCAATTGTGGTGTAAAACTATTTTTAGCTCCATGTGGATAATCTTGGAGTGAAGCTCAGAACTCTTCTTGTGTGCTGTTAGAAATTTAAACCAGTTTCAAAAGTGAATGTGTTATAATGCATTTTATTGTAATAAGTGCTATGTCTTACTTATTATATCTTTCTTGCACACACTGCACAAAAACCTACCTTAATACTAGGAAATTTCTTAAAACAGGGTTAATCAAACATTTTACTGTCCCCCTCCTGATCAATTGCATAAACCCAAGATTAGTGAATGTATTATGCCCCCTGAAAAATCCCATAAATCCCACTTCTCTCACCCTGGTAGTTTAAAAATACAATAAATACAGTAATAATACATTTTATATCTAATAATTGCTTCTCTTTCATAAAACCACAAATAATTTGCTGAAGGCAGCCTAACAATAAAGCCAGCCCTGTGTGAAATGGATTGTGTACAGTTTAATATGACTTGCAATTAATTTGAAACCTGTATCTAGAAATCTAACTGTTATTAGAAAATGAATGTACCAGCTGACTAGACAGGGCCAGTTCATGCAACTGAGGAGAAAAAAATGCTTTGCTTAAATTTCCACAGCAGATTCCTTCAATCTGTTTCATTATACCTTCATTTCATACCTAATAGCAGGTTTGTTCATGTCTTCAGAGAACATAATGCTGCTGTAAACCTATCTTAAGTCCTGGACTGTGTAGAGCATAGGAATCGTGGCATGGTTATACTGGAAGTTGTCTTCTGTTCTGGAATGAAGACAATGTCATCTAGCTTGAAACTGTTTCAAGGTTGGAAGTGTCAAAAGCATAAGGATCAGTACTGAGGAAGTATAGGGTTTGGTAGAATCATCTCCTTCTGGCTGTTTCTGTCCTCTGACAGGAGAAAACCCAAACAATTTGCAATATTTGGAAGGAAGGAGGCTAAAAACTCCCAACACGATCTGTAGGGTCATATTTT
Source organism: Gambelia wislizenii (assembly GCA_030847615.1). Taxonomy (NCBI): domain Eukaryota; kingdom Metazoa; phylum Chordata; class Lepidosauria; order Squamata; family Crotaphytidae; genus Gambelia; species Gambelia wislizenii. The sequence continues at coordinate 42,839,669 of JAUMIR010000004.1, forward strand.
CCACAGCCGTAGCCTATACTAACAGTAGGAATGTATTTTTACAGTTTGCAGAATAAACAAAGAGGAGGGAATGGGGGACTGTAGTTTTAGTGTGAGCCACCAAAGCCGTCCTAGGTTGTTTCCTTTTCTGTCAACTAAGGCATTTACCATTCTTTTGTCCTGTTCATGCAGATTTCCTGAAACAAAGACTGTGTGGAAGTCGTGGCAAGATGGTCTGGGAGAATGACTACTAAAAATGATGCATTTCTAGTCAAATCATATAAGAGGTCATCAACTTGAATGCCCTCTAATTATTAACTACCTAAGAAAAATACATACTCTCTTTGCTCTAAAATATACCAGGTTTCAGGGTCTAGAGAAGATACACTAGAAAAAAGCTCTTTTAGGGTGGACCTGCTGCTTTTTGAGTGAGATTTACTTTTGCAATATATGAAGAGTGGAATGGACATCCATGTGCCACAACTCCAAAACAAGTTTTTTCTGCATGCTAACATACAGCCCATTTCTTTAGTTATTGTTTCTAGTTACGATGCTGGAGATGCCTTTAGATCAGATTACTGCAGTTTTCCTAACTGAGGCAGCAATCCAAACACCACTTTTGTCTAGAAGTAAGCCCTACTGAAGTCAGTAAAACTAAAGAACGGAAAGTGAGCAGCATTTCTATTTCAAAAAAACATGTTGAGCGCTTATTAATATTGTTTTTGCAACTAATTATACATAAAAGAATGCTCACTAAGAATATGAGTTATTTAGTTGAAGTGATTATATGGATTCTTTCATTCTTGTAATCTTGAGAGCTATTGACAATATTGCTAGCAAGTTATAAAAGCCTGATAAATGCACTTTTCTCCAGTTATAAGTATATTTATTTAGGTGGTACAGGAATACAGGCTACTCTAAATGAATTCAAGTCTCCAAGGCCAGATGAATGACATCAACAATATTAAAAGAACTGGCAGAAGTAATCTCAGAACCACTGGCAATAATATTTGAGAATTCCTAGAGAACAGATGTCCCAGCAGATTGGAGAAGGGCAAAAGTTCTCTGCATCTTCAAGAACAGAAAAAGAGAGGACCCAAACAATAATGACTCAGTCAGTCTGACAGCAATACCAGGAAAGATTCTAGAGCAGATCATTAAATAGTCAGGACTCTTTCAGACAGTGCTTACTGCGCTAGAAGCTTGCGAGAGAAGTACGGTGCTGTCACGTGGCAGGGGGTCCATTTCGGATGACGCCATCCCTCTCTTGGCATCGTCCGTGTCACTTCTGTGTACGATTGGAGGCAGCCGCGCCATATTTTACTCACGGACAACTTCTGTGAGTAAAATATGGCGTGGCTGCCTCCAATCTTACATGGAAGTGACACAGACGATGCCGAGAGAGGGACGGCGTCGTCCAAAATGGACCCCCTGCTGCGTGACAGTGCTGTACCCCTCTCGCAAGCTTCTAGCACGGTAAGCACTGTCTGAAAAAGTCCTATGTCTGTAAGCACTTAGAAAGAATTGCAGTGATCACTAAAAATCAACATGGGCTTCTCAAAAACAAGTCATGCCAGACTAATCTTATCTCTCTTCTTTTTTGGATAGAGTTACAAGCTTGATAGATGAAGGGAATGCTGTGAATATAGCATATCTTTGATTTCAGTAAGGCCTTTGACAAGGTCCACAATGATAGATATTCTTGTAAAAAAGTTAGTAAGATGTGGGCTAGACAATACTACTCTTTAGGTGGATTTGCAGTTGGTTGACTGACTGAACCCAAAGGGTGATCACCAATGGCTCCTCATCATCCTGGAGAGAAGTGACTACTGGTGCCACAGGGCTCTGTCCTGGGCCCAGTGCTATTCAATACCTTTATTAATGAGGTGGATGATGCAATAGAGGACATGCTGATACCCCCAGAGGACAGGATCAGAATTCAAAATGACCTTAACAGATTAGAGAGCTGAGCCAAAACTAACAAAATGGATGTCATCAGGAAGAACTGTAAGGTACTACATTTAGGCAGGGGAAAAAATGAAATGCAGAGATATAGGGTGGGTGACACCTGTCTTGACAACAGTACATGTGAAAGGGATCTAAGAGTCTTAGCAGACTACTAGCCGAACATGAGCCAATAGTGTGATGTGGCAGCTAAAAAGCCAAATGTGATTAGGCTGCATCAATATGAGTATAGTGTCTAGATCCAGGAAAATAATGGTACCACTCTATTCTGCTTTGGTCAGACCTCATCTGGAATACTGTGTCCAGTTCTGGACACCACAATTTCAAGAAGGATATTTGATGAGCTGGAACATTAAAGACCTGGAACAGAGGAGGGTGAACAAAATGCTAAAAGGTCTGGAAACCATACTCTTTGAAGAGTGGCTTAAGGAACTGGGTATGTTTAGCCTGTTAAGAGGAGACATGATAGCAATGTTTAAATATTTGAAAGGATGTCATATAGAAGATGGAGCAAGCTTGTAATGTTGGTGCATTTCTGAAATCAAATCTTCACATTTACTTTTCATAAAAGAGCCAGATTCAGCAGTTGTAGCTTCTGAACTCCCGCTAAAAATATCTATCTCCTTTCTAGCATTTCACTTTTCCATGTTGCTTTGTCATAAAATGATCCACTCCTATAACTTGTTTTCAGATCAAGAACTTATCGTTAAAAAGATAAAGATGCCACCCTCTGATAACACTGATGGAAACACTGACCTCCAAACTGAAAATGAATCCAGAGGAAATAACAGCCAAAGCAATACTCTGAAAAGATCATCAAAAAGTGCCATGAGGATGACTCAGCCTGTGAAAACAATAGGCCCCAAGCCTGCCTATCTGAGTTCCAAAGAGGCAGGCCAGGGAAAAGGCCTATCTGCCATGATTTCAGACAAACTGGACCAGTCCATAAAACAGTATTGCTCTGAGAAAAATTCTTTGTATAACACATTGATGGTAAGTGAAACAGACTATGCTACTGGGTGGATGAGTGCTAGAGTGCCTTACCCCAATCCTGCTCTCCATCTTACCTAGATAAATAAGGCTTTGAGAAGTAAAACTTGTACCCAGTTAGTCTTTTCCAGGTAAAAAAATTATAGATGTGTGACCAGTGTCCAAACCCCAGCAAATATGAAGGGACAACTGTAATACCTGCTTTAACCTGCTGCTACCAGGAGAAAACGGATTTAGCCCCACACGACCACAGGAGCCCATTCCAGCATGCCGGCTTGTCATTTCAGCAGTCAGCTGCCTCACTCTTCTGCAGTAGGAAGCAGCCCCATAGCATGTGACCAAGGCTGGTCACATGTAGGGGGCCTTGGTCAGATGTTGTGGACCAGCTTCCTGCCTTCAGAGTGTGTGAGGGAGGCAGCAGCAGCTGCAGTGATGGGCCAGTGTGCCTGTCTGAACTCCAGCCCATTCCATCCAGGTAACAGGAAAGGAATGGGCCTGGTCTGTGGCCAGGATATGCCTTCAGGGAGCCAGCGTACCCTGGCCCATATCCTGCTCCCTAGTAACAATGCAAACAGCCATATTCACAGAATCATAGATTCGGAAGAGACCTAAGGTTCATCTATTCTAACTCCCTTCCAGGATAAGAATCCACACCTAAAGCATTCCTGCCATGAGGTCATCCAATATCTGTTTTAAAAGCTTCCAATGAAAGAGATTCTACCACCTTCCAAGGCAATGTAGTCCACTTACTTTCAGGGAGGACTTCCTAATATTTTATCAGAATTCCCTTCTTGTAATTTGAATCCATTGGTTGGAGGCCTATCGTCTGGAGCAGCAGAAAACAAGTATGAGCCATCTGACAGCCTTCAAATATTTAAAGATGGCTATCTTTTGTTGTTCACATGTCTCTCCTATTCATTTATAAACTGTGTCAGTATCGGAAGAAGTGGATATAGCTTAAGTTAGATGTGAACAACTTTTTGGCCCCCAAGGGTGGTGTAGTAGTAGGTCTGGGGTCATGTGCTGGTGGACAGGGCATGGACCACCCTCACCCCTCCAAATATTCTTACACTCAGAAAGACAGACAGACAGACAGAGAGGCAGACACAGGGAGGCATACATTTCCATGATGAGGATTGTTGAGCAGGAAGGGTTAACCCACCCATCCCCATAAGCCATTCTCTCTGTGTCAACACATCTGCCATTTTCTTTTTTACTGCATCAATTGCCTCAAAATGTGTTCCTTTAAGCACTGATTTCATTTTAGGGAAAAGGAAAAAGTCGCATGGTGCCAAATCTGGCAAATACTGAGGATGATCAAGTGTAGTAATGCATTTATTGGCCAAAAACCGCTTCACAGAAAGTGTTGTGTGAGCAGGCATATTGTCTTGATGAAGAATGAAACCATTTCCCCACAGTTCTGGCCTTTTTTTCCTGACTCTTTCTCTCAGCTTTGTCCAAACTTCCTTACAATAATGCTAGTTCACTGTTCTGCCTTCTGGCATGTCCTCCCAGTCACTCAATTAACTAAGCAACAGGCTATGGGAAGCAAAACTTTCAGGACAATTCAACAGCAGATGGGAGCAGAACACAATGGTGGCAGCCTGGATGCCCACATAGGCTGTACTGGAAGTTCCTGAATGCTACATGGTGTTTAATTTTTAATATCAAAGATGCATATAGATTAAGGGAGCTGAACCCCGCCCCCTTCTGCATGCTCTGTTGCTTCAGCATTTTGGGGCCCAGCCAGGATAATGCTGGAGCTGGCCTAGGAGAAATGTGCCTGATATATTGGAGTATGACAGAAGAAATTATGGTGAAATGAAGCAGGGGAGAGTTCAGCTCCCATCACCTGTAGACACACTGTGCTGTAGAGAATGGGGGAGGCACTGTTTTATGCACGAGTGGAGCAGATGAAACAACAAATTTGGGTATCGGCATCATATCCAGAGTCACAGGCCCATGTGTGATCAGTTATCTCAGTTAATGTTCTAGTTGCAGAATTTTGCAGCCAATGTCTGAATGGATTTTAGTCCCTTATAATAGCCCAAGGCAAGTACTGTTTGAAATTATTACATTATCTGTGGAGACCTCTGGAGGGCTCCAGCAGACTTCAGTGGAGGACATAACCCCAGAGGACAGGATCAGAATTCAAAATGACCATGACAGATTGGAGAGCTGGGCCAGAACTCACAAAACGAATTCCAACAGGGAGAACTGTAAGGTATTCCACCTAGGCAAGAAAACAAAATGCAAAAATTCAGGATGTGTCAAGTCAGGACACCTGATTTGAAAGCAGTACATGTGAAAATGAGGGTCTTAGGAGACCACAGGCTAAAAATAAGTCAACAGTGTGATGCAGTGGCCAAAAAAGCCAATACAATTCTAGGCTGCATCAAGAGGAATACAGTGTCCAGATGAAGGGAAGTAGTAGTGACACACTGTTCTGCTTTGGTCAGACTTCACCTGGAATTCTGTGTCTAGTTCAAGGCACCACAATTCAAGAAGGATATCAACAAGCTGGAACATGTCCAGAGAAGGGCAACCAAGATTATTAAATGTTTGGAAACCATGCCTTATGAGTAACAATTTAAGGAGCTAGTTATGTTTAGCTTGAAGAAGAGAAGACTGAAAGGCAAAATGATAGCTATTTTTAAATATTCTAGGGATGTTATGTGGAAGATGAAACAAGCTTGTTTTCTGCTGCTCCAGAGCCTAGAACACAAGCCAATGGATTCAAATTATAAGAAGAGATTCCACTTAAACATTAGGAAGAACTTATTTACTGTTAGAACTGTTCAACAACAGAATAGAGTGCTTTAGAGGGTGGTGGACTCTTCTTTGGAGGTCTTTAAACAGAGGTTGGATGGGCATCTTTCAGAATTGCTGTAATTTGTATTCCTGCATGGGATGGGTTGGACGAGATGACCCTTGCAAGCTTTCCAACTGTAAGATTTTATGATTTTGTTTCTGGCTATTCGGTGACATCTGTGACTAAAGCATCTTCTCTTGAGGGATCATCTGGAGTGGCGAAAATGGAGCCAATGCACCATGTGTAGCCTCCTAAGCTGTTCAGCCCCACAACACACCCATTTTTGCCAAATCTTTTTTAAAACTTATTTTTAATAATAATAATATAATAAAATTTTATTTCTATCCCGCCCCTCTGCAACGCAATTGGGGCGGCTTACAATATACAATTTTTAATTTAAAAAAAAGCCCACCACGCACCCCAAAGTTTACTTCCTAATTGGGGAAAAAACACACTTTTCTTGGACCTAATACAGCCCAGCCTACCTCCACCGTGGTGGAATTGCCATAGGACAATTTCAATTAAAAATGGGGAGGGATCCTCACAGTCTCAAAAATGGCCTTGGGGACCAAATTCAGCTCAGAGCCATACTTTAATCACACCTGTTCTAGTACCACCTGGTTTTTGTCTCTTTCTTTATCATAAATATGTTTGTTATAGGACTGTAACAGCAGAGGGGGTTGTTAAAAGCTCTTAAGAGTTTCCTCCCTTTGGTCTGTTGAATCATGTATACCTGTGAGCACTCCACACAGGTACGGTATTTGGAATTTAAAAAACAAATCCTATTAAATGGGCATCTGTACGGCTCTTTGGCAGGGCTCTCAATGCATCAGGGTTTCTCCTGATCCAAGGGAAATAAAGGAGCAGATGTGTTAGGTTGTACTTAAGAAGCAATGACCACTCATTTATTATGCTCAGTAAATTGCTCAGTAAAGTGGGAGGCAGTAGGAAAAGATTAAGACTTTTCCACAATACAGACCAATCCACAATACAGGTGGATTGACTCAAGTAGGAAGCCACAGACCTGAATTTGCAAGACCTGTGCAGGGCAGTTAATAACAGAGTGTCTTGGAAAACTCTCATACATAGGGTTGCTATAACTCAAAGCTGATTTGATGCCAATTAACAACAACAAAATAGCAGTCTCAAGAATAATCACATGGAAAATGTGTCTTCAGTTTTGTTTGCACTGGCTGTAATTGTTTTGTGAATGACAATCTTTGTATAACTTTTCTGATTATTGGTGAAAAAAATGGGAGACACATATAATTCCAAAGAGTACTTCTTACCGAAATGTTGTTCTTTCTTAGCTGCTGTGTGTTCTGCTGATCTCTCTCCTCTTCAGCCTTCTCTGCCAGTTGCTTGAGATCTCCAAAGTTCTGCGAATCCAGCTTCTGCCTTGGTCTCTGTTTATGCGTGTATATCAGTTCTTTGCCTGGCTGGGTGAAAAGCCTGTGAACATCATGATTTCCCTGAAGCAAGGAATCTCTGCTCTGTCACCTTCCATCATGAGAAAGAAAGAGAAAAAGGACTTCTGGGACCAATGATATGGGTGGGGGGAAATTAAAATGCAGCTACTCCACCAAACAAAGGAAGAACGGTGCATTCTTGTAATAATCACTTGTCAGTTGATTTCTAGACTGTTTTTTACTGTTATCTCAAATGGGCAGGTATGGACAGGGGAAAGTTGCATCTCTTAGATCAGATTTTCCCATATCTCAAACAAGCGGTAGAACTGAAATCTTAAATTCTAATATGATCATTTATTTCACGCACATTATATCAATATACATTGTTCTGTTACATGGGTGGGTAAACTGCAACTCTTCAGATGTTGTTGAATTAAAGTTCCCAGCATTCCTTTTCATTGGCAATGTTGGCTCAGGTTGCTGGGACTTTTTAGTCCCACATCTTTGCCTGCCTCTGTTCCGTTAGAAGGAAGAGGCTTGATATTCGTATCAGCCTAACAATGATCTTTGCTACTTTGAATAAAGAACATTCTTATTATCCCCTCTCCCGCCATTACAACTTATTAAGATAATAAGTTACTACTACTGTTTTAACATTAACTTTTTTCAAAGAGTATTATGAAGAAATTATATCAAATTGAATCCTGCCCTTTAGTATTTATGAGCAGCTTCTTCCCCCTCTGACTGCCAATCAAGAATACACAATTTTTGTCGTTTGTGGAAATTTTTAACAAAGACAATAAAAAAAAGAATACACAACTGATGTGAAGCTCAGCTGGAGAACTTGTTGCCCTCCAGATGATGCTATGCTACAACTTGCATCAGCCTATTGACATGAGCAATGCCATGGTAAGAGCTGTAGTTCCAAAAACTACAAGTTTCCAAGCGCTTTTAAAAACCATCTGCTGTCCTACCCAACATTGTTGATAAGAGCACTTTGTAGGAATACTCGAATCATCTAAAAGACATTCTAGTATGATTTTAAAAGCTAGCCATTTGAAATCACTTTCTTAGTATGCAGAAGGGGTGGGCACCCTGGTGTCCTTCAGATATTTTGGACTACAATCTCTGACAATTGCCATGCTGGCTAGGGCTTATGTTATATACAGAACAGGCTATATGGAGTTATATCAAAAAATATTCGGAGGACATCAAGGAGACCTACCCTGGCCACCCTGAATCCGGAGGACATATAACATCTGTACTTGTTTCTTCATGGTTCAGAAGTTTGAGTGAACCATAGACCTAAGTACACTTGCTCTTTCTCAGCAACAACAACCTTTGTTTCCCTTTCTTAGAGGCTATAATAAAGGCAGTGTTATGTCTGTATGGATACTAATGTGGTAAGTTTTAAACCACAAACTATAACTAATGTCTACAGTGAGTCTGCCAGTTAGGGTTAATGTTAACCTTGTATGCAGATATAATGCATTATGACTGCACCTGAGAAAGAAAGTGTCTGTGTACATGTCACCCTTCTCTTCCAACCAATAGCAAAATTAGCGATGATGCATCAACACAAAGTTTAGGTGCTCTCTTGAATGTTGAATTGTTATCCTCTCATAGAGGTAGCTATTATTTACTATGTGCTACACTTTCCCAAGTGCTCTAGTTGGTAAAAAGTCAGAGGGAAAAAGTAGTCCAATATATTACCGTATGCTTAATATGAAAGATTTCCACTTCACATACTACCTCATTAAATCTGTTAGCTAAGTACATAGAAAGCTGGATATATTTATAGCCTATTCAAATGAAACACTTTAAGCTGTCCTGAAAAGCCTTTTGACTCTCCAGCCATCTATCTAGAATTATGAAATTGTTAACAAAGATGTGATGAACTGTAACAGCTATAACTGTCTATAGAAGACCTAGTTATTTCTTGAGAGTTGCACTAGATATTAAATAAACAGCATTTTCCTGCATTTCTTTTCATTCACCTATATTCCTTGATGTCTGCTGCTTTCTCTTAAATCTTACTGCTCTTTGTCCTACTTCCTACCCATGGCCTAAATGGTGGGTTATGTGTGGAGGAACAGGTTGTATTTTCATGAGTGATAACAGGACTTAACTTCACAGTAGACATGTATAGGACTGTGATGTGCTTTTCTGATTAGCAACTGCCATTGGTTTAAAAATTGTTGATAAGAATAGGGACAGCTTTAATTTTTTGCTTTCTTGAGCATTCTGGTTTTTTTAAAGCATCAAGTTCTTGCCATCATTAATATAAAGAAATGGATAAAACCAAGCAAATTCTTCAAAAATGAAGTTTTTTCCCATATGCACTAGCCAAATTAAATAGGTATAACTATTTCCAGCTGTACCTGCACGCCATGCAGCTATTAAGGATAAAAATAGTGGCAACCAATATTAAGCAGTAACATGACTGAATACACAGAGATTCAAACCCAAGCTTCCAGTTCTTAAAGGTTGTCTTCCCCTACCCCTAATAGCCTTTTAGGCATTGCTTGTTCATTAGAGCCAAGGAACTCTTAGAATATGCAATTATTTCCCTGACCTGTGGTATACAGTAGCACCCCTGCATCTGCTGATTCGCCATCTGCTGATTCAATTATCCATAGATGGTGACAAGGGGAGGTGGTGGTGGATGGGGAGGGAGGGGATGTCTCTGGTGGCAGTGGTGGGGCATGCAGCGGCGGTACAGGAGTAGGCCATGGCAGTAGCGGGGCATGCAGTGGTGGAGGAGGAGGTTGTGGCGGGGTGTTCAGTGGTGGCAGTGGAGGCCGCAGCGGTGTGGTGGTGGTGGAAGAGAAGGCCGTGGCGATAATGGGGCATGCAGCGGTGGCAGAAATTGTGGCGGAGTGTACAGTAGCAGATGCCGCTCCAGCGTGGTGGTGGCGGCAGAGGAGGAGGCCTGGGAGGCTGTGGCCTAGGCAGGCTGGGTTGCAGTGGTGGGGGCCTTGGCCACGAGCTTCCCGCCCTCCCTCCTTCCCTCCCTCCCTTCCCCTCCTCCTCCAGGGCATACGTTATTATCCACGGATTTCACCATCTGCGGTGGGGCCTGGAACCAATCCCCTGCGGATGTGGGGGTGCTACTGTACATTTAAGCTGACTCTCCATTGTGGCTTTGAATAACTGCCAAGCATTTTGGAGATTTGAGTCTCTTGGCTTTTCCTATCAACTTCTCATTAATCAGCTGATTGGATAGCACCCTCCTGGGTGCAGCAGGCTAGATTAGGGGACATAGGGCAGGCTGCATGGATGACATAGTTGTGTTCTCCTACACTTTGCCACTACTCCCGCCAGAATCTGTTCCCTGGGAGAGTTGCCTCATTCAGCCTAAGGACAGGGGGCTTGATTATGGGGGAGGAGGGGGGTAAAAATCCTGATGAAATTCAGACTACCTTGGCCTAGATTTAAGCACCACACCTGTCAAAGCCCGAATCAGTATTTGTTTTTAAAGTGAATTTTAAAACACTTGGCTTCTATTCAAAGCTGTTACACTTAGGGCTTGACTCTGAGCTCCATGAAAGCAAAGCCCCAGCACTAGTTGCTCTCTTTGAAGTCAGAATGGGCAGCTACCTGGGGTGGTCTTTCTGACTTCAGAGAGAGGGTGTAGTGCTGGGATTTTGTTTTTCTGGCCGACAATCGCCCACTCTGAGCTCTGTGAAAGCAGAGCCCCAGTGCTAGTCACTCTCTCTGAAGTCAGAACGGGCAGCTACCCTCATGATGGCAGGGCTGGCTGGATGTTCTGACCTCAGAGCAACTAGCCCTGGGGGTCTGCCTTTGGAATGAGGGGAGAAAATGGTGGCGCCTCAGGCAGCACTTATCCTTCCTCTCCTCCCCACCCCGAATCCAGTGCAGATGGATTGTTCACACCACAGTTTTCTCTGGAATGTCATGCAAACAGTGAGTTTTCTAAAACTTGGATTAAGGGGGTATTCCCCAAGTCTGGTGCGGATAGGGCTGTACATTGTGTGGCATTATCACATCAGATTTGGGGGAAAGGCTGCATGTCATTTGGCATTATTAGGACAGATTCAGGGGGGATTTGGGGTTTTTCACTGGTGTAGACAAGCCCACGGACAATGGCCCTGTTTTTCTCCACACGGTGTTTTGATTATGAAGCCAAAAGTGTTGGGCTCCCCTTGGGATGTATCCACTGCACAATTATGGGAGTTTCAAAACACTTAAATTACCATGGTTCTGTCCTATTGAATTTCAGGATTTTTAGGTTATTTAGGTAGCTTGAGAGCCAGTGTTGGACTACAATGTGAGACCTGGTTTCAAATTCCCGCTCAGCCATGGAAACTTACCTTGGGCAAGTCACACTCTCTTAGGCTCAAAGCAAGGTGAAGGCAAACCCCCTTTGAACAAATCTTGCCAAGAAAACTCTGTGATAAGTTTCCCTTAGCATTGCCATAAGTCAGAAACTACTTGAAGGCACACCTCTACCACTACCACAAAGATTACTTAGGTACTTAGAACTATCTGCTAAAGAATTCTGTTGCACTGCCTTGAATGGCAGCACATAGAGCCTCTAGCAGAGGCCTTAAATAACTTCCTCAAACTACAAGGAAACTACATATAAATCCTAGGATTCTATAAGATGGGGCCACAACAGTTAAGATGGTAAGTGATACACTTGTTCAATGTAGATAGGCCTCTGGAGTTGAAATCTCTTTGGAAAGTGATTTGGAGCTTAATACCTTAACCACCTTTCTTTAAGATCCAAACCAAACAGCAAACTTCAGATATGCTCAGTCCTCCACTTTCCTTTGCATTTGTTTTAATTTGTATTTAACTCATGATTTTTGGCTTTGCCATAAGAAAAACGTATCTTTTCACCATTGCTCATATGGTACACCAATTGTCAAAACAGATATTGTCTGCAATAAAAACATCATTCTAAGGAAGATATTCATTTTGTCACTAAATTCTCCATAACAGTAACAAATTCCATTTCCCCCAGCTTAACATGCCCTTCTTTAAATATGTAACTTTCTTCTCAATTTTAAAACCATTTTTGTCCATCAACTTCACTTATCTTCTATAACTATACCAATCTTTTGTTTAATACCATCGGCAGGGTCTTCCAAAATCATTCTGATTCCCAGACAAAATCCCCTCCCTCTCAATTCCAGCAATGGCATTTCTTCATCTGTGACCTCAGATTTACTCTCCAAAATCTCCATTCCATTGCTAATTACCTTAGTTTTACATCTCCAACCATCTGACCTGCTGCTTCTCCAATTTGTTTAACCTCCTTCTTCAAATCTTCCTTCAGCTTCTCCTTCACCCTTACTAAATCTTCTCTCATAAATCTAATCTCTTAAAACAACCTCTGTAGAATTCCTGATTCAGTCACTTGTGTTATTTTTTTGGTGGATGTATATTCAGTAAATCCAATGTAAGAATCCAGCACTTACAGGGTTAAAAATAAAAAGCAAAACTCTCTTTGTAAAAGTTAACAATTTAGTCCCAACACAGTCTCCATAACTCAAATAGCACCATGTGGAGGTTCTCAGTCTTATCATCTTTTAAAGTAAACAACACATTCCCACAAAGGTCTGCTCTCTTTGTCTAATCAACTTCAATAGTCAGATTCATGAAAAAGGAAAAAAAGTATTCTATCTTTTAAAATTACTGTCCCCTTTATCTGTTTCTGAACTTTGTTGAGCCACACTAAGCTTTCTGCTTAACAACTAAAATCTTGCAAATAGTCTTTATTTTCTCACTTTTTGTTTACAGAAAGAGGGTTTGATCTCACCCCTGTTGGAAGATTTCTCTTCAATTGTAAATTAAGTACAGTCAGCCCTCCATGTCTACGGACTCTATCAATGGTTTCAACCGTGCACAGATTGAAAATATTTTTTAAAATTCCCCAAAAGCAAACTGTGCTGTTTGCCATTTTATATAAGGGACACCACTTACTGTGCAATGAGACTTGAGCATCCACAGATTTTAATATCCATAGAGGGATATTAAAATCTGTGGCAATTTTGTGCCGGCAATTTTGCCACCTAAGCTTTCCCTGTTGTGGAATGTCTTGAAGAGACATCAAATTGTCATCATTCCTCACCCGGGGCTTTATCTCCCTTTTGCAGCTTTATCTCTGATCAAAAACTTTGTGCATCAATATTTTTCTATCACAAATTATTTGAGTTTCAAGGAAGCCATCCCACAATATTAAAGGATCTTGAGCAAACACGAAAACTAAATTATTTTATTAAGGCATATCCTTCCATGGAGTACAGCCCACTCCATCACTTGCATTTAATGATGTAAGCTGTAAATCTAGGGAAGTTTATGCCACAATAAAATATATTATGCTTTTAAAGTGCCACAAGAATTTTTATGGATTTTGCTGCAATGGATCAGAAGCCCTTTCACGGCACAAAACTATAGAACTATGATTTTCCTTTAACTGCCATGGCTACATCCATGTAATCATGGGCTTTGTAGTTTGGTGAAACACTAGAGCTCTCTGGCTCCTCCCTAAACTGCTAATCTCAAGGTTCCATATGATGTTGCCATGGCCGTTAAAGGGGTATCATAGCACTATAATTGTGTAGTGTGAAAGGGACTCAACAAGGTTATGCACCCCAGGAAATTCTTAAATAAAAAACTGAATTGCTGTCTGTCACACTGAGCTACTTGCTGCACTCCTTTTTTAGAAACAGACATGGGGCTCCAAAAAGATACGGTATTCTTCCACACTTGAGAAGCCCTAGGCAACAGGCCAAACCCACCTCTGAATAAACTTTTATTTGCTACTCTCCAATGTTTCCAATGGTCTCTTTAAATCCCAGTTCTATAGCAACCAGACAAACCTGTGAACGGAGCCAGGAAAGAGGCAAGATTTTCTCTCTCTCACTTGAAACTCCAGGCTTCTACCTGTAGCTGCCAATACTGTACTTCACCTCTGCTGAGTTTGCATTCCTGAAGAGGGGAGGGAGAAGAATTGGAAAATTTACTTTTTGGAGTCACTGACAGTGGGATTCTGGCAGCTGTAGTCCAAAAAGTAATTTGATCTAAGTGGGCACTTAATACATAAAAACTCTTCAGCATTTTTTTTTAAGTTCAAACTCAGCTCCAACCTGGGTATGTCTCCCCACCCCACACCCATTTTTATCAGGGAGCAGGTGTCTCAAGTCCAATTGGGGGGGAGAATTGAAAGAAAAAAGTTGACCCCCTTCTCTGTCAAAATTGCTTCCCTCTTGCAGCTGATTGATTTTGAAACACAGAAAACATCAATGTTGCTGATGCATACAACCATCTCTCTCTCTCTCTCTCTCTCTGGCTTTTCTTCGCAAACGAAGATTCAGGAAGGGGACCTGGATTTGTCCTTCGAGCCTGTGCAATGGATTTTTCTGGTGGAGCGCAGCGTGCACAGAACTGGCCTCACCCTTTAAACCAGAGATTCATCTGCCGTGGCCTTGCAAGCATGGACGTGGCAGTGAGGTCCTCGGGCCGTAGGTTTGATTAGAGTTTCCTTCTCTTAGATGGTTGACCTTACAGGGTTGGATGAGCACCATCTGCCCGGGTTTGGGATTGGAGTTTTCCTTCTCCTAGGACGGTTGCCACAAGGCTAGAGAGCCCATCCTGCCCTTTGACGCTCTTTGTCAGACCCTTCGGTTTTGACCTGTCTGGCATGGGAGACCCTACCAGTGGCTATTATGCCACCGCCAGCATAGCTCAAAACCATATACAGATTTGGCATTCACGGTTTTAAGTATTCACAGCTTTAAAATTTATTTATTTATTTATTTATACCCCCGCTATTCAGCCACAAGGCTATCAGAGTGGCTTACAAATTGTTTTTTAAGCAATAGCCATTTACACATCTACACTGCATTAAGCAGTTTCCAATGTGTGTTAGCCAATTGCCCCCACAAACTGGGTACTTAAGAAAATAATAATCCCAAAAGTAAACCTTGATTTTGCCATTTTATATAAGGGACACCATTTTGCTATGCCATTACATATAATGGGACTTGAGTATTTACGGATTTTGGTATCCATGGGTGGTCCTGGAACCAAACCCTAGTGAATATGAAAGGACAACTGTACAGTAATTCAAAAAGTGGGATGACAAAGGATTAATCTGAGCTGTCCCTGTCAAACTGGAGAGTACTGTACATTCTATCAAGGAAAGGAGAAAATACATTAGACCAGCTTAAGCCAAAGGCTTGATATAAACTAGGGCTACTGCCACATTGCAGAAATAATGGCTCCATCCTATGGAATCCTGGGACTCTTTGTTTGTTGTAGCACTAGAACTCTCTCTGACAGAGAAGGCTAAATCCTTCACAAAACTGCAAAGCCCAGGATGCCATTGCATTTAGCCATGGCAGTTAACGCAGTGTCAAACTGCATTATTTCTGCAGTGTGGCAGGCAGGAACCTTTGGGTAGCTGGAGGAACTCGACGACACAGCAGTGATCCTTGCTCTTTTTGTGGGGGAGGCTCAGCCCACCCCAGCTTAGCTTTGGGGAGGGTGGGGTGTCTCAAAGCTCCCCAGTTGCAGAGCCCATGAGCCCACTTCGACCTGGCCCTGGCCCAGGCTCTCCGGTCTCCCCTCCAGACCCCGCCTTTCTGGGCGCTTCTTTTCCCTCTCCCCTCCCCACGGCTCCGCCTTCCCTTCGGCGTCCCCGGCTCCAGTCCAAAGCTTTCCCAAGGCGGTGGAAGCGAAAGAAGAGGCGCCTCTCCTTCCAACCCTCTCGGAGCGGAGCCGGTAAGTAAGCAGCCGGGAAGCCGAGGCTCTTGGTTCTTTGTTTGTTAAAGAGGGCGGCCCCAGCAGGGGATAAAACCGGGGATGGGAAGGATGGACTGTCTCCTCCGGCACCATCCATCATTCAGTCCCCTGCTCTCCAGTCCTTGCCTTTTGCAAGGCAGGGAACCCGGGCGCGTGTTTTGCAGGAATCGTGTTGGGCAGGCAGCCCCCAAACGTTGCGGCTCTTCTTGATGCTGCTGGAGAATCCTGAAGAATCTCCCCCCCCCAGCTCCATCTTCATCAGACTGGGTCTGCCCATAGGGGCGGGGGGGAAGAGAGAGAAATATCTCTTCTGGTCACTGCAGAAGCCTTGCATCTTTGCTTCTGCAAGGCAAGGGCTGCTTCCCTATCGTGGGACTGCAATAGGAACGAACACCTTCTAGAGGCAATGGTTTTAAAGCGGGGTACCTCGTCAGTTGGAGCGGGAAGGGACCACAAGGGGGGACCGACGATTGTCCCTCGAAATAAGAATTCTGCCCTCAATGGCATTTTCCTTCAGTCCTCAAGTCACACTCTCTCAGCCTCAGAAGAAGACCAGGGCAACCGCCCACCCCATCCCGAACAAAATCTGCCAAGAAAACTCCGTGATAACAATTTAGGGGCGCCGCAAGTCAGAAATGATGACCTGAAGAGGCACAACAACGCCTCAGATTTCTAGCCTTGCAGAGACCGCACTGGGAATCGCACAGCCCCAAATGCTGACCTTCGTATTCCTTGGGTCGGGGCATCCATACTAGAGAAATAATCCAGGTTGAAACTGTATTATTTGCCATGGCTCCTTTTTATGGAATCCTGGGGTTTGAAGTTTGGGGAGGCACCAGCCTTTTTTTGGCAGAGAAGGCTAAAAACCTTGTAAAACTACAAATCCCAGGATTCCATAGAAAGGAGCCATGCAAATAATCCAGTTTCAATCTGGATTATTTGTGTAGTGTGGATTCCCCCAGCCTGCCCCCTCTTTGGCTTTGGATGCCTCCACGCCTTTTCTCAATGTTCAGGTGAAATCACTGCAAAGCTAAATGTTTGCAGAGGGAAGGGGAAAAAATCACTGGGGGACAGAGGCACCCCCATTTTGCCATCATTCCCCCCGCCTTTAGCTACGCCCCTGAAGGGAATGTAAGAGAGGTGACTCTGGTTTAGTTGGTTGGACTTCCCCGTTGCTTTAACCTTATTTTATTTTTGCAACTCGCAGCCACAGTCCAAGCATGTCCTGTTTTGATCTGCCGGACTTTTGTGTGCAATTCAAAAGCCTGCCTTCGTTAGTATTCAGACGTCCAACCGTGCAATCTCCTGGGTGTTTTCTTGGGAGTAAGAGTCCCTCTTTTGAGTAAGATTCCCACTCTTGGTAGAATTTCAGGCGTCCGGATTTTCTGGAGTTGGGAAGAGCTTCTGTTGAACTTGTTAAAGTTGACTTTTGAGTAAAGTTTCCTAACAGAGAGACGTGCAGAGGATTAGATGCCTGCTTGCTTGCATCCCGTGTGTTCCCTGATCGCTTTACTTGCACTGATTGCTAGTTTGAAGGATCGAAAGGTTTGCTGTTTTGAGCAAGCTGCTTTGAGCGTGATTCGCGGAAAGGCGCTGGAAAATAATGATTCCAAGCGAGTAAATATGTGAAGTTTAAGATCCGATGTGTACAATGAAATATTATTAAAGGGCAGGATGTAGAAAGGCAATCAGCGTAGCAACAATCAGCGTAGGATCAATGGGTCTAGTATTTTCTTGTCCCCAAATTTTTGGGTAAAGGAAGAAACCCGAAGTCAGCAGACAGCTTCATTGTAATTGGGTGTTTGCCTGCAAATGAATGAACCGTTAGTTCTCTGGGCTGCTCCCTTCCCTGCAGACTCTGCCTTTCTTATGAGAAACACATGCTGTTATTGTTTGAATTAAAGCCTCCCCTAGCCAGAGTGATGGCTGCTTTACGCCAGGGGGAAAAAAGTTTTAAGTGTAGGTTGTTTTTTTTAGTTTGTAATAAAAGAAAGTATTTCTTTGGTATAGGAAAAGCAGTTCATGTTAAGAAGCAGGGCCTGATCCTGTGATTACATTGATTGGAGTGGAAGTTCATTCTTGTGTGCATAGCTTTTTAGAGCTGCCTGGAAGCCAGTCTGTGGTCTTGAGGTGGATTAAGAGGAACAAGCTGGACATGAATAATTCTGGTTCTCTAGAGCATTGTAATATAGTTCATGTTAACATTTGCAAGTGCTTGGAGTGTTGCTGTCCCATTTTAATGCTTTAGCTGTTTCTGGCTTGGTTTATCAAGATCCTGTTTCCTTCTCCATTGACCTGTCCCTGCCTCTTGCTCTCTTTGTCAAATTCCAGAAGGATTTCCTGTCCTATCTTCATCCTGTAGCCTCCAATTTATACCCCCCCCCTTTGCAACAAGAGACCATTTATGGAAAAATAGCAACACAAGCAGGTTTAAGATGCACTCCCCACCACCAGTGAAAAAGGGCACATCTTACATACCGTAGCTTGGAAAAATTCCTTTTTAAAATGCATCTCCCAGAATCTCCCAGCCATTACAGTCAGTGGTTATGGTGCCTAGGAGGTTGGGGAGTTGTAGTCAAAAAAGTGATGTTTTCCCCCTTCTAAGCTTAAGATTTTCAGTGGTTCCAGTTGTTCTTTGATATGGTGTGTGTGTGTGTCCAGATATTTAGGTCACTGACTTAGTTGCGCTGGCTAGGACTTCTGGAAGTTGCAGTCCAAGAAAATTTGGAGGGGCATATGATACCTACCCATGCTTTACTCCAGTGGTTTATAAGTTCTTTATTTCACCCTTTAAGTAAATCATTGTTCATTTACACCTGTGGGGGTGGGGATGAAAGTGATGAAAACGTGCTGAAGGCTGTGTCAAATAGGGACCCTCTGGGGCAGGGATGGGGACTGCAGTCGTTCCTCACAATTGGCTTTGCTAGTTAGGAGTGATGGGAATCATAGTCCAACAAAATCTTGGAAGGCCACACATTTACCACTACTGTTGTAGTATATTTGTTTACTGTGTGTTTGTGTTTATATGTTGGAATTCATGGGTGAGCCGGTCTTTGATTCCCTGTTGTTTATGTTTGTCATGTAAACAACAGGCTAGGAGCAGGAGCAGGCTAGGGTGGGACTGGTGGGTGAAGAACTCAAGGTGACTTCTATCAGAATATCAGAATATCACATTTCTCTCTGCTGTTAAGGAACAGTTAGTGTGTGTGTGTGTACATTCCTTCAACTTGCCTGTTGGTTTTCTTAGCCAAGGAATATGCAGAGGTATCATTGCCAGTTCTTTTCTCTGAAATATCCAGGTACTAAACAGGGAGACCAGGACTCAAATCTCTGGCCATGGGAACCTAGTGAGCAACGCTCAACAAGTTGCACTCTCTCAGCCTATGAGAAAGACAGTGGCAAATCTTCTCTGAATAACTCTTGCCAAGAAAAACCCTACAGTAGGGTCACCATCAGTCAAAGTCAACTTGAAGGCAACAGAGAATTAACCTATGCTGTATTGGACTACTATAGTGACTGAAAGCTGGGTGGGGTGAGGAAAACAGAATGTGGAAAAGGGAATCATTTTGGTAGAGCACCTGCTGTCCCTGACTACTCCCTGGAGACTTCAATTCTTCAAAGTGGTTTTCACTGTTTGGGTGTTTTGCCTATATAAGTCAAGGTATAGTACAGTATCTGCTTGGTGGTATTTGTTACTACATGTTACATCCTCTGGTACTAAATTGTGGGTGCAAGAAAATTTCAGGTGTCTGGTGGTTCAGTTAGAATAGCATTTTGCTTTATCTTAGTTTCATATCAAGTATTTAAGTTCTAAAGCAAATGGTGTCTAATATTTAAACATGAGTCCCTGTCTTGTGTCTCCAAAAACAGTGTTATGCTGCTTCATCTGTAGTTACTGTTAAAGCACAGGATGTTCTGTGTCCTTTCTCTGGTTCTTCAACCTGTTCTTTCATCTGTAAACAACGGATCACTTGTTTTGTTTTGGTTGTAACATACTATTCTGTAAATATCTTCCTCCCTCCTCCTCCTTCTTTTAATAAAATTGCAGGTGACAGCATTATAGAAGTACCAAAAAGGAGCAAGCAAAATGATCAGAGGACTGGAAAAATTTCCCAGGTAACTGCAATAGGTTTGGAGACCAATTTTCTCTTCCTGGGACTTTCCAGGTGTCCCAAACACTGCCATATATGGTCCCTCCCCCACCCCAAAGGGCAAAAACAAAATAAAACCAGAAGTAGCCAGATGCCCAGTAATGGGCTGGATGCGGGCAAACAAAATGAAACTTAAACCAGACAAAACAGAGGTGCTCCTGATCAGTTGAAAGGCAGATCAGGGAATACGACTCTACCTTGATGGATGGGGTTACATTTCCCTTAAATCTCAGGATTGAAGCTTGGGTGTTCTCCTGGACTCAGTTCTAAGCCTGGATACCCAGGTTTCAGCAGTGGCCAGAAGGGCATTTGCACAGCTAAAACTGGTTCATCAGCTGTGCCTGTTCCTTGAGATGTCAGATTGGGCTAAAGTGACACATGCCTTGATTACATCCTGTTTAGGCTACTGTAATGCACTCTACATGGTGCTACCTTTGGAAACTGTTTGGAAACTTCAGTGGGTCCAAAATGCTGCAGCTGGAATGCTGATGGCCAGTTACAGGGAGCATGTAACTTGTTAAAACAGCTTCATTGGCTACCAGTTTGTTTTCAGTCATGATCTATAAAGACCTATATGGTTTAGGTCCAGCCTGTTTGAAAATTGAATCTCCCTATAAAAACCTGCCAGAGTTTTAAGATCTGTGGAGGAGGGTTTTCTCTCCATCCTACCATCACAATAGGCATGCTTGGTGAGGACACAAGATAGAGACTTCTCAGGAGTGCTCCCACCTTCTGAAATTCCATTCCATGGGAAGCTAGGCTGTCTTCTTCCTCTCCCTTTGCCAGTGGGCAAAGGCCTTTTTTGTTTAAGCAGGCTTTTAATGTGTAATTGCTCACAGGGACGCTTCTCTCTCTCTCTCTCTCTCTCTCTCTCTCTGTGTGTGTGTGTGTGTGTGTGTGTGCACCCGCACATCTTAATGTGATGACTTTAATTGTTTTTTTAAATTTTATTGTTAGGGTTTAATTGATTCTTTTTGTGAGCCACCTTGGCTCCCACTCTGGGAAAAATATAATGCAAATAAATAAGTACCGTAACGTTAAATCGTGCACTCTCTGCCACCACCTATTTAAAAGGCAAATTTGTGCTTCTAGAGGCCTCCAGGAGAGACACATCTATTTCTTTAGTTATTGATTTATTGACCCAAGGGGTCAGTTGGGGAATCTGAAGGGGTTTGAGGACCACAAAAGCAGCAGGGAATGGGGACGGAGTTACATGCAGCCTTGGGCTGCATTTTTGCCTATCCTATGCCAGGAAAGTTTAGGAAAATGGTAAGGGTGGGGATTAGGCTGCTTAAAATACAAATAAATGGGTCTTAGAACTTATCATGCCTGAAGTCTCATTAGAAGTGAAGATGACTATACTGAGGTTATCATACTTTGGACATATTGTGAGATAACATGACCCATCAGAAAAGATGATAATGCTTGATAAAGTGGAAGGCAGTAGGAAAAGGCTACACTACAGGTGGATTGATTAAATCAAGGAAGTCACAGGGTCCTGAGTTTGCAAGCCCTGAGCAGGAGGTCTCTCATTCATAGCAACAAAAACAAGAAGGGTGAGGACATGATAGTGGTTTACTAGAGATTTTTATGATGAGGAGAAAGTGTGTGTTAAAACAAGACAATTAAAAAAGTTGATTAAAAAGCTGAAACATAATTTAAAAATGTATCCTATTACAACATCATTGATTTTTTAAAGTATAAAATCATTTTAAAAACATAACTGAAAATATGAAAATAAAGTGCATCTCTAACGCTTCTGCACAAGCAAGAAATCATCAAATGTTGTTTAAATAAAAAAAGTCTTATCTGCTAAGGAAAGGAGAGCTGTGGAACTCCCTCCTTAGGAAAGTGCAGCTGGCTCCATCTCTTCTGAGTTTCCTCTGGGCAGTGGAGACGGTGCTATTTTACTTGGCCTTAGGTTCTTATTATTTGCTCTGGCTAAACTATTTTCAGTTGCCTGGTCTTAGGAGTATTTTTAAAGAGGAATGTTTTAATGGGTTCTCGTTATGAATTTAACCAGCTTCCTTCTTTAAGTGTTTTATCCAGCTGGAATATGTCCAGAGGAGGGTAACCAAAATGGTGAAAGGTCTGGAAGCCATGCCCTATGAGGAGCAGCTTAGGGAGCTGGGTATGTTTAGCCTGGAGAAAAGAAGGTTAAGAGGTGACATGATAGCCATGTTTAAATACTTGAAAATATGTCATATTGAAGAGGGTTTTCTGCTGCTCCAGAGACTAGGACATGGAGCAACGGATTCAAGCTACAGGAAAAGAGATTTCACCTAAACATTAGGAAGAACTTCTTGACAGTAAGAACTGTTTGGCAGTGGAATGTGCTGCCTCAGAGTTGTGGTGGTGTCTCCTTCTTTGGAGGTTTTTAAACAGAGGCTGGATGGCAATATCTTGGGAGTGCTTTGATTGTGTATTTCTGCAAGGCAGGGGATTATACTGGATGCCCTCATGGTCTCTTCCATCTCTAGGATTCTGTGATCCATTGCACATTGCCTCATGGCTCTGGTAGGTCCAGGGATGATAAAGAAATGCCATAAACAAACAAACAAAGTTGAATGGGACCTCATTGGCCTTCAAGTTCAACCCCCTGCTCAATGCAGAATCTTCAGCTGAAGCATCCCTAGCAAGTACTTGTCCACACTCTTTTTGAAGATATTGGAGAAGATAGACACTACCACCCCTCTAGCCAATTGTTTCTATTGCCAAACTGCTCTTACTTTCAAGAAATCCCTTCCGGTGTTCAATTAGAGAGGGAGGCCAGTCTAGTATCCTGAGGGAGGGAATTTCACAGCCTGAGAGCAGGCAACAAAAAGGCCCTCTCTCATGTCTTCATTGGATGGGCCTGTGATGGTGTTGGGACTAAGAAAAGCCACCCCCTGAGGATCTTAAGACTCAGATAGGTTTATGTAGGGAGAAACAGTCATGATTCTACAACCTGAGTAGTGGAGAGTCTGAGTAGTGGAGCAGGCAAGGAAGCGCTTCCTACAGCATATAATGCAGGGATGGGGAAAATGCAGCCAGTGGGCTCAGTTGTTTTTTTTTTTTTTAGTTGCCCACCCAAGACTCCCTCAAACCCTCAACTGAAAATCAGCAGTTGGATCTTTCTTGAATAGTTTGTTGATGAAATTTGGCCATGAACTGCTAGAGCTGGTTGGGGGCTTGCTTATGAGGAAAAAGTCAATGAGGTGCCAGTGACAGCATTGAAGACCCTCCCCACAAGAAAGATACAGGGAAGGCGAAGAATATGCATGTTGGTGGATCTTTGCTGTTTCTCTCTCGGAGAGCCCTGAAAACCAGCTTCCTGCTTCAGGGGGGGGAAAAAAACAAGCAACCCAGAGCAGGCTTGACTAGGGACAGAGGGGTCAAAGCTTTCTCCTCTGAGGTCCCACAGTGGACCAACATGAACCCCAGCCACTCACAGTTGCCGACACCTACAGTAATTAATTTACAGCACAGATGGGGAACTTTTTCTCTTCAGGAGTTTTGGACAACACGTTACACAGTCTCCTTACCACTGGCCATACTGGGTGAGGTTCATGGGAGTTGTTAAGCTAAAATATCTGGAAAGCTGAAAATTCTTCACCCTTGATCTCCAAAACTTACTGCCATGAGTTGTGTTAAGAATGATCATCAACTCAGTTGGCTTTCAAGGGGAAGTAGACAATCTTATGAAGCTATCCGTGACTACTGTCTATATTATGTTATACATTCTCCATTATATATAGCCATGCTAGTGATTGATATATTATATTATATTATATTATATTATATTATATTATCTGTATCTGGTGTAACATACACCATTAAAAAACTCCCCCAGAATGCCCAGTAGACCTCATGACAACCCTGTAAGTTAGGCCGGTGGATTTTTAAATTCCTTCTCCCCCTTCTCAGTGTTCCACACTTTTTCTGGAATTACTGATGGTGACTTGCTCAGTTGCCCTGCCGCCGCCTCCAGTGACTGCCTGGGTCTCATTGCAGTGGTGGTCCACCACCACCAGTTGACTGTTTGGGTCCCGTCACAGCCTGTGACTGGTAAGTGGCTGAGGGAGTGAGAGGAGGGAGGGGCCCTTAGATGCAGATTGAGTGGCAGGAGTGGATTGTGAGATGGAGAGGGAATTTGCATGTGAGTGGTGATTGGTTGGGTTTGTTTCCTGAACAGCCACTCAGCAAACTTGGAAAGGCAACATACCCATATATAAAGATTATAGAGAGAGATTGTAGATTTAGCAGTGTCTCTGAATGTCGCACGACAGAGCAAAAGTGAAAGAGGACTGTATTCCCTCATATCTTCTCTCCAGGCAGCTGTTTAGCTGTGGGAAGCAGAATGTTGAACTAGGTCTAGTGATGGGGAACCTGTGGTCTTTCCAATGTTGAAGTGCAACTCTTGTCAACCCAAGTTGACAGGCCTTTTGGGAGCTGCAGTCCAGTAATAGGGTTGCAGAGTCCCGTCCTCCGGAGTATTTTTGTCTGTTCCAGGAATTATTATTTTTTTAAATTTCAAACCCTTTCAAAAATAATTACTTTTATGGAAGGTTGTGCTATCCCTATTTAAGATGGTGTTGATGATGATATGCTTGTTCCTTTTAAAACTCTTTATTGCAACAAACCTATTATTTCCTGATATGGGTGTACTGAAATGCGAAGATTTTGTAATGTGCAGATGATGCTTCATATTCATCTGCAGAGATTTGGAAAGTTACTCTGGATTGGTAGCTGGATTGGCCGTTCTACAAATTGTATTGCAAAAAAGGTAATTTTTTTCTAAGCTCTGTATGAACTTGAATATTTATGTGTGATTCTGATCCCACTGTATTGTATACTTTCCCCCTCCTTTCATAAAAGACAAATGGAGAATTTAAAGCTAATGCTGGCTTATTCAGTGTGTTTTTGCAAAACTTTGAACCTGAAGAATTACCATTCTTGGAAAGTCTTGTGGAGGAGGTGGTACTATATGTTCTGACTGCACCGATGACAGAAAGTACTAACTATGTATGAACAGTTGGTTTCTCAGTTCAAATTGTGCTTATGCCACATGAGCATAACTGTCCTACTGATGTCTTTGAAGTCCATTGCCTGAATTGTAGATCCTACTCCAGTGTTATGTATTCGCGCTGTGTTGTTTAGGGAGGTAAAGCAAAATTTTAGCACTCTAACAGAGCACAATTATTTGAACTGAACCACTGGATTCGGAAAAAATTAAAGCATACTTAATGTGGTTTAAATGTTATAGTCAAACAATTTCAACTTTACCGTGGAAGTGATTTTTTGTTGTTGTTAGAATACTTTGTACATTTTCACAGTGACAAGTACTTTCTTTACATTGTTCGTTTACACTTAAAGGAAAAGACAATAGAAACTGTCGATGGAGTAATTTTAGCACACCTAACAAACGGTGTAGTGCTTGTCCATTCATCTAATTTCAACAGAGTATTAACTTTCTTCCACTGAGGTCATGGAAGCATCTTCACTTTTACTGTTACTTAGGTTTTCCGTGTTTTTTTTTTCCAGGCTGTGAGGCTGTGTTCTGGAAGTTTATTTCTGACATTTTGCCTGCATCTGTGGCTGGCATCTTCAGAGAATGGTTGGGTAGGAGTAAAGATGCCAGCCACAGATGCAGGCAAAACATCAGAAATAAACTCTTCCAGAACACGGCCTCACAGCCCAGGAAAATACCACAGAAAACCTATGGATGCTGGCCATGAAAGCCTTCAACTTCACATTTTACTGTTACTGTTTGTAAATTCACGTGCATTATTTTCTTAAATTTCAGATTGAGACAAATTTTAAACTATTTGAACCATATTGTTAATGAATTTTATAAAACATTTTTTTTTTGTCCAAATGGAAACATTTTCTGCTGAAAAATTAAGCACAATATACTTTTTCACAGAAAGTTTCTAGCTGTCATAACTAGAAACTCACGGCCAGGTTTTTCCTCCTACCCTAAGCCATGTGCCTCAGGGCAGGGGTCTGCCTTCATTGTTGCTCTAGACTTTTTTGGCTAAAGAGCTGCTTTCAAAATCTTTGACATTAGCCAGTGTGCTATAGTTGTCCGAGTGTTGGCCTGGAACTTGGGATATTAAATACAATTTTAAAACATGGATGAGCCACTTCCTTCCTTTATCCTATATTTCATGTTCTGAAGGCAACCCATCTGTCTTCTGAAGTTGCTTTCTAGTCCTGTCAAGATGATGTTTTCTTTGATAACATGTACACTATTATATATATATAAAACATGGTTGCAGAAATTGGTGTGTCAGCATCTGATCATCAGAAAATGACACAAGGACAGTGACAAAAGAGATGGCAAGAAGGGGAAGCAGAGACTTGCTTTTCTTGATGTGATCAGTTTTCTACATAATGAAGAACAGAGCCCTACTGAGAAGAAGCTGGCCCTACCACTGGATAGGATGAGGCATAGCATTTCTGGTGGCTTATGGTAGGGTATCACTAAAGAGCAATCTATCAGTTTCTATCAACATAGACTGCCATTTAGATTTGCACTGTCTGCACTGTCTGACTTTGACAGTGGAAATATAATTTCGCTCATTAAGCTGCTGGGCCATCTACTTTTTGTGTGTGCCTATAAAACAGTACCAAACAAATCTTCTGCCACCTTAAAGACTGGCAGAACTATGGTTGCTCTTACTATCTCTATAGAAGCTGTCTGTTTCTAGTAAGTATAGGCAGCCACTCCCTCTGGTGGCTGTTTTCTGCTAGGCAGGACCAAGAACATGCAAATAGAGATTCTTTACTACCAAGAAGTTGAGAAACCTTGTAAAAGAAAATGGAAGTTGGACTCCCCAAATTCTGACCAAAGTTTGGCCATGATACATAGCTTTGCCAGTTGTCAGGGTCAAACCAACACATCTGCAGGCCGTTTAGCCATTAAACTGCAGGCTGCATCGGAGACACACAGTGATGTTTGCTGCCCCCTTGGTGTTTCACCTTTGAACCCCTTGCAGTGAGCAGGAAGGTCTAAATAGGGTTTCTGGGTGTGTTTGGCTAACCATTAGTTCAAGTCTCCATGCATCTGAAGCTCATGTTAAACCAACCATGCACAGAAGCTACCTTTCAATCTTCTAACAGGAGCATTGGGGACAGTACTGCAATGTACATATGTGTTGGGAGTGAGAGCTACACAAGGTGTGCTCTGGCTTTTTGATATCATTAGCCAACTGGTTTGCCAAATGATGATTTCATTTTCCTGTTAACAAACTCAAACATGGGAATAATACCCAGAGACAAACCTTAATGGCCAAAATGTAAATGCCAGTAGCATTTTGCTAGAAATGCAGTCAGCAGAGTGACTTCTGGGTGGTCATGTGCAGTCTTATTCTTCCTGCACACATTGTAGTTCTGTTTAGCAAGCATGAAGGCTACCAATCCAGAACATGGACTGTGGCTTTATACTCAGCCCTACCATCAGGCAGAGTGAGGCAGTGGCCTAGTAGCTGGGTCCTGATGTCGGGGCAGCAGTTCTGAAACCCTTACTGGCTGATCCCATTAATCTGACCTGGTGCCTCAGCATGGGTGGGAATATTTGCTGGGTGTCTCCCCTAGTTGCCTTCTCCTAGTGCCTCACAAACAGTGTTGCTGCTGGTGGCATGGTTTCCCCCCATCCTCAGCCAGCAGACAGAGTCTGTCCAGCCCCACAATATGTACTCCAGCAGGTGTCACACATGTGTTTCTGTTGTTCTGTTCATATAATGCAAGTTTATGCTTTACATCTGTTGGAGTGGGCAGGTGCCAAGTGAGCAAGTGGCAGTGTGCTGGTAGGCAGAGCTGTGTGTGCCACACAGCCTGCCCAGCAAGTCTCTAAGCTAGCCTGTTGTTGGCTGTGGTGGTGGATGATGTCTTATCAGCAGTGTTAACATGAATCTAAGGGTTTGTCTACACTTACTAAAAAAATCCATACTTACCCCCGTAGTCCCTACCATGGTCCTGCACACTTAGAATCATAGACTTGGAAGAGACTACAAGGGTCATCTAGTCCAACTCCCTGCCATACAGGAAGATCCAATCAAAACATTCCTGACAGAAGGCCATCTAGCCTGTTTAAAAACCTCCAAAGAAGGAGACTCCACCACTTGGTAACAAAGACAACATCATGTTGACAGGACTAGAAAGGAGCTTCAAAAGACAGATGTCCTCAGGACATGAAATACAGGGTAAAAGAGGGAAGTAGCTCATCTATGCTTTTAAAATGTGCAATCAGTTCACATGATGATCTGGAATATTGGGAGGAAATCCTCAAGGGATGCACTTCAAAGGGCTTTAATCCTCTTTTCAAAAACTCACTTTTTACCACAGACTTTCCCCCAAAATCTGGATAACCCTATGTGTGGCTGGTGCACCAAGACTTCTTCGGTGTGGAGGTGGGAGGAGTTTTTGGTGGGCAGGACTTTTGGTTCCAGCAAGGGTGGTGTGTGTCACCATTTTTTTTTTTTACTTCAGCGCCAGGCACAGCTAAGCCACTTCCCCCACGTTAGGCTTGTGTTGCCCCCCCAGTCATTAATGTGGGTATGTGGATCTCTGCGTGAGTGAGTAAGCAATGAGTCGGCCAGTGTGCATACTCCTCCTCCTCCTCCTCCTTCCTTGATCATTTGCTTGCTTACTTAGGTAGAGATCCACATACCTACATTCAGGGCAGGGAGGGGGAGGCAACACAAGGTTGAAGGGGAATGATGGGGGAGGGAGGGGGAGGGGTACCCCAATGTACCCCCTCACCATTGGTCCATGGCTGAACATGTAAAATAAATAAATACAACATCTTTTTCCCTAGGTCTGTATATTTGAAGTTCCCTCCCTCAGTGGGCTGCAAAGGGAGAAAGGGGATTCAGTAGAGGAGGCATCAGACTGGATCCAGTAGACTGACAGGGAAACAATAAGGACTATTGGTTGATAGGTTGAAGCATGCATGCTGGAAAGGGGGAAAATAACAGAGCAGACATGGCCATCTGTGTTCGTCAGGGGAAGTGTGTGGTCGGTTATGTGTCCCGTGTGTGTGGTGTTAATGAGGTCCCTGCACGGTAGTTGTGGGGTCACTGCAGACCAGGAAAATGTGAGGCAAGGCTGGATCCCCCCCCCCCCAGTGTAGACAAGCCCTAAGCTGATTTTCCATTCAGCATGGGAATATATTTATTGGGGGTTGCCTAGAAGGATCGTGTCATGCTTCATTTCTGGAAGAAAAATAGCTTGTTTGGCCATGCATGGTGGTAGTATCTGGGGTATAGTTTTTTGTGTCTCCTACATTACCACTTCCGTTGAGAGTTTCCCTATTACAGTGTGTAAGACTGTCCTGTAGAAGGTCAGTGGTGTTTGTTCAGATATCGTGGCTCTTCTTATCTGTGCATAAATATTTTAGTGCGAATATTTTTGCAATGGGGTGGGGAAGAATGCAAACAAACCCAGTGCAGATGTTTGCAGAGCTCCTACAGGCTTGCTCTCTGTGCATGAGTAAAAAGCCAGCAGTGTGAACAAATGCCAGGTATAATAACTGGTGTACTCCACTTAAATTTTGCAAACCTTGACTTTATAATATGATTTTTTCATTGTGTTGCAAATGAAAAAGCAAAGCTTTTTGTAAATTAGATTCTAACATCTATATGGTTCACAGCATACTTGCACATACTTGCATATATTTGCATACTTTTACTAATCTGGGGTGGTCAACTGCTGAGGATCTAGGGGCAATTTTTAACCCCTGTGGGCACCATGGCCAAAAATATCAAATAAACAGAAACCACTATAAGTGGCTCAAAGTCCACTTCTGGTTTTGAAAATGGGATATTATGATGTTAAGTAGTTCAGGGTAGCCCTGCAACCAATTTAAAAGGTGAGTTGTCTCTCCTGGTGGTTTTAACCTGGAGGTTAATAACACATTCAAATGACAGTATAGCTGGACCATTGAATGTCCTTCTGCCCCACCAATTAAAAGCTGAAGGCCTGTTTGAATGAAAAGGTGTTTACCTACCAGAGAAAAGAGAACAGAGAGAGTTCTAGCTGAGCCTCCTGGGGGAGGAAGTTCCACAGCCTAGGAGCACCCTGTGATGAGCCTGTGAGAATGGTGGGACTATGAGAAAGCCTTCCCCATGGCTGTCACGGTTTCTTTTCACTGGTCTCCATTGTAAAATGAGCTCTGATAAATAGCATGGCTTAAATATATGACTGAGTAGCTAGCATACTTGGATGTTCTAGGGACTGACTTTCCAAGTGTTACAAGGATGGGAGAGACCTGGCTGAATGAGACCACGTGCGAAAGGGATCTAGGAGTCCTAGTAGACCACAAGTTGAACATGAGCCAACAGTGTGATGCGGCAGCTAAAAAGGCCAATGCGATTTTGGGCTGTATCAATAGAAGTATAGTGTCTAGATCAAGGGAAGTAATAGTGCCACTCTATTCTGCCTTGGTCAGACCTCACTTAGAATACTGTGTCCAGTTCTGGGCACCACAATTCAGAAAGGATATTGACAAATTGGAGCGTGTCCAGAGAAGGGCAACTAAAATGGTGAAAGGTCTGGAAACGATGCCTTATGAGGAGAGACTTAGGGAGCTGGGTATGTTTAGCCTGGAAAAAAGACGTTTAAGAGGCGATATGATAGCCCTGTTTAAGTATTTGAAGGGATGTCACGCTGAGGATGGAGCAAGCTTGTTTTCTGCTGCTCCAGAGACTGGAACACGGAACAATGGATGCAAGCTCCAGGAACAGAGATTCCACCTCAACATGAGGAGGAACTTTTTGACAGTAAGAGCTGTTCGGCAGTGGAACACACTCCCTCGGAGCGTGGTGGGGTCTCCTTCCTTGGAGGTCTTTAAACAGAGGCTGGATGGCCATCTGTCGGGGATGCTTTGATCAAGATTTCCTGCGTGGCAGGGGGGGTTGGACTGGATGGCCCTCGTGGTCTCTTCCAACTCTGCAATTCTATGATTCTATGAAAACTAACCTAAGTACCATTTTGTCATCTGTTCATTCTCTTGTGGTTTACCTGCCTGAATCTCCCATTACCGTTAGTGATTCAGAACAGGTGTTTGTTGTGATGCATCAGCTAGATAATTTTTGTTGATGGCTAATAAGAACTTGTATATCTAGTTGTCATTTTCACATGATGCATGCAACTATCTGATGATAAGCCATCAGCACAATCACCCTATGAAGAGATGGCTGCCATTGGTAGTTGGTCACTTCATCCAGATGCTGTGTCATTCATTGCAAAGTATGGCACAGCTTATCACTTGAGAGGTACCACCTGATTGTCTGAATTAGACTTGTCTGTGTGCGTGTTCAGGTGTTTCTGTTGAAAAATGGTGTACAGAATGGTGCTCAAAAAAACCACAGAGAAGAAAAAAGTGCTGGTAAAGGAATTATGGTGACCTGATTTGCAAGGGGTGTTTGTGTGTGTACCTTCAAGTCACTTGTTGACTTATGGCAACCCCATGAATTTCATAGTGTTTTCTTAGGCAAGGGCTACTTGGAGGTGGTTTTGCCAGTTCCTTCCTCTGAAATATAGCCTGCTATTTGTTTGCAGTCTCCCATCCAAGTACTAATCAGGGCTAACCCTGCTTAGCTTCTAAGATCAGGTAGAATTTGGTTCCTTTAGGGCATTTAAGTCCTACTGTACTGTTAATACATTTGTAAACATACATTGTAGAGTTAAGCTGCTTTAAGAGTGATTAGTGTTCCCCAAGGAACTCCAGGAGAGTTAATTTTGTGAGGGTTAGGAACCTCTAACCCAGAATTCTCAGCATCTCTCATAGAGGGTTGACAGTCTGAGCAGAAAGGTAACGCATTAAAAAACAACAAAGCAGTCCAGGCTTGGGAGGAAGCACTTACAATTAACCTAGCTTTAAAACCAGTGTCTTAGCTTGACATATTGACTATCTTGCAGTCATTTCATGATTCCAGTATCTCATATGGGGAAGTAGATTTTTCTTTTGCAGGTATGTGACTGGTTTCTTAAGCCAGCATAGCATTTCCTAAAGGACATAGACTGACTAGAATATGTGAGAAAGTTGTATTATGAGGAAGAAGGCCTGTGTATTCCCCAGACAGTGCTGCCACATCTGTCTGTGGGGAAGTCTAGGAGGCCTCAAGACTAGGGGGAAGAGGGAAGGGGGACTCCTGACAATTCTCCCCTCATTCACCTTCGCGGCCCTAGGGCAGAAAAGAACATTCCCTTCAAATCAAAGTCATTTAATGTGTCTATTACAGAAAGGTTTGACTGTAAATGCTGTGAGAAAAAGCCACATAGATAATCCTTTGTATAATATGAAATCTTTGTATTCTGTGTGACAGAGATGTTGTGCTGTAGAACTCACAGAAGAGGCGAGGCAATTATGGCCATCCAGATGTTGTTGGATTGCCTCTCTCATCAGTCCTGGATAGCCCAGCAAGTAGTAAGGTATGATGGGAGTTGGAGACAAATAGCATCTGCAGAGTCACCGAGTCTTCACTCTGAAACTGTGGAATTATTGGTGCTGGTTGAGGTTTTGAGCAGCATTTTTTGGGATAGTTTCCATGTGGGCAGAGATATAGAGGCTGCTGTATGTGGTGTTTATTAATAATTGTTTATTTATTTTTCCTTTCAGGAAGAAAGTGGATTTATTTTCTTGTTTTAAAAAAAGTGTTAAGAGTTAAGAACATGTTAAGGAAGACCTGCCCTTCCAATGTCAACACTGGAGACCTTCTTGTGCATTTATTGTTGCTGAAATTAAAAACATCCTACACACATTTCAGAGAAAACAACTTGCCATATTTATCCCCATCCTGTCAAGATGTTACAAAAGCTGAATCTTAGCTATGTACTCATTAAAATTGTAAAAATAGTGCAAAGTTTTTTTTTTTAAAGAAAACACCTCTCAGACTTAGGAATCTTTAGTTTTGAATGTGAGTGAGCTAAACAGTTAGGATTTTTGTATATCTTTTGATCCTCTTCTATAACTTAACATCATATGAACAGTATTGATATTGTGTTGTTATGTCCCTTCACGTTGACTCCAGCTTACAGTCACTCCTATCATAGACAGAGTGGGATTTGCCCAAGCAAAGTAAAGTTAAGCAAGGATCCATGTATTTTCAACCTGATTAGCTGAGTAGCAGGTGGCCTCCAAGTATCATGGAACTGGAAGGATATCCTTTTGGGGGAGAGATGGATGAACAAATAAATAAATAAATAAATAAATAAATAAAATAAAATAAAAATACTGACTTAAGCTGTGTTTTTCCAGCCAAGCTGATTCTCAGAAGAAGCTGGCCTTTGCAAATAATACTCTCAGCATAGTCAAAGGAAATCCTGTCTTTTGTGCAGGAATTAGGGAGTGGGGCAGGCATGTATACATCCTTAGCAGCTGATCTAAAAAACGGCTGCTTGGACCTGAACTAATGTTTCTCTGTTGACCTTCATTTTAAGGTGTGGTATGGTATTGTATCTTGTTAGAATTTCTCCATCTAGTACAGTGATTCTTAACCTTTGCTTCTCCAGATTTTGGGTCTCCTAGATATTTTGGCCAGCATGAGGAGTGATTAAGAATTCTGGGACTTGAAGCACCAAACATTTGTAGGATCAAAAGCTGAGAACCACTGATTGAACTGGTTGAGTAGTGCATGGAAGCAGTTTCTTGGGACACAGCCTAGTATTATTCCTTCTAGCTGGCACACAAGGGCACAAGTCTTGTGCTTACAGGCACATGCATACACACATAATCTACACCATTTACCCTCCACATTTGCTATTTCTCTCTTATCCTTGCTAGCTGGCTGGCTTATTAATTGTATTTCATCTACTAAGCTCAAAGTAGTTGTCTGTCTCTCTGTTTTATACTTGCAAGAAAGCTGTTAGGTAGGTCAGCTAAAGAGAGTGATTGGCCCAAGGCCACTCAATGAGTGAAGACTTGAATCTGGATCTCCTAAGTCGCTGTATGGTACTCTAACCATTACCCCACGTGGATGCTGCAAATGAATTGAAAATAATAGCCAGTCTGGTTGAGTATGGTGTTTATCTCAGGTCCTTTTCACAACATAATTTTGATTCTACTTTATCTGCCATGATTGCACCCTATGGTATCCTGGGATTTGGAGTTTCATGAGGTATTAAGGGTGCGGCTATACGATCATAAAAAAATCCGTATGGGGGGGCAAAAAATATGAACAGCCTGTCGTTCGTATGCATACGAACCGGCTATACAATTTTTAAGCCCCCTAAGCTCCGTATGACTCCCTCTTCCCGAAGCTAGCTGGAGCGAGCAAGCCAAGCGGCAGTTTTAAATCTCCCGCCGCTTTTTTTTTTTTTTAAGGTTCCTGGTTTGCGGACATTCAGTTTTCCGTATTTATAATATAAAATAAAAATAAATAAACACATAAATTCACGGACTTACCGGACGCTCGCTAGTCGGGAAACCAACATGGCGGCCGCTCCCAGTTCCCCTCCGTGGTAGCCCCGCCCCCTCTACTCGGCCAGCCAATCAAATTACCCTGCCTGTTCATATGTGTGCGAATGGACCGTACAGACCCGTCAGCCATCCGAACGGCGTACGGATTTCTCTTCGCGATCCGCTTTCCTTCCCAAATGCCGCGTGTGCGTATTTCAGGGTGGAAAACCGCCCCCCTCTTTTGCATTCGTGTGCATCCGAACGGCCGTTTGTACGGAAGTGCGAACTTTCGCACGCCGTACGTATTATTTAAATCGTGTAGACGGGACCTTAGAATTCTTTGCCAGAGAACTCTAGCGCTTCAGGAAAGTACAAATCCCTGGATTCCGTAGCCTGCAGCTATGGCATTTAAAGTGCTATAATTATGTATAAAATCATACTTCCCACTATTGTGTATGGTTGTGAAAGCTGGACAGTGAAGAAAGCTGATAGGAAGAAAATCAACTCATTTGAGATGTGGTTCTGGAGAAGAGTTCTGCAGATACTGTGAGGATCCTGCCTGTAGGTAGGCCTTTGCTTAGCCTGACTACAGTCATGTCCTGTCTATACGGTCAAAGTAATTTGTATGTGATATGAAAGATCAGCGATCCGTTCAAACGGCTGTTCACACAAATACGTGTCATTCGGAAGGGGGGCAGCCAAATCCACCACAAAGTCTGTGTGCACCATACAGATTTTCTGAAAAGCTCTGAACGACTTCCGAATGTGCGACCATTTGAACACTCATGTTCGCACAGATACAAACAGGCAGTTCAGTCTGATTGGCTGGATGAGCACAGGGGACAGGGCTAGCAAAGAGGGAAAGCGGCTGTGGCCTCCTTGTTGAATTTTTAGCTAAGCGGGGGTCCAGTAAGTCAATCAAATGTTGATTTTTTACTCTTTAAAAAAAATATGTGTAAATATGAAGTGTTGTTTGTGCGTACCCTGGGAAACTTTTTTTTAAAAAAAATTCCAGCAGCAGATTTAAAATTGTAAGTAAATCACTTGCGGTGGCTAGGGAGTCATGTGGAGTTTAGGGGACTCTTTTGGTCATGTAGGCAGTTCGCATCATTGTGAATGTCTGCCTTTTTGGACGTGTTTGTATCCCCCCCCCTTGTATAGGCAAGACCTCAGTTTCCTGCCATGGTCTGGAAGGGAAGGGAATGTTTATGGTTGGGAGGTGGGAGGTGGGATGTGATCAAGCTGAGATTCTCAGGAGCTTCTGCCGCTGGTATCTAAGCTCCAAGGTCACATCTGGCCAGGTGCTTGGGAACGAGGCAGGGAGGAGGTTTTGTCCACCAAGCCTCATTTTAAGAGCTACACTTTTCTTCTGTGAGTGAGTTCTGCCAATATTCTTGGGCCTGTTCACTTCTTGGCCTCATCAATAAAACACCTCAACAAATGATTGTTGTCTAAGTGAATTGAAGTTCTGGCGGGATCCTTACAGATACCTTGGACTGCTAGAAAGACAAATAAATGGGTCCTAGAGCAAATCAGGCCTGAACTCTTCCTAGAAGCCAAGATGACTAAACTGAGCCTGTCATACTTTGGCCATGTCATGAGAAGACATGACTCACTTGAAAAGGTGATAATGCTTGGT
Source organism: Gambelia wislizenii (assembly GCA_030847615.1). Classification (NCBI taxonomy): domain Eukaryota; kingdom Metazoa; phylum Chordata; class Lepidosauria; order Squamata; family Crotaphytidae; genus Gambelia; species Gambelia wislizenii. The sequence goes on from JAUMIR010000004.1 coordinate 42,875,772, forward strand.
AAGGTGGAGGGAAGTAGGAAAAGAGGAAGACCACATTCCAGATGGATAGATTCGATCAGGGAAGCCATGGCCTTGAGTTTGCAGGACCTGGGCAGGGCTGTTGATGATAGGGTGACTTGGAGATCTCTCATTCATGAGGTCACCATATGTTGAAGTCAACTTGAGGGCAGTAAGCAACAAGAACAATAACAAATTATGTAGTATGAATGGGCTCCTGGATATGTTTGAGATACCCTTAAAAGTATTCTCCATGGATTCTTCTGGCAATCCAAGCAAATCTATCTGATTTCTGAAGTCCAGTTCATTATGTAGACCTTTGTTTCCCAAATAGATTTTCATAATGAAAGAATAACAAGGAATTTTAATATTATCCATTACTGTGTATGTCTTGTTTTTTGTAAAGACCAATACAACATTCTTTGTGTTTGAACAAATGTAGTTAATTGTCTTGAACAACTTATATTCCATTCCTCTAAAAATTGGTAGGGTCTTTGTGTGTGCCCAACAGTTGGCTGGCTGGCGGGTAAAGACCTTTTTCTTCAAGTCAGGTTTGGGCAACTAACTGGCTGCTGAGGAAAGGGCTTTTAATTGGAGATACAGTTGGCCCTCCTTATCCACGGATTCTTCATCCACAGATTCAAGCAACCATGGTTTGAAAACATTTAATAAAAAATACATTCCAAAAAGCAAACTTTGATTTTGACATTTTATATAAGGGACACCATTTTACTATGCCATTGTATATAATGGCTTCAGAGCCAATAGGAGTACTACAATGTGGCTTCAGAGCCAATAGGAGTACTACAGACATGGTATTTGCCCTTAGGCAACTGCAAGAAAAATGTAGGGAGCAGAACAAGGGTCTCTATGTAACATTTGTCGACCTCACCAAAGCCTTTGACACTGTAAGTAGAAAAGGTCTGTGGCAGATCCTGGAAAAACTAGGATGTCCCCCCAAATTCCTTAAAATGATTATCTTGCTACACAAGGGCCAGCGTGGTCAAGTCAGATATGGCGATGCTCTTTCAGAGCCCTTTCTAATAACTAATGGAGTGAAGCAAGGTTGTGTTCTTGCACCAACTTTATTTACAATCTTCTTTAGCACGATGCTCCAAAGGGCTATGGCAGAGCTTGAAGAAGACGACGGCATCTATATACGCTACCGTACTGATGGTAGCTTGTTTAACTTAAGCCGTCTGAGGGCTCACACTAAGACTCTAAACTATCTAGTCCGTGAGCTGCTCTTCGCCGATGATGCTGCCCTTGTTGCCCACACAGAAGCAGCTCTGCAGCGCCTAACGTCCTGCTTTGCAACAGCTGCAGAGCTGTTTGGGCTAGAAGTCAACCTGAAGAAAACAGAAGTTCTTTACCAGCCTGCACCACAGGACGAACACCACCATCCCCACATTGCCGTCGGCAAATCAGTGCTCAAGTCCGTTCAGCAGTTCACCTACCTGGGAAGCATCATCTCCTCAGATGCCAAGATTGACAAAGAGATCGATCACAGATTAGCAAAGGCATATAGTGCATTTGGAAGACTTCACAAAAGAGTCTGGAGCAATAAACACCTGAGGCAAAGCACAAAAATCAGTGTGTATAGAGCCATCGTACTGTCTATCCTCCTTTATGGATCTGAAACATGGGTTACCTATCGCCACCACCTACGACTCCTCGAGCGCTTTCATCAGCGCTGTCTACGCACAATCCTAAATATACACTGGACTGACTATGTGACGAATGTTGCTGTCCTTGAACAAGCAGGGATCACCAGCATTGAGGCCATGATATTGAGAACACAGCTGCGCTGGGCAGGGCACGTTTCTAGGATGGAGGACCATTGCCTCCCAAAAATACTACTCTACGGTGAACTCGCCACGGGTCAGCGTAAGAGGGGCGCTCCAAAAAAGCGATACAAAGACTCCCTGAAACAACATCTCAGGCTTGGCCAAATTGATCACCAACAGTGGTCCGCCCTGGCCTCACATCGGGAGGCATGGAGACGCAATATCCACAATGCTGCAGCCTTATTTGAGAACTCACGACGAACAAGTCTTGAAGAGAAACGACAACGCAGAAAGAATCACAACCCAAAAACATCACCCAAGGAGACCTTCTGCTGCGCTTTTTGCAACCGGACTTGTTTATCTCGGATTGGCCTTTTTAGTCATCAGCGCGCTTGCAGAAGGCGCGGGATGAGTCCTTCCTGAATCCTCGTTTGCGAAGAAAAGCCAGAGAGAGAGAGAGAGGGGGGAGTATATAATGGGATTTAAGCATCCACAGATTTTGGTATCCACGGGGGGGTCCTGGATACCAAGGGTCCACTGTATAGTACTATACTTTTTGTTGAAATGTTTTTTTGTTTTGTTTTTAATTCACTTGTATTTTAGTACTGTAACTATTTTTATTTGTACACTAGGACCCCTGTATCCGCTGGGGATTGGTTCTGGGGGCCCCCATGGATACCGAAAACTGTGGATAATAGCGAACACCATTGAAAATAATGGGACTTCTGGTTTAAAATACCATAAAGTTGCCTTGGAAGACCTAGAAAATGGCTAGAAAGGACACATTTTCTAGGAAGATTCTATGGTAGGTGTGCTGTTTTGTGTCCCATGGATAATTGAATCAGTGGATAATGAATCAGTGGATACAGGGGTCCTCCTGTATCTCTTTTTAAAAAACTTTCTGTGAACCACCTTGACTCACAGTTTGGGGTTCAGTAAATCAAGTAAATACATACTTCTGTGACTTCATGCTGAAACCCCCTTGGTATGCCTGGGAGTAAAGTGTGGATGATCCAACTTTGCTATTGGTAGATCTAAAGTGATGTAAGGTAAACCTGGGCACCAGTGTGTACTGGATGGAAGGGAAGCAACTACAAATGAAATAAATAAAATAAAATAAAACAAGCCCTGCTGTTTATACATTTATCTGGTATGTTTTAGATTTTATATGTTTTTAACTGATTTTATACATTTTAATTGTATATATTGTATTTTTAATGTGCTGTTTTATGGGGGCCATCTTGGTTCCCATTTTTGGGAGAAAGGCAGCATACAAATGAAATAACTAAAAATAAAATAAAAATAAACTACTGGCCTCTTCCAAACCACAGAAACCCTACACATCCATAGGAAAGTACCTCCGGCCATTCCATTGCTTTGCAGTGTTATATCACATGGATATTTCTGGACTGTGTCCATGATTTTGAGCTTAAATTCTGACCACACCAAAAAAGGAGTTTCTTCATCCTTAAAAAACAAAACAACCATAACAGTAAAGTTAAGAAGGCTTTGGTGAGGTTAAGTATTAAAGTTAAGAAACTATTAAGTAAAATACCAGAAATATTGATCAGGACAAAAGACTTCCTTCCCTAGTTGTGTTTACTTGAAAAGCAAGTCACCAGTCTATAGCAGAAAAACAAAAGAAGAGAGTAAAGTAAGAAAGGAAGTGTTTTGGGAACCAGGAAACAAAGTTTGGCTTCAGGGTGAGACAGCTGTGTCCTTACATAAACAAATCACTTAAAGCATTTATTATTAGATTAATCTTAAATTAACAGTGGCACATTACACCACACAGATAAAAAAAGAATAGTGGTAGTACAGTTTTTATCCCCCTTTTGGCTGATTGGTTGTTCAAATGTGCATAGACAGAAACAATGGCTGGCTTGGATCCAGAAATTATTCACAATTTAGTAAAAACCAACAACTCACAAACAAACCAGGACATCAGAACTGACCTTCATATATAAGAGGTAATCTCTGCAATTATTTTTCCTGATACTGCTGTGTATTGTATGTTTCATATGAAGAACTCTTGTGGCATTGGTGTTCCAACAATGATAGTTAAATCTCAGCCTGCCCATCAGCCAGGCAGTGGTTTCCAGGCTATTGGGTGAAATGAGTGCTTAATGCTTTCTTACAGATGGATATCACAAAGTAATTTGTTCTTTGTTGTTATTGTGTGCCTTCATGTCATTTCTGACTTATGGTGACCCTAAGGTGAACCTATTACAGGGTTTTATTGTCAGAATTGGCTCAGAGGTTTGCCCTTGCCTTCCTTTGAGGCTGAGAGAGTGTGTGACTTGCCCAAGGTCACCCAGTGAATTTTCAAGGCCAAGTGGGGATCCTGACCCTAATCTCCAGAGTCATAGTCCAACGCTCAAACCACTACATCATGCGGGCTCCCATGCTCACAGCAGTGGAATCAATTCATTTACCAAGAGAGTATATCATACCCTCTAGTCGTATCATGGTAGCTTAAAATAAAATATTTTTGTAAATACAAAGTAATACATTACTTGGAGCAGCGAGATACATTTCCCAGAATCCTGCAGACAGAATGGCTTTTCCAAGCTCTGCAATACTTACAGGGTAAAAACAGCAAGGGGCACAGATATTGCCCACCCCCCACTTTTTAGACTCAGAGAAACTGTGGAGTCTTAACAATTTTACTCCTGGAATCTGCAGGTTTGCTACTTCCCCAGTTTAGCAACATGCTCTCTTTGCATATGGTATTTGTAAATAAGCAGTTACTGCAAAGACATAAATCTCTCTCTAGCATGGTCTTTGTTTCGCAGGAAGGAAGCCCTGGGTGCCAGTTACACGACAGAAATTGTCGCGATGCTTACAGTGACTTTCTGATCACGAATCCACCCCTCGCTGTTTATACGATTTATGTCACTGATCTGGATATCCCGGGTGGTCCTGTGACTGATATTTACACGTCCAAAGTTCCGGGTTTTTTTTTTAGGTTTTTTTTTAAGGGTTTTTTTTTTTTGCTGTCAATCAAGGATGCGATTAGTCATGTTTTCACAGCCTCGCTGACACACTTCCTTTAGAGTTCCGTGCCACGAGCGATGCTATTGGCTGGCTGGGGGGGGGAGAGAGGGGGGCAGAGGTTTGTTATTCCCCCTTGCTTCTTTAAAATTTTAACCCTTTCAGAAGAGGCAGAAAGCATTTTGAAAGATCCAGACTGAGATCTTTCGCTTAGACGCTGGAACAAAGGAGTGCTTTCCATTTGAAATCAAGCAGAGTGCTTCCCTTTTGAAATCAAGCCCCCTTCCCCTTTCCTCTTTAAAATATTAACCCTTGCAGCAGATTTAGCTACAGAGTTCAGATTACAAGCAAGCTACAGGCACAGACACAGAGAGGGGGAATTAAAGGGTGTTCATTCGCTCAGAGGCTGGAATATATTTCTGTGCCCAGACCCTGGGAGGTGACCAAAACAGGGGATTAATGGGCCACCCTCTGCCCATCACGATCTCTCTGTAACATGCAGTAGAGGAAAAGGTAAAGCTGAAGGGTTTGCAGTGTAGAAATCCATTTAAAAAGGTGATTGAGTACACGCGCGTGCGCACAGACATCAACCTTCGTGCAGCTGGAAGGGATGCCTTTGTTTTCGGCTGGTGAGGCTGGATCTGTTGAACGGGTGACTGCCCCCTCCTTTTCTGGTCGCTGAACTCTAAGCCCGCCCCCAGTCACCATTTCCGGCCATCCCAGTACCGAGACATTTTGTCCCACGCTGTTTACATATCCGATTTTCCGAATCCTCCCGTGACTTTTTTAAAAACCGGAACAAACTGCAGGACTGGAAGTCCCGCAGGTTGAGGGACAAAAGGTGGCCCCCCTTCCGAAAATCACGTACCTGACCCGATGTACGTGTAAACTGCCAGGGATCGACACGAATTCTTCCCGGGACATTTTCATCGTGTAAATGGCCCCCTGCAAAAAAAGTTTACCCTTTTAACTTACTACTGTCTGAGAAACTGGGTTAATATTATATATCTTGTGCTTTTTTACATTTGGATGCATTATTTTGTTTCTATTCATTAAATCACTGTTTGAATTTGTAAATTGCTAATTGCTCAGCAAGGTACTAGAAGGTGTGGTCTATATTCAGTATACACATGCTTACTATGCAAAGAAATACAGTCGTCCCTTCACATTCGCGGGGGTTCCGTTCCGCGTACCCCCGCGAATGTGAAAAAACCGCGAATAACGACACCCCTCCCCCCTCCCTCCCCAGGCCTTCGCGGGGCCTTCCTAGGCCCCGCGGAGGCCTCCCCAGCCCTCCCTCCCTCCCTCCGCAGGCCTTTGCGGGGCCTTGCTAGGCCCCGCGGAGGTCTCCCCGGCCCTCCCTCCCGCCCTCCCCAGGCCTTCCTGGGGCCTCCGGAGCGTCTCCGGAGGCCCCAGGATCGCCTCCCCAGCCCTCCCCACCCCGTCCCCAGGCCTTTCTGGGGCCTCCGGAGATGCTCCGGAGGCCCCAGGATCGACTCCCCAGCCCTCCCCACCGCGTCCCCAGGCCTTCCTGGGGCCTCCGGAGCGTCTCCGGAGGACCCAGAATCGCCTCCCCAGCCCTCCCCACCCCGTCCCCAGGCCTTCCTGGGGCCTCCGGAGATGCTCCGGAGGCCCCAGGATCGCCTCCCCAGCCCTCCCCACCCCGTCCCCAGGCCTTCCTGGGGCCTCCGGAGCGTCTCCGGAGGCCCCAGGATCGCCTCCCCAGCCCTCCCCACCGCGTCCCCAGGCCTTCCTGGGGCCTCCGGAGCGTCTCCGGAGGCCCCAGGATCGCCTCCCCAGCCCTCCCCACCCCGTCCCCAGGCCTTCCTGGGGCCTCCGGAGCGTCTCCGGAGGCCCCAGGATCGCCTCCCCAGCCCTCCCCACCCCGTCCCCAGGCCTTTCTGGGGCCTCCGGAGCGTCTCCGGAGGCCCCAGGATCGCCTCCCCAGCCCTCCCCACCCCGTCCCCAGGCCTTTCTGGGGCCTCCGGAGGCCCCAGGATCGCCTCCTCAGCCCTCCCCACCCCGTCCCCAGGCCTTCCTGGGGCCTCCGGAGATGCTCCGGAGGCCCCAGGATCGCCTCCCCAGCCCTCCCCACCCCGTCCCCAGGCCTTTCTGGGGCCTCCGGAGATGCTCCGGAGGCCCCAGGATCGCCTCCCCAGCCCTCCCCACCCCGTCCCCAGGCGTTCCTGGGGCCTCCGGAGCGTCTCCGGAGGCCCCAGGATCGCCTCCCCAGCCCTCCCCACCCCGTCCCCAGGCCTTCCTGGGGCCTCCGGAGCGTCTCCGGAGGCCCCAGGATCGCCTCCCCAGCTCTCCCCACCCCGTCCCCAGGCCTTCCTGGGGCCTCCGGAGCGTCTCCGGAGGCCCCAGGATCGCCTCCCCAGCTCTCCCCACCCCGTCCCCAGGCCTTTCTGGGGCCTCCGGAGATGCTCCGGAGGCCCCAGGATCGCCTCCCCAGCCCTCCCCACCCCATCCCCAAGCCTTCCTGGGGCCTCCGGAGCGTCTCCAGAGGCCCCAGGATCGCCTCCCCAGGCCTCCCCACCCCATCCCCAGGCCTTCCTGGGGCCTCCGGAGCGTCTCCGGAGGCCCCAGGATCGCCTCCCCAGCCCTCCCCACCGCGTCCCCAGGCCTTCCTGGGGCCTCCGGAGCGTCTCCGGAGGCCCCAGGATCGCCTCCCCAGCCCTCCCCACCCCGTCCCCAGGCCTTTCTGGGGCCTCCGGAGATGCTCCGGAGGCCCCAGGATCGCCTCCCCAGCCCTCCCCACCCCATCCCCAGGCCTTCCTGGGGCCTCCGGAGCGTCTCCGGAGGCCCCAGGATCGCCTCCCCAGCCCTCCCCACCCCGTCCCCAGGCCTTTCTGGGGCCTCCGGAGATGCTCCGGAGGCCCCAGGATCGCCTCCCCAGCCCTCCCCACCCCATCCCCAGGCCTTCCTGGGGCCTCCGGAGGCCCCAGGATCGCCTCCCCAGCCCTCCCCACCCCGTCCCCAGGCCTTCCTGGGGCCTCCGGAGCGTCTCCGGAGGCCCCAGGATCGCCTCCCCAGCCCTCCCCACCCCGTCCCCAGGCCTTTCTGGGGCCTCCGGAGATGCTCCGGAGGCCCCAGGATCGCCTCCCCAGCCCTCCCCACCCCATCCCCAGGCCTTCCTGGGGCCTCCGGAGGCCCCAGGATCGCCTCCCCAGCCCTCCCCACCGCCTCCCCAGCCCTCCCCCCCCCGTCCCCAGGCCTTTCTGGGGCCTCCGGAGATGCTCCGGAGGCCCCAGGATCGCCTCCCCAGCCCTCCCCAGCCCGTCCCCAGGCCTTCCTGGGGCCTCCGGAGCGTCTCCGGAGGCCCCAGGATCGCCTCCCCAGCCCTCCCCAGCCCGTCCCCAGGCCTTCCTGGGGCCTCCGGAGCGTCTCCGGAGGCCCCAGGATCGCCTCCCCAGCCCTCCCCACCGCGTCCCCAGGCCTTCCTGGGGCCTCCGGAGCGTCTCCGGAGGCCCCAGGATCGCCTCCCCAGCCCTCCCCACCGCGTCCCCAGGCCTTCCTGGGGCCTCCGGAGCGTCTCCGGAGGCCCCAGGATCGCCTCCCCAGCCCTCCCCACCGCGTCCCCAGGCCTTCCTGGGGCCTCCGGAGCGTCTCCGGAGGCCCCAGGATCGCCTCCCCAGCCCTCCCCACCCCGTCCCCAAGCCTTCCTGGGGCCTCCGGAGCGCCTCCGGGGGCCCCGTGGACGCCTCCCTGGGCCTCCCCGCTCACTCTATGTCTTTCACGGGGCCTCTGGAGGCCCCGTGTCGCGGTTTTGGGGGGGCCCCGGGGGGGGCCCTCCCAAAACCGCGAATAACCGAAACCGCGAATGTCAAGTTCGCGAATGTGGAGGGACAACTGTATTGTGTTAAGCTAGGGGTGAGCAACTGTGGAAGACTAGGAGGCCTCATTAGACCCCTAGGAGACCTTGGAGGGCTGCACCTGCTCCTACCCCCAAAACAAAAATAAACAACACCCCCCCACACACAATTTTTACCCCTAAATATCTCTGGGAGTATGGGGGCATTTTCACCATGTCTTGTGCTGAATTGGCCTGGGGCCCTGCAAAATGTGGTTGAAATCTACCCCACGTTCCCTAGTGGATATTTTGGAGCACTTTGGGGCAATTTTTTTAAAAAAAAAATTGAAATAATTGTTTCTGACCCCTGGGTGTCCCAGGGGGCCCCCAGAAGTAGCAGAAAGGTTCCTCACACCCCCTAGAGTGCATTTGGATAAAAAAAAAAGGGTTGTTCCTCACTTTCCCCCAACCCCCCAAAACTATTTTTGACCCCTGAGGGCAACAGAAATGGCCCCGAGGGGCCCACATGTGGGCTGCACTTTGCCCACCTTTGTCTTAAGCCCAGACATTTTTGTCAACCACCCATTATTCTATAAGCTGGGGTCAGTGTTTTCTTTAGGATATTTGTTGATCACAGTATAAACATATCCTATACATACCATTCAGCTGTTCTGATTTGGTAGAGACAGAACCTATGAATAATTCTTTTTGTAGCCCCATTTTTTCCAACTGCATTTAAAATGTCCCAGTTTCCCTCTCCTGCTCCTACTTTCCCCCTTTATCCCCAGCTTACATCATTTGCTGCAAACTGAGTTCAAAGTACTGTACAAAAGTAGTTTGTACTCGGTTAACTCAGCTCAGCAAGAGAAGGGTGGGAGAATTTTGCCCTTCACACTAGGCTCTGGCCAAGCGAACTGCTGCAGCCTCTCCTAGCTTGTTCATTTTTTGTTAATAAATCGTGCCATCTTGGTCCACTCTGATGTTGCTTGACCACACATGTCCTGGTTTTCATCTGTCAAACGTTGATGAGTATGCCTACATTATTAAGTTGAATCCTGCCCTCTTACATGTCTTTCTTTTGTTTAATACACAACCCTCCAATTGCATTTTTCATGCCATATTACATATTATAATTTTTGGTTATGAGTTTCAGTGAAATTGCTTCTCACTGTGTGGGAAGTGGTGCATTTAAGAATGCCAGCTAGTCTTCTTCTCATACCAGTTTGTCTGCTTTTGAAGAGGTGCTGCCTTCCCACACTAAAGAAACTGGCTGTTGTCCAAAGAGCAAACCTGTAGGGTGGCATTTAATTCCCAGAGAAACCAATACATGCTGTCCCTCTCTTTCTCTCTCTCATTTAACCCACAGGTTGCTGGAGGTGAAATTGTTTTTGATTGTATTTGTAAATAGAAAATTCTTATTTCTTTACTATTTTGAACCAAAAATGGTTTCAGCAAAGAGCTAAATTGTTCCTGTTCCTGTGGGCCTGTCTATACAAGGGGGAGAATGTTGACTGATGTGCACTAATGCTGATTTGAAGGAGCTTTGAATTGTCTTAAGTGTTTTGGGTTATTGTTGCTTTTTTGGCAAGATCGCAGGCATGCAAAGCTATCCTCTCTTTGCTGTTCCCACTAACATACCTATGAATCAGGATGGCAGGCGCAAGCAAATTACTCACATTTGTATTCTCATCAGTTGCCGCCACCAAACATTTTTAAAGCATATCTAAGGTGCGAAAGTGCAATATTCCACAGAAATAAATAGGAAAAAAAGTCTGTTCCTTCACCTCATCAATTGCTAAGGCAAAAATCCAACACGACGGGTCCGGATGCTTGCCTTGTTAGCAAGCTCCACCACCCCTGAACACGTCTGATCAATCCGACTTTTGCCTGAACCTACTGGGAAGAGCAAGCTTCCACGCCTTCCTCTTTTTCCCCCCTGCTGAGTTAATTGAGTACAAAAACTTTGAACTCAGTTTACAGCAATTGAAGTAAGCTGAGGACAAGGAGTGAAAGTGGGGGGAAGAGAGAAAAACAGGGACATTTTAAAAGCAGCTGAAAAAGTGGGTTGAGAGAGGATTAATCAATTAGCCAAATTGGGACAGAGGGTATGAAAATGTAGTATGTGAAACAACTGTCAATGCAGTGATGATCAGAAACTTCTGCTTTTTTAAGGCTGCTTCCTAAATGTTCTCCAGGAGTTGAATGGTTTTATCAAGCAGCAAAACCTGTTCCTTTCTGTAACCATCGTCTGTTTAAAAAGTCAAAGAAGATGTATGTTTAGCGATTCTGGTTTGGATCCCATCCCTGGAGAAAGAATGGGGTATCAATCCAATAAATAAATTAATACCCAAATGATCACCTGAGATACACCAGAACATTATTGGAGTGAAAGCAAAGGGAAGTAGAATTCTTTGGTAGGAAATCCAAAATTCAACAACCCAGAAGATCCAGTTCTGTGAACAGAGAGACAATTATTTGGGCATTTTTCCACAAAACATATTGGCTATGTGGCTCTTTTGTTGATCATAGAATCATAGAGCTGGAAGAGACCTCAAGGGCCATCCAGTCCAACCCCCTGCCATGCAGGAATAAACAATCAAAGCATTCCCAACAGATAGCCATCCAGCCTCTGTTTAAGAACTGCCAAAGAAGGAGACTGTTGTTGTTGATGTGATGGTGCAGATTGAGCATGACAATACTGGAGAAGAGGTGAGAAAAGGACAAATAATAAAGACTGGTCCACTTACAGTGAGTAGGCCTTGTAACCCCTTTTGCCAAGACAACTCCATTTGATAATCATCTTGCATAATCTATTCATGGTGATTTCCCTATTGCTGTTAGTACTAGAACTGTGATCTCTTTTAAAGTGAGATTCTCTGGGTTTTCCTGTCTAGTGGCAGATCTTGCATTGGCAATGGGTGCCACAAGCCAGAGAAGACATCATGCAGAGGAGAACAACATATGCAGTCTGAATGATGGCCCGTCTATACGATAAAAAAAAAAAAACCCATTTGGGGGGCAAAAAATACAAATAGGTAGTTGTTTGAATACCTACGATCCGCCAACACGATTTTTACCCCCCCCTAAACTCCATACGATCCCCCTTCCCCAGCTGGCTAGAGCGAGCAAGTGGCGGTTTAAAATCTCCTGCCACTTTTAAAAAATTTATTTAAAAAGGTGCCTGCTTTGCGGACAGTCGGTTTTCCCTATTTACAATGTAAAATAAAACCGGACTCTCACTTAGCCGGGAATCCAACATGGTGGCCTCTCCCAATTCCCCTCTTTGCTAGCCCCACCCCCTCTACTCGGCCAGCCAATCAGATTACACTTCCTGTTTGTATGTGTGCGAACGGGGAGTACAGATGATCAACCATTTGAACGGCTGTACGGATTTTAGGCCGAGATCCACTAATCCTTCCGAATGCCGAATCCACATAGTTTACGGGGGATTCGCTAGCCCCCCTTCCAAATGACACGTATGAATCCGAATGGCCGTGTGTACGGAAGATTGATCTTCCGAACGACGTATGTATTTTTTTTTTTATCGTGTAGACAGGCCCTGAGCTCGATGTTGCTTCTTTTTGCTATTACACTTACTACTGTTAAAGCTGCTGCTCATACTCAGTGCTTGCCCTTGTGGTGGCAGAAGGGACAAGCAAAGCTCCACCTGTGCAAATGGCTCCCTGTCTTTTTATTTGTGCACATGATTTCTCCCTTTCTGTAGAGAGTATATGCAGCCATTATGTGTTCCTTCTGAGTCCAAGAGTCCCCTTGATGGCAGCAACATTTCTAGAACTCTTGACTTGATAAGTCAACCTCTTCAAAATGGGCACACCGCAAATATACTGGTCTACAAATCCTATCAGCCAGCTGGGAGAGGTTATGCAAAGGGGATATGATCTATAGTTATCAACCCTGTGCCAAGATGAAATGCTTTTTGCAGCAATGTTAGTGCACTGTGGATAGTGTGACACAAGACAGTATATCATTATTCTACACAGTCATAACATGTGCATCCCATTTTAACTGTAATGGCTCCATCCTATGGAATCCTGGGATTTGCAGTTCAAAGAGATAGCTATTTTAGTCTGTTTTCCCATAACATGGAAAAGTAAGTGTTGTGTGTGTGCATGGTGGGGAATCCAGCAGCCCATTTGAGACATGTTCATTTTAACACAGGTTTTCATGGATATCAGTCCACTTCTTAGGAGATTTTCCGACTACAGTACATTGTTATAGTGTTACTATTCCACTTTAACTGCTCTGGCTTCCTCCTGTGGAATTCTGGGACTTGTAGTTTAGTGAGGCCTAAGAGCTCTCTGGCTGAGAGTTGTAAATGCCCCTCCCTAAATTGCAAATCCCAGGATTCAAGAGGAGGCAGCCATAGCAAATAAAGTGGAATAGTAACACTATACCAGTGTTGTCTGAAAATCTCCTTAGATGCACTGAACAATTTGGTAAGGTACTTCAAATTCTCTGCTACAGAGCTATAGTGGCTGTTGTTCATGGGGAGAGAAGGAAAGGCACTAGAGTTCCCAAACTGAGAAGCCTAGCTACTGTGTGAAACTACCAATCCCAGGATTCTATAGGATGGAGCCCTGGCAGTTAAAACGGAATGAAAATGGCTACAGTTGTATAGGTTGGATACACTTCTAGAAAAATAATATGCTTACAGGCAAATATAAATCACTCTGCCCCAAAATCTCCTTGTTACCTTATTTTACAAGGCAGATGAGAGGTCTATTGTTTGTTAATATGCCATTGGAAGCACGAGTTCATTTAGCAGCTATGATTTTCTTTTTTTCTAGTCAAGAGGCAAAAACCCCTTAGCAACTAGATTGACTAATGGAGAAGTTGTTTGCTTCAAGTAAGGTATCTTTTCTTTAAAGTTTTAATAGTTTTTATATCTCATAGCTTCCTCTTAATAATTTCTTCCTCAGTTCTTAAACATTTCTTGTGTAGCTGAAGTTTCATTATTAAACAAAGTTACAAGGCATCATGTCTGGTAAGTGTGCTGTAAGGTTGTATGTAGTGGAATAGAAGCATCTCCATGTGTACCCTGCTCTAGGGTTCTCCAGGGAGGGCCCCACAGTCCTGGTTTTTAGGTAGTCTTGTGGGATTGTTTTACTATTTAGGGAGCCACTACATTTGGCCACATTTGCAGTGACGGCAGCTTCCTTAATGGCTTCATGGATATTTCCAGTCTCAGAGCCTGATTATTGTTCAGGCATGAAGGGACTTCCTAAAAGGGTGAGACCCTGTAGGGCTCCTGGAAGTATGAGGCAAGGGCCAAAATTATATTTGCTTTTACTTTATATATGTATTATTTTGATTTAAAATAACTGTATTTTTATACTGCCTTCAAGGTAAAGCCTCCTCAGGATGGCTTACAAAGTAAAAAAATGAAAGAATACAATACAGTTCACTAGAAAAGCAGCAGATGCCATTTAAACTAGCAACAATGAATCCCAATGTATACAATAACATTTGGGATCAATTTATTTAAAAACAAATTAGAACATCAGGGGCTTTAAGGCCTGCTTCTTAAAAGGTTAGAGAGAGAAAGAGGCATGCAAATTTTGCAGCAGAGCATCTGCTTGGTTTTAAACTATTTTAAAGAAGTATACAGTGCTGGGGATAATAGAACATCCAGTTAGTAAATTTATGCTGTGAGAATGAGACAAACAGTGATTACCTTTTTGTTAAGCTTTCCATGATTTGCAGAAGAATGTCTTTGTACAAAACTTCTACCTTTCCCCTTTGTGAATTCAGCAAAGCACGTGCACACAGTGAGTACAGAGGGACTGGCTGATTCCTCAGAAAGATACAAACTACACTTCCCTTATGTCTGATTTTGAAAGATCCTGCAGTAAGGGAGTAACAGTCAGCTGTTGGATAGTCCTATGTACAATAGACCCATTCCATCTATTGTTGTGTGATGAGGGAACACGTAGATAAATCCGTTTGATTCAATTAGTCTGCTCTAGTCAGGATTAATTAGATTCAGTATAGTTTAGCTACACAATTTGTGAAGTTTATGTCATTTGTACAAAACTCATTCTCACAAAGGCAAAGACTCTAACAATAAATGCCTTGTCTGTTTCACGAGGAAGGAGGAAAAAATTGCAATTTCTCATTGTCCCATGCAAGGTTTTTAAAAAATGCTGCTAGTCCTTGAGATCACCTTGAAAATGCTGAAATGGCTTGGGACCAGGGTATCATCAGAACTTCACCGGCATCTGAAGCTGGTACAAAATCGGTGTTATGCTCTGATTGCCCACCTCCTACAGTCCTCCAGACAGCTCCACTAGTTAAAACTCCCAGTACATCTTAATGGTAGCAATACTGTTCAGCCCTCTTAAGGATAGGCAAAGCTGAGCTGGTTTATAATCTTGAATCCAGATTACCTTGATTTAAGATCCCAGCCAGAGGCGGGGGGTGGGGGGAGGGAGGATGTTGATCTAGATCAGTGGCAATTTGCATGAATCCTTTTTTTGGCCTGATGAATACATGTGCTTCAAGACATTGGTTGACAGCAGTCATCTGTGTTATTTGGATTTGCATATTATATCAGGACGATAAATTTTATACAAAATACATGAGGTTTTATTTGCTTCTGTAAGCAGCTACTGGCCAGGGAATCATAACCATATATTTATCCAATAAAAAGGAAAGTAGGGGGAGAGGGCAAAACATAAAAAGAAATGTTGGCAGCACATTTAAGATTAACTTGTTTGTGCTGTTTTTGAATTAAATTGATTTGCAACTGGAATTTCATCATCTCACAGTTGGGAATTGGCTCTTAATTTGGACCATATAGATGTGGCCAGGCTTGGCCTTTTCATTAGGCATAATTAGATGACAATCTCAGGTAGCAGATGATGGGAGGCAGCATTTCCTCCCATCTGTTCTTATATTCTCTCTGATTGAGGACAAGCAGGTTTGAAGACATAGCTGACCCTAGATACTCTAAAGTAGCCTCATGTGGTAGAGGCCATCATCCTATCACCAGTGTGCAGTCAGCTTCTCTACAGGGACAGAAGTATCTCTGTGTTCGAGAGGGTGTCAGCTTGTCATTTGTGTCACAAAGCAAAATGGGGTTCCCCAGCCAGCAGATAGACACTAGTGGACAATGGCTATGTTGGTTTTTCCTTGCTTCCATCCTTTCCAGCTTCATCTCTTAACTCCATCTGCTTGCTGGTAACTTGCTTATAATATAAACAGATGCTTTGCTTTCTAACGAGTGCTGTGCATCTCCCCCACCTAAAGATCTTATCCTCTGTTTGTCACATAACACTTGGGTGCTTTTTAAAAGCAGCTTATGAGTGGCTCCATATGGAGGCATGTTATGCCTTCCAACATGCTTCCTATGGCTATGATCTGGTTAGGTGTTCTTCACTCAGGAGAGCCAAACCTCTTTAGCAGTTGGATTGAGGAGACAAAGACATAAATGACTGTGGTGCTTGGAAAGCATTTGCTTGCCACCTACTTTGCTCAAGCCATTCAAAGGGAACGCTACTGCTGGACTCCTTGAAGCAGCATCGGTTGGTAGAAAGGTACAATTACTTGTAATTTTAAGAAGATGGTAGTACATTCAGTCATTGAATTAAAATGTGTGATAGTATACCGTAGATTCACTTTGTTTTATCTGCTGATATGGGGAGAGGGAGGAATTTGATGTCCACGGATTCCACTGTCCACAGCTTGAAAATATTTTAATAAATAAATATATTCCAAGAAGCAAACCTTGATTTTGCCATTTTATATAAGGGACACCATTTTACTGTGCCATTGCATATAATGGGACTTGAGCATCCACAGATTTTGGTATCCACGGGGTCCTGGAACCAAACCCTAGTGGATACTAAGGGCCCACTCTGTAGCATAGGAGAGAGGAGAGGGAGGGTTGTGGATTTCTTTGAAATGATGCTTCCATGGCTGATGTGAGCCCTTCTCCTTCGTGAATGTCCAGAAAATCCAGTTTTTAAGGCACACTTCAGACATTAGGGTAAGCTCTGGTTGGCACAAATATTGCCTAGAATCCTCTTGGTCCACTGTACAAATGTAGCTACGCTGGCATAGATGGTGATGGCTGGTTGGAAAAGACTGTGGAACAATGGCCTTGAAGGAAAATAAAGCACTGGAGAAATAGATTGCTCAGGGTTAGCAGATTTTAGCCTGAATTATATTTGTTAGTGTCAAATGGACCCTTAGAACCATCGTGGTGTAATAGTTTGAGGGTTGATCTAGGAGTCTGGGAGACCAGGGTTGGAATCCTTGCTTGACAATGGAATCCCACTGGATGACCTTGGGCAAGTTCTTTCAGACTCAGAGGAAGGCAACAACAAACTCCCTCTAAACAAATCTTCCTGGAAAAAGCTCCTTGATAGGTTTGCCTTTGAGTTGCCATAAGTTAAAAAGGATTTGAAGGCACACAAGAAGAATAGACGCATTCACTCAAGGAATGGTGAATAATGGAATAGTATTTGTGATATAGGATGCTTGGAGCGAACAGATTTTGTCTGCCTTCGTTTGGCATTCTTGTGCAATGCTGGAAAAGTGCAGCTGTTAGTGCAAGTACTAGTGTCATGCACCAAGGGTTCCAACCAATATTTTTGAGGCAGAAAAAGTGATAGAAAATGACGTCCTCCTCTTCCTCCTGCCACCCCCATCACTTTCCCCTATTCAGATCATATAATGGTGTAGTGTAAATTCAGTCATGCAGTTAAAATCACAGATCCTTGGGGCTACCAAGTTATTTATTTCTTTATTTGATTTATATCCCACCTTTCGTCCATGAATGGGATTCAAGGCAGATTACAATAAAAGAGTACAAATACAAGGAAAGCATGAAATGCAGATAAATGAATTTAAAACTTCATTTAGAAATACACTTGTCCCTCCACATTCATGGATTCGGCATTCACGGTTTTAAGTATTCACGGCTTGAAAATATTCTTTAAAAAATAATAATCCAAAAAGCAAACCTTGATTTTACCATCTTATATAAGGGACACCATTTTGCTATGCCATTGTATATAATGGGACTTGAGTATTCACGGATTTGGGTATTCACGGCGGGTCCTGGAACCAAACCCCAGTGAATGTGAAGGGACAACTGTACACTGATAAATGAAAAACACAATATCCATCCATCCAGTTAAAAGCCCTTTCTGCAGCAAGTGAATGATGTCTCTTGCCAAATGCCTATGCAAATAAAAAGTCACTTTGCCTGCCAGTGGAAAGACAAGAGGGAGGGAGCCAACCTACCCTTACTCAGGGCATGTCTACACGATTAAAAAAAAATCTGTTTGGGGGGGTAAAAAATCTGAAAAGGCAGCCGTTCGTATGCATATGAACTGCCTACACAATTTTTTTACCCCCCCTAAACTCCGTATGACCCCCCCTTGCCCAGCTGGCTGGAGTGAGCGGCTTTAAATCTCCCGCCGCTTAAAAAAAAAATTAAAAGGTGCCTGTTATATGGACAGTCGGTTTTCCATATTTACAATATAAAATAAAAAGGTATAAATGTAAAATTTATGGACTTACTGGACTCTCGCTTAGCTGGGAATCCAACATGGCGGCCGCTGGCAGTTCTCCTCTTTGCTAGCCCCTGTGCTTGGCCAGCCAATCAGATTACACTGCCTATTCGTATGTGTGCGAACAGGGTGTACAGACCATCGACAATATGAATGGCTGTACAGATTTTAGGTCCAGATTTGCTAATCCTCCCGAATGCCGAATCCATGGAGTTTATGGGGCATTTGCTAGCCCCCATTCCAAATGACACATATGCATCTGAACGGCCATGTGTACGGATGATTGATCTTCCGAACGCCCTACGTATTTTTTTTTACCGTATAGACGGCTCCTCAGTAGGGAATTCAGGAACATGGCAAATGGAAAATAATAAAAAGGGGCTACAACACAGCTTTGCAGCATTCAGTCCATCTGTTGCCAGAGACAAGCAAAGTAGTTGTACAGTTGTCTCTCCGTATCTACAGATTTGGTTTCACGGCTTGAAAACATTTTTTAAAAAATAATAATCCAAAAAGCAAACCTTGATTTTGCCATCTTATATAAGGGACACCATTTTGCTATGCCATTGCATAGAATGGGACTTGAGTATTCATGGATTTTGGTATCCATGGGGGGGTGGTCCTGGAACCAAATCCCAGCAAATATGAAGGGACAACTGTATCTTTTTCCAGGATACTCTGCTTCACCCCACCTTCCCAGTAGTCAACATTTTGTGGCCACCAAACTTGTTCTGTCCTTATCAACCTTTTGGGAGGTCTCTACTTTTGAATGGTTTCCAAGATATTGTTTCTATTACACACTTCACTCCCTGCCTCAAGCTTGCAGGTACTGTACTTCTCTTTTTGTATGTGAAATGTGGCATTTTAAAAATTGGCCACATAAGTGTCTCTAGTGGGTGAATGAGCTTTCATTAGGAAATAGGATTTTGGAAGGATGTGACAGCAAGTGATTGAGTTTTCACAGGACTACTTTATCATTGAAATTGTGGCATGCAGCAGAAGTGTGACCCTTAGCCAGGTCGTCCATCTCAAAAATGGGTACCAGTAAGTAAATCTGTCTTTCACAGGCTGCTTCTTTCTGAAGGTATCCTGTTCAACAACTTAGTCTGTGTCATAAAAATAAAGTACCTCTTGCAAGCTGTTCTAGAGCTAGGCAGCCAGGAGTTGCGGGTGGGGAATAAAATGATTCACTAGGAAGCATGTGAAAATGTAATTTGAAGAGAAGGTGAAACTACATTGTGGAAATTTTGCCATTCTCTCTGCACTGAAAAGGGATGGGCCTTCTTGGTGGCTGCTTCCCAGTTGTGGATCTCCTTCCTGTGCATGGTTAGACTGGGGTTCTTTGCTCTTCTACGGGCAGCAAAGACTTCTTCATTTAGATAGACAGCCTGTGAACTGTTTTTTACAGAAGGGTTTTTAATGGGAGTTGCCTCATTCCCCCCCATCAGTTATGTTTTAATTGTTTTCAGCTGTTCTTAATTCATGTAATTGTTTTTAATATGAGGGGTTTATTTATTTATTTACTTTTACCATTATGATTAATTTTAGCAAATGCATTTCAATTTGTATTTCATTGATGTTGTAAGTTAGCATGGGTTCCCTGCTGGGTGAAAGCTTAGATATAAATAAATCTCAAATCAGTTGTGTGAATGGGCTCTAAGGTTATCCCTTTCTTGTTGTTCTTTTCTAATGTCATTGTGAACCTTCATGCTTATGGGTTCTTCTGGGAGATCATTCCATATTAATGGACAAGGTGATGCTGGAGAGAGAGAGGCAAGAGAGGGCTGTTTGTGAAGCTATTGACCTATGAATAGACTGTAGAGGAACTGGGGGAAGATTGCTGGGGCAGAGTAAGAGGTTGCTGATATTGTAAAGACAGTGGGCCTATTTTTCACCCCTGCATTAGGCTGCACCCGTCTATACTGCATTCAGCTGATTTTCAGCTGAAAACAAAATTGGAAGTGACTTTAGGTTTGTACTTCCAGTTTTGGGGAGGGTTATACTTACATGAGAGTTACATGATGGTGTTTGTGTGTACCTGTAGTATTTTTCAAAGAGGATTGTTTGGCCATTTTTAGGACATTGTTTCAGCTGGGTGAGGACAAAAATCCTCTTGGCATTTTAAAATAAGGTTGCAAACGTCAGGCTTCTGGAAGATCTTGGAGAAATGTGAATGCTGCATAAGAAGCCAATGTGGGCTGCTGACTACACTTTCCTCAGTCTGTTGTAATCGTTCCACAAACAGAGGTTTGTGTGGTAACAATATAGCAGTTGGTGAGTTCAGGCCGTATGTCAACTGTGAGTAGCCACTTGTTTCTGAAGCAGATGTTTATGCCAGGATGCTGCTTCACAGACCTTGATGACCTTGCCAAAATGATAATCTTATCATGCGAATAGAGGGGGGAAAAGCTAATTTAAAATGGATACTTCTTGTGGCTTTTATAAAACATTTTACAAGTTATTATTGCCATTTTAGTAAGTGCTGTTTTGAATTTAGAAATAAATGAATGGACACTGGAACAATTTATAATTGGAAGGTAGTGAAGGTGTGGATATGTGCAAATATTGAACCCAACAACAGTGGAATTTTGCAGTGAGCTTGTAGGTGCAGCAGTCATTCTGCTCCACTTCATTGTTAGGTGAACAAACCCAAACAGGATCCCATTTGAAATGATATTATTCATTCTTACTTAGCACCTCTCATTTTTAAACTTAACCCATTTCACTGCTTTCTAAAAAATAAATTAAAACATAAATCAAGGTTTTCATGTAATGTTCCCTATTACTGTACTGCATCATTAGGTCTTCCATGAATACAGTAGCACCCCCCCCCCGTATCTGCAGCGGATTGGTTCCAGGCTCCCTGTGTATAATGAAATCTGTGTATAATAGTGAATGCCCCTCCCCCATCGCCACTGCAGCTACCCGAGCCATCCCAAGGGGTGAAGGGAGAAGGGAGGTGAGATCTCTCCTCCTCTCCTCCCTTCGTGCCCCCCCTGTCACCACTGCTGTCACCAAAGCCATGGGGGGGGGAGAATGGAGGTGAACTCTTCTCCTCCCCTCCCTCCCCCCATCCACCTCCCCTGCTGTCGCCAACCACGGATAACTGAATCAGCGGATACGAGGGTGCTACTGTAATATGAAATATTTGCAGCCTGTTTTGTAATGATCAGAAGTGCATTTTGCCTTGCCTTTCTAGAGGTATTGCTTGAGTTCTTTTATATATGCTTTTCACTGCTATTAGAAACTAGGATGTGAGTTTCAGCTGGGCTTGGAATCTCACAGAAAATGGTGGTACAGTCTCACCAGTTTAATTATTGCCTGCTACCTTTCTTTTTCTACTTGTGTGTGGGCTTTTTACAGTTCTCACTACAGCGAAAGTTGTGGCCAGGATAAGATCTAGATTGTCCCAATGCTTGTTCTTGCCTGTTTCAAGGTTGTTAAAAATTTAATCGTGGCTCAAAATGTTCTTCCCACCTCTCCATCCACTTGGAAGTCTAAGTATATACTGTATAAACCACTTTCTGAATGCACAAGAGAGAACTTGGATGATGAAATGAATAGGACTGGTTCACTTCTTCCATTTAAAAAGAAATAATTGAATAATTCTGGGTTTCTCTCTCCAATCTGATGTGTTTATATTTAATCACTCTTATACCTCACCCTTGCTCCAAGGATGTACCAAGTTATGATGACAGCTCAACCAAAACTACCAGAACTCTTGGTGAAATTCCAGGTAGCCTCTGGGTTTGGATTGGTTTGTTTCCTTTTATCTTTCTGCCAAGGAGCATTTGGTATTCTCAGTGTTCAGGCTTTCTAAATCTTGAAACCTTATTAAGTTCTTTGGAGAAGTGAAAATTTAACAAGCTGGAAACATTTTTTACCAAATGATTGCACTACCAACCAGGTCATGTACATGTTCATCAGTGCATCTGCCATGAATTGCATGTGCCAGTGTACCATTGCAGAGAGAACATCCATACCTTCCATATCTCCTCAAATACATTGATTTTCTCTGACATCAATTGCCACCTGTTCTGTAGAGAAATAAAATGATGCACGTGTCTGGCTGAGAAAAAATTGTTCAGTGAATGGGGAAGGTAGTATTCTGGGTTTGTATGTGGTACAATTTATCACTGAGTTATGGGAGAGGGCGTAGCTCAGTGGTAGAAAGAGGATGTGCTTTGCATCCCAAATATCTCAGATTCCACCTTCAGCATGTCCTGCTAAGGCTTTGGGAGACCCCTGCCAGAAACCCAAGAGAGCCTCTGCCAGCCTTATATGGGCAATACTGAGGTAATCCTTCATTTTAGTCTCTGCTTCTCCTGGCCCATAGGAATGACTCCATTGCTTCTCTTGCACTGTGGTCTTATGGAGAAGTCTCTTTGTGACACCAGTGGGGATAATACATTATGGGAGGACATGGGAGAGGGCCTTTTCTACTGTAGCATCCCAGCTATGGAATACCCTCCCCTCATTTCATTTTGTGGGTACAGTAGACCCAGCCTAAGTAAGACATTCTCTCTCTCTCTCTCTCTCTCTCTCTCTCTCTCTCTCTCTCTCTCTCTCTCTCTGGGAGAATGAGAGTTAGCGCTTCTGCTTCATCAGATGAAGACTGGTATACTGTGGCACAAGTACACGCTTTTAACAGCAGGCACTGAAACAAGGAAAAGCTGCCGTCTTAATATCTTGCATACTTTAAGTTTGTTTCTCCCATGAAAGATATGGGCATGTATGTGTGTGTTTCAGCCTCATCTTTCTGGATCTTACAGCACTGCTATGATTCTTGGATATGTACTGGACTCTTGAAAAAGCAAGATAATAGCCCTCCCTACCCTCTCAGTTGTGTTCTAGTAAGGTTTGCATAGCTGGGGGAAAAAATGGTTATAGATGGTTTGGGCAGGTATTCCTCATTTTGTGTGTGATCTGCTGAGAAGAGATGAACAGTTGAGAAGAAGACAGACGGAACTTCTGGATCCAAATCTCTTGGCCCCTTAGTCCTGTCTTTCCACCTGAATCTGAGCCAGGTCTCTTGTGTTCCAGGCATGGGAGAATCAATGACATTTTCTTGGAATGAGTGTCTGGCTGTGTATTCGAAGTCATGGGTATGCTGACTAGATTTTATCTCTCGGTTCTCACCGGCTGTGTATGAGAGAGAGAAGGAGTAGAGAAGGAGTAGACTTGCTGTCCAATTAGCAGCATTCCTGAGGCATGAGTAGGCGGTGCCACAGCCTGTCTTCATTGCAGTCAGCTGCTGAACAATCCAAAGGTATTCCAGTAAATTCTCAGGTTATGGGACTATTCGAAGAAAGACAAGGATAAACTAGCTGGTGCTTCTCTTGCCAGAGAGAAACTGTTTGTTCTCCCTATAGAGAAATATGGATAAATTTGAAAAGTATGGCAGATCTGGATTTGTTAAGACTCGAATTCCTAGACCCCAGATTGTCTTGCAGCCACTCCAGCCTTCCAGCCGTTCTGGTGTGTGCAGGTACAGTCTCCAGTTCTATTGTTTTGGGATGCCATCTCTTGGCTGATCATGCTAAGGTAGAAGGCAGCATGAGATGGAAGGGAAGTGTTTTTTATCTGGCTGAAATGCAAGTACTGAAGCTCAAAGGAGAAATTCCAAATGAAAAGACTACTGGAAGACAGAAAGGGAAATGCAGTGGAGAATAGGTTCTACCAACCTATTTAGTTGTGAATGC
The DNA here is from genome assembly GCA_030847615.1 of Gambelia wislizenii. Lineage (NCBI taxonomy): Eukaryota > Metazoa > Chordata > Lepidosauria > Squamata > Crotaphytidae > Gambelia > Gambelia wislizenii. Next base: position 42,899,584 of record JAUMIR010000004.1, read on the forward strand.
TTACAAGAGTTTCGGTGTAACTTGGCCTTATTTGACTGTTTTGAAAAGAGGTTTTTAATACACTATTTTAGGAAGTGTAAAAGTGTTTTTTTACTAGAACTCTTGATACAAACAGTTAATTTAAAATTGTACTTGTTCCAGAAGCTGCAACCAGATATAGAGAAATAAAAGGTGATCATGGGGAGTGGCTTCTAGTATGCTTTAAAGTTTCTCATTCAAAGTTTAGAAATGCATGAACATTTCAACATGCATCTTTAACTGAAGCCAAACTTGGAAATTAGGTATGCTTTTAAATATATTGTTTGTAGGCTTCAGTTCTAAGTGTGCAATGAAATATGTGGTTTGGCTTTCAGTACTTGTGTTTCAGGTCACAGTGCTGGTGTATTTCAGGTGGTATCATCAGTGATTGGTCAATTAACATATGTGCTATAACTGGGCAAAATTAAATTACGATATATGGCAGATGGACCTTTTTTGTCTCACTGCCACCATCTTTGGTAATTAGTGTTTCATTTTGTAGAGCATTTATTGTCAGAATGCTTCTCTCTTCTGGTTTGTGCTTTATGAAAGATGACTCCTGATAGACAGGATTTACTGTGTTTTTGTCTAGTTCTGTTTCATTTGGCTTATGGGGAGTTGTTGCAGCAAGTCAAAGAAAACCTGTATCCTTCTTGTAAAACTGCACTGAAGTTCTGTGTCTGTATGCATTCTCATTTTGAAAAATAACATTGCAGGTAACTTTTCCTTGCTTTGGGAAGTGTTGGTGTATAATTCTTAAATCTATAGTTTTTCTATCATAGTTGAAATATATCTGCGATTTCTTGAGCACTTATCTGTATTGCATCATACAATTCATTAAGATTTCAATAGTGAGAATCCTTTTTAACAATGACTTGCTGATTTTAAGTTCCAATATACTGCTTGAATTTAAATATACACCCAGAATTTGCATAAGGAATCCTCCATGTAGGCATGATTAGTTTAGCCTGTGACTACATGATGCTTGCAGAATGATATGCAAAAGTTTCTAATAGTTTAATTACCTTCTAAAAGGGTCACTTGATCAATCAGTGTCATAGTAACCATGACATGGGTATCAGATAAATATTAAGATTTTGATGTCTTTGACCCCAGTGAGATTTTGCATGTACCAGTAATCTTGGTACTTTTTCTTCCAACAGCTGTCAACTGAAGATACATATCGATCTAGATTCTCTTACAACATCTTACCAAATTCTGGTTTCTAGTACTGTCAAATTTTCTGTTCCTCAGGCTGGTTGCCAGCTGTTCTACATTTTCTCTAAGCTCAGAAACTGACTTAGTGACATTCCACAAGATGACCAAACTTCATGCAGAAACTATTCTTTCGTTCTCAACTATTGTGTGGTTAACCTGTCTTTAACAGTTTTGTTTAAAGAAAAACCTTTAGATAAACACACATCTCTTCTCCTCTGTGTATGTGGCCCCCAGTTTAATCCTATTTGTAGATCTTGTCTGAAGGAAAGCTGTTAATGACAGATGTAACATGGTTTTTTTCCTGTGCAGAACTGATGTTTCTCTTGGCGGTGTGTTCACAGGGGAAGGGGAGACTTCAAGAAGCTTATCTGTCTGTGCTTTTGATTTCCATTGCTTCTAAATCTCTTAAGCATGCAACTTAAGTTGATAATTGAGTGGATCCTTCTTGAGTTCTGGTGTAGTTGGGTTGGCAAGTAATTCATGTTTGTTCTGTTTAATTCCATGCTAGTCACTAAGTTAGAATATCTTTCCAGTGTTCTTTTGGCAAGTAAACAATTCAGCCCCTCCAAGAGACAGAATGAATCTTCATTGTTATATGGTTTGAAATCTGGTCACTTGTTGAAGCTGGGTTTATCAGAGAATCTCCCTTAACCATATGAAGTCATGTGATAACCTGTGTATTGACAGACTAGAAGCAAACCAGTCTGGAATGATACAATAGTTGTAAAAACCTTTGGTCTAACAAATAATGAATGAAGAGAGTTTGTACATCATACACATTAATAGCGTATAGTATCACCCAGAGGAACAGCACATTAAAAGTGTGTGTGTGTGTGTGCATGTGTGCCTTCAATTCTCCTGTCGACTTACAGTGACCCCATGAAATTCACAGGGTTTTCTTTGGCAAGGAATACTCAGAAGTGGTTTTGCCAGTTCTTTCCTCTGAAACAGAGACTCTTAACCTGTGATCTGGGGACCCCCAGGTGGCCGCAATGTCCTCATAGAGGATCCACAAAGGCTTGAAGGCTGTTCGGCCCACCTCCTGCCTGCAGTAGAGTTGCCACATGATAGGAACCAAGGCAGAGCTGGCTGGCTTGGCATGCACATTGCCATTCAATTTGCTCCAGCCACAGACTTGCAGGAAAAAGCCAGAGAAGAGACTTCCCTCCCCCTCCAGTGCCTCTGAGGGAAGGTTTAATGGATGGTTCATTATTATTGTTGTTGTTTTAAATCTTGAGTTAACTCTTGGGGGTCCATGGCAACAAAAGATGTTTAAAGGCTGTCGTCCCTGGTAAAGAAAAGGTTAAGAGCCATTGCTCTGAAATATAGCCTACAGCACCTGGTATTCATTGGAAGTCTCTCATTCAACTACTAACCAGGGCTGACTCTGCTTAGCTTCCAAGATCAGGTGCCTTTAGGGTATTTAGGCCCTGTGCTACACATGTGAGGATGTGAGGCCCTATGTTAAAGGGACATACATCAACATTATTACAAAAGTTGGGGCTTACAGGATATGCTACATAAAGCCTCGTTGAAACACTGCATTTAATCTTCGGAATATATGAGGTATTGTGGGTGTTTCAGCATCCAGTTGTCTTATTCTCATTTCAAGAAATTACAAAGGATTTTAGGGGTGAAGAAATCAACCTTTCTCTTCACAGGGTTTCTAGATTCTGATCTCCTATGTTCTTGGTTTGCCCCTGTGGTGCACCATCAGGCTTATCTTGAGAAAAAGGGATTTCTTATTCCTTCTCATTGCCTGACGTTCACTAGGAGTTCACTTCTCACACTGTTGAAGTAACATGGGCTACAGCAGGTGTCAAAACAATATACACTCAGGTGCCCAATACACTCTTGGGGAGGTGCCACCTTTCCCCACCAAAGTTTGTGAGTTGAGAGCTTCAGTGTAGATAACAGTGCATTTTCAGAATTCAGTCAAGCTGTGGCTGAGCTGCAGCATGGGTCCACACTTTCCAGTTCTAAGTCTAACATTCTTACCACTTGAGTACTACTGTCTCAAAAAAAATGTTAGGAAGTATATAACTCCTTTGGACAGAAGTCTGAGTTGAAATGTTCTTCCCTAAATCAAGAAAGAAACTGAGCTGAACAGCTGAAGCAAGGCAGAGGTTGGGTTGGCTGGCAAAACCCTGATCTAACTGCACTACACTGTGCATTAGGTTTCATAGCAGGGAGGGATTCCAGGAAGTAGAAAGCATAAATATATATCAGGTTCTTCTAGAAGATGGTTTTACTGTGTACTCACCCTAACTCTTTCATGGAATTTTAAATCTGGGTGGTGTTGCCTTCTGTTTGTAATACTCTAGTGTCTTACCACTGTGTTGTACCACTGTGGCTCCCATTTTTTTCTCCCTTACTACATAAATCCATTAAGGAGAAAAAGAGAGAATAAGACCATTTTGTTTGTTATTGCTATGACCTTTCCATGTAGAATGACACTTACTTGAAGTTTTATTTGTTCCAGGATTGAGGCAACACAGCGCCCTCCAGATGTTTTGGGTGAGAACTCTGATAATCTCTTATGGTTGACCACGGTGGTGTGTTGTAGACCCAAACATCTGGGAGAATCAAGTTGTCTCTGGTTTAACTCCATCATTAATTAGTAGAATTAGTCAGCTTCTTATTCCCTCTAAGTAAGAAGCCTGTAAAAGGTCAGGGATTCAAAAAGAAGCTATCAGTTGGCTGGGCCTGCTTAAGCGAAATCACAAACCACATTGAATAAATGACCTGCTAGGGATTATTTGTAGAAAGTATTATCAGATACAGTTGCTTGGTCTGACACGTTATGGGCTTAGCAATGTTTTGAAACACATAGTCTTGTCTCCATACCTGTTGGATTTTGGCTTGATTTGGCTAGATTTGCCTGATCTACAACAACTAGATGTTGAGAAATGCTAATTGTGCTTGTAAAGGCTATAGCCATCCTAGTGTGTGTAGGGAAAATACATCTGGGAGTGGTGAGAACTGCCCTGTGGCATTATTACTCTATCTCCCCATTTGTTTCCTAATTGCTATCTGTCTGTTCTCTTAACTGTTTCCATTCATGTTACCACAGCTTTGTCATTAGTGCAACACTGCTGAGCCCTGTGTTGGGAATGTCTGTCTAGTCACATGTCTACTAACTCAGCTAGTAATTGCACATAAGAGAGCCACTGTGGCACAGTGAACAGAAAGTGGAACTTACACATGGATTCAAAACCTTCTTCAACCACAAAGCTTTATTAGCTGGCTAGTCACCAGCTTTTAGACTGATCTACTTTGCAGGGTTGTTATGAGGGTAAACTGAGGGAGGAAGGAGAAATACATGCTGCATGTATGAGTTCTTTGATGGAAAGATGGATAAAAGTAAACAAAAGGACCTAGCTTTTACTGGTCTTTTATAAGATAAAACATGAGCAAAGACACAATGAGAGTTAAATCTATCTGCAGGAACCTAGGTATTTAAAAAAAAACTGGTAAGAAATGTTGGCTGGACTGGTTTTACACATTTTTTGGCATTACAGTATTCATAAGGAACTGTCTGAGGCCAAGTGATGGGAATTGGCAACTTGCAGCATGATTTGATGCTGTACTATTTTTGCCATTTGTAGTAGAGAACTGTGCAGGAATTTGCAGTAATTTCCCCAGCCTCTGGCAGCAATAAGTACTATATAAAAGAAAAAAGACGTAGTCCTGGTTATAAGCCAGGGCATGTGTCTTTTGGTCCACTGTATACAACTAGGAATGAATCTGAAATTTTTGGTTTTACTTGCTTCCTGTGTTTATTTCATTTTAATCATATCCTGCTTTTCTCCCCATATGGGACCCAAGGTAAATTAAAACAGTGATGATTGGCCCTCGTGGTCTCTTCCAACTCTGCAATTCTATGATTCTATGATTCTATGATAAAAAGTTTGAAAACAATAAAAAATACAGCACCCAACCACATTAAACAATCCTTCTGCACAACCACTTAATCTCCAGAAGCCTGCTTAAATAAAAAGGAATTTACTTGTTTAAATAAAATGGTAGAGAGGAGGCCAACCTAGCTTCCTGCGGAAGAGAATTTCACAGCCTTGGAACAGCCACTGAGGGGGCCCTTTCACTTGTCTTCATCAGATAGGCCTATGATGGTGGCAAGACAGAGAGGAAAAACTCTCCTGTGAAAATCTCAGAATTTGAGCAGACTCATACTGTAAAAGATAATCTTTTAGATTAGGATACTGGTTTCTTATACCTGTTTTCTGCATCAGTTTGTGACAGCTGTTTTTTAAAACCTGAATGAATGAATGAATCTCTTATCATCTCTTAGAAATGGAGAATTGCATTGCAAAATTCGAAACATGCAAATGCTGAAGTAGAACTGGATATTTGGTTCTGGTATCAAGGAAGGGCAAATTAAAACGTGAAACCACCAAATTTCTTCCCAGTCCCTAACTATCAGGTTGTTTAACTTTCCTTGTGTTCAGCAAGTACCGTAATTGTTGTTATCTTTTCTTTCAAACTAGTGCTGCATTGCAATTTCACATTCAAATATTTCCAAGGTTAAAAGTTGGGTTTTTGTGAAGTGCTGAAAGCTCCTCTGAAAAAGACAGTATTTTTGTTCCTTATGTAGTAGTGACCTAATTCTTCAAGAGTGGGCATTATGTTGCCAGAATGCTAACATTCACACACAAGAGGATATTAGGAGAATGCTGGATGGAGGAGGGGGACCAAGGTTTGCAAAAGTACAAAAGAACACTAGGAAAATAAATACCTACTTGGGGAAAACACCTAAAGGATCCCACTGAGGACTGAACATGTTCTCTGAAGGTTGAATGCTGTCTGATTGTTGAGAGAAAAATCAAATGTTGGGATAGAGCAAGAATGAAATGGTGTATTATGAAAGAAGATGCACATGGCTTGCTGGAATCCTGAATGGAAGCATCCCATACTCCAGTGTTTTGTAGTAGAGATCATACGTAGATCATACTTTTATTTCTTAATTGGCACTGCTGTGTTGGTTTCTTAACTTCATGATCCCATCCAAGGACTGGATATGATGAAGTTGTAGTACTATGTAGCTAATTGGTTTTAGCTAATTAAAAGAGTGATGTGCCAGGGAGCCAAGATACAGCACTTCCAGAATGATGCATTTCCTATACCAAGGCCTTGCATTGCACCAAAACAACTTTTGTACCCAGATAGGATAAGGCATTGGTTATATTCAGGTCCAGCCATAAGCCAGAGTTCCAGAAAATCTTGATATATCACTTATAAGCATTGTGGTTGTGCATGTTGTCCAGTCATTTCTGTATGGTTGTTTCTGGCAGCTGCTAAATAAGCCACACACTCTCTATCTGTGGTTTGTTTATCTTGTTGTCTGAATTTGGGATTCTGGCTTGTTTCTTCTCAGACAAGCCAGAATCATAAGCTGACAAGAGACCATAACTTAGGATTCTGGCGTGCCAGAGATCAGTGGGAATTCTCTCTCTCTCTCTGGCTTTTCTTCGCAAACGAAGATTCAGGAAGGACTCATCCCGCGCTTTCTGCAAGCACGCTGATGACTAAAAAGGCCAATCCGAGATAAACAAGTCCGGTTGCAAAAAGCACAGCAGAAGGTCTCCTTGGGTGATGTTTTTGGGTTGTGATTCTTTCTGCGTTGTCGTTTCTCTTCAAGACTTGTTCGTCGTGAGTTCTCAGAATTTGAGCCGTTAGGTTAAACCAGTCATGGATGAAGGGTTTGCTGCTGATTTTCAACTGGCAGAAGGAGCTAGGCTTGAAAAGTCAGGTACTTTGCAGCAGGATGTTACTTATTACCACTGAGGCAGAGTTCCAGGGAATAATGGCTTATTATGGGGACCAAGTGTAGTCAGTGGCATAGTGTGAGTATTGAGTTGTCTTTGTATATTTGAAGTATGAAAAATCATTATTAGTTGCATCATTAAAATACATTCTAAAAATAGTTTGGGGTTTCTGAGCATCTTCCCTCTAAGCCTGAAGCTGATGATGCCACAGAAAGAATAGACATATTAAATTATTAAAACAAAGTACAATTGCCCCTCCACATTCGCGGCTTTCACATTCGCGGTTTTGATTATTCGCGGAAAGCCACCTGCCCCACCCTCTCCACTCCGTCCCTTCCCAAGACAGCGAAGGTGTTCTCAGGAATCCCTTCGCTGCCATAGGAAAGGGGGGGTGGAAAGCCTCCCTCATTCCACCCCAGTCCCTTCCCAAGGCAGTGAGGGACCCCCTACGCCACTTTGGGAAGGGCGGGGGGGTGAGGGAGAGTGGCGGCGGGGGCTTCAGAAGCCCCCACAGCCACTCTGGGAAGGGCGGGGGGTGGAGGAGAGTGACTGCGGGGGCTTCAGAAGCCCCCGCGGCCTCTCTGGGAAGGGCAGGGGGGTGAGGTAGAGTGACGGCGGGGGCTTCAGAAGCCCCCGCGGCCACTTTGGGAAGGGCGGGGGGTGGAGGAGAGTGACGGCGGGGGCTTCATAAGTGACGGCGGGGGCTTCTCCAAAGCCCGGGACCCCGCTGAGAAAGGCCGGGGAGAGGCAGCGCAGCTTCCTCCCCACCCACACGCTGCCTTCCCCGGCCTTTCTCAGCGGGGTCCCGGGCTTTGGAGCCCCAGAGCCCGGTGAGAAAGGCCGGGGAGAGGCAGCGCAGCCTCCTCCCCACCCACATGCTGCCTTCCCCGGCCTTTCTCAGTGGGGTCCCGGGCTTTGGAGCCCTGGAGCCCGGTGAGAAAGGCCGGGGATAGGCAGCGCAGCCTCCTCCCCACCCACACGCTGCCTTCCCTGGCCTTTCTCAGTGGGGTCCGGGGCTTTGGAGCCCCAGAGCCCGGTGAGAAAGGCCGGGCAGAGGCAGTGCAGCCTCCTCCCCACCCACACGCTGCCTTCCCCGGCCTTTCTCAGCGGGGTCCCGGGCTTTGGAGCCCCAGAGCCCGGTGAGAAAGGCCCAGGAGAGGCAGTGCAGCCTCCTCCCCACCCACACGCTGCCTTCCCCAGCCTTTCTCAGCAGGCTCCGGGGCTTCTAAAGCCTGGAGTCCCCTCAGAAAGGCCGCGGAGAGGCCAACCAGGCTGGCCAGACACCCTCCCTCTGCCTCCCTCCCTCTGGGGGGGGGCTGCGGGAGCAGCATCTGTTATTCGCGGTTTTTCCACATTCGCGGGGGTCTCAAGAACCTAACCCCCATGAATGTGGAGGGACAACTGTAATTCTCTTAGAGGGAGCATAAAACATTTGTATATAAAATCAGCTTCTTAGGTCACATACCTAACTCTTAAAAATATACTGGAGACAAAATCCATCTCCCTGGAAGAAATAAATAGAAAGCAGTACTTCTGCGTGCTTTTAGACAGTCTATACCAGCTGCAGCTGGATCTTGTATGCTCAGTACTTACAGTGTATTCCAGCTAAAGTCTATAAAAGAGACTTAATAGTAGCTGAATATCTATGGTGCCTAAAGGCACTTGGTCAGTATTTAGAGTATAGTGTTTAAAGTGAGCTGTTTCTCAGACAAGGGTGTATCATTTTCACAAAAATATTTGAAACATTTAGGGTGAGGGAATGCAAAACATAGAAACATGTTTATAAATTACTGGTATTTTAAAACTCTGCAGCGTAAAATAATTGCTAGCCCCAACTAGAGCAATCCTATTTAAATCAGTTGATGAATGGTAATTCAGAATATGTGTAAATTCAGTTGATTCAGTGGGTCTACTCTGGTCAGGATTAGCAATTGGATATTGGCCTGCATTTCTCACCTTCTGTTTGCTTATACTGTATTTGTACTAGTTGATTCTGTAGCAGATAACTCCAAGGTCATGTTGCAAGGAGTTAAACAGATATGAAATATACCACAGCAATCTACAGTGGTCACAGTAGTTCAGCTGGAGTCAGAACTTATGCCTGTGGTGAATCCTGGAGCTAATGAAATGCAGGATATCAGGCAGAGTTGCAGCCCATGTGAGTTACTGTTCCCCTTTGGCTAATGGCAAGGGTAGCCACTCTACCAAAGAAAAACAATTTTATCCAATAGCCATGGTCAGGCAAACCCACCCTCATCAGTAAAAGTTACTAAGGACTTTATGCCAGCAAAAGAACGCTGCCCCCCCCGCCACTTACCTTCCTTTCCTGGCAAAGGCAGCCCCGGCAATAAAGAGGAAGTGAGTGGAGCCCCGTTCTCCTTGTTTATCCCACAAGACTTTGTCACACGGGAAATTCAAAAATAAAAACAAAACTAACACATAAAAAGTTGCACAAAGTACATACACACACTTTAAAAGTCCCAAGTAACCTGGGGAGGGTCATAAAAAAGAGTGAAACTTACCTGGATGTCCTGATCTCACCTGGAAGTGTTTGCGCTGGACTGGCCATTCTCTCTGCAGTGATGAGATTTTGCATACCAGCAATGCTGACACTAAAGCACCATGGGGGATCTATTGAAGTCTACAGCCATCAATGAAAAGGTACGGGATTTTGACAGGACATAAATGAGAAAGGGCGACACCATCTGATCTGTGCACCCTTTCGCATTTATGTGGCGTCATTATGACACCATATTTGGTGTGTCTGATAAAGTCCTAAGTCAGTTTACAGTTTTGGAGTTTGTTTTGCTGCATGGCCAACACAGCTACCCCTTAATGTGTTTCCTAGATCTGAAGATACCTCATTTTGCTACTACAAGGTGAGTAGCTACAAGGTGAGTTCTCACTCACAAGTACTATAAGGTGAGTTCTCACAAGGTGAGAAATCCTAAACAAGAGGGAAATATGGACTGGGATTAAACTCTCTGAGGCTTCTGCCTACAACAAAGGTAAAACTTCTTTTTCAGACTACAATTGGCTAGTTTTACTTATACAGCACCTAAAAGTTGTTAGCAGATCCAGCAGCACAGAGATTTCTTGAAAAATCCAATGATCTCTGCCTAACAAAGGAGCTCATGGCTTCACAAAGGAATAGGGGCATGCTGGATGTCAAAGAGCTTGCCTCACTGCTGCAAAGAGATTTAAATTTTACTGTTTTTTGTCTCAGCTCCACATGGCCAGGACATAGGAGTGGCCTCTGCTTGCTGAACAACAGCACATGTAACATCTGAAACAGCATGTAGGCCTGTGACTGCAACATCATCACTTTTCTTTCTTTCTTTTTTAAAACATCTTTTGCCTGATGAAGAAGCCAGTAGACCTTTGAAAGCTTGCATCCTGTATTTTGCATTTGGTTGGCTAATGAAGATAACACTTTTTGGTGGGTTTTGGATTTTGTTTTGCTGCGTGGCCAATAGGCTATCCCTGAATGCAAATCAGTTTAGCTTACTTGTCAAAGCAAGACACACTTGGTCTTGCCAACTATGGACTGTCTTTTCCCAGCCTCAGTTTCACAGGGCCTGAGGCCTGAGATGAAATCAGCTGTATATCGGCACCATCTGTTAGGCTACTAACTCAGATTTACAGAAAGACTTTGGTCCTGTTCCATATTTGGCAATTCCTGTCACTTTGACACTTCTAATCATAGCAGGTTTGGGAGTTTCCATAGAGATGTCCATCTAATTATATTTTGGTGGGGGGATGGGAACACCAGTCATGGCCATGGCCATGACTTGTGTTGAAGCTTCCTCTGGGCAGAAACCTGGGGTTGAATTGGGCAGAAACTGGGCAGAAACCTGGGGTTGAATTACCACCATATTTGTCTGAACATTATAAGCCAGTGTTCATTATCCTCCTATCTCCTAACACATAATTATACCAAAATAAGTTTCTTTTGAGGTCAGTGGGAACTATTCTAAATAAAGTGTTTGAAGATCATGATCCAATAAAGAGTTTCTACCTCAGTGGTTTGTCAGGGTGTTCTGAGAATCATTAGATTGGAACTGAAAGGGTGAAGTTATCTTTTTGCTAAGTAACTAACAATCAGACTGGATGTGTGGAATAGAAAACCATGCAATATTGGGTACAGCCATGCCCCCTTTTTGGGCAGTCTCTTCAAAACGGTGATGGGTATTTGGTGGTGGTGGTGGTGATGCTGCTGCTGTTGGTCTAGCTGGTTCTTCGTGTACTGGAACACAGTTTTCTGCTAGTCAGATCTGGCTATTTTCCCACCTCTTTTGTTTACACAGAACACACAAGCCGTTCCTGCATTGCAGGGGAGACCTTGATATCAGTTGATCTGGTCCACATAGTTTAAGTAATTGCCTGGTACAATCCATGATTGGAATGAGAATGCTCCAGGCAAAAACTTGGAAGCAAATTAAAGAGGGACATAGTTCCCCATTTCACTAACTTTGCCCCATCTCTCTCTTAAAAACTCTTTCATCCATCATTTCTCTGCCAACTGATTATTTGACCTTCAGAGGCCAGTTGAAGGTTAGTGAAAGAGCTGTGTTTCTTGAAGTCTGTCTCTAGTTCCCTCTGACTGTATCCTGCTCAGCCTTCTTTCATCCAGCAAATGCTTCCTTGTTAGATTTGTGATATATGTGCTGTGCCTGTAACTATTTGATTTAGTTCTCATGACTGAAAAAGCAGGCTTAGAACCACTCTCACCATTCATTGGAGGCTGGTCATTTAGTTGTGTGAATTAACCTTTTCTGCCTAAGTGATGATGTTAGAATCTCTATGCCCCTTGGAAATTTGTTTTCACTTGCATTGCTTCTTACCTTTCCTTAAAGGAGCTCAAGGCTGCATAGACTCAGAGATGTGGGGTTGAAATGTCACAGAAACATTTCTGATGCCGTATTTCCCTGTGGAAAATGTAATAATTATCTGGACTGTTGTACTATGATCAATTATGTGAGAAAGGCTAAACGTAGGAAGTGAGGTTCTAGTTATTCTTCTAAGACAAGTGTTGGTAAACCCTAATGCTCAGAGGAACAGACATGTACAAGCAGCTAAGACAAAATACGATGTTGTCTGTTTCCACAGACTCACATACATACTTTAGTGAAATAAAATGTTAAAGTACAGTAGTTGTATTGAATAATATTTTTCTCAGCATGAAATGGAATGATAAGTAATGTAGAGGGTAAGTGAGTGAAGCTGAAGGTACTGCAGGTATACCAGGTACAGCTCTCTTTAGGTGTATGATCTTAAAAAGACAGTATTCTTTCAAGTGTATCACTTTTTTGTTAAATATAAGGGAAGTACTGTATTCTCTTTACATTATTACAAATATTTTAATAAGATAATTTCCACATAAAGCATTGAGTATGTTTGAATAATAATATTTACACTAAATGTACTTATCAGATAACATTATTTAAAACGTTATAATTTTTTCCAGTTCTACTTTTCCTGAAAAACCAGAATTGGTATTCTGGCCCATGGTCGCCCAAACAGTTTCGTGGCCAATCAGGGCTTTCCCAGTCTTCGTTCCACACTCTAGCTATTATAATACACTGGAAATGTCTCTAGCATTTAGAATGCCTTCCTTCTAGAGATGTTGGCCACAGTTACAAGACTTGTCACTGTTTCCTTCTTATCCCAAGTCAATTGGGAACCATGCTAAAGTGAAGCCTATTTTTGTTGGCTTCTGCTTGTGACAAGCCAATCCGACCTTTGAAGCAGCCAATAACAATAAAAGAAAAAAATGCAAGACAAAGCCTGTCCCCTTGGAATCTTGGCAACTTGTTGTGTTGAACAGTTTGAACCTGGAACAACCAACTACATAGTAAACATACTTTATGTTTATGAATCAGGTGCATGAAAGGCATACAAGAGTGGCTTTGATTTCTCTGTCTTTTGGTCTTCTTTTGTTTTATATGGCGAAGATTAAAATCACAGACATAAATCCAACATTAGAAACCAACATTAATTATATATATATCAAATGCTACAACAACAACAACAATGTTCCATGAACGCAGTTGGAATTAATTCTCAGAGATAATTAGCTTGCTGTAGGCTTGTCACAATCCTTGTTGGGAGGGAAAAGCAAATTCGATAGAAAATTAGCATTTGTGATATGGGTCCTTAAATAATAATAATAATAATAATAATAATAATATATAGGAAGTCAGTTCTATTCGAATACTAAATTTCAGGGAAGCTCTAAGTGTTGCAACTGATTTAGGTAATATGAAAAATATCCAATTTTCCAAAAGGCATATTTGACTTCATGCTTTCACTGCAAGAAAAAATGCCAGTATAATATTGATATTCCAATGGTATTGGAGGATAGAGGTAAGGTAAATGCTGCATGTTAATTGGTTGTAGGACTGGGTGCAGTGCAGCACAGGGATTTCAGTTTTTAAGTGTTACAGTGCTTTTGAATTGACTTGATTGTTCACCTCCCAAACCCACTCTCTGCTGTGCTGTTACAGCTGCCTTTGTATCCTACAATGTGTGTGTATGTGTGTGTGTGTATGTATGTGCCTTCAAGTTGCCTGTCAACTTATGTTGACCCCATGAATTTCATAGGACTTTCTTACACAAAGAATACTCAGAGGTGGTTTTGCCAGTTCCTTCCTCTGAAATGTAGACTACAACACCTGGTATTCATTGGCGGTCTGCCATCAAAGTACAATCTTTACTTCTATCTAAATTGCTGCAGCCCACAGAGGTCACTCAATGTTCCTTCCTTCCATGTTCTTTTCAAAGGGAAATGGTTTTTAACCTTAGTGACATATGCTTTGATGACTCCAGCATTTCCAGATGTTGCTTATTTGAAGTCATGCTTTCAGAAAACATAATGGATTCTAATTCACACCAGAAACTGCAGCTCTGAAGTATGTGTCTAATTTCCTTTCATGTTTTGAGCAAAACATTATTTATTTATCAAATTTGCCTTTCAACCCAGAAAAGCCACCCAAGATGCCTTACAATTAAACTGTAAACTTCAGAATAGAACACAGCAAAATTAAGAACAGGTTAAAATAACCTTTTGTAAAGAAGAGTACAACTGATAAATTTAAAACAATTTAAAAGCTACATCCAGGTGAGAGTGCAACCCTAAAACAGTTTTAATGGCCCATCAAAGACATGGCAGATAAGGGGTCAATTCTGCTTCATCAGAGTCATCTGGAATTAGGGTGCCACTGCAGTGTATGCCCTTTCCATGTTCCTACACACTTAGTCTCTCTCTTGCGAAAGGCCTTTGAAAGAGACCTTACACTGTAGGAAGGTTCCTAGAGTGAGAGGTCATGTTCCAAACATTTAGAGCTTTATAGGTAAGGACCGTTTATTGCCTGGATAAACTGGAAGCCAGTGCAGTTGGCACAAGATCATATGGTCAGCAAAGCATGCTAGCAGACATATTTTACACTAGCTGCAGTTTCCAGATATAGTATGTGGTAGCCCCACAAGGCACATTGCAGTATTCAAAATTTGAGTTGATTGGACACCAGATCACTGCAGCCAGAAATATTTTCTTGAGAAAGGGGCACAACTGGTACACTACCCAGTTGCTGGGCAAATTTAGTAAGATCAGCTACCTGTCCCTCCAGGAGCAATATCAAATCCAAATTTGCACTCCATAGGTGTGAAACTGAAATAAATGTCTGAGAGTGCAAACTCCACCCAGATGAGAGTGTAAGCGTACTCCTAAGTTAGCTTGACTGCTGATCAACTGTACTGTACTTCCATCTTGTGTAGAATGAGCTTCTGTTGGCTCATGTTCAGTTTATCTCTGTGTTCAGGAAATGCCTCAGGACCTAAGAAACCTTCCTGGAGAGTTGAGTATGATCAGCATAGTAATGAGATTCAGTTCCCAAACTGCAAATGGCTGCTCTCAGTGGCTTCATGCATATGTGAAAGCGCATAACAGACAACAGAATCCTGTGGGTGCCATATGTGGCCTAGAATAATTCTCTAGTTCCATCTTCTAGAAACCCACAGCCTGATTAGATCAGAAACACTGCAGATGATTACCCAAAGTTCTGTATTGGCCAAATGCTGAAGGATGCTATGTCTGATGTCATTGCATGCTGTTGAAGTCCTGTAAAACAGTAAAGGCTCTCTCTTGCTGGTCTGCCGCTGGCCAATCTCTGACATCTACAGTATACATCCCAGAAACCTTAATGCATCCTTATAGTAAGAGGCATGATTCCCGATTGTCTGGTAATACTTGCTGGAAAGGTCATAAAAGCGACTGTGAACAGATGTCACACCAGGAAGATTATTGAGCATCTCCTCAACCTCCTCTATGGTTTCCTTTGTGACCTGCAGGTCGCCAATATTTAATTTCAGAGCCCCAATTGCTGTTTTACAAAGAATCACAGCTTCATCACTGCTTTTCACCTTTTCTCAGGTCTTTTCCAGAAAAGTAAGGGTCACATTAGGATCATCTGTTGCACTACATGAAGAATGATCTCTACAAGGGACAAAGGGTTCACCCTATCTGTGTTCAAATTCACTGATAAAGTTCTCATATAACTTGATGAGTCCATCTCCTTGTGCAAAGCAGGGGTCCTGTACATAGTCCAAGACCTGCAGAGTCAGCTGATGCCAGAGTTTTGTTGTTGTTGTAGAGCTTCTCCAGGCAATGCCACACGGTGGCCTGGCCAGGCCTCGAGCTCTGTCTCTGCTGCAGGTAACCCAGGACGTCCTTCATGGCAGGGCCGGGAAGAGGAACCAGCAGGGATATACCTCTCTATATCTGTGGAAGGCAGAGTACAAAATAGTGTCTTACTTCACATGGTAAAGAGCAACATTGGTTGACAGTCTTAGAGAATTGTAAAAGGTTAGTGAAGTAAGACTCGGGGCTTAGCTAGATGGGATAATTAATTGCAGAAAATAGCGCATTAATTCACCACCACAGCAGCGTTCAGTTGTCTCCATGATGCCTTCACAAGATCACTGACATGGAACGCTATCCAGGTTTGAAGTTCACACGGAGCATCGTCACAAGTACAGAGGGTGGCCATGAGTAATTTACATGTGTTATTATTCCCCCAAAGCTCCCTCATTTTCCTCCCCCCCCACGTTAAATCAGAGATGCAGAGGAGCAATCTTCTGCTTAAAATTTTTTTTTTTTTGTTCTGCTGTTTGAAAATAGTGCACGATCGCTTCAGTGAGAATCAACAATGGTGGCTCTGGCTACTTCATAGCTGGCAAGCCCGCCTCTGTGCGTGTCCAACCAATCATATTTTGACTTCCGGGATGTGCCCCAATTTGAAATGGTTGTTCAAACGGGATGGAATGCTCATTTTCGCGTATTTAAAAAAAAAAAAACTTCACAAGAAACAGCAAACACTGTTATTGTGAAGTACTTGGAGTTTTTGACCCCTCTACTTTCAAATATGGCAAATCCCTGCGGGAGCTCATCTAGACAAAAGCTATTCCCCCCAGAGGATTTTATTTTCACTGCCTAGATAGCACCTCAGTTTTTGGGAGCCATATTTATTCTTTCTTATCATTCTCCTAAATACTTGATCATTTTGTATTTAATAATGCTTTCTAAAATACAGGAGAAACTGATTTGTCTTTTTAGAGGGGGGGCGGGCAACTGTCGTTGGGCTGAGGACCACTTTTTCAGTTGGCCAAATGCTTTAGGGCTAAACATTTTTTTTAGTTTTTTAACTGTTTTAGAGAACTATCTCTTGTTTTAGTAACTATTGGCTAATTGGCCAAGCTATTGTCTCTGTTGCTCCCCTCAGCCTTTTCTGGGGCCCTTGCTCTTCCCAGCTGTCTTTGGAATGGCTTCTCATAGCTTGGCAAAGAAGATGGCCAGAGAGAGGTTTCAGGTACAGTGGGCAGACCCCACAGTGACGTTGTTGTCTCCATGTTGATGGAGTGTCAATCTTCCGTGCAAGATTCAGGGGGAAGAGCTGGGAGTGGCTAAGTGAGGAAATGACACAGACCAGTTGTTACTGCCTCTTCCAGCTCAAGCATTAATTCTTTGCCCTCCATATGGAGGCTAGATGGGTGTCAGATTGCAAACTGGGGGCAGGAGAATAACAAGGAGAAAGTGGCACTGGCACAAAGATTTGCAGGCACAAGGTAGTTTGCCACTTAGCAGCAATGGCAGTAAGCAGCAGTCATGAGTAAGGTGTGGTGGCTGTTGCTCATTGCCTCCATGGCTTCATCTTTCCCTATGAAAGGTACTCTGGGAAAGGCGGAAGAGCGGCCACCCACTTTGTGCCTGTGAAACTCTCTCTGCTCTATTTTCTTCTCTTCGCTGCAGTTTGCCACAGATTTTCAGCAATGGATCACACTGCCAAATTTCAATAATAGTTTTTTTTTTTAAACTACTTTATTCTAGGGAAGCTTGGGTGTCTTTAGAAAAGGTCTGTGAGCTGCTTTTGACTATTGCTGTTTAGGAGAATGTAAATGTCGGAGATCTCTGACACAGTGATTGTTTCACAGTTTGGCTTAGTAGAGTTAATGTCAGTGCCAAAGAACATCAGAGCTGCCCCTTCAGACTGAGAGACAAGTGTGACTGACTGACTGGAGGTCATGGTAGCCATAACACTCCTGATTCTAAATCTTCTAACATGAGATTCTGGATTGCTTTGCCTTGAACTAAAAGATTCGCTGAAAAACTATTTTATGGTATCATCTTTAAAAAGATTTGAGAAGTGTAAAAAATATCTCTGGAAAGATTTATGATGGTTGTATATGGCCTCAGAAGAGATCATTGTCCTTCTCTATCTCTGTACAGCAAGGCTTGTATGAAGCCACAAAGTTAGTGGCACAGCACTGTTGGCTTGAACCTAGCTGTTTTACTCTCCATTCTGTTAAGTTCAAAAGGTATTTACGAGACAGCTTTATTTTCTACTTTTTTTTTTTTTTTGGTTATTCAATATGGTTTTTAATACTTGCCAGTACCAGGAACATACAAGTTGAATGTGAAGTGTTAGAAACAGGGACCAGAACACTCATTGTGTGATATAGCACATGTTTTGTGTGCAAAAGGTTCAGGTGCAGTCCCCAATATATCAAGTTAAAGGGATCAAATAGCTGCTGATGGGAAGGACCTTTGCCTCAGAACCTGAAGTGCTGCTGCTAGTCAGAATAGACGATATTGAATTAGATGGACCTGGAACAAGTTCAGAAACCTGCTTAAAGCCAGTACATTCCAGAACACGCATCTGAAGAAGTAGTCTACGAAAGCTTGTGCTACAGTTTCTTTCAGTTAGTCTCAAAGGTGCTACAAGATCCCCTTGCTTACTTCCCTGAACACTTTACGTATCACCTTCATTACCATCAGCTGTGGTATCCTTCTGGATTGCCTGTGTGAGGTGGCAGCTGGGCCACTATTTTGTGGTGGTTCCTTTGTGCTGTGACATGTCAATTCCAGAAGATGGTGCTGGGGGCTTCAGCTTAGTTCCATGGCATTGATGATGTAGGGCAGGAGTGGGAATCATATTGCCCTGG
The DNA here is from genome assembly GCA_030847615.1 of Gambelia wislizenii. Taxonomy (NCBI): domain Eukaryota; kingdom Metazoa; phylum Chordata; class Lepidosauria; order Squamata; family Crotaphytidae; genus Gambelia; species Gambelia wislizenii. The sequence goes on from JAUMIR010000004.1 coordinate 42,918,102, forward strand.
GGCAACTTTTGGAGACCAGGGTTTGAATCCCTGCTTGGCCATGGAAACCCGCTTCATGACCTTGGGCAAGTCGCATTCTGTCAGCCTTGGAAGAGGGTAAATGCAAAACCTGCTCTGAACAAATTCTGCCAAGAAAACCCCATGATAGGTTCTCCTTAGGGTTGCTTTAGGTAGGGTCACCATAAGTTGGAAATAAGTTGGAAATGACTTGAAGGCATATGATCAGGAAGGAGCTACAGAAAATCAAGAGCTCCCACCTGCTCCTTTCCTTCTACACAGTTGGGAGGAGAACTTTATTTTCTTTTTCTCTGGATTTTGACCTGTCATGTCATCTAAAGTCGGGATTATGGAAGGGACACATGAAAGCAGGGATGTCGATTAATATTCTTCAGCCTGGAGAATCAGATTATCTTTGTCCAGTGTTGATTTCAGGAAAGGATGATGAAAGCTCCTATCCCATCCCAGGCAGCATGGTGAGGAAGGATCTGGCTATCATGATGAAGTAGATGGCCATTCTGTTCTAAGCTTGTTCTTGGTTTTGTTCAAGCACCTGGGATGGCCAGAGTTGAATAGGCCCAAACACACTTTTGGAACACACCAGCTTCTACTGTTTGTCTTTTGTTTCCCTAAAACAGTTTTTGAATTCTTTTTATTAAAAGCTCTTTTTTAAGAAATGAAGGATACCATGCCATAACATATGTGAGGTGAGGTGAATCTGAGCTAGAGTGAGCCTTTACACACACTGTCCCCACCTTGGCTATAGGTCATGGTCTAACTGCTGTAGTGTTGATGATTTCTTTACATTCCACCTTTTCTGCAATGTGGTCCAGTTGGCATACATGGTTCTTGTCTTCCCTGCTTTTCACAGCAACCCTATGAGCTAGTTTAGTCTGAGAGAGTGTGGCTGGCCCATTGTCACCCAGTGAATTTCATGGCTCAGTGAGGAGTAGGATCTGGAGCTATCAAGTCCAGTACCCATACCTGATAACACAGTGGGTGTAAGAAAGGACATTTAAACAATCTTTTGAGTGTCATCTATTCCTTAACACCTCTGCAGTAATAAGACAGACACATTGTTGGAAGTCTGCAGTAGTACCAATAAAGGGAAAATATTCTGTTCATATCACTGAAAATGAAGTTTCTTCCAACTCTTGCAAGTGACATCACTTGTAAAAGTCATTGTTAGTTGTCTCTGCTCATGAGATCATGGGTAGGAAGAGACTGAGGATTTATTCTTCTGATAGAACTAAACAATTTTTGTGCATGTGTGAACTATATTGTTTAGCCTTTAGGTGACACCTGGGTCACTCTGCTGGATTTCTGTTATGACAATCAGGTTTTAGCTTTGGCTGTTGTGGCAATGAATTGCGGGATTAATTGTCATTTGGTGAATGAAATTGTCATTCATCAGGAGCTGAAGTGAGTAATAATTAGTGAGATTTAACTAGTCACACCTTCTTCAACTAGGTGTAATGAGTCACTTTGTTGGTTAATGGAGCCTGGCAATAATTTGTTAAATTTACTTGGAGTTTCTAAATATGTTGCACTATAAATCCCACTATCTATATCCATCAGCCAGATTTTAGGAATTGTAGTCCAGAACATCTAGAAAAGTGGCAGGTTGGAAAAAGCAATTTAGAAACTACAAAAAGAGCACATTTGAAGGAACCAATAATAGTATGTATGATGGGGTCAGCAGCGGAGAACAAACATGACATCTGGTAACTTCCAGAGATTCAAAATTCAAAATTAATGGTTGAATTAATTATCAGTTCAATTGATTAAATTTCTGTCTTCCCAACATTATCAACAACAAATCAGTCTTCTCCTTTTCAATAATCAGTGCTAACATTTTTAACCAAGCATTCTAAGCTTTGGATTTGACAGATGGGTTGGCTAATGAAATCAAAAAGCCAGAGTAATTCTTGCCCCACAGTCATTAAACAAAAATTTAAAAAAATAGAACATTGTAGAATTTTATCCTTAATGATTGCCTATTGAGAACTTTGGTGTGTTCACACAGTAAGCATGACTGTCAAGCAAATATCTGAATGTGTAATGTATTGACCTCTCTCTCTTTCTCTCTCTCTCTCTCAAAGTATCAGAAATTGTCCTTGCAAAATGAGCCATTTCCCCAGGAAGAGCTCCATGGAGCTCCAGCAGTCAGAACGCAGGCATTCCAGGGCAGATTCCTCGAGCAACTTATCAATGGATACTTTTTGGCTTGAAGTGGAAAGCATCAAAGAGAGTACTGAGTCTGAGCTGGAGGAGTGCAACCTTATGGATGCCAAACCCCCAGAAGGTAAAATCGTGTCTGGGAGCTCACATGAGTAAGGTGGGGACTGTTGTGGAATTGGGAATAATTTTTAAAACGCTGTGAGAAGGTGGCATGTTCTTCAGATTAATCTTGGCTGTATTCTTAAAAGGAAGATGGTGTAGCCTAAGAGACTTGCTGCCCAATTAGAGATGTCGATTGTGTCGTTACACCTTGTATGATAGAAAATGAATGAATACATAAATAAATGTAGCAGGAGAAGGGACCCACAGGATTGAGGATTGAATGGTGAAGGCAGGAGGATGCTTTGACTTATGTCAACATGTTTCCAGTATGAATTGAACCACTCTGTGCCTGGTACTTGCCTTGGAAGGAAAGCTTCCACTAGCATCAATGGAAGCTTTTCTCCTGGGACAAATACCAATAGGGTATTCAAATAGGGACCAAACAGGGTGTGTTGAAGAGTGAAAGCATTCCTCCCCTAATGCAGGCTTCTTGTCCAGTTCTCACCTCTGTGTGCAAGGTTGGTTTTTACACGTATGTTTTAAAGTAACACAAGGCCTAATGGCTGTTATTAGTATTCAATCTAATTTGCCTTGTGTGATGAATCTGAAAGCTAAATCTGAGATACGTCATTAATTTGTTGCTGCTGGAAGGAGCTAAAGTTTCTCAGTCTAGTCACTAATAACATTCATCTTCCATTCAGAATAGTTGTACAGATTCTTGTGTAATGTACTGAATCACTGTGAAGAGTCACGGGCAGCAAATGTGTAATATTTTGCACTCAGGCTAGAGTAACACACTAGAAACATGCACACAATGAAAACTGCCTCAGATTTACAGGGAAGATTGAGTGACGTCTAAGGATGGGTTTAAGCTCTACTAGGCATGAATTTCTCTAGATCTTAAACTTCTAGCCGTGTTCTTTTGTGTTAGCTGAGAAGGAATACTCTCTGAATGCCATGATTTCCCAGTGCATGTAAAGAGTACTCTATAATTCTCAAGAGAGAAAGGAAAGCCCCTGTGTGCCTGAAGCTATACCTGCACATCATTATTGTGATACTATTGAGTGGCTTGTAGTCAACTGTCTGAATCTATTATTTTCCTTTCTGCAAAAGGGGGATCATAATGACCTACCTGCACAGTTCAGAAGGATCTTATAGCACTTTTGAGACTGAGAGAAAGACGTTGGTAGCATAAGCTATCTGATGAGGTAGACTTAAGTCCACTGAAGCATATGCTACCAACTTCTTTCAGTTAGTCTCAAGGGTGCTACAAGATCCCTTTGCATACTGGTCCAGATTAACATGGCTGTGTCTTTAAACTGTACCCTCACAATTGTTGTTGAGACTAATGAAGGTGGTCTGTAATTTTTCTATAAGTTATAGAAATATTTGTTTATATTTTCGTCCCTCTATTCACTTGTAGATACTGGCTGGAATCCAAAAGGAAGTGTGCATCCTTCTATCTATGGGCCAGGGGTGTTTCATTCACCTTCTGAAACATTTTTCCTAGAGGTCTGGTGGCTTTCAAGAGTTGCATTTTACTAAACACTATGGGTTGTTGCCAGAGGGAAAATATTCTGTTGTGTTTCAGTGGTGTCTGCTATGTCAGTGGGATGATGAGTCCACTCTAAGCATTCCAAGGTGCTGAACCTATTTGGGGAATAAAGTTCAGAACCTTGGATAAATCATGTGAATCCAGAACTAAAACATGGAGCAGATTCTTCACCCTACTAATATAGAAGATATCAACCACAACTCTGCATGTGTTTGTTTGTATGTGTGTGCCTACATGCATACATGCAAAGACTTTACATGCATATACAGTTTTCTCTCAGTCCCAACTTAATTTTAATTTTTACCTGCTTTCTTAATAATCAGAGTAAACCTAGGTTGAGTAATCAGAGTAAACCTGTAAACATACACTAGGTATACAAATTGTGTTTGGGTTTGAGAAGCTATAGGTTTTTGCTTTCAAAACTTTGCAGAGTTGTTCTTAAGTTTGCTAAAAGCATTTTTAATCTCCTCTTTCTTGCTTTCCGAAAATACATTTTTTAAAAAAATCTATGTTAACCCCACTGTAGTATATATTGAAAACTTTCTTTAAAAAAACAAAAAACCTCCTTCTGAGTTAGGCAGTCAGATGTTTTGTGGTTCCTTCCCCCTAAAGGTGTGCTGCTTGTCTGGCTAGACATAAGGAAAGAGGAAATGAAAATTGTGACAAGAGCTAACTAGCTCTACCTGTAGTAAGAGGAACTGAGAAGTAGTAATGTACTTGCTTGGAATTTCTTTTATTACTTGTGGACAGCATGTGTCAAAAGAAAGCAACAATTAAGCACAAGTTTTTATAGGTACCAGTTTTCTGACAAAGCATGGTTGTGTGTGAGAGAGAAAAATGTTACCTACTGAATTCTAAACCTGTGTAGAAAGATTTGTTGCTTAGGTCCACTAGATGGTGCTATAAATAGTCCAGTCACTAGCCTTGATTAATATAGCCCACAAAATAAATTTGGAGATCATCAAATATGCAAAACAATAGGTGAGGAATTTACAGGAGCAGTAATAAATGTGTGGAGAAATGAAGTCTTGCAAAAGTAATTTGACTGCAGAAGCTAAATGTAATCTAATAAAGTATAAAAATGATGGTAATGACATTTTTCATTAACATTTTTCAGTCAAAATAGAAAATAGTAGTCTTGGCAATAATAGGACAGGGCGGTTCCCTCTGCTATACTAAATCAACCCCCCCTAAAAAAATTGCAAAGTGAAAAGCTGTTATGAACAATTTCATTTGCAGAACAAAATATGAAGTGTCCTGTACATGATCATCAGAAGTAGTAGTAACTGTAGTTTCACACACTTAACTTGTAACCCCTGCAACAGCTCTGTGATTTAGGTAAGTATTAACCCCATACAGCAGATTCAGCCAGCTGAGGGAATAGTGACTTCTTCCCTCCTGTGAGTACCCAGCAGAAATAATATTTGAATGGATAACTTGCTAATCTATGAAGTGTTACAGTAGTTGTGCAGGGTTAAAACAAGGGTCTCTTCAGACCAAGCATTCTGTTCCAATGGTGAACATCTAGATACCTGTGTGAAATGCCGAAGTAGGACTTGAAAGCAATAGCTCTCACTAGATTTTTATACTCTAGTGATGGGTATTCAGAGGCCCAGTGCCTCTAAAACATGACTGTTGCTCTCAGTGACTCATAGCCACTGACAGCCTCATCATCTATGAATTTGTCCAGTTCCCTTGTAAAGCTTTCCACATTGGCAGCCATCATCACTTCTCATGGCAGTGAATTCCATTTAATTATGTCCTGTGTGAAGTAGTTACTTTTCATTTCTCCTGAATCTATTACCATCATTCATTTTTTGTGGATAACTCTGGGTTCAGGTTTTATGAGGAAGGGAGAAGAGCTTCTCCCTCATCCATTTTTTTTTACTTTTTTACTTTTCATTTTATTAAATTCACAAAAACAATAATGGTAACAAACAAAACAAAACAGACAAAACTACACACAAAAACAAACAAACAAAAAATTATATTGGACAAACAAAATGTTATACAATTAAAAAGAAAAAAAACAGTTTTCCGTGTATGCAACCATCTCTTATGCTGTAATACACACCCTCTTCCTTATCCCCCAGTCATTCCAGACTCTTCAAAGATTTAAAAAGAACTAATTTCTTGGGCTAATCTACTTGTCTATTTGTATTTTATCTCCAACTCATCCCCAGCATTTGTAATCTTCTCTCCTCTTCAACTACCACAACTATATTTCTTTGCGGTTTCTGTGAAATACTGGTTGCATGTTCTGATTTACTGGTGTCATAACTGTTATCAGTGACAGTGGCTTTATATCTGTAGCCCTTCCAACTCTATAGTCTTAAGGGAGCCCTTTAAGACATATTTTGCTAATGTAAGACCTGATTGTTTTTTAGTTCTGGTCTTTTCCTCTGCAAGATCCTCCCTGTGGCTCACAGATAGCATCCTGCCCCTTAACACTGTCTGTCTCTCTGTCTCCTTTCTTGCCTCTCAGAAGGAGAAGCTGAAGCTGAGTGGCTGCAAGACGCAGGACTCTCTGACCTGATTGGAGACCACACTGAGGAGAATGGGAACATTGTTCTGCTTTCTACTTTGACCAAGACTCAGGCTGCAGCTGTGCAGCGACGGCTGGATACTTACACTCGCTCCCGGAGGAAGAAGAACAAGCAACCTGTCCGGGATGTCAGAGACATTTTTGGTGTAGTTGGCTCTGGGGTGTGTTACTTTATGTGCTCTGGTGTGTAGCACTCTGCTCCTCCCCTTGCAACCCTGATTCCAGAATTAACTATGTTATAAAAACAAGTCCTCACTAATAAGGTTGAATCCTTGTTCCAAATTTCTGGGTTGGTCTGTATGTGCACACAACAACAACAACAAAACTGGTCTCACCATGGGCCTACTGTTCTCTTTTCCTTCCTCCTTGAAGTAGGCCCCACCTACACGATTAAAAAAAAATCCGTTTGGGGTGTAAAAAATCTGAAAAGGCAGCCGTTTGTATGTGTACGATCCACCTACATGATTTTTTACCCCCTCCAACTCTGTATGACCCCCCCCCTTGCCCAGCTGGCTGGAGTGAGCGATCCAAGTGGTGGTTTTAAATATCCCGCCGCTTTTTTTTTAAATTTAAAAAGGTGCCTGTTATACGGACAGCCTGTTTTCCATATTTACAAAATAAAATAAAAAGGATGTAAATGTAATAAATGTAAAATTCATGGACTTACCAGACTCTCACTTAGCTAGGAATCCAACATGGCATCCGCTCCCAATTCCTTTTTGCTAGCCCCACCTCCTGTGCTCGGCCAGCCAATCAGATTACACTGCCTGTTCGTATGTGTGCGAACGGGGTGAACAGACCATCGACAATATGAACGGCTGTGCAGATTTTAGGTAGAGATTCGCTAATCCTCCCGAATGCTGAATCCATGGAGTTTACGCAGGATTCACTAGGCCCCCTTCTGAATGACACGTATGCATTCGAACAGCCGTGTGTACAGATGATCGATCTTTTGAACGCCATATGTATTTTTTTTTACCATATAGACAGGCCCATGTTATAGTCATTAATTAAACCTTTTCAACAACTCTTAGTGTATTTAGTGGATCTTAGAGCCAGCATGATGTAGTGGTTTGAGTGTTGGACAATGACTGTGGAGACCAGAATCTGAATCCCCGCTTGACCATGGAAACCCACTAGGTAACCTTGGGCAAGTCACGCTCTCTCAGCCTCAGAGGAAGGCAAAGACAAACCCCCTCTGAACCAATCTTACCAAGAAAACCCTGTGATAGGTTCACCTTAGGGTTGCCATAAGTTGGAAACAACTTGAAGGCACACAACAACAAATTGTATAGCAGCTAGATATGAATTTTGTTTGGGCCCTATATGAGTTAAGAGCCCCCCCCCTTCATTCTTTTCATTTAATATTATGATGTTATAGCCAAATTGAAATAGCTGTTAAAGCTGTTAAAAAATTAAAAAGTGTGATCCTCACATGCAGCCACAATTAACCCCTCAGTTAACTGACAGTGGATTAACCAACCAGCTTTTAAGATAATAAAATGTTTGTAGCAACTTTCATGTTTTAAAGCAACTTTAAAAGTGCTCTGTGAAACTGATGATTTAAATGTAGTAGTTTTCATTAAGATAATCTCTGATCCTTTAACTCTGATGGTCAGACCTCATCAAAAACAGTTGACATTTTCCTCTCTTGGTTAAGCTAACAGAATAGTTTCATTATTTCTGGCTTTGATTTACTTTTTGTAGTTTTGCACCCCACCTTAAGTTTCCCACCTAAAAAAATCTATTTTTAGCCTCTAAAACAACCTGATGGCCTAGCTGAGCACTCCCTTGCCCTTTCACACACCCAGATTGTTCAGTGACTCTATAGTGTTTGTTGGGAGGCTCACAGCATCTCAGCACCATATAGCATACCTGTTGTGTGCTGACCCATAGCTGCTGCATTACTGAGATGTCTGCTGGTCTTGTTCAGGGAAAGTAGGAGGTAGAAAAATAGAAAATTCTGAATCAGATTGTTCTGCTTAACTTGTGCCAGCACCAATTTGCTTCTTGCTGTTTGATCTCTGTTAGCAATGAAAACAGTTTAATTTGAACTAGAGTTTAGCAAAGAACCTTAATTCATGAGTCAAGCACAACAACAGATGCAGCAAACATGAGAAGACCTACTCACGTGCAGAGAGCCTTTTTGTTAAGTCTGGAAATTAGGGCTTATCATTTCCTGCAAAGACAACAAGGCTTTCAGGTGTACTTGGTTCCAAGCTACCCTCTCTCTGAAGTTATGCCTACGTGCTGTTGTGCTATAAAATTTAGTCAGTGTACCTCAGAAATGATTAACTGTTGCTTGGTAACGATTGTAATTGGACAACAGGGAGCAGAGCTTGGAAATGTTACCTTTTTTTTTTTTGGTAAACAGCTTGTGAAATTATTTCAAGGAGTTATCAAAAAAAAGTAACATTTCCAAGCCCTGACTAGAAGGAATGACTGGAAGCCATGCTAAGTGTGGAAGAAACTGTGGGCTCGTTTACACGGCAGGTTTTATTGTGTTAAGTTACGCTTTAGCACTTTCCCGCATCAGTGGTGGGTAGTTTACATGGTATATGTTTACACAGCTATATTTTGTGGCTCTTTGATTTTTTTCCGCTTTGAGATTCACACAGCCAAATGTGCTGGGGGCATGGCCAAGCATTGGAGAGGAGACAATGTCATAGGAATGTCTGCCCTTGCCCCAACTCCGTGTGCTTAACAGCTTAGAGGCAGTCACTCTTTGCCTCTTCCCCCCCAGCTCCCTGCCCACAAATCAGATGGAAGGTTTTTTTCTCCTTGCTTAACAGCAGTTTCTAGCCAAATAAACAGACTGTCAAAATAGCAGTGCAGCTCTGCTGCAGCCCTTAGTGAAATGGTTTCTCTCCCTCCCCCAAGCACAGGATCACAGCTGACGAACGGAACTTTACATACTTGCAAAACAGCAGAGAGGAGGAGAAGGAATGCTTCCTGACTGAAAATTGTTGGGAATCCTTTTTGTTTGCAAACTGGCTTGCAAAATAGCAGAGAGGATTTTTCAAAGTTTCCTCTAATCGCTGCTGACTCTCCCTCCCTCCCTCCCCTTCTTTTAAGCCCACCCCTGCATCATAACAACCAATCACAGTGCAGCTCTGCTGTAGCTCTTAGCGGAATGGTTGTTTACGCTGCCAATAATGCGCTACATTGCAAATATACCGGCAAAAGTAGCGACATCCCTTGCCATGCTATATTTGGGTGTTTTACCTTCCCCCCTTCTGAATGAGGCAATGCTGTGGTGCGATCCGTGGGAACAATGAGCTATCTTAGCGGTATATTTAGAGGAATATTTGCCCGTGTAAACAACCCCTGTGAGTTATCGCAGTATTTTCTGTTCAAATGAACAACTACCTGAATGCAGAAACTTCTTTCTGTTTTGACTTGGAGCCATTGACAAATCTATCTTCTATATGGGTGTGAGCTAGAAAGGGGATTCTTACTCTGTGTCTGCATGTGAATGTTAACTTCTAGTCTTTATTGGGTTTCAGTAAAAAGATTTTAACAATATATCTGTGTACACATTTGTTGTTGTGCACCTTCAAATTGATTCCAACTTATAGTAACTCTAAGGCTGCTGTCACACTGCAGAAATAATGCAGTTTAACACTGCTTTAACTGCCATGGCTCAATGCTACGGAATTCTGGGATTTGTAGTTTTGTGAGATATTTAGCCTTCTCTGTCAGAAGAGTTCTGATGCCACAACAAACTACAAATCCCAGGATTCCATAGAATGGAACCATGATAATTAAAGCAGTGTCAAACTGCATTATTTCTGCAGTGTGACCGCAGCCACAGGCAAACCTACCATAGGCTTTTCTTGACAAGATTTGTTCAGAGTAGGTTTGCCATTTCCTTTTTCTCAGGCTGAGTGTGTGTGACTTGCTCCAGGTCACCTAATGAGTTTCCATGGCCAAGCAGGGATTCTAATCCTGGTCTTCCAAATTCCTAGTCCAGCATTCAAACCACTACACCGCACTGGCTGTCATATATACACAAATGAATATCCAGGTTGCGCCCCCTCCCCCCTATATCCGCTGGGGATATGTTCCTAGACTTACTGTGTATAAGTGAAACTGCAAATAATAGCAAACCCTATTAAAATAAAGGCCTTCCTGTAGAAACATATTATAGAGTTGTGTTGGAAGACCTAGCGATTCCTAGAGAGGACACCTCTATAGGTATTTTCCAGCAGAACTCTATGAAATGTGTCCCTTATTTTGTGTCCCTCAGATAACTGAAACTGTGGCTATTATGGGGGGCAGTGACCTGTATATACATATAAATAAATAAGTACATTTACATACATACCAACAATACCTACATATCAATAGTAGAAGATGTTTAGTTGGAATGTGGCACTGACAAGAAGGAAGAACTTAGAGTGCATTGGAATTTGATTGCTTACTTCAGACAATAGATACCTTTTGGGGAACCTGTTTTTTCTGTTCTCTTTGTTTTCTCTTTTTATTAGAATATATATTCCCAGGGTCTAGGACATTGATGGGAACATGCATCCATCTAAATATTGTAGAATTGCAAGATCCAGCATTCCTCACCATGAACTGTGCTGGCTAGATCTGAAAGGAGTTGTAATCCAACATAATTTGCTGCATTGCTCCCATTCCTGGCCTAGGATTTAGTTGATCTCGCATCTAATCAGCACAATGGATTTCTCAACATGCTTCTTCACTTGTGTTCTCTATCCTATATTCCAGATGGAACCTGAAATGGAGACAGAAATGGATCGGTTACACTGCAGGTCTGCATCGTCAAACAGCATTCAGAAATGTAAGAAGGAAACATTATTGTCCTGAATAGAGAGAGTAAAACATGTTCTAAAGTTGTGAAAATCTAAAATATAAGGTCTAAATCCAACATTGTAGTTGCTAATGTTTAATAGTGTGAGAAGATATTTTTTGCTTGCATCCTTCAGCTGTCCACACTGTCTGAAAATCTGCTCCAGAGGGTTACCAAGACCTGTGAAGCAGTACATGTGTTTTTCAAGTATTTTTCAAGTATTATCCAAGGTGGTATTTTCTCTCTTGAATGTATTACTCTATATGCAAGGGGGAACATCTAAGACCTCACTTTGAAATTGTATATATTTTAAATTAGGATTATTTATGTACAGTGGGCCTTCCTGATCTGCGGGCTGAGTGACCATGGATTGTCATGTCCTATACTTAAAATGGTGGCAACATTAATGTGGATGCGCTGAAACATCAATGCACACATTGGCATCATTTAATAATATAGGATGTGATCATCTGCATTTTTTTACATCTGTGGAGGTTCGGTTCCAGGACCCCCTGCAGATCTGGAGGGTCCACTGTTTAAATGTAGCCTACTGATGTTAATGCTTTTCATCAGTATACTGAATACAAATTAGTAATAAATTCAGCTTGCTTAGATTAGACACAGTTTTGTAGGGGCTTTTTTGTTAGTCTGTAAAAAGCCCATTTGCCTAAGGTTCTGGCATGCACGTTTTGTGCAAATTATATTGTCTGTTTGCAAAAAAAAAAAAAAAAAAGGAAAAAAAGCAGAAACTAAACCAGCTTTCTCAATTGGTCAAACAAAATTTGTTTCATATGGAAGGTTATGCAAACAGAAAATCAATTTGCCAAAATCCAGTAGCTAGCCCCAATTAGAATAGACCTGTTGAATCAATACAACTTTTATGAATGTTGATTTTGATGGTTGTATTTATTTTATGTTCGATTCTACTTAGGACTAGGAAATTTATTTACACTGTTGTATGTAACACTCCAAAGACACGTAGATTTGGAAATGTAAAAGGACTGGTTATAGCATTGTTATAGAAAATTAGGTCATAAAACCATTTGATACCAACAACAGTATAACTTGCTTATTCAAGTTATAAAATCCAGGCTAACTTCTTTGCTTCATAGTGTATTCTAGGAGCCTGAGATAGCTAAAATGTAGAAGTCTTAGAAGGATGTTTACAATTATGCTGTTGTTGTTGTTGTTGTTGTGTACCTCCAAGTCATTCCTGACTTATGGTGACCCTATGGTTGACCTAGCATGGGATTTTCTGAGGCTGAGAGTATGTGACTTGCCCAAGGTCTGGGTTTTCATGGCTGAGTGGGGATTCAAACCCTGGTCTTCAGGGTTGTAGTCCAACACTCAAACCACTGTGCTGTTACCCTAAACACTCAGGGGTCTTAAGGACCCTCCAAATATTGATATTAATTTGGGGAATTAATATACTTAGCTTGTGTATGCAAGAGGGGGCAACAGATAGCAGGACTTTTTGACCTATGTATACCAGTAGTAGGGAGGAGACGTTAAGCTAGGTAGTACAATGATTGATCTTTATTTATGAAAACAGTAATAACAATGTTCACATACACACTCAGGCTTCAAGCATTCATGCAAAGTAGGAAATAAAGTAGGAAATACTGGAATAGAGGAATAGTGAAGGGAGTTTGTTTTGGGGTGATACTATACCAATCTGAGGAGAGGAGGTTGTGGAAGAAACCAGCAGAGTGGGGGTCCTGAAGCTGGAACAGCTACACAGTCTGATGTGGAGTTGATAGGACGATGAACTGTGCACACTTGAGTGGGGTTTTGGAAGGGTTTATATACCCAATTATTTGTTGTTTCTTTGTTTAGGGGAACATAAAAGGTATGAGGGTTCTTTACAGATCTGAGTATCTCAATTTAGGCTGATGGGATTAGCAGATGTTCAGGCAAGAAGTTGCCTTGCAAATTAACTTTCTTAGGAATTTGTGCTGTCCCCTCCTTAAGTGCATAACTGACTGAGTCTGAACGTTAGTCTTTTTGAATTCCTAGTTTTTGGAATTTCCCAGTTTTAATGGCCACACTGTGTGGAAGGCCACATTTGGCCAAATTAGTAAATATTGCCAGTTATTACAGATATGGGGCAGGGAGTATCAGGGTAGGTAGCAACACCACACTGGCTTTTTAAATAATTCTTAAAATATATTGTGGTCCATGATCAGTTGGGAAGGTGAATGTCAGCATGGGCATGTATTTTAGCTGTTACATTATCAGTGTGTTCAGATCCACCTTGTTTTGCAGTTTGTATTTATAAATCATGATGGTTTTCACCCTGAACATTTCTTAGCAGATACAGTGGGGATTCAAGACTTCACATCACCGCTGAGGGGTTCTGTGAGAGAGGAATTATTCAATACTGAAATTGCATATTCGGAGCAGGCAGCCATCTTGCTCAAAGGATCATTCCCAAGGGACTCCAGGAGGATCAAGGATGAAAGTTTTTTACCCGTAAGCATTTCCTGTTTCTTGGGAGATGCATGTACATGTTGACATTGGCAGAATAATTTCTCTTAACCCTAAATTGCCCCCGTTCACCTCTTCTTTTTTTGTCCTTTTGTTGGTTCAGAAATTTAAGATCCCCAAGGGCAGACTGGGAGTGACCAAGATTGGAGATTTATCACAACAGGACATGAAGAAGATCCCCACCCTGGCACTCATTGAGCTGACTGCTCTCTGTGATGTCCTCGGCTTAGAGTTGAAGAGAAACAAGGCAGTAAAACGGAAAGCAGCAGGTAGATTTACTCCCTACTGCTTTTAAGCATGAATTTAACATCCCATGGTTCTTGTTATTGATGAAAATCAGTGATGGGTTAGGAGAGAGTACCTAAGCCAAATAGCCACAGTGGAAGTGAAGGGATGACTGGCTTATCCTTGGGTGCTATAACTGCCCCCGGCCCCTGCAATCATGTTATCTCCCTAGTTGGTCCTAGTCATATGAACAGGACCTATATTTCCAGGCTTGATTGTCTCAAGGGAAGATGGATTGAAGAGAAGGATTGTAGATGGGATGGAGAAGAAGAGCAAGAGAGTGGGAGGAGGGGAACAGGGAAGGTGGAATGGACAAGTTTGTATGGGAGCCAGTGTGGTGTAGTGATTAGAGTCTCAAATGAGGACTTGAGAAGTACAGGTTCTATTTCCCAATTAATCTTTAAACTTACTGGGGGGCCCTGTCACATGATACAATCATAGTACTATAATACCACTTTACTTGTCATGGTAACATCCTATGGAGTCCTGAGTTTTGTAGTTGGATAAGGCAGTAGAGCTCTGTGGCTGAGATTCTAAATGCCCTTCCCTAATCTGCAGGTCCCAGGATTCCACAGGATGGAACTATGGCAGCTAAAATGGAATCATAGCACTATAATTGTTTAGTGTGAAAGGGCCCTGAATGACTTTGGATCACTCATTCTCCTTCAGTCCCTCCTGCTTCACAGTGTTGTTGTGAGGTTTAAGTGGGCATAGTTGAGCTCATTGGAAGAAAGAGGTATCAATGTAACTAACATCACTACTATTGTAATATTACAGTATTACTATAATGAGGAATGTGCATGTGAATGTTGAATGGGTTGTGGCAGCAAGAAAAAGAGCGCATGGGTGTCCAAAGGTATGCTGTATGCTGTTGATGGACTAATACTGGGGAGGCGTGTCACTCATAGAATCATAATTTTGAAAGATACCACGAGGGCCATCCCACTCCAAGGCAGTGTATTCCACCGTTGAACAGTTCTTCCTGTCAGGAAATTCTTCCTAATGTTTAGGTGGACTCTCACAAGGGAAGGAAAGGGAAAGGAAGAGAAAGGTTAACCACCCTAACGTAAGCTCTCTTGTGTCCAGAGTTGTGTCATTCTGTCAAACATGGGAAAGGCTAGTGCAGATTATCACTTGGTTGCATGTCTTGATGCAGTGGTTGCATAGTGCTCTCTAATACTTTATATTTAGTAATAAAAAAAATAGTACTCTACAGAAGCTAGCCCACTGATACACTCTCAAGCTTGTGATCAGGTGTATGAGGCCCGCAGAGTGTATTGTGATCACCTGAGCAGATCACAGCCCAGTGATCTCCAGAACCTGGAAAATGTACTTTATGCACAAGAGCTGCCCAATCCCCTAGCCACTGGCTGTGTTGGCTATGGGCTTTTCTAGAGTCTGAAGATCTTTCATATTTAGGGAAGTGGTGCTATATAATGCTTTGCAAACTCATTCTAAACACTGGTATCACAATATTAAATGTACTGTCACTCTTAGCAAAATATTTGACTGCTTCAAAGGTACCTGCTTCTCACTATATCTTGCCAATTTGTCCTGTTAATGATTTCCATTACATCACTTTTCTAGCTTTCCGCTGATTATTGTGTGCTTCTATTTTTGGTAGATTATATATTTATGAATACTGTCATATGTATTTTATTCTCTATTACAGAACACAAGCTTTTCGGTGTTTCACTTGGTACTTTGTTAGAAAATGATCAAAAGCTCCTACCAAATACCAGAGTTCCACTGATTCTGCAAGCGGCAAGTTTGTTTCACATCATATTTTCTTGTTGTTGTTGAATCGTTGTCTATTCAGTGCATTGTTTTGCTGCAGAACGTTTTTTTTTTTTTTTTAATGACAACGTTCTTCCATTTTGCTTCATAGTTGCTGTCCTGTTTGGAAAAGAAAGGCCTGGACACAGAAGGAATCCTGAGAGTTTCAGGATCACAATCTCGCATTAAGGTATAGTGCAGCACTTTTCAAACAGTATGCTGGTGAAACCTAAGGTTTCTTGAACTCTTTAGCAGGGCCCTTCAGGAGGAGATTGACCTTTAAGGATAAGTTTCCTGCGAAGGCCATTGACTTTCACTATGGACACTATAGTCCCATTTCTGGTGGATCACCTTCATGTTGTTGGAATTCTTTGTACATAATAATAGATTTGTACTTGCAGCAGAGTTTTGAATAGAAAGGGAGCTCATAGGGATAGTTGAGTTTCATTTTAATGCCAACCTTTTATATATACTAACAGTATTGTATTTGTTTTAATGTATAAGCTGCCTTGAGTACCAGTTCTAGGAGGAAAGCAGGGTATAAATAAAGTTCTTTTTGTTGTTGTTGATGATTTGAGCTCTATGAATAAAATGTCCACAGCAGCATTAAATGTGGCGATTCCATTGGGGTTGTTATACAAAGAAAGCTGGGAAGCACTTTGAACACCATATTTCTTGGTTGGCTTGATGATGGACTGAGTCCCCATATTGTTAATTCTCCTTGCCTTCAGCTAGTCCCCTAGTTGAATCCCATTCCTATTGTTTGACTAACTTAGTGTGCCCAAAGCTCCTAAGCCTTCTGAAGAAGGAGTTGTTGTGCCCAAAAGTGGCTCACCTCCAGTGCCTACTCGCTGCCCAAAAGAAAGTGCTAGCTGTGACAGAAAACTTAACAACGTCCCCATTAACGATGGGACTGCAGCAGTTCTTTTCAGTTGTTATCTCAAGGTAGTAAATGCAACATATGAGCAAAGATGTGGCACTGTGTAGTGCCACTCCTGCTATTCTGTGTACTGTACAGCCCTGATCCAAGGAAGTTGTGTGAAGGGCACGGGCATCTGTAGGGGGAAGGCTTTCGTGCATGTAACTGTAATCTCTTAGGCTTCCATGAAGTTCAGAACCCTGCACTATCAGGGTTCTGAATTACATGGAAATATATGCTTACAGGTATATGCACAACATCCACATGCCAGAGCGTTCTGTGCATCAACATCTAAAGAACAGTTGTGCAGAGCAGGTGATGTTAAGGCAGGGCCAAACCTTGGAGAAAAGGTTACTTTTTTGAACTACTCCCCCTTGCTGGCTGGGGGATTCTGGAAATTTTAGTCCAAAAAAGTAATTGTTCCAAGCTGTGGACAGGACTGCATAGCCTAGCTGTGTGGCCTTACTTGCATATTGTATTTACCTCTTTGAGTAACATATGGCTAGGGCTTGTGTGGAAGGGAACAGTAACAAGTTGGCTAGTCAGCCAGGTTCCTCCTTCTTCCCTGTTTTATGACTCTCTTCTACCCATTTCTGCATTGGCAGAGGATGCAAAAAGGCTCCCAATCAAGCACTGAGGAGGTCCTTCTTATAGTCATTATGGTCATCAACCAGAATGCCTACTCCTGTATTTAACACAGATTAATTATGTCTTAACTCTTAAGCAGTCCTGAATTGTTCCTCTGTCAACTTGCAGGTCACATGGATATTCATTATATTATATATATATTTAAAAAAGTGGACTGTGGAAGATAAAACTTACATTTCTCTACTGCTGTCAAGCGTGCCCATTGCTTGCAAAGTTTGGCAACAACCCTCTCCTCCCCCACCCCTCAGTCCTGTCTGGCTAATGTTCTGTCCCAACAGAGTAGATGCTACATAATCTTATGTAGAAGGAATTCTGCAAACCACTGGTATGTAGGAATTTGCATGTTCAAAAAACACAAGGCTCAGTATATCTTCCTGGGACAGCTCCTGTTTTCAGAATTTTCAACAACAAAAGAGCCTACTTTAAAAGCATAATTGTATCCATGATCAAACCAGAAGGGGGCAGCAGCAAGCAAAAGTAAACTCCAGAACATAAAAGATGCAAGGATCTTTCCATATCGCTCTTGCTCCCATGTTGCACACCTATCCATTGGCATTCAACCATAGTTATATATTGTAGGACTGGGGGGAGGGGAGAGATTCAGCAAGAGTCAGTGGCTAGTTTTCACCCCATGTTGACGCAGCAGACCAAGTTTTCAGTAGAAAATGCCACCTGGAAGTTTCAGAATGTAAAGCTGATTTTTGGCTGGTTTGGTGGATATTTGGGTGATTAAAGACATTCCAGTAGTGGTGATTTACTGCTGAGGGACATTTTTTTTGCCTATTATTTAAAATTATTTAAAAGATTATTTAAAAGTTTAAATATTTTTTGATGGGGACCAGGGCATGCCATAGGGCTTGGAGATACAAAAAGGATTTGGGGAACTCCAGGCAGGCCACAGATCACTATTATGGGGGAATTCTACTGGGACATGGCTCATTTCCCCAGGTTTTGAAGTGGTGTTCTGTTATTAGTCACCGATTACCACCTCCCAGTTCCAGTGTGCTTCCAAACAGATGGCCCCTGGCACCACCAATCAAAAACATTGTTGGCTATTCTGTCTTTTCCTTCCTGATGACTTTTCTATGATAAGCAAAAGACAGCAACAATGGCGGGAGAACTTGGGGGGTGTTAACAGTATCTGCACAGTCCAGTTGCCAAGTAAGAGGCAAAGTGGCTGAAAGAGAAAAGCCTCACCTGGAATTAGCCCACTTTGCTGATTATGTATGTGATTTGTTTCACCAAAGCTGAGTAACAAAAGAAACGGCAAAAGACATTCAGTGGAAAAGCTGCTTGCTTATTTGCTTCAATATTTAATTTAATGTTTTGAGGTCTTTCTACTGTTGAGATGTATCTCTTCTTTCTTCCTGCCATCAGAGTCTGGAGCAAAAACTGGAAAGTGAATTCTACACTGGCTTCTTCCAGTGGGATGAGGTCCATCAGAATGATGTGTCTGGATTGCTCAAGAGATTCATCCGGGAACTCCCTGCTCCCCTGCTGACAGCAGAATACTTACCTGCCTTTTCAGCTGTGCAAAGTGAGCCCTTGGCTAAAAAGGGCCATTATTTTGCCACTTTAAGTTTCTGTCAAGTGCATCAGAAGACAAGTGTGGTGTAGTGCAGTGCTTCTCAAGCTACCTGGTGCAGGGACTGGCAGTTCCATTACTCCTGTGACTGCTACCCCATTTGTGCTCATTGGCTAAAGTTGTTGCTGTCGTTCCTGGAAACTTGCCAGGATCCAGCAGCCAATAGTTCGTGGAGCAGCACTGGTCCATGGAGCACCACTTTGAGGAGCATGGTTATAGTGGATGTATGGCTGCCTATTGGAGACCAAGGGGCCAGTTCCTTGCTCATTTCCAATGCTGTCTTTGTGTGGCCATGGAAAGACTGGCTAACTTTCTCAGTGCTCCTTGGAAACAGATTATTAGAGTAAATATCCTAAAGGCACCACTGTCTGATCTTGGAAGCTAAGCAGGATTGGCCCTGGTTAATACTTGGATGGGAGACTGCTAACAAATACTAGGTGCTGTAGGCTATATTTCAGAGGAAGGAACTGACAAAACCACCTCTAAGTATTCCTTGCCTAAGAAAATCCTACGAAATTGATGGGGTCACCATAAATTGACAGACATCTTGATGACACACACACACACTGAACTCAGTAGGACTTACATTGAGCTCAATAGGAACAGGTTAGTACATAGAATTGCTTCTGTAAGTCTGCTGGAAACAGAATAACATACTTCTTAGTAAATAAACTTTGCACTCTGTACTTTGAGAATTATAGTTCACAGGAATGTCACACTACAAGAAATATATTGCTCTTTAAGATGTCGTAAAGCTCTCTGCTGTTATCTGTCCCTCAGTTGTTGTTGGTGTGGGTGATGTGTGTATGTATTTTAATTTGGAGAATCTACTGCCAGTGAATACCAGAACTAGCAAAACCACCTCTGAGAATTCCTTGCCTATGAAAGTCCTATGAAAATCATGTGTTCGCCATAAGTTGACAGATGACTTGGAAGCACACACACACATATCAGCTGTATTCTGTTAAGGTGCGAGTCTTTCAGATTGTTGAATAGGAACAACAGCAGAAGTAATTCTCATTCTATTTGAGTATGTCTTCATGGTGTTGCCCATGCAGTGTTAACCATTTCAGTAACTGCAGCCATTGCCATGACCATAAAAATTTTGCTCCCCTTGGGGTGAGGCAGTATATATTCTCCTATCTTCATGAAGGTTTTCTGGCTGGATGCATATCAGATCTTCAGAATATGAGGGAAGAACAAGTGTCAAAGGGTCAAATTCATTTTTACTGGCAGATAAAATGGACCCTTAAAAAAGGAGCCTCCTAGACAAAGGTTTTCTTCTCCAGAGATGTTTAACTCTGGATGTGTTTTGTTTTCTGCACTACAGATATTCCGGACCTGAAACAGAGGCTGCAGGCTCTCAATCTGCTCATAATGATTTTACCAGAACCAAACCGAAACACCCTAAAGGTAGTGTGACCACTTCCTATGGTCTTGGTTGTCAGTAAAATGTTACCATGTGGGTGGTCAAAAGCTGGACCAGAGTTTTGATCTGCTGCTTCCAGATTGTCCCAGCCAGCATGATTAGTCCTGAAAATCAGGGCTCCCAATTTTCTATATCACTCATTCTTGAGACAGGATGTGTCAACATGTCATGACATTGTGTTTTGAATTCATTAACACCCACAAAATTTATCATCCCTGGCTCAAGAACAAAACAGCAGATTTGGGGTGAAGAGGTTGAGATCTCAGCAATTTGCACAAAATATCTTGATGCAAAGCTAATGTTTCTCCTCCTTTATGAAGCAAAAGCACACAAAGAAAAAGCACAGAATGGTTGGTTGATTTATCAAAATGATGCAAACAGCCTGTCTGATGCATCTGTCATAGCTTAGCTACATAATTTGCACAAAATTGTTCTGCCAGATGGGAAACCTGTCTCAAGACTGAGGAAAAATACCCTGCAGGTGAGAAAAGATTTGTGGTTTCTAATTCTTGCATATGAGAATGAGACAAGCAAAGATTTGCATCTCTAGCAGAGAGCTTCCACATGTAGCAAAGGCTTTTCAGATCTCATCACTCTCCAACTGCTGACAGATGGAGGAGGGCTGAGCATGCTCTCCTCCTCACATGCTGATTCCACATGCTTTTAAAGAACAACTGGATTAGGGTTCTAGTGTGCCACTCAGAGACTGCAGTACACCAACGCTAGAACACTTTCAAGGTGCAAAAGTGCTACATTTTCTGAACAGTAATAATGTTAAGAAGACAATATAGTAAGCTCTTGAAGTTGCATGTTTTGCTAGAACAAAAGAGGTTGTTTGTAAACAGAAAGTTATATTATTCCTCCCTGCATCCAAACCAGGGATGGGAGTCATGCGGTCCTCCAGATTATGTTGGTCTGCAACTCCCAGCATTCTCTACTATATGTTATGCTGGCTAGGGCTTCTGGAAGTTGCAGTCCAACAGCATATGGAGTGCCACATTATTCCCATTCCCGAACCTAAATTAATTTACTCCTTTGGCTGTTTTACATAGAGCTGGTATCTAACAATGAAAAACAATCCTCTTCTTAATTCCAATAATAATTCTTAATTCTAATAATTATCAGGCTCTGCTGGAGTTTCTACGGCTGGTGGTTACCAGGGAAAAAAACAACAAGATGAATCTTTGGAATGTTTCCACAGTCATTGCACCCAACCTCTTCATGCACAAAGGTTTGCCGAACAAGATTCCAGAGGGGAAGGAGAAACAGCTGGCAGAGGGTGCGGCTGACATAGTACGAATGATGATCCATTACCAGGATTTGCTTTGGACTGTAAGTTGGGTCATGTTTCCCAAGACACTCTTAAATTGCCATACATGCATCGAGGAGACATGTTGAAATGAATAAGGCATGAGTGATTTAAGTCTTATTGAGTTCAGTGGATATACTCTAAGGCTGCTTCCACACTGCAGAAATAATGCAGTTTGACACCGCTTTAACCATCATGGCTTCATCCCATGGAATTCTGGGATTTGTGGTTTGTTCTGGAACCTGAGCTCTCTGGCAGAAAAGGCTAAATATCTACAAAACTGCAAATCCAAGAATTCCATAGCACTGAACCATGCAGTTAAAACAGTGTCAAATTGCATTATTTCTCAGGGTCCAAACTAGAGATGTAAAGGAAAAATTTAGCAGTGGAAAGCTTTTTCCTGTTATTTTCCATACTAAAATTTTCAACCAAAAAAAAAAAAAAAATGGAAAAACTTTGGGGAATACAGGAAAACATGCCAATGAATTATTTTCTCTTCTGGAATAAGTGAAATTTCTTTTTAAGACAAGATTTTAGTCACTCTAAATGTCACAAATTGCCTATTATGAAGAGTGGTATGTTAGATGGTAGAACTGAAGAATGATAATTCTAGTGCCTACTACAACCATCTACAACATTCATATCCAAGATGCATTATGCATTTAGTGGATGCTGCCATTTTCCTGAGACAAGTAAACACTGGAATCACTGTTACTGATGATAATACACTACTTCCAATGCTGAGATAAACTTCATTTCCAAATATGCTGCTAGCCTGTTCCTCTGCACTATGACTGCATGAGACTGTTTTTGTCCAAAACTTGTACTTTCTGTTCTCATTTTCCCCTACCTCTCTGGTGGCAAAAGCTAAGATCCATGCACTTGGATGGCATATGGTGTAGCAGTTTGTATTCCTCCATTTAATACAGGATATATTTTGCTTATATAAAATAAAGTTTTGTATTTTTAAATTCCATAAATATGTCAAGTACTGTAGTACAATTTTATGTATGAGTGCATCATTTTCCTAAAGCAGTAAAATATGTTTAGTTTTACTAGTCAAATAAATCCTGCATGTGTTTTAATTTTTCTTAAAATGTCCAATTTCCCACAAAATTTCCTCCTGGACACTCCTGCCCAACAGCTTCAGAATTTCCAGAAATTTTGCATATCTAATTCAACTCAGTCTTTCTGTAACATCACTTCAGGGTCACTGGTGTGGCCTTCCAGTGACAAAAAGTACTCCTGTCCTCCCCCCCCCAATATCTGAAATAAAGTGGATAATAGATAAATGCATCCGTGTACGTACGTAGAGATTGCTAGATAAAATACAGATAAGCCTTGTGGAAAGTTAAATAGCTATTTGTAAGTTACTGGCCTACTACAGGGTCTCTGCCCTCTCTTTTGGAATTGGTTTGTTTTCCCTTTCTTTCTTCTAGGTCTAGATCTCTCTGTCTCCCTCTTTCTTTTAGGTGGCATCTTTCTTGGTAACTCAAGTGAGAAAACTGAATGAGAGCAGCAGCAGGAAGTATCAATTTTATGACAGGAGGATCAAAAACCTGTTAAGGAAGATTCATGCAGATAAGGAAAAGACAGAGAAGAACCACAGTGAAGTGAGTGAAATCCTCCATGCCCACCCATTTCATTGATATCTCATCCAGAGGATGGGACTATAGTTGCAATCTCTGTTGGACATGACAAAGGAACAGGAAAAAATCTGCCCGTTCTAGTTGTTCAGGATTTTAGCACATGTTTGTATCACATGCCAGGGAAAAGCTTCAGTAAGCAGCTACTTGTGCATTCTTTAGCTGGTTGAATATCATTTGTAAGGATTTGTGTCTCTGCATCCTGAAGAAAGAGTCACATTATGGCTCACTAGTAATGGAACTTAGTGACACTCATTTCTCAATGGTTCCAGTGTGCTATGTACCCAGGCTGCCATTTCTAGTGGCCTCTTAAAATGTTTTGAGCTAGATGTTCCCATTTCAAACCTCAGTCCTTCAGTCCCCAGTGGCCCTTAAGTAAACCACTATTGCTATCCTGCCAATGTATAACACTTAATGTCTGCCTTACAAGAATGTTATGAAAGATTTTTAAGATGATGTGGGGCACTTTGACACAGAATATTTATTTTCTATGCTTTCTCCATAACTGTAGGATCTTAGTTTTGCTATGGAGTAAGTACCCATGATGCTTTTACTTAAATAATCTGATTATTGGACTGGGAGGATGTTTGACCTTCCAGATGTTTTTACAACAACTCACACAATCTTTTACTTTGTGCCATGCTGGGTGGGGATGATGGGAAATATAGGACAGGCAGAACATGTAGAGAGCCTATGGTTCTTCCATATTGCGAGCTGTGTATAAACTGTAGGCTGTGGATGTCAGCATTCCCTTTCAGTTTGTGATAGCACTGTCCTGTTTATAATCCAGGGAGCAAATCAGAGCTAGAGCCAAGTTTAAAGGGAACCTCAGCAAGGTGTTTTCTGAAGTTTTGAAACAGATAACTGTGTTACTCCATAAAAGAGAAAAGGTAGAGAAGAAACCTTGTAGAACCTTTATTTAAGGCTACACAGATAGAATGCAGTATTAAAGCCACAGGTATGTAGCACAGTTACATAGTTGTGGAAGTGCAGTCAGAATGTTCATATGAAGAAGTGGACTGATATCCATGAGAGCACATGCTGAAATAAATAAGTTAGTCTTAAAGTGGTACAAGATGGCCTCCCCCCCCCCTTTTGTCTTCTGAATGGCCCAGGATGTGGAGGGAAATGTTTTTGAACTATAACTCCTAGAAATCTCTAGCCAGCATGACCAGGGGCCCAGTTGGATGGAGATCCTGGGAGGTGTAGTCCCTTAAGATTAAATTTCCCAAGCTTTGACTGTAAGGTAGGAAGGATTCTTTGTCCTGACATGCTTACTTTATGATGATAGTAGTAATGCTACATATGACAGTAGGCAGCTGGGCTTGGGGGTGCCATTTACTTTTCCTGAAACATTCTAGAGTAATGCTATAGTGGAGAAATAGTGAAAATTAAAATGGTGCCTCCCAGATCCTTCACTGATTACAGCACCAGCAAAACATTTGTGAGTCCAGGATATTTGTCAGCCATGAGCCCTACCTGGGTGCTGAGCACTGGTAGCTCTGGAGAGCCTTGAACAGATGCAGATAGGTAATAGCTAATCTGCATTGGAACGGATAGCTGTTTTTGTTTACATGTCCTCAAAGCTGGCTCCAACTTAGGGTGATCCTGTCCTAGGATTTCCTTGGCAAGATTATTCAGGGGAGGTTTACATTGCCTTCTTCTAAGACTGGGAGAGTACAACTTGCCCAGGATCACCTGGTGGGTTTCCATGGCTGAACAGTAATTCAGAACCTGGTCTCCCAGAGTCCCTGTCCAGCATTCAATCTGCTACTCTATGCTGGCTTTCTTTTGCAACAGTATAATAGTAATATATGAGACTGTGGTTCTCAAATTGTGGTGTAGACTTCCTAAAGAGGAAACTAAAGCAGTTGCAAGATAATGTACAAGCCAAAGAAAGAGATACAATTTAATGTTTATTAATCTGTATTTTAAAAAACTTCCTTTATGATTCTGCATCTATATTGCTTTGTTTTTGTTTTTTATTTTTTAAAATGTCCTTTTAAAATTCTTTTTTAAATTACAGATGATTACATGGCAAAGGATCTTAGACATGAGCTGTCTACCATTAATGCACAAATTCACATCAGTGAAAACAAAAAATAAGGATGATTTCATCAAATCTGTTATTTTAAAACATATCAGAAAGACTCCATCTGCCCCTTTCAAAACTGGCACTGAGCAAAAGGGTACAGAGGAAGCCCTGGCCTTCTCCATTGTTTCATAAATACAGTGCTTTCCTAGAGTCTGTGCTGGATGGGCCTTTCATGTCTTAGAGGAACCAGCCCTGGGGTATTGAGACTGAACAAGAGCAACCTTTGACATTCCTGACATTTTGCTCTGAAAAAATTAACAGATTTTTAGCTGTGTTTTCTGTGACAAGTCCTATCTGAAATACAGAAATTTCTTCTGTGTGAACACAAGGGGGTGCTCACACCTATCCTATTTGTCAAATCTAGTCCAGTACTGCCAATTCTTATGGTTATATGATGAAATTGATTATGATCTTCATTGCTTTGCATCAGTCTTGTCCTTTGCCATCACTGCCTGATCTGGTGGCAGTTGTACATACATAACAGGCACACAAAGGCAAGGATTTTTTTTTCAAACAGAGTTCTTTATTACTTCTATATTGACTTCATATTTGTGCTTGCATTTGGATTTTCTTACCTAAATGTCTCCCTTTCCCCTTTTCTTGCTACCTCATCTGTCTTTCAGCCATCTAAAATAGTTAAAGTCCAGACCTCCCTGCTTCTAAAGGATTCTCTGGAAGTTCACCTAACAAATGGAATCAAAGCTGCTGATGTGCTGAGGCAGTTCCAGAAGAACCTCTGTCAGAATGGCTGGAATATTGTCAACACAGTCAATCTTATAAAATGGTAATGCCTCGGCCCCTTTCTGAAGTTTTCAACAAATACAGTTGGCTCTCTATATCTACAGGTTCTGTATCCATGGATTCAACCAGTCATAGCTCAAAAATATTCAGGAAAAAAAAATTCCAAAGAACCCCCAAACACAAACAAACCTTGCTGTTTGCCATTTTATATAAGGGATGCCATTTTACTACACCATTGTGGCGTATAATGGGACTTGAGCATCCACAGATTTTGGTATCCATGGACGGTCCTGGAACCAAACCCCAGCGGATACTGAGGGCCCATTGTATAGCTTGGTTTCACATGCTTTTTCCTTTGTTTGTGGCAGTGGGAACATTTAGTCTTGTGAAATGAGTAGCATTTAACAGAGGCTGTTCTCACATATGGTGCTTCAAATCATTTTTCATGTTGGGAGAATGAGTAGCTAAGGGTTGCTAGATCAGAACTTTGGCTCAAGCCAAAGCCTGAGATCAAGAAATGTCACATCATCAGACAGGCTCAGGTGATGTCATTAAGTATGAAACAGTAAGCATCAGCCACGCATGGAGTATGACAATCAGATAAAAACCACAAAGTCTAATAAATAATTCACACACACACATATACACACATGTATTTTCAGGCAGCTCCCTTGCCCTGAGATTTTTTTCTTGTCCTGAGGACTGGAGAAGAGGGTCTAGGCCCTGGGTTTCCAGGCATGGCCCTGACATTTGGCAACCATACGTGTGGTCAGTGTGCACATTGTTTAGTGGGGTTGGGGGTGAGGTCCTTGCTTGTGGAAAATCTTTAAGACTACTTGTAAGGCTATCCAAATTTGGTGATGCACTTTTCAGGAGGCAGTGCACAGCAGCTGTTGGGTGGGGAGACAAGCCAAAAAGCTTCCCTGTGAGCATCAAACACTTGAGGTATGGCCTATGTACAGTATTTAATTTGAATGCAATAACTACTATAGAGTTGTGCTGCATGCATTCAGCTTTTTTAGACTCCTTGTGTTTCTGTCCTACTTTAACAGCAATCCTACATATAACACCAAATAGTGTAAAAGAGGCTCACAGTAACTTACATCTGTAGATGCCTGAAAAGGACATTTTTAGCAGTTACAGTGGGCCCTCAGTATCCGTTAGGGTTTGGTTCTAGGACTCCCTGCAGATACCAAAATCCATGGATGCTCAAGTCCCTATATAAAAAACGGTGTAGTAAAATGGCATCCCTTATATAAAATGACAAACAGCAAGGTTTGATTTTTGCATTCCACCCCCACCCCCCGCAGAATATTTTTGAGCTGTGATTGGTTGAATCCATGGATGCATAACCCGTGGATACGGATGTCCAACTGTATTTCTTGCTGCAGAGAATCCTGGGTACTGTAGTTCTGTGCCAGTGATATCTGCTAACAATTTTCCTGATAGTTCTGCTAAACTGTCATTCCCAGCATTCTTTACGGGAGCCACAGCAAATTAAAAAATAGTTATAAAACTGCAGTCGTATTGTCATATAGATATATATCACCTGGTATAACGCATGAAATCACACTAGAATGCTATTATAGTTAGGGTTACCAGAGTGGAGACAGCTCCTGTACCTTTCCTGGTTGTGTAAAAGAAGGAAGTGTTGCTTTTTACCTGGTTGTGTGATAAGCAACACTTGCTGAAGTTTCCTCTTCTACACAACCATTAAATGCACAGGAGCTCACTTCTGTTTTCATAGACCATAATTGTACTTAAGCTATGCCTTCTTCCTTCTGTAACAGTGAAGGGGTGAGGAACAACACTTTGAGCGGAAAACCCATGTTTAACTGAGGAAAATATATTTGGGGGTCAAGTGTTTAATTTAACCTGAGTTTGGCTTTAGAGTTACAGTTTGAAGAGTAGAAGAAAGAAGGGAATGCGAAGGGAAAAGGGAGTGAACCTGCTTTGAGAGAGAGAGAGAGAGAGAGAGAGAGAGGCAAATTAAACATTCTGCAGGGATTTTTTCCACAAGTAACAACACATTCATAAAATTTAAGGACTGAAGAATCAACATTAGGTTTCTTGTCTGTGTTGACTTGCAATTTAATTTCTTAATCTCCTGTCGGATGAGAACACAGCCTTCTATATCTCAAATATAAATGTTGATTCTTGTGACTAGTGATCTGTTAAGATATTTGGTATCTATGGCAACTGAAAGACCAGTCACACCTTTAAGGAGTAGGAATGGACTAGAGTGCCTCAGATTGGTTCTCTGGAAAATGGTGGTGGGTGGTGGTGGGGAGGGGGATTTTATTTTTAAAGTTGGCCAAAAATGAACATGAAAAATAAGTGTGAGAAATGACTTTGCTGAAATCATCTTGGAGTGAAACTGAATCAGTCTTTGCTTCAATCAGCGAGTGTGTGTGTTTAAAAAATGCAAATTGCATTTGTGAGAGGGGAGTAGAATTGGAACAGATTTGAAAAAGGAATTTAACTGGCTATGATTCTGAGAAAAGCCCCCCCCCCCCCGCTAGTATTTGCATTGGAAGGAATTCCTCCTTTGTACTGAAAACAGACCGCTCCCCAAAAGCAAAAATCATCTTTGGAAGAAGGCTATATATGATAACATTACCAGGGAGTGGTTACATTTTCTCTCTAGTCAGTTCTGATCCCCCCCCTATAATTTGAATTTTTAAACACCTGCACATTAAAAGGTCTTTGGTCAGGTGTAGCTTAGCCCTTAGAGCATTAATTCTGTTCTACACAGTAATTGCCTACAGAACTTTGCCTTCATTGCATTGCTGTGACCTTGTAGTGACTAGCTTCAATATAAACCGTTTGAGTCAAGGCCCAGTGAATGATCTGAAAGCGTGCAATTGTGTTCATTTGCTGAAATGAAGCTGGTGTTGCCTCTGTAGGCTACCTAAAGGGGAAGTCACCTGGGAGCCATCTTTAACTAGCACTGAGTTCTCTGAAGGAGGCATGGAAATATGTGTGTAAGAAACACTAACCACAGTCACAGCTTGACTAAAACAGGTTATAACCTGACTCCAAGACTGACTTGTAAAATCTTCTGAGGTAATTCATAATATTGCTCGCATCTATTAACATGTGCCATAGACTTGGAGAGTTTTCTGGCTCCCCCCCCCCCCCGTAACTGACGTGTGTATCTGAATAACAGGACCATAAAGAGGAAGAAGGGGACTCGGGCATGACATGATGGATTTTAAGCATTAGCACTTAATAGTATTAACAGCCGTTTTCACCTGGGATTGTTGCAGTTTTTCCTTCACACATTCTAGCTGCTCCAGTATTGACTGTTGAAGCAAGCCTAGAGTTGTTGATAGGCATTGATTTTTTAGCCTTTTTTATTTTTGTCTTGAGACTTTTTACAAGGATTGGAGAGTATGGGAAAATATCAACACGAGCTACCTAAATTTTAATAGCCATCACCTCTTCACAGGGTATCCTGGGAATCATCATTTCAGGACTGTGCTGAGCAGGGAACTAGGGTATCTGTGAAAAGAGTTCTGTGTGTCCTTATTGAACTACTATTTCCAGGATTTTTAGAGGATGTTAATGACATGTAAACTAGCATAAAACTGAATTAAGCTGTAGTCTGAAGGTTGAAGTCCTTCACATAACTACAGTGTGGAAGTTCTATGAAACTCAGTGGAACTTAGTTCTAGATAGGCATGCACAAGATTGTCCTGACACTTTTCCTAGCAAGGGGGTACAATCAACCTATTCTCTACATCTTTTTGTGGTGACTATGAAAGTCTCTGAAAGACCATTTCCCACAGTTTTACTGAGTTCCATCTGCTATATATATCATTTTACAGGAGCCGACCTTTTAAAGTCCATGCTTTAGAATCTAAAGTTTAGACCATAAGCAGCTCTAGAGGGGGAGGGGACCATTTTTTGCTCATGTAACCCACTGGAAGCTCTGATGTGACTAGAAGTGATGTCATATAATTTCTAGTTTCAGCTAGTGGGGAAATTGGTTGGTGTTGGTTTTAAAGCTACTTGAGGCAAAACTGCTGTGTTCTGTAGCAGTTTTAAGTAATTTCTTGCTATTCTAGGACAAAAAAAGTGCCTGTTTTTTTTTTAAAATGGAGGGGGGCTAGGAGCTTTTGTGGGCTTCTTAGTAGCTTCAGGGGCCACAAAATTAAGGTCTAGGGGGCCATGTGTCCATGAGCCTCACTTTCTTGTGTTGGTGTCTGAGTAGGTTGTTAACAGTGTTCTGTTTGTTCTTGTTTTGCAGTAATGGTTCAGTAGACTCAATGAACCTGCTACTTTATGAAGTTGGTGGCAACATAAGTAAGTGAATTTGCAATTACTGAGTATTTATTCTTAATAGTGGGGAGTGTGGGGCCAACTGAGTGAACAGATGAAGTTGAGCAGTGGAAGGCAAAAGCTGTTGCAAGAATGACTTGACTAGAAAACAGTGAGTGTAGAAACCAACATGGAGGTTGCTAAGATTTACATGCCATCACACAAAGTGTGCCCTAATCACATGCTAAGCCTTGATCTAAGCAAGTCTTTCTCTCACTCTCTTTTCCATTGACATGGGAACAGGGTCTGTTTGTGAGGCAATAGCTCTGGCAATAATAGTATGTGCCCTCAGGCAATAGAAGTGTGTCCTATGCAGGAGAGTGGGAGTGCAAATTCTGAAAATTCATTAAAATCCAACAAAATGTGTAGGTATAAGCCGAAATCCAACATCATAGTAGCAGGCAGACTCTCCCCCCAGCAGTTCTCAAGACTTAGGGTTTCCCAGTGCTCCAGATTAGTATTAAAGGGGTGCACTAAGGGTGGAAGTTGCAAGGGGGGAGGGGGAAGGGGGAATATCCCCTCCTGCTTCTGCTTATGGTAGCAGTTCCCTAGCAGCCCTGTTGGACCCTGTCTGTATTACTGTGTATGTTATAGTTTTTGTAAGCCAATGAATAATTCACATGCATCTGTATATAAATAATTAGGATAACATGGCTAAGAGATAGGTTTATCACTTTTTGGACTTCATTTAAGAATATTTTTTCCTTCCCAAAAGGTGAACGTTGCCTGGACCCAGACACATACCTCTTAGACTTGTACCATGTAAATCCTCATGCAGAATGGATTATAAGGCCAAATCCATCTTTTTCAAGAGTGTTCTAGGAAGATGATCTAGAGAAGAATCCAACCAAGTTTCTGTTAAAGAAATTGTCAGGGGAGGGGAATTTCGAACATAATCTATGCCTCAGTGATTTTTTTTTTAAATGGATCAACAGACGGTGGAAGAAGTAACAATGTCTTCTAAATGTTGATATGGACAAGTAGCCAGAAGGAGTTGACAGAGTATATCCGGTATGAATATCTGTAGCAAAAGACTGCTATGAGAACTGCCAAGAGAGGGAATATTACAAAAAAGAAGAGCCATGTCATCAAAAGAACTGATAGTGATCCTCTGATGTTGAGCTTTGATTTGTTTACTGAAGATGGCTGAAATCCTCACATAGGAAGGAGGAGAATCCAGAATTGCAACTTGCAGTTGGTGAACAACTTTATTACAGGCAGCCACATACTTGGGTTAAAACTTCTTGGATGGATGTACGTGGTATTTTTTTTTAAAAACACACACACACAACAATAAACATTTTATTTCTGGAGAGCTTAATTGATAAATTGCTCAGTATAAGGCAAAAAAGGAAACAACAATGGGAGGCCTGTCTTCAGCATACAACAGTCTAATCAGACTAGTGGTGAAATAGTAACTACTGTATGCACAACTGTATGCATGGAATGTCATCTGTGATGCATTCTAACATTGCAGTCCAATACATACATTGTATTTATATGCATGCATAGTTTTTATGTGACTTTTTAACAAAAAATTAATGTGCTGTAAAAACCCCTCCCTACTTGGCTACTCTAAACCATTTCAGTATTATGCTTTAATTACAGTTTTCTAATTTTCAAGATGGATTTAATATCCCTGTCTGATAGCAATAACTCCCTCCCAGCAAGAAAATTCAAGTAAAAACTTCTCTCCTTCTCCATACCTTTTTATCAGTTCTGTTGAAGACAATCTTGAAACACCTGAGCCATATAGATTTTTTTAGTCTTCGTATCTTTATTTGGTTTTTTGATGTTAATTTTTTTAAAAAAAGATTGTGTTTGTAGGTGTATTTACCAAAATCCTGAGGAATTTGTGTAGGTTATTCTGAAAAAATTCTTATCTGTACTTCAAGAGTAAAGTCCTTTCTTCTGGTATCCTCTGATTTCTCTGAAAAAGAAACAATCTGAAATAACCTTCTTAACTTTCAAGAGAGTTTTCCTCCCAACTGTGGTTGTTTTATATATACCTCTGTCTTTCCACTTCCAACTGGACAGGAGAATACCTGTCTTATTTTTAAGAATTCAGAAACTAATAGAGACATTTTTAAAAGGGTGTGTCTTTCTGCCTCCATACAGACTGGTGGACCTAGGAAGGCTACACTCTTTTGCAGATAGTCTCACAGGCAAAGATCCCAGCTAGTTTTTTCAGAAAAACAAAATACTGTAGAAACTATTTGTTTGAGTAGGTAGTGCAGGAAGATTGTATTCCTTTTGACATAAAAGGATATAGAGGAATACATTTTTGTTAGCATATTCCATACAAAATTAAATCACAACAACCGCTCTTGTATGAAACAGACTATCTAGAAGTTGCAACTTTGGGAGCGTACAGATTTGCTATAGAAAATGTTTCCATCCAGTTAAAGGTATCCAGAGCAAGTAGCCTGTCACGCTGCATAATTATAGCACTGTGAATGTGCTGTAACTGCCTTGGCTGCATCATATAGAATCCTGGTATTTGCAGTTTGGAGAGGTAGTAGAGCTCTTCGACTGAGAGTTCAAAATGCCCTTCCCTAAGCTGCAAATCCCAGGATTCCATAGGATGGAACCATGGCAGTTAAGTGTAATCACAGTGTTAGAACTGAACAGTGGGAAAGGGGGTGCAGTAGTGTTGTGTAAAACATGTTAAATTTTGTACAAGTGATCAGGCCATAGTTTAATAAGAACTAGCCTCTACTTTTCAAAGTATGATGGTTATTTTCCACCAGGAACATTCAATTTTGTACTTAGGGTCACTCTGAATGAAAAGCAATGAGAATGAAAGGAAATTGATGGATTAGACTCTGCAAAAACACTAAGGAAATCATGAGAAATAAATATTGTGGAAAGCTATATGGGGAAACATACCTTAAGATAAATGGACTGTAACATTTGTGGAGAGAACACTTTTATCCCAACTCTGACCATAATGTTAATCTTCTTTTGAATGCTTTTTGTATCCTTTGTCTCTTGATGACAGCAGTTAAAGCAGTGAGTCATAAAATGTAAAGCTAATTTGTTTCTACGTGTGGTTTTAATGATGATTTATATTAATATTTTAATGCTGTATTTAAAACAGTCAATAAAGAAATAGGCATATTTTCAAAACCCTTTTTTACCCTGTCTCATACTGTATTTTGTCAGTTGTTGGATTTCTTTTTGCCAGTAAAAAGGTGTGGTGGTGTGGTGACTGAACTGTTGAAGCAAGATGGAGAAAATGGTTCTTCATTATGGTCTCTGTGTCTCTCAAAAATGTGGTTTGCACCTCTGCAGAAATCCTGTTCAGAATGTTTTAGAGCTGAGTAGCTTTTGTTGTGAATCCTTTAGCTATGTACACCCTAGCCTGCCAACACTACTCTCACCTCAATTTCTTTTCATCTCTCACTAGAACAACATGGTTCTTTTTTTCCGTTGAGTAGTTTCCTCCTCACTCATTCTTTCTTTTTACTATCCCTGCTATCCAGGAAAAAAAAAATCCCCTCTTTACCTCAGGGCTTCAGCCCTCACAGCACCTTCCCTCTTTACAGTCTCTGTGCCTCTTTTCAAATCCTTGGTTGCTTGCAGGAGAAAAGTTGCTTTTTCTGACAGCCATTCTGAATACTTCTTTTGCCTTGGAGAGGGTCATATTGTCCAGCTGTGTTCAGTTTGCTGAGGCTTTTTGTAAATGGGTGTATTGAGGGAACAGAGACCATTTGAAGAACCACAGTTACCATGTAAGCAACCTGTTTTTTTCCAGATTAAATGAAGGACACCTAATAGTACTAGAAGATAGGCTTGTAGAGCAAAAGAGGTAAGTAAGCAAAGATTAAAGAAGGCACAGCAAGCGATTGAATAAAGATTTCACAACTGTTTGTTGGTGTATAATATGTAGAGAATGTGCATCATCAAGTATAGTCAAAATCCAATTACTAGTCTCAACTACAGTAATCCCACTGAATTAAATGTTGATTGGTAAATCAACATATACTTAAAGCACATCAATTCATTTGGCTTACTTTAGTTCAAACTAGTGACTGGATATAAACCTATATGCTATATTTATATTTATGGAAAAAGTGTTTATGCCCACTCTTCTGTTACAGAAACATCTAGCTCATCTATGAACATAAGCAGAAAAAATACATACTATGATTGTTTATTTAAATGTAGTTAAGCTGTTCCAATTGGGCAAGTTCTGAAATGCCAGAACTTCCCCAGGTTCCCTTCTGGAATATGGAGTTGCAGTTGGGCCCTGAATTAGGTAAGCCAAAACCGCAATTACCCATGATCAAAGGGGTCCTTCCCACCTCAAGAGAAGAATGGCCATGTCAGCACTTGTCATGAGCAAGAGGAACAACTTCATTGGTCAAGTAGTATTTTTAATAAATTTAGTTTAGCATGTTCTCATATTAGGCAAGGGTGCATGTTCAGAGTAAAAGCTCCTAACTTCTCACAACTGATAAGCAAATTACAAAGGCCATTTTGGCTGATAGTTAGACACGAGCAGGATAGGAATGTTGCAAGTGAATACAAAGAATATGTAAAAGGAGACCTTGGAAAATTAAGCCAACCATAAAGTATATCAGTGACATTGAAACAGGATTTATTTCCCGGGATTTCAAGCATAATTAATTCTCTTAGTCTATTTCAGCAGAGTGGGGGTAAGGAAAATGGGAAGCAGGTACAAGATGAGTGTGCAATGGTTCACTAGAGAAAATCCTTTGGGCCCTGATCCACAAGCCTGATTTAAAACCAGTTTTCAAGTTCCTTGTCCTGGATTCTGATTATTTGCCATTGAGTTAGATGGGAGAGGGCGAGCCAAATTATCCTTTTAGTCCTCATGGACAGGGCAGTCATAATTCCCTCTTCATTCCTAACTTAATTCTTAAATTTAAAGACTTTAGCCCTTATAGAACAGCTAACAATCAGACTACATATTAATAACACCCCCCAAAAAACAACCTTTAAAGCAATTGTAAACTAGCAGCTTAAAACAATAACAAAAATTCAACAGAATAATTAAAAACAGAACAGTTGCAACGATAATATCTTATGACTTAAAACCAGTTCGGATAAAAGACACTGGAACTGGAAGACCAGTATAGTCTTCCCCTGCACTGAAAAGATCAGGCAAGCCACTTTGGGGAATGCAACCAAGAAGAGGTAGTGTAATGTGTATTTCCGTGTAGAATAATTCCCTGAGATAATTATTCTTGGCAAAGTACAACGAAGCCCTATTCTTCTAAGGAGGTTTTACCTACCCTGATAGTCCTCTTCTTGGAATATCAAATAATTGGCTATATTTTAATAATTTGGATAGAATGGTCATCCACATGGTTACAGGTAAACCAGGGACCCCCTAACACACCAAGGTGGGATTCATGCAAAACCAAGGGA
The DNA here is from genome assembly GCA_030847615.1 of Gambelia wislizenii. Classification (NCBI taxonomy): domain Eukaryota; kingdom Metazoa; phylum Chordata; class Lepidosauria; order Squamata; family Crotaphytidae; genus Gambelia; species Gambelia wislizenii. Next base: position 42,953,938 of record JAUMIR010000004.1, read on the forward strand.
AGAGCCTTTGAAAATTCCCCAAAACAAATACTGTCAAGACTCAACACCTGGAGGTGAGTCAATCACTAATCAACTCAGTAATAGCAAAAGACATTGCTTGTGAAATTGAAGTTTCTTCTGCTCCCTTCCAACAAAAGACCTTGCCTGTTTCCTATTCAGTTCCAAAATTATCAGCCATTAACAATTGTTAACTCTTCTGGCGTGCCCTTTGTTTTGGCCTGAGAATCTCCGAGAACCATTGTTTTTTCTCTCACAACTCCTATCCCTACAGGGGAATTATTTCATATAAATATCATCCCAAAACACCACCAAATTGTCTACAGTTCCTCCTCCTACACCCATGCTGCTGGTTTACTGTGTGATCCTCAGAATGCAACTCTGAGCATCTGCTGCAGGATTCTCTGCTCTTCAGGACAGGTGTTGTATCACCCATCATCCCCTTACTATATTCCTCTATCCAAATACTTCTTACTACTTTTGTATCAGTGGTTGAAGCCTGAGTGTTTGCGTGAATGCTGTTGATATTAATTTCTGATAAAGATAATTTAATTGTGCCTTTTGGCTTAGAGTCTTCTTCTTAGTACTGGTATATATAGGTTAAAAGGTCCCGCGGTTGCCTGTCCTCTTGCTGCCATAATTGAGCTAAATAAATACTACACAGTTTAATATTTGAGCATTAGAGGGTCTCTATGGACCTATGCAAATCAGGTAATGGGATGGGGGGGGGTCTCAAGCATCAGAAAACCATTAATTTGCCAAGAAACAAATAGGGGAAAATATTCATTTCAACGCTAGTTAAGAACAAGCAAGAGATGAACCCTTTGGCTAGTCCCAGTTTGTAACACAACAGCTTAATTTGAGACTACAGTAGGAACCCCATATCCACTGATTCAGTTATCCATGATTTTCAGTTTCAGCACAGCTACCATAGAGTCTTCCTAGAAAATGCATCCTCTCTAGCCATTTTCTTGGTCCTTCAAGGCATCTCTATGGCATTTTAAATTGGACATTTCATTATTTTCAATGGTGTTCACTATTATCCACAGATTTCATTATCCACGGCGGGGCCCAGAACCAATCCCCAGTGGATACAGGGATCCTACTGTAACTGAAATTTCCCAGAATTCTACAAAGGCAATCTGTGTGCAGCAGTACAACTGGAGATTACCAGTAGATATGTGGATTATCTCTGTGAAGTGGAGGTTTCATGTAGCATCCCCATAGTCCACTGCTTAATTGGTATCAATCAGCACTCCCAGACTGTGCAATTGGTAATGGAAAGTGCAATCCCATCAGAATAGGTTGAATATCATCTCCAGTGAACTAGCCTTGAATATTACCTCCATATTTTAAAGATCTATATCTCTTCTGCTCTTGTTTATCCACCTACTACTGATCCCAAGCATATTTTCACGGTTTCTCTTGAATCCAGCAAGAAGGATAAAGAGATCTTGGATGTCATGTTATCAGTGTACTGTTGGAACTTCCAATGTCTAGATGTTACTTGACAGTTCCATGTAGATTGTTAAGCAGGATGGAAAGACAATAGTACCTCATTTATTTATATTTAGTTTAAGCATAAATAGCTTAAAACCATGCAGGAGATAAGTCCTTCCTTTGAAGATAGGTAACTGTAACCCAGTCATACTCTCTTCCTTTTCTTTTCATAAATACATTCCTTTCGGTCCCTATGGCCTATCATGACCACCTTCACCTGAGCTCACTTTGTGGTATAGCCTACTAATATGTTCTTCCATATCCATCGTGCCAACTTCCCCTCCTTATAAGAAGAGAAGTGACGTCTCCAGTCTCCATCTTTTTCTGTGTCTCAGGCCTATTAGAGCAAAAATAGTAAGCTATTTTTCTCAGCTATAATGAATGAATGTGTGTGGTTTGGTTTTGGTTTTTTAAATATTTTTATTACTTGTTTTCACACATTAATAAAACAATAATTTACATAGACAGCAACTCTCTGGCTTTTCTTCGCAAACGAAGATTCAGGAAGGACTCATCCCACGCTTTCTGCAAGCGCGCTGATGACTAAAAAGGTCAATCCGAGATAAACAAGTCCGGTTGCAGAAAGCACAGCAGAAGGTCTCCTTGGGTGATGTTTTTGGGTTGTGATTCTTTCTGCGTTGTCGTTTCTCTTCAAGACTTATTCGGCGTGAGTTCTCAAATCAGGCTGCAGCATTGTGGATAGTGCGTCTCCATGCCTCCCGATGTGAGGCCAGGACGGACCACTGTTGGTGATCAATTTTGCCGAGCCTGAGATGTTGTTTCAGGGAGTCCTTGTATCACTTTTTTGGAGCACCCCTCTTACGCTGACCCGTGGCGAGTTCACCGTAGAGTAGTATTTTTGGGAGGCGATGGTCCTCCATCCTAGAAACGTGCCCTGCCCAGCACAGCTGCGTTCTCAATATCATGGCCTCAATACTGGTGATCCCTGCTTGTTCAAGGACAGCAACATTCGTCACATAGTCAGTCCAGCGTATATTCAGGATTGTGCGTAGACAGCGCTGATGAAAGCGCTCAAGGAGTCGTAGGTGGTGGCGATAGGTGACCCATGTTTCAGATCCATAAAGGAGGATAGACAGTACAATGGCTCTATACACACTGATTTTTGTGCTTTGCCTCAGGTGTTTATTGCTCCAGACTCTTTTGTGAAGTCTTCCAAATGCAGTATATGCCTTTGCTAGTCTGTGATCGATCTCTTTGTCAATCTTGGCATCTGTGGAGATGATGCTTCCCAGTTGGTGAACTGCTGAACGGACTTGAGCACAGATTTGCCGACGGCAATGTGGGGATGGTGATGTTCGTCCTGTGGTGCAGGCTGGTAAAGAACTTCTGTTTTCTTCAGGTTGACTTCTAGCCCAAACAGCTCCGCAGCTGTTGCAAAGCAGGATGTTAGGCGCTGCAGAGCTGCTTCTGTGTGGGCAACAAGGGCAGCATCATCAGCGAAGAGCAGCTCACGGACTAGATAGTTTAGAGTCTTAGTGTGATCCCTCAGACGGTTTAAGTTAAACAAGCTACCATCAGTACGGTAACGTATATAGATGCCGTCGTCTTCTTCAAGCTCTGCCATAGCCCTTTGGAGCATCATGCTAAAGAAGATTGTAAATAAAGTTGGTGCAAGAACACAATCTTGCTTCACTCCATTAGTTATTAGAAAGGGCTCTGAAAGAGCATTGCCATATCTGACTTGACCACGCTGGCCCTCGTGTAGCAAGATAATCATTTTAAGGAATTTGGGGGGACATCCTAGTCTTTCCAGGATCTGCCACAGACCTTTTCTACTCACAGTGTCGAAGGCTTTGGTGAGGTCGACAAATGTTACCTAGAGCCCCTTGTTCTGCTCCCTACATTTTTCTTGCAGTTGTCTAAGGGCAAATACTATGTCTGTAGTACTCCTATTGGCTCTGAAGCCACATTGGCTTTCAGGGAGAAGTTCTTCTACAATAGCAGGAACTAATCTGTTCAGGAGTATCCTTGCAAGGATTTTTCCAGCAATAGAGAGCAGTGTTATGCCTCGATAGTTTGAGCGATCGGATTTTGCTCCTTTTTTTCTTGTACAGGGTGATGATGACTGCATCTCGGAGGTCTGATGGCAGTTCCCCTTTTTCCCAGCAATTTCACAAGGAATTCGTGGAATTTTTCGTGGAGTGCATGACCTCCGTGTTTCCAAACTTCAGGTGGGATTCCATCAATCCCAGCTGCCTTGCCGTTTTTCATCTGCTGTATGGCCTTAAGGGTCTCTTCCAAAATGGGAGCTATGTCCAATTCATTTTTCATCGGTTTTTGTATCATATGTTGGATAGCTGAGTCTTGGACTACTCGGTTGGCGCTAAAGAGACTTTGAAAATGTTCAGCCCAACGATTCAGGATGGAGGCTTTATCAGTAATTAATGTTTGACCATCTGTACTGTATAAGGAGCTTTGGACCTGATAAGTAGGTCCAAACACTCCTTTTAGAGCTTTGTAAAATCCTCTAAGATCACCCAGATCTGCACAGCATTGTGTCTTTTCTGCTATATTGATCCACAACTTGTTCTGCATGTCTCGGAGTTTTTGTTGTAGTTTACTACATGTGAGGCGGAAAGCTGCTTTTCTTACATGGCAGGTTGGCTGGGCGAGGTATGCCTGGTGAGCAGTTCTCTTCTTTGCCAACAGCTCCTGGATCTCTTGGTTGTTTTCATCAAACCAGTCTTGATTTTTCTTGTGGGAGAACCCGAGGGATTCTTCTGCAGACTGGAGGATACTATTTTTGATATGTTGCCAAAGCACTGTAGGAGAAGGATCTGTAGGATGGTCTTCAAGTTTTGTTTGTAGATTTGCCTGGAAGTTGTCTCTCATGGTAGCTTGTTGAAGATTGTTGACTTGGAGTCTCTTCTTTAAGATGCCACCCCTCTTAGGTTTGAACTTAAGATGAAGATTTAGTTTACATCTGACAAGACGATGATCTGTTTGGCATTAGCAACTAATACTAATAAAAACAAATACTTCTAAGCACAAATAAATGTAGAACCCACATATTTCTAAACATTTATACACTTCCTATCCAGTTCCTAAATGTGATATTTACTTGGTACTTATCTCCCCCTTCTCACTTGTTTTTATTCTTTTATTTTGTTTCCTGTTCTCTCTATTTTACCAGGTTATGTTTAGTTTCCCCTTATTCTTCCATATTAATAACTGCTAAATCTCCTTTTTCCTTTCCGTAGGGGTATTACATCTTTCCAATCTTTTTTATATTTTGCTGAAATGCTTACCGGTAAATCCATTTCCTTTGTTAGTCTATCCATTTCATACATAACATACAGTTTGAGAAGCCAATCTTCTTGTCAGAATTTCTTGAGTTTTCCATACCTTTGCATATACTGCCCTGGCTGCTGCTACCATATAAGGCAGTATTCTCCAGTATTTTTTCTGGGTTTGTGCATCTATATTGTGCAGCATGTTTAGAAGGTAAATTTCTGGTTCTGAAGTGTAATCAATATTCAATGTCTTGGTTACCAATGAATTTTCCATTTTTTTTAAAATAATGTGCATGGTTTTAAGGAACAAAAAACAGAATTGTAATATAAACTAACTTTCTTTCTTTCTTTCTTTCTTTCTTTCTTTCTTTCTTTCTTTCACATTTTAGCGTAAATGTACCATAGTGCCACTTCCCAATAACTTTCCTGTCTCTGACTGAACCCATTGTAAATGCAGCTCATTTCTAACTGGCAAAATCCTAAAGTGGTTAATTAGTTGGTTAAAACAGTATGGAGTATGATGAATATTCATAATATTGTTTGCAGCATCAGCTTTTGGAGGACTTGCTCTCTCAGTGTAATCAATCAATACTGGGCTAGATATACCAGTAATCTGATTTTGAGTACATAAATGATCTTCAACTTTGAAACTTTTTGAGTCTTTCTGTATGTTTGTGTCTCTTCCTTTTTTAGCAGTCCCATTTGTTTCTGAACACCTGCGTGGAACAAGTAGTTTCATTTTTTAAACTGTTGTGTAACTTCATATATTGTTGTGTGACTTCAAGTAATTTCCAATTTAGGGCAACCCTAAGGCAAACCTATCACAGGTTTTTGTGGCAGGATTTGTTCAGAGAGGGATTGCCTTTGCCTTCATCTGAGTCTGAGAGAGTGTTACTTGCACAAGTATTTCCATGGCTGAGCCGGAATTTGAACCCTGGTCTCCATAGTTGTAGGCCAATACTCAAACCACTACACCATGCTGGCTCTGTGTAATTACATACAATATGCACAAAATACATCATGCAAACTTTTGAAGTTTGACTGGCTTTCTCATCAGGCAGAGATGTTAAAAATCACACAGGGAGAAGAAAAGTGATGATGTTAGACTCACAGACCTACATTCTGTCTCAGATGTTACTTCTGTTGTCATTTAAGATGGTCTAGAGGAGTATCTTTGCTTAACGAAGAAGCTAATGAAGCTTCAAAAACTTGCATGATGTATTTTGTGCATTTTAGTTGGCCCAATAAAAACATCACTGTTTTGTGGATTTGGGATTTTGTTCTATTTTGCTGCATGACCAACACAGCTAACCCCCAATATGTTATATAAAATATGTAACCTAAAGGAGACGATTTACACTACATTGTTTTTTGAAATTTGTTTTTACTTGCAGATGTTGCTGTGAATAAGAAACCAAAGGCTAAAATAACTGCAAGATTAAGGGGAGTTGTGGCAAATTGGTTTCTGACAGGTGCAGTTCTGGGAGAATACTATAATTAACCCAAGTGTTCGTCTCCTACTGCCTTCCATTACACCCTTTTATGCCTTGATGTAAATTGAGATGGCAGTTCTCATCTGTGCTGATGACACTGGTAAGCTGTTCTTTGGACACAAGAGGCTGCCAAAAGGGGAATAATTGGGTATTATTTATAACAAACCAACAGAGCCCGTTGATGAGCTAGATTCCAGTTTACAAGAGACAATTAAGGATATTGCATTGTTTTCTTCTTTCCCCCCCTAAAAGGGGGGGAAAGTTGCAGGGGTTCCCTAATAGCCCTTCTGACTCTGCTTCATGTCCTTAGAGCACATTTGTTGTGTGTTGCATTTATTATGATCCACTTGTTATTATCTGTAATTATTTTGCTTGGGGGAGGTCTCTTATTCAACAGCAAAATTTGTGACTTGATTATGAGCACTCATCTGCCCGTATTTACAGTAAAATTACTGCAATTAAGAAATGGATCAATCCCAGTAGCTATTTGACTGGCTTGGGACAGAATAAAAGGGACAAAAATTAAAGCAGCTTTTGTGGCATCGAGATAGGAACGGAGAGCTGTACATGTAGAGAGTAAAAAAATTGGCCAGCGTATAAAACACTGCCATAAAAATTAGAGTGGCAAGACTGCGATTCTCTTGTTGAGTCATTCAGTTTACAGCAGGAGCACCTTGCACCCACTCTCAGAAATTTGTATAGAATCAAGAGTGGCTAACAGGCTGGAAAAGCATAACTTAGCTGGAAATGTCTGGAACCCTGCTTTATAATATATTTCCTTTGGGTTGGATACTTATTTTACAAGCCTACATAATAATGGCCTCACTAGGTCTGACAAAGGGTACAGCAGATAATATTTGTATTATTATGGGTAGCTTTTCAGATCCCCCCCTACAGATTCCTGAATACATTCAAGGTTATATAGCAAATATATGTATTTTAAGCACAGTTTTATACTATCTCCATGGGGAGGGGTGCATTTTTTCGATTGTAATCCTATGTGATTTGAAACATAGAGGAAATCCCCCTCCATAAAAGGCAATGCATTCTAGGCCATTGCCAGGTGTGTTGCTATGGGGGGGGGGGGCTGAGGGCATTTGCCCCCCAGATGAGAATTTTGCGCTCCCAAGAAATTTTCCATCAGTCTCCAAATTTCTAGCCATGCATAAAGTGAGACACTGAAAAATGTACACACTTAGAACTCTTATATTTACAGTAATGTGTTCACATTCCCTTGATAACTGCCTGCCCCCTCCTTTTTTGAGCTGCCTAAACTGTATTTTTAAATGCTCAAGTGGAATTTTAAGTTATTACAATGCTAAAATTTGGGGGACTGAAGGAAAATTTCATGGTGTGTATGTGTCAGAATTCTTATTCAGGAGGGGCAATGTCCACATTTTGCCCATCCCCCCAATATAAATGTCTGCTAGAGCTTCCCAGGATTGGACAATGAACAATGATTCTCCAGATGTGTTAATGATAGCTAATGGCTGAAACATTAAAACTGATGGGTCTCAAGCAAACCTCTACTGTTTTAGAAAAAGATGAGAGGAAAAACCTGCATCTTTTAGGAATTTTAGCAGGCTGCTCTCTTAGGTTTTCTAAGCAAACCTTGGTTCCTTCTGTCTGGGAGTCCCTGGTCTACTTTTAACCATGTGGAGTGCCAATTATAAGCCAATATATGAAATACTGTTGTCCCTTCACATTCGCTGGGGTTAGGTTCCAGGACCCCCCGTGAATACCCAAATCAGTGAATACTCAAGTCCCATTATATGCGATGGCATAGCAAAATGGTGTCCCTTATATAAGATGGCAAAATCAAGGTTTGCTTTTTGGAGTATTATTTTTTAAAGAATATTTTCAAGCCATGAATACTTAAAACCATGAATGCCAAATCTGTGAATGTGGAGGGATAACTGTACAGCTAACTGATGAGTTATGGAAAGGTGGGAGCCTGTCAGGTCAGGTTAGAAGGGTTTCTTTTCACATGGGTTGGAATAACAGTACTGCTACTGCGGCCTTCAGCATGCTATTAATGATGCTTTACAGAGTTTACACAAAAGAAATGTTTCAGGTAGCTGTGTTGACTATAAAACAAAACCCACTTCTTAGAGCCTTTGTTCCCACTCAGCTTACAGCCATGTGGGAGCGGATTCACTTTTCGCCTACAAAAACCTCCTGTAACATTCAAAATGTAGATGTCTTGACCACAACACTGTCATTTTTTTTCTTTTACTCCTGCTAATGGAATTTTAATGTTACTGTCCTTTCTGCCTCATCCCCACATGGCCAAGAAGAAGATTGTCCTCTGCCTGCATGAAGATCCGTCCAGAGCAACTTTAATTTAATTTAATTTAAATAAATAAAATTAATAATGATTTATTAATAATGAATAACATTAAATTAAATTAAACGTAACTATAACAGAAACAACATCTGATATAAAATGTAGGCCTGTGACTCTGACATTGTAATTTTTCTTCTCTGATATGATTATTTTGAACATCTTATGCCTGCTGAAAGAAGCCAATGGAGCTTCAGAAACTTGCATGATATGTTTTGTGCTTTTTCATTGGCTTCCCCCACCCCGACAAAGGTATCACTGTTTTGTGGGTTTTGGATTCTGCTGTATTACTTTCCCTCGTATGCTATTTTACTATCTTTGCCTGATGAAGAAGCCTGTGAGACTTTGAAAACTACCATGATGTTCATGCAAAAAACAATGTCTCAATACCAAGGGATTGATTACCTAAATTTGAAGAATGGACAAAGATTAGTACTGCTGTTGGACCACATTTCAGTGGTATTTTTCTGTACTGTGAGGTTGATTGATTGATTCATTTCACAATTGGGGGAAACATTATGCTGCTGTGTAGTTAAAATGAAATATGGACAGTTTTAGACTGAAACTGTTCACTAAGTTTCCTGTAGTGTGTGGTTTTTGTTTTGTGCTTTTGAACCTCTCTATATCTTCCCAGCTGTCCTCCATTTTGGAGACTAGGGGTTGAATAGCTGTCAGACATTTTGCTGCTCATACACTATCTTGTTTGTCTGTCACTTTCCATCAGGCTTTTCCTGTTTAAGCTTGGGAAGCATTTGTGTTTTTGAAGGGGATGCTGCATGGCTGCTGTAACTGTCGCATACATGCAGGGAGAACCTATGTTGGAACCGTCAAAGGCAAGAGCCAACAGCATTTGAAAGCTTCATTAGCCGGCCTTTGTTCTGACTCAGTGCAGTCAGGCAGGCAAATAATGCCTAGAGTGTTATCAGCCATGTGCAGTCCTCCGTTGCCTAGCAACCCAGATTGGTCTACATCTCCAGTTTTCTGGGAGGAACGGAAGGGAAATACTTACAATTTTCTTCAATTTAGCTGCAATGCAAATAAGAATCTATTCCTAGTTATGTACTGATAGGCTTTGCATTTTTTACTGATTATATCAAGAAATCTCAGCTTCTTTGTTACAACACCATAGTATCCGAAATTGAATAAGGCATCCTTAGGTCTTTCTAAGACTTATTTTGGTTCTGTTGTTCATTTTATCATTTACATGCTTACTGAATTATTCCTTTTTTGATGTCATCTAGAATCCATATAACTCCCTTCAGACATGCTGGGAAAGTAGGTGGGAATTCTGCAGCCCTCCAGATGTTGTTGAACTACAGCTCCCAGCATTCATCACCATTGGTTATTCTGCCTAGAGCTGCTTAAAGTCACAGTTCAACAACATGTGGAAGGCCACAAAATTCCCAACGCAGTCTGATTACATTTCTATATTTACGTTCCCAAACCATAGCAAATAGATTCCTTATTCTTAAGTGTGTGTGTGTGTTTGTATGACTCTTTCAGATGCTTTCAAAAGCATCAGTCTCTGCCCTGCAGTGATATCCCACAGCTTACTCAGTACTAAGCCTGAACCAGACTATAACTTACAACACTCCTACCTTATCCAGTTTCTTAGACTGGAGTAGCATAAAATTCAATATATTGATTCATTAGTATTATGTGCCAGTGATGGGCTCAAACTAGCAAAACTGGAAGTAGGACTCAGGAGCATTACTCTAGTGGTGGCATGGGCTAGCTTGAGCCCTGCTCTTCCACAGCATCCTCTTGACAGTGGCCAGACTCTAATCTGTTAGCCAGAAGAAATGTGGTAGGGTGTCCCTGTGGCCTACATTACATAGGACAGTCCTTTGTTTGCAAGGAAGTTAGACAACCACCCTCAGTTTGAGGGCATCCTCTATTATTTGAAGGGCTAAACAATCTAAGCCCAGGAGCAACACGTAAGACGATAAAGCAAGAACCTTGATGTTGGCACCTGGACAGCAGATTGAGCAAATGCATATGCTACTTGGCCAGTCTTCTTTTATTTTTTATATATTTATACCCTGTTCTTCAGCCACAAGGCTATCAGAGCAGCTTACAAATTGTTTTAAGCAATAGCACTTTACACATCTATACTGCATTAAGCAGTGAGAGGCATTATTTTCCTATTTAAATTATAGTAATTATTTCTAAATTTGCAGATCTTCTTTGTAAATCTTCCCTCCCTCACTTTCTTTCTGGTGACACATTTCCTCTTTTTCGGCAATGCACAAGTGGCCATTCCTGAAATTAGGTGATCTGGAGAACCTGCAAGAGCCCTACTGGAGTTATATACTAAGGTCCCGTCTACACGATTTAAATAATATGTACGGCGTGTGGAAATTTGCGCTTTGGTACAAACGGCCGTTCGGATGCACATGAATGCAAAAGAGGGGGGCGGTTTTCCATCCTGAAATACGTACACGTGGCATTCGGGAGGGAAAGCGGATCACGAAGAGAAATCCGTACACCGTTTGGATGGCTGACAGGTCTGTACGGTCCGTTCGCACACATACGAACAGGCAGGGTAATCTGATTGGCTGGCCGAGTAGAGGGGGCGGGGCTAGCACAGAGGGGAATTGGGAGCGGCCGCCATGTTGGTTTCCCGGCTAGTGAGCGTCCGGTAAGTCCGTGAATTTATATATTTATTTATTTTTATTTTATATTGTAAATACGGAAAACCGACTGTCCGCAAACCAGGAACCTTTAAAAAAAAAAAGCGGCGGGAGATTTAAAACTGCCGCTTGGCTTGCTCGCTCCAGCCAGCTTCGGGAAGAGGGAGTCATACGGAGCTTAGGGGGCTTAAAAATCATATAGCCGGTTTGTATGCATACGAACGACAGGCTGTTTGTATTTTTTGCTCCCCATACGGATTTTTTTATGATCGTATAGCCACACCCTAAGTCTTCTAGGCTGGAGTCCCTGTCCAAGTAACTTATTTGTAAGAGATGGTGCCTGGAACAGTAGGTTCACTAATAAACGTGGAAGAAATTGTGTTTTTCCCAGTCCTTCACAACATTGTTTTAGGATTTCTCGCCTGTCATTTTTGTCCCCTGTCAGAACATCCCTTCAGGCTTGTATAAATCATTGTCTAAATTGGTTCTTTGAGCTTCTGTGGCTCAGGCTAGCAGGTGGATTTTATTTTCATTCCTCACATTACAGTTACATGTTATAGCCAGGCATTTCTGCTCATGTTCCATATCATAATAAGGAGATAATCTGGATTTGGCAAGAAATGAAACAAGTCTAACTACTGTACCCTAAACTGTGGACAGCTGAGCTTTATTTAAACAATATAGTTTTTTAAACTATGATTTGAAGTTGGCTGTAATTACCATTACATTAACCACAATTTGACCAGCTTTAGATGACATGGCAGGATGTGGTTAATGTAAACCTAGAGGAAAAACTTCCCACACCCTCACAAGTGGTGCGGGGAAATGGTTCACAAACTCAAGTTGTGTTTATAACAGGAATCATTGGTTTAATGTTGCATCTAAAACACTTTGAAGTGCCAAAGTAGGTTTATGAAAGCAAATATAAACTCTTTCTCTTTTAAACATAATGGTCATGGTTAAGCTAATAAATTTGGTTCATTATGTTCAGGGCCAGTTTAAGAAATATTTGGGCCTCCTGCAATGCTTTATTTTGGGGGGCTCATATGTTTATCGCAGGTCAATGTAACCCAACCCAACCTAACCTAACCTATTCACAGTACAGGATATTCAGATTATTACTAATAATGTTTTTGTAGGAGGAGGGTTATGAAGGCCCTGCCCACAATGATGGGGGCCCCTGCAGCTGCAGGTGCTGCAGGGCCCTTAAACCGGCCCTGATTATGTTGATTTCTCCATTAAAAAAAAAAAGAAAATGCTATCTATCTTGAGGTTTTAATATAGGGCAGAAGGAAAGCTCAAATCAATCACATCAGAATTTTTACCACATTTAAACCACAGTCTGACAAAGAGGGTATCTTCTTTTGTCCCATTCTCTGCCCCAGTGTTTCAATATCCAGAAATGATAGATTTTCCTGTCTTATTAGTGATGCAGTTTGTGGATTCATACAGATTAACTATGCTACTGTGAGTAGCAGATATTTTTTAAAAAAAACACAGAACACCACAAGAACCCAGGATGTTTATGAAAAGCAATTTCCTCAATGCCAAACACTTTAATAACAACTCCGGAATCAAAAGCATTCAGACTCATTTATTTTCAGCTACATATCCAAACTCTGACGGGTCAATAATACATATATTTCTTGGATGGTATTTTTTTATGCAGTATTGTGCTTTAAGAAAAGGTATACACTGCTGGTTTGTTTGTTTAAAAAAAAGTTATGTCTGGGAATGTTAGAATACATGGAACAAATTAAGTGAAATGATTACGATTTTTAATTTGGGGAATGAAAATATTTGAAAATAGGAGCAAATAAAAAGGTCTCTTCATTTTTGTGTGTGTGAGGTATGTATTCTGCTTTCAGTTGGTACATGCTAGTTTTTAGAAACACAACAATTATGGTTATTGATTATTGATTCAAAGCATTTTTTAAAAATAAAATTTGTACCAGAGCACTTGACTGAAAATGTAAAACCTGTGTAGAACTCCTGGCCTCAGAGGGAGAGAAGAACAGGCAGGCACAGGTCCATCATGTCTAGGCCCAGAAGTAGACGTAAGGCCTCCCTCCATCCTGATTGCCACTGCTGTGGTCTTGGAAGGAGAGAAGAAGAGGCATGCACAGATCTATCATGCCTAGGACCAGAAGCAGATGAAAGACCTTTCCCTCCATTCCAACTGCCACTGCTGCAGCCTTGGAAGGAGAGAAGAGGCATATCTGCTGGACTTAATCCTCTCCCACACTGCCATGCCCTTTCCTTCAAAGATATAGCTGTGTTAGTCCGGAATATCAACATGCAAAAGGATCTTGTAACATCGTTGAGACAGAGAAAAAAGCTGTAGTGTAAGCATTCATAGACTAGTCTACCTCCTTACATGCATGGAGGAAGCATCAGATGCATCTGAGGAAGTAGACAAAGACTGCATCTGCACTGCAGAAATAATTCAGTTTGACATTGCTTTAACTGCTATGGCTCAATGCTATGGCATTCTGGTATTTGTGATTTTGTGAGATATTCAGCCTGCTTTGTCAGAGATTTCTGGCACCACAACAAACTCGAAATCTCAAGATTCTGTAGCACTGAGCCATGGCAGTTAAAGCAGTGTCAAAATGCATTAATTCTGCGGTGCAGATGTAGCCTAAATCTACGAAACTCATGCTGCAGCTTCTTTCAGTTAGTCTCAGCTTCTTAATGCCCCCCTCCAATTCTGAAGGGTCAAATTACATCTCTTATGGCTTAGCTACTGTTAATAAGAGCAATAAGGTAAAATAAGCTGTCCTTTCCCGACTGGCCAGCTATTGTGTTTCTGTCTAAAAATAGCTGGGAGGGGCGTTTTTAAAAAAGATTTGTTTTTAAAATCCATTAGTTTTTTTATATTAAATTTAAATGCTATCATTTAGAACATTTCCCAATCAGGTGTCCTCTAAATGCATTTGACTAGAACTCCCATCATCCCTAGTCATTATGACCAATGGCCATTGGTGGGAAAGATGAGTGTTCCAGTACAATACACCCTGAGGATATCAGATTGGGGAAAGCTGTAGAGAAAATGGTATACAATCATTTAAAGCCTTTAGTCACAGGGAGGGTTAATATCCCCCCCCCAAAAAATAATGTAGGTAAACAAAATGCAGTTTTGGCTGGCTTTTCAAGAAAAGGTCAGCCAAAAAGGAAGAATCTTTGTTTCTTCTTTATTGTTCCTCCCTTCATTAACAGCTATGATCCCTGCCACCAAATCCATCAGGACTTTTTGGCATCTATGTGTGTCCATATGAAAGGGCTACAGCTGGCAGACTAATGAGCTGGAAAAAAATAATTCACCTTGGATTTATCCTCCCTTGCATCACTTCAGGCATGTATTTTAAAATTTATTTATTTATTTGTCTGTTTGTTTTCACAACTGCACATATTTGCTTATTATACATATGGTACAATCCACTGTGAAGTTCGCCTGCAAAGCATCAGTGCAATGAATAAGAATTCATTTCAAGGGGTCTTTGCACAGGAGAGCTTCCTAGTGCCTGTTGTCCAAATATAGCTAAACTGCTATTTGTGATGGATTAAATGGGAAAATGGATTACCCATTTGCCCATCATCCCTCTTTCCTGCCTGGTCTCTTGTCAAACAAGGATATCTCTGCATTCAAAGATGCTTCTGAGTCATCACAAGATGACTTGAGCTGCAGGGACAAATGACTATATTTAAAAATGCCAGAACATAGAACATCACACAGGGATGCCCTCCAACTGCTATGATCAGAAGGAATGAGAGAGATCACTGCTGACTGCTTTTAAAAAAAACTGCTTAAGATTTAAAGGGCCAGTCCTGTGATGCTTATATGTAGGGACTCTCTTTTCTCATGAAGTAAAACTTAACATTTATAATGAACATTTCAAATGAGCACAATGCTGCTGCATATGCAGTTATCTCATTTACTATCCCAACACTGAACCAGGTAAAAAGAGTCAAATGCATTTGTACCCAAAGAAGATGTAGAGATCATTTTACATACCTGTTAAATAAACTCCCAGCAAATTAGTCCTCCATTTGCCACTTATAACACTATAATATTTCTATTTGTAAAGAAATTGAGCACCAACCAACAGCATGCAAGCTGTTGTACAGGAGACAAGAATGAGTATCTTCTCTATCTAGATAATTTATACCTCTGTAGTGTAATAATACTGGGATTTGTCATTTATTTTGGCACTAGAGCTCTCTGACAGTGAAGGCTAAATATCTCACAAAACTACAAATCCCAGAATTCCATATCATTGAGCTATGGCAGTTACAGTAGTGTCAAACTGCATTATTTCTGCAGTGTGTCAGCGGCTTGAGAGTGTTCATTACTTTTCAGATTCTCTTCAAATGTAAGTTGTTGTTGTTGTTTGCATTAATTACAAAAATAGTAATTCATTATAGGTAGATACATTATTTATAACTCATTATTTTTAGTTTTGCTGGCAGAGTATGTAGTTGGTATATATGTCTGTCTATAGGCTACAGATTAAACTGGTATGACCCTCTGATCTTGCCACACAGAAAAAAATATGAGAGAGGAATTGAGTAAACTCTGCTACCCTTGATTTTATTATTGACTAATTGATGGTAGAATTTCATAGAATCATACAATCGTAGAGTTGGAAAAGACCACAAGGGCCATCCATTTGGCACCTTTCAAAACACATGTTGTCTTCTGGTAGCTTACATTGACTTCATGAAAATATTTTAAACCACTGTCTAAAACCTTTAACTGAAATTAGCATCATAAAACAACTCTTAGTTGTACCACTAAAAATAATATAATAAATAAAAGGAGTAAGCTCTGTTCATCATTTCAGTAAGGGTGGAAACAGAAAGGTCTTGAATGTTGTAATGTTATACTTGGAAATATTCCCCACTGATTTGAGTAGTACTAACTTTTGTTTATAGGATTGCACTGTAAAACCCACAAGGAGGGAGCCAAATATCACTCTTTGAGGAGGGAATTTCACAAATGTGAGACCACTGCTAAAGGGCTCCTGTCTCTTGGGTCCACCAATTTCATTCACCTTAAAAGAATGCCTGTGACAAGAATGTGAAAAGAATGCCTGATCTTAACAATCAGATAGGCTCATATGGGTGAAAGTGGTCTTGTTACTGCAATTTTGTGACCTTGCAATCCCAAAGACCATGTGAAGGCCAAAGTAACTGAGAATAGGATGGCTGAGACTGATATCCATTTACAGTAGTCTTCAAGATGCCCCGAGACATTGGTCTTGTCTATACGAGCCTAAAAAAATGGATTGCTCTGCAGTAATAGCAATTTGCAGCAGCTGTGACTTGTCTTAACAGTTTTACAGCCCCCATAAACTTCACATGCCCTCTAGCCAAGATGGTGGCTACGAGTGAATTACTTGCATTTTAAAATATGCCACTTCCGATTTTTTTTTTAAAAAAACCTTTTTCCATGGTGCACACAAGCAATATTTCACATTTACCAAAAAAAAAAAAAAAAGAGAGAGAGAGAGAGAGAGATAATACAAATCACCATTTTATTGCCTTAGCAATCACTTACTAAGGCAAAAATCCAACAGAGTGGCAGTGGGTGCTTGCCCTTTTAGCAAGCCCGGCCCCTGCGCTCATCCAGACAATCAGATTTGTGCTTCCTCTCATATGGGAAACGAGTGGGAATGCACATTCCCATGGAGCTTTTTAAAAACTGTGGGAAAAGCCATGAAGGCTCTCCAGGCATAGTTTTTGAAGTTTTTTGCTGCCCCCCCTTCCGAATATGCCACATTGATGCCAGTTTCTATTACACGACTCCATTGTTTTGGTTCTACAGACCCAGGACTACTTCTCTAGAAATTTCACGTGCTCTATTTGCATGACAATAGGTTGTATATGTTATGGAATTGGAAACCAGCAGTAATTTAGGAAAATAAATGCCCTCTTTTCATCTGCTGTCCTAGTATCTTGTTTCTGAGCTCTTTGGGTTTTTTTCTGTCAGAGAAAAAAAAAGTTCAGTTTCACATCCTCTTAAAATTTTAATACGCCAGGAAGCTTGCATACAAATCATGTTGACAGTTTAAGAAAAAGAACAACCCTTCCACCATTTAATAACCAATCCTCTAGATACAGCATGCTAGATATGAACAGAGTCCAGCCTTAAATCTCATAATCTGTGTGCTTTTGATATTGATGCATACAGTTAATTCAGACTAAATAGCTGATGAGACTTCCCCAAGGCTAATAGTAATAATAATAATATGGATATCAGGAGAAAATATGGGAATGATTGAATACTGGATAAAGCGGACTAGTCTGATGAATGATATCTTCCATGAATACATATCTTACTAGCTGAGATAAAGCTCACAAAATCCAATCAATCATCAGACCAAAGAACACAAACCAGTTTGAAATAAGACATCCTCTGTATTCAAGGACCAGCGGGCAACATGTTAATAACCCAGCAAATTCAAAGAATGAATCAAAAGCAGTAAGCAAACAGAAATGGAGTGGAACATCAATGAACAAAACCCCAGATCACTGCTAGTGAAAGTAGTCTTGTGCTGCCTATTGAATATTAATATTCTTTTTTTAGAATGGCTTGTTCTTCCATGCAAAAACATGGGCTGGAATTTACTATTTCAGTTACAAACTTGTAACCTCTAGAGTAACACAGACTGGTTCATATTCATGATCCCTACATATTCACTACTTTCGGGAATACATAGGAACCACAAAAGTCCCCCAAACCCAGCTTACCACGCAGCAGCTACAGTAAGTGAGAGGGATCTGTTCTCCTGTTGATTGAGAAACAGCTAACTGATGTCCCCCACCCTCCCTCCTGTGAATGATCTCTAGTATAAGGGAGGGAGGATGGGAGGATATTACAAAAGAGTTGTGCCAGATTCCTCACTGGAACCTCAAGGTCTACTGACTGGAGAGAGGTGTTTTCAGGAAGGCAAACATACAGCTAGAGCAGGGAATCATATGTTCCTCTAGATTGCATTGAACTGCAACTCACAGCAACCCTAGCCAGCATAGCCAATAGTGAAGAAAACTGCAGTTCAGCAACATCTGGAGGCCCACATGATTTTCACCCCTAACCTAAATAACAGGTGGTCTCTGAGCATGAGGTTCAGACCAATAATTTCTGGTTTAAATTTCTTCATTTCAGTAGATTAATTGGTGAGAGAGGAAGGGAGGGAAGAAAATCAACATTTCATTTGTTGCTATCATTTAAAAAACCATTGGGAATTAAGAAATACTTGCAAATTGAATGTAAAGGACTCAGAAATCAAATCCCGATCTATCCTGCCCATCCCTGTGCTATGGAACACCATAATCACAAGCTTTAACTTGAAATTGAAAAAGAGGGAGTATTTATGTATCCTTAAAACTGTCCACTGAAAGTCCCCAGATTTCTTAAGGCAGAAGATGAATGTGCCTTGCCCTTGGGCAGCAATAGTAGATACACTGGCCAGAATGGGAAGATCTATTGAACACAGTGGGATTTCCCTTTGAGTAAATAATGAAGCCAGCATGGCATAGTAGTTTTAATGTTGGACTATGACTCAAGGTCAGGGCTTGAATTCCTGTCCCAGCCATGAAAATCCACTGGACAACCTTGGACAAGTCACACACTCTCAGCCTCTGAAAACCCTGTGACAGGTTCCCCTTAGTGACACCATAATTCAGAAATGACTTGAAGGTGCACAACAACAACACAAGAACATCCATCCTATATGGGCTGATTTTTATTGTTTTAATAAGTGAAGGAGGCTAGTTTGGAAATTACTATAAGACACACAACAGCCCAACATTACTGGCCTGTTCCATTCACTAGTGCTATGCATAAGATGGCAGTAGTGAATGGAACAGGCCAGTAACTGTGGGTGGAGGGAGGACTGAAGGTTTCAGAGGTTGCTCTATTTCCAGTCCTGCCTTGTATGCCTTTATCTTTGAGGGGGAAGAAATTATGTTAACAGATAGCTGCAAATTAGTGTAATTATTTTCTAGAGACTGCATCTGAAAGCTAACAAAGAAAGCTGGCAGTCCACTGATTGTGCCCTTGTGCAGTTTAATGCTCTGGTTAAGAGCCCCAGGTTTTTATCTTCATTACCAGCCAGGGGCTTCCATATAATGTGCAAAAAATATTATTTTTTTTTTAAAAAAGGACCTCTCTCTCTTTGAAAATCCTAGCATGATCAATGCTGAAAAGAGCAGGGAAAATTGCTTATTACAAGGAAAATTACAGCATTGTGAATAACCGGGAAGGAATGCAGCTGAGGGCTCAAATGGAACCACCATTATTCTTGTGATTAAAGATAATGCATGAGCAAAAGAGAATTGCAGAGAGGCAAGTAGGATGAGTGCTGGGAGGACTATGAATCTGACTGAAGTTGCTCTTCTGCTGCCAAACTCTACTTGTCTGGTGGATACAGAAAATTTGCTCCTATGTAAGTGGGCTATATCATCTCATCATTATGTCACTGAATTCAGAATTCAGTTTTATTAAAATACAACTTGCACTTCATTCCCTTCTCTCAGCAAGTCTCTAGCTCTAGCAAGTGAAAATATAGCCTAAAATACATGAGACAACCCTGTCTCAAAAACCAAAGGCAGGGATATCCAAACCTGATCTGAAGACTGGATTTTGATTCCTTGCATTGCTCTTTATGTCTAAATAGACTAACAGTGTAATCCCATATCTTGTTGTTGTTGTTGTGTGCCTTCAAGTCATTTCCAACTTATGATAACTCTAAAGTGAACCTATCACAGGGTTTTCTGAGGGCTGAGAGTTTGTGACTTGTCAAAGGTCACCCAATGGGTTTTCATGGCTGAGTGGGGATTTGAACCCTGGTCTCCAGAGTTGTAGTCCAACGCTCTAACCACCATGCTGGCTCTCATATCCTTTTTTTTTTTTAATTTATTTTTCCCCCAGTTACATTGCAAGTCTACAATCTTACATAAACCTCCATAACATTTTAACATATACATCAATAGCGTTTTTTCTAGCTTTTATCATATCCTTTCTTTGTACCTTTTTACCTTCCTCTTACTTCTGTAACTTCTTTTATATATATTTCAAACTAATCTTGATTTCCCAAACCAAATACCATTTCTTGTAGTCTCTTGTGTCTATCCTCCCCTCCCCCCTCCTTTCTTGTTTTCTTCCTCTCTATTGGAATGTATAAAAATATACTGTTTAAAATATCAGGGTATGTTGTCCCTGTTCAAACATCCACACTGTATTTCACACGTTAGTGGAGAATACAGCCTATTTAGCAGAGTTTAAAACAAACGCAGCAGCATGTGGCGTTAGAATGTTAGCATACATGTAAAAACCACAGCTTAGTAAATAACCAAACACCCTTTGTCTTTTCCCAAGTTGTTTAACTAGCAAAATTACCACTTAAGACTCAAAAGTTAGTTTAAAAAGTACAAAAACATCTTTACTTACAGTTAGAGAGCTCATTCTTGGCAGGAATAAGAAACTCCATCAAAACAAACTAAAACTACTTAAAATGCTTTAAAACTACGTTGTTGCAAAACTATATTCAGGACTCCACTGGCTGAGTCCTCTCAGTTCAAGGGCCATGTGGTTTGTTAAAAGATCATGACTTCTGGAACAAAGAAGGATACTCAGGTCCCGTCTACATGATTTAAATAATACGTACGGCATGTGGAAGTTCGAACTTCGGTACAAACGGCCGTTCGGATGCACACGAATGCAAAAGAGGGGGGGGCGGATTTCCACCCTGAAATACGCACATGCGGCGTTCGGGAGGGAAAGTGGATCGCGAAGAGAAATCCATACGCCGTTCGGATGGCTGATGGGTCTGTACGGTCCGTTCGCACACATACGAACAGGCAGGGTAGTCTGATTGGCTGGCTGAGTACAGGGGGCGGGGCTAGCATGGAGGGGAATTGGGAGCGGCCGCCATGTTGGATTCCTGGCTAGCGAGAGTCCAGTAAGTCCGTGAATTTATATGTTTATTTATTTTTATTTTATATTGTAAATACGGAAAACCGACTGTCCGCAAACCAGGAACCTTACTTTTTTTAAAAAAAAAAGCAGCAGGAGATTTAAAACTGCCGCTTGGCTTGCTTGCTCCAGCCAGCTTTGGGAAGAGGGAGTCATACGGAGTTTAGGGGGGTTAAAAATCGTATAGCCAGTTCGTA
Organism: Gambelia wislizenii; assembly: GCA_030847615.1. Taxonomy (NCBI): domain Eukaryota; kingdom Metazoa; phylum Chordata; class Lepidosauria; order Squamata; family Crotaphytidae; genus Gambelia; species Gambelia wislizenii. The sequence goes on from JAUMIR010000004.1 coordinate 42,975,335, forward strand.
TGCATACGAACGACTGGCTGTTCGTATTTTTTGCACCACATATGGATTTTTTTATGATCGGATAGCCGTACCCTCAGACACTCCCCTTCATCCCAGATTCCCCAATAGCAAAACTTCAGGAAGTTACATCAGCTCAGCTCATCTGGCTTCTCCCTTCAATAGCAAAACCATTTCCACTTATTGGACTGCAAACTATATTTTCCAACACTCTCTTCCTTCCTCGATTTTCTATTGCTTTGGCATTCTTTTTATTATTCCTATTCCCCCCCCCCCCCCGCTTATCTGATCTTCTTTTTTGTTAGCTTCTCAGCTTAATCGTCTCTACTTTTGTAATTACTTTCCCCATCTAATTGGCTAAATTTTACTCCCATTTCTTCTTTCCAATTTGGCTTAGTTCCCACCTTATCTCTTCCCCTTTTCAAGAAAGCATTTGACCGGTTCCCATTCTATCTCTATTTTCTCCATGTTTTTTTAAGTAGGGCTGTCAACCTATCCATGTCCATCATCTCCCAAAACTGAACCATCCATTCTTCTACAGTGGGGTTTGTTTTTTCTTTCCATTTTTTTGCATATAAAATCCTGGCTAACGTAATCATGTATAGTATAATTCTCCATCGCTGTTTCAAATTGTTCTCTTCTCTCACACCTGTCTCTCCCAATATATTCAACAGATAAATTTCAGGTTTTAATGGATAATTAATATTCAAAATTTCTCTGATCTTGATATGTATCTTTTTCCAGTATTCTTTAGCCACCTGACATCTCCACCACATATGCATCATTGTCCCTACGGCTTCCTCACACTTCCAGAATTCTCTTTTTCCCATATTATACATTTTATCTAATCCATCTGGAGTGAGATACCACCTGTAAAACATCTTTGTTTAATTTTCTTTTAGATTTTGCGCCAGTGTAAACTTTTGGGTATCTTTCCAAGCTTTTCCCCACTTACTAAATTCGATGTTATATCCTATATCAACCATCCATTTAACCATGTTTTCCTTCACTTGTTCTGACTCCAATTCTCTTTCAAGAAGTAACTTGTAAAAGTTAGCTATCTGATGTTTTGTTTTGCTGGCTCTCATATTCTGTACCTATCTACTGAGAAATAGTTGGGACTAACTTTCAGTTAGGTGTGTATAGGCAGCTGTGGCAACCTAAACCTGTCCAGAGTTGCACACACTGTTGTATGTACACAATTGAACTCTATAGGATATATTTTTTGTGTATGTTAGCATTACAATATATCCCCCTTTTCTCACACACATTCTTTTTTTTTCAAAGTTACAGTTTCTGTCCATATTTCTGTTGGTATTATTAAATACCACTGAAAAATCCGTTAAAATTGTTGTTATTTAAATACAATGAAGGTTGGGAATATTTCTAGTAGCAATTATTACAGTTTCTAGAGTGGAGGTATTTAAAGTGAGAGTTATCACAGCAATTGGTGGTTTGAATTAATCAGTAGGTAGATGCATCCCTTTTTTGCTTTTCAAAATATGGTAAACCTAGGGTAGATATAAGAAACAGACTAGATCAGAGAAAAACCCTGTCTTGTCCTCCATTCTGCTTCTGTTGATGCCTATGTGGAAAAAAAAAATGTAGCTGGCAAGATTTTTTGTCAGGATTGTGTGTGAAGACAGACTGTCAAAGATTTTCCAAACCTCATGAAAGGTGTCACCTCCAACTTTTTTGGTTATGGTTTTCACAGCTTGCACAACAGCTCACTGAACAGAACTAGCATCCTTCCCCTTTGTTTAAACTATGCACAGACATAGAGCAAGCACAAAAGGCCATGGGATTGATCAGAAAGATGCAAACAACTCCATTCAATTCTATTATTTTATATTAGTCCATGCAACAACACAAAATTTATTGTAGATTTAAATTATGCAGAAATTAACACAAAAATGTCAGTTGTGAAAATACACAAAATTGCTCTAACATTGAATAAACAAAACCTCACCATCTTGTGGCAAATATAGAACATTTTCTTTCTGTGCAGGAAACTTGTTTTATATGCAGAAATGTTAGTTTCTGTGTATGAAATGCCATTTTCTGAACACAAAGTGCATTTTTCATACAGAGTAAGTCCCAAACTGCGAATAATCCTCAAAAACTGCACAATGTTTGATGTCTGTCTTGGGGAAATTGATAGGTCTTCCCTGTGAGAATGAAAGACTACATTGGGAGGTGGTAAATTCTGTTACTGGAGGTTTTTAAACATAGGTTGGATGGCCACTTCTGAGGAATGCTTTACCTGGTGATGCCTGCATTGCTGGATATTGTATCAAATAACCTTTAAGGTCCCTACCAACTTATGGTTCTTTCAAAAAAATTAATCTCATTCCACCTTTCTTATTTTCTGTCCCTCACTCCCAACACTGGGAGCTTGCTTAATCTCAATGGGAAGACCATTCCACCTAGTGAGAGCCTCAACAGAGAGGGCCCTCCTTCTTACTGCAACCCAATAAACTGACTACACTGTGGTACTGTTGGCAGAGACTCCACCTCCAGCATGGCAGTCTGTATTGGAAAAAAACAGTCTCTGAGATGAAAGTGGCTTCATGCAACATGAAGGCAGCTGTGAGAATGGAGCTCTGGTCTGCAGGCACTGCAGCTTACTTTTAAGTAAAAGTCTGGAACACTGAGCCGCACTTTGTATGCACATGTTCACAATGGCAGGAATTATGTCCGGCTTTACCTAGGGGTGGCTGGTAAATCTGTTATTACGCAGGTGGTTGATCCCAGGTTGCTCTAGGTTGTACAGGAAATCTCTTGATACTGCACTGAGGAGAACAGGTTCCAGCACCTGTGCAACCCAGAGCAGCTGTAGGAGGAGTAGCTATAAAACCAAGAGTAGATTCACTGCTCCTGTAATAATAGTTCTGCCAGCTGGCCTGGCTCTGCCTTTTTGCTTTGGCCCCTTCCTGTGCCCTTAACCAGGCACACTGCTGGAATATGCCTCTCCCCCTGGAAACCATTCCAAAGTGTCATTCAGACCGCAACCACAAAAGATTCCTCCCACCTGCTCTATTATATCTGTACCACTTTAGATACAGCTCTGTCTTCATATTTTTCATGACAAACTTGACCATTTCACCTTCTCATATGCCTGCTGCCCTGTTTTGGGAATTGCTGCTATCTGCAGCCAGCAGAAACACTGATTTTGGCTTATCTCCTCATGACACACAAAGGTCAACACTAATAGTTAATCATCTCGGTAACTGCAGGCACTTTGAAAAACAGTAACAATGGCTGTACCCATGTTACTGTGCTGTTTTCACGGCTCCTTTGTTATGGTCTGAGTTAGAACCCTAGACAAATGTGCGAATACTGTCTTTAATATTATTATTATTATTATTATTTTACAAGTTATAGCTAACATTTAACAGTGCTTTCCTCCAGTACTCAGATTACAGGGGAAAGAGAGTGGCTGCTTGTCAATGAAATCCACACATTTCATGCTGTGTGCTCCCCCAGTTTAGCTAGGTATATGTGAGTGTTGTGTGCATGTGGGTGTATATATGTATGTGTTTTTAGAGTTTTAGCTGTTTTTAACTTTTTTTAGTTGTTTAATTGTGTTCAAACATTTGTATTTTGCTGATTTTAGCAATGTCTTTTTATTGTATGCCACTTTGAGTCCCAAACTGGGAAAAAATCAGGATAAAAATAAAGATAATACTAATACTAATAATACATCTGGTAGGAACATAGGAGAGGGCCTTTTCAGTGACTGCTCAGGAACTCCCTTTCTAGAGATGTTAGACTGGTCCCGTCTTTGCTTTTGTAGGTAGGTGAAGACCTCTTCATTCTCAAAGGCCTTTGATGGCTGATTGCTCAGCGGGGGAGAGACTTTTCAGAATGTGCTATACTGTTTATTTGTTGTTTTCTTTTTAAAGGTCTTACTTTGCATTTAATTCTATCATTATTTTAATTATATTTTAAATTTTTGGATGACATGAATTGTAAAGCTGTATCTGCTTTACCCTTTGTAAGTTTTTTTTAACACCCCCCCCTTTTTTTTTTTGTAAGTCACTTTGAATTCTAGATTGGGAAAAAGGTGGGATATGCATGATGCTGATGCTAGGTATTGAATAGTATCTCAGTATCACAAACTGAGATACACTTTAGAATGCAGCCATAGCACTCCTGCATCTGTGTTGCAGAGAAAAATTGACGGTGATGGATACGTTGTCTTAAAGAATAACTTTTCCACCGTAAAAAGCCAAAAATAGCTGTGCTGGCCCACAGATGGCCCAAAAGAATGTGCAAGCTTTTAAGTTCTCTGGAACACTTTCTCATCAGGGTGATACAAAAAGGAGGAGACTGGGAAAGAGACAGAGCAGTTTTCAGTCAAGAATCCCTGGCCTCAATAAAATATGGTGATGGTTCTATAGCTTCATTGTGACATTATTGCTATCCCTTCCCCACTACAGCCCCCCAAACTGCCTGAAAAACAAGCTGTGGAGGATTTCCCAAAATGCAAATTTTGGAGATACCTTACATGTAGTGATGGGGCTTTGGTGGGTAGGAAGATTGCCTACCCTCCATCTTTTACTGGGTTCTCCTAGTAGAAATCCAGAATTGGATCCTGGTCTCTGATATAACAATATGAAAGAGCCAGAACATTGTTATAGCTTCTGTATACAATCTGTAGAGAAAGGTGCAACATGTTCAGTGTATATCTAGTGGCCCGTTGGTATTGTTACACTTGATGGATTTCTGCAGAAATATCTGGTTCTCAGGAAGTAGGAACAATATTTTGAAAATCAGAGTTTTGAGAATAGCGGACTCATTTTTAGATCTGTGAATGTTGTCCAGTAGTTTTTGAGGATACTCTGCTTATTTTAAATGGGTAGTTTGATTGTCATAATAAAAACTCCTTTGAATCTTCCTGGAGAAGTGGAGTAACAAGAAATTACAGTGTTATGTAAAAGCAAATATCCCTGTACAGTTCAACTGTAATTTAATGAAGTCCCAAACTGACAAGGGATACAAGCTATGATGTGGTCAGCATGAGATTGCATGGCTGTTGTTGAACTTTTCATCACCACACTTTCATCCATTCTTTAGCACCTATGAAACCGACAAATGAGGCTACTGCTACAATGTATCCCTTTGGGATTTCTCCTGGCCTTTTCCTTCAATTACTGTTTCTGCCCGTGGGCCAATCATGTGTGAAATCAGACAGAGGTTAAATCACATGGTCAACTCTCTTGCAGAGGATGAAAAAAAAAAAAAAAAGCACACACAGTTAGCCTGAGGTTGGGACATCTGACTTTGAGTTGTTAGACTGCATATTAGGTCCCCTTGAGCTTTTCATGTGCATAAGGACATTATTGTCCCAATCAAGGGGCAAAAGGATTGCATTGATTTGTGTGGATGTAAATTAACACTTGTCTTGTTCTGTGTGATGTCAAATTGTTTGTATATCAATACTAAGACTTGAAGAAGAGGCATCCTGGATTATAGGAAGGGCCCATCATAGTCCAGACCTTGGAAAACATAGTTTTTTTGGACTATATCTCTTAGAATTTCCAAATTAACATGGACACCAGCTATGCTGGCTGGAGGATTGTGGAAGTTGTAGACCAAAGAAATAACTTTCTCTTCCTTCTAGCCCAGGCAGTTAAAGGCTGTCAAGGCCTTTTTAAGTAGAGAGGTTTTTGCCTGTTGGCGAAAAGAGAGGAGAGAGGGGGGCAACTAAGTCTCCTTTGGGGTGATGTTCTATAGTGTAGGAGTAGCCACAAAGATTGCTCTGTCCTGTGAATTCTTCTCATTTGGCAAGCTCATATGAGGGGACATGGGCTTTCAGAAGTTTATATATCATAACCAGCACTTTGAAATATGCCTGGAAATGGACTGGTAGTCAGTGAAGCTGTTTCAACATGGGAATTATATGCTCCCTATAACCAGCCCTAGCCAGCAGTTCTAGCCACAGCATTTTGAACCTACTGAAATTCCTGAACAGTTTCCAAAGGCAGCTCCATGCAGTACTGTAACCCTAACAGGATGTAACCAAGACACATCTTTCCATGGCCATATCTGACATCTCCAGGAACAAGTGCAGTTGGCACACTAATTTTAATCAGAAAGGCACTTCTGGCCACTGCTGAACCCTGGGACTTGTTACCTGTATTATGTATTAGTCATTTATACCCTGCTCTTCAGCCACAAGGCTCTCGGAGTGGCTTACAAATTGTTTTAAGCAATAGCAATTTACACATCTACACTGCATTAAGCAGTTTCCAATGTGTGTTAGCTAATTGCCCCCATAAGCCGGGTACTCATTTGAATTGCGTGGGGTCTGCGAGAATACCACCAGTGTCCAAAATTAATGTAAGAAATATTTAATTAGCTGAAATATAACAGTGAGAGGCTGGGTAATGCAGAATCTTTTGACCTGTGTAACAGCAGAGACTCTAAGCCAGAACATACAGTTAAGCAATCTTTATTGGAAATTAACAATAACCACATTCATGCAAACACTCAGGCTTCAGACATCACACAAGGCTACTGAAAATAGTAGGAAGTATTTGGATAGAGGAATAGAATAAGGGCATTGTGGGTTATACTATACCGATCCTGCAGAACAGAAATCGCAAAGTAAACTGGCAGCAAAGAGGTCTGGACAATAGAAGAGTGACACAAACTGATATGAAGTCGGGAAGCAGGGGACTCATGCACACTTGGCTACACAGTCTGATGTGGAATCAAGAGAAAGAGGAACTGTGTGCACTTTGTTGGTATTTTAGGGTGATATTTATATGTCATAATTCCCCTGAAGGGATGGGATTTTGAGCGGAATACAGAGGTTCCCAGGACTAGACAAAGGATTCTCCATAAGAGTTAACAATAGTTAATGGGTGATGTATTTGGAATTGAATAGGAGCAAGCAACTTCTATTGTTGGGGAGGAAGGGAAGAGGAAAAACCCATTTTGCAACCATCAAGGACTCTGCTGTTATTGAATGGATTAGTGAATGACTCACCACCAGGTATTAATCTCTGACCTGAGTATTTGTTTGGGGAATTTCCAAAGGCCCAATTTATCCTTTGGTCATATGTGACCCCAGTCTTGGAATTTGGGGGTCCCTGGTTTACCTGCTAACCACGTGGAAGGCCACATTAAGCCAAATTATTCAAAATTGACAATTATTTGATATTCCAAGATGGGGGCTATCAGGATAGGTAACAGTCTCCAGCTTCTGGTTGAGTCCGAAGGTACACCTAAACCACAAACCTGAGATCCCTTTCCCATGATGTGCTTTCTGAATGATCAGGAGCTCCTCTGTCTTGTCTAGATTAAGCTTCAGTTTGTTTATCCACATCCAGTCCATTACAGGCTACAGACACTGGTTTAGTAGTGAAACAATTTCCTTGGAGTTAGGTGAAGAGATAGATTGTCATTGGCACACTGGTGACACTGAACCCCAAATCTCAGACAACCTCTCCCAGCAGTTTCATGCAGATATTAAAGTATACGAGATACAATACTGAACCTTGTGGGATCTCTTAGACCAGTGTTTAAGTTGAATTCCCCATTTTCTAAATGCCTCCGTCCAGAAAGGACCAGATCCACTGTAAAACAGTGTCCCTAGGTGCAACCCAGAGGGGCATCCCAGAAGTATATCATGGTCAATGGTGTTGAAAACCACTGAAAAGTCCAGCAGAACCATCAGGGATACACTCCTCCTGTACAGTTCCCAGTGTAAGTCTTCCACCAAGGCAACCAAAGCTATCTCTGTCCTATAACTAGTGCTGAAGGTTGATTGGAAGGAACTCCTGCCTCTCATACAGTGATTCTCCTGGTTGACTTGTTTGCCAGATGGCTATTTGAAATGCACAAGCACTGTTAATTATTAATAGAAGAATATAAGAAGAACCTTGCCAGATTAAACCTAAGGCATTTTGTTCCCATAGCAGCCAACCAGATGTCCATGACAATCTCATAAGCAAGATGTGAACACAGAAGCACCCTTGTGTTCATTGTACTGATTGACATATAGAGATGTGATGTCCTGGTGCTGAAGGGAATATAGCGCCATTAGACCAATGATATTCTCATCCATGAATTTGTCTGATCCTTTCCAGTTGTTCATGTTGGTGGTCATCATTATATCTTATGATCGTACAGTTTCTTCACTGTGCGAAGAAACATGGCATAAAATCATACCATTTTAGAGTTGGGAGGGTCTTCTAGTCCAACCTCTTCCAGTTCAGGAAATCCACAGCTAAATAATCTTTGACAAATTTGACAAATTGCTAATCAAGTGGCTGGTGAGTTCTATGTTAGTAGGGCAATGAATCCATTCCAGGTTTTAGTTCAGGCTTTAAAGAAGTTACCCAAGGTGCTGAATTGTCTCTGCAAAATAGGTTCAGGACCTCGGATAGCCCCTATAAAGCTATCCAAAGCCTGGATTGGATTCATCACTCCATTGGCATGGAACCTACCAGGTCCCACTGACAACCTCTTTTAAAGCCTCCATCACTCTCTGAGTTCCTTTTGTCTGTCCTCAATCCCCCATCATTCAGCTTCAGTGGAAGTAATTTAGTATAATTAGTTTAGTTCTTGCAGCTAGTTTTGGAATTCCTGGACTATACTGTACGCTTCACTGAGTAATGAGAAAAATGTCTGCAGCTGTTTGTGGTAGAATCAAGTATTACTGCATGGTCAGTGTGAATCTGAGACTATCTAACAGTTTCTTCACTTTCCTCATTATTGTTGAATCAGCAGAAACCACAACCCTTATACCATAATTCAGCTTTAATTTTTTTACTTCACTGTTGTGTGGCCTAATTTGATCAATGCCTGGTTTTCCAGTACAGTGGCCACCCTAATAAGATGAGTGAATTTGTTTAATATTTTTTTTTACCCCTTATGATCTCTGTGATATTACTGACATATAACCCACATCCCAGAAGAACCAGTAATTTAATTAGGGAGGGGAATCAGGGACAGTAAACAAATAGCAGGCTCTTAAATGAACTCAGTGTTTCAGAGCAAGTATTTGTACAGTGAATCCCCTTCACTGTTCCCATTAGGCCTAACCTTCTGCTGATATAGAATTTGCAGCCAGTTGCAGGAGCAGAATCTGCAACCAGGATGAAGCCTTGCTTTTCTCTGACTCAGCAATGAACCAATGGAACCATGAAATACAGTGACAAAGGAACACTTCAAATCCTTCAATGATGCCTTCTTCATTTATCCAAGGTCCATCTGCTTTCATTTCTCTGTGTTGGCCCATACATACATGCTCTGGCACAATGAGCTGCAATAGGCTAATGGCCAAGTTGATTGTGTTATAGAAGCTGGAAACCCCAATGTGCACAACTCTATATATGCAAGTCATGCCCATCCAGGTGGCTGCCAACTTCATAACAGCTCACACTCCAGGCATTTGGATGATGCTTGTGGCAGAAGGACAATACAGACTGTAAGACTAAAAACTGGAGGAATTTCAAGTGACTTTGACAGGTTGGTTTCATGATCTTATAGCCTCTCTGATCCCCTCTGTCTAAAAGGTAAAATTGGTGCAAAGTTATAGCATAGCATTACTGTGATGCAGAAATCATGGAACAGCAGACCCACGGATTTGAAAGTGAGTTTTATTACACCGGTGGGCCTGACTGGAATATCTTCCAAAGAGTCAGAACCCTGAGCTGTTGTTACAGAATATTTTTATACTGTATGCAAAAAGCAATTCCCTCCTCCTTCTCTTTGGTGTCAGCAGTTTCCCTTGAGACAGTTTGTTGATAGTTCAAGGTAAGATAGCTTAGGAACATTTAGGTACAGTTCGACCATTATTAGAGAGAAAGAATTTGTTTACATCAGCATATCATATGTTTATGGAACACAGGGTTGACTAGTAAAGAACATTGACTAAGCCTGAGAGTTAAAGGAAAAAGACTTTGCAGACTTCCAGAGTCTCATGGGCTATCCAGTCTGACCCCAAATAGTGATTGTAAGATTACAGCATCCAGCAAATAGACATTAGAGTCTACATGGCCACTACAACTGGTTATGGCTAAGGCTACCAGCTCAAATAAGGAACAGGACTCCTCTCCCTTTAACAGTTGTGTAGAAGGGAATTTCAGCAGGTGGTGCTTGTGTGAGAAACAACACTTGCTGAAATTTCCTCTTCTACACAACTGCTAATGGGACAGAAACCTTATCCTTTATTTCACCTGGTACCTCTAGTCCCGCCACTGGTGTAAGGATGGTTCTCTTGGCTGAGCACACTTAACTTTCACAAAGCATTTGAGCAGCCTCAAGATATTTTAAAATTGCTGTTGCAATATAAAACAAAAGTAATTGATTATTCAAATCAGTCATAATGTTCAAATTTGCATAAATTTGCCAATGGGTAAAAATATTCAGAAATAAGTAGCAGAGCATGGAAAAGTTGCTTTTTTGGCCTACAACTCCCAGAGCCAGCATGGCCATTCAAAATTCAGATGCTGTACCTTCTTTGATGCAGCATATCATCCTATGTAAAAGTAAAATGGAAATCCCACTTTGGAAAGATTGCTTGACAATTGCCATTTTATAAGCACTTCTGTTACAAATTATCTGTCTGCCTACCTACTAGAAAAGTTTGTTTTAGTTGATTGAATGTTGTTTTCCTGAATTAATATAACTGATTAATCAATTCTTCTCTAATCGGATGTTCTCCTGTTGTGTTGGACGACATCTTCCATCATCTTCCAGCCTTGCTGGGGATGATGGTCTACAGTTTATCTATAGGCCACTAGGCTGGGAAAGGAAGAATTGAGCAATTAGATCTTATAGCCCAGTTTAAAATATATTGTTTAAAGTTTACTCCTAAGTATTATTTTAGAAGGTATTTGAGAATAGTTCCATAGTAGTGCAAAAATGATAGTCAAGTGAGCAATGCTTTACCACTGTTAGTTCAATCCCAGCTGTATGTGGTTAGACTGAAAAAGCCTTAAGACTTTCCTGTAGACTTCTGGGACCTAAAGCATATTTGGGGAGCAACTGCTCCCCCCACTGTGTTTTGGAGAGGAAGGGTGTTATTTATCAGCACTCCAGCCTAGTCTGGTTATTTTGTTGTTGTCTGTGCAGCATATGCCCATGAAATATGAAAACAGCCTTTGCCTCCATATTTGGACAGCCAAGCAAACAGAAGTGCCAAGAATTATTCTGAGAGAACACAGGCTGTAATTGAGGTTATTAGCTATGCCCTTCCCCTGCCCCGCCATTCCCACTTTGCAGAATGGCAGCATGGGCTTTCAATGAGCTGTCTCCCCTTCCATCCAGCACTCTAAAAACATGGCCTGTAATTGCCTTCCATTGCAAATCCAACCTCCTTCTCTTCTCTGCTCTTTTTCTTTATTGAGGGAGGGGGGGTCTGTGGGAGTTGCCAATTCACTCTCTCACCAGGGAGCATTTCAAACGGTGGCATGTCTGTTTAAAAATAAAATGAAAAATTAATGACTACAAAATACCCTTCTATTCGTCATGCAGAGGGTGCAGGAGGAAGGGGAGGACAAAGGGACCTGGGGGAATATCAAATATACTGGGACAGAGAGACTGCCGCCTGTCATTTTAATTCAAAAGGAAAGGGTCTGGTGCTTTGTGAATTTTCCTACATTTTCCTGGTGTTACATGCCTAAGAATGTACACTTGTACTTTGTGTTACTGACTTCAGAAAATCTTCTGCTTTCTGGTTCTCTGCTTATATTCACTAATGTGGATTAAAACCCTTTATGAAGAAGTGGCTTATTTTCCTGGAGTAAATGAAAGAGAGAGCAAAAACCATGGAGCCACCAGCAGACCATGTCACATCATATGGGCAAGAGCTGATTTGAATTGCGCCTCTTCAAGTTCACTACAATGCCGATTAAAGCAGTCACAATATTGTGATCTTTGACAATCTGGGCATTTACTGTATGTGTTATCTGATGCCTACTCATCACTTTACTCTGACCATCCTGGACTTCACAGAATGATATACATTTGGATCCATAATTTTGATGTTATTCTTATTGGTGTATATTCTATGTACCTACCTGTTACATGTTGAAACTACACTATTCATAAGGTTTATGTTGTGATGAATGAATAAAAGTATAAAATTGCTACAGATGTACTTTGTAATGTGGCTGAGCCTTCTGTTGTTTACCTGTATGAGATGCTGTGTGATATGCTTTTTGGGTGCTGCCTTGGGTCTCATTTTGAGAGAAAGGTGGGGTGCAAATGCTGTTGTTGTTGTTATTATTATTGATGAAACTTACTATGTCCATTTGTTGTAGTGGAGTGGAGTAGAGGTTGCTGTTGGGTGTTTAAAGTCTCAATATGAGCTACCTGTAAATGTTCCAGGTAGAAAAAGGGCTAGCAGTAGGATCAGGGATTCCTTTGTTTATCCTGTTCCCAGGCTCATTTATGCATAGTTTTCATCACCAAAGTGCTTGTTTATGTGTTTTAAGTACTCGCAATATGAAGTTAGAGCAATATAGCCCTATGCTACTCATCCTTTCATCTGAGTTATCATCTCCCTCCCTGCCTGTTCTTGGTGTGCAGTACTTGGATCCAGAGCGCTGCTATATTCTATACTCTTTCATGCTGAGTAGTTTTCTGGAAGAGAGTGGGGATGTTTCCTTATTTTCCCTTACCCATTGAGTTCAATAGGAGAAAATTCCTCATGCTGTCTCCATGGTTAGTACACAGTTTACACCATAAGTGGTAATCTAGTAATGGATGACTATACCAATATGACAAAATATAGTAAGTATAATAAAAGAGCAAGAAAATACAAAATAAAAAATAGCACATGCAAAACTAGGGTCTCATAGTGAAAGCACTGATGAAGATCATGAAGTTTTCTTTCTAGTCTGCTCATTTTCTATATGGATGAAGGTTTATGAAGAAGCACTCAGAAAATACAATACCCACCTCCACGTGGAAGTGGAATCATCCAGAATTCTGTATCTTATTCTGCAGAATAAATGGAAAGATTCTCAGTTGCTCTCAAAAGTCTGTGTGAGAGAATTCTGTTGATGGCTCCATGGTCCTAGTATGAAAGGAAATGAATGGCTAGAGTATTGCTGGAAAAGTAATATGGAGATGTGGATAGCAGCTGCAGTGTACATTTATTTTGATAAATGAGATTTTGTTTCTGGATTAATCTCTTTCCTACAAGGCTGAAGTGAATTGTTCCTCAATGCCATCATGATTTTAGATGAACAAATTAAAATCCTTTATTGAATCATTTATATTGGTCATTTTGTTTGAATTTGCAATAAAAGCCAGCATGTGCCTAATGTCAATTAATTGTTTTATTTTAGATGCATATCCTACAATATCCCCTGCGGTCCAACGCTGTTAATAGCTCATTCTTATTTCATATCACCACTGAAAGACAAATCACTATTTGTTCCATTTTACTCATGAAGAACTGAGGTTGTCATACGTAGTTATTTGCCCAAGTCCAGCTGCTCAGTCAATGGGACTCGAGCAAAAGAAGAATATAGAAAAATAAATGGACCACATGAGTGTATTCTTTCCCCCAGCCAGGTTAAAAATTTATCTAGGGTTCAAATCTCTGCTTGGCCATGAAAACCCACTGAGTGACCTTGGGCAAGTCGCACACTCTCAGTCCATAGAATCACAGATTTGGAAGAGACCACAAGGGCCATCCAGTCCAACCCCCTCCATGCAGGAATAAACAATCAAAGCATTCCTGACAGATGGCCATCCAGTCTCTGTTTAAAAACCTCCAAAGAAGGAGACTCCACCACACTCTAATAGGTTCATCTTAGGGTTTCCATAAGTCAGAAACAACTTGACAACACACAACACACAATTCATCCTATTTGGGCTGATTTTATTGTTTTAATAGTAGGCTTGTCGGACATTTTTAATCACAAATTATTTTTCTGGGAATTTGTATTTGTTTATTTTATTTTTATGGTACTCTACCCCAAGGCATTGAGGACTGCAAGAGAGAATAGTGTTCTGGATAGAATGTTCACCTATGACCTCAAAGTTCTGAGTTTAAATCTGCTCTCAGCCATGAAACTGTCACTGAGTGACTTTTAGCCAGTCTCTCTCTCAGCCTAACTTACCTGACAAGACAGTTGTTGCAATGATAAATTTGGGTGGGGAAGTAAACCTTATGTACTGGTACTCTTCTTGAGCACTATGGAGGATGGGCAAAGCAAAATATGTAATAAGTAAAAATAGCTGAACCTTTTCAAAATTATTGTAAAAAACAACAACAACAATAAATAAATAAATAAATAAACAGACCCAAACCTCAAATATACCAACGTACCTGGGATATTTCTTGCAAAGAAAGGCATTCATTCAGAAAATTATACCTTTTCTCAATACGGGTCTGATGTTTACATTCCTCATTGTGAATAATGAATGTGATCAATCTGGAACAAATCTGGGATAAATTTATGCACATGCTTAACTTTCCCATTATTGTCTACTACTGTAGGACAATCTCTGTGTCTTCCTACAGATCACTGTTTATTAGCATAAACTCAATGGCTGTCTATAAAGAGAAAGAGATGGACATACAGACAGAGGATGGCAGCCTGGGATTTTTCTGGCTCCTTCTTGCCTGTGGTCTTTCTATCCCATATTGAAAAATAGTTAAAAGGCAATTAGAATGTTAATTTGTTGTGCTAATGTGCTACAGTGGGATGCAAAGAGAAGCCACATGGACTAATGTGGTGAGCCAGTCAGTTTGAATTAACAGTTCAGGCTACCTGGGGAGTTCTCTGTGCTACCTGGGGGAAAAAAAGAAAGAGACACAATCAGTGTGTTATTGAGGCTGACACTGAAAACGATGCAATCATGTTCAAGGGTCCCTGAAGGACCAAAGTAGTGAATAAAGATAAAAAGCCACATTCAACTCTTTCTTTTATCACTTGGTTCATTGAGAAGGGAGATATATTAATAGCCAAAGTGTAAATCTCACTCCAGGGGGCTTCTATTTTTGGTTTCCAGATGCTGTTTGCTTTGCTTGTGTGTATTCTCCTCTGAGTTATGTAAGAAGGTTGGCTAAATGCAGCAGATTTATGTGCCTTTGGGACATAAATGGGGTTTTCTTTGCTGCTTAGTGTAGAGAAATCCATTAAATGGAATACATAGAGGACCTACAACAAAATGTTAAAGTTAGAGGCTTCTTTCAGTGTTCCAATCTGCTGTGGTCTCCTCTGTGACCCATTTCCCCCTCCCAATTAGGTTTCTCTCCACCCACCACAAATGGTCAGTCAGTCAGCATTCAGTGGCCTTTCAGCATGTTCAGCCCTCATTGAACTGTGACCTTGTCCCCTCTGTTTTAGTTTTTTTTAAAGATGTTTTCTACTTTTGCAAATCTTTGGATTTTTTCCAAGCCTGCTGATACTTCCTTTGTGTGCACATATGCCATAATGCTTTTGTTGTTACATAAGTACTTGCACTCTGAACTTTGTAAACAGAGAGAATGAATGTGTTCATAGAATCATAGAGTTGTAAGTGACCATAAGGGCCATCTAGTCCAACCCCTGCCATGCAGGAATACCCACTAAAAAACATTCCTGACAGATGGCTATCCAGCCTGTTTAAAAACCTCCACCACACTCTAAGGCAGTGCGTTACACTGCTGAACAGCTCTTAGTGTCAGGAAGTTCTTCCGGTGGAATCTCTTTTCCTGTGTTGAAATGCAGCTACTGTCCTTATGATTCTCAGACTCTATTGTTATGTATACATATGGGCACACCCTAGCAAAATGTAAATACATTTATATCCATTCAGTGGCAGCTGAATCCATGGCTTCCATGTCAGAGGTGCAACAAATCCACTCTGACACACTGCAGAAATAATGTAGTTTGACACCACTTTAACTATCATGGCTCCATTCTATGGAATCCTGGGATTTGTGGTTTTTTGTGGCACCAGAGCTCTCTGACAGGGAAGGCTAAATATCTCACAAAACTATAAATACTATAATTTCAAAGCATCGAGCTGTGGCAGTTAAAATGATGTCAAATGGCATTATTTCTGCAGCATGTCAGCACCTGGAGTTATCTTAAACCTTCACCGCCAAATTGTTTCAGGACCTTGGACAGTTATTTCAAAGTTTATTTAAAGCTGTTCTTTAAATCTGTTCTTATTCTAGATCAGTGTTTCTTAACTGGAGTTCCATGGAACCCCAGGGTTCCACAAGAAAATAGCAATAAATCACGGAGAAGTGGTGAGCTGAAAAGGCTTATCTCTCCCTTCCACAACAAAGAATGCTGGAGAGGAATGAGTGTGTGTGTGAATGTGTGTGTCACACACACAGAGCCTGCAAAAGGGCCTCTTATGGGTCAAGGGGGGGAAGGATGTTTATGTGCCAAATACCTTGCTCTCTCTCCCAGCTTTTGATGTGCTAATGAAGCTCCTCATGTTGGCAAGGTATGTGTGTGTGTGTGTGATTGAGTTTGCTTCTTGAAAGCAGCCACAGACCCTTATCGTTTGCCAGAACTGAAGACAAAAGAGGACACTGGTTTGCATAAAACTGATTTAAAGGTACACATACAAAATTAGGTTGTGTTTTAAAATTCAGAACACAACCAATTGGGGGAAACTGACCAAGTAATCCCCTGGTCAGTCAGCTACCCAGGTGCCAGCTGTGGATGGGAGAACTCTGATAAAGGTGACTTAGGTCTTATTCTTTTAAAACCAGATTTGGAGAGGGCAGAGCCATTACAGTAAAGGAGTCATTATAGAGAAAAGGTTCTTAAACTGTGGGTATGGTAACTGAATGTGGGGGTCAAGAATAGACTGACCAGCTCCCATACTATTGAAAAAATCCTTCCATTTACCTTGGTAAGAAGCTACAGTCTCCCTCTCAGCCTGCACCTGGCTGCTTAGTTGCTGCTTTTTCTAAGCTGAGTTAGCTCAGAGCTCAATCTTTGGGTCAGAGTCAGTGATGTAACCATATTTAAATATTTGAAGGGATGTCATACTGAGGATGGAGCAAGCTTGTTTTCTGCTGTTCCAGAGACTAGGACATGGAGCAATGGGTTCAAACTAGAGGAAGAGATTCCACCTAAATATTAGGAGGAACTTCCTGACCGTAAGAGCTGTTCGGAATTGGAATACACTACCTCGTAGTGTAGTGGAATCTCTTTCATTGGAGGTTTTTAAACAGAGGCTGGATGCTTTGATTGTGTATTCCTGCATGGCAGGGGATTGGACTGGATGGCCCCTGAGGTTGCTTCCAACTCTATGATGCTATGATTCTATGTTGCTGCCTTAGGCAGCAGATCATGATAACCTGAATGCTCCCTAGAAGCCAAGATGATTAAACTGAGACTGTCTTACTTCGGGGAGATATATTTATATTTATATTATATTTTATATTATATTTATATTACAGACATTTCTGACCCTGCAAGTATCAAATGTGTATTGCTAGCAATGTGGAATATAATAAGCATCTATTTTTTTTCACTGTTTCTGTAATTTAAAAAAAAGGGAGCTGTAGGTATAATTTTTATGTAGGAGTTCCCTGAGACCTGAAAATTATTTCAAGGGTTCCTCCAGGGTAAAAAGGTTGAGAAAGGCTGTTCTAGATTTTAAAGGTGCTATCCAAGGTGCTGGAAAAATATATCCAGGAATCAAATTCAACACCTTGGGTGGCTCCTTTAAAAACTGGGATAAAACCCAGCAAGCAGTCATTACAAGCCTGATATAGAAGCCACCAGCTACCATTTGAAAGATCAGTGTGTTTGTCTTCTATTACTTTCAGTGGGACTATTAGCATGTACTTAACTCTCTCCCACAGAAATCAATAGAATTTCTAAGTACTGAACTGTGGCCTGCTTCCTTTAAGTTCAATGTCATCTTTACATGCTCATATGGGAACTGGGTATGTTTAGCTTGGAAAAGAGAAGACAGAGAGATGATATGGTAACTATCTTTAAATATCTGAAGGGATGTTAGGCAGAAGATGGAGCAAGCTTGCTTTCTGCTGCTCTGGAGACTAGAACACAAACCAATACATTCAAATTATAAGAACGGAGATTCCACTTAAGCATAATGAAGAACTTCATTGTAAGAATTATTTGACAGTGGAATGGACTCCCTCGGTGACTGGTGGACTCTTCATTTTTGGAGGTCTTTAAGCAGAAGTTGAATGGGCATCTTTTGGAAGTTGGCATTAGTTGTTGGACTAGATGGCTCTTGTGGTCCCTTCTAACTTTAAGATTCTATGATCCTATGTCCTTGGCTGAGATATATCTTCTGCTCTGCTTACAATAGAAGACAGAAAGCAGCAGGGATGGGAAAAGGCTCGTAGCTTGTTAAAAATTAACAAAGCGACACACCTCTGTTAGGGCTCCATCAACATACAGTATTTCTAATGTCTTTGTTATTTATTTATTTAATTAGTGCCATCACTGTTCATGGCACTTTATAAGTAAGAGAAAAACAAAACAGTTCCCTGCCCACAAGGCTTACAATCTAATTAAGACATGACGCAAAAGGAAAAGGAGATGGCGTGTGCAAGCGGATTAAGTTCAGTAGGTACTGCCTCTTTTCTCCCTCTGTGGCCAGGGTAGTGGCAATTGGGATGGAGGGTGGGTATTTCATCTGCTTTGGGCCTAGGCATGATGGAGCTGTGCCTGCCTCTTCTTTTCTCCCTCTGAAGCCAGGGAAGTTCTTTAAACATGAAAGTTCAGTAACGTGTACTGCATCATTATTTTGAAAGATAAATATGTTCCTTCTCTGCTATTCCCATGTAAATACTCAAATGAAAGTCATTTAGAGCCATTATGCCCACTTTATCATCAGATACATGAAAGAAGAAAGGCTGCATAATGGTTCTAAATGGCTTTCGTTTTCACACAAAAAAATGTATCTTGACACAAAAAGTCTGTTAAGGCCTTATAGGGCTTTTCACAGCTAGCTTAATAACATTAGATTCAGTCAACTAGAAGCTGTGTGTGCCAGCCAGGGACTGTCCAAGACATTCTGCTGCCTGAGGCAAAAGAGAATACAAAACAGTTACCAAGATTTACTCATCTGTGATTGTTTTGTGTATGGAGCCAGTGCAGCATAGTGGTTTGACTGTTGGATTAAAACTCTGGAGATTAATTTCCAACAGGTTGTGAAAACCCACTGGGTGACCTTGGGCAAGGCACACACTCTCAGCCCTCAGAAATCTCTGCAATATGTTCACCTTAGGGTCTCCATAAGTTGGAAATGACTTGAAGGCATCATAACAACTGTTTTGTATTCATAATCAGTACTTAATCACAATTTTGACACTTTTGTCACAATCATAACTCCTCCCCTCCACCTACTTTACTGGTTATCAGCTACATGGGAAGAAAGAAGTCCAGTCTGCCAGCTATCAGAGCACAGATAAATGATGTTTCTGTCAGGTTGCAGGGGAGTAGGCGGTAGAGGTTACTTAGTGAAGTACAGTATACTAAATAGCTAAGTAGCTGATAGAACATACAGGGCATAATTAATTTGAGCATAGAGTTTAGGCTGTGTAGAATCAGTCAGTAGGCTGGACAATCTCTGAAAAAAGAATAAGTTTGCAGTTTAACAAACATACTGTGGCATAACTAAGGCCAGTGTCACCCCTCCCTCTGACAGTGTCACCTGATGTGGTTTGACCTCTCTGCGCCCCCTAGTGCTGTTGCTGGAAACACACACAATGATGACTTCTCTATTACGGGTTGGTGTCCTTTATTTCTTTTATTAATAGATACAGAGACAATCTTGATCTGCCCAGTTCTCATGTCTCATGCCTCAGTCTTTGGAACAGTATCATAACCTAAAGGTTAGATAACAGGTGTTTGTATGTGCATGTATTACATGTTTTCATAGAATCATAGAGATGGAAGATACCACAAGGGCCATCCAGTCCAACCCCCTGCCATGCAGGAATACATAAGGAAATCATTCCTGACAGATGGCAATCCAGCCTGTTTAAAAACCTCCAAAGAAGGAGACTCCACCACACTCTGAGGCAGTATATTCCTCCTCAAAACAAGTTCTGCCAGACTAATCTTATCTCTCTTTTTTTATAGAGTTACGAACTTGACAGATGAAGGGACTGCTGTGGATGTAGTGCATCTTGATTTCAGTAAGGCTTTTGACAAGGTCCCCCATGATATTCTTGCAAAAAAGTTAGTAACCTGTGGGCCAGACAATGCAACTGTTAGGTAGATTTGTAATTGGTTGACTGACTGAACCCAAAGGGTAGTCACTAATGGCTCCTCTTTATCCTGGAGAGAAGTGACTAGTGGGGTGCCACAGGGTTCTGTCCTGGGCCCAGTGCTATTCATCATCTTTATCAATGACTTGGATGAGGGAATAGAGGGTATGCTTATCAAGTTTGCAGATGACACCAAATTAGGAGGGGTAGCTAATACCCCAGAGGACAAATACAGAATTCAAATTGACCTGAACAGATTAGAAAGCTGGGCCAATATTAACAAAATGAATCTCAACAGGGAGAAATGTAGAATACTGCACTTGAACAGTAAACATGAAATGCACAGATATAGGATGGGTGACACCTGGCTTGATGGTTTTGCTAAGGAATGCTGTCAAGATGTAAATTTTATTTTGTTATTTTGATTTTTTTAAAGTTATATATTCCTTTCAATAAAAGTTTCTTTTTAAAAAAGAAAAAAAGAAAAGATCAACAATCGAAACCTCCTGATTCTGCCCATATACAGCTAAGACCAGTGTCACCTACCGATTAAACTATATAACAGCACTGTCCACACTGTTTTCACAAAGTATCCATGAGATGGCCTCCAGATATTTTGGACCACTCCTAACATCCCTCACCAGCATGGCCAATGATAGATATGACGAGAACTAGAATCCAAAGAATCAAGAGGGTGAGATCTCAGGAGGAATAAAAGAGATTGAAGGCAAAGATGTCAGTTATTTTAGTTTATTTGTACATTTCATTCTTCTGCTTTTGTTTGAGAGTCTTAGAAATCTTTCTCTTGATCTAGGGATAGGTATGCACAAGGCCTTGTGTACAAATAGTAGTTCAAGGCAGGGGATGTACATTTCTACCAGTCTTACAACCAAAATGGGAATCTGCATCCACACTCACATGGTGCAGCATGGATAGATGATGACAGTAGAGAGCATCTGAGCTATTTGCACAATCTTGATCCAGCAATACTGTCCCTATGCTCACCCAAACTAGGTTGGGAGGGGGGGAATGCATTTTGCAACTAGACAGAAAGGAAGCAAGGATGCTTCTGGTGCTTGCAAACATTTATGGACTCATGCCTGAACTTCTCCAACAGTTTCTTCTCCTCCTGCCCCACCCTTTGTACAGGATTAGATGGTCATCTCTTTGGATGTCCACTTGCTAGGCCAATCTTTTTTTTTTTCTTCATATTCTGCACAGAGTTTGTCAGGTTTGGGTTAATGTTAGTGGAGTCATATTAGTTAAATTCATCCACCATTACACAGGAAAGTGCAGTAGTATGGAGACAGGAAGTCTATGGTTGATTCCTGGAGGTGCCATTAAAGGGTGATAGGCAATTCCAGAGGCCTATGGGACCCGGGCAGGATATGGGTGGCACTGTGCACACTCCAGTAGCATCCACTCGTAGCTGTCAAGTGTAGAGCTGGGATGCTGACGGCAACTCCCTCTCCACCTGAAAAGGTGTGGCCGCAGAAACTAGGGACAGAGAATGTTTTCCTTCCTTTATCTTTTTGGTATGTATGTTTCAATTAATAAAGTGGCCCTAGTTCAATCCAATTTTCATTTCTCACCTCATTATTTCTGCTTCCAGGTGCAAAAAGAACAACATATCTTGTGGCACATTAAAGGCTAACAAATTTAGTGAGGCATAAATTGTCATTGACTAAAGGCCACTTCATCCAATACATAAAGCGGTCTTCTCCCTTTCCCAGTATATATATATATATATATGGGTGGGAAAAGAAAGAGAAAGTAAACACTGCAGTCAAGTGGAGTCACTGAATACATAATAAGCCAAAAACCACATCAGAAGACCGCGACAAGAACAGCAATGGGCAAGATTATCAGATGATGTGGTCTTTCAGCATTCTGGGGGTGTAGCACAGGAGTGAATAAGGCATCCCTTTGTATCACCCCCATCAATGAAAAAGGGAAGCCTCATCCATGGTAGTGCTACACCCCGGGAACAGCTGAGGACACAGGCATCTGATAATGTCACTCTTTCTGTTCCCATTGCGTTCTTCTGATGCAGTTTGGAATGTGGTTTTTTGCCATGTTTCACTACATCTGATAATCTCCCTAGACAGTCAACTGACAATGGCGGCAGCATATGCCTCTGCTGCCACTACAATGGGACCCAGGCAGTCAACTGGTGGTGGCGGTGGCAGAGCAACAGAGCGACTCATCCTCAACAATTCTGGGAAAAATGTGGAACTCGTGGATTTTTAGGCTGGTGGGTTTTTAAATTCCTCCTCCCCTCTGGTTAATTGTGAAGGGGGAGGAGGAATTTAAAAATCCACCAGCCTACCTTACAGGGTTGTCATGAGGTCTACCAGGTGTTTTGGGGGAGTTTTTTAATGGCGTATGTTATGCTGGGTACAGCTAGCTATGTATATTCTGCTTTGTTCTGCATATAGAAGTTGGAGAGACCAGCCCTGGGCCTAGAACATGTATTTTCAAGCAACTATGACTGCTGCCACACTGTGGAAATAATGCAGTTTGACACTGCTTTAACTATCATGGCTCCATTCCATTCCATGGAATCCTTGGATTTGTAGTATGTTGTGGCACCAGGGCTCTTTGACAGAGAAGGCTAAATAACTCACAAAACTATATATCCCAGAATTCCATAACTTTGAGCCATGGCAGTTAAAGCAGTGTCAAACTGCATTATTTCTGCAGTGACCTTCGTCCTCCTTTGTATTCTTATTATTGTTACTCTTGGTTGCACAGTCTACTAGATGTTACTATACTACATGATCTTCTTGTTATACCATCAGGACTTCCTGTTCTCTATTGTTGTTATTATTTATTTTTGTTTTTACGAACATGTGGGAAAAGAGAACAACAAAGAAACCTTTAAATCAGTTATCATTTCATATCCATATGACCAACATCGGACTTTAATTTTGATTAAATCTCTCTAGCATATTTTATGTGACCTAATCTAGTACTACCATTATGCAGGCAGATGTGAACACAGCAGATCCAGTCTGCCTGAACAAGGTCTGTCTATTAAATAATGAAACTGTGTTTCTACCTTTCAGACAAATCAGGGAGAACTGATTGTGAATGCTTGAGTGGTGACCTTGAACATGTCTGAACCTGCATGACAAACATCAACACTCTCGGCCATTCAGTTAATTGTCAGTTGTCATTTAAAGCATAATTTTGGCAGAATGCATTCCAGAAGGCAGAACAGTAAACCAGCATGATTATGAGGAAGTTTTGACAAAGCTCAGAGAAAGAGTCCCCCCCCCCCCTAAAAAAAAGGCCAGACCTGTGGGGAAACAGTTTCATTCTTCATCAAGACAATGTGCCTGCTCACACAGCACTTTCTATGAAGCAGTTTTTGGCCAGTAAACACATTGCTACACTTGACCATCCTCCATATTTGCCAGATTTGGCACCATGTGATTTTTTTCTTTTCCCTAAAGTGAAATTGGTGCTTAAAGGAACACATTTTCAGTCAACTGACGGAATAAAGAAGAAAACAGCAGATGTGTTGAAACAGCTGACAGAAACTGATCTGCTCCATGCCTTTGACCAGTGGAAAACAAGACTGTATCAGAGAGTGTGAGTGTGAATGAGGAGTATATTGAAAGGGACAAGCATTAGAATTGCAATGCATATAAATAAAAATGGGTTATTGTATCAATCTCGTTATTTACAAGACAGACCTTGTAAATGTTGCTGGCTTCAGTGCAGCAATGTGTGCACTGCATTGTGATTTTGGTTATCTGATGCAAGCATTTATTAGCAATTCACACAGAACTGAATGTTTGTGTTGTCTTGTATCTGGACATATCCTAGATTCTAGAACCTAGAAAAACCACCTAAGTTTGTTGTTAGACATACCAAAAGGTATGTAACCTTTTGAGTCCTATGTTTTCCTCCTGATCTTTTATAGTAGTATCCATCATTCTAGCTTTGGAAAAAAATTCATGAAAATTATGACTTTTGGCCTGTTTTTAAAATTTCCCTGTCTGCACTTATGTAAATGTGGATCCTTTCTTTGACCATTCAAGGCATATCCACTTATTCTTACTACCTTCTTTTGAGCTATACTGTCATCTAATTGAACCACACATTCTGTGCCTGGGATATTTGTCACTAACATACCCATAAAAAGCCTGCTTTATACACTCCATAGACCAAATAAAAACACAGAATGGTTCTTCATGAAGGCTCTTACTATTAAGTAGGACTTAAAAAAAAAGATTTTAAACTTCAATTTACAAGATATTTATAAAGTCTCTAGGGCTATTCGTCATAACATAAGAGCACAGAGTGAAAAAGATGTGTGAAGTATTTTTAGATTTCAAAACTTGTTTTTTACCATCATGCATCACAAAAAGCTTTCACTGTTTTAAAGTTTTCAGAGCACCCATAAAGCCTTTGGAAACTACTTGTAAAACAGTTATCTGCCTTGTTCAGTCATTTTGAGATTGAAAACGCTAAACTGAAACGAGCTAAAGGGGAACTGACTAAATACAGTATATCATTGAGAGATTAGATTATTTTCATTAATTTTGTAGAAAAATAAATAAATTAGAGCAGAGGGCATGTTCTGTGCCCATGGATCTTGAAAGTATTTCCTGAAGTCTGGGCAGCCAATTTTAATCAATGTAAATAATGGTGGCAGGGGGCAGAAAAGAGAAAAAGCTAAAGATATTCTAGATTAATTAATTCATAACAACAACAACAACAACAACAACAACAACAAATTGTCTTTTGCAAATTAATCCAGGTTTTGAGTGTACCTAGAATTGATCCATTAACTGCAATTTTCCTTGGGAATACTTACATGTTTTAAAGTTCCCCACCTTCATCATAACAATTCCCTACCTTCATCATAACAGGACTTATTTAATTCTCATGTTAAGTTGCTTTAGCATGGTGGGTAAACAACTGAGATGAGAATCAGGAAGCCCAAATGTCATCTTTGCCATGAACTGATAAGGTGGCAAATAGCTGACTGAGTCCATTTGCCAATAAACACTTCCTATAACCCATTTCTTGACTCTTCAAGATACCAGAACAAATGTGATATCTTCCTATGAAAATATGTACAGTAATTGGCATTACAAGTATCATACAAATAGAACAGGAACATCACTGACTACTGGTTTCTTTCCAGGCACAATTCAAAGTGCTAGTTACCACCTGTAAAGCCTGATGTGGTTTGGGTGCAGACTTTCTGAAATACCCCATCACCTCATATGAACCTGCCCCAAATTTTGAGATCTTTGGGGAAGGTCTTCACAGCCATGTTTGCTGAAGACACCACAGAGAGCCACACTCCTAGAGTTTGGAACTTCCTTCCAGAAGAGGTTAAGTTGTCTCTCCTCTGGTTAAGTGGTTAAGTAAACATGGTTCTTGCTCAGGGAGGAAACAGGGGGCGGAGGAGTGATATTGGTCTCATTGGGCAGATTATAGCCTAAATCCTGTTATTATCCTGACTAGAGTAGATCCAATGAATGAATGCAATTTACCTACATGTTGACTCACCATTGAGCAATTGATTGAATGGCTTTACTCTAGTTGGAATAACCAACAGGATGCCAGCTAATTTATCATAATCCTAAATATAATTACCAGGCAGTGAACTCCACTAAACACATTGGGTTGGATCCAGACATAGGTATATGTAACTAGGCTGGCAGAAGTGGCTTCTCCACCCCTTCCTTCCCACCACAGCTCCTCTGATCCCCTGAAAATGCTAAACAGAGGAACAAGGAATCCCATTGAAGTGGATGAGCTGTGGTATAGAGGGAGGTCAGGATCACCTGAAATTGGGCAGAGGGACTCTATGTGAGCCAAGTCCTTCTGCTAATGAAAGACATGTCTCAGATCAAGTCCAGCGGATTGGATCTACTCTCTCTCTCTGGCTTTTCTTCGCAAACAAAGATTCAGGCAGGACTCATCCCACGCTTTCTGCTAACGTGCTGATGACTGAAAAGGACAATCCGGGATAAACAAGTCCGGTTGCAGAAAGCCCAGCAGAAAATCTCCTTGGGTGATGTTTCTGGGTTATGATTCTTTCTGTGTTGTCATTTCTCTTCAAGACTTGTCTGACGTGAGTTCTCAAATAAGGCTGCAGCATTGTGGATAGAGTGTCTCCATGCCTCCCGATGTGAGGCCAGGGCGGACTATTGTTGGTGATCAATTTGGCCGAGCCTGAGATGTTGTTTCAGGGAGTTCTTGTATCACTTTTTTGGAGCGCCCCTCTTATGCTGATCTGTGACAAGTTCACCATAGAGTACTATTTTTGGGAGGCGATGGTCCTCCATCCTAGAAACATGCCCTGCCCAGCGCAGCTGTGTTCTCAATATCATGGCCTCAATGCTGGTGATCCCTGCTTGCTCAAGGATAGCAACATTCATCACATAGGAGATTTTCGGACGGCTAAAATCAGCCTCTTGTGGCACAAGCAGCCCCCGGAACAGTAACAAGGCTGCTGCGTGGCAAGGGTCCATTTTGGACGATGCCGTTTCTCTCTCGGCATCGTCTGTGACTGTTGCGGCCAGCATTGGAGGCGACCACGCTGTTTTTTACTCACGGAAGTTGTCACTGAGTAAAAAACAGCGCGACCACCTCCAATGCTGGCCGCAACAGTCACGGGCGATGCCGAGAGAGAAATGGCATCGTCCAAAATGGACCCTTGCCACGCAGCAGCCTTGTTACTGTTCCGGGGGCTGCTTGCGCGGCAAGAGGCTGATTTTAGCCATCCAAAAATTTCCATAGTCAGTCCAGTATATATTTAGGATTGCGCGTTTACAGCGCTGATGAAAGCGTTCGAGGAGTCATAAGTGTTGGCGATAGGTGACCCATGTTTCAGACCCATAAAGGAGAATAGACAGTACAATGGCTCTATACACACTGATTTTTGTGCTTTGCCTCAGGTGTTTGTTACTCCAGACTCTTTTGTAAAGTCTTCCAAATGCACTATATGCCTTCGCTAATCTGATTTTGCAAAGCAAAATCTGATTTTTCAAAGCAAAATCTGATTTTGCAAAGCAAAGATCTCTTTGTCAATCTTGGCATCTGAGGAGATGATGCTTCCCAGGTAGGTGAACTGCTGAATGGACTTAAGCACAGATTTACCTACGGCAATGTGGGGATGGTGGTGTTCATCCTGTGGTGCTGGCTGGTAGAGAACTTCCGTTTTCTTCAGGTTGACTTCCAGCCCAAACAGCTCTGCAGCTGTTGTGAAGCAGGATGTTAGGTGCTGCAGAGCTGCTTCTGTGCGGGCAACAAGGGCAGCATCATCAACTTCTTTATGTAGGGTTCTCGTTTTCAATTGATAGCAGTAATTTGTGAGTATATTTAGTATGTACTTTGAGTGTTCCCCAAGAACAAGACCAGAGATTATTGTTCTAGCTCCATAAAACAGAATGAAAGCATATTTTGGAATGTGCCATTGTATAATGTGTGCCTCATTTATAAAAGTTAAAACAAAGAACTGTTAATTCTTATGAGTGATGTGTCAGATTAAGTAAGAGGAATACACACTTTGAATTTTAGTGTCCATATTGAACAGAAATATAAGAAGAAATTTCAAAGCTGTGCATAAAAGAGAGAGAGAGAGAGAAGAAAAGAGAGATACTGGTGTAATGGTGGCTTTGGCAATGGTTATGACATTTCAAATTACGTTGATTTGAAATGATTGATTCCAAATGGCATATAGCACATTTGGAAGACTTTACGAAAGAAACATCATCCAAGGAGACCTTCTGCTGTGCTTTCTGCAACTGGACTTGTTTATCTCAGATTGGCCTTTTCAGTCATCAGTGTGATTACAGAAAGCGGAGGATGAGTCCTTCCTGAATATTTGTTTGCGAAGAAAAGCCAGAGAGAGATTCCACATATGCTAGAAAGAGTTCTGATGTTCAATGATTGTTTTTGAAACATTATATCGCTCTTCATCAGTGTTATAGCTGCTTTTTAAAAACATTTTTTTTAAAAAAAATCAGACTTCAGGGAAGATATGTTGTCCTTCTTATCTGATTTTTCAGAGTTCTGTTTTAAAATTTTAATATGGAAAAATAGTGGGATTTATTTAATTAAGCTGTACCTTTGGGTGCATTCTGTAATTTTAAACCTGCATAAACATAAGAATCCCATCAGCAAACCTGAGTACCATCACTGTGTGTGTGTGGGGGGGGGGGGGAAGCTAATTTTATATTCTTCTGGGACCTGGGATGATTTTCAAGTCCTGCCCTTAACTCTGCTGTATTATGTGCATTTTCTGCTTCGCTAGCTAGTCAGATAGGCAGCAAATGGTGTCGGCTCTAGGTCAAAGAACATGAAAAGGTGCCTCCTGCTGTCACCCAGTAAGGTAGGGCTATTGCATTGATCTTCATGTAATTGAAGAAATTAATAGGCTGGAAAATAATCCAGAAAAAAATTGTATTGGAAAATAAAAGAAAGGACTGATTTGGGAATCATCCAGACATCAAATGAAAATCACAGAAGATCAGAGAGCTCAGGAAACAAGACAATGAGGCTAAGGATATTTATTGGGACCAACGTGTTCCGAGAGGATACTTTTTCAGGGATATTGCAAAATGTGAAATCATTTACATTCAGGGCCGAATAAAAATGGATGTCATTTCAAAAGTATTTTTCAAAAAAAATCTTTAATGGAATTGAAATTAGTTTTCAAATACCAAGTTTTATCCATTATATATTATTAATGAAGTGCATTACTAAGGAAAATAGTATTATAAATGCCACAAACCTGACAAAAGAATGTAAAATAAACATTGAATCCATCACTCCAAAAAAGAATTCAGGGACATCATCTCATCAGACAGCTGGCACCCCATTTTAAGTCCAGATTGCTGTATGCCATTGATTAGCCAGGGCAGGCCTTAAGTACATCTTTAATAATGTGAGCTCAAAACCTGTGTATAGGGATAAATGCTGATTTTGATGTATCTATAATTAACAACATTGCTTCTGGATGGATTTTCTTGTACCATCCAGCTCGTGCATCTGATGTGACCATCATCAGATGTATTTCAGGCAAGGGTGTGTTGATTGGGCATAATAAAACTTCAGAGAAAGATGGAAGATTTCCTTCCATTATATCGAAGACTATCAGTGGCTACTAGTCATGATAGTTAAAATTTACCTCCAGTTTTGGAGGCAGTGTGCCTCTCTCTATGCCAAATATTTGAGAACAGGTGTGGGAGGATGCAAACAGGACTCATGTCCCTGTTTGTAGGCTTCTCATAGGCATATGGTTGGCTACAAGGATGCTGGACATGATCCAGCATGTCTATTCTTATAGTGACCTCAGTATTCTGAATGTGATGCTCTGATTTGTACAGCCATGCTAACTTTCAAATCATGTAGTTTAAAGTATAGTAGCCATTGCTGTGCAGAGCTGATGGGAAAAGCAGCTGCACAACAGAATTGAGTTGATGGTGTCTCTTATCTCATAAATGATGGTGACAGTATTGGCTCCTTCTGGGAGCTTCCAGAATATGATAAACAGAAATGATGCCTGTGCGGCAGAAAGCAAGGAGATACAGTAAAGACACAATTCCCTTGGCTCTAAGCCCCTCCTAACTTGTAATGTACATCATAACAGCCCCTTTGCTTCTGTATATGTGGCTGTTCATAACAATAAAAAGCACAGCTAATATCAGATTGAAATATGTCATTGAGAGTGCATTGGAAACATGTGCCAATCATTCCTGCTTCCAAATAAATAGGTTGGAGGTAGTGTTGCTGCAAATCTCTTTTTCTTGGACTCTTTTCTATTTCACTCAATAAAGTGTGTGTGTATATATATACACACACACATATATAGACATGCATGTATAATAGCTTTTATTTATGAGGTCCCAAAATGACAGAAAGCAGGTGACAAAAAAATGCAAGCATTAGAGAATCACAGAGGATTACCATAATATTAAGGTAAGGGGGGAGGGGCTGAATAAAAATGAATGTTAGTTAATAGGAACAATTATTTATTCATTGATTAATCAAAATAAATATTGTTGTATTCTCTTCAAATCTCCTTTAAAGTCATTTATGATTTATGGTGACCCTAAAGCAAAACTATCATGGTTTTCTCTTGGCAAGATTTGTTCAAAGGGGGGTTGCTTTTACCTTCCTCTGAGGCTGAGAGAATGCAACTTGCCTAAGGTCACCCAGTGGGATTCCATGGTTGAGTGGGGATTTGAACCCTGATCTCCAGAGTCTCAAGCTTTGTAAATCTAATCACTAGTACATTTAGGACAGCTGCAACACATTAGCATCTTCAGACATCTATTGTCAAATCCAGGAGTTTTTCCTGAAACTCATTGTTCAGTCTTTAGAGACACCTGGAATCCATTGTTTCAACACATGAAACTTCTTCACCTAAGGGCACATTTCTGGTATAAATACTAGCCCAAAATCATGCCTCACTGCACACAGAGTCCATTCCTGAGGACACCACATCCCTCTGTGTCAGCCAGGGTGCACAAAATCTCTTCCTGGGGACACTACATCTCTCTGTGTTAGCCACTCCAGTTTCATCGATCCGTGCTGCTGGTCTGCCCAAAGACTTCAGACTATGAGACAGGTGTCGTATAATCACCAGAAAACTCCCTATCTATCCCTCTGTCAACCTCTCTTCTTCCATTCCTAGTGGTCTTGTGTGAATGCTTTATTGTATGAATGTGTGCGTGATTGGTGTTAGTACTTTTACGTCTTTAATAAATACCATTGTTAACTCCTATCCTGTGTTGTGTGTATGTCAGTTCAGAGCTAGTAGGGGTATACAATTGGTGCCCCTTGTTGCCCCTTTTTCACATTGCTAAAGTTGAGTTGCTGCTAATTTCCCCAATATATTAGAAACTCAATATCTTTGTAGAATTTCGAAGAACACCTTGGGTAACACCATAACATGCATACAAATTGGATAAATCAGTTAGGCCCCAAAGGCTTTAATAAAAAGCCATGTGTTGACTTGAGGCCAAATGACATCAGTGTTGGTGCCAACTGGGCCTTTAAAGGGGAGGGGTGGCATTCCATAATCAGAATGCCACATCAGAGAAGGGTCATGTCACCCCACAGTGTACAGTCAACCCTCTGTATCTACAGGCTCTGCATCCATGGAATCAACTATGACTCAAAAATATTCAGAAAAAAAAATCCAAAAAGCAAACCTTGCTCTTCACCATTTTATTTAAGGGATGCCGTTTTACTATGCCATTGTATATAATGGGACTTGAGCATCCATGGATTTTGGTATCCACGGAGGGTCCTGGAACCAAACTCCAGTGGATACTGAAGTCCCACTATATTGCCCCCACCAATGAGACACAACGGGTGGCCCCTCAAGATATCAATTCTTGGGCAAGTGTCTGTAGAGAGAAGTGATCCTTCAAATGTCTGACTACACACTTTTGCTGGTTTATTTAATGAACTAATCAACTAAAGCTTAAGCTGATAACTCGTGAGAGACAGAAAAAAAGTGAGGGTAACATTTAATTGCTAATGTCAGTGAACTTTTCTGAATCTATTATGTCAATATAAAAGGGAATGCAAAAGGAAAAAAATCCCTTTCCTTCTGACAATTCCTTCTGGTATTCTGTTAATGACTTCCATAAGCTTAATTCCATTTTATGTTTGCACATGCATTATTTTGGTCATTACAGAAGTTGGTATTCCCTTCTTCCCTCTGTAACATCCAAAGCTCCCCTCCAGGACTTACCATTTTGTTACAATAGCCCCCAGTGGCCATTTTTTGGCTGGTGGAGAGTGGCTGGAGGATTTGAGAAGTAACTGGCTGCGCCCTCATCACCAAACGCAAAACAGTGACATCATTCACTGAGACCTCTCATGGATCTTTGTGGAAGATGTTCTCCATCTATGCCTGGTGATAGGAATATAGTCAGACACTTCTCCAATCCTCCCTGCTCTCCACCAGCTACAAATGGCTGTGGAGGAAGGGCCATCACAGTGAAACCATGAGTCCTGGGGGTAGTGACAGGGAGCCACAGTGAAGTTCTGTATGTGGACCTCTTACACTATGCTCAACAATGTAGGAAGATCTCAGAAAGTGAGTAATAGTGCTTGTTTATTAAACTGTAAATTATATAGCTTCTCCTTTAATCTCTCAAAAAGGTTTGAGATTTGAATAACATGTTAATGTACCTAAATTCAATTGATGGGGGAAAAAGTCAATCAATTAACAAATTTAATTGATCCATTAAGAAAGTATACAGACAAATGACTGATCAACTAAAATGTGTTCATAACAAACAGCAAAGAGCTACGTGGTAAAGAAACTGTGAAGGTAAGTTTGCCAAATGTTAATTAGTGGGTTGAATAGCCATTCCACAATAACTGCATTCTAAAATAAATTCCTTATAATGTAGAGTGCTGAGATGGGGAAGAGGAGCAGATCTAATTTTTGTAGAAGGCAAGCTTTGCAACCTTTTCCAGCAGAACACATCTACCCAGGAACTTATGGGAAACCCTCCAGAACTGGTGTTGAAGGCCCATAAAGGGGGCAGTGGATGACTAAGACAAGGGTATAGGAGTAATTAGGGGACCGCCTCCTAAATAAGGATTCTTCCCGCTCAATGAAATTTTACTTTGGTCTCCAAATTTCTATCATTGCAGACAGTGAGGTACTAAAAGTTGTTCATGCCTAGAATTCTTACATTTGCTGCATTCTCATTCCCCTGGTATATTTGCTTGCCCCTTTTCTTTAGATGCCTAAACTCTATTTCTAAATGTTCAACTGAAGTTTTAAGTTACTACAATATTGGACATGTGGAGACTGAAGGAAAATGTCATTTAAGGGGACAGAATTCTTATTGGGGAGAGGCAATACCTTCATTTTACTTAACCTTGTTGCTCCCCCCTGTACAACCTCAAAGGTCTGGTCCTGTTGGTGTAATTAGTTCTATCTCTCAAACAACTCCATTAGAACTTTGGGCTTATCTATACTGGAAATAAAAAATCTGGATGAAATTCAGACTACTTTGGCCCAAATTTAAGCCTCACACCTTCCCTGGCCAAAGCCTGAATCTGCATTGCTTGTCAGCAGGGTGCCGTTTACACAATGAAAATGTTCCGGGATGAATTCGTGTCGAACCCCGGCAGTTTACACGTACATGGATTCAGACACGTGTTTTTCGGAAGGGGGCCACAATTTGTCTCTCAATCCGTGGGACATTCAATCCCACGGGTTGTGCTGGTTTTTTAAAAAGTCACTGGAGGATTCAGAAAATTGGAAATGTAAACAGCCCGTGACAAGATATCACAGACACAGGAGATGACTGGAAATTGTCTTGACCATGGGCGGGCTCTGGACAGTAAGTGGGAGGACTACCTGCCCCTTTTTTGACCAACCCAAAATGTGAAGATACATCTCCATTGTTCTCCTGGCCGTTTACCTGTGCAGTTTCAGTGATGTATGCCGAAACTGCACCTCGCCCCAGGAAAGGCGGCCATGGGATCTCCTGGTCCTACAATGAGACCATATACCTTTTGGCGATATGGGGCAAGGAAAAGGTGCAGGAGCAGCTGAGGGGGTCCCATAGAAATATTGACCTTTTTGAAAAAAATGCTGCCGAAATGAAACCAAAAGGGCATGAACGCACTGCTGAGGAGTGCAGGATGAAGACGAAACTGATGCGTAAAAATTACCACCAGGCAAACAACCACAACTCTAAAAGTGGCAACAATGCAGCCACAATGCCCTTTTATAAAGAACTCCATGCAATTCTGGGCGGCGATGCCAACTACCACCCGAAGCGGCTGGGGAGCACAACCAATATTGTGTGTGTTCCGTGTGGGTCAGTGACTCCCCATCACGCTCCCCTCCCCGAAGAAGACATGGAATTCCCTCCCTCACCCCAGGAGATGCTGCAGGGATACTCTGAGGAATTGTTTTCACATCCCCTAGGTAAGGTAGTTTTTTTTATTTTTTTAAATGCATCAGTATTATGTGAAAACTCGATTAAGTACGTACTTGGATTTCAAAATCTGACCAATTGAGATCTGTGCTTGGTATTTTAATTTGCTCATGGCAATTCAATGCATGATATGTATTTTACTTGTGCCAGCTATTACATTTATAATTTATTAGGTTTAATTTCATTCTCCAAAATAAAAGGCATTAATGTGAAAACTCAAATGTGTAAAAATCTGTTTTCCCAACTTCACAACCGCATCTGTAACCTGGTATTATGAAGTGTTGCATCTTAGTTATATGTTCTTTGTGCCTCTGTTGCTTGTTAGAAATGATCATTTCACCATATTTGCCTACATGACCACCGAATGTGCTGCTGTGGTCCATGAGTTCTCCTTTCTTTTGCAAATTAAGGCAGTTAAAGCCAAATGGGGTGAATCTCTGTGTATGCCCTTGGGATGTAACATTGTGCGTGCATCTGGGTACGTTTACTATGGCGTCTCCTGCCAGAGCCATAAACAAAGAAGACTCTTCTTTGTTTACCTCTGCCACCAGGTACGGAATATTTTAAAAGAAATAATCACTGTGATTCTCTGTCTTTTGTTACCCAATACTCCTCGTTTTCTTCCTTTTCTTTTTTTCCATCAGATGCTTCAGGTACCCAAGGTTCTGATGAATCTGCAGTTACTGTTACCTTAACAGGGGAGCCCACGGAAAGCTTGGGAATTAATGAAACTGAGGAAAATTCCACGGTTGTGGTTACTGAGATTGTTACTGTGTGGGTAACTACCCCAGCACATAATGGTATGTATCACTTCATTTTAAAAGTAGATATGTTGTGTAACAGAGAAAATATTGTAGTGCACATGGAATATCACTAAATTATCCTCTTTTCACAGTTGCAAATTTGAGTAATCCTACTGCCACTTTATCCCCCGCTGAAAGATTGGCATTGTTTCACAGGAAGAAATGGTCTTCTGATGTAAATGAACTGATGCAAAACTCTAGATCAATAGCTGAATTGTTTGTATCTAACATGAAAACAATATCTGAGAAGCAGACCTTGTCTTTGCAAGGGTTTCTAGAGAAATTCTATGAGCATTCAGTTGAGGAATCTCAGCAAATGCTCAAAGAAATACAATGTCAAAATGATCTATTTGGGGATCTCGTAACTCACATTAAGTCTTTGGATAATTCTAAGAAACGTGTTGTGGTCAAGAGAGTGTGTAATGCCAAAAATTTAGGGGAAGAAAATAAAGAGAACTCACAAGAAAATCAACAATGTACACTAATCACAAGTTTAGGGGGAGGTACTTCTCCAGCCCGTAGGCCAATGAGGTCAATTAAAAAAAGAGTACCCCTATCATTATAGTTTGTTTTAATCAGTATAAGCAGTTATTTCTTTAATAGGGGAAATACTGCACTATACAGTGTTATCATTCTTCTGTTGGTACTAAGATACTGGTCTATTTAAAATATTAAACATATAAGTACACCAGTGATGAATGTATAACAGTTTTCACTGATGAAAAGGAAATAATGATATTATGGAAAATAAACAGACATTTGAATTCAAAAAATAATGGTTTTATTTTAACAAAGTTTTCAAGTATATACATATATACAGGTAATATAAATTAAAAAAAGAGATATATGTACATGAAAGTTTTGATATGACAAATATGGATAACATACAATAACAAATATGGATAACATACAAAACCACAATATTTAAATCGATGCATAAGGTTTAGAAATCATAACAATGAGAGTTTAAACAAACACATACAAGTTGGGAATCATATATAGGAAATACATACAAACAAACCATACATATATAAAAGTAACAATAGAAAAAATGTGTATTTACAGAAATATTTACAGAAAATTTACAGATTAAATATTTACATAAGAAAAATATTTACAGTGTTTTTTACAGTGGAAAACTATATACAATATTTACATAGCAAGCATTTCTTCTATGGCTTGCACCCTCCTCGCCAGGTCCCTTATTTCTTGTTGGAGTGTCCTTCCTGTAGTGGGCAATAAAAATAATTATTTCTCAACATATTATGGTATGTGCAAACTAATTGCCCTTTTTAAAAGTAATACTTAAATATATTTACCAAGCTCCTCAATCCTTGCTATTATATTGAGGCCAGCCAATTGGGCTGCAGCCTCATGTGCAGCTTGGGGACCTTTAAGAAAGTAATGCATAGATATTACTTTACTTATAATTCTATCACTAATATTTCTTTACTTACTTATGGATCAGGTCAATAAAAACATAAATGACAGGTATACCTGGGGGGGTGCAGCCAGTGCCAGGCCTGCCTCCTCTACTTCCTCCTCTGATGAATCAGAGACAGGCTCACCGGAAGCCTGCCTCTGAATTTGAACAGCTGTAACACATAAATCACAAAAGAAATTATGTTCACCCCATGCGCAGGCAGGCAGACACACCCACCCACCCCACACATCAAGCTACACAGTACCGAGGACCAGGGAGATTTCTTGGCAAAACTTACCTCGTGGGAGCCGGTTGCGCCAGCTTTGCTGCCCTGCATGGACCCACAAGTCGTGCAGGACAGCATAAAAAGGCGGCCACCTTCGGGGGGGGGGGTGCTGCCATTACTGGCCTCCAATGCCATGAAGAATTTACCCTTGAGGGTTTTAAATTTGGAGCAGCATTGGAGGCCAGTTCGAATGTAGCCCCTCGACTGGAGGAACCGCGCTGCCTCAACAAAGTAGTTTCGGTTCCTCCGGTTAGAGGACTGCATCAGCCAGTCCAGCGCACCAGCCTGCTGGGCCAGGGATTCCAACAGGAGGTTGGTCTCCCTGGTGCCCCAGTAGGCGATGTCCCAAGCCAGCCTGATACAACCTCTCTCCCCTTCGGCCGTCGTAATGCCATGTGGTGGGATGCGGAAACTCGAGTTTATAAGTTTTCGAGTTGACCGTTTCATTTTTTAAAATAAGCCTATGGTGGTAGGAATAACCTTACGTTTTAAATGTTTAAATTGTGTATCATAATCTATTGGTGTATTAGTGGAGGAAACTATGTTAAGGAATCCAGCAGTGTCTGGATCCTTTACCAGAAAGCATAATCCCTTGCAAAAGCCTGCCAATTGCTTTAACTGCCCAAACTGCAACAATGTTTCTGATCTGGCTGATTGTTTTAAAATAAACTTGTAGCCAGTTTGACCTACTTTTCAAGGTATACTTCTACTGCCCATAAAGTGTGATGGAGATATTCATAATTGTACAGGAAAGAACAGTGCTAATATACTTGAGGGTAAATTAGGGAGAGTTTTAAAAAGGGCAAAGCAAATGCAGTTCACTTTAAGAAAACCAGATGATTTTATTAAGCAGAAATAAATCTATCTTAGGTATTGATACACAAGAAAAAGTTTAGATACTTATTTCCCCCCTGAATATGTTCAAGCCAAAATATTCTTTTTTAAAGCGTTGTGAATGGCCTCCCCCCGCACTTTCTCTGCAGCATTAATATTAAGCATCAGTGCTCCAAGCATGTCAAGTACAAACCTTTGCACACACTGATGTGGATCATCAAGGATATTGTGTTTGTTTTCACAGATATTGTGTAGAATAACACATGCACATATCACTGAACATACATTTTCCTCAGCAACCTCAATACAGTATCTTAATGCCCTCCATCTAGATTTCAAACGCCTGAAGCATCTCTCCACCATCAATCGAATTTTGTTATGGTACCTATTGTACAGTCTTTGTTTGGGATTTGTTGTCCCTCTATAAGGTGTCAGCAGCCAATCCTAACGGGATATGCACCATCAACAAGAGTTAATGGCACTACCTGTTTCCCCATAATAGTTATTGTTGGATTATCAGGCACAAATATGCCAGCCTCCATAGTCTCAAAAAAACCCAGAGTTTCTTAACATCCGAGTGTCGTGATTCTTCCCACTCCAACCGATCTCTGCGTCAATAAAAACTCCTCTGTGATCACAAGTTCCTTGCAGAAGAATGCTGTACCTATTCTTCCTGTTGATAAATTCGTCTCCTTGCTGGATGGGGGGGGGATTATATTAACATGGCATCCATCTAAACAAGCAACCACTAGTGGGTATCCCATTTTAGCGAAGGCATTCATCACCTAAATATTGCAAAGCACAAGAAAAGGAATATATGAGACCTTGAAAACACGAGTTTTTGATTAAACACGTATGTACATATGGAAAAATTTTGGGCGCCTTTTGCATGATATCCAGTTGTCACATCTTAACATTAGGGAAAGTATATATTTTATCACTTTGGTTTCACATTAAGGCATACAGATTTAATTTTTTTAAGCTCTTAGGAATAGATGCAATTAGCTGAATTTTCACAAGGTAATATAAAGAAAAAAATTACCTTTCTATGACCTCCCAGGAATACTGTCCACTTAAAAAGTAACTTCTCCATAGCGAGGACGACCTCCACAAAAATCTTACACACCATTGCTCTTCCAACACCAAATAACTGAGAAACAGCCCCATATGAGCAGTGGTGGGTGAGAAGGAAAACAGCTATAGCAAATCTCTTCTCCACAGGTATGGCTTTCCTCAAGTTTGTATCTGACTTTGCAATCTCTGGATGGAGTATCTCAGCAAGATGCATGAAGAGGAACCGAAGCATCCTGAAGTACATTATCCATTGTTCATCCGACCAGATGTTCATCACAAATTTCTCCCACCACTCCTCCATTGTCGGGTACACCCACCACCGTCGCTGCTGGCGGTTTGGGCAAACATGCATCAGAACCTCCGGTGGGTCCACGGCTGCAAAGTGCATACAGTGTGGACGAAACATAGCTGATGCCATCGTTTGTGAATGGAGAAGGATCAGGAAAATAAGAAGCATCCTTCTTCTATGTCTGATGATAGCCCGTCTCTTCAGAGCTAAAAGAGATACCCGCAAACAGGCAGTGGTAGCCAGAGCAGCCAATGAGTTTGCCTCCATTTTGCCATAAAGTGCTGTATAGGACAAAAAGAACATCAAAAGGACACGTGATGTCCTTCTTTGTTCAGAATGTAGCCAATTGCTGCATCTGTGGTGGGAAAATTAACCAGAAACACGTAGCTCAAACTGTGAAAAAACCGAGTAATCACATCCTTGATTGACAGCCAAAAAAAATATAAAATCCCGCTACGCTAAATGTGTGTAAACAAGAAAAGCACGGGATATAACAGTGCAAGACCAAGGGAAAAAAATGAACTTTTGTCGTGTAAATATCAGTCACAGGATCTTCCGGAATTTCCATAAGAGTGATAAAAATTGTCTAAACAGCAAAGGACGAATACAGGATCAGGAAGTTGCGGTACGCCCCGCGACAAAAATTGCTGTGTAACTGGCACCCAGGCTTCTCTACACAATAATACATTCAGAATTTTATGCCCAGTGAAGCTGTGAGTGTGCCATCTCTGCCTAGCCAGGCACCTCCATGGTGCTGCTGATGCAGTTGTGTGCTGAAGAGCGACAGGGCTTGCCTTCCTGGCACACAGTTGGTAGTGTGGCTGGCCACTCTCCAGGGCTCTGCTTTCTTAGCACACAATCTTTCTCTTTGAGCTCAAAACAAGTGGCAAGCCCTGCCATTGTGAGACATGCTGCCCATCCTGACCTCATAAAGAGCAACTATGTGCCAAGGCTATGCTTTCCTGGTGCACAATTGCTCTCACTGAGGTCAAAATGAGTGGCAAGCCCTGCCATTGTGAGACATGCTGCCCATCCTGACCTCATAAAGAGCAACTATGTGCCAAGGCTATGCTTTCCTGGTGCACAATTGCTCTCACTGAGGTCAAAACGAGTGGCCAGCCCCATCATTGTGAGGTTGGCTGCCCTTCTGACCTCATAGAGGGTGACTATGCACCAGGACTCTGATTTCCCAGTGCACTATCACTTTCCCTGAGGTCAGAAGGAGAGGCCAGCCTTGCAATGGCAGGGCTGGTCACTCTTTCTGCTCTCAGAGCAGGTGACTGTGCACTAAGAAAGCAGAGCCCTGGCACTAGTTACACTCTCTGAGGTTGGAATGAGTGGCCACCCTAGCAATGGTAGGGCTAGCCACTCCTTCTGACTCCAGAAAGAGCAACTAGCACCAGGGCTCTGCCTTCAGAATGAGGAGGTGGCACTGAGGAGGGGGGAAATGGTTGCACCTCAGCAGAACTTGTCCTTCCTCCCCACGCCAAATCCAAGGTGGATGCATTGTTCACACTAACAGTTTTCTCTGGAGTTTCAAACAAATTCCAGAGATAACTGCAAGTTTCTAAAACCCAGGTTAATGTGGTATTTCCCGAGTTTGGTGCAGATAGGACTGTACGGTGTTTAGACTAATTGCATCAGATTCAGGGAAATGGCCGCATGGAGTGAGGCCTATATCGAGGTCTCATATATTCCTTTTCTTGTGCTTTGCAAAATTTTAGGTGATGGACGCCTTCGCTGAAATGGGATACCCACTAGTGGTTGCTTGTTTAGATGGATGCCATGTTAATATAATCCCCCCCATCCAGCAGAACAGACTTCATGATTTTCATAAAAATAGCAGGTAAGTGAGACCGGGGATTCTGAAGACCATGTGCCATTGCTGCAAAGATGAGGAGGACAAGCATAGGTGAAGAACTTCCTTCTTCAGCTAAGACCCAGGTCATTGCCTTCCTCCATCTTTTTAGCAAGGGAATGTGCACTGTAACAGAGATTGATTGGCTGATCTTATTCCTCTGCATTTTAAATAGGAGTCCTCTCTGCACTTAATTTTTTA
Source organism: Gambelia wislizenii (assembly GCA_030847615.1). NCBI lineage: Eukaryota > Metazoa > Chordata > Lepidosauria > Squamata > Crotaphytidae > Gambelia > Gambelia wislizenii. Next base: position 43,016,231 of record JAUMIR010000004.1, read on the forward strand.
GGAAGTGATTTTAAAAATCCAAACATTGATTCCTTCTGGCCAGCCTTTGCAAGAGCAAAGTGTTCCACATCAATGATAGTAATGAGTGATGAACTTTGGTTAATGCTTTCGGGTGTCAGCCAACATTCAAGCAAGTTATCACACTTATATGCAGATCCCTGTATAAATAGCAAAGCTCTGATGCTGACGTGCAATTAGATAAAGTGGGAAATTATCCAACAATAACAAGACTATCCTCTCCTCCCCCCACCCCCACCTTCACTGCTGCTCTCTTGTGGTATTGATAGATTTAGACTGTGAAATAAAACTTTAATTCTTATAAAGCCCTGAAACAGACACAGGAGGGGCAAATATTTATTCTGCTACTGACCTTCTCCAGCAAATAGTGCATTACGTTATGGAGCTTGCAGCTTTGCACTTCAGAGAAGTGAGAAATCATTAAAAAGAAAGGTGAGAAAGCATTGAAGGGAAACAACAGATTGCTCCAAGGGGCTATAATGAATTCTGCAAATGGCTACAATCTGAAAAGCCATTATCACAGTGAATACAGCTAAATAAAATCCTTGGATTTTTAGAATAACATCTGTCCAAACAAAGGCAACCTTTCCGTTACTATGATGGCAATTTTCTTTTCAAATCTACTGACTGGGAGACATGACAAACACTATAAGCTTCCACGCATATGTGCCTAGCATTTGGGACCACATGTGTAATTCTTGTCACTAGGTCAGGACTTGTGCATATAGCATCAAACACCAGGGAACCTTTCGTACTACATGATTATTACTCTCTGATCCCACTTTAACTGTTATGGCTGGATCCTATGGAACACTGGGATTTGTAGTTTGGTGAGTCACCAGGCTGGGAAGTCTAAGTACTTCACCCTGAACTGCAAATTCCAGAATTCCATAAGATGGAACCATGACAGTTAAAGTGGACTTACAGAACTGCATAGTGTGAAAGGGCCTCTGGTCAGATTTGACAGTAAAGGTCAAGTTTTGGGTACAGGATAGAGCAAAGGCTGAAATCAAGGAGAGGCATGGTTGGGTTCCTGCTGAGGGCCCACACCCTAGTAGGGGACCCACATTCAAGATCATTCTGATTTGCCCCCTCCTCACCACTGCAACCTACTTTTTTTTCTCATTTCTCATTCTGGCCTAGACAGCCATGATCAGTGAGAAAGAGAAGAAACAGATGCCACCATCTTACCAACTGGCTTCCTGCCTGTTGAGAGAGCTCATGGTAACAATACAGCTAGTATTGGGAGGACCCTGAATTCATAACCTCTTCTTCAAATATACATGCAAGAAGACATACACATATGTGTATCTGGACCTTTAAAGCTGTCCCTCTATTAAGAAGATTAATGAATACAGATTAATGGATGCAGATATTTATTTTGTATTCAGAAAGTCCCAGGTTCAACCACTGGGATCATCACTTCAAGGATCAGTTCTCTGTTTAAGGATTTGGACAGATCATTCCAGACAGAACAGTCATTGTACTGCATTGTTATTACAGGTGTGGCCCACAGGCTATATGCACCCCTGAGGAATTTTTGTAGCCCTCCCATGATTCCTCAGTGTAGGGAATGTGGGAGACCACTCTTGCCATAATTCAGTGCTGTTGTGCAGGGGTAGTGGTGATGGCAAAAGCCCTCTATTTGCCTTTAAGTAGGCATTTCCACCCATCCACCCATCCACACAAAGGCACACAAGGGCTGGCTGCCTTGATAAGGAGTCAATCAGTATTCCTGGAAACACTAACTGGCTCTCAAACAAAGCACACACTCCCTCTTCAACTTGTTTTTAAAAGGAAGTGCCTAGTTAAAGGTAAATATGGACCCCCCTCCTTATTTTGCTACTGTACTGCTGAATTTGGTTTGCATGGTAATGATACAGGGCATGCTGCCTTGGTTAGTTGGGCTGGGTGACAATTCAGCTCTCTCAACCCTTGGCAGTTGTCTACTACCTGCTTTAATACATTGATGTGCCTCCTTTCCTCCATGGAGTTTAATGCAGCATTCATTGTTTCCCTTTTTAACCCTTACAACAACCTTGTGAAGTAGGTTAGGCTCAGAGGTTGAGATTGTTCCTGTAAGCTTCATGGCTGAATTTGGATTTGAATCCAGATTTTCCCTCTCCTAGTCAGATGATCTAAACCACTCCACCACACTGGCCCTCAGGGCTGGCTTAGTATCAGTTTCATACATTGACTATTCTGTAGCTCTGTCATCACATGTATGTGCTCTACCATCCTCAATAATATCATAAAGTCTGTCCACAGGAAATGTGGTTTCTGTGTGCAGTGTTGAAGTCACTTGACAGTCTTTCAGGTTTAAATTCTTAATTCTTCACCCAAGCAATCCTTTGACCCCTTTATCCTCACTCAATTAGCAGCTGCTGGTGCAATGGAATCTCAAAGAATGAGTGGAAAAGAGAGAATTGCAGTGTGAAAGAAGGTGGTGAGAAAGGTGTGTGGAAGGGAAACACCAGTCTTCAGTCCTGAAATGCCTCCCTTGGGCTTGTGCTCATGGTAGCTGTAGGAGTTGGGGTACAAAGGAAAAGTTATGTTCTGGCTACTGGGGTTCAAGGATCCTCTTTGCCCCTTGGTTAATGATACATCCTGTTAACTATTCAAAGCAGAATCATACAATATTCAAGATCAAATCAATGGTACTGGATTAATTGGGCTAATGTTCAGCTTTCCTGATTTGCCTGTAAAAAGGAGACAGCTTAGAACTGGACCATTTTTTCCCTGCCAAGGTGTTTAATTCACCAATTCAAAGGTATCTTAAAGTGTTAGCTGGCTGGGTGGTGAGATGCCAATCAGGCAGCATTTTCCACATTTTCTTGAGTTGCAGGGAAGAAGTGCCTTTATGTAAGGCAGAGGCCTATACTCTATGGCTCCCACTCTGTTTTGGCATTCCAGAGCCTTAAACTTTTTTCTGGCAGCATCTCAGACTGTGCCTTCTGGAACAGATTAATGAATTCTTGATCTAACATGTCAGAATAATGGAATAAAATACATAGCACCATATACACATGATCCAAGAGCTACTGAATCTGAATCTTCATAGAATTGCAGAGCTGGAAGGGGCTCCATGGGCCATCAAGTCCATGCCCGCACTCAGTGTAGGAAATCCAGTTAGAACGTTCCCAGCAGGGAGCTGTTGAGCCTAGTTTTTGACAACATCAAAATTAGCTAACACACATTGGAAACTGTTTAATGCAGTGTAGATGTGTAAATAGCTATTGCTTAAAAAAATTTGTGAGCCGCTCTGATAGCCTTGTGGCTGAAGAGTGGGGTATAAATAACTAACTAACTAAATAAAGAGACCCCACCACCTCTCTAGGTAATTGGTTTCATTGTCAAACAGCTCTCACTGCCAAGAAGTTCCTTCTAATGTTCAATCAAAATCTCCTTCCTGTAATTTCAATCCATTTGACCTGGTCCTACCCTCTGGGGCAGCAGAGACCAGGCCTGCACTCTCTTCTCTGTGACAGCCCTTAGAACCACAATCATGTAATAATAATAATAATAATAATAATAATAATAATAATATATTTATACCCCATCCTTCTGCTAAAAACAATCAGGGCATCATCCAACAATTAAAACACTACAATACTGACTAAAAGCACCACCCACCCCCACCCACCCCCATAAAAAGACATTAAACAATATAAAATTAAAAGCATCATTAAAATCACATTAAAAAACAAATATAAACAAGACTAAAAAAAGGCCAGGAGATGCAGCTCCTGAGGCCGGGATCTAATTAGGAAAGGCCTACTGAAAGAGATCCCGTCTTTAGTGCTTTTTTAAAGCTACTTAAGCTCGTCATCTGACGGATCTCGTTCGGCAGGCCATTCCATAAATTGGGGGCGATTACCGAAAAAATGGCCCTCTGGGAGGTTGCAGACAGCCTAGATTTTTGTGGCTGAAGCAAATTCCCCCCGGAGTGAGTGGGGAGGATTGTACATTCCTGTGCATTGTTTTAGCAACTAAAATGGTGATCTTCCACAGAGGTCATGAAGCTAGCACGTTCATTACTTGCAGTGAACCACAGCAACACTACCTAAGTGATGTTAAGAACAGCACACTGGGTTTACTGGTTTGAGGGGACATGCTCTCCCAAGCACTAACTCTGCAGGACATTACAGGCCAAGTTTTTAAAAATTGAGAATTGACCAGAGTAGCTCCAGAAAAGGGAAAAAATACAATTTGGGTCAAGGACAAGCCTATTTCAAAGAACAAACAATGAGTTCTTTATTAAATGACAAGAAAATATAGTAGCAGAAACCCAATAGAGCAGTCTGCATTCAGTGCAAGCTGTTTCTCAAAGTAAAGGAGGGGAAACAGCACAGGTGTTATAACCTACTCCTGACCAAGGGGGATAGAGGGGTGCAACTAAGCTTAAGGCACTACAGAGTAAGACACACATGGATTTTCTCATCCTCTGATGCGAAGGAGATTCCAAGTAATCTGTGTGGCTGAAGATCAGAGCAGCAGCAGCACTCTCAACTGAGAAGGCAAGGAAGCAGGTTCTAGAAGTCAGGAACTATGTGAAGGGTTCAAAATGAAGGAGATCCTCTGGACTGAGACTCTCTCTCTCTCTGGCCTATATATACTCTTTCTCTCTCTGGCCTTTTCTAACTTGGGAGCTGTCACCTGGAGTGAAGGGTACACCTCTGGGCAAGGCAAAACATGGCCTTAATGTTATTCTATTATTGTTTTAGCAACTAAAATGGGTTTAAAGGGCCTTTTTGTGCTTAAAGTGATGAATGCAAAACTTATTGCTCCTGTGCAAAGGTTTTTTGTCTGAGGGCAGATGTGAACTTGACCTCTGGCTTTCATCCTCTGGTCACTGGTAAGGATTCTTACGTGGTCTGGGGACACAAAAACAATGGAATTGCACACACAGGACAAAGCCAATTAAATATAGACATTTGTCCTCTTTCAAATCCAGATTGCCCAACATCTCTGGAAATTATATAATACCTTATGATAGGTGTGTGTGTGTATTAGTCTGAGCCAGTTTGGCAGGGTCTCCATTCAGTAGAGGGAAACAAGACAGTGAAGCTATTCCTCTCCTTAATACATCAATGACACCATTTCCTTGTCAGCAGGAGGGAGGGAAATTCCAGTTTGTACTTTAAAATGAGGCCCAACTTCTCCAAGACAGACAGGGATCCAGGCTTTTCACTGCCCTACCTTCCATCCAGCATGCCTCTTACAATGAGGCTTTTCACTGCCCTACCTTCCATCCAGCATGCCTCTTACAATGAGTGCAGACTCTGACAAGAGGCAGCTCCCTGCCTTAAGCATTGAAGTCTATTTGCAATTCATATTTCTCAAATATAACTCATACCAGTGACACTATAGGACTGTTGTTTGCATCTCTTCTGGACCAAAGATGACTGCCATAGTGCAAAAATACCATGTGAATGTTCCCAGGAAGCAAGAAAGCCAGTGTGTATAATGATCAGAGTGTGAGAGGAAGTCTTGGGAGATCCAGATTTCAGTCTCCACCAGAGCCATGAAACTCACTGGGTGACCCAAAGATTAGGAGAGCCATTAGAACAAAGGCAGGTGATAAACATAACTAATAATAAAGGGATGTATATCTGATGATGTTAGAGTTAGCTATTGATTCATTCTAGATAGAAATTGTCAGGAAAGGTTGGGTTTTAGTTTTCTTTTAGGATGAAGAAATACAGATAGTGAAAACTTGACTTGATGGGAATGCATGTACATGAGCATAGACAGGCATTAGTGGCAGCTTGAAGATACTATGCCAATGAAGTGGTGAATCTACTCTGGGTTTTAGCCTAAACTTTAAAGGAGTTATCCAAGGTGTTTATCTCTATCATTTGAATAGGTTTGGCACCTTGGATAGCTCCTTTAAGGTTCAGATTAAAACCCACAACAGATGCACTACTCCACTGAAATGAAAGCTGCCACTGGCAAGCATGGTAGTATCCAACCAGCTAGTAATTTTAACAAGAATCAAATGGAGAAAATGAAAGTGTGAAGTAAAAGGATGGCTAGAATTCATAGTACCTGCTTGACAGTTCAAAGGCATGCATGTGAGTGGATTATAAAGCTCCTTTCTTGTGGCCGCTGTGAGACCACCTAATGTCAACATCACAGTTGTTATACCAGGCAGATGATCATCTCTGTAATGATGCCATTCATGGCTAATTTTCCAGGATTGAAAATGAACTGTAGCCGATGCAGCTTCAACCTTTGCCGCATAGCAACGAGAGGAGAAAGTCAATTAATTACCTTCTTGCTAGAATCCAGGGGCCCTTTCATCCTCAGATCAGTCAAGTGTGTAATGGAAAAAGGGAGAGAAACAGACTGCATTTGGCCAATAGGGAATTGAATGACAAAGTGAAAGATGAGCATTGGGGAAAAAGAAACAGGAGGGATGCAAGGGGAGGGGGTTGAGGAAAAAAAAAACACCTGGTCCTGTGAATTCATTTTGGGTGTGGGAGGAGGAAACTGCTACTGATGGTATGGTTGCCTTATTTCTAGAGATGACCTATAGAGTCCTGTATGGCTTGAGTCCAGGCGATTTGAAAGACCACATTTCCCTTTGTGAGCCCATTAGAGCTCTAATATCTTCAGGAGAGACCTTTCTTTCTGTCCCACCAGCTTCTCAGGCTTATTTGGTGGAAACCAGGGAGAAGGTCTTTGAGTAGCTGCTCCTAGACTTTGGAACATCCTCTTTTACTTTCCTTCCACTGTCAAGTGAAAACATTCTTATGCCACCAAACCTTTAGAAACTGACTGGGATGAGCATTTAATGGTGTGCTGTTCTGTTTTGTGGTTCATATATAGTCTTTTGATGAATTTTAATCGTTTTAACTTTATAAATGGATTAAATATCTTTTAAGTAACTTATGTTTATACTTTGTGTCGATATTTTTGCATAGTTTTAAATCTGTATTGTTGTTAATATTTTGGAAGCCCACTTTGGATTCCATTATTCAGAAAAATGCAGGGTATACACGAATAAAATAATACAAGTTGTCCCTCTATATCCATGGATTTGGTATCCATGGATTTAAATACTCACGGCTTGAAAATATTCTTAAAAAAATAATAATCCAAAAAGCAAACCTTGATTTTGCCATCTTATATAAGGGACACCATTTTGCTATGCCATTGCATATAATGGGACTTGAGTATTCATGGATTTTGGCATCCATGGGGGGTCCTGGAACCAAACCCCAGTGAATATGAAGGGACAACTGTAATAATAATCACTGATATTCTACATTAGCTATTGCTATTTAGTTACATAGGCATAACTAAGTACCATCTCCTGGCCCAAATCAAGAGTTCAGTTTAACAGTCAGCAGCTGGATTGGGAGAAGTCTGTTCAGCTGGCAACTGAGGCACATGGATGATGATGTTTCTAACCCCCTCCTGCATGCAAGCGAGGCTGAGACCATCGAAAGCAGGACCTTTGTTGCAAGTCTTTGCTACACCCTTGCTCGTTAGCAGGAGGAGACTGGAAATGTGATAATCCTCATGCCCCAATCACCAGATGAACAGACCTTTTTCACCCAATCCAGCTGCTAGCTGTTAAGGTGGGCTGTGAAGGCATTTATGTAGTCTTACAGTAAGACCCCATAGACTTACAGTAAGACCCCATAGTCTAACTGAATGCAAAGCAGTTAATGATCTATAACTCCAGGCTATGAATCTGCAACAGCGGTATTGAATGCTAGCCAATAGTAATTTTTTCAATGGATTCTAGTGTCTTATCATACCCAGGTTTACACTTTTCCTAGTGCTCATTATGAAGTTCCTGTAGAGTTTTCCTTCCAAGCTTTCATGAAGCTACCTGAGTGGAGAAATTGTTAAGCTTCATTTTACTGTGACTCAAAAGACCTCAAGTCTGTCAGCTGCTTAGATATCCTGCTTGCCTCTTTGGCTTGTTTGGACTCCAATAAGGCCAATCCTTTGAAGAGCTACTGTCTCTCATCATCCCATGGCTCACTGCCAAATTTAGGCCAACTTCTTCCTTCAGTTCTACTGAACTTTTCCATGAACTTATATAACACATGTGTAAAATAGTCTGCGCAAGTCATCTGAGAAACAGCAGGAAGAGCCAAGCAAAAGCCGGAATGTATGTATTTAGAAAAAGGAGTTTCAGCATCAGCTGTAAATGTAAGAAACAAATTATTTGTCCTTGTGATGTAGTTTTGTATTTTGTTTATAAGATGAATAACCTATCCCTTTGCCCTCATGCTCATGAAAGTGCATAAACAACATTTCTTTATCTCATTTTTTCTTCACCACAATCTTCTGACATTTACTGCTATTATTGCCATTTTTCAGGCATGGAAAGCAGAAAGGAAAACAGACATTGGTTGAAGCCACCAAGTATGGTGTTCAGGCAATAGGAATTAAAACCTCTAACAATCCCCTTGGTAGCATGTTTCCTAGATGTCACAAAAATCAGGAGTTGTTCTGTTATTCACCTTGGTCATATGTGATGAATGTGTACCATAGGATTACTGGGACTGCTTAAGTTTAGAAATATAATTTAGGGCTATAGAAAAGTACCCAAGCATTAAAAAGAGTGAGAGTAAAAGAGAAAGAGAAAAAAAGATAATATTTTAAGGATATAAAAACTATGTTGGATCAGTTCAAGGGTTTATCTAATCCAACATTTTATTCCCATTGAGGTCAACAAAATGTATTTGGGAAACTCACAAGGAGGACATGAGGGCAGTTACATTCTCCTACTTAATATCCCCCAGCAACTTCCATTGAAATGCATGATGCTACCAATACTGGAGACAATATATGGCCATCATGAGAAGCAGCAATTGATAGACTACTATCACTACTACTGTACTTCTTCTTCTTGTGTCTTCAAGTCAACTCAGACTAATGGCAACTCTCTCACAGGGTTTTTTTTAGCAAGATTTTTTTTTTCCAGAGACAGATTGCCATTGTCTTCATCTCAGGTTGTGAGAGTGTGACTTGCCCAGAATCACCCAGTGGGTTTTCAAACCGTGGTCTCCTGGAGAGTCCTACTCTGTTGGCACTCTTGTACATCCTGCAAAACGTGCAGTGACAAATGCAATAACTAGGCCCACTGAGATGCCAACTAACAGCACTGTCTAAGGTGCTTTTCCCCAACAGTAGCTAAAATCAGAAGAGTGCAGAAACCCAGAACGCTCCAGTAGTACTTGGCAATCTAGCACTGACCAACCTTGAAATGAAGCACAGATACTGTTGGATTCTTCCAAAGTCCTTGGAGGATCTTTAGTTTGTTGTTGCAGGATATATATAAGATAGACAAACACTCCTTCAACATTCTCCAACAGTAAATAGTAACTACTTTCAGTAAACATACGCAATCTACTACTACAACCCACACAAACTCTGGGTCTCAGCAGACTGATATACAGTGGTGATTATGCTGGGCTAGCACCTGATGTTCCACACCCTTTACAGCCATACAAACTATTTTTTACTTTGATTTAAAGGCACAGTGTTCCAATGTAGTCCAACACTGAAGCCATTCTCCATGAATTTGGCCAATTCCATCTGAAAGGGAAAGGCCATCATCATCACCCCATGGTAGTGAATCTCACAATTTGACTCTGTTGTGTGAAGAACTACTTCCTTTTATCTGTTCCAAAGCTATCACTCAGCTTTGGTAGATGAATTTAAGTTCTAGTATTATTAAAGCAGGAGAAAAGCCTTACTTTTCCTACTTCCTCCATGTCATGCTTGATGTTATACACTACTTATTTTCTACCTCCTTTATTTTACAAAACTGTTGATTTCCATAAATAGTACAGATTATAGTTATTCTAATAACTAATGGAGTGAAGCAAGGTTGTGTTCTCGCTCCAACTTTATTTACAATCTTCTTCAGCATGATGCTCCAAAGGGCTACAGCAGAGCTCGAAGAAGAAGACGGCATCTATATACATTATTGTATTGATGGTAACTTGTTTAACTTAAACAAGCTACCAACTTAAACAAGTTAACTTGTTTAACGTAAGCCATCTGAGGGCTTGCACTAAGACTCTAAACTATCTAGTCCATGAGCTGCTCTTCGCTGATGATGCTGCCCTTGTTGCCCACACAGAAGCAGCTCTGCAGCGCCTAACATCCTACTTCGCAACAGCTGCAGAGCTGTTTGGGCTGGAAGTCAACCTGAAGAAAATGGAAGTTCTTTACCAGCCTGCACCAAGACCTTCTGCTGTGCTTCTGCAACTGGACTTGTTTATCTCAGATTGGCCTTTTTAATCATCAGCGTGCTTGCAGAAAGCACGGGATGAGTCCTTCCTGAATCTTTGTTTGCGAAGAAAAGCCAGAGAGAGAGAGAGAGATTATTCAGGTAATAATAATGAGTGCAAATTATACAGATTCAGCTCTTGCTCTGTTATATTCAAAGTCTTCAGAAATAAAAGATTCAATTTTTTTTGTACAGCCAACAGACTGCCATAATTACAACACTTTGATTTCACTTGAGGTGCCATAGCTGTGTCCTATGGATCCCTGAGATCTGTGGTTTGTTGAGGCACTGGAGCTATCTTGCTGAAAATTCTAAATACCCACTCCTAAAAAGCAAATCCTAGGATTCCATAGAATGGAGCCATGGCATGCAAAATGATATCAAGCTGCTATAATTGTATGGTGTGAAAGAGACATCAGTCCAGTTCCCCATCTCAGCATATTCCCAAGCTGTAAAAGTATGTAGGTGGGGTACAGTATTGGGATTGTGCCTATTGGCCTTGCTCTTCATCACCTCACATTCAAAGGTCCCTTTGCAGAGGAATCTGTGCATAAATATTACAGATATACATAGCCTTCTAACGTGTGATTAACCCTGCAAAAATGGAGGTAAAGTTCACACAAAGACTACTATGATAACTGGGACCTTGAATGTGTAGCAGTCCAGGCCACAGCAAGTGGGCAGTGGTACCAATTTTCCCCTCCATAAATTCATTTCTATACTTCATAATTGCTATGGATGGCTTAAATCTCATCCATACATATAGAAACTGAAATAGATTATCACGTAGTTGACAGTGAGTTGCTTCAACTATTTGATTATTCCATGGAACAGACTGGCCACAGACCAGAGTTCAGCTCCATGCAACAGCTTCTGGGCTCCACCACCAAGTTTTTTCCATGAAACAGAGTTGCAGGCTTTGAATGATTTCTTATCAGGGGTCATTAATCAGAGAACTACGGAATGCCACCATCACCACTATCACCAGCATTCTACATCCAGCCTGGGTTAGAGGTTCCCCATCTCTGATTTAATGCATACTTACGTGCCTCACAATGTACAGAAAGTCACAAAATCCAAGGTGCAAAAAGATGCTTTCAGAAAAGCATTTGAAACTGATTCAATGATCTGTTCATCACAAGTGTTTTTTATTTTTTTATAGGAGAATTCTTCAAACTTTAGGAGCAACATCTCCTTCAAAGACTTCTCAGTTTTACACAGAATCAAGGATTGTGTATGAACTAACTTTTCATGAGTGGGAAATCCATGAATGTAATCTGCACACAGTAGTGACTGGTGGCTTCTAGAATCATAGAGCTGGAAGAGACTACAAGGCTCATCTGGTCCGTCCCCTTGCCCTACAGGAATACATAATCAAAGCAGTCTTGACAGATGACCATCCAGTCTCTATTTAAAAACCTTCAAAGAAGACTCCACCATACTCCAAGGCAGTGCATTCCACTGCCAAACATCTCTTACTGTCAGGAAGTTCTTCCTAATGTTTAGGTGGAATCTCTTTTCCTGCAGTTTGAGTCTATTGCTAGAGTTCTAGTCACTGGAGCAACAGAAAAAAGACTTGCTCCATCCTCAATATGACATCCTTTCAAATATTTAAACATAGTTATCTTGTAACATCTTACCCTTCTGTTCCCCATGCAAACATATCCAGCTCCCTAATCTGCTCCTCATAGGGCATGGCTTCCAGACCTTTCACCATTTTGGTCGCCCTCCTCTGGACACATTCTAGCTTGTCAATATCCTTCTTGAATTGTGGTGCTCAGAACTGGACACAGTATTCCAGGTGAGGTCTGACCAAAGCAGAATAGTGGCACTATTATTTCCCTCGATCTAGACACTATACTTCTATTGATGCAGTCTAGAATCGCATTTGCTTTTTTAGTTGCTGTATCACACTGCTGATTCATGTTCAGCTTGTGGTCCACTAAGTCTCCTAGATCCCTTTTGCACGTACTGAGAATCATTCTATGATTCTATGGCACTGAGATGCTGAAACTGCTCTACATTTCAGTTTGATCTTTAAAGGACCTATTTCAGGTTCTGAACCCTGTGCGCATGTATGTGTGTGCATGCCTGCAAGTCACCTATCAGCGTATGGCAACCCCATTAATTTCATAGGGTTTTCTTAGGCAAGGAATGCTCAGAGGTGGTTTTGCCAGTTCCTTCCTCTGAAATATAGCCTACAAGTCCTGGTATTTGTTTGCAGTCTCCCATCTAAGTACTAACCAGGGCTGACCCTACTTAGGTTCCAAGATCAGATGGGATCTGGTGCCTTTAGGTCCTACCACCCAATAGGACCAGGATAGCTCCCTTAAAGTTCAGACTAAAACCTAGAGTAAAACCAACATCCTATTGACATGAAAGCCTCCAGCCACCTACCATCTCTCTCTCTCTCTCTCTTCCCTGCCCCCCTGTGTGTGACAGACAGAGAAACAGGAAACCTATCCTGCAACACAGAAATAATACATAAAGTTGGCTGTCATTCCCAGATAAATTTACCAGTTGCAAACAGACTCCTGCTGCCTTGAAAAAATTATCAAAAGTGACTAAGACCAAACGCCCACACCCAGCTTAGCCTTATAGCCAGGCATCCTATTTTCTTAACCAGGTCACAGTTATGAGTACTTCTAAAATCTTCAAAGCCATTTTCATTGACTAATTAATCTTAACTATATCCCTCAGTGATGGAAACTAGTATTACTGTCTCCAGTTTAACAGATGGCTTAGATGGCTTTCCTGAAGACAAGATGGGGATTTAGCAGAAGAAGGGAAAGCTGTACTCAGAGTCCTCACCAACTTTCAGAAGGCCCAGATTCTGAGGATTTAAAGCCCTTTCTTCAAAAACCTCTTTTAATTCATTCAAGTTTTTATGTAGTTAATCAATTAATGTAGTCATTGTTTTCCTACAGAGATATCCAAAGCATCTAGGAAGGAATTCCAAAATGTGTCATGACCCATAAAACATCAAAAATGCAAAAAACAAAAATCACAAATTAAAAAACCATACTACAATGACAATTTCTTATATTAAAAACATTGTGACAGGTTTCCTATAATATTTATGTGACTTAGCCCATAAGTGTTAGTTGATATGAAAGAAGATCTAAACTTGACAAAAGAATGTTGATAGCCTGTAATATTCAAGTGATGCACCTTCAAGGGGGCTAAGGGTCAAATTAAACATTCTTTAGAGAAACCCAACATGATAAATGCAAGATATGCAAGTGATGACAATGGCATCCTCTGGCAAACAGACTATCTGAAGCAGCAATGTGTTTAAAATATACTTAGGATATTGTCTAGTTTAACCCTAAAATGGCCCAGAAAGTCTAGGTGAAGCTTAGAGAAGATGCCTCACCTGATATCCCCCTAGTTCAAGGGAATGAGGAGATTTGAAACTGGAAACAAAATACAGACATATGACTTTGGGTTCTATCAGCATTTTAAGGTGCTGAGTGTTTCCCTATAGATCTGTGGTAGGAATGATATATAGCTTCTTAGAGTGTTTAGTTTGTAGGTCCACCTCCAATTAACCTGTACAGTATAATTGTAAATAAATGCCAAAATACCAGTAAGCTCCCAGTGTCTTCCTTCCACAGGAAATCAAACTTGAGTTAAATGTCAGACTGATGGAACTTCACTCCATCTGAGACAAGAGGAGAACTTAACCAGATTGGGGAAACATAACCTTTTGGTTTAATGGCTGGGGGATTGTGGGAGTTGTACTCTGAAAGGTTGCTCTGCCATGCTCAGAGGTTAAGAATATTAGAAGTAAAATAAATAAGCAAACTAGATCAAATAAACATACAATGGCCTTTATCAGACGAGACTCTAAAAAAGTTTTTGCCCCACCATATTTTAAACCATAAATGTCCCAGCAAAGTAACCCTTTTTTTCAAACATTGCCAGAATAGTGTAAAAAGCAGCCGCATACTTCCATATTTGCACAGATATCTGTTCTGTAGAGGCCTGAGCCTTTGAATTTTTCTCTTTGTAATAAACTTTCCTGTTTCAAGCAACACAACCATCTATTTTATCTGCTTTTGTGAGCTTGAGCTGCCAACTGTAAAGGAGAGAGCAGGTGACAAGAGGATGCTGGCGTGGGAAAGATTTAATAAAGGAAGGGCTGTCCAGGACTTAAGCAGTTTAAGGTTTTAAAAGTTATCATCTATCATCTTTAAATGGACAACATTCAAAAAGACTGTTGAATACATAGTGGCATAAGAGTGTATATGTGGCAACATTTGGGAAAGGCTCTTTTAAAACTACTTTTAGCCATCCTCACAAGAGGATGGGAATTAAAATCCAAAAGAGGAACTTATTCCAAGCTTTTATAGATGACATCACATAAGAGGTTGCTTTGCCACTAGTCACAAGAAATGCAATGTGAAATAAATGGGAAGTTCAGAATGAGATAGAACCCCTGTTTGATCTGATTGCCAGGTTCCAAGATTCTGTGAAAAATCTTGTGAAGTAACATTGTGCAACAATCCCTGTGGGCTGGTAAAGTGTGCTTTGCAGAGTGGAGAGCATTTGCCTCTTGACCTAATCACTGCAGCTACACAGAAACTCCATTGTTTTTGCAGATTGCTTCTGCTCTGCACAAAAATGATTTGCCTGAGGGGAACAGTACAGTGGTACATTACTGTTCCAGGATTTTCCCCATACATTACACATATAAGCATGCTGCAGCTGTTCCTGAGACCAGAATTCTGCAGCGTTCTTCACTGGCTGTTTCTAGTGGTGACAGGAAACTGAAACTGAAATTCTAAATACACTTGCTATGAGATAGATCACATTGAACCTAAATAAACACAGCTATGATCAGGGTGAAATCAAATCGCAGAATTTTATGATGAGTTGAAAGGGGCAGACATAAATACTGTCAGCAGGCAAGTAATATTCTTTACCCCTATATTGAGAAAGAAGGAAGGAAGGAAGGAAGGAAGGATTCTAATCATAGCAGGCATACATTTATGTTTACAAGCACTCCTCTATTAACAAAGACTCTGGCAAAGAAGCTCTTTTTCCAAAGTTTTTTTTATGACCACCAACCCCCTTTTCAACCTCATTCTCTGTCTAGCTGGAAGTTTTTTAGTAGCACTGACATTAGGAAGATGGTGAAAAAGGGCCTGAGAAACGCACACTTTCATTATCAGGTTGCAGCAGCACACCTGCAGTAAACAATGCAAATACAGCTTTATCTTGGAAATAATGGGATTCCACCATAGCTGAGTGTACTGTAGCTATTTGTGCTTGCTCACAACTGGCAATGTAAGGTGCAACTGCTTCCAGAATCACATCTCTCTCTCTCTCCCGCTTTTCTTCGCAAACCAAGATTCAGGAAGGACTCATCCCGCGCTTTCTGCAAGCGCGCTGATGACTAAAAAGGCCAATCTGAAATAAACAACTCCGGTTGCAGAAAGCACAGCAGAAGGTCTCCTTGGGTGATGTTTCTGGGTTGTGATTCTTTCTGCGTTGTCATTTCTCTTCAAGACTTGTTCGGCATTAGTTCTCAAATAAGGCTGCAGCGTTGTGGATAGTGCATCTCCATGCCTCCCGATGTGAGGCCATGGTGGACCATTGTTGGTGATTAATTTGGCCGAGCCTGAGATGTTGTTTCAGGGAGTCCTTGTATATAGCAAAACAGACAGAAAAGAAGAGAGCAGATTAACCTGCCTCACCAACTACCCCCAGTGTTTTTTTTTAAAGCATAGCTCTAAAATTTAGCAACCAAAATAGAAATGATAACAAAAAAAAAAAAAAGAAAAGAAAGAAAGAAAGAAAAAAGAAAAAGAAAAGATAACTAGTAAAAGAAAGGTAATCCCTGGATGCATTTTGGACGAAGCTTTCATGTGGTCTCTAGGAGGTTCAAAATCTTTTTGTTTACTTATGCAAGGCTTACCTGACCTGGTTGTTTCCTTTCACATGAGCATATTGTTAGTTTTGAATAAAATGTTTGCTGAAGTGTATTGAACTACTCTTTCCATCTGTGGTGTAGTAACTTATCCTTATTCTTTCCATATTACTTCTGCCTCTGCTGCCAAATTTTGTGTCAAGGAAATAATACGCAGGAACACATTGAAGTGTGTATGTATATTAACTACACAAAATTAGAATACCTCAGGTTACCTCAAATTGGGTGATCCCATTTTTTTCCTTTGACATATAAATTCCCAATATAGGTTTTTTGTTTGTTTTTGGTTTTTGTATTTGGGCATTTTTGTATTTGTCCCTAATCTTTCAAATATTTTTTTCTAAGACAGCTTACACCAAGTACATCAATTAAACAGTCAGCAATATAAAAGACAAAACCAATTAAAAGCAGCCGAATATGGGCAAAGCAAAATCTATTTTAAAATTTTGTGCATTAAACTCCTCTTAGCACAAATCCATCCCTTGGGATCAAAATAATTTCTCCTATGAATTACAGTAGCACCCCCACATCCACTCATTCACCATCTGCTGATTCAATTATCCCCGGATGGTGGCGGCGGGGGTGAGTAGGAAGGGGAGAGAGGAGGAGAGCCCGCCTCCCCTCTCCCTTCCCTGGGAGGGTTTTGGAGGTCCAATGGAGCTGGTGGGGGGGGTGGGCAAGGGAGGAGGCAAGATTGTTTCCCCCCTCCCTTCTCCACGGGTGTGTGTGTTCCGGAATGACAGAGCTGGTGGGGGGAGAGGGAGGAGGTGAGGTCACCTCCTCCCTCCCCTCTCTGCAGGGTGTGGGTGGGGTCCAGAGTGGCAGAGCTGGTCGTGGGTGGGCAGGGGAGGGAGGAGGCAAGCTCACCTCCTGCTCTCTTCTCCATAGGGGGGGGGTCTGGTGGGGAGAGGGAGGGAAGAGGTGAATTTGCCTCCTGCTTCTCTTCCCCTGGAGGGTTCGGGAGGCAGTGGTGTTCACTATTATCTGTGGATTTCATTATCCGCGGTGGGGCCTGGAACCAATCCCCTATCGATACAGGAGTCCTACAACTCTTGCCCCCCTGACACTAGTGATTGTTGCCTTCACACTATGATTTTTTTTTAAATTGCTTTGTTGCTTTTGAATGTTTCTTTACATTTTAAAGAAGAGTTGTAGAATACTTTCCCCCCCCCAAAGCATAGGTTTCCATTTATGAACTTTGAAATTGTCTTCAAAAACTTCAAAGCTACCACTTTGAAAACTCCTTAGCAGAGAAACCTGATTAAAAAACAAAAAAATTCCGGTGGCACTTGTGCTATGTCCAGCAGAAATGGAACAACTATTTTGCAATTTAATTTGTACACTGCTTGCAGACTGAAATCTACCATTATTGTTTATGGTATATTTTTGTTAGTATGCCCTACTACCCCCTCCTCACAGTGTCTCATAACTGGAAATATTGGATAGTTTTGGGGGTCAGGTTGGCCTAGGCAGACTAGAGGTTGGAGGTCACAATGACCTGAGGCATGTCTAGAGCTATAATGGTAAGAAAGCCCTTATTAGGATTGACCAGGAAGCCCTCGTAATGGGTTTATGCTAACAGGCCAGTCATTAAAGGGGTATGTGCTAATCCTTTCATTCAGCCATGGGAGTCCCCAGCAATAATTTAATCAAGCAATTAAGTGATTTCTATACCCTAAAGAAATCTCTCCTATACTCCCTATCTGACCAACCATTAAAAGGTTGCTACATAACCATCAATGTTTTGTCTTGCTGGAACGAAAATAATCAGTTGAGTTTCATTCCCTTTGTCTATCTGGTTGGAAAGCCATCCAGTCTTTGTCATAACCAGAGTACACTTCAGGATATGAAATAGGATATAAATATTAGACCCTAGCCCCCAGCTAAGTGTACCACAGATGGACACCAACACTGCCAGATTTAATGTGCCGCCCTCAGACGCCAGTCTGAATAGCTTTGCTGCATGGAACTCTTTTCTTCAAAATTGGTAACTATCACCCTATCTTCCCAGACCTCTCTCTATCCAACCTCCCCACCTTCCTTTCCAGTACCCTGTATGGTTCTTAAGAGTGTATGTTTTGTATGTTAGCATATCCCCTGTGTTGTTTCCAATAAAAATACTTTGTTTTACTTTAACTGGAGTGCTCTCTACAGTTAGTATTGGTATACAAGGAATCATGGGATCATGGAATCTTAGAGTTGGAAGGGGCCACAAGGGCCATCTAGTCCAACCCTCTGCTATGCAAGAATACACAACTACTACACTCCTAAAAGATGCCCATCCAGTCTCCATTTAAAAAATGTTCAAAGAAGGAGAGTCCATTACCCTGTCCCCATTTGGTGTCATCTGCAAGTTTGATAAGCATGCCTTTTATTCCATCATCAAAATCATTTCTAAAAACAACAGCAAGACCAGGATAGACCCCTGAGGCATCCTACTAGTCATATACATAGGTGAAAGACCCCCAAAGTTACCCTCTTCTCGCAGGCCTCCTGTTGAACTAATAATTCTCCCAGATATTACAGGAGATTTTGGCATCATGAGTGGGGTTCCAATGTACCTCCACCTCTTAGGGTAACACTATGTACATTTGAACAGACTACATATGCAATTATGTAATACAACAGTGATCATCATCATCTATAATTAATGGTAAATGATGATGATAATGATAATTAATAATCATTTCCAGAATAAGAGCCACTTAGGAGTCACTGACACAATTTAATTAAGCAGGGGACTTTGGAAACCTGTGCCAACCTTCCTTCTTGAACTAAAACAGAAAAGGGGAGGGGGAGGGAGGGGAGGATGAATTATATGTTTAATACTATATATTATTCTATTATCACATGATACAAGGAAAGGGAACATTCACTTCCTCAGATGCAAAGTGAAATCTGTGAAAGCTCATTCTAAAATAAATCAGCCTTAAAGATGCTGCTACATTCCTTCTTCCCCACCTGTCTTTTTTATGATCAAACACAGTGGAATGGGTATCTCTTTGAAAACTTCCTGAGCTAGGGCTGCTGCCACACATCAGAAATAATGCAGTTTGACTCCGCTTTAACTGCCATGGCTCAGTGCTATGGAA
Source organism: Gambelia wislizenii (assembly GCA_030847615.1). Lineage (NCBI taxonomy): Eukaryota > Metazoa > Chordata > Lepidosauria > Squamata > Crotaphytidae > Gambelia > Gambelia wislizenii. The sequence continues at coordinate 43,035,537 of JAUMIR010000004.1, forward strand.
TTCTGGGATTTGGAGTTTTGTGAGATATTTAGCCTTCTCTATCAGAAAGCTCTGGTGTAGAGGTGTAGTGGTTTATCTTAATACAATATGTAAACAGTACAAGCCAATGCCCAAGACCCCCAGGATCCCAGCTCCTGTTCTGGAAGGATGTGCTGCACAACTCTACTATTCCCTCTGCAACTTCCACAATATGGTCGACTGCTCTTACTTAGACTCATCTGTGAAAGTGAAGAAATACAAAACATGTACCCGCTGTGCCCTGGACTAAACAGGTTTTCCTTTCCTTCTATTTGCAACCATCCTGACTATGTTTGTCATTGAATGTTCATTTGTTTGTGAGACATGATTGTTTCAATGTTGTCTCATGAATTGAGCCAAATAAAGTCTTGAAAAAGCTAATAAATAAATAAAAGAAAAGAAAAAGAAAGCTCTGGTGCCACAGCAAACTACAAATCCCAGGATTCCATAGGTTGGAACCATGATGGTTAAAGTGGTTTCAAACTGTATTATTTCTGCAGTTGTGTCAGCAGCCTAGATTTCTTAACCGTTTCATGAAATCCAGAATAAGATGCATTGTTATATCATCACATGACACAAAGGAAAGGAACATATTTCCAGATAGGGGACAATTCAGATTATTGAGCACTCTGCAGTATGACCTGCCATAGTATGGTGGTTAAGATATTTTGCTGTGATTTAGGAGGTCACTGCCTTGTATCTCTGCTGTGAACTTACTAGGGGGCCTTGGGTATGCATTTCCTCCTCCTCTTCCTGAATTAGGCAGCCTCTGTGTGGAAAAGTATGACCAGTTTTCTTTGTTGATGATTGAATTAAAACATCCAGATTGAGTGGCAGAAATAACAATAGTGAGGATTGATTGTATCAGATAAAATAAAACATCTTGTATCATGCTGGTTCCACACACAATACATGGTAGCACCTCGGTCTTTCTTTTCTTTTTTTACATTGTTAGCTCCCAAAATCGAAGTCAGATCTTAACAATTCCTCTCCTCCTAAGAGCCTTCACACTCTCTCTGACTGGCCCCAGCCAACTCTTTTATAGACAATCCTCTGGGTTTTTTAAAAAAATATGTTTACCCCCATAGTTCCCCCTCACAGCATTCATTCCAAGAGCTGTGATTGGCTGCCTCTACCCAGGCTTGCCCAGCCTCTTATTTCACAATCATAATGTGCCTCCAAGTCAACTCTGGGCTTGTCTATACAGGGGGGAAAATGTGGATTGATGCACACTAGCACCAATTTGCAGCAGCTTTCATTTGTCCCCATGGGTTTTTTTGGCAAGATCATAGGCATGCAAAGCCATACACACTTATTGTTCAAATGGGTATGTCTGCGAATCAAGATGGTGGGTGCAAGTGAATTACTCGTGTTTTTATTGTCATCAGTTGGCACCACCAAACAGTATTTTTGTTGAAAGCATATCTAAGGTGTGGAAGTGCGATATTCTGCTTAAATAAACAGAAAAAAAGAGATAAAAATGCTGTTTCATCGCCTCAGCACACAACTGCTATGACAAAAATCCAACATGGTGGTTTGGGGCACTTGCCTTGTTAGCAAGCTCTGCCCCCTGTGCACATCTGACCAATCAGCTTTCCGTTTCCGCTCTTATCTGGAACACACAACAAAATGAATTGGTTGTCCCAACAAGCAGGAATGCATATTCCCCATGGAACTTTAAAAAAAAACTTTCGGAAAAGTTGTGAAGGCTTTTCCTGCATAGTTTTTGGAAGTTTTGGCCCTCCTCCTTCTGAATACAGCAGATCCTATTTAGACAAATCATAGTCTCCTCAAATTCTATGAGGAGTATTTTTGACGTTTAGACAAGCCCAGACTTATAGTGACTCTATCATAGGGTTTTCTTGGCAAGATCTTTTCAGAGGAGCTTTGCTATTTCCTTTATCTAAGACTGAGAGAGTGTGACTTGCCCAGAGTCACTCAGTGGATTTACATGACTTAGAGGGTTTCCCAGAGTCCTAGTCTAACACTCAGACCACTATATCATGCTGGCTCAACCCCAAGTTATGTGCACCTATGTCATAAATAGGATTCCAGCTCTCATATATTATACCATATATGCTTAGTATCATTGCTAATGATGATGACAGAGATCCTATACTGGGCTTGCATATAATACATCTCCATGTGCAGAGTTACACATTATTATGCTATGCAGCTCTTGTGCTGAATGGCAATGTTCCACAACTGAACACATACCCAAATGTACAACCAACTGCACAACTGAATTCACATGCACATCAACATGTGTACTGGCATGCACCATGGGATCACGTGTACAACTGCTTTGCCAAATTTGAACTGAATGCAGATGTTCTATATGTGTAAGACACCTACAGGTTTCTTGTTGCTACACAAAAATGTTTTGTGATGTTGTAGGTCTGCAATTCCAGCTGGTTTCTACATTGCTTAGTATTTGTGTATGAAGCAGATCATAAGCATAGTTCAAATATCATTCAACTGACATGGTTACTACATCCCCTTAGGTTCATACTATATTGCTCAGATGATGTATGAAATGGCATGTCACTCTAAAGAGGCAGATCATGGTGCAATTTACACAAGGCTAGTAGCCTTTTGTACTCTCATGAAGAATTTCCACTTGACTCTACACACCCCATAGAATTACATCTTTTCATCTCTTTTTCATTATGTGGGATAGAATCACAGAGAAGCCATTGTGATATCAAGTGAAATGGTCCTTCATTTTCAGTTCTATCATAGTGGAGCAGCCACTGAGCAAGACTTCATACATATCCCCATGTGTGACTTGGCAGAGAGACATTGTTGACAAAAGCCCTGGTCTTGGGTGAAAACAGCTCCAAGATCTAGACTCTATGATGGGGAGGGTCTAGACCATGGACTTAAGTCATACAGCCTACCTCTATCCACACTTTCCTGATGTTTCATTCCTTCTCAACTAATGGGGAGAGAGAAGAGACATCTAATTAGGGACAGCAGAAATTCCCTTTCCCACTCTTAGCTGGATCTGGCTGATTCCCAGACATAAACTAGCTGGTTCCTGGAAATGCTGACTAAGGACTTTATCAGACAATCATCTACACAGGGTTCCTTTGCTGGCATATTTCGATCCATTTTTCTGCTGGCAAAAGAACCCTTCCTACCAGACCTAACTTTTTTCTCTGTGAATAGGCAGCCCCAGCATTGCTGGAGAGTGAACAGAGCTCCATTCACTTCTGCGCTCATGATCTCACAGACTCTTGCAAGAAGACGCAAGCATGGTAAATTTAAAAAAGAAAAAGAAACACACACACACACAAAAACCAAGCACAGAAATACACTTTGCAACTTAAAAGTGAACAAGGGAGGTTCATAAAAAGAGTGTCCCCTATCGGGCTTTGTGTTCTCACCTGGAACTGTTCTGTCTTTGATGCTGTATTTGCGTGAGTGTAATGGTGTGAGGTTTCAAACACCGGCAATACCAGCAAAAAAGTGCCAGGGGAGATTTATTGATGGCTTAGCCCATCAATAAAAAGGAATGGCTTTTTGACAAGACATGATTGTGAGAGGATGACTTCATATGATATGTGCACCCTTTTGCATCATTATGACACCATATTTACCACTTCTGAAAAAGTCCTGAGAAAAGTTGGCAAGGAAGAAGTGAGGCCAGTTGTTTTCAGTCAGCATTTGTAAGGATAATTTTAGCGTGGTCCTGCTATCCTGATGCCTGGCTAAAGGTCTGGGAGGAAAAGCTCAGATGCCATCATCCAGAGAGCAAATGACATCAGGGGGTGTGGTCATGGGTGCTGCTCATGGGCCCCCATCTGGGTTTTCCAAAGGAGGGGGTGGTTGGATCCCATCTAGGGGTTGCACCCTTCCCTGCTGAAAGAAAATTTCCGGAATTTAACATTGTGAAAGGGAATTTCAGAACATATGAACATAATTCTGAGTTAATTACATGAGTTTCAAGAACTTTTTCACAAAAAAAAAGTTTGATGAAAAATTAACAATAAATAAAATTAAGTTGTAGCTGAACACAAAGAAAAGAAACACTATTTTTTTTACAAGTTTATTGGACAGAATGGAAGCAAATTAAAGGAAAGCTGTTGGAATATGAGATTTCATTTTAACAATGCTAATATTTATCAGAAAAAATAAATTGCAGATTTCTCTTGTTTTCAGAAAATTTCTCTAAAGCTCCCTCTTCCAAGTGAAAATGTTTCACCATCTGCCTGTGAACACTTAAAAGGCTGAGACTTGAGAGACAATTTTCTGATGTCATATTTCTTAGCCATGTTTTTACATGATGAAGTGTGCTGGAAGACCACTCCTCTGTACACATTGTCAGCGGTATAGATGGGTAGTTCAATCACGAATGTCATCTTCACTGTAGGAAAAATCATAGTTTCAGAAAGAAGATTAGCAATCTTGCTATTTTTGTCACATTTTTTTTATCCAAACATCATACCATGCCCAAGCTTCTGCTTGCAAGTTGTCAATGTTGTAAAATGCTACCAACATTTTGATGGTATTCACATAAACCTCTTTTTTTTTTTTTTACTTTTTGCAATGAAGCAGGATGCAGTATAATTGCTTTGAATGGGTTTCAATTCTGTTTGCAATTCTGGATTTTATCAACATTATTAAACAGTCCAAGTATATGGACATTTTAAAATATTCTGAAGGGGAAGATGTTTCAATGTTCAAGCGACGTTTTTGTTTTCCAGCTCACCTTGGAATCTTGATTTCAACACTTAGTTGTTCACAAGTATCTTTTACTTCCCTGAAAATGTCAGTAGATTCTTCTTCTGATAGTTCTCTGTGTTTCTCAAAAACCCCTCAGAAATTGTTTCTCATGTTTGCATACAGAATGTAAATCATTGTCTGCTGCCTGAAATTTATTTGCAACTGGTTTGAGATATAATGGATATCTAGTTATGATTTTAAAATTACAGGGATAGGAGTTGTGGGTGAAATACAATGGTTCTTGGAGATTCCCAGACTAGGGACTTTTTTGGACGTCTCTTATACAGCGCAAGCAGCCTCATTGCATTGCGAGGCTGCTGCGCTGCAGGGTGTCCCTTTCGGATGACGCTCTCCCCTGCTGGTACTGTTATGGTACCGCGGGGACATTTGAGCGTTATATTTGGCTGTATTTTAATCACGAAAGTTGATTGTGATTAAAATACGGCCAAATATAATGCTCAAATGTCCCCACGGTACCGCAACAGTACCGGCAGAGGAGAGCGTTATCTGAAAGGGACATTCTGCAGCGCAGCAGCCTCGCAACGTGACGAGGCTGCTTGTGCTGTATAAGAGACGTCCGAAAAAGTCCTAGAACAAAGGGAGCTTCGGAGAGTTAATGGTCACTAAGGACTAATACTTTCGAATTGTATAGGGCTAATAGAACAGGGCTATTTTTGGAGGGAAAGGAGAGGAAAATCCCATTTACAAGCATTAAGGGTTTCTGCAATCACTGAATGGATTAGTGATGACTCACTTCCAGGTGTTGAGTCTTGAGATTGTTTTTGGAAATTTCCACTGGCCCCTCTTTTAATGCATACATGAATCCCACCCTGCTATTAGGGAGTCCCTGATATACCTATAAGCATGTGGATGGCCACCTTAGCCAAATTATTAAATATAGCCAATTATTTAATATTCCAAGATGGGGGATGTCAGGGCATGTAACATCAGCATGGAACACACCAAGTTTGGCAAAGCCAAGAAATTCTTCTTTTATTTTCCAACCTCTAGCACCACTCTCTAAGACATATTGTACTTTATACCTAGTGACAGCTGTTCTTTGCCACTAATATTAGCTGTTTCATCTGTAAGTAAAGAAAAGGCTTCACAGTTATTCATCTCTTTCACAATATCATCTTGTATTATAGCTCCACAAATATTTATGAAATCATTTTGAATTCTGTGAGAAGTATATTTTGCTCTACATTCACATGTATTTAAGTAATCTTCAAGCATCTGATCTCCAGCATCAATTTGGAAGTGAAGGAGGTCCACAAAATTTCCTCCATGAGAACACTTTCCCCAAAGAGGGATGTCATGAATACCACAAAATATTATGGGCTCAGAATGGATTTGGGTTTCTTTATTCTTTATTCTCAGCTACAGTAGAGTCCAACATTTTTCTTTTTCATTTCTATTGACCCCAAAAAGTTTTTGGCATCAGTTATGGTTTCATTGTGCTATTGCAACTTTCCATGAGCTTCTGCATCCTCGTGAAAATGTTTGTAGTCTTGATGGGCTTTTATCATGAATTCTCCTGTTGGGAGTTAGAGACTGAACTCCATTATAATATGGCCGAACAACTTCAGAAATCATGCTGAGTCATAATGGCTGACTGTATGAACTATCAAGTTATGCCTAGTCAGGCCACTAGAGGGCAATGTCCTGTAGATATGTATATAAGAAAGCTCAGAACAGAGCTCACTTCCTTCTCTTCTTGTTGTTAATGCTGATGCCTGGTGAAGCAGTTTGTCCTTCAATTGTAAATATATGTACATATTGCAACTGTTTGACTTTGAAGATAAAAGTGACTCCTGCTTATTTGGATGTCAAACATTCTCTGTGTGAATATTCTTGGGAACGGGTTGCTACTAAATCTGCTGAGATAGATTTTTGGCTTCTGCCGGGGACTGAGTGTCCTATCATCCCCTGATAGGATATTTATTTTGTATAGTACCTTTTATGGATAAAGAGCAGCATGACAACACCTTGCCTCAAGGAGAGGTTGTCATGCTGGTCTTTATGCCCTCCTTATCTCTGGCTTTACTTCGCAAACGAAGATTCAGGAAGGACACATCCCGCGCTTTCTGCAAGTGCACTGATGACTAAAAAGGCCAATCCGAGATAAACAAGTTCGGTTGCAGAAAGCACAGCAGAAAGTCTCCTTGGGTGATGTTTCTGGGTTGTGATTCTTTCTGCGTTGTCGTTTTTCTTCAAGACTTGTTCGGCGTGAGTTCTCAAATAAGGCTGCAGCATTGTGGATAGTGCGTCTCCATGCCTCCCGATGTGAGGCCAGGGCGGACCACGGTTGGTGATCAATTTGGCTGAGCCTGAGATGTTGTTTCAGGGAGTCTTTGTATCGCTTTTTTGGAGCGCCCCTCTTACGCTGACCCGTGGCGAGTTCACCGTAGAGTAGTATTTTTGGGAGGCGATGGTCCTCCATCCTAGAAATGTGCCCTGCCCAGCGCAGCTGCATTCTCAATATCATGGCCTCAATACTGGTGATCCCTGCTTGCTCAAGGACAGCAACATTCGTCACATAGTCAGTCCAGTGTATATTTAGGATTGTGCGTAGACAGCGCTGATGAAAGCGCTCGAGGAGTCGTAGGTGGTGGCGATAGGTGATCCATGTTTCAGATCCATAAAGGAGGATAGACAGTACAATGGCTCTATACACACTGATTTTTGTGCTTTGCCTCAGGTGTTTATTGCTCCAGACTCTTTTGTGAAGTCTTCCAAATGCACTATATGCCTTTGCTAATCTGTGATCGATCTCTTTGTCAATCTTGGCATCTGAGGAGATGATGCTTCCCAGGTAGGTGAACTGCTGAACTTGAGCACAGATTTGCTGACGGCAATGTGGAGATGGTGGTGTTCGTCCTGTGGTGCAGGCTATTAAAGAACTTCTGTTTTCTTCAGGTTGACTTCCAGCCCAAACAGCTCTGCAGCTGTTGCAAAGCACGATGTTAGGCGCTGCAGAGCTGCTTCTGTGTGGGCAACAAGGGCAGCATCATCGGCAGCTCACCGACTAGATAGTTTAGAGTCTTAGTGTGAGCCCTCAGATGGCTTAAGTTAAACAAGCTACCATCAGTACGGTAAAGTATATAGATGCCGTCATCTTCTTCAAGTTCTGTCATAGCCCTTTGGAGCATCATGTTAAAGAAGATTGTAAATAAAGTTGGTGCAAGAGCACAACCTTGCTTCACTCCATTAGTTATTAGAAAGCCCTCCTTATATCATGTATATAAATAATATATAAGCAAAACAAGAGAGGAAGGAGTGAAATGGAAGCACAGAAGGATGTGTGAGTATTCCAATGACACACACTTTGGCTTAGATATAATAAGGCATAGGGACTTCCCAGAAAGACTTTATCCCCAAAATTTGAATTTGAAGGGGGGAGGGTTGGAATGGAATAACAAAGGCGGTATTCTGGAAAGCAGTTCCAGATGCAAAGGACAGCAAGGGAGAGTGGATGGTGTCCTTTTGGAGAGCCAGTAGCTTTGACATGGGTGAGGCTGGCACAACTGAATGAGCAAAAGTCAAAGCAGGAGATGTGTTTGATATAAGTGCCAAGAAATGACAAAGGACAAAGCCATGGAGGGAAATGAAGATGAGAACAAGATTTTGTAAGGATTTGGGGAGTGGTCAGAGAGCCAGTAAATGTGGGGAGTTACACAAGCAAGAAAGGGAATAATTTTGTCAGTCAAATGACTGGTAGGTATCAGTGGATAGAACAACTTTTCAGAAAGAAAGGCTCTGGCACAATAAGATAACCAGACATAGAATTCCATAAAGATAAATGATGATAAAAATAAACAAAGCATTATTCAGTATATATGCATGATGCCATTTTTGTGACACCCCCCCCCCACATCTCACAGACAAGCCTCAAATCCAAACACACAAATCAGTCATTTCCTTTCTATATGCTCTTGAAATTCCCTGGGTCCCTTCAGAGTTATTAACCAGGTCACAAGCTTTTCCCAACCCAGCAGTTTACCTAATTGCCTTTTTATAGTGTTTCATGCAAGTCTTCATTATTCTGTCAGAATTCTGCTCCAAGGCTCAGTTGAGGGGAAGGGAAGTAGGGACAAGCCAGAATGAATTGCCCAGCAAATATGTATGACACACAAGAAGATGTGATGGTAAAAAGAGAACCCTGCATTCTCAGATTATTGGAGGGATGGGGGTTACAGCTGCCTTTCCTCAAGTTGGTAACTTCCAGAGGTCTTGGACAACAGTTCTCATAATCAAGCTAGGCTGGCTGGAAAAATTTAACAAAATACTCTTTGTTAGGTATCACTTCCAAGATTTAAAACTTTAACATATCCAAGCCAAAAAGCAAAGACTTTAAGCCAAGCACTGTTTTAGTAGAATTCAGAACTGTGGGGCGGGGGAAATCTGATAGAAATGGGTAATCTGTGGCCTTCCAAATGTTGTTCAACTGTGATTCCTGCCACCCCTAGCCAGCGTAGTCAATGTTGATGAATCATGGGAGCTGCAGTTCAACAATAACAATATACAAGTTGTATATCCCCACTGCAATATGCAAATTACAATTTAAATTTGATCAGGCATACCCCCTGCACACATTACCCTTTGCAATCCAGACATGATGGTCTTTTACTTATCCCTGCCCATCTACACAGGTAATGGTTGTTGCAGGGCAGTTGGTGGGGGCACATTTCAGATGTATTACCGACCATGCAGTCTCTAAGGAAGGATTTCTTTTTGATACTCTCTTTTTATAGGAAATTGTGCAGCCTCAATTTTCTGGAAACTAATGTGCTGACCCAATAACACAGAAGGTTGTGATATAAACCTGCCCAATATTCTTGTTCCCAAAAAAGGCCATTCTTTTTCACAGCCTCAGAGACCACACTTGGTAACTAAGAATCCTACAAGTAGAACACTGCAGTGTGGAGTGCAGTTTTTCCAAGATTCACCATCTATCCAGTCCCCTTGCTAGATACTACATTCCACCCACCTACCCCAAAAAGCCCCATAGCTCTAGTTTTCTGCCTTGACTTCAACAGACATAACATTCCATGGCTTCTGAACATGCCAATGACAGCTGATGGATCCCATGTTTGTGTGCTGGTGGAGCCCACTCTAGGCTTTGGACAGGCTTGAGGGAGCTATCCAAGGTGCTGGCTTTGAATGTGGACTTGCACTGATGTGCTTTTTTCACTCTTGGTGATGACTCAGTGCATTGACTGTCATTTTGTCTCAGGATCATACTGGAAGATCCAGGTTTCATCACAAGTGATGATTTTTTGAAAAAAAGGTTGGGTCCGCCTCAAATTGCTGCAGAATGTCACATTGTTCGGCTTTTAAACTTAGCATTTTTCCTGTACACAACAGGCAACACAGCTGCTTTAAATGACGACTGACAATTAACTGAAAGGCCAAGAGTGTTGATGTTTGTCATGCAGGTTCAGATGTGTTCAAGGTCACCACTCAAGCTCTCCCAATCAGTTCTCCATGATTTGTCTGAAAGGTAGAAACACAGTCTTGTTATTTAATAGATAATAGATTCAACACCTTGGACAGGTCCTTTAAAATTCAAATTGAAGCCTGCAGATGTGGGTTCAATGCCCCACTGAGATGGGAGTCACCAACCACTGTTGTTGTTTTTTTCTCCCCCAAGGTTTTTCCATATTTCTGCAGTCCATGGTTGTTTTTCTGTAGTCTTGTTTGGGCTAGAACTGTGTAAACAGTAGCTCAGTTCATTATCAGGGGCTGCAATAAAACATACAAATACAAGGGTTGACTGGAATACAGGGTGACTTGACTAGAAAGATGAGCCATTCATAGTTAGCCCTGAAGAAATGGAACAATTGCAACTCCCATGCCCTCTGTCTGTCAACTCATGTTGAGGCCCCACTGAAGGCCAGAAAGTATAAAAGTATTGTGGGCAGTGCCATCCTGCTCTTCATGTTGACCATGAAAAACACAGAGCTTGGGAAAAAACTACTTAAATCCAGTTCCTATCCCAACTAAAGCTAATCAACTTGATGAACTGATGCTTTCACTGACTCAATCCTGTAGTTCCATTGTAGCTGGCATTAACAATATAGGTCCTAGAATATAATTTCTAGAATCTTCCAGCCAGCATAAAAACTTTCCCAAGCCCTGTGCTGGGGCTTAATTGGTGATGGGCTATCATATCCTAACTCTTGCTGAGATTCTAGACATGGGGAGGCTTAGGCTCAAGGTAAGTTTTTACAGGATGCTTTCTTAAAGGAACTCAGGATAGCAGACAAGGTTTCTCCTCCACCACCACCCTTTTAAGCTACACAACTATGTAATGAGTGGTTATGCAGGAAGTAATCATGGATGGCCCAAGATTGTTCTGCATTTTTGTTTCTGAGTGAACCCAGATGACTTTGTCCTAGTCCAGTATGTCAGTCTCTACACTTTTCTGGCTCAGAGAACTTAAGTAGAGCCAAAAGGCTATCTAGTCCCTCACTAACTGGATGCTTATGGGGAAGAAGCCCACAGGCAGATATGAGTAAAGTAGCACATGGTTATTGACCTTTCAAAAATGTTAAAAGATTAGAGAGACCTTTGACAAAGCCATGTTGACCCCTCCCCCAATAACTTCTCATTCTGTGTCAGGAGTGGGCAAAGCGTGGCCTTCCAGATCTTGTTGGACTGCAAATTCCAGCATTCCTCATCATTGGCTATGCTAACTAGGGATAATGGGTGTTGCAGACCAACAACATTTGGAGGGCTGCACTTTGCCCATCCCTGAGTTATACTCAATAATTGTATTTTTAATAACATCTCCCACATGTTGTTTTACTAGAAAAAAAGATGTTAAGTTCACTGTTTGTTGCTACGAGCCTTCAAGTTGACTCTAAAGTATGGTGATCCTATCATAGGGGTTTTTTTTGCAAGAGGAGGTTTGCATCATCTTCCTTTTAGACTGAGAAAGTATACCAGCTTACCCAGGTCACCCAGTGGGTTTCTGTGGCTGATCAGAGATTCAGACTTTGGTCACAACACTCAAGCCACTACACCATGCTGTCTCTCTCAGGTTATTGGCTGTAAGCCACTGTAATTTCTTGCACACATAGATAGACATTCCTATCAGGTTTTAAAACAGGTTTTACACTAATCACTCTTCATTTCTCTGATACTTCCCACATCCCATGTGCCACTGTAATGCAGTTCTAACTAAGCCTGTGTGTGCACCCATGTTCCTTCAAGTTGCCTGTCAACTTATGGCTGACCCCATAGATTTCAAGGGGTTTTCTTAGGCAAGAAATACTCAGAGGTGGTTTTGCCATTTCTTTCCTCTGAAATATAGCCTGCAGTACCTGGTATTCTCTGGTGTTCTCCCATCTAAGTAATAACCCGGGCTCATGCTGCTTAGCTTCCAAGATCAGATGAGATCACATGTAATTGAACAAGTGCACATTGCTTCTTTGTTTAACCCACCTCTGTTTCCATCCCTTTCTTCTCTTGTACACAGTTTTCAATTGTAAGCTGCTTTGGGCAGGGACCTGTCCTAAATGCATTTCTGAAGATCCATTATTAAGAACAATAACTCTGTGTATATTCACAAGTCGCAGCAATAATGCAAACTGATCCTACCATGCAAAATGGCTATCCCTGTAGGGCTATGAACCAGCAAGTATATTCTACCTTGAATAAAAGCAGTTATGAATGTAATATTTATTCATCTCATCCCTGTAGTCATGGTGTGGAGTTTTATTAGAGATCTTATGGCTCTTACAATTGACTGACAGACTGGGGTGAAATGGCTGAGGCTGATCCATCTGTTTCACAGGAGAAGTTCTGGCTTTGTTTGTTTCCCTGTTTTGTTCGGCTACTGATTCACAACCTGAATCAGTCGGGTATCCATGAAACAGTATCCTTTTAGCTTCTTTCTTTGACGCAAGGAAATATTTTTTTCACTTCTTTGAACAAAGAGGCAGGAATGGGTTTGAATATTTATTACTCGCCGCTATATCACTAGACAAGCCCCACCTTGATGGTGGGAGACAGAGCAGGACAGGTAGGAATTCATGGCGATTTAGAGTCTAATGAAGGTCAGCCCCATTGAACTCAATGTGCCTTATGCGTAGCACTGCATCATCTCCGAACATGCAGCTCTTGCCTGATTTTGGAAGCTACAGAGGGTCAGGTCTGGTTAATACTTTTATGGGAAACCACAGCGATTATTATAGATCTCCAGACAGGGGGAGGAAATAATCCTGACATCCATCTGCATAGTGGCAGAGGCCAAATTACCGACGGACTGAGGCTCTGACTCAGCATAGGACAGCTTCCCATGTTCCTACCTATAAGGCTGTGCTGTTATTCTCAAGTGATGCAGAACCTAAAGATGGTCTTTAGCTCCTCTTTCCCTGGGATAGCATTCTTTTCATGATTGCAGAATAGCCATGAGACACTTCACCATTAAGAAGGAACTCTCCAGCTTGGAAACGCTTTTGGGGGGACTACAACTCCCAGAATCCCTCATGGGCTGGGAAATTTGCTCTCGGATAGTTCGCCTCCCGTGTAAACACGTCTGTTTTGTCTGGAAGCAGCGGGAAAGCAAGCGATGGAAAATTGGGCTGGGAAATCTGCCTGAGCGAGAGCAGTCTTTTCTCCTTCATAGCCTTTCTTGCTACCAAGACCCCCCCCCCGCCCCGTCCATCCCTTCCCAGCGAATCCCGAGCCCTCCGTGGCTTTACTTCGCAGGATCATTAATTCAGGATCTGCAAAACGCCGCCTGTTTCGAGGAGATAAGAGGGCCAAGCCGTTTAACCCTTGGGACGGCTTGGCAAGGCCGTTTATCACCATGCCCTTTGGAAGATGGGGACTGGTTGGCCGGGCTCCAGAGGGGTGTGTGTGTGTGTGTGTTACTTTTTAAAAATAGAAACCTCGGGAGCAAGGAAGGGGGGTAGTCTTCCTCCAGGAAGAGCGACACGTGTCCTCGATGGGAGAAACGTGACTCATTGAAATCCAGGGAAAGGGGGAATGGGGGGAAAACGCACATCCGTCGTGACCTGGTTTAGGCTCGCCCACTCACACGCGAGAAAGCCTCCGGCTCTCTTTGTGTCTGGGCTCCTCACGGGCGCCCACTCTCTCTCTCACACACACACATCCCTCCGCGTATCCGCATGGCTCTGGCTTTGCCTTCCTTTCTAGCCCCGTTCCCACGTTCTTGGCAGCTCGGAAGCCCCCTCGAGGGACCTCCTAAGCTTTGAACGGTATTGGCACGTAAGGTCCCCCTGCCTGGGAGGTAGGATGAGTCCGTGGGCGCGGGCGTGGCGCGGTCCGGGTCCTTCCTTCCTTGCCTGCCTGCCTGCCTTCCCTGGGTTCCCGGCTCCTCAGCCTCTCCCCACCTCTCCCTCTGCTCTTCCCCCATCACCGCCTCCCTTCGCCTCTCGCTGGCGGAAAAAGCGCACCGCTGGCTGGCCAAGATGCAGCCGAGGAAACCGTGCGCTCTCCTCCTCCTAGCCGTCCCGCTCAGCCCTTCCTTGTCTCGCTCCCAGCCCGCAATTGCCTGCCTTTCTCCCGCCCACCCTTTTGGCTCTTGCTCTCTTTTCCCCTCTCTCCTTCACGGAACACTTCCCAGCTAGCTCTCTGAGACAAGGCGAGAGATGGCTTGATGCAGCTGTAAGTGGGGGCGCGGGGCTGGGCTTTGCAAGGAACGCCTGCCTGGACGCCACCGACGGGCGCGCTCCATCCACCTACCCATCCATGCATTCACCCATCCAGCTATCCACCCTGATAGGAAGAGAAGGGACACTTTCGCACGTTACCAGGTCGGGCAGGTATAGTAATGCAATGGGAGGAGGGTAAGCAGTCCGTCCGTCCCTTCCGCGTCAAACCTTTTCTTTTCCGGCGAGGAACTGGTCCCGTTTGGCGACGAGGTCTTCAAGCGCTCGTCGTCGTTCTTGTGCGCCTTCAAGGCACTTCTGTGGTAGGGTTCTCTTGGCGAGGTTTATTGAGAGGTTAGCCGCTGCCTTCCTCTGAGGTTGAGAGAGTGTGACTTGCCCAAAGTCACCCAGTGAGTTTTCATCGCTGAGGGGGTGGGTGGGTGGGATTTGGACCTTGCTCTCCAGGAATCCCAGTCCTTCATTCAAACCTCTACACCAGGCAGGCTGGTTCCCTACTCCTTGCAGTGATTCCCAAACTCTAGTTCTCCAGGCGTTTCGGACTTCAGTTCCCAAAAGCCTCAGTCACCTTGGCCAATGATCAGAGAGTCTGGAAGCTGAAGTCCAAAACACCTGGAACACCAGAGTTTGGGAATCAATGCCTTAGACGAACCTCTCTACTCCTGTCCTCGCCTTCCTCTCCAGACTTTGAAAAGGTCCATTTGTTGCTGTGGTAAGCTGCTCCCACCGGCTGATCAGAGAGTTGGGCGCCACCGAGGGCAACGGGGTTGACTTTAGAGCAGTGCTGCTCCAAGAGGTGGTCCCTGGTCCCGGTGCAGCTCCGAGAGCCATTGACTGGGGAGTCCTGGCAAGTTTCCAGGGAAGAAAGAAACAATTGTAGCCAGAGGGCCAAAATATGGTGCCAGCCCTTGGAAAAAAAAATATGCCGGTCTCCTGCATCCGGTAGCCTAAGAAGCGCTGCTTTTAAAGAACGGTACACAGGTACATAGAGTCAGAGGCCTAAGTAGCCTAAAGGCACCAGTTCCTGTCTGATCTTAGAAGCTAAGCAGAGTCAGCTCGGGTTAGTACGTGGATGAGTACCAATACCAGATGCTCTCGGTTTATTTCAGAGGAAGGAACTGGCAAAACCACCTCTTGAGTATGTATTCTTTGCCTAAAACCGTGTGAAGTTCATCGGGTTGGCAGAAGTCGACCGGACACGCACACACAGGCTCCGATGCGAGTGCAAACGGCCTCGGTTTATATTTTCCAACAGGGGGATGGGAGGTACGAAGTCCTTTGCTTTGTTCGTGTTGGCTGCGCGGCGCTGCTTTCGAAGCGGGTCTACTGGGCTGTTTGAACAGTTCACGAAGTCGGAGCGAAAGGGTGCCATGGATGGGGGCGGGGAGAGGAGGGCGTAGCCTGGCCTTTTCCCGCTTCCCAGAAGTTCTGGGTCGTCTAGCCTCGCCATCGGCAGCCTGAGGAAGGCGGCGGTCCAGGCTGATGCGAATTGACTTCGGTTCCTTTGGTCCGTGACAACGCATAGACTCCGGATCCGCCGCGTCTATGAAGGACGACGTCGTGGGCGGAGGAGCTGGCTTCCCTCCTCTGGAAAGTCTTTCCTAGAGCGCTTTGGCTAGAAGAGAATCATAGAATCATAGAATCATAGAATTGCAGAGTTGGAAGAGACCACGAGGGCCATCCAGTCCAACCCCCTGCCACGCAGGAAATCACAATCACAAAGGAACAAAAGCGGTTTGGAACACGTTCTTCTGTCCGCACGGAAGGTTCGTCTACACGCTACGCGCCAGCAGCCTAAACTGAACGGTCGGTCTCTCTTATTTAAGTAATTCACAATGCAAGCTCCGTGTGTGTCTTTTGTCTACTTGGAAGTAGGTCTCGCTGAACTCAGTGGCACTTCCTCTGGCCTCAATGTAAGTCAGATCGCAGCCACGGCTTTGGAAAGGAAAAGGGCGTAGAAACAGTGAGGAAAACAGACTGCAGGAACCCATTGGGCGTCACTCCGTTTCAAATCGCCCCTCCGTCCTTCCCGGCTGCTTTTGCTTTTTTTGAGGCATTCAAAACACGCGTCTGCTTCTTGCGAAATTGGAGCCTAAAAGTGGCAGCCCTATTCCAAATTCGTTTGCTGGGGAACGAAGAGACCGTAACGCAGACATTTCCCGCTCCATGCCTTAGCTGCTCAACGCCTAAAGTGCCTCCATTGGAAGCCAAGAAATAAGCATTAGATAGATGCCTCAAATATCGGATCCTCCGTCCTTCACATCTGCACAACGTGGAGTTATTTGTTTATTCATGTATGTGTCCTGAGCCATCTGTGGGCCTGCCGCTTGTTCTTGAACAACAAACAAAAAGTCGGCCCCTTGCCCCGAAGCCCATACAATCTAAAACATTTAAAAGACTGCAGACTGAAAAGATGGGAGATGTGTTCTCGCTTTGACTTCTGGTTAGGGTTTAAGCGTGGGCTGGGGTGTTACTCCTGAAACAGAGAAGACACTCATCCTTAGATGACTTCATCCGAAGTTCTTTTTCACCAGTCACACCAAACAGGGTTAAGCGTGAGATGATTTATTGTTGTTGTGTGCCTTCACGTCGCTTCCGACTTATGGAGACGCTAAGGCGGAACCTATCACGGGGTTTTCTTGGCAAGATTTGTTCAGAAGGCATTGCCTTCCTCTGAGGCTGAGAGAGTGTGAGTTTCCAGTGGGTTTCAATGGCTGAGCAGGGATTCGAACCCTGCCCTCCCAGAGTCCTAGTGCAACACTACACCACACTGGCTCCTGGGTTGATTTATCTTTACCTTTGGGAAACGGGGGCTTTAGAGCATTAAGAAGAGTTAGCGCTTTCGGATTCCTTATCCGGGACGATTGATTGACTGGGGAATTTCGGGTCCGAATGCACGGTCCAGTAAGGTCCAGTTGACATCAAATGGAATGGAAATGGGCGCTTCGTCCTGTTTCCTTTCTGCCAATTACATCCTGTTGGAAGTACGTTCTCCTTCTTTCATCTTTGCAGGTTTAGGCCCTCTGCCATATTTAACTTTACAGAAGTTAGGGACGGAATTGAAGGTAAATGAGAGAGGATAATATATCCACACAGCAAAATGATAGAACTTCGAAAGTGCTTCAACCGTCATGGCTCCATCTTGTAAAATCCGGGGTTTGTAGCTTGGTGAGGTGTCCTCCCCGAATTACAGCTGGCTGGTGGAGAAAATTTTGGGTACTTCATGAAGCAACCAATCCCATAGACGGGACTGGAGCCACGACATTTCACCAAAGTGCTACAATTGTGTAATGTGGACAGAGGCACACGAATCCAAAGGTAATAAAAATGGGATTTTAGTGAAATAGGGAGTTTACTTCCTTGTCCCACCACCACCACCAAAAAAGAGTTACGAAGGGCGTGGAGATCTTGAAAGGACGGAGGTCTGTTCGGATAACGTGTTAGGATACTGTGCAAGTGGAAAATCTGGGAACCTGCAAGCAACCCATCCATTTGTTATTATACACTACTTGTTAACGCCCCAGTGACAGGGATAGGTGGGCATAAAGGATGGGGTGTAGCTGCAGGAGAGGTTAAATGAGGGCATTGTCCCCTCCCAGACAAGAATGCTCTGCCTCAATGAAATGTTCTTTCAGTCCCCAAATTGCAGGAACTTAAAACGACAGCTGAGCATTTAGAAAGACAGTTTAGGCACCCAAAGAAAAGGGGCAGGCAAAGTGACCAGGAGATGCGGACACAGTATATACAAGAGTTCTAGATGTGAACTATTTCTGACATCTCGTTCTCTGCAAAATGCTAGAAACCTGGTGTTGAAGGAAAATTTCATTGGGCAGGGGAGACTTCATATAGAGAACATGCCCTCATTTTGCCACAGCCTTCCTCTATAAAGGTAGCCAGGACCTACCGGCCGATAGATCGCTGAATGATTTGCAACAGACCAGGCGGGGGTGCTGAGTCTCAACAGTTTGACAGCATGATGTGACTTCGTTCCTCCTGGCCCTGAATCCGGCTGCTGAAAGGAACCCACCCTGGGCTAAATAGAAGAGGACTGGTTAAAAGAGAGTCATGGGCTGGTCACTCTTGAATCCGAAGTTTCTCTCTCTCTCTCTTTTGCTCGGGTTGGTGGGCCTCGAGGTTCTCACTTGGAACAACCACAGCAAAGACTTAGAATCATAGAGTTGGAAGAGACCTCAAGGGGCATCCAGACCAACCCCCTGCCATGCAGGGATACACAATCAAATCACTCCCGGCAGATGGCCATCCAGCCTCTGTTTAAAAACCTCCAAAGAAGGAGACTCCACCACACTACGAGGCAGTGTGTTCCAATTCCTTCTACCCACCTCTCTGCTCCCTCCAGCCCGTCTCCATAGCTCTGGAAAAGTCAGACCAAGAGTGATTTGGGCATGGAGAGGAAGAAAAATAGAAAGCTGGGGCGGGGGGGGGTAGGAAAGGGTGACCCCGTTTGCCCCCGGTGCTGTCGGAGGCGGCGGAGGCGTTGCGCGCAGGAGCTTCCTTGGAAGGTGAGCTGGCAGGATCGGCGGGCGGGGGACTGTCTCTCTGGGTGGAGGGCGGAGGAGGCTGAGGGGAGACCGACGTCATCGAAGCAGGGGAGAGAGCGCCTGGTGAAGACAATGAATGAATGGGGTTTCCCCCGTTTAAGAACCCGCGAATAGGGAGTCCCCAGACAATCGCCCTTGACCCTTTCCAGACAAAACAAACACGGGGAGAGGCGGGGGCGCGCGGCGGGGTCTCTTTCGCCTCCATCAGCAGCAATCTTGGCTCTTTCCTAAGGGGGAAAAGAGTCAAATGTAATCACAGTTGACCCCACTCTCTTTTTGGATGCTTTGGAACTGGAATTGGACCTCGGGCTTGCCTATTGCCTTCTACATCTGTATAGAATGATGGTGATGATGATGTAGATGTATACATGTAGTCTGAAGGGACCAGAGCGTTGCCGTTGCGCACAAGCGAGAAGGGAAGGCCGTTAGGAGGAGGCGTAAACGACCATTCTTTTTAGTCAGAGTCGTTTAATGCCTCCAGGACAGGATTTGTTCAACTGTCTCATTCGGTTCTCATCGGGGATGGTTGTCGTGGTTTCCTTTTGCCCATTTGGGTGGAAGGGGGCATTTAAAAATAAATAAATAAATTTGTAATTGAGTTTCATCTAGAAAATTCTTCCATAACACACCACAGCGACTTGGCTTGAACACCCACAGATATTCATGCACACCCCGGGATTTCGCTTAAAAGCTCTGTGCAGCCGAAACTATAGCCTTTTGGGAAATAAACAGATCCGATCAAAGTGATGAAGAAGAAGATACGCGTCCCTCTCCATGTTTTGGCGTCGTTTCTTTTCTTTTTCTTTTTTAACCAACACAGATATCTGGCCGGAAAATGTGACACATTTAAAGAGACATTTATCAAAGACTAGATTCTCTCTAGAGTCCAAGAAAACAGGACAGGTGTATGTGAAAGCGGGTTGCCCCGTCGTTTTGCAACGGGAATTAAAATCTTGATCCCGTTCCATGATTCTTTCGTAGTAGATGCATGCTGGATATTTCTAACTGTGGAGGAGAAAATACAGTGGCTTGCCTTTCTCGACCTATTTGTGCAATGATATGTGATAATTCCTCCTCCAAAGCCAGGATGGAGACTGCTTTTGCTAAACTGCACGAATGATTCCTGTTCTCATCTGTCTGTCTTTATGAATATACAGTATCTGTGGTTTCTAACCGTTATCGCTCAAAACATTCGCGGCAGTGACTCCCCCGTCTTTCAGTGCAATATAAATGCAACCATTTGCACCTGCAGTTAATTCAAAACCGTGTTTACACGAGATCATTTTGACATCACATCTGATGGCGTAAATACAGTTTGAATCGTGGTATAAATGCCTACTCTTTTGAACCATAAGCCTTTTAAAATCCAGACTAATAGTACGATGTTTTTTTGCAACTATAAATCTCTTCGGAGAAACGTGGCAAAGTTGTCCCTTGTCTCTTTGACCTTCTTTCTCTAGATAATAGATTTTTTCACCTTTGTTCCAAGTCTGATTCCAATCCGTCAGTCCATATAAAGCATATTTTAAATATTTCGGGATGGATTCAGGTCTCCCTCCCTCAGACACAGAATAGATAAGATGAGGCAACACGAAAATGCACTGCCTCAGTACTACAGGCAGGATCTTATTTTTAGAAATATTTAATTGCCATATTAATAGAAGTGTGAGTGGTTGGAGGAGGGGGAAGCGGCCAATCATAGGAGAAAGATTGTGTTCAGCGAGGCTGCTTTAAAGATGCTGAAGGCTGCAGTCCTGTAGTCACTTACCTGGGAGTAAGCTCGTGGAAATCCATCGGGCTTACTTCTGAGAAGATACCTACAGAATTGCGGTGTTCAAGCAGCTAGGTTTTGTAAGATCTGCCTCCTCGCCATTTCCGCCCATAAAGGAGAAATTTACATTCCTTGCTGTAGTATTTAAAAAGCCGAGGAGCTGTCTAAAATTAAATTTTATAGAATGGAATAGTCGCCATGTTTTTTTAGTAATATCGTTGAAATGCCACATAATAAGACACCTGGCATGTAGATCTCAAATGGTATCTCAGCATGATCCTCTCTCTCTCTGTCTTTCTTCCCATATATATATAGTCACTCATATATATTCTTGTAATATCAATTTTTGAAAACCTATTTTATGCTGGCGTTGCTCGTTCCGTGTCACAAAACCAAACAGATGAAATCTGCTAGATTTGCTTTCTGCCAAGCCAAGCCACAATCACCTCTGTAGCTTAAGTGGCATGCAACACATTCGCCATCTTTTTAGGCCATCCTTTCCATCCTCTCCCCCTCCCCGCCCGTCGCCCAAACGATCCCAATCCCCTCGAAAAAAAAGGGTGCAAATCGGATCGGATGAGGGCAGGGCGCGGAAAAAAACCTAAACGACCTAAAACCGAACAAGAAGAGAGCAAGCGTGAAGACGGAAAACGCTCCCCCTTGCTAGGATATTCGTGGGGACCGATTTCCTTGGGGTTCATGGGGGGGGGGGAGAGACCGGGAAGGGAGGTTCCTCCGTCAACACCTTGGCTTCGATCGCCTTCTTGCACACCGAGCCTGGAAAGGAGCAGAAAACAGGGTGTCGCTGCTCCACCGCCCTCCCTCTCCATCTGCAGTATTTCGGAGGCGTGGGTGTTGCTGTCGGAAAGGGGGAGGGAGGAAAGGGGGGGAGATGTTGGTGGGGATTCGCAGTCCCTCCCCTAGAAATGCAGCAAACCTTGTCTGGCAAGAGACCACCCCCCCACTCCCCAGTTTCCCCGTCGCCTTTCCCCTCCCCTTCCTTTGGAGAGAGGAACACGGGTGGGGGGTTTGGAGACGCGTCGTGCGCGCAGCCCAAGGCTGGCGTTGGCAGTCTGGTGATCTCCGCACGTCCCTCTGCTCCCCCCCTCACTCTCTCTCTCTCCCCCCCCCCTTCCTCCTCTAGGCTCCTCTGCATTGCATTGGCACGGCGGAAGCCGGAGAGACAACCCACCCGCCTCTCTGCGCTTGAGGACGAGAAAAGGAGCAAGAGAACCGTCGAGGGAGGCCTGGGCATCCGAAGCGGCTCCCACCACCGCCAGCCTCTTCCCACCCGTCTCGACCCTGCTTGCCTTCCCCTCTCCGGAGCCTATGCGCCAGGCGGGAGGAGGGAGCTCCGCGTGGAAGAGGGGCCATCCGGGACCGTCGGGGCGGTGTCATGGTCCAAGGGAGACTGCAGAGAACGAGAAGGTCCAGTGCCAAGCGGGAGTGGAGGTAGCGCCTTCCTAGGGCCACTCGCCTCTCCCCTGTTCCCCTCGGCAGGAAAGCGCGCAACTTGGCGCAGAGGGTCCCACCCACGCGTGGCTTGTCCGCCCCTAGTGCGCATTCCTCTCTCTCTCTCTCCTCCCCCCTCCCCTTCTCCCCCCTACCTAGCCCCATAGCTTGGTGCCTGTGGTCTTAGGTGGTCCCTCTCCTCCCTCGACGGCTCCCTTGGTCATCCCCAATCATGGCCACCCTCATCCGCAGCAAGCTCTCCAACGTGGCCACCTCGGTCTCCAACAAGTCCTCGGCCAAAGTCAGCGGCATGTTCGCCCGCATGGGCTTCCAGGCGGCCACCGACGAGGAGGCGGTGGGCTTCGTCCACTGCGACGACCTGGATTACGAGCACCGCCAGGGGCTCCAGATGGACATCTTGAAATCCGAAGGGAGCGGCGAGGAAGGGGGCGAGGCGCCCTTGGAAGGGGACATCCACTACCAGCGGGACGGCACCGGGCCCCTGCCCCCCTCCGCCTCCAAGGAAGAAGGCGTCTGCTCCGAACTTTCCGGCCAAGGGAAGCCCAAGATCACCGCCTGGGAAGCCGGCTGGAATGTCACCAACGCCATCCAGGTAAAAGCCCTCCGATGGCGAGCCCTGGTCCTCCTCCCTGGAGGGTCGGGGCTGAGGGGTGGTGGGAGAGATCTTGGGCCCTTGGGAGTCAAGGTCGGAGGGGGTGGCTTCTTTAGAGAGCCAGGATGCCAACCTTGCCCCTGGGCACCGCTCCCACTCCTGCCCCCACCGCGATTGCTTTCCACGTCGTGCGCTGTGGAACCAGAGTTTCGTCCCTCCATGGGAAGGGAGCTCCAGAGGTCATTTAGACCAACCCACTCCCCGAACGACGGGAGTCGTTCAGGGAGTGGGTTGGTCTAAATGACCTCTGGAGCTCCCTTCCCATTGAGGGAAGAACAGCCCAGCTATGGGTTGACTGGACAATTTTTGGTGAATAGCATAGTTTTTTTTTTTTAAAAAAAATCCAAACATTTGCGGGTGCATATTGAAGAGCATCGTCTCCAAATCAACATTTTTTTGTGCTTCCAGACACATGGCTTAAAAGAACGCCAAAGGTTGGCAACCTCTCTCCCTCTCTCTCATCCCCTCCTCCCAAATCCGGTCCACGTTTGTTTCTGAAAGGATTAATCGAAACCCTAAAGGAATTCATCCCTAAAGAAATCCTTTGGGAGAACTACAGTACATTTCTAGCAGAAGCTTTGGTGGCCTCCAGGAACATAAACCTTAGTGTGTGTGTGTGTGTGTGTGTGTGTATATATATATATATATATATATATCTGTAGATCCCAGATAGGCAAAGCTTCCACTTCGCATTTCTTTCCACATGAATTCGCGTATTATTTAATTTATTTATTTTTACAAAAATATGGTGGATAGCATTGCTTCTGACACGGTTGTGGACATCAACATGACTGAGGCAACAGATGGCCCAAACAGGAGGGCTTGTTGCCTCCCTCAGGCGTTTTTACATCCTTCCCGTCCCTGTTAATTCAGCTAAATAGATTTGGAATGTAATCTGCAGTGGGAGGGGAAAAAATAAACCTATATATATATATATATATATATCCAAACCCACCCTTTCCCCTTTCGCATTGTGGCACTTAGCCTATAATCGTATCCATGCTTACTTGAGAGTAAGTCCCACTGACCTCAATGTACAGTTGTCCCTCCGTATCCACGGATTTGGTATCCACAGATTTAAGCATTCACGGCTTGAAAATATTCTTTAAAAATTAATAAGCCAAAAAGCAAACCTTGATTTTGCTATCTTATATAAGGGACACCATTTAGCTCTGCCATTGCATATAATGGGACTTGCGTATTCACGGATTTTGGTATCCACGGGGGTCCTGGAACCAAACCCCAGCGAATATGAAGGGACAACTTGTAATTTATTTTGGAGTAGAGAAACATAGACTGTTAGTAGTTTTAAACGGCAAAAATCTTAACGCACTACTACTACTACTAATGTCGTCCTCACCATCATCTGCAAAAGATAAGAACTCCATTTACAGATAGGCAGACTTGACAGGACGAAATTACATCCAGGAACGGTTTCCTGCCCCCCACTCTCATTTCCATCGGATTTTCATCCCCGTTTCAGATCGCAAAGGAAGGAAGGAATATTAATTAATTAAATTTAATTTATTAGATTTATACCCCGCCTTTCTCCGAAGACGGGACTCAAGGTAGCTTACAACAATTAAAAAAATACAGATAAATACCACCATTTACAAAAATTAAAAAACAATAAATTAAATTCCACATAATTAAAACCACAACATGAATTAAAAACAAAATCAATAAAAATACAACATTAAAACATTAAAAGCAGCACACCAATTGATGGAGAGGTGCATTCGTATCAAGAATACGTTATATTTCCCCATCTGTGGTACATTGTTAAGGGGCTGGATGCGAAACTCCCCAAACCTCTTCTGAGATCGATCAGTCTTCAAATATTTGTCAACTCAAAATTCAAACTGATATATGTCTGTGTATATAAGTCTGTGTATTTTTCTTTTGAGCAACTTTTTGAGTGTGGATAGGATCTAGAAATCTTAAATTAAACTTATGCACATCGACACCGATGTAAACTAAATGTTTTCTGTTGAAGCACAGGATAGCTGAAATCCTATACCACTTAAACTGGAGGAACTCCGATGGGATTCAATGGAGCTTACTTCTCAGTAGTCATCTAAACTGCTATAAAATAGTCCAGCCAGCGTATTCAGTTTGTTAAACAGGTCTGTAGGGAACTTCATAGAAACCTTTTCTACCCCCACATCTCCCATCTTAAATTTACATCCACAGTAATTTATTTAATCGGTGTTGATTTGCAGAACTGCAGATTTCGGCACTGGCGAGGAGTGAAGGAGAGGAATGAATCTGCCTCTCAAGCAATAATTGACAGCAATTTAGATGATGTGCTAAATACTGTACAACTTAAAAAAAATACATTGTATCAATGGCTCACCAAAAGATCCAAAAGGAATATGGAATGAGAAAGTAAAGCTATTTGTCAGTGATTCTAGCAGATCTCTGCTGTTTTAAGAAAAAGTGCAGAAAGAATCTGCTATCCACTTCTTTTAATGGTTGTGAGCTCAAGAAAAACAAACAGGAAAGGTTCCAATAACAGTTAAAATGCCACCCTGCACACATTTTCTTGGACCTTAGTGCTTAGGAAGTGCATTTAGGATTCCAGCCTTAAACTGAGATGATGATAGTGACTATAACGTTAACAGTCATCATGTTGATGATACTAACATTAAATCCAAGACACTGTGCATAGTACTTAAGGTTATGCTAACTTTAAAATGAAGCACTTTTATTTTTCAAAGCATTTATTCAGATTTTTTTTAAAAAATCACTTAAAATATTGGGTATTTTTCCTTGCTTAAAATACTTGAAATATTTTGGGATAATAAATGCATGAATGGTTATTCTAGTTGCACACAGATTTCCTGGTTGCACCTGACTGCTTGTTCTTTGGAAATTATTATATGCAGGAAAATGAAGTGTGACATTTCAGCTTCTAAAAGCCTTAATTTTTCTTTGCATACCGGTAGATTGAATGGGGGGAAGTCTGCTTTGGTTCATGTATTGGGAGCATAAATTATTATAGGCTAAATAAAATGGGAAATACAGTCTGCATTTTGTTTCTTTCTAGGGGATGTTTGTTCTTGGTCTGCCCTATGCTATTCTTCATGGTGGATACCTAGGACTCTTTTTAATTATTTTTGCAGCAGTGGTTTGCTGCTACACTGGGAAAATCCTTATTGCCTGTCTCTATGAAGAGAATGAAGATGGGGAGATAGTCAGGGTGAGAGACTCCTATGTGGACATTGCTAATGCTTGCTGTGCTCCCAGGTTTCCCTCACTTGGGGGCAGGATTGTGAATGTGGCTCAGATCATAGAGTTGGTCATGACCTGCATCCTCTATGTGGTGGTCAGCGGCAACCTGATGTACAATAGCTTCCCAAACTTGCCAGTCTCCCAGAAATCATGGTCCATCATTGCCACAGCAGTGCTCCTGCCTTGTGCTTTCTTGAAGAACCTGAAGGCTGTCTCCAAGTTCAGCTTGCTCTGCACCTTAGCCCATTTTGTGATCAACATTTTAGTGATTGCCTACTGCCTCTCCAGAGCACGTGACTGGGCGTGGGATAAAGTCAAGTTTTACATTGATGTCAAAAAGTTCCCCATCTCCATTGGCATCATTGTCTTCAGTTACACCTCTCAGATCTTTCTGCCTTCCCTGGAAGGGAACATGCAGAACCCCAAGGAATTCCACTGCATGATGAACTGGACTCACATAGCTGCTTGCATTCTGAAGGGACTCTTTGCTTTGGTAGCCTATCTGACCTGGGCTGACGACACAAAAGAAGTCATCACAGACAACTTGCCATCAACCATTAGGGCTGTTGTTAACATTTTTTTGGTGGCCAAAGCCTTGCTGTCCTACCCATTGCCCTTCTTTGCTGCTGTGGAGGTCCTGGAGAGATCCCTCTTCCAAGATGGAAACAGGGCCTTCTTCCCTAATTGCTATGGAGGAGATGGTAGGCTCAAATCCTGGGGGCTCACCCTTAGGTGTGCTCTGGTAGTTTTCACCTTGCTGATGGCCATTTATGTTCCACATTTTGCCCTCCTGATGGGCCTCACGGGGAGCCTTACAGGTGCAGGCCTCTGTTTCCTTCTTCCCAGCCTCTTCCATCTCAAGCTTTTGTGGAGGAAGCTCTTGTGGCACCATGTCTTCTTTGATGTGGCCATTTTTGTAATAGGTGGTATATGCAGTGTGTCTGGGTTCATTCATTCTTTAGAAGGTCTCATTGAGGCTTTTAGATACAATACGGAAGACTGAAGTCTGGACTGAGCTGGTTTTATTAAGAGGAGGAGAAGAGAGAAAAATCACACAGAACATCCACATAACCAAATGTTGGTGCATCCCCATAAAGGAGAAATGTTGTTATTTTAGTTAAATGTTCCCAACAAATTCTATCATAGAACCTCCAGCAAAGTTTCCAGATCAAAAGCTTACTGTGCGCACTTTTAAAATAAACTACTGGGAGAAATATATACATATATATTTTTTGTATGATTTAGATATTATCAGAGATAAAATATTTGAACTATTTCCCTGTCCCATTCATTCAATAGTCTAAACTCTCTAATCTTTATAACGGAAGTCAAATGTTCTATTTGGAAATAGTGAGAGGTTTCATGGCAATATTTTGGAAATTTTATGCAACTAAGTCTCTTTAAGAAAAAATATATATGTCAGCCCAATTGCTTAGAGTCATTGTGCTGGAACATACAATTCAGTGAATCTTATTGTAAAATCTAGACTGTATGGAATAACCAGTTTAAATGGCTGTGATGACCAACAATGTCTCCAATGAGCAGTAGTGTTTACAATGTATGTTAAATAACCAGTAAGGACAGCTTAATACTTCCATACCAACTCATGTCCAATACCAGCTCTTCCCATTTTTGATTAAGAATCACCTGGCCTCCAAGCTGAGATCAGAGACTTGAAGTTCAGTTCTAGATTGGAGCATTTTTTTAATTTTTAAATTACAAAAATAAATAAATAGCTAGATAGATAAATCAGTGGATTTGAAAAGTATTCTGGATATGAAACCAACACACACAAACAAGAAAACCATTCTGTGCAACTACCAGATCTGTGGAGCTGTTTCAAATGTATGTGTGCTGTAATTGTGGTAAATAAGATGACAAATGTATATCAGAAAAAAATATCTTTAACATATAATGTGGTACATAGATATATCAAACAATAAAGAGAAACCATAACAACTGTGACTGGAATTGTTTGTTCTAGGGAACACCTAAAGATAATTTATGCTACACTGTACTGTACTGTAGTGTGTTTAAACTCTGCACACATTGCCTTATTGCAACAACCTACACAGGCCTGAAGCATATTGATAGACCCAGTAGAGGAGATCCATTGAATCAATTGTTGAATGGTAAGTGAACACCTATTTAAATCCAACTGATCCAAAGGATTAACAATAGAATTTAGGCCTATGTTTTCAGTCCTACACACACTGATTGAGGAGTATGCCCAATTAAATATAATGGATTTTCTTCTGGGTAGATAGGATTGCACTATAAACCTGGTCAGTATTATTGTAGATATGAGACAGAAGCTGAGAAACCAGTGGGTCTTCAGTAAATGTGCATAGGCTTATGTCCTCAAGTCTCTTACCTCCTTCCTTACACTAACTTATCTAACCCAAGTGAAGGTGTCAATTGTTTCAGGAATGGGGAACCTCTGCTGATCCTGAAGTTTTGGACTTCATTTCCCAGAAGTCCCAGATAGGCTGGCCAATGGTAAGCTGAAGTCCAAAATATCAGGACTGCCTAAAGTTCCTTATTTCTGTTGTACAGCCAAAACCTGATGGGGATAACTTTGAGGAACAGTGACAGCTACTTTGAGAAATAAGCATCTGCTTTACTGTATTCATTCCAGGTTGTCTTGACTGGACCAGGAAGGCAAAATAATAAAAGTTTTGGCTGGCCTCCAGGCAGATTTTTGCTTTAATGTAGGTTGTGTCTGTGTTTTCAATCTCAAATCCCATTCTTAGTTTTTACTGCTTAATTCATGTAATACTTTTAAATGCAAAGATTTACATAGCATATCTCACTTGTGTTCTCATTTTATAGATGGGAAGCTGAAGCTGAGAGGGAAAGGATTGCTCCCCTTTGGATGAGATAGGAATTGAATCCCAAGTTCTTCCAGATTTAAGAATCAAATAGCACATTCATAACCATCAAACAAAACAGCTCTTTCAGGACTGTGTGTAGGTTCTTCAAGTCACCTGTGGATTCCTAGCAACTCCATGACCTTCATATAGTTTTCTTAGGCAAGGAATGCTCAGAGGTGGTTTTGCCAGTTCCTCCCTCTTAAATATAACCTACAGCATCTGATATTCATTGGCAGTCTCCCATTCAAGTGCTAACCATACCTGACCCTGCTTAGTTTCCAAGATCAGACAGGATATGGTGGCCTTAGGGTTTTTAAATGGACTATACTACTTCAGATTACAGGTAGGGGAATGACAGGGCTGAATTTCCCCTACATATACTTGCATCCACTCCATTTGTGGCAAGCTAGTAACTTTAAAAGTTACTAAACAGACTGTAACTCTCAGAAAACCCAAGTAGGCATGGCTGGGAATGCTCGGTGTTGTAGTGTGAAAATAATGACCCCCTTAAGATCTGATTAAAATGGGGGAGCAAAAGACTTCCTCCTGATATGTTTGGAGGTGGCTTTAAAAATGTAGGCAAAGATGTGTTCTTTGGCTTTTTGTGTTTGTGTGTGGATTTAAACATACTCTCTGAAGTGTGAAGCAGTCTTGCGAGTGCCACATCACATTCAGAATGTCTTAGCTCTTAGTTCACTGTTCTGTTCACTAAACGTGTCTCATGAAGAAATGAAATGAAATGGAGAAAGACATTGCCATTCAGATGTTTTCACTTTTGCATTTTCCTGTTTAACTTCTTATTCCAAATCTCAAATATCAGATTGACATATGGATATATCAAAAATCTGAAGAGTTCATTGTGATATGTGAATGCTCAATTTATTATTTGACAACTGGGTTACTTGTGGATTTTCAGTTTCATTACAGCTTTGGGTGATAAGGTGGTATTCTGCAAAGAAAAGAGACAAGCTTTCATACATTCAAATATGAAATTTCTTTCTCTAAAATAGTAGATCCTTTGTTAGATCTGTGCAATATTTAAAGCTAAAGAAAAGAGAGAAGTCAATTGTTATTCAACTGTGATTTACAAAGTACAGTTGTCCCTCTGCATCCACAGATTTGGTATCCACAGATTTAAAATGTTTTTTTTTAAAATAATAATCCAAAAAGCAAACCTCGATTTTGCTATCTTATATAAGGGACACCATTTTGCTATGCCATTGCATAGAATGGGACTTGAGTAATTATGGACTTTGGTATCCACGAAGGTCCTGGAGCCAAACCCCAGCAAATATGAAGGGACAACTGTACTCCAATATTTGAACTATTGCTAAAACATACTTAGAGATTACAGACATATGAGAATTTCAAACTGAAGGAAGTTGTCACTGATTTTTCCTATTAATTATATACATCTCTCAATAGGTGCTGGGTATTGCAGTGAATACTATGGTGGGATAAAGGTTATAATGGTTAAAAAAAAAGCAAAAAGCAACAAAATGCAAGTCTTTCCAGATTCTCATCCTCTACAAAGGGAAAACAATGTATTTGTGCTTAAACCTATAAAGGTGGGGCAATTCATTTTCAGCTTGACCATAATGGAACTGTGATTCTCGCTCTTGAGTTTCCAAGCCATTGCTAAAAACAACAAAGAAATCAGAACCCAGAATCCCTGATTTCTGTAATCTTTTTAGCTTGCAATCCTGTACACCAGCCTCCAGCAACCTGGTGCCCTTCGGATGCCCTGTACAGTCTCAGACTACAACTCCTAGTATATTCCAGCCACGATTGTCAGCGGCCATGCTGGTTTGCTGATGATGGGACTTGTGTTCCATCTCATCTCGAAGACTCCCGGATGAAGGAAGGTTGCTATGCCCGCTTATTTAGGAGCAATCCCCATTGAACATAGTGGGGCTTAATTCTGACTACATATGCTTAACACTGCCTTGTAAATTCGCTTTCTTCCCTTGTACAACTGCTGTAGTTACATGAATTCCAACGTGGGTCTCTTTTACTTTGAAATCAGGAAAAATTCAAATAGTGACTCCTAGTGGGCAGATAAGATTTCCCAAATGTTGCAAAACAATTTTAAAAAGAAGCTTCGAGAACCACCACGCGCTTCTGCAATCTATATTGCTGGAATAGCAATCCAGATTGCAAAGCGTTCCATTTTTTTTAAAACCCTCAGGTATAATAGGTAATACCCATGCGATATATGAGGCGCGTGTATATTATATTTCCTTTCAAACCTTTTTCTTTTTTTTATATACATTCGATTTTGATGCACAATTAGCTTCAAAAACACCTGAACGAGTCTTATACATTAAAAAGAACTGTTGCAATCAATTGGAAGATCGCAGGAATTAAATTTGCAAAAACTATGGTGGGATTTTCTTACAGTAGGGAAAGGGGTGGTTAGGTCTATCTATCACTCTCTCTGGAAGGTAAGACTTGAATCCTATGCCCACTTAGGTGGGAGTAAGCCCCATTGAACTCAACTGGGGCTGCTTGCTTCTGAATAGATACGCACCGGATTGTGTTTATCATGAATGATCAGCTGGTGTGTGGGTTTGTATTCTCTTGAACACTGAAGATAACGGTATGCATGTATATGTGCATGTGTGTGTGTGTATGCATAGATCTATACCGTTGTCCCTCCGTATCCACGGATTTGGTATCCACGGATTTAAGTATTCACGGCTTGAAAATATTCTTTAAAAAATAATAATCCAAAAAAGCAAACCTTGATTTTGCCATCTTAGGCAAATCACCATTTTGCTATGCCATTGTATATAATGGGACTTGAGTATTCACGGATTTTGGTATCCACGGGGGGTTTTCCTGGAACCAAACCCCAGCGAATATGAAGGGACAACTGTATACATCAGCATGTTGGCCTGTAAGCTGCAGACGAAGCTTAAATATAGCCAACGAGCACGTAACACTACAATAATGTTGCAAGCCTATGAATAATTTCCTTGGAATAAGCTCGATTTGATCCAGGTCGATTTGCTGTCGAGGACGTCTATAGGATCGTGCTATACAACCCTTCGTTGTTTGAAAGACCATGGAGCAATTCATGCTTAAAAAATCACCAACACCACCACGCCAGGTTTCATGCACGATTTAGAACGTCCCACCAAGGACAAGGCTTTCTCATTTTTCCCTGCGCCTGATGTCAAGAACGTGCAACGAATAAACCAACGCGATTAAAGTTATTTTTCGCCAACGCCGGCTGACAATGAGAACGATTGCACCAAGAGAAGCGACGTCGCGAATCTAAAACGCAGCAATTGGAACTGTTGGGACAACCAGAAGGCGAACTGATGCCCCGGCGCAGTTTATTGCTTGGAGCCTAGGGAGCTATTTTGGGAACAAAATTAATAGACATGAGATGAAATGGTTCAATAGCAAGGATATAGGTAGGGAGTGCTTTAGAGAGGTAAGGCTTTCAGGGATGGCATCCATAGATTTTTCCTTGAGTTTCGTCCGGGCTGTGAGGCTGTGTTCTGGAAGAGTTTCCTTCTGACGTTTCGCCTGCATCTGCAGGCGAAACGTCAGAAGGAAACTCTTCCAGAACACAGCCTCACAGCCCGGACGAAACCCAAGGAAAATCAAGGAGGGCTCCACCCTTGGGCAGAATGAGGTGGGGGTCGGTGGGTGGACTCAGGCAGCAGATTTGGGAGCAGCCCATGGTCACTTCCACGCCATGGCCATGGAGGTGGAGAGATGCCAGTGGCATTTTCATGTTTAATGTGCCAAAAGAAATTGACCTGCTTTTGGGGGTGGTGGAAGAAGCCAACATGTGCTGCTTTCTACCCACGTCTTGGGTTGACCTCCTGACCACCCTCGAGCCCAGAGAGGCGGCTTGGCCTCGGTAAAACCTGCCACATGGTGTCAGCCTCGATTGGCATTCTGGTTTTTTGAAACAAGAGTCTGGGGAAGAGGGGGAATCGACTGATTTCCAAGCGAAGCGGGGAAGAGCTAAAACAAGAGGTGGAATAATAGCCACGTTTAAATATTTGAAGGGATGTCAGACTGAGGATGGGGCAAGCTTGTTTTCTGTGGCTCCGGAGACTAGGACACGGAGCAATGGGTTCAAACTCCAGGAAAAGAGATTCCACCTAAAAAATAGGAAGAACTTCCTGACAGCAATAGTAGAATACACTGCCTTGGAGTATGGTGAAGGTTCCTTCTTTGGAGGTCTTCAAATAGGGGCTGGATGGCCATCTGTTGGGAATACTTTGACTGTGTGTTCGTGCAGGACAGGGGGTTGGACTAGATGGCCCTTGGGGTCTCTTCCAACTCTATGATTCTAGGTCCTTTGCTCATTTCGAGATAGATTGGTAAAGCCGAGATTTCTTCACACTACCCAAATGGAAGAATGGATCCTTGATGAAAGCGGGATCTTTCTCCTATGGCTCTTCCTCAGGTTTAATTCTTAGCTTGATTTGAATTTGTGGAAATATGCCATCTTTTTTTTCCAGGAAGGCGAGCCCCCCCCCCACAACAAGCTGAGAGAGAAAGAGAGAGGGGGGGGGTACTATTTAAAACACACAAGCACACATTCAAATCTTTCCATTTCCTGGAAAAAAAACACCTATAAAAGCTTTTACATAACCCGATCTTTCTGGCTGCCGGTTTTACCCAGAGACAGAAGATCGCGCCATAGGGAGCATGTATTTTTTTTTAAAGGAATTAAAAGAATCTAACGTTTTAGACAAGAGATTCATTAACACAGAAGAAACCAACATCTCCTTCGCATCGATTTTTTTTCCTGCTCCAAGACTCTTTCTGCACCTGTTTTAAAAACCAGTTTCGCAGGGGGTTCTTAGTCCCGGTTTTTTTTCCTGGGGAGATAAATTTTTAATGCTGAAGAAGAGACGCCCTACAGTTTGCCCACAAAGAATGGGGTTTTTGCAGTGTAGGGAAAGGGGTAATCTCAGAATCATGCGCTCGGGATTTAAGGGAAGGGAAGGATATCAGTACGATCCTCTCAGCAGAGCCTGTCCCTTCTAAACGACAATCTACCGCAGACAGAGAAGTGTAGTTAACGCAAGGGCCTGCTCTGGATGTCAGTCTTAGTAGAACAAACCAGTTGCGGAATGGTGAGGCAACAGGTAGGCAAATCTCATTGATTTAATGGGTCTACTCTAGTCAGCTTTGACCTTCTCTTTGCTAAACATCTTTTTTTAAAAAATGTCTTTAAATAGTGAGACCCAGGAAAATGTAGTTGTATGCATATTGGATCTAGTCCAATACTCAGTTGTGTAAAAGGAGGCCCATTTGAACTACACAATTATAGCCCTACGGAATTGGAAGAGAGTGCAATCCAGTCCAAGCCACTGCCTTGCAGGAATACATAACCAAAGCTCCCTGGACAGATGACCATCCAGCCTCAAACCTCCAGAGAAGGAGACCCCACCACACTCCCAGGCAGTGTATGATGCCACTTTAACCTCCCCCCCCCCATGGCTCCATCCTATGGAATCTGTGCTGTGCAGTTAGAGAGTCCCAGGGGTGTTAGCCCTTTTGGGAAACTCCTTAAAAGTTAAAACTGTTAGGAATTAACTTTCTTGTAGCAGAGACTCAATCATACTTACTGTGTCCTGAACCCAAAACAAGAGAAGCAGGCAGCTTCAAGTTAAAAGACTTAAAAACTTTACTAATGGCTATGCATCTACATATGCATGGAGAACCAACATCCTAACTAACTAATGAATATGTGATGTCAAAGGCTTTCACGGCTGGCATCCATAGACTTTCCTTGGGTTTCTTCTGGGCTATGAGGCCGTGTTCTGGAATAGCTGCTTTCTGATGTTGCACCTGCATCTGTGGCTGGCACCTTCAGATAATGGTTGGGTAGGAGTATGTCTGGGGTTTATATGCTGTGAACCTCTTTAGGGGAGGATATGTAAATTTGTGTAATTGAATGGTTAGTCTCTGGGTATAGAAATGCAAGGCTCATTAGTGTGTTTGGCTAATGGTTGGTTGGGGCAGGGAGATTCCCAGCAGATAATGGGCCATCAACCAACCATTAGCCAAACAGACACTACGGAGCCTTGCATTTCTATACCCAGAAACTAACCATTCAATTACACAAATGTACATATCCTTCCCTACAGGGGTTCACAGCATATAAACCCCAGACACACTCCTACCAAACCATTCTCTGAAGATGCCAGCCACAGATGCAGGCGAAACATCAGAAAGAAACTATTCCAGAACATGACCTCACAGCCCGGATGAAACCCAAGGAAAATCTAACTAATGAATAGAGTTAGATAAGAGAGAGGTTCATCTTGACTCACCATCTCAATGAGAAGGAAAGCATGGTAGGGAGGATGGTTGCAGAGCAAAGATGGAAAGGCAGTAACTTGAGGAGAAAGAAGGGATATAAACTTTTATGTCCAAAGACAAAAAAGGAAGTATCCTAGGTTACATGGTCTTGTTGCTTGGTTGCAGACTGTTTACAACCATGCACTTCAAAGGTAGAATGAACAAGTAGTTGAATGAGAGAAAGAGAAGGATTTTAACATGCACGAAATCCTATCCTATGTATTAACCACTTGCTCTGTTAGCAAGTAATTGGAGAGAGAATGCTGGATTTTTCCAACAATCTGGAGTCTGTGGTTTTTCTAGAGTGAGAATTCTAAATGCTTTTCCCTAAACTGCCAATCCTAGGATCCCATAGGATGAAACCATGCCAGTTAAAATGGACTCATACCCTGTAACTCTGGAGTGTGATTGGGGTCCCCAATGGGTGACCATGGGTAAATCACACTCTCTTAGCCAAGGCAATGGCACACCTCCTCTGAATAAATTTTGCCCAGAAAACCTTATGATAGGTTCACTTACTTTGGAGAGGATTGGAAGGCCCATAACAACAAGAGACTTGCAAGTACATCCCACTTCTATGAACTTTCATAGCTGAGCCTACATCAACCTCAGCAGTGGTGAGTACATCCAGAGCTATCTTGGCTGACCAACTTTTTTTTTTTAAAGGAACAACAGCCCAGGCATATTAATATGAGCTTGGCCCTTATTAATACTTTGCACGTTCTTGCAACCCTCCACTTCCTTTGGGTGTTTTTGGAAAATAAACAGAGAGGCTTCTTTACAAAATGCAAAGGCAGCAGTGAGGAACGTTTATTAACCCAGCCTCTCTGCCTCTTCACTACAGAAGCCCCGAATTGCATGCAAGCCTTTGAGGCTGGCAGATCACTTCATCAGGCAAGGAAGGCAGGGAGAAGAAGCAAAACCAGACTTGAACTTCTAATCTTTGTGTCCCCGCTGTGCTTTTTGTACAAATTGTTGTACAATTTGCTTTTTGTACAAATTAGAGCATGACTAAGTCTGGATCCAAACCACAGTATCTTACAAATTTTACAAATTACATGGTGCATTGCACGTAGACATTTGGTGTTGTTGCTGTATGCCTTCTAGTTGTTTTCCTATCACAGGATTTTCTTGGCAAGATTCGTTCAGAGGTGGTTTGCCTTTGTCTTCCTCTGAGGCTGAGAGAGAGTGATAAGGACTTTTAACGGTGGGTGCATTTAAACTTTTAGTTTCAATGGTGTTTAAAGTCTTATTGTTAATTTTTAGTCAATTCTTTTAGTGAGGTGCCTTGGGTCCCACTCTGGGAGAAAGGCAGCTTTCAATAAATAAAATAAATGCCAGATCCAGTCTGTTTCTGCTCTCGTCCAGGGCCGGTTTAAGGTACCAGCGGCATCTGCATCTGCAGGAGGCCCCATCATTGTGGGGGCCCCGTAGTAACCCTCCTCCTGCAAAATCATTATTAGTAATAATCTGAATATCCTGTACTGTGAATAGCTTAGGTTGAGTTTGGTTACATTGACCTGAGATAAACATATGCCCCCCCCCCAAATAAAGCATTGCAGGGCCCCCCCAAATTCCTTAAACAGGTCCTGTTCTTGTCTTTCTGTTTCTTCGACACATTCCAAATTCCATCATGTTCCTTTGAGCTCATATATGACAGCCTCTTGGTCTCTGGCTTCTGGGGTTAGTCATGATCCATTCATGTCAAATTTCAGGAGTTATCCTAATGATCAGTGATTGGGAGAAGGAATACTAGGGCGAGGGAGTGGAGGAATATGGAGGTGGGATTAGGTTGTGTGTGTGCACGCCACGTTTTTCGATACTTTGGATTAATCACCAGCCTTAATCATATTTAGAGCAGACCCACTGAAATCAGAAAGGGGGATGAGTTGTGACTAACTTTTAATGGCCGACTGAACATGACTAAGCCTGCCTCCAAACCATGGTATCTTAAAATAAACACTAGGGAATTTGTAAAAAAAGAAAAAGGAAGGAACCACCCCAAACATGGTACCTTCTGAGAGAGCAATTCTGCTCCCTCTGTTGATAAAGAGGACAAGGACTCGCTGTGTTGATGTTTCCCATTTTGATTCTCAGTTTTTTTTTTTTTTTTTGAGTGTGGGTATGTTGTTTGGCAATAAACTCAGCATCTGAGTCCTGGCTCTTCTGGAAGGTTTACAGCCCAGATTACAAGCATCAATTAGCTTCCATTCTAAACAAATAGGATCTCGTTATAGTTCTCACAACACTTCTGCAAGGTAGGCCGCTACTTTTCTTTCCATATTGCATGCAGTACACCTGGGGACCTGGGGGTGAGTGGGTTGCCAAAAGGCCACCTGGCAGCCAGGGGATAGATGAAATCTGGGGTGGAATCAAAGAACTGTGACCTTGTGAAGGATCCCAAGGTCCTTTTAGAATGACACAGAATTTAGAATTCCCTTCCCACTTCTCTAGTAGAGCTCTGTGTAACATAGAACCTTACTATCCTACCAATTCAGGAGAAATTCTTGGCCTCAGAAGACCTATGCAAGAAAATACACAATCCAGACTGATTGGGAAAGAAACCCTATAGAAATGAATGGGTTTTACTGACTGAAAAGAGGTAAAACAAAATCCACAAAAAAGTGATACCTTTGTTGGCCAACGAAATGCAAAATGCAGAACACATGATGCAAGTTTTCAAAGTTCTACTGGCTTCTTCATCAGGCAAAAGATGTTAAAAAATAAAGAAAAAAGTGACAATGTTTTTTCTCCCCCTCGTCTTTATTTTTTAACGTCAAGCGAGTAGAGCTTCAAAAGTTTGCATCATGTGGTTTGCATGTTGGTTGGCCAATAAATCCACTATTTTGTGGATTTTGTTTCGCTTCATGGCCAACAGGGCTACCCCTGAAAATGTTTCCTGAAAAGAGGTAGGGATGCACTGATGAGTCCAGCATTTCTACTCCTAATACAGCTCTTTAATGGCAGTGTCGCGGGTGCACAGAGGAGCGCTATTAAGGACACAGATTAAGGGCTAAATCTAATTGGTAGTCCTAAATAGAGGAGAACCATTGAATCAATGGGGCTCACTGATGGATTTATCATTCAGCATTGGATCCAGTGGTTCTATACTAGATTAGACCTGCAATTGGATGTATAGTCGCCCTATGCCTGCAGGTCTTGGATTGTACTTCCCTAGGGCAAGGGTGGGTAAGTGTCAGTAATTAGGGGACCACATTGATTCCTCAGTAGGCCTGAGAGGGATGCACTCTCCTACAAAAAAAAAAAAAAAAAAAGCTCCCCCAAATGTCCTCCAGGGCTGTGGGGGCAATTCCATCATGCCCTTTGTCAACAGCAGGAAGTGATGTAGAAATCAACTTCTCGGTCACTTCCTACCATTAAAAAAGCCTGTATTGGGCTTAAAGTTGTCTGCCCCACCCCCGGCAAAATTGCCCCTACACCCCATAGAAGGCATTTAGTGACAGAACATTTTTCCAAAATTTTAAATTTTTATCCTGGGGAGCATTAGTGGCCACAAAACGTTTTCATATGGCCTGCGGATTGCATTTTCCCCCACTCCTGCCCTAAGGCTTCCTTCTGGCAGGATCAAGAGAGAAAAATAGACCAAGGAAAGGAAGCATGCCCATGATGGCTAAGGACATGGTATATATTTGGTTATTTGAAAACTTTCTGTTTAATCTTCTAATAGTTTCTGTATCTTTCACCCTCTTGGTGCCAGAGGACAGGAGCTTTTCACCAGCAACGAAAAGGGGTGGGTGGGTGGCCCTTTGATCAAAGTTTGTTGTGTGGAGTTTTTCTTTCTAACCAGGTTCAGGACTTCATCCTGCAGCTCTGTGCCCATCTGAGGATATGGCAAGAGTGAGTTTTCAGTTGCTGCCCAACAAAAAACCGACCAAGGAAATGGTGCATGCCCATGATGGCTGAGGACATGGTATATGTATCGTTATTTCAAGCTTTCTTTTTAATCTTCAGATAATTTCTGTATCTTTCACTCTCTCACTGCCAAAACATGAGTTTTGGATACAGCTTGTGAGGTGTTCTTCTGTCAGCTCCAGAGAAGCATTTGGCAGTTACCCGGATGGAAAACCACCCACCAGTAGTGCAGGAATCCATGCAATAAGGAATATTTGCCTCTAGGTGGAGCTGTTGCATCACTTGAACTCCGGGAGTGTTAACTGGAGCTTTCACAAGGGCATTTAAAATGTTTAATTTAAGGCTAATTCATCCACTCCACTCCTACATTGTGCTCTCCACTACTACTTACTTAAAATAAAACATTTTGGAATGCTGAAAACCATGGCCAGTGACCTTACTGGGTGGGGATATTTGGGAGTTGTCCCCAAAAGTAACATTTCCCACTTTTGCTCTATTTTCTCATATGCTTCAGAAGTGTAATGATGCATTTTGAAGTGCAGACACTCCTCATGACTGTTCCCATAGCTGTGTCCTCAAGCAGAGATAGATAGATAGATAGATAGAGCAGATAGCTGTGTCGATCCACATACAGAAATAATTCTATAAGTTTACATCTCCACCAAGTCTTTTGTAAAAACTAATGAGTTTTACTGGTCAATCAAGACCAAGTTGCCCGCAAATACTGGAACTAGAATCCAGCTGGTGTCTTGCACATACATAGGTTCCTGTATGGAAGCAACTGAACATTTTTATCCAGTGTGTATTGTTTGTATTTACTTTAAAGTTGTGGAAGCAGAGTTGTGCACATACAGTGTCATTATGCATGCAGATGCTCATGCAAGTTGCATGCACATGAAAGTTGCACGCATGAAAGGTAAGGTTACCAAGTATTCCTTATTGTGAGGGCTGTCTCCTATCTGAGGGTTGGAGAGACTGAATGAGATTGCAAAAATCCCAGATTTGGGTGTGTGTGGGCCCTTCATAAAGACAGAAATGTGGGTATCATGTAATTTATGAATGTGGACAATATGTTAAGAGTAGACATGGTTAAGCTGACTGAAATCAATACTTTCATTTGGTATGAGTAGAACACAAACTTGTTAATAGCTGGTTTCCGCTTGTCAACCCTTCATGCCATGAACTTTGACTGTCCTTTATTGCTCTTTTGAAAACCTGGCAACTTGAATGCACGCATACACATGAAGTTTTGGTTGTGTATTGGGTTTTGCAACAATGCTATTCAATATAAGCACTGCACAGCACGACCACTGAGTACACTATGCAACCCCAGAGGAAGGATGTAGGGCAATCTCTTACAGCAGAAACAGCTCACAACAGTATGATTGTCCCTGGGAAAATCTGTTTTCTCCCCAGCTACTATGTAGTTTGAAAGCCAGTGTGGTGTAGTGGTTTGAGCACTGCACTAATCTTCAGGCATCCATGGAAACCCATTGGGTGACCTTACCCTTTGTTCATGGTAAAACCCCTTCTGAACAAATCTTGCCAATAAAACCTGATGACAAGGTTTCCTTAGGGTTGCCATAAGTTGAAAATGAATTGAAGGCACATAACAACAAACCATGCAGTTTATGTTGACAATTAGAGTGTCCCAGAGTGTTAGCAGACAAAGTGTGCCCCAATCTGATGATGCTTCTCTGGGACCTGAAACTGACTCAAAGGAGATTTTCAGACAACACTGTTATAGTGTTACTATTCCACTTTATTTGCTATGGCTGCCTACTCTTGAATCCTGGGATTTGCAGTTTAGGGAGGGGCATTTACAAGTCTCAGCCAGAGAGTTCTTAGGCCTCACTAAACTACAAACCCCAGAATTCCACAGCAGGAAGCCAGATCAGTTAAAGTGGAATAGTAACACTATAACAGTGTAGTCTGAAAATCTCCAAAGATGAACAAGGCAGGCAGTTTCAGTTTAGAAAAAGTTTACTAATGGCTTCACATTTACATATGCATGGAGAGAGCCTCCACCCTAACTACCTAATGAAAAGATTGCATAAAAGACAGTTGCTTCATCTTAACTCACTGTCTTGTTGATGAGAATGGAAGCAAGAATCAGTATCAGAGAGAGAGAGAGAGTATGAAGAAAGGGTAATTCTTACATGACCAATGGCCCAAGGAGGTGTCCTGGATCTCATGGTCTAGTTGCTTGGTTACAAAAGGTATTTATGACCATGCATTCCAAAGGATAGGAAGAGCAAATGTTGAGGCTTTAGATGGGGATGGTAATAAACACCTGAGGCAAAGCACAAAAATAAGTGTTGATACAAGGACTCCCTGAAACAACATCTCAGGCTCGGCCAAATTGATTACCAACAATGGTCCACCCTGGCCTCACATTGGGAGGCATAGAGACACACTATCCACAATGCTGCAGCCTTATTTGAGAACTCACTCCGAACAAGTCT
This sequence comes from Gambelia wislizenii, assembly GCA_030847615.1. Classification (NCBI taxonomy): domain Eukaryota; kingdom Metazoa; phylum Chordata; class Lepidosauria; order Squamata; family Crotaphytidae; genus Gambelia; species Gambelia wislizenii. Next base: position 43,077,163 of record JAUMIR010000004.1, read on the forward strand.
TGAAGAGAAACGACAATGCAGAAAGAATCACAACCCGCAAACATCACCCAAGGAGAAGTTCTGCTGTGCTTTCTGCAACCAGACTTGTTTATCTTGGATTGGCCTTTTTAATCATCAGCACGCTTGCAGAAAGCATGGGATGAGTCCTTCCTGAATCTTCGTTTGCGAAGAAAAGCCAGAGAGAGAGAGATGGGGATGGGGGGAAGCAGAGGGGTTTAGCATGCAGGAAGTCCTGTCCTACCTCAAACCCCAATTGCTCTAAAAGCAAAGGTGGGGAGAGGTGGAGAATGCCAAAATTCTTCAACAATTTATAGCTAAACTCAAGGGGAACAGAATGGGATGAGTCCTTCCTGAATCTTTGTTTGCGAAGAAAAGCCAGAGACAAGGGAACAGGCACTGTTCCTTTTATAATGTCTTCCTTCTTTCTCAAAAAGCAGCAGGTACTATCTCAAAACAAGAGAATGTGGCCCTGTTGCAGGGGTGGGAATAACTGTGTTAGATTACAACTCCCAGGAGCTATTGGCACTGTAGCCAATGGTGAGGAATGCTGGAAGTTGCAGTCCAGCTACATATGGAGGGCTGCATGGTTCCTACCCTTTAGGTAGTCCCAGCTGGATTAGACCCATTGATTCATTGTTGAATGGTGAGTTAACACTTATGTAAATTACATTGATTCGGTGGGTTGAGACTACTGATAGGGCTCAGGGAAATAGTTTTGGCCCAGAGAAAGTTCCTGGGCCTTTACACTAGCAGGAAACTAGAACTTTTCCCTGGAACCATAAAGGAGGAATGTAGCCTTGGATGCTGCACTGGTATATATGTGATGGTCGTACAATTTTTGTGTGTGCGTCCAGTCCCTGCATTAAATGCTGTACGGCTGTGCCCCAGCCTTTTGTGAATTAAGTAGCCATGCGAAGAGTATGAGAGGAAAGAGGGGTCTGAAGCCTGCTGGGCCCCATGCTGGTATAAAAAAAAAACTGTTGTGCAAGTGGTTGCACTTCCCAACCAGTTGCATAAGGGCAGCCTTTGCACAGCCAATTATTCTGCAAGCAAAATCAGAGTCCTCTGCCTCATTTCTGACTTGGTTGGTATGGAGATAATCAACCACTGTGCAAGGAATGAGCACAAAGTTATGGCACCCATTGGAATAGTGCTGGCTCCCAGCCCATGGGGACATCCATTGCACTAGTTGTGCCAGTAGCAGCTCCCATGTGTGTGTGTGTGTGGGCATCCAATCTGCTCTGGATTTTAGTCTAAACTTTAGAGGCCCTATCCAAGGTGCTGAACCGTTTTGGGGGATAGGGCTCAGCACTTGGATCTTCCCTTTAAAGTCTGGTCTAAAACTCAAGAGCAGATTATGCTGCCTCAATGACATGGGAACCCCTAGCTCACTTGCACAATGGATAGTAGAAGTGAGATTGCTCCCATGTCAGTTGGGCAGTAAACTTGCTCTGAGGTTTAGTCCATACCTTAAAGCTGTCCAAGGTGCTGAACTCTACCTCCCAAATAGCTTCAAAACCTTAGATAGCTCCTCTAATGTTCAAGCTAAAATCAAGCATAGATATGCCACTCCACTGACATGGGAGCCAGCAGCTACCACTGGGCTGTGTAATGGTGCATCCCAGCATGACTTTGCTGGTGTATATTTACATTAGTCTAAAAATGTATAGGATTTTGGAATTAGAATCCTGAGGGTGTAGATGACTGATGCTCTTATCACCATTGCTCATTAAAACTTCCTGGCACTTATTCTGTGAGTTGTGGCTCCACTACAATACTCCATCATCTACTAATGTCACATGAATCCAAACACTAGCAAGTATGTTTAATATTGATATAGGAGCTCATAAAATGAGCTCCATACAGTGCATTCCTTGGAAAGCATTCTGTCTGATGTCAGTTGAATAAAAACTTTCATCCAGATTTGCACAATGTCCAACATCCTATAAGTGATATGTGTTGGGAAAAATCCAGCATTCTTTCTCCCCACTTGTTTGCTATTAGAGCAAATGAGTGACAGATAGGGTAGGGTCTCCTGCATGCCTTCCTCTCATCCTGTCTTTAATGAGCATGATTGTAAACAGTACACAACCAAACTACAAGAGCACATGACCTAGGTTTATTTGCCTCCTGGTCTTAGATCTTTTATTACTCTTTATTTCTTGACTTGAAAGCTACACGCTGCCTCTCCATCTTGTTCCAGAAGAATGACTTCCATCTCACTGAGATGGTGAGTCAAGATGAAACTTTTTCCTTATTAAAGGCTATTCAGTAGTTAGTTAGGATGTAGGCTCCAATGCATATGTAGATTTAAGAGCTATTAGTAAAACTTAAGTTTTTCTTTTAACAAGAAGTTGCCTGCCTCTCTTTTCTCCTGGCTGGGTTTTGACTATTGAGTCCACACTCCTGTTCTTCTCTGCTACAATAAAGTTAATTCCTGACACTTTTAATAAGTTTTCCAAGAAAGGACTAACAGCCTGGGACCTCAAATTTTACTGCAGTATGTGTGCACATAAATGTAGCTTATGTGCACACATGCATCCTTTGAGATGGAGCACAGAGGGCTATTTTCTCTTGCCCTTCATCTCCAAACTTCCTTATCCTTGGCAACTATCCAGCACCAGGAAGGACTGCTGCTGCTTCTTCTTACTGGGCAGAAGGGAAACAGTTCAGACCGTGACAACACAGCTGCTCTGGGCTCCAGGGGAAGGAACTGGAGGGTCCCCTCCATCCTTGAACACATCCTCATTTCTCCCCTCCCACAGTTGAGTCCAGCTGCTACTTCATGGTCTGAATCTTCCATTCCCCTCTGTCTGCTCCCCAGCAGTAAACAGCAGCAGCTGCTGCAATAGCAGCAGCAATTGCTCCTGAGGCTTGACAGCTACAAAGGGTTGGGGGAAGAATGCAGAATTGTGTGGTCTGAGCTAAAGCATGTTTCAATGTAAGATCTTGGCCAGTGAATGCAGTGGGTGATGGAGTCAGAAAGCCTTTCCTCTTACTGATAGATACTCATTTTGTAAGTATTCCCTGCCCTCAAGAATTACTGATAGGCTGTCAGCACAAGCATTCAGCCTTATATGATTGCTGTCCAGCTACTTGCCAGAGATGTGTTCTTTCATCTCAGTTCCAGAAGAAAATGGAAATGAAATTGCTATGGATTTACTTTCTTGAAGCTCAAAAAGTACCAAAGCTTGCATAACCTTATGAACTATCTTTGGAACACAAGGGATTAGCTTAACAGCCATGTAGTTTTAGCACATGGAGAGAATTTTAACAATGCAACCACATGTCAAGGTATAGAAAAAGTTTTTTTTTAACTAAAGGGAGGAGTGTAAAGGAAGGTACCTATAACAACACATTGAATTCCAAGTAAATAAAATCAATTTCACCCACATAGGGGTGTTACCAGTTTAAGCAGAACCTATTTAGGGATTTGTTTTTAGAAGCTGCAAAGTTCATTTCACAGAAGGCAATGTGAGACACAGCATAATGCATGTTTCTGAGAGCCAAAAGCTGAAGTAAGTCTTTGTTAGCATCCCTGACAAGCACCACCCCTGGGAACCCCCCAAATTGGCTTATTAATAATTTGGCATATTAATACAGTCGTGCATGTGGGAGGACAGTAAAACCCCGGGACTCAATGTAAGGATCCCAAAGGCAAATATTAATCCATGGATCACCCAAGGGGAGGACTATGGACAAATTCTAAATTGGAAGGAAACATAATAAGGTCAAGCTAAACTTGAGGACATTGCCTGCACACACCTTGGTGACAGACAATTCATCCCATCATTGGTGGTCAGAGTATTTCTTTGTCTGGAGGTATCACTCTTCCCTTAGTCCCCAGACCCAGCCATCAAGGAGGCAGCTCATGCTTTGTAATTTTAATCACCAGAACATTTAGGATAGTTGCAACACATTAATATCTTTGGAAGTCCATTGTTCAATCTCTGGAGCTTCCTGCACTCCATTGTTTCAACACACCTGAGGGCACATTTTTGGGTATAACTACTGGCCCCAAACCCTGCCTCAGTGCACACAGACCTCTTTCCTGGGGATACTCTGTCCATCTGTGTTAGCCAGGTGCACAGACACTCCGACTCTCAATGTAGCCATTTCTGTTTCATCCATCCACACTGCTCTATGACTTCAGACTGCAGGACAGGTGTCATATCATCCCAGAAAAACTCCCTATCTATTCCTCTGTCAACTTCTCTTCTTCTATTCCTAGTGGTCTTGTGTGAATGCTCTGTTGTATGAATGTGTCCATGATTGGTGTTATTATTTTAAAATCCTTAATAAATATCATTATTAACTTTTCATCGTGTATTTGTGAGTATTTCAGTTCAGAGTTAGTAGAGGTAAAAATAGGCATAAAGATCTCCTTGTTGCCCCCTTTTGCATTGCTACCGTATGTTCCGGCATATAAGACTACTTTTAAACCCTTGAAAATCTTCTCAAAAGTTGGGGGTCATAGTATATGCCAGGCAGTTTTCCCAGCAGATCCTTTTCCCTGCTGTGAGAATGACTGCCTTGCCTTTAAAGTGTTAAATTACCCTCCATTTAGCTCAGGAGAGAAGAAAAGCAGTCTGTTTAAAAATGAGGTTTCTTTTCAGCCAAGTTAGCCTGTTGCTTAAAATTAGAATTTCTGGATTCAAACTTATCATTTTACATCAAGTTTTGTCTATGGTGAAATTCTCTTATCTGAATAAAAGCTTCTGGTAGAGTTAAATCATTCTTTAATTGCAAGGTATTTATTATGGGATTGTAGAATTTTGGTAAACTTGCCAGGAAGATTCCCATTTGCATAGCTTTTGGGATTTCCTCTCCAGGAGTTTGCAAGTCTGCCAATGTGGCTCTAAAATCATTAATGTGCTCATTCAAAAATTTGGGATTTGATAGCTTCATATTAACCAACTTCATTATTAATGCAACCTTACTTTCCAAAGATTGAACACCACAGAGATTTTTCAAATTATCCCATGCTTCTTTAGCTGTTCTCAGTCCTTTAATTTCACAGACTATTCCATCATCTATAGCCAAAGTTATGAAAGCCAAAACCAAACATGGAGCTTTGGCTGGTTGGTTGGCTGGGGAGACCCTTGCCAGCCAAACCTCTGATTTGGATGGCTGGTGGGGGGCAGGCTTTCCCGCCACCACCCGCCCTTCCCAAATTGGGCACCCCATTGCGGCTTTGGGAAGGGTGGAGGGGTGGCTGGCAGGATGGGGGGGCAGGAGATCTGAGAGGTAGAGAAGGAGGTGTAGTCTTATTTTAACTTAAAAATTGGGTGGGTCATCTTATATGCCCAGTCGTCTTATACGCCAGAATATACAGTAAGTCAAGTTGCTGCTAATCTCCCCCCGCCCCCAAATATTAAAATCTCAACATTGTGTGGGATTTCCACGAGTGATTTGGGTAACAGCTTCAGCTTTCATGGGAACCAGAGACCTGCAAAAGCTGGCCTTTCAATGAAGAGTGATGTTTGGTCCAGTGGCGAAAGGAGCTCTGTGTCTCATGTCAGGATTTTACGTGGCCAATCAGAAATTTATTTACCAGTTGCTTTTATTTCCTAATTATTCTTTACCTATGTTATGAAAAGAGCCAGCCAGTTTAGACCAGATCCAATTACTGTGAAAATGAGACTAAATTAAGGATGTATAGTTAAGAATAACAGGCAGGTTTTCTACCTGTTTCAGATTTCCAGAAAAGAGTTCTGGCCACAGACACCTTAGGGGGAATTCTTGGGAAGCATTCAGGAATTTGACACAGGAGGCTTTTCTTAGAAGCTCTCAGATGTAGGTTATATTTCAGAGGAAGGATCTGGCAAAACCACCTCTAAGGATTCCTTGCCTGAGAAATCCATATGAAATACATGGGTGTCACCATATGTTGACAGGTGACTTGAAGGCACCTACACACACACACAGACTCAGATGTGCTAAATGAATTCTTTCCAGTCCTTGCAGGATGAGAATTACATGTCAAGAGGAAAATTCATACAGTTGTAGTTATAGATTGTGATCAAGTTTGCCACGCAATACATCCTATTGTTTTCTCAAGCAAAAAGAAAAAAGAAAAAGAAAGAAAGGAAAGGAAAAAAAATAAAAAGAAATGAATGTGCTTGAAAAGTGAGTCAGTACATGGCTGATCTAAACTGGAGAACATGTACTGTAACTAATTGCAGAGTGAGGAAACCAATTTAGGCAGAAGAGATTCAAGGGGGCAAGTATAGCAGTTTCCCCAACCATTTCTTTTGACTACTCTGCCAATTCCCCTCTTTTGGAGGATAGAGCCATGTATGCCGTACTGCATAAATTAGCTTACTGCCTTGAGTGGTGGTGGTGGTTTAAGAACACTCACCCATTGTCAGCACTGAAGCAAGTTTGAACTACAAGTCCAGTTTGCTTCTGTGTACAGAAATTAGGTCAACGTGGTCTGTTTTGCTTATTTGTTGCAAGGTTTTGGGAGCCCACTTACAGCAGATTAAATTTTCAAACCAGACTTCCATATCCTCCAACATTTCACAGATGAAATCTAGGATGAGTGGAGTTAAGCAATATCAGAATGTGGTCACGATGGCAAAAGTTATTAATGAGAACACACAAATTAGGATAGACTGCAGCAGTTTGCTTTTGCCTACATCTACAGGGAAGGGCAGGATTCTATCCCCCCTCTTTTACCTCCCCACTATTGAGTTCAATTGGGTGCAAATTACTTTTGCACTTTGAACTCAGACATTGAAGTAAACTGAAGACAAAGGGGGGAAAGTAGGAAAACAACAGAGAAACTGGGACACTTTAAAAGCAGCTGACCAAGTGTGAAAAGCCCCTCTTAAGCTAGGGGTGGAAAAGTGGAGCCTGAGGTTGCATTAGGACCCATGAATGTTTGGATGGCCAATGAGCCTACCAGAGTCACTGGACCACTCTTTTTCTGACAAAAAGGGGTATTGCCTCACCTAAAAGCCTCCAGGAGAGGCATCTCACTCTTAAAATAGGTTTTAGGAAAGTTCAGGAAGGCAGTATTTGACATTTTAAAACACAGAAACATTTTCAACATCAGCAGTGGGCTGCCATACATTTCCTTTTTTTTTTTTTTTTGGCCTTTTGGGCCATGTGGGCAGTTCCTGGAAGGTCCCATGGATATAAAACTGGCTCCCAGACCAAGCACAGTCATTCACCTCTGTTTTATACCCTGTCTGCTTATTCAAGACCTTAAGGAAAAACTTCAAAGCCTACTCAGCAGCTAAGAAAGGGGACAATTCTCTCAGGTTTTGTGTGATTTTCTGGGTAGTGATGATGACATCAGGTGGTCATATGAGTCTATATAAAACCTTGTTTGGTAGTATAAAGTAACTACACTAGTGTATGCCAGTTAAGTATTTCATATTATTAAACATGAGTAGCTTCTCTAAATTTAAATGGAAAATTTGCAAAAGTTTTCTACAGTGCCACCTTGTGGCCAAATAAAATAGTGTAAGCTTTTGAACAAACCTTCTAAATTGTATAACCTTATCCAGTTTGCTTAATAGATGCAATTTCTTTAAAGTTCCAAACACATTTCACCAAAATACCCAGCTGAGAAGAGTGCATTATAAGACTATGGAGATTTTCAGACAGCGTTTTAGAGAGCCTACCGCGGGATGAGGTCCCGGGAGAGGAACGGCAGTCTTGCATGGCAGGGGGTTGTTTTTGGATGCCACCGTCCCTCTCCCGAAATCATCAGTGTCACTTCTGTGAAGCTTCGGAAGCGGCCGTGCCATATTTTAAGCACAGAAGTTGGCCGTGCTTAAAATATGGCTCTGCGGTTTCCGAAGCTTCACGGAAGCGACACTGATGATTTCGGGAGAGGGACGTCATCGTCCAAAAATGACCCCCTGCCGCGCAAGACCGCCGTTCCTCTCCCAGGACCTCATCCCACAGTAGGCTCTCTAAAACACTGTCTGAAAATCTCCTATGTGAGAATATGTGAGGAATCTCTTCGTGGATCCTGCTTTATCTTGATGATGTTGATCAAGGAACTTACAGACTGGCCCTCCATTAATGTATGTAAGTTACTTCATATGACAGCAGTTTATTACAGATCCTTGTCACAGATCATTTGAATCTGCTAGAGACAACACAGTTGGGCAGTAAACTTGCTCTGAGGTTTAGTCCATACCTTAAAGCTGTCCAAGGTGCTGAACTCTACCTCCCAAATAGCTTCAAAACCTTAGATAGCTCCTCTAATGTTCAAGCTAAAATCAAGTACAGATATGCCACTCCACTGACATGGGAGCCAGCAGCTACCACTGGGCTGTGTAATGGTGCATCCCAGCATGACTTTGCTGGTGTATATTTACATTAGTCTAAAAATGTATAGGATTTTGGAATTAGAATCCTGAGGGTGTAGATGACTGATGCTCTTATCACCATTGCTCATTAAAACTTCCTGGCACTTTGATTCTGTGAGTTGTGGCTCCACTACAATACTCCATCATCTACTAATGTCACATGAATCCAAACACTGGCAAGTATGTTTAATATTGCTATAGGAGCTCATAAAATGAGCTCCATACAGTGCATTCCTTGGAAAGCATTCTGTCTGATGTCAGTTGAATAAAAACTTTCATCCAGATTTGCACAATGTCCAACATCCTGTAAGTGATATGTGTTGGGAAAAATCCAGCATTCTTTCTCCCCACTTGTTTGCTATTAGAGCAAATAAGTGACAGATAGGGTAGGGTCTGCAATTTGGGTATACTCCTGGGTCTTGTCTACACTGGCGCCTTAATCCAGGGCCAGTCTGGAGCATTATGCCCTGTATTCAACACAATGGCGGCCACATTTATCCAGGCCAAATCCGTGTTGGAGTCCAGCTGGGCCAGCCATGCCAACACTGTATCTACCCTGCTGGCCTGTCCCCTTGTTCCCGGTGCCACTGCCTCCTCTGCCTCACCATCCAAGCAGCTCCTTGCAAGAACCTGGCTGGCACCATTCTTTCTGCTGAAATCAGAATGGGTGTCCAGACATGTGATCAACAATGAGTGGGTTGCTCTACCCCTCCTTGTTGATTGCATGAGCAGCCCGTGTTACATTTCCTTACAACCCCTCCCATACAATAATGTATTAATTGGCAATGACTTATAAGATTGGCATTACTGGAAGTTCATTAAACGTCCGGTAGACCAGGCCATCCATAGAAAGTTGTGCAGAGATCACCAGAGACCGAGACTAAGTTGTCTTGGAAAATTCTGAAAAATACAGACATGCCCAGTTCTGGTTATGTGGAGCCCCTAACAAGAAAAATGAGTTATTAGGGAGGAATGTGCTAATCCATCCTGGATGCACCTGGCAATGTGTCATACTCCAACACAAAGAAGAGATCAGAACTTTCATTACCCTGCAAAGGTCTTCCTTCACACCTTTCCTATTCAACAATACAAGGTTGCCTCAAACCCATCAAGCTCAATATTCCAACTATTAACAGTAATCATCGAAGCCGGAGCTTCCATTATTTCAGTCTGGGAAACTCACTCAGTCACTGTTCTCCACTCAAAATACCCCTCAAGGGTACAATATGGGATATAAATATCATCCCAAAACACAGTCAAAGTGTGTGCAGTCTTCCAGATGCCATTACTCTGTTGGTTTGCTGTGTCACCTGGCAAGCATAGCCATATTTCATTGCTGCACAAACCTCTGCTCTTCGAACAGGTACAGTATACCCCATCATCCCCTCAATCTATTCCTCTGTCCCAGTACTTCCTCCTAATTTTTTGCTAGCCTTGTGTGATTGCTTGAAGCATGAGTGCATGTGTGAGTGGTTCCATGATTATTTTCCAATAAAACCCATTTTATTTTACTTTTCAGTTTGGAGTCTCATGAGTGAGTACTGGTATACACAAATGTAAAGATCCCATAATTACCTGGCCTCTTGCAGTTTAATTTGAGCTAATTAAAATCCCCCATGTTAATATTTTAATTAGTGTAACATGAGTGGGTCCCCATGGGTCCCACACAATTCGGGGAATACCCGTTCTGACCTCAGCAAAAGCACAGGCACTGACCAAGCTCTCACAGGAAGCTGCTTGGCCAGTGAAGTGGTGGTGTCTCTGAAGAGGATCCATCTCCTTCAGGGGGAGAAGGTGCCATGTTTGCATGTGGGCCACTGGATCAAGCTGAATCAAACCCAATATAGCTGTCCAAACAGCAAAAGAACCAGAGGCACTCTGGAGTTTCCTGTGGATTCTCTTACACCAGATTAATGGCTTAATGAAGTGGATTGTGCTGGGTCTGGGGCAAGTTTGGTTTATTTCCTTAGTGTAGACAAGCCCCTGGAATCAGATTTGAACTGGGAGGCCCAGGTTTTTGTGGTGGCCAGGAGTGCTTTTACACATTTAAAGCTTGTGTGCCAACTGTGCCCATTCCTTGAGACATTGGATCTGGCCACAGTGGCACATGCCTTAATTATATCCCATTTGGACTACTGTGATGCACTCTACTTGGGGTTGCCTTTGAAGAGTGCTTGGAAACTTTAGCTGGTCCAAAGAGCTGCAGCCAGACTGTCACCAGGGGCAAGTTACAGCGACCATACTATGCCCCTGTTGAAATAGCACCACTGGCTTCCAGTTTGTTTCTGAGCACAATCCAAAGTGCTGGATATGTCCAATACAGCCATATATGGCTCAGGTCTAGGCTATTTGGCAGACTGCATCTCTCTCTATGAGCCAGCCTGGTCTCTGAGATCATCAGGAGAGGCCCTTCTCTTAGGACATTATCAGACATGGCAAAAATTGTGGGAGTATGATGTCAGGGTAGTGTGAATGGGTCTTGCTATTGCATGTCGTTGTTGTCCTTGCTTTATTACCCTGTTCTGCATCTGTGAAAAAGGTGTAGTTTCTCATTCACGGGACAAGCTGTCAATAGATCATCAATAGTGCTATTTTCGTGCTATTGACTGCATGCAAAACCATGTCCCATTGTATTCATAAGATTACAGCGTGAATGGGTGGTCCCCAGTGAGAAAACCTCCAGGTGACAATGCGAAAACGAAGCACAGGACACTCTTTTTATGAACTGTCCCCTTTAGTTTGCACATTTTAAGGTTTGTTTGAGTGCTTGTGTGTTCATTTACTTTCTTAGTTAAGGTTTTTTTTTTTTTAGAGTTTTAAGCATGCTTGCGTCTTCTCGTGAGAACCGCCGAATTTTCGCTCATGCCAAATCATGGAAGTAAAATCCTGTTCTTCAAGTGCTAGTGGTCTTCGTTTAATAATTCCATGGCATTTCTTGTGTGTACTACATGCAATAATAAGTGTTATAATGCCACAATGTCCCTGCTATCTTCATTTGCAGAATTACAGTGTTTTTAGATACTAGTCTGACAACGTCCTTAGTCCTGCCTCCATCAGTGGGGATGAAGAGAGGGCTTTCTCAGTAGCTGCCCCTAGACTCTTGAACACTCTTCCCAGGGAAGCCAGAATGGCTTCCTCCTTGTCCTTCCATAGGCACGTTAAAACCTTTTTATCCCAGCAGGCTTTACAATCAGAAAGTTTTAAAAGAATGGGCTGTATTCTTTTAACTGAACTGTTTTAAAGAGATTTTTAAAATCTTTTAAGCTGCATTTTATTATTTTAACTTGAGGGTTGAACTGTTTTAATACAGTAAATAAAGGTCGCTCCATATATCTGTGGAACTAATGCCTGCAGTTTCATTTATCCACGACTGAAAAAATAGGGACACATACCATAGAGTTGTGCTGGAAAATTCTTACAGAGGCATCTATAAATTCTAGGAGTCACTAGATCCTTCAACACAACTACATGGTATGTTTGTACCAGAAGTCCTTTATTTTAATAGGGTTTGCTATCACCTGCGGTTTCACTTATAAATGGTAAATCCAAGAATGTATGGCACACTGATATGGGGCTCAGGGGACAACCTGTACTTTAATTCTGTTTTAATGTTAACTTTTTGTATGTTTTTAATTGTATTGTGTGTTTTTTAAATGTGAGATGCTTTGAGTTCCAGTTTTGGGGAAGAAGCGAGATGATGATGATGATGATGATGATGACGATGGCTGTAACACAAGTCCTAGGTAATGGCCCTCTGTTCCCTTCCAGCTCCGTTCCAAAAGAGAAGTCTACATCCCTTGTATCACTTCTGCTGTCTTGCAGTTCCTGTCTCCCAGGTCCCCACTTTCAGAGACCATCAGTGGCCTTTTATTGGCCTCTTGATTCCCACCACCACCACTCTGCCTTTAGCTGACCCTCATTTACTCCTGAAGTGATGGAACTGAAGCAGGTAACCTGCATTTAAACCTGCATTTAAAAAAGTATCCTTAGTTTATTCCTAGCTGCTGAATTGTATTTTGCCAGTAAGTGGAAGTAATTTATTACTATAAAGTGTGGTATATAATATCAATTGTGTAGAAACATGCAAGAAGGTTTTGGCAATATAATTCCAATGTCTATGCCTGATTTCATCAGGAATCTCCTGAAGGATATGTCTGTACTGCCTTGAGATTTCAATGTGTGCTGCTTTATTAAATGTCGATTTACATTTGGTAGTGGCAGCATTATTGCTTCCTGGTGATGTTTGGAATTGATTCATCATATTTTCATTACTCTGGATAATGAAAATATGCTGTATTTTGTGCTGTATTTTTCCTGTAGTATTTTGGTTTAATATTTATTAGGATGTTTTTCATATTACACATATTAGAAATGTGATTGTTCCTGTATTTAAATTTTTGATTGTTGTATAGTTTACACCATCTATGCTTTATAATTTTAAAAATATCTCTTCAGAAAACTAAATGCAGCCAGACCCCACCATATCCATGGAATCAATATCTGCAGTTTCAGGTATCTGTGGGACATAAAACAGGGACATAGACTCAGGCTGGAAAATGCCTACAAAATCATTCTCTCTAGGCATCTTCTATGTCTTCCAATGCAACTCTATGGTATGCTTTTACCAGAAGCCCTTTACAGTCATTCCTCCACATTCGCGGGGGCTAGGGGCACAAGACCCCTGCAAACATGAAAAAAACCCGCAAAAAATTATGCAAAGATTGGTGTGTGTGTGTGTGGATGGAACACCCTGGGGGAGGAGGGAGGAAGGGAGGCTCATGGCCCAGGCAGCCACTGCCGCAACCTGACCCACCTAGGCCTCCTGGGCCTCCACCACTGTCACTCGCCCCATCACTGCCACCATGCCCCCACCACTGCCACTTAAATCACTTAAATCGGCTTTTGTCCCTTGTATGTGAGGGACAAAAGCTGATTAAAGTGGGGTGCTCACTGAGCAAACCATGGGTGGTTTACTTGGTGAGCACCGTGCTTAAAGCCCTCATGCACAAGGGACAAAACTGAGCACCACTTTTGTCCATTCCTATGGCTTCAATATGGTTGGGAAAGGAAAGGGAAGCCCGAAGACTGGCTGCGTTCAGCGACTTGCCCTGAATGCGGCCATTCCTCAGGGTTAAGTGCAGTTGGGGGGAAGGCAAGCCCAGGGAATGCTTCAGGTTCAGGGCAAAGCCGTGGAACAGGTGGCATTCCTCAGGCTTGGCCTACCCCCCAAACAGAATGCCACCATACCTCTGGGGCCTCCACCGCTGTGTCCACCATGCCGCTGCCACTGCCACCACCACCACCACCACCATGCCCCCGTGCTGAGCACTTGGAGGCCCAGCAGCTTTGCAGCGAATGTGGTGCTTTCTTCTGGTTTGGCTTCACCCCCAAATATGTTCTCTCTGTGTGGGGGAAGCCGAGGATTTCTGTGACTAGGTGGAACCGCAAAAGTCAAAGCTGAGAATGTGGAGAGATGACTGTATTTTAATAGGAAAATTCAGTGAAAATGTCAGCACTGAAACACACCACTGCAATCTGCCAGGTGGCCACAGGAAGAAAAAAATGACCCCTGCCCTGTTTGCAGTTGCCAGTCTTTGGTGTGGTGGTTTTGAATGTCAAACCAGACCTCCTAGACACCATGGTTCAAATACCTATACAACCATAGAAACCCAATGGGTAAACCTGGGCAAGTCTCAATCTGTCAGTTTTAGAGGATGACAGTGGCAAACCTCCTCTGAATAAATCTTGCCAAGAAAGTCCTACAATTGGGTACCATAAGTTTACTTGAAGACACATAACAGCAACAAAATAAAAAGAATCAAGGCTCCACATAAACCGTTTGACTGGTGTGGGATCTTATCAGCAAATACTGTAACAATGGACACCCACAGCAGCAACAAAATCCCTCAGCCACTTGAACTGGGAGTTATGCTGAAGAAAAGTAAGCATTGTAAAGTGTGGAGGGGGATTCAGGTTAGGTGCTGATGAAACATTTGTAGCAGTTGCAACTACATTCATTAATTCATTCACTGCATTTATAGGCTGCCTTTCTCCAAGACAATCAGTCATTCCAAAAAAATGTTCACAATAAAATTAAAAACAGCAAAACCACATAAAACTGTATATTTTTTTTAAAAAAACAAACACAAGTTTAAAAAGATAGATAAAACTTCCCCATCAAACAGTTCCCCTGTTTAGATGTTAAAAGCCTGCTTGAATAAAAACTTCGCTGCCTGCTGGTGAAAGGAAAACAGGGAGTGGGGCAGCCTAGACTCCCAAGGAAGGGCATTCCAGAGGGTGGGAGCAGCCACTGAGAAGGCTGTCTCTCATGTCCTCACCAAGAGAGCCTGTGGTGGTGGCAGAGTATCACCAGGAAAGTGAACTGTGCACCTTGAGGTGAGAGTTTGGCTATCTTTACACCAAAAATCATGTCCTGAGGTGATAGGATTTTGAGTGAGAACAAAGCGTTTCTGGAGATTTTTATGATTGACAATGGATCTCTGGAGATGTCAAGTACTCTCTGATGAGTGGTTGCTTTGAAACTGAAAGCAGTGACTACCTTTTTCTATAGCTGGGTCTGGGAACCAGGAAAGATGTTTCCTACAGACAAAGGATATCTCAACTACAGTTGATGGGCTTTATTGTTGGCCATATGGTATGCCCTGAGAATATTTTCTTAGGTCCGGCTTGACCTTTTATGTTGCTTTAAAATTTAAAATTTCTCACTGTTCCTCCTCAAAGTGATGCATGACTTCAGCCAACATGTCTCCTTGGGATTTCTCAGGGATCCCTGGTACTGCAGCTTCTGTGGAAGGACATATTAAGATCAAATTATTAAATAAAGCCAATTATTAAGGTCTATAAGCATTGGTCAAAGAGTTAACAGAAGTCTTTGACCAAGAGCACCTTAACAGCAGGACCAAGAGAAAGCCTTCCCCTGAAGATCTTAAAGTTCTAGCAGATTACTACCAGGAGATATGGTCTTTCAGATAGTCCAGACCCAAGCCATCTTGGGCTTTATAGTTTATGACCCCTATGAAGCTATTTTAACAAGGGAGTTATATGCTCTCTATAAGTGACCCCAGCCATCATTCTGGCCACAGCATTTTGGACTCGCTAAAGTTTCCAAACAGTTTACAAAAGCAGTCCCATATAGAGTGCACTATAGTAGTCCAAATGGGATGTAATCAAGCCATGTGTCACTGTTGCCAGATCTGATGTCTCAAGGAATGGGTTCAGCTGGCACACTAGTTTTGGCTGTGCAAATGTACTCCTGGCCACTGCTGAAACCTGAGCATCTAGGCTCAGAGGTTGAGTCCAAGAGAGCACCTAAGCTGCAAGCCTGACATTTCAGGGGGAGTGCAACCCCACCCGGCACAGGTGGAGGGCCTTATTGCACTACACTGTTATAACATTTGTATTCCACTTTAACTGCTCTGGCTGCCTCCTGTGGAATCCTGGGATTTGCAGTTTAGGAAGGAGCATTTAGAATTCTCAACCAAAGAGTTCTTTGGCTTCATTAAACTACAAACCCCAGAATTCCACAGGGGGAAGCCATAGCAATTAAAGTGGAACGATAGTGCTATAACAGTATAGTGTGATAAGTTATGGAATTCCTATTCCCTGATCTGCTGTTCAACTGACCAAGAGCACCTTTGTCTTGTCTGGATTAAGTTTCCATTTATTTTCCCTCATCCCATCCATTACTAACAATTGACATTGATTCAGTATGGAGATAGCTTCCTTGGAATCAGATGGGAATGAGAGAGAGAGAGTTAGGTGTCATAAGCATACTGGTGACACCAAACCCCCAAACTCCAGATTACCTTTCTCAGAGGTTTCATATTGATGTTGAACAGCATGGGGGACAAAACAGACTCCTGAAGGATCCCACAAGCCAACACTCAGGGCATCAAACAGGAGCCCCCCAGCACCACCTTTGGAGTTTACCTCTCCAAGAAAGATCAGAACCACTGCATAACAGTGCCCCCAAGTCCCATCCCAGAAAGGCAGCCCAGAAGGTTGATGGTATTGTTACCCAAAATGCTCCTTGGAAAACTCCAAGAAAATATCGAGTTTCTAATATGTTGGGGAAATTAGCAGCAACTCGACTTTAGCTATGCAAGAGGGGGTAACAACGGAATCTGAAAACCAATTATACCAGTACTAGTCTGGATGCAATACGTGCACATTTAAAATTAAGTATGTTTTTTTTTATTAAGGAGTTCAAAAATAACACCAAACACACACACATTCACCCAGAAGAAGCATTCACTCAAGGCTATAGAAAGAAACAGTAGGAAAGCTTGGATAGGGGGTAGCAACAAGGTTTTCCTGGGATAATAATATTACCTGTCCTGTAGTCAGTCTGGCAGAGTGGATGGAGGAAACTGGATGTGGCTATCACAGAGCAACAGAGTGCCCCCCTGTTACTGGCTGTGTGCTGGGTTGGCTAACACAGAGCAACAGAGTGTCCCCCTGTTACTGGCTGTGCGCAACGAGGCATATTTTGGGGGGTCTTTTATACCTCCAAATACACCTGAGGGGATTGGTTGCTTCATGGGTTGAAACAATGTATTCCATGAGCCTTCATGGATTGCACAATGAGTTTCCTGGTCTTGAGAAAAGGTCAGGAAGATGCTAAATGTGTTTCTTAATGTCCACTGATTGGATTTTAACAGCTTTGAGCAACTTCTTCAAGGTTGGGATCTGAGGAAAGGAAATTTCACAATCAGCAAATACAAAAGGGTTTCTTCACCCATTAACCTCCCATTTATGTGGAATGTGTCTTTTGCCTTTGCAGTTCCAGGCCTTCCTTTCCAGGGAAAAACCAAAACTTTTCTGAGACCATCCTGTCTTTTCCCTTGTAAAATGCCACATTAATGAACCAAATTGGCCAGTTTCTGAGGCCTATAGCCAATGCTAACATTCCAGAAGTGGGGTGCCTTGGAAGTAGGGTGCAAGCTTGCTTACAGTATTGAAAGCCACTGAGAGGTCCAGCAGAACTAATAGGGACAAACTCTCCTTATCCAGTTCCCTGTGTAGGTCACCATCCAGGCTACCAAAGCTGTCTCTGTCCCATAACCAGGCCTGAAGTCAGACTGAAATGGATCTACATGGGCATGACTAGTCACATGGGTCTTTTGAACTGACATCTTCCAAAATGCCTCACACATTTTGTTACCTGAATTGGTGGGGTCCATGGGGGAGCCACTCGTGACACTAAAATTACTATACTATTTGGGTGAATGATTATTAGCTCAAATGAATGGCTGTGAGAGGTTTGTAACTTGCAGGACCTTTCACCTGTGTATACCAGTACTCATTGCAGAGACTCCAAGTTTGAAGTAAATTAAAATTGCTTTTATTGGAAAATAAACATGAAAGCATTCATACTCAATCTCACAAGAAACCACACAAGTCAAGAGAAGAGTTAAGGCAGAAAAGTTGGATAGAGGAATAGATCCAGGGAAGTATGGGCTATAATTACAAGTCCTGAAGAGCAGAGGTTCGTGGAGCAAAGAAGATTCAGGTGTGAAAATGAGGGTGACACAGCAATCTAGCAGAGTGACGATGTCAGAAGAACTGTGCATACTTGGCTATTATTTGGGGCTAATATTTATTCCCAATTTCATATCCTGAAGGGGTGTTTGTGTGTAAAACAATGCTTAGATGGGTTTCCCACAGCTAAACAAAGGAAACCCCTAACTTCATTAATTGCCACTAATGGCTGAGATATTAAAGTTGATGGATTTATGGCAGCAACCTTATTGTGGGATAGGAAAAAGTGCGAGGAGAGACATTCTGGGGACAATAGGGGTTCCGGTCATTGTTTGTTTTGGACTATGACTCATTGCCAGGAGCATCCAAGAGGGCGACCAGGATGGTGGAGGTCTGGAGGCCATGCCCTATGAGGAGTGGCTTAGGGAACTGGGCATGTTTAGTTTGGAGAAGAGAAGGTTGAGAGGGGACATGATAGCCATGTTTAAATATTTGAAGGGATGTCATACTGAGGATGAAACAAGCTTGCTTTCTACTGCTCCAGAGACTAGGACACAGAGCAATAGACTCAAACTACAAGAAAAGAGTTTCCACTTAAACATTAGGAAGAGCTTCCTGACAGTAAGAGCTGTTTGGAAGTGGAATACACTGCCTTGTAGTGTGGTGGAGTCTCCTTTTTTGGAGGTTTTTAAACAGAGGCTGGATGGCCATCTGTCAGGAATGATTTGATTGTGCATTCCTGCATGGCAGGGGATTCGACTGGATGGCCCTTGTAGTCTCTTCCAACTCTATGATTCTATGATTCCGCGTTGATGACTCTGATACTAAGGGGCTCTGCTTAATTCTATATTGGGCATGTCTGTTGGGAATTTCCAAGACATCTTCAATAAGTCCTGGGTGACCTTCTCTTGACCCCATTTTTGGTCTGCCCTGGTCTACCTAGACCTCGTGAAATGTTCCATATTGCACTTACATTCACAAGAACCACACAAGGCTAATGAAGAGTTAAGGCAGAAAGATTGGATAGGGGAATAGATTAGGAAAAGTATGGGCTATAATTACCATTCCTCAAAAGTAGAGGTTCATGCATCAAAAAAGTTTCAGGTGTGAAACTGAGGGTTACACAGCAATCCAACAGAGTTATGTTCTCAGTAGAACTGTGCAGACTTGGCTATAATTTTGGGCTAATATGTATACCCATTTTCATATCCTGAAGGTGTGTTTGAGCTTAAAACAATGTTTGGTGGGTTACCGACAGAAAAAGGAAGCTGCAACTTTGTTAATTGCCTCTAATGGCTGAGATATCAGAGTTGATGGGTTTATGACAACCTTCTTATTGTGGGATAGGAAAAGGTGCAAGAAGAGACATTCTGGGATAATGGGAGTTTCGGTCATTGTTTGTTTGTGACAGATGAGTCACTGCCAATGCATCCAAGAGGGGATTAGCACATTCCACCTTGATGGACTAGGGACTCTGCACAATCCTATCTTGAGCGTGGATGTCAGTACTTTTCCACAGTGCCTCCGTTAGGTCCTGGTGACCTCCAAGTGACCTCACTTATGGTTCTCCCCGATCTACTAAACCACATGGAACATCTTAATATTGCCAGAATATGAAATATTATCAGGAGGGGGTGTAAGACATCATAACAATTTGGTCCCCTATTGTCTGGGAGCCATGGGAAGAATTCGTAGAAAAATGTCCTGTTGCTGTAACATGTAAAGCAGGAGCAGGAAATGATTGGATCTCCAGATATTTTGGACTTTAACTTCAAGAACCCCTAGCCAGCATGAACAATGGCAAGAGACTGTGGGTGGCATAGTCCAAAATTTCAGATTTACAGCCAGTGGGGATTACTCAGAAGTGCCACTTGTATGAAGATGTGCTTCTCATGGGACATATACATGTGAATGAAATAGAGGCCCATTAGTTCAGTAAGGCTTATTTCTGACTAGACATGTGATAAATGAAAGTCTGTTGTACCTTCAACTAAACAAAGTGCAAGGCACCTTTTAAATATATTAAAATTCAGAGGCAGATTTGCCACTTGCATGATTAATCACTTCTTTTAGCCTCCACACTCAAGAAACCTGGTTTAAAGCTTGCATTTAAAGGGAAACACAGGCATCCCCCCCTTCGAAGTTCCTTTTGCTAAAACAGGGAAATTCCTTTGCCAAGTGGTTTGAGTGGTTCAAATTAAGACTAACCTTCAGGCTAGGCAAAAGTATTAAATCAGCTGTAGTTTCTGAGTACAAGAAGCAGAGAGAAGTTTAGAAGAGGGCTGCCGGACTTACTGGCGGATGCCGTTTGCAGCCGGGGATGCTCCTCCCGGGCCCCCGGGCCACCGCATGGCCGGCATGGGCACCGCCATGCTGGCCGCAGTATCCTCCCAGTGTGCTCTGGCACACTGGGAGCAGAATTCAAGACGGGCCAATCAGGGAAGGGCTCCCGCTCCCTGATTGGCCGGTCTTGCGCTGCAGTGGCCAATCAGGACAGCCGCTCAGCATGGCTCCTGATTGGCCAGTAGGCGGGGCTAGTCCCCTATAGGGTCCGGAGGCCGGGTATTTATTCCCGGCCGGCTCCCGGACCCTGCCAGTTGGCTCTGAGGAGCCGAAGAGGTAGGAGCTCCTGGGAACTCCTCGAAGAGCAGCGTGGCGGCAGAGGCAGAGGAAGCGGCGACGACGGCGACGGCGACGGCGATGCCGAGGAAGAGGAACCGAAGCGGTTAGGAGGCCAGGCAGCAGGAGCGGACAAAGAAGAGGAAGGGGACGCCAGGAGCCGCTGTCCTCCTGAAGCGGGAAGAGGGCGAAGCCATCGGCCGCCCGGAACGCCCTGGGGAAGGCAGCCGTGAGGGGCTAGATAGAGCTGCTAGCCCAAGGGGCTTGGTGGGGGTGGCCGCTGGGGATTAGAGGGCTAGTGAGAGCTGCTAGCCCTTCGCACCAGTTGGAGCACCATCGCTCCCCCTCGAAGGGACAGGCTAGTACAGGCTACTAGCCTGTCAGGACCAGTGGGGGTTCCCACTGGGGGGCAAGGCTAGTGGGCCAGCCAAGCATGACCAGTGGAGGCGGCCACTGGGGATGACCCACAAGGGTCGGGCGGGATGCAGGCCAAGGTGAGGCCGGGCAGGTGGCTCAGCAGGCACATCCCAGGGAAGGCCACAGGGCAGCAGGCCCGGGCACACGAGGATCGATGGGCGACCCACCATTGAGGGCGGACAAGCCTAAGAGGGCTAGCAGGCGACGGTGCGGGGGGCTCCCACCTCAGGGGAGCACCGCAGTATAAGCGGCCAAGCCGGCAGTGGCCTGAAGGGTTGGGGAGCTCCCACCCAAGCTACCGGGGTGGACAAGCCTAGGACAAGGGAGGACAAGACCAGGATAAGCGGCATTGCCTACAGCCTTGCTGGGCTGCCACGGGCCGGGCTGACCAGGTGGCTCAGGCACAGAAGGGAGTGGACAAGCCAGTTAATCATTCATTTAAATTCAGGTTGTTTTAGACCTAACCAAAAAGAGCTCTGAAATCCCCCTCATTTCTTTGCTGGCATCATGCCACCAAAGAGGAAGGCGCCACCAAGCAGGCCCGTCACTTGGGCTCAGGCTGGCAGGACTCCCAGGTCCTGGGCTGCGCTGGCTACCAGGGCATGCAGCACCAAGGCCTCCCGGGGGGCAAACACCAACCCGGTGGTGGTACAACAGCTCCTGTCCGGTACTGAAGCTCCCAACCTTCAGGACCTGACCCGGGCAGTCTCTCTCCTGGCCGAGCAGGTCGGGGCGCTAAGGTCCAAGAGCGGAGGCATGGCTGAAGACAGTGCACCTGGCGGGGGGCCTGCTGAGGGCCCAAGCACTGGGCCTCTAACGCAGACAGAGGAGAGGAGATCACAGCAGTCGGCCAGGACAGCAGGTCAGCGCAGGAGGCGATGCTCTCCTTCCCACAGCGATGTTGACATGGTATCATTGGCGGACTCCTCTCCAGAGCATGCATCCAAGGCGGCAGGCGAGAAGGGCAAAAAAGCAAAACGAGGCGATAAAAAGAGGCGATCCAAGCATTGGAAAAAAGGGGACTCAGACACCGAGGGATCATCAGGTGAGTCTTCAGATGATGACCTTGATTGTGCGGGATACTGGAGGGTGGCTGCCCTGGTTCCGGGGCTTCCTTCCTGGGCCATTAAGGCACGCTTCCCCTCTGGGGCAGCAACCTCTGGCCCCTCTATGGCCTGGCGGGATGGCACGGCCTCTTCTGGGTCTCTGGCTCTCTCTCTGTTCCAGGACTATGAAGATCCCCCTGGGATCCACCTGGACAGGAAGACCCACGAGAATATCCTAAAAGGATATTACATGGATGTCTTCTCTCTGCTTAACCTGGAGGGGGAGGTGGGCAGCACTCCCAAGTCGGACAAGGCTTCTGAAAGAAACAGCAAGCCTGATCCGGTGGAACGCACGTTCCCTAACTGGATGGCCAGGTACACAGTCTTTATGGGGGTGGTCAGCTTGACCTACCCAGAGAGAGGGTGGCACCTTATCAACCACTTGGGCAACGTACTCAAGGCTAGGACCCTTGCCAGGGAAGCGGCTGCCATCGAGTATGACACCGCTTTCCGAAAGAGGGCTTCCCGCAATCCCAGGGCCAGATGGGATCTTCTCAATGACAAGCTGTGGCTGGTCATTGTGGGCTCCCACATAAAAGGAAAGTCCGAGGCATCCAAGCAGCCTCGCAAAAGGGATTCCCGGCGGCTCATCTGCTGGGAATACAATGCAGGAAAATGCCTTAGGTCCAGATGCAAGTTCGAGCATTACTGTGAGAACTGCTATGGATCCCACCCCAGGTCCAGCTGCCCTCGCCCGGGTGTGGCATCCCAGTCCTTTTGGTATGGACACCCTGCTTCCTCTAGCTCCAAAAAAGAAGCAGGGTCTGGGAGCAGTAATGGGCACGGAAACAGCAAACCCTAGTTTCAGGCCAGGAAGCCATCTGGCCTCCATGCCTGTTAATCTGCAGGCCCTGCTCCCTCTCTTGGCACTCTACCCCGATGAGCAGGCGGCCTCCTACATTAGGGAGGGGTTTGCGGTAGGTTTAAGGATTCCCGCCTCGGGCCCTAGGCTGGCCACCGAGTCCGGCAACCTCAAGTTGGTCGCGGCTCTGCTTGAGGTAGTTGCAGCTAAAATTGCCAAGGAATGTGCGGCGGGGAGGGTTGCAGGCCCCTTTCCCCCTCCTCCCATGGGCAACCTTAGGGTCTCCCCCCTGGGTGTAGTGCCTAAGAAGGTTCCGGGTGAGTTTCGCCTCATCCACCACCTGTCCTATCCAAAAGGGGCATCGGTCAATGACGCCATCCCTCCTGAGCTTTGCTCAGTGAGATACGCATCATTTGACCACGCAGTGAGGCTGGTCCAAGCATGCGGCCCAGGTGCCCTTATGGCAAAATGCGACATTCAGTCTGCATTCCGGCTGCTCCCGGTTCACCCGGATGACCACTGCTTACTGGGATTCAAGTTCCAGGGTCTTTGGTATTACGACATGGCTTTGCCCATGGGGTGCTCCATTAGTTGTTTTGCCTTCGAGGCATTTAGCACCTTCCTTGAATGGGCCTTACGGCACCGGACGGGCCTTTCATCTGTCACCCATTACCTTGACGACTTTCTGCTGATTGGGAAGGCGGGGGGGGGCAGAATGCAGTTTTCTCCTCAAGTCTTTTCAGGACCTAGCGCAGGAATTGGGGGTCCCCCTGGCACCGGAAAAGACGGTGGGGCCGACCAGCTGTATCACCTATCTGGGTATCACGCTGGATTCTGTGGCTGAAGTCTCTCGCCTTCTGGAAGACAAACTGGAGGGGATCAAGCAGACGTTGCGGGACCTCCTGATGAAGAAAAAAGCCTCCCTTAGAGAAGTGCAGTCGCTGCTGGGACACCTCAACTTTGCCTGCAGGGTGGTGGCCCCCGGGAGGGCTTTCTGCAATAGGACGGGGAAAATCACCGCCGGTGTCCGGTCCCCTCACCACCGGATCTGGCTCACAAAGGGGGTTAAAGAAGACTTGGGGGTGTGGCTCCGTTTCTTGGAGGGATATAACGGGGTCACGGTCTGGCAGGGGGAGGCAGCGCTGGGGACCGGGCTGCAGGTGTATTCTGACGTGGCAGGAGGGGGCGGGTTTGGAGTATTTTTCAACGGGCATTGGTGTGCCCAACCTTGGCCTTCTGCCTGGAGGGAGTCTGACATTGTTCGTGATCTTACCTTCCTTGAATTTTTCCCCATACTGGTAGCAGTTCATCTGTGGAAAGACGAGTTCCGGAACAAGCGGGTTTGCTTCTGGTGCAATAACCAAGCGGTGGTTCGGATCATTAACAAGCAATCTTCCAAGTCTGACAGGGTCATGAGGCTCATCAGGGAATTTGTGTTGGTTTGCTTTGCAGCTAACATTACTTTCTCAGCACGCCACGTCCCGGGTGTGGATAACGAAATCGCGGATGTGTTGTCTCGGTTCCAGGAAAACAGATTTTGGGAATTGGCTCCAGATGCAGTCCCAATGCCAGTAACGGTCCCTGCGGAGCTCTGGCTTCTTGGGAAGGAACGGTGCTCCGGGGGGTGGTCAACTCCCTGGCACCTTCCACCCGGGCCAGTTACTCCAGGGCGATTCAGCAGTTCTTCACCTTCAGACGCCAGCACGGATACGGGGATGCCTGGCCATCCAAGGAGCGGGAAGTTCTCCACTACATCGGGACACTAAGAGAGAAAGGCCTGGCACCTAGAACCATATCCCTTCACCTGGCGGCCATTTCCTTCTCCAGCAAGCTGGCTGGCCACAAGGACCCATGCTCCACTTTCTTGGTGCGGAAGGCGGTCGAAGGATGGTGGCGCCTAGAAGGCAGCAACAGACACACACGGCGACCGGTCTCTTATGACCTGCTGCATCAGCTGGTGACAGTCCTGGCATCGGTCTGCCATTCCAGGTATGAGACTCTGCTTTTTCGCTCCACCTTCTCGATGGCTTTCTTTGCAGCTCTGCGCATCGGGGAGCTAGTCTGCGGCTCCAAGACTGGCTGTTCTGGGGACGCACTGCGGCAAAAGGATTTATCGATTGGGGCTGATGTCCTATAGCTGCGTATCCGCAAGTCCAAGAACGACCAGTGTGGGAAGGGAGCCTGTCTTCTTCTTCGCAAGCTTGAGGACCCCCTGGCCTGCCCAGTGCGCCTCCTGCAACGCTACCTGTGTCAGCGGCTGGCTGTTCCCGGCCCCCTGTTTATACATAAGGACTCTTCCCTAGTGACTCGCTTCCAGTTCACCAGCGTTCTCCGAGCGGCATTGGATCACCTGGGCTACCCAGCGGACGAATTCAGTGGTCACTCTTTTCGCATCGGTGAGGCCACGACTGCTGCAGCTGAAGGCTTATCATCAGCCAACATCCAACACATCAGGAGGTGGCGGTCCAGTGCCTACTCCACTTACATCCATCCGGAACTCGATCTTATCTCATGATCAGGCTGCATGTGGGCTCCTCCAGGCAGAAGGTAATTTTCTCTTTTGGTGATAGCTGCAGGGTTGGCAGAAGCCGAGCTCAGCTGAGCCTGGCTTTTGTGGCGGTGGGCATGGGTTTCAGGTATCACCCGGGGGGCCTGGGGGGTCTCTTTGGCAGGACAAGCTGGCCTGTTGCAGGCCTAGCTTCTCCAGAGAGACTCCACCCCTGGGAGAGGAGCCGGTCATGTGGGAGTGGTCACATGATTGTTCACATGACCGGGTCATGTGGCATCACGGATTCGGTCACGTGATCTATCACATGATTCAGTTACGCGGCTGGTCACGTGATTGGTCATGTGCCTGGGTAGATGTCACGTGACCTGGCATCAGATCCGCCAGCCGGCTGGCTGACAGATATGGCTTGCTGAGCAGGGGTCTCCCTGGCCCTGCTCATCTTTAACCCATGCCCAAGCCAACCACAGCAACTATCACCAAATCAGAAAGTTGTGGCCTTTTTTCTGCCAATATTTTCTCTCATGTATTAAATTCTATTTTGGTTTGTATTCTATGTGTCTTTACTGTGTCTGGCGGGCACGGGGAACGGGGGGAGGTGGCATGTCACTCGGACCGCAAATAGCAAATTCCTTTCAAAATAAAAGAAAAGATAGGTAGCTAATGAAATAGTTGACTATTAGGAACTTATAATGCTAAAAATAACTCATTGAAAGAGCTGGGAGGGTGTACTCTGAGATTTTGCAAATAGGCTTGTTGGAGCCTTTTTAAAAATGCACATTTTTTTAGCACTATGATTAGCGCTATGATTCTGCTTTAACTGTTATGGTTCCATCCTATGGCATCCTGGGATGGGTATTTTAGGGAAGGGCATTTAGAGAGTCAGCTCTAGTTCCTGACCAAACGGCAAATGTCAGGATGCCATAGGATGTTGCCATGACAATAAAAGCAGATTCATAGTACTATAATTGTATAGCATAAGAGGGTCTCTACAGACCAATGATGAGTTCACTACTAACTCGCAGAAAATTAAAATTAAAATGAAACTCACACTTCTTAGGTGGGGATCACCTGGTCATATCTCCTCCAGGTTATTCCTGCACATATTTCTTTAACACAAAACTGTGCCAAACCTCAGATGTGGAGTTATGCACATTTTGTACCTAAAAATGTCTGGACATGTTATTTACTCAAAAGCATTTCTTCAAAAATTGGGGATGGGAGGATCAGTTCACCACTCATGTAGCATTAGACTATTAAAATATCTAACTTGCCTGCCCAGACAGCAAAGAGATCACAACTATTGCTAATTTATAGATGGGCAACTGAGAGTGAAGAATAATTGTTTCCTATAAGGAGAAACATTTTTGTAGGGGGTTAAAATCCAGCAGAGGTGGATTTCTCTTATTAGCAATTTAACAATACTCATTTAACCAATGGGTTACACTAGTTCCTGTCCAAATGAAAAATGTTATAATATGCAGAAGGGCACACACTGGTTAATTTGTAACCTCTTGAATACCATTAAGATGAATTTGGTATTAAAATGCATGTATTTGAGCTAAAGAAAGTTAATAGGATAATATATTTTGGTGGGGTAATTACAGTTGTTTAAATATTTTAGAAGATGCTAATAAATAAATAAACCTCACAACTTGGACTGATAAATGGTACTATTTTTATTTGTTTTCCATTTATTTTGTCTTATCTCCATATTACTGTAAGTTTCATGGCCAGGATTGTTGCATGGGTGCCGTCTAGTGGAAAAGTTGGGAAAAGAAAATGTCATCATGTTAACACAATTTTTGGTAATATATTCATACAAATGCACGATATGGAGGGGAAAGCTAGCATTAATTCCCCCCACCTCATTTATTTCTGCTTTTGAATCTTTCCTTACTAAAGGTATTGGGGCAAGCAATAGGAAAGTAAATATATTTGCAACTTTGGAGTCACAGGATTTTATGAATCCACCTGATCCTTAGCAGTGGAGCTCCAAGCTGGCAGTGGATCTACACAGTTTCACTTTTAAATTGCAAATGTCAGGGCTTGAACATGGGACTTTCTGCACGGAACTATTTTATTTATTTATAAAATAACTTGTACACATACTTCATCCAAAGGAGCCTCAGAACAAAATCAACTGAAATGTAAAGAAACAACAAAAATAAATATAAAACCATAAAACAACAGGGCAGCAGAAAAACATCAGAAGATGCCACAGATTTGAGGAGATTTTCTGAAATTGCTGGAAATGCCTACTGAGAGTAGTGCTAATTCATCTACAAAAGATAAGCTGAATATTACATCTTTAAAAGGTAAGCCATATATCAGTGGGGATGCAAAATAGAATATAATTAGGACTTTAGAGATAAGACATAGTAGTGACGGCAATAAGGCAGGATGGAAAGCAAGTTCATAATGAACTCTGAGCAACTTAGCCTGAATAATTTGTAAAATAGGAAGATAATATTTAATTAAAGCCCTGTCAGTCAGGTGATGTTAGGATCGATCTTGGATGTAAGCTTTTCTATTCTGTGAGTTTTATTGTATAACTTTGTGGCCAATTGTATTGGCATTCCTCTGTGTTGCTAACAAGTATGTAGTCTAACTGCAGAAAGGGAGTATGTGCTTTGTGTTTGTAACTGATAAGATTGGCACCTGGACTCAGCTCTGGGAAAAATGGGCTGAGCCTGGGTACGGTGGGAACTAAATGTGGGGATGATGGATAGCCAATGACTGTATAGCCCACCAGATTTTGTAGATTATAGAATGCTTTTAGTATACTGCTTGTTAGTTAGGTTTCATTCTGAGCAATGAACTTGTGGAGTTAGATCTTTGGATTACTGTGACAATAAAGTTTTCCATTTTTAACTCTGAAACTGCTTGTCGTGGAGATTTTCAGACACGGAAAAATCGTCCCTTGCCGCGCGAGCAGCCTCCCGAAACTGCTGCGCGGCAAGGGTATTTTTCGGACGACGCTGTGCCTCTTGCGAAGCCGTCCGTGTCACTTCCGTGAAGCTTGGGACGGCTCCGCGTCATATTTCAATCACGGAGGCTGCCCGTGCTTGAAATATGGCGCGGAGCCGTCCCAAGCTTCACGGAAGTGACACGGACGGCTTCGCAAGAGGCACAGCGTCGTCCGAAAAATACCCTTGCCGCGCAGCAGTTTCGGGAGGCTGCTCGCGCGGCAAGGGACGATTTTTCCGTGTCTGAAAATCTCCTGAGTCTGGAGAAGCTAGTACATGAGAAGTGAAAGGGTTACTTGAGTAATGATGAGATACCAAAATAAATCAAGGATTTATTTGAAATTAAGTGTATGGTCAATTTACTGTTCAAAGATAACAGTGTAACCAAAATTTTATTACTTAATGGTCAGCAACAACTGGTCAGTAAAGATTGTGTCAAGGAATTTGAAAACCTCATACAGTTAATCAGATCTTGGAATGTTACTTTTAAAAGTAAACCAGTCTCAGTTTCCATTCCAATGCTCAAAAAGTACTTCTCAATACTCATAGTTACAACTTTAAACAATAACTCTAGTGTGAAGTCAAAGGCTTTCATGGCCGGCATCCATAGGTTTTCCATAGTTTTTTTCTGGGCTGTTCCAGAACACGGCCTCACAGCCTGGAAAAAAACCCATGGAAAACCAACAACTCTAGTATTTTTTAAATTTAAAGTTACCTAAGTAGTCATTTTTAGTTACTCAAAAAATCAGAATGCTATATGCTGTTAGCCTATGGTACCAAAGACAGTGAAAACCAAACCAGACATTTGCTAGGATGTAACCCAAGAAGCATCCAACCAAAGGAATCAAGAATAAAGCAGATATGGAAGGGCAAGAGCATGTATTAACCATATATCAACTCATAATTCTGTATAATAATTTATATGCACAATGACAATAATAATAATAATAATAATAATAATATTTATTTATTTATACGCCGCCCCTCTGTTAAAACAATCGGGGTGGCTTACAAAAATTAAAATACAATACAGATAAAATCCCCAAACACCCCCCACCCCCATAAGCATATTTAATAAGATACTGTTACCTTCTCTTACACCCCCTCCCATACAATAATTTATTACTTGGCAATAATTCACAAGATAGGCATTGGAAATGACTGACATTAATCAACAGTCATGTAGGTCCCAGTAGACCAAACCATCCATAGAAGGGTTCATGCAGAGGTCATCAGAGACCTAAACAGAGTTGTCTCAGAAAATTCCCCAAAATACAAATATGCGCTGGATTGGTTATGTGTCACCCCCTTAGATGAATCATTAGGGAGGAATGTGCTAATCCACTCTGGACATACTCCAATACAAACAAGAGATCAGAATACCCATTACTTTGCAAAGGTTTCCTTTCACACCTTTCCTATCCAACAATGCAAGGTCGGCTTCAAATGCTTAATGACCCAACCATTAACTGTAATTAACTAAGCCAGAACTTTCATTGTCTCACTCTGGGAAACTCACTTAAACATTGTTCTCCAATCAAAATACCCTTAAGGGTACAATATGGGATAAAAATCTCACCCCCAAACACAGCCAAAGTGTACACAGTCTTCCAGACACCACTACTCTACTGGTTTGCTATGTCACCTGGCACGCATAGCTGTATTTTGTTGCTGCACAAACTTCTGCTCATCTGACAGGTAAAGTATAGCCCATCATCCCAAAATCTTTTCCTCTATCCAAATACTTCCTCCTGCTTTTTTGTTAGCCTTGTGTGATTGCTTGAAGCCTGAGTGCATGTGTGAGCGGTTCCGTGGTTATTTTTTCAATAGAAACCATTTTTAAAAAAATTCTGGCTTGGAGTCTCATCAGTGAGTATGGGTATACACAGGTGCAAAGGTCTCATAGTTACCCAGTCCCTTGCAGCCTAACTTGAGCTAATTAAAATTCCCCATATTAATATCTTAATTTGAGCAACGCAAGTGGGTTCCCACAAACCCCATGCAATTTGGGTAACAGTACAAAACTGGGAAAGATTACTGGTAAATGTGATAGAGAATGCAGAAGAGGTTTTGTACAAGAGATATGATGAGATTCCAGTAGTTATCTCATTCACTTGCAAAACCACCTTGAGTCCCAGTTTTGTGGCAAAGCCAGGGTTGAAATAATACAGTTAGCAGCAGCAGCAGCAGCAACAACAACATTTGCATAGTTATTGAGTATCATGCTGTCCTCTTTGTGTGCAGCAGATGTGGGGAGGGGAGGGAAGAAATGTAAAAGGCTCAGTTGAGGCTCATGGGGATCCCTTCTCTCTCTCTCAAACATAGAGCTTGGCCATGCAGGGGACAAGCTGTCCCTCTTGGTTTCCTGAAAGTCCTTTGAACAAATGATTTATCCCCTAAAGTAGGAGAATCTGTGTTTCTGGAGCCTGTGAAAGAAGGAGTGTCATTCTGTATTCTTGTAATTGGCAAACTGGGAAAAAAGGGCCACATTATCTGAAAGTGTAAGAAGAGAAAACTGTGGTTCTTCTTCAGAAGCAGCTTGTATAGGGAACAGAGAACTGGATTTCAGAAGTGCAGCACAGCATGTGTGAGTGGCAATGAGGAGGAACAAAGCTTCTCATTTAAACCTTCCAATTTAAAATGAGCTAATAACTGGAAGGAAGAGTCTTTAATCAACTTCCTATGAAAAAGTCATTCACCCTACTGGGTAGGGTAGGGTTAGGGAGTCACACTGAGATTTACAGTTTTATCTTTTGCTTTCATCTCTTTTTTTCAATTCTGTGTTTTGGAAAGCAATGCTCCATTAAGAGAAAAAAAAGACAGCCTCACCACAACCCAGTTTTACTAACATTGAGATGAGGACAAAGCCACCGTTGGCACCTGGTGACAAAGTTGGACCCAGCAAAGTGCAAGCAGGGCAGTCATTGTTTCTGCTCAACAGTCTTTGTGCTTATGCAGCACATCTGAAACATGCAAAGAATTTTTTGGAGTGTAGTATGGGATGTCCCCACTCCCCAGCTACCATACCCTCCAACATTTCAAAGATGAAAACTAGGACATGAGTAGCCAAAACACCAGAGTGTGGTCAAGATGGCAAATGTTATTCATGAGGAAGAATACACAGGCTAGGAGAGACTGTAGGAGTTTGCTTTTGCGTGAGCCTACAGGGAAGGATGAGATTATGTCCCTTTCTCTCCTCTGCTCCCTGCTGAGTTAATGGAGTTAAAGCTAACTTTTTTACTTTGAACTCAGTTTGCAGAAATTGACATAAACTGAAGACATAGGCAGAAGAAAGGAGGAGAAGGAGGAGATAATAACTAGGATACTTTAAAAGCTGCTGAAAAAGTGGGACAACAGAGGATTAATTGGGATTGTCCTTGCCAAAGTGAGACAGTTGGAAGGTATCAGCTACCCACATAGAGAAATACACAACAGGATCAGCACTACTACTAGGCAACAGCAAGGTAGTAGAATAAAGAGCTCTGCACTATACAGCTTCCTTTGTCAGGAATGAGTACCTGTTGGGAGTTGGAGGACTATATTGACTTTCAATGGGTCCTTGAAAGTCAAGGCCTCTCATCATGGCCTCTCAGCCACTTCAAATATTTTTACTTTTTGTGGTGAAAATGCCCCCTACCTCCATGTATGGGGGTTGGGCTGGTTGTTTTTTTAAAAAATGCTCTGGAGCAAAAATGTAACAAATTTACCCCTCCTGCACCCAGTAGGAGTTGAGGGTTGTGGTGGTAATTCTTTCTTTCTTTCTTTCTTTCTTTCTTTCTTTCTTTCTTTCTTTCTTTCTTTTCTTTCTTTTTTTTTTTTTGTAAAAATAGCACATGCATCCACACAGATGTCTAGGTTTCAGCACTGGCCAGCAATGGCCAGTGGCCAGGAGTGCACACTAAAACTGTGGTGTGTCAGCTGTGCCTGTTCGTTGAGATAGCAGATCTGGCCACAGTGACACATGCCTTGATCACATCCCATTTAGACTACTGTAATGCACTTTGTGTGGGACTGTCTTTGGAAACTGTTCAGAAACTTAAGTGAGTCTAAAATGCTGCAGCCAGTATGCTGACTAGGGCAGTTATAAACAGCATATAAGCCCCTTGTTAAAACAGCTTGACTGGCTACTGGTTCATTTCCAGACACAATTCAAAGTGCTGGTCATGATCTATAAAGCTCTACATGGCTTGGGCCCAGACTATCTGAAAGATTGTATCTCCCCATGCGAACCTGCAAGGGTCCTAAGATCTTCAGGGGAAATGTTACTTGAATTGCATGGGGTTTGTGGGATCCCACTAGTGTCCGAATTTTAATATGGGGAATTTTAATTAGCTCAAGATTACAGTGAAAGGCTGGGTAATGGTGGGACTTTTTGACCTGTATTATTCTGGTACTCACTTGAGAGACTCACAGCCAGGTATGAACTAAAATGATTTTTATTGACAAATAATCAAGGGAACACACACAAGCATACACTCAGGCTTCAAGCAATCACACAAGGCTAGCGAAGAGAGTAGAAAGTATTTGGACAGAGGAATAAAATTTGGGAAAATGGATTATACTGTGCCTGTCCTGAAGAGCAGAGATTGGTGTAGAGGCGGCAACCCTGGTAATACAGACTGACATGGAGATGGAAGGAAGGGATCTGTGCACATCTTGATTGTGTTTTGAGGTCATATTTATATTTGATAATTCCCCTGAAGGGGTGAGTTTGAGTGGAATACAATGTCTGCTGGAGTTTCCCAAGGTTAGACAATGGATTCTCTGGATGTATTAATAATAGTTAATGGTTTAAACATTGAACTTGGGTGGTCTCAGGTAAACCCCTATTGTTTTAGGGAGAAGGGAGAGGAAGAGCCAGTTTTGAAAGCAAAGAACACACAGCCACCTTGATGGGATTAGTGAGTGACTCACTTCCAGAGCTGCCCAGGAAGAATTAACTCATTATCTCCCTAACTTGTCAGTTCCAGGGATTTCTACATAATTCTCACCTAGGTGTGTCTTTGAGGAATTTGAGCTGACTACTGCTTTAGGTTTTCTGAGTGAACCTTGGCTCCTTGTTTGGGAGATCCCAGGTCTACCTTTAACCACATGGAGTGCCAATTATAAGCCAATACACGAAATACAGCCAATTGATTAATTATTAAAATGTGGGGGCTGTCAAGGCTGGTTACAGAAGGCTTTCTCTCAGTCCTGCCACCATCATAGGCTCACTTACTGAGGACACAAGAGAGAGTCTTCTTGATGGCTGCTCCCACCCTCTGGAACTCCCTTCCATAGGAGGCTAGGCTAGCCCCTTCCCTGGTTTCCTTTCATCAGAAGGCAAAAACTTTTTTGTGTAAGTAGGCTTTTAATGTGTAACTGTGCCCACAGATGCTTTTTAATTGGAGTGTGTTTTTTATCTTTTGTTTTTACTTTTTAACTTTTGTAAGTTGAAATAATTTTAAATTGTTTTAATGATGATGAATTTAATTGTTTTAGAATTGCATTGATTTTTAATGATTTTTGTGAACCCAGTTGGGTCCCACTTTGGGAGAAAGGTGGCATATAAATAAAATACATACATGCATGCATGCATACAAAATAAAATAATACATACAGATTTGCCATTGCATTTATGGATGGTTCCCTTCTCAAGGAAGGGGATGGAGAGGCAATTGTAACTTGCATAATCTCTCATGCTCTTCTAGAGGTTTCCTCAGCCCTTCAGAGAGTTTTTAAGGAGACACAGGAAGGTACAGGGAGAAGAAGATAAAACACAGGTTGTCTCCTTGTCCATGTCTTCCATTATTAGTAGAATTCTGTAAAGTTCTACTTTGGACCTAACCTTGAATGTGATTGCCTTTTAAGTTGTTCCATAAACTAGAGGTTTTTCAAAGTGCCACTGCCTATACATGGTGATAAGTCTGTGTGGTCATATTACATCAATTTCAAAACAGCATCACTATTGGGAAGTTTGGCCTCAAGGGTCCATTGGGCATACTCATAAAAGAACAAAATTATAAGGTCCTTAATGGCCTGAAGGGGTCTGTTTATCTTAAGGTGCATCTATGACTGTATGACCCCCTTCTACATTTTAAGTCATCCTGGATAAGTCATCAGAAGAAAAGACCTTTTCTGTGATAGCCCCAGAATTTTGGAAGGCCTAGCAACAACACATTATCCAGTTACTGACTTTTTCAGAGATGGGAACATCTTGTGTGCTCCCTTTGCAATTATTCTGTCAGGCTTTGGGGGAGTTAACCCTTTTAGAAATTGTAGAATATGTTACTCTAAGAAGTGGGGGTATGTTAGAGTCCCACCAGTGATGCCAAAACTTCCTTTAGTATTTTGGGGAAATTATTAGTTCAGATAGGAGGCCTACGAAAGGAGGGTAACTTCAGGTATTTTTTCACCTATGTATGCTAGTACTAACTGTAGAAAAGGCTATAGTTAAAGTAAAACAAAGTATTTTATTGAAATAATGCAGAAACTAAACTAACATACCAACATACATTCTTATGGACCATACAAGGCTATAGAAGAGTAAAGTGGAAAGGTTGGCTAGAGAGAGAGATCTGGGAAGATAGAGTGATAGTTACTAGTCTTGTGGAGAAGAGAGTTCTATGCAGCAAGGATACTCAGACCAGTGTCTGGGGGCAGCACAGCAAAGAAGAGAATGAGAAGATTCGGCTATATCACACCTTGGCTGTGCTACATATTGCTATTATTGGGGATCTAATATTTATACTCTATTCCATACCTTGGAGAGGCTAGTTAGTAATAACAAAGCTTGTATGGCTTTCCTACGGAATAGACAAAAGAAACAAAAACTCAACTAGTTGCTTTAATTGTGGAAGATATAACATTGATGGTCTTGTGACAACCTCATAAGGTTGGAAAGGAGGGGGTGTGAGGAGAGATTTATGTAGGGTATGGAATGAGGAATGGCCACTTGTTTGTTTGATTGAATCATTGCTTGAAATGCCCAGGCCTGGAAGAAAAGATTAGTACATATCCCTTAACGACTGGGTTGTTAGCATAAACTCATTATCAGGGCTTTCTGCATAATCCTAACTTGGGGTTTCCCTCCATTGTATTCCTAGATACCTCTCAGGTCATCGTGACCGTCGACTGACCTCCAGTCAGCCTATGCCAATGTCACCCTGAAAAGTGTCTAATATGTTCAGTTATGGAAACTCGCGGAGAGGGGAGCTACCAAATATGACTCAAGACCAAACAAAATGTGATGCAAAAGATTTGTGAGGAGGGCCTCTTACTCTTAAACCACTAACTGTAACTGTGGAAGTCCTGCTTCAAATCAGAGCAATAGAACCAAGGAGGAAGAGCTAACCCTTTCCTTCATACTGTTCCAGTGAAATCACTTCCCCATACTGGAAGCTGCTACTTGCCCTACTAAAGGGGCATACAGCATCATGTTCTGAATCAATGTTTGTCCCACTAATTTATTACATAATAAGTGTATTATACTCCATCAGCACATTTATTTTTTTCCCTAATCATATAATTTCTGATAGGGTGACACTGCATTTTGAAACCTCAATTTCAGCCTACAAATTTCCCTTGTGAAGATGATCCTTCACGACAGTGCTTGTTTATCTCTTAGCATTGACTGACTCCTGTTCAAATGCTGTTCACATGGAACCCATCTCCATTTTGGCCTTCAAAGTTCTCTTTTAAATATGTCTCTTCAGAATACCAAAGTGAAGAAGGATTCTATGCAAACAGCAGATGAACATAGGTGAGTCAATCCTAAAAGATAACTAAGCACTGTATGGAAGGGTGAACCTCTGAAGGCCAGAATGAAGAAGAGTTTCATGTGAATAACATCTGAATATGGGCCAGTCACTCCTAAGAGGCAATCAAGTGCTGTTCAGAAGATACTGCATTTCCCAACCAATCTCATCAATTTTCACACATTAGAAAATGCCAATCTGCTCCATATGAAACATTCATTACTGTTACCATTCATTGTCCTATGAAATGCAATTGCATGGGTGTGATGGTCCTCTCTTTACCATCGTTTATGAAATAATGAATACAGAACAATGCAGCTCCTCTCCACTCACAATGCCTATGCTATTTTGTGAACTTTTTGTTACCTTAAGTGCATCATTACCATTCAGCTAGAGAAGCTTCACCATTGTAGCACTTGCTATAGCTCTTGCCATCTGTAGTGCCAACACCCAGCAGGAGTCTAGAGATTTATTCCTCTGTTTATTAGGAACTTTGCATGGAAAGCAGAAACCAAGAAATTGCTTTCCATACAAAATAAATCCAAATATAAATAAATCTGTATTTATGGCTGTGAGGTCATATCACAGCAGGACTGGGTTCTTTTTTTGGTTTTTATTTCTTCCTTTTTAGATTATAATGACAAGCCTGAAATGCTGGATCACCAGCTCCCTTGCTGAGTTCTAGATTCCTACACAGTTACTAGCATACCATCCAACATGTCACAGATAAAAAGCTTCTTACCCGTGGCCAAACAACATCAGAATGTGGTCAAGACAGCAGGAGGTATTAATGAGGAAGAATACACCCGCTAGGAGATGCTGCAGAAAGCTGCATTTGCCTGAACCTATTGGGAAGGCCAACATTATTCCCCTTCCTCTCCTCTCCCTCATGCACTATTTTTGCACTGTGAACATAGCTTGCAGCAAAAGAAGTGTGTTTAGAACAAAGGGAGAAAGTAGTAGGAGGAGAGAGAAACTGGGACATTATGGACTTTATCAGACCAGTCAAATAAGGCATCATAAAGATGCCTAATGATCACGAAAGGACACACTTACCAGACAACATTGTCCTTCTGCTATCATATATTTTTAAAAAACCATAGTCATAGATGCACCTTTTTATTGGCAGTTCAAGCCCTCAATTGATCCCCCATAGCAATTTTCTGCTGGCATTACCATAGTTTGAATCCATGCGCCACTGTACTCACGTGAATGTGGCATCAATGGGCAAACACTTCCGAATGTGATCGGGACAGCCAGGTAGGGGACACTCTTTTTATAACCCCCCCCCCTTTACTTGGAACTTTTGTAAAGTGTGTTTTGGTGCCTTCCTGAACTTTTTGTGTGTTTATTTTGTTTTTGTTTTCTAATTTCCCGCATGCAAGATTAGGTGAGATTTGAAACCAGGAAGTGAACAGAGCTCCATTCACTCCCCATTAGTGCCTGGGAAGCCTCTTTAATGGGAAGAAAGTAAGGTATGGTGGGGGGAGTTCTTTTGCTGGCATAAAAACACCACAATTTATGCTGGCAAAAGAACTTTTATGGGGTTGGTGGTCTGATAAAGCACTATAAAAGCAGCTTTAAAACTGGAACATCATAAGATTAATTGGAACTTTCTCTGCCAAATCAGGATAGTTGGAGGGTACATACTAGACTTGTTCAGGGTTTCAAAGAATGCATAAGGGCAAAAGGTGTGGATGACATGTGGGGCTCATAAGCCAGCTCTATCCCAGCATTCCTATCCCTCCTTGATCTGCCCACCTTGATTAGGAGGTAGCAGGGTCAACCTTCCTATAAGGGAGACTGAGACATTTACATCAGGCAGCAGATGCTGATGGGCCCAGAATGGATGGAGCCTTATGTATCATGCAGAACTTGGAAAAGTTATCTTTTTCAGACTAAAAGTCTCCCAAAACGAGTTGTCTAGGAGGTAACCTTTCTAAACTCTTAATGCCTTGTGACCTACTCTGCAAACAGCTCCCCCCAGTGCAGAATATAGTGGGACCAGTGCAGAAAAAAGTGGAAATATTACTTCCCTTGACTTGGGAACTAGGCTTCTATTACTGCAAGCTAAAATAGCATATGCATCCTTTGCTGCAGCATGACGCCGCTGGCTTAGGTTCAATTTATCAAAATAATCCCAAAGTCCTTTTCTCACAGCTCACTGCTGAGCCATGTATCTGCCACCCCATATGTGTGCATTTGTTTTTCGTGGCCTAAATGCAGAATTTTGTATTTGTTGCTATCAGATTTCATTTTATTAATTTCAGCCCAAATTTCTAGTTTACCTAGGTCCTTTTGAATTCTGTTCTTATCTCCCAATGGGTTAGTCACCCCTCCCAGTGTTGTGTCATCTGCAAACTTGATAAGGATTCCCTCCAATGTGTGACTGCAATGTGCAATGCACAGTGTACAACTGCAGTGCACAACACTGCTGGACGCACAACTCCACTTCCACTGCTGTTAGCACAATATGTCTGTAGCACAATGGTGAATGATTCACCACACCTGTGTAGCATGATTTATGCATGCATATGTCACTAACAGAACATTAGCCTCAGTTTCAAACAAGCAAAACACCAGACTAAACTAAACTAAACACCCAAACCCTATGATGTTGGTCCACATGTGGAAAAATGTATTATTTCTTACATTTCTATCCTGTCTTTTCTCCAAGGAACTCAAGCGGTGTGCATGGACCTCATCTCCATTTTTATCCTTACTATAACCCTGTAAGGTAGATAAAGCTAAGGCTGTTGCCACATTGTAGAAATAATGTAGGTTGATGTCACTTTACCTATCATGGCTCCATCCTATGGAATCCCAGGATTTGTAGTTTGCTGTGGCACCAGAGCTCTCTGACAGAGAAGTCTAAATATTTTACAAAACCTCAGATCCCAAATTCCATAACACTGAGCCATGACAGTTAAAGCGGTGTCAAACTGCATTATTTCTGCAGAGTGGCAGCAGCCCAAGATACAATAATTGGCCCATGGTTACCCACAGCGGAACCTCATGGCTAAGTTATGATTTAAACCCAGATTTCCCGAGTCCTTATCCAACACTAACTACCACACCATACTGGATCCCCAAAATCTTCGAACAAGGGTAGCTGCCACATATCTACATTGTTTTCCTCTCAGGGGTATAGCTACAGGAAGGGCAAAATAAGTACAGAACCCCCACAAATAAAAATTCTCTTCTGCCAAGGAATTTTTCCTTCAGTCCCCAAATTTCTGGCATTTCAGTAACTTAAAACTTCAGTTGAGCATTTAGAAATATACTTTAGGCATCCAAAGAAAATTGGCAGGCAAAGTTACTAAGGGAATACAAACACAGCAAATATAAAAGTGGTAGGTGTGAATGATTTTCACTGTCTCATACCCTGCAATGCTAAAACTTGCAGAATTTTATTGGGAGTGTGAAGTCTTCTTATTGGGGGGGGCAATGCCCTAATTTTTCTCACCCTCCCCCATAACTACACCTGGCTCTCCAGAGTTTTAGGAGATTATTGTGCGTTCCTGTCCCACAATCTCCAGACACATCCCTGTCCCGGCACAATAATCCTCCATACTGTTCACTGACTTACCTTCTTTTACATCCAAAGACAGGCTAGGCATGAATGGAGCTCTGTTCACTTTCTGGACTGAAATCCTGCCCATTCTCGCATGAAGACATGAACGCGGGAAATTCAAAAAGAAAAAGAAAACTACACACACACAAAGTTCACAAAAGGACATACACACACTGAAAAAATAACAAGTAACCTGGGAGGTACAAAAAAGAGGGTAGCCCACCTGGTCCTTGTGATCACACCCGGAAGTGTTCTGGCAAGATTGCCCATTGACACTGTATTCACGAGTCAAAAACAGTGCAAGGTTTCAGATGCCGGCAATGCCGGCACCAAAACAGGACAGGTGATTCATTGAAAGCTCTGGCCAATCAATAAAAAGAAACACCACAAGAGTGACAGCAGAATGCAAAAGGACAATGTTGTGTGATACTGGCGTCCTTTTGCATTCCGTTGGCATCGTTTTGGAGCCACATTAGCCACGTCTGATAATCTTCTATGATAGGAATCTTTCTTAGAACCTTACTGGGAGATATCAGGCATTGAATCTGCAGCCATCTATGTGCAACACATATGAGTTACAGTCTTTGTTTGAGCCATCTATAGCAAGTCAATGACTTTATGAAGACTAACCAAGTCACTGAATCATCTAATGATGATGCTGTGCTTAGCACTGCACGGATATAGGTAAATCAGCCCTGAGTTCTGTGATGTTGAAGCTTGGAAGTACTGTATTTTCCATCCTTTCAATCACTTTTCAAACACCCCACAAGGTGGCAATGTTGCATTGGATTACCAATGCCATGGAATGGAATCTGGGAATTAATAGTCAGTTTCTGTGGACAAGGGAAGAATACAGTCAGCTCTTCATATCCATGGATTCTGCATCCACAGATTCAGCCACTCACGGCTTGAAAAACACACACACACAAACATAAATACATACTTATTTTTAAATGCATAAAACACACATACAAATAAACACAAAATGCACACACTTAACTAAATCAACTAACAAAACAAACCTAAACTAAAATTAACTAGTAACTCCCCCCTGACTAATGATTATATTTGACTAGTAAAATACTTCCTTTACATGGTATTACAATCAAGCTTCTACATTACATTGAAAACAAACTATTTTAAAAAGCCCAAAGTTGATACATACCCCCTACTTTTTTGCAACAAAGTAGGGGATATGCATAATCTTTGGGCTTTTTAAAATAGTTTGGTTTCAATTTAATGTAGAAGCTTGATTGTAATAACATGTAAAGGAATATACATGATACATCCCAATCTCTCTTGGATTATAGAATCATAGAATTGTTGAGTTGGAAGAGACCACAAGGGCTATCCAGTCCAACCCCCTGCCACGTAAGAAATCACAATCAAAGCATCCCTGACAGATGGCCATCCAACCTCTGTTTAAAGACCTCCAAGAAAGGAGATCCTACCACGCTTAGAGGGAGTGTGTTCCACTGCCAAACAGCTCTTACTGTCAGAAAGTTCCTCCTAATGTTGAGATGGAATCACTGTTCCTGGAGCTTGTATCCATTGTTCCATGTTCTAGTCTCTGGAGCAGCAGAAAACAAGCCTACTCCATCCTCAACATGACACCCCGTCAAATACTTAAACAGGGATATCATACCACCCCTTAACCATCTTTTTTCCAGGCTAAACATACCCAGCTCCCTAAATCTTTCCTAACAAGGCATGGTTTCCAGACCTTTTACCATTTTAGTCACCCTCTTCTGGATACGCTCCAATTTGTCAATACCCTTTTTGAATTGTGGAGCCCAGAAGTGGACACAGTATTCTAGGTATGACCAGTATGACCAAGGCAGAATAGAGTGGCACTATTACTTGCCTTGATCTAGACACTATATTTCTATTGATGCAGCCAAAAATCGCATAGGCCTTTTTAGCTGTCGTATCACACTGTTGATTCATGTTCAACTTGTGGTCTACTAGGACTCCTAGATCCCTTTTGCACATAGTCTTGTTCAGCCAGGTCTCCCCCAATCCTATATCTATGCTTTTCGTTTTTCCACCCTAAGTGCAGTACCTTACATTTCTCCGTACTGAATTTCATTTTGTTAGCTTTGGCCCAGCTTTCTAGTTTATTCAGGTCATTTTGAATTTTGATCCTGTCCTCTAGGGTATTAGCTACTCCTCCTAATTTGGTGTCATCTTCAAATTTGATAAGTATGCCCTAATTCTGTCATCCAAGTCATTGATAAGTGTTGAATAGCACAGGTCAGAACCCTGTGGCACCCCACTGGTCACATCTTTCCTCGACGAAGAGGAGCCACTGTTGAGCACCCTTTGGGTTCTGCCGGTCAACCAATTACAAATCCGTTTAACAGTTAACTTGTCTAGCCCACATTTTACAAGCTTGTTTGCAAGTATGTCATGGAGAACCTTGAAATTGAACAAAGATTTCTCCCTCATCAACATTGCCATTTCAGACAAATCACATGTCTTGGCTTGAAAATATTTTTTTTTTAAATCCAAAAAGCAAACCTTGATTTTGCCATTTTATATAAGGGACACATTTTATTACACCGTTATATATAATGGGACACCTCTCTCTCTCTCTCTCTCTCTCTCTCTCTCTGGCTTTTCTTTGCAAACGAAGATTCAGGAAGGACTCATCCCGCACTTTCTGCAAGTGTGCTGATGACTAAAAAGGCCAATCTGAGATAAACAAGTCTGGTTGCAGAAAGCACAGCAGAAGGTCTCCTTGGGTGATGTTTCTGGGTTGTGATTCTTTCTGCATTGTCGTTTCTCTTCAACACTTGTTCAGCATGAGTTCTCAAATAAGGACCATTGTTGGTGATCAATTTGGCCGAGACTGAGATGTTGTTTCAGGGAGTCCTTGTATCGCTTTTTTGGAGCACCCCTCTTACGCTGACCCATGGCAAGTTCACCATAGAGTACTATTTTTGGGAGGCGATGGTCCTCCATCCTAGAAATGTGCCCTGCCCAGCGCAGCTGTGTTCTCAATATCATGGCCTCAATACTGGTGATCCCTGCTTGTTCAAGGACAGCAACATTCGTCACATAGTCAGTTCAGTGTATATTTAGGATAGTGCGTAGACAGCGCTGATGAAAGTGTTTGAGGAGTCGTAGCTGGTGCCGATAGGTGACCCATGTTTCAGACCCATAAAGGAGAATAGACAGTACAATAGCTCTATATACACTGATTTTTGT
Organism: Gambelia wislizenii; assembly: GCA_030847615.1. Classification (NCBI taxonomy): domain Eukaryota; kingdom Metazoa; phylum Chordata; class Lepidosauria; order Squamata; family Crotaphytidae; genus Gambelia; species Gambelia wislizenii. Next base: position 43,119,933 of record JAUMIR010000004.1, read on the forward strand.
GCTTTGCCTCAGGTTTTTATTACTCCAGACTCTTTTGTGAAGTCTTCCAAATGCACTATATGCCTTTGCTAATCTGTGATCGATCTCTTTGTCAATCTTGGCATCTGAGGAAATGATGCTTCCCAGGTAGGTGAACTGCTGAACAGACTTGAGCACAGATTTGCCGACAGCAGTGTGGGGATGGTGGTGTTCTTCCTGTGGTGCAGGCTGGTAAAGAACTTCCGTTTTCTTCAGGTTGACTTCCAGCCAAAACAGCTCTGCAGCTGTTGTGAAGCAGGATGTTAGGTGCTGCAGAGCTGCTTCTGTGTGGGCAACAATGGCAGCATCATCAGCGAAGAGCAGTTCACGGACAAGATAGTTTAGAGTCTTAGTGCGAGCCCTCAGACGGCTTAAGTTAAACAAGCTACTATCAGTACGGTAACGTATATAGATGCCGTCGTCTTCTTCAAGCTCTGCCATAGCCCTTTGGAGCATCATGCTGAAGAAGATTGTAAATAAAGTTGGCATAAGAACACAACCTTGCTTCACTCCATTAGTTATTAGAAAGGGCTCTGAAAGAGCATTGCCATACCTGACTTGACCGCGCTGGCCCTCGTGTAGCAAGATAATCATTTTAAGGAATTTGGGGGGACATCCTAGTCTTTCCAGGATCTGCCACAGACCTTTTCTACTGACAGTGTCGAAGGCTTTGGTGAGGTCGACAAATGTTTCATAGAGACCCTTGTTCTGCTCTCTACATTTTTCTTGCAGTTGTCTAAGGGCAAATATCATATCTGTAGTACTCCTATTGGTTCTGAAACCACATTGGCTTTCAGGAGAAAGTTCTTCTGCAATCGCAGGAACTAATCTGTTCCGGAGTATCCTTGCAAGGATGTTTCCAGCAATAGAGAGCAGTGTTATGCCTCAATATTTAGGATATTTAGGATTTTGCTCCTTTTTTCTTGTACAGGGTGATGAGGACTGCATCTTGGAGATCTGATGGCAGTTCCCCTTTTCTCCAGCAATTCACAAGGAGTTCGTGGAATTTATTGTGGAGTACATGACCTCCGTGTTTCCAAACTTCAGGTGGGATTCCATCAACCCCAACTGCCTTGCCGTTTTTCATCTGCTGTATGGCCTTAAGGGTCTCTTCCAAGGTGGGAGCTATGTCCAATTCATTTTTCATCGGTTTTTTTTTTTATCATATGTTGCATAGCTGAGCCTTGGACTACTTGGCTGGCACTAAAGAGACTTTGAAAATGTTCAGCCCATCGATTCAGGATGGAGGCTATATCAGTAATTAATGTTTGACTATCTGTATTGTAAAAGGAGTTTTGGACCTGATAAGTAGGTCCAAACACTGCTTTAAGAGCTTCGTAAAATCCTCTAAGATCACCCAGATCTGCACAGCGTTGTGTCTTTTCTGCTATATTGATCCCCCACTTGTTCTGCATGTCTCAGAGTTTTTGTTGAAGTTTACTACATGTGAGGCGGAAAGCTGCTTTTCTTACATGGCAACTTGGCTGGCCGAGGTATGACTGGTGAGCAGTTCTCTTCTTTACCAACTGCTCCTGGATCTCTTGGTTGTTTTCATCAAACCAGTCTTGATTTTTCTTGTGGGAGAACCTGAGGGATTCTTCTGCAGACTGGAGGATACTGTTTTTGATATGTTGCCAAAGCACTGTGGGTGAAGGATCTGTAGGATGGTCTTCAAGTTTTGTTTGCAGATTTGCCTGGAAGTTGTCTCTCATGGTAGCTTGTTGAAGATTGTTGACTTGGAGGCTCCTCTTTAAGTTGCCACCCCTCTTAGGTTTGAACTTAAGATGAAGATTTAGTTTACATCTGACGAGGCAATGATCTGTTCGGCATGCTGCACTGGGCATCACTTGGATATGACGGAGATCGCAAATGTTTCTCTGGCGGACTAGAACATAGTCAATGATGTGCCAATGTTTGGATTGGGGATGCATCCAGGTTGTCTTCAAGCTATCTTTCTGCTGAAAGATAGTGTTTGTAATAGTCTGCTGTTGTTCTGCACAGAACTCTAGGAGGAGTCATCCGTTATCATTGCAGTTTCCAACACCATGCTTGCCTAAAACACCTTTCCAGGCTTCGGAGTTCTTTCCTACTCTGGCATTGAAGTCACCAAGGATAATAATTTTATCTTCTACAGGGACTTTTTGTATGAGTTGGCGTAGGTCTGTGTAGAATTTGTCTTTCTCTACCGGGTCGGCTTGCATAGTTGGGGCACATATACTAAAGAGAACAACATGTGGGAGGTGTAAAGAAATAATGCAATCAGAGTGTCCTGTTGGCAAGGTTTTGAGTTTGGAGGCAATGGAGTTTTTAATCACAAAGCCTACTCTTGAAAGATGTTTTTCAGTTTTGGGTTTGCCAGACCAGTAGAGTGTGTAGCCGGCGCCGTGTTCTTTAAGGCTGCCTTCCTCATGGAAGCGAACTTCACTGAGAGCAGCGATGTCAATATTAAGTTGTGATAGTTCATGGGCTATTAGAGCAGAACGACGCTCAGGCTGTCCACTATCTGCAGAGTCTCGCATGGTTCTGATGTTCCAGCATGCAAGCATCAGTTTATTTACACCTTTGGAGGCCAGCGTGTGCGTTTGTTTCTTTGCCTTGGTTTGACCACATCAGAAGATGCCCGTTGGCTGCGGCTAGCCAACTAGGTAGTTGGGGATGGCTTTCGTTAGGCCACCTCTTGTAGGCCCCTCTCCATATGGAGCAAGCAGTGCTCTCCTTAAAAAAGGCTGCTTGGTCATTCAGGATGCTGCTGAACAAGACTGTCATCTCCCGGGTGAGCCTCGAGCGACCAAAGTCCTGAACCACCTGCATGCAGGGTTGGGTCTGCGGCTTCCAGTGCATCTTTACACCTGCCGGTTCGTCCCTCGCCTATCGCTACAGGGCTTTTTCGGAACTGGATTTGTCCTTCGAGACTGTGCAATGGATTTTTCTGGTGGAGCGCAGCATGCACAGAACTGGCCTCACCCTTTAAACCAAAGGTTCATGTGCTGTAGCCTTGCAAGCATGGACGTAGCAGCGAGGTCCTCGGGTTGTAGGTTTGATTAGAGTTTCCTTCTCTTAGATGTTTGACCTTACAGGGTTGGACGAGCACCATCTGCCTGGGTTTGGGATTAGAGTTTACCTTCTCCTAGGATGGTTGCCATAAGGTTAGAGAGCCCATCCTGCCCTTTGACGCTCTTTGTCAGACCCTTCGGTTTTGACCTGTCTGGCATGGGTGTTGGAAAATATAGTTTGCAGTCCAATAAGTGGAAATGGTTCTGCTATTGAAGGGTTAACTGAGAAGCCATATGAGATGAGTTGATGTAACTTCCTGAAGTTTTGCTATTGGGGAATCTGGGATGAAGGGGGAGTGTCTGACTTTTCTTCTTAGTTCCAGAAGCCATGATCCTTAACAAAACTGCATGGCCCTTTGAACTGAGAGGACCCCGAAAGGGGTGTCCTGAATATAGATTTGTAACAATGTAGTTTTTAAATATTTTGAACTAGTTTTAGTTTGTTTTGATGGAGTTTTTTGTTCTTGCCAAGAATGAGCTCTCTAAACTGTGAGTAATGAAACTTTTGTACTTTTTAAACTAACTTTTGAGTCTTGAGTGGTTATTTTACTAGTTAAACAACTTGGGAAAAGACAAAAAGTGTTTGGTTACTTATTAAGCTGTGTTTTTACATGTATGCTAACATTCTGACGCTAGATGTTGCTGCGTTTGCATTAAGATTGGCTAAACTCTGCTAAGTTGGCTGTATTCTCTACTAACGTGTGAAGTACAGTGTGGATGTTTAAACAGGGACAACATACCCTGATATTTTAAACAGTGTATTTCTACACATTCCAATAATGGGAGACCCTACCGGTGGCTATTATGCCACCGCCAGCATAGCTCAAAACATCATTAGAGTATGTAAGCCTCTCTCCCACGACAAGGGGGTGTCAATGGAGAAGTATATAATGGGACAAGCATCCATGGATTTTGGTATTCTTGGGAAGTCTTGGGACCAAACCGGAGTGGATATCAAGGGCCCACTTTACATGTGGTCAGCCAAGGATTAAGCTTGGAGTACTTTTTACATGATCAGAATAAAGTAACTTTCAACTAAAGTAACAGAGACTGTGCAGAATCTCTCCTTCCTACTACAACATATTTAGGCTGCAATTCTTAACACACCAGTTGGGGAGTAAAGGCTTTGAGCAGAAATGAACAGGATTCTATTCCTGGAAGGGCTCTCAGTACAGGATTTTGTTTTTAAGCCAAATTCAGTTTAATTATTTCTCATTTTAGAAATTAGAAAGAGAGTGAGATTTCAAGCCCACAGTGGCGAAATTCCTTGGTGGACCTTTGGAAAAAGAAATAAGAGGTCACGGTTGGTCATTAAGGTAGTTTTCATCATCTTTACACCTTGTTTATAATAGTGAAACATACCTTTAATGACCTGTAGGATTTGGGTTTTTTTAAAGATTGATTTTATATACATGGAAAATCTTGGTTATCAATGCTGTCCTTCACTGTCAAGTGAAACTGTATATTTTGGATTAAGTCAGTCTCATCAGTATGGAAATGCTTTGGCAGTTTTGCTTCTTTAAATTTATTTATATATGTTTAAACATATTTTGCCCAGCACCAGGGCAGTCAATTCCAACTCTCGTAATAGCTTTCCAGATTTAGAAATGTCCCTGCATGCCAAATTTTGGAGATAAATATGTAAGCAGAAATTAGACATCCAAAGAGAGCAGTAAAGAGAGCTGTGTCTTCACAAGTCACAAGTTTACTTTTCTGTTTATGCATGGTCAGTGTCTTCATCAGCATCAACACTTGGGATCAGCACAACTCATGAAGGGGTTTCTTTCCTTAACACAAACAGAAGTGATCCACTAAGACAAGGTAAAGCTAACACAGAAATACCTTTATTTTCTTTCTGCTCAGATACAAAATAAAGCCCTCTTCTAAGTAACACATATATTCATGGAATGGCTTTGAGGTGATATGGACATATATGTAGGAGATTATCAGATGCATCAAAAGTGGTTTTACATCAACACCAGGAGATTGCAAAAGGGCTCCCTTTCCAGATGACATTGTTCCCCACTTGTTATGCACCCATTCTGCTGCTGTTCCACTGGCACTGCTTTTTAGTGATGCTAGAAGCCGTCAATAGATCCCCCGTTCCGTTTGTGTTCCAGATTTGCTAGCATGTGACAAGGTGCCCTGTTATGCTGGCTAGATCCCAGTGTCAATGGGAGGTCCCTGCCAGAACACTTCCGGGTGAGATCAGGACATCCAGGTAAGCTATACTCTTTTTTGTACCCTCCCAGGGTTACTTGTAAATTTCTTAGTGTGTGTATGTGCTTTTCAAAATGTTTTGGTGTGTATTTTTGTTTTTACTTTTGAACTTCCCGCGCTCATGTCTTCTCATAAAAATCTGTAGGATTTCAATCCAGGAAGTGAACGGAGCTCTGTTAGAGCTCCTTTCATTCTTTGGCTGCCCTGTTGACTGGAGAGGAGGTAGGTGTGGTGGGGAGGGTGATTGTGGCAGGATTGGAATGGGACAGGTGCAGGAGTGGAGATTGTGGGACAAGAACACTTTTTTTGTTTCTGTCTGATAATTTCCGTAGAAGCCTAAAGACACTGACGGTACCAGATCCCATCTGATTCTAGAAGCTAAGTAAGGCCAGACCTGGTTAATGCTTGGAAGGGGGAATACCAGATGCAGTAGACCAGTGCTTCTCAGGCTATCTAATGTGGAGGATTGGCAATTCTTTTTCCTCCCAAATGTGCCAGGCATCAGCACTAAATTTGTGCCCATTGTGTACAATTGTGGTTCCCCCCACTTCCCTTTTCAGTCCAGGGACCACCACTCTGAATATACCTTCCCTAAGAAAACCCTATGAGAGTCAGAAGTTGACAGGTGACTTGAAGGCAAGCAGGCAAACAGGCACATAGAGGAATACACGGTGACCCCTGTATTCACCAGGGATAAGTTCCCAGACTTACCGTGGATATCAGAAACTGCAGATAATAGCAAACCATACTAAAATAAATTACAGTACTTCCAGCCCAAGCATACTATAGAGTCACACTGGAGGACTTAGGAGATTCTAAAGAAACCATATTTTTTCAGACACAGGTAAGGGAATTCACAAATATGGGTAGTGGGAATACAGGGGGCTGTACTGTATATGTTGGGAGAAAAAACACCAGGATTTTTGGAATTGTCTTTCCTGTTATTATCCCATGGAGAGCTCATTCAGTAGTTCTAGAGAATCTGGGAGTTTTAGTATTCTGCTTCTGATTCTGTTACTGAGAGGAAGAGATTGTCAAGAGATGTCAGTTCAGGGAACAGAGCTAGCCAACAGCTAGTTGGCTGTTTCTGCTTGTGTTATGCTGAGCTTTCCACTTCATCAGCTATGGATTCCTTTTGAATAGGCTGTTTGGGTTGGGTGTTGGAAGTCACTGCGTGGCAGTGTGGTTCTCTTTCTGCTTGGAGAGGGGATTCTAGAAAGGATGTTGTGGGATTTTTGCCATATACTTTACATCTGCATCGGGATTAGGCAAGCTCTGGAGGTCTAGGAACCACTTTACCATCCTTGAGATCCAGTTTTACCCCCCCATAAAAACAAAACAAAACTGTAGATTGCTGGAAGGCAACGTATCTATATATCTATATATTTTAAAAAAGGCTTTAGATTTTTAAAATCCAAAATTGATTTAATTTAAAAGGAAATTCATCACTCTTGGACGCTTTTAAGAGTGGTACTTCTGTTTTCATTAAAGACTTTTTTTCAATGAGGGGATCCAGAAGAGGTTCTGGGAGGGACTAGGAGCTGCAGAAAGAGTCATGGGGCATTACATACCATCACTGGCCTGCATTATTTCCACCGTTGATATGTATCAGGGATGGGAATCCTTTGGACCTCCAGATGTTGTTGGACTGCAATTCTCATCAGCCCTAGCCATCATAGCTAATTGTAAGGAATGCTGGGAGCTGTAATCCAATAACGTCCAGAGAATGCAGGGTCCCCACCACTGATCTAATATGATATTTCTGGCTGGGGATACCAGGTCAGGACTATCCCAGGGCCAAAACCTGAAACCTGATGTAACAGGAGATGTGTCCTGGTGATGTTACAAGCATGATGTTGCAGGGGGCATCCCCCAATGATGTCATACAACTTGATTCTTTGAACATCAACCACAGTTGCACAAGAGAATGCCATTGAGATTTTAAAAATCTAATGGATGACGGATGCACGCACGCACGCACGTACACACACACACACACACACTTTTCAAGGTAGCACTCTTGCCAAGAGAATCCTATCCTTCACCTGAGAATTGGAGGAAAGGGGCCAACTGCAGAGATTTGGGGGCCCTACTTCTAGCCATGCTGGCTGGTAATGATAAGGATTCCACAGGAGGCAACCATAGCAGTTGAAGTGGAATAATAGTACTATAACAGTGTACTGTAGTGTGATAATCTATATAGTCCAGCACATTTGGAAGATGCTGGTTTGGGAAAGACTATGTTCATGGATGGCTTGTCTGCCCAACTGAAGTGTGTTCAGCCTGTTTTGGAGGGGGTTGCCCTCATGGGTTGTTAGTGTGGTGTTGCTCTTGGATTCAGCACTGTTGCTGGAAGCATGGGAAACTTTGACAGCTTGTGGGACAGTTCAGCTACGTCTAAGATTTTATTAGAGCCTTTGTAGAATTTGTAGAATGTAAAGTTACACCAGTTTTATTTACGGACAATGCTTGCCCATAAGCTAGAACTGGGTGTTTGGGTGCCTAACTTTTAAGTAACAGTTACTTAATTTTATTGTCTTCCTTTTAAAATCTGTTGTACTGATACTATACTTTGCTGGGGTTTTTTAAACTATTTTTTCACTGTCAGTTTTATTTGTTCTTTTATTGTGTTTTAGGTTCATTTTCATCTTGCATGTTTGTATTTCATAGTTTTAATGCTCAGAGAACTTTTGTTTCCGGGTGGTACAGAAATATTGAAAATGAATAAATAATTCATTATTTTCTTTGCCTAAGAGAATAAAAATCACATTTCAGAAGATATCCGCCAATGGTAACAAAAGAATAAGGTTCATTTTAAAATTCTACTAGGTAGGAAAAGTCTGGTGATCGTGTATAATATCTTATTGTTAATTGGAGGAACAGAGCCATGCCTTCAAAGTTAGTTCTTTCATGAAACTCTAGGGCTTGAGAATTGTTCTGTTCTGCACATCCACTGTGGATCATCTATCTGGCTGAGACAATAATGTTTCTGCTAAGCCTTTTCTCAGCAGGACAGATTAGTATTACATTTTGCAGAATGATTTATACTTGGTGCATAATTAATTTTCTCCCAAAGGTGAACATGCTGAAAAGGTCTTAAATTGTCATTTGGCCTCACTCAGTTCTGGCTAGGATCACAGTTCTTTAGCCTTTTTTTCTCCCCCCAAAGCTGTAGAAATATCTTCTTTTAAAATTAAAAACCACAAGAACAGAGGCATGTAGCTGCATAATTCTGCAGTCCTTAGCTTATGGTAGTATAGCATGAAATTTGGTTTGCATAATATATGCCAGCTGAGGACCACTCATGTTAGTCATTTTGGGCTATCTGCTAATTGTTGATTATGGAGTTTCTGGAGCTCCATTGTCAGAGATCTGATACTTAAAAACCAGGAAGGTAATAACATAATAACACTCTTGCTTGAAGATCCAAAAGACCTGTCCTTTCAGTGTTCTGTGTATGCTAGAGGTATTTGAGGTCCTTGTTTGTCAGTATTCCCAACATTTGGAACCTAGTGATATACTGCCTTTGTACATGGCCTTTCTGTGTATCTCTTATGGTTGATTGAGCTTGAGAAGGTATTGTGCACCTATTCCATCTTCTCTTGTGGTATGTTTTTTCCCCCTACTAAGTTGGAGGGAGGACAGAAGTAGCTGTGGCAAAACACATGTGGGTGAAAACTGAAGACAATGGTTGGAATCATGTTAGTACATGCACAGGTGTAAAGTCAAGTTACACTTGCCTATATGTTTTCATGGTGAACGTGGACTGAGGTATTCAGCTCTGCCATCCACAATGACCCCATGCATCCTTAACTTACTGTGCTCCCCCCACTCTGCCAATTGGTGGCCAAGGAACAATGAAAATCAGCCAGGCAGCTGGCTGCAAGAAGACAAAGGCATTCTCCCAGGATTGAATGGAGGTCTAGAAGGATGATGTTGCCTCCCTATGACCAGCAGCTAAAGCTCACCCAGCTACTGCTTGGCTGCTCCTCCCCCTCATTCCCTGACCACCAAGTGGCTACTGGGGAAAGGAAACACCCTGACACCAGAACTACTACCACCTGTGGCATTACTAAGGCTGATGTCACCCCTCCCTCCAATGGTATCACTTGGTGCTGTTCAGCCTCTCCACACATCCCTAGTGCCTTACTGTTAAGGGTACAGGAAGGGGTGAGGAAACATGTAAACCTAAAGACTCCTTCAGGGCAAGTGTCAGGAAGTTACAGTTCTTGTTGCTGTGGTTTTCAGAGTTACACACATACATACTCTCTCTCTTTTTAAAATATCCAAATGCTTTTTCTGTTATCTTGAACAATATTTTGGCAATTCCTAGCACCATCTGCAACATTTTGTTATCACTCCCAAGTGAGTTTCTTTTAAATTTCAAAACACATATTGTAGCAAAATGTTCCCTTCTCTTCTCATATATATATATATATATATATATATATATAGTGTTTGTGTGTGTGTGTGTGTGTGTGTGTGTGTATTAGCAGTTCAATAGAGTACTTTTGCACCATAGTTCTATAACTTTAATTTAAAAAAAATTAGAGAGGAGAAAATTACCCTCCATATCATAGGACCAGTTCAGCAAACCATGTGCCTGTTCAAAACAAAAACAAACCCAAATACAAAATATAAATCTTGAAGAACCCTAGTTCAGACTCAAGGAATCAATACAAACAGACGCCCCCCTCCCAAGAATAGATACAGAGGTGGCAACAATCAGCAAAATGCAAGCTATGGTGGATACAGTGATATCAAACTGCTGTATTTCTGCAATGGCCCTTAATGGGTTTTCCTAACAGTTCTGCAGGGCTGATAATGACAAAAGGCATCTACATGCTTTTCTAAATGTTGGTGCATTTTTAGTTAATGGAAAAGCAATCGGAAGTAGGGTTGGGATGGAAGGAATGACAAGTCCATATTCTAAGAAGATTATCAGACACGAACACACAAAACGTTCCTATCCCACTACAAAAAAAAAACCCTTGTCCCGGCACAATAACCAAAATTATCAGACCTACCTTGAATAGCATCAACAGGAAGCCTAGGCATGAATGGAGCTCCATTCACTTCCTTGTTTGAAATCTTGCCGATTCTCGCGAGAAGATGAAAGCATGGCAAATTTAAAAACAAAACAAAAATAAAAACAAAAAAAGTACACACAAGCACAGAAACACACTTTACGCAGTACAAGTAACCTGGGGAGGTTCATAGAAAAGTGTAGCCTACCTGTTTTTTGTGATCTCAGCTGGAAGTGTTCTGGCAGGACCGCCCATTTACACTGTATTCACGGGGGACAATGGCGTGTGCTGGCACCAACACGGAATGGGGGAATCTATTGATGGCTCAGCCCATCAATGAAAAGAAATGCCATAGTGATGCCAGCGGAATGCAAAAGGAGGATGTTGTCTGATATTGGCAGCCTTTTGCGTTGTTATCGCATCAATTTGCTGCATCTGATAATCTCCTAAGGTTTGCTGACTCATGATAACCATAATAGAGAGTGTGGCAATATTACATTTTGGACTATAAACTCCAGAACCCCCATGATGGCCTGGGGAGTTCTGGGAATAATAGTCCAAAAAAGTAAAGTTCCCAGACTCCGATGCAAAGTGTGTACATGAAGCTTTGCTGGGATTTTTAGGCTGACAGAGCCTTGGATTTTAAATACTCATTACCACTGAGAATAAAGAGGACATATATGTTAAGGTTGGCACTTATAATGTCCTTTGTTTCAGATGGAGCTCTGGAAAATTATTTTTCTCAGTCCAGAATCCTCCAGCCAGTGTGGCTGCTCCTGGGGCTCATCATCCACTAGAGTACCTCCTCCAAGCACTGGTTTCAGACAAGGATGGGATTCACATCCTTCTTCAATGTCAGACTGCTAGGTTTATTTATCTGTTCCAACCACAGCTGTTGCTGTTTCTGCCTCTGCTTTGTGGTTTTTGTTCCAAAGCTGAGCATTTTCTGCTTGGTTAGCTGGCTGTATCTAGCCTCACTCTCTCAAAGCCTTACTGCTTCTTGGGAGTTTGAGCATTCATACTGGGAAAATGTGGTTTTAGTTGTATTGATACTTCTTACCCCCAGCCTTGTAAGTGTGAAGATATTAGTGTCAAAATGCTAGGTGTCCTGGCTTTAGGTGTGCTTTGTTATAAAGATCCCAGGAATAGCAGATGATGCTCAGTAGGAAAAGGAATGTCTGTCACAGGAGTGCTGATATAAACCTTTCATTGTACCTCCTGAGGATTAAATATCCCCTGTAATATATATATATATATATATGTATATATATATATATATGCATGCCATGTGCATTTCACACAGCAGAAAAGATAACAAATGCAGCAACAGCTCACAGGTTAAAAAAAAATACATGAAGGATTTTCCTGTCTGGGTAAATAAGCTGTTTTAAAGCTATTCTTAAGTTAATTTTGAAAATTCCACTGGAACTAAGGACATTTTCAATATTTCTTCCTAAGTAGTCAGTTTATGAGCCGAACCCCAGCAGATTGAAAGAAAAGGTGACTAGAAATATCATTTTCTCTTATTTAAAAACATGGAATTCTGATTTCAGTCTCATTTGGAGTTATATTCCAAATATTACCCAGGAATTCCCTCTGCTATAGGCTACTAGACTCAGTTGTTTAACCTTGGCTTGGTGTCCCTTTGATTTTACTTTCAGGCATAAAAAAAAGAGCATTTGAAGCTCTTCTGCCCATAGTAAAGCCTTAATGGCCAATGTCACAAAAGCTGAGATGAAAGATCAATATCTTTTTAAAAAATTGGAAGTGTGATCTAAAATGACACAATAGAGCTATGGTTGTACAATTTCTAATTTCTGCTCTTCCCAAGACAGTCCTTGTAGATTGCTAAAGCCCTGTAAGCCCTAACCACAGGTGTCTGTGTTTCAATTCTAAAAGGATAAGCGGTTGTCACTTAATACATAAGTAACTGGAGAAAAAAGCAGTAGGAGAGCTTGTCAAAATGTTCACTTTAAACCCAGAAAATATGTCATTTATTACTCTGTTTCACAACAATTTCAACACTGTTAAAGAATCTTGCCCTCTTCTTTGGAGGTGAAGAGTGCAGCGGGTGGGTGGGGGGGAAATGAAGAAGATAGTTGTGAAGACAGGAAGAATTGAAGGGAGGAGGGGATGTTTGAAATGAACACCGAATTCAGTATATCTTAAAGGATCCAGAGACCTTAAATGTGTGCAGCAATTCTAGGACATTTTGAGGTCATGTTTTAACTGAACCAGAATTGACTTTGAAGCACCAACCCATCATTACTGATATTTTGTTTAAAGTGGAAAGTAATTTTCTGCTAGCAGTGATGTTCAAATCTGAGAAGAGTTTGCAGCTTGGATTCATTTCTAAATAGTAGGCAGTTCTTGGAAAAGATAGCTTAAACTCCCCCCCCCCGAGAATTTTCTTTGCAACTTAACTTCCTTCACACTCATACTTGTATGTACACAGGCTGCATGCAGACAAGCAGGTGTGTTTTTCTAAGATGGTTTGTATCAGTTCCCAAAACATTTGTATAGCATCAATCATCACAACCAGCATGTGGCATCTGTGCTTTTGAATTACTGTGTTGGCTTCCAGTTGTGGACAGGTTCACCCATTTCACTTAACATCTGTGAATAAGGGTACTTTTGTTCTCTAACAGGTACAGTTAGTCACATATAGAAGAATTTATTTATTTATTTATTGGAGTGAGTTCAGAGAAGGGCAAATAGGATGACAAGAGGTATGGGGAAAACATATGAGGAAAAGATAAGGGAGCTGGGCATGTTGAACCTGGTGAAGAAAAGACTGAGGAGGTGATATGATGGCTTATAAAAACATATCTAAAGGGCTGTCACAGAGAGGAAGGTGGAGATTTCTCTCTAATGCTCCAGAAGGTAGGGCTAAGTCTAAACTTTTTAAGTTACAGGAGAGTAGATTTTGATTGACTATTGGAAGAAATAGTAAAAGCTGTTCAGAAATGGAAAACATTACGCATGCATGTGGTGGGGTCTCCTCTGGATATGTTCAAAAAGAAGCTGGACAGGTACTGTGATGGACAGCTGTATGAGTGAATGGGGGAAGTGTATTCTAGGAGCCAATCCTATGGCAGGAAGCTGAAATGAGAGGGACTTCTGTGGTTTTGAAGTTTGCTTAACAGTTGGAGGGAGTCAGTTAAGCTCTGAGTTCTGAGTGGAAGGGAGTTGATGACAGTTGGCTGGAGCGACTCCGTATGTGTGTTGCTGTATGAGAGGCTAGGATGAGGTAAAATGGTGTGCAGAGGTTACTAATTTGGAATAGAGGAGTGAGTGGACAGAGAACGAATGAGGCTGGGAAATAAGGAATTACATAATAAAAATATAAGTACTGGTTAAAACAAAAGGTTCCACCCTGAAGTATGTTTAGTTCCTTTAATAAAGTTGTCATTTGTTGTTAATACAAATACAGACTCTGGCTCATTCCTACTGAATAAAGATAATTAAAGGCAAGCGACCATAACACACTATCCACACATTTGATTAAAAGTGATAACCCTGGTTTGAAAGTGGAACTAAGGGAACCATAGGTGTTGAGGTGGGAGGAACAGAGGGTAAAGAGGTAGCCAGGCTGAACCCTGAGGTAAAGTGGGGCTGGCGCTTTGAAGTTGCCCTGGACCACCTGGTTGTTGTGAGTTGTCACAGGTTTGGTGGTGGTGTCAAAGAAGTGGTGGCAGAGGTGGGATTCGAAAGGCCCTGCATCATGGGTACTTGCAGGGGAATGCTCAAGCTGGAGTTTCTGCACTTAGTGGGAGGTTGGACTTGATGGTCTATGAGGTCCCTATCAACTCTAATATCCTAGGATCCTACACCCCACTTTTCTCCTGATGATAAAAAAGTTAAAACAATAAAACAAGCTCTCCTATTAAAACATCATTAATTTTAAAAAGTATATAATCATTTAAAAACATGACAGTAAAAACAGAAATACAGTGCACACACACACACACACACACGACTTTCCTCAACCAATTAATCATCAATTGCCAATCTTTGCCAGCAGATCTTTACCCACTGGCAAAAGGTGAGCACAAACTGCGGACTTGGATATGATGCCTTCCTGGAACAGATGACTGCACATTCAGAAAGGAGAGATGTAGTAGTAATGGGGGATTTCAACTATTCTGCTATTTGTTGGAAGCCCAACTCTGCCAAGAATTTAAGGTCCAACAAATTTCTCAGTTGCCTTGCATACAATTTCATTGTCCAGAAGGTGGAAGAGGCAACAAGGAGATCAAATATTTTAGATCTGATCCTAACCAATGGGGATGACCTGGTTAATGGAGTGGAAGTGGCGGGATCCTTAGCAGGGAGTGACCATATTCTCGAGTTTGTTATACAGAGGAAAGGGGAAGCCAAGCATAGTCAGACATGCAGGCATTCTTGACTTTAAGAAAGCTGACTTCAGAAAACTTAGGGAATTACTGGGGATGATCCCATGGTCAGGAATACTAAAAGAGAAGGGAATTTATGAGGGATGGGAGTTTCTAAAAAGTGAGATATTGAAAGTGCAACTTCAAGCAGTTCCAATGAGGAGGAAAAAGGGGAGGTGTCTAAAGAAACCAGGATGGATGTTGAAAGAATTCTCAACTGAGCTAAAACTTAAAAAGGGCATGTACAAGAAATGGAAAAAGGGAGAAATCACCAAAGAAGAATTCAAACAAATAGCCAGCTCATGTAGGAGGAAAGTCAGAAAAACTAAAGCACAGCTGGAGCTCAGGCTTGCTAGAAAGATTAAAAACAATAAAAAGGTTTTTTTTCCTTATGTCCATAGCAAAAGGAAGAACAAGGAAATAGTAGGGCTGCTGCATGGAGAAGATAGCAAAAGGCTCACAGGGGACAGAAAAAAGGCAGAATGACTTAACAGCATCTTTGCTTCAGTCTTCTCTAAAAAAAGGGGAAACAGTGCTGAACTTGGGGAAAATGGAGCAGATGATACAGTAGGGAAAAAACAGCACAGAATTGGTAAAGTGGTAGTTCAGGAATACCTGGCCAGTATAAATGAGTTCAAGTCTCCAGGGCCAGATGAGGGAATAGAGGGTATACTTATCAAGTTTGCAGATGTCACCAAATTAGGAGGGGTAGCTAATACCCAAGAGGACAGGATCAGAATCCAAAATGACCTCAACAGATTAGAAGGCTGGGCCAAAACTAACAAAATGAATTTCAACAGGAAGAAATGTAGGATACTACACTTGGGCAGTAAAATTGAAAAGCACAGATACAGGATGGGTGACACCTGGCTTGTTGGCAGTACATGTGAAAGGGATCTAGGAGTGTTACTGACTAGAATAGTGCCACTGTATTCTGCTTTGGTCAGACCTCACCTGGAATACTCTGTCCAGTTGTGGGCACCACAATTCAGGAAGGATATTGACAAGCTGGAACATGTCCAGAGGACGGTGACCAAAATGGTTAAAGGTCTGGAAGCCATGCCCTATGAGGAGTGGCTTAGGGAGCTGGGTATGTTTAGTCTGGAGAAGAGAAGGTTGAGAAGTGACATGATAGCCATGTTTTCATATTTGAAGAGATATGTTATACTGAGGATGGGGCAAGCTTGTTTTCTGCTGCTCCAGAGACTAGGATATGGTTCAAACTACAGGAAAAGAGATTCCACCTAAACATTAGGAAGAACTTCCTGACAGTAAAAGCTGTTTGGAAGTGGAATACACTGCCTCGTGGTGTGGTGGAGTCTCCTTCTTTGGAGGTTTTTAAACAGAGGCTGGATGGCTTTCTGTCGGGAATGATTTGATTGTGTATTCCTGCATGGCAGGGGGTTGGACTAGATGGCCTTTATGATCTCTTCCAGCTCTATGATTCTATGATTCTAGCAGAGCAAGGGCCAGCCTAGCCTACTGTGAAAGGGAATCCCATAGCATAGGACAGGCACTGAGAAGGGTCTCTCCCATAGCCTCACCAGATGGGCCTGTAATGGTGTTGGGATTGAGAGAAAGCCCTCCCTTGAGAAACATAAGTCTTGTGTAGAATTTTTTTTTTCAGATTTTTAAACCTAATATAATTACAATGGTGTAAGAAGAAGAGCAGACACACATTACTGGCTAATTCCCTTCACCACATCAGCCCTTTAGCACTCACATATTGCTAGGAATGCAGTATACAAGCAGGCCCAGCCAAAAGTATTTTCTGCCTGAGGGAGAGTAGCAAATAGCACATGGCTACTCTCCCATGTGAATGATCCAAACCAAAGTTTATTGTTCTCAAAACAGGCTGCATTATTTTGTCATCTGAGGCAGAAAATCCCATCAATGTTTATCCCAATTCCTGGCAGGGAAAAAAAAAAAAAAAGCAAAAGTGGGCTTTTCCAGATTACTGCACAGAAATGAGAGCTTTTGCAACAGATCTCCTCACTTATTGCCAGTTGGTGCCTCTTGGTGCGGCTTTTGCACCTACGTGGAGACTCTCCAGCTTGTTTAGTCCCTGTGGAAGCCAGTGGGGAAGGAGGGAGGTAGCTTTATGAAATTCTAGACAACTTGGCCACTCATCAGTCAGATCTCTTCAGGGTCTTTGGTCAATATTGGCTCTGGATGTTGTGAGACTCGGCATGGACATGTTTTCTTCTTCTTCTTCTGGAACAGTATTCTAAAAATCCTTTATGTAAACTGTAAATGAACGTCTGTGCTCCCCTTACTATAGTAACCTGGGGCTCATCTACACAAGCTAGGACACCCCAGCTCTCTGCTGGTATATCCTGGCCATGGTTCAGGCCCATGCTGCATCTGCTGTTGCCACCATCTTCCTTGTCCTCCTGGCATCAAGAAAGCTGGCTGCAATATGTGACCAAAGCCCCCTGCATGTTACTAGCCTTGGTTACAAGCTGTGGGACCACTTCTTTTCCAGGACAGGATCCTGTGCACACATGAGGCCCACTCCGTTTTTACCTGGTGGCAGTGGAGTAAAGCAGGTATTATTTTAGAATGCAATATCAGGCCCTACCCTTGCATGCCCCTGTCTGATCCCCATTTCTGTGCTGGGGGTCATAAGGACTGCCTAGGGGCAGAATAGGGCAAATGCCCTGTGTCGTATGGACTGCAGGGCTCTCAGATGGGGACAAGCTGGGCTAAATTTCCCATGTGGATAAGACCAAGGAGTAGGAAAGGCCCAGGAACTCAGTATGAACTGCAAGTATTGAACCATACAAATACCCTGGAATATTTTTGTTGTGATATATCCTGACATACATACATACATACATATATATCAAATACAATTTCACTGATGCACAATAATTCAATATTTAAAAAAAGGAGGGAGGAGGGAGGGAGAGAGAGAGAGAGAGAGAGAGAGAGAGAGAGGAGCATAAGGTACAATCTCTCTCTCTCTCCCCCCCTCTCTTTTTTTAAAAGAAAAACACCACTTGAGGGTAGAAATAAATGTTGTTGCTGGTGGGGGGAATAACCACTGAATTGTTGAGGATAACAGAAACATAGCCTGGTTACTTATAAAAACCCAGGCTGCAGTTACATGGCAGGTTTTATTATGATAAATTGTGCTTTAGCACTTTTTTGCACCAGTGGTGGGTAGTTTACACGGTCTATGGAGGAGACAGCTGTATTTTGTTGCTTTTTGTTTTTTTTCGCTTTGAGATTCACACAGCCAAATGTGGTGGAGGCATGGCCAAGTTTGGAGAAAGGAATGCCATAGGAATGTCTGCCCTGGCCCCAACTCTGTGTGTTTAACAGGTGATGGACAAAGAATGTCACCCTTTGCCTCTCCCCCCCGCCCAGCTCCCTGCCCACAAATCAAACTCCAGATGGAAGTTTTTTTCTCCGTGCTTAACAGCTGATCAACAAAGGGGCCATCTACATGAAAGAATAAAGTGAGCGGAATTCCAGATTTCCGTCCTTTCGGAACAGGGGTGAATCGTTCTTATGATTTATGGCTAATTTGGATGATGGCTTTAGTTTACACAGACAAAGGGGGGGATGGCCAGGAAGCTCTATCATTACCATTAAAGCCAGGCAGAAGATGGAGAGGAAGGAAAGAGGAGGCAGTGCGAGGGGAAGGAAAGCAGCCAATAGGACACCCACACGAGCAGCTGAGATTCATTTCGCTCTGTCAGCTGTGCTTGTCCCTCTCTCTCCTACCCGAGCACACACACACTAAAGAAGGATCGATATTTCTCTGAAACAGTAATTATGCTAAAAGCAAGCCAGCTCATCTCTAAGCAGAAGAAAGGAAGGATTTTTAATTTCCTACTGCTACTGAGTTTCCCTCCTGACTCCACATCTAGCTAGCCCACCCCTTCATCATAAGAACCAAACACAGTGCAGCTCTGCTGCAACTGTATCGGGCAGATTGCTGGTAATTCACATGGACTTGCCATTCACACTACCGAGCCCTGGTGGCGCAGTGGTTAAATGCCAGTAGCTGCAAGCCACCATGTTGCAAGTTTGATTCCAGCGGGCTCCAAGGTTCACTCAGCCTTCCATCCTTTCGAAGGTCGGTAAACTGAGTACCCAGCTTGTGGGGGCAATTAGCTAACACACATTGGAAACTGTTTAATGCAGTGTAGATGTGTAAATAGCTATTGCTTAAAAACAATTTGTAAGCCGCTCTGATAGCCTTGTGGCTGAAGAGCTGGGTATAACTAACTAACTAACTAACTAAATAATGCGCTAAGTCGCACTACTTCTCAAATAAACCGGCAAAAGTAGTGACATCCCCTGTCACACTTCAGTTGGGTATTTTGACTTCCCCCCCTTCTGAATGAGGCGATACTGTGGCTCGATCCGTGGGAACAATGAGCAATCTTAGCGGTATATTTAGGGGAATATTTGCCCGTGTAAACGCAGCCCCAGAGAACTACAGCAATAAAGACCACAGCCATCAACAACATTTACTCTGTCTGGAGGAGCCCAATAACAACTTTAAGTAACTAAAAATCTGCAGTGTTTTATGAGACAAAAATTTTGGTGCTGGATGCAGCTGTCTCACTCCCCCCACACCACCCCACACCACCCTGCCATTCATCTGATAGGATTGTCCATGTAATAGACCCTGGTTGCCTGTGTAGCCACTAGCCCAGGAGTGAATTTCAGTAAGCAGAGCTTCTGTGACAAGCAACACCTGCTGAAATTTTCCCTTCTACATAAAGGTACTGAAGTTCTGTCTTGTGCTCATCTGGCAACCTTACACCAGCCTTATACCCAAGAACACTTAGGACTCTTTCAAACAGGGTAACCCCCCCCCGAGGAGGTTGGGAGGAGAACGGGGCTGTCGTGCTTAGAAGAGCCCCATTTCAGACAGCCCCATCCTCCCCATCCTCCTCCCGACCTTCCCCCATGCTTCCTCCATGCTGTGGATGCTGCTTTTTATTGATGGAAAACCTCAGTCAATAAAAAGTGGTGCCCGCAGCATGGGGGAAGGTCAGGAGGAGGCCGGGAGGAGGACAGAGGAGGACAGGGCTGTCTGAAACGGGGCTCTGTAAGCACGACAGCCTCATTCTTCTCCTGACCTCCTCGGGTGTGTGTGTTACCCTGTTTGAAAAAGAGAATACCTCCATATCTGGCCAGTATGGAAGACTTTCAGAAGGCTCAGTCTGCTACAGCACTAGTGTCACACATCACTGAGTGCTGTGTCAACAAATAATCTTTATCTTTGACTGTAATGCTGTTTACATTGATGTTTATTTCTCTCTTCCTCTCCCTCATTGGTAATGCAATGGCCTTCCTGGGATTTCTTCAGTACATAGTGCCTGCAAGTAGAATACGTGTGGATTGATGTGAAACCATGGATGCTATATTTGGGAGAGTAGGTCTTAAGAGAAGCCTGATGGAAGCAATAGCTAACTGTGGTGTTGTGTTTTCTAGCTTTTGCTGTTTTAGCTTCAAGCTGTACATCATCATTCTTAAGTGCCTAAGATATCTGGTGTACAATATGGAAAAGGGAAGATTTTATAAAAAGCCAAAATGAATATTCAAATAGATGCATATCAACATCAGGCATCAGACGAATTGGGGACTTGCCTGCAAAAAGCATATGCTACAATGAAATGTGTTAGACTTTAAAATGCCACAGGACATTTTGTTGTTTTTAATTAAATGTATGTCATTCAAATAGAGGAAGTTTGGATCTAAAATCTCTATAGAATTCAGTGATAATTCACTGGCTGAACAGACTAGCAGAATAACATGAGCAAACCACCACCATATCATCCATGATGGTTTCAAGGGTAATGTTAGAATAAAAAGAAGTTAGGCTACAATTTTAATTTGAACACTCCTCTCAGGTAATGTCAAAGGAATTTTTGTAAAGTTCAGTTTGTAAAAAAGTTAATTGATTTTAATATACATACAAAACCCCTGTATGAGTACCATCAAGATTATCTAAAAATATCCACAGTTATTGTTAGTCTGTTGCAGCATCATTAATAGAAAAAAGTTTTATTTGGCATAAAATCTGATTGCCTTGTAGTCAACTTCATCAGCTGGGCTTTTCCAGATTGGTTTAAAGAAGAGTGAGTTCTCACAATATAAGCCCTTGGAGTTTGTTGCTGGTAATCAGCTATGTATCTACCTATTCCAATCTTTTTGGAGAGGTGTTTATAGAGGCTGGCTGGCTGGCTGGCTGGCTGGCTGGCTGGCTGGCTGGCTTTCTTTCTTTCTTTCTTTCTTTCTTTCTTTCTTTCTTTCTTTCTTTTTTGGATTTGCATTAAAGCTCTTTCAAAGTTTTCTTTTTAAATACCAGGGCATGGTTTACTGAGGTGATCCTATCATCTGAAGGGCAAATTTTTATCCTCCCCAAATTTGTATCAAAATTTTCTTAGAGTTATAGTGCTTTAGTGCAAAAATGCCATGTAACTGATGCACAATAATTCATTTAAAAAAGAGAGAAAGTGAAATTAGGTGACGTTTCTGTTCTGATATGTCTCAAAACTAAAAAGAAACCCACTTGAAAGTGGGAGAAAATGCTTCAGCTGGAATCAGGAACTTCCAGAAAATAGTCATAGAATCATAGAATTGTAGAGTTGGAAGACACCACAAGGGCCATCCAGTCCAACCCCATTCTTCTATACAAGAAATCATGATCAAAGCATCCCTGACAGAGGCCATCCAGCCTCTGTTTAAAGACCTCCAAGGAAGGAGACCCCACCATGCTCCGAGGCAGTGTGTTCCACTGCCAAACAGCTCTTACTGTCAGAAAGTTCCTCCTAATGTTGAGGTGGAATCTCTGTGCCTGGAACTTGCATCCATTGCTCCGTGTTCCAGTCTCTGGAGCAGCAGAAAACAAGCTTGCTCCATCCTCAATGTGACACCCCTTTAAATACTTAAACAGGGCTATCATATCACCCCTTAACTGTCTTTTTTCCAGGCTAAATATATCCAGCTCCCTAAGTCTTTCCTCATAAGGCATGGTTTCCAGACCTTTCACCATTTTAGTTGCCCTCCTCTGGACACGCTCCAATTTGTCAATATCCTTTTTAAATTGTGGTGCCCAGAACTGGACGCAGTTTTCTAGGTGAGGCCTGACCAAGGCAGAATAGAGTGGCACTATGACTACCCTTGATCTAGACACTATACTTCTATTGATGCAGCCCAAAATTGCATTGGCCTTTTTCCAGGAGGTTGTCTAAATGGTGAAAATAATCCTCGTAGAATTCAAGGGGAACATGTGTTGTCTTAATGGCAACCCGCAGAGATCTGCCGTATTGAGAAGGAGGGCGGCAAAAGCTGCCATATACTGCTGCTAGGAGATGTCAACTTTTTCTGTGAAGTTTTAAAATTACTGCATGGGAATGTGCATTTCCCTTCTTTGGGACAAACGATTCAATATGAATTGCTTTCCCATAGGAGGGGAAACATAAAGATGATTGGGCGGATGAGGGGGCAGGGCTTGCTAACAGGGCAAATGTCCACTGCCACCATGTTGGATTATTGCTAAGGCATAAAATGGGTGGGTTTTTAAAAATTTTTTGTTTTGCTTTCCTGTAAAATTGAAAAATTGCTCTATTGCACCTTGGACATAGTTTTTTTTTTCTTAAAGTTCGGCAGCAGCAAATTGAGGTAAATACAAATGCGAGTAAATCACTGATGCCACCATCTTGCATGCAGAGCTTATGGGGGAAAAACACTGTTAAGACAAGTTGCAGATGCTGAGAAATGTCATTACTGCAGAGCAATCCATTTTTCCCTCCTTGTATAGATATGCTGCAGGACAACTCAAACATCATTTGGATATTTTAAAAATTCTGAGAACTACAGGAACAAATACCACAAACCCCAGCAGTCTCTGAAAATATTTGCCGTGCCTGGAGGAACCCAGAGTCTGAACATATGCTCTCCCTGCTTCAGAATTGTTTGTTCTTCTCTAACACATGCAGATTTAATTTATTAAAATCCATATGATGAATCAATTAAGTTTTCATATGGGGATTTGGGAGGGAAGGCAAAGAGGAACCAATCAACCTGGAAATTGAGAGGAAATCATTTGTGGGAAGAACCTGGAAGAGAAAGTAGTTTGAAGGAGGATCTGGGTTGTTCAGTGTGGTGTGTAGTGGTTTAGGTGTTAGACTAGGGTTCAAATCCCCACTTGATCATTCAAACCCACTGTGTGACCTTGGGCAAGTTACATTCTCTCAGCCCCAGAAGAAGTCAAAGGCAAACCCCTCTGAACAAATCTTGCCAAGTAACCCCCCTGATAGGTTCACCTTAGGGTTGTGATAAGTCAGAAATGACTTGAAGGTACACAGCAACAAACTGGGTTGCACACTGGAAGTTTACAAGCAAGTTGTCCCATATATCTGCACAATGGAGACAACAAAATAGTGGTTGGTGACACATGTGGCTTACAGGCCACACTTCCCCCATCACAATGTCAGAAAGACACAGAAGAAGCAGATGATGGTGAGGTAAAGGAACAGGAAAGGATGTATGTACAATGACCCGAGAATCTTTATTATCTTGAACCATTATCTGCACTACTCAGTTAAATCAGTTTCATATTATTTTAATTGTCATGGTCTCAACCAAAAGAATCCTGGCATTTGTTATTTGCTGAGGTACTTAGAAAGTACCAAGGTACTCTGAAAAGAGAGGGATTAAATCAGTTTACTTCTGTAGTGTAAACAGACCAGATACTTTCTCGCTGTACTTTGTGGGAGGGACTATCACTCTCTAACAGACGATTCTAAGCACTAAACTGCAAATTTCAGGATCCCTTTGCATGGAGCCACAACAATGAATATGGCATAAAACTGACATAACTGTGTAGTGCGTAAGTGCCTCTAGATTTCAGAGCTGAATTCAGTCAGAAGACAGGGCACAGACACCCAGAACTTCAGCCCCAAGCAATTCAGGCATCCTACTTTTCTTTCATTACACTGAATGTCTATCTTATCAAAAATTTGTGAGACATGATGCAACAAATATATAGCATAAAATAAGGGTACCTTCATAGCACATCCACTACTTCTTATGATTGCTAAACAGAACCTCCACTTTCTGGAGCAGCCTACCTCTGACAGGTGCAGGGGAAAATTGGGGATAGATACACTACTCTTTCCTTGGTACCCTGTATGTCAGCTTCCAAGATATATTGGATTATCTACAGTAAGAAGCAGAGTGCTTTGATAGGCTCCAGTAGGACTCTTTGCTTTGTTTGATCTGCTTATTGTGAAGAGACTATATCTTGAGTCTAGCTCAGTTCACTTCTGTTGTTAGTGATAGCTTATTCTCAACAAGGGCTGGCCCATGACATTTTGATCCTTAAGGCAAAACCACAAATGTTTCTTCTCAGACCTGCTTCAAAGTATACAGTACAAAAAGCCAGCTAAATTATTTGAGGCAGAAAATTTCACAAGTCCCTCTCCTCATCTCTGCCATTACTCTTCCCCCAGCCTATGCACCCTGATCAGTATTAAAACTATAAGGTATCTATTTAAGATATGATAGAATTTGACCCTCAGACTCAACATAAGCCTAATGCATTTGTGTCATAAAAGTCTCTAAAAGAAGCATTCGTCCTTGGACTGAATGTCCACTTCGATACAGCTATCACCTCTCTAGTCTTCCCTCTGGCAGGTTTCTGCAAATGCTGCATTTTGTGTAAACACAAAGGTGACATTCATTGTCAGGTGCTTCATGTGAGGGAGGGATTAAAGCTTGATAAACAGAGAAAAATGAAACCATTCAAAGGGAATGTCAGCAGTAGATATTCCTATATTACTTCCATCACAGAGTTTCCACTAGTCTATGAAAATTAGTGATTCTGAGAATGAGTGGTCACTGATCAGAAATTTAGAGGTCCTCTATAGATAAAATCACATGAGCAAATATTTGCATTTGTTCTGCGGCCAGCTGATTGTTACTTTCCCCTTGCTGTATCTTTAAGGTGTATGATAAGGCTGTCACACCATTTCATCAGTTGTAAGACTTGTAGTAATGGCTTTCATTTGTGTACAGAACTGATGTTCAATACCAACAGCAACATCTGTCAGATTCAGAGCTGGGAAATGACTTTTTTGGATGACAATTCTCAGCCAACTTACCAAGCCAGCAAGGTCAGTAGGGGCATAGCTATTGTTGGACTGGCAGGGGCATTGCCTCTGGGACTCCAATCCATGGGGAACCTCCTGCCACCAGCTGTTCTGTCCCTTGTCCCTGCCCTGACAGATCAGATGGCCATGCTTTGAGGGATGCTGCACTCTGAGGGCCCTGTTTGTACTTCTTGCTCCTCAGCACTAACCAGTGTCCATGCTGGCTGGGGGATTCTAGCACTTGTAGTCTAAAAATTAACTTTTCCACACTCTGGATTCAAATTAACTAGTTTGACTGATTGGTACCTTGAGCCATCTTGTCCATGGAGTAGTCCCAATATGTTGGAACATAATGGGAAATACTGACCATCTAGAATCTCAGAGATTTATCTAGAAACTGGCTTGCACTGAGATAGGAAATGACACCAACATAAATGCAGGCCCAGATCTTGTACCTTTTGAAGCAGCCTGGAATATACAATAAACAGGACAGAGTAGGCATGCATGTGTCTGCACCACCATCCATGGGTTAGAGGTAGGGCTGCTTTTTTCATGAAAAGGAGCACCCAGAGTTGGGGAATCACTGTTTTAAGTTTTCTCCCAACATCTGAGTACCAGAAGTGAACCAGGCTAGGAGAAAGTGGTGTAATTAAAGCAACAGAGCATAGCCTCTGATGTTTTGCAGATGAAAGCTGGGACACATGTGTCCAAGCAACATCAGAGTGTGGTCAGGATGGTAAAATATATTAATGAGGAAGAACACACAAGCTAGGAGAGGCTGCAGTAGTTTGCTTTTGCCTGAGCCTACTGGGAAAGGCAAGATCCCACCCTCTCCTTTCCTCTCTGATTTACCAAACAACTTAATTTGCAAATTTCTTTTTCACTTGGAACTCAGTTTGCAGTAAGCAGAGGATAAAGAGGAAAAGTGAAAGGAAAAGAGAGAAACTGGGATGTTTCAAAAGCAGCTGAAAAAGTGGGATAACAGAGGATTAATTGGGACTGTGCCTACCAGAGAAGGACAGCTATAGGGTATGACAGATTAGAGAAAGGTACTGTCTGTACTACTTGCTATGTAAAGAACAGAGCCTTCTCCTCACTGCATGAATCAGATCAACATGGGAATATGGAAACTCACTGTTAGCAGGGCAACCAAAACAAGAAGGAAACTAGGATAATTGCCCTGGCAATTTGCCACAGAACAAGGGGCCTCGGTCTCAGGCCCAGCTCTTATACCTGGTGTCACTCACAGGCACACCTCTTTGCTCACCAGTGCTTCATACCTATGCTGGTATGCATAGGAGACCACAGTTAGGATCCTTCCTTAGGATCACTTAACAAATCCAGTGCTTGTAAAGTGACTTTTTTGGACTGCAACTCCAAGAATCCCCCTGCAAGGCTGCCCACCTGGGGGATTCTGGAAACTGCACTTCCAAAAACTGCAGTTCCAAACTCTAATCATCCTACACTGGAATGCACTGCTTCAGAGTATGGGTGGAGTCTCCTTCTTTGGAGGTTTTTAAACAGAGACTGGATGGCCATCTGTTGGGAGTGCTTTGATTGTGTATTCCTGCAGGGCAGGGGGTTGGACTAGATGGCCCTTGGGTCTCTTCCAACTCTATGATTCTACACATGATGGGAAATTTGTGGAAGCATTTAAGTATCATCCCTTTGTGAAGGAAGTTAACTTGACAAAGACAGGGTAAAGATGCTTTTAGAAGGAAGCTGGCATTTCCCTCTTCGACTTTCTCCCCCTTACTTGTCTGTTTGATCCCTCCAGCTTTGTCTGTGTAATTTCAAGCAGCCTGTAGTCTTTGAAGCTGAGACACCAAATCTACAGCAGTAGATTATCTGAGGATCTGTGTTCAGCTCTTTAAAGTGTGAACCACCACCTATACTTAGAATAAAAATACAAAAGTTACAAAATGTGACCTCCTTCCAGAAGAAACCAAACCTAGGTAAGTGCGGGATCCCCTGAAACCTCAACTGTTGAGAGACTGATCTTAAGACTTTTTCAAAGGATTAACCAGATTCATGAAGGGCTAAGTCTGCCAGGCTATTAGCATTGCTTGGGAAAGTTAATTTTGGAAGTACAACTCCCAGAATCCCTTAGCCAGCATGGTCACAATTCATTACTATTCCTAGAGCTGTAGTCCCCCCAAAAGTAACTTCTTGAGTATCGATGGTAGAAACCTTATTTATGGAAATGCACAAAGAACACAAGTTTTTGCAGAACACCCAAAGAACAAAGGTAGTTCCCCCCACTTTTTTTGGACAGAGATGGTTGTCTGCCTTCATTCTTGGAAGAGCAAGAAAGCTGATCTATCCATGAATGGATTATGAATATATGGGGAGATTTAATTGTGAAAAGTTGATGAATCAATCCTATAGTTATGCACAGCATAATCCATTCCCACTAGTAGACAGTGGCAGCACTAGCGGGGTGCAGAGAGACTGAACCTCATCAGGTGACACCATCGGGGGGGGGGGAGGCACAGCCAGTAGAACCTCTATGACTCCTTTTCCTCCTTCTAACACTGGTTCTCTTTCTGGATATGACCACATAGAGGGAGTTGGCAAACCTTTACCATGTTTGTAAAGCAATCACATGTGAGAACATCAACCTGTTTGGGTTTTGAGATCCTCCAGGGCAGCCCAAGCCTCAGTCCCACCAGCCTCCCAGGTACATCTGGTGGGAACAGAAGAGGGCCTTTTTAGTGGCTGCTCCCTAATTCTGGAACTCCCTTCCTAGAAAGGAAAGTGCCCTCCGTGGTGTCCTTCCAGCTGAGTGCAAAAATAAAATAGTTTCAAGGGGGCTTTATGAATTGACCATAGACAAGAAAAAGGCATTAAGTAATGTGCTATTACTTAATAACAGTAATAGTATTTGTTATTTTTCTTGGATATGCTTCCAAATTGTTTTCAGTTCTAGTAATAGTTTATTTTAACTTTTGTATTTTCAAAATGTGATATGAATTTTTATCTGTACCTGTTTTAACTTCTGAAAATCAGCTTGAGTCCCAGGGCTGGGAAAAGATAGGGAGATAAATAAATAAAATGATAATAACATCAGCACAGCTCTCACTTTTTTTCATCCTTTTTTTGCTAATTCTTTCACAGTGGCTATCTTTTGAATTGCAGGTGCTGATCATGACCATTCCCTTGTCACAACCGCAAGAGTCCAGAGATGCAGGCAGCTGTATTGATCCATATTAACAAACTGGCTCTAGCAATTTTTCACTTGTGCTCGGATCCAGTCTTTTGTAAAGCTAATGAGTCCCAATTACCCATTCAAAACCAGACCAACTCCCAAATCTTTTCTATCACAATGTGGAAAGTTCATGCCAGTATGTTTCACCCAGCTACTGTGAGGTGAAATCTAATCTAAGGGCTTTATCAGACATGGCAAATATGGTGTCATAATGACACCTGATGAATGCAAAAGGGCGCACATACCAGACAACATCATGCTTTTGCAATTATGTGTAGAAAATAAGGCATTCTTTTTTATTGAGGGTCCAAGCTGTCAATAGATCTGCTGTTTTTGTGCTGGAATTGCCTGCATCTGAAACAACACACCATTTTCCTCTCATGATTACATTGTCAATGAGAAGAACACTTCTGGTTGAGACAAGAAAGCCAGGAATGGGACACTCTTTTTATGAACCTCCCTGGTTTACTTGGGACTTTGTGAGTGTGTTTCTGTGCTTGTGTGTACTTTTTTTGGTGTTTCTTTTGCTGTATTTTAAAATTAAACCACACTTTCATCTTCTTGTGGAACCGCTGAGATCATGAACATGGAAGTAAACAGCACTAGCGTTTGTGCTCCGGTAATGCTGGGGCTGCCTTTTAATGTTATTACAGGTATGTCTGATAAAAAGGGTTCTTTTGTTGGCAGAAAAACAGTGCAAAATATGGCAAAAGAATGTTTGTAGAGGCTGGTCTGATAAAGTTCTTAGAGGGGAAATAGAATCATGATGGGTGGTAGATGACATCATGGTCCCTGTTAAAAACTCCCTGAAATTTACAATGCCATTCCTGGAACCTAGCTGCAATTGGAGAGCCACTGTCCTACTTTGGTCACATTTGAATTAGCTGTGTGTGCATGGTGTGAGTGGAATGGGAGTTAAAGAAAAAAACACTAATGAGAAAGAACTGATTCCATCAGCTTAGTTAATGGCCTAGTTACACCCTGCTTCTTTTCAACCTTCCTTTGGAAGCTGCAAACTGAAGATATTTAAAGAGAGAATATTCTTTCAGCCAGTCCATTGGAATCTGTAATCCTAAATTGTGAAGTGGTCTGGCATTATAAGGCAGGAAACAAATCCTCAGCTGAGCCAACTCCACTTTTTTATGCTTGCCATTTTTTTTTATTATTGCGGGGAGGGGGTGAAATTGGTGAGCAAATTATTAGTGTTGCATGAGATTGGAAAGCAAATATTATCGTTGCAAATATAATTGCCAGCGGAAAATTTTTATTCGCCATCAAAGTGCTTCACATGCAATAACAAGTTCACTTTATGATACAGTCCCAGTGAAACTGCTGGGATCCAATTCACATGCAACTCCGGTGCACTGAAATTCAATTCATAGCCACTTAGCTGCTATAACCATACTGTGTTAAAATTGGTTGGCATTCCTCAAAGTTGTAGTATTAGATCATGTACCTTTTACCTGTCCTAAATCTAAGTAATATAACTACAATCAAACTACGGCAATATGCACATAAATGATTTCATCTCATTGGGATTTGCACATTAATGCTTCTGTACATTTTTATTCTTATAGATGGATAAGCTTCACCATGAAAGTGGACCCCCCACCAGCTCAATGGACTAATATTTGTATTTCAAAAATATTTGACTGACGTATAAAGATGCATGTACTCAATTTAAATGTACAAAAAAAGAGATATTAAACACACACACACAAATACACACACAGAGAGGGAGAGTCTCAGTCATTACAAAGAACCATTTCTGCTTGCTTTAGTGCTTTTTGGTGTGATGTGTATCCTAGCTCCACTGTCTAGCTTGAAGGATACCTGTAAATCATTATTAGTTGAATGTATTCATACCATTCCTTGGTGTAGGAGCTTTTTTTGTTTCCACCTGTGTTTCTGGTGAACTGATTTGATCGACTAAGTACTTGACAGGCATGAGGCACACAGGTAGGCCATGCTATGTGTTTGTGAACATCACCATTTCTTGAAGGGCTGGCTTTCTTTTCTTTTCCTTCAATCAGAGAGATCAGGCTGGAACATGCCTCACATAAGATATGTAAACCTTTCTGTTAATTAACAACTGTCATTTGGGCTGATGTACAGATGAAACCAGTGTTTGGGCCCAGACATTAGCCATTGATTGTTAACTGCCATTAAGTCAAATTCAACTTATGAAAAACCTATGAATGAAAGACCTCCAAGTCATCCTCTCATCAATAGCCTTGCTCAGGTCTTGCACATTCAGGGTTGTGGCTTCCTTGACTGAGTCCATCCATCTGGAATGTGGTCTTTCTCTTTTCTTATTGCCTTCTTGTCTTTTCTAGTGAGTCATGTCTTCTCATGATATGGCCAAAGTATGACAGTCTCAGCTTAATCATCATCTGATTTAAAGTTATGTAAATCATCGGTGGTTATTATTTTTGTTTTCTTCATGTTCAGCTGTTAAACCTGCCTTTGCACTTTCTTCCTTGACTTTGTTCAGCAATCGTTCCAAGTCTTTGCTATTTTCTGCTAGTAGCATAGTGTCATCTGCATATTTTAAATGGTTATGTTCCTTCCTCCAATCTTCACTCCTCCTTCCTCCAAGTCTAATCCTGCTTTATGTATGATATGTTCAGTATACATGTTAAAATGTGATAAAATGCATCCTTTGCTGACTTCTTTCTCAATTGGAAACCATTCCATTTCTCCATATTCTATCCTGATGGTAGCCTCTTGTTCTGAGTACAGGTTACACATCAGTATAATCAAATGTTAGGATACACCCATTTCTTTAAGAGTGACCCACAGTTTTTCATGATCTACACAATCAAAGAGTTGATTCTTTCTCTGTAACCTGAAGCAATTCTATTGGTATGTCATCTGTTCCTTGTGTTTTATTTCTCCCAGGTGGTCTGAGTGCAGCTTCCACTTCACTTTCTAAAATTGGAGGTTCATCTTCAAATGGTTCTTCCTTGAATTAATAATAATAATAATAATAATATTCATTTCTATCCCACTTTTCTCCCACCAGTGAGACTCAAGGCAACTAACATCATTATAAAAACAATACAGGCTAAAAACAGGACAAACTTAAAACCACACTATAAATATAAAATTTAAAAAGAAATTAAACAATCTATAAGTTAAAAACATCACTGTAAAAATTAAAATGCCTTTTAAAAGACCCTTTAATTTTTTTAAAACCCACACCACACAGCCTCACTAGCCCAGCCCTTGTTGGTTCACAAAAACATGGCAGAATAAAAAAGTAAAAAAGAAAGTTGAATGGGACAATAATTAGTTGTATTTATAATAATAATAATAATAATAATAATATTTATTTATACCCTGCCCCTCTGTTAAAACAATTGGGGTGGCTTACAAAAATTAAAATACAATACAGATAAAAATCCCTAAACACCCCCCACCCATTGAAATTATACATTTCAATTCAAATTTTAAGTGAAATTATATATTTGTGGAAAGGAGTATTTGGGTGAAACTGTTTGGGATAAAAGCGGTTTGATAAGAAGAAAATTGAGTAAATGGAACATAAGTTGAGAGTTTTGGGAAGTAGAGAGCAAATAATTTTTTTAAATTTTTAATGTTTTTGAATTTGAGCCTACTTTAAGAAAGAAAGAAAGAAAAAAAACTCCCTTCTCCTAAATATCTGGTACAATCAATTGAAACATAAATTGAAGAACAAACTGAAAATAATTGACATTGATTGAAATTAATTGAAACAGACTGAAATTACTTAATTATTTCAAGGATCAATTACAGAATATATAGAATATACACAGAAGAGAAAATTTGGGTGTATGTGTGCATTGAATTGAAAAAATAACTAATAGGACTAACTGATTGCTTGATTAATCAACTGACTGATAAACAGTAAATTATCAAATTAATTTAGTTGGATGCAAAAAGGGAAAAGAAATTTACTGGGTTAGAGATAAATGTTAGTTGACAACTTTTGTATGAAATATTGCACTTGTTAGATTATTAACTGAGTGTGTCAGAAATCTAAAAGTATGGCAACAGGAACTAGGAGAGCATAGGAACTAGGAGAGCAATCCCAGCAGCAGGGAGCTACTTCAAGGAGAGGATCATTAGAATTAACCACAAAAATACAAGAGATACAGATGCAGATTCTGGAGGAGCTTAGAAATTTTTAAAAAGAGGTCAAATCAGATTTAAAAGAACTTAAAAGGGAATTAAAGAAAGAGATTGAGGGAGAAACGGTCATTTTAAGTAGACAAATTGAAAAGATCATGAGAGATTTGGATACAGTCAAAGAGGAGGTGAAATCTCTGAAAGACAAAGCCCAAGAGACACAAAAAATTGTTGAAGACATACAAGGGGCCCAAGAACAAGGGGTAAATCAGCTCATATTGCAAGAACTTTGCTATAGAGAAAAGTGTTTAAATTTAGGGGAATACCAGAAAAAAACAAAACAAAAGAAAATCTTACGGAATTATTGGTACCAGTCTTAGCTGACTATATTGAGGTTATGGAAACAGACCTAGAAAGAGAGATAGAAAAAATTTTCAGGATCAGCTCCACTGTGGCAAAGCAAAAAAGCTGCGCAGAGATGTCGTAATATGTTTTATAAGACAGAAGATGAGAGATGCAATTCTAACAAAAAGTCATCAAAATAAACTGGAAATAGAAGGAAAAGAAATAACGATATTTAAAGATATCCCTCCACAGATTCTGAACAAACACCAAGATTATAAATTTCTGACTCAGCTTTTACTTAGGAATGGGATTAATTTTAGATGGGAAAGAGTGGAAGGGATATTGGTGCTGTACAACCAGAAGAGATATAGATTGAACTCAATAGAAAAAGCTAAAGAATTTTATAAAAGAATAAAGATCTAAACAAGGCACAAGAGAAGAGGAGGGGATCACGAGAAGAGTTAGAAGATCTGGAGGAAGAGGAAGAAGAGAGGGAGAAGGAAGATTCAAGTACAAAAGTGAAGAAAGGAATGAATATAAAAAGGAGATAGGGTGGGAGAAAAGGAAGAAGAAGTTCTTGAAACATTGAAGGAGAGATTAGAACCATCGGAAGAAGGAGAGGTAGAAATAACATCAGGTATAGAGGAAGAAATAGTAGAAGACTGATTTGGGAGAAAAAAATACTAACAAAATGGCTCTTAAAATAATATCATGGAATGTCAAAGGACTAAATTCAGAACATAGAAGAAGTATTTTTCACTACTTGGAAAAAACAAAATCTGACATAATCTGCCTCCAAGAAACCTGAATAAAAGAAAAGGATATTAGATTTTTGAGAAACCAAAGATTAGGACAGATATATGTTTCAACTATAGATAAAAAAAAAGAAGGGGTGGTAATTTATATCAACAAAGAATATACAGTAAGAGAATTATTTAAGGATAAAGAAGGACAATACGTCAGCCTAGAAATTGTATTGCCAAATCAGAAATTGGTAGTGATGGGAGTTTATTCACCAACAGAAAAGGAGAAATTCTATAGAAGATTGCATAAAGAATTGGAAGAGGTGGATAAAGGAAACATACTGATGATGGGAGATTTCAATGGGGTAACTGATCCAAGAAATGATAGATCGGCAATAAAATCGAAGAATCAGGGTAAATTACCCTCAACATTTTTTGAACTAAAAGACAATTTGACATTAACAGATGTGTGGAATTATAAGTACAAAAATGCAAAGGGATTCACTTTTTATTCAGACAGACATAAAACTATGTCAAGAATAGATCTATTTTTGATTTCAATAAATTTAAAGACAAAGATTAAAAACATGTCGATTCTACCAAAACCCTCCTCTGACCATAATCCAATATCTTTAACAATGCAATTATCAAGGAAAGAATACAATTGGAGGTTAAATGAACTATTGTTGGAGAACAAGTATTTTTAAAAAAATTGAGGAAATCACTCAAACTATATTTCTTAGAAAACAAACCAGGAGAAATACCAATGAAAACTATCTGGGATGCTGGCAAAGCTGTAATGAGGGGATTATGTATACAAAGATGAAATGAAATAAAGAAATTAAGAAGGGGAGGGTTCAAAAAAATTACAGTAGAACTGAGAGACCAAGAAGAAAAATTGAGAAGAAACCCACAAAATAACAAGATATTAAAACAAATCAAATTACTACAAAACCAACGAGAGCAGGAAGCTACATTAGAAGTAAAACAAAAATTGACACAGGTGCGTCAGTTAAATTTTGAACATGCTAATAAGTTGGGGAAGTGGCTAGCATACAGGTTGAAGAAAGAAACAAATAAAAAAATAATATCAGAAATAAACCAAAAGGGAAAATCATACACAACCCAACAACAGATAAAAGAAGAATTTGTTAAATTTTTATAAAAAGTTGAATGGGAAAGAAAAAGGGGGATTGTAGAGTAGGAGGAGCACCCCACAAAAATGTATTTGTTGATTTTTCATTCTGGATATAAATGCTATCATTTCCTTCCAGATTTTCTCAGCTGGTGGGCAATAAAGCCACATGTGGATATAGGATCCAGGGTTGCTAAGCTCCTCCAGCAACCTGAACATAGAGCAATATTAATTTTGGAAGATTTACATGTAGTATAATATCAATGGTGAATCACTTTAAGGCTCTGTTCCTTGTGAGATGCTCTCTTGATTTTCATATTGGCAAATTATAGATGCCCAATGCTTCTTTAGGCTTAAGATACCCAAACTACTACCTCTCAATAATTTTTTGTCTTAGGACTTTTTCAGACATTAAAAATACAATGCAAGCAGCCTCCCTACTGACAAAGGAAGGACATATGCCGGCCTAATGATAAGTTTGCATAGGCTAACTTATGTATGCATGCATATTTACAATTACCTTAAATAGAAATGCCATACATCTCACTTTAGTGGGGAGACTGTAACTATGTGACTTGCGTGCTGTTTCAGTCTGCTGTCCAGATGCTAAGTGTTGATGTGCAAATGCAAGGCTCCTGCTCCCACTTCTTAATATGGCAAAGGACAAAATAGTACCTCCCCCGTTTTACACATGGAGGCCAAATGAGTAGCTGTTGAATCTTATGTTAGCTGTGGCAACGAGACAGCATCCTTCAACGTAGCTGAGATGAAGTGAGAGAGCTTAGGGAGGGGGGTACATAGCAGACAGTTCTGTCTTCTAAGACTTCCTTGCCACCTCTGCTGGCAGCTTACTGCTGACCCACAACCTGTTGCTGCTTAACGTGGTTGTCTTGCAGTATCTGATAGCTGGGCCACTGCTGAATTCTGAACTGGATGAGTAAAATGCTCAGCAAAAACAGTGAAATCCGACTGGGGAAGAATCTAAAAGAAAGAAAGAGCAGAAAAGTCAACATGGCCATTGGAGATGCAGCAGTCTCTTACTGAAGCCAGATAGCCAGCCAAATCCTTGGCTGTGGGCTTCCAGCTGTCAGAATATGACCCTGGGCTAAGCCCTAGTGAGTCTTAGCTCAAATTACATCTAGGCCACTCACATATAGGTAGTTCTGTTGAACTCTCACCAATGTTTCAAAATGGGTTTCAAAAGCAACCTCATGATCACATCATTACAGTAATCTACTCTGTATGTGACAAAGATGTGGAAAATATAAATCTTCTTTTCTAGTTACTACTTCAGTTCACAAAGAATACAAAAGATAAACCTATAGGGATGTGGGGAGGGGATTGCTTCACACATTCTTCTGCAATCTTTTTTCAATTCAATTTTTAAAATATTGTGCTGTGTTTGCCGAAATATTATCTTCTATCACGCTACATTTTGGCTTTTGCTTTCACATCCCTGTAATTTTTTTATATATCTCTGTATCTATAGCTATATATCTCTATATATAGATATATATTTTTAACGACCGTTAGAGAATGCATCAGGGTTTTCCAATGACACATCATTTTTCATTAAAAAGGACAGCAATATATCTTTCCTGTCACCAAATGAGTAGCTTTCTGCTTCTTTCTTTCAATGTTTGGTATCTGGCAGCTAATCAAAATTGCTCTTGGGCTGTTGTTTATAAATACAGTACTGCCATTTATAATACTACTACTACTAATATCATCATCACCACCTACCTATCATGATGCAAAGAGCTGGGAATTTTAATTAGCATTATTGGGTGTTTTTTTTTTTTTAAATGAACAGTTGTGTTCATCGTTATCTCTCTGCTAAGAAAGAAGAACCCCATAACATC
Organism: Gambelia wislizenii; assembly: GCA_030847615.1. Taxonomy (NCBI): domain Eukaryota; kingdom Metazoa; phylum Chordata; class Lepidosauria; order Squamata; family Crotaphytidae; genus Gambelia; species Gambelia wislizenii. Next base: position 43,156,169 of record JAUMIR010000004.1, read on the forward strand.
TAAAATATTGTGATTGACTGTGTCAGCTTTCTCCAACTTGGTGCCCTTTAGATGTTTTGAATTACAAATGACCATTGTGATAACTGGCCAAGGATTAATGACAGTTTTTTTAAAAAAAGATGGGGGGGGCATCACTTTTGGGAAGGCTGGCCTAAGCCATGGCATGTACAGAAGTTAATGGACAATACAACAATTTAATTACCATTATTACTAAATTACTTTGTTTTTGAATCTAGATATCTGATATGTCACTCAACCAAAAGTTAGCAGATTGCTGGCTTTCACCTTTTCACCTCCATGCTAGGAAAGCCCCACCAGATGGATTTCTGCCTGACAGACAGCTATTGAAGGCACATGATTCCATACTGAAGAAAAGGTAGAATTTGCATGTTCAGACCCTAACGTTGCAGTATTTATAGTAATGCACCTATCCATGCTAGACTGTATTTAAAATGAGGAGTGTTCCCTCTTTACTCCATTCAAAGGGCAAATCATACCTTGTTGAGACAGGGTGACAAGCATTACTTGCACAGGGCCCTATGACATTACATTCTTTACATTTGTGCACAAAGACAGACAGAAGAAACTGTCTTATTTCCCAGTTCAGTGGGTACTGGGACTCTCTTTGCTGTGATTTGGTAACACTACTCCAAAGCACCCAGCTTTTCATTATGCAAGTTACTCAAGCCTTCTGTGATATCAGAGTAGCTAAGCTGACAAGAGCCTTTTCCATCCTTTCAAACTAGGGGTGTAGTCCAGTTAAAACACATCTTGCAGTGAAATTCTATGCATATTTATTCAAAATTAAGCCCTGTTTGAGGAGGCTCATTCTTAGTAATTCATTTATTTATATCCCAGCTCCCAGAACATGGATTTAGAATTGTTTACAAATACAGGTTGACCTTCATATTCACAGGACCAGTATCTGAGGTTTCACTTATCCAAATCTGAAAAGATATTTCCCCTCTAGGTGTTTTCTAGGTCCTCCAGTAAGATTCTATGGTATGCCTCCACCAGAAGTTGGGCTGAAAGTCATTCATTTCAATAAAGTTTGCTATTATCCACGGTTTCACGGATCCACGGTAAGTCTGGGAATGTATTCCTCATGGATACGGGGGGGGGGGGGCGGGGAAGCTGTTTAGACTGAATTGATTAATCGTATTTGTTTTAGATTAGCAATTCATAGCTCTATCAGTTAGATTTGCCTACGGAGAAAAGACGAGAAAAAGAAATGGATTCTAGTTTTTTTCAGATAATGCATATTGTAAAATGCACAGCATCTTAGATGCACAGCATCTTAGAGACATTGTTTCCTAGGTGAGATACAACAAGTGTGAGAAACAATTAGGGGGTGCCTCTTCGAATAATGCCTGTGACCTGAAGTCTTTACAGACATTTGTATTGAAAATACCTTTTTTTTAAAAAAATTCTGCTACTTGATTCATTCAATTAGCTAACACACATTGGAAACTGTTTAATGCAGTGTAGATGTGTAAATAGCTATTGCTTAAAACAATTTGTAAGCCGCTCTGATAGCCTTGTGGCTGAAGAGTGGGGTATAAATAAATAAATAAAAAAAATCAGGCCATCATTTTAGTTGATTAAAAGTTATCTTTAAAAATAGTTTAATATATTAATTAACCAATTAAACATTGCAGCCTTATCTCCAATGCATTTCCTTTGTGAAAAAAGAAAAGGAACCAATGATCGCAAAAGAAAGTGCAGGAAGAGAAATTTGAAGGAAAAGATTGTAAATCTGTGGGAGGTTAGGTAGGAGTCAAAGCAAGATGAGCAAGGGGATTATGGAAAAGGTTTTTTTTTAAAAAAATAATCTTCATCATACACGAGCCCTTTGTGAGCTGCACATGCCACAAAGAAAGAAATACTGGATGCATGATGAAGCAGTAGCTTCACATGTCATATTTATGCTGCTACATGTACTGCATGTCTTATTGCAAAATATTTTTAACTTTCTAATGGCTGAATCACTCTACTGGAAACCAAATGATAGACTGGATTCAAGTTAGCACAGGAACACTGAGATAAAAAGGTCCTAGGGGGTTGTCCAAAAGGTGAAAATACTCCTCATAGAATTTGAGGAGAGTATATTTTGTCTAAATGGGATCCCACAGCAATTTGCCATATTCAGAAGGGGCGGGGGCAAAACCACCATATACTGTGCGGTAAAAGCCTTCGCAGCTTTTCCTGAAGTTTTTTTTAAAAACTACAAGGGAAATGCACATTCCTGCTTCGTGGGACAACCAATTTGGATTGCAGTGCATTCTTGGTGAGGACAGACGTGGATTGCCGATTGGTCGGACATGTGCAGGTAGTGGAGCTTGCCAGCAACAAAGTGACCGGAACTGCTAAGCTGAATTTTCACAGTAGTGAGCAGTACTGTCCTGAGGTGATGAAACATTGGTTATTTTAAAGCTTGTTTAAACATAAGGTCATACTTCCACGCTTTGGGTTTCCTTTTTTAAAAAAATACTGTTCAGTGGCAACAAATTGGGAAGAATAAAAATGTGAGTAATTCACTCGTGCCCGCCATCTTGATTTGCAGGCACGCTGATGCGAACATCAAACTTGGATAGCTTCGCATACTTGCAATCTTGCCAAAAAACCATAGAGACATTACTGTGCACCAATCCACATTTTATTGCCTCATATAGACAAGCCCTTAGTCTCCAGCTTCAGTGAGTTTGAGCATGATGATATTCAGTAAATATCTGGAAATATTTTTTTAGTTTGCATGAGTTGAAGGACTAAGCTTTTCCAGAGGACCTATGTCTCCCAAACTTTTATCTTTGGCCTTTTGTCTAACCCAGGGATAGGGAATGTGTAGCCCTCTATATGCTGCTGGGCTGCAACATCTATGGGCTGTCACTGATGGCTATGCAGGCATGCCCTCAGACTGTCCCAGTTTGGCAGGGGCACTCCTGATAAAGCCTCTGTCATCTCCCCTTTTCAGCTGCTTTTAAAATGTTCCAGTTTCTCTCTCTGCTTCCCACTCTCCCTCTTTATCCTCAGTTCAATTGCAACAAACTTGAGTTCACAGTGCAAAAGTAGTTTGCTCTCAGTTCAGCAGGGGGGAGAGAAAAGGAGGAGGTGAAATATTGCTCTTTCCAGTAGGCTCAGGCAAGAGCAAACTGCTGCAGCCTCTCTTAGCATTTGTGTTCTTCCTCATGAATAATACTTACCCTCTTGATCACACTGATGTTGCTTAGCCATATGTGCTTCAGTTTTCATATGTGAAATGTTGGATGGTATGCCTCCATATGTTGCTGGCTGCAACATCTATGATCAACCATCACAGGCTATGCTCACGAGGGCTGATGAGAAGTGAAATCCAACAATAACTGGAGGGCACACAACCCCTCTGCTTGACCAAACTCTACCACAATTCAGTGAGCCTTAGAAAAAGGCCACAATTGATAAGTGAGCCTTAGAAAAAGTTAATTGTTCCATTCATGGGCAAAGGGACTGTTTGCAATTCCATTGATCCATTTCCAACTCAACAAACTTGCTCTCTGAAAATTATAGTAGGTGGGGGTGGGTGGGTGGGAGAGAGGAAAGCATAATTATTGTTGCCCATTCTAATCTTGCAAGAGCCACCTGCCAGTTAGTGATTGATGGATTATAAGTGTCTGCAGTGCCCCATCTTTTCACTAAATGTCTTCAGCTTTAGAGCTAGAAAACAGCAATTGCTCTCCTAAGACTAAAAAATCAACCAGAAACAGAGGAGGAGACACTCTGGGAGATACGGATGGCTATTTTGAAGCATATAACTAGTTATTGTAAACAATTATGACACATTTATATCTATGTAGCCTTCATCCCCAGCTTAACTCTCCTCCATCAATGCCTAGTTGCTAGCTATGTATTAAAAATTCTATCAAGGATAATGTTCATTCAGTGTGAAATCTCACTCAGAAATAGATCCTTGGGTGATACATCTGTGATGAGCTGTTTTTAAAAGAGGGAACGATGTGTCTCTCAAAGACCAAGGCGGGGGTGTGGGGAAGGCTAGAAATGCTTTGAGATAATACCCTGCTAAATCAATAGCCAGATATCACAAGCGTAATCTCATATAACAGTTTTGCTATGCAAGCGGAACACTCTGGATAAAGATTTTATAAAATGCAAACATTTGGGGTGATATGACGAAAAGGGCTCATTGAAAGGAGTTATGACTGAGCTGAGCTGATAGGAAGGGAATGGAAACTTTTTGTTGAATAAGTCTGAACTGAACTTTTTTTGACCTTGCTGAAGCATGTTCCTCCATTATAACTTTTGGGTGCTTGTTTGAACACATCTGGATTGATGATCACATAGTTCTGTGTTTCAGTATATGATACTTATTGAGAGCAAAAAACCTCAATAAGGTACCACACAGACAATCTTCACCACACTAACTAGAAATATTGAAGTCACCCACATTTGGAACTGGGTAAGAAAAGACCCCCCCCCCTCCCCATTCAGAGATAACAAGCATTACAATTTTTGGCTAGGCTTGCAAATGAGAGGGCATTTTGAGCTTCCCTAGTCTCATCTTCTTTTCCCAGACCTATCGTCCAGCAGCAGGGAGGTTTTATTTGCTTATATTTATGTATTAAAGTAGGTATAAGCTGCCCTTCATCCTTACAAATGCAACAGTGATATACAAATATACTTGCATAAATATTAGGCTAAACAAATACAGAAGATTACATTAAACATATATGAAAGATTAAAACAGACCATCAGAATAAAACAAAAAGCAACAGATGCAACAAATCAGGTACGATTAGTCAGTTAACATGCTCAGATCAAGGGGGGAAAATTTTCAAAGGGCCCCTGAAATAACTGGATGGCTGGAACACCACATCTGAACAGTCTCTCTTTTTCTTTCTTTTTGAGACATAGGCCTAAATCCTGTTAGTGCTGAGTAGAATAGACCCATTGAAGCAAAGTGATTCAATAGGTCTACTGGGGAATAGCCAGTAGGATTCCAGCTAAAGTACAGGGACATAGAGAAAAGACTCCCCAACAACTGTTACTTACCCTGACAGTCCCCATCTTGGAATATCACACAATTGGCAATATTTAATAATTTGGCTTGCTGTGGCCCTCCACATGGTTGCAGGTAAACCAGGTACCACTAGGTACCAAGGATGGAGTAATGTACAACCTAGGGAGGGGCCTTTAAAAATTTCTCAAACAAGTCATACCAAGGTCAGAGTTCTTCCTGAAAAACACTTGGAAATGAGTCATTCATTAATCCACTCAAAAATAGCAGAGTCCCTGATGGTTGTAAAATGGGGTTTTCCTCTTCTCCTTTCCTCAGCAATAGAAGTTGCCTGCTCCTATTCAATTCCAAATATATCACCCATTAACTATTGTTACTACATCCAGAGGACCCTTTGTCTAGTCCTAGGAAACTCCAAGAAACATTGTATTCCACTCTAAATCTCATCTCTTCAGGGGAATTATCACATGTAAATATCACCCTAAAACACCACCAAAGTGCACACAGATCCCTTTCCTCTAGACACCACATCAGGCTGTATTGGGTGCACAGACCGTCATCCTTCTGACTCCACATAAGTTTGTGGCACCATTCTGCCTTCCAGACCTCAATGCTGTCAGTTTACTTTGTGATCTCAGCTCTCCAGGATTCGTATAGTATAACCCACAATCCCCTTACTCTATTCCTTTATCCAAATACCTCCTGCTTTCTTTGATAGCCTTGTATGAGTTCTGTATGTATGTATGTATGTATTTATTTATTTGATTTATTTAGGTGGCTTATAGTAATTTAATATACTAGCTGTACCTGATGTAACATACGCTGGTGGTGTGTTAAGGGTGAGTCACTCTGTTGCCCTGCTCCTTCTGCCAATTGACTGCCTGGATCCTGTTGTAGTGGCAGCAGGAGCAGTGGGGCAATCATGTGACTCCCCGGATGCCCGGGTGATATCAAAACCCAAATCAAGAGTTGGTCTAGTTCTATTACAGAGTAAATAATGTCTACTATTCCAAAAATCCAATTAATTAGTTGGGAGGTCCATCTTCACTGATTCAATTCTTACAAATTAAACCATACACAGACACACACATATATTGCTTAAGTATGTTTCCTTTCCCAGTGTGCTGACTGGGGGTTTAGGAAACATACCCAACCAATCCCCTCACTCGGTCAGCCAATCACCATCCACATGCAAATTCCCTTTCCACTTCAAAATCCACTCCTGCCACTCATTCAGCATCTACACCCCCAGCCTCACAAGGGCCCCTCCCTCCTCTCACTCCCCAGCCAATCCTACCAACATGTAAAAAATGCAATATTTTTCCCCTAAAATAATACCATGTAGCTGAACCATGTGAAAGGAACACTGCCACTCCAAGCTGCAACCACCACTTAAAACCATAGCAGGGCACATACTATTACTAATACTAATAATAATACAATTCTGACAGTGGTTCTTAACCTTTTCTTTACCAGAGACCCCCTTTAAATATCTTTTGTTGCCATGGGTCCCCAATATTTAATTCAAGATTAAAAACCCTAACAACAACAACAATAATAATACCTGGTAACAACAATAATAATACAATTACAATAGTGCTTCTTAACCGTTTCTTTACCAGTGGCCTCTTTAAATATCTTTTGTTGCTATGGTCCCCCTAGACTTTAGATTTAAAACCCTAATAATTATAATCAATAATAATAATAATAATAATGATAATGATAGGCAATGGAATGGGATGGAAGACTTTTCTCCTGCCTCTTCCTGCACGTTTGTGGCTGGAGTGGATTAAATGGCAATGCACAGGCCAAGCCATCCATCCAGCCAGCACCTTGGCTCCTGTCACATGGCCACTCCACTGCAGGCAAGAGGTGGTCTGAGAAGCCTTCAAGCCTTCATGGACCCCCTGTGAGCACACTGAGGACCCCTGGAGGTCCCAAGACCCCAGATTAAGAACCACTGGCCTAGATACTTGGTGAAAGTATCATGCAAATGTTCTGCCTCATTTAGAGAAGAGGGAGGGCCAGGGGCTCTTGTCTACTGCTTGTTAAAAGAGAAATGAATAGAAAAGGGAGCAAAGGAATCTCTCCAGCAAGGGGTGGAATGGTCACCTCTACCTTTTTCGTGAGTCTTTGCATTGCACACAGATTGCAGAGCCTCAGCCTTCCAACACCAACTGCCCTTTGAGGGTAGCATGCTGGATTCCAATTGGGAGAAGGCTGGTGGCCAATGAGAGCCCACCCTGCTCTGTTCTAGTTCCCCTCCCTCACCAGCTTTGGCTCCTCCCACCAGCTGGAGGATTTTTTTTAGCAGGTAGCAACCCATCTGGTGCAGCATTTGCAAAGAAAGCCTTTCTCCCCATGGGAAGCAGAGCCAGGGGTGGCCAGAGGACCTCAAAGGGTCCCCTAAGGAGGAAAAAGAGGGCCTGGAACCCCAGGGTGGCCTCCCACCTCCTTCCCACCCTCTTCCAGGGTTTTGTTTTGCAACTTGTGAGTTCCTCAGGGCAGAAGGTGTCCACTCAGTATAGGCTCATGGAGAGGCACCTGACATAGCCTGGGGACAAACTAACCCAGGAGTAGCCAAAACAGCAGAACTGCACAGCAGAAAATGCTCAAAAACAAAGGCTTCAGCTAGCAGCTGTTCCACAGCTCTGACCCACTTTCACACACAAAAAGACTTATAGACAGTGAGCTTCATCCAAAACTATCTGGAGATCTTTATCTACAGTTTCAGTATAAACAAATACAATATATACACAACAAACCTCATTAACAAACTCAACAGTGATTTCTCCAACATTCATCAACACTCCTCTTTTCCCATGACACCAACCCATACACAATGCATTGTGTGCTTTGGCTATATAGGAGTGTTTGATTGTCAGCCCTCTGCCTAGCCACAGTTGTGAACAAACCCACTTCAGGTGTGCTAGTCTGTGGTCTGTTGCTCCAGCATTTTTCCTTTTGCACTTAAAGCAATACTACCCTGACAGAAGGAGGGGGAAAGGGCTCATATTTGTGGTTGTAGAAGGGGTGAAGAGCAGAGGAAGGGTGAAAACCTACCCTGCAGGGTAGGACTGGAAGAAAAAGAAAGAAGTGGGTGGGGGATGCATAGAAAGCAACATTATTTCCCCCATACATGCATATTAAGACAGCAAGGGGTGCTGGCTGAGTATTTAGTTACTGCAGCTCAATGGGCAAAGATTGGCTGTAGGCCAAGAAGGTGGTGCTGAAAAACGCCCTCAAGCTGCTGATTGGCCAGCAATCGGAGTGCTAGGATTGGTTGTGTATGTTTCCTAAGCAGCCTGTCAGCACACTAGGAATGGCAACATACCCAAGAGAATTATATATTCACAATTTACAAAAATTATAAAAGCATTAAATTAGTTACCAAATGATTAAAAACACAACATGAATTGAAAAACATAAATCCAATAAAATAAAATAAAATAAAATAAAATAAAATAAAATGTTCTTGAAGTCTGAATGTAAGTGTGAGTGCTGTTGAGATTAATTTCCAATAAAAAACATTTAATTGTATGTTCTGGCTTGAAGTATCCTCCTTAGAAAATGGCCAGACAATTGCCAGGTCATGCTAGCTGAGGCCAAGAAACTGCCAAGTCATGCTAGCCTTGATGGAACAAGCCTTGAGCTGCACAAGAAGGTTACTGCAGGGCATTGCATCAGGCTATAGTGTGGGGTGCACAACAGAGACTGGAGTGCAAAACTGATGTAATGCACCCATGTGGTTGAGGGAGCCAATGCCCTGTGAAACTGTATAAAAGAAGGCTCTGTCCAGAGCACATTCTCTCTTGAGAAACTTTGATGTCTGGCGAAGCAGTTTGTTCGTCTGCTGTATATATCTGTACATATTGCAACTACCCTGAGTTTGAAGATAAAGTGCCTCCTATTGTTTGGATGACAATCACTCTATGTGTGAATATTCTTGGGAATGGGTTGCTGCTGAGATTTTTTTTTTTTGCTTCTGCTGGGGATTGAGTGTCCTATCATCTGCAACACGGTACACATAGGTCAAAAGATCCTGCCATTACCGGCCTCTCACTGCCATTTTGAGCTAATTAAATATTACCCATATTAAGATTTGGACACCAGTGGGGTCATCGTGGACCCCATGCAATTTGGCTAACACAACCCGAGATTATTTCTCAGACCTTTGTGAAGCCATAAAACATTAACAAAGAGAGGTTGCCAGTGCCTTAGTAAGAGCTAAACAAATTTTGCCCAGAGAACTTCCTCATGATAAGGTTTTAGGACAGCATTTGTCGGGGGGGGGGGATTCCAATTTGGGCTAAGGTCATGGGAAATTCAAGAGCAGAGTAAGTAGGAGCAAAACATACTGTGTGATACTAGCTGTAAATCTTACTAATGAGAACATTTCACAACCAAGCATACAAAGCAGAGGACAGTTCTATCCACTCAGTAGTAATATTCAGTACAACAGCTCTTTTCCATGGAAGTCATAGCTTATGTCCATACAACAGCCAGAACATTTGAAGCCTAAATGTCTTTAAGTACCCTCTAACCTTTGATCATTGATCAAAGATAGCTGGAGAAGCTGGAGTTAGAAACTGAACTCCATAGAAAATGGCCAAACTACTGCTGAGTCATGATGGCTGAGGCCAAGGAACTGCCAAGTCATGCTAGTCTTGGGTCCACAGCTGCAGAACAGGGTTACTGGAGGGCATAGCTTCTGGAGTGCAAGATCTGATGTAATGCACCCATGTGGTTGAGTAAGCCAATGTCCTGTAACAGTGTATAAAAGAAGGCTCAGTCCAGAGCGTTCTTTCTCTTGAGAATTGGTGATGTCTGGCGAAGCAGTTTGTCTGTTGATTGTAAATATTTGTAAATATTGCAACTGCTTGAAGATAAAACATTCCTGCCTCCTGTTTATTTGAACATCAAAACACTCTCTGTGTGGGTATTCTTGGGAACAGGTTGCTATTAAGTCTGCTGAGATATTTTTTTGCTTCTGCCAGGGATTGAGTGTCCTATCATCCCCTGACAAAAGAAACTCATGGGTTGGATGGAGAAACTCTATAGGCCACAACCATTCCTGCTCTAGGGCCTAATGTGTTTCATGCAACAGTGGTTGTGTAACCGAAGCACAAATAGGATACTCATGCCCCAGCAGAAGATATAGTCATGTGCTTGTGTTAGGCATGATTCTGTGCCTAGATGTGAGGCATGGACCTGGTTCACAACATCTTACTTTTGAGCTTCTGGAATCACAACTCTGTCTTCACTAAATTGCATTTTGTGTAGACAGTGTGTTCCTCCATTTTCTTCTCTATTTGTAATATTGGGAAAAATCTTGTGATATCTGTGCCTTGTTTAAATGGCCAACCCTCTAAGACTGTTTAACTGCTTACAGCACCCCACCCTATTCTGTCCTCTGTTGTATTGCTTCAAAACTCCTTTTGAGGATGGTGAGGTTCAGTATCATATTAATGGACCCTGTCTCCTATTCAATGGATCTATCTGCATGAACATCCGGAAGGTATGATATGCTTAGTATGTCTGCCAATCAGACATATTTCCTGGGGTAGTAATTTATGCTCACATCATGGGTCTGGAATTTCAGCAGCCTGCACTGCAGTATCTTAGAAGAATGCAGCAAGGATTTCTTTCATTATAATCTCTAATGTTTTATGATTTGATTGTATCTCTTCTGTGTCTAAAGGTGAATGGACAGAACTACTCTGGTCCAAAGACTATTGACAACAATGCCTTTTCTGACTTCTTTATATTTCAGTTATTGCTCCACTAGCAAAAGTTATGGGGTATGTGAATAACACACTGAAGAGTCAGTTGTTCAGCTAGGTTGTTGTACTTCAGTTTTGGCATTTTGCTGAAGATTTCATCAATCCTTTGCAATTCCTCCTGTGGCTCTCCTCCCATTCCCAGATGGTATCCTTGTGTGTTAGCAACCTCGGTGACTCACAAGCATCAGGCAAATAAATGCGCACTGAATTTATAACAAAGAGTTGACTACCTCAATAAGGCACTGGACTTCTTTGACATCCTGTGGTCTGGACATCTCCATAAGGGTTCTCACCTTTTCTGGGTTTGGCCATAGTTCCTTTGAAATGGGTATTTCACTGTAATTACATCCATAGGCTGGGCTGCAAGGTTGCTCAGTAGTGTATGGGTTTCCTCTCTGTCAATAAGTATAAATTCTAGGCAGTACTGTTTTTTGTTGCATGAATTTATTATAGAGAAGTCACACTTTTCCCAACAGCCTTGTATGATTATCCAAATCTGGGGTTTGTTTCCTCTGGTGCAATAAAGCCAGTCAAACATGCCAGAGTGGGGAGTATCCAACTAAATTTATTTTGTGAAGTTGAAGGCTTTCACGACCAGCATCCATAGATTTTCCTTGGATTTTTTCTGGGCTGTGAGGCCATGTTCTGGAATAGCTTCTTTCTAACGTTTTGCCTGCATCTGTGGCTGGCATCTTCATCTTCTCTGAAGATGCCAGCCACAGATGCAGGCAAAACATCAGAAAGAAGCTATTCCAGAATACAGCCTCACAGCCCAGAAAAAACCCAAGGAAAATCTATAAATCTATAAATTTATTTTGCTGCAGCTAAATAGGTGTCTAAGGTTCGTACCCCAAAGCAGACACAAAAGAAAAGGTAAAGTGTCAAAGCATTTATACATTTCTATATGGAGATTATTCTTCATCTAATCTATACATTTGTCAGGATTACACTGTAAAATTACCTTTTCCTGCCATTAACCCTGTATGCTGGGTGACCATTTGATGTTTTGTATTTCTTTGAAGCGTAACAAATTGATGTACTGAGAATAGGGAGAGAGGATGGGTTCTGTGTCAAAAATTGTTGGGAGGACACTGCAATGGAAGGGGGAGGTGGATATGAATTGTCCTCCAGATTTTGGCTAGATTCATATGGATAGCTGCAGATCTGCCCTGTTCTTCCATTACCTGTAATGAATGGGCCAGAGTCCAAACAGCCATGCCATCCCATCCCTGCAACCACCACCATTTTTTCACTGTCTCAGAAGCCAGGAAGGGGCCCCACATGTGACTTGGTCACATGCTATGGGACTCCTTCCTGCCTTCCAGGAGAGCCAGGGAGACTGCAGCAGCAGTGAGTGCTGGCCTGCATATATGGACTCCTGCAGACATGTGGTACCCAATCCATCCTTTGCCGGTGGTAACGCAGATATTATTATAAAATGGTCTAGTACCCCTACCCTGCTTTCCCCTGTCTCAGCTTGTATCTGTCCCAGAGTGGTGAGGACTGCCTGGGGGCATAACGGGGCAAATGCCTTGCATATGGACTTCTGGTCTCTGAGACAGAGGCAAAATGGGGTATTTAGCCCATATAGACAAGCCCTCAGTCAAGGAGGCCATGGCCATGAGTCTGCAGGATGTGAGTAAAGCTGTTGAAGGTAGGGTGTCTTGGAGATATCTCATTCATGGGGTTGCCATGAGTTGGCATCAACTTGGAAGCAGTTAACAAAAAGGTACTTAGAATTATCTGTTGGAGAGCTCTAGTACTTTGAGGAACAGGCGAGGTATACATAAAGTAATGTTATACAGTCTGATACTATAGTTCTGGAGAGTGTGTCAGAGAGTGTAGTAGAGACCTGACTGCTGAATGTAGGGTCAACACATAGTCTACTGCAGACCAGACTACAGAATTCAGACCATGGTGAATATTTGTAGGTTAGGTTTCATAGGAAACTGCCTTATAATGAGTTAGTGAGTTGGATTATCTAGCTCAGTTCTGTCAACTCTTGAGTAGCAGTTCTGTCAACTCTTGAGTGGCTCTCCAGGGTTTCAGGTCTGGGATGGATTATTTCCTCAACATCCATGCTTTACTTGAGATTTCCCATAAATGTACCAACTGTTGGAAGTAAAGAAGAATCAACACTTGTTTAGGGTAGTTGGGGACAGAGTAAAGTCTAGAGTTGTATTCCTATCCTTTTGATTCATCTCTGTCCTTCATTGACCTGTGTACTCAAAGCTTTTACTTCCTACTTGCATGTAGAGGTCACTTCCTTCCATTCCTCCAAGAAGTTTTAGTGCTTTACAACTGTTTGTCCAAGAAGACAACCACATGAGGGTGATCTAGCCTCAAGATGCCTTACACTCATGAGAGTCAGCTTTTAGGGACTCTTGTCCCCAAGTACAACTCTTTTACTTATCTTTTTTCCTATGTTGGATGTATTATCTGCCACAATAAATGGTTTTTAATCTTACTACAGCATCCTTCATGTTTCTATCTTGTTTTATACCATGAGCTCATATTTCACTAGTGCTATGCTTTACCCTGCTTAATAGAAATACCAGTAATTTCCAACACTAATCAGGCCTGACTCTTCTTAGCTTCTAAACTCAGATAAGATTGGCGTGTTTAGGGTGGTACAGTAGCACACAGAGTCCTTCTGATATAGACCTGCTCCCCTTATGCATGTGCTTGCAATATCTGAAGGAGGCTATGATTACTTGCTAATGTTGCTCAAGAAACCAGAGGGAGGGTATGTTGAAATGTTGGCAACAAACCAATTTTCCCAAAGCTTTCTTCTGTGCTTTTGATTAGGATTTTGACCCATGCCAATGGACCACATAGCCTGGTATCTCCTTTGCAATCTTTCCTACAAAGTCCTAATAATTTTTGTTAGCTGTAAAATTAATCAAAACACAAGGTCTGCATTGGGCAGCTTTGTTTACCCATTCATACTAGAGTGGAACAATTGTCTCTCTAATAACTTACATTATTAAAGCTTTCTATGAGCAGAACGCGATAAGGGGTTGATGATGTAATTAACAGTACATTCACTGCTTTCCCTAGTAATTGTTTCCTAGGAACAAATACAAAGAGAAATGATTGCTTTTAAAAAGAATTTAACTGAGTTTCAGGTGTGGGTCACAAATCAGATGAATTGAGTGATCTCAGCTGAATTGCCTGTGAACATTCATTCTCAGCAGGAAAATGAACCACCATTCTTGGTTAATTGTTTTTTTTTCTTTTTCTTTTTACAGCTAGGACTAGAATAGCAGAAAGGATACATTTGTGAGTCAAAATTAAAATATGTGAGCAGAGATGTGTGGGGGAAGCTCACACAATTGTATGTCTTGCTGTCACAGTTTTGGGAGCTGAATCTCACCATTTATACTTTAAAAGGTATAAAAGAATGAGAGAGAGAGAGAGCAGACAGTCCATGATTTGAAATTCCAGTTCTACCTTTTGTCGCAATGACAGGAATCAAAAGTTAATTTTGTCTCAGTTTGTTCAACAGCAGACTTTCAGGCTGTACAAATCAGGCATCAAAGTACAACAGTAAGTTCAAGGCTGCAAGCATATCCATACATGAGAGTACAGTTGTCCCTTCATATTCACTGGGGTTTGGTTCCAGGACCCCTCGTGGATACCAAAATCCGTGAATACTCAAGCCCCATTATATGCAATGGCATAGCAAAATGGTGTCTCTTATATAAGATGGCAAAATCAAGGTTTGCTTTTTGGATTATTATTTTTTTAGAATATTTTCAAGCCATGAATACTTAAATCCGTAGATACCAAATCCGTGGATACGGATCAACAATGGTAAGTTTCATTGATCTTAGTGGAAATGCTACAAATAAACATGAACAGAATTGGGCTGCAGTCCTGCAAATCTATGCACATCAGGAGTGGTCCTACATTTAGGAAGAATGAAGTTACAACCTTCGGTGGCAGTTGCTAGGGCATCAATACCGATAGTCTCTCTCCTGTCACATTGATCTCTCTAATTGTTCTATTGGAGGACTGAGTTGCACATGCTGTACTTCCTGGCCTGCTCCAAACTAACCTGTTCCTTAAGAGTGGTAGAAGATGTTAACGCACCACCAGTAATGAAGTAAAAAAATCAACTGTTAGTCCATCTGGTTTCTGTGGGCACCATTTTGTTTTTCACCTCAGGTACCAAAATGTATTGGGCTGGCCTAGATACTCATTAAAAAGATCCTAGTGAACTCACTGGTCTTCATGTCAACAGCACTCTGGCATAGTCTTGGCTCAGATCAAAGATGGCGTAAACAAATAGAAGGTGTAACATATCCAGTTCCTGACAAAAACAAATATAGACAAAATGTTGAAGCCCTGTTGTGAAATGCACTGGCTTCACCAGTGCATTCAGTAGATAAAAAGAATGACTTGATAGCTTCAGAGCAACTCAGTGGCTTTCTATAAAATTCAACTGTATGAGGATCAAACTGATTTGATTAGTCCTATCTTAGCCTGACATGTTAGATTGGTGTTATGAAACCTAACATGAAAGGTGGAGACAGCTCTGGACATATAAGAATTGTTTTTCCTACAAGTGAGTTATTCCTTCCATACCCTGGAAGAAACCTAATTTTAGAAAAATTGAATAGGACTATTATGGGCCAGGACTCAGACTCTGAGGAAGAGGTGAACCATGCAGCTCACCCTGCGGCATGGCAGCCTCAGGAGACACAGGACTTTTTCAAACAGTTGAAAACACGCATTTACACAGCCCCGTTTCAGACAACGCAGTCCTCCATCCTCCTCCGTCCTCCTCCTGACCTCCTCCCAACCTCCCCCCATGCTGTTGGAGCCTGTTTTTATTGATAGAAAAACTCCATCAGTAAAAAGTGGTGCCAGTAGCACAGGGGAAGGTTGGGAGGAGGTCGGGAGGAGAATGGAGGAGGACTGCATCGTCTGAAATGGGGCTATGTAAGTGTGACAGCCCCATTCTTCTCCTGACCTTCTTGGTTTTTTCCCCCCAACTGTTTGAAAAAGTCCACAGTGCCAGGACTCACTGGAAGCACAGGCACCACTGGAAGAGCTGGAACAATTGGAGGAAGAGGTATGGCCCCCAAGCCCTCAGACCCAGTAAGCAGAGAAGAGAACAAAGACATTCTATGAGATTCATTGCCAAAAAGCATAAGAACTTGTAATCATGAGCAGCTGGCTGCAGCCAATTTAGGAGATAGCTTTAACTCATGTTTCCTGCTGGGAACAATTGTTTGATTTCCCGCTCTGACATGGAGTTCCTACATTCCTGCTCTAGATTCCTGAGACCCTGACCATTGGACTGGCTGACAATTCTGCTTGACTCACAGCACTTCAGACTGGCTTGACTTCTTTCCTGCACATTTCCCTTGCAAACAGATCCTTACAGGCAAGAATGCTCTCAGATATTTTTGTATGATTTACTGCCCCTGTCTCAGCTGCCATTATCTAGGAGAGCTCAGAGTTAGTTGTTCATTCAGTAGTGATGAACTCACGCTTGAAAAGAAACAACAACGCAGAAAGAATCACAACCCGGAAACATCACCCAAGGAGACCCTCTGCTGTGCTTTCTGCAACCAGACTTGTTTATCTCAGATTGGCCTCTTTAGTCATCAGCGCGCTTGCAGAAAGTATGGGATGAGTCCTTCCTGAATCTTCATTTGTAAAGAAAAGCCAGAGAGAAAGAGAGTGAGTGATGGCCAGCGAGTATGCCAAAACCTGAACCAGGACAAGGACTGCTACTTTATAATGTCAGCAGCTGCATGACATGCAGTTAATCAACAGAAGTAGCCCTTTTCAAGGCACAGGAACATGTTGTGGGTCATGGTAAGAACTTATGAAGGGTTGTGCTGGATGAGACCAAAAACCTATCTAGTCTAACAGTATGTTTGCAAAATGGTAAATGAGGTGTTTTAAGCCAATATGAAGGACATGAGTGCCACAGCACAATTTTCCTTGTGCTCCCCAGCAACACAGCCATATATACACACCCAATTTCACCTGATTCCAGAAGCTATTTAGGGTTGATCCTCATTTGTACTTGGATTGGAGACCACCAGAGAATATCAGGAATCCCCAGGTAGGGCTAGGAAACAACCCTGCCTGAAACCTTACAGAGCCATTGCTGCAGAGGCAACTGGTGGAGCCACCACTATGGGGGAAGTGAATCCATCTAGATTTTATCAATGCTCCTCATGTGGCTGCTCTGAGTTGAATGGGAGTGTCATTGGTGGCACCTGGTAGAGCTCTTCAATTTGGAGCAGCCATGAGAGGAACAACAGTGAAATCCAGAGTGGCCACCCCTACTGGCTGCCACTGCAGTGCTACTGATTAGAGCTGAGAATAGAAGGCTAGATGGACTAATAGTCTGATTAAGTATTAAGCAGCTACTCAGGCTCCTATGAGTTTGAGGGACACTGCTCCTAATGCTAAAACTCAAACTTAGCCACCATGACTAGTAGCCCTTATCTTTCCTCTATGTGTTGCAATTGCTATGTGTGGATATCCTCTATGAGACCATATAAGATCATCTTGTGTATGTGAGACCTTGTGTCTTTGTGTGTGTGTGTGAGTGAACAGAAACATTTGATTCCTTAATTCAGACCAGTGTCCCAGCACTGGGGGAGTTTAAGCACCCCCGGTACCATTTTCTCAATGTAAACCATTGTCTTCTGATTTAGAGGGGAAAAAAACAGGGGAGCAAAAACTACAGAACAGCAGTATCAAATCTAGATTGTCTTTCAGCATGGAGAAGCACTCCTGGGAGAAACCTTAAAATTGGCAAATCTAATCATGTTGTGCATCATAAGAGTGGGATATGAATCTGACCTGTGAGGCTTTGTCAATCTCAGCAGTTCTGGAATACCTCAGAGTGAGCGGAATGGAAGTGCTCAGCAATTAGATGACTTGTATGGATACACATGCAGTAACTGTCTTGCATGTGTGTGCCACTAGATGGCAGTCCTGTCTTGTGTTCCTATTATTTAGCCACCCACATGTTGCTCTGCATTTAGTATCAGTACTGAAGAAAGGTACTAGTTGAATCTATATTTCCCCAAACTATAACAATGTGATTCACCTTAATATTTATGTGTGTAATTTATAATGTCCAGAAAGATTAATGTCGAGGTTGTCTGGTTCTTGGAGCTGATATTATACTTGGGTGTGTGCGCCCATTTCTGTATTCCATTTGGAAAGAAACCTTGGAAGTAATAAACAATAAATTACTGGGGATGATATAGCACTTATTTCTAAAGCTAGTTTGACTGGCTTTTTGGAATGTCTTGAAATGAGATTTTGAACTAAAAATCTTTTAATTTAAAGCAAACAAACCATTGCTGCTCATTGGAAGTCCTCCTATTTTAGATTGGAATTGATATCCTTGATTAATGGTGCTTTAAATCAAACTAACGAGTCAAGGGAACAAAATATATAGATAGATTCAGACACTTTTCTGAGCCCCATCACTGTCAAAAGCACTTTTGGTAAGGACACAAGAGGATGTTTTCTCAGGACCTGTTTCTAGGCTGTGGTACTCCCTTCAGGGAAAAACTAGGCTGGCCTTCTCCCTGTTGTCTTCTCATCAGAAGGCAAAGCCCTTTCTTCCTGGGGTCCTTTCACATTACACAAACAATAGCATTATTATTTGTAACAGCTGTAAGAGCTCTTACAGCTTATAGAGTACAGAGTACTTACAGAGTAAGAGCTGTTCAGCAGTGGAACGCACTGCCTTGGAGTGTGGTGGAATCTCCTTTGGATGGTTTTAACCAGAGGCTGGATGGCCATCTGTCAGGAATACTTTGATGGTATATTCCTGCAGGGCAGGAGGTTGGACTAGATGGCCGTTGTGGTATCTTCCAAATCTATGATTCTATGATCCCACGTTAACTGCCATGACTGTATCCTGTGGAATCCTGGGGTTTGCCATTTGGTGAGACATTCAAGCTCTCTGGCTGAGAATTGTAAATACTCCTCCCCTAAACTGCAGATCCCAGGATTCTATAGAATGGCAGTTAAAGTGGAATCATAGTGCTATAATTGTGAAATGTGAAGAGGTCCCTGGTGAACTTTGACAACTGCCTTCTTATTGGGGACTGGGGTTGTCATGGGTGACTGCTGTACTTCCACCACCCCTGTGCTCTTAATTTAGTTGTGTTTGAACATGTAATTTGTTTAATTGTGTTTTAGTATTTTCCTTTTTATGTTTTTTATCTGTACTTTATGAATTGTATTGTTAGCTGTCTTAAATATAGTTTTGAGAGAAGGCTGGGGTTTTGAAGAAATAAACAAATGAATAAATAAAATAGAGTTTATATATAAACCAGTAGAAAATACTTTTCATGATGGTGCCTATTAATACACTGTGGGGGAATCCACATGATACAAATAATCCAGTTTGAAACTGGATTATTTGCATAGCTCCTTCCTATAGAATCCTATGGAATCTTGGGATTTATAATTTTACAAGGTCTTTAGTTTTCTCTGACAAAGAGTTCTGGTGCCTCACCAAACTACAAATCCCAGGAGTCCATAGGAAGGAGCCATGCAAATAATCCAGTTTCAACCAGGATTATTTCTCTAGTGTGGATGCCCCTTGAATTTTCTCCTAGATAAGTCAAATTCTAGTCATGCCTACTTGAATTTGGTGGAATTTATTTCCAGGTATGCATACCAAGGACTGACTGAAGCAGGGTAAATTAGTTAACAAAATTAAAAACACCCCAATTTTTCATGTTTAGTCTCTTTTTATTTGTTATTTTCCAGCATGTCTGTGTTTGCTTTCTTATCTTCATGCTTATCAATGCTAGCTTTGTATCTGCTGTTTTTCAACAGAATCTTTGTCTATATTCAAATAATAAAATTGATAAAAGCATGATGAAAGGATGAATGCAGTTGTTAAATTTCCATCCTGCCTTTCCGCCAAATGATAAATTATCTACAAAGCTACCAAATTTTCACAGCTTATTCAGCCCATGGCTTTGGAAGTTTGTTGATAGCAGAATTTTCTTCTGTTTGTGCATTCCTTTGAATATAAGAAACTGAATTAAGAAATACAAATGAAGGGCATTATCTCTAAGAGGACAATCCTGTCCAATGGTGCCATCAAGACAGGAGGACTTCTGGGAAGAAAGCCAAGGCCTCATTCAGCAGATTACTGAGGGAAGCTCCGAAATGTAACTGAACTGGCTCATTACATGTTGAAATAAGGGAAGGAATTGTGGCTAGTGGCTTTCATACCAGTGAAATGATGAATTCACGCTGAATTTTAGTCCAGACTTTAAAAACACTATTCAGTGTTTGAGTCCTATCATCAATATGGGTCCAGCACTTTGGATAACTCCTTTAACAGAATATTCTGAGTGTATTTTTATCTTATTTTATGATATTATTTCTCAGCCGTCAACCAGGAGGTGTGAACCAGGGAAAACAAATATTTCCTTGCCTGGTGCTCCTGCTTTGGGATCCTTGGGTTCCTTCACACCAGCCCATCATGGGGATAGGAGTGGTAGAAGGCATTAGTGATGAGGATTCAGCAGAGAAGAACTTCAGCAGCAAAACTGTCCTAGTACCACAAATGTCTGCTCCCAAGACTTGTATTGTTAATGATCTGTGGGAAAAAAATGTTGCTCCCTGGTCACACCCATCTTCCTCCGTGTTCTGCAAGAAACGCATCCATATTTTGGACCCAGAAGCTTAGCTTTATAGTCCTGCCTTCCTTCTTGTTGTGTGCATTCAAGTTATTTCCAACTTTTGTTGACCCTATCATGAGGTCTTCTTGGCAAGATTTGTTCACAGGGGGGTTGCCATGACCTTTCACTGGGGCTGAGAGAGTGTGACTTCATAGGAAAGCAGCATACACAGGTGGCCTCCCATACAGGAACTGACCAGAACTGGACCACTTACCTTCAGCAGTGTTGCTCCCAAACCACAACCATAATTCATGCCTCAGCAATTTAGTCTTTGATGATAACATTCATTACCGAGGGCCCATCTACATGAGGGGAAAAAAATCTAAAAAGACATCTTGCAGCAGCAGCAAGATGTCTAAATGGTTTTTCTCGCCTCGGAAGCCCCCATAAACCTTGCATTCCTGATGGCGGCTGCAAGTGATTTACTCACATTAATTGTTCACCACTACCGTTTTTTTTTTTTTTAAGTCATCCCAAGGTGCTCTGGTGCAATAGAGCGATTCTCCAATTTTATAAGAAAGCAAAAGAGAAAATATTAATCCTTTTTATCACCTTAGCGAGCAATTGCTAAGGTGAAAATCCAACATGGTGACAGCAGACGCTTGCCCTCCTAGCAAGTCCCGCCCCCGGTGTCACCCGGCCAATCAGCTTTGTGCTTCCCTTTGAGTTTTATTGTTCTATAGTCCAAATGAGCAAAAATGCATACACGTCTCGCAGTTTGTGAAAAAGTATGGGGAAATCTGCGAAGGCTTTTACCCTGTTGTTTTTGCCATTTTGGGACCCCCTCCTTCTGAATAGTGTGGATTGGTGCTGGATCCTGTTTAGACAGGTAGGATTCCCAGCAAATTCCATGACGGGTATTTTCACTGTTTAGACTGGCCCAGAGAAAAGGCACAAGGTTAACACAAGGCCCAACTGATCTGGTGTGGTATGAGCTTACTAGTACCCACCAGTTTGCTTTATCAGAAACTTTAAGGAACAATTCTATAACTCTTCTGCATTTTCTTAACATCTCATAAGTTGGTCTGAGTACTTTCTAGGACAAGGCCATGTAAGTGCTATATTTTTGAAGGAACAAAGGGCCTCCTTTTATGGAAGAGGTCAGTACTTCATCCTTTAATCTCGGTCTTGAAAGAAACCTTTATAGAATGGTACATTTTGACTAATGCTCAAATGACCCAGGCAGGAATGGCATTCATTAAATCAAGATGTTGGCACTTGGAAACAAATCCACAGTTCTGTATTAAAAACCTTTCAGGCTAAAAATATGTTCTATAGAGAATGTCATATGTAAGCAACCTCAATGCCTTTGTAATGTGCCCAGCTCCCTGGACATTTCAATGATTAAGGGAAAGAATATATAAAATGAAACTTCTGCACTTTTCCTTGCACTAATTGAATTTCAGTCCATAACATTTACCAACATTAAAAGGGAGACTGTGTAATTACCTTCCTTTCTCCTTTCTCCCCTCCTCAGATTTCTTTCTTTCTCTATTGTAAAACTCATTGTATTGTGTCACTTTGTAGGAGCTGGGAATAAATCTTTTGTTAATTTATGAATTATTATTCCAAATACACAAAGAACACTAAGAGACTAAGTGAAATTAGATGCAGTTTCTGAATTTGCCTGTACTACTCAATTAAAAACAATACAGACACCTTTGAATTTGCCTTTTTTTGTGAAGAAATGTCCTTATGCTGTCATACTTATCTTCATGACTAAACAATGGGTGCAAAGGGGATTATTTACTGAAGAAGAAGAGGAGGAGGAGGAGGAGGAGGACATGATATTCCTGAAGAATTCATTGTGGTACAAACTGAAGGAATTTGGGGACATCCTTTAGGTTACTTTATACTTAGGTGTTGCTAACTGCTTTGACCACCATTTGATGGAACAACAGGATAGATATTTAATGACTAATTGGAACAATAACAAATTTGTTTGTATGTAGGGGAGGATCAATGACAATGGGGGAAGTACTACTTGTTCTAATATATTTTGAAATGATAATGGTAGGTGACACAGGATTGTAAACAGAAATTTGTTTACCCTGGAAGCTGCCTCATGGGCTTTCGTCGCAGGAAGTACCTGATCTATGTAACTATGATGATTTAGAGCCAAGGTTTATGCCTGACAGATACAGCTACAAATACTGGAGAAACACATCTAATATATCCTTTATATGATTATCTAAAACACTGTGACTGGAAATAAAAAGGAAAGTCCTGGTAAAGTCATCCCCTGATTGGAAGTGAAAGCTGTCAATTGCAGAGCAATACCTCCCACCTCCCACACTTGTCCTCTTAATCCCTGCATTTTTCATTGCTCAGAGAGATACAGAAAGATATTCTGTATCTCTCTGAGCAATGAAGTCAAAAAGTCAAAGTAAAAGCAGCTTCTCAAGGCCTTTGAGAGCATCCCAAAGTTGCAGGACTGCCCCATTTTGCCTCTGGCTATTTCAAATCCAAGTAACTTCAGATTCTGGAGAGATTTAGATACCTCAGAAGTGGGGCTATTAGCTTTGGGATCATGCAATGTCCAAAGTTTTTGCATACCTCTAGTATGAATGTGCTCTTCACAGAGGGTCTCCTTTTGGCCATAGCAGGAAAACCTTTACCATACACCAGTAAAGACAGTGGAGAGCACAGCTGTCAGTGCAAACACATGCTCTTCATTACACCACTACAACAATTGCCATGGCTGTCCAAACATGCATGACATTTTCTCCTATATAAGCTGAAGGATGATTCTATTTCAATTACATTTATTATTTATTGATTTGATTCCTTCCCTCCATTTGATTGGAAGGATCCTCAAGATGACCTGGAAGTTCCCCTTCTCTAGTGTCATGTTGCCACAAGCAAAAAGCTGCAACAACAATAGGAAGTCAAATGAGTCCTTATTTTAAGGAAAAGGAAGGAGGAGGAGATGATGATGATGATAGCAGCATTTGTGTATGTTGATGACCTAGAGGTAGAAAGAAATTTCATTGGATCCAACTGTCATAGAATCATAGAGTTGGAAGGGACCACTAGTCCAACCCCCTGCCATGCAGGAACATGCTATCAAAACATACTTGACAGGTGGCCATCCAGCCTCTGTTTAAAAACCTCCAAAGAAGGAGACTCTACCACACTCTGGGGCAGCATGTTCCACTGTCAAACAGCTCTTACCATCAGGAAGTTCTTCCTAATGTTTAGAAGGAATCTCTTTTCCTGTAGTTTGAGTCCATTGCTCATGTCCTAGTCTCTGGAGCAGCAGAAAACAAACTTGCTCCATCCTCAGTATGACATCCATTCAAATATTTTAATTTAATTTTTTTTTAAAATAGAAGTTACTCATCCATGAGTAAAAAATGGCACAATTGCTGTAGATGGGACCTGGAACTGTCACGGATGATGCCGCAAGAGGGACGGCGGTGACTGAAATGGACCCCTGCCATGCAACAGCATTGTACCTCTCCTGGAGTCTTCTTGCGTGGTAAGGCTTGTCTGGAAAAGTCCATGGACTGATAAAATTTGAACTGGGTTATCTGACCATTCTGACTGAACTGTTTACCATTCTATCTTGCCACAGAATGTTGGGCTATCATTATCCATGCCATTAGAGGTAATGTGGAAATTTCACCTGAGATTAACTAGGAAGCAGTCAGATGTTGGTGGTGAAGTCACCTTCACATCTTTCCAGAGATCTGTAAAAGTGAGAAACCAATAGAGATACCCTCTCTGACTGTTTTATAGAGGCTTCAGACACATTCATATAAGAATGCTTTGCTTATAGTTTATTGGTTTAGTAGATTGAGAATGATTACAAGATGATTTATTTATAAAAGGAAATCGTTAAAAGGTACAATGGCTAGCTGTCAGTTATCAGACTGTACAACTAGATCCCTTTATACTTTTAATTCAGTTTTATTTTTCTATGTTTTGCCTATTAGTCATCTGGACAAGGAATGGGTCTCTCTAGAATCCAAAATGACTAAACTAAGGCTGCTTATATACCATGAGACAACATGAGTCACTGGAAAAGATTATAATTATTGGTAAAGTGGAAGACAGTAGGAAAAAAGGAAGACCACATCATAGATGGAGTGAAGAAAGGAAGCCAAAGCCTTGAGTTCCCAAAACCTGAGCAGGGCTATTGATGACTGGGGCTCTTGGAGATCTTCCATTCCATGCCATAAGTTGAAGCTGACCTGATGGCAAACAACCACAACAACAACAATGGATGGGGAATCTGTGGCCCTCCAGATTCTGATGCAATACTATTCACATCATTTGTCACCACTAGCCAGGCAAGTTGGAGCTCATTGGGTACTCAACATCTGGAGAGCTACATGGTCTCCTCATCTAGTCTATATCATGGTATGAAGGCTGCTCATTCACATTGCTCTAGCCTCTTAAGCATGTCAAAACACATGTGCTATATCTCAAACAAGTCTGATTTATTGATAAAGTGATTTTTGAAAGACTGGGTAGCGGGATGCTGTGCTCTAATCTGCTGGATTGAAAAACAAAAACAAAGGAAACATGTATGTTAAGAGGGCATCTCAAATTGCTTGGTGAGTATTTGCTTCCTGCAGAAACTTGTTAACATAGCAGCTCAGAGTGAAACGTCATCCTGCCAATTCAGTAGCAAAATAGAATTAAGCAACTTTATTAGACTGTGCAAAGCACAAAGAAAGGTTTAAGGGAGAGTGAGACAACTTGGCATGCCTTATACAAGAAGACAGGAGACAGATGGTAAAGGGCCAAAGAAACCCGATGAAATATAAATGGAATAGACTTGTCATTGAAAAGCATTGCAGCCAGTCATTTGCTCAGTTAGTTAGTAAGTCTCCTGCCACAGATAATTGAAGCCTTACAGACTTGTAGAAAATCCCAGGGTCTGAAACAGCAAAGTTGTGGTGAAGTCTGATTGGCCATTGGTCAAAATGGACCAAAAGGTCACAGAAATTGGGCTATGCTGTTTCTTCCACCACCACCGCTTTAAAAGCCTTCAGAGTGCAACATGGAAATGCATGCCAGTGGGCCAAACTACATGTTGCACTGAAAAATGCTGTGGGGAATTTTCCTCCTTAAAGACTCATAGCCATTTAGGGTCCTGATTTTCATCCTGATCAAGCCTGGGAAAGAGATGGATGAACCTCCTCTGCTTATGCATTGGGGCTCTAATAGCATCCACCCCTACACTCACAACAAATTAGAGGAGGAAACAAAACCCCCCAAGGTGTACCTCCACAGAACACTTTTGGAAATGAGTGTGTCTTTCCTTAAATGCAAAACAAACAAACAAACAAACAAACAAAACAACAACTAGTGGAACCTCCACCCCCCAAAAGTGTAACTCCATCTGTTTCATTCATGTATCCACCCTGAACAGTTGGTGTTTGGAGTCACTGAGCACATTTTGGGATTTCCCATTCTCCCTTAGGATATTTCCCCCTGTGGGTGGGACCATCTAAATGTCTGATTTGGCAGGGACAGCCTTGATTAATCCTCTGCCATTTCACTTCTTCAGCTGCTTTTAAAATGTCTCAGTTTACAGTATATGCCCTCCTCTCACTTTCCCACTTTGCCCCCAGCTTACTCCAGTTGTTGCAAGCTGACTTCAAAGTGCAAAGTGTAGTTTGCACTCAGTTAACTCAGCAGGGAGGGACAGGAGAGCAGGCAGTATCATCTTGACCTTCCCAGTAGGTTCAGGCAAAAGCAAACTGCTGCAGCCTCTCTAGGTTTATGCATTCTTCCTCATTAATAATTTACCATCTTGATCACACTCTGATGTTTTTCAGCTGTAGATGTCCTGTTCACATCTGTGAAATGCTGAAAAGTAAGAGGTGTCTAAAGAAGAAAAGCTCCATGGTCAGGTCTGAGGTGGAAATGTAGCATCCACACCTAGAATGAGGATAGATGTAGTTTGAGCATTATTTAGCCAACAAGAAACCACCCTGCTGCAATTCCCCTTTGTCTCTTGAAAATTCTGAAGCAGACACAGTCTGTTTAGTATACAGCATACAGTGGAAAATCATGACTCCAATGAGTTGGGGCCAATGTTTGGGTGGACTTGGCCAAGATCCATTGACAACAGCTGTTGCAAGCATGGCTCAGTCTGTCTGGTGAAGTCTATGGATCAGAGTAGAACTTTCAATCATTACTGGTTTTTACATTGAGAATATAATTATTCACTTCAGGAACATTATTAAAAGTTCCCCTTGTAAGGAAGCCTTTCTACATAGGAATTATATTGTTTTTTATTGGGAGGGAATTAATACTTGACTATTCTGAAAAGAAGACAGATGGAAGAGTGATTATTTACAAATCAAGTGAACAAAAGCCCTGAAGGTTGGCAGTGTTCACAATTTTATAACACAACCTGTAATGAGGTGTAATGAAAGCGAATCTCAAACTGGAATGTGGGTGCTTTCCCCCACCCAAATGAATCTTCACCTCCTTTCAAGTCCTGCCCTCACTTTTACCCATTCCTGATTTCAATGTTATTAAATTATTAATAACATGTAATCTTCAATCTGAAGTTCAAGCTGAACTGCTTCATACAGTCTAGGAGGTCCACAATGGATAGAACTGAGACCCTGCCCTATTTTCAGGTGAAAAGACTTTTGTAGACTTTTAGTTCACATGGGATTTGAAATGAACAAGTCCACACAGCTTAGTTTCAGTGGAAGGGTTGTACAGACAAGTTTTCATTTGTGGTTGTCTACATTTTTAGAAAATGGTTATGTGCTTTGTGTCACCAGTGCCAGACATTACCAGGCTTGATTGTGGTATATGGACAGTGGCGTGACAGTCAGATTTTCCTCTTTTATTGAATGCTTGCTGTCTGCTTAAAAGCATGGCCTTGCATTGGATGGGTAGTTTGAGTTGTATGTCTCAACGTCTCTTGTGTATAATGCAACCCAGATTCTCCTCAGTCAATATGAATGTATACAACCATGTTAAGGCTATACCACAAGGAAGACCACAGTTCTATCACTACTTTGCATATAAATGGCAGGCATGATGCCAATTCACTCCCAGTCTGAATTTAAGGTGCTGGTGATGACATTCAAAGCCCTAAATGGCTTGGGACCTTGATACTAGAAGGAGTGCCTTTCTCCTTATATGCCTGCCCAAAGATTGAGATCTACTGGAAGGGCCCTTCCCTGTGTCCTACCAGTAAGGACAGTAGGATGGAGGAAGACACAGGAGAGGGCCACTCATCAGCTATGGTGCCCCATTTATGGATGCTCTCCCCTTGGAAGCCCAACTAGCCTCAGCATTGAGTTTTCAGTACCAGGCAAGACATGGCTTCTTATTGTGGTCTAATTTACTTTAAAGCACAAGACTTCCAAAACTGTGCTTCAGCTAGTGATAATACCCTGATGGTAGGACTTCCTGTCAAGTGTTTTTGGACTTTCTGTGAAAAGCATTGGATGTGGTGTATTCATGTGCAGAATAGGGATAGTGGCATCTGTCCATTTACTTTTCTTCCATATTCATTAATTTTTCTTTAAAAAATTAAGTTCTTTCCTTTCTGTTTTTAAAGATAACTGGCAACTTTTGACAGGTTCTCCTTATAGAGAGGTAAAAAGGAGAGGAACAAAAACCTCAGCCATCTGCACTGTCCCGTTGTATTAGTCCCAGCATGGGGTAGACCCAGCATGGAATAGACTTTAAGCAAAGAGTATCAGTAGAGAGAGGAAGTAGTGAGAAAGTGTGTGTGTGTGTGTGTGTGTGTGTGTGTGTGTGTGTGAGAGAGAGAGAGAGAGAGAGAGAGAATGAACATGGGTGCACCATAGGACAGGACTAGTTGAACAGTTGCAACATTTCCCCCTCCAAATGCTCATAAATACCGTACCTCAGGAGTGTTCTTCCTTGACTCTCCCCCAAGTCACTGAGACAATCAAATCATCATCACACCATCTGTCCTTCTGGCTAAGGGGTGTCTTAGTCTTCCACACTTTTTGACAGCCGTATTTAGCCAGAAGTATAGCATGGAGCAGCATGCCCTTCTCAGAGCAGATTATTGGTAGTCCTTTTCCAACAAGCGAGTGGGAATGACTGAACTCTTGTCAGATCTTGCAAGCTGATATATTATAGCTAGTAGCTGGGTTATAAAGGGCATTTCACAAGAGCATATAGCTGCCAATATCTAAACAAGACCTGCCAATAGGCAGAAGAAAACAACATTGGATTCTTGCTCCTGGCTCTCTAGCAATCTTTCTCTCTCTTTTAAAAAATATTGCTCCGATTTTTCAGCATTTCTGATGAGGCAATACCTGTCAATTGTTTTTGAACTAGAGCACAAATCTCCATGAGGTACTTCTCACTGGAGAAGAAACATGTGTCAGTCATGCATTTTGCATCTTTTTCATATCTGTGATATCGAAGATGGGAATTTATTTCCAGTTAAATTGTTCTTCCCTACAAACTCACATTACAGTTCTGTCTTTGTATCTTTTATTAACATTATATATAGTAAATAATAATCTCTACAAATAGTAGAATGCTGCATATGTTTTCTTTGGTGTAAGTGGGCAACAAATTGTATCCCAGCCCCTGGTGGAAAAGAGGAAGGACACTGACATGATGAATTGGCTAAGGCATTGAGATTCATCGGGCAAAATGTCTCAGCATGAAAAATCCCCGTGTCTTGAACTGAAAGAGGGAAAAACCCTTTTTCAATTTTTAAAATGATTGCATGGCTCAGAGAAGAGAGAGAGATTGAGGGGCACTATGAAATTCTGGAATGGTGAAAACTGCTTCCATTGTTGTCTCAACAACAACAACAACTTCTTACCTGCCTCTCCCCATGGATTGAAGGCTTGACTACACGGGGAGTAAAAATCCAGATGAGATTCAGACTACTTTGGCTCACAGCTGCAGTGCATGAAATTCGGGCTACTCTGGCCTGGATTTAAGCACCACACCTGCCAAAGCCCGAATCTGCATTGGGTTTGCTTCCATTCAAAGCTGCTACTCACACTTGACTCTGA
The DNA here is from genome assembly GCA_030847615.1 of Gambelia wislizenii. Taxonomy (NCBI): domain Eukaryota; kingdom Metazoa; phylum Chordata; class Lepidosauria; order Squamata; family Crotaphytidae; genus Gambelia; species Gambelia wislizenii. The sequence continues at coordinate 43,185,648 of JAUMIR010000004.1, forward strand.
GCTCCAGGAAAAGCAAAGTGCCAGCAGTAGTTGCCTCTCTGCAGCCAGAATGGGTGGCTACTGCTGGTGCTTTGCTTTTCCTGGAGCTCAGATGGGTAACTGGGCACTGGAAAAGCAAAGCCCCAGTGGTACTTGCTTTCTCTGAAGCCAGAACAGGTGGCTACCACTGGGGCTTTGCTTTTGCTGGAGCTCAGAGGGGTGATTGTAAGCTGGAAAAGCCAAGCCCTAGTGGTAGTTGCCCTCTGAACAGGTGGCTAGCCTCACGATGATGGGGCTCACTCGGGGTTATGACCTCACAGAGAGCAACTACTGCTGGGGCTCTGCCTTTGGAATGAGTAGTGGCACCGAGGAGGGGAAACATGGCTGTGCCTGAGGCCTTCCTCTCCTTCCCAGCCCCCACCCCAAATCCAGTGTGGGTGGACTGTTCACGCAGCAGTTTTCTCCAAAGTTTCCTGCAGATTCCAGAGAAAACGGAATTTTCTAAAACCCAGATTAAGGGGTTATTCCCAGAATCTGGTGCAACTAGAACAGTACATTATGTGTCACTCTTGTGCCAGTTTCAGAGGAAATGATTGGGCTGGATTCGGGGATTTTCACTGGTGTAGACAAGCCCTACCTCTTCCTACTTTTGGCTCTGATCACATCTACCATTCTAAGTGGCCACCAAGACATTATCACTTAGGGAATGTGACCTGCAACAACCACAGGGGACAAAAGGTTCCTCACCCATATTTTAAAATGCTAAGATTCTCAAGAAGCCTCAAAACTCAAAATTATTAACAAAAATATTAAAAACATTAATAAAAACACAGTTTATAAAAGCTAAAAATGATAATCTAACCATACCAAATATTCCAATGGAACTGCTTGTACTAAACAACTGATTTTGGGTTTTTTTTAATTTAAATCTTGCCTCTAAAACTGTAGCGAGAGGGGCACATGCAGTGATCTTTGTGAAGAAATTCCAAAGAATCTGCTTAACTAAGTGGAAAGAAAAATTGTGCAATGATAGCCACTGAATTAATTCTCAGAAATGATCAGAACAGTCAATTGTAATACCAACAGTTCTTATGGCAGTGTTGTGAAACATGTGAAAAGAATTAGAGAAAGGTTGTGAAAGTGGAGGACTGCGAAGCTGTGAACATCTAACAGCCAAAATAAGCTTTTTAGCATGGAGTAAACTGAGATTAAGAGTAATTCACATGTCTCGGCACTTCACTTAATTTCTTTCTGCTTGATCACTCTTCCCTTGATATCTGGAAGCTGAGTTTATTAACTGACTATATTGGAAAGTATATATGATGTGGTGATATGGATGTTCTAGTTCTGACAGTGTATATTTGAAGACACATTCATAGAAGCAAGCCTGATGGTTCTGTCAGGCTCTTGATGCTTCAATCAGAAGTGCTGACCTTTTCTCAGCTCTGGTCCTAAACATATCTACTTCGAATAAAGCCCAATGATTTTGGTGGAATGCATGTACGTGCAAGACGTAAAATATAAGGCTTTGATTAAATACATTCTCCAACAGAAAGATGGTCACCTTAAAAAAGAATGATTCATCTAATCTAATACTTCACAGAGCACTTTATTTTTCCAATCTTCCAGTCATCTCATAGAAAATATCTGAAATATTTTTGAATTAAAATTCAAGTGGAACATCATAGCAGTGCAACTAAAGTACAGGTTTGCATAAAGGGGAAATGAGCACTAAGGTATAAGCTTCCACGTACAGAAGCAGTCAGCAAGCTTCTAAATATCAGATACTGGAGGAAAGCATCAGGGGAGGGATTTTGCTTTGATGCCTTCCTTATGATCCCCCCCCAGGACATTTTTGGTCAATAGCTGCTGCTGGAATTAACACCCTTGGTGGACGTTTCATCTGATTAATAACTTGTTATATTTTAACTTCTACTCTCTGGGAAATGTGTCCAGGATTTTACACCTACAGGACAATTCTGCACTTGCCTGAGTAGGTATGTGCAGAAACAATCCTATACATATATGCCAGAGATTAAATCCCACTTAACACAATGGGGTTTGTTTCTGAGCAGAGCTTGGAAACTGGACTACAACTCTCAAGAATCTCACAACTAGTATGACCATGGGCCAAATCACACAGGGCATGCTAGCTATGGAATTCTTGGAGGTGACATTCTCAAAACTAACATTCCAATGCTCAAAGCAGGCATGATTTATTTGCTCTGTTAATTGTGTTTTTTTTTCCGTTTAAGTTTTTTTGCTTATGTTTTTTTCTGTTCCAACTTTCACTGATAAATGGGGCAACTGGTTGATATCTTACCATGGGAACAGCAAATCCATTCTCAGCAAATCCTTCTGTAGCTGCTCCAGGTTGTATGGAAGTCCTCCAGATACCAAACCCCTGTAGGGTTCAGCACCTTGATGACTCCCCTAAAACCTGGGGGAGCATCCATAACACAGAGAATGGATTCATCCTTGCCTTACACTAACAGATTTACAAGTTGTCCCATTGCTAAAGAGGAATGCTGGTGTTTAATTTAATATGAAATTAGCTGTAGCTTTCTTCTGCAGCATGAATCAGAAAGGTCCACTAAGCATCTGGCTCTTCATCTTTTCCTCACAGTCTTGAAGATTCTTGATAGTATATCAGAGACCACTAGTGGTTCCTAGAGAAGAATTTAAAAACATAACTAATATTTTACACTAGAGCTTGGTCAAGAATTACATGTGCCAGGGATGGAGACACTGTTGGATTTAAATTCTCATCAGCCCTAATCAACATATCCAGTGGTTGGGATTGAAAGTTGAAGTCCAACAACATCTGGTAGGCCACATGTTTCCCATCCTTGGCTTAGTGTAGCTCAGTGGCAGTGCACATGGTTTGCAGCTAATGTTTAATCCTTGGCAGGGCTGGGTAAGAGAAAAACCCTGTTCTGAAAATTTGGACAGCTACCTTCATACAATGCTGAGCTAAATGGACCAGTGTTTGACATAGTATAAGGCAGCTATATTGTTATAATGCTATGTTCCATTTTCACCATATCTGACTTGACCGTGCTAGCCCTTGTGTAGCAAGACAATCATTTTAAGGAATTTGCGGGGGAGCAATGATATTGAGAACCACTGAGGCCATGATATTGAGAACACAGCTGCGCTGGGCAGGGCACGTTTCTAGGATGGAGGACCATCGCCTCCCCAAAATAGTACTCTATGGTGAACTCACTACGGGTCACCATAAGAGGGGTGCTCCAAAAAAGTGATACAGGGACTCCCTGAAACAACATCTCAGGCTCGGCCAAATTGATCACCAACAATGGTCCGCCCTGGCCTCACATCGGGAGGCATGGAGACGCACTATCCACAATGCTGCAGCCTTATTTGAGAACTCACAATGAACAAGTCTTGAAGAGAAATGACAACGCAGAAAGAATCACAACCCAGAATCATCACCCAAGGAGACCTTCTGTTGTGCTTTCTGCAACTGGACTTGTTTATCTTGGATTGGCCTTTTCAGTCATCAGTGTGCTTGCAGAATTTAGAATTCTGAGCCAGAGAGTTCTTGGACAACATTAAACTACAAATCCCAGAATTTCACAGGATGTTGCCATGGCAGTTAAAGTGAAATACTGTATACCACTATAACAGTGTACTGTGATAGCGCTATGCCTCTACAGCCTTTTCCAAGAAACAAATTTCACATTTTCCCTAGCTATCTTAATGATGAAGTTAAACCTACCTAGGACTTGTCTATATCAGCCAGAATAATCCACATTCTGGCTGGAGTATTCTATCCCCTGGCCATTCCCCCACTCCAATTACTTGTCCTTCTATTGTGGCAATGGAGGGGTATCCTCACTCCAGTGGCCCATGTGCAAACTGGAGCTTCTGTTCCCTGCAGCAGTCACATCTTCCAGGAACAAGGCACCTGGCCATGGTCACAAGGTGACCTCAGCTGACCCAATGTGCATGATGCAGCTGGGAAATGGCTGCACCAGACACCATGCACCATTACTTGTTGTGGTAATGGAACTCACCATTTTCTCTAAAAGAGCTGCAGTAATGGTGAGTTTTTAAAACAAGTTTCCACACCATTTTAAGGGTTATTTACCCTGGATTTTCATCAGAACTACCCAGATGTCATCTGGGCAGTTTGGACTAGAAATGGGGGAAACCCCCTGCATCGTCCAGACTGCTGGGCCCAGGGCTTCATTTGGCCCATCAAGATAAGGCAGTAGTCACAGTTTAAATGTTGTGTAGCTTCATGTCTGACAATTTAGCTTTGAGATACAGTACTGTCTATTAGGAGAATCAGCTTTAATGCCTTCCTTATGATTCCGCCCCCTGGGCACCATTTTGAATGGATGAGATATCATTAGGAGGCTTTGAAAAGACAACTAAGAACAAAGCCCATGGTGCCATCTTAGGAATTTCCTTCCAAAAGAACAAATGTTCCTCAATAAGCTTTATTATTTTGAATATTTTGCTGACCGTGAATAAATGAGTTTAAAGGAGTAATATTTGTACTTAATGTTATGTTGCTTGCCAGGTGTTTTCATTTACAATCCATCAGGATAGAGAAGAGAAAGCTGTGTTTCCCCCTGAAGGGAAAAACAGGTAAGCAAAATCTGAGAGCCCCCCTTTCCTCCAAAGATTTTCTTTTTTTACCCAGCAGAGAAGAAAGTAGTATATAAGAATGAACATCTGTTCTAGAAGAACATCTATTTCTGTCCAATAATTCTTGCTTTAATCCCATCATGATGGAGCCCTTTTTTTCTTTCATACCTATTGAGATGGCAAAGGTATTTTCCTTTCCAATATGGGTTGTGGAATATTATTAAGTGCATTAAAACATTTGTTATTTTATCTGACCCTGAGACTGTCAGTAAGCAAAACAGTGGGAGCAGAGCTACTTTTACCGGGGGTGGGGTGGGAGAGAGAGAGAGAGAGAGATTCCTTATCTCTTGGGAGTGTGAAGCAAGGGTTGAATTATTTTTTAAAAATTGCCCATAAAATCAAATATTTATTGTGATCACAAATGGATTGCTTTGTTTTACTATTGCCAGAGGTTGTTGGACACTGTTGCAGTAAACTGAAATAAGGTAAGCACACATCACCAGGACCAGAGCTTGGGAGTGGCTAGTTAATTCTAACTAATTCCTTTTTCCAATAAGGAAGATACAACTACATTGCATGGCTGCAGTTTAATAGGGATAGCATCACTTCTTTTGCAGTGCAATTGTAACTTTTCACTGCTTTTACAGTTACAGGATAGAGTATCACTCAATGGAAGAAGAATATCACATGGTTCAAGTGCCAGCTTGGGCTAAGCCTTGTGTTCTGTTGTGAGTGTTGAAGTGAACACAAGTAGCATTTTGTAGCACTTGCCTGTAACATTCAGGTAGCTTTTGAATATATAGATCTTCTTTAACTCCATCGTTACAATAGTCCACTAGCTATTAATCTGTTTCTGGGCACAGTTCAAAGTTCTGGTAATGACTTATAAAGGCTTGGGATCAGGTTGTCTGAAGGACTGTAGTCTCTCCATGAACCTTTAATTGCCCCTCTTTCAATTTTTATAAATTATTTTGAGGACTTTATCAGATGCACTAAATATGGCATCATAACGACACCACATAAACGTGAAAGGGTGCGCATTTCAGAGGATATTGCTCTTTCACGTTTATTTCTTGTCCAAATCCCCTACCTTTTTATTGACGGCTCCAGCCATCAATTGATCCCTGGTGGCACTTTAGTGCTGGCATTGCCAGTGCATGAAACCTCATGCCATTTAACTCACGCGAATGCAGCATCAATGGCTGGTCCGGCCAGAACACCTCTGGGTGAGATTGCAACATCCAGGTAAGTGACAGATTTTTTTTCTATGACCCTCTCCAATTTATTGGGACTTTTAAGGTATGTTCCAATGCTTTTAAAAACTTTGACTTTCTTATTTTTGTTTTATTTTTGAATTTCCTGTGCAAGGGATTTTGCACAGGGATTTTGAATGAGGAAGTGAACGGAGCTCCGTTCACTTCCTCTTCATTGCCAGGGAAGCCTTTGCTGGGAAAGAAGGTAAGTGTGGTGGGAGGCATTCTTTTGCTGGCATAAAAAATGGATTTTTTAATGCTAGCAAAAGAATGTTTTAAGGGGCTTGTCTGACAAAGTCCTGAATCTCAGGGAGCCCACTGCTGAGGTGGGACAAGGCAGTCAAGTGGCAATGGCAGCAGGAAGCTGCTGCTGCCACTGCAACAGAACCCAAACATTCAACTGGCAGTGGTGGCAGCAGGGCAACAGAGTGAGTCATCCTCAGCAATTCTAGGAAAAGTGTGGAACAGCGAGAAGTGGGAGGAGGAATTCAAATCTACCAGCCTATCTTACAGGGTTGTTGTGAGGTCTACTAGGCATGTTTTGGGGAGTTTCTTAATGGCTTATGGTATGCTGGGTCCAGCTAGTTCTATATATATTCTATATACATTCCCTCAATAGAACAGGGATTTAGTTCTGTTTATTTTGGTCTGATGCATCATTTCCAAATTATTCCCTTTTCTTTTCAGTATATTAAGTATATTCCTCCTAAATACTGGAGGCTGGAATCCTGTTGGTGACATATGTAACCCATGGTTATGCATATGTATGTCTTTTTTAAAAAAGTGCTCAAGGAGCTATACACTAGTCAATTGTGCCTTATTCAACCCCTCCCCCAGGCAGTTTTCAAACCCACAATGCACTGCTGTAGCCATTCGTTGACTGGGGAGGAGGGAGGATTGACTCAGGTTTCAGCTGCAACTGCAGTGAAAAGGAAGAGAACCAAGGTCACCCTCTCTGATGGAAAGAAACCTCATTTTTCTTCCCCTTGCAGCTGAGATGGGCAGTTTATTGGTTTCCTGAGCCACCTCCCTTCCTTCCCCAGCCTGGTGCACCCCCTAGTCTAGGGGATTGATAGCTGAGAGGTATGGAAATGAGGAATGTTATATTGCATACACAATGCAGGATCTTGCCTATATATAAAATATTGGTTATTCCATACAGCCTTGATCTAAATCTGGTAACTTTTTGGTCTTTTGGCTGATTGATAGTGACTAAAAGTTTTGCATAGACAAAGCAGACAATGGGAGAGGTTGTCCCCTTTTTCCCTTGGACAGAAGGAATGATGGCACAGTCTACAAGGTTGGTATTCTCCCCTGCAAACCATTTTACCATAGCTCAGGACTTGGGAACAGTAGTGAAATGTTTGTTTAGTGTTTGTGTTTTCCGTTTCCTTCCCTGGGTCTTGACAATTATAATGTATTTTATTGGATCTGGTTCCTTTAGAGTATTTAGGCCCCCATAAAATATACAGAATGAGATTTGTTTGATTTATCTTATCATCAATTCACCAGTGCAACTACCATATAAAAGCCAAGGATGTTGCATCCACTGAAGTGAGATTTGGCTTTCCTAATTTCTTCAGCCCGTATGAAATGAGAAGCCAATCTTGCCTCTGAATTCATCCAACCTTCTGCCCAATAAACTGCTGCTCAGTACATAGAGTTTCCTGGTAGTGTTCTCTCATTGTGGCACCTTGTTCTGGTTGTTTTTTCCCCTAAATTGCTTTGTGTCCCCTATAGTTCATTAGCAGCCTGAGGAACAGCTTTTATATATCCATGTATTAAACAAATAGAAGACATCAAGGGAGCTTAAAACCACATCCAACTGCTTGCAGATTTACTGTTGCAACATTAAATGTGCCCTTTAAAAAAAGCAAAACAATAACATTTTATTTTTGAGGGAATTCACATATCTGTGACAGAGGGAAATGAACTTATCAAAATATTCTCTGATAAATGAGAACATTTAGCAACTGAAACTTTATTGGTCACATCCTGGTCACAATGCAAAGCACTTTGAGTTTTTTTCAAGGAGCTTTTTTTTTTTTCCTCCCAGGACTCCCTCTCTGAAACAGGGTTTATGAAGCAAACGAACAGTTTCTTTTTGTGCTCCATGGAGATTTTAAAGCTTTGTTTTCATTTAACAAACTGCTTGAAAGGAGGTTAATTGTTAATGACTCCAGTGCTGGGGGCAACAAATTCAGAAAGTGAAGGTTTTCAGAGTCACAGATTGCTGCCTTTTATAGATACTATATAATCTGTGTACCCATGAAAAATCAGTGATGGATTAGACTTTGGAGATTGGAAATTAAGGATATTATCACATGAGACTTGTACAGCATGATTGCAGCTGTATAATAACATCTATGGCTGTACCTTATCACACAATGTCTTCTCCATCCTTTTGCCAGTTTGTATTCAACTCATTGTTGGAGCTCACCTTTTCATTGATGGGGAAAACCCATCAGTGGCTCTCAGTCTTGCTACCATTCTATGACATCCCTCTGTGTGATAAGTCCTTTCCAGTCACATGGTGTCAGTGGGCATGAGTCTCTTCTCTTCCCCCTCTCCCCCCTTCTCCTTGCTATTAGTTCTAAGCAGGCTCCTTTCCCTTTTATTTTCTATTTATTTTCTTCTTAATCCCCCCATTGTATTGCCATAACTGTGAAATTATGGCAAAAAAGAAAAAGAAAAAAATGCTGAAAGGCACGCTGGGTAGGACATAGGTCAGAAAGGTGGAGTTATGGTGCTGGTGCAGAAGACAGATCATGGAACTATAGACCACAGAAGCAGTGCAATTGCATGCTTCAAGAGGGTTGTGATAAGGAATGTTTCCAAACCAGTATGTTTCCATTCCCTAAACTAATGCCATTGCAGCAAGACAGAAGGCTAGTGTGATAAAGTCCTAAATTTAATCTTAGCTATGAATTATCTATGAAATTATCTGCCTGTCTGTGTCTATCTCTCATTTATTCATTTAACGATTTATTTATAAGAATACTTCTTGACTGCCTTTTGATCTAAGGAAAGGCCAACAATGTGGCTAACAATGGCCAAAATTGATTAAGCCTGCTGGTGGATCCAAAATCCCCACTGGCTTACTCATCTCACTGTTCAGGGCAGAGGCTCATCTCTCTTCCCTGGTATTTCCCCAGGCAGGTTCCTAGGTATATATCCATAGACTCAAACACTGATTGGCTGAAGAGATGTGCCCAGTTGGGCAGTAAAAATGAAATGCACAGGTATAGAATGGGTGACACCTGACTTGATGACAGTACATGCAGAAGGGATCTAGGAGTCTTAGTGGACAACAAGCTGAACATGAGTGTGATGTGGCAGCTAAAAAAGCCAATGTGATTTTAGACTGCATCAATAGGAGTATAGTGTCTAGATCAAGGGGAGTAATAGTGCCACTCTATTCTGCTTTGGTCAGAACTCACCTGGGTGCCAGTTACACGACAGAAATTGCCACGGTGCTTACCCTGATTTTGTGATCACGAATCCGCCCCTCGATGTTTATACGATTTATGTCACTGATCTGGATATCCCAGGTGGTCCCGTGACTGATATTTACACGTCCAAAGTACCGTGTTTTTTTTTAGGTTGTAGATTTTTTTTGGGGCTGTCAATCAAGTATGTGATTACTCGTGTTTTCACAACCTTGGCGACACACTTCCTTTAAAGTTCCGTGCCATGAGCGCTGCTATTGGGGGAAGAGGTTTGGTATTCCCCTCGCTTCTTTAAAAAGTTAACCCTTGAAACAGAGGCAGAAGGCACTTTTCAAAGACCTCAGACGAAGGAACAATTAAACCATCTCCTTTCCTTTTGAAAGCAAGCCAAGTAGAGGCTAGGCATTTTGAAAGACCCAGACTGAGATCTTTCGCTCAGACGCAGGGAGATCAAGCCGAGTGAGGTGGGGGGGGTTGGGTTTCCCCTTTAAAATGTTAACCCTTACAGCAAACCAGCTACAGACAGACAGTTTGAAAGGCACAGGCACAGAGGGGGAATTAAAGGGTGTTCATTCGCTCAGAGGCTGGAATACCAGGGAGGTGATCAAGGCAGGGGATGAATGGGTGACCATCTCTCTGTAACATGCAGTTGAGGAAGAGATTAAAGCTGAATGGTTTGCAGTGTAGAAATCCATTTAAAAAGGTGATTGAGTACACACACACACGCACACACATCAACCTTTGTGCAGCTGGATGGGATGCCTTTGTTTTTGGCTGGTGAGGCTGGATCTGTAGAACGGGTGACTAACCCCTCCTTTTCTGGTCCCTGAGCTCTAAGCCCACCCCCAGTCACCATTTCTGGTCATCCCAGTACCGAGACATTTTGTCTCAGGCTGTTTACATTTCCGATTTTCCGAATCCTCCCGTGACTTTTTTAAAAACCGGCACAAACTGTGGGACTGGAAGTCCCGCAGGTTGAGGGATAAAAGGTGGCCCCCCTTCTGAAAATCACGTACCCGACCCGATGTACATGTAAACTGCCAGAGATCAACACGAATTCTTCCCAGGACATTTTCATCATGTAAACAGCCCCCTGGAATACTGTGTTCAGTTCCGGGCACCACAGTTCAAGAAGGATATTGAGAAGCTGGAATGTGTCCAGAGGAGGGCAACCAAAATGGTGGGAGGTCTGGAAGCCATGCCTTAAGAGGAGTGGGATAGGGAGTTGGGTATGTTTATCCTGGAAAAGAGAAGGTTGAAAGGTGACATGATAGCCATGTTTAAATATTTGAAGGGATGTCATACCGAGAATGGAGTGAACTTGTTTTCTGCTGCTCTAGAGACAACGGCACGGAGCAATGGACACTACAGGAAAAAGAGATTCCACCTAAACATTAGGAAGAACTTCCTGACAGTAAGAGCTGTTGGGAAATGGAATACACTGCCTCATAGTGTGGTGGAGTCTCCTTCTTTGGAGGTTTTTAAACAGAGGCTTGATGGCCATCTGTCAGGAATGCTTTGATTGTTTATTCCTGCATGGCAGGGACTGGATGGCCCTTGTAGTCTCTTCCAGCTCTATGATTGAAACTGCCTTTGTGCACCAAGGCAAAAAAGAACAGCCTCTTTCCCCAGTGTAAGGCTCTTCTGCCTCCCCTGGTTGTTCAAGGGGCAATAGTAATGCACCCTGAAGCCAACCAGTGGCAGGGAATGGCACTTGTGGCTAGGAATCCCTCTCCCAGCTGCTGTTGCAAACCTGTGGCAATGGACTTTGCAGAAGGAAATACCTCCTTCTTTATTGCCTCCAAAATATATACACTGGCACAACTAAGGTTATGTCAGAGTTGCTAATAACAATAGAGCCACTAAAACCCATGACAAGGATTGAATTATGGGTTTCTGACAAATGCTCAGTGATTCCATATTATTATGCTACATCTAGAGTCTCAGGAAGCTCACAATAAACATCTAATTCATGAGGATGCAGTTCAAGCACGGGACAATTTTAGACAATACTGGAGGTTTCCAGAACAGCACTAGTCTTTTTTGTGGCTGAAGGCTGTTGCTTTTTCCTGATGCGGGGGACCTCAGAGTGACCTGTAGAATCCTAGGGGACCATGTGTGGGCAGCGTGATTCCCATCCCTGCTTTGAAATGTCATAGATATTTTCTTTACCAACTTAACCCTGTGCCTAAAAAGGCTTGCCAAAAAGCTATTTGAATCATCATGTGGCAAACAGCTTTGCAAGAGATTTTATTATTTGCTCAGGGTGCCTTCAGATGGGAAAAAAGTCTCTGGAAGTATTGATAGTTTCCATTAAAAAAAAATTGATTGTATCAGCTTGTTCACAAGTTGCATCCAATCATTTTCTTGAAATATGCCAGGCTTCTCTACCTCCTGTCTGCCTTCCCCTACCCAGTGGGCACATGGCACATCTGATCTCATGCAACAGTTCAGGAAATGATGTTCACCAATTTCCACTGAGTCAAGTGATCCAGAAAATGTCTGTCCCGTGATAAGAACATTCTTGCATCATTTCCTCTATCTGTAAATCAGACTCATACCAGATAATTTCCCTACCAATGACATGGGCTGAAGGGTGGGCGGGTGGGCACGCACACACACACACACCATAACACAAGTAAGACTGTCTAATAAGACAGTAAGAGGGAAGGAGTCTATAAACTGGGAATTCCATTTTTGGTCAATCTGTTTCAACTGAGCATTTCAACCAAAGATATCCTTCCCCTAATCCAATATTCTCTCTTCACTACATCATCATGTATTAGATTGAAAAATATCACTAGCCAAAGAACTAGGGGCTAGATTAGTTCTTATTGTAATCTGCATTCAGGTAATCTCATTTATATAGTATGGCCATTTAAACATCTAGATCTTAGTACTATTTCGAAAACTCTCAGGAGACCGGGACACAGCAATTCTGATGGCATATTATGTCCCCCTTTTAGGTCTATTTTCTGTTAAAAGAGTCCCTGTAGAAGAATGCTTTCACAACAGGACATCTTATTGACACTATACATTGCTGTTCCTGATGTGAGCATTGACTGTTCAGTGTCCTTAATTTCTATTCTGCCTTGTCCTGCTTTCCTTGTATTTGCATACAAACACCTTTGAAACTTCTCAGGTGACCTACTTCCCATCCAGCTATTTTCCCTTTAGCTTTGTTTACCAACTTGTTTGTCTTAACATTTCCACATTTTCTCAGTCCTCAGGGCTTTTTCTCTTTCCTTTTTTTATATAGATATATGTGTTCATTCTTTGCTGTCTGCCTAGCCATATGTTTATTTTATGCACTGTTTGCTTCAGCCCTTGGAGGCTCTATGAAAGCCAGTTGTAATATACATACACACTCACACAGAGAAATTGAGAGAGAGAGAGAGAGAGAGAGAGAGAGAGAGAGAGAGCAAAAACTCATTTTTTAAAAAATTGCAGCTCCTATGGATTCTGTTAAAAAGAAGTTCAAATAGTTCTAGATTTGGAGATTTTTGACATCAAATATAGTTGTCCCATATATTCAGCATTTCCTATCTTAGGTTCAGTCCATGCATGTGAAAAGAGCTGGTAGATTTGCCTCAACCTTTCAAATTTCCCTATGCAAATTTTATTTATTTAATTAATTTTTATCCCCCCTTTTGGCCAAAAAAGATGTTTTATAGAGCTAAAAATAATAAAATATAGATTAAAAACAGAACCACACTTAAAATACATAAATGCAATGAGAAGTGCAGCAACAAACACAAAAACAGCATCCCGCAAGTTTAATGCTTTCCACAGCAGTAAATCAGTCTAAATGACCAGGCAAATAGCAAATATTTGCCACATACTCCCTGGGTACACAAATATTTGCTATCTAGAATAAATATTTAATGTTCATAAATGTTGCACTAAGAATCAACCTTTGACAGCATTTGGCAGCTAGAGTATTACAAGAGTAAGTGCCTGGAAACATTTGTGCTGGATCCTTCTGCCTGTGTATATATTCTCTGGCTTGGACCAACAAGAGCTGATGGTCAAGAAGTTACCACGTCAGTGTTCTTAAAATGCCCTGGACAGACCTACATCATAAGAACATAAGAAAAGCCTATTGAATCAGACTAAAGGCCTATCCAGTCTACCTTCTTGTATTCTACAATGTCTTTGTCAGTCAGGAAACCTTCCATCAGAGCTTGAGTGCATAGCTACCTCCAGCCATTGTTCCCCAGCAAATGGCATTTAGAATCATGCTGCCTCTGATCCAGGTATCATGACATAGCTATTCTGACTGGTAGCCATTTTGTTGTTGTGTGCCTTCAAGTCATTTCTGACTTACAGCAACCCTAAGGCGAACCTATCATAGGGTTTTCTTGGCAACATTTGCACACAGGGAATTTGCCATTGCCTTCCTCTGAGTTTGACTTCCCCAAGTCGCTTAGTGGATTTCTGTGGCTAAGAGGGGGACTGGTTTCCATAGCCATAGTCTTAACTCTCAAACTGCTCCACCACATTGGCTCACAGTGGTAGACATTATCTTATTTTCCATGCCTTTGTCTAATTCCATTTTAAAGCCCTCCAAATCGATAGCGATCACCACATATTTTGGCTGGAAATTCTGTAGACCAACCAGAGTAGCTAATACGTAACTAGTTATAAATGATTTGCAATTAATTCTTTTTTCAATGGACTTGTCTATTATGAAGCAATAAAATGTGGATTGGTACACAATAATGCCAATTTGCAGTAGCTTCTATTTGTCTTAATGTTTGTTTGTTTGTTTTTTGGAAGATCACAGGCATGCAAAGCTTTTGCTGTTCCAACAGTCATGCCTCCCTGCGAATCAAGATGGCAGGCATGAGTGAATTACTTGCATTGTTATTTACTTCAAGTTGCTGTTGCCAAACAGTTTTTTTTAAAAAAACAACACTAAACCCAAGGTACAATCTTCTGCTTTAATGAAGAAGTGAACAAAAAAGAGGCTGTTTTCTTGCCATAGTTATATGATCACTATGGCGAAAATCCAACATGGCAATTTCAGGTGCTTGCTTTGTTAGCAAGCTCCACCCCCTACACACATCCAACCAATCAGCTGTCCACTCTGAGAATGTGCAGTAATGCAAACTGGTAGTGCACGTTCCCACACATCATTTTTTTAAAATGGGAAAAGCCACAAAGGCTTTCCCCACAGAGTATATGGAGTATTTGGGCCACCTTCCTTTTGAATATGGTGGATTGATGTGGGATCCTATTAAGACAAATCGTATTCTCTTCAAATTCTGTGAGGATTATTTTTGCCATTTAGACAACCCCTTACTTTCCCCAATCATTTCACCTAACAGCATTAATATTATGATTACAACTGGTTATTTGGGTGCAGCCTCATTAAAGGGTTGAGGGTCCATATCTCATGTTTCATTTAATTGCCTTTGACAAACGGTGACATAAAACTGTTACTTTTAAGTAATTCATTTTAAGGGCCTTGGAATGATGATGTTAACTGGATCCTTTTTAGTAGTAATTTGTCAAGCTCTGAGATTACCCATGTCTGATGTTATGGTTTAGTAAAAATGTTGGGTGACTTATAAGTGCTTCTGCCACCTGTGTGTCACCAGTTCTGCTGATAAGCCCATTGAAATGTGTAGAGGAATATGTGCCAATGAATAGGACTCATTGGATGGGCACCTTGTAATCTGGAGCTGGCTCTATTTATGTGTAAAAGTAATAAGAGCATGGAAAAGCTACTCATTGGACTACAAATCCTGGAATCTCCTAGCGAAGCATGGGAGATTTTAGTTATAACACTACACAAGTGAGACAAGCCACAAAAATGTTGCAGTGTGGAATACTCCTGTTCAGTGTCCCAATCAGCTCACCAGCCAAACAAGCCTTTTTCTATGATACCCCATTCCATTTCCTCCACTCCTCTGTCCCACAACAAGCAGTCAGCATTTTGTACCCACTACATATTCTCAGGACTTTTTCAGATGGGCAATTTAATCCATGGGAGACATGGAACAGGGTCGGGAAAAAGTCTTCTTTTCAGAAGACTTCTTTTCAAAAGAACCTTTTCCCCATCTCCCCTGTCCTCATTCCGCATTTCCCTGTGATATTTTCATCATGGGGAAACATTGTTTTTGGGCCACCTGTTCCGTTGTAGTAACGGAATCACAGGTGGTCTGAAAGGTGTCCTGCAATGACAGCTGCGGGGGGTGGGAGGTCCGTTCTGGACACTTCCGGGCAGGACCGGGACACCCAGGTAAGTGGCACTCTTTTTTTTTTTAACCCTCCCTGGGTTACTTTTATGTTTTTGTATTTGTTTTTGTGCTTGGTGTACTGCTTTGACATTGGGGGGGGGTATTCTTAAATTTCCTTCCCACCCGTTCTCTTGCAAGAGCGAGTGGGATTTCAGTTCCCAGCCGTAAAGGCAGCCGGCCAGCCAGCTTGGGGAGAGGGAGAACGTTCCTGCCACAGAATAAAGGTAAGTGTTTGAACATTTCCCCTTTATTCCACAGCAGGAATAGGATTGGGGCTTGTGGGACAGGAACAGGGCATTTGGCCCCATTTGAAGAAGTCCTCAGTCTAGACTGGTCTATACTGTATTTTTCTCATTCTTAGTTGTTTTTTTCTAATTTTTTTATACTCATGTAACCCCTTTTAAAGGACTTCTATAAAAAATAAAGCCTGCTATATTTATGTTTTAAAATTAATTCTAATTGGATTATTTATTTAATAGTTTTTAAACTTTTGTGTTACATATTATGTAAAACAATATATACTCTTATTTTATCTGACACTGCAAGTCTCCTTGGGTCCCATATTGGGAATGAGGCAGGATATAAATAAAGTAAAATAAAGTAAACCTTGGGGTTGTGTTCCATATCTTGCTATCATCCTTGTGTGTGTATGGATGGTGATGTTTTGGCAACAGTTATACACATTCAGCTAATGAGTTCACAGTAGTATACAGTATAACATTCATAAGCTGTAGAATAATCACAGTGTTTCACCTGTGTTATCCTAGCAGCATTTACAGTATTTGTATAAAGCAAGTCACTATTGTTATACCACTAATGCAAATAGGCAACTGAGAGACAAGCAAATTATTAATACTATAACCCTATACATATCATGTTACATCCATGTTATTTAACAATTGGCAGTGGAAGATGGTGACTCCCAGGTAAGTGCAGTGAGGCTGGGGCTGAACTTTAAATAAGCTATCCAACCTCCAATCCCTAAAATTGGTTCAGCATCTTGTATAGCTCCTTGAAAGTTTAGGCTAAGAGCTGAAACAGATTCACCACTCCATTTACATAAGAGCCACTAGCCAGCAATGGAAAAGATAGCCTAGGTATTTGAAATGTGTTGTCATCAATATGTGGATGACACACAGAACTATTTCTCCTGGTTATGCTTTAGCAGGGAAGCTGCAGATGTTTTGGATTGATAGCTGGAGACAGAAATGGGCTTGATTAGAGCTAGCCAACTGAGAATTAATCAGATAAGATAAAGGTTCTCCTGGTTAGAAAACAGACAGGAATAGGATAGGACTCTGGAACAGGAATTAAACCTAGAATGGTATCTCCCCTGAAGAATAATTTTGGAGTATTCTGGCACTCAGTTTTGTACCTGGATGTTCAGGTGGCAGCTATAGCTACCATTATCTTTGTCCAGCTTAGGTTGGTGCACAAACTGCATCCATTCCTGGATGTGGTCAATAGAGATGGAAAAAGCATTCACCATTATGAGTTTTCCAGGAGGTGAGGGAAGGGTTTCCTGACATTGTTGGGAAGAAAAACATGCAGGTGATAATGTCATGCATTTTTGTCATCCCAAACTATTTTGGGAAATTATTCTGCACAGAAATGTACTAAGGTGATTTTGCATGAAAACCATGGGGTTTTGTTCAAAAATGCATTTCCAGATAGATTGTTGTTGTTTGCTATTGTTCAGTCCCTTTGAGTCATTTTTGATGTATGGTGACCCTATCACAAGCTTTTCTTGGCAAGATTTATTCAGAGAGGGTTTGCCTTGTTTTCCTCTGAAGCTGAGAGAGTCTGACTTGCCCAGGGTCACCCTGTAGGTTTCCATGGCCAAGTGGAGATTTGAACCCTGGTTTCCAGAGTTGTAGTCCAACACACAAACCATTACACCACAATGGCTCTTGTGGGTTTCTGGAAAGTGTTTTTTGTATGAAAAAACATCTGCTTTTCCCCAGATAGGGACATACCAAAACACCCCCCCCTCCAAAACCCCATTTTTTTCATGCAACCCCCCCTCCACATACTCCACTTTCCAGTAACCCACATGGGGTTTTTTGAGCAAAATTAATGTTTTCTGCACAAGTTTTATTTACAGTTTTATGTGCATCCCCAGCTGTTGGTTACACAATGCCTTAATTACAGCTGGATTGACCTGAATAATTTTTAGAAATGACAGTTGGTTCGGAATGTCGCCACAAGGATTGCTGGCAGGCATTTGCTTACAGGATTACATTAAATCTGCCCTACAAGGTCTGTACTGGCTACAAATTTATTTTTATTTTTCGGAAAAATTGGTGGTTGTGGTAACCTTCATATCCATCAATAGCATGGGTTGGCCAGGATAATGCCAGTATCGTTTCCTCCCATTGCACTTTGCTAATGCACTTCAGTTATGACACAGGCATGACTGATGGGACAAAAGAAAGGGCCTTCCTTCTCAGGATGCCACACATAAACTGTGGAATTCTTTGCCCCAAGAGGTTGGCACCTCTCTCATTATGTTTTACCATCTTGTTCAGGCAGACATTGGCTTTATGAGTGTTATTTGTGTTATCAGAAGCTGTGACTTGTTTGGCGTGAGTTCTCAAATAAGGCTGCAGCATTGTGGATAGTGCGTCTCCATGCCTCCCGATGTGAGGGCAGGGCGGACCATTGTTGGTGATCAATTTGGCCGAGCCTGAGATGTTGTTTCAAGGAGTCCTTGTATCGCTTTTTTGGAGCGCCCCTCTTACGGTGACCCATGGCGAGTTCACCGTAGAGTACTATTTTGGGGAGGTGATGGTCCTCCATCCTAGAAACCTGCCCTGATGACAATGCAGAAAGAACCACAACCCGGAAACATCACCCAAGGAGACCTTCTTCTGTGCTTTCTGCAACCGGACTTGTTTATCTTGGATTGGCCTTTTTAGTCATCAGTGTGCTTGCAGAAAGCACTGGATGAGTCCTTCCTGAATCTTCGTTTGTGAAGAAAAGCCAGAGAGAGAGAGAGAAGTTATACTGTTTTGAAATTTTGTTTGTGTTTTATGACTGATTTTTAGTTGCTGTTAGCATGGTTGAATGGCACATAAATTCAGAGTGATCCTGTCCTTCCAACGATGGGGCATCAATTTTTTTGTAATCATAGAATCATAGAATTGTAGAGTTGGAAGAGACCACGAGGGCCATCCAGTGCTACCCCCTGTCATGCAGGAAATCACGATCAAAGCATCACTGACAGATGGCCATCCAGCCTCTGTTTAAAGACCTCCAAGGAAGGAGACCCCACCAATCAATAAATGCCTGTTTGGAAGTAAGTTTGATTGAATTCTGTAGGGTTTGCTTCCAGGTAAAAAGGCATCACATTGCTGCTTCCATCAGAATGGCCCCAATAAGGTTGCAAAGACCACAAGAGTCTCTTATTTTGTTATTGGCAGTAGCTTTTGGGACCAGTGAAACAGACATGTGTCACATATGTCAGACTAGCTGGATGATTTATATCGTTTCCTTCATAATGGAGTGAATCAGGAGCCCTCAAATATTCTGGGAATATTTTACTTTAGATGAAGCCACTTGCTGATGATTTGCATGATGAATGAGTTGGGACAGAGTTCACTGCATGAAAAGTAATTGTATTCTCCTCTATCATGCGATCCTTTCCAAAAGCAGGACACAAGGCCAGCCCAGAAGAAAGGAGAATATAATAGAGTCTCCTGCTGCCCTACTAGGAGAAAGGAGAAAAATGCCTTAGAAATATAGTTTTAAAAAATAGATCAAATGAACACACCAGGTACTGTCCAACACAGAAATTTCCCATGGAGACTATCCCAATGCAATAATGATTATTTAAGAATTTAGCCAAGTATACTTCGTTTTAGAAGAATAGTTTAAGTCATGCTTATTGAATATAATTTCATTTTAACATATTGCTCTGTGGTTGAGTTATTATCTCTACTGTGCTTGGAGAAATAAATTATATTGAAGCCTTTATTTTTGACCTGTGACATCAATACACGCCATGGACCGATTCCAAAATCTTATCAGCTTTGGCATGGCTATTAAATTATAGTAGTGAACAAACCTTTTTAGAAATGAAAAATGCTTTTGGAGCTTTGACCTTTTACATTTCAATTCACAGAGCGCCTAGTGCAAATGGGAAATGCTGATCAAAATCCAGTTACTTTAATTTGCCACAGTGTCCTTTGCACATAACAAAGAAGAACAAATTGTATCTCCTTGCCTACAAGCACTTGGGATCACCATACTCAGTTTTGTGCAAAATGTAAAGGGAATCTTTCCTGGGAAAGTTATTCTTGCTACCTAGAAACTGATGATTAATTTTATTATTTTATTTACTCACATTTATAAACTGCTTACATTTGAATATTTCAAAGCAACATATAAAAATAATAAAATATACAGTATAAAGCAATACATAAAAATAATACCCACAACCTGAATAATCACACAGTTTGCAAGAAAGATGTGTTTTCTTGATGCTGGTAGTTGTTGTCAAACAAACCGGGTTAAGGATTTAAGCCCACAAAGGTACAGCTATAGCCTTGTACGTATGTGCCAGGTAACAAGTCCAAAGTCACTGAAATAAACTTCTAACCCAGCACATTTTAAGTTTGTGCTGTAATATTGGATTTGCAGAATCATAGGCTTGCATCCTGTTAGTGGCTTACACAGGCATAAGTCGACTTTATACCTGTGAACATTGATATGGAAGTTGGTATTCCCCTCCTTCCTCTGCACCTACCAACCCCCCCTCACTGGGACTACCACAGAGTCACTGAAGCACGCTCCCCAACCATCCCATGCCTGTTGGAGAGTAGTGGGGGATCGGAGTATCATTTGGTCATGTCCCTGTATCCAGATGCAAAATGATTACAATAACTGCTGAGACCTCCAGAGGATCACAACATCTGGCTATGGGTACATATTGGACCACACAGGATTGTGGCAATTGTCTTCATGTGATACCAAAACTAGCCTAATGGTTTGAGGCTCCCACAATTATTATAGCTTCAATTAGAGGTGGACAGATCAGTCTACTTCTCATTCATCTCATTTCCATTCTTAATGTTTTTCACAAGTCTGTCCCATCCTTCTTCCATATCAATCTGTGAATCAAAAAATACAAAAACATTGAATTAAGTGTAATTTCCCACAAAATACAGATTTCTGAGCTGAAATGTGCATCATCAAATTTAGGGGAAAATGTAAAAAAAAAAAAAAAGGAATCACTGTTTGGCATGGTACCCATACCAACAGATTTAAATTACAACCAAGGAGGTTCCAAGTAAATATTAGGAAGAAGGTCCTCATAATAGGGGCTGTCAGAAACCAAATGCAGTATTTCAGAAAGTGGTGGACTCCCCTTTACTGAAGGTTTTCAAACAGAGATTGGATAGGTATATGTCAGAGATACTTTAGCTGTGGATTCCTGTATTGGCAGGGTGTTGGACTAGATGATCCTTAGAGTCCCTACCAACCTGACATTTCCACAGTCCCATTCCACTCTGCATATTAGTCCAGGAATAGTAAATTGGACCAAAGGAAATTATCAATTATTGCTAGCTGTAGTCTTAATTAAACTAACCAAAGAGTAAGCACTTTAACTAAGACATGTGTCACCAGGGCTAGACCTGACATCTCAAAGAATTGGCACAGCTTGTGCACAAGCCTCAACTGTGTAATTACACTCATGACCACTGCTGAAACCTGAGCTTCCAGGCTTAGGACTAGATCTAGGTGGACACCGAAGCTACAGGTCTGTGTCTTCAGAGCGAGTGTAACTCTGTCCAGCACAGGTTGAATCCCTATTCCCTGATCTGCCTTTTGACTGACCAGGAGCACCTCTGTCTTATTGGGACTGTTACAATTTGTTCACTCTCATCCAGCCCGTTACTGATGACAGATAATCCCACCAGATAGTGATCTATGTGTTGGATTTATGCAACCTAGCATGCATGAATGTTTACATGGTTACATGCTAGTTAAAGAGTTAAGTTGCATGTAAAAGATGTTTATAGATAATTTCTTGTTTGTAACAAGAGATGTTTACAACCTGTGTTCCGGTAAGCAAATTCCCTTTGAAACCTTTGTTAGGCTTACAAGCTCCAGTCGCCATTAAACTTTCCTGGATGGAGGATGCCCAAACCCGGCATTCTCACACTTTGTTTTTAGAGATATAGCACCTAATGTAGAACTTCATATTTTTTCTACTCTGCATATATTCTTCAAGTATTAAGCCTATGTAACCTTCTTACACAAGATACTGTGAGTAAAATGTTTTATATACTTCTAATGAAGTCTCTGAGAAGTGTTTCTTTGTTTGCTAGTGTGTGAAAGGGGACTGTGGTGGGTGGCTTAATTGGTGATCTATTTAGATCCCGTTCTGCTGTATGCGTGTTTGTTTTCACTCTGCTACTGACTACAGAATATCAGCCAACCATTTTTGGCACCAGATGTTTTGTTCTCTAATACTATCCATGGCTGCTGCCACACTGCAGAAATAATGCAGTTTGACAACACTTTAACTATAATGGCTCCATCCTATGAAATCCTGGGATTTGTAGCTTGTTGTGGCACCAAAGCAATCTGACAGCGAAGGCTAAATATTTTACAAAACCACAGCTACCAGGAATATATAGCATTGAGCCATGGCAGTTAAAGTGGTGACAAATTAATGCAGTGTAGATGTGTAAATAGCTATTGCTTAAAACAATTTGTAAGCCGCTCTGATAGCCTTGTGGCTGAAGAGCGGGGTATAAATAAATAAATAAAAAATTGCATTATTTCTGCAGTGTGGCAGCAGCCCATGACAATGAACTTACAGAATGTTCCTCCACTCCCAGATCACCTTGACCACACCCTCCACAAAAAATGAGGCCTAGAGTATGTCCAGTTGAATGACTGGGATCAGATACCTATTAGGACAGACCCATGGTTGTCTTAGGGGGCATGAAGTCCAGAGCCACTCCTGAGAGGGCAGGCTCAATGTCAATGTTAAAGTCCCCCAGAGCCACAAGACAAGGGGGAGTTTGCAGCACTGACTCTGAGACTACCCCTGGCTAGCTCAGAAACTGAGACTGTTGAGTGGCTGTTTAGGGTGGGGTAATATACCAACAGAATCCCTATTTTGCCCCAATATCAAATTTAGATACATACACTCAAACCCTGCAGACTTTGGGATAGGATACCTGGTTAGACCACTGCAACTCCCTATAGACCACTGCAACTCCAGTGCTATTCAGTGTCAGGGGATGTGAAAACATGTTGGGTTGCACTGCATATTTTCCATTAAGATATTTTCTGCAGCAGTTAATAGCTTGTTCTTGTTGTTCTTGTTATATGTCTTCAAGTTGTTTCCAACTTATGGCAACCCTAAGGCAAACTTATCATGGGGTTTACTTGGCAAGATTTATTCAGAGGGGGTTGGCCTTTGCCCTCCTCTGAGGCTGAGAGAGCATGACTTACCCTAGTCTCTGGAGTCATAGTCCTATGCGCAAACCACTACACCACACTGGCTCGCTAGTTCATAGCTATCAGTATGAAAATGAGTAAGCTACTGATTTTCTGAATGCATTTTAAGCTTCAGTTCTAAGGATACTTATCTGGGGAACTCAGACTGAACTCAGGGTGATATACATACTTCTCTTTAAGTGTGCTCATTATCAGAGTGTTATTACCAAACACAAAAAGTCACAATGGATTTCTCAAAAACAAGTCATGCCAGACAAATCTCATCTCTTTTTTTGACAGAGTTACAAACAATAGCAATAGCATTGATATTTATATCTTGATAGATGAAGGCAACGTAGTGGATGTAGCATATCTTGATTTCAGTAAGGCTTTTGACATGGTCCCACATGACATTCTTGCAAAAAAGTTAGTAACATGCGGGCTAGACAATGCAACTGTTAGGTGGATTTGTAATTGGTTGAGTGACTGAACCCAAAGGGTAGTCACCAATGGCTCCTCTTCATCCTAGAAAGAAGTGACCAGTGGGGTGCCACAGGGTTCTGTCCTGGGCCCAGTGCTATTCAACATCTTTATCAATGACTTGGAGGAGGGAATAGAGGGTATGCTTATCAAGTTTTTCAGATGACACCAAATTAGGAGGGGTAGCTAATACACCAGAGGACAGGATCAGAATTCAAAATGACCTCAACAGATTAGAAAGGTGCCAAAATTAACAAAATGAATTTCAACAGGGAGAAATGTAGGGTACTATATGTGGGCAGTAAAAATGAAATGCACAGATATAGGGTGGGTGACACCTGGCTTGATGGCAATATGTGTGAAAAGCATCTAGGAGTCTTAGTGGACCACAAGCTGAACATGAGTCAACAGTGTGATACAGCAGCTAAAAAAGCCAATGTGATTCTAGGCTGCATCAATAGGAGTATAGTGTCTAGATCAAGGGAAGTAATAGCGCTACTCTATTCTACTTTGGTCAGACCTCACCTGGAGTACTGTGTCCAGTTCTGGGCACCAAAATTCAGGAAGGATATTGAGAAGCTGGAATGTGTCCAGAGAAGGGTGACCAGGATGGTGGGTGGTCTGGAAGCCATGCCCTATGAGGAGTGGCTAGGGAGCTGGGAATGTTTAGTCTGGAGAAGAGAAGGCTGAGAAGTGACATGATAGCCATGTTTAAATATTTGAAGGGATGTCATACTGAGGATGGAGCAGGCTTGTTTTCTGATGCTCCAGAGACTAGGACATAGAGCAATGGGTTCAAACTACAGGAAAAGAGATTCCATCTAAACATTAGGAAGAACTTCCTGACAGTAAGAGCTGTTCAGAAGTGGAATGCACTGCCTTGTAGTGTGGTGGAGTCTCCTTCTTTGGAGGTTTTTAAACAGAGGCTGGATGGCCATCTGTTGGGAATGATTTGATTGTTTATTCCTGCATGGCAGGACGTTGGACTGGATAACCCTTGAGGTCTCTTCCAACTTGATGATTCTATGATTCTACCATATGGGAAGATGGCCACCACCCACTTAACACCCAACATCCCTTCCAACCAGTGCAAAGGGGTACCAGGGGGACTTAGGCCATGTGTGGAAAGTGATTATGTAATCATGGGTTCCTTCTCTGAGGACCCTGCCCCTTGCCCTACCAGTCCTACTAGACATTAGCTGCCATTACTAATGATCACATTGTACTTGATCTTAAATCTAAATTTAATTTGGCTTAAATGTTTAGGAAAGTTTCTTGCAAGTATCTTTCATGGATGCTTAGTCTCTCTCTCTGGCTTTTCTTCACAAACGAAGATTCAGGAAGGACTCATCCCGCGCTTTCTGCAAGTGCGCTGATGACTGAAAAGGCCAATCCGAGATAAACATGTCCAGTTGTAGAAAGCACAGCAGTCCTTGGGTGATGATTCTGGGTTGTGATTCTTTCTGCATTGTCATTTCTCTTCAATACTTGTTTGGTGTGAGCTCTCAAATAAGGCTGCAGCATTGTGGATAGTGCATCTCCATGCCTCCCAATGTGAGGACATGGCGGACCATTGTTGGTGATCAATTTGGCCGAGCCTGAGATGTTGTTTCAGGGAGTCCTTGTATCGCTTTTTTTGGAGTGCCCCTCTTATGGTGACCCGTAGCGAGTTCACCGTAGAGTACTATTTTGGGGAGGCAATGGTCCCCCATCCTAGAAACGTGCCCTGCCCAGCACAGCTGTGTTCTCAATACCATGGCCTCAATGCTGGTGATCCCTGCTTGCTCAAGGATAGTAACATTCATCACATAGTCAGTCCAGTGTATATTTAGGATTGTGCGTATACAGCGCTGACGAAAGCATTCAAGGAGTCGTAAGTGTTGACGATAGGTGACCCATGTTTCAGACCCATAAAGGAGGATAGACAGTACAATGGCTCTATACACACTGATTTTTGTGCTTTGCCTCAGGTGTTACTCCAGACTCTTTTGTAAAGTCTTCCAAATGCGCTATATGCCTTTGCTAATCTGTGATTGATCTCCTTGTCAATCTTGGCATCTGAGGAAATGATGCTTCCCAGGTAGGTGAACTGCTGAACAGACTTAAGCATAGATTTGCCTACGGCAATGTGGGGATGGTGGTGTTCGTCCTGTGGTGCAGGCTGGTAGAGAACTTCCGTTTTCTTCAGATCGATTTACAGCCCAAACAGCTCTGTAGCTATTGCAAAGCAGGATGTTAGCTGCTGCAGAGCTGCTTCTGTGTGGGCAACAAGGGCAGCATCATCAAAAAAGAGCAGCTCACTGACTGGATAGTTTAGAGTCTTAGTGAGAGTCCTCAGACCGCTTAAGTTAAACAGGCTACCATCAGCATGGTAACATATATGCTGTCTTCTTCTTCAAGCTCTGCCATAGCCCTTTGAAGCATCATGCTGAAGAAGATTGTAAATAAAGTTGGAGCAAGAACACAACCTTGCTTCACTCCATTAATTATTAGAAAGGGCTCTGAAAGAGCATCGCCATATCTGACTTGACCATGCTGGCCCTCATGTAGCAAGATAAACATTTTAAGGAATTTGGGGGGACATCATAGTCTTTCCAGGATCTGCCACAGACCTTTTCTACTCACAGTGTCGAAGGCTTTGGCGAGGTCGACAAATGTTACATAGAGCCCCTTGTTCTGCTCCCTACATTTTTCTTGCAGTTGTCTAAGGGCAAATACCATATCTGTAGTACTCCTATTGGCTCTGAAACCACATTGGCTTTCAGGAAGAAGTTCTTCTGCAATAGTAGGAACTAATCTGTTCAGGAGTATCCTTGCAAGGATTTTTCCAGCAATAGAGAGCAGTGTTATGCCTCAATAGTTTGAGCAATCGGATTTTGCTCCTTTTTTTCTTGTACAGGGTGATGATGACTGCATCTCAGAGATCTGATGGCAGTTCCCCTTTTCCCCAGCGATTCACAAGGAGTTTGTGGAATTTATCATGAAGTACATGACCTCCATGTTTCCAAACTTCAGGTGGGATTCCCTCAGTCTCAGCTGCCTTGCCGTTTTTCATCTGCTGTATGGCCTTAAGGGTCTCTTCCAAAGTGGGAGCTATGTCCAATTCATTTTTCATCGGTTTTTGTATCATATGTTGGATAGCTGAGCCTTGGACTACTCGGTTGGCACTGAAGAGACTTTGAAAATATTCAGCCCATCGATTCAGGATGGAGGCTTTATCCATAATTAGTGTTTGACCATCTGTAATGTATAAGGAGCTTTGGACCTGACAAATAGGTCCAAACACTGCTGTAAGAGCTTCATAAAATCCTGTAAGATCACCCAGATCTGCACAGCATTGTGTCTTTTCTGCTATATTGATCCACCACTTGTTCTGCATGTCTTGGAGTTTTTCTTGAAGTTTACTACATGTGAGGTGGAAAGCTGCTTTTCTTACATGGCAACTTGGCTGGGTGAGATATGCCAGGTGAGCAGTTCTCTTCTTTGCCAACAGCTCCTGGATCTCTTGGTTGTTTTCATCAAACCAGTCTTGATTTTTCTTGTGGGAGAACCCGAGGGATTCTTCCGCAGACTGGAGGATACTGTTTTTGATATGTTACCAAAGCACTGTAGGAGAAGGATCTATAGGATGGTCTTCAAGGTTTGTTTTTTTTTTTTTTTGCAGGTTTGCCTGGAAGTTGTCTCTCATGGTAGCTTGTTGAAGATTGTTGACTTGGAGTCTCCTCTTTAAGATGCCGCCCCTCTTAGGTTTGAGCTTAAGATGAAGAGTTAGTTTACATCTTACGAGGCGATGATCTGTTTGGCATTCTGCACTGGGCATCACTCGAGTATGACGGACATCGCAAATGTTTCTCTGGCGGACTAGAACATAGTCAATGAGGTGCCAGTGTTTGGATCAGGGATGCATCCATGTTGTCTTCAAGCTATCTTTCTGCTGAAAGATAGTGTTTGTAATAGTCAGCTGTTGTTCTGCACAGAACTCTAGCAAGAGGTGTCAGTTATCATTGCAATTTCCAACAACATGCTTGCCTAAGACACCTTTAATCTTTCGTACTGAGGTTTCTTAACTTTGCATTGTTTATCTGGCTGGTCTGAACATGCACTGTATCTGTGTTTAAATATTGTTTGTTATATTTGCTGGGTTTTAATCTTGTGTTGTGTTCTTATGTTCTGACCTTTGCTCTATTTGGAGACTTGCTTTGAAATTTTTAAAATCTGTTTTGAAAAGCAGCCTAGAAGCGGGAACAATAATAAAGAAGCATTACACTCTCCACACCACTTTCCTCCTACATAGCATTGCATCCAGTGGTGTTATTCCATTAGCTCTAAGACTCTACTGCTTGCGTGAACTCTATTGTCATCATTCTTCAACCAACAGCTTGACTTTGTGGATTTTGTTTGCATAAGCTGTAGGACAAAATATATCTGCCTGGAGGCTTTGATCAAAACAGATCCAAACATATTCAAGATAAGACAAAGCCATTTCAATAAAACAGAGATGGGGACAGTGTAACATGTGGCCCGTGAACCTCACTTACCTGGTCCTCCAACCCTCCTGACAGATGTCCAATGTGCTGATAAGGCCTCTAGGACTTGTGGCAAAATATCTCCCCCCATTGCCCACCCTGGTTTAAAAGATTTGCTGGTGTTTGATGGATGTAGAAGGAAAGCAATCCTATCTTGCTGGGCAAACCCACCAGCCACAAAAAGCACACCTTTGGAAATCTACACTATTTCTTGAGCATGTGCGTGCACTTCCAACATCAAGGTGAGGTCAAAGGTATAGCTGTAGCCAAGGATTTATACATGGTATCCCCCAAAAGTTGAAAGCCAGCATGGTGTATTTGTTCGAGTGTTGGACTATAACTCTGAAGTCTAGGGTTTGATTTCCTGTTCAGCTATGGAAACCCACTGGGTGACCCTGAGCAAATCACATTGTTTCTATCTCAGAGGAAGGTAGTGAAAACTCCCTCTGAACAAACCTTGCCAAGAAAACCCTGTGCTATAAGTCAGAAGTAACTTGAAGGCACACAACAACAACAAATCCTTAAAAATTGCACAAAGAAATCCCTTCTGTGCATGAGTACCTGCTAGTAAACATCTCTTCTTTCTAGAATCTCTGACACTGAAAAGTGGAGCAATTACAGAAAGATGTCTCCCCTGCTCAGCCTTTAATGGTTAGGTTCTCACAGAAAAGCCTGTGATTTCACTCTCTCTTATTTAGTGGAATGTCATGCTGGGGAGAACAGATTAATGAGGATTAGCTACAATGCTGCTTCTAGTATTTCACAGATAAAAATGGGGATGTGTATGTCCAAGCAACATCAGAGTGGAGTCAAGATGGCAAATGTTATTAATGAAGAAGAACAGACAAGCTAGGAGAGGCTGCAGCAGTTTGCTTTTGCCTGAGTTTACTGGGAAAGGCAAGATTCCACCCCTCCTCTTCCCACCTCCCTTGCTGAGTTAATTGAGTCCAAACTACTTTTGTTCTTTGAACTCAGGGGTTGTCTAGACAGTGAAAATACTCCTCATATAATGTGAGGAGAATACCTTTTGTCCCAACAAAATCCCACAGTGATTTGTCTTATTCAGAAGGAGGGGGCCAAAAACTATGTGGGAAAAGCCTTTGCAGCTTTCCCAATTAAAAAAAAAATATACATGTGGGAATGCACATTAGCGCTTGTTAGGACAACTGATTTACATCACTGCACATTCTTGAAGAGGGTGGAACTGGAGAGCAGATTGGTTAGATGTAGGTGGAGGGCAGGCTTGCCAGCAAGGAAGTAGCTGGAAGTGCCATTTTTGCATTAGTGGTAGTGTACTTTTTTGCTGAGTTGAGGTGCCCAAATAACTTTTTTAAGTAGGTCACACTTGTGCACCTTTGCTTTAAAGTTAAAAAAATACTGTGTAGTGGGGACAATGTGTGGATAATAATAACACACTAATTTACTCTGCCACCATCTTGATTCACAGGTGTGTGTGTTTCAAACGTGGATAGCTTCACATACTATTGTTTTTGCCATACTACCATTTTCCTTACCTCCTGCACCTAGAAACCTCTCCTCTACATTGATGATATCTTCATAATTTGGGCTCATGGAGAGGATTCAGTCAAGACATTACACCAGAATTTCAACAACTTCCACCCCACCATCATTCTCGGCTTGAAACTATTAACAGAACAAGTCCACTTTCTGGATACGACTGTATAGCTACACGGTAGACATATAAACACCACACTATATCACAAACTCAGTGACTGCTACATATACTTACATGTCTCCATTTTCCACCATGAACACACTACCAAATCCACAAGACAGGGATGACATGGAATTACAAAAAAGCATTCCCCAAGCTACAGCACCCACCATATGAAGTAAAAACAAAAACAAAAACTTGTACCGAGGCAAGACTTGTCCCGAGGACTAATCTATTACAGAACAGACCAAAGACAGGAAATGGTAGAACCCCACTAGTGGTCACACAGAGCTCCCAATTGAGACCACTCAGATGCATCATCAATGAACTACAACCTATTTTGAACAATGACACTGCCCTCTCAAAGGCTCTTGGTGGCAGGCTTTTACTTGCCTACAGACAGCCTCCCAATTTCAGACTGTTACTTAACTACTGAAGGACACACAACATGGATGTGGAGGTGGGTACAAGACCTTGCCACAAATCCAGATGTCAACTCTGCCCACACATCTACTCAGGAAATGTCATCACAGGACCTAATCACATCACTCACAATATCAGAGGTACTTTTACTTGTTCATCCTCGAATGAGATATATGCCATCCTCTCTCAACGAAACCCTTCAGCACTCTACATTGGGTAAACGGGATAGTCTCTACACCAGAGAATAAATGGACATAAATCAGACTTTAGGAACAGGAATACACAAAAACTAGTTGCAGAACACTCTTCCTGGCCATTCCATCTCTGACCTCAGAACAACTGTCTTTGAACAAAAAACCTATGAAGGAAGATTGGAAAGAAAAAGAAGAGAATTGCAATATACCTGTATCCACAAACTCCAATCCATCAACAGGGGGTTGAATAGAGAAAATGGTTTTCTGGCACACTACACATATTATAACACTAGTTAACACTCAAGCCTCATGAGAGTGTTCTTGCCCAGTTTATCACATCTCCTTTTTGGTTCCCAGCCAGCATCACACTACATTTCAAAACTCCTTCCACCATTCGTATAGTTATCTACTCACACTGGCTTTATGCAATATCTTTCCTTCTGTCTTTCCCCCTAAATGACCATAATTAAAACTGAACGTGTCAGCTCACCACCATGCCCACAAGTTTTGCATTTCTATGGCTATTCATACAGTCTGCTCATAAAGGTCTGTTCCTAGGCTCTTCAGTCCATGCATCTGAGAAAGTAGACTGAAGTCTACAAAGCTTATGTTACAACTTCATTCTCTAAGTTAGTCTGAAATGTGCTACAAGATCCCTTTGCATACCAATATTTCAGACTAACATGGCTATGTCTTCGAATTTTGTACAGTGCAGGTATCCATGATGAGTCCCTCTACACATTTTCACAGACTATTGCTAGTTGTTATGCACATCCTTATAGTTGTCATTGCAGAAGCTCATGCATTAGCTGTTGCACAAGCCCTTCTAGAAGGCTTGTGGTAGGGGCTCTTGAAGCTGTTGCACAAGCCACTGAAGAAATAATTACAACTTCATTTGACTAACTGTTGTTTTCACTAGTTGTGCTAACAATTATTTCATCTGCTGCATAAGCACTGGGAGAACAGTGCTGTCTTTTGTCCTTTTTCTGCTGACATAATATTGAATCCAACCCTTATCCACAACAACAACCTGGAACCTCCAGATTGGAGGGACTGGTAGCATAAATGAGAGAGAGTTTTGTCATTCATTGCCTTGCTACTAGGCTGTCCACAGGTATGTGGCTGGTCTCTGCTAGAAACATTTGGTTGTATCCAGATTTAGGCATGTGCAACTGGCTTGAGGAGCAGATTTCTCCTCCTAATGTCAGCCTCCCCTACACAGAGACTCTGGAGGGCCTGTTGAATAGGATCATCTGTAGAACAGAGAGATGGAAGGGATCCCTGGAGATCAAGTGGAGGCCTTTCCATGACTCTACAAAAGGCAAACACTGGATCCAACCCATAATACTAGGTTACATTTTTATCAGCCCTGACAGCCCCCAACCCCCTTTGGCTAACTGTGGCCTTCCACAAAGGGTGGCAAGGAAACCAGGGACTCCCAGAAACCAGGGACCCCCAAGAGACTAAGTCACATAAAGCCTAGGGAGGGGCCATTTCAAATTCCAAGGAAAGGTAACCTGAAGGCAATTTCTTGCCTGAACATCTGGCTAATCCCATCAAATATAGCTAAAGTACTCAAGGTTTGTAAAAGAGGTATTTCCCCTTTCCTCCATCACAAACAAAGAAGGTTGCTTGCTTCATTCAATTTCAAAGTGATAACAGATTAACAACCATTAGTGTTGCCAGAGCATCCACTGTTTTAGCCTGGGAGACTTTGAGAAGCATTATACTTCACTCTAAATCCCACCCCCTGAAGGGAAATATCAGATATAACCCCTTCTTCAAAACTCCACTCTAGTGTGCACAGCTCCCCTGCTTCTTGACTCCACATCAGCTGTGTCACCATTCCTGCTTCCGGCCCCCCACTCTGCTGGTTTTCCTCAGAATCACAACTCCTCAGATCAGTACAACAAACTTCTCTTAGTCTATTCCTCTATCCAAATACTTCCTACTTATTTCATTAGCTTTGCATGAGTGCTTGAAGTCTGAATGTGTGTATGTGAATGTTGTTATTGTTATATTCTTAATAAAGACCATTTATTTGACCTATCTAGCTTAAGGTCTCCTCCTTAGTACCTATATACATAGGTTACTCCCCCTTGTATTGCCAAGCTGAGTATATTCATTCCCCCATCTTAATATTAGCATGTTAGAAGGTCCTCCAGGAACCTTCAAGCATTTTGGATAACAACATGAACCTTTATTCCATCAGAAATCTTTTCATGTTTCATAAACTGTGACCCTTTTGAAAAATTGTGTCTTCCCTAAGTGACATGTGATGCTTCTTGAATTATACAAAGACTCCCATGAACCATTTGAAAGGAAACTAATAAATTAGAGGAATTATGGTACTGGCAGTGGAGGATGCTGCAAGATATATAATGAAATGTGTAGGTTGGAAAATAAAACCAGTGCTAAAAATAGTGTGGCATATAATTTTCTCCTTTTCATCTAACATTGACAGAGGTTTACACTCCTCTGTACGTGTAGGTGGGACAAAAATATTTTTGGCTCCACAACAGAGACAGTATGTCAGACATAATGTTATTGGTAACTTTTTTTTTGTATCAAAAAAATCCATTTTTAAAATCCATTTAGTTGTAACAGCAGCTTACTTGCTCAAAACCTACAGTGCAAATAAAAGAGACAACATGATCTGTAAGGAAGAGTGTGACATGCACCATTGGAAGTCATCAGCTTCCTATTCATTTTAAAACTTACGCAGTTTTAATTTGTTTAAAATCATTTTATGTTATCATCATCATAATCACCACCATCATTATTGACTAGAATTTTGTATCAGCGACTTAGTTAAGTATACTTAACTACAGAATAGTTATCTAGATTTACTCTTCCATAACTATTTCATATTCATGACTGCTGCTTAGTCACAATTTTGACACTATTGCCATGACTGTAACTCCCTCCCAACCTACTTTACTGAGCATCAGCTGCACAGGGAGAAAGAAGTCCATTTTGCTGGTGATTGGAGCATGGGTGAGTACATTTCTGTCAGGTTTGGGATGCTGGGCCAGGTAAAGCTGCTTAGTTAAGTAGTTAACTAAGTAGGCTTAAGTACGTAGTTGATACAGAATTGCAGCCCTTGTTTTTATTCACACTCTGCCTTTCCCCAAAAACTGGGACATAAGGTGAGCCTTTGCCTTGCTCTTTGATCACTGAATGCAGTTGATTTCCCCAGTGGAGAATTCTAAGTACCTCACCAACCCACAAATGGCATTGGTTTGTAGGATGGTACCATGACAGTTAAAATAGTATCAAACTACTAAAAACATTAAGGAGTACTAACACTCTTAGTTTCAGAACATCTCATTTACCAGAAGAATTCAACATAGAGCTGAACATCGAAAATGGCCTGATAATCAACTGCAATTAATCAGGCTTCCCAAATTCAGTCCAAACTCAGTTCTAAATTATATGACACATCTCAGAATTTTGATTTACTGGAATTTCTTGAGGGAGGGGGATGGAGGTGGAGTTATGCATTGTATTAAGAGGTGGAGTTATGCATTGTATTTAATGCTTGAACCATTGATTTATTGGAAAATATATATATTGTTTAAAATACCAGGGTATGTTGTCCCTGTTTAAACGTCCACACTGTACTTCACACACTAGTGGAGAATACAGCCAATTTAGCAGAGTTCAAAACAAACGCAGCAGCATGTAGCATTAGATTGTTAGCATACATATGAAAAACACACAGCTTAGTAAATAACCAAACACCCTCTGTCTTTTCCCAGGTTGTTTAACTAACCACTCAGACTCAAAAGTTAGTTTAAAAAATACAAAAACTTCTTTATTCACAGTTAGAGAGCTCATTCTTGGCGGGTATAAGAAACTCCATAAAAATAAACTAAAACTACTTTAAAATGCTTAAAAACTACATTGTTACAAAACAGCATTCAGGACTCCACTGGCTGGGGTCCTCTCAGTTCAAAGGCCATGTGGTTTGTTAAAGGAGCATGGCTTCTGGAACAAAGAAGGAAACTCAGACACTCCCCTTCATTCCAGATCTCCAATAGCAAAACTTCAGGAAGTTACATCATCTCATCTCATATAGCTTCTTAGTTAACCCTTTTAGTAGCAAAACCATTTCCACTTAATGGACTGCAAACTATATTTTCCAACATGATTAAGCATTTGTTATTATTATAAGATTATGACTATTTAAAGCAGAAGGTTAGCCCCACCCCAGCATAATATTTGCTGCACTGAAAGCCCTTTCATGTACTCTTCGAACGGAGCATCCCATAATTGTGGAGCATTGTAGAAAATGATGGTTTGTATATTATACTAATCCTGCTTCTTAAGTAGAGGGAAATTTATCTCAAATCCAACTGGTACTCATTGAATAAATAAGAACTTTAACAAATCAATACTACCGGTAATTTAAATTCCATCAAGTCTATGGGTCTCTAGTTCAGCCTATACATTTGATTTAGGTCATTGATTTCTTCTAATACATATTGTTTCATGGAGACACAAACAGATCTTCATGACTACGCAAATAAGTTCATCTGCCAAGTTAATTGGGCATAGAAGGTGGCTGATGGGCTTGACGGGTGCCCGGCTTGTGGCCTGGCTGGCTCCTAGAGTCTGGTTGGCCTCCCCCTGGCCCCATGCAGCCACGTGGCAGCCGGCATCAGGGAGGCCATGTTGGGCCTCTTCTTCCTGGCCTGGTCTGTGGGCCAGGATGAGGGCGCGAAGCAGTGGGCCAATTGGCGCAGGCCTCTCCTGCAGGCTCATTCATCATCTTTCATACTCCAGGGGTTGTTGGTCAATGATGCCATACCACCAGAGCTATGCTCGGTGAAGTATGTGTTGCTGGACCATGCGGTCAAGCTCATTCAGATGTGTAGTCAGGGAAAACCCATGGCAAAATGTGACATCCAGTCAGCTTTCCGGCTGCTCCTGGTTCATCCAGATGACCACTGTCTGCTGGGCTTAAAGTTTCAGGGACAGTGGTATTATGACATGGTGCTGCCCATGGGGTGTTCCATCCATTGCACAGCTTTTGAGACTTTAGCACCTTGCTTGAATGGACACTGCAGCACAGGGTGGGCTCCCTGTTCATCACTCCCTATTTGGACCATTTTCTAATGATGGGGCCAGCTGTGGGGGGCAGAGTGTTGGTCTCTGCTTCCCTCGTTCTAGGCCTTAGCAGAAGAAGCTGGTGTTCCTTTGGCGCCAGACAAGATGCTGGGAGAGATGACATTTTAAGTGTACTTGGAGATTCAGCTGGATTTGGAGAAAGGAGTTTACTTCCTGTCGAGGGACAAGCTTGAAGGCCTCAGTGAGCGGCTTCAGGGCCTCATGCCACATCCTAAGGCCACAATAAAAGAAGTGCAGTCCTT
This sequence comes from Gambelia wislizenii, assembly GCA_030847615.1. Lineage (NCBI taxonomy): Eukaryota > Metazoa > Chordata > Lepidosauria > Squamata > Crotaphytidae > Gambelia > Gambelia wislizenii. The sequence continues at coordinate 43,221,319 of JAUMIR010000004.1, forward strand.
GCTGGGTCATTCGAATTTTGCATGCCTAGTGGTTGCCCTAGGCCAGGCATTCTGTGCCTGATTTGCACACATCACCAAGGGTGTACTGTCTCCCCACCATCACATTTGGCTGACATGGGGGGGTCAACAGTGATCTGCGGGTATGGTTGGATTTCCTAGAACACTACAATGGTGTCCCCTTATGGCAGGAGTGCAGGGCTGTGGAGGGGTGGTTACAGGTGCACTCTGATGCTGCGGGTACTCTGGGATTTGGAGTCTACTTTAAGGGGAATTGGTGTGCTCAATGATGGCCAGTGGAATGGAGGGACACAGGGATTATGCGGGATTTAACCTTCCTTGAGTTTTCCTCTATACTAGCAGTGGTAGTCATCTGGCGAGAAGAATTCAAAAACAAAAAAGTCTGTTTTTAGTGTGGCAATCAGGTGGTGGTGAGGATTATCATAGGTAGTCATCCAGATCAGAGAGAGTCATGCGGTTGGTCCGCAAGTTCGTGCTGGTGTGCTTGACATCAAATATCAGCTTCTCAGCATGACACATCCCTGATGTTGCTAACGCAGTTGCAGATGCCTTGTCTCACTTCCAGGATGAGTGGTTCCATATGCTGGCCCCAGACGCAGACCCAGAGCTGACCCCCTTCCTCGTGGACCTCTGGCACCTTGGGAGTGGGCAATGACTTAAGGGGTTGTCGACTACTTGGCCCCATCCACATGAGCAAGCTACAGAAGGGCAGTGGATCAGTTCTTTGCCTGCAGGGATAGACATGGTTATGGGAGCTCTTGGCCAGCCTTGGAGCGTGAGGTGCTGCACTACCTGGCAGCTCTGACGGACCAGAGACTGGCTCTGCATACCATCTCTGTTCACGTGGCTGGAATTTCCTTTTTCAGCAAGGTGGCCAACTGCAGTGACCCTTGCACCACCTTTCTCATTCGCAGAGCAGTGGAGGGCTGGAGGAGGATGAGCCATTCTGGTTCAGCTGGTACCCATGCTGTACAAGGTATACAGGTTGTGGTATGAGGCCCTGCTTCTCGGCACGGCATTTACAACAGCTTTCTATGGGGCCCTGCAGATCGGCAAGCTGGTCTATTCCTCCAAGACAGATGTGATGGGCAGAGATCTGGAGGATATGTCGAGTGCTCCAAATGTGAGCAGTGTAGCAAAGGGATGACTCTGTGGCTGTAGAGTACCCCAGGCTTGTTGACATGCCCAGTGGCCATGATGCATGGGTGCCTGGATGTTAGGCATGCTGGGAGAGGCCCCCTGTTCTGGCACAAAGATAGGACACCAACAACTGACATTGTTTCAGTTTGTCAGTGTGCTGAGGGCTGTACTGCAGTAGCTGGGTTTGCTGGTGGGGGAGTTTGGAAGCTACTCCTTCTGCATTTGGGCGGTGACCACAGCAGCGCTAGGGGGCCTGCCGAAGGACACCATCAAGCGGCTGGGCAGGTGGTGCTCCGGGGCCTATAAGGTGTACATCAGGTCTGTATTAGCTCTTTCTTTACAGACTGCCTGACTGAGTGGGAAGGCTTTGTGGTGATGGCTGTTAGTGTTGCAGAAGGCTGGTCCCATTGGGGAGCGCCTTTTGTGGTGGTTGGCATGGGTCCCAATCTGAATAATTGTTTGGGGGAATAGGTCTCCGACAAGTTCTAGGTCAAGTTCATGACCAAGTTCAAGTTCACGGAGGCCCCTTTTGCCATAACCTTGTTTGTTTCACAGGGGAGGGGAAGGTCATCAGGCGGATGGCCTGGCCAGGACTTCTCCCCTCCATGCTGAGTGGTGTTGGTAGTGACCAGCAGTACCATTAGCCAGCAGTGGGTTGGCTAATGAAGGGATCCAAACCCATGGCTAATGAAGGGATCCAAACCCAATGGCTGATAATACGCCAACTATTATCAGCCATTATCAAAGTTGTGGCCTTTTATTGCCATATATACTTTACCTCATATATATTCTACCTCATACTTATGCATATCATGTACTATGTTTATCCTCATTATGTATCTCAATATATTTTCTGAAGATATACTGTGTCAATGTCTTGTGTTATATGGGCGAGGGAACAGTCTGGTTTGGGCCTGCAAATGAGAAATCCAATGACTGGATCATAGACGTTAGGTAGAAAATGGTTAACAAGTGTGCAAAGCTGCTCTCCTGATCACTCCATTAAAAATGATATGTCCAAAAAAATCTAAAACATGTTAACTAAATGCCACTTGGCTAAACTTATTCATTGAGGTTTCACACCTAGGACTTTATCAGACATAGAAAATATGGCATCATAAGGACACATAAGTAATGTGAAAGGGTGTGCATATCAAATGAAGTTGGCCTTTTGCAATCTTGTATTGTTTAAAAGCTGTTCCTTTTTATTGATGGCCCAAGTGGTCAGTAGATCTCCTCTGGTGCTTTTTTGCCAGTATTGCCAGCATTTGAAACCTTGTGCCATTTCTCTCTCACAAATACAGCATCAATGACAAAACACTTCCAGGTGAGATCATGACAGCCAGGTGTGGGACACTCTTTTTTTACTTGGGTCTCCGTGAGTGTGTTTCTGTGCTTGTGTGTACTTTTTGTGTTTTTTAAAATGTATTTTTGAATTTACCCATGCTTGCGTCTTCTCATGAGAATCGGCAAGATCTGGAACTAGGAAGTAACTGGAGCTGACTTAATGCAGAGGCTCAAGGTAAGGTCTGGGGGAGTTCTTTTGCCAGCAGAAAAACACCACAAAATATGCTGGCAAAAGAACATTTATCAGGGTCTGATAAAGTCCCTAGACAGTAAATAATGCATCTTTTACACATTTGTTAAACTCATTAAATATTTGCTAAGTAATATTTAACATGCAATACGTATCTGCAGAAATCCCTACTAAATGTTTCTATAGAACATCTCATACTCTCCTGTGGATTAATTTAGGAAATGAAGTTATCATTTAAAAAAATTCTGAACATGCACGCTCTTGGAACAGTTAAGTAAAGAGGAGTATAATTCTGCTACAACTAAATCACTGTAGAATTAAAGGACACAATCTCACAAGTAATTCACATGAAGTGACTTCTACATATTCATGGGAAAATGAAACTATGCTGCTAGAGCCATGACATCACACAGCTTCCTGCTCCATGCCTCAGGGAGGTCTACACTTTCTCAATAGAGATGACCACACACATCACAAGTTGGGGCCTGGGTCTGAGGAGCTGTACAGTTTTAAGGGTAGGACCAACAACATGGGATTTCTTCCCTTTTAATGCGTGGAGCCCCCTTCACATAGATAAAGTGGTAATAGAGCCTTTGTGATACTAGAAGCCATTATATCAATGTTTGTTCATTTCCTACCTCTTTGGATGCTTAGCACTCAACAACTTCACTATAAGGAAAGCAGCAATTTTTTGGAGGAATTCACATATTCAAATAAGTGGATATATTCTTGTTTTTAAGTATGGGTGGACAAGTGTGGCCCTCCAGATATACAACTGCAACTCTCACCTTTGTTATCATTGCGTATGTTGTAGAGCTGCAATTCAGGGGCAGGAATTATGTGAATGGCCACATAATCCCCACCCCTAATTTAGAAGAAAGCAATTCTGGGAGTACCTTGAATAGTGGTACTTTGAATCCTTCCACGGACCCTGAAACATTTTCAGTTCACTTCATTGTATCATATATAGCCCTGTTGGAAAATTCCAGCATCCTCTCCCCACATTTCCTGTTAGAATAATTGTGGTTTAGATAGGACAGAATTTCCTACATGTGAAACCCTTCTGCTTTTCTTATTTAAAGCCTCCACATTTGCTCTTTCTACCCATTGAAATGCATGGTCATAAGTATTTTTTGTGCATCCAAGTAACTGGATCATGTGACCCAGGAAACTTTCTAGGGTCATCATATAAAGACCCCCCCCCTTCTCAGTCTTGTTTTTGTCTCTCCAATTTCTGATCTCTCCACATCCTCTCCTCAAGCCCAACAGACATCAGTGATATCTGTCCAGCTTCATTCTATGTAATTCACCATAACCATAATGTAGTACTATCAGTGGGAGGAGAAGTTCACATTATTGTCATGCCAATTTGATCCAGATACACACACACACACACACACACACACACACAAAGAAAGAAAGAAAGAAAGAAAGACACCTGAATACAAATAAAGGAATCTGGATTCTACATAACATGAAGTAACAACTACATAATTAATGAACTGAAAGAAATTGAATGGGAGGGTCCTGAAGGAACCCCCCCCCTTGCAGTCTAGAGTATGTTAGGTTATTGATAGAAGCGGAACAGTCTAGAAGAATCTGAACTGATGTCAGGTAAAACACTCAATCTTTTTGTACTTTCTGAATAATTAATTTGCACTCACAATAGGTTCAGTGAAGCTCTCAAAAGTATTTTGCAGACACTAATTAACAGCTCTCAAGGCCCTGCCTGAAAACCACTTTATTTAATCTATTGTGTTCACTGAAGTAGGGTTTAAGTAAACTTTTAAAAAAAGGAAGTTTAGGATATTGTGGAATTTCAAAGACTTGAGGGAGGAGGAATAGAATCTGAACACTCAAAAGAAATATATAGTTCCAGACAGAACACTTTACAGGATTGAGTAATAGCTGCTGGTGGCTGCAGTCTCTTTTTGTAAATGCAACCACTTTAGTATTAATCATCATCATCTAAAAATCAAACATGGGAATACCATATAGAGAAACAAGCAGGGGCCTTTGTAGGGCCCTTAAATTGATTTTTTATGGGCCCAGGTACATGCATTTGAGGCACTGTAAACAGTAGTCTTTTGTGTATGGGTGGAATTGTCTAGGAAAGGAACCATCAGTTGATCAGACATTATCAGAGAAGAATTATAATCTCTGTATGTTTCAGTACTATCTATGCATTCATTTTTGAAAACCTGATAGGTTTCACTTGCACCATCCCGATCATCTGGATGGATTATACCAAAACTTATTTGTCAGGGGATGATAGGACACTCAATCCCTGGCAGAAGCCAAAAAACTATCTCTGCAGACTTAGTAGCAACCCATTCCCAAGAATACTCACACACAGAGTGTGAGTCTGTGTGAAGACCTTCCTTCCTTCCTTGGAGGTCTTTAAACAGAGGCTGGATGGCCATCTGTCGGGGATGCTTTGATTGTGATTTCCTGCGTGGCAGGGGGGTTGGACTGGATGGCCCTCGTGGTCTCTTCCAACTCTGCAATTCTATGAGAGTGTTTGACGTCCAAATAAACAGGAGGCACTTTTTATCTTCAAAGTCAAGCAGTTGCAATATGTACAAATATTTACAATTGAAGGACTAACTGCTTCACCAAACATCAGCATTCACAGGAGGAAAAAGAGCTCTGCACTGAGTTTTCTTTTATATACAGTTACAGGGCATTGGCTTACTCAACCACATGGGTGCATTACATCAGATCTTGCACTCCAGAAGCTATGCCCTCTAGTAACCCTCTTTCTGCAGCTGTGGGCCCAAGGCTAGCATGACTTGGTAGTTCCTTGGTTGCAGCCATCATGACTCAGCATGACTCTGCAGTTGTTTGGCTATTTTCTCTAGAGTTCATTCTCTAACTCCTGACATTATTACCTATATATAGACATTTCATATTTGTGTCTTGTTATAGCATAGTTTAAATAAACTAAATTCAAGATGAAACACTTTTTGAAATATATTTTCTCATATGGAACTTGTTGCCATGCTGATGATTCAAAAAAGGCAGAAATATTGTGACATTGTCTTAGATAAACCTTTGTTAGAGAGAAGGTATGCATATGTTACCTCTTCATGTTACCAGAAGGTATGGAAGAGGCATAATTCTCATGTTGTTACAGGGATGAAAATGTTAATCAATCTAAGTGGTGGACTGATTGATTTTTAAAACCAACTGCAGATTTAGACAACAGACTTCAGGCTGAAGCTGAGACTAAGGAGATTATCAGATGCATCCAAAAAACACAAGAGGAGCCAGGAAGCCACAAGGAAGCCACAAGGACTCCAAGCCTGCTGCAGCCTTTCACCCCATTCCACCAGGCCAGAAGGCTGTAGTAGGCCCTGAGGACTTTGGCAGCAGGGCAGCAGTGAGAGAGGGCATGGCCAGGAGTGGCTGGCATTTTATGCCACTCCCACCCCCTCAGGAACACCAGCCAGCAGCCACAAGGACTCTAAGCCTGCAATTGGAGTCAGCTGAGGCCGGGAATGGAGTGGGGGCAGAAATTGGAGTTGTGCTGGCGAAAGGGAGGTATGGTCGGAACAGAGTGAACAGATGTTACGAAAGAAGGCGGGATCGCTGTTTGTTAGCTATCCCACCTTCAGTTTACCCTGTTTCCCGGAATGGATTGGAGAGCGTACCAATCATTCCACAGAACCTTACTTTGCTCCTCTGCAATGCCAGGTTGGTTACGAATAAAACTCATATTATTTACGATCTTCTCTTGGATGAGGATGCCGACCTGGCTTGCTTCACAGAAACCTGGCTGGGAGAGGATAGCGCTATCACGTGGGCGCAGGCCCTCCCAGCCAGGTATTCTTTCAGTGAGCAGGTGAGGGGAAGTGGGCGGGGGGGCGCAGTGGCTTTGGCTTATAAGGACAATCTGACTTTGACCAGGATACCTGTCCGAAACACAGTCCACTTTGAGTGTATGTACCTTAGCCTGAGGACCAGGGATAGGTTGGGGATTCTGCTAGTATACTGACCACCCCGTTTGTCTAGCAGACTCTCTAACCAAGCTGACACAGCTGGTCTCAGAGTTGCTGTTGGAGTCGCCCAGACTTTTAGTTTTGGGAGACTTCAACATTCCACTTGAGACCAGCTTGACAAATCTGACTGGTGCAGCTCGGGAGTTCATGGAAACCATGACAAACATGGGCCAATCCCAATTGGTCATTGGGCCCACACATTGTGCAGGTCATACTCTCGTGCGGTCTTTAGTACGGAACAGGAATATCCATGGGCTGCGGTTATTAAAACCACCACATTGTCATGGACGGATCATTTCCTGGTCAAGACTGAACTAAGAGTCTCTTCCTGCCCCACCGGGGGTGGTGGACCCATTAGAATGATCTGCCCCTGAAGGCTAATGGAACCAATAGGATTCCAGAAAGCCTTGGAGGGTTTAATGGTTGGTAACGCCAGTGACCCTGTCGAAGCTTTGGTTAATACTTGGAACACCGAATTTACCAAGGCTATCAACATGATCGCTCCCAAGCGTCCTTTCCAACCCACTTCTAACCGTAAGCCATGGTATACTTCAGACCTTAGGAAAATGAAGCGGGTTGGACAACGACTAGAGCGCTATTGGCAGAAAACTCGACTCGTATCCGACAGGACTCGACATAGGAACTTTCTTCGGTCCTATCAAGAGGCAATACGTGCAGTGCAGAGATCCTTCTGCTCTGCATGTATTGCGTCAGAAGAGTCCCATCCAGCAGAGCTGTTTAGGGTGGTAAGGGATATGACGTGGGTTATACCTGCGCAGAACACATTGCTTAACCCAACAACGGCCTGCTGTGACACATTTAACAACTATTTTGCAGATAAAATCTCTCGGATAAGAGCCGACTTAGATGCCAGTATTTTGACAGAAACAATTGACGAGTGTCCAGCAACTCCACTGATGTAAGTTTACTGGATCAATTTCAATCCGTGAGTACCAAAGACGTGGACAAGCTACTTGGTAGAGTGAGGAAGATGACCTGCCCTCTTGATCCTTGCCCTTCATGGCTGGCCATCCAGGGGGGGACTGCCTTGATGGTGTTCCTTAAGGACATCATCAATGCATCCCTCAGAGAAAGGTGTGTTCCATCTTGTTTAAAGGAAGCGGTGGTTAGGCTGCTCCTGAAAAAACCTTCCCTAGACCCCCTGGACATGAACAACTATAGGCCAGTTTCTATGTTACCATTCTTGAGCAAAGTGATCGAGAGGGCAGTTGCTCTTCAACTCCAAGTGGTCTTGGATGAAACTGATTATCTAGACCTATTTCAAACTGGCTTCAAGACGGGATTTGGAGTTGAGACTGCCATGGTTGCCTTGACCGATGATCTGCGTCTAAGCATCGGCAGGGGGAGTGTGTCCCTGTTGGTGCTTCTGGACCTCTTAGTGGCTTTCGATACGATAGATCATGGCATTCTCCTGGATTGCCTGAGTGGGTTAGGAATCGGAGGCACTGTGCTCCAGTGGTTCTGGTCCTTCTTCTCGGGCAGGTCCCAGAGGGTGTGGCTCGGGGACAGCTGCTCCAGCAGAAAGGAACTTACTTGTGGTGTTCCGCAGGGCGCCATCCTGTCCCCGATGCTGTTTAACATCTATATGAAGCTGCTGGGTAAGATTATTCAGAGTTATGGGGTTGGGTGTTATCAGTACGCTGATGACACCCAGATCTATTTCTCCTTGTCTTGATCATCAGCCTCGAATTTCAATGGCATCTCTCCTCTTAATGACTGTCCTAAAGCAGTAATGGGCTGGATGAGGAAAAACAGATTGAGATTAAGGAGATTTTCAGACCTGCCAAAATGCCGTTTTGCCGCGCGAGCAGCCTCCCGAAACTGCTGCGCGGCAAGGGTCTACTTTGGACGACGCTGTGCCTCTCGCGAAACCGTCCGTGTCACTTCCGTGAAGCTTGGGACGGCTCAGCGCCATATTTCAATCACGGAGGCTGCCCGTGATTGAAATATGGCGCTGAGCCGTCCCAAGCTTCACGGAAGTGACACGGACGGTTTCGCGAGAGGCACAGCGTGAATGTGAGGGTCAAGTGAATGTGAGGGTCTGATAAGCCAGATGCGCCCTTTCTTGGAAATAAGGGACCTTGAGACTGTGGTGCACGCGCTGGTAACCTCTCGTCTAGATTTCTGCAATGCGCTCTACATGGGGCTACCCTTGTGCTTGGTCCGGAAACTTAGTTGGTACAAAATATGGCAGCCAGAGTGGTCTCGGGAACATCTCGGAGAGACCATGTAACTCCAGTATTGAAATCTCTCCACTGGCTGCCTATCAGTTTCCGGGCCCAGTATAAGGTATTGGTTATTACTTTTAAAGCCCTAAATGGCTTGGGTCCAATTTACCTCTGGAACCACCTCCTCCCATACAATCCTCCCCGTGCACTCCAGTCTTCTGGGAGGAATTTGCTTCAGCCACAAAAATCTAGGCTGTCTGCAACCTCCCAGAGGGCTTTTTTGGTAATCACCCCCAATTTATGGAATGGCCTGCCGAACGAGATCTGTCAGCTGACAAGCTTGAGTAGCTTTAAAAAAGCACTAAAGACGGATCTCTTTCGCCAGGCTTTTCCTGATTAGATCCCGGCCTCAGGAGCTGTGTCTCCTGGCTTTTTAAATCATGTATATATTTGTTTTTAATGTGTTTTTAGCTAGATGGTTTTAATTTTATAGTGTTTAATGTCTTTTTATGGGGAGGGTGGGGGTGGGTGGTGATTTTAGTCATTATTATAACGTTTTAATTGTTGGAAGCCGCTCCAATTGTTTTAGCAGAGGGGCGGGGTATAAATAAATTTTATTATTATGATTATTAAGAGGAGCATGTGAGGATGACATTACTGTCTCACGATCAGGTCCCGGTTTAAGACAACGTTATTGTCCTCGCGTGCTGACTCCACGCTGCAGCTGTGAGTAAGGCACCACTTTTCATTAACAAGACCTCCCCATCAATGAAAAATGATGCCTTACTCATGGCTGCAGCACAGAGTCAGCACACGAGGATGATGACAATGTCTGAAACCAGGACCCATTTGCAGGACAGTAACGTTGTCCTTGTGTTCCCCTCTTGTGTTTTTTGGACACATCTGATAATCTCTTAAGTGAGACATTGAGTTGAATCCAGGGGCCCATCCATATTACACAGATATAACACTACAGTTGTCGCTCCATATTTGCAGGTTAAGAATTCACAGATTTGATTATTTGTGGATTACTAAATAGGTTCTCTCTAGGTATTTTCTAGATCCTTCAATGCAATTCTATGATATGTTTCTGCTGGAAGTTGATCAGAGAGTAACACTGGACAACCTAGAGATTCCTAGAGAGACCAGTTCTCTAGGCATTTTTAGGTCCTCCAGTGCAATTCTGTGGTCAACTTCCAGTGGAAGCATACCATAGAATCACACTGGAGGACCTACAAATGCCTAGAGAGGTCTTCTCTCAAGTAAAAAAAATACACAATCGTGGGCATATATTCACTGTTTTTCCACTTTCACAGAGGTCCTGTGCCCCTTACCCTTGCAAAAATTGAGGGCCAACTGTATATTCCACTTTAACTGCCATGACAACATCTAGGGAATCCTGGAGCTTGTATGTTAATAAGGAACTAGAGCTCTCTGGTTGTGAATTCCAAATACATTTCCTTAAAGGCCCTCCCTCCATCTTAACTGCCTCTGCCTTGGCCATGGAGAGAGAGAAGAGGCAGGCAGAGCTCCACCATGCCTAGTCCCAGAAGTAGAGGCAGTATCTGTTGGACTTAATCCCTTCACATACTGCCATTCACTTTTCCTTTTGTGTGAGGTCAGAGGATATTATCAGATGCTTGAAAAAAGCCCCAAAGGAGCTTGTAAGAACAATGACACTGTATCAGGAATGGGTCCCAATATGCATGTGTCATCCTCTTGGCATGCTTGCTCCATCTTCCCTCCATGTTGGTGTGATGAAAGAGGCGCCCCTTTTTATAAGCAGGAGTTTCCATTAATAAAAGTGGTGCCTTTTTGTCACATCAGCACAGAGGGAGGACGGAGCAAGCACGCAAGGAGAATGACGTTGTGCGATACCGGGACCCATTCCCAGTATAGCGATGTTGTTCTCATGAGCTCCTTTGGGTTTTTTTCAAGCATTTGATAATCTCCTTAATTAGACGATAAGTCTGAGGGCAGGAAACTGTTTTGTGGTTCTTTTATGTGTGAAGCACCATGTACATTGATGACATGATATAAATAAACAACTTCAACAACAACCTGCCAATCCCAAGATTCCATGGGATGTTGCCATGGCAATTAAAGTGGAATATAACAATAGAATTGTGTAATGTGAATGGGGCCCCATTTTAGCCCTGCTTAGAGAAGACACAGTGAAATCAGGGGACTAATTTGTTCCAATTGATTTCAACGGGTTTACTCTAAGCATGGCTATGGACTTTATCAGACAAGCCCCTTAAAGCATTCTTTTGCTGGCATAAAAAATCCATTTTTATGCCAGCAAAGGAACGCTCCCCTCACATTTACCTCTAATCCTGGCAAAGGCAGCTCTGGCAATGAAAGAGGAAGTGAATGGAGCTTCTTCCTTTGAAATCCCACAAAATATCTCAAGACTTCATTGCACAGGAAATTAAAAAAAAAATAACACTTAAAAACTTTTTTAAAAGCACAAAAACACACTTTAACACTTACAGGTAACCCAAGGAGGGTCATAAAAAGTGTGTCACTTACCTAGATGTTGTGATCTCACCTGGAAGTGTTTGCGTCAGACCGGCCACTGATGGGGAAAAAAAGACGTGAGGTTTCACACACCAGCTATGCCGACAAAAAAATTGGCAGGGGGATCAATTGATGGCTTAAACTGCCAATTAAAAAGTATGGGTTTTGCCAAGGACATAACCATGAAAGGGCAATGGTCAACTGATATGCACACCCTTTCATGGTTATGAGGAGTCGTTATGATGCCGTATTTGATGCATCTGATGAAGTCCTATGTCTGTATTTTTGCACCATTTTATATTGAAAACTTACAGATATTTTCCATTTCAGAATGAAAACATTCTGTTTTTTTCCCTATAGGAAGAAAAAAGATCCATAGGCAACTAAAATTCACAGTATTCATTTGAAATTGACTAAAGTTTGAATTTTCCCTCCTACTAACAGGATTTAAACTTGTTAATTGTGAAAATCATTTAGCCTCAGTTTTACGAATATATGGGATATCCTGTATACTTTACAAACTGATTTAAAAAAAGGATTTACAATGGCCTTTCCTTCTAACCAGGAGTGATATTATTTGTTTATTGTGTTGTCAGTAATCTCATGCTTGAGATAAATCCTTATTTCAGTGTCTTAAAAAAAAAAAGGTATCTACATAGGGGACTTTATCAGGTTCAGGGGAACGTGGCACAAAACTGCATCCCCAACCATGTCAGAAGAAAGCTACAACAAAAGAAAGGACAACTTTACCAGATGCCTGTATTCTTCAGCAGTTCCAGGGGCATAGTGCAGGCATGAATAAGTGTCCCTTTTTATTGACAGCTTAACCTGTCAATAAAAAAGGGACACTTTATAAATAAAAAAAGGGATGCGTTATTCACTCCCACACTATGCCCCTGGAACAGCTGAAGGATGATGTCATCTGGTAATGTTGCCCATTTTTTGTTCTTGTAGTGTTCTTCTGACGTGGTTTGCCGCAGCTGATAAAGTCCTGAGGCACTTGGCATTTAAAAAATATGTTTATTCAACTGAAAAATTTTGAATTCTGGCTTCCTGCCAGTGTGTATTCTGGACCCAGATCAGATCTGTTGCTACTGCCGCCATCCATGTTGTACTCTATGAAGCTACAAAGCCTTGATCACATGCTGTGGGCCTGCTTCCTGGCTTTGGGGAACATGATGCACATGTCAGTAGCGGCAGCTGCAGAGATGGGCCAGCATGGCAGTATGGCCTCCTGCAGACCGACGGGATCCAATCAATTTCTTCCAAAATGAGGCAGCTTTGCATGGGTATTTTGCTGAAACATTTTAATGGGCTTTACTCCATCTTCCCCCATCTGAGCCCCGTTTTTGCCCCAGGGGTCATGAGGACTGCCCAAGGGCAAAACAAGGCAAAAGCCCTGTGTCATATGGAGTGCAGGGCTCCAAAATGGGGGCAAGATCAGATAAATAGCCTGTCTAGACAAGCTGTAAGTGTATAGAAAGACCTTGTTTTTTCTTATGTGATTAAATCATTCATTTATTCTACCATTCTCTGCCTCTTTAATTACTATTATATCATAATATAAATAGTTTTGGATTTCATCTCATAGTTTAATGATTTTTATCCTTATCCCCATACCTGGAATAAAAACACAAAGATTGGAGTCAAAGGGCCACCAGTTTTAATAACTTCAACAAAGATCTGCAAAAAGGGAATTCCTTAATCTAAATCTAAACCTTTCTAGCATCCTTACCTAGGGAGAAAGCTGAGATAACATAATCAATTAATTAAAAAGGTTAATTACTTAATTAATTAATATCTCACTTTCTCTTAATATGGGACCCAGGGAAGCTCACAATGCCGAAGTGGTTCACAGTATAAAGTCACTTCCTGTTAACAATACCATCCCAGCTCCAGGATCCTGATCAGTTATGCTGTTTAGTACCTGAAGGTGACAGGCTCATCAGTCCCTATAGGTGACTGGATGGAAACCTTTGCCCCATGGACCACATATAGACAGGCAGACCCACACTTATTCCTTTGGCTCTGCTCCCTGTCTCCCATACTCACCAACATTTCACAGATGAAAACTGGGACATTTGTAGCCAAGCAACCTCAGAGTGTGATCAAGATGGCAAAAGTTATCAATGAGGAAGAACAGACAAGCTAGGATAAGCTGCAGCAGTTTGCTTTTGTCTGAGCCTACTGGGAAGGGCAAGATTCTATTCCCTCCTCTTTTCTCTCCCTTTACGGAGTTAATTGAGTGCAAACTACTTTTGCACTTCTTGCTCAGTTTGCAGTAACTGCAGTAGCCTAAAGACAAAGGGAAAAAGTGGGAGGAGGGACAACCGGAACATTTGAAAAATCACAGAAAAAGCAGGACAATAGAAGATTAACTGGAACTGTCCCTGCCAAATTGGGACAGTAGGAGAGTCTGTCCATCTTCCTGAAAGAACCCAAACCAAACATTACTATATTACTATATTTGTGTTGCTCTGGCAATGTTTTGTCCCAGTATCTGTATGGAAGACAGAAGATAAGAGCATCATCTAATTCTTGTACTGCATCTTGAAGACCTGGGCCTGATGTATAGGTTCAACAGTGTAACCTGAATTTACACCAGTTAGAGAATATTAAGGCTTTCCTCATGGTAACTGAATGGCCAGTGTTCTGTAGACTGGGAAGAGAATTTGGAGTGAGATTATAATTTGGAGCAAATTCTTGTTTTCTTTAGAGGAATATTTGTTTATTGATGACTTAAAAAATGACATGGGAATGCTACATCCTGTAAGGATTTCTGAAACACATGAAATCTCCCAAAGAGTTAGTTATTATAGCATTCACAGCTTCATAACAGGAACAGTACGAAGAAGTAAGAACGTTGATGTACTGGAATGCTGATAATACTATGTATTTGTTGTCATTTTAACAGTGCACTAAAATGCCAGAAAGTGAGAATGGCTTACAACACAAGATCAATAAAAGAATCAAAAGGCTTTTGCTTCAGGTCTTATGTCACTTTGGGGAATAGGGTTGAGAAGCAATTTCTTAAAACCACAAGTATGAGTTCCTTGCCAGGTCTGTTTCTAGAAGACTGAAAGGGAATTCTTGATTTAATCCTGAAGAGTTCCATGTGAAGAAATTTTGCTGCCTTTACATTGTGAATCAAACTGATGGGTTGTCAAAAGGAACAATAAAAAGATGTTACCTATGGAGGCTACAGTGTCAAAGATAATCAGAAAGTCCATGTTGCGAAGATAACTAGAAACAGAACTACACAGAGAGATGTGGGGGTGGGGAGAGAAGATGCTGGCTGTCTTAAAACGCTGTGTATGTTGGTAGCACTGGGAAATACATCACTGCAAGCAGGTACAATTGTCCAATTGATTGGATAGCTGGATGCATTTTGTCAAAATATCCCATCTACAACCAAGGCTACATAAACGTGACATATGGAATTCATGAAATCCAATATCATGCTAGTGCCTGCTAGTATTATGGGATTTCCCTACACTCCCTGCTGGCCCTCTGGAACAGGTTTGGAGGAAGGACAGGGGACTGCAGGAGGGAAAGAATATCTCTGTGATCCCAATTCTCTTGATTTAAGCAGTTCCAATGGTGGAATGATGTAGGAATAGTTCTCTCCTCTCCTTATAGCTGAACCTCAAAAGGCACTTTCTCCAGGTGAAGTGCCCATGCTAGGGAAGAAATTGAAGAGCTGAAGTAAATAACAGCAACCCAATCATGAAGTTTGGTCCTAGGCATGGTTAGTCAGAAGCAAGCTCCACTTAGTTCCAGTTTAAAACCTAAGGGGAATGTGCATAGGATGCCACCTCAAAACAAATACACACAAAGAGAGAGCAAGAGCGAGAGCTGGGAAAAGATTTTTTGGGGAAAAAAATTCTTCATTTTCCCCTTCCATGGTAAATATAAAAAATTGAAAAAAATGGATTTGAAATATAAAAACTGATTGTAATTTGTTGGTGAACTGATAAAAACAGAAAAACTCTTTAAGCTTTCAATGGAAGTCTTACATGGCCTTAGTGTTCAGATATATCCAGTGGCCATTGTACTGCTAATCAGCACTACAGAATTGACTGACCTTATAAAATAGCAATATATAGATGGTATTACATCACCTCTGTATTTATCCTCTTGTTTCAATTATGCACTATAGTTAAGATGTACATGCATTGTCCTGTTTCTTCTTGTTACTTATACAATTCTATTTCATTGTAAGCTCTAATGCACACCAAGCTGAGCATTTCCAGGGAACTGTTGTAATTCACTGATGGTTAATCACTTGGCCTTTGGCCTCTTGCCTTATAATTCCGTTTGACATATCCTATAATTACTACTTGGAGAGTTTTATTACTTAATTATCCTATCAGCGGCTGCAATTTAACATGCCATCAATCTCTTGCAACCACTTCTTCCAACCCACAAACAAATCCTTATTCTCAATTAAGCTCCCCCACAAGTTTAGGCTACACAACAGAGCACAAAACTTTGCTTTTATCTGTAACTTTCCTTTCAAAAGACATTCTTTTCACTCTTTGTTTTGCTTTCCTTCCTGGCTGTTCTGGTTTTCTGACTGTATACTTTTTAGGCTTTCCCGGAACATAGAGTTATATTTACCAGTGCTGGCATGAAACAGCTGCATTTCCTCATCTTTTTAAATGTGCCTCCTAAAAAACAAGTATGGAGGCCACCAGATAAGCTTTTGTTTTGTTTGAACATCTGCTTGAAACATGGTAGACTGGTTACAGAGCATTGTGCTACTTAACTGCTGCATCCAATGAGCCAGTAGATAGTCCCATTTAACCAATAAAGATTTTTCATGCTATGGAGATATTATATTTTGGTTTTAAGAAAGCAATGGCACAATATCAAGGAAATGTCAGTAAATATTGCAGCCCCATGAAAAATCCTTGAAAATTGCCTTAGTAATGTCTCTATGTATTTTTCCCCTCTCCATTGATGCCCCCCCTCTCCATTGATGCCCCCTTGTCGTGGGAAAGAGGCTTGCGTACCCTAATGATGTTTTGAACTATGCTGGAGGTGGCATAATAATGTCTCCCATGCCAGACAGGTCAAAAGCAAAGGGTCTGACAAAGAGTGTCAAAGGGCAGGATGGGCTCTCTAGCCTTATGGCAACTGTCCTAGGAGAAGGAAAACTCTAATCCCAAACCCCGGCAGATGGTGCTCATCCAACCCTGTAAGGTCAACCATCTAAGAGAAGGAAACTAATCAAACCTACAGCCTGAGGACCTCGCTGCTACCATCCATACTTGCAAGGCCAGCAGATGAACCATTGGTTTAAAGAGTGAGGCCAGTTCTGTGCACACTGCACTCCACCAGAAAAATCCATTGCACAGGCTCGAAGGACAAATCCACCCCCCCCCAAAAAAAAGCCCTGTAGTGATAGGCGAGGGATGAAATGGCAGGTTTAAAGATGCACTGGAAGCCGCAGACCCAACCCTGCATGCAGGCGGTTCAGGACTTTGGTCGCTTGAGGCTGACCCAGGAGATGACAGTCTTGTTCGGCAGCATCCTGAACGACCAAGCAGCCTTTTTTTAAGGAGAGCACTGCTTGCTCCAAATGGAGAGGGGCCTAGAAAAGGTGGCCTAATGAAAGCTCATCCCCAACTACCTGGTTGCCTAGCCGTGGCCAACGGGCATCTTCTGATGTGGTCAAACCAAGGCAAAGAAACAAAGGCACACACCGGCTTCCAAAGGTGTAAATAAACTGATGCTTGCATGCTGGAACATCAGAACCATGCGAGACTCTGCAGATAGTGGACGGCCTGAGCATCGTTCTGCTCTAATAGCCCATGAACTATCACGACTTAATATTGACATCACTGCTCTTAGTGAAGTTCGTCTCCATGAGGAAGGCAGCCTTAAAGAACATGGCACCAGCTACACACTTTACTGGTCTGGCAAACCCAAAACCGAGAAACATCTTTCAGGAGCAGGCTTCATGATTAAAAACTCCATTGCCTCCAAACTTGAAACCTTGCCAACAGGACACTCTGATCGCATTATTTCCTTATGCCTCCCACATGTTATTCTCTTTAGTATATATGCCCCAACTATGCAAGCCGACCCTGTAGAGAAAGACAATTTCTACACAGACCTACGCCAACTCATACAAAAAGTCCATGTAGAAGATAAAATTATTATCTTGGTAACTTCAATGCCAGAGTGGAAAGAACTCCGAAGCCTGGAAAGGTGTCTTAGGCAAACATGGTGTTGGAAATTGCAATGATAATGGATGCCTCCTGCTAGAGTTCTGTGCAGAACAACAGCTGACTATTACAAACACAATCTTTCAGCAGAAAGATAGCTTGAAGACAACCTGGATGCATCCCTGATCCAAACATTGGCACCTCATTGACTATGTTCTAGTCCACCAGAGAAACATTCGTGATGTCCGTCATACTCAAGTGATGCCCAGTGCAGAATGCCAGACAGATCATTGCCTCGTAAGATGTAAACTAAACCTTCATCTTAAGTTCAAACCTAAGGGGGGTGGCATCTTAAAAAAGAGACTCCAAGTCAACAATCTTCAACAAGCTACCACGAGAGACAACTTCCAGGCAAACCTGCAAAACAAAACAAAACAAAACAAAACAAAACAAAACAAAACAACCTTGAAGACCATCCTATAGATCCTTCTCCTACAGTGCTTTGGCAACATATCAAAAACAGTATCCTCCAGTCTGCGGAAGAATCCCTTGGGTTCTCCCACAAGAAAAATCAAGACTGGTTTGATGAAAACAACCAAGAGATCCAGGAGCTGTTGGCAAAGAAGAGAACTGCTCACCAGGCATACCACGCCCAGCCAACTTGCCATGTAAGAAAAGCAGCTTTCTGTCTCACATGTAGTAAACTTCAACAAAAACTCCGAGACATGCAGAACAAGTGGTGGATCAATATAGCAGAAAAGACACAATGCTGTGCAGATCTGGGTGATCTTAGAAGATTTTACGAAGCTCTTAAAGCAGTGTTTGGACCTACTTATCAGGTCCAAATCTCCTTATACAGTACAGATGGTCAAACATTAATTACTGATAAAGCCTCCATCCTGAATCAATGGGCTGGACACTTTCAAAGTCTCTTTAGTGCCAACTGAGTAGTCCAAGGCTCAGCTATCCAACATATGATACAAAAACCGATGAAAAATGAATTGGACATAGCTCCCATTTTGGAAGAGACCCTTAAGGCCATACAGTAGTTGAAAAACGGCAAGGCAGCTGGGATTGATGGAATCCCACCTGAAGTTTGGAAACATGGAGGTCATGTACTCCATGATAAATTCCACAAACTCCTTGTGAATTGCTGGGAAAAGGGGGAACTGCCATCAGATCTCGGAGATGCTGTCATCATCACCCTGTACAAGAAAAAAGGAGCAAAATCCAATTGCTCAAACTATCGAGGCATAACACTGCTCTCTATTGCTGGAAAAATCCTTGCAAGGATACTCCTGAACAGATTAGTTCCTGCCATTGCAGAAGAATTTCTTCCTGAAAGCCAATGTGGCTTCAGAGCCAATAGGAGTACTACAGATATGGTATTTGCCCTTAGACAACTGCAAGAGAAATGTAGAGAGCAGAACAAGGGTCTCTATGTAACATTTGTTGATCTCACCAAAGCCTTCGACACTGTGAGTAGGAAAGGTCTGTGGCAGATCCTGGAAAGACTAGGATGTCCCCCAAAATCCTTAAAATGATTATCTTGCTACACGAGAGCCAGTGCGGTCAAGTCAGATATGGCGATGTTCTTTCAGAGCCCTTTCTAATAACTAATGGAGTGAAGCAAGGTTGTGTACCTGTGCCAACTTTATTTACAATCTTCTTCAGCATGATGCTCCAAAGGGGTATGGCAGAGCTCAAAGAAGACGACGGCATCTATATACGTTACCATACTGATGGTAGCTTGTTTAACCTAAGCCGTCTGAGGGCTCTCACTAAGACTCTAAACTATCTAGTCCGTGAGCTGCTCTTTGCTGATGATGCTGCCCTTGTTGCCCACACAGAAGCAGCTCTGCAGCGCCTAACATCTTGCTTTGCAACAGCTGCAGAGCTGTTTGGGCTGGAAGTCAGCTTGAAGAAAAAAGAAATTCTTTTACCAGCCTGCACCACAGGACGAACACCACCATCCCCACATTGCCGTCGGCAAATCTGAGCTTAAGTCCATTCAGCAGTTCACCTACCTGGGAAGCATCATCTCCTCAGATGCCAAGACTGACAAAGAGATCAATCACAGATTAGCAAAGGCATATAGCACATTTGGAAGACTTTACAAAAGAGTCTGGAGTAACAAACACCTAAGGCGAAGCACAAAAATTAGTGTGTATAGAGCCATTGTACTGTCTATCCTCCTTTATGGGTCTGAAACATGGGTCACCTATCGCCAACACTCACGACTACTCGAATGCTTCCATCAGCGCTGTTTACGTACAATCCTAAATATACACTGGACTGACTATGTGATGAATGTTGCTGTCCTTGAGCAAGCAAATACATGGCAAATACTTTGCTCACATTGGTGAATAAAGCATATCAAGTCCGTACAGCTACACTCCTGCCCTGTGGCGTCACTAAGGCTGGTGTCACCCCTTCCCCCCATGGTGTCACCTGTTGCAGTTCAGCTTCTCCGCACCCTCCCCCCCGTACCACCACTGCTCCTGCCTGCTTCACTGTTTGTGTTCTCAATTCTGATGGATTAGAAGCTTCACTGCAATTCATAGGTGTGGATTATGGGCAGAAGTATACATTCAAAGAGTACAAAGGCCCTCTTTCATTTTTCAAGGGGAGGAGAGGGATGAAGCACACTGACTTTGCTTCTCTGTCACCATTTTCCTCATCATTACCAGTAACATGGTTGTGAGGTCCAGAAAAGACCTGAAACTTTTTTACATGGATTGTTTTAGATACCAGAGAGGAAAAGCAAAACAGCTCTGTAGTAGGTTTTGAGAAAAAGAAAAAATGAAGCTTGTTTATTTCTTTCCCAATGCCTGGATGGAGATAGGTGGAAGCAGTGATGGAAAGGTAAGTGGTGTGGTGGAGCTTTGCAACCAGGTCATGTGTTGGAGCAAATTGTTTCACGGAGTCCCCAGAAAGTATCTTGCCCCAGGCCCTCCAAACCTCATACTGCAATTGCCCATTACCTTCCGTATCTGCAGCAGGCTGCCTTGACCACTTGTTTATGCTCCCCTGTGATTCAGAACCCTGGAAAACTGAACAGAATGCCTCCATGAGTAAAGTAGGCTCCTATATGTGCAAATATTCACCCTCTAACTCACAGAGTGGAAACTGGAAAGTAATTGCAATTCTAATTGTGGAAGGGATTACAATAACTGAAGAGATCAGAACTCATAATTTGGACTTGATTTGACAAAAATCAGAACTTGGGAAAGTTACTTTTTGCTGACTACAAATTCCAGAATCCTCCAGCCAGCATGCCCACTAGCCAAACTGGCTGGGACTTCAAATCTAAACATGTAATGTGCAAAGTCTGACAAATAGTTTGGCTGATTTTTCTGCTATAGGCCATCCTGACCATTCTGTATTTTCTTGTAGGCCTCATCCATATTTGAATCTTGGCTTTGAAAGTTTTTGAGGTACACCCCCCATCTGCTTCCTTTCCCCCTCACACAAGAAACAGAGGCCCAGAGCATCTTTAATTCAAAATGCTTTGGGGGTTGTTGAAAACATTCCTTAATTCTTTGTGAAACACCTAGTTTTTAATGGGAAGTGTTGCTGAAAAGTGGCTAGCATGCATTATTTCTGTTCTTTGTAGTCCCTGCTTTGAACATCAGATGGTCTAGAGGGATCATAGTCTATTCTTACAGAGCTGAAGTCCACTCAAAGTAATAGACCCTTTGTTAAAGATTTATAAAAGCGAGAGCCTCTTGATATTCCCTAGAGGGTTTTCTGTTGCAATTTCAAACAATCATGTGACTGATGGAAGATGTAAATATATCTCAACAGAAGTGGACCTATGACATTTACTCTGAAATCCTATGGACAAATTACTTGGATAGAAACCACACTGAATAAAGTGGGACAAGACTTACTTCTGAGTAAACAAGCAAGAGACTGAGCTTCATGTGGCTCTTATAACAATGATAACACATATTATATTGTGGAATAGTTACTGATAGAAGTTGATGAAATAGACAAGATCTTAAATGCAAAATAAGAGGATTAGCCAAATCTGTGGAGGACAAAGGCTAAACTACATGCTACATTAAATATACAGGATGGGGTCATTTGTTTTTTCATATTCCAGAAAGTGTGCACTGTTACAATCCAGATAGAGACAATCATGCTGAGGAGGAGATTTAAACCTTCTATCTGAGACAGTTTTTATTTCATGCTCACTCCATCATATGGAGGCTAATAAAGGTGAGAAAAGCCTGCATTGGTGCCACTCGAGGGTTTTCCTTTTTCCTTTTTTTTTTTAAAAAAACCCCTCCTTGTTATTAATTTACATAACTTTACAGTGGGCAATGAAGACATCAACATAGTTAAAGATTTTTTATACCTTGCCTCAGTCATTAATTAAAATTGCAATATTAGTTAAGAAATCAGAAGAATAAGCCCTGGAAGAGCAGCCGTGAAGGAACTAGATAAGATCTTCAAGTACAAAGTTATTTAATAAAATATCAAAGTCAGAAACATGTGTGCTATAGTGTTTTCAATTTCTAGGTATAGTTGGGAAATCTGGACAGTGAAGGAAGTTGATAGAGGAAGAAAATCAACTCATTTGAAATTTGGTGCAGCAGGAAAATTCTACAGATACCATGGACCACCCAAAAGGCAAATATCTGGGTCCTAGAGCAAATATGAGGTCTGTCTATTAAATAATGATACTATGTTTCTACCTTTCAGACAAATCAGGGAGAATTGATTGTGAACCCTTGAGTGGTGATCTTGAACATGTCTGAACCTGCATGACAAACATCAACACTCTCGGCTATTCAGTTAACTGTCAGTAATCATTTAAAGCAGCTGTGTTGTCTGTTGTGTGCAAAAAAATGCTAAGTTTAAAAAATGAGCAATGTGACATTCTGCAGCAACTTGAGGTGGACCCAAACCTTTTTCAAAAAATCATCACTTGTGATGAAACCTGGATCTTCCAGTATGATCCTGAGACAAAACGACAGTCAACGCACTGGAAAATACCATCATCACTTAAGAATGAAAAAAACATGTCAAAGCAAGTCTACATTCAAAGCCATGCTCATTAAGGGTATAATTTTGGCAGAATGGGTTCCAGAAGGCAGAACAGTTAACCAGCATTATTATAAGGAAGCTTTGGCAAAGCTGCGAGAAAGTGTCAGAAAAAAAGGAAACTGTGGAAAAATGGTTTCATTTCACTTTCTTTGAAGCAGGTTTTGGCCTATAAACATATTGCTACACTTGAACATCCACCATATTCACCAGATTGGGCACCATATGACTTTTTTCTTTTTCCTAAAGTGAAATTGGTGCTTAAAGGGCCATGTTTTGAGTCAACTGATGCAGTAAAGAAGAAAATAGCAGATGTGTTGAAACAGCTGACAGAAACTGATCTGCTCCATGTCTTTGACCAGTGGAAAACAAGACTGCATCACTGTGCGAGTGTGAACGGGAAGTATATTGTATCAGTCTCATTATTTAATAGACAGACCTTTTAAGGCCTGAACATTCACTAGAAGCCGAGATGACTAAAATGAGACTGCCATACTTGGGACATATCATGAGATGATATGACTCATTGGAAAAGACAGGAATGTTCAGTAAAATGGGAGGCAGTAGGAAAAAAAGGGAGACAGCATGACAGGTGAATTGATTCTATCAAGAGAGCCATAGCCCTGAGTTTGCAAGTCCCACTGACCTGCTCACTGGTACTCTTGGATGCATCTCATCCATATGGTCTCCAGCTGATGTTGACTGGATAGCAAATAACAACAATAACAGCAAATATTGTGGTGGAGAATAAAATTGGTAGGAGCAGAAACTGTGAGCTTAGCCAACATTCTGATAGCCACACATACCTAAATGTAAAAAAGAAAGTGATCCAACACTGCACACCATGTAAAATCACAGACTATGTTGTAGAATCGTAGAATCATAGAGTTGGAAAAGACCACAAGGGCCATCCAGTCCAATTCCCTGCCATGCAGGAATGCACAATCAAATCATTCACGACAGATGGCCACCCAGCTGATCTATCTGTCTTTCTGTACATGCACATTATCTCCACAAAGCTGTATGCCAATGAATAGCATTTGAGAAAGGAGAGAAATATATATTCAGGGGTAGCCGTGTTGGGCATACAGCAAAATACAATAAAATCCAAAATCCACAAGCAGCAACTCAAAAGCATAAAATACATTGTGCAAGCTTTTGAAGCTTTACTGGCTTCTTTATCAGGAAAAGATGTTAAAAATCCTACAGTATAAAAATGTGATGAAGTTAGAGTCACAGACCTATATTCTGTTTGAGTTGTTGCGAGTTAAGATTGAAGGATTTCAATGCAGGTGGAGGCGAGTCCCCTGATTGGCTATATGAGGACTAGGGACAAAGAGCAATAAAAGAAAGGTAGTAAAAATTCATTTCCATTAGCAATAAAACAGCAACTTCTGTTGAGATCCAGATGTCCCTGGTCCTGTCTGCACTGGCCAGAATACTCCACATTCTGGCCAGAGTATTCTGGGCCCAGAGCTGCCCTGCATTTCCCCTCTTCCCTTTCATTCCATGGTGGGAACTGGCAGCTGTCTGCTCATATGTGCTGCAAGGTATCGGAGGGCACTTTTGCTGCTGCTGCTGCTGCTGGTGTCATGTGTCACTCTCTCTGAGGCTGTAAACGAGGCACCCAGCCTTGAACACATGCTGGGGGCGTCATTGTGACCTCACAGAGTGTGAAGTGTGGCATCAGCAACAGTGGCACAGTACATGCATGCAAACCGCACAGCACATGCATACAATACCGCACAGCACATGCATGCAAACAGCTGCCTGTTCCTGCCAAAGAATGCCCTGGTTTTCCCCCACAGGATTGGGTTTCCCCAGCTATTTTTTAAAAGCCATTTTAAGGGGGATTTGCCACTATTTCTAGTTGGAGCTGCCTGGACATCATCTAGACAGTTCATATTAGAATCAGGGCCAAAACCCTTCATTGTCTGAACAGCAGGGTGTGGGAATGGGGAGAGGCCATTTTATTTGGCCTGTGCAGACAAGACCCCTGTTCTCTGAGAAGCTAACTGCTTACATCAGGAAAATCTTGCAAGTGCTGTATAAGTAAAACTTCCCAAATTGTAGTCCGAAATTGTAGTCCAATGAAAGAGTTTACCTTTGATGGAGGTAGAAAACCTAAAAGAGTTAAGTCCCAGTTCTTTCCTTCCATCTTGTTTAGGATTCCCCTGTTGTGGCTAAAAGTTGTGGCCAAGGAAGTGAGAGGATTATTGTACTCAAATCCTGTTTGTGGGGATCTGGTTAGTTACTGTGAAACAGGATGCTGTTTGACCTTTGGTCTGATCCAACAGGGCTTTTCTTTTGCTCTTTTATTCATAAAATACTTCAAGATCAAGGCCTGTGTATAAAGAAAAAATATAAGGAAAAGAACACTCAGGTTTACAATAAAAAATGAGAGCTCCACTTAATGAAAGGGAAACAGACAGTGAGGAAGGATGGAAAGGAAGGAAGGAAGGAAGGAAGGAAGGAAGGAAGGAAGGAAGGAAGGAAAAAGAAAGAGCAAAAGGAGAAGGAGACTCTGAGGAAAGAAGTACATCATATTTTCAATGTTTTAAAACCTCCAAAGAATGAGGATTTCTAATCTCAACAAGTAATGAGTTTCAGAAACCAGAAGTTAGAAGAAATAAAGAATGGATTCTTGAAAAGGAAATGAACCAAGGGTTTAGTCAAAAGGAAAGTATCAACAGAGTGCAAATGACAAGAAAATAAACATAGAGAAAGAACACAAATTTGCTATGAGAGGCTGAAACAGAGTTACCCCCAACAAAGTAACAAACTAGGTCCTAAACACCTTTTATACTCCCAACTAGACTAGAGCTATTGAATCTCTTACCTACCCTGACACCCCTGGCTCCATATCTAATAAATTGGCACTATTTAATAATTAGGTCAAATGTGGCCTTCCATGCAGTGTGGCCATTAAAACTGGAAAATTCCAAGAAATTCCAAAGACTAGTGTTCAGACTCAGTCAGGTATGCACTTAAAAAGAAGGGCCAGCCTAAATTTGAAAGAAATGTTAACATGCAAGGCAGCTGAAGGTCCGAACACCTGACTAATCCTATCAGCTAAAGCTGGGATATTCAAACCTGTAAACGATCCTCATACCTTTGTCCTTCCCCCAAACAAAGGAAGTTGCTTCCTCCATTCACAAAGGAGATTTTCACACGAGGGAAATAACCCCCGGGGAGATTGGGAGAGAAATGAGGCTGTTCCGGTAGCAGCGCTCCGTTTCGCACACCCCTTTCCTTCTCCCAGTCTCCCGTCGTCTTCTCTCTCTCTCTCTATCCTGTCCTGCTTCCATTTCCCTCCTGGTATGTTCAGATATATATATATATATATATATATATATATATATATATATTACTAATGAAGAATTTTGTTAGTAAAAAATAGTGGGAAGGAAATAGAAGCAGAATGGAGGGAGGAAAACGGGAGATCGGGAGAAGGAAGGGGGCGTGCAAAACGGAGTGCTGCTACTGGAACAGCCCCATTTCTCTCCTGATCTCCCTGGGGGTTATTTTCCCCATGTGAAAATCTCCAAAGTATCTGCACATTAAGATGCCATTAACATATCCTGAGTGCCTTTGTCTCACCTTGAGCAACTCCAAAAACATTGTCTTCCACTCTAAATCCCATCCCCAGAAGGCAGTTATTGACTATAAAAACCCATCTAAAACTCCATTCAAGCATGCACAGCTCACCTTCCTCTCAACTCCATGTCAGACTGTGTAGCTGTTCCTAATTGGGACGCCCACTCTGCTGGTTTCTTCCACAACATCACTTCATCAAGTGTCCTATCTCCCACAAAGAACCTCCTTTGCTAATCCTCTATCCCAATATTTCCTACTTTATTCGCTAGCCTTGTGTGAATGCTTGAAGCCTGAATGTGTGCATGAATGTTGTTGTTATTCTTTTCTCAAATAAAGATAAATTATTGTACTATCTAGCTTAATGTCTCCTCCTTAGTACCAGTAAACATAGGTCAAAAGATTCTGCTCTCTGTTGCCCCCTCTCACATAGCCAAGCTGAGTATATTAATCCCCCAAATTAATATTGGTATCTTGACGGTCCTTTAGACCCTGGTGCGTATAAGAAGCAAATCCAAAAATACTTAAAAGTTTAACACTTTTGTATGCATCTCCCTTTTGGTTTACAGAAGTTTCTCAGATGGTTAACAAGCATGTTATAGGGTAGAAGAGGCAGCAGTTTTAAAATAGTTTTCTCATAACTGGCTTTGTGTATGGCCTCAAAAGAACACCTGAATCAGCCTTAAATATTCCTTACTGTAATTTACAGATGGATATATGATCAGACTTCTTGTTAATATAGTTGGTGACTGTGTGGATCAACCCAGAGTAGTGCTATTGGTGCAATGATCATGTAGGATAAGTGTCAGGAGAGAATGTTGCATATCAGCATGATCAGTTTAATGCTGTGCTTAGTGAGTCCATCTAATTCCTTTTTCTAGACTAGGTAGTCTGTTTCTGGAAGTGATGCCAAATCTCATACCAGAGTCCTACAGACCTCATTGTAGGTTTAAATGAAATCTTCT
Source organism: Gambelia wislizenii (assembly GCA_030847615.1). Taxonomy (NCBI): domain Eukaryota; kingdom Metazoa; phylum Chordata; class Lepidosauria; order Squamata; family Crotaphytidae; genus Gambelia; species Gambelia wislizenii. Next base: position 43,248,508 of record JAUMIR010000004.1, read on the forward strand.
ACTATGTCCAGAGAAAATAACACATTGAGCAAAAAAAGGTGTAAGGTCACAAAAGGGCTAAATGCACACTCCTAACTTTTATTAATACTTGTCTGTATCAAATCTGATTCCAGTAGCGTTTTCAGATTTAAGATTAAAAGTGCAATGTGTAAAAGCAACCTTGTATATAAAACTGGCAGATAAGGTACTACTGGCAAGGATTTGGAATGTGAACAGTTAAAAAGTGTTAAAATGTCTGCTTGGGGGGAAATCTCTCCTCATGCTTTTAACTTTATTGAGAGTTTAATTATATTTTTAACTTTTGTCTGATGTAATTTTTTTAAACTGTATCTGTTTTAAATCTTATAAATGGCCCTTAGTCCTAATCCAGGAGAAAGGTGGGATGGTGATGATGATGACAACAACAACAACAACAATTCTCAAAAGGGCATTGCTATGCAGAAGTAATCACACTAGCTCAGTTTATTGATACGACCAATTATGATCATGCTCAACTGAAAAAAAAAAATCTAGGAAGATCCCATATGACAGCTGATGAAGTGAATAGGACTCAGGGGTTGTCTGCATAGGCAATATACCCTGCCTTGTCCCTCATCTTAGAACTGTGCAGTCCTGAGGATGCAGGGCTTTTTCTCCATTCTGCCCCTGGGCAGTCCTCACCACCCCTGGGGCAAAGACAGAGCTAAGATGGGGGGAAGATAGGGTAGGGCCCTTTACTGTGTTTTTTTTTTTAATACCTGCTTTAATTGTTCCTGCTGGGAAGGAATGGATTGAGCTCAATGTGTCCACAGGAGCCACTCCCGGCAGGCCAGCCTGTCACTGCAGCTGCCTTGCTCTTCTGAAGTAGGATGCCGTCTCGCAGCATATGACCAAGGCTGGTCACATGCTGGGGGCCTTGGTCACATGTTGTGGGCTGGCTTCCTCGCTTCAGGGAGAGCATGGGAGATGGCAGCAGCAGCTGCTGTAGCAATGGGCCAGCATACCTGTCTGGACTACAGCCAGTTTGGAGGCAGTAATGGGGGAGGAATGGGCCTAATCTGCAAACAAGATACACCAGTGGGGAGCTGGCATATCCTGGTTTGTGTAGATGGGCCCTTAGTTAAGTCTGAGCAATCTCTCTCTCTCTCTCTCTCTGTGTGTGTGTGTGAAGACAGAAACTAAAATGAAGTGAGTGGTAATCCATAAAATCTTATGATGGGGAGAAACAGGTGGCTGCTTTTACCCCTTCACCATTTTTGTGCCCCCAGTCACGGTCTTGATAAGTGGTTCTCAACCTCTGGTCCTCCAGATGTTTTAGCTTCAGCCTCCTAGAATCCCTGTCCATTAGCTTTGTTGGATTGGGCTTATGGGAGTTGAAGTCCAAAACATCTGGAATCCAGAACACTGAGAACTACTGTTCTAGACCCTTCTCCCCACAGAAACAAATATTTGGTCTAAAAAGTAGAATGCTGTTCCTGGAAGCCTCCAAGAGTAGCAATTCTCAATTAAAACAAGGCACAGCCCCCTCACTTTGTTTTGCAACCCAAATCCCCAAAGGGGTTTTATGAAACAGTAAACTGGACTTTCAGCCAATTTTTGGTTTCTTTTGGGTGAGTGGTTTGGCCCATGGTGGGTCTTGTGGTGGAAAACTGGCCCCTGTACTACTGTAGTTTGGCTTCCTTCTCTAATTTCTTATGGACTTGTTAATATTTATTAAAGTACTACTAGACTCCCTGTTGTTTTCCCTTAAAAAAATTCTTATGGAGGCCAAGGAGTGACTCAGAGAACTTGGTATATGATTCATTGCTAACTGTGCAACACAGTTGATTGGAAAAACAGAGTAGGCAATAGTGATGAGAATCCCGCTATCAAGCTAAGGAGATTTTCACACGCCAAAAATATTGCCTCCAGAAACCGGGACAGAAATATTTCTGTCCCGGAAGCAGCGCCGCGGTTCGCACGCTCACCTCCCTCTTCCGTTGTTCCGTCGTCCTCGCTTTGGGTTTTTTCCTCTCTCTTCCGGAATATTTTATTAACGGCAAACTCCTGTTAGTAAAATATTCCAGAAGAGGGAGGGAAAAACCCAAAGCGAGGACGACGGAACAACGGAAGAGGGAGGTGAGCGTGCGAACCGCGGCGCTGCTTCTGGGACAGAAATATTTCTGTCCCGGTTTCTGGAGGCAATATTTTCGGCGTGTGAAAATCTCCTAAGACTGGGATCACCCAACACTATCCTGGATGGATGACAGTGTGGAGAAGGAGTGGCTCTGCAGAAATGAGTGAAAAATTTGTTTCAGTTCATTTTTTATTTAATAATTGTCAAAATTCAGAATAGAAAAAAATGTGATGTTTCATCATTTGTATGTGAAAATGAAATCAATACAGTTGTCCATCAAGCCCAGAGCTTTGAGTGTTTAATTATTAAAAATCTGGGTTTAAATCCCTGTTTATTAAAGCGTGTTACTGCTGAAAAGGTAGTGCCACTTATATTCCTTCCTCTCCTTTAATACTGATATGGTAGGCTGGTCAACATGGTTCTTTCTATACTTGAAACAGCTGTAACTGTTGAATTTGACTGGTAAAAATTGTGCAAAATTAGTTTCATTTTTTAATTTTAATTTTTTAAAAAGAAAATCAGCTATTTGACTTTGAATTAACTTGCAGTTTAAAAGACCTGAATGGGTGAAAGAGAAAATGACAGATTTTCCCTTCACCAGGACTCCTATGCCCCATGATGGTATGCTATGTCAACCAGCTGTTTGAGACAAAGAAGGCTACCAAACCGTCCTGGTTCTCCAGACAACCTTAGGTTACAGCATATCTCCCCCTAAGAACCTGCCCAGGCCCTGAGATCCTTAGGAAAAAACCTTCTCTCGGTTCTACCACCTTCACAGGTACAGCTGGTGAGGACATAAGGCAGGGCCTTTTCAGTGGCTGGCCCTAGGCTCTGTAACTTCCTTCCCAGCAGAAACTAGAATGTCCCCCTCTGGTAGTATGCCCTACTACCCTATCCCATAGTATCTCATCATTGGAAATATTGGACACTTATTGGCTGGGGCAACCCATAGGTTAATTGGAGGTCACAATGACCTGGGATGTGTCTTAGAAATATAATGGTAGGAAAGCCCAAATTAGGATTGTGCAGAAACCCCTTAGTAAACACAGTGGTTAAGAAGGTATGTGCTATCTTTTCTTCCAGCCCTGGGTGCCTCATCAATGATTTCATTCATCCAATCACACAATTAAGTGACCATTCCCAAATCTATTCCTATGGAAATTTTTCTTATACCCCATCCTGTCCAGCCTTGTGAGGTTCTCATAAACCAATCAGTTTCTATCTCCCAGCAAGTCAAGCAATCAGATGAGCTTCATTTTCCTTTGGAGATGATCAGATGCAGCAAAAACCATGTCAGAAGATCACAATAAGAACAGGAACGGGAGATACTATTAGAAGATTTCATCCTTCAGCGTCCTGGAAGCATAGCACGGGCATGAGTAAGGCGTCCCTTTTTATTGGCAGCTTGTCCCCATCAATGAAAAAGGGAAGCCTCATCTGTGGCAGTGCTACACCCCAGGACAGCTGAGGACATGGGGGTCTTATAATGTCACCCTTTCTGTTCTCGTCATGATCTTCTGACATGGTTGTGGATAGGTTTTTTTTTTTTTTGCTGCATTTCCCCACATCTGATAATCTCCTTTGTCTCTCCCTCAGAAGCGCCATCTAGCCATTGTTAAAGCCAGAACACACCTTCAAGGCATGAAATGGGCTATAGATATTACAGCCCCCTCTAGAGCAAAGAGTGTTACATAGGGGCCCACCCACCCTTTTTCTCAATGCTTCAAGTATTGGGGCTCTGATGTGCCACCCTCAAATGCCACTCTGAGTGATTTCTTTGGCTACATGGAACTTTCTTCTCCCAAGACTGCTAATTATTTCCTTTTTATCCAGACCTCTATCTCCAACCCTTCCCTCTTTCTTTTCTGATAGCTTTGTATGGTTAGTAAGGGTGTAGATTATTGTGTGTTAGTCTAGTTCTAATAAAATACTTTGGCTTACCTCAACTGGTGCCTCCTCTACTGTTAGTACTGGAGTACATAAGTGAAAAGATCCCCGAAGTTACCCTCCTTTCACAGGCCAGCCATTCAAGCTAATAGCTCCACCAAATAATAATAGAGATTCTGCCATCATGGGTGGAACTCTAAAGCACCCCCACATTTTAGGGTAACACCTCTTTGTTGTCCTTTCCTTGGCAAGCAAATACTCTCTTACTCTGATAAAATTTTAGAATTGAAGGTTTTTAAGGAAAGTGCATTTAAGAAGGTGTTGCATTGTTTAATTTCACCATTTTAAAACTGGTTTCAATCATTTTAAGCGCATCCTTTAAGTGGTATGGAGGATTACCATATGTTTGCTTTAATAAGTCCTGTAGAAAAGGTTGTAAAGAATAGATAGCATTCCAGGTCCTCTTAAAAGTCCAGTGGTACCCCTTCACCTCTGCCTCTCACACATTCTCCATTAATTTTCCTGGGTTCTTCAACTTCTTTGCTGCTAGAAAGCGGGACAGAATTTTAGGATGCCAGGCCACAAGACTGACAAAAGAGAAACTATAACTGGATACATGAATGAGAGACTATAACTTGAAACAATTTAAGACTCCCTTAACTGCATGCTTAAAGACTGCAATTAAATCAGCTCCTCTCTAATTTCCTCTGCACAAATTACTAGTCATCCCCTCTATGACCACAATTTGTTAATCATGAAAGCTCAAATGAAAAACTGGCTTTTGTGCCTTTCTGCTGATGTATCTTGCATTAATAATAAAGTTTGTGCAATACAGTACATACTTTACCTTACATATAATGTTTGGTGCACATGAACTATTGTATTATTACTGCTGATTTTTGCTGTTTTATTGTACTTCTTATTTTGAATGTAAATGTCCCAGGACACTCACTTTGAGGCAGATGTATGCATACTGAAAACAAACAAACAAAAAGGAATGTTGGTCTTACCTGTGATATGTTGTTTTCCAGTAGTGAGGCAGAGAGCACCCAACTGCTTGGGTAGTACATCCTCACTTGCTCCTGGTAGGCAGGAAAAAAACAACCTTTTAGGACTGCCTACCAGTGAGGTCATCTGGGAGGGATGACCCACCCCCCCGCTGCCCAGTCAATACCACAGCCTTTTAAAAGTTTTTTAAACAGAGCCTGGATGGCCATCTGTTGGGAATTCTTTGATTGGATATTTCTGCATGGCAGGGGATTGGACTTGATGGTCCTTGTGGTCTCTTCCAATTCTATGATTCTATGATTCTTTGATGTGGGTTTTCCCAGGGGATATTTTGAAATGTTTTGCCCTGGACGTTGTCAGGACTGTTTGGAGGCAAATCGGGAGAAGAGCACTGCATTGTTTCAACTGCAGGGCTCCAACATGGGCGGGGTGGGTGGGGAATCCAGGTAAATTGCCCATCTAGACAAGCCCTTAGTTTCTTGCAAACTTATTGCTTTCACACATCAAGACTATTTGATCACTGTAAAGATTTGAAAGACCTGTATCACCTCACCCAGCCCTTTGAAAATGTAAGGCAAGAATCAAGAACTGCATCTTCCTGGATACTATTACATTCTAGCCCACTCCCACAACTGTATAAATATACTTTACACCTGAGGCCTGAATACCACTTGGTACTGGGTTTATATCCACAAAAGCAAAATGCAAACCAGTTAGTCTTAAAGGTGCCACCACATTTCTTTTCCCCTACTCCCTTTTTTTTATTAATGTAACCTGAAGGTCAGACATGCAACTCTACCAGTCGATAGCAATCAGATTAGTGTGATGTATTATTCAGTGTTTATGATGGTCCATTTATATTGGTGGAGTCTCCTCTAGCATCCTCCAGGAGCTGCCTGATGTTGACAATGCAACTGAGGTGCTTGTACAAAAGCTGCAGGTGAAGAACACTTATCCTGGCAGCAGTGGATTTCATTCTCGTTCTGGGCTACCATGTTAATTGGACATAATTGTGCTTTCATCCATTAATAATTGCATCTATTGACTCCAAAGGACTGTTTATTTAAAGTGAAGACAATGAATTAATAATTAATTTAGAATCATTTAAAAGGTTAAAGTAATTGTGCAAGCTTTTAATAAAAGATCAAGGCTAAAACCCAATGCACTCTTACAAGGGAGTAGGGACTTAGATCACACTACACTGTTATAGTGCTATTATTCTACTTTAACTGCTATGGCTGCCTCCTGTGGAATTCTGGGGGTTGTAGTTTAGTGAGGCCTAAGAGCTCTCTGACTGAGACTTGTAAATGCTCCTCCCTAAACTGCAAATCCCAGGATTCCACAGGAGGCAGCCTAGCAGTTAAAATGGAATAATAGTGCTATAAGAGTGTAGTGCCATAATCTATTAAACCTTGTGGAACACAGATGCAGATGACTTGTTTGTGAGTAGACATGCATAGGAGTTCACTGTAAAAATGAAATGCATATCCTGATTGCTAGTAGAAAGCCATTCTTTTTTTCCCCAGAGAAGGACATAAGGTATTCCCATACAAGCACGAAGTACACTCCTTGGATTCCATTCAAAGGTACCACTCAACATTGGTGATGTAGGGAATTATTGGTATTTATATTAAGCAGAGTGAAGCGTAGCCCCAGGAGGTTCCAATCTGGGGCACACCAAGAAAGAGAGTAGCCAGGTTCATCCACTGTGGCACACCTTGGCAGAGATACACCTTGCTGTTGTTGGGGCTCTAATATTTATACTCTATTCTGTGCTGTGGAGGGGTGTGCTGATTACAGCAAAGCCTGGATGGCTTTCCCACGGAAGAGATAAAAGAAATGAAAACTCAACTGATTGCCTTAATTGTGGAGAGACAGAACATTGATTACCTTGTGACAACCTTGTAAGGTTGGACAGGAGGGGGTTATGAGGGGAGATTTCTGTAGGGTATGGATTGCGGAAAGGTCACTTGTTTGCATGAAAGAATTATTGCTTGACACACCCAGGGCTGGAAGAGAGTATTAGCACATACCCCTTAATGACTGGGTAGTTATCATAAACCTATTATGGGGGCTTTCCCACCATTATATTTCTAGACACGTCTCAGGTCATCATGACCTGTTCTCCAGTCTGCCTAAGCCAATGTGACCCCAAAAAGTGTCTAATATGTCAAGTTATGGAATCTCACTGGGAGAGGTAGTAGGGCATGCTAACAATGCTTCTTAACTTCAATAGGAATCTCCAAACTGCATTCAGACCATTAATTTCTAATTTTCACTGAAAACTAGGAGAGAGCAAAGTGCACTCCTCCAGTTGCATTTAGACTGCAGTGCTATTGACTATAGTAAGTTGGGCTGGTGGGAACAGCATCTGAATGGCAATACATTTGCCCAGCCCTGCAACAAACAATAGGAAATAATGGTTGCCTATTGCAGGAGTTCAAAATTGGCTCATGATGTTTGGGCACATTTATGTCTCTGATTCCCTTTATATTCAGCTGTGGGTAAGGTAATGTATTGGGGGTGTGAGAGATAGCTGGGTATCTCACAAGCAGGGAAATTAATACTCACAAGCAGAAGGTGAGCAACAAGAAACCCTTCATCCCTCACCCTCTTGACTCAGGATCTAGCAAAGAAATAAAGAACGGTGCTGTCATGCTTACAGAGCTCTGTTTCAGACGGCACTGTCTTCCTCCCGACCTTCCCCCGTGTTTCCTCCATGCTGCAGGTGCCATTTTTATTGATGGGGTTTTTCCATCAATAAAAGTGGCACATTTCTCATGCCTACAGCATGGAGGAAGCATGGGGGAAGTTCAGGAGGAGGACGGTGGCGTCCAGAATGGAGCACTGTAAGCATGACAGTGCTGTTCTTCTGTCCTCGGGATTTTTTCCTCCAGTTTGAAAAAGTCCTTAATCTTTTTTTTTTTTAAATGAAGTAGGTTTACTTACAAATACTAAAGACTTTATAAGTTATGGTGAGAGGCTCTGTAATAAATTCTCTTGAAACATGGAGGAGAGACAGACAGCAACAGACTACAAAATGCAGGACAGACAAACACTCCAGACTAACTGAAACAGGAAGAGAGAGGATGTGTCTAAGACTATATGAATAACATGAATACATGCTATGCCTAAACTCCTGGGGAGACATGCAAATTAGCATCTAATGAGTATAGGCATGCTAAGGCTGCAACTTCTAAGAGTGGGGAGAAATTTTAATTCAGCCTATTTTTGATAAGGAGTCTTACCAAAATTTATACATGTCTTCATAAATTTGATGCAAAGAATTGTGATGAAGAGAGAAAGAAAACTCAGATTTTTCCATTCCTTCTCTCAGCTGCTACCTGTTCCATCATCATTTATCCTGCATCCTCCTTCCTTTTTTCTTTTCTTTTTAAAACTGGGACCAGAATGCTGGTATGCCTTTACACTGGTATAAATGCCAACCACTTTCCCATAGGTAGTGCAAGGGTGATATCCAACTCAGAATTGTGCAAGCTGTGTCCTTCGAGCCTGTGCAATGGATTTTTCTGGTGGAGCGCAGCGTGCACAGAACTGGCCTCACCCTTTAAACCAGAGATTCATCTGCCGTGGCCTTGCAAGCATGGACGTGGCAGTGAGGTCCTCGGGCCGTAGGTTTGATTAGAGTTTCCTTCTCTTAGATGGTTGACCTTACAGGGTTGGACGAGCACCATCTGCCCGGGTTTGGGATTGGAGTTTTCCTTCTCCTAGGACGGTTGCCACAAGGCTGGAGAGCCCATCCTGCCCTTTGACGCTCTTTGTCAGACCCTTCGGTTTTGACCTGTCTGGCATGGGAGACCCTACCAGTGGCTATTATGCCACCGCCAGCATAGCTCAAAACATCATTAGGGTACGCAAGCCTCTCTCCCACGACAAGGGGGCGTCAATGGAGAGGGCAAGCTGTGTAATACCGGAGTAAATCATGGCATAAACTGCTGTGTTGTCTTAGAGGTTCTGAAAGTGTGGTTCTTGGTGATGGGTGAGAAGTTGGCTTGAGTGTTGTGTAATGGGAGAGTGCACAACTATGCTGCTCATTGCACATTAGTGTACTTTAGTATAGCTACAGTGCTATAATTATATGCTATGCAACCAGTGAACAGGATCTTGGACTAAGGATTAAAACAATCAGATCCTGAGCATGTATCATAAACTGCAACTGGAATTTATTTATTTTTTAACCTGTTTTGAACCACCCTTTCCTCAAGGAATGCTCAGTGGGATTACAGATAAAATTATAAGCTCAATAAGATACTAGAACTGGAAATGAGAGCTAAAACAAAACTGATAGAATATACAACACTGCAATAAAAACATATGAACCTTCTAAAATCAATGAGCAGTTGTAAGCCTCTTTGTACGGATCGATTCTTGCCAACAGCATGAGTGTATAAGGTTATCCAGTGAATGACAGTGGAACTTGTACAGTTGTCCCTCAACATTCACGGATTTGACATTCACGGATTTGAGTATTCACGGTTTCAAAATATTTTTAATCAAATAATAATCCTAATAGCAAACCTTGATTTTGCCATCTTATATAAGGGGCACCATTTTGCTATGCCATTGCATATAATGGGACTTGAGTATTCACGGATTTGGGTATTCACGGGGGGTCCTGGAACCAAACCCTAGCGAATGTGAAGGGATAACTGTATTTGAATCCGTACCTCTAGTCCTAGCCTGATACTTTAGACCACTGGGTCTCAAAAAATGAAAATTCTATCCAATTTTATCTTGAATATCCAAACTCAAGATTAGGAAGCTGTTTTATACCCTATCAGGTTATTGGTTGATCTGTTCAGTACTATCTGCTTTGATTGATTGTGCATCTCCTTGATTGTAGACAGGAATTGTTTCTAATGCTGACTGGAGAGATCAGGGATAAAACCTGGAACTTTCTGTATGTACAGGGCTATATCCAACATTCTATTGGTGGGAATTTCTTCCTCTCCCATACCCCCTGTTGTCATTCATACTACCTGAAACATGGCTTCCAGAGGCTAACCCATCTTTCAGATCTAGTTTTGGCTGCATATGGGTATGGGACTGAAATGAGGAAGAGGGAAGTCACTGCTTTGCCAATAGAAACCTACCACCACTGAATCCAGCCAAAAACATGTGCTCTACCATTACTGATTAACTGGCAGGTAAGAATTAGGGATATATGAGTTATGAATACAGGATTAGTTTAAAATTTGTGCCCAAGAGAGTGAGCTGGGACTTCACACTTATGAAGAAATGGACATTAATTTGAAGTCGAAGGCTTTCACAGCCGGCATCCATAGATTTTCCTTGTTTTTTTTCCAGGCTGTGAGGCTGTGTTCTGGAATACTGTAGTTTCTTTTTGACGTTTTGCCTGAATCTTTGACTGGCATCTTCAGAGAATGGTTGGGTAGGTGTGTGTGTAGAGTTTATATGCTGTGAACACCTGTTGGGGAGGATATGTAAATTTGTGTAATTGAATGGTTAGTTTCTGGGTGTAGAAATGCAAGGCTCATTAGTGTCTGTTTGGCTAATGGTTGGTTGTTGGGACATTATCTGCTGGGACTCCCCCTGTCCCTGGGTGGAATTCCTTTGTAAGTGTTGAGTTTTGATTCTGTTGTTTTTCAAAACTGGGAGCCAGATTTTGTTGACTTTTAAGATTTATTCTTTCCTGTTGGAGTTGTCCAGGTGTTTGTGGATTTCAATAGCTTCTCTGTGCATTTTGACATGATAGTTGTTGGCCTGGTCCAGGATTTCTGTGTTTTTAAAAAGCATTTTGTGTCCAGGTTGGTTTATAACATGTTCTGCTACTGCTGATTTTTCTGGCTGGGCCAGTCTGCAGTGTCTCTCATGTTCCTTGATTTGTGTTTGTAGACTGTGTTTAGTGGTCCCTATATAGACTTGTCCACAGCTGCATGGTATGTGGTAAACTCCTGCAGCTGTGAGAGGTCTCTTTTGTCCTTCACTGAGCGTAGCATTTCTTGGATTTTTTGGGTTGGTTTATATATGGTTTGGACGTTGTGTTTCCTCATCAGTTTCCCTATTCTATCTGTGACTCCTTTGATGTATGGTAAAAATACCTTCCCTTTGGGTGGCTGTTTTTCTTCTTCATTCCTGTGGTTTTTTTCTGGGTTTGGCTGCTCTTGTGATGTTTGATCTGGAGTAACCATTAACCTGTAGGGCCCAGTTTAGGCACCTGAGTTCATCCTCCAGGTAGTGGGGTTCGCAGACCCTTTTTGCATGGTCTACCAATGTTTTTATTGTGCTTCTTTTTTTGTCCTGGGCGATGATTAGAGTTCTTGTGTAGGTATCTGTCCTTGCATGGGGGTTTTCTGTATACCTTGTGGCCTAACCATTGGTTTGGTTTGTGGATGACTAGGACATCCAAGAATGGCAGTGTTCCTTCCTTCTCTTTTTTTCCTCCCCATCATGAATTGGATATTTGGGTGGATGCTGTTTAGGTGGTTCAGGAACGACCATATCTTCTTCTCCATGGTTCCAAATCTTCTTCTCCATATCTTCTTCTCTGTGGTTCCAAATGATGAAGTATCATCCACATATCAGAACCACCTTGTGGGCTTTTTTGGTGGTGTTTCCAGGGCTTGCTTTTCAAAATGTTCCGTGTAAAAATTTGATATCACTGGGCTCAGGGGGCTGCCCATGGTTACCCCATCTATCTGTTCATAGAATTTGTTATCCCACTGGAAGTAGCTTGTGGTGAGGCAGTGTTTGAACAAGGCTGTGATGTCCTCAGGAAATATTTGTTGTATGAGTGCCATGGTGCCCATTGTGGGGACTTTGGTGAACAAGGAGACAACATCAAAACTGATTAGTCTGTCTCCAGGTTTCAATTCAATGTTGTTGATTTTTTTTTCTATTAAGTGAGCTGAGTCTTTGATGTAGTGATGGATTTGTCCTATGTGGGTTTGTAACTGTGTGGCCAGAAACTTGGCCAAGTCATACATGGGGGATCCAATGGTACTCACTATGGGTTGCAATGGAATGGAATCCTTGTGGATCTTGGGAAGTCCATATAGTCTTGGTGGAAGAGCCTCTGATCTGCATAGATTCTGGTGTATTGTTGGCTGAATTGATGAGTTCTTGATCAAGGCATTTGTTTTTTCCTGTGATTTTGTTGGTCGGGTCTTGCTTGACTTTTCTGTATGTTGCAGGGTCCAAAAGTTCCCTTATTTTTTGTCTGTATTTTTCTGTTTCCATGATTACTGTAGCATTGCATTTGTCTGCTAGGAGAATAATGATTTCTGGGTCTGCACTGAGATCCTTGATGGCTTTTCTTTCTTTTATGGTTATGTTGCTGGGTGGTGGTTTTGCCTTCCTCGGGATCCTAGCTGTTTCTCCTCTTATCTCTTCTGCCTCTTCCTCCGGGAGATGGTAGAGGGCAGATTCAACATGGGTGATGGTGTCTTCAACTGGGATACTGGTGTTGGTAACTGCAAAATTGCCTCCTTTGGACAGGATGGATGTTTCTTCTTTTGACAGTTGCCGTTCTGTTAGTTATACAGAAAACCCACACACATGGACAGATACCTACACAAGAACTCCAATCATCACCCAGGACAAAAAAGCACAATAAAAACATTGGTAGACCGTGCAAAAAGGATTGGCAAAACCCCACTACCTGGAGGACGAACTGAGGCACCTAAACTGGGCCCTACAGGTTAATGGTTACTCCAGATCAAACATCACAAGAGCAGCCAAACCCAGAAAAAAACCACAGGAATGAAGAAGAAAAACAGCCACCCAAAGGGAAGGTATTTTTACCATACATCAAAGGAGTCACAGATAGAATAGGGAAACTGATGAGGAAACACAACGTCCAAACCATATATAAACCAACCCAAAAAATCCAAGAAATGCTACGCTCAGTGAAGGACAAAAGAAACCTCTCACAGCTGCAGGAGTTTACCACATACCATGCAGCTGTGGACAAGTCTATATAGGGACCACTAAACACAGTCTACAAACACAAATCAAGGAACATGAGAGACACTGCAGACTGGCCCAGCCAGAAAAATCAGCAGTAGCAGAACATGTTATAAACCAACCTGGACACAAAATGCTTTTTAAAAACACAGAAATCCTGGACCAGGCCAACAACTATCATGTCAAAATGCACAGAGAAGCTATTGAAATCCACAAACACCTGGACAACTCCAACAGGAAAGAATAAATCTTAAAAGTCAACAAAATCTGGCTCCCAGTTTTGAAAAACAACAGAATCAAAACTCAACACTTACAAAGGAATTCCACCCAGGGACAGGGGGAGTCCCAGCAGATAATGTCCCAACAACCAACCATTAGCCAAACAGACAATAACAAGCCTTGCATTTCTATATCCAGAAACTAACCATTCAATTACACAAATTTACATATCCTCCCCAACAGGGGTTCACAGCATATAAAATCCACACACACACCTATCCAACTATTCTCTGCAGATGCCAGCCACAGATGCAGGTGAAACATCAGGAAGAAACTATTCCAGAACCCAGCTTCACAGCCCAGAGAAAACCCAAGGAAAATCAATGGACATTAACTCGCTAAAATGATGTAATGGTCATTCTCTGTGGATGCATCAAGTGTGCAGCAAAGGAAATCTTTTGTAATAAAGACCAAGTCTGGTCCTTCTAAGGGTATTATTAACTTAAAAAGACAAGACTCATCAAATCTTTTCAGAATTTGCTCCATAATAAATTATTTTATACAAATCTCACTAAGTATAACTTGAAAAACTAATTCTTTCTAATTCCATCTGCATATAAGTTATAGAAAGACTGACAATTATTTGAAGACCATAAATGCAGGGTAGCAGATTGGCTTCTACCATAACTGTTTAAGAGAAGGTGCCCATTAAATGTCGTGGGGCATTTCTTGGCCCTGCTCTTATTTAATTATAACATTAATGATGTGAAAAAAGAAGATGAATAGTACATTAATCAAACTCACAAATCATCTTTAAAATGAGAGGTGTTGCAAACATCTGTGGTGACAAATTTATGAGAGACAGGTCTCCAATTCATGGGCATAGTATTAAAATCCACATAGGATAATCTGTTCTGAAAAGGGGAATCTGTTTTACATTTTTAAGCTGAATTCATAATTCAAAAAATAACAAACTAGAATAGTTCCTGAAGGTGGGAAGATGATTTGTTTAAAGGGATGTGTGGAGATGGATAAAAAGTGTTGTAACAGATGCCTGTGATGTTTTTATTGTTCATACCAAAACCCATCTTCCAATGAAACCAAATGTGTACGAAGGATGGGGATGGCCAGTGTTTCCCAGCTGATAGGCAATCAACCACTCAAGTGTGTTATTGTGTGGAATATTTCATTTAGGTCAGCTAATTCATCACAGTACATCTGATAGGCTATAAGAAACTGTTTAATGCTAGGTCAAATTGCTGTGCATCTGTCTCAGTTTTGAGTACACCGAAGGGCAGAAGCACAACAAGGTTTCACATAAGAATGTCTTGTCTTATCCAGTTCTGATTGCAGGTATTAGGGATGGAACCCAGAAGTATTTCCATGCAAATCATGAGCTCCACTGACCTATAACCACTCCCAATGGCCCTTTAGAGTTCTACTGAAATCTGTTGTTTTTAAAAGAGGCATCCTCTTAAATCCAATACCAGAGTTTAATTTGGTCCTGGTTCTTTCCTTGTCTCTTTTTTTATTACTTCATTTCTGCTCTGTTGCTGTACCTTTATGCCCTTTGCTATGTGTACCAGAATCTTATTGACATTTTAATATTAAATTATTATGACAAGAAGATATTCCATTTGGTAAGTAATTTGTTTTACTATGAGGAAAATTGGAAGCTGCAGAAAAACTATTATGAAAGATTAAGATGGTAGAGTGATTCTGGTTGACACAATATGAATTATTATTTCGTCTGCTGCACACCTATATGTGCTGTTTTAAGTTTTTAAATTATAAAGCTAACAACTTAGAAAATTAAATATTTTGGGCCAAAAGCATACAAAAGACACACAAATGAGATTCAAGGAGAATGAAAAGATGGATGGAAAAACATCACAAAATTAAGGAACAGGCAGATAAGGGAATTGTTTGTAAATGCTATTGACTTTAAATTTTATTTGGCATTATCACTATCTATTTTGACATAACTCCACTGAAGTCACAGAGTTCTTTCAGATTTATTATATGCTAATCAAATTTGGTCTCTTGAGCTTCACTCAGATCCAACATAAAAATACAGATAAAGTATCAGTGGAAAGCTTTTTCGACATTAGGGATTAACTGCTACCCTGCTCTGATGTCTGTGAATAGTATTAAATTACTGCATGTAACTAATGGCCAAAGATCAGCATGGTACCATCTCATCTGATGTTCAGCCAATGACTTGAAAGGAAGAATAAGAAACCAAAGGTGTTAAGGAATGCAATGTTTATTGGGTTTGCTTTTTTACTTCTGTTTCCTCTAAAGAACAGAGAGCTTGACCAGGGTTAATTGCTTGGAAACAGAGCTTTTTAACACATTGGCATTGCTTACATGAAGGACACAGGATTCAAAATGAAGGAAACAGAATTTAATCTTCCTTGTCTTTTACTTTCCATTTTTATTTTATTTTACAATAAAATAAATAATCTGTTCCATAGGAACTGGCTAGGGAGGGTCACTAGAGATGGTGTGGGGGAGTGCAGAGTTGGCCAGAATCATCCTAACCTTGTGTGAATGGAGGAGCAATTGTGGATACAATTTTATCTTGTTGTATATATGATTGCTGTTGTTGTTAACTGCTGGCAAGTGCACTTTGACTTATGACAACCCTATGAATGAGAGACCTCTAAGTCATCCTGTCATCAATAGCTTTGCTCAGCTCTTGCAGGCTCAGGGCCATGGGTTCCTTGACCGAGGAGATTATCAGACGTGGCTAATGTGGCACCATAATGATGCCAGAGGAACACAAAGGTTACCAATATTAAACAATGTTGTCCATTTGTGTTCCACTGGAATCATTATGGCGTTTCTTTTTATTGATGGGCTGAGCTGTCAGTAGATCCCCTGTTGCAATTTGGTGCCAGCATTGCCAGTGTGTGACACCTAGGGCCATTTAACTCTCATGAATGCAGCGTCAATGGGTGGTCCTGCCAGAACACTTCCTGGTGAGATTAGCACATCCAGGTAAGTGATGCACTTTTTAAAAACTTTCCTAGTTTACTTGGAAGTTTTAAAGTGTGTGTATGTGCTTTTTGTAACTTTTTTTTGTGTATTTTTCTTTTTCTTTTTGAATTTCCCATGCTCGCATGTTCTCATGAGAATGGATAGGATTTCAGTCCAGGAAGTGAACGGCACTCCACTAGAGTTCTCTTCATTCCTGGGCTGCCTGTCGATGGGAGAGAAGGTAAGTGTGGTGGGGAGGGTTATTGTGCTGAGACAGGGGCAGGATTGGAGATTGAGGGACAGGAACACTTTTTGCATTCTTGTCTGATAATCTCCTAGGTCTATCTGCCTGTAATAGGGTCTTCCCTCTTTTTCTACTTTGCCAAGCATTGTTGACTTGTCTAGTAAGTCATGTCTTCTTGTGATATGTCCAAAGTATGACAATCTCAGTTTAGTCATCTTGGTTTCTATGGAGTGTTCAGACTTGATTTGCTCTAGGACCCATTGATTTATCTTTTGGGCAGTCCAGGGTATCTACAGAACTCTCCTCCAACACCTTGTTTCAAATGTGTTGATTCTCTTCCTACCAGCCTTGTTCACTGTCCAACTTTCACAACAATACATTGAAATTAGAAATACAATGACATGGACAATCCTGACATTGTTATTCAATGATATATCTTTGCACTTGATGATCTTGTCTAGTTGCTTCATAGCTGCCCCTACAAGTCCTAGTCTTCTTCTAATTTCTTGACTGCCACCCCCATTTTGATTAATAACTGAGCTGAGGTATAGGAAATCTTTATCTCAATGTCTTTGTTGACTGCTTTAAAGTTATGTAAATCATCTGTGGTCATCATTTTTATTTTCTGAATGTTAAACTGTAAACCTGCCTTTGCACTTTCTTCCTTCACTTTCTTCATTAGCGGTTCCAACTATGTGCTACATACTATAAAAACCTCAATTCCAATGTATATATGTGGAAACACTGGTACTGGGTGTATGGGGTCCAGAAGTGCATTCAAGCTTATCCACTGTTTCATGGTGAGGAGGGAGCAGAAGGATTCGAATCTGACTCCCAGGTTTCCATCCTGAACAGCTGAATAGTGCTATCAACAAAATTCAAGGTGGTCTTTGTGTACAACATCCTGGCAATTTGATGAACTGGGTGTGAAAGAGGAGACAGACTATATCTAAAGAATCCACAGATGGACAGAATTACTCATTTAGCTAGTGACATGGGACTTTATCAGATGCGGCAAATATGGTGTAATAAGGATGCCAAATCATCGCTAAAGGGTGTGCATACCAGACAACGTTATTCTTTTGTAATCATGTCAAGTCAAAAAGCCATCCTATTTTACTGATGGGCCAGACCGTCAATATATCTCCCATGGCACTTTGTTGCTGGCATTGCTGGCATTTGAAGATAGGCATTTTGAATTCAAAAATTGGAATCCATGCACCCAGAGGGGTTAAATGACAGAATGGACTTGCCAGTATTTCTTAATAGGTCCAGTAGTGCCAGTCAATAGGTGTCTATGGGAGTATATCAAAAAGAGGACATTGTCTCTTTAAATAAAAAGAAAAGAAAAACCACAGGCATGTTCAGTTACCCAATGACTAGAAAATAAATAAGCAAAGAAAAGACAAGCATTTACTGCATCGTTGAGAAAAGCATACCCAAAGCCGTCAAGGTGAGCTTCCACATTTTATTAGAAATATATTAAAACTATTAAGTTTGTTTTATAAGTAGTGTAATTAACCAAAAAGTTTTTTTAAAAAAATTTACAGACCAAAAAAGGAAGGTCTGCTGTAAAAGTGAGGAAAAATCTCTGATAGCATATATTGGCCCAGAGAAAGTTATATCCAGTTGCAAAATAGGGGAAGAATCTCTGAGCAAGTAAAACACATTAGTGGTAAGCAAAAGGAAATAACTATTATTTTATTAGCAGCATATAGCAAAAATACATTAATAATGTGGAAATAATTTTATTAACATAGGAAAAAGCCACAGAAAAAGCAATTCACTTATTTAGAGGACTGACGAAGATCTAGAACGATCGAAACAACTGAAAAAAAATCCGGAAAAAGTTGTTATTAACTTTTCAAATAGACACCTGCCATTCAGTTTGTTTGAATCCTCACACCATTGTACTCACATCAATGCAGCGTCAATGGGCAAACACTTCTGGGTGAGATCATGACAGTCAGGTAGGGGAGGGTCTTTTTATGATTCCCCTGTGTACTTGGGATTTTAAAAGTGTATTTTTGTGCTTTGCTGTACTTTTTGTGTGTGTTTTTTTTGCTGTAATTTTAATATTTCCAGCGCTAGTGTCTTCTTGAGAGAATTTGCAAGATCCCAACCCCAGAAATAAATGGAGCTCCATTTGTGTTCTGTTACTGCCAGGGAAGCCTTATTAACACTGCTCAAGTTAAGTGTGGTGGAGGCCAATTTATGCCAGCAAATGAACTTTTCTGGGGTGGTGGTCTGATAAAGTCTGTGGATGCATGTTGAATTTATAGTATAGTACTGTACATTCTTTTTCAACCCTTTTATCCTAGGGGAACCCTTGAAATAATTTTTAGGTCTCAGTGATTTCCTGCATAATAATTATATGTACAACTTTTAAAAAGTTTATTTTTAAAAAACATAATCTGTTGCAAAACCCCTAGTAACTTCTCATGGTACCCTAAGGTTCCAGACAACCATAGTTAAGGAACCCTGGTATAGTGTGTACATATTTATAGTATGCAAATGACAAATATTATACAGGTATATATCCCATGAAGAGGGATTAGCTATGACTATCCATTGTGCAACTATACTGTTGTGGTCATTGCATGTTATACAAAATGGCTTGTAGTTGGTAACTGGTAACCAGTAATAAGCACCTTTCTTGTGCATTGGTAGGACATATATACACAATGAATGAAATATCACTATGTGACAGAAACAGGGGGAAATGAGATAGTCAAACTGATTTCTTGGGGAGTCATGGAATGGAACCAAAGTTTCCTATTACTTTGATTCTATTTAGGTCTGGAATTCTTCTTGATTCTATTAATTTAACTCTGAAAGATGAACAAAAACAAAATATGGAATCTAAACTACATTACATAGCTAAGATGATATAGGCCCAAACACCTGTGAGAGTCATAAATTAAGCAGATAAAGGAGTTTGGAGTTGGTGCTTTTGCTTTAAATGCTTCCCAAATGCTCATTAATAAGAATACTGGTTATAGAATTGTCTCCATCTGAAATTCTTGCTTAGGCAGGAAGGTGCAGGACCTTTGATGCTTCAGCATCCTGTGTTCTTTATGTGAGCTTGAGGTTCTTTCATCAGAATTTAAACAAGATGGCACTCTGCCAGTATAAAGACTAACCTTTCACAGATTCCACTAATTAACCAGGAACAGAAAAGACAGGCTTCAATAACTCTTCAAGTGGTATGTCACAAATACATATAACTGTGAACTCAGGGCCAAGTGATGTGTTCTGAACTCAAAAAACTCATTGACTTGGCATTTAACCTGAATTAAAATAGATTTTCAGATGACACAAAATTTGTGCTCTGCATACAAGACTCGTCCTTGTCTTAGACTACATTTATGTCATCTGAAAGCATTTTCCTCATCATAAAAGCAACAAAAATGGTACCAGATCTGGATCAGAGCACTCCCAGATGAGTTTGTTTGTTTGTGTTTTTTTTAAAATATGCAGTCTCCATACCACCTTCATATAATTTCATGGGGTGAGGGTTGTCCAGATGTCATAAAACAACTAATCATCCCATGCTTCCCCACTGCTTCTTCTGCAATTTTCTACTACAGAATATCTGTTCAGAGGGAAAGAGCAGAATAGCAGCACAATCATTTTGCTGGTATGGATAGGAAAATACATGCCTGAGACTCAGGAAGTATCTAGAAAGGAAGAAAAAAAAGTCTCTGGAAGCACTGGGACTTTGCAGTTCTTTTTGTTTTGATTTTACCTGCACATTCCCCAGTTTGCATCAAAACTCTTTCTTGAAATATCTTGGACTTCCCTCCATCCTTTGTGTTCTTCCTCCTCTGCCTCCCACTGACCTTGTGTCACATCTAGACTCAGGCAATGTTTCAGAAATTGATTTTCTGCAATTTCCACAGAGTCTTATTTATTATAATTCAGAGTTATAGCAAAAGTGATAAAATACTTTAGCAATATTATCCTAGCTTAATATTATTATTGTTGTTACTTTGGTGCAGACAGTCTTCTTTCCCTTGCTTGATTTCTGTTAAATCTGTGTCCTGAAAACAATAGGTATGTTTTACTGGTGGCAGCCATCTCAGCTAGTTCTTGAATAATACAAAAAGATTGGGTTAATTTAAACTGACCTGGGAATCCAAGTCCCCCAGCACAGCTCAGCATTGTGTGGGGGGTGGGCTTTGATGGTCTTCTTTGAACAGAGGCCAGGGTGATTATGTATGGCACTGTACGCCATGATGTTGAAGGATGGGGGGGGGGAATGTAAGGTATTTAAGTCCATGCCATTCCTTGTGGCTTCCTCTTGTTTCTTGCAATCGACCCACTCTGTTAGCATCCTTATAATATCTCATAATTGGAAATATTGGACACTTTTCAAGATCAAGTTGACCTGGGTGACCTAAAAAGAGGTCAGGTGGAGGTCACAGGACCTGGGATGTGTCTTAAAAATATTTTGGCCAGCAAGGCCATATTAGGATTGTGCAGAAGCCCCGTGGTAAGCAAAGGCATTAAGGAGTTATGTGCTAATTCCTTCTTGGGCACCTCAGCAATGAGTCATCCAACCAAACAATCAAGTGACATTTCCAACCCCAGTCCCAAGAAAATCTCACCTCAGACCCCCTCCTGTACAGCATTGTGAGGCTGTCATAAACCCATCAATTTCTATCTCACAGTCATTAAAACAATCATGTATGTTTTGGTGTCCTTTATTTACCCAGTGGGAAAACCATCCAGGCTTTGTCCTAGCCAAAGTATCCCTTCAGGATATGAACTAGAGTATAAATATTAGCCCCCCAGCAATAGAAATGTGTGCACTGTGGACAAGCCTGGCCACCTGCTTTCTTGGCCCACCTCTGGATTGGAACCTCCAGTGCCACCCTCAGACTTCTCTTGGAGTCCTTTGTTCTTCAAGGCTGGTAACTATTGCCCTATTTTCCCCGAATCTCTCCCTCTAGCCAATCTTTCTGCCTTACTCCTTCATAGTCTTGTGTGATTCTTAGTAAAGTGTAATGTTTGTGTGACTGATTTTTGCATTATTTCCAATAAAAATACTTTATTTCATTTTAAACTGGAGTTCTCTGCAATTAGTACTGGTATACATAGGTGAAAAGACCCCTGCGGTTATCCTCCTCTCACAGGCATGCTGTTTGAGCTAATAATTCCCCCATCTAGGCTTTTATATCATGGGTGGGTCGCAAAGGACCCCCACCTCTTAGGGTAACAATCCTCCCACGTCTCTCACAGTGTAAGTTCATTGGTCACTTCTGGCCAGGTAGGAATCCCCCCCCCTTTTCCATTCCACCCCCTACCCTACACTGTCTGAAAGAAATGGAAAATTGGCTTCAGGGTGTAGTTATAAATAGGTGATCACTTTGCAGGTAGTGTGGGGGGGAATGAAGGATTTTGGTGAACACCTATGGCATCCCTTTGGGTAAAGGATAGTACTCTGGAGCTACCCTTACATGTCATGTGACTCAGAGGATGGGGAAGGAGGCTATCCTTGGGACTGGCCTGAGGGTTTGGCCCTCACTAGAAGTCATGCAACTTGGGGGGTCTCATCCTCTGGTGTTCCTTTCAGTAGATAGTTGGCCAGGGGTAGCCCAGCTTTTGGGATCTTCCCTGAGGCTCAGGTGTCTTACCCAGGGGAAGCTGGTGAGTTAGGTGTAGGCAAGACCACCTGCCTCAGCTGCTCCTATACTAGGTGCCTCCCCCATCTTGCATTTCCAAGGGAATAGGTATAAATAGGTATAGATTAAATAAAGTGGCCCAGTTTCAACCCAATGCTTTGTATGTGGCCTTGTTATTTCATGGGTTGGTCATCAAGTAGGAATGCAAAGCCCTTGGCTGGGAGTTCCCAGGAAGTATTTCTGGATGAAGAAAGTGTAATGTTGATGTTAAAAAAACCCAATTTGTACAGGAACAAAACATGGGACTTTCAGAGATCCCCCCCTCATCTAGTGGGGCTGTCAGTAAGAGGAACTGTCCTTGGTGAAGGTGGATGTCATGTTGGGGATGACCCTCTTTCCTCAGTTGCTTGCTGTGCATTTCCACTTTCAGAGACCTGTAATATCCTGCACTGTAAATGTAACCCATAACAATGTTTGTTGCAGCTGACAAGCAGAAAAAATTAAGGTGGACGTTTTCTACATTGTTTTTGAAATTGGCTAACCTAAAATGGGGCATTCTCAAGTGAATTCAATAGGACTTACAGCTCAGTCTCTAACAATATTTAATGAGAAGTAAGCTTTGCAATCTTTTAGACCTCTTCTGTGGACACTTTACAACTTCTTTTAATCTTTGCAATTGCACTACTTCAAAAACTGTAAAAAAAAAAAGACATGTACTCACTCAACAGAAGATGCTAAAATGGTTTTGAAAAGTGCCTACTTTAACCTTTCTTGGGGTGGGGGAAAAGACATGAGGAACGGGGAAGGGATGGAGGACAATACTGAGAATTTGCACATGTCATGGTCTCTGCACAGATGAAACATAGCCAGATGCAAATCAGCAAGCCACTTACTATGGAAGGTCAATTGCAATTCCACTTGTAGCTTACAGTTGAAAAGCAACAATTTGTAACACTAGGAACCTTCTGTCTTGAGACACTCTTGAATAGGTGTGCATGAAAAATGTGAAAAACTTTCTAAAATGTAACTCCAGAGGAATTATCCATACAGAAGTACTTCCAGAAGACAAACACTCATTGCTGAATCACTCTGGGTTTGGAAGGGGGTAGTGAAGGAGTGTTCAACTACAGAGGGTTAGGTGGGATGACTTTCTGCTTGTGGAGCACTCTGGGGAACACAGATTTCCAAAAATGCCATCCCTCCCAAAAAAGTGAACAGACTTCCATTTTTGGTTTTTAAAATAGTTTTTGTTTTGTGTTATTTTGCAATTAGAGGTTTCCAGGAGCATCAATTCAATTTGGGGACAAACAGTGGAGGGAAGATAATTAAATTGGCTTTATTTTGGATACTTACAAATTTTGCACCTTTGCATTCAAAATGAATGCAGACATTTTTTGAGGGTCAAATCACCATCCTTTTTAAATGACCAAACTAATGTTTGCTTAAAACTGCAGGCACAAATGAGGGCTTGTATGACATTGTTGTTGTTTGTTGTTGTTGCTGTGTGCCTTCAAGTTGTTTCTGACTTATGACAACCCTAAGGCAAACCTACCACAGGGGGTTCTGAGGCTGAGAGTGTGTCACTTGCCCAAGGTCACCCAGTGGGTTTTTATGGCTGAGCGGGGATTTGAACCCTGATCTCCAGATTTATAATCCAAAAATCAAGCCACTACATCACACTTGCTCCATACATATCATAAATTGCTTGAATATTTAAAAAAAAATTAAATTGTTTAAATTCTTTTAGGTTGCTTTATAGGTGGCATCATTGATTGTACTGTGCTCTGAGATCTGCTGATATACAGCAGATCAGAAATATTTCAATCCATAACAATAAAATAAATAATGGGAAGAACTTAAAAAGAACAGAAGAAGAAGAAAGCAACACTCCCATGAAGCTCTGTCCATTGTCCAAAAGCAATTGGTATCTAGTAGCATGGTTACTGTGAAGATGAAGGCATTGCATTGCCATTATGGTGAGCAGGTGTATTTAGGTATATGACTATCTTCACTTTTTGCTACATTAATTGATATACATTATAAGAAGCAACATTAGACTGCAGAAATTTGTGCCTAATCTGTTCTACTAGAGTCAGTTTATGTGTTTGTGTGAAATGTTTAGGTCTTTCCAAGAAATCCTCTTTCTTTTGCACTTCTGAGGATATTTAGAAGCCATGAATTTTAATACACTAAATACATGTAATTGTTTTTCATATATCCAAACATGAATGAACAAACACTTGATACTGATAGAAATTGTTATTGTTGTGTGTCCTTCAAGTCACCTGACTTATGGCAACTCAAAGGTGAACCTGCCCACCCTCTGCCTTGTTGCTTTAGGGAGCCCTGGTGGCGCAGTGGTTAAATGCCAGTACTGCAAGCCACCACGTCGCAAGTTCGATTCCAGCCGGCTCCAAAGTTGACTCAGCCTTCCATCCTTTCGTAGGTCGGTAAAATGAGTACCCGGCTTGTGGGGGCAATTAGCTAACACACATTGGAAACTGTTTAATGCAGTTAGATGTGTAAATAGCTATTGCTTAAAACAATTTGTAAGCCGCTCTGATAGCCTTGTGGCTGAAAAGCGGGGTATAAATAAATAAATAAATAAATAAAAACTATCATGGGATTTTCTTGGCAAGGTATCTTCATAGGGGGGTTGTCATTGCCTTCTTCTTACTCTGAGAAAGTGTGACTTGCCCATCTCACCCAGTGCATTTCCATTACCAAGCAGAGATTTGAACCCTGGTCTCCCAGAACAAAGATGAAACTAAAATCATTTTTTTTAAAAAAATGAAAGACTGAAGAGGAAGGAATCTCTCTTTGGCTTTTCTTCGCAAACAAAGATTCAGGAAGGACTCATCCCGCACTTTCCGCAAGCGCACTGATGACTAAAAAGGCCAATCCGAGATAAACAAGTCCGGTTGCAGAAAGCACAGCAGAAGGTCTACTTCAGTGATGTTTTTGGGTTGTGATTCTTTCTGCGTTGTCGTTTCTCTTCAAGACTCGTTCAGCGTGAGTTCTCAAATAAGGCTGCAGCATTGTGGATAGTGCATCTCCATGCCTCCCGATGTGAGGCCAGGGCGGACCACTGTTGGTGATCAATTTGGCCGAGCCTGAGATGTTGTTTCAGAGAGTCTTTGTATCGCTTTTTTGGAGCGCCCCTCTTACGCTGGCCCATGGTGAGTTCACCGTAGAGTAGTATTTTTGGGAGGCGATGGTCCTCCATCCTTGAAAAGTGCCCTGCCCAGCACAGCTGCATTCTCAGTATCATGGCCTCAATGCTGGTGATCCCTGCTTGCTCAAGGACAGCAACATTTGTCACATAGTCAGTCCAGTGTATATTTAGGACTGTGCGTAGACAGCCCTGATGAAAGTGTTCGAGGAGTCGTAGGTGGTGGCGATAGGTGACCCATGTTTCAGATCCATAAAGGAGGATAGACAGTATGATGGCTCTATACACACTGATTTTTGTGCTTTGCCTCAGGTGTTTATTGCTCCAGACTCTTTTGTGAAGTCTTCCAAATGCAGTATATGCCTTTGCTAATCTGTGATCAATCTCTTTGTCAATCTTGGCATTTGAGGAGATGATGCTTCCCAGGTAGGTGAACTGCTGAACGGACTTGAGCACAGATTTGCCGACGGCAATGTGGGGATGGTGGTGTTCGTCCTGTGGTGCAGGCTGGTAAAGAACTTCTGTTTTCTTCAGGTTGACTTCCAACCCAAACAGCTCTGCAGCTGTTGCAAAGCAGGATGTTAGGCACTGCAGAGCTGCTTCTGTGTGGGCAACAAGGGCAGCATCATCAGTGAAGAGGAAGGAATACTCATTCTGTAATTCTGTTGTTGCAGTCATGCAATGTTAGTAAAGGAAGATAGACGAAATCTGCCTGATCTGATTAACGTGTTTCTCTAATGATTTACTTCTTTCCTGGATGATGTGCCCACGAGTACAAGCATGCAATGGTTACTGACTAACAATTGATTATAGCATCTCAGTTGTTTACTCAATACCATCCTCAGTTTTTAATAAACCTACTCCCCATCTTATTTTTTTCAAAAATGACCTGCTCTTTCTTACAACATTCTTCCTCGTCTTGGAAACATAGGCTTCATCTATACAGGTTCCCTGCTGGCATATTCCAGCCCTGGATCTGGCCTGTTCCTGGCCCAAATACCTGAATAAAATGGGATGGAGTCCAGACAGGCACGTCAGCCCATTGCTGCAGTTGCTGCCACTTCTGTCCACCAGACAGGAAGGGGGCCCACAGCAAATGACCCCTCCTGCATGTGACCAGCCTTGGCCATATGCTGCGGGTCTCTTCCTGGC
Source organism: Gambelia wislizenii (assembly GCA_030847615.1). NCBI lineage: Eukaryota > Metazoa > Chordata > Lepidosauria > Squamata > Crotaphytidae > Gambelia > Gambelia wislizenii. The sequence continues at coordinate 43,274,841 of JAUMIR010000004.1, forward strand.
TGCAGAGAGTGTGATGCAGATGGCAACTGCAGAGATGGGCCAGTGTGGTAGTATGGGCTGAGAAAGGAGACAGCTATCTATTCCTCCCCTCATGCCAATGTCTCTTCCATTCTCCTATTTTGTTTTGTTTTTACCTTGACCTTTCTCACCTGAACTGTTTCAGCTGGTGGAAAGCAAAATGAGATATATGATGGTTTGAAACAGAATTCAGAAATAACTGCTTTTTGAAATGACCATGATTCTAGTCTGAGGCTGCTAGTACCTGTTGCTCTTCCTTGTTCTAAGACAAGACAACCTCCGGGTAGGGGAACATAGGCTAGACTTAGCACTTAAAAAGGACAAAGGTCAGTCTCCTGCATAGTAATTAGTAATTACAAGTTAAATACAGTGAAATGTATTCAAGAGATGATATGTTCTGCAATCCTTGGTAAGGACAGAATGCCTTAGTGATGAATATGTGTTTAATCAGAATCTGTTTTATCTGCTCATACGTGCTGTATTAACAATTCTTATATTACTATTGATCTCATTGGCAAAACCCCAAAACGGTAATAATTGAGCGAACAATATCCTAACAGACTTATCTTACTGGAACATTAGGATTTGTTCATGAAGCCTGCTGAGGGCTTTTTGCTCATTCAGCATTCAGGACAGAGAAAATCCTTACATTATTGGGATTAGCTGCATTCTTAATATGACTTAAAAAAAATCATTAGCTTTTTAATTGTAATTTCCCCACCTTCTTATTTTATGCATGAGTTTTAATGACTCAAATCTGCCATAGACACCAGTACTGGGTGAAAGCACAAAACCCTTTTATCTCCACTCTTAGTATTAGCCTTCCTATGCTTTTGGAGCCATAACTGAATGTGTGAAAATTTTCCCATTACTTGTGTAATTTTATACTGCAACCATTGTCCAGTAATAAGGGGTGTCATTGTTCTTTAGTTTTAGAAGCACTTGTTTCTCTTCTGCTAGTTTTTTTTTTAAAATAAAGAAAAGAAAATGTGAGTTCATCAGAAAGGCATGGGGTCAGACTTCAATTAAAGAGAATGGGCTTAAATGAAATGTTATGGCTGTAATTTGTAGATTATTCCATTTTGAAATGGTTTGAAACAAATGACTCTCAGAACCATGTAAATTTGTGGGAGAGTGGCTAAGTCTACTTTTTAAAATGTTTCTGGACAATTTTGAAGTTCACCTTCAGTTTAAAAAATAATACATAGGCTCAATCCAGACAGATCAGAAGTACTATAAATCAGTAGAAACCTAACCTGGGATTGGGATCACAACCTCTTTTGGATGGGGTTGCACTCCCTCTGAAAGATCAGGTTCATAGCTTAGGGGCATGTTTCCACCCTTGGAAGGCCAGATGGTACTGTGGCCATGAATGTCTTTGCCCACCTTCAGTTGTGCTAGCTGTTAGCTGTGCCCTTTTCATGGCACAGTGGTTCATGCCTTAATCATCTCCTGATTAGATTACTGTAATATTCTGTAATATGTCTTTTAAAAGTGTTCAGAAGCTGCACCTACTCTGGCAACAGAGTGTTATCAGATGTGCCTTAGAGAGCTCATAACACCTGTCTTATAAGAATTGCACAGGTTTCCTGATTGATTCCGAGACCAATTTAAGGTGCTGGTTTTGACCTACAAAGCCCTAAATAGTTTGGGGCCAGGATCTCTGAAAGATTGCCTCCATCCATACGAGCCTGCCCAGAATGATCAGTGGAAGCCTTATTAGGTTTCAAGCTGAGCTGATGGGTATGTGCAACAAGGCCTTCTCCGTAGCATTACCCTGACTGCCGAACTCCACACAAGTTAGGTCAGGCAGGCTCCATCTCTTCTTACTTTCTGGTGGGCAGTGAAGACTGTGCTGTTTCACATGGCCTTTGGCTCTTAAAACTAGGGCGTATCTCCTCTGGCTTTTAGAATTATTTTTAAAGGAGAATTTTAACTGGGTTTATTTGTTAATTTACTTATTTATTTAATGTTTCTAAAGTGTTGTCTTTTTAAATTGTGCATTGCCGTAGGCACCCCAGTGGATCGAGAGCTGATAAATAAATAAATATTTACATTTAAATCTCATATAGATACTGATTTCCATAATAATAAGTGCAGTTTTGGCCAAGATCCTAGGTGACATATGCATGGCATAACTGTCTGGCTTGAGGTGTGCAGATCTGTGCCTGCCCCTTGCAAGCCCAAGCAGCACACAAGCCCAAGCAGCACACAAGCTCAGTGCTCCAGCCATTAAATGGCCATGGAGGAGGAGGGGTGAGGGGAGAAAGTGACTGGGTAGCAAGGACAACTTATTGCCCCCTGCAGTTTACTAGAGAGAGTCAGAAAAAAAATGATCACATTTCTCTGCCTCTCTCTTCAGAAAAATGCAAGGGAAACAGAAGCCATCCCCACTGGTCAATCACCTCCTTTCCTCTTCCCTCCTTCTCCACTATAGCAGTGACTACCCCTTGGCTGCTGCCTATGGGGTAGTGGTTTTGGGTGTGGCAGAAAAGGTTCCAGAATAGCCTCTGGTGCTGCATTTTAGAAAAGGACATAGTATACATCTCACTAACAGGATTCCTGCTTTATTTTATTTTAATGCAGTCTTGGGCTTTCTTCACCCACCTATTCACACAATCACTTGAGTTTAAGGACTTTATCAGACAAGCATCTAAAATTGCTGTAATTCCACTATTGAGGAAAGCAGAAACATAGTGGAATTATTACAGTAATTATTGCATGTCCACCACTAGCGGTTTAAGAAAGGGATTTCAGCTCACTCTATAGTAACACTTTTCTTTGCATTGCCTTCTAAGGACAGAATATTAATCCTTCCTGCTGCCTGGCACATGTGCCTTTAACAAAAATTTTCTCTTACTTCCTGGATTTTGCATGGGTGAGATTTCAGTTGTTCTTGTGAGAAGATGTGACTTCGCTTAAATACACCAAAAACAAATATATAACAAAAGAACTTCCCAAATAAACACTTGAACAAACACAAAAACATACCAAGGAAAGGCAACAGTTCATTAAAACAGAGTTCTGTTGGTCCTCTGTACGTTATCCCCCAGAAGTTGAAGTATGTGTTCTCGTTGGGAAAGGGGAGGGGGAGAAGTGGGCTGCCCATTCAGGCTGTAATCACACGGTTATAGTGGGAATGTGATTTCACACACTCAACAGTACCACAAAAAAAGTGATATTGAGGGCTACTGATGGCTTTTGCCCATTAATTAAAAGTGGCACCTGATGAATGGGTGGAACATGGACTGAGTACAGGAGAACAACAATGTCATGTAGTAATGGTAGCCCATTTGTGCTACCATTGCATTGTAATCGCATGATTACAGCCTTGTGTGATAATGTCCTAAGTTCTCAGATCTGATATCCAGCCCCCCTTTCCTTACAGAAATTTTTAATAAGAATATCTGGAATTATCAGGTGCTTTTGGTATGCAAAGTTTGTAAGGGATTTGACCATTTTGAGCTAGATAGATGGACATGGTTGGGAATCATTCATCATGTGCTCATGTGACATTCCCAGTGACACAGGAACCATTGCCCTCTGGTACAAACCTGAGGGAACTGTGGAACATGCATGTTAAGCTAAATGGAAGGATATGATAACATGGGGCTTTTTCATCCTGATTGACACTTTTCCTGCTGGTGAGATACAAATCAGATGGGAAAGCCTAAAACAATTAGCACTGCTCACACAAGGGTATCTCCAGCTTTGAAACACTGGTCTCAATGCATTTCAGAATCCATTCCTCTGAAAAATCTGGCTACTGTGTTTCCATACCAGTTTAAGCTTCCAAAGGGCAGGTCCATATCAAAGCCTATTATCAGTGGGTTTCTGTAGATCTGCCAGAATATGCCAGCTTCCAGCCGGGGAGAGCTGGCTCTCCTTCCACCCCATTACCATGATGAAATGGGAGGAGGTCCACTGTCTGTGTTGCACTCTCTAAAGCTGGGAAGGAGGCCCTCAACATGTGATCAGGGCAGGTCACATGCAGGGGGCCTTGATCACATGCTGGGGGCCTCTTTCCCAGCTTCAAAATGATTCCAGCAGTAGCATCTGGTGATGGAGTCCGGTGTGTAGGTACAGACTCCTGTGTCCCCACGCTGGCCAAGTCCAGGTTTTCCCACATAATGTGGGTTTCCCCCCATGATTAAATAAAATATTTTAAAGGGCTTTACCCCAGCTCCCCCCCCCCGGCTTTGCCTTGGGCATCGTCAGTACTGCCCGGAAGTGGAACAGGGAAGGAGTCCCGTGTTGTTTGGACTGCAGGTCTCCAAGAGAGGGTAAATTGCCCATCCAGACAAATCCAATGATATTTCTTCTTGTCCCCAAAAATGAAATCAAGTGCAACTAGCTGAATGGATTGTGGGCCACATATGCACACAGTGTTTATAGATTCAGTACTAATTCATCCCACTAGTTGTATGTATTTCTGATGTTTTGCAGGGAGAGGAATGTAGAATCAAAACTGGGGCTGTAATTCCTGTTTTAAAGAGCCCTGGTGGTGCAGTGGTTAAATTCCAGTACTGCAAGCCACAATGTTATGAGTGTAATCCTGCAGGGCTCCAGGCTGACTCAGCCTTCCATCCTTCTGTATGTCTAAAATGAGTACCCAGCTTGTTGGGGGCAATTAGCTAACACATTGTAAACCACTTAGAGAGTGCTTAGTACCAATAACTGCTATAGAAATGCCAGTGCTATTGCTATTTGAACCCAGTAGCCAGTAGTGGGAAGTCCTACAATTCTAGAAACAGTAACAGGAATAGAAACAGTAATATGGGCTAAGTAACAGCAAAGCACTTGTCTTTTAGAAAACCCATACATGTTGTTCAGCAGACAGAGTCATTAGTCAGGATCTTAAAATTGCCATTTATGTCACTGCTTTGAAAATACTAAGAAGATTAATAGAAATGGAAGGCCTGTTTCACTTACTGGTTTTCTTGAAAGGGTATTATATCTACTTTCAGCATCTGCTGGAAAAGGTATACAGTTAGGAAACTATTAATGCTCTTAGGTGGAAAGAGATTGAATACACCTGATACTGTGCGTGGTGAGAAGTGTTTATTTCTCCAGCACTGCTATGGGCTACAAGAGAAAAATAAGAGGAAGGCAAGAAGGTCTTATACAAAATGGATGCTTCCCCCCGCCTCTACCTCCCATAGTATTAGCCAAACATCATTATAAAAAAAAGGAAAAAGGGTGTTTTGGGCTTTCCTAAGAATTGTTCTCTTTTGCTTCACAGCAGCGCCAGAGATATTTACTCTTACATCTTGTTATCTTTGCAGTGCTGGTTACTACAACAAGATATGTAATTCATATGTATGTACCTTATAGGGTGGTGAGTACCTTTATATGTAGCTTTACAGGAAGGGTGGGTATGTGTGAAGGGTCAAAAGGCCATATTGTAGTCTTCTGACATCATATGGGCTGCATGCCACTGTTTCTGAGGAACTGGAAGTGATATTTTGGTCACCCCCAATCACTATTTTGAGTATGGACTTTATCAGATGCCGGGAAACATGGCAAAAAACTGTGTCCCAAACTGAGTCAGAAGAATGTGATGGTAACAGAAAGGGTGACATTGTCAGAACCTGGATCCTTAACCGCTCCTGGGGCAGAATAGCACTGGTGTGGATGAGGCTTCACTTTTTTTAATTAATGGGGCTAAGCCATCAATAAAAAGGGACTCCTTATTCATGCCTGCCCTATGCCCCTGGAACACTGAAGGATGATGTCATCTGATAATGTTGCCCATTTCTGTTCTCGTGTTCTTCTGAGACGGTTTTTGCCACATCTGATAATCTCCTATGTTGGTGGTTACAGGGTGTCTACCCTCCTCTAAATAGCATTTAAATATAAACATGCCTCTCTAGAGGCATTTTTCGGCCAAAAATCTATCATTCTTGTTTTTTGGGTGTTGCCAGTTGTTGGTGAGGATCAGGAGGGTAAGGGCCACATGGAGACACCCAGGTCATATGCAGCACCCAAACTGCACGTTTCCCACATATAATTTACAGAACTACTGCTTCCAATTTCAGTCCAGGTACAGTCTCCAAATCTCAGGGCCTGGAGCCTCTTCTCCAGTTTTCAGGGTGAGGGGAAAGAATTTCAGAGTGAGAGTACTTCCTTGAAGTGTAAGTGTGTATGTGTGTATTCCTCATTACTTAGTATCATGTTTTTAATTTGAATGGCATACTTAATGTAACTGTGGTTGGTGTTTCATATGCCATGCTTAATGACACCACCAGTAGCTCCCCATTGTTATATCAAACTTATAACATCACTATGGCATCACATCACTAGGTACACATTTGGGCCTTGAAATCTCAGGGCCTGGGATAGAAACATAGAGTTGAACCCAATTTTTAATTGATTCAATGGGTTGTGTGCTTTGTTGGACTGGACACTTAGGAGATTATCAGATGTGGCTAATGTGGTGCCAGCATAACACCAGCATAACACAAAAGGATGCCAATATCAGATGATGGTGTCCTCTTGTGCTGGCATTTTGCTGGCGTCTTTTTTTTTATCGACAGCTGAAGACGTCAATAGATCCCCCTGTTCCATTTTGGTGCTGGCATTACTGGCTTGCAAAACCTCAGGCCATTTAAATCCCATCACTGCAGAGGCAATGGCCAGTCCAGTGAAAACACTTCTGGGTGAGATCAGGACATCCAGGTAAGTTTTGCTCCTTTTATGACCCTCCGCAGGTTACTTGGAACTTTTAAATTGTGTTTAGGTGCTTTTTGCAACTTTTAATGCTTTCTTTTTCTTTTTCTTTTTGAATTTCCCATGCTCATGTCTTCTCGTGAAAACGAGAGGGATTTTACTCCAGGAAGTGAATGGAGCTCCGTTAGAGTTCCATTCATGCCTGGGCTGCCTCAATTTTATTTATTTAATTAATTAATTAATTAATTGTATTTATACCCCACTCTTCAGCCACAAAGGGTATTAGAGTGGCTTACAAATGATCAATTTAACAGTTCCCTGCCCTCAGGTTTACAATCTAAGGAAGACATGACACATAAGGAAAAGAGAATGACAGTGGGGGTAGCTTCGGCTAATACACCAGCTGCACCCCTTCCTAGAACTGGCACACCTAAAGATGGTAGTGCATGTGCTGGTAACCTCAAGGTTTGACTTCTGCAATGCACTGTATGTTGAGCTACCTCTGTATCAAGTTCAATGACAGGAGAGAAGGTAAGTGCGATGGGACAGCGTTTTGGGACAGTGGCGGGATAGGAGATTGTCTGATAATCTCCTTATATTTCACATTGTTCATTTTGCTGATAATTAGATTTAGGCCCAAAGGTGATGCCATGCACACAGTTAATTACTTTCTCTTAATGGCTTCATTGGCTGCCACTTGTGAGGCTGAGGAGCCTTTCTGTACTCAGGCATCTGAGTGGGGGCTATATGTGAGACAACATGCTACCATACATAGAACAACTTGTCTGTTTTCTTCCTCACAATGTGATGACATAACATCACATAGGCATAAACATAGACACTATGGGCTACATGATACTGCTCTTAGGAGACTCTCTAATTGTAGATTGGTGTAGGCATTTACAATGGGTTGGCAGGCCATTATTGGGTCTTCCTGACACTGTACAGGGCATACACCACCATTTTCCCAAACTGGAACTCACTTCCAATTACTATTTTGATTTTGGGGGACTTCAAAGTGTTTCAAGACAAGGGCTCCAAAACCATGATTTTGGGCAAAACCACACACCCAAGACATATTTTTCAGCTGAAAATTATAACATTTTTGCCATTAACCCTCCCCCCCCCAACTGAGAACCTGGGGCAGCATGGGAACCCCCAGGCTACATGTTGCCCATTGTCTGCCTGATTCCCATCCCTAGCCCAAATGTTTGCCATTACATCTGGTTTTAACCTGACAGGATATTGCTTGGATACACATTGTTTGCATTATTAGCGATCCCTGACAAAATGCCTGCAGACCAGTTTTTAAAAGATGTGAAGTGGTGGGTGACATCACTGGATTATGCTGATTGATTCACTTTTGTTTCACCATGTGTAGGAATGCTAAATAACACAAGCTCTGTTGTTATGCAGAGTGATGTGGCTACCTCAAACAGAGATTTCAGGTGTCATGGAAGGGAAGCAAATTGTTTTGTTTTTTTTTAAAAAAATATTTTTGGATTTTTACTGCAAGGGGCAGGGAGAGTTGTTTCTGACATTTTTTGACTCATTTTCTGACATTTTGTGACTCAAAATATGGTCTCTTCAGGCATTTTATAGGTCCTCCAGAATGACTCTATGGTAACTTCCTGTGGAAGTTACCTCAGAGTCACACTGGAGATGCCTAGAGAGCTATTTCAAGCTGCAGAGACAGAATCCACTCAAATTCTAACTAAAATCTGCCAAAAAGTATGGAGAACAAAACAATGGCCTACTAATTGGAAATGTTCAATATACATTCCCGTCCTGAGGGAACAGTGTTACTTGCTCTGACACCCCATCAAGGCCAGTTTAAGGACTCTGCAGTACCCACAGCTGTGGGGGGGGGCATTGTAAGCCTCCTGCAAAAACATTATTAGTAGAAACAGGTTGAATTTCCCACTGAAACGATCTTCGTTTAATTCTGATGGGAACTTTCTAGGACAAGTTGAGTTAATGGCCAAATATGATGCTGTATTAAATGAACATGTTCGGGGTGGGGGGAAACACTCGGAATTGGAGCCTGGTGCCTGGCAGGTCTCGGGGGGGGGGGGAGTCACCACTTGCTCGATGTCTGCCTAGTTCTTTGTTCACCTTTGACAGTGGAGCTCGCTCTCTCCCTCGCACAGCTTCTTCTAGTGCTGTAACACACAGGCCATGCCAGCAGCTTCCTCTTAGGGAAGGCTTTGGCTCTCCCTCTCCCTCCCTCACAGCTGGGGCTCTCCCAGTCAAGCTGTTTAATCAGGAGCCACAACATCCACCACCAAAATGCGCGCGTGCACACACACACACACACCCTCTGCTCCTCTTCCCATGGCCAGCAAACACAACGGTGGTGGCAGTGGCACAGAAGCAGTCAGGCCTCTGACCTGGAAACTCATTCACCACCAGAGGCACACGGGAAGCTGATCGGATGCTATTGTTGCTGACTGAAGGGGCAGAGCATCTAGGAGAGAAGTGAAAGGGGTCGCGGTGGGGTTGGATGGTGCTTCCCTGTCAGGAGGGAGAAATTTGTGAATCTACATGGTAAGGAAAAGCAAGGCTGTATAAAAGCCAAAGAGAGGCTAAGTTTCAGCCTGTGTTTCTCTGCTTCATGGGAGAGGTCAGGGGAGGAAAAGGGGTCACTGCCTCCAGACCAGAGGTTCTTAAGCTTTTTTTTACCAGGGACCCCTTTAAATATATTTCATTGCTACGGACCCCCAAGACATAGCTCAAGATTTAAAATAATAACAACAACAATAACAACAACATGACTATACCATCCATTAAACCTTCACTCAGAAGCACTGGAGGGGGATGAAAGACTTTTCTCCTGCTTCTTCCCACAGGTTTGTAGCTGGAGCAGATTGAATGGCAATGCACAGGCCAAGCCAGCCAGCCAACCTTTGCCTTGGCTCCTGTCACATGGCCACTCCAATGCAGGGAGGAGGTGGGCCAAGCAGCCTTCAAGCCTTCTCAGACCTCCGGTGAGGATATTGCAGGTCCCCAGGTTAAGAACCCCTGCTCCAGACTTTTTCGAGAGTTGGGTCCCGATGGGACTTGGGAGGAAAGGGAGATATGTTCTGCTTTGTCTCTGCTTAAGGGGTCAGGTTCACTAAACAGCCACTGGAGGAGGAGGAGGGGGTGAGGAAAACATATAGTAATATTTGGTGCCTGGACATTGAAAGGATGGTTCGGCCAAGGAAAGGGGAAAAATATTGGTTGCAAATTACGTAATAATCTGAACATCCTGTATTGTGAATAGATTAGGTTACATTGACCTGAGATAAACATATGGAGCACCCAAAATAAAGTGTTGCAGCCCTCCCCAATTCCTTAAACTGGCCCTTCAACTTGCATAAGCTTGTAGCTGGGCTGCTCTTAGCATGTTCCTAGCTGTATGAGGAAGCATGTGCAAGCAGATGTTGTGCCATGGTGTTCTTCTCTCATTTAGTAGTTGGGGCAATGAATGGAACCTTTTCAAATGCTAAATTTCCTGTGAAGTTGAAGGCTTTCATGGCTGGCATCCATAGACTTTCCTTGGTTTTTTTCCGGGCTGTGAGGCCGTGTTCTGGAAGAGTTTACTGGTATTTCTGACATTTCCCTGCATCTGTGGGTAGCATCTTCAGAGAAAGATGCCAGCCACAGATGCAGGGAAACGTCAGAAATAAACTCTTCCAGAACACGGCCTCACAGCCCGGAAGAAAACGAAGGAAAAGCTAAATTTCCTCCTTGTTTTCCCTGACAAATGGCTGAACAGTGAGATCTTTGCATTTTATAAAGGGTTCAGAACATACTACACAGCCACCCCACCTCCATCTGCATTGTGTGCACTTTGGTAAAATGGGCATTTATGTTTCACTTTGCAAATAGAGATTGTAAATCCACCCATAAAGAAAGCATTGCTCCAAGGAACAAGAATATTACAGGGGAAAGGACTGGAATTTTTCTCTGACTCTTAACAATTCACCTTTTTCTGAAGGAAATACCTTTTCCTTTTGCTGATAGACACAGGAATAAGGAGACCAGACACAATAAAGAAACCACACATACATAGCTGAGTTGTAAAGGGCCACTTTTACTAAGCTATGACCTATTTAACCCCTTCTGAGAGATCCACAATGGGGGGAGCAATTTAGGAGATTATCAGACAGGAACAACAATTGTGTGACAATTATCAGACAGGAACAACAATTGAGATTGTGTCCCACAATCTCCACTCCTGCCCCTGTTCCATCCCAGTCCCACCACAATCACCCTCCCCACTGCACTTACCTCCTCTCCCATTGACAGGACAGTCCAGGAGAGAAAGTAGCTCCAACAGAGCTCCATTTACTTCCTGGATCGAAATCCTGCAGATTCTCGTGAGAAGACGCAAGCGCAGGAAATTCAAAAATAAAAATAAAAGTAACATTAAAAATCGACATCAAGCACAAAAACACACTTTAAAATGTTCAAGTAACTCAGGAGGGTCATAAAAAGTGTGTCACTTACCTGGATGTCCTGATCTCACTTGGAAGTGTTCTGGCAGGGACCTCCCATTGATGCTGGGATCTCACCAGTATAACGGGACACCTGGTGGCACACAGGCAAATCCAGAACACAAACAGAATGGGGGATCTATTGATGGCTTCTCATGTCAATAAAAAGCAGCGCTGGCAGAACAGCAACGTAACGGGTATTGTGCAAGGGGGGAACAATGTTGCCTGATAAGGGAGCCCTTTTGTGATCTCCTGGCATTGCTGTAACAGCACTTTTGATGCGCCTGATAATCTCCCTAGTGTGAGAATAGCTGAGGCCAAGAGGTCAGCACCAACCCCCCTCCCCAAACTCCCTGGGGCGAAAACACCTGAACCCCAGGGACAGCCAATAAGCTGGGTTGCTCTCCTGCCAGTCTGCATTAGGAAGGCCAACCCAAAAAAGTCCATCCCCCAATTTGCAGAAATTAAAGGGAGGGTTTATTCCTCAGGCTAGCCTCAAAGGAGGTCACTTTCTCCACCCCTCAGTTTGCAAGACTTTTAAGGGGCAATTCCAGAACTGCCCCTTCACCTCCAAAAAGGGGAAGGTGCCAAAGGTGTACACTGAGGTACTAAATCTCCCACACCGGGAAACCTATTCATCTAAACGTTAACAGAAAAGAGTATACGTCCTGGTGCTGAATTTTAAGTGGGATGAATTTGTAGGAGTCCATTGCATACCCATCAAAATCTTTACACACACAGACTTTGTTCAAGTTAATATATCGTTTTGCAAATCCACCTGGAGCTCTCCAAGGATCTAACACAGAGAGTTGTCACCAATCCTCTTATGTGACACAATGAAGGTTTATTATGAAATGCCTCCAGCTCTCTCATATTGGATTTGCCATTTTATTTTCATTTTAAAATATGTGGGTTTGTTGGAGTTTAGCTGCATTAAAGATGGTTCTGGGGTGGGGGTGGGGGAGGAAAGCTGTTGAAACCTCACAGAAAATTGCACTGCTAATCATATTTCCATAAGCAATTCTCTGTAGCATTATAGTCACACAGTATATTTATAATTTGGTTTATATGAGCTACAGTTTAAGTTGAAGAAAATTGGTTTCCTTTTCAAAATGTCATGTTTCTCATTTCCTTTCTGAATTTCAGACTGTTTCAAACTCTTATCAGCCTTTAAATCACTCAAAAACACACTCCATAATTAAAATACAGCAAATCCTCAAGAATCAATGTAAGTTTTTTTATTTGTTCTAAAACACATTTAAGTAAAGCTGAAAGCCTGTTAAAATGTGATACAAGGAATATGAATGCCATTGCAGACTTGGTAGGAGGGGAGGAAATGAAAATGTGGTAGGAACGATAATGTATGTTTGTGCCACATATATGTGCATAGAAAAGAGAATCAGAAAGGAGGTGTTGCACATGGGACAGAGTTTGCTATGGTAGAAAGTATAATGCCAACCTTGGAAATTATGAGAGGACAGCTAGCTAAGGAGCTTGTGAAATATGAATATGTGATAATGATAGCACAAGTCCTTGAGACTTACTCCCAAAAAACTGTAGCAAAAGATCGCGACGAGAACAGGAAGGGGCAATCTTACCAGAAGATGTCATCCTCCAGTGTCCCGGGGATGTAACACAGCTGTGAGTAAGGTGTCCCTTTTTTTAGTGGCTTGTCCCCATCAATGCAAAAGGGAAGCCTCATCCATGGCACCCCTGGAACAGCAGAAGGATGCAAGTGTCTGGTAAGGTCGCTTTTTGTTCTTGTACTGATCTTCTGACATGGTTGGGAACATGGTTTTTGGCATGTTCCCTCACATCTAATAATCTCCCATGTATAGCAGGGGTAAGAACTATGTGGCCCTCTGAGGTTGGTGGACTGCAACAGTCAGAATGCCTCGTCATTGACTATGCTGGCTAGGGCTGCTGGAGTCCAAGAACATATGTGGGGACCACATGATTCTCATTCCTGTTGTATAGGGTTGTAGCCTTGTTGTTATAGTATGCCTTCTGACTTATGGCAACCTGAAGGTGAACCTGTCACAGGGTTTTCCTGGCAAGATATGTTCAGAGGTGGGTTGTCTTTTTTCCTCTGAGGCTGAGAGAGCGTGACTTGCCCAGGGTCACCCTATGGATTTCCATGGCTGTGCAGGGATTGGAATTCTAATCTCCCAGTATACTAGTTCAACACTCAAACCACTGTGCCAAGCTGGCTCTCACAGTCTATTTAATGATGCTAAATGTTATCCCCAATTAATATTTCGTGGTAGAGCAACTGAAAATGCAGTCACATATTTTGAAATCAAAATTTTGTTTAATTATTTTAAAACTGAAATGTCCTGCCCTGTTAATGAATTGTTACTAGCCTCTTGCTACATAGATGAATATTGAATATTGACCTATCTGAGAATTTTGACCCACTTCCACAGTCCTTCTCCACATCTGTTCATGACTTATTACAATGACTTTTCAGTTATGACTCCAAATATTTGGAATACTGTACTATCCTGAGGTAGATATGTCACCTTTGCTGGTTTCTTCTAGATAGGCAGAAAAAAAATATTATTTAAGCAGCTTTTTTGAAATACTATTTTAGAAGATATGTCTGCTGCTGATGCTTTTAAATGGATTGATGCTGGGGGGATTTTATTTTTTATCATGAAAATTATGATTTCTGTTGCTTTTGTTGTTTTAAGATTTGTGAGTTGCTTTAATTTTGAATCTGTTTCATAAATGGCAGGGTAGGAACTTAAGACTGTTGTGCCAGCTCCTTAAAGCAAAAATTAATTGGTTTCTCATTTCCTGGCTTCCTGATATGTGTTTGTGCCCATGCATGTGCTGTAACTCTGAATTTAATGGAGTAATTTTTCCACGAAACATGCTGAGGAACTGCACCTAGAAAACCACAGGGCAAAACTAGATATGACATTAATTGTGCATTTGTTTTTTAAAAATGCAAATAGCAGCTCCAGGTAGCAATGAATCTGCAGGGGTCAGGAAAGGAAAATTTGACAGTTTTGCTTCTGCCATGGTCCCAATGAAAATTTCAAATTACAAAATTACAAAAACATGAAAATGGTCCCAATGAAAATGATGATTTATATCAGGAAGGGACCCTCCACCATCACCAACGGGCAGGTTTTCATAGCTGCTGAGGCCCCCTTGAGGCTGCTATCTAATATTTTAAAACTGCACGTTAACTGCATTTATTCACATAATTAATGTCGTGTCTACTTCAATGCCCCAAGTTGGGTGTATCCTTAGCTTCCTTCTCTTGTGCTTCTTAGATTCCTCACAGCTTCAGTTAGATCTCTGGCAAGATGAAGAGAAACAGGAAGGAGTCTTCTGGTGCTACCTGACAATGATTAAAAAAAAAAAGGGGGGGTTGCCGTTTTCCATTTCTTCAAATCTGGGCATCTAATCTGCAAATCATGTCTCCTTGCATATTGTTCCTGATTTACTTGTAACACAAATTAAGCATAAAATAAGCACATTACTTTTTTTAAAAAACTAAGCTCTCCTTGTGTCATTACAGTATTTGTTTATTATTGTAACCACTGATCTGGCTTATCACTATCTTTCAGGAAATTTATCTTACAAGGTTACTGAGAGGATTAATGGAGAAAAACCTACCTTGTATGCACAGTCCTGGTGCAATGCAAATATAATAATAATAATAATAATAATAGTAATAACAGTGATTAGACTACTGTAATGCACTCTGTGTAGGGCTGCCCTTGAAGGTAACTTGGAAGCTGTAGCTAAATGCCTCTTCCTATATGAGCCTACTTAAGCACTGAGATCTGCTGGGGGATGGCACCTTCTACCAGTTAGATCAATACACTGTGTGAGAATGTAGGAGAAAGCTATGGCACCCCAACTGCAGAATGCCTGCCCCCTGGAGGCCTGATTGGCACCCAAGTCGGTTTTATTTAGGTGCCAAGTAAAAATATGGCTATTTATAAAAGTCTTTGGGCCTCACTGATTTATTTCAGATACTCATCTGGGTTCTTCTCATCTGAGCTTCTCAATACTCGACAAGCATCCTTTGGAACATTTTGTGAATTTTTAAAAAATATTCTTCCCACCCCTAGTTGTTGTGGTTGTCATCATCATCATCATCATCAAGAATATTTCTATCCTGCCTTAAATCAGAAGATCTTAGGGTGCCATATGGGTAAAATAAAAAATGGCAAGTTATAAAAACGTAAAATAATAAAAAATAATTTATACAGCATAAAAACATTTCAAACACACTGACAAGCTAAAATAGATTTAAAGGATTAAAATATAGTGCATACCAACTTATTGAAGAAATATATCCCTAATGATAACAACAAAAACAACAACAGCAGCAGCAAAAACATTTTGCCATGAACAGGCACTTCTGTGATAGTCTTGGTGGATCACTCCCACCCTCCCTTGACCCTCCCACACTGACTTAAGACACACCTTTGCTGAGCCTCCCTCCCTTGTTTATTACATTCCATCACTACACTTGCTATTCTCCCTTCCCCCTTTGCCTCACCTGATGTTGCCACACCTCCATTCTTTGCTCCTTCCTTTCCTTCCTTGCCTCATCTTCTGATGCTGCACTCACAACAGCTACACTGCTCTTACTTGCACATTGTACTCAATGCCACACAACTCACTCTTCCCAATTTCCCCCTCAGCTTGTCTCCCTTCATGCTGCTGTTTGCCCACCCTCGAAAGAAGCAGCGGCAAAACAAAGATGCCAGTGCTGCTTTAAAGAGAGGACAAGTAAACGGGCAAGCTGGTGACAAAAACTGAGCTGGGAGACACAGTAGTAGGGGTAGGAGGGGAGGGGAGGGGAGGGGAGAGGAGGAGGTAAAACAACAATAATGGATAGGGGAGCTCTTTTCTCTCTGCTCTATTTCATTATGTGTATACGTATATGTCCGCATCGAAAAAGAAGCGTGATGAGTGAACTGGAATGATGTAGTGAACCTGATGACTTACAACAGTCCATTGCAGTGACCATGACTGCAGTAGGGAAAGTATACAGCAACTCACACTCCATCCTGGAAAATGCTGTTTATTTACTGTGGATAAACAGCCCAGTTCATGATAATTTTCTTTCAGGTCTTCATTTACCAGTATAAATAATGTTGTGGAGTAATATAGTGGTGTGAATCAGCCCAAAGGTAATTTTAATGTTATTCAGATGCATTCAAAGAAAATTGTTGAGCAAATTACACAGTGTGAAAAAAATAAGTAAATATTAAACTAAATAATAATGGAAGCTTGAAGAAACACAACATAGCTCACAGGCACAATAATTGCTGAATTAGGATATTCATAGGAGATTATCAGACAATACATTTTAGAATGTTCTTTTGCTGGCATAAAATAAATATTTTCTATGCCGGCAAAAGAACGCTCCCCCTGCCCTTACCTTCCTCTCCAAGCAAAGGCTCCCCATCAATAAAGAGGAAGTGAACAGAGCCCTGTTCACTTCCTCGCTCAAAATCCTGCAAGTCTTCATCGCATGGGAAATTTAAAAACAAAAACAAAATAAAGACATCTCTCTCTCTCTCTCTGGCTTTTCTTCGCAAACGAAGATTCACACATCCCACACTTTCTGCAAGCGCGCTGATAACTAAAAAGGCCAATCCGAGATAAACAAGTCCGGTTGCAAAAAGCACAGCAGAAGGTCTCCTTGGGTGATGTTTTTGGGTTGTGATTCTTTCTGCATTGTTGTTTCTCTTCAAGACTTGTTCGGCGTGAGTTCTCAAATAAGGCTGCAGCATTGTGGATAGTGCGTCTCCATGCCTCCCGATGTGAGGCCAGGGCGGATCAATTTGGCCGAGCCTGAGGTGTTGGTTCAGGGAGTCTTTGTATCGCTTTTTTGGAGCGCCCCTCTTATGCTGACCCATGGTGAGTTCACCGTAGAGTAGTATTTTTGGGAGGCGATGGTCCTCCATCCTAGAAACGTGCCCTGCCCAGCGCAGCTGCGTTCTCAATATCATGGCCTCAATACTGGTGATCCCTGCTTGCTCAAGGACAGCAACATTCGTCACATAGTCAGTCCAGTGTATATTTAGGATTGTGCATAGACAGCGCTGATGAAAGCGTTCGAGGAGTCGTAGGTGGTGGTGATAGGTGACCCATGTTTCAGATCCATAAAGGAGGATAGACAGTACAATGGCTCTATACACACTGATTTTTGTGCTTTGCCTCAGGTGTTTATTGCTCCAGACTCTTTTGTGAAGTCTTCCAAATGCACTATATGCCTTTGCTAATCTGTGATCGATCTCTTTGTCAATCTTGGCTTCTGAGGAGATGATGCTTCCCAGGTAGGTGAACTGCTGAACGGACTTGCACAAAGCACCTAAACACACTTTAAAGGTCCCAAGTAGCCCGGGGAGGGTACAAAAAAGAGGCTAGCTTACCTGGATGTCCCGATCTCACCCAGAAGTGAGACCACCCACTGACACTGGAATCTTGCCAGAAAAATGGGGCACTTTGTTGCACATAGGCAAATAGAAACAGAAATGGAACAGGAAATCAATTGCCAGCTTCTCCCTGCCAATAAAAAAGAATGGCCTCAGAAAGGCAGAGGAACACTTGGGAGATGATGGGGGATGATGTCTGATAATTAAGCCCTTTTGCGATCTCATGACATTGTTATAACACCATTTTTATGCATCGGATAATCTTCATAGATAGAGAGGAGTATATATAAGGAAAAAACCTAGTAATTAGAACATGCAAATGTTACCCAACAGCTAATGGCCATGCTGGAATGGGGATTTGGGGAACTGTTGTCCAAAACAAACAAACAAACAAACAAACAAACAAACTTTTCTAAGCACCACCACCACCACCACCACCACAATAATAGGAAATTTATGTATGTATTTCTTACCTACCTCTCCTCATGGATTGAGGCAGGGAACAACAAATTAAGACACAATACCTAATGTCAGTTAAAATACATATCAGTTAAAAACATCTGTTAAAACACATAACCAATTTAAAAGAACAAATGAAACCAATACATATTAAAACAATTTAAAATTCACAATTTACAAATCATCTGGATAGGCCTGCTGGAAGAGACTGGTCTTTAACGCTATTTTAATAGCAATAGTATATGTGTATGTTCACACACATTGACAAACACAGGATATGTAAGATGTCATTCCAGTTGTAAATTAAATCATCAGTGCTGTAGCAGGTAACCTGAACTGTGGTATGGAGAGTGGGGAGGGAATAAGCAGATAGATAGCATCTATTTTCCCCCTGTCTTATCTCTTCTTGATGTGTGTGTAGATTGCTACACTTAGACCTTACTTTCTTATTTCTCTGAGGTGACCTTCTGCTGTTCTTTCTGTCAGCTAGAGAGAGGTGGGTAGCACATGTAGGCTTGCATCCTAATGATAATCTTAGTTCATGTAGATCCATTAACTCAACCATTGAATGCTGAGTGAACACTTTTGTAAAGCCCATTGATTCAATGGTTGTACTCTAATGGGACAATCTATAGGATTCAGGCCAGTGTCTGTAATGGAGTAGACTGCATGCATAGATGCTCTGGGAGCATCTATAATTTACCAAAGGGTCAATCTCCTGTCCTGTTTTAGAATGGAGTTCCTGTAACAATAAATGTATGTTTTTTCTTTTTACCCTACTATAAGCAATTACTTTTTATAACCATAAAGTGATAGATTTAGCCTAGGTCCTGACATTTCAGGGCCAAAACCTGAGATCTAGGGACCGTTGTCACAAGAGATAAGCACTGGTGATGTACAAGGGTGATATTACATGGGGTAGCCTCCGGTGGTGTAATTAAGCATGAGGCATAAAGCATAAATCACAGTTGCACAAAATATTCAAATTAAAAAAAAGTCTAATAAATGACGTTTTCAAGACAGTGCTGTCTCACTGGTATTCCTCCCCCTTGCCCTTAGGACAGAAGAGAGTCCCAGCCAGAGTGTTGCTATGGAGGGAGAGGGGAGCAAAATGAGGGCATTGTCCACCCAAATAAGAATTCCTTCCCCACTAATGCAATTTTGTTTCAGTTCCCACATTTCTAGCATTCTAGTAACTTAAAATTCCAGTTCTACATTTAGAAATATAGTTTAGGCATCCAAAGAAAAGGGGCAGACAAAGTTACGAAAGGAATACAAAACACAGCAAATATAAAATGTAGGGAATTAGAGTGTCCCAGGATGCTAGCTCTTTTTAGGAAACTCTATGAAGTCACAGCTATTAAGAGATAACTTTCTTGTAGCAGGCAGCAGTTTAAAGCTGTGACTCAGTTGGTACATTACTTTTTCCCTGGAACTCGAAATCAAAACAGGCAGGCAGCTTCAAGTTAAAAGACTTAACATTTTACTAATGGCTATGCATTTACATATCTAACTTCATCCAATCTAACTAATGAACAGGTTTGGGTAAGAGATAGATGCCTTATCTTTAGCTTTATCTTAACTCACCATCTCAATGAGAAGGAAGTGCGGCAGTGAAGAAGAATAGTGAGCTGAGCTAGAGTATAACATGGTAACAACAGAAGCCGAGGAGGGATTTATCTTTATATGACCAAGACCAAAGGAAGTGTCCTAGGTTACATGGTCTTGTCCATTGGTTGCAAACTATTTACAACCATGCAGTTCAAAGGTAGAACAAGCACATTTTTGAATGAAAGAAAGAGAAGGTTTTTAACATGCAGGAAATTCTGTCCTGTCTAGGACCCACTTGCCCTAACGACAAGAGAGTGGGGCAGGGGGGAGGGCAGACAATGCTGGATTTTTCCAACATAGAAGTTCTAGATGTGAATGATTTTCAGAACTTTATCAGACCACCGCAATTAATGTTCTTTTGCTGGCATATTTTAAAACGTTTTATGCTGGCAAAAGACCCCACACACATACACACCAGACCTACCTTTAGCAGTGTCAATGAGGCTTCCCTGTCAGTAATGAAGCACAAACTGAGATGCTAGTGTGACAAATTCAAAAATAAAAGCAAAATCAAGACATAAAACATATAGCAAAGCACAAAAACACACTTTAAAAGTCCCAAGTACATGGCGGGCTCATAAAAAGTGTGTCCCCTACCTGGCTGTCATGATCTCACCTGAAGATGTTCTGTCATTGACACAGCATTCACATGAATACAATGGTGTGAGGATTCAAATGCTGGCAATGCTGGCAACAAAGCACCAGGGGAGATCTATTGATGGCTTGGGCTGTCAATAAAAAGGAGCATGTTTTAGACTTTACATGAGCGTGAAAGGATGATATCATCTGGTATGTGCACCCTTTCACGATCATTAGGTATATTTGCCATATCTAATAAAGTCCTCAGTGTCTCACTCTACAATGCTAAAATTTTGGGTCTGAAATAATATTTTATTGGTGGGGCAGAATTCTTACAGTGGGGCAAATACCCTCATTATCTCCCCCCTGGTTTAGACCCTGAGATCTAGGAACCCTACTTTTACTTTACCCATGCATATGGAACACATGTAGGAGAACCATACCAGAGCAGTCCAGGAAACTGACAGACTGTTGTTTAGCCCCAATAACCTCAGGCTGGGACAACATTCATCCATTTTCCATTTCTTAGACAACCTAGGAATGCTGTCTGTGTCTATATAGCCTTGTACACGGTGAGAAAGAAAAGAAGGGTCTTTGAAGCCTTTTGGGATTTCCTGTGCCAATGTAAAGAAGGGGCTTGCTCCTGAGATGAGAGATAAATGAAATAAAATAAGCTGTTCTGCCTCTTTGGCACAACATCTACCATTCTGTGCTGCCTTCACTTCCAAATTATCTGGGTTGTTGCAAATCAGTCATCTGATAAAGCTTAGAGATCTTAATGCTTCTTTTAAAAGGAAAATTTTACCTTGAAGAAATGCAAAAAGATGAAGAGTGGGCTATGGAGAATATTAATGTTCAGCAGCATGCAGGAGGGCAGAGAAGTTTGCTTGGAAAAGATTGGAAACCAGGAACCTTTTAACATTTCAATTAGGATGTGATAAACTTGGCCTCAAGCTCCCTTCTCCCTCACCCACCCCCTTCATTCCCAGTTGCCAGGAACTGACAGAGGCTGCTTATAAAATCTGTCTTCTCCTACTAGCTGTACAGTGGAAAAATGCCCAGTGGTGAATTCTGTTAAGGAGCTTATTTCTACAATTATGTTTAATTGTCAGCAGTTTTGATATGCTGGGCCAAAAAAAAAAAAAAAAAAAAAGAGGACGAAAGAAAGAAAAAGAAATTGGAGCCTCCATCGTCTAGCTTAGCTCCTCTAATAGTAGTGCAAGAAGCATTAATATTTGATTCAAGGTGATGTAAATTTAAACATCTTCCATTTCTAAACATGTAGATAAATAGCAAAGCATCAGGCAGCTGACATTGTGTTGTTCCCTTTCTCTCATTAGTGGGATGTCAGGGAAAGCATAAGCTAACCTTAATTTCCACCCTTCCCTATCACCTGACTTCAGCTACAAGGGCTTCTTAGCACTACCACAAAATTTATTAGCATGAATTTAACACAACACAAACATTCACGCACTCCTTTAAAAAATAACGTAAACCACATGGGCACTGCAATTTCATTATCATTCCCCCCCCCCATCAGATAGATATCCTCACTCTAAACACTTGGGAATCAAATATTATGCATTTATTGCTATAGGCACCAAAACAATTTCTGTCTTTATAGCACTTTTTGAAATAATCTTTTATTGTCCTCTTAGGAATTCTGATGCTTGGGGCAGGTGTCTTCCTGACAGTACTGAAGACTGGCATACTTTTATTTAGACAGGAAAAATACTTTTATACTAGAACTGAGCAAAGTAAAGGAAGTCCCCCCCCACAAACAACTTTCATTTTTAAATTTTTATTCCTTTATATTTTGTCATCATGCCCTTAGCAGTAGCATAACATGCATGGGAAGGAAACACAATAGCTGGAATCCTGCTGGTGACCTATGCAGGCATATAGGGTTCCCAGCACGGTTGGGAGTGTGCTGTAGGAACCCTTTTTGAGGGAGAGCAGGATGGAAGCCTGTAACCTTGTCCCAGCCCCAGTGCTGTTGCCAGGAGAGTGGAGGGTGGGGCTAGAAGGGATTTAAGCTCAACCATCCTCTGCCTCCTCCTTTTTGTTGCTTTGATAGGTCCACCCTCCTGCCACTGAATCAGTGTGTTTTAATTGGTCGCTCTGGGGTTGGGGATGGGTAGGAATTTTTGCCCTTTTACCTGGGGTCTTTTTGCCTACCCCACACTGTGGATGCAGACTTGACAATTGGCTTAGGGTGGTGTCTTAAATAGGTGTCACTTGGCAGGTTGAGGGGGAGATTTTAATAGTTCAGTGAACAGCATTGGCACCTCCCCCTTTTGGAGGTGAAGGGGAGAGCTGGAACTGCCCCCTTAGTTCCTGCAAACTGAGGGGTGGGAAAAGTGACCTCATTTGGGGCTGGCCTGAGGGATAAACCCCTACCTTTAATTTATGCAAATTAAGGGAGGGACTTTTGGGTTGGCCTTCCAGATGTGGAATGACTGAGAAGCAACCCAGCTTCTGGGTTTTCCCTGAGGTTCAGGTGTTTTCGCCCAAATGAAGTTGGGGAGGGTTTTTTGGAGTTGACCTCCTGCCCCAACAATTCCCACCCTAGGTTGCTCCCCCATTGCAGATCTCTCAGAATGGGATTAAATAGTTTATAGCTCAATAAAAGTGGCCCTTTATATCCCAGCTATATGTGTGGTCTCTTTATTTGTGTCTGGTCTCCTTATTCCTGCGTCTACCATCAAATGCCACCTTATACCTACCTATGCGCTTTTATGGTTGGTGCAGAAGGAGGCATCCAGCAACTCCTTTATGCAATGACCAACTTCCTGTGTAGCCTACCTCACTTCTACCTATGTCACCATGGCCATTTAGTGGCTGGGGGAGGGTCAGGAGCTGCTGTGTTTGCAGCTGTGTTTCTTTAGCTAGACACATGAAGAAGCCATCCTACCAGGCCCTTTGGATGTTCTGTGGATCTCTGGGAGGATGATGCCATCTTTGTGCATCCAGCTCAGAATCACAGATGGACACTGCCTGCTGGGCTGGCAGTGGGGAGGTAGGTTGCATGGGTGGGGAGGAGGGACCAGCAGAGATTCACATGATGAAGGATCTCAGCCAATACCTTCTGCTAAACTGACACCTGAGCAATCCAGATGTAGTTCTGCCACTAAGGTGCTTAAAGGTTTTGTTTTTCTTTTCCAAATTTCAGCTGGTCAGCTATGTCCTTTCCTGGAAAGCAATGGCCAGGAAAGAAGTGTTATGGCCATTGTTATTTATGCCTTAATAACATCCAGCTTGGTGACTGCAGTGGGCTGCCTTGGAAGAGTTTTAAAAAGCTTCCCTTAATGCCTTTCCAGATCAGATTACCACATTTTTAAAGAGGAGAGATAAAGCAGCATGAATCTTCTGGAATTCATATTCTGCTGGGAACTGAATTGAAAAACTTTTAGAAGGTGGAAGAAGAAACAAGAGGATAAACTATTCTAGACCTGATTATCTACAGTAGGAAAGAGGTGGCTAATGACATGAAAGTAGTAGGGACCCCGAGTGGTCATGACCATGTCATTTTGTAATTATGTTACAAAATGGAAAGCTAAGTGGGCATGCATGAAACCTAGACATTTTTAAAAATCTGTTTTGAACAAATTTAAGGAAATAGTGGGTGTGATCTAACATGCAGAATGGAGTTCACAATGGTGGGCATTTCCTAAAAGTGAGACACTGAAGGCACAATCACTCACCATGCCTATTAATAAACAAATGGTAGAAGCCATGATGGCTGCACAGGGAGCATTGCAGTAAGCTTAGGTTTAAAAGAACATGTATAGGAAATCGAGGTGGAAATAAGAGAGCCTTTAGGGGAAAATTTTTTTACCTGGGAATATAAAGAGTTTCTAAGGAATATGTCATGTCAGACTAACCTATATTGATAATTACTAGCATGACAGATCAGGAAATTGTAAATCTTCATTTCAACAAGGCTTTTGACAATGTCCTTCTTGTTGGCAAACCAGTAAAATGCTGCTAGGTCATTGGTTCTCATCCTTTGGTCCTCCAGATGTTTTGGACTTTGATTCCCAGAGTTCCAGACCATTGGCCATGTGGCTGGGGTGGCTGGTTGTTGAAGTCCAAAGGCTTGAGAACCAGTGGGCTAGATTTTGCTATCCTTAAGTGGATTTTAAACTAGTCAGTGGAATATGGCTGAAGAGTGTTCATCAATAGCTCCTTGTCAACCTGGAGAAAATTAACAAGGAGGTTGCTGCAGGTTATGTCCTGGCCCAGTATTGATTACCATCACGAGATATCACTTGCATGAAGGAATAAAGGGGATGCTCATCATATTTTCAGATTATATCAGATTTCATGTGGTGATTAATGTTTTAGGATGAGGGATCAAAATTCATGATAATCTTGAGTAGATGAAGAACTAGGGCAACACTAACAAGATGAATTTCCACAGAAATGAATGAATAGTTCTGCATTTTGATAAGAAAACTACAGGAGCACAACATAGAGGGTGAGTGGCACCTGGCTTGATAGCAGAGCATACACAAAGGATTTGGTGTTTTACTAGACCCAAGATAAACATGGCTCAGCAGTGAGATGTGATGGTTAACAAAGTCTAATGCACTTTCAGATTACAGTAACAGAAGTATAGTGTTCAGATTCTGAAAAAGAATAGAACTATTATTTTGCTTTGGCCAGATGATACCTGGAGTATTTTGTCCAATTCTAAATAATGCAATGTAAGGATACCTATGAACTTCTAGACTTAGAGACCATATAGACTAACTGTCACCACCCACTGACTTTGATTCCCTTGCAGTGTAACTCAATGGGAAGTTTAATTTGTCACTGCAGAGATTTTCCTCCCCCAACCCTTGTGAAGGATGAGACCAAGCAAGGCACATTTATTTATTTATTTATTTATACCCCGCTCTTCAGCCACAAGGCTATCAGAGCGGCTTACAAATTACACATGAAAGAGTGTGGAAGACAGGAGAACTTTAAAGGAAGTTTTATTCTAAGTAAGGAATCAGGGTAGCAAAAGGTATCTCTTTACATTAAAGGCACCCCCCCCCTTCAGGGGTTGCTTAGGAAGCTACAAAGTTACAGATAGTCTAATTCATTCCAGCCAAGTTTTAAACCAAATTCCCTAATCATGACTAAACTAATGGACCCTATTCTACTCATGACTACAGATGGAGTTCTGAGTCTCTGGATGTTGGCCCAGTCTCTACCAAGCACCGAGCTAATTGGGACATGAGTCCCCTTGGGTGTTTTCTCTCTGTTCTTCTCCCTCTGCCTTGTGGCCCCAAGGCATTACAGTATTTTATAACCTCTTCACAGAAGCATCTCAAAGCTACTTCCAGCTGGTCATCTTCATTCTTATCTCTCCAGGTCTCTGATTTTCCCCTGATGCTGACCCCCATAAAATGTGAAATGGTAAACTCAGCACCTCATTAACCCCCTTGGCTGTGTTGCACAGATAATTATAATGGGAGCAGCCCATTATCAC
Organism: Gambelia wislizenii; assembly: GCA_030847615.1. Lineage (NCBI taxonomy): Eukaryota > Metazoa > Chordata > Lepidosauria > Squamata > Crotaphytidae > Gambelia > Gambelia wislizenii. The sequence continues at coordinate 43,300,553 of JAUMIR010000004.1, forward strand.
AAAGGACAACAAAGAGGTTGGGAAAATGAAGACCAACCTGGAAGGAAAGACTGAAAGGGTTGGATATATTTAATCTGGAGAAGAGATAATAAAGTCATGACGATAGTCATCTTTAAATATTTGAAGACCTTTCATGCAGACAAAGGGAACATATTTGTTTTCTGCTTCCCTAGAAGGCAAGACCTGAACCAGTGTTTGATATTAAAAGCACAAGGCTTTAGAATATTATTGTTTTTAATTATTTAATTTGTTTTAATGCTTTTTGTAAGCTGCCCTGAGATCTTTGATATAGGATGAGGTAGCAATATTGTAAGAAGTAAATAAATAGGTATACAAGTAATAAACATGAGGAAAAATATCCTCATGGTACAATCTGTACACCAGTGGAACAGATTGCCTTGGGAGGTTGCAGAGCTTCTTTCATTGGGCTGGATGGCTACCTGTCATGGATGTGTAACAGTGGGTTTCCTGCATCAACAGGGAGCTGGGCTGTATGATATTTGAGAATCCTTCCAGTTCTGTGCTCTATGATTTTATGCAGCCAGGTGCTGATCATGACTGGTGCAATATGATGCTGTACTGGAAGAATGTTATGGTTTCCAGTTATGATTGTGATTCATGATTACTGATGTGAATCTTCATAGTTTGGAACTTCTTCTTGGCAAATTCACACATGGTTATTTTGCTCAGAAAACTGCATTTTCTGCACAGAAAATGAGATTTCTCTACAGAAATATTGGTTTCCATGCCGAAACTGCTGTATCCTCTGAAGAAAATACTGTTTTTAGTGCAAAACAACCATTTGTGAATTCTGCACTGAAGAAGCTGAGAATTGCAAATAGGTTTTGAAAACTGTGTGTTTTTTGACGGCTTTCTTGCAGAAGGAAAAAAAATTGTCAAAATTACTCATTGCTTCCTTTGAGAATTTCATAACAAGTTTCACCTGCTGATTTCTGATCAAATTATTATTCAGGATACAGGAATGGGCCAGGCAGGGATTTTTTAATCTCACGGTTAGTTGGCAAGCCTATATGATTTGACTAATTGGATTTCTATCTTATCCTTTCTCACAGCAGTTTAGGGTGGCTGTACATGCACACACACAGTTAAATTGCAAATTAAAAATATATAAAATCACAAATGACAAACATATGAAACAGAAAGTTACAAAAATACAGCAAAATTAATGGCAATAAACCACAGTGGCAGAAAAATAAAACATTTGTTTATTTTGCAAAGGCTTATACATATATAAATATGTTTTTAACAGGGGCCTTAAAAAGAAATGTGCATAGAATAATCAGGTCTCTGACAGAAGGGAATTCCAAAGGTATGGAGTTAGATCATCAGATGAATACTCAGGGAATGGCAGCCTCTCAGAACTAAGCCATGGGTAATAGTTTGGAGTGAGTCAGGAGCTGGGAACTGGGGATCCATACTGAAGAATAATCACAATCAGAGGGCAAACTGGAAGGCTGGATTGGAGAACAAGGCAAGAGATAGGACCAAACAGCAAGGTGAAAAAAAGAGCTCAAGTACACTTTGTTTTTCAAGCACAGTTCTGCTGAGAGGGGTAGTCTGGTTGTAGTCTTTGCCAAGGGCCTCTTCCACACTTCACAATTATAACACTATATTCTACTTTAACTGCCATGGCAACATTCTGTAGAATCCTGAGGTTGGTAGTTTGGTGATGTGCTAGAGCTGTCTGGCTGAGAATTCAAAATATCCCTCTATAAATTGCAAATTGCAGGATTCCATAGGATGTTGCCATGACACTTACTATGAAAATGTAGTGCTATAATTGTGTAGTGTGAAAGGGCCCCAGAAGGAGCCAATCATTCTCTAATTGGGATGTAATTCTTCCCTAAGTTTCTTCTTGAAGGTAGCAATGAGTAATTTTAGCCATTTTTTCCCACTGTAAGTCTTTAAAAAACAAAAACAAAAAAACCAACAACACACAATTTTTGAAGACTATTCACAATTCAAGACTTATTCTGTGCAAATTTGCACATGGTTGTGCATAAAACAGCATTTTCTGTGCAGGAAACAGCATTTTCTGTCTGGAAAATAGTATTTCAAGGAATTAAATATTGTGTGGGTATGTTTAGCCTGGAAAAAGGTTAAGGGGCAATATGATAGCCCTGTTTAAGTATTTGAAGGGGTGTCACATTGAGGGTGGAGCAAGCTTGTTTTCTGCTGCTCCAGAGACTAGAACACAGAACAATAGATGCAAGCTCCAGGAACAGAGATTCCACCTCAACATTAGGAGGAACTTTCTGACAGTAAAAGCTGTTTGGCAGTGGAACACACTCCCTCGGAGCGTGGTAGGGTCTCCTTCCTTGGAGGTCTTTAAACAGAGGTTGGATGGCCATCTGTCAGGGATGCTTTGATCGTGATTTCCTGCACGGCAGGAGGTTGGACTGGTTGGCCCTTGTGGTTTCTTCCAACTCCACAGTTCTATGATTCTATGATTCAATGAATGAATATTAATTCCTACACAGAAAATACTGTTTTCTGCACAGAAAATGCTATTTTCTATGCAAATCAACCATGTGCAAAATGTATGCAGAATAAATCCCCAGTTATAGCATTTTCTGTGCAGGAATTAATATTTGTGCATTAAAATATTGTTTTCCATGGAGAACAGGCTGCTTCCTGTGCAGACAAGGCTGTCTTTTGTACCAAAAAATGCATGCTAATTTTGCACAGAATAAGACCAGAAGAACTGTGAAGACTCTCATCAATCCAAGATTTTTCTCATCAGATTATCTCAAATCTATCTATCTATCTATCTATCTATCTATCTATCTATCTATATCATGTTTCTATTTTTTGAAGATTCTTTCCATCCCTATTCTCTACCTGCCATACCAATGGTGACTGCTGGCTTCCGTATCAGGGATGCAGTGAATAAACTTATTCCATACTTTAAAGGAGGTATAGAAGGTGCTACCTCCTTTAAAGTATGGAATAAGTTTATTCACTGCATCCCTGATATGGAAGCCAGCAGTCACCGTTGGTATGGCAGGTAGAGAATAGGGATGGAAAGAATCTTTGAATACTGTACCTCAGAACTCTGTACTTACCCCCAAATACCTCAATTTCCCTGGGCAACCCATCTCAAAATGGTGACAAATTTACAAGTGACAATGTCATTTCCTGTCACTAGTTTGAGATGGAACTGCCTAGGAAAATGGAGGTATTTGGGTTCACAGTGAAGTGTGTGTGTGGCCTATGGGGGAAGAGTATGTGCGGGAAAGCCCTTGGCCCCTATGCAGTTGCCCATCCATATGGGTCTATTGGGTTGTACATTGCTTTCATTGTGTACATTGTGCTGTAGTAACATGGTATGCCACATGAGTCAGTGGTCAGTAGTTTCTGAGACTTTACTGCTAAATTGTAGAGATATGGCTCACCCCATGGGGAAGTGCACAGCAGTTCCTGACATCTTCAGACTAGGTCAATGGAGCCAGATTTTTTGGAATGAAATGAGGCACAATTCCAAGATTAAGACAGCAGCCAGCAAAAAAACAGGGTAGGGTGCAAAACAAAGAAACCTTGGTTTGCTGGCCAGAGATCCACTGTATCACCCCAGGAATTCATATGGAAGCATTCAATTTACTGTTAAGGGCCAGGTAAAAATCATGAATGCATCTACACTATATACTTTTATCAGTTTATTACCATGTTAATAGTCATTGTTTCCCAGAATCATAAGAACTGTTGTTTGGCATGGGAACCATGAATTATATTTTAGAGAGACTTCCCCCTTCACCTCTCTTTGCAGAATTTCAATATCATGAGAAGCTGAGATGGAAAGGGTTAAGAGTTAGGTATTAATAAAATCAGTTGATGGACTTGGGCTAATCAACCCTTATGCTGTTTATGAACCCATCAAATTTCATACATAAAATGACAAAATTATGTTCCCTCTCCCCATATCACGCTTACCGTTAAAATCAGGAGTACAAAAATAAAATTAGTAGGACATTTCAGCTTTACCTGCCTATTATGATACTCTAGGCTCATTAGATAAGTAATTAAACAGCAAGCTGAAATAATTATAATAATTATGGGACATTTGTGTTTCTTGTTCTTTTCTACTTCTTCTTTTTAAAAAAAGAGTTATGTAAGCTAATTCTTTTTGTAAGGTACATGCATAATGGCAATCACAATCTAAAGAGTCAAGCTCTTTAGTCACTTAGTTTTACAGGGCTGCATACCTGGGCTTGTTTGACATTAAAAACCTACCAATTACCAGCCTTTATCAAAGAACATGATGACCGGAGTGGAAATTATTACCAAGGTCATCCCTTGGAGTATTTTTAAAAACCAGTTAATCTATATTGGTTGTAATTTTAAAGGCCAGTTGCCAGAAAATCAAGGAACAAGTCTGATGTGTTTCTTCTAATTTTATCCCATCTCCTCTGGATCCTCCACTGGGTGTATTGCATGTTAATGTACAGAGATAAGGCCTTTTCTTGATGGTGACTCTCAGAATCAGCAAGGCAATCAGTTGTGGATAATTATATTGACTTGAGTTGATTAATTCTAGTTAAGTGTCTATTTAAAACACCACCACCACAAATTGCTCTCAATAAGGATTGTGGTGGCTGCTTTTCATTGCTGTGCTATTTTTCTCTGTGTTTTTATTATTTAAATATTTACATCCTGTCCTATAACATATGATCTCATGTGGTAATCAACAACATCACCTTAAGAAATGAAAAAAAAAAAATTAAACAGTAGGCCAAAATTTAAAAAGCATAATAAATTCATTTGACAAAACAATTAAATTAAATTAAATTAAATTAAATTAAACACTGTAAAACAACATAAAATCATAACACATGTGAAGATTTAGACAAAATAAGTTAGGTTCCAATGGCTTTAATAAAAAGAAATGTTTTTTCTTGGCACCAGAATGATACTGATTGGGCCTCTAAGGGGAGGGCATTCCATAATTGAGGTGCCAAAGCAGAGAAGACCCTCTCCTGTTTCCCCGCACAGTGTATTGCCTTGCATAATGGGACACAAAGGAGGGTCCCTCCTGCCTGCTTCAGTCTTTTGGCAGGTGTATATATATAGAGGCACTTGTTCACACTCTCGTGGCTGGGGACAGGACTATACCCTGGAGCTGTCCCACTATTGTGGTGTAGCTGGGGGTAGGTAAGAAGCAGCCTTCTCCCTCCTGGACTTCCTGCAGGTCCAGGAGGCAAAGACTGGTTCTTCTTTCACAGCTGTGCAACAGCAGACAGACCTTAGGTGCAGCTCTACCCACTGGACAGTGTTTGGCTGAAAAAGTGCACCCTGCTGTTGCCCAGCTTCCATTGAATAGCTGTGGAGAAGGACCAGCATTGCCCTCCACCCTCCAGCCTAAGGACTTTATCAGACCACCCTCCTCAAAAGTTCTTTTGCCGACATAAATTGTGATGTTTTTATGCTGGCAAAAGAACTTCCCCCACCAGACCTTACCTTTCTTCTGTTAAAGAGGCTTCCCAGGCACTAACAGGGCGTGAATGGAGCTCTGTTCACTTCCTGGTTTAAAATCTCACCGAATCTCACAAGAAGATGCTCACGCAGGAAATTAAAAACAAACAAATGAAACAAAGGAGATTTTCAGACCTGCCAAAATGCCGGTTTGCCGTGCGAGCAGCCTCCCGAAACTGCTGCGCGGCAAGGGTCTACTTCGGACGACGCTGTGCCTCTTGCGAAACCGTCCGTGTCACTTCCGTGAAGCTTGGGACGGCTCAGCGCCATATTTCAATCACGGAGGTTGCCCGTGATTGAAATATGGCGCTGAGCCGTCCCAAGCTTCACGGAAGTGACACGGACGGTTTCGCGAGAGGCACAGCGTCGTCCGAAGTAGACCCTTGCCGCGCAGCAGTTTTGGGAGGCTGCTCGCGTGGCAAACCGGCATTTTGGCAGGTCTGAAAATCTCCAAAGACAAAAAAGGTACGTCAAAGTACCAAAACACACTTTAAATATCCCAAGTAAATGGGGCAATGACATAAAAAAAGCGTCCCCTACCTGGATGTCGTGATCTCATCCAGAAGTGTTCTGGCCAATCCAGCCACTCACGCTGCATTCACATGAATACAATGGTGTGTGGATTCAAACGCCAGAAATGCTGGCAACAAATCACCACACAGGATCAATTGACAGCTTGGGCCATCAATAAAATAGGACAGGTTTTAAATAATCATGATCATGAAAGGGTGTCATCTTTCATGATCATTAGGCATCCTTATGATGCTATATTTGACTCGTCTGATGAAGTCCTAAGTATGCTGGCTGAGCTTTATGCTCTACCAGCTTTGAATAGGATGGTGACCTCAAGCTGTAGATGCTAGTTTATGTTTTGAGATTGGAGAATTTGTGGAAGTCCCATATTGGGCTCCATGCTGAAAGAAATGCAGGATAGATAATACATACATACTGTACATGCATATATGTATACATAACTATACAGTATGCATGGATGTATAAAAGGAAATGTTTTAAAAGTCTCAAGTAGAGGACATCCATTATAATTGGGGATAACTGTCAGTCCCCAAAGGGAAGGTTTCTGGCCGTCAAATGAAGGATATTTCTTATAATAAAGGGTGCCTGGCATCCATACTCATATGGGGACACATTGTGTTGCTCTGTTGTTGTTGTTGTTGTTTGCACCTTCACGTCATTTCTGACTTATGGAGACCCTCAGGTGAACCTATCACAGGGTTTTCTGAGGCTGAGTGTGTAACTTTACCAGGGCCACACAGTGAGTTTTATGGTTGAGCAGGGATTTGAATCCTGGTCTCCAGAGTCATAGTCCAACACTCAAAACTCTGCACCACACTGGCTCTGCGCCTAGCGGCAAAAACATTTTGGGCTAGTTCTGCAGACTCTGGCCCCAGAAGCTCATCTATCAGGAGTGTATTGGAACAGTTGGCATTCTTCAGCCTGCTCTGGTTCTATGAATCTCTGGGATAGCCTATTCTACTCACATAGCAACCTCAGCCGCTCCATATATTCTTCTTGTCCTTTTTTTTAAAAATAAAGTCAGACCATCCACATTATTATCATTGTTTTTGTGAGTGTCCAAGTTTATTGAATCTTCTCCTGTATTATCAAGCAATAGTGGAAAAAACAACAGAGATTCAACCTCTGCAGGTAGGAAAATAGGTGTGTTAAAAATGAGTCAAGCATTTCTACACAAAAAGAGCATTAACTCTGCTGGAGTTTATCCCTGCTCTGAACTTAATGAAAAAGGAATTAAGAAAGCCTCCATGGAAAAGGAAAGAAAAGAAAAGAAAAGAAGAAAAATACACCCTTTGCTGAAATTAAAGCAACAAGCTACAGTTAATGTCTGAGCTCAGCTGCCCATTTTAAATGTATTTTTCCTATTCTATTTGAGATGCACATAATCAATTATTACATTTTATCTTTGTTGTCCTTCCCTCGCCACAATGTGTGGACCAACAATTCATGTGCAAAAAGCTCCAGACAGGTGAAGAAAGAGAATATATATGCTGCCATTACAGAGAAAGTCTCATCCACCTTGACTTAAGTAGGCTAGTAATTAAGAAGTAATTGGAAATATATTAATAGTTATAAGCACATAATTAGCCTTGCCATTGATTAGGTTTAGCTGAAGCCTCTGTCTGAATCTGAGAAATTGATAGCCTCTCTTCTTGTTGGGGAGGGGGAGAAGATAATTGGAATGTTAGTTTTTCTTTATTGCATGTGTGATACCAGATCATTTATCATTCTATATCCCTTGATGGAAGAAGATTAAAATGGCAACTAAATTTTTAAATGCCCAAACTAAAGGTCAAGGGAAAAAAAAAAAATCAAAACTGCATTATTTTACTACTGGAAAAGCTTGTGGTGGAGGGGGGAGGGAAATGCATTTACTAAACACATCAAGACAAATATGGTGCATTTCTCTATTATTTTCTATCACATATTTTATATTGTGGCAGGCTTCTAAGTGCACCTTTATCTATATCTGTTTGTTGTGAAAACAGAGCTGAGGGCTACATTTTTTTTTCTCTTTAAAACAGGAGTGATTTCAGTGATTTCTGAGGGAACAGGATGAGGTTGTATTGCTTCTCATGGTGTCCCTTTCTCCTTTTTATATCAGATGTGTTCTGTAGCCTTTTGAGAAATAGGGTGTTTCATGTCATTAATATAGGGTAAGGAGCTGTATTCTTGGTATCTGCAGATAAATATCTAAGAAAGCACAGCTGGAAAAAATGATTTTCTGATACATCAAAAGACTTGAGATCTGTTGGACACATCATTATTCTGGCTCAGTATAAAATGGCTTCTTATCATTGGTATCAATGGTATACCACTGGAATGAGTGGTATCAATTGGCTTCTTATCAGTTTGTAACAATTTATTCAGTAATGGCTTTCTTTGGGGAAAGAAGGCTTGTCCACATTTCCCTCATTTCATTCCTTCTAATTGTTCTTCATTTCACTAAATTGGTAGTTACACTTCTGTATCAACTTAGTATAGTTTCATAGAACACTGAACCTATAACTCATGGTTGGACTGAAGGTAGATCTGGATCTGTACATGGACTTTTGGGTGATTTGCAGTAGATTAGCAAGGACACACATTTTTTTAAAGGCACACTCCAGATGTAGGAATCACTCAACCACCCTGCACATGCTGAGATCACCTGATTTTGCAAGCTTAGCAGAGTCAGGTCTGGATAATACTTGGACCCCTTACAGAAGTGATCTATAATACAAGGGATCTTCAGGTAGGGCTAGGAAACAATCTGCCTGGAACCCTGAAGAGCTATTGATAGTCAGAGTTGACAATACTGGCCTAGATGGACCAAGGAGTTAACAGTACTGGCCTAGATGTACCAAGGGGTCTAACTCAGTATAAGGCAGCTTCCTCTGCACCCAAGTCTATGGAGATTTTCAGACTACATTGTTAAAGTGTTACTATTCCACTTTAACTGCTATGGCTGCCTCCTGTGGAATTCTGGGGTTTGTAGTTTAGTGAGGCCTAAGATCTCTCTGGCTGAGAGTTGTAAATGTCCCTCCCTAAACTGCAGATCCCAGGATTCAAGAGGAGGTAGCCATAGCAAATAAATAGTGGAATAGTAACACTATAACAGTTGTCTGAACATCTCCCATGCACTTTTCATCCTTTAATATACTTATTAGTCCCTGTTGTGGACAGAGCTCCACATGCAAACTGAGAAAACGTAAAATCTTGGTGGAAGGCTATCCAATCTGTTTTAGAAGCAAATTTAGAACAAAATGTACACTGAATGTATTTGGCTCTGTGAGTTGCCATGGCTGCAACAAAGTTGTTCTAAATGTGGGAGATTATGTAATCAGGGAAGATGATTATTTATATAATAATAATAATAATAATAATAATAATAATAATAATAGTAATAATAATTTCTATCCCGCCCCTCTGCAATGCAATCGGGGCGGCTTACAATAAAAAAAGCTCCATAATTACAGTACCCTAGCCCACCCACCCCTTATTTAAGAAGGATGTTTTGGGGTTGTTGCTGTTGTGTGTTTTTTTTTTTTAAAAACAGAAATTCTGCTGTATAATATCTGATACTTTGCCACTTTTGCTTCCTGAATCACCACAGTTCCGTCACACTGTTGAGGCATACGTTTTCTGTGGGTTTTTTCCAGTTAGGCCATGTTCTGGAAGAGTTTATTCCTGATGTTTCGCCTGCATTTGTGGCTGGCATCTTCAGAGAATGATTGGGTAGAAGCATGTGGGGAGTTTATATACTGTGGGCCCCTGTTGGAGATGGTATGTAAATTTGTGTGTTTGAATGGGTAGTTCCTGGGGGGAGATATGCAACAAATATCTCCAACAGGGGCTCAGAGTACATAAACCCCATACACACTCCTTACCCAACCATTCTCTGAAGATGCTAGCCACAGATGCAGGTGAAACATCAGGAATAAACTCTTCCAGAACACAGCCTCACAGCCTGGAAAAAAACCACAGAAAACCTATGGATGCCAGCCGTAAAAGCCTTTGACTTCACAAGTTGAGGCATAATTTAGCAATTGCTCTTTACATTTGGATTTTTAAACACAAACCCTAGAAATCTGTTAGTGGTAATAAAGAAGGAAGTACACTATCAATGGGGGGAGGGATCCTTGCAGATTGGGCATCCTGTGAGTAGATGAGTACAACTAGAAAGTACGGTAGACTTTTCCTCTATCCTACACATAATGACACATGCAATTTAAATGGGGGTATTATTTCACCAATTTCTCTGTAGAGCTTCATATTGGAAAAGAAAGAGTAAAGCAATTTTAACTTTTAAAAAAGCTTGGAAGAAAGAGACAATGTTGACGGGTCAACTCTACTTTTAGGCAGAATGAACAGGGTGGTGGTGTGGGTGTGCATAACAATGGCAGCCCCCTGGCTATCCCTGGCTGTTGAAAAACAGAGCTGTCCATTTCATGTGGCCTTGGTTTGCCAGGTGTGCCTTATTATAAGGGATGTTCCCTATTTGAGGGTTGAAAAGCCTTGGTTTGAACAAGATGCCAAAAAATCTCCCCATATTTTCTGGTGTGGGCCCTTCATTAAGACAGAAGTGTGTGCATCATGTAACTTATGAATGTGGACAACATGTTAATTTTACAGAGAAACACAAGGCTAGGTTAACTGAAATTAGTACTTTCATTTGTTATTTAGGCAGAGCACAAACTTGTACGGGTGTTGGAATATTTTCATTGAAAGTTTCAGAGGACATTAAAATTGCAGAATTTAAGAAAAGAAAAGAAGAAAAAGAGAAGGGGGGAAAAAGGAAAAGGTGACTTCTGATCTTCCTTTCAATAGTTATATATGCGTATAGTTATACATACCTCACTCTCTAACAAATTACAGCATATTCTCTTCTTTCAATGGCTTATTCTTTCTAATCATCAAAACCAAAGGTTATCAAGTCATTTTCTTTTTCCTCTGCCAAAAGTCTATAAGAAATGACTTTTCTTTCCAGCCTTTGAGAAATGTCACTAATGACCTATCAATTCCAACAGCCATTCCCCCATGGTAGGTAATGTTCAATTCCTCTTATAAATTTGAACTGCTTAAATCACATATTTTCCTTCATCAATTCTTCTTCCATTTCAAATTTCAATGAAAATTGGTATATACATTTTAGCAATTATCTGTTCATCATTTCTGCACAATTACGTCTCCAATTCCTACTTATTTTATTCTAGCCCATAAATCTTTTTATCAATTTCAAATCTTTCCAATAATTATAAGTAAGCAAACCATTGAAAACTATTTCCCTCTATTACTAACTATTCTCTTAATTTTATATTTCCCTTGAAAAATCTCCAGGAGGTCTTAATATCTTAACCATCTTTCTTTAAGAGCCAAACCAAACAGTAGATTTCAGATAAGCCCAATCCTCCTCTTTCCATTATACTTTGTAGTACTTTGTATTTAACTCAGGAGTTTTTGCCTTGCCATACAAACTTAAACAAATGGTACATCAGTTGCCAAAACAGATATTGTCTGAAATAAGAACATCATTCTAAGCTAGACATTCATTTTTGTCACTGAATTTTTCCCCCAAAATAACAATTTTAGTTTCTCCCATCATAACATATCCTTCTTTCAATATTTAACTTGCTTCTCAATTTTAAAACCAGTTGTGTCCATCAGTTCAGCTTGCTCTTCTATACTGATATTGTCTTCATCTCCAATCTTTTATCTAATACCATCACTAGGGGCTTCCAAAATCACTGAATCCCAGACAAAATTATCCCACTCTCGATTCCAGCAATGGTGAATTGTCTGGTTCTTTCCCCATCTCTTTAGGTTTACCTCTCTCTCTCTGGCTTTTCTTCGCAAACGAAGATTCAGGAAGGACTCATCCCACGCTTTCTGCAAGCACGCTGATGACTAAAAAGGCCAATCCGAGATAAACAAGTCCAGTTGCAAAAAGCACAGCAGAAGGTCTCCTTGGGTGATGTTTTTGGGTTGTGATTCTTTCTGCATTGTCGTTTCTCTTCAAGACTTGTTCGGCGTGAGTTCTCAAATAAGGCTGCAGCATTGTGGATAGTGCATCTCCATGCCTCCCGATGTGAGGCCAGGGCGGACCACTGTTGGTGATCAATTTGGCCAAGCCTGAGATGTTGTTTCAGGGAGTCTTTGTATCGCTTTTTTGGAGCGCCCCTCTTACGCTGACCCGTGGCGAGTTCACCGTAGAGTAGTATTTTTGGGAGGCGATGGTCCTCCATCCTAGAAACGTGCCCTGCCCAGCGCAGCTGTGTTCTCAATATCATGGCCTCAATGCTGGTGATCCCTGCTTGCTCAAGGACAGCAACATTCGTCACATAGTCAGTCCAGTGTATATTTAGGATTGTGCGTATACAGCGCTGATGAAAGCGCTCGAGGAGTTGTAGGTGGTGGCGATAGGTGACCCATGTTTCAGATCCATAAAGGAGGATAGACAGTATGATGGCTCTATACACACTGATTTTTGTGCTTTGCCTCAGGTGTTTATTGCTCCAGACTCTTTTGTGAAGTCTTCCAAATGCACTATATGCCTTTGCTAATCTGTGATCGATCTCTTTGTCAATCTTGGCATCTGAGGAGATGATGCTTCCCAGGTAGGTGAACTGCTGAATGGACTTGAGCACAGATTTGCCGACGGCAATGTGGGGATGGTGGTGTTCATCCTGTGGTGCAGGCTGGTAAAGAACTGTTTTCTTCAGGTTGACTTCTAGCCCAAACAGCTCTGCAGCTGTTGCAAAGCAGGATGTTAGGCGCTGCAGAGCTGCTTCTGTGTGGGCAACAAGGGCAGCATCATCGGCGAAGAGCAGCTCACGGACTAGATAGTTTAGAGTCTTAGTGTGAGCCCTCAGACTAAGGGCTCACACTAAGAGGGAGCTCACACTAAGAGGGAGAGGTTTACCTACACAGGCAAAAAAAACCCTTCTCACTCCATCTTCAAAGCACAGTTGCCAAACAATGTTTTTGATGACTCATACCTTCACCAGGATTTCTGTAGGAAACTCAGATCTGAAAGATTCATAGTTTGCTCTGCATTTGAGGGGAAACCTGGATTATTGGTCATGTGGTGGCCAAGGATTGGATTTGGAGCAAAGCCGGGCTGTGACATCTGATGGACAGGACTTCATTCTGGTGCTTTTTAATTTTTTTAAATTTTTTGATTGTGCACATCTATATAAGCATATTGCCGCTTATCCAGTAATACAGTACTCTGGGACCATGTACACACACACTCTCTCTCTGGCTTTTCTTCACAAATGAAGATTCAGGAAGGACTCATCCCGCGCTTTCTGCAAGCGTGCTGATGACTAAAAAGGCCAATCTGAGATAAACAAGTCCAGTTGCAGAAAGCACAGCAGAAGGTCTCCTTGGGTGATGTTTCCAGTTTGTGGTTCTTTCTGCATTGTCATTTCTCTTCAAGACTTGTTCGGCGTGAGTTCTCAAATAAGGCTGCAGCATTGTGGATAGTGCGTCTCGACGCCTCCCGATGTGAGGCCAGGGTGGACCATTGTTGGTGATCAATTTGGCCAAGCCTGAGATGTTGTTTCAGGGAGTCCTTGTATTGCTTTTTGGGAGTGCTCCTCTTACGCTGACTCGTGGCGAGTTCACCGTAGAGTACTATTTTGGGGAGGTGATTGTCCTCCATCCCAGAAATGTGCCCTGCCCAGCACAGCTGTGTTCTCAATATCATGGCCTCAATGCTGGTGATCCCCGCTTGCTCAAGGACAGCAACATTCGTCACATAGTCAGTCCAGTGTATATTTAGGATTGTGCATACACAGCGCTGATGAAAACGTTCAAGGAGTCGTAAGTGGTGGTGATAGGTGTCTCATGTTTCACACCCGTAAAGGAGAATAGACAGTACAGTGGCTCTATACACACTGATTTTTGTTCTTTGCCTCAGGTGTTTGTTACTCCAGACTCTTTTGTAAAGTCATCCAAATGCGCTATATGCCTTTGCTAATCTATGATTGATCTCTTTGTCAATCTTGGCATCTGAGGAGATGATGCTTCCCAGGTAGGTGAACTGCTGAATGGATTTAAGCACATATTTGCTGACGATCGTGAGTAAAATATGACTGTAAAAGCAAAAATATCACGTTCAAATATTCCAGCGGTACTGCAACAGTACCGCTCAGAAGGCGCGTCGTAAGAAACTGATGCCCTCTTGCACTGCAGCGTCGCAACCTGGCAACGCTGCTTCCGTTATTTTTACATTGTCCATAAAAGTCCTAAGGGCAAATACCATATCTGTAGTACTCCCATTGGCTCTGAAGCCACATTGGCTTTCAGGAAGAAGTTCTTCTGCAATAGTAGGAACTTATCTGTTCAGGAGTATCCTTGCAAGAATTTTTCCAGCAATAGAGAGTAGTGTTCTGCCTCAATAGTTTGAGCAATCAGATTTTGCTCCTTTTTTCTTGTACAGCGTGATGATCACTGCATCTCGGAGATCTGATGGCAGTTCCCCCTTTTCCCAGCAATTCACAAGGAGTTCATGGAATTTATCATGGAGTACATGACCTCCATGTTTCCAAACTTCAGGTGGGATTCCATCAATCCCAGCTGCCTTGCAGTTTTTCATCTGCTGTATGGCCTTAAGGGTCTCTCCCAAAGTGGGAGCTATGTCCAGTTCATTTTTCATTGCTTTTTGTATCATATGTTGGATAGCTTGGACTACTCGGTTGGCATTAAAGAGACTTTGAAAATGTTCAGCCCATCGATTCAGGATGGAGGCTTTATCATTAATTAATGTTTGACCATCTGTACTGTATAAGGAGCTTTGGACCTGATAAGTAGGTCCAAACACTGCTTTAAGAGCTTCGTAAAATCCTCTAAGATCACCCAGATCTGCACAGTGTTGTGTCTTTTCTGCTAGATTGATCCACCACTTGTTCTGCATGTCTCGGAGTTTTTGTTGAAGTTAGTACATGTGAGGCGGAAAGCTGCTTTTCTTACATGGCAAGTTGGCTCGGCAAGGTATGCCTGGTGAGCAGTTCTCTTCTTTGTTAACAGCTCCTGGATCTCTTGGTTGTTTTCATCAAACCAATCTTGATTTTTCTTGTGGGAGAACCTGAGGGATTATTCTGCAGACTGGAGGATACTGTTTTTGATATGTTGCCAAAGCACTGTAGGAGAAGGATCTGTAGGGTGGTCTTCATGTTTTGTTTGCAGATTTGCCTGGAAGTTGTCTCTCATGGTAGCTTGTTGAAGATTGTTGACTTGGAGTCTCCTCTTTAAGATGCCACCTCTCTTAGGTTTGAACTTAAGATGAAGATTTAGTTTACATCTAATGAGGCGATGATCTATTTGGCATTCTGCACTGGACATCACTCGAGTATGACGGACATCGCAAATGTTTCTCTGGTGGACTAGAACATAGTCAATGAGGTGCCAATGTTTGGATTGGGGATGCATCCAGGTTGTCTTCAAGTTTTCTTAGGAAGAGGCGTCCATTATCGTTGCAATTTCCAACACCATGCTTGCCTAAGACACCTTTCCAGGCTTCGGAGTTCTTTCCTACTCTGGCATTGAAGTCACCAAGGATAATAATTTTATCTTCTACAGGGACTTTTTGTATGAGTTGGCGTAGGTCTGTGTAGAATTTGTCTTCCTCTACAGGGTCGGCTTGCATAGTTGGGGCATATATGCTAAAGCGAATAACATGTGGGAGGCATAAGGAAATAATGAAATCGGAGTGTTATGTTGGCAAGGTTTTGAGTTTGGAGGCAATGGCATTTTTAATCATAAAGCCTACTCCTGAAAGATGTTTTTCGGTTTTGGGTTTGCCAGACCAGTAAAGTGTGTAGCCGGTGCCATGTTCTTTAAGGCTGCCTTCCTCATGGAGACGAACTTCACTAAGAGTGGCTATGTCAATATTAAGTCATGATAGTTCATGGGTTATTAGAGCAGAAAGATGCTCAGGCGGTCCACTATCTGCAGAGTCTCGCATAGTTCTGATGTTCCAGCATGTAAGCATCTGTTTATTTACACCTTTGGAGGTCGGTGTGTGTCTTTGTTTCTTTGCCTTGGTTTGACCACATCAGAAGATGGCCGTTGGCCACAGCTAGGCAACCAGGTAGTTGGGGATGAGCTTTCATTAGGCCACCTTTTCTAGGCCCCTGTCCATAAGGAGCAAGCAGTGTTCTCCTTAAAAAAGGCTGCTTGGTCGTTCAGGATGCTGCCGAACAAGACTGTCATCTCCCGGGTCAGCCTCAAGCGACCAAAGTCTTGAACTGCCTGCATGCAGGGTTGGGTCTGCGGCTTCTAGTGCATCTTTACACCTGCCGTTTCATCCCTCGCCTATCGCTATAGGGCTTTTTTCGGAATTGGATTTATCCTTCAAACCTGTGCAATGGATTTTTCTGGTGGAGTGCCGCGTGCACAGAACTGGCCTTACCCTTTAAACCAAAGGTTCATCTGCTGTGGCCTTGCAAGCATGGATGGTAGCAACGAGGTCCTCAGGTTGTAAGTTTGATTAGAGTTTCCTTCTCTTAGATGGTTGACCTTACAGGATTGGACAAGCACCATCTGCCTAGGTTTGGGATTAGAGTTTTCCTTCTCCTAGGATGGTTGCCATAAGACTAGAGAGCTCATCCTGCCCTTTGACGCTCTTTGTCAGACCCTTCGGTTTTGACCTGTCTGACATGAGAGACCCTACTTGTGGCTATTATGCCACCGCCAGCACAGCTCAAAACATCATTAGGGTACTCAAGCCTCTCTCCCACGACAAGGGGGCATCAATGGAGAGGGAACATGTACAGTTTATTTGCTTATTTACATCCACAAGCAAAGAGGAAGAAAAACAGAGTACCCTGGTCTGTGGAGCAGCCCCAGTCTGTGAACAGAAATAGTACAATGTATAGGACATGTGATCAGTGTGGGACCACACTTTTCTCTGACATGGATTACAGTGTGGTGGGATACTCCAATCTACAGTCAGACAGCCCGGTGCATGTGACATATACAGGGCTGCTGCAGATCAAAAACGTCTGCTATGGCTATAAGGTAGATGTGGGGTTTCTCGACATATATAGGTATTGTGTAGACAATCCCTATATATGACCAATTAATAATAATAATAATAATAATAATTTATTTATTTATACCCCGCCCCTCTGCTAAAAACAATCGGGGTGGCTTCCAACAATTAAAAAATTATAATAATGACTAAAAACACCACCCACCCCCACACTCCCCGATAAAAAGACATTAAACACAATAAGATTAAAACCGTCTAACTAAAAACACATTTAAAAACAAATATATACATACTTTTAAAAAGCCAGGAGACTGAGCTCCTGAGGCCGGGATCTAATCAGGAAAGGCCTGGCGAAAGAGATCCGTCTTTACTGCTTTTTAAAAGCTACTCAAGGTTGTCAACTGACAGATCTCATTTGGCAGGCCATTCCATAAATTGGGGGCGATTACCGAAAAGGCCCTCTGGGACGTTGCCGACAGCCTAGATTTTTGTGGCTGAAGCAGATTCCTCCCAGAGGACCGGAGTGCGTGGGGAGGATTGTATGAGAGGAGGCGGTTCCGGAGATAAGTTGGACCCAAGCCATTTAGGGCTTTAAATTTTACTGTCCAAAATCATTGTCATGATTTAATGGACACTGGACCTGTGAAAAACCTCACGTTTAACTTGTTTGAAACATTGTCAATTTGTTTCACATCGCTAACCGTAATAAAGCCTGGTGGCGCAGTGGTTAAATTCCAGTACTGCAATCCACCACATTGCAAGTTTGATCCCAGAGAGTGCCAAGGTTCACTCAGCCTTCCATCCTTTCATAGTTTGGTAAAATAAGTACCCAGCTTGTGGGGACAATTAGCTAAAACAGATTGGAAACTGCTTAATGTGGTGTAGATGTGTAAAGTCCTATTGCTTAAAGAATTTGTAAGCCGCTCTATGAGCCTTTGTGGCTGAAGAGTGGGATATAAATACCTAAATAAATAAATAAATAAATAACAATTTGTCTCACTGCTTCTCCAATTTGTTTAACCTGCTTTTTTATACCTTCCTTCAACTCCTCCTTCACCTTTGTCAAATCTTTGATTCTTACTGTATCATTCCTCATAAGCCTGATTTCTTCAAACAACTTCTGTAGAATTTCTAATTCAGTTGCATTTGGCATTTTTCTGGTGGGTGTCATATTTAGTAAATCCAAAGTAAAAATCCAGCAATTACAGGGTTAAAAAAAGGCAAGCCTTTCATTTTTTAAGGTTAACAATATTGTCCAGATGCAGTCTCTGTAGCTCTAATACCACCACCTGGCTGATTATCTTCTTCTAAAATAAGCAATCCACATCTCCACAAAGGTCTGCTCTCTTTGCCTAATCAGCTTCAATATTCACAATATTCACAAAGCACATTTGTCAAAAAAAAAAACTTCTATATTTTAAAATTTACTGGCTCCTTTATCTGTTTGTAACTTTGTTGAGCCACATTTTTGCTAAGCTAAGCTTTTTTGCTTTAAAACGGAAATCTTGTGAATAGTCTTTATTTTTCTCACTTCTTGTTTATAGAAAGAAGGCAAGTCACAGAGACTATGGTCTGACCACTTTTCAATTGTAAATTAGGTAGTTAAAATGTAACTAAGAAAGTGAGGTTTTTCATGGGTCCAGTGTCCATTTAAGGCTCACTAGGTGGTTTGAGCCTGCTGTTAATCTGGACCCCCCCCCCCTTCCAACCACTGAAGTTTCCATGGTCTCCTAGCAAGGGGCAGCATTTCAGAGCATGCGTGGGTGATCTCATGTTCTTTCCTTGTCCAGAGAGAGTTTATTTTGCTGCCTAAGCTGTGCAGGGACTTCTATCTACCATCAGTCCTCACCCAGAAGTCCAGAGCACAAACTTGTTAACAGCTACTTCCTGACTGTCAACTTTGTATGTCATGAATTCCAAGTGTCCTTTATTGCTATTTTGAAAACTGGAACTACTACCACCACCTCATAAGCCAATCTTTGTGAAGGATGCTATCCCATCTCTGGTACTGAAGATAGAATCTGCCAATCAGGCTAGATTCTGTAAGTGAACGGATGAAATTGGCAAGTGGATTTTCCCTCCTGTTGCTGCAGGCAACAAATCATCTTTAGCTGGCCTTGGATAACAAACACAATTGCCTTCTCTGCATCTCTGGTTGTAAGTGCCTTCTTGTTGAAGGCCTGATTGGTGCCGAGATGGCCTCATTTGGGTGCCAAGACAAAACATTATTTCACTGTGCACATGGCTTGGTCTTTATTCTATAAGGCTTGAGTTTTCTTTTGATTTTGATTATGTCAACTTGTTCTATAATGTTGAAATTATTTAATGCTGTGCTATTGAGTGTGTCCCCCTTTACACCCTTAGATATAGGGTGGAAAATAAATATTTTAATTAATAAGTGTTAATAAATATTTTCATTAATAAATACATTACAGAAAAAAGGATGACCAACAATTTGCACATCCTGTTTGAAAATATATGCAGTATTTTCTTTGTTTATATAATGTCTTCATACTTAATATGTGGATGCATGTTCATTATATTTTGGTCTAGAAATGTGTGTCTTGCCTATATATAAACATAATAAAGAAGGAAGAAGAAAAATGGGAGGGAGTATTTGAGATCAGGGCTACACTGAAGTTTAGATGAAAAGCCTGTTTTTGGGGGGCGGGGTTTTTTCAATGTTGATGCTGAGCTGCCAGTTGACCAAACCTAATAGAATGGTTTTACTAATATATCCTTGAGAGTCAGTAAATGACCCTGTCAATTTTGCAAAGCACAAGTGATGCTGTTGACAGAACTCCTTTGATACCCATAGGCTGAAGGGCAGGGTTAGCTTTCTCAGGCTAAGGCACCACAAGAGAGCCTTGGGGATTTCTTTACAGTGGCAGTGAGCAACCTGACAAAGCTGATCCTGGCATCGATCAATGGGCCCATTAGTCCAAAATGTTTGTGTTTTTCTCACCCCTTTCAGCTTCTAGGATGATAAACCTTCAGCAAAGCTATGGTTCAACACTAAGTGACAAAGAGAAATGGGCTGTGTAACTATGGTTAGCAAGGACAGAAGAAAATGATTATTGCTAGCACAAAAACTATATTAAAAACATTAAGGTTGTGCAAGGAAATTCAGTTAGAAGAGCACAATATGCAGCTTGATACTGCTACCCAGAAGGCTACAGAAACTGATGTGGGGTGGGGAAGCATCTAATCTCACCTGTTATTGAATTTTCAGGTTCTTCTTGCCACCCATACAATTCCAAACACAGTTTGACATACATTGGAGTGAGGCTCTCAGAGTTTTTATCCACCAGAGAGAACACACACACACACACACACTGCAATTTCAAATTAACACGCCTTCTGACCCACACAACGTTCAGGTTAAGATTACTGAAACCTTAGATTGTTTAGAGATGTTATCTTTCACATCAGGGCCAGCCCTACCATTGGGCAAGTTGAGGCCATTGCTTCAAGTGGCAGATATTGGGAGAATGCTGTGATAAGCTTAAGGAGAAAGACCTGTGTGCCACGTTCTCTCCTTACACGTTGTAAACTAGTTTGCTATCTTCAGCTAACAGTGGAAGATGCTATTTCATCCTCAGTGCCAAAGAAAGATTTAACTACAATTCTATATGGTTTTTGTATATGGAACTTGTGGGGGGAGACTTTACCTCAGGCAGCAAAATGCCCTGGGTTGGCCCTGAAAAACAGAGTAAGCATCAGTGAGATAGAATGCACATCTCTCCAACTTGCTTGTTATAACAGTTCAACTGGCTACTGGTTTGTTTCCATAAAGTCCTATATAGCTCAGGTCCAGGTTACCAAAAGAAACATATGCTCTCATTTGAGCATTCCCAAGAGTCAGCATGGCATAGTGGTTTGAGCATTGGATTACAGTAGTAGAGGACAGGGTTCAAATCCCTGCTTGGCCATAGAAACCCACTGGGTGACCTTGGGCAAGTCATACTCTCTTAGCCTCAGAGGAATGTAAAGGACCCTCTGAACAAATCTTGCCAAGAAAACCCCATGACAGGCTCACCTTAGGTCTCCATAGGTTGGAAGCAACTTGAAGGAACAACAACAACAAGCATTCCCTGGATTTTGAGATCTTCAGGTGAGGCTCTCTTCTCTATCCATCACCCTCACCGGTACATCAGGTGGGAACACAGGAGAGGTGCTCCTTGGTAGCTGTCCCTAGATTTTGGAGTTCCTTCCCTAGGGAGGTTAGCTTACCTTTAAATGGATGTGCTTTTAATTTTATTTTATTGATAGCTTTATTATAACTTTTTATGTTTTACTGATGAGGGTTTTTCTATTATATTTGCTTTAATTTTGATAAGCAGTCTTGAGTACTAGAACTGGCAAAAAGATGAGATGGTGGCTGTAGTGGTGGTGGTGACAATGATAATGATAATAATAGTAGTTACTATTATTTTTTTAAAAAAATTAATATGCTTTCTAATGATGCATTTATTGACAAGTCTGCTTGGGTTCATACGGCCATTTCAATCTGGTTTCTGATCTAAGTTAGGTGTTGAAACTGCATTGGTTGTAGGGCTGATCAGAGTGCCTCCCCACTTTTTCAACTCCATTCTCAGGTTTGTGAAATGTGATGGCAGGTTCCTTTCCCCATATTCTTGGATGGTCTGAGCTGCTTGATAACCTTCTCCAAGAGATGGACAGAGGTGAGCCTCATTCTTTTGCTTTTCTTTGTTGGCTTTCAATAGCATTGACTATGGTATCTTTCCAGGCTGCCTAGCTGGGATGGAATTGGATGCTACTGTTTTTCTGTGGCTCCTGTACTTCCTGGAAAGTTGGGATCTGGGAGTTTTGGAAGTCTCTTGAGGGGCTTTGGGACAACCACACTTTCACCACACCTATCTAAGGGGCACTGAAGCCTCTCATCGAGGCCCATGTAAGAATTCATTTTAATTTTTGTTAACAACGCAGACTTAGGAGATTTTCAGACAGGCAAAAATCGCTCCTTGCCGCGCGAGCAGCCTCCCGAAACTGCTGCGCGGCAAGGGTCTTCTTCGGACGACGCTGTGCCTCTGGCGAAACCGTCCGTGTCACTTCCGTGAAGCTTGGGACGGCTCCGCGTCATATTTCAATCACGGAGGCTGCCCGTGCTTGAAATATGACGCGGAGCCGTCCCAAGCTTCACGGAAGTGACACGGACGGTTTCGCCAGAGGCACAGCGTCGTCCGAAGAAGACCCTTGCCGCGCAGCAGTTTCGGGAGGCTGCTCGCGCGGCAAGGAGCGATTTTTGCCTGTCTGAAAATCTCCATAGACCCTTTACAGATCCCCCCTCCTTGTATATAGTACCATTAATGTACATGGCTCTGTAAAAAAAGAAAGAACAAAAGAAAAGAAATAGCCCTGACAAAGGCATACAGTCTATTACAATCTAATTGTCATATGATTCATCTACATACAGATGGTTCAACCTTCTAACTTTTTCCCTGACAAAACCCCTGACCTGCTAGCACAAGACCTGTTTCACCAGTTCATAAAAATGGTCATACATCTTTGCCACAGCATGGCAATATTAGTTTTTTGGACATCTACTGAGCTCAGTGGGGCTTAATTCTGAGTAGACACAAATAGGATTGCACTGTTAACTGTGCTGGTTCACTAGGTTGCCATCCAACCTCTGTTTAAAGACCTCCAAAGTAGGAGAGTCCTCCAGCGTCCAAGGAAGGCTATTCCACTGTTGAACAGTTGGTATAAATAAATAAATATTATTATTATTGTTGTTGTTATTGTTATTATTCATGCTTAGGTAGAATCCATTTTCTTGCAATTTGACTCCACTGGTTCTCATTCTAGTCTCTGGAGTAGCAGAAAACAACCTTGCTCCATCTTCTATATGACATCTCTTCAAATATTTAAATATGACTATCACGTCACCTCTCAGTCTTCTCTTCCATGCTAAACATACCCCAGTTTCCTATGCTCATAAGGCTTGGTTTTTAGGCCTTTGATCATTTTGGTCTCTCTTCTCTGGAAACATTCCAGCCTGGCAATATCCTTCTTGAACTGTGATGCCAAGAACTGAACACATATTCCTGGTGAAATCTGATCAAAGTGGTACCATCCTTTCCCCTATTCTAGACACTATACTCTTGTTGATGCAGCCTACAATTGCATTGGCTTTTTGGAAATCTATAGGTAAAAACCAAATAGGTAAGTCTGTATAAAATTCTCTTCTTGACAGCTATTGGTGCGATGGATTTAATCATTCTAATGCATCTTTGACTGGAACTCTAAAATTGCAACTCACATATTCATTGGAAGAATGCTAAGACAATGACATGGTCACTTTTGTTTAACTTCACCAAATGAACAATTAGCAAAAATGAATCAAAATTAATAAGGTTGAGTGAAAAAGTGGATAGTGAAAAATCATTGTGTTTAAAAGACAGTAACGCACACACAGCTAACATTTGCATACCACTTTAATTGTCCATCTTAAGAGATCCCAGGATATTCATTGTGGTGAGGTACTGACAATTCACTGCTGAAGAGCTCTAATCTATACCCTGAAATACAATTCCATGGTACTCCGAGAAGAGAGGGACCAAGGATCAAGAGCTGTCTCCAGAGAATTCTAAGAAGGACCAGTTTAAGGGCCCTGCAGCACCTGCAGCTGCAGGGGCCCCTGTCATTATGGGGGCCCCGTAGTAACCTTCTTCCTGCAAAACATTATTAGTAATAATCTGAATATCCTGTACTGTGAATAGATTAGGTTAGGTTAGGTTACATTGACCTGAGATAAACATATGCCCCCCCCCAAATAAAGCATTGCAGCCCCCCCCCCAATTCCTTAAACTGGCCCTGATTCTAAGTACCTCACCAAAATACAGATCCCAGGATTCCTTAGGATGGAGCCATAACAAAGCGGTATGAAACTGATATAAATCTGTAGTATATTGGGAAACCATTCCCACCACTAAACACTGTATTATTTCATACTGTTCAACTGATTTGATAAGAACAGTCCCAATTAATCTTCTGCTGTCCCACTTTTTCACTTGCTTTTAAAATGTCCCTGGGCTCATCTACATGAGCCAGGATATGGCTGCTTCCTGCCAGCATATCCTGGCGACAGATCAGGCCCATCGTTCCCTCATTACCACCTCCAAATGGGTCGGAGTCCAGACAGGCATGCTGGGCCATTGCTGTAGCCGCTGCCACCGCCATCACACTTGCTGTCTTGGAAGGCAGGAAGCAGGCCCTCAACATGTGACCAAGGCGCTCTGCATGTGGGCAGCCTTGATCACATGCTGTGGGATTCCTTCCTACTTTCTGAGAGAGCGAGGCAGACTGGCAGCAGCAGTGAGGGCTGGCCTGCCAGGACAGGCTGCAGCAGTCTTATGGAGCTCGGTCCATTTCTTCCTAGTGGAATGGATTCAAAGAGGTTTTTTTTTAAAAGTCATATCAGGCCCTCCCCCCCCCTTCCCCCATCTCAGCCCCATACCTGCCCTGGGGGTAGTTAGGTCTGCCCAGAGGCAGATGAGGCAAATGCCCTATGTTGTCAGAACTGCAGGACTCTGAGATGGGGGCAAGACAGGGCATATTGCCCATCTAGACAAGCCCCCACTTTCTCCTTTTGTCTTCAGCTTACTCTGATTTGTGGCAATCAAAAGTAGATTGTGCTCAGTTGATTCAGCACCAGGGAAAAGAGAAAGGTAAGGGAGGAATCTTGCCTTTTCCACTAGTCTCAGGCAAAAGCAAACTGTTGCAGCATTTCCTAGCTTAACTCTTCTTCCCCACTAATAACTGTTGCCATCTTGACCATGCTCCAGTGTTCCTTGACCACATGTGTCCTGATTTTAATCTGTAAAATGTTAGAGGGTATGTTATTTATGGCTCACTTTGCCCCCAGAAATGGGAAGGGGGACTTGCCTTCACTCTTTTCAAAGATAAGGAACAGTCTTCCTTCAGAGGCTCCCTACATGTAACACCCAGGATAGAGCTGAGAGATTTTGTTTCCTGTAGCAGAACAGCAAATAACACCCTTCTCCTGTCCCATCCAAATCAAGGCACATAATATCCCAAGCCAACCACCGTTCTTTAGGTACTTGAGACAGGACATTGTGCAGGCATATTCAGCAGTAAAAATGCAGTAGCAAAAAAAAAAAAAAAAAAAAAGAAAAGAAAAAGAAAAAGAAAAAGAAAAGGAAAGGAAAAGGAAAAAAGAAATAACATATTTTTTTTCTGTCCTTTCATGACACCTGAAACCAGCTTCCTAAGGCTGCTACCTCATGACAGGGCCATCTACAATGCAGCCACATGTAGTTAAGTACATTATTGCTGGTTAATGCTACAGAAATACAATTCTGACACAGGCCCAGTGGCTAGAAATATGTGACATGCTCAGCAAACAGGTGCTGAGCTCTGTTCAAATATACATTTATGACTAATAAGGACCATGAGCAGCTATTACAATTTTTAGTGACTCACAAAATATGTGTGTTTAATCAAAGAACATTCTGTTCAGTATCTGGTGTATGCATATAACCATCAGTAATTATGCTCTGCAAGTTGTCATTGCTTAAGTACATTTTCCTTCTAGGCACTCCCTGTGTATCTTAAGTGTGAGGTACACTGACTTTTCACTTGGTGCTCTCTGAACTTTAGAAACGTGCATCAGAGAGAATACTGGAGAATTTTGTCATCCTAGAGTTTTGTCAGCTTATACAGAGAAAACTTTATGGAACATGTAGGGTAAAAAGCTCTTTGTAAAGTTTTGATTTGTCTGGTGTGCTTGGAATGCTGAAAAGTCAGCATCTCATCAGGTGCCAAAGACCCTGGGACATGTAGCTCTTATATACATCTGAATTCTCAGTAGCAGTGCTAAAATGACTTGAAAATTATGGTCAAGATCTTACATGGTCTAGTGTGGCATAAGAAGTTTGCATGCAGAACTCTGCTATGCCTTCCCTTCCACCATCCCCAGGGCAAACCATTGCACTGTTATACCCCCATTACCTGCCCTGACACCCTCCTGCCTCATATCTGTAATTGGCAAAATTTATTAAATTTTGCCAATTATTACAGATATGGGGTCAACTTTCAACTGTCAACTGTGACCTTCCAAGAAGTGTGGCCAGTAAACTGGGGATGCCCAAAAACCAGGAATCACAAAGACTAGCACTGAGACTAAGGAGAAGCCATCCCAAATTCCAAAGAAAGATAACCACAGGGCAACTTCTTGCCTGAACATCTGGCTAATCCCATCAGCCCAAGCTGATATACTCAGGGTTTGTAAAGAGCTAACTTACCTCTACCTTCCAGCAAACAAAGAGGGCTGCTTCCTCCATTCAGTCACAAAGTATTGACACATTAAGGGTCATTAATACATCTGGAGTGTCCATTGTCTTATCTTGGGAACCACTGAGAAGCATTATCTTCCACTCTAAATCCCTTCCCTTGAAAGGAATTATTGGATATAAAAACCCCTTCAAAACCCCACTCAAGTGTACACAGTCCCCCTGTCTCTAGACTCCATGTCAGACTGTGTAGCCATTCTTGCTTTGGGACCTACACTCTGCTGATTTTCTCCACACCCTCAACTCCTCTGACAGGTACAGTATCACCTGAAAACAACCCTCTTCCTCTATTCATCTATCCCAATCCTTCCTACTTTATTTACTAGCCTTGCAGGATTGCTTGAAGCCTGAATGTATGTATGTTGTACTATCTAGCTTAAGGTCTCCTCTTGAGTATAACTCAAGTATACATAGGTGGTTAAAAGGTCCTGCTTCATTGCCCTCTTCTCGTATTGCCAAGCTGAGTATATTGATACCCCAAATTAATATTGATATTTAGAAGTTCCTTAAGACCCCCTAGTGTTTAGGGTAACTCCCCCTCCCAGCCATTTGTTACTAGTGGAGAGCAGAGGGGACTGGAGAAGTTTCTGATTACATCCCCATAGCCAGATGTAGACTGATGGCATCCTCTGCTGAGATCTTCAGAGGACTCCAGCAGATCTTGGCAGAAGATGTTCTTGGCCTGCATGTGGCTGTGGGAATATATCCAGACACTTCTGCTGTCCATTCAATTCTCCATCATCAATGGTATGGTCCAGGAGGCACTATCACAATGCAGCCGGAAGTCCTGGGAGGCACTTTGGATGTTGCAGAAGGAGGGAGAGAATACCAACCTCCTCAATGACCCCCAAAAGCATACAGAAGCATAGGCTGGACTAAACATGTGTCTATATTACTAACAGGATGCTGACCTGTAAGTTGCCTAGGGCTCCTTCCAACTTCCAAGTTGTAGAAGGAGTTCTTGGGCAAATAGTGCTATATCCATAGAACAGGTGGATGTTATGAGCAGGAAAACACAACACTTAGGTGCTATCAAAAATCGTAGGATGCAGTTGAACCTGTGATAAAGGTTCTCAAAATTACCAGCTTAGAAATTTGCCCATGCATGGGTGTGTGAGGATTTTTTAATAAGTGGAAATTATATAAGGTAGGAACTTGTAAATCATGTACAGACTATTGACAAACTGTTCATTAATGATTATTTATTCAAAGAATATCACACTTTTTATAAACCTGCATGTCTGTGTTAGAGGATCTCTCTGTGTTGAGAGTTTCAACTTAAGAAAGGTGTTAGCAATAATTGCTTTCTACAAATGCCCAAAGCTGGACAAAGGAGATTATCAGGCACTTTAAAAGAACTCCAAAGAGCTCATAAGAATGACATCACTGTACTGCCAAAGGTCCTAATATCGCACAATGCCATCCTCTTCTCATGCTTCCTCCATTCTGCCTCCATTCTGAGGTGATGAAAAAGACACCAATTTTCATTAGCAGAAACCTCAGCCAATGAAAACCAGAGCTCTTTTCATTGCTCCAGCATAGAGGGAGAACGGAGCAAGCATGCCAGAAGGATGATGCGTCCAATATTGGGACACTTTGGTGGTATAGTGGCACTGTGCTTGTGAGCTCCTTGGGTTTTTTTTTTTAAAGCGTCTGATAATCTCTAAGGTAAAATCCACCCACAGTAGCTTAAACAAATATGTAAGACATGCTTTGTGAAGAGAGAATAACGTCTACTTGGCACTATGGATATTAGGAGCTTTACATACTTTCTGAATTCCATATTTCAAATTTTGAAAGATATGATTAATCACAAACTTCGGCATCATCACTAGAGATACTTTCCAGGAAGTTTACTGTCAATTAGTAATATGCCAGCCTCCCTCCCTGCTTGAATCAGATTAGTTTAGAATTAAACTCAGGGATTTATACTCTAAACAGGGAATAGCATTGCTTACTTGTAAGCCAATTTGCATTTGAATCACCTACATCCAAACACCCACCTCTTTCCTTAAAACAACACTAATCAATTTCAACAACAATTGCAGTGATGTTGGAGTTCCAACCAGTAGGCATTTTTTTGCTGGCATTCTTTCATTATACCAGGTAGAGAGTGAATGGATGGAAATGTCCCCTTTCTTCCCCTTTCCTGTAACTAGAAGGCTGTCAAAGCTGCTGTTCTGGCTGGATTGCAAAGGGAAGTGGGGAAGTAGTACTCATAGTGTTCCATTTCTCTTATTTGTTCAGCTACAACTTAGGGCTTGTCTACACAGGCAATAAAACCAGTACTCACCCCATAGTCATGACACAGTTGATGCATGATATTTTCAATGATAAACATTTTCACTGGGATTTTTGCAGGAAACCCCAGGGATTTGCAGTTTGCTCTATATTTGCTGGAGAAACCTGAAGTTTTGGCCATGTGGCAGCCAAGGATGGGCTTTAGAGCAAAGCTAAAGAAGGACTTCTGGTGGATGGGACTCTGTTCTGGTGCACTTTATTTATTTATTTTTAAAATGTTTTGATTGTGCACATATCTGGATAAGCGTATCTCTGCTTATCCAGTAATACAGTACTCTGGGACCACGTGTATTATTTATTTGCATGCATGAGTGAACAGAAAAACAAAAACAAACTGGATTGGCCCTGTCTGTGTGGCTGGAGATAGTATGACATATAGGAAATTTGATCAGCATATGGCCACCCTTTTACTCTGATGCAATTGGACAAGCCCTGGTGGTTGGGACATTTACAGGGCTGCTGCAAATCAAAGAAATCCACCACAGCTATGAGGTAGGTGTGGGGTTTCCTGCCAGTGCAGACAAGTCCTAAAATATGCTCCAGTGATATCACTTCCCACATGCTAATTTATGTTTCCTGTAGTTCTCTTGAGGCTACTGGTTGGATTGTTACATTTTGTTTTAATGTAAGAAATATTGACTTCTGAAAAACAGATGCAAATATTTTGGGGAGTGAGACCAATGAAACATGGAAAAATAGTTGCCCATTCAGAATGATGACATGAAGAATTTTCTTCACTCCAATCAAGTTGGCTTGATTGGATTAGCTGGATGGCATCACCAGGAGGCTTATTCAAGACAACAGTTACTGCCCTTCCTCATATTTCATTTGCAAAAGTCAGCATGAAGTTTAATCCTACTTACTATAAGATAATGTGGTATATTATAGCTGGTATATGACTCATGGACCACCACTTTGAGTAGCACTATATCAACACGTTATAATAGTACAATGTTTATGTGGCACCTCATTGGCTAGAATAAACTAAGGAAGATGTCCTCTTCCTCTTGTTTGAAAACTGACATAGATGCACTGCTTTTTATTGACAGGAGATGATTCTAGTAGCACACTTACTTGGAAGCATGCTCAATTAGCAGTGACTGGCTTTACTTCTGAGGTGTGTGGGTGTTTGCTTGTCTGACAAGGAATGCAGAGAGAGAGAGCTGGCTTATATAAACACATTTGCTTCTGGGCAAGTGAAGATGGACATGATGGATAAGACCTAAAAAGTCACAATTGCAAAAACAATGAATTGTGATATATTGTGGAAAACACTTTGATTTGTTGCACAGTACTGTCCATTCCCAATCCCATGAAATGTCCTTTGAGAATTAATTTCTAGCTGCAACTTTTGAAGCAACTCCAGACATATCTCCTTACAAGTTGTAGGGTGTCTCAATAAACTAGGTGTAAAGACTGCATACAGTGGGCCCTTGGTATCTGCTGGGGTTTGGTTGCAGGACCACCCATGGATACCAAAATCCATGGATGCTCAAATCCCAGTCTATGCAATGGTATAGTAAAATGGTGTCCCTTACATAAAATGGTGAACAGCAAGGTTTGCTTTTTGGAGTTTTTTGGGGGGTGGGGGAGGGATATGTTCTAGGAATCTATGAATAAAGAATCCATGGATATGGAGGGCCAACTGTATTACTGTACAGGCTGTGGATGGAACTGAAACATCTATACAGTAGCAAGCTGTTCAGTGGGAAATATTTTTAATGGCACTCATGAAGATCACGCTGTAGTGATACTTATCACAGCATTAACTGCCCCTAGGGTGCAGACATTATGTACTGTACTACTGTGTTATGTCTTTTGTACAGTAATGTCTCCCTGAGTACCAGCTTTGGCAGTGTTATATTGCAAGACGATCTTGGTTCCAGAGAGATAAAGCCCACTTAATATTCTTATCACATACAAACATGCAGGCATTCCTGCATGCGCACACACATGTGTATATACTCCTGTATTGAGGCATGGTACAGAGGGATGGGAAAGGCAAATCCTTCTTGTTTAAAAAATTATCTTCTCCAAGTATCTTTGGGATTATTTTCCTTCCCCCAAACAATCACTTCCTTTTCAATATTATTTCTATATTATCTATTTCTATTTTATTTTCTATATTATCTTTTTCTACACTACACAAGACACCATACTAATCACATTTCCTTTTTGAACACAAATTACTGCTGAGAATAGTATCTTATTTGCATTGTATTTTTAATTGTGCTACTTGTAAATTGCCCTGGAATAATTGTAACGATGTGTAGTCCATAAATATTTGGTAGATTGTGGATGTACTTTCTTGCTTCCTAGATAAATCCCAATGCCAAGTCTCTGTTTCTGTAGTGAACATGTAAAGTGTAGGTGATATAAATATGCATACCTGTAACTTTAAACGCTTGTATACACAGTTTCTCATCTTAATTTTAAACACTTGTGTACACTCCTTCCACAAATGGGTGTTAAAGATACTACTACATATATGCATGAAATATTCCTTTTGTTCTTCTGTTGTGTTTATCTTCATAGAACAGTGAACCCAAGCCATATCTTGGAGGAGCATAAAATCAATCGAGACAAAAAAGGTAGTAAGGTCTCTGTGAGGGGAGGAGCTGGGCAAGTCTGGTTGGTGCCAGCCAATTACAGCTCAGGGAATAATGCTATGAAGGGGGAGCTATGTGGGAGAAAGGATACAAAACTAAGGCTTTGACAGAAGTCCGAAAGCGGAAAAGATGGCCTTGAAACAGGGGAAAGCTATAATAGAGATAGAACTGTCAGCCAGGAGGAAGAACTGAATAGGGTTTTTGGGAGCCATGAATGATTAAATAGTTCACAGGTTAATGTGTTATCTAAACATGTCTTAATAAACTCCTACTTGTTTATTGTTTTTTTTTTTTACAACTGTGTCTGGGTGATCCTATTATGGTCCCATCTACACAACGGAAAACATCCATACGGCATTCGAAAGATCGACGATCTGTACAAACGATCGTTTGAATACAAACGTATCATTCGGAAGGGGCCCCCCCGCGAATTCCTTCATAAAGTCTGGCAGTTTGGCATTCGGAAAAATTTCTCAGGATTAATTCTCAGGAATTAATCCGTGTGGCTTCCGAATGATTGGTCGTTTGTACACGCCTGTTCACACAGATACGAACAGGAGTGTAATCTGATTGGCTGGCTGGTTAGATGGGGCGGGACTAGGAAAGAGGGAAAGGAGCTGCAGTCGCCATGTTGGATTCCCGGCTTTGTGAGGGTCTGGTAAGTCCATGCTATTTTTTGTGTGTTTATATTTAATTATTAAAACATAATCATGGATGTCCAGATCTCAGGCACCTTTATAAATAAATAAATAAATAAATAAAGTGGCGGGAGATTTAAAATCACTGCTTGGATCGCTCGCTCTGGCCAGCTGGGCAAGGTGGGTCATATGGAGTTAGGGGGAAAATTGTGTTGGCAGATCATACGCATTCAAATGGCTGCCTTTTCTAATTTTTTATCCCCCCCCCAACAGATTTTTTTCATTGTGTAGATGAGGCCTAAGTTTAATAGAGGATCTGGTCACATACCAAAGCAAACCCACAGAACAATACATGTACACATAGGGGGTCACCTTGAGGCACAAGTGCCCCATGCAGGGAGAGATTAAGAGGGGGAAAGGGGGGAGGTGAGTGACAGGAGCCCAAGGATTGGAACTGTGGTTAGAGAGGGGATCTGTCACAGAACATTTTCAGATTCCCCTTACTGCGCAAACAGCCTCCGGAGCAATAACGAGGTTGCTGCGCGGCAGGGTGTCCATTTTGGATGACGTCATCCCTCTCTTGGCAGAAGTTGTCTGTGAGTAAAAAATAGTGCAGCCACCTTTAATGTTAGCCGGAACAGTCATGGACGCCACCGAGAGAGGGACGTCGTCGTCCAAAATGGACCCCCTGCTGTGCAGCAGCCTCATCACTGCTCCGGAGGCTGCTTGCACAGTAAGGGGCATCTGAAAATGTCCACAGTCTCTTATAAGCAGCCACTTGCTTGACAATCACTTACACAGCTGGTACCTGTCTGGCTTTCTGGTAACAGCCTAACCCACCTGGATGAAATGGGAGAAATCATGGCTGTGTAACAAAAGAGAAGAATGCTGAGCTCACTGTCCATGCCTCAAACGTGATCTTTCCTATCTGATGGATTTCCTGCCAATAATACATTCTCTACCATCTGTAGGAAGTCACACTGGGAGATATATATATATTTACCTAGCAGTGTTGACCTGTGTCCAGCAGTTTTATCAATATTCCTGAAAGCCCTGATGGTGGTAGTTAAGGGAGTCTCATTCCTCTTTTCTCCTTACCTATAAGTGTTGGCTTAAAGGTTTAGCTACAGCAGCTTTCTTAGATAATCCCTTTTTGTTCTGGACTAGACAGATTAAAACATTTCCATGTAGAACACAAACACCTCACACACACACACACACACACACACACACATTTTGGCAGGAGTGTTGTGCAAATAGCATTTCAATGTACAATTGCACAAAGGCACAAAGGTACAATCAGAAGTGATCCTGGTTAGTCAAAAGGCAGATCAGGGAACAAGGACTCAGCCTGTGCTGAATGGGTTTATGTCCCTCCTCAGTATGCAAAGTCCTCATGTTGGGTGTAGTCCTGGATTCAACTCTGAGCCTGGAAGCAGTGGTCAGGACTACATTTGAACAGTTAAGTCTTGTGCACCAGCTATGGACATTCCTTGAGTTCTAGCCACAGTGACACATGCCTCATTTACATTCTGTTTGTATTACTGCAATGCACGGGGCCTTGGAAGTGTATTTGAAAACTTGTGCTGGTCCCAAGAACCAGATAGTTAACTGGGGTACAACTGTCTTGCTGCAATAGCTCCACTGGCTGTTGGTCCATTTCTGGGCACAAGTCAAAGTGCTATAAAGCTCTATATGGCTTAGGTCCAGATTATTTGAAGGACTATATTCTCCCATACAAACCTGCCTATATTTTGAGATCTTAGAGAAGGCAGTTCTCTCTGTCCCAGTACCCTCACAGGTTCTTCTGGTTGGGAACACAGGAGAGGGTCCTCTTGGTGGCTGCTCACAAGCTCTGGAACTCCCTTCCCTGAGAGGTTATACTGGTACCCTCCATGCTATCTTTCCACAAGCAGCGAATTGTTTAAAATTTTATTTTATTTCAGCATACCTTTGGAAGACTGATTGCTCCAAGGGAATGAACAGTTTTCTGTTTATTTTTAATGGTTTATGTTTCTAATATTTTTTTTTATATAGTTTAATTCCATTCATATCTTCTATGTGTCACTAATTTTTAGCTGTTTTAAGCCACATTGAGGACTGTGGACATTTTCAGATGTGATTTTCAGCAGCAAATATCCCAAAACCGCTCTGTTGCTGCCGTGCAGCAGGGGAGCGGTTTTGGATGATGCCGTCCCTCTGCCGAACCCCTCCGTGTCACTTCCGTGACAGAATGGAGGAAACCGCATCATATTTCACTCATGGGCAATATTCATGAATGAAATATGATGCAGTTTCCTCCATTCTGTCACAGAAGTGACATGGAGGAGTTCGGCAGAGGGACGGCATCATCCAAAACCGCTCCCCTGCTGCGCGGCAGCAACGAAGCTGTTTTGGGATATTTGCTGCTGAAAATTGCATCTGAAAATGTCCTTTATCAGATGAGCTCCTTAAAATGTTCTTTTGTTGGCATTAAAAAAATTCCATTTTTATGCCAGCAAAAGAACATCCCCCCATGCACTTACCTCTAATCCCAGCAAAGGCTTCCCCAGCAATGAAAGAGGAAGTGAACGGAGCTCCATTCACTTCCTTGTTCAAAATCCCATGGATTCTCATGAGATTTCATCATGCAGGAAAATAATAATAATAAGAATAAGAAGAAGAATATAAAATTTATTTGTATCCTGCCCCTCTACAAAATGCAGTCGGGGTGGTTTACAACATTAAAATCTACATACAAACCCCTCCATCCCACCCACCCCTTAAAATACAATTAAATAATTAAACATTTAAAACATACTTAATAAATACTAAAAATACTAAAAACAACACAATAAAAAGCTGGAGGGGATTGAACTAATAAGATTTTTTCTCTCTGATGGCTGGGTATTTATTCAGGAAAGGCCTGCAAGAAGAGATCCGTCTTAAGAACTTTTGTTACACAAAAAACTTACACAAAGCACATACACATACTTTAAAAGTCCCAAGTAACCTGGGGATGGTTATAAAAAGTGCATCACTTACCTGGATGTTATGATCTCACCCTGAAGTTTTGCAACAGACCGGCCATTCTCGCTGCATTAACATGTGGTGCAAGGTTTCACATGCTGGCAATGCTGGCACTAAAGTGCCATGGGTGATCAATTGACAGCTTCAGCCATCAATTAAAAACTATGGGCTTTGGCAGGGACATAAACGCAAAAGGCAGACATTGTGCCCTTTTGCATTTATGTGGCATCATTATGACTCTGTATTTAGTGCGTCTGATAAAGTCCTGAGTTGAAAACTGTAAAAAAGGTTTTATATTTAACAACAACAACATTTTTCCTCCTTATCTAGGGAAAACCTCAGTACATTGATTTTTCTTCCTCCTTTCCTATTGTTCATGTATCATGGAGGGGAAGAGGCTTATGGGAGAAGTAGTGCTCTTTAGTAGTCACACCAAACAAACAAAATATGAAGAGTGTTCTTCCTTTCAGACCATAGCACCATGCTTGATAAGTTTCTGATGGCTTGGAATCTTTGCTTAGCCTGCATATGTATGTAAAAGCAAAAGAAGCCTCAAAACAAATAGCAGATTAATCCGAATCCTTCTACAGTCCTGTCCAAGTACATGCTGATAGTAAAGCCAGTAATGAGCGAGAGGCTTAACCCACACTGATTTCTTCAGATATCACACAGCGAAGAAACTAGGGCAAAGATACTTCTGTAACCTGCAGGGATCTGGGTGTTTGCTTTTTAAAAATATTTTTTGTCTCCAATGTGAGCTTCAAAATGTGTCTTCTGAAGCCATGTAAGAGCTGTAAAAGAAGTGGAGCATACAGTTGAGATAATCATTTGTTCTTATTTTTAGAAACAGGCCTCCTAGGGAGATCAATTCAAAGGCAGTCAGGTCTACTTTGTCCATGTCACAAGATCACAATGGAAAAGCTATAACTGAAAGAAAACCAAGTGCACTTAAGACCTATGGACAATGCTGGACTTAAGAGCATTACTGTGTACTTGGATCCTATTGATTTTAGCGCATCAGGAAGATCAATGTTCAAGTATTTCTAACCATCCCATGAACTCCATCCCATGAACTAGTGCAGAAGCCCTATGTATGTACAGCTGTGTCATTCCCTTCAATATTTTAGAAATGGAAAGTAGGCACATGTGGCCAAACAACATCACAGTGTGGTCAAGATGGCAAATTATACCAGTGAGGAAGCCGTTCTTTTGAGTTCTCTGCGCAAACATTGTATGGCATCTTTCAGGAATGTTTTAGTTATATATTCTTGCATGGCAGCGTTGGACTAGATGACCCTTTCAATCTCTTCTGGCTCTAAGATTCTACGTTTCTAGGCAGAACACACAAACTAGGAGAGACTGCAGCTGTTTGATTTTGCCTGAATCTACAAGGAAGGACAAGATTGTGCTCCCTGCTCTGCTCTGCTTTCCTATATACAAACTCTTTGGTTGTTTTGTTCAACATGGAGTCATTGTTGAGGTTTCTTGGTTGGTTGTTGTGGTCAACATGGGATGAAGCTGGAAAGCATACAAATGTTGTGAGGGGTGGACATCATCCCAATATCCCTTGCATGCATTTTTTTATTCATGGAAGAGACTCTTCTGAACAGTTTTTTGGCATGCTTATCTTTTGCTGCATTACTATTGCAAGTGCTTCTGAGATTTTAGATTAGATTTTCAGTTCCCCAGCATTTTGGACCCTCAAACTGAAATGGATAAGTCAAGAACACTAGTACAAAACATAACATATGCAGTTAAAAGAATAAGTTTTCTTCTTTGGAGGTTTTTAAGCAGAGATGGGATGACCATCTGCTGGGTGTGATTTGGCTGTGTATTCCAGCATGGCAGGGGGTTGGATGGATGGCCCTTGTGGTCTTTTCCAACTCCATGAATATGATTCTGTGGACTTTATCAGACCATGCAAATATGGTGTCACAAGGGCACCTAATGATCGTGAAAAGGCATACATACCAGACAACTCGCCCTTTCATTATCATGCCCAGTCCAAAACCCATCCTATTTTATTGATGGCTCAAATTGTCAGTTGATCCCATGTGGCACTTTTGTGCTGGCATTGCCAGTATTTGAATCCATGTGCTATTGTACTCATGTGCATGGCCAGTCTGGCCAGAACATTTCCGGGTGTGATCGTGACATTCGGGTAGGTGCCACACTTTTTATGACCCTCCCCAATTTACTTGGGACTTTTATAGTGTGTTTATGTGCTTTTGTGAACTTTTACTTTGTTATTTTTGCTTTTATTTTTGAATTTCCCACGCTATGTATTCTCGCAAAATTCTGTGGGATTTCAATAGAGGAAGTGAACAGAGCTCCATTCATTGCCAGGAAAGCGTTTTCGTGCCAATGCAAGGGAAGTGTGGTATTGGGAGTTCTTTTGCCAGCATAAAATTGGCAGAAGTTATAAGGGCTAAAGAACAGGTTTAGTGGGATGGTCTGATAAAGTCCTATGATTCTATACTAAGCTTGCAGCATTTGGTTTGATACCTTATTGCCACTAGATGGAGACAGTTGCTGTTAGACACATTTTAATGAAAATATTTGTAGCGTAACAAATGTGACACTGATTTAGGCCTTTTGGTCACTGTGTTTTGAAGCAGTGTCTCCCATTGTTTTCTAGAATTCTGTTATTGTTCAAGGAAGGCATGTGTGTTGCTTCATATGTTTGTGTGAGAGGGATCATGGTGCAGTTGTGCTGTTTTTTTCTGCACAAAGTTTGCCCAGATCGCCATCCTGTAGAAATAAAATGCCAGAATAGTTAATGTATCTGTCACACACATGCCAAGATCCTATTCAGCTTTTGGATGCTATAAATTTATACTAAGCCACACCAGAGCTATGCTGAATCAGAACTCTAGACCATCCAATATTCCACAGATGAAAACTGGGACACATGTGATCAAACAACATCGGAGTGTAGTCAAGACAACAAAGTTAGTAATGAGGGAAAACACAGAAGCTAGGAGAAGTTTACTTTTGCCTGAATCTACAGGGAAAGACAGGATTTTCCCCTCCTGTCCTCTCTACCCTGATGAGTTAGTTGCCTTTGAACTCAGTTTGCAGCAATTGAAGCAAACTGAAGACAAAGGGGGGGAGTAGGAGGAAGAGAGAGAAACTGGGACATTTTAAATGCAGCTGGGAAAGTGGGACAACGGGATTAATCAGGACTCTGGGAGGGTATGGAGTTGTACTAGATGATCACATCATTATATAATTGATCTCACAACATCAGAAAGGACTCATCTTCACCTGTAGCACAACAGCCACACCATTTTGTTGTTGTGTGCCTTCAAGTCATTTCTGACTTGAACCTATTTTGAACCCAGAGTTTGTTCAAATGGGGTTTGCCTTTGCCTTCCTCTGAGCCTAAGGAGATTATCAGACAGTCAAAAGTGGCATTAAGGCAACACCAGGAGATTGCAAAAGGGCTCCCTTATCAGACGATGACCCCCCCCCCCCATTATGCACCTGTTCTGCTTCTGTTCTATGAGCACTGCTTTTTATTGACAGGAGAAGCCATCAATAGATCCCCCCATTCTGTTTCTGTCATGGATTTGACAGTGTGTGAGAAGGTGCCATGTTATGCTGGCAAGATCCCAGCTTCAATGGGGGGTCCCTGCCAGAACACTTCTGGGTGAGATTGGGACATCCAGGTAAGTGACACACTTTTTACGACCCTCCCCAGGTTAGTTGATAATTTTAAAGTTTTTTTTGTGCTTGCTGTCACTTTTTTGGGGTTCTTTTTCTTTTTCTTTTTGAATTTCCCATGTTTGTGGGATTTTGATCCAGGAAGTGAACAGAGCTCTGTTAGACCTCCTTTCACTCCTGGGCTGCCCTGTCAACATGAGACAAGGTAAGTGCAGTGGGGAGGGTGATTGTGGTGGGTTAGGAATGGGACAGGTGGGAGTGGAGATTGTGTGACAGGAATGTGTGTGTGTGTGTGTGTGTTTTGTTTTGTTTTGTTCCTGTCTAATAATCTCCTAGGAGGGTATCACTTGTCCAAGGTCACCCAGTAGGCTTCAATGGCCAAGTGGGGATTTGAACCCTGGTTTCTCAGTATCCTAGTCCAACACTCAAACCACGCTGTCTCAACACCACTTGCACATCCCTAATTAGGATTATACCCTTGTGCAACTCTCTAGAAAGTGCAACCAGCATGGTATTTACACCGGAGAAGCCTCCAATTCCAACAGATTGTTACCATAAGACTAGTAAAAACAATGTGGTGCTGATTATTTCTACAGAGCCTGTATACATGCATTGACAGAAATACACACCAAACATTCCATATATTAGTTATTCTTCATTTTAGGAATTTCTACTTGCATTTACTCTAGATTTGAGCAGAAAATCCAGATACATTATATGTGTGTGTGTGTGTGTGTGTGTGAGAGAGAGAGAGAGAGAGAGAGAGAGTACTACACTCCATAGTGATGTCAGTGTGGGGCCTGGGGGGGTGTTCAGTGGGTGGGCAGAAGATTTACAGAGGAGTCTCCCTTGACCAGGTGATCAGCTGACCTTTCTCACCAGGAAATGTCTCTTTCCCTGTTTCAGTTTCACTTTTTAGTGGTTCCTTTGTTGCCATTTATTTTGCATATGCAGCAGTTGTTTGGAGAAGCACGTACCAGAATACCCCTATCATTATTAGCTGCACATACTTCTGCATAATAGGATGTCCAAAACCCATCCAATCTGTGGGTGAAGGAATACATGCATTTGCATGCATGGGGGGAGGAGAAAAACTGGAAGGACCATGACCATGTGGTTGCGCATAGTGCAGATTATTGAACTGGGGTGAGTTCAAAAGGGACAACTGTGTAGACAGTGCTTCTGAAGTCACCTTGGTGTGTGTGATGATTGTGTGAACAAGCCCACAGTCACTGTGGACCAAGATAACTGAATGGGAAGATGAATTTTATGTCAGTGTAGATGAGCCCTATGTTATGGTTTAGAGACTCTACACTTCAGATCAACTTTGTTCAAGTTGGTGCTGTTTAGACACATCTAACTACAATCTCCAACCTGCCCAGCACATTAGAGGGGGGCATGAGGTTGGGGAAGGTTGGTTTAAAGCCTATTATATATTTAAACCCTCATCAACCAAAGGATAATGAAGTAAAAATCTTAATCTTGATTTTGTTGCATTTTTCCAAATCCTACCTGCATTTTCTTCTTAGCTTTATGTCAGGGTGCAAGACTTTGTATTTTCTTTCTTGGAACTGCATATACATTTTAATGCATCTTTCCTAATGAGTACATTTCTAGGTATTTTACCTAAAGAATGTCCCCCCTTTTAATTGAAGTGTATCCTAGTGTATTTTTTCCAATGGTGGGCTTTTCCAGCAGTGAGGGGGGGGATTCCTTAAACTGGGTATTGGTTCCTCCTCCACCAAAACACTGCAGAAAAGGAACATTCACGGTGAGTACCAATGTTCTGATTTCACACTACAGAATTATAGCACTATGATTCCATGGCTGTTAACTGCCATGGCTTTATCTCATGGAATCCTGTTTTGTAGTTGTGAGGGACTAGAGCTCTCTGGCTGAGAATTCTAAATACACCTCTCTAAATGTCAAATCCCAGAATTCCATAGGAAGTTGCTACAGTAATTAAAATGGAATCATGGTAGTCTAGCTGTGTACAGTAGTGTGATAAGACCCACGTACATTTTAGCTCTTTGCATTTTAAAATGTCATCTCCAAAATGGCCTACAAGCTCCACAAATGAGAAAATTAGTGAGGAGAGGTGTGTCTCTTCTCACACCAGGTTGCCAGTGGAATGAAAAGTCCACTTTCATCAAGCTGACAAAATCAATTAGATTCTTTTCTACCCATTCCTGAGGATTCCATTTGAAAGTCGACATCAATGTAATAATGCATATATTGATCTAAGATATATCTTCCCACTAAGGGCTTTGTTGTTCACTTTCAAAGTCATCTGAGATTACATTGAAAATTGTCCTTTGGTGGGTGGGTTGTTAGCTATGTGTAGATGTCTGAACTGAAGTCTGTGAACTGTTTTAATGGCTAGTAATGTCTAATTCCTATGCCAACAGCTGACATGGGTGCAGTCCATGTCATCAGGCCTAGAATGTGTATGTGTGATTTCTGGGGGTGCTGCACCCAGAGATGGCTGGTGATTCCCATGTTAGTGGTGTGCTGAGTCTGCTCTGTGTTTTAGTCTGAACCTTAAAGGAGATATCCAAAGTGTTAAACACATTTTGGGGCTAGAGTTCAGCATCTTGCATAGCATCTTTAAAGTTCACACAAAACCCCAGAGCAGATTCACTGCCTCATTGACACTGGATCCACCAGCTACTGCTGGTTACACCAATGGACATAAATATTAATCCAATTCCATTGGGATTAACCAAATAATCCAATAAGGCAATGAAGACAGATGAACAGGCATTTTAGTATTATAATGCTATTCTGTGCTGCCCAATTCAACATGACTTGGCTTTCTTTGTTAAAATCTAAAGGCACTTAACAAGTGTGTCAATTGTTTATTTTGATTCAATGCCAATTGCAACCACCATTATGTTCCTGTCCCCTGCCCAGTCTGCACTGTAGCACAAATGTTCCCATCATCAGACCCTTGTTGATCTGTACTGTTTGTTGATTGTCAGAAGCACTTAGCTGCCCAGCTGAAAATTGAATGGAGCAGCAGAGGTTCACATTCTCTGGTTTCAACTTACCATACTGTGAAAAGGCACAAGAAATGGAGAATCTATGCCAGGAAATTATGACTCTCATAAGGTCTGTATAGTCGACATTTTTTAAAAAGAGACCTGGAAGTGGTATGGTAAACATCTATTGTTGTGCATGCTCTATCTACATCCCTGTTCCTTTGCTCTCACTATGATCTCTTGCCAAACAGCTATTTCAGTGTTACAGAGCACAACAAAATCCTGAAAAACATCTTTGACAGGGATTGCAGTGAAGAAGTGAATGTATTGGTTTGGGCTAAACATTGGGTCTGTTATACCCTTCAGATTCTTTCCTTGTATGATTGGGGTTGGTCTGAAAGGCTGCTCAGGATCTCTTCCAGGATCCCTGAGATTCTTGAACTTAGAACAAAGCTGCATGTTACTTTTGTCATGTTACAGGCTGCCACGCTAGTTCAGTGGGAAGTGAAAAGGACCCTACGTTCAGAGACAGGCAATGACCTTGTTATTTTGATAGGCCTTCCACTTTTAATTGGTTGTGCGGAAGGGTTATTTGTGGGGTGCACTGTGCTTTGATCATTATGTTTTGAACATATTTTTAAATGCTTTTAAATTAATTTTAATAGTATTATCAAGCCTGCAAGACTAGAAGAGAAACAATGAGAGCTGTAGATTTTCATTGGGTTTTTTTCCGGGCTGTGAGGCCATGTTCTGAAATAGTTTCTTTCTGATGGTTTGCCTGCATCTGTGGCTGGCATCTTCAGAGAATGGTTGGGTAGGAGTGTGTGGAGTTTATGTATTGTGAACCCCTGTTGGGGAGTATATGTAAATTACACAAATTTACATATACTCCCAACAGGGGTTCACAATATATAAACTCCACACACTCCTACCCAACCATACTCTGAAGATGCCAGCCACAGATGCAGGAGAAATGTCAGAAAGAAACTATTCCAGAACATGGCCTCACAGCCCGGAAAAAAGCCAAGGAAAATCTATGGATGCCGGCCATGAAAGCCTTTGACTTCACAATGAGAGCTGTGTTGGTATCTCCAGTAATCCTACACCTTGATAGTTCCCCGGGAAATCTGATGGCAGTGGGGGTGGAGAGAGCAGTATTTACTTTGGTGACATTCCATCTATGAACTTCTTCAGCTGTTGTCAATCTGTACATATATAAATCAATGCAAATATTACATAATGTCTATAAACATCCAGTAACATCAGTCAAAGGACACCAAATCCAAGGAGGTACAAGAAATCTGTTGTTACCTACCCTGATAACCCCTCCCCGTAGCTGTAATAAATTGGCAATATTTAATAATTTGGCCAAATGTGGCCTTCCCAGAGTGTGGCCATTAAACTTGGAAATTCCAAGAACCAGGAACCTCAAAGGCTAGGGCTGAGACTCAGTCAGGTATGGACTAAGGACTGGGCCATCTCAAATTCCAAAAAAAGATAATTTGCAAGTCAACATTTTACCTGAACATGTGGATAATCCCATCAAACTACGCTGAGATACTCAAGTCTATAAAGAACCCTCATCCTTCTACCTTCCCCCAAACAGAGTTAGTTCCTCCATTCAGTTACCAAGTATTGGCACATTAAGGATCATTAGCATTTCAAGAGTGTCCATTGTCTTCTCCTTGAGAATCTTCAAGAAGCATTGTCTTTCACTCTAAATTCCATTCCCTGAAGGGAATTACTGACTACATAAACCCCTTCAAACCCCCACTCAAGTGTGCACAGTTCACCTTCCTCTTGACTCCACATCAGACTGTGTCACTTTCTAACTTCAGGACCCCCACTCTGCTGGTTTCTTCCATGATTCCATCCCCTCAGATTGGTAGAGCATCACCTGAAAACAACCTCCCACCTCTATCCCAATCCTTCCTACTTTATTCGCTAGCCTTGTGTGAATGCTTGAAGCCTGAGTGTGTGAATGTTATTATTGCTTTCTCAAATAAAGATCACATAATTGTATTATCAAGCTTAATGTCTCCTCCTGGTTACAGGTATACATAGGTCTAAAGATCCTGCTATCTATTGCCCCCTCTTGCATAGCTGAGTATATTAATTCCTCAAATTAATATTAGTATTTGGGGGTCCTTAAGACCCCCCCAAGCATTTTTAAGGTAACACTATAACCTCATTAGCTGAGGAACAGGTGTGCATATAATATCATGTATCAGAGGTCTATTTGTTCTGTACCTCCCACAACTTTCTGAAATGCTTTGTTCCTTCTTTTGTCTTAACATATGTTTCTCTTTCCCTAATCTTTTTCTTTATAGCATTACCAATTTCAGTCACTAATTTTCCACGTTGAGAAACACAATGTAAAATTAACCAGAAATTTCTACAACATGAAGGTGCTATAATGTGACACTGTGAAAAATCATAGAACCATTGAATCATAGAGTTGGAAGAGACCACATGGGCCATCCAGTCCAACCCCCTGCCATGCAGGAATAAACAGTCAAAGCATTCCTGACAGATGGCCATCTAGCCTCTGCTTAAAAACCTCCAAATAAGGA
Organism: Gambelia wislizenii; assembly: GCA_030847615.1. Taxonomy (NCBI): domain Eukaryota; kingdom Metazoa; phylum Chordata; class Lepidosauria; order Squamata; family Crotaphytidae; genus Gambelia; species Gambelia wislizenii. Next base: position 43,344,667 of record JAUMIR010000004.1, read on the forward strand.
GACTCCACCACACTCTGAGGCAGTGCATTCCACTGCTGAATAGCTCTTACTGTCAGGAAGTTCTTCTTAATGTTTAGATGGAATCTCTTTTCCTGTAGTTAGGGTCCACTGTTCCATGTCTTTGGAGATTTTCACACGGGGAAATTAGTTGTTCATTAGTAAAAAATCACAGAACATACCAGGAGAGAAATGGAAGCAGCAGGGAGGGAAGACAATGGGAGATTGCGAGAAGGAAGGGGGTATGCGAAATGGGGTGCTGCTACCAGAACAGCCCCATTTCTCTCCTGATCTCCCCAGGGAATAATTTCTCCACGTGAAAATCTCCTTTGTCTCTGGAGCAGTAGAAAACAAGCTTGCTCCATCCTCAATATGACATCCCTTCAAATATTTAAACATGGCTATCATGTCCCCTCTTAACCTTCTCTTCTCTAGGCTAAACTTACTCAGCTCCCTAAGCCGTTCCTCATAGGGCATGGCGTCCAAACCTCCCACCATTTTGGTTGCCCTCCCTTGAACACTTTCCAGCTTGTCCATATCATTCTGGAATTGTGGTACCCAGAACCAGACACAGTATTCCAGGTGAGGTCTGACGAAAGCAGAATAGAGTGGCACTATTACTTCCCTTGATCTAGACCAGCCTTTCTCAACCTCTTTATCCTGGAGAAACCCTTGAAATAATTTTCAGGTCTCAGGGAACCCCTGCATAAACTTTATTCTATATACTGCTATTGCTTTCCCCCACAATCACAATCTCTTGAGGATTGTGCCTAGCAACCTCTTGGGGAACCCCTAACAACCTCTTGGGGAACCCTAGGGTTCCAGGGAGCCCTGGTTGAGAAACACTGATCTAGACACTATACTCCTACTGTGCCTCTTGCTAAAGTTCTCAACATCATCATCATCTCCACGAAAGAGACAGAAAAACTAGGATGGCAGAAATCCATGACTGCACTTCCAGAAGGATAGCATTAAGCTGTTGAGATGCAAAATAAACGTTAAGAAAATTGTTGCTGCTATGATGATGATGATGATGATGATAACTATGCTGACGATAACAATAAGATCATGAAAAAACAGATATCTAAAAACGGTGTCCAAATGGAATGACCAACACTGTGTGTATAACCAGGTAACAGAAGTCTATGGACTTTATCAGATGAGCCTCTAAAAACATTTCTTTCCCACCATATTTTAAAGCGAAACTGTCCAAGCACAATAACTCTTTTTATCAAATGTTGCCATAATAGTGAGAAAAAGCAGCCCCAGAACTATGGGTGCACTACCGCTAACACTGTTTACTTCCACATTTGTGGGTGCACGTGATCTCAGTGGTTCTCGCAAGAAGACATGAGCATGCTTAAAAGTCTAAAAACACATAAATTAACAAACAAAATGAACACACAATCACTGAAACACACTTAAAAACTTGCCTGCAAAATGGGGAAGTTCATAAAAAGAGTGTCCCGTACCTAGTTTTCGCATTCTCACATGGAAGTGTTCTGGTGGGACTGCCCATTGATGCTGTAATAACACTGGCACAATGGGGCACGGTTTCAGAACTAGCAATTCCACAACAAAAACACCACAGCAGATCAATTGATGGCTTGGCCCATCAATAAAAAAGAAGGCCTTATTAACAACAGAAAAACGATATAGTACGACGTCTGTGAAATGGGTGCCCTTTCACATTCTTGTGTTGTTACGATGCTGTATTTGCTGCGTCTAACAAAGTCCTATGTTTTACAATGTGTTGTGGATTCTGTTTTTGTGGCAGAATAACTGGAAGTTTGGTTTTTAATCTATAACTTCATAGAATAAAGGAATGTTTCTGTTCTATAGTGCAGAATGAGAGCCAACATGGTGTAGTGGTTTGAGCATTGGACTAGGATACTGGGAGACCAGGGTTTGAACCCCTGCTCTTCCATGGAAACCTGTGGGTGACCCTAACCAAGTCACATTCTCTCAGTCCCAGAAGATGGCAAAGGCAACCCATCTCTGAAGAAATCTTGCCAAGAAAGTCCCATGATAGATTCACCTTAGGGTTGCCATAAGTCAGAAATTACTTAAGGGTACATAACAAGAAGTGCAGGAATATTCTGAAAATAGATACTGATATATCTTTTAAAAGGACAGGGTCTCTTGAGATGGCCAAACATTTAGAGTTTCACTGGAAATAACAGAACTTTTTTTCTACCTCAACGTTTTAAAATTAGTGTGTTTTTTTTTTAAAGCCTTGGACTCTCACTTTTTAAAAAATCTGAGCTGCCAATTGATTTATTCTGTCTGCTAGAGTGATTTTTTTGGTGTGTGCTTCATTTTAGTACTTTCTGTTGCAGCTCTTAATATCCCATTTTATTTGCTTTTGCGCTCTAAACCACCCAGAGAATATTTGCTGATGGACAGCCATATAGATGTAAGTAATGAATTAATAATTTGAAGTGTGGAAGCAACAGTTATTGACAGAAAAGATGGCTATTGTGTTATAAGGATGCGAAGATGTGGTACCGAATATATGTTTTTCCAGCCACTGACCATACTCTTAGAGGTACGTGTAAGAGCTGGTTTGCTTGCAACTGAGTATGTTCTTCTCTTTGTGTGAATTGCCCTAGGGGACGTGTTTCAATTTGCCACCCTAACCCTTCCCAAATGGAATCTTATTCCTTACAGGGTTGTTTCTTGTATCAGCTGTTCACTAAACAAACTAAAGGGGAGCTGGAGAGGTGGGGTGATGAAACTGCTTTTCTTCTGCTGCTCTTGTTGCACTTAAAGTCATATAGATTGAAGGGATGATCTCATTTCTAAAGAAGAACTGGATGTAACTTTTTGACTTTACCTTAGTTCTGGAAGCTCTTAATTTGCCGTTATTTCCTCTCTTTCAAAGCTCTTGCTTAAATGGTGTAGCCCTTGCCGAGTAAGCCAATGTGCCTTTATTTCCTGCAATACTTCATTAATCACACAGGGGAGGCCTGTTGTAGAGAATTCTGATTGAACACCTGCCTGTTTGCTTGTCTGCTTCAAAACTGAAATGAATCACTCAACACCTTGGGGGAATAAAATAAAAATAAATGTTGCCAGGGAGACCAAGAGCTTCTGTATTGTTCCTTACTGACCCTACTTATTACAGATATTGACATATCTGGCCTTGATTGTGTGTACATGTGCGTGCATACTTTGCTTTAGGAAAGTGGTAAAATGCAGTGGTGGTCACATTCTTTGAAAGTGTTCTCATATGTATTCATTTATTCTCATTAAGAAAAAGACATCTCTGGCCTTTCCAGTGGTTACACACCATTCAGATCAGTTCCCAACAGTTTCAACCAATAATAATAATGCACAATAGAATGTCAATCCAGCACACAACAATAAATATTGCAAACAAACAATTCTGTACAAACTCATAAGGCAAAAACATGTTGAAAGGTATTTTCTGTATGGCCCCAGGGGCAAAGAATTCCAGCACTGAGGAGACCATTTCTCTTGTCTTCATCAAAGGTGCTTCTACAGAAAAGGGACCCTCATATAGAATTTTAGAGCATATTTACCTTACAATTTTCTTACCTATATAGAAAAATAAGGGGTAAAAAAACTTGCAGGCAATATTCCCACATACCTGAGGCAGAATTACATTCCATTTTACATTCCCTGTTTGGAACTGTGTTTGATTTACTGACAGATTTATATCCCACCTTTCCCACAAAACTGTATTTTAAAAAATACACAAGAGTCACCTCAGGATTTTAACGTGGAAGGCTTGCATTTAGGTGGGAAAATACTTCCATAGCATTCTTATTCATGCTGTTTTTCTACCTCAGACCAGTACCCCCCAGCTGCTTTTCCCCACTTTGGAAAAGACATTTGCTCCTCCCCACAGAATGAAGAGAAAGTAAGAGGCCCTCAAATTTTGCAAATTAGCAAACAAAAGCTACACCAGCAAAACAAAGCTAACCACACAGATAAACTTATCTCAGAAAGTCACAGACTGTCTAAAGAGAAAAGTTTAGATGGAGCTGGAAATGGCTGTTACTCAGGACTTTATCAGACAAGGTACCTACTGCTACAAAACCACATCATTTAGGATGCGACAATAACACAAAGGGTGAAATTATCAGGCACCCTCATCATCCAGCCATTCCTGGGGTGTAGTGCTGGTGCAGACAAGGCATCACTTTTTTATTGATGGACTAAGCCATCAATAAAAAGTGATGTCTTATTCATGCCCACACTACACCCCAGAACGGCTGAACAACATTGTTGTCTGATAATTTTGCCCTTTTATGTTATCGTTGTATCCTTCTGACATAGCCTTTCCATGTCTGATAAAGTCCTCAGAAGAAGTCCTGAGCTTCATGGCCTGGATTCTCTTCTCTGGTCTGCAGGGGGAATATTCTCAAAGTAACAGCATGGCCTTGAAATTGTGTGTGTGATGCATGTTCCTTATTTGTTCGATTAGGTATTTTTTTCTTTGAATGGCATACTCTCTTTAACTATGGTTTATGCTTAATGTATCAACCTTAAAAACATCCCCAGGATTCTCCCCTTGTAACATCATCATTGTAACATCACCAGGGTCTGTGAGCCGTGATCACAAGGGGCCTTTTCATGCTATACAGTTATAGTGCTTTACAGTATTCTACTTTAACTACCATGGCAACATCCTATGGAATCCTGGGGCTTGTAGTCTGATGAGTAATGGAGCTGTCAGGCTGAGAATTATAAATACCCTTCCCTAAACTGCATATCCCAGGATTCCATAGTATGTTGCTATGGAAGGTAAAGTGGAATCATAGCACTATAATTGTGTAGATTGAAAGGGCCAAATGGGTTATCCCTAAGACTTTATGAGATGCGGGGGAATGTGGCACAAAACGGTGTCCCCAACCATGTCAGAAGAATGCTACGAGAACAGAAAGGGCGACATTACTAGATGCTCACATCCTTTAGCCATTCGAGGGGTGTAGCACGGGCATGAATAAAGCATCCCTTTTTTATTGATGGGCTAAGCCATCAATAAATAGGAACACGTTATTCATGCCTACACTATGCCCCTGGAATGTCAGAGGGATGATGTTGTCTGGTAATGTCACCTGTTTTTGTTCTTGTAGTGTTCTTCTAATGTGGTTTTTGCCAAATCTGATAAAGTCCTAAGTCTCGGGGTTTGACAAAGAAATCTCAGAGCCTGGGATAGTCCTGACTTAGCAACTGTACTCAGAAGACAGTTCCTAACCATGGGTGCAGCCACTGAGAAGGCCTTTCTTATGCCCCTCTCTAAAATTGCTGTGTTGTGGAAAAGGCTGTCTGGAATCCTACTGGTATACTAGCACTACATTTGCAGAACTGTACCAATGTACGTAATATGGCAGCAGGGAAAGGGCTGCAGTTAAAGAAGCCATGAAGGAAGCGAGGCGCTGAAGAAATAAGCTGCTTCAAGCCAGCAGGTTTTGTCTGTCTTCCCTTGCCACTGCCACCAGCTCCAGAAAATGTGCACTGGCTATCATTGTGAACCAATAGTATTAGTTTATTTATTGAATTAGTCTATTGACCATTTCTAACAATTACAAATATTAAAACAATAAAATTACAACTACAAAGATACAATTACAATAAAACCAAATTACTGACTCATGTTTTACCTTCCCTTCCCCAGATGTGACTGAAATTTCGAAATGGTGTAATATAGCACTACTCAAAGAAAATATAGACAAAAGGGACAGTTCAGAAGAACTTCAATTAATACAGAAAAATCTTTTAAAAAGAAGAATGAAAACCAAGCACCCACAAACACTTTTCTAATATCATTCCATCTTCAACAGTAATTGTGATCCAATAAGATTCCATCCATAGATGGAATCTTTCACATGTATTGTTGACACCTGGCTTGACAACAGTACATGTGAAAGGGATCCAGAAGTCTTAGTAGACTCCAAGCTGAACATGAGCAAACAGTGTAATGCAGCAGCTAAAAAAGCCAATGAGATTATAGGCTGCATCAATAGGAGTATAGTGTCTAGATCAAGGGATGTAATAGTAAAACTCTCGTCACCTGGAATACTGTGTCTAGTTCTGGGCACCACAATTCAAGAAGGACATTGACAAGCTGGAACATGTCCAGAGAAGGACAACCAAAATGGTGAAAGGTCTGGAAGCCATGCCCTATGAGGTGTGGCTTAGGGAGCTGGGTATGTTTAGCTTGGAGAAGAAAAGGTTAAGAGGGGACACGATAGCCATGTTTAAACATCTGAAAGGTTGTCACATTGAAGAGGGAGCAAGGTTGTTTTCTGCTACTCCAGAGACTAGGACAGTGATGGGCAACCTTTAGAGCTTTGTGTGTCAAATTTCGACAAAAAACTGAGCATAACTCGGGTGGTATGTCACTTTGAGGAAAAAACATTATTTCTTGATATTTATTGTTTAAATAACAAAAATCTATACAGTTGCCCCTCCACATTCGCACCTTTCACTCTTGCGGTTTGATTATTCATGGTTTTCTCAGCAAGCACCCCATTTAAATCAGCTTCTCTCCCTCCCACTCAAGGGAGAGGGGCTGATTTAAATGCAGTGCTTGTTGAGCAAGCCAGGTGCTCAACTCCCCACTCCATTAGGGGGGAGAGCCAAGCCCCGGGAGAGTGGGGAGATGGCAGGAAAGGCACTTTATAGCCTCCCCCACCCTTCCCAAAGCCACTATTGAGCTTTCTAAGCCTTGTTGTGGCTTTGGGAGGGTGGGTGTGGCTGAAAAGCCTCTATGCCGTGCTCCCTCCACACCTCCCAATCTTCCCAAAGAGGCTATATGGGACTCTCAATCCCCAGAGCCCCTTCGGGAAGCCCGGGGAGAGGCGGCCAGACTCCCCCCTGCCCTCCCATCACCTTCTCCAGCCTTCCCGAGGTGGCTCCGGGGTTTCAAAGCCCTGGAGCCCCCTCGGGAAGGCTGGGGAGAGGCTGGGCAGACTCCCTCCCACTGCCTTCTACAGCCTTCCCAAGACGGCTCTGGGGCTTCGAAGCCTCAGAGCCCCCTCGGGAAGGCTGGGGAGAGCCTGGGCAGAGTCCCTCCCTCCCGCCCCCTTCCCTGGCTCCAGGGCTTCGAAGCTTTGGAGCCCCTCGGGAAGGCTGGGGAGAGGCTGGGCAGACTCCCTCCCACTGCCTTCCCTTGCCTTTCCAAGGTGACTCCTGGGCTTCAAAGCCTCAGAGCCCCCTCGGGAAGGCTAGGGAGAGGCCAGGCACACTCCTTCCCTCCTTCCTGCTACCTTTGCCTGCCTCCCCAAGGCGGCCCCAGGGCTTCAAAACCCTGGAGCTCCCTCAGGAAGGCCGGGAAGAGGCCGGGCAGACTCCTGCCCACCTGCCCCTGCTGCCTTTCCTGGCCTTTCCAAGGCAGCTCCGGGGAAGCACAGCAGGCCTCAGGAGGGTGGCCAGGTGGGGGGGAGGCTCCACCCCCCTGCCTCCCTAAAGTGGCGATTGGGGCTTTGTAGCTCTGCCTGCCACTTTCCTCCACCCTCGCACCCTCCCTAAAGTGGCGACCGATAACCACTTTAGGGAGGGTGGTGAAGTTGTGAGCTGGGGGAGGAGGAGACCTATGGCCATGTGTCAACCCAAATGGCTATGCGTATCAGTGCTGACACACATGTCATAGGTTCACCATCACTGGACTAGGACAATGGAGCAATGGATTCAAACTGCAGGAAAATAGATTCCATTAAATATTAGGAAGATCTTCTTAATGGTAAGAGCTGTTCAGTAGTGGAATGCACTGCCTTGTAGTGTGGTAGAGTCTCCTCCTTTGGAGGTTTTTAAACAGAGGCTGGATGGCCATTTGTCAGGACAGCTTTGATTGTGTATTCCTGCATGGCAGGGGGTTGGACTGGATGTCCTTTGGAGTCTCTTCAAACTCTATGATCCTATGATTCTATGATATCTGCTTGGAACTAACCACAATGAGCAATTATTTTCCCAGGAAGATGTAGATACTCTTGTATTCTGGCAGTTTCCAAAGGCAAAGATACAATGGGAGGCGGGGATCAGCATCTGCAGGTACCACCCGAGGCTTACACCCTTAGAAGAACTCCAGAGCATTTTGTCTCCCTCTTCTACCTAGCTGTCACCATCTGTTCATTTGATATCTCCAAACCATGGGAAGCAGTGAGAAGAACAAGGAGATGGAGCTGCATGCTCCATCGCCTTGTGTGCACACTCACTCACTCTGCTCCCCACCCACCCACACTCAGGATATCTCCAAACAGAAAATTGCAAGGGAATGACTAGTACTAGCAATGCCAAGGAGAAAGCGGGGCAGGGGGCGGATATTATTCAAGGATCTTACATAACCTGGGGGGTTGTTTACACATCAAAATAAATCCTCAAAGAATGTGACAAGAAGCCTGATAGTTCCCACGCATTTCGAAGCAACAGTGCCCTTTTCAGAAGGAGGGGGTGCAAAAAACCCATAAGTTGCGCAGTATCAGCTTTCACTAGTTTTCCAGACTTTTTTGATTAAGTTCGCAAAAGTGTGCATAATTTGTCATGGGAACTAACCATTGTGTAAACTGGCATCGACCTTTTCGAATTATTGTGAGCAGAGCTGAATCCTGATTGGTTGGAGTGACCATTCTGCTTTATCCGAATAGACTGAGGGGTTGGAGAGAAGAAATTCACCCTTCTTCTGCTTGCAGCCCACTTTGGAAAATCTGCTCTGAGCCCTTCCTGTCTGTTTCAAAGGAAGGCTTTGGGGGTTGGGAAGATGATCAGGACGAGCCCCTGCTTTGCTGGTGTGAGTGAGTGTGTGTGTGTACATTCGTGTGTGCGGGGAAACAGCCGATCGCATGTTCGTCCTTTTGTTTGTTTGTCCTTCCCTTCACTTGTCTTTATTCAAGGCTTCGGAGGCAGGGAAAACAATCAGGAATGAGGCTAGCCCCCTGCTTCTGTGGTGTGTGTTTGTGTGTGCGTGGGTGAAGTGAAGTGAAGGGAAGTGAAGATAAGGAGATCGCTCCACCATGCTTTTGCTTCTTCATGCTTTCATTCACTCCTTTCTTTATAGAAGCCTTTCGGGGCTGGGGAAGATGGGAAGGTTGACAGATCGCTCTTCCGATCTCTTGTTTGTTTGTCCTTTTCTTCCCCCTCATTATTTATGGTCTCCATGACCCCTTCCTTGCTCCCTCCCCGCCTCCTGCCTGGCTTTAATCATCTGGAGGTGATCCCCCCCACCTTTGTCTGTGTGAACTAAGGAAAACCGAAAGTGGCTGCATCTGGCTGCATCTTCCGAATATGCCAGGATTCGTGTGATTTATGCACTCCTGATGCGAAAGAACGGTAATCCGGAGTCTTTCGAACTTTTTTCAGTCGTGGAACCGCCCCCTGGGATTCAGCACTACTAAAAGGCAGTGAGATATGTGATAAATGCTGGGAATGCTAAGGAGTTATTTCTAAGCATGATATTAGATCCAGAGTCACTCACACCTAGAACAAGCACTCTGAAATCAGTGCAACAGAAATTATCCATGACCAAGGTTGCCAGCTTCCAGGGAATTGCTATGGTTTTCCAGGCAGAGAGGCAAATCAGAGAGTAACACTGCTGGAAGACGAGAAAGGTTGGTTTTATTGTGCAAATTGGTTTTTGTGCCTGAACGTTCATTTCTTCCCCACTCTCACAGGCACTCACTCACTCAGTGCAAAGGTATTAGGATGTGTGCAACTTTCCTAACACATTTCAGTATGTCTAAGCATGTCTCTAAGTCTGGATCAACCCCATTCATTTTAACTTTATTGTACTAAACGTAATAAATGAAATATGAAACTTCAGACCTATTACACTATTTGGATTTAGATGGCTGATGTCTCACATTGATTTACAGTGCCATCTACCACCATAGGCATATTCTTGACACATACAGACACAATATTTCAGGCGAAGAGCCTGGCTCTCTGTCTCCATTGTGAAACAGCACTGAAATACCTGCTTAATATAATCAGGAAAGCCGTTTCTAATTTGGACTGAAACATTTTTAGGTATTTATTTTCTATCATTGTAACAGGATCCTTTGGTGAACAAGAGAGGGTGATGGTGACTGAACATTTCACAAATAAATAAATAAATGTAATTGATCAATTGAATTTGTTAAATGTTTTATCAATGCATCAGTATCCTGATATAGTAGAGCCTGGTGGCTCTGATGTCAGTCATGTAGTGAATCCAATCTGGATTTCTGTCTGAACTGTAAAGAGCTATCCTACAGTAGGTGCTGAACTCTTGCCTCAAAATAGGTTAATTGCCATAATTACCAACAGCTACACTGTCTAGGTGGATTTTCTTTATAAAAAGAAAAGCTTGCATCATGTGATTTCTAGGGCCTTTTCTGATCCAATGGGAAGGCATTGTATTTCAACTGATTAGCTGATAGACCTTATATGCCAAACAAAAACAAAAACAATCTTACAATCAGCTTCATTTCTCTATCCTAAAAATATTACCATAATTAATTTCAACTAAAAAAAAATCAACCAAAAACACCCCTGTGGTCTCCAAATTATGAAATAGACATGTCATAAACCCTCAAGGAAACTAGCTGTTTCTGTTTAGTTGTAGGAAGGCCAAGCATCAATGACATCATTGGGTAATTTTCTGTCTCAGTAGCAAAATAGTCTCTGCTGATGGAAATGTACCCCAATGAAGGGCCAGACAACCAGAGCATATCACCTGGATACAGAAGTAGCTTTTCTAAGCAAGTTTCCCCACACATGGTACACCATATGCTGGCTTTCAAATCTTCTGCTATAACTGCAGAAGTAATACAGGAGGGTGAATGTGTTATTCTGTCAAATGGTGCCAACCTGCATTAGGTCTTTGGTTAGTAAGCCTTCTGAGAGTTATAAATTGGTGAAAAACCATTGTCCACCACATTATATCAATTGTTGAAATACTTGGTTTCCTGTGGTGTACCAGGCTGCCTGCTCAGGTAAATGTCTTCTTCCAGAGGATATGATGTCTTAGCATCACAAAAACACCATTATTATCCCACATTGATTTATTTGGCATATACTGCCAAAATGGGCATTTTCCTTTTAATCAAGTAGTGTACATCAGAGGTTAGTTTGGCCCTAGTGTGTACCATGTTTAAAGCTTTTTAACAACCCTTCTTTGCAGGTCCCAAACAGCAACCAGTTTATCAGTGACCCTATACATTGTTCTTGTTTCTTTACTATGTATATAGCCTGCTTCAAGGCTTGCAAGAAAAGGAGCTCTCACAAAGATCTCGTGGGAGCCCTGAACTCTTGTGAGAGGCCCTCTTTTCGCAAGACTTAAGTCAGGCTTTATATAGGCCCACCCCACAGGCTTTATATTGGCCTGCTACTTCCCTCTGTTGCCTGATCTTGTGGAGCCGAGAACAAAGCTCCAGTCACACTGTACTCACAGTACTCACTGTAATTTATTTACATCATGTTTCAACCAAAAACTGCCATAGAAAAATTTTATTTTTATTTTGGCCCAGTACATCACACTATGTTGGACAAAAAAGTACCCCAATGGCAAAATGGCTTTTTTCCCCTTGGGGGGGGGGAAGAAAAAAATATACATGGCAGGTGGCTAAATTGGGAACATTGTTTAAAACTCTTGAGGGAGGGCATGTGATAATAAAATAAAAGACCTAGTTTTTAAGTCTAGGTCTGTGTGAACAGTGAAGCCAAATGTTATTCTAAATGCCCCTCTTGCTGGAATTAAGGTTAATGTGGAATATGCTGTTAATGTTAATGTGGAATATGCTGTTAATGTGTGTTAATGTGGGGTGTCTGTATATGTGTGTACAGCTTAGATTAAACCAAGAAAGACTTGAAATACCTGGGGGAAAGAAAATGCAGTTAATAATTTATTTCTTCCTCATACGCTCTACATCAAAAATACCCAAGCACCTATTACAGACATCACATATACGAATTCTAAGACTTGCTGGGTCCCCCCACCCCACACAATTGTTCTTTTTAAAGCATAGTGTTTTTGGATTGTGGAGAAGGAGAAGACTTAAAGTACATTACTCTGTATATGTATGGTTTGATTGCAGCATGACTGCATCATGTGAAGCCTAACAGCTAGAACATGTCCTATAAGTGAACTTAGCACCCTAAATAAGAAACATCAGAAGCCTATAAATCAGAGGAATGCAAAAGCCTTCAGGGAATGCAATTGCCTGTCAGAAATTAATGAGTAATGCTATCACAGAGCAGAAGATGTTTCTTTTCCCTCCTGTATATTTAATGGAAGTGCAGAAAGAACTCTGTAGTAGGCAAAGTAAGAAGAGAACAGCTTGAAGATATGGTTCAGTGAGATTCGTGAGATGGGAAAATGGAGGAGGGGATGCACCAAGACCTATGATGTGGCAGACAGAGGACAGTTCTGATGTACAGAGATAATAAGTGGGAACAGCCATGAAATGGGAACCCCAAGGGACTGGTGGGCAGGAAATGAGATCGGGGGAAATTGAAAGACTTGGAAAGACTATTGATGAAAGTTAAGGAATAAAGTGCAAAAGCAGGGCTGCAGCTGAAAATTAAGAAAACAAATATAATGACCACAGAAGATGTACATTTCAAAGTGGGCGATGAAGTTATTGAAACAGTTAAAGATTTTCCCTACTCAGGACTTGCCTACATGGGCAACATACCCCATCTTTCCACCATCATAGAGCCCTATAGTCCTGATTATGCAGGGCTTATGCCCCATTCTGCCTTCAGGCAGTCCTCATTACCCCCGGGGCAGAGATGGAGCTAAGATGGAGGAAGGCGGAGTAGGGCCTGATAAAATGGTTTAATCTGTTCCTGCAGGGAAGAAACAATCAGGCCCCATGAGACTGCAGGACCCTGTCCCAGCAGGCCAGCCCATCACTGTAGCTGCCTGTCTGCCTCACAATCCCTAAAGGCAGGAAGGAGTCCCACAGCATGCGACCAAGATTGGACATATGCAGGGGCCTTGGTCTTCCTGCTTTCCGGGAGATCGAGGGAGACTGTGGCAGTGACAGCTGCAGCAATGGGCCAGCATGCCCATCCAGACTTCCTTCCATTCCATGGAGGCAACTGGGGAGGAATGGGCCTGATCCACAGACAGGATATACCAGTGGGAAGCTGGTGTTTCCTGGCACATGTAGATGAGCCCCCCGTCACAAATCAATGTTTTTGGGTTGTGATTCTTTCTGCGTTGTCGTTTCTCTTCAAGACTTGTTCAGCGTGAGTTTTCAAATAAGGCTGCAGCATTGTGGATAGTGCTCTCCACGCCTCCTGATGTGAGTCCAGGGTGGACCATTGTTGGTGATCAATTTGGCCGAGCCTGAGATGTTGTTTCAGGGAGTCTTTGTATCACCTTTTTGGAGCGCCCCTCTTACGCTGACCCACGGTGAGTTCACCGTAGAGTAGTATTTTTGGGAGGCGATGGTCCTCCATCCTAGAAACGTGCCCTGCCCAGCGCAGCTGCGTTCTCAATATCATGGCCTCAATACTGGTGATCCCTGCTTGCTCAAGGACAGCAACATTCGTCACATAGTCAGTCCAGTGTATATTTAGGATTGTGCATAGACAGCGCTGATGAAAGCGCTCGAGGAGTCGTAGGTGGTGGCGATAGGTGACCCATGTTTCAGATCCATATAGGAGGATAGACAATACAATGGCTCTATACACACTGATTTTTGTGCTTTGCCTCAGTTGTTTATTGCTCCAGACTCTTTTGTGAAGTCTTCCAAATGCACTATATGCCTTTGCTAATCTGTGATCGATCTCTTTCTCAATCTTGGCATCTGAGGAAATGATGCTTCCCAGGTAGGTGAACTGCTGAATGGACTTGAGCACAGATTTGCCGATAGCACTGTGGGGATGGTGGAGTTCGTCCTGTGGTGCAGGCTGGTAAAGAACTTCTGTTTTCTTCAGGTTGACTTCTAGCGCAAACAGCTCTGCAGCTGTTGCAAAGCAGGACGTTAGGCACTGCAGAGCTGCTTCTGTGTGGGCAACAAGGGCAGCAGCATCGGCGAAGAGCAGCTCACGGACTAGATAGTTTAGAGCCTTAATGTGAGCCCTCAGATGGCTTAAGTTAAACAAGCTACCATCAGTACGGTAAAGTATATAGATGCCGTCGTCTTCTTCAAGCTCTGCCATAGCCCTTTGGAGCATCGTGCTAAAGAAGATTGTAAATAAAGTTGGTGCAAGAACACAACCTTGCTTCACTCCATTAGTTATTAGAAAGGGCTCTGAAAGAGCATCGCCATATCTGACTTGACCACGCTGGCCCTCGTGTAGCAAGATAATCATTTTAAGGAATTTGGGGGGACATCCTAGTCTTTCCAGGATCTGCCACAGACCTTTTCTACTTACAGTGTCGAAGGCTTTGGTGAGGTCGACAAATGTTACATAGAGACCCTTGTTCTGCTCCCTACATTTTTCTTGCAGTTGTCTAAGGGCAAATACCATGTCTGTAGTACTCCTATTAGCTCTGAAGCCACATTGGCTTTCAGGGAGAAGTTCTTCTGCAATAGCAGGAACTAATATGTTCAGGAGTTTCCTTGCAAGGATTTTTCCAGCAATAGAGAGCAGTGTTATGCCTCGATAGTTTGAGCAGTCGGATTTTGCTCCTTTTTTCTTGTACAGGGTAATGATGACTGCATATCGGAGGTCTGATGGCAGTTCCCCTTTTTCCCAGCAATTCACAAGGAATTCGTGGAATTTTTCGTGGAGTGCATGACCTCTGTGTTTCCAAACTTCAGGTGGGATTCCATCAATCCCAGCTGCCTTGCCGTTTTTCATCTGCTGTAAGGCCTTAAGGGTCTCTTCCAAAGTGGGAGCTATGTCCAATTCATTTTTCATTGGTTTTTGTATCATATGTTGGAAAGCTGAGCCTTGGACTACTCTGTTGGCGCTAAAGAGACTTTGAAAATGTTCAGCCCAACAATTTAGGATGGAGGCTTTATCAGCAATCAATGTTTGGCCATCTGTACTGTATAAGGAGCTTTGGACCTGATAAGTAGGTCCAAACACTGCTTTAAGAGCTTCATAAAATCCTCTATGATCACCCAGATCTGCACAGCGTTGTGTCTTTTCTGCTATATTGATCCACCACGTTCTCCATGTCTCGGAGTTTTTGTTCTAGTTTACTACATGTGAGGCGGAAAGCTGCTTTTCTTACATGGCAGGTTGGCTGGGCGAGGTATGCCTGGTGAGCAGCTCTCTTCTTTGCCAACAGCTCCTGAATCTCTTGGTTGTTTTCATCAAACCAGTCTTGATTTTTCTTGTGGGAGAACCCGAGGGATTCTTCTGCAGACTGGAAGATGCTGTTTTTGATATGTTGCCAAAGCACTGTAGGAGAAGGATCTGTAGGATGGTCTTCAAGTTTCGTTTGTAGATTTGCCTGGAAGTTGTCATTCATGGTAGCTTGTTGAAGATTGTTGACTTGGAGTCTCTTCTTTAAGATGCCACCCCTCTTAGGTTTGAATTTAAGATGAAGATTTAGTTTATATCTGACGAGGCGATGATCTGTTTGGCATTCTGCACTAGGCATCACTCGGGTATGACGGACATCACGAATGTCTCTCTGACGGACTAGAACATAGTCAATGAGGTGCCAATGTTTGGATCGGGGATGCATCCAGGTTGTCTTCAAGCTATCTTTCTGCTGAAAGATTGTGTTTGTAATAGTCAGCTGTTGTTCTGCACAGAACTCTAGCAGGAGGCATCCGTTATCATTGCAATTTCCAACACCATGCTTGCCTAAGACACCTTTCCAGGCTTCGGAGTTCTTTCCTACTCTGGCATTGAAGTCACCAAGGATAATAATTTTATCTTCTACAGGGACTTTTTGTATGAGTTGGCGTAGGTCTGTGTAGAATTTGTCTTTCTCTACCGGGTCGGCTTGTATAGTTGGGGCATATATACTAAAGAGAACAACATGTGGGAGGAAATAATGCGATCAGAGTGTCCTGTTGGCAAGGTTTCAAGTTTGGAGGCAATGGAGTTTTTAATCATAAAGCCTACTCCTGAAAGATGTTTTTCGGTTTTGGGTTTGCCAGACCAGTAAAGTGTGTAGCCGGCGCCATGTTCTTTAAGGCTGCCTTCCTCATGGAAGCGAACTTCACTAAGAGCAGCGATGTCAATATTAAGCCGTGATAGTTCATGGGCTATTAGGGCAGAATGACACTCAGGCCATCCACTATCTTCAGAGTCTTGCATGGTTCTGATGTTCCAGCATGCAAGTGTCAGTTTATTTACATCTTTGGAGGCCGGTGTGTGCCTTTGTTTCTTTGCCTTGGTTTGACCGCATCAGAAGATTCCCGTTGGCAGCGGCTAGCCAACCAGGTAGTTGGGGATGAGCTTTCATTAGGCCATCTTTTCTAGGCCCCTCTCCATATGGAGCAAGTAGTGCTCTCCTTAAAAAAGGCTGCTTGGTCATTCAGGATGCTGCCAAACAAGACTGTCATCTCCCGGGTCAGCCTCGAGCGACCAATGTCCTGAACCGCCTGCATGCAGGGTTGGGGCTGCGGCTTCCAGTGCATCTTTACACCTTTACACCTGCCGTTTCATCCCTTGCCTGTCGCTACAGGGCTTTTTTGGAACTGGATTTGTCCTTCGAGCCTGTGCAATGGATTTTTCTGGTGGAGCACAGCGTGCACAGAACTGGCCTCACCCTTTAAACCAGAGATTCATCTGCCGTGGCCTTCCAAGCATGGACGTGGCAGCGAGGTCCTCGGGCCGTAGGTTTGATTAGAGTTTCCTTCTCTTAGATGGTTGACCTTACAGGGTTGGACGAGCACCATCTGCCCGGGTTTGGGATTAGAGTTTTCCTTCTCCTAGGATGGTTGCCACAAGGCTAGAGAGCCCATCCTGCCCTTTGACGCTCTTTGTCAGACCCTTCGGTTTTGACCTGTCTGGTATGGGAGACCCTACCAGTGGCTATTATGCCACCGCCAGCATAGCTCAAAACATCATTAGGGTACGCAAGCCTCTCTCCCACGACAAGGGGGCATCAATAACTGTAAAGATGTATCATTAAGTAGCAAAGTCAGAATCATACAATTTCTGTATAGTAGCTATATCCGACATTAACATAGTCGGTGGTGCATTGAGGGAAAGTTGGCTGTGTGGGTTTTCTTGCAGTGTCAGCAGTGGTGTCCCATTGCTGCCACCTCTAGTCTTGCTGCTGCTTGGCTGTGTGGGTCCTGTTGGGGCAGCAGTAGCAGCGTCCCACCACCACCACCATTCCCAACGCCACCATCCCCACTGCCGCTGCCAAGTTGACTCCATGGGTCCTGTTGGGAGCAGAGGCAGCAGCAGCCTCTGCTCCCAAGGGCCTTGATGTGACTCCCTGGGTGGTCAACTTGGTAAGCAATGAGGAGGTGCTGCTACGAAATGCCCTCTAGTTGCTGATTGGCCAGCCAAGGAGTGCTAGGATTGGTTTGGAATGTTTCATAAGCAGCCAGTCAGCACACTGGAAATGGCAACATACCTAAGAGAATTATATCTATATCTATATCTATCTATCTATCTATCTGTCTAGATGGCTGTGAAGGCCAAACTGAGGAAAGTTAAAAGAAAGATAAACTCATTTGAAACGTGGTTCTGGGAGAGAGTTTTGCTTTGGACTGCCAAAAAGATAAATAAATAGGTCCTAGGGCAAATTAAGACTGAATGCTCGCTAGAAGCCAAAATGACTAAACAGAGGCCATTGTGCAGTGGACATGTCATGAGATGACATGATTCATTGGAAAAGGTACTAATAATGGGAAACATGGAAGGCAGTAGAAAAAGAGGAAGATCATATTACAGATGGACTGATTCAATCACGGAAGTCACAACCCTAAATTTCTAAAACCTGAGCAGGGTAGGGGATGACCAGGGCTGTTGGAGGTCTCTTTTGCATAGCAACTTGATGGCAAATAACAGCAATAAATACCTTATAAAACATTTGAAGAGTTAATATCTGGCAATATCGTAATGAGTGAAATAATGAAAGGAGTATATAATGTATATGAACACTATGTGTATAATATTTGAGACAACATGTAAATATTCTTTAAAAGCCTTTTGCTTAAAAATATCATAATTTCTATCACACATATGAATATATACATACCAATCCTTAGAAATTTCTGGAGATGCAGCATATACTCTCTATATAAGTGGACCATTGAATAGTAAAAGGAACGAAATAGGTCTACCAATGTGTTCATATTTATGGATATTTTTAGATGACTTCATCAGAGAGAACAAATGAGAAGGCATATGATAATATACATAGTAAATGTGTTTTTGTTTATTTTTAGAATCACCCCTGAAGAAAGCAAATTAGTGTTAAAGCTGAAACACGTTGTGCTTTTTAAGAAATAAAAGTTTTTGATCATTGCATAATGTCTCCAGCTGCACGGAGAGAAGGAGCTCCATTCTGCTGGTGATCAGAGCATGGGTCAATGTCATTTCCATCAGGTTTGTCGGGGCTGGGCTCGGAGAGGTTACTTAGTTAAGTATATTTCATTAAGTAGCAGATCCAGAATACTGGCCAAGATATAGTACATAAAGATAATTCAAAATATTATTCCATTCATTTCAGTGGATGGTACTGATGCTGCACAGACTTTAATGAGAAGGAGAAAATCTACCCGAGGCCACTGATTCATTGTATGAATAACTGTATAGTACATAGTGAATATACATCTGACAACACTGGTACACCAGAAGCTGCTACATTGCTGGACCCAGAGCACCATCTGCTGCTAGTGGTAGGCTCACTTCACCATGCCATTATATTCATGCTTCCTAAAACCAACTTTCTAAGGTGGACATTGTAGAAACCCAAGAATGGAAATGTACTTTTTATAAGCAATTTTTAATGTAAGTCATTACTAGGCCAGGCCAAAAGTGTGTGGGTGGTGGTGGTAACTCATTACCATTAGCAATGTAATTCTTTAAAAAATAATTCATTTTACAACTCATTGTTTTGTTCACTAATTTTGTTGCTTTTTAATTCCTTTTTCTAAATAAATAAATAAATAAATAAGAAAATGACCTAATATGTGAAAAAAAAATCCCACCAGCATTCACTGCAGAGCACCCCCCTCCCAAGTAATGATCAAATTATTACTTGTCAAATGGAAAAAGGAGCATTTTTATACCCCCATTCACCTCAAAAGGAATATATTATAAATAATGTTTTTACTTGTAACATGTTCTTTCCAAGTTCTGTTGAAAACAAATAATATTTTTACTTGTAACATGTTCTTTCCAAGCTCTGTTGAAAACAATATATTGATCAGGTCTGATCCAGCGGGATGTTTTTAGTCTTCAGACAAGTTGCTATGAATAGTGTTCCCATCGTTTTAAGATCACTTCAGCTATAGCACATGGGTCATCTTGACCCAGGTTAGTAATATAGGTTTGACAGTGTCCTAAATTGTGGAAACCCAATGCCTTTTTCAAATTGATATACAATTTATTTGACCCTGGTGCTTGGTTACCTTGCTCTCTGAAATACTAAATATCAGGATGAAATGTACTAAAACTGGTATCTTTATCTGCAGGCCTTGTTTAAGCAGTCTACAAATTCAACCACACATGTTTTGTCATGCTTCTTTGGGGCTGTGCAAATAACAGCTAGTTATTCTGGTGAGCAAACAAAGTTGTTTGGGTGTGATAAAGCACTCTGCAACAGTAGGATTGATTTAAAAAGACCTTTGTCTCTATTGAAACCATGGGCTGAGAAAGGACTATCAGTATTTACCAAGTGGCAAAGGACAAAATAAGTGCAGGGAAAGGGGAGAAATGAAGATACATTCCCACTTTAAAGTGAAATTATAAATGCTAATGTGATCCTGTCTTTTTTTATCAGACAATTCCAACAGATCTGTAAGAACATATCAAAACAATTACGTGGCCTAGAGACAGAGTTACGAGAAAGGATTAGAAGCATTAAAAATGCTTAGTGGAACCTTAATAAATGATGGTCTATAACTAGAAAAATATAGCAATTGGAACAGATCAGAACATCAGAGCATAGAAATGTTATTTTTTTGCACTACATCTCTCAGAATTGGTGACAGATAGAATTCTGGAACTTACAGTCCAAAAAAGTAACTCTTACAGGTTCAGCATAAGATACAATGTTTTTATTTCTGCAGTGTCCTGAAAACCTCAGCTTTTATTTTTAAATATTCATATTCTCTAGCCCATATAACAATTGATAACATATTAAGCACAAAGAAAGAAAATGTTGAAAATGCTAAGGAACTACATGTGGGAGGGTAAGGATGGGAATGTTCAACTTTTCCAGACACAATTGTATACAGAGAGAGCATATTTGGAAATATAACTTCCCAGCAGGACTTTCAATACCATGAAAGGGTTTTCTGAACCAATTTTACACTGTTTAAAGGTAAATATTTTAAAAGTACGTATATCTCTATCTAGGGCTGCAGCATATAATCCATACACTTTTAATTAAGTAGTCCCTCGTTGATTGGGCAGAAGATTTAAAAAAACTATACACACACATTTATTTAAAAACTTGCTTATAACACTGCACCATTATAAAAGTGACATTTCCCTTAATCAGGAGGGAAATGTCTGTTCTAAGATGAGGTCTAGCAATCAAAACCATACTATAGAAATAAGAATAATGATGCAAACTAGATTTACAAGATTACCTTAAATAAAACAGGTTTCATCGCTATCTTTCCTTCAGTTCATTGGTTTTCAGCTGCCTAAACTGACATCAGTGCACTCTATAGGCTTACTGACAGCTGAGCAAGTGGGAGGGAAGAAGCAGTACTATGATCGTGATGAGCCACTGTATGTCCTCTGCCACTGTAATTATTATATCATGCCCTGATTTAGGAGATTATCAGATGGTAAAAATATCCCAGGACAGGGACGACAGGAGATTGCTAAAAGGCTTAACTTTTAGATGTCATCGTCCCTGTCCTGGGGTGCTCCCGTTCTGCTCCTGTTCCTCCCCTACTGCCTCTTATTCATGGAGAAATCCGTGAATAAGAGGCCCATTCCATTATTATAACAGAACAATGAGAGTGTGAACAGGAGCCCGGTTCTGCTCCCAGGATGACAACTGGATGCAGGGCTGGTTTAACCATTCTGCCAAATCCGCATTGACGGGGCCCCCCAAGATCAATGGGCCAAAGGGGGGGGGCTAACCTCCTGCTGTCTCCTATCTCCTTGTCTGAGGAAGGAGACAGCCAGGAAGAGCCACTGCTTTGCAAGCCCCCCCTCCCTCCTCAGGCGGGGGCCTGGCAGTAGCACTGACGTGGAGGCTGTTGGAGATGGAGATGCTTTTCCTATTATGTTGGAATTTGCAGACTGTATTTTGGAGATGGTGCCTGCATTGCTGTGAGGACGGGGGTATCTTGGGGAGGCTGCCATGCACGGTGGGGTGGTTATTTAACTTGTTGCTGGAGTCAGAGACTGAGTGGCTGGTGGCTTTTTCTCCCTGCATTGTTGCTTGCAGAGAGAGGCTTGGTACTGACTAAGTTGGGGGAGCACTGAGAAGGTGCCTGCCTAATACTGATACTGTAGTTTGGAGACAGTCCCTGCATGAGTTGGGAGGAGGAAGAGAGAGAGAGAGACCACTTACTCTGAGACACAGAGAATGAGAGACTGGAGATAAAACTCACTGGGATTTGTGTGTGTGTGTGTGTACATGTGCTTTTAAGTTGCCTTTTTACTTATGGCAACCCCATGTACTCCAAAAATAAACATGAGTTGTGGATGTTTATTCAGGACAGTAAATTAATTGAGTAGTGGTGATATAATTCCTCCATAAGTGGTATGTTCCTCTGCTTAATTAGCCAGTGGCTAGTTTGCTTCATGAGCTACCATATGTATTGTTACTTGCAGCATAAACCTAAAGCAAAATCAGCTGCACTATATAGCACTGTAGCATGAAGTGGACATGTTCTAGACTGCTTTGCAAAGTTGAAAAATGAACACAGAACTCACACACATCATAGTCTTTAGGTAAAGGCTGTAAATGTTTCAGTTTCTCTTACCATGTCAGCACCTTTTGATTGCATCAGACTCAGTTAGTGCATTTAGTTATATTTCTCATTTAATATATATTCAGATAATCAGAAATTTTTTTTTCTCTGAACATATTGAGACGTAATTATTACAGTGGCAAAACACTCTCATGTTGTGGTTACTTAATTTTTGTCCTCCTCATCCTTTCCATCCTATCTTAATCATAGAATCATAGAGTTGGAAGAGACCTCAAGAGCCATCCAGTCCAACCCCCTGCCCTGCAGGAATACACAATCAAATCATTCCCAAGAGATGGCCATCCAGCCTCTGTTTAAAAACCTCCACAGAAGGAGACTCCACCACACTCCCAGGCAGACGTGCATTCCACTTCTGAAGAAGCTCTTACTGTCAGGAAGTTCTTCCTAATGTTTAAGTGGATTTTCTTTTCCTGGAGTTTGAACCCATTGCTCCATGTCCTAGACTCTGGAGCAGCAGAAAACAAGCTTGCCCCATCCTCAGTATGACAGCCCTTCAAATATTTAAACATGGCCATCATGTCCCCTCTCAACCGTCTCTTCTCCAGGCTAAACATGCTTAGCTCCCTAAGCCACTCCTCATAAGGCATCATGGCTTCCAGTCCTCCCACCATTTTGGTTGCCCTCCTCTGGACATGTTGCAGCCCTCCTCTGGACATGTTCCAGCTTGTCAATATCCTTCTTGAATTGTGGTGCCCAGAACTGGACACAGTATTCCAGATGAGGTCTGACCAAAGCAGAATACAGTGGCACTATTATGTCCCTTGATCCAATGATGAGTCAATTTGTTATTCAGTTTTGTTACCTACCCTGACACCCCCAGCCCCATATCTATAGTAACATCTATAGTAATAACTGGCAATATTTAATAATTTGGTCAACATGTGGCCTTACATGCAGTGTGGCCATTAATAAAAACCTGGGAAATTACTCATCTAGGAAACCCAAAGACAAGCACAAAAGGGGCCCTTTGTGGCTATGGGTGCTGTGGGTGCTTTGGGTTTCTAAATGGCACTAAAACCTCATTCTGTGTGTGTGTGTTTGCCTTTCAATAATTATTAAGGTGCAGAGGGGCCCATTTATTTATAAAGGGGCAGGTTTGCAGTTTGCAGAAGGAACAACATCACACCCTTCCTGCAACCTGGCTAAAAGAGGGGCATATCTTTCCTTTAAAGTACTTCTTACCTCTTGAAAATAATTTAGCAGCAATTAATTTTTTTAAAAAATGCAGAGTCTGAGGGGGACGGGGTCTGGTATATAGCTTTCCCGGACACTGGTATAAACAGGGCCCCACCAAAACAAACCATTGCAGGGGGGCCCCAAATTCCTTAAACCGGCCCTGACTGGATGTGACATCACTGGGAGGTCCCTACCGGACACTTCTGGCTGCGATTGGGATGACAAGGTAAGAGAAAAAAAAATCCCCCCTCCCTGGGTAGCTTTTTTTTCTCTCTCTTTAAATGTGTTTTGGTGCTTGTTTTCTTTTTTTATAGCTGGGAGGGGAGGTTCTTTTTAAATTTGCTGCCCGGCTGTTCTCTCATGAGAATGGCCAGGATTTGAGTTCCCGGTCATAAAAGCAACCTTACGACAACTGCATTTACAACTGGGCAGCAAAGGGAGGGGGAGCCCATTCCTGTTGCATAATAAAGGTAGGTGTGTGAAACTTTTTTATTTATTCTGCGGCAGGAATGGGAGTGGGGCTGGTGGGGGGTGTAGCGGGACAGAAACGGACCCTAAGGGTCCATCTGATAATCTCCTTAGTGTTGTGCCCACGCTGCTCAGGGCAAATGGAAATGATAGCTTTTAACCCACCTATCATGGCTGCTCAATAAAAGAGGATCCAAGAGAGAGCTGAGGTGGGTCCAGAGTAGGCATGCTTATAAAATAATAGAAGCCTGTTTTGTTATGCCTGTTATGTTCTGCTTGTTAAGCTGTGTGTTTTATTATGTTCTAGAGTGCTGTTTTTATATTATATAAGCTGTGCTGTATTTTTCTTGCAACCTGTATGACTTTGCTTTGCACTATCCATATGTGGTTGCCTAAATTTTAGCATACAAGTTAGTGAGAAAGCATCAGTGCCACACTGTTAACATTGTTCATGGAATCTCTGAGAATGCAATGTAGTGAGATGGGCCTCTGCCACTAGGCAGATGGGTTTTGTAGTTCTTGTTAGGATCATGGCCAAATATTAACTAGTTAAAGAATTAACTTATATTAGAGATCTTGTAAGATTTTTTTTTTTTTTTGTATTAGCTTTGCAATTTAAGACTTGGGAAAGATATGAAGGCTGGGAACAGACTGGAAGAGTGACTTTTCCTCTTGCTAACCTGCTCGCCTAGTTCTCATCGCTAATAGGCTGGGGGAGATGGGTAATATTTGAGCACTCTGATTTTCTTTGCAGTATTTGCTTCTGTCACTAAACAACCTTGGAAGCCTTGGAATACTTCTCTGTTGTGTGCTGTCTGCTGCATTATTTGCCACCAATAAAGCTTGTGCTTATAATAGTAGCATTTGTCAGTGTTTGGCACTGAGAACTCTTGGGGACGTCTAGAACTATATTCAGTTCCAGAACAGGATAAGCCATCCCTTTCTAAGCTGCTCCACTGAGTGCATAACGGGGCTTGGAATAAAAAGAATGTTTGTGCTGTGAGTTACAGAAGAACTTGGGAAAGTTACTGACAAAATCCACAAGCTAGCACATCTGGGAGGTTAGCCTTTGAAAAGTACATTTTCTAAGGTCTGAGTTACACTGCCTCACACAATTGCTCTCAATTTTCAGACAACACTGTTATAGTGTTACTATTCCACTTTATTTGCTATGGCTGCCTCCTGTTGAATCCTGGGATTTACAGTGTAGGGAGGGGCATTTACAACTCTCAGCCAGAGAGCTCTTAGACCTCACTAAACTACAAACCCCAGAATTCCACAGGAGGCAGCCAGAGCAGTTAAAGTGGAATAGTAACACTATAACAGTGTAGTCTGAAAATCTCCGCTGTCATCGTGGCCTTTTTCATTTTGCTTTGGTTTATCAGTCACAGGCTTCTAAGCAGTAAAAGCTTTCAGCACTAGACATAAGCATGTTGAGCGAAAGACAAACGTAAAATCAGAAATTAATCAAGATACATAAGAGATGTTGTTGTGCTCTGAAAACCTATGAAGGATACAGCACTTAGGAATTCAAAACAAAGCAACATTAAATTTAAATCAGTACCCAGGCCAACAAAAGGCCTCTTTATTTTTTTTTTATTTTTTTGTTTTTGTTTTTCCATTGTTAGATTAACATATTAGCACATTCGTACAATTTGTGTATTCATACTATCTTAACTGTGTGTCATTTTGATTTACAATGTTATAGATCCAAATTTACATTATTTCTAACAGGCTTTACATCTCACGTCTTACATCATTATACAATAGCTGATGTTAATGTTACATTTCTTGTAATTTAACTTCTCTTGTATCTTCTCTGCTTGTAGAAAGACTTCCTTTAACTATCTTGAAGTCAACTTCCTATTTCTTGTCCTCTTCTTGGTTCCTCGCTCTTCGTGCTTATATTGTCCTTTAGTGGTCTAAGTTTGTGTCTCTTCTCTCCGTTTCTTTTCGACTTGTACTCCTACTTGATATCTTTCTGTCTCAGGATA
The DNA here is from genome assembly GCA_030847615.1 of Gambelia wislizenii. NCBI lineage: Eukaryota > Metazoa > Chordata > Lepidosauria > Squamata > Crotaphytidae > Gambelia > Gambelia wislizenii. The sequence continues at coordinate 43,370,312 of JAUMIR010000004.1, forward strand.
TAATACCTATTGTTCCCAACTTGCTGTTACTGCTAACTTGTATTATATTGTACATACACAGATCTTTCCATTTTTTACCTTTTTACCTTCAACATTTTCATATATAGTATTGACACATAAGCTACTAAAGCCAAGCATGATATCATTCCTAGTGCCAATTTAATTTTTTTTTAATACACTAGGTGAGTTTCATATGTTTTGATATACCTCCTTTGTGTCTGTCCAATGTTTTATTAATATTAACCATTTCTTCTTCGTGTAGCCGTTATCTTTATTTCTCATTCTGTTTGTCAGTGCATCTAACTCTAACATGTCTAGAAGTTCATCTTTCCATTCCTCAACTGTCGGTATTTCCTTCAATTTCCATTTCCTAGCTAATACCAATCTTGCTGATGTTGTCATATATAATATAATCTTCCAGTATAATTTTTCTTCATTTCTATTTAAACCTTTTATTACATTTAGCAGATATAGTTCAGGGTTGAATTCTAAATTCACTTTCAAAATCTGGTTTATATTGTCATGTACTTTTTCCCAATATTTTTTGATTAGCGTACAGTTCCACCACATATGAATTAGTGAGCCATGAGTTTTCCCACATTTCCAGCATAGATTACTCAGTTTATTATTCATCTTGTTTAATCTCACTGGGGTATAATACCACCTATGGGAGATTTTTATGTAATTCTCTTTCAATTTCTGACATGCCGTAAATGACATAGATCTTTTCCTAGCTAGCTCCCAGTCTTCTAGTAATATATTATGACCTATATCATTAGCCCATTTCCCCATGTAATCCTTTACGTTATCTAACTCTAATTTCCTGGTAAGTAGTAATTCGTAAAGTTTTGAGATCTGTTTTTTCCTCTTTGGATCTCGGAGAAGTTTATCTAGGTCATTTAAGTCTGTTTGTATCCCCTCCTTGTTTATGTCCTCTTTGTATCTTTCATTCAGTTGATAATATGTAAACCAATTAACATTGTATTTTCTTTGTAGTTGTTCTCTGGTTTTTAATTTTAGGTTTTTCCCTCTATCCTCTCCCTCTTCTGTTATATCTGAGTATCTTAACCATATTTCTGTGTTCTTCCCTCTTAACATGAATGCTTCTTGAGGAGAAGTCCAGATTGGTATTTTATAATAAAAGCTGTCTTTAACCTTTTTCCACACTTTTGAAAGACCCCTCCTTATAGAGTGATTTAGAAAGTCCTTGTTTATTTTTTCTTTATTATATATCAAGTACGCATGCCAACCATATCTTGCGTCGTGTCCTTCTACATTCAATGTACTTTCGTTATCTAAATTGATCCAGTCTTTCAACCATGTTAGAGCCGCTGCTTCATAGTAGGATCTAATATCTGGTAACCCACACCCTCCTCTTTCTTTCTTATCTATTAGATAATACCATTTGATTCTCGGTTTTTTCTTTTCCCAAATAAATTGCTTCATCTCTTTTTCCCAGTTTTCAAAAATCTTTTCGTTCTTTATTATTGGGAGATTTTGAAAGAGAAAAAGTAATCTTGGTAAGATTACCATTTTTAGTGCTGCTATCTTTCCTAAAAATGATAAACTTAACCTGCTCCACCTTTCCATATCTTTTTTGATTTCTCTCCATACTTTACCATAATTGTTATTGAATAAATCCCCGTTTCTTTTGGAAACCCATATGCCTAAGTATCTTACTTTACTTCTTATTTGACACTCTGATTTGTATTCCAGCTCCTGTTCTTCTATTTTAGTCATGTTCTTTGTCAATATCATTGTTTTTTCCTTATTTAGCTTAAACCCTGACAACTCTCCAAATTGTGATATTGATTTTAAAATTTCTTTTATCTGATTCATTGGATTTTCCATTATAATTACCAGGTCATCTGCGAAAGCTTTCAACTTATACACATGACCTTTTATTTTGACCCCTGGTATATCCCTGTTTGATCTTATGTTATTGTTCAGAACTTCCAAAACTATTATAAATAGTAATGGTGACAGGGGACAGCCTTGTCTTGTCCCTTTCTTGATATTGAAGCTCTCAGTTTTTTCACCATTAATGATTAGCTGGGCAGTTTGTTCTTTGTATAACCATTGAATCCTTTTCCTAAATTTCTCGCCCATCCCCATCCTTTTTAAGACTTCCATCATGAAGTCCCAGTTGACATTGTCGAACGCTTTCTCTGCATCGACAAACATCAACCCCAATTTTTTTTCATTATGTACTTCAAAATACTCTATCAAATCCAAAATAAATCTCGTATTCTGATTTAATTGTCTTTCTGGTAAGAATCCTTTCTGGTCTTCATGAATTACTTCTTTCAGTACCTTCTTTAGTCTCTCTGCCAGGATTGTTGTATACATCTTATAGTCCAGATTAAGCAGTGAAATAGGATGATAATTTGAGATTTCCAAATTATCCTTCCCTTCTTTCGGTATTATTGTTATGTTTGCGTTTGTCCATGATTTGGGGATCCCATTTTTGTCAATATCATTGAAGATACAATAAAGAGGTAAGCTTAATTCGTCCTCCAATTTCTTATAGAATAAGGCAGTATATCCGTCAGGACCTGGCGCTTTATTCATTTTTAATCTTTTGATGGCTGACGTTATTTCTTGCATAGAAATTGGTGCATCCAATGTCTTGACCTGTTCTTCATTTACTTTTGAGAATGATTGTTTGTCTAGGAATTCCTTCATTTTTGTTGCGAAGTGTTCTTTTGTTTCATTTTGGTTGTATAGATTAACATAGAAATCTTTAAATAGTTGTTTTATTTCATCTGATCTCGTTATTATTTGTTCTTTCTTCTTAATTTCTGTAACTAATTTCCGGTTGAGAGCGGGAGGCACCGGACGCTAGACGCGGGAGCTCCGGGCATTCCAGCGCTGGCGGCGGTCAACTGTGGTGGGTGTTACCTTCGAGTCGATTGGGGGACCCAAGCTCTGGGAAGAGCAGGGGGCTAGGTAGCCCGAAGAGGCGGGTGTCCGGCTCGGAACGGGGAGAAGCGGAGGTTTCTCAGCCGAACGGGGCAAGACATCTGCGTAGGGCATTCCCCCACCGCAGGAGAAGTCATAACGACTATAGCCCAACCGCACAACTTAAAGAGAAAAACAAACTCAAGATATTCAACGAGGAGTAGAGTTGGAGTTGGAGAAAACGAGTGGAACAGAATAGACTCGGGCCCTCTTAATGCACAAAGTCTCAAACGGAAGAGAAAGGGAGTAAGAGACAAAGAGGGAGAGAAAGAGGGAAGGAGAGAAACGGAGAAGTGAGGAGCGAAAGAAGATGATAAGACCCTAAATAGGAGAGCTTTGAGACTTTGAGATTTGAGCAAAGAAGAGAAAAGTAAAGTAAGTAAAGAAGAGATTTAATTTCTGGTGGAGTTGGTGTTTGTTTTTGCCTGTGTATTGTGTTGGAAGAGGAGCCTGAATTGGCATTGTTGGAGTTAACTTTGAACGTTTTTTTTCCCCTCTGCGCCGCGGGTGCTCCAGACAGCTGATTTGAAGGAATGCATTAGAAAAGATACAAAAAGACAGAGTTTGACAATTCTCAACTTTTCAACTTTTGAATTTAGAGCACTTTAAAACAGGGAAAAAAAAAACAACAAAACCTGAATTGTGTTTGTGAACTATCATACTGAAGTCAAAGTGTTTGGGGAATACAAAAAAAAAATAACAATGGAGTCAGAAAGAGAACTGAAGGACTTGAAGCACATAATTAAGAACAACTAGAGAACATCTGGAGGCTGGGTTCGGATACAGACATTGGATTTGACTCAGCTTGGAGAAGAGGAAGAAATTGGTTCAAGTGGATGTTAGTTTGGGGTGTGAAGGGGGAAAGAAATAGGAGAAAACTGCAGTGGTAACGGAACAATTGGAAGAGGGAAAGAAAAGGAGGGGGGGAAAGAGTTAAAGAGAGAGAAAGTGAGACAGATTCTAAAAGTGAAAGAGGTAATAAGGCAATAAGGTAAAGAGGAGGTACAGGAGGCTGAGAGTCAATATCATAGCAAGTGACAACACAAACTTTGTAATTGAGTAAGCACTATATATTGACTCGTGTGAGCAGTATACTATATCTCTCTCTCCCTTTTTTTTTCCTTTTCCTTTCTTTTTCCCCTCTTCTTTGAGCTACTATTGGGAATCAACATATATACTAAATACCATCCTAAGACATTATATTAAATAATAAGATACTTTGCATGGTGATACCTTTGATAAGTGATGAATTATATCATAATTGTATTATACTATAACTATAACGAAAGCATATAAGTACATCACAATTGAATTACATTGCACTCTACTGTACTGTATTGTATTCTAGTGATATGGGTTACTTCAAAGGAGGTCAGAGAGAGTGAAAGATAAGAACACAAGGGTTGTTAGAGGGGAAATCGATAATAAATACTTAGTAATTAGATATTAATAAATAAATAACAAACAAATAAATAATTAAGAAATACAAATAATAAAGAGAAAACAAATAACAAAGAGAAAAGGAAAAGAAAAGGAAAAAGAAAGAAGAGAGATAAAGAACTGGAAGTTAAAATCATATAAAGACCCTGAAATAAAAAGAAAGTGTAAAGATGGCTTACAGTACCAGAAAGGCCACAGCAACTCAACAAGTACAAATTTCTACATCTAGAAGAGGATCGTTGGAAACCCCAAAAATTCCAGAAATACATGGTTTGATATTAGAAGAACTTAGAACGGAACTCAGAAGCTTCAAACAGGAAATAAGGAATGAATTGAAAGACATAAGGAAAGAAATCAAACAAGATTATAGAAAAGGCCTCTTTACACTAACTTTCCCCTTAAATTAAAAAGTCTACTGAAATGGCTGCTGAAGAGAAATAATTAATTTCAGGATTTATCGCAGGCAAGCCCACTTGACTTTTTAAAAAATCTTAATCACTTTTGATTCATCAGAGCTGTTTTGAGACTAATAGCTTATCCTGATGAAGTTTGGGTTCTGAGTGCTTGTTCTAATAGGTATTCCATGTACTTCTCCCTGTTTTAATCATCCTCACTCACTAAGCTGAAAAGATGAAAGTTTATAATGCATTGAGGCAAAAAGGAATCTGAAGAACATATTTATTAGGCACTTTTGACACCTACATACGGCTTTCTACACCCAGGAGACTTCCAGGCAAATCAAATTTGCATTCTCTTTTCGTTTGTAGTATAGCTAAATACAGGATATCAAAATTAGACTGGCATGGAGCTTCAAAAACCACTTCCTGCTGAGTGAATAGAGGTGATGCTTGCCTGTCAGATGTCATCTGAAAAATACCAGTTTCAGATGGTGTTTGACACATTATCACCTGTGAAAACTATTTGGTGATGCACTTCCCCTCCCTCCATTTTCTGAGCTCTACTAACCTGCTGCAGAAATTGTCTGCTAATTGTAGCAGTGTAATGGTAAATGATAATTTGTAGCAATGTAATGCTAATCCTTAAAAGGAATAGGAACAAAAATATAGGGGGTTGTTTAGACAATGAAAACAATCCTCAGAGAATGTGGGCAGAATACCCTTTGTCTAGATGAGTTCCTGCTGGGATTCACCATATTAGGAAGGAGGGGGCTGAAAACTCCAACTAGTTCATGATAACAGCTTTTGCTGTTTCTCATGATCTTTTTACAAAAGTATGCAAAAATGCACATAATAGGCCACCTGTCTGAAATGGGGCACACCCAGGAAGTCAAAATGTGATTGGTGGGATGTGTGTGTGTGTGTGTGTGTGTGTGGGCTTGCTGGCAATGAAGCGGCTGCAGCCACCATTTTTTTTTCCAGGGAAACAATCGAGCACTATTTTCAAGCAGCAGAGGAAAAAATGTTTTTAAGCAGAAGATTGCTCTTCCTCATCTGTCATTTAATGGCAAAAAAAGGATGGGGGAATGGAGGGAGCTTTCACGGGAGATAATAAGGAAAGTAATTCATTCATGGCCACCATCTTTTCTTGCGGGCATGCTCCATGTGAACTGCAAACTCAGATAGCTTTCCATGCCAACAATCTTGCGAATGAATCATGGGACAAATGAACACTGCTGCAATAGTGAGGTAATACATTATTTTCTGCAATTAATTCTCCCATCTAGCTGAGCCCCAGGTAGTTGCATTAAGCCATATCAGAAAACCAAGCTCTAGCAGTTTTCCTCAATACAAGATGTGGGTCTTAAATTGCTTATTCAGGACTAAGCCATCCCAAATCCACCAACAGGATAGTACAGTGCAAAATATGTTGTTGAGAAAACAACAGCATATGTTGCAGCTGTTCCCAGGCTTTGGAATTCTCTCCCAAAGGAGGCTAGAAGGTCCCCTCTTTTTGTGTGCGGCGGGGGGGGGGGAGAGATGAAAACTTTTCTATTACAGCAGGCTTTTAGGACAGCAAAAGCTTTATTTTAATAAATAAAAATCAAAAGTCTATTCTATTGGTATTTTAAAATCTTTTGCCCTCTTTTAATGGTTTGTTTTATGTGGTTTTAATTTTTATGGCTAGTTTAAATACTAAGTTTACGGATGTTTTTAATTATGTACACACACACACACACACACAATCTGTATTTTTTTTTTCATTTGTGTAAGCTTTTGCGTAATTTGAGTCTCAGTTTTTGGGAAGGGCAAGTGAATAAATAACTGAATAAATTACTTGGTAGTATTCGTCCCACCCCACCCCACCCCAGCTACTGGGAACAGAAAGCTTAGTGGGCAGATGACAACATCATCCATGCTAATCCCCAAATCCTGTTCCTGCAAGCCCTGGCCCTATGAGTTTTAAAGCAATGTCCAATTTCTCCTAGATGTCCGTTCCCTCCTCCAAAAACCCCAGAGGAGGCATGACCTGCCCTTTTGGCTCTACCAACAGCTTTAGATATATATAAATCAGAAGTGTAAAGCTTTCCAAGGCATCAAAAACTATAACCTGCTAATGTCTATCAATCCAGCTATTGTCAAAAGCAGCACAATGGCTCAGCCTTGATGACATAAGGGGCTTTAAAAACATAAGTAGCAGATGAAGACATTCAGAAATACATGTGATATAGCTATTTAATTAGCATACTGGAAGGGGCTGTTGGTGGCTCCCATGTTGGTGGGACACTGAATCTGGGCACTAGTCTGAAGTTTAAAGGAAATATCCAAGATGCTGCATCCATTTAGGAGACAGTGTCCAGCATCTTGGACTGCTCACTTGAAGCTCAGACTAAAAATCAGGCTCGATTCCCCACTCAAGTTGCATGGAAGCCACCACTGCACATTGGTACCCTGTTATATGCCTATCCTCCAGTTGACCTGATTTGGCAGGAATAGTCCCTATTAATCCTCTATCACCCCACTTTTCAGCTGCATTTAAAATGTCCCAGTTTCTTCTCCTCTTCCCACTTTTCTCCCTTCTCTTCAGCTTACGTCAACTGCTGGAAACTGAGGTCAAAGTACAAAAATCATTTGCTCTCATTTAGGAAAGGGTGGAATCTTTCTCTTCCCAGTAGGCTCTGGCAAAAACAAACTGCTGCAGCCTTTCCTAATTTGTATGTTTTTCCTTAATGGTTTTTGCCACCTTGACCAGACTCTGATGTTTAATGGTCGTAGGTGTCCCAGTTTTTATCTGTGAAAAGTTGGAGAGTATGTATATTTATGGCTTATTGGAATGTGCTAAAAGCTGGCTGCAAACTGACTAACAACATGAGCAAAACTTTTTTGTGGGAAACAGGAGAGTGTGGTTCCTGCCAGCAACAGCTACACTGTGCCAGCAGTCCCGAGGGACCACAAGAATCCCAACAATCATGGCTAGCTACTGCTCATCTCAGGAAACCTCATATACCTCTGTGCTTAGCCCCCTACCCCACAATACCTACAGAATTAAGCATACAAGTGGAATAAGTGCTAAGACTGCATACAGTTAGATTGCCCTGTTTAGGTGATAGAACCAAGACTAGTGGGAACCAGCCTGCTGTGGCAGCACGAGGGGAAAGGGCTTGTTGGTGTCTTATCGACTAGAACCCCTTCCGTCAAGGAAAAAGGCCTCCCTGGTTGCAACTTTTGGTGGCACAAATAGGCTGGGATTCTAAATCAAACGCTGCAGTCCATCCAGTGTTGCTGGTTATGCTTATTTTATGAAACTTGTTTGTTGTTCACTCTGCTGATCTTCTTGAGATGCAGCCACCACCAACCATGCCCTCAATCACAGAGATAAATTGTCAATTTCTTTTCTTTTACACCAAGTACTGTAATTAGAGCGTTATAGTTGGTTCTCATTTATATTTTTGCATTTGCCCCTGGCAGGGACTATATGCTGCTGGCTGTTAGACCTTAAATTCCACATTTCTTCTCCCTCATATACATCTATATGCAAAACTGATGCAAAATTCTGTTTAAATTGACAGACTATTCCACAGTGATCTGTATGGCAGTCTCCTGCAGAATACCTAAAATAGTATTCTCTAATGAGGGTAGGAACTTGTTCTGGGAGGGTTTACTTGTTTTTAGATACTGTGACACTTTGAAGGTAAGTGTCAAAGCAAGCATGACAGACATAGAGCTTCTTATATCAAGAAGAACCATGCCTAGTGTGTATTTACAGACAGGGAGAGGGACTGTATCTATGGTTTCTCCCAGTTTATAGCATGCAACATAAGATGTACATAGAAATATATATGTGTACTAAATGTGGGCCAGACTTCCATGGGGAACTGGTAACTCAGCTTTTCGAAGAGAGCCTCCCTTCACTCTGGACACTGTTAAAAGAAAATGTATTGCATCTTCTATGCAGCTTCTATTGCATCTTGCTTCTTGGATCACATCACTGCTTTGTCCCCAGTCTGTTCTGCATTGGTTCATCCTTCCCTCTTCTTGCCTTATTTTACCCTTCTTTCCTCCTTCCATCTTGTTTATCCATACCAGTCTTGCTTGCCTTGGCTACTCTCTTGCTCTACAAATCTTGGCTCTTCACTTGAAATTTGGGAAAGGCTTTTTATTTTTCAGCCCATTCTTAGACCTTCACTATGAATTACAACTTCTGTGAACTATGTCAAGATCTTGGAGATGTTATTTTTGTACTGCAACTCCTAGAATACCCAACCAGCATAGACATCACTACCAATTGACTATTTTGGCTGGGAGGGGTTTTCTGGGAGCTGTAGGCCTAAAATTAGGAGATTATCAGATACAGGGGAACATGCAAAAAAAAAAAAAAGTGTTCCCAACCATATCTGAAGATCACAATAAGAACAGAAAGGGAGACCTTACCAGATGCTGTGTCCTTCGGCCATTCTGGGGTGGTAATGTGGGCATCAATAAGGCACCCCTTTTGTACTGATAGGGAGAAGCCACTAATCGAATGGGACGCCTTACTGATGCCCACGCTATGCCCCCAGAATGCTGGAGGACGTCATCATCTAGTAAGGTCACCCCTTTTTATTCTTGTTGTGATCTTTTGACATGGTTTTTGCTGCATATGATAATCTCCTAACTTTCCCAAACTCTGATAATGCATCCAGTTGGCGAGTTCACCGTAGAGTACTATTTTTGGGAGGCGATGGTCCTCCATCCTAGAAACGTGCCCTGCCCAGCACAGCTGTGTGCTCAATATCATGGCCTCAATGCTGGTGATCCCTGTTTGCTATTGCTTACTAAATGTGTAGTTAAAGGATGTGACTTCCAAGAGAATGCATGGCTTGCTAACCAAACAGTGCTATAGAGAGAGTGGTAATCAGACCTAGGAAAAGAATTTATCCAGTCTTTACTACAGTGAGTGTACACTCTGGTTATCTTATTCCACCACTACCCACTGTATCTAATCTGGGAGGAAGCAGAATTTTCTCTTTGTGTGTGCTAAACATCAATAGCATCCAAAACATAACATGACAAAGAAGGGGGAAAAATCAATCTCATTTGAGCCCTGATAGATCTATGATAAGCCCGGTTACCATAATGGAGGGGGGCACAAATCTATCTGGTTCATTCACAGTGAGGTTGTCCTCTACTGGCGCAGAAATTCATGCACATACAATAATTTTCATACATATTGTCTGATTGACTAAAATATAGTTGTATGGATGTTTCAAATGTACATTAATGTGCATATAAAAATGTGCACATTTTTTCCAAAAAGTTTCATTAATGTGAGAATAACATCACAAGCTTAGAGATCTTTGAATTCTGTTGGCAAACTGCATTTAGGTTTGTATTCAATTCCTGCAGGTGTGAATTAGGTAAACTGAGATTTTGCAGAAGTTAATATTTTGGATTACAACTCTTAGCATCCTGGGGAATTCTGGCAGGTGTAGTTCAAAAGATAACCAACTCTGAGTATCACAGAATCACAGAATCACAGAATTGTAGAGTTGGAAGAGACCACGAGGGCCATCTAGTCCAACCCCCTGACACGCAGGAAATCTTGATCAAAGCATCCCTGACAGATGGCCATCCAGCCTCTGTTTAAAGACCTCCAAGGAACGAGACCCCACCACGCTCCGAGGGAGTGTGTTCCACTGCCGAACAGCTCTTACTGTCAAAAAGTTCCTCCTAATATTGAGGTGGAATCTCTGTTCCTGGAGATTGCATCCATTGCTCCATGTTCCAGTCTCTGGAGCAGCAGAAATAAAGCCTGCTCCATCCTCAACATGACACCCCTTCAAATACTTAAACAGGGTTATCATATCACCTCTTCACTGTCTTTTTTTCAGGCTAAACACACCCAGCTCCCAAAGTCTCTCCTCATAAGGCATGGTTTTCAGACCTTTCACCATTTTAGTCGCCCTTCTCTGAGTAATCTTGCAATGGGGAGCACAAAGAATATCCATACTTTTTCTTTTCTTTTTTGGTCTTTGATGAGAAATGGTGCCTTGACACATTAGGAATTTTTGAATATTTAAATGACTTTTCATATCGTAGAACTTTAAAAAATACTATATTTTACACAGAATGCAATAATGTGTGCAAAATTTTCATTTTGCACAAAATACAATGCTTTGCACAAAATAATGGATTTTTGCAAAATACATTTTTCCAAAATGTAAAGAATAACCAAAAAGTGTGCAAAGACCTGCAATCTCACATAGAAGGAGAAAACAAGTCAAGGTTCAGAACAAGGTGTTCTACAGCCACGGTCCAGCACTTCTCCAGTGCAGAGTCAAGACAAGGATAAGCCCAGAGCAAAAGATATGGAGTACAAGGTCATACATGAAAGAATATTAATCCAGTGTGCATAATTTGGCTGGCTTATCTTCAAACAAGACTGGACAGCTTGCAAAAATCTTGACTCAGGCAGCTCTGACCCTTTTGTGGCTGCATTGCCTGACTTACCAACCAAGGATGAGTTGTAAGGCCTTTAGTTTCTTTGTGAGAAGAAAGAGATTTTTCTTGGAGATGAGCAGTTCTCCAAGATTTTTCTTGGAGATGAGCAGTTCTCCTGACAGTCTCAAGTTAATAAGCTCTTGCTTTTAAAAATCAGTCTGGACTGGAGTGGGTTGAGATTCCTTACCTGATTCTGGGGCTGAGCCACCATCATCCAGGGTGCAGTTCTTTGCTGTTTTTAGTCATAGTGGTTTCAAACTGCTTCTTGCTGGATGAGTCTTCTAATGGAAAGCATGACAGGAAAATTCAGTTTCAAATCACAAGTGAGCTATGAAACACATGGTGTGATTTTAGGTCTGTCACCTTCTCCCAGCTTAGCCCACCCATCCAGTAGGAGTTTGAGGAACAAAAAGTTGAGTGCATAAGGATATAATTCATTCCCACAGAACATTGTTGTAACTACTGTTGAAAATAGTTTTAATTAAAGAATGGAAACCAGACTTCAGTTAAGGCAGTTACAAATATGTAAGCTAGAGTTATACATTGGTGACTGGTTCCTATTCATGATTCCTATGTATTCACTAGTTTAGGGAATACATAGGGGCCATGAACATCCTCCAATCTGCACTTACCAATCTGTAGCCACTGTGATTGATGTGGGTCTGTTCTTCTGTAAATCAGGAAGCAACTGACTGATGTTCCCCCTCCCCCTCACACAAATGAACTCCAGTGTGAGGGGAAAATGCAACAGAGACCCAGCTTCTGGCTATCACACTGGAGAATGCTCACTGGAAGGGATGGAAATGTCAGTCAGTTGTTTTTTGATAACCGGGGAACCGACACCTGTCTACTCATGGTGGCCACTGCCCAGTAAGTGGAGATGGGGGAAGTTGGGCTGGGAGACACTACATAGCTACATAATGAAGGTGTTGTCTATACAAGGGGGGAAATGTGGATTGATGTGCACTAATGCCAATTCGGAGCAGCTTCTATTTGTCTTAGGAAATTATCAGATGGGAACAAATATAGTGTCACCATCTCACTATCTCCTTTCCCACCCCAGTCCCTTCCTTGTAGCAGTTTTTTTTTTTTTTAAATTCAGACCTACCTTGGTTGCACTAGAGAAACTGTGTCCCCTCCCCTCCGGCAGTCCAGGAATGAATGCAGGTCTCACGGAACTGCTTTCACTTCCTGGAAAGGAAATCCCAGGCTGTTCTTGCGAGAGGATGAGCGCATGGGAAATTCAGTTAAAAAGAAAAATACACTGTAAAAAATTAAACCAAACACCTAAACACACTTAAAAAAAAAACAAGTAACCTGGGGAGGGTAAAAAAAGTGTGTCACTTACCTCACTGTCCCGATCACACCTGGAAGTGTTTGGCATGGACCTCCCAGTGACACTGTCATCACACCAGCATAATGGGATGATTTTTCACTCACTCATCATTCTGTTGCAGAAATGGAACAACAGGTTAATTCACGGCTTAGCCCGTGAACAAAAAGGAGTGCTGGGGGAATGGAAGGGACATGGGAACATAACGACACAGGGACAACAACGTCTGAAAGGGAAGCCCTTTCACGATCGCCTGTCACTCCTGTAATAGTTTAATTTGGTCATTGGATAATCTCCTTAACTTTTTTTTATTTATATTTATTTTATTTTATTGTTTTGCAAAATCACAGGCATGTAAAGCTATCCACTTTTGCCATCCCAACAGGCATGCCTGCGAATCAAGATGGCAGGCATGAGTGAATGACTCGTGTTTTTATTTTCATCAGTTGCTGCCACTGAACAGTTTATGTTTTTTAAAAAGGCATATCTAAGGTGCAGAAGTGTGATCTTCTGCCTAAATAAACCCAAAAAAGGTGGGGGGAGTATAAAGTTAAACTTGTTTCATCACCTCACCACATGATTGCTAAGGTGAAAATCGAACATGGCAGTTCCAGGTGCTTGTCTTGTTAGCACGTTCTGCCTCCTTGCCGATGTCCAACCAGTCAGCTTTCCACTTCTGCTCTTATCGGGAATGCGAATGAAAGCAAATTGGTTGTCCCAATGAGTTGGAAGGTGAATTCCTCATGGAGCTTTTTAAAAACTTTGGGAAAAGCCACGAAAGCTTTTCTTTCAGAGCTTTTGGTGGATTTGACTCCCCTCCTTCTTAATACTGTGTATTGAAATTGTATTCTCATCAAATTCCATGAGGAGTATTGTCGCCATTTAGACAACTCCTAAGATGGTTATGCATTTGTAAGTGCCTTAGTGAATTCTGGCCCATATAAATACCTAGAGGATAGATGAAGTACATCATTTGTACTCAAAGACAATGTATCTCTGACTATCTAGACATCCAGATTTTATCCTTATGAACTTTCCTGGGTTGAAGCTTTGGGCATTGTTGCTAATGTGAACTATGACTTGGATTCACATTTATACTTAGAGAAGACCCACTGAAATCAAAGGGATTTATGTTAGTCATTACTAAATTAAGTACCACTTGTTTCTGCTCTAAATATGATCAGGTCTGGAATCTGGATCCAGCCTCATCATTCAGTCCCAGTATAATAGCATATCATTTTATTCAGGTATTAAATAAAGATATTCAAGTAGTAAGTGCAGTAATAAGAATACAGTAAACACCTTTTTCCTGAACTTTGCTTCTTCTAGAGCAGTGTATGGAACCCATTTCCTTCCCAATGATTTTGGACACCAGCTCCATAATCCATGACCATATGCCATGCTAGCTAATGGGAGCTGCTGTCCAAAATATCTAGAAGGTCAGTTTCCTCAACCTTGAGTTAGAAAGAAGGTTGGGGAGGATGGGAAGCACCCTCAAGGGAGAACAGACCTTCTTCTTTCTACATCATCATCTCAGTTTGCCTTTACAACATCTTTTCCATGGAAACTTTCAGATCTCACTTGTAGTCTGAGAGTGATCTTTGCATCATTCTGACCTTGGTCAGGATGAATGGGAATGGGTTATGCACATTTCACAGTATTAGATTCAGCCAGAGGTGGCCAGCTATTGAAGTTTGGTCTATGCTGGATGGATGCCTAAAGGTGTAAAACTTGTATTATTAAAGTTACACTTGTCAAATATACATGCCCATCACTTTGGCAAATTTGCATAGCGTGTCACCTGAAACTACACAGGACTTGGCAAGTATAATTGGCCTCCCTCCCTCCCTCAATATATATGGGTATATATTGTATCAGTCAAAGTCTGTTTTGCCATCCTACACACTTCTACACTATCTTTCACCTGATATGCATTTGCTGAAGGGAATAAAGGGAAATATTTATGCTTTGGATTGTCTGCAGTGAATATATCAAGACTGAAGCAGCTTCCTGCTGGGTATATTTGCATCTGTCAAACAGGAAGGAAAGCAAGAGGAGACAGCAGAAAAACAGAGGAGAATGGCTTTTGATCATTTCAGATTTGTGTCTGAGCATAGCTAAGTCTCTCCAGGTAGGTGAATTCAAGCACCTTGTGCATGGTTTCCATCTCGATAAAATAAACTGTAAACTATTGCTGATTACTAATTTTTGTATGTGTACAATTTTACAGTTGTAGTCAAGTTACAAACATACTGTGTATAGCAGCCCAACTGACCAGAGCAAGTCCTGGAAACTTCTTGGGAATAAAATGATCTCCTTGAAAGGTTTATGGGCTCTTTTGCAGCTTAGAAAAAGTCTGGTTCAGAGCCATCTGATTCTGGATGTTCTTTGCTCCACTTATAGTGAACAGCAAGGGGAAAAAATAAGTCACAAATACTAATTTAGGACTGGTATTGTACTGGTAAATGTTGATGTGCTGGCCACCATCAAGGGAGTCATGCTCTCAACCAGGGTACTAAAAATGCAGGTGAAGGTGCTTATTCATATCAACAAACCAGATCTAGCTGTTTCTCTCTCTGTCAGGAACAGGTATTTTGTAAAGTAAAACGAAGAGGCCTTTGCTATTCGTTCAGGAAAGATCTACCCCCAAAGTGCTCTGCATTGCAACAGGAATCATTCCAAATGATGTAGTGTTGCTAGGAAAATATGTTTTCTCCTCTCACCTACTGCAATGATTGTAGCTAAGGTCAAAGTGACCAGGGAAGCCTGAGTGAGATGCTATTAGCATTGTTGTCTTGTTATGTGAAACACTCGTGGGAGTGGAAATTCTACTCAGGATCTTCTGGCTTCAATGGGGAATTAGAAGCAACTCAAATGGCATATGAGGGGTTCGCGCAATATACCCTGTGTATATGGACAGAGCAAAGGAAGGACAAGTGAGACTGAATTCCAAAATCATAGAATCATAGAATCATAGAGTTGGAAGAGACATCAAGGGCCATCCAGTCCAACCCCCCCCCCATGCAGGAATACACAATCAAATCATTCCCAACAGATGGCCATCCAGCCTCTGTACAAAAACCTCCAAAAAGAAGAATCCACCACACTACGAGGGAGTGTATTCCACTTCCAAACAGCTCTTACTGCCAGGAAGTTCTTCCTAATGATTAGGTGGAATCTCTTTTCTTGTAGTTTGAACCCATTGCTCCATGTCCTAGGAGATTTTCAGATGGAGAAATTATTCCCCGAGGAGATCAGGACAGAATTGTTTCTGTCCTGGAAGCAGTGCTGCAGTCCGCACGCCCACTTCCCTCTCCCAATATTCCGCCATCCTCACGCTGTCGTTTTCTAGTTCTTTTTATTGACGATGAACTCTCGTTAATAAAATATCATGGAAGGGACCAGCAGGGAACTAGAAAAAGGACAGCATCAGGACGACGGAATATTGGGAGAGGGAAGTGGGCATGTGAACCGTGGCGCTGCTTCCGGGACAGAAACAATTCTGTCCCAAGCTCCCCGTGGAATAATTTCCCCATCTGAAAATCTCCCTAGTCTCTGGAGCAGAGAAAACAAGCCTGCTCCATCCTCAGTATGACATCCCTTCAAATATTTAAACATGGCTACCAGGTCCCCTCTCAACCTTCTCAATGGATGAAACTTTATTGAAAAACAGTACCATCCATACACCCCATGCATTCAATTATCAATCAAAACAAGACTTCCAGAGTAAGGCAGGAACTTATAATGGAAAAGTTAGGCTGAGGAAGTATACTACACCTGATCTTGCAGCTTGTTCTCCTGGAGAAGTGGCATTACTCTCAAGTAGCAGCAACAAAAGCAGGGAGGAAGAAACTTGGGAAAGGGAGGTTTAAAGTAAAGGGAAGCAGGGTGGGGGGAGAAATGCCTAAAGCCAGCTGAAGTCATCTCAAATCGGGGAGGTTAATTCTGAAGCAGGGGAAAGTAAGGTCCAAGGATGAAGTGTCCTGGATCCAGTTAGAAAGTGGGACTGAACCAAAGAACTTTAGGATTCCAGGGGTTTTTTATAGGAAAATACCTCTTTGAAGTTGCTTTGTGAACAAAGGAAATATTTGGTTTCAAATAGTTCTGAAGTATTCACAGAGGACTTCCAGCATCTGGAAGATTGGGGTAAATTTGGTTACCTTTCTGATTGACAGGCAGAGCCTCTTTGGTCTCAGGATACAGGAGTGTCAGCTTCATCTGCATAGCAATGGAGTTCCCTCTGTATGTCTGAACTTCATAAGATACCTGTCTTTCATGGAGACACGGATGAAGACTAGCTTTTTCCATTTCAGAGAGGATGCAGGATATTCATCCAGGTGTGAATTTGTGGGAAAGTTTTATGAGGGCCCTTCCTAAGCATAGTCCACTTGACTCCAACTATGCCATAGGGTGCATGACTAGGTCACAGAGTGTATTTTTATTTCTTGGTTCCTCTTGGGTAGCCCTTAAGGTCAGATTAGCCAAATTTGATATATAGCAGGGCCCCTGCATCCGTGGGGGATTGGTTTCAGGCCCCAGCATGGATGGTGAAATCTGCAGATAATAGCAAATGCCACCGCCACACTGGAACCCTCCCCCCACCCACCAGAATCCTCCCATGAAGTTGCCTCCTTCAACCACTCATTTGCCATGCTGGAATCCTCCTCACAAGACTGCCTCCTCCTTCATTACCCTGCTTGCCTGCCCTACCGCTGCAACACCCACGTGAGGTCACCTCCCTTCCTCCCCAGCCCACCTGCTTGCCACACTGGAGCCCCCCCCCAACAAGGTTGCCTCCTCCCTCCTTTACCTGCTCGCCCTCCCACCTGCCAGCCATGAGGTCACCACCCATGAGGTCACCTCATCCCCCTGCCTGCCCACCCATTTGCTTGCTTGCCATGCAGGAAACCCCCCCCGGCAAGATCACCTCCTCCCTCCTTCACCTCCCGCCCACCCTCCTGCCCACTGGTTGCAACCCCCCCATGAGGTTGCCTCCTTTGACCACCGGTCTTCCCCCCACTATGCCAGAACCCCCCCCCAGCAAGGTTGCCTCCTCCATCCCTCCTCTGACCACCACACCACTTAACCTCTCACAAGCTCACTTCCTCCCTCCCTCCCACCCCTCCATCACCAGTGCCATCCGTGGATAATTGAATGAGTGGATGGCGAATCAGCAGGTGTGGGAGTGCTACTATAAAAGCACTGTTCACAGTGAACCAAAGTTGTGAGCCAAAGTGAAGGATTCTGGTCTTTGCAGTGGGGGTTCAGGGAGTATTGTGATGCCTTGTTACAGTCCCTGCTAGTCAACAAGTATCGTGCCTTGGTCATGCAAGCCCTACCTCCACCACAACACTGTTTAGGCCATAGGACTTATCTACATGAGCCAGGATATGCTGGCTTTTGCCAGCATATCCCAGCTGTAGATCAGGCCCATTCTTCCCCCATTACCTGGACAAAATGGGCCAGAGTCCAAACAGAATGCCAGCCCATCGCTGCATCTGCTGCTACCATTTTCTTTGCTCTGTTTTGTCCAGGAAGCACCACATGCCAAGGCCCCCTGCATCTGACCAGCCTTGGTGATATGATGCAGGCCTGCTGCCCAGAACCATAAGAGTGACCAGCAGCTAGAATGAGGGGCCAGACTGCAGGGACAGGCTCCCACAGACATGATCCAGCAAAATGGGAGTAAACCAGGTATATATTTTTTTAAAAAAACACCTACTGTATTGGGTCCTCCCCTGCTTGCCCTGTCTGAGCCCCGTTTCTGCCCCAGTGGTCATAAGGACTGTGCGTGGGAAGAACTAGACAAATGTCCTGCATCGTTTCAACTGCAGGGCTCACTGATGGAGACAGAAAGGGATAAATAGCCCATGTTGATAAGGCTTAAGACAAGTATGAAAGGAGTCAAATTTCTACTAACAAAAGTCATCTTAGTAGCATCTGTGTTATGATGAGATTTGTGATTTTAAGATGTTTCCTAGGGTCTCATGGCAGGATACAAGAAGAGGGCTAAAACCAAAACAGTGACCCTGGTTCAGCATGCAATCTCTGGCCAGTCTAGACGAGGGAATAAAATGTGAATTGGGGCACAGAAACACCAATTTGCAGCAGCTGTCATCTGTCTCAACAATTTTTTTTGCAAGATCACTGGTGTGTGAAGCTTTCTGTGTTTCCTGTTCACATGGAGGCATGCTAGTGAATCAAGATGGTGACTGCGAGTGAGTTATTCATGGTTTTATACTCCCCAACTTGCCCCCGCCAAACAATATTTAAAAAAAAAAAACTAGCCCCAAGGTGTGGAAGAGTGATCTTCTACTTAAATAATACAAAAGGAAAGAAAGCCTGTTTCATCACCTCGATGCACAATTGCTATGCCAACAACCCAATATGGCAGTTCCATAATCTGTTTTACCAAGCTCTGTCCCCTGTGCATGTCCGACCAATCAGCTGTCCTCTTCAGCAATGTGATGCAATGCAATTCAGTTGTCCTAACAGGCAAGGGTGCACATTTCAATTTGTTTTTTTTAAAAACTTGGGGAAAGTCCTAGAGGCTTCTGCCACAGACTTTTGCCAACTTTTGCTCCCCCTTCCTCCAGAAAGGACAGAACACTGAGGAATCCCATTTGGACACATGGGAATCCCTGCAAATTCTAAGAGGGGTTTTTTTTTTTCACTGTCTGGACTACCCCTAACTTTCTTTACATTGTCTGTCTGGACTACCCCTAACTTTTATTACATTGCCCCCCCCCATGGCATCTAATGATGTGAAGCAAGAGGTAATGAATTGTACACACTACACAGAAGGGACAGGATAGAACTCAGCCTGGCAATGCTATTTTCCATGGCAGAACAGCTATTTAGCAGTGTGCCCTCATTAAAATTTCCCATGACTGACAGCAGTAAACTGCCTTTTTATTGGTCATTTCCCGTGGAACTGAAAAGCACATGTTATGTCCTGCAAAACTGCATGAACAGCAACTTAGCAGAAGAAATTATTAAATTCAAAATGATGATCATCACAGCCCTTGCTGAGTGATACAAATTAATGTGCCATCTGAACAGTTCCTTCTTTTTATCTCTCTACTTTGTGCTGATGTTCCTCATTTGAAACAAATCTCTCCAGACCTGAAGGGTATTTGGAAACAGCTGATGAGGTCTATAATGAGGATTCCAATCTTTAAATTTCTGCTCTGAAATTAGACATATGTCCTGGTGTGTTGACATTAATTTGCCCTGTTGTAGCTGCTAAAGGGTTTATTTTGGAGCATTTTAATAGAATTGCAGGGGAGATAGCTGGTCTGTTGAAAAGGGAAATGGGGAGAAGGCGAGGGTTCTGCTGAGAAAGCATAATTCCAAAGGTTAATCTGAAATTGCTTCACTTGTCACAGCTATTCTCTGTTTTGAGACTTTCAGATTAGGTATCGCTAATATATTATTGCATAAAAAGAAGACGAGAAGGCAATAGGCCCACTTCCTTTTCCTCCTAGTGATGATGTATTTTTCAATTGAACTACAAAGGAAAATGAATTTGGTCATGTGGCATGGCTAAACTGACCTAGAGTAAGTTCAGTTTATTGCTGATTCTTGTCTATTGGTCTTTGACCATAATAAATATTTTCTTACTAGAGTAGTCCTGTTTTTTTTCTTCCCTTCGCTCACCCCAGAGAAAAGAAATGAACACTTCTTCTTTCTCCTCCTCCTCCTCTTCCTCCAAAAATATTTTTCATGTATTGATTTTCCATGGGTAAGTCAATTCCACATACCATAAACTCAGTAGATCATATAGACAGTGTATATAATCAACAAACCAATCCACCTTTTTCCCCACCCTGGAAAAGTACAACTGGAGTGTTTTCATGAAAGTCAACATTCTTGGTTGATAGAACTGCTTATGCTATGGAAACTGAGCATAAGTCTTTCAGCCATAACCATTAATAATGCACTTTTCCAAAACTCCAATGGATTTCATGGCAGACCCATATTTTCCCCTTTGTATTTGTAAATAAAAATAAATGGGCTCTAAGCCTCTGAAACTTCATCTGTTTGTCTCCTCTTTAGACTCTCATCCTGTAATGTTTGTTTTTCATTCAGTGCTTCAGTCCAAGCTCTGTCCTAAAAAGGACTAACAACCTTGTGTTTAGTCCTTTTAGTTCCTTCCAATGTAATGTTATTTCCAATCTGTTGTATTATTCTCAATGTGAACCTATCATAGCTGAAATTAGCTGCAGCTTTTCATTACTTTCCTCAAAAATAGAAAGAAGCTGCAAAGTCCCTCAGGAGGACTTTTGGGGGGAAATTTGTAATCTTTTCCATGAGTTCTACCAGATGAGGCTAGAATTGAAACAGTCAGGCAGACCAACCACATGTGCCTTAGGACATTATCACATGAGCCTCCATTGTTGCTGCAATTGCATTTTCAAAAGTGAATAGATAGCAACTGGTTTGGCAGCCCTCAGTATCTGATGTCCCTTCAATAGTGCTCCTGGGGCTGTTTCAGCTACTGATGGCCCCTCAGCTCTCTTCCAGACTCTCCCTTAACCCCTCCTCCCTGCCCTATTGCCCTACCCAGCATGCCTTTTGTGTGTTTTTTTAAAAATTTTAGTTGTACAGTAATGCCATTCAGCAATTATGACAATGCAATTTAGTGAAACAAAGACAAAAAAAAAAAAGGAAAGAAAAGAAAAGAAAACCAGCCTGTATGGGGATAGCAGGAGGGAGAGGGGAGGGGGAGAGAGGAGGAGACTGAGACCATGGGACTGTGCAATCTCAGGACTACAACTGGAGAAATTTATTGCACTTGAGGATTCATGAGACAGCAGCACAATTGGGAGCTTATTGACCAGTGTTCCTTGTCAATGGCAAGGGACATCCTAATCATGCTTTGGAGGCACAGCAGCTACGATTTGGAGACAACCTCATGTGATAATTATTGCCAAAGGCATTATTATCCAGCTTTAATGGGCATGTGTGATAATGTTCTTAATGTGCCTATTTGTCTGCAGCCCCTCCAGGACCTTGATGGTATTTCCTTGTTAATACTATTATCAGGATACATGTACCAGTTTTGCGCTATTTTAAAGACACATTCTTTATGCAGACAAAATCAATCTGTAAGAAGGGGAAGAACATATTTCATTTTGCTTTTTACCTGTCACTTTAACAAAGAGATCATTTTCCAAGCTGTTCTTGCCATAGTCAGGCAGCCACTCAAAACCTAACTCAGATGCATATACAGATCTGAAACCCCCTGTTGTATTGTGTAGGTTGATGTAACATATTTCAGACTTCATCCAACACCTTGGAGGGATTGAATGAACTTCTTCAGAATTATTTTTATGATCACCTGCTTCCAATTTTAAAACAAGGTGAGGAGAGAACCATCTTCAGTTAAAACTAAATAATTATTCTAGATTAATAGTTGCAAATACAAAAATCTTGTTGATGCACTATGCCAGTGTAACTACACCAAGATAGGAAGTGGCTGCAAGAGAAAAAGGCGGTGGTCATGAAGAATATAAGACATGAGGGTACCTAGGCTACTTTGAACGAAGAGACTTTTGTCTGCTTTCCCTTGCCATCTCTGTGCAACCAAGAAAAAGTGCAGCTGCTATTGTGCAGGTGCTGTGCTATGCTCCACAGGTTTTCAGCCATAGAAGTCAGCATTCTGTACAGAATCAAGGGCTTGTGTGGATGGGCAACTTACCCTGTGTTTCCCCTGTCTTGAAGCCCTGCAGTCCTGAAGATGCAGGGCTTTTGACCCATTTTGCCCCCAGCCAGTCCTCACAATCCCCGGGACTAAGATGGGGTTAAGACAGGGGGAATAATAATAATAATAATAAAATTTATTTATACCCCGCCCCTCTGCTAAAAACAATCGGGGTGGCTTCCAACAATTAAAACATTATAATAATGACTAAAAACACCACCCACCCCCACCCTCCCCCATAAAAAGACATTAAACACAATAAGATTAAAACCGTCTAACTAAAAACACATTAAAAACAAATATATACATAATTTTTTAAAAAGCCAGGAGACTGAGCTCCTGAGGCCAAGATCTAATCAGGAAAGGCCTGGCGAAAGAGATCCGTCTTTAGTGCTTTTTTAAAGCTACTCAAGCTTGTCAACTGACGGATCTCATTCGGCAGGCCATTCCATAAACTGGGGGCGATTACCGAAAAGGCCCTCTGGGAGGTTACAGACAGCCTAGATTTTTGTGGCTGAAGCAGATTCCTCCCAGAGGACCGGAGTGCGTGGGGAGGATTGTATGGGAGGAGGCGGTTCCGGAGATAAGTTGGACTCAAGCCATTTAGGGCTGTTACACCATTAAAAAAAAAACCCTGGTAAAATCCACTTCCACTAAAATAAAATGGATTGGGCCCCCATGTGACTACAGGAGCCCAGAGTGCCATACTGGCCCACTGCTCCACTTGCTATTTGCCTCACTCTTCCTTAGCCAGGAAGGTGTCCCACGGCATGTTATCAAGGCTGGTCACATGTAGGGGGGCCTTGCTCATGTGCTACGGTCCAGCTTCTTGGCTATGGAGAGTGGGATGTGGACAGTGGCAGCAGTGGCTGCAGAGATGGGCCAGCATGGTGGTCTGGACTCTATCCCATTTCGTGCTGGTAATGGGAGAGCAATGGGCAGATCCATGGGCAGAATACACTGGCATGAGCCTGCATATTATTGCCCATGTAGATGAGCCCTAGGGGAAAGCCCCATTGAACTCAGTAGGATTTACTTTTGAGTAGGTAAGCAAAGGATTGCTTCTGACTCAACAAGTTTTTATTCCAAATCTCTGCTTTCCTATGATCTTCCTGAGTAGCCTAGTCAAAGTACTTTCTATTGGCTTCAAATCATGAACAATATTGGGGCAGGCAGATGTAGGAGGCTAGGTGGTCACATGATCTCCAGGGAACTTTGCATGCCACATCCCCATAACACCTCCTTCACAAAAGGAACATTTTTTCCTCCAAAAAGGCGCAATGAGCTCTATGGTGCACGAGGGGCATTTTGTCACTTTTAGGCAAGGAGCGGCCTTATCTTAACCTTAGGAAGTCACTTCCTTATTTTTAAATGCCCCTCCAGGACCTAGAGTGGTCAAGGGAACCCAAAAATATGGCAAAAATGTCCCCATGTCACCTAAAAGGTGTTTGGGAGGGGGCATTTGGTTGCATTTTTCAAAACGTTTTGAACCCTGGGGGCCACATGCAGCCTATGGGCTACATTTTGCCTCCCCTGATATACAACTAATATAACAGCTTACCTTAAGAGGTTACTATAAGGACTGCCAACAGTGATGCAGCTTGCACAAATTGCCAGGACATTTTTATAATCAGGGATCATGACATCTTTTTCTTCCCACTCCAGGCTTACTTGTTAGCTCTACATTTAGTGCATTCCTCACAGTAGCTAGGGGGAAAGTGGATTTTTCCAGGAACAATATATTACTGGATGTTACTCTTTTTACAATGAAAGTTATATTAGGGTGGCTTGGCCTTTGAATGAGCTTGTTAGTTTTACAAAAGGCCAATGCCTCCTTCATTCTGAAGATGAAAACTGGTTAGTTGATAAGAAGTAGCATAGGTGTCTGCATTTTTAGACTCTTCTTGGTGTCACAGGTAGAGAGAGAGTCATAATGAGCTCCCATCAAGGGGGAAAAAGAGTAAGAGGAGGAAGAGAGCAATAATAAATGTTTATGCTCTAGAAAGTATACAGCCATTAGATAGCAATAGTAGCAGAGCTAGTGCTATTTTAAGGCTTATATGATACAAGAAGTAATTAACACTAAAATACAAAACATTCAGTAAACAAGCTATAGTAACACAGAGAAATAAAATAAACAAAAGAAAGCAAATATCAACTAGCCAACCAAAGCTTTTATAGGGCAATATCATGTCAACAGGCCAAAATGGAAGCTATTGTATTCTGCCAGACTGCATATTCTAAGGCTGCTGACATTGCAGAAATAATGCCATTTGGACTTTATCAGATGAGGAAAAAATTATGTCATTATGATGCAATAATAACATAACGGGCCAAAATTATCAGACAACATCATTGTCCTCCTGTGGCCAGCATGTGCGCCAGCCATGAATAACTTGTCAAATTTTTAATTAATGGCTTAACCCGTCAATTGATCTTCAGTATCACTGTTTGAGTGGTATTGAAGACATGTGAAAACATGTCCCACTGTACTCTGAGATTACAGCGTAAATGGGCTGTCCTCTTCCCCCATCCCTATTGCCAGGGAGAAAACTTCCAGGGGGCAATGTGAAGATGATCAACAGGACACTCTTTTTAGGAACTTACCCATTTTGCTGGGACGTTTTTAGGTTTGTTTCTGTGCTTGGGTGTTGATTTACTTTGTTATTTAAGATGTTGTTAGAGTTTTAAATGCACTTGCATCTGCTTGCGAGAACCACAGGGATCATGTGACCCGGCTAACACAGAAGTAAACTCCTGTTCTTAAAGTCCTAGTGCTCATCATGTGTTAATTCTGTGATGATGCCTTAGTGTGATTACCGTAACGTGTGAAAGTAAGTGTTATAATGCCACTAAGGACTTTTTCGGATGGAAGAAAAGTAACGCAAGCAGCGTCGCCAGGTTGCGACGCTGCTGCGCAAGAGGGCGCCAGTTTCGAACGACGCTCTTCCCAGTGGTACTGTTGCAGTACCGCTGGGACATTTGAGCGTGATATTTTTCCTTCCCAGCGTCATATTTTACTCGATCAGCTGGGAGGGAAAAATATCACGCTCAAATGTCCCAGTGGTACTGCAACAGTACCGCTGGGAAGAGCGTTGTTCGAAACTGGCGCCCTCTTGCGCAGCAGCGTTGCAACCTGGTGACGCTGCTTGCATTACTTTTCTTCCATCCGAAAAAGTCTTAAGTTTCTGCTTTCTTCACTTGCAAGATTTTTACACGCTAGTCTGATAAAGTCCTTTGACGCCACTTTAACTGCCATGGCTGAATGCTACGAAATTCTGAGATTTGTAGTTTTGTGAGACATTTAGTCTTCTCTGTCATAGAGATCTGGTGCCACAACAAACTACAAACCCCAGGATTCCATAAAATGGAGCCATGATAGTTAAAGTGGTGTCAAACTGCATAATTTCTGCAGTGTGGCAGTAGCCACAAGGCTCATCTACATGGACAAGAATACACAAGTTTCCCATTAGCATATCCTGCCCACAAATCTGGCCTGTTCATCCCCCATTACTGGCATGAAACAGGCTGGAGTCCAGACAAGCATGCTGGCCCACCCCTACAGCCACCACTGCTCTCCGTGTAGCACTCAGTGACACCAGGAAGCCAGCCCACAGGGCTCCAAGATAGGGATAACACAGGCTAAATTGCCTGTGTAGACAAGCCCATGGTCTACTTCATCAGAAGCCACTGTCCTGGTAGAGAAGAAGAGGTAGGCACAGTTCCATCATGCCTAGATCCAGAAGCAGATGAAAGGCCCTCCTTCCATCCCAGCCACAACTGCCAAAGCCACAGAGGGAGAGAAGAACCAGCAATATTTCCTGGACTTAATCCCCTTGGTAACTTCCATTCCCTTTCCCTTGTGTGTGTGTCTTGCACAGATTGTAAACCTGAGGACAGGTAACAGTCAAATTAACAATTTGTAAGTTGCTCTGAGAGACTTTGTGGCTGAAGAGTAGGGTATAAATACTCTAAATAAATAAATAAAATACAAACGCTTGTGCTACCAACTTCTTTCTCTCAGTTAGCCACAAAGGTGCTACATACTGATCCAGACTAACACAAAACTCCAATTGCATACAACACGCAATGGTTAACACATGCCCAACTAACACACAGATTTAGAGAGGATAAGATAGCATATGGTTTTTCAAAGGTGAAAAATGAAATAGACAAGATTATTTGTGAACAAGGAAAAGGTAAAATAGCCAAATTTTACAAGTTATTGCTCGAAAGAGAGTTAGAAAAAGATCTGATAACCGAGTCTATGATAAGATGGGCCAGAGACATAGGAGAAGTTATTAGTTTGACGGAATGGGAATGTGCCTGGAAAAGAACTAGTAGCTTTACAGCTAATCAAGACTTAAAGGAAAATTTCTTAAAGATAGCTAACAGATGGTATCTAACACCAGTAAGGTTAAGTAAAATATATAAATCAAATAATAAAAAATGTTGGAAATGCGAAAAAGAGGTGGGGTCCCTATTCCACATGTGGTGGGGCTGCAATAAGATAAAAAGATTCTGGAAAAAAGTGCACGAGGTCATACAAAAGATATTTGGAGTCATGTTTATATTAGATCCTAAGCTATATTTGTTAAATATAACTATGACACTAGAGAAACAGATAGAGACAAAATATTGGAGGGTGATGCTCTATTTAATAACGGCGGCTAGATTAAAGATAGCTGCGGTCTGGAAAACAAAGGATGCGCCAAACATAGACGAATGGTTAGATAAGTTGACAGAGATGGAGGACAATGATAAACTGTCACAGATAATAAATAATGGCAAGATAGAGGAAGCGAGAGCGGAATGGAAACACGTTACTGATTACTTGCATAAAAGAGCGAGAATTTAATCTATATGAGAGGAATGGGGTAAAGGCGAGGGTTCCAGAAAGTTACAAAAGTAAAAGAGTAAGAGAAATATGGCAAATTACACAAGATGAGGAAATATGCTATAAGGTGCATAAGTGAGATTGTAGATGCAAAGAGGGACCAAAGACAAAGAAAGAAGTGAAGATGAATAAATCCTATGGGCCCGTAATCTAGGGAAGTCAAGAGAGGAGGGTGGGCAAAGAGGGAAGCACTTAGAAGAAAGAAGAGACGACATAGGAAGGAAAATTCTTGATGGAATGTATTATAAGTATTATATCGCCATGAAGAATGTAAGAGAAATGGCGGTGGAAGTATAAAAATGTTAAGATTATGAAAGGTGTAAGATTATGTACTAAGTAGTATGCATTAATTATTATGTATAATGTATGAAGATGTATGAAGCTTCTTGATAAATAAAAATATAAGAGAAAAAAAAAACTCCAATTGCATTACAGTTAGATATTTCTCTAATCAATCCCACCTTATCATTTTCACACCCAATGCAAACAAAACAGTTAAAATTCTGACAAATAAGATATAAGCCAAATTTCTATAAAAGTCACACTATATAACACAATTGCAATTCTTGTAAAATAGACTAACAGGGAATTCTAGATTGCACCTCCCATCCTCCCTCTTCCCCAGAGAAGTTACTTATCTTAATGCTGATAGGATTCTTTGGGAGAATAGCAAGGTGGAAGCATGCAGACATATCATAAGGCAATGTCTTGTCAGTTGAATCAGTAATATTTTACTGAAAGACTTGTTTGGTATAACAGACACCCCCCGGGTCCTAAAGAATGGTGGATCCAGGGGAGGTGTTTTCTGTGTATAAGGGGTATGTCCATCCACTTTGCCATTTACCGATTATACACTGTCCTGTGATTGTCTGTACTTTCTTTTCCAGATATGAGATACCGGGTACTGATTTGTGGCCACAGCTTTGTGTACTGGGTGGCACGACATGCCAGGAGAAGCCATTTGGGTCCGCAGCTGGGTCTCGGAGACATTGCTTCTATTGAATGGCTTGGCAAACAGGGTTTGAGGTAGAATGGTCTAAGCAATTTGCTGTTTCAGGAGCACTGTGGTCCTCCTCCGCATGTCCTGGTGATCCACCTCGGAGGCAACGACCTGGGTCTTTTGAAAGGCAGGGCTTTGTTGCTACAGACCCTTGCAGACATGCGATGGATTAAAGCGGCGTGGCCCCAAGTTTTGCTGATTTGGTCTGACATCATTCCACGGCTCTCTTACCCAGGTGAAGGGGCACCCAAGCTGTTGGACATTGCCCGCAAGAAGGTTAACAAGGGAAACCCGGACCCGGGATCCCCGTTGGGGCTCAGGTGAGTCGCCCAGGGATGCTGGGAGTTGGGTCATTTATGACCAACTGCCCAGCGACACCCGCAAAGGATATCCCCCTTTACAGGTTTGCATACCCCAGAAATATACAATAAATAGGTAATATCTAAATAAAGTGGCCCGTATTTCAACCCAACCTTCTATGTCTGGTCTCGTTATTTCATGCGTCAATCATTAAATGCTCTTTCTGTAAATGTGATATGCCACTCACTGGCGGTTGATTTTTGCAGCTCCAGAGCTAGATGGTTCATTGATTTGTCTGCGTATTAGATAGCTCTTTATTTACAGCAAGGATACTTTCCTTAATACTTTCCACTTAAACCTACACTATTGCAGCATATACTATGCAAAGAAATCAATAGCTTAGTTACAGGAGCATCAAAGTTCCAACACAGAACAAGAGCATAAAGTGTTGATGAAATCTCTGGATCAGATACCCTGAAATGAGAGCTAATCAATTCCATTCCAGCTGACTGAAATCATGTACACAAGAAGAAATTATGCCACAATTTCATCTTTTCAAAGGGAGGGTATTAATTGTCAGCTAAATGTAGGCGTGTAGGTGCTTGCTTTTATTCTTTCTGTGGTCTAGTGTTATATAAACGCCAATACAGGTTGAGTATCCCTTATCTGAAATGCTTGGGACCAGGAGTGTTCTGTATTTTGGATCCCCCGCCCCCAGATTTTGGAATACTTGCACATACATAATGAGATATCTTGGAGATGGGACCCACATCTAAACACAAAATTAATTTATGTTTCATATCTACCTTATACACATAGCCTGAAGATAATTTTATACACAATATTTTTAATAATTGTGTGCATGAAACAAAGTTTGGGCACACTGAACTGTCAGAAAACAAAGGCATTACTGTCTCAGCCACCCATTGGACAATTTCAGATTTTGGAGTATTTTGGGTTTTAGAATTCCAGATAAGGGATACTCCATCTGTATTTGTTGGAGGATTCTCCCAAAGCAGGCACTGCCTGTTAGTTATTCTACTGTTTTGGGGGTAGTGACATAAAATTCTGTTTCCATACAATCTCCCCTTCAGCTCCTGCAAGTGTTAGCAGCTTCCCCAAGTGTTGAAGGGCACCTGGAAAACTCCCATAACACCTGGAGATGCTGAAGAGGACACTGCTGTTAAAAACTGAGGGCAGAGACCCCATGCTGCAATATAGGAACCAAAAGCCATACCTATCCCAAAGAAAAAATATGGACAGTTTCCAAGGGAGGCAATTATCAGTAATTCATCTGGATTAGACAGTAGGACAGTAGGTGTTTTTTTTAAAAAAAAAAACACAACAACAATAGCAACAGCAACAACAATAGCAGAGCAAAATTTAAAACATCCCTTTTGATCCTTCCTTCTGTGGCAACCCTTCAGTGGATCTTGATCTCTTATTCAAATGGAAAGAGCTTCTCTATGACTGAAAGACCAAGGACTTTATCAGACACACTAAATACAGTGTCATAATGATGCCACATAAATATGAAAGGGCACACAGGTTAGACAATGTCACCCTTTCGCGTTTATGTCCTGTCAAAATCCCGTACCTTTTTATTGACAGCAGAAGCCATCAATAGATCCCTGTGCTGCTTTAGTGTCAGCATTGACGATGTGTGAAACATTGGGCCATTGATATCTCATCACTGCAGTAAGAATGGCCAGTCCAGTGTGAACACTTCCAGATGAGATCAGTTTATCCAGGTAAGTTTTGCTCTTTTTATGACCCTCCCCAGGTTAGTTGGGACTTTTAAATAGTGTTTGGGTGCTTAAAAAAAAACTTTTTAGGCTTTAGTTTTGCTTTTATTTTTGAATTTCCCACACGATGAAGTCTTGCGGGATTTAAAATGAAGAAGTGAACGGGACTCCGTTCACTTCCTCTTTATTGCCAGGGCTGCCTTTTGCCAGGATAGGAAGGTAAGTGCAGGGGGTGGGGGGAAGTGTTCTTTTGCTGGCATAAAAATGTTGGGTTTTTTCATGCCGGCATAAGAATGTTTAAAGCAGCTAGTCTGAAAAAGTCCCAAGTCTGGATCTCCCCTGCTGTTATAATCAGCCTTTCCTATTACTGTTTGTATCTCCTCTTTCTTCTACTAATCTCTTATTGCTAAAAACCATGTTTTGCATGAGATGCCATGTCTTCACCCAGAGGGTTTGCCAAATATATCAGCAACAAGTTCCATATACTTATCACTCGTACACTCTCTTTTAGGGTTAACAATGCTTCTACTTTTCCTCTGAGACAGATATATTGCAAAATGTATGTTTATACTGGAACATGTTGCAAGGGGTCAATGCTTATATGTGTGTGATTTTTGGTATGCAGAGGGTGAGATCAACAGTTTGTTCATCATGAACACATTGTTCAAGCAACTCAAGAAATCAATGTAACCATGGACATCACCTGATGGTCAATACAGAAGTTAAATGGAGTACATAACTGAAAACAGAAGATGGAGAAGCTCCAGTGTCTCTGCAAAAACAAGAGCAGTTGCAGATTGTGGCACAGACAATGAGCTATTAATAGCAAAAATTAGAGTAAAGCTAAAGAATAACACTAAACCAACCATCATGCCAAAATATAACTGAAGAACTTCCCAGTAAAATTTAAAGATAATGTGAAAAATAGATTGCCCCATTCAGCCTAATTGACCAGGAACCAGATGAACTATGGACTGAAGCCTGGGACATTGTCAGGGAGGAATGACAAAAAGACACTAATTGTAGCCAAAATAGAAAGAGAAGCCTCAAGGATACCAGATTAAACTCTTCAAACAATCAAGAACAGACAAGAAGCAAAAGTAAAAGGGGACAGAAATGGAATCCTGAATGCAATTTTATAACAACTTGTACAAGATACAAGGAGAATGGCTACAATAATCAATACAGAGAAATATAAGGTGACAACAAAAAAGGAGGAAGAAGACAAAGTAGAAATAAAAAGATGATGGAAAAAATACATGGAATAACTATATAAAAGAGATGAAAGGGTGCAGATGCAAAAGATGCCCATCTCACACAGCGTAGGCCCACTGATTGGAAGCACTCAATACACATTCCAGTCCCCAAGAAAGGGAAAACTAGAGATTGTAGTAACCACAGGACCATTGCATTAATTTCCTATGCAAGCAAAGTGATGTTCAAAATCCTACAACAAAGTATTTTACCATTTATGGAGTGAGAAATGCCAAATGTCCAAGCTGGATTCAGGAACTGAAGAGGCACTAGAGATCATAATGAAGCACACCAATGTAGCCCATGCTTTACAGATTATAGCAAAACCTTGGCCTGTATAGATCGTGAAAAACTATGGATCACTCTTGGATGTGCCATAACATTTGATTGTCCTGATTGATAACTTCTACTCAGAATAAGAGGCTACTGTTAGGACAGAATAAAGAGAAATGGTATGATTTCCAATTGGTAAGGGGGTCAGCCAAGGATGCATTTTATCACCCTATCTGTTGAACTTGTATGCTGAACATATCATATGTAAAGCAGGATTAGATTTGGAGGAACAATTCCTGAAGAAAGCCAAGGAAGAAAGTACAAAGGAAGGTTTACAGATGAACATTAAGTAAACAAAAATGATACCACAAATGATTTACATAACTTTAAAGAAGACAACGAAGACATTGAAAGAATTGAAGATTTTCCACATCTTGGCTCAGTCATTAATCAGAATGAAAACTGCCATCAAAAAATCAGAAGAAGACTAGAGAGACTATCAGATCAAGTGCCTAAAAACATTATTATGGCACTATATTTTACAATGGTCATGTTCTGCACAGAACCAAAGAACCCTGGAGAAACAATGACATCATGCAGTAAGGCAGCACAGAGGATGGAATGTTCCTGCTACATTGCCACTTTTATTTGGAGTGTGGTTGGAATAACAGTACCTCCCCCCCAATCACATTTTGAAAATCATTGCTATAGATTAGCAGCAGCAGAAGACAGGAGAAAGAAGATAAAATTATAAACATTCTCTGTACTTTTTGCTGAGAAATGGTCAAATATGCTGGGAGGCACTATAAGGAAAATGGAATGTAGACAAAATCCAAATGATCATCTTTTGGAAAATTGAATTTCTTTGGAAGACAGCTCTGACATGGGGCAGGTGATTGGCCATCTGTTAAATAATCCTCTTCTTTATGTATTTGCACTAGAATTGCATGTAGCAAAAAACTGCATAGAAACAGTCCCATTATGAAAAATAGACAGTTATATGAAATTATGCTTCCTGTGTTCTCTGCAGCATACATATTGAGATGGAAGAACCAATCTTCTAAATGATGTTTCTGTAAAGAGTACACAGCAAGTCAATGTATTTTGTGGAAATCCCAACCACTTCTCCTCTCTTCATCTTTTACAGTCCACATTCATTTTGACAGCATAAATAGCTGATTTCTAGTGGTCAGAATAATTGTCAATGGTGCCATATTGTCCAAAGGCAGTTGATGAAAAAGGGAAGCAAAGTCTCGTTTGTATGCAGAAACTGTGCGAATCACTTTTATTTATTTCACAGTACATCCTGTCTTTATATACACATCACACACACACACACACACACACACACTTATATGAGGGAGAAAGAGAACAGAATACTACTACGTCACTTAAACTCTTTTATGATATCAAGCAACTGCTACTTTTGGTTGCACTTTCTGTTATCCTCGGGACAGAAAGAAATGAAAGACTGAATTCCTTGGAGGCAATTGTGCCTCTTGCCCCATGTCCTGCCAAACATACATAGATTAAAAGAGCAATTGCTAGACTTAATGCCATATATATTTATGAACCAATATATTTACTTCTCTCTCCAGCTAAAACTGTTATGAGCATATAGCTGGTCTACTGAGGACTCATTTTACCATCTTATTTTCTTCCTCACAAATCCCTCAAGAAAAAAATAAAATAAAACTATTTTTTTTTTATCAGCTGTGATTTGGAGTTAATGCTTCTTTCCTCTCATGCCCTTCCTTTAGGTCAATAAAGACAACAATGTGTGTGTGTGTATTTTCCCTCAATTTTTCTCTTTTATTATCCAAATCTTTAAAGTTTTTAGCCCCTGTATTTAAAAATCATGTATAGAAACCAAAGTTAGTAGTCAGGAAATAGCAGTAGTGTTTCTTATTCATCAACATTTTAAAAACATTAGATTAAAAAAAAAATCTTGCTTAGCTTGTGGCTTAATGGCAGAGCTACTCATGAGTAAAAAGATAGAATTGTTTCTTTCAGAATTGAGCCCCAAATCACACTATTAATTTGGGTTTCAATTCACATTTGTGAGTGGGAGCAAAGTACACCATCGACCTTCTTTGTGCAAGGTGTGTGTGTGTGTGTGTGTGTTGGCCTCTCTTTCAAAAAAACAACCACCCCTATGAATTCTTGTCAGCACTCAGCCATGGTGCTACCTACCGCAACATCCCCTGTCCCATATCTATAATAAATTGGCACTATTTAATAATTAAACCACACGTGGCTTTCCACATAGTGTGGCTATTAAAGCTGGAAAATTCTGAAGAAATCCCAAAGACTAGTGGCCAGACTGAGTCAGGTATGCACTTAAGGAGAGGCCAGCCCAAATTCCAAAGAAATGTTAATTTGCAAAGCAATTGAATGACTGAAAACCTGGCTAATCCTATCAGCCAAAGCTGAGATACTCAAACCTGTAAACAATCATCATACCTTTACTTTTCCCCAAACAAAGGAAATTACTTCTCCGTTCAATTGCAACATATGAACACTTTAAGATGACATTAACATATCCGGAGTGCCTTTGTCTCACCTGAGCAACTCCAAGAAACATTGCCTTCAACTCTAAATCCCATCCCCGGAAGGCAGTTACTGACTATAAAAACCCATTCAAAACAACACCAAATTGTCTTCAGCTCCTCCTATTACATCCATGCTGCTAGGTTGCTCATTCTGAGACCCTGTTGCTGCAGAAATCTCTGCTCTACAGGACAGGTGTCATACCTCCCACAAACAATCTCCTTTGCTATTCCTCTATCCCAATATTTCCTACTTTATTTGCTAGCCTTGCATGGATTCTTGAAGCCTGAATGTGTGTGTGAATGTTATTATTGTTTTTTATCAAATAAAGAACAATTATTGTACTATCTAGCTTAACATCTTCTTCTCAGTACAATAAATATAGGTCAAAAGTTTCTGCTATCTAGCCATCTAGGTAAATGGCTTGCCCACAAATTAAGGAAAGAAAGAGAGAAGAAACTGATAATGGAAATAAGATCAAATGGAGGGAATTATACAAAACAAAAAGATATAATTAAAGTATTTCAAGAATATTATTCCAAAGTATATAGCAAACAGAAAGTGTCAAAGGATTTCAATGATGAAATGAAAAAAATATTTGGACAAGGAGAATATACCTCAGATAATGGAAGAACAAAACATTGAACTAAATAAACAAATTTCAAAGCTAGAAATAAGAGAGGCAATAAGACAAATGAAAATGGGGAAAGCACCTGGTCAGACGGTTTCACCACGTTATATTACAAAATTTTTAAAGAGGAATTATTAGATCCTTTATATAGACTTTTTGATGACAGAAATAAAAGAAACTGTCCAGATTCCTGGGGGAAAGCCGATATTGTTCTAATACCAAAAGAAGATAAAGATCAGACATTACCAACAAATTACAGACCAATCTCTCTGTTAAACATAGATAACAAAATATTCACTAACATTTTAGCAGAAAGATTGAAGAAAATTCTAAGGGACTGGATCCACGAGGACCAAAGTGGATTTCTTCCAGGTAGACAAACGAAAGATAACTTGAGAGTACTTATTGATCTAATAGAATACTACGAAAAACACAGTGAGAAAGAGTTACTATTGATTTTTGCTGATGCCGAGAAGGCTTTTGACAATTTAAGATGGGAATTTGGGTTCTAAGAAGAATGAATATGGGGAAGAATTAGTGTGACTGGATAAATAAGATATATAATAACCAAGAGGCTCAAGTAATAGTTAACAGGGAAAAAACAAAGCCTTGTAAAGTAGAGAGAGGGACACGTCAAGGTTGCCACTGTCTCCGCTACTATTTATTACAGTAAACTAGAGTTATTGATGGGGAGAATAGCATCACTCAAGATGAATATACTCCCGAGGATGTTATACCTCTTTATGAATATCCCAGTCATAATTAATGATAAGGTCTTTAAATCATGGAAGAAAGACATAACAAGATTTATCTGGCAAAAAAACGCAAAAACAAACAAACAAACACCTAGGATCAAGTATAAGATATTAACAGATAAAAAGGAGAGGTGTGGTCTAGATTTACCGGACCTACAAATTTATTTACCAGGCGAGTGCGTTATCTTGGATAATAGAATGGCTAACACTGGAAAACATAAGATTACTGCCTTTAGAAGGCTTTAATGCAAGATATGGATGGCATGCCTATTTATGGCATAACAAAGCTGCTGTCCATGGAGAATTTAGACACCATTACCTAAGAAGAGCTTTATTAAACACCTGGTTGAAATACAAAAGGAAACTTTATCTGAAAATATCTTTGTGGCTCTCAAACCATGAAGCATATTATAAGAATTATATTATTATAATATAATATTATAATAATATACTCTGAGTGGCAGGGGGGTTGGACTGGATGGCCCTCATGGTCTCTTCCAACTCTGCAATTCTATGATTCTATGATTCTAAGAAAGAAGACATCTATAAGGGGAAATGGTTAATGTATAGCAATCTACTCAAAAGAGAAGGAAACAAATGGGTTATGAAAACCCAGGAAGAGTTAAGATTGGGAAATATCGAATGCCACTGGTTCCTATACAGGCAACTAGTGGAAAAATTTAAAATTGACCAAAAATTGGAGGGGATAGAGGAGAGCAATATGGAGTTTGATAGGGTAATTCAAGGAGGTAGAGAAAAGATATTATCAAAAATATATAGACTGTTATTGAAACTAAATCAAGAACAGGAAGTAATCAAACCCTACATGATAGTGTGGGCAAGAAATTTTGGTCAAGAGATATTACTAGAACAGTGTGAAAGATTATGTGGAAAAATATATCCTTTACAAAGAGTTGTAATATTAAAGAAAATGTGTACAAAATGATGACCAGGTGGTATTTAACACCAGAGAGACTAGCGAAGATTTATAAGGACACATTGGATTTATGTCGGAAGTGCCAGAAAGTCTCTGACACGTACTATCATATTTGGTGGTCTTGTGAGAAGGCAGTAAGATACTGGGGGGAAATTCATAAAATAATTACAAAATTATTAGACACAAATTATCCCTTTGCCCCGGACAGCTATCTTTTGAATATGTTCGAAAAGATAGATATTCAAATTCGAAAAAAAATCTGGAGAGTGTTATCATACATGATGTCAGCAGCGAGAATAGCTTCCGCAAAATATTGGAAAAAACAAGAAATACCCTCTGTCGAGGAATGGCTATTGAAACTTTTAGATATGTATGAGATGGAAAGACTGACTGTGGTAATAGATGAAAATAAAATGTTAAAAGATCTGGAGATCTGGGAGATATTGAACCCACTATGGGAGAACAAGTGGGGAAAAGAAGCTAGTATAAAAGCAGATTATATTTAGCTGAGTTCACCATATAGATTATAAATAATACTAAAAAGCAAATAGAGGAAAAGAAAGAGATAAAGGGCAATATACTAGAAAGCAGAGAAATATGATAAATAAAGAAAAGAAAAAGGGGGAATGTTTGCATGGAAAAAGCAAGATGGATGGTGAAGAGACAAGGAAGTAACAGAGTATGAGAGAGAACTAGAGAGGATGTAAAGAGAAAAGTATGAGAGTTAGAATGAATATGTTAGAAGAGAATGTATGTTTGTTTTTTATTGGATGTATGAGATGTATGAGTTTTGTTTTATTGTAAGCTTTTTTTTGAAAAGATTGAATAAAAAGATATTTTAAAAAAAGCTTCTGCTATCTGTTGCCCCCTCTCGCATACCTGAGCTGAGTACATTGATTCCCCAAATTAATGTCAATATTTTGAGGGTCCTTAAGACCCCCAAGTGTATATGAAGTTAACAATGGAGACCACAAGCAAGCCCTAAGCAAGAGCGAGAATCATGTGGCTCTTCTAGAGTTTGACACCACTTGAATGGTCATGGTTCCATTATATATAATTCTGGAATTTGCAGTTTGGTCAAACATTTAGATTTCTCTGCAAGAGAGTTCTAGGAACATCCCTGAACTATGACACTAGAGCTCTTTAGCAGAAAATTCTAAGTACTTCACCAAAGTATAAATCCAAGGATTTCATAGAATAAAAACAAGACAATTAAAGTGATAGCAAACTGCTATAACTATGTGTAGTGTAGATTTACTTCCAGATTTTTTTGTCAATACACTTGCTCTGTGCCTCTTTCAAAGGTGTTGTCTAGACAAGAGGATATAATGTTCATTCCTATGCATTAACACAAAATCATAGCAGTGTTCTTTTGTCTCTACGGTCCTTTGGCAAAATTGCTGGTATGTGAATGTATCCATGTTTGAAGTTCACACACAGCCATGCCTGTGAATTAAGATGCTGGCTAGGAGTGAATCGCTTGCGTTATTATTCTTCACGAGGTTTTGCTGCTGCAATTTTTAAAAAATGTAAATCTAAGGTGCACAAGTGCAGCTTTCCACTTTAAAAAGCGGGTTGGTTGCCTCAGTGCAGTGAAAAAGTGCACAATTGGCAATGTGAAGCTCCAAAATGGCACGTCCATCCACTTCATTGCTGGCAAGCCTGCCCCCCCCCACGCATCAGATTACGACTTCTGCAGTGCAAATCAGTTGTCCAAATGAGCGGTAATGCACTTTTCTGTGCATTTTTTAAAAAATTAGGAAAAGCTGAAAAAACTTTTCCTGTGTAATTTTTAGAGTTTTGGGGGCTTTCCTTCTGAATATGGTGAATCACCATGGGATCTCGTTGGGACAAAAGGTATTCTCCTCAAATTCTATGAGAGGTTTTTTTTCACCATCTAGACAACCCCAGTGTTTCCACATATCCCACAATAAAGTCACTGGTTTGAAATAAAAAATATTTTTCACAGGCAATGTCTTAGTTCCCAATTTTCCTAAAATATAGTTACAACATGGGAAGTCAAGAGGGTATGTTAGACTGAGGAGATTACCAGACCATGATGTCCTTTTGCATTCCACTGGCATAGCTATGTTGTTCTGTTTAATTGATGGGCCAAGCCATCAATAGATCACATTTTCTGTGCTGGCGTTGCCAGCATTTGAAACCTCATGCCATTGTCCTGCCATGAATACACTGTCAATGGGTGGTCCTGCCAGAACACTTCCAGGTGGGATTGCAAAAATAAGGTAGGCTACCCTTTTTTTAGGAACCTCCACAGGTTACTTAATATTTTTTAGTGTGTTTATGTGTTTGTGTAAACCTTTTTCTTCTTTTTCTTTTTCTTTTTGAATTTACTGCGCTCATGTCTTCTCTTGAGAACAGGCGAGATTTAAATCCAGGAAGTGAATGGAGCTCTGTTAGAGCCCCATTCATGCCTGGGCTGCCTTTGGATGCAAGAGAAGGTAAGTCTGATGGGCAGGGTTATTGTGCTGGGACAGGGACGAGATTGGAGATTGTGGAACAGGAACTCTTTTTGCGCTCCTGTCTGATAATCTGCTGAGATTTTCTATCCCACCCCTCTGCCATTTACTCTCTAAATTGGTTTTTATTGGTGCAGACTGGAAAGGACTCTATCCAACCTTGTGACCAATTCAGGCCACATTTAAAGCTTTTAAAGTCCAGATTTTCTCTTTCTCTGGGGTTAAGGGTATCTTTTTGTGCAAGATGGTCATGAAGGCCAACACATGCTTCTTTTGTGTAGGGGATGTTTCTGAGGTCATAGAATTATGGAAGCATAGAATCATAGAGGAAACAAGGACTATCCAGTCCAATCCCCTGCCATGTATGAATACACAATCAAATCATTCCAGACAGATGGCTATCCAGCTTCTGTTTAAAAACTTCAGAAGAAGGAGACTTCACCATACTATGAAGCAATGTATTTCACTGTCAAACAACTCTTACCATCAGGAAGTTCTTCCTAATGTTTGGGTGAAATCTCTTTTCCTATAGTTTGAATCCATTGTTCTGTTTCCAAGGCTGCTGACACACTGCAGAAATTATGCAGCTTGACACCGCTTTAACTATCATGGCTTCATACTATTGAATCCTGGGATTTGTAGTTTGTTGTGGCACCAAAGCTCTGACAGAGAAGGCTAAATATTTCGCAAAACTCCAAATCCCAGAATTTCATAGCATTGAGCCATGGCGGTTAAAGCAGTGTAAAACTGCATTATTTCTGCCATGTGTCAGCAGCCCTAGAGCCTTACTGCACTCTTAGGAAAAGCAGCAAATCAGCAGGAATGTTTCGTCTTTCCTGCTTGCTTCCCGCATGGTGTTGTTGTTTTTTCATTCCAGTCCCATAAGGGAACAAGGTAAAACTGTGCCTTTTTGCTTACCAGAAAAACCTAAAATCCTATTATTTGTGCATTTCATTTTTTGTGCCTAAAGAATAGTACCTTACATTTCCCACTGTTGATTTTTTAATTTTTTTTTATTTTGGCCCAGTTTTTTAACCTGTTAAGGTCATTTTGAATGTTCATCCTGTCCTCTGGGGTATTAGCTACCCCTCCTAATCTGGTGTCATCTGCAAATTTGATAAGCATGCCTTCTATTCCATCATCAAAGTCATTTATAAAGGTGTTGAATAGCACTAGGCCAATGTCAGAATCTGTGGTACCATTAGTCACTTCTCTCCAGGATGAAGAGTAACCATTGGTGAGCACATCTTGGGTTTGGTCAATCAACCAATTCCAAATCCACTTAACAGTAACATTGTCTAGCCCACATTTTACTAGCTTGTATGCAAGAATATAATGTCGAACCTTGTCAAAGGCCTTACTGAAATCAAGATATGCTACATCCACATCTAGCAAGGCTGCAACTCTATCAAAAAGAAAGAAAAGGGAGGAAGGAAGGAAGGAAGGAAGGAAGAAAGGAAGGAAGGAAGGAAGCTCAAATCACTCTAGCATGACTTGTTTTTGAGAAGCCCATGTTGACTTTTAGTGATCACGGTATCCCTTTCTAAGTGCTTACAGACTGTCTATTTAATGATTTGCTTTAGAATCTTTCCTGGTATTGATGTCAGGCTAATTGGGCACTAATTGTTCGGGTCTTCTTTTTTCTGATTTTTCAAGATGAGGACATTTGCCCTCTTCCAGGTTGCTGGGACTTCTTTTCTCCAGGAATTCTCAAAGACTATTGCCAGTGGTTCTGGGATTACAGTACTTCTGCCAGTTCTTTTAATACCCTTGGATGTAGTTCATTTGGCCCTGGATATCTGAATTCATTTAGAGTAGCCAGTTGTTCCTGTACAACCTCTTTCCCCTACTGCATCATCTGCTCCATTTCCCCCAGGTTGATCATTGCTTTCCATTTGAGAGAAGACAGAGGCAAAGAAAGTATTGAGTAATTCTGCCTTTTCGCCATCCCAGTTAGCATTTTGCCATATTCTCCATGCAGTGGCCATACCATTTTCTTGTTCTTCCATTGGCAATTAAAAAAACAACCCACCCTTTTATTGTTTTTAACCTTTCCAGGAAGCCTGAGTTCATTCTGTGGTTTAGATTTTCTGACTTTCTCACTACATGCACTGGCTATTAATTTGAATTCCTCTTTGGTGATTTCCCCTTTTCCCACTTGTAATATCCTTTTTAAATCTTGGCTCAGTTGAAAGTTTTTAAAGCATTCATCCTGGTTTCATTAGACACCTCCCAGTTTTTCTTCTCTTTGAAATTGTTTGAAATTGTGCCTTCAATATCACACATTTAAGAAACTCCAACCATTAGGAACTCTCTTCTCCTCTCTTTTATTATTCCTAAACATGGAATCACACCCAGTATTTCCTAAATTTATTGAAATCAGCTTTTTTAATGTCTAGAATGTGCATATGACTATGCTTGGCTTTCCCTTTCTGCTGTATAACAAACTTCAGGAGAACATGGTCTCAGCTTCTGGACAATGAAACTGTCTGCAAGGCAAGTGAGAAATATGTTGGACCTTATATTCCTGGCCTCTCCATTGATGCCCCCTTGTCATGGGAGAGAGGCTTGCGTACCCTAATGATGTTTTGAGCTATGCTGGCGGTGGCATAATAGCCACCGGTAGGGTCTCCCATGCCAGACAGGTCAAAACCGAAGGGTCTGACAAAGAGTGTCAAAGGGCAGGATGGGTCTCTAGCCTTATGGCAACCATCCTAGGAGAAGGAAAACTCTAATCCCAAACCCGGGCAGATGATGCTCGTCCAACCCTGTAAGGTCAACCATCTAAGAGAAGGAAATTCTAATCAAACCTATGACCCAAGGACCTCACTGCTACCGTCCATGCTTGCAAGGCCACAGCAGATGAACCTTTGGTTTAAAGGGTGAGGCCAGTTCTATGCACACTGCGCTCCACCAGAAAAATCCATTGCACAGGCTCGAAGGACAAATCCAATTTCAAAAAAATCCCCGTAGCGATAGGTGAGGGATGAAACGGCACTTGTAAAGATGCACTGGAAGCTGCAGACTCAACCCTGCATGCAGGCGGTTCAGGACTTTGGTCGCTCGAGGCTGACCCGGGAGATGACAGTCTTGTCTGGCAGCATCCTGAATAACCAAGCAGCCTTTTTTAAGGAGAGCACTGCTTGCTCCATATGGAGAGGGGCCTAGAAAAGGTGGCGTAACAAAAGCTCATCCCCAACTACCTGGTTGTTAGCTGAAGCCAACGAGAATCTTCTGCTGCAGTCAAACCAAGGCAAAGAAACAAAGGCAGACACTGGCCTCCAAAGATGTAAATAAACTGACACTTGCATGCTAGAACATCAGAACCATGCAAGACTCTGCAGATAGTGGATGGCCTGAGCGTCGTTCTGCTCTAATAGCCCACGAACTATCACTACTTAATATTCACATCACTACTCTTAGTTAAGTTCATCTCCATGAGGAAGACAGCCTTAAAGAACACGGCGCTGGCTACACACTTTACTGGTCTCGCAAATCCAAAACCGAAAAACATCTTTCAGGAGTAGGCTTTATGATTAAAAACTCCATTGCCTCCAAACTCAAAACCTTGCCAAGAGGACACTCTGATCGCATTATTTCCTTACGCCTCCCACATGTTGTTCTCTTTAGTATATATGCCCCAACTATGCAAGCCGACCCTGTAGAGAAAGACAAATTCTACACAGACCTATGCCAACTCATACAAAAAGGCCCTGTAGAAGATAAAATTATTATCCTTGGTGACTTCAATGCCAGAGTAGGAAAGAACTCTGAAGCCTGGGAAGGTGTCTTAGGCAAACATGTTGTTGGAAATTGCAATGATAATGGATGCCTCCTGCTAGAGTTCTGTGCAGAACAACAGCTGACTATTACAAACACTATCTTTCAGCAGAAAGATAGCTTGAAGACAACCTGGATGCATCCCTCATCCAAACATTGGCACCTCATTGACTATGTTTTAGTCCATCATACTCAAGTGATGCCCAGTTCAGAGTGCCAGACAGATCATTGCCTCATTAGATGTAAACTAAACCTTCATCTTAAGTTCAAACTTAAGAGGGGTGGCATCTTAAAGAAGAGACTCCAAGTCAACATTCTTCAACAAGCTACCATGAGAGACAACTTCCAGACAAACCTGGAAAAAAAAAAACCACCTTGAAGACCATCCTATAGATCCTTCTCCTACAGTGCTTTGGCAAGGCTCAGCTATCCAACATATGATCCAAAAACTGATGAAAAATGAATTGGACATAGCTCCCACTATGGAA
Organism: Gambelia wislizenii; assembly: GCA_030847615.1. NCBI lineage: Eukaryota > Metazoa > Chordata > Lepidosauria > Squamata > Crotaphytidae > Gambelia > Gambelia wislizenii. The sequence continues at coordinate 43,413,720 of JAUMIR010000004.1, forward strand.
GAGACCGTTAAGGCCATACAGCATATGAAAAACGGCAAGGCAGCTGGGATTGATGGAATCCCACCTGAAATTTGGAAACACAGAGGTCATGTACTCCATGATAAATTCCACGAACTCCTTGTGAATTGCTGGGAAAAAGGGGAACTGCCATCAGATCTCCGAGATGCAGTCATCATCACCCTGTACAAGAAAAAAGGAGCAAAATCCGATTGCTCAAACTATCGAGGCATAACACTGCTCTCTATTGCTGGAAAAATCCTTGCAAGGATACTCCTGAACAGATTAGTTCCTGCCATTGCAGAAGAACTTCTCCCTGAAAGCCAATGTGGCTTCAGAGCCAATAGGAGTACTATAGATATGGCATTTGCCCTTAGACTACTGCAAGAGAAATGTAGAGAGCAGAACAAGGGTCTCTATGTAACATTTGTCGACCTCACCAAAGCCTTTGACACCGTGAGTAGAAAAGGTCTGTGGCAGATCCTGGAAAGACTAGGATGTCCCCCCAAATTCCTTAAAATGATTATCATGCTACACGAGGGCCAGCATGGTCAAGTCAGATATGGCGATGCTCTTTCAGAGCCCTTTCTAATAACTAATGGAGTGAAGAAAGGTTGTGTTCTTGCTCCAACTTTATTTACAATCTTCTTCAGCATGATGCTCCAAAGGGCTACGGTAGAGCTTGAAGAAGAAGACGGCATCTATATACATTACCGTACTGATGGTAGCTTGTTTAACTTAAGCCGTCTGAGGGCTTGCACCAAGATTCTAAACTATCTAGTCCATGAGCTGCTCTTCGCTGATGCTGCTGCCCTTGTTGCCCACACAGAAGCAGCTCTGCAGCGCCTAACATCCTGCTTCGCAACAGCTGCAGAGCTGTTTGGGCTGGAAGTCTACCTAAATATACACTGGACTGACTATGTGATGAATGTTGCTGTCCTTGAGCAAGCAGGGATCACCAGCATTGAGGCCATGATATTGAGAACACAGCTGCACCAGGCAGGACACATTTCTAGGATGGAGGACCATCACCTCCCCAAAATAGTACTCTACGGTGAACTCGCCATGGGTCAGCGTAAGAGGGGCACTCCAAAAAAGTGATACAAGTACTCCCTGAAATAACATCTCAGGCCAAATTGATCACCAACAACGGTCTGCCCTGGCCTCACATCGGGAGCATGGAGACGCACTATCCATACTGTTGCAGCCTTATTTGAGAACTCATGCTGAAGAAGTCTTGAAGAGAAACGACAATGCAGAAAGAATCACAACCTGGAAACATCACCCAAGGAGACCTTCTGTTGTGCTTTCTGCAACTGGACTTGTCTATCTCAGATTGGCCTTTTTAGTCATCAGCGCACTTGCACAAAGCGCATGATGAGTCCTTCCTGAATCTTCGTTTGCGAAGAAAAGCCAGAGAGAAAGGGGGTATTCCTGGCCGAGTTTGACTTCCAACAAATATCAGGATAGTTGAACTCTCCCATTACTATTACATCTCTCTTTTCTGAATGCTTGGTCATCTGTTCCAGAAATGCATTGTCCAAGACCTACCTGCTGGTCTGATTGCAAGTAGCAGTACTTTTCTCACTCTGGTTGCCAAGGAAACCCAGGCTTAAATGACTCAAACAGAAAGTTGGGGGAACAGGCACATAAATAAGTAAAAAAGCCAGCACAGATTTTATTCATTCACTCCTCCTTCTTCTCTATTATTTGTGTTAGCCAACCATATTTGCATTGTCCTGATAGTGGAAGCAAAGAGCCTTGGCTTGCACCCAACAGGGAAGAAGAGACTTCCAACCTCTCTGTTGGACAGTTGCACAGTAGAAGTATATTTCTAGCATGTGGTTTCATTTGATAGCTGCTTTGCCAAAAGGGAGAAAGGCTGTGTTGGTTATAAGCAGTCTGGTTTGGAGGTTTTCAGACGCCTCTTTCAGGCTCTTGCTGTGCAAGCAGCCTCCGCAGCAGTAACGAGGCTGCCGCGTGGCAAGGGGTCCATTTTGGACTATGCCATTTCTCTCTCGGCATCGTCCGTGACTCTTGCGGGTAGCATTGGAGGCGGCCGTGCTGTTTTTCACTCACGGAAGTTGTCCGTGAGTAAAAATAGTGCAGCTGCCTCCAATGCTAGCTGCAAGAGTCATGGACACCGCCGAGGGAGAAACGGCATCGTCCAAAATGGACCCCTTGCCGCGTGGCAGCTTCGTTACTGCTCTGGAGTCTGCTTGTGCGGCAAGAGCCTGAAAGAGGCATCTGAAAATCTCCTTACTCTCTTTTTCTGAAAACTCTGTCCCTTTCCCATAGCCCTTGAGGCTACTGTGGCCAGCTCTCTTGCTTGTTGGAAGGAAATTCATGGGCACTAGGCACATACCTTCAACATTTTAAAAATGAAAACTGGGATACAATTAGGCAAGCAACATCAAAGTGTGGTGGAGATGGCACAAGTTATTCATGAGCAGGAATACACAAGTGGGGAGAGGCTGCAGCAGTTTGCTTTGGCCTAAGCTTCATTGACTACTGGTTTGTTTCCCAGCACAATTCAAGATGCTGGTCATGATGTATAAAACCCTGTATGGCTTATGTCCAGATTACCTGAATGATAATATCTCCCCATATGAACCTGCCAGAATCTTACGATCTACCAGGGAGGGCTTTCTGTTGGTCCTGCAACCATCACAGTCTCACTTGGGTCTTATCTGCACTGGCCAGAGTGTCAGGTATCAGCATCCCCAGACTCAGTGAATAGCAGTCTCAGAGTTCATCAGAAAACTTTATTGTCACAGAAATCCAGAAAACATACAACACCACTTTGTTGCTGAGAATGAAACTCAACAGACACATTCAAAAGTAAAAGCATTTTCTAATCACCAAAATCTGGCAGACTACAAAATCATTAGTTGTCCATCATCTACTGTCTGTCATGTCCCTGATGCATATTGTCATGTCCCTGATGCCATATAGATATTTAGGAAGCTTTGTTTGCTGTATTACTTAGCTAGTTAGCATGCTTGAGCCTACTAGCAGTCACACCAGAGACTTGACATGAGCAGAGGGCATGATGGGAGGCTGGGGAGTTTGGTATGTGTTAGTGAGAGCCTGTACAGTGCATCAAGGTCCTTTCTCTTTAAGGAGCATTGCATGGAGCTGATAGTACCAATTAACCAGGTGGTGATTGGAGTAGAACCAAAACCTAAGGAATGTAATAAGGAAGGGCCTTTGGCGCTCAATGCTCAGATCTGTCAATGTATTGTTACTGTTTGCAACTATATCCTGAGACAATAAAGCATTTCAATTCATGCCTGTTGTTCTGGTGAGTGGATGTTGACGGAGATCATCACACTGTCATAAGCATTCTTTACTGTTTCTCCTCCCACTTTTCCCAGACACTGAAAACTAAGTCATTAACTGCAGCTGCAGCTTTATCTCTGTTCTCTAAACAATTTCTGGACCATTATACATACAGCATTATGCACCCTCACATATCTGTTAGTACTTTCACATCAAAGTTACAGAGAAATAAACAAAAATGACAGGAAGAGGAGCCCAAGGCATCCTACCCTGACAGAGAGTACTCTGCATTCTGGCTAGAATATTCTGGCCCCAGATTCCATTTACCCCCAGTTACCTTGTGTTCTTGACAGGAACAGGCAGCGGTCTGCACATGCATGCTGGGCTGTATCAGCGGGCACCTCTGCTGCCACTGCTGGTTTCATACATCATGTGCTCTGAGGCTGGAACAAGACACCCACATGCTGGGGGCTCCATTGTGACCTTAGAGAGTGTGACATGTGACACCAGAGGTGGTGGCAGAGGCACCCACCAATACAGCCGAGCACACATGTGCAGTCAGCAGCCATTCCCACCATGGAACACTGGTTTTTCCCACAGGATCTGTTCCCCCCCAGGTATTTTCTTTGCACTGGTTACTAGTTGGAATTGCCTGGACATTGTCCAAACATCATCCAGACAGTTCAGACTAGAATCAGAGCTCAAACCCTGTGTTATCTGAACAGCTGGGAATGGGAAATGGGAGGAGGCCATTTCATTCAGCACATGGCCTTGGTGATGACACAAGATTCTTAGTGGCTGCTCCCACCCTCTGGAATTCCCTTTGATGAAACTCTAGGCTGGCCCTCTGCCTGTTCTCCTTTCACCAGTAGGCAAAGACCTTTTTGTTTAAGCAGGGTTTTAATATGTAATCACTCATAGGGAGGCTTCTTGTTGGGATATGTCCTTTATTTTTTAACTATTGTATGCCTTTTAAATAATTTTATACTGTTTTAATTGTTTTAAAATTGTTTTATTGTTGAGTTTTTATTGGTTCCTTTTGTAAGCCACCTTGTGTCGCACTCTGAGGAAAAGGCGGCATATCAAATACATACATACATACATACATACATACACAAGCCAGCCTGCTTACTAAGAAGGGCAAGATTCCACCCTCCTGTCCTCTCCCCCTTGCTGAGTTGAGTGTAAATTACTTTCGTGTTTTGTATTTAGTTTTCAGCAATTGATATAAGCTGAAGAAAAAGGGGGAAATTGGAAGGAAAGAAAAACTGGAACATTTAAAAATCAGGTTAAAAAGTGGAACAATAAAGGATTAATTGGGACTGTCCCTGCAAAAGTGGGATAGTTGGAGTGTATGCAGGCAGCCTGGCTATCTCTGGTCTGTGGGAAAGTAATTCCCTTGGCTTTTTCCCCAGACGCACAGTATTTGTAGTGAACCATGTTAAAACTGGGATTGGTGGCAAGGATGACTCCCCATCAAGGGTCATTTTAGCAAAATCTAGGACATTATCAGACACATCAAATATGACATCATAACAATGCCACATAAACACGAAAAGGTGCACATACCAGATGATATCACCTTTTCACAGTTATGTACTGGCCAAAACCCATCATATTTTATTGACAGCTTAAGTCATCAATAGATCTCCCCTAGCGTTTTTGTGCTGGCATTGCTGGCATATGAATCCATGTGCCATTTGTACTAATATGAATGCAGTGTCAATGGCCGGTCCAGCGAGAACATTTCTGGGTGAGATTGCAACATCCAGGTAGGTGACACACTTTTTATGACCCTCCCCAGTTTACTTGTAAGTTTTTGTGTGTGTGTGTTTCTCTGCTTTCTTTTATTTTTGAGTGTTGTTTTTGTGCGTTTTAAAAATTTCCCATGCTATGTATTCTCGTGAGAATAGGAGGGATTTTGAATGAGGAAGCGAACGGAGCTCCATTCACTCCTCCGTCATTGCCAGGGAAGCCTTTTGCCAGGATTAGAGGTACGTTTGGCATGGGGAGTTCTTTTGCTGGCATAAAAATGGTAAAGTTATGCCGGCAAAAGAATGGGGTTTAGGGTTGTAGTCTGATAAAGTCTCTAGTTTCACTACACATGGAAAAGCAAGTGATATGGCTCAGGATGTCCATGCTTTTGAAATAACACTATATTTTCTGTCTTAATTCTTCAGTACCAGCATTGCTTTTAGTCTCTTTGGGAATCATTTCTATGGTCTGACCATAACGTTGCTTCTCACATTATGCTAAAGGAATGAATGGTAGTTATTATGGTTATGTTCTGAAAATAGCAGAGCCAAGCTGTTAGAATTGTAGTACAAGAAGATAAAACTGCCCTAACTCCACAGGTTGCTTTCCTTCTTCTGTGTTCATTCATGCCTCTTTCTGCTGTATTTATGTGCTCACAACTGTGTGGTGGTTGATTGTGAGTCTATATTGCAAACTGAGTCCTTTATTTTCTTTGCAGAAGGGTAGAAGCCCATTGTTTGGCATGGTTAAAAATATGGATGATAATTGTGAAGATATTATCTTTTGGGTTTTCTGAAATTTGTGTGAATCAAGAAACAGAACACCTCTGAGATCTGTTTCTCATGAACAAACTTGAGTTTGTAGTGAGCTACCAAAACATGAGGAACCACTCTTGTGTGCTTCCATAGTCTTTTGTACACTATAATGGACTTTATTACACTACATTGTTATAGTGCTATTATTCCACTTTAACTGCTATGGCTGCCTCCTGTGGAATTTTGGGGTTTGTAGTTTAGTGAGGCTTAAGAGCCCTCTGGTTGAGAGTATTAAATGCCCCTCCCTAAACTGCAAATCCCAGGGTTTCACAGGAGGCAGCCATAGCAGTTAAAATGGAATAATAGCACCACAACAGTGTAGTGTGATAATCTCCTAAATAATTATAACACATTAATACGGCTTTAATTATCTTTACTGCATCCTATGGAATCCTGGGATTTATAGTTTTGTGAGACATGTAGAATTCTTTGCAAGGGAGGTTTACTGCTTTACCAACCTACAAATCCATAAGATGTAATCATGACAATTAAAGTCATATGAAGATGCTATCATTGCACAGTGTGAAGGGTGCATAGTGCAGTATAACCAAAAATGCCTCTTTCTTGTAATTGTAACAGTGAAATGGCCAGGAGTCAATGTGGATCTTCTGCTGATAGAACCATTCTTGTCTGCAAAGCCTAGAATATTATCAGATGGGGTTGAAATAGTGGAATTACGACGGTATCACAAATGGGTTCCTGTTATCACACAACATTGTCATCCTTCCCATGGTCCATGTGTGCTCCACCTGTTAATTAGGCATAACTTTAAATTGACAGGAAAGCCATCAATAGCCTTCAGTGTCACTATTTTCACAGTACTGATAAGCATGCAATAATCACATCCCACTGTAATTATGTGATTACACTGTGAATGTGCTGTCCTATTCTCCCCCTCCCCTTTTCCAATGAGAAGACATAATTAAACTTCCAGGGGAGAATATGAAGAGGACCTACAGGATGCTCTTTTAATCAACTATTCTCTTTTCTTGGTACCTTTTTATGTTTGTTTAAGTGTCTTTTTTTTTTGTTATTTATGTGTTTTTAGCCTTTTAGAACAAAGTTGTGTCTTCCCACAAGAACAGCCGAAATCTCAGCCATGCAAAATTGTGGAAGAGATTTTTTTTTTCTTAAAGGCTGATGCATCCACCAGCAGGAGGCATTAATACTCTGTCATTAGAAGGCAAGGTGAAGACAAATGTTACTATAGTGTGAGCCGAAATCTCCTTCTTAAACAGCTAGTGGTGGTTGTGCAATAATAAGTGGAGGTAGTGTTGCACAATTAAGTCAACATGAAATAATTATGGTACTGTAATCATGCCACTATGTTTCCACTTTCCTCAACTGCAGAATTCCAGCATTTTTAGATGCTAGTCTGATAAAGTCCCTAGAAGGGAGAATTAACCCTCTCCATTGGTATCTGTTGGGGTTTGGTTCCAGGACCCTCTGTGGATACCAAAATCCATGGATGCTCAAGTCCCATTATATACAATGGTGTAGTATAATGGTGTCCCTTATATAAAATGGCAAAATCAAGGTTTGGTCTTTTAGTAATTTTTTAAAATAATATTTTCAAGCCATGGATAGTTGAATCCATGGATACAGAATCCGTGGATATGGAGGGATGGGGAGGAATGTTTTTGTTTACTTCTGCAAGGCTTATCTGACCTGGTTATTTCATTTCATATGTGGATTTTGTTAGTTTTGGGTAAAAAGTTTGCTTTTTATGTTGAACTGCTTGTTGAATTGCTCTTCTTTTTTGTGGTGCAGGAATCTATTCCTATTTGTTTCATATTATTTTTGAATCTGGTACCCAGCTTGCTTTTAAGGAAGTAATGCCCACAAACACACCTACTTGATTAACTGAGGTAACAGTCTCTACAACCTTCTTCTGAACAACACTCCAGACTGTGAATACTGGCACACATAGCATTTATATACTTGGAGGGTTTCCCCTGTCATTCTGGAACCTGGCTCCATATCCCAGGTTTGGTTTGGAACTGTGTAATGTAGACTAACAACAGTATTCACAACAACAGTATATTGGGCTGAAACCAGGTTTTCCCATGGTGATGTTTCTGTATGTGGCTTGGTTTGGGAGAAACAAAGCCAAACCACCTGGCTTGACTCCAGCAGACTGTAAAAAGGCTACAGCCTAATGGAAAATATGGAACACATCCCCTTGTAACAGAATTTAGGAGCCATCCACATGCCATCTGTTGATAATATTTTGTCTGATATTTATGGTGAGACAGAATCCAAGCTCATGTTCCTTAATCTCCTGACAAATTACATTTCATTATTTACACCACTTGCTTAGCATTAAAAGGATTGTACCGGAACCATATGTGGGTGGAGAGAGCAGCAAGGTTGTTATTAATGGAATAAACACTGTCTTCTCTCTCTCCCCATACATGGAATAGCTTCAGGCTATAAAGGGAATGTTCAGACATCTTCATGCATAGGATTTTTGTCATTTATAAAATACTATGGCAATGGTTTTCATTAAGGGCCTACGGTCTAGATGGTGAAATACGGGCAAGGCAAACCCAGCTTCAAACCTCCATTCTGCCATGACACTTACCAAGTATCAGGGGCTCTAAACTTCTGCAGGTGTGACCTCCCTGAAGCAATAAGGAAGACAGCAAGACCAAGTACATCAGCTCTACTCCTTCTGTTGTCTGGCTGGACCTGTCTTGACTTCCCCGCATACCTAACCCACTTTTAATCTTTCAACCCGTTTGTTAGTGCCACTGACAAGTCCCACCCTCAGGAACCCCCCAAATTGGCTTATTAATAATTTGACATATTGATATAATCATCCATGCAGGAGGACAGTAAAACCCAGGGACTCACTAGAAGGATCCCAAAGGCAAGTACTAAGCCATGAATTGGCCAAGGGAAGGACTATTGACAATTTCCACACTGTAAGACAATGCCTGCACACACCTTGGTGGCAGACAATTGATCCCATCATCAGTGGTTGGAGTATTCTTTCTGGAGGTATCACTCTTCCCTTAGTTCCCAGACCCAGCCATCAAGGAGGCAGGTCATGCTTTGTAAATTTAATCACTAGAACATTTAAGGTAGTTGCAACACATTAGCATCTTCGGAAACCCATTGTTCAATCTCTGGAGCTTCCTGGAATCCATTGTTTCAGCACACGAAATCCCATCACCTGAGGGCACATTTTGTGGTATAATTACTCACCCCAAACCCTGTCTCAGTGCACACATACCTCTTTCCTGGGGACTCTTCATCTTTCTGTGTAGCCAGGCACACAGACTCCATTCCTGAGGACCCCACATCCATCTGTGTTAGCCAGGTGCAAGGATATACAGTTGTCCCTCCACATTCACGGATTTGGCATTCATGGTTTTAAGCATTCATGTCTTGAAAATATTCTTTAAAAAATAATAACCCAAAAAGCAAACCTTGATTTTGCCATCTTATATAAGGGATACCATTTTGCTATGCCATTGCATATAATGGGACTTGAGTATTCATGGATTTGGGTATTCGCAGGGGGTCCTGGAACCAAACCCCAATGAATGTGAAAGGACAACTGTACTCTGTTTCTCTGTGTAGCCATTCCTGTTTCATCCATCCATGCTGCTCTATGACTTTGGACTACAGGACAGGTACTATATTACCTCAAAAAAGCTCCCCATCTATTCCTCTGTAAATGTCTCTGCTTCCATTCCTAGTGGTCTTGTGTGAATGCTTTGCTATATGAATGTGTGCATGATTGGTGTTGTTATTTTAAAATCCTTAATAAAAACCATTGTTAACTTTCTCATCTTGTGTATGTCAGTTCAGAGTTAGTAGGGGTAAAAATAGGTGCAAAGGTTCCTTTTTGTTGACCCCTTTTGCATTGCTAAGTTGAGTTGCTGCTAATTTCTCCAACTTATTAATAACTTGACTAGCAATTTGGGTAACACCTTCATGGGATGTGACCCAGGTCTCCCATATCATCCTACCTTGACTCAAAGTCTTCCACCGAGACCTTTCTCAGAACGATGTCACAATAGAGGAGCTTGCCAGGCACCCATTATTTTATCTTTAAGGAGATTTCCCCCTTTATTGGTCACTTTAGTCATTTTTTTTCTTTTTTTAAAACCTAGGAAGATTGCTGTATTTTAAAAACAAATATGAAGCTTTTGCTTTGCTCTTTTAATAGATTTAGTTGTGTTATTTGTTTATTGATTTTAATTGAGCTGTTATATACTCTGCTGTTGTAGTTACATTCTAACTGCATTGTAAAGAACATGGGAGTGGTCATCGTGAAGGGTAATATACATATGGGTTTCTTCATTATTGACAGCCAATATAGTGTAGTGGTTGGAGTATTGGGTTGGTCCTTGGGAGATCCAGGTACTAGTCACCACTGAGCCCAGAAACTCACTATGGTGATCACTTGGTCTGACTTACTCTACAGGGCTGTTGTGATGATAAATAGAGTCATAGAATAATAGAGTTGGAAGCAACCTCATGAGCTATCGAGTCCAACCCCTTGTTCAATATAGGATCTCCACCTAAAGCATCCCCGGCAGGTAGCTGTCCAGCTGTCCAGAAGGAAACTCCACCACCTCCCTGGGCAATTGGTTCCATTGCCTAGAAGTTCCTTCTAATGTTCAATTGAAATATACTCTCCTGTAACATCAAACCATTAGACCTAGTCCTACCCTCTGGGGCATCAGAACACAGGCCTGTACCCCTCTCTGTGCTAACCCTGGAGGTATTTATAGAGTGCAATCATGTCACCCCTCAGCCTTCTCTTCACCAAGTTGAGCATTCCCAGTTTTATCAAACTTTCCTCACATGTTTTGTTTTCCATACCTCTTATCATCTTCACTCCCCCTCTCTGAACCTGCTCTGACTTGTCTATATCCTTTGTAAAATGAGGCACCCAGAACTGAATGCATTACTCTAGGAGAGGCCTGACCAGTGCAGAATATAGTGGGATTATTACTTCCCTCAATTTGGAAACTATGTTTCTAATCTCTCTCTCTCTCTCTGGTTTTTCTTCACAAACGAAGATTCAGGAAGGACTCATCCCATGCTTTCTGCAAGCGCGCCGATGACTAAAAAGGCCAATCTGAGATAAACAAATCTGGTTGCAGAAAGCACAGCAGAATAATACAGGCTAAAATGGCATATACCTTCTTTGCTGCAGCATCACACTGCAGGCTCATGTTCAATTTATGATCAACAATAATTCCAAGGTCCTTTTCACATGTAGTATGGTCTCCATCCCGTACCTGTCATTTTGGTTTTTGTGGACTAAATGTAGAATTTTGCCTTTGCCTCTATTGAATTTCATTTTATTAATATCTACCCAATTTTCTAGTTTATCTTGGTCCTTTTAAATTTTGTTCCTATCTTCCAATGTGTTAGCCACCCCTCCCAGTTTTGTGTCATCTGCAAACATAATAAGGATTCCTTCCACCCCATCATCTGTCATTGATAAAAATGTTGAAGAGTAATGGCCCCAGACAGAACCCTGAGACACTCCACTCAAGACCTCCTTCCAGTTTGAAGCATAGTCATTGATAACGATTCTTTGAGCACAGTTTTCCAACCAGTTATGGATTCATCTGACAGTGTTCCCATCTATTCCACGTTTAATCAGTTTGCTAATCAAAACATTATGGAGGGCCTTATAAAATGTTTTGCTAAAATCCAGATAAATGACATCCACACATTCGCACCTTCTTCCTCTTCCTCTTCCTCTTCCTCCTCCTCCTCCTCCTCTTCTTCTTCCTTACCTGCCTCTCCCCAAGGCTCAAGGCAACGTACAACATAAATTAAAATTCATAATGTCATAAAATAATTTAACAACACAGGATTAAAAGAAACATTAAAATCATTTATAGACTTAAAGTATCAATTTAAAATTCACAGATTAAAATCAACTGGCTAGGCCTGCCAGAAGAGATAGGTCTTTAGCACTGTTTTAGATTCTGACAGCATATCTAGCTGTTGAACCTCTTCCAGGAGGTTATTCCACAGTCTGGGGGCAGCTGATGAAAAGGTTCTCAGGGTGACAGTTACCAGTCTAGTTCTGGCTGGTTGCAGTAAATGTCCCCTAGAGGACCTGCGTGTATGGGGTGGATTGTACAGGAAGAAGTGATCCTGATGGTAACCTAGACCCAAACCATGTAATAAGCAACACTTGGTTCTTTACCCGGAAATTAATTGGCAGCCAATGGACTGATTTTAATATGCTCACTCCTGGACGTAACTGTAACTAATCTGTCTGCCATATTTTGAACTAATTGGAGTTTCTGAACTTGGTACAGATATAGCCCAATGTACAGTACATTGCAGAAGTCCAACCTTGAGGTTACCAGCATGTGCACTGCCATCTGTAGGTCTACCAATTCTAGGAAGGTGCTACCCTAAATGCTCTGGGGTTGTGAAGACCCTCTGGATATCGGTATTAGGTTTGGGAGTTTAATATACTCAACTTGGCAATGGAAGAGGTGGGTAATGGCAGGACTTTGTGACCAACTATACTAGGGAGATTTTCACATGCGTAAAGGATTCCCAATGCAGATCGGGACAGACTTGTTTTTCTCCCAGAAGCAGCACCATGTTTCGCATGCCCACTTCCCTCTCCTGATCTTCCGTCATCATCACTCTGTGCTCGTTCCATTTCCCTCCCAATACTTTCCACGATTTTTTATTAACGAGGGTTTGTTTTTAATAAAAAATCGCGGAAGGTATCGGGAGGGAAATGGAACGAGCACAGAGTGATGATGACGGGAGATCGGGAGAGGGAAGTGGGCATGCGAAACGCAGCACTGCTTCTGGGACAGAAACAATTCTGTCCTGATCTGCATTGGGAATACTTTATGCATGTGAAAATCTCCTAGAACTAAGGAGGAGACATAAGCTAGATAGTACAATAAATAAACTTTATTTGAGAAGAACAATAATAGAATTCACGATACATTCAGGCATCAAGCATTCACACAAGACTAGCAAATAAAGTGGGAGAAATTGAGATAGAGGAATAATAATAATAATAATAAAAGAGGATATATAATAAAATTTATTTATATCCCGCCCCTCTGCAAGCAATCGGGGCGGCTTACAATGATAAAATGGTAGACAGTATAAAACAACCCAAAATCCCTCCCTCCCCTTAAAACATTATTAAATTAATGCAAGTTAAAATCAATACAAGTTAAAATCAATATGTGGTACAATATGTTAAATATCCTTTTAAGCAGGCAGCATCTGTTAGGAGATCCAAAAGGAACCTCCAGAGGGGGTTCCAGAGGCCGGGGTTAGCTATTCCGGAAAAGCCGGAAAAGCCTGCCCGAAGAGAACCGTCTTGACAGCCTTTTTAAAGCTGTCTAATGATGTCAATAGGCGGATCTCGTCGGGCAGGCCGTTCCACAATTTGGGGGCGACAGCCGAGAAAGCCCTCTGGGAGGTAGTCGCCAGCCTAGGTCTTTGTGACTGCAACAAATTCCTCCCAGAGGACCGGAGAGCGCGGGGAGGATTATAAGGGAGAAGGCGGTCCCTGAGATAGCTTGGGCCCAAGCCATTTAGGGCTTTAAAGGTGATAACCAACACCTTGTACTGGGCCCGGAAGCTGATAGGCAGCCAGTGGAGGGACCTCAGAACCGGAGTAATGTGGTCCCTCCTAGATGTTCCAGAAACTAACCTGGCTGCCATATTTTGTACCAGCTGCAATTTCCGAACTAGGCACAAGGGTAGCCCCATGTAGAGAGCATTACAGAAATCCAGACGTGAGGTTACCAGCGCGTGCACAATGGTCTCAAGATCCCTTACTTCCAGAAAAGGGCGCAGCTGGCATATCAGCCGAAGCTGCTAACAAGCGCTCCTGACTGCCGCATTTACCTGATTTGTCATCAGGAGCGACGAGTCAAGGAGCACCCCTAGACTGCGAACACAGTCACTGGAGGAGAGTGTGACCCCATCCAGGACTGGAGATTGCAACTCGATTCTTGGTTTCGGGGCCGCTACTGTGAGCACCTCCGTCTTTTCAGGATTCAGTCTCAATCTGTTTTTCCTCATCCAGCCCATTACTGCCCGAAGACATTCATTGAGAGAAGAGATGCCGTCAGAATTCAAGGCCGACGAACGAGATACGGAGAAATAGATCTGAGTGTCATCAGCGTACTGATAACACCCAGCTCCATAACTCCGAATAATCTTACCCAGCGGCTTCATATAGATGTTAAATAACATCAGGGACAGAATAGCACCCTGTGGTACTCCACAGGTGAGCTCCCTTTTACTGGAGCTACTGTCCCCGAGCAGCACTCTCTGGGTCCTGCCTGAGAGGAAGGACCGGAACCACTGCAAAGCAGTGCCTCCGATGCCTAACTCCCCCAGGCGATCCAGAAGAATGCTGTGATCTATCGTATCAAAAGCCTCTGAGAGGTCTAGGAGCACCAACAGGATCACATTACCCCTGTCAATGCTCAGACGCAGATCGTCGGTCAAAGCAACCATGGCAGTCTCAACCCCAAAGCCTGTCCTGAAGCCAGTTTGAAATGGGTCTAGGTAATCGGTTTCATCCAAGACAGCTTGGAGTTGAAGAGCAACTGCCCTCTCGATCACCTTGCTCAAAAATGGTAATAAAGAGACTGGCCTATAATTATTCATAGCCAGGGGGTCCAGGGAAGGTTTTTTCAAAATAGGCTTAACAGCCGCCTCCTTTAAACATGATGGGATATATCCTTCCCTGAAGGATGCATTGATGAATAGTGAAGAGAGTTTCCAGTGGGTGATACCACACCTTTTCCTGTATAGCAAAAGTTCTTGCAGAAACAGAGGCCTCAGAGTTGTGCTCTTAGGACCAGTCAGGAAACTGGCAGCATGGATGTAGGAGAAGGAGATGAAGAGAGATTAGTGGTGTTTTGGAGGGTTTTTTATAGTGGATATTTGTCTTCTGGGGATGGGATTTAGAGTAGAAGACAACACTTTGTAGTGTTGCTCAGAGAGTGACAAAGACACTCCAGATATGTTAATGGTGTTTTAATGGCTGAATATGTTGCAAATGAAAGGGAGGAAGCAACTTCCTTTGTTTGGGCAAGGGTAAACTAATGAGGGTGGTTTACAGGTTTGAGCTTGCCAGCCTGGGAAGATGGGATTAGCCAGGTGTATGTGCCTTCAGTTGCCTTGCAAATCAACATTTCTTTAGAATTTAGGTACTCTCTTTTTAAGTGCATACCTGACTAAGCAATGTTTGTCTTTGGGTTTCCTGGTCCCCCCAGGTTTATGTTAATGGCCGCACTACGTGGAAGGCCACATGTTGACCTAAATTATTAAATATTGCCAATTATCAATATAGATATGGGGCTGGGAGTATCAGGGTAGGTAACAAAGGGCTACAGCTGGTATATCAGTTGCTGATAATAAGCACTCCTGGCCGTCACATCTATCTGAGTTGACATTTGAAGAGAGCACTCCCAAGCTGTGAACACAGTCTTTCAGGGGGAGTGTAACCCCATCTAGGACTGGTTGACACACCTCATTCCCCAGATTAGGACCCTTGTCTTGTCTGGATTCAGTTTCCATTTGTTTTTCTTCATCCAGTCCATTACCTACTTCAAGCATTCATTCAGAGGAGACACACTTTCCTTAGCTAAAGCTGTTTTTGAAGACATGGAGAAATATATTTGGGTGTCACCAGCATACTGATAGCAATGTCTCTGGATGACATCTCCCAGCGATTTCACGTAGATATTAATAAGCATTGGGGATAGAATGGCACCTTGTGGGATGCCATATAACAGCTCCTTTTTGTGACCTGACTGAAAAAAAGATATGAGTAGTTTGGCACCAAGATACTTACAGACAGATTCCTGTGTAATCCATTCTAATATTTTTTCCTGGTATTGAGGTTGGGCTGACTGGCCTGTAGTTTCCTGGATCCTCTTTTTTTTTTTTTGTCTTTTTGTTTTGTTTGTTTTTTTGAAGAGAGGAACTATGTTTGCCCTTCTCCAGTCATTTGACACCTCTCTTGTTCTCCAAAATTTCACAGAAGTGGCAAGTGGTTCAGAGAATATATCAGCAAGCTTCTTCAGCACTTTGTGATACAGTTCATCTGCCCCTGCAGATTTAAACTCATTTAGGTTAGCTAGGTGATTCCTGACTAACTCCCTAGAAATCTTTATTTGAAATCAAGATCCCTTGCTAAGATCTCTGCTTCTGCATGGAAGCACACAGTTCTCTTTTTGGAGAAAAACCGAAGCAAAATAGGTATTGAGTAGCTGCCTTTTTGTTGTGATCTGTTAGCATTTTGCCTTCCTTATTGAACAGTGGCCCCACTGTCTCCTTGGTTGTTCTCTTGTCTTGAACGTATTAGAAAACAACTGCTTTTTGTTGCTCCTTGCTTGCTTAGCCATTCTCATCTCTTTCTAAATGTTAACTTTCCTTATACTATTCCTACAATGTTGGGCTACACACCTGTACTCTTCCTTGTTGATTTGTCCTTCCATTCTATATACATATTGCATTTTCTTTTCACTTCCTCCTTGAGTTTGCCATGCAGCCACATTGGCTTTTCCAGTAATTTAGTTCCTCAAAAACCAAGTTAAAAATTAGAGAGCATTGTGCCTGCACTAATAGAATGACTGGCGGCATCAGGGGCCACACTGAAACAATCCCTGAGAATGCACAACCTCTTGTGCAACCTGTATCACCCCAACAGGATTCCAGGTTAATTTTAAAGCCACATTGGATCAATCTAAATTGAATAAAATGATCAAGATTTCCTGCGTGGCAGGGGATTGGACTGGATGGCCCTCGTGGTCTCTTCCAACTCTACAATTCTATGATTCTATGATCTCATACCCATGTGCGTCTTCATTCTTCCTCCCACAGAAATCCTACATTTGCCTGAAATGTAGGCACTCCCAATATTCAGCCAGCCCAACAGTCATGCCCACTGAACATGCCTGGGGTATCTTGGGGGTGGGGGGTTTCATTCTGTGATTATAGGGTTTCTCTAGTGTTTCTACGCTTTAGTACTTTTTTTCCTTTACTTCCTGGCATCCCCACAAGCTTGCATAAGTATCATAGCCAACGTCCATCCCATCATTAGTCTTGCAGGCTTAACTAACTGGCTTCATGCCGCTGTGAAAATGCCAGCATACTATATTACCAGCTACAGTTTGTAAGCCAAAGCTGTTTTAACAGGCAAGTATATGCAAAGACCACAGGGTCCTTGACTTGCATGAACCAATTTGGTAAAACTGTTTGAGACAAATAGGCTAGCAATTAATTAACACACGTTGCATATATTTTAAGGTAATCATGTATTTGTATCATGTCAGTAGTTCCCTTTAGCATGGACATCTGCTTCCCATCATATATGAATGAAGCAGCTAGTGTGCACTGACTTCAGCTCACCAGGGGGAAAGGTGTGTTATAAAGAAATATAAAGAAAACCCCATAGGATCTTAAGCACCTAGTTTGCTGCTAAACACAAACTCTTTATTTAAAACTAAGTTAAATAAAGTACAAAAATATTGCTGCTCCTTAAAGACAAACCAATTTAATACAGCACAATATTTCATGAAAGAGATATAGCTGAACAAGCACACCCATGTTGGCTAGTAGCTTGATTCTTTCCAGGTACATGGACACAGAAGAACTAGAGAAAACACCTTTTTTATTACAAAAGCGGCTTTGGGGTAGTAAGAAAAATATTGAAGAGCTAATTTGATGGAGCCAGGATTTACCTTCTTTTGACTCTCCTGGAAAACTTCCTAAATTGTTTACCATGTGTTAGTGCCAGAGGACCAGGTCTTTTGGGAAAGGGCCATCTGGAACTTACCTTGCAAAAAGAATAGCGTTGTTTCTGGTTTGCTGAAAATCCCAGAATTCAGGTTTATTCTTTGTTTAGCCACTCATCTCTTTCAAGTCAAATAAGGTCCCCACACTGGTTAGTCTATGGTTCAGTGTGGGGAGACATTGTCTCTTCCCCAACCTAATGCCCTCCACATATTTTAGACTACAACTCCCACAAGCACCAGCACGTGATCAGGAATTATGGGAGTGTAGTTGTCATATTGACATTTCTGGTTTGCCTCTATGGTCGGAAATGAAACCAGGAAAACTAGGGAAGAGGATGGTCTGGTCCAGGGCATCTTACACTTATGACAAGAGATAGCCCAGTTACAGCTTGCTGTGGCATCACTAAGACTGGTGTCACCCACCACACACACTATAGTGTCACTTGGTGCACTTCGGCATCTCCGCATCCCTCTAGTGCTGCCACTGATACCTTCTATAAACAGAGAAGACTGTGCATTCTGAGTGAGAAAAAAAACTGCTGGAGAAAAGGTTAAGGCTCAGTACAGTCATAGCTCTACTAAGGAGTAATGTGGAGTATATACTATTGTGTTTGCACTCAGTACCCCAAGAACTCCTGTAGCACTGTTTTAGTACTTTCTTCCTCTCATCCTGTTGCATGAAAGAAATAATCAGTGCTTGCAGAAGCTTGGCTATAATCCTTCCATTACCAAATAAAAAGCATATCCCTCTTTCTTCCTGCTTCTGAAATGTGGTTCTTTAATACTCAACAGAGTTGATCTTGGTGCAGAAAACTATTTTGACATGTGGAGCCTATTCTATAGATTGAGGAAATTATCCAGTTCTCATTCCCTTTAACCATCTCAATTTAGCCAAGACAGTAGTTATTTTCTAACAGAGTGGTGAATCTTATCTGAAGCTCAGAACAAGTCTCCAGAAGTCACACTCACATCTGATGCTGGGACAGTAGGGTGGAGTACTTCGTATTCTTCACATCTGCCTCACAAGCCTCTATTCAGTATGTGTCTGTGTAACCCAGCCTAACTGCTCCTCCAAAGCAAAGGAAATCTTTCTGAGTAACAGCTGCTACTTGAATTGCCATTTTGGATCCTGCATAAGGAGAAAAGCAGGATATAAATCAAATGCATGCATGCATACATACATACTGTCAGGACTGGTCCTGCACATGACCTCTTCCTGCCAATTTCAGTGTTTCTTGTAACCTTGCTGTTATGTTTTCATTTCTCTGTACTGCTAAGGAGGGCTGTTTAGCAACCCTGGGAAACTGAGCATGCAATAGTCACTATGGAATTATGAGATAAGCCTGGCAGATGCAGAGTTGTCTGAGAACCAGGGAATGTACGATTGTCTGGGAAGGAATCAGGGTCAGGGGATGATGGATAGCCAATAGCTTTGTAGCTTGCCAGATTTCATAGGTGCAAACACTTTTAGGACTTTTTTGGATGTTGATTTACCACGTCAGAAGGCTCGTAACACTCATGATGCTGCTGCGCGGCACGGGGACCGTTTCGTATGATGCCGTCCCCCTGCCGAAATCAACTGTTTCAGTTCCGTGAGAGATTGGAGGCAGCTGCGCCATATTTGGCCATTTTTTTACTCACGGAAGTTGCCCATGAATAAAAAATGGCCAAATATGGCGCAGCTGCCTCCAATCTCTCGTGGTACTGAAACAGCACCGTATGAAATGGACCCCCTGCTGCGCAGCAGCGTCATGAGTGTTACGAGCTTTCTGGCATGCTAAATCAACATGCAAGTCCTTAGTACACCATCTGCATTCTGAGTTTCCATTCTGAGCAACAAACTTGCACAGTTTTCTTTCTGGGTTTCTGTGCCAATAAAGTTTTCTGTTTAAACTCTGAAATTTCTGGTCACTGCATCTGTGAATGCCAGTACATGATACTTACATACATACATACATACATACAGCTGTTATGGTGACTAGAGTGTATTGTTTGCTTCCGGATTCCCCAGCCCTTGCAGTGTAGCATACCATTGGGGATGGTAAGAGGCTCCTAAAGAATACAAATATTAATTAGATGTTCTGATTTTGTTGACTTTATTTTCCTCCCACGTCCAGTAAGTTCTGGGACTAATAATGGAACCTTTATGAGCGTGCAGTGCATGGGTGGGGGTTGCCACTCTTCTTAATCTTTCTAAATTGGGTAGTGTTTCTGTGCTCCTCTCTACCTCTCCTTCCTTTTGCCTAACAAACATAATGCAATTAACACTTTTTCAAGACTGTACTTGTATCTCCAAATCATGCTTTGTGCACAGAAGTGGTATCCAATTGCTTTGGGCCCACTGGTTATATTCATGTGCAAGTGCTCTTTGGGGAGAGTGACTCTGTCTCCAGAGAAGCATGTCAATGCCTGTGCAGATTGAACATGATAGGAACAAGTATTTGGTCTTCATTCCATTCTTAGCAGAATCCCAAGAGAACAAAGTCCACAGTTTGTTAAAGAAATGAACTGATATTTTTTTAAAGAAGTGCTAAATGTCCACTTCTAATTCAGTAAAAACTGAAAAATAATCAGTCATGAAATATGCTAAGATAATATTGCTGCTCTTCATTTTTCTTTTCCTGACTTATCATTTGTTAACAATATAAAAAACAGAGCAGGCAAAAAAAAAATTGATTTGTAATCTCATGATCTTCATTCTTTACCTGTTTTTTACTTAGTCAATTTGTTTCCTCCAGCTCTTTCCATTCATTTTTGTTCTAGCAAGAGATCTGAAGGTTGGAGTTTTTATTTTTACACTGGAAATCAAAATAAATATCTTGTACTGTCCCATAAAACATTTTATCTCTACCTTCCTGAAATTCAGTAAGATTAAAAATTACTTCTGGAGATGATGAATGTAGAAATATAATGTCAAATGTATTGTTTACATTCATTTTTATAAACTTGATCTGCAATTCCAAGGATTTGGAGCTCAGTTCAGAGCTTAAAAAAACATTAGTTGAGACAGCAAGACATCCATGACTGGAATTCAAAATATATATTTATTGATTTATTAAAATATTTTAAGCTTCTCCATTTACGCCCCCTTGCCATGGGGGAGAGGCTTGCATACCCTAATGAAGCTTTGAGCTATGTGGCAGTGGCATAATAACCACCGGTAGGGCCTCCTATGCCAGACAGGTCAAAACCGAAGGGTCTGACAAAGAGTGTCAAAGGGCAGGATGGGCTCTCTAGCCTTGTGGCAACCATCCAAGGTGAAGGAAAACTCTAATCCCAAACCTGGGCAGATGGTGCTCATCCAACCCTGTAAGGTCAACCATCTAAGAGAAGGAAACTCTAATCAAACCTATAACCCGAGGACCTCGTTGCTACCGTCCATGCTTGCAAGGCCACAGGAGATGGACCTTTCGTTTAAAGGGAGAGCCAGTTCTGTGCACGCTGTGCTGCACCAGAAAAATCCATTGCACAGGCTCGAAGGAGAAATCCAATTCCGAAAAAGCCCTGTAGCAATAAGCGAGGGACGAAACAGCAGGTGTAAAGATGCACTGGAAGCCGCAGACCCAACCCTGCATGCAGGTGGTTCAGGACTTTGGTCGCTCGAGGCTCACCCGGGAGATGACAGTCTTGTTCGGCAGCATCCTGAATGACCAAGCAGCCTTTTTTAAGGAGAGCACTGCTTGCTCCATATGGAGAGGGACCTAACGAAAGCTCATCCCCATCTACCTAGTTGGCTAGCCGCCGCCAACAGGCATCTTCTGATGTGGTCAAACCAAGGCAAAGAAACAAAGGCACACACTGGCCTCCAAAGGTGTAAATAAACTGATGCTTGCATGCTGGGACAGCAGAACCATACAAGACTCTGCAGATAGTGGACGGCCTGAGCATCGTCCTGCTCTAATAGCCCGTGAACTATCATGACTTAATATTGACATCGCTGCCCTTAGTGAAGTTCGTCTCCATGAGGAAGGCAGCCTTAAAGAACACGGCGCCGGCTACACACTTTACAAGTCTGGTAAACCCAAAACTGAAAAACATCTTTCAGGAGTAGGCTTTATGATTAAAAACTCCATTGCCTCCAAACTCAAAACCTTGCCAACAGAACACTCTGATCACATTATTTCCTTACGCCTCCCACATGTTGTTCTCTTCAGTATATATGCTCCAACTATGCAAGCTGACCCTGTAGAGAAAAACAAATTCTACACATACCTACACCACCTCATACAAAAAGTCCCTGTAGAAGATACAATTATTATCCTTGTTGACTTCAATGCCAGAGTTGGAAAGAATTCTGAAGCCTGGAAAGATTTTTTAGGCAAGCATGGTGTTGGAAACTGCAATGATAACGGACTACTCTTGCTAGAGTTCTGTGCAGAACAACAGCTGACTATTACAAACACTATCTTTCAGCAGAAAGATAGCTTGAAGACAACCTGGATGCATCCCTGATCTAAACACCGGCACCTCATTGACTATGTTCTAGTCCACCAGAGAAACATTTGCAATGTCTGTCATACTCGAGTGATGCCCAGTGCAGAATGCCAAACAGATCATCGCCTCATAAGATGTAAATTAAATCTTCATCATAAGCTCAAACCTAAGAGGGGTGGCATCTTAAAGAAGAGACTCCAAGTCAACAATCTTCAACAAACTACCATGAGAGACAACTTCCAGGTAAATCTGCAAACAAAACTTGAAGACCACCCTACAGACCCTTTTCCTACAGTGTTTTGGCAACATATCAAAAACAGTATCCTCCAGCCTGCGGAAGAATCCCTTGGGTTCTCCCACAAGAAAAATCAAGACTGGATTTATAAAAACAACCAAGAGATCCAGGAGCTGTTGGCAAAGAAGAGGACTGCTCACCAGGCATACCTCGCCCAGCCAACTTGCCATGTAAGAAAAGCAGCTTTCCACCCCACATGCAGTAAACTTCAACAAAAACTCCGAGACACGCAGAACAAGTGGTGGATCAATATAGCAGAAAAGACACAATGCTGTGCAGATCTGGGTGATCTTACAGGATTTTACAAAGCTCTAAAAGGAGTGTTTGGACCTACTTATCAGGTCCAAAGCTCCTTATACAATACAGATGGTCAAACACTAATTACTGATAAAGCCTCCATCCTGAATCGATGGGCTGAGCATTTTCAAAGTCTTTTCAGTGCCAACCGAGTAGTCCAAGGCTCAGCTATCCAACATATGATACAAAAACTGATGAAAAATGAACTGGACATGGCTCCCATTTTGGAAGAGACCCTCAAGGCCATACAGCAGATGAGAAATGGCAATGCAGCAGATATTGATGGAACCCACATGAATTTGGAAACACGGAGGTCATGTACTCAATGACCTCCGTGTTAAATTCCATGAACTCCTTGTGAATTGCTGGGGAAAAGGGGAACTGCTATCAGATCTCTGAGATGCAGTCATCATCACCCTGTACAAGAAAAAAGGAGCAAAATCCGACTGCTCAAACTATCGACGTATAATACTGCGCTCTATTGTTGGAAAAATCCTTGCAAGGATACTCCTGAACAGATTAGTTCCTACTATTGCAGAAGAACTTCTTCCTGAAAGCCAATGTGGCTTCAGAGCCAATAGGAGTACCACAGATATGGCATTTGTCCTTAGACAACTGCAAGCGAAATGTAGAGAGCAGAACAAGGGACTCTATGTAACATTTGTCGACCTCACCAAAGCCTTCGACACTGTGAGTAGAAAAGGTCTGTGGCAGATCCTGGAAAGATTAAGATGTCCCCCCAAATTCCTTAAAATGATTATCTTGCTACACGAGGGCCAGCATGGTCAAGTTGGATATGGCAATGCTCTTTCAGAGCCCTTTCTAATAACTAATGGAGTGAAGGAAGGTTGTGCTCTTGCTTCAACTTTATTTACAATCTTCTTCAGTATGATGCTCCAGAGAGCTACGGCAGAGCTTGAAGAAGAAGACAGCATCTATACACATTATTGTATTGATGGTAGCTTGTTTAACTTAAGCTGTTTGAGGGCTTGCAATAAGTCTCTAAACTATCTAGTACGTGAGCTGCTCTTCACGGATGATGCTGCCCTTGTTGCCCATACAGAAGCAGCTCTGCAGCATCTAATATCCAGCTTTGCAAGAGCTGCAGAGCTATTTGGGCTGGAAGTCAACCTGAAGAAAATGGAAGTTCTCTACCAGCCTGAACCACAGGACGAACACCACCATTCCCACATTGCCGTCGGCAAATCTGTGCTTAAGTCCATTCAGCAGTTTACCTACCTGGGAAGCATCATCTCATCAGATGCCAAGATTGACAAAGAGATCGATCACAGATTAGCTAAGGCATATAGCGCATTTGGAAGACTTCACAAAAGAGTCTGGAGTAACAAACACCTGAGGTAAAGCACAAAAATAAGTGTTTATAGAGCCATTGTACTGTCTATTCTCCTTTATGGGTCTGAAATATGGGTCACCTATCGCCAACACTTACAACTCCTTGAACATTTTCATCAGTGCTGTATATGTACAATCTTAAATATACACTGGACTGACTATTTGATGAATGTTGCTGTCCTTGAGCAAGCAGGGATCACCAGCATTGAGACCATGATATTGAGAACACAGCTGCGCTGGGCAGGACACGTTTCTAGGATGGAGGACCATCGCCTCGCAAAAATAGGACTCTATGGTGAACACGCCACAGGTCAGCGTAAGAGGGACGCTCCAAAAAATTGATACAAGGATTCCCTGAAACACCATCTCAGGCTTGGCCAAATTGATCACCAACAATGGTCCGCCCTGGCTTCACATCGAGAGACATGGAGACGCACTATCCACAATGCTGCAGCTTTATTTGAGAACTCACGCCAAACAATCTTGAAGAGAAATGACAACGCTGAAAGAATCACAACCCAGAAACACCACCCAAGGAGACCCTCTGCTGTGCTTTCTGCAACCAGACTTGTTTATCTCAGATTGGCCTTTTCAGTCATCAGCGCATTTGCAGAAAGCGTGGGATGAGTCCTTCCTGAATCTTCGTTTGCGAAGAAAAGCCAGAGAGAGAGAGAAAATATTTTAAATAAGGATAAAATCATTTAGGTCCAAAAACTTCAAAAATGATCCCAATGCTGCTGCCCATCAGGCTTTCAGGGAGAGAGGATTCTACAATTTGAATGCCCCTGCAGAGAAAATTCCTCTGCCATATCCTCCCACAGTATATCTTCCCTACTGTTTGAACACAGAGGAGGGCATCTCCAATAGATCTCCATTGTCAGGCAGGCATAGAGAAAGAGAGGCGCACCCTCAAATATCAAGGTCCCAAGCTGTAAATGTTTTTTATATAGCTAAAAGAAGCCATTGGGCCCACAGTTCTGATTAGGGCTGTGTTACGGTATGATTTGGTGTAGGACGGTTAACTTCCACACTCCCTGTACCATTTTCCTGATATTAAACCACATCCACACACCTGAAGCTGCTGTTTGTCCACAGAGTACAAAATACAGACACTAAATCAAGTTCGATTCCAGCGGGCTCCAAGATTCACTCAGCCTTCCATCCTTTCGTAGGTTGGTAAAATGACTACCCAGCTTGTTGGGGCAATTAGCTAACACACTGAAAACTGCTTAATGTGTAGATGTGTAAATTGCTATTGCTTAAAACAATTTGTAAGACGCTCTGATAGCCTGTGGCTGAAGAGCAGGGTATAAATAAAATAAATAAATAAAGTGCATGGCGATTCGCAGAACCATAGAGTTGGAATAGCCCACAAGGACCATCCAGTCCAACAACCTACCTTGCAGGAATACACAATCAAAGCACGTCTTACAGATGGCCATCCAGCTTCTGTTTAAAAACCTCCAAAGAAGTAGACTCTACCACATTCCAATGAACTGTTGAACAGCTCTTACCACCAGGAAGTTCTTCCTAATGTTTAAGTGGAATTTCTTTTCCTGTAGTATGAGTCCATTGCTCCATGTCCTAGTCTCTGGAGCATCATAAAACAAGCTTGCTCCCTGTTCAAAATGACATGCTTTCAAATACTTAAACATGGCTTTCATGTCACCTCATAACCTTCTCTTCTCCAGGCTAAACATATCCAGCTCCCTAAGCCGCATCTCATAGGGCATGGCTTCCATACCTCTCACCATTTTGCTTGCCCTCCTCTGGACATGTTCTAGCTTGTCAATATCCTTCTAGACACTACTATATAGTTTACTATACTATACAGCAGTTGTATATACTGCTGAAGTCTGAATAAATTTTTATCCTTTTAAAAACATTTCTGAATGTTCTGATTACTGGTAGATGTTTTTATTGTTGGTGGATTTTATTGCTTTTAATATGTTGGTAGCTTCCTTAGGGAAATCAGTGGAGAAATTAAGCTAAGCAATTAATTAATTGTTGGGCCTTTCATTAGTGTTTGCGAAAAACTCTGGATTTATTGTTTGCCTGGGACTAGAGAAGCATGGAAATTATCATGTGGCTGAATCTTACCCCCCTCCCCTCAAGGAAATTACATTTATGTGTAGGTTTGTTTTTTCTTTACATTTCTATACTACCTTTCATATAGCGAGCTCAAAGTGCCACAGATAGCTGTCCTCCTCTCTACTTACTCTTTACTGAAACAATCTGAAAGGAAGAAGCTTTGCTATGCATGGAAGCTATCCATATAATCTGGGGTCCTGAAGAATTAGGGTTTCTGATATGTGGAGGAGTTTCATGTATCAAGGATATTCTCTCTTTCAGACTTCATTCTCCACACAAGGAGTGTAATACGGGAATGGGTTGAGCCAATCTGTTCCATTTCCTTACACTTTAAGGTCAACCCAATTCTCCTGAAACTCTGAATAGGGCTCATGTGATTACTGATAGTTTGGGATCATTAATTGGGGGGGGAGGCAGAGGTATTACTCCAAAGCATCAGTAGACACAATGTCACTTGAAAGGCAAATAATTATGAAGAAGAAGAAGATGATGCCAGGAAATAGTTTACACACTCTGCAAAGGACATCACTATTGCCACAAAATTGAAATGGGGGACCTTTTAGCACTACCCTACATTTAATGAATTATGGGACAACAATTAAAGTAGCTTGCGTATAGTAGGGGATGGGCAAAGTGCAGCTCTGCATCCACAAGCCACCCCTTTCAACTGCTTTTGTGGCCCTCAACGCCTCCAGATGGCTTCCCAGATGGCCTCTTTTCTCCCCATAAAATAAAGGTGAATTGTTTCTCCTGAAAGACTCCAGGAATGGCAGAGGTTGCAGAGCCACCTGTGCTATTCTATTTTTTTTAAAAAAAAACAACAAACAAATCATTTTTGAAAGCCAGAAGTAGACTTTCCAGACAGTTCCATTTTGGGGCACTTTTGGCCCTCAGAGGGTCAGAGAACAAATAGGTCCACAGTCCCCTGGTTTATAAATAGCCAGCATGGTGTAGTGGTTTGAGTGTTGGACTAGGACACTAGGAGACCAGTGGTTTGAATCCCTGCTTGGTCATGAAAACCCAGTGGGTAACAAATTCCGGTGGGGAGCAGAAGTGATGGAGGTCTTGAGCTGTGATTGGCTCAGGACACTCCACTTATTGCCACAAATCGGGGGTTATATAGTACTCTTTTACCCCCAAACAGTAATTCAGAATGGGAAGATCTGAATTCGGTGGGGCCAGCACTACCCTTGGCTGGAGGAACTCTCACTACATGGAGACGGAGGTCCCGATGTGCTGAGAGTTCTCAGCAAGAGGAAAGTGGCAGCCATTGTGGCGAACAGTAATCCTTGAATCTAACCCTCAAAACTCCCTTGCTACAAAATGACAGTTAATTTTATAGCTGCAGAACTTATTTCTCACCCTGAATTTGAGTGCGAAACAAGATCTCCACATAATCCAGTGTTCGGACTGTGTACAGCTTGGAGGTGACCACATGGAATCCACGGAATATGGCGCCATCTCTTTGATTCCAAAGCTGGCGACAGGTGCTTAGCAACTAAGACTACATGGGTTATAATATA
This sequence comes from Gambelia wislizenii, assembly GCA_030847615.1. NCBI lineage: Eukaryota > Metazoa > Chordata > Lepidosauria > Squamata > Crotaphytidae > Gambelia > Gambelia wislizenii. The sequence goes on from JAUMIR010000004.1 coordinate 43,441,345, forward strand.
AAAGTATGAAATAAGGCATAAGAAGCGGCAATCGGACTCTAGTAAGGGAGAGGGAAGTGGAGAAGCGAGAAAAGTGGAAGTTGTGAACTGTAGAACTCGTGAGTTGTGCTTTGATACATTAAGAATTACTTTGTATCACATCCCTCCCCCCAAAAAAAGGAGAGTAGTTGTTAAACTGGAGGAAACACAAGAAGATAGAAGAGGACAGAAGAGGACTGGGATTTAGCCAACAGGATTAGACCAAACAAATGGTCAAAGTGGGGAAAAATGTGTAAAATGGATTAGACTGGTCAAGAGGTTGAAGACCACAGCGATTTGGGATTTTTTTTGTTTTGTTACTTTTTGCAACTTTGTTTTACTTTCCCTTTGCTAAACAGTTGCATAACCTCAAGTTACAGTTACATAATCTAAAGCAGGGAAATTAAGTGAAATGGAGACAAAGATGGGAAGTGGGAGAACCTATATCATGGTGATTTCAAAGCTGTAATTCGAATCTAACTTAAAGGGAAAGGAGAATAAATAAGGAAAAAGGTCTGCAATCTAGAAAGTTGAAGCTTTGCTGCCACCTAGTGGCTAGCAGAAAAATTGAAAACTGACTGTTAGAATATAATCTGTTATGAAGATTGTTTACATATATTCTGCTCTAAAGTCTGTTTAAGGGCATATCAGTTATTTGAAAAAGAAGAGGGATTGTTTGAAATTAATTACACGGGATTAAGATTATCTGATTAATTGAAAACTGACTAATTGCGTAAGTGACAAAGTGCATATTGATTATATAGACTGGAATTATCTATACTGTAATTATTATGGCTCATTAAGTTATAGTTGATTACGTGAATAATTCAGACTGATAATAATTGTTAATTATTGATTAGATTAATATATTATTTTATTGTCTAAACATATGTTTAATGATTATAGATCATATATTTGAGGACTATAAACTTATAGAAGTGCAAATTTATAGGAGTGCAAATAGAATTGATTGTTTGATTGAATTCAATTACAATAAATTAAGAGGAATTGATTAATTGATTAATTATTAATTAATTGCATACAGGGAATTGTACTTTTATGACTCTTAAGGACTAAAGAACTTAATACTGGTAGTGATTGGAAGCAACTAAAATTAACTAGAGGTGAAAAATTGGATAGTGATTATTTGATAACTATATTTTGATTGCAAATAACTTTGATTGAAATTATTGAGTAGATTGATACTATACGGAAATATTTATTGATTATACATGTGAGAACTATAGACTGAAGAATTTTTTAACCTATTGTGTGAGAAATTAATTAATTGTGAATTTGATTGTGTAGGATTCTAATTAATTGTGAACTTAGAATAATTATGGAATAAGTTAAGAAAATGGCAACAAGTACAAGGGCTAAAACAGCTGGTTCAGAGGAGCAAACACAAATTTCTTTTATGAGAAGAAATTCAACAGATAATCAAATGAAGGAAACTGATATTGGACTACAAATATTGGAAGAACTCAAGAATTTTAAGAAGGAGATAAGGGAAGAACTTAAATCATTTAAGAGAGAAATAAGATCAACTACGGAGAAATTTGATAATAAACTGGACAATTTATCATCAGAAATGACAAACCTCAAGACAAAAGTGAATGATATAGAAAGTAAGGTTGATAGTTTTGAGAAACAAATCGAAGAAATGGAAGATGTGCAAAAGAAAGAAAGGAATATGATCTTGGCACAAGAAATAAGGTGTAAAGACAAATGTCTTAAACTGAGAGGCACTGCTGAAAGTCTGAGAGAAGACCTTTGAGAAAAAATAATCCCCAATCTGGCTAAATTTATAGAATCCAAGGAGGAAGAAATGGAATTGGCAATTAAGAATTTGTTTCGAGTGAATTCAGCAATCGCAAGAGAAAAGAAAACACCAAGAGATGTCATAGTTTGTTTTAATTGAATGAAGATAAGAGATAAAGTAATTCCATCAAGCTATCTGAGAAATTTTAACATAGACGGGAATGATATCAAAATATTCAAAGACATACCAATGGAGGTGCTGAAGAAAAGACAAGATTATCGACCATTAATACAAAAACTTAAAAAATTGGGGATAGCATATAGATGGGAATGATCAGAAGGCATAGCGTTTATGTATCATCAAAGAAGACAAAAAATAAACACATCAGAAAAGGCAGCACAATTTCTCAAAACACTGGAGGCAGAAGAAAAGAAAAGAACAGAAGCAAAAGGTAAAAAGAAAAGAGGTGAGGAAGAGAAGAACCCACAAAAAATAATGAGGGGAAAAAATCAGCAGATAAACAACAGGAAGATCAGGAACAACCAGAAAGAAAAGAAGGTGAAGATGAAGAAGAAGGAGGAGGAGGAGGAGGAGGAGGAGAAACAGGAGAAGAACAAGAAGAAGAAATAGAAGAGAAGGAAGAACTATGACGCGAGGAAGAGGATTTGGATAAGGGAGAAAGGGATGATTCAGAAAAGGAGGAATTATAAAATTTGGAATTTTGGAATATAATTACAACATGACAATTACAATTAGGTCTTGGAATGTGAAAGGATTAAACGAACCTAAAAAGAGAAATCAAGTTTTTCAGGTAGTAGAAAGAAGTAAGTCTGAAATTATCTATTTACAGGATACAAAAATCCAAGAAAAAGACAACAATCTACTTCATAGAACTAAATTCGGGCAAGGATTTTCTTCAAATGCAACAACAACAACAAAAAAAAGCTGTAGCGATATATATTAAAAACAAGTATGAGGCAACAGAAATTCTGAATAATAAAGAAGGACATTATATTGGGGTGGAAATAAATTTGACTAACATGAAAATAGTTTTGATTGCGATTTACGCCCCATTAGAAAAGAAGCAACAATTCTACAAACAACTAATTAGGAAATAGAGAATATAAATAATCAAAATATTATTCTAATCAGAGACTTTAATGGTGTAATTGATGCAAAGAAAGATAGATCCTCAATAACTAATAAAAGATCCCAAGGAAAGCTACCAAAAAATAGGTTAAAGTATTCTAGAAGACTTCAATCTGACTGACGTGTGGTCAGCAAAATACGAAGGGAAAAAGGGATTCACTTTCTTCTCAGAGTAACACAAATCAATGTCAAGAATTGACGTGCTGGACATCCACAGAAATACTGACAAAAATAAAAGAAATGGAAATAGTAGAATGAATAGTATCAGGACATAACTCAATAAAGATTAAATTAACAAATTGAACGAGAGAATATAGATGGAAATTGAACAAAAAAAATGTTAAAAGATGAACAATTTGCACACAAAATTAGGAAAGAAATCCAAGAATTCTTCAAATATAATAGTACTAAAGATGTCAAGGATAGAACGATATGGCAACGATTAGAGGAATTTTTCTTCAAAGAGGGGCTGAACTTAAAAAAAACAGAGAAGGGAAAAGTAAAAGCTTGATAAGAGATCTAAAGGAAAAAGAGGAGAAATTAAGGATAAACCCTAAAAAAAACAAAATTACAAATGGAAATAAAGTTAATTCAAGAAGCACTTAGAACAGATTTAACGGAAAAGATTGGAAATAATTTAAGAAGAATAAAAAAAAATATTTCAAAAGAGCTAATAAAGTGGGCCGTTGGTTGGCACATCACTTAAGGAAAGACACTGAGAGAAAATTAATCACAGAAGGAAAGTTTGGAGGATCAAGATACATGACACAAAAGGAAATCATATCAGCATTTGTAGACTATTACAAAGCATTATATGAGAAAACGGAGGAAACAGAAATAGAAGAAGCGGAAGAGATCAATTATGTTAAAGAAAACTGGAACAAGATACTTTTGGAGGAGATGAAAAAGAAAATGGAACAACCTATTGGAAGAGAGGAGATATGTCAGGCAATAAAACAGCTAAAACCAGGGAAATCTCCCGGCCAGGACGGTTTTATAGCAGAATTTTATAAGACTTTTCAGGAAGAACAAATTATTCCAATGCAACAATTATTGAATAAAATACCATCAGAAAGCATACCTGAGACATGGAAGACAGTAAATATCATACTTATCCCAAAGGATGGTAAGGATAGAACAAACATGGCAAATTACCATCCCATTTCCTTATTGAATGTGGACTATAAAATTTACACAACAATTATAGCAAATAGATTAAATACTATCATTAAAGAAATAATTCATGATGATCAATGTGGATTCATTAAAGGAAGGTATCTATCAAGTCACATTAGAATTATGATTAATGCAATTGAATATTATGAGAAGACTAATAATAAGAAAGTGATACTTATATTTCTTGACACCGAGAAAGCATTTGATAATGTGAAATGGTTGTTTATTATTGCAACATTGAAAGGCCTAAATTTTGGAGAGAGATTTATCAAAAGCGTGCAAGCGATATATAGGATGCAAAAAACTTACCTAACAATAAATAATGAGAATACCGAACTATTTGATATCTCCAAAGGAACCCGGCAGGGATGCCCATTGTCTCCTTTGCTTTTTATTTTAACTTAGGAAAGCTTAAATAATCAAATAAGGAATAACAATCAATTACCAGGACTTAAGATTAAAAATCAAGAATACAAAATAAGAGCATTTGTGGACGATATTGCTATGACTCTAGAAGATCTAGTGGAGAATATTGAGAGGTTATTTGAGATAATTAAAAATTATGGAAAATTGGCAGGACTGAAAATTAACAAAGATAAAACAGCAATATTAACAAAAAATTTAATGGCAAAAGACGAGGCTCATCTAAAAGAAAAATCAGAATGCAAAATTGAAAAAAAGTAAAATACCTCGGGGTATGGATAAATAAAAAGAACATTAATTTGTATGAAAGCAACTATAAAAGACTGTGGTATGATATAAAATCTGATTTAGAACATTGGAACAAACTAGATTTATCGCTATTTGGTAAGATAAATACCATTAAAATGAATGTTCTCCCAAAATGTCTTTTTATATTTCAAAACTTACCAATATTACACAATGAAAAAATACTACAAAAATGGACATTTGAATTAAATAAATTCATATGGGGTGGCAGGAAAGCAAGGATCAAGTGGTCTACACAAATAATGGATCAGAAAGAAGGAGGTGCTTCATTACTTAACCTGAAAATATATTATATGGCATGTGGATTTAATTGGCTTTTGGACTGGATAAAGCTTGAAAACACTAGAACATTAACAATAGAAAGCTATGCTATTAGATTTGGCTGGCACACTTATCTAGGTTATGATAAACAACAGGTGAACAGAGAATTCGAGAATCATATTATCAGAAAAGTCCTGATAAGAATCTGGCAACAAAACAAAACAAAACAAAACAAAACAAAACAAAATCAATTTTACTATAAATTACCCATTTGGATCTCTCCGCAGGAGGCATTCTTTGGAAGATGGGAAAATAGCGGAAGCTGGAAAAGATATAAAGACTTAATAAATCAAGAAAGTACTAAAAAAATGATTCAACGACTATGTATACGAGAGAGGAGTTAGAAATGAAAGGAATGTACATGAACTGGTTTAAATTTCTTCAATTCAAAAATAAATTTCAAGAAGATAAAGCTGTGTATGAATTTGAAGACTCCGAAACAAAATTGGATAAGATAATTTGGAAAGAAACAGATAAAATACAGTAATATCAAAATGTTATAAACTACTCATGGAGAGAGAAACAGAAACAGAAACAGAGAAGATTACGGAAGTGATGACGAGATGGGCCCAAGATCTCAAGAGAGACAATAACCTTAGAAGAATGGGAAAGAGCATGGAAAGAAACAAATTTATGGTGTGTCTAGCCCTTAAAGAAAATCATTTCAAGGTAGTAAACAGGTTGTATTTATCACCATCAAGATTTAGTAAAATCCACAAAATGAGGGATAACAAATGTTGGCATTGTGAAAAAGATATTGGTACAATATATCACATGTGCTGGGGCTGTCCTATAATTCAGAAGTTTTGGTGTAAGATCCATAAGATAATACAAAAATGTTTAAGATACAATTTGCAATGGCTCTGAAATTGTACCTATTGAATATAACATCAAATCTAGAGCAAAAAATTGCAAAACAATACTGGAGAGTATTGTTATATTCAATAACAGTGGCAAGATTAATCATTGCAGCAAATTGGAAGAAGAAAGAACTACCATTAATAGATGAATGGGTATTAAAACTTAACAAGATGCTAGAGAACGATAAATTGACATATATTCTTTACAAGAAAAAGATAAAAAAGATGGAAGAAGAGTGGTTGCCAATCCGTGAATATTGGAAAATAAGGTGGAATATTAAAGTAAATATATAAGATTAAAAGAACACGGAACACAAAATCTAAAGCTGCTGAGAATAAAAAAGAGATAAGAGATATAGACTGGAAATATAAAGAAGATAAAGACATTTAAAGACATTTAAATAAAAACATTCAAAGATACTTAATGGAAAGTTAAGGATATTTAAGGGAAACTGAATTTGGATAGAGGTTAAAAGGACAAGATGTTAAACGTAATGACATAGTATGGAAAAGGAAGTAGGGAAACTGTAATGAAGGAGGGGAAAAGGGGGGATGAAATTATATACAGTATATTCAGAATGCTGAGCTCAAAGGATGGGAAACAAGGGGAGTCAGAGGTTGAATGAGTTGGAAGGAAGAAGAAAGATGTGAGAAGGGGAGGGTAAGTGTAGAAGGTGTGGGGTCAGGAAGTCATGCAAGAGGAAGTTTGGAGAAGAACATAGAGATGGATGAAGATGAGAGAGGGATGTAGACAGAATGATAGGAGATATGGAAGACAAGGAATGGAATGTATATGGGAAGGTGGGGGGATAGAGAGAAATGGAGAGAAGGAAGAAAGGAACTGTGTTGGAAGTCATAGAGGATATAGATAAGTATGTGTATGTATAGGTAGGTGTATGTATGTATGTATGTTTGTATGTATGTATGTATGTATGTATGTATATGGATGTTTGCATTTGGAGTTTAATAAAAATAATTTTTAAAAAAACCCAGTGGGTAACCTTGGGCAAGTCAAACTCTCTGGTCCTCAGAGGAAGGCAATGGCAAGTCCCCTCTGACAAATTGTGTCAAGAAACCCCTGGGATAGGTCCACCTTAGGGTTGTCATAAGTCAGAAATGACTTGAAGACACACAGCAACACAATTATTCCTGGCTTATAGACCCTCTGAAAAGCTAGTGCTTAGAGATTTTCATTTACTTACCTATGGCTTCTCTATTGATGTTGCAGTTCAAAAGAAATGTCTTTCCCTTTTGAAAGAAAGAAGAAATGGTGAAATAAGTAGCAAACATATTGCTTTTATCATTTTATGTCTTTTAAATGTTGTATGCACTGCTTGGAGGGGTGTCTTTGGGCTGAATAGTGAGAAATGGCATATAAAAAAATCTAGTTTTAGCTAAGTGTTCAGACATACATGTATGACAGGGGGCACTGCTACTCTGTTCTGACTTGACAACTTCTCACACTTTGCTGTTTTGTTATTTTTCAAGACAGAAAGAAATCACATATATCTGTAAACTAGTTGATGTTGTGTGATTCTCAAACCACACACTTTTAAAATAAGTGCTTCTTTAACATCTGCTAAAACATCTAAAAATGACTGTGATGTGGCAGCATGAGAATCAAGTAACCTTAAAAGGTGCCTCTCTTTGCCCACTGCTTGCTGAGGCCAGAGTCTGAGATGGTGTCAGATCTCAGCAGTGGTCTGATCTTGGTTGTCAGGCACTGAATCGAGGGGAAAAGGCTAAGCAAGTAGAACACTGCCAGTCAAAGGAGGGTAAGCCAAAAAAAGGTACAAGGTACCAGGAATTATTAGCTGTACTAGTACTTTGCTGTCTGCTGCTGCTCATAGCAAACAGTTTCTCATTGGAAAAGTTACTTTTTGGCACTGCAACTCTTAAACTTGCCTGCCAATCCAATGGCTATGATAGCTGGATGACACTGGGAGCTACAGTTCAAAAAAGTAATATGCACAAGTTCTAGGTCAGACTAATTTTATTTATTTATCAAAATTGTATTATTTATTAAAATATTTATACCCCACCCTATATCAAAGAACTCAGGGCAGCATGCAAAAAAATCAAAAACCGATGAGCTAGTCATGAACTTTATGGCCCAGGACTCAATAGATGCAGGATGTGCTGAAAGTGGCCTCTGGAGCTGAACAGAGGAATAGAAGATGAGGCTAAATGGTGACCTTTCACTGCAGCAGTTAGTCATCCACACCTGCATTAACCCCTAACCAGATCTGCAGAAAGGCAGAGTTGGTGGCAAAGGCACTGGAACACAAGCATAGGATAATCTGTGTGAACAGCTCTCCTGTTATCTTATAGGACTTTATAAGACACATAAAATATGGCATCATAATGATACCACATAACCATGGAAGGGCACACATATCAGACAACATCACCCTTTTGTGGTTACGTCCCCGCCAAAACCTGTAATTTTTATTGATGGCTGAAGCCATCAATAGATCCCCTGTGGTGCTTTTGTGCCAGCATTGCTGGCGTTTGAAACCTCGCGCCATTGTACTCATGTCAATGCAGCCTCAATGGCCGGTCTGGCGCGAACACTGATACACTGAAGGAAAAAGAACTGAAAGAGATAAAGATGGAAAAGTGAAGAAGATATGGGTTTTTTTCTGCTATGCCTCAGAATTAAAAAGAAGCTCAGGACTTTATCAGACCAAGCAAATATGGCATCATAAGGATGCCTAATGATTGTGAAAGGGTACACATACCAGATGACATCCTTTTGTAATGAAGCATACTTTTTTATTGGTGGGCCAAGCTGTCAATAGGTCTCCCATTCCGCTTTTCTGCTGGCATTGCCAGCGTTTGAATCTTCATGCCATTGTACTCATGTGAATGACACTTCCCAGTGAGATCACGACAGTCTGGTAGGGGACACTCTTTTTATGACTACACCCCCACCCATGTACCTGGGACTTTTAAAGTGTGTTTCAATGCTTTACTGTACCTTTTGTGTCTTTATTTTGTTTTTCTTTTTGAATTTCCTGCACTAGATCTTCTCACAAGAATCGGTGAGATTTCAACCTCGGAAGTAAAAGGAGATCCATTTGTGCTCTGTTACTGCCAGGGAAGCCTCATTGATGCTGGAAAAGGTAGATTGGGTTATGTGTGTGGGTCTTTTCCCAGTTTAAAAATGACACAATTTATGCCAGCAAAAGAACATTAAGGGGTGGTGGTGGTCTGATAAAGTCCTCACTCAAAGGTGGGAATAAAATGTTGCAGCTGGTGTCAGGAATTACCAGGAAATCATCTAGGACAAGAAAAATGCGACTTGGATATATTTTTTAAACCCTGAGAACAACAGTGACAAATACCACAATCTCCTGGCATATTTGGTCCAAGTGGAGGAGACCTTAGTCAACAAAAGAATCTATCATCTGCAGGATGAATGTGGCCTGTGCGGCAATTTCACTGAATTCTGAGAGACATCCTTCTGAGTAAACATGCAAGACTGCAGGACTTACTTCTGAGTAAATCACAGTTCTGTTCCCATTTATGGTATGGCAACATGTTTGTACACATATCCAATTTTATGTAAACAGAAGTGCACCAAAACCTACATGGTATTTACTTGAATGCAGAAGGGGATTTATTCATCAATGAATTAAGCTCTCTTGATCAATAAGTGCATCATTTGAATGCTTGTGTTCTAGATATTTAGGTTATTTTATTGACTGGATGCTCAAAACTGTTTCTAACAAGGCCACTGTAATCTGATGTTTTTGTACCTGTGTCCATTACACAGCTCAAGCATACCATAGGTCTTGAATTGATAACTGAAGGGATAACAAGCAGAGATTCACAACACAGTTTTACAAATTTTTACTCAAAAGTCAGAGTTCACTGAGGCTCATTTCAAGATGAAGTACATGGGATTACGGCTGCTGACAAACTACAGAAATAATGCAGTTTGACACCACTTTAGCTATCTTGCGTGGGCAAGTCCTGGGATTTGTAGTTTGTTATGTTATGACAGAGAAGGCTAACTATCTCACAAAACTACAAATCCCAGAATTCCATAGCCTTGAGCCATGACAGTTAAAGCGGTGTCAAACTGATTTTTTTCTGCAGTGTGTCAGCAGCCTACAGATCCAATATGTGTGCTACCACTATCCAGCTCTGATAGGTGCACAGTACAGCAAAAAGATTTCTACGAGGATGTTTCCTTACATCAGTAAACCTAACATGTAAGGTGATGTCACCTGAATTCCTTGAAAAAGTTTATGAGCCAAGTTCACTTACTAAGATCTAAGAACTAGAAGACTGACTTTACTTCATCTGACAATATACAATTACATATCCTCCAACTGTCCCAATTTAGTGGGGACAGTCTTGATTAATACTTTGCCATCCCACTTTTTTCAGCTGCTTTTAAATGTCCCAGTTTTTCTCTTCTTCTCCCACTTATCTCCCACAACCTCTATGTACCTCAGCTGGTGCAAACTGTGTTCAGAATTCAAAAGTGGTTTTCACTAATTAATTCAGTGGTGGGAGAGGAAAGGAGGGGCTGGAATTTTGTCCTTCCCACTCAGCTCAGGCAAAAGCAAACTGCTGCAGCTTCACCTAGCATATCTGTTTTTCCTCATTAATATCTTTTGCATTCTTGACCACACTCCAATATTGCTTGGCTAAACATGACCCAGTTTTCATCTGTGAAATGTTGGAGGGTGTGCAATCGCTCAATTTCAATTCACAAAAGATTTTTTTTGTGTGAGAGCCACTATTTAGGGTTTTCACTGTCAGGAGATTATCAGACAGGAATGCAAAAAGTGTTCCTGTCCTACAATCTCCACTCCCATCCCTGTCCCATCCCAGTCCCGCCACAATAACCCTCCCCACTGCACTTACCTCCTTTCCCCTCGGCCAGCCAGCCCAGGAGTAAGCGGAGCTCTAATGGAGCTCCATTTACTTCCTGGATAAAAATCCCGTGGATTCTCGTGAGAAGATGTGAGCACAGGAAATTCAAAAAGAAAAATAACACCAAAAAGTGACAACAAGCACAAAAACACACTTTACAAAGTACACGTGATCCGTGGAGGGTCATAAAAAGTGTGTCACTTACCTTGATGTCCTGATCTCACCTGGTAGTGTTTTGGCAGGGACCTCCCATTGATGCTGGAATCTCAACAGTGAAATGGGGCACCTTATTGTGCACAGGAAAATCCATGACAGGAACGGAACGGGGAATCTATTGGCGGCGTCTCCCATCAATAAAAAGCAGCACCGGCAGAACAGCAGCATAATGGGTGCATAAGAAGGGGGGATGACATCATCTGATAAGGGAGCCCTTTCGTGATCTCCTGGCATTGCTGTAATACCATTTTTAATGTGTCTGATAATCTCCTCAGTGTCATAGGCCTTTGGCTGGTGGATAGGTCATTAGCTGGTCATGGAACCACTGTTTCATCCCATCCTTTTTCATTTAAAAATCCATAATTAAGTGTAACATCTGTGAGAGTTTGCATCCCATAGACAATCAATGACAGAAGTTGCAGCATCTGATGAAGAAGACTTAGGACTTTTTCAAAAGGGGTAAAAAAAACCCCAAAACCTGAGGAGGTCGAGAGAAGAACAGGGCTATCTCTCTTACAGAGCCCTGTTTCAGATGACACAGTTCTCCTCCATCCTCCTCCCGACCTTCCCCTCTCCTTCCTCTATGCTGTGGGTGCTGCTTTTTATTGACAGAAAACCTCTGTCAATAATAAGCGGCACCTGCAGCATGGGGGAAGGTCGGGAGGAGCTTGGGAGGAGGACAGGGCTGTCTGAAATGGGGCTTTGTAAGCGCAACAGCTCCATTCTTCTCCCAACCTCCTCGGGTTTTTTTTACCCCATTTGAAAAATCCTTAGGCTACATCTGTGCTGCAGAAATAATGCAGTTTAACCCCATTTTAACGGCCATATCTCAATGCTATGAATTTTGGAATTTGTCATTTTGTGTTATATTTAGCCTTGCTCTGGTGCCACCACAAACGACAAATCCCATGATTCCATAGGACTGAGCCATGGCAATTGAAGAGGTGTCAAACTGCATTATTTCTGCAGTGCAGATGCAACCTTAAGTCTACAGAAGCTTATGCTACCAACTTCTTTCTCTCAGTTAGTTTCAAAGTGACTAAAGATCCCTTTCTATACTGATCTGGACTAACACAGTTATGTCTTTGGATTCAGTCCACACCACAGTTCCCATTCCAGTATCACTTTATATGGAGTAGAAGCATAATGCAAAAGGGCTGTTTCCGTGCAATGAACTGAACACCCTGAAAATAGTTCTGATAGAAGGTGAAGCATTGCTATATCTTCATGTTTGGGAGGGGTTCTCAGGATCTTCTCTCCCTCATTCTCAAATTCTGTTGTTGTTGTTGTTGTTGTCATTGTTGTTATTTTGTGGGTTTCCAGAAATCCCAAAGCTGGGCCTAACAACCTGTATTTCTCATAAATAAATCCCTCCTGGAAGGGAAGCATGTTTAGGAGATTTCTTCCCTGTGGCCAGAAAAAATATTGGAATTTGGGCAGAGGAGAAGGCAGTAGTAGTATGCCTACTGCAGCAAATCTAACAGCAGGTGAGCAGCAAAGGAGAAGCTTCAGACAGTGCCAGAGAATTCTCTGTTTTATCTTTCTCTCTGTAGATGATTTTATGAAGTGAATGTGTGTGTGTGTGTGTGTGTGTGTCTAGGTGTCCTGCTGTGCTTAGGTGTGTGGTTTCCCCTGTCTCTCTGTGTGTTTTGTGCTCTTTCATGCTCTCTGCCTCTTGTATCTTTTCTAGGCATTTCTGCTCTTTATCCCTCTCATGCCTCTCACTTATTAAGCTTTTGGTGTATGCCTTGTTCAAGTGCGCATGCAGGCTTGAGTTTGAGCATGCCTGGTGTGTAGCAGTATTCCTCAAGCTGGAATCCTCAGATGTACTGAACTATAACTCCTATCATCCCATAATGATGGGCTTGTAGTCCAAAATATCCAGAGAGTGCTACATTTTAGGAAATTCACATGCAGAGATCAACAGTTTGGTTGGTGGATTGTGCTATGATATGGAACAGCTGGATTTACATTGCAGCTCAGGAGCCATTCACCAGCAAGCTGTTGTGATCCAGATACATTCCATTGATGAAATGGAAATCATTATATTGATCTCCCTTGCACAATTAGTATGAGGTGCAAAGGAGCATAAAACATTTTTTTCCTGATTGTTATTAAGAGTGGAAAAATAATTGATGAATATTATTTTTTTAACATATTAATTCCACTGTGAGTTCCGGGTGGTCTACATCAGGCATGGGCACTGCGTAGCCCTCCAGATGTTGTTCTCTATGGTGCAGTGATCTTATGAGTTGTGCACTTTGGGTTACCTGCCTTTACCTGCCTTGGATGTTAAAAATAAAATTGTCTTATTTGCATAAAAGGTAAAAAAAAATAGAATAAGTCCCAGGTTAAAGCTACATGGAGGATCTCATATCTGTGCAGATTGAAAACTTATTATAACAGTTATAAAATTAGAGCTGATATCTGATTAAATTGTGTGTGCAGGTGTGTGTGTGTGTGTTTGTATTTACTTTGTGTAGATCTAACGTATGCTCTGTAACACACTGTCATCAGAAAGTCCTCCCATTTTCCTATTGAGTAATTAAGTATTAAGTAACAGGACTATAATTAAATGTCTGGGTATGAATTCCAATTATATATATTTTCTCAATATCTATGTATTTATGTCCCCAGCCATTTGATCTATTTGCAGATAGAAACAAATGTAAATTGATATAAATGTTAATGGGAAAGTCTAACACCTTTGAGAGTGTTCACTTGTACTTTCAAAGCACAACTTTCCAAACAGTTTTTAAACCAGAATAATTATTCCAGCAAATGGAAGTGTACAGTGATGAAATGGTTTTCAATAACTAGGCACATTAGGGACTCTGTCAGGTTTAGCACACATATATGGGCATTATTTAATCTCTTTCTCATAAAATCTTATAACAAGGTAATAAACTTCAGAAGAAAAATTAATTTTGACAAACTTGTCTGCAGTTTCTACTGTCTGCAGTTTGAGGTAATCGCTTATGGCCAACTGCTGAGCTTCTGAGCATGGTAGAAAAGGCATCAGGCTTGCTTTAGTCTCATATATATATATATATATATATATATATATATATATGAAAGATAGGTAGATAGATAGATAATATGACAGTAGTGGTTTATAACAATGGTGGGAATTCTGTTGCCCATGAGCTACACGTGGCATTTTGGGACTCCATAGTGGCCCTTGAGATTCCTAAGAGATCTTCCAAAGTTCCTGGTACCCCCAATTTTTTTTGGCAGTATCCCTAAAACATTCCATTAAAAATCATGTTGGCAGAATTACTTCCATCAAGCTTTATCTTGACACCCCTTCTTCCTTTTTGCAATCAGAACAAAATGGCACAGGGTAGCCAGAGTGAAAACTAGAAAAGGCTCCTATACTTTTAATGTTTGTGTAGAATAAGGCCATTCTGTGAATGTTGCTTGTTACCTGGTTGTGTATCAAGTAACACCTGCTGAAAATCCCTCTCCAATACAACCACAGAATGAATGGAAGCCCTTTCCAGTTTTCACTCTGACAACCATAACAATGGGATTATTTAGATAGAACATTGTTGTTGTGTCCCTTCAAGTCATTTCCGACTTATGGCAACCCTAAGGTGACCCTATCAAGGGGATTTCTTGGCAAGATTTGTTCACGGAGGGTTTTGCCTTTGCCTTCCTCTGAGGCTGAGAGAGTGTGACTTGCCCAATGTTACCCAGAGGATTCCCATGGCTCAGCAGGGATTCAAACCCTGGTCTACAGATGGTAGTTGAATGCTCAAACCACTACAACACACTGGCTCTCACTAGATAGTACATACTCTCCAACAATTCACAGATGAAAATTGGGACACCTGTGGTCAGGCAACATCAGTGTGTGGTCAAGATGGCAAAAGTTATGACTCAGGAGAAAAAACACAAGCCAGGAGAGGCTGCAGTATTTTGCTTTAGCCTGAATCTACTAGGAATGGCAAGATTCTAACCCCTCCCTTCCTCTCCCCCCTGCTGAGCTACTTTTGCACTATGAATTCAATTTACAGCAACTGAGGTGAGTTAAGGATAAAGGGGTAATGTAAGAGGAGGAAAATGAAATGGGACATTATGGAGATTATGAGATGCATTAAAAGTTGTGTTACACGAATGCCAGGAGACTGTAAAGGGGCTCCCTTTTCAGATGACGTTGTTCCCCCCTCGTTATGTACCCATTCTGCTGCCATTCCGCTGGCACTGCTTTTTATTGATGGGAGAAGCCATCAATAGATCCCCCATTCTGTTTCTGTCACAGATGTTCCTGCGAGTGAAAAGGTGTCCCGTTATGCTGGTGAGATCCCAGCATTAATGGGAGGTCCCTACCAGAACACTTCCAGGTTAGTTCGGGACATCCATATAAGTGACACACTTTTTATGACCCTCTCCAGGTTACTTTTACTTCTTAAAGTGTGTTATTGTGCTTGCTGTCATTTTTTCATGTTCTTTTTTTTATTTTTGAATTTCTTGTGCTTGCATCTTCTTGCAAGAATCCATGGGATTTCAATCCAGGAAGTGAATGGAGTACCTTTGGAGCTCTGTTCACTCCTGGGCTGCTGGAATGATAAGAGAGGAAGTAAGTGCGGTGGGGAGGGTGATTGTGGCGTGACAGAGATGGGACAGGGGTGGGAGTGGAGATTCTGGGACAGGAACGTTTTCTTCATTCCTGTCTGAAAATCTCCTATAAAAGCAGCTGAAAAAGTGTGACAACAGAGGATTAATCTGGACTGTCCCTGCCAAGTCAGGACAGTTGGAAGGTACAGTCAGCCCTTCACATTTGCAGGTTTAACGTCTGCTGATTATTTGCAGATTATTTGCTGCTGCCTCCACTGCTGCCCTATGTCATTTTTAATGAGTACTGCAAGCCTCATGAGACTGAGGACTTCATTAACATGAGGCTGAAATTGCACCATTATGATGGGATAGTAGCATGAACGGCTTCCTGTTATCACATGACGTTGTTGTCCTCCCATAGTCCATGTGTGTTCCACCCATTAATTATGCATAAATATACACTGATGGGCAAAACCTGTCAATAGCCCTCAATATCACTCTTTTTGCTGTATTGACAAGCATATGAAATCACATCCTGCTGTAATTGAGCAATTACAACTGGATGGGAAATCCTCCTTCCCCCGCTCCCCTTTCCCAACAACAACACATAATTAACTTCCAGGGATGAATTTGAAGAGGGCCAACAGGACACTGTTTTAATGAATTTTCCCATTGCTTGGTACTTTTAATGTTTGTTTAAGTGTTTATTTGTGAAGTTCTTTCGTTATGTATTTGTTTTTGGTGCTTTTAACTGAAGTCATGTGAGAATAGCCAAAATCTCACCCATGCAAAATCACAGAAGAGAAAATTTTTCTTAAAGGCACATGCACAGGCCAGCACGAAGCGTTAATACTCTGTCATAAGAAGGCAATGTGAAGATAAATGTTACTATAGTGCAAGCTGAAATTCTGTTTTTAAACTACTAGTGGTCATTGTGCAATAATTTTGTAGCAGTAGTATCATGTGATTATGGTGACATGTGATAATTACTGTAATCATGCCACTATGTTTCTGTTTTCTTCAACAGCAGAATTACAGCGTTTTTAGACACTGGTCTGATAAAGTCCTAACAGATGGCAAACAGGCAATGAGGCTTGCAAATTCCTAGTAAAAAATGGGGTAGGGCAGCAGCAAAGGTGGCAGCAACCCCGGCCAGCTGCCCACTTCTGCCTTGTGAAGGAACCCTGCTGCCTTGAAGGCATCCACAGTGAGTTGAATCCACAGATGGTATTTTTGTGTATGTTAAATATGGTTGGGGTGTAGAGATATTCATGTTTTTTCTACTTTCATGGGGGTCCTGTGCCCCTAAACTATCCTGAACATAGCTCAGCAAGCACCCAAGGCAGCAGGTGGTGGGTGTGTCAGAGCTGTCAGATAATCACTCCAGTCCAAGTCAGTCATGGATTATCTGAACAAGATGCAAGGAGAAGCACAAGGGTGGTCAGCCAGTCCAAGAACCATTAACAACTCAGCAATCCAAATGTAAGAACCAGCATGGAATAAATAAAGTCCTCAGATCTTAGCCAGTCCAAGGTCAAAGAAACATGAGAGCCAGAGTT
This sequence comes from Gambelia wislizenii, assembly GCA_030847615.1. Classification (NCBI taxonomy): domain Eukaryota; kingdom Metazoa; phylum Chordata; class Lepidosauria; order Squamata; family Crotaphytidae; genus Gambelia; species Gambelia wislizenii. The sequence goes on from JAUMIR010000004.1 coordinate 43,458,585, forward strand.
CTATCAATCATTCAGATAAGACAGTTGTGAACAATGAAGAAAAGGAGGAGCTACTGGGAGATTCATACCCAGCTATCTAAACAAGACCTAGGGCCTTGAGGAGGGCTTTATATAGGCCTGACTCTTGTACTTCTTGCTTTAGTCACCTGGTCCTGTAGCACTGAGAGCAGAAATAGCAGATGCAAACAGATGGATCCCTCTGTACCAATTGGTATTTAATTTGAAGCCATTTTGCTATGTACCAGCCACTCAGAGATCCATCTGTTGTGACATGGCTGATGCCCAGTCTTCCTACTCTCACTAATTTTTTTTAAATAAGGGATTTGTGGCTGCTGTGCCCCAAATACAAAGATATGTAACTTAGAGCTTTATCACACCAGCCTGTTTTCTCATAGCAATCACATTATTGAAGCAAATGGGAACATACCAATTTGAAAACATTCAGTATCACACTTCTCTGCAATCATGTGAGTGTGCTGCTTTGACCATTCATGGTCCCTTCTGTACCATCTCCATAACCTTGCCATATGCCCTACTCATCGCATGCATGTCTTTTTATTTTTATTTTTTTAAAAAAATCCATAATTACAGGAAAACAATGAACACTTATTTTTATTTTATTGTTTCTCGGTAACTACACAATCACAGCAAAAATAAAAATTAAAAAACTGAAAGGCACAGAGTAACAACAACCTCGGCCTGCTTGGGAATAGTGACGGGGAGGGGGAGAGAGGCAGAGAGGAAGAGAATCACATCCCCTCATGCCATGCAACTGCTGTCATATTGTTACTGCAGCAGAAGGGACCTATCATACCAGGGGGACTAATGGAATAGCAGCAATATTGGGAGACATTGACAGGTTTTCCCTGCCAATGAAAAGGTGTGCTAGAGGAATGCATGAAATACAAAGAAGCAACAGGATAGAGGTGTCATGTGATAAATGCTAGCCAAACAGGCTAATGTGTTGCTGTACCTGTGAAATACCAGCCTCATGTGCTAAAGTCCACAGCCAGGCCCTGGACCCCCATCCAGATCACTGGGTCCCAGTAATGTGCACCAGCCTCCCCCCATCTTGTCCACCCTTGTCATACCAAGTCAACTTTAATGCTTCTTGCCTTCTATTTTCTTTTATTTTCTGAAAATTTACTCTCAGTAGGACACACTCAAGATTGAACATGTTTTCCTGTATAATCTTTACTGAAGGAATATGTATCTAAAGAGCTCCAGCCTCCATCCTTCCTTCAAAAGTGGCTAGCACCCTGTGGAATACTAAAGAAATCCAATAAATAAGAGGTATAAAACTTGCAGCAACATCACAATTCAAATTATGGACCTGTTGTTAGCCATCAATGCCATTAAGTCCATGGGGGAGAAGTCAAGAAAACACACAGGTGTCAAGGATATATAATGCAGCACTTTGCTATCACAGTGTCCAAACAAGGTACAGACATACCTCAGCTGGAAAAGCCTCTGAGTAACTCTCCTTTTCACAAAAGCTTTTCACACCCCACCAGCCTCCTTCTCCTTCTTGGCCTCTGTCTAGCTAGAAGTTTTTTCACAGAACCAGCATTTGGAGAATAGAGAAGAAGAAACTGAGACTCAGCAACTGTTGCTGTCAGATTGCAGCAATGTGTCTGCAGAAAACAATGCAATAAAGCTTGAGTGGGGAAAGAGTGGACTTCTACTCTAGACAATCTTACTATGACTACTGTACATGTGTCTTCCAACAACAGGCAAAGTAAACAGCAGGTGAACCCTGAATCCCTTACTGAGCATATATGAGAAGCAAAACAGAGTAAAAAGGATAGAGCAAATAAACCGGCCTCACCAGCTTTCCCCCAGCATGTTTTTAAAAAAAGAAAGAAAAAAGCGGAGACCTATAATTTAGCCACCAAAATGAAAATCATAAAAAATGTGGAATCTACCCTTGGATGCATTTTTGAAGAAACATTAAAGTGGTCTTTAGAAAGTAAAAAATGTTTCGGTTCACTTATCCAAAACTTAACCTTACCTGGTTGTTTCATTTCACATGTGCATATTGTTAGTTTGAAATAAAAAGTTTGCTGACACATGTTGAATTGATCTTCTTTATTGTGTGGGAACCTTTCTCTATTCTTTCCATGTTATTTCTGCCTCTGGTACCAAATTTTCTGTTAAAGAAGTGATGTCCAAGAACACATCTTTGTTAATGGAGCTATTTCTGTTTTGGATTTCTTTTTTGTCTTGAACTATTGTTTACTTTCTCCCATCTCAGAGAGATCAGAGAGTTGTCTTATCTATATGTATCGGTTATTCTTGCTTTTAAAAAAAATCTTGTTCTGTAGGCAGGTAAGGGTGGTAGCTTGCACAGATGGAATCTTGTTGCAAGCCCTCTGTTGACTAAAAATATGATTTATGCCATTTCCTTCTTTAAAGTGATAGGATGTGAGTGGGAACAACTACAACAAGAAAATAAGCATCCAAGCCAAGCCATTGAGAATCTCATTTTAAAGTTCCAACAAGAATATTTTCTTTTCTTTTCTTTTTTTAAAATCTTGACAGAATATTCTGTAGGGTCTTCTGTTAGTGCAAGTACGTATGTCAGACATAAAACAAAAAGTACAAGCAGTTGCTGCAAATTAAGCTCCTTCACCTGAAACAGCTAAAATACAAAACAAAAGACAGCGGGAAATCGAGTATTTTTATGTGGTATCATCATACAGACAATAAAAATAGATGTGTTTAAGAATTATTATTATATTGCAGAGCAAACAAATGATTGATGAGTCACAGTCTCTAAAGACAAATGTAAACTTCATTTCAGTGAAAATATCTGTTTTCTTGGTTTTCTAATGTATGAAGGCTTTCAGTAACCGGAGAGAAGAAAATGAAGCTATTCATTCTAGGAAATGTAGAAGAAAGGGGAAACAAGAAGAATGAGAAAGTGTCATGTGCATTGTTCTCCCTCCCCCCACCCCAATATCTCTTCTACCACTACTAAAGAATTACATTCAATTTTGATTTAAAACACAAGAACTACAGTGCCTATGGGATATAACACATAGTTTAATTGCAGTATTTTACAGGCAACATTACTATTTTACCAGTTAGACAAGGATACAGAAGGTTGCTTTGCAAAAATAATTTTTTTAAAAAATCTCAGAAAAATGAAGGTGTACCAAGGTCCTATGTGAAGAACAGGTAATGTAATGGCCTCCTTTCTCAAACTTGTTGTTGGCTTACATATGGCCAGGCAGCATAGGCTGGACCCAGAGATAATCATACACAGAGCCACTGAAATAAATGGGACTTAAAGTTAGTTATAATTAAATCTTAGTGATTTCAATTGGTCTAAAAGAATAATTCAGGGCCTTTCCACACTCTGAAGAAAAGCAGTAAGGCAGCAAGAACATTACATCTTCCTTGCTGTCTTACCCCATGACACCACCATTCGTCCAGCACTTTTTCATTCTGGTCCTATGAGGGACTGAGCTAAAACCATGTCTTTTTTCTGCTTAGCAAAAAGATGTGGTTTTACCTCGGTCCCCAACAGGACTGGAATGAAAAAGCACCAGAAGAAACATGACACCATGAGATAAGGCAGCAGGGAAGACAGAATGTTCCTGCTGCCTTGCCGCTTTTCTTCGGAGTGCAGTAAGCCCCTAAATCTGGAACCCTAGCCTCTAGAGCTGAGTTTGTGTCATGTACTGGCTTCCTCAGATTCAGTAATCAGCAGCTTCAGAGTTAAAAAGTAAGCTTTATTGCTACAGAAATCTAAAGAGCTAACCATACAAAATTGTTGTTTCAAATGAAAAAATTTTAAAAAGCCGTAGAATAATAAGTATTTACAGTCTACAGATTCTGGCAGGCTATACAGTCATTGGATATCTATTGTCCCCACTCCCCTTTCTCACTGAGAATGGGCACAGCCGGCAGTTTCCCACAGCCCCTGCAGGTCCAAGGCCACTCATTCAGTTTCCAGACACATACCGTCCTTCCTTGTCTCCCCATAGCACACAGCCTTGTTACAAGCACAGGAAAAATGCAAACATCAAACGGCATCTCAGAAATAGAAGCACACTACATTACAATAGTCTTTTGACAGGAGGAGATCACTTTCGGGATTGATCCTGAGAGTTTGGACTGACAATGGGATAGAGAGTGATAAAAATTGGGCTTCTATCGGGACACGTTAAAAGAAGAGTAAAAAGGGAAAATGTGCATCTGAATATACATTGTTGTTGTTGTTGTTGTTGTTGTTGCATGCCTTCAAGTCATTTATGACTCATTGTGACCCTAAGGTAGACATTTTATGGGGTTTTGCTAGATTTGTTTAGAGGGTGGTTTGACATTGCCTTCATTGGAGGCCAACAGAATGTGGCTTGTCTGATGTCACCCTTGGTTTCCATGACTGAACAGGGATTCAAAGGTTGGTTCCTGAGTCCTAATTCAACACTCATACCACTACTGCCTTGTCTTGATCTTCTAGACATGTCTTGATCTTTTATTTCAGCTAACCAGGATTAGCATCAATGACAGTTCCTTGGATTTGTATGTAATGAGAAAATATGATTTAATGAAAAAAGGGAAAGCAGAAGATTTCACTTTCTTGTTCCTATATGAGAAGGAAAACACATATGCCTAAGCCTTGTTGTGACTTATTAGTGATAATATCTCTTAACCTGGAGACCACATTAGACAAAATAGAATAGGATTTTATTTTAAAATACTACAGATCCACTGAATAATATTGTACACCAGATGTCAGAAACTCTATTCAGAAAGTTGTATACATACTTCTCTCTTATGGAACACAGGCATGATCCAATTTATGGTTACGTTAGAACTACTACTGCAAAACCTCATCTTCTCACATTAATTTATGGTCTCAGAGCATTTGAAGAACTTAGTACTATAGATATAAGGAATCAAAATGAGCACTTTTGAAAATATCAGGTGAAGTTCAAGCCATCTTGACAAGGTTTATTCATAAGGCTGTTTTGTTTTTTAATATGAGCTACATACTTGAAGTGTAACCTAAGCAACCAAGGAGGGCCTATTGAAAAAATGCAGAAAGAAAGAGAGGAAGCATGCAATTGGCATTTAGTAGCATTTAAAGAACAGCAGTTTCAATGGAGTTTTCATAACCGCACACACACATACACTAACATTGGTCAAGTTAAGCAAGCTCTCCTCATAAGAAATCTATGAAGTTTGTAGAAGATGTGTAACACCTGCTCAGCACTCAAAGCCAGTTTCAGTGTCTAAGTGGTTATCCTTTGTTCTTATTAAGTTTTGGATCAAGCTCCCCAGTCTATGGGACTCCAGTTGAGAAGTGTGAATAACAGCAGCATTCAACCAAGTTAATAAACAAGAAGAGATTAAAAAGAGAGAAAATACTACTTATTTCTCCATCCATCTATCCAGAGTGGGAATGATTCAGATATTGGACTGGATGTCCCAGCAGCCTTGCCAAAATAGTCAATGATGAGGAACACTGGAATTTTTGATCCATCAATACTTGGAGTGCTATGTCATAGAATCATAGAACCATAGAGCTGGAAGAGACCACGAGGGCCATCCAGTCCAGCCCTCTGCCATGCAAGAATGATTCCCAGGCTTACTGTAGCCCACCATTTTCCATCCTATCCCCAGTCTAGATATGCCCAAGGAAAGTCTTCCCCCCTTACTTGCTTTTAATCCAGGGAAGCATCCAATGCAATAAAGATTCTGTGCATGAAATCCAGAGGGATGGATTTCAAAAAGCACTGCATTAGGATTTGTACCCCCCCCCCACCAAAAAAGAGAGAAGTCCAGCCAGCAGTGGGAAGCAGAAGGGCTAGATACAGGATTTCAGGTCCTTGCAATAGGACCAGCAGTAACAAGTGATGCTCAGTGCAATAAGGACCTCTTTTCAGATTCTGTTCTCCAAGCCAACAGTAATTGCAAAGCCACCATCCCATTGTGTTATCAGCCAGAGAGGAGGAGCTAATCTATTTGTGATTTCCTGCCAAGAGTGATTAACCATAGGATCTCTATAGCAAGCCTACCTGTTCCAAGTATGTGAGTAGTTATGACACCGTATTTGCTACATCTGATAAAATCCTATGTCTCTTTCTCACTAAATCCTCATTTTAAAATGATTCTTGTAGTATTCATTTTTAGTAGCAATTAAAGTAAACATTTCCCATATACTGCTTGTCGTCAACTTTCTGATTAATGCACTTCTTCTGAGTTATGTCATTCTCCAGGATATGGAGGAAAGGAGAGGCATTTTTTCCCTGGATTAATAAATGTTTGCCTTTAATCAAGTCATTGGGGTGGGGTGTCTTTCATTATGCAGCTTCTGACAGCAAGATACTGAATTTCTACTGTCATTCTTTTGGCACAAAAATGGAAGAATAGACTAACCCATCAAGTTCTGAATTGAATTTTTCAGGGCTAACAGAGCAAAGCAAACCTTCCCTAATGCTCTGTCTGAAACTGACTGGTGCCTGGTGGCATCCATGTCAGTGGGATGGTGAGGTCTCTGTTGCCACAGAGGGTAGAACTAGGTTTAATGGTTTTAAGTTACAGGAGAGAGATTTTGATTAAACATTAAATTGATCTTCTTGACAGTGAGAGTGGTTTGGCAATGAAGCCAATTGCCTGGAGAGGTAGCAAGGTTTCCTTCTCTGAATGTCTTCACAAAAAGGCTGGACAGCTAACTGCTAGGGATGCTCTGGCTGGAGATCCTGCATTGAGCAGGGGGTTGGACCTGATGGCTCATAGGGCCCTTTCCAACTCTATGATGCTATATTTAAATCCAGGCTTTAAAAGAACCCTCCAAAGTCCTGAACTCTATCTGCAGTATAGGTACATCACCTTTGGAGAGCTCTTTTATAACCATACAAAACCCAGAGTGGATTTCCTGCCCCACTGACATGGGTATCAGCAGTTGCTACTGGAAGAACTTAAACTGTTTAACATGATGATACACAGAAGACAGATTGTGTAAGACTTCCTTATTTAACCAGCAAACAGACAGCTATAAAGTCTTGCTCAAAGAAGCTTAAAGGAAGACTTCCTCATCCTATCTTATGAAAATTTTCTTTTGTCTTAGAGTGCTGGACAAACTGGGGGCAAGTTCAAATCAGGGTACATTTATACTGCAGAAATAATGCAGTTTGACACCACTTTAAGTGCCATTGCTCCATCCTACAGAATCCTGGGATTTGTAGTTTTGTGAGGCACCAGCACTCTTTGGCAGAGAATGCTAAAGACCTTGTAAAACTATAAATCTCAGGATTCCATAGGATGGAGCTATAGCACTTAAAGAGGTGTCAAACTGCATTATTTCTACAGTGTAGCTGCACCCACAGATAAAATGTCTCTAATCCATAAGGAAGCACATCACATACATTGCTTTCTGTGGATGTTGGTTCTGATATGGTTTGCATTTACTACAGTAAACAGTAGAGTGAGAACAAGGCCTAACTGTCCTATACGTTATACTTTCTGTGAGTTTGGTGTTGTGCTCTTAGCTTAGGGTTGGGAACCATGCAGCCCTCCAGATATTTTCAGACCAGATATTCCAGCAGACCTAGTCAGAACAGAAAATGGTGAAGAAGACTATGTGTTGTGGTGCAACAATTTATGAGAGCTATGTGATTCCCACTTCTACATTCAGCCCCTGTATCCACAGATTCTGTATCCATGGATTCTACCATCCATGGTTTGAAAATATTCCCCCACCCAAAAAAAAAAAAAACAGAAAAAGCAAAAAAACAAAAAACACCACACACCATGATTTTGCCATTTTATATAAGAGACTCTATTTTACCATGCCATTGTATATAATGGGACTTGAGCATCCACAGATTTTGGCATCCATGGGGGATCCTGGAACCAAACCAGGATACCAAGAGCCCACTGTACTTTAGCTAGGGTTGCCAGATCTCAGCGCCAGGCCCCCCTTTTTCAGTCTTTGCGGCAAAGGGGAAGAATCTTAGAATGAGAGTGCTGCCTTGAAAAGTGTGTGTATGTATAGTTTCATCATTTGTTAGACTCAGTCTTTTTTCTATAAATGGTATATCATATATTCTGTGCAACTGTGGCTGATGATGGATTTTTCAAGCTTAATTAAATCACCAGGGGTTAATCCTTTTAACATCATCCTTGCATCATTGTTAGTATGCCTTACTACTCCCTCTCCACGGTATCTCATAACTAGAAATATTGGACATTTTTCAGGGTCAAGGTTGGCTGAGGTAAACCAGAGGTCAGTTGGAGGTCACAGTGACCTGGTATGTGTCTAGAAATATAATGGTAAGAAAGCCCAAGTTAGGATTATGCAGAAAGCCCCTTAGTAAACACACATTAAGGAGGTATGTGCTAATTCTTTCTTCAAGCCTATGGCATTTCATGCAATAATTCAATCAAGCAGTTAAGTAACCTTTCCTCAATCTATACCAGACAGAAATCTCTTATAAACCCCCTACCTGACCAAATGTTAAGAGGTTGCTGCAGAACCATCAAAGTTTTGTCTTTCCAGAACTGAAGCAAGCAGCTGAGTTTTGTTCCCTTTGTCTATCCAATGGGAAAGCCATCCAGGATTTGTCATAACCAGAGTGCCCCTTCAGGATATGAAATAGGGTATAAATATCCCAGCCTAGATCCCCAACTAAGTGTGCCACAGACAGACCCCATAATTTGCTGGATTCACTGTGCCACCCTCAGATGCCAGTCTGAGCACAGAATTCTCCTCCTTAAGACTGGTAGCTATCACACTATCTTCTCAAACCTTTCTCTATCTAACCTTTCTGCCTTACTCTGCAATAGTCTTGTATGGTTCTTAAACATGTGTGTTGTTTATGCTAGTTCTCTTTTGTGTCATTCCAATAAAAAGCTTTCTTTCACTTTAACTGGAGTGTGCTCTACAGTTAGTATTGGCATACATAGGTGAAAAGATCCCCAAAATTACCCTCCTCTCACAGGTTTCCTTTTGAGCTAACAATTCCCCCAAATATTAAAGGAGATTTTGGCATCATAGGTGGATCTTTTTTAAAGCATCCCTCCACCTCTGAGGATAACAAGATCACCAGGGCCAACCTGCTATGATATCGCAGGGATCATTCAAGGGTTTCAGGTTTTAGTGTTGAGCTCTCTGAGGCCTGGGATAGTCCTGACATGACAACCCCAGATTTCTTGACTAAGGTCTATCTAACCTCATGGCTATTGGAATAAAATAATACAACCTTGTGATGTGCAGTAAGTCATGCCAGCATATTTACTAGTGTGTTGAACAGATCAATCTAACATGGTTCCTGAAATACTACAGTCATTATTTTGTAGCTTATCTTGTTTGTAGGCATTGTTGTTACTGTTTTATTTTTTAAAAAAGTTTCTTTTTCTGCTTAATGTGTCCTTGGCAAGGAGAACAACACAGAAGATATGAGTTATTTTTTATTATTGCCTCTCCTACAATGCTGGTGCTTCTCCTTCTTCATCCTCCCCCTAATATTTTTGTTCTCCTTCCTCCCAGTGCATACTGGGAAGCCTGTTGAGGATCAGAACACAGTATATCTAAAAGGACAGATTTTAAAGCAGAAATCTGGAATCATCTGTGAGTACAAGGATATAACATATAAGCATTTAGTTTTTGTTATTCAATATGAACTTCGGGTTCTAATTGAAATACCGGGATAGGGAATAAGCTGCTTGTTAATACTTCAGAGCATGCAGAAGTACCCTTTAGGTTTGTCTTTTAAAAGCTCACTGCCTACATAGTCCTCTAAGGTTCAAAGAAAAAAAAAAGGTTGCTCATGCCTCTCCCCTCAACTCAACACTAGTGATTGAAAAAAGTTGTCTGCATTGATTGATGTCTCTATTCTGAAATATTGATTGGGTGTGTTGAAAACAGTCAAATGAAATAAAGTAGCATTTGGTTTGGTTCAGATTGAAAAATTCATCTCTTGCAACCTTTTACTGATCAGCTCATACCATATTATCTTCTGCCCCTTTGGTCTGGTCTGACATTAAAATGTCATCGATCCCTGACTAAAAGGCTATTGCAAAGAATGTGTCTGTCCTTGCTGAAATCTATTTAAAATTTTTTGGACCACAATTGCCCTTTATTTTAATTTACATATTTCCAGTGATTCTTAATTGCCTTTCTACTTTAGAGATACTCAAGGCAACACAGAACAAAGAGAGAAAGAAAAAGAAGAGGATGATTAGAAGGAAATCAGTGAGCAGCAAAATGCCATCAGCCATGAATCATAAACTGGTTTGTTGACTATGAGGTAAAATTACTGGCCCTAGAGCCCATCCCAGAGAACATTAGGAGCACTAGTACCTGAGTAGAATCAGTGGACTGTGCAGGGGTATAACTATGGGGTGGGGGTGGGGAATCTCCCAAATAAGAATTCGTCCCCCATGAAATGTTCCTCCAGTCCCCAAATTTCTAGGGTGCCAGTTAGATGGTAGTTATCGTCGCGGGGTGTCCCGGGACTTCTTGATCCCGTATTCATCCCTCGTTGTTTATATGATCTTTGTCTTTGATTTGGATATCCCAGGAGATCCTGGGATCATTGTTTACACGGCATCACATCCCGTGTTATGTTTCCTCTCCCACTATATTCTATCCCCCCCACTTTTTTGTTTGTTTTGTTTACAGGTGTCTATGGTCCCGGGATTTTTTTTAGCTGTCAATCAAGGATGTGATTACTTTTTTCCCCACAACCTCAGTGATGTACTTCCTTTAGAGTTTCCCACCACAAGTGATGCTATTGGCTGGCACAAATGTTTGTTCAAGCTTCTGCAGAGGATGAGGGCAAAGGCAACCCCCCTCTGCACAATTAGATTTAAAAAAAAACCCTGCCCAAGAAATGTTAATATCCATGTAAAAGGAGAATGCCAGTACAGACACACAAGCCATTTTAAAAGACAAACCTCAGTTGGTGCTGGGGAGTGTGAGAGAGGTCAAAAGCAGAGCGGACTGGAACTCCTGGCATGCATGCACACACAGAAGCCCAAGCCGAGTATGCTTTCAGCCAGTAAGCCAAGTGCAGGGGATCGTATTGAATCAGCTGATCAGAAGTCCAGAGATGTGCAGTTGTTCTGTCTCTTTAAAATGTTAACCCTCTATGCAGGGTATCGTATGGGGAGGACACACAAGGCATTTTAAAAGACAAACCTTGGTGTGATCATCTGCCCAGATGCTGGCATTTTTTACTGTGCCTCTAAACCCACGATGGAGGGGAAGCTGCCAGGAGGGGGTGGATGAATGTGTGATCATTCGCTCAGACGCTGGCATTTTTTACTTTGCCTTTAAACCCATGGAGGGGATGCAGGTGGGGGATGAATGGGCGATCGTCCGCCCATGATCTCTTTATAATTTACTCTCTCTTTAAAATTTAAACCCAGCATGCAGGGGAGGGACAGGTTGAAGCCGAAGGCTTTGCAGTGTAAAAATCCATTGAACAGGCTGACTTAGTGCACAGACACACACACACACAAACCTTCATGCAGCTGGAAGGGAAGCCTTTGTTTTCAGCTGGTGAGGCTGAATCTATTGAACAGGTGACTGAGCCCTCCTTCTCTGAGCCCGCCCCCAGTCACCATTTCTGGTCATCACCTAGTACCGAGATATCTTATCCCTGACTGTTTACATGTCCGATTTTCCGAATCCTCCCATGACTTTTTAAAAAATTGCTACAAACAGCGGAATGGAAAGTCCCGCTGGGATAAAGGTGACCCCTCTTCCTAAAAGCTCAGAACTGACCCGAGGTACCTGTAAACTACCAGGGTTGGACACGAATTCTTCCCACTACATTTTCATCATGTAAATAGCACCTAGCATTGCAGAGAGTGAGACTATGAAGATTGTTCACACCTAGAACACTTGTACTCACTATGTTCACATTCCCTCCATAACTTTGCCTGCTGTTTTTCTTTGGATGTTTAAACTGTATTTCTGAATATACAATTGAAGCTTTAAGTTATTGCAATGCTAGAAGTTTGGGGAGTAGCCTTTCCAGAGCAGTGGGCCCTTGGTATCTGCTGGGGTTTGGTTCCAGGATCCCCCACAGATACCAAAATTCATGGGTGCTCAAGTCCCATTATATACAATGGCATGGTAAAATGGTGTCCCTTATATATAATGGCAAACATTAAGGTTTGCTTCTTGAAATTATATATATATATACATATATATATATATATATATATATATATTCAAGCCATGGATGATGGAATCCATGGATGCAAAATCCGTGGATACAAAGGCCCAACTGTATTTGCACTGTACATCACTGAGTGCATGGAGTAAGAATAAGATTGCATCCATTGGCCATGCCCCGACTTTACACGCATTTAGAAGAATGGATCTAAGTGTATATAACTCTGCAACAGCAATGGGGTAACCTGGTTATATCATTATTATTGACCACAAGTACAGATCTCATGTGTACAGTTGAATGTAGAAATGCCATAAGACTTGAAGGCACAGAACAACAATTCTTGAAAGTTATCTTTGTTTCTTTTACCAATGCCTTTGTTTTGTGCTGTTTTCATCCAGTTAAACTACTTCCAGTGTTGTAGTCATAGGATGGGCAAGAGTAAGCAGCGCCCACCTCTGAGATTCTACTAGCTTAAAAAAAAAAAAGGTTTGAGTGGAACAAATGACATTTTGGAGGCAGAAAGTCAGAATCTTTAGTTAAGTACATCATGGTGGCAAGGATCAGTCACATATCTGCCAAAGGTTTCTAGATTTTCATTTTTCTGTTGCTGCACATAAAGAACACTAAACTTATCAGTTAAGAGATGAACAGAGATAAAGTAATTTCATGTCCCTATATGGTTTAGTGGAAAAAGAACGACAACAACAAAAATCTATTTTCTCCAATCCCAGACAGCCAAATAGCCGAACTGGGGCTCTATACACTATAGCAGTACTTTTCTGATGAACATTTCTATCCAATATAATAACTCCTGTGCCTTTCCTGGTAGCGTCTAAAAGCAAAAAGAGTAATTGAGGCACTCAGAACACTGGTATTTACTCATTTTGGTCATGATGACAAAGCTAAATGACCGTACTTAACAAGAAAGTTCTTTATCTGGATTAAGCTGCTTCCCTTCTCCATCTGTTCCTCACAGGAGTTTAAACATTTACACATTATTGTCAAATAAAAATAAATTCCTTACTGAACACAAGTGTTACTTCATGAGGTAATGCTGGGGGAATAAGGAAGAAGACACAAAGGGAAGGCTGTGCTTTTGCAGTCAATAAAATGTCTCCAGCCACAGCTATACAGAAAATAATTAAGATGCAGTCAGCACTACAAAATGGTTGCAGGAATTGCTTTATCCACATTTGTCACTGTTTCCCACCTAGATTTACCGAACCTTAACATAGGTTTAAGATTTCTATACGATGTTGTAATAAAATTGTTATAGGATTTTCAGAGGCACCAAATGGATTAGCTTTCTACAATATAAAAAGAAAACCAATTAAAGAAGGCAAACCAGTTACTCTTCTGTAATGAACGCCAACGAGATAATTGTCTGCCTACATTTAGGGCTAAACTGAAATGGGACACTTTTGAAAGCAGCTACTACATGAGACTAAAGATCTGTCTAGTTCACTGATTTCCTTCCTTTGGTAGCTAGCCAGATGCATCTAGAGAGTCTACAACCAGGATCTGTAGGCAACAGATGCTCCTACCACTTCTCCACAGTAACAGGTATCCAGAGACATACTTCATTTGAATTTGGAGGTTCAATGTAACCATCATGGCTCACTGTATCATCTGGTCTTCTGTTCTAATCCCAGTCTTCTGGGAGCATTTTGTATATGGACTCCCACTACATAGCAGAGGGAAACTTTTGGGTCCCATGTTTTCTGTCCTAATGTTCTCTGCTTAAGGAAGGCCCCTTTGTCTCCAGTCCCCACATGGCCAAGAAGGGGAGTGGCCTCTGCCTGCATTGATTTCCCTCTAGACCATTTTAACTGACAAGACAAATAGCATCTGAGACAAAATGTAGTAGGCCTGTGACTCCTAATATCACCATTTTTCCTCTCTGGTATGATTGATTGATTATTTATTTATTTATTTGTTTATTTAATATTCCATCATTCTCCTGGAGTGGGGCCCAAGGTAGCTTACAGATAACATTAGTTCAAAACAATACAATTTTTGAAGCAATTAAAAACAAAGTATAAAATTATGTGAACATCTTTCCCTGATGAAGAAGCCAGTGAAGCTTCAAAAGATTGCAGAATGTATTTTGTGCTTTTTAGTTATCCCAATAAAGGTATAACTGCTTTGTTGATTTTAGATTTTGTTTTATTTTGCTGAATGGCCAACACAGCTACCCTGAATATGTTTTCTGCCCCATGTTTCAGACAATTTGTGGTGATTTTCTCAAAAGTACCTGTTCCTATCCCCATGACATTCTTGCAAACAAGCTTGTAAAATGTGGGCTAGACAAGTTATCTGCTAAATGGATTTGTAATTGGTTGACTAGCTGAACCCGAATTGTGCTCAGCAGTGGCTCTTCTTCCTCTTGGAAAGATGTGATCAGTGGATGCCTCAGGGTTCTGTCCTGGGCCCAGTGCTTTTCAAGATCTTTATCAATAACTTGGATGAGGGAATAGAGGGCATGCTTACCAAATTTGCAGATGGCACCTAAGTAGGAGGAGTACTGAATACCCTAGAGGACAGGATCAACATTCAAAATGACCTGAATAAACTAGAAAGCTGGGGCAAAGCTAACAAAATAAAATTCAATACAGAGAAATGTAAGGCACTGCTATTAGGGTGGAAAAAACGAAATGCATAGATATAGGATGGGGGAGACCTGGCTGAATGAAACTACATGCGAAAGGGATCTAGGAGTCCTAGTAGACCACAAGTTGAACATGAATCAACAGTGTGATGCGGCAGCTAAAAAGGCCAATGCAATTTTGGGCTGCATCAATAGAAGTATAGTGTCTAGATCAAGGGAAGTAATAGTGCCACTCTATTCTGCCTTGGTCAGGCCTCACCTAGAATACTGTGTCCAGTTCTGGGCACCACAATTCAAAAAGGATACTGACAAATTGGAGCATGTCCAGAGGAGGGCAATTAAAATGGTGAAAGGTCTGGAAACCATGCCTGGAAAAAAGATGGTTAAGGGGCGATATGATAGCCCTGTTTAAGTACTTGAAGGGGTGTCACATTGAGGATGGAGCAAGCTTAGTTTCTGCTGCTCCAAAAACTAGAACATGGAGCAATGGATGCAAGCTCCAGGAACAGAGATTCCACCTCAACATTAGGAGGGACATTCTGACAGTAAGAGCTGTTTTCTGAGTGTGTGGAACACACTCCCTCGGAGTGTAGTAGGGTCTCCTTCCTCGGAGGCCTTTAAACAGAGGCTGGATGGCCATCTGTCAGGGATGCTTTGATCGTGATTTCCTGTGTGGCAGGGGGCTGGACTGGGTGGCCCTTGTGGTGTCTTCCAGCTCTACATTCTATGACTCTATGATTATTATAAGCCATTAAAAGCATACTCCCAAAGATAAATGTGTGAGTATGTGTGGCCTGAATTACTGGGGGTTTGTGGGAACCCACTCGCATCAGATACTAATATGGGAAATTTTAATTAGCCCAATATGGCAGCGAGAGGCCAGATAACTGTGGAATTTTTTGACCTATGTATACGAGTATTAATTGATGAGAATCACAGCCAGCAAATAAAATTAAAATATTTTTTTTAATTGAAAAATAATCTTAGAAGTATCCATACCAACACTCAGGCTTCAAGCAATCACACAAGGCTAGCAAAGTATACCTGGTCCTTAGGTTTTGAGTCCTTGTAATTTGGAAGTCCTGGTCTACTATCAACTACATGGATGGTCAAATAATGGAGGACCACCAATGAATACAAGGTACTGTATGCTATATTTCAGAGGAAGGAACTGGGAAAACCACCTCTGAGTATTCCTTGCCTAAGAAAACTATATGAAATTTATGGGGTTGCTATAAGTCAACAGGTGACTTAAAGGCACATATTACCTGCCCTGAACCCCCCTCCCTTCTAATAATTCATCAATTGGCTATAGTTCATAATTTGGCTTAGTATTTGACTTCAAAGCAAAAACATTTTGAGTTTGTTGTTGACATGTTCAATAAATGGAGACCAAGGGTTATAATAACTTTCAGTTATTTGTGTGCTATTTAAAATTTCAAAACTGAGCTGTCAATTTAGAGTAAAATTCCATAACCTGCCTCTCCAACTGTCCAAAAATAGATTAAAAACCCCTTTCCAATTTGTGGCAATTTCTAAACATGCTGCTGCACACATAAAAACTAATTATTTTTTTGTGCTTTACTTGTGAATCTTCATTGGTTAAAAAAATGACAGAAGTGCAATTGTTGGCAGTACTTGCAGCATTTGCTCTGTATGTAATATCGTTTCTGCAAAAACATCAGCCATGGGCGGCCATGGACAAGTGTGTATATGTGATGTGAACAACACATCTTACACCAACATAATCCACTTAAACAAAAATGAATATGTTTAGGTCTAACTAATATTAGGTACCATCTCTGAAGTGAAGGAGAATTTCCTTCCCCAGTAAGGAATCAAGGATTCAGCTTTACTGAAAGAAGTGCATTTCTGTCCCATGATCCAACAGGCTAGAATTTGAACAGAATGTACCCCCCTCCCTGAGTTCACTACCCATACAGTCTAATATAGAAGGTGCCAGGGCACCTTACGTTATTCATGGGCCAGAGTAACTTTCCATCCAGTTCGTGAGAAGATGATTACATTATCTTCCCAGGCTAGCCATCAAGCCTGATCTTCTACAGACTTGCAGCCTCTTTCCTATCAGAAGTCCTTTAACTCTATGTGCCAGAAAGAAAGAGACATACTAGCTGTACCTCTAGCCACAGTGGCTTATTTTTCAGGAGGAAATGTCCCTGAAACCAAAGCACACAATTAATAACACTTATTTATAATGCCCTTTCCACAAAAGGGCAGGGCATCAAACATATACAATCAAAGACAAAAGACCATAAAACATAACACTATGCAATTCCATAAAATCACTAACACCCCACCAGCCACTACCCATCTCAACAACTTCAGGCACAACTCAGCAGCTTAATTTGGCAAATCAAAGAGTAAGGTCTTCAACCACTTATGAAAGTGGGTGACATCCTCCTGCAGCCTGAGGCCCAAAGGAAGACTGTTCCACAGATGTGAAACCAGATCTTGAAAGGCTTGCAGCCCTGACAGAACTGTGTGTGTCAGCGGAACAGACATTAATCCTTTGCCTAGAAACCTTAGATTCCCAGATGGTACATACCATGTTAGCTGAGCTGACAGGTACTTGCAGAGATTAGAGTGCAGAGCCCTAAATACAAGAACCAAAAGTTTGAAAAGGGCCCTGGCCTGAACTGCTAGCCAGTGAAGGGCTCTACAGGGGGGAAGAAATGTATGAATATTTAAGGAGATTTTTAAAAATCCAGACAACACTGTTCTGAATTAAAGCCAGGGGAAGAAGAGAAGGCAAGCCCATCAATTGGCTATTACAATAATCCAGGTGTGACATAACCAAAGCCTGGACAAACAGATGGGCAGTTTCATTGGTGAAGTGGAGTGCCCTATACTAAACCCTAATTTAAATGGTCAAGAAGATCATGTGTAGTCAAATAAGGTATCAATTGGGAAAGTGCATCTCTCTCCAAAATTTTGGAAAGAAATGGGAGAAGAGACACAGGATTATAAATTATCACAAAGGGAAGGATCCAGAGAAAGTTTCCTTAATAGAGGACACACAAGAAAGCATGTTTAAAGCAGCCTGGGGAAATACCCCTTGCAAAAGAACAATTAACCAAATGGGTTATATAAGGCAAAACCAGGGGCCCTAGAAGTGGTTAAAGAAAGGATCAGTAGGGCAGGCAGTGCAGAAAGAAGACAACACAATCTGACCCATAAATTACTATGTAACAGGGGGGAAATGAAACTTTGCTCATGATGGTAAAGTCATGGCCAGGACTAATAGCTGTGGGTAATCAACTGATGGCAGTGGAGATGAAGCTCTGTCCACCAAAAATGTATTACCAATTGAGGTTACCTTCTGATCAAAGGAGGCCAAGTCACTTGCAGAGAGATCCTGAACTAAAGGACCCTCATCACAGCCAGCCACTGGATTCAATAAAACATTAAAGGAACTGCTGTGGAATACAGGCTTGTGCTTGAACCATCTGCAAATAGGATTGTCAAGATACATCTATGTGAGAATAATAAGTTGCACAAGCAATCCTCAACCTTTGATGAAGTTTGTCTGATGGGTTCTGTCTCCACAGCCTTTCTAACCAACGGACAATACTTTGTTCCATACACAGCTCTGCATGCAGCCGAGTTCTTGACCGGCACTGTATGACTAATCAAGTTTTTGAAGGTGCCACGACTTCTAGAGCAATTTTTTATGCAGCTTCCATAAAACTCTGGTACACCAGTGTGTCTTCCAAATCCACCGCACTCCCTGGTACCTCATTCATCCATTTGTTCCTCCATTGCTCCACTAGGGTAACTGACTGAGGGCTTAGGAGAAAGAATCCAGAAATATCCTAGATAAATCCCAACAATGCTTCACTTCTATGGCAGGGAGAGGAAAAGGTGACATCTTAACTTTGCAAGACACCAGGAAATGATCTGATATCCCTGCATTTGTAATCTCATCCAACTCAATATCTCAGTTCCTAAACAGGAACAAATCCAAAATCCCTCCAGCTACATGAGTGGGAGAGGTTTCCATGATTTCCAGATTGAAAACTTCCATGAGGGAGAAAAAAATTCTAAGGGATTCTAAAGAAATACAAGCATTTTTCTGAATTAGCCCAAGATAAGCCATCCTTAATTTTTCCCCATAAACATTTTTAACTGTTGTTAGTTTGCCATAAGAAAATTCCAGCACTTTAGAGAAAAATGTGGAAACCACATCCATCAAATTGTAGACATTTAAATAATGTTATAATAGATAACAGATAACAATTTTTCATAGTTTTAGAAAAGAAATAACTAACAGTACTCCTCAAATGTTTATGAATAACCTCAAGAAAACCTAAACTTTGTAGCCAATCCATATTACTCTTATCTACCAGATTCTAATGAAGCTCAAACATTAACATTATCCTTGAATAGGAATCTGACAGGATGGTCAAGGGTTTGTCTACATGTAGAGCAAAAAAATCCAAATTGAGTCCTGCCCCTTGTGCCCCCACATTCGTTCTGAAGCCCTGTGCAGTACTTATTGTCCACAGAGGTGTCAGGTACTTGTCTTCATTATCTGTAGGTCTGTCTATACTATTTAAAAAAATCATTTTGGGGTAAAAAATACGAATAGGCAGTCGTTCGTATGCATATGATCGCCCTACACAATTTTTTACTCTCCCAAACTCCGTATGACCCCCCCTTCCCCAGCTGGCTGGAGCGAGCAAGCCAAGTGGTTGTTTTAAATCTCCCGCCAGATTTTTTAAAAAATTTTTTTAAAAAGGTGCCTGCTTTGCAGACATTCGGTTTTCCTATTTACGATGTTATATATATATATATATATATATATATATTTCATGGAGCTACTGGAATCTCGCTTAGCTGGGAATCCAACATGGTGGTTGCTCCCAATTCCCCTCCTTGCTAGCCCTGCACCCTCTACTCAGCCAGCCAATCAGATTACACTGTCTGTTCGTATGTGTACGAATGGGGTGTACAGACCATCAGCCATTCGAACGGCTGTATGGATTTTATGCTAAGATCTGCTACTCCTTCTGAACACCGAATCCACATAGTTTGCGGGGGATTTGCTACCCCCCTTCTGAATGACACGTATGAATCTGAACAGCCGTGTGTATGGAAGAGTAATCTTCCAAATGGCGTACGTATTTTTTTTACCATGAAGACAGGCCCTGTCTGTCCCTATGGAATTTTGTCTGCTGCAGCCACTGCAGCTGCAGAGACCAGTTTAAATCTCAGGAAGCAATGTTCCCAGCATTTGCCCTGGCTGCCTCTGCCTTCTTGCCTACTCACCCATTGCTAGTAGAGGCACTTGAAGCAAGCGATGGAGGTGCTTGGAGGTGAGTGGAGAGTGGGTGGAAGCAGTGCTGCCAAGCCTGAGGAAGGGAGACAACCTCTGTCTTTGGCTGGGAATTAGCCTCCTAAACTTTAAAATTATTGTGGTGGTGGTGGCAGTGGCAGCCAAAAATGTGGAGAAAACCCTGAATCCAGCATACTGTGATCAAGGTAAAATATTTCAAAATGCCCCAAATCTGGGCCATGAGTTGTGTGGTCTGATCATCACAGATTCATGGGATTTCAAAGGTGGATTCAAGGTTTTAAATAGTATAGACAAACTCATAGTTAAAACGCATCACAAGTTTGGAACCCTACCCCCAATCTGCTTTAAAAGTGCTGATTTTGAAATCCTAGATTTTTTTATACATATTAATAAATCCCACAATTATTTGGCAAATAAAAAAAACTATAAGAAATAAGGAACTGACAATGTTTAGAGAAGCAATATTAAACTTGGCGAAATCAACATTTTTATCGGTTTCAGTTGACTGAATGCTTTTTTGAACATTTTAGCTATTTTTCAATGTGCGTAGCGACCCATAAATCTTAAAAAGAGAGTATATTAGAAATCCACACTTATCTGAAAACTGCCTAATGTATGTTTGCTCAAGAGTTTACCAAGGAAGTCCTTCATAGTAATTACGCACTTCTTTCATCTCCCTAGGCTTATGTCAAGACGGTAGACATCTCAGAGACAGTTCTCTAAGGTGAACCCTATAATTACATTTCAATTACTCAAGCTGGGTATTTGCCTTTTTACTTGAAACTGTTGGGTCACCCATCAAACATAGACTTTGAAAACTGAAGATAAATGGACAAAGGCCAAAGCTCTCTTGATATTACTGGTGCAGCTTGTTTATCACCTCAGTAGGATTTGAGTGAAAAGATTTATAGATAACTCTTTTTTTAAAAAAGGTTTATTTAAAAAGATGTTTCTGTAACAAATCTTGGATTTCTTATGCCAACTGAATGCTTAAGTAAATTTATTGTCTCTGCTTTGTCAGTATGGAAAGTGTCTCTGTCAATAGCATTTTGCATTTCTTTTAGGCTTTGTTTTTGGACCTCTCCTATTTCCTTACAAAGCCATCTTTATTCAAAGCTGTGTTGACTACAGGTGGTCAGGATTAGACATAAGCCTATTCTGTTGTCAAAAATCTTCTGCCAGGAGAAATACACTTATATGAGCATAACTGTCTTCTGTCAGCTGAGCTCAAAGATCTGCCAGAAGAGCAATTGACTGACAGAACTGCTCTGCTGGCTAAGATCTATAAGCAGAAAGGCTAAAGGTGGGGAGCAGAGGTGTAGTGTGGAAAAGGAGCTGAGGTCCACAAGATCAATAGAAGTATAGTGTCTAGATCAAGGGAAGTAATAGTGCCACTCTATTCTGCCTTGGTCAGACCTCACTTAGAATACTGTGTCCAGTTCTGGGCACCACAATTCAGAAAGGATATTGACAAATTGGAGCGTGTCCAGAGAAGGGCAACTAAAATGGTGAAAGGTCTGGAAACGATGCCTTATGAGCAGGGCCGGTTTAAGGAATTTGGGGGCCCCCTGCAATGCTTTATTTTGGGGCCCCCATATGTTTATCTCAGGCAATGTAACCTAACCTATTCACAATACAGGATGCTTAGATTACAGTAGGACTCCCGTATCCATGGATTCATTATCCATGGGACACAAAACAGCACACCTACCATAGAGTCTTCCTAGAAAACCTTTGTCAGATAAGGAGGTCAGCAGGGGCCCCCCCTTGACCTTGGGGCCCCCTGCCAATGCTGATTTGGCAGACTGGTTAAACCGGCCCTGCTTATGAGGAGAGACAGGGAGCTGGGTATGTTTAGCCTGGAAAAAAGACGGTTAAGAGGTCATATGATAGCCCTGTTTAAGTATTTGAAGGGATGTCATGCTGAGGATGGAGCAGGCTTGTTTTCTGCTGCTCCAGAGACTGGAACACGGAGCAATGGGTGCAAGCTCCAGGAACAGAGATTCCACCTCAACATGAGGAGGAACTTTTTGACAGTCAGAGCTGTTCGGCAGTGGAACACACTCCCTCGGAGCGTGGTGGGGTCTCCTTCCTTGGAGGTCTTTAAACAGAGGCTGTATGGCCATCTGTCGGGGATGCTTGATCAAGATTTCCTGCGTGGCAGGGGGGTTGGACTGGATGGCCCTCGTGGTCTCTTCCAACTCTGCAATTCTATGATTCTAAGATCTAACTAAAATGGTGGCACAAGATTAGGCCAGAGTAAGGAGAGTCCTAAGTAATTTCCAGAATCCCTAAATTGGGAGAGGTTTGTCCAGCTCTTAGCCAGTGAGGATTACACTCTTAAAATTATCTTGCCTGTAAGACTAGATGCAGAGCCTAAAATCTTGTGTAGTCTAAAGATTCATGGTGATGCCAACAAAGAACAGTAAGATTATCAACATATGGCTAGCCGCACTGCAAAATTAACAATTTGATACCACTTTAAGTGCCATGGAGACATCCTATGGAATCCTGAGATTTGTAGTTTGGGAAGTATTTAGAAATCTCTAGTGTCATAGACCTAGAATTCTCTGACAAAAATTCTCAATACCTCACAAAACTACAAACTCCAGAATTTCATATGATGGAGTCATGGCATTTGCAATCCATGGGAAGAGGTGGGTAAGAAATAAATGAATTGTTGTTGTTGTTGTTGTTGTTATCAAACTGCTATAATCTGCACTGTTAATAAACTCATAGAAAACCTATTATGTTCAGAGAACAAAAATTATGCAGAGATCAGTTTATATTCCACAAGAAAACCAGCTGATGGGACATAGGAACTGGCATAAATGCCACTCCACCATAGAATCATAGAATCATAGAATTGTAGAGTTAGAAGAGACCACAAGGGCCATCCAGTCCAACCCCCTGCCACACAGGAATCACGATCAAAGCATCCCTGAGAGATGGTCATCCAGCCTCTGTTTAAAGACCTTCAAGGAAGGAGACCCCACCACACTCTGAGGGAGTGTGTTCCACTGCCAGACAGCTCTTACTGTCAAAAAGTTCCTCCTAATGTTGAGGAGGAATCTCTGTTCCTGGAGCTTGCATCCATTGCTCCATGTTCTCTAATCTCTGGAGCAGCAGAAATCAAGCTTGCCCCATCCTCAATGTGACACCTCTTCAAATTAAACAGGGCTATCATATTACCCCTTAACCACCTTTTTTCCAGGCTAAACATACCCAGCTTCCTAAGTCTTTCCTCATAAGACTTTCCTAAGTCTTTCCTCATGGTTTCCAGAACTTTCACCATTTTAGTCACCCTTCTCTGGACACGCTCCAATTTGTCAATATCTTTTTTGAATTATGGTGCCCAGAACTGGACACAATATTCTAGGGGAGGTCTGACCAAGACAGAATAGAGTGGCACTATTACTTCCCTTGATCTAGACACTATACTTCTATTGATGCAGCCCAAAATTGCATTGGCCTTTTTAGCTGCCGCATCACACTGTTGACTCATGTTCAACTTGTGGTCTACTAGGACTCCTAGATCCCTTTCACAAGTAGTCTCGTTCAGCCAGGTCTCCCCCATCCTATATCTATGCATTTCAGTTTTTTGCCCTAAGTGCAGTACCTTACATTTCTCCATATTGAATTTCATTTTGTTAGCTTTGGCCCAGCCCTCCAGTCTATCCAGGTCATTTTGAATTTTGATCCTGTCCTCTAGGGTATTTGCTACTCCTCCTAACTTGGTGTCATCTGCAAATTTGATAAGCATGCCCCTAATTCCCTCATCCACGTCATTGATAAAGATGTTGACTAGCACTGGGCCCAGGACAGAACCCTGTGGCACTCCACTGGTCACCTCTTTCCAAGAGGAAGAAGAGCCACTGCTGAGCACCCTTTGGGTTCAGCCAGTCAACCAATTACAAATCCATTTAACAGTTAACTTGTCTAGCCCACATTTTATAAGCTTGTTTGCAAGAATGTCATGGGGAACCTTGTCAAAGGCTTTACTGAAATCAAGGTATGCAATATCCACAGTGTTCCTTTCATCTACCAAGCTGGTAATTTTATCAAAAAAAGAGATCAGATTAGTCTGGCATGATTTGTTTCTCTGAAACCCATGTTGACTTTTTGTGATTATGGCATTGCTTTCTAAATGTTCACAGACTCTCTGTTTAATGATCTGCTCTTGAATCTTCCCTGGTATTGATGTCAGAGTAACTGGACGATAATTGTTGGGATCCTCTTTTTTCCCCTTTTTGAAGATGGGGACAATGCTTGCCCTCCTCCAGTCTTCTGGGACTTCTGCAGTTATCCAGAAGTTCTCAAAGATTATTGCCAATGGCTCTGAGATTACATTTGCCAGCTCTTTTAATACCCTTGGATGTAGTTCATCTGGTCCTGGAGATTTAAATTCATTTAGTTTAAGAAGGTATTCCTCTACTACCTCTTTGCTTATTCTGTGCTGGATTTCCCCTATTGTGTCCTCTGTTCCATTATCCTCAGGTTGATCACCCATTTCCTTTTCTGAAAACACTGAGGCAAAGAAGGTGTTGAGTAATTCTGCCTTTCCTCTGTCCCCTGATAGCATTTTGCTATGTTCTCCACGTAGCAGCCCTACCATTTCCTTCTTCTTCGTTTTGCTGTGGACATATCCCCCAAAAAACCTTTTTATTGTTCTTAACCTCTCTAGCGAGCCTGAGCTCATTCTGCACTTTAGCTTTTCTGACTTTACTCCTAAACTTGTTTGTTATCTGTTTGAATTCTTTGGTGATTTCCCCCTTTTTTCACTTCCTATACATGTTCCATTTAAAAGTTAGCTCCATGGAAAGTTCTTTAGTCATCCATCCTGGTTTCTTGAGACACCTTCCATTTTTCTTCCTCATTGGTACTGTTTGAAATTGTGCCTTCAGTATCTCCCTTTTGAGAAAGTCCCATCCGTCTTGAAGCCTCTTCTCTTTTAGTATTCCTCACCATGGGATCACCCCCAGTATTTCCCTGAGTTTATTGAAATCAACTCTCCTAAAGTCTAGAATGCGTGTCTGACTATGCCTGGCTTCTCCTTTCCATTCTATAACAAACTCCAGGAGAACATGATCACTCTCACCTAAGGATCCCACCACTTGCACCCCATTAACCAGGTCATCTGTGTTGGTTAGGATCAGATCTAAAATAGCTGACCCCCCTGTTGCCTCTTCCACCTTTTGGACCATTAAATTGTCTTCCAGACAAGTAAAGAATTTCCTAGACCTTGCAGTTTTGGTTGAGTTAGATTGCCAGCAAATATCAGGATAGTTGAAGTCACTGATCACTACTACATCTCTCCTTTCTTCATGTTGGTCTTCTGTTCTAGAAAGGCATCATCCAATTCCTCCGTCTGACTTGGGGATCTGTAGTAGAGTCCCACAATAGCATCCCTGTTGTTTCCCTCCCCTTTAATTTTTATCCAGATGCTCTCCACCTGGCTTCCAGTATTGATGTCATGGATCTCTTCACTGGCGTAAATTTCCCTGATATATAATGCTATTCCTCCTCCTTTCCTGTTTGGCCTGTTTCTCTTATAAAGGTTATACCCCTCTAATCCTACATTCCAATCATGAGACTCATCCCACCAGGTTTCAGTAATGCCTATTATATCATATTTGCTTTGTTGTGCTAGGAGTTCAAATTCATCTTGCTTATTTCCCATGCTCTGTACATTGGTGTAGAGACATCTAAGACCATATGTTCCCTTTACTTGCTGCCCATGCAAGTTTTTTTTGCCTCCCACTGTTGGGTCCTTGCGCTGTTTGCCTTATTCCCTCTATGACAGTTTGACTATTTTCTCCAGCCCTTTTGCCTTCCAGAACACTGTCTCTCTCCCCCATATGACTCCGTTTAAAGCCCTCCTGATCAAATTCTTGAGACTGTTGGCAAAAATGTTTCTGCCAACTTTCATGAGATGCACCCCATCCCTTGCCAGAAGTCTCCCCTCATGGAAGCGCAGCCCATGATCCAAGAATCCAAATCGTTCTCGGTGACGCCATCTACGGAGCCAGTTGTTTACATTGGCTATTTTCCTCTCCCTTTCTGCACCATGCCATTCAACTGGCAGAAGAGACAAGATGACAACCTGTGCATCCATTTCTTTCAGCTTCCTCACCAGAGCGTCATAATCTCTTCTGATCTTTGGAAAGCTGTGCCTTGCAGTATCATTGGTTCCCACGTGGACCAAAAGGATGGTCCCAGTTGCGATGGGATGGCACTCTTGTTGACAGAAGTCTCCGTACAACCAGTGTGTGTGGGGGGGGGGGGTTCCACCAGTAGAGGAGGGGAAAACAGTGGAGTTTAGATATATCACATTCCAAGCTCTTTTGCTTCCACAACAGAAGTCATGCTGGATCAGACAAAAGGCCCATCCAGTCCAGCATTCTGTACTACAACAGCCACACAGTTGCCTATGGGAAGCCCATAAGTAGGCTATAAATGCAAAAACACCCTCCAATTCATGTTCCCCAGCAACAGAGGCATACTACTCTTGACATTGGAGATGATATATACCTTGTGACAAGTATCTAATCACAGTCTTAATATCCACAAACCTGTTTTATCCCCTTTTATAGCCATCCAAGTTTGACACCCATCACACTTTTTGTGTTAGGGAATTCCATAGTTTAACTCTGCACAGTACATTAAATGTACAGTTACACAGAGAATCACACAGAAATGAATGGATGTTGAAAACGCAACATTTTTAAGAACTGATGTTGAAAATCTAATAACAGGTGTTGAATACCAGACTGAGAGTACATCAGTGTCTGTTGACCTGTGCATTCAATAAACACTAAGGACAGAAATAATATTTTTCTCTTCCAGTGTAAAACGGTGTTCCGAAACATTGGGACTCCAAGAATCATAGAATCATAGAGTTGGAAGAGACCATAAGGGCCATCCAGTCCAACCCCTGCCATGCAGTAATACATAATCAAATCATTCCCAACAGATGGCCATCCAGCCTCTGTTTAAGAACCTCCAAAGAAGGAGACTCCGCCACACGACGAGACAGTATTGTCTACTTCCGAACAGATCTTACTGTCAGGAAATTCTTCCTAATGTTTAGGTGGAATCTCTTTTCCTATAGTTTGAACCCATTGTTCTGTGTCCTAGGGCTTTTTCAAATGGGGGACCTCCCCCACGGAAGTCAAGAGGAGGACGGCGCTTTCCTGCTTACAGTTCTCCATTTCCGACAACAGCATTCTCCTTCCAACCTTCCCCCATGCTTCCTCCGTGCTACATGCATGAGAAATGTGTCACTTCTTATTGATGGGGGGGGGTTTCTGTTAATAAAAGTGGCACATTTCTCGCTCCTGCAGCATGCAGGAAGCCCCGGGGAAGGTCGGGAGGAGGATGGCATCATCCGAAATGGAGCCCTGTAAGTGGGACAGCACCATCCTCCTCCCAACCCCTGCAGGTTTTTTTCCCCCCATTTGAAAAAGTCCCTAGTCTCTGGAGCAGGAGAAAACATGCTTGCCCCATCTTCAGTATGACATACCTTCAAATATTTAAACATGGCTATCATGTCACCTCTCAACCTTCTCTTATGGACAGACTCAGAGAAATAACGAGACCACACACAGATATATGAGTAAATAAGGGGTTTTTATTTAATACCCTACCTATTTAAATCCCCTTTAATTCTTCAGCAGGGGGAGGCAACCTAGTGTGGGAGCAGCTAGGGCGGATTGTCCCTCCTGGAGATATGCCCCCAGCTTCCCCTGGCGAACACCTGAGCCCTGATTAGCAACCACATGCCCTGTGGTTGCTCTCTAGCCAGCTCGTGTCTGGAAGGTCAACCCAAAAGTCCCACACCCAAGGCGTACGCGTTAAGGTGTGGGAAATATCCTTCAGGCCAACCCCAAGGTAGGTCTCCTTCTGTTCTCCCAGGTCGTACGGCCTAAGGAGACCCTTCCAGAGACCATTCCTTCACCGAAATCGGTGCCGTAGGTGTACACCATAAGCTACGCCTCCCCCTTTTCCGCTCAATTCAGGTGAATTTGACCTAATAAGACACCACCCTTAGCCAATTTTCCCATCTACCACCTTCCTAGTATGGGGTAGGCAAAAAAACCCCCCGATAAAAAGGGGGGGGGAAATTCCTACCCGGCTCCGAAGCAACCATTATCATACTATTCCAGCGGTGGGAGGGTGGGTCGCCGAATGAGAAAGAGGCTGGAGCTCTGGGCAGGAAGGCTTAAATAGCCTCCTCCCCCGCCCATCTCTCCGCGTCGCCGGCGCTTGCTGGTGACGCAGTTCAAAGTGGCCTCCCTTCTCTGAAGCTGCCCACAAATGGGCTTTCCCCCCCGGAGGCTGCGCGACCGACGGGGGAGCCCTGTTATGGACAGACTCAGAGAAATAACGAGAGCACACACAGATATATGGGTAAATAAGGGGTTTTTATTTAATACCCTACCTATTTAAATCCCCTTTAATTCTTCAGCAGGGGGAGGCAACCTAGTGTGGGAGCAGCTAGGGCGGATTGTCCCTCCTGGACATATGCCCCCAGCTTCCCCTGGTGAACACCTGAGCCCTGATTAGCAACCACATGCCCTGTGGTTGCTCTCTAGCCAGCTCGTGTCTGGAAGGTCAACCCAAAAGTCCCACACCCAAGGCGTACGCGTTAAGGTGTGGGAAATATCCTTCAGGCCAACCCCAAGGTAGGTCTCCTTCTGTTCTCCCAGGTCGTACGGCCTAAGGAGACCCTTCCAGAGACCATTCCTTCACCGAAATCGGTGCCGTAGGTGTACACCATAAGCTACGCCTCCCCCTTTTCCGCCACTGATAAGGGGCAAGCGTCCGCTTAGTCCCTTACTCCCCACTGGCCATCCAACCAGTTCCTCAACCCCTGCTGAAGATCCTCCAGAAACAAAATATTCCCAGCATCCGAGAGGTGTACCCCGTCAGCCCTGTAGAGCTCGGGTCTTTCAAACTTTATATTCGGATGAGATAAATAAAGTCCGCTGCCCTCAGTCAAAAATTTACTAATTTGCCTGTTGACAGTCCTCCGTGCCCTGTCAATCAGACGGGGGTTCCCCTCCCCCCTCCACAGTTGCCTAGGCAAAATGGCCGACCACATAAGAGCAACTCCTGGCCACCGTGACCAGATTACCCTCATGTCGTGGGTCGCCTGCAGGATTAAAGCCTTACCCTTCAGTAGGCCTAAGTCGTTCCCCCCCAAATGAATGATAAGTATGTCAGGTGGAGGCCCCCGTCTTTCTTCAAACAAAAGGGGCATAAGGCCATGCCACCGAAGGCCCCGCTTCCCCCACCACTCAATGGTAACCCAGTCCCCCAGGCTGAGGTGAGATCCAAAATAACTCATCCGGGCCTGTCGTGCCGCCCAGTACACCATACTGTGGCCACAAATCAGCACCCGTCGTCTCACCAGCAAAGGTCTAGAACCTGGAAGACAAAAGGGGAAGAAGCATTAGTAGAAAAGGGGGCGAACATACCTCCGAAAAACGGAGGATCTCCAACGCCCGATGGTCTGAATGGCTGCTTGTGACATACCCATAGCCGCAGCCGTGGAGGCTGCTCCGATGCGAAAAGAATGAGTCCCAAAGCGTACACCTGGCAACCCCATCTTCTCCAGGGCCTTGGAAGTAACTTTCCAAAACTGATACCTAGTTAAGGGGGAAGAGTCTATATGGACGAACAAAGGTCCCTGATAAACACCCCTGACCCAGATGTAATCCTGCAGGGCCCGAACCGGACATAATTCGGGATCGCTACAGCGAGTCAACTTTGATGTCCTGCCCCTACCCAACTGATCGGTCTTTGAAAATCGAAGAGTGAAAATAATCTCCCTCTCATTCACCGAAACGTCCCTAAACTCTAAGGCCCTACCCGAGGTATCAGATCTGGAGCCACAGACCAGTTCGCTTACTCGAAGGGCCCCGAAAAATGCCATAAGGGAAGCTGCATGGAATAAAATCGCCTCATAAGGCGACGCGCAAATCCCTGCCCATGACTGCCGCAAGCCCTTCAGAATGGTGGGCGAAAGGGGCAGCCTGGTGTCCCTCCTTTTTCCCCTCTCTCTAGCCCAACCCTCCAAAGCCTTACGAATACAAAAATCCCCAGTATGATCCGTGGCGCCGTGGGCCTTAAGCCAAAAGGCTATGGCAGAAAGCCTGCCCTTAATTGATGGAGCTGACAGGCCCCTGTTGTACAAATGCACGCAGAAGTGCATCAGCTGTGTCACCGGGACCTTGGTACCCTGACCTAACCCTTCCTGCTCTCTAAATTGACAAAACTCCTGGACTGCCCTTGCATAGTTTTTCCGGGTACTCAGCGCCACCGACATACCTAGGGCCCTGCAAAACTTGGATTCCCAAGTCGCCATAGGTCTGCCGGCATCTCATCGCCTATGAGCGCCGCCTCCGGAGCCAACTCTCTGAAGCGCTCCATCTGCATGCGGGAAAGAGCGTCAGCAATCTCATTGTTAACGCCCGCCACATGCCGCGCCAAAAACAGGATGTTATGCCAAAGGCATTGGAGAGTAAAGGCTCGAACCAGCCCCATAACTCGCTGGGATTTTGATGTCAGGGTGTTTATGACGTGAACTGTGGCCAAGTTGTCACACCAAAAGTGGACCACCGAATTGGCCAGCTCGTGTGTCCAGATGGTAGTGGCCACTAAAATTGGAAAAAACTCCAGGAATGTAAGATCCCTGGTAACTTCCGTTCCGGCCCACTCTGCTGGCCATGCGCTGGCGCACCAGCGACCCCCAAAGAACACTCCAAAGCCTATTGAACCCGCTGCATCTGATGCTATTTGGAGAGCGCCCCTCCACTTCCTCTCCTCCCGCCAGAATGATATGCCATTGAAGGAATCCAGAAACTCTTGCCAAACGTCCAGGTCCGCCCGAATCTCCCGTGTGATTCTGACCTTAAAATAAGGCCGCTGGACACCAACAATAGCATCACACAATTGGCGAAGGAAGGCCCTACCCGGGGCGACCACCTTACAGGCAAAATTTAGATGCCCAATGAGTACCTGAAACTCCCTCAACGTAGCTTTGCGCATTCTCCTGAACTGGCCAACCCGCTCCCGCAATTCCTGAACCTTCACATCAGAGAGTCGGCAGAGTTCGCCCACAGTATCTATCTCAATACCCAAAAAGGTTAATTGTTGTGATGGGCCCTCAGTCTTTTCCGGCGCCAAAGGCACCCCAAGCTCTTCTGCAAGGAGTTCAAATTGTCGCAGTAGATACTCACATGATCCACTGCCAACCTGTCCCACAAACAAAAAGTCGTCAAGATAATGCACAACCCCCCCTAATTCTGTCCTAGCTTTCAATGCCCATTCCAGAAATGTGCTAAAGGTCTCGAAGGCATTGCAAGATACAGAACAACCCATAGGGAGGGCCCGGTCCATATAAAGTTTTCCTTCGAACTGAAAGCCCAGCAATTCAAAGTCCTCGGGATGAACCGGGAGAAGGCGAAAGGCAGACTTAATGTCGCATTTCGCCATCTCAGCACCCGGCCCATGCCATCGAACTACATGAACCGCCGAATCGAAAGATGCGTATTTAACTGAGCAAAGTTCGGGCGGAATATGATCATTAACAGAATCCCCTTTTGGATAAGACAAATGCTGAATCAGCCTAAATTCCCCGGGGGCTTTTTTGGGAACTATACCTAAGGGGGAGACCCGAAGATTGGGTACCGGAGGCTGGCTGAAGGGACCAATGACTCTTCCCTCAGCCACCTCTTTCTTAATCTTTTCCCTAACTATACCCTCCTTTCCTTTTACAGATTGCAAATTGTCCGCCCAAAATGGGCGTCGAATCCCCTGAAACGGGATACGAAAGCCAAATTGAAAACCCTTTGATAAGTACTCGGCTGCCTGCTTGTTGGGGTACACGGCAAGCCACCGTCGTAGGACATCCAACTTAATTGGACTGGGGCCCTTTTGGAGGCAGTGCAGAGGGACCACCTCCCCTGCCCGCTCCTCCAGCCCCTTTTGCCCCCCTGAACTGGCCTTTTCCCTTCGGGCAGTTCCGAAAGGAGTGTGAAGCCCCACAGATAGAGCACTCATGGCTAAACCTGCAGGGCTTCCTGGAACAGGACCCGTGGGAACTAAATTCCCAACATAGCATCTTTTGACTGCCGCTAGAAACAGCCTGGGGTTTGGGCGTATTGGCTCCTGAATACTTAATGAGATGGCCACTGTGGGTTCGCTCTCCTTGAATAGGCCGGGCCGGCGTCATGAGCTGCATCCACAATTGTGGGTGCATCATGTCCCAGCGAAGAGAGGGGTAAATTGCTGCTCGCATCCGGAAGGCCTCATCATAGAGCAACCAAGCAGGGCCCACAAAATCTACATAAGCCCGATGAATAATGTCCATATATTGGAACAAAGCTGCTGCTCTATGTGGTTGAGCTTTTGCAATCACCCCGGCCAAAATAAGAAAGCCTGATAGCCAATTAGTCCAGGTGCGTTCTACTTTTCTCTTTCTTATTTTTTCCCGTTCCTTGTCATCCAGATCCTCCTTATCTTTCTTCTCCATTTCGCGATACAGAAGGGAGAACACATCAACGTATTCCCCCTTCAGTATCTTGTCCCTAGTGGACTGGAGTAGATGATCACCCAAAGGGAGAGACATCTCTCCAAACAGTATAGCCGCATATGCCACAGTATCATATCCCATACTACAAGAGGGACCCGTTAGAGCCCAATCCTGTACCGGAGATCCACCGGACCCCGAGACGCCTGTGCCCCATGGGGACCACTGAGGCGGAGCCCAATTAAATACCTGGTGAGCCATTGGCCATCCCCCTTGCACACCCTGTGAGCCTGCCCCCTGAACTGCATGTAGAAACAAATAATGTTTTGAACAGAAAATGGAATTCACTGTATAGGGTCTGTGTCTGCTGTGCAGAATATCATTTTTTTCCTTTGCAAAAAGCAATCTTCAGTGTAGAACATTTCATCTTCTGCACAAAAACAAAACAAAAATTTGGTTTTGTCTGTGCAGAGTAAGTCCTGTCTTGTGAATGATCCTCCAAATCTCTGCAGATTTCTAGAACTCTCTCACAGTGGGGAGAAAATTGTTTATATTATTAGTTATGGATTTCAAGAATAAAATAAATGAAGATTTGCATCCCCAATAAGACTTTTACATTTGCCACCCAATATTAACATATGAACCTGGGTGGAACTTTAAACAATTTATCCGGGATTGTGAATTTTCACAAAAATTACTGACATTTACCAAATTTCAGACATTTTTGTAATATTCAAAATGCATATTTAAAAACCACTGGATGGTTTTGTTTGCCCCCCAAATTGACTGAAAAACACAGAGGGCCTTTCAAAACTTCTAAGCTCACAACCCTATTTTGCTTCATTTTTAAAAAAACAAAAACAAATGCACAGTACATCTCTCTCTCTCCGGCTTCTCTTCGCAAATGAAGATTCAGGAAGGACATATCCCGCGCTTTCTGCAAGCGCACTGATGACTAAAAAGGCCAAAAAGCCAATCCGAGATAGACAAGTCTGGTTGCAGAAAGCAAAGCAGAAGGTTTCCTTGGGTGATGTTTCTGGGTTGTGATTTTTTCTGCGTTGTCATTTCTCTTCAAGACTTATTCGGTGTGAGTTCTCAAATAAGGCTGCAGCATTGTGGATAGTGTGTCTCCATGCCTCCCGATGTGAGGCCAGGGCGGACCATTTTTGGTGATCAATTTGGCCGAGCCTGAGGTGCTGTTTCAGGGAGTCCTTGTCTCGCTTTTTTGGAGCGCCGCTCTTATGCTGACCCATGGCGAGTTCACCGTAGAATACTATTTTGGGGATGTGATGGTCCTCCATCCTAGAAACATGCCCTGCCCAGCACAGCTGTGTTCTCAATATCATGGCCTCAATGCTGGTGATCCCTGCTTGCTCAAGGACAGCAACAAGCACAGTACATAGTAATCATATGAACAGGGTGCTTTGTAGGGGTATTTCTGTTTATGGTGATGTTTAAGTACTCTAAGATATTATGAGGAAGGGAATTCTTTATATAGTATTCTGGTATCAGAAATAGTGTATTTGCATCAGTTTATACTTATTTAAATGGAAATACAGGAAGGTGTATAGAGCATGGATCGGAGGACAATGCCCTAAAATATGGTTCAACAAGGGTAATTTAGCTCATGGGAAAGCATTTTTCACCCTCAAACTGATAGAGAACAAAAAGACTTGCCTAGTATGTTTAACTGAGACCTGGGCATGGAGATGGGTGGGCCAGATCTGATCCTCCCCTTCCTGCCATTTAGGAAATGGCTGGTGCTGTAGTCATTGTTACAAATTCCATCTTTCTCATCAGGAATCCAGACTGCCTAGGAGCTGGTTGTGAGATTTTCTATCTGTTGTTGGGTCAGAGTGACAGAGCAGGCATGTTGCTGAATTTCTGTATGCTCCCTTGTCCCACATGATTTCTGGTGTGGTGTTAGAAAATCCCAGGATTGTGGCCCTGCACAACTTCAACATTCATTCTGGAGTTGCCTTAATTGGGCAATGCAAGAGGACAACTATGCGGCTGTTTTAATATATCATTGACCCAACACATATTGTAGGTAAAATTCTCAGTCTCATCTTTCCTATACAGTGAACTGGAGGAAATGATCAAGTAGTGGAGGGGTGAATGTGATCCCAACACAATTGTTCCAGAGCACCATCTCCAGCAGCTTTCAATAACATTGCCTATGGAATTCTCCTGTAACAGCTTAGAGAGTTGGAAGTACAAGGAAGTGTATTAGAAAGGTTCCATTCCTACAGGGTGCTGGTTGCTTCAAGGCACTAACATTAGGAGACTTCATGGCAGTTGGGGAAAGTTTGACCTCATGACAGTTAAGCTGTAGGATTCAGCAAAGTTTAATCCTGTCTTCCTAGGCTATTCTATATGAAAAGCCACTAGAGCAGTTCTATTTAGTCCATTATCTGATAATGTTTGGTTAAATTATTGTAAGGCCCTCTATCGAAGACTCCTCTTAAAGGGCCCAGTGCTATTCAAAATCTTTCTCAATGACTTGGATGAGGGAATAGAAGGCATTCTTATCAAGTTTGCAGATGACACCAAATTAGGAGGGGTAGCTAATACCCCAGAAACAGGATCAGAATTCAAAATGACCTTAACAGATTAGAATGCTGGGCCAAAACTAAGAAAATGAATTTCAATAGGGAGAAATGTAGGATGCTACACTTGGGCTGTAAAAATGAAAACCACAGATATAGGATGGGTGACACCTGGCTTGATGGCAGTACATGTGAAAGGGATCTAGGAGTCTTAGTGGACCACAAACTGAACATGATTCAGCAGTGTGACATGGCAGCTAAAAAAGCCAATGAGATTCTAGGCTGCATCAATAGGAGTATAGTGCCTAGATAAAGCAAAGTAATAGTGCCACTCTATTATGCTATAGTCAGACCTCACCTGAAATACTGTGTCCAGTTCTGGGCACTACAATTCCAGAAGAATATGGACAAGCTAGAATGTGTCCAGAGGAGGGCAACCAGGATAGTGGGAGGTCTGGAAGCCATGCCCTATGAGGAACGGCTTAGGGAGCTACGTAAGTTTAGCCTGGGGAAGAGAAGGTTAAGAGGGGACATGATAGCTGTGTTTAAATATTTGAAGGTATGTCATACTGAGGATGGAGCAAGCTTGTTTTCTGCAGCTCCAGAGACAAGGGCATGGAGCAATGGACTCAAACTACAGAAAAAGAGATTCCACCTAAGCATTAGGAAGAACTTCCTGACAGTAAGAGCTGTTCGGAAGTGGGATACACTTCCTTGGAGTGTGGTGGAGTCTCCTTCTTTGGAAGTTTTAAAGCCGAGGCTGAATGGCCATCTGTTGGGAATGCTTTGATTGTTTATTCCTGCATGGCAGGGGGTTGGACTGGACAGCCCTTGTGGTCTCTTCTAATTCTGTGATTCTATGATTCTGTGAAAGATGAGCTGGAAACCGGTGCTGCCCACCTGTGTTGATTTGGACAGAGATAGATAACCATATATTTATTGTTGTTGTGTGCCACCTAGTCATTTCTGACTTGTTGCAGCCCTAACGTGATCCTATCATGGAGTTTTCTTAGCAAGATTTGTTCAGAGAGGGTTTGCCTTTGCCTTCCTCTGAGGTTATGACTTGCCCAAGGTCATCCTGTGGGTTTCCATGGCTAAGCAGGATTCAAACTCTTTTCTGAAGAATCATAGTCTAATACTTAAACCTCTACACCATGCTGCCTGGCATTCCCACCCCTCCTCACATGAACAATCTTCAGCTCAAGTGGGATTTGTGAATGCATCATTTTTCTGGCTGTCCCACTGGAGATTGCTCACAGTAGTGGATGGGAACATCAGGCAACTTTTCCCAATTGACAGGGGAATGGACCCCCATTGATCCCAGTAGCTGCTTCCCAGTAAGTGAGATTTGGAAAGATTTGGCCAGAATCCACTATGTTGCTACAGTGCTATGTACAACATAATGGTTATACAGAATTCTACCAGTATTATTCTGGAACTTTTATCTGTGCATTTAAGATATGTACTGTGAGCAGTTCTGTAAATTGCAAGAAATAAATGGTTTGGTTTCCTCAACATTAGCTACATTGAACTAAATTTTACACTCTAGGCAAAAGTAACTAACAAAGGCTAGTATCTAGATTTTGGGTTTTTCTGACAATGTGCTTTCCCCCCTGGCTTTAATTCTATTATTCTCACTTGCTGCCAGAGGGCAGTATTTTCCTATGGAGATTGTCACTGTACCCTTGAAAGGAGACATAAATGAGATCTCTGTACATAATATTTCTCAGCATGCACTACTCAAAAAGTGCTTTATATTCTTTCTATCATATTTAAGTTTCAAATGATTTTGCCCCAGCCCAAATAAATTGTCCAATCCCAATTTCCAAGAGAAATCATTGTCAGAATTGCTGACCCAGTTTAATGCCAAAGCATATATTTATACTGAGCTACACAAATCATGTTGCCAAGCATGGGTTACAAATGGGACAGAGGGAAAATAGTTTAATCAGAAATGATATTAGATTTGAAAATGTGGCATTGAGTTTTTGTGGCTGCTTACATACATATAGGCAATTGTGACATGTATTTATTTTTTTTTAAGGATTTTGGAACAGAACATCTTGGGCTTTCTTCTGAAATAAGGCATCAAAGCAGGAAAGGAGAGAGATACATAATGGCTTTATGTGCTGTTGTGCAGCACATTGAAGAAGAACCAAGGCTATTTACGCTTGGTCCTCTTCCTGTTCAGGCCTCTTTCTTTGCAGCAGTTCCACTCCCACTACCCCATCCCACAATTCTGTGCAAGATTAGCTGGTCACCCTAGGAGGCTGAGAAGGAATTTTTGGCTCACTTGTGATTTGCAGTTGTTTTTGTTTTTGTTTTTGATTTGTTTTGTTTTGCCTACTATGCACAGATTAATCAGTGGTTTCTTGTAAATAGGTTTATTGGTCACAATTTGGCAGGGACGTGTGGATGTTTTAGATTAGGAACAAGTTGGTGTGCTCCTGGAGGCTCCTTTTCAGAGATTGGCCAAGCTAGAGACCTGGGCTATGGGGCTATAGTGCAGGATATGGCTGCATCTTTATGATCAACTATCAGCATCCACCCGGAGCTGTGAGGCATTGGGAGAGGGTGCTTCTTGGAAGACCATCCTCCATACTTTATGGTGTGACAGGGGGAGAGGAATGGAGATGTTGCTTCACTCCTTTCTCTAGTCTGGGAGTGTTCATCAGAGTGACAGTTTTTAGGACTTCAGCTTGGGGTAGGTTGCCACTATGCATTATCTCCCTTCAGCTGATTGTTCTCATTGGATATTACCTGCCTTGACAACCTGCAGCTTTCAATAGCACAAAATTTGGCAATATTTAATAATTTGGCTGGCTATGGTCTGCCACGTGGTTAGCAAGTGAGTCATCCACTCAGAGATAGCTGAACACTCAGTCATTGCAAAATGGGTTTTTCCTCCTCTTCCCTCATTCATAATAGAAGGTTGCTTCTGCCCATTGAGTACGAAATGACTAGCCCATCAACGACTGTTAACACATCCAGAGAATCCATTGTCCAACCTTGGGAAACTGAGAGAGGTTGCATTCCACTCTAAATCCCATCCCTTCAAGGGAAATATCAAATATAAATATTACCCTTAAACACCACCAAAGTGTGCACGGTTTCCCTGCATCCATCCACTCTACCGCTCTGCTGTGTGACCCTCAGAACGCAACTGCGAGTATCCTCTGCTGCATGAACCTTGGCTCCTTTGATCAGTATGGTATAACCCAAATCCTCTCACTCTATTCCTCTATCCAAATAGTTCCTACTTTCTTCAATAGCTTTATGTGATCACTTCAAGCTTGAGTGTTAGCATGAATGCTTTTAAGATTAAATTTCAATGAAAACCATTTAATTGTACATTCTGGCTTGAGCCCATTCAGTGATTACACAGGTCAAAATATCCCTGCAGTTACCTGACCTCTCACATGAGTATTTGAGCTAATTAAATTTCCCAAATTAAGATTCAGACATGTGTGGAATTTCCTCAGCAATTTGGGTAACATGGATTTAATAAATTGTAGCCCGAGTTCTGTGGCTGAAGAGTGGGGTATAAATACAATAAATAAATAAATAAATAAATAAAAGCCTTTGTGTCTGCCTCTTTATTTCCCCATAGGTGTGCCATACGGTTGCTGTAAGTTGGAAACCACTTGAAGGCACACAACAACAACAACAACAACAACAACAACACTATTATTTTGATTGTAACTTAATGGGGGAAACCTCTATCATTTTCTGCAGGGTTGCCAGTAGATCTGCCATCTCAACTTTTGATTTTACCACCATTTTTCCCAGCTGCTCTGGATTGAACAGGAGTTGTCTTGGACCAGAGATTTGGCACCAAGAGAAGTCCTGCTCAACAGGCAGCAGCTTCCACAATAGCAGTGGTAAAAATCAAGAGTGGACCCACACACATGCATGGATCCCCATGCTTTTCAGTGTAACTGTAACATTTTAATTACTTCCATAGTTATGGGGTGTCCTCACTTAATGTTAATAGCACATCATTTACATGCTATTTCCTGTTGTGGCTCAGACTTCTGCTTCATGTTCTATTCTGGGCCTTGAGGTGAAGAAAAGATGGTCAGAAAGAGGGTGTGCTTTGTACCCAGAGCTCAGCAGTTTGCATCATTTCATAGAATCATAGAATCATAGAGTTGGAAGAGACCACAAGTGCTATCCAGTCTAACCACCTGTCATGCAGGAATAAACAATCAAATCATTCCTGACAGATGGCCATCCAGCCTCTGTTTAAAAAAGTCAAAAGAAGGAGACTCCACCACACTATGAGGCAGTGTATTCCACTTCCAAAAAGCTCTTACTGTCAGAAAGTTCTTCCTAATGTTTAGGTGGAACATCCATGTTTGTTTTTAAAGTAACTAAACTATAATCATTTTAGTTGGTTTTGAGAAATAAGAGAGTAAAGTGTCACTTTTACTAACAATAATGGTGACTGACTACTGGTAAGGGACTAATTCTGTAACTAAAAGTACAGGACACACATTCCCATTGATGCAGGGGATACATTCCTGGTCTTACTATGAATACACGAAACAGCGTATAATAGTAAATCACCATATTAGACCATAGAATTGCATTGGAGGATCTAGAAAAGTCCTCTGGCAGAAGTTGACCATAGAGCCATGCTGGAGGACCTCCCAATGTCTAGAGAGACCACTTCGAGTGTGACTCTATGGTCCTCCAGATGCCTACAGAGACCTTTTCCCCCTGATCCCAAGTAAGTGAAACCATGGGTACTGATCCCACCTAAACAGGGTGGGGGACGAAATGTAAAACTTTTTTTGAACTTATGAAAACTGTTTTCCTTAAAAATTAAAACCTCTGAAAAGTAACTAACCAAATTCTTATGGAAAGACTCTGCAACCAGTCTGGAAGTTACCAGTCTGGAAGAGGGTGAACTACTCAGAATGAAGGCTGAGGGTGGCACCAGAAGTCCGATCTGGGGGCAGGCTAACAAAGAGAGTGGCTGGGTATTATCCACAGTGGCACATCCCAGCCTAAACAATAGAAAAGTGTGCCGCTGTGGATAATACCCAGCCACTCTCTTTGTTAGCCTACCCCCAGATCGGACTTCTGGTGCCACCCTCAGCCTTCAGTCTGAGTAGTTCACCCTCTTCCAGACTGGTAACTATTGCCCAATCTTTCTGCCTTAAACTCTTTGTTGGCCTTGTGTGGTTCTTGTGAATATGTGTTTCATGCGTGAATGCTTTTTTTTGTTACTTCCAATAAAAAAAACAATTTATTTCATTTTAAACCAGAGTTCTCTGGAGTTAGTACTGATATACATAGATGAAAAGGTCCTGAAGTCACCTGCCTCCCACAGCATTCCATTTGAGCTAATAATTCCCCAAATATTAATATCATGAGTGGGGCTCTAAAGCACCCCCTCCATCTCTTCGGGTAACAAGATGCACAATTACATTGAGGTCTTGCATTAAATTTTAAACCATTTTTCTTGTGCACTTGGCGTCTCCTTTCCCTCATTGTCCTAATGGATGCTTTCCCCTTTTTCACATTTGTATGTGTGCCTTTTTGCACTAAAGCCAAGGCTCTTTCTGAGCTGTGCTGTTTTGGCACCATGTGAGCTGTTGTGCATACTAATGCCTATTTGGAACCTCTTGCTGTGTGATAAAATGCATAAATGCCTGGCTTTAGAAATGATGGTGGAATTAAAAGAGTCATTTAAAAGTCTGTTGATAGGAGCTAATGTGCATTTAAAAAGATATATATTTTTAAAAGTTGTTTCTGTGCACTAATGTGTATTAAAATACTCTGGGAACCCTCTTTTGTATGCTGATGCATGTAAATACAGAAAAGCTAAAAATCCACCATGTAAACATTTCTTATGGCTGTAGATGCTGAGTGGGGGGTAAAACATCTGATATTGGAGGTTACTCTTTTAAGCCTACAAAATGTTCATGAAATTCATCTGCAGATCTTTTGTCACTAAGCCTTATGGCATGGCCCAATCAAAACAACATATACAAAACCTGGGCAGATTTAAGTTTATATCCACTTGAACTTGTCACAATTTAATATGAATACCTGTACTAGATTTTGATGGAATGCACATGTCCACTGAAATACATTAGCACTCAGATATAGAGTTGTCATGAACATACCTAGCTTTGCTGACATCCAGACTGTATTATTTATTTGAAAAATGGGGGATATTCAATGTAATCTCATTGGGATACATAACTTCTCCACTGATCCTGGTTTGGCTTGCTGTTCCTGGTTGAGGGCTGTTTACACCCCCCTCCCAAAACACACATCCTTTCACATTATAGAATTATAGCAGTATGAGTTCACTTTAGCTGGCACTGCAACATCCTACAAAATCTTGGTATTTTAGAGTTTAAGGAGAAGAGTTAGAATTCTCAACCTCAAAGTTCTAGTGCTTCATGAAACTGAAGACCCCATAATTCTGTAGGATGAAGGCATGGCAGTTAAAGAGGAATCATAGTGCTATAATTATGTCATGCAAGCTATTTTCAGTTTAAAGTTAGTTCACTTTAAATGTATTATATATATATATATATATATATATATATATATATCTTGTTGATTTCTTGGTTTCTGTCAAATGCACACTGATCTATTGCTAAACATGTTTAGGCTATAATCCAGAACATACCCACAAGAATGTGTCTATCATTCTGTCTGTCTGTCTGTCTGTCTGTCTGTCTGTGTTGGAGCTGGAGTTGGGGGGAGGAGAAAAATTTGTGAACTTATACTTACAGTATGTTTAAATGCAATAAAAAAATCAATCCATGGATTACATTGTCACTTGAATGTAACATAAGGCAATTGAGGCATATAAACACATGGATTAGTCTTTGTGTCAAGGCATAAAGCAAACTGGTATATAGAGATGATCAGGGCATAATGCTTGATTTTTCAGAATTACATAAACTTACCTAGCAACAAAAAGATGTATGTGAAGTAAGGTCTTCCAATTAGTGAAGGTGTACTCGTTGTTATGAAGAAACAGAAAGGGACAGTCAGTAGCAGATTTAGACGCACTGTGAGTCAAGGGATTTGTGACCATTAGATGCAAAATACAAGGACAGTGGATATATCACATGAGACCAGTTGTATCCCTGCATCCCAGAGAGACCCATTAGTCAGTAAATGGAGTGTCACAGATCTCCTGCATTGAAAATGGATACTTTGGGGGCTAGTACATACCATACCTTTTTTGTTGTCTCTTGTTGATTGCAATGATAGAACTGTAAGGTCTGGATTGTCCCTGAGGTCTCACAGCAAGAGAATTGGCTTGCAATTATGTTATAGTGCTACCAATCGAGAAAGGTTGAGATAGAGTATGCTAGCCACAAGCCAAGGGACCTTCAGGGCCACTAAAATGTAGCTGCTTTGTATTCCGACTGCTACAGTAACAAGAAAATTAATTTGGTTATCTTCCTTTTCCTTCCATTGTGCTCCAGGCAGAAAACCATTAAAGGAAATACA
This sequence comes from Gambelia wislizenii, assembly GCA_030847615.1. Classification (NCBI taxonomy): domain Eukaryota; kingdom Metazoa; phylum Chordata; class Lepidosauria; order Squamata; family Crotaphytidae; genus Gambelia; species Gambelia wislizenii. Next base: position 43,501,222 of record JAUMIR010000004.1, read on the forward strand.
GGAAAACTAAAAATCTCTCCTAGTTGTTTCAGCTCAGGAAAGTAGGTTTTTTTTTTCTTTTAAAGGTATCACTGTTAATTGAACTATCCAGCATTCAGAAATAATAATGCTATATAATAAACTTTAGAGTAACATCCATTTCCAACATCCATTGTGTTATATATGTCTAGCCTTATTAAGAGTGCTGTGTTTAGAGAACATGCACAGCTTGCATCCCATTGTTTAATTATTACCATAAGCTACCTTTCTCTTTATCTCTTTTGCTCTCTCTGCAGATATGCACACACACTCTGAACTGGGGGTGTCAAGAATATTTGATACTATTTGTTTCCCAGGCCAAAAAAGAAAAGAAAAGAAAAGAAAAGAACCTGGTTTCCTAACACCTGCAAGACCTAGTCATAAAAAATAACACAGAGGTTAGAATTTTGCATGATTTTTTGCCTGGAAATCACATATCTTGAAGTGTTTTGGTAAATTATTCTATTCTATCCAAAAAGGGCAGGTACAGACCTATGAGGATATAAACATGACCAGGCCAGTGGCTAAGTTCTTTCCCTGCTTTACTTCTCATACTGCTGACATGCTTTTCTTTATGTTTGCATAACTGAAAACAGCTAGTACTGTATATTCCAGCATATAAGATGACTTTTTCAGCCTGTAAAATCAGCTGAAAAGTCAGGGGCGTCTTATACGCCAGCCCCATCTCAGACTTGGAATGACGGAGGTGGCTGGCTGCGGGGGGGGGGGGGGGAAGCTTGCTAGCCACCTGGGTGGGAGGTGGCTGAGCCTCTCCCCAGCTGGCCAGCCATCCACCATGATTCCCCAACTCCCGAGGAGGCTGGCCAGCCTCCTCATGGGTTGGAGAATCGCAGGAGGTGGCTGAGCCTCTCCCCAGCCATGCAGCCATCCCCCGCGATTCCTCAACCAGCTTCAGGAAGGGTGGCTGGCTGGGAGGGGGGGAAGCTTTCCAGCCACCACCTGCCCTCCTCAAAGCCATGAAGGGGAGCCCAGTCGCGACTTCGGGGAGGGTGGGTGATGGGTTGTCTTATATGGCAAGTATACCCTAAAGTCTATATTTTGACTTAAAAATTGGGGGGTCGTCTTATATGCCCAGTCATTTTATACACTGGAATATATGGTAACATTAAAAAGAGAAGAAAATCGTGGATGCACCAACTTTGTGCACAAGCTAAATAAGTTACAGTTTAGGGTTGGGGTGGGCAACAGCACAAGGGGTGGGGGCCATTTTCCTCCCCACACCTACTCAGTGGACTGTACCAGCATGTTTCAGCACCCCTAAAGTGATATGATATCAGTTTGGCCACCATTTTGGTTCATTTTCAGCTATTTTCTTTTCTTTTGGGGGTTTCATATAAATGTTAGGGTCTCAGAGTATGAGGAACATCTTAACACAAAAAAATAGTCCTCATCCTTTTAGAATATACACTTTTGAAGGGGATATGCTATAGAACCTGAGCATGTCTTACTCTGCCTTTGATAGGAAATCTCTGACAAGGCAATTGTGCCCATTCCTGTGAATATAACCTTAGAAGCAGTTGAAAGGAACAAAGCAAGGAAGGAAAGGGTTACCAGTCCCCTGTACAGCTGCTTAGACCTTGATAATTATCCAGCTAAAGCTATGATTTAAAACAACAACCACCACACATTAACTGCAAAAATGGCTGTGAAACAATAAGGCTTGTTTGGCCCTGTGTGTGGTCGATTGGAAAACCTTGTGGGGGTTTCAAGCATTGAAAGGAAGATTTTAAAAAGTTTCTGTTTTTTTTTTTTATGAACCTCCTAATGCCAATGAAAGAAAGAAAGAAAGAAAGAAAGAAAGCCATGCACTTATGCATATGCCCACCAACAACAATTATGCCAGAACAAATATAAGGCATTTTTGAGAGCAAGGGACAGAAGAGTGGGTAAGTGGTAGCCCAGTAGCCAAATACAATTTTGAATCAGCCCCAATGATGAAGCAGTCTGGATGTGACTTAAAACAGGGGAAGTTACATGTCTTGTTTTACTCAAATACATTATCTATCAATTTCCCTATTACCTGCCCGTTGACCTTCCACGCAAAATACTTTTGTCACATATGTACACTAATGTGCACATAACAGAATTCATGTGTTGATATTATGTTGATTACGTTTGTCATGTTAAAAAGATTAAGAATGCAAAGTACATTTTTCCAAACAACATTTACATTATGTTACATTTTCATTAGCTACATTATTTCCCCCATTTCACCACTTTCTCAGCTATCTCACCAGGATATTTTCACTGTATGACATGTGGCTGCAAACTATGAACATGATAGCAGGAAAGAAAGAAAAAACAGGAAGGGGAGAGTGAGGGAGAAGCAGGAAGAGGACATTCATTGCATGTCAAAAGGAAGGAAGCTACAGATGGAATAGATGCATCCAAGGGAAAGGGGAGATTGAAGGAAGGAGTGGTATTAATTATTGTTGTTAACTGCCTTCAAGTTGACTTCGACTCAGGGCGACCCTATGAACGAGGCATCTCCAAGCCCCCCGTATTCTACCGCCCTGCTCAGGTCTTCCAGGTTCAGGCCCAGGGCCTCTCTGACTGAGTCTATCCATCTGGTGTGCAGTCTTATTTTGCCTCCACATTTCCTAGCATTATTGACTTTTCCAGTGAGCTGTGTCTTCTCACTGAACACGACAGCCTCAATTTAGTCATCTTGGCTTCTAGTGAGAGTTCTGGCTTGATCTGTTCTAAGACCCATTTGTTTGTCTTTTTGGCCATCCACAGTATCCTCAGCACTCTTCTCCAACATGACATTGAAAATGAGTTGATTCTCTTTCTATTAACTTTCTTCACTGTCCAGCTCTCATATCTGTACATGCTGATGGGAAAGATGATGGCTTGAATGATCCTGACTTTAGTGCTCATGTTATATCTCTGCATTTTATTATCTTCTCTAGTTCTTTCATAGCTACCCTACCTAGTTCTAGTCTTTTTCTGATTTCATGGCTGCAATCACTGCTCTGGTCTATGATTGATCCAAGAAATGGGAAGTTTTTCTCTATTTCAATTTCCTCATCATCTACTCTGAATTTATGTAAATCCTCTGTGGTCATTATTTTTGTTTTCTTAATGCTCAGCATTAAGCCTGCTTTTGCACATTTTTTTTTACTTTCTTTAGCAGTTGCTCCAAGTCTGTGCTGTTTTCAGCTAGTATTATGGTGTCATATTGCATATCTTCAATTGTTAATGTTCCTTCTTCTGATCTTCACTCCTCATTCCAACCTGCTCTGCACATGATGTTTTCTGCATACAAGTTGAACAAGTAGGGTGATAGAATACAACCTTGCCTTATTCCCTTTCCAATTGGGAATCATTCTGTTTCTCTGTTTTTATGGTGTCTTCCTATACTGAGTACAGGTTATGCATCAGGACTATCAAATGTGTTGGTGCACCCATTTCTTTGGAAACAATCCAAAGTTTCTCATGACCTATGCAGTCAAAGGCTTTGCTATAATCTATAAAGCACATACTGATTTTCTTTTGGAATTCCCCGCTGTGCTCCATTATCCAGTGTATATGGTCCCTAGTGCCTCTACCTTTTCTGAACCCAGCATGCTCCTCTGGTATCTCTCTCTCCATGTATAGTAGGAGTCTTTGTTGCAGAATTTGGAGCATGACTTTGCTAGCATGAGAGATTAATGCAATGATCCTGTAATTGCTGCAATCTTTTGTGTCTCCTTTTTTGGGGATGGGGATGTATACAGATTGTTTCCAATCTGTGGGCCACGGTTTTGTTTCCCATATTTGCTGACAGATTGCAGTTAGAACTTGGGTCAATTCTTTCTCTAGATTGTAGCAGTTCTATTGGAGTGTTATCAGTCCCTGGTTATTTATTCTTCCCCAGTGATTTTAATGCATCTTTTACTTTACTTGCCAGAATTTGAGGTTGTATTAGAAACTGTTATAAATAAATGGATTTAAATTGGAAAAAAAAAAAAAACTATCTTCCAGGTTTGCTCCTGCTTTAGTTCCAGACATTGAATAAAACAAAGAGGGGCTTCCCTTACTTCACTCATATCCAGGTAAGTTGAAAGATCTGCTGGTGAAGTGCCACTCTTACCACCACCCAGTACTGGTGCAACATTTTTGCTCAGAGTGATAGTCTTCCCTTAGATTGCTTTTCGTTTTCATATAATGAAGGAAAACATGTGTTTGGTGTTTTCAAAATGTTTGTCTCTATCCAATTTTGCCTCAGGCTTTCTTTATTTCTCTTTAGTACTGCAAAGAGTACACCTTGAGAAATGGAAGAAAACCATGGAGGTCATTGGAAGAAGAAAAGGACAAGGCAGAGGAGCTGAACAGCAGCATAGCAGTCGTCTCACAGGGAAGCAACAGATACAGAACAGTGCTAGTGTCACTGATCTGATATCTGTTTCTCCTAAATATTCCTGAGAACATTCTTCCTGTTGATTGTTGTTCCTTAAAAATGTTTATTCATCAGGTATGCGAGATTCAGATTTTTATTGTGGGATATTATTGATTGGGGGGTGGGATGGGTCTCACTTTTACTTTATATTTATAGATAAAGATTCTATGCATCCTTCTTCTCTGTGTCTTCTTTTCTAACCAGACTCATTCCTTTTCAGTGGATAGATGGGTGAGAAATTGTTTTTCTTTCCCAAATGCCTGCCGCTGTTTCCTTCTCATCCAAGGTCAAAACAAGGACAAAGGAGGGAAGGAAAGGAGTAAAATCATGACCTTGCTTTTTCACCTGCATCCTGTATTTTTTTTTTTATTTAGTAGTGTAAATGAATTTGAGAACCAGGTTAGAATTACTAGAATTAAAATAAATTGTTCTCTTTTTAATGTAAATGTGATCAAGACACTTTCTAAAGCTTTTAGTGTAAATGTAACATAGTGTCACTTCTTTAGCAACTCTTCTGTCTCTTCTCTGCTAATGTGCAGGTTTTTTAAATGGGCTGCCCCTACTACATTCAAACCAGGTTGACTGTCAGGGTCCTAGAATCCTTTGCCACAGGAGAGGATTTTTGCCAGACAAACTGATTTTGACAGGGGTCTATAAGACCAGAGACCAGAATTTTATTCTATTTACCTACATTTTTTTAACCTTGCTCTTCAGCCAAAGAGGTGGAGCCTATATAACATCATTAAAAGCAGGGCAATCTCTGACTGCAGGCTTATCATCTAATAGACAAAAAGAATGAAGTGGAAACAGTAAAGCAAACAAATTTCAGCACCAGGTCTTGAAAGTTGCATAGTAGTTCTTACAATGACCAGTTGGAATGAAAATACACCAAGGAGTATTATACCCAGCTGTCAGAAGGCAGAACCCACTAGAGCTAGATTTTCTGATCAAGTGGTTGCTACTTTCAAGTTCTCTCTGTGATGGCCCAACTGTGGTCAGTTTAAGGAGGATCACATTTGAAAAGATGTAGCTGAAAGGAATAACAAGAGCAACATCATGCACACAGGAGAGCCTTCTCATTCAGGGTTGCTTGCACAGGTTTTTCTCCAGAGGTTTATAAAAGTAGAAACGGCTGTGACCAGAGAATAATTCACAGTACACAATTATATTGCTATGATTCCACTTCAACTGCCATGGCTCAGTCTATGGAATCTTGGGATTTGGAATTTAGGGAGGGATATTTACAATTATTTGCCAGAGTGCTCAACTGGCTCTCCAGACTACAAGCCCCAGGATCCCACAGGATGCAACCATGGGGTGGAATCTTAGTACTATCATCCTATAGGACACAAACTACAGGAAAAAATATTCCACCTAAACATTAGGAAGAACTTCCTGATGGTAAGGGCAGTTTGACATTAGAATATGCTGCCTCAGAGTGTGGTGGAGTCTCCTTCCCTGGAGGATTTTAAACAGAGGTTGGATGGCCATCTGTTGGGAGTGCTTTGATTGTGTATTCCTGCATGGCAGGGGGTTGGACTGGATGGCCCTTGTGGCCTTTTTGAGCTCTATGATTCTATGAAATTGTTCTACAAAGAACCTCCATAAGTAGGTGGAGAGCCATTCTGGAGTAGTGTTTAGAACATTAAGATGGAAACTTTCATCTAGGAACAAACCGTTTTCAGAACTCAGAATATGCAGTAGTCCATTCACACTATGTCAAGTGGTACCTTGGCTGCTCTCAGCAGTTAAGCTCCAATACTGGAATAGACTGTCTCTTGAGAATGATGCTATGCCAAGTCCACATGGTAATTTCTTTCTTGTTAAAAGAAAGAAAAGAAAAATAGCCTGCTCACCCAACTCACAATAGTAAAAACGCCCTCCTGAAAATTTGTAGAATTTGCCCACTCCCCTACAGTTGCAAATATCCCTCTTTTTTGTAGATCACAAATAACTACACAAAATTAATGCTATTTGCCTTATATTTAGGCCCAGTCCCTATAGGAAAAGTAGCACTAGATCTAATAACACTAGACTTGTGGGAACGCTTTAATGTCAGACACCCTAACCTCCTACCTGAAAGACATGTTAACTGCTTTTTATTACATTACCATAATCTGTTGTAACCAACTTTGGATATTACTTGGTAACTTAAGTCTTCTAAATAAATGAGCAAGCAAGCTGAAATCCAGTTGGCTTTTGCCTATGTTTGCATACTGAGAAAAGGACAAAGAAAAAAAGAGAGAGAAAAGGTCCCAGACAGCTTCTCTGTTTTCCTCGGTCGCTGCTGTTACTCTTTCTTCATCCCCAGTGTATATGTTTGGAAGACCATTGTAGATCATTCTGCATTGGAATCTGTAAATGCTGAGATTGAAGTCATGGTCTCAAGTGTATATCTATAACAAATGCCAGCCAATGTTCTCTCACTAGTGGGTTAGAGGTGCATGTGAATATCCTAGATCATGCTGATTTGATAGAATGCTATCAGCCTGACAGAGTTCTTTATGACAATTCAATAGTTGGAATAGATTCAGTAAATTTTCTAAGCCCTGTAGCTCAGAACACATTATATACTCATCTATTGCTGAACTCCCACAGTTGTAACTATTGACAGTTGTTTAAAGCAAGTAGTCCTGTGCAGTGCTGTAATGTCATTCCACAGCAATGTGATTTACATATGCCAGGTGTAAGTGGTAATATCTTTGAGATATACAATGCATTTTTTTGCTTTTATATCATAAGAGGAATAAATCTGACACTCAAAGAGTGTTTTATGACAGAAGATCTATTATATATATATATATATATATATATATATATTACACCATAGTAGTGTAGGAAGCATGATGCATGTTTATTTACATTTTGAGATGCAGAGAAATCATCCTGCCATTTTCTGGAGATACAACCACATTTCTAGTCAGGCAGAATGAGCAGGTGAAATAACACTGACATTTATGAGAGAATAGATGCTATTACATGGGTATTGTATCAACATGGTTCATGTTAATTTTATCTTTTTCCTGGCATTCACTGATGCACTGAAGGCAATCGGCACCTTTGTTTCGAATCACACTAAATATCATTCTTCAGCACACCAACAACATTGTTATCATTATAATTGCTGCTTTCAAATAAACATCTCTTTCCAAACACCTAATATTAGGCATGTGGCTAGCTCAATCTCAGCCTGAACAGTAGAGTTATTTTCACTGTCTAGACAACCCCTTTGTGAATAACTATATCTTGACTAGCATCCAAACAAACAACTCCAGATTCCTTTCCTCGAAAACGTCATAGTAAGACATGATTTTTTTTCTTTGCTGAGTATTGTAGACTGTCAGGAGAGGAGCAAGTCAGAATCCCTATTTTGGAATCAAGAAAGATGCTTCTTAAAGAAGGTAAAGAGCTCAATTGGTTTTCCTATTTGTAGCTTAAAGAGAGATTTAACCAAGACAAGAGAGAACTAGCTAGAGAGGCTGCAGAAAATGAATTTCACTTAGAATTGTGTAAAGATATATCGAGGTAATTACAAAAGTTTATAAATACCTTTTTGAAAATAGATACAGAAGATGAACTAGTAAAGGATTATATGATTACATGGGCCCAAGATTTTGGGCATAATGTTCCAATAGATGTATGGGGGATATTATTGGCTAAAGATATAAAATTCACTTTAGTAACCTAAAAGAAAACATGTATAAGATGATGTATAGATGGTACATAATTCCAAACCAGTTGTCAAAAATGTCCAAGAATATTTCAAATCAATGCTGGGGATATCAAAAGAAGCAGGGTTACTATTTTCCTATGTGGTGGACTTACAGGAAAGAGAACTATTACTGGAGTAAGATATATATGTTAACTGAAAACGTTTTAAAGGTAGATTTTGTAATGTCACCAGAAATGTTTCTGTTGGGTCTTCTAGATAGAGAACTAGATGGCAAATATGAATTACTCCTCTGATATATGACAACAGCAGCAAGAATACTGTTTGCTCAAATCTGGAAATGAACGAAAGCACTGATGACTGAAGAATGGACTGTTAAGGCTGTGTTAGTCCAAATTGTCAAGCTAACACTGTTTTTAAAGGATAAACCAACTGAAGATATTTTGAAAGACTGGAAACCACTAATGGACATTTTGAGCAATAAAAACAGTAACAATGCAATAATTTTTGGTTATGAATATTAACAACCCTTGTAGGATCTTTAATTTCAGAATAATGTGTTTTTCTCTTTTGGATTTTTTCCCCTAATTCATTACAGCATGGATTATGGGGTCAGAGTCTGACAGTGTTTTAGTTAGTCAGTATTTGGTGTTTCTCTTAGAGTCTCATTACTGTGTGCTAGTCTTGGGGCCTGTCTATACGATGGGGAAAAAAATATGTACGTGAGTAAGAAATTCAAAAAGGCAGTTGTATGAATGTGTACAATTTGCCTACATGATAAAAAATTCCCCCAAAAATCCAAATGACCACCTTACCCAGCTGGCCAGAGCAAGCGATCTCAGCGACGGTTTTAAATCTCCCACCACCTTTTTTCTTTTTAATTAAGAAGGTGCCTATCATCTGGAAAGCCATGATTATTTATGTAACATGGACTTACCAGACACTCATAGAGCTGGGAATCCAACATGGCGGCCACAGCCGTTTTCCCTTTCCTAGTCCCACCCCCTCTACCCAGCCAGTCAAGCAGGCTGCACTCCTGTTCATATCTGTGTGAACAGAAGTGTACAGACTGCCAATCATTTGAATGGCTGTCCGGATAAATCCCTGAAATCTGGATGAGGAGCCAGATCTGCCACACATGGACTAAAGAGTAAGTTTTGTGGGAGGCCCTCTGAATGACACATATTTATTCGAATGGCCATCTGTACAGATTGCCTTTTTTTTAAATAAATACATGTCATTTTTCATCATGTAGATAGGACCTTAGTGCACTTTACTGTTAGGTTAGTTTTAGCTTTAGTCATATACGGTATATACAAGTATTACTATAGATGTATCTTTTATTGTATTGTTTTCACAGAATCACAGAATTGTAGAGTTGGAAGAGACCACAAGGGCCATCCAGTCCAACCCCCCGCCACACAGGAAATCATGATCCAAACATCCCTGAGAGATGGTCATCCAGCCTCTGTTTAAAGACCTCCAAGGAAGGAGACCCTACCATGCTCCAAGGAAGTGTGTTCCACTGCCAAACAGCTCTTACTGTCAGAAAGTTCCTCCTAATGTTGAGGTGGAATCTCTGTTCCTGGAGCTTGCATCCATTGTTCCGTGTTCTAGTCTCTGGAGCAGCAGAAAATTTTGAATTGCTTGTACAGTTTTTCTCTAAAATTTAATAAAAGGAATAATAATAAGAATCATCTTCATCATCATCATCCCTGGCTTTTTGTCATGTTTAACAGTTTTTAGGAAAAGTCAAGGAGGAAAGATCAAGTAACACATATTAGAATGCTGTTTTTAACTGATGAACAAGAAACCTTGTCAGACAGTTGACTGATTCACTTATCAATCATTTGATTCAGGACTTGGAAACACTGCCTTTTTTTTTATCATGGAGTCTCAGAACCCAGCATAACCTGTGGGATTTATAATTCGAAACATAACTTTTACAAGCTCTGCTCTGTATGCACCCTTCGTGTTAACACAGACCAGTGTATATATTCATTTTTCAACTGTCTTGGGACTGTAATACTTAAAAATTAATGTGCTCTTGTTTGAATTTGCCTCCATTTTAAAAAGGGCTTGAAGCCATGTGCCCCCACACCAGATCCTGTTGAACTGAAGCTCCATGCATTCCCCACTACCGGTTATCCTTGGAGATGTCAGAGTCTGAATCTGGAACCTTGTTAACACAAAACATATGCTTGACTACTGAGCCCTGTCGTTGCCCTCCTCCTCAACGTTGATGCTTTTGGTTTTCAAAATGTATGTCTTCAGGGAACTATTTTAATGTGTTTGTCTATTTAATAACAAATATGTATCTTCACTGGAACCCCAGAGATTGTGGGTAAGGGATCAGACGAGCCTCCTTCAGTACGCTGTTCGTTAGTATATTATGGATTAATCTATCATTTATATTCATACCATATGAACATATAGCTTTATAATGAGTTGGACTGTTGGTCTATCTAGTGGGCAATATAGCCCTCCAGATATTTTTGGCCCAGAACTTCCCCTCCCTCCATGTTCCAACTGTCACTGCTGTGACCTCTGATACAGAGAAGAACAGTCCCGCATAGCTCCGTTGTGCCTGGGCCCCAGTTGGTGAGAACTGCTCCCTCCATATTCCATATTCCATCTACTATTGCTGTGGCCATTGAGGGGAAAGGAGAGCAACCAGTCACTGCTGAATTTAATTCCCACCCCACTATTGTGTGGGGTGAATCTAATTCCCACCCCACTGCTGAGTTTAATTCCCACCCCACTATTTCATTGTGTGTCACATCTTATTTAGATTGTAAGCCTCCAGGCAGGAACTGTCAGGCTAACTCATTGTAAGCTGCTTTGGGAAATTTTGTGGTTGAAGTGTGGGGTATAATGGTGAGGAGTTCCTTTCATAGCTCAAAGGCTAGATCCAGCAGAATGTATGGCAATTTGTGCATGTATGTGCGTGTGTGTTCTCATCACACATTTAGATGTATTTGGATATATCATTTGGTTTAACTTTTGATGCCTACATCAAGAAGTAAAAATATAGATAATATTGGTATAAGAAATACAGTAACACTGCCTGATATGACATGAAATAGTTGTGATGAAGATTTTAGAGTTTTCCACAATCAGTTTTAACAGCCCAACTCATTTGGTTTTGAGCCCATATACAGAGGGCCCTTGACATCTGCTGGGGTTTGTTTCCAGGACCTCCTGTGAATACCAAGATCCATGGATACTCAAGTCCCATTCTATACAATGGCATAGTAAAACTGTCCCTTATATAGAATGGCAAAATCAAGGTTTGATTTATGGATGTGTGTGTGTGTGTGTGAGAGAGAGAGAGAGAGAGAGAGATTTTCAAGCCGTGGATGGTTGAATCCATGGGTGTAGAATCTGTGGAATATGGAAGGACAACTGTACACAGGTATTTTAACACACCCACCCAAACCACGTGTGGTTTAAAAGGATCCTTTATGGATTGATGAGACGTTGCAGATCACTAGGCTGCCAGGAAATGTGAGAGCTCACACCAGGGCTAAGTTACTTGTCTGAAAAGTCTCACACAGTTACATGGTAATGATTTTCCATGCTATTTCTTCTTAAGGATTGGGAATTTGGAGAAACATCATACTATACATGATTTCTATGGTCTGAATTTTAACCAGGTATTTCACATCTCTTCCTATAGTTCAAGCTTTATAATAGGATTTCTTTGTGAGGGAGGAACTGCTTCACCAGTAAACAAAAAACAACACCCCCCAACCCTTCAACTATTTGTCATCCCTTTGTCATGTGCATTAGCATTCATTTTTAACTTTGCAAATACTCCATCAGTTTAATTGATGCCAATGCTGTACATTTTTCATAGAGAGATGGAACAAATTAAAGTGAGAAAAGAAAGTCACTTCCCCATCTGCAATAGTTCCCCAGAAATTTAATCTGGATCCTGTAGGCAATCTTATCTTCTTGCTGCTTGAATTGATGCCAGTTCTGGTTTCTGGATGAACCCCCCCCCCAAAAAAAAGGCATCTTTCCTTCAAATCTCACTTTATAAGGTACTTTGCCAACTTTAAAGCTATAGCAAAAAACAAAAAAACTTCCCTGCTTCTTTGTTTAACTGGCTTTAACTCATGATGGATGCTGATTCCTAAGCTAATCATACTGATCTAGCTTTACAGGCATAACTGAAAGTACAGCATGACTGTGAGATGAGAAAACATCCTAAAGATCTTTCAGATCATTCCTTTTCCTTTAGGGGAGGATAGTTTTTCTTCAGAAATGAGATAATAAACTTTCTTAGCTACAGGTTTGTTGTTTAAACTTTAACAAGTATGCTCTGTGAGTTTTCTTGTAGTTCATATGTGACAATGGTTTTAATCAGAAATGACTGTCTATAGCTGTTGAACTGAGCAGTGTTCTCTGTGTCTTGTGACATACTAGGCTGTTCTAAAATTCTGTGGAGATTATCAGATGAAACCCCTGAGGGGAGGTCGGGAGGTGGACACCACTGTACCACTAGGCTGGCAATAGTGCACAACGCCATCCTTCTCTCATCCTTCATTTGTTCTCTATCCATACTGGAGGGACAAAAAAGGCACAACTTTTTATTGACAGAAACGTCCATCAATGAAAAGTGGCACCTTTTTCGTCCCTCCAGCATGGAAGGCAAGAGGAGGATGGGGTGTGTGGTATTGACCACCAGAAGTGGGACAGAGGCGTTCTCCTCCTGACCTCCCTGGGTTTATTTTACGATCATCTGATAAAGTCCTATGTGTTTAGAATAGCAGCGTATGTCAGAAGTGCACTGCTGGATTTGGTCCACAACAAATTAAAAACAATCAGAAAACAAATGCCTTTATTAAAGAACTCAGAAAACAAAGGTGACCATGTGATTCATAAGAATATAACAAAATCTGTCTTGGGACTGAGTTTAACTACATACCTCAATATCTTAACAACCACATACACCCCCTCCAAAAAAATAATCATTTGTGCACCCATCCAGGATACTGCTTTGTTACCTACCCTGATAGCCCCCATCTTGGAATATCAAATAATTGGTGATATTTAATAATTTGGCTTAATTTGGCCTTCCACATGGTTAGCAGGTAAACCAGGGACCCCCTAATACGGAGGCTGGAGTAATTTGTAACCAAAGGAGGGGCCTTTGGAAATCCCCCTCCCCAAAAATACTCAGGTCAGAGATTAACATCAGGAGGTGAGACATTCCCTAATCCACTCAAAGATAGCAGAGTGTTTGAAGCTTGTAAAATGGGTCCTTCCTTCCCTACCAACAATAAACCTTGCTTGATACTATTCAATTCTAAACACATCAGCCATTAACGATCATTAACTCTTCCAGAGCGCCCTTTGTCCAGTCCTGGGAACTTCCAAGAAAAATTGTATTCCACTCTAAATCTCATCCCTTCTGGGGAATTATGAAATATAAATATCACATTAAAACCTCACCAAAATGCACACAGTTCCACTTCCTCTCGATTTCACATCACTGTGTAGCCATCCCATCTTCTGGACCTCCTTACTGTCAGTTTACTTCGCAATCTCAGCTCTACAGGATCAGTATAGTATAGCCCACAATCCCCTCACTCTATTCCTCTATCCCAATACTTCTTTGATAGCCTTGTATGATTGCTTGAAGCCTGAGTGTTTGCATGAATGCTGTTGATATTAATTCCCAATAAAGATAATTTAATTGTATGTTCTGGCTTAGAGTCTCCTCCATTACTACAAGCATACATAGATTAAAAAATCCCACCATTACCCGACCTCTCACATGCCATTTTTGAGCTACTTAATATTCCCCATCTTAATTTCAGACACTAGTGGGATCCTCACAGACCTTACGCAATTCAAGTAACAGCATGTCCCCCTGCAAATTTTTTTTAATGCAAAAAATATTTTTCATAATCTAAAATGTCCAATAGCATCCCAAAACCTCTAGTGGCTTGTGTTGTTATCATTATGTACCTTCAAGCTGAATGTTACTTGTTGTGATCCTGTCATAGGTTTCTGTTAGGGAGATTTATTCAGACGACATGAACCATTGCTTTCCTCTAAGGCTGAAAGAATGTGACTTGCCCAAACTCACCCAGGTGGGTTTTCATGGCTGAATGGGGATTCAAATGCTAGTCTTCTGGCATCCAAAGCCAACATCCACACCACTGTACCACACTGGTTGCCTGGGTATGGAAGGCAATATTGCTATGTTCTCCTGGAGGTGAGTAGGGCCCAAGGGTGGTTCCCATCATGCCAAACTGGAAGTGACTTGTGGCACCTCTAGTTTTGGGAAAAGTCCCACTTGGTCTTAAACCGTTTTTGGAGAGACAGAATGAAATTAGGGCACAAGGGGCCTTTTTTTTTTTTTTAAAGGAGGGTACCAGGGTAGTGTGAGAGGTCTGGCCCTCCAAGGTTTGGTGGAGGTGTGTACAACCCTGAGAATCCTGAAAGCTGTATACCCCTGGTCTATGGCAACAATTCAAATCTAAGAGTGAAATATTTACATAGACTAGAAAGAAGAGCATTCCTATTTGATATCTCTGTAAGCCATTAACCAGGATCTTGGGGAATCTCCCAGAGTCAATCTGGACACTTATCAGGGAGTGTAAAACAGTTATAACTGAAGAAAGAGTTAAACAGAGTGAGAGCGAGAAAGAGAGATTTCAATCTGAATGAAAAACAAAGGTATTCGATTACGAAAGAGACCAGTTAGAATTTCTGACACCACAAAATGGAATATTAACTTTTTTTAAAAAATGGAGACTAGTTATCTCAAGTAGACCAAGAAAAGCCACATAATCTTTAATCCAACCCAGCAGGGAAAGGCAGGCCATTTGGGCATTTCCTTCCCAAATGGGCACTGCACCAGGACAGACGCTACTGTTGTGGACCCTTCCATGTGATTGACTCATCTTGTGTGATCTTAGCATTAATGAAGCCAGAGAGCTGTGGCATCAACTGGTGTCACCTGGTGCAGTTTTGCCTTTCATCACCCCCCTAGTTCCGACACTGCCAGAGAGACATTTGCCATAAACCAAATATGAATGACATACACTGCATGCACAGAGTGTCTACGTGTGCCTCATGTGCTCAGAAGGAGACCCTGAGTTATGTGCAGTTCGCAGGGATATAAAAGAGAAAATCAGTCACAGGCTGGCATTTTGTCATTTAATATTGGTTTATTCACAAGGTCAAAGTAAAAGGTGTCTGATTCTTTGGTTGAATCTTTGCAACTGGAAGAAAGAGGCAACAGACAAAAAGGCACCTTCCTGTTCCCAGGAATGTAATTTTACCTGCTGAAATCTCTTCCTATTATGATGCTGATCATCTTCAGTTGTACTTTGAACAGAGCAGGGCATTAGGGAATGAAATAACATGAATGGACATCACTAATATAATCCTGTGAGAAATTAATTAGTCAGTGTTTGTAATTCATTTGCTGCTGCTCTGATGAAAGGTGCCAAGAAAGAGTAAAATATTATTATAAAAAATAGCTCACACGGAAAATATTGTGTATATAGATGAGTGATTTACATCGATTTACATATAATTTGTTCCTCATTTATTTAGCTATAAAGGCTGTGTAAACTATGATTTAAAAATCATTTTGCATAATATCTGAAAACTAAAGCCAGCAAAATTGCACTAAGAATAATTTATCCAACAAATTTTCATTCCTTTTGTGTTCATGAGTTATCTATGAAAAGACTTCCAGCTTTATGAATGTATCCATTATTCATAGAGATTTGATAACATTTTGGACAAACTCCTGGATTGGTGTGTATGCATTTAGCTCCATTGACAGCAAAGCAGGTGTAGTGACCTACTTCCTCTAAGGATTAGCTTCATTGTGCAAACACATTTCTGGGCTGTTTGCTGACTTCCCATAAGATATATTAATTGATGAAAGTCAGATTTGGTACCGTTGTCATTCTCTTTGCTTTTCAATGAGTATAAAAACAAGGATCTAACGCAGAGGAGTTCTTCTGGGCTTCAGGGTGACTGTGAACTAGCTGAAAAAGAAGAGGTGTCTTTGATTTCCTTTCTGTTATGTTGAAAACTGTGTTTGATTGCAGTTTTTTATGGAGAGGTCCTGGGTTGTCATCATATTCACAAAAGTCTGTGATGAAAAACAAAGTTAAGAACTAGTAATCTAAAGATTGCAAATATGCAACTGCAAATCATATTTAAAACTACGGTAGCCAGGTTTCAGAGCCAGTGTGGTATAGCGGGCTATTGTAATAGTGTGCTATTGACCTAGTGTTCTGGGAGACTAGGGTTTGCATCCCCACTCAGTCATGGAAACTCACTAAGGAATTTATCAGACTAGCATGTAAAAAACGCTATAATTGTGCATGTGAGGAAAGCTGAAACATAGTGGCATTATAAAACTTACTTTCGCACGTCGCTGTAATCACACAGAGAAACTGCCACAGAATGATAACACAATGAGCACTAGGACTTTAAGAATGGGAGTTTAATTTCACGTTGGCTGGGGCATGTGATCTCGGTGGTTCTCGTGAGAAGACATGAGTGTGGTTAAAACTCCAAAAACATCTTAAATAACAAAGTAAATCAACACCCAAACACTGAAACAAACCTAAAAACCTGTCGGCCAAATGGGGAAGTTCCTAAAAAGAGTATCCTGACAATCATCTTCATGTAGATGCATGGATGTTTTCTCCTTGGAAATGGGGAGGGGGAGAGAGGACTGTCCATTCACACTGTATTCTCACAATTACAGCGGGATGTATTTTCGCATGCCTTCAGTACCATGAAAAAAAGTGATATTGAAGATCAATTGATGGGTTAAGCCATGAATAAAAAATGATGCCTTATTCACAGCTGGCACACATGATGACCATGGGAGGATGATGACATCATTTGATAATTTTGGCCCATAATGTTATTATTGCATCATTATGATGCGATATTTGCCTTGGAGATTTTCACACGCCGAAAATATTCCCTCCAGAAACCGGGACAGAAATATTTCTGTCCCGGAAGCAGCGCCGCGGTTCGCACGCTCACCTCCCTCTTCCGTTTTTCCGTCGTCCTCGCTTTGGGTTTTTCCCTCCCTCTTCTGGAATATTTTACTAACGGGAGTTTGCCGTTAATAAAATATTCCGGAAGAGAGAGGAAAAAACCCAAAGCGAGGACGACGGAAAAACGGAAGAGGGAGGTGAGCGTGCGAACCGCGGCGCTGCTTCCAGGACAGAAATATTTCTGTCCCGGTTTCTGGAGGGAATATTTTCGGCGTGTGAAAATCTCCCTTGTCTGATAAAGTCCTGAGTAACCCTGGGCAAATCACCTTCTCTGAGCCTTAGAGGAAGGCCACAGTAACTTCCTCTGAACAAATCTTACCAAGAAAACCTTGTGATAGGATCACTGTAAGTCAGAATCAACTTGAAGGCACATGACAATTACAACCAGGTTTCAAAACAGCAATAAGAGACAGTTGAAATTTACAACCCAGGGCAGTGTGGCATGGGTCAACAGGTAGGAAATGGCTATTAACAAGATTGTGTTACTATCAAATACAAATATTTTATGTTTCTCCTCCTCATGGAACAATGTCTATACTTGTACTTGCATCTGTGGTCCACCCCAAAGTATTCAAACACATGTTCCCACACACATACACACACTGTGTGTGCATGTGTGTGTGTGTGTGTGCACGCATGCGTGAATGAATGGATATTTTATTTTTCTCTCCTTGTGGAACCTTACAATCCATGATCCACCCCTAAGTTGATCTGCCTAATTAAAATTGCCTAATGAAATTGATTCAGTCTTTAATGATAAGTGCCACAACAGTATTGTTCTTTCAGTGCTATCACTTGCTTCCTTTTTCTGATATAATTATCCAAACCAGGAAAATATGGATTTCAAAGAAACCAGATTACTATTATTCCATGGATCTGTGTTGAAATTTGTGGTCTTCCTTGTAAGTGGGATTCATTCTTAGCACTTAGAATCAAATTGCTGATTTGTGCATTGTAGTTC
This sequence comes from Gambelia wislizenii, assembly GCA_030847615.1. Lineage (NCBI taxonomy): Eukaryota > Metazoa > Chordata > Lepidosauria > Squamata > Crotaphytidae > Gambelia > Gambelia wislizenii. The sequence continues at coordinate 43,519,326 of JAUMIR010000004.1, forward strand.
ATGATCCACCCCAAGCAAATATAAATCTTCCTAAATATAGACCATCTGTATTTTTCCCTGCCTAAATAGAAATCTATTTGCCTAATAAAATGGACCAGTCTTACCTTTGTACTTATAATACATGAGCCACTCCAGCCCCTAAATAAATATAAATATAATATAAATATAAAATGAAGTTTATCTGCCTAACTACATCTGCCCAATGAAATTGATTTTTCAAAGTATGGTGCCATGCCAAAACTTGACTCTCTCTATTTTACCTGCCTAGATAAAAACCTGCTTAATAAAATTGACCATTGTTGCCTCAGTTCATGATCTACTCCATTCCTAAAGAAATATAATATAAAGGTGTAGTTTCTTTGCCTAATTATAGATCATCTACCTAATGGGATTTATATAGAACAATACAGATAATATATAAGATTATACTGTGCTTAGATATAAACCTGATGTAAATCTGCCTAATACAATTGATGTTACTGATTTCTTTGTAATATCATGTATACTAGCAAATATGCCTACAGCCAGTCACTGTAACTGAAAATCTGAACACTAGTGCTGCAGTTGCCACCCAGTGCATGACTGGCTGGGAACACATGAGGCAGACCTATATAAGGCTGCCTCAAATTTTGTGAGAAGATGGCCTCTCAAATCTCACAGGAACACAAACTCATGAAAACCTCATGATGGCTAGCCTGCCATTTTAAGAGCAGACTGGCCTGCCTGGAAAAGAGAGATGGACACATACCAACCATGATCCCATCACATGAAGCCCCAGTGTTAGGACAGATTGTTGCAAAGCAAAAGCTTGGGGGTCAGCCAGGTGAAACCATGGCTGCCACCATCATCTGTATGAGGGTGTAATGACATCCTGTATCACTCCCACACAGGACCAGACTTTAGGACCTATAATACAGGACATTCCTTATAAAATGGGATGCCGGGAGCCCTATTTTAGCCATCCATCCATCCATCCACCCACCCATCCACCAATCAGGATGGTAAAAGGACAGATCTATGTCAAAATTATTTCAAAGGTGGTCAGATTTTTGCTGCTTCAGCCTCCTGTGCTTACAGAGACATTTTTCAACAGAAATCCCTTTGGACTGGAGGATGAGATCTGGAGGTCATTAAAAAAATGCACAGATTTTACCCACTCTCTTTCATTATTTGAACCCAGATTTCTAACTTGAACGGTTCTTTGCTACAATGTGTAATGTGCCCATTATATAGCATCATTATTCCAATTGCCCTCTGATGGAAGCCAATGAGGCAGCTCTTGTGGGGAAAACAACCTGGATTTTCTTCTGATGTAGACAAGTCTGTAAAGTGAGCTGTAAAGTGCTTTGCTTTGCAATTCTTCCGCTCAACAAAATAGTGTGTCACTTTGTTAGATGTAATGCCAGAAGCTCCCTACATAGCTAATGATCTGCTTGTCTGTCCCCACACCCACCCCCCACTCTGGTCTGTACAATTACTGGGGGAAGGGATAAAGTTTTCCACAGAGTACCTTATTGTTTTAATACCAAAAGGCAGCACAGTTTATTCAGAAGAATCTCAGAATCTTTTTATATAATGTTAACACCATTTCTTTGCATGAGTACTATGGAGTTGAACATCCCTCTGAAAGAGAAATCTGTAAGAACAAAGAATATCCAAAGATCAAAAACTTGTGGAAGCCATGAGTAGCTCATTTGCAATAGAACAGGGTGTTGAAAAATGGACACAGCCATGTAACAGCTAGCATATTTCTCCTGAACTCATCATTAGTGTGAAGTACATTGCAGAAATACAGTTTGGAAGGAGTGTCATCTAATGATCAAGTGATTAGAAACTCTCTAATTGTTTTTTCAGGACTGCTGTAATATTTAATCAATATTATGGCAGTCCAGAGAAAAGAATGTTACTGCCAGAATTCCCCAGCTAGTAAGCATGAGCACTATGTTTACTAGGGGATTCTAGGAGTTGTACTTCCAAAGAGTAACTTTTCCAAGCTCTGGTCAGAGACTGGTCCAAAGTTGCTGATGTGCTGATTCCACAGCAAATGGACAAGGTTCCAAGGGCAAAGCAAATAATGGACTTTATCAGACGCACTAAATATGGCATCATAATGATGCCACATAAATGCAAAACAGTGCGTGTACCACATGACATTGCCCTTTAGTGTTTATGTCCCTACCAAAATCTGCACTTTTTAATTGATGGCTGAAGTCATCAATAGATTGGCCGTGGCACTTTAGTGAAACCTCACACCAATATACTCATGTTAATACAGTGAGAATGGCTGGTCCGGTGCAAACACTTCTGGATGAGATTGCGACATGCAGGTAAGTGACACGCTTTTTATGACCCTCCCCGGGCTACTTGGGACTTTTAAAGTTTGTGTATGTGCTTTGTGTAACTTTGTGTGTGTTCTTTTGTTTTTGTTTTTTAATTTCCTACATGGTGAAGTCTCATGAGAATCTGTGGGATTTTGAATGAGGAAGTGAACGGACCTCCATTCACTTCCTCTTTCATTGCCAGGGAAGCCTTTGCCGGGATTAGAAGTAAGTGTGGTGGGGGGTATTCTTTTGCTGGCATAAAAATGGTTTTTATGCCAGCAAAAGAACATTTTAAAGGGGCTCATCAGACAAAGTCCAACGTGATCTAGAATGGATGCACAAAGTAAGTGGAGTGGGGCCAGCCTTTTCCTCCCTGCAGACTGGGGACTTTTTCTTAATTGTCCATGCCCTATGAAATTCATGGGTTCATCAGTCGACTGGCAACTTGAAGGCACAAGCGTTCATAATTATTCAACTACTGTATGAATGGAGAGCTTTAACTTTCTTAAGGCAAAAGTATGCTTCTTATGAATCCTTATGAATATGTAGAAAAATGAAAACACAAAATTTCAAACTTGCAACATTTCCTGCATTACTTACAGATTTTACCCCATTCTTATTTTTTTCTTGTTATCTCTTGATCTTCAGCATAGCCCTGTATGAACTTGCAGATTTTCAGCTGTCTGTATGAACTACAGCAGGTGTATGCAAGGACAAGAAGTAAGATCAAGTGCCGAACCAGTCCTGTGTGGAATGCTAGCAAGCATGCCATTATTGAGCACAGAAATATTCTCTTTGAGAGTCCATACTGTATAGATCCATGTTCTGACTTTAGAACTCCCTGACAAGTCAAGCTGAGTGAATGAAACAGCTGTGCTCCAAACAGCACAGTTTGTATGCTTAGTTGTTCCCATGTATTTTCTTTGGTCTCTCACTCCTAAAGCACTCAGTCTGAATTGCTGGAAATAATCTAACAAACTCTGTGAAGTTGCAGATAGAGAGAACCTAACAAGTATTTTAAGAACTGAGTGTGAAGATCAGGCCCTCTAGTGGCTGGAGGCATAGGAAGGATGACTGATTGTTTTCAGCCATGAAATCAGCTGTTTCTTGCTCTAAGGAAGCTAATATAAATTCTCCTTCATGTGCTTTAGCTACTCATTTGAGAGCCAAAGGTTTCTGTTTTGGAATGAAGCAGAAATATATTTCTAATACATCCTAAATCTCCAGGAAGAAATTGAAACAATGGAGGGAAGAGAATTGCACAGCTACTTAAATTAATCATGTATTTAAATCCCTGCATCTTAATAATATCTTAGTGCTCTTGATTTTCTCCCCTCCCAAAGACATTATAAGAGAATCCAAAATATTATCAAAAATTCCTGCTGATAATTACTCAAGCATTTTGCTTAAGGTACAGAGTAGGTCTTGTTGATGTGCCCTTTGAGACCCCGAGGCAATTCAGTATTCATGGTAAATATACTGCTGAGCTTCATAAGAGACTGGGTTTTAAAACAAAGCTAGGCCAGCTACTTAATAATTTACTGAGACTGATAGCAAGAAGAATATCTAATAATGAGTGAGATTGACTTTAACATTGAAGATAGAAGGTTTAAGGTTTTTTGTTAAGAGAATTGTGTTAAAAGACACACACACACAAAATCAACCATTATTATAAATATAAGAGTTTCATGGTGACATTAACAGATTACTGTATGAACACTTGGGGACTGGTAAAGACAGGGAACAAAGGAGTGTGCATGACTACAGAGGAATGAGCAAAACTCCATTCATATATATTTCAGAGCATTTTGGATTTCAAACAGCTCTTTCAACAGCCATGTATAATCTTTGCCTTTTGCTGACCGATCACGGAATAAAGAGACCACACACATGAAATGGGGTGAAATTATTAATTTACCCTATTTAAATCCTTTATAATATCTTCAGCAGGGGGAGGCAACCTGGTGAGGGACCAGCTGAGGCAGTAGGTATATACCGTACCACACCCCTCAGCCTTCTCTGGCGAACACCTGGGCCCTGGAGAGGAACCCCAATTGCCTGGGGTTGCTCCCCAGCTGGCCCCCATCTGGAAGGTGAACCCAAAAGTCCCTCACCCAATCCCCACGGATTGGGGTGAAGGTTTATCCTTTAGGCCAACCCCAAGGCGGGTCTCCTTCCATCCCCTTAGGCCCCACGACCTGAAGTGGGCCTTCCAGAGACCCTACCTTCACCGAAAATTGGTGCCAATGTGCCCACCGAAGCTACGCCTCCCCCTTCCCTGCCACAGAAAGGGACAAGCGTATGCTTAGTCCCTTTCCCCCACCAGCTCGTGCAAAAGGTTCCTCACCCCCTGCTGAAGATCACTCAAGAATATCAAGTTCCCAGCGTCTGAAAGGTGCACCCCATCAGCTTTGTAGAGCTCGGGCCTTTTGGACACAATGTGAGGGTGAGGCAGATAGTGTCCCAAACCCCGAAACATGGCATTCTTAATCTCGCTGTTGGCTCCCCTATGGGCCTTATCCAATGAACGGGGATCACCTTCCCCTCTCCAATGCCATCTTGGCAAAATGGCAGACCACATGAACCTCGCAACCTGATCACACGTATGTCATGGATCGCCTGAAGGACCAATGCTTTGCCCTTCAACAGCCCCAAATCATTCCCCCCTAAATGTAGAATCAAAACATTAGGTGGAGGCCCTCGGTGCTCCTCAAAGAGCAGTGGCAACAGGCCACGCCAACACAAACCCCTCTTCCCCAACCACTCAACTGTTACCCCATTCCCCAGACTCAGGTGAGGTCCAAAGTGGCAAAAACGGGCCTGCCGGGCCGCCCAGTATACCATACTGTGGCCACAGATCAGCTCCCGAGTCCTCACCAGCATCGACCTAGAATCTGGAAAACAAAAGGGGAAGACAACCAGTTAGTAGGTGAACGGACCCACATAGCGCCGATAGGAGGAGGATCTCCAATGACCAATCTCTTGGATTGCTGTTGCTGGCATACCCAATGCGGAGGCTGTAGAAGTGGCTCCTATGCAGAAGGAGTGTGTTGCAAAGCGTACCCCTTGGAGACCCAACTTACCTAATGCCTTAGTCGTCAGTGTCCAAAACTGGTATTTTGTCAGTGGGGTCGAATCAGCATGAACAAAAAGTGGGCCCAGTTGTGATCACCGAACCCCCCCAAAACTGATGTAAGGCCCTAACTGGGCACAACTCTGGGTCACTACAAGGCAGCAAGCAACATTGCTTGCCTTTCCCACGCTGGTCTGTCTTGGAAAAACGCAGAGTTAAGGTGACGTTATGACTACCCAATGCTATATCCCTGAATTCAAGAGCCCTATGGGAAGTGTCCCTCTTGGATGCCTGCCCCAGATCGCTAAAGCGTAATGCACCAAAAAAGGCAGTAAGTGCCGCTGCATGACAAAGCAGCACCTCGTAAGGGGACGTGCAAATCCCAGACCAAACCCTGGCCAACCCTTTCAAAATAGTGGGGGAAATAGGTGCCCGCCCATCAACCCTGCATCCTCATTCCCTAGACCACCCTTCAAGGGCTTTCCAAATACGGAAATCCCCTGTAGTATCTGGAATACCCTGAGCTTTCAGCCAAAACGCAATTGCTGAAAGACAAACTTTTATAGATTGAGTGGACAAACCTTTATGATATAGAAACATGCAAAACTGGAACAGGTGTTCAAAGGGGATTGGCACACTATGTTTTAAGCCCGAGTGTTCCTTAAACTGAAAAAATTCTTGCAAGGCCCTGGTATATCCCTTTTTAGTGCTCTCTGCCATCGACATACCTAGAGCCCTCACAAGCTCAACCTCCCAAGCCTCCACAGGCTTTCTGGCATCGGACCGCCCTCGGGTGCTGCGTCAGGGGCCAACTCTCTGAAGCGCTCCATCTGCATGCGGGAAAGAGCATCAGCAATTCCATTGTTAACGCCTGCTACATGCCGAGCGACAAACAGAATATTGAACTTCAAACACTGTCATGTAAAGGCCCTGACGAGCACCATCACCCGAGGGGACTTTGAAGTGAGGGAGTTTATTACCTGGACGGTTGCCATATTATCACACCAAAAGTGCACAGAAGAATTTGCTAACTCCTCTGCCCAAATAGTAGCCACCACCAGGATTGGAAAGAATTCAAGGAATGTCATATCAGCCACAATGTTTGATGCCACCCAATCAGGGGGCCACTTGCTTGCGCACCACCATCCACCAAAATAAACTCCAAATCCCGTAGATCCCACAGCGTCAGAAGCTATCTGAAGATTACCTTTGAGCCTGCGTTCCTCCTGCCAAAAGGAAATGCCATTAAACTGTTCCAGGAACTTTTGCCAAACCAGCAGGTCCGCTTTTAAGCCCCTAGTTAAATGGATCAAAAAGTATGGCTATCGAACATCTTTAATGGCATCACATAGCTGGCGAAGGAAGGCTCTGCCGGGCGCTATCACCATACACGCAAAGTTCAGATGCCCTATAAGGGCCTGAAATTCACGCAATGTAGCTTTTTGCTTTGTTAAGAATAGGGAAACTCTGTCCCTCAGATCAATGACCCTAGCGGCGGACAGTCTACATTGCTGGTTGACCATGTCGATTTCTACTCCTAAAAAGGTCAGTACCTGAGCAGGACCCTCTGTTTGCTCCAGCGCCAAGGGGACTCCTAGTTCACCAGCTTCAAATTGATGTAATAGGTATCCACACCGGCCGGATTGAAAAGGTCCTATCAATAAGAAGTCATCCAAATAGTGGACAACACCATTTAAACCAGTCCTGGCCTTCAAGGCCCATTCAAGAAAGGTGCTGAAGGTTTCGAATACATTGCACGAAACCGAACAGCCCATGGGGAGAGCCCGGTCCAAATAAAATTTCCCCTCAAACTGGAAACCTAACAATTCAAAATTATCTGGATGAACAGGCAAAAGAGGAAAGGCAGATTTAATATCGCTTTTTGCCAGCTAGGCCCCCCAACCATGCGATTGGACAGCCCTGACGGCCACATCAAAAGACATGTATTTTACAGTGCACAACTCATGGGGAATAGAGTCATTCACTGAATCCCCCTTCGGGTACGATAAATGGTGGATAAGTCTAAATTCCCCTGGGGCCTTTTTGGGAACAACACCCAGAGGTGAAACTCGCAGGTTGGGAACCAGAGGACTGGCAAAAGGACCCAAAACCCTACCCTCTCTAACTTCCTTTTAAATTTTGTCTCTAACCACGTGTTCCATGCCCAATACTGATTTTAAATTGAGTGCTAGGAATGGACGCCTAACCCCTTGAAACGGGATCCTAAAACCAAACTGGAAACTGTCTAATAAATATTTGGCTGCATCCCTATCGGGATAGGGTTTGAGCCACAACTCTAGGACTTCATTATTGATTGGGCTGGGCCCCTTTTTGAGGGTGAGCGGTGGTACCTCCGCCCCTCCCCCCTTGATTAGCCCTGCCCCCACGGGCTGCTGTCTTACCCTTGGGGCAGTTCTGAAAGGAATGTCCCCCACTACAGATAGAGCACTCACGGCTGAATCTGCAGGGTTTTCTGGCACAAAATCCATGGGAACTGAATTCCCAACAGACCTGCTTGTTGGCCATAGGCGTGCTGGTGGGGGAGCAAGTCACAGGGCTGCTAGATGACCTGACCAGGTGCCCGCTATGAATCCTCTCCCCTTGGACTGGGTGAGCCGGTGTCATAAGTTGCATCCATAACTGAGGATGCATCATATCCCATCTCAATGAGGGGTAAATAGCCACCCTCATCCTAAAGGCCTCGTCGTACAGGAGCCACGCCGGACCTGCGAAATCACCATAAGCCCTGTGAATAATATCTAAGTACTGAAACAGGGCCGCCGCCCGGTGAGGATGAGCCTTGACCACTACCCCTGCATAAATGAGAAATATGGACAGCCAATTGGTCCAGTTCCTCTCTACCTTTCTCTTTTTCAATTTCTCCTTCTCTTTCTCATCCATTTCATCTTTATCTTTTTTCTCCACTTCCCTATAGAGTAGAGAAAATAAATCCACATAATCCCCTTTGGCAATTTTTTCCCTAGTGGACTGGAGCAAATGGTCGCCTAAGGGAAGGGACATTTTGCCAAAAGGAATGGCAGAATATGCAATTGAATCATAACCTTGAGCCATGTTAGGCCAAAAAGGGGGAACCAATGATCCCATCCCATAAGGCAACCAAGGAGACCATTGCGGCAGGGTCCAATTAAAGGGTTGCTGTTGCAATGGCCAAGAACCTTGCAATGACTGTGTGCTTGAACTGGTGTTTGCTGCACCTTGTGTTGTGGGGGGCCAAGTTCCCCAAGGCCAAGTCATGCCTGTACCGAGATTAGTTGGCTGAGACACAGACTCACCTGAAGGTCCAGATACAATGGTGTCATTGACAGACTGTTCCACGGGAGTAGCTGAAGGCTGTTCAGTCCCAGCGAAATCGTCAGCCTGCCCGGACTCCAAGGCCCCGTCTGGATGGATGTTGCACTCCAATGCATCTAGTCAGGAAAGAATGTCATCAGCAATCTTCCTCTTTTTAACATGACCATGAGATCCGATAACTCCCTCATGCTGCACACCCTGCAACTTCTCCAGTTGCTGAATCCATGCCAGAATTGCTTTCCATGGGATCTGATCCTCATCATCACTAGATGAATGAAGATCAGGCTCCACTGGGGCTGCTGGTCGCTGCTTAACGGCCCTCCCTTTACCTTTCTGACCCCCTTTTCCTTTTTTGGATGACATTGTAACTAATAGATGCAACCCTTAACTTTAACTTCAAACAACTTCACTAAAGGGGGGGGGCAATCAGGGCAGCTGTTGCAATTATTAGACTGCATCACTGGGTCGCTTATTATTATTATTATTATTACTCAATAAAAAACACTACAATTATAAACTCAGCAAAATCTGTCTGATACAGCCCACCAAGCTGGGTAATACATGTCCAGAGGACCGCCTAAGGCGGCTGAAAGCTTGTGTAGCCTGCACTGCTGTGGCACGGATTATTATTATTATTATTATTGATTAATAGGTACCACAATATCACAAAATCAGCGGCATCAATCACATACAGCCCACCAAGCTGGTCAGTGCATGTCAAGAAGACAGCCTAAAATGGCTGATGAACTATCAATTGCCTGCTTGTACAAAATAAGATCCTAAAATGGCCCCCAACAATCATCAAAGAGGGAGAGCCCCCCCTAGAAGCCCGCCCAAGAATTGCAGGCAGTGATGCAAAGGCAGTAAATGGGGAATGTTGATAGCTCCCCCTGGTGGCCCGCCTAAAGAAGCACAGGCAGCACTAATAACAGATGTGTAACAGGCTCTAATAGCCCCCTGGTGGCCCACCAAAAGCTTGGCAACAACTATAGCAGATGCTGGCCCCCTGGAGGCCCGCCAGAAAAAAACCCCTTGCTCAAAGATTTCAAAAGCCCCAACCCAGTAAATCCAATCAGCATCAACCACAAACCAGCCTTAATAGGCAACAACAACAACCTCACTCAATAGCCGCCCAGACAGGCAGAGACACCCCCCTTTGCATCCCCAATACTCCCTGCGATGGTCAAACACGGCCAGGAGATCCCAGTTGGTGTGGGGTGTGGAGGAGTCGACAGCCCGTCTGTTCTCAACAATCCACCGGCATGGGGAGGCAAAGCGGCAAGGGGCCATTGGGGATACGGCGCCTCCTCGGCTGCGACCGAGCCCAGTCGGTATAGAATGAAAAAACTGTGGGGGAAAGCCCCAGGCAGTACTAAAAAGGGGGGTGAACAGCTGAACGAGAGGCACAAGCCCAACTGAAATCCTCCGCCCCCATCGCCTTGACCGAGCCCGGTCGGCGTAGAGCGGAGAAAACTGTGGGGCAAAGCCCCAAGCGATGCCGAAGGGGTGGACTGCCTCATGAAGGGCACAAGCCCAAACTGGCCTGATCCCCGCGCTGCCAATCACTGCACCAAGCCTCTCTGACCAAGCCTCTCTGTCAGCTGAACAAGCAGGTCTCAACGAGGCTCTAAAGCCTCGCTGCGCTTGCTACAGGCACGAAACAGCTAGCGATCTCCAAGATTGCACCAGTCAAAGAGGAGGAGGTGAGGGGCGGGACTGCCTTTATACACTCTGGCCCCACCCCTCCTCCTTCGTCACAGGCTTTGACAGCCTGCAACCAAATGTGGTCTCTCTCCAGCGAACCGGGCAGCAAAGGACGGCTCCCAGCAGGCAGCTGCTCTGCAGCGCGGCGCAGAGCCGGATTCTGAGTGTTTTTGGAGATTATCAGACACGGCAAATACGGCATTATAATGTTGAAACGAAACTGCAAAAGGGCATCCCTATCACACAATGTTGTGTCTCAGCATTCTGTAAATATTCTGCTAGTCAAGAGGGTGTTCTTTTTTATTAGCAGACAGTAGCCACCAATTGATATCCCATGGCGTTTTTGTCATGGTAGTGCTTGTGTGTGAAACCCTGTCCCATTTTGCTGGCATGATTCCAGCGTCAATGGACAATCCCCACCAGAACACTTCCGGGTGAGAACGTGAATACTAGATACAGCATGCTCTTTTTATGCACCTCCCCATCTTGCTTACAAATTTCCAAGTGTGTATCAGTGCTTGTGTGTTAGTTTTGTTTGTAATTTTGGTATTTTTGGACTTTTAAGAATATTTGTGTCATCTTGCAGGAACTGCCGAAATCTCACCCATGCATAAACAAGGAAGTAAGCAGCATAAGCGGTTGTATTGCCAGAATCAGGGGCATTTATGTCTCGTGATTACTGCAGTGTGTGAAAAGAAGTGTTATTATACCAGGATAAGTATGCTGTAAAATATAGTGCCAAAAGAATGTTTTTAGATGCCCATCTGATAACCGCCTTTGTTTATAACCACTCCTTCACAAAAGCAGGAAAATATGGCCTTGGTAGAATGAAAGACCACTGTGTTATCTCGTAGAACCATTACTAGGCAACATATGCAAAAAGGAAAAAAGACTCTCTAAGAGAAGGATTAAAACTAATCCTGATATTTATATGGCACTCAATTTATTTTGTTCTGATGCATCTCACAAGCACCTACATCCTCCCAAAAGGTTTCATATTATAATTCTCAGAATTATATCTTTTATATCCCTCACAAAAATGACACCTGTTAAGGCAATATCCTGAAGACTGGCATGAATGATCTACTTGATGAGGTCTATCAGTGTGAAAACTGACAAACCAATTTGTTGTAAATTGCTACAGATATAGCAAGATAAAAAAAGTTAAAGACTAACACATTCCAAATTCATGAATTTAAACAATTAAATATAAAAATCTGTCAGTTTAAGTCTAGGCTTAAGCTTGTTTATGCTGGCTCCCCACAGGCATAGTCTGATGAAGAACTTTCGTTAGTAAAAAATCATGGAACTTACTGGGAGAGAAATGGAAGCAGCATGGAGGGAAGATGATGGGAGATCATGGGAAGGAAGGGGCCATGTGAAACGGGCGCTGCTACTGGAACAGCCCCATTTCTGTCCCGATCTCCCTGGGGAATAATTTCCCCGTGTGAAAATCTCCTTTGTCTGAATGCTAGTCTTTGTAATTTGTTGCAGTTTTCCAGTTTTAATGGCTGCACTGCATGGAAGGCCACATTTAACCTAATTATTAAAGATTGCTAATTATTAATATATACATGGGACTAGGAGTATCAAGGTATCAGGGTATCAGGGTAGGTAACAGGTTGGGCAGAACTTCCCAGTGTAGAAGCCAAGCTGATTCTTCCTTGACAAAGCGTCTTCTTCTAGGTATGTGTTCATACATACAAACTGACATGTGCACACAAACACACATTCACCACAGAAGGGGAAGTACACAGAAGGGGAAGTACACCGAATGATGATGAGCCTGAGTAGCTTTTAAAAAGCACTAAACACAGATCTCTTTCGGCACGCCTTTCCTAATTAGATCCCGGCCTCAGGAGCTCTTGGCCTCTTTTAGTCTGCTGGCTATTTATTATTTTAATTTTTGTAAGCCACCCCGATTGTTTTAACAGAGGGACGGGGTATAAATACATTATTATTATTATTATTATTATTATTATTATTATTATTACTGCTTAATCCAGGCCCTGATAACCATATATATATATATACATCACCAGGCTCAAAGTCAGGTAACAGCTTTTATGTGTGCAGCTGGAGATCTCTCTCTTCAAAAAGTGCACATTAATGTCAGGGTGAGGCTAATGAATACAGTAAAATGTGCGGGGGGTGGGGCGGTTGGCATAATCTTACTTCCACCTAGTCATACACCCTGTATTGATTATGCATGGATTGTTGATGCTGGTGGCAGATGGACACAGCTTAGATGTTTGTTTTAAAAAAAGATTCCTTCAGCCAAAAACTTTCAAGCTTTACCATTTTATGGTGAATTTCCAAACTCCTTCATGAATCTCTCTTTATATGAACACTTGGGTCACCTATGTTTGACTTAAATTTAACTTTGCAATTTTTCAAACAAGCTCCTTGAAAAAAGCAATTCAAGTGTGGTCTCTTCCCAACATCTTCCACCATGGTGGTCGATACAGAGAATTTGCTGAAATTCTCTGTAATCTTTTTGTCTTCCTTCTCAAATTCTCTCACTTTATATAATCTGCCAGCTGACAATCAATTCCCTGGCTTTAGGTTTTGTGCTCCTGATGTAAGCTATTATAAATGGTTTAATCAGTAAGTTTTGCCCTCTTTTCTTTATTGTCAAATATGTGTGTGTGTGTGTGTGTGTGTACGTATGTGATGGAACACACACACACACACATATATAGAGACTTTGTTTTTTTTCTTATCCCTTCAAGGAAGAGATTTCTAACCTTTTAAACCTTTCTTGATACTGTTCATTAACTTGGTCTTGTTGCTAGATCAGGCCAACACTATGTGTTCAACAGAAGCCCACCAGTTATCTCACTAGAACTTCAGCAGCAGGGCATGCAAATTGAGATTGTCACTATTTTTCAACAGAGTGGCACTCCTTTCCAACTTGTTTGTTTGTTTGTTGTTTGCCTTCAAGTCCTTTCTGACTTATGGCAACCCTATCATGGGGTTTTCTTGGCAAGATATGGTCAGAGTGAGGTTGCCTTTGCCTTCTTCTGAAGCTGAGTGAGTGCAGTTTGCCCAAGGTCACCCAGTAGGTTTCCATGGCTGAGTGAGGATTTGAACCCTGGTCTCCAGAGTCATAGTCCAACACTCAAACAACTACACCACATTCTAAACACTCACTTTGCAGTAGGTGTCATTATAGCTGGCTCTCCCTAAGAGGGCCACACTTTCCATCACTGAGTTTGTCATCAACAACCGTATTGCACAAGGCCAGTGGTAGTACTTCTCTGGATATAAATCAATATCCAAACCAGAACCAGAAAGGGTGGATCTTACAGAACATATTCACTATATGCCAGTGTTTTGTCTAGATATTTATTTATTTATTTATTTAGGTATTTATACCCCACTCTTCAGCCACAAAGGCTATCAGAGCGGCTTACAATTTGTTTTAAGCAATAGCAATTTACATATCTACACTGCATTAAGCAGTTTCCAGTGTGTATTAGCTAATTGCCCCCACAAGTTGGGTACTCATTTTACCAACCTACGAAAGGATGGAAGGCTGAGTGAACCTTGGAGCCCTCTGGAATCGAACTTGCAACGTGGTGACTTGCAGCATTGGCATTTAACACTGTCACCAGGGCTCTCTTTATTTAGATAGAAACTTCACAATGAGAGAAGCTAAATGGCAACTTCACAATCAGAGAAGTTTGCTAAACTAAAGTACGGACATGTCAGTGAGTGCTGAGAAGTTATAATTCAGTGGCCAAGGAACAGCCATCTTCTGTTCTCTCTTATCCACCCCTTGAGCAATTGTTATTGTGCTACCCATCTGTCACCCTTGAAAATGAGATGGCAGATGCACCTGAAAGAGGACAGCCTGAATCAGTCCTGAGTGCAAAGCACATAGCATTACAGGGTTCTGGCCCCCTCTGGGAGGAAAAAAAATTGATGAGAAATGGAAGGAAAAAGCTCATCAAGTGTGAGACTTTCACTTCGGAATGACTAAGGAGTAGAATTTGAACAGTCTAAGCTGACACAAGATAGAATAAGCCAAGGGCTATTCTAGGAAAGACATTTGAAGGCAAGGTGATCTGTATGAACAATGAAGATTGTTCTATATTCCTCCCTACTCCACCTTCAGAAGACTCAACAATGGTGGATAATTTTTATCACTGCTAGTTACTATAGTAGCTACACTTACTGGGATAATAAGGGGAATCAAATATCATGCTTCCAGGCATAAACTAAGGGCTGAGGAGACGAGGAAGGAATTTATTTTCTCTTTCCACCTACAGCATTGCATATGAACATTACAGAACATCCCTCTGAAGTATTACTGAATGCTAGAAATATCGTAAGTGTCTTATTGAACATGTCTGGGGAAATAATCTTAAACCACTCACCATCATGCAAATCCTTCAGTTCTAGAAGGAATGCACAATTCTTAATAATAAAAACCTAACAGCTCCATATTAGTACAATTTCTTAAAGTGGTGGGTCTTTACAAGCGGAAGATGAAAATATGGTATGATTAACAATATACTGTACTAGAAATTAATAATATACTAGAAATCCAAATGATCATAAATGAAATTAGCTACACTTGTTTATATATGTGTGGTTTTATAAGTGTTGAACTTTCCTTATCACACTACTTTGTTATAGTGCTATATTCCACTTTGTGAACTGAAATTCACTTTGTGAATTGTGAAAAATGAATTGGACATAGCTCCCACTTTGGAAGAGACCCTTAAGGCCATACAGCAGATGAAAAACAGCAAGGCAGCTGGGATTGATAGTATCCCAACTGAAGTTTGGAAACACAGAGTTCATGTACTCTATGATAAACTCCATGAACTCTTTGTGAATTGCTGGGCAAAAGGGGAACTGCCATCAGATCTCTGAGATGCAGTCATCATCACCCTGTACAAGAAAAAAGGAACAAAATCTGATTGCTCAAACTATTGAGGTATAACACTGCTCTCTATTGCTGGAAAAAATCCTTGCAAGGATACTCCTGAACAGATTAGTTCCTACTATTGCAGAACTTCTTCCTGAAAGCCAATGTGGCTTCAGAGCCAATAGGATATGGTATTTGTCCTTAGACAACTGTATTGATGGTAGCTTGTTTAACGTAAGCCGTCTGAGGGCTCGCACTAAGACTCTAAACTATCTAGTTCATGAGCTGCTCTTTGCTGATGATGCTGCCCTTGTTGACCACACAGAAGCAGCTCTGCAGCGCGTAACATCCTGCTTCTTAACAGCTGCAGACCTGTTTGGGCTGGAAGTCAGCCTGAAGAAAACAGAAGTTCTCTACCAGCCTGCACCACAGGATGAACACAACCATCCCCACATTGCCATCGGCAAATCTGTGCTTAAGTCCATTCAGCAGTTCACCTACCTGGGAAGCATCATCTCCTCACATGCCAGGATTGATAAAGAGATCAATCACAGATTAGCAAAGGCATATAGCACATTTGGAAGACTTTACAAAAGAGTCTGGAGTAACAAACACCTAAGGCGAAGCACAAAAATCAGCGTGTATAGAGCCATTGTACTGTCTATTCTCCTTTATGGATCTGAAACGTGGGTCACCTATCGCCAACACTTATGACTCCTCGAACGTTTTAATCAGCACTGTATACACACAATCCTAAATATACACTGGACTGACTATGTGACGAATGTTGCTGTCCTTGAGCAAGCAGGGATCACCAGCATTGAGGCCATGATATTAAGAACATAGCTGCGCTGGGCAGGGCATGTTTCTAGGATGGAGGACCATTGCCTCCCCAAAAAAGTACTCTACAGTGAACTTGCCACAGGTCAGCGTAAGAGGGGCCCTCCAAAAAAGCAATACAAGGACTCCCTGAAACAACATCTCAGGCTCAGCCAAATTGATCACCAACAGTGGTCCGCCCTGGCCTCACATCGGGAGGCATGGAGACACACTATCCACAATGCTGCAGCCTTATTTGAGAGCTCACACCAAACAAGTCTTGAAGAGAAATGACAATGCAGAAAGAATCACAACCCGGAAACATCACCCAAGGAGACCTTCTGCTGTGCTTTCTGCAAGCAGACTATCTTGGATTGACCTTTTTAGTCATCAGTGTGTTTGCAGAAATCACGGGATGAGTCCTTCCTGAATCTTCATTTGTGAAGAAAAGCCGAGAGAGAGAGATTCCACTTTATCTACCATGGCAACATCCTGTGGAATTATGGGGTTTAGTTTAGGCCCAAGAACTCTCTGGCTGAGAATCCTAAATGCCCCTTCCTAAAGTGTAAGTCCCAGGATTCCATATTATGTTGCTATGGCAGTTAAAGTGGAATATAGCACTACACAATGTAGTGTGATACGTATCTCTGAATAGGTGTGTCCCAGTTCTACAGGATGATGATAATGAAGACCTGTGTAGTGCAGCAAAATGCACTGTAAGATCAGTGGTTTCTCCAGGAATTGTGTGGCAGTTAGACTGAGGGTGAAACCAATTTTGGAAGATATGAACTTTGGGTAGGAGAGATGGGGAAAGCTCAACCTATGGGCTGCAAGCAGCTCCCATGGCCATTTTTAAGGACTCCAAAGATCCCAATTTCATTTTTAAAAAGGTTTTTTGAAATCCAAAATGCCCCTGCATTTTTCAACATTTTCTTGGAATCCTGGTCTGTATTAGGCCCAGGGAAAGGCTTTTTTACACCAGGAAGTAAACTGATTCCAGTGGGAATTAACTGGCTTTCTGGGTCTAAAGAATCCCAGGATGATCCAAAAACATATCAAATTGTGGCCATATCCCCTAGAGGGCAAAGGAGTTAAAATAAAACAAAAATTAGGGGAGAGGGCATAGAGATGTGGCTCTATGATAAGGGATGTGTACAGTGCCCAGATGTAAGTAGCTGCCCACCACTGCTATAAGGAAAAATGTTTAGGGAGTATTCAGATAATTTAGCTAGAGAAGTGGAGAATTACCTTGGTTGGGTTTGACCATATGGAAATTGAAGTTCAAATTCCTGCTTGCCTGGGTGGATATTCCCAGCCTAGGAAAATCTCGATGTCACAGCCTAATCTACCGATGAGTGGACTTCCTTTTGTGATTTACTTGGAAGAGTCAGAATGTCCACTGAACTTTAATAGCTGTCATGATAGATAAAACAGTCATCAACTTAATCTGGAATAAGAACATAAGAACCTTCCTGCACAATTAGTCCCATCTGGACCTAGACTACCATTGCTTGCAAAAATACCACCACTGTGTAGTCTATTTCTCCCATATCTTCATCATTAACACATGCACAAAGGTTTACAAATGGAAAAAAAAATCTATATAAATGCTAACTAAGAATACTCATAAGGGAGCAAGCGTGGTATAGTGGTTTGAGTATTGGCCTATGACTCAAGGAGACCTGGGCTCAAATCCTCGCTCAATCATGAAAACAGACAGGATGAACTTGGGCAAGTCACTATATATCAGTGTTAGATCCACCATTTTTGAATGATCAGTCTGGGAGAACCACCCCCACCCCTGCCAGGCATAGCTACACTCAGCTCTAAAAAGAACCCCCTATCTCCTGCCCCCACATTTTTTCCTTCCAATAGAAAGCAATGCTTTAAGTTCTGTCTGTCCTCCCTACTCCCCCCCCCACTTTTTTCCTTCCATAGAAAGTAATGCTTTAAGCAAGGCTGAGTCACAGCCTGGAGGAGGAGGGAAGGAGGGGCTGGTGGCTCTCAGTTGGCTGCAGCTTCCGCCAGTCGCCAGTCAGGCATCAAGAATTGAAAGGCTTCCCTTGCAAACCTGCCCCCTCCAAAGTCTGACCAATCAATATTCAGCCCACATCCCAGGATGGTTCCTGATTGTTCAGACAACCAATAGCATGGGTTGTCTTGGACTTTCCTAAAAAGTTCCTGAAAAATAGAGACGTGGAAAGTCATGGGTTAACTGGGCTTTTTGCTACCCCCTCCTTCTGAATAGCCTGTGATGTGTGAACTACTAGGGATCAACACAAATTCTTCTTGGGCCTTTGTCGTGTAAACATTCCCCAGAAGTTGGAGTCAACTTGAAGTCTCATGACAACAGTGATCTATAGAGAGGAAGAAATGTCAGAAAAACCATAAGCAATGTTCTTAAAATGTACTAATTTTACTCCTGTTTGCAATAATCCTGAATATACCCCAGAACATGCTTTTTAATATTTTTCTGTATCCTGTTCTTCTTCACATTTTCCCTCCCTCCCCCAGCAAGAAATGACAATTGGCACCATTGGTGTTCCTAGTATATTTGACACTCAATGTGGATCATTTTTAACACTCCCTCCTCTCTACAACAACATTATTTTCAGTAATAATCATAATAGGAAATGAATAATAATAGCGGCCAGAAAAGAAACACAGACAGTAAACATTCTCTTTTATTGAATTTGGTATATAAAATCATGCAAGTAAAAAGAAATAAACTGTAACCCTGCCTTTGCACTTTCTTCCTTGCCTTTCTTCAATGGTCGTTGTGACGCGCAGGTGCACCAGCCGAATTTATGTCACTGTTCAGCCTGGCCAGCTCCTCACTTATTCTGCCCTCAAATAAATATCTGTGGAGACCACAGTTCAACAATTGACACCTTTATGTCAAACTTCCCCCTTATCCCCTCGTGGAACTGGGGTTTGACTTAATCTGTATAGTTTTTCCTTGGTTTTTTTCCAGGCTGTGAGGCCATGTTCTGGAAGAGTTTACTTATGACGTTTCACCTGCATCTGTGGCTGGCATCTTCAGAGAATGGTTGGGTAGGAGTGTGTGTGGAGTTTATATACTGTGAACCCCTGTTGGGGAGTATATCTAAATTTGTATGTTTGAATGATTCGTTTCTGGGTTTAGATATGCAAGGAGGATTAGTGTCTGTTTGGCTAATGGTTGGTTGATGGCCCATAATCTACTGGAAATTCCCTTGTCCCTGGGTGTTTGAACACCCAAGGACAAAAGAGACCCTCTCACAGCTGCAGGAGTTTACTGCATACCATACAGCTGTGGACAAGTTTACACAGGGACCACTAAATGCAGTGTGCAAACATGAATCAAAGAACATGAGAGACACTGCAGACTGGGCCAGCCAGAAAAATCAGCTGTAGCAGAACATGTTAAAAACCAACCTGGACACAAAATGTTATTTAAAAACACGGAAATTCTGGACCAGGCCAACACCTATCATGTCAGAATGCACAGAGAAGCTATTGAAATCCACAAACATCTGGACAACTTCAACAGGAAAGAAGAAACCCTAAAAGTAAACAAGATCTGGCTTCCAATTTTGAAAAAAACAATAGAATCAAAACTCAGCACTTATAAAGGAATTCCACCCAGGGACAGGGGGATTTCCAGCAGATAATGCCCCATCAACTAACCATTAGCCAAACAGACACTAATCCTCCTTGCATATCTAAACCCAGAAACTAATCATTCAAATACACAAATTTACATATACTCCCCAACAGGGATTCGCAGTACATGAACTCCACACACACTCCTACCCAACCATTCTCTGAAGATGCCAGCCACAGATGCAGGTGAAACGTCAGAATCAAAATCTTCCAGAACACAGCCTCACAGCCTGGAAAAAAACCAAGGAAAATCTATGCATGCCAGCCGTGAAAGCCTTCAACTTCACTGTCTGGAAAGTGTTTGTATCAGTGTGTGTTTACTCGCAGGGTTAGAATGCCAAATAAATACCAATAAGCAAAATAATTCAGGAGGAGTCTGGATTTGATAAATAAAACATAAAGATTGGTTTATTGTGTAAATAGTATAACAGAAACACTTTTAATTTTGTCTCCAACTTGGTTAAATTCAAACTGGTTGCTAGTCCCACTCTGTGGTGACCATATAACTTCAGCATCTGCCAGACTCAATAACAAGTTGTGAAGTTCTTTCTTTCCTCTTACTCTATATTACAACCAGTCTCTATTCCTCTTAACACTTATTCTCACTGCACATACATTCCCCCAGCTCCACTCACAGCCATACACACATTCCAGCCCTCTCCTCATCACATCACATCTTCAGTTCCCCCTTTCAACTGTCATCTCCTCCTTTCACTCAACTGTCATGCACCTCTTTTCACTCTCGGAGATCCCTCCCATACCAGTTTTTTGCCACAGGATTGGCTCCTTCATGCTCTCTTCTCATTCGCTCATCAACATCCCATCAGCCACCTATCACCTGCTTTCCACAGTTCTAAATCTTTGCTATTTTTTTTGCTAGTAGTATGGTGCTATCTGCATATCTTGATGTTTCTTCCTCCAGTTTTCACGTCTCCTTCCTCCAAGTCTAATCCAGCTTTCTGCATGGTATGTTTAGCATATAAATTAGACAGAGTGATAAAATGCAACCTTGACTGACTCCCTTATCAATGGCAAACTGTTCTGTTTCTCTATATTCTGACTTGACAGCAGAGCTACACATCAGAGGAATAAAAATGTTATGGTAGAACCATTTCTTTAAGAGTGGTATATAGTTATTCATGAGCTACACAGTTAAAGGCTTTGCTATGAACTATAAATCACAGGCTGGCTTTCTTCTAAAATTCTTTGATATGCTCCATTATCCAATATATGTTTTGCAATATGAGCCCAAATACTACTTCCTTTCCTGAACCCGCTTGGACATCTGACATTTCTCATACCATATATGGTCAAATTCTATCTTTTTTAGCATCACTTTTCTTGCATTGGAGAGTAATGCAATGTACTGGTAGTTACTGCAACCCCTGGTACCCCCCTTTCTTGGGGACTGGAATATATATTGAGCATTTCCAGTCTGTGGGCCAGTGCTTTGTTTTCCATATTTGCTGGCAGATTTTACTTAGAATTTGAGTAGCTTCTATTGCTGTAGCTTGAAACAGCTCCATTGGTATGCCATCTGTCCCTGGTAATTTATTTCTTCCAAGTGCCTTGAGTGCTACTTCCATTTCACTTTCTAAAACTGTGGGTTCATCTTCAAATTGCTCTTTGTTGAATGAATCTGTCATCCTTTCATCTCTTTTATACAGTTCTTCAGTGTATTATTTCCATCATCTTGGAAGAGAATAGTGTGTTCTCTTGTTGGTCATATAACATCCCCACTCTTGACTTACATTTTCTTTTGATTTCTTAGACTTTGTGGAAGAGGTCTCTTGTTATACCTTTCTTTGTCTTCTATTTCTCTGCATTGACTATTACATGAACTGTTGCATGCAGGTTCCAACACTATTTCTGTCACCTTTTACTTTTGCTACTCATCTGTCTTTAACTGCTTGAAGAGTTTCACCTGTCATCCTTTGAAGCTTCTCTTTCTTTTTGGCTGTAAGTAGTGTTTTCTTAGATTCCTCCCTGACAATGTCCCAGGGTTCAGTCCAGAGATCTTCTGGCTCCCAGTCAATTAGGCTGCATTTTGACATGATGACTAGTTTAATGTTCTTCTTCAGCCTTACTCTCATTTTTTATATTAGTTCACGGTCTGTTTGCAGTGAATAAATTGTTGGCGTCACAAAATCCAATGTGTTGATCTCCTGCTTCTTTTCTTTATCCTAGGTAAAATTTTCCAACAATCTTTGGTTCTGTTCTGTTTCCTATTTTTGCATTCCAATCCCCTATGATTATCAACATATCCTGTTTGGGTGTGTGATCAATTTCTTCCTGGACTCCAGCATAGAATCTTGCTTTCATTAAAAGAGGTGCTCCTTCCATCAGCAGAAAGTTTTTGATTCAGAGGTGATTTGCCTCAGCTACTCAATCAATCAATTAATCAATAAAAAAGATCCCTCCCCAACGTGTTAGGGAACTCTTGCAACATTTCAGGAGGTGACTACACTGAACTGTAAAACTAGCAAAGATCACCTCCTTGTCCTTTCTGCCAGAGCTTTCTGACCAGAGATCAGGCATAAAGCTCTGGATCTCTTACTTAAACCTTTAAACTAAATACTACAGGGAGATGTTCTGTTGATCTAATAGTTCCTTTCAGGTAGTTAACCTAAATATTTTATTTTTAATAAGCACACTCTGCATTTTCAGAGTATTTGCATCACTGATGGCAATTCATACAATTAAAAATGACAGTAAAGTCAGATAACAAGAGCAACAGCTTAACATAAATGCAACCAGTTAAAACAATCTTAAAAATAATGTCACATAGGTTAAAAAGCAAACACATGAGCCCCCAAAGGCCAAATGCTTATTGGAATAAGAAGGTTTTGCAGAATGGTAAAAACAAAGAGAGCTGAGACCATGAAGATTTCACATAGTAAACTGGACATGGTCAGACACAAGGCCCTTTGTCTCATTTGGACCACTGTTTTTTGGACACAGACAGAACCTGAACATGAGACTTTAGAGTAGTTTTCTAGGGAGCAAACAGGTTGCTATGGAACAAAACAGACCCTTAGATATCCTGAAAATATGGTTCACTCTCAAATTTAGGGATGTAAATCTTCTCTTCCTTCATTCATGCATGCAAAATCAAAGAGTTTCATAAGTTTTCTGGGTGAGATTACAAGAGGCTTTTGTGTTTGTGCATTTTAATAATTTTTCAAACTTCTGGACTTTCTGTGAAAAATTCACTTGCACAAACACCCCCCCACATACAAATCCCCAATATTTTATCCCCCCCCATCCAGTGTTTTGTATACAACCACTGTTTTATGTGGAAAATACTTTATTTTTTGCACAAATTAGTATTTTATCCCCAAAGTTCCCAAATATGGAAAATTTCACAGTGCATAACCATTTTCTGTAGGTTGTATCAAGACAGCCTTTCCCTTTGAGGACTAGAACATTTCTCAGTAATTTTTTTTTTTAACATCTCTAACCAAATCATATACTTTGATCCTCAGTGATCTTATTACCTGAGCAATGTTGCCCAAAATAGTCTGATCTGAGATAATCTGCCCTCTACACAAAAAAGAGCATTAAAAAAAGTTGGAAAAGTGAAATTGATATTCCTGAATTATTGCTGCAGTTGCTTAACTTCTCCCTAGACAAGAAGAGGTATATCAAGGAGAAGAGTATGTAGGAGATCAGTGCCAAAGTGTCATATATCTATTAGCATTTCATATTGCAGCTAGATTAAAGAAGACAGCTGGTATCTGTGTTTATGCTCATAGTTAGCTGTAAATGTGCTGACAACTTCAGGTGAAGAAGTTGAGGGCAGAGTAGCAGCTACTTAAGTGGTTGGTGGGTGAAGTCAGGTGGTGAGATGTTCATTCTGCTGGCTTATTGTCAACTGGCTGTGATTCAAGATGCCACACATTTCTGAACTGTTCCCTTCCTGGACATGTAACAAACACTTCTCAGTGAAATCTAATGTATACAAGTTTCTGCATTTTCTGATGTGGCAGAGAAGATAGGGCTCATCCAAGATATGTTGCTTCCTCACCCACATTTTACTGTCAAGGTGGCATAGTATCCAAAGGCAGCCAAGTTATTTTTGCACTTCCCAAAAGCACTTCTTACTATCCATGACAGTAAACCACCCATAACACACCACTAACTTCAATATATGGTCACAAACAAATTTAGTCTGGCTATAGACAACAGCTGAGTCCAAGTGTCACACAAGCAAATGTGTTGGATAAGGGCTACTTTTTATCTCCCTGAAATCTTTAAAATTAGATCTCTTTTGCTAGCAATGGAATCCCACCCCTAGCCCACCCCACTGCTGAAATGAGGAATGGCACCCTGTGTATGCAAGGATTACTGCACACATTCCAACTGAAGAAGAAAAAGTTTCTTCATTCCAGAGCTGGACATTTGCTGTAATCCTGCATATATCTGCATGGGAGTGTGGCTGTTTCACATTCAAAGGTAATTACTTGTGATTAAACATGTATAGGACTGTCCTGTGTTCTAGGCTGTGATGTGATACACATCTGGGGGGTAAGCTCCATTGGACTCTGACGTTTTCTGATGGGGTAAAAAACCCCCCACAGAGGTTGAGAGGAGGATGGTGCTGTCCCCCTTCCAGCGCTCCGTTTCGGACAACGCCATCCTCCTCCCTTCTGCCTCCGTCCTGCTTTCGTTTTGCCACCACCACTTTTTATTAATGGAAATTTCCATGTTGTAGATATGTTTTCTTTCAACCCTAATAAAATGTATTAGTATTTTCAAGATTTGGTGTTTCGTCTGGTCCATCACTACCCATGAGGAGTTAATTTCACATTTTTTTTAGCTGCCTTCAAGTTGTTTGAAGGCAACCCTATGGCAAGGCTTTCTTGGCTAAATTTGTTCAGAAGTGGTTTGCCATTGCCTTCCTTTAAGGCTGAATTGCCCATGGTCACCCAGTAGATTTCTATGGCTGAGCAGGGATGCAGACCCTGGTCTTCTGGAGTCCCAGCTCTCAATCATTATATGACTACCTGCTAATTGGTTTAACCAGGATTGTGATAGAATTGCCAGGTTTGGTTTTTATGGCATGTGTGTGTATGTGCCTTCACATTGCATGTTGACTTATGGTGATCCCACTAATTTTATAGGGTTTTCTTAGGCAAGGAATACTCAGAGGTGGGCTTTAACAGTTCCTTCCTCTGAAATATCACCTGGTATTAATTGGCAGTCTGCCATCCAAATACTAACCAGAGCTGACACTGATTAGTTTCCAAGATCAGATGGGATCTGGTCCCTTTAGGGTATTTAGGTTTTCATTATGGTATAGAGTAAGCTCATTTCCATGTTGCATTACTTGATAAACAATATAATCCTACAGTGAGACTTATGTAGAGGATCCAACATGGTTAGTGATCTGCAAGTCCAGCCAACAGCACAGGCCTGCAGCACAGATCTACTTTTCATAGGCACTTCCCCAGAAAGAGAAGATAAAAGGAAAACAAGACACAAAACATTAGCTAAACTTAAGTGATGTAGAACAGCACCATCCAGTGGTTGGAGGTGTTGCTTACATCATATTTATTTGGAAGTAAATTTCATCGTTTCTACTAGAGCTTGGTCCCAGATAAGCATGCACAGGACTGCAGCTTGAAATGGATTATAAAGCTAAATACTGCAACATTTTACAATACTTCCAGGGAATTCTTGCTTGAGTCTTCTATTGATATACTCCTGTGCTGTGCTCCCCATCAGGCCTGGGTTCTCATTTGCATGGAGAGCTCCTCTATGTGCTTGTATCAGGGTAATAGTGTGAGCAAAGGAGGTATGTTAATGCAGAATATCTTTGGCTTCCCTAGCCAAGCAGCTGAGATGGAAGGAAGCCACAGTTTGTCACTGGAGAATTAACTTCCCCTTTTCCCATTAATCTTGTCAATGGGATATTAAGGAATGAGTCCCTCAAAGACCTCCATTATTTCCTCCATATGCCCAACACTACCACTTTTTTTGTTTATATGGTAACACTAACTAAGCTTTCTTGCATTACCAGTGTAGAGTGTTACAGACTCTCACTGCTGGCAGACAAGGTTGAGAAAGTTTACCTAAATCTTAACTGACTTGCATGGTCCTTAGCTTTTGCCTTCATCATAGCAATCCTAATTGTATATATGTGGTTTATCTCATCATCACAACTACCTAAGTATCCTACAGTGGTGGTGGGATTTCCAGCCTAATCCTTAGTCAAGAATGTAAGAATTCAAAGGCTGCTTTATACTAAGTCCGAACCATGGTTTATGTAATCTAATAGTATTGACACTAACTGGCAGTGGTTCTCCAGAATTTCAAACAGAATTATCTCCAATATTGTTACCTACCACAACACACCCCAGCCCCTTATCTATATTAATAATTTACAATACTTAATAATTAGGTCAGCATGTGGCCTTCTGTATAGTGTGGCCATTAATAAAAACCTGGGAAATTAAACCAAAAGACAAACACTGCTTAATCAGGTGTGCACTTAGGGAGGGGCTATCTAAATTCTATAGAAATATTACTTTGCAAGGCAACTGAAGGCACATACACCTGGCTAATGCCATCTGCCAAAGCTGGTAAACTCAAACCTGTAAATGACCCCCATTACTTTACCCTTACTAAACAAAGTAAGTCACTTCTTCCCTTTCATTTGCAAGGTACCGGCATATTAAGACACAATTAACATATCTGGAGTGATTTGTTTCACCCTGAGCAACTCTGAGAAACATTGCCTTCTACTCTAAATTCCATCCTTAGAAGGCAAATATTGATTATAAAAACACTTTGAAAATTCCACCCAAGTGCTCATGGATCTTCTTCCTGTGGACACTACATCTGTCTTTGCAGCCATTCCAGATCGGGACCCCACTCTGCTGGTTTACTCCATTACCTCATTTCTACAGGAAAAGGTGTCATTTCATCCACTTGAAACTCCCTTCACTATCCCTCTGTCACAACATTCCCCACTTTATTTGCTAGTCTTGTGTGAATACTTGATGTCTGCATATGAGTGTGAATGTTGTTGTTATTATTTTTTTTTCAAATAAAGATCATTTATTGTAATATTTAGCTTGTGTTTCCTCCCTATTACCAGTATAAATAGGTCAAAAGGTCCTGCTCCTGCACCCTCTTACATTGCCAAGCTGAGTATATTAAATTCCCCAATTTATATTGATATCCAGAGGGTCTTCATGACCCCCAAGCATTTAGGGTAACAAGCTGATCTAAAGATGATGGCTCTACCCTTACCAGAGGGAGCAGTCATGGGTTCCTCAATCCCTTCTACAGGGATTTTTTTTTGGGAGGGGGATTAGGAATTTTTTTTATTGGAATAAGACCATTCTACTGAAAAATACACCTGACCACAAGGCCGTAACAATAATGCAAAAATAATAATTATTATTTTTATTATTATATTGGCAATCACTTCTACAGGGAGAGTCAGTCATAAGAAAATGTGGGGGTAAAGGGCAAGAGCCAACCTCCCTTAAGGGCTAGAACTGTTGCTCCAAACTAGAGTGAGAAGTAGTGGCAAGTGTGGGAATTGCAAGAACTCTCAGTGGCAGTGACTTCTCAAACATATCCCAGCAGCTGAGCTGGGCTAAGCATTTCTGACAATGTGTGGTTGTTGGAAATAGGGCTCCTTGCCAGAATGCAAGGTCTGCCTCTGTGAAGCTGTAACCAATGATGATGTAGCTTGTTTTTATTCAAGTCCAGTGTCCCAGTTCATGCTTTATTTCCAACTGCAGGCACAAGAGAATAATGAGCCTGATAAGTATTCTGTCAATGGTTTATGTTTCTTCAGATCCTGGTTTTGTGTCCATTGCCTCTTTTCTCAGCTTGCTCTGCCTGTGGCTTTGTGTGTGTGATCACTTTAGGTTCTTTTCTTTTAATCAGCATGTCATTTTCTAATTTTTGCTTTCAAGAGGCAATTCACACAACCAAATCTGGAGTCTATTTTCAACCATGCTTATTTTTTTATTTTTTATTTTTGTTGTTGTTGTTGTTAAAAAACAAAAAATGCTGTCTCTGAATGGAATGCCTCACTGCTTGATACCGGGCCACAGCAAATGTTCAGTTGGAAATGTTTTCAGTGATACGCTACATTGAAATCTGGATATATGGTACTTGGATGACTGCTTCAACACACCTACATTCACACCAAACCAAAGGAAGGGGGAAAATACTGAAATTATAAATGAGCTGGCTTGAAAACCATTCACCACTGTCAGCCATGCAGAAGAAATGCTTTTTTGGGGTGTGGGTGTGCTTTTTTTATTGTGAAATTGTGGCTTCATTGTTGAAATACTCACATGTTCAGTTAGCCCTTGTTTGACATCAGTGATCATAGCACAGAGTGCATTAGTTCAACACTAGAAATAAAGAAGGGAAATGCAACTAGTTCCATAGGGTCATGACAATATCCTAGTAACTCTGTAATATGTAACTGGGTAGGATAATATATGATATATGACTCAAGGGTATAGGTAGCAGATGGGAGTAAAATTAGAGCATTGCTCTCTCTCTGCCCTACTCCATAAAATTTTCTTTCAGTCCCCAATTTTCTAGCACTGTAATAATTTAAAACTTCAGCTGAACATTTAGAAATTACAGTTTATACTTCCAAAGAAAAGGGGCAGACAGAGTTACTAAGGGAATGCAA
This sequence comes from Gambelia wislizenii, assembly GCA_030847615.1. Lineage (NCBI taxonomy): Eukaryota > Metazoa > Chordata > Lepidosauria > Squamata > Crotaphytidae > Gambelia > Gambelia wislizenii. The sequence continues at coordinate 43,547,750 of JAUMIR010000004.1, forward strand.
ACACAGTAAATATAAGCATCCTGGAAACAATTTCCAGTGTTTTTCACTCTGCAATGCTAGAAATTTGGGGACCAAAGGAAAATTTCATGCAGGGGCAGAATTTTTATACAAGGGCCAAAATGAACTCATTTTGCCAACCTGTAGGCCTTCAGGTGGGAGGAAGAGGAAGGAACTCCTGGGGAAATGGTACCTGTAAATGGTAACAAGATGCACCAGGTGAGGCAGAAACAGTGTTGAAAAATCAAATCATAAGAAAAATATGTGCAATCTTATGCATAAATAATACCGTTAGCCCTAATTACAGTACCTTCCTGGCATCTATGGTAACTTGATAAATCAAGTTCCATTGGTACCATGGGTTTACTCTAGTTTGGACTAATGATAAGATTTTGGTCTTAGCGTTTGGTATAGGGCTCATCTATATGGTTAAAAAAAAATATGTACGGTGTTTGGAAGATCAATCATCCGTACACACGGCTGTTCGGATGCATACGTGTCATTCAGAAGGGGGGCTAGTGAATCCCCCATAAACTCTATGGATTCGGTGTTCGGGAGGATTAGCGAATCTTGACCTAAAATCTGTACAGCCGTTCATATTGTCAATGGTCTGTCCACCCCGTTCGCACACATACAAACAGGCAGTGTAATCTGATTGGCTGGCCAAGCACAGAGGCAGGGCTAGCAAAGAGGGGAATTGGGAGCAGCAGCCATGTTGGATTCTCAGCTAAGTGAGAGTCTGGTAAGTCCATGATTTTTACATTTATTCCTTTTTATTTTATATTATAAATATGGAAAACTGACTGTCCGCATAACAGGCACCTTTTTAAATTAAAAAAAAAAAAGTGGTGGGAGATTTATAAACCACTGCTTGGATTGCTCATTTCAACCAGTTAGGCAAGGGGGGGTCATACGGAGTTTAGGGAGGGTAAAAAATCGTGTAGCCAGATCATATGCATATGAATGGCTGCCTTTTCGGATTTGTTACCCCACAAATGGATTTTTTTTTTAATCGTGTAGATGGGGCCATAGTTTCTTTCATACAGTGGAACAGCTAGTTTTAATCTGAACAGTGATAAAAATTATTCTGAAGAGCTGTAAATGAAATAATAGAACCCCAAGAGTGAGTATTTGGGTTGGCTGTAAGATAGCATGGTGTCAGTTTCAGATTGGAATGGAGAAGCAGACATTCAAGGTAAGACAGAGCAGAACTTTGAAAAGGATTAGCATTTACATTAAACATAGTGCATTAATAGGGCTGGTTATAATTACCTGAGGTCGAGAGAATGTGAAATACACATTCTGCAGGAAGAGGTTGTTCATGCATTCTATTTCTGGCCTGTAGCCTTCATGTGGCATCTCCTTCTCTGGTGGTTTTTAGACAGAGGCTAGATGGCCATATGTTAGGAATACTTTGATTAGGTATTCCTGCATGGCAGAGAGTTGGACTAGATGGCCCTTGTGGTCTTTTCCAACTCTATGATTCTATGTGAATAGCTGGATAGTATAGTAAGGAGCACCAACACTCCCTGTATTGCAGGAGAGACATTTCAAACAGTTGAGTTTAGGAATGGTATAGAACCCAAGAACTTCATCACACCACGGTGCTAAGATGTCACAATCACATTAGTGTAGGAAACGCAAACATACCAGTTTGGGGACAGTCATTTTTGCACACCTCTTCAAAAGTGACATGGTGCTGCTATAGTCTCAGGCTCTGTCTTCTGGATGCCAGCCTCCATGATCCCACCTTCCTGCACTATGCCTTTATGAACATACCCTTCTGTCTGTATTTTTGGATTTTTAAAATTTTTTCAGCACAATTGCACAGCCTTTATTTATAAAATAAAATAAAATAAACTGAAAAAAAAAGAAGAGAAAAACAGCCTTCTTGGGAATAGCGAAGGGGAGGGGAGAGCAAAATCACACCCTGTATATCAGAACTGTGGCTGGAGGAACTTATCACATGTGAATCAACAGTGGTGAAACAGCATGATTGGGAGGCATTGACGGGTTTTGCCCCTCAATGAAAAGGAATGCTCCAGGAAGAGATGGAAGACAAAGCAGCTACAGGATAGATACAGCGTTGTGTGATAAGGTACCCTCGTGTAATACAGGAGGATACCTTAACTAGTTGCAGTGCAGACTTAATTGGGAATGTATCAGTACCATTTTAGCAAACCCCGGAAAAAGCTTTGCTGACTGGAGGACAGATCTCAAAGTAACCTTTCCATTCCCTGCTTTTCAGAATGGTTATAGATTTATTTATTTATTTAAAAAAAGGAAGAGGGAGAGTGGAACAATAAAAATACATGATTTTCATGAATTTTCTTCCTATCCCAATCTGTCCTCTCACATCTGAAAATGACATGAGAGAAACTCATGGGTCTCCCACAAATGCTTTTACACCATAAAGGTGCTTGTTCATATGTTAGAAGTTGGAGTATAATCATGATAAGACTGTGGGTAGTATTTTTATATGTAAAGCAGGTTTGGGGGATCTATGGCATTCTGTTGATCAACTAATAGCCTCCCTCCACCATCCATCACCATTGGCTCAATTGACAGGGGTTGTTGGGAAGTGGAGTTGAGCAAGACCAGGAGGGCCTGAGGTTTCCCAGCTACCATACAACACAATCTGATGTGTGTCTACTGAACTGTATGATTCATGGGAATTACTTCCAAGAATGTCTACAGTCCCCAAAATAGCACTGAGATTACAGTATCACATTGCTGACTACCATTCAATTCACTATTAAAGATTCTTTTAATTGCTAGTAACAATTCATTTGTTACAGTTGCATTCTTTCTTCAACCCCTCATGGCCTGGAATATGTCAGGGACTTGCACTTGTTTAATTGGCCAGTTACAATTAATTTGCATTTCTACTGGCTTGCTTAAGAAGGTCTGAGACCTTCCTACATATACACCCACCCAGGGTTGCACAAAGTTCATGGCTCTCCAGCAAGGCATATTGGCATATATTCTGTCTGCCCTGCCACCCCAGTGTGATTGCCTTGGTTTGTTGAACATCCCACACAGTTATGCTGGCATAGCTTTACAGCACGGCCAGTTCTCGGCCCTAGTGTTTTTACCTCTTTGTGGAAACAAACATAATTTTGTTATTATTTTGTTTCTGTTGCAAGGCTGAAATCATTTTGAATTATATAGAGTTTGGAACAGTTAAGGTTCTGGATTTCAGTTAAGGGAATCCCCTAGCCAGCCTAGCCACTGGTTATCTTTCCAAGCTCTTTAATGGTCTTCTTATGTCTTGATGCAGATTCAGTTCCTCTCAGTTTTGAATGACCAATAAGACACAACATGGTCTGATACAGCACTTTTCCTTTGTATTCTGGTACCAGGATGCTGTGTCAACATTTCACACCTTAACATTCCATTGGCCTCTTCTGATACGACCACCATTTCCAAATCCCTCATATTTATCTTTCTTTCTATTTTCCTTTATACTCCCCCCCCTCTTTTGCCAAAGTCTAAACCCAACTGTGCCACCAGTTGTAGCACAACCAGAAAGGGCGGGGGGCGGGAGCTTAATATGGAAATAAGTTACTCTTAATGCAACATCACCCCCTACTGGCGCTGCAGGGAATAACGCCGCCCAATGTCTATGGAGCCCGGAGAGGGAGGTAATAACGTCTACCGGCAAAATAAAATAAAATAAATAAAATAAAATAAAATAAAATAAAATAAAATAAAATAAAATAAAATAAAATAAAATAAAATAAAACCTGTATCACGGAGAGCGGGAAAAGAAAGAACGGGGCCGCGTGGGGAGGGGTCGGCAGAGGCACAAGGGAGCGACGGTATGAGGCAAAAAGAATTCACACCGCGATTAAAATAGGCGCGGAAGCTCCGCTTATGCTTTGTACTGAGAGATACATAGGAGACAGACGGAGAGGGAAGCGCAGAAAAGAAGCGCCTTTGGGAAAGTTAAGCGATGCTTCATGAGGAACGACTCTCCCGCCAAGCTGGCGATAAACGAGAGCGAGCGAGCCCCACGCGTTGCCATTGCGGGAGAGCGCGCCAGAGAGAGCGCGCGCGTCCGGGGCTCAAGCCAGACAGGTGGCGAGGAGGGCGGCCCCGAAGGGTTTGGTGTTTCTTGGCAAGAGCCCGCCGCCGCCGCCGCGGACACCTCGGGCGTGAGGCGCCTCTGCTCGCCCCAGGAGCGGGCCCCCGTCTCTTCACTCTCGCCCGCTCGCCTCGCCCCCCGTCGTTCCGACCGCGGTGTTATAGTCCGCTTCGAAGCCCGGGCGCGCCCGCTGAGCGAAGGCATTTCGCAGCTAACTCTCTCTCCCCCTCAAGTTAAGTGAATAATGACGAAAATTACTATTTTCAGCTCGCCGTGTCTGGGAGCGCTTTTCGAAGATTTGATCTAATAATGCCCCCCCTGGAGACCTCGCGTTTTGGTGCCTTTCTTTCAGGCGCTTAGCAGGGGGGCTCCTGGCTTTTCTCTGCGGAGCGGCGCTTAAAGGCACTCCTTCCTAAGCTCCGTCTGAGGAGGGGGAGCCGGGCACGGCGGGGACTCGTTTTGACTCCCGTGGACGCTCCTTTCGCCTCCTTCCCGCCACGACGACTAAACCTCCCGCGGCTCAACCAGAGGAGCTCAACCTCCTCGGGCGGGTGGCTTTTCGGGTCTCTCCCACCTCCTCCTCCTCCTCTTCCTCAGGCGGAGAGCAAAAGAAGCGCACCCGCGAAGAGAAATAAGACTCGCGCCATGGCTCGGCGTCTCCGTCTGCCCGGCGTTTTGGGAGACGGTTTCTCTCAGGTTCCTGCAAGGAGCCGTTTCCAGACGTTGCGCCCGGGGCAGAAGGCGTGAATGACGGAGGCCGGTCCCGCCCCCCTCGCTTTGTGCCAAAACCCTCCCGCCTCCCCTGTGAAATGGGGGATTTCAGAGGCTGAAGCCGGGGTAAGCGACAGCAGGGCGCGCACGGTGGTCTCCACACACACACACACACACACACCCTTGTCTAAGCGAGCAAAGGAGAGGGAGAAAAGGCGAGCGTTAGGACTCGGGGGAAATCGCTTCCCCCCCCCTCGCCTCCTCCTCTCCGGCTCTCGCTCTCCCGCCGCGCCTTCACTCAGATCAGGGGAAGCGGAGGCTTCAGCCGGGCGTACGAGAGCGCCGCTCCGAAGTCTCCGGGCTGGAGCCGATGTGAGGGATGTTGGCCAGGCGCGCGGAGACTCGGCTTTGCTGCTGCTGCTGCTGCTGCGACCACCGGGGAAAGAAGGGGATGTGAACTCCCGCAAAAGCATGACCAGGATTGCCACGCTTGCCATTCTTTTGCAGCTGTTGCAAACAACCGGGGGACAGGGCTTCGCAGGTAAGGGCGGCTGGTTCGGCAGGCGCCAGGGGAGGGAGCTTGCTTTTTTTTTTTTTTTTTTTTTAAATAAACTTGAGATCATGCCTTTGCTTTTGAACTCAGATAAGGGCGGGCACCGTTGCTTTGTGCGTTGGCCCCCTTGTCTGACTGCCGCTTCCCCTCCCGATCGAATAGCCATTCCTTCCATCTTCAGGGTTCCCCCCTCCAAATCCTTATTGGGTGTTTTTTTTTTTTTTTTTTTTTGGAGGGGGGTACTTGCTTTATGTTCGCTGTCTTCGGTTGTACGAGACTGACTTGCTGGGTTGAGAGGTTTATTGCCAAGCTCAAGGTGGAACCTGAACACAAGGCAGGGTAGAGACACTGACTTTTATCTTGCTTTTTTCCTACAGATTTTTTTTTTAAAGCACATGCCTCCAAAGAAAAGGCTAGTTAGGTTGCCTGCTTTCACCCATTTACCTGGGAGTTGAGCTCAATGGGATTACTTCTGAGTAGTCGTGTTCAGAGTGTATGTCTACTCAGAAGTAAGCTCCGTTGTCGTCCGCGGGGTTTACTCCTAGGTAAGTGCGTGATAGGCTTTCAGCCTTTGTCTGAAAGAGTATGGGATACGGGTGGTGCATAAGTTATTGCCTCAATATACAGTTGCAAAGAAATCCAACGAAGTCCTCGGCGTCAGAAATGGAACTTCCAAAGAAGCTGTGAGTGGCTTGCTTGCTTTTCTTGGCATCCTTGTTGGTGCACCCTTAGGAGACTGCTTCTTGTGTGATCTTGAAGGCGTGTCTTCATTTTTGGAGTCAAGACACTCCAGTCCTTTTTATAGTAAACAGTTGTTATCCATCAAAGGACGAGGAAGAGTGCCAGATATTTCAAAAATGTGCGACATCAGGATGGGGGAGTCCTACTGGACCTTTAGCCGCAACTTGGACAGCATATTTAGAAGTTCACTGGGTTGTCTCTCTTCATCCCCCACCCCCACATTTCACCAATAGATTGTGGAATTTAAAAAGTTGGCATAACTTTGGATTGTTGGGAACTTGGACTGGTGCTTTCACACTTGTCAAAATTTGTCCCTTGGGAGCTGTGTGTTGGAGCACAGAGAGGTAAAAAATGGAAGCCTCTAATTTTCAGTTGGAATTTCTTTCTGATTAAGTGTGGTTCTGACACCTGTCTCCTTCAAATATTTGGGAAACTGTATGCTTTTATGACCCTACTCTGGACCAGTGAGTGTGCATGCAAAGTGGTTCAAAATTAGATCATATTTTGATTGAAATTAATAAAAGAGCTATCTCTGAAGATTCATGGTTAAAATACCTATATCGCTTCAGTTTTGCTTTCAAATCCATAGACAAACTAGGATATTTGTTTATGATGTGCTCCTTTAGGATTGGCTCCTGCTAAAACCTTCAAGTTTGAGCCAGTTTTAGCAAAGAGATTCCCTCCCCCCACTTTGGTTAATAAAAGGCTGAAAGATGAAATAATTTTCTTGTCTGCTTTCCTAAATATAGCTGTATTGGGGAGCCTAACAAACAAGGAGATTAGAAACCTGGAACAAATCTTTCCATGTCAGTAGAAGCTTTCAAGGAAAGTTTATGCAGGGAAGTGACCTTATTAAGCTTTGTGAAGTACATAGTGATATATGTGTAGTGTGCGCTTTAGACTATCTGAGGAATACTACATCCTATTTTGAATGGGAGAGAATTGCATATCTTCTTAGGTGTAATTTTTTAAAATTGAACAATTATCAATGTGCTAACCATGCTCAGTTGCTGTGGGCATTTTATGAAGCTGCAAGCACTACTGTGCAGTCATGTACTTGTCTACTCTGATGTAAGCCCTGCTGTGTTCAATAAGACTCACTCCCAGATAAGTGAGTAGAGGATTGTACTCTAAAACATCCTATCTACTTACTCTTTGCTGCTGGTGTTCTGAACAAAGGGTTTCTGCAGTGTGTAAATTCTAAGGCAAGTTACTTTGAATCTGATAGTCATAGCCTAAACATATTAACTAGGACTAAGTACCACTGATGTTCAGGGGACTTGTTCTCTCATAACAACAACATGTTTATAATGGTTACATAAATCCTAAACTCTATCTTGATCATATTTACATTTTAATAGAACTTGCTTCCCAGCTTAGACATTTCCTTAGAGTTGCAGGTGGCAGAGTCTAACTATCACCATAGTTATGAACATACTTATTATGGATTGGATTCCACTGGAATTGATAGAAATCGCATAATATGAGTATTTAATGTTAAGGTTCTAGATGTCCTAGAGATATCAGGGAGATGAACTCCTAACTTGGAAGGGCAGCAGCGGTCTCAATGAACGGGTAAGGGAGTATGCTTGATAGCCCATCCTATGACAATAAAACCATATTTTTAATTCTGTGTTTCAAAATAAGTATGCACACTTTATGAGGAAGAAGAGGATATTGAGCAAGAAAGCCCGAGGTGGCAGAGGTTGAACAAAAGCAATTATAAAAATGAAAGTGGATTGGGCAACAAGGATTAGTGAACAGGTCAGAAGCTTCCATTATCATTGTTTGCGAAGGAAGAAAGTCAGTGTTTGCTCTGCATGATGGGGAACATCACCTTTCATCCCCTTCTTCAGCCTTGCTGCTCAAAAAAGATAAAAGAGGCTTATTTATAGAAATAAACATGACTTGGTGGGTGAGCCTTTTCCATAAATGAGGCTACAGTGAGTGCTGTGTCTTTTAGTTTTAAGATTACATTTAACCACTGAAGACTTAATGTCCTGTAACCAATTTGTGCAGCTAACACTCAGATAATGAAAGCAAAGATGGGGGGGGGGGTGCGGCAGTGGAAATCTTTAAGAACTCTGTACCTCTCTGATGGATTTTCATGTTGAACCATATGAAAGCTTCCCTCTGTTGTAGCCAATGTACTTCCTTTGTTATCCGTCAGATGGTGCTGCCTCCACAACTATTAGAATGCAGTTGCATATTTTTGTTCAGGACATTGTCATCAAATTATGCTTTCAGTGCTTTCATGTCTGCTCAGTGGTCTTTTGTCAAAACTTCCAGCATGTCTACTTTTGTGAAGCTGACTGTTGTAGTTTTGTTATTGTTGATTTGAAAAAAGAAAAATGCATAATATTCTGCAAAGTTGAAAAAAAGAGAATTTAAGTTTTAACTTAGTATTGCTTGCATCTCTCCTCCCACAAAAAATTTGGTGTATACCTACCCCAACTTCAAGGTCCTTTTAAAGGGCTTGCTCTGAATGTCCTCATGAAGTGAAATGAAATGGATGGCTTCTAGGGAAAGGGCTGTGTAGTGGCACGTGTCTGTGGAATAGCTTCCTTGGAGAAGTTCACCTGGAATCCTCTTTATGGTCTTTTCAGCATCGGGTGAAGATACACTTTTTCTCCTTGGCTTTAGAATCTGTGATCTTAAAATCTATATTTATCTAATTGCTACCATACTGTATATTTTTAGAGATGCTATGCATTTGTTTGTATGTTTTTCTGTGCTGGAAACTGATATTTTTTGGTAGCATTTAAAACTATTCAATCTTTGCAAGCTGTTCACAGCCTTGTTTTATGGTGTGTATGTGTGTGTGTTGGAATCTCCTTTCTAGCAAACTGAGTGAGAACCTCCTTGGCCTCAACAGGTCTAGCACTTAATTGCAACTGTTAGTAGAGAGGGGCAGGATCCAGTGGTAGACGTCTGCTGCTGGAAGAGCAAAATCCAGCAGAAGTAGTTGGGGGGAGTGATACCCCCATTTCCTACTGCAGATCCCCAGAAACCTTCAAAACCATCTCCAGAGGCCTGGAAGCCCCAGGAACCAGGCTTCATGTATAAGAGGGTGTCAGAAGACTATAGGATAGAGGCAAAAACAAACATTCCCTGTTGTAGCTGCCAGTGCAATGTTGGCTTTCACTCTTGGGGGCTAAGTACATGTTAGGTTAATTTTGTGGTTTGCAGCCACATTAAGGAATTTAAAACATTTAATCAATCCCATGGTCAGTTTTCATTGGGACACAAGTGCACAAGGATGAGATTACTCTCTCTCTCTCTCTCTCTCTGCACAATTAGTAGTGCAGTTGGTCCTCCATATCCACACGTTCTGCATCCATGGATTCGATCGACCATGGCTCAAAAATATTTTTAAAAAATCCAAAAAAAAAAACATTGTTGTTTGCCATTTTATATAAGAGACACCATTTTACTACACCATTGTATATAACGTTATTTGAGCATCCACAGATTTTGGGATCCATGGATGTTCCTGGAACCAAACCTCAGCGGATGCAGAGGGCCCACTGTAGACATGTCAATAGAAGTAGTCCCCCCACCATCACTAGATGTAGCTTGACAGGTTCACATGGAATGGTGCTGGGGAGGAAATTGTTAACTTTTCTTTTACAATACATTGCTGTCCTGATGGAAATTGCTCTCCTCTATCTAAGATTGATTTTTTTTAATCCTCTGACATGTACCTAGGGTCTGGTAGCATTCTTCAAACATTCTTTCAGAGAGCCTTTTCATAGAACCATTGAATTAGAAGGGACCACAAGTGCCATCTAGTTCAACCCCCTGCCATGCAGGAATATGTGACTAAAGAACTCCTGAAAGATGCCCATCCAACCTCTCTCTGTTTAAAGACCTCTAAAGAAGAGACCATCACCCTCTGAGGCAGTCCATTCTGCTGTTGAACTGTTTTTATAGTATAAAAAAAATGTTATACTTAAGGATAGCTATCGTGTTACCTCTTTTCTGCCATACTTGTCTCCCAAAGATCTTTGTTGTGGTGTTCAGACTTCTCAGGCTTGTCTAGTGCAGATGTTTGATTGGAAAGTAATACCCCATAAATAGTACAGCAGAATGTTGTTGCAGCAGCATAATATATCTGCTATTAAGGAATCATGAGGAACGTGCATGGGGAACATCCAGACAGCTCAGACTAGATCATTCAGACCTAGCATCCAATTTCATGCATTGATTAGGCAGATGCTTCTGGGAAGACCAGAATCAGGATGTGAGGATGGTGGACTTCATATGTTCTGCTTCAGCTAATGCTGTTTAGTAGCATACAGTATCTGCTTTCCATTTAGTGGTGTCAGCGACTCTTGGCCCTGAGAGCTGACTTTCCTGATTTTTCTATTCCCCATTTAAAGCCTTGAGTGGACCATTTAGATGTTTTTGGATTGCAGTTCCCATAATACTTCTGTTCTGTTTAGGGATTATGGGAATTGGATGTCATTGCATCATACCTCTGTTTTAAAGCCACCTATGCCAGTAGTTATTGTTGCACCTTATGGCTGTGAATTCCATGAAGCAGGGATTGTGTGAAGAAGCAGTACACTCAAAGAAAAGTAGAAGTTCCAATATTACATCACCCCTATAATGAAGTCTGAAAACCTTTGACTTGACACTTACATAATGGGTAAAAACAAATGACCATTTACCAGATGGCAACAGTTCATTTAACATTTAACTACACTGTAAGTTAGGAGTGCTTTCAACACTTGATGAAATGTGAGTGGTGAGGTGAAATACATCTGACCACTTTGTAGGATGCTACAAGTGATCAGATACTTCATAGTATCGAGCACCACATAGTAAACAGTCCTTTGTATTCACACATTGTTACAGTTTCCTTACAGCATTTCTTATCATGTATATTGTAATGTGTCTATATTCTCTCAATGCTCATACACTGATAAAAGATATTTCCTCATTTTGAACCTTCAGCTTTTCAAATTTATTCTGTGGTTGTGTAGTTACTTTGTTTATTTGTTTGTTCTGAAGTTCAGAATAGTAAAAATGCAGCAAAACAATTTTGGTATCCATAGGTCTTCCGTGGTTTTTCCCCAGGCTATGAGGCCATGTTCTGAAAGACTTTATTTCTGATGTTTCGCCTGCATCTGTACCTGGCATCTTCAGAGAATGGTTGGGTATGTGTGTGGGGATGGGGGTTATATACTGTGTATATAAAGTATATGTGATACTCTGATACAGTATATAAATCCCATACACACTCATACCCAACCATTCTCTGAAGATGCCAACTACAGATGCAGGCAAAACATCAGAAATAAACTCTTCCAGAACATGGCCTTACAGCCTGGAAAAAAACCACAGAAAACCTATGGATGCCAGCCGTGAAAGCCTTCAACTTCACAGTTTTGGTATAATTCATACCACAGTACTTCAAAGATTCTTAAAATGCATCTACTGTATGAAGAGCTAGAGATGAGATCTCCAGGAAATGAAATCTGTTAAGAATCAAAGATGAGATCTCCAGGAAAGGAAATAACTGAGTTGGATCTAGCATTTATCTCCCATATGTGGAAGGGCTCCTTCTGCCTGCATCTGATCCAATTGAGTATTTCTGCAGGCAAAATAGAAGAAAATGCCATTTTTGTTGGCTTTTTCTGTTTTTGTAGAACCCTGGGACACCGCCTTCCCCTAATATCTGCTCCAGATGCTCCAGAATACTGGGAGAGGTGGTTGTAGGGGTTGTGGGAAAAGGGGAATTGGCACTTTACACTGCTGGAAGCATTCTGAGTGGAATTCTCATCAGGAGATTATGCTGGTGGACATGTGTGCATGCAGACACGTTTGTGTTTAAACACCCCTCAGACAGCAATAATGCTCACTTATCGGGGTTACAGGTGAATTATAAAAATTCTTTATTCTGACTGGCACATCCAATTTACACTTTTAATCAGGGGAGAGGATCAGTAGTGTTTATCTTTGGTAGTGGTTTTAATGTGTATGGATAGGGATGTAAAGGAGACACACAGTTTTTCCTCATTTTTGACATGGGATTTTGGTGCATATTTCTGAAACATTCATTTACAAAAAAAGATATATTTTTTTTGCACAAAACCCTAGCACTTTTGCACAGGAAACAATGCATTTTGAATAAAATTCACATTATTTGCAAAAAACTGTTGTACAATTCCCCCCCCCCCAAATTTCCTCCAAAAATGTCCTTGCAAAAAAAAAAAACAAACCCTCAAAATTAAACAATGTGGAAAACTGTTATTATCTCACTTGGTATGGAAAACAATTAAAATTCATTATTCTTCTGTGCACGAATGAAATAAGCAAAGATTTACATCTCTGCATATGAACTGCATATGAATTTAGTGATTTTACTCAATCTTCCACCAGTTTCAAAGAAGTTTAAATAGCAAAACATCAGGCATCCAGGCTATGGAAATATCTCCCTTCAAAACAATAAGTCAACCGTTGCTCACCTTCAGCTTAAGCAAGTGGAGAAAACCCTTTCCAACCACACCAAAATTCCAGTTTCTTCATCCCACCTCATGCACTTCTCTCTAATTAGGCTAAGGAAACCCCTCTCCCTGAGGCAAGATTCCAGCTTCTTGCTCTGCCTCATGCCCCTCCCCTTCTGAGTGGGCAATGAAACCTCTTTCTCCTAATGATGACAAGATCTGAGTTTTTTTCTCCCCTTCATACTCCCCCTTCTAAATATGTGAAAGAAACACCTTACTTCCAGCAATACAAAGAGTGCAGTCACTTTCTCTCCCTTTGTATTGTGGGTGAGACTTCCATTTGTGTATATTTTTTTCTGGAAAAATGTTGTAAATTTGAAATGTAGTAAACTGGGCCAACACAAATTGACACTTGTCTATACATAAGAGAAGAGGCATAGAATCTTTCTTACATTAAGTACATTTGGTATAAGAATGTAACATCTTCCTTTTACTCTTGTGAGATGAGACCACCAAATAATTTGATTATTAAGGACAAAAAGTTAATGTTCATTGAATTCTATCTTAATGATATGGACAAGGGGTTGCACTCTTGAGACTTGGTTAAGCGTAATTGTTTCCACAGAAGTTTATCACTTCGCTTTGCAGAACTTTTTGAAAATTATGTTCATGAGCAAAACTGTAAACACGTAAGAATACTGAAGAGAATCCAGAACAGAGTGCCTCCACAATTGTACACTGATTTAAAGAAATGGTATTCTGTAATAATTGGGAGTGGTAGTATTTTCCTAAATAGGTTCAGCCACTCTAGTAAGGTTGTAAGTGGTAGTTCCAAAGTCTTTTCTGAAGCCTGGAGAGAAATGCAGAGACCACTTAATGGAATGGAAAATGATGCATCTTATCCTGATTCCTTGGATATAAGCAGCACTGCCAAGTCTGATGCTTTGACTTTTATACCATGCTAGTCATATTTAGTAATTGCTTGAATTAAATGTATACTATATAGGCCATTTTTGCCCATTAAACACAGGACTTTATCAGACAGGCCTCTTAAAAATGTTCTTTTGCCAGCACAAAGAAAATCCATTTTTATGCCGGCAAAAGAACGTCCCCCTCCTCGCACTTACCTCCTCTCCCAGTAAAGGCAGCTCCATCAATAAAGAAGAAGTGAATGGAGCCCAGGTCACTTCCTCATTTGAAATTCCGCACAATTTCATCATGCAGGAAATTCAAATTAAAAAAAGAAATAAACATCTAAAAGTTACACTAAGCACCTAAACACACTAATAAAACTTCCAAGTAATCTGGGGAGGGTCATAAAAGTTCATCACTTACCTGGATGTCGCGATCTCACGTTCTGGCCAGTCCGGCCATTGTCAGGGTAAATATGAGAGTTAAATGGCCCACTGTTTCACACGCTGGCAATGCTGACATAAAAGCGGCATGGGGGATCTATTGACGGCTTAAGCTGTCAATTAAAAAGTATGTGATTTTGACAGAACATAAACACGAAAGGCAATGTCGTTTGAGTGTTTATGTGACATCATTATGCTGCCATATTTAGTCTATCTGATAAAGTCCACAGTCTAAGGAGGAGTAAGTGTTTCAGGTATTGTTGCAACTGCTGGTTTGTTTCCACTTGGTAACTAATTCAGAATTCCCATTTGGTGACTGTGTCTTGAAGTTGTTCTTTCAGCCTTGTAAGAACCACTTATCTCTGAATAGGTTCCATACACTGGGAAAGTGTTTAAATGACAAGATAACCTTGTGATGCTGGTAATTCATCTTCTCCCATCCCAGACTAGCTGGTGAGGGAGTGGTAACTTTTGCCCCCAGCCCCTGAGGATGAGAGCAGATCAGCTTAGCTGCAGGTCTTCCTCAGATCTGCCCCTTTTGGGGTGATGGGGTTAGAGAGGACACTTGTAGTTTGCCTGAGAAACATACAACTCAAGGCCCAGTAGGAGGGATAGGATTGGTGCAGAGGGCAGGCCTGCTTTGGTAGTTCAAAGTATGGCCCATGAGGGACCATGGACAGGTTTCCTTGGATCTGAGGAACTTGCTGTGAAAGGTTAGGGTGGGAAAATATCCCAGGGACTTTTGGTAAGCAGATTTATTGCTTTCACACATCAACATTAACTGACCACTGCAAAGATCTGAAAGACTTGTATCACCTTACACAGCCCTTTGAAAATTTAGGGCAAGGGTCATGATTTGTAACTTTCTGGATCCTATTGCATTCTATCCCATTCCCATAACTGTATCAATATGCTCTATGCATGAGGCCTTAATACCACTTGGTACTGCATTCAAAGAAGTGGGCTTATATCCTCAAAAGTTCATGCAAAAATAAAAACCAGTTAGTCTTAAAGGAGCTTCCACATTTCTTTTTTCTCTTCCTTCTTCCTTTTTAATATCTCAGTGAAGGGGTTCAGTGAAATAAGTGCCCATGCACATTTTCACTAAGGCTGAAGTGCAGGGATAGACAACTCCAGATATTTTTGACAATAACTTTCATCAGCCCTAGCCAGCACAGATAGCTAGGGATTTGGGTAAGGTGAAATCCAACAACACTGAGAGGAACATCAGTACCCACTACAACTGGAGAGCATAGTTCTGTTTAAGGCAAGTGAATGCTGTCTTCTCCAAACTGAACTGTTTGTGGCTACACCAAAGATTGTTAAAACTGTTATGTGGTGACTTACAAATGATAATGATTGCAACTGGCTTCTGCCAGTTTTCCTTTGGTCGGTTTGTCCACCCTCCTTGCATATACCTGGAGCCCAATTTAACTACCGTATATGCAAAGAGGAGAGGCAGAGACTGGACCCAGGGACAGTTGAGGGAAGCCAAGCCTGCCTAGCATCAGTGCTGAATGTAAGGATACAGTGGGATTTTTGCAGCATTGCTATATTACCTATAGGGCAAAGAGGAAAAGAAGCTGTGTGGCTTTCTGATCTCCAGGCCTTGGAGATAATAACTTTCTATGTATAAGTTATGCTAAACTTCCTTGAGAGGCTTGTGATACTACCATAATAATTGGATATTAATATATACTACTGATTAAATTGTATGTTGGATTTTTTTCAACAATGGGCTTGCCTTGCTCTTTGCATTGTGTGATCTTATTATACATACTTTCCCTTTCTTAGAATCTTTTAATAAACTCCCACGTCTCATCATG
The DNA here is from genome assembly GCA_030847615.1 of Gambelia wislizenii. NCBI lineage: Eukaryota > Metazoa > Chordata > Lepidosauria > Squamata > Crotaphytidae > Gambelia > Gambelia wislizenii. Next base: position 43,563,472 of record JAUMIR010000004.1, read on the forward strand.
TGGCATTATTTAGCACACTGTACTTCTTCACCCCCACTCCACTGCCTATTTTAGTAAAAGTTCTGCCTTTTGCTTTGGGCAGCCATTCTCCTGCATATGGGCTTTGCTTTACCATTGTAGGAAGGTCACGTCCATTAAAATACAGTGGCACGCTTACTAATGAATAATATTCTGCATATAAACAATTACTTCCTCATGACTCAGAGCTTGGTTGCCTGGCCCTATTATTGCATAAGCTCCTCTTGCCACTATTAAACCAAACAAGATCATATTTCTTTTATGTGGGAAAGAAAATTGTTATGTCTAATTTAAACTAAGCATATCACATCTATCTTTTAATCAGGGCTTCTGTTCCCCCCCCCTTTCTAATAGCAGATAAGTGCATATAATCTCATTACGCAGTAATTCTGAAATGCCAGAAATGCTGAGAACCAGATCCTGGTGCATTAAATGATATCGGGAAAGAGGCTGCGATGACTTAATTGATATACAGTGTAGCCCTTTCCTATAAAGTATGGCAGTACTTACTTATTATCTATCATTACACAATGAAAGCAATGCTTAGGCTGAATCTTAGGCTGTTATCATCCTTGGGTGCAACTTCTGTTTATACTGGCAGTTGTACTATTTGGAGACATGTATAAAGGAGGTGTTTCAGCATGGTGTAGTGGTTTTAGTATCAGACCAGGATTCTAGGAGGACCGTAGTTTGAATCCCCACTCAGGTCACTGAAACCATTAGGTGACCATGGGCAAGTTATACTCTCTCAGCCTCAGTGGAAGGCAATGGCAAATCTCCTCTGAACAAATCTTGCTGAGACAACCCCATTATAGATTTCCCTTAGGATCACCATAAGTTGGAAATGACTTGAAGGTATACAACACATAAGGGGGTGGCTAGTATTCCTTAAGCAAGCATAATAGCACATGGACACTACTATGTGTCCCATCCCACAACTGGAGCAACCACCAGAACATTCCCAGAATATCCTCAGAATGGCTGAGAAACTATCTGCCACCATCTCCTTCATCTGCATAAATATGACAGGACAGCTTTATGTAATAGAATGTTGGGCTTGGTTGTCTGTGGACAAGGTCTTGCAACCATGCTGGAAAAGTTTATTAAATGAAATGTCTTTGGATTTGCAGCATTAATACGGAACTAATCTCCTTGCACCTTGCTTGATGTTGCATTAAATTGCATCAGAATAGTAGAATGTCTTCTACTTTTTTGCTTCGTAGTTTTGAATTGTGGGGGTGAATAGTCGGGGAAGTGACTGAACTTCTGAATCAAGAAGTCCAAAAAAGAGGCTTGGTTAGGAAACTATCAATGTAATAAATAAGGAAGAACAAAGAATAATTTTCCATATACAATGGGCTGATTTGGACATGGTTATTAAGCAGCTGAATTTGTTTGAATGAGCCAATAGAACTTCCATTACTCTTTCAACTCTTCTCCCATCTATTCCGAAATAGAATCTCCACTTCCCTCCATTCTGTCAGTGAGTAATTTATAAAGAGAGCCCATTCTCCAAGGATAGTAGGCTGGGTCTCTACCCTGAGTGAGAGAGCACTCAACATTTTCTCTAATGGCCTTGGCCCACATAAGAATCCTGATAGACTACAACTTGAATGATGAATGAATTCAGACTACCTTTCATTTCTCACACATGATGTTTGGCAAAATCAATTGTACCACTTTCAGGATTATGCAACTAACCAAACTATCAGATGACAGAGAGAGGTCCCAAAGCACCTAGTGTGCTGGCTAACTGCATTTCCTGCAGACCTCGTACAGAACAGCAAATGATAAAAAACAAACAGTTATTTCTCCACATTCAAAATAACGTCACCAGACGTTTAGATCCAAGTGAAGATAAAGTGGCAATGCAAACAAAAGATTGGATCAGACAGTAAAGTTGTAGCTGTGATTTCTTAAACTGTATAAACATCAGCATTCAAATTCTGCTTGCTCCATTTAAGCTACTCACTCAGCTCATTAGGAGAGTGTCTGTGAGTGAGATTGTGGCCATGTCCCCCATTTCTGGCTTTCTGCTGTTCAATAGATAGAGTGAAGTGAGCTTTCTTGCAGAAAACTGTACAAAGGGCCATCTTTCTCTTGCATGATTGGGAGCTACATTTCAGAGATGTGCACATTAATGTAAAGTATGGCCTACCCTGCTTTTTTTCTCCTCCATGTCCTGTCCATGGCCTCATGTCTGCTTTGTTTTGCTTGTACTTGCAGGACAAGCTTTACTTCTCCTCCTTTTGTGTATTTTGTTTAAAAATGTGAATATTTCTTGTGTGATGTGCACAACACAGTGTATATGCTTCTTTCATGTATTCCTTCCATTGACTAAAGTGTGTTCAGGCTCTTTTCCTGCGCACATTTGAAATTAGTGTTTTTTTCTGTGCAGACTTCTGTAATATGTATATTATATCAGATGTACCCACAGCCCTCTGGACTAAATAGTACATCCACTTCATGTCCAGTCTAGAGATCATGAAGTTGAGAGGGTCCAGACATGTTATGTGATAGACAGTGTCTTCCAAGGTGGAATCATTACCACTTTCCATTTCAAGGGCACCCAGCTGTGTGGAGTGTGGAGACCCAACTGTCAGAACTTTGATCTATCCATTGTATGTGCTGAATATGCCTTAGACAATATGCAGGCTTAGAATGCTCATATTACTCTCTTCAAGCTGGACTGGCTTTGCTCTTGGGCAAAGATAGCTGATGCCAGGAAAAGTAAGATGCGTAGCTGTGGGTTTTGGACAACACAATTCTTGTGTCATGCCGCCTGTATAGTGCCCTCAAAGCTAACCTCCTATCTTTTGGTGGGGTTCAGAATCCTATCTTATCATCAATGTTGATATACAATTCAGTGACCATTCTGGGTAGCTTCTGTACATGCAATTTGGGGTGTGTCTCTCTGTGTACATGTGTTTATGCATGTATGTGCTGTCTTGTCTTTTGTGTCAAGCAGCATTGTGTCTTGGGCTGGCATTCCCTCAACACCCATTCATTGAACAGTGATGTTCATTGTGAATAGCACTATTACAAATGCATTAGAAAGAAGGATAATGGGAAGGAGAGCTTGCTAAAAGTAGTGATGATGAATAGTCATTTTTTTAAGTGGGAAGGAGTTGTCAGTTTGAAAGATTTTCATAACTTTTAATGTGTCTGTATGCTAAAGTTACATACATTCCAAGCCTCTAATACTTGCAAGAAACACAATATAAAAGATGCTGACTAAGGCCTAAATTCAACTTAGCCCCAACCGGAATAGACCCATTAAATCAATGAAATTTACATAAGCATTGGTTTATCAAGTTCCGTCAATTCAGTGGTTCTGCTGTGGTTGGGACTAACAATTAGATTTAGACCTTACCTATTTTGTGGAATTGTATATATATGTGTGTGTGTGAGTGTGTATATATGAGGATATTGTGTGAAAATGCTGAGATCCCACATGAGATAACTGTTTTATATAAGATTCTGCTAGATTCAGAAATTTTATTCTTACTCTAAATGCTTGGTTAAAGTAAAGGCCAGAAATACAGTCAGGTACTAAACTATGCTGGAACTGTAGTGGAAGAATGAACATATGCCTTAATGAATTGTCATAAAAGAGCAAGGCATGTGATGGAAGCGAACAAATTGACATGCCATGTTCAATTTGTGTGGAAAATCTGTGGAAATATGATGACCTTTTTGTGCTTTTGGGACTGTGAGATGCTAAACTGAATGCTCTCAGTTTTAATGTAAGGTGCACGTAATGGTTACTGAGTAATAACTTTATTAAACAGGGGCGCAATTAAACAGAATCACATTTATTCTAAATATGACAGCAAAGAAGCTGGTGGCAACATGAAGGTTAACATACTTATTGGGGTATACACTTCCATGTACCAAAGCCAGACAAGTCTATTTGAATGTAATGGGCTTTGACCCAGGAAAGCTTATGATGCAATAAATTCCAGTGTCCCAAATTCTGTTTTATTCACGGGTCTCTATGTGTCACTAATTTGGTTGCATGAACTGATCTAAAATTTGAAGTCCACTCTGGATCATCAGTTCATAGAATGTTAACACTGCATCAGTAAGTTTGTTTGCCTTTACTTCCTTGTCTTTCCAGGATAATTAAAAAAAAATATCTGGGCTTTTGGCAAAATAACATCACACACAAATCCTGTTGCCAAAGCTTCTGTCACTTTAATAGCCCATCCAAAAATCAATGATAGGAAAGCATGCCTCTAATTCCAGCAAATGTTTTGTAAATTGTTTACACTGATGGTTTAAACTCTTTCTGGAGATACAAATATTGAAGTTCTAGCAACATGAATATGAACATTTTGCATTTATATATTGGCTTTCAATAACAGCAGGACTCCTTTGTGATGATGATGATTCTTCTTCCTCCTGTTTACACCTGTGGAAGTTATAGGCAAGTCATATTTGATAAGAATGCATGGTCAGAATCCACACGGAATTTAAAATGCGGATTTTTCTTGAGCAGACTGTATAATATGCTTTGTTAAATTCTGATATCTCGAGTGGTAAAATCCATAGAGCATTGCTAGCTACATTGCAGCTTCCATACAGTTAAATATAGCTTCTATAGGAGTGATGTTTGCATTATGCTTTTTAAAAATATGCATGTCTTTCATCTGTGAGATGGCCCTTGCATACAAGTGTGTAAGCTACCACAATAGTATCACAGACCTTTGATCCATTCTCGTGCATGCCCATGAAACAGAGTTTGGTAAGTTTGTGTGTGTGTGTTTGTTTGTTGTTTTGGTATCTATAGCCTGCAGAATCCCCCAGGCAGCATGAATGGCTATGCAAGCTGGAAAATTATGGATGTTGTAGTCCAGTAAAGTAAATTGTTCAATTGTCTGCAGGAAAGGCTCTCTTCCTGAACTCTTCCTTGGCCAGCTGGAGACTTTGCTTCTCTCACTTCCCCCCAGACATTTGCTAGATTTCATTAAGTTTCTATGAATGGATTTTATGCTGTATGGTTTTTAATGTTCTTTTCAGAATGGATGTTATCTGAATGCAAGGTTCCCTGAACTGTTCTTCAAGGACTCTGTTTCCATTTATATTTCATACCATAATAAAATGGGAACGTAAGTGAACATTAGAAAAAAACTGGAACATGATAGATACCAACAAAGGGTAGCAAGCTCACAAATAAGCAAACATGCTTTCTTTTCTGGCACAGAATTAACCCCAGAGGCTGCCAGAGCCTGAGAAATTAGAAGTCAGAGAACAGCCTCTGAATAATTAGTTGTCCTTATATGAACTTGCTAAGTACATAAATCTTTTGCATAAGAATATTTGTACCATGCAAACATATATATGTTTTTCTTTACCTTTCTTTCCTGTACACTGATGAAATTCCCATTTTTCAGCAGTGGAATAATATGAATTTTAGTCCATCAGTCTCTAAAACCTTAGGACATAAGTAGAAGCATGAAACATTTTGACACCAGTTACATTTGGTAACTACCGCCATAATGGCAGATAAGCACTAATACATTGAAGAGGGAAAGATTAAATGCACTTTACCAATCCTCAAAGATCTCCTGTGCTGGAATAGATGCACTTGTTATGAATTATATTCAGCAACTCTGGGAAGTTGTCTTTGTTTCACTGACCTCTCAGCTGTTGCACTGAAAGAGGGCAACAGTATTCACCCACCAAGAGTGAGATTAGTGTGGCTTCATTTTTGTCTTCTGTTATAGTTTGTCTGTAGACCACACTGGCTATGTATTATCGTGATACTCCCTTATTTACTTTGATAAGTGATTATTCAAAGAACAATGGCATTGTAGCAGATGAGATGGCTGCAAATATTTGCAGTGATAGTATATATCTCCCCCATTCCCATTACATGTGCCACCCAATAACCAATGAACACACGTACGGTATAGTCTAAATCCTGTGAATATAAATGGAAGTCAGTTTGCTATAATTAGTTATAATCCAAGCAGCTATAATCATCAGATTCAACAAATGAGGAGATAGTAATTGTCAGATTATGTGTATGACTGCAGTGTGGACAACTGTATGCAGAGATGGTAAATCTTGATTTTTCTAAGACCTGACCGATATAGAGAACAATGAAATAATTTTTCATTCTGTAGCTTTGGGGCATTTGAGAAATTTCTCCACCTGCAGTCACAGGAAACTATGTAGCTTTTTCATGAAAGCGGCCAAACTTGCCTAGAAAATTGTGTAGTTTTCTGGAAGCCATGCAGTTTCTCTTGAGAACCATGTAACCCTTCCCTGAAAACTGTGCAGCTTTGGGTATGGAAAGGAAATTGCATAACATTCCAATTGTGGGCTTACACAAAAATAGTGGTTCCAGGCAGCCCCATGGGTGTGTTGTGCAAGATTGCTGTTTTTTAAATGTAGAAAACAGCAATGTTTCACAACAAAAATCTTGCACAATAAAAATATTGCATTACATCCAATAATCTTGCCTTCCAAAAGTAGGCATGTGGATTTGTTGTGCAGCATTGCTGTTTTCTACATAACAGATTTGTTGTGTAAGATTCTGTAAGGGTCACCATCTTGGAAAGCTCCCAATCAGGGATCTGTGGTAATAAATTTACTCCCCACCCCAGTATCTAGCAATTAGAGGAACATTGTTTTTGATCATAGAGAGAATGCAACAATAAAATTTTCTGAATTTTAATTGAGTTGTGAAGAAACATTCTCTCTAATGTGTTGAAATATTCTGTACATTCTTAGAAGTAAGTCACTTTGTTCTCTAAAGTTAAGGATGGCATTTGCATGACTATGATGTATTGCAATCATGACCAAGTACAAATGCATTATCTATAATATGTATAATTAAATAAAGATGAAGATTAAAGACCAAGACATTCCAAGATAAATATGAATCAAGGATATTTTCCCCACTTTCCTTAGCATCCCTTTGTAGTATTTATCCTTAATTTGTCTCAGAATTCAGCACATTTTACTTAATTTTTCTGATAGACTCTAACATATTTCTTCAGCAAAACAATATGAAAAGTAGTTTAATTTGGCCATCCAAGAACATTTTGCTTTGCTTTGACAAAGTCTGGACTAGAGTCCTCTCAATGAGAGAATCTGTCTTCCTAATGTATATTAACAAAACTTGAAAATTTTATCGTCTTCCTTTCTTTTTCCCCCCACCGTCACTTCAGTCAGTGGCCATGCTGGCTGGGGATTCTGGCAATTGCAATCCAAACTTTTTCCAGTCTCTGATATTAATGATATCATTAATACATGCATGGTGAAATGCAGTTGTTACTCCTCTTGAGAATACCCTCAAGAGGTTGCCTAGAACCTCTTGGAGAGGCATATGAATGGGGGCACTATTTTATGCCTCTACCAGACCATGTTTAGCTTGCATTTCAAATAAATCAAGTCTAGAACTCTTTTAATTAAGGCAGCAGAAGATAAAAAAAATGTGGGTAGAAACTAGCTAATTGGTTCCTCAAAGATTTTACTATTGCATGCCTTCGGCACCGGGATGAGTTACTTGAACCAGGAGCCCTGGTGGCGCAGTGGTTAAATGCCCGTCCTGCAAGCCAAAACCTATTGTTTGATCGCAAGGGCTCCAAGGCTGACTCAGCCTTCCATCCTTTTGTAGGTCAGTAAAATGAGTACCCAGCTTGTTGGGAGCAATTAGCTAAACACATTGTAAATCACTTAGGGAGTGCTTTGGCACTGATAAGCAGTATATAAATATCAATGCTACTGCTATTGCTATCCTCAGTAACCTTAAATGAAATCAATTATTCTTTCTTCCTTAGGAGATTTTCACATGGGGCCAAAATGCCCCGTTACTGCCCCGCCATCTCATCTCCCGTTCCTGCCATGGAATAAAGTAAATCTTTCACACACTTACCTTAATTCCGTAGCAGGAACGGGCTCCCCCTCCCCTCGCTGGCCGGCCATAAGTGCAGCTGTTGTTAGGCTGCTCTTACGACCGGCTGTCTGAAAAGTTATCACGTGATAACGGCCGGTAGTAAATTTAAAAAATAAAACTCCCCCAAACATAAAATCAGTTCACCAAGCACAAAAACACACTTTAAATCACACAATCAAAACAGGGAGGGTAAAATAAAGGGTGCCACTTACCTAGATGTCCAGATCGTACCAGAAAGTGCTTGGAATGGACCTCCCCTCCACAGCTGTCATTTCGGAACAGGAACGGGCTCCTGTTCGCACACCCGTGATTGCGTGATAGCAATGGAATGGGAGGTCTATTCACGATGAAAAATCGTGATTATATTGTTCCGGAACAGTCACGGGAGCAGGATGGATGCAGGACAGAACAGGGTCAACATCATCCGAAAGGGAAAACCTTTCCCGACTCTGTTCTGTTTCTGCCACGGGATATATAGCCCGTGTGAAAATCTGCTTAGTTTCTGATCAGGAGCAATTTACTCACTCCCAGGAACATTTCCTAAGGCTTTCCACAATAGGTAGAAAACTCTTACTGTGGCCATGCTGCAGTACACCTATCTTTCAAGAGGTGTATAAAGATATTTCCAGACAAGGATTTTGTTGTGTGCATTGCTTTGCTTCAAACATGGAATTTTAATGAGAATCCACATTTCTGGTTTGTAACCTTCTTCTGTTTTCCAAGCAATCCAAAACTTGGTAGTCATAGAACTATTCAAACCATTAAAAACAAAACAAAACAAGCAAAAACCTTTCACCTTTGGCTGATAAAGAGAATCTGCTTCAGGAATATCAATGACATTTGTTGACATTTATGTTTACTGAAGATGGATTTTTTCCTCTTTCCTTTTGGTTATCTCTTTAAGATGTGCAGTAGACAAACATATATAAAATACTGGTTTATTGTTGGATTTTCCAGCAGAAATGGATGGACTTTTGGAGGATATTTGATGAGGCTATGCAGAGCGGAAATATTATGTGTATGCAGTATTTCATAATTGTTGATGGTGGTGCCTTTGTAGTGTTGATGTATAACAGCTAGCGTATGAGATATAATAGCTCATGCCCTTTGGTATTTTTGTATTTTAGTGTTTCTGAAGCAACCATTAGTTTAAACAGATGATGGAGCCAACTGATCATATGTTCAATTAAAAAACAATTTCAAAGTATTATTGCTGCACAGCTGTTTTTCTATTATCACCTTTGTGTACAAACAATAAAAACTGAGTGTGTGTATTTATTAGGTGGAGCTACGTGTACAGTTTGGTCCTGGTAAAAGAATATTCGACCTGAATTAAGAAATGGAACATAATTTAATGGGATTATGTAATTCTCCTAATGGCTTAATAAGTTGTTTTGTGAATCCGGCCCATACTGAATGAGCAACAACAGTATAGAATCCTCCTGGTATGTTTGGAAAGGAACAGTTCATTCATCAAGAGTAGTGAGCAGTAATATCTATTTGTGCAATTACTGTTTAATTTATTTTCCTGTATACAGCCCTGAACTGCTATTTCAGGGGTCATTCTGGGTTAATTAATTTGCACAGACATTCTGTGTTTATTAGCAGCCCCTGTATTTAGGCTATTTCCTAGGTGATCCCAAGAGTTCATATATAAACAATATCTTCGGTAATGGAGACCACTAAATGTCCCTTAAGACTTTTTAAGAGTCCTTTGGATGCAATAGTTGCAGATTTTTTCTTTACATGCTTGTTTTTATATGATGAGGAACATCTACCTGTAGTCTGTGTATGTCAGATTTCAACACATTTCAGTCTAGTATTGTTTACAAGTTCCTGGAATCATTTCAGAAATTTAGCTTGTTCAGAGTAAGGCGATTGACTTGGAAGGAATTAAAGGCTCTTGAGATAAGTAATTATGTAAATGAGGGATGGCCAGCTTTGGTATTCTTAGACAATTTATTCTAGCAGACATTATTCAGGGTAGCATAACTATCCAATCAACTAATGGCTGGTCAGGCTCTTATTTGTTAAGATATTTATAGGCACTTTCTCCAAGGTTTTACAACAGATAATATAAAACATGTTTGAAATACAGTTTTGACAGGCCTGCTTACTTTGGTTAGGCAGTTTACTTGTTAATGGTCCAAGGTGGTTGATTGGTTGGTATTTCCTCCTCGGAAGCTAATGTTCATGAGATGACTGGTGAACTCTATTGCAATCTTTCTCCCCCTCCTCTCTCTGTCATCAGAGGTTTCAGAAGTGAACAGCTCTGCTAAGGTAAAGCTGCCTGTTGAGAGTGAAAAGACACTGATTTTATTTTTTATTTTTTTAACACAAGATGGATGGATGTTCATTAAGAACTGTATAAGGAAAGTGGATGTTTGTGAAGAACTGTGTAATGAAGGTGGATCTCTTCTGGTGATGTGATGTTTCCATAGGAGATCTGTCACCTAGTAGTAACAAAATGGATATTGTTACACAAGTACAGGGAATTTGTAAGAATCATAGAATTGGATGGGATCATATGGGCGATCTACTCCAACTCTCTGCTAGTGCAGGAATCACCACTGAACTCAGGAATCACCTGAGAGGTGAACATACAACATCTGCTTAAGGACCTCCAGTGAATTAGAGTCCACCACCTTTAAAGGGGGTCTATACCACTGTTCTTACCACCTAATGTTTAGTCAAAATCTCCACACTGTAATCTATACAGTAATGGTTTATTTCCAAAGGAATCAAAACTCTGATAGTAATGGATTTCTCACTTTTTCTCATCTCAAAGAAGAAATGACATCTTAACATGTTTAATTCATTATGATTTTTTTTGGACAATTCTTGATGTTGTTCTGTATTTTGAGATTTTGTTTTGCAAAAGTTTGTTAGCACCAAATATGGTTATCTGCTCAAAAATGCATTGGATTTGTGCAGATACAATGTTTTTCTGAGAAAAAGTGTCTTTGTGAATATTTTGTTTGAGCAAAATAACAACAACATACTGTATTTTATATAGATTCATCCAAAATGCTAAAAATCTTTGGAAAATGTACTAAAAAATTCCATTTGTGCAAGAGTGAGAAGAAACTTGTATGTAAGATTGAAATTAGTGATTTACATCCATAGGTATAGCATCCTTGGTGGTAGGGAGCCCAGGTGGTGCAGTGTTAAATGCTAGTACTGCAAGTCACCACATTGCAAGTTTGATTCCAGAGGGCCCCAAGGTTCACTCAGCCTTCCATCCTTTCGTAGGTCAGTAAAATGAGTACCCGGCTTGTGGGGGCAATTAGCTAACAAACGTTGGAAACTGCTTAATGCAGTGTAGATATTTAAATTGCTATTGCTTAAAACAATTTGTAAGCTGCTCTGAGAGCCTTGTGGCTGAAGAGCGGGGTATAACTAACTAACTAATAAATAAATAAAATAAAATCCCAGAATCTGGCTGCAACAGTGGTAAAAGTTTACATACAGAACTGCTGTTATCCTAATCATTTGATGGAGTAGCTAGAAGTTCCAGTTTGCTAACTACAAGTGATGTTGAGACTGGTAGAATACATTTGCTTTCATCCATCAGTAAGGGCATCACAGATGCAGCGTAGGTAGAATGAAGGGAGGGTTAGGAATGAAAAGGCTACTTTGTAAAATTCTTTCAAAAAGGAGCTTGGGAACAGCACTTTGTTTTCCATATAGCAGAGGGTTTAGCAATCCTTGAAAGAGCCATGGAGACTCTGTAACAACTACTATGTGTTTCTTTTGTTTTATTGGGCTTCCCCCCACTCCACTCAAAAACTGGCAAAACTTAAGGTTCCTTATAGTTCAGGACTGCCTTACAGCTTAGAACCTTTTAGCTCCACTTGTAATAATACAGTTTCACAAAGTAAATTCAGTTTATAGTTATTTTCTGAATAAACTGTACCTTTAATATATAAAATAAGGTACTTTTGCTTTTATATGTAATGCATTTTATGTCCTGAAAGTAATAAAGTCTGTAAACATTTCATTTCTCCCCCCCCAAAAAAACCTTCCATTTTCCCTACAAAAGTAGAAAAAACTCTTTTCCCCATTTCAAAATTTCCAGAAATTTTACATTTCTAGATAAGATATTTCCTTGATGCTATGGCTCTAACAACAAAGAGTCTTGTGGCAATCTACAAAAGCTTAGTTTGTTAGTCATTAAGCTACCTCAAGATGCTTTTTTTCCCCACCACAGCAGACCCAACATTAGGCTGCTTCTCTGGATTTAATTCATTTTTGTTACCCAATTATTTCAGGGTAGCGATGGGAAGAATATTCAAAAATATCTGAAAAATAGTAAAAAACATGTTTCTCAAATGTTAAGAAACCTTGACAAAAAGAATACTGTACTGGACTAATAATAATGCTTATAGCTTGGTACTTTTTAAATACAAAATTCCTGTGGAAAAAATAGTATTTCCATGCAGAAATATCATTTCCTGCACACACATAAAATTTCTATGCAGAAATATATTTTTTCTGCACAGCAGGTGTTATTTCCTAACAGAAAATGTTGTTTTTCTAGGAACACAACTGTGTGTGAATTTGTTTTGCAGAATAAATCTACAGCTGTAAAGAGTCTTTTAAAACTGCACAAAACTTGCGGCAGGAAGAAAAGTTCTAAAATTGCTCACTGCTTCTTTTTATCTTCAAAATTAGTGAGGAATTGCTTCCCCTCATTCAAACAGGGGAAATCAGATCCCTGAACCTCCTAGGTAGTTACTGTTCTGCTCTTTTTAGTGAATGCTTCAAATTACAGTATTGTCAGCTGCATTTTTATTGTACATATAAAAAAGACTATAAATATTTTAGTAAACGGATAGAAAGGATGGTTGATCTTAAATGGTACGATTTATGAAAGCATATGCATATGCCATGTATTTCTTAATCTTTAATAACCTTTGCCATGGATCTCTTTCTCTTTTTTAAAGTAACTGTTATGGCTAGTTACTTCTGTACTTTTTGTCTGTTGGGAGAAGGATTTGATGCTCAAGGATGTCAGGCATTTTAGGAACAGTGTACGACCTACTCCTCCTGCTTCAGACAGATAAGGCTGTCTGAGGATTTACTTAAATACTGTGTTTGGCACAAATGGGACTTCTTGAGCTTCTCTTCTAGTCAAATAAACAGCAATGGGAAATCTAGACGGTGGAAAGATCAGTAAGAGTCTCACAGGAGGATGATGGAGCATATTCATAACATGGTTAAGAAAGGAGAGGTGAGCTGATGGAAGTTAGATCTCTCAATTGTAGCTAGCTGCTGCTGTTCACTTTTTCCTGGTGATGGGGAAAGGATTAAATGCTTGAGTTTGTTAGGTAAGTAAGATTTAAGGACAGTGTGCCACCTACATCTCATGCTGCTATATGATATGAATGTCTGGAGGATTTATTTTGGTTTTATCTGTTGCTGTAAACTGACTTGAGTTCTGTCTGGAAGAAATGTGAGGATATAAAGCTTAAAAATAAATACAAGCTGTGAAACTTGCCCTGGAGATCTCCTTGATTACAGGCTTCACCTCCTTCCTAGGCAGCAATACTGCACAAAGCCACAGAACTGGGCTTCTGCTGCAGCACTGGCATCTCTCTCATACCCAGTAGGTTTAAGTCTCCCTGGCTCCAAACATTTTTCATATATCACACGTGCGGGGAACTTCCGTCTGTAGAGCAGCAACACCCATTGGTTCCAACATAGCTTACTGGTGAGGAAATGATAGCAGTTGCAGCCCAAAAACATCAGGGTGGCCCTCAAATTCCTAATTACTGCCATCCACAGTAGCCTCATATAGGCCTGTGATGCTTTTTTAGATTTTGCAGCTAGAGAGGTACCACTTCCCATCAAGCTCAGAGCTGGAGGCAACCCAGCACCTCCCTGCCCAGAGGTTGTAACAGAATTTGTTGATCCCAGGGAATGGATGGAAGATGCAGTCCCTCTTGGTTTATGTTCAATAGTCATACTTAAGTTCTTTTTTTTTCCAGGAAGAAAAATTGGATGATACGCCCAATTTGCTATATTCAACTTTAACTACTATGGTAACATCCTGTGGAATCCTGGGGTTTGTAGTTTGGTGAGGCACCAGAGCTTACTGGCTGAGAATTCTAAATACCCCTCCCTGAGCTGCAAATCCCAGGATTTCATAGGACTGAACCACAGCCGTCAAAGAACAATGACACAGCCGTCAAAGAACAACTTCGGCTGATACGCCAGCTGCGCCCTTGCCTGGAAACTAGAGACCTCGAAACTGTGGTACATGCACTGGTAACCTCCCATCTGGATTTCTGTAATGCACTCTACATGGGGCTACCCTTGTGCTTGACTCGGAAACTTCAACTAGTTCAGAACATGGCAGCCAGGTTGATTTCTGGCGCTTCCAGAAGAGAGCATATAATACCTGTGCTAAAAGCTCTCCACTGGCTGCCTATTAGTTTCCGGGCACAGTACAAGGTGTTGGTTATAACCTTTAAAGCCCTACATGGCTTGGGTCCAACTTATCTCCGGGACCGCCTCCTTCCGTACGACCCTCCCCGCGCACTTCGGTCCTCTGGGAGGAATCTGTTACAGCCTATGAAAACAAGGCTGTCGGTGACCTCCCAGAGGGCCTTTTCTGCTGCCGCTCCCAGATTATGGAATGGCCTGCCGGACGAGATCCGTCTTATTACCACCTTAGACAGCTTTAAAAAAGCTGTCAAGACGGATCTTTTCCGGCAGGCTTTCCCTGAATAACTATCCCGGCCCAAGACTCAGCTGTCCTTTCTAAGCGGCAACTAGATTTTTTAACCATTGTATGTTTTAATTTTTGTCTTTTTAATTTATCTATTTTAAATTGTATGTTTTTAATTTTCTATAATTTAATATTATTTTAAGGGGTGGGTGGGTTAGGGTACTGGGACTATGGAATTTTTATATTGTAAGCCGCCCCGATTGCGTTGCAGAGGGGCGGGATAGAAATAAAATTTTATTATTATTATTATTATTATTATTATTAATTGCATAGTGTGAATGAACCCCCGGTTACAAAAAATGGTGAGAGAAATACTTCAAGAAGCTGTTCTGCAGAATCAGAAAGTTGCTCTGACTAGGTTCCAAGTTATGCTAATCTCTGAGATTTTAAGGTATGATGTAAACTCCTAGCATTTTTCTTGAAAAAAGAAAAGAAAGAAAGGCAATACAAAACCAATTAATTGGTCAAGTGAAGATCCTATTGGCTGGGGTGGGATTCATGTGATCTTTGGTCTGCATGAAGCCCTTTTGGGGGATGCCCAAGATGCCTTCTGGTACTTCTCAATCCCTATGGCTCCCTGTCAAAAATTTTGGAGGCTGATGTTTTTTAGCTGAAAAAAAACACTAATTGGGAGCAGAGTTGGCCCTCCTAAGCTGTTTTGCCTTCTGACCCTAAAATAGGAGATTATCAGATGTGGGAAAATGTGGGAAAAACCACACCCCAAACCATGTCAGAAGAACGCGACAAGAACAGAAAGGGTGACATTATCATACACCCATGTCCTCAGCCATTCCCGGGCATAGGCTTTGCTTTTTTTTATTGATGGGGCTAAGACACCAATAAAAAGGGAGGCCTTATTCAAGCCCACACTATGCCCCTGGAACACTGAAGGATGATGTTGTCTGATAATGTCACCTGTTTCTGTTCTCGCTACATTTTCCTGACATGGTTTTTGCCACGTCTTATAATCTCCATTATCTTTCCCCTTTTTAAAGGTGACCAAAGTAATAAAACATCTCTTCCAGTCCACTGAAATGGTGTCTGTGATGGGTCTCTGCAGCCCTCTAGAGAAGCCGGAAATGGTTGTCTGTAGCTCCCTGAGCTCCAGGGCATGCCTACCCTTAATGTGAACTGAATACTTGCTGTGTCCCCTGATATGTATGTAGCACTGTGATGTGGTTGTTTAACACATGTGGAAGTTGATCTCTGTGGAATTTACAGTAGGAATAAAGCTGCAGTTCTCTTCACACTTTCCTAAGAAAGATCCACCGAACATAGTAGGATAGATTCTTAGGTAAACATACATAGGATTGTGTTAACCAAGGACATTTGTTTGGCTACTCATATGTCCACTGTGGTATAGTGTAATTTAGCACTGAATAGTAAACCTGCTATTTTACATTAGGCTGCTTTTGCCTTTCCCCTCCCCCTGCTTATTATATGGAGGAAACAGGGCTGGGAAGAGCTCCCGGTTACTCATTGCATGTAGTGCTACCTCCAACTGACATTAACAGTACAATTCCATATGTGTCTGCTCCAAAGTAAGTTCCACAGAGTTCAGTGGGGTTAGCTCCAAGATAAGTGTTGGTAGGACTTCAGCCTACAATCCAATTGCACATCCATGTGGTACTTACAGTTAACATGTCACAGGAGGAGCTGGGAGATCTGTGTTCAAATATGCACTCAGCTGGGTGAGCTTTGCTAGATGATCTTGGACCAATCATTTGCTCTCACCCTAAGCTGATTCACAAGTTGTTGTGAGGAAAAGGAAGATGAAAGCTATAGGAAAATGAGTTTCCTGAAGGAAGGGTAAGACATTGTTTACATAAATAAAACTCCCTAGTCTGTAAAAGCATAACTAGTGATGTCGTATGTGCATTTGTGTGCACACATGCGTAGATGCACATATTCCTGTAGGAATTTGATCCCTTGCTCATGAAAATAGGGGCTGGCTCACATTCTTATGAGGATCACTAAGAGATGTTGGCTGTGCCAAGTCAACACAGTGTCATGTTAAGAGCACTGCAGCAGGAAATCCTGAATATCTGTAGATGCAGGGCTGTGGAGTTGGAAAAAAATATTAGTTGAGTTGGAGTAGGTAGAAATGTACCAACTCCAACTCTGGGTTCAAAATAAACTTATATTGTAAGTATACATGATAAATATATGTACTGTATACTTATATTTTACCTTTTAAAAATTATTGAATGTCTAGTTTGTTACATGGACCTGTGCAGCACAAGGTACTGTGGGGGAGGGAACACGTTTTGATGGTCTCCAGGGGAAGGAGACCAGAAGCCTTTGTGTCTGGTACAAGGTGCCAGGATGCTGTGTGTGGTGTGTGTATTGAGCCATAGGCTGTATAAAGGCTGCTGGCCCCCCACATGCTTCTTTCTGATTGTCCCTTCATGGCTTACCCTCTGCCCTCAGTGCAGTGTGGGCATTGCTGGTTGCTGTGGGGCAATTTTCTCCCCTTTACCCATGGGGTTTCACCTACCTCACATTGCATCTGAAGGACTTGGACAATTAGCAAGGGGTCATATTGATAAATAGGTTTCTACTTGGCATGTAATGTGTGGGGGGTGTCCGGGAAAGCAGTCAGCCCAGAAGCTGATAAGGCTGCAAGGCTTGACAGCAGCCCACAAGTTATTCTAAGCACAGTACCAGTAATTCAGTTGTTCTGTAGCAAGCCAAAGATCCAAGAGTCCAAAGAGTAAATTCAGTAGTTCAGTCCAGGGTCAAGGGTTCCAGAAGGCAGGTCAGCGAATCCAGTCCAAGGTCAAGAGTTCCAGGTCAATCTGAGGTCTAGAAGGCAAGGTTTCTGACACCAAGAAAGTCAGAGTCAGATGCTTTTACCAGGGAACACCGATAAACTCCGACAAAGAACCTTAGTGTCTCACAGCTGTTTATATTTGCCCAGCTCCTAATTACAGCTGTTTGGTGTTTGCTGAGTGTTTCTCAGATAATCTTGGGGATCACTGCAGGCACACCCTTTCTGATCTCCTCTGGCTGAAGGTAGGTACCTCTTTGTCCTGCTCCTCTATGTCTCCCAGGCCTGGAACCTGTGTGGGGCGGGGAGGCTTGGCTGCTGAGACCTGGGCTCTGCTGTAGCTGGCATAGCAGAGCTGGGTTCAGGCTCAGCCAGTTCTGCTGGAGCTGGCTCAGTTCCCTCGTCTCCTGAATCCTCAGAGTCCTCAGCCTGGCTGGCCATGATAGGGGGATTATAAGAGTTCTTGTATATACCTTGGCACCCTTTTGTGTACAGTAGGGCTCTGGAACTGTCTCTGTAGGGTCCTGGGACACGGGGGTGGGGAAGGACTCTGCCCTTGAGACATCCTGGGGGGTGGACTGCTCTCACTTGTAAAGTATTGGGATTTGGGCGGGAACACCCTGAGTTTGCCTTCCAGTAGATGGCTGCCCAGAGAGCAACCCAGCCATTGGATTGCCCCAGAGTCAGGTGTTTTTCCCAAAGGAAGATTGAGGAGGTAATCAATGGGTGACACCTGGACTCAGATGAATCCATATCAGGTTCTTCCGCTCATTTGCTTCTTCCAGGATCATCATGATGTAAATAGATTGTAGGTCAATAAAGTGGCCCTTATTTAACCTAATTTCTGTGTTTGGTCTCATTTTTCCATGGGTAACAAACCCATGGAATTACTATCAATTACTTTCATAGGAATTTAGGAGAATTTTCTTGTTCAGAAATTTTAATCAGACATATTTTATGTTCTATCAAGAGAATCAGTATGGTATAGTTCTTTGAGCATTGCGCGATGACTCTGGAGCCAAGGGTTCAAATTCCCACTCAGCCGTAGAAACCCAGTTGGACAAGTCACACACTCAAAGCAAACGCACTCTGAACAAACGTTGTTAAGAAAACCTTGTGGTAGGTTTGCCTTAGTGTCACCAAGTTGGAAACTAGTTGAAGGCACAAAACAACAATGTCCTATCAATCTAAGTAGCCTGATGATTCATGTGGTGGTGATGAAATGCCTAGTGCTAACATTTTACTGCAGTAAATTTGTTATAACTAATTAATATACAATGTGAAGTTGAAGGCTTTCATGGCCAGCATCCATAGATTTTCCTTTGGTTTTTTACTTCTGACATTTTGCCTGCTTCTCTGTGCATTCTGACATGATAGTTGTTGGCCTGGTCCAGAATTTCTGTGTTTTTAAGTAACATTAAATAACAGAGAAGCTATTGAAATCCACAAACACTTGGACAACTTCAACAGGAAAGCAGAAACCCCCAAAAGTAAACAAAATCTGGCTTCCAGTTTTGAAGAACAATAGAATCAAAACTCAACACTTACAAAGGAATTCCACCCAGGGACAGTGGGATTTCCAGCAGATAATGGGCCATCAACCAACCATTAGCCAAACAGACACTAATCCTCCTTACATTTCTATACCCAGAAATGAACAATTCAAATGCACATATTTACATATACTCCCCAACAGGGGTTCACAGTATATAAACTCCACACACACTCCTACCAAACCATTCTCTGAAGATGCCAGCCACAGATGCAGGCGAAACGTCAGAAGTAAACTCTTCCAGAACACGGCCTCACAGCCTGGAAAAAACCCCAAGGAAAATCTATAATTAATATACATTTGCCATTTATGAGGAGTCAAAGATGGATTTGAAGGTTTGCCATACCAACTCCACAGCTCTGGGTAAATGGCATAGTGCTTTGAGAGGCTGTGAAAAAGAACTGGTTTCTTATTTGAGACCATCACTTTCATGTGCAGCTGTTTGTTTTTCATAGTGTTGGAGGAAGGTTAATGCATTTCTTCTGACTGATGGGAGCACTTAAAATGGATAGGGGTCATTCTTCATCCTAAGTTTATGTGCTTGATGATTTGCCACTTTATTCAGAGGTGCTTCTCTTCCTGTCTACAGAAGAAATAAAGTGTAGGTTTTGTATTCTGAGTCTTATTTTTTTAGAATATATATACTGTATGTATGTATGTATGTATATATATATGTGTGTGTGTGTGTGTATGGCTGACTTATTTTTGTTGAGCGTATTTAAGTGCTGTAATAGTGCATTGTTTGTCAGTACATCAGTGTCTCCAGGTTAGATGGTAGAAATGTGATTTACCATTTATATACAAGATATGCAGTACCTTCTTTTCTTGCACATATCAACACAGTTTGATTTTGCACCATAGCTGAAGACAGCTAGTGAGTATTTTAATTCCCAGAAGATTGCCTGTCTATAGAAGTTCAGCTTGTGTGCTTCTTGCCTTGGCTTTGCGTGATGGCATACTGTGTGCTTCCAAGCTGACTTACTGTCTTACTGCTGTCTGCTTTGGTGAGGAAAGGTAATACTGTATCATTGGGGATTACAATGAATTTTTTTTAAAGGACTAGGACAAGAAAGAGAAACAATTTATTAAAAATTGTGTCAAAACTGTAAGTGTTATCTCTTAAACCAGCCTTCTGCAAGCATGACCCCATCAGATGCTTTAGACTACAGCTTCCATCATCTGTGACTTTGAGCTGTCACAGACTTGTAGTCAATATATCTGGGAAAGATACTGATGGAGATGTGTGTGTTCAGCTATAGAAGGGATGGGGAATGTGTGGCTCTTGGTTGTTGCTGGGCTGGAACTTTAATCATTCTTCATAACTGGCTATGGTGGTGAGAGGTGATGGCCAGTTGGTGCGACACAGTGTCCTCTTCTCTGGTCTATGGATAATATTGAGTATATTCTGTTAACTAGGGCAGAATACAATGAGTAATGTCCTGAATTGTTGTTGTGAATCTTAGTGACAGGAAGGATTATAGAAGGAAACGTAGTATGGTGAGCCATCTCAAATGTTATTGGCAACATGGCCAAGTTATAAAATGTGAGAATGCAAAGATAAAGGGAGATATTACAATCAAGAAAGATAGTGTTAAAACTACAAGAACAGAATATTAGAGGAGTCCTGTTGCATCAGACCAAAATCCTGGACTTGTAACATTATGTTCTTTAGCATACAGTTATCCCTTCATATTCGCTGGGGTTTGGTTCCAGGATACCCCCACTCCAGTGGATACCCAAATCCATGAATACTCAAGTCCCATGATATGCAGTGGCATAGCAAAATGGTGTCCCTTATATAAAATGGCAAAATCAAGGTTTGCTTTTTGGATTATTATTTTTTAAAGAATATTTTCAAGCTGTGAATACTTAAATCCGTGAATACCAAATCCGTGGATATGGAGGGACAACTGTATTTCTGTCACACACATGAATGTGCTCTCAGAGTGGTTAACATTTTTTAACATATGAAAACAACAACTTTTCACCAGAACAGGATGGATGTTGAATAAAACTCAAATTTTAATTTCCATGAACTGGTATTTTAAAAGATGTCCTTGTCAGATACTGAAACTATAGCAAAGTGGAGAAAGTTGTTTGGGGAGAAGACTTCACAGCAAAAAGATCCCATCCTGAGTTGCTGCCTCCATTAAGCAGGAACATTTTAAAGTTACAAGGTATGGATAAGGAGTGTCCCAGAAGACTATCCCATTCTGTAGTTGAAAGGATTATTTGCATGTACCTTTGTGTTGATGGAGTTTAAGCAAAGGGAAATGAACAAGCTAAAAGAGCAAGTAATTTTCCCAATTACTGATTCCATGGACTGCTAATAACAATTTTCTAAACCACAGAACCTCACATTCTTACTTTAATGTGTTCTACACTATTACATCTTTGCATCACACAGCAGAAATACCAGAATTCTAAAAGGATTGAACATCAACAGTCATGGGATCTCTTTGTCTCTCTGTCTCTGTCTCTGTCTCTCTGTCTCTCTGTCTCTGTCTCTGTCTCTGTCTCTCTCTCTCTCTCTCTAGGTAAGTAGCTGTAATTGAAAGTTACACTTCCAGTGATAGGTAAAGGGCAAGAATTAAGAGTTGGATTGCCTCTCACCTCAGCCTTTGCCAGCAAATCCAATGATGGGAATTATGGGAAATGCAGTCCAACATCATCTTTAGCACATGCTCATCATCCTTTGTGTAAAGTTAGTACATACCAGCAGCATCTTGCACTCATTAGAGGGTCAATAACAGTGTGCCACAATTGAGAGATTGGGAATGATATTTCTGTACTAGAGAAATGTACTTGTTAAAATTATTTGCTCTCACAGGGAGAACTAGCTGCATGAACAGGAACTATACCACTTTTGAAGACCTCTTGCAGGGGCAAGAAACTCTCCCTTCCCCAGACTCACTCCCCCCCCCATTGTGGCTGGTGTGAGGGGATTAATGGTGCAGTCAAGCTTAAGGTACTCGCCTCTTGCCTCCTGTAATAACTAGTGATGTGGACACCTAAATAATCATCTTCCCCATCCCCTCCCATCTGTACAGTGACATGGCCAGCTGGAGGGAAGGAATGAGCAACCAAGTGAAGAGGCTCATCCATCACTGGCTAGCTGGTGATGGATAAACCTTGGTTGACTTAATGTCTCACACACCCCTACTGCCAGCATGACCATGTAGTCACTGGCAGGGGAAAGGCAGGGCAGTCTCCAAGTAAGGAGGCTAACCAAACCTGGTGATGAGACATCCTCCATTTAGTCTCTGGCAGGAGGAGGGAAGAAAAAGCAGCTAAGCAAGGCTCATACCTCACCAGACTACTCTTCCTTACCACCTCCCACCCTAATGGCAATGTAGAATTAACCTCTGTATTACATGCATGCTAATGCAGGCACCCTTCAAGAGCTCCTGAGGGTCCTCCACAGGTCCTGGATGATGAAGTCGCCATGGAGCAAGGGATACACTGGAAGTTCATCTTCCCCCACCCTCTTGCCTGCCACTAAATGGCCATGAGAAGCAGGAAAATGGTGAATATAGACTGTGGGGGGAGATGGGAGTAGTCCTTGAGTCTATTTAAGGACTGAGAAAAATACACAGAAAGGGGTTAAGAATTATTCTCATTTTTTCTCAATTTTTTGAATATTCTCTCTATTGGACTAATATGAAAATAGTTACAAATGGAGATGAGAGAGCTTGATATTATCAGGTTATGACTGGTTGATGTTACCCCCATTCAGGTGTTACAGTGCTTTCTTGAACACAGGAACCAGAGAGCACATATCATCTCCTCCATTTATTGCTTTTCTTACAGTGGAAAGTGATATGTCCACAAGAGGCAAAGTTACTGTTTCCATGGAACAGGAGCAAGATAGCTGATTTTCCAGGTCTTTTGCTCATCTAGAGAGCCGGCATTACACATTGCTTTCCACAGGAGGAGAGTAATGACAGAGAACGGTGATGCTGGGTGTTCCCCTACTCCTTTGTTCAAGTAATAGGGCTACTGTTGTGCAACAAGACTCTTCCCATTGTTCCATAGTTCACCACAATGTGGCAAGGAGATTTCAGAGGAATGAAAAGGGACACTTTTCTGTCTTGGTACCTTGGAGTGCTAAAAGAATAGACTTCATCTCCAGGTGAGGCAGACATTTCAACCTGAATCAAACATGTCTGAAACGTAGCCCTGCCTTATCTTACTTGTCTGTCTAGATGCTGTCTGAAAACATTTTTCCTGCATTTCATTGAATCATAGAATCATAGAATTAGAGTTGGAAGAGACCACAAGGGCCATCCAGTCCAACCCCCTGCCACGCAGGAAATCATGATCAAAGCATCCCTGACAGATGGCCATCCAGCCTCTGTTTAAAGACCTCCAGGGAAGGAGACCCCACCACACTCCGAGGGAGTGTGTTCCACATCCGAACAGCTCTTACTGTCAGAAAGTTCCTCCTAATGTTGAGGTAGAATCTCTGTTCCTGGAGCTTGCATCCATTTCTCTGTTCTAGTCTCTGGAGCAGCAGAAAACAAGCTTGCTCCATCCTCAATGTGACACCCTTTCAAATACTTAAACAGGGCTATCATATCGCCCCTTAACCATTTTTTCCAGGCTAAACAGACCCAGCTCCCTTTGTCTTTCCCCCTAAGGCATGGTTTCCAGACCTTTCACCATTTTAGTCACCCTTCTCTGGACACGCTCCAATTTGTCAATATCCTTTTTTAATTGTGGTGCCCAGAACTGGACACAGTATTCTAGGTGAGTACGAAGCTGGTAATTTTATATATATATATAAAAAGAGATCAGATTAGTCTGGTATGAATTGTTTCTCTGAAACCCATGTTGACTTCTTGTGATTATGGGATTGCCTTCTAAATGTTCACAGACTCTCTGTTTAATGAACTGCTCTAGAATCTTCCCTGGTATTGATGTCAGAGTAACTGGACAATAATTGTTGGGATCCTCTTTCCCCCCCTTTTTGAAGATGGGGACAACACTTGCCCTCCTCCAGTCTGCTGGGACTTCTCCTGTTCTCCAAGAGTTCTCAAAGATTATTGGCAATGGCTCTGAGATTACATTTGCCAGCTCTTTTAATACCCTTGGATGTAGTTCACCTGTTCCTGGAGATTTAAATTAAGATTAAGAAGGTATTTCTGTACTTTACTTATTATCTTTACTTATTCTGTGCTGGATTTCCCCTATTGTGTCCTCTGTTCCATTATCCTCAGGTTGATCATCCTTTTCCTTTTCTGAAAACACTGAGGCAAGGAAGGTGTTGAGTAATCTGCCTTTTCTCTGTCATCAGTTAGCATTTTTCCATCTTCTCCACATAGTGGCCCTACCATTTCCTTCTTCTTCCTTTTGCTGCAGACATACCTCAAAAAAACCCTTTTTATTGTTCTTAATCTGTCTAGCGAGCCTGAGCTCATTCCGTGCTTTAGCATTTCTGACTTTATTCCTACATGTGTTTGCTATGTGTTTGAATTCTTCTTTGGTGAGTTCTCCTTTTTTCCATTTCCTATACATGTTCCATTTAAAACTTAGCTCTGATGAAAGTTCTTTAGTCATCCATCCTGGTTTCTTGAGACACCTCCCATTTTTCTTTTTCATTGGTATTGTTTGAAATTGTGCCTTCAGTATCTGCCTTTTGAGAAAGTCCCATCTGTCTTGAAGTCCCTTCTCTTTTAGTATTCCTGACATGGGATCACCCCAGTATTTCCCTGAGTTTATTGAAATCAGCTCTCCTAAAGTCTGACTATGCCTGGCTTCTCCTTTCCATTGTATAACAAACTCCAGGAGAACATGATCAGTCTCACCTAAGGATCCCACCACTTGCACCCCATTAACCAGGCCATCCCTGTTGGTTAGACCACCAGACTGCATTTGTACCCCTGGACTTCTCCAGATTCCCCTTTTCAGCCCTCCACAAAGGGTGAATTTTCACTTCTGAGACCCTTTTAAATAGGTCACAGCCCCTTGGACTGTAACTTTGGAAAAAAGAAGGTTTTGCAAAACCAGACATTGATTCCAGCCACATGTTTTATTTCTTTTCTTTCATTTTAGGGTATTTATTTGGGGGGGGGCAGTCTGCATGCTCTTTCTCAGGGGCAGAAAAGTGGCCACTGGATCTGTCACAGTTGCTGACTCATCTTAAGTCTTTTGTTTTGGCAAACACATACTGTTGAACTCTTCTCATGGGTGTAGTCTCTATGATCTACTCTGGAAAATTAATGCCACCTGTCAGTGTCTCTGAAATGTCACCTTCTGACTTTTTCTGTACTGACTGAATGTTCACACTAAAATTCTGGACCTTGTATGGGGGCCTGACTCTTCAGAAGTCAACTCATTGGCTGCCCTGGAAGTTTTTAGAAGAGAAGCTGTATGGGATTCTAGTTTTCTAGGATTCTCTTATCTCTTCCACTAGATGAAAGGCAGTTCAAGGTAATATTTCATAACTGTAAATGGAAGTGCTGTAAATGGATTTTTTTTTAATCAGAAGACTTGGCTACTTTTAAGAGATGTGAACCACTGACTGATGGTTCCAATTTGATTTCTTCCTCAAACTCCCTTTTATTGTTAGGGTTCTGCAAGCGGTGGAAGTTATTTGCTGCACATAAATGGCACAAGCGGCTTGCTGCAGGATTGCTGGGGTTTGCACTTTTAAAACTTAGTCTTTAATTTATTAGTGACCTAGAAACAGTGCAAGGATTGCTTAACAGGGGAAAGAACAGTACACTTTTGAGTCTTGAGGTGTAGCATGAATTTTGGCCAGCATGGCACATCAAGTGTACAGTTCCTAAAATGCCTTCAGTTTCTGTCACTAATTACTTTGGGATTGTATTGATGTTTGACTGTTTTCTTCTGCTCCTGCACATTAATAATACAGCACTTGCTTCATAGACTTTTAGTTCATTCACACTCAACAAACCTGTAAAATGCATCATCATTTTTCTCCTTTATACAGCTGAAGAACTGAAGCTATGAATGACTTGCCAAGGTCAACCAGGGAATTCATAGCAGAATAGTCTTTGAGAACAGATTTCAACATTCCATGAACAGCATTTAGGTACACCATAGCTCAGTGGTTGGCTGTATGATCTGAATGTAGAAGTTTCCAGATTTTATCTCTGACTTTAGCAGTTAAAAAAAACCTCTTGTAGTCAGTTTATAGGGGAAACAAATCCCTGCTTGGGATTGTGGAGAGCTGCTGACTGCTGGAATAAACATTTGCCTGGATGGACCAGATAAAGTGACTTCATGGTATTGTGTCATTTGTTGGGCAGCAGCATCTTTACTGAAAAATGTGATCTCTTCATGCTAAATTCAGTTGTTTTTCTTGCACCCAGAGGAGTAAATTAAGAGTCATGAAATAAGAAATGGATGTAATGACGTTGACAATTTTATTAAACAGAAACCAGTTCTACAATGGCTGGGAGGAGCTTTAAGTAGGAATTCCAGTCTAAGCAGGCAGTGGGCACAAAATAATCAATGGGGATGAGTCCTCCCATACCCAGAGGAGGGTCATATGAGTTACATGCCCCCTTCCTAGGTACACATTGAACTATGTTATTTCACCTCATCCAGCTCCTCAGAACTCCAAATGGATGAGGAAAATTGGTCTCAAAGGTGATCAGCTATCCTGGACATGGTTCCCAAAAGCAGGAATCTGGAATATTAAAGGTACTTGTAGACTCACACCAGTTGAGACAATTGAATGCTACTATGGTATATAGTAGATTTGGCCCAGGAGGTTTGGTGGTTAACCCTACAAGCACACACACTCACAATACCTGCTTTAGGTCTTAGCTAATTCTCAATCTTTGTAGCACCTCATGCAACAAACAAATTGATGTTTACCCCATTTTATGACAGTGAGATAGGTCTGCACAGAAAACATTTTAAAATTCAAAATAAAGTGTGTTTCTTGGCAGAATAATTTCCCTGCAACACTTTGGGACATTTGAGTACAAGGGGAATACTGCAGAGAAATATTTGTTTTTTCCCACAGTGGGGAGAAAGGTACAGTAATAATTTGTGTGTGTATGTGAAGATGAAATAATGAAGGATTTATATCCCTAGTATCACAAGAATGTAACACAGGCTTTCTCCAGGAAAAAAGGGGTTTTATTCTTCTTCCCCATTATCCTCTGCCTTGATTTCCATTCAGACTCAGAAGTGTATCTCCTTCCTTGTTAGTTTGTCTTGTTCCTATAGTGGGTTAAGCCACAGTTGTGACAGTTCTCTAGAAACAATCCAGTTCTGTCCCTGAAGACAGAGCTGCATACAATGAAGTTGGCAGCAGGAGCAGCTCCTGTGTTCAGTACTCCTAGAACAAGCAGCTGAGCACAAGGCTTAAAATTGCTTTTGTTTGCTTTTATAGTATTTGGAACAGCTGTGTTGGCTTGCAGATGTGGCTCTCTCTCTCTCTCTCTCTCTCTCTTTTGTAAGATTTTTTTTTTAATCTGCCTTCACATAGTTACAGGACAGAAGGACTAGCAATTGGCAAGATAAGGAATGTAGGGCTGTTTGTGTTCTATACTGGAATGTTGTTGCTATTGCTGCAGATTTTATGTCAGTACTTGGTGGTTTTCAAGATTACTCTTGTCTTGCACTTTGACTTGGCCTGTAAAATTTGGGTTTTTTATTTTGCCAACATCACTGTTCAGTATTAACATTTGAAACTGTTGAATTTTAATTCATGCTTTACTACACAGAACTTTCTCCACCTTAGCTTTTTAAATCGAAATCTGGCCATTAGTATAGAAGCAATCTTGACAACAGTGTCCTGTGTTTCCTGTACTGTAGTTTGATAGACTAGCAAATCCAAAATAATTAATTCTTTTGTTTCTTTCCCTTCCATATATTGGAACTGTACAATGGTTTTAGAGGGGGGTGGCTATAAACACAATATGAAAAAATGAGATGGCCATTAAAATGGCAAGAGGGGGGATTAATGAAGAGGGGAGTGCCCACCCTCCAGACTGAAAGTGCAACTCCTAGCACTACAAAACAAATATGATATAATAGGCATTACTGAAACCTGGTGGGATGAGTCTCATGACTGGAATGTAGGAATAGAGGGGTATAACCTTTATAAGAGAAACAGGCCAAACAGGAAAGGAGGAGGAATAGCATTATATGTCAGGGATATTTACACCAGTGAAGAGATCCATGACATCAATACTGGAAGCCAGGTGGAGAGCATCTGGATAAAAATTAAAGGGGAGGGAAACAACAGGGATGTTATTGTGGCACTCTACTACAGACCCCCAAGTCAGACAGAGGAATTGAATGATGCCTTTCTAGAACAGATGAACACACATGCAGAATGGAGAGATGTAGTAGTGATGGGTTACTTCAACTATCCTGATATTTGCTGGCAATCTAACTCAACCAAAACTTCAAGGTCTAGCAAATTCCTTACTTGCCTGGAAGACAATTTCATGGTCCAAAAGGTGGAAGAGGCAACAAGGGGGTCAGCTATTTTAGATCTGATCCTAACCAACAGAGATGACCTGGTTAATTGGGTGCAAGTGGTGGGATCCTGAGGTGAGAGTGATCATGTTCTCCTGGAGTTTGTTATACAATGGAAAGGAGAAGCCAGGCACAGTCAGACATGCATTCTTGACTTTAGGAGAGCTGATTTCAATAAACTCAGAAAAATACTAGGGGTGATCCCATGGTCAGGAATCCTAAAAGAGAAGAGACCTCAAGACGGATGGGACTTTCTCAAAAGGGAGATACTGAAGGCACAATTTCAAACAGTACCATTGAGGAAGAAAAATGGGAGGTGTCTCAAAAAACCAGGATGGATGACTAAAGAACTTTCCTTGGAGCTAAGTTTTAAATGGAACATGTGTAGAAAATGGAAAAAGGGGGAAATCACCAAAGAAGAATTCAAACAGATAGTGAACACATGTAGGAGTAAAGTCAGAAAAGCTAAAGTGCAGAATGAGCTCAGGCTTTCTAGGGAGGTTAAGAACAATAAAAAGGATTTCTTTGGGTATGTCCGCAGCAAAAGGAGGAAGAAGGAAATGATAGGGCCACTACGTGGAGAAGATGGCAAAATGCTAACAGGGGACAGAGAAAAGGCAGAATTACTCAACACCTTCTTTGCCTCAGTGTTTTCAGAAAAGGAAAAGAGGGACCAACCTGAGGAGAATGGAACAAAGGACACAATAGGGGAAATCCAGCTCAGAATAAGCAAAGAGGTTGTACAGGAATACCTTCTTAATCTAAATGAATTTAAATCTCCAGGACCAGATGCACTACATCCAAGAGTATTAAAAGAACTGGAAAATGTGATCTCAGAGCTATTGGCAATAATCTTTGAGAATTCCTGGAGAAGAACAGGAGAAGTCCCAGCAGACTGGAGGAGGGCAAACATTGTCCCCATCTTCAAAAAGGGGAAAAAAGAGGATCCCAACAATTATAGTCCAGTTAGTCTGACATCAATACCAGGGAAGATTCTAGATCAGATCATTAAACAGAGTGTCTGTGAACATTTAGAAGTCAATGCCATAATCACAAAAAGTCAACATGGGTTTCAGAGAAACAAGTCATGCCAGACTAATCTGATCTCTTTTTTTTTGATAAAGTTAGCAGCTTGGTAGATGAAGGGAACGCTGTGTACATTGCATACCTTGATTTCAGTAAGGCCTTTGACAAGGTTCCCCATGACATTCTTGCAAACAAGCTTGTAAAATGTGGGCTAGAGAAGTTAACTGTTAAATGGATTTGTAATTGGTTGACTGGCCGAACCCAAAGGGCTCCTCTTCGTCCCTCTTCGTCTTGGAAAGATGTGACCAGTGGGGTGCCACAGGGTTCTGTCCTGGGCCCAGTGCTATTCAACGTCTTTATCAATGACTTGGATGAGGGAATTAGGGGCATACTTATCAAATTTACAGATGACACCAAATTAGGAGGAGTAGCCAATACCCTAGAGGACAGGATCAAAATTCAGAATGACCTGGATAGACTGGAGAGCTCGGCCAAAGCTAACAAAATGAAATTCAATACGGAGAAATGTAAGGTACTGCACTTAGAGCAGAAAAACAAAATGCATAGATATAGGATGGGGGTGACCTGGCTGAATGAGACTATGTGCGAAAGGGATCTAGGAGTCCTAGTAGACCACAAGTTGAACATGAGTCAACAGTGTGATGCGGCAGCTAAAAAGGCCAATCCAATTTTGGGCTGTATCAATAAAAGTATAGTATCTAGATCAAGGGAAGTAATAGTGCCGCTCTATTCTGCCTTGGTCAGACCTCACCTGGAGTACTGTGTCCAGTTCTGGGCACCAGAATTCAAAAAGGATATTGACAGATTGGAGCATGTCCAGAGGAGGGCAACTAGAATGGTGAAAGGTCTGGAAACAATGCCTTATGAGGAGAGACTTAGGGAGCTGGGTATGTTTAGCCTGGAAAAAGACGGTTAAGAGGCAATATGATAGCCCTGTTTAAGTATTTGAAGGGATGTCACGCTGAGGATGGAGCAGGCTTGTTTTCTGCTGCTCCAGAGACTGGAACACGGAGCAATGGATGCAAGCTCCAGGAACAGAGATTCCACCTCAACACTAGGAGGAACTTTTTGACAGTAAGAGCTGTTTGGCAGTGGAACGCACTCCTTCGGAGCATGGTGGGGTCTCCTTCCTTGGAGGTCTTTAAACAGAGGCTGGATTGCCATCTGTCGGGGATGCTTTGATCAAGATTTCCTGCGTGGCAGGGAGTTGGACTGGATGGCCCTCGTGGTCTCTTCCAACTCTACAATTCTATGATTCTATGATCATATGTGTTCAACAAATCATCAATATTTGTAAGGGTTTAGGGATGAATTACATCCTCTTTGTCTTGAAATTTGTCTTGAAATTACATTCCTCTTTTTCTTGAAATTGGCTAGTGCTTTCTGCATGTTGCAAGTGCACATGGAAAAAGCCCCCCTGGCGTGCCTGTCACTTTCTTTTTGCAGTTTCTGAGGGATGTACAGTGCTTTTTCTACAGTGATGTCAGGAGGAAGTGGTAAGTGCTCAAAAGACTCAGAGCAGACAAGAGCAGGAGTGCCCCCTACAATTCTACTAGTTTACATAGATGAAGAGTCCTACTTTGTATTCTTGAGAGATCTCTGTAATATATGGGTTGGCAACTGAAGCCAATTTCCACCTTTGCAATGGTGGTACCACCTGATCTTCAATTATAGATTGGCCAGAGGTTGCAGCCAGAAGTCACATGAAGTTGAAACTTCTGGGTTCGTTGGGCCAGTTTTGGGGATTTGGGGTTAATCTTTGGCACCTGCATGAATGGCAGTTCAGCTTGTCCCCTTTTTTGTGGCTATTTTCAGGTGATTTTTTCATTCCTCCTCCATTTTCTTTAGAATGTGTGTGTGAGAGAGTTGGCGGGGTTAGGAGGTGTTTAAAGCCACAAGAAAGGGGTTGGGGGCTATGTGCACCTCATGGTCCACTAGTTCCCTACCTGTTCTGAAAATTTTCAGTCCTGATTTCAGGTGTGTGTGAACTTCTTTTTCTTCCATAAAAGTTATTGTCAAAATCTGTAATTGGTTCTTGCAGCTTTAAACAGGAGATTTAAAAGCTCCTTCTCTTGAGATTTAGTGCTGTAAGCACCATTTTTACAGGCATGTAAGAGAACCCTTTTGATCAGGAATGAGGGTGGGGGATGGGCGGGGGTGGGTAAATGCAATCCAGTGCTTCTCACTTTCCCTAAATGGATTCTGAAAGCTTGTCCTGCTTCTCATTTCTGTTTGAGAGCCTTATTTGGGTGGAAGGCAGACATTCTGTATGCTGATTAATGGACTTGCTGAATTCATCTATAAAGCTGCTGCAGGGAATACTATAAATCTCACCATTGGGGATGATGCAGGCTCAAGATGCAGGAAAGCACTGAGACACAGATGTATGAAATAAGGGACAGAAATAGGAGCAAAGTCATAATGTGAGATATGCTGGTTGGTTATTGAGGAATGAAGTTGTTAATTCAAAGGCTTCCTAACCATTACCTTTTAATGGTTGTACCACAAGGAAAGGATTTAGGGATGTAATAATTCAAAGGCTTCATTTTTCAGCATTCTGACAATGGATAACCAGATGCCTCAGGAAGGCTTACACACAGAGCATAAAGAACATAATGAAGGGCATTTGTGTGTTCCCAGCTTCTGGTAGAGATATATTGCTTCTGTACAGGGAAGTTCCATTTGTTGTCTTAACTGATTTGCTTTCTTCACTGCATATTGGTAAAGGAGGTAGTAGCATCTTTTTTTGCATTTTGTTTCTTAGGTGAGCTGGTTGTCCTCTATTATTGGAGGAAGGAGCTATTGATTCATCAGAATTATTTTCATGTGATTTGGCCTTCATACACAGCATTTGGTCTTCATACACAGTTTGATTATTTCTATGAATGATTTTCTCCAGTATGTCTTTTCCACCCTGCTTGTATGGTAGAAGTATCCTATCCTCTGGATAATTGGGCTGCTGTCCATATACAATGTAGAAGACACTCTCTTATATATGTTAGTAATTTCAATAGCCCTCTTGACTTCATCATTTGCTGTGCTTTCAGGTGTCCATTTTTAATGTGTTGAGGCCAGCATGTTATCTGGCCTGGTCAACCTAGAATCTTTACCTATCTTTGGATTTGTATTCAGAGTGGTTTACTAAATTTTCAAGATTCGCTTAGACCTGCTTCATTCCAAACAGCAAAGTTAGTGTTTAAGTGAACCACCTGATGTACTTGAAACTAGCTTATGCTTTTGGTTTCTATTAACTTGAACATTTGTGCCCATTCTCATAAATGTCACTAAGTCTGTATAACCTTTGTTTCTCCTACTGTCAACATTGTTTTTATTTATTTGCATCAAAAAACCCCCCAACAACAACAAAAAACAAAAACAAAACCAGGATGGTCTGGTATTGTTTGAAGTTGGGATATAGGTGGTTCCAGTTTTTAATAAAAGGATAGTTACATCTTTAATGTAGCCTTATTTAAAAAAATGTTTAATTCCAACAAGATTCTAAAGGGTGTCCAAGGAAATACATCCTTCTCAATGTAGGCATAGTTATGGAGGCTTTCTCCATGGATATTGATGGTTTGTCATTCACATCTTGTTTTAATATCAGTAGCTGGTGTAACTCAAAGGCAGCCTAATACCATTTTCAGTTTGTAGTTTGTATGTTTTAATTTTTTTCTTCTAATTTATATATATTTTAATTAATGCATGTTTTTAATCCTTTGTAATTTAATATTATTTTAAGGGGTGGGTGGGCTAGGGTATTGTGAATATGGGGTTTTTATATTGTAAGCCGCCCCGATTGCGTTGCAGAGGGGTGGGATATAAATAAAATGTTATTATTATTATTAGTAGTAGTAGTAGTACCAATTACGAAGTGCCACTTTAGCCTTATCCAACCGCACACACACACACACACACTGCTCAATTAATGTCACAACTTTGCTTTGTGCAGCACATTTCATGGGTAGTAAGCATAACCCTCTTCAGATTCCAGATCAACAAAGGAAAGAGAAAATGAGATCATACCTGTTGCTCTTCCCAACATTCATCCATTGATTCTGCCTTCTGATCAAATCTTCATCTATATAGCCTCCAAAAGGCCTATGCATTCACAGCTTGTATGTACGTAGCTTCATGGGTTTTGTCTGAATATTGATAATTCTCTCTTGGAAATGAATGTGGTGCAGGGAATATTTATACATATCCTAAACCACCTATGCAGTTACATAGAGTTATGTGTGCAACCAGTGATCAATTGAATTTTCATCTTTCCTCCCCAAAGCATTGACTGAAAGTTAATTCATCATTGAAAACACTCAGGACTTTATCAGACCACCCTCCAGAAATGTTCTTTTGCTGGCATATTTTGAAAAATTTTTATGCTGGCAAAAGAACCCTGTTTACCAGACTTATCTTGAGCAGTGTTAAAGAGGCAGCCTCAGCAGAAAGAGAGCTCAAATGGAGTTCTGTCTTCTTCCCAGTTGGAGATCTTGCTGATTCTCGCAAGAAACCATGAGTGTGGCAAATTAAAAAAAGCCAAATAAACACACAAAATATTCACACAAGTACAGAAATACACTTTCTGTCCCAAGTACACTGGGGAGGTTCATAAAAAGAGCACCCCCAACATGGCTGTAGCAATCTCACCAGGAAGAGTTATGTCACTGATGGTGTAATTATGAGAAAAAAATGGTGTGAGGTTTCAAACGCTGGCAATGCAGGCAAAAGCGTGCCATGGAACATCAATTGACAGTTTGGCCTGTCAATAAAAAGGAACAGCTTTTTGACAGGACAAGATTGCAAAAGGATGACATTGTATAGTATACACATCTTTTCACGTTCATTAGGCATTGTTATGATGCCATATTTGCCTGGTCTGACAAAGTCCTCAGTTGTAACAGCCAATTTTGCTAAACAATCCACAGAAGCCCAGTTTTCTTGACTGTCATCCGGTTGCATTGTATTTTTTACAGAAACTAAAAAACACACCATCGATTGGAGAATGGCTAGTGAAAGTCAGTGAAATGATGTTCATGGATAAATTGACGATATTATTAAAAGATCATTCACTTAAAAATATGAACAACAATGGATTAAAGTAATCGATTACTACAAAAATATGGGAAATAACAATAATGATGAGATGAAAGAGGGGAAGGAAAATCTTAAAGGGACTGTACAAATAACACAAATGATATTGAGATTTTGTTTATAATGATAAAGCAGAATAATGATGTACAGTGGAATGTAAATATTTTTTTAATATATTTATTTAAATTTCCATTGCCGTCATCTTATCACATACTTATATATTTACATATCTTCATACAGTAAAATTTAGTTTACAAAGTGGAATGTAAATATAAACAGGTAGACATATATAAGCCCATAGCTTTCTATGTTAGAATCTATAAGATAATACATACAGAAGGTAAAGCATTAATGAAATATAAAAGTTGAGAGGTACATTTGACTCAGAGAGGACATAACAATATAAGGGTTGATTAAACGTAAAGGGGAGGTGGGAAGCACATATTTTATTACTGTATTGTTAAATAAGATATATAGAAGAAGGTCTGTACAGAATGTTAAAGCAAAGGGATGACAAAAGTAATATGTAAGTTTCGGTAATATATGTGAATACTGGAATAAAAACATAATTTAAAAAGTATTTTTTACAATTCTGCTATCCTTGTATTAATATAGTAGTATTATATTGTAGCTTGTGCACATCCTCTCATAGTGAGTAGATGAAACACAGTGGGAGAATCCTTTTTCAGCTGCTTAATTGGTTTAGGGAGACACTGACTGTGAGGAGAAGATTCATTTAGAAGAAAATAATATAAGCCTATCGTGTCAGTTTTTTGGGGTGGAGAATAAAAGTAAAAATGAGCCAGCAAAAGTTTTGTCTATCTCAAGGTATTACAAGGAACAGAGGCTGGAAATAACATGCTAGAAGTAATGATGTTACCTGTGCATTACTGTATTATGTAGGTAATGAGGTCATAACAGTCCTTTCACAAATAAAGTAGTGATTTGGTGTCATAAGGACTTATTTGTATGCACAGCAAATAACATTTTTGTTGTTGTTTTGTGCTTTGAAGTAATTTCCAACTTATGGTGACCCTAATGTGACACTATCATGGGGTTTTCTTGGCAAGATTTTTTCCAAGGCGGTGGGGGGGGGGAGTTTCTCATTACTTTGGAAGGCTATAGATCCCACTTTGGGGTGTTTGGATAGGGTTTCCTTCCATTTTTCACTCATTTCCCCCCTTTTTTAAAATGGATTTTTTTCCTCAAAAAAGTAACAAAAAGAATCAAGCAATGTAACAAGAAATGCACTAAGTTACTGCATGTGTTGGGTGACTTTACAAGCAAGTTACTTTCTCTGTGTTGTACAAGTTGCATAACAAATTACAGTACTTTCAAGAAATAACCTTCTCAGATTTAATGTAGTTGTCATCCTTCAGTATAAAAACAATGTAGCCTTTGAAAGAATGGAGGCCCAAAGAAAAACAATGGAGACTTCTTAAGTCATTTGAGTATGAAAAGCATGAGTGTTATGAACATAAGAAGAGCACTCAAGAATTTTAACATTAGAGTTTTATTCTAATTTATGTTAATATTTATTAAATTCAAGTATATGCACATTCCAAAACTCTAGTTTCTGTTTTTATCTCCCATTTCTACCCCATTCTTAAAAATTCTTGTTAGTAAAGATGATTAAAAAAGAAAAAACCAAGTCTGTCCCCCAAATAATGCTAATCAATGTATTGCAAATGGGAGAATGTTTCTCTGATCAATAGATTTTTTTTTTGAGGGGGGAGGATGCAAATCCTTGATTATTTCATGCTTCTATGCAGGGATGAATAATTATAGCAGTTTTGTCCCTGTTGTGGGAGAAGATGAATGTTTCTCTCCCCATGTTTGGAAATATTGAAGTGTTGTGATGGAGTGTGGGTTTATTTTACACAAATCCTATTTTCTACATAGAAAAAAGTTTTCCTGCAAAAGGGAGCAGTGTTGTCTGTGCAAACAGTTTTATGTGCAAGACTCCCTATGTGTTTTCTACAAAGGATAATTCTTCTAAAACATGTTGAAACTTTCAAATACTGGGATAAAACTGTGTGAGATTCTTATTGGTCTATTATTTTTCATGATGGAGTTTCCTGAATTCCAGGAACTCCATTTTTAATGAATAATAATGAACTTTTTCCCGTCTCTAGTTGTTTGTTTTTTGCTGCCTTAGCATTTTTGCCAGGTATAACTGTGAAATTTGAAAACACTTCTTGCAGCATCTCAGACATCCTATTACCTGTACTTTTTGTTCTGCATTGCTTGTTTATTCTCTTTTGAGACTGAAGTATATCTTGCTGACGCCCAAGGTTAAGTAAGTTGCTTTGAGGAATTTTACCAGAAGCTAAGGATCTGAACTGCTATGAGAGAACTTTCTGGACTTGTTTAGATGAGGCAATATAATATGGATTGGTGTGCAGTAATGCCAATTCGCAGCAGTGTTCATTTGTCTCTATGTTTTGTTTTGTTTTTTTGCATGATCACTGGTATGCAAAGCTAACCATGTTTGATGTTCACACCAGCATGCTTGTGAATCAACACAGCGGCCACGAGTGAATTATTCATGTTTTTATTCTCCACAAGTTGCTGCCCCTGAATAGTATTATTTTTTATTTTACAGAAAATCTAAGATGCAGAAGTGCAACCTTCCACTTAAATAAGCTTTAAAAAAAGCTGTTTCATTGCCTCATTGCACAATCGTTACTGTGAAAATCCAACATGCTGGTTCTGGCCACTTAGTGGCCAGCAAGGTCCTCTCCCCATGCATGTCCAACTAATTAGCTTTCCACTTCCACTTTTATTGGGAATGTGCTGCAATCCAAATCAGTTGTCCCAACAAGCAGGAATGCACATTTCCCTCGCATTATTTAAAAACCTTTGGGAAAAGCCACAAAGCTTATGTACAGAGACTCTTGGAGATTTCCACAGGACACTTTGGGTTGTAGCCTAAGCAAATGTACATGTTATGGCATTTTTGCCCCCCCCCTTTTTTTTTTCAAATACAGTGAATAACCATGGGATCACATTTGGACAAAGTATTCTCCTTGAATTCTGTCAGGAGTATTTTCATAGTTATACAAGCCCTTCTTTGTATGTGTTGTTGTTGTATGACTCCAAGTCATTTCCAACTTATGGCAACCCTAAAGAGATCCTGTCATGGGGTTTTCTTGACAAGATTTGTTCCTCTGGGGCTCAGAGAGTATGACTTGTTCAAGGTCACCAAATGGGTTTCAGTGGCTTAGCAGGAATTCAAACTCTGGTCTCCCAGAGTCCTTGTCCAATACTCAAACCACTATACCAGTGGCTCCCTGTTTTATGTGTTAGGACTCCCTAACACACTTAATACTTTCTGACAGTTTCTATAACAAGGGAAAGGTTTTTGAGACTATACACTGATATAGTGCAATGAGTAACAGTCCATCATGGGAAACAGGAGAAGCCTCAGTGTATGTATAGAGACTCTTGGAGATTTCTACAAGAAACTTTGGGTTGTAGCCTAAGCATTGGATATGATATTATTCTTGGTGTCCCATTTGGTTATGATGGTCTGCTTAGTTATAGATGGCTAATTTGACTGAAATTATGTGTGGTTTTAGAAAATTGGCATCCTAAGGATTCAGGCTAGAAGCTAATATAGCACCATGGTTAAGACTATGTTATATGATATATGAACTAAAGTTCCATATCAGGATAAAGGTGAGGTATAAAATAAACAAATAAAGTTTCTGGTTAAAATCACAACTCTGTTATGGATTCAACAGGAAGCCTTGGGCAAATTGCTGCACAAGTGCAAGCCTACACAAGTTTTTTCAGAAGTGTTCAGTGGGGCTTAGTCCCCTATGTTTTCTACAGACTGTATGTAGAATTGAGAAGGGAGATAGTAGTGTTTCTTGTAGAACTGTTTCAACTGTTTCAAATGTAATGAGAAGGGAGATAGTAGTGTTTCTTGTAGAACTGTTTCAAGTTTTACTGTGATGATATTTTTGAGAATTAGTACTCAACACTTTTCTTAAATTCTATTATTAGTCAGGTTCGCTTGCTCTATTGATCTAACTGTATGTTCATAAAGATTCTTTCTATTAAACACAAAAGTGGGATATAATCAGTGTATCATTGCCTGTGTAGGGTACTCTGTAAAGTTAGAGAGGGAGCAGTCAATAGAATGAATAGGAATGGATCAATAATGGTGTAAAGTTCCTGTGATCTGAACAACTAGGTAACATTGATTTACAAAGAAGAATGCACATCAGGAAAACATAATTCTCTGTGTGCACTTCTCATAGATAATAACATAAAGGAAAGTGGTCTTATGGCTCAAGCAAAGGGAGACGCCAATTCAACAAATTGCAAAACAAGTCCATGCAAATACACTAACTAACCCCAGGAATGTTCCTCATCTTTCAGAAGGCAAAATGTCTTTAGTAACTACTAATGGCTTGTAGGAATGAATCCAGGATACAAAGAGTGAATATTTGCTTAATTAATCAACAGTTTTCTGATTTTAGGAGGGAAAAGATGATCATAATGTTTTTTGTCAAAATCAACTACTAGATTTTTCTGAAACATTAAGACATTGCTGTAATTTGTTTTTTTTTTTAAAAAATAACCTTTGCTGTGCCAGCGCAAGTGGGAATAGGAAGGAAAATTAATTTCCTGGAGTCAAACTGAAAATATGTCTGTAACTGAATGTGTCGCAATGCAAGAGCTACATCTCTACTCAAGGGCTCTTGTGAAAGTCCAATGCATTTCAATGGAAAACCACCCACAAGGTCGAGTCCCTCTCAGCAACTACACTCTCAGATTCACTGAACACAACCTTCTTTGATAGATGTTCTAGATCAGTGGTACCCAAACTTATTTAGCCTACAGCCCCGTTTCCAGAAAAAATATTACTCAGCGCCCCCTGGAAATTAATTTTTTTAAAAATTAATACCAATTAAATAGAAGGATGTATGTATTAATGTTTCTACCTTTTTCATAAAATATAATAATAATAATAATAATAATAATAATACTTAGTTATTTATTACCCGCCTCTCTCCTCAGAATCGGGGTGGGGTACAACATTACAAAGTATACAATACAATGCATCACAATACATCACTATGCAGTACAATTCAATACAGTACATTCAATGCAATACTATTTGATACAGTTTATAGACAGTACAGACAATACAGACAACTGTACAATGCAAGTGCCAGTAGATGGCACTGTTGGCATGCAAACGATGCTGCAAGAGTGACACTGCAGAATGCATTGTACACTAAATAACGACTGCTGCTTCTGGAAACTGAATTAACAGCATTCACAGCATGTCACCCCAGCTCTTTATTATGCTGGTACTCATTTTACCAACTTACGGAAGGCTGAGTTGACCTGGGGGGCCCTGGAATTGAACTTATGAACTCAAGATCTACATGAGTTTTTGGCTGCAGTTTTGGCTGCATTAGCTTACTGCGCCACCAGGGCCCTCCAGGTCAACTCAGCAAAATATAGTAATATAGTAAGCAACTCAGCAAAATATAGTAAAGAAAGGTGTAAATTAGAAACATTGAAGTTTGAAATCATGAAACTATTTATTGAACTCAGAATAGAAAGGTAATACAAAAAAAGGTAAAACATTCGAAATCATCTTAATGAAAAGGATGAACCTGGTATGCTGCTACCAATTTAGTAATCCTTTAGTAATCCTGATAAATTTGGGAACTGGCTGAATTCCCCTAGTCCAAAATGTTGTTTGTACAGAAGAAGTTTTGTCACAAATGCAGAAATAACAGATTTTGTTTTTATTAAATTCAGTTCATTACCTTGAAGCTGAAGATTGAAACAAGTCGGTCAAGTAAGCGATGTCACTTTTGGATTGAATTAAATTGGATCATAAAGCATTATTTTTATCTTTCAAGAACTCCAGCACCAAGTTAAACAGTTTATAAAACCTATCTAAACAGGCACCCTTTGACAACCAACAAACTTGTGTATGAAGCAACAAACAATTAAATTCTTCATCGTTTTCAATACAAAGCTGTTTAAATAATCTGTCATTCAATGATTTGCTTCTGATTGTGTTGATAGCTTTAATTACATATTGTAATGAATTATGTAGGCATGCACTTAAATTTTTGGCAACTAGATGTTGATGATGGATGACACAGTGTACTACGAATGCATTTAGCATCTACTTTTTTAAAATTGCAAGAAAACCCCTGTGGCACCCTACCCTTGCTGGAGCCCCATCTGTGGCTACTGGTAAGATATTACTCAGATGTATTTCTTTTTCTTAAAAAAAACTCATCCAATGCATGAAATATTGATTCTCCTTTAGTATCAGTTTGCAAATATTTAGCAAATAATAATTCTTGGCAAATTTGTTCTTCCTTTGTGAACTGCACGTATGCTAAAAGTAAAGCTTCATTTCCTCACAAAGTTGACTCATCAAGTTGAAGAGAAAACTGAGATGTTTTTAAATAGCCACACAATGAATCTTCAACATCTTGAGCCATTTCATCAATTCTTCTTTTGACTGTATTATTGCTCAATGAAATTTTCTTGATAATATCAGATGTTGGCTTGTGTAGCACAATACGTATTACTTCACTTATTGCCGGTATAATTAGTTCTTCACCAATAGTATGGAGTTTTCCCGATTTGGCAATTATTAACGAAATACTGTAAGAAGCAAGCAAGTTATCGCCATCTTGTGTAGTTGCGGTTGAAAAGAGTTTTGCCAGTGTCGGTTGTTTGATAATTTTTTTTTTAGTGTTCAAAAATAAGATAAATCCTTATCTTTTTTATCACCATGAATTTTCGTCAAATGTTCTTGTAGTCTGGAAGGCTTCATAGCTTTGTTTGATAAAACTTTCTGGCAAATCAGGTACATTGGTAATGTATTGTTTACAGGTGACTCAATAAAGCCATATTTCAAATATTCGATATTATATTGTCTACATTTTTTCTTTGGTTGAGACATTATTATTTGTAGAAACAATAATATGAATCATTGCTCTGATGTTGATGACACTTGCTATCCAGTTAAGAATGTATTCTCTTAGGATTTGCCAGAAAAGAAATGTATATATTAAGATCAAAAGAAGTTGCATACCTTTCACTTTTGATATTTTTAAAAGAATTGTTCTAGGATGGTGTTCACAAAGAGCAGATCATTAAACAGAGAGTCTGTGAACATTTAGAAGGCAATGCCATAATCACAAAAAGTCAATATGGGTTTCAGAGAAACAAGTCATGCCAGACTAATCTGATCTCTTTTTTTGATAAAGTTACCAGCTTGGTAGATGAAGGGAATGCTGTGGACATCGCATACCTTGATTTCAGTAAGGCCTTTGACAAGGTTCCACATGACATT
Organism: Gambelia wislizenii; assembly: GCA_030847615.1. Taxonomy (NCBI): domain Eukaryota; kingdom Metazoa; phylum Chordata; class Lepidosauria; order Squamata; family Crotaphytidae; genus Gambelia; species Gambelia wislizenii. The sequence goes on from JAUMIR010000004.1 coordinate 43,605,402, forward strand.
CTTGCAAACAAGCTTGTAAAATGTTGGCTAGAGAAGTTAACTGTTAAATGGATTTGTAATTGGTTGACCGGCTGAACCCAAAGGGTGCTCAGCAGTGGCTCCTCTTCGTCTTGGAAAGCTGTGACCAGTGGGGTGCCACAGGGTTCTGTCCTGGGCCCAGTGCTATTCAACATCTTTATCAATGACTTGGATGAGGGAATTAGGGGCATACTTATCAAATTTGCAGATGACACCAAATTAGGAGGAGTAGCTAATACCCTAGAGGACAGGATCAAAATTCAGAATGACCTGGATAGACTGGAGAGCTGGGCCAAAGCTAACAAAATGAAATTCAATACGGAGAAATGTAAAGTACTGCATTTAGGGCGGAAAAATGAAATGCATAAATATAGGATGGGAGAGACCTGGCTGAATGAGACTATGTGTGAAAGGGATCTAGGAGTCCTAGTAGACCACAAGTTGAACATGAGCCAACAGTGCGATGCGGCAGCTAAAAAGGCCAATGCGATTTTGGGCTGTATCAATAGAAGTATAGTGTCTAGATCAAGGGAAGTAATAGTGCCACTCTATTCTGCCTTGGTCAGACCTCACTTAGAATACTGTGTCCAGTTCTGGGCACCACAATTCAAAAAGGATATTGACAAATTGGAGCATGTCCAGAGAAGGGCAACTAAAATGGTGAAAGGTCTGGAAACAATGCCTTATGAGGAGAGACTTAGGGAGCTGGGTATGTTTAGCCTGGAAAAAGACAGTTAAGAGGCGATATGATAGCCCTGTTTAAGTATTTGAAGGGATGTCACGCTGAGGATGGAGCAGGCTTGTTTTCTGCTGCTCCAGAGACTGGAACACGGAGCAATGGGTGCAAGCTCCAGGAACAGAGATTCCACCTCAACATGAGGAGGAACTTTTTGACAGTAAGAGCTGTTCGGCAGTGGAACGCACTCCCTCGGAGTGTGGTGGGGTCTCCTTCCCTGGAGGTCTTTAAACAGAGGCTGGATGGCCATCTGTCGGGGATGCTTTGATCGTGATTTCCTGCATGGCAGGGGGTTGGACTGGATGGCCCTCGTGGTCTCTTCCAACTCTGCAATTCTATGATTCTATGATTCTATGTAAAATCTGCTGTTATACATGATTGTACTGTTATTTGCCATCAAGTCAATTTTGACTTACAGTGACCTATGAAAGAGAGACTTCCAAGAGCCCTAGTCATTGTCACCACCACAACCACCACCATCACCCAGGACATGTAAACTCAAGGCTGTGGTTCCCTTGATTGAATCAATCCACCTCTAATGTAGTCTTTTTCTACTGTCTTCCACTTTGTTGAACATTGTCATTTATGCCAGTGTGTGTGTGTGCTAGCATTTGATAAACAGGGTTAGTCAGGCAATTAAATATATTAATTAGGAAATATTCTAGAAAATACAATACTGCTTCTGGGAGTGAGAATGATAACAAATTAAGCATATTCAGCTTGGTTGGTTGAACACCAACAGTCAAAACATACGTTGTATGAGTGCCATTTCTTATTAGACAGGAAAGTTCCTTATGAGGGGCAATTATACCAGTTATTTTCCAGTGCTATGCGTAGACTGGTGTCAGTGAGAGCCTGTACCCCACCTCAGTCATGTGATGGTGAGGGGAGAGGGTAACTTTCAATGAATCACTACTGGAAAGTTGGAAATATTAATTTTTTTAAAAAATGGAATTGGACTATGGAATGTTTTCTTTTAGAAAGACAAATAAAAGATTTCAGACAACATGTACATATATTTATTTTCAAACAATTATTTCTGAAATATACGTAACAAGAAGATTTTAATGTAAGACAATGTTCAGTATCCAATCATATACCTGTTCTTGCTATCCTTTTCTCAGATTTTTTTTTAATTGGAATGAATGCTTTATGTTTGCTTGACAGTATGGAGGACTGTGTGTGTGTGTGTGTGCGCGCGTGTGTGCACATGCGCGTCTCTGTTTTACTAATGACAGTGATTTCTTTTATTGTTTTTTGACTGCTGTTTATAAAATAGCACAAGCAGAGAGGTTGCTTACAGTTCAGCATATACAGCATCTTTTGTAACAAAAATGTAAAAAATACAATAAAAAGGAAATTTACTGTTTAAAAAATTGCCTGAATGAACTATATTTTTAATGCATGAAACAACATAATTTCATGACAAACAAGGTTGCACATATACATTTTAGGTTCCTAAAGTAACAGCTGACTTTCTCTCTGTAAAGGATACTGATATCATTTTTTCAGTCTTTTTTTTTTTAAAAAAAATTTTTACCCCCTGAAAATATGAGAATTTGAAACATTTTTTCTACTCTATGACTACAAAATTTCCAGAAACTTTACATCTCATAAATAATACATGTTATCTTTCAAGATAATAACTATACAAAAACAATTAATAAAACAAAAAGTCTTTACCAAAGAATTTAACTATGGCTGAAGAAGGTTTATTTCCTTTTTAAGTTTTGAACTATGCTTTTAAAAATCTTGCTAGTGTGTTTCTAGTGACCTGCATCAAGGACTTTTTGCCATAGTATTTGACGTAGCGAAAATGATTCTTCAGCAAGTCTCCATGTTGCAAGAGTACTTGTCTCTATTCATGATCCTCTTGGTTTATAAAGCAAATAAATGGTACCAGACTTCACTAAAGGTATTTGTGTTTATCTATCCTCTGTCCTTTCTTAATTTCTTACTGTATGTTTTTTTGATAACCTACCTATACAGGTTGAGTCTCCCTCATCCAAAATGCTTGGGACCAGAGGTATTTTGGATTTTGGAATTTTGGATATTGGAATACTTGCACATATATAATGAAATAACTTGGAAATGGGACCCAAGTCTAAACACAAAATTCCTTTATGTGTCATATAAACCTTAAAAACATAGTCTGAAGGTAATTTTATACACACTGTTTTAATAATTTTGTGTATGAAACAAAGGTTGTATACATTGAACCATCAGAAAGCAAAGGTGTCACTATCTCAGCTACCCATGTGGATGATTTTGGAAATACGGATTTTGGAATTCTGGATAAGGGGAGACTCAATCTGTATCAGCTTTCTGAACACAAAGTAGATCCCTCCTTCTACTTCATCGTAATTTCTTGTTTGGCACAAGTGATACAAGTGACTCCTTTTTAAAGGTCACAATCTCATTTTGGGTTAAAACTTGATTGTTTCAGCCTCAAATGGCAGAAGGAGACATTATGGAAGACACAAAGAAGTCACCAATACTGGTATCCCTTACATTGTTTTCTGCTTTTCTCATAAAGACATATTGAAATTCACCATATAACATAGTATAGTACTCTAGTGTGAGTTTCTGCACTCCTGCCAGCAGCAGCCAGTGATGTGAAATGGGCAACTCCACATCCAGCTGCTTTGCCTCATATTATTAGTTTTAGTAGATATATTCTCCTGGGTGCTGCTGAGGGATGTCCCATTCTGTATGTTCAAATGAGACCGCCTGCATTGGCTTCTTTATTCCATTCAACTGTACATGATAACAAGGATGTGATTTGGTACATGAATTTGCTATTACGTTTTTCTTCTCTCCTCACCCCCTTCCCTTCTTTTAGATATAGATTTCTGTTTTTAATAGTGCACATAATAGAAAATTTTAGTTGTTTAATACATTGTGAAGGGTGTATTGGCCACTACATGCATTCTGTAACATTTACCTGTGCCCAGCGTTGGAAAGGAGGGAGGGTTCTCCTAATTACTTTAACAATATTATTTGCACATCTCTGGTTTTATCCAATCCTAATTTTGTGTATGCCTGCTCAGAGGAAACTGAAACACTTCCTATTTGTAGTAATATAGTATGTCTCTGAATCAAAATGATAATCTCATTATGATCTACAACAGCAAGTATATTGGAGTATACATGTGCCTGAGTTAAAGTTTGGGCAGGTTGCATTGTGAGCCATTATATAAATACCTTATTAGGAAAGGCAGATATGTTTCTCTTTGCAAATTTAAAATAATCATTAGACTCCTTCAACAGATTGCTGTTAATTGGATTGGGAATTAAACAGCTTTGTATGAGTGCAGTTAATTAATAGCTCATTACTTTTTTAATAAGGCAAATTCACTTGTAAGTAAGGAAGATGCCATGGAATTTATCACAGACTTGGATATTAGACTGGGATTTAACATCTCCTTATCCATGGAGGGAGTTAATCTTAAATCTCAGAAGGCCTGGACTGTATTTAGAAAGACTTAAATTAGCTCATCTCTCCCCACAACATTCAGATCAAAGGATTCCTAACTTTACTAGTTGAATCTACCAAGGAGAAGGTACATACCTCTCGTTTGTTTGTACATTTAATCTATATTAGAAGCAATAGAGTAGCTAGGGGCTAAATTGTGGCAGAGTAGTCCCTCAAAGTTGGTCTGTTCTTTTAAAGAGAGGAAAGATAGATACATGATCAATATAGGATAATTTATATGTTGCCAAACCAACACATAGGTAGGCTTCTCGGTTTATAGTTGTTTAATGCACAGTTTGTGCATATATGATGGGATTTAAAATCTTTTCTTCAGAGAATGTTTCTGTTGTAAGGAAATAATTTCTCAGCACTCAACATTGCAAGATATTTTATGCTGGAAAAACATTATATGAACATACTGTACACCACTTTTTAGCCACTTTTTTTTCCAAAATGATGTTCTATGTAAAATCAATAAAATCCAACAAAACAATTAAAATATTCTAATCAAGAATTAAAATCAATTTACAAACAGAAGATAAAAAAAGTGGGATCAGCTTCCCAAAGCAAGACAGAATGACATCAGTGAGGTACTAGGAGAATAAACCAAGGAAAGGTATTTCAAAGCTCTAGTGATGCCAATGGAAGTCTGATTCTTCCCCTAACTACCATGTAGAATATGATTATATATGTGTCAGTAATAGACAGTACCTGCAGCTAAGAAATAGACTGATTTTTCCATCCTATTCTTTGTGTTCATTTTGTTTACATTGCAGCTTTCATGAATTCGAAATCAGCAATGACACTGAAGTGAATTCCAGAACTGGAGTGTCCATGGTTAACCTGTTTACGTGTGTACATTTATGAGTATTGACAAAAGACTGTCTAATGTGCAGTCACAACAAGATCATGTTTACAAGTGCATCATGATGTCTTTTTTATTGCATCCTTGTCAGTATGCATGTTCACTTTCATCAGGTAATGGGGACAGGAAAGACACAAACAAAATGAAGGCACTAAAAACTATGGAAAATTTTGGAATAAAGAGTTGAAACCCTGCAGGATATAATATATCATCACCATCATGGAAACAGCCATATGGAGAGAGACTGCAGATGAGAAGAACATTGGATTCATCTCCACTTATGACATAGCTACAAAAAAAAAATGCTATTCTGTTGGATTTGTTTCTACATTTTTTCCATCTTTGTATATTTCTGTCATGTGCTCTGCCAGTGTTCTTATTTTTAAAGGCAAAATTCTTTTGCCCACATAACTTCTACTGTTTGTCCATTTTTTTAAAACCGTTGTTGTAATTTAAAAAATAAAAAATAAAAAGTGGAATCCCAGAAGATTCCAGAAGAGTGTTTAATCTATGTCTTGAGTTTTAAGAATGCTCAAGCCGCAAATTAAACTCTTTCTGGGACTGAAGAGTTTTCGTTTTTTTTGGGGGGGGGGGTTGTTCAGTACCTGCATTCAGAAAACCCTATTAAAAAATTACTTTTCAATCATATTGAAATGAATATCTGTGCTTAGTACAATAATTTTATTAAGCTGGACTGTTAACTTTCATTTTTGGAATTGGAACCTCAACTCAACTGCCATCAGTTTGTACTAACTCTATCTCCTTCCTTCCACTTCCCCTTCAATGAAATGCAATAAAGAGTAAAACTTGACCAAGTAAATCCTTTATCAAGAAGGCCATAAAGATAGTTCTATTGGTTCCTGCCATTCTCAAGAGAAAGGAAATTCCCCACATGTCATCCTATCATTGATTGTTTTAACATTTCTACTTGAAGAATCTTCATTCACAGGGTCAAGTAAGTCATTTGGCTGTAAAGAGGCCATTCCTAATTATGGGATGGAAGCCAAGAGTGTAAATGACTTTCAATGTCCTTAGAGTTGGCTGAGAAATATATAACTGCCTTCTACTGCAGTTGCTAGCTAAACATTGGGTTTTGGACACCATGTGCTGCATGACCCTCAAACAAAGGTCAAATAGGATCATACTTGGCTTGTAGAGTCAGAGGGATTCTGACCTTTGTATCCACTCAACCGTTGCACCTTTTTTGTGGTGGCTACTGGTAACCTAGGCCTCTCAAAGGTTGGCTCCCATCCTTATTGAACTTCCAACAGGCAGTCAGAACTGTGTTATTTTGTGAGGCCTTTGGCTTTTAAAGTCATTATGTTAAAGAATTTTTTAACATAATCCTGTTTTTATATTGTGATTTTACATACCTTGCTTTGGAGGCCCTGGGGATCAGAAAATCAGTTTATAAATACTTCTGATAAATACATATGCATGTAAAATGTTTTATAGATATTAAATCATAATTAGACATGACAGTTATTGCTACTACTCACTGCAGAGTGTGGCTAGTTCTTGCCTGTAGATTGTGCATGCCTTCTCTTGCTCATTATGTACACCACCAAATTTGTACTTACAGGGCTCAGAAAGGCATTTTTTTTGCAGCCTTGTAATGCTTGTCAGTAACAAGAAGAGAATATTAGGTGCTCCCAATTATTCTGTTTTGATTAAAATTCTGTTCCCCCTTACCTTTAAACCCCACTGCTTGCCATTGTCTTCTATATTCTAGGGACTTTATAAGATGCGGCAAAGCCAAGATTGACAAAGAGATCGATCACAGATTAGCAAAGGCATATAGTGCATTTGGAAGACTTCACAAAAGAGTCTGGAGCAATAAACACCTGAGGCAAAGCACAAAAATCAGTGTGTATAGAGCCATCGTACTGTCTATCCTCCTTTATGGATCTGAAACATGGGTCACCTATCGCCACCACCTACGACTCCTCGAGCGCTTTCATCAGCGCTGTCTACGCACAATCCTAAATATACACTGGACTGACTATGTGACGAATGTTGCTGTCCTTGAGCAAGCAGGGATCACCAGCATTGAGGCCATGATATTGAGAACACAGCTGCGCTGGGCAGGGCACGTTTCTAGGATGGAGGACCATCGCCTCCCAAAAATACTACTCTACGGTGAACTCGCCACGGGTCAGCGTAAGAGGGGCGCTCCAAAAAAGCGATACAAAGACTCCCTGAAACAACATCTCAGGCTTGGCCAAATTGATCACCAACAGTGGTCCGCCCTGGCCTCACATCGGGAGGCATGGAGACGCACTATCCACAATGCTGCAGCCTTATTTGAAAACTCACGACGAACAAGTCTTGAAGAGAAACGACAACGCAGAAAGAATCACAACCCAAAAACATCACCCAAGGAGACCTTCTGCTGTGCTTTTTGCAACCGGACTTGTTTATCTCGGATTGGCCTTTTTAGTCATCAGCGCGCTTGCAGAAAGCGCGGGATGAGTCCTTCCTGAATCTTCGTTTGCGAAGAAAAGCCAGAGAGACAACACCATGGTAGCGCGAATGGCGCAGCTATTGCATGATGTTGTTATCACGTGTCTCAGTTGTAAATAAAGTATTCCTTTTAAGTGATGGGACAAATCTTCAATAGATCAGCAATATCACTTTTTTCACAGTATTGAGGGAATGTGAAAACACGTCCCATTGTAATCACAAGATTATAGCATGAATGGGTGGTCCTCAGTGAGAAAACCTCTGGGTGAGAACATGAAAACGAAGCACAGGATGCTCTTTTTATGAACTGTTCCATTTAGTTTCAATGTTTTAGATTTTTTTTTTCAGTGCTTGCGTGTTTATTTACTTTGTTAATTAAGATATTTTTGGAGTTGTAAGCACACTCACATCTTCTTCCAAGAACTGCCAAAATCTCGCCCATGCTAAATTGTGGAGGTAAACTCCAGTTCTGAAAGCACTAGTGGTCATTGTGTGGTAATTCTGTGGCATTTCTTATGTGTGTTTACAGCGATGTGTGATAGTAAGTGTAATAATGCCACAATGTTTCTGTTTTCCTCACTCGTGGAATTACAGTGTTTTTATGCACCAGTCTAATAATGTCCTAGCACAGAGTCTCCAACATTTCACAAATGAAAACTGGGACATGTGAAGCTGAGCCATATCAGAGTGTGTTGAAAAGAGTGTGGTCAGGTAACAAAGCTTATTAATGAGGAAGAATGTACAAAAGTACGATTTTAAACAGAGAACCCAGGTCTCCTCTGAGTGGAGAGGGAGCTGCATTTGCCTATGTGAGGGAGTGAAATGAGACCATGGTTTATTACATGTAGATTGTAAGCCTGAGGGCAGGGAACTGTTAAATTGACCATTTGTAAGCCACTCTGATAGCCGTTGTGGCTGAAGAGTGGGGTATAAATAAATAAATAAATAAATACGTTGCGCTGTGCACCGAGAGGAGAGGGGCGGGTACAGAGGCTATATAAGCACTGCCACCTCTTGCCTTGGTCTCTTTGGGCTGTTGAGCATCACGAAGGATGGAACAAAGCTGAAGAGAGAAGGATGGTGCAAAGCTAAGGAGTGAGGAAGGAGAAGGAAGCATGGAGAAGAGGAGACGAGGGGGAGAGAAGCTGAAGGAGGGTGAAGAATGGAAGAGGAAGTGGACGGAGGTACCAAACAGTGCAGGATACCTGGTACAACCAGGGAGAGTGGGTAGGGGGTTTGGTAGCCACGACATCTCCCCAGCACTGGGCAGCCCTCCCCAGCCTTCCCCGGTTACCCAGCCCTCCCCGGATTGCTTGGTCCGGCCCTCCCCGGCCCTCCCTGGTTACCCTTTCTCGGGTTTTTTTCCTCATCTATGCCATACTAGGGCTGCGGTATATGGGAAATTGGCTAGGGTAGTGTCTAAAATAGGTCAAATTCCAACCCTAAAGGCAGGGAATGGGGAGGCGTAACTTGTGGTGTGCACCTTGGCACCAAATTCGGTGAAGGTGGGGTCTCTGGAATAGCCTACTTTAGGTCAAGTGGCTTAGGGAAGTGAAGGAGACTTTCCTTGGGATTGGCCTCAAGGATAAGCCCTCATCTTAATCCATTGGGCTTGGGTGAGGGCCTTTGAAGTTGACTTTCCAGACATGGGCTGCCTGGGGGGCAACCCCATTCATTGGGGTTCCTTTCCACCACTCAGGCGTTCGCCAGGGGAAGCTGGGAAGTATAGGTCTCGGATGGGCAACGAACTGCCCCAGTTGCTCCCATGCTAGGTTGTCTCCTCCCACTGAAGATTTAGAGGGCATTAAATAGGTAGGGTTAAATAAAGATCCTATTATTTCACCCCATCCCTTATGTGTGGTCTCTTTATTTCCCTGAAGCGATCAGCACACCCTGGATTTTATGTAATGAGGTTAGGAAAGGCAAGACTCTACCACTTCCTGTCCTCTCTCCACCCTGAGTTGATTGAGTGTAAACTATCTCTGCACTTTGAATGCACTTATGCAACAATTGAAATAAATATAAATGGGGAAAGTGGATGAAGGCAAAAGAAACCTGCCTATTTTAAAAGCAACTGAAAAAGTAGGGTGACGGAGGATTGACCAAACTGTCCATGCCAAACTGGGACAGTTGGAGGGTGTGCATCTGGAGGGCTAAAACTTTCCTGCTCCCATTAAGTGTACATACCTTACATACTGTATTACAGCACATAAGACAGATGCCCCAATGGCCCTTTGGAACTAAAACTCAAAACCAATTGTCTGATTTCCAAGTTTGGTGAATTCCATTTCCGCCTAGTTAACTGTTTATGTATGCTGTAGAACACGGATGGGGTATCTGTGGCCCTTCAGATATTGTTGGGTTTCAACCCGTGTCAACCCCAGGCAGCATGGCCAGGGGTCAATACCAACAAGGCCTAAAGTTCCCCACTCCTACTGTTAGACTATATCTGCACCTACAGTGGCAATCCTGTGAAAGCACACATTATTTTATATTTTCTAACATCAAAGAACATAAAATAAATTGATTCATGAGTAAACACCATTGATTTCTCTTGTTTTTCCCATGAGCATTGCTCATAAATAAAGGTGTTCTGGACTCCAGGCCAAAATCGTTTGGGCAAACTGCAAAAATTGTAATGTTCTCTGGCTTAATTTTCTCCATGTAAATCACCATAACCACAGGAAACATTATGAAATTGGAAATATTGATTCTACCATTGGAAAGAGAAGTATCTTATAATGTTCCTAAAAAACCTCAGGAAACAATTCATCCAGATACCAACTTTTCTCTTTTCTCTTTCAAAATCACTATTATTCAGTCTCATTCTCTTTTTACTCAATGTACTTAAAGCTATAAACACTATTGAGAATGGTTTTGAGTATCTGTATAGTAAATATTTTGGACTCTTTACATTTCTATGCAGAAACAAGACTTCCTTGCCATTGTTTTGCTGTTGAAAGTCAAAGGCACTTATGAAAAGTGCTTATGAAAATACTGTTCTCCCCACTCCCCCCAAAAATAAAATTGGTAAAGAAGAATATATTGTCTAGGGTTACCAAATTGAATTCGAGATGGGACTTCTGTAACTTTAAACCATAACAGATCTCAGAGCAGCACAAGGTAACATAAAGCTTCAAGGAAGACAAAAGTCCCTGTCCCATTGCCTCATCTTCCAACACCCTACTTTCAGCCACAGTTCTTCTCTCTCAACACTTCTATTACCTTGTTGGTGGAGACAGGGGGAGGGGGTAAAGCTTAGCACCCAACTCCACTCTTGTTACCAAGCTCTGTTCTTGTTCCTGGCTCCTCCATGTCCTCTCTCCCCACCTCCAGCAGTGGTAGGAGGGAATGGCTGCACCTGAACTTTGGGATATGGAAGGTGAGGGAGAACAGGTACCTTTGTCACACTTGATGGAACTTTGCAGTACTTTGTCCTGCTCCAAAATCTGTTAAGGTTTAAAGTTACAGCAGCACCATCCTGGAACCAATCTGGCAACCTTAGCATTGTCTTACCCAAAGAAGTTTGGAAATTCCAGGAAAATATTGAGTTTCTAATATGTTGGGGAAATTAGCAGATGATTGGATTCACAAAGCTTGAGCTGCCTCTTTTCATGGTTAAGTGATCAGAGAAGGGAAGCTTGAAACCTTCAAACAAAGGAATACTCCATCTGCTTAATGGAATCAATTGTCTGTCATTTGGGTGTGTGGTGGGGCAATGTCCTTTTGACCTTATATTTCCTCATACTTTGGAATTTGTCAGTAGTTCTTTCTTTGGGTGATACGTTGCTTACAATATGTGCCTATTGGAATCCATATAACAAGTCCCTGACTTCCTAGTGGAAGACCATATTAATAAGCCAAATTATTAATAAGCCAGTTTTTGGCATTTCTGGAGGTGGGGGCTTGTTAGGGGCACTAACAATTGTCTCATTCGCTTCTTAAAACAAACATCTGATAGGATGATGAATAACTGGGTGAAGCTATCTGTAAGCTCTGCAAACTTGCTGCTACCAGCTGCAGAGATATTTTCCCTCTGAATGTGATGCACTCTTTTTATCTGGAAACTTCATTACATTCTAGAATTGCTTCAATGAAATTGCCTTTTTGAAAAATACCAAAAGATGATGTCAAAATGCATCAGGGTGCAAGACATGCTGGTGTGTTCTCAGTTATTATGAACTAGTAATGTGCTTGTTAAGGAAGGCTTTTGTATTGTACATCATAGAAGTAAAATACTGTAAGATGAAGAAGATAAATGCGAGTGATTTTGTCTGGACAATATTATTGTTTTACAACTTGGGGAAAGTATCAGACTGAGATAGGAAAAGTTATAAGTTCAAGTTCTAGTTAGTTGACATGGCAAGGAATGATGCTATTAGAAAGTCTGTAACTGGGGTGGGAATTGTGTGGCCTTGTGGATGTTGTTGAATCTCAGTTTCAAGAGTTTATGACCACTGGCCATGCTGCCAGGGCTACTGGGCATTGCAGTCGAACAGCATTGGGAAGTCTGCACAGTCCTCATCCCAGTGTGTATTATGAACATGAGAAGCACAGAAAACATGAGTAAATTAATGCAGCATACAACAGTTGTAGGCTTTTGGAAATGTGCAATAGGAGTGTGGGAGTAAGTGGATGGGAAGTTTGAAGTGTGATATTAACAAAGTTTCTCCTATATTCATCTGTGAAATATTGGAGAGCATGCAGTGTTTGTGCAAATACTGAAGATGCTCATAAAAATGACAGAACCTTCCTTTTGAATTCATCTCCTTTACCCTCCCCATCCCCATGCTATTATCTTGCATCCCAATTATTTTATTTTACTCATGCCACTGTGAGCTTCATTTCACATTTGTGGAGATTTTCAGATGCCTCTTGCCGCGCAAGCAGCCTCTGGAGCAGTAACGAGGCTGCTGCGCGGCAAGGGGTCCATTTTGGACGACACCGTTTCTCAGTGTCGTCCGTGACTGTTGTGGCTAGCATTGAAGGCAGCTGCGCTGTTTTTTACTCACGGACAACTTCCGTGAGTGAAAAACAGCGCGGCCGCCTCCAATGCTAGCCGCAACAATCATGGACGACACTGAGAGAGAGACACGTCGTCGTCCAAAATGGACCCCTTGCCACGCAGCAGCCTCGTTACTGCTCCAGAGGCTCCTTGCACGGCAAGAGGCGTCTGAAAATCTCCTGTGTCTCTGCCTGACTTTAATTCAACAAATTAAATCTTACATGGACTTCTTCCACCCACCGCAGTTTGGGAAGAGGAACTGTCTTCTATCCTTTCTCCCATCAAACTCTCCATGAGCTAGCATGTGCATTTCTACCTATTCAGTGCCACTACCAAGATGGATGGACTTGTGTTCGATAGATCTCTGGTGCTCTTTTCTAATGGCAGTTGCTTCTCAAATGCAGCCTTATAGGGAGTTAAACCTACTTTGCCTTTGCAGCTGGTGCAATTCCATTGCCATTCAGATCATGCACCTCCAAGATTCCCTATGTTCTTACAAATAGGATCTAAAGAACAGAGTAGCACAAGCAGAGCAGCTGATATTAGGCTGTGGATTGCAGGGTAGCAATGCAGGGTGACTTTCCCCCCTTTTAATGGCAACTGGTTAAAGAAATGGGCCTTGCATTTATTTTTAAATAGCCTCAGACCCATCTTTTCATTATGGAATAATGTTTTCTTTAAATAACTTGCAGCATTACCTCTTTATGACTACTTTTCAAGAGAAAATTCTTGTACTGTGTTAAAAGAACATGCCCCTGAAAATCTCATAACTCTCTTGCAGATGTCAGTCAATAGAAATATATTCTTGTCAATGCAGGGCATGAAATCACTTTCTGTTCCAATAAAAAAAGCAGGTAGCAATATTTGAAGATTTGCACACAGACTCATGTTGGTATCCACTTTGTGATTCTTTTAAGAAGAGGAGGGTTGACAAGCTAGGAAATCATATTTTTGGCAGGGTTTTTTGTTGTTGTTTTACAAAAAAAGACTTGCTTTAAATAGGGATTGGAGAATTCATGGAGAAAAAATGCTATTAATAGTTGTGTTACCTGTATATTATCTCCAGTATCAAAAGCAGTTGCTGGGAAAGAAACAAAAAAGTGGTGCATCTACATGACCAAAAAAACAAAACAAAACAAACAAACAAACAAACAACAGCAAGAATGCAGGCAGGATACCTTTAGTTTAAATGAGCCCCTGCCTGGATTCACCATATTCAGAAGGAGGGGGTTGAAAACTCCACGTAGACTGCAATAACAGCTTTAGCTGTTTCTTGCATTTTTAAAAAAGTGCACAAAAAATGTGCATAATAGGTCATCTGTACAACTAGTTCGAAAAGAGAATGCAGCAGAACTGAAAGCTGATTGTTCAGACCATGGAGGGGGCAGGCTTGCAAGGGGGGGGGGCTTGCAATGCCAGGGCCGCCATTGCTGTTGTTTTTGGCCGGCTGATCATTCAAGTGGCAGTGTGGCAGAGCAAAAGTATGAAGATTTTTTTTTAAAAAAAAAAAAGGGAGGGAGAATGGGGGGGGGGGGAGATTGTCCAGACACAACTCACTCATGGCCACCATTTCCTTTCTAGCATGTAAACTGCAAACTATTCCCTTCCAGCAAGCTTGCGAATTAGCCGTGGGCACAAATGGGCACTGTGGCAATAGGGAGGTAAGATGATATTTTTCACTATAAATTCTCCTGTCTAGCTGCACCAAAAATGTGAGGGTGTCATTGTTCCCCCCCCCAATGGCCATAGGCCATGCTGGCTAAGGGATACTGGGACTTGTAATCCAAATATAACTTATTTAAGCTTCACATGTGGGAATAGGAAGTCCAATTGGTATGTGGGGCCTAACTATATAGAGCTTCAGAGGTATGGTCAGGAATTTTTTGTTTCATCTGAACTATCCTATGCAATGTATTCATAGCCCTTGAGGTGTTTATCATGTAATATAAAACATACTAAAATATATATGAAATCCAACATATTGGATTATTGTACCAATCCTTGAGAAAAGTGGGACTGAAATTGCTTACTTGTTTATTGGATTTGTATTCTGCCTATACAGTTGGACAGATGTCATGGTCTTCTATAGTCATGAGTAATCACTTCAAATTCCAAAATTTAAAATTATATTTTTGGGCAACATTGGGAGCAAAATGCATCAAAAAGCTGTTAAACCTTATCAGGTGTCTTGGATATTAGCAGTGCAAGCACATTCCTTAACAATCCACTGTGCAGCCCTTATGAAAGTCCTTTATATATGTAGCAGTCGATGAAAGTGCTCCCATACAGGGATGGACTGAATGGCTTGGGTCTATTCTAGAAGTTTATGGCAAAGAGCGGAATGATTCTGTTCTGAAGTGCCAAAAAAGTCAAGCATATAAGAGGAAACCAGAATAGAGTAGTCAGTAGTATCAATGGTAGAGCAAGCAAAGGATGGTAAAAAAAAGAGCAGAATTGAGGCAGGTGTATCCCATTTGGAGGTGTGTTCCTTCATTTTCCTAACATTTATTGAGCCCTCTCCAATGTTTTCTCTCTTTCTTGCTCTGTAGACAAAAACTTCATCTTGAAGAAGGTGGCAGTAAGCACTGGAGGAATCCACTACACAATCCACTGGCTGAAAAACACACATATGGCCTTTTCTCTTATTATGAACAATCATCATAATAATGATTATATCTGAACATAAGCATTTTCCACCTGGCACAAAAACTTCTGTTTTGTATGACAGTGCACTCTTCTGCTTCTACCTGTATGCTCATTTACCAAGATAGGGCTCCCCACATCCTTTTCGTAACTGAAAAAGCTAGCAGGAACCAGAAATCAAACTGGACATGTAATTAGCATTTATTAAATG
This sequence comes from Gambelia wislizenii, assembly GCA_030847615.1. NCBI lineage: Eukaryota > Metazoa > Chordata > Lepidosauria > Squamata > Crotaphytidae > Gambelia > Gambelia wislizenii. The sequence continues at coordinate 43,620,818 of JAUMIR010000004.1, forward strand.
TTTCTTGGATATTTTAAAGCTATGGGGTACATTTAGGGGTTAAGCACTATTATTCTTACCCATCATGTCAGGAACTTCAGTCTGTATTATACATGTTTGCCTTCTATTGGCCAGAGTTTAATGTTGAGATGGATCATATGGTTACAGGGACCATACTATTCCCATGTTACAATAGTTCCACTGGCTGCCAGTTTGTTTCCAGGCACACTTCAAAATGGTGGTTATGGTTCTTTATGTCCTTTATGGTTCAGGTTCAGGTTATCCAGGAGAGTGTTATCTCCCCATATGAGCTTGTCAGGGCCCTGAGATCATCAGGAGAAGCTCTTCTCTCAGTTCTACCAACATGACGAGCACTTCTTGGTGGCTTCCTCTAGACTCTGGAACTCCCTTCCAAGGTGGGCTAGAATGGCCTGCTCCTTGCTGCCCTTCCATCAGAAGGCCAAACCCCTTTTATTCTGATAGGCTTTTTAAAAATAAAATTTTAAAAGCCCAGGCTAAGGGGTGCTGGATGGTTTTAAACTGAATCATTTTAATAGCTTTTTATAGAATCATAGTATCATAGAGTTGGAAGAGACCGCAAGGGCCGTCCAGTCCAGCCCCGTGCCATGCAGGAATACACAATCAAATCATTCCTGACAGATGAACACCCATATTTAAAAACCCCCAAAGAAGGAGCCTCTACTACACTACGAGGCAGTGTATTCCACTTCCGAACAGCTCTTACTGTCAGGAAGTTCTTCCTAATGTTTAGGTGGAATCTCTTTTCCTGTAGTTTGAACCCATCACTCTCTGTCTTAGTCTCTGGACATGGAGCAATGGGTTCAAACTACAGGAAAAGGGATCTTACTTATATTTTATATTTTTAAAGTGTAGCAAACCACCAATAATTATATTTTATCTTTTAAAGTGTAGGTAAGCCACCTTGGGCCCCCAATTTTAGCCGGAAGGCAGGATGATGATGATGATGATGATGATTCTCTTTACATATACAGTCAGACCCCTGTATCCGTAGGGGTTTTGTTTCCAGACCATAGATACCTGAAACCACGGATAACAGTGAACCCTATTAAAATAAAGGGTTTCGGGTAGAAGCATACTATAGACTTGCATTGAAGGACCTAGAAGATGTCTACAGAGGATGCCTCTCTAGTCATTTGCCAGTGTAGCTCTATGGTATGTGACCCCTATTTTGTGCCCCACAGATAACTGAAACCACGGATATGTGTTCTGCATATACAGGGATCAGACTGTAGTCTGTATGTTTTTCACATATAGTTAAGACTGTATGGTGCTCAGGAGTGAAGCTGAAGGAATTTCAGCCCCAGAACTGAGGCCACACAACCATGCTATTTTAATGGAAAATTTAAGCTGCACTGTGAGTTTGCATCTTCTGTTTTGTGCTATTTATCATGTGCTAGCAGTACTTCAGCGGCACGTTTGCACATGATCATTTCATAATAATTGGTATGTGTGCTCTGTTGGAAAATGCTGATCATCTTTTTTTCTCCCCAAGTGTGAAGATTTGTGTTGTATATATGTGTGATTTTCTTTTTGATGTTCATTGCAAAGAGATTTCATTTTTAGCCAAAAATATTGCTGCCAAATGAATAAATACATTAAAGTTATGCTTCAGATTAACAGTGCTTCTTATCTCTTTCTGTCTGTTGCAGTCTGAGTGAATGAAGAGTGTGAGGTATATTGGCTGATGGCTGGAAAACATCAATAATATATATATATATATATATATATATATATATATTGGCAGGAGAAACTGTGGCAGAGCGTGTGCGTGTGCATTTGTATTATAGATTTGAAAAAGCTTCTGCTATCTCCTAGGTTTAGAAAATTCTGTTTTCTTTAGAACAAAAGTTATATTTATGCCCTAAGGTAGCCTTACTGCAAGGAAATTATATGTATAGGATTTTTTAAAAAAATCATTTTTGCGACTTCCTATGTGAACAGCAGAGAATTGACCATTTCTTGATCATTCCTGGGTTTTGACTTTCAGTTGTGGGCACATGGCAAAGGCCAGTGTTGTTAATTCTTCTGTACCATGTTCTTGACATTGACCTCAAGAAACATCTAAGCAATGACAAATTCTTTGTTTTATCTCAGCTGCAGAGCTGAGTAATTTGGAGGCACCTGTGCTGCTCTTGGCTTGTATTCTGTCAGAATTTCTGTTACAGCTGGGCAAGGGTGTAACCATAGAAATCCTTAGAAGTAAATATGTGGGTTTGGAGCAGGGGGGTGGGAGGTACTTTCTTTCCTCTACAGTTTTTCCAAAGCCACAGCCACTAAGATTTTAAAAAAATGACAGGATGTTTCTCCAAAGTGTGAACATCCTTGCTGTCCAAGTGAACGCATCTGGAAACAGACCCTTACCTGTGTGTAACTCTCTCAATCCTTCCTCTCAATTAAATGTTTAACTTCTGCTTTTACCACCAGCATTGCCTGTGTGTGTTTAATGACCAACACATGAAATAACAAGGTGAGACACGAGACTTGGGTTGAAATATGGGCCACTTTATTGAATCTATTTCTTGAGGTGTGCAAACCAGAGGGGAGACCTGGTGCAGGAAAAACTGGAGCTGACAGTCTCCCCAGACCATCTCCCAGCTTCCCTGGGCAAAACACCTGCGTCCTGGAGGGGATCCCAGAAACTGTCCTAGCCCCCTGGCACCATCTACTGGAAGGTGAGACCCCAAGATGAAACACCTCAAGTCGCATTACTTCCAGTGAGGGCTCAATCTTGGGTCCAGCCTCAAGGATAGCCTATTTCCCTACCTCCCAGGTCCCATAATCTGCAGGCGCAGTTTGACAGACCCATCCTTCACCCCAGAAGGGGTGCCATTGATGTACACTGAACTAGTCCTATCTCCCCCACTCCCTGCCAAGTGACCGCCTATTTATGACTCCACCCAAGGCCAATTGTCCGATTCCCCAGTGACAGTGTGGGGTAGGGAAAAAAAAAAACCTGTGGAAAAGGGTAAAAAAATCCTACCTGGCCCTGAAAGCTCACACTGTGAAAGAGGCGGGTGGGTGGGTTGACAATAAGCAAAAGGAGGAAGAGGCCAGGGACAGCAGGAACTAAATAAACTAAGCTCTGTCTCTCTCTTCTGTTTCATGGCACCACATGACACAGACCAATAGCCTACCTCACTGTCATCTGAGGCACCAGGGAGCCCTAGTGGCACAGTGGTTAAATGCCAGTACTGCAAGTCACCACATTGCAAGTTCGATTCCAGTGGGCTCCAAGGTTCACTCAGCCTTCCATCCTTTCGTAGGTCGGTAAATTGAGTACCCAGCTTGTGGGGGCAATTAGCTAACACACATTGGAAACTGTTTAATGCAGTGTAGATGTGTAAATAGCTATTGCTTAAAACTATTTGTAAGCCGCTCTGATAGCCTTGTGGCTGAAGAGCGGGGTATAAATAACTAAAATAAAATAAAATAAAATAAAATAAAATAAAATAAAATAATAAAGCACCTCCCCCCCACAACACTCCATAGTGCTTGGGTGTGTGTGTGATTGTTGTGACTGTGGACTTCTTTCTTACCATAGTGGGATGGGTAAGGAAGGAGAATACCAGGTCCACAAATAGTGACCACCACAATTACTCCTTTCCCAAAAGGAGGCATGGCTGTAGGGATGGGACTTGATAGAAAAGGACAAACAACATCAATTTATGTATTTACTAGAAGATGAAGAAGAGGAGGAGGAATAAGACATGCTTTTCAGAAGAAAAGATACAATTGAAGACAAGTTTCTAAAATTAAGGTGGGAGGGGGAGAAGAAGGGATGAAGCCAGTAGTGTAGCAAGCCAATTTTCCCTGGGGAAGGAGGGCATAGACAAAAATGGGAGGGCAGAAAATTTTGGCCTTTGGTCACTGTTAAAGAGCTTTCTTGGGGGAAAAAGTTATTACAGTAATAACAAAAAAACTCCCACCAATTAACACATTTCAATTAGAAAATCTGCTATGAAGCTTCCATAAAATAACAACAAATCAATTTAAAATATAATATTTCACATTCAGAATTGTTGCATAAACTGACTAGAATTTAAATGTCTGTTCTCCATGTCATTATACAATAATCATATGAATTGGTAATAAAGTCTAATACTGATTTCTCTGAACACTTTGGGAGAAACTCTTCGCTTGGAGTTCTTTCAAATATAGAACTCTTCAAAAGTTAAGACTACGAAATTGGTTGGGGTTTTGTTTTGTTTTTTGTTTTCGGTGAAGCAGTGAATGCTTGTATGGTATCAGCACATGTGTGAAAGTTGAGAATGAATTTTCATACAGGTATATTGTTTTGGTAAATTCACAAGTTGTTAGTGTTGGGGTTATGCAGGAATCTGCCACAACCTTTTCTTTGAATGCCAAAACTGTATTTCTAAGTGCTCAACTGCAATACTAGAAATTTGAGGACTGAAAGAATATTTCATGGGGGAGGAGGGGAAAGAGAATTCTAATTGGACGGTAATGTTCTCATTTGTTCTCCCTCCCATTGCTGCATCTCAGAATGAAGGGCAACAAAGTAGAAATGTTCTGGGAACATTGTTGTGTTTCTGGAGAGACTAGACAGGCAGCATCCTTCTTGTTATCCTTCCACCGACAGGTGAAGACTTTTTTGTTTTGGCAGGCCTTAAGGACAGATTGCTCACAGGGGAAAGGGCCCTTAATAATGTGTCATATCATCTACACTTGATAGTTTTCTTTTTAATGGATATGTTTTAAAATTGCTTTAAATTTTATTGATAATTTAATTATATCTTAAATTTTGTATGATATATACTTTTATCTAACAAAGGCTGAGGAAATGTCAGCTATAAAAAGAAATAAAAGATAAAACAATAGTTGTCCACAGATGTGTGGCTTAGAGTTTTTCTGATTTATCTCTTGCCATATCCTGGGCTGAAATGTAGCTGTAGGCCTGAAGCTCTGAGCCACTGGCTGATTGTGGAGCAGCTGTTGGTTAAATGTTGTGTTGTGGGGGCAGATGGCTCTTCTCTACATTCATTTCTAGACATTCCCCTCTAGTCTTAGACTCTCCTCAGTCTTTTTCTCTCTCAGATCTCCAACTCTCCTTTTTAAAAACCAACATTACTCAGAATCTCATCAGAAACATGCTCTTTGAGGAGAAAAAGGGACCAAGAAAGAGCTGTGATTGAAGATTCCCACAGGTGCTGCTCTGTACAGTGATACAGAAGTGCACATCTATATTTAGGTTGCCAAATTATCAGGGGGTGAAACAGGGCATCTTGGTACTCTGATATACAGTATGTGTGCCTGTAATTGGAACTGCAACATAAGTTAAAGCCCCCATTACGTATAACCACCATGGTCTGATGTGTGCGATCAATACTTTTAGAGCTATTGAAAGGACACCATAAGTGGTTACATATAGTATACTCTTTCTTGCACAATTATGTACTGAAGGAGAATTTCCAGACAAAAAAATAAATGGTTTCAAATGACCATCAGACCTGACTTTTAGTTTTACATGGTGCAGTTTCAACCACATCAACAGTAGCACAGAGTCCAGGTCAAGGAAAGTAGTAGTAACACACTATTCTGCTTTGGTCAGACATCACTTGGAATGCTGTGTCCAATTCTGGGAGGTTTCTTAGTGTACAATGAAATCGTGCTGGATTTCAAAAGAGGAAGTGAATGGAGCTCCATTCACTTCCTCTTTATTGACAGAGCTGCCTTTGCTGGGAGAGGAGGTAATTGCATGGGGTGGGGGGAACGTTCTTTTGCCAGGATAAAAAATTATTTTTTTTATGTTGGCAAAGCAACACTTAAAAGGGGACCTCTGATAAAGTCCTAAGACTCTGTGATTGCATGGTTTGGATATAGCTGTTTGGAATCATGAGTCTGGGGATTAAATCCAACATGGCCCTGCCTTCTTTCAACTCCCTTCCTTTATGCAGCTCTCAAAATTACTCTAAAATCAGCCTCTTAGTGCAGGAGGGGTCTGCACTAGGAAGGGGGAGCACCTTTCTACTGCTTCTGTTGATCTAACTAGAGGTTACAGGTTCTATGTTGGATCCTTCCCTAATAATTCCTGATAAAGGACATCTTGTGGAACTGGAATACAAATGGCTGGTTCTTCTAGATTGCCCATTGAACTTTCAGTAGTAACTCACTAGTCACTGATAATAATTGGTTCTGGTTCTTCCTTCTCCTTTTTGAACCACTCTCTCTGTAGTCTGTTCCAAAATTGGCTATCTTTTCCATTGCTTCAGAGAAGACTTTCCCATTCCCTAGTGACCTCCAGCATGATTTCCCCAGGCTGACTGACTCTGTAGTCTGGGTTTGTGGCCTCTACTTAATAGAAAAGCATGGGTCAGGAGGCTGTAAGTTCCAGAATTAGGGACTAATTAAGTTTCTGGACATGAATCACTTCACAAGCTCCACTTAGAGGATTTGTCTAATTGACTGAAGAAATAGTTTGAAGTGGAAGAACATTTCTTTTCATTAGTGTCCAAATGAAGTGCAGATTATAGAACCTTGAAGCCTCCATATTTTCTCAAGATAAAAGCTGCAAAGAATTGAAGAAGAACTGAGAAATAGAGTTTTGTTTTCAAATCAGGAAGAAATATGTCTCTCTCTGTGTATAGTAACTTGGAGAAAGCTTGGACAATTATTTGAATAAATTAAATGAAAGAAGCTGATGACTGGTTTAGTTGGAATAAGCATCCCTTGAATTTGTTCTCTCTGTGTGTGTGTCTGTGTGTGTGCACGCATGTGTGTTTAAGCATAGACTCAGCAGTTGTAAAACAGGACTTTTGACTCATAGGTGTGAGACTGGATTGGAGCTTTTATGATAATAAATATGAGTGAAATCAGAGAATCATAGAATTGGAAGAGACCTCAAGGGCCATCAGTCCAACTCTTTGCCCTGAAAGAATACACAACCAAATCATTCCCGACAGATGGCCATCCAGCCTCTATTTAAAAACCTCAAAAGAAGGAGACTCCACCATGCTACAAGGCAGTGTATTCCACTTCCGAACAGCTCTTACTGTCAGGAAGTTCTTCCTAATGTTTAGGTGGAATCTCTTTTCCTGTAGTTTGAACCCATTGCTCCATGTCCTAGTCTCTGGAGCAGCAGAAAACAAATCTGCTCTATGCTTAGTATGGCATCCATTCAAATATTTAAATATGGCTATTGTGTCACCTCTCAACCTTCTCTTCTCCAGACTAAACATGCCCAGCTCCCTAAGCTGCTCCTCATAGGTCATGGCTTCCAGACCTCCCACCATCCTGGTCGCCCTCCTCTGGACATTTTCCAGCTTCTCAATATCCTTCCTGAATTGTGGTGCCCAGAACTGTAACAATTAAATCTAAAATCTGTCCATATTGCCTGGAGGCAAACGTTAAGCTCCCACATTCACTTTATTTGGATGAGTTCATTTTTACAGTGCTTGTTACAGATGTACAGAATACTCACATATATTCATGCTCATCATAGAAAATGGTCAACTTCCATGAGATTTTCCATATCCCAGGACTTCTGTGCAAACTTTGTTTGCAGAAGGACCATTTTTGTGCATATAATAAACATTTGGCACAGATAACAGTAAGAGTAGCATATTTTGAACCATACCCATTATTTTGTAAAGGTGTAAACCCTTTATTTTTCCACAGATGAGTATCACAGAAAAACATTAAGGGAAAAAAAGTAATGACATTCAAAAAAAAGGGACGAGGGTGGGGGTGGGAGAGAAAAAGAGAGCAAGAAAGCCAGCATGCCAACAAGCAAGCTGAAATTCCCATAATCTCATCCAGAAGGAGAAAACTTTTGAAATTCTTCATTCTTGCATGTCGGAATGAAAGAAGTAAAGATTTTATAATCTTAGTGACTCTGTAGCTTGTTGTATGTGTGGAGTGCCTTCTAGCTACTAATTGAGCATGACAGCAAAAGGTTGGTAGAGCCCTCAGAAGACGCTTTGAGTGGAATATGTAAATACAGTGTTATACTCCCTGCACATGAATAGCTAGCATGTCAGGAGGCAAACTAGACTAGAGCTCTTTCCCTTATCCCACAGATCAGAAGTATTTGATATATGGAATCCTTATGTTTGTTACCACTACCTGTAGTCTGAAATGCTATAGTCTCATGAAGTCTTTATCAGACAGTTTATGTAATGTGAAAGACAGCTTTTAAGAACTTCTCTTCAGCTGCAATAGCATGCATCCACCAGTTTGAAACCCTGCTTAGCCATGGGAACCTTGTGCCTTGGTCAAATCACACTCTCTCAGCCTCCGAAGAAGGAAAAAGCAAAGCCCCTCTGAACAAATCCTGCCAAGAAAAGCTGGTAATAGGTTCACCTTAGGGTCGCTGCATGTCCAAAACAACTTGAGGGCACACAACAATACAATTTTTAAATGCAATCCAATAAACTTCTACACAAATGCTACCCTTGAGAAGACTAATGAATGGGAAAATCCATGATGTTCTTCTGCTGATGGAACTGGGAGGAGGGCAGTCTCTGTCTGCCTTAGCATCCTCCCACACCTCCAAAATGTGCTCTGGAAGGTTGGGAGGCCCTCCACAGCATATTGGAGAAGCACAGAACTCTGCGGTGGAGAGAAATGAGGAAGAAGACTCATTCATGTGGGTAGAGTTCTTGTTCATTGCCAAATTCAACTCTCTCTATGTTTCCCATTAACTGCAGATGCCAATAACAGTAAAATGTAATATTCAACATGTCAGCATACACACTGAGACACAGAGGACATTTCCAGAATTTTAATGACATTTTAATGATTAGGAAATTGATGCTGAGTCTCAGCATAAGTGTCAAATAAAAATACAATGGCCATTGTATCATTAACTTTCCTGGTTCTTCTTTGGCATGTATGCATTTTCTTTCTGTCCAAACAGAAAATGTGTAGTGTGCAAAAACAGCATGCTGGTTTTGTTGCTTCTTCTCACGTTCTGATCATTCTCAGTACAAAAACATGGGGCTGGTTTACACAGCAGGTTTTATTGCATTAAGTTGTGCTTTAGTGCTTTCCCGTATCAGTGGTGGGTAGTTTACATGGTATATGTTTACACAACTATATTTTGTGGCTCTTTGATTTTTTCCGCTTTGAGGTTCACACAGCCAAAAGTGCTGGGGGCATGGCCAAGCATTGGAGAGGGAAAGGAATGCCATGGGAATGTCTGCCCTGGCCCGAACTCCGTGCTGAACAGCTTAGAGACAGTCCCCCTCCCCCCACACACAAATCAAATGGAAGGTTTTCCTCCTTGCTTAACAGCATTTTCTCCCAAATAGAGGAAAGCCAGAGAGAGAGGGGGGAAATAACAGCTTAGAGGCAGCCCCCTTCCCCCCACTCCCTTCCCACAAATCAAACGGAAGGTTTTCCTCCTTGCTTAACAGCATTTTCTGCCAAATAGAGGAAAGCCAGAGAGAGAGAGAGAGGAAAAATAGCAGAGCAGCTCTGATACAGCCCTTCGTGAAATGGTTTCTCTCCCTCCCCCAAGCACAGGATCACAGCTGACGAGACAAGCTTTGCATGCTTGCAAAACAGCAGAGAGGGTGAAAAGGAATGCTCCCTGACTGAGAATTGTTGGGAATCCTTTTTGTTTGCAAACTGGCTTGCAAAATAGCAGAGAGGATATTTGCAAAATTTCCTCTAATCACTACTGTCTTTCCCCCCCTCCCTGTCCCTCTTTTAAGCCCACCCCTGCATCATCAACCAATCACAATGCAGCTCTGCTGTAACCCTTAGCGGAATGGTTGTTTACACTGCCAATAATGTGCTACATTGCAAATATACCTGCAAAAGTAGTGACATCCCTTGCCATGCTATATTTGGGTGTTTTACCTTCCCCCCCTTCTGAATGAGGCGATGCTGTGCTACGATCCATGGGAACTATGAGCTATCTTAGCGGTATATTTAGAGGAATATTTGCCCATGTAAACGACCCCATGGTTTAGTTAGTAATCTCATACACGTCTGTGAAGGAGGAAGTAAGTCCTATTACACTTGATAGGATCAGAATCTTCTTGTCTAACCCAAATTTTTAATGAGAAGTTGAAGCAGAACCAAGAAAATTCATTTCACTGCCATGAAAATTTTTTTCCAGATAGTTTGACAATAATGTGTGTGATTCCCTCACTCTCACACCTGAAAGAAACCAACTTACCATATCAAAACAATTTGATCCATCTGCTATAAATAGCTTCATTATAGCCAGTTTTCTTCAAGTACTGTAACTGAACAAGATTTCAATGAATTTTAAACTATTATAGAAAGTACATTTCTTTTTTTTTAATTTAATTTTTATTACAGTTACATTTGTTAAGCTTACTCCAATATATGAAATATATACATTCAGTTGTATTCTTTCATAGTACATGTAACCATATTATTATTACATTGCTAAAAATGGCAAAAAGAAAAAAAAGTAACATAAATAAAAGATTTTGATTAATAAGTTACTGTATATTCTCATTATCCTGCCTATTTTTACTTCTTCTCTTTTTTTTTCCCTGTCATTTCAGCAGTGAGTTATGCAATTACCGTTATCTCTTTTCCCTATTTCTTAACTTCCCTATAGTCCCCCCAAGGAACAAACAGGGTTACCTCTCTTTGTCCTTGCATTCACACTTATATACTAATATAGGGATACATCAGTATATAAGTTCAGAATCCTTATTTTTGTGTCCTACCATGTATCCTCTAACATTCTTGTATGACCCATGTTAATTTGGACAATATTTGATGTTAATCAATCTAAGTAAAAAGATCTGTCTAAATTTGCATAGGTGTATCTACAACACTAAACAGAATGATTCAATTTCAGTTCAAAAGTCCAAATTCTTCATGATAGTCCAGTTTCGTTTCCAGAACTTTTTAATGGGTTCCCATTCGATCTCTATCATCGTATTAGTCTTATCTTTTAATAATACCGTCAATCTGTCCATTTCCATCATTTCACAAAGTTTTATTGACCAGTCCTCGAGTGTTGGGAGTTCTTTCTTTTTCCATTTTGAGGCGAACAGTAGTCTTGCCGCTGTAATCATATATAGGAGTACTCTCCAAGAGGCTAGTTTAATCTTCTCTTTTAGTTGGTCCACCATATTTAATAAATATATTTCAGGTTTCAATGGGAATTTTAAATTTAGTATTTCGGAGATCTTATTGTGTATTTTTCTCCAGTAGCTTTTAGTTCTGGGGCAGTTCCACCATATGTGAAAAAGAGTTCCCTTAGCACTTTCACACTTCCAACAGTTCTGTTTGCCAGTTTTGTAGATCTTGTCCAATTTGACGGGAGTGAGATACCATCTATAGAATATCTTCAAATAGTTTTCTTTTAAGCTTTGTGATAAAGTAAATTTCTGGGTATCCCTCCATGCTTTTTCCCATTTTTCAATTGGGATTGGTTCTCCTATATCCTGAGACCATCTAATCATTTGTTCTTTTATAGTTTCATCTTCTAGTTCTCTTTCTAAAAATATATTATAGTATTTTGCGATGTGATGTTTTTTATCGTCAAATATAATTTTATCTAAATCATTCTGACCCAGATCGAAATTCTCTAGTTTAAGATCCATTTTGTACCTTTCATATAGTTGTCTATAGGAGAACCAGTTCAGTCTAAATCCTTTCATTTCTAGCTTTTCTCTTGTGACTATTTGAATTTGTCCCTTAGGTTCCTTATTCAACAGATCTAAATATTTTATCCATGGTTCTTTGTTGGATTTAGTTCTTCCAAAAAAAGCTTCTTCGGGCAAGATCCACATAGGTATTTCTCTATAGTATTGTTTTTTTATATTTGCCCATATTCTATATAGTGTTTTTCTTAATATATGGTTATCAAATCCTTTGTGAACCTTTTTCTTTTCATACCATAGATACGCATGCCACCCGAATTGAAGGTCAAATCCTTCTAGAGATAACAGTCTGTCGTTTCTTAAGGTGATCCAGTCTTCTATCCAAGATAACGCACACGCCTGAAAATATAATCTTAACTCCGGGAGTGCACAGCCACCCCTGTCTTTCTTATCAGTCAGAAGTTTCCATTTTATTCTTTGTCTCTTCCCATTCCATAGAAATTTTGAAAGTTCAGTTCGCCAAATGTTAAAGCATTTAGTATTGTATATAATGGGCAGGTTTTGAAAAAGGTACATAAATTTAGGTAAAATGTTTGTTTTAACTGCCTCTATCCTCCCTAGAAATGATAGATTTAATTTAGCCCATTTGCTTAGTGCAGCTTTAACTTCTTTCCATAGCTGATTGTAGTTATTTTCAAACAGGTCCATATTTCTTTTTGTGATCCATATCCCAAGATACTTTATTTTTCTTTCAATTCTAAACCCTGTCTCCTTAGATAGTTGTTCTTCGTGTAATTTAGAGATGTTTTTAGTCAGGATCATCGTTTTGTCTTTGTTTACCTTGAAACCTGCTATCTTAGAGAATTGATCCAGTGTTTTTCCAAGCTCTTTAAGTTGATTTATAGGGTCCTCTAAGAAGATTACAAGGTCATCCGCGTAGGCTTTTATCTTGAACTCGTGCCCTTTGATCTTTGCTCCTTGAAGATTTACATTGTTTTTAATGTTGTTAATCAATATTTCAATCACAAGGATAAAGAGTAGAGGGGAAAGTGGACATCCTTGTCTCGTACCATTTCTAATCTGGATTTTCTCCATTTTCTCCCCGTTTATTAACAGCCGGGCTTCTTGATCCTTATATATCTGATTTATCCAATCAATAAAGTTACTTCCCATATCCATTTTTGTTATCACTCTTTTCATGAAATTCCAGCTTACCTTATCAAATGCCTTTTCGGCATCTATGAAGAACATAGCTAAGTTTTTTTCGTTGTGAGCCTCATAGAATTCAAGAAGATCGATAATCGTTCTTATATTGTTTTTAGGGTGTCTATTATTCAAGAAGCCGTTTTGGTCGTTTTGTATAATCTCAGAGAGGATCTTTTTTAGTCTATGGGCTAGGATAGAGACGAAGATTTTATAATCGCAGTTCAAGAGAGAAATAGGTCTGTAGTTCCTTGGGTCTTTTGAATCTTTACCTTCCTTTGGTATCATAACAATATGAGCCTCCTTCCAAGTATTTGGAATCCCGTCATTTTTTATCTTATTGAACAATTTGTATAGAGGGATAGCTAATTCTTCTTCCAATAGTTTGTAGTATAAAGAAGTAAATCCGTCAGGACCCGGGGCTGTACCTGTTTTCAATTTCCTGATGGATTCCACCACTTCTGCCATTGTTATATTGCAATTTAAACTTTGTTTCTGTTCTAGTGTTAACTTCGTTATCTTCTGTTTTCCTAGATATAGATCTATTTCTTCAATGTCAGTATTTTCCATAGAGTTATCATTGTACAATTTAGCATATTCATCTTGAAACCCTTTTTTAATCAAGTTACAATCCGTAATTAATTTCCCTTTATATTTTATCTCAGTTATTACTTTCTTTTCTCTGAGATGTCTCAGTTTCTGTGACAGCCATTTCCCGGCTTTGTTTGCTGTCTCAAAGTGCTTCTGTCGCGTCAATCTCATTGAGGTTTCTATTTCTTCAGTCTGTAATGCCTGTATTCGTTTAGCTAGTAATCTAATTTCTCCTCTTGCATTTTTGTCTTCTGGAAAGTTTTTCAGTCTCTCTTCCCTCGCTGCTATTTCGCTCAGAAGCATCTGTTCTTTTTCTCTTTTTTTCTTTTTATGCTCTATTGCTTGTTTTATAAAGAAGCCACGCATGACTGATTTGCTTGCTTCCCAGATAGTAGATAGCCTTATATCTTCTGTTGTATTTTCTAAAAAGTATAATTTCAAAGTTTCTTTAGCCTTCCTTAAAATTTCTTCATCCTTTAACATATTATCGTTTAATTTCCAACTGAACTCTCTTTTCCTTTCCGCTAATTTTAATTGTATCGGGTTATGGTCAGAAATCCATTTTGGTAAGGTTTCCATACTTCTCACTGCTGAAATTAGGTTCTTTGAGACTAGAAACATATCTATTCTAGAATGTGTGTGGTGTACTTCCGAGTAGAAAGTATATGCCTTAGCATCTCGATATTTCCACCTCCACACATCTATTAATCTTTGTTCTTCCATCAACTCGAAGAAACTCTTAGGAAGCCTCCCTTGATTTTTTCTGATGTTCCTTGTTGATAGTCTGTCTATTGTTGGATCGATAACTCCGTTCCAATCTCCTAATAACAGTAGGTCTTCGATTCCTGCCTCTCCTATTTCTTGCATGAGTCTATTGAAGAAGATTTCTTTCTTCTCAATGGGTGCGTATACTCCTATTATTAACATCCGTTTGTTTGCCGTATTTATTAACACTCCGATATAGGATCCTTCTGGGTCTTTAAATTGTAGCTTTGGTTCAAATTTTTTATGTATATATAAAGCAACTCCTTTTTTTCTTTTTTATGTTAGAGGCTATAAAGTTTTGTCCCAATTTTAAGTTCCTCAGATACTTGTTATCCAGCTCTCTAATCCGTGTTTCTTGTAGACACACTATATCTTGTCTCATTTTTTCTAAATAATGAAATATTTGTTTCCTTTTGTGGTTGGAGTTCAGTCCTTTAACATTCCATGATATAATTTTTGTTTCCATCTTTTCCTTTGGATATTTAAATTTATGAATTATCTCTTATATTTTTATGTGTCTTTATAAATTTGGGAGCCAGTCAACTTTCTTGTTCCTCTAGTTCAATCTCGTCTTTTTCTCTTCCCTCTTCTGTTTCTTCCTCAGACTCAGTTAATTCTCCTTTCTCTGAGTCCTCGCCCTGCTCTTCTTCTTCCACTTCATCTCCCTCTGCTTCCCCCTCCTCTATCCCTTCTCTCATTTCGTCTTCTCTTTCAGTTGTTTTTTTCCTGTACGATCTGTCAAACTGATTTTATTGGGGTTTCTTTCCGTTAGGTTCCTTCTCTTGTTTGTCTAGTTTCTTGCAGAACTCTTTTGCTTTTATTATTGAGTTGATCTTGATTCTTTTCTGTCTGTAATTAAAGGAAAGACCTTCCAACCTGTCCCATCTATAGTTTATGTTCCTACTTATTAATCTTTGTGTTAGAAAATTATATTCTTGTCTTTTTTAAAACACTTGCGGAGAGATATCTTTAAAGATACTTATTACGTTCCGCTCAATTTGTAATTTATCTTTGTAACTTTTATCTACAATTTGATCTCTTAGTCTGTTTCTCGTGAAGCATACCACAATGTCTCTAGGAATTTTTCTCTCTTTCGCTATTGCAGAATTTACTCTAAACAACTTGTCTACCTCCAAATCCATTTTATCTTGAGGGATCTCAATGTAGTTAGCCATTGCCGATATCACTCTTTCTTCCAATTTTTCATTGATATTTTCAGGTAGACCCCTTAATTTAAGGCATCTATCTCTATATCTTATTTCACTTAGAAGCAAATCCTTTTTCATTTTACTTTGTTCTTGGGATATTTCTTGAGTATTATTTTCCAATGACTCAGATTTTAATTTTATATTCTCCATTTCTTGTTTAATTTCTTTCATATCTTCTGCCATTCTATCTAATTTCTTCCCAAAATTATTCAGTTCTTTCCTTAAATCTGTTTTAAATTCTGTTCGAATCTCTTTCAGCTCTTCTCTAATTTCCGATCTCATTTTTTTCATCTCTTTTCTCATTTCATCTAATAGAAGAGCGCTTAACTCTGCCGTTTTTGGAGGTCCTTCAAGTGATGGTCTTCTTTGTGTTATTAATTGGGATTGGGCTTGTACTGCAGCTTTTCTTTGAGACGTAGCCATCTTTTACCAGTCGGTTAAATCGTGTTGTTTTTATGGTAGAATTGATATTGATAGTGACCCCTCTTATCTCTGTTCTATTCCGATGTTTCCCAAACTTTCAAGTTTCCCAATCTCCCAATTCAGTCCTTATACAATATATTAGTTCTATACTGCAATCAACTAATTTGAAACAGATCTTTATGTGCTTATAACCATCTATCTTAAACAAAAGCACAGATATAGGCCTTCTCGCAAGACAATAATAATCTGATACCCAAATTTAAGGGACAAAGAGTCTCAAGGAGAATATTTACATTTAAAGTAGATATTTAGCAAGCATTCTTCTCACTAGCTTTCCTTTAAGTCCAACATTAGATATCAATTACTTTTCCACAATTATTTTCATTAGATCTGTTTCTTAGTTCATATAAATTTTTAAATTGTAATCCAGAAAAAAAAAGAGGAAAACAGAACAAACAAACGAATTAAAAAAAAAAAACCGAGGATTAGCTGCAGGAAAGATTACTATAGCAAAAAGTATAATTTTCAGCTATATATAACAGAAGAAAAGAAAAAGAAAAAAAATACAAAAAAAACAAATGGGGGGGGAAGAAGAAAGGAAAAGAGAAAAGGACCAGATGAGATGGGGGGGCAAGGGGAAGAGGGGGGGAGGGAGAAAGAAAAGGGATCTTATCGGCTTCTCTCTGTAGTATCCTGTTGGCGTAGCGCTTTCCTCTAAGCCTCCGTCCTTCTTGAGGTCTCCTTTATAGCAAGGTCTGCTATTTCTCTTTCTCTGTTCCTATTCGCCTTGGGGTTTGATCGGCTTTATCAGCCCAGTCTTGTTAGTCTTATTTTAGTCGTAAACTCTGACTTCTTCTCCTTTCCCCCATACTTCTTCCAGTTGGCCCCTGTAGTTCCCACTGGTTCTTCTATTCTTTTCTCCCTCTGTCTTTCTCTCTCTCTCTCCGTTTCTCCTTCTGCCTCCCTTCTCGCCGCTCAGTTCCCTCTCTCCACTCCGGAATCCTCGCTGTTGTGTCCGTTAAACTTACACCCTTTCCTCTTACTCCTGGTCTTCTATCTCGCTTCTCGCCTCTCCGTTCCCATTCTGCACACCACTTCTCCGGTCTTCTAACTCGCTCTCGCTTCTCGGTTCCCACCCTTCAATCTACAATCGTCACTGTTATGTTCGTTAAACTCCAGTCTTTCCTACTACCGCTGGATGTCTCACCTCACACCTCTCGGTTCCCACTCTTCACCTTCCACTCTTCACTCCACAATCCTCACTATTGTATCCGTTCAGCTTGCAGCTTATTCTTTAATCGCTGATCTTCTATCGCGTTTCTTGCCTCTCTGTTCCCGCTCTCCACTCCGCTGCCTTCGCTGTTGTATCTATTAAGCTTACGCCCTTTCTTCTTATCGCTATTCAGTAAGTAGTTCTTTCTTACTATAAGTATTTACTCTTTCTTGATTTAGAAGAAGATAAATCTAAAGGATAACCAAAAAGAAAACCCCGTCTTCCTCAGGGTTATTATTAAGCAGTCCAGTCTTTCACGTTATTGAGAAACTAGACCCTTTTCTTTTTCTTTTTTAAAAGGACGCTGGCGTCGCTAGCCTCCGCCCCGCGGTTCTTGGCTCGGCAATGCTGCCCTTCGGTCTCCTCAGCCTATTCGCACTCCCCACCAAGGTGGGTCGTACCAGGTCTGGAATCGACCCCCAACGGGCTCCCACTCCCCACCTTTCCTGAGGTGGGATTGCCGTTCGTTTGTAATCCGGTTAAACCGAGCCAAGGCGGCTGCCCGGAGCGCACCCTCCTTGCAGCCGAACGCGACGCCGTCACGCCGGAAGTTCCAGAAAGTACATTTCATTATTAGGAAAATGATTTTGTGTGAACAAAATGGTTTGATAAAGCTAGTATGTTTTTTTTACATGATCCTTTTTAAAAGCTGATCGTAGCTTACAAATGAATTAATGGATTTACTTCTACAATTTGCAGAAAAATTAATTCTGTGCTTTCAGCGGATGTTTGAAAAGAATCTGCATAGTTTTCGTTATACATATGAAGAAAATAGAAATTTTCCTTCAGGAGTAAAACACAGCTGAATGTATCTGTGTTACACTATGCTGAATATTTGCTCATTTCCTTTGAAATTCATGGTGTTTGTCAGAGAGGCATATATTTACTGGGGGGAGGGGAATGGAATAATGAAAATACTCACTTATTTATAGTCCTTACAAGAGTTGTCCAAAACAATACTAATGATATGCTAGAGTGCAAGTTAAGTGTTTGGATCAGTAATATGCAGGGTGGCAACCCTTATTTTGTGGGTGTGCTGACTTGCTACAAGATTATGAAAGGCTGTATACAGAATGCTGCAGCATGTTAGGAATGCCACTCAGTATTAATGGAATTAATGAATTATAAGTAATGATCTTATCTGTAACAGGTTCCTTTTTGGTGTAATAGGTGCGTATTTAGGTTCATTTTGCAAACAAATAATTGAAAACATTGTTACTCTCTTTCATGCAACATACAATTTATTATAACTTTTCCTTGTAACTTTTCTGGGAGGCTTAAATACTTTCTTGGGACATTTTCAGAGGCTGTTTTCAAATTTTAGGTCATTTTCCTCATTTTTAGGTGGATTTTTTTTTCAAAAAAGGGCAAAAATGAGTAAAGTTAAATGCAATGTAATGAATCAAATAGAAATTTCTTTGTATATATACAGTTACAAGTTACTTTGGGATTTTTACAATGAATTACACAAAAATTACTTTCTGTGAGTAACAGCAAAACTCTCTGTTCAGCCTGCTAGTATACATGGTACAACTGACTGAGCAAATTTTGGATAAGAGGGTACACTCTGGATGGATTGGTGGCCTCTATAACTCCATTATTACAGTGGGTTCTGATGATTCATAAGCATCATGGTATGTGGGCCAGTAGTACTGACTGGCCACTAGAATACTAGGAACAAGTATAGGATAGGTTTAATACAATGGGCTGAAGACACCCATTTCTTTGTACCAAATAAACTCTGCTGGTGCATTAACACATCTGTATCTCTGCATGTGTTACACATAAGATCCTCATTGCTTTTCCTTCTCACATGTTGACAAGATGAAGCTTAAAGATACTTTAACTAAGGAAGTACTACAAATTTAAAATCAATTTTAGTAAGGTACAGCATTAACCCAAAGTCTTTGTTTGTTGTTGAAACTTTAATTGGCAGTATTATCCTTTCATATTGTTTGCAGATAGTGGTAGAAGGACTATACCTGTATTTCTTTATGTTCTATAGAACTGTAATAGTTGGAATGGTGTTATAATACTGGATAAGTGAAAGATCTGAGCACTGTAATTGTGAACAGTAAAATTTTAATAAGGTATGCTTTAACATTTATATATAAACATTTATTTTGTTACAGTTTGTAATCAAACATATTATATTGAAACATGATTTGAATGAAGTTTGTGTCAGAATTACAGATTAAAGTATTTTGGTATTCTGGCAGACTCTTATAGATGGTGTGAAAAACAGCAGATAGACTTTTAAAGTTGATCCACAGTGGAGCCATACTGTAGAATCCATGAGAAAAGAGGCCAGAAATATTTCTGATGTGGAAGAAATCAATGAACTTTTAACAGAAACTCCATTTGAAAGTCATGTGGAATGATCCCATTCTCATTCTGTTGACTGACAACATTACATAACTTGAAATAATTTTCTCATAAAGCAGCACTGGAGGGTGTTGTTGTTGTTTGGAAAGGCAAGTTTATCAAGACCTTTCCATTTAATGCTCCAAGAGCAAGCTCAGTCTAGAGCAGGGATGTGGCTTTTCCAGAAAAAGAAGAACTAGAAAAGAAAAGAAAAATTTCTGAAGCTGTAAATGTTATCTAATTTAGCATGTTTGGTTTAAATATATTTCAACACATTATTAGAATATTTCTACTAGTAGAAGGAAAATATCATTTACTTCCAGTATATTTAACGACGACAACAACAAAATACTCCTTAAAGGCACATACCTAACAAGAGCTGCACTTGATATATCAAGAGCTTAATCTTTTTTGTCTTGAAGTATAATAGTAATACCATCAACTTCACTCTCTCTCTCTCTACACTACTTATCAGTTCCATTTCAAGTTGTGAAAAAACTGATTCAGTACAACTAGTTGAACATCTTATTTCACCAAAGCATGTCTGTGAGTCTGTTGGCACAGGCAGCTTATATTCTTTCTTGACTACTTGTACTTATGACTGATTGAGAAGCAAGAGATTTTGTGAAATAGAAACCAGCTTAGCAGTCTGTTCATTTGTTAGTCTATTCCTCTGAACACTAGGGTTTGGCAGTACATGGCTCCTTAGAAAATAACTACAACTTCATAGTTTCTATTTAGCCCACATAACATGATTGATTGCAGTGTAACAGCCTAGACAACTGTTGATAAATGTGTGTGTATATAGGATGTGTAAACTTTTTCACGGAAAAATATAATATTGGAAATATCATGTATATAGGATGTGTAAACTTTTCCATGGGAAAAATAATATTTGATTTTTTTCTATCACTCAGCTCTGATCAACAGATTGTTTCTGGTATGTTACAGTATGTTTGGAGTATAATGATGGCTGTAGTGTTATACTGTGTACCACAGAAAGATAATTTGTATACATCAGTACATTCTTTTTGCTATCAAATAATATTTGGAAAAATTAAGAAAAGCATTACCAGAGCTCTGGCAACCATTTCGTAGGGGAAAAATTCCACAATATTAGCAACTGAATGAGATGTGCACAATAATATTTTGTTGTGGTGTTTGTTTATACTATAACATCATCATCATTAATAATAATAATAATAATAATAATTTTTACCCTGCCCCTCTGTTAAAATAATCGGGGCGGCTTACAACAATTAAAATACAAATGAAGATTAAAATCCCTAGACACCACCCACCCCACCCTCCCCCATAAAAAGATATTAAGCCAGTATAAAATTTTAAAAAAAAGCTAATCTAAAATCACATTAAAAAATAAAAAAAATCGATAGCCAGCATGACTAAAAGAGGCCAGGAGCTTCTGAGGGCGGGATACACATCAATATGTGTAGCACTGCATAAAGTAGAAGAGGTAGGATCCTTTCCTTAAGAAATTTGGCATCTACAATATTTAGGGAATGCCAGACAGGAAGGGGAGAGAGATGGAAACAGGTTGGGAAGCAGAAGAATATAGAATGAAAAAATTGCCGCATTATGCCAATGTAATTCTGAGTTAAACTGGTGGTATTAGTTTCTACACAAACAATTTCCCTTTACCCCACAGTGCAACAAACTGGCTTGAAGTGCAACAAACTGGTACACTGGAACACCTCTGTCCTGCTGACCTGGAACAGTAATAGGAATGTGCTGAAATGGTCACTGGAACATCGGCAATGCCTCTATCATTCTAGGTTCTTTGTGTAAGTCAGGGGTGGGCAGAGTGCACCCCTCAGTGCCATTTTGGAGCTTCCCAAGATACCCCAGGGGTCAACATTTTTTTTGGCTCCAAAATGATCTCTAGGGTGTGTTGGGGGCATTTCGACCATGTTTTGAGTGCCCCTCAATCACCCAATCAAAATTTCATCAAAATGAAATTTTGCAAAATTTTCCAATTTTTGCCTCAAAATGCCCTCTAGGGGCCCAGGACAACCAGAAAACATGAGAAGATATTTGGGGGCAAATATTTTTTTTCATGGGTGTGGCCCTCCATGGTCTTCCACAGTTGCCTACCCTGGTGTAAGTGGACTACTTGTATTTTTGTACTCTTCAGGGTTTGAACAAAACCTTAGGCTATGCTTTTATTTTATGTAGATGTATTTATGGTTAGTTTCATTAGTGGAGGGCTGGGAATTATACAACTCTACAGATGTTGAACTTTAGCTCCCAGCAGCCCTAGGCCTCATTGTCAAGGATGAAGAATGCTAGAACTTACAGTCCAGCAATTTCTGGAGGACTGCACAATTCCAACTCCTTAGTGGATGAGAACATATGAAATTGTGCCAAGGGTTTCATAGAACACGTGGATTCTGTGTAAGAGAGGTAGCATCATGAATGTATTCTGGGAGGCAGTTTCTGGAGTAAGATGAAGGAAGTACATGAGTGTGGAAGGAATAGAGGGATAAGGTGTCATGCCCTGTGAGCCTGATGAGGCTGTAGAGTCAGAGGAGGAGGAGGACATGGCAGGGAACAGCTCTAGGGACCCTGGCACAGTTTTATCTACACCCATGTCAGCAGGGAACCCTGCCAACCTGGGGCTCGAGCAGAAGAAGAGCCTGGTCTGAGTGGGTTGGCATCAGTCCCAGCAGAGAGTCCTGCCCACTTAGATAAGGAAGAAGAAGAGAAGAGGGACTTATCTCCACCATCCCAGCAGCAAGATCAAAGGAGGCTTAAAGGAGGTCTCTGAGAATTTATGAGAACAACTTGCTCATTAAGAAACACCTGGCAAAGCCTTAATTGCTTTATATATGCTGGAAGAGGCAATGGAGGCTTTGTTAGAGATCAACTTATCTCCCTGGAGAGAGCTTCCTGCTGACTTTGGTGCCTGAATCCTTGCTGCTTTGACTCCTACCTTCAACTCGGATTGTTCTTGACCATCCTGTTGCCTGATCCTGCTGACCCATGGACCGACTTCTGGACAATGCTGCCTTCTGTAAGCCTTGATCTTTGGACTGTATTTTGGATTCTTCTCTGTGTGCCTTCTTGCCTGTATTGCTGCTTTTCCAAGAAATGGGACCTTGCTTGTTTTGAACTTTATCTGGCTGTCCCTAATTAACTATCACTAAGGTTGGCTGCTTTCCCAGCCCTTGTTTATCCTGCTGGCATTTTGAGCTGCTTTTCCAGATATAAGCATAATTTTGTCTATAGTGTGAGTCCTTTCATGATCACTTGGTTCAGAAGCCTCCATTTTGTCCGGAAATTTTACCTGGTGGGTCTAATATGCTAGTATAAAATGCTGAGGCTAGGTAGTGAGAAGACCATATTCTATACACTAGCCTTTTGTCTCAGTGGGAGAAAGTACAGTAATGCTTAATTGTCCTCTGTTTGATAATAAAATCAAGGCACCACTATTAATTAGCCATTGAGAATCCTGAGTTGTTGATTGTCCTCAAGTACTGTAACACACCTACTTAGAGTCAACCCTCCTTCCCATCAAGATGGGTATTTTGGGGGGGGGTGTTTGTTCAGCTGGAAATCATCCTTCCACCACCATCTTATTGTCATTATCATTGTCATGTTCATAATCATCCTGAACTCATTGCTCATTTACACAAGCTAGGCTATGCCAGTTCCCTGCCAGCATATCCTGGCTGTGGATCAGGCCTATGTTTCCACCGTTACCTTAATGAAGCAGGCCAGAATCCACGCAGGAATGCTAGCCCATCATTGCAGCCACTGCCACCATTTCACTTGTCCTCCTGGCATTGTGGAAGCTGGCCGCAACATGTGACCAAAGACCCCCTACATGTGACCAGCCGGCCTGTTGAGAGGCTCCTGTGTACATGTGGGGCATGCTCCATTTTTTCCCCAGTGGCAGTGGAATAAGCTGGGCATTTTCTTATAATGCTGTATTGGGTCCTACCCCAGCTTGCCCCCATCTGAGCCCTGTTTTTGCCCCAGAGGTTATAAAGACTGCCTGAGGTCAGAACAGGGCGATAGCCTTGCATGATATAGACTGCAGGGCTCTCAGACAGGGCAAGCATGGTAAATTGCCTGTGTAGATAAGGCCTCAGTGTGCTTTAGGAAAAATAGCTTTGTTGAGGTAAACTCAGCCTGGATGACTGAGTTTTTACAAGATCCCAAGAATAGTGTGTTTCAGGCAGAAGATTGATTTCAGCATGGCTGACATCTGGACCTCCTGGTTTTAGGTTACCAGCTGTTTGTGTATGTGCACACAGGCACCCACTCATGCACAGAGCAGTCTTTGCCAGGAAAGCCTACCATAATTAGAGTAAGCTTGATGTTTCTTCTTCCTGAGGGGGAAGGAGTTAAGTGGTGATAACTATGGCACTTCAAATTTTTGGATAGAGAAAAAGGAAAGATATATTTCTTCTTCCCCCTCTTGTACTTTGTCCAGTTTCTACTCCGTCGGTGTCCATACCCTTCCACAAAGCATCACTGCACACCCTTATTAGGCTTAGTGCTGAAGTACTCCTCACTTTCTCCTTATCGCCCTAAGCCTGGTTTCCAGCAGAATAGAGTGACTGTGCAGAAAGATCCCCCTAACATTTGAGCAAAATCTCTCTTCCCGGCCCCCCATCACAGTTTTAGAAGTTCTTATCTCCCCACAGACAAGTAGTTTTCAGACAGGTATATATACACTTGTTCTAAGCAAGCATGGCAATGATTGTGGGGTGGGAAGAAATGACTTTCGGTTGTGGAACAAAGGTCATGATGGCACACATACACAGGGATATGCTATTTAGTTCAGGGTGAAGTGACACATACCGGGGAGATTATGTTCAGGAGTAAGCAATACCCTTCACAAGACTTTATATTTACTAGCCAGCTGTGAATTTTCTCTGAAGTATTAAAGGGTTCAGTGGTGTTTATTCCAGTTTCTCCAGAGATTACTAAAACATTATTCACTTGAGTAACTCAATAAAAGCATGTGAAACTCCCTCACATACTTGCCAAATGAAAATAGAATTCTTTCCCATTTAGTATTGAAATGACTGCATTATCCTCCTACTTTTGGCCTTTTAAATAATCATGCCCAAATTAAACACACACGTGTGCACATTCACACACACACACACCTCCTCCAAGCCGATGCACACTTAGTGAAGCTAGGGATAATTACTTGCCTTTACTACTGATGATACACACACTGTTTTGAGAGAATAAGCAGTAATATTTGTCTAGAATACAAAATTGTTCTAGATGACTGCATATTCTATGAGGAAAGCATTCATACTGTGCTTTTATTAAACTTAATTAATCAAAGGAGGAACTTAGCAGCAAAAGTTAAAGATACCAGTGCCTCGTGCCAGTGGATGCTTCTCTTTCCCCCACCTAATTTTTAGTCTTCATATAGAGGTGGGATAATATGAGGAAAGGAGAGGTTATGGGGAACTGTAAAGTAAAGTTTCTGTTTCTGCCAAAGTTCTACTCTGAATTGGAAAACTTTGAAATGTTGGTGGCAATCCTTATTATGAGTTCCTCTTTTTTTCTCATGAGGAGGGAGTTTGGACATCCAATTCATTTGATTTGGACAGGTTTGTTTATAGGCACCTGTCTAAATGGTGAAAATACCCCTCATGGAATTCTCTGGGAGTCCAACCAGTCTAAACAGGATCCAGGGCCAATCCACATTATTCGGAAAGAGGCCCCAAATGGCAAAAACAACAGGGTAAAAGCCTTCACAGATTTTTTTGTACTTTTTCAAAAACTGCAAGGGGGGTGCACATTCCTGCTTGCCGCCATGTTGGATTTTCACCATAGCGATCACTTGCTAAGGTGATAAAACAGGATGAATATTTTCTGTTTTGCTGTCCTATAAAATCGGAAAAGCGTTCTATTGCACCAGTGCACCTTGGAATGAATTTTAAAAACAAACACGTGGCAGTGAAGAACTGATGTGAGTAAATCACTTGCGGCCGCCATCAGGAACACCATCAGGAACATAAGGGTTATGGGGGCTTCCAAGGCCAGAAAAAAACCCAAAAAACGTTTAGACATGTCACTCCTGCTGCAAGATGCCAATACTACGAGGTACTTTGGATTTTTTCCCCTCATGTAGATGGGCCCTAGGAGAAGGTATGATGGGCACGTTGATGGGTACTTGACCACAACGTCATAGCTAATTACGTGAAATACTTACTAAAGTCGCGTACTCCTTCTATTATATAATTATAACCCCAGATAATATAACTACATACAAAGTGTGTATATGCTAAATCTAACACTTATGGATGTCTAAAAGCTCGCTGTCTGTAGCCATCAACATCACTTGTCTCTTATTTAGTTGTCCTTTCATGTTCTTACATCGTAATAATTTATTTCGATCAACCATTAATTGGAGGTGTAAAAAACTCATATAACATACCAGCAGAAATATCTTATTCCAGTGGTTCTTAACCTGTCATCCGCAGACCCCCATGGGGCATCAACATCCTCACAGAGGGTCTGCAAAGGCTTGAAGGCTGCTCAGTCCACATGACAGGAGCCAAGGCAAAGGCTTGCTGTCTTGACCTGTGCATTGCCGTTTAATCTACTCCAGCCACAAATTTGCAGGAAGAAGCAGGAGTAAGGTCTTCTCTCCCTTGCTGGGTTAATGGATGGT
Source organism: Gambelia wislizenii (assembly GCA_030847615.1). Classification (NCBI taxonomy): domain Eukaryota; kingdom Metazoa; phylum Chordata; class Lepidosauria; order Squamata; family Crotaphytidae; genus Gambelia; species Gambelia wislizenii. The sequence continues at coordinate 43,646,885 of JAUMIR010000004.1, forward strand.
GTAATTGTATCATCATCATTATTATTGCTATTATTGTTAAGGTTTTAAATCTTGAGTTAAGTCTTGGGGGTCAACAACAACATAAAATATTTAAAGGGGGTCCCTGGTAAAGAAAAGGTTAAGAGCTACTGTCTTATTCTATTCATTTTGGTATCTTTTCATCTTATTTTATATACATGCATAATCTCCTAGTACATTATAACAATTTATAAGCCACTAGTATATAGCAACTGCCTCTGTAAATATTAAGTAACAAATTAATACTCATAAATATGAGAAGAGAAGTGAGATGCTACTTCAGGGCTACTGTTACTAATGCAATAATTCTACAGCCATTATCATGGCAGGTACAATGTAGGGAGCTTATATATTACTAGGGCCTCTGGTGGAACATAGAGATGGATTGCATTTGCATGTTATTCCTTTTTTGTGCAGCCTGATTTACTCACCACCATGTAAACAAGGGTGAAAACAGGTGGTAAGGAGTGGAACTGTGATGGTGATTAGGGGGTTGAAGCAGATTATATTATATACAGAGGGAGAATTTTAATGCTCGGAGCTCTTGTTCTGAAAGTGTAGTGCAGCTATCCAAACAATAATTGGAATAGATACAAACATCCCCTTTCTCCAGTGCAAAGAGCTTTTCCTTAGAGAAAGAAGGGAATCTTTAGGGGTTCTACTCAGAAAGTATGGGGTCTTCTTTATTTTCAGATTTTCAGAGTATGGTGTTTTATCAATGCACATGCAGGTTTGAGCACTAAGAATCCAGTGAAAGAAACAAAGGCAAGTAAAAAGAAGGCAGTGCATACACTGTAAGGCTTAAATGTTAACACTGGTTATGCATTGCAGAACTGATTGCCTGGAAATATTAAAAGATTTCAGGATGGAAAGAACTAAACTATGGAAAAGTTAATAACAGCAAAATCCTTTTAACTAGAAAGTAAATTAGATACTTGACTTGATGCTGCTGTTATTTAAAGTCAGTGAGAGATTTACTGATGTTGTCAAAAGAAAGTAGGAAGAGGCCAACTGAAGCTAGACTGCAGCAGTAATGAATCACACAAAATGGACAAGGACCATCTCTTACATCTAATAACATGCACATTTATAGTCTGCTGGGAAGGAGTCTGAACTGGCAACAAGTACACTCCATCTAATAGAACAGCATAGTAAAGCCTCAGCTGTGAATAATTTATGGGTCCAATGAAGTATTTTGAATGCAAACTAAGCAAATTTGGCTTCAATTTTATGCACACTTACTTTACTTTAAGTTCTACTGAAGACAGTGGTATGGGACTTACCATTAAATTTGGGAGATGAACGTGTTAGATGACCATTTTTATGTGTATGAGAATGATTTCTCTTTGTTTTATAAAAGATGTCCTGTGGATTGGGTGGGGGCTTCTGTAATAAATTTTATGTAGGAAATTTGCATAATGCTTTAGAGCTGAATAAATTAGTTATCAGATTGTACTGCATGAACCAATCAGTGCAGGAGATATCACCACCATCCCTTTGCCACATTCCCATATTCACTTTCCCTTTACAGATGTAGCTCGGTAAGCTGACAATATCAGGCTGCACTCAGGGTAAGTTCCATTGAATTCAGCAGGCCTTGCTTCTATACACACATGTGTAGGCTTGGATTGATAGTATATTTTTCCAGGAGGAACCCCAAGATAGTTCCTGTAGCAGTTGGCTTAGATCCCTTCAGACTCAGAATGTATATGAAGTTACAGGTAAAAAAGATTTTAGTAATTTGGTAATTTGGTGTCACTAGTTAAATCGGCTAACTCACTGTTTACTCCAAGTGTAGGTCATACCTATATAAAAGTTAAAAAGCACTGGTCTGAAGTTAAGATTGTTGAGCAACTGCACTGTTCAGTTTTCCTAAAACAAAACAAAACAAAACAAAACAAAACAAAACAAAACCCTTCCAATTCATTCCTACTTTTGAGTACTTGTTTTTAACCAGTTATTCAAAAACAAACTCTTTTTTCTTACTACTTCTATGTTTTGTTTTTTTGGTAGGCGTTGTGATGTTCAAAAATCTTCTGTTAAGGTACATAATGTCTCTTGGAATAATAGTACTGAATATTTGCTGAGACTTAAATGTATGTACCCTCAGCCAAATAAAATAAAATAAAATGGACAACTGAATCAGCTAACAGTAAGAAAGTAATAATAACATTCAGATGAATAAAGTCTTTGGACTTCATCAGGTACAAAATGCTGCGGCCATAATGCTGACTGTGGCCAGTTACAGGAAACATATAACTCCCATGTTAAAACAGCTCCACTGGCTACCAGTTTATTTCTAGGCACAATTCAAAGTGCTGGTCATGACCTACAAAGCCCTATATGGCTTAGGTCCAGACTATCTGAAAGACTGTATCTTCCTATATGAATCTGCCAGTCTTAAGATCCTCAAAGGAGGGCTTTCTCTGAGTCCCACCAACATCACAGGTCCTTTTGGTGAGAACATGGGAGAGACCCTTCTCAGTGACTGCTCTCATCCTCTGGAGCTCCCTTCTGTGGGAGGCTAGTCTGGTCCCCTCCTTCCTCTCCTTTCCTCAGCAGGCAAAGACATTTTTGTTTAAGTATGATTTTAATGTGTAAGCAGGGAGGCTTCTTTGTTGGGGCATAGAAAGACATGCTGTGTCTACCACGACCACCTGCAGAGTTGTTCCACGTTGACAGGACGCCAAGGAGAAGGTTTTCTGGAGAGATTTCTGCAAAAGACTTCAGGGTGAGAAGGAAAAATTCCTGCACCCCAGCACACTGCCTTGAACTCTGACTTGCCAAATAAAGACAGCAACAAGGCCAGCCTTCACTCAACTTGAGGGCTTTAATCTTAGTTTGCAATATATTTATAGTATATATACAGAGTATAGGACAGCCGTCTCTAATACTCATAAATCTCTCTCAAACCAACAAACTGCTTCACCAACCACCATCCACAACAAACCCACACTGGAGATAATCCCCATCTCCTTTTTATAGGCAGTTAAACAATGCCTGTTACATCAGGCATCTCAGATGTGCATATTCTCAAGTGCTAACTCACACACACACCTGCCACTGGAGCTTAACAACTTTCATTACTAATCTTACAGCTCCATCTTGTGGTCACATCCATGTCATTTCCTGACATTCTTATGGGGGGGGGGGGGCTGTATGCCTTTTAAATGATTTTATACTGTTGATTTTTAATTGGGTTTCTTAAAATGTAATTAGGTTTTTAATTGATCCTTTTTGTGAGCTCCTTTGGGTCTCACTTGGGGAGAAAGGTGGAATACAACTTAACTCGTAGAACCATAGAATTGGAAGAGACCATAAAGACCATCCGGTCCAACCCCTTGCCATGCCATGCAATCAAGTCATTCCCAACAGATGGCCATCTTTTCTCTGTTTAAAAACCTCTGAAGAAGAAGGCTCCACCACACTCCGAGGCAGCAAAATCCATAATTTTGGCCCCAAAATCTGCCCTTGACTTATAGATAAAGCATATTCCAGATGCATATCCTCAAACTATAATCCAGGTGTGGATGTTTTGATCAGTATATTTTGCACTGAAGGCTATTCACTGATATTCTGAGATAAATTCTAGATTCCCCCCCCCAACATTTGTTTCATTCTTCCTCTACCATCCTGCTGCGAGACAACTGTTCTAAACAACAGTGGTGGTGTTGCCAGTGTAGAAGTAAAATATCAGTGTCAGTCTAATCTGGTTCCTTTGTGCCATTCTTATTTTTCCCAGGTTGGTTTCCTTGGTTTTGATGGAAGAGTCACAAATCAGAGTTCAATTTCACCTATTATATAGATGCTAAGAATTTATTTTTAGCAGGAATGTAGTCAGAATGTGACTTTTTTTTAAAAAAATGTTGCATAGCTCCTGGTCTTATTGCTTACTATGTTTTATTGGCTTCAAGGGTACATCCCTCAAACAGATACTGTTATATAAGGCTTTAGGTTTCTCTGTGATGATAATTTCCTCCTCTAGTGACCTGTAACTGCAGAAAAACTCAGAAGTAACTTAACTGCCCTGCTGCTTTAGCAGTATGCTCTGTTCTTGTGGCCATCACAATCACTTATTCATTTTCTCATTTTTGGGTTCATCTTCTCAAAACACTTAACAATTGGACAATTAAAAATAAATACAACCACAACGCAGTATCATAACAGTATTAGCCTGGTAACATGAATATTCAGTTGCAAGTTTGGTTTAAGAATTGTTATAGCTATATTTCTGAGGAAGGAATTGGCCAAACCACCTCTGAGTATTCCTTGCCTAAGAAAACCCTATGAAATTCATGGGGTCACCATAAGTGGACAGGCAGCTTGAAGGCACACACACATGCTTTCACTAGTTCAATCAGTGCAAAATTATCCTACTATGTCTAAAGCATCCCACTTTCCTACAGGAATGAAAAAGACTGCCAGAGGAGGGTACATTGGAATGAGCAAAGAATGTAAATTAGTGATATCATTGAAACTGTCACTCCACTTGTAATGGAAGCCTTGAGAAGAATTCCTTCTTTCCTTCCCATTCTCAGTTGAACCTGCTTGCTGCTCCAGCTTAGCAAAGGGGCAGGAGAATCTCCCTTCATCATCTTCATTTTCCTTGGTATCTGCAGCACTGCTACAAGATGTCTTAGGTACTAGGAACCTTGGGCATGGTATTTTCCCAGGTCAGTGAATCTGTATTGAGAAAATGCCCACTTTCATACAAAGGACTGACAAAGAGTTTATGAAAGCATCATAGGGGAAATAAGAGAGCACCATGAAGCCGCATATAGAAAGGAGAAGCTGGTCTTAAATGACAAACAGAGTCAGAGTCACAGAGAGACTTGATTTTAGGCACATTTTGGGATCCTACTGGAAATTCCCACCATAGACTCAAGCCAATCTGTTCAACTGTTGACATGCTCAGAGGTAAAAGCAAAGTCTGAAGCTGTACAACACATGTTCTAGGAATATAGAATATGAGAGGCATGATTCAGGAGAAGCTAGACATCGTAAAACAAGAAATGAAATATATAAAGATTGCAATACTTGAGCTAAAGTGGACAGGAGTGAGACATTTTGGGTCAGAATTATACAGTGTTTTACTCAGTGTTTTACTGAAGTGCATAATATATCATTAAATACTAATGTATTTAATGCCACCATATTTCCAATTTCTATGTATGGTTGCGAAAGGTGGACCGTGAAGAAAGCTGATAGGAAGAAAATCAACTCCTTTGAAATGTGGTGCTGGAGAAGAGTTCTATGAATACTGTGGACATGCACTGCAGGCTCATGGGAGTACATCAAAATCCTGCAGCTGCATAGAAATGACTTTGGGGACTGCAAATGCTCCATCTTTGTTCTAGTAAAATATTCATCCACTATGGCAATGATACTAAACTTTTCTGTGTCTGTTTTGATGGAACAAATGAACTGCAGTTATGTAAGGCATTCTGTAGCCATAAAACAAGTAATCACTGAGAATATTGTGTCCATTTTGGCACAGGAAAATGCCACTGTTTATGAAAACTGAAAATCCAACTGAGAACATGCTTCCTGAAGTAGCTTTCATATGACAAATAGCATTCACTTTGCATTGAAGATTATCAGTTAATTTCTTTCTGCTTTGTGCTTAAATATGCAAAGCTGCTAAAAGACTATTTTTGCTTTAAGTACCCCTGGGCACTTTTGTGTCCTAATTTATTCCACATTTCTAATTAGGCCAGAAGTAGCTTGAAAAAGTTGCATTTATTTTCTGCTCTCTGTTTAGATGTGGAATAGAGCAGAGCTGAGCATGTTTCTTTTAAAACATAATCAGTTGCAGTTATAGTATCAAGGCCACCAAAGAAATAAGGACTATTGTACTTATATTTTAAAAGTAACTTGCCACTTTCCTGTTTCTCAAAAGTAACTAAACCACTTACCTTTTAGTTACTTTAAAACCATCTGAATGCAGCAGCATGAGGTTACAAATATATACTGTAAATCTAAAGGTAGCAAAAAGTTACAGTTACTTTGCAAAAGAAGTGAAATTACACCTAGCTAAGTTACACTTATAATGTATAATAGTTATACATAATTTAGTGGGGAAAGAACTAATGAAAAGTAACTTAATATTTGCAATATGTTTCTTCTAAGCTCTGGAATAATCTGTTTTAAAGCTTCTGGCCTCTGTACTGAATGATGAAGTTTCTGAAGTTTTTAAAAGGAAAAGATGAAACTATGACCAGCAGAGTTGTTTTGTGGAAAATTATTCCAAAGCAGGCCTCATATATTTCAACAATAATGGCAGAGTGGGATTTACAAGCAGTAAGGATGAGCTTCAGGAAACACCACAGAACCTCATCATCATTAGCAATATGGGAGCACCCAGGACATTGTGCTTGAATAGCAACAAACAACAATTGCCTCTGCAAAATCCCTTGCATGGCCATGTGTCCTGCTTTGCAGAAGCCTGTTGGAAGGGCTGTTAAAGGTTAGACATCTATTTGATGCTTTCATTTATTTCAAGGGCTGCCTAGGTCATTTACAGTTGGAAAAATATGATAAGAAGTAAGAACAAACAGAGGCTTTGTAGCTGTCTAATCACATTTAGCACCTGGACAGCGGACTGAGTAGGCACACACACACAGGGCACAGTGGTGAGATGTGTTGATTTTCTACTAAATGTATGTACAATACATATTCTTAAAACTATAAATTAGCATAGACTAATTTTATGCAAATCTATGACTTCTTTTATTTTCTTTATTGTGATACATTTCTTGGTTTTGGTGATACAGAATTGGCTGTCCTAAGCATTCTGTTTTATAAAAATAGTACATAATGGCACTGATGTCCAAGATGGCTCAGCTTTGGATGCTGGATGCTGATTCATCCAGAACATCAGAAAATCAAACTTAAGTATTCTCCCAAGGCCATCTGGAACACCACCAAGAAAAGTGGGGAAGAATTGCTGGGTGCTCAAACTAAGAGTGAAAAGGTCAGGTAAATGTCCTAGTAGAGATGTCCTAGTAGAAATGTCCTAGTATGGGGCCAGGACACAATGCCAGAAAAGACTTGATTAGCAATGGGGGGAAAACATCTTGCATCCCAGTTTGGAGGACAAAAAAAGGGGGTTACAAATACAGATCCTCATCCTCATCTAGATTATGATGGTGGTGGCGATGGTGATGGTGATTATGATTAGAATCAACAATCTCAATAAAAGTATATTTTTTGCATCCCCTAGAACTTGTTACAAGAAAATGTGCACCTTTCCTTGAACATTTGAATGTCTTGAGGCTTATAGGGAGTTTCAGAGAAATCAAATACACAGAAAGCACCGCATGTATTTTAAAATGTTAATTGCTAAAATGTGCAAAATTGAAAAAAAAATATTCAGACACACTTTAGTCAATGAAGAAGCATCATGTAAATTATGTAGATTTGTAAATAAATGTACAAATTAGGAAACATGCATTAAAATCACTACACATTTCAGTGCAGGAAGAAAATACGAGTCTTGCAATCCAATATAAAACAAGTATGGAAGTAAATGCTAGTGGGTTTTAAAGACACTGCACTAAAATGAGGCAGAGATTTCACATCTCCAGTCCCATATCCTCCTGACCCCAAACCCATTTGTCTAATCTCTAAAGACAAGATGCGGCAGAGTACCTAACAGCTGATGCCTGGTAAAGGTATCACTGTTTTATGGATTTGGGGTGTTGTATTTTGCTGCACAGCCAACATGGCTACCTCTGAATATGTTTAGGGCAACTTCCCAACGTCTGAGGCCACACATGCTTCTTACCGGGTCTCAGAGAGCTGCTCTCCCTTTCAGAGAGCTGCTCTCCCTTTCAATCCCCCCACTCCATTTCTCCCCAAAGGATCTCATGCATTCTCCAGGGCCCTCGAGAGGCATTTTTTCTTTTCTTTTTTTTTCTGAGGGGGGCAGGTTCATATTAGTAGGGTTGGAAAAATATCTGAAGACTTAAAGGATTTTTTTTTAAAATGGTTTCTTGAGTGCCAGGAAACCCTTACAAGGAAACTCCTCCTGAAGTCCCTTTTTTGTCCCCGTCCCCGCACTTCCTTCCCAAGTCTTCAAATACACCCAAGGACTATGTTCCTTGTTTGGTTATTCATCCTGCCTTGCTATTCCTCATGACTTGTTTGCACCTCCAATTCAGTCCCATCAGCTAGGCCATGACCATGGCCAATATGAGGGAGATGGGAGAGGCAACCGAGTAAGCCTCATTCATCACCATCTATGATGGTGGCCAGTGGGAGGGGCAGAGGACAGCCGCTCAAGGCTTATTGGTCATGCTGGAGGATTAGCACATGAGTGTGGTTTATTCATCACTGGCTTTGATAGATGGTGATGGGTGATATTCTTTGCTCGGCTCCTCCTCCTCTGCCCTTGGAAAGGGTTAGTAGCAGCGGAGATTTTCTTCCCCCTATGAAAATGTGTTCAAAAACTGTAGTTTTCAATGATGTTCCCAGAGTAGGGAGGAAAAAAATGTTTAAATTACTTGTTCTCCCCTGTGGGAATGAATAATTTAAACAAGCACTTCCCTAGCTGTGAGTCACTTTCTGTTTTGGGGGAAAAAAAGATTCAGGGGTAGCTCAGGGATCCCCCAAAAAAACATAGTGAAATGTCCCTCTTGCCTCCATCCCCTAGAGTGGCAAGTGGCCTTTCTTAGTAAAAACATTTTTAAAATATGAGGTGATAGGGGACATAGAGCTACAGGAATTATGATAGAGACAATTCCTGTTTACCTTGTTTATATCTTGCCTTTCTTTCGAAAGTAGAATTCAAGGCTTTCAAAAGTTACAACAAATACAGGTAAAACATGAAGTCATAAATAAAACATACAAAAAGTTATTTTTTAAAATTCCATGAAACTATCAATAGAATTAAAAATATATTTTTTTAAAAAAAAATCCATAAAAGACAAGATAAAAGTCAGTAAATCACAGACTATTAAAAGCCCTTGCAGTCAGTTCCTAAAAGCCACAGTGAATAGAAAAATTCCTCTCTCTCTGGCTTTTCAGTGCAAATGAAGATTCAGGAAGGACTCATCCCGCGCTTTCTGCAAGCGCACTGATGACTAAAAAGGCCAAACCGAGATAAATGAGTCCGCTTGCAGAAAGCACAGCAGAAGGTCTCCTTGGGTGATATTTCCGGGTTGTGATTCTTTCTGTGTTGTCGTTTCTCTTCAAGACTTGTTCAGTGTGATTTCTCAAATTTTTCAAGCGAGAAAAAATCCTACTTGTCAATGAAATGACACCAAGGTGGCCAGCCATCCTAGATTCCTTAGGGAGGGAATTACAAAGTCTAGAAGCAGCCACTAAGAAGGTGCTCTCCTGTTTTCCCACCAGACATGCCTGTGAAAAATGGTGAGACTGAGAGAGGGCCTCCCTTGAATATCGTAGAGCACAGTCAGGCTCAAATAGGAAGACACAGCCTGGACATGAGCCATGTAGGAATGTCTAGATCATAACCAATACTCTGAATTTTGCTCAGAAATGGACCAGCAACTAGTACTGTAGTGTTGATGCAGCAAAGGAGCTGTGTGCTTCATATAGCTAGTCCCAATTAACAATCATGCTGCATTTGAGGGGGGAGGGGTTTAACTGACATTTATGAGCCCTTTTCAAAGGCAGCCCCACATAGAATGCATTACCATAATCCAAACAGGATGGAATTGATGCATGTACCTCTGTTGACCTCTGTACCTCTGCAGGCCTGGGAGAGACACATGTGGTCCACAGACCACAGTTTGTGCACTCCCGAATTAGAAAAAGATACAATATGTAGAAGATAATTTCAGTACATAGTACCCTTGGATAGTCAGAGAGGTCATAACATGACAACAGAGCTTATATTTAATTAGTATAGCATAGAATCACTTTATTTCCGTCAACAGACCATTAAAACAACATGTTGGATACACCTTAAAACAGTGCCAATGGGCATTCTGATCAACAGTATAAATCTCTCTCTCTGGCTTTTCTTCGCAAACGAAGATTCAAGAAGGACTCATCTGCAAGTGCTCTGATGACTGAAAAGGCCAATCCGAGATAAACAAGTCCGGTTGCAGAATGTCTCCTTGGGTGATGATTCTGGGTTGTGAAGATTGACAAAGAGATCGATCACAGATTAGCAAAGACATATAGCACAAGATAGTATAAACACAATGAAATCAAGTAGGTAGTTATGAAAATACAATTATTAAATAAAATAATATTACATAGACGAGGATGGTCTGGTTATAATAGCAAGGTTTAAGAATTTTGCCACCTGCAGAGTGAGCAATTTCTAAGAGCCCTAGAGCAGGATAGCCACAAGAAAATTGGGGGAGCACCCAGGAAAACATTGCCTATATTTAATTAATCCATTCATTTATGGTCCTCTTTCTCCCATATGGGACCCAAAGTGGCTCACACTACACAGTAAAACAAAATAGCTAAAACAGTCTGAAATACATTTTTTTTTAAAAAAACACATTAAATACAATCCACTTAGAAACATTAATTTAAACATTTAAAAGCTCATGTTACCTGTTGCACCAACCAGTTAAAAGCTCTTTGCCTATCGATGGGGCCGAGAGAGGGCCAACTGAGCCTCCCCTTGGCAGGCACCAAGAAAGCTCTCTCCCAGGTCTTCACCAGCTGTACTTGTGATGTGGTCGGACTGAGAGAAAGCCTTCCTGTGAAGATCTTAAAACTTAGGTAGGCTCATATAGGGAGATACAGTCTTTCATATAGTCTGGACCTCAGCTAGCCTTATGGGTCATAACCAGTACTTTGAATTTTCTCCAGAAAGGAACCAGTAGCCAGTGAAGCCATTTCATCAAAGAGATTATATACTCCCTATGTGCAGCCCCAGTCAGCAATCTAGCTGCAGTGTTTTGGACCTGTTGAAATTTCCAAAGAGTTTTCAAAGACAGCCTTACACAGAGAGTGTTACAGTAATCCAAATGGGATGTAATCATGCATGTGTTTCTGTGGCCAGGTGTAACAACTTAAAGAATGGGCATAGCTGGTGCTAAGGTTTTAATTGTGCAAATGCACTCCTGGTCACTGCCAAAACCTGGGCTTCCAGGTTCAGGGTTGAGTCGAAGGGTATGCCCAAGCTACAAACCTCTGATTTCAGGGGGAGCATAACCCCTTCCAGCACAGGCTGAATCCCTATTCTCTGATATGCCTTCCTACTGATGAGGAACACCTCTGGCTTGTCTGAACTAGTCTCTTTTCACTATGATTTGTGGGATGCTGGGGATCCAATGTGATTGCATCATCTTTTTCACTATTCACAAAGGTTACAGATGAATAGAAATTGTTGTTTATCATCTTTTGCATTAATAGAGCACTAATTCAAAGGAATATGCTAATTGGAAAGTGTAATTATATATAAAGCCTCTTCGGCTTCCTCCTTTGAAGATAATGAAATATGTTCAGCTGTCAACATGGAGCCATAGCTGTTGTCATATGGTCTGGGATGGCTGGTCTATACTACATATATTGATTGTGAAGTACCACTAAGTTTTTGTACAGCTGGCTCATAAATGTAAGTGTTTAGAGAAAGATACATTTTAATTTTTGAGAGCAGAATCACTTTTTGGGCACTAAGCCTGTCTTGGCCCTCAGTTATCACCCTGCTGTGCATTAGTTCAGGTTCACAACTCATTCATTATTGCTTAGTCTTCAATTTGCATTGCAACTCCAGGAAATTAGTGAGCCATTGGAATGTTTGAAAGATCCTCATTGCTGATTCACCTCCACCCATCCAAGCTACAGATGAATTAATTATAAGCCCTGGAGATGGGGTTGGTAGTGGCAGAATTAGACAGCAAGGATAAAATCATAAGAGTGGGGACAAAGCTTGCAGTGAAAACAGCAACATTTTTTATGGAATGGCACTTTCTTCCCCTTTCTGTATGCAGAAGTGTTATGTGTAATATGAATATGCTCCCTTGCCACCAACTGCTAAGTGTTACCATGAATGAGGATTTGTTTTTCAAGTAAAACATGGAGGTCTGTCATATCCCACTGAGTTCTAGGAAATGTTCCACAGTTTTTCACAAGCCCAGCTCATTGAATGTTGGTATACAGTATTTCCCTTTATTGGTATGTTAAAGGGGAGGGGGTTTAAACTCTTCACAAAAGGATCTCTCTCATTTTTCCCCTCACATTGTTTCCCATAAGGTCTCTGTGTTAATCTTCTTCCAAGTAACCACAGTGGTTTTGGTAGTCATGGAAGTTCACACATAATACAAGAAGATAAAATGGGTTATGGCACTGGTGTGCTTAACATTTTAATCCTGAAGGTCTTTGAGTCTGATATTACAACTGTTAGCACACATAAGGGCCATGCTTGCTAGCCTGGCTTCTTTTAAAATGCCAGGTTAGAGACTCTGTGGCCTTGATGAATCTGTGATCATTCCATCTGAATTAGAACACATCTGTGTTGTTCATTCCCATGGGATAACTGTAGGAGGATGCATCACAGAACAGATGCTAGCTTCTTTGTTTAAATCAGGAATAATGGAAACTGAGAAACCCCTATTTAGAGGCTCCTTTCTACTGAGAGTGGTGAGAAAACCAATGTTATGTTGCAATGTCTGTAATAAATAAAACCAGGCTGCATAGGGTTTGGTGCACCGTGCTGGTTTTCATTTTTGGCTGTGCATTGGTAGTGTCATCATGCCAAGACTTGTATTGCCAATATTTGTGGTCTTCAGATGCTGTTGCAGTGGTGTTCAAAGTGTGAAGGAAAGAGAAGACCTCCTTGGTTGTCTTTTCCACAGTTGGCCATTACCAGGCACTGGGAGGAACCAGAGTCCAGCAATAGTCACAGTGAAGGCAGACAGATTAGCAGGTTAGATATGCTGGTGAACAGAGATTCAGACCCCTCCTAACTTTTGAAGATGGACCCAGGAGTGCAGTGTGATAAAAAAAAGGGGGGGTTGTAATTGAGTTTGGAAACAAACTTCCTATTTCTTTAGAAAATAGCTCATTTAGTACAGTTACGAACTGAGTAGAAGATGTTGTCTGTCACCATGCATTGGTGGATCTATGATGATCAGCAGGTTCATAGATTTGTAGAAGAGAACTTCCAAATTGTAAAGGATTTAAATTTTGAATGATTTAGAGTTTAGTCTGGTGTTCCAATTACCACCACCACCACCACCATCATCATCTGGTCCATTAATGGGTAGAGGATGAAAGCTGCTGTTGCCACCTGTTCTTGCCCTGCAGTTTGCTGAGTAACTAGGAAATAGGAAATCAGAACTCTTTAGCTTTCATCTAGTAGTTAGCTATTAAGTTTCCATAGATCTAGAGCACCATCATAGAGAGAGTGCCCTGTACATTTCTACAGTGAGAGAGTTTCAGTTCCTGGTGAATATTCCCAGTGGAATATATTCAGTCAAAGGTGCCATTGCTGCCAGATAGTGTTTATCGTACAGAGTGCCTGTATGGTGATACTAATATAATTTTAGAGTAAACATATCAGTCCTCAGTGTGGTGTGTGATTGATAATGGCTACTGAATTAAAAGATATTTGGTGTTAGGCACTAATAATGTGAGATGAGTTTTAAACTCTCAGTTCTCATAGCTGTTGTGTCCTTACCCAGAAGCAGATATGGAATGAGGAACTAGGACCACCATTTTATTTATTTTTTACTAACACTGCAAGTATAAACCTGTGTAGGAGGCTTTTCAAGTGAAGGAGCCAGTAGTATTCAAATGTAGGAACCTGTACTTTGGACTGTACCTGAAAATTGACCAGCAACCAGTGTGACTTGTGCTAAAACTACACACACACACATTATATATTATTAAGTATTTTTATATATAGTTCAGACCATCATCCAGATCTGGACCGTGAGGCCTCTGAATCCAGGCTGCAGAGATTCCCTAGCTGGTGCACACTAGAGGAAATTCAGTGGTTAGCTTTTCTGTATTTCTCTGCCTACCTCATGGTCAGGACCTTTGTCCCTTTCATTCCCCTGCCATGAAGGTGAGACAGAGATGCTAACTACATAGCAGACAAATCTGGGAAAGCTGGCTATAAAGCATGGCAATAAAAGCATTGAAATGTGCTCTAAGTGTTGCATGCTCTCTCTATTTACACATTATGTCTTTATTGATTCTACTCACTTTGAGCTTTGACATTGTCTGTTGCCGATATTCAGACAGGTGACCAATATGCAGGCAGACCTAAAAGGAATGCTGACCTCTGAGAGAAAAGACCCTTTAGGGTTTAGGGTGAGCTGTACATGCCTCTGACTTGAGGGTAGTGTGCTTCACATCCCTTTCTCTGTGGCTATACTTTTATAGACCATCCTGGAAGGAAGCCATCCTGATAATCTCTGCACAGGTCCCAGAACTGTAAGTGAGAGAGGATGATTCCAAAGTCTCAGGAATGCTCACTTTAAAGATGCCTCAGAGTGCTCCTTCCTTCACAAGACTACTTTTATAGCTGTCCTTTTCCTAGTTAATCAGGGCTTGTCACTGGCACTAATTGCCAGCAGCCTACATACATGAAGAATTTGTGAAAATAACTCTTCAAATGCAAACCAATCAGTTAGTCAATCAAAAATAAATAAATAAATATCCTCCTTAGCCCACAAGGGACTGTCCTTGTTCTCTGGAAAGGAGAGTGATAATGAAAAGCAAAATATCTTCTCAGGTCAGGGTGTGTGGGGGAGGATGATCAGTGCAGGAGGCAATAGCTCAAAAATCCTAGCCTCTCAGAAAGTGGCAACACAGCAGACGCTGTGTCTTTTTTTAAACAAGTTAAAACTCTGTCCTTGTCCAACCCTTGCAGATTTTGTAGGGGGCATACATTTGTGGCATGCATGCACATATAGTGGGATCACCTGCTTCTAGTTAGTCCAACAGCACTGTAAAGAAGCACATAAAGGTACAATGGTATGCAAGAGAAGCCTACAATGCAACATCTGATGTCAGATTGAAAATCCCAACCGAGAAGGATTCCATTGATTCCAATTTTGCGGGTGTATACATTCATTTCCTATGTCCCCAGTACACTGTGTATTAATATGTAGAAGTTTTATGTTCGATTTACATATTATATGCATTTATATTGCATTTGTGATATGTCAAATCTAATAAAAGTAGAATTCTCTAGCAAATTCATCTTCATTCATATGTCTGTTCACTAACTGAGAGGATAAGCTGTTACATCATACCCTCAGGGTAGATCATCTCAAGGCCAGGCACTTTAAAGAAATGGTCATGATAGCCATTAATTCAGATGGTTCTGTTAAATAATTTATTTGAGGTTTCAGAGTCTCTCCTTGTTCTCTGACATGCTGACATGCTCCCTGGATTTAATTCCATACATGTCATCAGAAGAACAGAGATCTTCTTATCTCTTGCCCCTGTGCCATTGCCTGAGAACACTATTCACTGTTTTGAGCAATGACTAATTTCCAGATGTGCACATGCTATTGCTGCCTCCCTCTCTAGTCAATGGCTATGCTGCATCTTTGACAGTGATGAACATCAGATAACATGAATATTTTTTAAATACTGCCAGGTGCATTCTAGGGTACCTGAAAGGGGAAGTCTCTTTTTCTACCTTCGTGGGAGTGTCCTCTCCTAAGTCACTTGGGAGTGACATAGCCTAAAAAATGAACCCCGGATATTTTCCCCTTTGTTCTTTCCATTACCCAGGTCTCCTTGCTCCAGTTCTCTTTTTCTCTTAAGACCAAAGGGTTGATAGGAATGACTTCTTGGGGTCTTACTTGGCAGGCTAGCGTGGGACTGTGAAGCTTTGATGGCATTAATTAATATCATTAATATTGTATTAGCTCATTATTTTTAATGTTAAGCCTAAAGTAATAGTTAATGATGCTGCAAAGTACACTAATAAAATTGCTTGTAGTAATTAAGGGAGAAGTGAGGAGACTCTCATGAGTATTCAGTCATGTACAGTTACAAATAAATGCAGGCTTGGTTTACAACTTTGGTCAGTATTTTTGGTTTGCCACAATCCCAGTAGTTTTATCTGGGAATTTAGCCCTCAGTAGTCCATTGGTATACAATTGATGTCTTGTATCATTAGAGAAAAAGGACTCATCCCTGTGAGATGGAACTTGCTTTAACATCATTCTAGAGATGCATTGTGCTGTTTATGATTGAGATTTATCCAGGCTTTACGATGTCTACAATCTATTAACTTGTTGGACTGAGTTATAGTCCATATATATATATATATGAATGAATTCTTCTTATCACTAGGTATGACTATGTTCTATCCGGTATATTACATGTGATGGAATCAGTTGCTGTTCTCACTTTCTGCAATATTTCTTACCTTTTGCAGCAGGAGGCTCATTGAGTTTCCTAACCCCATCAAAACCATAAAAGCTGACTAGCACTATGACATCAAAATCTAACAACCAATGACACACAGTAAGGCAAAGAAGACAGAAATAGCCAAAAACTCCAGTGCCATTCTGCACCTCCAGCCTTATTGCCTCAGGAGCAGCTTTAATTATATCATTAAAAGTGCAATGGTAACTGATCAACTCTATCTCTTCCTTTGCTCAGGACTGAGGAGATGCGCTGCCATGGGCCTCTATTATGTTCCATGAACACTACTCTTGACTGACTACATCACTCAGATGCCAGAGTCCTTAGGACAATCAGTTAGGGTTCCTGACATCATTATTAAAAAAATATTTACCATTTTATTCTAGGGGTTTCTGGAGCCAGGGGCACTGCGGTACATGTATGAAACAGTATCTTGGGCACCAGGGATTCAGAAATGTAGCTTGTAAGGAATTTTGAAGATCTGGAAATTACATTTTCCAGGGAACTTTGCAGGATCCTATTCCCAACTAGAGCAGACGTATTAAGTCAATGGGAACTTGGGTAATTTTAGTTTCAAACTATCTAAAAGATTGAATCTCCCAATGTGAACTTGCCAGAGATTCCAGAATTGAATTCCCTTTTCCCGGCAGGTAGGCAGGTGCTCTTTCTGCTCTTCATTTGCCAACTGGCAAAGACCATTTTATTTAAACAGACATGTAATGATTAATTTGTTGCAGGGAGTCTTTTTCATGGGTATGTGCACTATTGTTATTGTTTTGTTGTTGTGTTTATAAATGATGTTGAAAATTTTAAAAAATGTAATGGTGTTTTAATATGACAACGTGTTCAATTTTGTTTAAACTTTCTTATTATCAGGTTTTAAGCTTTATGTTGCATTTATGTATGTTGTATTTGTTATGTATGTTGCATTCATTAATGGGTCTACTCCAGTTGGGACTAAAAGTTTAATTTAAGCTTAGGGGCTTGTTTATATGAGGCTATAAAATGTGGATTGATGTGCACTAACACCAATTCTCAGCAGCTTTCATTTGTCTCCACAATTTTTTTTGGCAAGATTGCAGGCATGCAAAGCTATTTGCATTCATTGTTCAAAAAGGCATGCCTGCAAATCAAGATGGTGGGTGCAAGTGAATTACTTACATTTTTATTGTCACCAGTTGCTGCTGCTGCACAGCATTTTTTTTTTAAAGTAAATGCAAGGTGTGGAAGTGTGATCTTCCACTTAAATAAATAGAAGAAAGGGGGGAAGGCTGTTTCATTGCCTCAGTGCATGAACACTATGGCAAAAATCCAACATGGCGGTTCAGGGCACTTGCCTTGCCAGCAAGCTCTACCACCTGCACACGTCCAACCAATCAGCCTTCCACTTCCAGTCTTATCAGGAATGCACAACAAAGAGAATCAGTTGCCCCAACAAGCAGGAATGCACATTTCCTTCAGAGTTTTTTGTTTTTTTTTTTTAAATATGGGAAAAGCTGCAAAGGCTTTTCCCATGGAGTATTTGGTGTTTTTGGCCCCACTCCTTCCAAATACAGTGGATTGAGGTGGGATCCCATTTAGCCAAATTGTATTTTCCTTGAATTCTATGAGGAGTATTTTTGCCATATAGACAAGCCCTAGGTCTTCCATAACAAGCTTCTATTTAGTCACTCTTCCTTGGAGGCATTTAGGCATTTACTGAGGAACACTTTTTGGCCCACGGACCAAGTTCCAACATTTGGAAGGGTTACCAAAAAGAAGATTCTAGCCGTGGG